>CM057454.1:380597500-385597500 GCA_016271365.2 Neoceratodus forsteri | reverse complement strand
CCCTGACTTGGAACCTTTGAAAATGAGTCTTTCACTCAAAGGTATTAATCCTAATCTAAATAAATAAATAAATAAAATATATGGCAGCATTTACTTTGCATCCAGAAGATATCACAACAGCTATCTGTGTGCATTGCTAAGTTTGCATTAGTAGAGGATGGCAAACAAGCCATCTAACCACTACTGTTTGTGGAACCATATAAAATGCCATTGTGAATTTTGGAGCAATTGTTCAGATAGCCCAAGGATAAAGTAGAAACAAACAACTATGATAGTGCTTGACCTCCAGTCTTTCTCTGTCATTGAAGACACTGGTTTCAAAAGGCTTGTGAAGTTATTTGAGATCAGTTACACTTCTCCCTCACATACTACATTTAGCTGTAGTGTTTTACCTTCCATCTATACTGCAGTGAAAAATAAAAATTTGTGAAGAAATAAAATGTGCTGAAAATGGTCTTTTTCACTTCACTTCTGATATCTGGACATGCACTAGTGTGTGTAATGCGTTACTAGTCTTTAACAACTCACTGGTGTAGTTTACTGGAAATGAACTGCAAGTATAGACTGGGTCTGGATCTGATTCAGACACTTATGGGGTGAGTACATTCCAGAACAACTCTGGTCAGAGCCAATGCAGCTGCTCAGAGCAGTGAGAGTGATTAAAGGAATGCCCTGTGCTCTCACTGCACTGAGTCAGCCATATCTTAGATGGTGGTGGTAACAGAACTGTCTGCTCATGCACAGTTTGCCCTGAGTCTACTATGGCTAAGATGGCAGTTGGCGGCATAACTACATGTGCAGTTTAATTCAGTGGCCATCTTACACACAGTGGCCATCACTTCTGCAGTTGTGAAAGAATAAATAGTGCCCTGGGAAGAGGGTGTGTTTATGCGCCACGGAAGAAAGGGATGCATAAAGACAATGACTGAACTATGTTTGAGCACTGTGGAAGCACGCCAGACAGAGGTCCAGTCACATGCTTCCACAGTATTTTTACACAGATGATGGCAATACATCTGTGAAGCTCCACACATGCAGATGTAAAATGGCTGCTTTTGCTTATCGCTGTTTTTAAGGAGAATGTACTACTGCCAATATCATGCTCAATGTAAACACTATGATGAATAACTGGAAGTATGCAGACAAATTAAATCATAGCATCTCCACACCTGCCATAGCAGAGAGATCAGCACTCAACAAAACAAAATCTGGCTAGATCGGATAGAGCTGTGATGAGCTGCCAAGTGACCAAAGTTACACATGTGTATAGAAATTATTGAGCAGCCCGGTGTAACTTGGCTTTTTTTTTGAGGTGTTTCACCAAAGTTTCAACATGGTCTTTTGGGACCTCTTCATGAAGAGTGCCAGTGTAATTTTGTTACTTTCCCAAAAGGTGATTTCACAGAGCAACAGCACCATTCTGTGCCACAGGTGTGAAAACATGTTTCGGTCAGATATGAAAGATGACAGCTGTACTGGAAAAAGGAGGTATGCAAAATGGCAATGTTGAAAATCTGGAGTGAAAATATTAAAATTGGTGAAGTTAGGAGCATGCATAGAAACTGCACAATGCATGCTTGTAATGCAGGTAACTTTTTGAAACTTTTACCAAATTTGTAACATGGGGTTTTTGGACCCCACCTCATGAACAGTGGCACTGTTGTTTCAGATTGGTCCCAAAGGTGACTCTGTGGAGCGACTGCAAAATCAATTTCAGGGATGGGTAATGAAATGACAGTGACACTGTTCATGAGGTGGGGTCCCAAGAACCCCATGTTGAAAAATTTAGGAAAAATTCCAAAGAATGGCTGTTTTATCAACTTAAGTTGAAGACCCCATTGAAAGCCATTATAGCACGCTTACCTTTGATTCTTCAGTTTGCGGTTTGCCTTTGAAAAGAGTGTAGACATGTCCGGTCCAGAGAAGAAGACAGCACCAACCTCCGGAGGTAAGTATGAGGTATGAGGGTGCGGGGGAGGTGGGTGCTCAGTGGGAGGGTAGGGAGTGGGAACTGGGGGCAACGACAAGGGACCATTTTCTTTTTATAGTAAAAAAAAAAACATGTTTGGGAAGGTTTTCTTTATTTACAGGTAAATAAAAGAAAACATGCATTTTGGCACACAGGGTGGGCTCCCAGTGTGCCATGAGTTAGGGGTGGGTACATGATGACGACACGGGACTGGTCACCCCAATGTCAGAAGATGGAAGGAAAACAAACATTTGGGCACACTGGGGTGAGCTCCCAGTGTACCACATAAGTTAGGGGAGAACATAATGTTGACATGTGGATTGGGCACCCTGATGTCATTGCACAGCAAATATATAAATATAGTTAGGCACACTGGGGTGGGCTCCCAGTGTGCCTCCACATGAGGTTGAGGGGCTACATAATGCCAACACAGGGACTGGGAACCCCATGTTGGCATGGGAATGGGGAATGGGGAGGGACGGCAGCAGTGGGAGGTTTATTTCCTGCTGGTGCTGGTGGCAGTGCGATTGGCAATGCACACCACTCATGCATGCATAGTTACGGTGAATGCCATTTTGCCACTCACAACCTGGTAGTGCCAGCAGAACTAGGCATGCGTGTGAGTCATGCTTTGCGTATTCTTGCTCCAGAATGAGAAGCAGCCGAAGTAATGGCTGGTTATTCTACAGAGGGTGATCATGGCAGAGTGTGTCAAGCTCCATTGGACTTTCAGAAGGATACTTCGAAAAGTCCAACAGAATGATCATCCATGATCGACTATTTCCTAGAGCAATGATCGATCCCAAAATAACTGTAGGCTCCACCACAGCCCTAACAATCGCTTACCATGACTTTATGCCATCAGCTTTATTCTTTATTTAACATAATTTCAGTGCAGCAGCAGCATCAGGTCACACCAGAGCAATACACAGGTATGATAGCTGTAGCTAGCATGGTCACTATGCGTGGCAAAACATTGAAACAAACTTTTTATTTGTGGCAAAACTTCAAAACAAGCATTTTACTTTTGATTTGTTACCCCTGACCATTGCAATTCCTGATGCTTGGAAAACACATCACTTATGTTTCAACATAACAATGTCATCCTCATCCAGGGCTACAGCTAAGAATTTTGGGTCCCAGGACAAGTCACTTGAAATGGGTCCCTGTCTCCCAAACCAGCTAATGCCGTGGGTAATTCCAGCCCTCAGGTGCCCCCGAGATCAGGGCCCTGGACAGCACCCCACTTGCCCCCATTACTGAGGCCCTGTCCTCATCCTAGCATATTTGTGACTGATAATGCTGAAAACATATTGAAAGCCATCAGTGATTGGGGTTATGAACATGTTCCCTGTTGTGCACACACTATAAATCTTGTAGAGTGCAAAACTTTAGATTGTAATAAAACAGTCTCAAATGTACTCAGCATTGCACAAAAATCTGTGGTCATTTTCATTTTCAGTTAAATCAAATGTCTACCTGAAAAACTTTTAAAGGAAACTAATACTCCACAGCATTGCTTGATCTAAGATGTCATGACCAGGAGGAATTCAACATCTCTTTGTGTTGGAATGACTGCTAGAACAAAACATGGCACTTCATGTAGTGGCAACTGAGCACGAGGTTGCTGGCACTATAACTTGAATGCAGTGGGCAAAACAAAAGCTCTTGTTGAGGTATTATAGCCATTTGAACAAGCAAGACAAAACCTAAATGCTGAACTGTCCTCCCTGAGTCAGGTTTTGCCTATGGGTCACATCTTGTTATGCAGAATGGAAGCATTCAACCAAAAATCGATATCCTTCAAGAGGTTGCTTCCCTTGCAAATGTTTTCATTGAAGACCTTCACAGGCGTTTCGCTAGTCTTTGAAGACAAAAAGAATGTTCTTGCAACAAGTATTGACCTCTTTTGAAAGAGTCTGTTCTGCCAAAGGAAGTGGCAAGAACATTTAAAATTCACTTAGTAAGGGAGGTTCAGTATGTTAAAGACTGCCAGATTTCTATAACATGGAAGGTCAGCTTGTTCACATAGTTATTGAGTCTGACTCACATTCCTGGTTTGCCACACTTTTTCTTTCTCATTTCCATCCTTGATTTAAAATATGTCTGGCAGAGGCTTAGCTGCACCGAGAAGTGGTCTGTTTGTATTTGTGATGTGTTCTAAGTTGTAGGATTGCACAACGCTTGAGAAAGGAGTTTGTGTGGATTTGAGGAAGGCCTCAGCCTGCTAACCATGTAAGCCCATAGCTTAATGGTTAGAGCACTGGAATGGTATTACCAGGGTATGGGCTCAATTCCCGGTGGGCCACACTTTTCCTTTCTCATTTCCATCCTTGATTTAAAATATGCTTGGCAGAGGCTTAGCTGCACTGAGTAGTCTGTATTTCGATATGTTGCTATTGCAGGATTGTGTAACATTAAGAAATGAATTTGCCATTAATGGCAGTGTGCATGCTACCAAAACATTCACCAATGATAACATACATCTGATGAAACAGTGGGGTGCCACACTGAAGGTACCGTCCAGCAAACCAATATGGACATTGCTGTAGGAATTCTAAATTAGATTCAGCACCAAACACCAAGATTCTGTTTAGCCCAGGGCCACTATCATATAGGAGGAAGTTAACTTCAGTGCCAGCACCACTATTAAAGGTTCTATAATATTCAGGGATCGCTAGACTTGTTAAGTCCTGAGGGTTTGATGGTGCTCCATGCACACAAACACGCTGTATTGTGCACTTGAGGTTCTTATCCACCATTGTGCCCTGTCTTGCCAATGACATGTCTTCCTTACAGTGCAACAGAACCTTGCTGTGCTGTCTTGGGTAGAAACTGCATGGACCTTTGCACGATTAAGTGTCTCTACCCTCTCCACTGCTGCAGGGTCGGGAGCGTGGCTTGCTCATTGAATGCTTGATTTATAACTGGCACATTGCAGCTCTCAGTGTGAACCCTGGCATTACATGTCTTTTCTTTCTTTACTGCTAGCTCACACTGCCAGATGGACCTGCCATTAAACCTACGCTTGTGGTGGGTACAAATGTCATTGTTGGAATCCACATATTTTTTCATTTCTCATTGACTAAATGAACTTTTGCCATGTTCAATACAGACCAAACAGACCAAACGGAGGCTTCAGAATGGACTCCATTTATACTGCATGCACTGCTGTGATTTCTTAATTGAATTCCAGGGTGAATCAATTATGTATGTAAATACATGTAAGCATAACAATTGAGAATCATTACTGACTGAGGTCAATACCAGAATCAATAATGTAAGTAGGCATAACTGTACAGGAAACTTACTGACTTGAAGCAAATACTGCATGAGTAGGAGCGAATTGTCATGGAATGAAACTAGCGGGAGTGAACTGACACGGAGCGGTCATCGGGAGCAATTTGTTGTGGAGCTAAAAGCGGAGTGAAATGTCATAGACCCTGTCAAATGCCCTTCTAAAGTCTAGGTAGGCCATATCCACAGCCCCTCCCTGGTCTATCACGTTGGTTACCCAGTCAAAGAAATCTGTTAGAGTCATGACCTTCCTGCTGTGAATCCATGCTACCTTGGGTCCTGTGCCCTGCTGGCCTCTAGCTAGGTACTCAACAATTCTTTCTTTCAGAAGTGATTCTATCATTTTTCCACCACTGAGGTCAAGCTAACAGGTGTGTAGTTTTCTGCCTCTGCCTTGCTCCCACATTTGTGAAGAGGAATCACATCCACCCTCCTCCAGTCCTCCGGTACCACACCATCCTCCCATGATTTCTTAAAAGGGTAGTCAGTGGTGTGCGCTAGTTCTCAGCTCAGTTTTTTCAGAATTCTGGGGTGAATCAATCAGGTCCCATTGCCTTGTCCACTTTGAGTTTTAAGAGTTCCTTCATAACCCTTTCTTCTGTGAATGGACTGGTATCGACCCCCTGTCCAGAGTGCTTTTATTGTTTGGTTTGGGTACCTCCCTCTTTTCTTTTGTGAATACTGAGCAGAAGTATTCATTCAGTATCCTGCTTTTCACATCACCCTCTGCACACCCCCACCCCTTTATTAAGCCTCACTATCCTCCTTGGTCTTTCTTCACTCCCTAATGTACCTATAAAAGGTTTTATTGTCCTTCTTAACTGAGTTGGCTATCTTTCCCGATTCCCCTCTGCTCTAACTGGTACAGTTCTCTGTCATGCTCCTTCTATGTTTCCTAATACTTCCTGAATGCTCTTTTTCTCCTAAACTTCCCACCACCTGTTTTAAGAACTATAGTGTTTTTTCCTTCATTTTTATTTTGTTAATTTGCTTCACACAAAGCTTGTTGCCTTTGTGATGGCTGTTTTGATTTTCCCATTGTTCCTCCACCCTCGTTCTTGTCCACTTGCTACTGCTTTTCTGAGGCACTCTCACATTTTACTGAAGTCAGCCCTCCTAAAGTCCAGTACCCTTGCTTTTGTATGACTTGACTCTAATGGCTGTTTATCGTGAACCATACTGTTTGGTGGTTGCTTGTTCCAAGATGGTTATCCACTTCTAAATCTGAGATCCTCTCTGTGTCCCCATTTTGAAGAGTACCAGGTCTAAGACTTCTCCCTCCTGAGTGGGTTCCACCACTAGCTGTCTGAGGCATGCCCCTGTAGGGCATCAAGAATGACTCTGCTCTTGGATGTCATGTAGCAAAGGTGCTCCAGTAAACATCTGGCATATTCTGTCCCCCATGAACAATATCTCCCCTTTTCTGACATTCAAAGGATGCCTTATATCATTTCCTTGTCCATTTCCTTCTCCTGAGAAGGGGTCTGTATAACCCAGTATATATTGTGGTGCCATTTCCTGTCTCCAGGGTGACCCACAGTGCCTCCTCTCCAGCCTGTTTACCAGGGCTGTGCGAATACCATTTTCGAATATTCTGCCAAATATTCAGTATTCGGGTCCCAGGTATTTGTTATTCGGTATTCAGCCATGAAAGGTGTGTTTTTAAGGACAGCTTAAAAGCACTTAAACAATGCCATTAATCTATTTCCAAACCTGGTGTACCATATACACCTCATCACTTTCTTTAATGACCAACATAGAGCTGTCGCTAATGCGTGGGGCCATGCTTACATGTGGCACACTCGCTTCTGCCACAGCACACACAATAGCACTGCAAAACAACATCAAGTACTGTGTTGGGTCCACACTGTAGGGTGTTGATGGTCACAGTCACATGGGCAGAAGTTTCTTTGGCCATTGACATAGGAGTAGTGGCAACAGTGGCTAAAGTGGTAGTGACAGCTGAAAGTGTGGCTGCTGCAAGATTGGTATTGGTGGTGGTGGGAGTCACAATGGCTGTGGATGTAGCAGCCTTAATGATAGCAGTGGGAACACTGGTGGTGGTGTCTGCTGCTTCCTGCACAAGGCATGTAAGTTCTAATGCCTCCTACTAATGGCATAGAAGGATGTGACAGTGAAAGTGTAGATGGAAAAGGTGCTGACACTAGTAGCAGTAGCATACTGTCTGTCACCACTGTAAGAATTAATCTTATGATGTTTTGTAAGCTTGATGAAGTGTTTCATCCTTGGGCACGTTACATTAGGATTGTTTTGTTACAAGGACATCTCTGTCTCATTTTTATAACTTCACTTATTTATGTTGTGTGTTTCTTTAAGGGTTTAATATTCATGGTGGGCCTGATTTTCAAACCCTGTTGGAATGCCGCAAGGGACTTGTGGATGGAAGTTTGAAGCAAGTGATGACTTGTGTCAAACACCAGGAGTTTGCAATTTTGAGCATCGGTGTCCTCAACTCCTGCAGGCAAGCCTCCCTGCAGCAGCCCTCTGCTATAACTTTGCACCAGGGGCAGTATAGCACAGTGTGTTAAGGCTCTGAGCTGCAGATCTGGAGACCTGGGTTTGAATCCTACAGCCACCTAGGTGCATACTGTGTGATCCTGAGCAAGTCACTTAACTTCCTTGTGCTCCCAGGTTGCATCTGGAAACAAGCTTCAGCTTAGTGTGCTTCTCCTGGTTAAACAATGATCCCTTTCCCTTTCCCTTTGTGTCCCAGGGTGACCTCTGCAATGGGACTTGCAGCACAGATTAGGCGAATGTGCCATAAATAGAGTCGACTGTTTCAAATTGCACCACACCTTGTAAAATTGGACTGTGCCACATCCAGGTGTGTGGCGCATCTCGCAACCACTGTTGCATTGGATACAGGGTTTGCTGCAAGCCCTGCATCCACCTTTGAAAATCGGGACCAGTTTGTTTGTATGTTACGAGATGCCCTGACAAAGACCAGGTTCTGTTCAAAGCTACAGGGCTTTATTGGCATCCTTCAGCCTCAGCACAAATAAATGTGATGGCAACTTTATGTTCTGCTCTTAACTGTGTTTGGCAGACCAGGGACACACCGGCAGTAATCTCCTGGATGTGCTGTACTTTGTGTGTCTATCATCCTGTCACTCACCACTTGGGACCAATGGTGCAGATGCATTGCTAGGGCTGGGCCAAGCACGTTTGCAAGGTTGCTAAGACATGATGGCTCAGGCGATACTAGTGGTTACTATGTGAAACAGAAACTACTGGTGGTGCCTGTATGTGTGATGCTACTTAGTGCTTGTGGAACTGTAGTAATACTCATGACAACCCTAGCAGTTGTCATGTACCACAACAAGCATTTGTCAATGCCGAATGTTGATAGTATTGGTCTGTTGAGCTTGTTCACTGCCCTTCTGTGACTAGCTCAGTCTGTTTCTCCTGGTGCCGCAGGTTGCTGTTTTGTACTTGTCTGTCACTAAGAAACCTCAACTGTCCCAACAGAGCTCCATTGAGGTGGCTCACTCCCTCTCTCACTTGCTCATTCTGTTTCTCCTGGCACTGCAGACTGCCCTCTTGTACTGGGTTCCTGTCTCTGTTGGTGGCTTTTTCTGCCCACAAAGAAATCTGCAGCAGTCCTGACACAGGTCTGGTGAGCCTGTTCACTCCCTGTCTCACTCACTTGTTCCGTTTCTGCCAGTGCTGCAGGCTGGACTTTGTAGTGGGCTCCTGCCTGCGTTGCCACCTTTTCTGCCAAAAGAAATCCGCAGCAGTCATGATGCAGCTCCGTTGGGCTCTCTCACTCTCCCATCTCACTCGCTCATTGTGTTTCTCCCAGTGCTGCAAGCTGCCCTTTGTACTGAGTTCCTGCCTGCATTGGCACCTTTTTCTGCTCACAAAAGAAATCTGCAGCTGTCCAGACAGAGCTCCTTTGAGGTCACCTATTCTCTGTCTCCACATACTTGTTTCTCCTGGTGCTGCAGGCTGCCCTTTGTACTGGGCTCCTGCCTCTGTTGGCGCCTTTTACGTCCACAAAGAAATCTGTAGCAGTCCCAGCAAGTTCCATTGAGCTCGCCTCACCCCTTCTCTTACTCACTCATTCTGTTTCTGCTGGTGCTGCAGGCTGCCCTTTTCTACTGGGCTCCTGCCTGGTCCGCGTTCTTCTGCCCCCAAAGAAATTTGCAGCAGTTACAATTACAGCTCTATTGAGCTTGCTCCCCCCTCTCTCACTCACTCATTCTGGTTTTCCGCCACTGCAGGCTGCCCTTTGTACTGGGGCCCCGTGCATTGCTGCCCTTTTCTGCCCACAAACAAATCTGCAGCAGTCCTAACAGAGTCTGCATGAGCTCACACTCCCTCCCTCAGTCGCTGCTCTGTGTCTCCCGCTGCTGCAGGCTGCCCTTTGTACTGGGCTCCTGCCTGCATTGGTGGCTTTTGTGGCCACAAAGAAATCTGAAGCAGTACCGACACAGCTCCATTGAGCTCGCTCACTCCCCCCCTCCCTCACTCATTCATTCCATTTTTTGTGGGCTGCAAGCTGGCCTTTTTGTACTGAGTTCTGCTGGATTGCCACTTTGTTCTGCCCACAAAGAAATCTGCAGCAGTCACAATAGAGTTCTGTTGAGCTCGCTCATTACTGCTCTGTCATTCACTGTTCTGTTTCTCTTGCGCTGCAGACTACACTTTTGTCACGGGGCTCCTGGCTGCATTGGCATCTTTGTCTGTCCACAAAGAAATCCACAGCTGTCCCGACAAAGCTCCATTGAGGTTGCTCAGTCTCTGTCTGTCACGCGCTCATTCTGTTTATCCTGGTGCTGCAAGCTGCCCTTTTTATCGGGGCTCCTGCCTGCATTGGCGCTTTTTTGCCCACAAAGAAACTGCAGCAGTCCTGATAGAGCTCCATTGAGCTCACTTTGTCCCCTGTCTCACTCGCTTGTACTGTTTCTCCCACTGCTGCAGGCTGCCTTTGTACCAGGCCCCTGCCTGCACTGATGCCTTTTCTGCCCACAAAGAAATCCGCAGCAGTCCTGACAGTGCTACGTGAGTTCACTCACTCCCCCTCCCTCACTTGCTCTCTCGCTCTGTTTCTCCCAGTGCTGCAGGCTGCCCTTTGTACTGGGCTCTGCAATGGGGCTTTTCTGCCCACAAACAAACCAAGAGCAGTCCCGACAGAATTCAGTTGACCATGGTCACCCTCTCTACTCGCTTCGATCTTCATCTGTCCCAAACACTGATTTCCACAGTGACCGGCTATTCTCCAGCAGAAGTGCAAAACATATTTTAGCCAGGATGTGGAAAATGACACCTGTACTGTTCATAAGGAGGTGTGAAAGAATGCCACTGTTGATAATGTAGCGTGAAATATTACAAATTTGCGGTTACAAGGATGCGTGGAACAATTCAATGCACATTTGTAACACAGTCCTGTTATGGAGGTTCATCAGCAAATTTTCAACATAGGGATTTTAGGACCTCTGCTCTTGAACAGTGCCACTGTCATTGTCTTAATGTGTTCCAAACACTGATTTCTCACGCGACCGTGTTATTCTGTGTCGGAACTGTGAAAACACATTTCGTCAGGATGTGAAAATGACAGCTGTACTACTCATAAGGAGGTGTGAAAATGCCACTGTTGAAAATGTGACATGACAATATTACAAATTCATGGGTTACAGGGTGCGGAAAGTGCACAACACACACACTTGTAACACAGTCATGTGATGGGCTATCATCACCAAATTTTCAACATAGGCATTTTAGGACCTCTGCTCATGGAATATCAGTGTCATTTTCTTAATCTGTCCCGAACAGTGATTTCCCACAGCGACCGCCTATTCTGTGCCGGAAGTGCGAAAACACCTTTGGCCAGGATGGGAAAATGACAGCTATAGTGCTCATATGTAGGTGTGGGAAAATGCCAATGCTGAAACTCTGGAGTGAAAATATTACAAATTTGATATGTTATGAGTGTGCGAGGCAACCGCGCAATGCACACCAGAAACAGTTATTCTGGGATTTGCTACCAATTTGTAACATAGGCTTTTGAGACGCCACCTTATGAACACTGGCACTATCGCTTTGTTAATCATCCCCAAAGGTAATTCCATGGAGTGACCAAGAATCACCTTCGGGACGATTAACACCATGACAGTTCCAGAATTCATGAGGAGGGGTCCTAAACCCATGTTGAAAATTTGTGGCAAAATTCCAAAAATTACTGAGATATGCATTAAAGTTGAAAAACCCTTTAATTCCATTATACAGCTACCGCATTTCCTCAGTTTTGGCGGTCGGCTTTGAAGAGTGCAGACGTGTTCCCGGGTCCACCAAGATCATTGCACCAAGCTCCGGAGTAAGTATGGGGTGGGGGGTGGAGGAGGCAGGGTGTGTGTGAGTGGGTGCGGTTTGAGGGGGCTAGGGAGACCGCTGAGGACCATTTCTTCCCCATAGGAAAAAAAGACATCACAGGACTGTATTTTCTTTTACAGGGCATGTGGCATGTTGGGGTGGCTTGCAGTGTGCCAACAGAGTCTTACCTTTCTGGAGGGGGCACTGTAGCCGATGGGGGATTGGGCACCTCCGCTGGCACACAAGAAAGGGGGCTGGTTGTTACAATATGCTGACGGGATTGGGCACCCTGTCAGCACACAAGAAAGGGGTTGTGAGTTGTTACATTATGCTGTTGAGGTTGGACTCCCATCTGTAGACAGTATGTAGGGGAGGGGTTTGCATACGCTTGGCGGAAATGGGCTCCCGTCTGCAACTGAAACACTGGGGCAATGAAGCCGATGGGGATTGGGGCCCCCATCGGCAAGTAAACACGGTGGAAGGGTTAATATTGTTTGTGAAAATCCTGCCTTGCAATGACTGGTCGCTCTCATTGCAGCAAATGGCTTTGCTGCAATGATGAGGTGGACCCTGATTGTAGTGGCTGTTTTTTACAGTTGGTGGCACGCTGGCTGAACTAGTGTCAGCAGCAGCATGCCGCGGCATTGGGGATGCTGGACAAGCCTTTGCAGGCTGTGGGCATTGACCACAACAGTGCCGTGCCTTCACAACCTGCTTGTGGAGAAGCTGTTGCAATATGTTTCTTGTGCATGCACGCAATCAACATAAAAATTGTGCTAAAGCAGACTCAAAGGGTAAAAAAAAAAAAGAGGGCATCATGCAGCCAGCCAAGTGAGGCAGAGGGATGAGGTACTGGACACCCTACTAGCAAACTGGGTTCAAAAGGACCTGGGAAGCTGGCCCAGTGGCGCTGAGGGTCGAGGTGCTGGACACCACATTTCACACCATGGTGGCAACCTGGGTTTGGGTAGGAGCCTCGTGGTGGGGTTAGTGGGGGGGCATGGAACAAGACAAAGCTGATTTGAGGTGGCTCTCTCTCCCACAGAGAGATGAGGAGTTTCCAGCCCTTGACTCCCACCTGGTGGAGGATAGATGGCAGTTCCAACTAGTGGGGAGTCTGGCAATTGCCAGGAAAGGGCGGAAGGGACTGAGCCGATGCCTGAATGCATGTGTGCCTCCACGCCCACGCACTGCCATGTCTGCCGGGTCACAGGAACAACGGGAGAAAATGGAGGAAGGAAGCAAAAACTGCAGAACCTACTAATAAAAAAACCAAGAAAGGGACTTGGCCATTTGGGGATTGGCTGGGCAAAGGAGGTTAGAGTGTCCACTGATGTATGTCCCCTTCGAATGGGGGAACAGCATGCATCATTGCCTGGCTGCCACCAAGCAGAGGGCAGGTGGTGCATCAGCAGTCACAGGATCAAAAGTCGGAGTCAGCGTGGCAGGTGTGCAATGTCTGTACTTTATCTACGTGCACCACTGCACACCTCTGCCTCAGAATCAAGGGAGAAAGTAGAGGCAAAACCCCTACTGGCAGGATGATCCTGCTACCCTACAGGCACTGCACTCACCCATCAAGGTAAGGATTCAGATGTATTAAGAGGTAGCCATTCAGATGTAGAAAGTTCTAGAGGTGGAGTAACAGGGCTGGGGTCAAAGCAGAATGGCACCAGTGAGAAGAATAAAGTACAGTTGGAAAAAAAGTATCATACAAGTCTAGAGATAAGAGGCAATCTAAAATGGAAAAAAAACAGCACACATCAAAATTAGCGCCCTATCATAAAGTCCTGATTTAAGGTTTTTTTGTTTTTAATCTAATTGTTGGTTCAAATAACGAATATCGAATAAAGAATAACAATTTTGTAGTCCTGAATATGAACATTCGCCGAATATTCGCCTGAAAGTATCCATGTACTGTACCTCTAGGGTTTTCATATAACACTCAGTGTTGTGTGGTTAGAGTGAGGAGGGTGCATAATCTTTATATGAGCTTGAATTGGATTCTGCTAAAATACTCAAATCCATCTTAGGACAAACACATTTAACCTTGTGATGTGAGATAAATCAAACAAAATATATCTTAATTTCATTTGGATATGATGGAACAACTTCAAATTTGATCCTCCCTAAAAGCAAGATGATTCTAGTACACTCAGAGGGTCTGAGTCATTAAAATTCACATGAGACTCCATAACACTCCATTGAATGACCAGAGTCTCAAGTATACCCCAAACAAACATGTCATCTCTACCCAAAGAAAGCTACTGACAGAATGAAAACTCGGGTCAAGGTTTAAATCACCTTCTCAGATGAATGGGCCTAATTCCTGGAGTCAACCTGTGCAACATTAATATTCGTGGCTTTATATGCCTAGCAATATTCAAGTTGTGTCCCTAACTTATTCCATATCCAGGGATAGGAAATTTCAAAGCCACCTATTCCAACTGGCTGACTGCTTCAAGGAAGCCACCATTATGAAGAGGCCAATTCAGCCCATAGTGAGATAACTTAGAAAACAAACCTGTGAGCTTTGACATACAGACCTGCCCAGAGGTTGAAAAATATCTTCAATCTCCACTACATCAGAAGTAACTGATAACAGGTCCCACATAGCTAAGAATGGGAGGATTTGTCATGATGATGAACAAAAGTTTAAAATTCCTTAGGTTAAATCCAGATAGGTACTGTATGCTAAAGCATGCCTTACTATAAATACATGACATATAAAGACATACTACAACATCCCAAATATACAGCTTAAGAAATAAAAATAAGAATAAAATGGCAAATAATTATTAATCAGCTTTTCCTACAATACTAATCCTCATAGGACTTTGTAGTCTATGTTGCCTACCGCTAATATTTCACCATCATGAGGGTCTGCAGGGCAAAGACCACATTTCCCTGGATCACCTCACATCAAAATAAATATAAAGCAGTGTACAGTTATTTTCATTTAAAAATCCATTCGTTAGAACAGTGATTTAAAAGCTCCATATGTTTACAGCTAGGGACCAGAAGGCTCCAGTTACTCCTTAAAAACATAAAAGCCATGCAGAACCTCTTGAGGAAGATTATCTTATCACAAACAGCTTCTTTTGGAAAGAGATTTTACAGGGTAAAATCCCAACAGATGAATCCAAGGCATGGCTCACATCTCTTTAAGTCGGAAGTCAGTAGGAACTAGGATGCTATCTCTCTAGCATCACAATACACTGATAAATAGTTCACTAAAAAGGTAAACTTGAAGGATTAATATAAATAATATAATTGCCAGCAAGTCAGACTCCATGAGAGTTCTATGTAACAATCATTAATCGTTTTCAGCCTTATGCAATTATGTTTCTGGTTCCATAGTTTAAACATGTGGCACATTGAAACACACTAAAGAAATGTGGCATCACTATAAAATGAACTAAATGAACCCCTAAAATTCATCTTTAAGGCTGCCACTACCTATCGCTAAATCAGCTTTTTTCTACCGCCTCACCTGAAATGAAAATAAAAAGCATGCTTAATTAAAGGTGATGCGAGAGTTTCTAAATTTAGCTCCATGCTCCAAACTTCAGAGTCCATAAGAACTATCGGCTTTACAGGTATCTCTAGGCTCATGAGTTTTACTTTTCAAACAAATCTCCCTATTTCTCCAGAGTAAGCATCCTCCAAAACAGTTTCCAACATGTCGGTCGCACTCTCCTCCAGCCCTCCTTCACTAGCTCCAACTACCACCGAACCAACCTAGGAGTCCGGAATAAAGACAGCTCGATATTACACACTATGGGGTAAATAAACTTAAGTTTCATTCATTGAGTTCGGTACAAAGCCCATAAACATATAATTGTAAAATAAAACTCACAGCAAACACTACAAGTGGGGCAACGGGAACAGTGAGGAACGGAGCAGCTTTATGCCAACTTGTTCACTGGGGAACCACCGATCTGCAGTTCTGGGGTCTTTACCACTTGCAGGCTTGCTGCCGACTTAGAGGCTGCATCATGGAGGAGCCTCCCTGTAAATTTGCATACGTGCTGGGACGGGAACGGAGGGAGCGGGGCGGACAGCAGGTGGTGGAGGGAGCTGGATGGTTTACATTTGCTCGTTGCTGGGACAAGTAATGGAGGGAGCAGGGCAGACAGCAGGCAGTAGGAGGGAGGGAGGGTTTACATTTATTCTGGGTGCGGGATGGGGAATGGAGGGAGCGGGCGGCGGCAGGCAGTGGAGGGAGCGGATGGTTTACATTTACCCGGTGCTGGGACGAGTAATGGAGGAAGCAGGCGGACAGCAGGCAGTGGAGGGAGCGGAGGGTTTTACATTTACTCTGGGTGCCGGATGAGTAATGGAGGGAGCGGGCAGACAGCAGGTAGTGGTAGAGAGTGGGAGGGTTTACAAATCCCGCCTGCAATGATGGTCTCCCCTCATTGCACTGAATGGCTGACACTGCAATGATGAAGCAGCCCCTGATTGCAGCGGCTGATTTTTAGAAGGTTGTGCACACTGGCTGAACTAGTGTCAGCAGCAGCATGCTACAGCATTGGGGATGCTGGACAAGCCTTTGCAGGCTGTGGGGGCACTGGCCACAACAGTGCTTCACCTCACAACCTGCTTGTGGAGAAAGCTGCGCAATATGTTTCTTGCGCATGCTACATCAACATAAAAACAGCAGCAAATAAAAATAAATGCTACTAAGATGGGGGAAAAGAGGGTAACCTCTTTAGTCGAACATGGAATCGAGCAATGAACTGACAGATGACACACACTCAACTCAGTGAGTAAATACTGCCTTTTTCTCCATTTACCCCAGTGCTGCTCTCTATCGACTTCTCTACCTTAGTGTTTACCTTGCTAACTATCCTGTTTTGGGGGCTGGGATTTCCTGCCCCTTTCAGTGCTCTCCCCTTAGCTAGTTTAAATGCTTGCCAATGAAGCTTTTAAACCTGTTACCTAGAATTCTGGTTCTCTGCCAGGACAGATGCAAACCATCGCACCAGTATAGGCCTGCATCCCTCCAGGTGGAACCCAAGTCCCAGTGAAGCCTGAGCCTTATCCATGCCATAGACACGCAGCACCTCTGAAAAGGTTACCATGCATGCTACTTGTCTAAGGCCCTCCCCAACTCCATAAACCTGTCCTGCACTGTTCTGATCCCATTCCCAGCCAGGTCATTTGTTCTGAGTGTGATGTGGACTCAAATTAGTCTCCTTGAGCATTTCACACATTCACATTGAAATACCTAAGTTCACCATGGAGCTTTGCCGGTGAAACCGTGTAATTACACCGGTGAAGTTCATTGACAAGTGCAGTTTGTGCTGAGCAGAATTACATGGTGTACACTTTGTGCAGGACTGCAGTTCACATGGTGGTACTGAAGCAGACAGGAAGCAAGTGAGTTACTTTCACTTTCTCACAGTGTCTGAGACTGCAAGCAGCTCTTTGAGGTGTGCTGAATCTATAACTGTTGGAAAGCAGAAAAACTATTATCTACTTATTTTAAGCATTTTTTACTACTTGTACTTCTCTGTCTTGAGGTTTTATTTTCTCAGTGTTTATTTGGACTTTTATTCTTCCCTTTTTGTTGTATTTGATCTTGCCTGATTTAAAACCCCTAGTTTTTCCTGTGGTAGTACTAATATTTGTTAGGATGGCAGAGGTGAGAAAAGTGGGCCATGGTGGTGTGCATCGGTTTAATTGTTCTACATTTGGGGCTAAGAGAGGCATCTAGCCAGGTAGGGAAAGTTAGCCAACTACAAGCAGCCAGGATGAGGAGCAGCAAAAAGAGCAGCAGGTCGAGACAGTGGCAGTCCAGCAGCAGGTGTAGGCGGTGCTGGTGATGGTTGAGCAGGAGGCAGATGTTCCTGAACTGGCACAGCAGCAGCAACAGCCATCTGCAGGAAGTGTAGGTGCCCCCTTCTCTTCCCATGTCTTCCCAGTGTGGGAGTTCTTCATGGGATGGAGAAGACCCAAGCACTGTCATGGGCAAACTCTGTGGGAGAGTATTGAGGAGGGGGAAAAGGGAGCTATCTGGGCACTGGTGGCAGTGAACCCACATGCAAGCACACTACCCAGGAATGGGAAGCCAGGAGCCAGCATGAGCTCATGCCTCCTCAAAATGTGGTGGGACAGAAGAAGGGGGGCCAAGGCCAGTATGTAAGCGCCAGCAGGAGCAGAGATGCCTCCACCACCTCCAGCTGAGAACAGCAGCAGGACACAGGAGAGCAGAGTTTCAGCAGCCCTCCCCCCAGTGCCAACATTTGATCCCCATGCAGTGGTCACAAAGGTAGAGCTGGCTACCTTTTCAGAGCAAGTGTCCAGCATGGGGCTGAATGTAAGCAAAGTGTTGGAGGAGCTCAAAGTGTCCAAGAATGTCAGCAGCAAATCATGGAGTTAGTAGGATAAGCTGCTGAAGGCAGCTGAAGACCTAAATCGTTGGCTGGGAGGAGCCAGTGGCAGTAGTTAATGTTTTTCTGTTCTTTTTCATTTCTGTTCTGTATGTTGTAAGAGTATGTCCCCATTCTCCAAGTGCTATTGTCCACTTCCCCAAAAGAAAAAACATGCACAAGTATATAAAAAGCACATGTGGCCCACCTTCTCCCCGTATGTCTAGGAGCAACCAATCTTCCAGGGAGGGGGCCCACAACACAGAAATCCCATCAGAAGACATTGGGGTTCAAAGAATGGAGAAATAAATTGGCCTACTTGAAGACATCTTCAAAAGGCTAGAACCTCCAGGACTTACAGCCATGAACTCCGAGGGCACCCCAAAACTTCATCAGAGATCCCCGGCTTGTACATCTTCATTCTTCAGCAGCAGGAACTCTTCCTAACTCCCATAGAGGTGCAGGAATTAAATAGAGCCCCTAGAAAATGAACTCACTGGAACATTAATACTTAATGATTAAGAATCCTTATTCTACAAATGGAACAAGAGTACTGATTTCTTTTCTAAAACCATTATTTTATTTCTCCTGCACCCAAATGATTACAAGCACTGCAGGGTCCAGTGTTCTTTAACATTAACTCTCAGCTCCATGGGGTTAAACATTTGTACAATCAAAAATGCAGATAATATAGGCAGAGTAAGTTCTTCAAACAGCTACATACAGCAGTCAGATTTTCCTCAGGCATAACATGACCTCTAAATGTTGGCCATGAAGCTAACGGTTTCCATTGGCACAGGTACCTGTGCTTCACTACTTAAACTAGTGGGCTTTATACATTTTCCTCACCAGGGAAGCATACAGTTTATCCCTATACCCATTCACTGGCTCTTCTTCCAGCATCCAGGACACAGATGGTGCAGTACCAGCAAAACCCACACACCATACCCCATTATCCTTTTGTTCCAGGCTGCTCCCATATTTGTCTGGTTCCCAAAAGTGCTACTACCTCCCACTAGCATCCTGGATCTGTTAGGACTTAGAGCAGAATTACTGCTGCATGATACCATCCTTCATCTCAACCAGAGTGTTGCCCTGCTCTGAGTAACCAGAATGGGTGGGAACCTCTAGGACACCTCTATGGCCCACTCAGCAAAGTCCGTCAGCCCTGTGGCTTGTCCTCCAAACAGGCCCCTTTCAGGTAGAAGTTCCACCCATCCCCTTCTCCAGTGTGCTGAAGCCGCCCTGCCAAGCCAAGCTACAGAGGGCCTGCCACCACCTACTGCAACCCTGGGACCCAAGCATGCTACACCCTTGCTACTGGGCCCATCTGGACCCTGGGGCCTATCCATCCTGCACCTCCTTTACTCTGCCATATCTCTTACTCTCTCCAAACTCCTGAGCCCCAGGAGCCCAAACAAACAGCTGTAGCTGCCTCACCCATGCCCTCCCTTGATGCCACCCTTTAACCGCCTCTATGCCACTGATAAAGCTGGCCTGCCTAAAGTGGGGACCCACCCAGCACTGCCCTACTGTGCCCAAATGGTGTCTCTCCTTCTCCTCTACAGCATCCCACACTGTCTGAATCTTGCCTATTTATACTTTAAACCCTGCTCTGCTGCCACCAAGTGATGGCAAGCAGAAGATGTGCCCAGAGCACTACCATCTCTAAATTCTGAGGACAAAGGAAGAGGGAAAGAGTTCCCTAAATGGAGCATAAGCCCCTCTCAAATGAGAGGTGGCTTACACTATCCTCCTACCCAGGGAATCATTCCCTCCTGGAATGGTGGCAGGGACCCAGGCAGGCCCCAAAAATTGTCTGGATATTCGCATCTCCCCAGCTCACCTGAGAAACTCATCCTGAATATTGTGGCCAGAAGGGGTCCCCTCCTACACTACCTACTCTAACCTATTTAAAACTGAAAAGCTTATCTGTGCCAGGAGGTCCCAAACATTTGAAAATAGCTAACTTATTGCTCTTGCTTTATAACAAAAACAGTTGTCACTTAACTGTAAGAGAAAATATAATCAACATTTGCATAAACCATGGAGTAGAAACTGTAGGACCTTTTCCCTTAACCCTTGATTTTTCCTTCCAAGAAAGTTAAACATGTTACCCCATCAACACTGATTATTCTTTACACACACTCCATACACACACACACAGACACTCTCCCAATCACACCAACCATACAAAATTATTAGCATGTATAATTTAGCTCCTAATCAAAAGTTGACAATCAACAATCTTTTCATTTTTTTGTTTTTTCATTTAAATCAGTATACAGTCACTATATCCGGCTCCATGGAGCAGTCTTCCTGGTGCAGTTTTATTTTTCAGGGGCTTAGCGGTGAGGCCTCCTCCAGGTGGGAAATAAAAGTCTGGATTTGGCTTGGTGGTGATATCTGCAAAGGAATCTTTGCCACGGTGTAGTATTTTATCCAGCTTCCTGCAAGATCCTGCACCAGGGCTTAAGTGTTTAAATAAAGTCAGTCCAGATCAAGGCCTAGTATGGCAAATTGCACAGGATTTTTGAAACTGTTGGTGGGACATCAGTCCTCTGTGTCCTGGGTGATGCTTCAACCTCTCCAGTTGCTTCTTGAAGATCCAGTCCTCCCTCATTTCCTCAATGACATCCCAAATTTGCTAACACGTATGGATAGTCCAGATGGGGATACTCCACCGCATCCTCCTTCATTCTCATCTTTCGGCCTGGCTCCAGTCAGGCAGATCTTTCACACTAGCCCATCAAGCCATGTCTGGCTCCAGCCACACTTCCTTGTGGTAAACCAGATTTAACAGGTCACTGCGATGGAGGCTGTCCATCCTGGTCCTTAGAGCTTTTGCCTGGGCGGTAGTCATGGTATACAGTGAGCTAGGGTGGTCACTGTATAGTAAATATGGTTTGGAATACTTCTATACACCTCATAGTCCAAAACCTGAAACTTTTGCCCAGCCACTTCTCTTCGACCAGGTCTTTCTCATCCACTGGGACCTCTTCCCTCTCAATGGTTATGCCTGGCACCTCCACAGAAGGACTTCCTAGCTTAATCACAGCTTGGGTCTTCACAGCTGAGGCATCTGATTTCACTGACAGGGCAGGAGGTCTGCTCCTGACAGGGGCCATGTTGGGGACCCCCAGGCCCTGGGGACCACCAATGGACTTCTGAGACCCTGCCCCTCCCTCTGCCATGGGATAATGGGTAACTGGTGGTGAAGAGTGGAGCAGACAGCTATGCTCCTCACTGCTCCCTGTTATCTGATCCCCAGCCTAACTGTCCAACTCCACTGATTCTGCCAACATCTTTGGGAGGGGCCTTAGGTTTCAGTTTCTCCTGGGCCGGTCCTGCAGAGAGATGGAAAGTCTACAAGGGCCCTAAATCCACACTACTCAGTGGTCACAATGATAAAAGACCCTCTGAGTCACTAGTGGGATATCCCAGTGGAAAACAAGGAAAGCAAGATCAAAGATTCCTGCAGGTGCAGAGCTTGCACAGATGGTACACACAGGCAGCCTTACTACTCCTTCACCCCTGAATCTACAGCACACATACAACTCATCAGCCTGACCTCTCCATCTGGTCTCCCATAACCATGCCAGGAGGAGGTTAGAACCGTAGACACCAGCTCCTAAGAGGAAGATCCCTTTGGTCTTTCACACTCAGCCTGCCATCCTAAAATGAGAACTCGACTGTCTCCCAATTTCTGTTCTCACTGTGATGATTCCTGAGACAGTGAGGATATAAAAATGCTCTTACTTGCTTTTTGCTCAATGACTCAGTCTTTTTGTTCTTTTTCCACTCACTAGCAACCACAAATCACTCCAACTTGCTGCTGTAAAATGGCACCTGTCCCTCCAGTCTGCATGACCCTCCAAGAGCCACCATCTAATCTAATTACTGGGCACCGTCATGTGACCCACCAGTAGAAATGGGCGAAGTGGCCTCAATTCACTCCGGAGTGATTAATGGAGTGAAGGTGAATTTGCAGAGTGCTCCCAGTGCTAAGTGGAGTACTCAGCGTTATAATGAGGAACATGAAGTCCATCGAAAACAATGACTTTGCATTAGTCCACCTTCCCAAACCACTGCTCCATCAAACTTTAAGGCAAGTACATTGAAAACAATGTACTTCACCTCACTTCACCTTGTTTTAAGCTCCAAATGCAAATTTTGCAGTGATTTATGGGATTTCAGGTCACATGGGCTCTAGATTGTACTGCACAGCCTCAGTTCGGGGTAGTGTGTAGGAAGCTGTAGGAGACAGTCTGTTCTGAGAGTTCTCTAAAAGCTGTTAAAAGCCTTGTTGAGTAATTTTTTTTGTTGAAACTTTAGTTCATTGATTTTAGAAACCCTTCTGTGCTCATACCATCGAGAATTTATTGCTTGTGCATGGATTTTGAATGTTAATGTACAACATTCAGTCTGTGTATTGAGAGACAGTGGAAATGTGCTTTGGGAGGGGCGTATCTGTGGTGTAGGTAGATTAACTTAGAGAAAAGACAGTTCTTTCTGTTTTGGTGATATTTTCCATATAACTGTGTTAATGTACACACAGTAATATTTTAGTAATTCTTGACATTATTATTTTGCTGATTGTTGTGGTGCAGCAGTGCATAATTTTTGTTTGTTTTAAATACGTGAGTTATATTACCGAAGTTTCAGTTTTGCTACACATTACTTAGTGTGTGTGTGAGTATGTGTGTTGCGTGCCATCAAATCAGGCACCTTTTATTGTGCCACATACTAATTTCAGCAATGTGAACCTGCTATCCACTGCAGTTGCATGATTGTTGTACTTCTCTGTGGTATCTTTACTGGTACTAGTACTAGTGACTATAACTGCCGTGACACTGCCCTCCACCCACATGGCCCGCTTCCAACCGGCAAAGGTATTCTTTTCCAGATTTGAATTTCTGACGGTGAGCACTGTTACATGTTGTGCCTGTGTGTCTGCATCTCTTCAGTGCGCAGTGCAATCTTAATCTGTCTGCATTTGCATCTCTTTAGAGCCCAATCTCTGTCTGTAATTTAAGTCACAGTTGTTTATTTGGCTTCCCTTCAGAGTACTGAACTGGTGTGGTGCATATCTCTGCATGAACATTGTACTCATTAATATGCGATTTTAAGTAGGGCCATCATCAAGAGTCACTCATGATACAAATCACGTTCTTCATCATCATGGTCACAAATGCAGTCTCAAATTATGATTCATGATCACGTGATTTAATCACAAAATTAATTTTGTTACTAGTTACTTGTATGCATTGTAAACCTGTTTTGTAGTATCTCTCCAGCTTCACCACCCCACCACTGTACTCATTAGTAAGAGTTTTTAAATTGAGAGTTTTGTGCTACAGCTCATTGGGGAAGTACAGCTGTATGCATTCGCATTTCCATACAGTTTCATATTGGTTATCTCACACTGTATCACGTTCTTCATCATCACGGTCACAAATGCAGTCACAAATTATGATTCATGATCATGTCATGAATCACAAAATACATTTTTACTAGTTACTTGTATGTATTGTAAGCCTGTTTTGTAGTATCCTCCAGGCTTCACCCAATCACCACCACTGTACTCATTAATAAGAATTTTAAATTGGGGAGTTTTATGATACAGGCTCAGCTCATCGGAAAGTACAGCCATAGGCATTCATGTTTCTTCCTGTACAGCATGTGAGTTACAGTACTGTAGTAGTGGTGGGCAGTGGTCTAATTCACTCAGCAAAGTGATTCATGGAGTAACATGGAATCCATGAGTACTCTGCAATGTGAAGTGGAGTATTTCACTTCATAATGAGGAATGCAAAGTCCATTGAAACCAATGACTTTACATTATTCCGCCTTCCCAAACCACTTCTCCACCAATTTTAAGATGATGTACATTGAATTCAATGTAATTTGCCTCACTCGCCTTGTAATTTAGCTCCAAATGAAATTCTGCAGTGATTCATGAGATTGCAGGTCACACAGACTCTAGATTGTTCTGCACATCCTCAGTTCTGGCCTGGAGTAGTGTGTATGTAGTGGTAGCTGGACACAGTTTGCTTTCAGAGCTCTGTGATTCAAAACCTCTAATACCTGTTTAAAATGCATTTTTGTCCTATTGTTTTTATAAAAACCTATCCAACACTCTTTGTCCTGTATTAGTCAACGTTTTCCAGGAAGCAACCTCAAAAGAAACTCCCATACACAATGACAGAAGCTATTATAACAGTCTTACCAAAGAAAGACAAAGATCCTCTCTTCCGTCAAACCACATACCAATCTCACTTCTTAATACTGACAGGAAAATATTTACAAATTATTAACTCTCCGCTCAGAATCTTTAATGGCCAAACTTATTCATACCTCTCAGTCAGGATTATCAAAACAGGAATAGTTCAGATCACCTTCTCTCACAATTCAATTTACTCTATAAAGCAAAAACTCTTAAAACCCTTGCAGCTGCAATAGCCATTGACTTTGAGAAAGCATTTGATTCTCTCAATTGGGAATATCTATACCATGCGCTATCTCATTTTGGTTTTACAACTAATTTTTGTGCTTGGATTCAACTATTGTATACCTCCCCAGCTCGAGTTCTCACGAACTCCATTTTATCCCCTCATTTTACTTTAGCAAGAGGCACCAGACAAGGATGATCCTTATCACCTTCATTGTTTATACTCGCCATGGAACCCTCTCTGCGTCCCTACATCAATCTGGTACAATCAAAGGCATCACTATTGGTAACTCTCAATATACCTCTCTCTCATATGCAGATGATCTCCTTATTCTACTCAAAAATCTCGAAAGTTACGAGCAACCTTTAGTTAAACTACTAAATGACTTCACCTCCATCTCGGACTCAGCTCTAAACCTTAACAAATCAAATGCTATTATTGAATTCCTTTGTAGTCCTCTTATGAACAATTCATTGGGCTTTTGTTGGGGCCCCCAGGTATATCTTATCTTGGCATCCGATCACCCGACATTGAATAAATTATGGGATGCTAATCTTTCCCTCTGTTTATTTATTTATTTAGCTTTGTTAACCTTTGTAAGCACGCTAGACAAACAAATGCCTATTTTCAGGTACGACCCAGGGAGTACAGGAAATCAAAGAACAACAGAGTACAAATTGAAGCAAGTAGGGCAGATACACTGAGGTCGGAGAAGCATAACATACATGGTAAGATATCTCAGGTTACAACAGTAGACACAGTCAATGTAATAAAGTACAGAGTCATGACACAACATTACCAGCAATATGTATACAGATACATACAGAATTTACACATTTTCCACAGGGCAACACTCAGGCAGGCAGGCAGACCACAGCAGAACCTGAGCAAGGTACATGGGATGATATGCTCAAAATACTGTGCAGGGACCAGGCTAATCAGGAGGTTTAAGACAGTCACATACTGATGAGAGCTTCAAGTGGTTCCACAGGGAGGTGCGTGGGAGTTCCATAATCTAGGGGCACATGATGTAAAATCCCTGTCACCCATTTTGGTACATGTAACAGGAACCTTAAGGATAGCGGGGCCCAGTGACCTTAGTGAGTAGGTAGTGGGCAGCAAGCACAAGGAGCTCTGCCAGTCCGGGGGTGCCAGTACAGAACCTTACCCGTGAAACTGCCCATAACAAAATTCATATAGTTGGGCAGGGAGAGCCAGTTGAGCTTACTGTACAGATCACAGTGGTGAGTGAGACGAGGACTGCAAGAGCAAAATGGCAGATGTTATTTTAAGGCTATGGTCCACCTAGAGAGGTGGACCTTGGAAATATGGGCAAACAAAAGAGGCTCATAACAGAGAGATGGTAGAAACAGCCATCTAGCCAGTGCTAGGCGAGCAGCCAGAGTAAGGTTATTCTTTGCCCTGTAAGCCAGACCCAATTTCCAGTTAACAGCACAACACACATTTTGGATGTGGTGACCAGATTGAGCTGAGGGTCAAGTGCCACCCCAAAGTATTTGACAGAACTGGTGATGAGAACAAGAGCACCATCAATACCCGAGATGCACATAAGAACAGGGGAGACTTTAACTTGGCTAGGATCCAAACACCATGGCCTGTGTCTTTTAAGATTTAGAACCAGCTGTGGATGATATCCAGGACTGAATACTCCTGAACCCCTCACTCAGTTGGTGGTTAGTGACCCCAATATCCCTGGAATGAGTGAGAATAACTAGGTCATCAGCATACAGGATAACCCTGCAGGAGGCAGCTGAGGAGAGGAAGGTCGTTGATGAATATGGAAAGAGCAGGGCCCAAGGACTGACCCTGGAGAACCCTGAGTACATGGGGGTTAACCAATATTAAAACAACATTTGACAGATGGAAGCTACTAACTTTCTTTAATGGTAAAATCTCCTCATTAAAATGTCTATAACTCCCAAAATAGTATACCTATTTTCCAATATCCCTTTGATACATCCCTCTAGTTCCTTACCAAAATAGATAAAATTATTGGCAGCTTCATTTGGGAAGGCAAAATACCTAAATTTAGTCGTAATAAACTTAGATCCCATTGGTCAAAAGGTGGCTTTCTCTTGGTTCCAAGCCTAGTTATGGGCCTTCTGTACATCTCAAACAATTAAATAGTTTAACAAACCCAACATCCAGTCTCCTTTATGAGTCAATATGGAAGCATCCTTATGTCCTGATAATGTTGCTACTTCTTACTTTATAACACCCTTAATTCTTCTTAAAGTCTCACCCCACCATAGCGGCTTCTATATTCCATTGGAAAATAATTCACAAACATCTTAAATCGAACCCCAAACCCTTAGCTTATACCCTATCTGTGGTAACCATCATATATCTCTCAACAATCATCCTATTTTCTGTCATACCTTGGAAAAATAAGGTATTCTTTTTGCAGGATATACTTGAACCCAAGTCATTAAATTTAAAATCTTATACCGACATCTCGAGGCATATGGAATCTTTCCCATCGGGGTTTTTGGAAATATCTACAGCTTTGTACTGCATGTAACTCCTTACCTCACACCTTCTCTACCAATTCCCTGTAATGATAAATACATCTCTAAATGGATAAAAGCATCATCCTATTTAAATAGCACTGTTTATAAAGATATTTGTGATATCCTTCCTGACTATTCTGGTAATGCTAAAACAAATGGAGTACTTTACTACAACATAATATCACCAATGCACAATGGTCCAGGTGTTGGTTCTCCTGTCACAAATCTTTTAATGATAATTGCAGTTCCTCACTCAAACCAAAATCCTTCATTTGTGCTACAGAACCCTGTTGTATTACAAAATGGGTTTATTGAACAACAACAACTGCTGGTGCTGCAATTCCCCAATGGGGATTTGTGCATATTTTTATGGTACTGTCCCTGCATACAAAAGCTTTGGCACCATACTCATAAATTTGCAATGAAAGTGATAGGTCAGCCCTTTACACTGGACCCTAAATACTGCATTCTTGGTATTTTTAATTACCATTTTATAAAATATAATATTGACAGAACAGATGGTTAAATATACTCTTTCTTCATGTCAAAAGCACAATCCTCATGCATTGAAGATCCAATAAAATCCCTACCCTTCCGATATTATTAAACAGTTATCACAATATGCTCTGGACCATATGACATATATCTTGTCTGACCGACTAATGATATATAACAATTGTTGGCAGGTTTTTTTTTTGGAATCATCTAAATCTCCCAACACCATTGTATGAAGTAATATATATGGATTTCCTTTTACTGATACTTTAATCGTGGTCTCGCTTTTCTCCCTTTTCTATTGTTTCTTCTCTCTCCTCCTAACTTTTTTACACATTTTCCTTTCCTGCACTCTGTTTTAATTGTTTTTCTTTTTATTGTTCTACAATACTTTTTACTTAATGTACTTTGTTTTCTTTTCGCAGCATTATATATAATTATGTAACATTTACGGTAAACCGTATCTAATCATACTATCTGCTTTAAGTCCACTACCAATATCAAGCATATTTCAATTATATGACCAGTATTGTTTGCCGTATCTTAAACCATAAGATCCTTATATTGTAGTAGTAATGTACTTTATATGCTGCCTTAAAAGCCTCACATTGTTCTGTACTGTAAGAGGTTTGTCTACATATCTTATGAAACTTAAAAGTTTAACTGCAAAAAACAAAAACATTTTTGGGTCATTTTTTGCTCAAAATTCAGTACATCGATTGTAGGAAACACTTGTGCTCTTATCATTTATTGTTTATTGTTGTGTGTGGAATTTGAATTTTAATTAAGAACAGTCTGTGAAATGTGCTTTGGGGAGGGCGTATTTGTCAGGTAGGTACATTAACTGGGAGAAAAAGGCAGTCTTTTGTTTTGGTTATATTTTTCTTGTATAACTGTTAATGTACACACAGTAATATTTTCAGTAATTCTTGACATTTTTGCTGATTGTTGTGGTGCAGCAGTGTATACTTTGTATAAAACATTTGGTTATATTACTAAAGGTTTTCAATTCTATGCATTACTTGTAAAGTGTGTGTGAGGGTGTGTGATGTGTGCAATTAAATCAGACACCTTTATTGTGCCACTGAATAATTGCAGCAGTGTGAACCTGCTATCCACCTCACCTGCATACATTTTTTGTACTGCTTTGTGGTATCTTTACTAGTAGTGGATTGTTTCTGCTGCACTAATCCCCCAACTGGCATAAGGTATTCTTTCCAGATTTGGATTTGTGACTCAGAGCACTCGGTTAGGTGTTATGCCTTCATGTGCAACTGCTGAGTGCACAGCACAATCTCTTAATCTGTCTGTGTGTTTGCAGTGCACCATTAATTCTGGGAGAATGCATTTCTTGTTACGCTCTCATTTCACTTCATCAGCACTGGGGCATTTTCTGGATGCAAGATAGTAGCATTTCATCAGCACTGGAGAATTTTCTGGACACAAGACAGAAGCATTTTGGAGATGCGTATTAATTCTGGTGACTCTAGGTGTGACCACTGCATGCAGACTTAAGTGGCCATTAATTCTGGGATACTTTGCATTTCTTGTTACGCTCTCATTTCAATTTGTCAGCACTAGGGGTTTTCTGGACACAAGACAGTAGCACTAGGGATGCACATTAATTCCTGGTGACTGTGTGGGGTGCTGCCAATATTGTTGTCCTCTGCCTTACTTCCGTTAAGGCAGGTGACAAGCAATAAGTAAGCACAAAGGCGGTGAGCATTTCCTGTGGGCATGTCAAGATAATGAGTCGTGTCAACATGAAGTGCCCACTTCACGGACACTTCACAGGCAGAATTTAAATTCGCTGCATTTCTACCCACCAGTCATGTGCAGGAACCACATCCAGGAGAGCTGTGGCTCACCTTCACACTAGGCCTAACTCCCACACCACCATGGGCAATTTGCAATGTGCCACTTACCACATGGCAAGAGGCCTACCAGCACCTCAACTCCAGGAAATATGGGATTCTTCGTCTCCTTTCTGGGTCCTGGAGTGCAAAGAAACATACTGGACAAGCCTCACATGTGGCCCACTCCTCCCCATATGTCTTGGGGCAGTGTATCTTCTGTAGGAGGGGCCCACAGCGAGAAATCCCACCAGAACACACTTGGGTTCAAAGCATGGAGAAATATATTGGCCTACCTGGAGACATCTTCAAAAGGGCTAGAACCTCAGAACTTACAGTCATGAACTCTGGGGAACCCTGAAACTCCACCAGAGATCCCTGGGCTTGTACATCTTCAGTCTTCAGCCGCAGGTACTCTCCTCGACCCCAAGGCCACAGAGGTGCAGGAATTAATTAGAGCCCCTAGAAATTAACTCATTGGGACATTAATACTTAAGGATTTGCATTTCATTAGAATCTTTATTCTACAAATGGAACAAGAGTACTGATTTCTTTTCTAAAACCATTATTTTATTTCTCCTGCACCCAAATGATTACAAGCACTGCAGGAGTACAGTGTTCTTTAACAATAACTCTCAGCTCCATGGGGCTAAACATTTGTACAATCAAAAAAGAAGCAGAGTAAGTTCTTCAAATATCTACAATACAGCACTCAGATTTTCTTCAGGGATAACACAACCTCTATACTCTGGACCGTGAAGCTCCAACAGTTTCCAAAGGTATTCTAAGTACCTGCTGCTTCACTACTTAAACAGGTGGGGCTTATACATTTTTCTCACCAGGGAAAGCATACAGCTTCTCCCCCTACACCTGACTCTTTCTTCCAGCCTCAAGGACATGGATGGTGCAGATACCAGCAAAACCCACCCCACTATACCCCATTATCCTTTGGCCCATTCTGCTCCCCATATTTACTTGGTTCTCAAAGTGCTACTGCCTTCCACCAGCATCCTGGATCTGTTACCGTGTAGAACAGAATTACTACTGCACAATGGCATCCTTCATCTCAACCAGCCTGATTCTTGTTCTGAGCAACCGGCAGAGGAGACCTCTAGAGCACTCAGAAGCCCACTTGGCAAAGTGCTGCAGATGCACGGCCTACTCATCCAAACAGGCCCTTGGGGTCAAGTTCCCCAGACTCGCTCTCCAGTGTGCTGGAACCACCTCTACACATCAAGCTGCAGAGGCCCTGCCACCACCTTCTGCAACTCTGATGACCAAAGCATCTGATGCCATTGCCACCGGGCCCACACAGACCCTGGGACCTACCTATCCTGCACCTCCTTTACCCTGCCATATCTCTCTCTTTCTTTCTCTCTCTCTCTCTCTCTCTCTTCAATCCTCCAAGGCCCAGGAGCTTCAGCAAATGGCTGCAGCTGCCTCTTCTATGCTCTCCCTTGGATGCCACCCTGGGACCTGGGCGCTATGGCGCTGATAAAGCCGGCCGGCCTGCCCTAAAGCAGGAGCGGGGGGCCTGGGGATCACCCCACACTGCCCTGCAGTGCCCGAATGTGTCTCTCCTTCTCATCTGTGGCATCCTACACTCTCTGTGTCCTGTCTGTTTATACCCTAAACCCTGCACTCTGATGCCACCAAGTGGCTGCAAGCAGAAGGTATGCCACCGAGCACTACCATACCTAAACTCTGAGGGGCAAAGGTAGAGTGAAAGAGGGTCTCTAAAGACAGCATATGCCTCTCTCAAGGAGGGGGCTTACACATACAAAAACATTTGTCTATCCCTTGTCTAATTACAGGTGGGTGAGCTAGTGCAAGCTCAAGCCAAGCTCGAACCGAAGATGTGGCTTGACTCAGCTCAACAGCAATGCAAAATGTAGAGCTGACCACGAGCAGCCACAGTATTCAAAAAACCTGCCAGCTCTTTAATCTGAAGTGGGCAACAAAATGTCAATCATCTGCGCCAGTTGGCAGTGGTGTAGATTATGGCAGCAGGCAATCCAACCAGGACTTTTATTCTCCATGATCATTTTTGCTTTCTCTTTCTTTTTCCTGGCCTGGAATTCAGGACAAGATGAGGACAGTTGGGTTGGGGCAGGTAGGTGCGGCTAGCTTTTCCTTCAGTCATCCCTCCCAATTGGATATGCCTTGCATGTTTTTTAAATAGTATCCTGACTGGCTGCAGGGATCATGATGCACTGATTGCCAGACAATTGAATTTGTAGTGGTCATACACACGCACCACAAGGAGCACTGCTGAAAGTAAACGTGCCATTTTGTTTCTGTTTCGTGAATCTCACTCACTCACTCACTCTCACTTGTTGTCGGAGTCAGCCTGTGGTCCTCTCCAGAGGACTAAATTTAAAATAACAAACTCATCTGGGACTGATTGGACAGGGTAATGCCAGCTGATGCTGGGCTGGGTTTTTATTTTCAATTTCTTGCTTCCAGTCCATTGCATGCCAGCCAGAAGAACCAGGACAGGACTCCCTGCTCAGACAAGATAAGTATGCACCACTAGCTCCTACCAATTTGAAAAAAGCCACGCACTATATTAATAGTAATTGTTATTATGCCCTACCAATTTGAAAAAGCCATGCACTAATGGTAATTGTTATTAGCAGCAGTTCTGCTTTGTGTGCCACTGTCCACTACAGCCCAGTAAAAGTTTGTTAGTATGCACCATCCTCCAAAAATTACATATTCTTTCAATTTGGGACTTGAACTTCAATTATTAGGAGGTCGGGAGGAAGCAAGGAAGGGACTGGAACTTAATAAGTTACAGCACACTCAACAGATACTGCACTGCTGCTGCTAGCTAGACTAGTTCCTTCTGGTTGCCGGGGCTGGGGCTGGGACAGAGTCATGTACTCAACATGGAAAGCAGCCAAGCCAGCCTCTGTTGTTTGCCACATCGAGTACAGTCATGACCCCAGCCTCAGCTTCGGTTGGGCCACCAGAGGAACTAGTCTAGCTAGCAGTGTGTGGCTCTGCAGAGTGCAGAGCAGAGCAATCCTGTTTTGCCCTTTCCTCCAGTCCTGGGCTATCTGTCAGTGAGAGAAGAATTAGAACCGTGTTTTGTTAGGCTTTCTCTCATCACTTCTCAATTTTGCTGCTTACTTGTGTTTAGTTGTGTGACCAGGTTAAAATGCAGCTGAACCAACCTTCCAGCATACACCTGGCTGACTCTGGTTTGTCCACAGTTGCTGTTTTGATTAGAAAAATAGCACTTTACACCAGGCATCTAATCTAAGTGACTTTCACTACTACAGGGAAGTTGGTTGGCTGCACTCAAGTTAAAATGACTACTGTTAATAGCCATCAAAGAAATGAACTGCTTTCACTCAAGCAGCCCAGTACAGCCTATCCCACTAGGAATTATTTGAGTTTTTAACCTGAGTACAAGGGCAGCTTAGCAGACTTTCCTTTGTACCAGGCTGACTCTGGTTCGTGTTACACATTGTTTTGATTAGAAAGGGAATACAGCTCTTCACCCAGCCATCTGACTGCGTGCAAAAGTGTTTGCATCTTGTTGAATGTTACTATGGATCCTGTGATTCTGGGGGCTCACAGCACAGCACCATGTGCCTTTGGCTCTGGATAAATGTTGGGGCATAGATTTCTTTTACTTTAAAATTGTTGTACTACTTGATCTTTGTTATAAATGCTGCACTTATGAGCTAAAAAAGGAGTGACTACTTGTGTTGGCGGTGATCTGGCCATGTGTTCATGGAGGGCTAGAAATGGGTTGGTGGAGAGCTGGCCATGGGGAGGAAGGGAGCTGAAGTGATGGGGCACAATGTGTGTCTAAGGGGAGCTGGAATATAGAGCTGGCAGTGTATGTGGGTTGGTGGTTGGGTGCTGGTCATGTGTGTCGGTGGATGAGCAGGCTGTTTGTGTACTGGGGAAGCTGACCATGGGTATGTTTAGAGGGCACTGACTGTGTGCTGGAAGCTGTAGATAGTTTTGGGAAGTCAAACCTTGTCGAACTAGGGAGCTGACAGTGTCAGTGTGGGGAGCTGAGAGTGTGTGTGTGTGTGTGTGTGTGTGTGTGTGTGTGTGTGCATGCATAGTATGTAGCAGGAGCTGTCGGTGTTAAGGAGAGGAGCTGGGGTGAGGGAGTTTGCATGTGTGGGGTGAATGCTGGCTATGTGTGTGTGGGGAGCAGCTGGATATATAGGAGGGCGAGCAGTCCATGTGTGGTTGTGTGCAAGTCTGCATGGGGAAGGGTCTTGCATTGTGTTGCTGGGAAAGTCTGAGGGTCTCTTGCTTGTTAAATGCCCCAGATGGAAGTTTGCTGTATATCCTGAGCAAGCCTGAGAGACACTGAGTTCTGTGTGCATCACACACTGACCAGGGACAAGCCCTGAGGGAACAAGGAAATCAGCACAGCCCATTGTGTATACCTGGCTAGTCTGAGACTCTTGCTTGTTACATTCCCAACAGCATGTTTTATGGAGGCAGTATCGCATACTGGTTAAGGGCACTGACCTGCAAATTTGAGACCTGGGTTTGAATCCCATCAGCCCCTACTTGCATACTGTGTGACCCTGAGCAAGTCACTTCTTCTATATGCTCCCAGGTCAGACCTGGAAACAATCTCCGTCTTAGTGTGCCTTTCCTTGGTTAAACAATTTCCCTTCCTTATGAGATGGGAGTGGAAGATACATAACATGATAATTTATCTTCTCTGCTCAGTATACACCTATGACCAGCAACAGGTTGGAAGGACTGGTATGTGTCATTACTTGCATTTTGCCCCTTAGCAAGGCTGAGAGGCCTGTGAGTTCTGTGTGCCCTAAAACAAACTTGCTATGAGGAACAGATAATCAACCCAACCCTCCGAGTCCAACCTGCTTAGGGACACACTCAGATACAACCCCTCAAAGTGCTCCCGATCAGTATTCCAATAAACACTGATATAAGGTCATGAAAGCACTTAATGAATCTGAATGTATCATAATTATCATACCATGCATGTCATTCTGTCAGAGATCAACCTGACAGGTAATATTCACATCTGCCTTGCCTTTGGCTCGGCTTGTGATTTGGTTCTAAGAGTCAAGCCAGTCCCTTGACTCGGCTCTGGCTCAGCTCTTCCTCAAAAAATTGAGGCTTGCCCAGCTATATGTCTAATGTGCACTGTGTAATGTCTTATCCGACAATATTGTACTCCTTCTGTAACCTACCCCAGTAAATAACTGTCTCCATATTCTTCGTGATACGCTATATATTTTTTTCACATTCTGTAGTAAGTGCCCTAGGTTAATGGTAGAGTTGTCTTGTCTGTACAGTTTGTCAGAGTTGTATTTGCCCCCATAAAGTACAAATTCAAAACAATTATCAAAACTGACATGAAAACACCAACACAACCCAAAATCTTTCCTATCTCATCCTGCTGCTATGTCTCTCTCTTGTGTGGTCGCAGTATGTGCACTTCCATGAGAAATTACACAGAATAAAATGAAAAGTATTTATGAAAAGTGCTAGTGCTGGCCTGCTCTGCTGCCCACTGTTGTTTGCTGCCATACAGTGAAGCTTGCATTACAAATCCCCATCCAAAATAAAATGAGAAAACATTTATGTCAAGAAGATATGCCTGTTGTTGTACCCAGTATGTCTCCTGCAAGAAAACACGTGATATACAGGCTGCTGCTACTCAGCTGTGCAGTTGCTGAATGAGAACAAGAACATTCTGGAATAATGTGGATGTGGATGATAAGGAACATTCACAATGTCTGGTTGATATTTAACATATGAAGACTTGTGACACCCAGAATTTAAAGTCTCGCTGTTGCTTTCCACTGCTGCTGCTATAGTTATTTATGTCTGAAGGGATTACTTGTAGTGATGGCGCTGCTTCGCTTGTGTGCTGTTGCTGGACTGGTCATGACGATGGTGACAGATCAATGGTACCCATTGTATCCTGCACCCACTCCTGCAGTTTGAGTGGGAAGTTCCTTTAATTTTGTTGAGATAATGTGATATTGAATGGAATGGTTCATCTTTGTTTTTAAACATTGACGGTGTCTCTTTCCTTGTAGGGATCTCACATACTCGAGCTTGACAGTCTGGGTTGCTTTTTGGGAACTGATGCTTCCTTTTCCAGTGGTGCCAGGTAAGTACATTTTTCAATTTTATTTTTGGGGTTCAGGTGAGGTACATTTTTACCGGGGTTGTTCTGCTGCCTCTGTCTCTGTGGAATGTTACTCAAAACTGTCAAGCACTGTATTTTGAACATCCATGTTTCTGCTCCTTTGCAGGTATTTGTGGACTCCATCCAAATAAGATAGAAGTCCGTTGTCAGTTACTCACTGTCTGATGCTCTGAGTACGGTTACTGCATAGCAGAACTGGACGGTAAGTGTTTTAAATTATTAGGTGATGTGTTATTCTTTTCTGAATATGTACAATTGAATGGATGGTATACTTAATGTTTTCTGTTCTTGATTGTATCATTTCAGGTCATTCTCTGAAGCTTTATCCAGCGTGCATAGGATGATGGTGTCTGTTCTGAGTGCTGATGAGCAAAATGTAGCAGTAGCAGCAATACATTTCTGAGAAGGGAACATTAGTGGTCATGACATAGTATAACAAATTCTGGAGATGTTGTATGAACATATAATGGCATACAAAGGTGGCAGACAACACAATTTTGTTGTCTTCAAGCATCATCACCATCCTCAACAAAGCAGCCCTCACTGTCCTCAAGACTACAGTTCTCACCTGATGGGTATTCATGTTACACAACTGAGACATCAACATCAGTATCAACAGTGTATGATGACTTCATCTTTCTGCCAACAGCGCCATCTGTCTCTTCATGTTCTTCATAAGATCCACTGTCAGAAGAATGTGAAAATACAGATGTCATGGTCTTGCATGGAATGTGTCCCTTATTCATTGTTATAAATGTGAGAATGTTCACATTTTTGATGACAGGTTTGGGCGCTGGTCACGTGCAATGGCACCTGCAGCACTGAACACATGCTCAACACTGATACTAGAGGGTGGGCAGCTAAGGTATTGTATCGTCACAGCTGTCAGTGCAGGCCATTCAGTTATCTTGCTCACCCAGTACAATAATGGCTCATCACTAATTGCAAGATATTTTTGTTCAGCCATGAAACACTCAACCATGAGACATGTTGCTCTGAGTCTCCTCCTCATCATGTTCTTCCATGGGTGCAACACTGACCTTGTTTAAAATATCCCAAATGGGATTGATGGTTTTGTTTTTGTCTGCCTGTTGACATAGTCATGGCATGTGAAGCTGACCATGCTGTGGTGGTGGTAGCAACAACACTCAGTGCCCTGTGTGTCTTGAGCCTCTATGACCCTCTAACCCTTCTGACCAGAATGTTGGCAAGGTTTTCTACACTCTGATGCTCACCATCTAGTAGAGACTCAAAGCCATGCTTATAACATTGGTCATGCATGGTGGCAATGCCAAAGTCATCAGACTGCAGAATTCAAACAATATGAGGGTTGGAGTCCAACAAGTCAAGCATATACTGCATCAAGGCCAAACTGTCACTGTCACCTCCTGCCTCAATTGAATGCTGTACATTAGGCAGTGTCCACCTCAGGACGCACAGTAAAGGGAAGGACTAACTGATACTGGCAGTCTCCCCACTCATTGCCTGTGCTGCACATTCAAAGGGATGCAGAATCATTATCGGTCCATCCATTAGACACCACTGTTCTATACTGAGAGCCATGGACACTCCAGCACTGTCACAACTGGTGTGTAGAAGCAGATAATCAGACACAGTCTTATACTGTTCATACAGTCACTCCAACATGTACAGCATGAGCTCCATCTGGTTACCACATCCAACGTCATGCGATGATGTGGCATATTGTTCTTTCTCTGAAGCTGGCATAGCTGGTCACGGGCTTCCCAGAACTGGCAAAGTGGAACAGATGCTGCAGGCTACCAACAAGATATCCCCTACATCAGGAGGGCTAAGAAACTGCTGGACCAAGAGGTTGAGACAGTATGCCAGGCATGGCACTGACCCTGAGAAAACCCACCATAACATATGCATTTTACAACATTAGAGTCATTGTCACTGGCAATGAAGTCAGTTTTCATTGAGTGTGAGTACAGCCACTGATCAATCTCACCCAGTAGTACTTCAAGCATTTTCTCCCCAGTGTGGGATCCAGGTATGCTTTTCATTATGAGTGTTGCATCCTCCTAATACTGCTGATGTTGCTACCACCACAATCTACCTTGCTGTACTTTCTGCCACCTTGCCCAGATTCCAAACCCACCACCCTGGAATCTGTGCCCACTGTGCTGTAATGCACATATAGGAGCTGCCAGAGGTTCTCCCACTTGTTCACATATCCATGCTAAGATGGATGAATGGTGATGATGAATGCCTAAGTCTCAAGTGCGTGGAACACAGACTCCTTTAATGTGGCATGCAGGTCAGGAACACATTTTGAGAGTATGTCCTTGATGGTACCTTTCACTTTGAACATGCACAAGCAGTAAAGGTCTAAATCCTTCATTCTCTACAAGGAGAATGCGAGCAGGTCAGTGTGAGCATTTGTGCAGTGGCTGCACTAAGTGCCTGTGCAGTAGAAGGATTCTTAGGGTATTTGGTGTGGTGTTCAAACATGCTTACAAGTGTCGGCTTGTGATTTTTGTGGTGTTGGGCTGGAAATGGAAAACAGACAGCTGCATAGCGGTGACCCAGTAGGGGTTCTATTTGACTCAAGAGACAAACATGATGTTACTGCTGATAAAGTGACACAAGTAATCTTAGGTATCTTATGGCTTGGTGACAGTGTTACCATGCACTGATTCTATTGGAGACTACTGAAGCTTCCACTGCTGCTATGCTCAGTAGTTGTGGAACCACCTCACATCCTCCCCTCCACTAAATACTCTTCCTCAGTGGTACTGCGCAATGAAAATGAGGATGAGATGTGAGAGATGAAGACCAGGCCCACCTGCAACTGCTTCCTTCTGGTGTTTAAGTCATAGGACAGGGTGGCAGTTGTTTAAATGCCTATGCTGACCACCAGTGCCTAAGTGGCTCCCCTTTTGCCCCTGCTTGACCCATACGTGGCAAAAGCTGACATGTGCCACTGTTTCATCTTGTGGGTCCAGCACATAGTAGTACCACACTAGACATTTTGTAGTCCTTTTTTCTCATGATGCCTGGACTGGCACAGCGGAGTTGAAGTCTGGGGAGAATACTTTTTCTCTCATCACATCAAGAATGGTGCAGGGGGACCTTCACTTTGACATTTGGTGGTTAAATCAATGGTGCTGGTACACTTAGGAACTCCGCACTGTCACCACCTTTCTGCTTCTTCTTGTCCAGTTCCCAAGTGGGATCATCCAACAACTCATCATCATCCTCCTCAGACTCATCAACATCATCATCATGTGCATGCCATTCGCTGTCAATGTCCTCCTCATACTGAACCTCAACCCCAACAGTTTGTGTGTCCATCATCTGCAGAGCAACGGTTGTGATGGTGGTGTGACCCATGTTTCTAGGGCATTCCAACATCCCCTCACCCACTGCCTCAACTGTATCGTAAGCAACCGCCACTGCCAGCACCTCCAGCAGCAACAGAGACAGGAACATGCTCCTCTGTATCTTTAGCAGACACTGTTTCTGGTGTCATTTTCTGACTGTTTGCACTGCTGACACTTCCCACCCATCATCACCCCACCCACTAACATGGCTGCCACAGAGCTTGCCAAAAAATTTAGATGGTAAATACTCCAGCAGTGCTGCTACATCACCATCCCAGACCACGTAGAGCTTGTGGATGGCAACTATACATTAGAATACTGCTTTCTTTCACTGTTTCAGTTGCACCACTTCTACAAGTGATTTTAAAGTCTTGCCTGCATGACTCACCTCTCCTTGATTGTTTCTCTTAGCTGGCATTTTGCTTTTCTTAAGGTTTGGCAACATGGAAATTAAACTGCTACTTTTGGACACTATTTCTCACAGCAGCACACGGGGTACAACAACAGTTTGGGTAGGGTACCCGGTGATTATAAGATGGTTATGTAACCCCCTTGCAAATGGGGTTCCTAACGTCTTTTATGCCTGGTTGGTAATCGCATAAAGCCGCCTAAATGGGGACCTGGTGAGTGGTCTTTAGGGCCTCCGATTCTGACCCTTTAAGGGCTGCCTGTTGCAGTCAGAGTTAGTTGAAATGGGAGGGGTTTGAGTGTTGCTATGCTCGACTCCCCGCTTGGGCTGCAGAATAATCGCCTGCTTCTGCCATCGCTAATTGCGCAGAGGAGCTTCGATAGAAGATGTGCTTGTTTGCTGACTATCTATTAAAGTAGTAATGATATTGTAGTTGTTCTAACCTGCCTCCGTTGCAGCAAGGACTGTTTCGACTGTCTCCCATTTTGGTCCAGAACTGCTGAATTGGACCAATCAGTACCGGGACCCTACAGAGTCAGCTGACCAATAGAGGAACTGTTTGTATTTGGGAAAGGCATTATGGGCTATGGCTCTTTTCGCACGTGAGAGAGCCAGAGGAAGTGACTGGCAGGCTCAACCAGCCAATTGGATCGGGTCGCGCCAGTGGTAGAATAGTGCCCCAAGCTGTGGAGAGCCAGATGCGTTGTGGCTAGTGAGGAGAGGAGCTGTGTGCTTCTGCGCTGAAGAGTGTTCACGCGGGAAACACAGGAAGGCCTGAAGCAGCTGTTTTGTGTTGTCGCTCCGTGGATGGTCAGAGGAGGCTGTGCTCTGTACAGCTACCCACCAGGCTCGACCTGAAGGAGGACTGGAAAAATTGCTGAATCGCGCTTGGTCCAAGACAAGTGGAAGCTGCCGCTTGCAGTATCTCAGTGACGGTGAGTTTGTGGGAACATTGGAAGCAGCTGCCTGGTGTGGTACCCTCTGTTGCTGTTTACTATATAAATGTGTGAGGAGGCTTATGGAGCTCAAGTAAATCCTGCTGCCATTAAAGGACTTTGCCTGTTGCTGTTTACCATATAAATGTGTGAGGAGCTCAAGTTAACTCTACTGCCATTAAAGGACTTTGCCTGTTGCTGTTTACCATATAAATGTGTAAGAGGCTTATGGAGCTCAAGTAAATCCAGCTGCCATTAAAGGACTTTGCCTGTTGCTATTTACCATATAAATGTGTGAGGAGGCTTATGGAGCTCAAGTAAATCCTGCTGCCATTAAAGAACTTTGCCTGTTGCTGTTTACCATATAAATGTGTGAGGAGCTCAAGTTAACTCCTGCTGCCTTTAAAGGACTTTGCCTGTTGCAGTTTGCCATATAAATGTGTGAGGAGTCTCGTGGAGCTCAGGAGTAGCCCTGCTGACTTCAAAGGACCCTATCTTGTCTGGAGGTTGTGAGTACTAATTCAGGGTAGCTCCTATTGAATTGCCACATTGGATTCCAAATGGAATTACTGTACTGCTGACTGTTTAACTAGCTTTTCTTTTCTCTGAGCCCGAAAGGGCCCCTACCAGCTGCCACAGTTGGACTAGCCACTAGGGCTTGGGTACCCAGGGACAGTGACTGGTAGGGATAGGCTCAGCACAGAGCCCTAGGTAGATGAGTATAGTGATAAGCTAATCAACTTGATTCCCCTGTCCTTGTTGTTTCCCTGAATAAATCAGATTGTTTTGTACCACCACATCCTGGCTATTCACGTACATTAATGGTGAACTGCTGTGGTGATTTCAACATAACTGTGCATTAGTTTACAGGGGTACCCGAGGGAGCTGGATTATATTTTCCGATGGGGTAAGTGTACTGGTGAACAGAATTGTTGGTACCAGTGGAGTCATTAGAGGACAAAAGGGGTTGCAGTAGCCCAGAGGGCTGTGAACCGAGGTAGTCTTACTTGGGCTAACCCCGACCCTCTGGGTGGAGGCACCTGTCCACGGATCTGGGTCCCTCACCCTGCCTCAGAGGGGCAGACAGGGGTAGTAGCCTAAGGGTAGCACCCCCTAGGGGTTACAAATATAAAGCTAGGATGTACTTTGCCAATAGAGCAGTAACACAGTCTGGACTGGGAGGATACCACTGGTGTTCTCAATAACGGAACATTCAGTGAAATCCTGCAAAATCAGTCTGAAAAACTGTTACTTCTGGGCACTATTTCTCACAGTAGCACATGGGGTACAACAGTTTGGGTAGGGTACCCGAGTGATTATAAGATGGATTTATAAAGCTGGGACATACCTTGCCAACAGAGCAGCAACACAGTCTGGGAGGGATACCACTAGTGTTCTTAAGAGAAAATTCAGTGAAATACTATGAAAATCAGTCTAGAACACTATTAAGTTTGGACACTATATCTCACACACCACACAACGGGGTACAACAACAGGTCGGAACAGGGTGAAAAGATGGATTTCGACTAATACACAGGCTGGGAAGGATTCTACTGCTGCTCTGCTATTCAAAATGTGTGGGGAACAGCTACACAAAGCAAAGGAATAAAGGATAGTAAGGTTTTATATTATTTTAAAAGGACAATGTATTAGAAAAAGGAAGGAGAGAGAATGAAAAATAAAAGGGCCCTAGGTTATTCAAATCAAAACACACACACCTCCACTCATGCATTCGGACAGAATCCACACTCACACTAGAAACCCACCAAAATTGTAATCCTGCACCCAATAGACAAGGCGAAATGTTTATTAAAGTAAATATTTAGGTTTATCCTCCACAAATCTCTCTATTCAGAAGCAGATCTCTCTCCTTAGTCTGTCTGTCTGTCTGTCTGTCTGTCTGTCTCTCTTTCTCAACACTGCATGGAGAATCAATCCCTGAGCTTTCTATTGGCTGTTCAACCACAAGTGACCTCTAGCCCACAATGCTTAGCGAACTTCACCTGTTTGCAGCAAAATGCGCTGGCAAGTTGACTTCACAAACACCATCACTTGACACTTGGTGTTTGACTTAATAGTTGCAAAGTAATTTCGCCTGCAAAGCTGCTAAACTTGTCACTAAATTCCTACTTAGCCCATGGAATATTTTGCAAGGCGGTGCTTCAGTGTGGCCTATCTGGATTTCAATAAGGCCTTCAACACCGCTCTGCATGGTGTAATGGTGCATAAGCTGGACAGACTAGGGTGGACCACAGGATCACCAAGTGGGTGGAAAACGGTTGAGAGAAGGAGTCAGATGGTATTAGTAAATGAGGACACATTCCAGAGAGAGCAGGCGGTGACCAGTGGGGTACCACAGGGTCAGTGCTAGGACCAATACTTTTTAACATCTATGTTAGTGACCTAGCAGAGGGTCTGAGGACAGGTGCCTGTTTGCAGATTATACAAAGGTCTGCAATAGGGAAATTAACCTAGTGGGTGCAAACCATGAGGTGGGACCTGAGAGGGTGGAGAGGTGATCTGACACCTGGAAATTGAAGTTTAATCCACAAAACTGCTCACTGAAGCACCTGGGGAGGAGGAATAGGAGGAAACTTATTCCCTTGGGGTGGTGGTGATTAAGAAGAAGGAAACGAAAGGGACCTGGGGATTATGGTATTGCATGACCTCAAGGTGGCAGCCAGTGCAGCAGGCTGGTGGAAAGGCAATGAATGTTGGCCTGCATTGCAAGGGGTTTTAATAGCAGGAAGAGGAGGTGCTAACGCCTACTTATACAGAACCATGGTCAGGCCGCATCTGGAGTATAGGGTGCAGCCTGGAGACCCCACCCCGAAGAGATGTTGAGTTGATGGAAAGGGCACAGAGAAGGGCAAACCAAATGGTACTGAGGGATGCAGGATGTACCCTATGAGAGAAGATTGAGAGGGCTGAATTTATACCCTCTGGAGACTAGGAGGGAGAGGGGGGACATGATTGAGACCTTTAAGTATCGGAAGGAATCAATAAGGTGGAGGGTGACAGCTTGTTCAAATTGAAGAAAGGAGCAAACACGAGCGGACATAGCCTCAAACTGGAAGGTGGGCAAAACAGAGGTAATGTCAGCGGGTAGTTTTTCATGGAGAGGGTGGTGGAGGCCTGGAACAAGCTGCTGAAGGAGGTAGTGGCAGCTGAAACAGTGGAGGGGTTCAAGAGGGCTTGGGATAGATTTAAGGGTTGGGAAAAGAGGTGGAAGCATAACAGAAAGGGGAGGTAGGGTGTTGGGCAGACTAGAAGGGTGTTGGGCCTTTCTCTGCCATCACATTTCTGTGTATCCGAGTATCTGTGTATGTGAAATATTCCACAGAGCGAATGTGACTTCACACACCTCTTGTGATTGATGCATCAGTAAGGCAGTAACAGCCTTTGCAGTATGGTATGGGTAGTTGAGCAGTATGTGGCAGTTCCGACTTTTATTTAATTAAATGAGGTTTCATTTCCGCAGGTAAATGCACCAGGTGGTGCTTTCATGTATAGTTTATCTGCTACATCTCGCTTCCATGGCAGGTGTCTCAGGAATCCACATTTTGTTCCCCTCCCCAGTTCACATGACAATACTGCTGTACTGTATGCCACTATTTGTTTTTTCTCTACAGTGGTAATTGTCCAGCTTGTATTCCAGTTTTTATTTAATCCTTTTCTTCATTTATTGTGCTACAGAGACTCAGAAAACGGAAATGAGAGTTTAATATATTGTACATTAATGTTAAATAAAGTGAAATTAAGTGCTTTGCATGAATATGTAACAGAACTGTCGAACCCTCCTTTCCATTCAGGTGAACAATAACTAAGAAAAGTAAAATACAGCTCTTACTGCTCTCAGCCCCTCCCTTACTGGTGACCTCCACCTCCCAAAACACTGACCCAGCACAAAATCAAACCACAGTACAGCATCAGACAATCAGCCCATACATAGCTTATAGATAGAGTCTCTGTACAGTCACATTATTAATATGCTGTGGCACAGTATGTAGTTTCAGACTGTAGGAATAGACAGTAGGCAGAATTTCCAACCCTCATTTCCTGGTCCGAAAAATGAAGATTAATAAAAATCCTGCACCCACTTATAAAAACAGAGTAAACAGAGCAGCATATACTGTAGCAGCCTCATTATCCCTGTAAATGTAAAAGAATACCTGTGTGGTTTTTTTGTATTAAATGCCCAAATGATGTTACTGCCTCAGCCCTGAATCTGACTAGTCTGTATCCATTTTTTCACTTAGTGTTAGATCTAAACTCAGTGTTGGGTAGTAACGTGTTACAAGTAATGCATTACTGTAATTAGATTACATTTATTAGTAACGTATCCTAGTTACAGAGTACTTATACTAAAAAGTAATTCTCCAGTACTGATTACTTTTTGTATAAGTAAACATTACTTACTTTTATTATTTTCCTGTTTTCTCCTGCTCTTTCTCATGCTCCAAGAGCATTAAAAATCTCAGAAATTTGAAAAAAATCTGGCTTGACTTGACTTCGGTACTTGCTGTCAGTCTGTCAGCAGTGTGTTGCTATGGGTAAAAGTGATTCTCAGCCACTGGTTGGCTGAAGTCTGTCTCTGTCTGTTGGTTGCCACAGTCTGATTGGATGAGGCAGGTGGAGCAAGTCAGACTTCACTGCAGCCAGCACCTCACAAGCCCTATTGGCGCATTTGCCATTTTGTGCAAGGAGATCAGACCGAGAACAGCAGAGTGCGACATCTGTGGTAGCACCTGTCTGGTGTTCTAGGGCTAGGCAGTGTGAGCACTGGCATCTTGGGGTGGAAAACATTGAAAAAAAGGCCTGGGAGATTAGTCCTTGCAGTGAGAGAGACAGACAGGCAGTCGGTCATCGTCGCCTGTCAGGAGCAGAAGTAGTGGACACTGTGGTGGAGCGAGGATGATCAGACAGACAGTGGTGGTGGAGTGTGTTGGGAGGTGGAAGAGGACTGCCACTGCTGACAGGACTCCACACAGAGGTCAGATGGGCCACGATAGGGGAGGAGCAAGTATCCAGGATTCCTTGGATCGTAGAGTTGTTGCCTGGCTAGTGCCTAAGTAAGTGGAAGTGAAGTTGGAGTGGGAGGTGGCGTGCTGGCTGAGAGTCTATGTGGCCCATAGGCCATGGCTGGTGTGTGGAAGAGCAAGCGCTGAAACGCAATACAACAAAAAGCAAAGCCCCTAGGGTAGGCCCACTGACCAGGCCAATGCCAGGGTCCACGAACGAACGCGCACTTTTCATGGGAAGGAGAGGACCCAAGGTTTCCACTGTTTCCAAGAGTCATCCGGAGGGGAGGAGGGAGTAGCAAGCCTTGGGCAGGCAGAGGTAGTCCACCAGAGTCCACCAGCCATCCATCATCCAGCCATCAGCAATCTGCAGAGGAGGAGGGAGGAGTCACCGACTGACACGCATTGAGATCTCACCAATAGCAGCCTAGGAGGTATTTTAAGTTATGTATTTATTATTTTGTACAACAACAATATCAACATAATTTTTGTAGTACAACAACAATGTCTTTGGTTTGATTGAGCACATGCAGTACTGGCAGACAGAGTAGAGAGCAATCTCTGATTCTCAAGATAGATGTTCCCTTCCCTACTACTCCTCTCCCTGGTGCCCACCTAGCAAGTCTACTTAAATTGCATTTCTCCACTGTTTCTAAGCTGCTGTCCCAGGATGAGAATGTCCATTTATGTTTTGGGGGTAAAATTGTGTTAAATTGAAGAGTTGCAGTGTAGTACCCTTGAATCAATCACCAGGCTTAGAACATCACCCTCCTGTTCTTGTTTGCTCCAAAACAAAAATGCTTTGTGCTGTCTGACATGTATAATTGCTGTATGGGTGTCCAACATCAGTCAGTTCAGCTCCAGTTTTAGTTCTTCCAGTTTAAGTTGTGTATTCTAAAGAGCAGTAAGCAGTCAGCTCAGGACTCCACACTGGTCAGGGTAGTCTGAGGGGCCTGCTATTCTCTTCCCGGATGAGTCCCTCACAAACTGAGTGGCATCTGGCATGAGAGTATCCTCTAGGCTCTAGACACCACCTGCTGCCAGTGCTAGTCTATGTCTATGCACCTACCGTGCTTGAAGAAGGCATGTTATACTTGCATGCCTTTCCTTGAAGTTCCCATGAGCTGATGCTGATACAGCAGTTATGCCTAGGGCTGGGCTGGACTTGGTCAGTTTGGTGACTTTGTTCTGGAGGAGGGCAGGGTGATGAGCAACAGTGAACTGATGCTGCAAGTCAGTGCATGTTCACCAGTGTCATCCCTCTTGGGTCAGGCAGGTTTGTTGACTGCATGGCCCTGGCCCCTCACACCACAACCCCTACAGTCTGGAGTTTATCTCACTGTACTGTTTCTGTCTCTGAGTGTTTCCAAACATCTGTCCCAGGATGAAATGTTCATTTTTTTCTGTAAAACTGTGTTAACTTGCAGTGAGTGTGTCCTATGTTCCCCAGAATTACGAGGATTAGTACATCCTCCTATTCTTGTGAGCTAGGAAACAAAATGGCCCGTGCTCAGTGTGCAAGAACAAATGTGCTGTCAAAGTGTATTATATGGGTGTCCAGCCAGTTCAGCTTCAATTACATTGTCATGTACAGGCCAGCCTGAGCCTGATCACCATGGCACATGGATTTCTGTCAGCATTCCATCATCTAGTACTGTTGAATGACTGGAATGCCTTAATGCCGCATTCTGATTTTGAAGTAGCATTCTTAAACTGCTGTTGGAAGAACTATTTTATTAAAACTCTCCTCTAATCTGAAACATTCATTTTTTAACACTCTCTTTGGAAAAAAAATGCTATAATAGCAAAAAGGCAATCCCAGGAGTCAGTAAATCACCCTAGGATCAACCAGTGTGGCACTCAGATGTGCACTGCACCACATAATCCTAGGGGTGATTGACAAACTGTTAATGCAACCCTGGGAGTGCCTTATTGTTAATTGTTTCTGCACTACAGTGCTCGGGTGACAAGAGTGTACTGCCTTTGGACTGGATAAGCAGCCAAGAACCACGAGGGAGGGAGGGAGTGGGGGATTTTACCGTCAGTTTCCCAGGCACTTTCTCTTTTCCTGTGCCCTTAACCCCATGGGGTGTCAGCATTTTTGGGACAAGGACCCTAGTGTGAGCATGGGTTTTCTTTATCACGAAGCAGCATCCCTCCCACCTGAACCTCACATGTCTCTTGATCAGTACTAAATTAACACAAAGAATCCTGTGTTTCTTGGCTCCCTGAAGATGAGTGGCACCCTTCAACTCTCTTATCCCTGGGAAATCTCCATGCATCCAGACATCTTTAGTGCACACTGTGTCCTGTGTCATCTCCTATCTTGGTGAGCACAGCCCCCACTTATATCCCTCTTGGTCAGTCTTCTCAGTGTAACACCGTACTGCAAACAGTATGATTATTTGTGCTGCTCATTCATTCACTGACTTGGCACCAGCTGCCTTTCCTCATCCAGTGCTGGCCACCATGATGGGGACGACTAGACAGGTGTGCATTATGGGTATTTTGCATGCGTGTAGTCTTGCCAGGGATGGGGAGGAGGGCTGCTCCTGACTGAACACTAGGCAGTCAAGACACACAGTATTCTTTGTGTTTATTTAGTACTGTCAAGGAGATGAGTGAGTGAGGGTGAAGATGCCACAGGGTACCAAGAAACAGATTTTTATTTTAACTTGACAAGCCTAAGATGGCCTGTTGGACATGCAGCATTAGCAGGTTTACTAATCACGGTGCAGATGATCTGGTTCAAGAATGAGCCCAGGTTGTCAGGAGCGGGCCAGTTGGGGGGAGCATCATGTCAAAGGATACCTAGGGCTCCTTCTGTGATGAAGACAGCCACGTCCCATGTGAGATGGGACTACTGCCAGTGCCACTTACACACTTAAGGCTGGCAGAGCACTCGGAGTTGAGAAACAGTGAGGTAGGCATGCTGCACTGCATATCACAAAGGACAAAGTAGGACATAGACAGGTGGAGGCAGTCTAGATGAGGGCAAGTAAAATGGTACAATGTTTGGGGATATCAACATGTACAATACCAATGTGGAAGCTGATTGGGTTTTGTTTTACCTGTGTTACCTTTCCTTTCCAGTGCCTGTACAGTACTTTAATGCTTCTTCACGATCAATTAATTTTAGGTCAATTGGATTTTCACAATCAAGTTAGCAGGAGAAGATAGTAAAATTATAGCAGATCCAAACCAGCATACATAAGGTAAGGAAGTCATAACTACTACAGATCTTGATACTTGAGTTGAAGGTTCTGCACTCATGTGACTGCCTTATGGGACTTTAGGGATGCTTGTGCTTTGGATGCAACTTACTTAGAGATGGATGCATCTGCATCTGATCCAATTACTGGATTTAGGTTTTCAGAGATGCAGTCCAGAAATCCCGACTCCATTCCTAAATTATACAGCACCTGAGATACCTCTAGACCGGTGCTATTATATTATAATATTTTATTAAATGTGTCAGGTCAATGTCAAAGACATACCCTCCCCAACAAAATACCCTCCAGACACACTCTGTATGGAAAATGTAAAATCCCCAACCCTGGTGTGCAGTGGTTCCCAACCCCGTATTCACACCAGTGCTATATCATCCCCACATTGTCAGACACAGCAACTGGCACAGCCTTCTTTCTACCTCCTTACAGCTAGACACAGTCTGAGCTGTCAGCTGTGTGTATACAGTCACTGACAACAACTCACATTGCAGCATACTGTGCAGTGAACAGAGGTGGGCTGCTCATGTTTCCTCTCTTACAGGCTGCTGCAGACAGTGGGGTGATGCATAGGACTAAGAGGTGTTAGGTGGTGGTGGTGGTGGTGGCCATCACCGTGGGCTGGGGCTGTAAGGGTAAGGACAAGGGTCTAGTGGAAAACACAGTGAGCCAGCCTACATATGGAGGGTATTCTATGGAAGGGCTACTGGCTGCTAGGCAGAGAACAGAATTTATGATATATGGACGGGTGCATGGAGCCGGGTATAGCTATTTAGAAGTAATGAATGATGGGGATTACATTATGTTCCAGTTAATCAACCTCTGGGGGTGTAATGTGGCATGAGGCACAACCAAGTGTCATATTGCCCCAGGTGGTGATTAACTTGAACAGTAATGTAAATACCCTCATTCATTATTGTTAATTTGTTAAGATTACTTAATTACTGTTGTTTGCATAATATTTGTTATGTTGTTTGCTTTTCTGTGTGTGAAAGGAACATTAAATAGTCTCTGAACTGCATAAGATGTGGTTTATTTTCTGTGCAGTGGTAGTGGTGAGGCAGAGCAGGGCCCAGAGCACTGAGTGAAGCACTGTCTCAAATCAGAGCACTGGATTTTGGGCCAAGATCATTGCAGTCCATTTTTCCATTATGGAATTTGTAGGAACTTGAGCCCTTGTCATCTCAGCAGCCGAGCCGACTATGTGAAGGTAAACTATGAACAACAGCATCACCAGGTTTCTGGGATAAGTCAGGAGGAAGGGAGCTGACTCATAGACTGAGGAGCATGTTCAACGTCTGTTGGTGAAGTGGAGCAAGGAAAGTTTGTTATATTTTATTGTTGGGTAGTATGTGACCCTTTGATGTCATCACCAGAGCAGCACAAACAGAGCAGGACAGGATGGAGTGTTCAACTCCTCCCTCAAGTCAAGTGCCAATACACTTAGAAATAGTACAGCACATAACCTGTAAGTGCCAGTGGAGTGAGCATGTGCTGTTCTGGTGTGGTCTGACTATCCTTATTCTGTGATGTTTGCAGTTCAGTTGCACCTTGCCCTGTGATGTGCTGCCCTGAGGCATACATGATCAGATTAATCACACAGGGTAGGCTGGATATGATCACATTCATCACATATGGTAGGGTGGATATAACATCAAGGATTGATTGTCATACCACACGGCCAGGCAAACATGCTCATGGTCCCTTCTATTAGTGGATTATCTGCTCCAACCATTTCTAAGTGTTTGCTACTTGGTTCGCCAGTGACGTGCAGCTAGACAACACACTACACTCCACTCCCATGTGCATTGTTGGTGTCTTATCATGCAAACACAAGTTGATGCTGCAGTGCAGTACTATTGAATAGTACTACATCAATACATGAAATGTTATTGTTTGTGAAATAATGAAACGTCTGATAATGAGTACTTATACTGCATCACTGACTGTGATGTGTGACTTCACTATTATTATTCAGACCATTGCACTGCACAGAAACTGCTGTGTGCTGTGGAATTGAGAATAATGGCCATCATCACCCATCACAGACAGTGATAAATTAATTACTCCGTAGTCAGTATCAGACTTTTAATTATGTAACAACATTCCACCAGCACATGAGGACCAGCACTGCAGCATCCACTTGAGTTTGTATGATGAGAAATGCTCACCACTACTGACAAGCTCAACTAAACATACCTACACTTTGATGTTGTGTAGTCCAAGTAGGTTACTTCTTAGAATTGTATTCGTTAATGTTCTGGTTGGTTCTGATGTTCTGGTTGTGAGGGTTTGCATTTAATTACTTTTATTACTGTTTAAAGTTGATAGGAAAAATTGTTAACTACATGTTGTTTTCTACTACTGCATTTGGGAGCCAGTGCATGGCATGTTTTGAAATGCTGACATCAGACTCCCAATTCAGCAAGAATCTTTAATGTTCCCAGCACCGAATCATTCAACTCATGGCGCTTAACGCACTAAACTATTTCACGCACTTTATCAATAGTATTAGTTCTACTTAACAGAAAACGACACACTGCATTCCTATATCAGTCAGGCCCAATGTGTAAGATGATGTTTTGGAGTCAGCTGCTGTGTGAGATTACAGATAGTAGAGGCATATTTAGCATTTACTGCACTGTAGTTGCTGATTCAGATGTAGTATTGCAGCGGCATGTACATGTTTTATGCACTGCACTGTTGCACTGCTGTGATTGATGTGTCTGAAAGTTTCAAGTCCACAGGTGCTGATTATGATATCTTAATGCTCATCTTGACTGGCACTGTGATGTCCACATTTACAATCAAACATGCCATGTGTTGCACATGCTCACTGCAGTCTGTGCACATACTGCAATAAACACAAGCAGAAGCAACATAGAAAATTTTACTGTATTCATTGATTAAAAAAAGACAGGACACAGGCTTTTGGTATATTTCTGATTTACTTACCAGTAAAAGAACACACAATTTGCAGTCATGTGTGCACACATGACTTAACACATGTTCACCAATGTTCAGGGAATGCAACTTGTGCAAGTAAGTACATTATTAATCATTCATCATATAGTGAGTAACTGTGAAGAAGGTATTCCTGGTATTTAATTTACAGAGAACCAAAGAATTGATCTTTCACCACTGAAGTTAATTGTATCAGAATACTGATTCCAATCAATACTTAACCCTGAGGCTTGCTGCTGACAAGATATCTTGTCCTAAAAGTCTATGCATTCTAAATCTTCCGCAGCCTAAGGGTTAAGGGAAAACAAATAGGGATCTCAAAGTGGTGTACCTACAAAAACTGTTTTCTATCACCTTTGAAAGTTAAGAGAACTGAGGTACAATATCACAGTTCAGATAATAGAGAGGTATGGTCTGGATAAATGGGATTCAGCTAATTAAGAGAGATTGCACTGTACTGTAGTTAGAACCGATGTGGCAGTGTACTGTGCTGAGCATGCGTACTATAGCTTTTCTTATTTATTGTTTTTAAGGTGTGTGACAAACAGAACTATCTGTCTATCCATCATCACATCCAAATCTTCAGGCTTCAGCAAGGCTAAGGCAGATATCAGAGACAGAGCCCAGAAGATACATAGAGCATTTTGTTGCATCAGGCCAGGTGGTGCAGGCCAGTAAATAACAAAAGTGGCAGTATTACTTGACATTTTCACATTGTAGACAGTGTTTTTCATACAGTGTGAGCACATTAGTCTTGTAAGTTTTGTAGAAGAGTTTTATGGCATTTGTGGAACCTAATTTAGGTTTCACTACAGAAGAACTTGTGGAAAATGGGACTCGGCTAGGAATAGATGCTCCAGAGATTTTATGCTTATTCTGGTAGAGGCACTCATAAAATAATCGGAGAAAATAGATAAAGACATCAAACGTTAAGAAGATGAAGTAAGGAAACAAGTGGCAGTGGAAGAGCTTAGGTCTTTAGATAAGGTAAACAAACAAATAGATGAATATGAGATTGAGATAAGGGCATTAAAATAACAAAATTTAAAAGAGATTTGAATGATTACGGGACAGCAAGGTATACTCTTGGTTTAATAATAAAGGGACAAAACAAGGATGCAATATACATATAACCGAGATTCAGAAGGAAACATGTATACATCTAGTAGTGATATAGACACTGAAACAAGTGAGAGGGGTAGGGAAGAACATTTTTTATGAAGAAAGGGATTCAGGGAGGGAGAAGACAGTGGGGAGATCGACACAGGGGTACCAGTTTACAAAGAAAGACACAGTACCAGCTCCAGACACAGATGAAGGCACTTCAGGTTTAGGAAAACCAACATGGTATAGGACAAGATGGAAAAAGGAGAGAAAACAAAAGAAGCACAATCACAGGTAATAATAAGATCACAGGTGAAATAGCAGTATTTCATTTATCGAAAAGAGAACTTACAGTGGAAGAAATTATACTGTTAAATAAAGGTTAACATTTTTCCTCATGAGAAGGGTCAGTGAATTTGAAATAAATTGGACCTCAATAGGTTCATCAGAAATTGACACTCAGATATTTTTTTTGACAATAGCCCTATGGAACCTATTAATGAAAGAGAACAGTTTAAGAAAATGACTTTAAGTCATAAACTACAGGTTAAATCACAGTCTCTCTCCTGGCCAATTCCTCATGTAATTGAAACATTTATATGTTTAGTGAGTAAAGACATAGAAAACTTATTAGTTTGGAAAAACAAGGATAGGAGAACACGGTTTAATTTGACTTCAAGGAATATGGAGCTTTGAGAAATTTGGAGAATGATCCAAAAATCATAATTTAAAAAGCGGATAATGGAGGAGGAATTGTAATAGAGGATTATGAGGTATATAGCGATAAGTGTAAGCAATTGCTAGAAAATAAAGAAAATTATTTAAAACTTATAGGAGACCTACAGATAATATTGGCAGTTTAATTAAAAGTATTACAAAAGCATCCGATAGAAAATGGATTAATGACTGGGAACAGAATGTACTAAATAAGAATTTTCCTCTTACTTCAGTTTTCTATACCTACCTAAAATACATAAGGACCCCTTCATCCCAGGGAGACTAATTGTTTTGGCATAGGCTCCATTTTGAGCCTTTTGTCGTTTCTGTGGACTTCCACATTAAGGATTTGGTGGAGAAAACCAAATATTATGTAGACAGTACACAGATGATAAATATCATTAAAAAGTGAATCAAGGGAGAATTTGACTGAAAATCTCTTATACTGGTTACATTAGATGTGAAGGATTTATATACATCGATTCTGCATAGAGAAAGATGTGTAGCTTTAAGACTGGCATTAGAAGAATATAGGACTGATGAGAAACCTCCCAATGAATTTCTCTTACAATTAGCTAATTTGGTACTTACCCAAAACTATTTTAAGTTTGAAGATTCATATGATGCTCATATAAAAGGGACAGCAATGGGGTCAATTGCTCCATCATATGCAAATTTGTTTATGAATTGGTATGAGGAGAATTATGTCTATTCAAATAATTCATTCTTTAGTAAGACTGTAAAGTGGTTTCGTTTTATTGATGATATATTCATCATATGGGAAGACTCTGAATTAGATCTGAGAAATTTTCATTGTTTTTGAATGAAGGAACAGATTATATTCAATTTACATTAAGTTATGATATAAATGAGATTTCATTTTAGATTTACTGATTTACAAAAGGAGGGTTGTTTATATATGAAGATGTATAGAAAACTACAGATGGAAACACAGTTTTAAGAGCTGACAGTTTCCATCCAAGAAATTTGGGAATTAATTCCTTTCAGTCAGTTTCTAAGAATAAAATGGAATTTCTCAGAAGATTTAGATGCGGCAAGTGCACAGAAGAAATGACAGAAAGATTTGTAGCAAGGGCTGTTGTAGAGAAACTTTAGAAAAGATAAATCAAAGGCAATGGACAGGATAGAAATGAACTATTAATGGATAAGAACGATAAAAAATGAACTGCATCTCAAAATAAAAAGAATAGTTTTGTTCCTCAGATATAATGACATCTTTGAGTCTTTTAAAGTAGATTATAGACATTGCATATTTTGGAATCTACCAATATGGGAAAGAATGCGCTTTCAGGAGGCCCCAAGTTGTAGCAAAAAGTGAGATCCTTATCAGATAGATTGGTAAATATAGAACACAAAGTTCAGAAAAAAAAACTGTAGGTTATGGTTACAAAGGAGGAATTGAGAGGAAATTACAGCTGTGGCAGATGTATACATTGCCATAACACTTATAAAATTAAGACAATAAGAAACATTAGCAAAATGAAGATTTCAAAATAAAGGATTTTATAAATTGCCAGACAGAAGAGGTCACATATGGCATTAAATGCCTCTGTGATGTCATGTATATTGCAAGACAAAAGACCTTTAAAACAAAGAATAGGGGACCACAAGGAGTATATTAGAAATAAAGATTTGACTCTCCAATAACGAGACACTTTATTGAAAGAGGACACCAAATACCTACACTAAGTTTTTTTGGATTAGAAAAGGTTAATAAAAATAACAGAGGTGTTGATTTCAATAATAAATGATTGTTTAGAGAAGCAAAACTTATTGATTATTTTCAAACTAAAAATCCAAAATTCGGACTTAATGAAACAATAGAATGGCAACCAATTCTTTAAGAGTCTTTAAAGGTTTAAAGTTTTTCTTTACAACAGTACTCTAGCTTTGTTAGTAAATATGAAATATAGAGATTGAGTTTCCTGAGTATATGGAGACTTTATAAGTGTATAACTGAATAGTTATATGTTTTTGTAAAGTAATGATTTAAGTTTATTAAAAGCGTTGAGACTCTTCATATTTGTTTAGTAGAAGCTTAAGATGTTCTTGTTTTAATTAATTAGCTTATGTAATGATTGTATACTCAAGTGTAGTAGGGTTTATATCAATGTAAGATAACTTCCAATATATTGTGGAGCATTTAATTTATGACCAGATATAAGTACAAAGAGAGCTGGTTCCCTTGACATCAAGTATTACGATATAGTGGTGCCACCAGAGAGTGGGTCTGGCACATAAGAAGGCTAATTAAGCCTGTCTAGGTTGTCATTCATCATTGCCAGACTCAGGAAGGAGTAATTAGTTTAAAACTGGGATCAGGAATCCTGCATCCTTTACTCCCTCGAAAATGTAACTGTGGTGCCAGAAGTCGGTAAGTAGCAGAAAAGTAAAGATATTTATGTCTGCAGGACTTTGATAAGCTTATAAATGACCAGCAGTAATAATGAGAAGTTTATTTAGCTTAATGTAAAAAAAAGTGAAGGGGTTCATTAGCTATATATGCAGCAACAGTACAGATAGATGTGAATGGCTGTTTAGGTTAGACTGTTGTGTGAAATAATGGTCAGAGTTAATGATATTTGAGTAAAGACACTTTAATGTCTATTAAAAAACAATTATATATTATAGTATCTGAAATGAGCAGTTTGGATATATGTTAATATAATGCATTTGGTATGAATTCGTTACAGATGAAACATGAACGCTTTTTATTAATGTGGCATGGAAACCACGTGTGATACAAAACAGTTCAGAAAAGGTTAGCATTTTACTTATAATTAGAGTTAGTGAATGAGTGAGCTAAATACCTTTTGAAAAGGTCTAGCACTACTTTCTTTTTTTTTTTGTAGTAGCTTCACAGTGGAGGAAGCCAAACATGAGAACATAAAAAGAAAAAGTTCAACAAAAAACGAAAAAGGTGATAATGTGGTTCTGTATTATTTAAATATGTATAGATTTAATTAATTATATTTAAAATCATGCTCTAAACATGTTAAAAAGGTTACTTGTATATTTTTATTGTAGAAACCAGTTTCCAGAGGAAGGGTAATGAACCCAAAACGTAGATGATTTTTGTATACTGGTTGATAAAATTAATGATCATAATAAAACAATCAACAAGAATGATGTGTTAATTTGATCAGGTGAGTGGGATTGGTGTCCAGTATTCAGTTTGTAGTCTTGTAAGTTTTTGCAATCGCTCAGAATTTCTCATAACAAGACCCTGATTGTTGCCCATGTCTACATTTTGGTAGTCTTGGGCAGGGTCATTACTGTTTATTACATAACCAGAGCAAGTGAAAGAAAAAATGGGCTTGGCATTTCTCAGTCAATAATTAACAAGCTATACGTAATACATAACGTATGGATTGTCCATCTAGAGGAACTGCTACTATCTGAAGCACATACATTAGTAGTATGTACAGATATTGTCATATTACTGAATTTGTCTCAAAACTGTAAGCTAAGTTATGGGGAAACCGTTCTCTAATTATTGATTAGCCAGTGCCAGTGTGTGGTGTCACTGTCTGTCTGTCAGTGTCCATGTCATCACTGACTTCAGTGTTCTTAGGTTTTTCATTATGGCATGTTCCTTGGCAGTTAATATGTCTGTTAACCAGAAAGAAACACAATAAGACAATGAGACTGATCAGGCTGAATGGCAAATGCATCTTCCTCCTCTTCTTCATCCTCTTTACACTGCCACATAGTGGCTCACACTTACAGGCTGTGTCTGTTTTAAAAGTGGTATTTGGGAGAGTTCTTTGAGGTAAAATCTGATAAGGGAAAACATTTCTGTTCAGTGTAGCTTTGTGTGCCAAAAGTGAAGCTGCTGTCAACCTCAAAAATAGTAAGTCAAACTTAAAAACATATGGAACGATCCATCCATACTTCATCTCTGGAAAAATTCAGAAAACTTGTGTCAAAGGCAGCGGCAGTGGTCATACTGATCAGACATGACCACCCTTGCTCTAAAAGGTCATGAGATGATTATGAAGAAGGGTGGACGATGACTTTTCCACTTCAAGCAGCAGTGGAACTTGAGTGTTGTCCTAAGCGGCTGTGAAAAAATTAAGAAATATTTTCTACAACAACAATTATTTGAATCCACAAAGAGTTCCCTTGTCACTCAGTTCACGTTGACAAACTTATTCAGTTTGTCATAGAAGATCTACAGTCATTTATTGTTGTTGAAAAGCCTTCATTTGTCAGATTAGTCATGGGTTTGCAGCCAAATAAGAAAGTCATGACATGCAAAACACTGTCAGACAGAATGGAGAAACTGTATCAAAACATGAACTCAAACTTGATTTCTGAATTCAGCAATGCATCTCACATTATTACTCGGCTGACATTTGGACACTTACGTAATAGGAGCTATCTAGGTGTCACTACACATAGGCTAGATGAAAACATTGTTGAGAAAATTGATAGCACTGACATGCATAAGAATAAAAGGCAGACATACTTACGATGCTATTGCCTCAAAACTGGAGCAGATACACTTGAGATATTGCATTCAGAACAAGGTTGTTAAAACTGTCATGGATAACAGCTCAAACTTTGTTAAGGCTTTCACATGTTTGACTCTGACAATATCACACCCACTATTGAGACTGTCACGGTTCATGATGAGGAAAATGATGATGATGATGATCATGAGCAGCAGGAACAGGCAGGGGAAGCAGTGATACTGCTGAAGAAGACAATGACACAGAAGATGTCATAAACTTCACTGACATATGTCGCATTTTAGATGATGTGGATGAAGACATGGAAGAGACATACAATCTTCCTTCTCATCTACGCTGTGCAGCTCACACCCTGAACTTAATAGCAGTGAAGGATATACAATCTGCTACATCCAATGTTGCCTAGAAAAGGTGTTCTGCAGCACAATGGCTAAATGCTCAGCTCTTTGGAACAAAGCACACTGAGTTTTCAAGCCAGTGAAACTGTCTCTGACACAATTGGTACCAAACTAGTTGTTCCCAATGACACCAGGTGGAATTTGTACTATAGAGCGGGTGACAAAATAAGGTCTATTGTTGAAAAGATGAAGATTTGCATATCATATGCGATGCACTTGATATCACAAGATTTAGATCAAATGACATTGCTTTTTAGTGGAATACTGTTAAGTTCAAGTTCAAGTTCAAGTTTATTGCAGGAAAGACTCCGTTGAGCAAAGCTCATTCACAAGGAGGTCCTGAGGCACATAACGACACAGGTTGCACTATATTAGACAGGAGATATAAAATGTAGAATAACCAAGAAAAAAAATATATAATACAAGAGGTATACACAATAGAAGTCCTTATGCTATATATGCAGTACATTCCAGCTTTAACCTTGCCCTAAATTATGCAAAACATTTCAGATTTATAAGTAGAGGCCAGTTGGTACCTAGGAAGTTGACTTGGGGTTGGGGGCCTATAGCACCTACATATGTCTTTAAGTTAGAGATAGCTAGTGTTTTGTAGGAGTTAATTAATACTATTTTGGTTAGCTTCAGCATGGCTTGTAGTTGGTTCCAAATGTTTGGGAGGGCATATGAGACAGGTCTTTGGCCAGCTGTGGTACGTGTCCTGGGAGCATCTAGTAGGATAAGGTCGGATTTCCTTAGGAAGTAGGCGCTATGTGAGATGTGTATGACAGGCGTAAATAGACAGGCAGTTTGTGGAGTAGTAATTTGAGGGTCCAAATGTCAGCATGCAGGAGCCATCTGGTGGCAAGAGAGGTCCACCCAACTGCTGCATAAAGATCACAGTGGTGGGTCCTGTACTCAGAGTTAGTAATGAAGTGACGAGCATGGTGATATAGTACGTCCAGTTTAGATAGGCTCAAGGTTGGGGAGGAGATAAAGATAATGTCTCCGTAGTCAAGCAAGGAAGGAATGTTGCTTGGACAAGTCTTTTGTGGGTTGCAAGAGAAAAAGAGGGTCCTATTTCTAAAGAAGAAACCCAAGCGTGCTTTTAAGCCTCTTTGATAGATCCTCGATGTGGTCGTTGAAGGAAAGCTTGTTGTCTATCCACATACCTAGATATTTAAATTTAGGTACGACTCCAAGGGTTCATCTAGGAGGTAACTAAGTTTTTAGGTAGGGTAAGTAGGGCACCAGACAAGGCAAGTCTCAAGAAAATCATTGTCTTGTTTTTTTGGCATTTAAGAGAAGCTTGGCATTGATAAGGTTGCTTTCTAACTGGATAAAGTCAGCTTGGAGTGCTTCTCTGACTTCAGTTAAGGACAGCCTGATGCGTACAAACCGTATCGTCCACAAAGAAATGTATGCTAGAGTTCTTTATGTGGGAGTCAAGGTTGATGTACAGGAAAAAGGATTGGTCCTAGGATGGAGCCTTGAGGGACTCCTCTGGCAATTGGAAGGGGGCAGATAGTAGGCCATTAGCTTTGACTTTTGTATCCTTCCTGTGAGATAACTGTTAAACCACTGTAAGGTAAGTGGAGTGGCACCTATGTAGGCAAGACAGGTAATTAGGAGGTGATGGTCTACAGTGTGAAGGCCTTTCTGAGGTCTAGAAAGACTGCACCAGTAACCTTCTTGGTGTCCATAGCGTGATCCAGTCATTAGAGACTTTAGCCGAGGCTGAGATGGTACTGTGCTTTGACTTGAAGCCAGATTGGGCTGGGTTTAGGAGTGAGGTGCTTTGAGGTGATTTTTTAGTTGGTTGTATATAAGTTTTTCCAGAACTTTGAGAGAACGGGCAAGATAGAGATAGGACGGTAATTGTTTAAGTCACAAGGATCTCCTGATTTGAAGAGAGGAAGAATATGAACAGGTTTCCAGCAGGATGCAACAGTGGCTGTGGTAATAGAGAGGTTGAAGATGTCAAGGATGGGGCTGTGAGCTTGGGCATAGCCTAACAGCAAGAAAAATTATTCAAGGCCATCATCCCTGCACTTTTCTTGGTGTCAAAGCTAAGAATTATGTCTTCACTTCTTTGTAGCTAAACAGGCACAACGGAAGGGATGAGGTGGGGTAGCATGTAGTATCTGGGCTAGTGTTGCTATTCACTGCTAGTGTATGGGGAGCAGTTGAATGCCAAACTCAGCAGTGGCAAAGTGAAGGTTAAGTTCTTCGAGGATTTGCAGTTTATTTTCAACCATCCCGCCCTTGGCCAGAATCTTGGTGGAAGGGAGGAAGAGCAGGATGGCCTTCAATGGATCTCAGTGTCTTCCAGATTTTTGGGAGTTCCTTTGGCCTGCTCCAGAGTGGAGATGTAGAAGTTTGCTTTAGTAGCAAGTACCCTTTTAACACAGGCATTTTTGGTGTTCTAAATGCCTGCCAGTCTGTCGGTCCTTTGTGTGCCTGGTCTCAACCCATAGCTTGCCTCTATTGTAAGTGCAGATTTGAGCTCTTGGGTGAACCACGTATGCGAGATTTTCTACACTCTCATTTTAATAAGAGGAGCATGCTTGTTAATTAGGGTGGTGGGGTTGTCATTTAGGACAGAGACGGTGGCATCAGTAGATTTGGCAAGATATGTCTTGCCACCTGATCGTAGCTAGATCGGTTAGGAAGTTTACTGAGTTGAATTTACAGAACGAGCATTTGATTCTGAATTTAGGTGCTGCTGGGTTTTAGATTGGAATCTTGTACATACAACGATACTGTGGTCACTTATGTCATTATGAAAAACTGCAGAATGTGAGATTTATGGGGATGTAAGTTAAGATGACATCTAAGAGTGAGCTGTTGGCAGAGTTAGAAACATTGATTCTTGCGATGCAGCCTTTAGCAAATTCACTGGATATTTTGCAGGCAGAAACAAAATGTTACATGGGCTATCTTCATCCAACATTGGTTGCTTTGAAAAAAATTGCTTGATATGAGACCAGTATTTCAGTATGCATCGCCACTTCTGGATGCAATCTTGAAAGTGGTAGACACCAGTTTAGTACCAGTTTTGAGCAGAAAGAGTCAATTCTCGCTAGCATCACATTATCATAATTTCATCTAAGATGACTAGGGAATAAATAAAAATAATAATAATAATAAAACTTTATTTTATGGCACCTTTCCAGAACCAAGGCACCTCACAGTTTTAAAACATCGCAATCAACATACTTAATTTAAATACAACAATATGCAATTAAAATAAAACAAAAGACAAATAAATCAGCTGCCAAAAGCATAATACCAAAGATAAGTTTTCAGACCTCTTTAAATCCCTCCACTGTTGCACACTTTAGTAAATGGCAAGGTAGAATTCCAGAGAGAGGGGCCACATGTGTTAAAAGCCTTGTACAGATGATTTTAAACATACTCTAGGAATCTCTAGCAACCCTCACCCAGCTGAGCAAAGCGATTGCCTAGACACAGTAGGGAACAGAAGCTCTTTCAGGTAGTCAAAGCCTAGTCCATGTAGGGCTTTATAAGTCAGAAGACTGACTTTAAGGTGATCTGCCACTGTACTGGCAGCCAGCGAGCATGCAGCACTGGAGAAATATGGCAGGACTGAGAGGTTCCCATCAAAAGCCATGCTACTGTGTTCTGCCCTAGCTGCAGATGGTGGATTTCACCCCCCAAAGCCCTAGGTAAAGGGAGTTGCAATAATCCAAGTGCGAGGACACAAAGGTGTGGACCAACATAAGAAGGTCACCAGACAGATCAAGGAGCTTAATCCTTGAGATATTCCTAAATGGTAAAAGGAAGTTTTGATGATGGCTGACACCTGCACATGTAGCATCAGCCCCTCGTCAAAAATTACCCACAGGTTTTGCATCTGTTAAGAGGCCAGGAGAGATAAACCCCAGAGAAAAAGTCCCAAGGAGAACCAACCCCAACCCCCATCTGGTGATCTGGGTCCACAACCAGCACTTCAGTCTTTCCCGAGTTCAACTTCAACCAGCTCGAATCTATCCACTCCTGGATTTCTTTGAGGCAGTTATTAAAGACTAAGAGAGCTCCATCCTGGTCAAATGCAAAAGAAAGGTAGAGCTGGGTATCATCAGCATAGCAGTGAATGATGGGGAAGACTGAGCTGGATAAACAGACTTGAGAATGAAGTGCTGTTGTTGTTACATCAGGAAGATACTGTTTGTGGCAGCCCATCATCTGAAGACAATCCTGAGGATGATGCTGATGATTTCTTCAAATCTGACAAAACTCTGCATCTACCCATGGTGGTGGAGTTATTGATGAACTGGAGCACTACCTGAAAGACACCAATAAAATGCTGAAAGTTTACAAAACTTCCCAACAATCAAGAAATTATTCCTGCGTTACAATATAGCACCAACATCAAGTGCTCCTGTAGAAAGACTATTCAGTGTTGGTGGACAGGTCCTTACACCTTGATGAAACAGACTTGGTGATGAAAACTTTGAAATGCAGCTACTTTTATGCTGCAACAAAACTTGCTGGGAATAAACAGCTGTATTCTGGTTATGGTCATAGACTGCTAGTGAGAGTCTCTAGCAGTGCTGCAATGTTGTTGTCGACTGTGTGCTACTGCTACTGCTACACTACTATGCTTGTTGTTTGTCAGCTAATTAAAAAATACTTATCCAAATCTGAGTATACAGAGAAACATACCATGGTTCCAAAATTATTAGTATTATTTTTTTATATAGTACATTTTATCCTCCTCCTCTGTGGAATGGGCCCCAGCTACCACCAGCCACTGGCACCCACACTCCCAGACCAGGTCCAGCATATGCATCTGTGCACCTGACTCATACAAGCCTGGTCAGAAGCAGAGCACCCCAAGGCCTGTACCAGGATCCCAGTGGCCATGCTCTGCATGTCTGGGGTGCAGGGCTTGGCCATGAGTCACCACGGTCACCCCATGCTTTTCTGCCATGTTTTACAACCTACTAAGGTAGCTGGATGTGCAATGGTCTCTAATACACCTACATGCAGGCGTCTGCCATGATCTCTCTCCTTAGCATGCCCATGACTGGTAGTGCACCTAGCCTCCTCTAGGCACCGCTGTAGCATGGCGCATGTCCCATGGCTCACCCAGAGGAAGGAGAGCAGTTATGAGATGCTCAATCCTTCCTTTCCCTACCAGACCCGTAGTCTGAGTCCATTCCCAAATCTGGGTCACCGGCGTGGCATGAGGTGGCATCCAGCACCTCAACCTCAGTGCCACTGGGCTGGCAGGGCAATTATTAGTATTCTTTAAAAAGTGAGGACTGTTTAGGTGTACTGGTGTTGATTGCTTAACAGTGAAAACAGACAAGGTTTGTGCCACCATCTAGGTGCCAATGTCTGCTTATTTGAACTATCCCCTGCTGTCTGTAAATTAGCCTGTCAAAGAACATAATTAAGTCTCTCGACTGTCTACCTCTCTACTAAGTAGCTTAACACACCAGTGGACACTTATCTGTTCATGATCCTTCCACTTGTGTCTAGACAAGTCAATCAATGAGCAAGATTGAGTTTAGTCTCTTCTTTTATGACGGTCTTCTTATCCATCTTATAAACACATTGACAGACACCACCACCACCACCTCTGGGCACCACCACTTCAAGTCATGTATCACAACTGTTCCCCAATGTTTGTGGTAGACTAATCACCATAAGTGTAATGAAGCTTAGTCTCTTGATGACAGTCTACTTGTCCAGTTTAAAAATACACACCGATAGACATTACCATGGTCACACCACCTCTGGTCACCACAACTTTAACCCATTTATCTCAACTCTTCCCTGCTGAATGCAGTAGACTAATTATTAATGAGCATGATTAAGTTTAGTCTCTTGATGATCATGACTGTCTCTTATCTTGTTTAAAAGACACTCTAACAGACACCACACCTCTGGATGCCACAAGCCATATATCTCTATCCTATGCTATCTATGGTAGACAAGCCTGTCAGTGAGCACAATACAGTTAGGTCTATTAACAGTCTATTGCTCTGCTGTAGCAGCAGCTTACCAGCAAGCACTACCTGTCTGCCATGCCACTGACCTATCTGCCCTGTCCTCATTCCTCCCTTGCTGCTGCCTAGGCAAGTCAGTCAATGAGCAAGATACAGTTAATCTCTTGATGTCAGTATATAGCTAACAAGCACCTGAGCAACAGCCATTGGATCAGTTACAACAGTAGTAGGTAGTAGTAGTAACAGTAGCACACCCACACTTGATTACCCAATTACTATCTCCCTAGACAACAAGCATATTATTGTCTTCTATTATCAGTCTTGACTAGACTCTCAACAGTGGTAGCAGCTTAACAGCATCAGGAATCGGCATCTCATGATGTCTTGCAGTTGCACTTATCTCACCCTAAACAGCAAGCTTAATTATTGCAATACTCCCATGTTCTGATTGCAGACTACTGTAGCTCACAATGTTACTCATCTTTACATGACCTGATGTGAGGTGAAAGTGCATTGTACTGGTGCTTTTCACTTTACCACAGAACAAGAGCACATTGTGGTTATTGGTTGCACTTTCAGGGGCCACTTGCTGGCTGGCTACCTTACATTTTGAGTTAACCAAAATATGAAAACCAAAACCAAGGGTGAGCAAGCAAAACAACAATCCCATGTCATTCCATTCCCATACTAACAGGCATTTTGTCAGCTGTAAGGACCTGTGGCTATCCAGCATTTCTCATTGAAATGTTCTGCTGCTTCTTCTATTGTAATATTCATCTTCATCCTCATGAGGTCTTCAGTCTGCAGACAGTCACAAATGGTAATGCTGTAATGCCATGGTTATCATCATCATTCTTCACCATCTTGCTCCACGGAGTACAGCCAATGGTCGAAAAGGCAATCATTCATCACAAAATCATGCCCAAAAGTGGCTGTGATGATCATGCACTGAGAAACCAGCAACATGGCTGGGGCATGGGCCGCATAAAAGGGCATGGTGGGCACCACAGTTCACACTTTACTCACACACTGCACACACTGACACTGGTTAAATCTGCCACTGCCACCTCATACTTACATGGGTGTGAATATAAACTAGTCACTACCTGTCTGCAGCCGTGGACAACCTGGCACAGTGGCACTGCTATCTCAGCCACAGCCACAGCCACATTTAGGTCTTCAAAATATTATGAGGATTTAACAACAATTATGTGCCCCACTACCAGTCATAGTTGAGGTAACTCAACAACTCACCACAGGCGTGGGAAGTTGATGACTTAGCAGTTTCTATGAAGGGACACTTGAAGGAATATACCAGTTTGGTTAAATGAACAGGGACTGCATGGCAAACTTCCTTCTCCCCTAGCACCCACACCCCCACAAAAAGGCATGTAAATATGGTACTATGCTTGTATAGTTCTACTAGTGAAACATTTTGATTCCTAGTATTTTATTTTGTTTGATGTAACCACCACAACAGACATAGCACTGGAGTACTACATAACATCACTCTATTTATTTTTATTGAAACTGAGCAAAGAGGCAGAGAGAGAAATGAATAGAGAGTCTGAGAGAGAGAGGTGGAGACAGAGATGGAGATGAAGATAGAGAAAGACAGATGGAGAAAGAGAGACAGAGAGGCACATAGAGAGTAAGACACAAAGAGAAAGAGAGGAGAGAGAAAGAAACAGAGACAGAAGGAGAAAAATTGAGAGACAGAGGGTCAGAGAAGGGAGAGGAACAGAGGAAGAGGACACAAGGTCAGAGAGAGAGGGAGAGGAACAGAGAGAGTGACAGAGGGACAAAGAGAGAGGATAGAGAGTGAGAAAGAGAGAGACAGAGAGGGGAGAGGGAGAGAGAGACTGAAAGAGAGAGAAAGAGATAGAGAGACAGAGACAGGAAGAAAGAGACAGAGATAGAGAGTAAGGGAGAGACAGACAGAGAAGACGAGAGAGAAGATAGAGAAACAGAGAGATAGAGAGACAGAGAAAGAGTGAGAGACAGAGGGTCAGAGAAAGGAGAGGACAGAGGATCAGGAAAGAGGAGAGGAGAGAGCAGAGAGAGAGAGAGAGAGAGAGAGGAACCTAGAGAGAAAGAGAGATGAGGGGACAGAGAGAGAGAAAGAAAGCTGAGAGAGAGAGAGAGAGACAGAGGGAGAGAGAGACTGAAAGAGAGAAAGACAGAGAAGGGGCGAGAGAAAGGCAGAGAAAGGAAGGTAGAGAGAGAGGAGACTGAGAGAAATGGAGGGAGAGCGAAGAGGAAGACAAATCAGATGAGGTACCATACGTACTGTCATACTCTGTCACTGACAGTTGCATTATAACATATATTTTCAGCTTTCCAAACGACAATAGGGAATAACAGCATCCATGTAATAAGAAAATTTAGCATAATATATTATATTGTACTAATAAAACATAACATAATATGTAGTAGTATGGTTCTTCATATTTTTAAGAAATATAATGTATCATCCTGTCATGATGTGATGTGCTGCTTTATTATAATGTGACATGACATGTTTATATTATTTATGTAGTTACTGTTTTCCTATTTTCCACGGAAAATATAAATAAAATAACATACAAACTGATTTCTTGTCTAAGACTCCATTTCTATTTTTTAAAGATTTTAGGTGTTCCGAGACCTCATAAATACAATCCATGAGTAAATCAACCAATCAATCAATCAAAATCTTTATTTATTCAGGCTAACATCATTGAGTTATAGCTCATTTACAAGATGGACCTGAGTGGTCATAACAAAAAGGTTACAGAGTGTATACAAAAACATGATATTGAAATAGCACAAATACAAACATTTATGAGTGAGATAGATGTGTAATTATTTACATATATCAAGGCAAAGGACAGTAAACCAAAACCTATTAAAGGTGAGAAACAAACAGTCTGGTAGGGATAAGGCTTGGATAATGGTACATGGTGGGCATATATGTTTGAGGTTTGATGTGGAAAGGACCAGAGGAATGATAGAAGAATAGGGAGGAGCTTTAGAAGGGGGGTGGGGAGAGAGAGGTGGTGGGGGTGGGGTGTGGGAGGACTAGGCCTTGTGGAAGCAATTGCATGAATCTGGGATTAGGCTGGTGTACAGCTTTTTGAAGGATGTAAGGGGGATCAGTGTTTCCATTTTCAATGTCTTTTGGATAGAATTCAGATAAGTGCCAGGGAATAACTGATTGCAGCTCTTCCATACCGGTGCAGGTGATAGGAATCTTCAGCAGGATCAGTTTGTTGATCCTCAAGGTGTAGGGCCTGGATGTGATCTGGTTGAAGCAGTCTGAGATGTAGGAAGGGAGTTTGTTTGTCAGAGCTTTGTAGATCCAGGTAGCAGCATTTTTCTTCTTCTATGTTGCAGGGATGTCCAGCTGACTGCATTGTAGAGAGAGCAATGATGGTGCTAGAGGAAGGTCAGTAATGAATCTAATAGCTCTATGATACAGGGTGTCTAGTTTGTTTAGATGGGAGAGGGAGCAATGACCATAGAGAAGTCAGCATAATCAATGAGGGACATAAATGATGCAAGGATTAATCTTTGTTTGGAATCTTTGGTCAGGTAGTGTTTGATTCTATAGAATAGACCAAGTCTTTGTCTTAGCTTTTCAGAGCTCTTCAACGTGGGTAGTATAGTCTAGTTTATTGTCTATCCATACTCTAGGTATTTGAATTTGTCAACATATTCCAGATTTCACCAAGGATGGTAGAGAGTTGTGGGAGGATGAATGATGGGATAGTGGAAGAACAGTTCTTGTGGGCAAAGAACATAGCTTTGGTTTTCTTAGCATTTAGTAATAATTTCTTTTTAATAGGTTATGCTGGAGGAGGGAGAATTGAGACTGTAGGAGCTCACAGGCTTTGATGGTGAGGGATCGCCACAAAGTACAGTGTCATCTGCAAAAGGTGGATATTAGAAGAGAGAGATTGGAGTCATATTGTTGATGTAAATGGCAAAAGGATGGGACCTAGGATGGAGCCTTGTGGTACACCTCTTAGGAGTGGCTTAGGGTAGATAGATCACCATCATTCTTACCAGTTGTAGCCTACCAGAGAGATAGCATCTGAACCATTTAATAGAGAGTGAGTCATGGCCTATGGAGTTTAGTGAGGTGATTAGAAGATCATGATCCACAGTGTCAAAGGCTTTGCTTAGATCCAGAAACACAGCACAGGTATTATTCTTTTGTCTAGGGCAGTCTGCCAGTCATTTGTGACTTTTGCTAGTGCAGAGATGGTGCTATGCATAGATCTAAACCCAGATTGAGCTGGATTTAGAGATTGTTGGTATCAAGGAGGCAGTTAACTGAGAGTTTACCAGCTTCTCAAGCATCTTGGATAGTATTGGTAAGATGGAGATGGGCCTATAATTATTGAGGTCCATGGGATCACCTGCCTTAAGTAATGGAAACACTTGAGCTGTTTTCATATTGAGGGATAGTACCAGTGACAAGTGATAGATTGAAGAGATGGGTGAGGGGGCTGTTAAGGCATACAGTGCTACTTTTAGAAAGTAGGGATCCAGGAGTCTGCACCTGCACTTTTGGTGGTATCTAGTTGGAGTAGGAGGTCTTCACTTTTGAACAATATTGGTTTGAATGAGAATGTGGAAGCAACCTTTGACTCTCGTAGATTGTAGGTTTAGAGATGATCTTAATAGGTTTGCAGGAGAGGAGCAAAGCCAGGCCAGCTGTAGTGAAATGGTCATTGAAGGCATTCAAGATATTTTGCTTGTCGGTGATTTCAATATTATTTAATTGAATTTTGGATGGTAAGACAGGGTAGAGGTTTGACCTAGGATGCCCTTTATGGTACCCCAGAACCTGGAAGGGTTGTTATAGGAGGCATCTAGTTCAGCTGTGTAGAAGGTTGCCTTGGCTTTTTCTTACTTGTTTTGTGCAGGAGTTTCTGGCTTTTCTGAATTGGAGCCAGTCATTTGGGTCCTTGTCTTTCTTGCCCTTTTCCAGAGTTTGTCTCTGGCAAGCAGTGCGGATTTAAGGTCGGCAGAGAACCAGCGACAGGATTTGAGTTTGGTTCTGATACTGGTGAGGGTGTATGTGAATTGAGGGACTTATGATTATATCATTTAGATTTGAAGAGCTGACTCTATTGAGGCTGTGAGATAGAATTCTTGCCAACGTGTGGTGTGGCACAGATCATGGCGATATCCTGTAATATTAAAGTTCTTTTTGACCTTCGGGAGGAATTTTGCAGGATTGGGTGGCTTGATTATTGATCTAATGGCAGCTATGGGACAGTGGTCACTTATGTCACTGAGAAGTACTCCTGCATAGGGATAATGATGGGGTTTATTTACCAATATAATATCCAGGAGTGTGCTGTTGAAAGTATTCTTTGGGTTGATCCTTGTTGGTTCTTTGATTAATTGAGAGAATCCATAGGTGTCACAGAAGGTTACCAGGGTGCAGATGCATTAGTCAGCCAATTTAAGTTCATGTCTCCCAAGATGATGGTGTCTTCAGGCCCAGATTAAGTATGGATCCTAAATGGGATAGGAGTTTGAGGCCTGCAGAGGGGGCCTATAGCAACCAACCAGTTGAAAGGAAGATGTGTTGGGAAGGGTTATTTTAATAGACAAGCATTCAATTCCTTTGGTTGAGATGTAGAATTGAGGCAGGATGCAGAGATATTTGCTTTGACATAGATGGCTACCCCACGCCCTTGGATAGATGGTCAGATCTGAAGAGCTGATAGTTGGGAAGGTTTATTTCACTATCTTTTGTTGCAGATTTGAGCCAAGTTTCAGATATAACCAGACAGTCCGGTAGGGTGTGTGCAACCCAGGCCTGTATTGATGAGAACTTTTAGGAGGCTGCAGGCATTGAAGTGAAGAAAACTCAATCCATTTATGGAGGTTAGGTCAGTTGAGAGATCGAGCTTCAGTGGGTCCAGGGTTGATTTCACAGTGCCAACACAGACCAGCAGAAAGAAGATTAACTTGATGAGGGCACCAAGTGATAGGAGTAGTGAGCAGTCAGGCAGTTTTTTCTTCTCTTCTTGGGATCCAATATATGGTGGGTGATGATCCTGCTGCATGGTTATCGAGATTATCATAGATTGCCAGCTAATGGACAGGCGTAGGGAGTAATTGTAGTGCCAGTATGGTAGCAGGGGATAGAGGAGTTCAAACTGGTTGTGAGCCTTTTGGGATTCCTCAAGGATTATTGTGCAGAAGCGTAGTATAAGTATGTATAGTTTAGGGGTATCCACTGGGGACAGTAGAGGGGCAGTGTTGAGTGGTCACCCTAAGCACCTCAGTATGGGTTCCAACAGTTATCTCATCTGGATCTAAGGAAGGTGAGAAGCAAAGCAGCAGTAAAGGTGCAGTAGCATGGTGGAGGGTAGGAGAGGGTTAAAGAAAGTAAGATGATGTGAAGAAAATGAGCTCAGGAATTGGCTGGGAGAATAGCTATGGGCGGTGATGAGATTTTGGGGAAGGTGTGTATAAAGAAACACCCTGAAGGGGTGGGGGCGGGCAAAATTTTTGGCTTTCCGCACCTTTCTGGCTTTCTCCCCGCCTCCTGGTTCCCTTCGCTATCAAGGGGGTGGCCGCCGCTCACGCTGGCTCGGAGCCTCTGGTGTGTGTGTCCCGAGGCAGGCCGGCTAGAAGGAGGGACAGAGGAGAGGGCAATCAGAAGAAGCACTTGCAGGCAGTGGCTTGCTAGAGGTGCTAGATTGTAAAACTTTGCACAACAAAGACTGGGAGGGTGGGGGGGTTAGCGCCTGAGCCGCCTAGCCCAGCACAAAATTGACCAAAAGACTGTAATTACTATCTAAACAGGTAAGTATGCATTTCACAGAAGTACACAGTAAACAGCAAAACAGCCCTTTTTAGAGAAGTTAACTTTACAGTACAAACACAAGCAATCTCGACCAGTTTGGTGGTGCAAAGATACAGCAAAGTCAATGGGAGAAGGCGACCAATCAGAGGCTGGCAAAGTCGGCGGTCGCCTCCGATTGGCTGTGCGGCTTTTCCATACCTTTCTGGCTTTCTCCCCGGCCTCCTGGTTCCTTTTGGCTATGCGGTGGCGCCCACCCGCTGGCGGCTCGGAGCCCCTCTGGTGTGTGTGTCCTCGAGGCAGGCTGGCTAGAAGGGAGGGACAGAGGAGAGGGCAATCAGAAGAAGCACTTGCAGGCAGTGGCTTGCTAGAGGTGCTAGATGTAAAACTTGCACAACAAAGACTGGGAGGGTGGGGGGTTAGGCGCCTGAGCATCTAGCCCAGCACAAAATTGACCCAAAAGACTGTAATTACTATCTAAACAGGTAAGTATGCATTTCACAGAAGTACACAGTAAAACAGCAAAACAGCCCTTTTTAGAGAAATGAACTTGAACTAAATGAACTTGAGGTGTGAACCCCCAAATGGGTGCGCCACTTTAGTAGGGATGCATCTGTTGTCAGACAACTGATAGGGGCTGCTGCTGAAAAAAAGAATCCCCTTCCTTAGATTGGTTCCCTCTTTTCCTCCATTGGAGGCCTGTAACAATGTCCTTGTTACCAGAATTAGTTTTAAAAGAGGGTCCTGTCTGTGATGCCATTGAGCAATGAGATGACATTGAATGACTCTGGTCTGTAACCTGGATTCCAAGATCATGGCCAGTGGCAGGTGCCATGTGGCCAGTAGCTGAAGAAACTGTCTTGCAATTTTGGTTCATTCAGCCTGAATGAGCCTGCTGTTAGTGGAATACTTCTTGCCATGTGTAGGGGCAAGTAGACCCTGCCTTGAAGGGTACTTTAGTTCTGCTCCTATGAACTGGAGTGCTTGAGCAGGTTGAAGGTCAGACTTTCTTTAGAGTTATCAAGGACCTTAGAGAGTCCAGGAGACCTTAGGTGAGTTGCAGTCTCACTTGCTGGAGTGATCCCACAACCACCGCCAGTCATCAAGATATGGGAAACTGTGACACCTTATCTTTGAAGGTGCTCCAACCACTGTGTACACTCCCAGAGATTGACCTGATGAGATTCTGAACCTGAAGTACTTTCTGTAGAGAGACTCCTTATGGGAGTGTGGAAATATTTTAAACACAGTGATGCCAGGAACCCCTTTAGGTGTTTCCTGGGGTTTGACATGCTTTATCTTTTTGGTTTTGTGGAGGGATCGGAGAAACAGCTGGGCCACTCATCCCCTTTTTTTAACCTGAATCACCCTTCTTAGGGGTATGTGGGCAAGAGACAGCAGTTTCACATGCAGATTTGGAGGGTGTTGGCTGGTCAGAGCCTGGGTCACCCTTATTTGGTCTCTTTGCAACCTTTTTCATCCTTTTTCTCTGTTTTTAGTTGAAGGAATTTGAGCTCAGAGACAATCCCTGGCTCGCTACATCAGGACCACTTGTCTGTGATGCCTGAAATTCCCTGCTGTGGGTACTGCTGACACTGAGGAGTAGCCCCTGCCTGATAGAAACAAAGGGACTTGTTGTGGTGTATATATCCACCTGTTTCATGTAAGCCTTAGCTTTCTCCAAAGAGGAATTACCCTCGACTAGAAAGTCTATAACCTTGGTTTGGGTATCCTGAGTGAGGTCTGTGACTCGCAGCCAGGCAAACCTCTTTGTCATCCATCTGGCAGCAGCTACTTGAACTGTTACTTGGCTGCTCTCAAACCAAATTTAGCTGTTTCAGCTAGGTCATCTGACAGGGAGTCTGGGTCTGGCTGACATAGCAGGGCTGACTACCACAGTGACTTTGGTATTGACATAGGCTTGAAATGTGTGCCTGCCTGATGGCCAAGGCACCTGATAATATATATATTTTAAGCAATGTTGTAAATTTTCCCAGAATCCTTGTTAAGAGGATAGGATGCCAGGGTATATTTGCCTCTCACAGGCTGTCACTTTAAGCACTACTTGGTGGACAGGGTGGGGGAATACATTTCAGTTCCTCCCTGCCCAGCTGAAATTTCTTATACATCCTCTTATCCAGCGGGGAAACAGAGCTTGGAGTTTGTAAAATCTTAAAGTATCTTCCTGAAGAATTTATTCACAGGAATGGAAGCTTTTAATGGGTGTCAGCCCAATCTTTCTCACCTATGTGAAGAATGAGGAATAATCCTCAGAGGTTCTGTGGGAGAGAACAAACTCATGTTCTGAGGAGACCTCAGATTCAATAGGTTCTCCTCCATTTCATAATAATTACATATTCTTCCTTTTAAATACTGTATTAGGAAGACTGCTTTGCAATGGTCTGCTGCTGAGAGACAGACAGCTCTGTAAGCCTGGAAGTGTTTTCTTTAGCTGTTCCAGGCATTCTCCACACTTTTTCCCAGGAAAGTTTACAAATTTCACAGTATTCATTTAGGTGATCATAGCCAAGGAAGCAATACACAATTGTACTTACCTATCTTGGCAAATACTTCCTAATCAGAACCAGCCTGCAATTTCTGAAGGAGTTGGCAGGCTTTATAGCAGGCACAGAAGTCCCAAAAATGCTGTCAGCAGGGGTTATGTGTGTTAGTTTTCTTCAGTTTCACTGAGGGAACTAGGAGTCAGCCGGTTCAACAAACCTCTTAAAACTGCTTATATGCCCATCTCAGGGTAGCACTTACAGTATTTGTTGTGGAGTCACACACAGTAACTTAGGTGTCAGCTGATTAGAGCTGGAAGGACCCTTAGGTGGTGATATATATATATATAATGACGTGAATCGTTAAATACAAACTTAGTTATCACTTTGTTATAGTCACTCCCATGGAGCCCTCCTTTCCTTTTTTATTTGTTTATTTAGATCTAGGATTACACTACCTTTGAGCCAAGGCTCTTTACAAAGGTTCCATGTCAGAAGAGTACATACACGTTAAACATGTTAAACAAGGGCATACAACATTAAAGAGAGCATGCAACCATATTCATCAGTTCAGGTAATGCGCATCATGGTAAACAGGATACATGAATAACATACAAAGGAATCATTTCAGAAACCTAGAAGAAATCAGGAGGAAGGGTGAGAGCATAGGGGGTGGCAGCCGATAAAGAGACTAGAGCAGCTCACAGCATTGTCAAAGAACATCAGAGTGGGGTGGTTGATCTCCAATGGGGAAGGGGGAAGTTAGGGGTGGCAGTCACATGAGCTGGAGGCTGTGAGATGATGATGAAGGCTTGATTTGAATATGCCCAGTGAGGAGGTGAAGGTGATGTGAGTGCTGAGGGCATTCATCCAGCTGGGTGCACAGTGTGCAAAGGATCTTTGGCCAAGAGTGGTGCGGCATCAGGGGACCTGTAGAAGCTGACGTTCAGACCTCTGGTGTTACGAGGATTAGTGTTTGGGCACAGGAGGGCTTGTACACTAGGTAGAGTAAGGCCCACAGTAGTTTTTTTCACCATCAAGCTGGTAAGGTACTTTATGTGGTTAGTGAGTTGAAGCCACCCCATTTGATCGTAAGCTCACATGTATGTGTGGAGTCAGTGGGATCCAGTAAGCAATCGACAGACCTTGTTTAGGAGGTCATTATGCACCTGAGGGGGTGGTAGTAGAGGCAGAGCCATAGATTATGAGGCTGTAGTCTATGATGGAGACCACAGAGCTCTGGATAGCAATCTTCAGTGCTGCCTGGGTAGATGCTGTCTATTTCGGTAGAGAATTCCAATGTGTGAGTTTACCACTCTGGCATCACTATCAATGTGAGTCCCATAAGATAGGCAAGGGTCAAGTGAGATTCCAAGGTATTGAAAAGATGACACTTGTTCGAGGGTATTACCAGTGCTTGTACTGATATCACGGGGTATTGCCTGTGTTTGTATTGCAAGCTGCAGAAAAGCATAGATTTAGTCTTTTGTGGTTTAGAACCAGTTTTGTTTCTGTAACCAGTTTTCAAGAGCACAGAAAGCAAGCTGTTGGTTGTGAAGCAAGGGTTGTGGGTCCTTATTGGGGGGTAAGAAGAACAGCATCATCAGCATAGAGGATAATTTGTTCTGGGCAGGATAGTGGAAGGAGTTCAGGAAAAGGCTGAAAAGTAGTGGGTCTAGTATGGATACCTGAGGGACGCCTAAGTGAGCAGGTTTGGAGTCAGAGAGTACTCCTGAGATTTTACTTTGGGCGAGCACTGGTCCAGGTAGCTATTAAACCATGCAGTGAGTCCTGGGAGAGCCCGGCATTCAGCAGCTGTTTGTAAGCAGGCCATGGTGAACAGTGTCAAATGCTTTAGTCAAGTCGATAAATATGGCTCCAGTTAGATGGCCTTTGTCCACGAGTTGTGAAGGGAGCCAGTGAATTCCAGGAGGGCTGTTGATGTTCTGTGCCTTGCCTGAACCGTGTTGTTGTGCACATAGGATGTTATATTTGTCCAGGTTGTCTGTAAGCTGGTCAGCAACAATGCTTTCAAAGGCCTTGGGGGTATAGAGATCAGCTGGTAGTTCCAAAGAGTGAAGATACAGTAAATAAAAATTAAATAAAACTTCATTACTGTGAATCTGTTTCATGAACACCCAATTCTTGCCCCTCCATTTTATCATGTACAAGGTTCTAGACAGTCTGCCATGAGGACAACAGTGACAGTAGGCAGAATTTAGGAACCTCTTTCCAGTCCCCAAAATGAAGATAAATAAAATCCTGCACCCGCTTATAAAAGAAGAGTAAACAGTGCAGCATGTACTGTAACAGAGACATTATTCACTGGGACCTTCTATGCTGCTGGCTAGTCCGGCTCTGTTCCCTCAGATCTAAAAGGAAAAATACTTACCATAGTAATATTGTTTCTTCCAAGGGATCTCCTAATAGGATTAGACAATTAGTAGTCAATCCAGAATTTCTGACTGGCCCTGGAATTTTGATTTAGAATGAATGCAAATTAGAGAATCTGGAATGCATCATTCAAAACCTCTGCCTCTATAATCTTAGAATCATGATGGCAGAAAAGGACCCTAACATCCCATCAAGTCTGTCCACTTCTCCCTTACTTTCCTCCATTTCCACTGCCCCTTTCCCACTCTTTTCAACCCCATATGCCTGTCCCATGCCCTCTTGAATCCTCTACCATTTTAGCCTCCACCACCTCCTCCAGTAGTCTGTTGCAGGCCTGCACCACCTTCTCTGCAAAGAATCGACCCCTCACATTGCTTCTCTATCTTCCTCCTTCCAGTCTTAGGCTATGCCCACTAGTTTGTGCCCTTTCCTTTTTTAAGTATGCTCCCCTCCTTCACTTTGTTAATCCCCTTACGCATTTGAACGTTTCAATCATGTCCTCCCTCTCCCTTGTAGTTTCCAAGGTGTACAGATCCAATTCCCTACTCCTCTGCTCATATGACATTCCTCATGACCATGTACTATCTTAGTTGTCCTTTCCTGAACTCTCTCTATCCCATCTATGTCTTCTCATAGGTGCGATCCCCAGAAATGGACCCCATACTCCAGGTGCACCCTCACCATGGCTTTGTAAAAGGCATCAGTACCTCCCTCCTTCTGCTAGTAATGCCTCTTCCAGTGCATGCTAACATTCCATTTTGCCTTTCCACTGCTTTGCTGCATTGGCTGCCTACCTTAAAGTCACTTGATATTATAATCCCAGATCTCTCTCCTGCTCCATTATTTTAACTTCCTCCTCCCCAGAGTGTATTTTGCTCTCAGGTTTTATGCCCCAAGTGTATCACAGCCCACTTTTGGCATTGAATTTCAGCTGCCAAGTTTCAACAACCACTCCAGAATTCTCAGGTACTGCCTCATGGCCTCCACCCCCTCTGGGGTGTCCACCTATTGCAGGTTTTCATATGATCAGCAAATGGGTACATCCCTACTCTCCACCTTGTCTGATATAACAGGTTAGGATCCACCTTTGCATTCCTATCCCTACCCCTCCACCTCAGCTCAGGTCCCTGCCCCCGTGAAGACCAAGCAAATGTTGTTATTCAGCACCTCTGCTTTCTCAAAGTCTCCTCCAGTTATAATCCTCCCTCCTCTCTCAGCCATACTATCCTTGCCTTGCCTTTCTTTTTTCCCTCACATACCTAAAAAGGTTTTATCCCCTTTGGCATGCCTAGAATTTTTCTCTTCAGTGTCAGCTTTAGCTTTCCTTATTTTCTGCCCTGTTATCCTCCGCTTCTCCCTATAAGCCTCCCTGTCTTCCTTGCTTTGTGTCATTTTGTATTTCTAAGCCCTTTTTCTTTCCCTGACTGCCTCTGCAACCACCCTTGTAAACCTAGTGGTTGCCTCCTTTTTCCATTCTTCCACACCTTCCTAATGTAGATTTCAGTGGCTTTCAGTTCCCCTTGATAGCTTCCCATAACTCCTTCACATCCCTATATTCCCTTTACATGCTGTTTCCTCCCAAATATCCTCCCTCATTCTGTTAAAGTCCATCCTCCGGAAGTCCATAACCCTTGTGCTGGTCCAATTTGAAGCTCTTCCCATCCTTACCCTGAACCTTACTGTCCTGTGATCACTAGTACCTGGACCATCATCCACTCCCACCTCTTCCATTCTCCCCATTAGTGAGGACCATGTCCAACAGGTTATCTCCCTGGTGGGGTCCCTAACCAGCAGCTGTATGAATGCACCCTGTAGCGCCTCTAGGATCTCCCTGCTCCTGGCTAATACTGCAGCTGGGATCTCTCAGTCCACATCTGGGAGGTTTAGGACCGCGACTTGCAGAATCTACCCCTTAAGAGCCATCCTTGTAACTGCCTGTATCAGCTGTCTATCCCCTTCCTCCCTTGCATTGGAGGTCTGTATACCACCCCAGCCTCAACAATCCCCAGTCCTTTTCTACAATGTGGCCCATAGGAGCTTGAGCTCTGCTCTCCTTCCTCCTTCTGCCCTTCAATTGTTCTGATGTCATCTATGATGTATAAGTGACCCCTTCTTTCCTGTCCTTTCCCTCATAAACAGTCTGTAGTCTGGGATAACTGTCTCTAGATATGATGCTCTGTCCACCATGTCTCACTTACTGCTACTATTTCCAGTCTCTCATTCCCCATGATGTCCTCCAAGTCCATCATTTTGTTCCTCAAACTCAGACATTTACTGATAATCACTTGCACCAAGCACCTTCCCTTATTGCCTCCCTTCCAACCTTCCCACGCTCACATGTTTATCCAGCATTCTAAATCCATCCTGGGAAGTAGACTGGTAGCCCCATCTCCTTGCCTGATTCCTTGAGTGATCTATTTCTTGACCCCCAAATTTAGTTTAAATTAAGGCTTTCTTGATAAACTCCCCAGCTACTCTTAAGTATCACTTCTGATCCCTTTGTTCAGGTGCAGTCTGTCTGGGGCTAATAGGCTCTCGTCCTCCCATATTGGATCCCAGTCACCCACTAATCCAAACCCCATCATCTTGCACCAACCCTGCAGCCACTGATTGAATTCCTCAATCCTCTGCTTCCTACATGTGTTCCTCTCAGCACAAGCATAACCTCTAAAAAGCAATTGAATGGAACCCCACACTACTAAAACCTAGCAAGCTCCTGAATCTTGCATACACCTCCATTAGACTATTCCCCTGTAGATCATTGGTGCCCAGGTGGATCACCAAGTGTGGCCTCCCATGTTGCTGTTGGACCCATGAGAGTATATAGTACCTGCCTCCAGTGCCGTCCATACCCTTCATGTACTCAACCCAAATTGAATAATGCTAGTAAAGGAGGGCAGGATGGGGTGGGGTGGAAGGTGGTTACCTTAATGCTTGGAGCCTTGGGAGGAAAACTGCAGAGTTACAGGTGATATGGCAGAGGAGAGGTGGACATTGCAGCCATCACAGAAACATGGGCCACCCATACAGTGACTGGGACCTGTCTGTACCAGGGTACAGGTTATTTCATAGGGACAGGGTGATTGGGAAAGTAGGGGGTGGCACTATATGTGAAGGAAGGACTGAAGTGTGCAAGGGAGGAAGCGGAGGAGGGTAGTAATGGAGTCACTTTGAATGCAAATCCAGGATTCCAAGAATAGGATTTTAGAATGGGAGTGGTGTACAGGCCACCATCTCAGACGGAGGAGTTAGACAGGAAACTAGCGGAAGAGATCAGAAGGACCGGTGAGAAGGGTAGTGTGGTGATTGTGGGGACTTTAACATGCCAGGAGTGGACTGGAGTACCCCAACAACCAGGAACAGAAGGGAGCAGGTACTGCTGGATGCCTTCCAGGACAGCTTCCTGCTGCAAATGGTCAGTGAACCAACTAGGTTAGGAATACCCTTGACCTTGTGCTGGCAAATGGGGACTTTGTGAGAGAACTTACAGTGGAGGAACTGCTGTCAGGGAGTGACCACCACTCAGTATGGCTCATATTGGATATGGGCAAGGAAGGAATGGAATCTGGCACAAGAGTACTGGACTTCAGGAGGGCTGACTTTGGGAGGATGGGGAGTGGTAAAGGGTACCTGGCCAGAATTCAATCTAGTATTGACACTAACTAGAGGTGGGAGCTCATAAAGCTGGGGATAGTGGAGGCAACCAAAACCTGCTGCAAGGCCCAGAGCAAGAAGGCTATGCTAAGAAAACAAGCTGGTTGAGCAAGGAGGTCATGGAAAAGGTAAGGAGGAAAAGAGCTGCCTTTAGGAAGTACAAGAAAACGGGGGACAGGGAGGGAGTACTTGACAGAATCGAAGGAGGTGACAAGGGCAGTAAGGGAGCCAAAGCATTTACGGAACTCAGGCTGGCACAAGGCATTAAAAGGGGAGAAGGACTCTTAAGGTGCATCAGGGAGAAAAGGAGTTGTAAGGACCACATAGTAAGGATTATTAAGAAGGGGAGTTGGGTGAAAGCAGGGTGCGATAAGGCAGAAGCACTAAATGAGAACTTCTGCTCAGTATTTACTAAAGAGAAGAGGGGTGACACCCAAGGGGAGAAATGGCAGAAACGGGGGAGGTGACAGATGGGGAAATCATGGAGGGCAGAGTTTGGGAGGGTTTGAAGGCACTGAGGGTGGACAAGGCACCAGGCCCAGATGGCATCCACCCCAGGGTACTGAAGGAGCTGGCAGAGGTCCTTGCAGGACCTTTGGCAGACTTATTTAATGCCTCACTACATTCAGGGTGTATACCTCAGGACTGGAGGATGGCTCATGTGGTGCCCCTCCACAAGAGTGGCCCTAAGGATGAACTGGGAAACTACAAACCAGTAAGCCTCACATCCATCATGGATAAGCTAATGGAGATTATCCTGAAGGAGAGGCTGGTGGCCCTCCTAGAAGTCAAAGGACTACAGGACAGCAGACAGCATGGCTTCATACAGGGCAGATCCTGCCAAACCAACCTGGTGGAGTGGTATGACTGGGTAACTAGGAAATTGGACAGGGGCGCAATGGATGTCCTGTATCTGGACTTCAGTAAGGCATTTGACTCGGTGCCGCATGGAAAGCTGGAAGTAAGTTAGTAGGTACAGGAGCTGGTGCAAAGCTGGTGAGATGGGTAGGAAACTGGCTTCAGGGAAGGCAACAGATGGTGGTGGTGGGTGGGCACTCTCACACCCAGGGTAGTGATGAGCGGTGTTCCACAGGGCTCGTGTTGGGACCAGTGTTTTGGGATATTCATTGCAGACATATCATGGGACATCAAGAGCAAGATCAGTCTGTTTGCTGATGATACCAAGGTAGGAGCGGTGGTGGATGACCTAGGAGGATGGCAGGGTTGCAGGATGATCTGGCAAAGCTTGAAACCTGGTCAGACACCTGGCAACTGAGGTTTAATGCCAAAAGTGCAAGGTGCTGCATTTTGAGATGAAGAACCCAAGGAGGAGTTGCCAGCTGGGGGAGTGCAGCTACCCCAGACAGAGGAGGAGAAGGATCTGGGGCTCATTACAGGGTCAATGAACAACTCTGCACAATGTAGGAAGGCAGCTGCAAAGGCCAACAAAATGCTGGGTTGTATTGCAAGGGGTACATCCTCGAGGAGGGAGGAGGTGATTCTGCCACTGTATAGGTCATTAGTTAGACCGCACCTGGAGTACTGCGTGCAGTACTGGCACCTGTGATCTGAAGAGGGACATTAAGTTACTAGAGGAGGTGCAGCACATGGCGACAAAGATGATCAAGGGGCTGGGGACTTATCATACGAGAGAGGAGGCTGAGGGAGTTGAACATGTACTCACTGGAGGAGAGGAGGGACAGGGAGACATGATTGAAACCTTTAAGTACGTGAAAGGAATAAACAAGACAGGTACAGAGGGCTGTTCAAAGTAAGAGAGGGAGGGGCACCAGGGGCCATGATATGAGACTGGAGGAGGAAGGTTCAGAAGGAAGATGAGGAGACACTTTTTACAGAGAGGGTGGTGGCTGGGTGGAATGCATTACCTGCAGAAGTGTTATCCAGTAGAACAGTGGACTGCTTCACAAGGGGATGGGACAGGACAAGAGGGAGGGTTAATGAAAGGGAAGGGTGGAAGGGAAGGCAGCTGCAGAATAGGGTGCTAGCTGCACATTCGAGCAGAACTTGATAGACCTCTAGGCCTTTATCTGCTGGCAAATTTCAGATGTTCGTATGTTCAAGAAATTCACTGCTCTGTCTCCCTTGCTCCCCCCATCTGTATTCCTTCATTATTGAGTCCCTAGTAGTAAGACCCTGCTCCTCCTTTCCTTCTTACCTGTATTTTTAGTTTCCTATCTTACACCTAATTCCTGGCATCAGAAGCACCAAGGGAGGGTGACAGTGAAAATGCACATCTCCCACATAGAGATGGCACAATACCGACACAGGTGTGCCATCAGAATGACGAATGCTTTCTGTGGGGCAGTGCCCTTCACCCCCATGCAGAGGGCTCTGTCCCCACAACTCCAGACTTTAAGATTATTAACTTCAGGTCGGAGTTGTTCCAGAAGGGGAGAACACTTAGATGGCTACACTCAAAATTGGACCATTACAGCGGCTGTTGATGTAATGGTCTTTTTCGAGTGTAGCTGTCTCAATGTCGAGCTGAAGGAGGGCACTGCCTGGCATCCCATTTGCTTCCTTGTTCCCATTTTTCCTTTGTCCATCCCCATCTTCCAAGTTCTGCTCTCCTCCTGACTACATCCCCTTTCCCCTCTGATGTCACCACCAGCCCCAGTCACCACTGCCTCCCTTTCTCAAGCTCTGTCTCCTCCTTTGTGCTTGTCCTGCCTCATTACTGTCTGATTCCCTTTGTGAATGGGTACCTCCCTCCCTTTGTATATCCTCTCCTTTCCTGTCTTGAGCTTACTGTGGTCTCTTCTGTGGGGTGTGTCCCTTAAGAGTGTTTCACAATCACCTGCTGCCCCATATGTTTTTTTTCCTCATAGTTCCTCCCAAAGGTGCATCCCCATTTCCATTCTTCCAGAACAGTCTTCTACTTTAGCCTCACCTCCTTCCCTTACAGTCTCCTCCCCACCTCTCTCCCTTCTCTCCCCTCTTCAAGTGTCCCCAGGTGAAAATCTGTTTTATTGTTTTGTACCCTTGTTTTGCAGTCCTCTGTCTTGTGCGCCATCCCCATTTTCTGCTCCCTCCATTTCTGTGCTTGCTTTACCAGAGCTCGGTTCCTGTGCTGGGCCATTGCGTCTCTCCAAAGTCACTGGCCACCTCTGTCCCCACTCAGCTTCCCAGATCAGATATGACCGCTGCTTTCACCTTCCTAACCAAGACCTCAACCAGAGCTCCTATTGGCTGCCTGCTGAAAGCCCTCAGCTCCTGATTGGCTGGAGCTGTTCTTCCTTCAGTGCCATTGGATCTTCATTTTTCTCTTTTTGTAACTCAGCTTTCTGCTTTTGCTTTGCAGCTTTGCTGTAACTAATTTGCCCTTCTGCCCACCTCGACGTTTTCCCAGGACTATTCAATTTCTTTCTCAAAGCCCACAAAACTCTGATTTGTTCTTCTGTTCCCCACCCCACCCAGGTCTCCTTTAAATACACTTCAGCCCCTCCCTCCACTTAGTGTGCACACCCATTGGCTCACACCACCTCTGATTAATAAACAGGTAGTTGAGGACATAGCTGGGGAAGAACTTTGGTACATTTGGGACTGCTGCATTGGTCTAGCCTAAGTGTCTGCCTGCAGATCTGTGGCACTGCTTGCCTCGCTCATGGGTTGCTTTATCCTGGCCTTCAGAATAATATTGGTAATGTCATTTACCTACCCCAGTGCCATGTATGTCACCTTGAAACAACCTCCTTGCTAATACACACTGTTTAACAGCATGCACTACAATCCTGGTATGGTCACAGGAATTACTACCTATAAAAACTCAGACCAACACGCTTTTAGCTGGATCCTATTATACCTTCAGTGGATACATACTCCAGCACTCTTATGAACTGCCCCCAACTATGCTCATGCTCTGCCTCATAGTGTGTATGCCTGACTGCTATCCTAAAGTGAAAGACAACTATTCCACAAGCTTGTCGGCGAAATGCTCAAAGGCTACCTCCGTGACTTCTGCTAACGCTACTTCTCCTTTCTGGCAATATCCACCCTAACCCTGGACCCCTAGCCCAATGCAACAACCCAGCCTCAGGAAGGCTGGGTCCCTCATGCTCGCTTCACTCAATGTCTGCAGCCTCCTCAGCAAGCTTGACAACCTATGTACCTAGGTTCAGCAACACAATCCTGGCATCTGCTCTGTTGTGGAAACTTGGATCACCCAAACATTCCTGACTCAGCAGTCAAAATCCCTAGTTATGTAATATTCAGGCAGGACAGGACCTCAAAAAGGGGTTGGGGCTATGCCATATACCTCAGGAACACTTGCATCGGTCATGCCTCACCTGTCTGAGACCCTGGGTCCATGTCCCAGGTCCTTGCAATAAAAGTTCTGCTTGGGGCTCACAACAAAGCGTGATTGTAGCCTCTGTGTACCTACCCCCAAAGGAGCAATCTACTGGCTTCAACTACATCCTGGAACATCTTAGGGGTCAGCATCTTAACTCAGAAACAGTCATCTTAGGAGACTTTAACATAAACTGGCTCTCACTTGATGCCTGCTCTATAAGGACTCTGTCTTAGCACAACACCTCACACAGCTTGTTTCTGCTCCCACAAGATATGACTACAAGACAGGTACACACCCCTGCTTGATTGGATTCTAACTGCCCAGAGCACATTTCTCAGGTGGGCGTGCTCCCCGACATCATTTGTGACCACTCTCCCATTACCTTTGCCTGGTCTAACAAGTTCAGTAAGCCCCTCCCAGGCTTCTTTTTGCAAGGATAGTAAAGCGGGGCATCTTGAATTGCTTAAATCTCATCTTTGTGACCTGGACTGGACCCCACTTGACACTATCACCGACACTAACATAGCACTGGAATTTTTATCTTACAATCTCTGCAGCCTGTGATACCTATGCGCCTGTCAGAAAGATGAAGGTTAGAGGAACTCCAATTCATGGATTACACCTGAGCTCATATCTCAGCTGAAATTGAGGGATCACCTCTGGCACTGTGCTAGAGCCTCATCCAGGCAAGCAGATTTCAAAGATACCAAGCTGCCAGAAATGAGTGTACGTGTCCTAATTAACCAGCAGCCTACTTCTTCCTACCCCCACCCCTAGAATTGCCTTATGACTGTCCCATGCATGCTTGAATTCCACCACTGTTTTTGACTCCACAACCTCCTCTGGAAGGCCGTTCCATACATCCATAACCCTCTCTGTGAAAAAATACTTCCTTAAATTACCTCTGAGCCGCCCTCCTTCTATCTTCAAATTGTGCCCCTTGTTCTTGCACACCTCTTTTTGAAAGATGCTACCCTCTTGGACTTTGTTGATTCCCTTGAGGTACTTGAAAGTTTCTATCATGACTCCCTCTCCCTCCTTTCCTCGAGGCTATACATAAGCTCCTTAAGTCTCTCTTCATATGTCTTCAGTGCAGACCCTGCACCATTTTAGTTACCCTCCTCTGGACAGCTTCCATCCTGTCTATGTCTTTGCGGAGATTGGGTCTCCAGAACTGCATGCAGTACTCCAGATGGGGTCTCACTAGCTGTCTGTACAGAGGGATAATAACTTCCTGTTTTCTACTGGTGATGCCTCTTCCTATGCATCCCAGTATCCCCCAGCCCTCCTTGCTGCCCTCTCACATTGCTTGCCCACCTTTAGGTCATCTGATATGACTACCCCAGGTCCCTTTCCATTTTGTTGTTGTTAGTATCTCACCCCCATTGTGTACTCTTCCCTGGGTTTTGTTTCCAGGTGCATTACCTTGCACTTCTTAGCATTGAATCTAAGCTGCCATACATTTGACCATTCCTCTAACCTTGCCAAGTCCCTTCTTATCCTTTCCACTCCACCTTGTGCATCAACTCTGTTGCAGATCTTTGTGTCATCTGCAAAGAGACATATTTTCCTTCCAGTCCTCTGCAATGTCGCTTATAAAGACATTGAAGAGGACCGTCCTAATACTGAACCCTGCAGTACCCCTACTACTAACCCCTTTTTTCAGAGTGGACTCATTTACTATTACTCTCTGTGTCCTATTCTCCTGCCAATTCTTTACCCAGGCTGTCATCTTGGGACCCACTCCCAGGCTGGCTAACTTGTATATTAATCTTTTGTGTGGACTGTGTCAAATGCCTTGCTAAAGTCTAGGTAGGCCATGTCCACAGCCCCTCCCTGATCAACTACTTTGGTCACCCAGTCAAAGAAATCTATCAGATTTGTCTGGCATAACCTTCCACTGTGAATCCATGCTGCCTTGGGTCCTGTGCCTCTCTGGCCTCTAGATATTCAACAATTCTTTCCTTCAGAAGTGATTCCATCATTTTCCCTACCACTGAGGTTAAACTAACAGGTCTGTAGTTTCCTGCTTCTGCCTTGCTCCCACATTTGTGAAGGGGAATCACATCTGCCATCCTTCAGTCCTCGGCTACCACCCCATCCTCCCATGATTTGTTAAAGAGGGTAGTCAGTGGTGTCACTAGTTCTACCCTTAGTTCTTTTAGAATTCTGGGATGAATCCCATCAGGCCCCATTGCTTTGTCCACCTTCAGTTTTAAGAGTTCTTTCAGAACCCTTTCTTCTGTAAATGAGGCTGGTATCAACTTCTGTATCCAGAGTGTTTCTACTGTTTGTTTAGGTACCTCCCCTCTTCCTTTGTAAATACTGTGCAAAAATATTTGTTTAGTATCTCTGCCTTTTCACAGTCGCCCTCTGACCACCCTCCCTCCCTTTATTAAGCCTCACTATCCCTCCTTGGTCTTACTTCGCTCCCTGATGTACCTATAAAGGTTTTATCCCCTTCTTAACTGAGTTGGCTATCTTTTCCTCAGTTTGGGCCTTTGCTATTCTGACTGCCTTCCAGCGTCCTTTTGCTTTAACTGATACAGTTCTCTGTCCTGTTCCTTCTGTGATTCCTTGTACTTCCTGAATGCTTTCTTTTCTCTTGAACCTTCACTGCCACTTCCTTTGAGAACCATAGTGGTTTCTTACCTCGTTTCATTTTGTTTATTTGCTTTACACAAAGGCTTGTTACCTCTGTGATGGCAGTTTTATTATTCCCATTGTTCTTCCACCCCTCCTTCCTGCCCATTTGCTAGTGCATTCCTTAGGCACTCACCCATTTTGACAAAGTCAGCCCTCCTAAAATCCAGTACCTTTGTCTTTGTATGGCTTGACTCTAATGCTGTGTTTATTGTGAACTATACTGTTCGATGGTCGCTAGTTCCCAGATGGCTACCCACTTCTACATCTGTGATCCTCTCTTCATCTCCATTTGAGAGAACCAGGTCTAAGATTGTTCCTCTCGAGTGGGCTCCAATACTAGTTGTCTAAGGCATGCCCTCTGTAGGGCATCTAGAATAACCCACTCTTAGAAGTGGCTGCTGCAACTGCACTCCAGTTAACATCTGGCATATTCAGATCACCCATCAGCAATATCTCCCCTTTTTCTGCCATACTAAGTATACTTTCTATCATTTCCTTGTCCATTTCCTCCCCTGAGAAGGAGGTCTGTATACAATCCCTGTGCGGATTGTGGTGCCATTGCCGTTCTCCAAATTTACCCACAGTGCTTCTTTCTCCTCCTGTTTACCCTTTTGTTCTGTTGCTTTGATTCCTTCCTTATGTAAAGAGCTACTCCTCCTCCTCTTTTACCCTCCCTGTCCCTCCTGTAGATAGTGTATCCTGGTATGTTTACATCCCAGTCATGGTTTTGTGTGTACCATGTTTCTGTGACTGCCACGATATCCAGATGTTCCTCCTCCATCAAGGCCACTAATTCAGGAAGCTTGTTACTCAGACTACGGGCATTGGTACTCATTGCTCTCCATTTATTGATGGCTTTACTTTCTGTTGCAGCATCCCCACTGACCTTTCTACCTCGGTCTTTTCCCATTTAGTACCCTGTTTTGTAGGGAGAGACTGGGATTTTTCTGCTGCTTATCAGTGCCTCCCTTGACTAGTTTAAAAGCTTGCCAATGAAGCATTTAAACCGATTGCTCAAAAGACTTGTTCCCTTCCTGGACAGATGCAGACCATCCTGCAGTATAGGCTGGTGTCCCTCCAGGTGGAACCCCAGTCCCCAATGAAGCCAAATCCTGTGCTCCAAACCATTTTTCAACCACTCATTAAACTGCATGGTGCAAAGTACCCTTGCCTCACTCATGCCATTTACAGGCAGCACCTCTGAGAAGGATACTGTGTGTGCTACTTGTCTTAGGCCTCTCCCCAGTTCTACAAAGTCCTTCTGCACTGCTCTAAGCTCATGTTGAGCCAAGTCATTTGTCCCTAGGTGGACAATGACATCCAGCTCAGACTCCGTGCAGCTGTTCTCGTGATCCTGAGGATGCTTCCTGTCCCTACAAGCCATGGCACCAGGCAGGCACTTTACTTCAGTTTTCCTGCTCCCCAGTTCTATCCCCTAATAATTGAGTCCCCCACCAGGAGCTGCTTCCTTCCTTGTGGCATCCTCTGCCTCCTTCCTGTGGGCCTCCTTGTGACAGGTGTCCTCAGCCTCCTTAATCTCATCCGTAGGTGATCCATAGGGGAGCTGTGCTCCCCAGAATGGTGTATGGATTGTGGAGTGGAACAACTGACTGGGTGTGCCTCTGTTCCACCCTCCTCACCCTCCCTGAGCCCACAGTGGTCCAACTGCTGTGCTTTCTTTGCAACCTCTGAGGTAGTGGTGGTGGCTCTGGTGCTCCCTGGATGGGGAGGTTCCCTTCCTACCATCCAGTCTGGCCTGGGGAAGGTTTTCTTACTGCTGTCCAGTGTGGCCTGAAGATGGGCAACTTACTCCCTCAGGGCAGAGGTTGTCTGCAAATAGGGCAGCATCTCAGCCTCCAGAAAGACTCCCGGAAGACTGCTGCCCCACAGCCATTACATTGCACTACTCCCCACATGACTATGTACTTTTTTTTGTGTGTGTGTGCTTGTGTGAGTGATTGGTTTGTTATATAGAAATATATATATATATTAGACAATGTGTATGCGATATTTTCAGTGCTGTGTGCAAGATAGGATATGACATTGATATGCACCTTGCACTCTTAAGGAAATGATGTCAGAACCCCAGGTATAAAGGAACTATTTCCAGGGGTGGGTGGGGTGAGGGTGGGAAGGGTTGGGCCTAAACTGTGCCCTCACAAAACAACCAGCTAAGAGCTGACCCACCGCTGTGATGAGTGCCTTCCTGTCTGCAAGATACTATACACAACAATTTGACAGAGAAAATCCCTGCTAATCAAACAGAGAAAATCCAGACATCCAAGTCAGACACAGGTAAACCTCCCCAGCCCCAAAACGCCTGGTAGTTTGTGCTCTGAAAGCAGTCAGCCCCAAAATAAGTGAGCTGTGCTTTGAACTCTTCCTGCACTGAAAATCTTAAGAATTGTAACAAGACTGTCTTTTCCTGATAATTGTAAATTCCTTATTTCACCTTTCAGTTAGAAGCAGCCTCCACCTGCAGTATATCTGCTACAAAGCAAAGACAGTTGCAAGGTTCCCCTCCCTCTGTTGTGAGCACAACTCACTTTCTTGCAAATCCTATGTTCAGTATTGCAGCTCCCAACAAGAGATAGTTTGACTAGGAAAAATATTAGCTCATGGTGTTCCAAAGGAAGGAGGGTGGGGCAACAAGAGGTCATAGGTGTAGCTAGAAGGGTCAGGCTCAGAGGAGAGGAGGAGATGTTATTTCACTGAGCGGGTGGTGGAGCCATGGAATGCACTGCCCAGAGAGCTGGTAGAGGTGAAGACTGTGAATGGGCTTAAGAGGGAATGGGCCAGGTACAGGGGAGGTAATCTGATCGGGCCCAATACAGGTGGAACATCTGGGACTGGGGATAGTATAACCTAAGGGGGAGGGGGACACAAAAATTGGCCCTCAGTGTGGGTGCTGAAAATCGAGCAGACCTGAGAGACTGTTAGGCCTATTCTGCTGGCATCTTAGTATGCTAATATGTTAGTATCTTGGTCCTTTTAGATCTCTCTTCGCATTTGACACTGTGGACCATGGTATGCTGTTGGAGTGTATGCGGTGTATCTATGGACTCTCTGGTATGGTCCTTGGATGGTTTCAATTATTCCTCGAGTGTAGGAGTCAGACAGTGGTGTCGGGACTTTTCCTCTGCACCACTCCCCTATCTTGAGGGGTGCCGAAGGTCTCCATACTGCCACCCATGCTGTTCACAGTGTACATGCTGCCATTGGGAGTGATTATTAGGCAGTACGGCTTGAGTTTTCACTGCTATGCAGATGATATTCAGCTGTACATATGCTTTGTGCCTAATCAGGGTGATGCTGTCTCATTTTTAACAACTGTCTTGCCAAGTTCCAGGACTGGATGAGGCTTAGTCAGTTACAGTTAAACTCAGAAAAACTTAGGTGTTGGTGGTGGACCCAGGTCATCGGGAGATGGGCTTGTTGACAGGAACACCCTCTGGCCTATGGCTTGGGGTGTTCAGCTAACTACCTCAGACTGGGTGCGGAACCTGAACGTTATTTTGGATGACCACCTGACCCTTAAATCTCAGGTGTCGGCAGTTGGCAAAACCTAATTTTACCATCTAAGAAATATCGCCTGGGTAAAACATCTGGTTCTTCCTTATGATCTTCAAACATTGATCCATGCCTTTGTTACTCCCACCTTGACTACTGCAACACCCTTTACCTAGAGCTACAGGGGTTGATATCCACCATTTGCAGCTAGTGCAGAACATGGCAGCTAGGCTGTTGACCAGTACTTCTAGGAACAGTCATATAACGCCTGTGCTCTGTGGACTACACTGACTGCCAATACAGTGGCAGATCACTTTCAAGGTTGCTTTGTTTACCCAAAAGGCCCTACATGATCAGGGACCTAGTTACCTGCAAGATTTTCATTGCCCCTACTGCCCTACCTCTCCCTCCAATCCACTGATGAGGGATTGCTAGAATTCTCAGGGTTCATTTGAAGACATCTGGGACTCGGGCATATGGTTTATCCTTAACCCTTCAGAATTCTCTACCTGGTCAGATGCGAGATTGCCTGACTATCCAGAGTTTTGAAACTGCACTTAAAACCTATTTATTCAGCTTAGCGTATTCTGCTTTTATGCTACGATTGTACTTATTAAATTTTAAATTGTTGGATCTGTTTATATTGATTTTAATGATTTTGTATTGTACAAGCGCTCTTGATTTTGAGAAAGGTGTTTTTATAAATAAAGCTTTATTTACTTATTACTTACTCACTTACTTAGTATGACGTTATGGCTTTGTTCAAAAGTCATGACCCGCTTTCAGGACCTGCAACTTTGCTGCAAATACACCTTGACATGTTTGCCAATAAACATAACTGTGGTAGCATGCACACTACCACTGAAATCACAGGGCCTAACACTGTGATGCAGAAACAATATCTATTTCCTGTTGAAGCCCCTGCCATTACTTAGGAAAACCATCCAATTACTGCTTCAACAAGGAGTGATTAGGACCTGTGTTTCCACTGTTAATTTACCTGTTTGACCAGTTAAGAAACCAAATGGGGCCTGGAGACTCACAATTGACTACAGAAAACTCAATCAGGTTACTCCGAGCTGCACACCAACCGTAGCATCAGCACCTGATGTACTCAAGCTGTTGACATCCGACAAAAAGTAGTTCACAGGTTTTGACATCTCTAATGGGTTATGATCACTCCAATTAGCACAGGAAAGCCAATACAAATTTGCTTTCACCTTTGATGGACGTCAGTCACATGGACCTGTTTTCCCCAGGGCTTTCACAACAGCCCTTCTCTCTTCCATAGAAACATAGAAATTGATGGCAGATAAGGACCTGCAAGGCCCATCCAGTCTGCCCATTTCTTTTCTACTTTATAAATGTGCCATCAGCCTTTGCTCTGTCAAGTGCCTATTTATTCATACTCATCTGTATTGCTCCCTTATGCCTATCCCATGCCTGTTTGAAGCCTTGCACTGTATTCATATCCAACACTTCCTGAGGTAGGCTGTTCCATGCGTCCACCACCCTTTCTGTGAAAAGAACTTCCTCACATTTCCTTAATCGGCCTACCTCAATTTCAAGCTGTGTCCTCTTGTCCTGCTATTTTTCTTATATTGAAACATGTTAGACTCTTTCACCTTGTTAATGACCTTAAGGTGTTTGAATGTTTCGATCATATCACCTCTCTCCTCCTTTGCTCTAGGGTATACATATTGAGCTCCGTTAATCTGTCCTCATATGTGTTCTGATGCAGTCCTTGCACCATTTGATTGCTCTTCTCTGGACTGCCTCAATTTGGTTAATGTCTTTGTGAAGGTGTGGCTTCCAGTACTGCACACAGTGCTCTAGATGGAGCCTAAACAGTGTCTTGTAAAGAGGACTATTACCTCCTCTTCTGACTTGATACCCCTACTTATACACCCCAACATCCCCCTAGCCTTACCTACTGCTTTAGTGGTTTGCTTGGATGATTTAAGGTCCTCTATGATGATGATGTCCAAGTCTATTTCTTCCCTTGTGACTGCCATTAACTCCCTCCCAGTCTATAGGTGGCTTCAGGGTTTCTCTTCCCTATGCATGATTTTGGCTTCTTTATATTAAGCCCCAGTTGCCACTCTTCTGACCATCTGCACATGATGGATGCTCTGCAGGGTTTTCTACACTCCAGTGTCTCCTGCAGTATGTAGATGACTTGCTTCTAGCAACCACCACAAAGAGGACTATTTGGCCCTTCTAGATGAATGTCTGTCTCACCTCAAGAGAGCAGACCTCAAGTGAAATCCTCCAAGGCACAACTGTGTGAATGAGGTCATCTTCCTTGGCCTACGATTACAGACCAAGGCAGAAGCCCAGCTGTCAAGAAGATCCAGGGCTTGCAAGATCTGCCACTTCCTACTTGTGTGGCAACACTCAGACACTTTTAGGAGTGGTAAACTACTCCAGGAATTTTATCCCTGACTTTGTCTTGAAGGCCGCTCCCTTGTATGAACTTCTGAAAAGGATGTCCCATGGACATGGGGCCCCACTCACAGTGATGCTGTGACATAGCTCAAACAGACCTTAGCCTCAGCCCCAGCACTGATCAATCCTAATCAAGAGCTCCATTCCATTTGGAAACTGCCACATCTGATGTGGCCATGTCTGCAGTGATGGCACAAAAGTAAAATGGGTAATTTAGTCCCATTGCCTATGCTTCTCAGATGCTGTCCCCAGTAGTGAGAAAGTATAGAATCTGTGAAAACACTCTTGGCAACTTATTGGGCTATCAAACATTTCATGTACATCATTGGGTATGCACCTATTGTCTTGCATACCTGTCACACTTCAACCAACTTCTTACTTTCAAACAAAGTGAAAGATGGCTCAGTTTCCAATACTAGACTCACCCACTGGTCTTTACTTTTGCAGGATGGGACATAAAAGTACTGTCTGCAAAATGCCATCCATCCTGACTCATGGCCTACTCTACACAGGTATGCCCCATGATTGTGCAATCCAACCTCCTGACATACCTGAGCTGGGATCATTCTTACTAGCTACACCAGATATTTTAGAGGATACCAACATGTATCGTGTCTTCACAGATGGCTCCACCTCTTATGGGAGGGGAACAGGTAGCAGGATTTGGTGTGTTTATGTACTTGCTAGAAAATGTACTGTCATTACCTCACGGTATGCCGAATTGGCAGCTGTGGCCTGTGCTCTAGAGGTTATGCCCCATGGTGCTCAGGATGCTATCATCTTCCAGACTCCAGTTGGGTCTGTTCCTTCCTTACTGAATTTCTACCATTCTGGGAGAGAAATAACTTACATCCTCTGATGGCACACCTGTCAAGTACAGGGATTTGTTTGTGTATATACACACACTCGCACAAAAGTTTACTCATAAACTTTACATTCACAAGGTAAAGACTCACTGCAAAATTATCCTTACCATGAATTCAATGATCATATGGACTCACTTGCCAAAGCAGGAGCTCAAGGGGAGACATGATCAATGGCTTTAGCAGCCATCTTCTTACCTGCCAACACCAGGCAGAAATCACAACTAGAACCTCCACTGGATCTTTCTGCTGCACATAAATCTGACCCAGAACTAAAAGATGTGTTCAAATACCTAGGCAAAGGAATTAAAAGGAACTTCCTACTGGTAGTCAATACAAGAGACATTCTGTCAACATACACCTGTCTCATGATCAGAAACTGATCTGGTATAGGAAGGAAGATACTGGCCACAAATTGTGGGTTGTACCACAATCCTTATGAACCAAATTCATCCATATGGTTCAGACACCCCACTGGTGGACACCAGGGGCAGAGAACACCATCCAGAGACATAATCCATCATCTGGTGGCCTCAGTATGGCCAAGGACGTGTAGCACTATGTGGACAACTGCATAGTGTGTGCCCAGAACAATCCAATTTTGGTGAAGAGAATGCCAAATTGTTGCCACAAAGGCAGTCTGGACCATGGAATGCAATACAAATCAATTTCATTGGCTGACTCAGTAAGAACAACAAGTATGCACTTGTTGTCACAGATTGTTTTTCAAGTGGGTTTGAGACATTCCCCTACTGATGATAACATGGCAAAGACAACTGCCATGATCCTGGTAAATCAATTGTTCTCCAGGTGGGACCTACCCCTAAGGTAGACTCAAAGCAGGAACCAGTTTTACAGCTAAGCTGATAAAGAGACACTCCAAATGCTTGGAGTAGATCAGAAATTTCATATCCCATACCATCCTCAATCCTCAGTTCAGGTAGAAAGAGCAAATAGAAGAATCAAACAGATGTTATGCAAATTCATCAATGACAATCAAAAGTACTGGGATTCTGTCTTGTCATTACTGCTGATGGCGATCAGGGGCACTCCTGCAGCAACTACTCAGAGTACACCATAAGAGGTTATGACTGGTAGAGCCGTGAGATTACCTGAGCACCTGTTGATTGACCTCCACACCCTACCGCAGATAAGGTATCTGTGGACAAATATGTTGCAAAACGTCATGATGACATCATGAAAACACATTTGTTCACTGCAAATCATATGGGCAAAGCTCAACAAGCAAAAGCTAATTTTGACAAGCATACCAAACAAGTCGACTGGCAACTTAGAGATCAAGTCATGCTCCTCCAATGCAGACCACCAAAAATGGGAAGGCCTATATCCTATTGTCAACAAACTCAGCCCTGCTGTTTATCAGGTGAGAGTTCAGCATCAGAAGCAGACCACCGACAAGTGGTTCCATGCTGATCAGCTCGAGCTGTATAAAGGTGACTAATTACTTTTCACAACCCTCTTAGGGCAGAATAGTACTCCTCACTTAACCTTTTTCTGTTTCTTCCAGATAAACTGGCAAGATGGCTAACTTGCATTTCTCATCCTAGTGGGACTACTTTCTTTGACTTACTTTTAAGACAAACCCCTTTCGACTGAACACAGACAAAGTATAGCACATTTGCTTGACAAACTTGAATATACAGCTAGAGATGCATCCATCTCCAACCCTCAGGGAGTACATATTGATGTCCCCAACAAACTGACCACCGTTAAGGAAGGCTCAGAAATCTTACTGCCGTGGTTGTATCTCCAAATCCACATTGCAGATACAATGGAAACACAGGATTGCACCAAACAGAACACTCTGTATTCAACAAGCTGCTTCTAGACATACCGGTCTCTACAACTTAACTGCTCTGATAGATTCTACCTCTTGTGAGCGCCTCACCTCTGAGGTGTCACAAGCCTTCTGTCTTCACAACTATATCTGGCTACTGAAGCTATGTTCCTTTCTGTAGTCCCACCCGCTGAAGACAAAGTGACTGAATGTCCTCCTCAGGAGCCAGGTCCTCCTAGTGGTCTGACCGCCACTTCCTTCCAGGAGCCTTGATTAGCAATGTACCTTTTATGCATGTTCCAGTTATTTTTAATCTGACACATTGGAATATGGCGAGTTTGGTCTCTGTCACAAGACCAACACTTCTAAATTTTTCAGTATGATGCTTCTAGACATTATATCTGCTTACCAAACTTGCACAAATGATACAGTTAGTGGACCTCATGCCATTGAACACTTAGGGTTTATAGACCTGCACCTAATGCTAACAGCAAAGCACGCACTAGGCGTGATACTGCAGATATTTACCAGTGCAGCAAGCACTGTCTCTGCCCTTTTGGTTCAAGAATATCTATCTGGAGTAGATCAGAATATAGCTACTATTAAAGCACACTTAAATTTCAACAAACTGTTAAAAATGATGTGTTACCACCACTGTTACCTGGTGTAGATGGATTAAGTAAGGAAGAGCGCTTTATTGTTTATAATATGCAGGAAATTGCAAAGGTTCCTTAACCCTAAAATCAAAATTAATTAATTGATTTTTCAAAATAACAAGAAGGCAGACAAACAATTTATTGCCTATGAACTTTTATGCTCCACTTATGGTTGTTATGTAATTGCCACTGTTAACAGTCTCTTCAGGGACCTAGAAAACGGTTGCAGTCCAGATATTATACATGATTGGATAGTGTCTAGATGGTATTGACCTCATTGCAAATCTGCTGCATGCATTACATTGTATATGTCAACTTCTGTCCATATTTCCATGTCTACTGCTAGAAATCTTGGATATGTTTCACACTGTCAAATCAGCTATTTTGGCAACACGTATATTACTTTCACTGTGTCACTACCTTGCTTTGATCCACAAACTTCTGTCTTTGACAAACTGACTACTATTGATTCCACTGGAAATCTTGATGAGAACATTTACTGAGAATGAACTGACTTGCCTCTCTTTGCTCATCTGCCACTCTGTTCTACATGCTTGGTTGGCACCGCATACCAACTGCTGCACCAAGAAGGATATTATTACTTGTGCTACTGTGACATATTTGACATTGTTAAACCTGCCTGTGGCTAATCTATGGAGCATCTCGACTGATCTTATTCATTGGGTGATGATCTGCCATCTAACTTGACTGAACAATCTTTGCAAGCTGCATCTTTAGCGCCCACCACTGAAACAGCTGCATCCCAAAGCTACCTGGAAGTACATCACTTCTCATCACTGCTCACCAACCACTCCTTAACTTGTCATATACAGCTACAACAATGGAGAGTTTCAACTGTATGAGTTATCTACAGTTGCGATGGGCAGCCTTGTGTAGTGACAAATCATAATTCCTTTACTTATGGTGCCAAACCTGTGTTATTTATGCTCCTAACTTCTGCTTTACTCCACAGCAGAAAACTGTAATTGGTCACATAGTTACAACTCCTGTTTCTCTCCCTGAATCAGATGTTATTGATACTGAGCCACAAAACTTGCTTGGCTTGCCTCTGTATCTGCCTGTATTCAATGTACATACTGACCCTTTAACAGTTTCATTGAAATTGCTTTTAGCTAGAAAGGATTTTCATCTTATCTATATAAGCAACAATATTTCTAAAGCTGGTGATGCTCATAGTACTCTTATTCATGGTGGTGATTTAAGCACTACTCTGTCCAATACTTGGTTAGAATTAAATTTAAAAGCTTTTGTTATTATTCAAGCCTTTTTGATTGTTTTTCCTGAAACTAAGTCTTTGCTGTCTGCGATGTACTCATAGACAACATTGTGAACAACTTGAATTCCTTTACAAGGCTCATGCCTTAGGCTTGTAAGTGATGACTTCTGTAGCTCCATCCCACTACTTTTCTGTGGTTGTTCCTTTCTTTTGAAGGCAATAAGGGGGAATGCTATCCATTGTCTAGCATCCGTGATGGTGCCCCACCTCATGGACAGCAGCTTATGTAGGTACACATACTAACCTTAGGGCAAAGATACTTATCATATAAGCATAAGTGCCAGGATCTGTGTTTTGTTAGGCTTCATTACGTTTTGCTGATATATATTTTCCATGAGGAATGCTTTTTGCTCCATTCTTACTGTATTTACATAAGTAAAGCAACAGTGCCATATTTAGTAATTGTATGCCACTACAACTGACCTTAGATTATAGTGGTCCACTGTTTCTTATCTTCTGCAAGCTATGCAACTTTTCATACTAGTTAGAACAGTTGCTCAGACCACCTGTTTTTATCCAATTATATACATTTTATGTACTGTATCTTTTTAGCCATTGTCATAGTTATTATCAGGGTATAAGACCCTTTGTAGCATGTAGCTTCTCTGAGATGAGAGACTGATTGCCTAGTTAAGGAAAACTGGTGTTCTCCCAGTGTTCACACTGTAATGGTAGTAAGTCTGTATTACTGATCTATAATAAATTTCATTTATTGCATAAGTACCACTTGTCTGTTGTGTCTTCATTTTGTGCCATTCCACCTAGAACCTGAGAGAGTAATTTATTACCCAGTTAAAAATCCTTTAAGGGCAGTGGCAGAGGCAGTACATTACATACAATGCCATAATCAATGCTAGACAGTATGGAACTGGTCACAGCAAAGCATAATGCTTCTTGGGTCATACAGTGTCGCTGTCTGTAGAGCAAGCCTAGTCAGATATTAGCCATCTTAGAGATGTTCAAGATGTATTCTTGGTAGGAGAGGGTGCTGTCCAGGGTGATGCCAAGGTATTTGAAGCTGTTTACCTGCACAAGGGATGAGCCAGTGTTGTTGGAAATGGCTAGTTGGGCTTTTGTTATGTGAACCAGCAAAGACCATTGATTTGGTCTTTTATAGTTATTAATTAGTCTATGTTTAGTAAACCAGGTTTCAATGGAAGTAAAACTATGTTGCAGGTCACGGATAAGGGTTGCAGTATTAGGCTAGCTAGTGTAAATTCCAGCATCATCTGCATACAGGAGAAGGTTGTTTGGGCAGGCTAGGGGAGGAGTCTATGTGATAATGGTGAACGCCTAAAGGTGATTACTGTTATCGCACAGTCAGAGTGCTGAAAAGATTTTGCACTCAGATATACCTGGCACATAGGACAACGGTGCCAGGACAGTTTTTAATGCTTTCTGTGGGTCTGCACCCACCCACACCCCCACACCCCACTTAAGGATTCTCAACTCCTGGAGGGTGCACGTTGGGAGGGTGAAAGCATTAAAAAATAAAGGTTTGGGCTGGGTGCATTAAAATCACACCAGCACCTGGACCTGAACCCGTACCTCACCCACCCCAGCCACTAGCCAACCCCTGATGCCATGACACACTCGGCCATCCACCACAGTGCCACCTTCTATAGCCCCTCCACCCCTCCCAGCCCACACTCGCTGTGCTCACTTCCCCGCATGCACATACCCACATCCTGCCACCCAGTTCACCCACCCCTCATCCGTTGCTCTACCCTCCCATCACCATGAGGTATTGTGCCTGGAAGGAGTCACCATTATGGATGGCACCTTCCTCATGCGCCCACCTCAATGATACTGGGGAGGGTATTTAGGTAGAGGCTAAATAGGAGGGAGTCAAGGATTGACCCCGTGTAACACTGGAAAGTATGGGCAGCTAGTAGAGAGTGAGTCAGAGGTTTTAATATGCTGGGTTCTGCCTCCTGGGTAACTGATAAACCAGGTAGTAACCTTTAGAGAGTCCAAGTAAGGGTAAGGTCAGAAGAAGTAGGGAATGTTTGACTGTGTCAAAGGCTTTAGAAAGGTCTATGTATAGAGACCCACCAAGGTGACTACGGTTGAGGGCTTTATGGATAAAGTCCATACAGGTGAGCAGGCCAGTGGCAATACTATGATCTTTCCTAAACCCATGTTGCTGAGGGCATTGGATGCCATGCGCAGAGAGGTATTCTGTTAGCTCTTCTGCTACAATGTGCTCAAAAGCTTTGGAAAGAGGTGGAAGAATTGAAATAGGACAGTAGTTGACAAGGTTGGTTCTGTCACCGCTTTTGTGGATTGGTGTAACTACTGCAGTTTTCCAGACAGATGGAAATTGACCAAGGTGAAGGGACAGGTTCAGGATTCATGTGAGTGGGGCCAGGACAGCACCAATAGTGAGGAGAATTAGTTTGAGATCAAGGGTATCAGTGCTGTATCTGAACTTAGCAAGCACTTTCATGAGGTGTCTCCTAGAGGTAGAAGGGAAATTGACCTGAAATAAAACTGAAGAGTGTTTGGTGAGGGTGACTGAGGCAGGCAATGTCAGCTGGCAGGGTTCATTGAAAAGGTTTGTGGGGAGGACTCCACTCAGGTCAGTGAATGAAGTGTTGAGAATGTTGGCAATTTCACTGGGGTCTTGAACGGTGTGCCCATTGTAGTCTAGTAGGGTGGAAGGTATTGATTGGGCTCTCATTAGGTTTTTAATATTGTCCCAAAATTTCTTACTAGTATCATAGGAGCTGGCAAATATGCCCTGGTAGTATGAGGCCTTCGCAAGTCAGATGGCCCAAGTACATTGATTCCTGGTGGTCCTGTAGCATTGCCAATGGCTTATGCTACCTTCAACAGGTGGTCATGAGTGGTCATAAGGTGTAGAAGAGCTGGCGTGAACCAAGGATTGGATACCCCTTTCACCTTGCACTTCTTAGGGGCAAATAAGTCACAGATCGAGTTGAAGTGGGAGATGTCATTAATAAAATAATAAATGGGGATATCTTAGCAAGGACTTGAGCTTGTAAACCAAAAGGGAGGATGTTGGTGGCAGCCAAGATGTATGCAGTAGCAATTTTTGAATTGAAGATCTTGTAAGAAATGCACCCTACTGCAAGAAACGTTAGTGGTGTATCATTTATGGAGGATCATGTTCATTTTGGCCAGCAAAGTGTGAAGGATAATAGCCCTCAGGAACTAAGATGAAGTATATTAATGTAGGGGTACAGACAGGTCTAATTTTATTTGAAGGACCAGATTATTTTTAAAATTATTTTAATCAAACTTATGTCATACCTGGGAGGAGGAGTTTTAATTAATTGTTTAATTAGTATTTTGAAAGACCTTTGAGCATGAGCTCTTTTACAAAGGTTCCACATTAGGGTGGACAATAAGACAATGCACATATTCAGTGGTTACAGAGGCCTGTTCATCAGGCATTAAAGAGATATTACATGACAATTAGACAAATGGGAGAAAAAAGACTGAGCAGTTGTAATTGAATACTAAACTATTTCTAATCGGTTGCCCTAGGTAGCACACCCTGGAAACCTCCAACTCCGTTGATAAACTATGGCAGAGTAACTGCATAGGGTTTAATGCTAACCCAGTTGGTGGAGGCTGGGTGACAGTGAAACAAGGGTATTGGGTTTGAAACCAACCGCAGAGGAGCGAGAGGTGGGGGGATAGTGAACGGGGGCTGTGATGGGGGAGCAGCTCCAGAGGGTTTTGTCGAGTATGGTGTGTGTGTGGGGGGTTTGGGAGGGGCAGTACCAAGTGCATTTAAAGAGGACTGATAGCTTACTTAAGCCCTTGGCTGAGCTGGAATGAGGCAAGGCTCTCTAGGTAACCCTGCTGAACCTTGGGGTAGGCCTGTCTATCAAGTGGGGCCTGAGAAGCAGGTGAATTTTGAGTTAGACATTAGGTGGTGTTTGAAGCCTACTTTAAATTGAGACAGGCTGTATGTTGTAATTTCATCAGGAGTTCATTTATCCAGAGGGGGCCCAATAGGAGAAAGTGCGCTGCCCTAGTGAGGTTCAATGGAACGTATGGACAGTGCTCCATTCTTCCTCCGCTCTGGTGATGTGTGTTGAGAGAGAAGCCTCAAGCAGGTTTCCTATACAGGGTGGGGTTTTACGAGGAGTGCCTTCTTTCCCAGGAGGCAAGTTTGGTATTTGATCCTGTCTTTGAGGTTAAGCCAGTTTGTATGCTGATACAGGGTGCAAGTATGAGTGTAGTGATCTGCACAGGTGAGGTGGCATGCCTTATTGAGTGCAATTTGGACCCTTTTGAGCACTGTATCAGTAGCAGCTCCATAGATCACCAGCCCGTAGTCTATCGTGGAGAGTAGGGAGCTGGAGACTGAGATTCGGAGTGCTTCCGGGTGAGGGATTTCTTATGCCTATAGAGGACCCCGATCTTTGTGTTTACCACTTTGACAAGGGAGTCTACGGTGCGATAAGTGAGAGAGTCATCAATGGTGACTCCAAGGTACTTGAACAAGTGCACCTGCTCAATCTGCTCACCAGCCTTGTTGGTGATTACGAGAAGAGCATGCTTGTGTTTGTTGTAGGGGCTGGATTGTAGCATGGCCTTGGTTTTCTTGTAATTTAAGTAGGGAAGCTGATAAGGCAGTGAGAGAGTCTCCAGAACTGATGCAGTACTGCAGATGGGGTCTGTACAGACAGCTGGTCAGACCCCATCTGGAGTACTATGCAGTTCTGGGAGAACCAGTCTTAGCAAAGACATAGACAGGATGGAAGCTGTCCAGAGGAGGGCAATCCAAATGGTGCAGGGTCTGCACCGGAAGACATATGAAGAGAGACTTAAGGAGCTTAATATGTATAGCCTCGAGGAAAGGAGGAGAGGGGACATGATAGAAACTTTCAAGTACCTCAAGGGAATCAACAAAGTCCAAGAGGGTAGCATCTTTCAAAAAAAGGTGTGCAAGAACAAGGGGCACAATTTGAAGATGGGGGGCGGCTCAGAGGTAATTTAAGGAAGTATTTTTTACAGAGAGGGTTGTGGATGCATGGAATGGCTCTCCGGAGGAGGTTGTGGAGCCAAAACAGTGGTGGAATTCAGCATGTGGGACAGTCATAAGGCAATTTAGGGGTGAAAGGAAGAAGTAGGCTGCTGGTTAACTAGGATCTGCAGCTTATCCAGTAGGCAGGGAAATGGGCAGACTGGGTGGGCCAAGCAGTCCTTATCTGTCCAAATTCTATGTTTCTATGTTTCTATGTTTCAGAGGAAAGGATAGTCAAAGAGGTAACTATAGGGGATGAGACTTTCTTCAGGTACATAAATTACAAGAATGAAGCAAGCAGAGGGATAGTGAGGAGAAGGAGAGTGATGGGGAAGACTGCTTAAGAGATGATCAAGAAAAGCAGACATCCTGAACAGGTACTTCTGCACAGTCACCACAGTTTTTTTTTTGGGTAGGCCACCAGGGAGCAACAGAAACGAAAGGGGGAGGTGGACACAAGTCCATTTTCAGGAGGACAGAGCTGTAGCTCTGTAAATGTACTAGGCTGTGTGCAGGGCCCTTAGTGCTCTGTGGCAGCATTTTTAATTTCTGTGGCAGGGCTTCTAGGCTTTTGTGGCAGCATTTTCTGACTTCTGCTGCATGGTTTATTCATTTCTGTGGCAGAATTTAGTCCAGCCATTGGCTAAAATATGATGTGATGTCACTGATGACATAATTTGCCAAGCAGAGAGGAGGGCTTCAGGATAAACAATATGGGTACAGAAGCTTGGTATTATGGAAAAACTGTATATTTGAATGAAAATTCATCAAAAACAATAAATTCTGTGGCACAATATGAATTCTGTGGCATGACGCAAATTCTACAGAAAATTCCACAAATGCAGAATTGCAGAATTCCAGGGGCCTTAGCTATGTGGGCCCAGATAGGATGCATCCAAGACTACTGGAACCCACTAGCTACCTCACTGGTGGTCTTATTCAACAGCTCTGGAAACAATCATGGCTGTGGAGGACTGGAGGATGGCTAGAGGAGAGAAGATGTAATCCCTTGACATAAAAGCAACAGCATGGAGGAAGCTAGTAAGTATAGGCCTGTTAGTCTCACATCAGTGGTTGGGAAATTAATAAAACGCTGTTAAAGGAAAGGTTGTAGACTATCTTGAATTTGACTGGCTACAAGAACAAAGGCAGCATGGATTCATGGGGTGGAGGCATGCTAGATAAATCTGATTGATTTCTTCAACTGGGTGACCAGGAAAATAGACCAGGGGAGGAACTAGACCTGGCCCATCTGGACTTTAATAAGGGATATGCACGAAGTGTTCCATTTGGAGACCTGAGCAGCTTTTCCTGCACTCATTTAATAAATGCTATATCCTTCAATATGAACAGTATGCTTGTGTATGCCTTCTTTTTCTTATTTGCTGATAAGCAAAATTAGCAGCCATGGGGTGGGATCCAAAGTGATGAACTAAGTAAGGAACTAGAAACTAGTTAATAGATATGTAACCAAGGGTGGTAGTTAATGGCACTCACTCTAATGAGGAGACAATGAGCAGCAGGGTGCCGCAGGCCTCAGTACTGGATTGGTCCCTTCAATGTAGTCATATGTGAAATTAAATATATATTATTAGTTTTCACAAGAACAAACAACAACAATTCAACAACAGTACATGAAAAAAAACACTAAGACACCCCCACAAATGTACATAACAAACCAACCATGCAAACAACCCGCTATGACTCCCCAACCCAGTGTGATTAGAGATGCAGCTAATTTAAATTCTGCTGGTGAAGTGAACAATCCACTGCATGGAGTGGGAAATGCAAAGTGCTCACTCCACCTTCTCATTACCACTTTAGTGCCAAGCAGAATGGCAGTCAAGTAAGGCAAAGTCATTGCTTTTAATGGACTTCGTGTTCCTCATTATGATTCTAAGTGATACACGGTGTTTCAGATTTGGCAGCCCCCACTACACATCACATGGCTTGTAGTACTGTAAGTCACAAGCTCTTTAACTAGGCAGGAAGAAAGTGAGTCATACAAGCAGACACTTTTACTTTCTCCTGTGCACACGGAGAGAGTAGTGTGTTTTGTCACTGCTGATACTTTGAGATCAGAGCAAGGAGGAGATTTAAATTTTGATTTAGACACAACAGCTTTTCTAAAAGCTACATTTTTGTCTTTTCTGTACTCTTTTTACTTAATTTGTTCTTTTGTAAATTTTATTTTTCTTACCTTTGTAAGTAGTTAGTTGTTTGTGTGACTGTGTGTGTGTGTTGTGTGACAGTGTGAGTAGTAATTGCTCAGACTGAGGGAGCTCAGTAGGAGAAATGGACCAGGGTGAGGGAATGTCTGGGGCAGGAGCAGCTCTGGGAGAGCATAGTAGTAGTAAGTATCGTGCCATGTGCATGTATGGAGGGCATGGGTGCCCATTCCTGTTGGACTGCTCGATACTTGTAAGGTCCCCACCAGAAGCAGGACTAGCACCGCCCCTGTCCTGACTCTGAGGCAGTTGAAACACCACCACCACTAAGGCCAGGTTCTCTGGAGCAGGATGTATCTATTCTCCCGGCCCAGGTGTGGATCCCATCCCTGTTCACCACCGTGACCAGCCGGCTGCCAGTTCATCTAGCCATCACCTGCCTGTGCCTGGTCCTTCCCGCACCTCCATTGTTTGGCAGTTTTATTGTGTGGGGGACAGCAGTGTGGTCAAGTGCTGACTATGTGAGGTGGAGGTGTGCCATGGCCCCGGGATTCACCTGAGGACTGAGGGCCAGTGCACCCATATGCTCAATCACCAGCAATTGGAGTGGCAGGCTGCCACAGAACGGACCATGCCTGCACCCGCTGGCCATTCTGTGCATAGGATGCAGCTGTGCATTGCAGTATCCCTAAGAAGAAGAGGGCCACAGCAGCACCTGCTGCTCTACCAGCACCCCCAACTACCACCAGTAGGTCAGCCTGTAGAATGTGGACCCCAGAGAACTGCATGTAACACAGGCTGACTTGGCAGTTCTCTGGAGTGCTGTTGAGGATAACAACGAGAGGGTGAGTGCTGTGGAGCAGTGGCTGGATCACATAGAGGAACATCAGTGACCCAATTGTGCAGGCCAACATCATGCTGGAAATGTTGCTGGATCACCATGGGATCCCACATTATTTTTTTTTCCTCACATCATGTTCCCCCCACCTTCCTTGCTGTGTTATAAAATGTATTCCTCCACCATCCTCGACCCTTGAATGTAATTATGCCCTTTTGTTGTCTTCCAAGTGTGTGACACTTTGTATTCTCAGCAGTGCAAGTATACTGTACTAAATTGCATGTGTGCATTCAGTCTTCTTTCCAGTCTGTGTATGTACTGCAGACACTGTCCAACTCCTGACTTAAAACAAACATTAATGAGCACAATGGTGGGATGGTGAAGCATGGAGAGATACTACAAAACAGGCTTACAATACATCCAAGTAACTATTCAAAAAATTAATGTTGTGATTCATGACGTGATCGTGAATCGTGATTTGTGACTGCATTTGTGACCGTGATGATGAAGAAACGTGAATGCCTACCGCCTAAGGCTGTACTTCCCAGATGAGCTGTAGCTTAAAACTCCCAGACTTAAAAACATGTAACAATGAGTACAATGGTGGGGTGGTGAAGCCTGGAGAGATACTACAAAACAGGCTTACAATACATCCAAGTAACTAGAAAAATAATTTATGTTGTGATTCAGAATGTGAATGATCGTGAATCGTGATTTGTGACTGCATTTGTGACCGTGATGATGAAGAACGTGATTTGTATCACAAGTGACTCATGATGAAGGTCCTGACTTAAAAATGCATATTAATGAGTACAATGGGCATGCAGAATTAAGCACAACACCTGTCTAGAACTCTGAAGGGAAGTCAAAGAAACAACTGTGACTTAAGTTACGGAAGGAGATTGGGCCCTAAAGAGATGCAAATGCACAGACAGATTAAGACTGCACTGTGCACTGAAAAGATGCAGACACAAAGGAACAACACCTAACCAGTGCTCACCATCAGAAATTCAAATCTGGAAAAGAATACCTTTACCGGTTGGGGTGGACCACGGGGAGGGGGCAGAGTAATGCACTGCTGCAGTAACAGTCACTAGTACTGGTACCAGTAAAGATACCACAAAGAAGTATAAAAATCACACAGCTGCAGTGGATAGCAGCTTCACATTGCTGAAATTATTATGTGGCACAATAAAAGGTGTCTGATTTGATGACACGTGTCACACACATACTCACACACACACACCAAGTAATGCATAGCAAATTGAAAACTTCAGTAATATAATTACATATTTTAAACAGACTAAAATTATGCACTGCAGTAGTAACAGTCACTAGTACTAGTACCAGTAAAGATACCACAAAGAAGTACAAAATCACACGGTGCAGTGGATAGCAGCTTCACATTGCTGAAATTATTATGTGGCACAATAAAAGGTGTCTGATTTGATGACACGCCCACACACATACTCACACACACACTAAGTAATGCATGCAAATTGAAAACTTCAGTAATATAACCACGTATTTTAAACAAACTAAAATTATGCACTGCTGCACTATAACAATCAGCAAAAAGGCAAGAAATATTGAAAGTATTACTGTGTATACATTAACACAGTTATACAAGAAAAATTTCACCAAAACAGAAAGCACTGTATTTTTCTCAAAGTTAATCTACCTACACCACAGATACACCCTCCCCCAACGCACACTTCCACTGTCTCTCAGTACACAGACTGAATGTTGTACATTAACATTGAAAATCCATACACAAACAATAAACGCTCTATGATATGAGCACAGGAGGGTTTCTATAATCGATGAACTAAAGTTTCAGCAAGAAAATGACTCAAAAGGCTTTTTAACAGCTTTTGAAGGTTTGAATTGCAGAGAGCTCTTAGAGCAGATTGTCTCCTATAGCTTCCTACACACTACCCCAAACTGAGGCTGTGCAGAACAATCTAGAGCCCATGTGACCTGAAATCCCATGAAACACTGCAAAATTTGCCTTTGGAGCTTAAAACAAGGTGAAGTAAAGCGAAGTGCATTGTTTTCAATGTACTGTTAAGAATTGGTGGAGTAGTGGTTTGGGAAGGTGGAATGTCAAGTCATTGATTTTCAATGGACTGCTACTACTTAATAACATGAAGTACTCCACTGTGGTTGCAGAGCACTCGATTAATTGCCTTCACTCCGCCAATCACTCTGCAGAGCGAATTGGGTCACTTCACCCATCACTAGTGTTGATGACATAAAATATACAAAATATCAAACAAAATGAAATAAATACAGAATATACAGAGTGGAAGACTGGACTACATAAATTAAGAGTGACCTGTAATTAGAACACTGAGATAAGTAATACCATAGCAATAAAACGGAGAGGGAACCCATTCAAGGAACCAAAGCTGCTATAGATAAGGCATGCAACAGTGTCCATATGTGACATTGCAGAAGAACTGGAAGGAAGCTATGCTCCTTGCAGATGACATCAAAATCTGTAATATGGTGGACACTCAGAAGGGGTGGAGAGAATGCGAGGGACCTTTGGAAACTCGAGGAGTGGTAAAGAACATGGTTGCTGTGGGTTCAAAACCAAAGAGAGAAAAATCATACACTTATGGCATAGGAACCTAGGAGCTAAGTATATAATGTGAGGAGGTACTGACAGTCACTAAGCAGGAAAGAGACCTTGGAGTTGTGATTTGATAGTTTCCAGCCTGAACCTGAGGTAACTTCTGAGACAAGTCTGACCGGAATCTGAAAGTAGGTGCCTTTTAGGTCTAGCAAGTCTAGCCATTCACTTGACTGTAGGGGTGGTATCATTTATTGTAGTTATGTATCTATATTATGCATGTATATATGTGTGTGTGTGTGTGTGTATATATATATATATATATATATGTACATGCATCTTTATATTTTTTTTGAGAAATTTCACCAAAATAGACACACTAAGCTGGTAACAGCTCATTTCCAAATGTACTAGAAGAATGGAGGAAAGGCATATATAGTACATGATGAGCACATGAAAATACATAATGTAACGTGCAGTGTGAAAAATACAGCTTAACCCCATTTATTTGACCCCTTCACAAACTGAATCTCCCTAATGAACCAGTTGCTTGTCCCCAGTGTTCCCATTGAAATTAATGGGTTGCTACTCTCACCTTGCCTGCAGCTGATCACAGCTCCCTGCAATCATAACAGGATCCAATAAATTGCAGAACCCTGTTGTCTCTGTGAAAATGGATATCTGCATTCACTGGCACTCCACACTGTACATTGTGGAATTAAGGGGCAAGGAGAACAGGGTTTGAGCCATAAAAATATACTTTCAGTGGATATAGAAATGGCCATTTTCAGTTCCTTATTGCAGTAGTTACAGTTCTGTTTTAGACAAAGTTCAGCAGTTTAGTGATTTAATACACATTGCTTATTCAACCCTTCTCCCTTGCAGTTATTATTTTCAATGCCTTCTTTCTGCTATTTTCTTCAGCATCTGTCCTCCACTATACTCCACTCTCCTAACCTACAAGTTTCTGGACTTCCTACTGGGTATTTTTATATTCGTCTGTAACCACTGCTTCAGTGCACTTTTGTTCTCCGGCTTCATTCTTGTACTGCTTCCAGATTTCCAGTCTACCTCTGAAATCTCCACAAACAGCTCTCCAAAGTCTTCATCAATCCTCTGTTATTTCTGCCACTCTCAAGGTTTTAGTCTGGAGGGTGAACCTGCAACAGAATGACAAAGAATGCCCTTTTCCTCCAGATAACACTTCAGGTGGCTTTAGCTGCAGCAAGGGTGGTGGGGGGTGGGGGCAGACTAACATAACTGTACTACTGTAACTAGAGAATCACAGTCCCACTGAAATTTATGTAACCCCATTTATCTGAACTGATCTGATGTCTCCAAAACAGTTTGGATAATCAAGGTTCTACTGTAAGTACAGTGAAAATGCATACAATAAGAAAGCAGAAAAATATCAGTGTGCCGTCACAATTTACAGGTGGAATATTCAGGAGTACAAAAATAATGATGAGACAAAATGCAAATTATAATACTGTACAGTACAGTACAGTATAGTACAGGGAGCAATATGAGATAGTAGCAGGATTAGCACCACTCAGACTGCTAAAAGTGAAGCTAACTAAGCCAGTACAGGAGGTAGGTTCAGGAAAACAATATTACCAGATGGATTAACTAATTAAGACACAGATAATGTTGGGGGTTAAAAGTTGTAACCTCCATCTTGTGTGTCCCAGGGTTCCCTTTTGTTTATAAATCCTGAGGAGCATAGTAGGGAGTGAGGAAAAATGGAGAGTCAAGAGCAAAGTCATACACAAATTCTCACTCAACCCAAATATAAGTACAACATCCCAAAACTTCTGTTTGTCATCCTAAATATAAAAAATCACAAAGTAAAAATATAAAAAATGTACTTTGTGATTTTTTAATTTATTTTTTTCCTTTGACTATAGAATGAAAGTCCATGTATTCGATGTAAAGCTCACTGTCTGAAGAAAGAACATTTTGTTCAGAAATGTTACAACAAAATAACAGAGTTTTCTGTTGAACAAAAGCTAAAATAAGATTAAAGAGGTTGGATGACAAACAGAAGTTTTTGGATTTTGTACTTATATTTGGGTAGAGGAGAATCTGTGTGTGACTTTAGGGATAAAAGTTCCTCACAGTTAGCAGGTATGGGGGATGTCAACAACACAAGAGAAGGGAATAAAAGGGTCAGAGACTAGCAACAGCTGCAGGAGGAGTTGGGAAACTTACAAAGAATGAATTTAAGGAACAAAAGAAGAGGCTGAGCAGATCAACAGGGAGAGGAAAGACCAGAGTTTAAGAAAATTATACTTGAAGACAGCTTGGTCTATGGAAGTTTTCCTAAGGTGGAGGAGGAAGGAATAGGAAGCAATGTTCTGGAGTGGGTAGGAGGAAAGGAGGGCAGAGAGGTGGAGGGACAGTCAAACCAGAATTATGAGGTGAAAGTGGCACAGTGTATGGGGTGTCTAGCATCAAGGGAAGGGAGGGAGAAGTAGAGAAAGCACTGATGAGTATGATGGTGTCAGTCCAAGGCAAAGTGGCAGAAGGAATGGAGGGAGTGGTTCAGTCTGGCAAGGGTAGACTTGGAAGTGGCACTGTAGTTGAAGATGAGAAGGATCATCTTTGTGACTAACTCCTGTGTAAATGAGAGGGATACTGGCTTTATTTCTACACGCGTATTCAGGTTCAGGGTCAGCATCTCGAGGACAGAATCAGTGAGCACTGAAAGTTGAAAGTTGATGTGCTGGTCCAGTCAGACCACAAGATACTTGAAGGAGGGGACATTAGCAAAGAAAAAATTACTCACCAAAGTAATGTTGTTTCTTCTAATGGAGTCTTGCTGTATTCTGACTATAGTTAGTCCTAGCACTTAAACTGCTCCGGAGAGGAAAGGTTAACTCCATGCAGCAGCATAGAATGTTGAGCTCGAGCTCAGTTTTCAAACCTCTGTCTCTGGTACATCTCAGTGTAACCTTCAGATTCTTATGAACAATACTAACTAACTAGAAACACAGAAATTGTTATAAATGTTAAGCCATAGGCAACATAACTTGGATCCAAAAGACTCAAGTCGAGAACCCAAGAAAAAAATCTATGTAGATAGTGAATAATCTATATAAAACATAAACCATTATGAAAAAATCCACCTGATAAGACAGAGAACAAGGTACCTCGGGTGTAACACTACCTGACAACCCACATCCCAAAAGACTAGGTTCTGAGAGGGGAAGTAGGGAGGGAGGTCAGAATACAGCGACTCCATTAGAAGAAACAATATTACTATGGTGAGTAATTTTTTCTTCAAACAACATGAAGTCTTGCTGTATTATGACTACATGCAGACTACCAAGCAGTAGCCCCCTGGAGGAGGGAACAACAGAACCTTACTTTAGGAACAAGCTCTGCAGTACTGCTGTGCCAAACTTATCATCACCCTAGTCTGGGTATCCATAGAGCAATGCTTGGTGAATGTATGAAATGTTTTCCAGGTGGCTGCTTTGCAAATGTCCACCAAAGGAATATCCCTAGCAGCTGCCAAGGAAGCAGCTGTACCCCTGGTTGAGTGTGCTCTTGGGCCTGAGGGTGGCTCTTTCCCAAATTTTCAATAGCAGAATTGGATACAGGAGACAATCCACCTGGCAATAGAATTTTTCCTACTTCACCTGAGATAAGAAACAGCTGAGTGCTATCATTCCTGTGGGCTTTGGTTTGCTCTTCATAATAGCTTGGAGCCCCTTCACATCCAGACTGTGCAGTCTTGTCTCCTCTGAAGAAGAATGGTCATTGAAAAGACAGGCAGAGACATAGACTGGTTCAAATGAAAATCTGAAACCACTTTAGGTAGAAACTTTCTGTTTGTCCTGAGGACCATCTTATCACCGTGAAAGGAGATTAAGTTAGTGGCATCAGTCCAAGGCAAAGTGGCAGAAGGAGTGGAGGGAGGTCCAGTCTGGCAAGGGTGGACTTGGAAGCGACACTATAGTCGAAGATGGGAAGGATCATCTTTGTGACTAACTCCTGTGTATGTGAGAGGGATACTGACTTTATTTGTACGCAGCGTATCCAGGTTCAGGGTCAAGCATCTAGAAGATTGAATCAGTGTGCACTGAAAAGTTGAAAATTGAGTGCTGGTCCAGTCAGACCCCAAGATACTTGAAGGAGGGACATTAGTAAAGAAAAATTATTCACCATTGTAATGTTGTTTCTTCTAATGGAGTCTTGCTGCATTCTGACTATATGCAGTTAGTCCCAGCACTTGAACTGCTCCAGAGAGGAAAGGTTTAACTCTGTGCAGCAGCATAGAACATTGAACTTGAGCTCGGTTTTCAGACCTCTGTCTCTGGTACATCTCAGTGCAACTGTCAGAGTCTTACGAGCAATACTAACTAACCAAAGCTATAGAAATTGTTTAACATTTTAAGCCATAGGTAACAAAACTTGGGTCCAAAAGACTCAAGTCAAGAACCCAAGAAAAAATCTACATAGATGGTGAACAATCTATATAAAAACACAAACCATTAAGGAAAAAAAACACCTGGTAAGACAGAGAACAAGGTACACCCTCATGTGCAACACTGTACCTGACAAACCCGCATCCCAAAAGACTAGGTTCTAAGAGGGGAGGCAGGGAGGAGGAGAATACAGCAAGACTCCATTAGAAGAAACAACATTACTATGGTGAGTAATTTTTTCTTCAAACAACATGAAGTCTTGCTGTATTATGACTATATGCAGACTACCAAGCAGTACCCCTTGGAGGAAGGAATAACAGAATCTTACTTTGGAAACAAGGTCTGCAGTACTGTTGTGTCAAACCTAGCATGACTCCTAGTCTGAGTATCCAGACAGTAATGCTTGGTGAATGTATGGACTGTTTTCCAGGTGGCTGCTTTGCAAATGTCCACCAAGAGACTATCTCTAGCTGCTGCCAAGGAAGCAGCTGTACACCTAGTTGAGTGTGCCTTCAGGTATGAGGGTGGCTCTTTTCCCAATTTTGAATAGCAGAATTGGATACAGGAGACAATCCACCTGGCAATAGATCTTTTGTGGCAAGTCTATCTTTTCCTACTTCACCATAGGTAAGAAACAGCTATGTGCTATCATTCCTGTGGGCCTTAGTTTTCTATGTAATTGCTTAGATCCTTCTTAACATCCAGATTGTGTAGTCTTGTCTCCCTGAAGAAGACTGATCAGTGAAAAGACAGGAAGAGACATAGACTGGTTCAAATGAAAATCTTAAACCACTTTAGGTAGAAACTTTCTATTTGTCTTGAGGGCCACCTTATCCCTGTGAAAGGAGATCAAGTCAGGTTCAACTGACAAAGAATGTAATTCACTGATTCTCCCAACAGAATTAATGGCTACCAGGAACACAGTCTTCCAAGTCAAGTAATTAAGCTTAGCAGAGGATAAAGGTTAAAAGGTGGGTTGCATGTTGTGCAATGCAGATATTCAAGTCCCAAGCTGAGTGGGCTCCCTGAAGGGCAGGTTAATGTGAACCAGACCTTGAAAACTTATTGATGATAGGTTGAGATGCCAGGAAGATCCCTTCCTGCAGAAAGAAAAGCAGAAACAGCTGCTAAGTGAACTTTAAGGGTAGCAGGCCCAAGGCCTAGCCCATTAAGATGAACCAGCAAGTCCAGGGCTGTGGCAATGCCTGCAGAATCTGGTTGTATGTCTTTCTGAGAACACCAAATGCTGAACCTTTTCCATTTGGAATTGTAAATTTTCCTTGGTGGAAGGTTTCCTAGAAACCTTAAGGATATCCATTACCCCTGGGAGAGATTCAGACCTTCATATTCTAACTCTTCAAGAGCCAAACCCTGAGTCTGAAAGACTGAAGACTGGAAACCAAATCCTCCCTGAGATGAGATCAGGAGGTCATGCCTCCTGGGCAGAAACAGGGCAATTGACACTGCTAGAGACAGCAACAGAGGATACCAAGGTTGTCTGGCCCAATCTGAGCCACCAGAATCACTGTGCAGGGTTGAGACCTGATCTTGACAGTACTCTGAATATCAGAGGAAAGGGAGGAAAGGCACAGAGAAACCTGTTCATCCAGTCTAACAGGAGAGCATCTAGAGGGACAGCCCCAGGACTGGAGGTCTGCAGCAGAAGAGGGAAGTTGGTGATTGTCTGGGGCTGTGAAGAGATTTATCTCTGGAGTGCCCCATCTCTTGAAAATCACCTGAAGGACATAAGGGTTCAGGGACCATTCATGGTGACCCTGAGAAATCCTACTAAGGCATCTGCCAGCACATTATCCTTCCCTGGAAGATGAACTGCTATCAGAGAAGTCTGAAGAGAGTAAGCTAGAGATCATAGCTTAATGGCCTCTGTGCACAGGGCCATGGACTGAGTGCCCCTGCTTATTTATGTACCACATTGTAGTGGTGTTGTCTGTCCTGACTTGCACCACTTTGCCTTTGGCTGATTCTGAGAAGGCCTGAAGGACTAGGGACACTGCCCTGAGCTCCAGAAGATTGATATGAAGGAGAGACTCCTATCGTGACCAAACACCCTGTGCAGTGAGGGCTCCTAAATGGACTCCCCACCCCAGGAGAGAGGCATCTGTGGTCAGGACCACTGACGGTGCTTGACTGAGGAAGGGGCACCCTGCCTGAGATTGTCCTGATGCAACCACCACAGGAGAGCCTAGACAAGAGTCTGAGTCATTGGAATCAGTTTTGTGAAATAATCTTTTTCTGAGACCAAAAGGACCTTAATTGGAACTGAATGCCCCTCATCTGGAACCTGGCTTCTTGTGGAGAATGCCATGTGGCTTAGGAGTTGTAGAAAATGTCTGGCTGTGCAAGACACCAGAGGTTGAAAAGAAGAAGCCAGATCTGTAAGGGCCCTTACCCTTGAGCATGGAGGAAGACACTTACCTGAATAGTATCCAGCTCTATCCCTATGAAGGTAAAGAGTTGTACATGTTTGAGAACTGACTTGGAGAGATTTAGGAGGAACCCTAGAGAACTGAGAAGAGTCTGGGTAACCTCTAGAGCTGATGACTTGGTTTGAAGACTGCCTACAGTCAGCCAGTCATCTAGATAAGGGAAGATGGAGATGCCTTGCCTTCTGAGGAAGGCTACCACTACTGCAAGACATTTTACGAACCCCATTGGGGCAGTAAGGCCAAAGGATGTCTCTCAGCTGGTAATGACCTGAAGGCAACTCAAATCTGAGGTATTCTCTGTGGGAGCACCTGATAGGTATATGGAATTAGGCATCCTTGAGGTCCAGAAAGCTAGCCAGTCTCCTGCCCTGCCTTTTATGGGGTAAGGCAGTATCTGAAATATAGTTATTTGCCCTCAGTATTGTGGAAGAACCCTCTGTTCAGCTTTGAGGGTTAGTAGGGAGGATACTTCTGCCTATATGGCAATTGTTTCTAAGTTATTGCAGGTGGAAAAGATCTGGTTCTCACTCTGAGGAATCTTTTGAAGCTAAGGTCCAGTCCCTGGCTTACTACTTCAGGACCCAACTGTCTGAAGTGATAGACTTCCAGGCCTGGAAGTAGTAAGCCAGCCTGTCCCCTACTAGGATAGAGGAGATGACCCGGTCTGACACATCAGGGTGTCTGTCTGACAGGGCTTTAGTCTGAAAAGGGGATGCAGCCTGCTCATTTCATCTTCTGCCTCTCCTCTGAAGAACCCCCCGCTGAAAAGAAGAGGAAGCCTGGGCTTGGTAGAAAGGCCTGCCCCTGCCTGCCCTAAACTGCTGCTTCTGAGGAGTAACTTTTCTTCCCTTGGCCACTGCACTCCTGTAGGTGGTCCTGTATTCATCCATCTTTTTCATGTAAACTCTGTCTGCCCCCAAAAGAGAATTACCAGACACAGGGAAATCCATAGCTGTAGCCTGGGTATCCTGTGAGAGGCTAGTACACCTAAGCCAAGCAAATCACCTAAGAGATATAGATGTAGCTGTGACTCTTGAAGCCACCTCATTGGAGTCCACAGCAGCATGGAATTGTACCTTGGATGCCTGAATTCCATCAGAAGCCACCTCCAGCTCTTGGCCAACTGGTGGGAAGCCTTCTTAGCCAGCTTCAGAACCGTATCCCAGCTGGACATCTGGTGCCTGGCTGCATAGGCCATATAATTAGCCTGTCTGAGCCTCAAGGAGGATGCCAAGTACTGTTTTGGCCATGGCATCCACCTTCCTGGAATCCTTATCTGGGAAGTGTGATGCCAAAGGAATATTTGCCCTGTCACAGGCTGCAGCCTGCACTACTCCAACATGGCTGCAATGGTGTATACAAAAACTCCATACCAGAACCCAAGAGAGCCGGGTGCTTCCGGCTGTATCCCTGACCGCTGCTGCCATTGCCGCTAAACCATCAGGATTCCTGCTGCCTCCTGGTCCTCAACTTCAGCTTTGGCTCAAGGTATTGCTACCCAGTCTCGGCTAGCCTATGGCGGCATTCGAATGGGCGCCTTTTTCCCATTACCTCCTGATTGGCTGAGTAGCTGCAGCTAGGCTCCTGATTGGTGCACCTGTTGGGCTGTTTTAGACCACTAGCCAGCCGTCTATTAGGGCGCACTTTCAGGGGTCTGACTGCTCAGTGTAGGCAGTTTTGGGTCTGACTGCTCAGTGTAGGCAGTTTTTCTCCTGCCCCCCTTCCAGACCACCTTTAAATACACTAGCTGTCTCCCACCCCTGTAACAACAATATTGCAATTTGCTTATAGTCTCCCTCTGCCACGTGGTGTCTACTGTAGCCTATAGTGTCCAGTAACTACCTTATTTCTCTCAACTAGTTACTGCTTTTCTCTCAATTATAAACCCCTTGCATTATCCAGAAGTCATAGTTTTCCAAATCTATTCTGTTTCCTGTCTCTCACTGCCCCCAACCTCATTTTGTTCTTTGCTGGTCCTGCTGATAACTCTGCTATTTTACCACTGATCTGTCTCTGCTTGTGCTATTCCTCCCATGTTTGCTACTACCCCTACTATTCCTATATCCTCTCTGATCCCTTACTTAAAAGAGAAAAGTAAAATGTTTACACAGAGGCTGCTCTTGTTGCTCCTACCTCCTTGCCTTTATTATACCTTTCTACTATGGAAGCACCCAATACAGATTCTGCTCTCCCACCTACCCAAGACAATGATTTTACTTTCTCCAATATGCTGGTGGCACTGATACCCGTGTGATCCTACCCCCTACTCCCTAAAAAGCCTGGCTCTATCTGGCTGCTTATGCCCTCAAATACAGCTCCCTCATGCATTCTCATCCTGTCTCTACACCCACATTATAAATTATGTTACCTCTAACTACTAGTTATTCTGCTATCAGGATGTACAGCTCAACCCAGGGCCCCTGGTCCCAAATAATGTTCCCATGTCCTCTGCAAAGGGCCTACTGATGGTCCACCATAACATCAGGAGTCTGGAACAGAACTTCTTGGAACTTGAACCCAGGGTCGAGCTCTACAAACCAGACATACTGTGCCTAACTGAAACCTGGCTGAAGTCCTCCATTCCTGACTCTCATGTATCCCCTGCCATCCTATAATTTATTGAGGAATGATAGACTGCCCCAAAAGAGGGGGCGGTACTGCCATTTATTTCAAATCACACCTCCAGCTCTCGATAATTAGCCCACCCCCTAAAATACTGTGAGGCATCCATGTCTTCTCGCCCTCGGCTCGAAAAATTAAATTTCATCTGCGCTATAATCCCTTCCCATAGCATAAAGGGTTTGAAGAGCTGCTTAAGAATTCAGCCACCCACTACGGTAATAAAGAAGTCCTTATATTAGGGACATTAATGTCAACTGGTTGGGGAAACACAAGTATTACTCCTGACTAAACTACAGAGTTTTAACCTACATCAGCTCATAACTGAACCCACTCAGATAGTGCCCCATTCCAACTGAAGTAACTTGCTAGATGGGATCATGTCAAACCACCTGGAAACACATTAGAAGCAGGAGTCCTAGCTGATGCCATCTCTAACCACTTCCCTATTTATTGTGTCTGGGGTAAAGGCAGGTTGGAACCGATGAAACCTTGTCTCATCACTTTGCAATTTTGCTAACCTTAATGCAGATGCTTCTCTGTCAGACATGGCATATATTGACTGTAGCCCTCTATAATGCTACTGATGTTCATACTGCTCTAAACATCTTCTTGTCAAAATTCCTTGCATTACAAGAATCACATTGTCAACTCCTGACCAGGCAGGTCAGAAATAAATGGTTCTGGTGGTTAAAGTCCGAATTATTATCTAAACTAAGGCAAAGGGATAAGACATGGCATCTCTATAAGAAAACTGGTTCTCCAGTTGACCTTAATACCTATAGAGCCATGAGAAATGCATGTAAAAAAGAAATCAAACAGGCTAAAAGTTCACACTGTAGAGACCTCCTTACTGCCTCCCATGGTGACCCTAAACATTCTGGTCACATATCAAATTCTTCCTTGATCTAGCCAGCCTCCACCCCAAATAACATGTCTCTGGATGGCATCCACTGCTATAATCCCTACACCATAACAAACTTGTTCAACAGACAATTTGCTGACCTCACCTCTTACACTGTCTCCTGTCTACATCTCCTGCCTCTATCTCCTGCAAAGGTCTTAGGACCTACTTCCATTTTAAGTCTATACAAAAGAGTGACATTCTCAGACTTCTAAGAAATATCTCCGCATACATCAGTTGGCTCTGATAACCTGGAACCTAGGCTCCTAAGATTGTCAGCCCCTACATAGCTGCTCCCTAGCTCGGATCTTTACCCTCTCGGTGTGTAGCAGCACTGTCTCAAAGATCTGGAAAACTCGATGTCACCCCAGTATACAAAAGGGAGATCTGCTTGACACATCTAACTACAGACCCATTGCTATCCTCTCGGTTCTCAATAAAATTCTTGAGAAGCTTGTGGCTACCAAGCCACTTCCTTTCTCCAGCAGCATAACCTTCTCACTGATACTCAACATGGATTCCGAAGGGACATAGCACGACAACTGCCTCCTCAAATTCTCGCCTGACACCCTAGTGGCTATGGATTCTGGAAAGTTCACTGGTGCTGTTTTCATCGATATGACCAAAGCCTTCGATCTAGTTGACCATCCCACCCTATCCTCCACCCTGAACTCTCTAGGCTTCTCACCAAATGTCGTAAAATGGTTTGACAGTTACTTGTCTGATAGGTCTCAAAATGTGAAATTCAACTCTACCCTATCAGACAGGTCTCTGTAAGCATTGGAGTACCTCAAGAATCCATCCTAGGTCCTCTGCTATTCTCCATCTTTATCAATAGCATTACTGCAAATCTCCACAGGACTTCCTCCTTACTTTATGCAGATGACATTGTTCTATACTCAAGCTCTAACAGCACTGATGAAATACATGCTAATCTCTCCCGTGACTGTAAACTTATCCAACTGTGGCTTACTGAACATAAACTTTTCTAAATAAAACAAAGATGCAAGCCATGCTATTCAGATCTAGTGTCAAGCTAAACCATGTCCAAACTCCACTAACTGTCTCCTCCCTTGATGGCACATCGGTTGGCGTGGTTACATCATTTAAATATCTAGGTGTCACCTAGATCCATGCCTGAGTTTTGACCTCATATTCTGTCTACCATTAAGCAGGTAAACTCTAAGCTAGGGATTGCCTACCGGACCAGTTATGCTCTTCACCTCTCTGCTAGACTCGCTATTGCCCGTGGCATACTACTCTCTCTCACATATATGCATCGACCAGTTACTCGTGTCTTCATAAGTGGGATGTAACCTATAACAACATCTGTCATTTTGCCTCCTGCTCCCCAGGTTGAAACATCACTGTCTTCTTTACTCGGATCTTGGCTGGCTCCGCCTAAAGAATTAAGGTCTTTTGCACTTGGATCCATCACTGATAACATTATTAGGTCTCAAACACCCAAACATCTGGCCAGTCTCTTTCCTATCTGAAAACTAATTATGCACTCACGCTCTGTGAAAATGCTCCTGTCCTTATCCTCAGACACCAGACAAAAAAAGGCAGCAGTGCCTATGCCCACCATGCCCCCCATTTCTGGAACTCACTCCTCTAACACCTGTCAATCGATTCCATTATTCCTTTAAAAGAGAACTAAGACACCATCTCATCTCATCCCACATCTGCACCTGTTTCAAACTGTCGTAGTCCTACTCCAAATCCCTCCCTTCCCTGTTGTCAGGGGTTGGGGTCCACCCTCTTGTAGCACTTCCTCTCAGTCTCCCCGCCTATCAATTACTTCTTCATCAACTGTCCTCCCTTTCCTCTTCCAGTACATTCTTAATCTCTCCCTCCTCACTAACCCCCTTTCAATCATGGTCCATACTGCCTGTGCCACCACCTCCCCCTCCCTCTTACTTATCTCTAGCCCTCCTCATCTCTCTCTGCCAATCAATATCCATACCATTAGCACTTACATTATCTCTTAAATTGTCTGTTGTTGCCTTTACTATTGCCTGATTTATTGCCTTTTGTAACATTACTGTTTCTTCATTTTGTCTGTGCTGTTTGCCTCCTTTTAAACCTGTAGTCGAAATTTCTATTGTTATGCGATTATTTCCTCATGTAATAGTTAGTATTCATGTAAATTCTCCTTGTAGCTTTGTATTACTGTGACTGTACTCTCCCGGGTCGTGCCTGAAAATAGTCTTTCTGGCTAGTGCACCTACCTGATAAACTAAAACCAAATAAATAAAAAATAACTAAAATAACATATACCTCCTGTCCATCTTTTCATCCACAGTAGGCATTTGCAGTAATTTTGAGTCTGTTTCCCAAAGGATTTGTGGAGTAGGATAGACAGCCTCTTGGACTCTGGGACATCCATCATCTCTACATAATTAAGTTCCTCTGCCTCCTCAGCAGCTTCCACAACTGAGAGCTGGGCGTTTCAGCCACTTTTGTAAAACAAAAAGTGGGAGGGGACTCAGAAAGTCTGGGAGAGGAGACATTGGAAGGCCTGTCTGGGGAGATGTCAGGCTCTATAGGCTCATCTAGCCTCCAAACACATCATCATCCTCATTATCATCTAGGAACTCTTCATCTCCCTCCCACCTCATAGTATACATCTGGATCATAATCTGATGGAGTTGGAACCATCAAACTGATTGCTTACCAGAAGGTGTCGGTTCGGATGGAACCAGGCGAGCGATTGAACAATGCTGATTGCTTTTCACAATTTCTTCAGCAGTTGGAACCTGTGGCATGGGATCCAAACTGGCTGACATCTTTCTTTTTTAGATGGAACCAATCCCTCAGAATCGGATCTCCTTTTGCCAGAGGAGGTATCGCCCGGTTCAGCATGCACTTCCTCAGGTTCGGTCAGAACCGAACCGGGCTGGCCATCCGATCAGCGGACTTCTCGGCTTCCTTTCCTTCAGCCTACTTAATCTTTTCTAAAGTGACTTTGGGAAAATTCTTACAAATTTGGCGGTCTGTTTGAGGTGGTCAAACCCCAGACAATACACACATATGAGGTGGGAATCAGCTTTGGCAAAAGCCTCCCCACACTCAGTACAGTGTTGAAACCCAGTGGGGCTGTTTGTTTTTCTTGGGTTTCTCAGACCATAGCTTTCTCTTGAAGGTTACCTTTATAGCCCATAAGCTAGGTAGCACTGTCCAATCGGTTACCAACCGTGTCACGGGTTGTGGAAAGAACCGAGTAAAATCTCATTTTTTGAAACCGATCTGAACTGGGACCCACAAGAGAAACCAGAGAAAGAAGAGAAACAAATTTGTGTCGGTTCCCAACTGGACTGACCAATGGGACACTGAAGATAAAACAATTTCTTCACCAAAATGATCACTATCTACCTACTTACACTACTACCTACTTACACACTACCTGTACTGTAGACAGAGATTCAATACTGAAAAAATAATGAAATGGTTGTTAAAATTGACCGATTTTACTATAACCGAACTAAAGTGAAGGAGAAATCTCCAGAGTGACTTCACAATCAGGTGGAGTAAAGACTCTGACGTTTACACTGAGATGCCAGGGACAGAGGTTTGAAAACCGAGCTCGACTCAAAGTTCTATGCTGTTGCATAGAGTTAACCCTTTCTTCTCTGGTGCAGTTCAAGTGCTGGGGCTAACTGCATATAGTCAGAATACAGCAAGACTTCATGTTGTTTGAGCGTAGTACCATCAAGGGTGTGGAAGAGGAAAAGTAGGACAGTCTAGCAAGCCCTACTGAGATAAAAAGACAAAAATCCAGCACCTTCCATCATAATATCCAAAACAGCAAGTACAAAAGGCACACAATGCAGAAGTGCACAACAGTGCAGAAGTGCACAAGTAATTTTGCATAATGCAATGCCTGAGAACAGTATCTATACATGTCAGACTCTCATGGATGCTGCTGTTTTGCCAGTGTCTGCATTAGAGGCTGATACATATGGGTACTTTTCTCAGGTATTGTATTATACATTACATTACTTGTCCACTTCTGCATTGTAAATTGTCTTTCTTTTGCCTGCTATTTTGGATATTACAGTTGGTGGTGCTGGGTTTTCTCTCTTATATTGTGCCCTTATCCTTTTGCACACCGCGTGGGTGACCTTGCTTTGCTGCTGAAGCTCTGCTGGAAGCTGAAGATCATGGAGACAGTTTTCTTGGTACTGAGGGACAGAAGTCTGGAATGGAACCAGTGCTGAACACTGTTAAAATTCTGTTGCAGATGGACAGTAAGGTCAGCAGCAGAGAGCCAGAAGCAAATAGTACAGTGTCATCTGAATACTTATGGATGGATGCAAAGGAACAGGCACTGGGAGTTCATTTAGGAATATGGAAAAAGTATTGGCCCAATACACATCCTTGTTGGACACCTGAGCAGAAAAGGAGTGCAGATGAAAGGATGTCTCCAGTACGGACAGGTTGTGGCCTGCCCACTAGGTATGAGCTGAACTACCTTATTGAGGAGCTGAGAGCTCTGTTGCCTTGCTATCTAGGAGAGGAATGTGACACAGTATGAAGGCTTTAGCCAAGTTCACAAAGATGGTGGAAGTAATTTGGCTCTGGTCTATAATAGACAAGATGAAGTCAGTGCGCTGGAGGAGACGGGTAGATGAGTGGGTATCACGGTGCCCAGTATGACCGTCTTGAATTTTCCTTTTATGTTTTTGTTAAGATGTTTTAGATTTATATACAAATGGGTCACCACACCCCATTTTTCTTGTGGGCCAGAAAGTATCTTAAAAATGGCTCTTTCCCCACTGTGAGGTTGAGATGTTTCTTACTGCTTTTGCTTGCAGCAGTTTCCTTACTTGAAGTTACTGCAGAATTCTGTCTGACAGGAGAGGACCAGTTACTGTACTGAACTCTGTGGCACCCTGATAACCACTCTCCTCTCCCCACTGTAAGACTAAAGTCCAAATAGACCATGTCTGCCACCCTTCCCTGATCTATTTCTCTAGTCATCCTGTTGAAGAAATCAATCAGATTCATCTGTCATGACCTCCCTGTGAATCTCTTCTGCCTTTTGTCTTGCAGCCACTGGATTCAAAATACTTTACTATCCTTTAGTTTCACAGGGTTTCCATAAATTTCCCCATCACTGATGTGAGACTGACCAGTCTACAGTTGTTAGCCTCCTCCTGCTGCTGCTCTTATAGTACAAGATCATGTCTGCTCTCCTCCCAAACTGTGGAACCATTCCTCTTTCTAGTGAATGTTTGAATAGGGCTCTCAGTGGTGCAAGAAGTACCACCCTGAATTCCTTTACTAGCCTTGTCCTCTTTCAGGCTGCAAGTCCCTTCAGGACTTTCTTCTGAAAATAGACTTGTGTTAACCCCCAATGTTTCTGCTGCTCCTGCTTGACTAGTAACCTGGGCAGAAATGGTATGTGTTTGTTCTGGCTGTGGCTTGGGGGCTCATGCTCTTTGGGCTGGTACTCATATGGGGCATAAAGTCTTGGACAGTAGCCCCAACCCCAGCATCCTTTCTGCAGGGCCTGTAGTAATTGTATGCCTTTTCTTTTTCAGTGTTATTTTTATAAGTGATTTGGTACATGTCCACTTTTTCATGTATGCCTCCATTTTGTCACAAATAAGGAATGTCCCTTAAGAGGGAACCAATGGCTCTAGTCTAGTTGTCCTGGGTAAGGATGGTAGCCCTTAGTAAGGCAAACTTTCTCAATGCCACTGCATAGGTTAGGACCTGTGAAGCAGTCACTGGTGTTGACAGCCATGCAGATCTGGTATTTAGTGGCATCCTGACCTGACTTTGATGTGACAGTCAGGTCCTGTGCCACCTCAATATCAACCAGTTAGAGTTAGAACTACATTCCTCAATGCATTCTGGTACTGAGCTGTATTATACATTGAATAAGTTGCCTGCCTTAGGAGCAGGAAGCTGTTGTGTACACTTTTGGCCATAGTATCCAGTTTCACGGACTCCTTCTCATAAGGTTGTGGGAAGAAGGCAACATGGCCTTCTCACAAGCAGCTGCCTGGACCACTCCCTCATGATTAGGATGGACAAACAGATATTCCTCCCTAACTGTCCATCTGATACTTCTTTTCAATTTTTTTATCAAAGCCAGCAGCTGAATTAGGTGCTGACATGATTTTAAGTAATGTTTTTGGAGTGAATTGTTGATGAGGACTAGCAGTCTCCATGTGAGGACTAGCCCATCCTATTCATGACCTCCACTCCCTCCTCATCCTCTTCTGTCTCATGTGAGAGGATGTAGAGAGTGTTCATCGTCTGTTTGATGAATGTGGCATACGAGTGTAATCCTCTGTGGGCCCTAGGAGGGAAGTCAAACTGTTGGTCAGGAGGGTCATCAGGTTCTGTATGTTCAGCTTCCTCCTCCTCCTCTCCATAATCCACACCTTCTCCTCCACAGGCAAATGACCTGGGACCAGAGCCTGGAGGTGGAGGGATAGGATCAGGCATGTTAAGGAAGGATCCCATAGTCTGAAGGCTTGGAAAACTGCCATAGCTTAGCCATGTCCTCTGCTAAGGGCATTTATTTCTAATCCACTGCCTGCCCCTTTTCTTTTGCAGAAGGAGTGGCAAGGACATGTTTTCCTTTTGTATTTTCTTGGCAGGCACAGTTTTTCAGTACCTGGTCTGTGGTTATTATATTTGTATTTTGCCACCAGTGGTATCAGGACTCCCCTGTCAGTCAGCCTGTTGTTTTACCATCTTTGGCATACTTACCTGATGGCTGAGCAGCTTTATCTTTGTATCTGTCCCTCTGACAGGGACTGCTGCTGTTTATGAGACAGACCCTCAGATGTGTGCTTTCCACCATCGTTATGAACTCCCTCCAGAGCCTTTATTGTGTTTTGGTGACTCAGAGGCAGACTGAGAAGCTATACATTCTTCTCTTTTTAGCCCTTTTCTTTTGAGTATAAGGGAAAAACTTTTCACAGAGCTCACAACTGATAAAATCATGACCTGGACATAGGCACCTAAACAGGCTTGTGCCCTCTCTAGGATCTGAAAACAAATTTTACAGTTTGTGAAACCTGTTGGTCTTGTGCAATTTTTTGGTCTGTCAGTCATGCCAATCACTAAAAGACTTGAAAAAATAATGTTGTTAAGTTTCTAGTCACAAATAAAATATTTTCCTCAGATAATGAGAAAGCTCTATTCTTTGAAGGCTACTTTAAATCAGGAAAATAGCCCAGTTCCCAAAACAGGAACTCTGAGTCAGTTTGACTAAAAACACTTAAATATACTTAAGATCAGCAGTTTTTGTTTATTTTAATAAAATGCTTTGGTTCCCTATAGGTGAGAATCGTGATGCAGAGCAGCTTTCTCTGGTTCCCGGAACCAATCAGGAAACAGAAAAACTGCAAACTATACAAAGAAAATAATTTCAAACACATAACTAATGCAGAGTTATTGAAGAAAAACTTGAAAAAGTTAAAATAATAAAAACATTTTTAAATTTAAGCAAACTGAAGACCAGAAGGCTAAGCTGTAGTTCGGGTGACTGCTTTCTTCAAGCAGAGACACAGATTTAGAAGGCTTGACTACTGTTCAATGGACAAGCAGCCAGCCACTCCCACTTCCTGAGCTATCTAAACAGTTCCCTTAGCCTCCTTCTGAAGCACTTCTGTTTTGCTGGCCGAGGCTCTGTTCATTTGCTCTCTGCAGCTAGCTGTCCAGCCCTAACCCCCTCCTCCTCCCCCTCCCCCACCCCTGCCTTGCTGCTTCTTTCTGCTGGACTCTGCATTTTGTTCTTCTGCTTCTGGTTTGTATTTTGCCTCCGGCTGTGTGCTTCCTTTTGTTCTTTCCGTTTCTTCTCTGCTTGTGTCTTGGTTTTGTTTTCTTGTTTGGGGGATTCATTTTCTCAGCTCCTAGCATTTGCTTGCTCCTACCATTTGGCTCTTGCAGCTTCAGCTACTTGCTTTTAGTTACTCCCTTTGCTATTGTAACCAGTACCTGTGTTTTTACACAGACCAAAGCTGCTTCCCATGCTACAGGCCTATTTGTTCCTAATTGTTTTCACATGGAGTCAAGCTCCCTCTGAATCCAGGCTCCCTCTGAACCCTTGATATGCAGCTTACACATGTTTCCTGCTTAATCTACCTCCCTGTGGTCATAGCTGTTTTCACAGCATTGTGCTTCCCTCCTTCCCATGTACTCTACTCTTATGATTTATCATGTGCTTGAACCTAATGTATGTTAACCCTGTTTATGCTTGATGTTCATGTATTGTACCTTTGTAACCTCCCAGGTCGCGCCTGAAAGTAGACACTTGGCTGTCTAGAGCACTCACCAGTAAACAAAGCAAATAAATAAATTATAGAACACTACCACTCATAGCTGATGCTATTCACTGTTTTGTACACTGCTGTTCTACTCTGAGGTCAGCTAAGCAGCTGCTGATACTGTAACCTAGTTTTAATATCTGCATGTGGTTCTTGACCCTGCCATCACTTTCTTGTTTTTCTATGCTGCAGACTGGGAAGTGTCTGGGAGTCATGGCCCCATGTAGCTAATTACTTTTGTTCTATATCCTGCCTCTGCATGAAAATCCTCAGAGTATTTGTCACCTTAATTTGTCTTTCAATGCCTGGCTGACTTGCCCCACTATCATACTGCTGTCCCCATTTATGTTCATGTCACATCATTGCTACTGTGTTTTGCATAGCTGGCTGGCAGTATAACCTAGAGGTTAGAAATGTGAGCTGTGAATGAGCTTGGTACATCATGTAAACCAGATCTAGGTTTGATTCTCACAACCACCACATACATACTGTGTGATTCTAAGCAAGTCACTTAACCTCCCAGTGCTCCTAGGTCACCCTGAAAACAGGCAGTTGTGCCTAATGGGCCTCACCTGGTTACCAAAGAATTAAATAAATGCCTATGTCTTACATTTCCTATTGATTACTGTTATTGACCTACCTGCTGGTCCTACTATTGTTACCCTGCCCCACTGCATTACCCTGCTTTGCTGAACTACATCCAGATCCACCCTTGCTCATGCCACCTTTGTTCATTGCTCTCTGCCATTTACCCTGCAAGTTCTCAGTACTCATGCCCATTCAGCCCCTAATCAGTCCCTGAGGCATGCCACCATTCCATTTGGGTGCAGGTCCCTCCTGCATTGGCGCGGTCTCACTCTGCACCCTAGTCCGTAGCTTGAGTATGCAAAGTTTGGGGTGGGGTCCTTCTAACCTGGCCCATAGCTGGGAATGTCCTCGCTCTGGGAGGACCTTCAGTCATCAACTGTATTGACAACACCTCAAGTTGTAGAATTTATGACTAAGCCGTAAAGGGAGGTTACAGCGATTTTCTTTAGCTCTAGTAGTTTTCACTATAACGGTTGTCCATTGGCTTTAGTGGACCCTAGCAAGGCACCTTTACTGCATTAGGCCTGCAACCATCTCTGGTTCACCTTGTTTTCTGGTTTTTTGGATCGGTAGGCTGGGTGAGTGCCTCAGTGATCATTACTCTCCTCCTCCTGCCTTGGGCGGCAGTTGCAGAGCTACCATCTCATGACCCTCCAGGCATTCCTGTTAAAAGCTAAAGCAAGAGTTTTCCTCCAAATTGGAATATTTTCCATATCTTAATTATTGGGGCTTCCAAATTGCAGTAGCAGAACTGTCACTAATCAAATTATCCACGCCTGGAGGGAAGGCGACCTAAGCTTTGGAACCCCAGTGATTTCCTCCTCAAAGGGTTTTTCTCTCCTTCATGCAGAAGGTCATAATATCTAGTTAGTATTTCCTAGTTCCATTAGATGGGATCCGCTGTTGGATTAAGGTGGATGGTGTCCCTACTTGCTGTTCCCACTCTCCTGCCATTTTCTCTCTCCTTAGGAGGGCCTCTTATCTCTCTTGCAACATATTAAACCCATGCCATTGCTAACCTGTGCATCCCATTATATTTTTAGGCTGCTAGATGCTTATCTAGTACTATGTCTCACAACTACTGATTTGCTTATATGCTTCATACTTCTACTTTCTTTTTGGGGATCCTTCCTAAGGTATCTTTAGCCAAGGAATCCTCCCACGGCACTTCTAGGGGTGGAACCCTGTAGAGGGTTCCTTGCCTTTGTACCCCCACAGGGTGGTAATTTCTCTGCAATAGAGAGTGCGAATGGCCAAAACCTAAGTAACAGTTGCACAAGCATAACACTTACTGGCTGCGTAGGCCATTAAATTGGAAATCTCCGCCTATGGTTCAATGGACAAGCAACCAGCCACTCCCACTTCCTGAGCTATATAAACAGTTCCCCTCAACTTTCTTTTGAAGCACTTTTCTTTCCCCACCAGCCTCCCTCCTCCTCCTCCAGTGGCAGCACCTCTCTCCTGAGGATCCATCCTAAGATACCTTTAGCCAAGATAATCCTCCCATGGCACCTCTAGGGGTGTAACCCTCTAGGGGTTCCTTGCCTTTGGTACCTCAACAGGGTGGTAATTCCTCTAGAATAGAGAGTGCAAACAGCCAAAACCTAAGTAACAGTTACACAAGCATAACACTTACTGGCTCAGTAGGCCATTGAACCAATGTTAGAACACTAGAGGGAGCATTAACCACAGTACAGAATTTGAACCTGCATTCTAAGTTCTAAAATTAGCATAACATTCTGTCTCTGGGGCACCACACTCTAGTGGGTTGATGCATGTTGCAAAGCATCACTAATGGATTTCTCTTGTTTGAAGGACCTAAATCCCTTCCATCATCACAATACTGTGCTACTGCGTAACTAATGTGTGATGCTTCCATGCCATGGGTGTTGTACAAGGCAAAGCCACAAGCTTTTAAACCAATAGCAATGGTCTGCAGGACGAGAGAGCATGGGTTTGTCATGGGCAGATCTTGCCAAACTAACCTGATTGACTTCTTTGACTGGTTCATTAGGGTGGTTGACAATGGCCATGCTGTGGATGTCCTGCATCTGGACTTTAGCAAGGCTTTTCACTTTGTGCCACACAGGAGGTTAATGAGCAAACTGAGGGACATGGGGTGGGGAAAACTGCTGGGTGGGTTGAGAGCTGACTGCAGGGCAGACAATAGTGGGTAGTTGTAAGGGGAGGACATCCAAACCAAAGCCAGTAACCAGTGGGGTACCTCAGGGTTCAGTGCTGGACCCTGTTTTGCTCAATGTCTTCACTGGAGACATTGCAGAGGAGCAAGAGTAAGATCAGCCTGTTCATGGACGACACTAAGATTTGTTCAAACATGGACAATGAGGAAGAGAAGCAAGCACTCAGAGGATCTAGCTAAACTCGAGCACTGGTCTAGGGAGTGGCAGTTGGGTTTACATAGAAACATAGAATTTGATGGCAGATAAGGACCGCTTGGCCCACCTAGTCTGCCCATTTTCCTACCTGATGGATAAGCTGCAGATCCTAGTTAACCAACAGCCTACTTCCTCCTACCCTCCACTAGGACTGCCTTATGTCTGTCCCATGCATTCTTGAATTCCCCCACTGTTCTTGACTCCACAATCTCCTCAGGAAGGCTGTTCCATGCATCCACAACCCTCTGCATGAAAAAATACTTCCTCACACATTACCTCTGAGCCACCCCCCATCTTCAAATTGTGCCCTTGTTTTGCACATCTCTTTTCTGAATGCTAATTTAATGCTAAAATGTGCAAGGTCATGCACCTTGGAGCCAGAAATCCCAGGAAAAGCTGCTGGTTGGGGGAGTGCAGATGAAGGCTTCAGAGGAGGAAAGGGACCTGGGGATAATAGTCACAGGGGACAGGAAGGCATGAGCACAGTATAGGAGGACAGCAGCAAGGGCAAATAGGATGTTGGGGTGCATTGCCAGAGGGATCACCTCTCGAAAGGGAGATCATCCTGCCATTGTATAGCTCATTGGTGAGACCACATGAGAGTGCTGTGTACAGTACTGGTGCCCATACCTCAAAAGGATGTGAGATTACTGGAATGGATGCAGCATGGGGCTAAGAAAATGATCATGGGACTAGGGTAGTTGCTGTAAGAGGAAAGGTTGAAGCAGCTCAGCATGTACTCACTGGAAGACAGAAGGATGAGAGGGGACATGATAGAGACCTTTAAGTACTTGAAAGGCATAAACAAAGTTGGGGAGGAGGATTGTGCTGCTAAGGGGAATGGTCACTAGGGAGCACAATCTGAAGTTGGAAGGGAAAGTTTAGGAGGGAGATGAGGAGGCACTACTTCACAGAGAGAGTGGTGGTGATTGGAACACACTGCCTGAGGAGTTAGTCATTCAAAGGACTGTGGACAGCTTTAAGCAGGGTTGCGATAGAGGTAAGTGCAGGGCTAGTACAGCCAAGAACATAAAGGGAAGGACTGCAAAAGAGGAGTAAGGGAGGGTTTGGGTGGGGGCAGCTATAGTGATTTGAAACTAAGAGCTACACAGTCAGGTAGACTTGATAGACCTGTGGGCCTTTTTCTACTGGCAATTTCGTATGTTCATATGATTTGGTATGCAAATGAGCAATATTATAATATTTCTCACATAGTTCTTAAATAAACATAGCAAGCTGTCCCAAACAGAAGCTGGACCACACAGAAAATAAGGTGCAACATTTAAGTTAGATTATCCTGAGTGAAAAAATTGCTTGTAAATAACTTTGGGATGCAGTATATAAGCAGCACAAATGTAAATTATATACTATTCTACAGTTTACTCATTACAAGTAATTGATTTTATTTTTATTTATTTAGTTTTTGTTAACTGGTAGGTGCACTAGCCAGCAAGTGACTATTTTCAGGCATCCCTGAGGTACAATTACAATATAAGTAGAATGGTGCAGTTTATACAGTACAAGTACAGGTACATAGATTAAAGTACCAATGCTGCTGAGCATTGCTAAGTGACCTTTATCTCTTTGTCTTACTTTTCTTCAATCTCCTCAACACTGTTTTTAAAACTTTTCCTTAATTACATACTCTGGATTGTGTGACTATAATGAGTGTTAATTTTCTTGATCAGCAGTAGAGGATGACAATTGAGCTTGTGTAATCACTACTAGCCATAAAATCACAAGACAATTTTTCCAGAGCACATACTCCGCTATAAAATATCCTAGGTCATACCTGAAAACAGGCAGGGTTTTTGCCTAATGCACTTATTCAGTCACCAAAAGCTAATAAATAAAATGACCAAAACAGTGTATAAGACACTCATTAAAATCCATGGCATGCATGAGTGAAAGGCAGTTTGCAACAAAGGGCAATGTATAGAATGCTTTCAATTTTTTAATCTCTTCAAGGCACAGGCAACCATGTGAGCCTCTGGTTAGAGCACTGGGATGGTATTCCACGGACCTGGATTCAGTTCTCAGTGGATCACATTATTTTTCTCACTACATTTTGTGATTTAAATTGCTGAGTAGTGGCTAATATTACACCAGAAAACATAATTGGCCTTTCCTCTTTGTTGCATAGTTGCATGATATGCAATACCAAAGACAACAAGTGTGTCAGAGAACCCCAGATCCAAACATGTGAGCCTGAAGCTCAGTGGGTAGAGTTCAGAATGGTTTCCAGAGTCTGGGTTTAATTCCCAGTGGGTCATATTATTTCATTTTCACTACAATTTGTGATTTAAAATTGTTAGCAGTGGCTATACTGCACCAAAACATCTAGTTGTCATCAAAGCATAAACACAGAGGGCTAGATATTCAAACTGTGCCCAAAAGTAGCAGAAGCAGGAGCAAGCACAAGTCCATTGTGCCCATGCTAATAGATGCGATATTCAAAAAGGAGCAAGCCAAATTGCACCAACAGCTAACGTCTGAATATTGCACAACCTGCGCCATAGCCCAACTAGGAAGGGAAGCTGAGCAGATCCGATGCAGTTGACCAATAAGGACTGCCCAGCTGAGCAGCCCAGAGGTGCCATAGAGCAAGTAGGGAGTCCCCAGTAGCAGAGCAATGTAACTGCGCAACCAGGGAGGTAGGTAGGGGCCCACCACCCATGCCACAGATGGGCACAGGAACACACAGCAGAACTGACAATGCACCGCACAGCCTAAGCACAGCACAACTGAGGGAGGGTTGGAATATCCACGGTCCATGGGAACAAGCAAACAAAGCACAGCTGGGCCATGGTGCCCCAGCACACCCACTGGCAAGCTGAGACTGCCACACAGGAGGCGGACCACCCCATGCCACCAGCCCCCAGTGCACAGCACACCCTGCACCATGACCCACACCCCATGAGCAGTGACCACCATTGCAGGAAACCCCATGCATACCACCACCCCCACTTGCACACTGCAACCTCGTGTACCACAGAACCATACAAGCTAGACCCACCATGAGCACCCAGCAGTGAGTGGCAGCACACGGCAATGCAACAGCGGCAGACACAGTGCCAACATGCACAATCCCTGAGGCACAGCTGAGAGACCCGACCATGTGTCAGCACAAGAGGTACCCACATGGGAAAGGGCGTGCCCCTGACACCACCACCATTGAGACAGCACCCTGCACAGTAGACAAGTGTCACGTCCCAACCCACCACGAGCCACAGCAGCCAGAACAGACACCCACAGTGGTGCGTGGAAGCATGCAGCACACCGGATGCAACACAGTGCAGGGGCAAACACACACCCATACCCATGGGGACACTAACACAGGGACGCAGTAGTGTGGCAACCAAGCCCCAGCGTGGGCCCATGAAAACTGTGCACACACAGCCTGCAGTCCTCCATGGCACAGGAGTGACACCCACCCTGTGCATGAACTGTGGTCCTGTATGCCACCAGCATATGCCTGGAGCACAAGTCACAGACAATGGTGCATAGCCCCTGCAACACACACAAGCACAGCATGGAGGTGGGACAGCAACTGCGGAGGCCACAGTGTCACCGAGGCAAACATGCACCACACCAGTAACAGGAGGCAACCCAGCATTGTGGCGGTCACAGTGGATGACCTGCAGGGACAGCAACCACTGACAAAGCAGCAGACCTCGCAGGCCACAGACATGCAAGGGTGTCAGCTGCACAGGCCAAGGATGGGTTGACAGGGGCACAATGGACACAGAGCATGCACCATGGACCACTGCACACAGTAGTGCAATGCACAGGAACAACACACACACCACAGACACCGATTGATAGCCACTCCACACCAGAGACACTTCCCATGCACACACACACATACCCATGACTGAACCACCCCAGATGTCATGCACACCACTGCAGCTGAGCATCTATAGACAGCTGCAAATCAGAGACCACACAGTATTCATATCAAAATATTTGTATTCAAAACATATCAAAAATAGCTATGTACAAACATGAGGGGAAGGACAGGAACAAGGTGGGGTGGGTAAGGGGGTGAACATATGGGAGAGGGTAGGTGGGTGTGAGGCTTGATCAAAGGGGTAGTTGCAGGCAGGTCATGCAGATGTCAGTGTCCAGCCTGGTCCTCCTCTGCCTGGAGCTGTTGCCTGGGCCTCCTCCTCCTCCTGACCCCATGGTGCTGTGTAAGTCCCTCAATATGGAGAGGACTCTTGCACCACCTGCAGCATCTCCTGGACAGTCTGCTGGATCCACAGGAGTATCCGCACACCTAGGACAAGGGATCAGAGTCAATAGGTGTGACTGTCCATCCCCCTGCAGCCACCCATTATGCATGGCATACAGCCATGTGCCACGCTCCTGTGATGGTGTGCGCCCACCCACAGTGACCAAGTCCACAAGACATGCCCAACCAGGCAGCAACAGCCATGTGTACCATTGCACACACCACCACCCATGACCAGCACAGCACAATCAAGGCAGTACAGTAACGTGGCTATGCAGTGTGCAGACAGTGCCACAGCCATGTGCCCAGTGCACGCATGGACCACCATTGATGCACTCCCAGACATGCAGTGCCACTGGACAGTGCTGACTGTCACATGTCACGTGCATGGCAGTGGTGTCCATGGATAGTGGCCATGCTCTGCTTCCCACCCTGTCACACAGCATGCACTAATCATGGTGTCATGGCACTCACCCTCATCGGGACGTTATTGGCATTGGGGTTGGTCCCCAACACGCTCCTGTGCAGCGTCCTCCTCCCTGCTGCAGCTCCACCATCCGCCTCCGCTCGCCATGCCTGTGGGAGACAAAGGAAAGAAACACATCAGTACAATCCCAAAGCAAAGTCCCCTGCCCCAATGTGTGCCTACCCACCCATCCAGCCAGACCCACCCACCCCATACCCTGTAAACACCGCCACAGCCAACCCTAGACTATCCCTCCCTATGTGCTGGACACATAAGACAGTGTTACCCATATGGATGATACAAGTGTGTAGATGTATCACCCACCTGGACGAGGCACCATGCCCCTCCTGGCAAGTGACCACAGACGGGTAAGTTCTCGCTCCCTCCTTCTAAGGTCCCTGTACCAGTGCATGCACTGTTCAGCCATTCTCCTGCGCCAGTGGCCACCTCTAGGTTAGTGGCCACCTCTTGCCAAACCTGGGTCCTGGCCCTGTTCAGTGCCTCCTTGCCAAAGTGGGCCATAGTGTGGCTCCACAATGGCTACAAGGTTGGCCAGCTCAAGGGCACTCCATTGAGGGGCTCTCCTGCGTGCCATCTCTACTGCTATAGTAGACAATATGGTGCTCTGCAGTGCGGCACCCCACGGAAGTTATGCGAGGCTATAGCGCCACCATTCCTATTGTGCTGTCACCGAACAGCACGATAGAGGTGCAGCCATGCCGGATGTATAGCACCAAGAGGGCAAAGGTCGGGTAAGGGCCATGGGTCTCTGGCACAAGGCCACGCACAGCGCCATCCCCGCATGTCTATGCGTCTGGTGCGATTGGTTGCCTGTGTGCCATCGCCAGTGAACTACTGCGCGGTTGTGCCACAGTGCCATGTAGTGACCCACACCATAGCACCACTGGCACAATGGTGGCGTGCCTGAATTGCCTACCGTGCACAGCAGTCATCAACCACGGCAGATGCCTGCGTAAGCTACCTGGGCATGCGCAGTGAGTGTACTATGCATGCCACAGAACTGTGCCATTGGCTCAACATGTTCAACACAATTTGCCAAAAGTGCAAAATGCGATATTCAGCCGTCATATGCAAATCATCCGATCAGCCATGCAATGGCTCAGCGCACAATTTGCATCTCATTAAAGTTGCTCCTCACCTAATTTGCATGGATTGCACTATAAAACTGCGACACTGTTCTGCAGTGGCCATATTCAGTTACTGCAGTTTATTGGTGAGTTGCATGCTGTATGGTGTTCTGGACTGTGGTATCAGGGACTTGCTTTGTACTGCACAGTCACAGGTAACCACTGTCATCCATACAGGCTGAATAATGACCGAGCGAGGTCTGGGTGAGGAGGACAATGATGGTGGGCAGTAGAGGGCCCAGTTTCACCAAGGCCAAGATGGAGGCACTCTTTGAGGCCTACATTGATCAGGAGCCACTGCTCAGTGGACGGCGGGGGCACCCTTCAGGCCCGTGCTGCTGCATGGGAGGGGTGGCACGTGCTGTCAACCTGCACAGCAGCCACCAGCACTCTGTGCAGGAGTGTAAGAAGAAGATGGGTACCGACAGGAGAGGGTGAAGGAGAAGGTGGCTGCTATCAGGAGGCATATGCTGCAACAGGTGGGTGCCAGCCTGAGGTGGTGCAGCTTACACCAGCATAGGACAGGCTCGCTGCAAGCATGCAGCGTAGTGCCATTGAGGGCGTTCCAGGAGGTGGCTTCCAGACAGGTGGTAGCCCATCACTGCATGGTACGTCATGGTCTGTCGGGGGTAGATCACATGCACTAACATGACCTTACTTTTACAGATTCTGCATGTCTGCGGGGACAGCGGTGGAGGGCCTGTCCACTGCAGACAGTCATCTGAGTTGGAGGAGGGACCATCCACCTCCACAGGTAGCCAGCGAGCATTGCAACAGTGGGTCCGCCTGGCTGTCAACACTAATGTTGTTGAGACAGGTGTGAGGGAGGCCCTTCCTGTGTCTCAGTGTTCTGGCATCCAAAGATGCCAGCACACTGTGGCTGTGGCTCTGGCACAGACCTGCACCAATGATGATGACATGAATGTTATGGGCAGTGACATGTGTGTGGCATGGAATGGACACACAGCAGGCCAGCTCACGCCCATGGACCTGGCTGGTTCCGGCGTGTGTGCCAGCGTGTCAGCACAGTCCCAGGCTGTGCCTGTCAGCACCAGTGGGGCAGCACTGGTGGCTGGTCAGGACAATGGCACTGTTGCGGCCACAGTGACAGAACAACTGATCCCTTGGGCACAGCAGGCAGAGGGCAGCAGCAGCAGTCGCCCACCGGGACTTGGGGTTCAGGGTTCAGTGGTGGCATCTGTGCACCACCTGTGGACTTGCCCATACCTGGTCTGGTGAGCAGCACCCACCCTCAGGAGTGTTGAACATCAGGCCATTCCATACCCTGAGGGACAGGATGCCGAGCTGGCAGGCGACCTCTTTAATGAGCACACCCACCTACAGGCATCAGTACAGCAGATGCAGCTTTCAATGTCCATGGAGGCACTGTGTGTGGCTCTGGGCGGATCGAGGAGCGACACAGCAGGGACACCAATAGGATCCTGTCACAGATTGTCCAGTTGCAGGAGGATGTGACCGCTGCCATTGACAGGCAAACACAGGCGTTGGTCACTGCCATGGCCACAATGGGCACACAGGTGCCCATGTGTCGCCACACAGCGCAGTTCACTATCCACTCCCCATTCCCAGTGTCATGCAACACCCACCCTGTTGATGCCGGGTTCAGCTGTGGGCATCCTGAGCACTCCTGGTGCAGGTAAGTTCGGTGTGCTGCAGACCCCTGTGTGGGCACGGTCGTGTTCACGCAGTGGAACCCTAGTGGACCATCAGTGCCACCCCAGAGGTCTGTGGTCAGCCTGCCAGTGCTGCTGGGTCTCAGCAGGGCCACCCATGCATCCGAGGTGGACGTGGCACTGTGCCGCCAAGACTGACCTGTCTCCCAGCGTGGGCACTGTCTGGTGCTGCCCTGTGTGCATTGTATGTTTTGGTGGGCAGTGCACGGTGGGTGCCGGCCCTGCACTCAGACACAGGGTCCACCTGCACACCCTCCTGACTGCTGTCCACAGGTACGTGTGCATGATGATGCCTGCATTGCGCTGTACACCAAAGTGTGATGTTGCCCAGCATCTGACACATGTACATAAACAGTCAGTGGATGTGGTGGCCTGTGGACATGTGTGTTGCTAGTGTTTGTGTTTTGCTGTTTGCACCTGACCCCTGTGCACTTTGTGCCTATTGTGTGTCGTGTGTGTGTGTTCGCCCATGTGGCGTGTTACTGTTCACCCCTCCCTCGTTGTATGTGTGCTTCTGTGCCCTGCCACATCCCTTGCCAGCATGCACCCTGGTGTGTTTCCATGTGTGTATGTGGGTTGTGCCCTAGCCACTGGTGGTTGCACTGGCCCCATGACTTACCTGTGTTGGATGAAGTGCTTCTTTGTGATGGTGTCTCCGGTGCAGCTGTGCCAGCCAGATCAGTGGGGTCCCGTCAGCCAGGGGGCTGCCCATCCCTATCGTCACCGCGTCACCGTCGTCCCCATCATCTGTATGGCTATCCCACAGTCTTTGGCCATGTTGTGCAGGATACAACAGGCCAGGAATATCCCACAGGCCTTTGAGGGGCTATAATGTAGGGCACCACCAGAGGTGTCCAGGCAATGGAAGCACGCCTTCAGCATCCCAAACACCCGCTCAATGATGTTGCATGTGGTGGCATGTGCCTCACTGAAGTGTTGCTGCGATGGGGTCATGGGCCACTGGTAGGTGTGAGCAGCCAGGGACGAGTGGGTATCCATCACCTGTGTGGAGATAGTGGAGGTTAGTGTCTTGTTCAGGCTCAGACTGCCCCAAACCCTGTGGGCTACACCCATGGCACCTCTGGCTTACCCCTTGCCCATGATTTGTCAGTTCTACATACATACTTACCCACTAGATGACCTGTGGGGATGTCCCCACTCTGAATTGATGGCACAGTGATGACTGGTACCAGATGAAGGAATCATGTGCTCCCAGGGTGCATGGCACAGACATTGATGATGCCCACTGGCATCACACACCACCTGGCAGTTGACACTGGCATATCCCTTCCGATTCATGTGAGATGATCCCACCGGGCCAGGTGGTGCGAATGGCCACATGGGTGCAGTCTTTGCCCCTAACCGCCAGGCATATGTGCTACCCTGTGGATCTCCTGTATGTTTGCTGTGCACTCCTTCATGCTGCTGGAAATGAATGTACTCCACAGCATGTGGCAGCAGGCCGCTGAGGAATTGGGTGAGGATGCATGAGCGTGGCCAACTCTGTTATTCCTGTGGTATCCCCTGTTGGTCTCTGGAAGGTACCCGTGGCGAGCAAGCACATGCAGGCTGTTACCTTTGTCTCCACTGACAGAGCATGACTCCGCGTGTGGGTGCCTGCATCACATCACTGCACAGCTCACAGAGCCACCTCAGTATTGCCCTGTTCAGGTGGTACCAGCCCACAGTCTCAACATGTGTGTACAGCTCAAAGCTGGTGCGGGGCTCGGTACTGCCTGTTGAGGCATACCACGATGGGCCCTTCACGGCCCGTCCCCCTGCAGCATGCCTTCTCACCCCCTCATTACGGCATCCATGTGGAAGGTGGCACTGTCCATGTCCCTGGCTTGTGTTCCCCCCAGCTGATGTTGCTTTGTTCCCCAGCTGTCCTTACTGCTACCTCCCTGTACCAAGTACACCTACTGGCTCTGCACTCTGTGGCTCACACACCTTCCCTTGCCCCTCTTCTGTGTTGTGGTTTCCTTGGCCTGCCCTTTCTCCTTATTTCTCTGTGCCTGTCTCTGACACATGTGGCTTTCCTTTAGCGTTCTTGTGTCTCTTCCTTGCTCCTTTTATTTTGGCTCATTTCCGCTGTAGGCGAACTTCCACCTGTTCTCATTGTTGCGCATTGCTAAGTCTTTGAACATCGCACCAGCGCCTCTTTATGCATGGTTCCTCCTCTTGGTTGCACATGCTTCATTATCATTGTGCTGTTGCTCAGCATGTTTTCAGTGGCTAACTGCCTCCTGCTGAATATCGCAGAATGGCGCATTTCTAACTTGCGCTGGCACAACCCTATTGCGCATTGTGCAACCCTTTTGAATATCCAGCCCCCATTCTAAAGCATAAAAACAACACATAGTAGCATAGGTATGCAAATCCTTCTGTGTGTATGGGGAACTGTGTAAGAAATCACTCAGCTGGCACTATACACTACTGGCAATGGTACAAACTGCTGAACTGGGCACTCAGCACCAAAATGTGAAGGACACCAATTAGCACTGAAACTTACTTTTTGTCTGTCTATTAATAAAACAATCCATCACTGATGTAGGCTAACACCCATGATAGCACTCGCCCAGCCTGACAAGTTTTGGACCTTGTCATTTATCAAATGCTAAGGCAGTACAAAAGCACTTCCCTTAAATAGTGCTAGTCAGAAAGACATAATCATGATACAAGGCTCTTAATTAAAAGTGATTGGATGAATCTATAAAACATTCAATAATCAGTTAAAATCATTTGCACAATGACTAGCCCCCAAATAACATTTCCACTTTGGGTAGAAAGTAGGATGGGCACAGAGGAAAACTGTTTGAGGGAAAAAGAGAATAAAGGAATGGGTGGTGTTGGGGGAGATCAGATAATCAATCATGTAAAGCTATTATTCAGTAATACAATATACACTGTCTTAAAGATAATACAATTGACAGAGCAGCACAACTAATTAATTTTTTAAGAAAATCAGTCCATTGTTGGACACATTTGGATAGTATGTCTTCAAAACACAAATACTAATCACATGATGACACTATTGCTGTGTCCGCATTGAAGATGGCCACCGGGCTGAAGGCGCTGTAGAGCTACTTCTGTTTTGCAGCCTAGTTTTGTATTGTATTCCTTATCTTGCTCGCTTTTTTGCACCGCTTTGGTTTTAACATTTTTTTTATTTTATCGACTCCACAGCATCAGTTTTGTATTTTGTTTTCCTGACCTGGACTGTTTAATCTCCCCATTTTGTCTTGAACTCTGAGCTGGCATTGGAGCAAGTGTGGTGGTAAAGTGTGCCCGTCCCACGAGCGATGTCGGGATCTATCGACTGTCTCATAGTGTGTATTGGGGCTGTTGGCTCTCCTGCCCACGACTGCGTGTATGTTCAGTATGCTGGGCCAGCTGCTGCTCTGCTCCTATGGATTTTGTGCCCCTGCTAACTCTGCTAACTCTGTGGGACAATTTGATGTCAGAGGCTGCTTTCTGATGTACTGCCATGGTTATATTGCTGTCGGTTTTGGTCCCGTTGAGCTAGCATTTGGGTGCAGTTGAGCCACTATAAATCCACCACTGAGACTCTTGGGGAGCTGTATTCCTAAGCAAAGACACTGCTTCAAGATCAGGATTAAATTTGTGAAGATTTGAACATTGGCTGTGGACTATCCTGGATTGCTGGCAGCTTGCTTGAGGTCATTAGAGTACTGTGTATACTGAACAAACTTTAATTTGAAGCAGGGAGCTGGTTTTGGATCCTGTTAGTGGACTGACCGCAGTGTGGCTGTGCAGGGGTCGGGCTGTGTGGGGTCCCAGTCTCACTGTGCTGGGTAACCAACAATGTGGTTTAGTGTACCCTAGGGGTTTCTGTTGTACCTGCTATTGGACCTGCTAAGAGTGGGTCTGGCAGGGATCTATAGTATTAGCCATAGGCTTGCAGTTTGGTCCCTTATTGGATTTATTGGGGCTGCTCCTGCTTCAGAGTTATACTTTTCTGAAGTGGACTTTCTGATCTCCCATCCTTCAAGACACAGTCAGAGTGCCCTCTTACCCATTAATCTCGGAACCGTGAGAGAGTACCGAAGTTAAAAGGGTTCAGTTATCATCAAAAAAATCACCTGGTAGTGAGAGTACCTTGGGGACAAAGAAGGAACTGAGTTTTCAAGCATTTTATCTCCCAGAAAGTGAGAGTCCCTGGGGAATCTGTTGGTTTCCTCTCTTGGTATGATAGCCATTAGGGGTGGAAAAACTTTTTCTGTTGATATTGGATTTTTATGGACTTTAATGTTTGTGCATTCTATGATTGCCTTAGATATAGTTTATTTTTAGAAACATAGAAACATAGACTTTGGCAGATAAGGACAGCTTGGCCCATCTAGTCTGCCCATTTCCCTACAGGATAGGCTGCAGATCCTAGTTAATCAACAGCCTATTTCTTCCTACCCCACAAGAATTGCCTTATGTCTGTCTCATGCATTCTTGAATTATCCCACAGTTTTAGACCCACAACCTCCTCAGGAAGGCTGTTCCATGCATCCACTACCCTCTCTGTGAAATAATACTTCCTCCATTGCCCCTGAACTGCCCTCCTTCTATCTTTAAATTGTGTCCCTTGTTCTTGCAAGTCTCTTTTCTGAAAGATGCTACCCTCTTGGACTTTGTTGATTCCACTGAGGAACTTAAAGTTTCTATCATGTCCCCCCTCCCCTTCTTTCCTCAAGGGTATACATATTAAGCTCCTTTAGTCTCTCCTCCATACGACTTCTCTTGCAGACCCTGCACCATTTTAGTTGCCCTCCTCTGGACTACCTCTATCCTGTCTATGTCCTTGTGGAGATGGGGTCTCCAGAACTGGACACAGTACTCAGATGGGGTCTTACCAACTGTCTGTACAGAGGGATAATAACTTCCTGTTTTCTGCTGCTGATGCCTCTCCCTATACATCCCAGTATACCCCAGCCCTCCCTACTGCCTTCTCACATTGCTTGCTAACCTTAAGGTCATCTGATATGATTACCCCTAGGTCCCTTTCCTTTTTCGTTGTTGTTACTACCTCCCCACCCATTGTGTATTCTTCCCTGGGTTCTTGTTTCCCAGGTGCATTATTGCACTTCTTTGCATTGAATCCTAGCTGCCATACTTCTGACCATTCCTCCAACCTTGCCAAGTCCCTTTTCATCCTTTCCACGCCTCCTTGTGTATCAACCCTGTCATGAATCTTTGTGTCATCTGCAAAAAGGCATACTTTTCCTTCCAGTCCCTCTGCAATGTCACTGATAGAGACATTAAAAAGAACTAAACCCAATACTGAACCCTCGCACCCACTAGTAACCCCTCTTTCTTCAGAGTGGACTCCATTTACAATTACCTTCTGTGTCCTGTTGTGCAGCCAATGTTTTACCCAGGCTACCACCCTGGGACCCACTCCCAGGCTGGTTAATTTGACTATTAATCTTTTGTGTGGGACTGTTTCAAATGCCTTGCTAAAGTCTAGGTAGATCATGTCCACAGCCCCTCCCTGGTCTACTACTTTGGTCACCCAGTCAAAGAAATCTATTAGATTCGTCTGACATGACCTTCCGCTGTGAATCCATGCTGCCTTGGGTCCTGTGCTCCACTGGCCTCTAGGTACTCAACTATTCTTTCTTTCCAAGTGACTCCATCACTTTCCTACCACAGAGGTCAGACTGACAGGTCTGTAGTTTCCTGCTTCTGTCTTGGTCCCACTTTTGTAAGGGGAGTCATCGCCTTCCTCCAGTCCTCGGGTACTACACCATCCTCCCATGATTTATTAAAAGAGTAGCCAGTGGTTTCACTAGTTCCTCCCTTAATTCTTTTAGAATTCTGGGGTGAATTCCATCAGGACCCATTGCTTTGTCCACCTTCAGTTTTAGGAGTTCTTGCAGAACCCTTTCTTCTGTGAAAGGACTGGGATCGACCTCCCTATCAAAGAGTGCTTCTGTTGATTGGATTAGGCACTTCCCCTCCTCTTTTGTGAATACTGAGCAGAAATATTCGTTCAGTATCCCTGCTTTTCACTGTCCCCCTCTGCCCACCCACCGTTCATTCTATTCAGCCTCACTATCCCTCCCTTTGTCTTTCTCATTCGCTGATGTACCTATAAAGGTTTTATCCCCTTTCTTGACTGAGTTGGCTATCTGTTCCTCAGTTTGGGCCTTTGCTATTCTGACTTCCTCCCTGCTTCCTTCTGCCTTAACTGGTACAGCTCTCGTCCTGCTCCTTCTGTGATTCCTTATACTTCCGGAATGCTAGCTTTTTCTTCCTGACTTCCACAGCCACCTCTTTTGAGAACCATAGTGGCTTTTCTTTAATTTTGATTTGTTTGTTGCTTCACACAAGGCTTGTTGCCTCTGTGATGGCAGTTTTGATGATTCCCCATTGTTACTCCACCTCCTTCTAGCCTGTTTGCTATTGCTTTTCTGAAGCACTCTCCCATCTTGCCAAAGTCAGCCCTCCTACAGTTCAGTACCCTCACTTTTGTATGGCTTGACTCTGTAGCTGAGTTTAATGTGGACCACACTGTTTGATGGTCACTTGTCCCCAGATGGCAACCCACTTCTAGATCTGAGATCCTCTCACTGCCCCCATTTGAGAGTATGAGGTCTAAGATTGCTCCCTCATGAGTGGGTTCGAAACTAGTTGTCTAATGCCTGCCACCTGTAGGGCATCAAGAATGGCCCTGCTCTTGGATGTGGCTGCAGCAAATGTGCTCCAGTTAACATCTGGCATATTCAGGTCTCCCATCAACAGTATCTCCCTTTCTCTGCCATTCTAAGAATGCCTTCTATCATATCCTTGTCCATTCCCTCCCCTGACATGGGGTCTGTACCTAACCCCTGTGCAGATTGTGGTGTCCTTTCCAGTCTCAAGGTAACCCACAATGCCTCCTCTCCTCCTGTTTACTCTTTTGTTCAGTTGCTTTTATCCCTTCCTTTACATAGAGACTACTCCTCCCCTCTTCTCCCATGCCTGTCTCTCCTGTAGATTATGTACCCTGGTATGTTAACATCCCAGTCATGGTTCTCTGTGTACCATGTTTCTGTGACTGTTATGATATCCAGGCATTCCTCTTCCATCAAGGCCACCAGCTCAGGGAGCTTGTTGCCCAGACTATGTGCATTGGTACTCATTATCCTCCATTTCCAAATGGTCTTACTCCCTTTTCCCCATCCCTGTCCTTCTTGCCTTTGTCACTTTCTCCATTTACCCCTTCCCTTCTCCCTATCAACACCTCTATGTTGGTGTTTGCACTTTTCACTACCCGTGATTATTGGGGGGCTAGGATTTCCTGCTCCTTTTCAGTGCCTCCCCCTTGGCTAGTTTAAAGCTTGCCAAAGAACATTTAAACCTATCACCTAGGGTCCTGGTTCCCCTCCGGACAGATGCAGCCCATCATGCCAGTATGAGCTTACATCACTCCAAGTGGAACCCCAGTCCCCAATGAAGCCAAATCCCTGAGCTCCACACCAGTTTTCAACCACTGATTGAATCCCATGGTGTGGAACACCTAGCCTCTCCTATGCCATAGATGGGCAGCACATCCAAGAAGGTTACTGTCGTGCTACTTGACTAAGGCCTCCCCAATTCCACAAACTCTTCCTGCACTTCTCTAATCTCTTTCTTAGCCAGATCATTTGTCCCTAGGTGGAAAATGACATCCAGCTCCCTCCCTGTGTAGCTGCTCCGGCAATCCTGAGGATTCGCTCCCTGTCCCTCAAGCCATGGCGCCAGACAGGCACCTACCTCCTTCTCCCTTCCTCCCCAGTTCTACCTTCCCTAACAATGGAGTCCCCACCAAGAGTTGTTTCCTTCCCTGCAGGGTCCCCTGCCACCCTCCTGTGGGTCTCCTTTGTGGAAGTTCCCAAGCATCCTCCGTGGTCTCCACTGCGGATGCCTCCATAGAAGGAACCACATTTTGCCAGAATGGCATAGGAATTGTGAGGAGAGGTACAAATGGAGGGATGTGCCTCTGTTCCACCACCCTCACCCTCCCTGAGCCCACTGTGGTCCAACCGCCTCTTTCTTGGCAACCTCTGAGGCAACGGCAATGGCACTGGTGGTCCCTGGATGAAGAGGAGGTCCCACAAATCCTGGCCAACTCAGCCTGGAGATGAGCAATCTCCTCCCTCAGCCTAGAGAGATGCCTGCAGATGGGACAACACTGCATCCTCCAGAACATCTCCCGGAAGACTGCTGTTTCACAGCCACTGCACTGCACCACTCCAATCATGTCTTATTTCTGGCCCCTTAACTGTTTGCAATCCTTACTCTTTCCTCTGTTTTTTCTCTCTCTCCTTACTTTCTGTCTGTGTGCCCTTTAAGCTCCTGTTGTCCTGTTCTGAGACAAGAATATCATATATATTTCTCAGTAGACCACTTACTTGCTCAGAGGCAGACCTCCAGCAGCTAGAGGGGGCGGAGGCTACTCTTGCCCTTCTAGAATGGTGGGTCTTTGGTGGTTCTGTGATCACTCACTTCCTGCTCCCAAACAGGAAGTTCCTATTGTCAGTCAAATCCTGTGCCTATAAAAATAGAACTAGTTTTGGGTGGGGGTGGAGGGGAGAGAAGGAGGGCAATATAGTCCCAGTAGAGAAGTCCAGTCACACAGCAGTCCTTTCTCCTGGTGTCTTCTGCCAAGCTATTAGCAGAATCTTTCTAAGGCAGTCTTTAAATGTAGCTTCCTTCTAGCTAAGTCACTCCCCTACTTACTAGATCTTTCTACAAGTAATTTAAACCTCACAGCAGTTAAGTCCTTTCAAACACCTGATATTTACACCTAGATAACTGTTCAGATACCCATTCAGTTCAGTTAACCCAGACAAACAAGCCCTTTTTTTGTTTTGTATGTTAGTTTTTTACCCTAAATTAAAGGTCCAAGTACAAAGTTCTTCTACTTTAGTCCCAGCAGAGAAGTCCAGTCACACAGCAGTCCTTTCTCCTGGTGTCTTCTGCCAAGTTGTACTATTTTAATAAGTATAATTAGTTATTTGTTTCTATTTCTGTGGAGTGGTGTAATTTCATTGTGATTATTAAAATGTGTTAGAGGCCTGCCGTCATGGTCATCGCTATTCATCCTTTGCCCTTCATGCCTTCTACCCCTTTACCTCACCCCATTGCAGTTTGATATCTACCAGTGCTGCAGAGCACTGGGTATTGCTCGTTGTGGGAGGAGAGGAGTCAGGGGAATGAACAGTGGAGGGTGAATAAGTGGAGCCACGGATTAAGGTTATGAGATCCAGGAGATTTCCTGGGGTGAAATGGAACCCATATCGTGGTCCTCCATGTCTGGTTTCCATACCAAGGGCACTACCAATTTTGGTGGACAGGTGGCCCGGATGGCCCTGGAAGCCCATCAAACTTGTGCAGTGTTATGTAATGCCAGGTCCATTAAAAACAAGACTGCAATTATGGCAGATCTTGTTGGTGCAGTGGACCTGGCATGCATTCTGAGACCTGGCTGGATGAGAACTCTGGCCCCATATTGGAGGCTTCAACTCCAGCCAGGTATTCAGTTATTCACGCTCGAGATTGGATCGGAAGGGGTGGTGGTTGTGGTCTGTTTCAAGACCGAACTGGGCCTAATGAGTATACCAGTTGAGGAGACCCAGTCATTTGAGTGTACTGTGTAGTAACAGGTGTAGGCTGTAGGATCACCCTCATCTACCGTCCACCCAGAGATGAGAAGTGGTTCCTTCAGGAAGTGGTGGACTTCATGATCGATATGGCATTTGAGTTTTCCCAGGCTGATGGTCCTGGGACTTTAACGCCTGGGTTGATGTGAACTCTCATGAATTTAGTCAGCACTTCCTCCAGTTAAAGTCATCTCGGGCCTTACACAGATTATTTCCACTGCTACTCATACAGGAAACACAGTTATTCTCTTGACTTAGTTTTCCTCCTGGGGGTGAAGCCTCTGAACTGGGGGTGAAACCAGTGGGATAGTCCTGCCACTACACTGTGCATTTCAGTTTTGTGCCGCCTGTGTAGGCCTGCCCCTGTTGTGATGATCAGGTACCGCCCTTTATGAGATGTAAGCTCTGAAGGTCTGGCGGCACTTGATCTATCAGTCCTTCCATCAGCAACCAACGATCCAGAAGCCTTAGTTGTGGCCTATAATTCAGCCGTAGCTTTAGCTCTGGATATCATTGCTCCTATCTGAGTTTGCCTCTCTCCCTTCACCCTTGCTTCACCTGGTTTGATAGATCTTTGAAGGAGATGTGACAACAGGACGAAGGTTAGAGCATTGCTGGTGGAGATATGCCCTTGATGCCGACCACCTTAGGTTGATTGACCATTATCAAGCCTATCAATCCACAATCACTCATAAGAAGGCAGAGTTAATGTCAGGAGATTGAGTCCACTCAGAACCATCCACTCAGCTTTTTCAAACTGTGGACAGACTGTGCAATCCAGCCTGTCTACAGGTTGAAGAGCATTTTGCAAAATTGAGTGCGTGGAGCTGGTTCGATTCTTGCCGCTAAGGTGGATGACATCAGGGCGAAACTCCTATTGGCACAGTCTGGTGCTGCTCTAGACTGGCATTTGGACACTGCTCCTCAGTTTTCCTGGAGTACCTTCAGCCGGCTGGAGCTCAGTGACATCATTAGGATCATCCAGGGTATGTGCCCTACGTGCTGTAGTCTGGATCCGGGTCCAACTACCCTGATTTTGGGTTATAGTGACATTCTTGGCCCAGAATGGATAGTCTGATGCTCTCTGTAAACAGGTGTTTGTCCTAGCTCCCTGAAAGAGGCCGTGGTGACACCCTCTTGAAGGAAGCTTCCCTGGACCCAGACTGCCATGTGAACTACAGACCTATCACAAACCTTCCTTTATGAGGAATTTGATCAAGAAAGTAGTTGCCATATAACTGGAGGACCATTTGACCATCCATGATGTCTATGAGCCTCTCCAGTACCATTTTGGCAGAGGCATAGTACTGAGACAACACTGGTTTGGGTGCTCAATGATCTCCTGATGGCTAGAGATTGTAGAATCGTTCCATTCTGGTCCTTCTTGATCTCTCTTCAGTGTTGGACACTGTGGACCATGGGGTCCTATTCAATCATTTGAGGTTCATCTGTGGCCTGTCAGGTACAATCCTCAGGTGGTTTCCATCTTTCATCACGGAAGAACTCAAAGGGTGGTGTCGGGAGTTATTCTTCTGACCCAGTTCCTTTGCTGTGTGGGATTCCTCAGGGATAGGTGCTGTCCCCCATGTTGCTCACAGTGTATATGCTGCCCCTCAGAGACATTGTAAGAAGGTATGGGCTAAGGTTTCATTGCTATGCTGATGATACCAAGCTCTACCTTTCTTTTACACCTGATCAGAATAGAGATTTCTCAGAATTTAATAACTGCCTCACAGAAATCTAGGAGTGGATGGCTTCGAGCTGGCTGAGGCTGAACTCGGTAAAGGCAGGTGTTGGTGGTGGATCCAGGTCACTAGATAGAGGCTAGTGGAGGTTACCCTCGGGACTCTTTCTTGGGGCCTCCACTCCTGACCTCTGAGCAGTTGTGAAAGCTGGGGGTAATTTTTTTATCACATCTGTATTTCTCCTTGCTCCGATATGACCCCCATCTGAGCGGCTCCCCAGCTCCGTCCACAGAATTACTGGGGCTTATCTTATGCCTGGTCCAGGAGTGGTGCCTGCATTGAGTGGTCGCCATCCTGCCACGGTTGCCTTTTTCTGTTTTCTCTCCATTTTTTTTCCCCGATGACCTCAGGAGAGGGCGCATGCATGTGGAGGCATGCATGCACCTCACAGCCCTGGTAACAGCCCTTCTCCACCTGCCCCATTGGCCTATTGCCAGCACCCTTGCTTGTGCAGCCCTTGGCCTCCACCAGGGGTAGCTGTGAGTGAGGGATGCCACCCCACCTCTCTGGACAGAAGAGCTGCCTTGATGGCTGCTCCATCCTGCTCCACCCACCCCCTTGCTGACCTCCAATGACCCAGGCTTGTTCCTGAACCCAGGTTGTCAGCGTGGCATGAGTGAGATGTCCAGCACCTCAGCCCCTCTTTGCCACCGGGCGGTGGGGGGTAATACTGATGAAGGGTTGACACTGCTTTTCGCAGGTGTCGGCCGTCATCAAATACTCTTTTGCCATCTGAGGAACACCTCCAGAGTCAAGCATCTAGTTCCGTCCGGTGACCTTCTTATGTTGGTCCATGCCTTTGTGTCTTCTCACCTGGATTATAGCAATGCCCTTTACCTAGAGCTCCCAGGGATGGATTTTCACCACGTGCAGCTGGTACAGGCGTGGCTGCCTGGTTATTGATGGGGACCCCTCAGTCCTGTCATATTTTGCCAGTGCTGTACGGAGACAGCACTGGCTGCCAGAGACAATGGTGAATCACCTTTAAAGTCAGACTTCTGACTTATAAAGCACTATACGGACAGGGCCCAAACTACCTGAAAGAGCTTCTGGTACCTTACTGCCCATTGATCGCTCAGCTTGTCTGACAGTGGTTGCTAGATCGCCCATGGGTTTGTTTGAAATCTTCTGGGGCTCATGCATTTATCACGTGGCCCCTACCCTTTGGATTGTCTACCCCACCAGATATGTGAATGCCCGACCGTGGAGGGATTTAAACAGGTGGTTAAAACTGTTTTATGGAGCCGTGCTTTGGGGAATTAGTTTTGTTGCTGATTATATACAAATATTTTATTCTGTTTATTGTATATGGAATTTTAAGTTGGAGCTGTTTTAATTGTATGTAAGGCACCTTGGTATTTGAAAGGCACCATATAAATAAAATTTGATTTGACTTTATTTGATTTGAAACTAAAATCCACATGAAAGCACTTTATTTTCTAAATAAGGACTAAATCAAATGCTACATTATGCCTAAGTTTTAAGGTGGCTTATAGTTCTAAAATTCAAAACATTGCCCTTTTAAGATCAAATTGTTTAAGTTTCCTCCTCTTGGATTGGGATTCATGATGTCTATGGTCTTACGGAGAAAGTTTGATTAGCACTATTCACCATTTGCATTACATGTGCAACTCTTGCATAGGTGGGATCCTTTATTTCTATATCCTTTTCAGGTGTCAGTGTGGCTCAGTTGGTAGCAAATCCGCCTCTGGACCAGAAGGTCGTGGGTTCTCGTCCCACACTGGGATTGGACTTGCACCTAAAAATCGCTGGCATCTGAGTGCAGTATTGGGGGTGCTGTACTGCAGGGTGTGCCATCCTTCGGATGAGGACGTTAAACTGAGGTCCCTTCTGCCCATCCTGGTGTTGTCCTGGTGGGTGTCCAGGTGGAAGTAAAGAACCCAGGGCACTCTTCGCAAAAAGTAGGAACATTCCGGTGTCCTGGCCAACATTCCTTCCCATAAACCGGTTCATGCAATTACCCAGGCTGTGTGTGGGTGATGATGTGCGATATGGCTGCCACCACACATTCAGTCACTTCACTACCAGTCTAGCATTGCTTGTAGCGCTTTGGATGTATGAAAAGCGCTATATAAATACAGATTCTTCTTCTTCTTCTTTTGCATTCCCCAATTGAATTTTAAAATTTCTTGTGGTCTTTCCTATATAAAAGCTTTGCAGATACACACCACTAAATAAATTACACCTGTGATGCTACAATTCATAAGATGGTGGATATCATAACTACGTCCTGCATTGATCCTTGTAAAATATTGCTCTGTTGTCTCAAATTTACAATAAATACAGTTTTTACATTGATAGCAATCTTAAAGCAGCAGTGCAAGAAAATGGTGAAAATGTTGACTATACTTTATTTCATTTTAGATTGCCACTTACCTACTGACTTGCATGATACCCTTCTTTCCACAATTTGACTCCACTAAGTAATTTCTTTACATCTGAAACAATAAAGGATTGCTCCTTTTAATATAGGCTTGGAGTAGGGTTTCATCAGTGTTCTCGGCTGTTTTGGTACAGCAATTGTCTAAAATCACTTCGTCATGACTAGAATGAACTAGCATACAGCAGGCAGAGCTCTCTGACCTTATGGACCAGCAGGTGTTCTATAACAGCTGGGAAGAGTGATGAAAAACTGGTCTGAGCCATATTAAAGGGCACTCCTTTTATTATTTTGAATGTGAAGAAAAGTACTAAAACAGACTCAAATTGCGGAAAAAGGGTTTATTACAAGTCAGTAGATTAGGGGCAAGCTAAAATAGAATAAAAAGTATAGGTCAAAATGCTTACCATTTTCTTGCACTGCTATTATTGTGTCTGGCTGAATTCTTTTTCTCAGTACATCGGCTGTGCACTTGAATATTCTTCAAAGTATGTGCCTTTGTATAGAACATCCTTGGAGGATCTGCACTAAGGGTCTTCAAACCTGCATCAGCTAACAGCACATGCCAATGTTCCTTGATATTTTATCTACAAAACCAGAATGTACCAAATAGGTAGCAACAAAGTTGAGTCTCTGGTCAATATTTTCATTTCTAGTTTTATTTTTAAGCAGCTCAATCTGCTCTTGTGCCCTTACAAATTCCCATGCATTTGTAACATTTCTGCTGCTATAACCTTTTTCTTGGAGCCTGTTAGTTAATTCTTCAGCTACATTTTGGAATCCCACATGAGTACTACAATTTCTTCTAACTCTCATGAATAGTTCCTTAGGGATATTTTCCATGACATACTTTTGATTGCTCCACTTCTTTTCTATAGATATCTGTAGTGATGCTGCCATTAACATTTCTAGTCAGGGACAAGTCCAGATAGGAGATGGAATCTCTGTTACATGTATATGTAAACTTCAAATTAGGTTCAAACTATGTAGGAAAAGTATTCAATCATCCATTTCTGTATGCTCACAGCTCCAGATTAAAATAACATCATCAATGTATCAATCCCACAAAACTGATTATTGAAGGAAAGGACTATAGTCTGCATTCAACACAAACTCATTTTCCAACAGTCTTACATGTATATTGGCTACTGATGGGGCACCTGTGTGCCCCCCAGTAGTCCTTTACTTGTAGGAATAAATCTCTATTAAACATAAAAACATTATTCTTTAAAATAAGTTCCAATAGTTTTTCCTATAGATTTTTTATCCTGCCAGGTGCACTGGGTAGGTTCCACTCTGGTCCTCTGCTCAGGATGGCTCATTCTGCCACTGAGCTCAGGACATCATCAACCCTGCCCAGTGCTGCCTTTTCCATTTTCTCCATGTTAACCCAAGACCCTGGTACATGTACACAAATGTGTTCCAGTGATGGACTCTTCATCTTACCCAACCTAGCACCAGGTCCCCTTTGGCTTGGTGCTGTCATTCAGCCTCCACCTGGTGGCAGCCAAGAATGTGGAAACCCCAAGTCCCTCCCTAGGAGAAAAGAGCTGACAGCTGGGAACTCAATACAAGTTCTTGCCTCCCCCTCTGACTGACACCCGATGGTCCATGCTCGTTTCTGAACATGTGTCACCAGTGTGGGAAGGGATAAGGTGCCAGTGCCTCAGTCCTCATCCTCACTGGACTGGCTATGTTCCAATAGTTTAATTAAAAGTCAGTAGGTGGGTTCTAATTTGGGCTTCTTGAGTTTAGAAAAATGCCACGGTGTCCAAAGCACCTTCATGCTGCACATTAGTGTAGAGTGCATCTATTTACTGATAGCCCTTTTAACCCAGCCCATAAATTTCTATTCCTTCCCTATCTCTCAGCTAGAGGTTTATCAGGCAGTCATGTACCTTAACCCAATCAAGTCCAGCCCTGGTAGACTCCACCCCAAATGTCTCAGAATCTTAGCACCAGCTATCAGTATTCTCCCTAACACACCTCCTTAATCTCTCTTTCTCCATATCCTCAGTTCCATCAGCCTGGAAATATGCCAAAGTAATTCCCTACACAAGGTGGCGAACCATCCTCCCCAAGCAACTAATGACCAATCTCCCTTCTGATCCTTAGTAAAGCTCTGATGGTCCATTGTGCATAAAATATTCAATAGCTTCCTCACATCTTTGAACAGACTCTCCCTGTCCAATCAAAGTTTAGATAATCTAATTCCAACACTTTTTCCCTAATACATGTCACTGACTCCATCCTCTTAGCCAAGGAACTTGTACATTTTTCCTCTACTATATTCACTGACCTAGCAATAGCCTTTGATTCTATCTCTCACCTTCTCTTCCTCCTAAACAAACTTCATGCTACTGGACTTTCAGCCCATGAAGTCCAATGGTTTAACTCTTATCTTACTGACAGGACCTAGGCTGTGCAAGTCACTAACATACTCTCTTCTCCCTCCAAATCCTACCTGGAGTTCCACATGGTTTCATCCTTAGACCCATCCTATTCTCCCTTCATAAACTATCTCCCCTCTGTCTGTTGAACTCCCATGTACACAGGTATGCTGATGATACTGTCATATATGTCAAAACAAGGAGTGACTGGTGCTCAAAACTATTGTAATGTCACAAGCTCAGGGTGCACATACCAGAGTGTAAAATATTCAAAGGCACAAAACTGTCAAAGCAGTTTAACCAGTCAGCACTCAGGGGCACAAATTGAAACCATACATAAATTAATTTTACAAGAATGAGCCAGTAATGAATGTCTTCAAAAGGCAAAACTTTTAATTGTAATCCACAGAAGAAAGCAACAAGAACTTGCAGTACTAACTATCATATGTGCATGTCTATCAGGGAATATGCAGCGTCATGCAAACAGGCTTACAGGCTCACAAATGTTAAGTGAACTGTGCCACAGCATCAAACAGACCCTTTGCACACCTGAATTAACAGCTGGCAATGTAATCTACTAATGTTTCAATGTCAGAGTAGACACCTTCATCAGAATTGATGTTGGCATATACACAGGTACATAGTGTCCATTTCTTTCCATTCCCTCCCTTGTATTCCCTTTAGGCCCATTGCCCTTTTCTTTCTCAGTAAAGACTGAGCAGAAATATCTTTTCAGTATGTCAGCTTTATTGTTGTCATCCTCCATGTGGGCCCCTGTCCTCGTCCTTCAGTCTCACTGTACCTCCCAATACACTTCTTTTTTCAGTTATGCACCTGTAAAGTTTTGTCCCTCTACCCACTGATTTTGCAATGTGCTCTTTTATCTAAGCTTTGTCTTCCCTTACTGACCTCCTGCCTCCTTTGCTTCTCCTGGTGCTTCTTCTTATCCCCTTTTGCCTGCATCTTTTGCATTGCCTAAATGTGATCTTTTTGGCTTTCACTTTCTCCACTACCTCCTAGGAAAACCCTAATGGCCTCCTCTTCCTTTTCCCTTGTTAACCTGCTTAATGCATAATTCTATTGCTCTTGTAATCCCTGTTTTAAAATATTGCCCACTGTTCCTCCACCCTGATTCCCTCCCCATTCCCATTAGTATTTCTTTCAAGCATGTTCCCATTTTCCCAAAGTCTGTCCTCCTAAGATCCAGGATACATGTTTTAGTATGGTTTGGTTCTGCTCCTTCTGTGATTTCAAACCACAGTGACCAGTGAGCGCTGTTGGTCACTGTTCCCCAACTTCTCCCACACTGTTACCCTATCATACTGTCCCTGTTTGTGAACACAAGGTCCAGTATTGCCTTCTGCCGAGTTGGTTCCATGACCAGTTGCTTAAGGAAGGCACCTTGAAGGGAGTCCAGGATAAATCTGCTCCTGGCTGATGCTGCTGCTTGGAGGCTCCAATCCACATCTAGAATATTGAAGTTTCCAACCAGCACCACCTCCCCTTGTCTGTTATCCTTTGGATGGCTAGTATTAACTCCCTGTCTCTTCCTCCTGGGCTGGTGTCTGTGGACCACTCCTGTGTGGATGGATGGCCCCATTTTCCTTTCCAGCTTAACCCACAGTATATCTCCCCATTTTGTTCCTCCTGGATCTCTTTGGCCTTTATGCCATCTTTCACATAAAGTGCCCTCCTCCTCCCTTCCTGCCTGCCCTGTCTCTTCTGAATATGTTGTAGCCGGGTATGGCCATCTCACAGTCATGGTTATCATTACACCAGCTCTCTGTGAAGGACAAAATGTCAAGGTCCGACTGCATCATGGCAGCCTCCAGATCCTCCATCTTGTTGCTAAGGCTTCTGGCATTGGCACACATGGCTTTCATGTACATGTGAACTCTCTAGACTGTTTTGCTGTTTTACTCCAGCACCCTCCCTGTTTGTCATTTATCCTGGTTCTCCCGCTGTCTGCCCTTCTGTTGAATTTTTCCCTTTCTGCCCTATCCACCCTTTGGGTACCAATTTCTATATTTTGCACACTGCTTTGTAGAGCTATCCTCTCCCCTGTTCACTGGTTCCACTGCTAACTATGGGGGTGAGCAACTAGTGTACCCTACTTGCTGGCCTGCACCCCTGTTGGCTGGTTTAAAATGCTTGTCCATGTAGCATTTAAACTTATTGAGTGCTTGAATTCCCTCAGGACAGATTCAGTCCATCATTCTTGAACAAGCCCCATCCCTCCAGGTGCATCCCGGTCACCAGTGAATACAAACCCTTCCTTGCAGCACCAGTTCTTCAACTATGTGTTATAGTTCTGGGTGCATGTGCTTCATTCTCCCATGCCTCTCAAAGGTAGTACTTCTGAGAAGGTGACAGATGTAGTTACTTGCTTGACATCCTCCCCAATTTTCTAAACTTTTCCTGAACTTTCTTAGGCTACCCATTTGCCAGGTCATTAGTACCTAGATGGAAAATGACATCCAGCTTACCCTCCTTTCTTGCCTTCCCAGTGATCCAAAGGATCTTCCTCCCATCCTTCTTGCCATGGTACCTGGTATGCACCTCACCTCCCTGTCCTCAACCTTGAGTGTTCCTAGCTGGATCCCTCTTATGACAGAGTTCCCCATCAGGATTCACTTCTTCCTCCTCCTCTGGGCCTACTGCTCTCCCCACAAAGGGCACCTGCTCAGTTGACCTGCACATCCTTCCTTCCACTTCTCTGGGTACCTCTGTTTGGTTGTCCCCATTTTCCAGTGCAGCATATGAGTTCTGGAGTGGAATAGGATTTGCGATGTGCCTCCATCGTGACCAAACCCTCCTTGGCCACCATCATCCAAGTGCTCCTCATTACTGACATCTTTTGAGGCAGCAGCATTGGACTGGGTGGTCTCTGGATAGAGTGAAGGTACTACTGACCTAGGTTACTTCCACTCTGTGTCAAGTTTCCTCATCCTGCATTCCAGAGGGATGCCTGCAGATAGGCAGCACCTCAGCATCCAGAAGGTCCACCTGAATACGGCCCCAAACAATTCCAAGTAAAGGCAGCAAAGCAATAACAGCACCACTAAAAGCACATCAAACTAGGGTTTTAGATTTTCAACAGCCCCAAAACAATTCCAAGCAAAGACATCAAACAAATAACAGCACCACTAAAAGCACACAAAACTAGGTTTAAAACAAAAACAGCAATAAGCATTTACTACATTGCACAGAAATGAATTTGGATCCTTCCCTTCAGCCTCTTCTGAGAAACCAAAAATCAACCTGCTACCTCATATCTGACTTAGCCCCACCTCCGTCATTTAGCTGAGACCAGAGGTCAGACAATTAGCACCCTCCTGGAAACTACAGGGCAAGACAGACAAGACAAAATTGTGCAGCATCTAAAGACAGCACCACTAAAAGCACACTAAACTAGGTTTCCGATTTTCAACAGCCCAAAAACAATTATAAGTACAGGCATAATAGCACCACTAAACACACACCAAACTAGGTTTCAGATTTTCAACAGCCCCAAAACAATTCCAGGTACAGACAGCAAAGAAATAACAGCATTACTAAAAGCACACAAAAGTAGATTTAAAACAAAAACAGAAATGAGCACTTACTGCACTGCACTGAAATTAATCTGAGCCTTCTCCTTCTGGCCTCTTCTGAGAAAATGAAAATCAATTTGCTACTTCAAATCTGACTTAGTCCCACCTACGGTTATCACATAGCTGAGGCCAGAGGTCAGACAATTATCACCCTCCCCAAATTACAAGGCAAGGGAGACAAGACAGGACAACATTTGCACCAATTAAAGATAGCAAAGAATAACAAACCACTAAAAGTACACCAAACTAGGTTTCAAATTGTCAGCGTCCCCAAAACAATTCCAAGTAAAGACAACAAGGAATAACAGCACCACAAAAACACACAAAAGTAAGTTTTAGATTTTGAACAGCACCAAAACAATTCCAAGGAAATACAAAAAGAAATACCAGCACAAAAAGCACATAAAACTAGGTTTGAAACAAAATAGCAATGTCTAGTTACTGTACTAAAGTGAATCTGGATCCTTCCCTTCTGGTCTCTTCTGGATAATTTTTCTTTTACTTATTGTATATTTAATCACATTACCGATAAATGGGGTCATCAAACTGTTGTCAAAAACAGTAAAAATACATAAAATGCCAATTTTATTTTATATATATATATATATATATATATATATATGATACATGATGGGCATGAGTGTGATATGGAAAATATCTTCACTCCTCTAGAGTGACCTCTGAATACTCACAGTGGGTGAAGCCACGAGTGAGGTTTCAAGAGTCACTACTGAGACTGAACATATTTCCCTTATCACACAGTGCACTCATGTATCTGATTCTCTAATGGGGCCTCATTGTTGCAAAATACCATTTGCGTGGCTGCGTGACTTTGCACGATTGCGTGGCTTTGTGCGACTTTGCATGGGTTTAGCATGGGTTTTGGGGGTGTGATAAATGTCAGTTCTTACATTATCACACCCCGGTGATCTTTATGATTTATCACACTCATTTATCACTCACCCCATTGTATATATATATATATATAGAGAGAGAGAGAGAGAGAGAGAGAGAGAGAAAGAGAGAGAGAGAGTTTTTTTTACCTTTGGTTCCTGACAAAACCAATCGGCTGAGGCTGGAAGTCTGATGGATGAACAGGTGTCATGGGAATGGTACCAATAACAAGTGGCAAATCAATGGATAACTTAATGCTCTGGGGATCTTTAAATATATCTGAAAAAAAAATGAAGACAAAAATATCTATAAGAGTACTGATTTACCTTTAAGCTTGGATAACCTACATTTATACAACCTTTTGCCACTCTGAAAGTTTAGCCAGGTAGAATTTTTTATGTCTATAGCCATACTGCTACATAACTACATATTTGCTTTGGTAGTCATGGCTAACCAGCTCCAGGTAAAGCCCATGGAGCTGGTTGGCCATCTTAACTCTATGTAGAGTCCATGGCTTGGTTGGATCACTTTGCTGTATTCTTCCATCTCTGTGCCCTTCCCAGTGTTTTTGCTCCAACAGAGATGGGTCTACTCGAGCATGGTGAAGTCTGAAACCAGACTTTTGTGGTCAAATGTACATGAACACCTCACGTATTTTGTCCACATCAACTTCTGGGATATGAGCAGAAGTATAAACATACAGGTTCGAGACCTATCAAAACCACCTCCACTTTTCAGTGGCAATACCTGTTTATGTTTTCCTCCCAAAATGTACATCTAAACCACTCTTATATGTCTAGCCTTTCAAGTTGACTATGTTACTCAAAGTGGATTTTAGAAGATTTATAGCTGTTATTTGTTTTGTTTTATTTATTGTAAGGTGCCCAGAGCCTTTGGGATTGGATGTCATATAAATAAAATTGCCATTGCAATTGGCAAATATCCACTATTCTCTGAGAGAAATTGTACTTCTTTCTACCAAATATTTTTACCTGTAATTGTTGACTGTGTGGTCATAAGCTGTTCTTTCATTTTATAACTACATGACTCAGAACAGGCAGTACAACTTATGCAGTATCTCCACGTGAGGGACAGTGCCCCTGCACTTATAATGTTTTCAAAATGTTCTCTCCCTCTGTGCTGATTTCAAGTCTCCTAGCATTCTAATGTCAGCTCTTTAGTTTCCAATGAAGACAGCAGTCATCCTTTCCTATTCTCAGGTTGGTGACTCCTTTTCTCTGACCCTTCTGCTGTTGCTATGTATTTTAACACCTACAGTAGCAGCCACAGACACTGCCAGCAATTTCCTGAAATTTTTGTGACATTTCCAGAAATATCTCATACTTTCTCCATTTCCACAATAGGAGCAGCAGAGAAAATTCTTTAGAAATTTTTGAAATATCTGGAAATAGCTGGCAATGTCTGTAGCTACTATTGTACTTTACTACCTCTGCCCTTCTCTTATCACATCTTCTTCTACCCCTTCCCTCCCTTCTCTGCCATCCTCCTCCTTCTTTTTCTCCTCTCTGTTCCTTCCTCTGTCTCCTAAAGGCTCTACTTGCCTTAATCCTATGAAGGAGGTAGTCCAGATGGCCTTGACCTAATTTTCTTCTTCTCTCTGCACCTGCCATTGCTCTGCCCATTACTGTACTCTTCAATCTTTCCTTACCTCTGCCACTGTTCTTGATGTTTGGAAACATGCCATTGTCATTCCTCTTCATAAAGGTGGTAATCCCAGCACTCCCGATAAGTTCCCTCCTATATCTCTTCTTCCCACTTTGGCTAAGTTGCAGGAACACATTGTTCTTTCTCGCTCTCTCTTCTTTTCTTGGCAACTCTCCTTTTCACATTCCAGTCTGAGTTTAGGAAATCCACTCCACTTCACCTCTCCTTCATCTCATGACTCCATACTCACAGGTATGGATCAAGGATGGAATACTTCCACCATTTTGTTGATCATACTAAATCTTTGACACTGTGGCACATCCCTTCCTTCTGGACAAACTTAAAGCTACAGGTCTCTTTGACTCTTCAGTCAACTGAATTTGTTCTTACATTGGTGGGATGTCTCAAACTGTCTGGCTAGGAAAATCCATTTCATCTCCACTTCCAGTAGCTCAGGTGTCCCTCAAGGCTTTGTCCTGGGTTCTCTTCTCTTTCCATGTTCTTAAATGACCTCCCACTGTTTCTTTCTCTGCCTCCATTCATATGTATGCTGATGACACAGTTCATTTTGCTTCTGGCTCCTTTTCCCATGACCTAACTTCCTGGCTGCAGTTGGATTTTGACAACATTCAGTGCTGGTTCAAGTCTTAACAATTGTCCTTCAATGCCAAAAAAATGTCTCCTTGACTTTTGCCACTCACCAGAGGTTTGCCAGATTTATTTTTCTCCCACTATTTAATACTTTTGATGGTACTAAGATAGAGATGTTTCCTCCTTTGAGTACCTCCGGGTCTGCCTTAACCAGCATCTTGACTCCTCAGTGCATATTGATGCTAGTCACCATAAGCCACACCCTAATCTTGGGTATTTTACAAGAATAAAGCAAGTATTCTGCTTCCTGACCACAAAGAAACTGTAGTAAATTGATTCTCCCTATCTTTGACTACAGTGACCCTAGTCTCAGTGGTGCCCCTAAATTTTCAATTGCCAGACTGGACCCCTTTTCCATTTTTCTATCATTTTAATTTAGGTTGCCCCTCATAATCACCACTGCTCTCTTTACTGATCCGTTCTCTCCCTCTCTTGTTGCTCGGTGCCTTTCCCATTATGCATCTTTTATTTCTAAATTTTGGTTCAGTTCCTTTCTCTCCTATATTAAATCCCTTCTATCATCTCTTCCTTTCCTACATTCTCCACAACTATAATTTCCCTAATCTTTCTATTCCTTCCAGAAAATCTACTGTTGGACATTCTGCTTTTTCTTACCAATTTCCTAAACTTTGGTCCTCCCTTCATCTTTTTATTCATGGAGACAAAGAAACATAGATGCTGATAGCAGATAAGGACCACTTGGTCCATCCAATCTGCCCTGTTTCCCTGCCCATATTGTTACCTCAGTCCCTATTTGGCCTCAGATTTCCCTCCATTTACCTTGTTTCTAAGATCCCCTTATGTCTATCCCATCCATTCCTGAACCTGCAACTGTCTTTGCCTCCACTACTTCCTCCAGGAGACTGTCCCAAATATCCACCAGCCTTTCAGAAAAGAAGAACTTCTTTGTATTTCCTTAAGCCTCCCCTCCAGCTTCATAGAATGACTCCTTGTCCTCAAGCATCTATTACGATGGCAAATGCTGTCCCCTGTACATTGTTTATACCTGTAACATATTTGAAAGTCTTTATCATGTCTTCCTCTCCTTCTCTCTTCCAGTGAGTACATGTTCAGTGTCTTTAACTTTTCCTCATAGGGTCTCTGATGCAGGCCCTGCACCAATCTGGTTGCCTTTCTTTGAACCATCTCCCCCTGTCTGTATCCTTTCTGAGGTGGGGCCTCCAGAACTGGATACAGTATTCCAGGTGAGGTCTCATCAAGGAGCTACATAATGGTATTATAACCTCCTTCTTCCTGCTGGTGATACCCCAGCCTATGCATCCAAGCATCTTGTTAGCTTCTACCACTATCTTGTCACACTGTCTAGCCACCTTCAGATCATCAGATATTTTTTACCCCAAGGTCCCTTTCTTGTTTTGTTACTGCCAGCTCTTCCCCACCCAATTGGTAAGTCTCTGCCAGGTTCCTGTTCCCCAGGTGCATGATTTTGCACTTTTGCACTTTTTGCATTAAAGCTCAGTTGCCAGACTCATGACCATTCCTCCAGCTTCTTTAGATATTTCCTCATTCTTTCCACCTCACTTTCGGTGTGTCAACTCTGTTGCAGATCTTTGTACCATCCACAGACAGGCACCTTTCCCTCCAGCCCCTCTGCAATGTCTCTGATAAAGATATTGAAGGGACTGAGTAATGCAGAGCCTGTGGCACCCCACTACTAATTTGTTCTGCCTCTTCTCCTTCCTTCCTAAAGCCTCTTCTTTATGACTTTTGTTCTCCTACCTGCAACTGTCTATGACCCTCTCCTCTTCTTATTCCCTTTCACTATACATATAGGAGTATATCTTATTTTCTACTTGTATTCATTTATAAAGTTGCCTCTAATTATTGATATTTATGCTTTATGTGTTACCATATTACTGTAATAGACTTCTAATTTACATCCGTTTATTGTTTAGCTATCTCCTTCTCCCTTTCCCCAGGATACATCTGGAAATGAGCTGTTCTTAGCTCAGTATGTCTTTTCTGGTTAAACGTTTAAATAAATCAATAAACAAATCAATCAATCAATCAATCAGTCAAGTATTTATTTAACCAGTCATTTGTCGTTGAGCAGAAGCTCATTTGCAAGATGGACCTGGGAGGAGCATGAACAATTGTATACTAGGCCAACACAGGTATTTACAAGGCAATACAGATAATACTGTTTACAGATAGGAAGAAAAAGTTCATATGTACATAGAATTATACAGATATTGTACAGATTACAGGGGTATTTACATACATAGAAGTGTCTATAGGAAGATAAAGCAGGTTATCTAAGGTTGTAGGAGGAGTAATGGAAGAAAAAATAAAATAAAAATATACACCAGGTAGAGGCGAAGGTAGGGGAAGGGAGGGAGGTAGGGAGAAAGGCTAGGAGGGCATGGTGCACAGAGAAGAGTTGGTAAAACAAGTGAGGCTTTCAGCACGTGACAGCCAAGTCCTAAAGATTTCTTTTAGAAAGTTTAAATGTTATTAACAGCCATGACTTCCATTAGCAAACCACTATTTTTAGCTGCAACTTCTATTTGGGCTAATATTCGAGCGCCTTCTATTTAAACTGCTCCAAAAGCCATCCCATAATATTAGAAATGCCAGTAAACACATCAACAAAAAATATAAAGTTTAGATATACAGTAACCCCTCGCTTTTGCGAAACCGTTATACGAATATTTTGTTAAAATGAACAGTCCTTGTGGATCCCAATACAAATCAGCTCTTCATGACCAAAGCAGAGGACTGTTGTTTCATAGAAAAAAGCTTTGAAGTGGCACTGGATTTTAAGGGCTAAGTGTAGAGACAACAACTCCATAACAAATAACATGCCAACTCTTGTCTAGAGTCGCTGACATCTTGGCCTCTTCAGTTCCCTGCCAACACCAAGCAGCCACAATCCCAAAGACAGCCAATCAATGAACTGATGCTTTTAAAAACAAGCAATTCAAGTACTGCTATTTTTAAAACAAACCTGCTTTGTTCATACAGTTATGGGGACACCACAGTGTACACTTTATTTTTTGAAATAAACCTGATCCATAATGCAGCTTTTAAAACAAACCTGCTGCCCCTACTGCTCTCATACTGCCCTTTTAAACAAAGCCTCTCCTCATGCTGACGCTTTTATAACAAAACCTTGTGCAGCTGTAGTTACCCACATTGGACCAGTTGCAGTTTCACTTTTAGAAGATGTGTGCTGGTGAGAGCCAAGTGCTGGGTGGGGGTGGAGTTAAGCAGGAAGATGCACGACTCAAGAATCATGACTTGAGAAGAGACAGAAAAAGACAGTCCATTGAAACCAGCGAAGAGGTTTATTTTATTTTATTTTATTTATTTATCATTATATTATTAGTTTATTTTTAATTTATTTAAAAACAGTAAATCCAGTAATGTTATAGTGAGGGGCTACTGTAGTTCACTTATCTATACACTTTTCCATTGATAAAGAGCCCAGTTTTCAGCAGCAAAACACTCAGGGCCCAATTCACAAAGCTCCCAGGGGTGGTGCAAGGGCTTGCATCCAAATGAGTGGTGCAAAGTGCCCTTGTGCCACACTATGCCCCAGAGCAATTCACAAAGACAGGCTGTGTTGGACCGCACACAGCCTGCACCTTAATCGTCCTTGTGCCACTTTGCATCCATACACTTGTGAGGCGGCATGGCACCAGGGGTTTGCAGCAGATGCAGGCTGCCACTACCCTGGATTCAATTCATAAAACTCCCCGGTGGTGACATTTCCAAGAACTCATAGATCAGTACTAGCTGTGTAGGGAGTGCTTAAAATTTCACCACAGGGGAGTTACCCAGCAGGGCAATATGCCACAGTCTCCTCACCAATGTCCCCAATCATTATATAGCCTGGCAGCCCTTTTCCCTGGTAGTCTAGTGCCCCCCCACACTGAACCCCTGATCCTTATGAAATAATAAAATATATTGTCCTCCTTTCTCGGTAGCCTACTGGCCCCTCCCGAATCCCGATCTGTATGCAGTAATAAAATATATTGTCCCTTTACCCAGGTAGTCTAGTGGACCCCTACCCAGCAGTGCCCTACCACACCACTCCCTCAACCCATAAAGGGCCAGTGACCTGCACAGCCCACCTCTCACCACCGCTGCCATGGCCATCCCTTCACTTGCAAGTAAAAGCTGTTATCAAACATAAAGGTGTTCACTGTTAGAACCTTTTCTGTTAATTTTATGAGGCATTCTAAAAGGCCTGACTAGAAGTGCTCTTTTTACATTCCCTTATGGCGCATGCACAAATAGCATTTTGGGAGAGTAGCACACTTTGGAGGTGTGCCTCTCCCTGCAATCCACTGTTCAGTCGAGCAGGTGTGGCGGTCCTGCACCAATGGGTGTGGGGCTGTGTGTAAACAGGTGGTCTTTGCTTCAAGAAAACCACTGCTGTCATACAGAGCACATCACGCCACCCCATCACGCCGTCCCCAAAGCTTTGGTGCCACGCTGGGAGCCCACCCAGGCGTGGCAAATCCCGTTGTTGCCAATGGGGTGCCCAATCCCGTCGGCTTCTTGGCCCCCAGCCATCTTCTGCCACACTGGAGCCCACCCCAGCAGGGCAAACATCCCGCTTGTTGCGTGGGCGGTGCCCAATCCCGTCGGCTCCTCGGCACCCCAGCCATCCTTATGCCACGCTGGAGCCCATCCCAGCATGGCAAGCGCACGCCATCAATTAAAAAAACCTGTAAAGTAAAAAGCGGTCCCATGCAGTCTCCCCGCCCCCTCCACTACCCGCACCCACCCACTGGGCACCCTGCCTCCCACCCACCCCCACCCCATACTTACTCTTGGAGCTTGGCATGACGATCTTCGTGGACGGGAACACGTCCTGCACTCTTCAAAGCCGACGCGAACTGAGGAAATGCCAGTAAGCTGTATAATGGGCTAGATAGGGGTTTTCAACTTTATTGCATATCTCAGGCATTTTTGGAATTTTGCACCAAATTTTCAATATGGGGTTTTGGGACCCCTTCTCATGAAGTCACTGTGCAGTCACTGTGCAAAATCACCCTTCAGGCCCAAATAACACCATGACAGTGACATTATTCATGAGAAGGGTCCCAAAACCCCATGTTGAAAATTTGGTGCAAAATTCAAAAAAATGACTGTTCTGGCGTGCGTTGCGCAGTTCCTCACACACTCTCTTGAGATTTGTGAATTTTCAATATTTTCACCCAGATTTTCAACATTGCAATTTTACCACACCTTCTTATGAGTAGTACAGCTGTCATTGTTCACATCTCACTCAAAGCGTGTTTCCGCTCATGTAGCGCACAATGGCGCAGTTGGTGTGCGAACTCAATGTATGGGACACATTAAGAAAATCACAGTGACACTGTTCATGAGCAGAGGTCTTAAAATGGCTATGTTGAAAATTGGTGAAAAATTCATAAAATGACTGTTTCAATGCGTCACGTTGTGCAGTTCTCTTTGCGCTCATACGTTCTTAATTTTCTATATTTCCACTCCAGATTTTCAGCATTGCCATTTTACCACACTCCTCATGAGCAGCACAGCTGTCATTTTCACATCCTGCCCAAAGCGTGTTTCCGTCCATGTAGCGCACAATGGCGCGGTCGGTGTCGCGAACTCAATATATGGACACATTAAGAAAATCTCAGTGACACTGATCATGTGCAGAAGTCTTAAAATGGCTGTGTTGAAAATTTGGTAAAAATTCCTAAAATGACTGTTTTATGAGTCTGCATTGCGCAGTTCCTACACACACTCGTAAGTTTGCGAATTTTCAATATTTTCACTCCAGATTTTTCAACATTGCCATTTTACCACACCTCCTCATGAGTAGTACAGCTGTCATTTTTCACATCCTGCCCAAAACATGTTTCCGCCCATGTAGTGCACAGTGGCACAGTCGGTGTGCGAAATCAATGTATGGGACACAGTAAGAAAATCACAGTGACACTGTTCATTAGCAGAGGTTTCAAGATGGCAATGTTGAAAATGATGTAAAATTCCTAAAATGACTGTTTTACGAGTGTGCATTGCACAGTTCCACATGCGTTCGTAGGTTATTTTCAATATTTCCACTCAGATTTTAACATTGGCATTTCACACCTCCTCATGAGCAATACAGCTGTCATTTTCATCCTGCCCAAAAGCGTGTTTCGCCATACCCAACTACACAATGGCGCAGTCGATATGTAAAATCAATGTATGGACACATTAAGAAAATCACAGTGACACTGATCATGAGCAGAGGTCTTAAAATGGCTGTGTTGAAAATTTGGTGAAAAAATTCCTAAAATGACTGTTTACAGTGTGCGTTCCCAGTTTCTACTCACGTTAGTAAGTTTGTGAATTTTCAATATTTTCACTCCAGATTTTCAACATTGCCATTTTACCACACCTCCTCATGAGCAGTATAGCTGTCATTTTCACATCCTGCCCAAAACGTGTTTTCACCCATGTAGTGTACAATGGCGAGTCGGTGTGCAAACTCAATGTATTGGACACTTAAGAAAATCACAGTGACACTGTTCATGAGCAGAGGTCTTAAAATGGCTGTTGAAAATTTGGTGAAACAATTCTTAAAATGGACTGTTTTATTTAGTGTTCATTACAGCTCCTATGCACACTCGTAAGTTTGCGAATTTCAATATTTTCACCCAGATTTTCAACATTGCTATTTTACCACACCTCCTTATGAGCAGTGCAGCTGTCATTTTCATATCTTGCCCAAAACGTGTTTCCGCCCATGTAGCGCACAATGGCACAGTCGCTATGCGAACTCAGTGTATGGGACACATTAAGAAAATCACAGTGTCACTGTTCATGAGCAGAGATCTTAAAATGGCTATGTTGAAAATTTGAACAAATTCCTAAAATAACTGTTTTCTACGAAGGCGTTGTGCAGTTCCTACGCACACTCATAAGTTTGTGAATTTTCAATATTTTCACTCCAGATTTTCAACATTGCCATTTTACCACACTTCCTTATGAGCAGTACAGCTGTCATTTTCACATCCTGCCCAAAACGTGTTTCCCATGCATACTGCACAATGTCTCAGTCGGTGTGCAAAATCAATGTATGGGACACAGTAAGACAATCACAGTGACACTGTTCATTAGCAAAGGTTTAAAATGCCAATGTTGAAAATTTGGTGAAAAAATTCTAACAATGACTGTTTTATGGCGTGTGTTGCACAGTTCCCACGCCGCTCGTGGGTTGCGAATTTTCAATATTTCCACTCCAGATTTTCAACATTGCCATTTTACCACACTTCCTTATGAGCAGTACAGCTGTCATTTTCACATCCTGCCCAAAACGTGTTTCCGCCTATGTAATGCATAATGGGGTAACAAAAGGTCATGCTGAAAATTTATTGTGCAAATACCAGCAATCGCACGGGCATTAGGGTAAAGCACCATACGTGCCAAACACCACTGCAAATACCTGCAGCGAACATTCTGCATTGACAAATGCTTGTTTGATAAGGTCTCTGTAAAGCAGTCAGCCCATCTTCTTGGGATATTTGTTTATAGTGCTGTAATATCTAGGGTCACAAGCAATCCTTCTCCCCAGATGGTCCACACGAGAGGAAAAAAATATTGGTGACGTGGTAACCGGTAGCTAGTATGGGAGAAATGGCACCTGAATCAACATTACCGAAAGGAATATTTTGCTGTGGACTTTGCACTTTCTGTAAATATATTAAGGCTGGGGACTCTTTTACATATCCAATCAGCGGCAAAATTTATGGATTGAAGTCCTTTATAAACTGCAGCACTACTCATGCAGCATATGCAACAACTTGCGTAAGTGCAGACAATTCTATCTTGGTAAAACAAAATGAAACTTTAAGTTAAGAATTGCTCAACATCTGCACAGTGTTGAAAAGTGGAACTTACAAATGCATTAGCAGTACATGTAAAAAATAAGGGGTGGAACATATTTTCAGTTTTCAAGGCTTAGAAAAGTGAAAATAGGCCAGAAGGATGATATAGATAACTGAAGGGCACATGCCCGTGTTTACGTGGGGGAAGAGCTCCTCCTCCACATCCTGTTTCAGACAGCAGGCTAACCACTGCCCTGCTTAGGGTGAGTCGCACTCACTTCTCGGCGTGGCTGGTCTCCGCACCCTCCCTTCCTTCTGGTCTGCCTCCTGCTTCCCTGTTTGCCTGGTCATTGCCTTGCTTGTTCCCTTCCCATCCTTGTCCTTCCTCCCACCCGTTCTGTCCCTTTGTCTTTGCTGGCTGCTTTCTCTCTCTTTTGGGGAGGGTTACCTGCAGTGCCTCAGTTCGTTTCACCGTCTTTTAGATGCCTATTGTGATTCCCTTACCTGTGCCTTCTCCTCTGCATATTCTGTTCACCTGACTCGCTCCCTACCTTGACTTAGAATGTACTTCGCTGTTGTCAGCGCTGCTGGCTCCCTTCCACTGGATATTCCCTTTGGGCTCCGCCTAATGCTACTCAATTCCTCTGCTCCATTTCGCTGTACCATCTGACTCCTGCCTCCGCTCAGAACATTTATGGATTGCTGTGGCACTGCTTCCTCCTGCTCAATGCACCACACTAAGGACGCCGCATGCTGGCTTGTTACGGTCTCCTTCCATCTGGCTCCTAACTCCATTGCGGTCTTCCTCTACCATGGCATTACACTGCCGCAGCACTCCTAGCTTCTCTGGCCATAACAGTTTGTATACAGTTTGTATGACCTATCATACCATCACGATGCCTAAGCTTTCAGGCACTCAGATCAGTAACTATACTATTTCCTTTGGAATATAAGACTGACAAAGCATTAAGTGCTGCTCTCTTTTAACTGCAATTGGTTCAGGTTTTAATCATGTTACATAGCATAATAATGGATGTTCTCCTCATCTATATATAACTTTATTGGCTGTTTATAGTTAAATTATCCATAGATTTACTGGCATTTTCTTCACCTGGTCTTATAAGGTTTTATGATATGGCAAGGAAGCCACTGGAACCTCACTGAGAGACATCTAATGACCAGTGATATTGTGCTTTCAGTTTGCATTCGCATCTCAATGCCTCCACGCTATACCCATAGTGGCTGCTTGTCTTACAGCTCTGCCTACCGACATCATTAGTACTGGACTTGGCATGCTCTCATTTACAGCAGATAGATGCTTCGGTGCCTACTCAGCTACAGCACTGCTCCTTATCACCATATATATTACAGTTTATTCACTGTATGTGCATTCTACATTGCATCACTAGATGGCATCATAGCTTCGCTGAATTTCTGAATTCCAAGGTTGTATTCTAGTAATGCATCCTCAACTATGGCAAATGACAATTGTTATTATACTGGACTTCAGTCTAAACCACTCGGGTCCCTCAAACCTTTTACTCCAATTCCAGGATATCAGTCTATACCTCATCATGCCTACTTCATTCCAATCCTCATTGAAGCCTGACCATATAACCAACTCTTACGCAACCTATGTCTCTACTGCCTTCTACTGACTTCTGTCGCCCAACAACACAGGTGACTCTCATATGGCAAGGACAGTAGCCACTCCAGAATATTTATCTCAATCATGCCAATTGAGTTCTACTTGCTGCAGCTCACCTTACATGTTCGTACCTCTCCATTCATCTTGGACCATCCACGTTTTATTCTGATTTACTATCTGACTATGTCCTAGGATTTACATCATGTTCTCAAGATGCTTACCATGTTGCTTTGCTTCGTTTGGCTCATAACTTCTACCTCACTTCTGGCTAACCTGTGTGGCCCAGCCATACATGCTAACCTTTGTGGGGCTTAGCTGCCACCTCTATTTCCCTTACCAGCTGACCTATGTCGGGTCAGCTGCACATGCTAGCTTACTTGGAGCTGGCTGCTACTCTCTACTTACCTTACCAGCTGACCTTGCATGGTCAAGCTGTATGCTAGGATTCTTAGGTTTAGCTACTATTTATTTACTCACCAGCTGACAGATGCTGTCCAGCGTACCTCCTATGGTCCATCAGCTGACTTACATATGGTCTAGCCGCACTTCCTTATCGAAGCTTAGCTCCCTTTCATTCCCATGGATACTTCCTACAGAGCTGCTTCATTCAGCTGGGCCTACCTCTCTAAATCATGCTTCCTACAGCTTCTGCTTTCCACTGTATAATTTCTGGAGTACATCACGCTATTCACCTCAATTCTCTTGGATGCTTCTCATCATGTATTTCAGCTCCTTGAGTTACTACTGTTTCCTCTAAGAACTCCCTGCTGAGCTCTATTCCACTGCCTTCCTTAGTTTACCTGATACCTAACACTTCATCTACTACAATTTCTGGATGCTTCTTACCTCTGGACAAGTTGCCAACTCATCCACATGAGTTTCTTTGCTTAGAAACATAGAAACATAGAAACATAGACTTTGTGACAGATAAAGGACCGCTAGGCCCATCTAGTCTGTCCATTTCCCTACCTACAGGATGGGCCGCAGATCTATTTAACCAACAGCCTATATCTTCCTGCCCCCCACAAGAATTGCCTTATGTCTGTCCCATGCATTCTTGAATTCTCCCACAGTTTTAGACTCCACAACTTCCTCAGGAAGGCTGTTCCGTGCATCCACTACCCTCTCTGTGAAATAATACTTCCTCACATTGCCCCTGAACACGCCCCTCCTTCTATCTTTAAATTGTGTCCCTTGTTCTTGCAAGTCTCTTTTTCTGAAAGATGCTACCCTCTTGGACTTTGTTGATTCCTTGAGGTACTTGAAAGTTTCTATCATGTCCCCCTCTCCTTCTTTCCTCAAGGTATACATATTAAGCTCCTTTAGTTTCTCCTCATATGGCTTCTCTTGCAGACCCTGCACCATTTTAGTTGTCCTCCTCTGGACTGCCTCTATCCTGTCTATGTCCTTGGAGATGGGGTCTCAGAACTGGACACAGTATTCCAGATGGGGTCTCACCAACTGTCTGTACAGAGGGATAACAACTTCCTGTTTTCTGCTGCTGATGCCTCTCCCTATACATCCCAGTATACCCCAGCCCTCCTTACTGCCTTCTCACATTGCTTGCTAACCTTAAGGTCATCTGATATGATTACCCCCAGGTCCCTTTCCTGTTTTGTTGTTGTTACTACCTCCCACCCATTGTGTATTCTTCCCTGGGTTCTTGTTTCCCAGGTGCATTATTTCACTTTTGCATTGAATCCTAGCTGCCATACGTCTGACCATTCCTCCAACCTTGCCAAGTCCCTTTTCATCCTTTTCCGCCTCCTTGTGTATCAACCCTGCTGCAGATCTTTGTGTCATCTGCAAAAGGTATACTTTCCTTCAGTCCTCTGCAATGCCACTGATGAAGACATTAAAAGGACTGGACCCAATACTGAACCCTGCGGTACCCACTAGTAACGCCCTTTCTTCAGAGTGGACTCCATTTACAATTACCTTCTGTGTCCTGTTGTCCAGCCAATGTTTTACCCAGGCTACCACCCTGGGACCCACTCCCAGGCTGGTTAATTTGACTAATAATCTTTTGTGTGGGACTGTGTCAAATGCTTTGCTAAAGTCTAGGTAGGCCATGTCCACAGCCCCTCCCTGGTCTACTACTTTAGTCACCCAGTCAAAGAAATCTATTAGATTCATCTGACATGACCTTCCTGCTGTGAACCCATGCTGCCTTGGATCCTGTGCTCCACTGACCTCTAGGTACTCAACTATTCTTTCCTTCAGAAGTGACTCCATCACTTTCCCTACCACAGAGTCAGACTGACAGGTCTGTAGTTTCCTGCCTCTGTCTTGGTCCCACTTTTGTGAAGGGGAATCACATCCGCCTTCCTCCAGTCCTCGGGTACCACACCATCCTCCCATGATTTATTAAAAAGAGTAGCCAGTGGTTTCACTAGTTCCTTCCTTAATTCTTTTAGAATTCTGGGGTGAATTCCATCAGGACCCATTGCTTTGTCCACCTTCAGTTTTAGGAGTTCTTGCAGAACCCTTTCTTCTGTGAAAGGACTGGGATCAACCTCCCTATCAAGTGCTTCTGTTGATTGGATTAGGCACTTCCCTCCTCTTTTGAATACTGAGCAGAAATATTCGTTCAGTATTCCTGCTTTTCACTGTCCCCTCTGCCCACCCACCATTTATTCTATTCAGCCTCACTATCCCTCCCTTTGTCTTTCTCGCTCGCTGATGTACCTATAAAGGTTTTATCCCCCTTCTAACTGAGTTGGCTATCTTTTCCTCAGTTTGGGCCTTTGCTATTCTGACTTCCCTCCTGCTTCTTTCTGCCTTAACTGGTACAGCTCTCTGTCCTGCTCCTTCTGTGTTTCCTTATACTTCTGGAATGCTATCTTTTCTTCCTGACTTTCACAGCCACCTCTCTTGAGAACCATAGTGGCTTTTCTTTCATTTTGATTTGTTTATTTGCTTCACACAAGGCTTGTTGCCTCTGTGATGGCAGTTTTGATAATTCCCATTGTTGCTCCACACCTCCTTCTAGCCTGTTTGCTAGTGCTTTTCTGAGGCACTCTCCCATCTTGCCAAAGTCAGCCCTCCAAAGTCCAGTACCCTCACTTTTGTATGGCTTGACTCTGTAGCTGAGCTTAACGTGAACCACACTGTTTGATGGTCACTTGTCCCCAGATGGCAACCCACTTCTAGATCTGAGATCCTCTCACTGCCCCGTTTGAGAGCACGAGGTCTAAGATTGCTCCCTCACAGTGGGTTCGAAACTAGCTGTCTAATGCCTGCCACCTGTAGGGTGTCAAGAATAGCCCTGCTCTTGGATGTGGCTACAGCAAATGTGCTCCAGTTAACATCTGGCATATTCAGGTCTCCCATCAACAGTATCTCCCCTTTCTCTGCCATTCTAAGAATGCCTTCCATCATATCCTTGTCCATTCCTTCCCCTGACATGGGGTCTGTACAAACCCTGTGCGGATTGTGGTGCCATTTCCATTCTCAAGGTGACCACAGTGCCTCCTCCTCCCTGTTTACTCTTTTGTTCAGTTGCTTTTATCCTTCCTTTACATAGAGAGCTACTCCTCATCCTCAATCATCAGGAAATGTCAATCTACAGCACCCTTCTACTGTTCTCATAAGTATGCCTCGGAATATTTCTCACGCTGCATGGAATTGGCTCAGGAGTATGCTGCCATTTACAGTACTATTCACAATCTATTCCTTACTGCTTCGATACTCTTTCTGCATTGCCCTTGCAGCCGACACTGCTATTACTCTATCTACCGCTGCCACAACCTGCCTACGCCCGCAGGCCTAGAGGTTCAACTCATCATACTTCAAAAGGCCCACGCCCCTATGGGCCCAGAGGTCCCTTGAACTATATTACTACACTATATCTGCATGCTTCTATGCCCTGCCTCACCCATCGGACCTGGGGTTCAACTATTTCTACTCTACACCTGCCTTGCCCAGCTCAGGGCCTGGAAGTTCACATATTCTGCTATACGCCTTCCTGCTGCTGTGTCAGCCAGCCCTAGGAGCTCCTTTACATGTACTCAGATCTGGATGATCTGGATTTGTTTAGACATTTGTCATCTGTTCTTTGGATGCTTCTGCCCTGCCACTTCAGTCATTTGAAATTACTTCTATTACTCTCTTCCAGGACACTTAGTTGAGCTTATCCAGAAAACTTCAATATCATGATTTAGGCTCTATGGCTTCTTGGACCCTGCGACAATGCTACTGCATTCGACTAAGCCTCTTCAGTTATCGTGTTCTATGACTCATAAGCTTGACTATTCAGGACTCGTCAGACTACTCTCACCAAGTCAATTCTAGCTAATGTACCATTCTGTCTTTTGAAGCGTGGATATCAACATCGAGTGCATAACCATTTGGATCACCAGGCAAGCTCCTCGATTCCTGTGCTATTACCATTTCTTCATATTCCTTGCCGAATACCATACATAATCTTGCAATACTACTCCCCTGCTACTACATCTGCATCATACAGATTTAATTACTACTACTACCGACCTACGTGCAGGTCCACTTCTTACCCTACTGCTCTTATTACCTGATTCACCCCTACAGGGCCTAGAGGTCATCATGATTAACTCACCGAATTTACAACCTACTTTGCTCCTAGAGCTGGAAGTACATCTGACTTGTCTACCTTATGCACTAAGATATCTACCTGCTTCACTTACTCCCTCTCTGGATTGGAGGTTCCTACTGCTCCATCTTTCCCTATCATGCAGCATATGCCAGTTCCTGTGCTTCATCATACAATCTTCATTTCCAAATCTAGCCATGAACATGGCCAACTGTCCTCCTTTTCTGGACATGGGCGGCAGCCTTGATTCCTGGTTCTTCTCTGAGAAGTCCTCACCTACTGAGTGCTTCACCACTGCAACACGTTGCTTCAACTCATATTGACCATGGATTCCACTCTATCTTATCATTCCAGCCTGCACATGGATTTTGAACTTGGAGTTACTAGGAGGATGCTTGCTCTGTTCACCTGAAATGTCATGATTCAATACTTTCTTCAATTCCCCATTTCTCTGGGTTAGGTTCTACAACTTTGGGGTTGGGATTAGCAGATTAAATTAAATTTTATTTAAGATTACTCTCCTTTAGTATGCCCAGAAGGATGGGCAGGTCAGTAACCATGGGTCCTCAGAGGTTTCCCCAAGGGAGGTTTCCTCTCCTGCGTGCTACTGGCCACACTCTCCTGAGTTGGAGGAGGTGATCATACTGCTATTCGTTCTCTTGGGGCATTATCCTACTTGACTCCGTCTAACAGTTGGATACAGATCAATCTTATGATATCATTATTTTTAGGGGTCTCATAATAGTGGATTAAGCATCCTTCCTTTGGTGGGATACAGAAAGGCCAAAACTATAAAATCTTAACAAGTGACTAATCAGGTCAAGCATCTAAGCACCTTGCATATACTATCCAGTTATTATGTCTATAATCACTGACTTACTCATGTCTATGCTGAAGCACCTAAGCATGATTCATTTCATACTACTAGCACCTTGCAAGCACTGTCCTACTTATTGGTCTGGCCTCTCTGTCAAGCACAATCCACATCATTCAGCTACAGTATGTAACATATGCACTGAGCTCTGAGTGAGTTGGCGGCTAGGTGCAGGAGTCCTGCATGTGTGACCAAGGCTTCTAACATCAATAGCCATTCCTGGTGGATAGGGATGTCTCTCATATGTCAATTTCTAAGTATTACTCTTTTAGCTTCTACTGTGGCCTAAAGCAACCATCTTTTCTGGCTGCTTAACAGCTGGCAGTCAGGTTGTTCCAGCCCTAATAGCCACAGGCTTGGTGTGAGTGGGCAGCAGAACCTGCAGGATCTCGAGAGCAGGTTTAGATTACTGTTTCCTGAAAAGGTATGATGGAAGGGCAGTCCCACATTACGTGTACCAAATCCGACCCAGGGAGCCACATCTCCAACAGTCATCCTGTAGCAGGATCCCCATTGTTTTGAGCCTTGAGGTGTGGTAGAAACATAGAAACATAGAATTTGATGGCAGATATGACCCATTGGTCCACCCAGACTGCCCATTTCCCTACCTAATGGATAAGCTGCAGATCCCAGTTAATCAACAGCCTACTTCCTCCTACCCCCACCCTAGAATTGCCTTATGTCTGTCCCATGCATTCTTGAATTCCACCACTGTTGTTAACTCCACAACCTCCTCAGGAAGGCCGTTCCAAGCATCCACAACCCTCTTCATGAAAACTGCTTCCTCACATTACCTCTGAGTCATCCCCTCTATCTTCAAATTGTGCCTCCTTGTTCTTGCATCTCTTTTCTGAAAGATGCTACCCTCTTGGACTTTGTTGATTCCTTGAGGTATGAAAGTTTCTATTATGTCCCCCTCTCCTCCTTTCCTCAAGAGTATACATATTAAGCTCCTTAAGTCTCTCTTCATATGTCTTCTGGTGCAGACCCTGCACCATTTAGTTGCTCTCCTCTTGACTGCCTCCATCCTGTCTATGTCTTTGTGAAGATTGGGTCTCCAGAACTGCATGTAGTACTCAGATGGGGTCTCACCAGCTGACAGTACAGATTGATAGCAACTTCCTGTTTTCTACTGGTGATGCCCTCTCTATGCATCCTAGTATCCCCCCAACCCTCCTTCTGCCATCTCACATTGCTTGCCCATCTTTAGGTTATCTGATATGACTACTCCCAGGTCCCTTTCCATTTTGTTGTTGGTAGTATCTTACCCCCACTGTGTACACTTCCCTGGGTTTTCATTTCCCATGTGAATTACTTTGCACTTCTTAGCACGGAATCAAAGCTGCCATACATTTGACAGTTCCTCCAACCTTGCCAAGTCCCTTCTTATCCTTTCCACACCACCTTGTGTTATCAACCCTGTTGCAGATCTTTGTGTCATCTGCAAAGGCATACTTTCCTTCTAGTCCCTCTGCAATGTCACTTATAAAGACATTGAAGAGGACCAGTCTAATACTGAACCCTACAGTACCCCACTAAGTAACCCCTTTCTTCAGAGTGGACTCAGTTTACTATTACCCTCTGTCCTGTTCTCCAGCCAATTCTTTACCCAGGCTACCATCTTGGGACCCACTCCAAGGCTGGCTAACGTATATTAACCTTTTAGTGGGACTGTGTTAAATGCCTTAAAAAGTCTAGGTAGGCCATGTCCACAGCCCTCCCTGATCTACAATGTTTCACCCAGTCAAAGAAATCTATTACATTCGTCTGACATGACCTTCCTCTCTGAATTCATGCTGCCTAGGGTCCTTTGCCCCTCTGGCCTCTAGGTACTCAACAGTACTTTCCTTCAGACATGATTCCATCATTTTCCCTATCACTGAGGTTAAACTAACAGGTCTGTAGTTTCCTGCTTCTGCCCTGCTGCCACTTTTGTGAAGTGGAATAACATCTGCCCTCCTCCATTCCCCATGATTTATTAAGATGTTAGTCAGTGGTGTCATTAGTTCTACCCTTAGTTCTTTTAGAATTCTGGGATGAATCCCATCAGGCCCCATTGCTTTGTCCACCTTCCATTTTAAGAGTTCTTTCAGAACTCTCTTTTCTATGAATGGGCTGATATCAACCCCATATCCAGAGTGTTTCAATCATTTGGTTTAGGTACCTCCCCTCTTTATTGTGAATACTGAGCAAAAATATTTGTAAGTATCTCTGTCTTTTCACAGTCACCCTCAACCCCCATTAAGCCTCAGTATCCCTCCTTGGTCTTCCTTCACTCCCTGATGTGGCTATAAAGATTTTATCCCCTTCTTAACTGAGTTGGCTATCTTTCCTCAGTTTGGGCCTTTGCTGTTCTGACTGTCTTCCCTACTTCCTTTTGCTTTAACTGATACAGTTCTCTGGCCAGGTCCTTCTGTGATTCCTTGTACTTCTTGAATGCTATCTTTCCCCTAACCTTCCCAGTTACCTTCTTTGAGAACCATAGTGGTTTTTACATTGTTTTTGTTTTGTTTTGTTTATTTGCTTCACACAAAGGCTTGTTGCCTCTGTGATGGCAGATTTGATTATTCCCCATTGTTCTTCCACTCCTTCCAACACATTTGTTAGTGCATTCCTTAGGCACTCACCCATTTTGGCAAAGTCAGCCCTCCTAAAGTCAGGACCTTTGCCTTTGTATGGTTTAACTCTACTATGTGGTACCATTGGTGTAAGATTATTTTGGATAAGTAGGTTTTCAGGTCCTTACAGGCCAGTGTGCCAGGGCACAGCAGCTCTGCCACTCATCCTCAGTAATGAAAATATTTTTACTTTTTGCCAGTGAGTTTTGGCAGGTATGGATGAATCTGGGCAGCATTCCTCAGGAATTTAGAATAATCCCTGCCAGCCCAGTTTTGGCATTTGGCCATGAATGTATATGCAGAGTATCAGATATTGCAGGTCCTTGCCCCTTGCAAGAAGAGCAGGTGCATTTTTCTTTGTCCTAGCATTTATAAGGCTACGTATCTGAAGGTATTTCCAAAAATCTTCTTTCCTAAGTTATATTTCTCTCTTAGCCCTGTGAAGGACTCGATAGCCCTTTTCAGGTCCTTCATTCTGGTAATACCCTGTATACCCCTCTGTCCATTTAAGGGCCTATGGTCTAAACAGATGAGGGTTATTCCATAAGGAGTGTAGCAGGAGCAGGAGCTGCTTTGAACCAACGCCTGTTCTCGGCTGGCCCGCCTGCCTCTTGGCCCTACAACCAGGCGACCTGTCCAGTATGGGTGACTGCCTCCTCCTGTAAGCCAGAGGAGCTGCTCTGGACCCAACGGCTATTCTGGCGCTGCCCCGCCTGCCTCTCGGCCTACAACCAGGCATCCTGTCCGTACAGGTGACTGCCTCCTCCTGCAAGCCGCAGGAGCTGCTCTGAACCAATGGCTGTTCTCGCTGACCCACCTGCCTCTTGGCCTACAACGGGTACACATTTGGAAGAGCAGCCCACAGCTACAGAGGGATTGAACTTGGCAATTTTGCCTTTCAGGCCATTTGGCTGCACTACTACTGCTCCTGAGCTCTGATTAGGCATAACGCTGTTCCCCTTCTATTATTGGCTTTTGACTCTTCCATTCCTGAGCTGTCTCTTTTTAAAACAACTTTTTTTCACTTTTCCATTTGCAAATTATACTGCAAAGCCACTAGAAGCAACCACTCTTGGAGGTTGCATTCCTCTTCCACTGCTCTCCCTAAACACATCTTGTCATGGGTCCTTCTTCCCTAAAGCAAATTACTACACCCTAACAAACCATAGTCCATCACCCTATCAGTGTACCATAGAGACCGCCACAATTATGGGTATTGAAGTCCCCCTTATACTGACACTGGGCCACTGCCCTTTATTGCCTCTTGCTGGGCACCCATTGTCACGCTGGACCACCCAGGCTCCTACTGATTGTTCTTACTATCCTACTACTCAGACCCCTTAGCCCTCCCCTCAAGGGTCTTCTTCTCACACCTCCCACCCCTACGAACCACGACCGACTGCCACCCGCGACTGCCGCTTACCTGTCTTGCATCCTCCATCCCCACATATCTCCCTGCAGTCATGTGCCAATCAACCTCCATGCCGCATCATATTCCTGTCTTTTCCAGCCCTTAACACCCTGGCCATCCTTGTACTACCCACACTATAACTAGGTGGCAGCTATCCTTGACAATAAGACAACGATCCTTTGCTCTCCTCAGAGTCTTTGCCATGCTCCTATTAATTTTGGGAAATGTTCATCCTAACCCAGGCCCCATCTCGTCCTGCCTGAGCCTATCACACCACAAGCTTAGAATACCTGCAATGAACATTTGCAGCTTAACAAAAGACAGCAGATCTCCACTGCTGGATACTGCAACATCAGCGGATGTTCTAGCACTGACAGAAACCTGGCTTTCTAAATAAACATCTGACTCTTTGGTTGCCTCCCTGGCTTTACCCTTCACAAAGCTGACAGAATGGGTAAAGGTGGTGGTGGTGGGGGTGCTGTATACATCTGTGACTCCATGATATGCCAATCCTTCCAATACCTCCATTAGACCATGGTGTCCAAGCCTTATCACTAAAACTTACCCCAGATCCTCCGAGCCCCTGTAATTCTTACTGTCACATATGTCCCCCAAGAAACCAAGCTCCTGCTATACAATCCCTTGCTAACTACATCTCTGGCTCCACTCCCAAATCAGAACACATCATAGTTGGAGACTTTATTGTGAACTGGCTTGCCAGTTCAGCTTCCCATGCCAAAGACACCTTGCTGCACTTGACCTGACCCAGCTGATCATCCAACCTACCAGGGTGAACCCCACTAATGGCTCTAGCACCCTGATTGACCTTCTCCTCACCAACTGTCCCACAGAATCTCTGACCTGGTGGTCCTTCCAGACTCCCAAGTGAGCAATCATCCATCCTCTTTTCCTGGTCGTGTCTTCAGCAGAAACCCAAACCAAACTATATTACCCAGCATCTTCTCTGACCCAGAGGCCTCACAAAACTAAGAAAATACTTAACTCAATGGGACTGGTCCCCATCTCCCGGGCCCCTAGTATAGATGAAGCCCTTGATTATTTCACCTGTTCTTTTAATAAAGCATGTGACATCTATGCCCCTCTGTAAAAAATGCAATCAAGAAACGTAATGCCCCCTGGGTCACACCTGCACTGCTCCAACAGCTAAAGCACAGAGATGATCTCTGGCATAAAGCAGTCATATCCGGCATGCAGGTGGACAGGCAAGCCTATAAAGCAGCTCATAACAGATGCACTTGGGCCATTACACAGACCAAATTGGGCTAGCACAAAATGACCCTTGGCTCCTCCTGGAGGAATGCTCGGTTGTTCTGGGACAATATCAAGGAACTCAATGGCAAATCCGGCTCCCCAACTAACAGTCAATAATGTCCCTACCACTGACCCACTGGCCATCGCCAACTGCCTCAACTCATCATTCTCTGACCTTAGTGCAGTACTCCCAAATAACTCTTCGACCCCACTCCTACAACTCGCCCCCAAACACCCAGAATCCCCCTTCTGTCTCAGGATGATCTCTGCAAATGAGGCAAGGCCTTTTCTCATGGATGCACTCAGTGGCTCTTGCTACTGCAAAGATTCTTTGATATGAGAATCTACATCTAGTACTAGATACAGTCCTCTCCCCACTGACTGACCTCATTAACCACTCCCTAAGTCTGGGGCAGCTCCCCACAGCCTGGAAGACTGCCACAGTCACCCCAGTACTAAAGAGTGGTGACAGAACCTCCCCAATAACTACTGTCCTATATCCATTCTCCCACCACTCTCAAAGCCCTCGAAAAATTACAGACACACAACTCACTGAGTACCTACTTGCTCATAACCTACTTTACAGGGAGCAGCATGGCTTCAGATCTGGGCACAGTACAACTACAGCTCTCACTGGGTTATCTACTTTTATTCACTCTGCCCTGGATAAAAACACCTAGCTGGAGCTGTCTTCATTGACCTGTCAAAGGCCTTTGATACAGTCTCCAACTCCTTACTCTAAGCATACTCCGTCACATAGGTCTGTCCCAAGGACCTGTCTCCTGGTTTACCAGTTACCTCACAGCTAGATCACAATGTGTCAAAATAAATAACACCCTCTCAGCCACCCTGCCAGTCCACTCTGGGGTTCCCCAGGGCTCCATCCTTGGCCCTCTATTATTCAGCATCTACCTAAACACCTTGCCCAATTCCTGCTCTGGCAACCTACTACTATGCGGATGATGCAGTTCTTTTGCCTCACACCCAGATCCCACAGTATTGCAGTGCTCCCTCCAACACACATTTAACCAGATTGAAAACTAGTTTATAGACCAAAGACTTGTGGTCAACGAAAAAACAAAGACTATGCTCTTCCCACCTCGACACAATAAGGCCAAGAATGTACAGCTAACAATCCTCTCCCACTTTCTCCTTCCTCTAGAACAGGTCCATAAATATAAATACTTGGGTCTTACATTTGATTCCAGCCAATCCTTCCATTCACACATTGACACTCTATCATCAGTTATAATGTCCGTATAGGCCTATTGTATCGGCACAAGGACTGCCTACTTCCAGAAGCCCTTAATCTGCAGTCACCTCCTCAGTCCTCTTCCTAGTCGATTATGGGCTCACTATCTACTCAGCTGCTGACCACACAGCCCTTAACAAAATCCACCTTGCCGTAAACAAAACATGCAGACTCTTCACTGGGGCAGACAAGTGTACCCATACCTGTACCCTATATGCCCTGACAAATCCTCTTTACCCTGGATGAAAGGCTATTTTATCAAACGTGTCTCCTCACAAAGAAAATACACCTGAGGCTTACCCCTTGGAGGTTTCTGCCTCTCTCCTATCCTCCACACCTTGGTGAACACCCGCACTGCCAACCAACAGGTGTGGTCCATCCAGAGGGTTAGAACCTCCTTAGCCCAAAGGTCATTCCCACACAGAGGCCCCAGCCTGTACAATGAATTCCCCTGCATGCGTCTCTCCATCTCCAAATTAGGACCTTTCAAGTCAGCCCTCACAGAGCACATTCTTGCTTCAGGGTGCTGCCAATGTGCCAGCTATTGCTGGGTCATCTATCTATCATCTTCACGGGACCACCCGCCACTGAGCTCCTACACGTGGGGCTACAAACATTACCTATAAACAATGCCTCCTTTGCTGCACCCACAAGGTATCTATCTAATTCTCTACTTCGCTGGAAATATCTAACCTGTTACTCCCTCCTCTGTCAGCAAACTTATTGTTCTCTTGAAAACTGTAAATACAGCTCTTGGTAACACATTCAATGCAATGTATTGCTGATTTTGAGTCTGCAATATTGTGTAACTATAAAACTGTAACCTTTAGCTGCCATTCTATGTCTATATGTATTAAGTGTTTATGTTTGTTTTTCTGATGCGGAGCCTTTGTAAATGAGTCCCTGACTCAAAGGTTGTAATCCTAAAGTCTGTTAAATAAATAACTAAATAAATTTACCAAAGGCAATGCCATTTCATCCCACTTTTACCTGTATGAACCCAAGCAGTACACGCTGCCTTGATGGTTAGCCACTTACTAACCTGACTCAGTAAGGGGTATCCCAGGAGGCAAGTTAGAGACATCCCTTGTAGAATCTCTGTCTCAGTTTCTATCCAAGCCATGGGGTTCTCCCTATTGTTTGGAACATTTGACAGGTTTTGTCATTGTGAAATGCCCATGCATAGTAAACTCTATCCCTCCCTTTTCCAATGTGCACGTAATTTTGATCTGCTAAATCTAGGGTACTGTCCTCCCAAAGGAAATTACCTATGAGGTATTAAGCTTTTAAACCAGGCCTTGGGTAATTCTAATGTTATGTAAGATAGCTTGTAGTATACCTTTGGTGCCAGTATCATCTTAATAGCCTGAGCTTTCCTGCCAATGATAAATTAAGTTGTTTCCAGATCATTCTGCAACTTTTTATGAGTGGTAGGAAGTTAATGTTCATTAGTCTCAGTAGGTCAGTGGTGAGGTGGATGCCTAGCTACTTAATGGCCTTGGGAGCCCATGCCAGGCCTGACTTGTTGCTTAAGTCCTTGGTGGCATGCTTTTAAAGGGAAGTATTCCTGATTTACTGTGGTTAATTTTCAGTCTGGAAAAGCCTGCGAAGATCCTCAAGGTATCCAAGATGAGTGAAATATTAGTGGTGAGGTTTTCTGATAGTATCAAACAGTCATCAGCGTAGAGATTGGTATGGTATTCTTTAGAATCCAGTCTAATACCCCAATGTCTGGATGTTGCCTAACTGCTGCTGCCAATGGTTCAATATTCAACATGAATAGCACAGGGACAGGGGCACATCTGGCATGTACCCCTATGCAGATGGAAGGGGATCAACAGGGTCTGGTTGGTTAAACCCTTGGCCATTGGGGAGGAGTACAGGGTTCTGACTCATGCAGTAAAGCTGTCCCAAAAGTTTTACTATCTCAAGACTGATGCATAAACTTCCTTTCAAAAATTTAATGCTGTTTTGAAGTCCAGAGTGATGGCTATTGCTGGGGATGGGAGTTCTGCAGCAGCCTGAAATAGTGTACATAATGCCATTAGATGGTCTGAGCTGATTCTGTCTTGTATGAAGCTTACCTGTGCTGGGTGTATAATGGCTGGCAGGATTGATTCAATCTGGCTGCCAATAGTTTAGCAACTATTTTGGCATCAGCGTTTATTAAAGAAATGGGCCTATAGCTGGAAGGATGGGCTGGATCCTTTCCTTCTTTGGGCAACACTGTTATGATGGCTTCTGAAGGGTTTGGGAGAGATCCTTTGTGTGAGGATTCATGCAACATGGCAAGCAGGGGTTTGGCCATTGCGTATTTTATATGCTGTTAAAAGTCTATGGAGCAGCCATCGCTTCTGGGGACTTATGTGGGGCCATGTGTTATATGGCAGATTATGCTCAGTTCTGTGAATGGTGCTTCCAACTCAGTTTTTGGGTGGTGGTAAGTTGTAGAAGGAAGATTGTGTCCATTAAGTTTGAGAATGCCTGTCCGTCCCAATTTCCCTGTGAACTATAGAGTGTTTTGTAAAACCCGACATTATCTTGTTAATCACCTCTGATGAGATGCTCTGTTGCCCTGGGGATCTCGCAGTTGCATTATATTTCTTTCTGCTTGCCTCTCATTTAGTCTGTTTGCAAGCAGTTTCCCTGCCCTCTTGCCTTCTGACAATACCTGTTTTGGCCCCTATGAATTTACAGCTCTGCATTTCTTGTGACCATCCACTTAAGCTGGATTCTGAGGGCGTAATCTTGTATAGGGGTTCGTGTTCTAGAACTTTAGAGGGTCATCCTTGTATTCCTAGTTTGGCTTCCAACTCGAGGCCTCCTTCTCTTTCTGTTTCTACTGTGCACCATGTAACCAATTATTTTGCCCCTTATGATTCCTTTGAAGGCTTCCCAGATCATGCCTGGGGTGCTGAGTCTTGAGGGTTGTCCCTAAAATAGTGTTCTGCCTCTCACTGCCAATATCTGGCAATCCCTATCATATAAAAGGAGGGTCCAGTTTTCAGGTACAGGATCCTAGGGTCAAGGGTAGGAGTACACAATTTAGAGTGAGGGGTGCATGATTGAATTTTCCAGCGAAAGTATGTAGTCTCCCCTGATGCATTAGCTGCCACACATCTGAAGCTGGTGCAGCTCCATCAGTTCATGTACCTGCCTTACAAAGTGAGTGTGGGATTGTGGTCTAGAGTTGGATCCATCAAGTACAGTTTCCATAGCCAGACTGCAGTCTCCTCCCAATATAATCTCCTGGTTATCAAATGACATATCCAAAATCACATGGAATCTTCATCAAAAATACTGAGCAGTCTTCGTTTGGTGCATACAGGTTTTCTAGGAGTATTGGGCCTGCTTGAGTTGCCTTTTTACTATCACCAATCCCCTTCCTTGTCTGCTTTCTGCATTATCAGTTTCCATCCCAGAGTTTTGGGACAGAGGATGGATACCCCTCCTTTTGATTTCCAGCTGTGCTGTGTCGTCCCATCCACCCACGCCCTGACCAGATTAGGGCCTTCCATCTTAGATAATTTGTCTCTTGTAAAAAAACAAACTCTTAGGTCTTCAAATGTTTCAACTGAGTTAGTATTTTATTCCATTTAATTTGTGAACTGAGGCCCTTCACATTCCATGTGGTGGCCACTATAGTAGTCATCGCCAAGGTTCTGATGTGCAACATGGATGGCTATTGACCCTCGTTGTAACAGTAGGAGATATCTTCTCTGTAGGGCTGAGGCCCTCGCAAACCCTAGATCTGAGTCCATGCATGTTCCTGGACCTCCCTATTCCTAACAACCTCTTGATTGATGATTCAGAGATATCTAATCATATAAAACTGTTTTTGTTTTGTACTAGTGGCTCAGGCCTGCAACCTTTTACCCCTATGCTTGTCCTGTGGGTGTTTGGCTCCAGCTCAGATGGTACCTTTTCTTTGAAACACAATGATAAATTCATATTGGTAAACATCAGGTACATGACAATTTGCTTCCGAGATTTCATACCGTGACTATTCGCTCCCGACTATACACTCCTGTGGCAATTCAGTCCTCCGACAACTCAGGCTGTATCAATTTGCTCCTGAATATAGTTACCTTCCCCTTGCTTACATAGTAATTTCAGCTAACAGTGAGTACTCCTGGTTAACCATAGGTTTAAAATGCGATACAGCTTGCCCCAAATCCACTAGATCTCTGTCTCTGTTTCCACAATGACAGGGCACTTCATATTATCGAGAGAGAGAGAAAAAGCTTGTTGATGATTTAAATTATATATATATATATATATATATATATATATATATATATATGCCTTCCACAAACTCAGACACATGAATAAGATGATTTGGCAGTGAAGCTCACTGTACGGAGTCAAGCTTAATGGGGAACGCTTCAGAAATGTGAAGCCAGCTATTTATGCATTACTGCCAGGTAAATCAAGAGAATGTTACAAATGTCTTCTGTCTGCATTGAAAGAAATGTGTCCTAACTTGAACCCTGTTCTGGTCATGACTGACTTTAAGAAAGCTACAATAAATGCATTTAGGACTGTATTTCCTCAATCAGTTCAAGTTGGTTGTTTCTTCCATTTTACTCAATGTATCTACTGGAAAATACAAAGTGAAGGGCTAGCAGTAAAATATGTCCAGGACCCTGAATTTGCCTTAAAATGTACATATCTGCCAGCATTGGCTTTCTACCACCCCCGGACCAAGTCATTGCTAGATTTGAGGAAATATCTAATGAAGCAGCACACATTTTCCCAGAAGAAGTACAGCCTATCGTGGACTATTTTGAGGACACTTGGGTGGGCAGGAGAAACAGAAGAGGAATGGACAAAGACAGCCACATTATGAAATAACACTGTGGAATCATTCAGACAGTGTGTCAAACGGACAGGCTAAAACAAACAATGTCATGGAGGCCTTTCACCGAGGGATGCAAAGTGTGCTTTGTATATCACACCACGATGTGAAATTTATAGATGGGCTCAAAGTGTACAGCGAAAAGTGATTCTGAAGTGGAGCAGATAATGGCGGTAACCCACCAACTGCATCAAGGGAGAGTATACGAGATAACGTTGCATGTCTCGCCTGCATTTTAGAAAGTGTGCAGATCGCAAGACTGAGGAGTTTCTGGCAGAGTTGCTCACAGCTTTGAATACGGATAAAGGAATAAATTACACTGATTTTAAGATTTTAAAATAAAGTTTGATTTTTGACTTACGCGACCACTCTTTCACTTGACTGGCTACACACACATGTCAGATGCTGGTAACCATGGCTACAGATACAATGTAATATGCTGGTGACCACGGGCTGCAGACTGACAGAAACATGGCGCCGGTGAAAACTTAACATAGCATTAACCTGGTAAGTGCAGTTTGTTATAAAATTACTGCATTTTCAGTTCTGTAATTTCGATTGCAGTAGGAGCAAATTGTAAGGGTGGCTAATGTCATAGGAATGAACTGACTGGGAGTGTAAAGTTAGGAGTGAAATGAAGCTGTTTGAATTGTCAGGAGCAATTGTTGTGCTCCCGTAAACATCAACATTCTTATTAATGTAACTATTATAACTTTACCCAATTGAGTATATAAACAGACGTCTATCTGACTATATGCTGTCACACTGGAGTGGAGCTACCCCTCTTGGATCAAATTGACACACCAGCCAGTGTCTCTGGTAGTGATTCCTGGGAGTCCTCCACTGGGGAGATGGTATCTGCTGTATTCTTATATCTGGTTACTGCATTAATTTCTTAGCTGGTCTATACTTAGTTTGCTCCTTTATAAACTAGTAGCTCACCCTGGGGGGTCTTTCTATTCCCATAGGAGTCAGGCACCAGCTGCTAAGGTGCACGGTTCTCTTTGGGATGATGTATTCCCCTCAGTTAACCAAGCTGGTTGTTTTTCCCCAGGTATTGATGTTCACTCCTTCTGTGTTACCCATTGCTAGTTCCACGCCATGTGAGGCTCTGGATGGGGTTGGGAAAAGAGAGGAGACATCCTCTGCTCTCATCAGCATCATTCCGTTTTCCAATCTGGTACTCTATTGCCCCTAGTTATATGCTACATGCTCTCATGGAAGCACTCTAGAGGGCAACAACCAGACTTTGGCCCTGGTGCTATGCCATGGTGGGAAGTTGTGCATTTTAGTCTGGCTGTCTTATGAGTCTTTGCGGGTGCCAGATCTACTGGACACTCTTTCAACCTGCCAGTGCAGCAGCCCCTTTATATCAGGGAAGTTGCTTGCAGAGGTCACTGGTGAGGGTGTACCACAATTTTCTTATGCATTGACATAAATTCCCCCTTTACAGCTTGAGATGACCTTTGGGCAAGATCTTGTCCCACATCTCTGCCCCACACAGGAGGTAATCTCAACCCCTTACACTTCTGGGGCATTTTGGCAACATCTTATCGCGGGAGTGTTAAGCTTCCATGTTTAACAAGCGGGCACCAGTGATTACCTTTCCTCTCCAAGAGGCTGACAAAACAATTGTAAAACTTTCATGTTAAGAGCACCAACACCAAACTGTAATAGAACAAAATTGTCTTGTAACGCTGCACATAGGGCACTATGAGGGAAGGCCAGCATACACGGTATGATGAAGAAAAAGGAACAAAATCTGAGTTTCACCAGTAGCCTAGGGACACCACTCAGTGTGCTTGTCCTTTATTAGACCTAAGCAGCATTCTCTTTCTCAGTTGTCCCTTCTGCCATTCAGCAAGAGTCAGCAGTTATTACTGGGCTGCTCATTATCCGGTGGTGTCAGACCTTGATTTAATATTTCATCTAGGGTGTTTGGAAGTTCAAGATGCCCCTAATAGAAGATCTGTGATCGATTGGAAATTACCAAAGTGAGCTCTTGAGAATACCCTGCTCAGCTGGTCAAGTCAGCAATTGAAAGTAGAAAGATATAAAGTTGTACTGTACCTGCACCTAGGGTTGTTTACCCATGCTGGTTTAGCTTACTTCAGTCTGTTTTTCCTCTCTCATCAGTCAGAGTGGCTTCTCTGAGCACTTATTTCAAAATTGTGCTGTTTAATAATGGCACCATTCTCACAGCTTCAGGATGGTCCTCGAGGCAGTCTGCCCACTCGTGGCAGATCGCAGTTCAGTCAGCTTCACCATAGGCCAGGCCTTCCTCTGTATGTTGCTGGTCTGTCACAGCTGTAGGGAGGTACAGAGGGCTGGTGTCAGCTCCTTAAAGACACATATCTGTTGGAGACTTTAATCAGTGTAGCTGAAGGAGAATTGCTGCTTGTTCCAGAGAGCCTTTGGAGCCTTCGCCGGCTCCTGGATCAAGCCATTCTGGGGATGTTTACTGGAAGAGGGATCATATTCTTCGTTTTCCGTCTACCTCTGCCCACCTGATGCCATGGCTGTTCAGGCTGTTGGAGGAGACTGTAGATAGGCATTTAGCTTGGAATGTGGTCCATCTGGTTGAGAGACAGCCACTGGCAATGACTCAGTGCCATGCGTTGGTAAGGGTGCTGCTGGAGCACATTTTTGTTGTGCTTCAGGTCCTATATGAATTGCTCCACTTCATGAGGTATAAAACATGGTTTACCTTGGAAATGTACCTCAAGCAGAGCTGGGCACCTGACTGAAGTAGGAGTACTCACCTTGTAAAGTGTTTGCTTCATAGTGGCATATGCTCACCGTTTGTTTGATAATTCGGGCCAATAGTCCTCAAAAACATGATTTCTGCCCTGTTTCATTGCAGGCACCCTTTGTCATGAGCAGCTTGTAGAAGTTCTTCCTTCACCAGTTATTTTAACAGGTGGAGAACTGATCTTGGTCACTCCCCTTGCCTTGATTTAGGGCCCAGGGAGCGATGTGCCCTCTTGATTTCTAAATGGGCCATGGATTGCAGCGCCAACATGGTTGGCAGAGTCCTTGCAGAAAAGCAACCATATCCCACCCTTCGACCTCGGCATCCCCACAACCAGATATTCTTGTACCATGCCCTATACACATGGTAGGCTGACCTGCAAGTGGAAGGGTCTGGGATCAGGAGGAAACTGGTCAGATGTGTCAAGAACTGGCTGCAGGGTAGACAGCAGAAGGTAGTAGAGGAGGAGGCATCTTAACCCAGCAGTAACAACTGGTGTACCACAGGGCTCAGTGCTGGGACCGGTTCTGTTTAGCATTTTCATAGCTGCCATTGCAGTAGGAATTAAGAGCAAGATCAGTCTCTTCGAGCTGACAAAAAAGATTTGTGCCAAGGTAGATGAGGGAGAGTGCAAAAGTACTTCAGGAGGATTTGGAAAAACTGGAGGAATGGTCTAACACTTGGCAGCTGGGGTTCAATGTTAAGAAGTGCAAAGTGATGTATTTAGGAGATGAGAACCCAGGACACATTTACTGGCTGGAGGGTGTCCTGCTAACAAAATCCAAGGAGGAGAAGGATCTGAGAGTGATGGTAACTGGGGAGATGAACCATTCTGCTCAGTGCAGGAAAGCAGCAGTGAGAGGCAAACAGGATGCTAGGGTGCATAGCAAGGGGATTACTTCTAGGAGTGGGAAGTCATCTTGTCCCTCTACAGGTCCTGGTGAGACTGCACCTAGAGTACTACATGCAATCTTGGTGCCCCTACTTGAAAGAGACATCAAACTATTGTAGGGGTACAGCGTGGGCAACAAAAAATTATCCTGGGGTTGGGGACAGACCATATGAGGGAGAGGCAGAGTTCAATATGTATACCCTGGAGGAAAAAGGAGAGGAGATATGACTGAGACCTTCAGGTGTCTGAAGGGTTTGAACAGAGTAGACACCAGGCATATGTTCAGTTTGAAGGGTGGAAGGAAACCAGTAAACACTCTATGAAGTTGGAAGGGCAGGTTCAAGAGGAACTGAGGAGGCACTATTTCACAGAAAGGTGGTGGTGGTAGGGTAGAATGATCTGCCAGAGGAAGTTGTATCACTGCAGAGTGTGGGGTCTTCAAGAGGGTGGGACAGATTCAAGGAGGTACAAGATGGGAGGGGTTGGAGGTGAAGGGTGAGGGCATATGAGGGCATTGGGGACAGCTGCAGCCTAATGGACTGAAGTGCTGCACACTCGAGCAGACTGGATAAACCAAATGGCCTGTATCTGCTGGCAATTTAGTATGTTCATCTATTTTGCCAACAGGTATTCTATTTTCTCATGATGCTCATTCAGCAGACTCTGATGCTGGTTTAATTTATCTTCATGTATGCAGGACACTTGCTCCATACCAGTGATCCAGGTTGTTACAGCTCTTAAGTCCACATTGGTCTGGTTTGTGGTTATTTTAAGTTCCACAGTGTCATTGAGGACCCGGCTCAGCATTGTAGTAATTTTGGTCAGTTCATCGGCCATAGCTTGTTCTGTGTCTGTGGATTGTGCCATGATAATCGCATCTGTGAGGGCCATGTTTCCTCCCCACTCTTCCAGTTACCAGTCCTAAAGCAGATAACACTTGCAAATTTCAGCCCTGGTCTGACAGCTGTCAAAGGTCTCGGAGCATGGTACCCATTGCCTTTTTTCAACATGATAGATATTTACTATGCAGCTGCGATTTTTATTTTTAAGGTATGCTTCAGTAGATCTCATTTTGTTTAACATTCGGTGCCTGTTTGACTGCCATAAGATGAGAGAGTTTCGAATGTAATTAATTTTTTCCCCCAAGGTGATCAGCTATAGAGTTAAGCTGCCCCCATCTTGGTTGGCAAGTTCTGCCCTCCGGTCTTTTTTAACATATTTTTCACTGCTCAGGGCCTGGCAGGGACCTCTTTCCACCCAGCCAGGTTGCCTGTATACCATCCTGCCAAGAACTTGCCACCTCTCTGGTTGGGACCACCATCCCTGACGACATACTGCAGTGCAGCCCCAGCTTACCCCCAGGGCTGGTACACCTTTAGCTCTTCCAGTATTTCTTCTCCCCAGTCTATCTGGCCACCCACAGTGGAGGTTAAGACTGGCAGTATCCCCAGTGGAATGTGGCTCGGTTCTAGTGATGGTTGTGGTGGACAAGCTAAGGCTTTCTTCTTCCCAGGCCTGCACCTTTGTTTCCCTTTTTCTGTATCCACCCATCCCTCAGGAAGCATGCAACATGATGGGTTGCTGGCAGAGCACAGCCAATCTGTGTATTTAGTCCAAAGGGTCCTCCCTACTGTTAGTTTTTCTGAGCCCTTGCACCACCACCTGTGCCCACCAGGTGGCAGTAATTCAGTGTGTCATACATCTTCACTCTCAAAGTAGGAGAGCATTCTTTGGGATGCTCAATCCTACGTCCCCTTGGCTGACCCTCCAACAACTTGGGCTCATTCGAACTAGGGTCACTGGCAATGTTAGCTGTAGCACTACTGCTGTACAAGCAGGCTAGCCTCCCCTGGCAGTCTTTTAGCAACATGCTACTATCTAAAAGTATCACCAGTTCCTAGTGGCCTGTGTCAGATCACGTCCGGATGCGGGCCAGGGAAGTCATGACCAGGGCCACTGGGAAATTGTGAACTTTTTTTGTGATTTTGTGGGGAATTTAGGGGTTACTGCACATATTTACCTTGTGAGGTACAAGTATGGGTTTTCAATTTCAATTGCTTAGTGATTCATATTAAAGCCAGCCATCAAAAGGTATACATTTTTGTAAAAGAAACACACAGACACACATAAAAGGTAGAAGTTTTATTAAAACACACACACACACACTGATCAAAAACAATATACATTATAATAGTAGCATCATTGTCAAATCACCAGCACCACCACCACCACCAGTTCTAATAATCCAAAAACATTGTTAGTATTCTACAGTAAAAGTATAGTACCACCACCACACACCAGATAGTCAAGAAAGGTTTTTACATCATGGAATGAACAGCAACTGTTATCCGACTAAGATCTTTAAAATTTCTTATTGTACTTCAACATAAGAAGTAGTCTAGTGTTGTCATCTGTCAAACTTCACCGATTGTCTTTTAAAAGGTCTGTGTACAGTGAAAAAGTTTGTTCAACATCTGTTGTGCTTACAGGAAGCCAGATATACCTTTTGCCACAGCAGCAAGATATAGAAGTGTATCCTTTGTGCTTCCCACCACTCAGCAATATTGAAATCATCACTGGGTACTAACTGGGTAAAGGTTCTGTACCCATGCCACTTAAGGTTTGAAACACCAGCCAGTGATGGTACCTCCTGGGTGTGTTTCTTTTCCTTGTTCAGTGTTGGCAGCTGCTTTGGATCAAAGATTCGGGCAGCTTTGAATGTGTCGACTGAGGGATGAGATTTTAAAATGTTGTCCAGTTTCTCACTGCTGTTCAACATAACCTTCTGAAAAAGGTTCACACAGTTTTATTTTCATGTAACTGACAGCAGGACAACATTTCTACTGTATTTGGTCTGTATTCTGTTTCCCTGCAGTGCCACAGAGTCCAAAACATATGCACATTTTGCACCCTTCCAAATATGGAATGTCCCTGTGGCTGGTAGCTTGACTGCAATTGTAGAATAAGGTTAACAAGTTCAGAAGAGTGTTCCACCACAAAAGTGGCTTGTGTTACCAGCTCTGCTGTTTTGCCTTTCAATAAGCACTTCAGGCGCTTCAATGTTGCTGCATCAGATTGTAGTGTTTCAACAAATTCTGTTAACACAGGCAAATAGTCTGCCAAATACTGAACAGCGTTAACCCAGGAGCACCACGAGTTTCCACTGTGTATACTGGCATCTTGGGTACAATGCCCTGCTTGGATTCCATGGAAGGCAAAGTACTGATGCCTACACATTGGGCTCTGGCAAAATATTTTTTAACAAGAGAAAAGCAGTGTTTAAGTCTTCCAGTATGTCTGCCCAGACCTCCAAGACCAAATTGAGGAGGTAGGCAATGCAAGTGGTGCACTGCATTTGGTAGGACATGGACAGGACAGTTTCTAAAGCCTTGTGCATGTAACTTGCACTGTCTGTAACAATGGCAAAGACTTTATTAGCGTTCACCCCATTAGCGTTTAGCACTTTTAGTAGAGCTTGGGATACTGTGGTGTTGTTCACATGATGCAAAAACTCCACACCAATTAGGAGTAGCTGCTCCCCAACATTAAGCAAGGTTGGGCCAAAATAGCCAACATGCTTCGCCACAGGCATCTATTGTTTCATTCAGAAAATGAAGACATCTTGATCCTCCACCACTTCTTTCAGAGACTGTTCGTGATCAGGCCAAGTTCTTGGAGGTACATGCTCTGAAGCTGTGCTGGTCCCGGAAGACTACCACCTTGTTTTGTGTGGTTCTTTAAGAACTCTTGAAAGTCAGAAGCCTTCTCCAGTGGTATGTCTGCACAGGTCAAACATCGAGATGAAGTCAGAACAAATTCCTTCCATTCAATGGATGATTCCATTGCTTGACTGAAACAAGAAGTCAGCGACTGCTGTAAGAGAGGTGTGCCTAAAAAAAAAACAAAAAATTATAAAATATTTTACGGGGAAAATAAACTGTGCCTGGGAAAAAAAGTAAACAAGATTTAATATTTTACAGGAAAAACAAACTGTAGGATGGGCCAGTGGCATGAAGGGCTGAGGAGCTGTGGGCCTTATCTCCTGCCACACTTGCAACCTGTTTAGGAACAAGATCAGGTCGGCAGGGAGGGAGAGGATCGAGTGTCAATTGGTTGTTCTCTCTTCTGAGTGGGGGTGGGAATCTACTGTCTTGCTTTTAGAGGCCAGGTAGTAGTGTTGAATTCTAGCAGCAAGGGAGGGAGATGCAGGAACAAGGCACATGTGCACGTGGGGGTTCCACAGTGCTAGGGAGAGACGAGTTGGACTTGGGAGGCAGGGACAGAGCAGAAACCAGTCCCAAGGGGAAAACAGACTATGGGAATATAAAATAACTGCAAACATCTATGAGACTAGTATTACTTTGCATGTTTTTCTTTGCAGCTTCATTTCTTTCTAGATGTTTCTGTGACTTCATGTGCATGTCAACTGTATGCTTCCACACAAAGTCGATTGTGTGGTGCAAGCTTCAAAACAGCAATCCTCCATCCTTGTAAAGATCCTCCGGATATAACTTAACCCAATCATTGGCAAGCACATGATAAGAGACATGGTGGTCCTTGGCTCTTCGTGAGAAAGACGGAAGCGCTTTGGTGTCAGTGTAGACATGCTGTAGTTTAACTAAAATAAAATGAAACCAAAAATTAAGACTTGAAAGAGCATCAGTGCACAGAGGAGGAGAGCTGTCCTTGGGATGCTTGATCCTCAATATCACACCACTAGTTTGCATCACACAATGTTCTAAGCTGGGCAGATTGGTTTCAAAACCTCAGGTCCTGGAGTTGCCTTGTCGTAGCATTGAACTTGCCCATAGACTTAATATCCATGGAACAAAGACTCCAGAAATTCAATTTTCTTGCTACCTTTCAATTTCTTTTTAATATGGGCACTATATAGAACACAGGAGCAAGGCATTGTACTATGTCGGCGCAACCCACTCATCCATTCTCCAACCCAACAAGATTGGACACATGTGACGCACAGACAAACCACAGGAGTGATGCATGGATGAACCACAGCAGCAAGTGAAGCACAGACCACGGAGCCGAGGATGGACCCAGGTGACCGCCATACATGATGGAAAAAATTGTTCTTTGCAATTCTGGTTGCCGCCCGCCCTGCTCTCTTACCAGAGGCCAGACAATTTCTTTGCCATGTGTGCCAGTCTGCCTAGGCCCACCCTCCACTCCATCTCTGAGGACCACAGCAGAGAGTCAAGGATACACCACAGGAGGCGAGGGGCGGAACTAGGTGACTGCCATACATGATGGAAAAAATTGTTCTGTGCCATTCTGGTGCCCACCCCACCCTGCTCCCTCACCAGAGGCCAGAACAATTTCTATTGCCATGTGCCAGTCCACTAGGGCCACCCCTCCACTCCCATCTCTGAGGGACCACAGCAGAGAGTCAAGGACACACCACAGGAGTGAGGACAGAACCAGATGACCGCCATACATGATGGAAAAGTTGTTCTGTACCATTTGGTTGCTCACCCACCCTGCTCCCTCACCAGAGGCCAAAACATTTTTGTTGCCATGTGTGCCAGTCCACCAGGCTCACCCCTCCACTCCCATCTCTGAGGGACCACAGCAGAGAGTCAAGGACACACCACAGGGCGAGGAGACGGAACTAGGTGGCCGCCATACATGATGGAAAAAATAGTTCTGTGCCATTCTGGTTGCTTGACCCACCCTGCTCCCTCACCAGAGGCCAGAACATTTTTTGCCATGTGTGCCAGTCCGCCAGGCCCTACCCCTCCTCCCATCTCCAAGGGACCACAGCAATTTGACATGTACATTTGAAACACTATGCATTTTCCTCCCTCCTTCACTTCATCGGACTCCTTCCTGGCTCCCTCCCTCCTCTGAGGGGGACACAAAATTATTTAGAGCAGCTACCCCCTAACTGGACCCTCCTTGTCTCCCACCCTCCCGAGAGGACACAATTTTAAAGAAATCCCTCCTCCCTGGCTCCCTGCCTCTGAGGGGACACAAAATGATTTAGAGCAGCTGCCCCTAGCTGGACCATCCTGGTCTCCCATCCTTCCTCTGAGAGGACACAATTTTTTAAGGAAATTCTTCCCCCCATCAGGGTACTCCCTCCCCCAAGGGGACACACAACATTTGTAGTGCAGCTGCCCCTAGCTGGACCACTGGCCTCCCACCCTCCCTCCTAGGGGACACAAATATACAGAATTAAAATGCATATACATACTTGGTAGTTAGTTCAGCTCCTAACAGTAACTGCAGCAGTCTCCACAAATGGTCACACAAATTAGGGATTCTGACAGGCTGGCAGCACAGAAAGCAAATTGGCAGGGGTTGCCCACTACTGGCAGCCAAGGATACAGCTGTTTTAAGGAATGTAAGAGCTAGCCAGCAGTCAGCAGCTCTCACTCTGCTCCACATCCTCTGCTTCAACTCCACATTCTGTTATGTTGTCCCCCTCTGCTCCACATCCTCTACTTCTGTGTCACGTTCTCTTCCTCAGCTATCCTGGCTACACCTCGTGGCTCCTGTCTGGTCCTCTCATATGCTTGCTTCCTCGATTCTTTGTCTGTCTGTCTCGCCTCTCTCATCTCCCTCAGGTAGCCCCCCTCACCTGTCCACATACTTTTACATGATTTTGGTGGACCTGAGGGGGAGCAAAAGCCATACAAAGAGCACCAATTTCAAAGCTATTTCCAACCAGCGTGATTAGCCCCTGCTGGTGTGGCGATGCTTCCGATGATGTCACAAGCGCGTCACATGCCAGAAAACCAAGGGTCTTCTTTGTCCAGGGTGTACAGGATATGGGGCACATTGGGAGGGATGCTGCAGTGGGTGCACTACAGATGGACTTGGGATGCAAGCCTGGATGACACAGCAGACCAAAAATAGGCTAAATACAGCCTGGCTGGGGACTTTGCTTAGAGTGCAGGTTGGTGGGCATTATAATTGTGGACTTACAGGCGGGTGTGTGGGCTTTGCGACTGGTGATTGTGGACTTTGTTGGTGTGTGGGAAAGCTGGGCAAGTTTTTTTCCACTGGGAGTGGTGTGTATTTTTGTGGGAAGCGTGATTTTTTGTGGGAAGTGTGAAAATTGCGCTTTCATGTTAATCTTGGTTGTGATTTTCCAGTGGCCCTGGTAATGACCCTAATATAGCAAGGAAATCACATTTTTGTGCTTTTATTTTTACTGAATGCAAACCTGGGCTCTTAAGATGAGGCTTAGCAGCCTGCTAGGTGTCTCTGTTATGATTTGGACATTTTGGAAGCTACAGAAGACAGCAAAGGTAGCAGAATTTTATCAAGTAAGTAAAAGAAATGTTTTATTTTAAAACATGACAAAATGTGAAGCATTATTTTCAACTGTTTGCTCCTGAAATGCATAGCAGCTGAGGTGCAGTCAGTATTGTTTCCATTTCAAGTGAGTGAGATGCAACAAATATGGCATTTGTTTCGTTTTTTAATTCTGAAGGCAAGTCAATGATTCTTTTAATGTTTTAATCTGCAACCTGTCTGGCAGGACATTTTTTTTCCATGCCTTCTGCTCCTATAATGCACTGATCCTAGCCAATCAGGATGCATGATTTTACTACACATTGTGTAAGAATAAATAAAAACATTTTAAAGTGTACCAGCTATATTGCCGAGGACATTTGGTAATTCTCTCTCTCACAATGAATGTGGTTGAAATTGCCATGGGTTAATTCACTAACAGTGACTGTAGTCAATGTTAAAGTGCTTCTGCCTTGTGCATAGCATTTTGTAAATTGTTTTGCTCACAATGATGGTGGTCAAACAAAATCATACTGGTGGACTCTCAGCTATAGTCAACATAAATTACTGACTTTCAATGACTGAAGTTGGATAATTACTGTGGTGTCTATCTGGTCTCAAGTCTGAGTCAGACTGCAAACCTAAAGCTAAACAAGCATTTGTCAATGCTGAATGTTTGCTTGCTGGCATTGACATTGGTAGTGTAGGAGTTAAAGAGATGCATAATAGGAATGGCAGTGAAGTATTTAACTGAAGTCAACCCCACCACCCTGCAGAGACTGACAGGCATTGGGGTGTGCCTTTGGGTCATCAGGCATAACAGCCACACCATTTCACCACACCTACCCTGCAGACACCAATAAGTGTCATGGTGTGCCTTAGGGTCTTTGGGTCTTATATCACCCTATTCCATAAGGAAATATGGTGAGGTGGGTGCAGTATAGGAGAATGGGGTGAACTTTGAGGGAAGAGTCCAAGGCACACCTCAATGCTCGTCACTGGCTGCAGGGTGTGCATGGGGTGAATGGCATGAGCATTACAGGCTGACAATCACAAGTCACACCCAGATGCCTGTCAGTCTCTATAGGGTGGATCGTTATGGTCAGAAACCCTAATGTCCCAGGCATTCATTGGTATTTTAACTCAAATTTTCAACATGGTTTTGTGACCCACACCTCATGAATAGTGACACTCAGTTTGTTAGCCAAAAGCTGATTTTACACAGTGACTACACCATTTGGCACCACAGGTGAGAAAACACATTTTAGAACAGGATGTGAAAAATGACAGCTGTACTGTTCATGGGAGGTATAAAAATGGCTATGTTGAAAATCTGGAGTGAAAATATAAAAACTGGTGAACATGTGTAGAAACTGTGCAATGCACACCCCGTAATGTAATTAGTTTGGGGATTTTTACAGTAGATTGTCAACACAGATGTTTTGGAACCCCCGCTCATGAACAGTGTCACTGTGATTTTCTTAATCTGTCCGAACACTAATTTCCCAAAGCGATCAAGCATTTCTGCGCCGGAAGGGCAAAAACACATTTCAGCCAGGGTGTGAAAAAAGACAGCTGTACTGTTCATAAGGAGGTGTGGAAAAATGCCAGTGTTGAAAATCTGTACTGAAAATATTACAAATCCGTGAACTTACAAGAAGGTGCGTGGAAACTGTGCAATGCACACTCGAAACAGTTATTTTATGGACTTTTGTCACCAAATTTTTAATATAGCCATTTAAGATCTCTGCTAATGAACAGTGTCACTGTGATTTTCTTAATCTGTCCCAAACAGTGATTTGCTTTAAGGCTGCACCATTGTAGCTACATGAAGCAAAAACACATTTGGGCAAGATATGAAAAATGACAGCTATACTGCTCATAAGCAGGTGTAGTAAAATGGCAATGTTGAAAATCTGGGTGAAAATATAAAAATTCACGAAGTTACAGTGTGCATAGAAATCATAGCACACTACATCGTAAAGTCATTTTGAATTTTCATCAAATTTTCAACATAGGGTTTGGGGCCTACCTCATGAACTGTGACACTGTCATTTCATTACTTTGTCCCAAAAGGTGGTTCCATGCAGTGACTGCTAAATCACCTTTAGGGTCTGAATAACAAAATTACAATGACTGAGTTCATGAGGTGGGGCCCTAAGAAACCATGTTGAAAATTTTGAAAAAATTCCCAAATAAGCCGAGATATGTACCAAAGTTGAAAAAAGCCCATTTATGCCATTATACAGCTTACGGCATTTATTCAGTTAGCAGTCGGCTTTGAAGAGTGCAGGCGTGTTCTGACCTACCAAAGATCATTGCACTGGGCTCCAGGGGCAAATATGAGAGTCAGGGTGCGTGTGGGGAGGTGGGTGCACAGAGGGTGGGCAGGTTGGGGAGGGGCAAGACAGTCAATGAGGACTGTTTTGTTTTACAGTTTTTTCTTATTCAGAAAGATGATGTGGGACTTTTGCCATGATGAGTGGGTTCCCAGCATGGCAGCTGGAAGGTTATTTTTTAGAGGCAGCAGTGGAGCTGATGGGAGATTAGGCACCCCTGTTGGCCATACCGACTTTTGCCACGCTGGGGTGGGCTCCTAGCATGGCAGCTAGAACTCTGTGTTTCTTTTGGGGGTACAGTGGAGCCGATGGGGGATTAGGCCCCCTATCACAACTAAGGACTTTTTGCCATGCTGGGTGGGCTCCCAGCATGGCATCTAGAAATCCGTTTGAGGAGAGGCAGTGGAGCAGACAAGGGATTGTACACCCCATCAGCCATACAGTGTGCAGGGGTGAAGGAGGCGCATGAGCACACTGGGGTGGGCTCTAGCATGCTACATAATTGTTCATGGGGCGACAAACTGTCTATGACAGTTCAGATGCAGTGAGAGAGAGCGTAGATGTCGCATGATTTGCATACTGCTGGCGGCAGTATACCAGGTCTCTACAACCATTGATTGTGGTGGTGTTTTCCTCAGAACTGTACGCCACTCGTATCTGAACAGCTGTCATAGACAGCTCGGACATTCATTGGCACAGTGCAGCCACGCCTGCAAAAGGGAGCAGGGCATTGAAGTGGAGAGGCACACCTACAAAACCCATATTGTGGCATTGTCTTTTGCACATGCGTGCAAGCAAACATAAAAACACATCAATCCAAACAGGTTAAAACAATGTGCCAGTATGTGTCCACTGCTGTCTAAGGCAACAGGCAGTCACAGTGCAATAAGTGTTAGGGCATAGAACATGATTGGCTGTGATTTGTGTAAAGTGTTTTGTCCTAAGATACAGAAAACAAGTCAAGCTAAAAAGGCAATCACTATCATCTCTAGCCTCTATGACTAGATAAAAACTATGAAAATGGTTGAGAAGATCATTTTAAAACTGTCTGCTGACACAGCTTCTCCTTAAGACAAGTCTAAAGGACAGACTGTAAGGAACCCACCAAAGAACAAGTATCCTCAGCTCAGGAACAGTCAGAGAAAAGGACTCCGAGAAAGACAGGTTGCAGTCTTCCTGTCACACTAGCCTTTAAAGACTACAAAGAAAATATCCTGAAGCCTGAACAAGAAGAAGCAGCTGAGCCCATTGTCTAGCCTGCTGGTGATGGTCAACTGCCATCTACAGTGATAATTCAAACAGATGTTGCAGTTCTTCTGATCAACGAAGGAACCGGCCTTCCAAGTCCCTGCCTCAGTGCCACCTAGTGTCACAGAGGAGGAATATTATTTTGAGAAGGATGAGAATCTATACGCCCTGCAGTCTCAGGTGAGGAGGACATATGTTTACCCCCATGTCCCTGGAGTATTTTTATCATATTCTGCTTTCCTGAGAAGCATGGCAGAAGTGATTAATATTCCTACTGTGGAAACTGACTCTGAAGTTGGTGAGTCAGATTTCATAAATATATAGGGATTGACTTTTAGTAACAGAGTCAGAATTTTCTGTATTTTCCATTTATAAGACTTTCAAAAGGATGAGTAAAGATCCCACAATTGCTTGCATCAGCAACAGCAATTGATAGGAAAGTTTGAAAAGATACATAGTATACAACAGGACGGGGTAAAAACAATAAGATAAAAGTAAGTTCTTGGTTCGTGACAACAGTAACAGCAAGATATCAAAATAAGTCACTGTTACTGTTGTCACACTGGATATCCTCCTTATTTCCAATAGCTCCATATGAAGTCTGAAACATCCATTTTATGTATCCTGATACAAAATTGCCATCAAGGTGATAAGGAGACATGCTGAAAGTTAATATCATCACAATGAAATACAAAACCAGACAGCAGCTTTTACAATGCTGATGACATCACAATTAGCTGGTACAGTACTAAGGCCAGCAGTTAAAATCAAAGATAATTAGTTAAATCTTCAAACAGCAGATTTCAAAGTTAAACTAGTGGGGGCATAGCCTAGCAGCAGAATGGGGCAGATGTTCTAACAGAGCTATCAAGGAACAGAGTCATTTATCATTTAAAACTATTTATCTAAAACTACTTTTACATCAAAAGCTCTGTTATTTAAGCAGTGCGACTTTCTACAGATAAAGAAATATGGGTAAGGCAAAATACATTTCCAACAACTGACTTCTTTCAGCCAAAACCTCTAAGGCACGAGGCGGCCACCACTGCAAATATGGAGTCGCAGGTGGTGATAGCACTGAGCCAAGACATGTCCCTTGGTACAGTACTATTAACTGTACATTGACACAGCTAGTCAGAACCATCTTAGACACTGCTAGGAAATTAGATGTCTTTCCTCCAAGGGTGTCCACCCTTGAAACATGCATGGAGTCAGCAGAACAGTCAGTACAAAAGATGAATGGATCGATACTAAAGTCCATGGATGCAACTACCAAACTTATTAAAAACACCCTACTTAGCAGTGCTTAGAGATGGTCAAAAATCAAACTAGACAGCGCAATCTAAGGCTAGTGAGATTGCTCGAGCACACTGGAGGGGGTGCACCACTGATTTTATATTAACATTATTCCTCAGATATTGGGGATATCGGTGGAAGAGTGTGGCTTAGATTTGAAAAGGTCACTCCAAAAAGGGCTATGGCAGCAGGAGTGGGTGCCCGAACTCTACTTATTGTTTGTACTGGAGTGGAGGTAGAGGACCAAATGCTTTTTTGCCAAACATAAAAAGACTTAAGATATGATGATGCCTTAATTTCACTACTTTTTGACCTTTCATATTCTACCAGAAAGAGATGGAAGGCCCTTGACTGGGTTCTGGGGATGCTTTGTGCTCTGTCATTTTAGTGTGTCTGTGTGTGACTACTGCTGGGGATGGCATACATGGTGCTTAGTCTGAGGGCATGTGTGTTTCAAAATGAAAGTTAAATAGTTTAAGTATTTTTCTCTTTGTAATACCCTATTAGTTTGTTGGCTCTTTCTCAAGGTATAATAGTTTCTGCACACATGTGAGCTCTCCAGGGGCAATGTTTGGATATCGAGGTTACACTACTGTCCCAAGGTTGGTGTATCTGTGAAATCCAAGTATTTTGGATCACCTTCCTGGCCAGTAATAACATAACCTGGATGGAGTTAGAGTAGTATGTTCACCTGACCTCCTCTATGTTTTCACCTCCGTTAATAATGACAATGCAGAATCCCCAGCTCTACCACTACAAATTCTGTTGACTTTTTGGCCATTTCAGATCAGTAGGACCTTAACATTGTTATCCATGGACCAGCACCTCTGATGGGCCCCCTACCTTACAGACAGTGATGCTTACATGTATATGTACTAATCTTAGGCACAGACTCTTATCGAACAAGCATTAGTGTCAGGATTTGAGTCCTACTGTACTTTACTAAGAATCATAATGATTTGCTATATTCTTAATGTAACACTGGAATATGAAGAGAGAGTTGTATAATTATTTGTTAGGCAATACTGCCATCTTTAGCACTTATGCAGAACTGTAACTGCAAGTGTCCTTCACAGAAATACAAGATTCCATTGTTTCATTTATCTGTTTATGCTAGCTCAGCAAGCTTTCTCATGCTAGTTAGGAGTCAGGCTATTTGCCATTTTCCAATTATAGGACTTTATATGTCTTTTTAGCTGTTGTCATAGTGATTATCAGAGGTGTAAGACCGTTTGCACTGGCGCATTTTCTCTGAGAAGAGATAAGACTAGCTGCTGCCTACATAGGTAAGAAAGACTGGAAGTATTTTCCCAGTGACTACACTGATGGTTATAAGCCTGCTTTATATACCAGAAATAAATTATATTTGCTGCTGGACACCACTTGTCTGCTGTCTCTTCACTTCTGTGCAGTTCCAACAAGAACCTAAAAAGTGGTGTTACCATGCGTTACATTTGGCAACTGTGTGCAGGTTCAAATGTACAAAGTGACGATTCCATTCAAGTAACTTTGAATATCGAGTAGTGTAGTGCACTTTGTTGCCTGCTTAGACCTACTTGTGCTTACAATGGTTGTTCTGTTACAGATTTTTTTCTGTTTTGGTCTCGAGCATGGCAGACTCACACCAGATCACTGGTACACTCCCTTTGCTAGTAGCAGCGTATCGTCTTGGCACCACTGTTTGCCCACAGGGACTGGAAAGCCACTGGGGAATGGTGCCAATAATTTAAGTCCAGTCTTCGACTGCTTTCTTTGTTTGTTTGTCTACTCCTTGTTTGTTATGCCTGAATTGTGCACAGAACTGAGATTCGATGTATCCATTACCTCACCTCCCATGGAGGATGGACTGGTTTCACACTGGACATAAACTCGGCTGAAAATCCATTACTTACAATCTCTTGATCAATATTTAGAATCTAAGCAGAAATCCAAGAAATATCACCTTAAAGGTCTCTTGGTCATGGCTGTGCATATCACCATGAAAGTTTAATGGCAAAATGTGCCTCACTTGAGCTGCAAAACACGCCTCTAAAAAGAGATGGGCTTGCAGGCCTTGGAATTAAAGCAACATGAACAGAAGGTAGTGGAGAAGGCTCAGTCCATCCACGATGCTAATAACCAACTGTTGCATTGTACTGCTTAAGACTCTGAGCATTAAACTTGCATGTTCAGAGATGATTGTGAAAGGCAGAAATGTGATCAGAAACAGTTAACCTATTTGAATGATATTTTAAATGATACGAATGAAGGTTTGAGAGCGGAGAATGTTGAATTGAAAGAGGAGAATGAAAGATTTATGAAAGAGTTAGATAAGGAACTTAGGAAGAAAGTTGAATTGGGCTCTGAATACAGAGTATTGCAGCATGAGGTAGAGAAGGGTATTGAGCAGAGCTCTGCAAGAGTTTGTCACAAAAGTGTAGAACAAAGTTGGCAAAATTACGCCATCAGCAAGAGGTTCTCAATGGCCATATTAAGGCTTAGGGATGATTCCAGTACATGCCCATCAACACTGCGTCATCCAGTGATAACGACTTTGATTACGATGGTGAGATTTGCTATGTCAATAACCTGATGGGCTGTCATATTCTCCAGTCATCCTCAAGATGGCAGACATGTATGTGCACCCTCTACATTGCCACATCTTCACAAACATGGCAGAAGCAACATCATTATCCAAGATGGCGACCCCATGATACAGGAAGCTGCCCCATTCTCCACACTGCACCTCCTCTGGTGCCTGTCTCAAAAGATGACACAACGGAGGTTCATGGTATGATCCATGAGGCTATGGCTAAGAGTCACTTGTCAGAGGTGGTCTGCAGTGAAATTTAAGCCCAAACTGACCAAATATTTGAGGGCCTCTATTCACAGCGACCATTCATACAGGGTTCTGATGATGCAGCAGCAGAAGCTGCCATCCACAGTGCCATGCAACAACTCAAGCAAAATACTGATCCCCATAATTACAACTCTTACAGGTTACTCATGCTGTCCAACAAATTGCCCAGACCATCGGACAGATGTGTCCAACTGACAACCTCAGTTGCTGCTTGGAGAAAGTACGCTCCTTTGGAGAAACTTTCTCTCCAGCCTGAGTACCAGGTACACATCGTTGCAATAGACCATAGAGCCCACTCTTTGGAACAAGCTTTCTGAAACAGTTCGCAACTGTGATACCTTTGACTTGATGACATTGCTGTGGCACTTATTGCCGCCAACTCCCCGGTGTCATAGCTCATCTAGCCTACAAGGTGAAACAGAGTGCCAAAGAGAGCCCCACCACCTCACTATCAGTGGTCATGGTTTACCTACAAACTGGCAAAGGCCTTGATGGTGAAATGGCACAGAAAGACCAGCTTGAGTACAAGGATTTGTACATCTGAAACATGACTCTGGCTCTGTGGGGAGAAAGTGGAACTCCACATTGATCCCACTATGTACACCTTGCAAACATCCTTGTGAAGATGGAGCATGCATTTCAAGTGACCATAACCTTGCCTCTGGCAAGAACAAGTTGACTGCTTCCATTCAAACTCCGCAGCCCTGCACCTACCTGTTCAAGTTGTTACCCGCAGCAGACTTCTGATTCACTTTACACACTACACTGTGGAAAGTAAATAATAAGAAATCAGACACCCTTCTGATGACAAGCAGTCATACAAGGGGAGGGTTACCAGAACAGAAGAAACAACTGGAATAACAAAGACCAGAACAGTTGGAAAAATCCTGATGCTCAGTACAATGGCAAGTACCGGAACAGTCCTAGCTATCAGAGCCTTAAGGACCAGAATAAGACCCTCCAAAATTGCTAGCGGAATTCAAGCTGAACGAGATGCCAAACCCATGCATGCTGTGGCAGCTCTCGCCCAGCTTTGAAATCATCTAACAAAAATCCATTCTTGCCTCTAGCTACTGAGCAATCAAGCAGCCGAGAAAGTTTCCTTGTGGCATTGGCTACTGGCCAGGCCAATGCGAAGACAAAGGAGGAGCAACTGAACAGGTTGCCATTGTGCATGTGACATCACAGGTACAGCATCTATATCCCAAGAAGAATCAAGGAGGCCCATAGAGATCCTGTGGGCCTCAGCTTTTAGGAAAAGGATGACGATGATGATTCCGAAGTGCAGATTGACAATTACAGGACCCAGTCCTGATTGTGTGCGATCTGCTCGTTGACATAAACGGACTGCCTTGTGTAAAGGCTAAGGTCAGGGGCCACCAACTGGACATGCTCTGGATACAGGAGCCACCATGTTGGTTCTCCATGACAAGAACCCAACTGCATCTAACTGGTTGACCAGCTGGAAGACTAGTGCACGGGTGTAGATGGCACAGCTATACACTTACCAATCTGTGTCTCTAGGGATGACGTGATGTGCTAGTGGGGAAATGACTTCTGAACAGTGCTCCCAGGCCAAGCTGAATACTATAACTCATAAACCATTTTTGATATCTCAATTTCGCTTGCAACAGTGGATTCTTGCTACAAAGAGGCAAAATTTGGGTATAATCAGAAGGAACAAAAAGCGAGATACCCACCTGAGGTAAAGGCACGAGCAGAGCAACATGGCCTAGATGGAATGTGGAAGCCCTGAGACTCTAGCTGCACGATGCTGGCTGTGAAGCGCCAAAACCTCACTTTCCATACCACAAGAAAATGACTGAAGACTGAGGAGCGAGGAGGACAAAAATCTTTGATGATGATATTTCTGAAATAAACACCTACTCCAAGGGCTAGTGGCTGACTTGTCTATCTTAAAACCAGCACAAAAGGCCCTAATGCAATGGGTGGGATGAGGAAGCCAGGTTGCCTCCAGGAAAGAAAGACAGTGACAATGGACCTTGAAGTGATCACTTTATGAAAACAAGTTAGGAAACTGGAGGATCGACCCGAGGACCAGGAGTCTCATAGTTGGAGGAACAACCTGATAATGGCTGGTCTTCCCGAGCAGACAGAAGTATCTGATTGCATAACCTTCATGCAAGATCGTCTTATGAAGCTGTTTGGCCCAGCACCTTTGGAGACTCCTATGATACTGAAAGGGCACACCACTCTTTGAGAGAGATTCCATCACCTGAGCTAGACACTGTGTCCTTATCATGCACTTTATGAATTACAAGGAAATACTCATGTTTTATATAAAGCTAGAGCAAATAAAAATCTAGAATGGAACAGGGCACCTATCTGGCTATTTCAAGACCTGACACCTTGGTTCGGGAAAATAGGAGTATGTAGAGATCAAGAAAAGCTTTATCTCGCAGGGGTAAAATTTAGAATCCAGTAATGCTGATTGTGAAGTTGCAATCTGGAGAGAGGAGGTATGAGATGGTGGCTGATGCCATGGAAGGCCCGTGAGTGGCACTCCTGGCATTGTTTGAGTCTGAGACCTGAAGATTCGAGAGTGAGAGGTGAGGCCCTGTTTGGATGTAGCGCAGAGTGTGAGGATTGTCTGGTATTAGCTGAAGTGTATGTTGAGCTTGAACTGCTCAGACTTTATTTCACTCCCCACGCTTATGGAGAATTTTACTGTTTGGACTACCCTGGAATTTCTATGTGAGGGACAGTTTGAGGGGAACACCTTAATTATCAGTTTACAGGTTAAAAGGGACCAAGCCCATTGAATTTTTCTTTTAGGCTTGGGGCTAAAACTTTAATACGCTATATGCCAGCATCAGATAGCTGAATGTTCAAGCAAACAGAGAGGACTTCTCAAGGTGGACTGCTATTATTTTTATGTTTCACGGTGGGGGAGAAGTGACATTATTCAGTGGTAACTGGAATGTTGGTAAACATGTGATACTGAGCATTCTTTTTTGAAATACCAGCTGCAGTAGTGTTTTGTTTTAGAAAGTTCCCCCATGCTGGTTACTTATTGGTTTTAAGGCTTGATGTTTTCTTTTAACTGTTCTGTCGGGGCTAGAAATACTAGGGGCAAAATGGGAAAGCAGACATGGGGACACTATCTTAGTGTGGGGCACAAATCTATCTTTGCTTATTGTACAAGGTTGAGGGAATGTTAAGCTCTCTGACCTCTGATTGAATAGAGAGGGCTAGGTAGGGGTCAGAGTGCACTCTCCCAGTTACTGTTTGATACTGTAGTGGGAGAGGCCCTAGAGGGAGAATAATGAACATATTGAGCACTGTGACTTTATGCACCTCTAACCATAGCAGGTATTTGGTCACTTAAGAAGCTTAGGTGGGATCTAAGGTTGGGGTCTCACAGATTTTTAAGAGGATTTGGGAGGTCTGGGGGCACTTTGAGGTTAGCTTATCTATGTTTCAACTTGATAAAGGAGGATGATTGGAGGATCAGGTTATAGTAAAGGGGATTATGGGGGAAAGGAAAGAGAGAGAGAATCCACGGTGGGTCTAAAATGGTGAGCAGACTGTTTGAGGGTGGAAAGCAGGGTATTGCTACATATAATGGTTGTGCTTAAACTCCTTTCATGGAATGTTAAAGGCATCAAGGGAAGGAAGAAAAGATTGGTGATATTGAGTATATTGATCAATTGGGGTTCAAATAGTTGCATTACAGGAAACCCATTTACTAAGAGAGGAACTAAATCTATTGAAGAAAATGTGGTGGGCCAAGTAATTGGAGAAGGGAAGATGAAAGCATTGGGGGTGTCTCGATATTAGTAAAAAAACTTGTCCGTATGTTATCTGTCAAATTAAAGCAAGAGAGGATTGTAGAGGAGTTTATGTCTCGATTACTATTTTGGGAATGCATTTTCAATTGCTTCAGTATATGGCCCTATGCCACCTAAATCAAAGTTTTTCACCTCACTAGAGGTGGATCTAGCTACTCTCCCACCTATCCATTTATCTTAGCAGGGACTGGAATATCTGCTTAGATAACTGGGTGGACAGGAACCCACCCTCTTAAAGACTGCCTTCTTGGCCCAGGCAGCTTTGACTAGGTTTTTGAAGGTCACAGCATTAGTAGACCCCTATAGGGTATATAATAAATGGAACACAGACATGACCTTCTGTTCTGGATGACTCACTCCCACTCCCAAATTGACTTTTGTTTGGTTAATGGGGTCGGACTAAGGGAGTTAAGGAGCTGGTGACTCTTAGCAGAATATTGTCTGACCATTCTCCTATACAGTTACTCTGGGAAATAGATGCTATTCCTCTAAAACCATATAGATGGAGATTCGATGATATGGTGTTTAGGATCGACAAGGCTGTGTCCAAATTTGAGAAAGTGCTAGTAGAAATTATTGAGACCCAATTACCAACACTCCAGGAGAAGAGACTTGCTTGGCCTACTTGTAAGTATTATATGCAGGATTAGCTAAGAATATACTGCTAGGAGAAACAGTATAAATAGCGCATAGGAAGAATTTCTAATGGGAGCTATTAAGTCACTGATCCCACTGGGGGTTCTTCTAGACAGCTAGACAATGAGCTTAAAGAGTTAAGAGATGAAATGAATACTGTATGACAGGATAGATTGCTGGTTAGAAAACTGCAAGCTAAATATTTAATGCGGGGATGTGCAAGCCAATTGCTGGCTAGTAGAATTAGGGAATGGAAGCAGAACGGATGGTTCCTGCAATAAAATTTAATGGAGACATTATTACGGACCCCAGGGAATGGCTGATGTTTTCGCAGACTATTACATAGGATTTATCAAGGAGGGGTTATCAGTAATGAAGAAGAGATTAAAGGGTTTTAGATAAGATACCTCTGCCTAGGTTGGATCAGGTGCAGGCCCAGGCACTGGCAGCCCCATTCCAGGAAGCTGAAAATAATAGCGGCAGTTAAAGCATTGCCAAATGGTAAGACACCAGGGCCTGATGGTTTTACAGCTAAATTTTACAAAGTTCATTTAGTATCTATACTCTCCTACTGAAAGATTTATTCTCACATTATGCAGGAAGGGTTCCCCATCCTCTCTTGTATCAAGCTTATATTACACTTATTCCAAAGCCAGATAGACCAAAAGATCTTCAGAGTAATTATAGACCCATTGCTTTAATAAATAAAGATATCAAAGTGCTAACTAGGATTCTGGCTAATAGAGTTTTAAGAGTTGCTCCTTATTAATTAGTCAGGATCAAGTAGAGTTTATGCCAGGTCGTGGGGCATGACACATTAAGGAAGCTTCATCATATCATTGGCAGGGCCTCTAACTCCAAGTTACCATGGCTCTGATTGCACTCGATGCTGAGAAGGCCTTTGACAGGGTATACCATGCTTTTCTATTTCTTACAATGGAGAAAATGGGCTTCTAGAGGGCCTTCAGGGTCTCAGAAACCTTTATGCAAACCCCACTGCCAGGGTTCTGTGTGATGGTTATTTATCTAAGGAGTTCCTGTAGATGAATGGGACTAGACAGGGATGTCCCCTGTCACCAATTTTGCTTAATATCTACTTGAAGAGTGCTCTTCATGGATCTCATGGTATAAGGGATTAAGGTTTGTGGGAGGAGCTTAAATTCTGTTTTTGTTGATGACATATTGCTGCATTTGCAGGGACCAGCAGACAGTTTCCAAAAGGCTCTGGAATCATTCGCAATTCTCAGTGGTCTCCAATTACAAATTAAATCTGAGTAAAACACAGGTTCTTCCTCTTACTCCTTATATTTATAGAGCAGACATTGAATTGTTTTGCAAATCAATTGGGCCCCAACTAAAATTAAGTACCTGGGCATATGGATTATGGCTAAATTTGAGGATGGGGTGGAAGCAAACATTGAAAGCCTTTTACCAGTATTTAAAACAGATCTTCTAAGATGGAATAAACTCCCTACATTTTGCTGCCAGACTGGGACTGATCAAAATGAACCTTCTACCTAGATTGCTGTACCCAATTAATTTGTTACCCTATAGTATTCCTAAAGGAAGGTTTACCAACATCCAGAGGGTAATCTGCATTCCTCTGGGATTCAAACCCCAAGAAGAAACATACTATTTACACCTTCCCCATCATATGGGGGTATTAATCTTCTGGAACTCCACTTATATTATGTGGTGGGACAACTAGGTTTAATGGGACAGTGTGCAGAAACCTGGATGAAGAGGGCTACATCCCAACCGGCTGCAAAATTGAGAGACAAATTCTTCAGGATCTGAAACTTTCCCCAGCAGCATTGCTCTTTCAGATCCAGATGGATTACCTGTAAAGAGGAAGACACCAATTTTCAAATCAATGTTGACATGGTGGAATTTTTAAATCCCACACAGAGGAGAGATCTAATGAGAATTCTGGATCAACCTATCCAGAGAAACCCTAATATTCATCTTGGGGACAAATAAATAACCACTGGGCTCCAAACTTAACTGATCTAACGTTGGCAGATTTTGTAGTAGACAATATGAAGGTCCTACCACCACAGACCAGAGACTGGAATTTAAAAAGAAAATTCAAATTACCAACATGGTGCAACACTTTCTAAGAGATAGTAGAACTGCTGGACAGAAATAATTTACCTGGGATAATCTGAGGAGATTAACTACTCCCAACATCCTCTCTCAAAAGTTTACAGGGTGCTGCTAGAGTTTGTGAGCTCTGGTTCCTTAGCTCAGATTTCATACTGGAAGAAACGATAATCCCCTGAGGCCTGACTGAAAATAGATCTGGAAGAGTGGTACAATTTTACCTGTCCCTAAGAACAAGATTATGCAATTTTTTATTTCTTCAAATATCTACTATACCCCTGCTAAGCTATGTTCTAGGAAAGTCAGACAGACAGACCTGTGCTTTAGATGTGAAATGAATACAGAGGATGTGTTACATGTGATGTGGGACTGTTCCAAAGTACATTCATTATGGGCTCATATCAAGCAGAACATGGATCCCTTATTAAACTATGTGGAATATATTAGGCCAGAGATCTATGTTTTGGGGATATGAACTCGGTTTTGAGGGCATCTGCCAAATATGATATTGCTTTGATGTCTGCCCTAGTTAAAGCATTTGTCCTAAGACACTGAAAAGTTACCTCACTTACAAGTACAATCAATGGGTGAGAGATTTACTACATACAGAGATAGACTCAAGTCACAAATGATAGCGGAGGGCAAAAAGAAAAATCTATGATAAAAATGGAGTACAATGGAAGCGGTGTACTCAATACAGTTCAAGTACTCAGACCCAGATCTGTCTGTCTGATTGTGATTAGTGAGCAATATATGGTTAAGGAAAAGGTTTAAGTGATTATGATCCATATTTAAGATCTTAACCTTTTTCTTCTTTTGTACTTTTCTATTTGATGTGCTTGAGATACCTTAGATAGCTCGAGTAAACTTTATTTGGTCTGCCAAAATAGTGGGTGTAGGGTGGATTCTCTCTTTCCTAGGGACATGGTTGCCAAAGCTTGGTTTAACTGACTTATAACCGAATAGAAAGCAATCTTAATATTATTGAGGGGTAGTCAGCATAGGAAATTGGATAAGATGTTATCCAGCTTAGATCTGATAGCTTTGAACATACCCAGTAAGTTAACTGAATAATGACAAGATTATTGCATGGCAACTATGCATGTACATAGTTCTAGGGATGTATATGGTAACCACATCCAGTTTGGGGATGCGGCCTGGGGTATACCTGGGTACATGTGTATGTATGTCTTTCTTTCCGTCTGATAAATTTCAATAAAGAAGTTTAACAATCTGTGTCTCTACCTGTGGTGGTAGGCCACCTCAGCACTGACTTTGCCTTTGACCTCATGGTATTACGTCACCACCCCAGCATACTGTGAATTTATTCTTATGCAACATGGCTGCATTGTGTATTTAGCCAACAGGCTACTCCTGCAGATCAAAGGACAATGTCATGCTGTTACCATCCTAGACTCACATGTGGTGGCTGCCATCACCCATAACAACAGGGAGATAACGCCATGGCCTTGTTCGAAAGTCATGACTTATTTTCTGAACTTGCACATTTGTTGCAACAACACTGTGATGTGTTTGCTACCCACAATCATGATTGTGGTAGGATGCACATCACCATTGAGATTCCAGGACCTAACCCTGTGAGGCAGAAGTAGTACCCATTGTCTGCTGAAGCCTTTCCATCCCTGAGGGACACCATCCAGTCACTGTAACAACAAGGAGTGATTAGGATTTATGTCTCCACCGTGAATTTACCCATTAGGCCAGTAACGAGCCAAATGAAGCTTGGAGGCTTACAATTGATTATAGGAAACTTAATCAAGTTACCTCCAGCTGTGCTCCAACTGTGGCATCAGCTCCTGATGTGCTCAAGCTGCTGACTCCTGACAAAACCTGGTTTTCCATCCTTAATATTTCTAATGGGTTTTGGTCACTCCCATTAGCACAGGAAAGTCAATACAAATTTGCCTTTACCTTTGAAGGACACCAGTACACCTGAACTTGCCTTCCCAGGGCTTCCATAACAGCCCTCTCTCTTCCATCTCCATATGGTGGATGCTGTGCAGGGATTCTCCACACCCCAGTGTCTCCTGTAGTATGGATGACTTGCTTTTAGCAACCACTGACCCAGAGCTAAAGCACGCCTTCAGCTTCCTAGATAAAGGAATTGAAGAACCACTACCTGTAGGTAGTCCATAAAAGAGGCACTCAGATAACATGCATTTATCTAGTGATGAGAAGCTCATATGGTATCAAAAGGAATATACATGTGACAGATTGTGAATTGCTCCACAATCCCTATGCACCAAATTATCCATATGGTTCATGATACTCCCACTGGTGGATACCAGGGGACAGAGAACACTTTCCAGAGACTAAAAATAGTCATCTGGTGGCCTGGTATGGCCAAAGATATAGAGCACTATGTGGACAACTGCATAGTGTGTGCCCAAACAACCTGATTTTTGGTAAAATGAAATGCCAAACTGTTGCCCTAGTGGCAAACTTGACCATGGAATGCGATACAAATTGATTTCACTGGCCCTCTTACCAACTCCAGTAAGAACAACTAGTATACACTTGTCACAGATTTGTTCTCCAAGTGGGTAGAAGCATTTCCACTAAGAACAACACGGCAAAGACAACTGCCAAGATCCTAGTCGACCAACTGTTCTTCAGGTAGGGTCTGCCCCTTAAAAATAGACTCAGATCAGGGAACCAGCTTTACAGCTGAATTGATGCAACAGACATTCCAAATGCTTGACATAAATCAGAAATTCCACATCCCCTACCATCCTCAATCATCAGGCCAGGTAGAACGAGCTAACAGAAGAATCAAACAGATGTTATATAATTTGTCCATGGCAATCCCAAGGATTGGGATTCCTCTTGCCACCATTACTACAATCAGGGAAGTCCTTTGGCTACTCTCAGTGTACACTCTATGAGGTTATGACTGTTAGAGCTATGAGACTTCCTGAACACCTGTTGGTTGACCTACACACTCCCACTGCAGATCGAGTTTCTGTAAACAAGAATGTCAAAAAGCTTTGTGATGACATCATAAATAACACCTGTTCGCTGCAATCAAATGGATGCAGCTCAATAGCAAGTCAAAGCTCATTTTGATAAGCATACCAAAAAGGAGACTGTCAAGTTAGAGATCAGGTTATGCTTCTCCAGTACAGACAACCAACACATTCATTTGCCAGTAAATGAGAAGGTCCCTATCCCATAGTGAACAAATTCAGTCCTGCTGTGTATCAGGTCCAAGTTCAGCAGCAGAAGATGACCATTGACAACTGGTTTCATGCTAACTAACTTAAATTATATAAAGGTGACTACATTTTCTTTTCCTAACCCACTTTGGGTGGAATAATACCCACACTTAAATCCTTTTGTTTTCTTACAGGTATCAGCAAGATGGCTATCTGGCACCTCTCCTTCCTCCTGGTGGGACTACTGATGTTGACTGTGACTGCACCCCTGTGTCCCCACAGACTTACAAGGACTGTATACAACATTTCCTTGGCAACTTGAACATTTGGCTCCATGGGAGTTCGCATTAATGTTCCCAACAAAATGGATAAAGTTACTGAAGGCTCAGACACCTTCCTTGGTGTTGTAGTTGTTGTACCTGTTACATCTTCCCTTTCTATCAAGTGGGAAACTGATGCTATGGGCTACACAATCCCTGTAGCTCGCCTGTCCAAAGGTACATTCTATGGCTGGTCTAACACTGACATTTCTAAAATGGTACTCTTTCTATCAGACAGATTTCTCCTAGACATACTGGTCAGTATAATCTTACTGCTATTATAGATCTTGTCCAGTGTGACTGCCTCTCTCCAGAGGAGGCACGCTCTTACTGTCTTCATAACTATGTAGCTACTGAAGCTCTTTATCTTTCTGTAGTCCCACGAAGTCAAGAAGAACTGACTAACTGCCTCTTCTGGAGGAAGGGCCTCCTAGTGGTTTGACTGCCACATCACTACCATGAGCTCTGAATAATAACATACAATTTATGCATGCCCCAGTTATTTTCAATCTCACACATTGGAATATGACTGAAATTGGCTTTTACCACACAACTAATACCTCTAAATTTTATAGTATGATGCTTACTGATATTGCTGCAGCTTACCAAACATGTACTAATGACCCAATCAGTGGACCGCACACCACTGATCACTTAAGAGTTTTCAGACCCATTCCTAAGGACTGTGTTAAAACTAAACCTCATCCACTCACCAAACGGGTGCAACTGACATCACTGGTGAGGCCAGATCTGTCTCAGGCATCACTGAAGCAGCCAGCACCATAACTGGCCTCTATGGATCAGGTATGTCTATTTGGAACTCAGCAGATATTGCTGCCATTAAGGCACAAACCCTTAAATTTCAACAAGCTATCAATAATGATGTTCTGCCCGCTATTTTACATGGTAAATTCTCTCAGTAATGAGGAATGTTTTGCTGTTTATAATATGCAGGAAATTGCCAAAGACTTCAATGATACTAAATACTGTATAAACTTAATTAACTTATTTTTTCAGAATAACCATGAGGTGGGCAAGCAATATATTGGCTGTGAAATATTATGCTCTGCCTATGGCTCCTATGTTATCTCTACTGTTAATGGTCTCTTCAGGGATTTGGAAACAGGAAAAATTCCAGATGTTATTCATGATCTTAGATTGGGTAAATGGTATTGCCCACACTGCAAAACTACTGATTGTATCTCTGTTTGTGTAGCAAACACTCTGAACATTTCTGTGTCAATTGTTAGAAATATTGGATATGTTTCTGGGTATCCTAATCAAGCTCCTTGCTATTTTACTAAAACTTGTTCCATTAAGGAAAACATGTTTGTGACCTTTACTGTGTCTTTATTATGTTTTGATTCTGCTGCAGCTGTATTTGATAAATTACTGTAGCTTGAATACACTCCATAGGCTGCCTTGCTGATGACAACTACTAAGAAAGAACTGAACTACCTTCCATGCTGGTTTACCATTCATTTCTCCAAGCCTGGTGGCACCCCTATATGAACTGTTGTGAAAAGAAAGGCTACTACTTCCTGTGGCACTGTGACAATTTTGATGTTGTGAAACCTGTCTGTGGATATGCTTCAGAACATCTTGACTGGGCACTGATGTTGGGTGAAGAATTGCTGTCCAATCTTACTGATGTTGATCCAGATGATGACATTCAGTCTCCACAAGCTGCATCTTCAGTGCAAGATGCCAAAACAGCTCCCTTCCGAAGCTACCTTGAAGAGGTACATTGCTTCACCACATGGCTTACCAACCAGTCCTTTACCTGTCCAGTACATCTACAACGATGGCGGTGCCAACCCTGAGAGTTACCTATACTTCTGATGCCAATACTGTGTCATAACTATCAATCTTTGCCTGTGGTGATAAGTCATGTCAAATTACTAAACCTAACTTTGTTTTACTCCTCATCAGAAAACTGTTATTGGTCACACTGTGATCACACCTGTTCCTCTCCCTGAACCAGACGTTATTGATACTGATCCTCAATGCTTGCTTGTCCTGTCACAATATTTGCCAATTTTAATGTCCATATTGATCCTTTGACACTTTCCTTGAAGTCTCTTTTAGCTAGAAATGATGCACATTTAATTTACATTAGCAATAATATATCCAAAGCTACTGATGCTCTTAATGATCTTATTCATGATGGTGATTTAAGCACTGCCTTAGGTAATACCTCGTTAGAACTCCCATTTAAAGTTTTTGTTGTCATTCAAGCATTTCTGATTATTTTTCACTTTTACTCTTGCTGCCTGCAATGTACCCTAAGGCAACATCAAGAACAACTTGAATTCCTTTATAAGGCTCATGAGTCGGGCTTGTAAAGGACTTTTTTAGCTCCATCCTACCATCTACCTGGAATTGTTGCCCCTTCTGAGGCAATGAGCAGGGGAATATTATCCATGTACCAGCACCCCTGATTGGCTCCCTACCTTACAGAAAGTAATGCTTATATGTATATGTACTAATCTTAGGCGCAGACATTCATCGTACAAGTATAAGTGTCAGGATCTGAGTTCTACTGTACTTTTGCTAAGAATCATAATGATTTGCTATATTCTTATTGTAACACTGGAGATACTTCTATATATATATATATATATATATATATATATAATAACTGGTCAGCAATTTCTCTCAATGTACTGACTAGGTTGATATTTTCCATAACAACTGGCTGGTTGTTATGATATTCATGAGCCATGCCAGTCAAACTATGCTGCTGCCTCATTGGCAAACATTCTGTATGTGGGTGGGGCGAAACAGTCTGACAAACTGCTGGAGAAAAATTGCTAGTCTGTTATTATAAAAAATAAGGATGGAGAGTGTGTTTTATAAGAAATTTAATGCACACCCTCATTGTGGGATGCTTTGATAAACCCCTCGGGCTTACGCCCTCTGGGTTTATGTAGCATCCCACAACTCGGTGTGCATTAAATTCTCATATCAAACCCTTCCCCACATATTATTCTCTACATATTAATCTATAATTATTAGGTAGGCAATACTGCCATCATTAACACTAATGCAGAACTGTAACTGCAAGTGTCCTTCACTGAAATACAAGATTCCATTGTTCATTTATCTGTTTATGTTAGCTCAGCAAGCTTTCCCAGGCTAGTTAAGAGTCAGACTGTTTGCCATTGTCCAATTACTGGATTTTTATATATCTTTTAGCTGTTGTGATAGTGATTATCAGGGGTATAAGACCTTTTGCATTGCACATTTTCTCTGAGAAGAGATTAGTTTATTCCTGTCTACATAGGTAAGAAAGACTGGAGTGACTCTCCTGGTGACTACACCGATGGTTACAAGACTGCTTTATATACCAGAAATAAATTATATTTGCTGCTGGACACCACTTGTCTGTTGTCTCTTCACTTCTGTGCAGTTTCAACAAGAACCTAAGAAAGGTGGTGTTATCACCCAGTAACAACTTTGTTCAGCTCCAAAATAATGAATGTAGTCCCCACTCTTTGTTGACATGTACTACAAATGAGGAAGAAACATTTTGGAAATTTAAGAACAATGGCAGGCACATACTGTATGTAATCTATTCACATATTTATATTGCATTTATTTGAATTTATTGCATATCAGCAATTCTAAATGACATTCACAAATTATTGGCCATCTCCCTTCAGTTAATTACATTTGGAGGTCCCTTTCCCACTGTAGTTTCACCTTGTCTGAATAATCTGTACACTTCACTGTTTTTTATGGGCTTCAGCTATCAGATGTTTTGGCCTAGTCCAAGCCCAATCATACCGGGAAAATCTTCTGGGATCGATAGCTTGGTTTTAGTAGCACAGTCCTCTCTTTTAAGTATTAGAAAAGATGCTTTTTAGGAACTATCCCTCTTCTACTACATTGATGAAAGGGTGTAACTGCTGCTTAACCAAAGATCAGCCATACAGCATATATCCCTCTCGCTCCAAGCTGCAAACTCAGGGTCTTAAAGTCACAGGAGGAATTATTGGTTAGCACTAAGTAGTATCATGATGATTTAAAAGACAAATAACCATAAGTGTGCAAGCACTAAGGCAATGGTTACCCCAAAGGGCATTGGCCGGAAGCCAAGTTTCAAAGAAATACAAAATCACACATGCCCCCATAACGCAAAGCATCATGGGCTGCATATGCAAATCACCACAGAATATTATGCTGGTTGAACTTTAAGCAGAAATGCATGTTGCCAAATGCCTTTCACATAGGTTTGCAAAGGGTGCCAACAGAAGATACAGACACATGCTTCATCCCACCAGGACTCATCAGTGTGCCTCATCTGTTTGACACCCCAGTAGAATGAACCAGCTACCCTAAGATGGTCTATCTGGGTTATGTTGTGGTGAACCCAATTAAAACAAAAATAAGTTAAAAGACAAAGAATCTCAGTGCGCAGCACTAAGGCAATGGTTACCCAAAGGACATTGGCCAGGAAGCCAAGTTTCAAAGAAATACAAAATCACATGTGTCCCATAACACAAAGCATCATGGGCTGCATATGAAAATCACCACAGAATATTATACTGGTTCAACTTTAACCAGAAATACATGGTGCCAAAAGGCCTGTCACACAGTTTGCAAAGGGTGGCAACAGAAGACAAAGACATGGTATCTTCCTGCCCCAACATCCCTTCCTGATTACCCCATTGCTTCCAGAGTATAGGGCATCACTATGTTATTCATAGTAATCATCTATAGGCTGTAAGCCCTGCAAACCCAGATATACAGCTAGTTGGGACCACTGGGTTCCTTCTCCAAGATGACCCAGCTCACTGTCTCTGTCCACTTAAACTATTCTTCTACATTCTGTATATCAGCTGGGCTGCAAGGTAATGGAATTTGAAATGGGGTACTTAAGCCACCCTCTATTCACATGTCAGTATATAACAAAATCTTATGAGACTTCCCTCTGACATCTTAGAATCCTTTAGTTTTGGGGTACTGCCTGATACATATATGGCCAGGGGTTTTACTACCAGGGTAAACAAAATTGGGGAGGGGCACTCCTGCCTTGTGCCTCTACTAAGTGGAAGTTCCTCTGGGAGACCCCCATTTACCAAAACCTATGATGTGGGAGAGTTAAATAGTAACTTGTCTCAAGTTATATACTATAAGTGTCACCCAGACCAAACTGACTCAGGATCTCAACAGATATGGACACTCCACCTGCTCATGGGTCTTCATGGCATCCATGCTGAGCACAGATGCAGTCCCAAGGTGCTAGATCCCCATGGATTATATTCAGCATAAGTCACATATTATGATAGGAATCGATCCTTGCAGAAATTTGATCTGGATTGGGTGTGTCTAGATACACTGGCCAAATGGGGGGATGCCTCATCTATCTGAATAGTAACCTCAAAGGACAAGCCATGTCCTTTAACATCAACACAAAGGAAGCAAAAATATTATCTATTAAAGTCTCTGTTGGACAGGAACACAAAACACTTCTAGTAACAACAGTGTACATTTCCTGGAAAGCAAGGTATAGGGCTTGACCTTTTTATGATCACATCAGCAAGGCTAAATAGGATTGGGAATAGGTAATCTTGGGGACTTTAACACAAACTGGTTAGTGAATGATATGGCAGCTGTAAAGGATAAAATACACGGTCTATACCTCAAGCAGATGATCAAACAGACAACCATAATGAACTACTATACAGGGACTAGCACCCTAATAGACTGGCTCCTAGCAACGTCCCCAGAGCATATCAAAACATCTGAGTCCTCCAAGATACTTTGAGTGATCACTCACCAATAGTTTGTTCCTGACTAAGAAGTGCCCAAAAGACCCCCTCTACTCATCAAGAACCGATCCCTGAGAAAAGGGAAACTGCACCTCTTCAAAAGGTTCCTAAAGGATGCTGACTGGACCCCCAGATGATTGCACTGACATTAATAAGGCCCTTGACTACTTAACTACAGTCTTTGCCAAAGCATGTGACCTATTTGTGCCTGTAAAACACCCAAAATTGAGGAAGCCATCAACCCATGGCTCAGCTGCCCTACTTGAGCAAATGAAAGCAAGGGACAACCTCTGGCACATAGTGAGGACTACCAGTAAACAGGCTGACTTCACTGCTTACAAGTCTATAAGGAATAAATGTACCAGGCTAATTAGGAACTCCAATACCATGTATTACAGAGAGCAATTAAATTAGACCTGGAGGAAAGGAAGAGACTTCTGGGATGACATTAAAACCGTTACAGGAGGAAGTGAGAGCACAGCCCAATCTAATTGTTACTCTTCAGACCCAGTGCAACATCCTAAAGGCCATGCAAATGCCTTTAATCAAGCTTTTATGGACCTAGAATCTACCTCCAGACTACCTAGACCCCAATCGTAACAGGTCAACCCCAGTCCCAATACCTCACATACACTAAACCTCCTACAACCCCTCTTCTACTTTAGGCAGGTCTCATAGTCTGAAACCATCAAATATGTAAGAAGAGTCTTAGGCAAAACTAGAATGGGCAATGACTGTATTGATATGCAGTTGCTTGCCCTTGCACTGGAAGAACTTGCCTATCCTCTAACTAAACTTTTCAACAGTTCCCTACAACTAGTATACTGTATTCCCAGATAAAAGTAAAACTGCTGTAGTCACACCAGTCTTAAAAATGGTGACACAGAACTAGCCTGGGTAACTATCACCCAAACTCTATTTTACCTCCCTTCCATTGCCCTTGAGAGATTGGTGTCAGACCAGCTCACAGAGTACCTGCACAACTACAAACTGCTCTGTCCACAACAGCATGGGTTCTATAAAGACCAGAGTACTATCACAGCATTCACAGACTTCACTTCCCATCTCTATGAAATCCAAGACTCTGGTATAACGGTGGGGTCTATTTTATAGACCTGACCAAAGCATTCAACAATGTCAATCACAAGATCTTACTCGATAACCTCTTCTTCCTTTGCCTGTCTGCTACCATAGTCTCTTGGTTTTCAAGTTACCTCACTAATAGGTATTAGCTCATTAGGATAAAGGGAGTCACATCTGAACTTTGGAACTTAACACTAGGGGTTCCCAGGATCAATCCTAGGGCCTCTGCTCTTCAGCCTCTTTATAAATTCTTTCCCTAGCGCATGCACTGCCAAATTCTGCTCTATGCAGATGATGCAGTGATCTCTGTCCCTGGTCACCACCTGCAAGATATAAATAATGCTCTTCAAGACAGCTTCTCAAAACTCGAGGTCTGGTTCTCACATAACAGGCTCCTACTAAATTATAAAAATGAAATCTATGCACTTCTCATCCCAGAGGTCCAAAAGATTGTCCACCCCTGATCATCCTAAGACATAAAGCTGAGTCCTAGATCAGGTCTCCAACTTCAAAATATCTTGTATTGGCATTGAAGACTCTTTCCTTTGCTTCCCATATAGACCACGTCATAAAATCTGCTAACATCAGACTTGGGATCCTATATCTGGCACAGAAAAGTGATGAGTCCAGAGGCCCTCAAACTCATCATTCAGAGCTCCATATTGTCAATTATTGACTATGGTCTTGTCATATATAATGCAGCTTCTGAGACCTCGCTGAAATGCATAAAACTTCTCTCAATAAAGCCTGCCGCTTGTGTAGGGGGCTGATTATCTCACTCATATTTTCAACCTGTATTCCTTGACAGGGTGGCTTCCCTTAACCTAAGGACCAAATAGCAAACCAGCCTACTTGGAAAAAGCCCTACTAGGACAAACACCTGACTCTTCCACTAAACTATTACAACACAACCTAACTTACAAAACACAAGTAGTTCAGTGAAGGGCCTACTACATGTACCATTTAAAAGAACCTCCCTGGCCCAGTGTTCTCTCTCTTATCATGGCCCACAATGGTTGAATAACCTATCCTCCACCATCCTACAACATGAAACCATTGGCCCATTTAAGAAAGCCTACATCACCACCTGACCGGTACCAAAACTGTGACTGCTATGCTTAGCAACCGACCCTGGCCTCTTCTCATGCCTTCTTCCCAAGGCATCCCCTATTCCATCCACCCCAAATCCACTTTTCTCCACCTTCTCAAGTACAATTTTGGCTCTTGACTTGATGACCCTCTCCCTGCTGTCCCTCTTAAATCCCTCAACTCTATGCCATCATCACAGCTAAACCTGGCTGCCACCCCTCATACCCTACCTCCCCTTTCCCTCTCCTCCATTATACCCTTTGGAATCAGCCATAACAAAGCCACTTCTGGCTGCTATGTCTCTAACCTTTAGCACGAGCAATTGACTTCTCTGCACTTAGCAAGTGGTTTTGATTTATATGTGTCTACTGTTGTTAAGTTACACATCCTGCTTGTTTACAAATCTGCATATGCTTTTCTGTTTTTTCTCATTGGCCAATAGGTTTAATCACAACTGCCTACCCTGTCTATTATCACCTTTGCAAGTTTTTCTGTTGAGACAGAGAAAAAAGCAGCCAAAGCTTCCTTAAGTCAAGGAGCATATTTACTAGACTACACTGAACAGAATTATTACTTTTGGAACTGTGTGTTACTAGTATTGATTCTCTGTTCCTAGGCTTGTCTTTTCTTAGTTTAACTTTAATTTGCTAGGAGGAACTGTAGCTGGGAGATATTTTCAGTCATTTGTGACTAGACCTGTTACTTAACCTCTGTGAAAAGGTGTCTGAAAGGAAGGAAGGCAATCCCGGGTGGAGGGTCAGAGTTGTAGTTGATTGTTTCTGGAGAGCACAGCTTTACTGCCACCCAACCTTTCCTCACCCCACCTGCCCCAAGCACATAACTTCCTTTATAGCAGGGGTTCTGACATCACATCCCCAAAACTGCAGAACACTATACACCTGTTCATATCCTTAAAGGCACAGCACACTAAATAGGGGTAGAGACAATCACAAGCTTGCATACATGAAAACAAGAACAAAAGAGAAAGAAAAGCATCTGTAACAGGAAGGGACACAGACATGTGGGGAGTGGTGCAGTGTACTGGCTGTGGAGTAGCAGTCTTCTGAGACTGCATTGTTGTCCTATTTGTAGGCACTTCTCTGGTCTAAGGTAGGAGGTTGTCCTTCTCTATGCTGACCTGGCAAGGATTCTGGAAACCTGCTCACCCAGGCCACCACCACTACCTCAGAGGTTGCCAAGAAAAAGGAGTGGTTGGACCACAGTGGGCTCAGGAGGGTGAGGAGGGTGGAACAGAGGTGCATCCTCCAGTTGTGCCTCTCCACAATTCATTCACTGCTCTGGCAGAGCATGGTTCTCTGAGGCACCCACAGTGGAGACCAAGGAGGATGATGGGAACCTCCACAGTGGACACCCACAGGAGGGTGGCACAGGACCCCACAGAGGAATGAAACAATTCCTGGTGGGGATTCAATTGTTAGGGGTTGAACTGGGGAGGGAGGGAAAGAGGAGTAATGTGCCTGCCCAGTACCATGGCTTGGAGGACAGGAAATGAATCCTCAGGATCATGGGAGCAGCTGAAAAGGAAGTGAGCTGGATGTCATTACCCACCTAGGGACAAATGACCTGGCTGAGAACGGGATCAGAGCAGTGCAACAGGAGTTTGTGGAATTGAGAGGTACCTTAGACAAGTAGCACACATGGTAATGTTCTTAGAAGTGTTACTTATCTATGGCATAGATGAGGTTAGGTACTCTGCACCATGGGATTCAATGACTGGTTGAAAACTGGTGCAGAGCTCAGGGATTTGGCTTCACTGGGGACTGAGGCTCCCACCTGGAGGGACACAGACCTATACTGGCACAGTGGTCTTCATCTATCCAGGAGGGGAACCAGGATCCTAGGTGATAGTTTAGATGCTTCATTGGCAAGCATTTAAACTAGCCAAGGAAGGAGGCACTGAAAAGTAAAGGAAAATCCTGGCCCACCCCAAAAAAATCAGGGTAGTTAGTGAGATAAACACCAAGATAGAGAAGTTGATAGGGAGAAGGGCAGGGTAAATGGAGAAAAGACAAAGACAGTAAGGACAGGGATAGGACAAAAGAAATAAAACCATAAAATGGAGGGTAATAAGTACCAATGCCCATAGTCTAGGTAAAAGCTCCCTGAAATGGCGGCCTTGATGGAAGAGGGATGCCTGGATAACATGGCAGTCACAGAAACATGGTACACAGAGAACCATAGCTGGGATGTCAAAATACCAGGGTACACAATCTACAGGAGGCGCAAGGAGGAAGAAGAGGAGGAAGAGCTCTCTATGTAAGGGAAGAGATCAAAGCAACAGAACTAAAGGGTAAACAGGGAGGAGAAGGCACTGTGGGTCACCCTGGAGACTGCAAATGGCACCACAATCTGCACAGGGGTTCAGGGTTTGTACAGACCCCATCTCAGGGAGGAATAGACAAAAAAATGATAGAAGGCATCCTTAGGATGGCAGAAAGGGAGATATTGCTGATGGTAGACCTTAATATACTAGATGTTAACTGGAGCACCTCTCCTGTAGCCACATCCAAGAGCAGGGCCATTCTCAATGCCCTACAGGTGGCATGCCTCAGACAGCTAGTTTTGGAACCCACTTGGGAGGGAGCAATCTTAGACCTCATACTCTCAAATGGGGACAGAGAGAGGATCTCTGATCTTGAAGTTAGTAGCCTTCTGGTAACAAGCCACCACCAAACAGTGTGGTTCATGATGAACTTAACTGTAGAGTCAAGCCACAAAAGTGAAGGTACTGGACTTCAGGAGGGCTGATTTTGGCAAAATGGGAGAGTGACTCAGAAAAGCACTAGCAAACATGCAAGATGGTGGGGTGGAGCAACAATGGGGAAACATCAAAACTGCCATCACTGAGGCAACAAGTCTTTGTGTGAGGCAAATAAATCAAATTGAAAGAAAAACTCTATGGTTCTCATAAGAAGTGGCGGAGAAGGTCAGGGAGAAAAGATAGTATTTAGGAAGTATAAGGAAACATAAAAGGAGCAGTACAGAGAACTATACCAGTCAATGCAGAAGGAAGCAGGAAGGCAGTCAGAATAGCAAAGGTCAAATCAAGGAAAAGGCAGCCAACTCAGTTAAGAAGGGATAAAGCCTTTATAAGTACATTAGGGAGCAATAAAAAGACTAAGGAAGCGATACTGAGGCTGAATAAAGAGGAAGATGGTTGGGCAGAGAGCGACAGTGAAAAGCAGGATACTGAATGAATACTTCTGCTCAGTATTCACAATGAAAGAGCAGGGAGAGATACCTGATCCAGTCAATAAAAGTACTCTGGATAGGGGTTGATAATAGTCCTTTCACAGAAGAAAGGGTTCTGGAAAGAACTCTTAAAACAGAAGGTGGATAAAGCAATGGGGCCTGAAGAGATTCACCCCAGAATTCTAAAAGAACTAAGGAATAACTAGTAACACCACTGACTACCCTTTTAATAAATCATGGGAGGATGGTGTGCTACCTGAGGACTAGAAGAGGGTGGATGTGATTCCTCTTCAAAAGTGGGAGCGAGACAGAGACAGGAAACACAGACCTGTCAGTTTGACCTCAGTGGTAGGGAGAATGATGGAATCACTTCTGAAGGAAAGAACTGTTGAATACCTAGAGGCCAGTGGGCACAGGACCTGAGGCAGCAAGGATTCACAGTAGGAAGGTCATGTCAGATAAATCTAATTGATTTCTTTGACTGCTGACCAATGCAATAGACCAGGGAGGGGCTGTAGACATGGCCTGCCTATACTTTTAGCAAAGGCATTTGACACTGTCCCTGACAAAAGATTAATAAACAAATTAAACAGCCTAGGAGTGGGTCACAGTGTGGCAGCCTGGGTAAACACTAGCTGGACAACAGGACACAGAAGGTAATAGTAAATGGAGTCCACAGTAAGGGAAGTTACTAGTGGGTACCACAGGGTTCAGTATCAGCCAGTCCTTTTAATGTCTTTATAAGTGACATTGCAGAGGGACTGGAAGGAAAAGTATGTCTCTTTGCAGATGACACAAAGATCTGCAACTGGGTTGATATGCTAGGTGGTGTGGAAAGGATGAAAAGGACTTGGCAAGGTTGGAGGAATGGTCAAATGTATGGCAGCTTAGATTCACAAGAAGTGCAAAAGTAATGCACCTAAGAAACAAAACCCAGGGAAGAGTACACAATGGGGGTGAGATACTGGCAGCAACAAAATGGAAAGGACCTGGGAGTAGTCTATCAGATGACTTAAAGGTGGCCAGCAAAGGCAGTAAGGAGAGTTGGGGATTCTGGGATGCATAGAGAGGCATCACCAGTAGAAAACAGGAAGTTGCTGGCCCTCTGTACAGACAGTTTGTAAGACCACATCTGGAGTACTGTGTACAGTTCTGGAGACCCCATCTCAAAAGAAGTGGCAGAGAAGATTAGGGAGAAAAGATAGCATTCAGGAAGTATAAGGAAACACAGAAGGAGAATGACATAGAACTGTACTAATTAAAGCAGAAAGAAGTGGGAAGGCAGTCGAACAGAAAGCACAGGCTCAACTGAAGAAAAGATAGCCAACCTGATTAAGAAGGGGATAAAACCTTTAGAGGTACATTAGGGAGCAAAGAAAGACTATGGCAGGGATACTGAGGCTGAATAAAGAGGAAGGTGGTTGGGCAGAGAGTATTTGAAAAGAAGGGATACTGAACAAATACTGCTCAGTATTCACAATGGAAAAGCAGAGGGAGATACCTAATCCAGTTAACAGAAGCACTCTGGATAGGAGGTTGATTCTAGTCCTATTCCAGAAGAAAGGGTCCTGAAAAACTCTTAACACTGAAGGTGGATAAAGCAATGGCGCTGATGGGATTCACCCCAGAATTCTAAAAGAACTAAGGAAGAAATGATGTACCTACCATAATTGTTGATCTTTCTGTGTATCTTCACCATTCACCACTAGTGGGTTATAGCACCAGGGCTGGGACCCCGTGGGAGACTTTTCTTTCTGTCAGTGAAGTCGACATAGGGCCAGCGCCAGCACTCGGAAGGCCGGCGTTCTACTTGGCAGTGGGCTGACCATTAACTGCTGCCCACTCTGCCCCAGCCACAGCTCTGAAACTCCAGATAGTGTAAGGAAAGGAGGTGGGTGGGGTGGGCAAGAGAGCCCAAGGGATAGATGAAAGGATATAATGAACTAAAAGGAGAAATAAATGACAGAGGAGACAGAAGAGGGAAGACAGAATGGGAAATTGGAGAAAGGGAAAAAGGGGCCCCAATCTCTGAAGGAAAAGAAGAAGGAAGAATAAGGAGGGATAGAAGAGGGGAGGAGAACTACACCCCAGCAATGGTCCTGCAGCTTAGGATTTGAGAACCAACCTAAAGGGGTTGCAGGATGGGGGTCTCAAACTCTCTCCTTCCAAATAAGGAACAAACTTAAATTGCCCTGTAGGCATAGGGAAGATGAACCCAAAGACTGGGTTCATAAATAAAATGGGGAGGGGGAAGGTGCTCAACCTCAACCTGTTGCTTAAGGAGAGGGAGAAAGCCCCACCCGAGACCCCATAAAATCCCCTTATAGGGCATTCCTCCCCATGTGTCTCAAGGATCCCACTTCCTCATAACCACAAGGGAGAGAGAGGGAGGAGATAGTAGAGAGACACATGGGGGAGCCCAGAGACTGAGGCCTCGGGGAAAGGAGGGTGATTTAGTGATGAATGGTGAAGATACACAGAAAGATCAGCAATTATGGTAGGTATGTAATTTTCATTCTATCTGTGTCAATTTTCACCATTCATCACTAGTTGGTAGCACAGAGCCTCCAGAGGGGCCCTAACCACCCAAAGGGACTAAGTCCCTTAGCCTCCAGTGAATGAGATACTGGAGGAGAGAACCCTTACAGGCCTGAGGGGCCTGAGACTGGTCTGGGTGAGATGTGGAGCCCCCAGAGGGGAGGGAAGGTGCCCCCAAAGTTGCTATCTCACCACTGAGAGAAAAGATGGGTTCTCTAGTATGTGGGAGGAGATCTCCGATGGTGGTCCAGGGGTGACAACCAGGACAGGTGAAGCCATGCCTTCCACCTAAGACAGGTCGTTGTCCCTGCCCTCTGGATGCCACCCATTGGCATCATAATATGCTTAGCTCGGTGCCTTGTTAGCTCCAGGCCCTGAGCAGAGAGGCAATGGCTTGCCTGGTTTCCTCCATATCTGGCATTGAGGCTAGAATCTATCCTAGCCTGGACCACAGGAGCTTATCTTAGGCTGCAAAGTGGGCCTGATGTGCCGTAATAGAAAGGGAGAGATGCCAAGAAAACCCTTCTCCCCAGAAAAAAAGTCTGCAGAGTCCGAGTCCAGGGTCGGTCACAGTGAGGGGCATGAGGCCCAGAAGGGGTGTCCAGGGAGGTCAAGCAAAAGACGGATGAGGCAAAGAACCTGGAGACCTGTGGGGCACAATACTGCTGGTGTAGGTCCTTTGGGACTGGAACAGTGGAGAAGGGGTACAGCCAGAGCTGATGTGATGCTTCCTGAAAGGAACAGGCAAGGTGGGAACCACCAGTTGGGCTGCACTGTACTCGACTAGAAAGGCGACGTCACATGCTCAGGATTGCTAACTGGGATTGGGGTAAGATGGAGCTCATCCAACATTCTCACAAGGAAGCGCTGCTAAGAAGAGACTGATGCTAGGAGATGTAGACAGATGGTTCCTCTCCTCTGAGGAGGAGGAAGAAGATGGTAGAGCTCTGAGGTTCAGGATCTGGCTGCATGGAAGCATGGTGGAACACCTGCTGGTCCAGAGCATGGATGTAGTAGAAAAATGTGCAGCTGAACCTCTGAACTGCTTCCAGGTGAGAGGTCCCCGGGACTGGGGATACCTGGGATAGCCGGGATGGAGACAGAGGCTTAGAGGACAAGCTCCTAGCAACAGGAGAACAGTCTCTATCAGGGCGGGGGTGCAGCAGGAAACTCGGCAGGGAGGGAGATTCAAAGGCCCTAGCAGTTAACAGCTGCACAAGCAGATCAGAACGGTCAGAGCTGTGCCCAAAGGAAGAAATCTCCTGTGAGGTAACCAGGATGGTGTGAGTCCAGAAGGATGGCCCCAACCTCAGAAGTTAAAGTTCTTCTCGAGGACTCATTCAGGAAGAGTGAGGGTCTGCACTGCGACTCCTCCCAGAACCCGGCTGGGCTCCAGTGAGGGCATGTGTGCCACACCCCAACCCCTCAACCCTTCAGAATCAGAGAGGGACCTCATCCTGTAGCCACCAGCCTAGGCAGCTGGCAACCCAGGTGACCTTCGAGGAGTCCACCCAGGAGCAATACCTCCCTCCTGGCATGTCCCGGCCTTCCCAAGCTGACTGTCCAAACACAAAAGGGAAGGAGGTACCCAACTGGAGGAGAGAACTGCCAGTGGCTCCCAGTTTGCATGGCAGTAGCCATGAGGACCAAGATGTCTGGTCAGTACCACTGACCCTAGGCCTCATCGGCAATGACTGACCCCCAGCAGGAGGCTGAGTGGGGACCTAGATGCTGGAAACAGAGGATCAGGATTCTGAAGAACCTGGGAGCCAATCTGGATCAGACCCAGAGTCCACCTCCAAGGAGGTAGACTCGAGGTCTGGATGCAAGATAACTCCCCCGATCCTCCCAGTTCCTGAACCACGAGTTGGAGCACCTTCCAGCCCGACGCCACAAATGGCACCAGAACATGGCACAGGCCTGTGATCAATGCCGACACCTCCCTACCACTGCGAGCGACACAGGAGTCAGGTGCAGTCCCGAGCATGGCACTAGCTCCCCCAGTGCCACGAGTGACACTGGCCAAGTGCAGTCCCACATCTGATGCCAACACCTCCCAGTGCTGCCATGGTACCAGAGCCTTGCACAGCCCAAGCGCGTGCCACACACCACCCCAATGCTGAGCCAAGATCGAGCTGACCGGTGATGCCACCCCCATCCCTGGTGCCATGAACAGTGCTGGAGTCAGGGTGGCACCGGCCCAGTTGCACACATCACCAGAACCAGAAACAAGCCCAGAAACCACCAACACACCACCCCTACTGCCGCTGAGAGCCCCGGCGCCATGAACGACACCAAAAGCAACAGCAGCACCGAGAGATGACCCAGCACTAACCACGGCACCAGTCTCCTTGCCTCACAGTGCCACAAAAGGCACCAGGACTAAGAGCGGCACCTCTAGATGGCACCTGAGACAGTGCCAATCCAGACCTGGAGGGCCTGGAACATGACACCGAGGGAGCCTTCCTCTGAAGAGGCGACTGCCAAAGTGGTACCTCCTGACTATCCTCCAAGAGGGACAGACTGGGCCTCTGCACTGTGGAAGAAGCCCCTGCCACAGCAAGGCTAAGAGAGGTGGGGACCCCTGCTCCATGGGCCATATAAGACCAGAAGGGGACCTGGAGAAAGGGCTGAGAATCCCTGCCTTGGCCCGCCGACGCGCACTTCTCTGAAAGTCAGCAGTTCACGTCCGACTTTAAACGGCAGTTTTTGACAACTTGGTGGTCCATGGCAAAACAAGCATTGCAGTTGTCCATGATGTGGTCCGAGCCGAGGCTGGAAAAGCAGTGATAATACTGGTCTGTCATGGAATAGAGGCAGCTGCAGGGCACTGTCACATAGGAGACCACCCCACTTTTGACAGTTTCTTACCCCATGGGCAGACATGACCATTCAGCAACAAATACAAACAGTACTCTATGCCGCTAAAGAAAAAGGAAAGATATTACTGGCCAAGCAGGGTGAACAGAACCGAGGCAACACTGGAGCAGGCAGATGAACTAGGCCAGAAAATGCAATTCGACACAGTCTCCACACAAGGTCTTCAGTCTTTACTCGATGGCAGAAGAAGAAGAATCTGGGCTGGGGCGGAGTCGACAGCAGTTAACGCCAATCTTTGAGCGCCATCAGAGAACATTGGCCCTAGGGCGGCTCCAGCCCTGAGTCGCTCCACTACAGGAAAAGTCCTCGGGGTCCTAGCACCGTGCTATAATCTACTAGTGATGAATGGTGAAGAGTGACACAGATAAGATCTAGTAACACCACTGACTACCCTTTTAATAAATCATGGAGGATGGTGTGGTACCTGAGAACTGGAGGAGGGTGGATGTGATTCCCCACACAAAAGTGGGAGTGAGACAGAGGCAGGAAACCACAGACCTGTTAGTTTGACCTGAGTGGTAGGGAAAATGATGGAATCATTTCTGAAGGAAAGAATTGTTGAGTACCTAGAGGCCAGAAAGTCACAGGACCCAAAGCAGCATGGATTCACAGCAGGAAGGTCATGTCAGGCAAATGTAATTGATTTCTCTGACTGGGTGACCAAAGTAGTAGACTAGGAGGGGCTGTGGACATGTCCTACCTAGACTTTTAGCAAGGCAGTTGACACTGTCCACACAAAAGATTAATAAACAAATTAGCCAGCCTGGGAGTGGGTCCTAGGGTGGTAGCTTAGGTAAAACACTGGCTGGACAACAGGACACAGAGGGTAATAGTAAATGGAGTCCACAGTGAAGAAAGAGGGGTTACTAGTGGGTACCACAGGGTTCAGTACTGGGGCAGGTCCTTTTAATGTCTTTATAGGTGACATTGCAGAGGACTGGAAAAAGTATGTCTCTTTGCAGATGACACAAAGATCTGCAACAGGGTTGATACACAAGGTGGGGTGGAAAGGATGAAAAGGGACTTGGCAAGGTTGGAGGAGTGGTCAAATGTATGGCAGCTTAGATTCAACGCAAAGAAATGCAAGTAATGCACCTGGGAAATAAAACCCAGGGAAGAGTACATAATGGTGGGTGAGATACTGGCAACAACAAAATGGAAAGGGACCTGAGGTAGTCATATCAGATGACCTAAAGGTGGGCCAGCAATGTGAGAAAGAAGTCAGGAGGGTTGGGGGATACTGGGATGCATAGGAGAGGCATCTCAGTAGAAAACAAGAAGCTGTTAGCCACATCTGGACTACTGTGTGCAGTTATGGAGACCCCATCTGCACAAAGACATAGACAGGGTGGAGACTGTCCAGAGGAGGGAATCAAAATGGTGCAGGGTCTGCAACCAGAAGACGATGAAGAAAGACTAAAGGAGCTTAAGATGTATAGCCCTCGAGGAAAGGAGGAGAGGGGGAACATAATAGAAACTTTCAAATACCTCAAAGGAATCAACAAAGTCCAAGAGGGTAGCGCCTTTCAGAAAAAGAGATATGCAGCAACAAGGGGGCACAATTCAAGATAGGGTGGGAGAACAGCTCAGATGTAATGTGAGGAAGTATTTCTTCAAAGAGAGGGTTGTAGATGCATGGAACAGCCTTCCTGAGGAGGTTGTAGAGTCAAAACAGTGGGGAATTCAAGAATGGCATGGAATAGACATATGAGGATAGTGGATTTGGGCAACAGAACAACACTGTTGTTCACTTCAAGAGGTTGTCGCGACCACCAAGTAAACCTCGGGAGTGAAGTCGAGAGGTTTTCGTTGTCATGAAACCTCGTAAGTGAGAACAGTGTTGTTGCTTTACTGTTGCCCATCCACTGTCTTTATTGTTGTTACTTGCCCATACACTTTTATAGTGTATGGGCAAAAGTAATCAAAAACAGCTTTGACTTCCTCCTCGATCGCACTGTGATGTCGGTGACCCGCCTCCTGCCATGTCCATGAAAACACCGCTCATTCCTGGTCCACAACATTAGTTATTTCTACATTTGACTGGTGTCCTGCTGTGTGCCGCAAAGATTTAAAAACAGCACTACTATTACATTAGAACCTCCTTCTGTGCTCTTCACTTAATCAGTGTCCATCTTATGACCACCTACAAACACTTAGGTTGTGACATGCGAATGCAACAGTGTTAATGACCATTATGACGCATCAATGGTATAACAACAGCATGACGACACATCGATGATACAACAATACTGGTAAAAGATGGATTTTGCCTCAACAACAACGCTCTAACATACACTATAGGGCAATTCTAGTGAGGGGTAGGAGGATGTAGGCTGTTGGTCAACTAGGATCTGCAGCTTATTCATTAGGTAGGAAAATGAGCAGACTAGGTGGGCCAAGCAGCCCTTATCTGCCATCAAATTCTATGTTTTTATAGTTCTATGTTTCTGTTTATATTCATGACATGGAGCTTTTGTAAAGAGCCTCTTGGCTCAAAGGTTGTAATTTGAGGCTGAAATAAATAAAACAATTTAAAAATAAAAATTTGAAACATATTTTATCAACTAAGAAAACAAGAGTCCTGATGGGCTTTTTTCAGTTGCTCCTGGGTGAAGGGTAAACAGGGAAAAACAGTGGTTTAAATGTTACCTACACAGCCATAAATACTGAAACAGTTTGCAACAAAATGAGCAACAAAGGAGTTGTATACAGCAAAGCCCACAGTATATAATATATACCAAGGCAAATATTTACAGATGCAAGAATACTAACAGCTTACAGCAAGCAAAATATAAGTAGTAGATACAAATAGGTAAGACAATTCCAATGTGAAAAGGCAGAGGAGCAGCTATAATTTATTTTATTTTTTAGTCTTTAGTAACTGGGAAAGGCCCACTAGGCAAAATACTTTGTTTTCAGGGTGACCTGGGAGCACTGGGAGGTTAAGTGACTTGCTCAGAGTCACACAGTATGCAAGTGGAGGTTGTGGGATCAAACCCTGGTCTGCTGGCTGTACCAAGCTCATTCACAGCTTGTTACTCTAACCTATAGGCTATACTGCCAGCCTCAAATATAAGCAGGCTGCCTCAAACAAGATCAGGGTTTCAGTAACCAGGCAGCCACTTAGCCGGAGATCATATGTACAGACATAGAAAAATAGAAGCTGTCAGCAGATGGGGACCTTATGATCCATCAAGTCTGCCCTTGTTCTCCTATTCCTCCTACTTAGCTGCTTGCTTGAGTATCCTACAATGCCTGTCCCATGCCCACTTGAATTCCCCACCATCTTTGCCCACATCACCCTCCGGCAGGCTCTTTCACGGTTCAGTAATGAGCCTATGAAAAGAATTCCTCACATTGGGCCCTATGCATGAATGGAAGACATAGCTACGCCACACAGATTGGGGCAAGTAGCCACCCCACATCAGCTGCACCCCCATGCAGGTGATGCAATGGGGGCATGCAGTACATATGTGCCCAATCCCTGGCCGTGACGCTGAGCAACATGCCGAGGGAGGATGAGGGGCCAGCCGGCACTACGCTGGCTATGCACTAAGGCGATAGTGCTAGGCTCGGGTGCATATAGGGGGTCAGCTGGGTACTCCAGAGAGACCCAGCCATAAAGCCCTACACGCCCCACGCACACCCCAATGGACAGGGTGAGTAGCCCACTAAACAACCAGTGCCACAGGTCTCAGCTGCCTGACTGCACCCACCCACCCCCCACACAGTGGTAAGTGGCGCTGACCCCTGATTCCCACTGCACTCCTACCCCTCACAGCAGCACTGGGTCAAATCACCACCTGCCCACCCCAGCAGCGCCACATGCTAACACCCCTCCTGCTACCAGAGGATGTGTCCTCAACCCCTGTCGGCAGACATGCCTCCCTACTCATCTCACAGCACTGCATCAGTGCTGATGGTGAGGACCAGTGGCATTGCACCCCTGCCACCTGCTGCAGCCTCCTGCCCTCAGACATCCACAGGATACGCTGACAACATGCGCCCCCACATGGGATCCACTGTCGGACCCATGCTGGGCATCCGACTGATCATGACAGCAAAGTCCAGTCATGCCTCTGCTAATGTGGCAGTGAGGTTCGGCATCTTGTGTCAAGCTGACCACTTTCCTACATATAAGCAACAATTCTTTTCCTTCAGTAGGAACTCCATCAGTTTTCCCATCACTGAAGTTAGACTAACTAGATGGTAGATTCCTAGCTCTGATTGCTTCTTGCTCTTGTGGAGTGGCACCACTGTAACCTTCTTCCAGTCCTATGGAACCTCCCAACCTCCAATGATTTGTTGAAGAGCAGTGCTAAGGGGACTACTAGTTCCTCCCAAGTTCCTAAGTATTCTTGGGTGTATGCCATCTGGCCCCATAGCTTTATCCACCTTTAAATTGTTGATTTCCTCTAGTTCCTTTCCTCTGTGAAAGGACTCATGTTTGTGCTCTAAGTGGAATATTCCTTTGCCTGTTGTTGGACCACTACTATCTACTTCCTGTGTGAAACCTGAGCAGAAATATTCATTGAATGCCCCTGCCTTCTCTCCATCATGTTCCGTGGGCTGCCTGTCCTTTTAATGATTCTAACTATGCCTCCTTAGTATTCCTTTTTTCTGTGACGTACTTGTAGAATGTTTTGTCACCCTTCTTCACCCTGAGCTATCCTCACCTCTATCTATGATTGGTATTTCTCATCACTTCCCTGTCTCTTTGGCTTTTCTTTATATTCTGTTTTGTCAGCCTCTTTTCCTGACTCCTTGTACTTTCTGAAGGTGTTGCACTTTTCTCTCACCATAGTTGCCATCCCTTTGGAAAACCATAGTGGGTTCATCCTCTTTTATTCTTACTGACCTGGCAGACACACTGTGATGTGACCATGGTTATTGCATCTTTCAACCATGTCCAACACTCCTCGATGCTCCCTTCTGTTGTGTTACTAAGACTATCCTCAGTAAGGCCCTTTATTTTTGTGAAGTTTGCCTCCTGAAGTCAAGAACCTTAAGCTTAGAGTGTGGAGTTCTCAGTCCTGTTACCTTGGACCATACCATGCAATGATCAGTTTCTCAGGCAGTTCCCCACTTTGACACCCAGAACCCTATCACTATTTGTGAAGACCAGGTCTAGGATCATGTTTCTTCTTGTGGTGTTCTTCACTAGTTGACCTAGGCCTGCTTCCTGTAGTGTAACTAGAATTCCCTGCTTTTTATGTTGGCTCACATGCACACCAGCCAACATCTTGCGATAAGTAATAGACTTGGGAGGTGTGGTAACTGTGGGCAATGCAGGGCACACATCAGTAGGTACATCCTTCATTCCCCAATAAGCCGCGCAGCAGGTGCTGACACCATGAATAGCTAATGTGGCCTCCAGATCTAAGAAAAGGTTCAGCTGCAATGAGAGCTAAGCCTCATGCTGTGGGACTACAACATGCCTCCTGACGTGCAATAAACATGGTGGCAGTGACTGCCACCTGTCACAATGCTGATGGGGATCCCACTCCCAGTTGGCATAATGTGCCCCTCCTATTTCCGCTGTGTGCTGAGGGGTGCCCAATCCCCTCAGCATCATGTACCCCCAAAAGTCTTTCTTTGCCAATGGGAGCTCAATCCCCATCGCTTCAGTCCCTCTTCCCAGTTCAATCTGCCAACAGGGGAGCCCACTCCCCATTGGCATAATGTCCTTCTCTTGTTTGTTGTGTGGCAGGGTGCCCAACTCTGTCAGCTACAGCCCCACAAAAAATTCAGGTGGCACCCTGGGAGCCCATCCCAGTGTGCTAAATTACCCTGTTAAAAAGTCCCACATTTTCTTTTTTTTTTAGTTTTACCTGTAAAACAGAAAATGGTCCATTGAGGTCTCCCTGCCCCTCCCCCAACACGCTCCCACCCTCTGGCCCCTGTTTCCCCACACCCCCACCCAAACTTACCTCCAGAGCCCGGCGCAACAATCTTCGTGGACCGGGAACATGTCTGCACTCTTCAAAGCCAACCTGAACTGAAGAAATGCCGGTAAGCTGTATAATGGCTTAAATAGTTTTTTCCAACTTTGGAACATATCTCAGGCATTTTGGGAATTTTGACACCACATTTTCAACATGGGGATGAGCATGATTTGGTCCTAAAGGTGATTTGCAGTCACTGCGCAGAATCACCTTTTGGGATTGATTAACAAAATGACAGTGCTACTGTTCATGAGGAGGGCTTCAAAAACCTATGTTGCAAATTTGGTGGAAAAAATCCAAAAATGGAAGTTTTACAAGCTTGCAATGTGCAATTTCCATGCATGCTCCAGATTTTCTAAATTGCCATTTTCCACACCTCCTGATGAACAAGTACAGCTGTCATTTTACATATCCTGGCCGAAATGTGGTTTTGCACGCCCCAAGAGAATAGTGTGGTCGCTGAAGAAATCAGTTTTCGACAGTTTGAGGAAATGACGGTAACACTGTTCATGAACAGAGGTCCTAAATGGTGTTGAAAATTTGGTGATGAAATTCCATAAATTACTGTGTTACAAGTGTGTGTTGCACAGTTTCCACTCACCCTTGTAACTTCTCAAATTTGCAATATTTTCATGCCAGATTTTCAAGACTGGCATTTTTTCACACCTCTTATGAACAGTAAAATGCCATTTTCACATCCTGCCCTAAATGTGTTTTGGCACCTGTGGCAACACAATGGCATGGTCACTGTGGAAATCAACGCCGACAAATTAATAAAATCATGTGCCACTGTTCATAAGAGGAGGTCCCAAAATGCTTATGTTAAAATGTGATTAAAAAATCCAAAAATATTTGGGTACGGATGTGTGTTGCACAGTTTCTATGCACGCCATGGCCACCAATTTTTCATATTTTACTCCAGATTTTCAGTTGCAATTTTTACATCACTTCATGAACAATACAGTTGTCATTTTCCACATACTGCCCAAAATGTGTTTTCATCCCTGTGTCGCCAAAAGGCATAGCCACTGTGCAAAATCACCTTTCAGTTAACAAACTGATAGTGCCACTCTTTATGAGGTGGGCTCACAAAAACCCATGTTGAAAATTTGGAGTGAAAATACCAACACACACCTATGGTGTTGGGTTTCAACTGTAGCACCCCACCCTGTAGAGACTGACGGGTGTCAGGGCTTACTTGTAATCATCGGCTGTAATGCTCACACCATTCCACCCCATCCTGCAGCCAGTGACAGGCATTGTGGTGTGCCTTGCAGTGTTCGCCACAAAGTTCACCCTGTTCTCCTACACTGCACCCACCTCAGTGAATTTCCTTATGGAATGGGGTAAGTATAATACCCAAAGACCCCTAAAGCACACCACAACACTTGCCAGTGTCTACAGGGTAGGGGTGAGGTAAAATGTCATGAGCGCTATAGTGACAACCCAAAGGCACACCCCAGTGCCTGTCGGTCTCTGCAGGTTGGGGATAGGGTTGGCATCATCAATACTTCATTGCCATTCCTATTATGCATCTCTAACTCCTGCACTATCAATGCAATGCCAGCGAAACAACATTCGGCATTGACAAATGCTTGTTTCTGATGCTACTGTGTGGGAACCCAGTCAATGTCTGCCAGATTGAAGTCCCTACCAGCACGATGTCCCCTTTGTGTGACATCTGAAGGATGTTTTCAGGGTATTCTTGTCCCTAGTTTCCTCCTGATTTGGGGTCTATAGATTACTCCTACCCAAATGGGTGTCCTGCTTCCAGCCCTGATTGTAATCCATAGGTTCTCAGTATTCCCCTGTGCCTGCTGGATTTCAGTAGCACTTATGGTATCTTTAACATAAATAGCAACCCCCTCCCTTTTCCCAGTCCTATCTCTCCTAAACAAGTTATACCCTGGGACAGTCATCTCCCAGTCGTAATTGTTCATTAACCATGTTTTGATCATGACAGCCAAGTCCAGTCATGCCTCTGCTAATGTGGCAGTGAGGTCTGGCATCTTGTTAGCCAAACTGCGGGCACTAAGACATAAAACTGTCCAGTCCTGAAGTGCATCCCCATTTGTGATACCTCCTTTCTTGTTCTTGTTTCTCCCTTTACCTTTTTGCCCATTGTCAATTTCTGACAGGGTTGCATGCTTTCTGCCTTCTACAACTGTTACCCTGGACTGTCCTCTAGGATTGGTGTTAGCTGGAGGGGAGAGATGGCTGGCATACATGTGCCAATCTTAGAGCTGCCATCTTCTCCCATCTGCTAGTTTAAATATCCTGCATGGACATCACATTTTGGCCCAGTGCCCTACCTCCCCACCCGTCAGGTGGATGCCAGCAAATTTGAAGAACTCCTTTCCCAGATGTTGTTACTTTGTTGTTTCCCAGAAGTATGTTACTTGCTGAAGAATAGGAATCAAACACAGCATCACACCCCGTTCCTCTAACCCAAATACAGGTGGCTTTGCACAAACATACCTGTGGTGCTGTTCACTCAGGCCCTGCAAGGAACAGGACTTTGGTGAGCAGGATTAATCCTGTTAAATTACTTAACTCATTTTGCTCGGTGGATATTTTGGGTCCATTCCAGCAATGGATTGTTCCGCCACCATATGACGCCTTTGGGAATGAATGAGTTTTAAGGATTAACATTTACAGTTCACTACATCAGGACCACAGTCCCAGAATCTAGGTTGGTTGTTTTGACACCCTTCATGATTGTGGTCTAGATACTGTTGCAGGATTCCCAGGCAGCTGCCTCATAAAACTTGGAGAGCAATCAATCATTTTTAATCAGTCATTTTATTGAGGGCAAATTAGAGTAAACTGTCCTTTCTAGTTGCATCCAACATATAACATATGACAATAAAAATACATACACAATATACAAACAGACAACCATGTTATAAAAGACATCATAACACACGTAAAATACAAGTTTTCATCCAAAAGCAATCACACTTGTAAATCAATTAAAGCACCTTATTGTAGCTATTAAATACCATGACCTAATCATGGCCAGTTTTAATGTGGTAAAAGAGGCAGATCCCTCAAAACCTGACTTTCACCTGTTGATCCCTGCCTGCTCTAGCTCATTCCGGACAATGCATTAGTGACATCACCTGTCACTTTATAGGAGGACCATCCTCATCTCTGGGAGGCAGTGAATCCTTTTTACTCTCCTACAGTACTTCATCTCCTTGACACCTGCTAATGCCCTGTTACACTTAGAAGGTTGGGTTTTCAGAAATCGTCACTCCAGTGTCCATTCTGTCTGTTAAACTGACGATTCATGTCATCCTTTGAAGGATAGACTGACAGAAAGTGTGACACCTGGCTCTCAGGCTTTAATACACTCAAGAGGAAGCTTCTTCGATATAGACTGTGTGCCATCTACCTGGGATTCTTAATGGATGTATTTCCTTCCTTCCTTTTTCCTCCCCATTCCCCAACTCTAATTATTACCTTCCCCACAAAGTTACCTTTTCTTCTCCACCTCTTCTTCTTCTCCTTCATGCCCATCATACCAAGAGCAAGTGTGACTTTGTTTTATCTATTTGATTTACACCAGTAATAATTTCCTGTTTTCCTGTTTAGGCTATACTTAATTTTGTTAGTACCAGAATCTTTTCTCTGTTCTCTCTTTTTTAAGCATTTGCTAATACACTTTTCTTTAATTTTTTCTTTCAATTGTTTTCTGTTATCTTTATGTTTTCTAGGCTTTAATGATGCATTCCTCTCATCTGTTGGTCTAACCCTTCAACTACTAATTGGTTTAAGGTCTATCTTACTGGTCGAACCCAATCAGTCAAAGATCATGGATGCCATCTCATCACCCTCTCAATCTGCACTGGCATCCCTTAGGGCTCCTTGCTTGGTCACCTTCTTTTTTGTCTTTCTTAATGACCCACCATCTATCTGCTCCTCCTCCACTATACATGTGTGCTGATGATGCTGTCCTGTATGCATCTGCCTTGTGCCCAGCTGAGGTTATATCTTTCTTGCAGCATGACTTCAACAAGGTCCAGCTCTGGTTTGCAAACCATCAATTATTCCTCAGCACCAAGAAGACAGTCTCCATGATCTTTGGCACAATGCAGAAACTCTCCAGGCTTCCTCCCTGCTCACTTTCTGCACTCCTGACAGGACATTACTTGAGGACACCTCATCCTTCAGATACCTTGGGGTTTTGGTAGACCAACACCTCAGCTTCTCTGGACATATTGATGCCATATAGAAATAATTGTGCCACAAGCTCGGTGCCTTGTTTAGGAACTGCAGTTGCATCTCTTCCTGCGGCTAGTCGTGAGCTTACCCAGAAGATGATCCTCCCTATTTTGACTACTGCAACGTAGTCTGTGGTGCTGGTCCTAGGTCCTCCCTGACCAGATTGGACACTCTCTTCAACTCCTTCTGCCACTTTGCCCTTGATGTTCTCTCACACCCATCACTGTGACCTCTATTGAGCCCTTTCCTTCCCTCCCTTACAAATAGACAACTCTCACACTGTGCTAAATTCACCGCTAAACACTGGCTGGTAAACTCCTTCTTGCTCTCCCTTCATTTATAACACCCCACCTCTTTCTCCCTCCCTCAGATCTACTGACACTTGCACATTAACTGTCCCCTGCCACTCCACCCTATCTGGCCAGTCTGGGTACTCTCACCATTTCCTTAAAACATGGAACTCTCTAATTCCCCAAATCTGACACTCCTCCTCCTCTATTCCATTAACATTGCCTCGCAACCATCTTGCACCTAACTGTTCCTGCTGTGACCCACCTTAATTTCCTTCATCTTGTTCCTTACAATTAATCCCCTTTGAAATTCATCCAATGCCTCTATCAACTCTACTGCCTCTACTGAGCCTTACCCTCCCTAGGTGCTAGTTCTCATACCTTTCTCCTTCCCTTATTCTCTCCCCATTTTTTCCTAGCCTTCACACTCCCTTGCAGAGTTCTCAGCATCCTGAAAGGGTCCTATAATGCCTAGGCTTGCCACATTTTCCCCAATCTACCTATCATCGACCTTCCAGGTCCCCTTGCAGGGTCCTCAGCATCCTGGAGGGTTCCTTGGATCAGGCTTCATCCTCTCCCAGGTGTTATTTCTCATTCCTCTCTCTCTCATGTCCTCTATAATTACAACGCTTAACAGCAGGAGGGTTTACAATTGCCTGAACTTCCTGTCCCTTTGCAGGGTTCATCGCATCCTGATGGGTTCTCTTTTGGGTCAAGTCCTGTTTCCTCCTAGGTGTTATTTTTCTTCTCTCTCTCTCTCTCTCCTCTCCTACTCCAGCCTCCTATCCCTTTGCAGGGTTCATCGCATCCTGAAGGATCTCTCCAAAACATGACTCTGCACTGTCTGTCATCTCATCTCTCTCTCCTTCACCCTTATTTCATGATAGCACTTGTTCACTTATTACCATTGCACTTATATTTTATGTAAGTCCCTTCATCAAAGATTAGAATGTTATACAGGGTACGCTCTTTCTTGTCAATGTATCTAGAAAACTCTTGACCCACAGTTTTCTTTAGTCTGTTAGATTACAGCATTAATATTTATACTGCTACCCCAGATAATATTTGGGTCAATTAACGGTATCATTTAATTCAATTTTAAGATATTTGACAGGCGCTGCCCCTCATACTCATTCTTATGCGATTCATTTAGGCTCTCAGGCTGTATTTCATTCCACAATAGGGTTTGTTTTAAGTCTGACCAATTTTATTTAAGGGTATTGGGGTGTTTGTTGCCTAGTTCCATTTTTCATTATTTCCTAAGGCATTAAATGAATGTGGGACTCTGCTCCCAGAATAAGTTAGCTTTTTAGTTCCACTATGCAGGAAATCAGTTGGTCTGAGTCCTTTTTTACTTACAGCCCTTTATTTTTAATTCTCTTCCTTCCCATCTGGTTAGGTGTACTTTTTATTTACTTATGGAGATGGCTTTATGATAAGAATGAATGTAACTGTTTTTGATACTGTAATTCTGTAGTGTTCATTGACTGAATGTTATTATTGTATTGTTCAACCTGTTTTTGTAATATTTTCATGTGTATTGTTATGTGCGCACTTGTCACATATGAAACGGCAGATATGCTCATTATGCATACAGGTATAAAAATTAAATTATTATTTGTTCTCACAAATTACAAATGTATGCAACGCCATTTGTAACCACTGCCTTAATTAGCTGTATGCAATGTTGATCTTTGTAACTTTAATGTAAAATGTCTCATCCCTATTGTACCCTTCCCCCAAGGTCACATTGAGAGACGAGCAACCTGTTGCTCCATGTGCCTTCCAGGTGAAACATTTCAGTAAATAAATAAATTTAGTAATGATTTTTCCTTGTACATATTTTTCACAGTGGTGTTTGGCCATTCACAGGCTCACACTTGATTTGTGTACACTATGCCACTGTTGTTTATAAACTTCACTGTTATAATCTTTTATAAGCTTTAAATTGGATTCTGATTGTTAGACAGTATTGAATTTTGGTATCTGAGATTAATGTCTGATGAGGACAAGTGACAACACGTGTGAACTCTATGCACCAGTGAGATACATATATACTATTTTTTTAACTCAGTGCTTCTGGATACATCAGGGATGCACCTTTATCTATCCTCTGGAGACCTCCTTCTGTACCCAGCATCCCTCAAGGTCACCCACATGGAGAGGCCGTGACTTTCCCTCATGGCAGGCTCTCCTGAGGGTGAGGAGGAAGAACTGCACTCTATCTGATTCCTCCAGCCAGCGATTCTAAGCATCATTCAGCTCAGGAAGAGACCTCCCAGCTTCACTCAGAATGACTGCAGGAAATGTTCTTTTGTTAGTCCCCTGACAGAGTGGACTTGCAAAGATGTCTGTGCACACTGGGAAAGTCTCTGCATATGTAGTGCAGACATCCACCACTCTGCCAACCCCTACACCAGCAATGGATCTCTAGCACCCCAACCCTAGCCACCATTAATGGTTAGACTATCGCCAAGACCAACCCTCCTCAGAGGAGGAAAGCAATCCATCAGATGTTCCTGCTTCTCCTGGCTGACATTATGATGCCAGAGTTCACTCCTGAATCTGGGTGGTTGGTAGCACATGGAAGCACTGTCAGCTGGCTATGCCAGTGATATTGCTCTCTAACATGAATTTACAGTACAGCAGAGTCTGAGTGCATGTTGCAGAACCCCGGTGAAAAGGAAATGTGTCCTTAAAGTTTTGGGGTTTCTTGTTTCTCCAGGCATGTTGACCTTGATTGATTGTTGACTTAGCTGTTCTATGTGTGATTAATACTACCTTTCCAGCTGGCCCATAGGTACAGCAGTAACACTACCATCTGCAGCAACAGTAACCCATTTCCAGTAATGAGCTCAGACTGGCAGGGCAAGCTGGCAGAAGGCTTGAGTGTCTCTAATCCTGCAGGGTGGGTCACTGCCCTCACTTTAATACTGTCACCTGGGTGACCACAGGTGACAGTGCAGGCAACCAACATGGGAGAGCTGGACACAGACTCAGAGTCTGGTGCAGCAGCATGTTTCAGTGTGCACATGCCTTGGACTTCCCCTGTGCCTGCATCTTCAGGGCTGGGGAGATACTCAGGAAGACCCCACTGACCAATGGACTTTGGACTTAGTGAACCAACTTAGAAACCATCAGCTGTCAGCCTATCAAGGCTCATTCAGGTAGGTGGGACCCATCTCTCTTCCCCTGGCTGGGGGGCAGAAAACATGACAAAATGCAGTTGGGTGGATGGAGGGGCTTGAGCATGGCAGAGCTAGGCACCTAGGGACCCTGACAGAGACTGGGGCAGTGGCATAGAAGGGTGCTATAAACAAAAAAAGGATACTACCTTTTTTATCTGGATTTGGCTTGTTCTCTTCTGTTTTGAGTGAGATGGCTCGTGGTTGTCTGTTTAGATGGTGTGTATCTTTCCAGCAGTACTGACCTTTACCTTTGTACAGCACGGCTTGGGATGCTACTAGAGGGTCCCCAGCTGGAGCTAGGAAGGCAGACAGACACTACCTGAGGGTCTGGTTTCACCTGTTTCCTGCTCCTGTAGTGGTGAGCAGCTATAACCAAATTCACATCCTAATAATTTAATATACAGTAGGCATGCTGTTAGTGGAAGGAAGAACCTAAGCTCCCACGCAAGTTCATTTGTCAACAAGACTACCCTAGAAAGAGGAAGAAGTAAATTTTACCTAAGGTTGGAATGATTTAGATTATGACTGACCTCCAGGAGATGCACAAATTAAGCGGGTCTCTCTGGCTGGAGGCAGCGATTGACCTCTAGCAAACCAAAGATTTACAATGGTGCATTGGCTAATAGAAGAGGAGGATTACCCATTTGTGAGGATTTATGAGCACTGGAAAGGTTGCAGGGGATAATGGCCTTTACTTGTGGACATTCACCTCCTGCATTTCTTGTTTTCAAATATTATGTGAAATACATTTATTTATTTATTTATGTATTTATTTATTTATTTATTTCAGGGAATCAGAAATACCTTTGAGTCAAAGACACCTTTACAAGGTTCCACGTCATGTATAATAGTACACAGATACAAAAACAATTTGATCAGAATAAAGCAATACAGGGAATGTTACAGACTTATTCACATGGATCCATGCCATATACAATTAGGACAGAGTTCACAATGCAGGTAGTGCAGACTAACAATGCAATTAGTGTTACAGGGTAAGGAAGCTAAGAAAATATACAGTCCTAGAAGTCTAGCTATCAGAGCTGAAAAGGAGGCAGAAGTTTGCTGAAGACAGTGTTAATGCCCTGAGAAGATGGCTTTAGGAATGTAGGGAGAGGCTAGCCAGAGGCTGCTGTCAAGGTTGATAAGGGCAGGGTATTGGTTCAACTACAGCTACAGATACTTATGGCCCTAAGATGAGCACCAGGAGCAATTTGAATTGCCCAATTCTCTGATCAAGATGAAGGGGTGAGGAATTAAACCAATAGGGTGCTGTAACAAAGGATCTTTGGAATTGTGTTGTACGACAGGGAGGGATGGAGAGCGTTGAGAATCAGAGCTATGAGTGTGCTGAGTTTTATGGTCCGTGGTGATTAAAAGTGTAAGGGCTGTGGGAGAGGCCCAGTGAGATTTTTTTTTTAGGACACAGGTGTGGAATTTGATTCTATTGTCAAGATCTAGCCAATTGGTATCCTGATATAGCACACAGGTATGGGTGAGTCTATCACACCCTAATAAAAGCTGGCAGGCCCTATTTAGGACAAGTCTAAGACTGTCAAGGGCTGAGGAGCTCCCAAAAGTAAGAAGTCCATAGTCAAGCAGGGAGAGAACCGAGGAGGAGATAGCGAGCTTAAGGGCCTCATGGGTTAGATAATGTTAAGCAGTGCAAAAGTCCTAGTCTAATGTTTAGAGCCTTTGATAACTGACGAATATGCTCATGATAGGTAAGGCCAGTATCCAGAGTTATGCCCAGGTATTTGAAGGATGGACAAATTCCAAGGAGGTCTGAGACCCAGATAGTATTTGAGGAAAACTCCCTTCTTGGAATTTAAATGATGTATGAAAAGCATACATTTGTTTTTTATAGTTAATGATAAAGGCGATGGGAGGTGAACCAGTTTTCGGCAGTGAAAGAGACTGAGGGAAAGGTGGCGTTGAGAGGGTCTGGGCTGGAGGTGAAGATGACAGCATCGTCAGCGTACAGTAATAGATTGGAAGTGCAGGATGCAGGGAGGGAGTTAAGGAATAGGCTGAAAAGGAGGGGACCCAATATAAACCCTTGTGGGACACCTGAGAGGACAGCAGATTTGGAGGAAAGAGTATTACCAATTTTTACTTGAAGAGTGCAATTGGAAAGATAGTCAGCAAACCAACCTATTGCCTCCTTTGAAACACCTAGATTGAGAAGGAGGTGAGGAGTAGTGTATGGTGGACAGTATCGAAGGCCTTGGTGAGGTCAATGAAGATAGCACGGTAATGTAGCCTTTATCCAATGCTGTGTGGATGTGTGATGTTAGTTGAACCAAGGCCGAGGTAGTGCTATGACCTTCTGGAACCCATGTTGTTGTGTGCAGAGAAGGTCATATTTGTTGAGATGGTCATGAGTTGATCTGAAACTATTCGCTCTAAGGCCTTGGGGAGAGTATTGAGATGGGGGCGGTAGTTGTTGGGGGTAGGCGATCACCACCTTTGAATATAGGGTGATAGAGGCCGATTTCAGGTGGTGGAGAATTTACCTAGGGAGAGTGAGAGGTTTAATATATGGGTGAGAGGAGTTAGCACTTCTTTAAGGGAGAGCCTGAGGATTCTGAGATCAAGGGAATCAGCATTGGAGGAGGCTCGGCTAAGGGCAGCTGTAGGTATGATCTCGCAGATGTACTCGAGATGCTGCGAAAGTAGAAGGGGGCACGTGGGTGGGGGAAATGTTGGTGCCAGAGGGTCATGGAAGTTTGGGGGAGAACATGGCTGAGATTGAAGAAGGTGTCACTGAAGATAGCAGCGATGGTAGAGGGTGCGGAGGTCAGGGCCCCATTAGACAAGACCTGGGAGGGAACAAGATTGAGGACTCTGCAAATTTCCTTAATATTGTTCCAGAACTTACGGCCACTGCCCCAGGATGAAGTTAAGGCAGTTTTATAGTATTCAGCTTTTGCCCGCGAATGGCCCAGGTGCACTTGTTACGGGCCGTTCTGTAATTCTGTCTATCATTGGGGAGGCCAGACTCTAAGGAGAGATGCCATAGTGAGTCTCAAGCTATCATTAGAGACTTGAGTCTTTCAGTGAGCCAGGAGTGCGTGATTGCCTTTGACCATTCTTTTCGTGAAGGGTGCATAGAGGTCGATATATTATTAAAGGCCCAGGAAAATAGATACAAGCACTGTCAATGTTTCTGACGATCGTGATGAAAGACCAATCCACGGTCCTGAGGTGAGCTTTTAGTTGTGCCAGTTTGCCAGGACCAAATTTGCGTTGTATAATTATTTTGGGCGGATTTTGGGATTTTGCAGGACCATGAGCAGAGCACAGGGGAGTGGTCACTGAGGGCATCAGGAAGGATGGACACATTGGTGATCTTGGCCGGGCGATTGGAGAAGATGAGGTCAAGTAAGGAGGAAGATCCAGTGCACAAATCCTGACGTGTGGGTGAGGTTACCAGTTAAGTAAGATCTTGGGCAGTAGCAAGATCAATATATGGTAAGGCATCTTACTTAGCCAATTAATGTTAAAGTCGCAAGTACTAATGTTTCCGACTGGGATGGCAACATGTCCAGGTATGACAGAAGTGCTTGAAAGGTATAAGTTTGGTCCTTAGGGGGATGTATACTGTTGTTAAGTATAAAGGATATTGGGCTCTTCCCAGAGTCAGCTTAACAGGTGCCTGGGAACCAGCCCCAGCTGGGGGTTTGGAGTAGGTGACCTGTAGAGTATCCCTAGTGTAAAGGGCACATGTAGCCTTTGTTAAAGCAGCAGTATTTGCAAGGAGGCAAGACATCTGATCATATGCTTGCATAGCTGCAGACAATATCTCTGCCATAATTCCACTCATTGAAGGTACATTTTATTTCTCTCCAGTAGATTTAATACAGCTTTTATTACTAATTCTATTAAATTAATGACTCAAATCATTAAACTTTGCTGTTACTTGCACGTTATAGAAAAACTTTACTTGAGGTTACGTTTGACTTTATATACTGGATTCATTCTGTGGATGTATTGGGATGGTATTAGCACACATTTCTAATGGTAAATAATACAGCATCACACCAGAATGTTTAAGTTATTCACAGTGGTTGTAGTCAGAGATCAGCAACTTTCAAAATCCTCAAAAGACTCCATACTTCACCAACACCATGCTGATGGCCCAGGTTCAGAAGTGGATCAGCACTGCTCAAGGGCCAGCCAGGGAATGAGAACTGAGCAACCCTTTGGCAGCTTTCTCCTTCTGGAAGGGTGTACTGTGGTTGTTGCTGCTTGACGCAACCTAGTGGAGGCTGTGTGGTACTGCAGCAGCAGTTGTCCTGTTATTCACTTATCAATGCAGAAGTGAAATAGAATGAAAAGAATGATAGATATATTTATTCTTTTTTCACACCAGAAATGCAATACAGTGGAACCCACCTAAGTAAATACTCCTTTACCGGTATTTTTTATTCACTTATGTGGGTGATATACTTCACAAGTGTGTATAGAAAAAGCTGCAAACTTTCGTTTTCACTTACTTCACTTTTTTGTTGTAAAAGCGTTTAGTCTCTGGTCACTTCCTACTCCAGCTTCAGGCATCCAGTGTCCCAACCCCAATAGCCATTCCGCTGCTGTCACACTGAGAGGATGCACGTGGAAGGGGTCAGAGAGTCTGGTCTGCCATCGTATAATGTGACCGGCTACTTTCCTGGTTTCCCCTGTTTCTTTCATTCTTGTGTTGACAAGCATGCTATGGCTTGGTGTGCTTCATGATGATGATGGACACATACAGCGCATGCCCCAGTCAATCAGGACAGACACCACTGTGGCACCACCCATCCTTCCCTAGGTGGTGTCCAAGCAGCAATAGCATTGTACCCTCTCCACAGAAGGAGAAGAATTGTCAAAGGACACTCAATACTACTTTCAGCTGGCCCACATGTATCCCTGATCCATTTCTGAACCTGCGTTGTCACTGTCATGGCAGGTGAGGTGCCCATCATGACGCGGGACAGCCAGTTCTGAGCGCTGTACAATATTTTTTAATATAAAATGTATTAATGACTATCTCTGCTGAAAAATCAAATGATCTAGGAGTGACCTCACTCATTCCCCGATTTCAGCTGACAGATGCAGGCCAAGAGAAATGCTGACAGCATGTATCCACACTCAGTTTTAGAGACATTGTGTTACATGGAAGACTTTAAACAAGGATTCTGTTTCTCTGAGTTAATTACAGAGTTGTTTAAGTTAACTTTGTTAAGAGGAAATCATAAAAAGGTTTATGATGTTGAAGAGAAAACACAGGTTATTACACAGAGGTGAGAGGTTGTAAATGCTCATATGAAGCTCTATGTGAGGAGGATGCAGCATGAATCAAATGTGTCATTTGAAACTTGAGTTATGCTAAGGTTACAGAATTAATACTTTGAAATTACATCCTGTGGTTGTATAGAAATATATATTTTTTAGATATTTTGACAGAGGAGGAGCTAGATGATCTCATGTAAAAGGGGTTGGCAAATACAGCTTGTAAAGATTATTCTGATTCATTACAGACACACTTTTATCTGACACTGACCAAAAAACATCTGAGCACTGGAAACAGATATTTAGAAAGCTAGACAAATGTAAATATTGTTGTAGGAATTGCATTGTTTTAAACCTTGCTTTGTTTAAAGGTATGTATGTATGTCTTGTGATATAAGAGTTCTGTATCACATGTTTGACATATTATTATATATTTTAGTAAAACTCTAATTTTAGAGCATACCTGGTCTGTCTTTGAATTGCTTTCTTTTGCTAAGAAATATTTATGGTTATAGCATACAGCAGACATAAGCTTGTAGGGTGGTACCAAACTGGAAAGAGAAGCATTTTAAAATCTGAGGTCTTTATTAAAGTTTAAAAGGGTTCATTTCTGAATATCTGGTTAGGTGCCCATAGGCAAAGATATCTGGCCCCAAGACAGATATATCTGAGCCTGTGTATTGGGTATGCTAGCGAAAAGTTAACATTTTGAATCTCTCCAGAACTTGAGACCAAAGGTTGATCAGAACTCACAAAAACAGACAAGAGGGTTACCTTGTCTGTTACTCTGTTCACAAGACTGTGCTCAGAGGTGGGCACTTTGGGAGTAGAGGGCCTGACCTGCTGAGTGAAACTGTGACACCCATCATCTCTGACCTCCACGCCCTGGGCTGGCCAACTTTGCTGTTAACTTATATTGTAGTTAATACAAATGGTTGATAACTGTGAAGACAGCATTTAAACATTTAAAAGCAGCTGGCATATATGCAGCTGTCAGACACCCTACCAATGGGCAAATTCTGACAATGTCATGCCTGGGAGGACAGCATATTTTCAACTTTCTCAGAAAGAGAAAGTTCAGTGCTTGCATGCCGAAGATTCCATGGCATTAGAAGATTAGTGGGATTAGCTGGATATGTACAATAGGGAGTAGGATTTAATCTCCTCACGGCACTTAACAACTAATAAGACTGAATAGGAACATACCAGGTTATATCAATCAATATTAATGTTGTACCAGGGAGCATCACATACTGTTTTTCAAGTAACATATATTAGATGGCCAGTGGCCATGGGCTCAAGGAGGGCACATGAGCTTGGCTATATACACATTCAGATCCAAAGCAGCCACTGGTGCTCTGTGAAGTGGTGCAAATGCATCAACCCCTTAAAAAATCTTTTTAAAATGTTGTCTGATGCCACTGACACCTTTGTCCATGCAGAAATGAGTGAGATAGTCTAAGACAACTGAAACTCCAGCCTTATTTGGTGTAAGGTCCATACTTGAACACCAGAGAGAAAACCTCTTCCATTTGGAAGAATACGTTCTTTGTAGAAGGTTTTCTATAACCTTTTAAAATATTTAAGACAGCTTCTGAAAGATTTAAATCTGCATACTTTAACTCCTCAAGAGACATGCTTTGAGATGATGGGACTTGAGATTTGGGTACAACAATGTTCCCTGATTGGAGGTCAGGAGATTGTGTCTGAGAGGTAATTGTATTGGTTTGCTGACAGACATGGAGAGCAGAAGAGAGTACCATGGCTGCCTGTGCCAGTCTGGAGCTATCAAGATCAGAGATGCTGAGAGGATCTTAGCTTCAGTAATACCCTGTAAACCAGAGGAATGGGGGAAGGCATACAGGTGCCTGCCTGACCAATCCACAGCCAGGGCATCCAGAAGGACTGTGCCATTCTGGAGGTCTGCAGCAATACTGAGGTAGCTGGTGGTTCTGATGGGATACGAACAAATCTATCTTTGGACTGCTCCACCTCCTGAAAATAACTTGTACCCCTGCTTGTTTAGAGTCCATTCATGATGGGCCTGGTTGATGCGACTTAGTGCATCTGCCAAGGTATTGTCCTTTCCTGGCAAATGGATTGCCTGTAAGGATACCTTCAAAGAGTATGCCAGAGTCCAAATTTTCATGGCCTCTGTGCAAAGGAGGCCTGATCTGGTGCCTCCATGCTTGTTTATGTAGTACATTGTGGTGGTATTGTCTGTTCTGGTCTGTACCACCCTTCCCAATACCAGTGAAGAGAAAGCCTTTAAGGCTAGAGCGCTGTTCTGAGCTCCAGTAAATTTATGTGCTGAGGGACTCTGCTGTTGATCAAGTACTCTGAGTTGTGTACTTCCCTAAGTGGGCGCCCTAGCCCAAAAGGGATGCATCTGTTGTGAGGACCAGAGAGGATTCTCTCCCTGAAAGGAACTCCTTGCCTTAGATTGGATTCCTCCTTCCACCACAAGAGGGCCCTTAATAGTGCCCTTGTCACTGGAATAAGCTTTGAACAAGCATTTGTCAGTGTCGAATGTTGTCTCACTGGCATTGACTTTGGTAGTGGCAGAGTGAGAGATGCATAATAGGAATGGCAGTGAAGTGTTGAGTGATGCCAACCCCACCCTCACCCTGTAGAGAGTGACAGGCATTGGGTGTTTACAGTGTGCATGCAAACCGTGCAATGCACACTCAGAAAACACTCATTTTATGGACTTTGGTCACCAAATTTTCAATATAGGCATTTTAGGACCTCTGCTAATGAACAGTGTTACTTGCATTTTTATAATGTGTCTTGAACACAGATTTCCCCAGCGAACATGCTATTCTGCTCGGTAGTGCAAAAATACATTTTGGCCAGGATGTGAAAAAATGACAGCTGTACTTTTCATAAGGAGGTGCTGAACAATGGCAATGTTGAAAATCTGGAGTGAAAATATTATAAATTGACAAACCCACGAAAGCATGCGCGGCAACTAGTCAACGACATCAGTAACACAGCCATTTTATGGAGTATCATCACCAAATTTTCAACATAGGCATTTTAGGACCTCTGCTAATGAACAGTGTCACTGTTATTTTCATAATCTGTCCGAACACTGATTTACCAAAGCGACCACGCTATTCTGTGCTGGAAGTGAGAAAACACATTTCGCCAGGATGTGAAAATGACAGCTGTACTATTGACAAGGAGGTGTGAAAAAATGCCAGTGTTAAAATCTGGCATGAAAATATTACAAATTTGTGAAGTTACGAGCGTGCGTAACAACTCATAATGCATGTCATAAAACAGCCATTTTTGGTTTTCACCAAATTTGCAACATAGGCTTTTTGAGCCCACTCATGAACACTGGCACTATCATTTCATTAATCAGTCTCAAAGTTGATTCCCCACAGTGACTGGGAAATCACCTTTCGGACTCAATAATGCCATAACAGTGACAGAATTCATGAGGAGGGGTCCAAAATCCCATGTTGAAAATTTGGTGCCAAACATCCCAAAATGCCCGAGATATGCATCAAAGTTGAAAAAACATATTCATTCCATTATACAGCTTACAGGCATTTCCTCAGTTCACGGTCGGCTTTGAAGAGTGCAGGCGTTCTCGGTCCACCAAAGATGGTCATGCCAGACTCTGGAGGAAAGTATGGGGTGAGGGTGTTGGAGGCAGCATGCACGGGGGTGGGTGTGGGTTGTGGGGGCAGGAGACCCACGAGGACTGTTTTTGGTTTACAGGGTTTAAAAAAAAAAAAAGACGCTATGGATGGTTTCCATTTTCAAGTGGATTTGGCATGCTGGGAGGGCTCCCAGCATGCCACCTTAGTGTCTGTGGGTGGGGTGTGCTTTAGTTGATGGGGATTGGCACCCCATCGGCACAAAGCAAATGGGGGGTGCATGATGCTGAGGGGACTGGCATCCCCTAGGCAATCATCAAAGGAGGGGAACATTATGCCGATGGGGAGTGGCTCCCCATCAGCATTGTGACAGGCAGGAGCAGCAGCAGTCACTGTCGCCATGTTGCCTGCACCAAGGGAGGCTGTAATGGCCATGCTGCATGACAGCTTCACTCTCATTGCAGCGGACCATTTCTTTGTTGTGATGGCCACATTAGTCATGCATGAGGTCAGTGCCTCCTGCTGCCTGATTGGGGAATGAGGATGCACCTTCTGATGCATGACCTGCATTCGCCCAATAGTGACCACACCTCTAAATCTGCTACTACCACAATATGTTGGTGGCACAAGCGAGCCAACATAAAAGGGTCTCTTTTGACTACAGTGAGTCCTGAGGTGAAACTGGATGTCCCTCATGTGAAACCTGGATCCCTGCACTGTGCCTGTGGATGCAGTCATATGACCTAGTAGCTGCTGAAACTGCATTGCGGTTTTGACTTGTGCAGACTGAAGGAATTTGCTATTGACTGAAAACTTTGCACCCTGTCCAAGGGTAAAAGGCTCTGCCCTGAAGTGTGTTGATTTCTGCCCCTATGAACTACAAACTTTGAGATTTCTTTTGGTTTATTATGAACCCCAGGGACTCCAAGAGGTACTGGGTGATTTTTAGGAATTCTTACTTGGTCTGGTGACTTGCTCACCACCAACCAGTCATCCAGGTTTAGGAAGACAGTCACCCTCGTTCGAAGATATGCCACCACAGCTACTAGGCATTTTGTAAATACTCTTGGTGCTGAGGAGAGGCCAAAGGAAGAGCTGAAAATGGGTAATCGTCTGAGAGGATCCTGAATCTGACGTACTTTCTGTATGATTCCTTTATGGGATGTGGAAATAGGTCTTTCAAATCCAGTGATGCCAGCCAGTCCCATTTTGGATTTTGCAATATCTGAGCCAGAGTGACTATTTTGAACTTTTTTTCAGATGCTTGTTTAAAGCTCTGAGATCCAATACTGGCCACCACTCCCACTTTCTTTGTTGTTAGGAAGTATCTGGGATAAAACCTCTTCCTCTCAGAGTGGTAGGAATTGATTCCACTGCTCTGAGCAGTAACAATTTCTGAACCTCTGCTTCTAGTAGTGTTCTCTCTGCTAGAGGAGGTGAACAGTAAACCCTGGTCTTTGTGCAGAAAACGATTTGAAAGCCAGAGACAGACCCTGACTCACTACCTCCAGATCCCTTTTATCTGTGGTGATGCTCAGTCAAGCCTGGAGGAAGTGGGACAGTCTGCCTCTGACAGGGAGGAGGAGGCAGCCTGAGCCTCATGGATTTTACTTTGATTAGGGCTAAGGTTGGGCCTGAGAGCCCCTCCTGGATCCCCTTCACCCCTACCCCTAGAGTATCCCTGCTGTGGATACTGCTGGTACTGGGGCACAGCTACTGGCTGGGAAAAAAGGGTCTGGTAATAAAGACCTTCTTCTAACCCCCATAGGGCCTAGTGGATGAAGAAGTTCTCTCTTTAGAAGAGTTGCTTCTATAAGTGACCTTATATTCATCCACTTTCTTCATGTAGGCAACAGTAGATGCTCCAAAGGGAATTTCCCTCTGAAGGAAAGTCCAGGGCCTTGGATTGAGTATCCTGAGTAAGGTTCTTGGCCATGAGCCAAGAAAACCTTCTCTGTGCCACAGTGCTATCTGGCTGCAGTATCATTTGAATCAGCAGCCATCTGGAACTGGTACTTAGCTACCTTCAGCCCAAACCTGGCAATTTCAGCCAGGTCTTCAGACAAGGGTGAGGGGCTTTCATGGACATGTCCAGTACCGACTGCCACAGGGATTTTTGATATTGGGCAGCATATGCTTGAAAGGTAGCCTGTCTCATGGCCAAGAAGCTGACAAATAGCTTTTTGGCCATACTGTCTATTTTTCTGGAGTCCTTCTCCGGGGTGGTAGGACAGGGGCACTCTGGCTTTGGCACAGGCTGCCTGCTGAATAACCCTTGATGATCTGGATGGGAGAAAAGAAATCAGCTCCCATCCTGTCCAACTGATATTTTTATCTAGTCTCCTATCAATAGGAGGAACAGCATTAAGGGTCTGCAGAAGTTTCAGGGTGTCCTTTTTAAAAAAATGTATAAATTGGCAGAAGAAGAACTTTGTGGGTGTTAAACCCATCATATTCAAGTATGCAATTTCTTCCTCATCCTCAATCTGCTCTGTGGTAGCAATGTCCAGAGTACCTGCCATTCTCCACACAAATGTAAAATGTGAGTAATTATCCTCGGACACCCTGGGGGAGAACCAAAGTCCTGCTCAGGGACACCTCTGGGGAATTGGTTCATCCTCCTCAAAGGATCATCATCCTCCTCAAAAATTGCTCCTCTGGCAAGGAGGGCAACACATCACTACTAGCCTGGGGACCCTGGGGGGCAGGCTGCTGGAGGATGATGTTTTGTAGTGCCTGGATAATTTGAAAGCCTGAGCCATTTCTTGAGCCAATGGCAAAGCAGGCACTAGTGCAGAAGTTCCTGGTTAAGCAGGAGAGGGTTCTGCATGTTTCACTTTCTTCAGTTTCTTTGTGGGAACCAGGGAGTCAGCTAATTATTTACTTCTTTTGTCCTTTCGCCTGTATCAGGGGCAGGGTAAGTAAACTTGTGGGTATAGCCACAGCAGATTGGGGTGCCAGCTGGTCAGAGCCTGAGGGACCCTAGGAAATCTTTTATTGAGCCTTTCAAGGCATTTTCCACAGTTTTATCCAGGAAAGTTGTGCAAATTTCACAATCTGGTTCAGATATTCGAACCCAGACAAGCCACACATAAGGTGTGCTTGTCTGACTTAGCAAACACATCTCACATTTTAAACAATTCTTAAAACCAGGCTCTCCGGTTTTCTTTTGAGTTTCTCTGACATGGTAATGCCGAAGAAAAACACTAACCGCTAAATAAAAAGAGCTAATGTGGTTCCTTTTTTTTTCCGGTCGGTTCGGAACCGATAAGAACCAGATGAACCATACTAAAGAGATGACACATGAACCGGCTCAGAGGTTCTGTAACCAATAAAAGCAGTTACAAAAACAGTAAAATAAACACAAGAAACTGACTAGTAAATACACTAAATCAAAGGCTCTTTGAACCCCAATGAAAGTACTGTAAATAACTAACCGGTTATTTCATGGTAATACTGAACAGCAAGGAACCAGAAAAATAACTAGTTTAAACAATGAACAAGATTTTTACTGACAATTAGTAGAGGCAGTAAAAGAAACAGAATATGATTAAGTTTTTATGGTTTTGAATCTTCTTCATGTGAAAGAGGACGACGACAGCTCGAGAGACCAGACATTCAGGTAGAGAGAAAATCTGATGAGGTTAGAACACTACAGTTGGTAGAGGCAGTATTTGAAAGATGCTCAGGTGCAAAGAATTCTACTCATTTGTATGTGTTCTATCTCTAGGCACTCCAACCCCCAGACTTACTGCATAAAGTTATGAATATCCTGAGCATTACTGGAGTTAGAAACAAACAAACAAGAAAAACAGGGGCCAAATACTCAAAAATGTTCATAGGCACTAACGGGTCTTTGCCTGTGCAAACTGGGGTTTGTGCTAGATCCCTGTTTTCAAACTGGGCTGTTGCATGGGCAAAGAGGATTAGCACCAGCTCAGACCATAATGTACATGTGAGGGCAAGGGAGGGGCATGGTCATGAATAGCCACGCTACCCCATATTCAGCATCTTAGCTGTGCAAAAGAATGTAATATGGACCTTTTGCACAGCACAAATCCCACAAAACACTGACTTAACTCGGCAACCCTAGTGGTTGACAGAGGTAATGCAGTCAACTGGCACCCCCGATCACCAGACGCTAAGGTACAATTAAAACTCTCTGGTGCTAGTGGGGTCCTCCACCAATCACTGGCCTATACTATAAAAAATCCCTGGTTGTAAAAATATATATTTCTCTGGTAGAGTGGTCCCTGGCCCAGTCACCAACCCATATTGTGAAACAAATATATTCCTGGTGACAGTGGTCCCCCCGATTACTAGTCTGGTCTGTAAAAATATATATTCCTGGTTCAAGTGCCCCCTCATTTGCTGAGTCGTACTGTAAAATAAATATGTCCCTGGTGGTAATGGTCCATCCCACAGATTGTTGGCCTGTACTGTAAAAAAATATCCCAGGTACTATTTGTCCCTCACCCACTGATCGTCAGCCTGTACTGTGATAACATAAAGTCTCTAGCATCTACTGCATTCCCCACTGTGGCACCAAAGCGCACCCCTAGTCATCTTCCAAGTACCCTTGATGCCATGGATACATATGGCAACTGGTGCAGTCCTCCTCACCTCTTGACAGGCCATATGTCCAGGCTAGGATTGTGTCCTTTATTTGTAGGACAGGGCACATCACTCTGTCCTAAAATAGCAGGCACATTCCCTGCCAGGACATACAGTGGCCTGCCATAGGGAAGTGACTAGGTGGGGTTTTGAAAGCCACCAGCGGAGGGGGTGCTAGATGTCATGGATTTTCATGTTATTGCAGTATGGGATGGCGATTGTGAGAGGGAATCACTAGCACCAGGGATATTTGTTTTACAGAATGGGCCAATGATCGCTTGAGCAGTGCATAGCTGGTACCAGGGATAGTTGTTTTATAGTATGTGCCAGCAATCAATGGGGGCTGAGCACTAACACCAGGAATATTTTGTTTTGTACAGAATGGGCTGGAGATGGGGGGATGACACTATCACAGGGATATATTTGTTTTACAGTACAGGCTGTAAATTGGAGAGGGATGGGCACCAGGGAAATTTTTTGTACAGAATGGGCCAATGATTGGACAGAGGGGACCACTAACACCAGGGATATTTTTCTGTACAGAAAGGGCCAGTAATCTGAGTGGGGACCACTAACACCAGGGATATTTTTCTGTACAGAATGGAATGGCAATCAGTGGGGAGGGGCACTAGCAGCAGGGATATCTACATTTCTGGGACCACACAATTGGGGAAGCAGTGCTGTGTTAACCTGCTAACCACCCATGCAAATGAGCCCACAATTGGCATACAAATGGACCCTTACTGCCCTGCATGCCCAATGGGCTTACTTGCTCCTTGGAATACTGCACATAGCACTCTGGTGCTATCCATTGTGGTGGCGCTCTGCAGGAGCTCCTGTCGGAGCAGTGCTAAAGGCTTAGCTCTGTACCGACATGACCCTAAATTCAGCTGAATAGTCCTGCTGGGCTATTTGACTGAATATAGCATCATTGGGCAGTTGGCAATCACAAGGCACAGCACAAATTGCTGTGCTCCATTTTGTGATTTTGAATATCAGGCCCCAGAGGTGGAAGACAACATGAGATAAGTGACCTGTCATTGAGATATACTAGAACTTTTTAATGAATTCTAAGAAGGAAGAAAAATATCTGATAGAAGCAGTTGGGTATAAGATGAGTAGGGAGTGATGGCTACATGGAAATGTTATCAAGAGTGTGGCAGTGGATGAATACATTCTGATAGACAAAAATGTGTTCACATTTTCTACTGCCTAGTATCAATTGTAGAGATCTTGTGTTTATGACTGCATCCTCTACTCTGCAGTACTGCATACACAGATGCGACTTTCAATAGGCTTTGCAGATTTCCAAACTCACTACCTACAATACCATTGCCTACTTATGGAAATCTTAACCAGCTGTTATTGTCCACTTAAAAGGTATTCATAGTGATACTCCTCTCATTGCTCAATTATCCCACCAGAGCTATGCCCTGATCAGCTTCCAAGAGTTCCATAATGTATCACTTGAAAAGAGTAAAGTAAGGAGACAAGTCAGGAACTGTGTCTTTAGTTTCTTTGCTCAAGTGACAGGAAACATAAGTCAATAAATCTCAGACTAAGCCCTGAAAGCTATCTGGCTCTGGGGTAAGGTCTGTGTGACTATCTATACAATTTACATCAGTGTTATTATGAGCCCTGGATTGGAGTTCTCATATGTTATTTTGTGTTGTAATCTCCATTGCTACTGTTCACTGATACCATGTATCAATGTGAAGCATTTGATTATACAATTGCTATCTCTAAAGATTCCAATGAAAATAATATTTTGCATCTTGAGAGGCTGTCCTAGTAAAGCAAAATACTACATTAAGAAACATTAACTAGATTAGCAAAACTAAAGTAAATATTCATTTGTAAATTAGATTTGCCATTCTTTCCTTATTGAGAAGAAAGCAACACTGATGGCAATTATTATTACTAAACCAGTTGCTTACGTACCATTAGTGAATATTCCACAGGAGGATATTACATTCCAGAATAGAGGGGGGCAAGTGCTGGGATTTAATTTGCCATTCCATGTCTCAGTACTTCCAGGTGACACTGGTCTCTCTGCAGTTCAGCCGACAAGTTCAGTTTCTGTTTTGTTTTGCTTTTGGTAATGAAAGACTGTGATTGGCGAATGGCTGCCTTTGGCACTACTGAACGAGATGAGCAGTTCTGAACATCAGCAATAAACTGAATAGATTCACCTACAGAAACAAAACCAAAGATTGCTTTAGCATATCTGTAACACACATGATGTGCCTAAGAAAGTCAATGACATTTTATTTACTAATTTCTAATGGTTAGAGGTTACCTAAAGGAGAGTGGAATGATTGTGAATCAGTGAAAGCACTAAGAGTAACATATAGCAGATTACAACTGTTACAGATCCCACGAGATCTACCGATGTGAATTACAATTAAGTTTTAAAATGCCTTTCATTTTCATATATTCATATATAAGTGACATCAGTAATGGCAACATATCAAAAATATGGTTGTTACTATTGTCAGAATGGATATTTTCACATTACTGTCATCACAGTGGAATTCTGAACCAGAGGCAGCTTCACAATGCTAATGACATCACAATGCACTGAAGCCAGCTGTTTAAGAAAAACAACAAAAGCTTCAGACACACTGCAGATTTGAAATCTGTAACTTGCAAACTACTGTTGTATATTTAACAGCCTGACTCAAAATAGGCAATTTACAATTACTTGTGAGTGGGCAGGACTTTGGAACTCCTCGTGGCTCTGACATTTCATGAATTATGGTCCTGCTCCTCACACTTGAAGATAAGTGCATATTTTGAGTCCAATATATATTCCTCTATATAATATAAATATGAAATGTTACCATATATCAATAGCACAAACGTATTTCAATATACTTGTGATGGAGTAGTTTATAACATATACTGATAACAAAAAGAAATAGTGATATTACTTCCAAACCTTCTAAAAATTATATACCAATAGAACAGGCAAGAAACAAAGCACACACACAAAAGAACGGACAGGGTAAATCTTACAAAGCTGAAGTGTCTTAAAGTGCAATATGCAGAAAACACAAACTTCACCAAACTAGCCGCATGCTGCATACCAGCCCAGATTGTTTATGGCATAGTACAAACTTCTGACATTTTGCTTACATGCTGGTAGGCTTCATCAGAGTTGCACGACTACTGGTTGTGTACTATTTTATAGTGCCACCCATCAACACCAAGTGAAAATGCATGAGAACATAAGTAAAATCTGAGTCACAAAAGTAACCAGCACATAAACTTAACAGCATCCAAGAAATGGGATACTGCAGCAAATGATGTAGTTAAAAGAGCAATTATTTTCATTCTGCTAAAGGTGTAATATTACCTCCATGAATTTTATATGATGATGGAAACTGTGTTTTATTTAGTAATAGAGAGCACCTTTCTCGTGCACTACAAAACAAATAGGAGGTGCCCTTACCTGAATGGAAGTTCCTTCATTTCATTTTAAAACATTATGTTTAGTCCCTAAGGAAAGGAAGGGACTGTGTTTGCCCTAAGGACTGGAGGCTTTATCCCTTCCTCTTCCGATCTCTGACACCTCCACCATGCTCTGACATTTTGTGAAGTCATTTTAAAAGCTATATTTCCAGTTCTATTCTGACTTTTGGTACAAATCAAGGCCAGTATTCAAGTAAGAAGGCTTTGTTACTTGTATATTGGTTTCAGCTGGTACCAAAAGTTGGTACAGAATCAGGAAAATAGCTTTTAAAATGATGCTGCATAGACTTGCATGGAGCACTGACCCTGCGCTGGTCATTTAATTACATCACAACATGTTGGAGCAGTCACGATGTCAGAGAACAGGAAGTGGAAGGGATTGGGCAGTTTACCCTCAGGGAAAAATACAATCCTTTCTCTTCCTTAGGGGCTAAACATAATGTTTTAAAACTGCAATGGAGGAACTCACATTCAGCTAAGGAAGCCTCCTGTTTGTTCAAATCGCTTACTGAAAATTGTAAGAAAGGTGCTCTTTAAAGGAAAAATTGTGTTTTCTTTGTCAATAACCAATGTATCCACCAGAAATCCTATCCATTGTAATGCTGATCAGCATAAAACTGAAATTAATAATATGCATATGGGCCTGTATATTCATAGGGGTTGCACCTGGCACAACGCCCTGGTGGGATATTGAGAAGGCTGCCTGGCACAGCGCAAATCATGCCAGGGCAATGACAATGTATGCAGCACAGATGCAGGGGGCATGCCCAAGCACATGCAGCACATCCTGATATTTACCTGGGATGTGCTGCTCATATGCTGGCACAGCCCTGCAATGCACCAGACAGGGGGCTCAAAGTTGAGCCTGTAAAGAGTAGGAACCAATCCTGGCCACCCATGGGTGGGTCGCTGTATTGCAGGGTGCAACACAGCAGCCCAGCAGTGGGTTGCCACCTGCCTGAAATCCATCCGCAAGCACTCCACAACCCTGGTGGGCTAGTAGAACCCCCACCATAGCCACCATCACATGGAACATGGATAACGGAAATCCCTTGTAGTCTAGTGGCTCCTCCAGTCCCTGATTCCCTGATTGGTATGATACATGACCATCCCTGGTGGTCTAGTGGTCCCCATTCCACCGAGTCCTGATTCCCCGATAAATGACAATATGACCGTCCCTGGTGGGCTAGTGGAAACCCCTGCCTGTTGCCATGATGGCAATAAAATCCAGTAATGGAATGCCCTGGTGATCCAATGGTACCCCACACCACCCACACAGAACCCTTGTCCACCCATCATCTGTGGGCTGTGCATCCCACCACAAACCACCCGACGCCTGCCGAATGACAGGTACAGTATGGGCTGTAAGCCCATTGGTAACAATGTGGACCAATGGGATTGCAGGACATACTGTACTAGACAGTCCCTATATGTGAATGGAGTCATTCACAAATATGGGACTGTACCTAGTCATTCAGCCGGTGGCCGGGTAGTCGCTGGTGGGATGCAGCCCCCCCGATGATGGGGTGGAGCAGGGTGGGCAAGGGTCTGTGTGGGTGGGAGAGGTGGGGGTGTCACTGAATCACCAGGGCATTTCATTATGGGGTTTTACCATGATCACGCACCAGGTGGGGGGTTCCACTAGAAAACCAGGGGTGGTCATATTGTCATTTATCAGAGGAATCGGACTCGGGTGGGGGACCACTAGATCAACAGGGATGGTCATGTATCATACATATCGAGGAACCAGGGTCTGAAGGGGCCACTAGACTACCAGGATTTCTTTATAGACATATATCGCATGATCACAGCTACGGGCAGGGGATGCCCTGGGATCCCCACAGCACACCAAGCTGTGCAGGGCGCCAGGTGCATGTCTCTGAGCTACCCTGCACAAGGCATGCAAATGGGGCCATAATGACATGCAAATGGACCTATTACACCTTGCATATATTATGGCCTCATTTGCATGCCCCTGCTGAATATCACGGATGATGCACCTAGCGCAACTGCATTTATGCTGGTGCATCCCGCGCCCTATCTGTGGCTTGCATCAAGAGTGCCACTGTGCCATGCACAGTTTGTGCACTGACCATGCCATATTCAACGGTGCTGCACCATGGCACATCCCTGTTGAATATCACCTGGACCTGGCTCCGGCACATCACAGTTGCACTGCGCTCAGGCTTGCACCACTGCCTGGCGAGTCTGAATATCCCAGCCCAAGAATATAAAGTTTATGGAGATAACTTAATACCTTTAGCATAATGAGATAACGTAATATTGTTAGCAAAACAAAATAGCTGAAGTTGTCACTACACCATTTGCTGTATTGTCTTATTTTTTAAGACTGTCAAGTTTATGTGCCGAGTTGCTTTCGTGACTCAGATTTTATTTATGTCCTCATGCAAATCATTAGGTGTCGATGGGTAGCACTATAAAGTTGTAGGCAAACATTAATCTGAAGCCTACTAGTGTGTAGCCAAACTGTCAGACATTTGTCCTATGATGTAAACAGTTGGGCCAATGCACTATATGCTGCTAGCCAGGGTGAAGTTTGCATTTTCTGCATATTGCACATTTCAAATGGATATTTATTTATTTATTTTATTTATTTAAATGTTGGTGACAGTAGTATGGACCTGAAACAGTCCCTTTTTCAGGAGCAACCAGAATTAATTATATCATCTAAAAATATAACAAAATACATACAAATCATTTCACAATTAACAGTTAATATAGACATACAGCCAAGTCAAGGATACAGTGGTAGGTTAGTTATGATCAACATCAACAGGAGAAAGTATTATTATACATGGAGACAGTCACAGTCAGATGTATGTCCCAATACGTTTAGATCAGCAGCAGGAGTCGGCTGACTCAGCTGTAGCAGTTGCAGAGGCTCAGTGCCAACAGGTGGGTTTAAGACCATTCTTGAAGCATCCAAGGGAGGTACATTCCTGGAGACTGCTAGGAGACCATTCCAGACAGTAGGGATGAAAGCAGTATAGGACCAGAGTCCTAGGAAGTCCTAACACTGGGGACTTGGAGAACCTGCGGCCAGAGGATCTTAGTGTTCTCCCATTCTTTTGGGGAGCTAATGTGTTAATTAGGCAAGGAGGAACACAATTTTGCTGCAGCTTAAAAGCAAGGCACAGTGAGGATATGATAATCTGCCCTCAAGAAGACCACCTTAGAGATAACAGTACATTGCAGTGATGCTCCTGTGGTGGCACCGTAGCAAAGTACCCTGTCCTGTGATACAGTAGAAACATAGAATTTGATGGCAGATAAGGACCGCTTGGCCCACCTAATCTGCCCATTTCCTACCTGATGGATAAGCTGCAGATTCTAGTTAATCAACAGCTTACTTTCTCCTACCCCCACTAAAATTGCCTTATGCCTGTCCCATGCATTCATGAATACTCTCACTGTTACTTACTCTACAACCTCCTCAGGAAGGCTGTTCCATGTATCCACAACCTCTCTGTGAAAAATACTAACATTACTTCTGAGCTGTCCCCCTCTATCTTCAAATTGTGCCCCTTGTTCTTGCACATCTCTTCTTCTGAAAGATACTACCCTCTTGTACTTTGTTAATTCCTTGTATGTTTAGCCTTTGCATTTCAGAGCTTCTTACAGAATGTAGTAAAGGGCCCATATTGCAAGGCTGGAAGGAAGTACCAGTGCAAAACTTGAGTTTGATTCAAGAGTGAGAAAAGGGCTCAGGTGATATAATAGATCTAACTTTTGGTTGAGTTTCTTGGTCAGGTGGTCGATGTGGCCTTAAAGGAGCAGTCTTGGTCTAAATATACACATAGGTATTTGCCACAATCAGTCACTTCAATTTTGCAGCCATTGGAAAAGATGGGGACAATAAATGTGAAAGGGTTGGGCCCAGGCTTTTAGGGCCAAATAGCATGGCTTAGGTCTTTTACTATTTAGAACTAATTTGTTAGTAAGAAACCAATTTTCAAGAAGACTAAGGTCTTGACCAAGAAAGGCTATTTAGTTGGACAGTGTCTCGAAGGACCTATAAAGCACAGCATCATCTGCATGTAAGGTCACATTGGCTCTTCCACAATGTTGAGGCAAATCATTAATAAATAGGGAAAACAGGAGAGGTCCCAATATCGAACATTGGTGGATGCTGTCCATGATAGAGCATTTGTCGGACTTAGCTCCATGCCATCTGAAATTTGTGATCTGTCGTCAAGGTAGTCTGTGAACCATTGAGCAGACAGAAGATCAAGACCAAGGGATGTTAGCTTAGTGATAAGCTGCTGATGATTCACCAAGTCAAATGCCTTGGTGAAGTCTATAAAGGCTGCACCAGTTGGAAGGCCATCATCTAGAGCTGTGAAGATATCCCCAGTAAGACTAATCAAGGCCAAGTTGGTACCATGATTTTTCTAAAACCATACTGTCTTTCAGTTAGTAAACTGTTGCATTCAACATATTCCTGGACCTGCTGGTATACAATCCTCTCTAACACTTTACTTAGGGTGCAGAGGATGACTGGTCTGTAATTCTCAACAAGCTCAATATCGCCCTTTAGGAATAGGAGTGACCAAGGCAACTTTCCACAGTGGGACTTTGCCTTCAAGCAACTATCTGTTTAGGAGCTAAGTGATTGGAGAGCAATGACATGGGCTGCAATTCTGAGGAGTCTGAGCTCCAGCTTGTCAAACCCAGCAGAGCCAGAGATTTAGATTTTTTAGTAATTTTAGTAACAAAAAATGATAAAATATTTCAGCCATTTACCATTTGTGTTGTCAGTTGTTTTGTGTGGGTGCTTTGTTTCTTCTTGCCTTCTATATGTTTCTTTAATAGCACCACACTAGCTTTTCCCAGTGCAGCCCTTGATGTTTTGACTTTTGCTGTTTGCTTGGGCACTTGCATGGGTTGCTGTTTTGTTATGTTGCATAAAATTACACTGGTCAGCTTTAATATATCTGAAGCAATACAGCCCAGCATGTCCTGTGTTAATTTTACCCCAGACATCTGACCCTTAGCCAGGTTTGTTTTTGGGTTTCCTCTGGTGCTTTCCTTTTTCGTCTGATGGTTTCAGTATAGCCATTGCCATGGATATGGGGGATCCAGTGGTCCTACTTCATCTGGGTGTTTTGCTGATACAGTCTTCCAAGATCAGGGTGGCAGTAATCCATTATTAAATCCAGGGCAGGGTGTTCTAATCAAGTCATCTCCCATAGATGTAAAACTGCATTTCAGCAATTAGAAAAAAAACTGTCTTGAAAGGAGACAATGTATTGGGATAAAGTCACCCTCAGCTTACTTTAACAAAGAAATATTGAATTTGCCGCGCAGATAATGACTTGGTTCACCCAGTCTGCCCATTATTCATTGACCATAGTATTAATGCAGATCCTACTTGATATCCAGTCCACTTTCTGAGATGAAGTAATTTCTGACATCTCTCCTGGATGTACCTCCTCCTGCTTCTTTTTGTGCCCCTGTCCTTGAACACCTTTTTTAAAAAATATTTTCCTTCTCTACCTTATTTACCCCATGAGATATTTAAAGAAAACTGCACTCTCATATGTTCTAAATGTCATTTACATCCATGTCAGCAGACAACTCTTTACATGTACAGTAGCAGCTACAGACACTGCCAGATATTTCCTGAAATGTTTGTGATATTTCCAGAAATATCTCCTGATTTCTACATTTCCACAGTAGTGGCAGCAGAGAGAAACTCTTCAGAAATTTAATGAAATATCTGGAAATAGCTGGCAATGTCTCTGGCTACTACTGTAGCTGTTGAAGATGTATACAACTGCTTCATTTAGTTTTCACACTTCATACTAGGCCCTGTCACTATCCTGGGAGGGTCCATTTCGTGGTTGTTGACATCTCATTGTTCCTGAGAGCTGCATTAGCATATGAGAATGTGATGCGTAATCAACCTTTTAACTCCCCAGTATGACTGTTTAGTAGTTTAAAAGAACCAAGCTGCAAGAAGGTGTGAAATACCACATTTACCTTCAGTGAGTTTTACAAGCTGTCTGAGTTGTAATGCAGGGTTTTAACCTTTAAATTCCATTTGGTTTATAAGTTTCAGAGAGTTTTGCAGAGTATTTGTTATTTTAACATAGACAGACATGATATAAATGGTTGATCTGACATCACATTCTCATATGCTAATGCAGCTCTCAGGGACAATGAGATTTCAACAACCACAAAATGGACCCTCCCAGGAGAGTGACAGGACCTAGTATATAGTACGAAAACTAACTGATGCAGTTGCATACATCTTTAACAGCTACATGAAAAGAGTTGTCTGTTGACATGGAAACAAATAACATTTCAAGATATGAGGGTGCAGTTTTCCTTTAAAGATCTCTATCATATCCCCAACACTCTCCTGTCTTCTGGGGTATATATATTTAAGTCCTTAAGTCTCTCCTCATAGGGCTTATAAAGCAGACCCTCCACAATTTTAGTTGCCCTCCTCTGAACTGTCTCCTCTCTGTCTATGTCCATATACAGATGCGGTCTTCTGAACTGGACACAATACTCTAGGTATGGTCTTACCCTGAATCTTTATAGAGGCAACATCATCTTACTCTTTCTGTTGCTGTTACCCCTCCTTTGTACCCTAGTATCCCACTAGCCTCCCAATTGCCTTGTCCTAGTGCCTGACCACCTTTAGGTAATCTGATATGATCACACTCAGGTCTCTTTCCTGCTTGATGAGCATCCTGAAGGTATTACAATTGCACCCTCCCACTACTACTAACCTCTCTCCCTCCCTCCATTATCTTGATGCATCTTGTGCCATCAGTGCCCTTGCTTTATAGTCTTGTCCTAGGCCATAATGCTTTCCTGGTCTAGAACTCATCCAATATAATATTGTACTCTGCTGTCTATCAGAGACATGCCTTGCATAGAACTTGCACATAGCAGTATGCTGACTGCCTTTGGTACCATGCCTGTAAATTATGCTGCTTTGTTCTGTTCTTTGTGTCACGCCTTACTTTGCTATTTGTAAATTATTGTACACCACCATGCCAAGCCATGCCTTTCTCACTTGTAATGACTGTACATAGGCTGCTAATGTTGCTATGCCTACTCCAAATTGTTGTATTGTGACTTCTTGTTGCTTAAACTACCAGGTCCATTCTGTAAATGAGCCCCTCCAATGGTGTTCTGCCTGGCTGAATAAAGATATTGATTGATTGATTGATCAGTACCACTCTATTCTGTAATCTGCCTCTGGGTTTTGTTTGTCAAGGGCTTTAATTTGCATTTTTTGTGTGTTGAATCCAGCTGCCACCCTTGACCACTCTTCAGGTTTTCTCAGGTCTCTGCTCATCCTTTCGCTCCCCCAAAGTGTCGACTCCTACTGCAGATTTTTGTGTCATCCACAAAGAGGCAGACCATTGCTTTTAGTTCCTCTGCAATGTCACTTCACAGACATTAAATTGGATTTGTCCCATCACTGATCTCTGAGGCACCCACTGGTCACCTTCCTTCCTCTTAGTGAACCCATTTACCACCACCCTCTGCCAACTTTCTCCTAACCAATTTTGTACCAAGTCTGCCACTTTGACTCACTGGTAAGCTAACCAGCTTAGTTAGTAGCCTCCTGTGTTGAAAGGTGTTGAAAACCTTATTGAAATCTAAGAGGGCCATGGCTACCATTCGACCCTGTCCTAATTCCTTGGTCACCCAGACAAACAAATTTATCAGATTTGTTTGACAAGACCTCTCCACCTGTGAATCCATACTGTCTCGGATCTTGTAACCCACTAGATTCAGCATCATGTCCCTCGGCATGGACTCCATTAACTTTCTCACCACTGAAGTCAGACTGACTGGTCAATAATTGCCAGCCTCCTTCCTGCTACCACTTCTGTGAAGAGGACTACATCTACACTCCTCCAGTCTTCTGGAACTACTCCTGTTTCTAATGAGCTGTTAAATAGGACTATCAGAGGTGCAGCTCTGTACCTCCCTGAGCTCCTTAAGTACCCTTGGATTCACTCCATTTGGCCACATTTGGCCACTTTCAGATCAGCAACTCCTTCAGGACACTCTCTCTGAAAATGGACTAATGCCCACCTCCCTCCCTCCCTAAATCCTGTTACTTTTTTGTGGCTCCTCCCTTCTCCTTCATCTGTGAACACTGGACAAAAGTATTTCTCAGGATCTTCACCTTTTACAGGTCCCTCTCTGCACAGCCCCACTACCCTTTTTAATCTTATGATCCTACCATGGTCTTCCTCCTTTCAATTACCTACTTAAAAATGTCTTGCCCTTGTCACTGCCTAGACTATTCTCTCTTCAGTCTGCACATTTGTGCTCTTTACTGCTCTCCTGCTTTCCTCTCTTTCCTCTGATATAGCTCCATATCATCCTCCCTCTGCATCTCTGTATACCTTCTGAATGCTACCCTTTTAGCCTTTACCTTTTCACCACTTCTTTTGAGAACCATAGCAGTCCCTTTTTCCTTTTGATTTTGATCACTTGCTTGACACAAAAGTTTGCTGCCTTCCCTATGGTCCTTCTTTGCCCACTGTTCCTCCACCCCACCCTGGTCAACCTCCTCCAAAGTTACATGGGTGTCAAGAAGTCAGTAGAATTTTGAAGAAGCCTGCTTATGGCACACAGTATTTGAATTTCATGTCAAAATGGTATGAACTAAGATTCCTTGAAATCCAATGCCCTTAGTTCAGATAAAGCCATTTCAGTCAAAGGGCCAGTGTTTAGTGAAATTCACATTAAAGATGAAGCCTTTAAAGAATAGTTATCAGACAAAGAACTAACCAGACACAGTAAAGTATAACAATATGCTGAGGGAAAAATTTGAACAATATGACATAAAGATAATTGCCACTGAACAATGTGAATTTGGGCAAGATGCTGCAGATTACTGCTTCAGTTGGATATATGCATGGCAGGCAGATGAGAATAATCAGATTCCACCATGGTCTATCCTGTAAAATCATAACATATAAAGTACTATGTACCTCAGACCAACACAATGTCAGGGATTACTCTACTGGCCCAAGTGATACAGAAAGCTCAGTGTCCAGTTTTTAGATCCCATGCCACCCCAACAAGAATTACAACAGCAACAAAAGACCAATTTTAGTAAACATACAACCAAAGAAGAAAATATGGGGGAGGGTGGTAGAGGAAAAGCGCAGATGTCTATATGTTAACCACACCACTCAGAAACAGTGTGGTCAACCATCAGCAGAGACTGTACAGGGATGTCCATTCTAACACCCTAATGTAATAAATATATGACCCAGACCACTCATTAATCTTGAAGAAATGGCATTATAAAAAGTTTATCATTTTTCTTCTTTCAACATTGAATGTTTCAAGATCACCACGGACCTGCACAGGTTCACCATAAACCTCCCACTAACTTCTATCTGTGCACCAGAAACACAGCACTCAATGTGAAGTGAATGTGAGTGGTGAAAGTGATTTGAGTTTTCCATCAGAAACAGAAGCATTGTTCAAACTAAGAGTGCCACAAGTCTTCATGGGGCTGCACATTAAGTCTGTGTCTGTCTTTCCGTGCAACTGTGAAATAGACTTGTATTTTGTTAAAATGTAACATATCATTATGTCAATAACTGCTTCACTGTAGAGAGAGAACACTTAGATCTTTGGCTTCAAATGACTGCGTAGTAATAAAACCCACTAATAAGGGAGACATGACTGTCAATATTATGGAAGTCCACAATATACATTGAAGAAGTACATAGATGGCTACAGAACTCTGAATTTTATGAACTGTTATCATATAAGGCAAAATTGTTCAAAGAACGGGAAAATGAGCTTCTGAATTTCAGTTACCTCAAGGGCACTGAGAACAAGAGTATTGTGCCTTGAGAGCAACACACTTGGTAGTGCTATCCTATACATCTTATCAAAGAGACACAAAAATATTCAAACATTACCAGGTGGACCTATTATATCAGGGAATGGATGGATCACGGAAACCATTTTGACATTTGTAGATATTTTTCTGCAGCTATTTGTCAAGATGTTGCCCTCTTATATCAGGGACACTGTGGATGTAATTAAAGTGGTTGAAAACCTTTATATGGATGATTCTTGTTTTTGTTTTATTTTTGCAAGCCTGGACGTTAAATCACTTTATACAATGATTCACCGTGATGATAAACTAGAGGCTTTGACTTTCTATTTGGATAAAATGATCCAGAATGCACTGTGATAAACTTTACACATCATATAATAATGTACAAATGGCAAGGGCAGTGTTAGAGAGCATCATGTTCTTGTTTCAAAATGAATACTACAGACAGTGAACTGGCACAGCCATGAACATCACCATAGCCCCTAGTTTTGTTAATTTGTATGTGGGAAGGTGGGAAATGAAGTACTTGTAAAAGTAAGCCACAAATCCATTTTCTTTTCATATCTAGATTTGTGGCATGTATATACTAATCATCTGAAAGGTGCCTACACTGGAATTGGACAGATCTGTACAGGGTTGCAGAGTATCACCCCACACCTGAAATTCAAGTCCAGTATGGATTGGCAGTCTATTGCACTGTTAGACTTAAAAATAAAGAAGGGTGGTAATAGTATTGTGGGTACTGATCTACATCAGAAAACCACAGACAGAAATAACCTGTTACTACAGTCTAATTGCCATCTTCTCCATCTGGCCCATAACATCACATAAAGGCAACTTAATAGAATATTGTATCATTTATCCTACAAACAGAACATAGACACTGTGGCAGGAGCTCTCTGAAACTGGTCCAGGCTTACCTGCTCATTTATCCCACAAACTCCATTTGTAAAACCCAAAGGGCAGATGAATGCTGTTTTTCTCCATCTTCAGGGGCTATTGGGATCTGGTAATACCCACTCGGAGTACACCGAGAGAACCACAGACTCCCATTAAGGCAATCAAGGACATCTTGGATGCATGGTATTGTGTACTGGTTAGGTATAGTTCTTCAGTTCAGAGTCTGGTAGTTCACACACATTCTCACGGACTCATTTTCTTCAAGACCACCACTATAGATGAGGCGTACGGACTGCAAGACTCCTGTATAATTCCAGCTGCTAGCATCTCCTGGAGGTGACACTGGACATTGTCAAGGTCTGCTGGTGCAAGGCAGCAAGATCTGTAATAATAATAATAATAATAATAATAATAACAATAAGCTTTATTTGTAAAGCATCTTTCCCAAGATCAAAGCCCTGAACAGAATTTCTATCCCAGAAAGACCTTTTGTCATGAAGTCTAATGTAATGTTCAGTTCCAGTGATGCATCCCACATCCAATTCATTCAAAGAAACACCTTGTTGCACTGGGCTCGTTTTGGCTGATGTTTGCTCTCCATTCTTCAGGAATGGGGATTCTCAAAGTCGAACAGATCAGGAGTTACCTCATCATTATCTCAAGTGCATTTCATGCTAGGCAGCACAGCAGTATCTGCACTGTATGCAGTGGCCAAGGTACAGCCTCACTTCACTCTGATATCCCGATCAGACAGATTCTGGACTTGCACCACAACCTGCTGAGCACAGGCATGAGCTCAGGCTGGCAGGATGCTAGAGCAACCAATAGTCCCTCAGGCAGTTTCCCTCCTCTGGGGTATCCAGCATGAGAATCTTGTTCTTAACATCCTTCCTAATCTGCACTTCACCACTGATGGTACACTGAGCATTTTATACCTATTACTCTGCACCCTGACTGTGCTAGTTTGCATAGTGTATTAATTGGATTTTAGATGTCTGTTTCTTGTCATTAATTGAGATTGCAGTGCATGTTACCCTCCCCAGCACTCAGTCTTTGTTTGGGACGGTGATTTCCTTCACTAATTGATATATCTCTCTACCTCTCCACAGGCTTAATGTTCATTTGTCCAACAAACAGAGCATAGACACTGCAGCAGGAGCTTTCAAAAAACAAGCCCAGGTGCAAAGAGCAAGTGGTACAACATTCTTGGCTTCCTAGTGTTACCTCTAGGCAGTGCTATTCAAGGGCTGCTACCCGCCTGTGTGGCTATACACAGGTTGAGGGACATGGGCTCACTAACAAGGTGCCTCCTCCCAGAGTAACAGTATTGGAGATGTATATCTATTCTGCTGTAGTCATCAGGAAGCTATAACCCCCACCAACCCTCCTAGTGACCTAATACCTGATGCAGCAGTAAATCCACAGACAGTATGGAACAGTAACAATATACTCACACCCTTCACACTTACCACCAGGGTTAGATTTGTAGTAGTTTCCATGGAGACCCCTGTAAAGTATGGTTAGCAATACAATAGTATACTCTTAATACTGTAACCCAACTAATAATATGCACACTAGCCAGGTTAAATGTGAAACAAGACAATCAGGTTTATTTAAGGGCAGTGAACAAGGGAGGGCATGAATCTAGTCAAACGATTTGTAATCGAACTTTGGTCAGGGATTGCATGCACTCTTTGTCCCACACTGACAGTCACAAAACACTGGGTACCCAGGATGGTAAGTCTGGCTAGACAGAGGCATTGCCCTGGTGGGGTGTCCAGCATTGCAGTTGATGTTGGGGCCCTTGGTGGAAAGAAAGGCAGTTAACATGCAAAACACCCAAATTATGTGTAATTATAGCGGTTGGCTCAGTTCTTTGTAAGCCTAAGAAACTGAAACAATTACATGGGACCACAGATGATTTACATACTTATTGCAGGAGCTACCCTGATTGTACTCATGCTATTAGGAATCTGTTGCAAGGCAGGAGATATGGAGACCTCGTGGTGATGGCCAATGGGCATGAGGAAACAGGCCGACATGACACCTCCTTTTCACAGCCTTTCTTCCAGGTGGCGCAATCTGCATGCTGCTGCTGTGCAGGGGCAGGATCCCGAGCTGGTCTCTCACTGAAGCAGTCTCTGGTGCAGAAGTAGCAGCCTAGCCCAAATTGGCAAGGCCCAGGCAGGATGAGCAGTCTGGCAAAGTTTGTGATCTGCTGGTGAAGCCTCCAGGTGGCGTAATGGGTTTGACTATGGCTAAGCAGGTCTTGACCCACATAACACATTCAAAATAAACAGCTGCCTCAGGGTACAGTCCAGATATAGTCCGATTGCAATTCAGCAGCTTTACTGAGCAAACCTTCTGATCCAAGTACATCTAGCGCACAAGCTGGGACGAGCACTTCAGAAGCAAGTCTTTGGTCCAAATCGTAGAAAGCACTGATAAACTTCTTTCTTCTGCCACAGTTCCAGACCAGAAATTGGACAAGTCTAACTTCTGCTATAGACAGTCTCAAGCAGGAGAAAGGTGGTAGGGAGGCAAGTTGGACCTCTTCCCACTGACTCCCCTATGCTCCTTCTGGGAGCAGCTGCTCAAGCTCAAGCTGTTCACACTTCAACCTCCAACTGTAACTGATCCATTGTCTCTTGCTCCACTGGGATGTCCCTTATAAATCCAGGATTCTGGTTGGCTGAAGCAGCTGTCAGTTACAGATAGTGCTCCACCTCCAGGCCAAATTGGTGCAAACCGAAAAACTATAAAACTACAGAATTTACTTCCCACAGGACACTGGGGCTCGGATACATTCTAGGTCCTCAGTGGTTCTATTGGTCCAATTGCTGGAAGACCTGGACCCAACATGGTGGCTCCTATCAAAATGAACGAGCTGCAAATATAGCAGGTTAGACAAGCTTTTCTATTTTAAATATGACAATGCAGAAACAGTAAATAAGCACAGTTCCTACATAGGCCCCTCTACGTAAGTAGTGACCACAGAGCAGAACAAAACAGACCACTGTCTGACCAGTTGCAAGCCCTAAATCACTTGGACCCAGCACAGACCATTCACTTAACACAGATTAGCTAGTCTCTTAAAGGAACAGGCATGGAGGCTCAATAGGGCACTCTTACCAAATGAACAGAACTACTTAAGACAGGACACCAGCCTGACAGTGGGCATTAAGGATCCCAGGAAGAACATTATGTAAACTCCCAAACTGGAGGGCACACTCTTCCTGCCTGGAAAAACTTGGCATCCGTGTCGAGTGTACACACACACAATTGCTATATAGTAAACATTATACTTAAATAAATGCACGTTTCATTGCTATACCACAAAATAAATTATGATGCTTCAGTAAAAATAACTGCCAATAACAAAAGCATTACTATACTTTTCATTTGGTAATGAAGTTTTCATAAGAACACATTACTTTTCATAAACAGGTTAACAAAGTCAAGTAGTTACACATCACTTCGTACAACCCTTGTTTGTACTACCTCCTGTGCACTAACCCATGTGGCTTAGGGCATGTCATTATCAGCTACACTAGGGCTGCATAGAGCAAGGGCATTAGTACACTGATTGGATGGCTTCACTATCAGTTTTGAGGTGGCAGAGTGGCCTAGTTTTGGAAGAGAGTTTTCAGAAATATACATCCCTTTGTGAACTACATTCATTGAGAGGTCTACAGGCCTTCCTGGGAAGTCATACCTAAGGCACACTACAGACTTTGTGGCTCTTCCAGACTGTCTGTGAAGGGCAGGCACAGGCGTAGCCCTTTAAATATTTGCACTTGGGTTGATCAGTCACAGGTCATTGTCTATCAGTAAGTCAACTTCCGATGAAAGAGGTACCTCTGCACTGGCTGGCTGTTCTGAAAAGGAACACTTTCATTTTCTTGCTCTGGTGGTTCTGATTCACCAGAACTATTTTCATCAACTTGCTCTGAAGTTCCAGGTTCATCATCAAGAGGAAATTCCACGGAATCTAAATCACATAACACAAAGTATATCAAATACTGTACTTGGAGATAGTACAGGAGTTTTACAAGGGTCTTTATAGTAAGTCTAAATATCAGATTATGGAGTACCTGAAAGAACTTTGTATGAAATATGAAGTTGTCTGTACAAAGACTCTAATAATAAGATAGAGGATAAGAGAGAGTATACATGGTTTGACAACGAATGCCAGACCCAAAAGAAGAGCTTAACAGACAAAATTAGAGAAACAAAATGTGAAAGAAAAAGATAAATGTGATCAATTGAGACAAGAAAGGATAAAATTTTAAAAATTAACAGCTAAAAAAAATCACAATATACCAAAGGTAACTGGGCAAAATGCTAGCGACAGTAAACTAGGAGACACTAAGGAATTTTGGGCTCTAGTAGCAAATGACACCAATAATTATAAAAATATGATGATACTTATATACAGAATCAACTTGGATGGATTATTTCTTGAAGTTATTTAGCTGTGACAATGCCCTTAATAGTGACCAAGGTATTATGGAAATGGAAAGACATGTGTATATCCTAAGAGCAGATGTTTATCTAGCTATACAAGGGTTGATATGTAGTAAGGCCCCAGGACTAAAACAGATAATAGCAGAAGTCTATATGTTAAATGCTACATGGTGGTCTGATTTGTGTTGTGTACTATTTAATCAATGTATAAGAGACTTAATTTTCCCAGAAACATGGAAAAGTGAGATCATAGTACCTACACATAAACAAGCATTTGTCAATGCCGAATGTTTGCATGCTGGCATTGGCATTGGTAGTGTAGAAGTTACAGAGCTGCATAATAGGAATGGCAGCGAGCACTGAACTGAAGCCAACCCCACCACCACCCTGCAGAGAGTGACAGGCATTGGGGTGTGCCTTTGGGTTGTCAGGCATAAAGGCCACGCCATTTCACCACCTACCCTGCAGACACTGACAAGTGTCACAATGTGCCTTAGGGTCTTTGGCCCTTATGCACCCATTTCATCAGGAAATACGGTGAGATGGAGTGCGGTATAGAGAATGGAGTGAACTTTGGGTCCGAAGAGTCCAAGGCATGCCTCGATGCCTGTCACTGGCTGCAGGGTGTGAAATGGTATGGGCATTACAGGCAAGAATCCCAAGTCACATCCTGATGCCTGTCATTCTCAGGAGTTAGGGAGTTATGGTTGGAAACCCTAATACCTCAGGCATTCGTAGGTATTTTCACTCCGAATTTTCAACATGTTTTTTGTGGACCCCACCTCATGAACAGTGGCAATATGAGTTTGTTAACCAAAGCTGCTTATGCACAGCGACTATGGCATTTAACACCACAGGTGCAAAAACATTCTGAACAGGATGTAAAAATGACAGCTGTACTGTTCATGGGGAGGTGTAAAATAGCAATGTTGCAAATGTGCAGTTAAAATATTTTAAAAATGGTGAAGTCACGGCGTGCATAGAAACTGTGCAACACACCCGTAATGTAATTAGTTTGGGATTTTTACAGCAGATTGTCAACACAGGCATTTTGGGACCTCCAATCATGAACAGTGTCACTGTGATTTTCTTTATCTGTTCGAACAATGATTTCCCAGAGTGACCATGCATCTCTGCACTGAAAGGTGAAAACACATTTTGGCCATGTTGTGAAAAATGACAGCTGCACTGTTCATAAGGAAGTGTGGAAAAATGCCACTGGTGAAAATCTGGATTGAAAATATTACAAAGTCATGAACTTACGAGGGTGCATGGAAACTGTGCAATGCTCACTCGCATCACAGTCAGTTTATGGACTTTTGCCACCAAATTTTCAACATAGCCATTTATGACCTTTGCTCATGAACAGTGTAACTGTGATTTTCTTAATCTGTCCCAAACATTGCTTTTGCACACCGACTGCGCCATTGTGCGCTACTAATGTGCAAAACACATTTTAGGGCAAGATGTGACAAATGACAGCTGTACAGCTCATAAGGAAGTGTAATAAAATGGCAATGTTGAAAATCTGTGTTGAAAATATTGAAAATTCGGAAACTTACTGAGCGTGCATAGGAACTGCATAGCACGACGCTCATAAAGCAGTCATTTTAGGGATTTTTCACCAAATTTTCAACATAGCCATTTTAATTCTAATAAAACTAAAACTATGCTCTTTGGGTCACTGCATAAACTAAGAACCTGTTCATCTCCACTCAATATTCTTGATATAAATGGTATCCCTCTGGAGACTGTAAGCTCGTTCCGTTATCTGGGTATACAGCTTGACCAAAACCTTGACTTGAATCAGCATGTCCAGGAAACTTGTAAAGCTGTCAACTGCAAACTGGGGCGCCTACAGGACAGACTACTTGCTCACTTCCACACCAAACTGGCCATTGCCAGGGAATCCTATTACCTACCCTGTCCTATTGTGCTCCCATCCTAACTATGGCTAACAAAACTGTACTACAAAATGGGATACTACCTTTAACAATGTCTGTAGATATGCAGCAAAAGCACCATGCCTGAAACACCACTGTCAGCTTTATAAAGATCTAGGCTGGTTGTCCCCTGCCTCCACCAGGCAATATATCTCTGCAGCCTCTCTGACTCTATCATTAGAGTGGCGAAACCAGCTATTCTATCTAAACTGCTCCAGCCGGTGATACCATTGAGGACCTGAGATCATCCGACAAATCTCTGCTAACTGTTCCCCTTTGCCCGTACTACCAAGGGCACTGGGGCATTCAAATATGCTGCCCCCACTCATGGAACTCGCTGCCTATGGACAAGAGTGCCCCTCACACCCAGCTTTCAAACAAAGACTAAGATCACACCTTGCCTCTATGGACCAATGCGTGTTTGATCCCACTTAAAATCCTTAGTCTCTGTCTAGACAACCTCTGTGTTCCCTTGCAAATGTTTACTTTCTACCCCTAAGTCTTATCCCTGTATAGTTACTAGTTCCTATCTGCCTGCACTTACATGTTTTACAAAAGCATCCTGTATGGATACTCTGTCCTATGACGCCAGGTTTAATATCTCTATAATGCCTAGTCACTGACTCTTATAAACAAGTGTAGTTGGTACTCCACTTATAATGGGTATACCGATTGTTTTTGTTATGATGTGCTTGCCTAGCAACTTGCTCTACTTTCTCTTGTATTGTATATCTAGTATGTATTACTCAATTGTTACCACCGTTGTCTCCTTGGTGTTGCACTGAAAACTAATTTACAGAATGTAAATGATTACTGTCCTCCTACCACCCCTCCTAATGCTCCTAACCTCTCTGACCTATGTCGATTCCAGTTCCATAGCTCTGAGTTCTGCTTACACCTTCTCCCCTATAGCCATAAATGATCTCTTACTCCTCATCTCTCATTAGCTTCCCTACCTCATATGTGCCTGGACTATAGCCTTTAGTTTCCGGCTTTACTTGCACCTCTTCCCACTCTAGCTATTATAACACCTCCTGGCTCCCTTTCTATCCCTCCCCGCGCTCCCCTACCTCTCTGTATCATGCCGTCTCAGTCTCACAGCCCTCGGTTCTACTGTACCACCTCCGCCCTTCCACTCCTGTGCTCCTTTACCCCCTCTGCCTTGCCGTTTTCAGTTCCATAACCGGATTTAACTAGCGCCTTTTCCAGCTAAAGCTGCTTATTCTCCATGGTTCTCCCTCTCCCATCTCCTCACGCTCCCCACCCCATTCTGTTGCCTTGCTGCTTATCAGCTCCATAGCTGTTTCCATTTGTGCCTCTCCCCATAAAGCCGTAATTACTCTATTCTCCCCTCCACTCGTAGATGCTCCTGACCTCTCCCGCCTGGCTAATTTAGTCCCACAGCTCCGGTCTTTTCTCGTCCTTTCCTGCTAATTTGCTGTATCCCCTACCTGTTCTAATGCCATGCCTTCGCTCCTTCAATCTGGATCTTACTCGCCTTCTCCCACAAAACCCGTAAATCGCTCTCTGGTTGGCCATTTTCCTGCTTGTCCGAACCAGTTCTTGGCGCCGTTAACCCAGGAGTGTTCCCCTGACTAACCTTTTCCCTCCTCCTAGACCATGCCCCTGCCTCCCCTGCTGGCTCACGTTCCCTGAGCCATTCTCCCTAATTATCTACCCTACTCCTCCTCTCTCCCCTCCTTCCCTTCTAATCACCCCTCCATTACCCTCTGTCCTCCATCTGATTATTTTGACCTGTTTGTACTGCCCTCCCCTTCCCTTCTCCTGCCTATCACCTTCCCTCCTTTCGCATCCAGCCGTAACCTCCCAACTTACCGACCTCTCCTTCTCCCCTGCCGTCTCTCAGTTCCACCAGCCTGGTCGCAGGTTGTAACCTTGTACCGCTAAAGCCGTATTCGCCGTCACCCTTCTGCATTAGTTTTCCTCCCCTGTCTTGCCCATACCCCTCAGGCTCTGAATTACACCTCCACCTTTCCTTCTTCACTTCTTTTCCTCCTTTTCTATACTGCCCCTTCTCCTACAAACCTATACTCCTCTAGTCCCTTCTGCCCCCACCTCCCCCCCTTTTTAGCACTAGAATGTATGCATACCTGTACTTGTTCCAATGAATCTAGCTTGTACTTGTAAATCTAAACTGTCTTACTTTGTACTGTAACTGTACCTCCGGTCGTGCCTGAAAATAGTCACCTGCTGGCTAGTGCACTTACCCGTTAACAAACTAAATAAATAAAATAAAGACCTCTGCTCATTAACAGTGTCACTGAGTTTTTCTTAATGTGTCCATACATTGATTTCGACAGTGACTGTGCCATTGTCGCTGCATGGGTGGAAACACATTTTGGGCAAGATGTGAAAATGACAGCTGTACATCTCATAAGAAGGTGTGGTAAAATGGCAATGTTGAAAATCTGGAGTGAAAATATTGAAAATTCGCGAACTACGGCGTGCGTAGGAACTGCATAGCACACTCATTAAAAAGTCATTTTAGGATTTTTCACCAAATTTTCAACATAGCCATTTTAAGACCTCTACTCATGAACAGTGTCACTGAGATTTTGTTAATTTGTCCCGTACATTGATTTCCTACACTCGACTGCACCATTGTGCGCTACATGAGCAGAAACACATTTTGGGCAAGATGTAAAAATGACAGCTGTACAGCTCATAAGGAGGTGTGGTAAAATGGCAATGTTGAAAATCTGGAGTGAAAATATTGAAAATTCGTGAACTACAGTGTGCGTGAACTGCATAACCTGCGCTCGAGAAAACAGTCATTTTAGGAATTTTCCACAAATTTTCCAAAATACACTTCTTGAGGCCCACCTTATGAACACTGGCAGTGTCGTTCGTTAATCAGTCCTGAAATGTGATTTCGGCGCGGTGACTGCGAAATCACCGCCGAGCCGAATAACGCCATGACAATGACAACATTCATGAGAAGGGGTTCCAAAAACCCATGTTGAAAATTTGGTGCAAAAATTCCAAAATATGCCTGAGATATGCAATAAAAGTTGAAAACCCTATCTATCGATTATACAGCTTACCGGCATTTCCTCAGTTCATGGTCGGCTTTGAAGAGTGCAGACGTGTTCTCAGCCACCTAAGATCGCCCGTGCCGAGTCTGGAAGTAAGTATGGGGTGAGGGAGGCATGGTGAGGCAGGGTGCACAGTGGGTGGGTGCGGGTTGTGGGGAGCAGGGAGACTACGTGGGACTGTTTTTCTGTATAGGTTTTTCTTTTTACATGACGTGGGGCGTTTGCAATGCTGGGTGGGCTCCAGCATGGTACAGAGACAGTTGGGGGCTGTGTAGCTGATGGGATTGGGCACCCCTGTCGGCCAAAACATCTGTTGCCACGCCCGGAGTGGGCTCCCCAGCGTGGCACCCTGAACTGGGGGAGAGGACAGTAGAGCAGCGGGGATTGGGCGCCTCCGTCGGCCTATACAGTGTGTGCATGCAGAGGGGCACTTACTTGTGTGTGTGTTCAGGTGTAGGAGTTGGCGTGATAAGCAGGCGATATCTATCGCTGCTTACTGAAGCGTAGCTCCCCTTTCAACTGTATGCCTCTGCATTTTGGAGCCTGTCATAGACAGCTCCAGCATGCATGGCCGACTGGGGCGCCTGCCAACACACTGACTGAATTGGAAGAGGGGTGCACACCCCTGAAAACTCAGATGATGGCACTATGTTTCTTGCACATGCGTGCAAGCAAACATAAAAGAAATGTTATGGATCCACAGATGTATAGAACTACTAGTCTATCAGGCGTAAGTTTAAAAATACTCTCAAAAATTCTGTTGGAAAAATTAAAGAGAGAAACTGAACAAACTGAGGGTATAAGTAAGGCCCAGACAGATTTAAGGAAAACTATAGTACTTTAGAAAATGGGCTAGACACTTGCTTCAATTTCATTGGCTGAAAGCCTTCACACAGGGTACATTAAGTATTGATAGCGCCTGCTCGAAAGATGTGCCAATTCGAGGTGCCCCATTACCATAAAATATCTTTGGGCACCCAGTTTGGCATCTGTCGAGCCGCCATTTTTCCCTTGCTAGCGACAAAAATATCGTACCACCGTCCCCACCTGCCGTGGAACTGTAGCGTTAAACCGAAACAAACAAAACTGTCACTTAACTACTGTGTCTGTTGCTGTACCCGATAAAATCTTTTTCCGCTGTAACTCCTACGGCTTTCACCTTCGGTCTTGCATTTATGAATCTGCACTTCCTGGTTATGTGATGCGGGTCACGCGAGGTTACGTGACAGCCTTGACCCTGCATCGCATAACCAGGAAGTCCAGAATCAGAAAATGCGCGACCGAGGTGAAAGCTGTAGGAGTTACAGCGACGAAACACTTTGTAGGAGGACAGAGACTGAAGTAAGAAATATGATTACTTTTAAACCTCTACACTACGACGGCAGCTGGGGGACGGTGGTACAATATATGTGTGTCGCTTGAAGTGGGACAAGCAGAAGGGAATGGCTGGGGGTGCAACAGCAGACGGAACAACAGAAAATGACAGGGACTATTTAATCAAAACTCTATATTTGTTGTAGTCTTTGTCTATATTACAAACCAATTTCTTCTTTTTCTTACAAGTTAATAAAAATTTACAACGATGCCCATTTCTAAGCATAATAATGCCTTCCAGGGTGGGCGGTATGGGCAATACTGGACCGACCAAGGGCTATAAGGCCCTCCGCCTGCGGCGTCGGGCCTCATTAACCCCTGGCCGGTCCGTGTGTCCAATCACCGCCCACCCTGTTGAGCATTATTGCTTAATTAGATAATTGCTTTGTCTTCAGTCATTTGACTGAAAACAAAGAAACAAAGAAGATTAAGAAAACAAAACTTGTATGTGTTATATGTCAATTTAGGCAGCATTTGACACAGTAAATAGGACCATTTTGAGGACTACTATGGGAAAGAGAGAATTAATCCTGACTTACTATCGATAGTCAAGACCTTATACACAGATACAAGAGGACGAAAATACAAATAGGATATAGTGGCAAATTATCAAAAGCAATAACTATTACTAAAGGGGTGTGGCAAGAGTATGTATTGACTCCAACTCTTTTCCTATTATATGTAAAATGGCTTATTAGAGGAAATTGGGAAATCAGAAACAGATTCTTCTAAAATAATGAATGAGAAATGTGGGATATAGGCCTTTGCTGATGATATTGTTCTACTGGCACTGACCAAATCAGGTTTACAGAAAAGATCAATATCTTGCATAAGGTTGCAAATTCACTTGAGTTGATCAGAAATTTAACTAAAACATAAATTTCAATATTTGGAAAAGGGAATAAAGAGATTCTTTACTTATAATTGAGAAAACTAACAGTAGTCAAAGCCTATCAGTATTTGGGCTTAACATTATACAGTAAATGGAAAATGGACAGAACATATAGGAAAAATAATGGACAAATTAAAAAGACAGCAAATGCTCTGGGCAGATTTAATTATGCATATGGGAGATTAACAATTTAGCCATGAATGAAGTATAAAATTAAATATCATGCCCAATTTACATTTGGCGGAAATATGGGATAGTGAAAATGGGCAGAAATTGATGGGCCTAATATATAAGGTTATAAGAAGAATACTAGGAGTGGGGCACCCTTTCCCTGCCATCTACATAAGGGCTGAATTGGTGCTAGATAATGTTAATCTATTGTTAGATGCTAGAAAGATTAATTTCTGGCTGAGGTTAACCAGACTGACACAAGAGAGATTATCGGGTTTGTGCTTACAGGAAAAGAACATTGGTAAGAAGGAAGGTATTTTGATTCATCTTGGTATAAAGAGATTAGAACTACTTTAGAAAAATATAAACTAATGCATTTGTTGGATTTTATAAACAAAAATGTCCCTGATCAAGCAATATTCCCCATTTGTAGTAAAAAAAAAGAGAGATTATTGGGAAGAGGTAGATGAGCAGAATATAAGAGATAGCAGATATTCTAAGTGGTATGCAAACAGTATGCAGACCTCTGGGTATCAACAATGCTTGGATATACTAGTAGATCCCAAGATTAGGGCAAGTTTTACAAGGTTTAAGTTTAAGATACAGAAACGTAATGTACCGTTGGCCAGATATGATAAAACTAGACAAACCTCACCTAATGGACATTGTGGATATGGTGAGGATAGAAAAACATTGACAGGATGAATTTAAAATTAAAATATGGGTAACTAGTTACTAAGTATTGCTAAAATTAAACAGAAGTATGTTAAATGATAAAATAAAGGGTTGCTCTGGATGGATAAGTAAGTGAAAGAAAAAGTAGACTTTAAAGGATAAGGAATGCAGTCAGGTACTATGTCTACTGATTGTTAAGGACTAAAGCACTTTATGTCCTGATAGCCTCAACTCAAAACACCTCTCCCTCTCTGCTTCAGCCATTGATTTCTCCTCTTAGTAATCTTAAATCTCTCATTCTTACTGCCTTGGTCCCTCTTCATGGAAACATGCTGTGGTCCTCCTTTTACCCAAAGGGGTGAACCCTCTTCCACTTGCATATATTGCATATATTGCATTTCTCTACTCCCTACCCATGCCAAGCTTCAAGAACACATTGTTCTCTCTCTCCTGGACTCACTCATGGCAGCTGGCCTATCTTCCTCTGCCACAAACTGGTTCAAGACCTGCCTTATTGGCAGAACCTAATCAGTTAAGATCTTGGACACCACTTCCCCATCTCTCCGATTAGTACTGGAGTCCCCCAGGCTCAGTATTAGGGCCCCTCCTATTCTCCAGTTTCTTAAATGACCTACCCTCTGTTTATGCCACATCCTCTGCTATTCATATGTATGCTAATGGTACAGTCCTGTATGCATCTGGCTCCTGTCCTGATGAGGTTACAACTAGCTTACAACAAGACTTTAGAAGGTTCAGTTCTGGCTTGCTAACCATCAGATTTTCCTCAATGCCAAGAAGACTGTCTCCATGATCTTTGGCACAAGGCAGAGACTCTCAAGGCTTCCATCCCTACCCACTTTCCACACCATTGATGGGACTTTACTTGAGGACACATCCTTCTTCAGGCACTTAGGTGTTTTGTTGAATCAATACCTAAACTTCTCTGGACATATTGATGCCATCCAGAAAAACTATGCCCTAAGCTTGGTGCCCTGTTCAGGAACCATAGTTGCATCCCTCCTATGGCTAGGCGCAAACATGTTCAGAAGATGATACTACCCATTTTCAACTGCTGTGACATAGTGTATGGTGCTGCCACTAAGTCCTTAATGGCCAGACTGGACACCCTGTTCAATTCCTTCTGCCACTTTGCCCTGGATGCCCCCTTGCACCATTACTTTGATCTTTATCATGCCCTATCCTTCTCATTTCTTACAAATAGGTGACTCTCCCACTGTGCTAAATTCACCTCAAAGCACTGGTTGGGTGATCTAACCTTCCTACAACACCTCCTCCTTTATATTACCTCCTCCACCGTCCCATTCCTTTAGATTGTCCGATTCCCTACCCTGGTTGTCCCCACAGATCCACCCACATCAGCCAATCCAGTTTCTCTCACAGCCTACAAGAAATTTGGAACTCCCTCCCATCTCAAATCTGGCATTCATCCTCTACCAACTCCATCAGCTATGCCCTCAAAAATTACCTTGCGCCTAGCTGCTCCTGCTATGTCACTATCTAATTCCCTCCTCTAAGACCTGGACAAACCCTCCTCTCTATACTCACCTTCATTTACCACCTCAAGGTGCTTGTATCTCTGATCTGCTCCTTCCCCACCATGCTAAAGGGGTCTGTTTGGGACACTGCATTATCTCCATCTCTTTGGTCCCTGACAGTCCCATTGCAGGGTTCCTCTCACCCTGAGAGGGTATACAGGGACACCTCTCTCCCTTCTAACCCTCCCTCCCTTCCCCCATTTCTTTTACATAAACATTTGTTACTTATTAACCTGGCACTTATTATTGTCCACTCTTTTCTACATGTTATGCTCAACACTGCTGTAACACTTTTTTTTTATAATTTAAAGTTTATTCATACATTTTCCACCATAAAAGGCAGCATACAGAGAAAACTGATAAAGTCTCATTGATACATAGTGAAAAGATGCTGCCTCCCCTCACCTCCCTTACTGCAGTAACCCATCTCAGTACCCGGAGATGCGAGCCTCTAATCAAAGAACCATATAGAAGTAATAACCCTAGTATAGGTTTAGTTTGGAACCAGAGAAATTAGTGAGTGAAGGGATCCCAAATTCTAGTATAAACTGCCAGTCTATCATGGAGACTGGCTATTGCTTTCTTCAGCAAGTTGGATAATACTTCTCTTACCCATTCCTGGAAGGAAGGAAGGGAGGACCTGTCTTTCAATGTTGGAGAATTATTTTCTTAGCCGACAAGACAACCATGGATATGTGAAATTTATGTACCTTGACTCTAATAGAGGACAGGTCCCCTAATATACATACCTCAGGGATAAAATATTCTTGGAGGCCCAACAAGGGGTCTAAGGAGGTTTGGATTGAAGCCCATAAGGTGGAGATTCTTGGACAAGACCAAAGCATGTGAAAAAGTGTGCCCTCATCTTGATAACATTTATTGCACTTGTTTGAGTCTAAGTAGCCCCACTTGTGAAGTTTAGCGGGGAGTAATATAAGTTGTGCAATACATGATATTGGATGAGAAGCAGTCTATCTTGAGAAATAAATTTATGACATGACTTCCAGAGAGAATGCCAATCCAGCTGAAGGTGGGGAGAAAGTCACTCCAAAATATTGATGGCCCAAATGGACCCCCAAATTTTTATGAAACAAAACCTGATATTACTTAGAGATTACACCAGAAGATCCAGAAAGTGGGGATACCTCGGTATCAGAGAAGAGATATTCTGAGAAGGAAGAGTACTCCCAGGGTAATTACAAGTAAGTGTTTCAATTGCAGGACTTTGAAATAAGAAGAGGTCAGGATGAGAAATTTTCTAACCATCTCCTCCACTGATAACCAATGCCCCACCATCAGTAAAGGTTGAGAGCTCCCTCTCCCAATTGAGGCAACCAAAGACGGAGATTTGACTCTTGTTAATAGTAAATGATGAAGAGTTCCAGATAGACTGGGCCAGGTCCAGATGGGGAGTACTGCAAAAGGAACATATCTGTCAGTAGACCTTTAAGGAGGTTCTTATTGTGGAACACTCTACAGCGTACTTGGGATAACCTAAGGAAACATAACACGAGAGGGTCCGATTTTGGCATTGATTGCATCCAATTCTATTTTGAGCCAGATGAGGTTGCGTTTCCTCTGGGCTGAGAGATACCACTGCAAACATTTCCAAAGTGACTAGCCCAATGATATATATCCAGATGGGGGATTAGCAGCCCTCCTCCAGCTTTGGGGCTGCCAGCTTATGATAAGCCAAACATGGGTACTTGTCGGCCCAGATGAATCTAGTGAAAATACCATGTACCTTTTTGAACCAGAGTAAAGGAATAAAGGCATTGAGAAGGGACAATGGGTAGAAAATCCTAGGAAATATATTCATTTTAATTATATTAATTCAGCCCCACAGAGAGATAGGGAGTTTAGACCACCTCTCAAGGTCATGTGTAATCCCCTGCAATAAGGAATCCAAGTTTTCCTTAAACCATGCTAGGGGGTTACGTGAAGTTTGACACCCAGATACTTGAAATACCTGGTGTCCAACATAGCTCAAGGGAGCTAATGTCAGTCTTGAAAACTTTGTGATTTAATGGAAAAATAGGGACTTACTGGCATTCAGTTTATAGTTGGACAGAGCACTAAACCTTGCTACTTCCCTTAGTAAGTTCAGGACAAAGGATACGGATGGGATAGCTGTATTAACAAATCATCAGCATATGCAGTGACTTTAACTTTGTGCCTCCAATTCTCACCCCTTGTATGGGATCATTATTGAGAATATTTTAAATAAGAGGTTCCAGATATAGGTTAAATAATAAAGGGAAGAGGGGGCACCTGTCTAGTACCCGAGTGAAGCGAGAAAGAATGGGAAAAGGCCCCATTCACGGAGATTCTAGCAGAGGATTTTTATAAAGGGCCAATCCAGGAAATGAACAGAGGCGGGAAGTGGAAGGCCTCCAAAGTATGGAACAGAAGGTTCCAATTCACATAGTCGAATGCCTTCTCGGCATCCAGAGACCAAGCCGCAGGGAACACCGCATCCCTGGTAGCTGAGAAGACATGTGACAAGGTGTAGATGATTGGAAGATGAGCACCCTTTCATAAATCTAACCTGGTTTGTACCTATTAACCCAGGAAGAACCAGTGCCAGCCTATTAGCCAGTATTTTAGAGAGAATCTTAATATCCTGGTTTAAAAGCGAAATAGGTCTGTAACTTTGAACCTGTTTGAGATCTTTATCAGGTTTGGGAAGCAGGACAATCAGAGCCTCATAGAGATCGGATCCGTCTCCGCCCCAGATAAGATCTTCTGAAATAGCGACCAAGTATTGGAAAGGGAAGGTCTCGAAAGACCTTGTAAAATAAAGCAGAAAATCCATCTGGACCAGGGATCTTGTCGACAGGCAACTCACTAATAACCTAGCAATTTCCTCCTGGGAAATAGGGGAACAAAGTATCACCACACCTGTCAGGGAGAAGGGGCAAGCGGAGTCCGTAGATAACCCTGTATGTCTTCAGGGCAGGGAGGGTGCTCCATGCGCTATACAGTTTAGAATAATAAGCAGAAAATTATTGAGCTATCTCAGTAGGAGACACCTTAAGAGATCCATCTGCAGCTGTTCTGATGGGCAGGATAAATCTCATTGATTCCTGTTGTTTATCGCCAATGCCAGTAAGCGTCCGCTTTCTCCCCTGGTCAGTGTAGTTGGCTCTAAGTACGAATAATGGCTAGTTCTGCTCTCTCTTGAAGTAACCCTAAGTATTTATCCTTTAATTTCAGGAGTTTTCAGTATCCTCATCTGGGGATTGGCTGGAGATTAACTTCCAGAGATCTGATTTGGGCTAATAAGGATTTAAGCTCTTTCTCCGCTCTCTTTTCCTACCAACATCCCATGCTAATCAGTATCCCTCTCATGAAGCTTTGAAGACCCCCACAAGATATCAGGTTTTGCACCATCTAAAGGGTTTAGTGAAAAAAGGATTCTATTTTTCCCTAATAAGTTTGCAATATTTAACATCTTTAAGGAGCTGATCATTGAGCTTCCATCTAGTTTCCCTATTAAATGAATTGAGCAGTACCAAATTGCATACCACTAGTGAGTAGTCGGATATTGGGCTGGATTGAATTGAGAAGGTCTTCACCCGGGCAGTAGACACTGAGAAATAAGTAAGTAGTCGATGCGGGACTCGAGCCATGTGCCATAGACCTAAGGTAAACTCCTAGAATCAGGGTATAAAACACACCAGACATCGTAGAGCCGCATTGATCTAATAAATCCCTGAATGCCTTCTGCCCAGGGTAGTCCCACCCAGGCCACTGCCCAGTCTGTTCAAGTGAGGATCAAGTACTTGATTGAAATCTCCCCTAATATAATTTTAATGAGAAGCATTGGGAGAATGGTAGATATAAGCCTCATGAAAATCCAGGGTCATCCAGATTAGGGTCATAACACAGCCAATAATATAGGGACAGACCAGAGGGTACCTTTAGCCAGGATGAACCTACCCTCGATATCTTTAATCACTTGTGTGGAAGAGAATGGAATACTCCTGTTAATCATGAGCATGACCCCACAACTATTTGTGGAGCCCTGGGCACTATAAATCGATTCCACTTGTTGCCTCCTTAATTGCAACGCTTCCACTTCTAACAAATGGGTTTCTTGCAAAAGGTTATCTGTGAACTGAACAAACTTAAATGTTTGAGAACCTGATATTGCTTATGTTGTTTTCTGATCCCTTAACATTTCAAGACATGAATGTCAACTCATTAACCATCCAGAAGAGATAATCAAGCTAAAATACTTACACTCAGCACATGAGATGCATATCCCATTACATATATCCCCAGGGTTACTGCAGTAACACCCACCCTCTTCCTACCCCCAGAAATAGATACCACTCATCCCTCTGCCCCCACCCTCCAACTGTAACTCAAACCCACCCACGCTTACCCCCACCATACTGTCACAAGCAACATTCAGCACAGTACTGGTTCTAATCCCTCTACTCCTGCCCCGATAATGAACCCAGATATAAAGCACTGTTGCACACAGATCACAGTTTATAGAAACCCAACACTGCAAGTTATACCCCAACAAGGAGAATGGTCCTAGGCCTTCACCACAGTCCAGCCAGAGCATGGGCGTAAGACAGATTGTCATGGGGGACTATGGTAAAACCAACTCATCACCCAGATTTTCGTAATAACCAAATTGAGACCAGAAGCGAGGGTGAGCCACCAGAAACCAGAATCAGACCAGAAACTACTGAAGGAAAAATACCCCAGCTTGTGTAGGCGAGAATTAAGATGGAAAAAGCTGGATCGCTCCACGGAGAAGGCATAAAGCTGCCTCTACCCACTGAGCCAGTATCCAATGGACAGGTCCTCCTGGAAAATTGAGAGTGCTGTGCCCCAGCTAAATAGTGAAACACTGCTAATTCCTTCTTGAGTTGAGTTTCCTCGTGAGTCCCTAAAAGTTGGAATGCTCTCTAGTGGCCAATTCCTGACCCAACTAAATGAAAAGCCAAAATGGAGAAAGCCTAGGACCATCCAGTACCAATCCAAAAATAATGAAACTAGCCCACAACCGGTCGAACTGGGCTCTATCAACCCCAACAAAGTAGCCACCAAAACCTGTCTCACAACCCCCAAAAAGGCCCCAAACCCGAGTGTCCACTGCTTCAGACCAGCATGGGCCCATTATAAGACGGAAAGAAAAGAAATGACGGGCGGTCTGCGATGATCCCCAGTCCACTGCGGGTAGATGCAGTCTCCCAAGTCTTCATCCAAAAATTCCTCCAAGGGGAAAACAAAAGTTCGGCTCTCAACTCCGCAGCACTCCACACTGTGCCACAACCATTCAAGGGTCATTAAAGAGATATGACAGCATGGATTTAAGGCTCCTAAAAGCTTCTTCAGGGTCTTCATAGCTTTTCCAGGATCCATTACTTGAAATCTGTAGTCTGGTCGGTAACTCATCCTAACTTCAATCCTGCAGCAATTAGCTTAGAAATAATAGGGTGGAGCAGCTTGCATTTCAAGTGGACAGAGGCGGTAGATCTTGTGAAGCCCTGTGGGCATGCTTTATAATATAGCAGGGCCGAACACTAGGTCCTTGAGCTTAGCTTCAAAGCGAGACAATTTCTGGCACATTGAAACCAGTTCAGGGTCAAGACTACCAATTCTTTTCTCAATAGAAGCAATTCAGGCTGCATTATCAGACACGGACAGCGAGAGTTAAGTCTAATTTTCTGGATAGCATTTCAAATCCATTGCCATATCTTTCATTTCCACTCGAAAGGGTTAACCTCCACAAGAAATCTGGAAAGTGTTAAAGGCTCCTGATCACTACTTTGGCTCGGAGGATCAGGCCCAGAACCACCGAAGCCTTGGATTTCTTAGGGGCCTTCTCGGTAGTTGTTGGAGGGGTTTGCTTGTGTGGGGCTTTCTTCATATAGCCTCCATCCACTCGAGATATAACCAGACCAGAGTCGACAGATATTATACAGCGTTAAATCTCAAAAGCGAGGAAAATATTGAATTAAAACACCAAAGCGAGATAAAATAATAAGCGGGAGGCAGGAGCTTCTTGAGGAGCTGCTACTCAGCACTGTGCATCACGTGATATCTCTGCTGTAACATTTTTTAACACCTGCCTTACAACTGTTTGCTTATGTTGATCTTGTAAATTGAATGTGTATTGTCTCATTCCTATTGTACCCTTTTCCGCCTAGGTCGCACTAGGAGACGAGCAACTTGATGCTCAGTGTGCCTTCCTGGTGAAACATTTCAATAAATAAATAAATAAATGTCTGGGAAAGAGATGTACAATAACCTATAAGCAAGGCCACTGTTTTTGATTGCTTGGAAAAAGCAAATTCCGTTTTGACCATCCTGGATTCCGGGATTTTACGGTGTTTGGGAATCAATTTCCGGATTTTTCGGTAATCAAAACTTTATATTATTCACTCATTTTAAGTAATAAATTTGTCTGTCAGTGTTTTATCATGTTTTATGCAGATTTAAGTCACATTAGCAGAAAACAAGAACATTTAATCTCATATTGCATGTTATATTAGCTATCCAAGTCATGCATCTACCAGCTATCAAGGCTAATGACTGTGGAACTCCATTGGCTAAACTAGCATAATTATTAAAATATTCCTTCTCAGATCAATGCAGCGGTGAAAATAAATGGTCTCGTGTAACAGTAACATTTTTCTCACAGGGATTAACCAGTTCTGAAGTCTGTGCAATACTAAATAAACACCAAAATCTTGACTTTGTTTTAATGTTGACAATGTGTTCTGTGACATGTATAATAAAAACTTCTCAAAGCTAAAATGCAATTAATGTGTTTTATTTTAAAAGATTTACAAAGATAAATATGTGCAAAAACACAAGTACTGACTACTGAACATGGGTCAACAAACACTACCCAGACAAATCGCTACCCAGACAAACATGCTAACCAGACTACATGAACTAAACCATACTATGTGAAGGACAGTAGAATCTAACCATAGCTATATATAATGCAGAGATACTACTATATTACATTTCTACACTTTATTGCACAGGAGGCACCATTTTCTGCAAATAGTGCATCAAATTGCAATTACACAAGATGGTGGGAGAGTCTACTTATTGAATAGCAGCATTGAAAATAATTTTAAATTGTCCACAGTCAGGCTTCTCCGTTGGTCGGTCAGGATTTGTCCATGTGCTGAAAATGACCGCTCTACATCTGCACTAGAAACAGGGACCCAGATGGCCTGAAGGGCTGCCTTTGCCGAGTTGGTACCTGTGAGGACATAGAGATCCAGTACTGGTGAAGATCAAATGATTCAATCTCTGGTAGTTCACGCACATCCTGCCGTCTGTGAGTCCCTTAACAGTGCATTCTTATTGTGTAATGTGAACATTGGGATATAGGGCAAGTACAGTTGAAAGTCCTTACTGAGTTTGGGTAGGTTGAGTGGGTTTAGAATTCGACAGGCCATGAGAAAGTGTACAGATGGATTTGACTGCAGGTGTTTTGTCAGTTTCTCCAAACTGACCTTAAGCATTTTTGAACAGTTTGATGTTCTCATCCCTTACTTTATTCCTCAGTTTAGAGAAAGTTCAGCTCTGCCTTCTCACCAAAGCCATCATTTTTAGTTGTGCCAGCCTCAAAGCGACTCTTAATTGCCATTAGCATGTCATCGTGACGACATGAAGGTTTCTCCTTTGACTGCAAAGTTCTATCACAGCAATAATGTCACCTGACTTATCTGTAATAAATGCCAGTTGTGCTTGTAGCTCATCGTACCAGTCGTCCAATAATGCTCGAGATTGTTTATTGAGGTGGCATCACTAGAATCCACCCTGAAAAAGTCCCTCAGGTATTGTAGGTGTGTCGAAAGTGGTATGCCACTGCTGCAAACCATGTGTTCCATCTAGTTAAAACAGGAACCGTGGTAAAGCAATCATTCCTCCTGGAGCTTCCAGATCCTGCAAAATGTGATAAATTCTCGTTATGCGTTTTGGTGATTGCTGAAAAGCATATTTTATCAATGAAACCAGTTCATTAACTTTTTTGAAATGGTGCAGCCATGTATCTAACAAGGGACAAGACATGTGCCCAGCAACACACATGCACAACATGGTCCCCAAGAACCCTGATGCGTCATTAAAACATTTAATCATATAACGAGCACTGTCACTGACAAACGAAACTATATTCATAAATTCAATATCACAGCTCTGGAGAGTCTTTAAGACAGCTTGAGCCACTGTGGAATGGTTGACAGAGTCTAGTTCTGTGCTGTTTCCAGATATGTCTTGCCCTTCCAACACAAAGATGACATGAAGAATGCACCTCGACTGTGCATCTGTGCTCTCATCGCATATCACCGACAATGATTTCCCAGTCAGAGCTGATTTAAGGTCTGCATCAATCTGCTCTCTTAACTTGGGTAGATAGAGCTGCCTCAGGGTGTCTGCTTTGGCACCGCTCCACTCCCCTTCACATACTTGCACATCCATTCCTTAGTTGTGGATGATCCAGCTTCTCCAGTGGAATATTTGCAGCCCCCATGCCTTAACTGTGTCCATGACCATCTCATTTCTTACTATTGATGATTCTGCTGCAGCTCTGAAACTGCTGGTCAGGGTCACCTGCCTTGCTGGTCTTCCTTCACTAGCAGCTCTTTCCTTATTCCTAGCATGTTTCTTACTAAGCAGATGATCTTTGACTGTATCTTTTCTGGTATGGTCCAGGACATGGTTGCAGGATGGACAGAAAAGTTTTCCTCCATCCTCATAGAGGCCTTCAGATTTAAACTGAAGGGCTCGCTCATAACTGAGGTGTAGCAGAGCTTGGCTTTCTTATTCAGTGGTGCAGCAGACATCGTGCAGGCAGAAAGTATGAATACTGAAATCACAATGAAAAAAATATTAGTGTGGTCTACCAATCTGCTTGATGAGATAATTCAAGTAACAAAATGGGAGAATTAGATCCCCTAGATAGTGCAGTCCATGACTTTTATCCACTGGCTATGTGGCAGCTGCCACTGCCTACATCCGCCATCCTCCAGGTATGACAGCAGCAGCAGCCTGACTCCCATCCTCCAGGTATGACAGCAGCAGCAGCCTCGACTCCCATCCTCCAGGTACGACGCAGCAGCAGCGCCTCGACTCCCACCCTCCAGGTACAATGACAGTAGCAGCCAACAACCACCATTCACAAGGTGAGATGGCAGCAGCAGTCTACAACTCCCATCCTCCAGGTACAATGGCAGCAGTGATCTACGACTCCCATCCTCCAAGTAAAATGGCAGCAGCATTCTACGACTCCCATCCTCCAGGTGTGAAGGCAGCAGCAATCTATGACTCACATTCTCTGTGTATGACAGCAGCAGCACCAACAGCCTAAGACTCCCATCCTCCAGGTATGACAGCAGCAGCAGCCTACAACTCCCATCCTCCAGGTACGACAGCAGCAGCAGCCTACGACTTCCATCCGCCTGATACAATGACAGCAGCAGCCACGACCACCATTCACCAGGTGAGATGGCAGCAGCAGTCTACAACTCCCATCCTCCAGGTACAATGGCAGCAGTAATCTCGACTCCCATCCTCTAAGTAAAATGGCAGCAGCATTCTATGACTCCCATCCTCCAGGTGTGAAGGCAGCAGCAATCTATGACTCGCAGTCTCTGGGTATGACAGCAGCAGCAGCCTCGACTCCCATCCTCCAGGTATGACAGCAGCAGCAGCCTACAACTCCCATCCTCCAGGTACGACAGCAGCAGCAGCCTCGACTTCCATCCGCCTGATACAATGACAGCAGCAGCCAACATCCACCATTCACTGGGTGAGATGGTGGCAGCAGTCTACAACTCCCATCCTCCAGGTACAATGGCAGCAGTAATCTACGACTCCCATCCTCTAAGTAAAATGGCAGCAGCATTCTATGACTCCCATCCTCCAGGTGTGAAGGCAGCAGCAATCTATGACTCGCAGTCTCTGGGTATGACAGCAGCAGCAGCCTCGACTCCCATCCTCCAGGTATGACAGCAGCAGCAGCCTACAACTCCCATCCTCCAGGTACGACAGCAGCAGCAGCCTACGACTTCCATCCGCCTGATACAATGACAGCAGCAGCCAACATCCACCATTCACTGGGTGAGATGGTAGCAGCAGTCTACAACTCCCATCCTCCAGGTACAATGGCAGCAGTAATCTATGACTCCCATCCTCCAGGTTAACGGCAGCAGTAATCTCGACTCCCATCCTCCAGGTATGATGGCAGCAGTAATCTCGACTCCCATGCTCCAGGTTAAACAGTAACAGTAATCTACGACTCCCATCCTCCATGTACAATGGCAGCAGCAAATAAACATCCTCTTACTTGCCCACAACTACATGGCAATTAACCTTCTTCTCAACTGTCAACCACACAAGCAACATTCAGACTTACCTGGTGCTACAGAGCTTTTGCACAGCCACATTTATATACCCAACATGACTTGCCCAAAACCACACTGCAAACTGCTCTGAAAATAATACTACTATCCTTGAATTCCCCTTATCACTGCATTGATCAAACAAAGATGTTTTTCCCCATGTACACAGTACTGACCGTAAGAGCCAAGGTTGTGGTGCGACTCAAGCATCCTTTGGTATTTGTTGCCAAATCTGGTGACTTTAACTGCACTTAATGAAAACTTAGCACCAATCTCCTCTCAAAAAGAGACACTGTAGGCAAGTATGGCACGGCAAGTGTTGCAGTGGGAAGTGGGGTATTTCCACATGTCCCCAGCAGAAATAACTTGCACCTGCATACTGTAAGATGAAAACCACTGCACCTACTGTAGGTTGGTCTCAGAAGCATGGTAGGCAGATGTGGAGTGCAGGGTCACAGTGGGGATTCAGGGGCTTTCCAGCTCCCCTCCCGAGAAAAAAAAGGACACTTCTGTAAGAACTTACCATTAACAGTAGATCTTCAAGAGAATCTCTTGCAATAGGGCACACCTTAGAACTACAACCATCAGGCCCCAGACCACATGGACACAAAAGCTCAGAAATAACAAGACATTCCCCAACTACTCAGACTCCCACACCACTACACTCCAGGGCACACATTGGTGCTGGTCTGGTGGCACAAAGGGCTGAGGCTCTGGTCATCTTACCACACTCTACACAGGTGACCCATGTTAGGCAATGTGCATGGGCTGCCGGGGTCAGGTGGGGAGGAAAAGGACTGAACATCCGATGAACTGCTCTCCTTCTCTGGGGAGGGATCCTTAGTGGTTAGCACTATTGGAGGCTGGGGCACCATGCTGCAGAAGGGAGGAGTTGGGTCAGATCTTTTCAACCAACATTGCCCTGCAGACATGCTCAGGGATGCGGCACTGACAAATCTCATCCAGCCATGAAGCGTGCCTGTGTTAGTGTGCTGTGCCACAATCACCTTGCCCCACTTACTCTGGGGCACACAGCAAGAACCACAGCCCTTCGGACTTGCCAGAGGATTCAGTGTGTAGTCATCTTCACGAAGTCCAAGGGCTGTGTTTCTCTCTGGGTGCCTCCGACTAGGTTGGAGGCGGTGAGCTTGCTTTTCTCACAGAAACAGCCCTTGACAATACTCAGAACCCCATTGCCCAGATGACACCCCCCACACACACACATACTGACTGTTGGGCACAGTTGGTCACAATACTCAGACCCCCTCCCCATGAAAGGGCTCCATGCTAGACCACACACACCACCACTCTGAGGCATACAGGAGATAAGCTACTCATTCCCCCCTCCGAGGCCTCCCTGCCCCCCACACATACACATACTTAAGCGCCACACACACATATTGACTCAGCCGAGCAACCAAGCAAGACTTTGTACAGTTTTCAAAAAAGCAGGTGCACTCCAAATGAGGTGGATGCTGGAACAAATAAGAAATCAAGCAAACCAGTACTCCAGGCTTCAAAAAATCCAGGCAAACATCCACTGTAGTCTTGTACAAAAAAATATAACAATTCTCCGACACAAACACTCCTCCCTGGGACAATGTCTGCATAGCTGGAGTGCTGGTTTGCCCCACCTCTTACAAGACTGTTTGTACTCCTAGGTTTTCCACTTTTCCCCTCCCAGAGAACCCAGTATCATGCTGTAGATATAGCAGTCCCTGTAAAAGATTCAAAAGCAAAGCAAACAAGGAATTGCAGTTTTTACAACTAAGTACCTCAGTACTCAGATTTTATATTAAATACACACACACACATATATGTACATACATAGATATATACACACACACACACACACACACACACACACTCACCGACTCAGCTGAGCAACACTGACTGTTTGTACCCTAGCTTTCTCAAAGAACACAGCAGCTCATGTTAGAAATATAGAAAATACAACCCCTATACTGCCCTTGGTTCCTGATTTCACTGCACCAACAAATTAAAGTGGTGTCCTTACTCACTGTTTATACCCCTGGCATCTTCGTCCCCCCACAAAGAACACAGCAGCAGCAATAAATATATATTACAAATACAGCTTGCAAAAGAATACAACCTGGCCCTTGGTTCCCTGATTTCACTGCACCATCAAATTAAAGTGGTGTCCTCACTCACTGTTTATTCCCTAGCATTTTCGTACCCCCAAAGAACACAGCAGCAGCAAATAAACATATTACAAATACAGCTAGCAAAGAAATACAACCCCTATACGTCCCTCGGTTCCCTGATTTCACTGCACCAATATCCAAAGCACAAGGCAAACAAGGGAATTTAGTTTACCTGAAGTGTGCAGAGACAAGGCAGGGTTGCTGGAGATTTCAGGGTCTGATGCCTCTATGGTGATTGTCCGGTGGCAGCAATGCTCGTTTTTAAATACAGTCAAAGCCGCTTAGAAAGGGACATTTGTGTATGGTAGTTTTGCCCAGTAAAGACAGCAGTAGCTTAACCATTTTACTTTCAAAATCGTCTCTGACGTTAAGAGATAGGGTACAGAGAGGATACTGAGCTGTGGAGTGTTAAAAATTAAATGTTTGGGTCTGCAAGAGTAAGGGAGAAAGACAGAAACAGAACACCTGACTACTGTAACACCTGACCGCACATCGAGGAGACAGCAGAAAACAGCACAGCACAGCACAGTCATGGGTAAGAAGAGAGACAGTACTGAACTACAGTATTGAAAATTAGTGTTCTCTCCTCACATTCCAGCAAGACTGTCTGAGCAACTACCCCCAAATCATTTCACCCTGTCCTGTCACCGACCTGCAGAGATGCCGATCCATCGGGAGAACCTGATGTTCACTGCACCGTGGTCAATGACACTGACTCCACACAGTGTTGAAGACTCTTGGGTGGCGGCGCCGGTGAGAGTGGTGACTAGACTGGTGACCCACTCATAATTGCAACAACATAGCACTCCAGCTCCTCCGGCTGGGCTACAGGAGTTAAATTCAACTGTAATACACCCATCCTACCAGTTTAGTCACGGAAAGGGCAGCGGCTGCACAGGTCACAGCAAGTGCAGAGGAGCCCTCAGAATGGCAAAATGGGTGGTCAGGAATCAGGTGCAGAAGCATACTGCTACACTACGTATTTACCCTGCAATTCACCAGCTATGTAAAAGGCGTGATAGCTCGCTAACAATACCACTGAATTTTATGAAGGGATGAATGAGTAACAGATTTACCCATATTATTCGACTGACACGTATTCATGGGCGCTGTGGTGGCTCCAGCTCTGCTGGTTACCAGGGCACTGGGTGGGCACCACAGTTGGAAGCCAGGGCACCCATAGGAACCAGAATGTAAAATCATACATGTAAATTCCTGCGTGCCCATCTCTGTTGTGACCCCCACCCAGCTCACTCCATAAATCAACGCTGCAGCAACTTTGGATTGGAAGAGGCACTTATAAAACAAATAAATACATACAGTCATACAAGCCCCTCCTGCCACAGATAAGCAAGACAGCAATACATGTTTCTATCACTCTCTCCCTCCCTCCCGGTTATTTGCAGCCTGCATTTATGGTGTCCGGGCAGGCGGTTCAGCATACCTCTCAACTGTCCCTGATTTTCAGGGATGTCCCTGATTGTGTCTCAGATCTTTCCTCTGTCCCTTATAAAATTTATGGCTTTATGACCGAACAATGGAGATTGTAAGCACAAAATAATGTCAGACATTAAAGTTACAGACTACTTGTTCTTCACAAAATGCATCCTACACTAATTCCTTTATTCTGTCAGCTTCCTGGATGAATATTACCAGTTTTTAAGATGTGTCCCTGATTTGGGGTCTTTTCTCTGATTTTTTAAGCCCTGTCCCTGATTTAAGAGGCAAGAGGTTGAGAGGTATGCGGCTGGTGCTCAAGTCCGAAAACTTTTTTTTCCTGCTCAATTGCACTAACATAACGCTGTAGCCTCCTCCTTTAGCAAGCTGCAACTCACAGCGGACCGAAAAAGCCTTTTGGAGGCGTGTCTGCATCAGGGCCACACTAGCCAGACAAATCATGCCCCAGTACTAGTAATTAATCGGTACTGGGAGAGAGTGAGAAGAAGCCCGGCACAGGGCACAGCAGAAGAAGAGAGCAGTGTAGCTGTGAATTTGATCGAGCAGGGAATGGGAAAAGCTAGACTCAGTGCTCCCAGATTTATAGGGATCCCTGTATTTCCACGGGATTTCATGTGCAAAATGGGGTACAGGCATAAATGCGAATCTTGCCATTTCAACAGGGAATTGGCTAGAGTGACAGGGAATTTGGCTGGGCTCACAGTGCTGACATAGGAACGATGGATACCTGGCTAAAAGCAATGCTAAGCTATGCCAGAGAGATGAGATGCTGTTAACTTGTTTCTAAGTGACTGGGCCTTGCAGTGAATTTTCTGATGTAAGATCTCAGCTGCAAAATCTTTCTGTTGGGTAACCTCTGTTAAACTGTTTACTGGAACTTTAAATAAAAGTCTGACTTGCTCCTCAAGCAGTAGGCTTACAGTAGGCCTGTATTGGTGCAGCAACCTAAACTAAGTCATGCCACGCCCGCCTCCCGCCGCTGCAGCGAGGTCAGCCTACCCTCCCGCCCACAGCTCGCTCCCAAACAAACAAAAAAAACTGTGAAAAGCAGAGCAACTTCCCAACTGGCCACCACTGCATGCAGATTTCTGTCGCGCCCCCCATTTGTAATGCCATCCCCACACAGCTCGAGTCAAGCGCGACCCCCAGCTCACTCCATAAATCAACATTGCAGTGACTTTGGATTGGGTTTTAATTTTGAGTCTGGGACACAGTGGGACTGGTGATCGATGCAGCGTTGCGACTAGGCTGCTGCTGAGTGATTGATAGGAGGCCCGGGGAACCAGGAGCTTTGCTTTGCCTTTTTGTGTCTTGGTGTGCCCCAGTGTAGCGTCGCCAGTGATGTGCTGTGGCCAAGAGCATTGTCGGTTTCCCCATATCAAATAAATATATTACAGGCAAACAAGGAATTTAGTTTACCTGAAGTGTGCTGAAGGGTTGCTGGAGATTTCAAGGGTCCGATGCCTTCTATCGTGATGAATCTTGTCCGGTGGCAGCAATGATCGTTTTTTAAAACTTTTTTAAATTTACTGTGGCGAGAGCTCAGTCTCAGTAGTGGGGTGGACCACAACCAAATCGCACAATGCACAGAGGGTCAAGAGGAGCAGGTCACTGGAGTAAAATTACAAGTGGCGTCCTCAGCATCCTCGTGGTCTCTGTGGTCTCTCTGTGTCTGCTGAGCTCTTCTTGTTCTTCCTTCTTTTAGTTTTTCAGTAGGGGATGGCTTGCTGCACAGTGGCTTTTATGCTGCCCAGTTCCCTTACGCATGCCAGCATTGTGACTTCGCGATACTTCGGGTGCAGTTTTGAATTCCTGGCCAATCAGGATTCGGGATTCCGTCCGCATTCACGGAATCCCGGAGAAACAATGGCCTGCCCTATAAGCTTTGGATGGTGATAAGGATGGAGATAAAAGTTCTATTTTTGTAATTCATATCGTATGTGTTCCCTTGCTATGTAAAGACATATTTTTAACAATTTTGTACTGATTGTAACATTGAGTATAACCTTGGAATGATTGGAATAACCTTGTGTTGAACAATAAACAAACAAATAAACAAAGCTAACACATTTCTGATACTTTCAAAATCATTAGCTTCCTTAGCATCACTGTCCATAATGCTATTAGTATCATTAGTGGAAATCAGTTCAGAACTATCTGGCATGTCACTAGTTGTGCTCTCTTGGTCAGAATCTACCTCTGGAGGCTCAATTAGTTCCACAAGACATAAGGAGTTGACTATATCGAAGTTACACTTTACAGCTTATTTTCAGGGGCTGTGGAGAAGGCTGGAAGATTAGGCAGCCTGAGGGTCCATCTTCATCTCCCATATTACACAGGGGGTTCCGTGAAACAGCTGACTCAGTTCATAAGATGGATAATAAGTGGCCTCACACTCACTGCCATCAGACTCAGACTGACAGTTGAGTTCATTGAGAACATGGCTGATGGAAAGCCTTGACTCATTCTAACTGGGGAAGAGAGTAACTGTTTCTTTTTAGCTGCAGCTCGGGTTACAGGCCGGAGGGGTAGTATCTTGGAGTACAGAGTCAATAATCATTTGCCCAATTGGTAACAAGTTATTTCTGTGCATTGTTTTCACAGCTTGTGGGTTGTTTTCTGGATGCGCCTTGTAAACTGGTAGCTTTTCCAGCTTGTTGACAACAATGTATGGGGTGTGGTACCACCTGGTGGCTGTCTTGAGTTTTCCATGTAGTCCTAAATTCCTTAGCAAGACTTGATCTCTGGATTGCAGCTTTTTGGCTAACATGTCTGTCGTGCCTTTCTTTTGTTTGCTAAGTTTCCTTTGGCTACCATGGTGTGACCTAACTGGTAGACATGCTTCAACTGAGCTTTTTAGTTTCTGGACATACTGGAGGTATTTCTCTTCTTTGGCGTCATCAAGGGACACTCCAAAACAGATATCTACTGGAAACCTTACTTCTTGACTGAACATCAAATGATGAGGGAGAACCCAGTTGCATCACTGGTGCAGTTATAGACATGAACTAACATGCTGATCTGTTGACTCCATCTTCACTTATCTCTGTGATGAAGGTTGCCCAGTATGTCTATTAAAGTGCAATTGAATTATTCAGGTTGTGGTTCCCCTGATGGCGATATGGGTAGTTCTGGACTTTCACATAACCCAGAGTGAGCATTTCTTTAATCTAATGGCTTTCAAAGTCACCGATCAGAATGAATTTTCTGAGGAGCACCATAATGAACAAAGAATTTTCTATTAAAACTTTGGCAATGGTGGATGCCTTTTGATCCTTGGTTGGATAGGCCTGGGTGAAGCAGCTAAAATGATCAGTCACCATCTGCACATTACTAATGTTCTTTTGATCTGGTTCTAAGCACAAGAAATCAATACACACAAGCTCTATGGGCACACTGGTGGAGATGTTAACTAAGGGTGCAACCCTCTGGGGCTGAGCTTGTCTCTGCAGGCAGTGACTACAAGTTGTGATGTGCATCTGTATGTCAGCTCCCATTTTATGCCAGTAGAAATGGTCACGGACTAAGTCTAAAGTTCTGTCACAACCATTTGGTCATGGAGGGCATGTAAAATCACATGTTTAAAAGCTGTAGGTGATAGCTGTTTGGCAACTTGACCTTGTCTGTTAGTAGTCTCTTGGTAGAGAGTTTGTTGCCCAACTTTAACCTGGGTCCCTCTCCGAACAGCAGAGCGGTTCTGGAATCTTGAGAATGAAGTTTGGACACATTTCCACCAGCATGAATGGCATGCAACACAGGCTTAACCATATGATCTTGGGATTGGATCCACTGAATATTGTCACGAGTAAGTAAAGACAGAGTGCTGAGGACCAATGCTGCCAGATGGCAGTAGGCTGCAAGAACACAAGTGTCAGGAGGGCACAGACAGTTCACAAGGCAATCAACAGTTTCAGAGGATGGGTGTTCATCTTTATCAAATTTCTGACAAAGAGCTTTAAGAGATTGTTCGGACATTCTCACTCACTCATACCTGATGTCAGGTCTTCTCTAGAGGTGCCAGCATCAATGTGATTTAGGCTGGTCGATACTCTACTGAATAGTCATAGGTGGAGAGGGCCAATAGCCAGTTGTGCCCGATGGCATCCAACTTTGCTGAGGTTTAACATATGTAATGGGGCTGTCAGTTTTACTAGGATTTTTGCACTATAAAGATAATTCGTAAAATTGATCTATGATGGCCCATTTTAGTTAAGGAACTCAGGTTTGTGGACAGGGTAGTTCTTTTCAGATGGTGTCAGGCTCCTGCTGGCACACTCCACTGGGTGCAATCCTTCATAATACTAACTTATAGGTCCTTAAGGTCAGGTAACTGACTCCGTCAGTAGTTACCAAGTCCTTTTCTCCATTAGTTGGTTATATTTTGTGACCACAAGGAGTACCCGTGAACATTCCTTTCTATATTTTCCCCTTCCATTTTTAGCACAATCCCTTATCACAATATAGCTATGAACCCTGATTGTTCTTACCTCTCCTTACTTCAGTATATTTTTCCACTTGCCATTGGGAGTTTAGAACCCTTGACCCTTTACATCACTGGCAGGTACCCTACCATTTTGCTACCGTCCAGGTTCAATGACAGTTGTGCAGTTATCCACTTTATCTAGCTTGTGTCATCATCCGTCTTTCATCATACTCACCCCACCCCAAACCTGAACCGGAATTTTGGCTGGTACACTTTTTAAGTCTTTTGTAGGTCTTTATGTATTTATGTACATACTGAGCAGAACAATCTTTACTCCTGCTCTGTGTGCAACTATTTAATAGGCTTATTTTAAATTATGTTACCAACATTTGTTGAAGCAAGGGAGGGAGGTGGGCAGAGGGAGACAGTGAAAAGGCAGAGATACTGAATGAATACTTTTGCTCAGTATTCACAGAAGAAGAAGAAGAAGATGATGAAGAAGAAGGTTACCTAAACCAAACAATAGAAGCACTCTGGGCAGGGGTCGACACCAGTCTATTTACAGAAGAAAGGGTGCTGAAAGAACTCCTAAAACTTAAGGTGGACAAAGGATTGGGGCCCTGATTGGATTCACCCCATAATCCTAAAAGAACTAGGGGGACCTAGTGACACCACTGAGCATCCTTTTAACAAATCTGGGAGGATGGGGTGGTACCTGAGGACTGTAGGAGTGCAGATGTGATTCCTCTTCACAAATGTGGGAGCAAGGTAGAAGCAGAAAACTACAGACCTGCTCATTTTACCTCAGTGGTAGGGAAAATGATGGAATCATTCTTAAAAAATGAAGTGTTAAGTACCTAGAGGCCAGTTGGGCACAGGACCCAAGGCAGCATGGATTCACAGCAGGAAGGTCATGTCAGATGAATCTAATCAATTTATTTGACTGGGTGACCAAAGTAATAGACCTGGAAGGGGCTGTGGATATGTCCTACAAAGACTTTAGCGAGGCATTTGACACAGTCCCCCACAAAGATTAATAATCAAGTTAGCCAGCCTGGGAGGCGGGTCCCAGGGTGGTAGCCAAGGGTAACAAACTGGCTGCATAACAGGACACAGAGGGTAATAGTAATGGGAAGTCACTCAGAAGAAGGAGTTACTAGTGGGTACCTCAGGGATCAGTACTGGGTCTAGTCATAGAAACATAGAAGTTGACAGCAGATAAGGACCTTAACGCCCATTCAGTCTGCCCATTTCTTCTTCTACCTTATGAACGCTGCCATCGGCCTTTGCTCTGTCAATGGCCTATCTATCATACTCATCTGTATTGCTCCTTATGCCTATCCCATGCCTGTTTGAAGCCCTGCACTGTATTCAAATCCACCAGTTACTGAGCTAGGCCATTCCATGCATCCACCACCTTTCTGTAAAAGAACTTCCTCATATTACCCCTTAATCGACCTTACTCTAATCTCATGCTGTGTCCTTTTGTCCTGCTATTCTTAAATTAAAATATGTTAGGCTCTTTTCACCTTGTTAATGCCCTTAAGATGTTTGAATGTTTCAATGATATCACTTCTCTCCCTCCTTTGCTCTAGGGTATACATATTGAGCTCTGTTAATCTGTCCTCATATGTTTCTGATGCTGTCCCTGCTGGGGATAATGGGATGCATAGGAGAGGCATCACAAGTAAACAGGAAATGGTTATCCCTCTAAACAGACAGTTGGTGAGACCACACCTGGAGTACTGCATTCAGTTCTGGAGACCCCATCTCTGCAAGGACATACACAGGATGGGCGGTCCAGAGGAGGGCAACAAAAATGGTGCAGGGTCTGCATCAGAAACAGTATGAAGAGAGACGAAATATATTAATATGTATTCCCATGAGGAAATAAGGGACAAGGGACACATGACAGAAACTTTCAAATACCTCAAGGAATCAACAAAGTCCAGGAGGGAGGCATCTTTCAGAAAAAGATATGTACACAAACATGACGGCACAATTCAAAGATGGGGGAGGCTCCAGGGGCAATGTGAGAGAATGTTTTTCATGGACAGAGTGGTGGACACATAGAACTGCCTTCCTGAGGAGGTTGTGGGGTGTAAAACAGGGAGATTCAAATGCATGGGACAAACATAAGGCAATTATAATGGCTGTAAGAGAAGTAGGCTGTTGGTAAACTTGAATCTTCATCTTATCCAATAGGTAGGGAATAGGACAGACTGTGGGCCAAGTAGTCCTATCTACTGTCAAAGCTAAGTCTAAGTCTTTGTCTGAGTTATTTATATCTTTATTTTTTTTTGCATCAGACAGCATCATTGCCTCAAATGTTAAGCAAACACTTCTAATAAGGGATGCTAAAGAAAAAATATTGCTTCATTTTACTAACCCCTTTAAATTAAATTTATCTCAGGAACCTGGCCCATATTATACAAGTCTGGCCTATACTACTGGTCTCCTTGTAAGGGTGCCTGTTAATATCGCCAGTTAATTGACCCTGGCTTCATCCTTCATGTATTGACTAGCTTATTATTGCTTTCTGGGGATGTGGAGTTAAATCCTGGACTCGCTACCTTAAACTTTGAAAATAAGTCTGACTACTTCATGCCTGTAAAGGGGGCTGAAGATAGTTCAAATGAATGCAGAAGCATAGCCACAAAAATGCACGAGATTGAGGCCTGGGTGAATTATTATATCCCTGACATCTTGGCTATTGCTGAAACTTGGCTTTGGCCCACAATCCTTGATTCTGATATAACACCCCAGGATATCACATTCACAGAAAATATAGGCCCAATGGCAAAGGTGGGGGAGGAATCATGTCCTATATAAAAGACATGTTTACAAGAGACCCTTTCACAACCTGATGAAAATTAGACATCTTTGAATATTTTGCTATCAGATTTAATATAGGGCCCTCAAAAAAAAACTAACCATATACTGTATTTACAACTCCCCCAAAACAGTAAATAGGGTTTTCAAGATTTTCGGACTTGATGTCACACAGTATTAAAGGCAAAACTATAGCAGTGGGAGACATTAATTTAAATCGGGATAGTAACAATCTTCTGTTTAAAACTACTTTAATGAATTCAGGGCTATAGCAGTTAATAACATCCCTACCCGACTAAATCTAAAAATCAACAAGCATCGTTGCTTGTCTGGGTTTGACCAATAAAAATTACCATACATCTTATACCTAGTGGTCTGACTTCAGATTCCATCAGTGACCATCACATAGTTTTTGGGGTATGGAAGGGTGGAAGAATTTCTAAACCTCCACCTTGATATTTAGAGTTTAGATGTTCCTCTAAATTGGATGTTCCAGCTTTCTTAGTCCTCTCTCAGAAACTGACTGGTCTTATTTAAATCTTGTACCTGACATAGACTGTGTCCTAGATTTTTTTTTTTTTTTTAGCACTACCTTATGGAAGTTGTAAATACATTTTTTTCTTTAGTTAAAACGAAAGGAAAGTTAGATCATTCATATCACCTCTCTCCCTCCTTTGCTGTAGGGTATACATATTGAGCTCCGTTAATCTGTCCTCATATGTTTTCTGATGCAGTCCCTGCACCATTTTGGTTGCCCTTCTCTGGACTGCCTCAATTTAGTTAATGTCCTTGTGAAGGTGTGACCTCTAGTACTGCATGCAGTATTCCAGATGGGGCCTAACCAGTGTCTTGTAAGAGGGATTATTACCTCCCTCTTTTGATTTGTGATACCCCTACTAATCACTCAAACATCCCCTAGCCTTACCTACTGCTTTAGTGGTCTACATGGATGACTTCAGATCTGTGATGATGATGCCCAAGTCTCTTTCTTCCCTTGTTACTGCCAGCAACTACCCTCCCAGTCTATAGGTGGCTTCAGAGTTTCACTTGCCTTGTATCACCTCTTTCTCCATGCAAACAAAACTGTCTCCATGTCCTTCAGCATGAGACAGCGGTTAGCCTGACTCCCACCCTCCCTCCTTCCACACACTGGATGGGACAACCCTGGAGGGTGACGCCTTCCGGTATCTAATGGTATGGCTCAACGGATCTTCCCTTCTCCAACCACATTGACACATTGATCAAAATACTATGCTCCAAGCTTGAGTCCTCTACAGGAACTGCTCTAGCCTCCCTTCTTGGCTAGATGGAAACTAGTACAGAAAATGATCCTCCCTTCCTTAGACTACTGTGACATAGTCTACATTGTGGCACCAATATCCACCCTGTCTAAACCAGACCCCATTTTCAATGCATTCTGCCACTTCACTCTAGATGCCACCTCCCATTCCCACCACTGTGACTTTACCGCTCCCTCTCCTTCCCATCCCTAGACAATTGCGAAAACTACACTGCTCCAAGTTTATCTCAAAATTCTGGCTTGGTACTCTCCCTCCTACCTTTCCTCAATACTGTTGTCAGCTCCCACCCCCATGCTTTTGGTCCCTTGACTCCCGACTACTAAACATTCCCAGTCTTAAGACCTCTTCTGGACAAATAGCCTTCCTGACTGATTTCCAAAACTCTGGAATGCTCTCCCTCAAATTTGTCACCCTTTCTCTACCCATTCCTAGCAATTGCGCTGACAAACTATTTCACTGTAAACTGTGTCTGCACAACAATTAATCCTCCTATTCCCAAAACTCCTCTGCCTGACCAGTGACACCGCCCTATCCTTGGTAGCTGGCACATACACCTATACCTATACATATAAAAAAAAAAACAAAAAAGCCAGCTCACCAGCACAGCGAGTTAGATTTCCGTGACACCAGCTAACTGGGTTTGGGAACGGACTCGGGTCACTGGAGGGCCGGGCCGGGGAGAAGGATGGAGCATCCTCAGACAGCTCTCTTTCTCTGGGGGAGAGTGGGATGTGCACCGGCACATGCTGACTCCTGGTGGAGGCTGGGAGCACAGCAGTGACGCCTGGCCCGAAGCTCAAGGGAGTGACAGGACGTCAGCGTATGCCTTGATGTCAGTACATCACTCCCCACAGAAAACCAGGAAATGCTTCCTGGCTGGCCGGATGACAGTCTTTCTGTCCTCCGCTGCCGCCGATCCCATGACCGCACACCTCAGCAGTACTCAGGCCAATAGAAAAGTGTGCTGGCTGCCCCACCAGTGCCTTCACCTTGGAGGAAGAGGGACCCATCTGGCGAAGGGTTACGCCAGGTTACCTGGGGACTGCCATATGGTGATAGCTGGTATGGGAGTCAGGGAGACAGTCGGGAGGGGCACTAGAGACCCAAAGGAGTGGGCAGCCAGGAGAAGAGGAGCAAAAAAAAAAAAAAATTACCACTTACTCGCATACACCCTGGTCTCTCTCTCTCTCTCTGTCCTGCCTAGCTCTAGCCTATGAGTCAATCTACACCACCAATCTGTACGCTATATATGTAGCAAGCATTGTATGTATGTTTAGCAGTAACATGTAGTTCTAAAGCATATGCTTTTAGCTGTCTATTACAAATTGGTAACCAAGTAATACCTTTCTTCCTGTGTAACTGCTAAATTGTTATTATGTTGTTATGATAACCTGCTTGTCATCCTCCCTTGTACCATTCCCCAAGTCGCAATGGGAGACAAGCATTGTTCTGCTCAGTGTGCCTTTCCTGGTTAATCAATACAATAAATAAATATATAAATGTGCATCATCTTGCACTTCTTTGTGTTAAACCCCAGTTGCCACTGTTTTGACCATTGTGTTAGTTTATCCGGATCTCTTCTTGTTCTGCCCTCCCTATCTGGATCATCTATTCTGTTGCAGATCTTAGTGTCATCTGCAAACAGACAACCTTACTCTCCAGTCCATCTGCAATGTCACTGATGATATTGAAGAAGACTGACCCAACACTGATCCTGAGTTACCCCAATTGTGACTTGCATCTCAGATGTCTCCCAGGTACATCAGCATGGAGAGACACTGACCGCATTGCTAAAATTGTTCACAAAGCAGTAGAAAACATTGATGTCCTAGTACACATAGGGACTAATCGATCTCGCCAGCCGGTCAGTTGTGGAGACCAAGGAACACCTGACTAGGCTGGGTGACAAACTATCATCTATTTCGTCGGCATCTCCTTCTCTGAGATCCTGCCAGTCTGGGAGAAGAGGAGCAGATGGACGGAAGGTCAGAGAAGGGGAGATAGGGAGCTAAACACGTGGCTCAAAGACTGGTGCCAGGAAAAAGGACACAGATTTGTAGGAACTGGCAACAGTTCTGGGAGCAAAAGTTCTTAAATTTGATGGACTGCATCTGACTAAAGGAGTCAGTGCATTGGGGAAGAAGTTTGCGTCTTTGCAGAATATTTAAACTAGCAAATGGGGAGAGGGGTGCAGCACCCATACGTCGAATGGGAAGAACACCCCTCCCTCAGCTAGTGGTCAAACAGGAATTCAGCGTGTTTGCCGCTCATTTGCATCCAGGTAAGAAAAAGGTTTGTCTCCCATCACGATGCACAGGGGTAATGCCAAACTTCACCCAACAACTAACACACCAAAATCTGGCCAATGGAAAATCATGTACACAAATGCTCACAGCCTGGGAAATAAGATCCCAGACCTGCAGGCAATAATGTCAGAGGCTAAACTGGACATAGTAGCAATTAGTGAGACGTGGTTTACCAGTAACCACACTTGGGAGACTTCAGTACCTGGCTATGTATTGTTCAGAAGAGACCGAGGTGCAAAAGGGGGAGGGGTGGCCTGTATGTTAATGAAAATATCAAAGCTACAGAAATTCAGAATACACATAAGGAGCCAGAAGAACTGTGGGTCACCCTGGAAACAGGAAATGGGACAGCCATAAGAACTGGGGTTGTCTACAGGCCTCCAGACCAGAGGGAGGACATAGACACATTACTGTTAGAAGATATACAAAACATGACAGCTAAAGGGAGGTTCTGATAATGGGAGACTTCAACATGCCAGATACAGATTGGTCAATACCAGCAGGAACATCTGCCAGAACTAGACTCATAGTGGATTCCCTGCAGGGAGGGCCTCAAACAACTGGTACAGCAACCCACAAGAGACAGGGCTATCCTAGATCTAGTACTGACTAACAAAGAAGGGATCACAGATCTCCAGGTAGAAGGTCACCTGGGGGCCAGTGACCATCACATGGTATGGTTCAATTTGGCTACTACATCTAAATCATCCCATTCCAAGACAAAAATATGGGACTTCAGAGGAGTTGACTTTGATAAGATGGCCAACAGAGTTAAGCTAGCCTGGCAAAAAGAAACACAGGTGAGGAGGTACAGGCAAAGTGGGCAAGCATTAAGGATACAATACTTGAAGCAACATCCCATTGTGTTAGACAGAAAAGGAAGTGCAAAAGAAGAAGGAAACCACTTTGGTTCTCAAATACAGTAGCAGAAAAGGTCAGAGCCAAAAGGCTGGCCTTCAGAAAATATAAGGGAACACAGCGGGATGAAGATAGGGAGGCATACCAAACTGCCCTAAGGGAAGCAGGTAAGGCAGTAAGGCAGGCAAAGTCCCAAACTGAGGAAACACTAGCACGAACAGTAAAAGAAGGTGACAAGACTTTCTATAGATACATTAGTGAAAGGAGAAAGTCCAGAGGGGTATTGCTAAGCTTAATGGAGAAAAGGGAGCATGTGAGGAGGAGGACCCTGTAAAGGCATCTATCCTAAATAGATACTTTTGCTCAGTATTTACGAAGAGAAGGTAGGGCAGGGCCCACAGCTCAGCATCATGGACACAGGGGGAGGAGGTGAGCACTACTCCCTTCACAAAAGAAAGGGTCCTACAAGAGCTTGCTAAGCTCAGGGTGGATAAGGCAATGGGACCTGATGGCATACATCCCAGGGTACTTAAGGAGCTAAAGGAGGAACTAGCAGAGCCATTAGCAGAATTGTTTAGTGAGTCTCTGAGCACAGGAGAGGTCCCAGAAGACTGGAGAAGGGCTCATGTGATCCCACTCCACAAGAGTGGTAGCAGGGAGGAGGGGAACTACAGACCGTCAGTCTTACCTCAGTAGTGGGCAAGATTATGGAGGCACTCCTTAAGGAAAGGATAGTGCAACACCTGGAATCCATAGGGGCACAGTATCCAAGACAGCATGGGTTTACAAAGGAAGGTCCTGTCAAACTAATCTCATAGATTTCTTTGACTGGGTAACCAGAGTGGTGGACCAAGGGGGCAGTTGATGTCGCCTACCTTGACTTCAGCAAAGCTTTTGACACTGTTCCACATAGAAGATTGATAAATAAGCTAGGTAGGCTCGGGTGGGTCAGAAGTTGGTCAACTGGGTGGCAAACTGGTTGACTGGCAGAAAACAGAGAGTGGTGGTAAATGGTATACAGTCAGAAGAGTTGCAAGTCACAAGTGGGGTACCTCAGGGATCAGTCCTGGGGCCAGTCCTATTCAACATCTTCATTAGTGACCTCGCAGATGGACTAGAGGGTAAGGCTTGTCTGTTTGCAGATGACACCAAGATCTGCAACAGAGTAGATGATCCAGATGGGGTGGGCAGAATGAGAAGAGATCTGGATAAACTAGCAGAATGGTCAGAAGAGTGGCAACTGGGATTTAATGCAAAGAAGTGCAAAATCATGCACATAGGGAAGAGAACCCTGAAGCCACTTATAGGCTGGGAGGAGTTGCTAGCAGTCACAAAGGAAGAAAGAGACTTGGGCATCATCATCACTGATGACCTAAAATCATCAAGCAGACCTCTAAAGCAGTAGGTAAGGCTAGGGGGTGTTAGGGTGTATTAGTAGGGGTATCACAAGTCGTAAGAGGGAGGTAATAATCCCTCTGTACAAGACATTGGTTAGGCCCCATCTGGAGTACTACGTGCAGTATTGAGGCCACACCTTCACAAGGACATTAACCAAATTGAGGCAGTCAGAAGAAGGGCAACAAAATGGTGCAGGGACTGCATCAGAAGACATATGAGGACAGATTAACGGAGCTCAATATGTATACCCTTGAGCAAAGGAGGGAGAGAGGTGATATGATGAGACATTTAAACACCTTAAGGGCATAAACAAGGTGAAAGAGTCTAACATGTTTAAATATAAGAAAAATAGCAGGACAAGAGGACACAGCATGAGATTAGAGGAGGCCGATTAAGGGGAATGTGGAAATTCTTTTCACAGAAAGGGTGGTAGATGCATGGAATGGCTTACCACAAGAAGTGGTGGCTATGAATACAGTGCAGAGCTTCAAACAGGCATGGGATAGGCATAAGGGAGCAATACAAATGACTATGAATAGATGGGTCACTGACAGAGCAAAGGCCGATGGCACATTTATAAGGTAGAAAAGAAATGGGCAGACTGGATGGGCCTTGGGGTCATATCTGCCAGTCAACTTCTATGTTTCTATGTTTCTATGTTTCTGACTGTATACCTTTTACCACCACTCTCTGTTTTCTGCCCACAACCAGTTTGCCACCCAGTTGACTAACTTCTGACCCACCCCAAGCCTACCAAGCTTATTAATCAATCTCAATGGGAACAGTATCGAAAGCTTTGCTGAAGTCACAGTAGGTGATATCAACTGCTCCCCTTGGTCAACCACTCTGGTTACCAAGTCAAAGAAATCTATGAGATTAGTTTGACAGGACCTTCCTTTTATAAACTCATGTTGTCTTGGATCCTGTGCTCCTATGGATTCCAGGTGTTGCACTATCCTTTCCTTAAGAGTGCCGTTCTAATCTTGCCCACTACTGAGGTAAGACTGACTAGTCTGTAGTTCCCTGCCTCCTCCTCCTCCTGCTATCACTCTTGTGAACAGGGATCACATGTGCCCTTCTCTCATCTTCTGGGACCTCTCCTGTGCTCAGAGACGAATTGAACAGTTTTGATAATGGCTCTGCTAGTTTCACCCTTAACTCCTTTCCTTCCCTGGGATGAATGTCATCAGGTCCATTGCCTTGTCCACCCTGATTTTATCAAGCTCTTGTAGGACCTTTTCTTTTGTGAAGGGACTAGTGCACATCCCTCCCCACTGTGTCCATGGTGCTGAGCTGTGGGCCCTGCCCTACCGTCTCTTCAGTAAATACTGAGTCAGAAGTGTATATTTAGGATAGATGCTTTACATTGTCCTCTTCCTCACATGCCTTTATCCCCTTTGATCTTAGCAATACCTCTGGACTTTCTCCTTTCACTAATGTATCTATGTCTTGTCACCTTCTTTTACTGTTTGTGCTAGTGTTTTCTCAGTTTGGGCCTTTGCCTGCCTTACTGCCTTCCTGCTTCACTTGGGAAGTTTGGTATGCCTCCCTATCTTCATCCCACTGAGTTCCCTTTATAGTTCCTGAAGGCCAACCTTTTGGCTCTGACCTTTTCTGCTACTGATTTTGAGAACCAAATGGTTTCCTTCTTATTTTACACTTCCTTTTCTCTGTAACACAGTGGGATGTTGCTTCAGTACTGCATCCTTAATGCTTGCCCTTGCCCAGTACCCCCTCACCTGTATTTCTTTGCCAGGGCTAGCTTAACTCTGTTGAACATCTTATCAAAGTCAGCTCCTGAAGCCCCATATTTTGCCTTGAATGGCATTTAGTTCTAGTGGCCAAATTGAACCATACCATGATGGTCACTGGCCCTCAGGGACCTTTCTACCTGAGAGATCTATGATCCTTTCCCCATTAGTCAGTACTAGATCTAGGATAGCCTTGTCTCTTGTGGGTTGTTGTACCAGCTATTTGAGGCCCTCCCCAGCAGGGAATCCACCATGTGTCTAGTTCTGCAAATGTTCCTGCTGGTATTGACCAATCTGTATCTGGCATGTTGAGGTCTCTCATTATCAGAATCTCCCTTTAGTAGTCATGTTTTGCATGACTTCTAACAATAATGTGTCTGTGTCCTCCCTGGTCTGGAGGCCTGTACACAACCCAGTTCTATGGCTGTCCCATTTCCTGTTTTCAGGGTGACCCACAGTTCTTCTGGCTCTAATGTGTATTCTGAATTTCTGTAGTTTTGATATGTTCATTAACAAAAGGCCAGTCTTTCCCCTTTGCACCTCAGTCTCTTCTGAACAGTACACAGCCAGGTACTGAAGTCTCCCAAGTGTGGTTACTGGTAAACCATGTCTCGCTAATCGCTACTATGTCCAAATTAGCCTCTGTCATTATTGCCTGCAAGTCTGGGATCTTGCCTCAGACTGTGAGCATTTGTGTACGTTGTTTTCTATTGGCCAGATTTCAGTGTGTTAGTTGTTGGACGAGGTTTGGTATTTCCTGTGCTTCATATGGGGAACTGGACCTTTTCCTTACCTGGTGATGCAAATGAACTACAAACATGCTGAACTCCTGTTTGACCACTAGCTGAGGGGGAGGGTTGTCCTCCCATTCAACATATCGGTGCAGCACCCCTCCCATTTGCTAGTTTAAATATTCTGTAAAGACATCAAACTTCTGCCCCAATGCACTGACTTTCTCCTTAGGCAGATGCAGTCCATCAAATTTAAATAACTTTCGCTCCCAAAAACTGTTGCCAGTTCCCTATAAATTTGTGTCCTTTTTCCTGGCACCAGACCTTGAGCCCATGTTTAGCTCCCTATCTCCCTTCTCTGATCTTCTGTCCATCTGCCACCCTCTCCCAGACTGGCAGGATCTCAGAGAAGGAGAAGCGGACAAAATGGATGATAGTTTGTCACTCAGCCTGGTCAGGTGTTCCTTGGACTCCACATCCGACAGGCTGGTGAGATTGTTAGTCCCTGTGTATACCAGGATGTCAATGTTATCTCCTGCTTCTGTGCAACAATTTTAGCAATGTGGTCAGTGTCTCTTCATGCTGATGTACATGGGAGACATCTGACCATTACCCATGGCTGGAGATAGGTATCAACTTCCCAAATCATGAAGTCTCCTATGATCAGAAGTTTTTGGATTTCCTTTTTGATTTTTTGTTTGGTTCCTGTTTAGGCAAGTTTTATTGTGCTACCTCCTGTGCTGCAGTGTCCTCTGCCCCTTTGTTTGATTTCAGAAATAGAGGCAGATACCTGTTTGTAGTTTTATATGGTTTGTGGAGGTGATATGAGGAGAGCACCAAGTGATGGGGCACCGATTTGCTCCTCCTAACCTCCTGCCAACCTCCTGGACCAACTACCTCTGCAGTCGAGGTGCTTCTTTTTTGGATGTTGGGGAAATGGCAGGTGGTTCTTATAATATATTTCCTCTTGAATATGCAATTTGAAGTGACAATATCTGCCCATGCTGCCTAGAGCTGAGCCCTTACATCTCCAATGGACCAGCATATAGGACAGTGTCCTAAATCCTGTAAAACTGCCATTCTGAAAAGTGTTCCTCAGTACCTGCAGTTAATGATATCCATTCCAGATAAGTAGCTGGGTTTATAACCTGGTCAGAGTAATTAGAAGGAAGAAAATAAAGCAAAGTTTGATTCTGTGTTTTGTTTGTTTTGTATAACTTGTTAGAACAAGTTAAATTACTAGTGCCCTGTAAATGAAGTCACTGTGTCAATTTCTCTCTGATCCACCCTTCCTGCTTTGCTACAGGAAATGTCACAACTGTGCTACCCTATAACAGGATGTAGTGTGGGGTGGATGGGATGGGGTGGGTGGGCCCCTACCCTGCTGAAAAGAAGAACCACAGATGAAAAAACAAGGAGGTAAGAGCAGGAACAATCAGCCAGCAACAAATGCAGTAGCCCTGAAAGTGTATCCTAATGATAAATAAAACTGTAAAACCTGTAAAGCACCACCTGTAATAATTTCACAGAAGATATACCTGTAAGAAACACTTTGCTACAGAGAAAAATAAAGCAGTAACAGAAGTTAGACCTTGACAATTTGAATCAGAAGATTACAGCAGTAATCTGTATGCACACCCTGTAATAACGCAGCAGAGGTATACCCAGCAACATCAATTAGAATCAGAGAAAAATAAAGCAATAAAATGTTAGCAACAAACAGTAATAATCCCTGTGAGTACCACAAACAGTATCAATCCCTGTGAGTATTCATCTTTAATGTCTTTATAGGAGACATTGCAGAGTGTCTGGAAGGAAAAGTATGTCTTTCTGCAGATGAAACAAAACTCTGCAACAGAGTTGATACACAAATGGAGGTGAAAAGGATGAGAAGGGACTTAAAGGTTGGAGGAATGATCAGACATATGGCAACTTAGATTCAATGCAAATAAGTGCAAGTAATGCACCTGGAAAACAAAATCCCAGGTGAAGAGTACACAATAGCAGAAGAGGTACTAACAACAACAAGAAAAATTACTCACCATAGTAATGTTGTTTCTTCTAATGGAGTCTTGCTGTATTCTGACAATATGCAGTTATCCCCAGCACTTGAACTGTGCCAGACAGGAAAGAGTTGACTCTATACAGCAGCATCAACATTAAGCTCGAGCTCAGTTTTCAGACCTCTGTTCTCTGGTACTTCTCAGTGTAACTGTCACATTCTTATGAGCAAACTAACTAAGTACTAAATAAGGAAATTGTTTTACTTAAAAGACAAAAGACAACAACTTGGGTCCAAAAGACTCAAGTCGAGAAGCCATGAAGAAAGGTAGTGACACTATAACAACATAAAAGCAATAGCAATAAATTAAGTCCACACCCTAAAGAGGGAGGGTACAAAGGTACACACCTGAGGTACAACACTGTACCTGCTAGCCCACTTCAAAAACTAGGTTCTGAGAGTAGAGGCAGGAGGGTGGTCAGAATACAGCAAGACTCCATTAGAAGAAACACCACTACTATGGTGAGTAATTTTTCTTCAAACAACATGAAGTCTTACTGTATTCTGACAATATTGAACTACCAAGCAGTTCCCCAGGAGGGAGGAATACAGAACCTACTTTGGGAACAGGGTCTGCAGCACTGCTGTACCAAACCTAGCATCATTCCTAACCTAGATGTCTAGAGAGCAATGCTTGGTGAATGTATGGACTGTTTTCAGGTGGCTGCTTTACAGATTTCTATCAAGGGTACAGCTCTGGCAACAGCCAGAGAAGCAGCTGTACCCCTAGTCAAGTAATTCCACATGCCTGAAGGGGGTACTTTGCCCAATTTGTCATAGCAGAACTGTACACAAGAGACAATCCACCTGGCAATAGTTATTTTAGTAGCAGGCTTACCCTTTCTTATATCACCATAAGTGAGAAATAATTGAAGACAGTCATTTCTGTGTGCCTTAGTATGCTCTGTTTAGTAGCTAGTGCCATCTTAACATCCAAACTGTGTAATCTTCTTTCTCCTGAAGAAGAGTGGTCAGTGAAAACACAGGAAGAGATTTAGACTGGTTCAGATGAAAATCTGACACCACTTTGGGCATGAACCTCCTATTGGTTCTCAGGACCACCTTATCCCTATGGAAGGATATAAAGTCAGGTTCCACTGACAGGGCCTGTAATTCACTAATCCACCTGACAGAAGTGGTAGCTACCAGGAACACAGTTTTCCAGGTCAAGTACTTAAACTCAGCTGAAGCCAGAGGTTCAAAGGATTGCTGCATAAGCTGAGCAAGAATTCCTTCTAACAAAACAAACTGGCACCAGGTCACACTGAATCAGTATAGGACTTATTTATTATAATTTATAAAAAGTGTAGAACAGCAGACAAAAGTTCCTGACGGTTTCGCCATGCTTGGCCTTTTCAAGTTGAGCAATGCAGACATTCAGATCCCAAGCTGGAGTAGGGTCTCTAAAGGGAGGGTTGATATGAACCAGACCTTTGAAGAACTTACTGAAAACAGGATGAGATGCCAGGGAAGAGCCCTTCCCTGCTGAAAGGAACACAGACACAGCTGCTAGGTGAACCTTCAGAGTTGCAGGCCTAAGGCCTAGGCTATTAAGGTGAACCAGACAATCTAAGGCTGTAGCAATGCCTGTAGTGTCAGTCAGAATTCCTTTCTGAGAACACCAAATGCTGAATCTTTTCCATTTGGAGTTGTCAGTTTTTCTGGTGGAAGGTTTCCTGGAGACCTTCAGACTATCCAGAACTCCCTGAGAATGATGCAGGCCTGCATATTCTAACTCCTCAAGAGCCAGGCCTTGAGATTGAGAGACTGGAGATTGGGTACCAAATTCTCCTCTGTTAGGAGATTGTGTCTCTTGGGAAGAGATGGGGAGTGACCCTGCCAAAGAGAACAGTAGGGGGTACCAAGGTTGTCTGGCTCAGTCCGGAGCCAGCAGTATCATGATAAGGGTTGAGACCTGATCTTGACTAGAACTCTGAACAGCAGTGGGAAGGAGGAAGGCATAGAGGAACCTGCCCTTCCAGCATAATATGAGAACATCCAGAGGAACAGTCCCTAGGACTGAGGGTCTGCAACAGAACAGGGACATTGGTGATTGTCCAGAGTTGCAAAGAGATCTATCTCTGGGGTGCCTCATCTGTTGAAAGATTACTTTCAGGATGGAAGGATCCAGGGACCACTCAGTGATGTCCCTGAGAGATTCTGTTCAAAGCATCTGCTAGCACATTGTCCTTCCATGGTAGGTGAAATGCTGTCAGGGAATAGGTTAGAGACCACAGTTTCATGGCCTCTGTGCACAAGGCTGTGGACCGAGTGCCCCTTGCTTGTTGATGTACCACATTGTGGTGGTGTTGTCTGTCCTGACCTGCACCACCTTGTTTCTGACTGAGGCCAAGAAAGCCTGAAGGGCCAGGAATACTGCCCTGAGTTCCAGAGGATTGATATGAAGTAGAGAGTCTTGTGGAGACCAAACACCCTGAGCTGTGAGGGCTCCCAAATGGCTCCCCAGCCTAGAGAGAAGCATCTGTGGTTAGGACCACTGAGGGAGCTTGACTGAGGAATGGGACGCCTTGTCTGAGATTGTCCTGATCCAACCACCACTGGAGAGCTTATACCAGAATGAGTCACTGGAACCAATTTGGTGACAGAGTCTTTTTCTGAGACCAAACGGACCTCAGGTGGAACTGAATGTCCCTCATCTGAAACCTGGCTCCTTGTAGCACTGCAGTGGAAGCTGCCATGTGGCCTAGGATTTGAAGAAAGTGTCTTTCTGGATGAGAGACCATTGGTCAAAATGAGGAAGCAAGATCTGTAAGGGCCTTTACCCTTGCTAATGGAGGAAGGCCTTTGCCTGAACAGTATCTAACTCTAACCCTGTGAAAGTAAGGAGTTGTACTGATTCGAGAACCGACTTTGAGAGATTGAGGAGAAACCCCAGTGAACTGAACAAGTTCTGAGTGATTTGCAGAACTGACTTGACCAGGTCAGAGGACTGACCTACAATGAGCCAGTCGTCCAGGTAGGGAAGATAGATATACCCTACCTTCTGAGAAAGGCAACTGCTACTACAAGGCACTTTGTAAACACTCTTGGAGCTGATGTTAGGCTGAAGGGCATGGCCCTGAACTGATAATGGTCTGAAGGCAACTCGAACCTGAGGTACTTTCTGTGGGAGCACCTGACTGGAATATGGTAATAGGCATCCTTGAGGTCCAGGGATGCTAGCCAATCCCTGGCCTTATAGAGGAAGAATTATTCCCAGAGTCACCATTTTTGAACTTTGGTTTTGTGAAGTGTTTGTTCAAATACCTTAAGTCTAGGATGGATCACCACTCCCTGTCTTTTTGGGGTAGGAAGCATCTGGAGTGCAGACCTTAGCCCCTGTGCTGAGTAGGAACTTTCTCTACAGCTCTGAGAGCCAGTAGAGAAGAGACCTCTGCCTCTAGAGCAATGGTTTCTGAAATGGTTGCAGGTGGAAAGGATCTGACCCTCATTTTTGGCTACCTTTTGAAACTGAGGTCCAGTCCCTGGCTTACTACCTCCAGGATCCACTTGTCTGAGGTAACAGACTTCCAGAGCTGGAAGTAGTAAGCCAGCCTGCCTCCCACTGGAATAGAGGAGTAGACCCAGGCTGACATCAGGGTGTCTGCTTGTTAGGAGCCTTGGACTGGGAAGAGGATGCAGCCCGCTCATCCCCTCCTGCTTCTCCCTCAAAAGAAACCCCTATGTAGGAAAGAAGAGGAAGCCTGAGATTGGTACAGAGGCCTGTGGAAAGGTCTGCCCTGCCCCTAGACTGCTGCTTCTGAGAAATGGCTTGCCTTTCTTTGGCCTGTGCACTCCTGTAGGTGGTCCTGTACTCATCCATTTTCTTCATGTAGCCTGTCTGCTCACCAAACAGAGAGCTACCTACCACAGGAAATATATAGCCTTAGCCTGGGTATCCTGAGAAAGGCTAGTACATCTGAGCCAAGCATGTCTCCTGAGAGACACGGATGTAGCCATGACTCTTGATGCCACATCATTGGAGTCTACTGCAGCGTGGAATTGTACTTTGGATGCCTCAATTCCATCAGCAGCCACCTACTCCAGCTCTTTAGCTAGATGGAGGGAGGCCTGTTTAGCCAGTTCCAGAACCATATCCCACCTGGACTTCTGGGACCTGGTTGTGTAGGCCATATAGTTAGCCTGCCTGAGTCTAAAAGAGGATGCCAAATATCATTTTTTGGCCATGGCATCCACTTTCCTGGAGTCTTTGTCAGGGAGGTGTGAGCCAAAGGAATATTAGCCCTGTCACAGGCTGTAGCCTGTACTACCCCAACATGGCTTCAATGACTATATAAAAACTCTGTACCCGAGCCTGATAACTTGTACCTCCTGTCCATTCTGTTATCTACAGGAAGTAAGGAGTTAGGTGTTTACAGTATCTTTTTGTCACTTTCCCCAAAGATTTGTGAAGAGGATAGACAGTCTTTTGGACACTGGGATGTCCATCATCTCAACAAAATCAGGATCTTCCCCTCCTCCTCCTCAGCAGCTTCTACCATTGGGAGCTGGAGGGTTTCAGCCACCTTCTTGTAGAACAAGAGGTGGGAAGGGACTCAGAAAGCCTGGGGGGTGAGAAATTAGAAGGCCTATCTGGGGAGATGCCCTGTTCAATGGGCCCATCCAGGCCTTCAAAATCATTATCATCTTCATCCTCAGGATACTCTTTGTCTCCCTCCACTCCACATCATAGTAAGCTTCGGATCATAATCCAATGGTGTCGGATCTGACTGAACTGACTGCCTAACCAGTGGTACCGGTTCAGATGGAACCGGTGTAGCAACTGAAATATACTTATCGCTTTGGGTATTTTATCAGCGGTTGGAGTATGCGGTGCTGGATCGAACCTGCTGGCTTTCTTTCTTTTGCCAGAACTGACCCCTCAGAGTCAGATCTCCTTTCACCTGAGGACGTATTGCTCAGGTCAGTGGCACCTTCTCAGGTTTGGCAGCAACCAGACCGGGCTGGTCATCCAGATCCATGGACTTCTCCACCTCCCTTTCCTTCAGCCTACTCAACCTTCTTTCCAGAGTGGCATTAGGAACATTCTTACAGATTTGGCAGTCTGTTTTGAGGTGGTCAAACCCCAGAGAATAAATACATATTAGGTGGGGGTCAGCCTTGGCAAAAGCCTCCCCACACTCAGTACAGTGTTGAAACCCAGTAGAACCAGTTTTTCTTGGGTTTCTCAGGCATAGCCACTCTAACCAGTTACCCTTAATAGCTTTTAAACCAGGTAATAATCCCCTATTGTTTACCAACTGTGTCATGGGCTGTGGAAAAAAACTGTAAAAGTCCTTTTATTTTTAAATTGATAGGAACAGGAACACCTACTAAATCCCAGAAAACACAAATACAAATAAAAGGTCAGTCTCCAACCGGACCAATCGATCAGAAACCAAGAAAAAGTTCCACAGAAAATAAGTCACTACCTATCTACAACACTACCTGTACCATAGACAGAGACTGGACATCTGAAAAAACAATAAATTGGTTGAAAAAACAAATGTTTTCAAATTCTACCGAACCGAGGAGAGGAGAAATCGCGGAGTGACTTCACTGTTAGCGGAGTACAGAATCTGACACTTACACTGAGAAATACCAGAGACAAAGGTTTGAAAACCGAGCTCAAGCTCAATGTTCTATGCTGCTGCATAGAGTTCACTCTTTCCTCTCTGGAGCAGTTCAAGTGTTGGCACGGCTAACTGCATATTGTCTGAATACAGCAAGACTTCATGTTGTTGAAAAATGGAAAAGACTTAGGGTAATCATATCAGATGACCTTAAGGTAGGCAAGCAATGTGAGAAGGTAGTAAGGAGAGTTGGGGATAATGGGATGCATAGGAGAGGCATCACAAGTAGAAAATGGGAAGTGGTTAACCCATCTGTACAGTCAGTTGGTGAGACCCCATCTGGAGCACTGTGTCCAGTTCAGGAGACCCCATCTCTGCAAGGACATACACAGGATGGAGGCAGTCCAGAGGAGGCAACTAAAATGATGCAGGGTCTGCATCAGAAACCATATATGAAGAGAGACTGAGCGATATTAATATGTATACCCTTGAGGAACAAGGACAAAGGGTACATGATAGAAACTTTCAAGTACCTCAAGGAATCAACAAAGTCCAGGAGGGAGGCATCTTTCAGAAAAGAAATGTACAAGAACATGGGGGCACAATTCAAAGATAGAGGGGAGCAGCTCAGGGGCAATGTGAGGGAATATTTTTTCATGGAGAGGGGTGGACACATGGAACTGCCTTCCTGAGGAGTTTGTGGGGTCTAAAACAGTGGGGAATTCAAGAATGCATCGGACAGACATAAGGCAATTATAGTGTGGGTAGGAGGAAGTAGGCTGTTGGTAAACTTGAATCTCTAGGTTATCCAATAGGTAGGAAATGGACAGACTGGTGGGCCAAGCAGTCTTATCTACTGTCAAAGACTAAGTCTAAGTCTTTGTCTGAGTTTTATTTATATCTTTATTTTTTTTTTGCATCAGACAGCATCATTGTCTCGAGCATTAAGCAAACATCTTTAATAAGAGATGCTAAAGAAAAAAATATTGCTTCATTTTACTAACCCCTTTAAATTAAATTTATCTCAGGAACTTGGCCCATATTATACAAGTCTGGCCTATATTACTGGTCTCCTTGTAAGGGTGCCTGTTAATATATGCCAGTTAATTGACCCTGGCCTCATCCTTTACATATTGACTAGCTTATTGTTGCTTTCTGGGGATGTGGAGTTAAATCCTGGCCTCCCTACCTTAAACTTTGAAAATAAGTCTGACTAGTTCATGCCTGTAAAAGAGGGGCTGAAGATTGTTCAAATGAATGCAAGAAGCATAGCCACAAAATGCACAAGATTGAGGCCTGGATGAATTATTATATCCCTGACATCTTGGCTGTTTCTGAAACTTGGCTTTGGCCCACAATCCTTGATTCTGATATAACACTGTGAGGGTACCACATTCACAGAAAATAAAGGCCTAATGGCAAGGGGGATCATGTTCTATATAAAAGAGATGCTTACAACTGAGGCCCTTCCACAGCCTGAAGAAAATTAAGCCGTCTTTTGAATATTTTGCTATCAGACTTAATATAGGGCCCTCAAAAAAATGAACAATCTACTGTATTCACAACTCCCTAAAACAGTAAACAGAGTTTTCAAGATTTTTCAGACTTGATGTCACACAGTATTAAAAGCGAAACTATAGCAGGGAGACTTTAATTTAAATTGGGATAGTAACAATCTTCTGTTTAAAACTACTTTAATGTATTCAGGGCTATAACAGTTAATAACATCCCTACCTGACTAATTCTAAAACCAACACACATACATTGCTTGACTGTTTTTGGCCAATAGAAATGACCATACATCTCATATCTAGTGACCTGACTTCTGATTCCATCAGTTTTGGAGTACGGAAGGGTGGAAGAATTTTGAAACCTCCACCTAGATATTTAGAGTTTAGATGTTCCTCTAAAGTGGATGTTCCCCGCTTTCTTAGTGCTCTCTCAGAAACTGACTGGTCTTATTTAAATCTTATACCTGACGAGCCTGTGTCGTAGTTTTTTGTTTTTTTTAGCACTACCCTTACGGAAGTTGTAAATACATTTTTTCCTTTAGTTAGAAGGAAAGTTAGTGGAAGGGAGACTAAGTGGTTTGATAGAATTTTAATTAAACTAATGAGGGAAAGAGATACTGCCTGGAGAAAGTATAGGAAAAGTGTGACATCTGTTGATTTAAATGCTTACGTTAAGGAAGAATTTGTGTAAAAGGAAGTTGAGTTAACTAACTTACGTTACTTTCAAAAACAACAACAAATCAATCTTTCCAAACCCAAAATGTTTTGGAACTCAATTAAATCTTTCTTTTCTCCCCAGAGTGATAGAGACACCTGTATGCTAAAAAATGAGGAATTACTAACAGACTATGCCCTTATTGCACAGGAATTCAATACCCAGTTCTCTAATCTGCATTCATACAGCAAGGGCCTGTTGGACCATACTAATCACAGTGCTTTACAAGATCAGACTAACTGCTGTACTATACTGAACCTAACCTAAACTGGCAGAAATTCTATCTGAAAACTGTCAGGAGTTAAGTCTCATAACTAGTCTGAAGCCCGACAAAGTTCCTGGCTACGATGAGCAATCACCCAAACTCCTGGCTCTTGCCACTTTCCAACTTGCATACTTGATTAGTCTTATTTTTAATTTATCCTTTCAAACACGCCAGATATCAAATTTATGGAAAAATCATACATTGTCCCAATTTTTAAATCTGGGTCACAAACTGAATTCTATAATTATCGCCTATCTCAGTTTTGTTTGCTTTATCAATACTTCAAAAAAGTGGTATACAAACAGTTTAGTAATTATGTCAAGATCCATAATTTGATCTCCTCTAACCAACATGGCTTTGGGGGACACTGTATTGAGCTGCCTGGGTTGGGTTCATGGACACTGTCCTCAGGGCCACTGAGGTGGTAATTTAACAGTGGCAGTGTTTGTGGACCTAACTAAGGCATTTGACCCTGTTGACCATACACTTTTACTGGATCAATTATCTGGTTTGTGGGTGGGAGGTCCTTCCTTGTCTTAGTTGAGGGACTATCTCACTAATAGGCTGCAGAGTGTTAAATTAAATGGAATATGTTCATTTTATCAAGAGGTCCAGCATGGTGTCACTCAGGGCTGCATACTGGGCCATTTACTTTTCACTGTTCATAGACCCTGAAGTGAAAGTGGTAGAACATTGTGACCTGTTATTATATGCAGATGATGCAGTTTTATTCACCCATGATTCTAATGTCACCAATATTAATTTATTATTGAGTACTGAATTTAATAATATGCAATTCTGTCTTTCTCAAAACAATGTAGTGATGAATAAGCTAAAGACCAAGTCCATGACATTTGTCTCAGAACCTAAATTAAAAAGCATTCTGGTAATTTCCTGTTAGGATGCTGGAGGTGGGGTTATAGAAGTTGTTAAATCATTTAAATATCTAGGCGTGTATCTAGATCAGCCATTAAAATATAAGCACACATATATAAGGTTACTGCCTAGTTACATTCTAAAATTGTTACTGTATCAGCTTTCTAAATTTCTGACCAAAGATTCTTGTAAAACTATTGCATTTTTTGTTTGTTACCAATCCTAAATTACTCTTCAATTACCGATGCCTCATCTTCTTCCTTTATTTCCCAGAAGGAGACTGTTATATAAAATTGAAAGGTTTTTATTAATGGACATTCTCAGACACATCACTGTAATATTTTGACTAGCCTTTAATGGTTATCCATTCAAAATACTTATAAATTGGCTATGTTATGTTTTACAGTTTTAAAATACTATATACAGGTACAGATGTACATCACTTTGACCCTTTTGGATACATATAGTTCCCCATACAGTTCATGGTCATCTATTAAAACCCAACTGATCCTTCCATTGGTCCATACAAACTCAGGGAAAGGGTCCTTTGCTTATTGTACTGCAACAGTGTGGAACCCTTTATCTGATTAAATTAAGTCATCTTTGTCAATCACCACTTTCTCCACTGCTGCTTCCATTTTTTAAAAATTTATGTTTGCACTTTTGTAAAATGATGTGTTAACTTTTACTGTATTTAATGGTTGATTAATGTATTCTATGTCATCAGTTTGTCTGTTGAATCCACTGACTTCAGGTCATGCTTGAAAATTGGGATCTTGTATCTCAGTGTATCAACCTATAATTACAAATAAATGAAATTACACTGCTATGGCAGATTTTGTGATCAGAAAGACACAGTAATTCTCTTGGTATCAAGAAAGAGGTTATGGTCGACCTGCGGCGTAGTGGTGGGATTTCTGTTTGCTACGCTGGTGATCGGGTTCGAGAATGGACCCAGGTCATCGGAGGCTGGCGGGGAGAAGGATTAACATCCTTAAGACTGCTCTCCTTCCCGGGAAGGGGATCCGAGATCGCACAGGAGTGACACCTGCAGAGGCCAGATTGCTGCCCTGTATGTGACTCAAAATCAATGCTCTTGGGACAGAACAGATGCTGGACGTCATTGCATGTCTCTGCCCCAGCCTACAAGGCAGAAGGAAAAACATGGCAGGATCCCTGTTTCTGTGAAGCCCTCCTTGGGGCTTCAATAGCCTCTGCCACCAGAAGCTCTCCCAACCAGATACTAGCCCATGGCACTGGAATACTAGGACTGGTGCCACGGCCTGCCCTCGAGAGGTAAGCTGGGGTGACGGGAGAAACAATTGCAGTCGGCAGTAGGTGGCAGTCTTGGGGACCCGTGACCAGGGCTGATCCCGACAGGAGGGTCCTGCCAGAAAAAGCAGAATAAATGTAAAAAAATAAATAAAAGAATAAGGTTAAGAGTCAGGATCCATTATAGAAACATAGAAACATAGACTTTGACAGCAGATAAGGACCGCTAGGCCCATCCAGTCTGCCCATTTCCTACCTAGAGGATAGGCAGTAGATCCTAGTTAACCAACAGCCTATTTCTTCCTTCCCCACAAGAATTGCCTTATGTCTGTCCCATGCATTCTTGAATTCTCCCACAGTTTTAGACCCCACAACCTCCTCAGGAAGGCTGTTCCATGCATCCACTACCCTCTTTGTGAATACATAGATACATAGATACATAGACAGTGTCGGCAGATAAGGGCCTATGGCCCACCCAGTCTGCCCATTTGAGCTTGTAAGTTCAGTTTGTTTTCCTAGAAGTCTGTTGCCTCCACGACCTCCAGAATTCCTTTATGTCTATCCCATGCATTCTTAAATCCTGTGATTGTTTCAGCCCCCACCACTTCTTCTGGCAGGGTATTCCACTTGTCCACCACCCGTTCTGTGAAGAAATTCTTTCCCATGTTTCCTCTGAATCGTCCTCCTCCAACTTCATCCCATGCCCTCTAGTCCTGGAACATCTTTTCGCTTAAAATAGTGTTTTCCTGCACCTTTTCCTCCCTGTAAGATACTTGTATGTCTCTATCATATCCCCTCTCCTCCTCTCCTCCAGGAGTACATGTTCAGTTCCTTCAACCTGTCTTCATAGGACTTGTGATGCAATCCATGCACCATCTTTGTTTCCCTCCTCTGAACCTACTCTAACCTGTCTATGTCCTTACGTAGGTATGGTGTCCAGAACTGTACACTGTACTCCAGGTGGGGCCTCACTAGTGTCTTGTATAGCGGAATTATGACCTCCTTTTCCTGCTGGTGATGCCCTGCCTATACATCCCAGCATCCTATTTGCTTTACCTGATGCCTTGTCACACTGTTTCCCTACCTTGAGGTCATCAGAGATGACAAACCCAAGATCCTTTCCTGCTTGGTGCATGCTATATCTTCACCCCAACTGATATATTGTGCCAGGGTTTTGTGCTCCATATGCATTATCTTGCACTTCTTTGCATTGAATTTCAACTGCCAAACCCTGACCATTCTTCAAGTTTCTGCAGGTCGCTTCTCATTCTGTCTACACCCTCTGGTGTGTCTACTCTGTTACAGAGCTTTGTGTCATCAGGAACAGTGAAATTCTGCCTTCTAGGTCCTGCTAATGTCACTAATGAAGATGTTGAATAGGATCGGTCCCAGCACTGATCCCTGTGGTACCCACTGGTCACTCTTCCTCTGTGGAGTGACAGCCATTTACCACCACCCTCTGTGTCCTGCCACCCAGCCAGTTACCTACCCACCACACTACTGTCCTGCTCACACCCATATTCCCCAGTTGTGTAATAGTCTTCTAAGTGGCACATTGTAAAAGGCCTTGCTGAAGACCAGATAGGCCATGTCCACTGCCCTCCCTGATCCACCTCCCTAGTCACCCAGTCAAAAATTCAATGAGGTTGGTCTGACATGACCCCCGGTGAAACCATGCTGTCTTGGGTCCTGTAGTCCATTGACAACCAGACGCTCCACCAATCTCTCCTTCAGTAGTGCTTCCATGATCTTCCCCACTACCGAGGTGAGGGCTGACTGGTCTGTAGTTCCCTGCTTCCTCTTTGTTCCCACTTTTGTATAAGGGGACTACATCTGCTGTCCTCCAGTCTTGGGTACCTCCCTGTTTCCAGTGATCAGCTAAACAGGATAGCCAGAGGTTCAGCCACCACCTCTCTTAGTTCTTTAAGGACCTTGGGGTGCACCCCATCTGGCCCCATTCTTTATCAGCTCTTACTACTTCCAGTTCCTTCAGGACCCTTTCTTGTGTAAAGGACTTGTGTCCATTTCTGCACCATTCTCACCCTTGTACTCCCTTCAGACCCATTACTCTCCTCTTCCTCAGTAAAGACTGAGCAGAAATACCTGTTCAATATGTCAGCTTTACAGTTGTCATCCTCCACGGCCCCCATCCTCCCCTTCAGTCTCACTAATCCTCTCTTTGTCTTTCTTTTTTCACTTATGTACCTGTAAAAGGTTTTGTCCCCTCTACCCACTGATTTTACAATGTGTTCTTCTGTCTGAGCTTTGGCTTCCCTTTCTGACCTCCCTGCCTCCCTTTGTTTCTCCTGGTACTTCTCCCTATCCTCTTCTGCCTGTGCCTTTTTGTATTGCCTGAATGCAATCTTTTTGGCTTTCACTTTCTTTTGCTACCTCTTTGGAAAACCATAATGGTCTCCTCCTCTTCCTTTTCCTCTTGCTAACCTGCTTAATGCATAATTCTGTTGTTCTTGTAATCCCCATTTTAAATACTGCCCACTGTTCTTCAACTCCTGATTCCTGTCCCATTCGCTTTAATGCCTCTTTCAAGTATCTCCCATTTTCCCAAAGTCTGCCCCCTAAAATCCAGGATACGTGTTTTGTGTGGTTTGGTTCTGCTCTTTCTGTGATTTCAAACCACAATGACTGGTGGTCACTGTTTCCCAGGTGCTCCCCCACTGTTACCCCCATCACACTGTCCCTGTTTGTGAGCACAAGGTCCAGTATTGCCTTCTGCCGAGTTGGTTCCATGACCAGTTGCTTGAGGAAGGCACCCTGAAAGGAGTCCAGGATAAATCTGCTTCTAGTTGATGCTGCTGCTGGGATGCTCCAGTCCACGTCTGGAATATTGAAGTCTCCAACCAGTACTACCTCACCCTTGCCTGCCATCCTTTGGATGGCTAGCATCAACTCCTATCTGTTTCTTCCTCCTGGGCTGGTGGTCTATAGACCACACCTGCTGGATGGCTGGCCCCATTTCCTTTCCAGCTTAACCCACAGTATCTCTACCCCATTTGTTCCTCCTGGATCTCTGTGGCCCTTATGTCATTTTTCACATACAGTGCCACTCCTCCCTTCCTGCCTGCTCTGTCTCTTCTGAATATGTTATAGCCAGGTATGGCCATCTCCCAGTCGTGGTTATCATTACACCAGGTTTCAGTAATGGCCACAATGTCCAGGTCTGACTGTACCATGACAGCCTCCAGATCTTCCATCTTGTTGCTAAGGCTCCTGGCATTTGCACACATGGCTTTCCATGATTTGACCTCCTAGACTGTTTCACTGTTCTACTCCAGCCCCTTCCTTGGTTGTCATTTATCCCTGGTTCTCCTTGCTGTCTGCCCTTCAGCTGAATTTTGCCCTTTTCTGCTTATCCACCTCTTGGGCACTAATCTCCATCTTTTGCACACTGCTTTGCAGAGATAGCCACTCTTCTGGTTCACTGGTTCCACTGCTAGCTGCTAGTGAAATAATACTTCCTCACATTGCCCCTGAACTGCCCTCCTTCTATCTTTAAATTGTCCCCTTGTTCTTGCACGTCTCTTTTTCTGAAAGATGCTACCCCCTTGGACTTTATTGATTCCACTGAGGTACTTCAAATTTTCTATCATCCCCCTCTCCTTCTTTCCTCAAGGGTATACATATTAAGCTGCTTTAGTCTCTCCTCATACGGCTTCTCTTTGCAGACCCTGCACCATTTTAGTTGTGCTCCTCTGGACTGCCTCTATCCTGTCTATGTCCTTGCGGAGATGGGGTCTCCAGAACTGGACACAGTACTCCAGATGGGGTCTCACCAACTGTCTGTACAGAGGGATAACAACTTCCTGCTTTCTGCTGATGATGCCTCTCCTATATATCCAGTATACCCCAGCCCTCCCTACTGCCTTCTCACATTGCTTGCTAACTTTAAGGTCATCTGATATGATTACCCCAGGTCCCTTTCCTTTTTGTTGTTGTTATTACCTCCCCACCCATTCTTCCCTGGGTTCTTGTTTCCTAGGTGCATTATTTTGCACTTCTTTGCATTGAATCCTAGCTGCCATACTTCTGACCATTCTTCCAACCTTGCCAAATCCTTTCATCCTTTCCACGCCTCCTTGTGTATCAACCCTGTTGCATATCTTTGTGTCATCTGCAAAAGGCATACTTTTCCTTCCAGTCCCTCTGCAATATCACTGATGAAGACACTAAAAGGACTGGACCCAATACTGAACCCTGTGGTACCCCACTAGTAACCCCCCTTTCTTCAGGTGGACTCCATTTACAATTACCTTCTGTGTCCTGTTGTCCAGCCAATGTTTACCCAGGCTACCACCCTGGGACCCACTCCCAGGCTGGTTAATTTGACTATTAATCTTTGTGTGAGACTGTGTCAAATGCCTTGCTAAAGTCTAGGTAGGCCATGTCCACAGCCCCTCCCTGGTCTACTACTTTGGTCACCCAGTCAAAGAAATCTATTAGATTTGTCTGACATGACCTTCCCGCTGTGAACCCATGCTGAGAGCTGTCAATTATGTGGTTACAATTACATGAGAATTCACACTAGCTCCTACATTAAAAAGGAATACTTTTGATCATAAGTCATGCAACTTTGCTACAACATGCAGCACACACATAAATGTGGTAACCAAAATTTTGGGGATTACTGGGAGATACTGAGAAAGATCCCAGATGTGTGTTCTCACATCCAGAAACTATCTAGGATATTGTGGTTTCCAGCCACTCCCCCCACACAAGCAGAATATAGCATGGTTATCGATGCATCCCTTGGGTATGCAAAACTTACGGAAAAGTGCATGTAGAGTGCTGTACTGTCTGTACATCAACCAAAGTAATCACATTACTGATCCAAATTCCTGAGAAATTTTAACTTGAAGCATTGTAGAAACTGAAACTTTTGGTGGCATATATTTACTGTTATAGTTCATACTAATTAAATTCATGACCAGGGGCCAAGATTGCAGAAGAGGAGGTCAGGTGTAAGTGAGGAGCTGGAGCAGGCCAGTCAACCATATCAGCATTAAGGATAAGAAAGTATAGCAAGTGATGAAAATGAAAATAAACCTTTATGACTCAGTACCTGCTTGATTCCCCCCAGCTGTGGCATGAATTGCAGTCGGGTATGTTGGAAAGTTTCCATAGTTTGGCAAAATTCACACTAGGAGAACTGCAGAAGACTCATCAAGATGAATTAGGCAATCAAAATTTGGGACATTCACTGAGCTTCAGAATGGGCAGCGAAAGAGGTATACGCCAGTCGGGAAGACAAGCTTTCTAGGAAGAACTGAGAATAGTTGATCAAGAAGAACAGCTTCCTTCAGTCCAGAATCAACCCTCCTTGTGAACCTGAGTAAAACAACCAACAAGAACTGACAACAAGCAGACATTGCTCAAGTGCTACAAGTAGGGACAATACATTTTTAAGTTAATAATGGTAATGCTATCACCTGAGCCCAGAAGAAAAACATGTTAAACTCTACCAGTAGAGACAAGTTGGTTAACAGAACTGACCTCTATTCAAACAGATAAAACCACGCTAAAGAGGGTAGTGGGCATGGAAGTGAAAACAATTAAAATACGGAATAACTGATAGCTCTTATGAGATCACACAGCAGATATTGAACCCCCAATAAAAGGTACAAGTAAAGGAAACAGTATGGTGAATGAGGGTGCTGCATGGGGAAAAACAGACCTCATATACAAAATAGCTACCAAGGGGTGGGAAAGATTCTGGAATAAGTCAAGATATAACACCACTAGCTGTGCAGCTCAACACTCCCCAGTATATATTTAAAGGAGATTTTAATACCAGAATAACAAAGTTTGCCACTGTAGCTGACAGATGTATCAGAGCATTGTTGTCCAAGTTAAAAGTGGCTGGAATTTTCAACAGCTGAGGCCCTGCAAACTAATATTGGGACAGGTTTATTGGAAAGAAAGAGAGAAATCTGGACTCAGAAATACTGAGCCCTTTTGTCCTAGAGAATACTGGTGATGCTTCAAAATTTAAAACAACATGAGACAGTGAGTCTGTGCTACTAGAAAGTAATTTAATAAGATACTGTAAGAACACATGACTGGGGCAGGGCAAAAGCAAAATAAAAGCAATTGGGAAGCAAGAAATACAGAAGATGAGCAAAGTAGAAAATGAGAAATTAAATGAAAGTGAGGAAGCAAGTAGGCTCAGACAACCCAAGGAGAAAGTACATAAGAATCCTCTAATTATCAAAATATTGACCTCCAGAAATGACAGCAGAAATGAAAGAAAGTTTTCACAGATCAATAAACCACTAGTCACCCTCTCAAAACCAATTACCAGCATAACCAACAAAATAGAATCCCTCTGCACCAGAATTCAAGAGGTAGAGGAAAGAATAAGTAAATAGGAGGATTGGGGCAATCCATTGGCATCAACAGTAGAAAAGCATACAAAAGAACAGGAAGCATTTAAGGCTAACGTGGAAGATCTGGAAACAAGAGCAGGTAACCTCAAATTTAGTGAAAATTCCAGAAGGAGTGGAAGGAACTGATCCAGTAAAATTTTTGGAAGAACTAATGACAGGGGCACTGGCAGGAACAAAGAAACAGACAAGGTATAGCTGGATCAAACACATACTGTAGGGTAGCAGTAAACTGCAACTATCAGGGCAAATATCCTAGATTTGTTTATGTCAAGCCACAACACTACCAAGACAGAGAAACGCTGTTATATAAAGTGAGAATGGAAAAGAAATACACATAAGAGGAGACACATTACAGGTGTACCTAGACTTTACTCCAGATTCACTGTAAAACCAGAAAGCTTTCAACTCTATTATGGATTTACCATGCCAGAATCATATCAAATTTGCCTTATTGCCAGCAAGGCTCTGGATGAACTTTCATGGCACCACATATTTCTTTAATGCACCAAGAGGGGCAGAAAACAGTTATGAGACCTTTGCTACAAGAGCAAGATATGCTGCTGATATAAGCAAAGCAAATAAAAGAACAGACGAGTAAGGGTCTTACAGGGACAAAGAAGAACTTACAAGTCTAGCCTTAGAATATACACATCTTCAAGAATTTGAAGTAGTACTCCTGAAGGATATCCTGTGACTTTGGCGACCACGATTGGGGCACCTACTGAAAGGGTTACTCAATCATGGTTCCTGTCATCGAGGCAACTGGGGAAGGTGGGTGACCGGATGGGGTAGTGGGTGAAATAGCGATATCCTGTTGCTACATGCCTATGTGAGGAGGGAAGCAAGTATGCCGAACATGAGGTGGGAGGGGACTGAGAAGTTGTAGGGGTGCTGCCACAATGATCTGCTGAGCTGCTTCTGTGTCATGGTGGGTAGGTTCATGACTGGGGTGGGAATGCTGTTGGGTTTGGGTCTGAGCACAGGTCCATTTTGTTGTGCCCAGCCCATATTTTGTTTCCGTGTTTGCAGCCCCCAGACATGTACCCCCTGGAGTTGAGAATACTTAAGTTTAGGGGTATGAGGGGCAAAGCCCACTGTGGGGGTGTAGGGGCAAAGCAGACAATTCCAACTCTCCCATGCCATTTTGCTGTGTGCCGGGAGTACATCACCATTATCACATAAATGCACTTTGAACCAAGATATGGAAGAAAGGGCTCAGGCAACACCTGCCTCCGGGAGCAACATCAGAATGGCTCACGTAGGACTCCCAGTGATAATGCAGTCTAAGATGGTGGAGTAAGAGTTTAGCTGTCTCCACCTACTAATACAGTGCAGCTGCTTTCACTTGTATTAATTTTAGCAGTGTAGTTTTAAACTTGAGTGTCAGCTGTTCTGCCTTCTATGGGACATAAAAGAAATCTTTGAAGCTTGGTGCCCTGATGGACAATTCTTCTGTTTCTGATCAGCCTGGTGGCCTGGTAGCTAAATAAAAGCTGAAGCTCTCCAGTTGTGTTTTGTACTGTTTCCAATGCATGGACAACATTTGGTGTAGTTCCTTTTATGAAACCAAGAATTTGGAGTTTTGACTATGTCACTTTATGGTTTCAGAACCGTGGGCACTGTACTTATAAGCTCATGCTCACATTTCTGACACCAAGAAGTGACTTAATCAAAACTCCAAATTATTGGTTCCATGAAAGGAACTGCACAGAATGTTGTCCATACAAAGAAAACAATACAAAACACAACTTTACAGCTTCAGCTTCTATTCAGACACAGTTAAATATGGATCCTTTAGAGGTATGAATATAATTTATGAAAATTGAGACATTTCAAACAGCTGCACATAAATAGTTAATTCCTGTCCCTTTTAAGCTATGTTACAGGCTTCTCGGAGAGGAAGCCACATAGGATTGAGTTTTTAGCCATTCCTCTCTAGCTTGGTCTTTACTTTCTATCTCTTCAGTTTAACCTTCTCTTTCAGAGCTGCTTTGGAGTCATGGCCCTCCGTGGATTATTTCTTCCTTTTCATCAATTACATTTCCTTGCTTATTACTTTTCTCTTTCTTTGGTACTACTAGTTCTTTTCCTTTCCCCATTTATGCTTTTGTCCTTAGGGTTTTCTTTTGGCCACCTAGGTTTTGCTTGCTTTTTCCCATTTTTCTGGTTCCTGAGTTTTCTTCCTTTTTCTTTTCTTTTCTACTCTTTACGTTCTTTTTCAGTCTTTTATGCTCTATTCATCCCTCATTTTGGACATCTTTTTCATAGTTTCTACTGGTTTTCCTTTGTGTCCTTGTGCTCTGTTCTGCTTTGGATGCTGCTTTCTTGGTTCCAGTGTGTGAATCTGTTCAGTTCTACCTCTTTAGGGAAGGTTTCTCTTTTCATTCTCCCTTTCTTTTCATGTCTTTATTATTTTAATATCTCCTTCTCCCCTTTTTCTCTCTACCTTTTCTGGTTCCATCCTTGTGGGCTCTCATTTGTTTTGAATTATTTTTCTGTTCTCTTATTTTTGGTCACTAATTTTGTTGATTCTACTCTCTGAGCCTATTTCTGTCTTGGTACTAGTCCCATTGGGGTTTTGAGCTACAGTTTAACTTTGGGACCCAGGTGCTTTTTAGAGTATTGCTGAGGTGTCCCTATGTTCACGTGGGTTTTGTAGATTTTTTTTCTTTCGTTTTGTACAATTAATGTCCTCTCGGAGGTAATTTTCTTTCTTTACTGCTTGACTGTTCACCTTGTTTAGATGGGGCTGGGGTGGAATTCAGGGGAATTTTGTTTTTCTCAAATTCTCCTTCTCCCTCTTCCTTTTCTTTTTCTTGAGGAGGGGCCTGTCATGGGGTTCTCAGCAGGTGCTCTTGCATTTGGAGCTATTTTGAGAGGATCTTAAAGTTTTCAGCACAGCATACAGTACGTCCTCCCTTTTGAAGTGTCTTTTTTTTCCTCTGCCGTTATTAGTAGGTGGGTCAGAAGATATATGCCTAACTGAGTTCTCTTTGTTTTTCTTACAATTTTGCTTGGTTCTTTCCAAGTCAGGGGGCCCAGTAGGATTCTCATAGTGCACCCCAGAGTGCCTTGAAATTTCTAGGTGTTGCCTAGAGTGGGCTCTTCTACCTACTCCCTCCCTTCCTTGGAAGTCACTCTGTTATTCTTTTTCTACACTTTACTACACTTGCCTGTTTTAGCCTGTTTTGGAGGCTTCATGTTTGTTTCTTTCTTTCCTCTGTATGGGTAGATTTGTTTCCAGCCAAGTGTGGACTTTGCTTAACACACACACTCTAGAGTGGTTTATTGTGCTTATGAAATGGCTATCTAAATTGTAGATATTGATGAAAAGTAAAAATGATTGTATTAAAAGTAGTAAAAAGTTAAATCTTTGTCTTATTTTAATAAAATAATTCATTCTGCTTTCTTAGAGTTTTTTTTTGGGGGTTAAGCACTTATGTCCAACTAAGGCTGCCACAGTTGTAAGTTATGTGGTTGTTTTAGCAATGCCCTCACTGCCCCCAAAGCCAGCACCACTCCTGTTTAGATTATGAATTTTATATAGAGATCATAAATGAAAGTATCTTTTTGTATTTATTTAATTTAAAATCTGTAAATTAGTAAGGCAGGTGGGCTAACATGGTGGTTGTGCAGGTGAACAACAGTGCCAAGTAAAGTGGAGATGCAATTTGCTACTTGAGGTGAAAATGTGGGCAGCATCTCACAAGACCTAATGAAAATGGTAATAGAAAAGCAGTTTTAAAAATAAAAATGAAATGCAAGTAAAGGGGTGAGGAGGGAAGTTCAGAGTAACAGGCAGTTCAGTCATTAAGGAGTGGGTGTGCGACTGAGGTGACGCGGCTCTTAATGGGTAACAGAGGGTCTGTGTCTGCTTCTTTTGTTCTCTGGGCTAATTTTCTACTGTGGTCTACATCTGACTCTGGTAGATGACAATGAAATGGGCATCCAAATTCAAGCTTTCTAGGGAAGCAGTTTGGTATTTTAAATGCAATCAAAATGCTGGCTGAAATTACACTCATAGGGCCAGATATTTCAAAAGCGTTGCCCTGGGGCTAAATTAGTAGTGCCCAGCATGCTAAATTAGCCCAGACCCAAAAGCTCACTATATTCAAAGGATATTCCCATTGCTAAACCTGCTGAATATAGCATGCTAAGAAACAGGGCAAACTGGGCTGAGAGTGCTGTGCAGAAATATCCCGGGACTAAGACTATTTGAATATAGCAACCAGGAAATGCAAACCACAACAGCATCCCAGTTCACAGTGATGTGAATTATATGGCCAATGTGTGTGCTGGCAAAGGAGTGGAGTCAGTAAAGCTGCAAGCAGCAGCAGCACATGAAATTACATTGTACAGAAGCGTACAATGTTCAGAAATTTTGCCTTAGCACAAACATATTTGCACAGGTTTAGTGCAGAGGTAATGCCAGGGCAAAACTTTGCTATATTCAAAGTGATATGCAAATAAGACTACTTATGTAGTCTGTGACAAACATCCAGATTAGCATCTTATTATGACCTTATTTGCATGCAGTTGCCCAGTGCTATTGCAGGGTCCCACAGTTCCACCTGTAGGTCAGTCAGAAGTACAGGGCTGGCTGGGTCTGCCCTATCTCTACCTGTAGGTCAGTCTGGCAGTGTATGATGGTAGCTGCAGGCTACATTTGTATAGTACAGCATAGAATATTGTACCCCAGGGGACTACACAGCACAGGCACAGGTGGTGGTGCTGCATACAACTGTCAGACTGTAGTTCATACTACAGTGCCCAGCAGACACTACAGTAGCACAGGGGCCAGTAGTGTGGGGACACAGCAGATGCCTATGGTGTGTAGGGCAGTGATGACCACTGCACTGTACACAGTGACAGGCCCTACCTGCAGCTGTTTACTGACAGTGGACATTACTGTTATACTGTTGTGTGACCCACAGGTGCTGCACCCTGGCATGGGATGCTCACAATGACATATACATGGCTGGCTGTGAGTGCTGTGGTCTTGGTACAGATGTGCTGTATGTGGCTAGGGGGGCATATACCATCAGACAGGCACACTGGTGTTAGGGTATGCCCAACACTGGCCTTTGTGCACTGCGTGGTTTGTCTCAGCATTGTGGCTGTACCCAGTCTGTGGTGCAGCCTGGCCACTTGTACACCCTCCTCAATGCCCTCCATGCCCACAGTGCTGTATCTCTTTGCTGGCATCTGTTGGTGTCCACTGAAGGTTGGTCAGCAGGTGTGTGCTGTATGGCCGCATTGCCATGGTGTCCACTGGGAGCCAGATCACCACTTACTGCCTGGCATGATTGGGACTGGTGGCAGATGATGGTATCATAGTGATGCCATCAGTGAGCAGCATGTCTCATCTCTGTCTGGCTTATTTCTGTGTGTCTTACTTACTGGTTAGGGTCATACAAAGCTGAGTAAAAGTTGTGCAAAGCCACAAAGTTGCACAAAGCTGGTTTGCCCAGAGTTAAGACTACCTTTTCCTGGGTAGTAATTTGCACTGTGCAAAGTGTTGTGCTAAGTCACACAAAAACGCTTTGCGGTGCTGTTCACTGACTATAGCATTGCACCTGCATTCATGTACATGTCCCCTCAGCTTGCCCTTGCATACATTATAATTTTGCCCAGTGCTAATGCAGTTTCGTGTGCTATTTGATCTTTTGAATATAGTGGGTCTGCACTAACCCAGCATTAATCCTGAGCAAACGGTTTGTGCCCAGTGCAAAGTTTTGAATATCTGGCCCATAGTTGGCAAAAACAAGATGGCAGAGTTTTATTTTCCAACATTCTAAGCAGCAGATTTACCAGAATCAGTCCACACTGCCATTACTGGACCTTTTCCTGTTCATCAGACACATTAGCATACAAGAACTGGCCAATGAGAAAGCTTGAATTTCGATGCCCATTTCATAAGGACCTTTCAGCTTATTCCATCTGTTAATTCTTTGTTAGTCTTTTTTATCTCTTTTAGGCTGGAGATTGGTTTGATCAACTCATTTACTTTGATGCTATTTTCTTTGAGCTTAAACATAACTACAGTATATGGTGATCATGGTTCTTTGGTTCTTTGGTGGAAACAGGGATGCCTGGATATTGTGGCAGTCACAGAAACAAGGCACACAGAGAACCATGACTGGGATGTCAACATACCAGGGTACACAATACAGGAGGGACAGGGAGGGAAGAAGAGGAGGAGGAGTAGCTCTCTATGTAAGGGAAGGGATCAAAGCAACATAACTAAAGGGTAAACAGGAGGAGAGGAGGCACTGTGGGTCACCCTGGAGACTGGAAATGGCTCCACAATCCGCGCAGGGGTTGTATACAGACCCCCATCTCAGGAGGAAATGGACAAGGAAATGATAGAAGGCATCTTTGGGATAGCAGAGAAAGGGAGTTATTGCTGACGGGGACCTGAATATGCCAGATGTTGACTGGAGCACCTTTTCTGCAGCCACATCCAAGAGCAGGGCCTTCTCGAGGCCCTACAAGGGCATGCCTCAGACAGTTCATTTGGAACCCACTTGGGAGAGAGCAGTCTTAGACCTGGTACTCTCAAACAGGGATGGAGAGAGATCTCTGATCTTGAAGTGGTAGCCATCTGGGAACAAGCAACCACCAAACAGTGTGTTCACGATAAACTTAGCTGTAGAGTCAAGCAACACAAAAGTGAAGGTACAGGACTTCAGGAGGGCTGATTTTGTCATTATGGGAGAGTGCCTCAGAAAAGCACTAGCAAACAGGCAAAAGAAGGTGGGGTGGAGCAACAATGGGGAAACATGAAAACCGCCATCATAGCGGCAACAAGCCTTTGTGTGAAGCAAATAACCAAATCAAAATGAAAGAAAAAAACACTATGGTTCTCAAACAAGTAGTGGGGAAGGTAAGGAGAAAAAGATAGCATTCAGTAAGTATAAGGAAACACAGAAGGAGCAGGACAGAGAACTGTACCAGTTAAAGCAGAAGGAAGCGGGTAAGGCAGTCAGAACAGCAAAGGCCCAAACTGAGGAAAGATAGCCAACTCAGTTAAGAAGGGGACAAAACCTTTATAGGTACACCAGGGAGGGAAGAAAGACTAAGACAAGGATACTGAGTGAGTATTCACAATGGAAAAGCCGGAGAAATACCTAATCCAGTCAATAGAAGCACTCTGGATAGGGGTTGATATTAGTCCTTTCACAGAAGAATGGGTTCTGAAAGAACTCCTAAAACTGAAGGTGGATAAAACAATGGGGCCTGATGGGATTCGCATAGAATTCTAAAAGAACTAAGGAAGAACTAGTAACACCACTTACTACCCTTTTAATAAATCATAGGATGATGTTGTGGTGCCTGAGGACTGAAGACAGAGGCAGGAAACTACAGACCTGTCAGTTTAACTTCAGTGGTAGGAAAATGATGGAATTACTTTTGAAGGAAAGAACTGTTGAGTACCTAGAGGCCAGTGGGGCACAGGACCCAAGGCAGCATGAATTACAGCAGGAAGGTCATGTCAGATAAATTTAAATGATTTCTTTGACTGGGTGGCCAAAGCAGTAGACCAGGGAGGGGCTGTGGACATGGCCTACCTAGACTTTAGCAAGGCATTTGACACAGTCCAGCACAAAAGACTAATTTTCAAATTAGCCAGCCTGGGAGTGGGTCCAAGGATGGTAGCCTGGGTAAAACACTGGTTGGACAACAAGGCACAGCAGATAATAGCAAATGGAGTCCACAGTGAAGAAAGGAGGGTTACTAGTGGGGTACCACAGGGTTCAGTAATGGAGCCAGTCCTTTTTAATGTCTTTATCATTGACATTGCAGAGGGACTGGAAGGAAAAGTAAGTCTCTTTGCAGATGATACAAAGATCTGCACAGGGTTGATAATGAAGGTGGGGTGGAAAGGATGAAAAGGACTTGGCAAGGTTGGAGGAATGGTCAAATGTATGGCAGCTTAGATTCAGTTCAAAGAAGTGCAAAGTAATGCACCTGGGAAACAAAAACCTAGGTGAAGAGTACACAATGGGGGTGAGATACTGACAACAACAAAAATGGAAAGAGACAGGGTAGTCATATCAGATGAACTAAAGGTGGGCCAGCAATGAGAAGGCAGTAAGGAGGGTTGGGGATACTGGGATGCATAGGAGAGGCATCACCAGTATCAAACAAGAAGTTGTTGGCCTCTGTACAGATTGTTGGTAAGACCACATCTGGAGTACTGTGTAGAGTTCTGGAGACCCCATCTCTGCAAAGACATAGAGAGGGTGGAGGCTGTCCAGAGGAAGGAACCAAAATGATGCAGGGTCTGCATCAGAAGACATATGAAGAAAGACAAAAGGAACTAAAGATGTATAGACTCGAGGAAAGGAGGAGATGGGGGACATAATAGCAACTTTCATATACCTAAATGGAATCAACAAAATCCAAGATGGTAGCATTTTCAGAAAAGAGATGTGCAAAAACAAGGGGCACAATTTAAAGATAGAGGAGGCGACAGCTCAGAGGTAATGTGAATAAGTATTTCTTCACAGAAAGGGTTGTGATACATGGAACAGCCTTCCTGAGGAGGTCGTAGAGTCAAAAAAAGTGGGGAATTCAAGAGTGCATGGGACACACATAAGGCAATTCTAGTGGGGGTAGAAGGAAGTAGGCTGTTGGTTAACTAGGATCTGCAGCTTATCCATTTGGTAGGAAATGGGCAGACTAGGTGGGCCAAGTGGTCCTTATCTGCTGTCAAATTCTATGTTTCTATATTTCTATGGTATTGCCCTGAGGCAGTCCAGTGGAGAGGTGGAGGTTGGGAGGATTTTTCTTTTTTTTCTTTATTGGGATGTGTACATGGGGACCACATATTTGGTACTCTTTTCTTTTCTGGTATAGGGATTTTTAACCTATCCATATTGATATTTTTATCTTACAATATCTAGCACTACAAGATTAATTTCTTATAATGTGAATGGTATTCATAACCTGGTGAAGCGTACCTGTCTCCTCCAATATTTTCATCAACAGAGAGCAGATTTTGTTTTTATACAAGAGATGCATTAGTCCTCTGTTGAGCATTCCTAATTTCAAAAGTGGAATTTTGAGCATACACAGATACATAGACAGTGTGTCCAGAATGGGGCCTGTGGCCCACCAGTCTACCATTTGAGCTTGTAAGTTCAGTGTATGTTTTCCTAGAAGTCTGTTGCCCTTTAGCCCTGACCTCCAGAATTCCTTTATGTCTATCCCATACATTCTTAAATCCGTGATTCTTTCAGCCCACCACTTCCTCTGGCAGGGTGTTCCACTGGTCCACCACCGCTCTGTGAAGAAATTCTTCCTCACATTTCCTCCAACTTCATCCCATGCCCTCTAGTCCTGGAAACATCTTTTTCGCTTAAAAGTGTATTCCTGCACCCTGTTCCTCCCTGTAAGATACTTATATGCCTCTATCATATCCCTCTCTCCTCTCCTCCAGGAGTACATGTTCAGTTCCTGCAACCTGTCCTCATAGGACTTGTGATGCACCCATGTACCATCTTTGCTGCCCTCCTCTGAACCTTCTCTACCTGTCTATGTCCTTACGTAGGTAAGATCTCCAGAACTGTACACTGTACTCCAGGTGAGGCCTCACTAGTATCTTGTATAGTGGAATTATGACCTCCTTTTCCTGCTGGTGATGACCCTGCCTATGCATCCCAGCATCCTATTTGCTTTACCTGCTGCCTTGTCACACTGTTTCCTACCTTGAGGTCATCAGAGATGATAACCCCAATATCTCTTTCCTGCTTGGTGCATGCTATATCCTCACCCCCAACTGATATATTGTGCCAGGGTTTTTGTGCCCCTTATGCATTATCTTGCACTTCTTTGCATTGAATTTCAATTGCCAAACCCCTAACCATTCTTCAAGTTTCTGCTGGTCCCTTCTCATTCTGTCTACACCCTCTGGTGTGTCTACTCTGTTACAGAGCTCTGTATCATCAGCGAACAGAGAAATTCTGCCTTCTAGGTCCTGCGCATTGTCGCTGATGAAGATGTTGAATAGGACCAGTCCCAGCACTAGTTCTTGTGGTATCCCACTGGTCACTCTTCCTCTGTGGAGTGACAGCCATTTACCACCACTCTGTGTCCTGCCACCCAGCCAGTTACCTACCCACCACACTACTGTCCTGCCCACACCCATATTCCCAGTTTGTGTAATAGTCTTCTATGTGGCACAGTGTCAAAGGCCTTGCTGAAGACCAGATAGGCCATGTCCACTGCCCTCCCGAGCCACCTCCCTAGTCACCCAGTCAAAAATTCAATGAGGTTAGTCTGACATGACCGCCCTGGTGAAACCATGCTGCCTTGGGTCCAGTAGTCCACTGACAACTAAATGTTCCCACTAGTCTCTCCTTCAGTAGTGCTTCCATGATCTTCCCCACTACCAAGTGAGGCTGACTGGTCTGTAGTTTCCGCTTCCTCTTTGTTCCAACTTTTGTATAAGGGGACTACATCTGCTGTCCTCCAGTCTTTGGGTACCTCCCTGTTTCCAGTGATCAGCTAAACAGGATAGCCAGAGGTTCAGCTACCACCTCTCTTAGCTTTTAGGACCCTGGGTCACCCATCTGGCCCCATTGCTTTATCAACTCTTATTACTTCCAGTTCCTTCAGGACCCTTTCTTGTGTAAAGGGACTTGTGTCCATTTCTGCACCATTCTCACCCTTGTACTCCCTTCAGACCCATTACCTCTTCTTCCTCAGTAAAGACTGAGCAGAAATACCTGTTCAATATATCAGCTTTACTGTTGTCATCCTCCACGCAGCCCCCATCCTCCCCTTCAGTCTCACTACCTTTTGCCTTTCTTTTTCACTTATGTACCTGATTTTGCAATGTGTTCTTCTGTCTGAGCTTTGGCTTCCCTACTGACCTCCCTGCCTCCCTTGCTTCTCCTGGTACTTTTCCCTATCACCTTCTGTCTGTGTCTTTTGTATTGCCTGAATGCAATCTTTTGGCTTTCACTTTTTGCTACCTCTTTGGAAAATCATAATGGTATCCTCTTCCTTTTCCTCTTGCTAACCTGCTTAATGCATAACTCTGTTGCTCTTGTAATCCCCATTTTAAATACCGCCCACTGTTCCTCAACCCCTGATTCCTGCCCCATTCCTCTTAATGCCTCTTTCAAGTATCTCCCCATTTTCCCAAAGTCTGCCCTCTTAAAATCCAAGATACGTGCTTTTGTGTGGTTTGGTTCTGCTTCTCTGTGATTTCAAACCACAATGACTGGTGGTCACTGTTCCCCAGGTGCTCCTCCACTGTTATCCCCATCACACTGTCCCTGTTTGTGAGCACAAGGTCCAGTTTTGCCTTCTGCCAAGTTGGTTCCATGACCAGTTGCTTGAGGAAGGCACCCTGAAGGAGTCCAGGATAAATCTGCTCCTAGTTGATGCTGTTGCTGGGATGCTCCAGTCCATGTCTGGAATATTGAAGTCTCCAACCAGTACTACCTCACCTTTGTCTGCCATCCTTTGGATGGTTAGCATCAGCTCCCTATCTGTTTCTTCCTCCTGTGCTGGTGTCTATAGACCACACCTGTGCGGATGGCTGGCCCATTTTCTTTCCAGCTTAACCCACAGTATCTCTCCCCAGTTTGTTCCTCCTGGATCTCTGTGTCCCTTATCTCATTTTCACATACAGTGCCACTCCTCCTCCCTTTCTGCCTGTCTCTTCTGAATAGGTTGTAGCCAGGTATGACCATCTCCCAGTCATGGTTATCATTACACCAGGTTTCAGTGATGGCCACAATGTCCAGGTCTGACTGCACCATGACAGCCTCAGATCTTCCATCTTGTTGCTAAGGCTCCTGGCACTGGTACACATTGCATGTTTTTTCTTCTTCTTTTCATGATTCAGGCCGATGGGGGGTTAATTCTATGTTGGCTGAGGCATCCTTTCAATCTGTCTCAAATTGTTGAGGATGGCATGGGGCATTATGTGATAGTTATGGGCTCTTTGTTTGGTAGACCCTTACTTACATTTGTTAGCACTTATTTCAATTTTTTCCTCCTTCTTCTCACTTTTTGTTGCAACATTTAAAGGGGCAGTTGCTTTGGGGCAGAGACTTTAACCTCACTCGTTCTCCTGATCTTGATTCCTCATGCCCTAAAGCTTTTTGTTTTCTCCAGCTAATTGTTTTCTATGTAAAACTTGCAAATTTGGGGACTGGTGGATGTATGGTGGTGTATGAACCCCAGAGCGCATGAATATACACATTATGCTCCTCATTATGGAGTCATGCGATGCTCAATTTATTTTTACTACTTTGGAACACCTTAACACTGTCTCTGAGGGTTCAACATGGCCCATCTTTCTGTCTGATCATGCTCCTCTTTTAGTGTCATTGTCTCTGGGTCTATCTTCTTCTACCCACTTTGGAGTTTCCACCGTGGTCTTATTGATAAATTAGATCACCAAATCCTGCAATTTTGCAAGAAAACAACAGGGATAATATTTCACTTTGTATCCCTGGGATACACTGAAGGCAGTTCTTTGTGATACCATCACTGCACATCACTCTGTCATTCATAGGGCTTGGAGGGCAGAATAATGACATTACAGTCAAAGCTGCATTTATTGCAGGTGGACTTGGAGATCAGTGACACAAGGTGCAAGCACAAATTTTGGAGACCTGTCTGCAGCTCCAACAGGTTCTTGATCAGAAGGTTGAGCATGCTTTCTTTATTTGCAGCAGGACTATTATGAGAGGAGTCCCCATGGAGTGCAGCATTTGGCTTGGTGACTTTGCGTGCATCAAGTAGTTGCTATGGTAAAAGACTTCATTCCTCCTCAAAGCTAGTTGTACTACTTGAGGAGATGATATTCTTTGTATTTTTGTTCATATTGCTCTTTATTCCCCAGATTCTCCTTGCCCCTCTGACAGCCGTGTAGAGTCTTTTCTGTCCTCTGCTCTCCTTCTGTCACTTTCCTCCAAGCAAGCCCAACTATTACTCTGTTTCAAATACCTGTAAAGGGTGTACCACAGCATCCCAACCACTAAGTCAGGTAAATTTCTAGGAATTGATGACTTCTCAGTGGAATTTTTAAGCTCCTCTTTAAGGAATTGTTCATTCAACATTGCTTCATCTTTTTACTATGTTCAAGAAGGGAATGCTCTGCCTCCTTCCTGGCAGTATAGTATTATTACTGCATTGCCAAAGCTGGGGAAGTATCCTACTATTCCCACTTTCTATTGCCCAGTTCCTGTTTTGAATTCCAGCTATAAGTTTTTCACGTCCATTTGAACTACTCAGATAGAAGGCCTTCTCTTCTCCTGCTGAACCAAGACCAGGTGGGTTTTGTTCAGAAATGGTAGGCACACTATAATGTTTGATGTACCTTTCTGCTATTAGAATATGCCCAGCAGCATTCAATCCCCTGGTCTTGGCATATTTAGATGCAGAGAAGGCTTCTAATCAGGTCTCCTGGTTCTTTGTGGTCTATGCTGTGGGTGATGGGTTTTCCAACTGTATTTCTTACAATGCTTAAGCAATATTATTTCACCTCAAGTACTTTTGGTTAGGTTAATGGTTTATTTTCTATCCATTTCCCTTGGGATAAGGCATCCATCAAGGCTGCCTCCTTCCCCTCTGTTTGCTCTCTGTATTGAGCCTTTCATTGCCCATATTCATTTGGCAGCTGACATTCATGGGATACCTTTGGGAGGTCTGGAATATAAAACAGCATTATTCAGTGATTGTATTCTTTTGACCCTTACAGATCTTACTCCTTCTCTTTGGTTGTTCTTGACTTTTTAGCCACATTTGAGGGCTTAGCGGGTTTCCGTCTTAGTAAGGATAAGACAGAAGTTTTGGCTTGTAACTATTTCCCCTAGGTCTTATTCATGAACATTATCCTGTTCATTAGAATATGAATCGCCTACAGTATCCGGGGTTATGATTCCTCAGAAATTAAATAATCTCATCTTACTCAATTATGAGCCCTTGATGGAAGCACTTGCCCAGGACTTCATGATTGTCCACTTTTTGTTGACTTTTTCAATGGGTTGAGGCTACTCGGACTAATGCTCTGCCTCACATAATTTTTTTTTTGCAAACTCTTCCTCTTTTCCTACCTTTTATCATTTTCAGGACTGGCAGCAGATGTTTTTGAATTTCCTTTGGAATTGAAAGAAACCTCAAATTCGGCAACATTGTTCTCTTTATCAGTGGATCTTTGTGGAATAAATTTTCCTGGCCTTCAGTGGTATGTGGTTGCCTGCCAGTTGCATATATTGTATCTCGGACATCCTTTTCTTTCTAGGTATACTGGAAAGATATTGAGTTTGCTTTAAATTATCTTTATGATAGAAGTCGTATACTTTATTCTCAGCATCCACCATTTCCCCTTTTACTTTTATTTTTCTAAATAACTCAGGAAGTATTGATCATCTGGCATAGGGTTCATACCCAAGTTATGAACCTTAATGTTTTTATTACCGCGTTGACCAGGAATAGTCATCTCCCTTGAATTTTCCAGACCTTTTTCTTTGATGCTGGGCTAGGCTAGGCCTGCACTATGTTCATCAACTGTTTGAAGCCACATGGTTCTGACATTTTGCAGACCTTCATGCTGCCTATAAACCTACCTTCAGTGGATCACTACCATTATTTACAGCTTTGGCTTGTCTTCGTCTTCTCTGCATCGGTCCAGATTTGTTTCTGGCTTTTGGATGCGTTGTTAGCTTTAGCTATTTCTTGTCAAGCTGGGGAGTTGCAGGAGCATTTAATTAGTACCTTTGATTCAACAATCTGTTCCTCTACCACTGAATCTACTACTCTGTTTTTTGATGTTGGTTGGTAGACCTTCAGATGGAGGTGAATTTTCTCAGAAGTAGGGTATGCTTTGCCTACACATAAGCTTTTAATGGTGCCGTATCTCTGGGAGTTTGCATGGAAGTACAGAATACACTTCTTTGAAGACCCAGATTTTCTTCTTTCTTGCCTGGGTCCTACTGATGGAGCATGCTGGAGGCAGTGTGGTGAATGTGCCACAGACCAAGTCCACGGTTTCTGGTCATGTCCTTCTTTAGATTTATTTTGGTCACAGATTTCCAGGGTGATAGTGCATGTTTTTAATCTTACTTCTAACATTATTACCTTTGTTGGTTTTGTTACTTATACCCATAAGTGACTTTCTGTCATAGGGTAGGGGTCTGTGTCATTTTACTCATTTTCACTCCCTGACTTTTGCTTCTGACATCTTGCTCCCATGTCACTTATCTCCGACTAATTGTCATTCCCAGACAATTCGCTCCTTTCCTGTGCCAAATCATACACCTGCAAAAAGACCATGCAAGACACTACAAATTCTGATTCTATAACAAATAATGATAAGCCTTCAGTCAGATGACATCCAAATAGTTTCAGGCTTAGCAATTGGAGGTTCATTTAAGTTCTTCTTGCATTTTGGGTGGTACCCCCTCGATGGATTAACTTATCACTGGGATGCATCTCTGAGCCTGTGACCTGATTGAGCCATGCATGCATCCAGGGAGAGGCAATGTGAGTAATTGGATGTGGTGTTGCTTTCCTGTGGAGAGGAATCACATGAGTGTCATGATTTGTTGCACAGCAAGCAGTGGTGGAAGGATCAGCTGTGCTCACCATTCCAAATGTTTAAAGCCATGGGGCAGGTATGTTGCTGTTTTGTGCTGTGTGAGTTGTGGTAGATTGGCCTGACCTAGTCTCCTTGTGGTCCATGAGGCTGTCCATTTGTAAATTGTAGGAGGGATTTTTTGAGGTGCAAGGCTGTAGCTCCCTTTTAAAATCTGTAGCCCAGGAAGTGAAGCTCTAGTTGTGTGTTGGTCACATTCCTATCTCATTAAACCAGCATGACTACTCAGGTAGTACATTATATCTGGATGGTGGCAAAGGTTTATTTTGTTAGTCAGTGGGGTTGGAGTGGTGGGCTTTACAAAGAACATTTTCAGGTCAATAGAGGGTTTGAATTTGATAACTTCAGGTCGAACTCCATGGCACTTATCAGGTGCAATTTGTGATGAAAGGTTATATGATCTAATATAGAGATTTCCATGAGGGAGAAAATGATGGGGAGTGATGATGACAGGGAGTGAAACTGATAGGAGTGAACTGTTGGGAGCGGCATTACATGGAGCGAAGTCATGAGCTAAAATGTCATGCTCCTGGGGCAGTAACAGTGTGAGTTATGCTTACTTGAATTATTTAACTGTATTTGATGATTTGAGGTGATGGGTACTTTATGAAGTTAGTGTTGATCTGGATTTTGTTCCTCAGAGGGTGTTATTTAGTTCATTTTAGTTAGAGGGACTTTTCTTTATGGCTCCCTTGATCTCGCCTATGGGCTTTTGCTTCCTTTTATGTTAGCTCGCACTTGCACAGCCAACATATTGCATTAGTAGCAGATTTGGAGGTGTGGTCACTGTAGGGAAATGCAGGGCATGCATCAGTAGGTGAGTCCTCATTCCCGAATAAAGCAGCTGCAGGCGTGACACCAGCAACATGTAAACTGGCAACCAAATCAAGAAAAGGTCCACTGCAGTGAGGGCCAAGCTTCACATGCAGTGGCATGCCTTTCCTGGTGAACCAGTTTACAAAATATGGTGGCATGCCACCGAGAGTGCCCCCGACCCACTTAATTTGCTGATGGGAGAGCCACTCCCTGTCGGCATAATGCAACCCTCCCATTTAAAGTGTGTGCTGGGGATGCCCAATGCCCTTAGCATCATATCCCCCATCCCAGTTTAATTTGCCAATGGGGAGCCAACTCACAGTCGGCATATGTCCCCCCATTTGTTTGTGTGCCAACGGAGGTGCCCAATGCCCCACTGGCTACAGAATCCCTAAACAAAACACTCAGGTGGCATGTTGAGAGCCCACCCCAGCATGCCAAATGCCCATGTAAAAGAAAAACATCCCTCAATGTTTTTTTTTTAAAACCTGCAAAGCAGAAAACAGTCCCTCATTGATGCTGGTTGCCCCGCCCAACTCACACCGACCCTGTCTCACCCCCACACCACATACTATCTCTGAAGCATGGCACAACAATCTTTCAGGACTGGAAGGCGGAACATATCTGCACTGTTCAAAGCTGACCGCTAACTGAAGAAATGTTGGTAAGCTGTATAATGACATAAATAGGGTTTTTTCAACTTTGTGCATATCCCGGCATTTTTGGAATTTTGGCACCAACTTTTCAACATGGGGTTATTGGGACCCCTCCTCACAATTCAGTCACTGTCATGAGTTTTGTCCCAAAAGGTGATTTTGCAGTCTCTGTGCAGAATCACCTTTTGGGACTTATTAACAAAACAACAGTGCCATTGTTCATGAAGGGGGCTCTCAAAAGCCTATGTTTCAAATTTGGTGAAAAAAATCCAAAAGTGGTTGTTTTATGAGTGTGCATTGTGCAATTTCAGGCATGCTCGTAACTTTGTGTATTTATAATATTTTCACTCCAGATTTTCAAAATTGACATTTTCTACACCCTTATGAACAGTACAGCTGTCATTTTATATATCCTCGCTGAAATATGTTTTCACAAATTCGGCGAGATTAGCGTGGTCACTGTGCTGAAATCAGTTTTCAGGACAGTTTGAGAAAATGACAGTGACACTGTTTATGAGCAGAGGTTCTAAAATGCCTGTGTTGAAAATCTGTTGCCGAAAGTCCATAAAATGACTGTCTTACAAGAGTGAGTTGCACAATTCACATAGCCTTGTAACTCCACAAATTTGCAATATTTTCCTGCCAGATTTTCAACACTAGCATTTTTTCTCATCTCCTTGTAAACAGCACAACTGTCATTTTTCATCCTGCCCAAAATGTGTTTCACACCTGTGGTACACAATGGCATGGTCGCATTGGGAAATCAACTTTGGGACAGATTAACAAAATAACAGTGCCACTGTTCATGAGGGAGGTCCCAAAATGCCTATGTTGAAAATGTGGTCAAAAATCCCCAAAATAATTGGGTTACAGATGTGTGTTGTGCAGTTTCTATGTCTGCTCATGGCTTCACCAATTTTTCATATTTTCACTCCAGATTTTCGGTGTTGCTATTTTTACACCTCCTCATGATCAATACAGTTGTCAGTTTTCACATCCCGCCCAAAATGTGTTTTCATGCCTGTCGCCAAATGGCATAGCCGCTGTGCAAAACCACCTTTCAGCTAACAAACTGATAGTGCTGCTCTTCATGAGGTGGGATCACAAAAGCCCATGTTGAACATTTGGAGTAAAATACTAACAAACGCTTATGGCATTAGGGGTTTCAACTGTAACATCCCACCCTGTAGAGACTGACAGGTGTCAGGGTGTGACTTGGGATCATTGGCTGTAATGCTCATGCCATTCCACCCCCACCCACCCCACCTACATACAGCCACTGACAGGCGTTGAGGTGTGCCTTGGAGTTTTCTGCCCAAAGTTCAACGATTCTCCTATACTGCACCCATCTCAGCATATTTTCTTATGGAATGGGGTAAAGTATAAGGCCCAAAGCACACCACAACACTTGTCAGTGTCTACAGGGTAGGTGAGGTAAAATGGTATGAGTTTTATAGCTGATGCCCCAAGGCACACCCCAAAGCCTGTCAGTCTCTGTAGGGTGGGGGTGGGGCTGGCATCAGTTCAATACTTTACTGCCACCCTATTATTACTTCAAAATAGCTTCCTGAATGTCTGGAACCTTCATGCACCGCAAAAAAACTAGAGTTACGGGCTCCCACCACCATGGATCTCCACAGATATCATCAGCAAATGCCGCATCAGGGACCAGGCATGGAAAAGGTACAAAACAACTAGCTCCGATCAAGCCTTTCAATCTTATCGAGCCTTCGGAACTCCTGCACAAAATCGGATCCGACTAGCCAAACAGAACTATTTTTCGCTGGTCAGGCACAAATCTAACCACCGACCCAATTCTGGAAAACTATAAAATCACTCCTATCCACGCCGGTACAACCACCTACCCTGTCCCTATCCATCCTTTGCACAGCTGTCACTGACCCTCTGAAGTTGCCTCGGTTTTAACACCTTCTTCACCAACAGCACTTCCTCCCTGGTACAGAGCTTACCTCTTTCCCCCTCGAGCAACTACCACTCTTAACTTCCAGTACACCTCCCCTCTTTCCTTCGACCTGTCTCCCAGCCAAAGTCTACCAAGCACTGTGTAACCTAAACCTCAACAAGGGTAAATGTCCCTCGGGCATGGACTCCAGACTACTTCAGCTCTCAGCCCCTGCTATTGCAGCCCGATAGCTGACTGCTCAACCTTTCCTTCTCAATGTCAACAATTTCCACAGCATGGAAGCTGGCAACTGTCATCCCACTTCCTAAGGGGGACCCTCCTCCTGGGAATTACACTCACCCATCTCCCTTCTCCCAACTCTGGCAAAAATACAAGAACAATTTGTCCTTGCTCAGTTCTCTCCAATACTTAGTCGTCCTCTTTCTTCACCTTTACCAATCAGGCTTCTGAAAATCTCATTCCACTGTCACCTCCCTATTAAGAGTCACAAATGATATCCTCTCAGGTATAGATAAGGCCATATCACCTTGGCCATCTTCATCGATCTGGCCAAAGCCTTTTATACCGTCTCCCACACAATCCTACTGGACAAACTAAAGGCTGCTGGCCTATCTGACCTTGCCACTAACTGGTCTCAGGTGTACTTGCATGGCAGACAGAAAACTGTGAAATTGGCCCCAGCATGTTGTCCCCCTTCCCTATCACCATGGGAGTTCCTCAAGGTTCAGTCTTGGGGCCCAATCCTTTCTCAGTTTTCCTGAATGAACTACCGCAAGTCTGCTCTCGTTCTGGTATACAAATGTACATGAGGCGATACTGTGCTTACAACACTGGCCCATCCCAGAAACAGTGCATGCCCAACTGCAGCAGGATTTCAACACTGTTCAACATTGACTCAAATCAAATCAGCTTTTCTTAAATGCAAAAGACAATCTCACTAACTTTTGGCTCTACAACCTCAGCTCTCCGACTCACCATCCCCTTTCCTAACCCTGGACCTTGCCCCTTAGAATCCTGTACCTCATTCTGCCACCTAGGCATCTGGCTCGACCAATATCTAGACTTCTCAACCCACATAGACTCCTTTACAAAAATTGCTTCCAAAACTGGGGGCCCTCTATCGTAATAAAGGCTGCCTGCCTACCCGGTCAGGCATAAACTCGTCACAAAAATTATACTTCAATTTTGATTACGGGAAGTAGTCTATGGCACTGCCTCACCATCCACTCTGACCAGCCTGGACACTCTTTCATTCCTTCTGCCGCTTCATACTGGAAAGTCCTAAACTGGTGCACCACTGTGACCTATACAGCTCCCTGGCCTTTCCTCACTCTCAGCCCGCAGACTAATCCACTGCTCAAGAGTTGCTGCTAAATACTGGTCCCATACCCTTCCTCTCTACCTGAATTCTACCTTAACTACTCAACCCCGGCGGCTTACTCGCTCAGGTCACTCGGATACAAAGGCGTTTCCATACCCCTCATATGCATACCTCTATGGGTCAGGCTGCGCTTAGTTACCGCTTACCTAAACTATGGAATGATTTCCCAACAGATTTCACCACTTCTCTAATCTTAGACACCGCAACACCCGCCTCCATGAATATTTCCTCACTGTCTGCTCCTGCACTGGGCCTACACATTAGTAGGCCTCAAGCCCTGCTGGGCCTCCATACCATGTTATTTTGACATAGTCGCAATCCTTTTAAAGTCTACAGATCAATAGTTATGTTAACTTTATATGTACAATGCAATGTCATTTGCAATGCTTTTGTCTCTTACCTGCCTAGTCTTAAGTTGCATGTCTGCCTTAGCTACCCTCGTGTATAGTCCTTCATATTGTGCCTCCTCAACTGTACAAATTATTTGTGTGTTTGTTTGTCCTCTCATTGTCCCCTCCTTGTTTCCCCAGGTCGCATCTGGAAATGAGTGGTTAGCCGCTCAGTATGCCTGCCTGGTTAAACTCTTAAATAAATAAATTAAAAATAAATAAATAAATTATGCATCTCTAACTCCTGCACTACCAATGCCAGCAAGACAACATTTGGCATTGACAAATGCTTGTTTTCTTTTGTTATAAGATATCATACTGCCTTGATTTTGCCATTGTAAAATTTGTTCAGGTTGTATACTGATCCTTTGAACATGATTATTTCATTCTTATTGTATACTATCCCATTATGTAAATTTTTGTTGTTGTTACCTTTCTCAGAGTTTAATGTTAATATTATCTTTTTATCGGATTGAATTAGTACAAGCATTCTGAGAATATGTTGTTTTTTCATTTGTCTATGCTCCTATGCTAGTAGTTATGTTTTGTTCTTGTACATTTTTGAATATGGTTTCCAAAAAGTTGTACTTTATAAAAAATGGCTCCATACATTGGCAATGGCAGAACTAGTAGGCAATGGGGCAGTATATAAGATGGAATGAGGTGCAAGGAAGGAAGAGAAAGAAGGAAGAGAAGAATAGAAGACAATCTTTCCATATGTGTGTGTTTGTGTCTGTCTGTCTCTGTCTCACATACATGCATGCATGTTTTCTTGTTATGTGAGATAGAAAGTGCTGACTGGGGTCTGTGGGAGCTCGGATTCATCCTCACACACTCCCAGAGCACATTGTGTTCCACAGTAATCTTTGCAAGTTAAAGGGGGGCACAAATAAATCCAGGAGTTTTTCTCCTTTAGGGATGCAGTGCATTGAGCCCTGCAGACCTATTGCTTTCAAAAACGACTCGCATTCTTTTGCATTCTTTGTGATCAAACAACATGCCCCACCATCACCTCTGCATCTGTGCAGCACTCTGCTCACACTACTCTATTTATTTAGTAAAAAACATTGGGGGCATCCTGATCATGACACTGGGGGATTGGGCACCCCCAGCATCACTTTAATTTTTGGGTGTGGTGAGTGCTGAGAGGAAGGTCAGGTGGGAGGAATATCTATAATTTAAAAGGCAAAGAGTGGCAGTTATGGCACCCTTCACCATCTCAATTTGGCCCACAGCAGTCTACTGTGCAGTGCGATCTCTAGCACATAGCCAGTGGACTGGAATATACTGGTCATGGCATAATGTGCCATGACCACCGATCTTTTATGTCTCTTAAATTAGAGATATCCCTATCTGACCCCTCCTCTCAGCACCCCCCTGAAACATAACAGTGATTTTGGGGGTGCCCAATCCCCAGTGTCATGATCATGTTCTGTGTCCCCTTTTTTCATAGCCCCCCACCCCTACAGAAACATTAGTATGACACTGGAGGTGTCCAACCTCCAGTGCCACCACAGTACTTCTGTATCTTTTTGTTTTTTAATATTCCCCCACCCAACCCTCTCTCTCAGTGCCAACCCCTGAAACATAAGTGTAACACTGGGGTGCCAAACCCCCAGAGGCACAATCCAAAGATTTTTTCTTTAATCAATCAAAAAGAAACCCATCCATCAATGTCTTTTATACACAATTTTGTACCCCACCCGCCATCCCACTCAGCACCCACCACTCCACCCCCAAGCTCTTACTTATGAAATAGGGTCCAATGCCATAATCCCTTCTGAACCACAGACATGTCTTCACTCTTTAAGACCAGACCATGAACTGAGTAAATCAGTTATGCATTTCAATTCATTTCATTGGGGTTTTGAACATAATAGTATAACTTGGCCATTTCTCAATATTTTGCCCCAGAATTTCAACACACCTTTTGGGAAACCACCACATGAACAATGCAAATAGCAATAGGTAAATCTGTCCAGAAAGGTGATTCTTTGGTCACTGCACAAAATACCTTTCAGGCAGTAGCTCAAAATTTTCTCTGCCATGGTTCATGACAGCTATGTTGAAAATGGAGTCCTATTTTTCTTTTCAAGTCAAATCTGGATAGAAAGAGCATAATATTTTCAGAATCATAACACATGCTCAGATTGTTTTACTATCTTTGTCCAGAAAAGGACACAGCTGCAGCTTGTTCCTGGGTGTGTTTGGGAGCACAGGGAGGTTAAATGACTTGCTCTGGTCACATACCATACAAGTGGAGCATGATGGAATTAAAACCCTTCTGCTGGATGAGCTAGACTTGTTCACAGCTCTTTGCTTTAACCTCTAAGCTGTACTGCCGCTAATAATCAAAACTTCACATTTCAAGGCTGGCCCCATGATGTCAGGCCAGTAGGTATGTAGCCACATTTGCATCTTGTAGACCTGAGTTCACACCCAAAAATTGTAAAAGTCTGTAAGAGATGGAATGAAAAAGACATAAGTTAGTGCTGTGGCAGCCCAGAAATCTGTACAGACATGAACAAAGACAGGGTTTAGAAATCCTGATATGGGCCCCAATACCTGTTGACACAACAGAGCCAGCCTCGAGATGTGTTGTTTTGATGATCAGTCTCAAGTATAGCTCTAGAGGTTCAAACAACCCTAAATATGAATTGTTTTACTAACAGTTTGAAATGTAAATGTGATAACTCACTAGTTTCAATGCACATACAAAACAAGTATTATAAATGCAGAAAGTGTTGTAATAACACCTTAAAACACACTTAATAAAACTGAAAATTTCCATTTAACCTACAGTCAATGGAGGTCCAAGATCCTCAATGACATAATTTCCTGTCAGGAGCCTAAAACATATGGCAGACCCATCCCTTAATTACAGGTTGATTTTCATATGACTAACTCTGGACTGCAAAGACTCACAGATAAACACAAATGCTCGCTCAAATTAACTGTTTATGGTCTTTCAGACATTAAGAAACCCTGTGATGAGAGTTCCCTTTAACAAAATGGTGCAAAAAGATTATCTTTTGTAGTTTTCAGATTATCTCTTGTAGTATTCTTGTATAGTCCCCTCCCTCCGTATTTTGTCTCATATCCTAGCACATCTGAGGTAGGGTGTATTTGGCTCATTTATGTTTGATGTAATTAGTTATATAATAATTGTAATACAAACCAAAACCACCGTAATACTGACTGATATTCAGATTGATACTGTTTATACAGTTCTGTAATTTGTTTTCTTGGAGATATAAAATTAAATTAACTGTATGCCATCACGTACAGATATCTAAACTTAGCCCAGGCACTACGTGGTGTTTGCCAACACAAACTGGGTTATGTGTCTGATTTGTGGGTGGGGTTTATATTCAGACACTTCTCAGCATGGGCAAAACCCATTAGCACTCTGAGCATTGATTTACTGCTGTGCTCATGCAGATGATGGAGTCCCACCTGCATTTGTACACAGCAGCAAATTCAGAGGTTTGCAATGGTGGTAAACACCACCTGAACAAGAGCAAGTTACCAAATTTGCAAACACTAACTTAATGGTGTGCAAGACCCTTGTGGCAGGCTATGATACTGCAGCTGCCAGCCACGCACCTCCTGAACCCTGACTTGGAAAATCAATGGATGCCCTGGTGTCTAGTGGCATCCCTGTCCACTGATTGCCTTCACCATAATAAATAAGGTGGCCCTGGAGTCTAGTGACACCTTGCTGTCCCTGTAATTATGATGAGGTCACTGGTGCCTTGTGTGCACTCACCACCTCCAATCACCCGCTAAAATAATTATGATGGTGTCAATTGGGTCTTATATCACTCCCCAGCCTCTAATTGCCCACCACAATAATTATGATGATGTCCCTGGTGCCCACAGGCACCCTGCCTCGTGATCACCCACTGCCATATTGCTACAGATTTCCATGGTGTCCAGAGGCACCTGCCACCCTCAATCACTCACCCCAGTAGACATTTCATATGCCCTGGTGCCAAGCAATCCTCCACACCAAGCACACCACCCAGCCCCTCCACCCCACAAAATGAAGTAACCATGCTACATGGTGGGTCCAGTATGGTGACCAGCACAGCCCTCCTCTGACCTCCTTAGCCAGTCACCATATGGAATTATGGGAATGCACAAATGCACAGCAGACTGATATGTTTTTGTAAGTAGATTGCCACAGCTTTCAGTATATTTAATAAAACCTAAACAGATTTGTTGACATTGTTTTGACAGATCTGGTGGTACTTTGTCCAGGACACAAGTGTGATAGCTTGGCATAAGTATTTGTGCACAGGATAAAGTAGGCCAGCTTTTGGGGAATAGGTCATCAACAGAGAATAATTGAGAAACTGAGGACAGAGAGAAAAGGCTAGCAGTGTATACAGTAGCTTTGTGTAAATACTATGTGTGTAGAAATGTGATCAGCCATGACTCAGCTGTAGCTGACCATGTAATGGACAAGGAGTGCATAATATAGAGAATAAAGTATGGGTGGTGTATCAGAAGTTTACACACCAAAGGGGTTAGAGGTTGAATAAACCCCAGAGCGAAACTCGAGGGATTTGTACATGCATTCTAACTCCTGAGGGTGTGTGTGAACTTCTCATTTACACATACACTACTTTATATTTTATTTTATATAATTGCTGGTCTCCCTTTTGCCCACAGCATTTATATAAATAGTAGCTTAAGAGCGGTCGTGCTCCAGTTCGGTTTTCCTCCGGTTCTTACATTTAAATTTTCTGAGGTTTCAGGTGTGTGTGCATTTTTTTTTATTAAAACTTGTATAAGGTAGAAAATAGCTGTTTTTTTTAATTTGACTTATCGCCATGCCCGTGATTCTTTGGCGGCTAGCTGGGGTTGAGCATTGAGCGACGAGCCAGGAAGGAAAAGAATACAGTGGATGCATGCGCAGAGGTAGGAGAGCTATGCACATGTTTGCTGTTATAAACGCCTTTATAACGGCAATTACGCCACGGTCTCCCTATGGCAAAAGGGGAGACCCGTTAATTATAAACATGTTGGAGGTGTGCATGCAAATCCACACCAATACTCTATCTTTAGAAAATGAACAACAAATACCTGTGTGTTAAAATTATAATTAAAGTTTATTTTCAGCAATTTTCTTATTTCCTCTTCGTAAGTGTGTTTTTAAGTTCTTTTTAGTTAGGCAGTGAATGCAGTTTGCAGGGATTCTCCTAGGTCCCTAAGAAAGGATATTTTGGAGAGTAAATTTTTTATTCCTTTCCTTTAGCTTATGGTACTTGTGTAGTATTTTAATGAATTTATGTAGTGTTTTAATGGACTTATTTTGACCTCCACAAGTTTGTTAGCAGAATGGTTAACAGGAAACTAGCTTTGGGACAATATGTATTAATTAGTTGCACCTGTTAAGAAGACTAATGTACTCAGCAGGTTGGTCAAAGGAAGGTCAGTGAAAAAGTCTTGTTGCATTTTTAAAAAAACAGGAGATGAAACTTACAAGAACAGGATGCAGACCTTAATTGCCTAATTAGTCAAAGAGAGAGACTGAGATTCTAGTTGAAAAGATACTCTCAAATTAAGCACTTTTTGTCTGTTTGTATAGCCTTTGTGAAGCACTATCTTGTACATATTTACTTTTTATTTTATTATTGATAATAATAAAACACAACTCATAAATTTTACAACTTCTCCTGATTTACCTGTGCTTCCTGACCTATACCTAAACAACAGCTGATGTCAAATTGGGATTTATGTGGTGCATACTCTAAGTAAGGAGTCATGTGTGTGACTCCTTGACCTGGTACCAGGCAAGCACAAAGTAAAGGTCTGGATCCTGCAACACCAAGTCCAGGAGTGATTACAAGAAGAATGGCAGACAAACTAGAAACAGAAACAAAAGTCCAAACAAGGACTGTACAACTGGTACCAGTGATGTAAGAAGAACAGGCAGGGACAGAAACTGAAATCATGTCTGCATTTTCATATAGTGCTATACAAGAAGAGAAGAGAAGAGAAGAGAAGAGAAGAGAAGAGAAGAGAAGAGAAGAGAAGAGAAGAGAAGAGAAGAGAAGAGAAGAGAAGAGAAGAGATGCAATGGAGAAAAGGACAGATGCAGCAACAGGAGCAGCAATGGTCAGTTGCTTTGCAAGCTATCATAGCTGGAGGATCTGGTACAGATCTAACAGATCACCAAAACACAAACTACTTAAAATACATTAAACTTACAAAGTTCTGTCCCATGGATATTGAATCACACCTGACAACTTTTGAAAGGGTTACAGGAGCCTGCAAAGGCCAAAACAGCAATGGGTGATCACATCAGGCTGGTACCTTGTCTGACCGATAAAGCTAAACTTGCCTACAGAAGTATGGCTACTGCACAGTCAGAGAAAGAACAGTAACATATTTACCATAACAGTAGATCTTCTAAGTCTCTCTACCCTTAGGCCACACCTTTGGAACTATTCCTGCATCAGCGCCAGGGAGCACATCGAAACTTACTAGCTAGGGGCCATCCATGATGACATTACAAATCAGCATCTACATAAATGCTGGTGGCCCCTTCTCTCTTCAGTTGCCCACTGGAGAATGTTCTCGGAGGATTCTCTTCATGAGGAACCTGTAACTTATATCAGCGCCTCTTATGGGCAGGCGCAGGCCCAAAAGTGGCAGTCATGAAAAATCCAGAGGCAGAAATGGATACAAACATACAAACATACGAAATTTGCCAGCAGACAAAGGCCTAGAGGTCTATCAAGTCTGCTCGAATGTGCAGTTAGCACCTCTTATCCTGCAGCTGCCCTTCCCTTCATTGACCCACCCTTGTCCTGTCCGATCCTCTTTGAAGCAGTCCACTGTTCTACTGGATACCACTTCTGCAGGTAATGCATTCCACCCAGCCACCACCCTCTCTGTAAAAAGTGTCTTCTCATCTCCTCCTGAACCTTCCTCCCTCCAGTCTCATATCATGGCCCCTGGTGTCCCTCCCTCCCTTACTTTGAACATCCCACTGTACCTGTCTTGTTTATTTCCTTCATGTATTTAAAGGTTTCAATCATGTCCCCTTGTCCCTCCTCTCCTCCAGTGAGTACCTGTTCAACTCCCTCAGCCTCCTCTCGTATGATAAGTCCCCAGCCCCTTGATCATCTTTGTTGCCCTGTGCTGCACCCTCCAGTAACTTAATGTCCCTCTTCAGATATGGGTGCCAGTACTGCACGCAGTACTCTAGGTGCGATCTAACTAATGACCTATACAGTGGGATGCCATACTCCTTGCAGCTGATAAAGGGAAGGAAGGCGAATAGATGGGCGGGAAGAGAGTCTGTTGAAGAACTACTGTTACAGTAGAATGTAACTGGTCTAACTTCTTCAAGGACATATCTTCCCTTAGGTCTTTCCTTTGGAATGAGTCCCTAGCAGTCCCAAAGCTAACCTGAGGTTGGTGCAGTCTGTTGATGACAGTAGGCCCTGTAGAACAGCAAGACCAAAGCCTGCACGCCTATGAGAAACAATGTCCAGACTGTAATGTTTCATAAAGGTGTGGATAGTGGTCCTTGTGGCTGCAGCCAGATATTCAACACTGAGACATTTCTGAAGCAAGCAACAGATGTGGCATGCCCTTGTGGAATGACCATGAACTGCACCAGGAAGTTCCTTATTGTACTTCCTATAACAGCACGTAATACAATGTACTACCATCTGGACAAGCACTGTTTCAAAATACTTACACCCTCTTTCTTGGGGTGAACAAAACAAAACAAAAAGCTGAGAGGATTTCCTGCAGTCCTTACTGCACGCAAGATAGTACCTCAGGATTCTATGTAAATCCAAAGTGTGGAGAAATGCTTCACCTTGATTGATATTAAACTGGAAGGTGTATGGTTTGGTTTAGTGTAAACTCAGACACCACCTTTGGCAAAAATTTAGATTAGTTTGTAAAGACGCCTGTCTTTATGGTAGATTAAATAATGCAGCTCACACATTAGAGCCTACAGCTCTGAAATACTTTAAGCCAAAGTGACTGCAACTAAAAGTAATTCTTTCCATGAAGGAAAGGAGAAGCCATTAATCACAAGTTGGCTCAAAAGGGAGCTAATGTAAATTTCTCAAGCATATAACTTAGGTACTATAGGGGAATATATTATAAATATGAGGCTTAATGTGCAGAATACTTGAAAAAGGTAAAGGAGACTTCTAGATGAGCTACTGTACGCCATCAATGGGGGCATGAGGCCAATTGATTTTGGAGGAACTGTATTCCAAAAGAGATGTTTAATCATCAACCCAGGCATTGAAATCACCCAACACAAGAAGTTTGGGAGATCCCACCACTAGATCAGTCATGAAGCCCTCCAGCTCCTGCAAGAATTTATTTCTATATTCTGGATATCTTGAAAGTTGCACCCAGCTCACCTTTCATTGCCGCATATCCAAACTACCTGGTCAGTCCCATGTGGTGCATCATGAATCCCAAGGCAGATGTAAAACAGATGGACACCATGCCTCCCTTGTACTCTTAACAAGGGCAATGCACCAAAAGTAAGCAAGTGGAATAGATGCCTCAAACACAGGGCCAGAAGCATCCTTCAGTTAGGTCACTATGATACATACCAGATCCACCAAGGAGTCTGTGATGAAAGGTCTATCACCACAGTTTTATTGCTTAAGGATCTGGTGTTACAAAGAACTGTTCCACTGGGTGGAGCTGACATTACAAAAGCCCAAAGGAAAAGAAACCAGGCAATGGGGACCCCTCATCTGCCAAGACCTACTTCAGGTTGCCTTCTCAATTCCTCTCTTCTGATCCTACCCACTGTACCCATCCTCAGAGCTGATCTACGATGAGAAAGGTCCACAGAAAACCCCAGCCCCCTTCAGCCATTTATTACTGTCAGAGGCAGAGTACAAGGGAGCCTCCAAAATGTGCAGTTGCTGTAGCTGCTCAGAGGAGTAGAAGTAACAGAGGCTGGTGACTGCATGACACATAGTAACCAAAATAACACAAGCCCTAGTGGAGGCAGTATAGCACAGTAGGATAAGGCCCTGAACTATAGATCTGGATACCTGGATTTGAATCCCACAGCCACCTAGGTGCATACTATGTGATCCTGAGTAAGTCATGTAACTTCCTTGTACTCTCAGATTGCTTCTGGAAACAAGCTTTGGCTTAGTGTGCTACTCCTGGATAAACAATGTTCCCTTTCCCTTTCCTAAGACTATCACAAAAATTCATTCCCACAACAAAATATCATCCCCACTCCCAAAACAGTTACCCAGTTTATCACTTACAGCACCCACATGCACTCATATGTGCAACCATTTTAAATTTAATAAATGCATAACAAGGTTCTCTCGGAGCCCAATCTTATAAAGTCTGTCCTAAGGGTCCATCCTAGGACCCATTCTTTTCTCCCAATTTGTAAATGAGCTGCCCCTTGTCCTGGCTCATGGTAGTGCCACATTATATGTGGATGACCTAGTGATCCTAACCAACTCCCAAGACATTAATGTCATCAACAGTCACCTAAATGTTGACTTTAAAACATACAGTCCTGGCTTATGTGGAACAGACTAGCCCTGAATCATTAAAAACCTCAGGCTATGCTTTTTGGATCCCTGGCTAAAATAAAAGCACCCCTGCACCCTGAGAATCTCTGGTACTGATGGATCCTCTGTGAGGTTGTTGACTTCCTCAAATACCTGGGAGTCACCATAGATCCTCAACTAGACTTCTCTCTACATATTCACAACATATACAAGGCAACAAATAGTAAGTTGGGCCTTGCATATAGAGCAAAAAACAATGTCACATCTGTTGCTTATCTTGTCCTGGCTAAAGGTGTGCTCCTCCTCATGCACTGTTACAGGGTCATTATTACCTTCACCCATGCCACAAATCCAGCCTCTCAAAATGGGGCATAGCTTATAAGAATATGTGCCGCTTTCTCCCTCTCTGCTCTTGACTCACCCATCATTGTGACCTTTATAACAAACTTGCTTGGCTTCCCCAGGTAATCACTGAAACTTTGTTTCAGGTTGTTTCACTGACAGTGTTATTAGAACTGCTACCCTCCTGTCCTAAAATAGCTCTTAAGCCAGCCAACTCCTCATACATGCCTCATGTTCCTGGTTTAAACCCCATAGGGTGTCTGACATCCTTCCTCAGCTCTCTAAACATTTCAGTTTTGCTCTGACCCTTGTTACTGTTATATGTAGCACTTACTATGGATATACAAAACCACACATGCTCCCACAATGCAAAGTACCATGGGCTGAATATGCTAATCACTACAGAATATTGTGCTGGTTCAACTTAAAGCAGAAATGCATTTGGATAGGTCAGCTTTCCTTCCCATCTCATTATGGGAGAAATAAATCTTATCAAATGAATGTATTTCCCGCTTATTATACCCCCTTTCCATGCTCGATATCTGGCTTCCTTATCCTAGTTTAAGAAATTACAATCCCTATTTACCAAATTTCTTTGGCAAATAAATCTTCCGAATAGCCTGTCATACCTTGACAGCCCTAAAACAAAGGGGATGAGACTTCCTAATGTGGCCCTTTATTTTTGGGCATCGCTTATTAATAAATACATGAGATGGATATCCATGAAATTTATATAGAACGACCTAGCTTAAATTGAATTGTCATTAATACGGACATCAGCTCCTAAACTCAAGGACCGCTACATATTAAGGAGAACTCTTTCCCAAACTTAAAAACTCAACAATTTCTACACCTTAAAAATTCATACATAGATTTGCTGATACCTTAGGTATAATCACACCAAGGATCTTAACTAACCTATTGTAGGCAATTCGTCTTTAAAATTGTGGGAAACCGATTCCATATCTTGGCTCTCTATACTACAAGACGTGGAGGTCTCCGCCATATTAATGATAATCACATATGGATGTCAAATCAGAAATTATTGCCAAGCTTGGCATTTCCAACAGACATATATTCAAGGTCATCCAACTCAGGCATGCTTTAGTATGATCCTTCAGCCATAAATGTAGGACAGTTCACCCTATTCCATTCCGAAGGAATTATGTGTGCTCAGTGGAGGCTCTAAGGCGTATCCAAAATCTATAGTATATTGTTCCTGTGGAAGTTCCCAGACCGTTTTGGACCAACTGGTTTATGGGAATCCTTCTTCCAGGCCAGAATGTTAACTGGACGATTGTATATACACCTGCCATAACTTAATCAAGACAAGTTAAGGCTAATGCAACTCTTTATATTACACAGTGCTTATTACACACCTTGTAAACTGGTTAAGCTGGGGCTAAAGACTTCCAACTTATGTGTCAGATGTCAACAACAGGAAGGGACCTTATTCCACATTTTTCTGGGCATGCCTAAAGTATCCCGCTATGGCACAATATCATGCAATCTACTGACCCCCTTCTAGGTCTTAAGGATTTATTCACTCCCAAAATTTGTCTTCTAGGAGACCTCTCTGGAATTAAAGTTCGCAACCAGAAGTATCATATAACACTTATTGCCATGTCTGTCAAGAAGTTGGTATTATGACATTAGTTTGACCATCAAGATATCCCTATAATGAATGGTTAACAGAAATCCTAGCAAACTTACATACCAGAAATCCATTGCTAATTTGAACAATACAATGAGCAGGTTTAAAAGATATTGGACCCCTGTATGCTCCCCACTACTGTAAGGTGGCTTAAATGTTATGTACATATCACTGGGTCAAGTAGCTAACCCAGATAGGATAAATCTTAGCATGGTATGCTATTTTACTTATTGTCCTAGTAGATACGGGTAGGAGAAAGGAGGGAAGGGATTGTAGGGAGTAAGGCAACAGGAGAGGCAGATTCAAGAGGTACTAGTGTTTAATATAAATGGTCTGTATGTATGTATGTCTGCTTTATTTATATTATTGGTAAAAGGTTAATAAATTTTAAACTGCAAAAAAAATAAAGCAGAAATGCATGGAAATAAAGGCTTCTACGAGTTTACAAAAGGTGCCAACAGAAGACATAGACACGTGTTTCATCCTACCAGGACTCATCAGTATGCCTCATCTGTTTGACACCCAGTGGAATGAACCAGCTACCCTAAGATGGTTTATCTAGGTTATGTTGTGGTGAACCCAATTAAAACAAAATATTTAAAAGACAAAGAACCTCTAAAGGTAAGCACTGAGGCAATGGTTACCCCTAAAGGGCATTTGTCCGGAAGCCAAGTTTCAAAGAAATACAAAATCACACATGCCCTCACAATGCAAAGCACCATGGGCTGCATATGCAAATCACCACAGAATATTATGCTGGTTCAATTTACCATGGATTATGTGTTAAAACCTACTGCACTATGATTGTATGCTTATTATGTTTTGTACTATTGTGTATTTTTCTGCCATTGTCTCTGTCATAGCAGCAATACTGTTTATGTCACAGAATGTCATGTATATTTTCCTTGTATGGTTGATTACCTCTGAACTATACCTGTTATTTGTTTTGTCTGCCAATTTTGTATTGTAACCACCTGGGTCTTGTCTGAAAATAGTCATATTTTGTGGCTATGTCACCTTACCCGTATACAAAAACTAAATAAAATAAGTAAATAAAATATCCACTAAGGTCTAATGGCTCAGTTATGTTTCAGGTTCCAAAATTTCACATGCAAATGGGTGACCAGGCATTCACTGTATGTGCACCTTGGCTATGGAATTCCCTTCCTGCCCATATTTGCACTTCCTCCTCCCACACCTGTTTTAGAAACTCCTCTGGGATTATCTGCAGCTCACCTCAGTTTTACTGTAGCTGTACCAAATGTACTAGTGTTCCTTGTTCTAACAAGTGGAGAACTTCAATCATTCTATCTGATCTCCTCCTGAACCCAGCTTGGAGTTTTAAACTGACTCTCATACTGATGTTGTTTTATCCTGTTATGTGATATTCTAGCTTGCCTCTTTGTTATACAGTATACTGCATTGTCTGTATTTTTCTCTGAAATACTGTAAATCCTTGCCTTGCCTGTATATTCCTTGTAATCTCCAGGGTTGCAATTGAAAATAGGCATTTGTTTGTCTAGTGTGCGTATACCCCATCTCCCTCCTCCACAACTCTCCCCATTCACTCTACTTAAACGTCAATCCCCCAGGCCCCACCCACTACCCTTACTGCCTTATCCCTGGCTAATCCTCGACAAAGAAAATAAGTTCCTTTGACAATGCAAATTCTCTGGCAACTGCAATTTCTCCTCAGATCCTTTCTGCTCCCCACTACTCTACCAGTTGGCTTCACTCCTTCTGCTTCCTTTACATCTCATCCCTCCATACTCTGTAGCCCTTTCCCCTTTCTGCTGCTTCCTTAACAAAGCCTTTCACAGGCTGCTTTCTCTCACCTCCTAACAGCACTTTGGTACTCTGACCCACTCTCAAATCATGAAGGCATGTGACTGCCACATCTTTTATAGTGGTGTTACTATGAATTGTAAAACTTGAATCATTTGCACTTTGTAAATTGTACCTCACCAATTGTATTTGAGTATTAACTGTGTGACTGTAACTTTCTGCTATGTTTGGTCTTGTCTTGTCTCTCGTTGACTTGGAAGTTTTATAAATGAGTCTTAACTCAAATTTATTAATCCCAAACTGAAATAAATAAATTTAAATATTTAAACCCAGACAATCACACTCCCAGACACTCCAAATTTCAAACTGAGTTGGTAAAATATTAACAGCTTGAAGTGCTGAAAATGTTTAAAGAAATCATACAGTCTATAACTTATTTTGGTCCTTTAACCTAATGACATTTGTGAGCCTGAAAATGGCTTATCACCTGCTGACACCAGATCAGTAAGATTGGTCAGTCAAAGTCAACAGTGTCCCCAACAAGGAGAGAAGCCTCTGTCTCAGACACCAAATGATCCTGGAGACACTGCACAATCCTCCAACTAATAGGGATAGTACAAGCAAAGAGAAACCCATGTCAAGAGTATTCCGTAGTACAAGTTCCAAGGAGCAACGTAAACTACACTGTACCTGCCAAGTCAGTTTAGGTAAGATAGAGGGTAAAGGTAAAGGAGGAGGAGTAGCTTTCTATGCCAGAAAAGTTACTGAGGCAATGAAGAATGGATTCATCAAGAGAGGAATTGTTGAATTGAATTACTGTGGGTTCTGCTTACGGTAGCCTCAGGTAAGAAACCACAGATATTTGTGATCCATAGACCATCAGGAAAGGCGAAGAGGGAGATAGGTAATTGGGTAAAACAGAGAGAAGGTGACAAAGGGGTAGGTGATGGTAGTAGGGGATTTCAACCTGCCAGATACTGACTGGGACATTCCAGCACTTGTGAGCACCTGGCCCTGCTAGATATATTTCAGCAATTCCTGTTGGTATATCTGGTTAAGGAGCTTATAAGGCAAGCTGCCATTCTCAACATGATGATTACCAGCTCAGAATCGGTAAGAGCAGTGCTGGTTGGGGAGTCACTAGACTCCAGTGACCATTACACCACGATGTTCAAACTGGCTCTTGGAACCAGTAAGCACTCATCAAAGACCAAAGTTCTGGATTTCAGAAGGCACACTTAACTGGATGAGTGAATTAGTCCAGGAAAAGTTAGCTGGAGTTGGTAGCATCAAGGAAGTGAAGGAAAGATGGAGAGAATTAAGGGGCCATTCTCAAGGCAACAACATCATGCATGAGAACGGTCACCAAAAAAAAAAACAGAGATGAAAGAGATCATTATAGTTCTGTGAAAAGGTCAGGGAGGCAGTGAGGGCCAAAGGTTACCATCTGTTACTGTACTTCTAGGAGTGGTGTATGGTACATATCCATACTCTGGCAGTTCCACTGAAAGGGTGATGATTGGCTGGAATGCTTGCAAACTTATCTCCTCCCACTACCAGGACAGATATAACTCCCGACTCTGCCCTCTGACATCAGATCTCACATGCTGGAATCAGGATCACAAACCACTTGCCACATTGGCTGGGTTTGTGGATGTGTACCATACAACAATTCTAGAGCTACAATTACAGGTGGGTAAACTTTTCTTCTAGGGGGTGGATTTGGTACACTATCCACACTCTGGCAACCCTAGCAGTTCTCCGGAAGGAGGAGGCAAGGCGACACCTCTACTTTGCAAACAGAGAATGGAGAACCGATGTCCAAAACACACATCCTGGAGTGACTGGGACAATGGGATAGTGGAAATGAAAGTGTGAGCTGACCTCACAATCAGCACTACAGATTTCCTGAATGGAATGTCCCTGGATGCATCCACTGAGGTAATGATATGTCTAATGGAATGAGCCCTAATCCCAATGGGAGGCTACTGACCAGTCAACCTTCAGTAGATGTCGATGCAAGAGGTAATCCACCTGCAATCATCGACTTTGCTGCTGGTCTGCCAGGTGGCTTCAGCATAAGTGACTAACTACTGGCAAGCCTGACCTGAATTCCAGTTGAATGCTCCACATAGTAGGAGAGCATTCTCTGCCAGTCCAGATTATGGAGTCTGCTGTCAGACTACGAAAAGGAGTTGGTGAAATGCACTGGTAAGTTAATCACCAGGTTAAGGTGAAACTCTGATACCATCTTTGAGAGGAACTTCGGGATGGGGTGAAGGATGATCTTGTCCCTGTGGGAGACCAGCTAGGTAGAGTCCACTGAGGCACCTGGAGCTCCAAAAGCCTTCTGGCAGACATGATGGCTACCAGGAATGTCATCTGCATGACAGGTATAACTCATATCTTTGCATTGGCTTTAATGGCTTGCACGTGACCATAGCCAAGATCAGAAGCAAGTTCCATGGTAGAGAAGGATAATGCACCAGAGAGGACAAGTTGTCAAGGGCCTTGAAAAAGTACCTGACTACCTTCTTCTGGGCCATCACCGTTATAGTGTCCTGCACCTGGTAAGCCAATATGTTTGCCAGCTGCACCTTAAGGGTCATTGCTCACAGTTCCAGCTGTAAAGGGACCAGAGGTAGTCCAACCTGCAAACCACTAGGCAGGCAAGGGATCAAGCTCCTTGTCCTGTGCACCAAATGGAAAACTATTCCATTTGAAGGCATAGCATCTATTAGTTGACTCATTTCTGAATGCTGCCACAGTGTGGAGAACATCCTGGAAAGACCCAAGGCCTGATACTCTAGCCAATCAGGAAGCTGGCTGTGAAGCAGGGACTGAAGGTCACAGGGACTGAGGGTCTGAGTGCAGAATCATCCCCTTAAATCTTGTCAGCAGGTCTGGGTGGAGCGGAACTGCCCGGAGGCATGCTGCTGAGGCTGAGGAGATCCAGGTGCCATAACTGCCGTGGCCAATCTGAAGCTATCAGGATCATCTGTGCATTGTCTTTCCTGACCTTGACCAGAACCTTGTGGCTCAAGGGAAAGGAGAAAAGGTATACATGAGTCTTAGGGTCTAGGGCATCCAGCATCAGTACCCTCAGCTAAGAGGACAGGCACAATACAACCTCCGTTTGGTGTTCTACCAGGAGGAAAACAGATCCACCTAGAGTGAGCCCCACTGGGAAAACAGGTGGATCACCACCTCTTGATTCACACACCACTCATGTGAAGTCTCTCCCACCTGACTGACAGCATCCACCAGCTGACTGTGCACTCCTGAGATGTGAATTGCCAGGTGATCGCTACCCAGGCTGTGCCTGAGGGTCCAGTGCAAGAGTGCCTTCTGACACAGGGGAAGGAGGCACCATCCTGTCTGTTCAAGTAAAACAGGGTCATGGTATTGTCCATCTGAACCTAAACAACCTGGACCCCTGATCAATGGAGCAGATTCCATGAGGGTCAGCCACACTGCATGGGCCTCCAGCAGGATGATGTTGTGATGGGACTCCTTGGAACACCAGCAGCCATGGGCCACGTGGTCCCCAGGTGTGCTCCCACACTACCAGAGATGCATCTGTCATTAGCTTTATGGTTGACTCTGGGCAGACAACTGGGATTCCTTCCTTCAGATGTTCTGGAACCAGCCACTAATGGATAGCATCCCATATCAACTAAGTCACTTTGATCAACTGATCCAGCTGATCTAGGCACTGGGAATACTGATGGCGCAGCTCCCAGTAAAGGTAGTGCATATGCCAGTATGCCCAATGGACCACTCCTGGTGTAGGACGCCATGTACCCAGGAGCCCCAGAAACCCTGAATAGGCGTGAAAGCCCAGCCTGAAATGATTGGGCAAAGGAGATGAGATCCTGTGCCTGGTCCACTGGGAGGTGGACCTTGCCTGCAGGGGTCCAGTTTTGCTACAGTGAACTTGATTACATGCTTCAGTACCAGTTTATACTTGTACAGATTGACCAAGGTGTCCATATCCTTGAAGGTCTGGAGAGCTAGGGCTGTGGTTCTCACCACAGCCTCTCTGGGGACCAGTAATCAGCCAGTCATCCAGGTAGGGGTAAACTCTCACCCTGGATGCACAGTAGGTGGGCTGCCACCACTGCCAAGCACTTGATGAAGGTTCTCAGAGCTGAGGAGAGGCTGAATGACAAGACCTGAAACTGGTACAGGATCCAATCTGCTCACAACTGTAGGTAGGATCTGCTGACAGAGATGTGAAAGAACACCTCATGGAGGTCCAGGGAGCAGAACCACAAGTCCTGCTTCAGGGATGGTATAATCTTGCTCAAAGTTACCATCCAAAACTTGCTTTCCATATGTACTGGTTGAGATCTTGGAGATCCAGTATGGGGTGCCAGCTCTACTGATCATTTTGGGACCAGAAAGTACCTCGACACATAACCCTGACTGGCCAAGGGTGTCTGGGATACAGGTGATGGCTCCTCTCACAAGGATCTGAGCAATGTCCTCCCTGAGGGCAGACAGAGTGTCCTGAAACATCCCAGACTCTCAAGGCATGTGGAGGCAGAAGCAGGAGAGCCTCAAAATAAAGAGACAGTCCTCTGTCCACTATGTCCAACACCCACTTGTCGGTTGTGATAGTGAACCAGCACGGCAAGAAGAGATGTAGCCTGCTTCAGATAGGAACAGCAGTCAGGGACAGAACGGGTGGAAGGATGACATCCCCAACCCATCACTGGGAAGACTTTGTGGTGGTACTGACAGCTGCAGCTGGAGGGACACCACCACAGCTGTCTCCCTTTGAACATTGCCCCCTGACTTCTTGTGGCAGCAGGTCTGGAACTGCCCTACTGGGGCTGCTGCCGGAGGTGATGACTGAAAGGACTGGTACTGAAAAGTCAATTACTTTGGCTTCTTCTTCCGATCCCTCTGGAACAAGGTCATCAAGTCCAAGGTCGCACTAAACTTCCTTATCCAGCTGAGATGTCCTTTCACCCATGGGCCAAGAGGCCATTGCCCAAGAAGGAAGATCCACTCTGTTAAGTGTCTGCCATGAAGATGGACAAATGCAACTAGGGTCTCATATAAAGACAGCTGCTGCCACCATACAGATAACAGCTTGCCCATGTCCAAGGCAGTCTGGAGCTGGTGCTTAGCCAGTAACTGACCATGGTCTTGGATGAGTTCCACCACCACCTGAATGTCTGAGTGGGGAGAATTATATCAAACATACTCCTCAACATGTCTCCTCAAAAATGCTTCTAAAAGGTGTTCTCTGCTAGACCCTATACTGGCCCAATCCTCTTTGCTATCTACATCAATAACCTGGATTCACATCTCCGCTCAGCTAATGTCCATCTATTTGCAGATGACACTGTACTATACACCATAAATTCCTCCTTGAACATGGCCCATGAGAGTTTACAGCATCGAACAGTATGGTTCACAATAAACACAGCAACAGAGTCAAGCCATACAAAGACAAAAGTACTGGACTTTAGGAGGGCTGACTTTGCTAAATGGGTGAGTGCCTAAAGAATGCACTAGCAAATGGGCAGGAAGGAGGGTGGAAGAACAATGGGAATAATAAAAACTGCCATCACAGAGGTAACGAGCCTTGTGTGAAGCAAATAAACAAAACAAAATGATGTAAGAAACCACTATGGTTCTCAAAGGAAGTGGCAGTGAAGGTTCAAGAGAAAAGAAAGCATTCAGGAAGTACAAGGAACCGCAGAAAGAGCAGGACAGAGAACTGTATCAGTTAAAGCAAAAGGAGGCTGGGAAGGCAGTCAGAACAGCAAAGGCCCAAACTGAGGAAAGATAGCCAACTCCAGTTAAGAAGGGGATAAAACCTTTATATGTACATCAGGGAGCGAAGGAAGACCAAGGGAGGGATAGTGAGGCTTAATAAAGGGACGGAGGGTGGGCAGAGGGAGACTGTGAAAAGGCAGAGATACTAAACAAATATTTTTGCTCAGTATTTACAAATGAAGAGGGGAGTGCATAAAACAAACAGTAGAAACACTCTGGATACAGAAGTTGATACCAGCCCATTTACAGAAGAAAGGGTTCTGAAAGAACTCTTAAAACTGAAGGTGGACAAAGCAATGGGGCCTGATGGATTCATCCCAGAATTCTAAAAGAACTAAGGGTAGAACTAGTGACACCACTGACTACCCTTTTAACAAATCATGGGAGGATGGGTGGTACCCGAGGACTGGAGGAGGGCAGATGTGATTCCCTTCACAAAGTGGGAGCAAGGCAGAAGCAGGAAACTACAGACCTGTTAGTTTAACCTCAGTGATAGGGAAAATGATGGAATCACTTCTGAAGGAAAGAATTGTTGAGTATCTAGAGGCCAGAGGGGCACAGGACCCTGGCAGCATGGATTCACAGCGGAAGGTCATGCCAGATGAATCTTACAGATTTCTTTGACTGGGTGACCAAAGTAGTAGATCAGGGAGGGGCTGTGGACATGGCCTACCTAGACTTTAGCAAGGCATTTGGCATAGTCCCACACAAAGATTAATATACAAGTTAGCCAGCCTAAGAGTGGGTCCCAAGATGACAGCCTGGGTAAAGAATTGGCTTGGAGAATGAGACACAGAGTAATAGTAAATGGAGTCCACTCAGAAAGAAAGGAGGTTACTAGTGGGGTACATGAGTTCAGTATTGGGACCGGTCCTCTTCAATTGTCTTTATAAGCGACATTGCAGAAGGACTAGAAGAAAAGTATGTCTCTCTTGCAGATGACACAAAGATCTGCAACAGAGTTGATGCACAGGGTGGGGTGGAAAGGATGAGAAGGACTTGGCAAGGTTAGAGGAATGGTCAAATGTATGGCAGCTTAGATTCAATGCTAAGAAGTGCAGGTAATGCACCTGGGAAACAAAACCCAGGGAAGAGTACACAATGGGGGTGAGATACTAACAACAACAAAATGGAAAGGGACCTGGGGGTAGTCATATCAGATGACCTAAAGGTGGGCAAGCAATGCGAGGGCAGCAAGGAGGGTTGGGGATACTGGGATGCAGAGGAGAGGCATCACCAGTAGAAAACAGGAAGTTATTATCCCTCTGTACAGACAGCTGGTGAGACCCCATCTGAGTACTGTGTGCAGATCTGGAGACCCAATCTCTGCAAAGACATAGACAGGATGGAAGCTGTCCAGAGGAGGGAACTAAAATGGTGCAGGGTCTGCACGGAAGACATATGAAGAGAGACGAAAGGAGCTTAATACGTTTAGCCTCGAGGAATGGAGGGAGAGGGGACATGATAGAAACGTTCAAGTACCTCAAGGAATCAACAAAGTCCAAGAGGTAGCATCTTTCAAATAAAGAGGTGTGCAAGAACAAGAGGGTACAATTTAAAGATGGGGGGCAGCTCAGAGGTAATTTAAGGAAGTATTTTTCACAGAGAGGGTTGTGGATGCATGGAACAGCCTTCGGGAGGTTTGAGTCAAAATCAGTGGTGGAATTCAAGCATGCATGGGACAGTCATAAGGCAATTCTAGGGGTGGGGTGGGAAGAAGTAGGCTGCTGGTTAACTAGGATCTGCAGCTTATCCAGTAGGTAGGAAATGGGCAGACTGGGTGGGCCAGCGGTCCTTATCTGTCGTCAAATTCTATGTTTCTATGTAAGATTTTATCACCCTCCAACATAATTTTATTGGACACAAACTGCCCTCAATGCCCAAAATACTAAAGCTATGATCCTCTCCTGTAAGCTAGCCCCCAGACCATCGCACACACCCAGATCCCAACACTACTAGATGTATGCCTTGAAATAGTTGAAACCTTTAAATATCTTGGGTTCAGACTGGATAATAAGCTTAACTTTCTACACCATCTGAATGAAGTCTCAAGAAATTAAGACAGGTGCTAGGCTTATTTTATCATATTAAACATCTGCTCAACCCAGAAGCCAGAAAGAGGCTAGTACAAACTACATTCTTACCTCTTATTGGACTATGCCGACTTTCTCTACATGTATTGCCCTGTAGCAGTGCTCAACAAACTTGACACACTCTACCACAGGGCCCTAAGATTCATCTTCAGTCTACCTCTTCACACTCATCACTGCCTACTGTACCAGGAATCAGGGTGGCCTTCACTCTCAGCCAGGAGAAAAAGAAATGCCTACTTTGGTGTCATAGAGCACTATCCAATAATCTGCCTACTTACGTGTCAAGTCTTTTACATGGGTCAAGGGATCGTATGGTTTGAGACATTTATCCTTACTCTGCTTCCAGATTCCTAAAGTGAACAAGGCATATGGGGCAGCTGCTATCAACTTCTCATTCCCATCATTATGGAATACCATGCAAAACTACCTAAAGCTCATCTCACTCCCAGGCATATTCTCATTTAAAGCTTCATTAAAAGTATTGTTGTTGGAAGCCTGCAACTATTTTTGTAGACACTGATCTATCTACATCATGCTCCTCTTACAAATTGTGCAGCTAATTGTCGATTAATATATCTCCCTAATAAGGTTGCCTAGCTCTCTTAATTCATTCTGCCTTCTTATTCTGCTCAGCTACCTCTATCATACCTAGTTTCTCTTAGCTGCCTCCTCCCCCATTCTTACCATCCCTACCTTAGTTTTGTCCTTAGAGTGGCTAGGATTCTTGCTCCCTACTTTCTACATATCTTTTGCTCCAAATTATATGTGTTCACCATATTTGACAGGCACTTGATATTGGTCTTCTGTGGACCATCTGTATGTGTATTACATTTTGTGCTACTCTATTGAAGTTATGCTTGTTCTGATTTGCAACGTGCTATTCTAAAATGGTTTCTACATTTTTTTCTTTTGTTACTACCTTAACTCATCTGTACTTTTCCTTGTACTAAACTTCAATGTATTATTGCCCAGGACCACCTTGAAAATGAGATAGCTCAATGGTGTATATGTCTGGGTAAATAAAGTGATTGATTGATTGATTGATACTCATCACTGAGTAGCAATAATTGATCATCATGATGCATAGCTAGCCTGAGAGCCAGCCAGGTGGCTGCAGCATCCATCCTTTAGTGTAGTGAGTCAAGTTTTACAGGTCTTTTTGTCTGGGGCTTGCTCATGTTCCTCTGGAGAAAGAGTTGTGGAACCTTGAGTCTGTGACTAGCTCTTCTATGGAAAAATGGTCCAAAAGCCTGAGAGAGAGCCAGTTGGGACCATATAGTTTTAGATCATACGGGCTGATGGTTCCAGGCAGGATGCGGATGCTGCAAGAGGGCTGGTCCAATTTTGGCCTCAGCCACTGGGAAAGCAACCCTGTGGAAGTGTCCTGGTCTATGATATCCATGAGAGGATAGGTGGCCCTGTTCAGGATGGTTTTAACTGGATGCCCATGGACTCAGTGATCAGGCGAAGCAGCACCCAAAACAATACTGACCATTGGTTGGTGGAAGGTTGGTCAAGTACATCCCAGTTAAAGAGTGGAGCCCCAGAGGAGGCCATGGGCTCTTGGTCAGAGACAACCAATAATGCCTCAGAGTGGCCTTGACCTACAAATCACCTAAACTTCCCAAGATTTCTCACCCAGGGTGATCCTGACCAACAATTGGCTGGCATCTAGGCACCTGGCTCCACCATGATTCATGCAGAGCTAGGTGTTGGCAACACCTGTAGGACCTTGGCCAATGAGGCAACCACTAGTGGGTTCAGGGGATAATGGGGCCTTGTGTTAGAGCTCTACCATGCCCGTTATAGCCTATTATTGCCAGATAAACTTTTCCTAACACTGGCGATTTTGTGGTAGCATCTTTCTCTGGAGTTCAGGAGGATGAGGAGTGCTGATGGCAGCATCTCCTGGGAAAGCAGTGCCAAAAATGTGAGTACCTCAGCTGTTGACTGCCCAGTTGATGGTGAACAGGGTCAACTTGTGGCTGACCATAAATTACATGCCAGCCCACATTCAACAACATGGGTATGGAAGACCTGACCTCAGCTGCAGGCTTGTCCCAAGTCAGATTGGCTGGGATGCCAATCATGCTACATCCTCCTGGGTGAAGTCCAGTAGCACCGAGATCTGTGCAACTGATTCATCAGCTTCATTTGATAGTGGATTGGCCAGGTTTAGAAAAATTTTGACTGGCTGGTTGACCAGAACTGATGTTGACTGATTCATCATCAGGCTGAATGGCCCTTGATCTGCCAATCTGACCACTTACCAGGGGTGCTTCACCTCCTCTGAGTGGTCAGGAGAGCTGAGAGACCAGGAGGACTGAGAAGTGAGCTGAGAGACCAGGAAGACTCTTCCCATCCCACAACTGGCAGCAGTAGTGAGAAGACTTCATTGACTTTGTAGACTTAGTCTTCAACCAGCAGACATGGATGGCAGGGATCTCCCCATGGTCAAGAGGGACCAGCACCATTCATGGAGCTGGTCTGTGAAGACCACTCTAACATTGGACCCAGCTGGGAATAGTATTGAGGCCAAAAGATGCCCACTGCTACCACCATGACTTCAAGGGCAGCAAGTTGGGCTGTAGACCGGCAGCCACCGAGGCCTTTTGACACCCTTTGAGCAGTCCTTCTCATCCCATTCTGAAGGTCAACCCAGCACAAGTCGGAGATTCCTGTCCTCAATGGACTCAGGGAGTTGGAGAAAAAGCTGCACCTGGCCACATCATGTTGCCAGCCCATTCTGTACTCACACTTGCTCTGTGGATCAGCGACAAACATTTTCTGGTGACACTGAACACAAAACTAAAAATCCTGGTTTCATGTGATCCATCATGGCAACAAGATGGAGTTGAATAAACCCCAAATGTAGAAACAACTTTGAAAACTTTGAAATAATGGTTTACAAATGGTGTAACACATTAGCAAAACATGAAGGAGGTGATCTGTTCTTCCAGCAGAAGGAAACAGCTGATATCATGGGGCAGAATTAGGGTGCTACAGGGTTGGGTCCTGAGCCCAATCCTTTTGGTACAGTATACTCCCAATTTTATGAACTCCGATTAACCAAATCTCTGGTTAATCCAAATTTGTTTTATGACTCCCAGCTGTGCTGAAGGTTAATGAGCATAAGTGGTGTCATGGTTAATGTTTCAGTAAATGAGCATTTAACATTCTTTTATCACTCACTCACACTAATTAGGTGTGATTTGTAGCAGATAGATATGCCTGTCCAGCATTGTCCCACATCATCATTGCAATGGCTAAATGGAAGAGAACAGTGACTGACATCTCCCAAAAGCTCCAGATTCTTGAATGCTTAGAGAGCAGGAAGAAAGCCATGGATGTTGCCGTAAGTTTAGCATAAATAGCTCCATGGTATGTGACATTAAGAGAGCGAAGGAAAAATTAGAGATCTTGCCTCCTCTCTTGACTCTACTGACTCCTCTAAGCAACAAAAAACAATGAAGGACTGTCGGATCAACAATCGGACCATGCACAGTATTTGTGATTTGTTCAGAACCATGCAAGAGGAACACAGATCTCTGATCCCATCTTGCAGAGAAGTCATTACAATTTCACCACAGCCTGAATGTTAGGGATGACAGTTTCAATGCCCGTGAGGGCTGGCTCAATCGCTCAAGCAGCACACTGGCATCTGGAAGTTATAGGTTGCTGGAGAGATATTGTCATCTGCTAAGGAATCCATTGCCCTTTCCAAACTCTACTCACTACAGTCATGAAAAAGGAGGTTAACACCATCACAGATTTACAATACAGATGAAATGGGCATTTACTGGAAGCTCCTGCCCAAAAAACATTTAGCGCAAAGAAAATTTGCCTAGGTTTAAAAAAGACAAAGACTGTCTCACAAAGCTTGGGGTGCACTAATGCATCTGGGAGCCACAAACTTAAACTGCTGGTTTATTGAAAAAGCACTAAAGCCAAGATGTTTCAAGCACATTAACCTTGAGCAGTTACCTGTTATCTACTGTGCTCAACCCAGTGCATGCATGTCAGCAACAATCTTTAAGAACTGGTTCTTTGAGGACTTTGTACCCACAGTGCACACACACCTAAGGTCCCTAAAACTTCCAACTAAGGCTATCCTCCTCCTGGACAATGCTACAGCTTACTCTGACAGTGAGCAGTTGAAAACAAGAGACTCTGGCATCTGCTGTTTATTCCTATCTGCTAACACAACTGCAAAATTACAACCCATGGATCAGGGCATTCTTATCACACTGAAGTGCATTTATCATGGCAAGCTTCTCTCCTCTGTGCTTGCTGAGAGAACAATGAACTGTCATTACAAGATTTGATTTAAAAATTTTAGTAAAAGATGTTTGCTACATCATGGAAGAATCTTGGTCAGAGGTCTGCTCGGAAACCATTGAGCATTGTTGGCAGAAAGCAGCTGTGCTGACAGCACCAACCACCCACAAGGACCCACCTGTGTCACAGCATCAGGAAGCTGCCCAAATTGTACAAGACTTGATTGCCCTTACCCATACCTCAGGCAGCAGTGGACAACTGGATGGCCTGCAACGAAGAGGATGAGGGATACGGTGATCTCATAGACGAGGACATCATAACCATTGCAATTAACCAAATATTTCTCCAAGTATAGCTGTTTTTATTTTTTTTCTTATATTAAATGCTTTATACATTTGCATTCAATAAAGTAATCACTTGCTTGCATACACCGATATTGACTCATTGATTCTTGAATGCTTAGAGCACATGGAAAAAGCCTTGGTTTTGCCCATAAGTTTGCTTGTATACCCTGATTGATTTTAAATGGACTCCTGATTTTACAAATGCCCAATTATCCTAATCTTTTGGTGCCCCTCAGGGCATAGGTAATATCGGGAGTGTACTGTATAGAAACATAGAAATAGAGTTTGTTGGAAGAAAATACCCTAAGAGATCTCTAGTAACTATCCCTCCTCCATGCCAATTTACTAGTAATTCCTAGCTGTCCCATGCAGGCTTGAAGCCCCCTACTGTTTTGCCTCCACCACTTCTGCTGGCAGTCTGCTCCAGGTGTCCTTCACTCTTTCAGTGAAACAGTACTTCCTCATATCTGTCTTAAAGCTCCTATCCTGCTTCATCACATACTATATCATTCTGGTAATTTTCCTTACTTGAAAGAGACTCCCCACCTGCACCGTCTTAACAGTGGTGCCTCCTAGTTGAGCGAGATCAAGAGCACAAGGAAATCCTCAACCCAGACCTTGAACATTAATAAGATCAACTATGCTAAGAAGATACAGGCACAAAGGAGTATAGGCTGCCCACTCAAGTTTCAACCCTTAAACCTCAGAGGAAGGCAAAATCCTGAGAGGAGACAGCTGGGTTCACTAACTGCTCCTGGACCTCTTGGTTGAGGCCAGAGAGGACCAGGGTCTTGGAGACTGAGTCATCATTGATCCTTCTGACAACGGTCGACAGAGTTGAGAAAATCCTCACCACTTGCTCAACCTGTATCAAGACAGACATGCTCAATGAAGGCACTGATAAGCTAGTGACCTGCCCTTGATCAAAAGGTTCAGCCGAGGGCCGAATACTTGACAGCTGTCAAGTGGTCAGGGAATCAAGGGAGTAGAAAAGTGCACCCTTTCCCATTCCTGTGACCAACGGAGAGACTTTTCAATTTACTTGTCTTACTCTAGTTGGCTTGGCTCTCACAGAATGTCTGGAGGGTTTTGCAAGCTCTCTAAATCTTTCCATGAAGATCAGACTCACTTTGGCCCCAAAGGAAGCAGTGTGGAGATCAAAGAGGTAACTGCCACAGACTTGGCTGCCACATCTTCCATGACTGTTATCTATGCAATGGACCCTTCAGCCACAGAGGCCACCTTACATGCCTGCTTTGACTTCACAGGAGGTCCAGTTCAGTTGGCTAACCAAGGAGAAGATGGGCATAGTAGTCTTTAAGGGAAGAAGGAAGTATAACCTGGAACAGGAACAGACAGTGACACTGTGCTGATCACTTAGGCAGTAGATGTGTGACACATGTGGATCCATCTGTGGCATTTTCTGGCTGTACTGGACACAACACTTGAAGCTGAAAACCAACTTAGAATCCCCACAATCCATTGAGTCAGTGTCAGAGAAGGAGATGGAATCAAGGATATACTTTGAAGTGTTAAGAAAAAGTTAGCTAAATGGCACCTTAGGAAAATATGTTCGTTCCTACATTGCACACAGAGCTGCAAAGGAGGAGACCTGATTCTTCCAGCAGAAAGGAAGATCCAACATCATGGGGTGGTGCCAATGCATATATCACCCAGGGATAGAACAAGCTTTGTTTAACACTGCCTGGTGAATCAGCTATTGAAGGGAGACTGCCTATGTGTGGATAAGCGAACCATGTCTACCTCCCTAGAACCTTTACATTCCTTAATTGAGGGGTTCTTTTGTTATTAACATTTTCTTATGGAGCTCAAACACAGTCCTGGGTTAATTATTGGGTTATTTACTAGGTTAGTATGATGATGTATATTTTGCTTTTTCTTTTTCTTTCAGGGTTTCTCTTATTTTATGTATTGGACATTGGAATGATTATGCTAACTTTTTAATTGTAATTTGGTATGTTTGTTGTATTTTTATAAAATGTGGTGAAATTCCCTACTCTTCTTAGAATGCTGCTATGTGATCTTTCATTTTATTTGGGCACTGACCGAAATGGCCAGAAGGACCTCACTTTTATGTCTCATCTGTAGGGCAGCACATCAAAAATGCAGGACCCCCACTCCACCCCATACTTCACTACAGTGTCTGTTATGGGTATTACTCCAAAAGAGATACAGACAAATGTACAGAACTGACAAAAAAAAACAAAACTACTTCTTGGTTCCTGGAACCAAAACAAGGAACCAGCAAACAAAGATGAAAATAAAATAAAAAACACAACCCTCAAGGAGACGTGGATACTAGGACTGGGTAGTGGAACTGAGGACAATTAGCTCTCTAAATAATTTCACTCAGAGTTTAACTGGAGGGTAGAACAAGTCAAATGGCCACTCTGAGGACAGCAAAGTCTTGAAATTATAGGGACAGATGCACAAGATCACAGTACAGTGCATTAACACAATTCAAGCATTTGGAAGCATATGATTGGTGTTAGAAAACACACACTAAACTGCTTAACTAACATTCAGTTTGTATTCTTTTTATATCAACCTGTTCCACTGACCTGTCGACTGGGTGTTTCCATTAATACATCACGCTTTAAAGTGTCAAGTTTAATATATAGAGAATAATGGATCGGAAAGGTTTGATATGAGAATTTAATGCACACGAGTTGTGGGATGCTACTTAAACCCGAGGGTGAAGCCGAGGGTTTATCAAAGCATCCACAATGAGGGTGTGCATTGAATTTTCATATGAAATGCTCTCCCATCTTTTATTTTTATAATAACAAACCAGCAATTTTCTCCAGCAGTTTGTGAGACTGTTTGGTCCTGCCCACATACAGAATGTTGGCTAATGAGGCAGCAGCATAGTTTGACTGGCATGGCTCATGAATGTCATAACAACCAGCTGGTTGTTATGGAAAATATCAACCTGGTCAGTACAATGAGAGAAATTGCTGACCAGTTATTATAGAATACTCCAATCCTCTCCTATTTACAGTATCAGAATATTATGTTGCTCAAACATTGGTTTGATTGACTAGACACACATAGTTCTTTAGGTATCGTATGTTAGAGGTCTCTCTCTCTTTCAGATATTATCTGTGATCTTTGGTTTATAACTGACTTTATCTCCATATCTTCTTCTGTGTCATCTACACCTCGAGTAACTTGTGGAATGCCATCACACTAACAGTCTTCCTGAGGCTCTAGTCTTTCATCTATTTCTTTCACTACATTATAAAGAGATGGATGGATCTACAGAGAAGGAGGATAATGTAGCATTTGACTTCATAGCCATTACAGAAACTTGGGCCTCTCTTGTGTCACTGTAATATGTACTGCTGCTTTAAGTATCTCTTAACAGTTGTGCACTATTCAGGGAAGAGCTGTGACTGCTTGCCAGGGACTGCATCAGTGGCAGGAGAATTCAGGCATATCTGCGGCCATGGAGCTATGAGCTGAGGCCGCATCGGCAGGGAGAGTTTGCTAACCCGACCACTATTAAGTAGTCGAGGAGGAGTCAGGAGATGAGTGGTTAGACTTGGAGAAGCTTGGTTCTAAAACTAACAACTATTTGCTTTCTGGATAGATAGTTGTTTATGTAGCTTTGGGAAAACTGACAACACATTGCTTGGTGGATATGGGTTGTTTATGTAGCAGTGGAAAAACTGACAACTACCGTATATACTCATGTATTAGCCAACCCTCATATAAGACGACCCCCATCTTGAGAGATAGTTTTGTAAAACAGCAACGACCGTGTATTAGCTGATCCCTTTATTTTTGGATCATGAGTGCCAACTCTGAGCCCTCTCCCATCCCTGAAAACCAGGATCATCAGCTCCAGTCTCACTGGTTTAATTCAAATTCAAAGCCTTTAAAAAACTCACTGAGCAAATTGAGAAGGAATTCTACTTGCCCGACTCGAGTCCTCTTCCAACTCCTGAACACCAGGACCATCAGCTCTGGTCTCGCCTGAGGGTACTGAATCAGAAACAGAAATCACCCACCAAAGAATACATTGAGTGCAACTACTGGTAAGCTAAGAAAGCAGAATAGCTGAGGAATAAAGGTGTTGGCTGGTACAAATGTAACAACTTAAAGAAAATAATACTATAAAACAATAGAGCCTCTGAGGATACCCCTTGGGATATGAGACTCATCTCGAGAATGGCTCAGCTTTGCTTTGTGCTCCACCCTTCCTTCTGAACTGACTGTCTCTGGGGAGTAGGAAGTGGTAGACACTAGTGGCCAAGAGCCCTGTAGTCTTCTGGTGCCACGCCTCCCCGCCCACTGCCATTGCTGGTCTAAACCTACTGCTTTTGAGGCTGCCATGGGTGAACATAAATGATTCAAAGCCTGACCCTCGTATAAGCCGAGTACCATAAATCAGACTGAAAAAGGAATAAAAAACTTGGCTTATACTGAGTATATACGGTATTTGCTTGCTGGATAGGGTTTGTTTATGTAGCTTTGGAAAACAGTTTACACTACTATACTTGTGGATGAGTGTGGATTGCATACATGCACTCTGAGGGTTTGCACTGTCTTGGAGAACTATTGGCACATGGAGCTACTGAGATAGGACCACGTGTCACAAGAGTGGAGCTTCTTCGGTAGGGTGGTTGGGTGTATAGGGTATGGGGTGGCCATGGTACTTGACTGGGCTTGGAAGTTCAGAGGAAGTCCAGTGTACTATTGGATGGCACAGTTTAGAGAGGAGGTTAAGGGAACAGGAGGCAGCTGGAGGACATGAGGAGGGATATGGGGAAGGATGGAGAAGGAGGGGACAAGGGAGTGCATATGTTACTGCACCAGGAGCTGATAATTTGGGCATAGGGAGAGAAGCAAAGGTGGGCACACAAGAGACACACAGGGACTCTGGGAGAGGGGACCTATTAGTCAAAATCTTCAGAAAAACAGCCAGGTGGCTGTGGATGCTCAGATGGAACCAAGATGAGGGAGGGACAGGGGGCATTAGGCTTAGTAACTGCTTTGTCCCTCTATGACCAGAAGATGATGGTGGGAGTGTAGAGGGGTAGGAGGTAGACAGAGGGGTCAGATAGGGAGGGGGAGGAAGGAATAGGGCAACCTCTACATCTTCAAGTGGAAGAGGGGTACACTGGGAGGTGATGCAGCCACAACCAGGGCAATTAGGGAAGAGGACAAGAGGCGGGGTCCAAAACATGAAAATAGGGGAAGCATGCAGTGTGAAAACGATGAGTGGGGGATCACAGCAGACTGAGGAAGTGGGGAAAGGGCAAGAGAAGGAGCAGATGTACAAGGACGATGCAGCTAATGGAGTTGAGGGTTTGGTCAGTGAGGCAAGACAGGCAAGGAGGAGTTGAATGTAGATGGGATGGAAAAGAGAGGAGAAGGAGACAGGCTAGGCTAACAGATGGGATGGAAGGACCAGTCACAAGCAGGGACAGGAGGTAACAGTGCAAAAAAGACACTCGGGGGACTCAGGATTGGAGGGAGGGTGGCCACAGTCAATAAGGAGAGGAGGCATGTGGCACCCAGAGAGTGGAGGAGCAAAGAGCTGCCTGGTGGGAGGGCAGGAAGAAAGGATGAGGAAGGATATGGAAGGGGGTAGCCTGGGAGGTGGGAATGGAGGCAAGGGGTGGTTAGAGAGCTCCTGTTGGATGATTCCATGATCAGGTGTATCAAATGGGATAGGGATGGTGAAGCCTGCCCAGTTAGAACCAAATATTTCCCTGTCCTGACAGTGCACAAGGCCAAGCACAAGTTATACTCATTGGCAAGGGAATGTGGAGGTTCCCAGACATGCTGGTGCACTTGGGTACCAGTGACATTGAGGGAAATACTGAACTAGAGTACAAGCAAGGTTTCATGAGCTAGCCATGGGCTGCCATTCCACAGGATGCTTGATTTCCTTCTCGGAAATCCTGCCAGAGCTGAGGGCTAGTGGGAGAAAACATTAGAAAATGAGGGTGGTTAATCAGTTGTTCCAGGAGTGGTGGGAGGCCAGAGGGTATGGATGGATGTGGGGTTGGGGGTTGACCTGGGAGGATAAGGGGCTGTATGCTGGGGATAGGCTCCATCTCAATTTGGAAGGAAGGAAATCTTTAAGCTGAAAATAGAGGAATTCATCAGTGAAAGGTGAGGTTTAAACTTGTGAAGGGAAGATATAGGAGAAGGGAAGTTGCGGGGCTTTGATAAAGAGGACTCAGTCTCCACCTCCCCAGGGAATTGGAGGAATATGGAAAAGGCCTACAGGTAGGGGTAGGGGAGACTGTGGTCACATGGGACCATGAGAGGGGAAATGGGAGGATAGGAAAGGTGGAAGGTGGTCCTGCTAAATGCAAGGAGCTTGGGAAATAAGATGCCTGAGCTCCAGGCAATGCTAGCCGAGGTCAGGTGGATGTGGCAGCTGTCACTGAGACCTAGGCCAACCCAGGGCACGACTGGGACCTGAACCTGGAGAGTTACACTGTGTTCAGGAGGGACAGGGAGGAGGGAAGAAGGGTAGCACTGATAGTCAATAATGGCATTTGTATAGGGGAGTAGAGGAGGTGGAGGGACCATGGGGTGATTTGGGTCACCCTGAAAATGAAAGAGGGCAAGAGAGTAAATATAGAAGTGGTGTACAGAGCCACTACACTGGTGGAGAAACTGAAGACAGTCTGGTGGCAAATGTTATTTGACACTGTAGATTTGGTAAGGGAAGGGTGGTGGTGTTGGGGGATCTGAACATGACTGTGATGGACTGGGGACTATGACATTGCTAGTGGCCAGGATGCAGAGGTTGCAGGTGGGTGAGCCAACTAAGGCGGTCTGGATCCTGGACATAGTTCTGGTGGACAGTGACCAGATTGGTGGCCTGGAGGTGAAGGGACCCATTGGCGGGGCATGATCATGCCATGGTCTGGTTCTGCCTGGATCTAGGAGGGAGAAAGGACACACAAAGACCGTGGCAACTGATTTCAGAGGGGCAGACTTCAAGGAGATAGGATGGATCCTCAAGGAACATGTGGATGGGATAAGGCAGACATGGATGCGGACAGTAGGTCGCAAATCATCAGGAGGGGTACAGGAGGCTATCAAGACCTGTGCAAGAGAGAAGAAATGCAGTAAGGCCCAAAACCCTGTTGGTGGACCCGAGAGGTTCAGGATGTGGTGAGGAAAGAGAAGTTGCCTATAGGCATCTCAAGTGCTCAAGGAGCAAAGGGATCAAGAGAGTATGAGCTGATGGCCAGAAGAGATACTAGGGTGTTGAGGTTGGCTAAGACAAGGAAGGAGCAGAACCTGGTCAGGGAATTCAAGAGGAGAACAAGGGTTCTTTAGATACACAGGAAAAAAGGAGGGTAAAGGAGCAGATTAGAAGGACAAGATCAGGGAGGGATGGGCACAAGACCTGAGGAACAGGCTGAGGTACTAAATGAGTACTTTGCCTCAGTTTTACAGGAGAATGGGGGGGGCTGCATCATGCATGGGAGAAGATGGTGTAACTGAGGAGGAGGAGAAGAGACCCGTACCAATTCAAGGGTTTGGAGAGAGGGGAGCCATCCCTGGCAGAAAGGGGAAGGAAAATCAAGGACCAAGGTAGAGGAAGTGGAGGTGGAAATCACAGTAGAGAGAGAGAGGGAGAGAGTAAGGGAAGACCTAGGTCCCTCAGGATGGAAAAAGCACCAGGACCAGATGAATTACATCCCAGGGTACTGAGAGAACTGGCAAATTTCCTGGCGAAAACCCTGGGAAGCTTTTCAACATCTCTCTGGGGATGGGGTGGTGCCCCAGGATGGGAGGGTGGTATATCATACCTATCCACAAGAGAGGATCAAGAGAGGGCAAGAACTGCAGGCCCATCAACCTGACATCAGTGGTGGGCAAGGTGATAGAGGTATTATCAAGAAAAGGCTAGGGAGGTACTGGAAAAGGTTGGGTACCTGGATAATAGTATGGCTTCATCCCAAAGGAAATTGTGTCAAGACAAACCTTATGAGTTCTACAATTGTGTGATGAGTGTTCTGGACCCGTCAGACTGGTGGACATCCTCTTTCTTGACTTCAGCAAGGTGTTTGACTCAGTTCCTCATGGGGGCCTCTTGGAGAAGCTGGGGAAATGAGGGTGGGGAAATGGATGATCAAATGGATAGAAACTGTCCCTTGAAGCGTACTTAGAGATGCAGTGAATTTAAAATCCGCTGGTGAAGTGAACCGGAAGTGGCCACTTAGCGTTGACACTCTCGTGGAGTGCCCCATAGGAAAGGCTCACTTCACCTTGTTATTATTACTCTCATTGTCATTCCACCTTAAACGTGAAGTAAGGCAGAGTGACAACAATATTAGCAGCATCCCACCCACACAGTCACCAGAATGAATGAGCATCCTCAAAATGCTACTGTCTTGTGTCCAGAAAATTCCCAGTGCTGATGGAGTGAAATGAGAGCATAACAAGAAATGCAAAGTCTCCCAGAATTAATGATGCACTCAGTCATGCGCTGTGGTCAGGTCACACAGAGTCACCAGAATTAATGTGCATCCCCAAAGTGCTACTGTCTTGTGTCTAGAAAACTCCCAGTGCTGGCGAAGTGAAATGAGAGTATCGCAAGAAATGCAGTCTCCCAAATTAATGGTGCCATGCAAGTGACAGACAAATTAAGATTGCGCACACTCAAGGGATGCATACGAAAAGGCACAACATCCCTAACCAGTGCTCACAGTCACAGATCCAAATCTGAAAGGAATACATTTTGCCAGTTGGAGGATTAATGCACGACAGAAACAATCCACTACCAGTAAAGATACCACAAACAGTATAAAAGTTCATGCAGGTGCAGTGGATAGCTGGTTCACACTGCTGCAATTACTCTGTAACACAACAAAAGGTATCTGATTTAATGTACGCATCACACACACACTCACATGCACACTCAAGTAATACATTGCAAATTGAAAACCTTTAGTAACATAACCAAATGTTTTAAACAGACAAACTGTACACTGCTGCACCACAATAATCAGCAAAAATGTAAAGAATTACTGAAAATATTACTGTGTGTACATTAACACAGTTATGCAAGAAAAATATAAATAAAACAGAAAGACTGCCTTTTTCTCCCAGTTAATCTACCTACACCACAAATACGCCCCTAATGCACACTTCACAGTACAGACTGACTGTTCTAAATTAACATTCAAAATCCACACACAACAATAAACATTCAATGATATAAGCACAGAAGGGTTTCCTACAATCCGATGTACTAAATTTTGAGCAAAAATATTTTATACAGCTTTTAGAGGTCTTGAAATGCAGAGCTCTGAGAGCAAACTGTCTCTAGCTACCACTGCACACACACTACCCAGACCAGAACTGAGGCTGTGCCAAACAATCTAGAACCCATGTGACCTGCAATCCCATGAATAACTGCAGAATTTCATTTGGAGCTCAATTATAGGTGAAGTGAGGATAACTACATTGATCTGAATGTACTTTGCCTTAAAATTGGTGGAGAAGTGGTTTGGGGAAGACGGACTAACACAAAATCATTGGTTTCAATGGACATCGCGTTCCTTATTATGAGCGAAGTACTCCACTTCATATTGTGGAGTTCTCCACAGATTTCACGTTACTCAGTGAATCACTTCATGGAGCAAATTGGGCCACTTCACCTACCACTACTTACAGTACTGTAACTCACATGCTGTCTGGGAAGGAATGCGAATGCCTATGGCTGTACTTCCTGATGGGCTATAGCACAAAACTCCCAGACTTAAAAATGCTTATTAATGAGTACAATGGTAGAACGGTGAAGCCTGGAGGATACTACAAAACATGCTTACACTACATCCAAGTAACTATAAAAAAATGAATGTTGTGATTTGTGACGGATTGTGAATTGTGATTTGTGACTGCATTTGTGACTGTGATGATGAAGAACGTGAATCGGTGTCCACAGTGTGAGATAACCAATATGAAAACTGTATTGGGAATGCAAATGCCTATGGCTGTACTTCCATGATGAACTGTAGCACAAACTCCCTGACTTAAAAACGCCCATTAATGGGTACAATGGTGGGGTGGTGAAACCTGGAGAGATACTACAAAACAGGCTTACAATATATCCAAGTAACCAGTGAAAAAATGTTGTGATTCATGCGGATCATGAATCGTGATTTGTGACTGCATTTGTGACCGATGATGAAGAACATGATTTGTATCATGAATGACTCGTGATAATGGTCCTGACTTAAAATGCATATTAATAAGTACAATGTTCAAACAGAATTATGCATCACACCTGTCCAGTACTCTGAAGGAAGCCAAAGAAACAACTGTGACTTAAGTTATAGATGGAGATTGGGTCCTAAAGAGATGCATATGCACAGACAGGTTAAGATTAGCTGCACACTGAAGAGATGCAGACACAAAGGCACAACACCTAACCCGTGCTCACCATCAGAAATTCAAATCTGGAAAAGAATACCTTTGCAGGATAGGGTGGGCCACAAATGGGGCAGTGTACTGCACTGCTGCAGTAACAGTCAGTAGTACTAGTACTAGTAAAGATACCAAAGAAGTACAAACATCACACAGCTACAGTGGATAGCAGGTTCACATTGCTGAAATTATGTGGCACAATAAAGGTGTCTGATTTGATGACACACGTCACACACATACACACACACATGCTAAGTAATCGCGTAGTAAATTGAAAACTTCAGTAATATAATCACATATTTTAAACAAACTAAAATTATGCACTGCTGCACCACAACAATCAGCAAAAAATGACAAGAATTATTGAAAATATTACTGTGTGTACATTAACACAGTTATACAAGAAAAATATCACCAAAACAGAAAGCACGGTCTTTTTCTCCAAGTTAATCTACCTGTACCACAGATACGCCCCTCCCCAAAGCACACTTCCACTGTCTCTCAGTACACAGACTGAATGTTGTACATTAACATTCAAAATCCATACACAAACAATAAGCAGCCGATGATATGAGCATAGGAGGGTTTTCCTGTAATCAGTGAATTAAAGTTTCAGCAAAACAAATGACTCAAAAGGCTTTTTAACAGCTTTTAGAAGGTTTGAATCACAGAGTTCTCAGACTAGATTGTCTCCTACAGTCTCACACACTACCCCAAACTGAGGCTGTGCAGAACAATCTAGAGCCCATGTGACCTGAAATCCCATGAATCACTGCAAAATTCACCTTTGGAGCTTAAAAACAGGCAGTATAGCGCAGTGGTCTAAGGCTCTGAGCTGCAAATTCGGTGACATCCAGCAGACTTGACCTGGGTTTGAATCCCACAGCTTCCACTTGCATACTGTGTGACCCTGAGCAAGTCACTTAACCTTCTTGTGCTCCCAGGTCGCTCCTGTAAAGAAGCTTTCAACTTAGTGTGCTATACCTGGTTAAACAACTAAATAAAATAAATAAATAAAAAAACAAGGTGAGGTGAAGTACATTGTTTTCAATGTACATTGTCTTAGGAATTGGTGGAGTACTGGTTTGGGAAGGTGGAGTAGCATAAAGTCATTGCTTTTAAAGAATCCTCTTTATGTTATTTCATTAGAGAAGGTAGGTACCCTACGTTGTGGAGCACTCTACACTCCACCTTCACACCACAAATCACTTCACGGAGCAAATTGGGGCTACTTCACCCATCTCTAAGCATACTCAGAGGGTTGTGGTTGGAGGGATAGTCTCATCTCCAAGGAGGGTCATTAGTGGAGTCCCTCAGGAATTGGTCCTGGGCCCCTCCTGTTCAATGCCTATGTGTCTGACATAAGGAAGCATATCAGGAGTAAATGAGACTCTTTGTGGATGACTGGGAGTGGTGGTGCATGGGGACGAGGGAGGATGGCCCTGCAGGGGACCTAGATGCTCTGGAGAGGTGTTCAAGGAAGTGGAGACTGAGTTCAATACAAGGAAATGCAGGCTACTACACTTGGGCATCAGAAACCCAAGACCTGTAGGAGGCAGTGACCAAGCCAACAGGATGCTGAGATCGCTCGCTAGGGATTACCTCCAAAAGAGGGAAGTGATACTCCCTCTGTATAACTGCTTAGTTAGGTCGCAAGTTGAGTACTGTGTGCAGTTTGTAGGCCACACTTGAAAAGGACATTGCACTCCTGGAAAGGGTCCAGAAAAGGGCAATCAAAATGATCTGGGGCTTGGGGAAGGACCAGTGGGGAGAGCTTGAGGAACTAAACATGTACACATTGGAAGAGAGAAAGGACAGAGGGACATGATAGGGGCCTTCAAGTACAAGAAGGGATAACTAGGGAGGCTCAGTCAGGGGACTCAGAGGAAGGAGGAGGAGCAACAAGGGGCATGGGTGGAAGCTGAAGGTGGTAGACTCAAGGGGAAGGAGGAGTTGCTACTTCACTGAGAGGGTGGTACAACCATGGAATGCACTGCCCAGGGGACTAGTGGAGGCAGAGACTGTGGAGAGGTTCAAGAAGGGTATGGACAGGTACAGGAAGGGTAGTGCAGGTAAAGTCCAATACAAGGGGAATACCCTGGACTGGAAATGGAGAATCCCGAGAGGTTGGGGTGGACAGCAAGACCAGCTCCCAGGGTGGGTCTGACCAAACAAGTAGAGACAAAAGCCAGTTAGGCCTACTCTGCTGGCATATTAGTATGTTAGTATGCTAATTATTCTACTTAGGCATTAAACATACCTGAACATTAGAAAACTTTGGAAAAGTAAGATTTATACTCAACTCCATCCTGTTTTCTTTAATACTTCATATATTTTCAGTAATTAATTCCCATTTTCTTCATTACTGAAATAAATTGCATGAAAACAAGATCCTTATGCCATAGACTGCACCATCTCTGGCTTCTTCTCTACACATGATATCACTATCCCTTGTTTGTTGCATCATAATTGTCTCCACATCAATATATTTTGATGCAATAGACAGAATTAAGATGTCAGGTATAGGTCAAGCAGCTGAGCTAAAAGGGCAGAGATACTGTATTTATGCAAATACCCTTAGTAATAAGGAAGTATGGGTGAGACTCACAGAATAACATACAAAATATAAACTGCATTTATGCCTGAATGCTACATTTTTTCAAGAGTGTCTCAACTCTCAACTGTGTCAAGAGCTCTATAAATTGTCAGACATTCAGGCAATTCCCTAGGCTTTTAAGTCCTTTAAAACCATGCTCAGAAATACAGTGATATGTAGTACTAGTTAGCCATTTAAAAGACACAATTAAACACAAATAATTTCTTGCTTGTCTGCAGTTTTTTGGCAGGAATGGGAATTAAAAAATAAACAAAAACAAACAAACAGAATTTTCTTATGGGCTGCTGGTCTCAAAAGAAACTACACCAAAAGTCATCTTTCCCATGCCATGTGTAGAGCAACCTTCCAAAAACATTTTCAGCTGCAACAGGTACCTCTGATTTCAAAGCTGGCCCCTCACATGTGAAATTGCAACCTAAAGAGCAGGAAGGAAATGTGTGATCCACTGGGTCAAACATTTCCTAGCTCATTTCTATCCGTTATTTAAAATTCCAAGCAAAGGCTAAACTGCACAGTAGAGGAGTGTCTGGGTAACCTTAAGAGAAGATAAGCGTGCTGTGCTACTCAGTGCTATGTTGATCCCTACATTGCAGACACAATTGGAATGTAAAGGAATTCTGAAATGATATTTCAGTCCATGGAAAAGCAAGGGTTAAGCACAGGACAGGGAGCAGTAAACTTATCTTGTGCAGAGGCATAGCAGGAAGAGTGACATCACATCAAAAAGATAGCGGCAGCCAGCATAAGCATAGCAGGAACTCTATGCATGGACACTTTGGTTAAACTCTGGAACTAGTATCAGAACTGTCTGACCCTGGCTGGGCTGTTCCATAGCATACTACAGTCAAGGGTAGTTCCCAAAAATTGCAGGGTAGTCAGCATGGTTTGGCTCCACAAGGAAAGGTAAAAGGACATCCAGCTAACCACATGCCTGTCAGTCATGCTTCCATTGTGGGTAAACTGACTAAAACATTAGTTAGGAAGGACCTAGTGGTCGGAACTACCTGGAGAGACAGGGGCTGCAGGACAGTAAGCAGCATGGGTTTGTTGGTGGGAGGTTTTGTCAGGCTAACCTGATAGTATTGTCTGACTGGGAAACAAGGGCAGCAGATAAGGGACAAAGTGGTTTACTCAGCTTTGACTTCAGAAAGCATTCAGCTTGGTGCCACCCAGAAAGTTGCTGAAAATAGTTAGAGGATCTGGGTTTAGTAAAGAACCGAGACTGGTAGCTGTTGTCTGCAAATGCAACAAGGTCTACAGCAAGGTGCCCAGAATATTGGGGTGTAATGGGAGTGGTTTTGATAGTATGAGGAAAGCGGTGGTAATACCCTCTTAGATCACTACTGAGCTTGCATCTCGAATACTGCACAGATCTGGAGTCCCACCTAAGGAAAAACAAAAACAGGCTGGAGGCGGCATGATGTATGGTAACCAAATGATTCCAGTCCTACAGGGCAGATCCTATGAGGAATGAGTCATGGCTCTGAACATGTTTAAAGGGAAACATGATATAGACCTTTACATTTATATTTTGAATTTAACAAAACAATAATTTTAGGAATATTCTTGAAAACAGAGCCAGACTGAATCTACTGAACCATATTTGGATCCAAAACGTAATTGTACTAAACAGTAGTATCTTTGCACAAAGATGTTTTGAAACATAATGGTCTGATATTGAGGCCTTGAGAAGATCTAATCTGATGTAATGTAAGTAGCTTTGATACAGTCATCAATAAAAACAACTCTGATTTGCTGAGATGTTTCCAAAATTCTAAACTGTGTACTAAAACACTTCAAATCAAGTTACAACCAGTTTAACAAACAAAAAAATTACAGTGCTGTGTCCTACATGAACTTAAGAGTACAAAGTGACAAACAGAATTATACAAAACCCATTTTCATCAAAAGAGAAGAGTCAGAGGCTATACTACAAACAAGCAATCCATAGTCAACCAAAGATAGTAAAAGTGACTGAGCTAGCACTTTCCTAGAATGTAACTTAGAAAATTTTAGAACAGTATAATTGATCCAAACTTATATGAATTGAAATAACTAGTAAATTAATATGACAGTCACCTAGCAAATTCTGATCTAATATAAAGCCTAATTAATAACAGGTATTGACATCTTCAATCACAAACCCAACGTATCAAAGACTGGACAAGAGGATAGAAAAGAAAGCATTTTCTAAGGAGTACCAGATTTCACACTTTGTTTTCAAGACATTCAACAAATGTGCATCATCCAACAACCAGTTCTGCACTAATTAAAAAATCAGTTTGTAGAGCTGCATTAATATCAGACCAATAGCTTCATTTAGTAAACAAAACTGTATAATCAACATAGTATACTGACTCACAAACAAATGCACAAGCATCAAGGAAATTCAAAAATTGGTAAACAAAATGGGCCTCAATATTAAACCCTGAGGTACACCAATATTAACAGAAATCAGCAGAGTATTTGCCTTGTAATGTAACACATTGAGGTCAATCTGTAAGATAGCACTGAAGCCATAAATGTGTGGAGGATGCTAGACAAATGTTTCTGAGCTTTGAAGCAGGTGAGCATGGTGTACCAACCCAAAGGCTTTAGACAAATCCAGAAACAATGCTTCTCCCACATTCCCACTGTCCAAGGCTCCATGCAAAATGAAACTGATTCCAAACCAGCAGTTAAAAGTACTCACATTAGAGCAAAGTCATGTTGTCTTTTGATTAATACCTTAGTATCTTACAAAACTGAGACAACTGGACATATACAATTTTTCAAAGCCCTCAGACAGTGGGGTAACCAAGGAGATGGGACAATAATGTTTGGCTAATTCAATCACCAAATTTGAAGCTGGGCACCATTGCCACCTACTTCTGAAGCACAGGCACTTGACCAGATTTTCATAAAAATTAAACAACTCACAAAAAGGATAAGCAATTAAATCTAACTCAAAAGAAAATAATTCCAAATCAATATTGTGAAAGCCTACTACAGATTTAAGGCTGATCTTCATTAAATGATCTGGAGTTTCAGAGGCAGACAACTCATGAAAATTAAAGAAGTACTTAACTTGATTAGGTTACCTCCTCTTCCTGAATTTTTGGGGTGAGTTTAATATAAAGACTTCACTAAAGACTGTATTCAACTCAATTGCAATTTCTAATGAGTAAAGTAAATCACCAGATTCAGTTGATAATGTAATATTAGTAGATTTTGGTTTTCCCAGCAATTTATTCAACCTTGCCCAACTTGGTTTCATATCATTAGTATTTAAAAGGTGTTTATTCAGGAAAAAATCAGCTTTAGTTTTCCTTGTCAGCTTTTACATTGGTTTCTCAGTCTATGATAATCCATTAAGTCAACTAAATCAGGGACATTTGTACATTTGCCATTTTGTATCTCTTTCCTGCATCAAACATATCAGGTCATAGGTAATCCACTCTTGGTTATGTTATTTAACTCTTTCAAATATACCACAAACTGAATAAAATTCAACCATAATAAAATCCACCATAATATCTATATCTGACAAATAACTCAAAAATGACCAAGCAACAGCAGTAATAGCTTCATGAAAATCATTCAAGCAAAATCCATGCGGAGACCAGGATTCAGTATGAACTGGTGGTAGTGTGAGTCTGCATGCTCCTAGTAACATAGAATGGGACTATGGTCACTTATCATTAGACCCTGGAATGCGAGATCGCCACTGATAAAGTATGCCTACAGATGTGAGGACAGTGATGGGGTGACACTTACCCCTCATATGCAACCTCTTCCTAGCTTTACTGGAGGACCAGTGAATCTTCATTAAGACAAACCCCACCTCAGACACATTGTCAAATGGTATTGTTTTATTGTGATATCATTTGTGTCTGGTGCAGGAGTTCAGATCAGCTTGAATATTTAATTCATTGTTTGTATCAGAACAATCTGACTACACATTGTACACATAGCACAAGATGTCAAGAAAAGAGAATTTCTGTATGTCAGATTTTTGTGGGGAGAGACAATGCGGTAAAATGGAAACCATATAGCAAACTTTTAAGTGGAAATAATATACTGAAAGCTGAAAGTCGCACCACAGGTCTTTGGGTGACAACATCCCTATAAGTCAATTCTTCAGAATTAAAAGGAACCATTCCTGGGACTGCACTTATCAGAAGGAGGTAAGAATGCTATTGGCCAGATTATCTGACAGAGGGTATTCAGCAAGGGTGATACATAAGCTGAGAAAGATTCTGGCGTCCCATGAGAGAGACTGCTTACACCCAAACCTAAAGTAGAAATTAATTTATCACAGATTACATTTGTTACAGATTCCATAAACAGGCATATGCCATCAGGAAAATTGTAGAACAAAGTTGGTGATTTTTTTTCCTGATGACGAAGAACCAGAAGCATTTTAATAAGGTACCAAGGTAGCACTTAGGAGAGAAAGAAACTTGCCAGACCACTTGGTACAAAGCCATTATAAATAGCAACAAAAGAATGATTAATAGCTAAGGTTTCTATGTATGCCATGTATGCAACATTTGTAACTGTGGACAGGAAGGCAATGTGTTTTGCACCCAACCACTTGGAAAAGGCAGTTATGAATGAACATATTAACTGTAAAATTTAATTTATTGTTTATGTGGGTTTTGCAGCTCTGGCAAACTGTACATTTGTCTGTTAAAGGAGCATATTCAAGAACACATACAAGCAATTTGCAAATGGAACAAAGAAAATGCATTGGAGAGAGTCACTTTCACATGCCCATGGCTGCACCACGTCAACATTTAAATTCTGAGCTTTGGATCATATACCAGTACCAGTGAGAGGGGATAGATTTAAATTGCTATGAAAGAGAGTCAGAATGGAGTCACAGATTTCAATGCCTCATCCAAATGGCCTAAATGGTGAGATAGATTTAAAACCCTTCCCTTGGTAGAGATTTTTTGTTAGGTGGTATAACAGGGTCCTGTTATGCAGAAAATAAAAAGTTTCAAAAGAAGAAAATTCAAGATCCCCCCTTTTCGTTTTCATTTCACTCTCTCTGTCTACTCCTCTAACTTCCTATCTATACTAATTTTCTTGTCAGGTTGGCCAACCTGGCAATTCTTAAGATTTACTATCCCTGTTATTTTAATAGTAGTTATAGTACAGGTTTTAATATTAAGTAATTGCCCTTAAAAGCATTTGTTAGAATATTCAGACAAAGAAAGCATTATGTTGCTAAAGGAGCTCCCCATTTTCTATGTAGAGGGTTTACATCAGTAAAGAAAAGGTTGCTAAGGAGCAGTGCTACGCTTCCTAGCAAGTAACTCTAAAGTCCTGTTCTGGTGCTCGCTCCAAGGGAATAAAAAGTAGCTGAATTTATGCAAGGACACTGAGGGCATAAAGAAGTAAGCCCTACAGTGTCTATATTCATTCAAGAGGGGCTGTAATTGTTTAAAGAAGGTGCTGCCTTTCTGTTAAAAGGCTGAAAAATGAACAGCTGTTGGCTGAGAATTGAGGCATTAGGGAATCCCAATATTTGTTAAATAAACACAGTAAAAAAACTCTGTTAACTAGAATTACAGTATAGGAGATCAGTGTGTTTTATAAATAAAACTGTTTTTTTCTTTGGGTTTTGCACTAGAACATCAAACTGGCTATTTATTAAAGAATCTAGAACCTTACAAGGAAACAAAAATGAAGCGTGCCCCTCATCTGTTGCCCTTGGTTAAAGATTCTAGATTCTTTATATTTAATATTTAGATTACTTCTCTTTTCTCTATTATGGTTTACTTACCTGGGTAAAGTCATCTGGGAAGCCCTTCTCATAGGTTTGACAGCCTACAAAATGGCTGCCTTTATAGCAACAAATGGAGGTGATGTCAGAGAGTAGGTGGAGCCAATTTTAAACTATGCCCCTTTTGAGTACTATATAAGGCCTCCACCAGAAGACCTTGTCAGATAGGGAGAGGAAGGAGACTGGTCAGTATCTTTTGATCAGGTGAAGGAATGGAAGTGTGAATGCCTACACACTAGCTTGAAAGCATTGGATACTGAGAAGAGCAGGGAGTCTGATTGTAAGACTTGCCTGGGTTTTGTTTACTTTTGTTTTGATAAAGCTAACCTATTTCTTTTCTGTAAATAATTATTTTTTATTTATTTATTTTTCTGGAAATAAAATGATAAACACTATGCCAGCGTTTTTATGCACTTCATTTTTGTGACTGGTGTCTGTTATTGAACCCACACGCTTACAGGTGGTAGCATATTAAACTCAGTATCTAATTCTGCATGACATCTGTATGGGAACCCAGTAGTAGGATTCGTGGAATAATGAATAAATGCTTTAGAGTTTATGCTAATATGAGGAGTTACAATTATTCGTTTTTGTTAACTAAGAAAGACCTCTCACTTTCTTTACTGGCCAAAAGAAAAATTACTTGTAAACTGAACAGTAAATATCAAAGATATTAAGTGTAGTATTTGGAAAGCCTTAAGAAACATTTTGGTTAATGTTTGAATGTTACCTTCCTAGCAAGATACAGTTTTAATGTAACAATCTTTCAGGTTCATGTATTCTTAGTTATGTGATCATAAAGAACTAATGGGTATTTAAATAGCTAAAACTGGAACAAACCATTTACAGTACCACAGTGGGTTAACATTTATATAAATAGTATATTTAATCACTATATTTTACACAATGCTTTCTATATTGGTTAAAAATATATTGGTGATAATATTTATTATTAAAGTAATGGACATGTTTGATCTGTATTAATATTTATTATATTTTGTTAAAATAGTTATGTACAAGCTTCTGCTGTCTCTCCCCAATATTATTCAGCAGCAAGATGATGTTGGTTGGATAAATCTTAGAGGGCATAGCAGGCTATGTGTTATTAATACCTATTTATAGAAATCACATATTATGATAGATCCACCTATTAGGGCCTGTAAAATTCAGATGTAAAATTTGTTAAATTGCTTCTTCCCCAACAGGTTCAACTTACAAGCAGCTGTCATAGTCTGTGGGCCAGATATTCAAAGCAGCGCTATTTTGTGGAGCAAGCCCTTGCACTGCACAAAACAGTTGTGCAGGGTGTGGCCAGGCGATATTCAAAGAGTTGCGCCCTTGAGCAACTCCTTTGAATCACCCGACCACAGCCACTGTGCGGCGCGAGTGGAACTTGTGCCACCGCAAGTGGACAGAGTGGAGCATTCAACTTGCGGTGGCGCAAGTACCATTGTGCCATGCGCAAAATCCGATATTCAAAGGTAACATGCAAATAGAGCCATAATTCATGCAAGACATGGGGGCATTTGCATCTGATTATAGCCCCATTTGCATGCCATTAGCATGCAGGTGCGTGATCCCTGAGGACTTACTCTCTGGCACCCTGCCAGGCAGCAGCCATCAGGGACCGCCCCTGCAGCCAATCACGGGCAGAAGACTGTAAAATCCCACCACCACCCCCACTGGCCCGATCACGGGCATAGCTTAAATCCCCACCAGCCCGATCGTGGGTGGCAATGTACCCCCAACATAGCCCTGGTGGTCAGTGGACCAATAATCCCGATCATGGGATGTAATACATAAGCACCCCCTGAACATAGCCCTGGTGGTTCAGTGGACCTACAATCCCGATCGCGGGATGTAATACATAAACACCCCGAACATAGCCCTGGTGGTCCAGTGGACCTACATTCCCGATCATGGGATGTAATAATTAAACAAACCTCCACCCCGAACACAGCCCTGGTGACTAGTCTCCCCCACCCACCCACCACCATGAACCCCACCACCCTGCCCCCAGCAGCCAGCGGGCGGCAGCATCCCCTCCGCCTGCGCCCGCCCGCCCGCCGACTGACTGCCTGGTAGGGCTGCACGTCCAGTGGTGCAGAGCAAGAGCCAATGGAGCATACAGCCCATGTCGTCTAAGACAGTCCAGATTTGAATGAATACATTCATTCACCAATCTGAACTGTCTTCTTCTGATATATCTTTATAATTATGAAAATTTGTACTGGATCCGGTAACATTCTTTATAATCATGTAACTGTTAGTTGGTTTTAAAGATTAATGATACCTCCAGACAAAATCAGATCACAGGAATTGTACAACGACAAAATTAAGTCAGTCCTGTTATAGACCCGATAATAAATGAATAAAACATGTTTTAATAATTTTAAACAAAAATGTATGGTGTTAGAGCTGTTAATGATTAGCATTTTATATTGCACTCATTATTATAATATGGATTGAATGTACTAATGAATATGCTCAGCTGCACTTTATTGTGTTTTTGATGTATTTAACATTTAACTATGCAAATACTGATGCTACTTAAGCACATAGTTTTGGCAAACGTCACCCTCTTGACAAAGCCTATTTGAGATACTATGTGTTTGGTAGTGGAAATCTGCTGCTTTAACTTAAAAAAATAATTTATACACCTCCAGCTACGTGTGAGGTGCCATTTCTTTGCTTTGTTTATCAAGACTTGCTAACTAACCAAGACACTACACATGTATTACCAGACATATTTGGTCATGGCATAAAAGTGCCCCAAGTGCGACTTGAGATATGGTAAGATGGCCTTTCAGTATATGACTCCATTTTGTGGAACCACCTTCTGCTTTACATGCACTTATTGCCTACTCATGATCAATTGTGAATCAATGCTATTTATGTGTGATTGTACTTGATGTGTTATATGATATTTCTTGCTTACCCCATTTGTTATTGTATTTGTATGATCCTGCATTTACATGTAACTTGCACTACTGAAGCAGGACAACTCTTTAAACAAGCTCACTCAGAGTAGTCACTTCCTGTTGAAATATAAATAAAATTCTTCAGTCCATTCGTATATAATTTGAAAATCAGTGAGGTAAATGGGTCACAGCCAGTAGTGGGTTGCTGACTGTAGTCACACAACAAACTGAGCAAGCTGCACCATCATTCTAATGCCACCTGCCCAAGGAAGCTTTGTTGACCTCAGTGCACATGGTACACCCCATTTATAACATGCATTCCTCCATGCCAGTTACTGCACCACATGAACCAATTTTTCAAACTGAATTAAAAGTTCAACTGAAGAAGTGGCACAAAATAAACCAAACCAAATTTACTAATAGCCAAGGTTTGTCACTTCTGGCTCACAAAGTCTCCATAACATACTGTCTGAGTAAGTCAGTAACCATCACCGGGTTTGTGACATGTTGTTTTTTTTCCCAACTGCCCCTTGACAGTCCTTCTCCATGCAGTGTTGTGCAAAGCCTGGAGTCAGATTTGTACATGCAGAATGCCTCTAGTGCGAGGGCAAGTTCCCTGTCCCTCTGTCACGTGGTCACTGCAGCAGCAGAATGTACCTCCTGTGCTCCCCAGGCTGAGATGCACTCCTACTGGCAGCAGTCTGTCAAGATGTCAATCAGATTGCTAACATCCAGGGTCCAAGGATGGTAGCACAATTCACCACTACTAGGACAGCAAGCAGCTCCTTGACAAGATTGTTTTGAAATACTAAGGTCCAGATATTCAAAACTTTGAGCTGGGTGCAAACCGTTTTTGTTGGGTTTGTGTGGGTCCCCTATATTCAAAGGCTAAATAGTGTGGGCAAACTGCATTAGCGTCAGGCAATGGTATAATATATGCAATGTGCAAGGGGGCATGTACATGAATACAGGCGCTATGCTATATTCAGTGCATAGCGTAAACGCAAAGTGTGTTTTACGAAACTTTGTGCTGCAAGTTACTGCCCAAGAAAAAGTAGTCTTAACTCTGGGAAAACCAAGGATGGGGGCATGGACACATCACCTGGGCCACTCCATATACACAGGCAGCCAAACTGTGGAATACAATGTAGTAATATTACTTAGAAGCCAACCATTGTATTGATAGAACTGAGATGAAACAGCACATGCAGCAGAAATGGTTTGCAATGTGACACTATCTTGTACATTGTGAATTGTGTGTTGTTGTTAATGGTACATATTTTGTGTATTCTGTGTCATCTCAGCCACACATGTAGTAGCTTTGGTGGTTACTGACAATGTGCTTTGGCCCACTGAGCTTACCCAGACAACAAGGTGAGACAATATTGAATAATGCATGGGAAGTGAGGTTAATGAGGATTGCATGTACACATGAGGTGTGTGATGCCCCATGATCCCAAGGGCGAAACCTGAGAAGTTTTATCTATGGGTATCACACACCAAGGATGTGAATAAAATCCAAGTTCCCAGGCTTCCCCATGTTTTCCTTTTTATATTTACTGGTGGCTAGCACTACAAAAGAGAGTTTGCATGATTTTGTGCAGCTTTGCATGACTTTGCCCGACTTTGTGCAACATAAAACCATGGTTGATGGAACTCTGTAATTCACAAATGTGAATTATGAACTTTACAAAGGGTCTGCTAGTTGTGGTTTATTGACCCTAACCAGTAAATATTAAACATAGAAAGAAACCAGACAGGGAAGAAACATGCTGCACACGGATGGCACCTCCTATGTTGTCATCATTTAGCACCAGTCCCAACCATACCAGGCATTATTGGGTGCCCCAGCACCAAGTGGATATCATGATGGTGCATTCATAAACACACATCTCCAGTCCTCCCATTGTGGTACACCAACACAATCCAGCACAAACATGCTGCACTGGGAACATGGAGGGTGTTGAGTGGAGGGTGTACAGTTGACCAGGCTGCACACATATTGGGTGTTTCCATGTGGCAAGGATGATCCGCAGGTGCAAATGGTCCAGTGTATGGAATACCCTGACACCAGTCGCCTGCCTGATGGTATGTCCCCCTGCCAGGCTACATACTGCACATCTGTACAGACACCACAGCACACACAGCCAGCTATGTGTATGCCACTGTGAATATCCCATGTAAGTCGTGCAGTATCTCTGGGTCACACAACAGCATCACAATAACATTCACTGTCACAACACACCTGTCAGATGGGCCTGTCATGGTGTGGAGTGCAGCGATCATGCAGCCCTACACACCATTGGCATTGCTGTGTCCCTCACACTACCATCCACCTTGTTACTGTAGCATCTACTATGCACTTTAGCAGGAACGACAGTTTGACTATTGCATGCAGCACCACCAACACCTGACCTGTGCTGTGTAGTCCCATGGGGCACAATAGTCTATGCAGCTGTGTACAACCGTAGCCTGCAGCTACCACCATGCTCTTCCAGATTGACCTACAGGTGAAGCTGTGAGCAGGACTCAGCCTGCCCCTATGTTTTCAGACTTGCCTGCAGGTGGAGCTGTGGGACAACGTGACAGCGTTGGGCAATTTACATGCAAATCAGGCTATAATGAGATGCTTATATGGATGTTTGCCCATGCACTGCCTCAGAAGGTTCATTTGCATGTAAGTTTTGAATATATCAAATGTTTGCCCCAGGCAAATGTCCTAGCGCTGGGCAAACTTAGTTAGCCATGCACAAATGTATTTGTGCTGTGCAAACCTGTCTGAATCATAACACAGTTCTGAAGTATTTGACCTGCAATGTTGTTTGCAGCGTTAGTGTATCTACTTCTTTGCTAGCACACACATTGGCCATGTAGTTCACTTTACCTTCCTCCATGTCTGTGTGCACTGGGCTACTGATGGGGTTGCACTTCCCAGATGCTTTATTCAGAGCTGTCTTATTTGCTGGGCTATTATTGCACTGCACTCCTGGCCCTGTTTGCACTGCTTCATTTGCATGCTATATTTGGCTGCTTTAGCCCCAGGGCCATTGTTTTGAATATAGCATGCAAATGGTTCTGGGCAAATTTAGCACACCGTGCAGTGCTGATTTTGCCCCAGGGCTAGGTTTGAATATCTGGCCCCAATTCTTTTGAGACAGTATTAAAACAAAAATCTGGGAAATGAAGGAAAGAGCTGGGTGCAGGAAATGTTGACCATGCATTTTAAGGACTACAGTCAGATGGGATTAATACTGCGAGGAACTGGTTGAGAGGTGCGGTAAGTATTTAAGCAACTGAAATACTTAGTCATACAGTGAAAACAGATCGCTGTCTAAAGTTCAGAAATATTTATTTTCTATGCTGGCGACATAAGCACAGAAATGTAGTGCTACAAATGGTTAAGGTCTTCCCACGGACCAGTAAATCAAGATGTGGAAAAAGAGCTGTCATACAATAAGAACAATGACAGCAAACTCTCCACCACGATACCTCCAATATACTGTGTAATTAAACATTTCTTTTTTAAGCTCAGTAGAAGGTAATGACTAGCTGCTAAAGTAAAGAGTGCAGGGCAGGGTTTTCCTGTCAACCAATGGATGTTTCATCAGTAGAATAGTCACTGGTTGCATAACCATCAAAAGACATATTGCTTAAATCTGCTGTAACATATCGCTGCTCTCAAAGAATACACCTACCAGGAGCATAGCCCTTCCTTTCTAGTTTGATATTTAAGGATATGGGGCCTGAAGCACAGCACCAGCACAAAATAGTCTTCTCTTTGTTTCCCATCTGAGGTGACTGCAAGAACAAAATAATCAAAATTAAGTTCTGTTGTGTATTACCACTGACTAACATAACAGCTAATGAAGGAAAGTATTTTAATAACAGAAATACATATTCAGTCAAAACTTACTTTTGCCTCAGTCTTAATGTTAATTTTACTGTTTCAGTTCCCAACCCACATAAATGTTCTGCCATGTGCAGGGCATGTGTGGCAGTAAATTCCACACCACATATATGGTACACAAACTGGCTTCCATAAATATGGATGTCACCCACTCTTCCCATGCGTCTAAATGGGTGGCTGGGCATGGGTGGGCACCAGGGTGGGAACATGCTGCCATACAAATCTTACAAATATATATGCTTCACCAAGGGGTAGCAGAGGGTTGCAGCTTTACATCTGGGGTGACACAATGGTAACACTCAAGCACCCTCTGAGCAAGTCCTGCTCCACCTTTGCCCGGAAACACTGGGGTTTGTTCCAACCAAGCATCTACTGTCCCATCCATCCAAGTTGATACGGAGGGCTACTGTTCTTATCTTTAATTTAAACTTTTCATAATTTATGACCAGATGTCCCTGTATTCCACATTCCCCTGCTTCACAAGGAGCAGTGGAATAACTCAACACTGTCCTGTGTATCTGATCAGATGCCTGCTGTCTGAACCTGCTCCACCTCCCAGCAGGCCTCCAGCCTCTCCATGTTCTGCTGTGCATGTGGCTCAGGAAGGCTGGGATTGTGAATGCCAGTAAGTGTGCTAGCATCTGAGAGTGCTGAGCTCCATGGCCTGGATACCATCTACTTGCATGAAGTAGAGCCATGATATAGATCAGACACTTAGAGAACACTGTGCCATGAATGGCAAAAGTCTTTACCAAAACAAAAGTAAGTCAAATTAAGCTAAAAATATTTCAGTGAGGAAGATGAATGTTCTGGTTACATTTAACCAGAATAATCCTTTACTGATGAATTTTATTTTTAGGGTTTGGAAAGGCGCTGAAAGCAATTTCCGCTAAACAATGTGGTGAAAGCAAGGATGCTTAGAAAATGTATTTATTTGTTTTGTTAACCGGGTAGGCACGCTAGACAACAAGTGCCTATTTTCAGAGTGCAACCGGGAGGATTACAATACAGAAGAGAAAAACAATTATGGTACAGCAAATTACAAAACAGCAAACAAGAGTACATTGACATGGTAACACATGGGCCCACAGAACATGTGGAGCCAGAAATACAATATATAGACGCGGTGCGAATCAAAGATAGAGACAAGAAACATATAAATAAAGCTGATTGTCTGAGACTGATCACATAACCATGCATCAATTTAACATTGATTGCACAGTCATATTTCAGATCACCTTTTTATGTTTGCTTGCGCATGTGCAAGAAACATAGTGCCATCATCAGAGTTTTTCAGAGGTGTGTCAGCATCTTCCAATCAGTCAGTGTGTTTGCAGGTGTGGTCACAGTTCTCCAATCACTGCTGAAGCTGTCTATGACAGCAGTTGAAAATGCAGTGGCATACAGTTGAAAGAGGGCTATGCTTCAGTGAGCATCCTCTCCCCCCACACACACACAGATCAACTGTGTCGGTTGCCTGATAGGATGGTGTAGTCTTGTCTAGCTAGAGAGGCAAGCCACACATCATTACTTTAATAAACTGTTCCTGCCAAAGCAGGACCACCAAAATAGTGGGTGCCTAACAGTCCTTACACACGCTCAACTCTCCAAAGCACACCTTCATGGACTCCATGGGTTCTAATCCTCCAGAAAAAAAAATCAGGATTGATGTGAAAACTCAGACTCGTTGTATGTGTAATTCCAAGCATTTTCTCTTACTAGACTCTGTCAATGTGAACTCCGCTGCTAAAACCTATGCAAAGCGAACTTGACGTACTGTACTACCTGCAGCTGAAGCAAAGAACTGCCAGAATGCACAAGGAGAACATACTGCTATGCATTTCAGCAGCCACCAGTGGGGAGGTTTTCATGACTGAAGCACTTTAATGCACCTTTAGTGCTGTCATATACACACCCTGTGTGGTAATTCACTAAACTGCACACTTAGTCTGGTAATGCAGCTTCAAAATATTTTTTTTCTCTGAATTGCGTGAGCTGGCATTTAGATAGAATCACACAGCTCTTTCTCAAATCAGATGCTCAATGAAGTCACATCACCTTGTGACCTTAAACATCTTAGGTTGGACATGTGCCCTAACAAAATAGCGAAAACTAGGTATAGAAAAAAACACAAATTCAACCATAGCTCACAATCGAATCCACCTTTTCTCGGTGAATCTGAAGCCGCTAATATCCACCCTGGGTGCTCATGCACTCCTCCACCCATAAAACATATGGCTGACAGGGGTGCTGTTGCATTTATTTCATAATTTCCTGATCCGTTACTGCCATCATATTGATACAGTAATACTTTTATGGCTCGAAAACTGCTTGACATTAGCTGAATTATAAATGGCATCCCTGTTTGATGCTGTGGTCTCGGAATATGGTGGTGCTCAAATTTTAAGCCAAGTATTACATGCAGATATGTTGTTATTGACTCATGTCACTTACCATTTTATACATCTATTGATTTTTCAATTCACTTTTCTGACAAACGTTGATCTGAGGATTCTGGCTTCACAATTCAGTTCAGCGACGTGTAACATCTTAGTGCAGATGCTAAGTAACTGTTTTAAAATGCTGAAAAGTTAACAGCGATGAAAGTGCAAGAACTTCTTTCTTCCATGTCTGGAGCTATAGTGGTGTTATTGGCAAGTGCATGTCCCTTTGCTCCAGATCTATCAGTGAGGTGTCTGTTTTGTGCAATGGACAGTGGCTGAATGTTATCAGCTGACAGTTTTCATTTCATTATCAACAGATAAATATTCAGGGCTTTGCAAATGCAACTTTGCTGGTAGCACAGTTTCATGCCCCAAGTGTCTCATCAGTTAGTGGTTATATCTTAACCGATGATCACAAAAAGCATGAAAAGATTTGCGCTGAGTAAGCTAAATGCCAATCCACCTAAGCACCTTTAGGCTGCAAACATTATTTGAGCGTATAGGGATTCTGGACGGTGTATCACTCCATGGCACAGCAACGGTTAATAAGTTTAAGCACATTCTCAGGACATTGTTTCACTTGTGCCCTCTCCCCACTACGATCCTGGTCACCTGAAATAAACCTGACATTTTAGTATCTGTTTACATCTTGGCTCAATTATGCAATCAGCGCTGTAAGAACATAAATGGACATATAAATGGGGACTATAAGAACATGCCGTGGGTGCTTGTGCCTTAGTCCAGCTGTGCAACATCAGCTTGAAGCTCAAGTAGGGCTTACTGCCTACCACTTTGTTCACCCCTCCCATGTACCTGTACCATTTCACATCCTCCCTTGCCTTAGTCAGCTGTGCTACATCAGCCTGAAGCTCTGGTATGGCTTACTGTCTACCACTTTGTTCACCCCATGTATTGTGCTACATCAGCCTGAAGCTCTGGTAGAGCTTATTGTCTACCACTTTGTTCACCCCACCATGTACCTGCCATTTCATCCTCACTTGATCTACAGTGAGTGGATCCCTCATTCATACGTCACATGCACGCACACAAAAAAAAAGGTCTTCAAAAATTAAGATACATTTATTATGTTTGTTATGTTTGCTTGCGCATGTGCAAGAAACATAGTGCCATCATCCAAGATTTTGGAGGTGTGTCACCCGCTCTTCCAATTCAATCAGTGTGTTGGCAGGCGTGGCCCTGTAAGCCAATGCATGATGGAGCTATATATGACAAGCTCCAAAATGCAGTGGCATACAGTTCAAAGGGAGCTACACTTCATTGAGCAGCGATAAGATATCGCTTGCTCATGCGCAACTCCCCACACACACACATGCACGCATGGCGTACCGCCCCCGCGTACGCACACACTGTATAGCCAATGGGGGTGCCCAATCCCCCATCGGCTGTGCTGCGTCCCCCACCCCCAAAGCCTTCCAAATACCATGCTGGGTGCCACCCCAGCATGGCAACTCATGATATAGCCGGGGGTGCCCAATGCCCCATCGGCTCCACTGTCCTCCCCCGAGTACTGGGTGCCACGCTGGGAGCCCACCCCAGCATGGCAATCGATGCTTTGGCAACGGGGTGCCCAATCTGCCATCAGCTGAATGCCCCCCAACCGTCCTTGTGCCACACTAGAGCCCACCCCAGCATGGCAAACATTCCGCATCATCATTGGAAGCAAAAAGAACACCTGTAAAGAAAAATGGTCCCACATAGTCTCCTGGCCCCTCCCACAACCGCACCCACCCACTGCGTACCCTGCCTCCCCACCCCCCTCACCCCATACTTACCTCCAGACCTCGGGCGACAATCTTCGGTGGACCGGGAACACATCTGCACTCTTCAAAGCCGACCTCGAACTGAGGAAATGCAGGTAAGCTGTATAATGGGCTAGATAGGGGTTCTCAACTTTTGTTGCATATCTCAGGCATTTTTGAATTTTTGCACCAAATTTTCAACATGGGGTTTTGGGACCCCTTCTCATGAATGATGTCACTGGCATGGTGTTATTCGGGTCCGATGTGTGAGTTCACAGTCACTGCGCGAAATCACCTTCGGGACTGATTAGAAATGACACTGCCAGTGTTCATAAGGTGGGCTCTCAAGAAGCCTATTTTGAAAATTTGGTGGAAAAATTTCAAACAACGACTGTTTTCTGACGATACGTTGCGCAGTTCCTTGCGCTCCGTAAGTTCGAAATTTTCAATAGTTTCACTCCAGATTTTCAACATTGCCATTTTACCACACCTTCTTATAAGTAGTATAGCTGTCATTTTTCACATCTCACCCAAAACGTGTTTCCGCTCATGGTGCACCCAATGGGCGCAGTCGATGTGCTAAATCAATGTATGGGACAAATTAAGAAAATCACAGTGACACTGTTCATGAGCAGAGGTCTTACAATGGCTATGTTGAAAATTTGGTGAAAAATTCCAAAAATTACTGTTTTACAAGCGTACATTGTGCAGTTCCTCATTATGCTCGTAAGTTCGCGAATTTTCAATATTACACTCCAGATTTTCAACATTGCCATTTTACCTCACCTCCTTATGAGCAGTACAGTTGTCATTTCACATCTTGCCCAAAATGTGTTTCCGCCCATATAGTAGCACACAATGGCGCGGTCGATGTCGCGAAATCAATATATGGGACACATTAAGAAAATGACAGTGACACTGTTCATGAGCAGAGGCCTTAAAATGGCTATGTTGAAAATTTGTGAAAACATTCCGAAAAATGACATTGATTTAGCGTGCTAAGTAGTTCCTATGCATGCTCATAAGTTTGCAAATTTAATATTTTCACTCCAGATTTTCAACATTGCCATTTTATTACACTTCCTTATGAACAGTAAAGCTGCCATTTTTCATATGCCACCCAAAATGTGTTTTCACATGTAGCGCACAATGGTGCTGTTGGTGTGAAAGCAATGTTTGGGACAGATTAAGAAAATCACAGTTACACTGTTCATGAGCAGAGGTCTTAAAATGGCTATGTTGAAAATTTGGTGACAAAGTCCATAAAATGACTGTGTTACAGTGAGCATTCGCGAGTTTCCATGCACCCTCGTAAGTTCATGACTTTGTAATATTATAAGTCCAGATTTTCACCAGTGGCATTTTTCCACACTGTCTTATTTACAGTACAGCTGTCATTTTTCACAACATGGCTGAAGTGTGTTTCACACTTTCAGCGCAGAGATGCGTGGTCGCTGTGAGAAATCATTGTTCGAGACAGATGAAGAAAATCACAGTGACACTGTTCATGATTGAGGCACCAAAATGCCTGAGTTGACAATCTGCTGTAAAATAATCCCCAACCTAATTATATTACGGTGTCGTTGCACAGTTTCTATGTCGCTCATGACTTCACCATTTTTAAATATTTTTACTGCAGATTTACAACATTGTCATTTTTACACCTCCCATGAACAGTACAGCTGTCATTTTACATCCTGTTTGGAATGTTTTTGCACCTGTGGTGTTAAATGCCGTAGTCGCTGTGTATAAGCAGCTTTCAGCTAAGAAACTGATATTCCCTCTGTTCATGAGGTGGGGTCACAAAAACCATGTTGAACATTTGGGTGGAAAATACCAATGAATGCCTGAGATATTAGGGTTTCCAACCATAATGCCCAACCCTGTAGAGAATGACAGGCATCAGAGGTGTGACTTGGGATTCTTGCCTGTAATGCTCATACCATTCCACTCCCTGCAGTCAGTGAGAAGCATCGAGGTATGCCTTGGACTCTTCAGCCCCAAAGTTCACCCCATTCTCCTATATCGCACCCATCCCACTGTATTTCCTAATGGAATGGGGTGTGCATAAGGACCAAAGACCCCAAGGAACACCGTGACACTTGCCAGTGTCTGCAGGGTGAGGTGTACTGAAATGGCATAGTCGTTATGCCTGGCGACTCAAAGGCACACCCCAATGCCCGTCACTCTCTGCAGGGTGGTGGTGGGGTTGGCTTCAGTTCAATACTTCACTGCCATTCCTATTACGCAGCTCTGTAACTTCTACACTACCACTGCCAATGCAAGCAAGCAAACATTCGGCATTGACAAATGCTTGTTATAGCTAGATGTCGTGTTTACCGAACAGCAGTGAGTGATTTTATAAGTGCAATGTGATCTATTCCAGGGTGTGCAGTAATGCTCAAATTAATGCACTTACCAGGAGTGTAAAGGCAGATGGCATAAATGCCTTGTGTGCCTCATCACCCATGGGCATGCAACAGTTTAATATTACTGCCCACCTTGTTGTGGTCTATGGCTCATATACTGGCTCCAGTACCTTCAATCTCTACCTGAATCAGTGATGGTTCTATAAGGTGAACAATTTCCACATTCAATAAATGAGAAGTTGCTGTCTTACAATGCACAGATGATGTATAGTATTGTATGAATGCCACAAACTCCTTTCTATCTGCTGTAATTACTGGGGTAAGTAACAACAGCAAATAATACTGTATATGAAAGTTGACAGTAAATCAACAAAATCTGAAGTTCTAGTCTTTGGTAAAATAAGAAACTCAACTTTGGAAAGAGAACATGACAGCTAGATAGACAATGTTTACAGATGGTTAAAGTGGCTTTGTGATATTTTTGCACAGATGCATTACATTGTTTTGGTATGTCATGTTAGCAATGACCTGTTTCTGCACTTTTTAAACTTTTATTTTCAGGCTATATTTTCATGGAAAGGATCATAGTTTGGCCCTGACAAGGTGGCCAATGATGCTTCCTCTTCTCAATTGACTTCATGCCCCACACTCAGGCACATCATGATGTGCAACAAGGAAACACTGTGGCATGCCCCCATTGAAATAAATGGGATTCGAATTTTCCTTTATATTTAATACCTTATGATGGTCAGTTGGAGATCAATGAAGGCCATCACTCATCTAACAATGCATTGTTAGTCGAGTGGTGGCCTTCATTAATCTCCAACTCAATATCATAAGGTATTAAATAGGAAGGAAAATTGAGTCCCATTCATTTCACTGGGGCATGCCCTAAGCCTCCCATGCTGCAAGTCATAACGCACCTGAGTGTGGGGAGTGGAAATCAGTTGTGAAGTGGAAAGGCTTGGCAGGCAACTTTATTGGGCCAAACTTCGATTCCTTCCACATAAATATAGGTTGAAAATAAGTTTAAAAATTATAGAGGACCTAAAATATCATAGTGGGATAAATGTAGAGCATGATGGGAGCTGGTACTTTTGTTGCAGGTCCTGCAGAAGTCTGTGAAAGTCACCATGCTCTTATCACTCCTGACCTCACTCATGTGGCTAGTGTAACCAGTACCACCACCACCAACCTTTGGCACCCAATAGCCATTCTTGTCTGGACATGTGTGTTTAGGTTTTTCCTGACACCACTGGTGTCTCTGATCTACTCTACAGTACTTGCTTGTTAATGTAGGAATGGAGCCTGCTGAACAAAGTGCTGAAGAGTAACTTGCTGAGTTTCTTTAGGTGGGGTCATATCTTTCTTTCTCCTGCCACTTTGGTCTTGAGAGGTTGAGTTTTTTGTCCACCTGACTTTCTTGCTTTACAGCTCTCAAGGTAGTCCTCATACTCTGCCTCATCATTAAAGATGTTTAGCCTCCTTACATGATGTATCAGTAGGCAAATCTCCTGGTGGAAAGTACTCAGACCTGAATAAGTGGACCACCTTGCACTGACAAGTTCGACAGTAAAGGAGACAGGCCAAGAAACAATATGTGTCACAGTAGGGGTGGGCACAATACTGGAAATAGTTGTTCAACTGACTGGAGCCACAGTGGTAGTAGTGGCTGGTGTAACTATAGCAGCACTGGTGGTCACCATGATTACAGAGGCAGAAGTGGTCTTGGCAATAGTGGCAGGAGTGGTCTGGGTCATAGTGGCAGGAGCAGTCCCAAATGACACAGTGTCAAGAGTGGTCTGGGTCACAGTGTCAGAAGGACTCTGGGTTACTGTGTCAGGAGTAGTGTCAGTTACAGTGGCAGGAATAGTTGGAGTGTCATTGTTGCAGAAGAAACTGGGATACTAGCTGAAGTTTTGCTGAGCATACTGGACCAGCTATTTTCTGGTACTCATATAACTACATCCTTTGTCTGCTATGGTTGTATTCCTCACAGGTAGATGTACTAAATTTAAACAATATTATTATGAAACATTATTACTCAAATCACTGCAGCGATGCTGAGCTGAAAGTCTAGTCAAGCCTGACTAAATTCTCAGAAAAAAAGTTATTCTTGAGCACACAACCACAAACTTAGAACTGAGATCACACCACCATGTGCACACACAGCAGCTAATTGAAATGGTTGGACTCAACTGACTAGTCCTAGCTTACCAGCTATGATGCACTCACACTGCGTGATGTGATCATGGAGGGACCCAAGCCTGAGTTCCTCACATGAAGACTTTAAATTTTAATTCTATTAAATAATGTCATTTAAGTTACTGCAGCAAATCTGATCTGACAAGTCTCACTGACTAATAGTCAAACCTGACTAAATTTTAGATAAAAAATATTTTTGGAGGGCACACTGCCACAGACTTCGTAAAACATTGTGAGTGCACAGCCTTGCAAACACACAGAACAGAAAATTAACCAACAGAAGCAGTAGGAGTAAGTAATCAAGTCCCAACCTACCAGCTACTGTGTGCCTGCATTTGCTTACATGACTGTGGAGGGACCCAAGCATGGCTTCCTTAAAAGAAGTTTGGTTATTAATTTTCAATTATATTTATTATAAAATAAAGTTACTAATGTCACTGCAGGCAGCAATACTGAGCTAATTCGTCTCACTAACCAGTCAAGCCTGGCTAAATTGTCCGGAAAAATGTTTTCTAAAATTATTTCTTGAGCACGAAGTCAAGTCACCAGCAACAATATAAACAAGCATTTGTCATTGTTGAATGTTTCCTTGCAGTGTGTTTGAACTACAAGCAGTTTATACCTATCAGCCAGTTAAACACTGTCATCATCAGTGCTTTCAGCAATGGCTTTTAAGAGGCAAGACTCTACATGTCTACATCCATTAACTTATACAGTACAGTACATATCTATACATCTCACAAAACTATAGTAACAAAATGTTATCATTTTGCATGTGTACAAACAAACATAAAAACAATCACGTAATGTAGAAAATGTTGTATGGATAATTTAAGTAACAGACTAGGTTAATATCTGAATATACATTTCAGTGTCACATAAATTAGAATTATACATGCATCTCTCTCTTGTAATTCATGGATTTTATACTACTAATATCAGAGTCATGCTCTGTCTTTATTTAAACCTGGATTTTCAATTTAGACACACACATCTGCAACAACAGAATGTAGATATAACTATGTGGTGTCAGATGGTAACATTTGTAATCCAAATATATTATTTCTAACAAACTAATCAATTTTTTCTCAACAGCCTCCTCCCCAACACACCCAGTTAACTTTATACATTTGTACAGTAACAAAACTGTCCAACTGACAAGGGAAATGCACCATGATGGGAGAATCATTCATCATGTTCTTGTCACTTTGTGTCTCCCTTGTCATCCTAACACTTATTAGGGCACCTAAAATTGTGAGGTACAGTACATTGGATGGAACATTTGGGATTAGGATGATTGTGTTGAATATTGGAATTAGGAACACATGTATAACAAATGACATGACACAAACTGTTACTTGGACAGTATTGTTGCAGAGTTGTGTCTCGGAAAAGAAGAACCAGGTTCAGATCTTGACAATGCATGTCATAATCTATAGTATAAAATATATAGATTGCTGGAGTTTTGCATGTGAAAATATAAAGAAGAAGAATCAGCATTTCTATGGTGCTTTTCATACATTGTATCCCAAATTACTTTACAAGCAATGCTAGACTGGTAGGAAAGTGATTGAATGTGTAGTGGCAGCCATACTGCACATAAACACACACACACACACACACACACACACACACACACACACACACACACACACACACACACACACACACACACACAGCCTTGGACAATTGCATGAACCAGTTACATAATTAAAGAACCACTATGTAATTTCATCAGGCCACACCTTTGGAACTCTTATCTGTCAGGCATTTGGACCACACAGAAACTTTTCTGTAGCAGTCTAGTAGAGCCACCCATACTGATGTCCTTTGCTGATGTCCATGCGTATAAAAGCATGGGCGCCTCGCTCCCTCCTCAGTTCCACACCAGTGACCATACTCACTAGGTTTCTCTCTCGGGGACCAAGGAGAGATGAGGTACCCAGCTAAAAGAAAAGCTAGAGCAAAGCTGGCCCCATGGTGCTGATGGTTGAGGCACTGAACAGCACACCTCGCACCACGCCAGCGACCTGGGTTGAGGAGCGGACTTGGGCCACCGGAAGCAGGTAGTGGAGAGGAAGGATGGAGTGTCCTATGACTGCTCTCCTTCCTCTGGAGTGGGTATGGGTCATGCACAGCACTGTAGCGGTGAATGGCGGAGGCCAGCCACACTACAGTTGCAAGCAGAGCTAGGGGTGGGGGTGAGCTCGACAGGCATCAGCCCAGATGTGCTTAGATACCATTGCATGCCCAGCTCCCTATGGGACAGAAGAAACATGGCAGGGAGTGATTTTGCAACTGGTGGCGTGCCCTGCGCTCCCGAAACATGAAAGGCGCCTTGTCCAGGGGTGGCCTACCCATATGTCATGGGCGATTATTTGCACATCAGGACCTGGATACGGGAAAGGGGCTGGTGGCCAGAAGTCATGGGCGCACTCCACAGAGGGAGAAAAGTGTTAAATGATAGAAAAGAAAAGCTGAAGCAACAGGATAGCCAGTCTGGAAACAGAAAACAGGGATGGAGGGTAGGATGGCATGACATCATGAAATATATTACCTCAAAGATCTACTGTTGCAGTAAGTAGTTACATAACAGTTCTTTCTTCTTTGGGGATATCTCTTTCATTAGGTCACATCAATGGAAAGATTCCCAAGCAGTACTAATAGAGAGACAGTCTGGGAGGCTGGAGGTGATATACCTAAGACAGAAGGCCTTGAAGCACAGCTATGCCAAAGCCTGCCCTCCTTCTAGAGGTAATGTCCAGTCTCTAGTGCTTTGTGAAAGTTTGGATAGTACTCCAGGTCGCAGCAGCACAGATGTCTGCAGCTGACACCTTCCTGAACAAACAAGTGAAGTAGCCATGTCTCTGGTTGAGTGGCCATGAACAACCCCAGGAAGTTTCTTACTGTACTTCTTGTAACAAAAGTAGTACAGTTGGCCAACCATTTGGACAAAACACTGGAATGCCCTCTTTCCCAGGGCAAAGGACCCAAACAACTGAGATGACTTCCTGCAGTCCTTGGTGCAGTGTGTATAGTGCTTGAGAATTCATTGTACATCTACAGTATGGAGCAATGCTTCCTCTGCACTGGCATACTCTGGGTAATAAACAAGCAGGTGGATACATTTATTTAATGTAAAACTCAGACACCACCTTAGGAAGAAACTTAGCGTTAGTGCACAAAGACATCCTGTCTTTTGCAAAATCAGGTAAGGTTGCTCACACATGACAGACTGTAAGTCTAAAATCTTTTGAGCAGAAGTAATAGCAACTACAAATAATGCTTTCCATGACAGAAATTGTGGTTGCAAGATGCAGTGGGTTCAAAAGAAGACAGGGTCAGCTTTACTAGAATGATCTCAGGTCCCACGTTAGGACCAGATTACATATAAGAGCTTCAGGTGGAGAATGCCTCACAAAAGACAAGGCCACATCCAACTGTTCCACAGTACTGCCACAAATGGTCATATGAAGGCTGATATAACAAATAGGTGCACCTTAATAGATGAGTACTGAAGTCCAGCATAAGACAAGGACAAGGAGGTAGTCCAGGATCTGGTTCAATGGGCAATTGAAAGGGTTCAGGTGATAGGAAGTGGCCCAAATAGTAAATTGCTTCCACTTCATCATATAGGTAGCTCTGGTGGATGGTTTCCTGGCAGCCACGGGACATCAGAAATTTCTGAAATACCCCAAACCAAGCAATGGCTATGTCTTCAAAAGCCATGCATGCAGATTGAGGACTCGAAGTCCAGATGGACCAAGGTCCCCTGGGCCTGTGTCAACAGGTTCCAACAAATGGGCAGGGGACCTGGGGATTCCACAGCCAGTTACTGCAGTAGTGGAAACCAGATCTGATGAGGCCAGAAGGGTGCTACCAGAATTAGGGTGGCTCCCTCCATCTGAAGCTAGATGAGAATTCTGTGGATCACAGGAAAGGGTAGAAAGGCATAGAGGAACCTCCCTTTCTAAGAGAGGGACAGCACGTCATGCCAGAAAACCCCAGGCCCTGGATTTAGTGAGCAGAAAAGCTGCAGTTTTGCATTAGTGGAGATGCAAAACGTCCAACTCTGATGACCTCACCTGTCAAGCAGGTTTTCTACAATTGACCTCAACATCTCCCACTCATGAATCTTGGCATGTGCCAACTAAGGCTGCTGGCCAAGATGTTTTGGTCACCTGGAACATGGATGGCTGACAGTTCTAGATTGTTTTCCAGAGGCCAGTACCAGACTTTTATCGACTCTCTGCACAGGGGTAAGACTGAGTCCTCCCTTGCTTGTTGATGTAATAAACAACACTTAGGTTGTCTGACTGCACCAGCAGATGATGAGGGAGAGATGGTTCTGGAGAGCCTGTAAGGCATACAGAACTTCCTAATTTCTAAAATGTTTATGTGAGGTGAGCCTCCATCAGGAACAAGGTCCACAGGGTCTGAAAGGAAACCGGGTGCACTCCCCAACCCGACCTGAAGCATCTCTGGTAAGGATCTGCTGAGGAGATGGTATGAAGAAGGACACCCGTCTCAAAAGATTGCAGGGTCCATCCACCACTGCAGTGTAGTCCACCAAAGAATGTGACTCAACAGTAATTTAATTATATATATAAGACACCCCTTAGAGCCCATGGCAGGTGGGCATTAGGGGTGGCATAACGGCAGTGTGTGGGGGCCCAGTTTGAAATGTGTCCCTCACCCAAATCGCCAAGCAATGGGCAGAACTGAATAAATGAAAAGAAAATTTTCTTTTTCTTTTGCTGTCCCTGGCCACCCGCTGCTTCATTCGAGAACCCCCAGAAAGCAGCGTTAGCAAGGGGCATCCTTTCAGTGTTCAGCCAGTGCTGGACTGTTGCAGACAAGCCAGCATTGCAAGGGATGCAGTGTCCAGAATGCTGGCCAGTTAGCCAGTCAAGCTGGGGCCAGTGTAGCAGTCAGGTGGTTGTCGCCATGCTGTGGGCAAAGAAGAGCCCAAATGAGTGCTTCCAGGCACTCAAAAGAAAACAAGAGACATCTGCTCCCAGTAGTGACAGGAGAGAGGGAACACACAGTCAGTTACAGTAGATCAAGGGATTACTTGTGATCTGCTGCTTGTCCCTCCCTGCAGGCGTCAGGTCCAGTTGTGTGTGGTGCTCCATAGATGTATGGCAATCCCAACCCCATTCCTGGTGTGGATTCTGTGTTGTCCCATTAATTTTTTTTATAATCATCTTAAAATAGAATGTTTTTCCAGTTCCTTGGCAGTGGTATGTCCAGACATGCATCTTTGAAGAGAGAGAGATTGCTGGAGCTTTGGGCGCCATGAGGCGCCTTTTGCTGTCTGGTTCCTTGCCTGCTGGAGTTCTCGCACTCTGCCAGCACATGCTAGCTTCCCTTCTCCTCTGACTTCACCCAGCACTGGGTGGTGAGTCAATAGCAGCACAAAGATCCAAGTGGTGACCACCAGGAAGTTTAAATAAAATAAATAAAAATTGGTAAAGCAACCAGGGCACAGGGAGAAATGGATGGAAGCCGAAAGGTGAGGCCAGAGGGCCAAAATTTTAAATAGTTTATGCAATTCTGGCTGAGTGACATGACACCTGGGGGCAGGGATAAGTACAGCAAGGCCTTATTGTGGAAAATGTATATTTATGAATAGGATCCCCAAGGGTGGAGCTTAGGTGGTAGCCCTCACTGAGTAGTAATATTTAGTAGGGTAGCCTACTGGGGAAATAAAGGGAAAAAGTACTGTTACTGCAAATGATTTGCTGAGTTCTGTCCCTCAGCCTTGCAATTCTCCCAAAGCTGTGTTCTCTTGACTGCAATTACCCAGACCTGTGCTTTTAGTGCCAGCACTGCCCCTGAGTTCCATTGCTTGCAATTAACCTGAACTGTGTTCCATTGTCTGCAATTGCCCCAAACTGTTTTCTACTGTAGTATGACAATTGCACCAAACTGTGTTCCATCACCTACAATTGCCCCAAACTATGTTCTTTTGCCTGAAATTGCCCTGAACTGTGTTCTAGTGACTACAATTGCCCCAGACTGTGTTCCATTACCTGCAAGTGCCCCAAGCTGTGTTATATTATCTGTAATTGCCCCAAACTTTGTTCTGCTACCTACAATTGCCTTGGACAATGTTCTGCACCCTGCCTTTGCTAGAGCTGTGTTTAGTAACCTGCAAAGACTTGTTGCTATTGACTTTGCATCCTGGTTACCAAGCTATGGAATCTTCCCCATTGCTGCTGTGTGCGGATAGCAGTGTTCTCCACTGACCTATTGGATTATCTTAGTGGGCAGCTGTTGAGCTAGAGTTAGCCAATAGTTAGGCCAGGTCCAGTTCAACTGACCTACATTGCTACATCCCTACCCTGATAAGGAAAGTCAAGTCAGTTTAGAGCCTCTCAGCTCAGTAGTTAGGCTCTGATATGTAGTAGGGTGGGATTTTGTTGTTTCAGTGATGCTGAATGCTGCAGTACTGAAGACCACAGAAACTGCAAGACTGATGATGACAAAAGCTGAAAGATGTCTTTATCACTGGATCCAAAGTTCTTGATTACATAAGTATGCGGTTTAACCTGATCTTTCACTGATGCCCAGAGGGTCCTGTGAACGAAGCATCCATTTTCAAGAGGGAACAGCGGTTTGCCATGTCCTTCCACTGATCGACAGATTACTTGTGTTTCCTGTCTGGTGGTCTGGGATGACCTGTACGGCATCCATTTTCCTTCCTGTGTTCATCAGTTTATCCTACTTCTTCTCAAGTGCATTTGGCCTTAGCGGTCTGTCATGACCTGTCCTCAGCCGCAAGTCTATTCTTTGAGGAAGAGGAGCCTCTTCTGTTGATCCCTGCTTCTAAATCATGTGCTTCAGAGTCCTTGGAAAGTTTGTTCTTTGTCCCTATGTGGTACATTTCATCCCTGAAAGTCTTTTGCCCTAAGTATCCCTTTGTCTTCACATCACCTCTTCACAGCTGCAATGATGGTTAACCTGAAACACACTTTAACAATCCCTGGCCAGGGTGATAGAGTGACAGTAGTGTAGTAACAGTAGTTACCATAGAGTTATAGTGGTTATACAAACATAGTAATACTGTAGAGTTATAGTGATTATAGAAATGTAGAGATACCGTTAGAGTACAGAAAGTGTGCAAAGTATAGTTGTTTCTAAAGTGAAGTACCTCCAGTGCACCTGTTATTGCTACCTATGGTAACCTGGACCCTGCACTTATCTGAATAAACCATTTGTTGCATCGAAATTGTCATCTGTCTCTCCTTGTAAACCCTTCCATCTGTATAGAGTGAATCTGGAGCACTTGATAAGTGGTGAAAGGTTGGTTACACTACAAGTCAGGCACTCACTACTAAAAGACATTACAGTAACACTTTGCAGACAGGCAAGGAGACAAAAACCTGCTGTTCTAGACTGTCAGAACACTGATACCATTGGACTTGGAGAGTACACTGGGAATCAGCAATCAGCACATGCAGACTATCCAAGGGTGCAGTGACTATGACAGCAGCCATCAAGCCAATCAACTGCATGTATGTCCTGGCTATAACATACCAGTTTTGGGCAACCAATGGGCCTGAGCTATTAGGCATTCTACCTTGTCCTGTGAAAGAAGGGCCTTGCCCTGGGCTGAATCCAGCACTGCCTCTATATACTGCAGCTATGACATGAGGTCAGGACAGATTTGGGCAAGTTGACCATAATCCCCAAGGTCTGGAATAACGGCCTGATGTGTTCTAGAATCAACAGCAGAAGATCCCTGGACTGGCCTTCAGCAAACAATCATCCAGAAAAGAGAACACATACAGGCCTTCATGCCTGAGCCACTTCTTCTGTTGCTGAGCACTTGGTAAAGACCTGTGCCACAGAGGATAAGTCAAAGGGAATACCCTGAACTGGTAATGTTCTGCCTGGAACAAGAACTTGAGGTATCGCCTGTGAGGAGCAAACCTTGATGTGGAGATATGTCATACATGTCCAGGTAGCATAACCAGTCTCTCTGCTTGAGCAGAGGCAGCAGAGCCCTCTAAGGTGACCATCTGGAACTTTGTATACTGGATGTAGCAGTTAAGTTCCTTGAGATCTACAATAGGCCTTCAGTCCCCATTTGCTTGGTGACTAGGGAGAACTGAGAGTGGAACCCCTTTTTCCTTTGCTGTCTGAGCAATAGTACTATAGCCTGCTTGCACAGCATGGTAAACACCTCCGCCTGGATGACCTGAATGTGGTCTGGAGGATAAGTGGAAAGAAAAGGAGGAAAATCAGGAGGTTGTTCTAGAAGCCATAGAGCATGGCCCTGTTCTATTAACTGCAGGACCCAAGCATCTGTATTCAGGGCCCTCTGCTGGTCTAAATGGAGCAGAAAACAACCCCCTACCACCACCTCCTGACTTGGGGAGTTGGGCAAGGAGTCATGCTGAAGTACAGGCAATGCTGGGGCCACACTACCATGTCTGGAACTTTTCAAAGGTGCACCAGTGGTGGGGAAGAGACAGACAAGGTGAGTCCTGCCCTGCACTTACTCTGGGACTGGCTCCTGACCTACCCATATGGGAGACCTTACTAAAGAAGGGTCTCAGTTTGCCCCTGGGTTGGGAATGATGGAGGAATGGACAAACCTAGTAGCTCTACCAGAGGCCTGCAGGTCATTGATAATATCCTGCACATCTGGGCCAAAAGCTTAAAACCTCTGAAAGGGCATTTAGATTTTCTGCTGACATCAGTAACAAAGTCTGAGACCCACAGCCAGGAGTACCTTCTAAGGCAAATGCCACTGGCAGCCGGGCTGATGTATCAAACATGTCATAAATGTCCCTCAGGGATGCTTTCTGATGTCAGCTGCAGGCTGGAGGGACTTGAGGAGCTCTGCTACTGGGCACTCTCAGGAAGGGTCTGTGCTGCCATCTTGTCCTTCTTCCAGTGGGTGGTTTGGTACTTGACCACAGGAGACAGGTAATTGGCACTCCTGATGCCCAAAGTGGTCAAAACAAAGGTCCTCTTGCCCCATAGGTCAATCCTCCTTGATTTCTTGTTGGGAGGAGGAACCAAGGTGCTGGGTACCTTAGACCTGTCATGAGCCACCTTAATCATCACTGAGTCCATTTCTGTCTGAGCAGCACAGAAGGCTTCCCCAAGTGGCTCTGATAAAGTTATCAGCCTTCCTGGGCATGGCAGAACCATGTGGGCCTGTCCCAGGCTGCAGTGGCAGCATCCTCCAGGGCAGGCAGCAAGGGAAGGATAACCTTAAGTGAAGACTCAGGGACCTCCAGGAAATCCAACAGGTTCCTCCTGGTGATCTCTCTCTCCTCTGACTGGAACCCCATGGTGACTTGGAGCTGCTTCATAACAGAGAAGAAGTTGGGGTCCTCAGGAGAGATCTTGGAGTGTGCATTGTAGAGTCCTCACTCCTAGAAGAGACAATGGACCTTTCTGAAGAATCTGCCCTGTGATCTTCCTCCTCAACCTTTTCCTCAAGGAGGATAAGATCCGAAGATACTCCTCTTCAATGTTAACCTGATTAGAGGTAGGTACTACTGGAAAGGATGCTGATGATGCCCAGGAAGGTGCATGGTGCTGGGGTCTAACTGGCATTGACACAGAGGCAGCCCCCATTGGTGACAGCATGAAGGCCCAGCCCAGAGACAAGCTGCTGGATGAGTACCACTGTAACAGAGAAGAGTACCATGTTTACATTGACAGTAGGCAGAGGTAGCACTGAAGCCACCATCAGTGACAGGGGGGATAGAGACCCCTTTGCTTCACTGGTACCACCTGCAGAAACAGAGTTGGCAGAGCCCAGCACCAGTGGACCATGCTTGGAGTGGAGCTCACAGTGGTGGAGCTGGCATCGATGAACCAGGAGTAGAGATGTAGTGAATTTAAATTTCGCTGGTGAAGTACCGCAAAGTGAGCACTTTGCATTGTCACCCCGCTATGTGGAGTGGCCAATATGAAAGGCTCACGCCATCTTGTAATTATTACTCACATTCTCATTCTGCCTTAACGTGAAGAAAGGTGAAGTGACAACAATATTGGTAGCCCTCCACACGACAGTCACTAAAATTAATGTGCATCCCCAAATGCTACTGTTCAGGTATTGTGCACTCAGTGCTGACGAAGTGAAATGAGAGCATAACAAGAAATGCAAAAGCTCCTAGAATTAATGGTGTACTGCAATGCACAGAACAGATTAATATTGCAATGTACACTCAAGAGATGCAGACACAAAAGCACAACAACACCTAACCAGTACTCACAAGTCACATATCCAAACCTGAAAAGAATCTCTTTGCCGGTTGGGGAGGGATAGTACATGGCAGTAACAGTCCACTACCAGTAAAGATACTGCAAGCAGTTACAAAACATTCATGCAGGTGCGGTGGATAGCAGTTCAAACAGCTGCAATTACTCTATGGCACACTAAAAGGCGTTTGATTTAATGGCACGCATCTCACATGCACACACACTATAAGTAATGCATAGAAAATTGAAAACCTTAGTAATATAACCAAATGTTTTAAACAAATTAAATTTATACACTGCTGCACCACAACAATCAGCAAAAAATTTCAAGAATTACTGAAACTATTACTATGCACATTAACAGTTATACAAGAAAAATATAACCAAAACAGAAAGACTGCCTTTTTCTCCCAGTTAATCTACCACACCACAGATATGCCCTCCCCCAAAAGCACACTTCACAGTAAGCAGACGGACTGTTCTAAACTAATATTCAAAATCCCACAACAAACAATAAACACTGGATGATATGAGCACAGAAGGGTTTCCTACAATCGATGTACTAAATTTTGAGGAAAAATGACTCAAAAGGCCTTTTAATAGCTTTAGTGGTTTTAAATTGCAGAGGTCTAAGAGCAAATTGTCTCCAGCTACCACTAACACACACTATCCAGAACTGAGGCTGTACAGAATAGTCTAGAGTCCATGTGACCTGCAATCCCATGAATCACTGCAGAATTCTCCTTGGAGCTCAATTACAAGGTGAAGTGATGTGAAGTACACTGATTTCAAGGTACTTCACCTAAAATTGGAGGAGAAGTGGTTTGGGAAAACAGAATAATGCAAAGTCATTGGTTTCAATGCACTTCCGCTCCTCATTATGATGTAAGTACTCTGCTTGGGTTGCAGATTACTCCTGATTCTGCATTACTTCACAAATCACTTTGTGGAGCAAATTTAGCCACTGCCCACCACTAACCGAGAGCCTGAGGTTGAGGGCCTCACCTGCATGAGCAGGCCAGAGGAGCTAGCTGTCGGGGCAGGCCTGGAGAACTAAGGCCAGAGGTGAGAGGAGGGTCAGTGCTGAAGCAGTCAATGGCACTATCTTGGAGGAAGAAGCAGACACTATTAAAACTGGGAGCACCTCTTGGGGGTTGCTATGTTCCTTGTCCAGGTGTGAGTGTTTCCCTGAAGACCAGGACCTTGGAAGCCTTAAGAGCACAAAGAATGAGCCAAAGACTGGGCAGGAGTAGCCCCAAGGCTTCTGTTCCATCCTGGCTACTCCAAAGGATTGCAGGGATTTCTGACTGCACTGCCTGGTGGCAAGGTTGAACTTCGAGAAGAGCTGGCAGCAAAAAACATCTGCTAGGCCTAAGAGCAGCAAGCACAAAGGCCGTGTTTCATCTCTGAATAAATTTTTCCACAGCGCAGCAATGGAAAAGATTTGGTGAGTCTTTCATTCTTGACATACAAAATAAAGGAATCACTTTAAAATAAAAGTGATTCAACATTAAAGATGAAAATAAAAGTAAGTAGAACATTTGGCAGTCGATTAAACAACACAGCTTTTGTAGAGTCTATGCACATGTGGTAAAGGTGGGAAAAATTGAGAAGGGAGCAGTGCCACCCATGCTTATATATGCAGGTATGCAGTGTAAGATGTTGGCGTGAGTGACCCCTACTAGACTGCTCCATAAAGGTTTCCTTGTGGTCTTAGTGTCTGATGGCTAAGAGTTCCATAGCTGTGACCTGATGAAAGAGATATCCCAAAGAAGAATACATTATTTGAAAGTTTATAGTAACACAGCATTCATTCACAAATTGATGTATGTACTGTATCTATCTATCTATCTATCTATCTATCTATCTATCTATCTATCTATCTATCTATCTATCTATTTATTTATTTATGCCAGAAATTTCCCAGGAAAGTCATGGTGATCTGAATGGCAGCTCACTTCCAGATGTGTTCGGGAGGGGAGGGTCATGAGTAACAATAGGAACATAGTTTACATAGCAAGAAGGAACAGAACTAAGCATTAAAAAAGCTACAATAGATAGGCAATTAGTCAAATAAGTACAATTTGCTAATCATCAAGTCAAGCTACAATAGATAGGCTATTTAAGAATTATGAACAGTGATATGGGATATAGCAATGCATCAAAGAGGGTACTTAGAGGGTGATACTGAAAGTGCAAATATTAATGAATTGCATATTTATTTTTGATTTGGAGAAGAAGAGGGAATGGGTCTATGGGATGAAAAAAATAACAACAGAACCTGACAGTTTATCTACTGTCTTTGAGTTGAAGCTCCACATGGGGCATAGTATGGAGACTGCCCTGCTAAGAGTGCTTAATTATCTCCTGAAGCGAAGGACAGGGCTCGTACCATCTTGGTTCTCCTGGACCCTCTATGGCATTTGACACCATGGACCATGAGGTTCTGCTTGACCACCTGTGGTTCTAGTCTGGCCTGGCCGGCAATGTCATCAGCTGGTTCAGGTCATAACTGACGGACAGAGTGCAGAGGGTGAAAATGGGACATTTCTCATCTAGCCCAAAGTCTCTGATCTGTGGCATGCCTATGGGGTCGGTCTTGTCACCTATTGTTCATGATGAACATGCTGCCATTAGGGACATTATCAGGTGGTACAGGCTGGGTTTCACTGCTATGCAGCTGATACCCAACTCAGCCTGTCCTGTACACCTGATGTCCAGGTGTCGGACTCACTTTTAACAGATGCCTAGAGGAAATCCAGTCTTGGAGGACTCAAAACTGGCTTAGACTCAACCCAGACAAGACTGAGGTACTGGTGATGGAGCGGGTCATTGTTGGGGGTTGTCCCCTTAGTCTAATATTGAGAGCATACCCCTTGTCCCTTCTATACAGGAGAAGGATTTGGGGTGATCCTGAAGACAGCCCTGACACTTGATGCTCAGGTGTCAGATGTGCTCAAAGTATTTTTTATAATCTCAGGAACATTGACCAAATCTGAGCCCTGATCCTCAGAGGGCCTGCCTACACTGATGCATGCTTTACATGACTTCCAGGCTGGATTACAGTAATTCCCTGTACCTTGGGTTATCTGGAGCAACCTCCACAGACTGCAGCTGGTGCAGAATGCAGCAGCAAGACTATTGACTTGAGTAAAAGCGGTATAAGCATATTACTCCGGTCCTCCATGGACTGCACTGGTTGCTGGTCAGGTGGAGGACTGTCTTCAAATAGGGCTCCTATCTATAGGACCCTGCATGACGAGGGTCCTGCCTAGCTTCAAGATCTCCATGAACATTACCATACAGCCCAGATGATCCATTCTACTGAGGGGGCCACCTGGGGTTCCTAGGATTAGGTTGCAGCATTCAGAAGATAAAGCATTTTCAGTGGCCTCACCAACCTTGTAGAACCCATTGCCTGACCATCTAGGGGGGCCCCATTGGCAGAAGCCTTTAAGAGGGACTAAAACATGTTTATTTGAACTGGCTTTTATAACGTGAGTTTGTTGATAGAGAGAACAAAACTTATATTTATAATGATTTTATTATGCATGTTTGGTGTTTTAAATAATACTGAATTGTGATTTTACTGTATAGCACCCAGAGTCCCAGGAACTGGGTGCTTTATAAATAAAATATCTATCTTTGAACAACACTGGCTTGAACTGATTAAAAAAAAGAGATATAAGTAGGTAAGAAGACATGTTACTTTCTTCTTGACAGATCAGGATGAGGGTGGGCTGTTGTAATTGTTGTATGCTGGGAGCCATGCTACTATTTTCATGAGAAAGGTTCAGTATGAACAGAGTTCCTGCAAACGCTCTGGCACTACATTGGCACATAGATTGTCCTAACAGCAGGTGAGAAGAACAAGGTAATTGTAAGGGATGACAAAAACAAAAGTGGTCACCTGACAATCAAATAAAAATATAAACATGTCTTAGTGTAGACTGGTCACAAGTGATTTTTGCACATCACTCACTGGATAGTACAGTTAGGTAAGAACTTACCGTAACAGTAGATCTTCCAGAGGATCTTTGCAGCAGGCACACCTATGGAATTATAGCCACCAGGAACTGAACCACATGGAAACTTTTCTAGCTAGCAGTCTTCCAGGGGCTGCTCTATCCTAACGCCACATGCTGTGACACATAAAAGTGGGCAGCCCTCAAGTTCCTCAGTTATCCCACCCAAGACCATAAGCCACTGATCTCCTGATGGGGAACTGATGAAGAGCTGATGGTTCTCAACAGTGTAGCAAAACAATGCAAAGCAGAAGGGTCTCCACCAAGGAGAAGAGACAGACACAGAGATGCCCACAGGCCTAGGGAGAAGGAGGATGATACATCTTACTGAGGTATCTCCTTGCAGCAGGCCACACCTATGGAAGGAGTCCCAGGCAGTTCTGACAGCTGAAGAAACAGTCTGAGTGGCTGAAGACCAAGAGCCTAAGAAAGTAGGCCTGAATCACAGCTAGGCCAAAGCCTGCCTTCCTTCTAGAGGCAATGTTCAGACTGCAGTAATTTGTAAAAGTGTGGAAAGTACTCCAAGTTGCATCAGTACAGATGTCTACAGCTAACACATTTCTGAAACTAGCAACTGAAGTGGCCATGCCTTGGGCTGAGTGACCATGAACAGACCCAGGACAGTCCTTACCACACTTACTGTATCAAAAGTGATACAGTTGGCCAACAGTTTGGTCAAGCACTGTTTAGAAACAGGAACATCCCTTTCTAGAGGCAAAAGAAACAAACAGCTACCAAGACTTCCTGCTGTCCTTGGTACGGTGTGTATAATAATGTAAAATTTATGCACATCTAAATTGTGGAGTAATTTTCCCTGGATTGGCATGCTTGGGAAATAAACATGCAGGTGGATGGATTGATTAAAGTAAACTCCAACACCACCTTAGGAAGAAACTTGGGATTCTTCTATAAAGACACTCTGTCTTTGTGGAAAGCCAGATATGAGGTCACACACGAGTGCTTGAAGCTCTGAAATCCTTAGAGAAGTAACGGCAACTAAAAATAGTGCTATCCATGACAGAAAGTGTACAGTAGCTCACATGTCGTGGGCAACTCAAAAGGAGTCAAAGTAAGTTTCTTTAACACAAAATTCAAGCCCCAAGGCGGGACTGGATTCAAGTGAAGAATGCCTCTCAGAAATGTTGTGCTACCATACAGTTGTCTACAGGCATGGTAGGCTGAAATGGCAGACAGATTTACGTCAATAGAGGAGTGCTACAGACCAGAATATGAGAGGGATAGCAAGTACACCAGAATCTGATTCCTTGGACAAAGAAAGGATTCAGTTAACATGAAGGGCCCACAGAGCAATATGTCTTCAGTTCTTGGAATAAGTGGCCCTGGTGAAAGGTTGCCTACTTCCCCAGGACATCCACCACCTTGGGGTCACCCTATATTGAGCCATGGCTATGTTTCAGGAGCCAAGCATGAAGATGCAGGGAGATGAGGTCCAGATGGTCCAGGGAGTCTTGCTTCTAGGAGAGCAAGCCAGTACACAGAGGCAGGGTCACTGGAGGTTCAACTGTCAACTGCTGCAGCACAGGGAACAGGATCTGAAGAGGCCAGAAGAGGGCGATGAGGATCATAGTGGTTCCTTCCATTGGGAGCTTAATCAGCACCCTCTGAAGCAGGGAGAAAGGGAGGAAGGCATAAAAAACCTCTTTTCCAAAATATGGAAATGCATCTCACCAGAAACCTCCAGGCCATGGAGCAAGCAAGCAGAAAAGGTTAACAGTTCCTACTCATGCATCCTGGACTACAACCAGCTGAATCTGTCCACCAGGATGTTTTGGATGCCTGAAACATGGATGGATGATATGTCTAGACCATATTCTAGTGCCCACTACCAGATTCTAATCACTTCCAGGAAGAGTAGCATACAAGTAAATGCCCCTGTTTGTTAATATAGTGGACTACACTGATGTTGTCCATCTGTACTACTAGAATGCCTGAGCACAGCAGAGTATGGAAGGCCTGCAGGGCATAGTTAATTGCCCACATCTCCAGGATGTTGATTTGAGAATAGTCTCCATCCTGGACCATGCCTCTTGTGTTTGGTAGGGCCAGAGGTGAGCCCCCAACCCAACTCTAAAGCATCTGTGGTGAGATTGTGCTGAGGGAAGGGATAAGTAGGGAACTCCTTTTAACAGGTTGCTGGATTCCATCCACAAAATAAATTTTCTGACTGGAGAAGAGACTAGGACCTGATGAACCTCAATGTCCACTGGGGCATACCTCATGTGCAGTCTGGTTAGAGGCACTGTGACAGCTGCTGCAGCCATCAGGTCCAAGACCTGGATAAAAGTTCTGTCTGGAACTTGCCTGCTATTATAGAGCAATGGGCTTGAGCAATTAGGCAGTCCTCCTGTCCTAGGCCAAGAAGGCCATAGCCTGAGCTGTATCCAGAATCATCCCTAAGAGCTAAAGGCACTGACAGGGGTCAAGGCTGACATACGAGGTCGATCATGATTTCAAGGTCCCGGAACAGTTGGGTGGTATGTTCCAGAGTTTGCAGCAGATGCCCCTGGACTGAAACATAGAAATAGAAAACACTGTCAGATGGAGACCAAAGGTCTATCTAATCTACGCATGAGTTTCCGAGACCATCTATTTGTCCTGGAACCTAGCTTCCCTTTTGGTATTTGACCATCCCTGTTACAGTTTTTTCCCTTGCTCTGTCCAACCCAAGCTTGACTGCTGCTATTGTCTTAACTCTCATAACCTTGACGGGCATACTATTCCATGGCACCTACTCTTTTGGTAAAGTAGTGCTTCCTTATATCCCTCCTGAAGCTTCCTCCCTCAACTTACATTCATGACCTCTAGTAGATGAGTTGTTGACCCTGTTGAATAGTTCAGAGTACATTATTTATTCCTCTCATGAATCTGAATGTTTCAGTCATATTCCCTCTCCCTCTCCTAGTCTCAAGTTAGTAAATGTTTAGTGACTTTGGGCTCCCTTGTACGACAGCCCATGGAGTCCCTGAACTATCTTTGTTGTCCTTCTCTGTACAGCCTCCAGCTCCTCCCTGTATTTCCTAAGGTGAGGACTCCAAAACTGGACACAATACTCCAGATGGGGCCTCACTAGGGACCCACAGGGGAGAGGTCACCTCTTTCCTCCTGATGTCAAATCCTCTTCCTATGCACCTAAACATTCTGTTCACCTGGCTATTTGCTTTGTTGCACTGGTTTGATTGTTTTAGACAGACACCTATGATGATCCCAGGGCCCTCTCTTCTTGTGAGGTACTGGGCTAGCCCCAATGAGCCAACATTCTGTCTTCAGGTTACCTTTCTCCAGATGATCACCTTGCATTTTTCACATTAAACCTTGGCTGCCAGGCTGGCCTGGTGGCACTGAGGGTTGAGCGCTGGATGCCACACCTAGCGCCACGCTGGTGACCCAGGTTCGGAACAGACTCAGGTGGCGGGGGTCACCAGGGAGAGGGAGGATTAAGCGTCCCAATGGATGGTCTCTTCCCTCAGGGTGGGAGACCAAGAGAGCATCTGTGTTCTGCATCCCTTCTATAGCCAGTGGAAGCACCAACATTAGGAAGGGATGGAGGCAGCTCAGTTCGCTGGAGCTGGGGAGGGGAGTAAGTCAATGGTGCATAGAGAGGTCTGGCCATCAGCAGCGCCACCACTCGGACGTCACGTCCCAGCGCACGACGTCTCAGAGGGTAGGGGAAACCAGGAGAAAACAGAAAACACCTCTCGGCAGCCCTGGATGAAAGCTGCTCTGGTTCCATCCAGACCACCAAGGGGACAGACCCCACTGTGCAGGAGGAGAGAGGAGGCACTCTGAGGGCAGATCCATGGAGGTGGAATGGGGAAATGAGTGGACGGAAGGTGGGTCTCGAGCAGACAGAGAGATAAAGAAATAAGTATAAAAAAAAAAAACCTTGGCTGCTGACACTAGACCATCTCTCTGGACTGTAGAGTTTTTTTTAAGGTCCCTAACTACTTTGTACTGTCAACCCTCCAACTGAGGTTTATGATGTCGGGAATAGGGATATCTTGCCCTGGATACCTTCTCCAATGACGCTAATGAACATATGTTAAATAGGACTGAGCCTAAGATCAATTCCTGGGGGATTCCACTTGTGACCTTACCTACAGATGATCCCACCCATTGACTACCACTCTGTTTTCTATCCATGAGCTAGCTTCTCACCCACTTAACAATGCTCTTTGCAGTGCCTAGGTCACCCAGTACTTCATTAACAGGTGATTATGCAGCACTGATTTAAAGGCCTTACAAAACAGAAGTAGAGGAGGTACTGGATGTCTCTGGTCCAGTTCTTTAGTTACCCATTCAAAAATCATAATGAGGTTCATCTGGCATGATCTACCTGCCACACACCTATGCTGTGTGTCATCCTGAAGACCTTTTCCTTCCATGTACTCCACAAGGTCTTGCTTGATTAGGGTCTCCATAAGTTTTCCTTTGACAGAGTTAGGGTAACAGGTCTGTAAATGCCACCCTTCTCTGCTTCCTCCCTTGTGAAGTGGAACCACATCTGTTCTTCTCCAGTCCCTGGTATGTCCCTCATTTCCAGTGATCGATGAAACAGGTATGCCAGAGGCGACCAGTTCCACAATCCACTCCCTCAGTACTCCCAGGTGTAGCCAGTCCAGCCCAGGCACTTTCTCCACCTTCAAATGCACTAGTGCCTCTCTGACCCTATCAGTGGTAATTATTGGTGATCCTATTTGTGGAATCCCTTTTTGGCTGCTTGGTGGCCACTTTCCGACTGATCTGATATTCTCCCTAGTGAATACCGAGCAGAAGAAGATAGTCAAAATGGTAGCCTTCTGTCTGCCATCATAAATGATCCTGTTCTCTTCTACTACCTAACAATCCCTTCCATTTTCTTTCTTTTTTCTCAATGCAACGGAAGAATTGTTTGTTTCCAGTTTTGACCCCTGTAGCAATCTGAAGCTCAGCTGCCGCCTTTGCTTGCTTTACCAGCATCTTTCCTTCTTTATTTTACAATCGCTTCCATGCCAAGGAATGTTTTGGAAAGTAGCACACTTTGGAGTGTGCCTCTCCCTTGCAATCCAGTGCTCCGTTGAGCAGGTGTGGCGGTCCTGCACCAATGGGTGTGGGAGCTGTGTATGACAGCAGTGGTCTTCGCTTCAAAGAACCACCGCTGTCATACCAAGCACTATCACGCCGCCCCCTCGTGTCACGAGCCCTCCCTGCATCACGCCGCCCTCAAAGCTTTGGTGCCATTGAGCCCACTCCAGCATGGCAAACACTGTTTGCTGGATGGGGTGCCCAATCACCCGCCAGCTCCATGGCCCCCCGAGCCATCCTGCCACGCTGGGAGCCCACCCCAGCGTGGCAAACGTGAAGTGTGGTTTGCCAACGGGGGTGCCTTAAGCCCCCATTGGCTCCTCGGCCCCCAGCCATCTTCTGCCATGCTGGGAGCCCACCCCAGTGTGGCAAACATCCCATGTCATCTGTTTTTATTTTGTACCTGTAAATCGAAAGCGGTCCCACGGCACATCTCCCAGTCCCCGCCCACAACCCACACCTCCACTGCGCACCCAGCCTCCCCACACCCCCTCACCCCATACTTACCTCTGGATCTCAGCACGGATGATCTTCGGTGGACGGGAACACGTCTGCACTCTTCAAAGCTGACCGCGAACTGAGGAAATGCCAGTAAGCTGTATAATGGGCTAGATGGGGGTTTTCAACTTTATTGCATATCTCAGGCATTTTTGGAAATTTTTGCAAACTTTCAAAGTGGAGTTTTGAGACCCCTTCTCATGAATAATGTCACTGTCATGGCGTTATTCGGGCGGAAGGTGATTTACGTCAGTCCTGCGCAGTCACTGCGAAATCACCCTTCAGGCTAGTCTTTCATGACAATGACATAATTCATGAGGAAAGAGTCCCAATATTGAAAATTTGATGCAAATATTCAAAAATGACTGTTGGCGTGCATTGTGCAGTTCCTACGTATGCTGGTAAGTTTGTGAATTTGCAATATTTCCACTCCAGATTTTCAACATTGGCATTTTACCACACCTCCTCATGAGCAGTACAGTTGTCATTTTTCACATCCTGCCCAAAACGTGTTTCTGCCCATGTAGCACACAATGGCGCGGTCAGTGTGCAAAATCAATGTATAGGACACATTAAGAAAATCACAGTGACACTGATCATGAGCAGAGGTCCTAAAATGGCTGTGTTGAAATTTGGTGAAAAATTCAAAAATGACTGTTTTAGGTAGTGTGCGTATGCAGTCTCTGCCACACGCTTCGTAAGTATGTAATGTTCAATATTTTCACTCCACATTTTCAACATTGCCATTTTACCACACCTCTTTGAGCAGTAGCTGTCATTTTTCACATCCTGCCCAAAATGTATTTCCGCCATGTAGCGCACAATGGCACAGTCGTGTGTGAACTCAATGTATGGGACACATTTAGAAAATCACAGTCCACACTGTCCATGAGCAGAGGTCTTAAAATGGCTGTGTTGAAAATTTGGTGACAAAATTCCTAAAATGACTGTTTTACAAGTATTCATTCGCAGTTCCTATGCACGCGTTCATAAGTTTGCGAATTTTCAATATTTTCACTCCACATTTTCAACATTGCCATTTTATCACACCTCCTTATGAGCAGTACAGCTGTCATTTTTCACATCCTGCCCAAAACGTGTTTCCGCCCATGTAGTGCACAATAGCGCAGTCGGTGTGTGAAATCAATGTATGGGACACAGTAAGAAAATCACAGTGACACTGTTCATTAGCAGAGGTTTTAAAATGGCAATGTTGAAAATTTGGTGAAAAATTCCTAAAATGACTGTTTTATGGGTGTGCATTGCACAGTTTCCACATCACATTTCATAGGTTTGAATTTTCAATATTTCCACTCCAGATTTTCAACATTGGCATTTTACCACACCTCCTCATGAGCAGTACAGCTGTCATTTTTCACATCCTGCCCAAAACGTGTTTCTGCCCATGTAGTGCACAATGGCGCAGTCGGTGTAAGAAATCAATGTATGGGACACATTAACAAAATCACAGTTACACTGTTCATGAGCAGAGGTCTTAAAATGGCTGTGTTGAAAATCTGGTGACAAAATTCCTAAAATGACTGTTTTACGAGTGTTCATTGTGCAGTTCCTATGCGCTCGTAAGTTCGCGAATTTTCAATATTTTCCTCCACATTTTCAACATTGCCATTTTACCACACCTCCTTATGAGCAGTGCAGCTGTCATTTTTCACATCTTGCCCAAAATGTATTTCCGCCCATGTAGCACACAATGGCACAGTCACTGTGTGAACTCAGTGTATGGGACACATTAAGAAAATCACAGTGTCACTGTTCATGAGCAGAGATCTTAAATGGCTGTTGAAAATCTGGTGAAAAAATTCCTAAAAATAACTGCTTTGTGGCGTCGTTGTGCAGTTCCTACGCCTCTCGTAAGTTCTAGAATTTTCAATATTTTCATCCAGATTTTCAACATTGCCATTTTACCACACCTCCTTATGAGCAGTACAGCTGTCATTTTCACATCCTGCCTAAAACGTAGTTTCCTACCATGTAGTGCACACAATGGCTGTAAGTGTGTGCAAAAATCAATGTATGGCACACAGTAAGAAAATCACAGTGTCACTGTTCATGAGCAGAGATCTTAAAATGGCTATGTTGAAAATCTGGTGAAAAAATTCCTAACAATGACTGTTTCTGAGCGTGCATTGCACAGTTCCCGCCGCGCTCGTGGGTTTGCGAATTTTCAATATTTCCACGCCTGATTTTCCACATTGCATTTTACCACACTTCTATGAGCAGTACAGCTGTCATTTTCACATCCTACCTAAAACGTGTTTCTGCCTATGTAGCGCATAATAAGGGTAACAAAAGGTCATGCTGAAAATTTATTGTGCAAAGACCAGCAATCGACAGGGCATGACGGTAAAGCACCATCACGTACAACACTACTGCAAATACCTGCAAGCGAACGTTCGCATTGACAAATGCTTGTTCTGAGTGCAATTGTCAGTCATTATCCCTCTGATACTCTTTATATTTCTAGATAGCTTCTCTCTTGCTTTTGACAGCTTCTTTGACCAGGGTTGTGAACCAAATGAGCTTTTTGTGCTTGTTTTTATCTTTACTGGCCTAATGCAGAGGTTTCATACCCTCCAAGACTGATTGCTTAATCAACTTCCAGATTGCTTCTACTTCTGTCTTTCCTCAACCCCAACCAGCTTGTTCCTGAGTACTTTTCTCCTTCCAAAATTAGCTTCTTTAAAGCTCAAGATCTCCATCTGAGAGTGGATTTTACAAGGAGTCATGTGATGCACTGTTGGCATTAGCTGCTCTTCTGTGCTCCAGTCCTCCTGTTCTTATTTTGTATAATTTGGTGATACAAATCCTACTTCTTAAGGAAAACAGTAGATTCTCTTGCCTAATACTAACTACTGCATATGTTTGTGGCACTTGCTGAATTTTGCACAGAAAGAGATGTGGAGATGAGAACTGCTCTGCCAAGGTACACATCATCAGCAACACCTGATAAGGCCTCTAAGTGATCGAAGGCACAACCTCCAGAGGCAGCAGAACAACATCTCCATCCCCAGATTTGTGGAGGATAAATTCCTGCAGGAATTTAGCAAATTACAGAATATGCTTACTGGACTTACTGGGAAGTTAAAGTGATGTGATCTTCTATTGACATCTTAGCTAGACAGGATGGAGACAACGAGGCCTGTACTACCTTCCTAGAGGACTGGAGGGTCAAGATGGACCCTGAAGTGATATCTCTGCACCAGAAGCATTTCAGGTCAAATACTGCCTGCAGGACCTGGAAGGGTGAAATATGAGGAACAACGTTGTTGTTCAAGGTCTCCTGGAGCAGGCAGCAGGCACCCAGGCCATTCTCCTTGCTCAGAAGCTGGTCGAAGCTAGCTGGTCCCCCAAACAGCCCCATCTATAGTATTGAAAGTGCGCACAGGGCCTTAAGACCAATGCCAGCCAATGGTGGTCAACCTCGGCCCTTTATATTTAAGTTTCTGAACTATTTGGACCACCAGAACCTGATGGCAAAAGTAACAGATCTTGAAGGCGTCCTGTGGGGAAAGTGCAAAATTAGAGTTGCCAAGGATCTCCCAGGGGCGGTTAGACAATGAAGGACTTCATTTCACCCAGTTTCAAAATAGTAGCTGCAGGTATACTCTTCAGGATGCTGTACCCCACTAAACTTTAAATCCAGTATCAAGAGAGCTGCAGATACTATAGAGCAAGCTACTATGGACTTAACATCTTTGCTCCCTGGCTTATTTAGGGTCCCTTGAGGCTCTCTACCATTGTGGGGCTCATTGACTTATTTATAAAGACTGATGGTCATGATCTTGGAACTTTCACAGGTACCAGATTTTACTTTTTCTGAGTCCTGTGACTATTTATGGCACTATGACAGGGTTATTTCCTCTATTCCACTTTATACAGCACCCTTTCTTTTATTGGGCAGAATATGTAGTTCATATACTTTTATGGATTGGGACCTTGATACTAGCATAACATTTTGCCTTGCTTAGTGTTGTTAATTCAGCTGTTTTGATCTTTGTGGGATTTTATTTTTTATAGACAACTATGGCACCAAAGTCCATCAATTGCCCACTTTTGGTACTTTGCATTAGTCGTACTGGCAGATTGCTGCTTGGACATGATGGGTTCTGTCTGCCAATTTTCCTGAATCCTGCACTTCCTTGCTGCTATCACAGAAAAGAGCCTCTGTATCATAATGCCTGCAGCTACTTCTTTTGGCTTGGTTCCTGGTTGGCAGACCATTATTTGTTTAAACTTGATGACCATCTAGTCAGACCAACTGAACTAAAATTTCAGCAAGTTGTTATGCACTTCGTGGACTGCTTGGAGGTTCTTGTTCATCTGTTATTGAACCCTTTCAAGGCAGTTTGCCACTACTTATCAAATTATTATGATTCTGCAGAATCGCTTTAATCCTGGACTCTGATGGCAATGAGTGTGACAAAGCCCTGCCCTATCCTGGATATTGATTACATTTATATTTCTCTGGTTTGACCTTTAGATAAGAAATGATGGAGTAGTTTTGAATGTAGGAACATCACCATACTCTGTCAACTACTACTTATTACATGTGGCTGATCTTATTCTTGGAATTCTACTTTTGTTGCTGAATCGCCTCAGAAGCTGCTGATTAAGGGCTGCCTAGCTTCAGTGTGCTATGGCCAAGTTCAAGTTATAAGTTTGATGTAGATTGACTAAGGGCTGCTACCAGCTTGCACTCTACTACGTTTTTATTTTAGAGGTTACCGGCTCTTAAGTAAGTTTCCTAATTCCCTTTTTGGTGCAGCTGCCAGGAACACTGATTTGCCATTTACTGTTTTTTTTCTTTTTGTACCTGATTTGTCTTATGATGCCTGTTATTATTTAAAATGTATAAGGTATAGTACTTTAGAAAATATTATACTGCCAGGTTCCCTTTAATAATTTAGTTACTGACTTTTATTCACCATTTAGTATTTGTGTTTTGATGGGACATTAATTAGTTTTAGGGATATACAACTGTTCAATGTATGTGCTATCTTGAATATGGAGTATAAGTTTAAGATCCTGGAATTATTTGGTTCTCTGCTCAGGTTGCCTTTCTGTTTTATGTCAGGGCCCAGGATAACTTTAAGAGGAACTTCAAGTATCTTTGACCTCCTTTGTAGGGTATTAACCAGTATTTAGCTCTAATTTAGCAATGTTAACTGCAGATTGTGTAGTGTTGGGGCAAATGTTTCATATAAATGTGTATTGCCTTAACTGCACTGGCTCTATCATTTCAATTATCTCTTACTTTTACCCCCATTATATTTTATGCTAGTGGGGTTTGATTTTCTCCTTTATTTCTGTGGGTGGGAAAGTACAGGTTTACAGTTTGTACTTTGATCTAGTTATAGTTACAGTTTTGAGGCGATGGCCTTTTCATTCACAGTAATCTCCCTAAGAGGTTGGGCATCAGTGGGCCTTTGGAGATGTGATTGCTGGAGTTAATTGGGGTGAATTAGCATCATTGGCCAAGAATTTCTAGGAGGTCAGTCAAGTTGGAATGGGGGTAGATGTTTTTACTGTTGGTTGCTTTGGGAAGTGTTATTTATTCTGGGAGGGTTTCTGTTTTGAGAATAAGTTAGTGGGGGATTGAAGAGAAGACACCCTCATGCTGTATTTCTTCTTGTTTTAGGTATTCTTAAAGTTTGTATTAGGCATTGTGCTTTCCTCATTATTCAGATAAGCTCAACTATTGGTAGGTGGGATGTCCCTGGATGGAATGATTAAAGGATTGGGGTTGTGGGGTTCTTAAGGCAGAATAATTTTCAGATTTGGCACTCCCAACTGTTTTCTTTTCTTAGGACTCTGTATTGTTATTTTAATAGTACTGTATTACTTTTATATGTCTTTAAGTGTTAGGTGTGCTTCTTGGAATGTTAAGGGTACCCGCTCCAGGGTTAAATAATATCAAATCATTAAATACATCATGCAGTTATGCTGCAACATCATTTTCTGACAGAAAATCCATCTGCTTCCTCTGAAGGGCTTCTCTTCTAGACAAATAATTGGTCAGGTTTTTGCATCTGGTAATATTACCTAAAAGGGGTTGCTGTCCGAATTTTCAAGGAAGGTAAATTCCAGTGTCTGCAGAGTTTGAGGATCCACGGGCAATATATATTTGTTTGGGGTATTCTAGACCACACCAAAGTTTTCATAGGCAGTATTCATGGAACCAGTGAAGATCCCTCTTTTTCACTGATTTTTCCGCCCTCTTGACCCCTTTTCTCTCCCTTCCTATTATACTGGGAGGGGACTGGAATATTACAATCAGACAGGACCTTGACAGGATCTGTCAAATGCAGGCTCATTGTCTCCAGCTCTCTCTGTAACATGATAGATACAGTGGGGCTTTGTGATCCTTGTTGCACATTGTATCCATCTGTCCGGGATTATTAATACTATTCATAACTAGTATTGCCATATAGGTTATTTTCTGATAAGCCGAACTGTCATGGAGGTGTGCTGGGTGTGGGGAGATAACTTCAGGGGTCCCTATCGGACCATTCCTTAATATGGCTAGAAGAAAAATTACTTAACACAGTAATCTTGTTTCTTCCAAGTGACACTCAGGTATTCATAACTTTATGCACTCAGCCTTCTAAGCAGAACTGCTCAGAGAGATGGAACATATACAAATGATGGAATCTTTTACATGAGCCACTTTTCAAATCCTGCATTCTACTAAATGCCTTTGCTCTAAACCCCTCAGATTTCCTAGAAGACTGGAAGGACAGGCCTACGAGGACTAAGTGTAACATAGAGGGATAATGTATGTTTGGCGATGGACAACAACACTATGCTTGCATCGTAGGATACCATGCAACTCAGTTAAACCTTGAGAGCACAGATAGAGAGGTGTTTTATGGAGTTGCCATAGTATCAAGAGACAGCAAGCATATGTTTGTTGTTTATTTATGAACGTACATTATCTTGTATAGTGTATGGTAGCTGATATATTGCAGGAAATTTAGTTTCAAGCATAACAACACATGTAACCCTGAAATGAAACTTCTCTCTTACATCGGCATGGTAAGACATGAACAACGGACATCTGATTCTGTTTTTCTTTCTGTCAGTTTGTTTTTCTGCATCTTGATACATTTTCCAGGTCACTACACTCCAGCTTAGAGTATACACTCACTGCCATTACTAAATATCCTTTCTTTTCTGCTGCCTAGAAATGCTGCTACCCCAAGAAGCAATGGTGTAAGTTAGGGAGGCTGTATAAAACATTGTAAATGGTTGCGCGGTCACGTAGGCAGACAGAGACAGCTGGTGAGATTCTTTTTAGTTACATCATTGATGTGACAGTTGAACAATAGTATAACAACATTGTGATGTTTAATAAATGGTGTAACAACTTTGGGAAATGATGATTTTGCTGTATAACCACGTTCTCCCATACATTATAATGATAATAACAATATTGAACATGATAATAATAAAAATAATAATAATTATATTAGGAACTCCTTTAGCACCACAAAAGGCCTCCAGCAGGAAAGCATAGCATATGAAAGAATACCCCTGAATGTCAGAATCACCTGACAAGAGGGAATGACAAGAATGAACACAATCAAAACATATGTGCCAGAAATGGCATTTATACCCTGGAGAGCTCAGTATACAGGAGTGCAGATGTTAAAAGTTCTGGAAGGGAGGCAGCGTGAGAAGTTATGAATGTCACAAACGCACTCAACAGGTCAGGCCCTCTGCTCCCGCAGTGCCAACCTTCGAGCACAGTAATGTGAACAGGTAACAGACAGAAACCCACCTGTCTGCTAGTGGGTCCAAATCACCTTTATTGTCAAGTTCTGGGGGATTCAAATCAGAACCTTATGCTACCATACCTAATGTACAGGCTCAGATACATACCCTCTTCGAGGATTGCGGTACAATCTCTACCATGGACACCAAGCCAGGCTTCCAAAGTGAACCCTTAAAAATCTATAAAAGACCTTAGGTATATTCTTACCTTTTCCCAGTTTAGTAACACCATGAAGCTGTTGAGCAATTGTCAGACTTAACCTTCTATATGTCACATGCAAAAAGAACTGGCAGAAAACCAGGCAGTCTTTCAAATAATAGATACTTTACTAAAAGATGATAACAATACGAAAATGTAAACACAGAACAATATATCAAAAAGCATACAATCACTTAAAAGAATAAGGACAAAGTACAAAACAAACTCCTACCACAATACAATTAGACCTTTTCTATCTAATGTATTTCCTCTAAAAGTGCCATAGTTAGATCAAAGATCTGTCTTTCTTGAGTCCCAAAATGATATGTCATATTCCCCAGTTACAAGGATACATTTCAACTCTATCTCACACCCTTAGTGAGTCATCCAGCTCCTCCTTCTTAGGATAAAAAAGACAAACAATGATTTCCTGTCAGGAGATGTGTTAAATAATGCGACATCAGCAAAATTCCACTTTCTAAATAGGACTCCTTAATTAACTATTTTCTCTTTGATCTAGTGTAGTTCCTATTGCAAAAGGCATATCAAAGGGTTTACAATGTTTCACATCAGGTTGGTATAAAATGTTCTTCCTATAGGAATTATAAAACTTTACTAGCCATATATCCTGGCAGTTGGGTCAGTTCTAATTAAGAGAGTAAAACAAGAGACCCTTAATTAAGTCACTCTGGTCTTTTAATTACCTCCTGGTTTCAGGTCACTTGTCACTGTAGCTCCACTGAAACCTGGGAGGCACCATGGAGCATAGGCTGTCTTAGATGAGACAATCACATACTATATTTTTATATTACAAATAGCATACACTAATTATAACCAGCTGACCATATCATAATGAATACCTGAGTGTCACTGGGAATAAACAAGATTACTATGGTAAGTAATTTTTCTTCTAACCCCAGTAATACCCAGGTAATTCATAACTTTATGCAGACTACAAGAAATACCACTGGAGGTGGGCACAGAACTTTATTTTGGAAACAGAATCTGCATGACTGCTGTGTCAAACCTAGCATCACCCCTGGATTGAACAGCCAGGTTACAGTGTTTCGTAAAAGGTGTGTTCTGTTCTTAGGCAGTTGCTTTACAGATATCCACCATAGGAACAACCCCACAGCTGCTATTGTAGCAGCTGTGCTCCTAGTAGAATGGGCCTCAACCCTGTTGAGAGCTCCTTCCCAGCCTTAGAGTAACAGAAGAAACTGCATACTATCCAGCAAAACTGGATTGTTTGATGCTGGTTACCCTTTCCCACATTTCATAGGTCAGGAACAGCTGTTTCTGTCCTGCCTATGGACTGTACTTGTTGTCAAGTAGTAGCTAAACATCCAAACTATGAGGACTCCTTTCACTTGGACCAAAGTGTTCAGTGAAAGACAGGTAAGGTAAACAAAAACATTTTAGGAAGAAACATAGCAACATAGAAGTTGACAGCAGATAAGGACCGCAAGGCCCATCCAGTCTGCCCATTTCTTTTCTACTTTATAAATGTGCCATCGGCCTTTGCTCTGTCAGTGGCCTATCTATTCATAGTCATTTGTATTGCTCCCTTATGCCTATCCCATGCCTGTTTGAAACCCTGCGCTGTATTCATAGCCACCACTTCTTGTGGTAAGCCATTCCTTGCATCCACCACCTTTCTGTGAAAAGAATTTCCTCACATTCCCCTTAATCGGCCTCCCTCTAATCTCATGCTGTGTCCTCTTGTCCTGCTATTTTTCTTATATTTAAACATGTTAGACTCTTTCACCTTGTTTATGCCCTTAAGGTGTTTGAATGCCTCGATCATATCATCTCTCTCCTCCTTTGCTCAAGGGTATACATATTGAGCTCCGTTAATCTGTCCTCATATGTCTTCTGATGCAGTCCCTGCACCATTTTGGTTGCCCTTCTCTGGACTGCCTCAATTTGGTTAATGTCCTTGTGAAGGTGTGGCCTCCAATACTGCACGCAGTAGTCCAGATGGGGCCTAACCAGTGTCTTGTACAGAGGATTATTACCTCCCTCTTACGACTTGTGATACCCCTACTAATACACCCTAACACCCCTCAGCCTTACCTACTGCTTTAGAGGTCTGCTTGATGATTTTAGGTCATCAGTGATGATGATGCCCAAGTCTCTTTCTTCCTTTGTGACTGCTAGCAACTCCCTCCCAGCCTATAGGTGGCTTCAGGGTTTCTCTTCCCTATGTGCATGATTTTGCACTTCTTGCATTAAATCCAGTTGCCACTCTTCTGACCATTCTGCTAGTTTATCCAGATCTCTTCTCATTCTGCCCACCCCATCTGGATCATCTACTCTGTTGCAGATCTTGGTGTCATCTGCAAACAGACAAGCCTTACCCTCTAGTCCATCTGCAAGGTCACTAATGAAGGTGTTGAAGAGGACTGGCCCCAGGACTGATCCCTGAGGTACCTCACTTGTGACTTGCATCTCTTCTGACTGTATACCATTTACCACCACTCTCTGTTTTCTGTCCGACAACCAGTTTGCCACCCAGTTGACCAACTTCTGACCCACCCTGAGACTACCCAGCTTATTTATCAGTCTTCTATGTGGAACAGTGTCAAAAGCTTTGCTGAAGTCAAGGTAGGCGACATCAACTGCTCCCCTTGGTCCACCACTCTGGTTACCCAGTCAAATAAATCTATGAGATTAGTTTGACAGGACCTTCCTTTGCAAACCCATGCTGTCTTGGATCCTGTGCCTATGGATTCCAGGTGTTGCACTATCCTTTCCTTGGAGTGCCTCCATAATCTTGCCCACTACTGAGAGTGCAAGACTGACCGGTCTGTAGTTCCCGCCTCCTCCCTGCTACCACTCTTGTGGGCGGGACCACATAAGCCATTCTCCAGTCTTCTGGAACCTCTCCTGTGCTCAGAGACTCACTAAACAATTCTGCTAATGGCTCTGCTAGTTCCTCCTTTAGCTCCTTAAGTACCCTGGGATGTATGCCATCAGGTCCCATTGCCTTATCCACCCTGAGCTTAGCAAGCTCTTGTAGGACCCTTTCTTTTGTGAAGGAGTAGTGCTCACCTCCCTCCCCTGTGTCCATGATGCTGAGCTGTGGGCCCTGCCCTACCTTCTCTTCAGTAAATACTGCGCAAAAGTATCTATTTAGAATAGATGCCTTTACAGGGTCCTCCTCCACATGCTCCTTTTCTCCATTAAGCTTAGCAATACCCCTCTGGACTTTCTCCTTTCACTAATGTATCTATAGAAAGTCTTGTCACCTTCTTTTACTGTTCGTGCTAGTGTTTCCTCAGTTTGGGACTTTGCCTGCCTTACTGCCTTACCTGCTTCCTTAGGGCAGTTTGGTATGCCTCCCTATCTTCATCCGCTGTGTTCCCTTATATTTCCTGAAGACCAGCCTTTTGGCTCTGACCTTTTCTGCTACTGTATTTGAGAACCAAAGTGGTTTCTTCTTCTTTGACTTCCTTTTCTGTCTGACACAATGGGATGTTTCTTCAAGTATTGCATCCTTAATGCTTGCCCACTTTGCCTGTACCCCTCACCTGTGTTTCTTTTTGCCAGGGCTAGCTTAACTCTGTTGGCCATCTTATCAAAGTCAGCTCCTCTGAAGTCCCATATTTTTGCCTTGGAATGGGATGATTTAGATGTAGTAGCCAAATTGAACCATACCATGTGATGGTCACTGGCCTCCAGGTGACCTTCTACCTGGAGATCTGTGATCCCTTCTTTGTTAGTCAGTACTAGATCTAGGATAGCCCTGTCTCTTGTGGGTTGCTGTACCAGTTGTTTGAGGCCCTCCCCTGCAGGGAATCCACTATGAGTCTAGTTCTGGCAGATGTTCCTGCTGGTATTGACCAATCTGTATCCGGCATGTTGAAGTCTCCCATTATCAGAACCTCCCTTTAGCTGTCATGTTTTGTATATCTTCTAACAGTAATGTGTCTATGTCCTCCCTCTGGTCTGGGGCCTGTAGACAACCCCAGTTCTTATGGCTGTCCCATTTCCTGTTTCCAGGGTGACCCACAGTTCTTCTGTCTCCTTATGTGTATTCTGAATTTCTGTAGCTTTGATATTTTCATTAACATACAGGGCCACTCCTCCCCTTTTTGCACCTCGGTCTCTTCTGAACAATACATAGCCAGGTACTGAAGTCTCCCAAGAGTGGTTACTGGTAAACCACGTCTCACTAATTGCTACTATGTCCAGTTTAGCCTCTGACATTATTGCCTGCAGGTCTGGGATCTTATTCCCAGGCTGTGAGCATTTGTGTACATGATTTTCCATTGGCCAGATTTTGGTGTGTTAGTTGTTGGGTGAAGTTTGGCATTACCCTGTGCGTCGATGGGAGGAGACAAACCTTTTTCTTACCTGGTGATGCAAGTGAACGGCAAACATGCTGAATTCCTGTTTGACCACTAGCTGAGGGGGAGGGTGTTCTTCCCATTTGACGTATGGGGTGCTGCAACCCTCTTCCCATTTGCTAGTTTAAATATTCTGCAAAGAAACTTCCTGTTTGTTTTCAAGACCACTTTGTCTCTGTGGAATGAAATGTAGTCATGTTCAATGCAGTTAGACTAGAACTCACTGATTTCTCCAACAGAAGTCATTACCATAAGGAAAAAACAATTTTCATGTGACATATCTCAAATAAACTGAAAACATAGGCTCAAATGGGGAACCCATGAGCCTAACCATACACATTTGGTACCATGCTGGCACCTGTTCCCTGTGAGGGTGTGTGCAAATTGGATAAGCCTTTAAAGAACCTTTGGAAGACAGGGTCTGAGGCCAGAGAAACAGAGAAGCATTCTGTCCACTGAAATATATGTTTTTAAGGTACTGGACTGCAAGCCCAGTAAATGCAATAGGTAATATAGTCCAGCATAGCTGAGACACCAGCCCTGTACTGTTATGGGTGAAGCCTTTAAAGGCGTTTTGGAGATGGGATCAGGAGTGACTTGAAACATTTTGTCTAGCTGATATGCAGGCTGATGCTACAGCTATGGATCTTAAGAGTGCAGGACTGCAGGTCCAATGAATGTACATAGGAAAATAATCAAGCACAGCTGACACCTCAGCATATGTTGGTACTAGTTCTAAGTTGAATACCAAATAGAAAAACATTTTCTACTTGAAGCATTGATTTTCTTAATAGAAGGCTTCCTGTAACCGCTTAAAATGTCCAAGACATTTTCAAGAAAATGCAAGCCTCATATTGCAGGCCCTCAAGAGCCATGCCTTGAGCCTGAGTTTTAGGTACAGGAGCCTCCCTTGGTTGGAGGTTAGCAGATTGTGCCTCTACAGAAGGTGTATTGGATCAGACCCATACATGGAGAGTAGCAGAAAATACCATGGCTGCCTGGCCCAGTCTGGTGCTATCAAGAGCATTGATGCCGACAGGCACCTGAACTAAAGAAATACTCTGTACACCAGAGGGAAGGAGGAAGAGCATGTAGGTGGTTCCTGACTAATCCAGAGCTAGAGCATCCAGGGTGATTGTTCCCATGTCCAATGGTCTGCTATAGTACAATGAGAGGTGGTGGTTCTGGTGGGACACAAACAAGTCTACCTCTTTGGTGCCCCACCTCCTAAAGATTACTTGCAACACCTGACTGTCCAAGTCTAGTTGGGACTAGTTGATTTGAGCCAGGGTATCTGCTAAGGTATTGTTCTTGCCTGGCAGATGAATAACCTGCAGGGACCACCCCTCCCCATGGAGCATCCTAGACTGACTCCATATTATCATGAGTCCTGTACAGGGAGGGCTTGACCTTATACATCCCTGCTTGTTTGTGTAATACATTGTGGTGTTATTGTCTGTTCTGACCTGTACCACCTTCCTGTACTAGTTGTGTGAAAGCCCTTAGTGCCAGTAACATGAATCTTGGCTCCAGCAGGTTTGTGTGCAGAAATGACTCTATGCTGGGATGGTGTGAATCCCAGATGGGAGCCCTACACTAGTAGAGATGCAGCTGTTGACCAAACAACTGATGGGGACTCCTGCTGAAAAAGGAACCCTTTCCTGAGGATGTTTTTTCTGTCCACCCTTGGGTGACCTGTAATCAATGTTTTTGTTACCAGAATTAGTTTTGAAAGAGGGACCTTTCTCCCAGTGAACCCTGAGGAGAAACTGAATGTACCTCATCTATAATCTGGATTGCAGGACTATGCCAGTGGTAGTTGCCATGGGGCTAGTAGCTGAAGAAACTATATATTAGCTTTTAGTTTGTTCAGGATGAATGAGCCTGCAATCAGTGAATACAGTTTGCTCTGCTGAGAGGCAGGTAGGCCCTGCCTTGCAAGGTATCTAGCTCTGTTTCTATGAACCATAGTGCCTAAGCAGGCTGAAAGAGATCACTTGTTTAGATTTATCAGGAACCCTAAAGACTCTAGGAGCCCCTGGGTGAGTTACAGATGCTCCCACATGCTGGGTTGATTTTACAGCCCCAGCCAGTCATCTAGGTATGGGAAAACTGTGACACCTTGTCTTCAAGGTGTGCCACAACCCCTTGTCAAGCACTTTGTGCACACTTTTGGGAAGTGACCTGATGGGAGTATGAACCTGAGGTACCTTCTTTGAAACTCCCTTATGAGGGTGTGGAAATAAGTACCCTTAAGTCCAGTGATGCCAACAATTCCCTTGTCTGGAGTGTTGGTAGAATCAGTAGACAAAGTTATCATTTTGAACTTTGGCCTTGTTAAAGTGCCTGTTTAGTACCCTGTAGTCTAAGATAGGCCAGCACTCCCCATTTTGTTTGTGGTGCCTTTTACTATACTAGGACATTTCTCCACTGTCTGATAGTACCAGGTTTTGAACCTCTTTTTCCAAAAGTGTTATCCTTACATCTGTAGATGGTTTTAACCCCCTTTTTAACTGCTGGAAGGGATTTGAACTCTGAGACAATCCCTAACTCACTGTGGTGCCTAAAGTACCCCTGCTGTGGGTACTGCTGATGTTGAGCCACAACTCTGGCCTGATAAAAGAAAGGTTTGGTGTGAAATGATCTGTCTCACCTCCTTTCCATATGTTTCAGTGGAGGAAGCTTTCTTTTGCAGAACTGCTACTATACAGTAGGTGGTTTTGTATACATCCACCTTTGTGATGTAAGCCTTTATCTTTCCTCCAAGAGGAAATTACCATTGACTGGGAAATACACAGCCTTGGTTTAAGTATCCTGAATGAGGTTTGTGACTCTCAGCCAGGCAAACCTCCTTTGAACCACTGTATCTGCCATTCATCTAGCTGCAGTATCATAAGGCAGCAGCCATTTGACTGGTATTTGGCTGCTAACAAACCAAACTTAACTGTTTCAACTAGATCATCTGACAGGGAACTCTGAGTCTTAACTGCCATAGCAAGGACAGACTACCATAGTGACTTTTGGTACTGAGCATCAAAGGCTTGAAATCCATGCTGTCAATTTTCTGGAATCCTTGTTTGGAGGATGGGATGCCAAGGTATATTTGCCTTGTTACAGACTATCACTTTACTACTACTTGGTGGACAGGGTGGGAGAATAAAATTCAGCTCCTCCCTGTCCAGCTGACATTTCTTATCCAGTCACTTTTCAAGAGGGAAGACAGAGCTTCAATTTGTTGAATCTTTAAAGTATCTTACCTGAAGAATGTATTCACAGAAAGAGAAGCTTTTAGTGAGTGTCAGCCCAATCATTTCTCACAATATGAAAAGTGAGGAATAATCCTCAAATGCTCTGTGGGAATAGCCCACACCTGTTCAGAGAAAACCTCAGTTTAATAGGTTCCCCTTTCTTCTATTTAATCATAAATACATATTTTTCCTCTTACTAATAGGAAGACTGAGCAGAGGAGATGGACTGCTTTGCAGGGGTCTGCTGCTAAGAAACAGACAGCCCTTGCAAGCCTAAAGTTAGTTTTTGTTCTTTAGCCATTCTAGGAATTTTTCACACTTTCTCCTTGAAAGTTTTACAATTTCTGCAGGAGTTGTCAGGCTTTATAACAGGCACAGAAGTCCCCAAATGCTGTCCAGCAGGAGGTTCTGTGTTTGATTTTTTGAAGAAACTGAGAGTCAGCCGGTTCAGCAAGTCTCTTAGGAACTGCTTGCATATCCATCTCAGGGTAGCAGTTACAATTGTGGTTTCAGCCACAGTAATTTAGGGTATCGGCTGATCAGAGCTAGAGGGACCCTTAGGTGGTGATAGGTTTCTGTTTAGCCTTATCCAGGCATTTTCAATAGTTTCCTCAGGACATGTACTGCAGATTTCACTCTGCTTGAAATGTTCATGCCCAGAGTGGAAAACAAAGGCTGTTTGCCTTATCAAAATTTCACCACTCTCAACACATGATTCATAACCGGATCACTAGTTTTCTTTCTTGGTTTTTCTGACATTTTCCATATAAAACCAATAAAAGTTGTAACCGCTAAAAAATGTATTTATTTAAACTTTATTTAACATTTGCAGTCAGTTCCAGGACTGATGAGGAACCAATCGGGAACAGAAACCAAAGTAAATGAACCGAGGCTATTGGTTCAGGAACCAGTATTAGCGGTTCTTAAAACAAGCTAAATTAAATAAAATTAAACATAACTAATGGAGTTTTTTAGTCAGAAAACTCCAATAAATGTAAAATAACCTCAGTTTTCCCCAGTTATACCAAACCAGGAGAAACCGAGAAAACTTACAATTTAAACACTAAAACTAGGGGTTTACTTAAAATTACAAAAAGTAAAAGGCAGCAAATGAAATGTAAAGAGTACTCATGTTTATTTTATAAGTTTTCTCATGTCAGAACAAGATGGTAAGGAGAGGATCTCCAAGTGTCTAGTCTTAACAGACAGAGAGAGAATCTGAGGGGTTTAGAGCAAAGGCAGTTAGCAGAATGCAGCATTTGAAAACTGGCTCATACAAAGATTCCATCATTTGGGCCAGCCGGTGGCGCTGAGGGTTGAGGTGCTGGACGCCACAGCCGGGGGCGAGCCAGTCGATGGGGGTCGGCAGAGAGAGAAGAATTTAGCACCAATGGCTGCTCTCCTTCTTCTCAGGAGGGGTCACGCTCTCTGCCGCAACACCGCCAACTGTTGGGGAAGCTCAGGGTGGTTGGTGCTGTTGAGGAGAGCCGGATGCAAAAGGTAGATGTTGGCAGAGGCGCCGCTTCAATGTGCTCCTCCACGCACGCCGGCAGCCTTGCACCTCATTGCACACTGACGCTGGGGAAAATCAGAGAAAATGCCCTTCAGCCTGCCAGATGACGTCCTCGAAGCCAATCTCACCACCCACCGACCTATCAGGGCAGACCTAGCTGTACATCTCACTGCAGGACAAAGGAGGAAAGGTGGGAACCTCTCCTTACCCTGCCGGGAGGGTAATCCGGGCCATCAATGGAGGTCCAGTGGCAGTGAGTGTGGTACTCTAGGGCAGACCCTGAGTGTCGGTAGGGTTGGGAGGGTGATACTCCCTGGGGACCAAGGAGTGGAAGGTTGAGGGACAGTGAAAAGGCAGAGGAAAAACAATAAGTAGAAAAAAAGATTCCATCATTTGCATATGTTCCATCCCTCTGGGCAGTTCTGCTTAGAAGGCTTACTGCATAAAGTTATGAATTACCTGACTATTACTGGGGTTAGAAATTACTCTTCCTTCCTCCCTTTCCCTCCATCCTTTCTACTAACTCTTGCTCACCTGACTCTGCTCTCAGGCAGGGTTCTCAGCATCCTTAAGAGGGCTAGTGTTAGACAAGTTTCTCCCACCCCTACTCCTCCTTCCCTTTACCATCCCTCTACTATCTCTACCCAACTCTACCCAAGGAGGCAGTACAGCGCAGTGGTCTAAGGCTCTGAGCTGCAAATTTGGTGACATCCAGCAGACCAGACCTGGGTTTAAATCCCACAGCTTCCACTTGCATACCTGTGTGACCCTGAGCAAGTCACTTAACCTCCTTGTGCTCCCAGGTCGCTCCTGTAAAAAGCTTTCAGCTTAGTGTGCTATACCTGGTTAAACAACTAAATAAAAAAAAAATTGCCCTTGCCTACTCCTGTCCCTTATTCTAAGTCCTCAGTGCATTCAATCACTGGCAGTGCTCTCTGCACTCTGAAGGGGCCAGTTCCAGGTATGACTCATCCTTCCTACCCTGTCCCTACCCCCCAACTCCCTCCAGCCCTCTACACACCTACACTTAAACAAAGGAATAAGTTCACTTTTTATTCTGTCTATGGGTGCTCCCAGATTGCACTAGCCCTGTATTAACTTGCCCCCACAACTGTTTTTTTTTTGCTCACTTTGCTCTGTCAATGTTCCCCATCATTATCCTCTCCTTCCCCAGTTGGTTTCCCTGTCTACCCCCTACCCTCCTTGATGTCCCTCAATGTACTCATTCATTCATTCATTCATTCATTCATTCATTCATTCATTCAATTATTGCTAAATTACCTGCCTCTTAACTGTGATCCATTCCTGTAAGGATTTGGCTCCAAGGTTATATTAAATTTCTATACTATGTTCCTCAGATATGCCACTTGTATTTAAATGCATATTCCACAGGCATGATATACTTAACTATATGTTATGTCACAAATGTGATTGTATGATAATGTATGATATTTTTTAACTGTATGTCTTGTTACAAATGTAACAATGTTCAATTCTCAGATATGTTAAATGGTAAACTGTATGTCTAATTCTTTATCCAGTTGTACCCCCAAGTTGCACCAGGGATGAGCAACTTGTTGTTCAGTGTGCCTTCCTAGTGAAACATTTCAATAAATAAATAAATAAAATTGAAAATCAATATATATTTGCAGGGCCAGACCTTAGGCAACCTGGGGCCCTAGGCCCAAGAGAAATGTGAGGCCCCACTCACCACAACTATGACCCTTCACCACGACTGTGCCCTTTGCTGTGACTGCACCCTTTGCCATTGCATATCAGTTACTGAAATGTGAAGAAAAATAGAAACATAGTAACACAGAAGTCAGCAGAGAAAGACCTCTTAGCCCACCTAGTCTGCCCTATTTTCCCTACCTACTGTGCCACCGCAGATCCTACTCGCTCTGTGGTCTTCACCCCTTGCCTTATTTCTAAGGTCCCTTTGTGTCTCTCTCTCATGCATGCTTGAATCCTATTACTATTTTAGCACCCACTACCTCCACTGGGAGGCTATTCCAGGCATCCACCACCCTTTCTGAGAAAAATAATTCAAACGACATGAAGTCTTGCTGTATTCTGACTATTGCAGTTAGGTCCTGCCTTTCAACTGCCCGGAGAACAAAGACTTAACTTTCCATGGCCAGCATGGAGCGTTCAGCGCAAGCTTGTTGAAGCCTCTTGTCTGCTGTTGTTTAAACTCCAACGATCAGATTCTTTACTCCGCCTCAATGAACAGTCGCTCCGGAGATTTCTTCTTTGCTGCTCGGTTCAAAAAAGTCAGTTAAAGTGTCATTTTTCTCAGTTTCTACTGAATTTCTGCTACTGAACCTGTCAGTTTAAGTCTCTGTCTGTGGTACCGTGAGTACTGGATTGGTTTTCGTTTAGTTTCTGTGTGGAACTTGTAAACATTGGATTGGTTCGGTTGAACCGCTCAGATAGGTTTTAAAAACTTTTGAATTTATTAGAGTGTGGTAACCAGTCCGTATTGGTTCTAAAAAACGGATTTAATTATGTTTTTTCCAAGACCCATAACACAGTCAGGAACCAATAGGTGTCTTGCCTGGCGGATTGCCAAAAAAGAGATGCGTTTTGGATAGGATTGGCCATGTCTAGAAACCCAAGAAAAAAATGGGCCCACAGGGTTTCAACACTGTGAGTGTGTGGGGAAGGCTTTGCTAAGGCTGATCCCCACACCACCTGTGTTTATTGTCTGGGTTTTACCACCTCGATTCAGACTGCCAAATTCATAAAAGTTTTCCCAAAGCTACCCTGGATAAGAGTAGGTATACTGAGGTAAAGGAGGCTGATAAGTCCACTGACCCAGATGGACAGCCCGGTTCAGTTCCGGACCGAACCAAAAGGAGTGCCTCTAACCAGGGTGAAACTTCTTCAGGCAAAAGGAGACCCGATTCTGAGGAGTCAGTTCCAGTTAAAAGAAAGAGAAGGAAAAATCATCCGGTTCAGATCCACAAGTTCTTTCTGACCGCTGATGAGATAGCCAAAGTGATAAGGATAGTTCAGTCGCTAACTTCGGCTCAGGCTGAACTGGCACCATCAGTCAGGGGCTCGGTTCAGTCAGTTCCCAGTTCCGGATTATACTTTAGAAGAATTTTATGAACTAGAGGAGGAGGAGGAGAGTATGAGGATAATGATGATGATGATGGTGATTTGAAAGTCTGGATGTGCCTATTGACCGGACATCTCCCAGACAGACCTTCAGGTGTTTCTCCTCCTAGGCTTTCTGAGTCCCCTCCCACTTTATGTTTTACAAGAAAGTGGCTGAAACCCTCCAGCTTCAATGGAAGAAGCAGTGGAGGATCAGGAGGATGTATACTTTCAAAACAGACTCAAGCGACACAGCTCAAGCGGGTTTAGTGCTATGCTTCAACCAGGCAGCCAGCCATACATGTATCATAAAACAAAGCGAAGCAGCACCAAAAATATTACGTATAAAAATACTTTTACTATTTGTCTACCAATATAAAGATCACAGAACATACAGTGGTAGAACAAACATCAACTAGGCATGGCGGCTGACTCTTAACACCCCCTGATGAAGACTGGGTTAGGTGGGCGCTGGGCGTCTGTTCTTGTGTTCTGTGAATATTAAATAATATATGAATAGTAAAAATATTTTATATGAATATTTGTTCCTTGTTTATGAGATCAGGAGGAGTCTGATTTTGTTGAGATGATGGACATCCCAGAATCCAGGAGATTGTCTATTCTCCTCCATAAACCTTTTGGGAAACAGACATTTAAAATTCTAAAGACTCTAATTCCATACCTCCTGTGGACAGAAGAATGGACAAGAGGTATACCCTTTCAGGCTTAGGCACGTGGTTCCTTTCCCAGCAATGCAGCCACGTTGGGGTAGACAGGCTGCTGCCTGTGATAAGGCAAATATTCCTTGGCTTCACACCCCAGACAAGGACTCCAGGAGGATTGATGCCATGGCAAAGAAGCAGTACATGGCAGCATCTTTGGGACTCAGGCAGGCTAACTATATGGCCTACACAGCTAGATACCAGAAGTCCAGGTGGGATGCTGTGCTGGCTCTGGCTAAACATACCCCTGATCAGCTTGCCAAGGAGCTGGAGCAGGTGGCTGTGGATGGGATTGAGGTATCCAAGGTGCAATTTAATGCTGCTGTGGACTCCAATGATGTTTCATCTAGAGTCATGGCTACATCTGTGGCCCTTCAGAGGATGGCTTGGCTCAGATGTACTAGCCAATCACAGGATACCCAGGCTAAGGTCATGGATTTCCTGTCATTGGTAATTCTGTTTGGGGAGCAGACAGAACTACATGAAGAAGATGGATGAGCACAGGACCACCTACAGGAGTGCTCAGGCCAAAGAAAGGCAAGCCACTCCTCAGAGACAGCATTCCAGGGGCAGGGCAGACCCATTTTAAAGGCCTTTTACCAAGCCCAGGCCTCCTCTTCTGCTTATGTTCAGAGGGGTTCTTCAGAAGGAGAGGCAGATGGGGAATGAGCAGGCCTACTTCCACCCCTCAGGCTAAAGCCCTGCCAAGCAGACACCCTAATGAGTCTGCCTGGGCCGATTCTCCAATACCTGTGAGGGGCAGGCTGGCTTACTTTGCCCAGGACTGGAAGTCTTTGACATTAAACAAGTGGGTCCTGGAAGTAGTAAGCCAGGGACTGGTTCTCAGCTTCAAAAATTTCTCAAGATGAGAACCAGATCCTTTCCACATGCAAATACATCAGAGACCCTTGCCCTAGAGGCAGAGGTTTCTTCCCTCCTGGCTCTCAGAGCCATAGAAAGGATCCTACCCTACACGAGGGCAAAGGATTGTACTCCAGGTACTTCCTAACCCCCAAAAGACAGGAGAATGGTGGCCCATGCTGGATCTAAGATAGCTGAACAAGCACCTTTTAAAACCAAAATTCAAAATGGTGACTCTGGGAATAATTCTACCTCTCTAAGACCAGGGGACTGGCTAGCCTCCCTGGACCTCAAGATGCCTATTTTCACATTCCCATCAGGTGCTTCCACAGAAAGTACCTCAGGTTCGAGTTGCCCTCAGGCCACTATCAATTCAGAGCAATGCCCTTTGGCTAACATCAGTCCCAAGGGTGTTCACAAAGTGCCTGGCAGTAGTGGTTGCTTTCCTAAGGAGAAAAAGATCTCCATCTTTCCATACTTGGACGACTGACTCATAGTGGGTCAGTCTCCAGACCAAGTCAAGTCACATCTGCAAATAAATCAGCAAGTGTTCACTTCCTTAGATTCCTCCTTAATCTTCCAAAGTCAGTTCTCGAGCCAGTACAGCTCCTCACCTTTATAAGGGCAGAGCTGGATACAATAGAACAAAAGCCTTCCTTCCCTGGACAGGGAAAAGACCCTTATAGAACTAGCCTCTTCAGTCACCCTTCAGGTGTCTCGACCAGCAAGGCATTTCTTGCAGCTCCTGTGCTACATGGCAGCAGTGGTCTAGGGGCAAGATTCCAGATGAGGGACATTCAGTTCCACTTAAGAGCCTTCTGGTCCCAAAGAAAGGATTCCTTACCAAACTAGTCCCAGTGACTCAGACCCTGATCCAGGCTTTGCAATGGTGGCAGGATCAGTACAATTTGAGACAGGGAGTTCCTTTTGTCACTCAGTCTCATTCAGTGATACTCATCACAGATGCCTCCCTGCTGGGCTGGGAACCCACTTGGGGGATCTTACCACCCAAGGACTGTGGTCAGCTCAAGAATCTCTGCTTCACATCAATCTCTTGGAACTCAGAGCAGTATTTCTGGCACTGCAAGCCTTTTCCAAATATGTACAGAACAAGGTGGTCCAGATCACAACAGACAATACCACCACAATGTGGTACATCAACAAGCAAGGAGGCACTTGGTCTACGGCCTTGTGCACAGAAGCAATGAAGTTGTGGTCTCTGGCCTATTCCTGCAAACCTCTCTGATAGCAGTTCATCTCCCAGGGAAGAGATGTCCTAGCAGATGCTGTCAGCAGGATATCCCAGGGCCATCATGAATGGACCCTAGATCCCCTAGTTTTGGAAGTGATTTTCTCGAGATGGGGCACTCCACAGATAGATCATTTTGCAGCCCCAGACAATCACCAGCTTCCTCTCTTTTGTTGCAGACCCCCAGTCTTGAGCTCAGTCCCCTGGATGCTCTGATCCTGATTTGGGAAGGAAGTTCCTGTATGTTTTCCCCCTTCCTCTCCTCTTCAAAGTGCTAGTCAAGATCAGGTCCCAACCATGCAAAGTGATTCTGATTGCTCCAGACTGGGCCAGACAGCCCTGGTACCCACTGTTGCTGTCCTTAACAGTCCACCTTCCCTGTCTCTTCCCAGGAATTACAACCTACTGACATCCTCTCAGGGTAGGATTTGGTATCTGAACCTCAGATCTCTCAATCTCAAGGCATGGCTCTTGAAGAGTTAGAGTTGCTGATTTACACCTTTCTCAAGGGGTTCTGGATATCCTTAAGGCTTCTTGAAAGCCTTTCACCAGAAAGACTTACAACTCCAAATGGAAAAGGTTCACTATTTGGTGCTCTAATAAGCATATTTCTCCAGAATCTGCTGGGTTGCCTACAGTCCTGGACTATATGGTTCATCTTAATGGCTTGGGACTTAGGCCAACTACACTTAAAGTACATCTGGCAGCTGTTTCTGCCTTCTTGTCAGTAGGCAAGCCCTCTCCTCTGTCAGCCCATCCTGTGTTTTGTAAGTTCTTCAAGGGATTGCTGCACACCAATCCCCTTTAGGGACTCTGCTCCTGCTTGGGACCTTAATGTTTGCATTGCTCAGTTTATGCAACCACCCTTTGAGCCTTTGTCCTCTGCAGAGCTTAAGTACTTGACTTGGAAAACTGTGTTTTAGTAGCCATTACCTCTGCCAGGTGTATCAGTGATTGCAAGTCCTGTCAGTGGAGCCTGATTTCATCTCTTTCCATAGAGATAAAGTGGTCCTAAGAACTAACAGGAAGTTTTGCCTAAGTGGTTTCAGATTTCCACCTTAATCAGCCTATGTCTCTCCCTGTTTCCTTCACTGACCATTCCTCCTCTGGAGAGAAGACTGCACAACTTGGATGTTAAAAGGGTCCTCAGTTACTACACAGAGCGCACCGAGGGTCACAGGTTTGAGTCACTCCAGTTGTTCCTCACATAAGGAGAGGTCGGTAGGGCAAACCTGCCACTAAAGATCTATTGCCAGGTGGATTGTCTCTAGTATACAATTCTGCTATGAAAACTGGGTAGAACACCACCCTCAGGCCTGAAGGCTCACTCTACTGAGGTACAGCTGCTTCCCTGGCTGCTGCCAGGATATTCCTATCTTAGAAATTTGTCAAGCAGCCACCTGGAAAACAGTCCATACATTCACCAAGCATTACTCTCTGGATATCCAGGCTAGAGTGATGCTCGGTTTAACACAACAGTACTTCAGAGGCTATTCCCAAAGTGCGTTCTGTCTCTCCTCCATGGAGGTACTGCTTGGTAGTCTGCAATAGTCACAATACAGCAAGACTTCATGTTGTTTGAAGAAAAATTACTCACATTAGTAATGTTGTTTCTTCTAATGGAGTCTTGCTGTATTCTGACCTCCCTGCCTCCCTCTCAGAACCTGGTTTTGGGATGTGGGTGGGTAGGACCAGTGTTGGCACCCTAGAGGTGCCCCTTTCACCCTCCTTTATTTTGGGTGTGTGTTGTGTTTTGTTTTGGGTTTCCTGACTTGAGTCTTTGCTTTGAAACCAAAAACCCTTTTTAATAAATTTAGTTGCCAGTTGGCTAGTGTGAGTCTTACAGTTTCCACACAGAACTTCTAGTGAATATTGCTTGTAAAGATCTGATGGTTGGAGTTTAAATAGCAGCAGACAGAGGCTTCAACTAAGCTTGGCTGAACATTCCTTGCTGGCCATGGAAAGTTAACTCTTTGTTCTCCAGGGCAGTTGAAAGGCAGGACCTAACTGCAATAGTCAGAATACAGCAAGACTCCATTAGAAGAAGCAACATTACTAAGGTGAGTAATTTTTCTTTCTTCACACCTCCTTTGAGTATCCCCTCCAGTTTCATGGCATGACCCTTTGTCCTTGAGCATCTTTTCTATGTAAAATGCTACCTTCATTTACCTTTTTAATACCTGTAAGGTATTTGAATGTTTTATCATACCCCATCCTCCTTTCCTCCAGAGAGTACATATTTAATTCCTTGAGTCTTTAATCCTAGGGCTTCTGATACAGGCCCTGCACTCTTTTAGCTACCTCTTTCTGTACTGCCTCCACCCTATGTCCCTCCATAGATGGGGCCTCTCAAACTGGACACAGTACTCAAGGTGGGACCTCACCATCGATTTATACAAGGATAACACTATCTCCACTTTTCTGCTGGTTATGCCCCTCCCAATGTTCTTACTGTTCCTCAAAAGTGGCATAAAACATAAATAATCATAACTAAAATGCTTCAAAATTAATGAAACTAATAATATCATAATGAAAAAATAACAGTCTGAGTTTTGATCAGTCGGAGAACATAATTACTAATTGGCCTGGTAAAAAAAAAATTGGGATGTGAATTGTCATGATGTGCATGTCTCTAAATGCACCCCCCAAAAAAAAACAACTCACCTGTATGTGCTTACAGTCTGGGTGTTATCATTTTGTCTTGTCAGGTAGGTCCAGAACAGTGCAGCACTCTATGGTAACCCTTGAACCATAGAACCACAGATTCTGCTGTGAACTTCAATACAAAATAAATATTTTGAAATTTCATCTACAGTTGTTTGAATGTTTTCAAATGTTACTGCAGCGTACTACACTGTTCTGGAAGTTGTTAAGCATTTGGTAGGCTGGCCCGGTGGTGCTGAGAGTTGAGGCACTGGACGCAACTGCTGCGCCATGCCGGTGACCCAGGTTGAGGAATGAGCCCGAGTTGCTGGGGTCAGCTGGGGATGAAGAGGATCAAGCATCTGGAGGACAGCTCTCCTCTCCCAGGAGGGACAGAGGTCCCTGTTCGGTGCTCGGCTGGCTTCTAGCAGAAGCTGGAGACACAGCAAGCATTGACAATGTAGAAGGGGCAGGGACTGGCAGACATTGGTACCATGCCTTGGCGTCAGTGCGCTAGCCACTCCCCAAGAAAAATGGAAATGCCCTTCAGCTCCAGTGGAGACGGAGCACCAGAGCTTGCCCTCAATTTGCAGTTGCCCTCCTGGCACCCTCCTGACCGATGCTACAGACTGCTCGGGTGTTGGGGTCCACCTCGCTCCTGCCCAGGGCATAATCTGAGGCTACATGGGTGACAGAGGACTGACCAGGTAGGGCAGATCGCAGAGGGATGACTCCTTGGTGCTCCCAAGGAAAACCAGAGCTGGGGAGAAGAGGAATAAATAAGAAAATAAAAAGCATTTGGGCTTGGCTGCCTATTTGTGTGCTCGCCACCTTATCTCAGCAAGTTGCAGCAGCTGCTTGCTTGGACTTTGTTCTTTCAGGTATTATGAACCAGGATGTGGGGCTTTTGTGGGGTGGGATATAAAGATCCATCTCTAAAAGCGGTTAGTTCCTCAAGTGGTATATGAATTAAGTTGGTAGTTTACTAGAAGAGTCTTGAATTTTAGAGATTATGTTTCAAAGTGAGTGACTCTAGGAATAAATCATTCCCAGGATCAAATATGTGTTATTGATATTAAGCCAGGATCAATAAATGGCAAGATTTACTGATGGGATCCTGGAAATATGTTCATTTTATTCACCCTGAAAACCACTATATCAAGGTCAGAATTTCAATATGAGTGAGATGAGGAATTAAAAAAAAGTACAACTTTTAATTACACTACTGAAATGCACTGTAGATGTCTTCATTTTAGAGTAAGACTTGATTCTAAGTGGGATTGCAAGTGGGGTTGGGAGACAAAGCAAAGAAATGATCCTGTTCACACCTTAAAGGTCAGTCTGGCCAGGGTGCTTAAACTATCATCTGCACTTAACACCTAAACAGGGAGGTGAGAGACATGTCACAGTTCATCCCGTCTTGCTCAGATTACTCAATGGTTGAGTCCTTTACAAATCAAAAAAATGCATCTTAGGTGAAAAGAAGAGTCTATAATAGTAAATATATGTTGGGGATTGCTGGGGGCCCTGGCAGTGGGGCCCTAGGCCTGTGCCTATGTTGCCTATGCCTTAATCCGCCCTGTATATTTGTTTTCAGCCCTTGTAATGTTAAAGGGACACTGTCAACCATTTTTGCATCATACTATTTCAGGTTGAAACACACAGTTTATGACTGCTTACCTTCTCTAAAACTCACTGATGTTACTAATAGTTTAATCTGTGTCCTTTGTTAGTACAATTGAAATGCATGGTAATTTTGTATTTATACCCAGCTTTGTTTTGTTTTAAATCCTTGATCACTTCCTGAACATTGGGAAAACCCCAATGTAGTGCAACCACTCATGATGCAGTCATTTCCTCTACATTCACTGCATCTTGAGTGGCTAGATCATGCAGAGGGTGTTCCCAAGGTCAGGAATGATACAGTGGGAGATGATTAAGGAATGTAAACAAAAACATTTTGGTGTGTAACACCAGCATGGTGGAGCAGTCTGTTTTCATTTTAAAAGAAAAAGTAATCAGAATCCTAGTACCAGCCACATCAGCATATTTTACAGAATGCTAACAGTCTTAAGATATGTGTTTAAACTAGGGACATTTTGAGGCCTAAAGGGGTTCACAGTGTCCCTTTCATTACTAGGTTCACATTTGCACTGATTTGCATGCATGTATTAATTATTTCAAGAGTACAATTGTTGCTGTGTCTTTAAGGAATACCTGATAAAGGGAGTTTGTTATGATGGGTCACTAGCTGTTGTCAAAGTGGCACAAGGCTGGGGGTAAGGTAGTAATAAATATAAGCAGATTTTATGGTCCTTCAGTCTCCTTCTGCTGGCAAATTTTACGTTTCCAATAATGTAAGTACGAAGTCCATATACTGTATGTAGCACACAGGTAACCTGCTCCTCGAGGTCTACTAAGCCCACCAATAGTACCTTACTATGCCATTTAAGTGCTCTGAGTCAGCCGGCCACTGACAGAGTTCTGAGTGCAGAACCAGCTGTCTAGTTCTGACAAGCCTAGGGGTTGAATTTAGCTGGAGCCAGAAATGAGAAGCTGCAGTACCGCCTTGTGCTAACTGAAGGTTCCTGCTAAGATGACTCCAGCAAAATCCTCAGAAATCATTGCAGAGTTGGTTTGTAACACTTTCACATGAGAGCTGATTTTCCACCATAGCGAAGATTCTTGAGGGATTCAAGTTGTGCTGAGAAAACAAACAGCAGACTACAGACAAGCTAGCAAAATGTGAAGTGAAATGTCACTGTTTAAGGTGAGAACTGCTGTATTTGGCACTCAGTGCCCTCACTCCCTACAATAAGATGAAAATGTTAGAAGTAAACCTTTAATGTGGACTGGGACTCTACTGCCATGTCGGTCCAACATGGTGGAGAATGGCAAGAACTTTTAAGCCCTGACCTCAGTTAGGTGCTCTTTCATCTGTAACCCATTTAAATTTACTAGGATTGTCTGTACCTCCGAGGATGAAAAGTAAGGAAATGGCTAGGCTGTGATCAGTATGGAGCTCCATGGCCTCTGTGGGTAACGAGTTGTGGAAAAGAATTGGCATTCTGTGGGAAGCCATCAGTGATGAGCCAAGGTGTAGGGCCCCATCCATCTGGTACCCTAGCCCTTAAGCCTAGAAAATATCAGTCTTGATGATCCAGTCCCATGAACAGTGCACAAGGTGGGAGAAGATAAGAAAGTGTACCTTCATTAAAATATTTTGTATGAGAAATAGCCTAGACAGAGACCCCAAGACAACCCCAAGGCACACCCCACTCCTGTTGCTGCGTGTATGGTGGGAATGGGTGGCTGGGGTTGAAACCCTGACACACATTTCCATCATTTGTTGCTGGAACCCTAATTAATGGATCTGCCTCCTGGGTCTGTGTGGGTGGCTGTTTGTCTGTGTCTTTAGGTTAGTTTTTGTGGATTTACATGTTTTCTGCTTAGAGTAACTACGCCATTCTTGCTCACAACATCTGTGGAAGTCTCCTGGACTGGATTTCTGCTAAACATCACCACCAGATATCTGCATTTTCATTTTAAATTCAACATTTGGAAGCCATCCCAAGCAAAATAAGTCAGGCAACTAAGTCTGACAAACTCACTGATTCTGGGTCCTGCTCTGAATCCACATTTTTGTCTGACACGCCCTAAAGGAACTGTATGTGGGCTATTCAACAACCTCTTTAAAGAACAAAGGAAGCATACAGATAAAAGGATTTCACAGCCTGCATATGCACAGGTACAGTCCATTGCCTTCAGGAATTGTGACACATTCTGTGATTCTAGACCTTAGCAATTCAACATTTCTTTTGGATTTTGACTTGCCACCAGGTATCAGCATTGTCAGTTTAAATCAGCTTTAAATGTACTTGTCTCTAAGGGCTATCTATCCAACAACCATTTTGAAGAACAAAGGAAACAGACAGACAAGGTTTTTTGCATTCTGCATATGCCCAGGCCATAGTTCATCATCTCAGGGATTTAACATATTCTGTGACACTGGACCTCAGCAGTCAGCAGTTCACCATTTCTTCTGGATTTGACTTTTCCAATACCCTAATCATTACAAGGACTCAGTTGTAAATATTGTCTGCAGCATTATTTTCATTCATTGAGACCCTGTTGAAGGAAATGTGGTCTTCACTACTCCTATGTTTTCTGGTTGGCCTTATTCCTTATTCCTTAGCCTGCTGTATAGGTACTTATCCACTGGCTGGCCATATTCCCTGTGCAAACGACTCCTCCCACTCCTTTATGTTTATTTCACCAACACTGGACTACTTCTATTCGCTGCCTTGGTGAACTGGGACTCTGTCACTGTTGCTTAGTCGATGTGCAGTCCCTAGCACACATCATCTGCCCTACCTATCCACACTTATCTATCAGGCTAGGGTACTTCTCCATGTGACCCTGGGCACTCTTGACACTGCTTTAGTTACCCTGTGCCTTGTTCACTACCTTACAGAGAAAACAGGTACACGATGGTCCTACAAACTGATATTGAGCGATTTAAAAGGATTCTAGTTCTGCTATTGCTCTGCTCAGGCAGTGTTGAATTAAATCATGGCCCCTACTAACAATCTCTGCTCCTTGGGACCTAGCAAACCTTAAAGGTCTAAGCATTCTTCATATAAATGTGTGCAGTCTCTTGAAAAATGAGATGCCATACAGACATGGATTACTCATACAAAGCCAGATATTCTGGTGGTCATAGAAACATAGAAACACAGGATCTGATGGCAGATAAGGACGCGTGGCCCACCTAGTCTGCCCATTTCCTACCTGATGGATAAGCTACAGATCCTAGTTAACCAACAGCCTACTTCCTCCTACCCCTCACTAGAATTGCCTGCCTCGGAGACTTGACTCAAACCCTCTACCTTGGACATTGTGGTGGACATTCCATCCTACAATATCTTCTGAACAGATAGACTGGCTGGAGGAGGAGGGGTTTCCATCCACATTCTGGACAAATTCACTATTTCTATTTCAGATTCTACCTCTGCCCCAAAGGAGTCTGAAAGTCTAATGATCAAAGTCCAACTCTCAACCTCCTTGTCTCTATGCGTTATTGGTTGCTATAGGCCTCCCTCTGCAGGGCTACAATTGCTGAGCCATTTAACCAGCTCCTGAATGCAATAGAGTCTGAAGTCATAATCCTGGGTAATGTCAATCTGGACTGGCTTTCAGACTGCTCAAACTTTTAAAAATTCATGTAGCACTTCGGGTTTGTCCAAATCGTCACAGAAGTGACTCATCAGACCAAAACAAAAACAACACAAGTTTCCAGTTAGACATCATACAAGTAAACACACCTCACCTATTTTCCCACTCTGGTGTCTTCTTCACTGACTTCAGTGATCATTGCTCCATTGCTTGTATAAGGTCAGCACCTAAACCAATCTCTAAATCACAGTTCATATTTAAAAGATGTTTATGTAGCTTTGATCCTCTGGCCTTCCTCACAGACATGCAGAATTCACTGTATTGTCAGGACTTCTACCTGGCTAAGATGGTCAAGGCTGCATATGAGACCTTCAAAACATTGTCTATGGGGCATTAGATAATCATGTCCCCGGGTCAAAATCTGGACCAAGAAGTAAACATTCCCTTGGTTCACTGCAGAACTGAAGTCTGCCTTGCTCAGTATGGACAAGCTCTGAAAAAGGCTCGTACATCAAAACTTCCTTTTGACTGGTTGCTTTCAGGTCAGCCAGGAATCACTACACAAAGCTTATCAGAACCACAAAGGCTAACTATTACCATACAATGCTAGACTTCTCTATTATGTGCCCTGCTAAGTTTTGGAGAACACTTAAAGATATTCAAGGCCATGCATCCTCTGGCTCCCTCCCTCAAACGTTTTGTACGTATGGCTCGTCCATCACCAACATAGCCGAGATCCCAGACCTCCTAAACAAGCACTTTGTCAACACTGGGATGGCCTCCAATTCATCATAAGACCATAGGATACTATGAGTTAAGGAAACATTTAAGTCCATAAGAAACTTGTCAGCTATACTGGTGGAACACTTAGCTTAGGAAAGATAATCATATTTTTTCACATGTCAACAACCTCCAAACACAGTTTGTAATGCAGGAAAAACTATCCCTATCCTAAGCACTATGCTATAGACACTGATTTCTCCTTTCAGCCTTTAGCGCTCAAAGTGGAAGACCTGCTCCTCCAGTTGGATACCAGGAAAAGCAAGGAGTGGATCTTATTTGACTGTACTTTTAAAGCTCAGTCATCGAGTCTTGGCAGCACCAATCACACCCCTCTTCAACTTGTCCTTGGCATGGTGAACTCCGTCAATCTGGAAGACTGCTTTAGTCATACCCTTTTCAATCTGGAGATACAAATTATCTCAACAATTACAGGCCAATTTCCTTACTTCCCATCTTTTCCATACTGCTGAAGAAAATAGTCAATAATCAACTTAGGAACTATCTTGATGTTTCCAACCTGCTCAGTCCAGTACAATCAGGCTTTAGGCCCCATTACAGTACAATCTCAGCACTTGCTAAGTTAACAACTGACTGACAGAGCCCTTGACTTATGTATGTGCAGTCTTTCTTGATTTGTATGCAGCAAGAAAAAGCAGTGAGTGATCGTTTTCCGCTGAAACCTATCAACAAAGGAGTGCTGCAGGGCTCCATTTTGGAACTCTTACATTTTGCACTATTCAACAATAATATTGAATATGGAATCAAGTCAGTCAGTGTCCACCTTTTCTCTGATGACACGGTCTTCTACATCACCAGGCCTACTCCTGAGAGTGCTTGTATGGACCTGCAATCAGATTCTGATATATTACAATGCAACCTCTTCAACCAAAAATTACTCCTAGACACAATAAAACAAAAAACAAAAGTCATGCTCCTGTCTCCACTTGTTATGGACGCTAATCCCTTGAAATCTGGCCCAGTGTCACCTATCGCCACATTGCTTGGTGAATCACTGGCTTATGTTGTGAAATTCGAGTACCTCTGGATATGGATTGACAGCAGATTCTCCTCACCGAGCATGTGGAGGAACGCTCAAAAGACTGTAGCAAAGGCTTGGCCTATTCTATAGAATTAAACATCTGCTTACAGAAGAGGCTGGTACAAACAACCTTCTTAGCTCTCTTGGACTATGACTTCTTCCATGGTCAAGTTCCAGGGTCAGCACTAATAAAGCTCGACATCTTGTACCACAGAGCCCTATATAGAGACATAGAATTTAACGGCAAATAAGGCCACTTGCACACCTAGTCTGCCCATTTCCCTGCCTACCAGATAAGCTGCAGATCCTAATTAACAACAGCCTACTTCTTTCTTCCCCACTAAAATTGAATTAGACCTGTCCCATGTATTCTTGACCCCGTTTTGGACTCCACTACCTCCTCAGGAAGGTTGTTCCATGCATCCACAACCCTTTCCATGAAAAATACTTCCTCACATTGCCTCTGAGCCATCCCCTCTAGCTACACATTGTGCCTCCTTGTTCTTACATGTCTCTTTTTCTGAAGATTTTATTTATTTATTAGGTTTTGGTAACCAGGTAAGTGTGTAGGCAACAATCCTGAATTTTCAGGCACAACCCAGGATAGCACACGACAAAGGTACACATATTACAGTGGTACATCTTACATTAAAGAAAACATAAGGTAGCAAGCAATAATTTAACAGCATACACAATGGATAAGAACAAGAATATTAGTACTCCAGGATACAAACACATGGAAAGCATTAATGTCACAAGAAATGGGAGTAGGTCCAGGCAACAGGCCAGCGATCAACTGAGGTTATGTTATGAGCATCAGCAGTGACCAAAGGTGTGTAGGTGAGAAAACAGTGAGTTTTTAAAACCCAGTAGGAGGTAGAATTTTTAACCTGTAGGGGAGTGAGTTCCAGAACTTAGGGGCAAGTATGAAAAGCCTGTTCACACAATTTTGTGGCACAAGGTCTACTTGAGAGAAAAGGGACAGAGGAGGACCTGAGTGCAAGTTTGGGAAGCAGGGGTCAGCAAGTAGGGCAGGAAGTCTGATCTAGGAGGTCTAGTTAGGAGTCAATAAAGCATCTCAGGAGTAGGCCCAGAGATCCTTGGATGACAGCCAGTTTAACCCAGAGTAGAGGAGACAGTGATGAGTTAGGTGTGGCAGTTAAGGTGTATCTGCAGATATAATTATATGAAGTGTCCCATTTGCTGAGCACACTGGAGTTGGTAGAGTAAAGAAGAGGTAGTGCATATTGGAGCTGAGGGAGAAGCACCTCCCTTGCTACAGATAATCTGGCAGATGGTGTGAGGGGTGGCACACTCAGTAGGCACCACCAATTTTGCGTTAACAGCACAACAAACTGCATTGACATGTATAGAAAAGTCGAGGAGGGATCTAGACTGACCCCAGGTATTCGAAGGAGGACGTGTTGGTGATAGAGGAACCATCCCGGCAGTGAACCAGAAGTTTAGGACTGTGGAGGGTAGTTTTTGAAGAACCAAATGGCATGTCCGAGGTTTGTCCATGTTAAGATATTGATGGCTGTTCAAAAGCCATTGTTGAAGGACCTGAAAGTCATTTGAGAGAGTGAGGTTGATGTCCTCCATCGATTTAGATGCCGGTAGAGAACCAAGTCATCGGCATACATGAGAGTGCAGCTGTGATGGGATGGGTTGAAATGTCATTTAGGAAAATGAAGAAAAGTAGAGGACCAAGAGTGGACCCTGTGATCCTTTTGGGGAGGATAGAGCCTTGTGGAAAGCTACAGCCTGAGTGCGATTGTCCAGGTAGCTAAGGGAGCCATGATAGAGTGGGGTCAGAGGCACCAACGGATTGGAGCTCGACAGCATGAGTGGGTGATGAACCATGTCAAAAGCTTTGGACAGGTCAATGAAAATGGCACTGGTGAGTAGGCCGTTATCCATATTGCTTTTATATCACTGGTGAGTTGGGTCAGAGTGTGGTGGTGCTGTGTCCAGGCCTAAAGCCATGTTGCAGGTGGTCTGAAGATTGAACTTGGCGAGGTGTTCTGAGAGCTGATGATGGACTACTATCTCAAGAAGCTTACTGAGACTGGGGAGGAGAGAAATTGGTCGATAGTTGGTCATTAGTTTGACATCGCCTTTTGAGAATTGGGATGGTTCTGACCATTTTCCAGGCAGATGGGACAGCAGAGGTGCTGATAGAAAGATTGAAAAGGCTGGTGACCGGCTTGGCCAGCCAGAGATCAAACTGCCTGAGTATTCCAGGATTGATGCCATCAGGGCCTGGGCCCCTGTGGGCTGGTAGGGTATTGAAAGTTTCCTGGTACATGGTCGGAGCCAGCGCAAAGGTGGGTGAAGTGGGGTCATTGATGGAGCAGAAGGCCAGTCAGCTGGGATCCCATCTGGTCCTTCTGCCAGTAGCGAGGAAAGAGAGAATTAAAAGCATTAGCAATGGTGACAGGGTTGTTACAGTGAATGCCCTGTATATTCATGTCAGTTGGTGTCTGAGGCTTATTATTGCCAAGAATTTCCTTGATTTGGGCCCAGTACGTTTGAGGGTTGTCGGAAGAGGACTTTAGGAGGTTCCTATATGGTGCTTTTAGTCGTGATTTTTTTTGCAGTTGTTCTGCAAAGCTCTATAGGCTTCAAAGTCAGTACATAGATAAGAGACCTTCCACGCAGACCAAAGTTTGTCCCTGCATTTCAGCAGTTGAAGCAGGCACGTGAGCCACTTGATCACCTTTCCTGCCACCCTGCGTGTGGTGATAGGGATGTAAGTTTTGCAGAGAAAGAAGGATGGAGATAAAGGACAGAGTTAAAATAGTCAGTTGCATAGTTTATGTCCTCCAGATGCTACCCTCTTGGACTCTGTTGATTCCTTAATGTACCTGAAAGTTTCTATCATGTCCCTCCTCTCCTCCTCTCCTCGAGGGTATACATATTAAGCTCCTTTAATCTCTCTTCATATGTCTTCTGGTGCAGACCCTGCACCATTTTGTTGCCTCCTCTGGACAGCATCCATTCTGCCTATGCCCTTGCAGAGATGGGGTCTCCAGAACTGCATGCAGTACTCCAGATGGGGTCTCACCAACTGTCTGTACAGAGGATAACAACTTCCTGTTTTCTACTGATGATGCCTCTCCTATGCATCCCAGAATCCCACCAGCCCTCCTTACTGCCTTTTCACATTGCTTGCCCACCTTAAGGTCATCTGATATGACCATCCCCCCGGCCCCTTTCCATTTTTGTTGTTGTTAGTATCTCACCTCCCACTGTGTACTCTTCCCTGGATTTTGTTTCCCAGGTGCATTACTTTCCACTTCTTGCACTGAATCTAAGCTGCCATACATTTGACTATTCCTCCAACCTTCCAAGTCCTTTGCATCCTTTGTGGCAATCCCCAAAATACAACTGAGTCATTTTCATTTTTCTTTTAAAGAAAAATACCTTCTGTATCAACCACGTTGCAAATCTTTGTGTCATCTGCAAAGAGACATACTTTTCTTTCTAGTCCCTCTGCAATGTCACTTATAAAGACATTAAAGAAGACTGGTCTTAGTATTGAACCCCGGGTACCCGCTAATAACTCCCTTTCTTCAGAGTGAACTCCATTTACTATTACCTCTGCTTCCTGTTGTCCAGCCAGTTTTTTTATCCAGGCTATCACTTTGGGACCCACTTCAAGGCTGGCTAACTTGTGTATTAATCTTTGTGAGGACTGTGTCAATTCCTTACTGCAACAAAGGATTTGAGGGAGGTGAGGAGACCCTTCCACAGTGGGTCCTCCTCCTGCTATGGACTCTGGGGTTCTGAGGCACCCACTGGTTGCAGTGGTCGGGTGAACCTCCCCCAGCCACATTAGGACTACATTTTTTTTGTTCTTTAAAAAGAAAAAATGAAAATGACTCGGTTGTATTTTGGGATTGCCACAAGGTGGAACCGCATTGGAACAAGGGCTGTTGCTGTGGGGAAGTTTGAGAACATTCTGATGACACAGTGGAGGAGCTTTCTAGCACCAATTTTTTAAACTCTGCATCTACATCTGATTGGCTCCTGCCTGCTGTGACGCCGCCCAGCTAGGGGAAAAGGCTAGCCACTGAGCCCCGTAGCTCACTCCTGACTGTAACGAGGGACTTGAGGAAGGTGAGGGAGACGTTCCACAGTGGGTCCCTCCTCTGCCATGAACTTCAGGGTTCAGATGTGCCGCTGGTTGCTGCAGTCAGGCAGACCTCCCTGGCCACATCTGGACTGCATTTTTCTTGTTCTTTAAAAAGAAAAATGAAAACGACTCATTGTATTTTGAGGATTGCCATAAGGTGGAGCTGCATCAGGATGAAGTGCTGCTTGGTGTGGGAAGCTTGAGAACATTTTCTTCTACCCACCCTCCTCGTTCCCTCCTCCCTTAAATGCCGACTAGCCCTCCCAGTAGACAAGGCATGCTCCACCTGGTTGGCCTAGTGCCATGCTGCTTGCACACTGACAATTTCCTAGCAAATGTGCATGTGTAGCCCATACGGTCATCACTAAAGTAGCTAGTAATCTAATACTGTCTTAACCAAAGTTAGAGTTATTGGAGACCACTATTATCTAATTTACTGTCTGTCTAATCAGTGCATGATTAGCAATTTCTGTGTAACCAGTGCATGATTGCTTTTTATTTACATATTTATTTAGTGTTTAACCAAGAAGGGGTTTGCAAACTGTATTTATCTTGTGAGTAACTTCAGAAGGATTTAAATACTGCATTTGGGTAGACCTTGAGTGTAGCTAGATTATCTACCAGGATTTTCTGACAGATTAATTATTTTAAATAAATTACAGGTGGCTGAGGAGTTGAATAAGGAGTTTGTAAATCTGCTTATCTTGAAGTAACTTCACAAGAGTTAGAATACTGCATTTTGGTTGTCCTTCGGGTAGCTGGAATGACTACTAGGATTTTGGGACAGAAACTATTTTTAAATAATTTACTGGTGCGTAGAATTTTGTAATAGTTAAACTATTTTAAATAAGTTACTGTGGTTAAGGAGTTGTCATATCAAAACCTGCAGTGTGAATTGAAACACAGGCAGCCTCAGATGCAAGAAATTGTTTCCCTCATTGTTTCAGACCACAAAGTGTTGTACTGGATCAGGAAAGTTGCATCATAACCATTGTCAACCAATTGCCCTGGGTGGAGACTTCCAGACTTGATCAGATTACTATAAGCTACTGGTGGCTGCAATATTTAAAGACACAAAGCACATGTTCTTGACCTGGAAGGACACAACTTTATTCAGCTGTGAGCTGTGTGGAAATTCTATATCGCACTTGATATCTGCAACAACGTCACTTTGCTCAATTCTGTGGGAGGTGAAAATAACTACCCTTGGTAACTGCTTTTCATTTACATATTTATTTAGTGTTTAACCACGAAGGGGCTTGCAAACTCTGTTTATCTTGTGAGTAACTTCAGAAGGATTTAAATACTGTATTTGGGTAGACCTTGAGGTAGCTAGACTGTCTAATAGGATTTTCTGACAGTTAAACTATTTTTAAATAAATTACAGGTGGCTGAGGAGTGAATAAGGAGCTTGTTAACTCTGCTTATCTTGGAAGTAACTTCACAAGGGTTTGAATACTGCATTTTGGTTGTCCCTTGGGGTAGCTGGATTGACTACTAGGATTTGGGGACAGAAACTATTTTTAAATAATTTACTGGTGCATAGGATTTTGTTATGGTTAAACTATTTTTAAATAAGTTACTGGAGGTTAGTTAAATTATTATAAAGGGCAGTACTTACCAGGGTGGTGGAGCAGTGGTATATTTGATTGTTTCTAACAGTCACCTGTGGTTGTGGACTACCCATCCCTCTTTCCCACATCCCACACCCCCAGGCGTGGCATTTTCTTTGTAGCAAAGTTCTGACATCACTTCCTCAACAGATCTCGGGCAGAACTGTCATATTCTTAATAACCCATCACAGTGCATAAAGGGTAAGTACACACCACCAAAAAAAAAAAACAATTATATATATTACATATTGTATATTATAAAGGAGAGGGACATGGGAGTGGTACAATGCATTGTGGGGTAGCAGTTTTCTGGGAGACATTCTGGAAACTGCATTGCTGTCCTATTTGCAGACAACTGTTAGATCTGAGGGAAGAGACTTCCACCTCCAGGCTGAACTGGCAAGGACTAAGGAGGCCTCCCCACCCAAAGAGCACCACTGCCACAACCACTGCCTCAGAGGTTGCAAAGTATGAAGAGCAGTTGGACCACAGTGGGTTCTGGGAGGGTGCGGTGGTGGAACAGAGGCGAAGACCCCTAGTTGTACTTCTACACAAATCATATGCCAGTCTGGCAGAGCAAGGTTCCTCTATGATGGTATCCTCAGGGGAGACCAAGAAGAATGCTGAGGACATCCACAAGGAAGACCCACAAAAGGGTGGCAAGGGACACCACAGGGAAGGAAACAGCTTCTAATAGGGACTCAATTGTTAGGGGTAGAACTGGGAAGGGAGAGGAGAGGGAAGTAAGGTGCCTGCCTGGTGTCATGGCTTAGAGGGACAAGAAGCAAATCCTCTGGATTGCAGAAGCAGTATCACAGGAGAGGAACTAGATATCATTGTCCACCTAGGGACAAATGGCCTAGCTAGGCATGGAATCAGTGCAGTGCAGGATGAATTTGTGGAGTTGGGAGGGCCTCAGACAGATAGCAAGCATGGTTACCTCTCAGAGGTGCTGCCAGTCTTTGGCAGGGGTGTGGCTAGGGTACTGCACACCATGCAGTTTAATGAATGGTTGCAAAACTGGTGCAGAGCACAGGGCTTTGGCTTCATTGGGGACTGGGGCACACCTTGAGAGATGAAGGTCTATACTGGCATAATGGTCTGCATCTGTCCACAAAGGAACCAAGCTCCTAAGTGACAGGTTTTAATGCTTCCTTGGCAAGTTTTAAACTAGCCAGGATGTGCTGATAAGAGGCAGGAAATTTCAAGCCTTCCCTACAAAACATGGCAGGTAGTAAGGTAAACACTGAGGTACAGAGCTCAACAGAGGGCAGGACAGGGGTAAATGAAAAAATAGACAAGGGCAACAAGAGCAGGGATGGGGAAAAAGGATAAAGCCAACATTAAATGGAGGGCAATTAGTACCAATGCCCATAGTTTGGGAAACAAGCTTCCTGAGCTAGTAGCCCTGATGGAATATGAACAATTGGATATTGTGGCAGTCACAGACACATGGTACATGGAGAACCATGACTGGGATGTCAATGTACCGGGTACACAGTCTACAGAAGGGAGAGGGAGGGTAAAAGAGGAGGTGGAGTAGCTGTATACAAAACAGAAGGGATCAAAATTACAGAACTAAAAAGTAAAGGGGAGGACAAGAGGCACTCTGGGTCACCTTGGAGACAGGGAATGGCATCACAATCTGCACAGGGTTGTATACAGACCCCGTCTCAAGGGAGAAAATGGACAGAAAATGATAGAGGACATTCTCAAAATGGCTGAAAAAGGGAGATACTGTTGATGGGGGCCTGAATATGCCAGATGTTAACCAGATGACATGACTGCAGCCACATCCAAGATCAGGTAATTTTCAGTGGCCTGCAGGGGCAGGCCTTAGACAGCTAGTGTTGGAACCCACTCGAGGGAGCAATACTAGATCTGGTACTCTCGAATGGAGAGAGGATCACAAATTTAGAAGTCAGTAGACATCTGGGAACAAGTGGCCACTGCAGTGTGCTTCACCATCAGCAAAACCATGAAGACAAGCCATACAAAAACAAGGATACTGGACTTTAGAAGGGCTGACTTTGGCAAAATGGGTGAATACCTGGGAGATCATGTGATGCAGAGTGCTGAGTAGAAGCTCCGTTAAGCTTCTGCCTCCTGATCATTAAACCGTCTTTTTGGATGTTTATATTTCTCCACTTCCTCTGCTTTTGAATTCTTTTTCTATCTAAACATTCTGGGAGCCTGTTTTGTGTGCTAGATTGGTGGATGGAGGCTTATATGAAGAAAGCCCTGCAGAAACACCCCCGCCCACTACTCCAGAAAAGGCTTCAAAGAAATTCAGTACTTGGTGGGCCAGATAGGCCTGATCCTTTGAGTCAAGTTGGGGAACAAGAACGCTTTTACACTTAAAAGGTCCTTAGAAGAGTTTAAGCTCTTTTCGTGAAGAGATGAAAGAAATGGCGATTGATCTGAAAACTCTCTCTAGAAAACTGGATGAAATCTCATTAACTGTCTCTGATAATACAGCTCTAATAGTCTAGATGGAGAAAAGCTAGAGAATCTGGATCCTGAGTTAGTGTCTCACGTGACAGAAGCTATCTCGCCTCGAGGTCAAACTCGAAGATTTGGAGGGCCATAGCCGCAGAAACAATGTGGTGATACTAGAGGTACCAGAGGGAAAGAGGCCAGCATACAGTGGCATTCACACAGAAGCTGGTGGAACAGGGTTGCTGGCCCTTCTCCTTCAGCCCAGTATACATTATAGAACGAGCTCACAGGTCTCCTGCCATCAAGCCTTCTCCGGATGCTCCCCCATCCTATTATCTGTCGCTTTGAATTTCCTAGAGAAGCAGCATTTTTGCAGAAAGTGAGAGCTTTACAAGAGGTTCATTGGAAGAATACGAAACTGAGAATTGCACAAGATTTGCCTGGATCGTTTGTTTGAGGAAAGCGTTTCATCCCATCAGTATCTAAGATCATTGCTGCGGGCCTGAAATTCAGGATGGGATACCCAGCCAGGTTACAAGTTTTTGTAAATGGACCCTGGTTTAATTACGATGATCCTGAAGTTGCCCTGTTGAGCCTTAAATCCATGCTACCAGACTTGTTTGAGAGCCCTAGAGGCCCTGTTAGTGGGATGAAAAGTGGCTTGGAGTTGCCGATTGAATGTTACTTTTCTCCTTCTTTGAGGAGATAATGTCAACAAGTGGTATTTGGAACTTCTGGTTTCTCATTTGGACTGGGGTATCAGTGCATGGCATACCTGCTAACAGCCTCTTAAGCCCTAATTTCAGAATGTTAACTCCTGTTAAGGGCAATGATATTTGGGTCTCGGGGTTGGCTTACATAGGAACAGAGTTTATGTCCTAGTAGATTAAGTTTTGGAAATTGAATAGAGAGGGAGTTTGTGTTGTTGATTCTAGGACTATTGTTCACATTACATTGACTGGAAACCAGAGCGGTCTTGGGCTTTCTCTGCAACTCATATTTACCCTGTCAGGATCGGGTTGTGGCCACTAGAGGGCATATCATGCATATGTAATTTATAGCCGTGCTGCTCCTAATTCGAGGAGGATCTCCCTCAATCTTCTCACCAGTCCTGAGCTCAGGACAATAAATTTCCCAAGGAGTTCTTGTAACATAGGGCAGGTAATCTCAGGGAAGATTTGTTTTTCAGTTTTCTTCTCTTGGGTTCTCAATCTCAATGTTTTTCTAGATCTCTGATCTCAATTTGAGGAAACAATTATTCCCTTCATTAGGTTCTGATCTGGTTCTGGTTCATGCAAAGCTTTCTCACAGGGCAAGGTAACCTCTAATTTCCACTCTAATTTTCACTCTGGTTCCCGAGATTATCTGGCACATTCATGAGTTTGGCAGCTTACTTTGTTTTCTTTTCATTATCATGCTAATATATATGCGTGTGCATGCATTGGAAGCCAAGGCCATTCTCTGTTTTTTGGGGGTAGTTAATATTGTTCACCTTCTTAATATTTACTTTGGAATGTAAGTTCTGCTGCCATTAGCAGAGGTGCATTATCGGGAGGCAGAAGATGGAGGAAAAGACCCAGTACTGTGCTAAGCGTTGCTTGTGGTAGTGTGGGGTTGGGTGGGGGATCTGGGGTTTTGTTAGGGGAATGGGGTAGTGGGGGGAAGGGATTGGGTTAATTGTGGGGGTTGGAGGAGGGAGGGCTTTACTGCAGTAACTTTTGGAATAGGGTGCATGAATTATGAATCCTGAGCGTAGGGCAGAGCATATTAAATCTAATAGCTATTATCAGATGGCCAAAGAAGGACTTTTGTGACTTGGAATGTTAAGGGATCAGAAAAACCCAAACAATATCAGGTTCTCAAACACTTAAGCTTATTACGGCTCTCAGATAACTTTCCTACAGGAATCCCATTTATTAGAAGCTGAAGCTTCACAGTTAAGGAGGCAACAGGTGAGGCTAGTTTATGATGCTCAGGATCTACTTACAGTTGTGGGGTTATGCTTATTATTAATAGGGCATTCCTTTGTCTCTATACATCATTAAAGACCCTGAGGCAGGTTTATCCTAGTTAAAGGTACTCTCTGGTCAGTTCCACTTTTACTTGGTAGTATATATGGCCCTGATATAGATGATCCAGGGTTTTATGAGACTCATATCTGTTATTCTTCCAATGCTTCCCATCAGGATTATTTTGGGGGTGACTTTAATCAAGTCTCAGATTTGAATCTTGACAGGTCAGGTAGTGGACCAGGAATGGTCTCTGGGGCAGAGGGCTTTTAAGGATTTAGTGGACCAGTGTCGGGCTCTGTGATGTCTGGCGTGTCTTATACCCTGATTCTAGGAGTTTACTTTCAGGTCAATGGCGCATGGCTAGCAGTCCCACATTGATTACATATTTATTTCTCAGGCTCTCCTACCTGGGGTTAAGACCTCCTTGATTCAACCTGGCCCTGTCTCTGATCATTCACTGGTGTTATGCAAATTGGCATTCCTTAATTTACCTAACAGGAAAACCAGGTAGAAACTCAATGCACAACTTCTTAAAGATGTTAGTATTGCAAGCTCATAAGGGAGCAAATTTAGTCCTTTTTTATCCAACCCTTTAGACAGTGCAAAGCTGGATATTTTGTGGGGTGCCTTTAAGGCTTACGTGAGAGGTATCCTCATTACTATGGCGATGTGAGTAGGAGAAGAGCTCAGAGAAGGAATTATTATCATTATTGTCCCAAATTCGTCACTTAAAATTAATATTTCAGCTAGTGCCCCAAATGAAGACAAGAGGAAACTTATAGTGTTGAAAGATAGATAACTAGAGTTACCTCGGGAAAAAGCAGAACTAGCTATTATTTGTACAAGGGCTAGTTACATGGATCAGGGAGAGAAGGTGGTGCCTACTGGCATTGCATATTAAGCAACAAGAATCTGTGAGATTTATCCCTCCAATCAAGGCAGTGGCAGACAGGTCTCTGAAAGTATCTCCTACCAAAATACTACAAGAATTTGCCCTATATTATGAAAGACTGTACAGTGACATGGAGTATCCTCCTGTCCTGGGAGTAGAGAGTTATCTGAGGGATTCCCATCTGCCCTCCCTCTCAGAACAACACAAGGGTTTTTGGTCACCCTTACATCACAGGAGGAAATTCGTTGAGGTTATTAGTGGATTACCCGTAGACAAAGTCCCAGACCCTGGACGGATTCTCCTCCCTATTTTACAAAGTTTTTCAGGATCTTTACTACCAGTACTTTATCGCCTATTTCAATATATTTTAACCGGGCAGAGGCAGACCTCACCTCTTTGAGACCATGATTGTTCTTCTCCTTAAAACAGATAAAGACCCTGAGCTTGTTCAAAGCTACAGACCTATATCCCTTCTGAATCAAGATATTAAAATTATCTTGAAGATATTAGCCATAGGTTAATGATAGTTCTCCCTGAGCTAATAGGTACAAACCAGGTAGGATTTATGAAAGGGTGCTCATCATCTGATCACTTTGCGTCACTTATCATGTTTTCTCGCTACCAGGGATGCTGAGTTCCCTGCAGGACTGGTTTCCTGGATGCCGAGAAGGCATTTGATCGCGTGAATTGGAACTTTTGTTCAGAGTTCTGGAAGCTTTTCAATTCCCTCTGTATTTATATCTGGATTGCTACACTATATAAAACCCCTACAGCAAGGATCTCTGGGAACAGGGCCTTCTCCAAACCTTTTCCACTTCATTCAGGGACTAGACAGGGTTGCCTTATCTCCTCTGTCATTTTAATTTATATCTGGAACCTGTCATCCAAATATTCTCAATAATGCCTCTATACAAGGCATTTGGGTTAGGCCATGAAATTAGGTCACTGCATGTCACGGATGACTTGCTGATACATTTATCCTATCCAGTATTTTCTATGCCGGCTTGTTGAGTGAAATGGCAAGATTTAGTGACCTGTCCAACTACAAACTGAATACTAGCAAATCCTCATTCTTTACATTAAACCATAAGGTATTTAAAATGACATTAGTCCCTTAGGTCTATGTTGGACTCCCAGGTCATTCAAATACTTGGGCATTAAACTATCCCGTAACCCCTAACATGGTTTAAGGAAAATCTGGAATCTCTCTCACAGCTGATAATTCAAGACCTTGATAGGTGGTCCAAACTTCCCATTTCATTATGGGCTGGATCAACATAATTAAGATGAATATATTCCCTAGAATTTTTACACTTTATCTCTTCTCAATACTTTCATCCCACTACTCTGGTTTAAAAAGTTATATGGCATATTCACTAGATTTATTTGGGCGATAAATATCCTCAATTGGCCTATTATAAATTGGCAGCTCCAAAATTTGAGGGGATTTGTGGATTCCCCATCTTGCTATATATTATTAGGGCAATCATTTAGCAAAATGTTTGACATAGGTATTTCTGCCTAGAAAAAGAACAGCCGGCTTGGCTTAGTTGAATTGGATATAATTAGGTCTAAGAATCTGGACCCCTTACCTTATTCTATCTTAAAATCTCCCAGGTGCATATGGTTGAGGAATGCCCTACAGTAGTTACCTCATTAAAGGTATATGCACAATTATGTTCATTTTGCACTACACCCCCAGTTGGATTTGGCCCAGTCTATATGGAATTCCATCTTTCACTATTAATAAGAAGCAGTTTCCACAAATGGTTGTCCCAATTGGGGATGGAAACTACTCTCTTTGTGGATGAAGAGGGGCAATTGTTGTCAGTAGGAGATATTATTAGGAAATTTCTTATTCGCTCCCTCTCACTTCAAAGTTATACGGTTAAGGCACTTACTTACAATAGTTTTGGTAATACCCCTCCCCAACTGCCACAGCCCTGATACCTGAGGATTCTTCACTTATTGGATCTTCAGGTGTTATATAAATTATATCAGGTCTTGTTTACAAAGATATGGGGATTCTTTTTGACCCACAAGATTTTGGAACTCTATCCTTCCTCAGTATCATCTTGATTGGCAATACCTGTGGAGATCCTGTCATAAATATGTTTCTGAAAAGACAGCTTGAGTCTCATGCAATATCATATATTACATAACATGTATTGCACCCCGTTAAATTAAAGAAATGGAGTCTCTTGAACTCTAACATATGCATTGTTGCAGGAAGAAGGAACACTTTTCACATGTTCTGGTCCTGTCCCAAAATCTCCTTTTATGGGATTCAATCAAGATTTCCTGGACCTTTGCTGGGCCTTCAAGAGTATTTTACTCCTGATATTTGCCTTTTAGGGACCTGTCTTTTATTAGAGTTAAAGTAAGAAAGTTTCATATTTCCATGATTGCCTTAGCAGTCAAAAGGCTTATTTTATGTCATTGTAAAGACAAGTCCACCCCAACCTTTCAAGAATGGGTAAAAGAAATTCTGGCCAATCTGAGTACAGAAAAGCGATTGCCAGTCTTCGCTATAGATTGGCAGTATATACCAATATATGGGATCACCTTCACTCTCTAATTTTACTGGCTCAGTCTTAATCATGTCTCAATCTAAAAGGCCTTGCAGGCTCTTAGGTAAGGAGCTCAGCACTTAGGGATACAAGGCTTTGTTCCTGCAGTAAGGGAGGATGGGTGGGTTGGGCAGTTACCTCTTTATAAGGGACTGTATTTGCATTTCATTTTCATTGTAACTGCCTTTTAGTGTGGAAAATGTATTAATAAACTTTGAATTGAAAAAGAAAATGGGTGAATACCTGAGGAATGCACTAGCAAATGGCCAAAAGGAGGGGTGGAAGAACAATGAAGAAAAATCAAAACTGCTGTCATACAGGCAACAAGACTTTGTGTGACACAAACAAAGAAAACAAAACGGAGTAAAAAAAACACTATGGTTCTCAAAAGAGGTGGCAGGAAAGGTTAAGGAGAAAGAGGCTACATTCAAAAGTTTAAGGAATCACAGAAGGTGCACAACAGGAACTGTTTCAATTAAGCAGAAAGAAGTGGGAAGACAGTCAGAATAGCAAAGGCCCAAACCGAGGAAAAAATAGCCAACTCAGTTAAGAAGGAGGATAAAACCTTTTATACGTACATTAGGAGCATAGTAAGGTTAAGGGAGGAATAGTGAAGATTAATAAAGGAGAGGGGTGGTGGGCAGAGGAGACAGTGAAAAGGCAGATATATTGAATGAACACTTTTGCTCAGTATTCACAAAAGAAGATGAGGAGTAGTTACCAAACCAGACAATAGAAAAACTCTGGGTAGGGGTTGACACCAGTCCATTACAGAAGAAAGAGTCCTGAAAGAACTCCCTAAAACTCAAGGTGGACAAAGCAATGGGGCCTGACGGGATTCACCCCAGAATCCTAAAAGAACTAAGGGAGGACCTAGTGACACTACTGACCACACTTTTAACAAATCATGGGAGGATGGGTGGTACCTGAGGACTGGAAGAGGGCAGATGTGATTCCCTTCACAAAAGTGGGAGCAACAGAAGCAGGAAACTACAGACCTGTAAGTTTGACCTCAGTGGTAGGGAAAATGATGGAATCACTTCTGTAAGAAAGAATTGTTGAGCACCTAGAGGCCAGCGGGCACAGGACCCAAAGCAGCATGGATTTACAGCAGGAAGGTCATGTCAGACAAATCTAATTGATTCCTTTGACTAGGTGACCAAAGTAATAGACCAGGAGGGACTGTGATATGGCCTACCTAGACTTTAGCAAGGCATTTGACACAGTTCCACACAAAGACTAATAATCAAGTAAGCCAGCCTGGGAGTAGGTTCCAGGTGGTAACCTGTAGAAACTGGCTGCACAACAGGACACAGAAGGTAATAGTGAATGGAACAAATTCCAAGAAAGGGGGTTACTAGTGGAGTACCTCAGGGCTCAGTACTGGCTCCAGTCCTCTTTAACGCCTTTATAGGTCTTTATAGGTGACATTGCAGAGGGTCTGGAAGGAAAGGTATGCCTCTTTGCAGATGACACAAAGATCTGTAACAGAGTTGATACAAGGGGAGGTAAAAAGAATGAAAAGGGACTTGGCAAGGTTGGAGGAATGGTCAGGCATATGGTAACTTAGATTCAATGCAAAGAAGTGCAAGTAATGCACCTGGGAAATAAAATCCAGGAGAAGAGTGCACAATAGAAGGGAGGTATTAACGACAACAGTAATGGAAAGGGATCTGGGTGTAGTCATATCAGATGACCAAAAGGTGGGTAAGCAATGTGAGAAGTCAGTAAGGAGAGCCACAGGAATACTGAGATGCATAGGAAGGGCATCACAAGTAGAAAAAGGAAGTGGTTATCCTCTGTACAGACAGTTGGTGAGACCCCATCTGGAATATTGTGTGCAGTTTTGGAGACCCCATCTACACAAGAACATAGACAGGATGGAAGCAATACAGAGGAGGGCAACTAAAATTGTGCAGGGTCTGTATCAGAAACCACATGAAGAGAGACTGAGAGAGCTTAATATATGTACCCTTGATGAAAGTAGGGACGGGGGACATGATAGAAACTTTCAAGTATCTCAAGGGAATCAACAAAGTCCAGGAGGGTAGCATCTTTCATAAAAAGAGATGTGTAAGAACAAGGTGGCACAATTTAAAGATAGAGGGAGGACAGCACAGGGTAATGTGAGGTCATTTTTTCACGGACAGAGTGGTGGATGCATGGAACAGCCTTCCGGGAGGTTGTTGGGTCTAAAACAGTGGGGAATTCAAACATCGTGGGACAGACATAAGGCAATTGTAGTGGGGTTGCAGGAAGTAGGCTGTTGCTTAACTAGAATCTGCAGCTTATCCAATAGGATGGGAAATGGGCAGACTGGGTGGGCCAAGTGGTCCTTATCTGCTGTCAAAGTCTATGTTTCTATATTTCTGTGTCTATGATTAGCAATTTCTGTGTAACCAGTGCATGATTAGCAATTTCTTGAACTAGGAGCAACTTGCTATTTGGCATACCAAAATTAGAGACAATTAATTTTGCATGGGCATGCACAGCAATCCCAGGTAGACTGAAGCTACAACCTACCTTCTGTATAACTTGAGATAGGTCAATCTACTGGGTCTCCCTGTCCCTGAGTACTGAAACCTCCTACCAACTAAGATAACCCCACCAGGGCCACCAAGGCCTGTTACTGCAGCCCTGAGTTAACTGCCCAAGGGCACTTACCTCATCCTCCATGCACCTTGTGAGTCCCACAGGTCTATCTCTCACCTCAGCCTCTACTCCCCCGAGGTCAGACAGGATGCTGCCTCTGAGTGGCTGCTCCATGCTTCATGGTCTGGCTGGGACCCTAGCCCAAAATCATGGTCCACTGGTTGCCTATCCATCTCCAAAATCTCCTCCCACCAGGATATCTGCCAAAGGCTTGAGATTGGTGCACCTAACACACGCAGCCTGCTGCCCAACCTTGCTGAGCTTACAACATGGGTGGCACTTTATAACCCTGACATTATGGGGTCACGGAGACCTGGCTGAAGCCACATACTCCAGACTCTGCATGTGCCTCCTGGGCTATAACGTTATCAGGCAAGACAGGGCAGGGAACAAGAGAGGGGGTGGGGTACTCTTATATTATAAGAAGCACCTAAACGTATCTGTCATAGGACATGAGCCACCCCATCCCATTCTTGTAAGTTCCTGCACACCTCCTCCAGTTAGGCAACACTAAAAGGTACACCTGATCTGCACCTACAATCCACCAAAGGGTGGAGTGCCAGGGGTGCTCCTCCTCCTCGACAGCCTTAGCCCCATGGTTGGCTCGAATGAGCTGCTAGTCCTAGGTGACTTCAACATCAATTGGTAGGCCACAACGCCCAGCAATACAAGCCCTGTTGGCCAGTCTCACCCTCAGCCAACTCATCTCTGAACTCACTAGGCTCTCCCCGTGGAGACAAGGGTTCCCTCATTGACTGGGTGCTGAGCAACAGACTGGAGAAAATTGTATCCTCTGGTATTCTCCCTGATGCTATATTGGATCACTCTTTCATCTATTGTATATGGAGCACCACCCTCCTAAAATCCCTGCAAGGTGATCCAAATGTGGGACTTCTCCAAACTCAACGTTGAGACTACCTTGCTGACTCATGACACGCTGACTGGTCCCAGGTCCCTGCCACAAATGACCCTCAAAGACACTTAACAACTTCCTGACTGTCTTCACCCCACTGCAAAACAAACATGCTCCTCTCCAAAAGGAAGGTAAGGGCACTGTCACTAAGTGATTCCATGGAGCCTTTTTTCTCTAATGAAACAAAGGGATAAATGCTAGACAAAATACAAGAACTCCCTCTCCAGTACAGGCATCCTTGAGTACAGACAGCTGAGGAACTAGTGCAAAGAGCCATCTGCTCTGCAAGAAGTGAGTTCTGTCAATCTTCCCTACTCTCCATGGCCAGAAACCTGAGGAGTGTCTGGCAGAACATTAAGAATGCAGTTGGGGTCCACCAGAGCTCAGGTCACTGATATGCACAGTGGCGGGGTTAACTGCAACAACCCCTCACAATTGTCAATGCCTTTAACTTCCTGTTCTCTAACCTGCCAGCTCTCCCGACCAGACACATGACCCTAATGATTGGGCCCCCACCCAATGGGAAAAACCCACCCCCCTTTACTTCAGGGTCATCTCTGTCATGGAGACAGAAAGCTCCTTGCTGGCCTCTCCCCATACTGGTACTGGGCCACGACTGCCTTGAGCCCAAACTACTTAGGCTAGGGCGCTTTCCTCCGACCCATCGCCCACTTCTTCAATGCATCACTAACCTGGGCATAATTCTGACATCTGAAGATGGCCAAAGTCATTCCTGTCCCAAACAAGGTGACCCAAAAGACCCAATGAGCTACTGCCCTATAGTGATCCTGTCAGTGATCAGCAAATTTCTTGAAAAGGTTGTCGCCTACAGCTCAACCACTACCTACAGACCCACAGCCTACTCTCTCCTGCTAAGCACAGGTTTGTGAAAAGGGCACAGCACTCCACTGCCCTAGCAGCTGTTACCTCCACTATCAGGACTGCTGCTGATCAAGGCAAACTGACCGGGCCATCTTCGTGGATCTCTCGAAAGCCTTTGAATAGGTTGACAATGCTCTACTGTGCTCTCATCTCTCCTGTCCTTGGCTTCTCTCCCCTACCCTTGCCTGGTTCAATAATTACCTCTTGGGCAGGCAGCAGTACACAAAGTTCAAAAGGCCCTGTCTGAGCCAGTTCTGGTTAACTGCAGGGTCCCCAGGACTCTGTCCTGGGTCTCTCCTGTTCTCCTCTTCGTAAATGAGCTACCCTTCACCCTGGCGGATGGGCACTCAACTCTGTATGCAGATGTCCTGTCATCATGACCAACTCCCGACATCTCTACCATCATTGGCAAGCTAACTCTGATATCGACCAAATCCAAACCTGGCTAAAGGTCTACAAGTTTATGATTAACCTGCAGAAAACACAGGCCATGTTATTTTGCTAACAGAAAAGACAAAAGCTGTCCCAGACCCTCTAAATATCTCAGGTGCCGATGGGTCCTTACTAAGTTACAGATTCTGTCAAGTCTGACAGGGACTGGGTTTCTTGCAAGACCTCCTTTGACCTTACTACCCCTCTGCCCTCTCCGCTCCACCAACAAGGGACTGCTAAGGTTCCCAGGGTTCGTTTACAGACATCAGGTGCAACAGCATTTGCTTTTTGGCCCCAACCCTGTGAAACTCTCTACCTTGTCGGATTAGAGAATGCCTGTCCACTGAGACTTTTAAAGCCTCTCTGAAAACGTATTTATTTTGTTTAGCATTTGGAAAGGAAAATTAGTTTTATATTTATTGTTTTAATATTGTGTATCTAATTATTTAGCACTTTGATTTCTGAAATGCTCATTATAAATAAAATATTTGATTTGATTTGATTTGAAGTATCTGGGGGTGACAAGTGACGCACAACTTGATCTGAATTTGCACATAAGCAATACATGTAAGGCCTCAAACTGCAAGTTGGGTCTTGCATACCGAGTGAAAAACTGCCTCACCTGCAGCTGCTCATCTCGCCTTAGCCAGAGGAATCCTCCTACCCATGCTCTGCTATGGACTTGTCACCTTCACCCATGTTGCAAAAACTAGTCTTGCAAAATGGGACACAGCGTATTATAGCATATGTCGCTTGCACTCTCAGCTCCCCGGCCAGGAGATCTACTCCCGGATTGAGAGGCTCCCACCAGAAAAGCACCATTCCTATGTCATGGGAAACTTCATAGACAATGTTGACAGGTCTGCCACCCCTTAGCCCTCGCTGAATCTTTTGTTCCGCTAACCCTCCTACCATCTGAGATCTAGTGACTCTCATGCCCTCCTGTTTCAAAGTCTCGCACCCAAATGGGCGATGAGCCTTCACTGATATGCACCCAGGTTGTGGAACTCCTTCCTTCAAGCATCTACCCTCCCTCCCACACAGTTTTAAAGCCTCCCTCTGGGGCTTTCTTAAATGGCCTCCACCTGCCTCTGCACCAGACGAACCCACTGACCTCTGCCATCCGACTGGCTGAGTTGCTACCAAACTTATCTGACTAAGGCAGTGGTCTGCTGCACCTTTATTCCACTACCAAGCTAAAGACCTACTAGTTAGATTAATCCACGTTAGGTCCAACTGCTCAATCAGTGTGTGCATAGTTACTGTTCTACTTCTGGATTACACACTGGGCCTCCTCCACCCCAGTTTGTTTCTTCTCTGCCTACCTACAAGTTTTTGAGTTGCTGCCTGACAAAGCTGTCACAGCCAATCCTGAGACTACTATAATGTTATCCTACCTGCTGCCTGCATTGTAAAACCCTGTTGCTTTTCTTTGTACAGACCTTGTTGCTTGATGCACTTAAATATAACCTCACTTGTTTTGCCTGTTGTTCATGAATGTACCTTGTAATCTCCTGGTCGCACCTGAACATAGGCTCTTGGTTGTCTAGTGTGCTCACCCAGTTAACAAAAGCAAATAAATGAAGTCTAGGTAGGCCATGTCCACAGCCCTCCCTGGTCTACTACTTTGGTCACCCAGCCAAAGAAATCTATTAGATTCGTCTGACAAGACCTTCCTGATGTGAATCCATGCTGCCTTGGGTCCTGTCCCCACTGGTCTCTAGGAACTCAACAACTCTTTCTTTTAGAAGTGATTCCATCATTTTCCCTATTACTAAGGTCAAACTAACAGGTCTGTAGTTTCCTGCCTCTGTCTTGCTCCCACTTTTGTGAAGGGAACCATGTCCACCCTTATCCAGTTCTCCGATACTACACCATCCTCCCATGATTTGTTAAAAGGGTAGTCAGTGGTGTCACTAGTTCTACCCTTAGTTCTTTTAAAATTCTTAGGTGAATCCCATCAGGTCCCATTGCTTTGTTCACCTTCAGTTTTAAGAGTTCTTTCAGAACCCTTTCTTCTGTCTATGGACTGGTATCAAACTCCCTATCCAGAGTGCTTCTATTCTTTGATTTAGGTACTGCCCCTCTCTTCTTTTGTGAATACTGAGCAGAAATATTAATTCAGTATCCCTGCAAGCTTACAGTCACCCTCTGCCCACCCTCCTTTCCCTTTATTAAGCCTCATTAACACTCCCTTGCTCTTTCTTCGCTCCTTAATGTACCTATAAGAAAAAATACTTACCTGAGTAATCTTGTTTCTTCCCATTGATACTCAGATATTCATAACTTTATGTTGTAAGCCTTATAAGCAGAACTGCCATGAGAGATGGAAAATATGCAAATGATGGAATCTTTTGTAAGCCACTTTTCAAATGCTGCATTCTACTAACTGCCTTTGTTCCTAAGCCACTCAGCTTTCCTAGAAGCCTGGAAAAACAGGCCCATGAGGGACTAGGTGTTAACAATAATAATAAGAATATTGAACACAATTATAATAATTATAGTAGGAACCCCTTTGACACTCAGAAAAGGCCTACAACAGGAGAGTATAGCATATGAAAGAATATCCCTGAATATCAGAATCACCTGACAAGAGGGTGAGGGGGCAACAATAGTGAATACAATCACAACATATGTGCCAGAATGGCATTTATATCCTTACAGCACAGTATGCAGGAGTGCAGAGGCTAAATGTTCTGGAAGGGAGGCAGGTGGGAGTTATAAATACATGATTATCACTGGGAAGAAACAAGATTACTATGGTAAGTATTTTTTCTTCTAACTCCAGTAACACTCAGGTAATTCATAACTGTATGCAGACTGCAAAGCAGTACTACAGAAGGTGGGCACAGAACTTTATTTCAGAAACAGACTCTGCAGGACTGCTGTGCCAAACCTAGCATCACCCCTGGATTGAATATCCAGGTTACAGTGCTTCTTAAGGGTGTGTACTGTTCTTCAGGTAGTAGCTTTACCTATGCCCACCATGGGAACATCTCCCACAGCTGATATTTTAGCAGCTGTGCCCTTTAGAATGGGCCTCAACCCTGTTGAGGGCTCCTTCCAGCCTTGAGTAACAAAACTGGATACTATCCAGCAAGAAATGGACCTTTGATGCTAGGTTACTCTTTCACACATTTAATAGGTCAGGAACAGCTGTTTTCTGTCCTGCCTATGGACTGTGGTGGCTGTCAAGTAGTAGCTGAGAGCTCTTTGATGTCCAAACTATGAAGACTCCTTTCAGTTGAACCAAAGCATTCAGTGGAAAACACAGGTAAGGTAATTGTTTGGTTCAAATGGAAATTAGAAAAATTTTAGAAGAAACTTCCTCTTTGTTTTCAGGACTACCTTGTTTCTGTGGAATAAAATGTAGTCATGTTCAATTCAGAGAGACTGAGTTCACTGATTTCCTGACATAAGTCATTACCATAAGGAAAAACAATGTTCATGTGACATATCTCAAATAAACTGAAAACATAAACTCAAAAGGGGAGCCCATGAGCCTAACTATACAAACATTTAGGTACCATGCTGGCACTGGTTCCCTGTGAGCATGTGTACAAATGGATTAGGCCTTTAAAGAACTTTTTGAAGAAAAGGTCTGAGGCCAGAGAAACAGAGAAACATTCTGTCCACTGAAATATAAGTATATGCTTATAGTGCATAGTAGAGTGTTATTCTGTATAGAATTACATCCCTTTCAAAATGCTGTTCTAGCACAGTTCCAATGGTCATAGAATGTGATTCTACCCTACTGTGGAAGAACAGCATTCTAGAACCTCAAGAAACTGCATGAATCAGTTTCATTTTGAAAGCAAAAGAACTCATGCACACATATTTCAAACAGTACTATACACTATAACAAATAAAGGATGAGCAACTCTATGCACAACCAGTGTGTTCTGCCACCCGGGATCCTGATTCCTATGAACCTCTCTCGAGCTTTGCGTCGAGGTCAGAGGGTATCAGAATCCATCTTGTAGAACACACTGGTTGTGCATAGTTGCCTATCCAGTATTCTTTATTTAAGGTACTTAACTGCAAACCCAGTAAATGCAAATATGTAAACAGTTCAGCAGAGCTGGGACACCAGCCTGTACTGTAATGGGTGAAGCCCTTAAAGAGCCTTTTGGAGATAGGACCTGGAGGCACTTAAAACATCTTGTCCAGCTAATATGTAGGCAGATGCTACAGTTAGGTGGACTATAAGGGTGCTGGACTGCAAGTCCAATGAATGTAAATAGGAAAGATAATCAAGAGCTGTGACCCCAGCATGTGCTGGTACCAGTTCCAACTTGAATATCAAATAGAAAAACCTTTTCCATTAAAGCACAGATTTTCTTAATAGAAGGCTTCCTGTAACCACCTAAAATGTTAAAGATGCTTTCAGAAAATAAAAGCTCACATACTGTAGGCCTTAAGAGCCATGCCTCAAGCCCAGGTGATCTGAGGTTTGGGAACAGAAGCCTCCCTTGGTTGGAGGTTAGCAGATTGTGCCTCCAAGGAAGATGTATTGGTTCAGACCCAGACTTGGAGAATAACAAAGAGTACCATGGCTGTCTAGTCCAGTCTCATGCTATCAAGATAAATGATGCTGACTGGGACCTGAGCTTAAGAAATACTCTGTACACCAGAGGAAAGGAGAAAGAGCATGTAGGTCCTTCCTTGACTAATACAGAGCCAGAGCAATCTAGATGGATTGTTCCCATATCTAGTGGTTTGCCATGAGTACAACGGCAGGTGGTTGCTCTGGTGGGATACAAATAAATCGATCTCTGGGATGCCTCACCTCCTAAAGATTACTTACACCACCTGACTGTCCAAAGCCCAGTCATAATGGGATTAGTTGATTTGAGTCAGGATATCTGGCAAGGTATTGTCCTTGCCTTGCAGATGAATAGCCTGCAGTGGAACCCCCATAAAGCATTGTAGACTGACTCCATATTATCATGAGTCCTGTGCAGGGAGGGCTTGACCTTATCCATCCCTGCTTGTTTGTGTAATACATTGTGGTGGTATTGTCTCTGACCTGTACCACCTTCCCTGTATTAGAGGTGTGAAACCTTTACTGACAGTAACACTCAATCTTGGTTCCAGCAGGCTTGTGTGCAGGAGTGACTCTGTGCTTGGGTGGTGTGAACTCCCAGATGAGAACCCCACTCTAATAGAGATGCATCTGTTGGCAGAAACAGCTGAAGGGACCATTGCTGAACAAAGGAACCCCTTTCTCAGGTTGGTTTCTTCTTTCCACACATGGGGAGACTGTGACAATGTTTCTTGATACCAGAATTAGTTTTGAAAGAGGGACCTTTCTCCTAGTGAATGCTGAGGTGAAACTGAATGTCCCTTACCTATAACCTGGTTTCCAGGACTATGCCAGTGGCAGGTGCCTTGTGGTGCCAGTAGCTGAAGAAACTGTCTTTCAGCTTTTGGTTTGTTAAGGCTGAATGAGCCTGCTATCAGTGAACTATATCCTGCCCTACCAAGAGGTAGGTAGGCTCCTGCGTTGCAGGGTATCTTGCTCTGCTCCTATGAACCATAGTGCCTAAGCAGGCTGAAGGACAGAACTTTTTAGATTTATCAGAAACCCTAGAGAGTCTAGGAGCCCTTTGGTGAACTGCAGATGCTCCCACTTGCTGGGTTGATTTTATAGCCCCAGCCAGTCATTTGGGTATGGGAAAACTGTGACACCTTGTCCCACATCCCCTGCCAAATACTTTGTGTACACTCTGGGGAGTGACCTAATGGGTGTGAAAACATCATCATGGGGATGTGGAAATAAGCACCCTTTAAGTTCAGTGATGCTAACCACTCCATTGTTTAGAGTGTTGCAGAATTAGTGACAAAGTTATCATCTTGAACTTTGGTCTTGCAACGTGCCTGTTTAGTACCCTGAAGTCTAAGATAGGTTGACACTCCCGTTTTCTTTTCTGTACTAGGACAGGCTCCCTGTTTGACAGCAACAGGCTTTGAACCTCTTTTTCCAGGTGTTTTATCTTACATCAGTAGGTGGTTTTAAAATGTTCTTTCTTTTTCTTTTTTTTTTTATAGCCAAAATGGGTTTGAACTCAGAGACAATCACTAACTCACTGTGGTGACTGAAGTACCCCTGCTGTGGGTACTGCTGATACTGAGGCACAACCCTGCTCTAACAAAAGAAAGGCTTGGTGTGAAATGATCTGCCTCTGCTTCCCTTCCATATATTTTAGGTGATGGGGATGCTTTTGTAGAATTGCTACTATAGGTGGTTTTATACACATCCACCTTTTTCATGTAGACCTTTATCTTTCGTCCAAGAGGGAATCATCCTCAACTGAGGAATACATAGCCTTGGTTTGGATATGCTGAGTGAGGTTATTGGCTCTCAGCCAGGCAAACCTCCTTTGAACCACTGTATTTCCCATCCATCTGGCAGCAGTGTCATAAAATCAACAGCCATTTGACTGGTATTTGGCTGCTCCCAAACCCAACGTAAGTGTTTCAGCTAGATCATCTGACAGGGAGCCTTAGCCTTAAGTGCCATAGCAAGGACAGACTGCCATAGAGACTTTAGTATTGAGCATCAGAGGCTTGAAAGCTTGTTGTCAATTTTCTGGAATCCTTATTAGAAGTATAGGATGTCAGGTATATATTTGCCTTGTCGCAGGCTGTCACTTGTACTACTCCTTGGTAGACAGGATGGGAAAATAAAATTCAGCTTTCTTCCTGTCCAGTTGATATTTCTTATCCAGCCTCTTTTCAAGAGAGAAAACAGCTTGGATTTTGTAGAATCTTAAAAGTATTTTTCCTGAAGAATGTATTCACAGGAAGGAGAAGCTTTTAGTGGGTGTAAGCCCAATCATTTCTCACAAATATAAAAGGTGAGGAATAATCCTCAAAAGCTATGTGGGAATAGCCCAACTCCTGTTCAGGTAAAAACTCAGATACAATAGGTTCCCTTCCTCTGTTGCTTCATAAGAAAAATGACTCACCTTAGTAATTGCTTTTCTTCTCATGGAGTCTTGCTATATTATGACTAATGCAGTTAGCCACTGCACTTGAACTGCCCCGGAGAGGAAAGAGTTAACTCCAGGGAGTCTGAGTTCTACAGCGAGAGGCTTATGCAAAGTTTTATCTGGGCAGTTTCAAATGAAACTGTCAGATCTTTATGAAGCTAATACTACAACAAGTCTGTGTGGAAAGCTCTACACTAGCCAAATGGCTACCTACTAGTAGAAATAACAACAATATAAACAATAACAATAATAACAATGAATAATAGTATTATTAGTTACCCCCTGACAAGCACCATTAGGACCCCCCTCCCCAAAGACTCAAGTCCAGGAAGGGGCCAATATATACCTAAATAAAAATAACCTAGTTCCCTAACCCTAAATAAAAGAAGGTAAGGAAAAAAACTACAATGGCATGACACACTGCTTGCACTAATTTGCCACCCTACCCAAGTAGAAGTTCTGAGAGGGGCAGGAGGGAGGGTGGTCATAATATAGCAAGACTCCTGAGAAGAAAAGCAATTACTAAGGTGAGTCATTTTTTCTTCAAACACCATGAAGTCTTGCTATATTATGACTAATGCAGATTACACAGCAGTACCTCCATGGAGGAGGGTCAGAACCTACTTAAGAAATAGGCTCTGAAGCACAGCTGTGCCAAACGAGCATCTCTCCTGGACTGAATATCCAGGGAATAATGCTTGTAAAAGTGTGAACTGTTTTCCAGTAGCAGCTTGACAGATTTCCAGAATGGGAATATCTCCAGCAGCCGCTAGAGATGCAGCTGTACCCCAGTGAGTGAGCCCTCAGTCCTGAGGGGGTTCTCTACCTAGTTTTTGATAACAAAATTGGATACAAGAGACAATCCACCTTGCAATTGTCCCTTAGTGGCAGGTTTCCCTTGCCAACCTCGCCATAGGTAAGGAAGAGTTGGAGGGATTCAACCTGTGACCCTTGGTGCCTCCAAATAGTAGCTTAGGCTCTTTGACATCCAAGCTGCAGTCTCTCTAACCTGAGGAAGAATGCTCAGTGAAAATACTGGAAGAGATATGGATTGGTTCAGGTGGAAACTGAAACCACTTTAGGCAAAACTTTCTGTTAGTCCTGAGGACTACTTATCTCTGTGGAAAGAGATAAAATCTCTTCCACTGACAGAGCCTGTAGTTCACTTATGCATCTGGCAGAAGTGATAGCCACTAGGAAAACAGTTTTCAAGTTAGAAACTTGAGCCTGCTGAGGACAGAGGCTCAGAGGGAGGTTGCATTAACTGAGCAATGCAAACATTCAGGTCCCAGGCGGAGCTGGTTCTCAAAAAGGAGGGTTAGTGTGAAGTAACCCTTAGGAAAACTTGGAAAACACAGGGTGAGAAGAAAGGAAGCAGGCTTCCTGCTGACACAAAAAACAGAGACAGCTGCCAGATGAACCTTTAAGGTAGCTGGCCTAAGGCCTAAGGAATTTAAATGGACCAAATAGTCCAGTAAAATGGGCAGATCATCAGATTCTGGGATAATCTGCTTTTCAGAGCACCAGATGGAAAACCTTTCCACTTAGAATTGTAAGTGGCCTCTAGTGGAAGGTTTCCTTGAAGCCTTTTAAATATCCAGAACACCTTGAGAAAGGTGTAAGTCAGCAAATTCTAACTCCCCAAGAGCCATGCCTGAGATGGAGAGATTTGAGGCCCGGATACCACACTCTCCCTGTGCACAGGCCAGCAAGTCATGGACTCTGGGAAAGCTCAGGGCAGGGGTGGACTGCCAAGGACAGAAGCAGTGGGTACCAGGGCTGTCTGGCCCTAATCTGGGGCAATCAGAATCACTTTGCAGGGCTGCATCTGATTTTTACTAGTACCCTGAAAAGAAGAGGAAAGGGGGAAAGGCATACAGGAACTTCCCTTTCCAATCCAACTGAAAGGCGTCCAGGGGGACTGAGCCCAGCACTGGAGGCCTGCAACAAAACAGAGGAAGTTGGTGGTTGTCTGGGGCTGCAAAAGATCTATCTGAGGGTGCCCCATCTGGCAAAGACCGACCCCAGCACCTGAGGATTCAGAGCCCATCTGTGATGGCCCTGAGAAATCCTGCTGAGGGCATCCGCCAGACATTGTCCTTCCCTGGAAGGTGAACTGCTATCAGAGGTGTGTTCAGGGAGAAACCAGAGACCAAACTTCATTGCTTCGTGCACAAGGCTGATGACCAAGTGCCCCTTGCTTGTTGATGTACCATATTGTTGTGGTGTTGTCTGTCCTGACTTTAACTACTTGTTCTGGACAGAAGCTGAAAATGCCTGAAGAGCTAGAAAGACAGCTCTGAGTTCCAAAAGGTTGATGTGGAGCAGAGATTCCTGAGGAGACCACACACGCTGAGTGGACAGGTCGCTTGCAGTGAGCTACCCACCCAACAGGGAGGCATCCGTGGTGAGGGTGAGGGAGTGGGAGACGGAATGAAAGGAACCCCTTGTTTTAGATTGCTTTGATCCTACCACCAGTGTAGAGCCAGGATCAGAGTTTGGGTCACTGGAACCAATTTGGAAAGGGGTCCCTCCTTTGAGACCAATAGGCCCTCAAATGGAACTGAATGTCCCTCATCTGGAATCTTGCTCCTTGCTCTACCACTGTGGAAGCAGCCATGTGCCCTAGGAGTTGCAGAAAATGCCTTGCTGGTCGAGAAACCTGCAGGGTAAAGGAGGATGCCAGGGCAATGAGCCTGTCTACCCTTTCCGAGGGAAGAAATGCCCTGGCTAACTTTGTGTTCAATTCTGCACCTATGAAAGTTAGTACCTGAACTGGTTCCAGAACTGACTTTGGTAAATTCAGCAGGAATCCCAGGAAGTGAGAAGCTGCTGGGTGACTTGCAAGTGGGATTTTACCTGATCTGGGACTGACCCACTATGAGCCAGTCATCCAGGTAGGGAAACACAGCAATCCCTTGCCTTCTTAAATGAGCCACTACCACAGCTAGACATTTTGTGAATACCCTTGGTTCAGAGGTAAGGCTAAGGATTGCCCTGAACTGGTAGTGGCCTGAGGCAGTTTGAACCTGAGGTACTTTTGGTGAGAAGGCCTGATCGAACATGAAATAGGCATCCCTGAGGTCCAGGGAAGCCAGCCTGTCCCCTGGCCTCAGGGAAGGCAAAATCATTGCCAGAGTTAACATTTTGAACTTTGGTTCAAAAAGATGCTTGTTCAGGTACCTTAAATCTAGGATGGGCCACCATTCTCCTGTCTTTTGGGGTAAGAAAGTATCTTGAGTACAGCCCCTTGCCCTGATGGCAAGGAGGGACCCTTTCTACTGCTTTGCAGTCCAGAAAAGAAGAAACCTCTGCTTCCAAAGCAAGGGCTTCTGTAGGATTTGCAAGTGGAAAATGTCTGGCTCTCATCTTTGGAAACTGTTTGAAGCTGAGAACCAGACCCTGGCTTATTACCTCCAGAACCCATCTGTCCAAAGTTAGGGATACCAGTTCTGGCTGAAATAAACCAACCTGCCCCCACTGGTACAGGAGATCGGGCCCTGGGCACCCCATCAGGGTGCCCGCTGGCAGTAGCTTTAGGCTGAGGGGAGGGGATGGTTTACTTGTGCCCGTCTACCTCTGCCTCTGAAGAAACCCCTCTGTGCAAATGCAGAGGAGGCCTGAGATTGGTAAAAGGCCTGTGGAAAGGCCTGCCCTCATCTCTGGAGCGTGCCTCTGTGGAGTGGCATGCCTCCTTAGCCTGGCACTTTTGTAGGTAGTTCTGTATTCATCCATCTTTTCATATAGTTTTCTGTTTGTTCCCAAACAGAGAATTACCCACTACAGGAAAATCCATAGCCTTTGACTGAGTATCTTGGGACAGATTAGTGCATCTGAGCCATGCCAACCTACGGAAAGCTACAGAAGTGGCCATGACCCTAGAGGAAACATCATTAACATCAACAGCAGTATGAAATTGAACTTTAGAGGCTTCAATGCCATCAGCAGCCACCTGTTCAACTCACTCAGCCAGCTGGCCATGTGCCTGCTTGGCTAACTGCAATACTGTGTCCCATCTAGATTTCTGATATCTAGCTACATAAGCCATATAATTTGCCTGCCTGAGTCCCAAAGAAGCTGCCATATACTGTTTTTTCACCATGGCATCAATCCTCCTGGAATCCTTATCAGGAGGATGTGAGGCCAGGGAATATTAGCCTTGTCACAGGCTGCAGCTTGAACCACACCTACATGACTACACTACTCAGTAAGGAAGTCTGTATCAGAGCCTGACAAAGTATTCCTTCTGTCCATTTTTTTATCTACAGGAGGGACAGAATGAGGATTTTTTAAAACGTTGTTGTTTGCTTCCTAAATGACTTATGCAAAGGAATAGACAACCTCCTAGACTCTGGTATATCCATCATTTCTACATAATCAGGCTCCTCTTGCTCATCCACAGCCTCCTCTAAAGGAAGCTGAGGGTGTCTGTAACCTTTGTAAAACATAAAATGAGAAGGGGACTCAGACAGAATAGGAGGAGATTCTAAATGTCTGTCTGGAGAAATGTCCGTTCAATGGGCACGCCCAGACCCTCCCAGCCACATATATATTGATCAAATTCCTCCTCCCCTCCTGTGGTTCATAAAATTCTCAACATCATACTCCTGAACCACTGGAACTGAATGAACCAACCCTTTACCAACTGTTGGTGGTTCAGAAGGACCCTGAGACAGTGACTGGACAATCTGTATGGCTTTAGCTATTTCTGCAGCAGTTGGAGAGACTATTTTGGACTCAAACATACTGATTTCTTTGTCTTTTTCACTGGGACTGGTTCCTCTGAACCAGCCCTCCTTTTGCCGAAGAAGTCTCGCCTGGTCAGAGGCACTCCCTCTGGTCCAGTGGATGCTGGACCGGGCTGGCCATCCAGGTCAGCGGACTTTTGGTCTCTCGCTCCTGAGCCTGCCCAATCTCTTTTCAGGTTGGCTGCAGGAATTTTTTACACACCTGGCAGTCTGACAGGAGGTGGTCAGCCCCAGACAATAAACACAAGTGGTGTGTGTGTCAGCCTTGGCAAAGGCTTCCCCACAGACATCACAGTGTTGAAACCCAGTGGGCCAGTTTTTCTTTTGGGTTTCTCAGACATAATGCCAGCCCTAACCAAAAACTTGCCCTTTTGATGCAGTGCCAGGCAAGACACCCTTATCGGTTCCTAACACGTGTCACGGGTATTTGAAAAACCTAATTTTAAAGCAAGGTTTTTAGAACCGATAAGAACCGGAACTGTACTCAAAAGCCCAACCAACACTTTAAAACGTTAATTTCAGCAAACCGATCAGTTCAAAACCGAACCGATAATTTAATTTCCACACAGACTTTAATTTTTGTACTTACGGTTTTACGATAGAGCTTTTAACAGAAATGCAGTAAAATAAATACTTTTTGCCAGTTCAAATGAACCGAAAATACTCGCTTGAACCGAGAAATGAACCGAGCTGAAGGAGCTGATCTCCGGAGCGACTGTTCAGTGAAGCGGAGTAAAGAATCTGACAGTTTCATTTTGAAAGTGCCCAAATAGAGCTTTTGGATAAGCGCTTCCTATGCAGAACTCCCAGACTCCTGGAGTTAACTCTTTCCTCTCGGGAAGTTCAGTGCAGTGGCTAACTGCATTAGTCATAATATAGCAAGACTTCATGGTGTTTGAAACACATATTCTTCCTCTTAAATAATAGGAAGACTGACCAGAGGAGACATTATGCTTTGCAGGGTCTGCTGCTGAGAAGCAAACAGTCTTTGTAAGCCTAAAAGTGTTTTTTTTTTTTTTGCCATTCCAGGCATTTTCCACACTTTCTCCTTGAAAAGTTTTTACAATTTTCACTGCAGTAGTTGTCAGGCTTTATAGCAGGCACAGAAGTCCCCAAATGCTGTCCAGCAGGAGGTTCTGTGTTTGATTCCTTTGAGAAACCGGGAGTCAACTCAACCAGCAAGACCTCATAAGAGCTGCCATATGCCTATCTCCAGGTTGCAGTTACAATAATTGTTCTGGGTTCAGCCACAGTAATTTCAGGTATCAGCTGGTCAGAGCTAGAGGGACCTTTAGGTGGTGATAGTTTTCTCTTTAGCCTTATCCAGGCAATTTCAATAGCTTTTCAAGGCATGTAAGGCAGATTTCACTTTGCTTGAAAATGTACATGTCCAGAGAGGCAAAACAAAGACTGTTTGCCTTAACAAAATTTCACCACACTCAACACATGATTAGAAAGTGGGACCATCAGTTTTTTTCAGTTTTCTGATATTTTCAAGTAATAACAATAAAAATTTTAACCTTTAAAAATGAATTCATTTAAAGTTTATTTAATATCTGTGGTCAGTTCTGGTACTGATGCGGTACTGATTGGGAACTAGAAACCAAGTAAAATTAACTGAGGCTATCATTTCAGGAACTGGTATTAACGGTTCATAAAACAAGCAAAATAAAATAAATTTAAACATAATTAATGGAGTTTTTAGTCAGAAAACTCTGATAAACATAAAATAAACCTAATTCCTCCCCGTTATACGAACTGGGAGAAACTGAGAAACTTTCAATTTAAACACTAAAACTATGGTTTATTTAAAATTACAAAAGAAAAAGGTAGCAAATGGAATGTAAAGAATACTTATATTTAATATATGGATATGTAAATTAATAGTATGTAAAAGCATACAAAAAAACCGTTAATAGCACGGGCAGCAAGTAGTAATACCATAGTTCCAAAGTGATAATACTATCATTCACTGTTGAGCGATAGTATTATCACATCAACTCCACAAGCGCAGGCGCTTCAACATTGGCAGCTGTGCAGCGCGAGACACCTCTAACTGAAACCGCGCGATTCAACAATTCAAAGCACTGCAATGCCTGTGGTAAACTAGCATCAACATTTCATTGCTCCCCTGAACTAAAACGTCTCATCTAAGCCAAAAGTACTTTAGCAGTTTTATTTTACATCTACATTTGTACTCTTCACATTACCTGACCCACTGCAAGGAACATTGCATCACCAGACCCACCGCAGCCACTGGACGAACTACCAGCAAGTAAAGGTAAGAAACCCAAACCTGGATCCATATTTAAAAATAACAATGGATAGTTTAGAATGTACTACTGGTCACAATACCATCTCGAGGTTCAGAACATGAAAAGAACCTCTCGACTTCGCTATCGAGATTCTTACATGTCCTGAACCTCTCGATGGTATTACTGACCTGTAATGCATTCTAAACTATCCATTATTCTCTATATATTTTATAAGTTGTCTCACATCAGAAAATGACAAGGACAGGATCTCTGAGCGTCTAGTCTTAACAGGTGAAAGAAAATCTGAGGGGTTTAGAATAAAGGTTGTTAGTAAAGTGCAGCATTTGAAAAGTGGCTTTCATGCAAAAGATTCAATCATTAGCATACATTCCATCTCTGGGCAGTTCTGCTTAGATGGCTTACTGCATAAAGTTATGAATTACCTGAGTATTACTGGGGTTAGAAAAGGTTTATTCCGCCTTGTTAACTGGGTTGGCTATCTTTTTCCTCAGTTTGGGCTTTTGCTATTCTGACTGCCTTCCCACTTCCTTCTGCTTTAACTGGTACAGTTCTCTGTCCTGCTCTTTCTGCATTTCTGTATACTTCCTGAATGCTACCTTTTCTCCTAACCTTTCCCACCACCTCTTTTGAGAACAATAGTGTTTTTACCTTCATTTCGCTTTGTTGCTTTGCTTCACATAAAGGCTTGTTGCCTCTGGGATGGCTGTTTGATTTTTCCCCATTGTTCCTCCAAGTTCTCCTTCTTGCCCGTTTGCTAGTGCTTTCCGGGGCACTCTCCCATTTTCCCAAAGTCAGCCCTGCTAAAGTCCAATACTCTTGCTTTTGTATGGCTTGACTCTATGTGTGTTTATCATGAACCACACTGTTTGGTAGTCATTTGTTCCCAGATAGCTCGCACTTCTAAATCATAGATTCTTTCTCCATCACCATTTAACGGTACCACATCTATGATTGCTCCCTCTTGAGTGGGTTCCACCACTAGCTGTTTGAGGATGCCCCTGTAGGGGCATCGAGAATAACCCTGTTTTGCATGTGGCTGCAGTAAAGGTGCTCCAGCTAACATCTGGCATATTCAGGTCCTGCATCAACAATATTTCCCTTTTTCTGCTATTCTAAGGATGCCTTCCATCATTTCTTTGTCCATTGCCTCCCCTGAGATGGGTGTCTGTATACAACCCTGTGCAATTGTGGTGCCATATCCTGAATCCATGGTATCCCACAGTGCTTTCTCTATTCCCTGTTTATCCTTTAGTTCTGTTGTTTTGATCCATTCGGTTACATAGCTAGCTACTCCTCCTCCTCTTTTACCCTCCCTGTCCATCCTGTAGATTGTGTACCCTGGCATGTTGACATCCCAGTCATGGTTCTCAGTGTACCAAGTTTCTGTGAATGCCACAATATCCTGGTGTCCCTCTTCTATCAAGGCCACTAGTTCAGGAGCTTGTTACACAGACTATGGGCATTAGTACTCATCACCCTCCATTTTTTGATGGCATTGCCTTTTAGCCCCATCCCTGTCCTTACTGCCATTTTTTCATTTACCACTACCTGCTCTCTATTGACTTCTCTACCTTGGCGTTACCTCTCTAACTACTGTGTTTTGTGGGGAGGCTGGATTTTCCCTGTTCCTTTTCAGTGCCTCCCCTTTAGCTAGTTTAAATGCTTGCCAATGATGCATTTAAACCTGTCACCCAGGATCCTGGTTCCTCTCCGGACAGATGCAGATCTTCATCTCTGGAGCAGCTTACACCATGCATCATTGTGTACTTTATTCCCTGGCGGGTTGAACATCACTTATGTTCAGGAGACAAAGGAATGCTATACTAAGGACCAACAGAGCTATTGTTAAGAAACTCCCTCTACATATCTAACTGTCTACCCTTTGCACTTCAGGCAATTACACCCTGAGAGTTACTTTTACATCTCATATATGTACCTAAGGTCAAATCCATTTTGGTAGAACTTCCTTCCGACTACGTGCTGCCTCAGTTATGGAATAAAATCAAAACACTTTAAAACTGGTTAACCCAATTAGACTTGTAGAGTTCAAATCAGTTTACTCGAGATCCATCTCTGAGCTCTGTAAATGTTTTCCTGTTACTAATTGCACTGATGCCACTACTGTGATACTTGTAGCCTCATCCTTCCTCCTACCGTCATCCCTCCCTTCCCTTATTCTTTGTGTCTCTTACATTTCTATCATTCTTCCTTGCAGGCTGACCTATATTACCACATTGCCTATTTTAGGAACTGCTGTTTACATGTAAACTTATTGTATATTCTCTTCATTATAGGATAAATAAATGCTGCTCTATGGGCATTCGAAGCGATTACCACAAGCTCCCCTATACTTCTTTGATTGTATTCCCTGAGTGTGATAGGTGCCTATGCTCTAAGAAGCTATTCCCATTGCCTTGCATTACTTCTAGTCAAACTCGTATTCAGCAGAGCTGCCATAAGTTTCTCGCCTTCCTTGTGGAACAATATGCAAAAAATCTTGAAGCTGAGCTGTCCTGTTAGCCTAAACATTTTCAAGTAGTTCTAAGACTGCTCCATGACAGAATCCTGCAAATGTTTCCACATCGCTAGCTTACCTATTTTCCAGATTCCCTCCTGCCCATCCTGTCTTCTGCCCTGCCTCTGCCTCTGCCTGTCTCTCCCTACCAAAATACCAGCTTCTCTGCCTCACTTTAGCCATGGCCAAGTTCCATCTCTTCCCTGAAGTCGCCAGTTAACTATTCCAACTCCGTCATTTCTTCCTAAGCTGGTATCCTCTTCTTCCTTTTCTTCCTTTTTAGTGAATATTCTGGTTGTACCCAGTTATGGGTCTATCTGTTGTAAAGGTTCTCTCACTCAAATGTTGATGTACATATGTATATTTTTCTGCTTTGTATAATATTGCATTATGTTTTACCATGTTACTGTACTATGATTTTATATGACCAGGTCCATCTTGCAAATGAACCTGCTCAATGGTGCCTGCCTGGATAAAGAGTTTGATTGATTGATTGTATATAATTATTTTGTTGTACTTGGAGGTGTTGTATTACCTTTGCCTTAACATGTTTCAAGTTGTCTATGTTATCCTGTTGTGCTGACTTATTGCTGTTCTACTGAATCGCTTACGTACTACCCAGGTCCACATTGCAAATGAACTCTCCTCAGTGGTGTTCCACCTCGTTAAATAAAGACTGATTGATTGATTGATTGATGCATTAACAAAGTTTTATTGCCAAGAATTTCCTTACTTTCTGATATAGTATAATCACAGCTTTATTTGCTTGTGGGAGAGCAGGCCAATTGATCCATAATTGTCAAAGACTGTAACTGTGTCCTTATTTCACAGTTGGAGTGCTTTGCCCACTGGGCCCTGTGCTCTCTTCCTTCCACACTTCTTGAGATAGTGTAGTGGTATCCTTATTTGCCTGTTGGAGCACTAAAAACACCTCACATTGAAATGCTATCCTATAGAAAATACAGCAAAATGTGATACCTCTGTAGCTAGACACCAACGTAATATATTTTCATGAAACCAGCAAAGGCACATTGGTGGCACAAGGCCTTTACACTGAAAATTTCAAAGCAAAATTGAAAATTATTTCTTTACAGTGCAGTGACAAAGAAACAACTGTCTGAACCTCAAATTACAGTGGCATCCTATGGGAAATGAAACAAAATTTAAATCTGCAGAACTCCACAAAAAAGTAATACATTTCATTAAACTAGCAAACGCACATCTATGGGGCAAGATGTTTGAACTCTGAAAATTTCAGGCCATAATCAACAACCATTTATGAACTGTGGTGAGACAAAGAAGTGGCTGTCTTAAAATTCCTTTTTCGCAAACTGCGAAAAATAATTATTTTCTGCACTATTCCTTTTTCATAATTCATGGAAAATAAATATTTTTGTTAATTGTGAAAAGGGATTCTGTTTTGAGATCTTTTTCATGACTTTTATCACTGCGGTTTGCAAAAGGATTTCACATGTTAAAAACACATTTCTAAATGACTTCTCAAAAATTAACTCCAGAATCAAATTGTATGGGTCCCATTAGGCAAAGGCAACTGTTGTCACTATATCCATGTATTTTCTAAATTATTTAATTTTCTTGTCACTGCTAACTGAAAACAATATGGCAGTGGCATGAAAAAAATGCGATTCACGGGAAAGGATTCTGTGTTTGTGAAACAGGATTCTGCATTTGCAATAAAGAATCATTTTTCAGTGGAACATCTAACTGATCCCACAGGAAATCATGGGAAATATTAACATGTAATTACTTTGAAATGGATTATTATTTTTTCTCAAACCTTCAAATGCACATCTGTGACCCAAGACCTAATATACAAATTTCAGACAAAATTCCACAATGTTTTTGTGCAACAGTGTGACAAAGAATTTCATCAGAAATGGTAATTTTGAATGTTTTGACAGTACACATCTCATAGATAACCCACTCCAGGATGGCTAGTCACACTCTGATATATCCTTGCGCCTTGGGTGGTTGATGCACACCAAGGCATGCATATATCAGAGCATGACCAACACCTTAGAGTGGGTTATCTATTTAATAGATAGATAGATAGATAGATAGATAGATAGATAGATAGATAGATAGATAGATAGATAGATATTCATTGCAAAAACAACTTCATTTAATGCAACATTAGGGTTGAACACTTAAAAGTAGGGAAATGCAAACATGATTCCCAAGCATAAGGCCTCACTCCGCTGCACATGCAGGAACAAGAATGAGGGAACTTAGGCTTCCCAACCCCAACACCCCACCCACACCTCAGCTTCCAATTATAAGACTCACCTCCACCCTGCATGCAGGAATAAGTGTTATGGGTGTACTTTGGTGTTAAAACCCTAATGCTCACCCCATTCCAAGAATAAGTAAGGTAATATGGGTACAGAATAAGAGAATGGATTTCTGCAACAAAGTGGCCAGGGCACATGATATAAGCAATGAAGTCAGAGTGTAGATTATCCATAAGATAACAGAGAAAGCAAAGAGAACCACAGCTCAGAATGGGAAGATAAAATGTGATGCCCTATTCCTGACTTATGAGGAGGTCACTTTGTTGAAGTGGTCAGGCTTATCATAATTCAGCTGAAAAATGAGACTAGGAGCCCTCTAATAATCTAAAACAAGTAAAACTATTGGTGTTATTTGAAAAATTGCAGGCTTTCAAGCAGCAGAGTGGGGGCCCGGTACCTTAATTGTATACTTTGTTTGGTTACACGCCAGGTGCACCCCCTTTAAATCTTGTAAAATATATTGTAAATATGATGGGTTGAGCTTGTCAAACCCTTTTTACTGAACATGTATGAAGTGTCTAAAAGGATCTCTGAGTTTCTTCTGGCTGCTAATAAGCCCTTCACCAAGAAAACCCACACAGCCAAATGGAAATGTTTTTCTGTTTGGTGCTCCAAATCTTACATAGACCCATTCTGATGCCAACTAGACAGGGTATGGGAGTACTTGTTGGACCTCTCTAATGCAGGCTTGCAGTACTCTACAATTAAAGTACATTTGTGTGCTATTTCAGCATACCCCGAGCCCATACAGAACCTCTCTGTGGCTCAACTACCTCTTTTTAAGAGGTTTCTGAAAGGTATTTTGGTACACAAAGGCCCCACTAAGAAACCCTTCAACACCTGAAATCTCAACTTGCATAGGCGTAGGAACCGGAGGGTGACAGGAGTGGCAGCCCCTCCACACACTTTTATTTTGTATGGCAAAACTAGTTTAGAAAAGTGCCCTTGTACCTTTATAAGAGCACTCCAATTCCCCCACCCCCCCAGCTTTTACTATGTTCTGGCACCCTTTGCAACCTTGTGTTGATATATACACTTGTAAGCATTTTGAACCTTTGGCTGTGTGTGACCTGAAATTCCTAACTTGAAACTGTATTTTCAGTGGCCATCTCCTCTGCTCACAGAGTTTCTGAGATACATGCATTGGCCTAGATCTTCCATATGCTGTTTTCCATAGAGACAAGGTGGTTCTGTGCACACATCCCCAGTTTTTCCTCAGGTAGTGGTGGAGTTTCACTCTAAATCAGACTCTAGTGCTACCTACATGCTTTCCCAACTTTCAGAACAAATGGGTGTGCACCTCCACTCTCTGGACATCAAATGAGCCCTCACATTTTACCTTGAGAGAATTAAAGACGCCTGACACTCTTAATAGTGCTTTGCTTCCTTTCACCCAAATCCGGATTGGTCAGTCTGTTACTGTACCTATCACTGAAATATGCAGAGCTACCAATTGGAGTACAGTGTACACTTTTATCAGTCACTATGCCCTGATGTCCATGCCAAGCAGCATGCCTCATTTGGCAGGGCAGTCCTACATTTATTTATTTGAGTTGTGGTAACTGGTTGGGTCCACTGAGACAATTACAGTTCCTTTTTCAGGGTCAACCTGGGGCAAAACAAGAAATTACAGAATTATTCACTGATACAGGCAAAATATAGAACAAACTGAAAAAGCAGATATGCATAGTAAATACATTAATACTATAATACAAGACTAGCAATAAATAATAGGAGCAAAAAAGCAATATACACTAAATATTCAGGCATAAGAAAAAGCAGAAATAACAATCAACCTAGGGGCCAGATATTCAAAAGGTTACTTCATACGCAATAGAATTACCTTCTTAAGTCCAAACTTGCTCCATTCTGTGATATTCAGCAGGAGGCAGTTGTGCCACAGAAAACATGCTGAGCAACAGCGCAATGCAAATGAATGCATGCTGAACTGGAGGAGGAACCATGCATAAACTGCACAACCTGTGATATTCAGCGGGCTGTGCAGAGTTGTGCAGGCGCAACTCCAACCTGCGCCTGCACAGCTTTGAGCCAAAAAAAAAAAATGTCGAGGGCCACCCACAGGTGAGATGCTGCATTGCAGGGCGCAACACAGCAGCTGCCACCTGTGGCTGACCTCCAACCCACTCCCTGTGCCCCCTGCAGCCCGATCGTGGGCGAAGAGTGAAAATCCCCACCAACCCCAGTGGCCCGATCACGGGCAACAGCAGAAATGTTTCTCCCACCAGCCCGACCGCTGGGCTGCATTAGTTTCAAAACAACCCCTCCCAAAAACATCCGTGGTCCAGTGGACCAAGAAGCCTATGATCGCGGGCTGTATCACTTTAAATACAACGCCCTCTACTCCCGAACATAGCCCTGGTAGTCCACTGGACCCGAAACTCCCGATAAGCGGGATATTGTCTGTCATCACCCCCAACACACATCCTAGGTGCCTAATGTCCCCCACCCACCCACCCATGAAGCCCACCACCCGCTCTCCCCAGCAGCTGGCAGGCAGCATCCACCCGCCTGCCTCCCGCCACCTGCCGACTGACTGCCTGGTAGGGGCTGCATACCCATTGGTGCAGAGCAAGAGCCAATGGGCATGCAGCTCTACGTCCCTGAAGACAGTCCAGTTTTGTGAATGAATCATTCACAAAACTGGACTGTCTTATAGCAAAGGGCTGCACACCCATTGGCTCTTGCTCTGCACCACTGGCTGCAGGCCTAACGGGCAGTCAGTCGGCGAGTGGCAGGGCAGCAGGCGGGTGGGATGCTGCCGCCGCCAGCCGGGGGGAGCGGTGGTGGGGCTTCATGGGTGGGTGGGGTGGGGGACACTAGGCACCAGGGATGTGTTGGGGGTATTTACTGTATACATCCTGTGATCGGGAGTTTCGGGTCCACTGACCACCAGGGCTATGTTCGGGAGGAGAGGGGTTACTGCTTATATCCCGCGAATGGGAGTTTCCCGTCCACTGGACCACCAGGGCTATGTTTGGGAGGACAGGTGGTTACTGCTTACATCCCGCGAACAGGAGTTTCGGTCCACTGGACCACCAGAGCTATGTTCGGGAGGAGAGGGGTTGTATTTAAAGTGATTCAGCCGCGATCAAGCTTCTTGGTCCACTGGACCACCAGGGATGTGTGGGAGGGTTGTTTAACTAAAGCAGCCCGTGAGCGGGCTGCAAGGGTCATCGGTCCCCTCGACGGCTGCTGCCTGGCAGGGTGCCAGGGAGCAAGTCCTCTGGGATCAGCGCACCTGCTGTAATGGCATGCAAATGGAGCCATAATCAGATGCAAATGGCCCCCTGCACCTTTGTATGAATTATGGCTCCATTTGCATGTCACCTTTGAATATCGGGATTTTGTGCATGGCGCAATGGTACTTGTGCCATCACGCAGTTGAATGCTCCACTTGACAACTTGGCGTATAGTTGCACGCTTATGCATTATGGGTTGTGGTTGGGGTGATATTCAAAGGAGTTGCTCAATAGCGCAACTCCTTTGAATATCGCCTAGCCACACCCCTGCACAACTATTTTATGCGAGCACAAGGGCTTGCACCTCAGAATGGCGCAGTTTGAATATCCAGCCCCTAGTGTATAAGAAGATGCACAGGCAACTACATTTATGGTCCTAGGATACAGTCCTGGAGCAGGGTGACTTAATAATGGGCACATGGAAGTAAGTGAGCAGCAAAGCAATAAGGGAGCTGGAAGAACGTTTAAAGGAGGGAGGACAATTAAAGGGAGGGGACAAGAGTGGACAGAAGGAGGAGGAGTGAGAAGAGGGAGAGGTTCTAGGCTAGAATGCAGGAGAAGAGGCAAAGGGAAGGGAGAGACTGGATAATGCATTAGCAGTGGCAAAAGCAAGAAACGGAGCCGGAGAGAAACGCATGTAAGTTCAAACAGAACTTAGGGAGAGGAGAGGACAGGATGGAGGGAGGCAGGGAGTTCCAATCAGATACTGCTGCAAAGGAGAAGGACTTATGGGCAATGGCTAGATGTAAGTTTGGCTTTATGAGGAGGGGAGGGACGCAGATCTAAGGACAAGAGGAGCGTGTCTTAGATGTATGATCTCACTAAGGTAGGGAGGGGTGAATTTGTGGACAAATTTATGCATGAAGATCTTGAAAGAATACATGAGTTTGGCATCATAGGGCAACCAACCAAGGGAGGACAGTGCATTACAGTGGTTATGATGGGCATTAACCCCTCAAGGCAAACCTGTCAATTCTATGGTAAACCTGGGAGAGGAGAGACAGGGTAGAGGAGTTAATAGACAGCAGAAGGGAGCCCTGTAGGTTAGAGAGGAAGAAGGGAAGAAGTGGCAATTTTGTGGCAGGAGTCTGCAGAGAGAAAAGGGCGGATACGATTGAGGAGGCCCAATTCTTGGTTCAAGATTCGAGTGACATTGGAGACATGTATGTTGAGAGTGAGAGTCCAATGTAATGCCTAGGTATTTAAAAGTATGGACATTGACAAGGGTGTCACCACTAAGAGATGTAATGCTAAGGTAGGAATGGGCATGCAAGGGGGGTAGGTAAGTAAATACCATACTTTTAGTCTTTTTGTTTTGAGAACAAGATGTTTGCTCCTGAACCAGCCCTTCAGGGAGGCAAAGTCTGAGGCAAGTTCATGATTAATCTGAGCAATGTCAGAGAGGAGCGATAGATCATGGTATCATTAGCACAGAGGTGCACAGAGGTCCCACCACAGAAACAAAGTCGATCATTAATAAATAAAGAGAGCAAGATAGGTCCCAGAATGGAGCCCTAAGGCACACCATGAGTGATGGGTCCAAGATCAGAGACAGAGGCAGCCCATTTGACCTTTGGGAGCAGAAGGATAAGTAACTTTTGTCCCAGTTCAGTGCTAGGAAATCCTTACCCAGGACATGAAGCTGATGGAGTAGAAGATCATGCTTCACGAGGTCAAAACTTACATAAGGTTTACAAAGTTGGCTACAGTTGCAGTGCCAAGGTCCATAGCCTGGAATATGTTGGAGGTAATCTTTATAATGGCAGTAAAGGTACTATGATTCCTTCTGAAACCATGTTGCTATGGAGAGAGAAGGTTATGACGTCCAGGTAGCTCTGTAGGTGGTTGTAAATTATTCATTCTTGAATTTTGGTCTGGGGCAAAGGAAAAGAAGGGTCTAAAGTTATCGAAGATAGTATTGGGCCCCCCTTATGTACAGGAATGAAACAGCCACCTTCCACTTGTCAGGTACAGTACCAGTTGGGAATGAATGGCTGAAAAGTCATGGACAGGGCAGTCACGGCCGAGCACCATGCTTTGGAAATTATGGTTCAAGGGAGCTGGCCAGGGACCTATCAGCTTTAAGTTGGCAAGAAGTCTCTGGACTTCATTAGGGATACCAGTTTCAAATGGAAGGCAGGTCAGGCCTCAGAGTTACATGATGGTGGTGGGGCAGAGGGGAGAAGAAGAGTTACAGAAGAGCAGGTATATTTTGAAGGTCAGTAAAAAGTCATTGAATGCCAAGGTGATAGACACTGGGTCAACAAAGGTTGTACCACTGACCGAGATGGAGCTCAGAGCTTCAGCAGCCTTTCCTTTGATCAGAGAATTAACCTGTTTCCAAAATTTCTTTGGGTTTGAGAGGTGCTCAATTTGAAGGGATTTATGATGGTGGCACTTTGCTTTCTGGAAGGAATTTTGCACTTATTCCTATATTGCCTATATACTTGCCAGTCAGAGAGCAACCTACTGTTCTTATAAGACTTCTTAAGGAACTTCTTTCCTGACTGAGCTCCAGCTCCTATAGTCCTGCCCTGGGGACTTTCATCTCAGCTTGGTACTCTAACCCATTGGTGTGGATCAGTGGTAAAGGCTGATTCCTGGAAGACATTAAAGTTTCCATACTCACTGTAATTCTTGATCTTCTATTAATACCTTCACCATTGATTTACACACCAACCCTCCATTCCGTGGGCTCCACTTCTCTTTGTTGGTCTTCACCCTTGCGTTTGGCTTTGTTATTATTCCTTCTTACTTTGATCAAAGGCTATCTTATGCCTCTAAGTTAAGTACCTTAGTGTTAATAAGGTTACTTTACACCTCCTTGGTAAAACGTACTGAGATGTTGAGGTCGGTGGTGAGGAAAGCCATGCAGTATGGGCTAGTCTAGCGGTACCATGCATGCATACAGCCTACCTCAGCGCTGGCCTCCTAAATGTTCTGGCTCCCAGAGGGTCCTAGCACCTCTGGCTCGAGAACCCATTGGTGTAAATCAATGGTGAAGATATTCCTAGAGGATCAAGAATTATGGTGAGTATGTAATATTAATTTAGGAGGGCATAAAGTAGAGGTTTTGAAGTTAGTTATTTCATGAGTAAAGGAGCAATGTCATTTATATTCTATGTTCTATTGGGATCTCGGTACTAAAGAACTTGTAAAGTTGCAGTCGTCTGAAAAATTTCAAGAGCTCCACCTCTACATTAAAAGAGTTGACTTGGTTAGTAGGGGTGAAGGTGAGATCCTTACATAAGACATAATATGATCATGAGTGAGTTCGATAGCTGCCAGATTTAGGACCGCCTAGTTGGGGTTCCTCATTCTTGAGGACTGTCTCTCTGGACACTAATCATGCCTCCCTTGTGAATGCTGCCTCTCACCCTATGTTGCTTCTCCCATTTCCACCTCCCAAGCCACCTGCTTGTTCTCCTCCTCCTCCTCTTCTCCTCTCCAGGGAGTCTATGTCCAGTTACTCAGGATCTCTCACTAAAAATAGCCTATTTCTATTGTTAATGTTCTCCCTCTCCATGTCTTCACTGTGTCACCATCAGGACCGCATGAAATGTCCTATCAATTAATTTTAAAATCTTGTTGTCTGCCTAAATTGCCTTTTTAATCCATGCCATATGCAAATAGTGCCTTCTTTATAATCACCACTCATCATATATGCTTTCTTTCTTTATATGCAACTAAGTACTTTTGATATTTTGAGACATTTGTTTTTAGGGATGTGGATATGTTGAACTATCCACACCTTTCTAAGGCTTATTGGAATGACTTCAAGCTGGCTCCCACCTACGCACATGTTAACTCCCTCAGCACCAACACGTGATGTCAGATCTTCCTTTCTACTGGAAGAAGAATGTACCCTTCTTAGAACTTTCTGGGATGAGTAGGCCCTTTGTTTCAAACCTTTTCAAAACTTGTGAATTTACTCTTGTCTTCAGGAGATTTATGAATCTCCAACATGGATGACTCAAAGTCAGCACAGGGATTGTGGAATTTAGTGCAGGCAGAAGATGTCCCGGATGGACCTGCACTTCTTGTGTGTCTACTGCCCAGGCTATGAACATGATCCCCATGCATGAGGCCTCTGTTGCACCTTGTATCCTCTACTTTAGGGACTGGTATGCTCTGCTTCTTTAGGGTGCCTAGATGAACGGATCCCTTGTTTGCTTGAAGGATACCTGTCACGTGGTCTCCATGGATGGGAGGGTCCACTGAGCAACTTGCAGCTTTTGAAGAGGTTGCAGTTCAGACTGTAGAGCCATGGGTCCCACCACTGAAGGCCTGAGCCTACTCTGACTCGGCCAGTTCCGCTCAATATATTCTGGTTTCTCCACCCATCCTGGTGGAACTGCTGTCTAAGCAGCCACTGTTAGGTACCCCTTAAGGTTGCCTATACCAGGTCTGGGGTTCCTTATCCACTGTTGGTCACAATGACTTCCCGACAGACCCCATAGGGTCAGTGGGGTCTCTAGTGGTTGACCATTTTTTGACAAATCCTCAAAGCACAAGTTACATAGAAACATAGAATCTGATGGCAGATAAGGACCGCTTGGCCCACCCAGTCTGCCCATTTCCTACCTACTGGATAAGTGCAGATCCTAGTTAACCAGCAGCCTACTTCTTCCTATACCCACCCCTAGAATGGTCTTATGACTGTCCCATGCATGCTTGAATTCCACCACTGTTTTGACTCCACAACCTTCCTCCCGAAGGCCTGCTCCATGCATCCACAACCCTCTCTGTGAAAAGTTGGTGGATATCCTTTCTTAGGCGCTGACTATTTTGGGCCTGGGGTGGAAGGACACCTACTCACACAGAGAGTCCAGTGCCACCATGGACTTGGTTACCTCTGCGCTCAGAGGGATCCCAATGACTCCAATCTCCCAAAGAAGAAGCCCTTTTCACCCTTTCTGCCTCCACAGCCAAACTGTCCCAGGCCCCAGCTAGGCATCAGACTCAGGCTTGGTGTCCCCAGTTGAAGTCAGTTGCTTCAGTCATCCAAAAGCCAAGTGGTTGAGGCCAGACTGCTTCCTCAGCTGGTCCCTCCTCCATCTCCAAGCCTGCCCAGTGATGAGATGGGGTGCCTCCCTGTGCTCATCCTGACTCCCTTGGTTCCTCCAACAGGGGACCAGTCTCGCCACTTCCTTTCCACCTGGTTCACTGTCTCCATGGACAGGTGGGTCCTTGAGGTGGTCAGTCAGGGTCTACCTCTAGAGTGCAACACTTACCCACCTTGATGAGTCTGTGCCCCACAGCAGGATGTGGTGTCTACTGGCATGCTGTCAGCCAGTTCCTCCAGAATGACTTAGTGGCTGCAGTCCTAAACCCTCCAGTGAACCAAGGTTTTTTTCCATGTACTTCTTGGTGCCAAAACAGATGGGGGCTGGTGCTCCATCTTAGATCTGCATGACTTGAAAAATTCCTTCAGCCACAGACTTTCAGGCTGGTCACTCTGTCTCAGAATATTCTATCTCTGGAGCAGAACATGTGGTTCTAATCTCTGGATCTTTGTGATGCATTCTTCCACGTCCCCTCTATCCATCCCACCACAGGTTCCTGCTATACCATGCTGAGTGTTTTCTCATGTTCAAGGCCATGCTCTTCAGCCTATCTTCAGCTCCCAGGGTCTTCACCAAATGCACTGCAGTGGTGGCAGCCTACCTGAGGCTCAAAGTGATCTGGGTGTACCCTACCAGGATGACTGTCTTATAGCAGTTCCTCCAGGGCGGAGGTGGAGTGGCCCAGGGAACTGGCCCTCCAGACCTGCTTGTCCCTTGGCCTCCTGGTCAATGAGGTCAAGTCAAAGTCTGTATCTTCACAGGTGATACAATTTATTGGGGTGGAAGAAGAAGAATAACCATTTATATAGTGCTTTCATACACAATGTACCCCAACGTGCCTTATATGCAATGCTAGACTGGTAGTGAAGTGATTGAATGTAGTGGTGGTCATATTGTACATCAACAGCCACACACAGCCTGGACAATTGGTTTTGGAGCTTGACTTGCCACATCAGGACTCAGCTTCTGGCAGACCAGGTGAAAGCTCTCTCCTCCTTTGCCCAATCATTTTGGTTCAAGCAGTTGCACCCTGCTTGGGACTTCCTGTATCTCCAGGGATACATGGTTACATGCACCAGCATGATCCAGTGGACCAAATGGAGAATACACTCTCTGCAGTAGAGGCTTGTCCACCACTGGTTTTAGCGCCAGGGCCACTTTGACCTGCAGTCACTCTGATTCAGCTGATGTGGATCCCTCCAGTGGTGGTAAATCCCGGAACATCTGCAGGAAGGGATTCCTTTGTGTGCCCAGAGCTGACAGTCACCATCATGACCAGTGTCTCTGATGGCCTGGGGTGCTCACTTAGGGGACCACCGAGTCCACAGGCACCAGACCCCTGAGGAGAGTACCAATGCCAGCAATGTGCTGGAGCTTCATGTAGTTCTGCTAGAGCTGACAGTCTTTGCCTTGCACATTCAAGAGTCAGGTCATTCAGGTCCAGATGGACAACATAATGACTATGTACTACCTCAACAAACAGTTTGGGATGAACTCCTTTCTCTTTGTAGGAAGCTCTCCAAATCTGGACCCTTCTGCTCAGCCTGGATACCAATATCCTGGCCATCCATGTGGCCAGCATCTCCAATCAGCTGGTTGATGCCTCAGCTGTGTGGGTGAGACATCACAAGTGGTCTCTCCATCAAGAAGTTGTACACAGTCTGTTCTCCTGATGGAGCACCCTCTGGCGAATCTGTTCATCTCCAGGAGAATGCAAAGCTGAGGCTGTAGTGTGTCCACTCCTCAGCAGGGAACACTATGGGGATGCCTTCTTGAGGCCCTGGACCCCAGGCTTTCTCTATTTCTTCCTTCATTTCCTCTGATCCACAAAGTGCTGATCAAAGCCAGGAGGGACAAAGCACTGATTATCCTTTTGGTTCCAGACTGGCCCCACCCAATTCTGGTGCCTTGATCTCCTCAGCTTCAGTAGCAGGCCCCGTGGCATCTTCTCTCTGCCCAGACCTGCTGTTTTGCAATCAGGGAAGGCACTTAATCCAGACCTTCAATCCTTGCACCTGACAGCCTGGTTCCTGAGTAGCTAGAGTTCCAGTCTTTGTGTCTCATCAAGATGTCCTCAACAAGGTGGGGCTTCTCAGGAGAAGTCAACCTGAAAATGCTATGACTTCAAATGGAAGAGGTTCTCCATCGGTCTTGACCTTTATCTTGTCCAGTGGCTAGCATTGTTGATTAACTTTGACCCTTGTCTCAGTTGAGCCATTGGTCAGTGACCCTAAGGGGCACCTGTCAGCCATCTAGGCATACCAAATTGGTGTTGTGCCATGGATGGAGCAGGACTAGGTGTTCTGGTGCTTTTTCATGGGTCTTCATCACACTACCCTCCTGGTGTGATCCACTATTTCCTTGTGTCTTGTTGCTGGTGTTGGCAAAGAAAGTGCAAATTTCAGTACAACCAACCTCAATAAATATATAAATGAAGTAGTAAATATTTCATCCACTGGGAGAGTACAAAACCAATCAGAGCCAAATGAAACACATGAGGAGACTGGAATAAATAGCCCACTCACCCAACTATTAAAACAAAATAATAATTATAATTTATTCCAGACACAGTTTGTCCCAATTTCAGAAAACCCTTCACTGGGGAGTCTGGTTCAATTTCTACAACATAAAATCATTACCTATTTATAATAACATATCATGCCTATTTATTATTTAAAATATATATCATAAAGAAAACAATGGCTTTATAACTCACTTTAAATTAATCAAAATGGACTACTGTTTCTTAAAAGTCTTCCTTTTAAATCTTTTCCTTCCTGTCTTCTGTATCTAGCATATCAAATACAATGTATCAGCATATTTTAACTTCTTACGTTTTTTAACATCTCAGTCAATTTTTATGGCTGTGGGCAGAGCCTACAGCCATCTTGTTGAACCTCAGCTGGAAAATGACTTATCATGGAACATGTTTTGGACTTTCAGTGCATCCTCCCCACAAATGAAACTGACTACAGCATGTGAATTAAATAATCCCTTGTTGTTTAAATATCATGGGCAACACTTTATTTTTATTGCAAATGGTAGTGTTAATAAAGAAATGCATTTAAAGCAGTGTCCTAGTTTGCTTTTTAACCCTTTGCTTAATAAATACTGTAATTGTGCTTTCATTTTCATAGCTCCATTTTCCTCTGACTGCCGTAATTTGTTCCTAATGTTCTGCTAAATTAGACTGCCTGCGTCTGCAGAGTCATGACATCAGTGGGTGGTCTGTGATCATTGCCATCCATCAGAGAGATGCTGTTCCAACTTAATATTTCCTGGTCAGCAATGGCTGCAATCAGAGCATTTTGGTTTGATTTAACACACTCTCCTTATACTAAGTCCTTCATAATTTCTTTTAAGTTGTAAGATTTATGTGTCTAACAGTCTATCATTGCAGTGTGTGTCTGTACTCTGAGTACTAGAGTGGTCTTTGCTATTGTTTGACCTACTCTCAAAATTTATTGTATTTACTAATAGTGGCTTTGCAAAAACTGTGAGTTCTACTGCCCTATTTAAAGATATAATCTTTTATTTCCCTGCTTTTATAATGCTATCAACTTAACAACATTTGTTACAGTATATTTTATTTTTAACTGACTTTAATGTCATTCTGTGTGGTTACTTTTTCAATTTTGTCATTTCCTGTTTTAATATTTTGCTGATATGAAGCACTGCTGTGTCATTGATTATAAGAATGGGAAAGGGTGTGCAATGGGAAAGGGTGAGCACACAGTTTCTATCCCTTTTCTAAAGATAACCATTGGTGCAAGCAGTGGGCACTTGGTGTTAAATGTGCCTGTTAGGAACCAACTGATCATAGTATAGTATGTGCTGGTCACTTTACAGAAGCTCAATTTACAATTTCACAAATTATATTAGATACAAATTGTTTTACTCTGTCAGAGTTGCTTGAAACCAGGTGCATGTCTCATTTGCACCATTTTTTTCCGTTAAAACAGGAAAACTAAAATGTCAGAATAATGTAATTCAGAATAGGAAAAGAACTGAAGCAAGAAATATAAGCCATGTTACAACTGCCATATCTGAATTGCTTGCTAAATGCTAGCAGTGTGTACTGTAAAAGTGGCTGAAAGAGACAGGTATTTATTTTATTGTTACTGGCAATGTAGTGTCAGTGTTTATGGGTTTATGATAGTGTTACAAACGTGTGCATTGCTGTCTGATGGTTAATATTACATAGGTGTGTATGTTTGCAATACGTTATGTGCATTGATTTCTGTCACTGGTGATCTTACATGTCTCTGTGTTGTTGCAGGGTACTTTTAGATCACTTTTCAAAGTCAGTGACTCACTACTCTAATGTCGGTGTGTATGGGTTAATGATATGGTGATATGGGTGTGTAACAGTTATGCCTGGTTTATAGTGCACTGTTCAGTAATATATATTTATGGATGAAGTATTCTATGATGGAGGAGTGTATGGGTGAAGGGCAAAAGTACAAATGTGTGTAAAGTTACAGGACACTGTTATCTGCACTGATATTTGTGCCTGTATTCTTATGTGAATGTCCACATGGATGCACAGTACTATTATAATGGGTGTGTATAGGTGCAGGACAATGGTACAAATGTGCATATGTGGGCAGGGCACTATGTAGAAACACAGAAACATAGAATTTGACAGCAGATAAGGACCGCTTGGCCCACCTAGTCTGCCCATTTCCTACCTGATAGATAAGCTGCAGATTCTAGTTAATCAACAGCTTACTTCCTCCTACCCTCTACTAGAATTGTCTTATGTCTGTCCCATGCATGCTTGAATTCTTCCACTGTCCCTGACTCCACAACCTCCTCAGGAAGGTGGTTATTTTAGTTCAGGTCATGGTTGCATATGTTTGTACTGATGCAGGGTACTTTTATGTGTGTCTATGGGTGGAAGGCAATGGTACTAGTGTGTGTATGGGCACAACACATTTATGATGCCTGGTTATTGTAGTGCAGAACACAGTAACATATCTTTGTATGACTGTGGGTTACTGCTACATGACTGTGCATGGGTGAAAGGCCATGGTATAACTCTGTGTATGTGTGCAGGACACTGCTGTTTAGGGATTTGTGTTGAAGCACATTGATATGTATCTATGTAAGGGTTTTTGATAATGGTGTGTTATTGTACAAGGCTGAGAGGAAATACAGAAACACAGAACTTGACTAAGGAGATTGAATATCTATCTACTCTGCCCTTGCTATACTAACTCACTCCACTGGCCTGCTGCGCTGTTGTACTGTATCCCTTCCCCCCACTACCACACCACGAACCCTTACTGCCCCTCTTGAGGACTATGATTCCTATTGCTCTGTCCCAGTCCCATTTAAACCCTTGAAGAGAATTTGCATCCTACCAACTTCCACTCATGCTACTAGTAACTGTGTCCATATTTTGTTCAAATAAAACATAACAGTTTACTTTCTTTATATCATAGAGAGACATTTATGGTTCAGTCATGTACCCACATTCCCTTATGGAATTCAGTGAATAGACATTTAGAGTCATAGTCTGTCTAGGTCTTTCCTCAGGTGAGGTCTCCAGAACTGGTCATAGCACTCCAGGTGAAGCCTCACTAGGGATCTGTGCAGTGACAGAATCACTGTGCTATGCCTACTGAGAAAAGCATTCCCTATAAAACCCATCACCTTCAGTGCCTTGTATGCATTACTGCATTGACTTGCTTGTGCAGGGAGTCACTGACTATGGCCCACATATCTCTATCCTCTGTTGAGGTGGGTAGTCTAATTCCTACCATCAAGTATTCTGTGTGGATTATGCCTGCCAAAGTGCACTTGTGCTCACAAATGGGGAGCATGTACAGGAAATAATGGTTAGGGAGCCATTGGATGGGAGTGACCACTGCACAATGTGGCTACAATTAGATATTGCCGGAAAGCATCCTAAGACCAAAATCTTGGATTTTAGAAGGGTGGACTTCAGGAAAATGGGTGAAGTACTAAAGAGGCACCTGGCAGGCATCAGACCAGATATGGGGTGGACCAAAGGTTGTTCATCATTAAGTAAGGGTACTGGTTGTTATAGAGGAGTGTGTTAGGCTCAGGGTAAAATACAAGGGCCAAAGTGCCCAGCTGGTTCAGTTCTGGGGTTGCCTAGGCAGTAACAGAAAATAGGCTGCCTAAAGAAAATTAAGGAAGACCAAGACGGTGATGGATGGGAAAATTACATAAGGTTGGCTAGTGAGGCAAGTAAGGAAGTCCTGAAGCTAAAACACAGAAGGAGCTGCAGACAGCTGAAGAAATTAAGACGGAGGAGAAATCTTTCTTTGCTATGGCTATATAAGAGAAAAAACTAAGAGACAAGAAGGAAGGGATTGTTAGGCTTAAGAAAGAGAGGTGGCTGGAAGATAACGGTGGAGAAGCAGAGATACTAAATGAATACTTCTGTTCTGCCTTCACCAGAGAAATGGATGGACCAGCGCCTTCAGGAGGAGAAGAGTGCAGGGAGAGGGAACACAGATGTAGTGATAGAGGAGAATAGATTGAGGGATGGGCTGTTAGCATTAAGGTGGACAAATCACCTGGCCCAGACAGAGTACATGCAAGGGTACTAAGGAACTGGCCAAGGAGCTGGCAGGGCCACTGACAGATCTATTTAACAGTTTACTAGAATCAGGTGTGGTACACGCAGGATTAGATAACAGAACATGTGGTGCCTCTTCACATTAACATCCCCAAAATGACTCACGGAATTACAAACTAGTCAGTCTGATCTCAATTGTAGGCAAGCTCATGGAGACCATACCAAGGAGAGGTTGGTGGAATGTCCAGAGTAGCATGGTCTCCAGGATTCAAGGTAGCATGTGTTCATGGGAGGAGGATTGGATAAAACAAATTTGATTGGCTTCTTTGACTGTGTCACTAAGACAGTAGACGGGGCCAAGTGGTAGACATCATCTATCTGGATTTCAGCAAGGCCTTTGACTCTGTGCCTCACAAAGGTTGATCAGGAAGTTGGTGGATCTTGGGGCTGGAGATAAGATGGCTGGATGGTTGGAAAACTGGAAGAGGTACAGAACCCAGAGGGTGGTTGTAGCAAAGAGTTATCTGGCACCAGAAAGGTCACCAGTGGGGTACCACAGGGTCAGTGCAGGTGCCAGTGTTGTTCAATGGCTTCATCAATGACACTGGGGATGGTATAAAAGGCAAAATGTGCTTATTCACTGACAACACCAAGCTCTGTGGGAGAGTGGACACAGCTCAAGGGATACTGGACCTACATGATGACCTGGAAAGCCAGAGATCACCAAATTGTGGCAAGCTCCAGGCTAGAACTGAAGATCTTGAGGGCAGATGCGCAGAAAACAATATTCTTATTTTCAGATTACTGGAATCGGAAGAGGGCTCTAATGTTGTTATTTTCACACAAAAGCTATTAATCAAAATAGTAGGACCCTCTCCTTTTAGCCCAGGTTATAAAATCGAGCAAGCACATAGATCATTATGGCCAAGACACCCTGAAGGTGCACCCCCAGACCTAAAGCTACCAACAGTCCCTATTTTCCCAGGACAGTCCCTATTTTAGGCAGCATGTCCCAGTGTCCCCACAAGGTTTGTAAATGTAACTTTTGTCCTGGTTTTGTTTACTTGTCCCAGTTTCATCCCCCTTTTTTTTGCTGGCTGCTAGTCCATGAGAGACAGTTATTTTAGTACCATTGTGGTGCTGCTTGGGCTGGACAACAGTTTGCAACTTCAATCCCTCACGCCTGTGTTGCACCGCTAGTATGTCAGTGGTAGCATAGTAAAGCATGTTCCTTCCTGATAAAGTAGACTGGGTAGTAGTGCAAACAGGTGCATGTGGATGTCTGTCTGCCAGCAACTGAGAGAGACTCCAGACAGAAAAGAGACAGGCAGCAGTGAACCAAGGTACCCAAACAGGATCAGCTATAGGGAAGTGTGTGAAAACAATCTGGTGTGGTAGTGTGAGTCACTGAAGTGAAGTTTCTCAGCAAATGAGGTGAGCATAAGCGGGTTGGATTGGACTGTCAGGAGGAGCAACACAAGCATCTCAAATGTCTGATCACAATTTAACACAGGTTTGCTTCCAAATAATTTTCTGTACATCATGATTTGGAACTTGATGCAGCAGAATGATGTATTGTTTAATCTGGATATCTGCTGCTGGTGTTACTGTGGGCGGCATAGCCAGAGCAAGCAGCAAAATGTAATTGTGTGTAGCATTGTCTGCAGTGGTGCCCATGGAGTGGCACAGTGCGGGGGTGGGTCATGGTCAGGATGGACCGTCCCAGTTTTAGCCCTCAGAAAGTTGGTAGCTTTACCCAGACCCTCATCATTAAGTTTCTAAGCTACTTGGAGAAACACCATGCTCTTGCTAAGGCCTGGGAGCTATAATCTATTTTGTGGGAGGTAAACCCTTGTGTCTTACACAGGAGTTGCCTCTTGAAACCAGGCAGAAACGCATCGCCTCCACCCAACGGTCTCAAATTGATTGCTGCTGGACTCAGATTTCGAATGTCCTACCCAGTCGGCTTATAGATCTACCTCAATGGAACCTGCCTTTCTTATGACAGTCCTGATGCAGCTTAGCAAGATCTGGCAATGTGACTGCCCTAACCTGTTAGGAGACACTTGAATAGTTTACTTCTTAATCTTAGTTTCATAATATCTCTTCTGTTAAATGCCTGTTGATGTTGTTGTAGTGCTCTGTAAGACCATCCTCTGGATACTCCATGCTGCCTTCTTGGAGATGATGTTTGGGCATGCTTTCCCCAGGTCCTTAATTGGCTTGCACCAGTCTGGTCAGTATCTCTCCATCCAACCCAGTTCCTTCTACTTAGGTTGATACATTACAGTGTGAATGGGAAGGGAGTCACCCAACTCATTTACCTGTGTTTATTTTTCTGCCATGGGGTTATTCACAGCATGTTTCCCACTTGCTTCGTTGCAGATGACACAAAGATCTGCAACAGAGTTGATGCACAAGGTGAGGTGGAAAGGATGAGAAGGGACTTGGCAAGGTTAGAGGAATGGCCAAATGTATGGCAGCTTAGATTCAATGCTAAGAAGTGCAAGGTAATGCACCTGGAAACAAAAACCAGGGAAGAGTACACAATGGGGTGAGATACTAACAACAACAAAAATGGAAAGGGACCAGGGGTAGTCATATCAGATGACCTAAAGATGGGCAAGCAATGTGAAAGGGCAGCAAGGAGGGCTGGGGAGATACTGGGATGCATGGGAGAGGCATCACCAGTAGAAAACAGGAAGTTATTATCCCTCTGTACAGACAGTTGGTGAGACCCCATCTGGAGTACTGCGTGCAGTTCTGGAGACCCAATCTCCGTGAAGACATAGACAGGATAGAGGCTGTCCAGAGGAGGGCAACTAAAATGGTGCAGGTCTGCACTGTAAGACATATGAAGAGAGACTTAAAGAGCTGAATATGTATAGCCTCGAGGAAAGGAGGAGAGGGGGACATGATAGAAACTTTCAAGTACCTCAAGGGAATCAACAAAGTCCAAGAGGGTAGCATTTTCAAAAAGAGGTGTGCAAGAACAAGGGCCACAATTTGAAGATAGAAGAGGGGCTCAGAGGTAATTTAAGGAAGTATTTTTCAGAGAGGTTATGGATGCATGGAGCGGCCTTCGGAGAGAGGTTGTGGAGTCAAAACAGTGGTGGAATTCAAGCATGCATGGGACAGTCATAAGGCAATTCTAGGGGTGGGGTAGGAAGAAGTAGGCTGCTGGTTAACTAGGATCTGCACTTATCCAGTAGGTAGGAAATGGGCAGACTGGGTGGACCAAGCGGTCCTTATCTGCCATCAAAATCTATGTTTCTATGTTAGTTACCTGGTATGTGACTGTGCTACCCACCTCACCTTAGGGGCATTCCTGGGTTTGCCTTCTTTCTTTCTTTCTTTCTTTCTTTCTTTCTTTCTTTCTTTCTTTCTTTCTTTCTTTCTTTCTTTCTTTCTTTCTTTCTTTCTTTCTTTCTTTCTTCCCCTGGGCTTTTTTCCATCTGGTCTGTTCTATTGGTGCTAGATCTACCGAGCTATAGAAAATGCCAGACAAGTTAGCCAAACTGATTTAGTCACAGGGTACCAGTACTGTAGCAACAACCCTCCTTCTCCTTCCTCTTTCCGATTGCAATACTGGAGATGGGGGAGCTGCCTTCTATTTTACTGCTTAATTGGTTAGAATTGTTTTGACTGTGGGAGTCACATGGGAGAGGAGTGTGGCTCTGGGGTATGGTTTGCTTACTGCACAGTGCTGCATTGTGTCCTGTATTCTAGGGCATTGTGCCTGCTTCTGTCCTCCCTAGTTGGGATCTTGTTTGCTCCCACCTCTTTGATGGGAATAGAACCAGGCACAATGGGGTTCACCCTCCCTTTGCACATTTTGGTGTATACACAACTGGTTGTATCTTAGGGGTAGAGTTTCTGTAAAGAGTTCAACTGTTTGGGATTTGTTAAGGGTTCAGGAGGGTCACTTTTTTATTGGTATGTGTTCATCAACTGGCCTGTGGGGAGGGACTGGGGTGAGTTCAGTGGGGTTTACTACCAGTTTTTGGGATTCACGTATCTCTTAATTGGGGTTATTGATAATTAGTCTGTTACCGCTGCTTTCTTTGTTCTTACCAACTTTGGGTTTGTTTGGAGGTTTGAAAGAGGGGTGGGGTGGGTTGGAGTGTGCCTCATTGGGGAATCTATTGTCTGTGTCCTTACAATTGCTTATTTCTGGCTCCACTAAATATGGTGAGTAATACTGTTAAAATTGTGACATGGAATGTACAAGGAGTATGTCACCCCACCAAAAGTATCAGGTCCCCAAACACTGTAATCTCCTTAGGGCAAATATTATCTTCCTACAGGAGACCCATCTCCTGCCCCAGGAGACCAACTGGCTCCACCGACAGGGAGTAAGTCAGATCTTTTGCAGGTGACTCCTCCTTGCCAGAGGAGTAGCTATTTTAGTCATGGGAATTTCTCCTTTCAGGCGGATCCTCCCATAGTAGATCCAGATGGTCAATATATTCTGGTAAAGGCATCCTTGACCGTCAGGATGTGGTCCTGGGTAGTATATTTGGCCCAATAGGAGGAGATGCCCCTTCTTCATGGACCTTGTGAATAGACTCATGATCCTGTTACCCACTCAAGTTAATTTTAGGTGGCGACTGGAACATTCCATCCACACAGGACCTGGACCTAACTTATCTACCACTTAAATCCCTTCCCTTCCCAGAGAGCTTTGGGGATTTTAAAGATATGTTGGGCTTGTGTGACCCTGTGGTATCCTCAACACCTTCCACCATCTGTTTTCCTTTCACTCTTGCTCTTCACTAATCCTGGTCCCACCTTGATTACATTTTAATCAGTCTTCCTTCTTGCTGGTCTGTGTAATTCAGGTATTGTGTCAACTGTCATATTTGACCACTCAGTGGCCTGGATAACACTTCCCGGACATAGACATACAGAAGGATACCACTTGGAAGCTAAATACCCAGTTTCTTTAGGACAAGCTTATCACTTCCAGGATCCAGTCTCTTATCCAGACTTTCAGTGAGCTCAACCAAGATTCTATCTCTAGAACGGACCGTGAATGGTGTGCCCCAAGTGCTTTTGTGAGGTGAGTTTATTAAACTTGCTTCCAGAAGAAAGAAACAGTAAGAATCCCAGGCCTTGTCCTTCTCTCTCAAATCCTGGCTTTGGTCATCCCTCTCCTCCTCGATCTCATCTGATTCCTGGAGACCCTACTCTCTCTATGGAACCAGTATGCTGATCTTCTATGGGAAGAGCAGAATATGCCATTTTAAAGATTCAGGGCCAGATATTCAAAAGGTTTGCCATGCGCAATAGGTTATGTCATGCAAGTCCCAACTTGCTCCATTCTGCGAATATTCAGCAGGAGGCAGTTGCGCCACAGAAAACATGCTGAGCAACAGCGCAATGCAAATGAATGCATGCTGAACTGGAGGGAGGAACCATGCATAAACTGCACAGCCCGATATTCAGCCGGGCTGTGCAGAGTGTCTGCAGCACAACTCCCAACTTGCCCTGCACAACTTTGAGCCAAAAAAAGGCTCAAGTGGGGGCCACCACAGGTGAGCTGCTGCATTGCAGGGTGCAACACAGCAGCTGCCACCTGTAGCTGGCCCCCAACCCTCCCTGTGCCCCTGCAGCCCGATCGCAGGCAAAGTGAAAATCCTCCCCACCTCCCCACTGGCCCGATCATGGCAGCAGCAGAAATACCCCCCCACCAGCCCAATCGCGGGCTGCATTAGTTAAAACATCCCCCCTCGAATACATCCCTGGTGGTCCAGTGGACGAAAAGCCAGATCGCGGGCTGTATCTATTTAAAACAACCCCCGAACATAGCCCTGGTGGTCAGTGGACCGAAACTCCCAATCACGGGATGTAAGCAGTAAACACCCCAACAGATCCCTGGTGCCTAGTGTCCCCACCCATGAAGGCCCACCACCCGCTCCCCGGCGGCGGTGGCGGCAGCATTCCACCCACCTGCCGCCCCGCCTGCCGGCCTGACTACCCGATAGGGCTACCGCCATTGGTGCAGAGCAGAGCCAATGGGCATACAGCCATACCATACAAAGGCGGTCAGTTTGTGAATGAATGCTATTCACATTCTGGAAGTGAACTGCCTTAACTCTTGTTATGGGCTGCTGCGCCCGATGGCTCTTGCTCTACGCAATGAGCATGCAACCTGCGGGCCAGTCGTCGATGGCCCAGTGAGGGTAGCAAGCGAGGTGAGATGCTACCCGCCCGCCCGGCGACGAGCGAAGTGAAAAGGCTTCGTGGAGTGGAGTGAAGTGAGGGACACTAGGCACCAGGGATGTCCGTTGGGGGTGCCTATCCTAGCGATCGGGAGTTCGGTCCAGTGGTTACCGCAGGCTGTGCCGGTGTTTAAACAGGCCAGCCTGCGATCAGGCTTCGATCCACTGAGACCTCAGATGTCCAATGGGGGAAGGCATTGTTTTAACTGATACAGCCCAACTGGCTTTTTGATCCACTGGACCACCAGGGATGTATTCGGGAGGAGGGGGTTGTTTTTAAACTGATACAGCACGTGATTGGGCTTTTCGGTCCACTGGACTACCAGGGATGTATTTGGGAGGGGTTGTTTTAAACTGATACAGCCTGCAATCAGGATTTTCAGTACACTGGACCACCAGGGATGTATTCAGGAGGAGGGGTTGTTTTAAACTGATACAGCCCATGATTGGGCTTTCGGTCCAGTGGACCACCAGGGATGTATTCGGGAGGGGGTTGTTTTAAACTAATGCAGCCAGCGATCAGGCTGGTGGGGGTTGGTGGGGGATTTTACTCTTTGCCCATGATTGGGCTGCAGGGGCGTCGGTCCCGATGGCTGCTGCCTGGCAGGCGCCAGGCGCAGAGTCCTAGGGGATCGGCACACCTGCATGCTAATGGAATGCAAATGAGGCCATAATCAGTTGCAAATGGCCCTCCCTGAGCCTTGCATGAATTATGGTCCCATTTGCATGTCACCTTTGAATATCAGAAATTTGCACATGGCGCAATGGTACTTGTGCCACCGCAAGTTGAATGTACCACTCTGACCACTTCTTGGTGGCACAAGTTCCCCTGTGCCATGCACAGTGGCTGTGGCTGAGGGTGATATTCAAAGGAGTTGCTCAAGGGCACAACTCCTTTGAATATCACTCTGGCCACACCCTGCGCAACTATTTTAGCGCAGTTTGAATATCTGGCCCTCAGTCTACTATGTAGATCAGGTGAAAAGCCTGGAGATTATTGGCCCTCCATTTTCAGAAACTGGAAAACTCCAGGCTCATTCCCTTGATTACTGCTCCAGATGGTACTAATAAGACCCTTCCTAGAGACATAGCATCAGTCTTCAAGGACTTTTACAGCAAGTTTTATGGTAAACTCCGTCACCTCTGAGACCTGCAGAGCTTGGACACTTACTTGGATGCCCTCTCCCTTCCACACCCTTGATCCTCACCAGCTGTCCTTGTCCTCCCGATCTCTATCGCTAAAGCTGAATAGGCCATCCAGGGCTTGGCCCTGGATAAGGCTCCTGGCCCTGATGGCTTCCTCTAATTTCTACAAGACCTTCTCCAGGAATTGGCCCCCTCCTGGTCCATCTGTATATACACATTCTGGATGCTGACTCTCTAGACCCTTCACTCTTGGAATCCACTATCATTCCCCATCTTAAGCCAAATAAAATCCTTCTCAACCTAGCAGCTACCAGAACCATCTCTCTTTTAAATTGCGATGTTAAGATTCTCACCAAATTTCTCACCTCTAGGATTAAGAAAGTGTGTCTTCCTCTACTTAGCCTTGAACAGGTGGGGTTTGTTCCAGAGAGATCCTGTGCAGATCACCTCGTAAGTTAACCCATATATTTCAGGTAGCCCAGTCCTCTCCAACTCCCATGGCTCTAGTTTCACTTGATGCTGAAAAGCCTTTGACAGGGTGGACTGGAACTTCTTATGGTCCACCTTGCTAAAATGGGCTTCTCCTCCAAGTTATTGAACTGGCTTAAAGTCATCTACTCCTCCCCTTGGCCAGGATTTACTGTAATTTTTTTTTTTTAACCCGATTCCCCTATACACTGGTACCAGACAAGGCTGCCCATTGTTCCTTCCTTTTAATTTATACTTGGAACTTCTTCTCAGATACCTCAAGACAACTCCCCAGATTAAGGGTATCTCAGTAGGGGTTCTGACCTCACTATTTCAGCATATGCAGATGATATTCTGCTACACCTGGAACATCCTCTACCTCCCTTGCAATGGTCCAAGCTGCGATATCACAGTTTAGCCTCTTGTCCAGTTACAAGCTGAATCTTAGTAAAACTGAAATTGTTCCCTTAATCACCTCACCTACAAGGCTGATTTCACTCAGTTCAGTTTGAAGTGGTCTTTCAATACCTCAGATATTTAGGCATTTGTTTATCTACAGACCCTTCCCTTACTAAGAAGTTGAATCTTGATGCATAGACCTAGCTCCACAGATGTTATGCCATTATCAGATTTGTATAAGAGCACTTTGGAATCATGTGACCAGACCGATCTGATGTGCTGACACAGTGCTCTGGCATATTTCCAGTGATTGTGTTTATGCAGTCCTTCCCTCCACGGGCCACATAAACACACAACCTTCCTGGTGCACTGCTTCTCCTTTCTGCAACTTGGGAAGTGATGAGCACCATGGACAACATAGTGGCACTGGGTTAAACTGCGCATGCACAAGTATCATGCATGAGTAGTCATGTCAGTGCCAAGACAGTTGCCCTTGCACATGGCTGATTCCTGGGCAAACCATGTGCAAGAGTATCACGATGTGCAATACCATAATCATGTACTAGATATGGTTGATTCCAGTGTGGCGAGAGCACTGCATATTCTTTTCAATGCTGTTGCCACTCCTAAAAGCTCTCCAATGCCATATTAGCTCTGAATTGAGTTTGTTTATACATAGCAACATGGCTCCTACCTCTAAAATAATCTAGAAGCCCACAGACAGTTTATCAGCTGTCTCACTGCTTAACTCATTTCTATATGAGTAAGAAAGATATATTACAAGTCATTTTAAGTTTATACCTCATTTTAAAGTATCCCTTTTTAAATCCTCTTTGTCACTTAAAATTTGTACCTAACTCATCTAAGTACATTTCATTAACATATTTTACCTTTCTTTACTTTTTATGTTTGCTTGCATGCATGTGCAAGAAACACAGTGCCATCATCCGAGTTTTCCAGGTGTGTCAGCCTCTTCCAATTCAGTCAGTGTGTTTGCAGATGCAGTCACAGTGTGCAATACTGCTCCAGCTGTCTATGACAGCTGAAAATGCAGTGGTATACAGTTGAAAGGATAGCTCTGCTTCAGTGAGCAGAGCTCCCCCAAAGCACATGCATGCATATTGCGTGCTGGCGTGCCCCACTCCCATACAGTATAGCCCGGCCAGGGTGTGCAATGTCCCATCAGTTCCATGCCACCCCCAAAAAGCTTTCCTGGTGCCACGCTTGGAGCCCACCCCAGCGTGGCACATGTCCATATGGCCAACAGGGTGCCCAATCCCTGGCAGCTCCAGCCTCCCAAAACAGCATTACAGCTGCCACTGGGAGCCACCCCAGCATGGCACACATCCCTATGACGACGGAGGTGCCCAATCCCCGTTAGCTCCAGCACCCCCAAACATCCTTTTCAGTGGCCGCCTGGGAGCCCACCCAGTGTGGCAAAAGTCCGCATCATCTTAATAATTTAAAAAAAATAAAACACCTGTAAATTAAAAACAGTCCCTCGCAGTCTCCCTTCGCCACCCACACCCACCCACTGTTCACCCTGCCACCCCAACATACCCTCACCCCATACTTACCTCTGGGTCTGGCTCGATGATCTTGAGTGGACCGGGAACACGTCTGCACTCTTCAAAGCCGACTGCGAACTGAGAAATGCCGGTAAGCTGTATAATGTAATTGATAGGGTTTTTCAACTTTGCTGCATATCTAGGCGTTTTGGAATTTTGCACCAAATTTTCAACATGGGGTTTTGGGACCCTTCTTATGGAGTGCTGTCACTGTCATGGCATTATTCGGCCTGAAGGGTGATTTTGCAGTCACTGTGTGAAATCACCTTTTGGGACAGATTAATGAAATGACACTGCCAGTGTTCATAAGGTGGGCTCTCAAAGTCTATTTTGAAAATTAGGTGGAAAAATTCAAAAATGACTTTTTACAAGCGTGTGTTGCGCAGTTCCTATCCACTGTCGTAAGTTCACAAATTTTCAATATTTTCACTCCAGATTTCCAATGTTGCCATTTTACCACACTTTCATATGAGTAGTGCAGCTGTCATTTTCACATCTCACCAAAAGCGTGTTTCTGCCATGTAGCGCACAATGGCGCGGTCGATGTGATGAAATCAATATGCGGGACAAATTAAGAAAATCACAGTGACACTGTTTATGGGCAGAGGTCTTAAGATGGCTTTGTTGAAAATTTGGTGAAAAAATTCCTAAAATGACTGTTTACTGAACATGCGTTGCAGAGTTCCTACGCACTCTGAAGTTCAGAATTTTCAATATTTTCACTCCAGATTTCAACATTGCCATTTTACTACACCTCCTATGAGCAGTACAGCTGTCATTTTTCACATCTTGCCAACAACGTGTTTCTGCCATGTAGCTCACAATGGCGCAGTTGGTCTGCGAAATCAATGTATGGGACACATTAAGAAAATCACAGTGACACTGGTCATGAGCAAAGGTGTTAAAATGGCTATGTTGAAAATTTGGTGAAAATATTCCCAAAATGACTGTTTTAGGAGCACACGTTGCACAGTTCCTACATACGATGGCAAGTTTATGAATTTGTAATATTTGCACCAGATTTTCAACAGTGCCATTTACAGTGCTTCCTTATGAGCAGTACAGCTACCATTTTTCACATCTCACCCAAAATTTGTTTCCGCACATGTAGCGCATAATGGGTACAGTTGGTGTGCGAAAACAATGTTTGGGACAGATTAAGAAAATCACAGTGACACTGGTCATGAGCAGAGGTCTTAAAATGGCTATGTTGAAAATTTGGTGACAAAACTCCATAAATGACTGTGTTACGAGTGAGCATTATGCAGTTTCCACGCACCCTCGTAAGTTCATGAATTTGTAATATTTTCAGTCCAGATTTTCAGTGGCATTTTCCACACCTCCTTATGAACAGTATGCTGTCATTTTCCACAACATGGCGAAATGTGTTTTCACACTTTCAATGCAGAAATGCGTGGTCGCTGTGGGAAATCATTGTTTGGGACAGATAAAGGAAATCACACTGACACTGTTCATGATCGGAGGTCAAAAATGCCTGTGTTAACAATCTGCTGTAAAAATCCCCAAACTAGTTACATTACGGGTGTGCATTGCACAGTTTCTTCATGCGTCGTGACTTCACCAGTTTTTAAAGATTTTCACAGCAGATTTTCAACATTGCTATTTTTGCACCTCCCCATGAACAGTACCACTGTCATTTTCACATCCTGTTCGAATGTGTTTTGCACCTGTGGTGCCAAGTGCCGTAGTCACTGTGCAAAAGCAGTTTTCGCCAACAAACTGACATTGCCACTGTTCATGAGGTGGGGGTCACTAAAAACCATGTTGAAAATTTGGAGTGAAAATACCAACTAATGCCTCAGGCGTTAGGGTTTCCAACCATAACCCCCACCCTGTAGAGAATGACAGGCATCAGGGGTGTGACTTGGGATTCTTGCCGTAATGCTCATACCAATTGCACCCACCCACACCCTGCATCCAGTGAGAGGCATCAAGGTGTGCCTGGACTCTTTGGGCCCAAATGTTATCCCATTCTCCTATACCACATCCATCTCACCATATTTCCTGATGGAATGGGGTGTGCATAAGGCCAAAGACCCCAAGGCACACCGTGACACTTGTCAGTGTCTGCAGGGTAGGGTGTGGTGAAATGGCGTGGTCATTATGCCTGACGACCCAAAGGCACACCCCAATGCATGTCACTCTCTGCAGGGTGGTGGTGGGTTGGTTTAGTTCAGTACTTCGCTGCCATTCCTATTATGCAGCTCTGTAACTTACACTACCAATGCCAATGCCAGCAAGCAAACATTTGGCATTGACAAATGCTTGTTAATACAATGATAGATCCCTACCTCACAAGGAGCCTAGGTGTCCCCAAACAATTAATTACTTGCCTGTAGTACTAGTTTCTGTGTAAGCAAGCAAAAGTCATATTAACAACCTTAACCTATTCATTATTTAAACACCCTTTAAGTTGCTCTCTCTACACTAATGTGTACTGACCTTTTCTGTACTCTTGAAGCAAAAGATAAGGTTAAGCAGAAGAAAAGGAAAAGTTGCTAGAAACTGGAACAGGGAATACTCAGATGGTTGGAAATAAGGTACTTCTGCCTCTGAAGTTTAATGACATGTTTTTAATATTAAAAATCTGTTAGGAAACACTAGCATGACTAACATCAACCAGCATGGGAAAAAGGCTTTTATCCAGGTCCACAAATTGTTGCAAAGAATGTGAGATCATTGCACGATAGACTTATAAACACTGACCATATTATTCCCATACAGAGACAGACTGTTTATTTTACCAGTGAAGATCTGAGGGGGATTATTCCTCTGGGAGGTGCATACACTGTAATAGCATGTATAAATTAAAAAGATTAGAAATGTGAGCAGAAATGAGGATTTTGAGATAAAGGACTGTATCATGTGCCAGAGTATGGGAGTGATATATGTTATCACATGTTCCTGTGACAGGGTTTATATAGGAAAACAAAACACAATTAAAACAAAGAATAGCTGAACACAAGGGGTGTAAGAAACCTAGACATGAATTTGTCAATAGTAGACATGTTGTGGAAAAGAATATCAACCTGTAAGTTTACGATGTTTTGGAATAAAGTGAAAAAGTTAGAAGGGAGGAGATTTCAATCAGAAATTACTACTAAGAGAAACTTTTACATTAATTACTTCCAGGCCACTAACTCAAAATTTGGTCTAAATGAATGCATTGAATGGCAGATATTTTGTGGATATATAGCGAAAACATGTTGTAGGTTAAGACAGCATTGTGAATATTTAAAATGTATCCATTGAAAAGGAATGGATCTAGCTGACCTCTGGGGGACTATTTTAGCATGCCAGGAGATAGCAAAGTGATTTAAGGCAGTACAGAGAAATCTAAAGAATATCTACACATGGTTAGGAAAATCAAGTATATATATATATTTTTTTTTATTTTAGTCTTTAGTAACTGGGTAAGGCCCACTAGGCACAAGTGCCTGTTTTCAGTGGCAACCTGGGAGCAGTGGGCAGTTAAGTGACTTGCTCAGAGTCACACAATATGCAAGTGGAGGATGTGAAAATCAAACTCAAGTCTGGTCTGATGGATATACCAAGCTTGTTCACACCTTGTTCCTCTAACCTCGCTCGCTATACTGCTAGCCGAAATATATATATATATACACACATATAGAAAGGAGATAATATAAAATGCTCTATGGAAGGAAAAAGCACAACAGGTATTAATAGGAAATAGTACTTGACACTGTGAAAAGTTTTTAAAGATACAATTTAAGCACAAAATAGTATAATACTTTATTAATATCTAGATGAGTTACTATAAATATTGATAGATGGTTTGAATTACTTGCTATAGAAAATAATTTTGTAAGAAAGAATAGAAGTGGTATTCTTAAAAGATGGCGGATGGTGGCTAATTTACACAAAACAAAATAAACACAAAGATTGAAGTGGGATAGTAGAGATCTAAGATTTTCACAGAATATGAGACTCATAATGTCTGAGACGGGAAGTGGCAGTACGCTGTAGATTTACATTACATCTTAAAAAATAACTTGTGTGATAACATTTAAAAGAAAAAAAATTACTCACCTTAGTAATCTTGTTTCTTCTAACAGAATCTTACTGTATTCTGACTTATGCAGTATGGTCTCACCACAGGACTGCCCCAGAGGCGAAATGGTTAATAGAACCTATGCAAATGATGGAATGCTAGGCTAGAGCTCGGTTTTCATATCACTGTCCATGGTAAACAACTTCTGTCAGATTCTTACAAAGCCTGCTCTAAGCAGTTTCTTATTATTATACACCTAACAATAGGAACAATAATAATAATAATAATACCTATAGCTCCTGCCCAATAAAGAGAAAAAAACACAACGATAGTGCATACCCCTGTTTTCAGATAAATTCTTTTTCTAAGTGACATCACTAAGACTCAAGTCGCAGATGCCCAAAAGAAGCAAGAACCAAACATACCCCCAGGTTTGCATCAACTGTACCACAGCAGCAGTGCAATGACCTTAGGTTTTAGTAGGGGAGAAAGGGGGAGCTCAGAATACAGTAAGATTCCCTTAAAAGAAACAAGATTACTAAGGTGAGTAATTTTTCTTCAAACAACAGGAAATCTTACTGTATTCTGACTTCTGAGACTACCAAGCAGTGCCTCTGGAGATGGGCTAGAACTGATTTAGGAAACAAGCTCTGCAGGACTGCTGTAGCAAACCTGGCATCACCTCTGGCCTGAACATCCAAACAGTAGTGTTTGGTTAAAGTGTGGACTGTTTTCCAAGTTGCTGCTTTACACCTGTCCACTGGAATTTCTCTGGCAGCTGCCAAAGAGGCTGCAGTAGCCCTGGTACAGTGGGATCTGAGGCCCACAGTGGTTGCTTTCCCACCCTTCTATAACAGAACTGAATACAGGTAATGATCCACCTGGCAATGGATTGCTTAGTGGCAGGTCTACCTTTTCCCACCTCTCCATAAGTGAGGAAAAGCTGGGTCTGATTTTCCTGTGACCCTTTGTATAATCCAGATAACAGCTGACTGCCCTTTACATCTAGACTGTGTACTCCATGCTGACCTGAGGTAGAATGGTCAGTAAAGAACATTGGTAAGGTGATAGACTGATTAGGGTGACAATCTGATGCCACCTTGGGGAGAAATTTTCTGTTAGCCCTGAGAACTATTTGTCCCTGTGGACTGCAATATATCCTTGCTGTGTGCACAATGCCTGAGCTCACTGATTCTCCTTGCAGAGGTAATAGGTACCAGGAACACTGTTTTCCAAGTCACATATTTGAGGTCTGCTGTAGCCATGGGCTCGAAACAGGGCTGCATAAGCTGAGCTATGCAAATATTCAGATCTCACATGGGAGTAGGCTCCCTATGTTGTGGATGCAAGTGTACCAGCCCTTAAAAACATTTTAAATACAGGCTTGGAAGCTAGTGAAGATGGCTTACCTGCTGATAGATAAGCTGAAACAGCTGCTAGATGCAACCTCAAGGTGGCAATGGTAAGACCTGTGGAGTGCAAATGGGCCATATAGTCACAGACTATAGAAAGGTTAGCCTGGGTATGGTCTAACCCCTGCCCTGACACAAAGGAAACTCTTTTCCACTTTGAAGCATAAGTCTTTTTAGAAGTTTTCTGGAAACCTGATGATGTCCATAACTCTTTCTGAGAGATGCAATCATGCAAGTCTTCTACTACACCCTGAGTCTGAGGGATAGCAGGTTGGGGCATATGATCCTGCCCTGAAAGGACATGGTAGGTTGCACCTCCTAGGAAGGCTGATTGTCCTGGCTATCAACAATGATAGGAGCATGGAGTACCAGGGCTGTTTGGCTCAATCTGAGGCGATGAGAATCCTTGATGCTCATTGGAGCCTGAGTTTATTTAACACTCTCAGCAACAGGGAAAAGGATGGAAGGCATATAGAAATCTCCCTGTCCAATCAAGCAAGAGCGCATCCATGGGAACTGTACCCTTGATAGGGGGCCTGCAAAAGTACTGAGGGAGCTGGACATTGTCTGGAGCTGCAAACAGATTCACCTGTGAAATGCCCCATCTCCTAAAGATGGTCTGTAAGACCTGCTTGTTCAGTGACCACTCATGATGGCTCTGGATCATTCTGCTGTGGGCATCTGCCAGAGCATTGTCCTTGCCTGGAAGGTAAACAGCTGTGAGGGAAAATCTTGAGGGAGTAACCAAGGCCCTGAATTTCATTGCCTCTGTGCATAGAGGAATTGATCTTGTTCCCTTTGCTTGTTTATGTAGTACATGGTGGTTGTGTTGTCTGTTCTGACCTGCACCTCCTGCCCTCTGATTTGATTGGAGAATAACTGAAGAGCTAGAAGAACTGCTCTGAGCTCTAGAAGATTTATATGCAGAAGGATTCCTGCTGGCTCCATGTGCCGTGAGTGGTAAGATCTCTAGATGTGCCCCCATCCCAGGAGGGATGCATCTGTTGTATCAGGAAGAGAGACTGCTGCACAAAGGGAACCCCTTGTCTAAGATTGTCCCTTTTCTGTCACCACTGAAGGGACTGGAAGTAGTTTTGAGAGAGAATCCTTTCTCTGGAACCAGTACTCTCTCAAGTGGAATCATATGTCTTCTCTGAAATCTGGCTCCCAGCACTGTTACTGCCATGTGCCCCAACAACTGGAGGAAGTGTCCTGTTGGCCTTGAGACATGAAGCTTGAAGAAGTTGGCTACCTGGGTGAGGCTGTCCACCCTGTCCTGAGGCAGGTAAGCTATTCCTCTGTTTGTGTCCAGTTCTGCTCCTTTAAATTTGTGGATTTGAATTAGCTCCAGAACAGACTTTTGTTGTTCACTAAGAATCCTAGAGAGGACAGAACATTTTGTGTTAAGGACAATGCTTCTCGTGTTTGCTGTGAAGATTGTCCCACTAGCAGACCAGTCACCTAGCTAAGGAAAAACTGATACTCCTTGTCATCTCAGGTAAGCCACCACTACTGCCAGGCACTTTGTGAAGACTTTTGGGGCAGATGGGAGTCTGAAGAGCATTGATCTGAACTTGTAGTGGCCTAAGGGTAGCCTGAACCTGAGATATTTTCTGTGTGACTTTCTGATTGGGATGCGGAGTAAGCATCCTTGAGATCAATAGATGCCAGCCAGTCCCTTGTCTCAGGCAGGAAGAATGGTGGCCAGAGAGACCATCTTGAACTTGGGTTTTGTCAAATGCTTGTTTAAGTACCGAGATCCAGAACAGATCACCACTCCCTGTTTTTTCACTGTAAGAAAGTATCTTGAATACAGCCCCTTGTCCAGGTATCGGAGAGGTACTGATTCCACTGCCTGGAATGCAAGTTGTTTTGAAACCTTTGATTCTGACGGGGTTGTTTCTAATTGGAAAGATGGCTTGAACGCTCTTGATCTGATCTTTGGCAGAGCCTTGAAGTTTAGGCAAGTCCCTGGCCCACTACCTCCAGGACTCACTTGTCTGTGGTGATGGTGTTCCATTCCTAGAAGTAGTGGGCCAACCTGTCCCCTGCTGGGGATGGGGAGGTGATCCACACAATTCCCTCAAGGTGCCTGCTTCTGTTGAGCTACTGGCTGCACAGTAGGGCTGGTGCAGCCACTACCCATTCTGACCCTGCCTCTAAAATATCCCTGGGCTGGTACTGCGGAAAAACATGAGACTGTAAAAGGCTCCTATAGGAGTTCTGCCTCTGCCACCACATGGATGGTGTTTCTGGTGAGTGGCAGTTTTTTCTTTAGCTGCTGCTCTTTATAAGCAGTTTTGTAGTTGTCATCTTTTCATGTATGCCTCTGTTTGCTCTCCAAACAGATACACTGGATCACAGGGAAAGTCCATAGTTTTGTTTTGGGTGTCCTGTGTAAGGTTAGTAGCTCAGCCACCCAAAACTTCCTCAGGGACACAGCTGAAGCCATCTGTCATCCTGAATTGTGTCTTAGAGGCTTCAATGCCTCTCGTAGCAGCCTCCTCCAGGTCAGCAACCATGGGAGGAGGAACTGTTAGACCACTTCAGAACTGTAGCACATATGTTCTTCTGGTATCTGGCTAAGTAGATCATATAGGAAGCTGGTCTAATAACCAAAGAAGATTCCAGATAAATCTTCTTGGCAATAGAATCTATCATCCTAGAGTCTTTTTCTGGTGGATGGGGAGCCAGAGGATGCCAGCTTTGTCACAAATTTGGCAGGCTACCTGCACCACACCTTCATGGCTGGGGTTCCAAACTGAAACTTAGCCCCATTTTTAGCAACCCAGTACTTTCCGTCTACCTTTTTGTCTGTAGGTAGAATAGAAGTGGTGTCTGCAGAATCCTCATGGTCTGCTTACTTAGGGACTTATGAAGTGGAAGGAGCAACCTTTTGATGGGGATGGCCATCATTTCTTTATAGTCTTCTTCTCCTCATCCTCAACTGATTCTTGGAATGAGTGGTTGAGAGACTGTGCTACTTGCTTCATAAAAAGCAAAGTAGGAAGAAAAATCCTTGTTTTGCTTATCAGGGAGTCTACTGTATAAGGGTCTGGAGAGATATCAGGCTCTATAAGATCCCCATAGTCTTCATCCTCATTTTCATCGACTGGTTCATCCCCATAACCAGTATCTGGAAAAGGCTCTTTGCCTTGGTCACATTAGTCGGTTGAATCGAGGGTCTGTGAACTGGGAGTTCTGGGAACCAGTTGAGGATTAACGAACCGAGGATTGCAAAATTGAATTATCTGAATTGCATTAGCGATTTCCTCTGCAGAAGGAAAAGTGGTTGGTTTTGGTTGCAGTTCCTGGTGCTACTCTTTTCTTGTCTTTTGACCATGACAGCGGTTCAGCAGCCTTATCCGCAGTTCTTTTCTTAGCAGAGCTATCGCCCTGTCACAGGACAGCCCTCCAGTTCAGTTGTTTGCTCATCGGCTGGATTAGCAGCCTCGGCCATTTTTTCCCTTAGCCTTTCTGCCTTCTCAAGGATGGACTGAGGAAATTGGATCAGATTTCACAATCTGTCTGAAGGTGGCCAAGCCCCAGACAGAATAAACAAATCAGATGGGGATCTGCTTTGGCAAAAGTTCCCACACTCAGTAAAGTGCTGGAAACTGGTGGGTCCCTGTTTGTTTATTAGGCTTCATGACATAACCCAGCCACAAAACTCAAATTTCTCTATTTCTTTGTTTCTTTTCAGTTGTTTCGACGAAGAAAAATCACAGGAGTTACCCTTAAATTTGTTAAGGATAGTAGCCCAGGGGTTAGCCCAGTAAAAGGACCCACACAAAAAACAGGAGTTACCCGGTTAAACTAACTAAAATAACCGAATATACCGAGTTGGACAGATTAAAATTAACTTTCTGAAGAAATACAAAAGGAAAGAAAGCAGTTGTCAGTTTCTTCCCGTGGGAAACTGAGAAGAAATGATTACTACCCTAAATGAACTAAAATCTAAACAATTACTACCTGAAAACCATGGGCAGTGAAAGAATACCAATAAGATAAATTTACTAGTGAAACAACGAGAAAATAAACTTTTCTTCAACAGATGGAGGAGAGCTCTCCAGAGACGCTTACTGAGGCAAGCGAGTAAAGAATCTAACAGAAGTTGTTTATCAGGGCCAGTGATTTGAAAACTGTGCTTGAGCCTGGCATTCCATCATTTGAATAGGATCTATTAACCATTTAGGCTCTGGAGCAGTCCTATGGTGAGACCACATTGCATAAGTCAGAATACAGTAAAGATTTGCTGTTGTTTGAAAGATAAATAACTGCACCTGACACCTCCATAAGATAGGTGCCACTAGAGGTGGGTCTGGCACACAGATTGAGCGTCCATATCTCATGAACACTCACCAGTTCTTTGGGGTGGAGGTGTGCCTGTGCCAGATATGAGTGTGTACTTACAACATATAAGGCTGCTTTGTGGCAGTGGATACTCCTTCCAGTACCTTCAAGAGTGTAGAAAAGGTTAGTACACATTAGTGTGAGAGAGACAACAACATAAAGGGTGTTTAAATAATGAAAAGGTTAAGATTGTTAATATGACTTTTTGCTTGCTTACACAGAAACTAGTACTACAGACAAGTAATGAATTGTTTGAGGACTCCTAGGCTACTTATGAGGTAAGGGCCCTGTCACTGTATTAATAAGTGAAGAAAGTTCAAATGTATTGATAAAATGTACTTAGACAGACAAAGTACAAATTTTAGTGACCAAAAGGATTTTAAAAGGAAGACTTTTTGTAAGCATCTGTCAATGCCGAATGTTGCTTGCTTGTATGTGCTGCTTAGGTATTTGGAAGTGATAGTTCCACACCTTCCTCCCAAGACATCCATGTGTCTTTCCATTCAGTATTCACAGAAGAGTGGGAGGGCAAGGGCCACAGCAGTTGCTAAGGGGTGAAGAGGTGGACAATAGTCAATTCAAAGGCAAAAGAGTCCGGAGGAGCTCACTGAATTAAAGGTGGACAAAGCTATAGAACCAGATGGCATATGCCAAGGATATTAAGAGAACTGCGAGGGAGATAGCAGTACCTCTGGCAGCCATGTTCACTGAGTCATCCAACATGAGTGAATTGGAGGCGGCACATGTGGTCCTCTACACAGTCCAGCAGCAGGAGAAGGTGGGGAACAATAGGCCATTCAGGCTTACCTCAGTAGTGGGGAAGATGATAGAGACATTGCTTAAAGAAAGGATAGTGGGGCATCTAGAAGCCATCAGAGCCCAGGACCATAGACAACATGGATTCACAGTGGGGACATCATGTCAGACAAATCTGGTTGATTTCTTTGACTGGGTGACAAAGGAAGTGAATCAGGGTGGGGCAGTGGAAAGTGCTTACCTTGATTTCAGCAAAGCCTTTGACATCATCCCATATAGGAGGCTGATAAACTAGCTGGGTAGGCTGGGCATGGGGAAGGGTGGTAAACTGGGTTAGAAATCATTAGTAACATTGCAGAACATCTGAAGGAATTTTTCACCAAATTTTCAACATAGCCATTTTAAGATCTTTGCTCATGAACAGTGTCACTGTGATTTTCCTAATCTGTCCCAAACATTGATTGCACACACTGAATGCGCATTATGCGCTACATGCACAGAAACACATTTTGGGCAACATGTGAAAATGACAGCTGTACTGCTCATAAGGAGGTGTGGTAAAATGGCAATGTTGAAAATCTGGAGTCAAATATTAAAATTAGCAAACTTATGAGCATGCTTAGGAACTGCGCAACACACGCTTATAAAACAGTCATTTTAGGAATTTGTTCACCAAATTTTCAAAATAGCTATTGTAAGACCTCTGCTCATGAATGGTGTCACTGTGACTTTCTTAATGCGTCCCATATATTGATTTCGACATCGACTGATAACAGCTGCAATGGGCGGAAATATGTTTTGGGTGACATGTGAAAATGACAGCTATACTGCTTCTAAGGAGATGTGATAAAATGGCAATGTTTAAAATCTGGAGTGAAAATACTGAAAATTTGCAAACTTACAAGTGTCAGTAGGATCAGCACAACAAATGCTCATAAAACAGTCATTTTGGGAATTTGTTCAACAAATTTTAAAATAGCCATTTAACACTTGTGCTCATGAACAGTGTGACTGTGATTTTCTTAATCTATCCCGAACATTGATTTCACACACCGACTGTTCCATTGTGCGCTACATCCGGAAACACATTTTGGGCTAGATGTGACAAATGACAGCTGTACTGCTCATAAGGAGGTATGGTAAAATGGCAATGCTGAAAATCTGGAGTAAAATATAAAAAATTCATGAACATATGAGTGTGCATAGGAACTGCGCAATGCACGCTAAGTAAAACATAATTTTAAGAATGTTTTCACCAAATTTTCAACATAGCCATTTTAAGACCTCTGCTCATGAACAGTTTCATTGTGATTTGCTTAATGTGTCCCATACATTGATTTCGCGACACAGACTGCGCCATTGTGCTACATGCACGGAAATACATTTTGGGTGAGATGTGAAAATGACTGCTCATAAGGAGGTGTGGTAAAATGGCAGCGTGGAAAATCCAGAGTGCAAATATTAAACATTTGCTAACTTACAAACATGTGAGAACTGCACAATGCATGCTTGTAAAACAGCCATTTTAGAAATTTTTTCTGGTCCACGAAGGTCATCACGCCGAGTCGGAGGTAAAGTATGGGGTGAGGGGGTGGTGTGGAGGCACGTGCGAGTGGGTGAGTGCGGGTTGTGGGAGGGAGGCAGGGAGAAGTGCTGAGGAACAGTTTTTGTATTTATAGGTTTATTTTGTTTTAATAAGATGACGAGGACATTTGCCATGCTGGGATAGGCTCCCAGCATGACAACTGGAAGACTATTTGAGGGGCTGGAGCTGACGGGGATTGGGCACCCGTCAGACATACCATTTGCCATGCTGGGGTGTGCTCCCAGTGTGGCACCTGGATGTTTTTGGGGCGTGGAACTGATGGGGGAATTGGGCACCCTGTCGGCCATAACACATTTGCCATGCTGGGATGGGCTTCCAGCATGGCACCTGGAAATGATGGCAGGGGCATGGGCCCGGCCTGGGATTGGGCACCCCTTGGCCCGTACAGTGTGTGTGTGCGTGGGGGAGGGTGAATGCCGTGAGCATGCAGTATGCGTGCATGCGTGTGTGTGTTGCGTGTGTGTGTATGTGTGTGTGGAGGGGAGCTCTGCTCACTGAAGCAGAGCTCTCCTTTCAACTGTATGACCACTGCATTTTCAACTGCTGTCATAGACAGCTGCAGCAGTGATTGGGAACTGGGGCTGCACCTACAAACACACTAACTGAATTGGAAGACGGGTGCCCCACCTCAGAAAACTTGGACAATGGCACTATGTTTCTTGCACATGAGTGAAAGCAACATAAAATGAGAATATAAAGTTAAAATGACTTGTAAATACATCTTTCTTACTCATGCAGAATGAGTTAAGCAGTGAGAAAACTGATGACTTGCCTGTGGATTTCTACGCTGTTTTAAAGGACTGAGCCCTGTTGCCATGCATAAAAATTGACTAAGATGTTAAAAAGATAAGTTGAAATAAGTTGAAATATACTGATACACCGTATTGATATACAGGCCCGATATTCAGAATTGTACCTGGCAATGGCACAAGTGGTGGTGCAGTGCAACTGATTTGCCCTGGAGGAACTAAGAGATATATTCAAAAGAGATGTGCTATTCTGAATATAGCAAATAATGCACACAGCACAAATACAATGCATCGGTGCATCCCCAGACAAGTCTGGATACAAGGATTGGGAATGCTCAAGTGCAACTGTAGCTGTGCCATGCACAATAATCCAGATATTCAGACCTGGATATGCAAATGGAGCCATTATGCATTCATGGTGCAAAATGGGTCCATTTACAATATCGTATAGCCCCATTTGCATGTATTGCACATGGCCGGCCAGCAAAATGCACCTGGCACTCTGCACAGCATGCAGTCGCTGTACCAGGGACCGCAGTAGTACCCTACACAACCCGTAATCCCAATCACCAAAATACTATTATCCACAGATCCCTGGTGGTCCAGTGGTTCCTCCTCCCCTCCCATACCTCCGATCGCCATGATATAATTTCATTTAATTTCCCTGGTGTTCCAGTGGTTCCCTCCCTACCTGAATCCCCAATCACACCGTAATATGACAAGTACATTCCTGGTAGTCCAGTGGTACCTCATCCTTACAGGACCCCAGCCCACCAGCTCCCCACCCTGGGTCAGCATTGGGCAGCATACCCACCTGCATACCGCCATGGCTGCCTGCCGAATGACAGCTTACAGTAGTTTCTGCAAGCTCATTGGTCACACTGTGGGCCAATGGGCTTGCAGTGCATATTGTAATAGTCATTCACACTTGACATCATAGGTGCAAAGACAGATGCAGATGGGTATCATCTGTATAGTGGTGAAACTGAAGTCCATACTGTCTGTAGATCCTGCCCAGGGGCAGTTTATACACCACAGACATCATTAGCAAAAGGAGAAAGCCCTGGCATATGCTGCAGAGCTGTAACACCAGCAATAAAGAGAAACTTCCCAATATCAACCTCTGCGTCCTGCCATTGAGAAGGAACTCAAACCACAAGATGACTTTGCTGACTCTGTGTACTCCTGAGCCTGTCCAATAACAACACATAGTCTATGATGTCAAAGGCTGAAGAGAGATCAAGGAGAATAAGAACTGACAATTCCCTCCTATCTCCTACCCTGACTAGGTCATTTACACCCTGAACAGCACAGTCTCTGTGCTCTGCTTTGACCTAAAACCAAACTTTAGAGACTTATACACGCCGAAGGTCATGAGGTGTGCCTCACGCTACAGCCAAAGAATCACCTTATCGATAACCTTGTCCAAAAGAGCAGGTTAGACTGAGACTTATCGATGGTTCACCAAAGGCATCTGGGTCCAATGCTTGCTTGTTTTCTCTAGAAGGAGCCTCACTGGTGCATTTTGTAGTGCAGCTGGGCCCCCTAAAAAAGGAACACCTAATAATTTAAGTGAACACCAGATCCAGTTGCAGCTCACTAGTAGCCATGTCAGACCTTGGTCCAGATCACAAACAGTCAACCGCAGCTCCAGGATCACTGCTGACCTACTCCACTGTCATCAGTTTAAACTTATCCCATAACAAATGAATGCACCTGTGATGCATAGACCCAATTCTACTGGGCTGTGATGGCCCACTTGGAGAGATCCCAACCCAAAACTAGCTGGTTTGCTTTTTCCCTTAACCTCCTATGAATCATCTGCTGGGCAAGCTGACTTCTCCTTCCACTTCCTCAAACCTTGGGGCTCTCTCCCCACCTACCATCCACTCTGCCCCTTCCCTCTACTCATTCAGATCTCCCCTCAGTGACATTACTTCTCTCCTGCAGTTATCGCTGATACTGGGCCCTGGGCTGCTGCCATTGCATCTCAACCCCTGCTCCTCCTTGGTCCTATACTTATAGAAGCACAGCTCCTCCATGCTCCCAATTTGCAACTTTTGTTCCCACACTGAACTTTGGATTACCTTTTGAAGGCTGTTTATTGTCCTCTTGCAGCACTTTATTGTATTCTACTGTATTTACATAACACTGAATCATTGCCTTTGCAAATTGTTAATATTTGGAATGCTTATTTACCTAGTATTTGTACTGTGATAGTGTTTGTAGTTATACCCAGTTGTTCCTCTCATTTCCTCTACCCCCAGGCTGCATCTGGAACTAAACTGTGAGCAGCTAAGTATGTCTTTCCTGATAATACTTCTGAACTAATTAACTAACTAACTGAAGTTGTTATGTCTAGAGTGCCTCTTACTGCATAAGAATATCAATGACATGGTGCAAGGTTTGGGTCAGAGGTCTGTGAAATGAAGCTGAGTGGTTGTGGCTACAACAACCTTAAGCCATCTTTACATTGCTGAGCTCATACCTTCAGTGGAGTGTTGCAGAGCTGCCCGATTCAAAAGACTCTTGTCTCTTGCATCTTCACAGCCTCCCTCAGCACTGATGTAAGACACGCTGGAGAGGTGCTGGGAGTCGGGCAGTCAGTTGATGGAAGTGCCCACAAGGTGTTTGTGTGGGAGTGAGCGGTGCAGCCTGTCACATGGCTACTAATCTGCTTGCTCCCAAATGTGTCCTCGACGCTCTGGGAACATGGAGCGAAGCAAGGGGTGGCTTACCATGATCTCGGTAAGTGTCTAACATGGCGGGCATTTGTACCACAGTAACCCGAATGCTCATGTTGCTGTGGTGCAAATGCCACTATGTAAACATGACGTCATGCAATAACACTATTGTACTGTAAGAGACACTCCTGACAGATTCTAATATCTAATTATAAATCATGACATCAAGTTTTGTGAAGAAAATCATAGGCATCTCAATATTTAAATTAGATAGATTTTTGCTATGTTCAAGTAAACAGTGCTTCCTGGCTACTACCTTAGGCTGCCTGGTTTAGTTCAACAGTTAACACTCAGTCAATGACAGCAGCAAGGGAGTTATGTTACCTTAAACATAGTAACAATCAAATTAATTTAACTTCCAGGATGTCTGTGAATTGTCAAAAAAACAAATGTCATGCTTTGTAGTGGTTTGTAGCTTCTCTTACTTTGTGTTAGGGAATGCAACCGAGATCTGTAGCAGGGACACGCCTGGCAGACCAAGTATTTGTCAATGGTGTGAGATGCCAAATGTGCAGAGGATAAGGTGTTAAACAACAGGTGTTTTCGGCTGCTGATAAGTGGAAGATAAGAAATAATTACTTACCATAGTAATCTTCTTTCTTCCCAGTGATGCTCAGATGTTCATAACTGTATGCAGTAAGCCTGGAGGGTTGAACTCGTGGAGATTTGGAACATGTAACCCCCTGAAAATGGGGGTTCCCAAAAGTCTTCCAGGAGCTTGCTTGAATGCTCCAAGCCTGAATGCTGTCACGGCATCTAAGCCGTTTATCTGTGAGCGCTTTTAGAGCCTCTGGTACTGTTTCTTTAAGAGCTGTCTGCCTGCAGACATAATTAATTGGATGGGGTCTGTGTGTTTCCCTGCTTGAGTCCCACTTGAGCTGCTGCCGATCGCTCCGTTTCTGTCGCTAAGTGGGCAGAGTGAGCACTTTTCAAAGATAGAACTGTTTGCCAGACATTATTTAGAGTAATAACGAAATACAGACATCTAACCTGCTTTTCTTTGCAGTCAGAACTGTGTTTGCCAAGTCCCCATTCTAGTTTTGAACTGCTGAACTGGACCAATCAGTGTGGGGGACCTTTGAAATGGAGCCTGCTGCTGGCAAATCAGAACTTGGACTCTCATTGTGGAGCCAGCCACCTATATACTGTATAACCAATGCTTCTGGGAATCGTAGTTTGGACTTCAGCCCTTTTTTTACCAACAGGGAGTTTACTGTGAGTGACAGCAAACCAGCCAAAAGAACTGGGAGGAACTCAAAATGCCCAGTTCTGTCTACTAAACTCAGATGAGTTGTGACTGTGAAGAGGAAGGGCTCTGGGCTCCTGCGTTGTTGAGTTTTTTTTATTTTATTTATTAAATTCTCGATTACAAATACCTTTGAGCAGAAACTGCTAGTTTACAAAGGTTCACATCAAAGGATGAGGTCAACATACATACAGAAGTAGTAAAAGAATGCACAATAAACAACCAAAACAACTAAAGAAAAATAAAGATACTCAGTTATAACATACTTTGAGATAATATTCATAAACGAGCAGCTTGAGTAGGCAGCTGGCTGCGGTAACAATAAGAGATACAGGGCACCATAGGCAGATAGTATTGCAGGCATGCGACCGGAGAGAAGTTGGCAGGCTAATGAGCCACTGTCTGATGGTGGTGGAAAATGTCTTGTACCAGTGGACATGTGAAGCAGGAAAGAAGTCACAAGGAAGGCCCAGTGCCAGAGAGAATGAGATTGGGAAAGGGCAGGCTGTGAGACATGAGTGAGCTGGGAGGTGTTTAGAGATCTCTGTTCAGAGAAGCAGTCACACTGAGTGGTAGAGGTGAGGTAAAGTTTGAGATTCATTTTGAAGGGTCCAAGTGTAGTAGAGGAAAGTGCTTCTTTATTGAGGGAATTGAACCATTGAGTGGCTCTATAGATAAGGGCCGCTGACCCATGGAGCTATGACATCTGGTAACCTGAAAGGTTAGAGATTGGGCACCACGTGTTTGTTGAGTGCCACTGTAGGTAGTAGGGTGAGAGCTAACACCAGGTGGCATGAGACCAAGGAAAATCTTTTGGTAAGTAAGCAGGTCTGGTATTGTATTCTGCTGTGTAGGGGTAGCCAGCTGGCCTGTGCATAGAGGTCACAGGTGTGAGTTTGTCGGGCTGCACCTGTCAGTAGTCTACAGGCTTTGTTGAGAGCAAGTGAGATCGCGGAGGGCACTGTTGAGGCAGAGCCATAGATGGCAAGGCCGTAGTCAATGAGAGGTGACAGAGCTGTAGATGGCTAGTTTAAGGGCATCCGCAGGCATACAGTGTTTGTGTTTGTGTAGTAGTCCAATCCGTATATTGGCGGTCTTGGCAATCGTGTCAATATGCCGAGTGTAGGAGAGGGTACTATCCAGGGTAATACCAAGGTACTTGAACTCCTTGACATGTTCGAGTGGGTTCCCACCGTGGTTCTTGATGGTGAGGGACAGAGAGTTGTGCCTGCTCTGTCGGTTACAGAAGGACATGGCTTTAGTCTTGCTGTGGTTCAGGACAAGTTTATGAGAATTGAACCAGTCTTTGATGCGATTGAAGTCGAGCTGCAGCTGGGATTCAAGGACTGTAATGTCATGGTGGCTGGAAAACAGGACTGCATCGTCTGCGTGTAGTAATATTTTTTGGTGGCAGGCACTGGGGAGATTGTTGATGAAGAGGAGAAAGTAGAGGGCCCAGAATAGACCCCTGGGGACTCCGGAGCTGACCGGTTTCTCATCCGAAGAGATCCCTGCAATCCTTACATGTTGGATCCAATTATCAAGGTAGCTGGTGAACCATGGAAGGGCATCGCTGGAGATCCACAGTTGCTTGAGCAGTAGGGGTGGTTAACTGTGTCGAATGCCTTGGTAAGGTCTATAAATACTACCCTCCACAATTCCCTTTGTCAAGCATGGCATGGATGAAGGTTGTAAATTCCAGTAGTGCAGTGGTGGTGCTGTGCCCTTTTCTGAAGCCATGCTGCTCTGGGCACTGTACATTGTACTTATCCAGGAATTCAACTAGTTGGTCCGACACTATTAGCTCCAGCGCTTTGGATAGTGGGGAGGAGTGAGATAGGTCTGTAATTGGTGTGCAGTGTCCTGTCTCCACTTTGTGAACCAGTGTGACAGTGGCTTTCTTCCAGAGAGGAAATGGCCTAGTCTAAGTGAGAGATTAAAGATCTTTGTAAGTGGTTCTAAGATTTCATCGAGGACTTGTGCCAGCAGTTTCAGGTCAAGGAGTCACCCTGTACCCTTGCTTGTCAATGACCTTTTGAATGTATTTTCTAGCTACTTGTGGTGGGACCACCTTAAAAAAAAACTTTAGGGTTGTACGTTCTAGTTGGGGGTAACTTGGGAGGAGTTGGAGGAGGTCATCGAAAAAATTTGGTGGAAGGACACTGTCAGGTTTGTAAATGCATTATTAAAAGTGCTGGTGATGATACCTAGGTCAGTGTAGGAGTGTCATGAAGGTTGAGCATAGTGGGTGGTGCTTTAGGATCCTTGCCTGTGAGTTCTTTCATGTTGTTCCAGAATTTGTTTCCTAGTCCCAAGAGTTGGTCAGAGACTCTTTGTAATATCTGCGTTTAGCATTCCGGATTCTTCAGTGCAGTCATTTCTGGCTGCTTTGTATATTGTTTGTTTACTTGCATTGGGTTGCATGAGCACAATGCCAGAGATAGTCTCTGTGCTTGAGCAGAGTTAAAGGTCAGTAGTAACCCAGGGTTGGTCTGTCCTTTGACCTTCATCTTTTCACTGGTGAATAGATGTCACAGGCTTCATTGAAACGATTGGTAAATGGGTCCAGAGCTTTGTTGGTGTCATTGAAGTCAAGCACTGCCCAGTTCAGCCTGGTTAGATTAGATTTTAACAGCTGGAGTGCCCTTGTTTGATAAACCTGGCATAGATAAGCTTGGGAGGGGCTTGTGGTATTTGTTTGACCAGGAGCAGATGAGAAGGCGAATGGTCATTTATTGTATCAGGAGTACAGAAACATTGGAGATGCGTTCAGGGCAGTTAGATAGAATCCAGTCTAGAAGCATAAGGAGTCTGTCCTATAGTTACACCTAGTGGGGGCACTGACCAGTTGAGTGAGGTGATGCACCGTGGCTGCATCCTTATAGATAGCGGCCTCAGCGAGAGCCAGTTAATGTTAAAATCACCCATGATTATGGTTTCAGAATTATGTTGCTGGACCCTTAGATATTCCATGATGCTGTGAAGCCAGCAGCCTGGTCTCTTGGGGTAAGTAAACTGAGATGGCAGTGAGTTCCTTGTTATGTGCACCAAGAGGATTCTGATTATGAGGACCTGAGAGGAGTTGCTCAGGCTGGGGATGGGATGATGTGACCCATAAGGGTATCCTTAAGATAGATGGTGCAGCCCGCCCGTTGCAATCCTGTCTTGCCTGAAAATGCAGTAGCCAGGGATAGAGACTGAAGTATCAGGGATTTTAGGGTTTAGCCATGTTTCCACAACTGAGAGGACATCAGGGTTGTGCTGTAGGATCCATGGTTGGAGGAGTCAGTTGTTTAGGATGCTGCAGGCATTGATGGATGCCATGGTGAGTGTCCCTGTCCTTCTGCTTGGTGCCACTGCTGGCTGCCCAGGTGGTCCTGGGTTGGGGTGAACATTTCCTGAGAGCAGGAGCAGCATAAGGAGAACTTGTAGGAGAAAGGATTTCAGCATCTTGTAGATACCTGGTGGTTAAGTCATAAGCCAAAAAAAGTTTTCACACGGAAGCTCGGGGCCCTGAAGTTTGGCCTTACAACTTCAGAGTGCCAGTATGGACTGAATCAGAGTTGTAAGGAGAAAGAAGCACCAGAAGTGAGGAAACCAGGCTCACCTGTAGAAGACCGGAGAAATTGCTGAATCGCGCTAGGTCTGTCAGAACTGAATCTGCTCTGTGTTCTCCCGGTATTGTACAGTAATTGCGATCTGATAGAGAAGCAGCCTGCCTGGTATAGTACTTTCCTTTTACATATAAATGTGTGTGGCTTGTGGGAAATCATGTTTAAAATCCCTGTATGGTGAATTGAGTGCCTGAAGCTAGAAGTAAACCCCAGCTTAATCCAGACTACATCCATTTGCTCTGAACTGCCATGGGGTCCAGTCACAAGGACCTTGTTCACATGGTCTGCTCCTCCTGGTAATCAGGACAATCTGCCTTCCATTCAGTTTCAGCATTGAATTTATGAGTACAAATCAGGGTAGCTCCTGACATCATCTAATTGCAAGTGTTCCATCTGATTACTTTTCCTTTCTTTCTTCACAAACTGAGCCTACCGGCTCCGGATTACAAAGTGGTATTGTGCATGCATTTTCCATCCTCAGGGCCCCAGCTAGTTGCACCAAATAGGCTAGCCTCTTATTGCCTGGGTACCCAGTAAGAGTGACATTTAGGACTCTGAAATACGTGCACAGTACTGTGATTATTAATGTGACTGAATCAATTAACCTGATTTCCCCTGTCCTTGTTACTATCCCTAAATAAATCAGATTTGGTTGTTTAGCAAAGTTACACTACTTGAACTGTGTGTCTATGTTGAATTACTGTACAGTGGTTATTGTATAACTGCATCTCACTTTACAGGGGTCCCAGAGTCAAGCTGATTAGAACAATCCTGGTGGTAAGTGTATATTGTAAGGGTGCTGTGATTGATTTGTGTGGGCCACTAGTGGAAGAAGAAGGGATTGCAGTGACCCAGAGGGCTGTGACCAAGTCATATCAGACTGTCTTAACACCGGCGTCTGGGTTGAGGCACCCACCATCGGATCAGGCCCCTCAACCTGTTGTTGGCAAATCAGGCAGGGGTAGTAGCCCTTGGGATAGTGCCCCTGGGGGTTACAACATGCAAATGATGGAACACTTTGACTTGAGCATCTTTCAAACACTGCCTCTACTAACTGCCTGTGTTCTAAACCTCTTCAGATTTTATAAATGGAGCCTGGAAAGTAGGCCCTAGTAATATAGTACTTATCATTTTATTATTAAAATCGGGGTTTTCCCAATAATATAAATTTGTGATGCAACCCCTTGTTCCCTGGGGTTACTAGAATCCCACTTAGAATCAGTGGCAGGCAGGGAGGCAGCTTGTGAGATGCCAGTTAAATGGGTTTCACACTGTCATGCTCTGTGTTCAGTTTCTGCTGAGCTGGAGTGATGATGTCACCTTAGAATTCTCGCAGCAACATAAGCTATAATGGAATGCTAGCTACAGAGGTTAGCAGTAGAACGTTGGGAGATTCAGTTCAGTTTCAGAGAGAGCTACTTTAAAGAGAAGAGGCTGTGTGTTGTCACCTAGAGAGGAAAACAGAAGACCTGTAGAAGGAAGTGGTGAGACCGTTCCTGAAGTTGTTCCAGTGCACCATCCCCAGAGGGATGGGGAATTCCAGGAATTCAGGGCAATCCCTGGTCCAGCTTGAGAGGAGAAGCTGCTGAGAGTCATTTTGTTCTGTGAGTACCAGAGATTGTGTTGTAGGAAAAGCCCTGGGGCACCTGCATACCGTGGTGAGTTTTGCTCTGACACAGAGACTGTGTTCACCAGAAAGCATTTCAAGTAAATGTGTCTGCCTGCTATGGGGTCATAGACTTGCCAAGTTCAGAACTTTTAAACTGTATATAACCTAGAGGTATCTGCAACAGTGGGGTCTAGGGTAAAGGTAGCCACATACAGAACTTTTAAAGTCAGGACACCTCCAGTGAAAAGCAAAATGTTAAATGTGAAAAACATTTCGAGAGAGCATCTACAAACAGTGTTTTCAGAGAAAGGTGTTGTAACCAAATGAATGGTTGAGTATAGATTTGGGAGCAAAGGTGGGAGACCCCTGAGGAAAGCACCCAGACATGGGATTTGGAATTTTGTATTTTCCTGAGATCCAGAATATGCTCATGGGTGGTTTAGGGAGTCACCATCAACCTCCATGCAATATGGAAAAGTGTCCTAGTACTGGCTGGGGTGCCATGTCAAGGAAAAGAAGAGAAGTGTACCAGTTTGGGACATGTGAGCCCAGATTCATTCAGAACCTGAGGGTTTGCAGTAGGAAGTGTGCTCCACTGTACCTCAGTAATCTGCATTACCAGTGAGAGTAGCCCTGTGGGGGCATCTTTCCTTTGTTTATTCTCTGTGTTATGTGAATAAAAGTCACGCTGTAGAATCCCAGCCTGGTTTGGACAGTACAGTTATTGCTTCCAGTGTCTGGATTTACTTTGGTGCCCTGCCCAGAAGTACAAACCTAGCATAATGCTGAGCAAACGTTTTCTCTCAGGGGCCCAGTGCGATGGCCATGCTAAATGGTCCCCCCCAGGTTTGAGCTAGGTAGTTTCCACACTTGGTTTGCCTGTCTGAGAATGGCAGGCTCTGAAGTAAAGTAATGGGTCTACAGAGGAACTGTGATATTTGTAGTGACTACCCCCACCCACCTCAGTGGCACCTAGAAGTGAGAGGAGCAACCCTGCTGGTTGAACAAGGGGGACTGGTGGAGGAGGTTACATGAATAATACCCAAAAGGTAGAAGCACAATGAACCCTGTTCACCAAAACTATTGATGGGTGTGGGAAAAAACACTCCAAGGGTGTATAGTGATAAGGGTGGCACCGCATGCAGAGTGCAGAGGCTGAAGTTCTAGTAGGGGAGGTGAGAGGAAGTTATGAATATCTGAGCATCACTGGGAAGAAGAAGATTACTATGGTAAGTAATGTTTTTCTTTAACCCCAGTAATGCTCAGAATTTCTAACTCTATGCAGACTACCAGCAGTATCACTGGAGGTGGGCACAGAACTTATTTTGCAAACAGACTTTTCAGGACTGTTGTCCAAACCTACATCACTCATAGACAAAATATCTAGATTGTAATGCTTTGTAAAGGTGTGTACTGTCTTCCAGGTAGCTGTAAGTAGTAAGTAAGTAAGTAAATTTTATTTTTAAGTGCTTTTCAAAGCCATAAGCGCTGTACAATTAAGCAAACATTAGAATTTACAAACTATGGCAAAATAACAATAATAATAAAATCACAATAAAATTCACAGTAAAATCACAATAAAATCACTCTCCATATGCTTTCAGAATAAATACGTTTTAGCTCCTACTTAAAACTCTCGATGGTCTGCTTTACAAATGTCCAATAATGGAACATCTCTGTCAGCTGCTAAGGCAGCAGCTGCCCCTCTTGTGGAATGGGCCCTCAATCCTGATGGTGGCTCCTTACCAGCCTTTGTGTAACAGAACTGGATACACCAGACTATCCATTGAAAATTGACCTTTTAAAGGCTGGATTACCTTTTCCCACATCCCCATAGGTCAGGAACAGCTATTTTCTCCCCTGTCTAAGGCCTTTTGTGGCTGTCATGTAGTAGCTGATAGTCCTTTTTACATCCAGACTGTGGAGTCTTCTTTCACCAGAGGTAGAGTGATCAGTGAAAAGACAGGAGAATGATGGACTGGTTTAAGTGGAAGTCTGAGACTACTTTTGGGAGAAATTTTCTGTTTGTTCTAAGGACTAGCTTATCCCTATGAAAGGAGATATAGTCCTGATCTATGCAGAGAGGCTGAAGCTCACTAATCCTTCTTGCAGAAATCATTGCCATGAGAAAACTGTTTTCCAAGTGACATATTTTAGATGAGCTGCAGCCATGGGTTCAAAGGGAGAGCCCATGTGTTTAGCTATACACATGTTCAAATCCCAAGCTGGCACTAGTGCCCTGTGAGGGGATGTAGATGATTCAGACCCTTGAAGAATCATTTAAAGATAGGATCTGAGGCTAGGGTTACCCTTGCCCTGGCAGGGAGGTAGCAGACACAGCTGCCAAATGAACCTTCAGAAAGCTGGGTTGCAAACCAGAGGAATGCAGGTGAGAGAGATAATTCAGGACAACTGAAATTTTGGCCTGGTATCAATGATCTGCTAAGCGCACCAAAGTGAAAACCTTTTCCATTTTAGAAGAATAGGTTTTCCTAGTAGAAGATTTTCTATAAGCTTTTAAAATGCTGAAGACAGATTGAGAAGGTTCAATTTTGCATATTCTATGTCCTCAAGAGCCAGGCCTTGAGGTTGAAGGACTTGAGATTCGGATACAACAGAGTTCTCTGGTTGGAAGTCAGTAGATTGTGCCTCCGAGGGGAGGTGTATTGGTTTTGTGACAGACATGGAGAGCAGAAGAGAGTATCATGGCTGCCTTTGCCAATCTGGAGCTATCAAGATCAGTGATGCAGCATGGGACCTGAGCTTGAGTAGTACCCTGTGAACCAGCGGGAAAGGAGGAAAGCATAAGGAACCTCCTGAGCAATCCTGGGTCAGGGCATCCAGAAGGGTGTGCCCTGGTCTGGTGGTCTGCAACAATGCTGGGGCAGGGATGGTTTTGGTGGGATGCGAACAAGTCTACCTGTGGAGTGCCCTACCTTCTGAAAATTACCTGTACCACCTGTCTGTTCAGGGTCCACTCCTGATGGGTCTGGTTGATTAAACTCAAGGCATCTGCCAGGATGTTGTCTTTCCCTAACAAATGAATTGCCTGGAGGATATTCCCAGAGACTAAGCTAGAGTTCAGATATGATTGGCTTCTGTACAAAGGAGGCATTACCTAGTGCCTCCCTCCTTGTTTATGTAATACATTGTGGTGGTATTGTCTGTTCTGATCTGCACCTTGCCCGCAATCTGGGAGAGAAAGTTCCTAGAGCTGTAAAACTGCTCTGAGTTCCAGCAAGTTTATGTGCTGAAGGGACTCTGCAGCTGACCAGGTACCCTGGATGGTGTGCTGCCCTAGCTGGGAGCCCCAGCCCAATAGGGATGCATTTGTTATGAGAACTACTGAGGATTCTCCTTTTGAAAAGGTTACTGTTTTAAGTTGGATTCCTCTTTCCACCATAAGAGGGCGGTAACAGTGCCCTTATTACTGGAATGAGTTTTGAAAAGGATATTTTTCTGACACCAGTGAGTCCCAAGGTGGAACTGGATGCCCCTCATGTGGAATCTGGAACCCATCACTGTGCCTATGCAGCAGCCATGTGGCCCAGTAGCTGGAGAAAATGTCATGCAGTTTTTGGTTTGTGCAACCTGAAGGAATTTGCCACTAACTGAAGGCTTGCACTCTTTCCAATGGTAAATAGGCTCTGTCCTGTAAGGTATTTATTTCTGCTCCTATGAACTGCAACACCTGTGTGGGGGTGAAAGCTGACTTTTGTGATTGATTAGAAACCCCAGGGACTCTAGGAGGTCCTGAGAGACTTTAAATCCTACTGTACCTTCAGTGAGGATTTTCCCACCACTAACCCATTGTCCAGATAAGGGAAGACAGTGATACCATGTCTCTGAAGATGTGCTACGACAGCTAGACACTTTGTGAATACCCTTGGGGCCAAAGAAGGCCAAAAGGCAGGGCTGAAAACTGGTAGTGACCTGAAGAGTCTGAATCTGAGATATCTCTGGTAAGAATCCCTTATGGGTATGTGGAAATAGGCATCCTTTAAGTCCAGTGATGCCAGCCAATCTCCTTTGGAGCACTGGCAAAATCACAGCTAGAGTTACGATTTTGAATTTTGTTTCTTTAGATGCTTGTTTAAAGCTCTGAGATTGAAAATAGGCCACCATTCCCTACTTTTCTTTGTGGTTAGGAAGTATCTGGAATAAAAAACATTCCCATCAGAGTCTTTGGAACTGGTTCTACTGCTTTCAGCTGTAGCAGGTTTTGAACCTCTGACTCTAGCAGTGTTTTTCTGCTAGTGAGGGACAGCTGAATACTCTGATTTTCTGAGAAGAAGGATTTGAATTCCAGAGACAGACCCTGACCCACTACCTCCAGAACCCATTTGTCTGTGATGATGTTCAGCAAGACATGGAGGAGTGAGACAGTCTGCCTTCCACAGGTAAGGAGAAAGCACCCTTTGGCTCAGGGGTCTGTTTTGATTGTGGACTTGGCTGAGCTTGGGACCCTCGCCTCAAGCCCCTCCTTCCCTGCCCCGGAGCATCCCTGTTGTGGATACTGCTGGTACTGGGGTAAGGCCACTAGTTGGAAGAAGGGCCTGGTATAAAAGACCTGCCCCAGCCTCCTCTTCCATGAGGCCTGGTGGATGGTGAAACTCTCTCCTTGGCAGAGTTGCTTCTGTAAGTGGTCTTATACTCATCCACCTTCTTCATGTATGCCACAGTGGACTCCCAAAGAGGAGTTTCCTCTAGAGGAAAATCCAAGGCCTTAGACTGGGTATCTTGAGTAAGGTTTGTAGCCCTAGCCATGCAAACCTCCTCTGTGCCACCATATTCGCCATCCATCTGGCTGCAGTATCATTGGTGTCATCAGCCATTTGGAATTGGTACCTAGTTGCCTCTAACCCAAACCTGGCAGCTTAGCCAGGTCATCTGACAAAGAGCAAGGGCTTTCTGGGACATGGCCAGGACTGACTGCCACAGTGACTTCTAGTACTGGGCAGCATATTCTTGAAAGGTAGCCTGACACATAGCCAGAGGGGCTGACATGTACTCTTTTTGGCCATGCTATCAATTTTCCTGCAGTCCTTGTCTGGAGGATGTGAGGACAGAGGGACCCTGGCCTTGTTGCAAGCAGCTTGCTGAACTACCCCTGATGGTCTGGACGGGAGAAGAAAGTCAGTTCCCTTCCTCTCCAACTGGTATTTTCTGTCTATCCTCCTGTCTATGGGAGGAGTGGAATTTGGTGTTTGGAGAATCTTTAAGGCATCCTTCTTAAAGGATTTCTACAGTGGTAGGAGAAGAGCCTTTGTGGGTGTCAGCCCCATTATCTCCAAGTACTCTATCTCCTCTGCATCCTCAACTTGTTTGGTAGTGGAGATGTCTAGTGCATCTGCCATCCTCCTTATAAAAGTAAAATGGGATGGAAAATCTTCAGTCACCCTTGGAGGTGAATCAAAGTCCTGTTCAGGGACACTTCTAGTTCAATTGGTCCCTCCTCCTCCTATATTCATCATCATCAAACAGATCTTGAAGGGTGGATGCACATACAGCCAGCCTGGGGACCCTGGGAAGGGGCAGGAGGCTGCTGAGGAGGAACTATTGCCTGTAAAGATTGGATAGAAAGTGTATGGGCAACAGTGAACAACAACAGTGTTGTTCACTTTTGAGAGTTGTCATGACAACTGTTGAAACCTCGAGGCAAGCTCAATAGGTTTGAGGTGCCATGACACCTTGACAAGTGAATGGCACTGTTGTTCTCTGTTGCCCATATACTGTCTTTTATAGTGTATGGGCAAAAGTAACAAGAAAACAACATGGTTTCTTTTATGATAAGCGCTGTGATGTCGGGAACTCCCGCTGAGCTCGAGTCAGTGACAACACTCCTCCGCATTTTAAATTAAATAATTGGGCTCTGCTGTGTGCCAGCTAAGATATGAACAAAACAGCTCTTATATTTACATTAGGACGTCCACCAGTGCCTACGCTGAAGTACCTGCCCATTTTTGTCGCCATGAACGCATGAGTGCACATGGGCAAAAATGGTAATATCTGTTGTACCACTGATGTGACGTACTCACAATAGTACAACAACATCATGACATTACATTAATAGCACAACAAGACTAGGGAACATTAGATTTTAATGAATACAACGTTCTAACATACACTATATGAAGATAAATAGCTACAGTGAAGATAAATGGCATACCTTAATTTAAAATGTTTCAGTTAAAAAAATAAATCATTCATTCTAATGTTTGATTCTCACCTACATTATTTAAATGTGTTGATACACCAAGGGTGGAATATTCATACTGAACCAAAACATGCACAATAGCGGTGGCAGGAGCTGAAACAGTGTGCCATATTGTAACGATCGTAATATTCAAACCAGCGCAGGCCAAGTTGTGCCTGCTAACACAGCTGAATATCGCACCTGATGAGCCATGGTGCAACCAGGGGTGTGCAGTGGAACAGGGCCGAGTGCAGTAGCACATCCAAGGATGTGCAGGGACAAGGACAGGAAGCAGGGTGCACTAGCCATGGATGCACCATGGGCGGAGGAGCATGCAGCAGGCCAGACAGACCAACCCCCACAAGGCCCCCATGAGCTGCACATCCAGAGGTGAGCTGAACGGACCACCAGCCGCGAACCCCAGCACCCATCCAACAGCAGATGTGGGTCAGCTGTCACACCCGCGGGGCAAGGTGCCCCAACGCACTCCCCAGCAAACAGTGACCACAACACAAGGAGGACCAGGACCCTCCCATGCCACAGCACCACACCAATGCTGACCACCCCTGTACAGTGATCCTAAGACACCTGGCCCAGAAGTATTACCAAACAGTGCATGGCACCGAACGTATGCCACCACCACCACTGTGACAATGCAACCCTGTGCTCCATGGTGCCAGGCATGACAGCCACACCATGATCCCCCTGCAGCAGGCGACACCAGCCACTGGCGCCCCGCAGCATACACAATGCACCCTGCATGACCCCACAGTGGCACAGCATAGAGGTCACCCTTGTGTCAGTACCTGAGGGACCCCACATGTGACAAGGCCCACCCTGGACGCCACCACCAGCAGAACAGCACCCCACACACCCACCCATGCCCACATCCTGTCCCAGCATGGCCCCACCAGACAGACACAGCAGCCCACTGTGGTGCATGGAGCAAGCGCCACAGGATGCAACACAGGGCATGAACAAATCCCCACCCAGTCCCAAGGGTACCCCGTCACAGATCCACATTGCAGGGCAACAGATGCTGCTGTCACTAGTCCAATCGTGTCATGTACCCAGGTCTGCACACCACCATGGCACTGGTGAGTTAGCCATGTGGTGCATGCACCACAAACCTGTCCGCCACCAGCATGCAGCTGGAGCACATGTGACAGACAGCAGACCACAGGCACCACTCCAGACACCATCGACAGCATGGAGGGGACAACAACAGCACCGCCCACAGTGTCACCAGAGGCAGGCGTGCAACAGACCAGGAGCCAGGACTTCAGCAGCCAGGGCACCATGCCCAGAGGTGGCTGGCATGGACTGCCACCAATGTCATGCCAGCAGACATGCATGCTGTGGAGGTCGGCATGACCATGCGTACCACAGACATGCAAGGGGCACAGCCGCATGGGCCAGGCACACACTGCCAGGGGTGACTGGGACACAGCACATGCATCAGAGACCACTGCACACAGGCATACAGTGCACAGGCACAACACACATACCACAGATAGGGACCATGGCCCCCACCTACACCAGTGGATGGACCCTGGCAGACACACCCACGACCAGGCCAGCACCACCCCAGATGCCATGCACACCACTGCAGCAAGGCACCAGATGCCTGCTGCAAATCAGAGACCACCACAGTTGTAGTATGAAACGTATCTATATTGCAAAAGTTAACAGATTCAACAATAACTATTTATAGTACTATATACAAAGTGGGGAGGGAAGTACAAGGCTACAATTTGGGGGTGAATGGCGGGGCAAATAGAATAACAAGGAGGGGACAGAGGGTGTGAGGGACAGTTCAGGGAGGCGAAGGAACAGCGTGGGTGCCGCATGAGCCTGCTGGTGGCCCCTCTGGTCCCTGTGCTTCCTGTGGCACCTTCTGTGCACGGCCAGTCACTATGCTTCATGCCTGCAGCAGCTCCAGTGTGATCTGGGTAACCTGCAGGATCTCCTGAATGTGATGCTCCAGAGTCACCCAGCGTTGTCCACCCAGGACAAAGGAGCAGAGTCAGATGCGTGTGACTGGCCAGACCCCGCATCCCACCAATGTGCATGGCATGCAGCTGTGGTCTGTGCCTCTCTGATGGCATCACGACCACCCATTGTGGTGCGTCCACATGACACACCTACCCAGACACCCATAGCCATGCAAACTGCTGCACACCCCACCACCCATGCACTGAACAGCACCAATGTGGCTATACAGTGTCATGGCTATGCAGTGTGATGGCAATGGCATAGCCAGGAGCATAGTACATGCACAGCCCACCTATGACACCCACCACACGTGCAGTCCCACAGGATGGTGCGGAGTTTACCATGGGTGTGCATGGCAGTGGGACCATGTGGGGGCCATGCCCCACCACCACCCCTGCAACCCACCAAGCACAGATATAAGGTGAAACATGGCACTCACCTGCGTCCTGATAAGCAGGGTGCTGCTGAACCCTGGCACCACCACTGTGCCCTGGCTGCAAGGCCACTCCTCCAATTCCAGCCTGCCATTCCTGCTCATGGGCCAACCGGGCCCTACGGCGATCCTCTGGGCCTAGGTGCAAACATGGAAGGGTAACATCAGTACAAACCAGTAACATAGCCCCACTTTGCTGTATGGTGCCGACAACCAAGCTTGCTGTGATGCGGTGGCTCAGGGTGCACACAAGGCACCCCCAACACCAGCAACACAGGAACGGCCCCCCGTGGCATGGCCTGATGACCACCATAATTCCAGGACAGACAGATACTACCAGTGTTGTGAAGAAGCACCTTCCTGGCTGTGGCAAGGCGACCTGCCTGGACGTGCCTGCAGTCACCCTAGGCGGTCGGGGTCCTGCCACTGGAGGTCTTCATAGCGGTGGTGACACTGCTCAGCAGTTCTGCTGCACTCAGTGGCTTCCTCAAGGCTCTCTGCCACCTCCTGCCACACTGCTGTCTGTGGCCTCAGGAGGGTTACCTGACCAAAGAGGCACCTGCATGGGGCTCCACTAATGCCACCAGGTTGGCTGGCTCAATCGTCATTCACATGGTGCTGTGGTGAGCGGCATAGTGCTGTAGCTAGCAGCCACAAAATGCCACCCTGTGGCGCTTTATGCCCCATGTGCGGAGGCAACCTGTACTGCTCTGCCAGTCGCTCTCAGCGTTGGCACCGAACTGCACAATAGGGGTGCAGCCATGCGTCACGCATGCCACCCAGAAGGCAACAGTCAGCTGCAGGATCCAGGGTCTGTCCATACGGGAGCGCCATAGCGCTGATTGGGAAGCCCTGAGTGTAGCACAGTAGGGTGCATGTGTGTGATGCCATGCAGTAGCCTAACACTGTGGCACCATGGCACCTATGGAGCACCATGGCATGAGCGCCCTCTGAGCATATAGCACACTTGCACCACAGGCACAGTTGTAGCCATGCCCTGTACTGCCTCCCGTGCACAGCATATCAGCAGCGCCACTACCATCAACTCAGCACAGTGGGCATGTGTTTGTGCGGTGCCGGTGCACATATCACAGTGGTGCGCCATAGCCTGAGCACTCTCAACACCATTGCGCAAGGCACAACAGTGCGATATTCAACCAGGATATGCAAATCAGCTCATGAGCCATTCCATGGTGCATCCACTGCATTAGCATCCCATTACAGTTGTGCCTGCCCTCATTTGCATGCGTTGCACTATAAATATGTGACCTGAGGCAGCATAGGCCATGGATCTATATTGCAGTCCTTTGAGGTAGGTTGCATGCTGTTGGGATGTGGGGACAGTGGTCTGGGAGGCTGTATGGGACTGCACAGTCCAAGGTAACACCTGTCTATCCCCAGACATGAGCATGACTGAGCGAGAGGATGAGAGGAGCAGGAAGGGTGCAATGGAGGAGGTCTAACTTTACCAGGCGGGAGAATCAGATGCCTGTTCAAGGCATGCCTCGACAGGGCTGCTGCTTAGTGGACAGCTGGGAACACCACAGACCCATGCTGTGGCTTGGGGTGAGGTGGCACATGCCGTCAACCAGCAGGGCAGCCACCAGCAGTCTGTACAGGAGTGCAAGAAGAAATTAGCACGGACAGGAGGCGGATTAAGATAAGGTGGCCACAATCAGGGTGGCGTGACTGCCACCAGTGGGGCCAGCAGGGCGTGCTCCACCTGATGCTACAGGAGGAGCAGGTGGCCAGCAGTATGTGGGTAGTGCTGTCAAGGGTGTTCCTGGTGGTGGCTTCCAGATGGGCAGCAGCCCATCACTACATGGTAGGTCCAGGGCTGGCAATGTATGCGTGGTAGAGAGGCAGGCCCAGGGCAGGCAGAGCCACTAATGGTACTGTGTTCCTTTACAGCTCCTTAGCGTCTGCATGGGGCAGCGGTGGTGAGTGTGTCTGCTGAGGGAGGCCCTGGACACAGTGGAGTGACATCCACCTCCACAGATGTCCGAGGACCGACTGTCTGTGTCTGTCCGGACTGATGTCGGGGTGTGGGTGCAGACATGTGCCTGCCTGTGTCCCAGCGTGACACCGCCCTCGGTGTCCAGTGGTGCTGGGACACAGTTGAGGCTGGCCCCAGCACTGATGATGACATGATGCACATCCCGGACAGTAATGTATGTGGGACACAGGATGGCCCCACGGATGGCATCCGCCCAGGTGGTTCCACGGGTAGTGCTGGCATGGCTGCCTGCACAACAGCCCATTCTCTGGCTGCATCTGCATGCTCCAGTGGGACAGCACTGGCATGTGGCAAGGGTGGTGGGGCTATTGCTGCTGCTGTGGCCGCCAGTGTTGCTTGGCGTCGGCAGCTGGAGGCAGCAGCAGCAGATGGCCAAAGTCAGTGTGGGGACAGGGGCAGGAGGTGGTGGCAGTGCACCATGTGGATGTACCCCAGAATGGCAGTGCTGTGCAGTGCCTACCGTTGAGGGTGCTGGGCAGTAGGACCAGGAACACCACAGGGGACAGCATGTTGGACATGCTGATAACCTCTTGGTTGACTACGGACATCTTCTCCAGGCCTCATTTGATCAGCAGATGCAGCTCGTGGTGGCAGTGGATGTGGTCAGTGCAGTTCTCGCCAGGCAGAGGAGGCGGTGCAGCAGGGACCATGCCTTGCTCCTGGCAGAGTTGGCCCAGCATCAGGCGGATATGACCACTGCCATTGACAGACAGACCACTGTAATGGCAACTGTCGTGACTACACTGGCCAACTGGTTGGATGCCCAGCAACCCTTTACGCTCCGCAGAGTGCTATGTCCACCCGTTCGGCATTGTGTCACCCTGCTATGTTGACACGGGTTCGGCTGTGGGCATACCTAGCATGCCTGGTGTGAGCATGTTTGGTGGCCTGCAGACCCCTGCATGGACACAGTCAAGTTCACACAGCCACCCTGGTGCCCTTTGGTGCCTCCCATGAGGCCACTGGTCAGCCTGGCACAGCTGGCATGTCTCAGTGGGGCCACCCATGCATCCGAGCAGCCGTGGTACTGTGCTGCATGACTGATCTGTCCTCTCCATGGCCACTGTCTGCCACCACCCTGTGTGCACCATGGTGTTCTTTGTGCAATGCATGGGTTAGGGTGCCCAGACCTGTGCACACATGGTCCCTGTGCACACCTCCCGGCTGCTGGCCACTGTAGCTTGTGCGTGATGATGATGCCTGCATGCGCTGTCTGCCAGTGTGCAATGGTGCTCACTATGTTGACACGGGTTTGGCTGTGGGCATACCTAGCACGCCTGATGCGAGCATGTTTGGTGGTCTGCAGACTCCTGCATGGACACGGTCATGTTCACAGTGTCACCCCTGGGGGCCCTTTGGTGCCACCCATGAGCCACTGGTCAGCCTGGCACAGCTGGCAGGTCTCAGTGGGTCCACCCATGCATCCGAGGCAGCCGTGGTATTGCGCTGCATGACTAACCTGTCCTCTCCACGGCCACTGTCTGCCACCACCCTGTGTGCACTGCGGTGTTCTTTGTGTGATGCATGGGTGAGGTGCCCAGCCCTGTGCACACATGGTCCCTGTGCACACCCTCCCGGCTGCTAGCCACTGTGGCCTGTGCATGATGATGATGCCTGCATAGTGCTGTCCTCCACTGTGCAATGGTGCTCAGGATCTGAGGCATGCACAGTACCAGCCACTGGGCATGGTTGTGTGTGGCCCTGTGTGGGTGCCTGTTGGGGTGGGTGTGCCTGTTGCCCTTTCGGCATGTGTTGTGGTGTGTGTGCTATGTGTGCGTGATGTGTACAGCCCTGCCCGCCCTGCCTTTGTGTGCAGTCCCCACCCATTCCCATACCCCTGATGTTGTCTGCCCTGGTGTCCACCCCAGCCTGTCTGTGCGATGTGCCCTTGCCCTTGGTGGTTGCTCATGGCCCTGTTGCCTACCTGTGTTGTCCAAAGTGCTCCTCTGCAATGGTGTCCCTGTGTTGCTGTGCCATCCATGCAGCTGGGGTCCCACACCCAGGGGTGGCTGCCCAACACCAGCTGGACTGGTATCCTCTTTGTCCCCACCGCTGTCCCCTCCTCAACCTCATTGGCTATCCCACAGTCAGTGGCCATGTTGTGCAGGGTACAGCAAGCCAGGAATAACCCTGCAGGCCTTTGAGGACTGTTCTGTAGGGCACTGCCTGATGTGTGCAGGCAATGGAACCATGTCTTCAGCAGCCCAAACACCCACTCAATGACATTCCCGTTGTGGCGTGTACCTCATTGTACTGTTGCTGCGCTGGGGTCATGGGGCACCGGTATGATGTAAGCGGCCAGGGCTGTAGCAGGTAACCACTGTCACTGGTGTGTAGGGGAGTCATTAGCATGGTGGTCTGCGTCACTGTGCCATGGGCCATCATGGCCATTTCCCCATGGCACCCCTGCCAATGCCCCACACCCCACATGTCTGCATTCCACCATCCAGCGTGCTATGCACACTCACCTACCAGATGGCCAGTGGAGATGTCCCCATTCTCGAACCTATGGCACAGTGCAGACTGGTGCCAGATGAAGCATCATGTGCTCTCCTCCAGGGTGCGTGGCACAGACATTGATTATGTTCCTCCTGGCATTGCACACTGCCTGGCAGTTGACATTTGGGTAGCCCTTGCGGTTGATGTCGTCACCCTCCAGGTCAGGTGGCAATCGGATGCCTACATGGGTGCAGTCTATGGTCCCAAGCATGCCAGGCAACCATGCTACCCTGTGGAACTTCTGTATGTGTGCTGTGTGCACTGCCTGTGTGCTGGGGAAATGGATGTACTCCACAGCATGTGGCAGCAGTGCTGAGGAATTGTGTGAGTAGGTGGACGGCCCAACTGAGATATGCCTGTCATGTCCCCTGTTGGTCTCTGGAAGGTGCCTGTGGTGAGCAGGCACATGACGGCTATGACCTTCATCTCCATAGACAGCACATGGTTCTGTCATGTGGGTGCCTGCATCTCATCACTGCACAGCTCACAGAGTTGCCTCAGAATCACCCGGTTCAGGTGGTTCTGGTCCACAATCTCAATGTCACTGTACTGTTTGAAGGTGGTGCAGGCTTGGTACAGCCTGTTCTGGGCGTGACTGCTGATAGGCTCTTCTCTGACCATGCCTCCTTGTTGCCTGCTTTCTCACACCCTCATTACTGTCTTCATCTGGAAAGTGGCACTGGCCATGTCCCTGGCTGATGTCTCCCCACGGGCAGCTGTCTACCTGGTCTCCCCCGCTGTGTGTTGCTGGTGCTGCCCCTGCACCAGGTTCATCTCTGTCTGTTCACCACTGTGTGCCCTGCCTCTTGCCACTGCCTCCGTCCACTGTGGCACTCTCAGGCCCTCTCACACACATACACACAGGCACACACACACACACACACACACACAGACTCCTTCTTCTCTCCACACCCCGGTGGACCCTGTCCACCTCCTGTACCTACCCCCTGCTTCCTGGCTTGCCTCCTGCCACTCTGTCTCCACACTCCCACCTATGGCTCCTCCGTGACACATTCATCCTCCCTCTCTTACTCCCCTTTTTGTTTTGGCTCATTTCTGCTGTCGGCGCAACATCCTCCGCTACTGTGCGTCGCCACCGATGAATATCTACTGTGCACATTATTCCTGGTTCCACCTTGCAATTGCACACCATTCATTTCAGTTGCACTGTGGTGCATTGCATGTTGTGCTGTGCTGTTGCTCCTGCTGAATATCGCACCATGGCACATTTCGTTGTTATGCCGGGCACACCTTATTGCACATGGCGATCTGTTTGAAGAACCCACCCCAGGTGTAAAAATTAATTTGCTAAGATTTGTTTATGACAGTGAGCATGCTCATGTATTTATTCTCACATGTGAGATGCCACTTATTTATTATGCTACTACACTTGTAGTTCAGGTTTGCTTTTGTCCTTTTTCCTTTTTAACTTTTCCAGTTTTTATCACAAAACCACTTAAATGCATTTTGTATAAATTAAACATGACATGCCTGACATAAGGTATCATATTCTTATCATCATTTGTTTGCTATCTCACTCATGACTTTACCACTGATGAGATATCAACAGACCAATATCTTCACACGAAGAAAAAAATTACATTATATGTCAGCCTAAGTGGTATCCCTATTTCTTTATTTAAAATTACAGTACTTCAGCTGAGATAACCTCAGTAGTATGCAGCATCTCATTTTCATGGGGTCCCAGTGAGGACAGCAGCAGTCAACAGGTTAACATAGACAGCAGTGCTTTTTATATATGGGCTAAGTTATATAAAATAAAATACAGTCTGTCAAGGTAAGTAAATCCAAACAGTAATCATAGCAGGCTAACAAAGTGAAGTTACAGCAGATAAAAAGCATGAGTGTTGTTCTGCAATGTGGTCATACTCTGGAGAGGGGATACTGGACTGGAACTAAAACAAAGAGTTCTAAAGTGGCTGAAAGACTGAACTTGAACATAAGCATGCTAGAAGCATTACTCAGCTAGAGAAGGAGTTTGTCCAAGTGTCCAGGCCTTTATGTCAAATTCATGCTTCATCCGAAGAGCAGTAATACTTGGTGTACAATTTTAACTCTAATATTTTAACATGTATAATATATAACATAGTCTTCAGGTACCAATTTGGCAAACAATTGATGTATACAGGATGCATGGTTGCTGTCATGCTGGGTTGTGATGACTGTGGAAAACAAATTAACATTATATTCCTTCCATAAAAAGTTTTGATTTAAAAGCAAGGTTTACAGATTTGCAAAAGAGCGGAAATATTGAAAACATGAATCACACTGTAGTAGTCTCTTGCATGTAAGAATCTGTGAATTTTTAGAAGTGCAGAAACTTAAGAACTCCTCACATAGCTACACATTTTCTGCACATGGAAGCAGAAGGTAGGATCCCTTTCTCAAACTGTAGAATTTATATTTGGGCAGTTTTACCTGTTTATGTAAATCTGAAATTGCATGTTGTGCAGATTTGCTTCTTATGTTCTTATGCCACTAGTATCATAGTATCATAGTAAAGCCAACAGAATAGGCCCCATGGTCTATCGTGTCTGCTGAGAAGCTAGCCCCCTACTGGCAGTTCCTCCTCCACCCCCAGCCCCAGGGTGGCCCTCCTGGCCTCAGCTTCCCCTGTACCTGTCCCAACCCTTCTTGAATCCTTCCACTGTGGTCTCTTCCACCAGACTCCTGGGTCGTGCGTTCCATGGTTCCACCACTCTCTCAGTGAAGAAGTGTCTCCTCGCTCCTCCCCAGTACTTCCCCCTTCCAGCTTCCTCATGCCCCTGGTAGTTCCCCCTTCTTAAGCCTGAACACTTCCCTGGCTCCACCTTTATTTATCCCCTTACATACTTGAAAGTCTCTATCATGTCCCCAAATCCAAGTGACCCAAATCTGTTCCTGAAGCTGGTTTACTACCATACTAGTGCAGGACAGTGGATGACCTCCAGATCAAATTATTTTATAGTTCTTACCAGCAGTAAAGGAGTATTGATATCAAGTGTTGGAAAACTGTGTAATCTGACTTTGAAGATGTGGCCAGATGCCAAGACCTGTGCAACTCTGCTTGAACATAATAACGCACACTGCCATGCTTTCCTTTGAATGTAGGCACAAGGGTCTGTACAGGCAAAAATAAATTGAAATAAAATCTTACATTTTGATATTCTAATAGTTAAGTTTCAATATTCTTAGACAACATAGTATTGTTTATAGAGGTTCTATTCTGACTAAAGACTACAAAAGGACCCATCAGAGAGGTACAGTAGTGTAGAAATCAGATGCCAAAGTTACGATACAGTGGTTACACCATGAAGTGGTTACAGAGATCAGTTAGTGTTGTTGAAATCTTTATCATGTCACTGGATCATGATCAAGAGTTACACACTCATCCCTCAGACCCAGTACCGGTGTCTACACTGGTATATAGCCACGCCTAGACCCAATTTTTAGTACTGACCCCCAGCTTGCTCCTCACCAGCCTATTTGTTCTCTCTATCCCCATCTTATCAACACTAGGCCCATCCATCCCTTATTCTTCCTTTCCCAACCTCGAATAGGGCTCACTACCCTGGGTTGTGTCATCCTACCATGCCCGTGCTTTATAACATTCAATCCGGGGCTCACACATACTCTTTTCTCCATCCACCTTCTCTACAACCCATTTTACCAACTCCTTTCTGTGCACTGTCCCTCCTAGCCTTTCTCCCCTACCTCCCTCCCTTCCCCTACCTTCACCTCTACCTGGTGTATATATTTTTTCTTCGTTACTTCCTCCTGCAACCTTAGATAACCTGCTTTATCTTCCTATAGACACTTCTATGTATGTAAATACCATGTAATCTGTACAATATCTGTATAATTCTATGTACATATGAACTTCTTTTTCTTACTGTCTGTAAAGAATATTATCTGTATTGTCTTGTAAATACCTATGTTAACCTGTATATATAATTGTTCATGCTCCACCCAGGTCCATCTTGCAAATGAGCTTCTGCTCAACAATGAATGCCTGGTTAAATAAAGATTTGATTGATTGATTGACCTTTCTTTTTACAGTTGTGGGCAAAAATATTGGCACCCTTGCAGTTTTGCACCATTCCTTCAGAAAATTGTTGAAATTAAAAATGTTGGTATTAGCATATGTATTTCTTTGGTTTGCAGTGGGATAAAACACAAAAAGCAGAAAAAATTACTAAGTCTTAGCTTATTCCACACAGAAATCCTTAAATGGCCCAGACAAAATTATTGGCACCTTTTAGAAGTAGTTAGAAATAATTAGATTTCAAGCAGGTGATTCTCCATCACTTTGGAATTGAACTCACCTGTGGTGAGTTGCGGTGCCTGCAATATAAAATCACTCATTCAACCAGTTTGAATAGAAAAAGGACTCATTCTCCTGTTTTGTGTCACTGTGTGTACCGCAATAAGCATGGAGAAAGAAAGACAACCAGAGAATTGTCTGAGGAGGTCATACAGAAGATAGTAGTCAAGCATAGACAATCTCAAGGCTACAAATTAATCTCCAGAGACCTTGATGTTCCTGTTTCCATCGTACATAATGTTATCAGGATGTTTAAGGCCCATGGCACTGTAAGCCAACCTCCTGGACATGGCCGCAATAGAAAACTTGATCGAAGATTGCAGCGCAGGATTGTTCGAATGGTGGAGAAAGCATCTCGATCAACTGACAAACAGATTCAAGCTGACCTTCAGACATGAGGTACGACAGTTTCAACTTGCACCATCTGTCGCCAACTCAATGAAAGGAGGTTATATGGTAGGAGGCCCAGGAGGACCCACTGCTGAGTGAGAGACATAAAAGCCCGACTGGGGTTTGCCAAAGACACCTGAACAAGCCAAAATCCTTCTGGGAGAATGTCCTGTGGACAGATGAGACCAAATTAGAGCTTTTAGTAAAGCACATCATCTCTATGTTTACAGAAAACAAAATGAAGCCTTCAAAGAAAAGGACACCTTCCCTACAGTCAAACATGAAGGAGGTTCAGTGATGTTTTGGGGTTGCTGTGCTGCCTCTGGCACTGGGTGCCTTGAGCGTGTGCATGGCATCATGAGATCTGGAGATTACCAGGCCATTTTGGAGCACAATGTTGAACCCAGTGTCAGAAAGCTGGGTTTCCATCGAAGGTAATGGGTCTTCCAGCCGGACAATGACCCCAAACACACTTCAAAAAGCACCCAGGAATGGTTCAAGACAAGGCGCTGGACTGTTCTGAAGTGGCCAGCAATAAGTCCAGATATAAATCCCATTGAAAACCTGTGGAGAGATCTGAAAACAGCAGTTGGGAGAAGGCACCCTTCAAATCTGGTAGAACTGGAGCAGTTTGCACAAGAAGAGTGGGCCAAACTGCCAGTAGAGAGGTGCAGGAAGCTCATCCATGGCTATAGGAGGCGGTTGATTGCAGTTATTTTGACCAAAGGCTGTGCTACAAATATTAAGTCTAGGGTGTCAATAATTTTGTCAGTGCCATTTTTTTCATTTTCTGATTTAAAGGATATATTAAATTCTGAATCAAAAACAAAGGTTCTGTAATAGTAACAGAGAAATAAAAATACGGAGACCAAATACTGTACTGTTGTTAATTTCAACATATGTTTAGAGGAAATTGTGAGTTATTTGAAAAGTGCAAGGGTGCCAATATTTTTGGCCACGACTGTACCTAAAGCTACTATGAGAGCTCAGGATAGAGGATACAGCCACCATGCAAATGACTCACATGGCCATTCTCAGTTGTATAGGTCTCGTAGATCTCATAGGTAATACAAAGCATTGATTTTAGACTTTCGTCCATTTAGCTTGCTATTTCAGCTCTATTATTAAGAGTCAGTATGCTCTATATGTCTAAGCTTCTACGTTTGTATAAGGAGTCCAACCTAGTTTGAAGATGTCCATAGTAGGGCTTTCCAATAGCTCTTTAGGTAATGAGTTCCATATAGGTACTACTCGTTGGCTAAACCAATATATATGCTTTTTAGCCTCCATTTATCCTGTTTAAAGGGACACTGTCAACCCCTTAGGTCTCAAAGTGTCCTTGTTTTAAAATGCATTTTATGATTGTTCACATTCTGTAGAGATTGCTGATGTTTGATTTTGATTCTTTTTCTTTTAAAAGTGGAAAACAGACTGCCCACCATACTGGTGTTACGACACGTAACAGGTTTGTTTACATTCCTTAATCAACTCCACTGCATCTTTTCTGAACTTGGGAACACCTCCAACACAGTCTAGCCTCTTATGATGCAGTGGGAGTTTAGGTGGATACTGCCTCATGAGTGACTGCACTGTTTGGGATGCCTCTAATGCTTAGGAAGTATTCAAGAAGAATAGATTCAGGATTTGAAACAAAAGAAAGTTGTTTATGAATACACATTAGCATGCATTTGATTTCTACTAAACAAGGAGATAGACAAAACAAACAGCAGTATTAATGAATTTTAGAGACAGTAGCAATCATAAAATGTGGGGTTTAACTATAAATAATATTATGCAAAACAGGTTGACAGTGTCCCTTAAAGTTGTAATTCATGAGTCCTTGTAGCGTAGGTTTTGTATTTTAGTTCTAGTCCTAAGTTTTCCCATAGTTTATGGTCAGTGAAGCTTCTGTATACTAGGATCATATCTCCTCACCATCTCCTATAACTCAGGGAGAAAAAATGTAACTCTCTCAACCTGTCTTCAAAGGAAGTCCACCCAATCCCTGTATCGCTTCAGTCGCCCTCCTCTTCACTCTCTCCGCCATCTCCCTATTTCCCTTTTGTAAGGTGCCCACACCTGTGAGCAGTACACCAACTGAGACCCCAGCAATGACCCTTACAAAGGCATTAGCACCTCCCTACTTCTACTTGCAATATGCCTTAAAATGCAGTTTAGTGTTGCATTTGCTTTTCTTGCCATTTCATCACAATGAGAGCTAAAAGATAAATCATTGTTTACTATAATTCAAGATCTTTTCCTGTGTCATAGCTTTGAGGGTTATATTATTTAACATATAATGTATCCCCATATTCCCATTCCCCATATGCATAACTGTACACTTCTCTTTATTTAATTTTAGTTTATATTTATTTGTCCAGTCTTCCATATAGTTGAGAGCATTCTGTAATTTTGTGGTCCTCCTCTGAATTTGCAGTGGCCCCACTCTACAATCGTCCACAAATTTGGTGATCCATACAGACTCAGTATAATACTTTAGTGTTGATATACATATGTTGAACAAACATGGTCCCGAGACAGAGCCCTGAGGGACCCACTTGTCACTGTCATCCAATCTGATAGACCCCCATTTAGCATGACCTGCTGCTTCCTATCATCCAACCATGCTGAGATCCAGTTTATGGTATTATTTAGACTTCCAATGTTGTGTAATGAAATTATTAATTCAGTATGTGGGAGTTTGGCAAGCGCTTAGATAGGGCCAAAAGACTACATCCACAGAATTCCCAAGTCCAATGCTCTGCTCGCTTTGTCATAAAAGTGTAAAAGGTTCATCTGACATGATCTAGCCTTTGTAAAACCATGTTGTTGTAAGTCCTGCTGCTGTTGCTGTTCTAAGTGGGATTGGATCTGGTCCTTTATTATTCCTGCCAGAACCTTACCCAAGACTGACATTAAGCTCACAGGTCTATAGTTTTCTGGGGAATCTTTTCACCTTTTTGTAAATAGTGACCACATGAGCTTCCTTCCAGCTCTTACTACTTCCCTATCTAAGGATACATGAAAGATGACTGTTAATGGGGGCTATCTGGATGGCCATCTCTGAAATTATTCTGGAGTGTATTCCATCTGGTCCTGGGGATTTGTTCTTGTTTATTTCTGTTAATCTAACAGTCACATCATTTGTATCAGTATGTATTTGGTCCATTTGTGAACTAATCTGTTCTATACTAGGTGTGGAACCTCTTTAGGATTAAACACAGTCCCGAAATACTCATTTTGTAAATTTGCCATTTGTGCCATGTCTAATATTTCCCCATTTTATCCTTGTATGGGCCTATACCCTGTTTATTCCTCTCTTTGATTTATGTATGTATAGAAATTCTTACAGTTGTCCTTCGTACTTTTTGACAAATGTACCTCAAATTGTGATTTAGCTTGTTCTATTTCCTTTTTACTTTCTTTGCCTGTTCTCTGTATTCAGGTAGGCTGATCATATTATTTTTATTTTCATTTGTTTATACATTCTATTTTAAGTTGTATCTGTTTTTAAGCTTTTGGTTTAGCCATTTGGGGCTTTTTCTTTCCTAGAGTTTTTGCCATGTAAGGAATATATCTATCTGTTATTCACATGGTTTTATCCATCAGTAGGTCCCACTATTACCTAATGAGCAGTTACTGAAACCAATCCCATTGTAACAACATTTATTTCATTTCTTTTAATTTGGCGTTGCTAAAATTGGGAACTTTAGTCAATCCTGATTGATTTTGAAGGTTCCTGCTAAGCCAAAATAAACTATCAGATGGTTGCTGTCAGGCGCTGGTGTGTCCACAAATGTACCTATACCAGAATCACCCATATTAGTCAAGAGATTATCCAAGATATTCTCCTTCTTGTACTATTCTTAATTTTTTGTTCCAGTCCTATCTGATCAAATGTTTTGCAGCAACCTCATTCTATTTTGGGTATACCTGTTTGTTTATCCTAGTCTATGCTGGGAAGATTAAAGTCTCCTGCTAATAATATATTAGCTTTTGGATCAATATTGTCTAGAAAACATAAAATGTCCTTGTCCTCTCACTGTTTGTAGAGGATGGCTGATGTAGGAACCCCAAAATGATTTTGGGGCATTGGGAAAATTATTTTAATCCATAGATGTACTATACTGGAATTTCCACATAAATCTCCATGCTTCTAAGAGACTTGTGGAAATATATTGCCACTTCCCACCTCTCCTGTGTTTCATAAATTTACTATGCAGATTGTACCCTGTCATATTTTTGTCCAATGAGTCCCCTCTTCCACCATGTTTCTGTGAGGAGTGCTATTTGCATAGTTTTACTCTGCATTAGATGCTTAAATTCTTCTATTTTTTATCAAGGTTAGTGAAAAGAAAGTCCAGAGGGTATTGCTAAGATCAAGGGATAAGGGTGTGTGTGAGGAGGAGGACCATGTAAAGCTTCTATTCTAAATAGATACTTCTGTTCAGTGTTTACTGAAGTGAAAGTAGGGCAGGGCCCACAGCTCAGCACCAAGGACACAGGAGAGAGGAGGTGTGCACTAATCCCTTCACAAAAGAAAGGGTCCTACAAGAGCTCGATAAGCTCAGGGTGGACAAGGCAATGGGACCTGATGGCATACATCCCAAAGTACTAAAGGAGCTAAGGGTGGAACTAGCAGAGCCATTATCAGAACCGTTCAGTGAGTCTCTGAGTACAGGAGAGGTTCCAGAAGACTGGAGAAGGGCTCATGTGATCCCGCTCCACAAGAGTGGTAACAGGGAGAAGGCAGAGAACTACAGACCAATCAGTCTTATCTCAGTAGTGGGCAAGATTATGGAGACACTTCTTAAGGAAAGGATAGTGCAACAGCAAGAATACATAGGAGCACAGGATCCAAGACAGCATGGTTTTACAAAGGAAGGTCCTGTCAAATTAATCTCATACATTTCTTTGACTGAGTAACCAGAGTGGTGGACCAAGGGGAGCAGTTGATGTTGTCTACCTTGACTTCAGCAAAGCTTTCAATACTGTTCCACATAGAAGACTGATTAATAAGCTGGGTAGGCTCGGGAGGTCAGGCGTTGGTCAACTGGGTGACAAACTAGTTGACAAGCAGAAAATAGAAGTGATGGTAAATGGTATACAGTCAGAAGAGATGCAAGTCACAAGTGGGGTACCTCAGGAATCAGTCCTGGGGCCAGTTCTCTTCAATATCTTTATCAGTGACATTGCAGATGGACTGGAAGGTAAGGTTTGTCTGTTTGATGATGACACCAAGATCTGCAACAGAATAGATGATCCAGATGGGATGGGGAGAATGAGAAGAGATCTGGATAAACTAATAAAATGGTCAGAAGAGTGGCAACTGGGGTTTAAAGCAAAAGTGCAAGATCATGCACATCGGGAGAGAAACCTGAAGCCACCTATAGGCTGGGAGGAGTTGCTGGCAGTCACAAGGGAAGTAAAGACTTGGGCATCATCATCACCGATGACCTGAAATCATCCAAGCAGACCACTAAAGCAGTAGGTAAGGCTAGAGGGATGTTGGAGTGTATTAGTAGGGGTATCACAAGTCAGAAGAGAAGGTAATAATCCTCTCTACAAGACACTGGTTAGGCCCCATCTGGAGTACTGAGTGCAGTACTGGAGGCCACACCTTTGCAAGGACATTAACCAAATTGAGGAAGTCCAGAGAAGGGCAACCAAACAGTGCATGGACTGCATCAGAAAACGATGAGAAACAGATTAACAGAACTCAATATGTATACCCTAGAGCAAAGGAGGAGAGAGGATGTATCATTGAAACATTTAAACAGCTTAAGGGCATTAACAAGGTGAAAGAGTCTAACATGTTTCAATATAAAAATAGCAGGACAAGAGGACACAGCATGATATTAGAGGGAGGCAGATTAAGCAGTAATGTGAGGAAGTTCTTTTCACAGAAAGGGTGTAGATGCATGGAGCAGCCTACCTCAGGAAGTGGTGAATATGAATACAGTGCAGGGCTTCAAACAGGCATGGGATAGCATAAGGGAGCAATACAGATGAGTATGAATAGATAGGTCAGTGACAGAGCAAAGGCCAATGGCACATTTATAAGGTAGAAAAAAATGAGCAGACTGGATGGGCCTTGTGGTCCTTATCTGCCATCAACTTCTATGTTTCTATGTTTCTGACATTTGCCAACAGACAAGCACATGGAATTTTCTGGGTTTTATTTTTCATTATTATGGCTCGTGGTTGATTCAAAGTTTATGTTCTGTTTGCTGAGCCATCCCTTTTTATAACCATTTTAAATGATTTGCAGTGATCTTTTTAAAAGTTTTAGCTAGTATTCGGATCCCATTTCATTTAGATGAAGACCGTCATGTTTGTAAAGTGAGATGTTCCTGAAAATGCTATTAGTTTGATAAATCCGATCCCTTGGAGACACATAGTTGTCTTATCCATGAATTAAGAAACACAGTATCATACCTCTCAACTGTACCACATTACGGGAATGTTCCTCATTTGCTTCACAAAGCTCCCTGTTCCACATTGTGAGGACTTGTTCCACATTTAGTGTTAACATTTTAAAGCAAAATCTGTAGTAAATGATGCAAAAATATATTATTCAATTAATAACAGACTTTCTGAACATAAATGCCAACATTGTAACAGTGTTCTGAGCCTCCTAGGTAAAGATTTGCTTAAGTGTTCCATATTTTGCTCATTTGTTCCACATTTTGAGAGGCAATGTTCCACATTTGGGGATAAATGGTTGAGAGGTATGCACAGTATCCCTATTTTTGTAGCTGTATCTTCCAAAAGTGGGCAGGATACCTGATGCAATTATATCCTTGATTTCTAATTGCAGTTCTGGTAACAGAACCCAGTAATCTTCTAAGATCCTCTTAGGGTCTTTGGTATCTATATCATTTACCCCTACTTGTAGCACAACCAGTGGTCTATCTGATTTCCCAATGCAGTTTTAACCACCTGCCTAGTTCAGGTATTTTGTTTCCTGGGAACATACTCACAATAGTATTTCTTTTAATATTCCTTACACAATATGCCATCCATTCTTCTAATATTAATGTCCCACAATACTATAGTCTCTTAAATATATTCTGGTGTTATTTCCTCAATTTGATCTACATTTGGAGTTTTGAGTGGAGTAAGATTGTGTAACTCCTTATTGTTGATTTCATCCCTCTTGTATGACAAGCTACTTTATTTACATCTGTATGTACTCCTGTATTGGGAATTAGGGTTTGAGAGTTACAGGGACTTTCCTTGTTTATTTGTTCAATTGATTTATCAAGTATACTGAAGCTAGCTGGCCAAGTGGCACTGAAGGTTGAAACACTGGATGCCACTGCTTGAACCACGCCAGCGACCCAGGTTTGGGAATGAGCCCAGGAGCTCAGGGTCAGCAAGGGACGGAGGTGGATCGAGCATCCAGAGGACAGCTCTCTATATCCTGGGGAGGGATCCAGGGTTTCTCCAGTGCAGTAAAGACCCTGGTGGTGACAGGGGTAATACTTGCAAGGGACATCAATTGGAGAAGAGCATGGTGGATGTTTACAGGCAGCCATGTGCAGGCGTCTTTGCACAGCTGGGCTCAGGGGCAAGCAACACAAGTGAAAAAACTCTGGCCACCCAGTGAGATGATGGAGGCCCCAGTGGAGCACCCACATCCTTATGCCTGCCCAAGCTCTCAGGTCTCTCAAGGAGGATGACCTGGCGGCGATGTAAGTCCCCATAGGTACAAAGACCCACCAAGGGAGGTGGGCCCAGCACTGAAGGTGATCCGGGTCGGACTTGCCAAGATCATCTAGGGAGAGCCTGGGAAAGTGGGGTTCAGGCCTGTAGTAGAGACACATGAGTGGGCACTCGAAGGATGCCCGGTGGTTCAGAGGAATAAAGAAAGTTAAAAAAAAGTATACTGAATCTATTGTGAGTTTGAATAGGGGCACGATTATAGATCTGTTTTCCTCTGTGCTTCCCTGCATTCTTTTGTACTGTTGCACATACCTCAATGTGTTCATCCACCTGTTTGTCTACTTTAGTGTCTTTTGACCTTGTTTCAACAGTCATTGGATCAATATACTTTTCCAATACTTCTGTGTCCTGTCTAGTTTTTAATCTGACTTTTAATGTGTTCACCTCCTGCGTAAGATCCATAATTAGAAGACATTTCTTACAGTTGTATCCCTGAACCTGTTCTCCTACTTCATATATCAGGCATTTGTCGCATCTATTTATTTGGGATTCCATTTTGTTTTACAGCACCTATCATAGGGTTTTTACCTTATTTGAGGTTCTGTGTCCACCTAGTCTCCACGTCCCTCAGCAGACACAGCAGCTATGCGCAGGAACACTGAAAATCCTCTGTGCATGTCTCTGCACGCCAGCCCACTCATGCTCACTCCACTCACACAGTGAACATATCTTCATACTCCTGAACGCAGAAGTGCTCGACTGTCCTGTGACTGTCTGTTGTTGCTACAGCACAGAGCTGAAAAATGCAACATTTTCCTACTCCCTGTATTCATGAGGTCACCAAAATGCATAAAATATAGTTAGTAAATTAAAATGTATGCAGACAGCACCTCATGCAGTGCTTCTGCCTTTTAAGCTATTACACTGCTCACACAGCAAAGGCATTTTATACTCAGCGTGGAAGTGCTCTGTTATCCTGTGACTACCTGTTGTTGCTAAGCAGCACAGAGCTGGAAAAAGTACACAAGTTCCCAAATCTCTGTATTTGGGAGGTCACCAAAGTGCATAAAATACAGCTAGTAAATCAAAAGTATATGCAGACAGCACCTCATGCAGTGCTTCTGCCTTTTAAACTGTTGTGTATAAAGGTCCAAGCAAATCTGCTTGAAAAGCGCTGTGACCGCCCTGGCTACCACCTCCTAAATACAGGTGGTAACCAAGCTGCAGTTGGTTGAGGTGTGCAACTGATGGCTGGACAGCCACTGAGTTAACCAGTATTCCAGGGAGATGGAGGATTATTGGACCACCAAGTTCAGGAGGACAACAGAATGAGGAGAACAACCGCTGAACCACCAGAAATCATGAACAACTCTGGAGTGGAAGGGTGGACAGCTGAGATGGGTGGGGGTTATGGAGGAAACCACAGCAGAACCAGCAAACCATAGACACTGCAGGGCTGTGGGTGACAAGATTTGAGTAAACTGCCATGTAGCCAGCAACAAAATACGGTGCAGTGTTGTGTATTGTGTCATGCAATAGGTGAATGTTGCCAATCCAGGATTTGCCCCATTTGTAGGCACATGCTGCGATGATACTGTGGTGTAAATATCCCCACTTGTGAAGTAAGCCTGTAGGGGTTTGGGTGAATGATGCTTTAGTACTGTAACTGGAATGTGGTGTAATGCCTCCACATATAGGTCTTCTTATTCTTTCACTGGGTCACATCGCAGATCAGTGATCACCCCCTTCACTCACTCCATGCACATCACAGACATCACCATGACTGAAGCTGCGGCTGCATTTCTCTCATGACATTCCCACATGGCTAACCAGCTCACCTCCCTTTAACCTGAACACTCCTTCAAAATTCTTACAGTGTGGCACAACAGGTTACTAGCGATCTCTCTCAAATCCCTTTCTCTCGCTTTCTTAGTTCTTTGTAGACAGACCCAGAGTGCTGCATGCGCTGGCTAGCACTAACTCTACAAAGGAAGTGTAGCAGAGGCAGAGCAAGAGACTCAAGAGAATACAGGAATTTCTTCTTTGCCTTCTTTTTCTACCAGTCATGTATACTACCCAAACATTAAAATATTTTTAAACACATAAATCATTATAACAGTAATAACTTTCAGTGAGTTGGAGTATACTGCAAGACACCGGCTTGTGGGATTAAATGCCTTGGCTTTGCCTCGTGCATTTAATCATCCACAGAAGCCGGTTATTGTGAGTATACTCCAACTCACTGAAAGTTATTACTAAGAATCCACAACTCTCAAGTGAGTATCCACATTATCTGTGGTTACTCCACACTGGTGCATCTGTTACCCCACAGTTCCATGAGACCTCCACACATCCTATCTTTGCATGCACGCAGTTGGTAGTAGCTGGCCTGATGACAGACCTCCATGCAGTACCATATAAAGTTGATCTTAAAGATCACAAAACAAATATTTTGCATTCTGTCAGCAGATAAAATACTCACTCCTGGTCCTTGAGTTTCTTGTAGGCAGTGCCTAAATCACACAGGAATGCTCAAATTATTATCTATCTCTAAGTAATATACACAAGATGTTGGGGTATTAATTCAGGATGCACAACCTTTACTGTATCTGCAGCAAGCTGGTTCTGCTGGATGTCTCTTTCTGAGTTTCACAGATGGGCTTTCTAAATGTGCTATGGATTCACAGCACTTCTAGGTGGCAAGAGGTGTGGGCCACACTGGTTTTCAGTTTGTTCTAATCACTTGGTTCTCTTTATCCCACAGAGGACTTGCCTTCACCTATCCTGAAAGTCAGGCAGTCACTCGGGGCCTCTGATACTTAAACCCCTTTTAGCACCAGTCTTGGCAGCAGATTAGAAGAGCAGTGACTTACCAGTCTCCTGGTGTGAAGACAAAGCAAGACAAGGAAACTCCTTGCAATAGAGACACAAATCTTCCATGCCCCCCACCAGGTGCTTCCCATCAGTGGTGTTGCAGCTTGATCATTGCCACCACCCGCATCACTCAGAGACTCCTTGGCCAGCTCCTTAATTCATATCCTCCATGCTCCCATGACCGGCACTTCTCCATCGGCAATGTGTGCTTAATCATTGCTGTCACCCTGCACCACTCAGAGACTCCTTAGACAGCTCTCTTAACTCAGATCCTCTTGCCCTCCTGACCAGCATTTCCCCATCAGTGGTGCTGTGCTTGATCGTGCCACCACCCCACCATTCGAGACTCCTCATCCAGCTCCTAATTCAAATCCTCCGCCTTCCAACCAGGCACATCCCCATCGGCAGTGCGACGATTGATCAACGCCACTGCCTGCACCACTCAGAGACCTCGGCCAGCTCTTTAATTCAGATCCTCCATGCCCTGCTGACCAGGCACTTCCACATCATTGGTGCAGTGCTTGATCATCACTGCCACCTGCACCACTCAGAGACTCCTCGGCCAGCTATTTAATTTCGATCCTCTATGCTCTTCTGACTAGTGCTTCCCATTGGCGGTGCAGTCCTTGATCATCACCACCACCACCGCACTTCTCAGACTCCTCAGCCAGCTCCTTAATTCAGTTCCTCCGTGCCTTCCTGACCAGGCGCTTCCTGATAGGCAGTGCAGCACTTGATCATTGCCACTGCCGCTTCCACTCAGAGACTCCTTGGCCAGCTCCTTAATTCAGATCCTCTGTGTACTCTGACCGGCTTCCCCATTGACGGTGTGGCACTTGATCATTGCTGCCTCCGCACTATGCAGAGACTCATTGGCTTACTCCTTAATTCAGGTACAGACCTCCGCTTTGCTTCAGAATTCAAGATTTTGGCACTCCTGATCTGTGCTGCTGATAGGTCAATTTCTTGGACTGCCACAATCCCAATTTTCTCTCACCCACCTTCCCTGCCCATCGCTCTTTTAATCCACTACTTTCACTCAGGCTCCTCCCTTCAGTGCATCTGGCCAATTGCTGCTTACCAGTCTTCCTCTCTGATTCAGTCCAAACTACTCTTATCTCTGTTTCCTCCTTCCACGGAGATTGTCTACCTGTTCAATTGAGATATTCTTGTCTGTACCTACATCAAATCCTGCCTCACCTACAGAGCATTGTTTGTTTGCTCATTGGCACTAGCTTGTATTACCTATAATCACTCTCTGATTTGACCTAACACTCTTAGATCTGTTCCTTCTACCACGGTGACTGTCTACCTATCCAGCTCAACAAATGTTATCAGAATCATAAGTAACTCCTGCCCCTTCTATGTTGTATTGTTTGTTGCTCTATTGAAACTAGTAATGCCTCCAACCTCTAATACTGTTCCTCCCCACTTACCAAACTACCCTTACTCTGTTGTATCTCTCAATTGGCCCCTAGTCCTCACCTGGTTCCTTTACCATGTCTTCTACCTCTACTCAGCTTCTCTTACCATCTTCCTCTCAACCTGCCTTCCCTACTTTAACCTCAACCTGTCTCCTTCTCCAATCCTACCTGTTTCCCTTATCTATTCCATGCTCCTCACTCTGATACAGTATTCCATGGCTACCCCTCACCAGTCACCACTAATTGGTGGCATTACCCTTCTGCCCTAGCGCATCACTCCTACCCTACCTTCTTATTGCACCCTATTATTATATTAAAATTACAACCTCCTCTCCCCACCACTCCTCACCTATTACCCACCTACATGCTCACCACCTCGGTATAAGTGCATGAAAATTCATTTCATGATCATTGCTCTATTGCTATTATCCTCCGGTGACATAAACCCAAACCCTGGGCCATGTCCCTTGGTCACCACCGGATTTGGCTCAAATGCTACTTCTCCTTACCAGTGTAGCGTGTTTGCCCTCCCCGTGGCCTAAAATCCTACACCTAAATATGTTTAGTCTTCTCCCCAAACTGGATCTACTGCAGCCTCTCATCATCTCTCTAGCCCCAACATTATCATTCTTTCTGAAACGTGACTTAATAAAGATATAAGTGACCCTTCCCTCCCCATCCCTGGCTACATTATAACCAGGCAGGACCGAGTCAGTAGAGGTGGAGGAGTGGCAATATATGTTTCAACTGCCTTGAATTCACTACCATACTTTCTACCTTGGTCCCTAGATCCTTGAGGATTTCATCCTAAAATTATCCCTACCATTTCAATCCCCATATATATTGCTGGGGTGTACTGTCACTTGGTCTTTTCCCTCCGTTACCACCGAAATCATCAACATCATATTTTCTATTACTGCTTCCGTGAAGTGTAAATAATGGGTGAATTCAACTTAACTTGATTATCCCCCTCTCTAAGCAAGGAATGCAATGATATTTCTGCACAAAACTTGGCGCAACTTATCTCTGAGCCTACCTGTCTAAACCATAAAATCAGTAACCACTCCTAATCGACTGGACCCTCTCATGTCATCCACATAGTGCGATTAAATCTGGCATCCTACCAGATGGCTTAAGCAACCAGTATGTTACCTTCATGGACGCAGAATCCATGGATTAAGGCTCCTTACAAAACACTGCTAACCTGTTCATATAAATCTTTGAACATCTCCCCACTGCTACAAGACCTGACAAGCGTAAACTGGGATCTAATCACCTCTTCCATTCCATTGACAATACTTACAAATACTTTCATGATAAATTTCTAGAGGTCTGGACCAAACATGCCCTCTGTCTCTCTCTAGGGTAAGGAAACCATCTCCAATGGATCACCCTGAACTCTTGGTATGTCAAAGAGCCAGAGACCAAACTTGGAAAACACATAACGTTTCTAAGCTCCCCAAAGACTACAACACCTGTTGTTTTCTAAGAAACCAGTGCAAAAGCTATTTGTCTAACCAAAGCTGACTACTTCTGCTCTACCTTTCAGACTAACATAAATAAACTATCCAAATTCTGGAAAGCTGTTCCTCCCTCTTTCCTCCTACTCCTTCCACCCTCTCCTTAATACTAACAACACTCTCATTACTGATCACCTTAGTGTTGCTACGAAATTACATTTCTGTTTCACCTCCTGTGACTCTGCTCTCCTCTGTTCATTACCAACCCCCACCTATGGATCCCCCTCATTTCCACCTCCCGCCCAACTCTTTCTCCTTCTCTAATGTTACCCCTATAGCACATTGGTTGTCTTCTTTGCTCTCAACACCCTCAAAGGCAGCTCACCTGATAGTTTGGACCCTAAACTACTTTATCTAGCAGCTCCTGCTATCTCTCTTCCTCTGGCTGAACTTCTCAACCTTTCCTTCACAACTGCTACCATGATCCGTGAACACCTTGTTGCCCTTGCCTCCTCGGCTGTTTCACCTAACCCACTCCTCCCTATACTTAACCTGGCTCATCTTTCCTCCTCCCACTAGCCAAACTGCCCTTATTTGCTCTCTAATCTCCCTGCCAACCCTCTGCCAACTTAAACTTGTAACTTACGCTATCGTAATAAGCTCCTGACCAGACAATCTCCTGCTGGTCTGCACATGCACTGATGCCTCTCGCCTCATCCCCTTTCCTATAGACAAGTCCTCCTAGCTGCACTGCCTCCCCATACTAATATCTCTTCTCCTCTCCAACCCTTACCCTTGTTGTGCATTCTTGCACCCCTTCTTCACTTTTCTTGATACTCGCCTGTTAAGTTATCCTGACTCCCTACTTCCATTGGGTAGATACATACTTGGTATTGGTTACCTGAACTTCAAATTCCCTCTCTGTTTACTTGTACTGCTTGCCTTACTTGCGTACTTATTGAGGATCTACCAAATGTCCTACTTGTGCTGTTCATATTACCTCTCTGTATACCTGTACTGTACTTGCCTGTGCTTGCTTACTTGTACTGGTTTTGCCCAATGTTATCTGTATTGATAATTGTTTGTATTTGTCTCGCGATGGAACCTATGTAAAGAGCCACTGGCTCAAAGGTGCTAATCTGAAAGTTAAATAAATAAATTCCTTTTGGTTAGGAAGCATGCTGTTGTTCTTCCTCTTTCAAGGCGGTGATCCTACTGCCCGGAAACTGTCATCCCATTTCACTCCTCCCTACCCTTGCTAAGCTTCAAGAACATCTGGTTCTTTTCAACTCTAATCCTATATGTCTGATACTAACCTTTTCACTCCGTTCCAATCTGGGTTCTGGAAGAACCACTCCACTACATCTTCCCTGATCAGGCTCACTGACTCTATCCTCTCAGGGATTTATAGTGGCCAAATCACATCATCTTTTTGTTGACCTGGCTAAGGCTTTTGACACTGTCTCCACACCCTCCTTGTAAACATCCTCTGCAAGGCAGGCCTATCTCACGCTGCCACAAATTGGTTTAGAGCCTACCTAGTAGGCAGGAGCCAGTCCATCAGAATTGGTGACTCCATATCCCTCCCTTCCCATTAACTGGCAGCCCACAAGAGGTCTATTTGGGCCCTATCCTCTTCTCCACATTTCTCAGTTACCTACCCTCTACTTGCTTATCCACCTCAATCCATATGTATGTGGATGACATGGTCCTTTTCACATCAGGTTCAGTCCCCTGATGATGTGGCTACCAGACTACAGCACAACTTCAGCCAAGTTCAGCTCTGGTTTAGCTCGATCAACTCTCCTTAATGCCATGAACACAGTCTCAGTGATCTTTGGCACAAGGCAGAGACTCTCTAGGCTCCCTCATTGCCCTCTTTCCACACCCTTGATGGGACAATCCTTGAAGACACATCCTCCTTTAGGTACTTTGAGGGTGTGGCTTGACCAACCCTCAACTTCTTGGGCCACGTTGACGCCATCCAAACAAGTTGCACCCCAAGCTTGGCGCATTATCACCGGATGCGTAGCTGCCTCCAGCTTCAGCAAGGCATGAACTGGTCCAGAAGATGATCTTACTGATTTTAACTACTGTGATGTAGTCTACAGTGCTGCTCCCAAGTTTCCCTAACCAAATTGGACACCCTCTTTAACGCCTGTCATTTTGCCTTGGATGCCCTACCTCTCATGCATCACTGTAGTCTCTACCACTCCTCTGCATTTCCTTCTTTAGAAAACCATTGCCTCCTTCATTGCACTAAATTTGCATCTAAATTCTGGTTTTGAACCCTCCCCTCATTTGCCTTCTCGCTATCCCCCTCCCCCACCTGCCCGCCCTTAGATAATATGACTCCGCTTAATGGTAATCCCTCGCCAGCCTATCACTGTTGACCAGGTGGCATTCTCTTACCACCTCCCCAAATTATGGAATGCACTTCCACACCAGATCCACTAACTCATCTTCCTCCTACTCCATCTCCTCTGTGCTGTAACTTCCTCTCTGTAAACTGTACCTGTGGTTAACCCACCTGCCATCTTCATCATCCCCTGGTCTTCACACTCACATACTTATATAACATTTCCCTGCTCCTGTTCCAGTCCTTTCGCACTGTATCCCTCTTCTCCCAAACTCTCCTCCTCATCTCTATAACTTCCTGCAACTATCTCCCTGTTGACAGATTAATTGCTGCACTACCTCACCTTCGGTACTTTTCTGTGCAAACTTATAGCACTTAATAGACCCTTGACTCTCAAGGGTCACTGATCCAAATACTGTTTTATAATGTATATTACACTGTATTCCATTAGTACTGTTCCTATTGTGTAATACCTGTATTTCTGTATCTAATGGTTATTGTGTGTGTGTTTTTCCATATCATGTTACACTGTATTTTGTGTACAAATATTTGATTGTGTATTGTATTTCCCTCATCCCTGCCCCGGACACACCATTAAACAAGCAACCTGTTGTTCAGTGTGCCTTTCCTGGTGAAACATTTCAATAAATAAATAAACACTGGAGTTCAAGCAAGGCAATAATACTTTGCTATACCAAAGCAATGTGACAGCACTTTGGTTCTGTTCACTTTGTGCAGACATTTTAAACAAACTCCATTCAATTAGATGACTGACTACTGCAACACACATTTGTGTCTCCTCCATTCTCCAAGGAAAGTCTGAGCTAGTATTACATGTTCCTTCATTTGCACAAATCTGGGGATCAATTCCAGCTGTCTGACAATCATACATTATGCAGTTATGCCAAATTCCATTCTCTCAGTGCTTATCATGCCCATGGGTAAAGTTTCACAGAATGTTCTCTAAATCATGTGCCAGACTGCATGTCACTGTTCTGCAAAGCTAAGCACATGACTGGCTGCTTCTCTTAGCTGACCTAACTGAGTTGTCCACTGGCCCCACCCAGGAATCTTCAGGCAGGAGGTTTAACAAACATGGCAGCTCTTTGCAGTTTTCTTTTTTCAGTATTTATAAAAGTTGTTTCCATTCGTTAGTCCAGGTCTGGCCATCTTCACTAGTACCTCCCACTCCTGATACTGTCCAGTGGGACTGGGGGTGTACTGGTGGCAAGGAGCACACCTTGTGCTCCCTGAGTTGTGCTCTCTGTGGGGAGTGATTTTACTGTGCAGCTGAATGTCTGCAGCATTGGGACTGATGGAAATGGTGAGTGCTCCCTAGTGTGGTTCCAGACCCTGACTGCAGTCTGTGGGGTTGTAGAAGCAATGTACTTGTGTCACTTTGGCTATGGGTGTCCATGGCATTATGACACTGAGGAAGAGCTGCTTTAGTGGGTGTTTGTTCCCCAATCCCACTGCCATAGCGTGTGAGGGCTGGGTGAGCTATGGAACTGGTTCAGGAAGTGCATCTCTGACATTGCTGATGATGGCATGTCCTGTGTGGAAGTAAAAAGCTGTAGGGGCTCCATCCTGCCCTTAGTCCCATGGCCACAGTCTGAGATGGGACTGAAGGTAAAGTATATGAGGGGTGCAACTGCTGGTGCTCCAGGAGAAAGCCAAAATAATCCCCTTTGGGGATTTCATCTGTGAACACAATCACTATTTACACCAGTGGACTCCTGATACAATGATTGACTTTGCACCACACAAGAAACTCTCCTTCACTAATGTGTACCTTTATGTATTGTAGCATCAGGTAGTATTACTATGATTCTGGTGCAAAATACCCATCTTGTTCAGTTGAGACCTGAGACATTGAAATTTTCTTGGCTCCAGTGCATTATGCTTAAATGACTCTAGTTCAAGCAATATTTGATGAGCCAGAAATACACTACATGAATAGCCTGTGAGGAACTTGCTGTAAAGGGTGCAGTAGATAATGGGGAAACATAATTTGTCAAAGCACATGGGCATTGCCTCATCAACAGTGCAGGATTTACACTTTGCATGGAGGATTTTGTTTCATGAAAGTATGCATGCCATAGTTCAGATAAAATTATTTTCAGAACTGATAAAATACTTACGTGTGTGGAGCCAAAAGCTGAATGCATAGCCATGTTGTCCTGAACTAAGAATAACAGGTCCAGCCACAGCTTGATCAGCATCTGTAGGAGAAGCATTACACAAGAATTTATGTCTAGATGTCATGCATTCCATTTACAGCTTTATCAAAATCTCTTATTAGAAAGATATATTAAGAAGAAATTAAATTTAAAAGTTATTTTTTCAAATGTGGAAGAGTTATGATGCCATAGGAAAGGAATTAGATTTATTATAAATTATCTAAACAATTCATCTGAAAAGACACAATAGCCAAATCATCTCATTTAACTGCAAAACATGACCCTCTTAAATGAGAAAAATATATACATATATACACACACATATATAATATATATATATATATATACATATAAATATATATATATATATATAATATATATATATATATATATATATATATATATATATAATTGAATTTGAGCTGTATTTACAGAACCCATGATGCAGGTGTGAGTCCCTGTTTGGACACAGCCCACATCATAGCAAATGTGCAAAATGCCTGCATCCTATTTTCAAATGTTGTCACACATGCAGCATTTTCCTCAAGTTATGGCACAAAATGGTGCGCGCATCATTATTCTGACACATGCATGATTTTGGAGATTATCTCACGGCACTTATGACAGCAGGTTAGACAAAGTTTCCTGTAATTCAAAACAGTTATATGTACGTTGTGCAAATGTCTGAAAAGTGTGATGTTGAACATCCAGAACTTTATCTTTCAAAGAAGCCAAATCATCTGCCGTGAGAAAGATAGTTATCTTAATAAGATGTTTTTAAATAAGATAGTAATTCTTATTCCCAGAATTTCAGTATCTTACAAAACCTGGCAATAAATCTTAGAATAAGAATATTTAAAGTATTTTTGCAAGATGTTAAATCTTATTTCAGTATGTTTGTCATATCTTATGATGTTAAGCATTATTTAAATATATTTAATCAAAATAAAAACTGTTATTTTACAATCTAATTTATAAAAAAATTATAACGTAGTCTTATTGTGCATGAGAATTCCTACTATTTTTATAAACACATTCTATTCACAATTGCTTTCATATTCATAGCCATCTTAATATTACTTGTGCATCACTCCAAGAGAATATGAAGACATTGCTATATGATGAACACCAACCAGGTATGGTTACTATATACCAACAGTGTATGTGAGCAATTGGGTGTGTAGCTGATAAAATACAGCAGGAATTTCTGATGAAAGATCATGCTAACAATTCCAAGAAGTTTCTTTGAGCCCTTAAGTAAAGTAGCATAAGTGTTGTTCTTTCCTTCCCCTGGCCAGCCAGCATTGGTTGCCTGATCTAGTGCTGGTGAAGCCCTTCTGGCCACCTTTAGTCATGTGGATGTGCCTATTGTCAACTGTGCTTCCTCCCTTACCTAGTTTAAAGTCTTCTGTAGGTGAGGCGAAACTTAGAGGGCACATTCATGTACAGTGGCAGACTTAGTTTGAAAGCCCATAAAAGTTATGTTAATTGAGGTATTGAAAACCTGTAGCTGGGAACTGTCCATAGACATAGATGACTGAGTCTGTGCAATATAAATACTACATTAGAGCCATTCTTAGGACCGTGTGATGTCAGTAATGATCAATCAGTGCCTAACTGCACTGAATTAAGCACTGCTTGATCGTCACTGACATCAGTCAGTGGTTCCTCCCTATTGTGAGGCCCCTGATATGCTCATTGATGGTGCTAGCTGTAACAATCTACTAACCATCGTCAATGCATTTAACTCACATTTCTCCCACCTGTCCACCTTCACCTCTCTATTCTCCTCTAGTGGATGTGACAGTCGTGTCCAGGTCCCTCCTCCTCAACTGGCCCCTATCTTCCATCCATTATTCTACTTCAAGGCTGTGATGACACAAGGGATGCAGAGATTGCTCTCTAATCTCACCCCTTTTCCAGTGCTGACAATGATGGCATGGAACCTAAGCTCCTTCATCTTGGTGCCATTTTATTGCCTCCGTGGCCCATATCGTCAACTTGTCTTTAGCCTCTGGGGTTATCCTGACCCATGGAAGGTGGCAGATTTGTCCCTGTTCTCAAACAGGGCAAACCTAGGATTCTTGACAACTATAGACTGATTGTTATTTTGTCTGCTATCAGTAAACTTCTCGAGAAAGTTGTGACTGGGCAACTCACAGAGTATATTCAGTCTCATGAGCTACTGCCTCTCTTGCAGCATGGCTTTTGTAAAGGGCACAGCACATCCTCTGCCCTGGTCACTGTTACTTCTGGGATCAGGGCAGACTCTCTGGTGCCATCTTATTGATCTCTCTAAGGCCTTTGACCTAGTTGGTCATGTCCTACTTTGCTCTCAATTTAGGTCCTTTGGTCTGTCCAGTCCTGTACTTAGTGGGTTCTCCAATTACCTTCAGGGCAGGCAGCAACTCACCAGATACAGTAAAGTACTCTCAGACGCCACCGCTGTGTCCTCAGGGAGTTCCCTAGGGGTCTGTCCTCAGGCCCCTGCTCTTCTCATATTTGTCAATAATCTTCCCTCCTCCTCCACCTACTGCAGGTCTGTCCTTTATGCTGATGACCTGGTCATCCTGACTCATTCCCGGGACATTGGGGTCATTAACCACTAACTGAGTGAGGACTTCAGGAGAATCCAGTCCTGGATATTGACCCACAATCTTGTCCTCAACCTTAAAAACTCAGGCCATGCTCTTTGGGTGCCTGGCCAAGTCGAATACCTCCCCTGTCCCTCTGTGCATCACTGGTCTTGATGGTGCTCCTGTCCTTATCACTGACTCTGTTAAATACCTTGGGTGACACTTGACCTCAGCTTGACCCTGGACACCACATCCAAAATGTGTGCTGAACTGTTAACTGCAAACTGGGTCTGGCTTACAGGGTGAAGAATGATCTCACTTCAGCTGCTCACCTTGCTCTGGCCAGAGGTGTGTTTCTTCCTCTCTGCTATGTGCTCCTCCTGTTTACTCATACTTCAAAGTCCACCTTACTAGGTGGACCATAGCCTACAACAACATTTACCGTTTTGCTCTTGCTGCCCCTCAACTCACTCACCAATGTGATCTGTATAGCAAGCTTAACTGTCTCTCTCTCCACCCAGTTACTTAAATTTTGTCTTGGGCTGTTTCATGAGCAAGGTTCTGGGCACTGGCACTCCTTCTGGACTGGTGGAGCTCCTTTGTTCCTGCTGCCTCCTCTTCCTACTCCCTCAGGTCTCTAGGCCCCACTGATCTTAAGGTTCTGCTACTCATACTCAAATGGGGTACAGAGATTTCACCTCATGTGCCCTCAGATTATGGAACTTATTTCCTGTCCAGGTTAGCTCCTTCCCTGCCATGCATGCCTTTGAACCTCCCTGTGAAACACTTGAAACTCCCTCAGTATGTCACTGTCTCAAACCTCCATGATTACCTGTGGTCCCCTGCACTGGACTCAAGTGTACCATTTCCTGAACCTTGGCATGGGTTCTGCTGAGGTACCTGCCTGCTTGAGTGTGGCCTTGTGTAAAATGCTTCATCTCTTATTCTGGCATTTGCTTTGACTGTGATTCTATTAGGGGTCCCAAACTGTATATATTTGTATATAGTGAATTTCACTTTGTCTTGGTGACACTCTCTATATATATTTTATATTTGACTGTACCATTTGTGTAACCATGTTAACTTACTGAACATGTTATGCCTCTCCTGACTCTGTGTAACTGCCTTACTTGTATCATGTTGTCCTCTGTATTGAACTCGTAATTCCTGTATTATCCCGGTTGTACCTGAAAATAGGCATATGTTTTGTCTAGTGTACTTAGCTGGTTAACAAAAGCTAAATAAATAAATAAATCACAGGGTTCTAAGAATGGCTCAAATGTAGCATTTATATTGGGTTTTACCATGTCATGGCGACAGCTGATCACAGAACAACCCGACGGTGGCAGCCGCATTGTCAAGTGTTGTGTCTTGATGTGTCGAGGATGCCTCCATGTTTTCATCACCCCCATGTGGGAGCTCTGCCCCCTACTCGGTCTCTAGGATTCCAACTCTGAGCCGGAGTTGGAGCATGGGAGGGGGACGAAACACCTGCAAGGCAATCCACTGGCTATGCAGACCATCACAGTGACATGCGGATTTTGCCCAAATCCTGTCGCTGTGATGGTCTTCACCATCGGGAGTCGCTGCAGTGACAGAATACCTTTATATTGCACAGACTCTGTCATCTATATCACTGGACTGCTTCCAGCTGCAGGTATGCCCAAAACCTCAATCAAAAGAACTTTTCTTTGACTTTCAGCCTCTGTCTGCCACTACACATGAATGCGTCCCTTTAAGCCCCAGCACTCTGGTGCCCTCCTCATCTTGGTAAAAGCCATCCTTTCTGAACAGCCTCCAACACCACCAAGTGTGTCCCCAATCTTCTATGAACTGAAAAACCTCCCTATTGACAAGCTCATAAGCTATACACAAATATTTTGCAACACAATATGTATTTATGATCAGCATTAATTAGACAACTTTATCATATACTAATGTTCATTAATCAATTAGTAGACTAGTTATCAATCAAACAATTTGTAGACTATAGTTATCAAATATTTTAGTTTGTGATGTGTAGTAGGACTCACCATCACCATAATTATATAAGCATATTGTTAGTCATTTTATTTAATACAGATTCACATTTATTTTTGCAACATATATATTTAGTATTATACAATAAATGATAAATAAGATTATCATTTTTGTCTTGCATTAGTGCTTATTATAAGTAGTAGATCAGAGTTATTGTCACTGAAACAAAGGTTGTCCTCTGTTCTTCAGTTTTATGTTTGCTGTGTGCTTACACCTTCTTTCCAGCTGAGAGAACAAAGATGTTTGTTTTGCATTTTGTATCTAGCAATGTCATACTTTCACCATTCATGCTCTGTGATGATGCTTATACTTTGCATAATTTGACATTAATCATTTTAAAAATATATCTCTGACTGAATTGGTTTTGGGAACAGGTAACAGGTCACTGTACCATTTACAGTACATCTGCCATTACAGACATGGTACTACAGTAAATAAAGGTAGTAAAGTCATATAAGTAACTATAGGCCTGTCAACCTTATTTTATCATATCAGCCATTCCCAAACCCAATAAGTTACCTACCATCTCCAAATCATATATATGATACACTTCTGTTCTAGCCAAGCATCTTGAACAAATTCTCCCTTGCTCAGCAATAAAGATCAAACTGGCTTCATCACGAAAAAGCAAACTCTAGATAATATTTACAGAACACTTGTCCTGCTCCAGCATGCATCCAGGACTTAGCCACAGATTCTGCTGCTGAGTCTGGATGTGGAAAAAGCATTCAACAGGGTGTCTTTGAAATGTTTAAGTTACACAATACACCAAAATGGTCTTTATACTCAATGTATCACTATCAGTAGCAAACTTTATCACTCCCATAAGCCATGATCCAAGCAAACATATATCTCTCCCTCTACTTAACCTCTACAGATGAACATGGCAGAATTGACCTATGTCTCCTTTATTATTTGCCCTGTCAGTAGAACCTCTTGCATAAGCTATATGCCAAAACAAAGATATCTCCAGTATTACCCATCTTACTGAAGATCATACAGTGCCATTTTACACTGATGATTTGTTAATGTAACTAACACAGTCTACAACTTATTTGCCTCATCTTTGGTCCATATTAAGTCAATATGGTAGTCTATCCAGTTAGAAACTTTATGTAAGCAAAACAGCAGCTCTCCATAGTCTTATAATCCTCCTCCTACTATTTACGCTGCTTACCACTTCAAGTGGGACCAGACTTCCATAAAATACTTAGCAGTACACATCCCAAACAACCTTTCCTGCCTTTATCACCTAAATTACCCTCCATTAATGCAAACAATATTCTTTGACCTAGACAGATGAAGTGTCTCCTCTAACATTACATGATACAATTGAGAGTATTCACATGAATATTCTACAAGATTACTTTACTCATTCAGACTCTTCCAGTGTCTCCACCACAATCATCATTCCAGAAATGGGATAAATATATTTCAAAGTTTATATGGGAAGGTAAACTCCTCAGATGGCATATAATAAATTGCAATTATCAAACCAACAGTGGGGTTTGGCCTTATTAAACCCTAAAGCATTATTTCATGGCCACACATATTTGACATGTAGCAGTGTGGTTGGACCATTTTATGATACCCATTGGAAAATCCTGGATGTTGATGATCTTAATTTTTCAATTTTTAAAACTTTATTTTTCAACTCCCTTTACCTCCAGAAAGATTAACAGAAAGTCATTTTTCTAAAAATATATTACTAGTATGGGACAGTGTTCTGACAAATAAACACATATTAAAACTACTAACTCCTATGGGTGCCATAGCAGCATGATGCTATATTTCAGCCCAACCATATGGACAACCAATTTATTTAATGAGAAAACAAGGTCTCTACTTTTATCATCAGTTATTTGACAACAATCAGTTTCACTCTTTACTTTTTACAACAAAATATGCTTTGACAAGAGAGCATTTCTGTTACTTCAAATCAGGCATTTTCTGATGGCAAAGCTGGACCCCTCTCCAAATACAAGGAAATGCCTCCCTATTACTATTACAGGCTATGCAAATCCAAGGGTTCCTTCTCATTTTATTTCCTTAGCCTACAGAGCTATCAACACCCAACCAGAATTGACACTTAGAGCCTGCAAAACAAAATGGGAGCAAGAAATAATTATCTGCATTCTCCACAAAACTGTTGTAAAATATACCAAAGGCAGCAGTCTTCTTGAAAAGCTGGAAAGAGTTTGCATGGAAAACTATTGTGCACTGTTTCTTAACTCTTTCAGTCCTGGTAAAATTTAATCAGTCCCTAGCTTCTGATTGTTTGAGATGCAGTGGTAACCCGTCCACACATTAAGTGCATATTTCTAGTCATGACCTAAACTGAGTCAGTTTTGATCCAGTTTAGAAGCAGAGATACATGATATTTGACCTAATTTCCCTATTCTAACAGTGAACATAGTCCTGCTATTGCACTATCCACCTAAGCACCTAAATAAACACCAGAAATATATATATTTTAATATAGCTTTTACTATATCAAAGAAAGCTATTACTACTCACTAGTTATTACAAACTCCTCCAGATATAAATCACTGGGGAGACCTCATGATCTCAGTATATCATCTAAAAATTGACTCCCACCTTCAACATCAACTTGAATTATTTAATAATGCATGGATTGGCTGAGTGATGCTTATCATGACAAATCTAGTACTTTTGTGCCATAACTATGGCAAGATGGAATTTTACTAGAGAGAAACAATACTGTATATTTAGACAGGCGGATACCCAAAGGGCTCTGCCCGCTAGGCTTTTGAACTATATGTACTATATAACCTTAGTTTAGGTGTATATAAATATGATGGAGGCTGTGATTAAGGAGGATATAATAAAGAACTTTCTTAAAACCAACTGCATGGCTGATAAACCACAACATGGGTTTATTCACAAACGTTATGCTCTACAAATCTAGTAAGTTTCTTGGAGCCCTTAAGTAAAGCACAATGCGGTGGAAAACCAGTGGATGTAGTGCCCCTGGATATTAGCAAGGCAGTCAATGGGTTCCACACAAAGAACTAACTGAAAAGCTGAATGGAATAGTGCTGAACAGCCACGTAATGAACTAGATCATAAACTGGCTGTCATGAGCAGGCAAAAGTAAGGGTAAATAGTTCAGAATGGGGTGGGTGACCAGTAAAGTCCCTCAACAACTGGTTTCAGGAACTCTATTGTTTAATCTGTACATAAATTATATGAACAATCTGTTGGTCCACTAAAAGGTATTAAATCACCTATTTCATGCATCTCGTTGAACATGGACCTCACACAACAGACATTTTTATGAACAATAACAATGAGGGGTGGTTGTCAAAGTTTGCAGACACCAAGACTGGAGAAAAAGTACAAACACAGGAAGAGGAAAAGACACTACCAGGAGATCAGGGTAGACCAGCAACATGGCCAGAAAGATTGTCAAACATTTGATAATGCCAAATGTTGGCTTGCTGGCACTGGCATTGGTAGTGATGGAGTTAGAGAGATACATAATAGGAATGGCAGTGAAGTATGAAACTGACGTCAACCCACCCACCCTGCAGAGACTGATGAGCACTGGGATGTGCCTTTGGGTCATCAGCCATAACGTCTCATAGAGACTGAAAGGCATTGGGTGGTGTGCCTTGGGTTGTCAGCCATAATACTTAAGCCATTCCATCTCACCCCACCCTGCAGACAGTAACAGGTGTCACAGTGTGCTTTGGGGTCTTTGCTTATGCTCACCTTTCCATAAGGAAATAAGCTGAGATGGGTGCAGTATAGGAGAATGGGGTGAATGTTAGGTCAAAACCCCAAGACACATCTTGATGTCTGTCAGTGGCTGTAGGGTGGGGGTTCAATGCCGTGAGCATTACGGCTGATGAACCCAAGTCACATCCCTAATGCCTCTCAGTCTCTACAGGGTGGGCGTTATGGTTGGAAACCTTAACCCCTGTGTATTTTGTTGTTTTTCACTCCAAATTGGCTTTTTGGGACCCAGCCTCATGAATAGTGGTATTATCATTTCATTACTAAATCCTTAAAGGTGATTATGCATACTACACCATTCAGAGCCACAGGCGAAGAAACACATTTTGGGAAGGATGTGAAAAATAACAGCTGTACTGTTCATGAGGATGTGTGACCACATAGAAATGTTTTTTCCTCATTAAATATTCTTTCTTTATTTTTCTTTTTCATATCTTAGTCAATGTAAAGCAGTCTTACATATAGTTCCCATGAATAGCACATATCAGAATGACTGTATATTGTCATGTAAAACAGGACATGAGATACAGAGAGTTTAAAACTCAAAACATAAAACAGTTATGCATACATACCCCAACCCCTTCCCCTTGCTCATCCTACCGAGCATGTCCTTACACACTTAGTATGAGCTATAGTTTGGTGTCCAGCACTAAAGCACAGGCAAACTTTAGCTGTAAGAGTCTACAGTGCACTATAAAATGCAAGAAATAGATTATGGTTTCTGTGGAAATCAAAGCATCTAACAGACCCCAAACATTCTGGTAGTTTGTGAGCCTATCTCTCATGCATGCAATATGCCTTTCCAATTGCACAACCAGGAATACTTCTCTATTCCATTCCTTAATTGTGGGAAGAGAATCTTCCTTCCAGTACTTCATGATTAAAAGTTTAGCAGCAGTAGTTATCTAGGTGAGATGGGCCTTTCTTATTTTACGTGTTCGAGGGAAAAGAGTATGAAAGGCAACATTCAAGGGTGAACAAGGCATCCAGGCTCAGTTATGGATCTGAAGTACCTTTAATGGATTGCCAAAAGGCCTGAACCTTAGGTCAGGTACATAACATGTGAAATATGGTACCATCTCCCATTTTACACTGTGCACATATTGGGGAAGGTGAGCTCTATTCTATTTAATTTCACCAGAGCGAAATATATATTGTGCATGATGTTAAAATTAACTTGACAGAGTCTGTCTTGCTTAACAAATTTTTATATGTTCTGCCACAGCCTTCTCCAACTTCCTGGTTCATCATATAGTTGCAGTGCCTGGGACCAATAACAGACACCTGAGGGAGAGCAGGATCAAGGTCCGGCAGTTTTTATATACTAGTGAAACTGCATGTGGTTGTCATGCTATGTGCAGGATTGGGAGTAGTTCAGAGATAGGAGGAACCAAAGGTAATTCCCAACAAAGGAGTAGATAGCTTTTTAAATTAAAAAACTTAAATCTACAGACATCTAACACTCTTTGCTTAGCCTGGTATTCACAAAAGGAACCAGTTTCCCATCTTTGATGTAGTCATCTAGGTTAGAATGTTGAATCACTGGCCAAAAGAGGGTGGTTTAGGTTGTTGCCTATTTTAAAGTGAGGGTTGCATGCAAGGGGCTGTTCTAGTGACATATGCCATTTAGGAGAGGTGATTCTGCACTTGATGCAAGGCTCTACTAGACCATGCTGTCGGAGTATTTTTAAGAGGTTTGGTAATTTGGAAGGAGTAACATGTAAAAGAGCAGGCAATGACATGAGTATTGTGAGACTAAGTATTTCTCTAACTCCAGCCATAATGGGGCCATTTGGCATGATAGAAAGATCTGGACCCTGGGCACAGTAAGCTAGTTTACTGATATGGAAGCTCCATAATATGTGAAGAAAGAAGGGGCTGCAAGGCCACCTCTAGTTTTAGGTGCCATAGAGCTTGAAGTATGCCCTGAGAATTCCCTTTCCTTCCATACAAATACATTTATCGCCTTCTGGAGCCTAACAAACCAACTTTTGGGCAGAAAACATCCCATCATCATGTATACAGAGTATATTCATCTAAACTGAGCCTTCCCCAAAAGGAGCATGGTGAGAACTCCACCAATCCATGTCAGAATAGATAGTTTTTAGTAATTTAGAAAGATTCACCCGCATCATAGTAGTCATATCCTGGGCTACCACAATACCCAAATATGTGAGGATTTTGATTCCCATGAGAGGTGGTGGGATACTATATCTGCTTAGGTTAGTCCACTATTCAGGGGTAAACTTTTGGTCTTGGCTCTATTTAACTTATAATTGGATACTTGAGAAAATGCTTCAATTGCCATTATTAAAGCTGAGATGCAAGTTTGGGGATTTTGTACATGCAACAACAAATCATCTGCATAAGCAGACATAGTGTACCATTGATGTCCAATTTTAAAACCTGTTATTTCCTGGGAAGATAGCATGTTACAGATAAGTGGCGCTAGACAAAAGTTAAAAAAGTAGGGGGATAATGGGCATCCTTTTCTGGTGCCACGAAACAATAATATTGGATTTGATAATATCCCATTAAACCAAACACGAGCTGACGGGGAGGCATATAGCAGCCATACCCATTGAATAAAATTATCAGATAACCCAAATCGAGTCAGGGTGGCAAAATTGAAGTCCCAGGACACATGGTCGAATGCCATAGGTGTTGATTGTCTCTATCATAGTAATGGATGGTATGTTTCCAGCTATGTTATTCCCATACTATGAAACAATATACTATCTCTGGAAGTCTGAAAAAGAAGAATCCTTGGTCTTAAACCCTGATCTAAAGCAGTGCACTCCATGAGGCTAGCACAAAGTAGTGAACAGTAAAAGTCAAAATATATTTCTCTTATGGGCCACAAACAGTTTAACATCCATTGAGCAGAGAGACACAACCATGCCCTGGTTGTTCACCGCCAAACAGTCACAAAAGGAAGTTCACAAGGGTATCAGTTCAGTTTTCGACTAGACTAGGCCTGCACTGGCTCAGTTGTAACACACTGATTAAAAGGATTACTCTCAGGTTCTTAGCAAACTCAGGCCATCATAAGTGATGTGCAAGGTAAGACTTCTACTCCGTGGTTCCATGTACCAGTCAGCAAATGAAATAAAGGCAAACAATAAGTATCCTCTCCCCCTTTTAACTGGAAACCCAAAGGTCAGGACATTTGTGAGAAGCCTAACAGTTCCATGTAAATGTCCGTCTGAGAGTAAGAAAATCAGACCCATTCAGGCCATTCCCAATGCCTTACGATCCCTCAATTACCCAAGAAAGGACCAAACCTGGTTGTCTGCCATTCACTTGAACAATTCGGAAGCAGTGCTTTCAGCTCTTGCAGTGCTTGTTCAGGAGTGTCAAAGGACATCCGCTGTTCCCTATGTTTGACTTGTAAGATAGCTGGGTATTTGACTTGAAAACTTTAGCTGCCGCAATAAGCTTGGAAGCTATTGGGAGCAGCTCTACCTCCTGACACTCACAGTATGTGGCAGATCTTGTGTGATGCAAATCTTCTGACCTTCCCACTGGACCTCCTGAATCTCTTTAATTTTACTTAGCTGTACTGTTTATCTTGAAAGTTCAGCAATTTGAAAATTAGAGGGCGTGGGGGAGCCTACTGGTGGCGAAGGCGGAGGGCAGTGAGCTCTTTCAATAACATAAGCCCCTCCACTAGGAGAGGGCCCTGTGATTTTTTCACGTAACTTTTTCATAAACATGACCAGGGATCCCCTTCCTCTTTTCTGGTATACCAATTATGATCAGGTTATTTCGTCTATTACGCCCTTCTAGGTCTTCTAGTTTTCCTCCAGTTTCTTTAGTCGCCTGTTCATATGTATGGTCCCTTGATCAACTTTCTTATGTTTTTCTCCAAGGATATGTTTCTCACCTCCAAGTCCCCATTCTGTATTTAATGTTGCCACGAAGGATTTGATTTGCTGCATATCTTTGGATATGGTACAGATCACAGCCTGCAATGGGTGCATTATCTCAAAAAATCTTTCTTAAGAAAGATCAGCCTGGTCGGTGGAAGATTTGGGTAGACTGGTGGTCCACTGTTTCACTAGCTTTGCAGCCTTGTCTTTTTCTGGTGAGAGAGGTGGCGTATGCCGTGGAGAGCTTTTCACAACAATAATGAAGGTGTGGCATTCAGGGATAGGCAAAATGGTTCAAGGGGTTCATGAGATAGCAGATGCCTTCAGAATATATTATATTAAGTTATACACAGAAGACGAAAAGCAGGAAAGGAAGACATAAAGAGATTCCTGAGTTCACTTAAACTACCGGCCTAACTAGGGAGCAAGGGAAAGGTTAATGGGACCTGTGAGACTGGAGGAAATAAAGGAGGAGATTAAAGGCTTAAGATGGGTAAATGTCCGGGTTCGGATGGACTCTGCAGAGTTCTATAAATGCTTTGGGAACCAGATACAGACACTTCTGCAGAAGGATTTTGAAGAGGTCATGAGAGCGAGGCTGCGATCCCTCCTTCTTGGGCCCAGGTGGTGATTTCGGTGATACCAAGCTGGGAAAGGACACAAAATGCCCTTTATATAGACCGATTTCCTATTGAACACTGTTTACAAAATACTCACATCTCTTTTGGCAAGACGATTCAGGAGTACCTCCCTCTTTAACACAGATAGACCAATCCGGTTTCATACCGGCAGACAAGCACAGGATAATCTTCGTAGAACAACACTTATAATTGATCAAATTTCCATGCAAAAATTACCGTCGCTGATAGTAAATCTTGACGCTGAAAAGCATTTGATAGAGTATCTTGGTTGTTTCTGAAGGAGGTCATTTCCAGTTTGGGTTCCCAAGGCAGGTGATAACAGCCATATTTAAGTTAGATGAGTCTCCAAGAGCACAGGTTAAGCGAATGGACTTATCTCTGGACTTTAATTTGGAAAGGAAACGCAACAAGGGTGTCCTCTCCCCATTATTGGTTGCCCTGTTCATTGAGCCCCTTGCTCAGAGCATCCATGTGTGCCCAGAGATAAAAGGGATTAATATGGGGGACAAACCCACAAACTGGCTTTGTATGCTGACGATGTTCTTTACATGTGGCGGACCCGTGGTGTCTTTGCTAGCAGTATTCAGACGGCTGGATAAGTTTTCTGGGCTATTCGCTATAAATTGAATAATAATAAAATGGAAATTCTCTGTTTTAATTTTACCCCAACTGAGGAGCTCAAAGTAAGTACCCCATGTTATGGGATCAGACAGAGTTAAAATACTTAGCGGTAAAGTTGGTAGGAACAATGCACAATTGCTATAATAATGCAGCTTAAAGTGATTTTCAAAGATGGTCCCTTCTACCCATCTCACTTAGTGCTAGGGCTCAAGCCCTCAAGTTGAATGCATTACCATGCCTTCTCTACTTATTCCAATGTGTCCCATGTCTGTTAACTCTGGCAGATCTGGAACACCAGAGTATGTTTTTCCTATTTATGGAAAGGTAAAACCCAGACTAAGAAGATCTTTCTTTATCTTCCTAAGGAAGAGGGGGCCTTGCATTCCATGCCTGCAGGGCTACTGGATGGCAGCCCAGATGAGGGTTGCACTACTATGGGGCAACCTGGGATACGACACCCATTGGAAGCGAATAGATCTTTGGAAACAAAGGGATCCCCATTGCAGTGGTGATGTTTGGGCCTCTGGACACAGGTGAAATGTTTGGTTTCTCAGGCACAAAGGCCATGTTGGAAGGATGGAGGAGGGAATAAGCGGGGCCACATTTGGGAATCTATGGAGGTATAGATGGTGGGCATATGACCGTCAGTTTATACCAGCAACGCTTGATAAATGGTATCAGAAACAAGCTAGAAGGGCTCTAAGGCCTTTATCAAATAGTGACGGGAATACCCTGCTCTCCTTTGAAGCAATTCAGAAAAATATGACCTGAAGCAGACTGATAAAATCAGGTATTACCAATTGAGAGACTACTTGAATATATAAATGAACAAAATAATGCTGGAGGAGCCGTGTTGAAGAGAGAGGGCTATTTCAAAGAGTGTGGGAGGCAAGGGGCAGACCATGCCATTTCGTTGCTGTATAATAACTATGTGGCAGAAATGGCCAACACGTCCCAGCATATAAAGAAAAATGGAACAGGACTTAGTAACTGTTATAACAGATAAATATTGGTCTCTAAATCAGGGAGAGATGGGCACAAGACCGGGGGAGCAGGCTGAGGTACTAAATGAGTACTTTACCTCAGTTTTCACCAGGAAAAATGGGGTGCTGCATCATACATGGGAGGAGACAGAGATACTGAGGAGGGGGGACCCTTACCGATTGGCAGGTCTGGGGAGAGGGGAGGCATCACTGGCAGGTGGGGAGGGCTAAGCAGGAGAAGAGGCACCGGAAGTGAAATCACAGCAGAGAGAGTGAGGGAAGCCCTCAGCTCCCTTAAGATGGAGCAAGCACCGGGCCGATAAATTACATCCCAGAGTGCTGAAGGAACTTGCAGATGTCCTAGCGAAACCCCTAGCAGAGCTTTTCACCATCTCTCTGAGGACAGGGTGGGTGCCCCAAGACTTGAAGGTGGGCGCATATAGTGCCTATCCACAGGGGGATCAAGGGAGGTGGCAGGGAACTACAGGCCTGTCAGCCTGACATCGGTGGTGGGCAAGGTGATGGAGGGCATTGTCAAGGAGAGGCTGGGGGGACCTGGATAAGTCAGGGTGCCTGGACGATGAGACAGCATGGATTCATCCCAAGGAAATCGTGTCAGACAAACCTGGTGGAGTTCTATGACTGGGTGACAAGTGCCTTGGACCTGGGTAGACCAGTGGATGTCCTCTTTCTAGACTTCAGCAAGGCATTTGACTCTGTTCCTCACGTAGGCCTGTTGGATAAGCTGGGAGAAATGGGGTGGGGAACCAGATGATCAGATGGATAGGCAATTGGCTCCAGGACCGGACCCAGAGGTCGTAGTTGGTGGGATAGTCTGGCCCCATGAAGGTCATTAGTGGGGTCCCACAGGAATCAGTCCTTGGGCCCTCTCTGTTCAACGCCTAACGATCTGACATGAGGACAGGAATCAGGAGTGAGATGAGTCTCTTTGCAGATAACTCAAAACTGGGGGCGGTGGTGGATGGGGAGGAGGGAGAGTGGCCCTACAGGGGGACCTGGAGGCTCTGGAAAGATGGTCTAGAAAGTGGAAGCTGAGGTTCAATGCAGGGAAATGCAAGGTACTCCACCAGCCAGAAACCCAGGCCAAGTGTACACCCTGGGAGATGCTACAAGTCTTGATGGCTGAGAGGGACCTGGGGTGGTGGTGGATGTCAAGATGAACAACTCTGAGACTTGTAGGAGGGCAGCAGCCAAGGCCAACAGGATGCTGGGATGCATCGCTAGGGGATCACCTCCAGAAGGAGGGAAGTGATACTCCCTCTGTATAACTGCTTGGTGAGGCGCACCTTGAGTACTGCATGCAGTTTTGAGACCACACTTAAAGAGGGACATTAACCTCCTGGAGAGGGTCCAGAGGAGGGCAACCAAAATGATTTGGGGCTTGGGGACAGGACCTATGAGGAGAGGCTCAAGAGCTAAATATGTATACATTGGAAGAGAGAAGGGACGGGGGACATGATAGAGGTCTTCAGGTACATGAAGAGGGTAAATAGGGAGGAACAGTCAGGGTGCTTTGAAGGAAGGAGGAAGGGGCCACTAGAGGGCATGGGTGGAAGCTGGAGGGGAAGATTCAGGGAGAAAGGAGGAGGTGCTACTTCACTGAGAGGGTGGTAGAGCCATGGAATGCACTGTCTAGGGGGCTGGTGGAGGCAGAGACAGTGGGGGGTTCAAGAAGGGTGGGACAGGTACAGGGAAGGGTTCTGGAAGCAAAATCCAATGCAGCAAGAATATCGGAACTGGGAAGGAGAAGCCAGAGGCGAGGGGACAGCAAGGTCAGCACCAGGGGTGGGGCTGACCAAACAAGCAGACACGAAGACCGTTAGGCCTATTCTGCTGGCATTTTTAGTATGTTAGTATGATGGAGAAGCACGCGGTCAACTTCTAGCCCTTAGTGTGGAGGGACTTTTGAAAGTTGAGAACCAGATATTTTTAGTACCAACACAAATGGTGCATTTGAAGGAGGACTGCTGGCTGGGTGCTGGAGGGCTTGTGGAGAACAACATGCCCTACAGGCACATGTCTTTTGGTGATGTCCAGGTATCACCATATATTGAGGGAGGTTAGAAACATCTAGAACAGATATTTTCAATTCAGACGAGTTAGGACCTGAACACTTGGTTTTAGGATTAATCCCAAGGAGGTTAGAGATAAGGATGCCAGATACCTATGGAAGATCCTGGTTGTGGCAGCTTAAAATTATCACAAAGAATTGGTTGCAGCCGAGAACCCCAGGGTAGGGAATGGAAGAATGTGGTTGAATCTATACATTTGATGGAAAGGTTAACAATCAATCTAAGCAAAGCCACAGATATATCAATAGAAATGGACCAGATGGTTACTCTATGACAGTGGTTAAGAGAGAGATGCCTGAACTGTACTAAAACAGATATTTACCCTTTACACTGGAGTTAGAGAATGTCCCCGATTAACTCCTGTTATAGGTATTTTCTGGATATGAGGTAACTAGTTATAGATAGTGAAATGACAGAACAAATCCCAGACAGTTGCACCTACTGTTGCTGTTATAGCTAGACTGTAGTAAAGTTTACTACTGTGAACCGAAAGTACTGTAATATTTCTGTGATGTTGTCAGTGCTAGGGCTTTTACCACAAAGAACAACATGTGAATCATGTGAATGATGTAACAAATGCTGACAAATGAAAGATAGTTTAATAAACTAAGTATAAAAAAAGAATATAGTAAGATTTCCTGTGCTTTGAATGGAGGCATGTCATTTGCTGCAATGACAAGCCTGTCGCTGATTGCAGCGGCAGATTTGCTTCAAGATGGTGGCACTTTCTGAAACTACTGTCATCAGCAGCGTGCTTACTGGTTGGCATCTGAGGGACACATTGACAAAGCATTCCCTGCATTCACCACAGCACTGCCACACCTCTGAAATTGCTACTATCACAATATGTTTGTAGCGCATGAGAAGCCAACATAAAAGAGACTAGAACTGCAAAAGATGGAAATAATTCAATACAGCACAGACTTCTAAAAATAACTCTAAAGTTTGCTGGAACTACGTGAAATCTAAATAAGGAGGAGGAGACAGAATAGTAAGACCACTAGTGGAGAACGGGAAGAAGTTTGAGGAAGAGGTGGATATAGTCAGGCATGAACTGAATGAGACGTTGGGGGTTAACCCCCATGAAATTTGACCAGGACAATTAAAAGAAATGGAGCATACATAAAGTTTGTCTTGAAATGACTTTTCATAACCAACCCCGAAACAACAGTCACGGTACAACCCCAGATATAAAGGGGCATCCTAAATACATTCTTTGGGTTTTGGGTCTGTATTTCAGGTCACAGAGTTGTCCAAGGTAGATATTCCTAAAATGATAATGATATTAGAACAGAGAAGGAAGATATTTGATCCTGTTACTAGATTTAAATGCAAATAAGGCACAGGGTCCTGACAGTTTTCACCTGAGGGTACTAAAGGAGTTGATAACAGTATTGACTGACTCTTTGACTACAGTATTTCATTTATTTTTGGAGGAGGGAGAGCCCCAAAAATCAGAGGAGGCCAGTTGTTACACAGATTTTTTAAAAAGGTAAAAAGCAAATGAAAGGCTAACTATAGACCAGTGAGCTTGACATTACTGGTAGGAAACTCTTTGAAAAATCTTGAGAGACAGGATCAACAACTTTATTGCAGACAAAAATATTTGGGATATATTCGCACCATGGGTTTAGACAGGGCAGGTCATGTCTAACGATCAATAAAAATGAAATGAAATAAAAAATAAAATAACGAATATGCTGGAGTCCTTTGATATAGTTAGTAAAGCACTTGACCAAGGTAAACCAGTGGATGTTCTGTTCCTGGATATCAGTAAGGCTTTTGATAATGTTCCACATGCTGAATTAATACAAAATGATGAGTTACAGATTTAAACCAAGGCTAGTAAACTGGATTAAATCATGGCTTGAGAATAGGGTATAGACAGAATAAATGGATATGAATTATCAGAAATCAGAGTGACTAGTGAGTTCCTCAGGGATCAATATTTGTACCTATGTTATTCAATATCTATCTATCTATATATATATATATAAATTTGCAGATGATGCCAAAGTGGGCCACATTGTAGACACTGAGGATAGTAATAAAAAGCTACAGGATGATCATAATAATTTATATAAATGGTCACTAACAAATAAAATTAGTTTTAATACTGAAAAAAGCATGGTGAAGCAGTTTGGGTCAAACAAACGGCAAGCAAAATGATATATGGTGATGCAGAAGAAAAGTTACTTACCATAGTAACCTTTGTTTCTCCAAGGATACTCCACTATTCGTGAACTCTTCTGCAGTATACCTTTAAGGTCAGATCTGCCCAGCAATATAATGCTATGCTAATGATGGAATTATTAGCATAAGCCACTTTTCAAATGCTGCCACCTATCAACTGCCTACATTGTAACCATCTGATTTCATGGATGCCTGGAAAGACAGGGCCCAAAATCTTAAATATATAAATTTTAACTTCAAATTTCCCCACCCAAACCTCCAACTGGAAGAAATATAAACTTATCATAAACAATTCCACAAGCCCCTATGTCAGAATCACCTGAAATGGAAAAACCAAAGAACAAGTTCCAATAAAAGTAGAATGTGGCATGCAAACACTAGGGTACAGCATGGACTACAGAGGCCACTGATTCTTAAATGAGGAGACACGGTGGGAGTGTTATGAATATTGGAGTATCCCTGGGAGAATAAGGTTACTATGGTAAGCAACTTTTCTTCTCACCCCAGGAATACTCCAATATTCCTAACTCTTCTGCAAACTAAAAATCAGTGCCTTAGGAGGTGGGAAGAACTTATTTTGGAAACAGGATCAGCAGGAAAGCTGTACCAAACCTTGCATCAGCCCTAACCTACAAATCCAAGCTGTAATGCTTGACAAATGTGTCTACTGTTTGCCAGGTTGCTGCTTTACAGATATCCACCAAGCATACATCCCTTGCAGCTGCCAGTGTTACAGCTGCTACCCTTGTGGAGTGGGCTCTAAGCCCTGCTGGAGCTTCCTTGCCCACCTTTGAACAGCAAAATTGGATACACTGGACAATCCAATGAGAAATGGACCTTTAGATGCTGGATTTCCTTACCCACATCCCATAAGTAAGGAAAAGTTGTGTTCATCCTGCCTGTGGGGCTTAGTGGCTGTCATGTAGTAGCTCAAACCTCTTTTGACATCCAGGCTATGCAGCCTACATTCACCAGAAGAAGAATGGTCAATGAAAACACTAGTAAAGTGATAGGCTGGTTCAAGTGGAAGTCTGAAACCACTTTGGGAAGGAATTTCCCATTTGTCTGTAGGACTACCTTATCCTGTGGAAGGAAATGTAGTCCTTTTCAATGTATAAAGCATGGATCTCACTAATCCTTCTAGCTGAAGTAATGGCCACTAGAAACATTGTTTTCCATGCGACATACTTTAAAGGTGCTGACAACATAGGCTCAGAGGGTGGGAAACATGAGTTGGGCAATGCAGATATTAAGGTACCAAGCTGGCACCGGTTCTCTCACCAGTGAAATATATGAAAAAGGCCCTTGAAGAACCTTTTAAATATGGGGTTTGATGTCAAAGAAACAGATTTGCCTGCAGATGCATAGGCTGAGACTTAAGCCAAATGAATCTGTAGTGTAGAAGGCTGTATGCCTGTGGAATATAAATAGACCAGGTAGTCCAGTACCTATGGCACTCCTGCCTGGGTTGGTACTACACTCCTACTAGAGCACCAAATAGAAAACCACTTCCACTTTGCAGTATAGGTTTGTTTAGTAGAGGATTTCCTGTATCCTCATTAGGCATCTATAACTGGTTCAGAAAGATGTAAACTAGGATACTCTAGGTCCTCAAAAGCCAAGCTTTGAGCCTGAGTGACTTGAGATTCAATACAGGAGCATCCTCTGGTTGCAGATCAGAAGATTGTGCCTCCTGATAAGGTGTATTGGTTTGTCCACTGACATGGACATCAGTAGGGAGTACCATGACTGCCTGGTCCAGTCTGAGGCTATCAGAATCATTGCTGCTGGCAGAGACCTGAGTTTCAACAGCACCCCTGTATACCAGAGGAAATGGAGGGAATGCATACAGGAATTTCCTGACCAATCCAGAAGAAGGGCATCCATATAAACCATGACCATTACTGGAGGTCTGCAACAGAACTGTGGCAAGTGGTGACTCTGATGAAAAGCAAAGAGGCCTATATCTGGAGTGCCACACCCTGAATAAGGTCTGCACCACTTGCCTGTTCAGGGACCAGTCGTGATGGTCCTAGCTGATTGGCTCAGGGCATCTGCCAGAACATTGTCTTTGCCTGGCAGATGAATGGCCTGTAGTGAGGACCACAGTGAGTAAGCTGAGGTCCAAATTATCATAGCCTCCATGCAAAGGAGGCTTGACCATTATCCCCTTGCTTGTTTATGCAGTACATGGTGGCAGTGTTGTCTGTCCTGACTTGCACTACATTTCCTTGTATCAGTGGCTTGAAAGCTTGCATTGCCAGAAACACTGCCTTGAGCTCTAACAAGTTTATGTGTAAAGAGTCTCTGCACTTGACCAAGTGCCCTGGTAATGTGCTCTGCTAGATGAGCCCTCTAGCCCAAGAGGGATGTATCTGTTGTGAGAATCATTGATAGAAGTTCTTTTGGAAAGGAACCCTTCTCTGAGGTTGGGTTCCTCTTTCCACCACTGAAAACTTGGGTAAATGTTTATGTTACAGGAACAAGCTTTGACAGGGAATCATTTATTTGGCACCAATGAGCTCTTAAGTGAAATTGGATATCCTCATCTGAAATCTGAGCCTAGCACTGTGCCTGTTGCAGCTGCCATGTGGCCCAGAGTTGAAGAAAATGCCTTGTAGGCCTTGGAACATTGAGTCTGAAAGAACCTACCAACTGCAGGATGCGTTTACCTGTCTCTGGGTAGAAAGGCTCTGTCCACTATGGTATTCAATTCTGCTCCTATGAACTGCAGAATTTGAGAAGGAAGAAAAACAGATTTTCTACATTTAAAAGGAAACCCAGAGATTGCAGAAGCTGCTGAGTGAGCTGTAGGTGTTCTGCTAACTGTTGTGGGAATTTCCCACCACCAGCCAGTCATCTAGATAGGGAATACTGTGACACCTTATCTCAAGAGGAGCCACTACCGCAGCCAGACACGCTAGAACATCCTTGGTGCTGAAGTGAGACCAAAAGGTACAGCTGAGAACTGATAATGACCTGACATGAGTCTGAGCCCGAGATACTTTCTGTGAGACTCCTTATGGGGCTGTGAAAATAAGCATTTTTAGGTCCAATAATGCCAGCCAATCTTCTTTTCGGAGTGCTGGTAGAATCAGAGACAAAGTTACCATTTTGAACTTTGGTTTTGCTAGGAACCAGTTGAGGACCCTGAGACCCAAGATGGGTTGCAGCTCTCCATTTTCTTTGGTGTGAGAAAATCCTTGAGTAAAGTCCTTTTCCCTTTGATGCAGAGGCACTGATTCCACTGCTTTTAGTGAAAGAAGGTGTTTCATCTCTTTTTCCAGCCTTTTGCTTTCCATGAGGGAAGCTGGTTTAAAACTCTGATTTTTTGAACAGGGAGGACTTGAAACTTAAAGACAGGCCCTGACTCACTATCTCCAGAACCCACTTGTTTGTGGTGAATGGTTTTCCATTCTGGAAAAATGGGTCCGCCTTCCCCTACTGGCAAACAAGAGGCAGCCTAATTGATGAAGTCAGGAGTCCTGCTTAGATTGGGGCTGAGACTAGGCACCATGTCTGGCACCTTTTCTGCCCTTACCCCTGAAATACCCTTTGCTTGGGTATTGGGTGCCTGAAGAAGTACCATGGCCTGATAAAAAGTCCTGAATGGAATTGTCTGCCTGCATCCCTACAGAAAGGTCTAGAGGAGGTGGAGGGTCTTTCTTTGCAGAATTGCTAATGAAGGTGGCTTTATACTCATCCACCTTCTTCATATAGGTCTCTGTATGGCTGCCAAATTGGGAAGTGCCCTTCATAGGAAAATCCAGAGTTTTATTCTGGGTATCCTGCATGAGGTTTGTGGCTCTCAACCAAGCAAACCTTCTCTATGTGATGGCATTTGCCGTCCACCTTACAGCTGTCTCATTATTGTCTACTGCCATCTGGAACTGGTATTTGGCAGCTTCAAGGCAAAACCTAACAGTTTCAGCTAGGTCTGCCAAAAGAGGAGAAGGTGCTTTCTCAGCCATGTCCAGGACAAACTACCAGAGATCCTTCTGGTACTGGGCTGCATAGGCCAGATAGTTAGCTGCCTAATGGCCAGAGAGCTGACAGTTAACTTTTCTTGTACATACTTTCAATTTTCGAGAGTCCTCTCTGGAGGGTGGGAAGCCAGAGGGACTTTTGCCTTGTCACAAGCTGCAGCTTGCGACCACCCTGGTGGTCAGGGTGTTAAAATAAGAATTCAGCCCATGTTCTGTCAAGCTGATACTTTTCATCCAACCTTTGTCCAAAGGAGGGACAGACCCAGGAGCTTGGAAGAGTTTTAAAATATCTATTTTAAAAACTTAGTTATGGGGTAACAGGTTTTAGTAGGAGTCAGCCCCATCATTTCCAGATATTCAGCCTCCTCTTCATCCTCTACAGCTTCAGAGGTAGGGATGTCCAAGCATCAGCAATTTTTCTGATAAAGGAAAAATTAGAATAATAATCTTCTGTAGTCCTGGGAGGGAGACAATCTCCTGTTCAAGGGAAACATCAGGCTCTATAGGCTCACCTTCTTCTTCTTCCTCCTCCTTCTCCTCCTCCTCCTCCTCCTCACCATGCTTCTAAGGAAAGGAGGGTGGGTTGAGGGCATGAGTCTGGACTGGAGACTGGACTGTGAAATCACAGGCAGCAGACCCTGCAAAGTTTGCATTATTTTATTGCCTGTGCAATCTCTGAAGGAGAAGGCACAGTGGCAGGCATCACAGAAGTCCCCTTTTCCACAGGGGGTTCAGTGTGCTTTGTTTTCTTTACTTTTTTCCTGGAACCAGAGAGCTAGCTGGTTCAGAGGGTCTCTTTTACCTGTATCGGGGTAGAAACAGTAGAAGTTGTGGTGTCACCCATGGACCCTGAGGGTTTCTGCTGGTCAGAGCCAGAGGGACCCTTCAGTTTCTTATTTAATCTCTCCAGACATTTTTCCAATGTCTTTCAGGAAATGATTTGCAGATTTCACAATTAGTTTTTAAATAGTCAAAACCAAGGCAGAAAACACAAATGGAGTGTTTATCTGCCTTGCTTTCATAACAATCTCTGAAGGAGAAGACACAGTGGCAGGCATCACAGAAGTCCCTTTCCACAGGGAGTTCAGTGTGCTTTGTTTTCTTTACTTTTTCCCTGGAACTGGGGAGCTAGCTGGTTCAGAGGGTCTCTTTTACCTGTATCAGGGTAGAAACAGTAGAAGTTTTGGTGTCACCCACAGACCCTGAGGGTTTCGGCTGGTCAGAGCCAGAGGGACCCTTCAGTTTCTTATTTAATCTCTTCATACATTTTTCCAGTGTCTTTTCAGGAAATGATTTGCAAATTTCACAATTAGTTTTTAAATGAGTCAAAACCAAGGCAGAAAACATAAATGGAGTGTTTATCTACCTTGGCAAAACTTCACAACGCTCAGAACAGTTTTAAAGCTGGGTTCTCTGTTCTCTTTTTAGGTTTTGCTGACATACTGAAGAAAAATCGAACTGCAAAACACTAAATGTTTTTAAATTCAAAAACAACAAATTTATCACTTATGGTCGGTTCAGGAACGATCTGAGAAACCGAACGCACCGGAACTGATAGAAATAGAACCAGGATTAGCAGTTCAGAACCAAAGGTTTCGGTTCTAAAAACAAAGATTTTAACACATAAAAATTACAGAAACTAGTAAATAACAAGGAAGAAAACCCCAAAACTAACTAAAAGTACCTCAGTTCCTCAGCAGTTATCCGAACCATGACAAACCGTGAAAACAACACAAAACTAGCTAAATAAACTAATGGTTGTTAATTTAATACTGATATGAGGCAGCAAATGAAAATAAGTATTTGTTATTAATAAAGGCTTCTCTGACTAGATGAGGAGGAGGAAATCTCCAGGCCTGGTCTTGACAGGTGGAGAGAGAAATTTGAGGGTTAGAATGTAGGCAGTTGATAGGTGTCAGCATTTGAAAAGTGGCTCATGCCAATGATTCCATCATTAGCATAGCATTCTATCTCCTGGCAGGTCTGACCTTAAAGGTATACTGCAGAAGAGTTAGGAATATTGGAATATTGGAATATTCCTGGGGTGAGAACTAAAATTTTGTACTACAAGAAAGATCTGTAAATTTTTACTTATTTATGTATGTATGTATATATGTATGTATTTATTTGCTACCCGATAAGTACACTGATCCCAGGGACTGCTTTCAGGCATGACCCGGGCCATAAAGATGGGCATACAGAAACAAAAAGGCAACATTATATGGGTAGTGAGAACACACAGTGCAACAGAGTGTAATCACGGGACACTAAACAAAGGTCCTGGAGAACAAACAGTGCATCAGAGTACTTATGCATGTGATTCAGTACAATAGTCTTGAAGACCATATAGTGCAATGTAGGGCTAGCACATCAGATACTATTCAACAACTCAGAGTAGCAAGGAGAGCTGCTGGGAAGGGTTCTCGAGTCACTGGTGCATAGATTGTGGCTCAGTACCCCAATCCCCATATGGAGTCTCAATATTTATTAAGTGAATAAAGTACCTCATAACTCCATAAAATTTCATCTCTTAGGGTACAGCTAGCATATTGCTAATGGGAGTACAGCCCTCAGGGAGATTGGGATAGCAAAACTGGCGAGATGATTGTGCATTGTGCCTTTTCCTCTCTATTGGCCACATGGCCGGAGATATTAAAATCTCTGTATTTTGTATACCTGGTGTTATTTTTACAAAAGATGCATATATGCTATGTGGGTGCTGGTAGTCACATGACATATATGCACCTTTTGTAAAAATAGCACTGATGTATGAAATACAGAGATTTTAATATCTCCACCATGTGGGCAATAGAGAGGAAGAGGCAACACCGTGTCATCATCTCACAGAGTTTTTTGCCAGTGTGATCTTTCAGAGGGTTACACTCCGGTATCAATATGCCAGCTGCACATCCCCTAATGGGAGATGACATTTTATGAGTTTTGAGGTACTTTATTCACTAAATAAATATTGGGACTCCAGGGGATAGGTGCTCGACGTAATCTATGCACCAGTGGGTTGAACACCCTTCCCAGTAGCTTTCTCTTTAGTGGCACATGGTCTAACAGTACAATGGCATTTGATAACTAACTATCCAGTAAAGTAGAGTAAAAGGAATTAGGAGCAGCAGACTTGACAAGAAAATTACAGCTGTGGGTATGGTACAGCAGTAGGTAGCAACACTATGAATGATAATAAACAGTACAGAGCAACATAACAGTACTTAACGGTAAAGGATAGAACATAAGATAATTACAGACCTGAAGCTAGGGAACCTGGACAAACAAGACTGAATAGTTGAACTGCGGTTAGCGTGGGCATTTGCAGGCAGATGCCAAGAGCAGAAAACTCTTCAGATTTATTCTGAAGGCTTATGTGGTGCCAGTGGAGAGGAGAGGGCAGGAATAGTATTCCAGAGTCTTGGGGCAGTGGAAGAAGAAAAAATACTCACTGTAGTAATCCTGTTTCTTCCAAGGTATTCTTCAATATCATTAACTCTAGCAGTCAGCCTTCTGGATTGCATTGCCCCAGAGATGAATGGAACTTATGCTAATAGTGGAACTCTGATTGGCTCATGCCACCATTCAAACCTGCTGCCCTGTCAACTGTATGCGTTCTAAAATGCTCAGATTTCATGGACACCTGCAACTATGTCCCTAAGCTCGCTATCCTAGCAGTAGACAGTAAAAGTAATACTAACTGGATTAATTACAATCCCCCTTTTTCGTTTCCCTAAGCCAACTGTCATTGTCCACAAAAAAGTCACACAATAATAAAACGGAGTCACCTGGTTAAAAATTGTAATGTATCTGTGTAAGGCCAACAATCAGGATTACTACCATCTGTAAGCAGAGGCTACTGGTTCTAGAAGGGGAGGTAGAGAGGTGAGTTAATGATATTGAAGAATACCATGGAAGAAACAAGATTACTAGGGTGAGTCATTTTTCTTCTAACCCCAGGGATTCTTCAAGATTATTAACTCTAGTAGACTATGAATCAGTACCTTTGGAGGAGGGCCCAGAACCCTACTTAGGGAATAGGATCTGCAGCACTGCTGTGCCAAACCTGCATCACTCCTGGATTTTGTGTCCCAGCTATAGTGCTTTGTAAGTGTATATACAGTTTTCCATGTGGCTGCCATGCAGATTTCCAACAAGGAAAATCCTTGGCTGCTGCTATTGTAGCAGCTGCACCCTAGTGGAGTGTGTCCTCAGGACTACTGTGGGCTCCTTGCCAGCATTACTGTAACAGAACTGTATGCCTGACACAATCCAGCTTGCAACTGTCCTCATCGAAACTGGCCTACCTTTACCACATCACCATAGGTCAGGAACAAATGTTGCTTGTTCTGCCTATGCTAAAATAATAGGTCAGAGCTCTCGTTACATAGATACATAGACAGTGTCAGCAGATAAGGGCCTATTACCCACCCAGTCAGCCCATTTGAGCTTGTAAGTTCAGTTTATGTTTTCCTAGAAGTCTGTTGTTTCTTACCCTGACCTCCATAATTCCTTTATGTCTATCCCATGCATTCTTAAATCCTGTGATTGTTTCAGCCCTCAACACTTCCTCTGGCAGGATGTTCCACTTGTCCACCACCCATTCTGTAAAGAAATTCTTCCTCACGCTTCCTCTGAATTGTCCTCCCTCCAACTTCATCCCATGCCCTCTAGTCCTGGAACATCTTTTCACTTAAAAATAGTGTATTCTCCACCCAGTTCCTCCCTGTAAGATACTTGTATGTCTCTATCATATCCCTTTCTCCTCCTCTCCTCCAGGGAGTACATATTCAGCTCCTTCAACCTGTCCTCATAGGACTTGTGATGCAATCCATGTACCATCTTTGTTGCCCTCCTTTGAACCTTCTCTGCCCTGTCTAAACTCACGTAGGTAAGGTCTCCAGAACTGTACACTGTACTCCAGGTGGGGCCTCACTAGTGTCTTGTATAGAGGAATTATGACCTCCCTTTTCCTGCTGGTGATGTCGCTGCCTATGCATCCCAGCATCCTATTCGCTTTACCTGCTGCCTTGTCACACTGTTCCCTACCTTGAGGTCATCAGAGATGATAACCCCAAGATCCCTTTCCTGCTTGGTGCATGCTATATCCTCACCCCCAACTGATATATTGTGCCATGGTTTTGTGCCCCATAGCATTATCTTGCACTTCTATGCATTGAATTTCAACTGCCAAACCCTGACCATTCTTCAAGTTTCTGCAGGTCCTTCTCATTCTGTCTACACCCTCTTGTGTGTCTACTCTGTTACAGAGCTTTGTGTCATCAGCGAACAGTGAAATTCTGCCTTCTAGGTCCTGTATAATGTCACTGATGAAGATGTTGAATGGACCCATCCAGCACTGATCCCTGTGGCACCCCACTGTTCACTCTTCCTCTGTGGAGTGACAGCCATTTACCACCACCCTCTGTGTCCTGCCACTCAGCCAGTTACCTACCCATCACACGACTGTCCTGCTCACACCCATATTCCCAGTTTGTGTAATAGTCTTCTATGTGGCACAGTGTCAAAGGCCTTGCTGAAATCCAGATAGGCCATGCCCACTGCCCTCCCCGATCCACCTCCCTAGTCACCCAGTCAAAATTCAATGAGGTTGGTCTGACATGACCTCCCTGGTGAAACCATGCTGCCTTGGGTCCTGTAGTCCATTGACAACCAGATGTTCCACCAATCTCTCCTCCAGTAGTGCTTCCATGATCTTCCCTCTACTGAGGTGAGGCTGACTGGTCTGTTGTTCCTGCTTTCTCTTTGTTCCCACTTTGTATAAGGGGACTACATCTGCTGTCTTTGGGTACCTCCTCTGTTTCCAGTGATCGGCTAAACAGGATAGCCAGAGGTTCAGTCACCACCTCTCTTAATTCTTTAAGGACCTAGGGTGCACCCATCTGGCCCCATTGCTTTATCAACTCTTATTACTTCCAGTTCCTTCAGGACCCTTTCTTCGTAATTGGACTTGTGTCCATTTCTGCACCATTCTCACCCCTTGTACTCCCTTCAGACCCATTACCTCTCTTCCTCAGTAAAGACTGAGCAGAAGTACCTGTACAATATGTCAGCTTTACTGTTGTCATCCTCCATGTGGCCCCATCCTCCCCTTCAGTCTCACTATCCCTCCATTTGCCTTTCTTTTTCCTTATGTACCTGTAAAATGTTTTGTCCCTCTACCCACTGATTTTGCAATGTGTTTTCTGTCTGAGCTTTGGCTTCCCCTACTGACCTCCCTGCCTCCTTCGCTTCTCCTGGTACTTCGCCTATCCCCTTCTGCCTGTGTCTTTTGTTTTGCCTGAATGCAATCTTTTGGCTTTCACTTTCTTTGCTACCTCTTTGGAAAACCATAATGGTCTCTCTTCCTTTTCCTCTTGCTAACCTGCTTAATGCTTAATTCTGTTGCTCTTGTAATCCCATTTTAAATACTGCCCACTGTTCCTCAACCCCTGATTCCTGTCCCATTCCTTGTAATGCCTCTTTCAAGTATCTCCCCATTTTCCCAAAGTCTGCCCCTTAAAATCCAGGATACGTGTTTTGTGTGTTGGTTTGCTCTTTCTGTGATTTCAAACCACAGTGACTAGTGGTCACTGTTCCTCAGGTGCTCCCCACTGTTACTCCCATCACACTGTCCCTGTTTGTGAGCACAAGGTCCAGTATTGTCTTCTGCTGAGTTGGTTCCATGACCAGTTGCTTGAGGAAGGCACCCTGAAGGAGTCCAGGATAAATCTGCTCCTAGTTGATGCTGCTGCTGGGATGCTCCAGTCCAAGTCTGAATTATTGAAGTCTCAAACCAGTAGTACCTCACCCTTGTCTGCCACCCTTTGGATGGCTAGCATCAGCTCCCTTCATCAAGGCTATGTAATCTGCTCTCCTGAACTAGAATGTTCAGTGAAGAAGACTGGCAAAGTAATAGATTGGTTAAAGTGAAAATCAGAACTACTTTTGGAAGAAATTTCATGTTAATCCTGATCACTACCTTGTTTCTGTAGAAGGAGATATAGTCCTGTTCCACACACAGGGCCTGTAACTCACTTGTCCTTCTTGTGGACATGATGGCTACTAAAAGATAGCCTTCCAAGTGACAAACATCAAGTGAGCAGTAGCTAATGGCTCAAATGGAGGCTCTATGAGTTTGGCAATACAGATATTCAGATACCAGGCTGACACTGGCTCACTGTGAGGAGGATGCAGATAGGCCAACCCTTTAAAGAATGTTCTAAAAATAGGATTAGCTGCTAAGGAAGCACATTTACCAGCTGAGAGATAAGCAGAGACAGATGCCAAATGGACCTTAAGGGTAGCTGGTGCAGTCCCATATTATGCAGGTGTATCAGGTAGTCCAGCAAGATTGACAGCCCTGCTTCAGTGGGTACCACCTCCCTTGAAGCACACCAAATGGAGAATCTTTTCCATTTGGAAGTATAAGGTCTCCTTCTTGAGGGTTTTCTGGAACCTCTTAGCACCTGTAAGACCTCCTCTGAAAGGTGTAAGTCAGCATACTCTAGGTCTTCAAGAGCCATGCCTTGAGTCTGAGAGACCTGAGATTTGGATATAGAATCCTCCCTGGGAGAAGTCAGAAGATTGTGTCTGTGTGGGAGGTGTATTGGTTGAGCCACTGACAGAGAAAGCAGCAGGAGTACCATGGCTGCCTGGCCCAATCTGGAGCTATCAGAATCATTCTGTGGCTGATTCAGACCTGAGCTTGATCAGGACCCTAAGTAACAAGAGAAATGAGGGAAATATATAGAGTTTTTCCTGTCCAGTTCAGAACCATGGTGTCCAAGGAGACTGACCTTTGACTGGGGGTCTGCTGCAGAATTTGATCAACTGGTGGTTCTCTTTTAAGGTGAAGAGATCTAGCTCTGGAGTGCCCCACCTTCAAAATACCATCTCCAGTACTTGTCTATTGAGGATCCACTTGTGGTGGTTTTGACTGACTCTGATGAGGGCATCTGCCAATGTATTATTGTCTTTCCCTGGAAGGTGCATTGCTATTAGGGACACTTGTAGAGAATATGCCAGGCCCAAATCTTCCTTTCTGTGCACAGCAGGTTGGACCTTGTCCTTCCCTGCGTGTTGATGTAATACATTATGGTGATATTGCATATCCTGACCTGTACCACCTTTCCTCTATCAGGAATGCAAAGGACTGAAGTGCTAGAAGCACTGCTCTGAGCTCCAGTAGATTTATATGTAGCAGTGACTCTGTGGGGGACCGAGTGCTATGCACCATGTATTCCTCCAGATATGCTTCCCACCCAAGCAGAGAAGCATCTGTTGTGAGCACCACTGTACAGGACTCCCTCTTGAATGGTACTCCCTCCCTCAGGTTGTTTCTGTCTTGCCACCATTGCAGAGCCTGAATTGGGTCCCTGACACCGGTACCAGTTTCAAAAGAGTGCCCTTTTTCTGACATCAGTGAGCCCTGAGGTGGAACTGGATGTCCCTCATCTGAAAACAGCAGCCCTGCACAGTACCTGTGGCTGCAGCCATGTTCCCCAGCAACTGCAGAAAAGGTTTGGCTGGTCTTGGCATGTTTAGGATGAAAGATCCGCAAAGTGCAGTATGTTGTCCACTGTCTTGAGAGAGGAAAGTCATGTCTGTAAGGTGTCCAGTTCTGGTCCTATAAAGTGCAGTACCTGAACAGGCCGTAACATAGACTATTGGGCATTTATAAGGAGTCCCAGAGACTCCAATGTCTCCTGTGTGAGACTCAAGGTGTCTTTTACCTGTTGTGGGGTTTTCCCACTACAAGCCAATCATCCAGGTAAGGGAACACTGATACGTCCTGCCTCCTCAGATGTGCCACCACTACTGCTAAGCACTTTGTAAATGCCCTTGGGGCAGAGGTTAGGCCAAAGGGCAGAGCTGAAAATTGGTAATGACTGATTGTGGTCTGAAGCTCAGGTACGTTCTGTGTGATTCCCTTATGGGGATGTGGAAGTAGGCATCCTTGAGATCAATGATGCCAGACAGTGTCCTTGCTGTAATAAGGGTAAGATTATTGCAAAGCATCAGTGCCCCTGCAAGGTGTAGGAGACAGTGTTAAGAGGAAGGGGACTTTCACAGACCAGGAATCAAACAGGGGGCAAACTTTTCTTCCGCATCCCTGCTAAACCTCCCATTTGTCCTTTTGGGTCCTGGAGGTTTTCAGCACCAAATTCAAAAGTCAACACTTCACCCCTATTGGATGTTGGACCGCTGTGATGTGTGGCCCTGTCTTAGTGAAAAGGCTGAGAGCAGTGCAGCAGCCCCTATAGGACTTTTTCTGAGGACTGGAGAGGGGTGGTGTGGGCAACCTCTGCTTCGGGGTCCTCCCCTGCATACAATTTGGACTCTTTGTTCGAGCAGGGTTAAGATGCCTGTTCACTGCACTGAGTCAGGCGGGCCTCCACTGCACACTCCTGTCATCTTTTAAAGCATCAGTGCTCCTGCAAGATGTAGAAGACAGTGTTAAGAGGAAGGACTTTCCAACGACCAGGAATCCAAACAGGAGGACAAACTTTCTCCCGCATCTCTGCAAAGTGTCCTTTTGGTCCTGGTGGGTCCCGGAGGATTATGGTGCCAAATTCAAAGTCAACACTTCCCCTGTTGGATGTTGGACCGCTGTTCTGTGCAGCCCTGCCTTAGTGAAAAAGGCTGAGCAGTACACAGCGCCCTACAAGGACTTTTTCTAAGGACTCAGATGGGAGCATGGGCGACCTCTGCTTCAGTGTGCCCCCACATACCACTTGGACTGTTTTGTTCGGAGCAGTGTTGAGACGCCAGCTCACTGCATTGAGTCGGGCAGACCTCCCTGCACACTTCATCATCTTTTAAAGCATCGGTGCCCCTGCAAGCTGTAGGAGACAGTGTTAAGAGGAAGGGACTTTCCTCGACCAGGGAATCCAAACAGGAGGACAAACTTTTCATCCACCGTGCCAATCCCATTCCCTGCTCCCTGTAAATACCCACAAGCCCTCCCACTGGCATTTGTAGGTCCTATCATGTGGAGTTATTAGGACAGCTCTTCTCTGGATCTTTTTGCTCCTTTCCCACGTGAACTCCGCTACACTTGGGCTACTTGTATATTTATTTATTTTTATTTTTTTATTTATTTGTTCTAGGATTACAAATATCTTTGAGCCGAGGCTCTTTTACAAAGGTTCCATGTCATTGGTAAAATTAAGACAATCATAAGCAAAGATAACAGTTTATAAAATTGAAAAAAAAGAAGCACATAGTCTTGTAGATGAAAAAGAACAATAAGGTGAAACTTTGGGGAGGGAAGGGATAGGAGGAGGTTGAAATCAGGGAGACTAAGTGGATGGGAGAAAAGGAGGTAGGTGGGGGAACAGAGAGAGGAGAGGTGGAAGGTGGATAAGAATAGAGGTAGTGCAGCTGTGTGGCATTTGTCATGGGCCAGCAGGGGAGGTGAAGGGGGGTGCTGGCAAAGTGCAGGAGTAGATGTGGATCCAAAGGGCATCTTCAGCTATGGAACCAAAGACATGTTTAGCCACAACAGTCACAGAGGTTGGAGTCAGTGAGGTGTTAGGCGGAGGCGAGTCTTAAAAGTGCTGAAGCGATAGTGAGGATGAGATGTCACTGGGGAACCGTTGTACCAATTAGTGGCCCGGTAAGCAAAGGATCTTTGGCCTTATGTTGTGTGACAATGCGGGATTTGCAGAAGCTGAGGTTTCGATCCCTGGTATGTCGGGTGTGGATTCTAGGTTGTATGAGGGCACAAACTCCAGGAGGGGCAAGGCCCAGCAAGATTTTCTTAGTAGTAATACAAGTTTGGTGTTTTATTTGATTGGCAAGATTCAACCATCCAGTCTGAGAATAGAAGTCACAGGTGTGAGTTACGCATTGGGAGCCAGATACAAGTTGGACAGGCCTTGTTCAGTGTGGTGGATACACGTTGAGTGCAGTGGTTGTAGCAGAGCCATACATGATAATGCCATAATCAATGATGGATATGATGGAGCTCTGGAAAGTGACAATGAGGGCTTCGTGCATCAGGTGTTTCCTGTGATGGAATAGAAGGCCTAGCCGGAGTTAGCGGCTTTGGCAACATGGTCAATGTGGGCAGTGTAGGAGAGGTGAGGGTCAAGGTGATCCCGAGGTATTTAAAGTTTTGACCTGTTCCAGTGTGGCACCTTGTCTGCTGATAACGGAGAGTATTTCAATCTGAACTGCTGTACTGTTGGGGCAACTGGGAGGCAGTTGGTTAAATAAGCTGCTTCTGTGTTAGTGAGTGCAGGGTCAAAAGTTATCCAAGGTACTTGTATGTGTAGACTTGCTTCGAGTGGGAACTTGGAGCTGGCGAGGACCTGAAGTGGAAAATTACTAGCTTTGTTTTGGGGGTGGGTAAAGAGCATAGTTTTAGTCTTTTAGGATTGATTACAAGTTATGCTCTTTGAACCAGGCGTCCACGTCATTATAAGATAATTGCAGGGAATCCTTGAGGGTGGTAGGGTTACGGTCGGAGGCCGAAGATAACAGCGTCATCTGCATAAAGTAGGAGTTACCAGCACAAGCACCTGGCAGGGTGTTGAGATAAAGGAAAAAGAGCATGAGCCCAAGAATGGAGCCCTGGGGAACACCAGAGCGAATAGGGCAGGGGTTAGAGATGTCCCATTAATTTAACACACTGGGACTGGGCAGACAGATAGCTGGAGCACGGGAGATAGGCCCTGCAGCAAAGCCTGCATGGCTGAGTGCATCCAACAGGAGAGGATGGGAAACAGTGTCAAAGTCTTTCGACAGGTCAATGAACACTGCACCTGCTAGAAAGCCTGGAATCCAGGGAGGAATGAAGAAAGTTAGAAAACTCAATGAGGGCAGTGTTGGTACTGTGTCCAGCATGGAGGCCGTGCGGTTCAGGGCAGAGGATGCTGTATTTGGTTAGACACTCTGAGATTTGGGTGGATACTTCTTTTTCTAAGGCTTTTGAGAGTGGTGAGAGGATGGAGATAGGATGATAATTACCAGAAAGGGACCTATTCCCTCTCTTATGTATAGGGTAACAGTGGCAATTTTCCAGGCAGATGGAAATTGCCCTAGACAGAGAGATTTATTGAAGATGTTGGTGATTGGAGCGATAACCAGGTCCAGTACCCTGCAAAGGAGTCTGGGGTCCAAGGAGTCACTGCCAGTGGTATTGCTCTTTAGGGCCTTGGTCAGATATGGTCTGACTTGCTTGACAGTAACCTGGTGACAGTGGAAACTGGGGCAGTGAGAACAGGGTCAGGTGTGGAGGGGTGTCAAAGAAGTTGCTAGGGAGTACAGGGCTAAGGTCAGTAAAGGATTTATTGAGATAGCTGGGCGATGAGGGTAGGATCAGTAGAGATGGAGCCCCTCACTGTTGATTTGGGATGGTGGTGGAGTACATGTACCTCCATTTAGTTGTTTGATGTTGTCCCAGAAGGTTCTGGCATTCCCCTAGGACGAGGGTGAGTGAGGCCCGATAGTGATCGACCTTAGCTCTGATGGCCCAGGTACATTTGTTATGGGCAGCTGCATACGCCTGCCTGTCTGCAGGATGGCCAGACTCGTGGCTAGGTGCCACAGGTTATCCCTGTACTTAAGAAGTTGGAGCAGGAAGGAGTAACCCAGGGAGCATGCTGTACTTTAAACAAAGTTTGCTAGAGGTACGAAAATATCACAGGCTTTGTTAAACATTAAGGTGAAGAAGGTCAGGGCGTCAGACAAGGTTGGGGCGGTATCTATGGGGACCAGTCAATTTGGGCTAGGTATTGCTTCAGGCCTTTAAGCCCTCCTGGTCGTAACTGCCACCGTAGGGTGGATTGTGCAGTGGGTTTGGGTATGGAGGTTGTCCAACGGAAAAGACTAGGGGAGTGGTCACTAATTCCATCAGGAAGGACTTGTAGATTGCAAATTTGGCTAGGGCTGGTTAGTGAGGACCACATTAAGAAGAGTGCTCAGCCCCACTCTGGGATTCACTCTGTGTATGTTGGGCAAGCGAGTTGTGTTAGGTCAATGGAAGTGAAGGAGTCACAGGTAGTGGGATGTGGGGCTAAGCCAGTTGATATTTAGATCATCCAGAAGGTTATGCTCGAGGAGTGGGGTAGAGAGCTGAGATACTCAGTTAGTGGGACCAGGCCTGAGCTTGATTTTTGGGGTATATAGGTGGAAGTTAGAAAGAGGGCCTCTAGAGTGATCAGGGGTAAGTTTTAGGGTTAGGGCCTGAGTCCTGAGGTCAAGGGCAGGGGCTGGGAGGGCTAGTCCTGTAAGGGAGTCTTTGATATAGATAGCACAGCCCCATCCCTGCCTACCTGCATGGTCCTCTCGATAAAGGGAATAGCCAGGGAGTGAGACAAGGGAGTCAGGGGTTGAGTCAGATAGCCAGGTTTCAACTAGAGAGACGATGTCAGGTTTGTGGACTGTGGCCCAACATTGGAGTGAGTCAAATTTCTTCAGGAGACTGCAGATATTCATAGACACAATAAGAAGCAGGGGATCTTGTCGAGGAATTATTATGGTCGGGCCTGGGTTGGGATGAATATTCCCAGACAGGAGTAGGAGGATAAGTACAGCCCTGGGCGGGGGCAGTGGAAGGCGTTTCGTGGGGCAGTATAGTATGAGTAGGGGAGCTTAGGGACACAAGGGGTGGGCAGAAAGGAAATAGGCAGGGCAGGCTAGTACAATAAGTTGCCAGTAGGTACATGGGGGAAGTTGGGGTGACTAGGGGGTGGGAACGATTAGTTAGAGTGCAAGGAGATAGCAGAAAAGGAGAGATGCAACCTAGGGGTACCAGATTGGAGGACCTATGGGCCATAGAGATACCTGGGTTGGATGGAGGCCACATGAGGAGGAGGAGGAGGAGGAGAGGCACGACAATAGGAGGTGGGCAGGCATATTACGGTGGTCTGCAGACAGCAGTACAGAAAAGTATAAAGAAGAGGGTGAAAGGCCTACTAGTATGCGAGATGCCACTTTGGTACAGTGGTAGAGCCCCGCCTCTAGTGCACAGGGTACCAGGATCAAGGCTCACCTGGGGTGATAGGAAATGGCCCAGGGTGGTGGCTGTGATCCACAGTCCAGATGCAGACAACCAGCAGTGTGAAGGCACAAAATGGGTGCTAAATAGCGACTCTAGTGGCCATAGATAACAGTAGGCTATTGTGGGGAAAGGGTAATAGGAGCCCAGGGGCTACGAGGTAGGGAGGGAGACAGTGGGTGAGGTTAGAGGGGCCTAGAGGTAGGAGAGATAGGGTAGTGGGATAAGAGGGAGAAAGGGGATAGGTGGGTAGAAGAGCTGCAGGGATAGAACAGGGAGCAAACAGGACAAGGATGTTTTAAGAGTAGAGAAACACAGTGGCCCCTAGTGGCTAGCAGGTATAACCTGCAAATGGGAAAGTGGGGACTTAGTATTCCGGCAAGCATGAAGTGCTGTCATGGGGTGGGCCAATAAATTGAGGCCTCCCTGGGTGGGTGGGTGGCTGGGGTGGGCGGGAAGATGATGCGCACCGTCGCAGGCTAGCACCCCACACCAGTGTTCAGGAGAAGAGAGAGGTAGCCTTTACCTCAGGGCTGAGTTTGGTCTTCCAATGGTGTTTTCAGCTCCAGGAGGGAGCGAGGAGTATCCAGGAGGGTGCCTTCCCTAAGGCATCTCCTCTGGCTACTGTTGGTGTTACTAGTCCTGGTGGGTGACATTGAGCCTAACCCAGGTCCCCCTATCAAGTCTCTTCCCTTCCTGCTGTCTGGCTGTCAGCAAAGGCTAAAGAATTGCTCATCTCAACATTCACAGCCTCCTGCCCAATCTGGCTGAGCTTGCTGCATGGGTCTTTCATTACAAGCCTGACATCCTCAGCATCACCTAGACATGGCTGAAACCCTCTACCTCTGACTGTGCCTGCTTGCTTCCTGGCCTTGAACTCATTAGGCTGGATTGGCCAGGAGGAAGTGGGGAGAGGGCTGGTATCTTTATCTACTTTAGAAGCCACCTAAATCTGTCTGTTGTGGCTCACCAACAGCCCCACTGTCCCAGTGAGCTTCTCCATACCATTCTTTGCTTGAGAATGCCAAAAGCTGCATATCATTTGTACATACAATCCCCCAAGTGTGGAGTGCCAGGATTATCCTTACTCCTTGATGTTGTGGTGCTAAGACTGGGGATAATGAGCTACTTATGATGGGTGATCTCAACCTAAATTAGCTCAGAGGTCATTGCAAGGCATATGAACCCCTGCTTGCAGGCCTTTCCTCGCCACAACTAATCCAAGAGCCCACCAGGTGGTCCACCACTGGTGGGAGTAGCTCCTCCTCGACTGGGTGCCATCCAATAGGCCAGAGAGATTTCCTCCTCAGGTACCCTTCCTGACTCTATCTCAGATCACACCCCAGTGTACTGCGTATGGAGGGTCTCCCCCAGAAAATTCCTCACAAAGTTATCCAAGTGAGGGATATTTCAAGTGTGACTTTAGTTTCTTCCATGAGGACCTGAGGCTCACTGACTGGTCCTCGGTGGTGAGTGCTTCTGACTGTCACACTGCTGCTAGTCCCTTTGTCAGGACCTTTCGGCACTGCAAGGCAAGCATGCTCCCCTCATTAGGAGGATGGTAAGGGGTCTGCTACTAAGTGTCTTCATGTGAGCCTCCTCACCTCATGAGGGCCAGGGACAAATGTTGGGCTAACTTTAAAGTCACGTTGGATCAGACAATATTTCAACAGTACAGGAGGCTCAGAAATGAATGTAAAGAGCAATCAAGGCTGCCAAGAGTTATTACTGTAAAACTGCATTACTAAAGTCAGCTAAGGATCCTAGAAACTTCTGGAGAAACATCAAAACAGTTAGCAGTTCCTCCAACTGTGGGGTCTCTGACATGCTCATAGATGGATCACACTGTAACAACCCTGACTATTGCCAATGCATTTAACTCTCACTTTACTGATTTGTCTGCTTTCACCTTCTTATTCTCCTCTGGTGGGAGTGAGAGTCAAGTCCTGTTTCCTTCACCACTGGCACCCCTACCTCCGTCTGTTGTTCTACTTTAGAGCAGTGACAGCACTGGAGAAATAGAGACTTCTCTCTGGTCTCTCCCCTACGGTAGTGCTGGCTACAATAGCCTAGAACCTAGGGTCCTCCAATTAGGGGCCTCATCATTGCCCCCCGTGGTGCATATTTCAATATGTCTCTCACCCTTGAGTCATCCCAGACCTCTGGAAGGTGGCTAGGATTGTCCCAGTCCTTAAACAAGGTAACCCCAAAATCATTGACAATTATCAGCCCAAAGCCATTCTCTCGGCTATCAGTAAACTCCTGGAGAAAGTTGTTACCGAGCAACTTATGGAGTACATTCAGGCCTATGAGCTGCTGTCTCCTGAGCAGCATAGCTTTCAGAAAGGGCACAATACATCCTCAGCACTTTTTACTGTCTCCTCTGGGATCAGGGCAGCTATGGATCAGAAGCTCTCTAGTGCCATTTTCATTGACCTAAGGCCTTGACCTAGTCGATCATGCCTTGCTCATCTCTTAGCTCTGGTCCCTCAGCCTGCCCCCTCCCATCCTAAGCTGGTTTTCCAGCTACCTTCATGGAAGAAATCAACTAACGAAATTCAGCAAGGTCCTCTCTGATACCTTTCCCAAGGCCTCGGGTGTCTCTCAGGATCAGTTCTGGGGCCTCCTCTTTCCATCTTGTTAATAACCTTCCTCCATCTCTACCCATTGTAGTTCCATTCTATGTGCTGATGACCTGGTCATCCTCACCCACTCCCATATCGGGTCATCAACCACCAGCTGAATGTGGAATGTAGAATATCCAGTCCTGGATTATGGCAAATAGGCTTGTCCTCAATCTTAAAACCCAGACCATATTCTTTGGGTCCCCGGCCAAGATTAAGTCCTCCCTGCCCCTGTGCATCACTGAAAAGATGGCTCTCCTTTATGACAACTGATTCCATTAAATACTTGGGGTAACATTTGACCCCAGCTGGATCTTAGCCGTCATATCCAAAATGCATGCAGGGTTGTCAACTGTAAGTTTGGTCTTGCCTATTGAGCTAATAACAACCTTACATCTGCTGCCCTCAGGGCACTGGCCAGAGGTGTATTTCTTCTGACTCTCCTGCTATGGGCTCATTCTGTATGCACATACTTTCAAACCTCACCTCACAAGGTGGAATGTTGCCTATAACAATATTTGCCGTTTGCACTTGCTGCTCCCATCTTACCCACCACTGTGACCTGTACACTATGCTCAACTGGCTCTCCTCTTCCAATCATAGGAGGAATTGTCCTGGGTGGGTTGCTTCACACTGTAGGTGCTCAAAACTGGCACCCCAAGGACTGGCTGAACTCCTCATACCTGCTGCCTCTTCCTACTCACTATGGTCTTTGGGCTCAGCTGCTCTCAAAGTGCCTGCCACTTGTATGCAAATGGGGAATAGTTGTTTTGCTGTATGTGCTCCCAGAATGTGGAACTCCTACCCCCAGGTCTGCTCCTCACCCTGTCACTCATGCCTCCGGAGTTCCCTCTGGACTCATCTGAAGCTTTCCTCTGCATTTGGTTGTCCTAAACTGCCATAATCCAATCATGGTTCCTGCACCGTGCTACTATGTCTCTGCATGTCTGGTGGCCCTTGCTGCAGCCCCAAGGGTGTTTTCATTTGCTTAGGTCCTGTTTGTATCATATTGTGCATATTCTCTGCTCTAGGTGGAGTTTTGTCGGATGCACTCTTCGGTGGTTCTTGTCTGTTTAAAATGTACTCGCTCCCGGTGTAAGAATTTGTTGATGCACTGTTCTTCTCCTTATGTGATCCAGTGTATGCTCTTTCCTACACAACTGTGTTATATTCTTTACTGATTATGTAATGTGTTGACACCTGGTTCTACCTGGTGCTGTGCTATGCCCTACTGTATCCTATTGTTTTGTATGGACTTTGTCCTTCTTTGTACTCTCTTGGGTCATACTTGAAAATAGGCAATTGTCTTGTCTAGTGTGCTTAAAGGTCAACAAAAGCTAATAAATAAATAAATAAAGTAACTATCCAGAACTTTGGCTTAGTGAGATGCCTGTTTAGGGCTCTCAAATCAAGTATGGGTCACTACTCCCTATTTTTCTTTGTGGTTAGGAAGTATCTGGAGTAGAAACCTCTTCCCTTTGAGAGGAGGGACAGGTTCTACTGTTTTGCTGCCTGCAGTGCAGAAACCTCTTTTTCCAACAGTTTCCTTTGCTGGATCCAGGCCTTTGAAATGTCTTGACTTCAATTTGAGTAACACTTTGAAACTGAGGCCAATCCCTGACCCACTACCTCCAACACCCATTTCTGTGGTGATGGTTTTCCAGTTTTGAAAGTAGTGGGTCAAGTCTGCCTTAACCAGAACTGAGGAGGCGCCCTGATCAACATATCAGGGATTCTACTTGCCCTGTGTGGCAGACTGTGGGATTACCCCTTTTGGTATCCCCTTTGTCTCTACCCCTATAGTATCCTCTTTCTGGGTAACTGGGGCAGCCAGTGCTTTGTAGAAGGGTCTCATATAAGCCCTACCTCTACCTCTTTTCCATAGGGTGGGTATGAATGGAGGCCTTATCCTTAGCAGACTTGCTCCTGTAAATGGAATTATATTTGTCCACATTCTTCATGTACTGCTCTGTTTAGTCCCAAATAGGAATGGCTTTCTACTGAAAAATCCACAGCCTTGTTTTGAGTATCCTGGGTAAGGTTGGTTGACCTAAGCCAGGCAAACCTCCTAAGGGCTATGGACAAAGCCATCCATCTGACTGCATTGTCATTTGCAACAACAGCCATGTGGAATTGATATTTTGTGGCTTCTAGGCCACAACTGGCTGTTTCAGAAGGTCAGCTTACATAATTTGGTTGTGCCTTGTCAGCAATGGCCATTATTGAGTTTCACAACATTTTGTGATATTTGGCTGCATAGCCCATAAAATTAGCTCCTCTATTTCCCAGGAGGCAGCCAAGTAAACTTTCTTGGTCATTTCATCCAGCTTTCTGTAGCCTTTATCCAGAGAGTGAGTTGCTAAGGGTACTTTAGCCTTATCACAGGCTGCTGCTTGTACCACTCCATCAGGGTCTGGGTGGACAACAAGAACTCTGCCCCTAGTGGGTCAAACTGGTATTTTTTGTCAGCTTTTCTGTCCACAGGGGGTAGAATTTGGGGTCTCAAGAATTTTGACCACTTGTTTCTTGAAAAATTTGTTGATAGGCAATAATACCTTTCATGTGGTTGTTAACCCTATCATGTCTAAAAAGTGTACCCCTCCTCATCCTGCTCAGGTTCATATTGAGTGAGATCAATTTTATTTATTTATTCAGTTTTTGTTAACTAGGTAGGTGTACTAGCTATAAAATGACTATTTTCAGGCATGACCCAGGAGAGTACAACAAAAGAGAACAGTTGAACAACAGCAACATGGGTACAGTAATACAAATAGAGGAACAGTACAGCAGTGCTACAAAAATTCAGTGGGTAGAAACAACAAAAATAATGGCAAGCATTATACAGATAATGGCAGTAAGATATATAATAAGTGCAGAAACCATGGACCCGACCTGTGGAGTGAAAGGGTTAATAAGATAGTAAGGTTATATAGAGAAATGTGAGGAATGTTCAAACATAACAAGAAAGACTGACAGAAGGAAGGTCAACGGTGGTAACTGGCAAAATAACAGTGGATTGTCAGCAACAAAGTTCAAGAAGGAAGAGAGCTAGTAGTCAGGAAGTTATTTACAAAGAGAAGGAAAAATATGGGGAGGGAGGGAAGAGGAGACAGTCTTGGAGCTGGATTAGAGCAGGGGTGACATTACTGGTAAGTCTCAGGAGCTTCAGGTTGGGCCAAAGCATGTACAAGCATCAGCTAAGGATAGATAATGACGATATTCACTTTTAAATCCAAAGTGAGACTGAGACAGCCGAGGTTGAGTGAAAAAGCATTCCATAGCCTGGGAGCAAAGAATTGGAAGGCCCTGTGCCTTTAGTAGTCCGACATCTTGGAACATAGAGCAAGGATTTGTCAGCTGATCACAGGCCAGGGAGGATGGTTGAGGACCAGCAATGCCACCAGCTGGGATGTTTTTTCCTGGATGATCGAGTCCATTAGTGATCCAAGGTAGTATTGTCTACTGGCAGAGGGTGAGAGTCAATTCAGATCCTTATAAGTGATGTTTGAGTGGAGGCGACAAAGAGGCAAATCGGCATATATTGTATAAGTTACATCCTATTTTAGTAGGGAGGTTTTATGGGCAGAGGTAAGAATAGAGGCACCATAAGTAAAGGTTGGGAGCAGAATACCTTGGGCAATTGCTAATTTGGCTGAGGGTGTAAGCATGTAGCTCATTTTGTAGCTACTCCCAGTTTTGAGTTTACAGCTTTGCACAAGGATTGCATGTGAAGATTAAAATCCAGGACTGGTCCAGCAGAATACCAAGGTACTTGAAGGAAGTAACATTTTCAAGTGAAATCCTTCTGCATGAAGAACCTCCAGCAAGCTAGAACAGGCCTTACCTTCGCAGAACCTAGGACCATGGCTTTCATTTTCTTTTATTTAATACAAGCTTACTGCTTAGTAGCCAGTCTAAGACCTTATTGAAGTCTGAAGTAAGTGATGTTTATGCAGGCAATACTACAAGGACTAGTATAGATGATCAGGTCATCAGCATAGAGAATAGCTGAGCAGGATTCTAGGACCTCAGCTGCATTGTTGATAAAAATTGAGAACAGAAGGGCCCAAGGGATGAGCGCCCTGGGGATCCCAAGGTTGACAGGCGTGTTGGACAGGGAGGTTAAATTTGACAGCTTGCGACCTGTTTGACAGGTAGCTACAGAACCAGTCCGCAACAGGGGAGAAACTGAATTTATGAAGAGTTGAGAGAAGCAGGGATGGTCTACAAGGTCGAAAGCCTTAGTGAGGGTCAATGAAGATGGCACCTGTGAGTTTTCCAAAATCCATGTTGGACAGAATATCAGTAGTTAGTTGAAGAAGAGCTGTGGTGGTGCTATGACCTTTTCTGAAACCATGCTGGGTGTCTGAGAGGAGATTGTAATGTGTAAGGTAGTCAATGGTCTGTGATGCAACTATTTTCTCTGTGATCTTGCTAAGCACATAGAGAATTGCTATAGGTCTGTAATTGGCCATGTCCTTTGGTCACCTTTTTAAAGACAGGCGAACTCTTGCAGATTTCCATAAGTCCGCACAGTGCTATGGATAAGGGATAAAGTGTAGATTCTGGCAATCAGAGAGGCAATGAGTGGAGCAGCCAGCTTAAGGAGATGAGATTCCAGTGAGTCAGAACCAGAGCTGGTATTGGCAGATATGGATCTCAGTAATTTCAGAACTTCCGCTCTTGATATAGCCTTGAAACAGAATGGTGGTGCTGGAGGAGCATCATATGATAGGGCAGTATGGTTGTCTGATGGTAGTGTGGTAGTGTAGATTGAGTGCGATCCACTATATTGTAAAGTCACGGTATAGTGTGACAGATCAGAGAAAAGATTGGTAAAACTGTTTGAGATGGTTCTAGGGTCATTACAATGTGCTCCATTTTATGATCATTTCATTAGGAGTGACCAACAGCGAGGTACCAGAAATGTTTTGACATGGGCCCAGAATTTCCTCAGGTCGCAGGCTAAGCTTTGTAGAAAGTCCCTTGCAGTATTTGCTTTTAGCAGCTCTAACTTGTCTCTTACATCTGTTCCTTAGTTTACGATAGACAATAAGATCTGACTGTAGCCACTTTGTTTGTAGTGAATCCAGAGCTTGTCCTCTGGTGCAGATTAGCAAGGAGGTCTTTATGTTGCCACCTCTTCTGTTTTGTTCTGACCCTCCTGGTAGTCTTGGGGCCATGTTTATATTGAATGGTAAGAAATTCATTTATGAATATCTGTAGAGCAACCTCCACATCCTTTGTTTGATAGATACCTGCCCAGTCGATATTGGAGACATCATAGATAAATGCATCCTGGTCAATATGAGCTAAATTTTAAATTTTTAAACGTGATTAGTCTTGATGGAGGAGATAGAGGCGCAACCATAGATAGGATACAAAAAGTGGGTGAGTGATCTGTTAGTGCATCTGCAAGGATTCCTGCTTTCGCACATGTTCCATACGGGTTAACCATCACCCAGTTCTAGGAGTGTACCCGCTTAATGGGATGATGTAGCTCTAGTTGCTTCAGAGATCAACTGGTGAAAATTATAACTAAGCGTGAGTGATTGCAAGGATATTTGAGCTGACCCTAACCAACTGAGGTTAAGATCACCTAGGATGACAGCCTCATTATGATTTACAGTCTGGGAGGTGATGTCAAGGAGTTCTTGAAGACCTACTATTCCCCAGCAGGGTGATTAGATAATGTGAGTTTATTTTCCCCTATACAATAGTTGTCTTTATGAATTCGCACACTGTGGGAGAGGTAGATGCCAGGATAATAGAGATGTTGAGGTGATTTTTAAGAATAGGGCAACTCCATCTTCACGCTTGGATGAGGATCTATCCCACGGAACAGGAAATAGTTAGGCAAGGAGCATATCAAGGGCATCAACCATCTGTCTAACAAAAGTAAAGTGTGATGAGAAGTCCTCAGGAACCCTGGGAGGAATAGAACCCATGCTCTGGTTCAGTCAGTTCATCTTCTTATACTCCTCCCAAAATCATCCGGGAGTGGTCCATAGCCTCCATGGAGGAAACTCTCATTGGTGCAGAGGAACTGGTCGGTTGCAAGGCCTGCAGGATTTGGCGAGCCTGTGCAACCTGGTCAGCTATGGGCATATTGTCCTGATTCACTGGGAGCCGTACCGCGCTTTCAGCCGGAACCAGTATTCTTTTTATACAGCTTTTTAAAGGAGGTGAATCCTTTACTAGTTCTCCTGGTCTTTAAGTCCAGATGTCTTATCTTTTCAGGGCGTTTGAACAGATATTTTAGACTTGGCATTTTCTCAGCAGCTGGATCCCTTGGATCTGGAACTGAACCTGTAGATGTTCTTTTTAGAATGCTGTCTGTGTTTCTCTACTGTTTTCAGGAAAACTTTTCAAATATCGCAATCAGACTCAAAGTGTTCAGCTCCTAGACAGAACAAGCAAAAGTCATGCTTGTCTGCTATAGCAAATAAGCCTGACATGTAAGACAGTTCTTAAAACCAGATTGACTGGTCTTTGGGGGATTTTCAGGCATTGCTACAGTAGTTTAATGAAATATAAAAGTTTACAGTTGAAATTAATTTCTAAACCAAGATGTGACTGGGATTTTACCTCAAGTGTCTGCAATTAAGAGCTTGCTGCTTTTCCTCAAATGAGGAAAACCATAAAATTATAAATAAAAACAAGAAATAACAAATGACCTGGCTAAGAATGGGATCAGAGCAGTGCAAGAGGAGTTTGTAGATTTGGGAGGGCCTAAGACTAGTAGCACGACGGTAACCCTTCTCAGAGATGATGCCTGTCTATGGCAAGGGTGATGCTAGGGTACTCTGCACCATGGGATTCAATGAATGGTTGAAAAACTGCTGTGGAGCTCAGGGTTCTGGCTTCATTGGGGACTGGGAGCCATCTGGAGGGACACAGGCCCATACTGGTGCAATGGTCTGCATCTGTCCGGAGGGAACCAGGATCCTAGGCGATAGGTTAAATGCTTCATTGACAAGCATTTATACTAGCCAAGGGCAGACACTGAAAAGGAGCAGAAATCAGCCTCCCCTCAAAACACAGTAATTAGCCAGCTAAACACCAAGGGTAGAGAGTCATTAGGTAGCAGGATAGGGTAAATGTAAAAAAGGTAAAGGCAGTAAGGACAGGGATGAGGCTAAAAGGGTAAGACCATCAAAAATGGAGGGTAATGAGTACCAATGCCTGTAATCTGTGTAACAAGCTCCTTGAACTAGTGGCCTTGATGGAAGTGGGATGCCTGAATATTGTGGCGTCTCTGAAACATGGTACACAGATAACCATGACTGGGATGTCAACATACCAGGACACACAATCTACAGGAGTGACAGGGAGGGTAAAGGGAGGAGGAGCTCTCTATGTAGGGAATGGATTAAAGCAACAGAACTGAAAGAGTAAGTAGGAAAATATGAGGCACTATGGTCACTCTGGAAACAGAAAATGGCACTGATAACACGTATGGGTTAGTAATAACCTTCATCTCAGGGCAAGGAATGAAACAAGGAAATGACAGAAGGCATCCTTACAATGGCAGAAAAAGGGGAGATATTGTTGATGGGGACCTGAATATGCCAGATGCTAGTTGGAGCACCTTTGCTGCAGGCACATCAAAGAGCAGGGTCATTCTTGATGCCCTACAATGGGCATGCATCAAACAGTTAGTGTTGGAACCCACTCAGGAGGGAGCAATCTCAGACCTAGTACTCTCAAATGGGGATGGAGAAAGGATCTCAGATTTAGAAGTGGGTAGCCATCTGGGAAGACGCAACCACCAAACCATATGGTTCATGATAAACACAGCCATAGAGTCAAGCCACACAAAAGCAAGAGTATTGGACTTCAGGAGGGCTGACTTTAGGAAAATGAGAGAAAGAGCACCTCAGAAAAGCAATAGCAAATGGGCAAGAAGGAGGGTGGAGGAACAATGGGAATATTCAAAATTGCCATCACAGAGGCAACAAGCCTTTGTGTGAAATGAATCAACAAAACAAAATGAAGGAAAAAAACACTATGGTTCTCAAAGAGGTGGCAGGGAAGGTTAAGGAGAAAAGGACAGCATTCAGGAAATATAAGGAAACATAGAAGGAGCAGGATAGAGAACTTTATCAGTTAAAGCAGAAGGAGGCAAGGATGGCAGTCAGAATAGCAAAGACCCAAACTGAGGAAAAGATAGCCAACTCTGTTAAGAAGGGGATAAACCCTTTTATAGGTACATTAGGGAGGAAGAAAGGCCAAGGCAGGAATACTGAGGCATAATAAAGGGTAGGGAATGTGGGCAGAGGTGACAGTAAAAAAGCAGGGATAATGAATGAATATTTCTTCTCAGTATTCTCAACAGATGAGGAGGGGGAGGTATCTAAACCAAACAAGAGAAACACTCTGGATAGGGGGTCAATACCAGTCCATTCACAGAAGAAAAGGTTCTGAAAGAACTCTTGAAATTGAGGGTGGACAAAGCAATGGGGCATGATGGGATTCCCTCCCCATAATTCTAAAAGAACTAAGGGTTGAACTACTGACACCACTGACTACTCCCTGTTAACAAATCATTGGAGGTTGGGGTGGTACCTGAGGACTGGAGGAGGGTGGATGTGATTCCACTTCACAAAAGTGGGAGCAGGGCAGAGGCAGGAAACTACAGACCAGTTAGTTTGACCTCAGTGGTAGGGAAAATGATGGAATCACTTCTGAAGGAAATAATTGTTGAGTACCTAGAGGCCAGTGGGGCACAGGACCCAAGACAGCATGGATTCACAGTGGGAAAGTCATGTCAGGCAAATCTAATAGTTTCCTTTGACTGGGTAACCAAGTAGTAGACCAGGGAGGGGCTGTGGACATGGCCTATCTAGATTTTAGCAAGGCATTTGACAAAGTCCCACAAAAAGATTAATATACAAGCTAGCCAGCCTTGAAGTGGGTCCCAAGGTGGAAGCCTGAATAAAAAGAAAAGGCTGGACAACAGGATGCAAAGATTAATAGTAAGCAGATTCCACAGTGAAGAAGGGATGGTAACTAGTGGGGTACCACAGGGTTCAGTAATGGGGCCAGTCCTCTTTAATATCTTTATAAGTGACATTGCAGAGCATCTGGAAGGAAAAGTATGTCTCTTTGTAGATGACACAAAGATCTGCAATAAGGTTGATACACAGGGTGGGGTGGAAAGGATGAGAAGGGACTTGGATATGTTGAAGGAATGGTCAAATGTATGGCAGCTCAGATTCAACGCAAAGAATTACAAGGTAATGTGCCTGGGAAACAAAACCCAGGAGAACAGTACACAATGGGGTGGGGGGTTGAGATACTAAGAACAACAAAATGTGAAAAAGGATCTGGGAGTAATTGTATCAGATGACCTAAGGTGGGCAAGCAATGTGAGAAGGCAGTAGGGAGGGCTGGGGGATACTGGGATGCATAGAGAGGCATCAACAGTAGAAAACTAGAAGATGTTATCCTTCTGTAAAGACAGTTGGTGATACCCCATCTGGAGTACTGCATGCAGTTTTGGAGACCCCACTTCTGCAAAGACATAGAGTGGAGGCTGTCCAGAGGAGGGCAACTCAAATGGTGCAGGGTCTGCACCAGAAAGCATATGAAGAGAGACTAAAGGAGCTTAATATGTATACCCTCAAAGAAAGGAGGGAGAGGGGGGACATGATAGAAACTTTCAAGTACTGTACCTCAAGGGAATCAACAAAGTACAAGAGGGTAGCATCTTTTAGAAAAAGAGATGTGCAAGAACAAGTGGGCACAACTTGAAGATAGAGGAGGACGGTTCAAAGGTAATATTAGGAAGTATTTTTTCATGGAGAGGGTTGTGGATGCATGGAACAGCCTTCTTGAGGAGATCATGGAGTCAAAACAGTAGGGGAATTCAAGAATGCATGGGACAGACATAAGGCAATTCTACTCGGGACAGGAGGAAGTAGGCTGTTGGTTAACTAGGATCTGCAGCTTATTCATCAGGTAGGAAAATGGGCAGACTAGGTGGGCCTAGCGGTCCTTATCTGCCATCAAATTCTTTATGCTTCTATAAACCAAACTAAAATATTAATAAAATTAAATTAAAGTAAAACTAAAAGATAGTGATTTAATGCTAGTACAAACCAGAATAAACGGTTCTTCACAGATTAGCCGGAACTGACGATGAACTGCAAAACTGTATAAAATCATAAAAACTTAACTAAAACTAAATTTCTAACAGGCAGCAGAAATTAAGTAAAAATAAACTAATACTTATATTTATCTTTCAAAATCTAAGTTCTCTCAGTAACACTGTGGAGCAGTGTCTGAGGCGACCAACTAGGCAAGTGGAGAAAGAAATCTGAGCATTTAAGAATGCATACAGTTGACAGTGTAGCAGGTTTGAATAGTGGCATGAACCAATCAGTGTTCCCCTATTAGCACAAGTTCCATTCATCTCAGGGCAGTGCAATCCAGGAAGCTGACTGCTAGAGTTAATGATATTGGTCAGGTCAAGTATAAATTAATTGTTCAGCATAAAGCAGTTACAATATACTAAAATCATCTCCACAATACACACAAAAACACATGAGCATGAATAAATATATAGATCAGATAAAAAACATATGTACTATAGCTGTCAATTACAGTTAATCTCAGCATAAAAATACTTGGATGTGCTAAATGTGACCTCTATACGGATGAAAGAAAATTTCATGTCTTAAGTTACAATGCAAACCTATGCATTACAAATGTGTTCTCAGTAGAAATTTGGCAAGAGACTGTCGTAATTTTACCATTGGCTTTAAACAGATGTTATACAAGATCAGCAGGGTGAGACAGATCCCTAACAATCCACTCAGCTATTTCCTTTGAGCAGATGCATACAGGGGACATAACAGGACCTTGTGCTTTAATCATCAATATCTCCATATCCATAATTGCAGAAAAGAGAGAGTACCCACTTTCTCTGCTGTCTGAAATACATGAATTGGGCATGTTAATGATATTGAAGAATCCCTGGGGTTAGAAGGCTCTTTCTTTCCCATATCAGTGGTGGATCAAGGATGATTAAGTAGGCATTGAAAGGAGGACCTCAAATCCATTGTGCTGTATTTTTAAGTAAAACATTTGGCTAATGGGGATGCAGTTCCTGCAGAAAGTGATTTGTGGACAAGAGTGCTCATGCAGAGGTCGCGTTAGGCCTGGAGGTGAGCCACCCTAGTGAGGGCATATAAGGAGCAGTGGTGACTAGAAAGTGGAGCAAGGAGTATGAATATACAGATACTGTTATAGGCAGTATTGAGAAGAGCAAGCTGACAAGAAGAGGCTTGGGATATTATGGGGGACCATAATCTAGTAAGCGGGAAGCTATGCCCTCCCATTGCTAAGCACACTTCTCAGGGTCAGGGATGTGTCTCCAGTGATAGCAGACACCAATCTGTTGACTGATCCTTCTTATCGTCATTCCTATTTGATCTTTAAATGTGAGGGAATGGTCCAAGGTGACTCCTAGGTACTTGTAACTAGATACATATTTAAGGATGGTACCATACGGGGTTAAATCTGGAGGAGTTAGCCAGGCCTCAGGAGCTTTATCAACACTATGTTAGCTCCAAAAAGCATGATGTTTGTTTTATTTGTATTGTCCAGGAGTCTATTGGCTGTGAACCATCCATGGGTAAGTGTGAAATCCTCAGAGAGGAGAGGTATAGATTATGAGGACTTTGGTCACACTTGAAAAGGGTCAGGTCATCCACATACATGATTTGCTAGCATTCCAGACTGACATTGAGTAAGTTGTACGTACATGGAGAAGAGGATGGGGCCCAGCATCGACACCTATGGGGTGCCTCTGCACACTTCTAGAGGACCAGATGCTACCTCTCTGATGCATATGATTGGTATTAGAGAGGTAGTGCTGGAACCATTCAGAGGTGCTGGAGGAAAAGCTGTAGGATATGAGTTTATGTAGAAGGAGATTGTGCGTTATGAGATCAAATGTTTAAACAGGTCAGTGAAGACTGCCCTGTGAGCATTCCCTCATCAGTTGATCCAAATACATATTCAGTGAAGCAAGCAAGAGCTGAGGTATTACTAAGTCACTTGTGGAAGCCATGCTGAAAGGGGAGATCAACTTAGTGATGTGGTCTGACATTTGCAGGATATGATTTTCTGGAGGATTTTGCTGAGGTACATAATAATGGAGACAGGTCTGTAGTCCATGAGCATTTTAATAGACAGCAAGTTAAAATTCTCAAAACAGCATGACAAGGTTATCTCAAAGTGTAGAAGAAAGAATCTGACATGTAGGGAGAGGGAGGTGGTCATGCTACCGTATGGGTCTCTGGTTTGTCCACATCTGGAGTACTGTGGACAGTTATGGAATTCATCAAACAAAGCAAACTTACACAAGTTAGAAAGAGTAAAGAGGAAAACTACCAAGATAATAAAAAGAATGACTGGACTGAGTTATGAGCAAAGGTTAAATGAATTGGGCCTCTATAAGCAGGAGATGAGGAGACTAAGGGGTGACATGATACTGGTTCTTAAAGCCATTAACAACAGTGAGTTGAGATTAAGTCTAGATATTGAATTTTCAGACAGTAAAAGTTTCAAAAGTCATAAATTGCTGTTAAGGGGTAGGCAATTCAAAACTGAAAGGAGGAGAGCATGGCTCTCACAGAGAGTGGTGGGTATATGGAATGGCTTGCCCACACAAGTGGTAGAATGTAAAAAATAAATTGTTTTAAGTCAGAATTGGACAAATATCTACAAAAATAGGCATCAGTGGTTACTCTTGTTGATTTATGGCAGACAAGTTAGAGGGCTTTTGCCTGCTCTAATCTGATCTTTCCTATGTTCCTAAATCAGTTGGTTAGCAACATCTGCTTATCAAGACAGCACTTGGTTAGCAAATCACATTGTCTGAGTAGCAAACTGCTATGCAAACCTACGTATTCTATGCCTTGCTGCCAGATGTTCAGCTAGTTACTACGCCAGTTCCCTGAGCACCCTCAATGGCATCCCATCCAGCCCTGGAGCCTTGTCTATTTTAGGGCTTCTTTTCATTTTGGACCCTTTCTCTCGTAAAAACTTCCTGACCCATTTCTGGGATCTCACTTGCAGCATTCTTTCTGCTACATTCAGGCAAGGGCCGCTATCCTGTGCTGTGAACGCAGAGCAATAGTAGTCTTACAGAACAGTTACCTTCTGCTTATTCTCCTCTACTACTCTGATTCCTCCATCACCCTAATAATTCTGCCTCTCATCTTCCTTTTTACCCTGATGTATGCAAAGAACTATTTTCTTTCTTTTGATTCCCTCAGTATGCAGTTCTGTGTCTGCCTTTACATCCCTGACCATCTTCTTGGTTTTCTATATCCTTAACTGATATTCACCCTATTCTTCATCTCCCTATTTCTCCTTGCATCTAATGAAGACCCATTTTAGCCCTCATTGTCTCCCCAATCTCCTTCAATAACCAGAATGGTGTCTTGTGCCTGTTACTCTTGGCAACCATTCTCAGGCATGACTTAGTTGCCTCTAGAATGTCCCTTGAATTATTCCCAAACTCTCTCCACCTCACTAATTTCATCCACTCCCATCAGTTTGGTCTTGACTAGTTCCCTCATCTGGTCAAAGTCTGCTCTTCTGTAATCCAGAGCCTCAGCCTTTGATGAGAATATACTGGTACCCAGGGCTAGTTCAAACCATATATGTTATGGTCATTGTACAACAGACACTATCAAATCCTCATCCCACCCACCATTTCTGAGTTAGCGAGCACCGCATTGAAAACAGCAGTTTACCTTGTTGATTCTCGGACCAACTGCAACAAAATGAGGGCTGTAAGTCTGGTTCTACAAAAGAATTAAATGACACAAACTCTGGGTGTTAAATTTTTTGGACTGTGGTGGAATTTGGGGCAAATAGCTGGACTTTTGGTTTTATTGATTTGTCTTGGTCTGAATACTGCACATCATGCAAAACAGTCAAATTGTGAACAGCAGTTTAAATCAAGCAGTTAACTAGGCAGTGTGAGTCACAGCCTTGTTTTGGTCCTAGACTCAGCACAATGTAAGCCAGTTTGAGAGCACTTACATGACTGTCATCAGGCTAATACGTAACTCAGGCAGTGCTGTGATCAACTTCTAGTTTGAATAGCTAGGAAATGCCTCAAATTCTTCCAAAAGGAGAAGATTCTTCTAAAAGTATGACCTGTACATGAGGGCTGCCGACGGGGGTGGGGGATAGTATTTTAGGTGAAAAAAAGAAAACAAAACAAAAGTAAAGAGTCATGGGGCCCAATTCACAAACAGGGAGCCAGGGCTTGTATTATGTCTGTTTTTGGTGCAGCTGTGCCAAATAGTTTGTTGCAAAATGTGCCCGATTCAAGGAGAATGGAGCGATTTGCAGCACTTTTCACGATTTACAGCAGCTTACACCAAATATTTGGCACAAGACCCATAAAAGGGTTCCTAAAATTGGCACAAGTTGAATCAGAAAATCTGATCTAACTTGTGGCAGTCAGCACATGGATCAAGAATCCCAGTCACTGGCTCAGGAATACCACAAGCCCTGATCATCATATGTTCAGCGACACAGAGGTTGTGGCATTCCTGGAACTTTGCTAATTGATTCCACACTGACCAGCAGGCATCTGGGATGGGGTGTGTCTAAGAGGGAGCTGAGAGTGAGGTACTGGACTTTAAAAGAGTTTGCTTGGGCAGTGGCCAGATGCATCATGAAGTGGCAATCTGCCAGTGCCTACTTGGCAGGGCATAAAGGTAGAATGATTGAGGGCCCTGCCAGAAGCCTGTGATTTTGGGTTGCTGGGTGGCAAGTGCATGCCAGCTGGTAGATTGCCAGTGCCTGATCACTGGTAGTTGGCAACTTGGTGGCACCCCATAAAACAAATGTAAAAATAAATAGATGTTTTTCTTGTATCATTCTTTACATTCCCCAAGTCGCAGCAATTCCTTCTCCTCCTGTATCCTGAAGCAGTCTGTTTGTTGTCCTGAGCTGCGCTACTGCAGTGTGACCTGGGCAGTGGGCAGCAGTGTGTGCCAGCTGGCAGCATGCTGGACGTGTGCTAGGCCACTGGTAATTGGCACCCTGGTGGCAACTCATTAAAATAAAACTAAATTAAATTATTTCTTTTCCTTGTGACAGTCTTCACATTCCACCAAGCTGCTGCAGTTCCTTCCTACTCCTGAGTCCTGTAGCATTCTGACTGTGTGTCATCCTGAGCTGTGCTGTTGCAGTGTGATCTGTGCAGTGGCAGCAAGTGTGTGCCAGTTGACAGCATTGCAGTGCATGGCAACTGGTAGTATGCACCCTGGTGGCATTACATTAAAATAATTTTTTTCCTCGTGACAATCCTCACATTCCCCAAGTTGCTGCAGTTCCTTCCTCCACACCTCCTGAGTCCTGAAGCAGCATGTCTGTGTGTCATCCCAAGCTGTGGTGTTGCAGTGTGATCTCGGCATGTGAAGTAAGTGTATGCCAGATGGCAGAATGTAATAACACTACTAGTTGGTATCTTGGTGGCATCTTTTAAAAAGTAAAAATAAAATAAAAAATCTCCACTTCCCCAAGTTGCTACAATTCTTTTCACCTTCTGAGTCCTGAGGCAACCTGCGGTATGTTATCACAAGATGTGCTGTTGCAATGTGATCTAGACAGCAGGCAACTAGTGTGTGCCAGCTGGTAGCATGCCGGAACAGTTCCCAACCGCTGGTAGTTGACACCTTGGTGGTATCCCATAAAAACAAGCATTTGTCAATGCCAAATGTTGTCTTGCCAGTGTTGTCATTGGTAGTGCAAGAGTTAGAGATTCATAGTAGGAATGGCAGTGAAGTATGGAACCGACGTCAACTCCACCCTGCAGAGACTGACAGGCATTGGGGTGCGCTTTGGGTCGTCGGCCATAATGCTCACGCCATTTCACTCCACCCTACCCTGCAGACACCGACAAGTGTAGAGGTGTGCCTTGGGGTGTTTAGGCTTTACACTCACCCCATTCCATGAAGAAAACACTGAAATGGGCGAGTATAGGAGAATGGGCTGAATTTTGAGGCTGAAGAGTCCAAGGCATGACCCAATGCCTTTCACTGGCTGCAGGGAGGGGTGGACTGGTGTGAGCATTACTGTTTGCAATCCCAAGTCACACCCCTGGTGTCTTTCAGTCCCTAAAGAGTAGGGCATTATGGTGGGAAAACCTAATGCCTGGGTATTTTTGATATTTTCACTCCAAGTTTTCAACACAGGCTTTTGTGACCCCACCGCATGAACAGTGACGCTATCAGTTTGTTAGCTGAAGGTGATTTTGCACAATGACTATGCCATTTGGCATCACAGGTGCAAAAACACGCTTTGACCAGGATATGAAAAATGGCAGTTGCACTGTTCATGAGGAGGTGTAAAAAATGGTAATGTTGAAAATGTGGAGAGAAAATATAACAAAATTAGTGAAGTCATGAGTGTGTGTAGAAAGTGCACAATGTACACCCATAATGCAATTATTTGGGGATTTTTACACCAGATTTCCAAAATAGTCATTTTGGGACCTCCGCTCATGAACAGTGATACTTTGATTTTCTTAAACTGTCCCAGACGTTAATTTTACACATGATTGCACCATTGTGTGCCACAAGTGCAAAACATGTTTCGGTAGCATGTGAAAATGACAACTGTACTGTTCATTAGGCAATTTGTAAAATGACAATTTTGAGAATCTGGAGTAAAAATACAAAAATTGGTGAAGTTATGAGCGCAGTATAGAAACTATGCAATGCATACAAGTAACGCAGATCATATTCGTCAATTTTTCACCAAATTTGCAAAATGAGCTTTTTGGGACCTCCTTATGAACACTGTCACTGTAATTTTCTTACTCTGTCCAGAACACTGATTTTGCACAGTGATGACGCCATTGTGTGCCACATGTGCGAAAACACATTTTGGGCCAGATGTGAAAAATGACAGCTGTACTATTCATATGGAGGTATGGCAAAATGGCAATGTTGAAAATCTAGAGTGAAAATATTAAAAATTCTTGACGCTACAAGCGGCGTGGGAACTGCACTGTGCACACCTGTAACACGGTTATTTTGGGAATTTTGTTCACCAGATTTGCAACATAGCCTTTTGAGGCTCTACCAATGAATTGAACTGTCATTTGGTGAATCGGTCCCAAAAGGTGATTCTGTGCAGTGATCGGAAATCACCTTTCAGGACTGATTAACAAAATGACAGTGACTGAGTTCATGAAGTGGGGTCCCAAGAACCCATGTTGAAAATTTGGTGCCAGAAATTTTCAAAAATGGCACAGATATGTACCAAACTTGAAAAAAAAATTTGTGCCATTATACAGCTTAATGGCATTTCTTCAGTTCGCAGTCAGCTTTGAAGAGTGCAGACGTGTTCCTGGTCCACTGAAGATCATTGTGCCAGGTTCTGGAGGTAAGTATGGGGTAAGGGTAGGGAGGGTGTGTACACAGAGGGTGGGCAAGGGCTGGGGAGGGGGCACCGGAGACACTGATGGACCGCTTTCTGTTTTAAAGGTTAAAAAATTTAAAACTTCACAAGAAGGTTTTTTATTATTCTAGGTGTGTCTTGTCATACTGGAGTGGGCTCCCAGTGTGCCACCTGTGTTTCTTTGCAAGGGGACTGAAGCCGATGGGATTGGGCATTGGGATTGGGGATTGGACATAAAATGTGTCCATGTTTGGGGAGCATGATGCCGAGGGGGATTGGACAACCCTCCAGCAATCAAATTCAAAGAAGGCACATTATGCTAATGAAGTTGGCATCCCCATGTGGCAACTGGGGAGGCATGCCACAAGAGATTGGACACCCCAATGTCAGCTTTCAGGTGGCACTGTAACACTGCAATGTTTATTGAAATGTTACACCAAGCAAGGCATGCTCTGCAATGACAGGTCCTCCCTCATTGCAGAGGATAAATTGTTTTAAGTTGGTGGCATGCTTTTCAACTGCTGTCATAGAGAATGTGGTATGTAATTTGTGCCACAGAGCACAGCCTGAAAAAGTAGTGGTGCAGTGGCCACAACATGACCACGCCTCAAAACCTGCTATTCCAGGTTACCCCAATGTGTTGCTTGCAAGACAACATAAAAATGAAGATAAATTCATTTTTTCTTGTGACAGTCATCATATTCCCCAAGCTGCTGCAGTTTCTTCCTTCTCTAAGTTCTGAAACAGGGTTGTGTGAGTTATCCCGAGCTTTGCAGTTGCAGTGAAATCTGGGCATGTGAAGTAACTGTGTGCCAGATGGCAGAGTGCCGAACCAGTGCCTTGCCACTACTAGTTGGTATTGTGGTGGCATCCCATAGAAAAAGTATTGAATTCCCCAAGCAGTCAGGAAGTGTGTGCCAACTGGCAGTGAGCCAGTGCCTAACCACTAGTAGTCCTTGATGGCAACCTATAAAAAAATGAAAACAAAAACAGAAAAGTCTTCTTCAAAGTGGTTGAATTCCTCCTACTGAGTCCTGTAGCCAGCAATAGGAAATGGAACAGAAGACATGGCAAGAAGATATGGGCGTGGATCACCCAGTTGCATCAAAGAAAAACAAAGTTGTGTGGGGTTGGTCAGAAACCTCTGCTTCAGTGAGAACTACAAGCATAGAGAAAGTTGAACAGTCTGTAAAGTATGACAACATTGCTGGAATCACTTATAGTGGTGCTGCATGTGTTGCAACACGAGCAGTTGTAAAAAGAAAAGGAGGGCATCAGGTACTGACTAAATATGTTGCAAAGTTTTACTCCGCTGGCAAAATTCCGATGAAGTTGTGAAATTCGCCTAATGAATCACTTTGCACTGAGTTTTCCTGAGGACACTTTTTCAGGTGAAGTCAAAGGTGAAGCTGCAACTTTGTCAACAAATTTACAACTTCTGAAGAAAAGTGCCACTTCACCTGCCAGAATCTTCAATATCACCACATGGCACTTTGTGATTTGGCAAACTATGCTAATGACTTCATGGAATGACTTGCCAACTTCCGCTTCTCTAGTAGTGACACAGGTAGAAGGAGGAGCCAAGTGATTTGGTGGGGCTTAGGAACAGAGATACAGGCAGTGCTGATATACCCTATAAAACCGATAGCAGCAGCAGTTCTGGAGCAGAGGAGGAGGAGGAGGACAACAAGGACTGATGTTGCTGGCAATAAAAATACAAAATAAAGTCCATGAAATGATAAGGAGATTAAAGCGTGCTGTATAGGGTCTCAGCTTTTACAGAACCGATGTAATGCTGCAGTGTGCAGTAGCTTCAAAATCAAGTGCAGACTGCTCTGAAAGTTCATTTGTTGGAAATAGTCTGTCCCGATAGCCACACAGCAGGCTAATGAATCTTAAAACAGATACAGTGTTTACTTCAATTTAATTCCTCATTTGGTATGCATTAGAACTTTTCTTTACATTTAAAATATTAAAAAGAACACCCTTTTAATATCACTTGGTCCAGGTTTTCATCAGTATTCTCTGTTGTTTTGATCACCTGTTTTAACATGACTTTTTGCAACTGAAATGACCTAGCATGCAGCAGACAGTGTACCCCGACCTTATGGGATACCAGGTTTACAAAAACATCTGAGAATAGTAATGAAAATCTGGTCCAAGCAATATTAAAATAATGCACTTTTTATTATTTCAAATGTAAAAAATTGCTAACACATACCAAATGAGGAAGAACAAGGGCATTATACAACAAGGTAAGGGGCGTCTAAAATGGAATAAAGAAGTTCAGGTCATAGGTTTCACTGTAACATGCACTGCTGCTGTAAGTACCCTTCAACAGTTCTCAGTCTCAGGCAGGTGCTTATTTTCAGACCAGTTCCTTTTTTCTTAATTATTCAACATAGGTCTTAAATTATCACAGACACAACTCACACACAATTCCTAAGGCCTTTGAAACCATGCAAAGAAATGCTCTCAAATGCACTGTTAGTTAGGCATTTTAAAATCTCACACAATTAAACACAAATAATTAATTAGGCCTGTCACATGTATTGGACTGTAGGGAAGCAGAGTGTAAATAGACCTCACATTTTATTAAACTGAATACTGAGCAAGATGGTGTGTGAGGAAGTAAATGCGTGGGAGCTGTCAGGTCATCCCCACTTCAGACACACAATTTACACAGCAGTTTAGAATGGGACCCTTTCTTACTAATGTAAATGCCAGAGACAAACCAACATATTTTCTTATCAGAGTTCACCATGCAGGCCTTTACAATCACACTTAGACAAATTTTATTTCTTAGGTCTTTAAACCTCACAGACACACAGTTAAGGTTTTAAACCCAAAAAACTCAGTCAGTTCCTTTGTGTTTTAAAACCTCACATAGACACAATAAGCATTTGTCAATGCTGAATGTTGATTGTGATGGTGTGTTGAGTAGCGAAGAAGGCAGCAACACAGGCAGGCAACACAGGCAGAAGCCCAATAGAAAGGGCAGCCTGCAGCGCGCAGAAACGGAATGAGCAAGTGAGAGAAGGGAGTGGGAGAGCCCAACGAGCTTAAGGGACTGCTGCAGATTTCTTTGTGGGCAAAAAAGGAGCCAACAGAGGTAGGAGCCCAATACAAAGGGCAGGCAGCACCACCAGGAGAAACAGAATGAGTGAGTGACACAGGGGAGTGAGCGACCTCAACGGAACTCTGTTGGGACAGCTGTGGATTTCTTTGTGGGCAGAAAAGGTGTCAATGCAGGCAGGAGCCCAGTACAAAGGGTAACCTGCAGCGGCAGGAGATACAGAATGAGAGGTGAGGGAGGGGGGTGGTAAGCTCAACAAAACTCTGTTGGGACTGCTGCAGATTTGTTTGTGGGCAGAAAAAGGCAAGCAATGCACGCAGGAGCCCAGTACAAAATGGCAGCCTGCAGTGGTGGGAAAACCAGAATGAGCGAGTGAGAGAGGGGAGTGAGCGAGCTAAACTGAGTTGTATTGTAATTGCTGCAAATTTCTTTGTGGGCAGAAGAAGCTGGCTATGCAGGCAGGAGCCCAATAGAAAAGGGCAGCCTGAAGCACCGGCAGAAAGCGGAATGAGCGAGTGAGAGAGAAGAGAGTGAAGCTGAGCTCAATGGAGCTTTGTCGGGACTGCTGCAGATTTCTTTGTGGGCAGAAAAGGTGCCAACAGAGGTGGGAGCCCAGTACAAAGGGCAGGCAGCAGTGCCAGGAGAAACAGAAAGAGTGAGTGACACAGGGGGTGGCGACCTCAAAGGAGCTCTGTCATGACTGCTGTGGATTTCTTTGTTGGCAGAAAAAGTGGCAACACAGGTAGGAGCCCAGTACAAAAGGCCAGCCTGCAGCACTGGCAGAAACAGAATGAGTGAGTGAGAGGGGAGTCAGCATTCTTAACAGACCTGTGGGAGTTGCTGCATATTTCTTTGTGGGACGAAAAAGCCACCAACACAGGCAGAAGCCCAGTACAAAGGGCAGCCTGCAACGGCAGCAGAAACAGAATGAGCGAGTGAGGGGAGGGGTGAGCCACCTCAATGCAGCTCTGTTGGGACAGCTGCAGATTTCTTAGTGGGCAGAACAAGGTGCCAGTGCAGGCAGGAGCCCAGTACAACAGAGCAGCCTGCAGCACTGGGAGATACAGACTGAGCGGGATGACAGGCGGGCAGTGGCGAAGCTGCCCTTCTATTGGGCTCCTGCCTGTGTTGCCCTTACTTCTGCCTACAAAATTTTGCGGCAATTACAATACAAATCCGTTGAGCACCCTCACTCCCCTCTCTCCCACTCGCTCATTCTGGTTTTCCTGCCACTGTAGGTTTCATTTTGTACTGTGCTGCTGAGTACATTGTTGCCTTTTTCGCCTACAAACAAATCTGCAGCAGTTCCAACAGAGCTCCATTGAGCTCACTTACCCTCCCTCACTCGCTTATTCTGTGTCTCCTGCCTCTGCAGGTTGCCCTTTGTACTGGGCTCCTGCCTGTATTGCCTCCTTTTCTGTCCACAAAGAAATCCACAGCAGCCACAATAGAAGCTCAGTTGAGGGTCGTTCACTACCACTCTGTCACTGGCTCATTCTGTTTCTCTTGGCACTGCAGGCTGTGCTTTGTTTAAGGGCTCCTGGCTGTGTTGGCACCTTTGTCTGTCCACAAAAGAAATCCACAGCTGTCCCGACAGAGCCCGTTGAGGTTGCTCAGTTTCTTTCTCTCACGTGCTCATTCTGTTTGACCTGCCTCTGCAAGCTACCCTTTGCACAGAGCTCCTACCTGCATTGGTGCCTTTTCTGCCCACAAAGACATTGGCAGCAGTCCTGATGAAACTCTGTTGAGCTCACTCAGTCCCCTTGTCTCACTCGCTCATCCTGTTTCTCCCTACCGCTGCAGGCTGCCCTTTTGTACTAGGCCCCTGCCTTGGACGCCTTTTTCTGCCCACTAAAGAAATCTGCAGCAGTCCTAACAGCGCTGCTGACTTTGCTCACTCTCCTCCCTCACTCATTCTCTCGTTCTGTTTCTCCTAATGCTGCAGGCTGCCCTTTTGTACTGGCCTCTTGCATTGGGGCCTTTTTCTGCCCACAAACAAATCCATAGCAGTCCCAAAAGAGCTCAGTTGAGCTCAGTCCTCCACCCGATCTTAATCTGTCCCAAACACTGATTTCCCACAGCAACCATGCAATTCTCTGGCAGGAGTGCAAAAACATATTTAGGCAGGATGTGGAAAATGACAGCTGTACTGTTCATAAGGAGGTGTGAAAAAATGTCAATGTTAAAAATCTGGTGTGAAAATATTGCAAATTCATGAATTCTGAGCATCGCGTAGCAACTACTTAATACACACTAAATAAAGTAATGTTTGGATTTTTCCACTAAATTTGCAACATAGGTTTTGAGAGCCTCCTCATGAACACTGGCACGTTGTTTCATTAAATCAGCACCAAAGGTGATTCCCGCACAGTGACCGCAAAAATCACCTTTCAAGGCCAATTAACACCATGACTACGAGAATTCATGAGGAGGGGTCCCAAAATCCCCATGTTGAAAATTTGGTGGCAAAATTCCCAAAATGACTGAGATATGCATAAAAGTTGAAAAACCCTATTTCTACCATTATACAGCTTACCGGCATTTCCTCAGTTCGCGGTTGGCTTTGAAGAGTACAGGCGTGTTCCTGGTCCACGAAGATCATCGTGCCAGACTCGGATGTAAGTATGAGGTGAGGGTGTGTGTGGGGAGGCAGGGTGCGCAGTGGGTGGGCGTGGGTTGCAGGTGGGTGGCAAGGAGGCGCAGGACAGTTTCCTTTTACAGGGGAAAAAAGACATTGTTGGACCATTTTAACTTTACAGGGCATGTGGCATGCTGGTGTGGGCTCCCAGCATGTCACCGAAGGCTTTCTTTTTGGGGGTAGCAGTAGCCGATGGAGGATTGGGCACCTCCGTCCAGCACACAACAAAAGAGGGTATCATAATGCCGATGGGATTAGGCACCCGTCCGACAGACAATAAAAGTGGGGAGGGGAGTTTACCTATTGCGATGGGAGTGGGCTCCCCACGTCAGTACAAAACACAGAGGGGCACTGAAGCCAATGGGGATTGGGGCCCGTCTGCAAGTAAACATGGTGGGGGTTAATATTGTTTGTGAAGATCCTGCCCTGCAATGACAGGCTTCTCCCTCATTGCAGTGGATGGCTTATGCTGCAATGACGAGGCAGCCCTGATTGCAGCGGCTGATTTGTCTCAAGTTGGTGGTAAGGTTCCAAACTACTGTCACCAGCAGTGTGACCGGCATTGGGGAAGAGGACAAGCCTTTGCGGGTTGTGGGGGCGTTGTACAACAGTGCCAGCGCCTCCACAACCTGCTTCTGAGCAAGCTGTCCCAATATGTTTCTTGTGCTGCAGCGTAATCAACATAAAAATAAAATGGCATAAGCTTTTAAGACCCTTCCACAGACACATACAATTGCTTAAGGCATTAAAAACAAAACAAGGCACACAATTTTAAGATCTTTAAAATATAGTTGTGATTACGCGATTTAACACTAAAATGTATTATAATTCTTAAACATATGTGTTTATAGGTCCAGAGTCTAGAGACAACCAGACCTGCCCCACTAATTATTTTTAATAATGTATTTATATTCCCTGCTACTCCCTGGTGGGCCCCTTTCTGACCAGACCCCCCAGCTCTGTCACCTGGCTCCTCCAGGGCTTACCTGCACCTTGTCCTCGGCCTGAGGACAGTGGTTGTGCATGGCCACGGTGCTGGGCCTGCAGAAGGTCAGTTGATCATCCTGACACCCGGAGTGTTTTTCCTCCATTTTCTCCCTTTCCTCCTGTTGCTGGGGTGTGACACATCAACAAAACTATGAAGTCCCACAGCCCCTCCTTCTTTTAGTGTCCCCGACCTGTCTTACCCTCCGGTCTCTTGGGGTAAGTCTTGTGGTGGGACTACCAACCCACCCTCCCTGGGAGAGGAGCACCATCCCCAGACACTTGATGCTCTCTCTACCTCCTCCCGCCAACTCCCAGTGATCCATGCCCACTTGCAAACACAGGTTGCCAGTGTGGTAGGAGGTAAGCATGATGCCTCAGCCCTCAGAGCCACTGAGCCAGCCCCCATTGATCTTTTTATTTCATGTGTAACAACACTAACCAGATTCTCCCCTATTGAAAGGTTTTTCTAAAAACATTTTTTTTAAACAACAATAAAAATGTGTTCTGTTCATCGAGTTCAATGGTGGTTACAGCAGAATCTAAAGGAGTTTTCTATCCCTTATGGCAACTGATAGAAGCTATACCATCTCTTTTGTGGTCTAGCTTGCTTCTATATCAGCGACCATCTTCATGGAGCTTAAACGCAAGATTTAGCGCTGAGGCTGTCATAAAGCAGGTAAACTCTCACAACTGTGCCTGAGTTTGTAAACTCGGACATGGTTTTGGGTATGGCACCCAAGAAGGGTTTGATGCAGAACTTGAAGCAAGCCCTGCTCCACCCTTTGAAAATCTGGACAATAATGTGAAAACAGCAGGTCATTCTATAACATGTTTTACTTGACACAACACACTTCTAATCCCAGGGTTGATCCTACTTTATTGTTTTGTTTTAAATTCCACTTATGCACCACATTTCAATTTATGTTGACCATGTTAAAGTAACAAATCAGCACCTATTCTATGAAAAACAAATGCATTAAAGCAACATTTAGGGTTCAGGTGAAAGCAACAAAACTAGAGAATTGTAGTTTAGGGTTTCAGTCCTGAAACCCCACTTCCACCTAAAGAAATCAGGGTGTAGTCTTCCACGGGGTTGTCAACCTAAAACTCACCCTATTTGGTATGCCCCCCCGACAGCGGCATCATTACAGCAACCTACCAACCCATCAATAAAATCAACAGGGTCCGACAGGTTACTATGTTGGTGCACCCGATACAGGGACACACTGTCTCCCAGTCCTACAACCCCTACTTGAATCAACTCCAACTGAGAAAAGAGGACCGGGAGTCAAGGAGCTTGTGTCGACTGCAACTTGTGGTCAACATAAACCCTGTCGATGAGTTGCTAGTTGACAAAAGTGTAGTTGATGTGGCATTGTAGACCCACCTTATTCTATACACTCCAGAAACATACACACCTAATAGGATGAGCTTTGGGGTTGGCAACCACAAAGAAGACTGCACTGCTGATTTGTTTAAGTGGTGGTGGTGGGGTTTAGGGTTGGAAACAGTAAAACCACATTCCCTACTTTTGTTGCTTTTGCACGAACCCAAATGTTGCATTAACACAGGTTTTTGCAAAGAATTTCCTTACTTTTTGAGATAGTATAATTGTTTCCTTATTTGCCTGTGGAAGCACAGGTATCCATACTTTTCAGACAGTGTAATCTCCGGGTCCTGCATGCCTATCCCTCCATAGATACATATATGTATGTTGATGGAAGTGCAGGGCCTTGGTGCTTCCACTTGTAGAACAACAGCAAACAAATTGTCAGCATAGCCTTCTTATTACTACACCTCATGAACCCAGAACAAAAACATTTAAAATCCCACTGAAACATTATTCCACCCACCACAATATAATTCCATGCCAGCAGCACAAAAAGGCATTTTGGCTAAGATCTGAAAAAGGATAACTATCACGTTCATTAGGTGATGTAAAGAAATGACTATGTTTAATATCCGGGTGAAAATATTTAAAATTACAAAACCTATGAGGTGGCATAGTTAAATGTCAAAGGATGCACACAACTTTGTCATTTTAACACATTTGATGCCAAATTTTCAATACACTCTTCTTATGACCCACCCTAATGAACAAGGGCAGTGAAAATTTTCAAATCCTGACCGAAGGTGATATGCACATATGAACATAAAAATTTGCCAGCAGAAAAGGCCATTCGGTCTATCGAGTCTGTTCGATTTTGCAGCTAGCCGCCCTATTCTGCAGCTGCCCTCCTCCTTACCCCCTCCTTTATCCTCCCTCTTGCCTTGTCCTGGCTTCTTTGAAGCAGCCCACAGTTTTACAGGCTACCACCTCTGCTGGTAATGCATTCCACCTTGCCACCACCCTCTGTAAACTGTATCTCCTTATTTCCTCCCAAACCTTCCCTCCCAATCTCAAGTCAAGGCATCGAGTATCCCTCCTACCCTTACCCTGAATAGCCCTTCTGTGCCAGTTTTGTTTATCCTCTCATTTACTTGTCTATCTTGGATCATACACCTCTGTTCCTCCTCTCCTCCAGCTAGTACATGGCTAGTACATGTTCAACTCCTTTAGCCCACCGGTCATAAGGTAAGTCCCCAGTCCCTGGATCATCTTAGTTGCTCTGTGCTGCACCTTCCAGTAATTTAATGTCCCTTTTCAGGTATGGGCTCCAGCACTGCATGCAGTATTCAAGATGAGTTCTAACGATGATCTGTGTGGTGGCAGAATCACCTCCCAGCTCCTTGACGTTATTCCCTGTGATGCAACCCAGCATTTTGCTGGCCCTTGCTGTTGCCATCCTACACTGCTCCAAGTTGTTCATTGATCCTGATGACCAATCCCAGATCCTTCTCCTCCTCAGTCTCTGCCAGCTGCACTCCCCACCAGTTGGTAGTTTCTCCATCTATTTTTTTGCCCCAAAATGCTGTACCTTACACTTTTGGCATTGAACCCAGCTGCCAAATGTCCAACCAGGTCTCCAGCTTTTCAGATCTTCCTGCAAACTTTGCCACCCCACAATGTCATCCACCATAGCCACTATCTTGGTGTCATTGGTAGACTTCACTGGACTCAGCACTGAGCCTTGTGGAACCCCACTCAGTACTGCCTTTGGGGATGAGGGTTCCCCTTCCACCAGCACCTCTGCTGCCTTTTCTGGAGCCAGTTTGTCACCCATCCCACCATTTTTGCTCCTGCTCCTGTGCATTCAAGTTTTATTCCAAGTCTTCCATGTGGCACTGAATCGAATGCCTTGCTGAAGTCTGGGTACAGGATAGCCACTGCATGGCCCTTGTCCATCTGCCTAGTTACCCAGCCATAGTAATCTACCAGGTTGGTTTGGCAGGATTTGCATGCAACAAAGCCATGTTGTCTGCTGTCCTGCAGCCCACTGAACTCCAGTAGGGACACCAGCCCTCCTTCAGGATAATTTCCATTAGTTTCCCACTACAGACGTGAGGCTCACCAGTCTGTTGTTACCTGTTCATCTTTGGGCCACTCTTATGCAGAGGAACCACATAAGCCAATCTCCAATCCTTGGGAATGCATCCCAAATTCAGTGAGGCATTGAAGAGGGCTGCCAAGTGCCCCACCAGGATCTATGCTAGCTCCTTCAGTACCCTTGAGTGAATGCCATCTGGCCCTGGTGCTTTGTCCACCCTCAGTGCTCTCCAGCCCTCCAGCCTCTACCCTCTGTGATCACCCAATACGTTACTCCTTCCCCAGCCTTTGGTGCCCCCCAACCCCTTGGGTAGCACTCCCCCCTCTCATTCATAAATACCAGGCAGAAGTAGCCATTGGGTGCTTCTGCCTTTGTCCCCATCTCTACCCATGAACTGTCCTTTTTTTTTTTTTTTTTTACATTATTTCTCTGGTCATGGCCGTGGAACTCTCTCAGGCATCCTGCCCATATTCTGCCCACCTGAGGTCCCTCTGACTATGCCTCCTCTCCCCTCTTCCCTGCAGCCAGCACTCCAAGTTTAACCCATCCAGGGTGGGTCGTCCTCTTCTCTTGGGCACTTTTCTAAGTCAGTCTCAGGCTGCAGGTTAGGGTCCTGAGGATGAACTGGAAGGCCAGTCGAGGTGAACCTGGCAGAGGGCATGGGGACAGGTGCTGTCACCTGTCCCATGGAGCCGGTGTTTTCCTTGTTCTGGTGGAACCTCTTTCCCCTTGTGAGGCACCCCTGACACAATGGCGCATGACAACCCTGCCTGCATCAGCCATGTAGACAATGTGCAGCCCATGCACTGCAGTGCTTCGATCTCCACTGGGAGCCGCTGGTGCACCAGGCTATCTCCCAACCCTTACCCTTGGAGGAGAGCTGCACTGAGGTTGCTCAATACTCTACCCACCCAGCCAGGCCCCGGCACCTGAGCTCACTCCCGAACTTGGGTCACCAGGCGTGGCGATGTGGCATCCAGCACCTCAACCCTCAGCGCCACTGGGCCAGCTCACCTGTCCTTCTTAATCCTTACTATCTATTCTTTACAGCTTCTTTTCTCCCAATGTACCAGAAGAAGCTCTTCTGCCCCTCCTTAATGCCTTGTACCAGTCTGAGTTCTTTGGTGACTTTTGCTGTTCTTACTACCTTTGTCACCTCCCTTACCTCCTGCAGGTACTCCTCCCAATCTTTCCTCCTCCCTGATTTCCTGTATCTCCTAAAGGCCACCCTTTTCTCCTCACCTTTTCCACAACCCCCTGCTCATCCAGCTTGGCCTTTTGCCCTGGCCTTTTACTCAGTCCAGCTATAGGAACTGGTTGTCTCTAGTATGCCCTTCTTAATGAGCTTCCATCTCTGATCTGTGTCCATACTAGGCTGGATCCTGACCAGGTACCACTTACTACCTCCCCATCTTTGCAAAATTCACCCACCTGAAATCCAGCATCTTTGCATTGGATGCCACCCCTTTGTCCATAATCAATCTGAACCATGCTGAGTGATGGTCAGTCCTGCTAGTGGTTCACCACCTTGATATCCCTCACAAGCTCCCCATTTCTGAGCCCTAGATCAAGGTGTCCTCCCCAGTTGGTTCGCTGACCACCTGTGTTGGGAATCTTTCCTGAAAGGTGTCCAGCAGTACCTGCTCCCTTCCCGCATGCCCTTGTAATCTGCCTTGCAAGTTCCCTGTCCAACTCCTCTGTCTGGGAGAGTGATTTCAACAAGTGACTGTGAAATCATCTTTCATGCCAAATTGTGTAATTTCACCAACATTGTTCAAGAAGTGATGTCTCAAAAGGACATATTGAACATTTGGTGTCAAAATATACAAATGGCAAAGTGTGCACCAAAGTTAAAAATCCCATTGAAATACACTGAATCAGGGACTTGCTCAGTGGTGCTGAGGTTGAGGTGCTGAATTCCACACCTTGCACCACACCAGTGAAACGGGTTTGGGCTTGAGCTCAGGACGCCAGTGATCGCCTGAGGTAGAGGAAGAGTAGCCGATTGAGCTGCCGCCTGGCAGTTCTCCTTCTTGGAGGGATTTGAGGGTCTCCTAGGCACTTGGCTGCCCTCTGGTGGAGGCTGGACAGTGGTGCCACACAGGAAGAGCCTAACACTAGGCCAGGGGATGGTGGAAGGGCCATCATCGGGCACGTAATGCATGCATGCCTCCATCTGCATGAGCTAACACATTCTGGAGCCTCAGGATAATGGGAGAAAATGTGAGCTCAAGGGGCCATGGCAGGATGAAACCTCCAGGCCAGATCCTTGGGGTTCGCTGGGACACACAATGCATTACAAGATCCTGAACACCCCTGAGTCTGGTAGGTTTGATCCAGCGTGGGGCAATGGCCGCTGAGGAGGATTATTTATTTATTGAAATGTTTCACCAGGAAGGCACACTGAGCAACAAGTTGCTCATCTCCTGAGTAGACCTTGAGGGAGGGTACAATGAGGATGGAACAGTAATACAGATATACAAGTTGCAAAAGTCATCATTAACATACATTAGCAAATGATAGATGTTACATATAGTGTTCCGTACAATAAGGAGACAACTGAGAGAATATCTGTTTGCATATGACAGGTGTTTCATACATACATACATATGCATATGTCAGGTGTTACATACAGTGTTGTGCATAAAAATTAAATGAGGGAACAAATAATAAGTGCAAGGAAGTGGAGTAAGGGATACACAGGTATGGACAGACATAAAAAAATAGTCACGAGGAAAACAAGTGCTAGAGGGGCAGGTGGATCTCGAGTATGTGTGGGTAAAGCAAACAAAATATGGCAATTAGACAAAAAGTAAGTAAGCAAAGTGCAAGAGTAAAGAGGTAAGGAGTCTGGAGGAGGAGAAGCTGGCCCCAGAAGGACCCCCTCAGGATGCTGAGAACCCTGCAAGGGACAGGGAGGGCTAGGGTGAAGGGGAGATGGCAGTATGACTTTAGAGAGTGTAGGGGAGAGGGAGGAGAAGTATAGTTTCCTCATAAGAGAAATAGGACCTAACCCAATAGGAACCCTTCAGGATGCTGAGAACCATGCAATTGGGCGGGAAAAGGCAAGTAGAGGTGGGTAAAGGTGAGAGATGAAGAATGCGGAGGCCCAGAAGAACCCTTCATGATGCAGAGAACCCTGCAAGGGGCTGGGAAGGCTAGTGAGATGGTGAGGAGGTTGGTTGTAGGAATAAAGAGGTGGTAGGGAGAGAGGGAAGAAGGGTGAACTTAACTTGAAAGCTATAGCCAAACCATGGGACAACACCAATATGCTGAAAATCCCAGTAAAAGAGCAGGGATGGCCAGTAGTGGAGGAGAGGGGTAAAATAAAATGAGTGTTGGATCTGGGGGAGAAGGTGGTTGGGTTGCATCAGGAAGGGCAAGATAAAAGGATAGAAAAGAGGGGAAAGGACTTGTAGGGAGCTTAGAAGAAGGGATTAGGGAAGGTCATAGCAGGAGCAACTAGGAGCTAGGAAGTTATAAAGGGCAGTGCTGATGGAGTAGAAGGAGGATGAGTGACAAATTTGAGGGGAAGGAGTTCCATAATTTAGGGAAGCAGTGGGAGTAACCAGACTGGCAGATGAGGGTGGATTGGTGGGGACTGCCAGATTGCAGGAGTCAGTAGAGCTAAGGGAGTGGGGGTTTATAAGTGAGGAGAAGAGGTAGGATTGGAGTTCACCTAGCCAGTGCTTAGAGGTGAATTTAGCGCAGTGAGAGAGGCCTCTATTTGTTAGAGGGGAAGGATAGGACTTGATAAAGATTGCAGTGGTGGGTGCGAGAGGGAGCATCAAGGGCAAAACAGCAGAAGGAGTTGAAGAGGGTGTCCAATTTGGTCAGGAGGACTTGGAAACAGCACTGTCGACTACGTCACAGTAGTCAACAAGCATTTGTCAGTGCCGAATGTTTGCTTGCTGGCATTAGCAATGGAAGTGCAGGAGTTAGACTGATGTGGTATAGGAATGGCAGTAGTATTGAACTAATGCCAACTCCACCCCCACCCTGAAGAGATTGGCAAACATTGGGAATTGTACCTTTAGATTAACGCGGCCCGCGATCGCGACATCTACCTCACCCTACCCTGCAGACACTGACAAGTGTTGAAGAGTGCCTTAGGGTGTTTGGGCTTTACATTCAGCTCATTCCATAGAAATATGCTGAAATTGGTGCAGTATAGGAGAATGGAGTGAACTCTGGGGCCAGGGGTCCAAGGCACACCTCGAATGCCTGTCACTGGCTACAGGGTGGAGGTGGGGTGGAATGGCATGAGCATTATGGTGGATTGGTGGGGACTGCCGAGGCAGGAGTCAGTAGAGTTAAGGGAGTGGGGTTTATAAGTGAGGAGAAGAAATATGCTGGTCAAAACCCCTAATGCCCTGGGGTTTACTTAGTATTTTACTCCAATTTTTCAACATGGGCTTTTGTGACCCCTCCGATGAACAGTGACACTATCAGTTTGTTAGCCGAGAGGTGATTTTGCACAACAACTGTGCCATTTGGTGCTACAGATGCGAAACATATTTCGAACAGAATGTGGAAAATGACAGCTGTACTGTTCATGAGGAGACATAAAAATGGCAATGTTGAAAACTTGGGTGAAAATATAAAAAACTGGTGAAATCATGAGCGTGAGTAGAAACTGCACAATGCACACCCGTAATATAATTAGTTTGGGGATTTTTCACAGATTTTCAACATAGGTATTTTGGGACCTCCACTCATGAACAGTGTCACTGTGATTTTCTTAATCTGTCCTGAACACTGTTTTCCCACAGTGACTGCTCTGTTCTGTGCCAGAAGTGCGAAAACACATTTCGGTCAGGGTGTAAAAAATGACAGCTGTACTGTTCATAAGGAGGTGTGGAAAAATGCCAATGTTGAAAATTTGGACTGAAAATATGAAACATTTGTGAACTTACAAGGTGAGTGGAAACTGCGAATGCACAGTCGTAACACAGTCATTTTATGGACTTTTGTCGCAAATTTTCAACATAGCCATTTTAAGATCTCTGCTTATTAACAGTGTCACATTATTTCTTAATCTGTCCCAAACATTGATTTACACAACGACTGCTCCATTGTGCGCTACATGTAGAAAACACATTTTGGGTAAGATGTGAAAAAAGACAGCTATTCTGTTCATAAGGAGGTATGGTAAAATGGCAATGTTGAAAATCTGCAGTGAAAATAATAAAAATTCTCGAAGTTATGGCGTGTGTAGGAACTGCACGAACGACGCTAATAAACAGTTATTTTTGAATGTTTTTCACAAATTTTCAACACAGGGTTTTTGGGGCCTACCTTATGATTTAGATGACTCGTCATTTTGTTAATCGGTCCCGAAGGTGGTTCCACACAGTGACCATGAAATCACCTTTTGGGACTGAATAACAAATGACAGTGACTGAGTTCTTGAGGTGGGGTCCCAAGAACCCCATGTTGGTGGTTGAAACAATTCCCAAAATGGCCAAGATATGCAGCAAAGTTGAAACCCACTACTAATGCCTAATATACAGATTAGCTGCATGCCTTCAGTTCGTGGTAGCTTAGAAGAGTGCAGACGTGTTCCTGGTCCACCGAGATCATTTTGCCGGCCTTCTGAGGTAAGTATGGGGTGAGGGAGCTGTGGGGATGAGGAGGGGTAATGCGAGTGTGAGTGCGGTTGGGGAAGCGGCAAGAGAGTCAACAAGGGACCGTTTCTTTTGTTATAGGTGTTTATTTTTCAAAAGATGACATGGAACTTTGCCACACTGGGGTGGGCTCCCAGCATGGCACCTGGAAGTTTGTTTGGGGGGCAGTGGAGCCAATGGGGATTGGGCACACCATGGGCCACAGACTTTTGTCATGCTGGGGTGGACTCACAGCATGGCACCTGGAAGTTTATTTGGGGGACAGTGGAGCCGATGGAGGATTAGGCACCGTCAGCCATAGTGTGTGTGGGGTGGACAGGGTGCATGAGCACACTGGGGTAGGCTCCCAGAGTGCTACCTAGTTGTTTGTTTTGAGGGGGCACTGGATCTGATGGGGATCATGCTGTTCCATTAGAAACAAACTGTCTATGACAGTTCAGATGCAATGCTGATGTGTAGGTAATTTGTGTACTGCCAATGGCAGTATGCAAATTGCCTGCCTACTGTATTATGCAAATTGCCTGCATGTTACCACTGCTGATTGTAGTGGTGGTTTTCCCTGAACTGTACGTCACTGCATCTGAGCGGCTGTCATTAATGGCTTGGACATTCATTGCAGTGCAGCTGCACTGAATGAAGGACAGGGCACTGGAAGTGGGAGTGGCACACCTACCAAAACTCGTGATGGTGGCACTATGTTTCTTACACATGCGCAAGCAAACATAAAACAACAATGCAGAATATATTATAGGCATAAAAAGATACAAAATGTTTACACAAAAGTCTAGAATCAAAATGCCCAAAATAGGGAGATCAAAAGTTCAATATTTTAAAACATTTATTAATTACATTTAATACAGATACCAGCGTTTGTATGTTAAGTGATCCAGAACACTCAAGTCAGAAGGACCTACTGGACTGAAGGAGTTAAAAACAAATGTAGCTAGCAAACAAGAAGCTAGAGAGACTTACTAGCAGTACACTCATGCCTCCATGCTGTTAAATCACTGTTGACTTTTTGGATCGGAGTTTTAGACAAAAGTAATCTGTGGAGCAGAAGTTAATGCACTCTGTACTTAACAGTGAGAACTGGAAAATCATGCACTACTGACAACAGCAGCAAACTCAGTCAAGTGAGACTGCTAAAAACCTTAGGCAGAGATGAAAAGTAATGCATTTATTTCAAAATATGGATACCTGAGTAGGAAGGATGCTGATGGTGGTGACTGTGTCTGTGTGTGTGTGTGGGGATGTCTACCTCGTTATGCTCTGTTTTAGATATTAGCACCCTAGCACCAAAAAAAATTTTGTTTTACACTTTTTCCTCCGCTGGACAGTGCTCATTGTCATTAGTTCATACAGAACACAAGGGACAGAGATATATTTAATCTTGATTTACAGGCATGTTTAACAACTTGTGTTGCTATGACTCCCAAACTGGCACTGATCAGTCCAGCTGTCAAATAAGCTAGAAGTGTGGAATGGAGACAGCAGAGTGCAATATGTTCAGTAGCAATGTCAGTCATGCTTGCAGTGCTCCTGAGAGTATTCCAGTTAGCTCTTGCTTCTAGTGCATTTGTGTGCATATTTTTGAATGCATGAAGTTGATTGTTGTACATTAAGTTGGGTGTTACAGCTGGGAGAGGAAAACCGCACCATGTTGCTATAAAAGAAGAATTAAGGTCTGTAAGTTAAGTCCATTTAAGAAGACTTAAATGGCAGCAGTTCTATAATTAGTGAGTCTGCATGGGAGCAAATATAATGTCTAGTGTCCTGCTGTCGGTAGTGCAGTCTGATAGTATTGACTGTTTCCATATGCTGTATATGCAGCGTGACTAGAGAGCACTGTATTTTGCATGAACTTCCACTCATCCAGCCTGTTATAAAATGCATACACCATACTTTCACTTAAAGGTAATTATTTAAAACATGATAAAAATATGTACAGCACAATAAAATAATAAAAGGCTATAGTGAAATCTCAGACTGCAAAGTGGGACTGAAACACAGCTAACTTTGGAAGTTCCTGACTCACTCCACCACAATTACAGGACAACATACTGTACCTTAGTAGTGCACTACAAAGTAGTCTGCAGAATCTGTTAAGTGTGCATATTTAGAAGGATTCTATATATAGAATGTCAACAAGATACAGTTGTGTGTGCATGTGGGGAGAGGGGTCTGAGAGCCTCAAACTAATAGCTGTTATAACCAGCTGCTGTTTGCCTTCTTTTCTCTCACATTGTAGAAAAAGATATCAAGCTAAACCCAACCACTAGTTATTGGGGCGGTGACTGACAGAGTTGACTGGCCCACCTAGGATAACTGGAAATTTGGGGCCACATCTGTTGGAACCTGGACATCTTCTAAACTCTGAGAATCTTTGCATTTTTCATCTAGATTTTGATTAAACTGGTTATTTGGGGTACTGCAAGCAAATATAAGGTCCAAACATAAAGCTAGTAGATCAGATTTACGTGGAATACTGATATGAGTGTGACACTCTGGGTCCTCCTCTATTGATTTTCCAGGTGGGCCTGACCTTAAAGCAATGTCAGACAGCTGCGATCATGCCCTACTCTGGAGCACTACTGTAGTAACTCAGCTTAGCTCTGAACAGAATATCTGAGCCTGGGGTGGGGTGGGGTGGATTGAGGGGTGACTGAAGGCAAATATTGGAGGTCTGTCATGCAGTACTGTAATATAATTTCTTTTTCTAAATTTACTTTGTTAACTAAAATGAAAATTAATTGCAGCAAACAATGGGTTTGAAACAAAAGTTTATCACCAAATGATAGTCAGGTACAGTATCACATAACCTTAAAAAAAAGGCAACCTAGAAGAAATGTCACTGCATCTGTATTACGGATTACTGAATAAAAAGCATTTGTCAATGCCGAATGTTTGCTTGCTGGTATTAGCAGGAAGCACGTGAGTTAAACAAATGCAGAATAGGAAGGGCAGTGAAGTATTGAAGTGATGCCAACCCCACCTCAGCCTGGAGAGATGGACAGGCATTGGGTGTGCCTTTGGGTCATCACCTATAATGCTTACACTATTTCACCTCACCGTATCCTTCAGATACTGACAAGTGAACTGTGCCTTGGGTGTTTGGCCTACAGTCACCCCATTCCATATGAAATAAGCTGAAATGGGTGCTGTATAGGAGAATGGGGTGAACTTTGAGGCCAAAGAGTCCAAGGCACTGGCCAATGGCTTTCAGTGGCTCCAGGATGGGATGGGGTGGAATGGCATGAGCATAGCCAGCAATCCAAACGCACACCCCTGACGGCTGTCAGTCTGTACATAGGGGGACATTATGGTTAGAAACCATAATTCCCCAGGCATTTGTTGGTACTAGCACTACAAATTTTCAACATCACTTTTTGTGACCCCACCTTATGAAATAATTTGGGACCTCTGCTCATGAACAGTGGCGCTGTGATTTTGTTAATCTGTCTCAGACGTTGATTTCCCACAGCGACCATGTTGTAGACTGCTGTGCCATTGGACTGGCCATGTTTGCTGTTTAAATAAATTGTATATGATAACTAGCCATCAATTTTTTTCTCTAGAGATGGGCAGTTGTTATTATCCGTAATAAGAGGCCAGTTATTACGGCATTTACAAGCACTATTAATGCTCTGATTGTGAGTGTGACAGCAACCGCTGTCTCTGGTTTTCCTAAGTGAAAAGCAACTGCAGTCTTCTTCAGTCAGTCAGTACTCTGCTTTGGAAACAAACTGTCGATCAATGAATCAGTACATGTTTCTCCAGTATTTTATTTATTTATTTTGAAACAGAGAGATGCACTTTAAAATTTAAGTAGTGAACTTCAGTGTAATAATGTTTCAGGTGTTCACCCAGTATCAGAGCTTACTACTACCATTAAAAGCCATCGCTAACCCACCCAACTCCAGGATCTTTTAGCAATTTTTTCTTGAAAAAGGTAATTATTTAGAAGTCTAGTTCTTGCTCTATGGACAAGAAAAAAGGTAACGCAATAGAGTTTACTCAGCTGCCTACATTATTGCAACTATAGACATGACTACAGTCCCTAAGGAGTTTGAGTGCCTCACTAACAATTCAACCAACCAAATCAACCTCTATCTGAATTAGTGGGTACTGTAGGACCCCTCAGCTGGCCTCTTTCTGGTGAAACACCTAAGTGACATACTAGCTACCACCTCATCAGAAGTATCCATAATTGGTGACCTTAACCTTGACTGGCTCTTCCAGTCTCCTTACCATTGAAAGAATTCTGTGATGCCCATGGACTTATCCAGATCATTAATGAAGCTACCCACCCAATCATCAAAACCCAGAGTGTAGCTCCTTCTTGACCTAATCCTTGTAAGCAAGCCTCCTCTTCTCCCACTCAGGTGTATTCTTTAACGACATCAGCACCACTGTGCCATTGCATGCGTAAGGTCGTCGAACTCCAAACCTCCTCTTCCTCTAAATATATCCATAACAGATGTAAATGGAACTTCTACCCAGATGCTTTCTCTATGATCTCCAGTATGCCAACTGGCAGAAATTTACATTGCACCTTCTGTGAAAGTGGCACACGAGGTACTTCATGTAACACTCACTGGAACCCTAAACCACCATACCCCAGTTACCAAAAGCAGAACCAAAGAAAATCCTCTCCTGGTTCATGGATGACCTAAAGACTGCCTTATGGCATTGGGATGCTCTTCAGAAAAGAGCCAGAAAGTCTAATTGGCTACAAACTGGTCTGCTTTCAGAACAGCAAAGGAATTTCTGCACAAAACTATCACGCTGCAAAGGCTAGTTATTTCCACTCTGAGCTTAATGCATCCACTAACTCTGCTACTAAGTTTTGGAAAACTTTAAGAGGTAGAAGGCCATAACAGCACTTGGCACGCTTCCCACACAGTTTTGACTGGTGGTACCCACACTACAGACAAAATGAGATCCTTGGCCTCTTTAATAATCACATTGCCACAGCATGGGTGGCTTTTGATACTTCCCAGCAAATGCCATCAGGACACAGTTCCTTAGTCAGTCATCTGATTGCCATGATCCAGAATCTATTGACCCTTGCCACTCTTTCTTCTTCTGTCTGGTCACTATCAAACAGGTTGAGGATCTCCTTCTTCAACTTGATAATAAGAAAAGTGCAGGTGCAGATATGATTGAGCCTTTCTTCCTAAAGTTGGCTTACTATATTTTGGCTCCCCTATTACCCACCTTTTCATTTTGTTTCTTAATCAGGGCTCCTCCCAAGATCTGAGATGGCCCATGTCATCCATCTATTCAAATCAGGGGACCCGGGACCTAAATAATTACCACCCAATCTCCTTGCTCCTGGCCTTGTCAAAACTATTGGAGAAGGTAGAATCGCTCATATCTCATCTGGAAAGTTTTAATCTACTAAACCCAATTCAATCCAGTTTTCATCTCATACATAGTACTTCCACTGCCTTTGCTAAGGTTATAAATGACTGACAGTCCACACTTGATAACAAACAATGCATATGTGCCTTGTTTCCTGGACCTTAGTAAGGCTTTCAACATGGTGTACCACGATTTTCTCCTGGTGACCTTGAAAGTTGCTGGACAACCATTTCAGTTGGTTCACAAACCATCTTGTGGACAGAAAGCAGCAGGTCAAGGCTGAAGGAGACCTATTGCCAAAAGAAATACTCCTTAGTGGTGTCCCCAAGGATCCATACTTGGTCCACTTCTCTTTGCCATTTATATTAATAAAATTGACACTGGCCTAAAGTCATCTAGTATCCATCTCTTTGTTGATGATACAGTGCTATGCACTGACAGATCAACTCCGGATCAAGCCATTTTGGACCTCCAGAATGATTTCAACATCTTCCAAAACATCTACTCAACTTGAAACTCCTGTTCAATGCCAAAAGAACTAAGGCCATGATTTTCTCTCCACTGGCCTCTCAACTCAAAAAAAAATATAAGGTTCTTCACATAAGCACCTTTGGGAGAAACCCTGGAGTTTGTGGAAAAATTGACTTCAAATTGACCTTCATTGATCACACTGATGAACTCACTAAGAAACTGAGTCAAAGACTCAGTATTTTCTTCAGGATCAAGCACTCACTAACCCAGGAGGCTAGAAAACTCCTACTCCAAGCCACCTTCTTGCCTCTTTTAGACTATGCATACTTCCTATGGTCAGAGTACTAGCATAGCTCTCTCCAAGCTTGATACCTATACCACAGAGCCTTTTAGGTTCATTTGGATGCCCCTTATGACACGCACCACTGTATCCTGTATTCTTCGATAGGCTGGACCTCCCTTTGTTTCAGAAGGCAAAGAATGCTATTCTATGGACATATAAGGCAATCACTCATAAATTACCTCAGTACTTCACAAGTTGCCTAACTCCATGCATCCCTAGTGCCTATTCTCTCAGAAGTCTTACCATTTTATTGCTGGCTATCCCTAAAGTTAAAACATGCTTTGGTAGAGCCTCAATAAGCTTCACTCTTCCAACACTCTGGAATAAGATCCAGAAAACTTTAAAGCTCACTGCCCTGTCACGTTCTCCTCTTCAAATCCTTGTTCCTGAAGACCTTCTCTGAGGTCTGTCATTGTTTTAAGTCAAGGTCTTAAAATTACAATTTGCTACTGATTTAAATTCTGGACTTAGACCTCAATCATTGCCTGAGGCATCATTTGAGTCCTCCTTCTGTTATTGTCCAAATCAAGGTCCCAACATCACGATCTGTCTTTGCTTCAAATATTGAACTTAAATCCCAACCATTGCCTGTGGCACCTTCGTGTTCTCCTTTGAACAGTCCTTCCTCCTAGGCCATCATGTCCAACACTCTCCTATCTCGCTTACCTTCCTCCCACTCCTATACCCTCCCCTTCCCACCCCACTTGACAAGCCATGCCTACAGTACTTATCAAAGGACTCTTACATCTCAATCTTCTTCGCACTTTGATGCTAGAGGAACTGCCACTCCTGCTCACTATGACTCTCCAATAATGTTTACTGTATAAACTTTAGCTCATTACCTTATGTCCATATACTGTATCTGTATCCATGCAATTGTATTTAAATAGCATTACCTCCTGTTGAACCTATTGCTGTGTTCCGTGCAAGTATCTTATCACATGTGATGGTTATATGTTATTATGTTGTTATTATTACTATGTAATTGTTATGTATGTTCACTCAACTTGTGATGTCTTAACCTTGTTGGCAATTGTTTTGCCCAAGGTCCATCTTGTAAATGAGCTTGTCTCAATGATGTTCTGCCTGGCAAAATAAAGATTTTGATTGACTGATTGATTGATGTAGCAGAGCTTATGCCAATGATGATGCTTATGATTTGGGGTCAAGGCCAGCAATTATAGTAATTCAGGCATGGGATGGAGTGTTTACTCAATTTAATGTACACCATTGGTTTTGGGATGCTTTTATAAACCCCTCGAGCTTCTCTCTTGGGTTTTATGTAGCATCTCACACCTCGGATGTACATTAAATTCTTATATCACACCACCCCATGCATCATTCTTTGTATGTTATATTTTCCTTGCTGCAATGATGTGCTCACCAGCTTTCTTTGGCCACTAGGGTGCAAGCTGTAGTGGTTCAACTAATTTACCAGGTCACACCCATTCAGACCATGGTGAATCAGTTGAAACAAAGTCCACCTATCTCCCTTAAAAGTTCACCATGGTCCTAAAGAATTCAGCACCTGAAGATTGAGGTGTTCAATTCCTTTTGAGAACCAGACTTTCAGCTGTGTTTATTTATTAATTAACTGTTGGTTATCCGGTACTGTACTAAACAATAAGCTGCCTATTTTCAGGTTCTCGTACAAAATGCAAAGTTGACAGGCATTTGGAGTAGCTCTGAGGTAAACATCACTGCATATAGAGATTTTTCGGTCTCTGAGGGTGTATGTATTTAGTATTCAGCATGGCATTAGTTCCATTTGGCTTCCTATAGCCCTTTATTTTCACTATTTGCCTGGGCATACCTCTTAATGTGATGTCCAGTCAACAGGAAGATTTCAAAACAGAACAGAGGTTCAGAGTTTGTGATTATAATCAGTGTGTTCTAAATGAAGACAAGAGAAAATTGGAGGAATTAGATAGGGAAGTCTGTTGCAACTGAAGAGAAAATAATCACTGAAGAATAAGACCCCTCAAGCAGAGAATACAGTAGGAGTATGATCTCAAGGGGAGGGACATAGGTTGCAGGGTCTCCTGAGAAGTGAGACCTTGGATTTTCAGGCTTAACTGTTTGAAATCACAAGGATGAACAACACTATCAATTACAAACCATTTATTTAATCGGGAGGCATTGCTGATGCAACACCTTAGTACTGATTGAGAACTATTAGTTAAAGTGTGCTCTCAAGCACGCCAGTTAGTGTTCATGCTGGTTATCGGGTCTGAAACTGATAGTTACTATTGGTTGCAATTAATGTAAAAGCGCACAGTAAACATGTGCCTCTGTGACATAGTATGCATTTTGCAGTCTATGACAAGCCATCACTCCACTGTCAATATTGCAAATACAGTATTATAAATATAAAATACTAATATATTAGATGAATTGCTTTGCTATGGACCTAACACGTGTCTCTTTTGTTCCATTTAAATTTATTATTTTCTATATCTGTACCATCTGTCTTTGTTACAAGCCTAAATGTGACTGATCTGAAGTAGGAGCTGAACCAGTAATCTGACAGGCACAAGAATGAAAGAAGAAAGTTATAACAATTTACCCAAGCATGATCTGAAGGCTTTCACCAGCACAATAATGACAAATACTGCTTTTAAACTGCACATCTGGATTTCTTTTAGCAACAGTTGCTATCACTGTGATCTAATTCTGGTGTTGTTAATATGGCGAGGACACTGGGTACACACATTTTGCATTTAGTTTTAATGCACTTGCACTTTAATATAATAGCAAATTCAGGCAAGCAAAATGCAGCAAGCATCATTCTGTACATGGCATGTTGTAATCTTGTTCTCTGAGGAGTATCCAGTCACCACCTTTCAAACAACATGTGTTCAAAACATTTGAGTTCTTATGTATTGAAGAGATTATAGTTCAAGCCTTATGTTAGGTCCTTTAGGGTTAACCTAAGGATGCCACTTGTAGTGTTTATACAAGATGCCCTTTACTGCTAAACAAGGGATTATGCTGGTCAGGTTCAGAGTGCTATGGTCAATGAGCAAGTGTTCTGTCTCTAGGGTTGTGCTCTGTGATTTATTTTGGCAGTTTTATTATAATGAATGAGTTATAGCAATGACTTACAGTAAAGGTCTTTCTCCAAAAGTGCACTTAAGAAAAGTAAACTGAATTAAAGGCAGTGTGTGCAAATATTGTATATGAGGAGGCATGTCAGTAAATAACCATGCTAAAAATGTCTCACTATCTATAATGATTCTTTGGACTTTCAGATAAATACAACATAAAATTAAACTTTCTTGTTCATAAAAATGGTCTAACAGTTGTCCTTTGGGTATACTGCAGAATGGAACATCACATTAAATGCTGTTATTACTGTATTACAAAATGAAAGGCACAGCACAGAGATGAGACTGAAGATCATAAGGATTTTAGGCAATGATGGACTCAGATTTGGACTTCAGAGCCCTGGAATGTTTTATGACATCTGGGTGATGCCATCATTTTTGGGATTTTTTCACCAAATTTGCAACATAGGCTTTTTGAGACCCCTCTTGTGAACAGTGGCGCTGTCATTTTTTCTATCCTGAAAGGTGATTCTGTGCAGAGACTGTGAAATCACCTTCAGGACCGAAAATGCCATGACAGTGACTGAATTCATGAGGAGGTGTCCCAATAACCCCATGTTGAAAATGTGGTGCAGAAATTCCAAACAATGCCCGAGATATGCACCAAAGTTGAAAAACCTACAGTATTTATGCCATTATTCAGCTTACCAGCATTTCTTCAGTTCACGGTCAGCTTTGAAGAGTGCAGATGTGTTCCCAGTCCACGAAGATCATCACACTGGACTCGGAGGTGAGAATGGGTTGGGGGTGTGTGAGTAGGCATGGTGCATAGAGGTGGGTGTGGGTTGTGGGAGGGGCAGGGAGACTGCGAGGACCATTTCTTATTTTTCTGAGTTACAAAAAACATTGCGGGGGCGGTTTTATTTTTCAGAGGATTTGGCATGCTGGGGTGGGCTCCCAGCATGCCACTTAAGTGTTTTGAGGGGATGCTGTAGCCGACTGGGGATTAGGCACCCCTGTTGGCACAATGAAAGTGAAGGGGCAATAGCCGAGGGTATTGGGCACCCCCCGGCACATAACAAATGGAAGGGTGCATTACGCCGATGGGGAGGGCTCTCCGGCCGGCACATACATTGGGGCAGGGCATGCTAACAGGAGAATTGGCACCCCAAAGTCAGCATTATGGCAGGCAGTGTACCACCATGTTAAATTTTTTTCTTACCAAGGAAAGCATGATGGGAGGTCTGCTGCATATGACGAGCTTTGCTTGCATTGCAGCGGACCTTTCCTTAGATGTGCTTACCACATTATGTATGCATGGTGAGGCACCACCATGCAGGCTTATTGGGGAATGAGGATGCACCAACTGATGTGTGCCCTGCATTTGCCCAACAGTGACCGTGCCTCCAAATCTGCTGGTTACTGCAATATGTTAGCTGTGCATGCACGTGCCAACATAATAAAAGAACAAGAGAAGAGATAACAAAATAGGCTGAAGCAGTAGCATCATGTTTTAATTTTACTCTGTGGAGCCTGTGACTCCAGCTAACACACTGACCCTTGGGATGTTGTAGCTCTTTGGTAGCTACAGATATCTGAATAAAGCATTAATTGCCATATATAACCTCTGGTGGATTCCTTGGTTAGCAAATTCTCAGTCCAACATTTCATTACCAAGAGTTTATTATTTGATATCCAGCCACAATACTGATAAATAAGCTAAAATAATTATTAGAAGACTGATAGAGATCGTGTTTCTGTCAGCAGTAATTATATATTTATGTGACCTTCGCTGAAGGCAGCATTTTTAGTTTTCCTGTTTTAATTTTCCACTTTACCATGGAGTAATATTGACTCACATTTCTAAAAACAAAAGTATTGAAACTTTTCTTTTTGTATCTAAAATGCCTTGCTTTAGAACTAAAGACTGTGCCAAATGTAAAGTGATCTCGATCCATACTGCCGCCAACCAGGATTCTGAGGAGCACCTGAACCACCCTCTCCTCCCCGATCTCCCTGCTCACAGAACCATTTAAGTTCAGTGTCTTTTCATGTTTAATACTGAGATCAGTGATATCAACTTCTCTTTAAGCAGTCATTGAAACCCTGGGAATAACATACTACACCCAGGGACAGTCGACTGTTAGGTGTTAGCAGGCAAAGGACTCTAGCAGGGAGCTGGGCTGAAAGTGTAGAGAGTGCATAACTCAGTGGGCTTCCTTATAGGCCCTTCATTTGTCGGACAGCTCCTGGGAGTAGTCCTGATAAATATAAATCTGCGGTCTTACCACTACAGCTGGCCTAAGTTTCTAACCTTGTACATAGTCATTTCTTTCATTTGGAAGTCCAAAAGGTCTGAGAAATGGAGTTTTCTGATTGGCTGCAAACATTGTAACAGCCTTATGTAAATCTTTTATTAACATACATGAAGAGTTTAGTAATATGCTGAACAAGGTTTAACACTGTGTAAAATATGTTGTATTATAATAGTAATAAGGCACTCTAGAGATTATGTTAATGGTCAGTAATCACCCTTGGGCATGTGGCACCTGCTTCACCTCATGCCACAGTACACTCCTAGAAGGTGATTAACAGACCATTAACATAACCCCTTGGTCATGCCTTATTGTTTAAATAAGCCACACCCTGTTGTGCCTTACTGCTTAAAATTACCGGTGCTCTCATCATCCTGGGTGCAAGTAGGGAATATACTAATTGTAATAATACATGAAATAATTGAGCTATTAATTTATTCATAACAGTTTACTTGTAATTTGAACATGTCTTTCATTTAATTCTTATATTTATAGAACCTTTGCCTGAGGGAAAAAAGGTAAAATGGATGAAATAATGCTCCATTGGTCATGAGAGCAGCGTAATTTTATTAAATCATTAGATAAGCAACGTTGCTTGTGCCAAGGTGGAGGAGAAAATGTGAAAAAATCATCAAAGATTTTACAGAAGCATCGACTAAAGCCTCAAAGGAAATCATCCATGAATTCTTTCAAGGGATGCATGCTCTGCTATGTAAGCCACCATCAGCGACAACAGCCAGAACAGGTTTTGTAATAAATTTATTGTTTGTTTTTAATCAAATGGGACAATACGTTTATGTTAACAGAGCTGCTCATACTTGGTTAGAATCAGTGAAGTTAAGGAGTCCCGCCGCTGTGTAAAGCTATTCCTTTCAACACGGAAAACTCATATCATTCATAAACCACTTAGTACATAATAACAATATTAAGCATATCTGCAGTCTGTAGGCTGGGCCCTGTCCACGTGGGGATGTACAAGTCAGCGCCGACTGCGAAGATGATTCAATACTGAGTTGGCAATCAATGCAGTTCTTGTGGCAGCAGTGTGAAATGCCTACTTTGAGGATGGGGAGGGACCATCGGCACCTGTGATACTGCATTCAGCACTACCTTCATGTGCTACTGCCTTCTCTGCTATTTATTTTTTTCTACTAATTGTGAAGTAATATATAATGGATCTATAAATGAGATACCACTCATTTGTATATTAGTTTGTTCTGAACAATTGTGAATAAGCATTTTTACTGAATACATTTTAAAACATCTTATGTCTATTTTAGACTTCAGAGGTGTGATCCTGGTCAGGCGACATACCAACCAATCCTCAGAGCAACACATACCAAGCTTGGAATCACATTGTAAGTGAAACCCAGGCACAATATGTCAGTTGGGGTGTGAGGATATAGCATGCACGAAGCAGGAAAGAGATCTTGGGGTTATCATCTCTGATGACCTCAAGGTAGAAACAGTGTGACAAGGCAGCAGGTAAAGCAAATAGGATGCTGGGATGCATAGGCAGGGGCATCACCAGCAGGAAAAGGAGGTCTTAATTCCACTATACAAGACACTAGTGAGGCTCAACCTGGAGTACAGTGTACAGTTCTGGAAACTTTACTTACTTAAGGACATAGACAGGGTAGAGAAGGTTCAGAGGAGGGCAACAAAGATGGTACATGGATTGCATCACAAGTCCTATGAGGACAGGTTGAAAGAATTGGATATGTACTCCTGGAGGAGAGGAGGGAGAGGGATATGATAGAGACATACAAGTATCTTACAGGAGTAACAGGGTGCAGGAATACACTATTTTATCTGAAAAAGATGCTCCAGGACCAGAGGGCATGGGATGAAGTTGGAGGGGGACAATTCAGAGAAACATGAAAAGAATTTCTTCACAGAACGGATGGTGGACAAGTAGAACACCCTGCCAAAGAAAGTGGTAGGGGCTGAAACAATCACAGGATTTAAGAATGCATGGGATAGACATAAAGGAATTCTGGAGGTCAGGGTTAAGGGTCAACAGACTTCTAGGAAAACATAAAGTAAAATTTACAAGCTCAAACAGGCAGACTGGGTGGGCCATAGGCCCTTATCTGCTGACACTGTCTATATATCTATGAGTATCAATGCAGTAATTCACCATATCAACAGATGTATCAGACAGGTTTTAACTCACTTTAGAGTATATGAGCAATGCATCTGTTGAACAGATAGATGAGGTTGATTATGTTCTCTAGAGACATAAATAAGAAAACAGATAGCTAATTTATATTGTTGACAGAGATTTGTTTATTGTATTACAGTCAACTGTTAAATTATATTGTCTGTTATACTGAATATATTTCATCATAATGCAATAGTTTCCAGGGATATATGCCTGTATCACAACTTACTATGTAACCAACCTTTGTCTGATTATTTTTCCTACAGTACTAATTACTTTGCTTCCGTTACCAATAAAGTTTTCAGTTTGGCATGTGCCGTTACTATCACAATGGTCAGAAGATAAAACCAAACGTTTGTCATTTGAAATTTGAAAATGTTTCTAATATATGTATATCCTTATTTTTAAGAAAAGCTATCTAATTCAGAACACTATTAACAAACTGCATACTAAATAAGTCATATACTGAGACATAAGTGATTTAATAATAAATGTGTCGCTTAAGCTTCATTTGAGCCTAATATTGTTGGAAAACTACAGAAATTTATGAGAAATGCATGTCAGACAATACAAGTAATTTCTTCATATAACTGTATCAATTAATATACAAACTGAATATCTGCATTTATGTCAATAGCTAATGAAATTCAAAGTTTAAACTACAATGCTTAGTATCTGAATTTTAAGTATTTTCATATATATATAGATATATTTATATCTAGTTGTTACACCATGTTTTCATTAAAACGTTTAATGTTTCCAACATGTGTTCATTTCTTTCTTCAGTATTCTTATTGCATTATATCCTAATCTGTTCCTTTATGAACTCTATATTTTGGTCTAATGATAGCTTTGCTTTCTAAGAAGAAAGTTGGCAGCCATATATCCTGTCAAAGTTTCTCTAATATGTGTGGTGCTTGTGCATTCTGTATTACATCGGCCGTGAGTCGGGTTGTGGGTGACCTTTATCACAGCTATGTACATCCTCCAACCACCCAGAGTGTACTTGCTCTTTTGTTGTTCACAGAAGTTGTAGGCCGCACATGTGGAAATCACATACAGAGTGAATCCATGGTCAAAGTCATTCCTTTAAGAAGCACACGCCACCTGCCTTTTAAACATCCAAAGGTAATTTCCACAGCAATGCGACTGAACTCAAGCATGCATTGAAAGACTCTTAGTTCTGTGTTAAGCAAGGAGAGTTAACATAAGCCTTCATTAGCCAGTCCATTAATGGATAAGCCGACTCGGGTGACCCACCCACAATATACACTTAATTGGATGATTGTCTATAACACGTGGTTCCTTTTCACACACAAAAATATAAATTAATATGGAGCAAATAAGCGTTAGTAAGCCAGTTTACGGCAATGGTTCACATATAGTCCTCCAGAAGTTTCCTGGCATATGACAACCACTAAATATTGTTTATTTCCCACACCTGACTTATATGACATAACCACTGTGTACTCACAGTGAGTTGCTGATAAGGCATAAATGAACATGTGAGTGCAACTTGACATGTTATCCATTGCTCTTGCAACCATGACAAGTCATCGCACCAGATTGCCACATGCAGATGAGGCCTTGTAATGCACATTATGTGGAACTGTGAAATGACAGTGTATCTCCTCTGCTATATACCACCCCACAACAACTTACACGAGTAATGCATTCTTAACATTTTGATTACTCTGCAGTATGCCATTATGGATGTGTAAGTTATCTATCTATTGAGATACATGGACTGAGATACAGCAAGCCAAAAAGCACCTGAGTTACACTATGCAGCACACATGGTGATCACTACACTCAGTGAAAAGAATCTATTATTGATGGATTATTTTACGAACATTGTTCTGAGAGTTTCAAAGCTATAGTGGTCGCATATTGGTTTCTCATATACATCCACCAAGCTTCTCCCTCATTTAGTATTAATAGAATTAGTACTTCATATCTCAGCCAGGAGTCTGTACTTTACTCTCACTCTCAACCCCCAGAATACAGCCATCCTCCCAACACATACTTCTCTCCCTCCCTCCCTGCTGGTCCACAAATCTACATCCAAATGCAGTCCTGGCAGAACATCAAAGGTGTAAGTTACTGCATAAAAATAAATAGATATAAGATTAGAAAGATGTATGATTACTTTTGGAAGTTCTTCAGAATGGCTGAATAATATGGAGTTTCTCAACACTTTAGCATTATGACTACTTCCTGGAAACCCCAATTTATATTCCAAAACTGCAAAAGAGTTGATAAACAATATCTTATTAATTGTTACAATGGGACAAGCAAATCTACTATTTGTACTACTTAAAAAACAACAATGATTACCCCAATTTTCAACAGTAGGCAAACACATACCTCTCAACCTTTTGTCCTTCAAATGTGGAACATTGCCTCTCAAAATGTGGAACAAATGAGCAAAATGTGGAACATTTAGTCAAATCTTTACCTAAGAAGCTCAAAACACTGTTAAAATGTTTGCATTTATGTTCAGAAAGTCTGTTATTAATTGGAATGATATATTTTTGCATCTTTTGCTATAGATTTTTGCTTTAAAATGTTAACACTGAATGTGGGACAAGTCCTCACAATGTGGAACAGGGACCATTTGTGAAGTAAAATGAGGAACTTGCCTCCTAATGTGGTACAGTTGAGAGGTATGGGCAAACACTGAGACATATGAGACTACTTTACTCAGCTTTATGTTATTGCCTTTAATGAACTGATTAACCCTTAATTTTAAATACTGTAATGCCATTATTCATGTCTCTACTTTATATTGACCATTTCATGACTGCTTATTGCTTACTTCAACCTACATATTGATTGGTTACATCACTTGGCTGAGTCTCATGACATACCAAACAAGGGTGGGTAAATCCCCAATAATCCACACACAGTTGAGACTTACTGCTGAAGTATGGACAAACATAGAAACATAGACATTGATGGCAGATAAGGACCACTTGGCCCACCTAGTCTGCCCATTTCCCTAACTAGAGGATAAGCTGCAGATCCTATTTAACCAACAGCTTATTTCTTCCAACCCCCACAAAAATTGCCTTATGTCTGTCCCATGTATTCTTGAATTCTCTCACAGTTTTAGACCCATAATCTCCTCAGGAAGGCTGTTCCATGCATCCACCACCCTCTCTGTGAAAAATACTTCCTCACATTGCCCTGAGCCGTCCCACCTCTATCTTCAAATTTAGTCCCCTTGTTCTTGCACATCTCTTTTTCTGAAAGATGCTACCCTCTTGGACTTTGTTGATTCCACTGAGGTACTTAAACATTTCTATCATATCTCTCCTCCTTTCCTCAAGATTATATATACAGTATTAAGCTCCTTTAGTCTCTCCTCATACGACTTCTCTTGCAGACCCTGCACCATTTTAGTTGCCCTCCTTGGACTGCCTCCATCCTGTCTATGTCCTTGCAGAGATGGGGTCTCAGAACTGGATGCAGTACTCAGATGGGGTCACCAACTGTCTGTACAGGGGATAACAACTTCCTGTTTCTGCTGGTGATGCCTCTCTATACATCCCAGTATCCCCCCAGCCCTCCCTATCACCTTCTCACATTGCTTGCCAACCTTAAGGTCATCTGATGTGATTACCCCAGATCCCTTTCCATTTTTGTTGTTGTTACTACCTCCCTCCATTGTGTAATCTTCCCTTGGGTTTTGTTTCCAGGTGCATTATTTTGCATTTCTTTGCATTGGAACCCAAGTTGACATACTTCTGACCATTCCTCCAACCTTTCAAGTCCTTCTCATCCTTTCCATGCCTCCTTGTGTATCAACCCTGTTGCAGATCTTTGTGTCATCTGCAAAGAGGCATATTTTCCTTCAGTCCTTCTGCAATGTCACTTATAAAGACATTAAAAAGGACTGGACCTAGTACTGAACCCTCGGTACCCCACTAGTAACCCCTCTGTCTTCAGAGTGGACTCCATTTACAATTACCGTTTGTGTCCTGTTGTCCAACCAATGTTTTACTTAGGCTGCCACCCTGGGATCCACTCCCAGGCTGGTTAATTTGAATATTAATCTTTTCTGTGGGACTGTGTCAAATGCCTTGCTAGAGTCTAGGTAGGCCATGTCCACAGCCCCACTCTGGCCTACTACTTTGGTCACCCAGTCAAAGAAATCAATTAGATTTGCCTGACATGACCTTCTTGCTGTGAATCCATGCTGCCTTGGGTCCTGTGCCCCACTAGCCTTTAGGTACTCAATAGTTCTTTCCTTCAGAAGTGATTCATCACTTTCCCTACCACAGAGGTCAAACTGACAGGTCTGTAGTTTCCTGCCTCTGTCTTGGTCCCACTTTGTGAAGGGAATCACATCTGCCTTCCTCCAGTCTTCAGGTACCACACCATCCTCCCATGATTTGTTAAAAGGGTAGTCAGTCGTATCACTAGTTCTCTGCTTAATTCTTTTAGAATTCTGGGTAAATTCCATCTGGCCCCATTGCTTTGTCCATCTTCAGTTTTAGGGTTTTTTCTTCTGTGAAGGACTGGGATCGACCTCCCTATCCAGAGTGCTTCTGTTAATTGGATTAGGCACCTCCCCCACTCTCTCTTTGTGAATACTGAACAGAAGTATTCATTCAGTATCCCTGCTTTTTCACTGTCTCTCTCTGCCCACCCACCGTCCATTCTATTCAGCCTCACTATCCTTCCCTTTTGTCTTTCTATGTCCTTGATATACCTATAAAGGTATTATCCCCTTCTTAACCAAGTTGGCTATCTTTTTCCTCAGTTTGGGCCTTTGCTATTCTGACTACCCTTCCTGCTTCTTTATGCCTTAACTGGTATAGTTCTCTGTCCTGCTCCTTCTGTGTTTCTTTATACTTCCTAAATGCTATCTTTTCTCCCTAACCTTCGCCGCCACCTCTTTTGAGAACCATAGCAGTTTTTCTTTCATTTTTGTTTATTTGCTTCACTCAAAGGCTTGTTGCCTCTGTGATGACAGTTTAGATATTTTCCCATTGTTGCTCCACCCTCCTTCTAGCCTGCTTGCTACTGCTTTTCTAAGGCACTTTCCCATCTTGCCAAAGTCAGCCCTCCTGAAGTCCAGAACCCTCACTTTTGTATAGCTTGATTCTGTAGCTGTTTATCATAAACCACACTGTTTGGTGGTCACTTGTTTCAAATGGCTACCAACTTCTAGATCTGAGAGCCTCTCATGTCCCCACTTGAGGTACGAGGTCTAAGACTGCTCCCTCACAAGTAGATTCCAAAACTTACTGTCTGAGGCATGCCACTGAGAGGTCATCAAGAATGGCCCTGCCTTTGGATGTGGCTGCAGTAAAGTTGCTCCAGTTAACACCTGGCATATTAAGGTCCCCATCAACAGTATCTCTCCTTTCTCTGTCATTCTAAGTATGCCTTCTATCATATCCTTATCCATTCCCTCCGCCTGACATGGGTGTCTGTATACAACCCTGTGCAGACTGTGGTGCCATTTCCAGTCTCTAAGGTGACCCACAGTGCCTTCTCTCCTCCCTGTTTACTCTTTTGTTCAGTTGCTTTTATCCCTTCCTTACATAGAAAGCTACTCACCTCTTCTCCCTCCTGTCTCTCCTATAGGTTGTGTACCCTGGTATGTTAACATCCCAGTCATGACTATCTGTGTGACATGTTTCTGTGACTGCTATGATATCCAGGCATCCCTCTTCCATCAAGGACACCAGTTCAGGGAGCTTGTTGCCCAGACTATGGGTGTTGGTACTCATTACCCTCCATTTCTTGATGGCCTTACCCTTGTTGCCCCATCCCTGTCCTTATTAGTTTGTCACTTTCTCCATTTACCCTCTCTTCTTCCTATCGACATCTCTGTGTTGGTGTCTACCTCACTTAGTACCTGATTTTTTGGGGAGGCTAGGATTTCCTTGCTCCCCCCTGCTAGTTTAAATGCTGCCAACTAAGCACTCTAAACCTATCACCTAGGATCCTGGTTCCCTCCTGGACAGATGCAGACCATCACGCCAGTATAGGGTCTGCATCCTTCCAGGTGGACTCCCAATTCCCAATGAAGCCAAATCTCTGAGCTCTGCACCAGTTTTTCAACCACTGATTGAATCCTATGGTGTGGAGCACCCTAGCCTCACCCATGCCATAGACAGGCAGCACCTTCAAGAAGTCACGAACATGCTATTTGTATAAGGCCCTCCCCATCTCCACAAACACTTCTTGCACTTCTCTGATCCCTTTCTTGGCCAGGTCATTTGTCCATAGGTGGACAATGACATCCAGCTCCCTCCCTGTGCAGTTGCTCCGACTATCCTGAGGATTCTTCCTGTACCTCCAAGCCATGATGCCAGGCAGGCACCTACCTCCTCTCCCCTTCCTCCCCAGTTCTATCTTCCTATCAATGGAGTCCCCACCAGGAGTTGTTTCCTTCCCTGTGGGGTCCCATGCCACCCTCCTGTGGGTCTCCTTTGTGGAGTTTTCCAGCATCCTCCTTGGTCTCCACTGTGGGTGCCTCTATAGAGGAACCACACTTTTCCAGAATGGCATAGAAATTGTGAGAGGTACAACTGAGGATGCACTACTGTTCTACCACTCTCACCCTCCCTGAGCCCACTGTGGTCCAACCACTCTTCTTTCTTGGCAACCTCTTAGGCAACGGCAGTGACCCTGGTGGTCCCTGGGTGGGAAAGGAGGCCCCACAAATCCTGGCCAACTCAGCCTGGAGATGAGCAACCTCCACCTCAGCCCAGGGAGGTGCCTGCAGATGGGACAACACCACATTCTCCAGAACTTCTCCCAGAAGACTGCTGCTCCACAGCCACTGCTCTGCACCACTCCCATCATGTCATATTTCTGTCCCCTAATTGTAGTTTGGAATACTTACTCTTTCCTCTGTCTGTTTATTTTTTTTCTCCCTGCTTATGTACTGTCTCTGTGCCCTTTTAGCTCCTGATCTTCCAGTTCTGAGACAAGAAGTTCTTATATTTCTCAGTAGTCTCCTTACTTGCTCAGAGTCAGACCTCCAGCATCTGCGGTGGACGGAGAGCTACTCTTTCCTTTTAAGATGGTGAGTCTTTGGTGGCTCTGTGATCACTCACTTTCTGCTCCCAAACAGGAAGTTCCTGTTGTAAGTCAAACTATGCCTATAAAAGTAGAACTGCCTTTGGATAGAGGGAAGGAAGGAGGGCAATATAGTCCCAGTAGAGAAGTTTAGTTATACCAGCAGCTCCTTCCTCCTGGTGCTCATCTTGTTTCTGGCAGAAGCTATACATATGCAATCATAATACTTAATAACAGACAAAACTGGTAATTTGATTGCCAAGCAACATATGTAATCATAATACTTAATAAAAGACAAAATGGTAATTTGATTGCCTGAGGAGCTTGGAGATAGAGGAAACATATAATACATTAAAAAAGTTAAGGGATGGGTAAAAGTGATCATATTAATTATCAATATTTGTGGTCGACAACTGCTTGCAAAAGCGTGTGAAGGCCAGCCTTTGAAATTCACAAAGTCTCTATACCCATCTGGGGTGCCTGTATGGGGATGTGTGTGCAAACACACCCTATGACTTGTGGCAAACCGGTAATTTTTCAAAGGCCTCCACTATTTCAATGACTTCTGACTTTGCAGGAATCTTAATTAGCGTAGGTAAATACATTTTTGAAGAACGATACACAAACAAGTGCACAGATTTATGTACAGTTGATTTGTGAATTCCAAATTGGTGCTACCACTCTATATTCACAGCAACTACCCTACTTAATACTGAAGCTGTAATTGCTACTAGTCTTAGCCTTACTCAATCGTTATGACAAAGCTACCTGTTAAGCTGCTTATAGACTGCCTAAACCTTATTATTGTATGCACTACTCCTGCTTGTACCAACTTGTTGTATTCCCCTTTTTAGTACTCATTATTGTCGAACTTGCTGTTGTGCTGTGTAATGTCTTCCTGTGATAAGGTACCTTTGTAAATGAGCCTCTGGCTCAAAGGTTTTCCAAACTGCTGTTCAAATAATTAAAATAAATAAATAAAACTTGTACAACACAACTGCTACTCTCATCAGCAGGGTTTTGGCCTGTGTACATACTGTATGAAGCGACAGGTTCCATGTATGGTGCCATAATTTGAGAAAGGCTCATAAAGGAGACACGAGACATGCAAAACATCTCCCACCAATCCAAATCATTGAACTCACATAAAACAATTATCTCCCACAGTTCTGACTGCACACTTTCATCCAAATTGCACGATCTCGAATGTGACAATCAGCTGCAGCATATATCATGTTACAGTTCAAGACATGTAAATTGTAGCAGGAAACTACAAAGTCATGATGATCTGATGTTGAATTTGCAGCATTGAAAGAAGATACTTTCAATTTCCCTTTTAACATTAGTATTTGATACAGAAAGTTCGAAATTGTGATTCTCATATGATGATCAATTAGATACATTATGACTTAAATAGTTTTTCTTAACTTTGTGAACACTTAACAGTAGATGATGTCAGTAGGTGAGCCAATACTTTGCTGCTTCACACTACTTTTTATGTTAGTGTCCTCACTGCAGATGGAGTTATGATTTTAGAGGTATACGTAGTTGCACAGCAGTACATGTAATGTTTGAAGATCAGATGGCATATCTGAAAATAAATATAAACTCATATCACATAAGAAACCCTTCACTTTAATCTATACAGTCAGTGCATGGCTATCAAAATAAAATGGGAAGAAAATGATTACTTTCATATGAGTTAACATTACAGTACTATTCAGTATTATAATATGGCTATAACAAAGTTATCACATTGGCTAATGAGCTGTAAACCCTGTGCTGATATCCCATAACACAGCAATGAAGTAAATTCTCGTAGCCTCTTCATAACAAAATCAACAGCACCAGCAATTCCTGACTGTCATAACAATACTATCTGCCACTTTCATGCTCTGAAACCCCTCAACAGGGTCATATTATTCATTGATATTAAGCTATCTACCACCTTGTAATTCAACTGTTGTGATGTCTGAACCTTATAAACCTATCTCATCAATGGCATTGTAGTTCATTTAATACCGAGATTCCACTATAATTCACTATTCTACACACCTAAAGGTGATTGTTAGCCTCAATACAGTATTAACATAACAGTTCAATTGTCAAACTTTACTGTTACTGAGTCTAACAATCTGTTTGTCTCACACAGATCATAACTCAGGTTCTATTTTGGCACGCTGTCATTAAGCCAGTGTATCCTAACAAAATGTTTTTCAATACAGTCATTTGGCTGTAGTGCAGATGAATCAATCGAAAATCAAGCAGTAATATCCAACAGGGTGGGTGATGCTGGACAACACCGGACAGCACTGGGGTGTAATGAGACCCAACAATGCAGGCGCTGAGCCTACAGCCCATGGAAGGTCCATGTTGCCCATACCCTCCACTCCGGGAATATCTTTCAACATGTGGAGTACAAAATAATATAGTACAGGCCATAACTTGAAAAATGATGTGGATGGTCTGGAGCAAGATCCAAAGGCAATGAAAACGTCTTAAGGGAACCAGGAAAATATCCAATGTAAAAATGTTTATGTAAATGGGCATGTACTGTGTGGAACAGAGGGAGAAGAGGAGAACAACATTGTGACCTTCAATAACCATAGGGATATAAATCAGATGTCGATTTATTCTAGACGAAAGGACTTCAAATACCAAGTGTTGCTGCCTCACTTTGTCATCTGGTTATAGTAGCTAGAAGAAGCATAAATCACGGAGAATTAAACAAGTGGCTGTGTACTTAAATAAAACATAATATGACAACAACAAAATAAAAGAAAGTGGTTAGAAGTGATCACAGCTGAGATTGTGTGTAGTATGATCTGGCAGCCGTTATTGGAGGGTCTGTATTTCTCACTAAGCTACAGAAATGAAACGGTGGAGATGTTATGTATGTGTGTGTTACAAGAGTATAATCTAATTATATATGTGTGTGTTACAAGAGTATAATCTAAGCAATCCTGCATGACCAATGATTATGTTATTGGTCTGTTAATCACATTCTATGGGTGTACTGTGGCATGAGGCTTAGCCGAGAGCCACATGCCCCTAGAGGCTGATTAACTGACCATTACCATAATCCATGTGAGTGCCTTATTGCTACTGTAATAAAAAATGCCTTTAACATGTATGCTACTAAAAGTTTAACATTAGGATGTGACAATATTTGAAGCCAATCAGAAGCCTCTGTTTCTCAGACCCTCTTTATAGTGATGGTGAATACTAACTATGTATAGTGTACATTGGAATATTGTTCTGTATAGAATTCCATCCCTTTCAAAATGCTGTTATACCACAGTTCCAAGATCATGGAATGCTGTTCTACTCTGCTGAGGTTGAACAGCTTTCTACTAACCTTACAGACTGCATGAGTCAGTTTCATTTTGAAAGCAAAAGAACTCACAAAACACATTTTCACACAGTGCTATACACTATAAAAATACCAAAGTAGTAGACCAGGGAGGGGCTATGGACATGGCCTACCTAGACTTTGTCAAGACATTTGACATAGCCCCTATAAATAGATTAATATAGAGGATAATGTATGGTCCTCTATCGTTAACCGGTCAGTTATCAGTCGAGGTTTGCCAGAGGCGACCATGTAAACTCGAGCGGCTCAAGAGGTTTACGCCGCCATGGCAACCTCTCGAGACGGGTTAAAATTGACCGTTGCCTATAGAGGGACTCATACATTATTTTTATAGTGTATGGTCTCACTATCAAAATTAAGTGGCTTACTTTTTTAAAAAGTCACCGGCCCTTCCTTCACTCCTTCCCGCCGGTTTCCCTTCAGTTGGTTCCCCGCCGAAAAAAGCGCGCACATGCAGAGACTACTGCTGTTAGTAACCTATCGATGTGACGATCGAGTAGGTTAACAAATATATCTACGCCACATCGATAGTTAACAACCTTAGGAAATGATGATTTCCTAAGGTTACAGCAGCTCTAACATACATTATAAACAAATTAACCAGCCTGGACTGTCCCAGGTCATACCTGGGTAAAACATTGGCTGGACAATAGAACACAGAGGGTGATAGTAAATGGAGTCCACTCAGAAGAAAAGGGGTTACTAGTAGGGTACCACAAGATTCACTATTTGGTCCAGTCCTTTTAATGTCTTTATAAGTGACATTGCAGAGGGACTGGAAGCAAAAATATGCCTCTTGGCAGATAACACTAAGATCTTCAACAGGGTGGATACACAATGGGGTGGGTTGGAAAAGATGAGAAGGGACTTGGCAAGGCTGGAGGAATGGTAAAAAGTATGGCAGCTTGGATTTAATGCAAAGAAGTGCAAAATAATGCACATGAGAAACAAAACCCAGGGTAAGAGTACACAATGGGGGTAGTAACAAGAAACAAAATGGAAAGAGACCAGGGATAATCATATCAGATGACCTTAAGGCTGGCAAGCAATGTGAGAAGGCAGTAGGGAGGGCTGGGGAGATATTGGATATATAGAGAGGCAACATTAGCAGAAAACAGGAAGTTGTTATCCATCTGTATAGATAGTAGGTGAGACCCCATCTGAGTACTGCATCCAGTTCTGGAGACCCCATCTCCATGAAGGACATAGACAGGATGGGCAGTCCAAAGGAGGGTAACTAAAATGGTGCAGGGTCTGCAGGAGAAGCCACACGAGGAGACAATAAATTAGCTTGATATGCATACCCTTAAGGTCGGGGGTCGATGATAGAAACTTTATACCTCAGTGGACTCAACAAAGTCCAAGAGGGTTGCATCTTTCAAAAAAGAGATGTGCAAGAACAAGGGACACAATTTGAACATGGGGGGCAATATGAGGAAGCATTGTTCCACAGACAGGGTGGTTTATGTGATGGAACAGCCTTCCTGAGGAGACTGTGAGTTCTAGAAATGTGAGAGAATTCAAGAATGCATGGGACAGACATAAGGCAATTCTAAGGGGGTAGGAGGAAGTAGGCAGTTGGTTAACTAGGATCTGCAGCTTATCCTGAAGGTAGGGGAATGGGTAGACTAGGTGGGCCAAGTGGTCATTATCTGGCCAAAGTCTATGTTTTGTGTTTCCATGTTTTACACACAGAAAAACAGATTTAACATATCTGACTGGTAACAGTTTAACACCAACACCATGATGTAACACATGTCCCCACCACACATTTTACAACTGCTATACTTATGTCACTGCAATATGGGTTTTTCTTGTTAACAAGACACCACTAACACATTACATGGGAGGATATTGTGCGTGAGTTTTGCTTTTTATTATTTTATTGACAAATTTGTGTAATGACAACATATACATTAAGGCCCAGTAGAATACAAATAAAACTTCAGACATACAAATTCTAACCTCTAACACACCACAGTACAACAATACAGCTTTATTCACATTGCCAATTAGAAGCAATCCCCACCCCCAACGTCCACGTGATATTGCCAAACAAATAAACACCAGCATTCCCTTCACTGCCCTTATCGGACAATATCACTGTGTACTAAAATACACAGCTCATACAGTTTTCAGCACATTTCAATGTGAGTAAACTGTACACAATAAGACTTACACTGCAATGTACTGTGCTTGACATTCATGAACAAGTCTACAAAACTGCTGTCCAAAATATTATGCATATGCCCTATAGTGCCATATGTTTCCAACTCTTTCAACAAACAAGAGACCTTCTATTACAAAGTGTGGGATAACTCCATAGAAACCGCAAGACATGCATAACAAGGTAAGCATGCACATGTGTATAAAGGAGCATACTGAACACTGCATCGGATATCGAAAATTCAACATCGCCACAGTAAATGGCCACAGTCACATCTATTATCTGATTCAGCTTCATGTAACCTGGAGAAAGTGATATCAGAAAACACATGCAGGTAATCGGATTATTCACTATATCTGGAAACTGCTACTCATGTAAACATGGTGAGAGAAGACGCTTGTACTGTATGTGATTTTGCAGCATCAATGTTATATGTGAGCTAAAAGATTAAGTCATGCAAGAGGGCTCAACTGCCTCCACTGCTGTTCAATATGTATATTGTTTTATAACTCTTGTCCCTAGAAAGATATGGGAGAATCCCTATTTGCAATTGTCTTGCTTACACCCACCCTCTATGACTATGCCACTCTTGCTGCTACTTAACTCCCTCCCGCTGCACTTAGCAACCACCTCTTTGCACTTAGAAACTGGTTTTGCCCTAGCTTTGACCCCTGTCTCTGAATGATTCCTTACTTTGCCTACTACCAATTTCTGTGTTTTCCTTCTATTTTTATGTTGGCTCGCCTTGTCGCCAGCCAAAATATTGCATTAATAGCAGATTTGGAGGCACGGTCACTGTTGGGTGAATGCAGGGCACACATCAGTAGGTGCATCCTCATTCCCCAATAAGCCAGCATGCAGGAGCCACACCAGGAATACATAATGTGGTGAGCACATCTAAGGAAAGGTCTGCTGCAATGGGTGCCAAGCTTGTCATGCAGCAGCACCAAAACATGCCCTCTCTACATGCCTTTCCTGGTGAAGTCCTTCAATAAACATGGTGACACTGACTGTCACTGTATGGAGAGCCGACTTCAGGGGTGCCCAGTCCTCCTGTTGGCATGCCCAATCCACTTCATTTGCTGATGGAGAGCCTACTATGCATCAGCATAATGCACCCTCCATTTAATGCATGTACTGAGGGGTGCCCAGTCCCCCTCAGCATCATGTCCCCTTCCCAGTTTAATTTACCGATGGGGAGCACACTCCCCCATTGGCCTCATCTTCCCCGTTTATTTATGTGCTGATGGGGTGCCCAATCCCTCATCAGCTACAGAACTCCACCCCAAAAAACACTGAGGTGGCATGCTGGGAGCCCACCCTAACATGCCAAATGCCCCAGTGAAACAAAAATGGTCCCACAATGTTTTTTTTTTTTGTTTGTTTTTTATAACCTGCAAACCAGAACGGTCCCTTGTTGAGTCCGTGGCCCTCCCCCAACCTCACTCACCCTCTGCGCATCTCTGCCTTCCCACCCCCCATACTTACTTCTGGAGCATGGTGTGACAATCTTTGGTGGACTGAACACATCTGCACTCTTCAAAGCCAACCACAAACTGAAGAAATGCGGTAAGCTGTATAATGGCATAAACAGAGTTTTCAACTTTGGTGCATATCTTAAGCATTTTGGGAATTTAGGCACCAAATTTTCAACATGGGGTTATTGGGACCTCTCTTCATGAATTCAGTCACTATCATGGTGTTATTCTGTCCCGAAAGGTGCCAATGCCATTAAGACAACATTGGGCATCGACAAATACTTGTTACTCTTGTCACACAAACTTGATCTCCAGTTGAACCACCAAGATTGCTGTTGTCTCTGTTTTATCCTTGTGTACTGTATTGTTGTATGTCAGTGACATGGAGTCTTTGCAAAAGAGCCTATTGGCTCAAATATTGTAATTCAAAACTGAAATAAATAAAAATTTGGACTTGTTCACAAAGAAAATTGGATGGTTTGTTTATGTGCAAGGAATCAAAGTGCTTAAAAGATGTAATTGGTTTGAGACGTAGGTGAAGGCAGTTAGTGACAGTCTGATGTATAACACAAAAGATTAATTCTGTGCAAGGAACTTGCAAATTAAGTATGGTTTAATAGCAGCTTGAAATGTCTTTGCTGGTTTTAAAAGTTTTTTTTTTGGTTTTCTCCTTTCAGAAAGAAAATGTGTTTATGTGTGTTTTTTAATATGGCTAACAGCCTAACACCACATCATCAGTCATGGCAGCTAGCCAGGCCAGGAGGTGTGACTAACTATGTGATAACACAGCTGTGTTCTCGCACCCTTCAATATCCAAAGCTAAATCTTTCAAAGCATTTTTTTTAAATATAGTTTCCCTGTATTTTTTAATATGGTTAAATGTAAACAAAGCACTATGTTTTAAAATAAAATGCCTAACCATTTAATAAACTACTTCTGTTTCACAGTTGACTATATAATGTTTTTTTTTTTTGCCAAATACAATGTTTGCCATGGGAGGCACGAACCTCCTGTAGACTTCTGGTACAATGCAGTTATCAATGGCACTTGGATACAAACCCTAGTAACCTCAAATTGAATTCCTTGCCTCACTTGTATACTGTGTGACCTTTGGCAACTCATAATATCATAGTATCATAGAAGAAAACAGCAGAATAAGCCCCATGGTCTATCATGTCTGCTTGGAAGCTAGCCTCTACTGGGAGCTTGCTCCTCTTCCACCACTCAGCCCCAGAGGTGGCCCTCCCTGGCCTCAGCTTCCCCTATACCTGTCCCAACCCTTCTTGAATCCTTCCACTATGGTCTCTTCCACCAGACTCCTGGGCAGTGGCTCCATGGTTCCACCACCCTATCTGTGAAGAAGTGTCTCCTGTGCTCCCCTGTACTTCCTCCTTCCAGCTTCCACTCGTGCCCCTGGTAGTTCCCCCTCTTAAGCCTGGACACTTCCTGGCTCCACCCTTATTTATCCCTTTACTCATTTGACCTTCTTATATTCCCATACCACATAACCCAAAGGCTTGGACTTGGGGTTGCCTGTTCTGGCTAAACAATTTTTCTTTTTCCCTTTTATGCAAGTGTTTCAAGAACACACATTAACTAGTAATTTGTTTTTGATTTCACATTTTTTCAGAAGCATATGTTTTATGCTTGTCCTCTGTCCAAAGCAGGAGGAGAGCCATTATCCCCTGGGATTGCTGCCAATACCTTAGGCTTCTGTTTTAAAATGCCAACCTTTGTGCATGATTTTCCTTCACAAAGATTCATTATCACCACAGCTTACATTTATTTTATTTATTTTTTTTTCCCGCACTATTCATATGTGATTCCTTGCAAGGCAAGGCGATCGGGGAGGGGGCACGGATCTTCCAATATCCCAGCATCCATAACAAGCTGCTTATTTTGACAGCTCACAGGAAAAGGCAGCAAAGACATCTGTTACATGGTTGTAACTGCTAAAAGGAAAATGTTAGAACTATGTTTTTATTTTCACAAATTCATTTACCTACTCAGTACTGTACTGTGCCCACAAAACACACCAGGGGCATATAATCTAGGAATGACATCCAAGATCAGTAGGGAGTTCTCTTAATCATTTGACTTGTTTTAACACTTTTTGTTACAGAATGTGTGACTCAGTTAACATGTAAATAAAATGTACAGGATTTTGTGTGACTCAGTTAAGACTGTGTTTTTGTAAATTGAAGCTGAGGAAAAGGGATGCCTTTTGTCTCTGTTCTGATTTTGCTCAATTTTATTTGATTTTTAGAACTCAGTAAGGTGTGGCTTGCAGCCACAACACCATCTACCCTGTCAATGGCACAGTTGGTAGAGGTAGCCAAAGACATACAGTACATCAGTATGAGGCTAATGCAGCAGCATTTTAAAAATCAATGCTAATCTATCACAGAGAGAATGGTCTACATAATCTTGCTTTTTGTGTTGTGTTTTTATTTTTCTTTATCAGGAACAAAAGGTCCTCTAACTAGGGACTGAAGAAAGACACAAGAACCACCCCTCGGGGGCAAGACACTCAATACCCTGCAAACCACCTCTGGTAATGTATGGAGTAGGTTATTTTAAAATGTAATGCTGTTAAAAGTGTAAAACATTGGGATATTCTAGGGCCACCCCATCAGTATATATATTCAGCATACACCTTTTAATGTGCTAACTGATTGACTAATAATTTGTCAATACACTTTTGTGGTTACATGTCCACAACCCCTACTGTCAATAGAGTGTCATCTGACCTCTTTGTAAAACTGTTACAGTATGTATTAATTTGTTGCCTGGCCTCTGCCCCAGCATTGGCCAACACACACAATCCCTTCCATATCTACAATAGCTGAGCTGCCTCTTTCACCAAAGAAGAAGCTGTGGGGTGTGGGGTATGAATCATGCCCCTTCCAGTGCAACATCTATGGTTGTGGAACAATACAAAAGTCCCTCAGGACTTGACTGAGCCATAGCTGGCAGATACAGAAATAAAGGAAATATACCAACATTTCTCCAAATCCAAAGAAAAGAAATTGTCTATACATAATTCATTTGTTGTTTACAGTTCGTTTTGTGTTCAAATGCACAAGCGCCACCTAATGGTACCCTCTCTATATCACAGGTCCAAGCACAACATACAGGTTATATATATATATATATATATATATATATATATATATATATATAAAATTAGCGATAACACTTAAGTTTTGTGGGTATACAAAGCAATAGAAACATAGAATTTGATGCAGATAAGGACAGCTTAGCCCACCTAGTTTGCCCATTTCACGGCAAGGCATTTAATCCCACAGAAGCTGGTTATTGTGAGTATACTCCACAAAACTTAATGTTATTACTATTATACCACTAGAATTTGTGGTAAACATTTATTTTTCAGTAGATATTAAATTTTACTCGGGCATGCGTAATATCTCTCCATGCATCTGTGACCTGTAGTGCTGGGGACCAAGTAGAAGCTCGTTCATCACTAACTGATGACTGATGTTTGAAATTAGTAATATCAGAGACTTACAGCCAGAGATTATTTGCAAGTTGGTCCAGTTCAAAATGAGCACTAAAACCCTTTTATTTTCTCTTACAAAATGGAATTTGTGATTTTAGAACATGAGTATTATCAAAGCTGGTACTGCATGTACAGATTCACAGATTCAATTTGGCAACAGAAAATAAAAAGAGTTTTAGTGTTCGCTTTGAACGGACAACTGCAAATAATATAACTGACTGTAAGTCTCCAATATTACTGATTTCACATACAACCCGAAATCATGAGTTAGTGATAAACAATCTTCTTGCTTACTCCACAGCAGTGCAGGTGACAGTCACATGGAGGAGATATTACGGCACTGCAAATTAAATTTGAGGTGTGGTGAAATTATGTTTTACTAAAGAAATCAGTGGCAGGCTGTACTTAGTAACGTGGGGTGACTCTGCAGATGAGATTCAGTGTGTGTGTGTGTGTACGAGTATAAGTGGAGAGGAAGGAAATGGATAACGGACTGTGGGCAGGGCCGGATTAAAGCATAGGCACATAGGCCCAGGCCTAGGGCCTTCCCATCTGGGGGCCCTTCATTCATTCCCTTTATTCACGCTTGCTTTGTTTTTGTTTTTATTTCCACAGTACTATAGTCTGGAAAAGCAAAGCCATTGAAAATGCATTTTTTTTTTTGGGGTGCCACACTGCTAGACTTCAATCATCGACTACACAAATAAATTAAATTCAAGAGCGACTGTGCATGTGGTAGTTAGCTAGCCCAGCCTTACAGTCTAGACATAGACACACAGTTAAATCTATTTGTTGTCACCACATTGAGTCATGTGGTACTCATGGAGATCGGAGTGGAGGTTGTGTGACTAGCTGTTTGCCTTCCCGCCAGAGTCCTGTCATTTGCTCCTCCTCGCTCATGCTGGACACAATCTATCCACCCGGCTCAGTTGCATTTGCAGAGATAAACCATTTTGCGGCAATTTTGGGCTCTTTCCTTTGTTTGAGACAGACAGTGTCTTATCAACACCCCGACTCAACTGAGTGAGTGAACCGATCAATCAGAATTTCTTTTTTCGTCACCTGGCTCAAGAGCTTTCTCCCAACTGCCTCAACAGCCTGCCGCCACCAGCGAAAATCTGACCTGTGCTTGGTGCCCCCACCCCATCCCCAGTGTGGCCTGCTGCCTGCCCTGCCTGCCACCTCGCATGTCACTGGCCTGGCCTGCCTTCCCACTGTCCTGCCCAGCAAAGTCTCTCTTTCACGGCTGTCCATCCAGACACAGAAGAGAAGGAAGGTCCGTCTGAGTCTGACTGGAGGACTGAGGACAGGACACATGAGTCGATGACAGAAAGAACTGGCAGCAGCAGGTAAGGCAGAGAGGTGAAACGAAAGTCAGACTCAGACATCAACATAATAAAAATTAATGAAGCTGCTGTTGCAGGCACAGCGCTGCCTCAACAGCATAAGTGAAGTGATGGTACTATGGACCACAGCTTACTGCTTTACAGATTGTTGTGTTAGCAGTCTGGCATGATAGAAGCCTTCACTAATCCCTTTCCTTCTTGTTTTATCGCCTTTTGTTTAACAAAATGCAGAGTTCAAAATGGGGGTGGGGGGACAGAGAGAAACTCAGAGTCACCAAGAAAAGTGTGAGGAAGATGTACTGTAGTAGGCAGCGAATTTTCCTGCCAGCCCAAGGATTGAGCTGGGGTGGTGGTGGGGAACTCTCTCAGCCTCTGTCCCTGATTATGAGGGAGGTCCCTGATCTTACCCAGTGATGAAATTACAGCTGATGAGCTTTGGGAGCAAGGGGCCCCATAAGGGTGCTATCTTTAAACTGTGAGCCCCTTTCCCATTGTAAGTCAATGACAGTGATGCGTGAGCTACCTGGGCTCACATCACAGCTGTGGGGGCCCTGACATTCCCCCTGTAATTCCAACACTGAATTTTCACCCTCAGAATTGCTCTGTACCTCAGCCATTCCACTGGAAAAAGTGCTGTTCACCCAGAGAATGTGTCAAAGCAGAAGCTCATAATATTCTAAGATGCTAACACAATGGCTTTCATAGAGTTCTGAGCTTGTATCTCCATGTTTGAGGATGTGTCCCTCATTATGTGGGTCAGTGTCCCCACTGTCCCTCATTTTGAATGTCTCTGTCCCTCATTTCAGTTACAAAGGTTGAGACTTATGGGGACTCTTCACAGTACAGCAAACACCTCTGTTATTTGGGAGAACAATTTGCTCTGCACTGGTTAGATAATGCTGTGTCTTCTGCCTGTAACTGTTGAGGATTCTAGTCTGTCTTGTATATACCTGGTTTCTTAGTATGTATAGGTTGAAAAAGGGTCTTTAAAAAACAGACAATGCATAAATACAGATCTCTGTGCTCAGCAGGTGGGGAGGAGGGGTACAGCAAGTGAAGATGGGTACAGTCAGTGAAGTGAAGGAGGACGACAGGCAGATGATGGGGCTGGGCAGGGTACTGGTACAGCAATGGGAAGAGGCACAGTGGTGGGTGAGCATAAAATTAATGAAGCTGCAGCCTGCACAGCACAACGAGTGATAGGTACAGTCAGTGAGTGAAGTCTGAAGTGCAGGGTCCCAGGGTAGAGTAAGTAGAGCAGGAGGGAGGACGGGTAGAGCGAGTATGGACGGTAGGTACAGTGATGTGTGAAGGAGTAGGTACAGCAGATGTTGGGGCAGGGTAGTTGTACAGCAGGTGGAGAGAGGTACAATGGTGGGTGAGGAGCATTATCTTGACCTGGTTACAGCTGCTCCTGTGTTTGTTTTTTTGTTTTTGCTTTTTTTATCATTTTGCACTTGTATCTGGTTTCAGCCCAGTTTCAATGCTATGCTTTAGCACATTAGAGACATCCATGTGCGGTGATATTCTCCACTTTATTTATTTTTTTTGACGGGGGGTTGTCTGACTTCCTTTATCAGTCCTATTCCTGCTTGCAAGCATCTCCAAACACTGCCACTACATTTGAGTTCACCAACCCCAAGTAGTGGGAGCAGCACTTGAGGAAGGTTAGAGGATGGAGTGCAGAAACAGCAGACGGAAGGGGTACAGTGGGTGGATTAGGGCTACAGCAGATGGGGAGGGTACACTGGGCAAGGGAGCAAAATAGAGTAAGTACAATAGGGTACAGCAGTTGGAGGAGATCAGGTAGTTGATCAGGAGAGGTAAACGATCAGTGAAGAGGTACTGTATGGGAAGGGATACAGTGGGCGTGGGACAGAGGTTGGGGAGGGGCATGCACAGAGGGTGAAAGCATGGTGCAGTGAGCAGGAGATCAGTAGAGTGAGAGAGTTGTACATTGGGCAGTGGAAAGTGCAGGCTTGCGCACAAGGGGAAAAGACAGAATGGGTGGAGAAGGAGCGATCACTCCTAAAGGAGCATTCCATGTTAAATATTTTCTTGTGGGTGTTTGCCCTTTGAACTGAGCCAAATTGTCAGTGCTAGAGATCAAACTCCTCAACTGGTCCACATGAATGGGTACAAGAAGGACAGCCTCAGCTCAGACTTCCACTGCCAGGCCACCGCCACTGATCTATAGAGCACAGCCAATGTTCTTTATGAGTAATGTATACCCCTCCGCTAAGGGGGGTCACCAGAATGCCAGGCCACAGAGCCTACTGATAGGTAGAGCCTCAGTGGGTGGAGCTCTGAATGCCAGTTGATGGCAGAGTGACAGGCCACCTGAGTAAGCAATGGTCCTTCATAGCAGGAGCTGTCTAAGGATCCACTGTAACAGAGAAACAAAACTCGCTGTCCAGTTGCCTCGTAGCCTCCAGGGATGGGCACTAAGACAGCTGTGGTGACTCCAGGGTTTTAGAGTAGAATTGGTTCTGACCCAAGGTATAACCTCACAGACTGCGAGAAATGAGGGGTTTAGTAGTCCAAGAGTGATGAGAGGAATATACAGCTTAAACAAAGGGTTCCTTAGGTTTTGACTCGAGTCCAGAGTCGGAATCAAACCTCTTTGTACAGTGCCAGCATAGACAGCATGTGGACCAGGCTTCCCATGTGTGTGCAAACTGTGCTACAGTGAAAGTGCAACATTAAAGAGTGGCAACTATTTAAACATCTTGCAGTGTGGTATTATTTCTGTCCAGACAAATGGTTTAAACTGAGTACACTCCATGGCTTGGGAGAAGAGATTTCACTAAAGTATGCCTCAATATTGTGCGTGACTCTCTAGCAAGCAGTACCACCTTACCCCTAGACAACAGCTGATTTCCCTGGTCTAAGTTGGCCACTGCTGACACCAAGAAAGGTTTATCAGATGGCACTAGCCTCAGCTGAGAGATTTGACAGCAGCTGCTGAGTGGGCTGCAGGACCTAAGTACATCTGGTTCAGGGGTTGCATACATGTGGTGTGTGTGTGAGGTTGGGGTGGGGTATTCCAATGTACCTGAACTGGGCACTGTGTTTTGCATTATCACATCTATATGGAGTCTGAAACTTCATTAATTTGTGTAATTAAAGCAAAATGAAGCTTCTTTGTATTTCCAATGGGTTATCACAGGAAATAAATTGCAAACTAGAATCTGTGGTTCAGCCCAGTTCAGTGGTGCAAGGGATGGTTCATGGTACTGGTATATGTGAGACCAGGGTTCTATCCTGGATCCCCACTCCCGACCTGAGTTGTAAGAGTTTGGCATACCAAAATTATAACTACAGTGCTTGTTTCCTTGGACTACTATACAGGCAATTTAATTTATGAACAAAAAATGGAAAGGACGGGGCTTGGCATAATGGATGGGGCTTGCTAAAGGGGCTTGACCTACAAATGGGGCCCCAGAGGCCCAGATTTCCTCAGGCCTAGGGCCCCATGGAACCTTAATCTGGCCCTGACTGTGGGTGTGGTTAAGATGAGTAAACTTCTGTGGAAAGATGATTAAACTACAGCGAGCTTGGCTATATGTGAATAACATACTGTGGGCATGTAGGTGGTAGTTTGTGGGAGAATAACTGTCAGTTTTCCTGTGTTGTGATTGGCTGAGAGTAGATACCTGTGGTATAATTATATTTATACACAGACACATACATGCACACATACTGCACTCATAAACCCAAATGTCTGTGCTTCATTTCCAAAGGGTACTACTAGACAGCATTGTGCACTTCATTCCATTGCTAGCCCTGTCATTTTCCAACTGTTGCTTCCCAACAGATGAAGACCACACTCAAAGTCAATGCAGAAACACAGACCAACTAGTGGCCTGTTTGCATTATCAACACCTCCAGGTCCTTGTAATTAATGTGCAATTTATGCACATCCATGTGATTTTAAATCTTACCAACTATACTACGGCAGAATTTAGATTCTATTCCAGTATCAACACTTTTAGGTTTCATAATACCATTTCACTGAACTTATTTGCTGCATACCAGATACATATTCAAGATCCAGTACCAGGGCCACACACAACTGAATACCTAGGAGCATATAAGAAAAAAAATCACAGCCAACTGAGAAATGGTACCATGCAAATCAGTTGAAGCTGTTTAAAAGGTTTTATGTATAAAACTGTATAATCCCTTCCCACTTAATGGGGAAGGAAATGAATTTTAACAGATGGCATATTTTCTGTATTTAGATATTAAAATAGTAACTGCCAAAATCCATGGATGGAAAGCGACCCTGGGTAATCCCTATTCAAAGCCTATCTACTTGTGACCCTATTGCCATGCTTGTGTCAAGGAATTCCCATCCAAGAACCTGATGAGAGGGAGACATCTTTTCCAGTACCATGAGGCCATTCCCAGATGTCTACACCTTGGAAGGAGACAGTGACCAGAAGGATACAGTTCCACCACCTGAACCAGACTGAGACCTGGTCTATTTCCCAGTTCCTGTCCAGGTGAAGTCAATCCCAGGCCCAGATCCAAATGCTCTACAGAAAGCCCCAAATGACCCCTGGACACGAAGGAAGATTGCCCTGCTTCATCTTTTAGTTGATCCTTTGACCACCATCCATCCATCCTATGCCCCTTTTAAAATCTTGATTCCCAAAGCTTATTCGTTACACATGAAGGTTCTAATATCAGTCTACAAGTCAATGTGACTGCTCTTAACCCACTCTGTTTTGCAGCTGGACATTATGTGGACATTTACTGATTCTAATGTACTTTTAAATGGTAAATATTTTAAAGGTTGGACAAACACATAAATGACTTCTAATGGAACTTTAACAATCCAAAATATACACTTACAACATGTTGTAGTCTATAACATTACCATTATGAAAAATTCAGATTTTTGCCTTTCCTTTTCTCAGTGAAGAGACTTTACCAGCTGGACACTATTGTTACTGAATCTAATTATCTTACTGTAATTTCTAAAATTGTTTTTAAAATTATGAATACTGCCCTATACTTGAGCCAATACGGCAAAATGCAGCTCCACTGCATGGGAGTGTGAATGGCCCCAAAAACAACTAAAGACTTGCAAAGGCCTGCACTACACCAAGGAACTTCACCAAAATTCCAGCTTTATTAATTCATACTAAAATCCATCATGAGCAGCCATGTAATCGTGGATCCCTCTACCAGTTTAGTACTTCAGTTGATGGCCATCAGGAGGTACCAGAGCTCAACGTGCACAGGTAACAATAGTACTCTCCTAAAGGTACTTCACACATATACCAAAATAAATACAAAAGTGCCACCAGGTTTAAATGACAGTATGGAAATTATGTCATGCATAAAGAAAAGGAAAAAGTGAAATGCCAGTTTCCAAGTTTGCTGAGAGATACTATTTGCTAATCTAAAATGTGGGTATAATACTATAATCTTGAGGAAGTTTGCTTAGGATGATGTTTATAACATTAAGAATTGATAGACCACTTTGCTCTATTTCTTCCACACGTCTTGATTCAAGCTAAATTAGAGCTTAATTTCTCCAACATCTTCTTTGATAATGAGTTGTTTTGCCAAGTGGCAGAATGATAAGGAGCCATGGAAACTGAGCCCACATAAAAGGATTTCTCTTTTATGAATATACTTTTTATATACTAATTGGACCCATATTATAAAGAACAAGAATTATTTACATGAGGATATCATTTGTATATATCTTTTTTAATTATGATTAGTACTGGTATTATTCACTATACTACAAATTCATGTTTACCATAATGAAATAGAAGGTACAATGTACTTGGTAATTAATTGTGTTACACTGGTGTGTTGGAGTGATACAGGAAAATTATTACATTTTTTGCACATTAGGAGTTTGTAATGTTCTGCACTTTCCTGTGTTTAGCCTGTTTTTCTATTGATGTATTGTCTATACATACATACATACCTTTTAGATGTATATATATTATGTTTCATTGGGCACTTTAACAATCTGTTACTTTTGTATTTATTGTATATATGTGTAAGATACCTTTAAGAGAGTATAATTATTACCTGTTCACATTGAGCTCTGGTACCTCCTGATGATGCACAATTGAAGTGCAAAACTGGTAGAGGAATCCAAAATTACATGACTGCTCATGGTGTGATTTTAACATGAAATAATAAAGCTGGAATTTTGATGAAGTTCCTTGGAGTAGTGCTGGTCTTTGAAAGTTTTTAGTTGCCCTGTACTTGAACCTGGCCCCAGAAAAGTGGCCTAACTGCTATTTCTTTTCCAGGTATATTAATTAACAATGTAAATTACATGTATGTGCCTGTAATTTTAAATTTACCAACTGGAACATGGATGAATTCAGTCATTACTCTAAAACAAACAGTTCTAGATTTCATACAGTACTGCTACTCAACATTATGGCAGCATTTCATAGAAACAGAGAAACATAGACTTTGACAGCAGATAAGGACCGCTTGGCCCACCTAGTCTGCCCATTTCCCTACCTAGAGGATAAGCTGCAGGTCCTATTTAACCAACAGCCTATTTCTTCCTACACCCATAAAATTGCCTTGTCTGTCCCATGCATTCTTGAATTCTCCCACAGTTTCAGACCCCACAGCCTTCTCAGGAAGGCTGTTCCATGCATCCCCACCCTCGCTGTGAAAAAAAAAATTCCTCACATTGCCCCTGAGCCATCCTCTATTTTTTAAATTGTGTCCCCTTGTTCTTGCACATCTCTTTTCTGAAAGATGCTACCTCTTGGACTTTGTTGATTCCCTTGAGGTATTTGAAAGTTTCTATCATGTCCCCTCTACCTCCTTTCCTCAAGGGTATACATATTAAGCTCCTTTAGCTTCTCCTCATATGGGTTCTCTTGAAACCCTGCACCATTTTAGTTTCCCTCTCTGAACTGCCTCCATCCTGTCTATGTCCTTGGTGGAAATAGGGTCTCCAGAACTGGATGCAGTACTCCAGATGGGGTCTCATCAACTATCTGTACAGGGGATAACAACTTCCTGTTTTCTGCTGGTGGTGCCTCTCCTATACATCCCAGTATCCCCCCAGCCCTCCTTATCGTCTTCTCACAATGCTTGCCAATCTTAAGGTCATATGATATGATTACCCCAGGTCCCTTTCCATTTTTGTTGTTGTTACTACCCCCCATTGCGTAATCTTCCCTGGGTTTTGTTTTCCAGGTGCATTACTTTGCACTTCTTTGCATTGAATCCAAGCTGCCATACTTTGACCATTCTCCAACCTTGCCAAGACCTTCTCATCCTTTCCACACCTCCTTGTGTATCAACCCTGTTGCAGATCTTTGTGTCATCTGCAAAGAGGCATATTTTTCCTTCCAGTCCTCTGCAATGTCACCTATTAAGATATTAAAAGGACTGGACCCAGTACTGAACCCTGCAGTACCCCACTAGTAACCCCTCTTTCTTCAGAGTGGACTACATTTACAATTACCTTTTGTGTCCTGTTGTTCAGCCAATGTTTTACCCAGGCTACCACCCAGGACCCACTCAAGGCTAGTTAATTTGACTATTTATCTTTTGTGTGGGACTGTGTCAAATGCCTTGCTAAAGTCTAGGTAGGCCATGTCCACAGCCCATGCCTGGTCTACTACTTTAGTCACCCAGTCAAAAAATCAATTAGATTTGTCTGACATGACCTTCCCGCTGTGTACCCATGCTGCCTTGGGTCCTGTGCCCCACTGGCCTGTAGGTACTCAACAGTTCTTTCCTTCAGAAGTGATTCCATCACCTTCCACCACAGAGGTCAAACTGACATGTCTGTAGTTTCCTGTCTCTGTCTTGCTTCCACTTTTGTGAAGTGAAATCATATCAGCCTTCTTCCAGTCCTCAGGTACCACACCATCCTCCCATGATTTGCTGTAAAGGGTAGTCAGTGGTGTCACTAGTTCTCTGCTTAATTCTTTTAGAATTCTGGAGTGAATTCCATCTGGCCTCATTGCTTTGTCCACCTTCAGTATTAGGAGTTTTTCAGAACCCTTTCTTCTGTGAAAGGACTGGGATCGACCTCCTATCCAGAGTGCTTCTGTTAATTGGATTAGGCACCTCCCACTACATCTTTTTGTGAATACTGGACAGAAGTATTCATTCAGTATCCTTGCTTTTTCACTGTCACTCTCTGCCCACCCACCATCCATTCTATTCAGCCTCACTATTTCTCCCTTGTTTTTCGCTCCCTGATATACCCATAAAGATTTTATCCCCTTCTTAACCGAGTTGGCTATCTTTTTCAGTTTGGGCCTTTGCTATTCTGACTACTCTCTTTGCTTCCTTCTGCCTTAACTGGTACAGTTCTCTGTCCTGCTCCTTCTGTGTTTCCTTATACTTCCTAAATGCTATCTTTTCTCCCTAACCTTCACTGCCACTTCTTTGAGAAACAAAGTGGCTTTTTCTTTTCATTTGATTTGTTTATTTGCTTTACACAAGGCTTGTTGCCTCTGTAATGGCAGTTTTGATATTTCCCCATTGTTGCTCCACCCCTCCTTCTAGCCTGTTTGCTAGTGCCTTTCCAAGGCACTCTCCATCTTGCCAAAGTTAGCCCTCCTAAAGTCCAGAACCCTCACTTTTGTATAGACTTGACTTTGTAGCTGAGTCTATCATGACCACACTGTTTGGTGGTCACTTGTTCCAGCTGGCTACCCACTTCTAGATCTGAGATCCTCTCACTGTCCCCATTTGAGAGTACGAGGTCTAAGATTGCTCCCTCATGAGAAGGTTCCAAACTAGCTGTCTGAGGCATGCCACCTGAAGGGCATCAAGAATGGCCCTGCTTTTGGATGTGGCTGCAGCAAAGGTGCTCCAGTTAACAAACACAAGCTCAAAGGTCTGTAGTAGGAAGTATTCAGAACAATATGGGATGTTCAGACCTAAACATGGAAAAAAGAGAGTTAGGTTCTTCCTGGTGTGACAGGCATTTTGGGCCCTATCACAGGTATTTCTAGGACTAAATTATCTATTTGGAATTGGACCAATTTGGCCAAAATTGGGATGTATTCTAAATTATTTAATAGTAATTTAAACCAAGATGTAATACAGCCTATGCTACATGGTATTTCCAGTCTTGCACGAGAAGAATGGCTCACCACATATAACATACACTTTATTGCTAGGATTTTCAATCAGATCAGACTCAAGTTAACACAGTTAATGGGTGTTTACTCACCTGGTAAAGGTGATTGTCTTGTTGACATCCATGGCACTCAGATCTTACATCATGGGTTTTAGCCTACCTGATAAGCTAGTGATGCACATGACCTAGGATCAAATTTCTAGACCCCAGGTCCCAGAAGCCCCTGCTTCCACTTCAAATCTTCCATAGCTGCAAATAAGGTTAGTAACACCACAAGAAAAACTTTTAGATAATCACACACACTGAGACGCCATCCGAACATGGCCGTAAGGCCCATTTTATTTACTTAATGATACAGCTAATACTTGGCTCCCTAAATGGCCAATGAGAGACATCCTGGATGTATTCAAAAATCTCTACAATGTCACTCTGCCCCCCATACTGTTGTTAGAGAGCATACTTCTAGTCACTCTGACCACTCTGTAGGAAGGCCATGGAGTGCCATGGATGTCAACCAACACAATCACCTTTACCTTGTGAGTAAACACCCATTGTGTTGGGTTGACCAGCCATGGCACTCCAGACTTGCATCTTGGGTTGATAAGCAGCAGTTCTGTACCCCAAGTGGATGAGACTGAGTGGTCTAAGAGTGAGAGGAGGATGAGCTGGCTGCCAAGAGAACCTGAGTAGCAGAGTGGGTCTGTGGTTTGTGCAAATGGTCCAACCTATAGTGTCTAGCTAAGGTATGGGTGGACGTCCAAGTAGCTTCTTTGCAGAAGTCTTCTGTAGACACATTTACCCTCCCCAGCCAGGAGGTGGACACTGCCCTGGTAGAGTGAGCCCTAATGCCTTCTGGAGGCATCAGATTCTTTGCCTTGTAAGCCTCTTGAATGGTTCTCTTCAGCCAGCTTGCTATCATGGTTTTGGATGCTGCCCTACCCTGTCGTTGTCCTTAGACACAATAAACAACCTCTTGGTCTTACGTATGGGTTGAGTTCTGGATATGTAGTGGTTAAGGAGCTCCCATGTCCAAATGATGAGGCAACACAACGTTTCCTGCTTGAGACCTATCAGAGAGAGTTGGGAACTCAATTTATTGTTCCCTATGGAACATGGATGTGACCTTGGCTGAAAGACTGGGACTGTCCATAGGGTATACCCATGAGGGTAAATACAGTGTAAGATTCCCTTATGAGAGAGACCCCAGTTTGCTAATCCTCCAAGTAGAGCATTTGACCATGAGAAACAGGTTTCAGACCTGCCCAAAATAGGTCCACCTCCCACAATGGCTTGAACGGCGCTGTGCTGAGCGAGTCCAGGACTAGGGTCAAATCCCAGGGAGTGACTAGGGTCCTGACCCTGGACATAGCACTTCCTCCACCCTGAGGAAGTGTACTGCATCGAGGTGAGCTCCTGGGCTATATTGCCCAATAGGGCTGATGGCAGCACCAATGGCAGACAGCTGCACTCATAAGGATGAATGGGATAGGCCTTATTCACCCCTGCTGTAAGTAGAGCAGAATGGTCAACATGTCAGCTTGCTCTGATTCTTTGCCCTATCTCTGCACCATGCCATGAAGATAGACCAATGTCTTCCATAAGTGGAAGTGGTTAAGGCCTCTCTGGACTGCAGCAAGGTGGATATGACCAAAGCATGGTATCCAGCTTTCAGAAGTCTCTGCCTCTCAGGAGCGAGGCTGTTAGCTTCAGGGTCCCTGGCGCAGAGTGCACTATGGGTCCCGGCATTAGCATGCCCGGTCAATAGGGCAGTCTGCATTTGTCCAAATCCATGGTTACTACTGCTGAGAACCAGGCTGTCCATGGCCAGTATGTTGCCACTAGGATGACAGTCCTGTGGCATTGTCAAATCTTGGATAGGACCTACAGTAGTTGGGGAATGGGAGGGAAGATGTATGCCCTCCTGGGACCATGTCTGTGACAGGGCATCTTTCCCTTGGGAAGAGACGCTCAATGTATTGCAAAAGAACTTTTCCACCAGGCGTTCTCCGCTGTTGCCATGGGGTCCATAGAAATGGGACCCCATGTCTCCTGGATCAGTTGGAATAGGTCGGAGGTAGTCACCACTCCTGGTTGACAAATGAGCCAGTCCGCCGGATGTTGCGCTTGCCTGCTAGGTGGACTGCACCAGTGAGCATGAGGCTGGCCTGAGCGCAGTCCAACACCCTCATCACTTCCCTCTGCATAGCTCTGCTTCTGGTCCTCCCTGTTTGGCAATGTAGGCCACCGTGACCTGATTGTCAGAGCGAATTAAGACCGACTGGCCTGAGATGGATGAATGGAAAGATCTGAGGGCATGGCAAACTGCCCTCATCCTCAAAACGTTGATGGACAGTTTAGCCTCTGCAGTCATCCAATGGCCTTGGGCCGAGTGGGATCCCAAGCACGCTCCCCACCCTAGGAGGCTTGCATCTGTCTCAATGATCAAACCATAGGTAGCTCCTAGTGGGACTCCTCATGTGAAATAGTGACTCATAGTCCACCAGGCTAGGGACCACCACACAGTGTAGGGTAATGGTATCCTGACCTGCAGGTTCTGCTCATTCGGGGATCCATAAGTCAGCATGTAGTTCTGTAGTGGCCTCATATGCAACCTGACCCATGGTACCAGATCTATGCATGATGCCATGCAGCCTAGAGTCTGAGCTATTTGCCTGATGATTGGTAGATTGCTGGACCTCAAATGATGAGCTAGGGTTATCAAGGTTTCCACTTTCTTTTGAGCTGGCCTGACCCACCCCTGGGATGTGTTTATTTCTGCTCCCAGGTGTTCTAGTTGTTGCATGGGTACCAGGTAACTTTGTCCTGGTTCACTACCCAGCCATGTTCTTTAGGTGTTCGTAATGCCACCTGGGTGGCATTATGGCTGTTGTTTGAAGTGCATTCGGATTAACCAGTCATCCAGGTATGGAATGATATCCACTCCCTGCACTGTCAGTCTGGTGACGAGGACTACAGACACCTTGTTGAACACTCTTGGCACTGAGGTAAGACCGAAGGGTAAGTAATGCCTGATATTGGAAATGCTGCCCTAAAATGTGGAACCGGATGTACTGCCTGTGACTTGGCCTGATTGGGATGTGCAGATACACATCCTTCAGGTCTACTGATGTGAATAGTCGCCTTCCCAGATGGCACGGAGTGTTGATTTCAATGCCTCCATTTTGAATCTCTGGTGACTACATGTTTGTTGAGGTGTCTGCAGATCAAGAATGGGGCACGGTTCACCTGTCTTCTTGGGCACAAAAAGAAAATGGAGTACACTTTGTTCTTGCTCATGTAGGGGCACCAACTGGATGGCCCTGTTCTGTATTAGGTTCTGCAGTATTAGCTGTACTTGATGAGTGGATGCCTTTTTGGGGATGGGAGAGCTTATGAATCTGTGTGGAACCAGGGAGTGGATAATTCTATGGAGTACCCCTGGATACTACCTCTAGTACCCATCTGTCTGATGTTGTGTCCTGCCATCTGTGTTGAAACAGCATAAGTCTCTTGCCCACAGGCGGGCAAAAGCCCTGTGCAGGTGGTAACCATAGAAGAGGGATATCCAGTCATTGTTGTTTGTTCCTGTTCCTCTTCCTCTGCCTCTAAACTTGGAGCCATGGGCTCTGGAGCTGGAGGACTGGTAATTGAAGATGAAGGAGTTGTGGAACCTCCTTGAGTTCCTCTGCCTCGAATGGAGTTGTTGTGGTACAGTAGTAGTTTTCTTCTGTGTGTCTGTTGAGATTTGTTTCCCCTCAAATCTCAGTCTTCCTGATGGTAGGTAGGTAGGTTGATCTGTTCTTGTTCTTGAGCAGATCATTCCCTTCCTCTTCTGCTTTAGATACTCCTGTAGTCCTTCCCGAAGACATGCTTGCCCTTCATCAGCACGTTTTGCAATAGTGCCTTGGACTTATTGTCTGCTTCCCACAGCTTGAGCCACAATACTCTTCTGGCCCGATTCTAGGGCTGTGGCCCTGGCATTCAATTTTAGAGTGTTCACTGCTATGTCTGCTGAATATCTTGCAGTATCCTGTGTGCATTCTAATAATTCAGCCTCTTGTTTTTGGGACTTGCATTCTCAAGGAGTTCCTCCAGCCATTGTATTTGTGCTCGTGCTGTGTAGACAGCTGTAGTTGAAGCTTTGGCCGCTCTGCCCTCCATTTCAAATAGCTTTTTAACTTATCCTCCACTTTTTGTCTATAGGGTCCTTTAAGGATATGATGCCACCTGGTAGTACCTTTTTTGCTGAGTGCTGCTACCTGATGATCAATCATGGGGGCTGTGCACCAGGCACTAGCCTTGTCCTCCTGAACCAGGTACATGTGGTCTAGGTTTCTTTTTACGACATCCTACTGGGTTCTGCAGACTCCATTCCATAGTAAAGATGTCATCAATTGCTGGGCAACAGGAAAGGTCTCCTTGGCGGTTTGTCTCGATGAATCATGGGGTCGAAGTTTCCAGTTCAGGCTAGCCTCCTCGAGTTCAGACTCCATCGTGGCTTTAATTATTTTCATCAGACCGGAACCAAGTCAGAAGAGCACAGTTTTGACTTGAGGGATGGCACCGACTGTGTGTCCATGTTCTCTCTGATGGATGGGACTGCCTCCTCATCATCTGGGAGTTCCTTATGTAACCCCTAGGTGGCGCTATCCTGTTGGTACTACTCCTGCCTGTTTGACTACAGACAGGTTAATGGGCCTAGGTCCTATGGTGAGTGCCTCACCCAGAGGTCAGAGTTTATAGTGGTTAGACTAGCTTGGTCACAGCCCTCTGGGACACTGAGACACCCTTTTATCACCCCTAGTGGTTCAAAGAGTACACCAGAGTTACAGCCCCAATACCCCACATTTATACACTGTTCACTCATATAGATACCACTTACCTTCAAGACTGATTCAGCAGCATGTCTCTGAGGACCTCCCTGTAGAGTAAGGTTAATCAACATACACAGCAAAACACAATACTGTTTCCATAAGTACCACCACCACAGACAGTGTATAGTATAACAACAACAAATCTGATTTATTTAGGGACAGTAACACGGGAGGGGAATCAGATTGATTAGTGCCATTAAATCATAGTACTGTGCACACATACAGGGTCTGAAAAGTCACACTCTGGGTACCCAGGTTGGGGGCTAGCCAGGTCCATTGCTCGGGTTGGCTAGTAGGTGTAGATGGACAGGGCCCTGAAGAAGAAAACATATGCACAACACCTATTTGTAATCCGGAGCCAGAGGGCTCAGTCTATAAAACAGTAAGAATTAGATGACACAATTGTGACTGAAACAAGCTGCAGGGGAATACCCTGATTTGTACTCACAACACCCAAGCTAAGGATCGATGGAGAATATCCTCTGGATTGCCAGAAGAGCAGGGCAATAGGACAAGGTCCTTGTGACTGGAACCTACAGTAGTTGATAGCAAACGGATGTAGTACTAATTAAACTGGGGTTACTTCCAGCTTCAGCACAGAATTCACTGTACAGGGATTTGAAATAGTGATTCCCCACAAGCACTATGCACATTTATATGTAGAAGGAAAGTACTATACCAGGCAGGCTGTTCCTATCCCGATCGCACTTACGGTAAAATACCCGGAGCACACACAGCAGCTTCAGTTCCTGACAGACCGAGCGTGATTCAGCAATTTCTCCAGTCTTCTCAGGATGAGCCTGGTTTCCACATTTCTAGTGCTTCTTTCTCCTCACAACTTGATTCAGTCCAAACTGGCACTCACAAGATGGCAGACCAAAAATCGGGGCCTCACACACGCTTTCTGTGAAAACTATACACCGCAGAAGCACACAGCTCCTCTCTCTTCACTGCCACAGCTGATCTCATCTTTCCAGTCACAGAGCAGGGCATTTCTTAGCTCCACACTATTCTGTTGGCTGATTCAGCTGTCACTCACAATAAGACTTCTGTTGGTAGAAAAAGGTGCCACGGTCAAAACTACATTTCCCAGAGTCACTGCCCATACAATCCCCTTGTGGCTGGCTCAGATTAAGAGTCAAAGTTCTGATTTGTCCACAGGCTTCATTTTAGGGGTCCCTTAACCCAATTGGCCCAGCACAGTTTAGGTCCAAAACGGAGAGGTAAACACACAGAGTCCCAGCTGCAATAAAGGCAGGTTAGACAAACTACAATTTTGCTAATGCTTTAAATGATTACAGGCAAACAGTTACAGCTTTAGATGGGCCCTTTGCACCTTCAGTGACTGCAAAATGGAGTGATTACTCCACAGCTCAAGTGGGATTTGAGCATTAACACAGTCCCTCCCATACACTAATTAAGTCTGCAAGCAGACAGCTTTTAAAGAGACAGTATGTGAGGTTCATAGCACTCACTTGCAACCACAGTTAAGCAGCTCAGACACCAACACCGCCCAGGCTTGGAGCATTCAGGCAAGCTCCTGGAAGACTTCTTGGGAACCCCCATTTTCAGGGGGTTACACCTTCCTGGTCTGGAAAAGCTTGGCATCCATGTCAAGCAAGTACCCATAAGTTTCAATACAACCATATATATTTACATCAGCATCACATTAGGCTTAGCCATGTAATTATCAGTCAATATATCACATTACCAGAAACACATTTCTGAAACTTTCAGTACGTCACTTTTCATGAGTATTTTACACACATTGTACCATAACTCAGGTTATTACCTCCTGCTGAAACCTGGAAGAGGGGGCCTTTCCTCATCAGCTACCTTGGGGCTGGACATGTAGGGGCATGCTACCCAGAGAGCAACATAGAATTTGGAGTTAGCACTGATGTTCAGTTTGGGCAATGAGCTCAGGGACACATCGGTCCTTCATGGACAACATTGAGAGGCAAGTCCACAGGCCTCCAGGGGAATCATAACCCGAGGTGCACCACAGGCTTTACAGCTCGACCAGTCTTTCTAGGGGAACTGTTGCAGTCTCTGCACTCTGAGCCTCATTTTCAGCATTGTCCTCACTTGTCAGGAGTCTCCATTGGGCACAGAGGCTAGAACTTGGGGCACTTTTCAGCTTCAAGAGTTACATCCCTGAGTCCACAACACTTGGCTTATATGAGAGCTTTCAGACACTGGCAGTGGACCATCAGGGCACTGACAATACTCTTCTTGTTCTGGTATATCACCAGTCTGTCCCAGTCCATCATTTTCCTCCTCTGAAAGCTCAAACAGTTCAACCATACACAATGATTCCATATCATCTGACTTGATGCTTTGCACTTCACTTTCTGGGAGCATTGGCTCCAGGGACAAAGCTGGGGCTTAGACAGCCCGGAAGGCACAGCTTCATCTCCAGGACTGACTAAAGGATTGCTCTGAAGCAATTGACACAGTTCGTGAAGAGGGTAGTATTCAAAGCCACACTCACTTTCCTCTGACATGGACTGACAGTCATGTTCAGCTGACTGTGGAGAAACACTTCAACTTAACTTCAGTAGTGCAGACTTTCTCGATTTTTCTTAGCAGCAACTCTAGTCACTGGTCCAGAGGCATTTTCTGGGGTCTCAGACTCAATCAAGATTTGTCCAATGGGCAGTAAATGATTTCTATGCATTGTTTTAACATCTTTGGAATTATTCTCAGGCCTTACTTTGTACACAGGCAGATCATCTAATTTGCCCACTATAATGTGGAATGGTGCCATCTGTCACAATGTTGTGTTTGCAATGCAGTCCCAGATTTCTTAGCAATATCCGATCTCCCTCCTGGAGTTCTTGTGCTTTCACCTTTAGCATACCTTTCTTTGTTGGCCAGATTTCTTTTGCATGGTTTGAGCCAGTTGGTACAAGTGATTTAGCTGGGCCTTTAACTTTTGCACATACTATAAATAGTTGTCAGCTTAAACCCCATCAGGAGAGACTCCAAAACACACATCTACTGGCAGTCAGTCTAGCTTCTTCCAAACATCAGGCGAGATAGGGGAGAACCCAGTGGCATCACTTTTGATGCAGTTGTAGGCATGTACCAGCATGCAAATTTGTTAGCTCCATCAAGGCTTGTCCTTTAGGTGGATGGGTGCTCTAGCATCACCTCTCAACCTCCAGATGACCAAATCAGGGACAGAGCCCAGGAAATCAGGGATAACCAATGAAAATCAGGGACACTTTATTAGCATAAAATTTGCATAGCCATGCCCCAATGTGGGTCTCATTTCACATGTGACCAGCTATTTATAGAATCATCTCACATAAAGCATTTGGAAAGTATTGTTCTTTATTTCTTTTGCCCTTCCCACTTGTCCCCTCCATTGACCCCCTTACCCTGTTCCAGCCCCTTTTGAAGCAGTCCAGTGTTATACCAGACACCACTTCTGCTGGTAATCCATTCCACCCTAAGCCAGTCACTCAAAATAAGCTACCAATATTTAGTTCTTCATCAGTTATGCATCACTACTATAATGAACAGAACAAGAAGGCATGATGATGACATCTCAGTCACTCAGTCTGTCAGACTGTTGCTGCTGGTGCTGCTACTCCTGCTGTTTTTTTCTTGCATTGCTTGCTAGCCAGCCACACAATATACACTCATTACACATTCACTTACTCTGTCTTGACCTTTACTCTAATCAAAGGAGATTCTCTCCAAGGTAGCAGATCCAGACCAGCTCCTCCTATCCCATTATAGACACACAATGGCATAGCCTTCTGATAAGAAACAAAACAGCAAGAACTATGTGGGTGCTATAGGCATACAACTGCCAATCAAGGGTTTACTTTGGGCAGAGGCCTTAGGAACAATGTTCCCTCCCACTCCCACCTAAACATTTCCAATATAACCATCCACTGCATACAGCCCCCCAGTCACACTCATGCTTTGAATATTGGAGTGTTCAGCCTCTTCATTTTTCATTTCCAATTCCCTACATGTCATCCTCCGATCCTCCGTCCAGCTGTCCTCCCAATTGTCTTTGGCACAATAAGTAGTTGTTATGTTGTGCACACACAAAAGATCACAATTTCATGATGTTCTTAGTAATAAAGAATGAGATAACCAGAACATTAGACAGAAAGCGAGTCAGCTGACTTTGTGATGCAAAGTTGCACCAAAATGTGCATATGTCACAGTAACATATAAACATTTTGATGCATACACAACAAGTCAGCTGACTCAGCTTCTTGGGCATTACCTCTCACTATTATTACTGAGGGCATAATTGTTTCAGACTTATTTACCCCACTCCCATCATAGTTGTGTGCAGCTACTTATTCAGTTTGGAATGGAGTGAGCCACCTAGCAGTACATACATAACACCACTGAGTTCAACAGGGCTAGAGAAACAAACACAAGATGCTGCCCAAATCAGCTTGCTAAGCTAAACTGTCTAGAACTGCAACTGGGCTGGCACAGTGGCACACAGAAAAACAAAATACATTAACTCACTCTGACTGTCTACTCTGACTGGGACTGTCTACACTACATGTTCAAAGGTTACAAGTCACATACCTCAAAAAGGGGACACTCTGGCGCCAGGCTGAACTCTGGTTCTCTGTTTCTTGATGCTGCAAATGCTGGGTAGGCTTAGCGGGCACTGACTAGATAGGCGGCTGGTCTGGCTGTGAGGAGGAAATCGACGCCCAGATCAGAGGACTGCTGTCTGCTGTGGCTGGTGCTACGACAGTATGATGTCTCTGCCACACTGGAGTTAAATAAGTGAAGTTTTACAGCTTTTAGTGAAACAACTCAGAGCAGCAACCTGCAAGCATCAATGATGGCATGATGAGTCTTGGTCTCGAGCAACAAAGCGGGCAATAGTGGCGATGAGCAGCAGTCTTTAGTGGCCTGGTGGTACTGGGGTCCGCTCTCTTTAAGTCTTCTTCTCCCATCCTCTCAGCGGCTAATCACTCAGTCAGTGCATTCTCCAGTGCTCTGGAACTCTTCTCAGCTGAATGAGTCCCAAGAGCACTGGAAAGGCTGCTTATATCTAGCATTACCCAACCTTAGGGGGACTCAAAACTTCAGGTCTGCACTCCGCAGTGGGTGGAGGTGCCAATTTTAGGAGTGGACTGTAAATGCAGCTGGCGATTGGTGCAATGGGGAGCTCACATCACGCATGTGACTTCAGCACACTACTGTGCAACACAGGTAGGGATTTAAGGAGGTGCTTGGTCCACAAACACAATTCATGAAATAGGTGGACTGCATGGTGCTGCAGTGTTGGGAGGACAGTCAGCAACTCACGGGTAAAGAGAGACGGTATTTGGGGGCAAGGAGCAGCAAACCGGGATGGTGGGGCAGGACTGAAACACAGCAGAAATCACGGGACATCCCAGGCAAATGGGACATTTGAGAGGTATGCCTAGCATATCTAGCAAAATGCGGTTGAAAATGTTCAGGCTGTGGGTCCTCTGGGGGGTGGTAAGGGTGGTTCTGGATTTCCACTCTCTACAGAGAAAACATCTCTTTGATCAGATGACTCTCAAAGTCTCTCCTTGATCAAAATGGATTCTTTGTGAGCCCCATAGTGAACAAGATAGTTTTCTACAAGCACTTTTGCCATAGTGGATGCCTTCTGGTCCTTGGTGGGGAAAGTTTGGCCATATCTCATAAAATGGTCAGTGACCACCAGCACATTACTAATATTTCTTTGATCTGACTCTAAACTCAGAAAATCAAAACAGACCAGCTCCATGGGTGCACTGGTGGTGATGTTAACAAGGGGGCAGCCCTCTGGGGCAAAGCTTTCCTCTGAAAGCAGTGACTACAAGTTTGAATGTGTTGCTCAACATCAGCCCCCATCTTAGGCCAATAGAATCTGGATCTCACCAATTCAAGTGTTCTGTCTATACCAAGGTGCCCCATGAGGTAGTGTAAGGACCTCAGTACTGCGGTTCGAAGGCAGTGGGCAGCACTAGTTGTTGTTTGTCTATTTGCCCTTCTGTCTACTGTTTCTCTGTATAACAGTGTATTGATCAGTTTCAACTTAGGACCTTCCTTGTAACAATGCATTCTCAAATCAGTGGAGCATAATTTGGAGACATCTTTCCCTGCATAGAGGGCTTCTAAAGCTGATTTGATCATGGGATCTCGAGATTGAGCCGCTGAATACTATCATTGTCCAGCTGAGGCAGTGCACCAATGTCTATTACAGAAAAGTCGCAATAAGCAGCAGGTATGCAATTTCAGAGTGTCCCAAACAATCCACCATACAGTCCACTGTATCCATGGACATTTGTTCCTCCCTGTCAAACTTCTGCAGAGTGCTCAATATCAGGTTCTGACAGTCCATGAACAGGCCTCTGGGAGAGAGCATCAGCATCTATGTGGTTCAGGCCTGCTCTGTATCCAGCATAGTTGTATGTAAATAATGCAGAAAGCCACCTATGGCCAGTGGCATCAAGCTTAGCTGAAGTCTGCACATAGGTCAAATGATTATTGTCAGTTTTTACTAGTATCTTAGCTCCATACAAGTACTCGTGGAACTGGTTAACAGTAGCCCACTTCAAAGCTAGGAACCTAACTTATGTACAGAATGGTTCTTTTAGGATGGGGTCAGGCTTCTACTGGCAAAGGCCACTGGTTTCAGGCCATTCTCTTGCTCTTGGTACAATACAGCTCCCAAGCCTTGCAGGCTAGCATCAGTGTGCAAGACATAGGCTTCGCTGGATCTGCATAGGCAAGGACAGAGCGTGGTAAGCTGATATATAATCTCATGAAAAGCAGCTACACACTCAGGTGTCCATCTGGCTCCAAATACTTCATTTTGACAGAAATACACTCTCTCAAACTCAGAAGAAACCGACCTCTTATATTTTTTGTGGGTAGGAGGGTAACCTTGAGTAAGATTACGTAAAGGATGGATCACTCTTGAATAGTCCTTGATGAACCACGGTAGTAGCCACAATCCCAGGAATATCTGCAATTCCTTTAGATTGTGGGGTTGTGGCCAGGTGGTCAAGGCCTCAACTTTACTTGGGCTGACTCTCTATTCCCTCAGTGGATACTATGTGTCCCACATACTTTACAAAGGTTTGGAAGAACTGACATTTATTCGATGGATAGTTTAGGCCAAAGTCTTCCAGTCGTCCAACACCTTGAATAATCTGCTCTCATGTTCCCTCCAGTGAGCTGACAAACACAATAACATCACCTAGGTATACCAGGCACTCTAATAAGTTCATGTCACCACTGCGACTCCAACAATCATTGAAAAGTGGCTGGGGCACCTGAAATCCTTGAGGCATCCCTCATGAATTCATAGAAGCGAAGCAGACAGATAAAGGCTGTCTTCACGGTCTTCTGGGGCCATCGAGATCTGGTAGTACCCACTGCAGGTCCAGCACAGAGAACCACTTGCTACCATTCAGGCAGTCCAAAGCATCCTGAATGCAGGGCATTGTATACTGATCAGGATAGTCTGCCTGTTTAAAGTGCAACAATCACGCACATCCTTACTGTCCCATTCTTTTTCTCACTACCACAATGGGGAAGCATAGGGCTTCTGGATTCTTGTATTACACCAGCAGTTAGCATCTCTTGCAGATGCCGTCTCACATCATTTATGTCAGCAGGGCCAGGCATCGAGACCTCTCATGAAATGGCCTTTCATCATGCAGCCAGATGTGGTGCTCAGCTCCTTGCACACATCCTATATCCCATTCCTTTAAAAAACACCTGGTCCTCTGGGCAAGAATTCTACTGATGCTCATCTTCCATTCAGCTGGCAACGAGGAGTCCTCAAATCAGACAAGTTGAGCATCACTCTGTCATGCTCCCTGAACACTTGTTACTGGGTAGCACTGCAGTATCTGCACAATGTACATTAGCCAGGGTGCAACCTCTATTTACTCGAATCTGTCTATCAGACACATTATGAACTTGAACCATTACCCTTTTGACATAAGCATGGGCTCTGGCAGGAAAATACTTGGCTTGACAGCGGTCCTTCCAGCAATTTCCCATTGCCTGGTGCATCAGCATGAGGATTTTATTCTTGACATCCTTTCTGGATACAGGACTTCCTCTGTAAGGTACCCTGGGCATTTGGTGCCAGAATCAGAGACTCAGGATCCTTCTTCCAGACAATTCCAACTGGTTCCTCTGGGTCCATTTGTTCAGCATCTGTCTGTGACTCATAGGCCTTCTTGATCAAGGCCGGGATTCTCAAAGCTCCCAGGTCTTTGACTTCACTTATTTCTCATAACACAACTTCAATATTAGTCCAAACATATGCACATTCATCCCAATTAGTAAGAGGAATGCCATCCTTACAGTCAATAGGGGCACACCTAGGCCAGGGTCTCTACTTGCTCTGCTACTCCAGCCACGGAGGTAGGAAAAGATGAAGCAAACTTGGATATACCGGAGTAGGGGTAGGCCTTCTCACTTAACCCCCATACATGCACAGTCCTTCCAATGGTCATAAGGGTACATCTGACAAATGCTTCTGATACCAATCCTGGAACATAATTGTCACTTGGGAGCCACTGTCAACACAGTTCTGGTGGGCACACCATTCACTTTTACTATAGCTTCCATTGAAGAGCCCACTATTCTGGACCAGTCTGGAGAGGCGGTAGCAAGGGCCTGGGTACATGATCTAGCCACATAAGGACGTGAGTTAGCATTTTTGGGATCTTCACTGTGTCATTTTGTGCATCTCTTAACCACTGTTCTGTGCTCCACAGCTCTCCTTGTAGCCGGCATACCACTCTCTAAGTCTTTCTGAGACCGGCATTCCCTCTTCATGTGCCCATTCTTCCCACAATTATGGCAAAATAAGTCTGCTGAAGTTTGGGGTGACCAAGGCATCACATTGGGGGCTGTGACATTGGTACTAGAAAACCTTGGTGCCACCTCAGCTGGTGGTGGGTTGGACATTTGGAGACATCTCTTCAGTTCCTCACTTCCATAGTCAAGGCATCAAGTTTCAATTTGTTGTCAACATGAGGTGCCTGGATAGGCACCCCCACTTAGCAAGCAGTTGGGCAAGTGTCAGTGCCGTACTTTTAGGAGTGGCCTCATGATAAGACTGTCTGTTACTTTCCTAATCTCCTCAGCAGTTCTCCCCATGGTGGCACACCTTTTCCTTCTCAGAGCACTCATTAACTGCCAACCTGCCCCTGACCTTCACTTGATGGGTCACCCTCAGTCACTCGGGTCTAGCAGCGGCTATTGGTGCAAGTCCCTCCGGGATCTCCTTTCTCAACTCCTCGAATTTCTCTCATTAGCTCATCATAGGAGGGTGGGGATTCCAGTCAATTGGCCAGGCATAACTGAAGCAACAGCAGTTCTGAGAAGGGGCAGACTTAAGGATCCTGTCCAGCCTGGTTCGTCCAATTCAATCGCTGACAAACTACCCTTTCTGAGGCATTCTTGCAACAATTTTTCCAGTCGAGATACATACACAGACAACAACTCCCTTTGGAACTGTTGTGTATTTCTTACTCTCCACCACAGGTCCTCATTGGAATCTGGGCTCCCATACATTCTGCAAGGCCTCAAGATAGTCCTGTGCTGTTGCTTCGGTTACTGGCCCATTTGGCATGGATGGTAGCCAGGGTGGGATCTCGGAGGCTCTCACTCATCCTCTTTCATTTTCTGCTTCTGAGCATTGCCATTCTAGCACTTGAGGGGCAACATAGTCTATCCAGGTCTCCCAGTCATCCTCCCCTTGTGGGGTGGGGAGGTGCCAGAGAAATATTCAACCTGAGGTAAGAGCCATGACTATTGGCAGGTACAGACATAAGGGCTAGCACTGGCACAGAAGGAGGGGCAATAACGGGTGCTGGAGGGGAGAGGGTGTTGGGGAGGAACGTTTTAGGTGGTAATAATAGTTTCTTTAAATCTTCCACAGTTTTCCTTCCTCCAGCAACAACTTAGCAAATTTCTCCTCAAAAGTTTCAGATAATGGGGAGGCCTCATTCTCCTGGAGTCTTTACTGTCTTTGGTTATCACTCTCCAGACAGTGAGGGTTTCCCTCTGGGGTAATAGTCTGTGGCACTTTAGAACTGTCTACAGGGTCCTTATACTCTATTAGGGCCATGAAAGTTTGGGCAAGTAAATCAGCCTGTCGCCCCACCACCACAGGATCTCGTAAACATTCGACCTTGGAAAGAACTCCTCTACAGTGTCCCTACTGGTACCCAGCAGGATATCCAAAATAAGTATAGCATTTTGGGGGTCAATCTCCTGCCCAGTACACCACTTCACCAACTGGCGTACAGCCACTTTTGTTGGGGTATCCATTTATTTTTAACAGTAATTCATAAATGTGGCCACTAGAGGATGCTAATCCCAGTGGTGCCTCCAAGATGTAACCCCTAGGTGGTGCTATCCCAGGGCTACTACCCCTGCCTGTTTGACTACAGACAGGTTGAGGAGCCTAGGTCCTATGGTGGGTTCCTCCACCCAGAGATCAGGGTTTGTAGTGTTAGACTAACTTGGTCACAGCCCTCTGGGACACTGAGACCCACTTTATCCCCCAGTGGCTCACACAGTACACCAGAGTTACAGCTCCAATACCCACATTTACACACTGTTCACACAAATAGAATGCACTTACCTCGAGACTGATTCAGCAGTCGACTCTGAGGACCCCTGTAAAGTAACATTAATCAACATACACAGCAAGACACAATACTGTTTCCATAAGTACCACCACCACGGACAGTATATAGTATAACAACAACAAATCAGATTTATTTAGGGACAGTAACACGGGAGGGAGAAATCAGATTAATTAGTGGCATTATAAAGCGGACATTAACCTCCTGGAGAGGGTCCAGAGGAGGGCAAACCAAAATGATTTGGGGCTTGGGGACAGGACCTATGAGGAGAGCTCAAGAGCGAAATATGTACATTGGAAGAGAGAAGGACCAGGGACATGATAGAGGTCTTTAGGTACATGAAGAGGGTAAATAGGGAGGAACAGTTGGGGTGCTTGAAGGAAGGAGGAAGGGGCCACTAGAGGGCATGGCTGGAAGCTGGAGGGGAAGATTCAGGGAGAAAGGAGGAGGTGCTACTTCACTGAGAGGGTGGTGGAGCCATGGAATGCACTGCCTAGGGGCTGGTGGAGGCAGAGACATGGAGGGGTTCAAGAGGGGTGGGACAGGTACAGGGAAGGGTTCTGGAAGCAAAATCCAATGCAGCAAGAATATCCGGAACTGGGAAGGGAGAAGCCAGAGAGAAGGTGAGGGGACAGCAAGGTCAGCACCCAGGTTGGGGACTGACCAACGAGTAGACACGAAAGACCGTTAGGCCTATTCTGCTGGCATTTTAGTATGTTAGTATGTTAGTATATCACAGTACTGTGCACACATACAGAGTCTGAAAAGTCACATTCTGGGTACAGGTTTGCAGGGGGTAGCCAGGTCCGTTGCCGGGGTTGGCGGCAAGTACAGATGGATGAGGGCCCTATAGAAAAAATATATGCACAACACTCAATTGTAATCCGAGTCAGAAGGCTCAGTCCATAAAACAGTGAAACAACAAGAATTAGATGACACACTTATGATTGAAAACAAGCTGCAGGGGAATACCCTGATTTGTACTCACAACACCCAAGCTGAGGATTGGATGGAGACTGTCCTCTGGATTGCCAGAAGAGAAGGGCATGAGGACAAGGTCCTTCTGACTGGACTCCACTGTAGTTGACAGAAAGCGGATGTTGTCCGATTAAGCTGGGATTTATTTCAGCTTCAGCACCTAATTCACTGTACAGGGGATTTGAAATAGCGATTCCCCACAAGCACTACACACATTTATATGTAAAGGAAAGTACTATACCAGGCAGGCTGCTCCTCGATCCTGATCGCATTATGGCAAAATACCGGGAGCACACACAGCAGCTTCAGTTCCTGACAGACCGAAAGCGATTCAGCAATTTCTCCAGTCTTCTACAGGGTGAGCCTAGTTTCCACCTCTAGTGCTTCTTTCTCCTCACAACTCAGATTCAGTCCAAACTGGCACTTACAAAGGCTGCAGACCAAAACTCGGGCCTCAATGGTGCTTCCTGAGCAAAACTATACACTCGCAGATGCACACAGCTCCTTCTCTTTCACTGCCACAACTGATCTCATCTTTCCAGTCACAGAGCAGGGCATTTCCTTTAGCTCCACACTATTCGGTTGGCTGATTCAGCTGTCACTCACAATAAGACTCCTTTGTTTGCAGAAAAGGCACCAAGGTCAAACTACATTTCCCAGAGTCACTGCCCATACAATCCCCTTGTGGCTAGCTCAGATTATGAGTCCAAGTTCTGATTCGTCCACAGGCTCCATTTTAGGGCTCCCTTAACCCAATTGTCCCAGCACAGCAGTTGGGTCCAAAATGGAGGTAGCACACACAGTCCCAGCTGCAATAAATACAGGTTAGACAAACTACAATTTACTGAAATGCTTTAAATGATTACAGGTAGACAATTACAGCTTGCAGATGGGCCCCTTGCACCTTCAGTGACCGTAAAATGGAGTGATTACTCTGCAGCTCAGGCAGGATTCGAGCATTAAATACACAGTCCCCCATACAACTAATTAAGTCTGCAAGCAGACAGCTTTAAAGAGACAGTATGTGGAGGCTCAAATAGCACTCACTTGCAACCACAGTTAAGCAACTCAGACTCGAACACCACCCAGGCTTGGAACATTCGATAGCTCCTGGAAGACTTTGGGAACCCACATTTGCAGGGGGTTACTATCCCTGTGTCGTCCCTTGTTCAGGCACTGGGGTGCCTGGAGCTATTCAACCATGTCCAAATGGGTCCCGGATGCCTCGCCTGGGTTATCTGCCTCTAGTTGTGATTTAGGAATGGTATCTTTGGTTAAGCCATGATCTCCAGCCTCTCCATGATTTTTAACATAAAATTCCGTTGAGTCTCCATCATGGCCACTGTTGCTTGTTGGTTCTGTAGGAGGATGGCTCCTGGGTCCATTCAATTAGTTCCGCTAGGCCCTGGAGTATCAGATCCTATCACTGGAGATTGCTCCAATGATAGGTCATCTTCATCATGGAAGCACATGTGGCATTGTGATCCCATGTTGTGGGGCATGAGAGTGGCACTACAAGTAGTGCATTTTTCACTTTCACCATCTGGGAAGAGAAGAGCAAGAAAATGGAAGGGGCATAAGAACAAATCTTTGTGGGCCTCAAAAGAAATAACTGGATGCCAACATAAAAAACATGGCAGGAGTGTCTGCCGACTCACAAGTGTACTGTAGGAAATGTAAGGAACTGATGGTATGTACTCTAGAAACTTGTTTTAAAATCACAGGATTGAACTTGTATCTCTGATCTTCAAGATAGAGCCCAAGCCTTAAATTGCAGATTCCCAGTGAGCTGTAGGAGGAGTTTCTGGTTCCCCCACACAACCAGTGGCTTGAGCAGGAAGGTAGGCTCATTTCTAAACAAAATGGATGTCATTATCACAACATGGTGGCTGATCAGCCCTTAGAGATGAGAGGGTGTCCCTTCCGTTTCCCACCAGAGAGTCGCTATGGAGAGGTTCCTGAGATGGAACAGAAGATGAAGGAGCAGAGGAGTAAGCCTCATACAGACAGGTCGTTAGTAGAGGTGCCTGAGCCTCAGTAGGTGATACTTTCCTCCCCACCCATGGGGTTTCATGGTCTCCGCTTGGGAAGGGAACCACAAGACCCAAGGAGAAATATGCAGAAAAGCTCCTTTAAATGCTTCACAAGAGCAGGAATTCTTGCCCTGTTCTCTTTTCTCTGAGAGTTACTATAATGAAAGGAGAGAGTTCTTCCCCACGCCGAGATCTGCCCTGGATCTGATGTCCCAACACCACGAGATGAAGCAATGGCGTCTTTAAGAATAAAATATATATCCGCTCCTAATGTGACCTACCCGACTATGTCTCTCTCAACTGAAGCAGAACTTAAAGGTGCTCCTTGATGCCATCAGTGAGCAGATGGCTGCCTAAGGGAGTGAGGGGCGACTGAAGGATGTGAGGGCAGAGACAATCCCTGTCAAGTGCTATCTGCGCGGGAGGCTGACTAGGCAGTGAGAACAGCCTCACAGCAGCAGCAGCGTGGTGCGAGCAGTCAATAATCCACCATTCAAGTGGTGACTCCTCCAACCAGACACGGTCTAGCTATCAGATCGGCAAGAGAGATCTGGCCCTAGTGGCCAAGGGGAAGGGCGCAGGTACCACATGCTACTTGATGTGTTCTGCGAAATTGGCCACACTGGGTGAGAAAGCGTCCTTTGGCCACATGGACCTCACACACCAGAAAGGGATGAACATTCAGCATAAATGAACACTTGGCTAAACTTAGCATGCTGCATCCTCAATAACAGCCGACCGGGATCAATGGGAGGCCTGCATCTCGCAGATGCCTACCCTGCAACCCCAATTCTCTCACATAAAGTATAGCAAGCAAAACAAGTGGTCTTAAACAACATCAGAAAATGGATTCATACATAATGATGAGACAGGAATCTGCCCCATCAGAACAGCCCTCAGCAGCCCAAAACAGCTGAAGCTGAATTAATCCAGCTCTTAATAGCAATCAAATCATTTATGCATTCTAATATTCTTTCTTAACAAATTCAATTGTTCTAATTCAGGCAGGCTCAGATTAAGGATAACAAGAAATCATATTCTTCTGTGAAATCCACAGGCCTACCTTTCCTGGCACAATACAGGGACTCCTGGAGTGCTTGTAGTCTGATCAAATGCACAATTAGAACTGGAGAGCAGGGGCTTCGGACCTGAGGTCTAGAAATTTGATCCTAGGTCATGTGCATCATTAGCCTATCAGGTGGGCTAAAACCCATGATGTAAGGTCTGGAGTGCCATGGATGGTCAACCCAACACAATACACTTTAATAATAGGGAGGCTAGACAACACCACATAAGTAGCGAAATCCTTTGCAAGTTTTGGAAGCTTTGCACTCCCGTCACTTCAAATCTCTTTTATGAAATTTAGAAACTGATAAAATCCCAGATCTCATCAATGACACACATATTGCCCCCACTGTGACAATATAGCATATACTACAAAGTGCATGGACCATATGGTCATATTTGCACCACTCCTACAAACCTTGGTTATGTTACAGTGCACCCCAGCCAGGGCCTTTGCTATAGCAGACATGACTGTGATATTAAAAACAGGTTTGTCACATTTACTATTTCACTGCATATATCTGATAAGGATACTGCAGCATTTAATGAACTGGTACAGATACAATCACTTGAGCACTTGGAAGAAGATATCTTTCCAGAATGAATAAAGCTGCCAGAGCTCCTTGTTCATCACCGTCACCTAAATGCCTAAGTAGCCCCCATATAGACTAATGCATCAGGAAGGGCTACCACTATCTGTCCAGCTGTGAAGTCTTACCTGGCACCACCTTTGTGTGGACATAAACCAGACTTCAGAAAAGGGTCATACACTGACTAAGTTGATATGAACTTTAATGCAACTAATGGAAACTAGTACACTGTTTCTTCACCAGCCAGCACTGGTACCCACAATAATGCTAATACTTGGGAAACCATGTATAAAAACTAGAGTGGGAAAAGAGCAATCCTGACTTCAGTGAAGAAAACATTTCTTCAGACATCTCTTAAATCAAGACTTTAATCAACACAGCAGCAACACTTTCATCAAGGCTGCTGGAATTCCATTTTTACTAAACTCACCAACTCTTCAATTTAGTGCCCCATCAGACTTACCAAATAGCTTGTACCTGAAGTTCAAGTTACCTACAATTCTGAAGGTTTATACTGTGTGGTTACTAACCATAAGTCTTATGTTTATAACAATATGATTTGTAATGCAACAACACCCAATTTCTGCTTTACACCCCATGGCGTACTATATTACTGGCTATACAGTTATTACCCTGGTGCCCCTATGACCAAGATTCTATAAATACTGAACCCACTCATTTAAAAGATAAAAGCCAATACTTACCAGTTTTAATGTTCATATAGATCAGGTAGGTTGTTTATGAACAGGGAGAATAACAGGGGCCTAGGATAAAGCTCCTATGGAACGCCATCTGACACTGGACGTACATCTAATTTAGCACCTTTCCACCAGACCATTTGCATCCTGCCGTGAAGGTAGTCGGAGAACCATTTAGGTTCTGTGTGTCCTGAGCCTAGTCCACCCAGGTGTCCTAAGAGCAGCTTGTGGTTGACTAGATCGAAGGTCTTAGTTGGAGTCGGCAGAAACTGCTAAAATCCTTGCTTCAATTGTACATATTGTTTGGCCCTTCAAGTGCTTGCTGTTTTTTTATGAATGAATGAATGAATGAAACTTTATTTATATGGCACCTTTCTTAAACCAAGGCGCCTTACAATAATTAAAAAATATATACAATAAACAAATAAACACAGATCCATAAATAATTTGTAAAACAATAAATCTGAGCTCCAATTCATAATTATTTAATTAAAATTAATCTTTGATCATAAATAGGTCTTAAGGGCCTTTTTAAACTCCTCCACAGTCGCATACTGATGCAGCGGATGGGATAGAGAATTCCAGAGGTCAGAGCAACAAACATAAACGCACGAGCACCTGATGATTTCAGAGAAACCCTCGGAATCTCTAGCAACCCCTCGTCCACGAGTGAAGAGATCATCTGGGGCAGTAGGGAACCAAAAGCTCTTTCAAGTAGTCTGGACCCTGTCCATGTATGGCTTTGTAGGTCAAAAGACCAACTTTAAATTTGATTCGCCACTGAATCGGCAGCCAGTGCAGATTGCGTAGTACCGTGAGATATGACAGGACGAGAAGTACCCATCAATAATCGAGCTGCAGTGTTCTGCACCAGCTGCAGGGTGAGGATATCAACCCCAGGAAGTCCTAGATAAATGGAGTTGCAACAATCCGGGCATGAGGTCACAAAGCGTGGACCAGTGTAGGAAGGTCAGCAGGCAGAACAAGGTGCTTGATCCAGGAGATGTTCCTAAGATGATAAAAGGAAAGTACAACCGCCAACACCTGCAAATGCAGTGTCAGTTCATAGTCAAAAATCACCCACAGGTTATGCACCCATTCAGAGGTAGAGAGCTGGATACCTCCCAGAAATAAACCTGAGGATAGACCAGCTCTCATCCCTCTACCCAATGACCTGGGTCCACAGATAATACTTCCGTCTTCTCCGAGTTCAACTTAGCCAGCTTGAACTTATCCAGCCATGGATTTCGTGAGGCAGCTATTAATAACCAAGAGAGCTCCATCCTGATTGGGTGCAAAGACAGGAAGAGCAGAGTATCATCTGCATAACAGTGAAACTTCAGCTCACACTTTCTTACAATGTCTCCGAGGAGCAGCATATACACTGCAACAACATGGGGAAAAACACCGGCTCTGGGTACTTACATGACAGTGAGAGTGGGCTGGAAGAATTTAATCCAGACACCACTCTATGGGTCCTGTCAGTGAGGAAAGATCTTAACCAACTGTGGTCCTGACAGACCACTGATAAAATCTAGGCCGAGAAGTACACCATGGTCCACAGTGTCAAAAGCTGATGAGAGATCAAGAAGAACAAGAATGGAACATTTCTTCTGATCTCTAGCCATCAGGAGATCATTGAGCACCGAACCAGCGCTGTCTTGGTACTATGCCTCTTTCGAAAACCAGACTGGAGAGGTTCATAGATGTCATGGATGGTTAAATGGTTCTCAATTGTGCTGCCACCACTTTCTCAATAATCTTCCCAACAAAGGGAAGATTAGAGATACGCCCTGTAGTTAGCATGGCAGTGATGGTCCAAGGTAGCTTTCTTCAGGAGGGATGTCACCACCGCCACCTTCAGGGAGCTAGGAAACTCTCTTATATCCAAGGAGCACCATCCATGCAAGAACCGGGCCAATAGTCTCAAGACAATCCTTTATCAGGAAAGTTAGGCCGAGTCTAAACTACAGCACATAGGGTGCATAATCTGGACAATCCTCATGACATCAATGAACTCAGGTTGGTCAAAGGAACTCCAGGAGAGACTGGAGGAAGCAGCCAAACACCGATCAAAAACATCTCCAATAGAGGAGCTGGTTGGAGTGTTGCCCTAATGTCGCCACCTTATCTGCAAAGAAGCGAGCTAGCTCATCACACTCTGAAAAGACTTTCTGACCCGGAGACAGGTTGGGTTGCACAGCCTGTCAACAGTTCAGAAAAGCTGAGCTGGTCAGTTCTGAGCAGCAATCTCTCTGAATGGGAACTCTGCCTTCTTCACGAGACATTGTGGAATGACAGAGTTGATAATGTTCCATCAGTCTAAGATGGTCAGCATCAGGGCAGTTCTCCACCAACAACGCCTAATCTTTGTCCTTGACAGCGCATCTCCTCAAGGCCTCATTGAACCGTAGAGACCGAGGTCAAGCGGGGAGAGGACGAAGACAGGAGCAATTTGATTCAGAGCTGAGGAAATGGCCCTATTATAGGCCATAATCAAAGCCTCATGATCATTGCTTCCCTCAGATAACTCCGATAGATCAAGTGTCACTACCAGGCCCACAAGCTAATATCTCGTAAGAGCGGCATAACCATCTCCACCGTGTAGGCCTACAAGGGGTGCAAAATCTGAAGCCCACAGTGTAATGATCAGACCAACTGACAGGTTCCTCCCCACGTCAGTGGCCTCAATCTCAGGAGGAAGACTAAGTCCAAGGAGTGACAGCTCTTACGCATAGCAGAAGTAACCACTTGTGTGAGACCTAAAGATGTCATTAATTGGAGGAAGTGTTGTCCAAACTGTGAATGTTCATCATCGATCCAGGCATGGAAGTGACCCATGGGCTATGGGCTACCTAATCTGCTGCTAATTTTGCTATGCTGCTGAATGGATTGCATAATGTAATTACTTCAATGTTATCTCCACTTGTTAATTCTGTTGCACTACAATTATGGATTGCCTACTTGCCTCCTTATTGTAGTGCTTCTGAACTGGACTGCCTAAATGTAATATTCTCCTAACCTCCCTCTTGCTTCTAATCAGTTGATTTGAGTGTTTCTCTCTACTCCTAATTAATGTTTTTGCTTGCTATTTGCTGTTATTTTAGTCCCACTTTCCTAATTTGTTCTCTCTTCTCCGACATGCTCTCTGTCATCCACTCCCCTTCCCTTTCTCTTCACTTTCACTCTCTCCCTACCACACCTTCCTACCCTCTTCCTAACTCATCTCCCCATCTCCTTCCCTGTCTCCCCATCCTCCTGCAACCCTCCCTCCCCACAGCTCCTGAGGTCCCCAATCTCTCTCTCTCTCTCTTGCCTTCCCTGCCTCCATCATGTCTTATTTAGATCCTTGACCAAGTCTACTCTCCTTCCACTGGCCACTGCACATCTCCCTCATACCCTTCCACAGATGGAGCCCTGTCCTTATTCATTGTCTTGATACTGCTTTTGAGGGCAGGAGATGTCAAGGGTAACCCAGGTCCTACCCCCTCCTCCTCCTCCTACCTCAATGCCTTCCCAAAGGTCTGCATACTGTCCACCTCAATAACAGGAGTCTCCTCCCTAAGACTGACCTCCTCCAGCCAGTCATGGCAAGCCTCCAGCCAGACAAATGTATCATTACTGAATCATGGCTCGCTAATAAAATCCAGAATAACACCATCTCTATCCCTGGTTACTGCCTAACTAGACAGACAGATCCACTAGAGATGGAGGCACTGCCATCTATATCTCCTTCTTCATCCAATTCACCACCATTCTCTCTGTCTCTCCGTCTGTCTATGAACTGGTCCTCCTAAAACTTTCCCTCTCTTTCTCCCATCCAATCTTCTTAGCAGGTGCCCACTGCTGCCCTGGCCTCACCTCATCTTCTATCACTGAACATCTCATCACCATCTCCTCCCAGTCCTCTCCTAGTGTACTACTCATACCAGGGACTTCAATTTGAATTTGCTTTCCCTTGCCACTCAAAGATCAATCATGATGTCACATCTCTTAACCTCATTCAGCTGACCACTTACACCACCCATCTAAACTACAAATTCCTCAAGCACACCCTGTTAGATTGGGCCTCACCTACACCCCACGTATTACTGCTGCTGGCATCCTCCTGGATGCTGTCAGTGACCACCACATGGTCTTCTGCATTTGTAAAATTCACCGTCACAAAGCCCTCCCAAACTACTTTTGATCCATTCCTTTAGGTCCCTGGATTTGTCTGTCCTCCTTTAGGATATAGCATCAACTGACTAGTCACCTGTATCTGCCTCCAGCACTGTTGACAATGCCTTAGAATACTTCAAATCCAAATTCCTTTCCATCTGGAACCATCTGGTTTCTCTAAGGAAAACCAGGGTCAGAGGCTACCACCTCCCTGGATCTCTGCTGGGCTCCTAGCCTGCCAGTTGCAAGGGACCTAGCATGGAAGGCAACAAGTTCTCAGGACCCCCTGAACTTCCAAAAATATACCCTTGTAATGCCTGCACCAGAGCCACAAGGCTAGCCAGGAGAGTATAGCATAGTGTTTTTGCCTTTCAGCTTGTTTTTGTTTTTGTTTTTTGAGCTCACCATGACCCAAACCCATAATATCAACTTATAGCTCTGGCTCATTTCCCTGAGGTGTGATACAGACAGGGCACAATGATGAGTTGAGGGTAGAACATGTATGTGTATTCTGTTTGCACCTTTTGTAGCTTGTGCGAGGCCCTTGACCATGTATTCTTGCTTAAAGCTAGACCAGCCTACAATGTCATGGTGATTTGCATATATATCCCATGATGCTTTGTATCATAGAGGTATGTGTGATTTTGTATACTATTGCATAGTGTCCTACAAATGAATAACTTTTTACTAGATTGAGCAGCTCTGCCTAGCAATGTATATGGTGCACTGTATTGTCTGCACTTCAAAATGATTGATGCATCTTACTGTACAAATGTTTACTGTAGTTTTAAATGATGCTGTACTTGTAACCTTCATCAGTATTTTTTAAACTGTAATGTTCTCCTGTTCTCTGTACTTTAGATTTCTTCTGTACTGTACCATGTGTACTGTAATGTATTTGTACTTTGTACTCTTTTGTAATCTTTGTGTCATCTCCATGTCTGTTGGATCAGTGCACTCACCTGGTTAACAAATACATAAATAAATAAATTGTAAAAATGAGTAACAGCAAGACATTGCATCTCAGCTGTCCTGTCCTGGGTAAATACACTGTAAACATGTGTATCAGCAGGACCCACTGAAAACAATACATTTATTCTAAGCTGGGCTATACTAGGAAAATATATTGCAAAAATGGGTTAAATCGAGACCCAACTGAAAATGAGATGTAGCTTCTCCACTGTGTCATCCAGGGTAAATACAGTGTAAAAATTTGCAAAAGCAGGACCCCAATGAAAATAAGATACAGCAACTCTGCTGTACTTTCCTGAGTAAATACAGTGCAAAATGTGCAAAAACAAGACCCCAGTGAAAACAAGATATTGCATCTCAAGTGGTCTATCCAGAATGAATACATTGTAAAATGTGTAAAACCAGGACCTCACTGAAAAGAGATTTTGCATCTTTGCTGGACTATACTGGGTAAATAGGTATACAAATGGGTAGAAGCAAGACCCACTGAAAATGAGATACTGCATCTCAGCTGGTCTGTCCTGGGTAAATACACTGTAAAATTGTTAAAACAGACCTTACTAAAAATGAGATACAGTATCTCTGCAGTACCCTGTCGAAAACTAGGTATTTTGTCTCATCTGGACTATGCTGTGTAAATACAGTACACTGTAAATATGAATAACACCAGGAACCCACTGTAAATAGGATAATGCATCCTAGCTGTCATGGTTAAATACACAGTAAAAATGTGTAAAAGCAGAACCCCACTGAAAAAAACATATCACAACTCAGCTGAGCTATCCTGGAAAAATACATTGTAAAATGGATAAAATCAGGACCCCACTGAAAACAAGATGTATGATCTTCACTGTGCTGTCCTGGTAAATACAGGAGAAAATGTGCAAAAGCAGGGTCCCACTGAATGCAAAATACTACATCTCAGCTAGGCTATCCTGGCCAAATACATGGCACAAATGGGCAAATTCTTGACACAGAAACATAGAATCTGACAGCAGATAAGGACTGCTTGGCCCATTCAGTCTACCTATTCCTCCCTATCAACACTATTAGCACAGACTGTACGTAATCTACAGCTCTTTCTCCCGCCCCTTCTTTCCACTATCACTCCATTGTGCTTATGCCATGCATTCTTGAACACCACCACTGTTTTCTCCCCACCATCAGTGATGGAAGGCTGTTCAGAAATCCACCACTCTTTCTGTAAAGAAATAATTCCTCACATCTCTCCTGGATCCACCTCCTCGAGCTTCATAGCATGTTCCTTGCTCTTAAGCATATTTTCTTCTGAAAAATACTTTCCTTGTGTACCTTATTTGCCTCTGTGAGGTATTTAAAGGTCTCTGTCATATCCTCATTCTCACTCCTCTGTTCTTGTGTGTACATACTGAAGTCCTCTAGTCTTTCTTTATAGGACTTTTGATGCAGACCCTGCACTACGGGATGTTTGATGTCAAGTGGGCCATCCTAGGTAAATACATTGTAAAAATGGGTAACAGAAGAACCCCATTGAAAATTAGGTATTGCAGCTCAACTAGCATGTCCTGGGTAAATAAACTGCAAACAAGTGCAAAAGCAGAACCCTACCGAAAAGAATAATTTACATCGCAGTTGGGCTGTCCGTGGTAAGTACCTTGTAAAATGGGTAAAACAGGACCCCACTGAAAATGAGATATAGCTTCTCTGCTGTGCTTTCCTGGCTAAATACAATGTAAAAATGTGTAAAAGTATGACCTCAGTGAAAATGAGCAATTGCATCTCAGGCAGGCTGTCCTGGATAAATACATTGTAAAATGGGGAAAATAGGACCCCACTAAAAATGAGACATTTCATCTCTGCTGGGCTATCTTTGGCACATACACTGTAAAATGGGTAAAAGCAGGATCCCACTGAAAACAAGATATTAACTCACCTGGGCTATCCAGGGTAAACACACAGTAAAACTGGTAAATGCAGACTTTACTGAAAACTTATTATTGCATCTCTGCAGTACACTTATTGAAAACGAGGTATTTCAACTCATCTGACCTATGAGCTTTAAATACAAAGTCAAATGGCCAAAAGCAGGACCCTACTAAAAACAAGATGTTGCATGTCAGCTGGATTACTGTGGGTAAATACACTATAAAAATGACTAAAAGCAGGACCCCACTGAAAACAAGATATTGCATGTTAGCTGGACTATCATGGGTAAATACATTGTACAAATGACTAAAAGCAGGACCCCACTGAAAACAAGATATTGCATGTCAGCTGGACTATGGGTAAATACACTGTAAAATTGGATGAAAGCAGGACCCTACTGAAAATGAGATATTGCATCTCAGCAGGGCTCTCCTGAGTAAATACATAATTGTAAAAGTATGACATGATACAGCATCTCTGCTATGCTATCCTGGACAAATACAGTATAAAATGTATAACAACACCAGACCCCAATGAAAATAAGATGTAGCAGCTACTAGCTGTCCTGAATAAATACAGAGTAAAATGTGTAAAAACAGGACCCCAACAAGATATTGCCTACTAACTTGTGCAAAATGGGACCCCAATAAGAAATTGACTACCAACTTGGCTGTCCTGACTAAATACACGGTAAAAAATCGATAAAATACGGACCACACTGAAAATGAGATATTGCATCTTAGCTGGTTTTTCTGAGTAAATACATCATTGTAGATGTATGACAAGATACAGCATCTCTGCTGTGTAACCCTGCAAATGGAGGTTCCCAAAAGACTTCCAGGAGCTTGCTTGAATGCTCCAAGCCTGAATGGTGTTTCGCTAAGCCATTTATCAGTGAGTGTTTTAGAACCTCTGGTACTGTCTTTAAGAGCTGTCTGCTTGCAGACATAATTAGTTTGTATGGGGACTGTGTGTTTCTTTTGATTGAGTACCACTCAAGCTGCTGCCAATTCACTCCATTTTGCAGTCACTAGGAGTGCAAAGGAACCTATCTGAAAGATGTAACTGCTTGCCAGAAATCATTTACAGTAATAATGAAATTACAGTTTGTCTAACCTGCTTTCTTTGCAGTCAGAACTCTGTCTGCCTAGTTCCCCATTCTGGTTTTGAACTGCTGAACTGGACCAATCAGTGTGGGGTAAGCTAGCTCTAAAATGGTGCCTTGGACGAATCAGAACTTGGACTCACAATCTGAGCCAGCCCCAAGAGGATTTATGGGCAGTGACTCTGGGAGATGAGTTTAGACTTCGCGCCTTTTGGACCAACAGCAGCAGTCTATTGTGAGTGACAGCCAATCCAGTCAAGAACTGGGAGGAACTAAAAGGAAGTGCCGGTTTTGTCTGTTGGAGTTTCAGTTTTAGATCTGGCAGTGAAGGGGAAAGAAACCCTGTGCTCCTTCAGTGCACAGTTTCAGTCAAAAATGTGTAAGGCCCAGAGTTCCAGTCTGCAGCTTGTGTAACTGCTTGTTAGGACTGAATCCGTCCTGTGAAAAGAATCAAAGGATCTCTGAAGAGTAGAAACCAGGCTCACCTGTAGAGACTGAAGAAATTGTTGAATTTTACTGGGTCTGTCAGGAACTGAATCTGCTGTTGTTCTCCGGATTATTGTGCAGTAATTCGATTGGGATAGAAACAGCCTGCCTGGTATAGTACTTTCTTTTTTACCATATAAATGTGTGAAGAGTCTCTGGAGCTCAAAAGTAGCCCTGCTGACGTTGAAGGACCCTATCTTGTTTGGCGGTCGTGAGTACTAATTCAGGATCAGCTCCTGTTGAATTGCCACATTAAATCCAAATGGAATCACTGTACTGCTGACTGTTTAGCTAATTTTTCTTTTCACTGGTGAAAGGGCCCTACCAGCTGCCACGGGTTTGACTAGCCACTAGGGCTTGGGTACCCAGGGACAGTAACTGGTAGGGATAGGCCTTGCACAGAGCCATAGGTAGATAGTAAAGTGATAAGCTAATTAACCTGATTTCCCCTGTCCTTGTTATATCCCCTAAATAAATCAGAGCTGCTTGTTTCAGCAAAGTTATACTGCCTGAGGTATTTGTCTATGTTAAAGTACTGTACTGTGATTGTTGCACTGTATCTTATTTCACAGGAGGTCCCAGTGCGGAACCAGACCTGGGGGTAAGTGTATACTGTGAAGGTAATTCTGATATATTGTGTGGGCCACTAGTGGGAAGAAAGGGGTTGCAGTGTCCCAGAGGGCTGTGACCAAGTTAGTTTAACTATTGCAAACCCTGACCTCTGGGTGGAGGCACCGCCATTGGATCCAGGCCCCTCAACCTGTTAGTGGCAAATCAGGCAGGGGTAGTAGCCCCTGGGATAACGCCATCTAGGGTTACATATGCTATCCTGGACAAATACAATATAAATGTATCAACACTGGACCCCACTGAAAATAAGATGTAGCAGCTTTCGCTTTGCACATTGGATAAATACAGAGTAAAAATGTGTAAAAACAGGATCCCAATGAGATATTGCCTACCAGCTTGTATAAAAATGGGACTCCAATGAGAAACTGACTAAATTGGATGCCTTGACTAATAAATACATGGTAAAATTGGTAAAATATGGACTACACTGAAAATGAGATATTGCATCTTAGCTGGCCTATCCTGTATAAATAAATTGTAAAACAGCTTAAAACAGGACCCCACTGAAAATGAGATGCAGCATCTCTATTGTGCTATTCTGGTTAAATGCAGTGCAAAATGCATAAAGAAGCAAGACCCTAATGAGATATGCCTGTTTGCTGGGCTGTTCTGAGTAAATACAGCACACAGTAAAATGGTAACAGTGGTACCCCACTGAAAATGGGATACTGCATCTCAACTGGCCTATCCTGGGTAAATACACTTAAAAATGTGTAAAAGCAGGACCCCACTGAAAACAATATATTTCTTCTATGCTGTGCTATCTTGGGAAAATAAATTGTAAAACTGTAAAATCAGAACCCCACTAAAACTGAGATACTGTATAGCATCTGCACTGTGCTATCCTGGAAAATACAGAGTAAAAAGCTGCAAATGCAGAACCCAGTGAAAATAGGATAAAGCATCTCTGATGTGCTGTCCTGCTTAAATATAATGTAAAATGTGTAAAAGCAGGACCACCAATGAAAATGACATATTACATCTTAGGTGGGCTACTAGGATTAATACACTGTAAAATGTGTGAAAGAAGGACCCCACTGAAAACAGTATATTTCTTCTTAGCTAGACTACCCTGGGTAAACACACTGTAAACATTAGTAAAAGCAGGACCCCACTGAAAACAAGATGTAGCATCTCCACTGTGCTATCCTGGTAAACACACAGTACAAATTGTGTAAAACAAGACCCCAGTATACAGTATATCTAACCACTGGTCACCCCTGAAAAAGGGACCTCTGGTCTCACTGGGCTTACACAGTTAGCAAAATTTAAATAAATAAATCAGATATAACATCTCCACGGTACCCCACCAAAAGTAGGTATTTCTATCATCTGGCTTATGCTGTGTAAATACAGTGTAAAATGGTGAAAAGCAGGATCTTACTGAAGACAAAGATATTGCATCTCAGGTAGGCAATACTGGCTATGTGCATTGACAAAATGTCTAACAGCAAGACCCCAGTTAAATGAAGATATTGCATTTCCGCTGACATATCCTGGTAAATGCATTGTAAGAATGGGTAAAAGCAGACCCCACTAAAAAAGAGATATACTGTAGCATATCTGCTGTGCTTTCCTGGGCAACTATAGTTTAAAAATGTGTAAAAGCAGGACCCCAGTGAAAATCAGATGTAGCATATGCACTGTGCTATTCAGGCTAAATAGAGTGCAAAATGTGTAAAGACAAGACCCCAGTGAAAGGAGATATTGCATCTCAGTTGGGGTATCCTGGATAAATACATTGCAAAAATAGGGTAAAAGCAGGACCCCATTGAAAACAAGATATGGCATCTCCACTGTGCTATCCCAGGTAAATACAGTATAAAAATATATAAAAGCAGGACCCCACTGAAAGTGAGATATTGCATCTCAGGTGGGATACCCATGTATACATTATAAGAACAGATAAAAAGCCGGACCCCACTGACAACAAGATATTGCCTCTTAGCTGGGCTGTCCTGGGCAAATATATAATAAAAATTGGTAAAGGCAGACCTTTCTGCACCCCAATATCCTGTATACAATCACAGTATGTAACACTGTGTTCATTTAATGTATATACCTAACCACGGGTCACCCCTGAGAAAGGGACCTCTGGTCTCCGTGGCTTACACAGATAACAAAATTTAAATAAATAAATAAATCAGATATAACATCTCCATGGTACCCTACCAAAAGTAGGCATTTCTTATCATCTGGCTTATGCTGTGTAAATACAGTGTAAAAATGGTGAAAACAGGATCTTACTAAAGACAAGATATTGTCTCGCAGCTGGCTATCTTTGCTAAATGCACTGTAAAAATGAGTGGAAGCAGGACCCCATTGAAAATGGGATATGTCATCTCAGCTGGGCTATCCTGAGTAAATACATCACTGTAAAAGCATGACCCCACAGAGAACAAGATATAGCATCTCTGCTATGCTATCCTGGGTTACTAGAGTGTAAACATGTGTACAATCAGGAGTCCACTAAAAAATGTGATATGGCATCTTTCACTGTGCCATCCTGGATACATAGAGTAAAAGTGTACAAACAGAATCCCAGTGAGATACTGTCTGCCACACGGTCTATCCTTGCTAAATATGCATGGTAAAATGGGTGATATGTGGACCCCACTGAAAATGAGATATTGTAGCTCTGCTGCCCTCTATAAATACACTGTAAAACTGTGTAAAGCTGGACCCCAGTGAAAATGAGATGCAGCATACCGTTAGAGCTAAACTGGATAAATACAATGTAAAAAATATGCAAAGCAGAAAGATATTGTCTGTCAGTTGGGTTATCCTGGGTGAATATAGTACATTGTAAAATTGGTAACAGCAGGACTCCACTGAAAATGATATTGCACCTCAGCCGCCTCTCCTTGGCAAATACACTGTAAAATGTGTAAAAGCAGTACCCAACTGAATATAAATCACAACTCAGCTGGCTATCATGGGTAAATACATTGTAAAAGTGTGTAAAATCAGGACCCAACAGAAAACAAGATGATCTTCACTGTGCTGTCTTGGTAAATACAGGATAAAAATGTGGAAAAACAGAACCACAAAGAAAACAAGCATTTGTCAATGCTGAATGTTGTCTTGCTGGCATTGACATTGGTAGTGCAGGAGTTAGAGAGATGCATAATAGGAATGGCAGTGAAGTATTGAACTGACGCCAACCCACCCCACCAAGCAGAGACTGACAGGTGTTGGGGTGTGCCTTGAGTCGTCGGTTATAGGACTTCATGCCATTTTTCGATTCATTCTGCAGGCACTGACATTATGCTGCGGTACCTTGGGGTCTTTAAGCCTTACGCTCACCTCATTCCATAAGTAAATGCACTGAGATGGGTGCAGTATAGAGAATGGGTGAATTTTGAGCCAAAGACTACAAGGCACACCTTGATGCCTGTCACTGGCTGCAGGGTAGGAGTGGGGTGAAATGGCATGAGCATTACAGACACAATCCAAAGTCACACCCTTGATGCCTGTCTCTACAGGGTGGGACGTTATGGTTAGGAAACCTAATGCCCGGTCGCTTGCTGGTATTTGCACTCCAAATTTTCAACATGGGCTTTTGTGACCCCACATCATGAAAGCATTTGGGATCTCCACACTTGAACAGTGGCACTGTGATTTTGTTAATCTGAGATTTGACTTCATTGGGGACTGGGGCTGCACCTGGAGGGATGCAGGCCTATACAAACACAATAGTCTGTAAAATCTGTCCTGGAGGGGAACTAGGATCCTAGTGATAGGTTTAAATGCTTCATTGGCAAGCATTTAAACTAGCCAAGGGAGGAGGCACTGAAAAAGTGAAGGGAAATCCTAGCCCCCAAAAGTCAGGGTAGTTAGGGAGGTAGACACCAAGACAGAGCAGTCGATAAGGATAAGGGCAGGGTAAATGGAGAAAAAGACAAGGCAGTAAGGACAGGGATGGGGCAAAAGAAATAAAGCCAGAAAAAAATGGAGAGTAATGAGTACCAATGCCGTAGTCTAGGTAAAAGCTCCCCAAACTGGTGGCCTTGATGGAAGAGGGATGCCTGGATATTGTGGTAGTCACAGAAAGATGGTGCACAGAGAACCATGATTGGGATGTCAACATACCAGGGTACACATTCTACAGGAGGGACAGGGAGGGAAGAAGATGAGGAGGAGTAGTCCTCATGTAAAGGAAGGATCAAAGCAACAGAACTAGAGGGTAAACAGGGAGGAGAGGAGGAGGAACTGTGGGTCACCCGTGAGACTGGAAATGGCTCCACAATCCTCACAGAGGTTGTATACAGACCCCTGTCTCAGGGAGGAAATGGACAAGGAATGATAGAATGCATCCTAGGGATGGCAGAGAAAGGGGAGATATTGCTGATGGGGGACCTGAATATGCCAGATGTTAACTGGAGCACCTTTGCTGCAGCCAGATCCAAGAGCAGGGCCATTCTCGATACCCTACAGGGGCATGCCTCAGACAGCTAGTTTTGGAACCCACTGAGGAGGAGCAGTGTTAGACCTGGTACTCTCAAATGGGGAAGGAGAGAGGATCTCTGATCTTGAAGTGGTAGCCATCTGGGAACAAGTAGTACCAAACAGTGTGGTTCATGATAAACTTAGCTGTAGAATCAAGCCACACAAAGTGAAGGTACTGGACTTCAGGAGGCTGATCTTGTCAAAATGGGAGAGTGCCCTCAGAAAAGCACTAGCAAACAGGCAAGAAGGTGGGGTGGAGCAACAAAGGGAAACATCAAAACTGCCACCACAGAGGCACAAGCCTTGTGTGAAGCAAATAAACAAATCAAACGAAATTAAAACCACTATGGTTCTCAAGAGAAGTGGCAGGGAAGGTAAGGGAGAAAAAGAAAGCATTCAGTAAGTATAAGGAATCACAGAAGGAGCCGGACAGAGAACTACCAGTTAAAGCAGAAGGAAGTGGGAAGGCAGTTAGAATATCAAAGGCCCAAACTGAGGAAAGATAGTCAACTCGGTTAAGAAGGGGATAAAACCTTTATATGTACATTAGGGAGCAAAGAAAGATGAAGGCAGAGATACTGAGACTGAATAAAGAGGAAGGTGGTTGGGCAGAGGCGACAGTGAAAAGCAGGGATACTGAACGAATATTTCTGCTCAGTATTCACACTGGAAACGAAGGAGAGAACTAATCCAGTCAATAGAAGCAGTCTGGATAGGGGGTTGATATTAGTCCTTCATAGAAAAAGGTTCTGAAAGAACTCTTAAAACTGAAAGTGGATAAAGCAATGGGGCCTGATGGAATTCACCCCAGAATTCTAAAAGAACTAATGGAAGAACTAGTAACATCACTGACTACCCTTTTAATAAATCATGGGAGGATGGTGGTACCTGAGGATTGAGGAAGGGCGGATGTGATTCCCCTTCACAAAGCGGGAGTAAGACAGAGGCAGGAAACACAGACCTGTCAATTTGACCTCAGTGGTGGGAAAATTATGGAATCACTTCTAAAGGAAAGAATTGTTGAGTACCTAGAGGCCAGTGGGATAGGACCCAAGGCAGCATGGATTCACAACAGGAAGGTCATGTCAAACAAATCTAATTGATTTCTTTGACTGGGTGACCAAAGTAGTAAACCAGGGAGGGCTGTGGACATGGCTTACCTAAACTTTAGCAAGGCATTTGACACAGTCCCACACAAAGATTAATAAACAAATTAGCCAGCCTGGGAGTGGGTCCAAGGGTGGTAGCCTGCAAAACACTGGCTGGACAACAGGACACAGTGGGTAATAGTAAATGGAGTCCACAGTGAAGAAAGGAGGATTACTAGTGGGGTACTGCAGGGTCAGTACTGAGGCTGGTCCTTCTTATGTCTTAATAAGTGACATTGCAGAGGGCTTGGAGGAAGGTATGTCTCTTTGCAGATGGCACAAAGATCTGCAACAAGGTTGATATGCAAGGTGGGTGGAAAGGATGAAAAGGACTTGGCAAAGTTGGAAGAATGGTCAAATGTATGGCAGCTTAGATTCAACGCAAGTGCAAAAGTAATGCATCTGGGAAACAAAACCCAGGGCAAGAGTACACAATGGGGGTGAGATACTGACAACAACAAAAATGGAAAGGACCATGGGGTAGTCATATCAGATGACCCAAAGGTGGGCCAGCAATGACAGAAGGCAGTAAGGAGGGTTGGGAGGATACTGGGATGCATAGGGAGAGGCATCACCAGTAGAAAACATAAAGCTGTTGGCCCTTTGTACAGACAGTTGGTAATGCTACATCTGGAGTACTGTTGTACAGTCCTGAGACCCCATCTCAGCAAAAGACAAAGACATAGACAGGTGGGAGGCTGTCCAGAGGAGGGCAACCAAAATGGTGTAGGGTCTGCACCAGAAGATATATGAAAAGACTAAAGGACCTTAAGATGTATAGCCTCGAGGAAAGGAGGAAGAGGGGGACATGATAGAAACTTTAAATACCTCAAGGGAATCAACAAAGTCCAAGAGGGTAGCATCTTTCAAAAAAGAGATGTGCAAGAACAAGGGGGCACAAAATTTGAAGATAGAGGGGATGGCTCAGAGGTAATGTGAGGAAGTATTTCTTCACAGAGGGTTGTAGATGCAGGAAATAGCCTTCCTGAGGAGGTCATAGAGTCAAAACAGTGGGGAAATTCAAGAATGCAGGGACCGACATAAGGCAATTCTAGTGGGGTAGGAGGAAGTAGGCTGTTGGTTAACTAGGATCTGCAGCTTATCCATTAGGTAGGGAAATGGGCAGACTAGGTGGGCCAAGCAGTCCTTATCTGCCATCAAATTCTATGTTTCTAGGTCTCTAATGTTGATTTCCACAGCGACTGTGCCATTCTGTGCCAGATGTAAAAACACATTTCGACAGGATGTGAAAATGGCATCTGTCCGCTCCTAAGGATGTGTAGAAAAGTTACAAGAGTGCATTGAAACTGCATAATGCACACTGAAGCATAGTCATTTTGTAGAATTTGTTCACCAAATTTTCAACATAGTATTTTGGGACCTCCACTCATGAATAGTGTCACTGATTTTCTTAATCTGTGCCGAACTTTGATTTCCACAGCGATCACGCCCATTGTGCCCCAGATGTGCGGAAACTTACTTCAGGCAGGTGTGATGAAAAATGACAGATATATTGTTCATAAAGATGTGTGAAAAATAGCAATGTTAAAAATCTGGAGTGAAAATATTACAAATTCTCAAAGTTACAAGCATGCTTGAAGACTGTGCAGTGCACACTTGTAACACAGTCATATTGTGGAATCTTTTCACCAGATTTTCAACATAGGCATTTTGGGACCTCCACTCATGAACAGTGTCACTGTAACTTTCTTAATCTGTCCTGAATGTTGGTTTTCTGCAACAATTGCACCATTGTGTATCTGATGTGCGAAAACACATTTTGGTCAGGATGTAAAATGAAGCTGTACTGTTGATAAAGAGGTGTGAAAATGAGAATGTTGAAAGTCTAGTGAAAATATTAAAATTTTGACATTACGAGCATGCATGGAAACTGCACAATGCATGTTGTAACACAGCAATTTTTGAATTGTTTCACTGAAATTTGCAACATAGTCTTTTGGGAGCCCCTCTTGAACAGTGACACTGTTGTTTCATTAATCAGTCCCAAAAGGTGATTCCATGCAGTGACCACAAAATCAACTTTCAGGACCAAATAATGAAATGACAGTGACCTGAGCTCATGAGGTGGGATTCCAAGAACCCATGTTGAAAATTTGGAGCCAAAAGTCACAAAATGGCCAAGATATCCACCTGGCTGAAACCCACCGATTGATGCCATTATGCTGCTTACCATGATGTTCTTCACTTCAGGGGTCAGCTTTGAAGAATGCAGACATGTTCCCACCCACTGAAGATTGTCGGCAGGCTCGGAGGTAAAATGGTGTGGTGTGTGTGGAGGTGAGGTGCACACAGGGTGGGTGCTGGTTGGGGAGGGTGTCATGACCATGAGGAGACTGTTTTCTGTGTTACAGGCAAAAACAAAGGGACAACGCAGGAAGGTTTTTCCTTAAGGGTTTTGCTTTGTGCACACTGGGTGGGTTCCCAGTGTGCCACCTGTTTTTTGGGACAGGGTACTGAAGCTGATGGGTATTGGGCCCCTCTCAGCAAAGACAGTGTGTGTTTGGGGAGATGATGCCAAGGGGACTGGGCACCCCTCTTGGCAGACTGGGGACTGAAGCCAATGGGGATTTGGCACCCTGTTAGCAAAGATGATGTGTCTGTGTTTGGGGGGATAATACTGATGGGGACTGGGCACCCTTCAGCAGACAAATAAAAACAAGGGGAACATATGCCAGGGGTGGAAGTATGTTTTGCAGTCACTAGCCAGCAGGGCAAGTGACAGGAAAGTCCACTGACCCCACAGACATTTCCACTGGCCCAGTTGGTGTACATACTGAAGTGTTGCCTTCTCTAGTACAAGCCCACAGGGCTAGTTAAATGAAAATCTTACTAGCCCGATACAAATCTACTAGCATTTGGCTAGAGGGCTGGTGCCAATTTGGACCCTTGTATGCCAACCGTGATTGGTCTCCCTCATCAGCAAAAGAACTGGGAGGAGGCATGCTAACAGGGGATCAGGCACCCCAATGTCAGCTTTCTGGAGACTGTGAGAGGCAGATGGAGGCAGCCGCTGCAATGTTTATTGAAATGTTTCAGCAGGCAGGCATGCCCTGCAATGACGGGTGCTCTCATTGCAGCGGTAAAATTCTTTTCAAAGTTGGTGGCACACTTCTGAACTGCTGTCATAGACAGTGTGCTCATTCATTGGTGCCACAGAGACAAGCCCCAAAAGCAGTGGGGGCATTGGCCACAACATGACTGCACTTCCGCAGCCTGCTACTCCAGCAAGCTGTCACAAATGTTGGCTGCGCTTCCACAAGACAACATAATAAGAAAGGTAGCATCTCAGCTGTGCTGTCCTGTCTAAATGCCATGCAAAATGTGTGAAAAGCAAGACCCCAGTAAAAATTTGATATTGCACTCAGTTGGGCTATCCTGGATAAATACATTGTAAAATGTATAAAACCAGGATCCCACTGAAAAAGAGAAATTGAATCTCTGCTGAGCTGTACTGGGTGCAAGCTTTGTAAAATGGGTAAAAGACGATCCCACTGAAAATGAGATATTAGATCTCAGCTAGGCTATACTGGTTTGTACATATATACTTTGTCCAAACTGCTTACAATCATCAAATATTAAATTATTCTTCCTTGAACAAGACACATTAGAGGCCATTTACAAAATTAAATGCAATACATCTCCAGGCCCTGACAGCATTCACCCCAAGTTCTTAAAAGAGATATCAAAGGAACTTGCTGCACCATTTACCTATTTGTTCAATATGTCTGTAAATAATGGGAAAGTTATTCAGTCTTAGAAAGAAGCAAATATAACCCCAATACTTAAGGAGGTAATAAACAGTTACTATCTAATTATAGGCCTATCAGCCTTACATCACTTGTCAGTAAAATTATTGAACGGTTAATACATATTAAAATTTCCAATCATCTTAAAATTTCCAATTGTACTGACATTTCCCAGCATGGTTTTACTACTGGTAGGTCATGTGAAACAAACCTTATTAGTTTTTCGAACCTGTTAGTGATGCCTAGATAAGGGCCTTCCAGCGGACATCATATTCTTGGATTTTGAGAAACCATTCAACACTGTTTCCCATAAAATTTTGATCAAACAACTTCATAATATAAATTTGGATGGACATGTACTTTATTAAGTGGATATCAGCATGGTTATACAACAGACATCAAAGTGTGGTTGTACAAAGGATATAAATCCAACTGGAGCCCTGTCACCAGTGGAGTACCACGGGATCTGTTCTTGGGCCTTTACTTTTAATATACTGATAGTAAGTATGCAAACAACAAAAGAAGTTTGGATAAATAAATATGCAGATGATTACAAATTGTGCTATATTGTGAACACTACTGCATCTGCAAACACTCTCAATATAATTTAAATAAATTAACATCATGGGCGGTAAACAATAAAATGAAATTTAACCCAGCAAAGTGTAAGGTAATGCATATGGGGAACAATAATAAGACACCCATACTTTATTAAAAATGTGAAATTAACAGTCACAACAGAGGAAAGAGATTTAAGTGTAACTATAACTGATAACTTAAAATTTAACACCCATACCAATAAAACTGTTAAAAATGTCACAAGATTATAGGTTGTATATTGAGACATATCAAAAGCAGGAATCATCTGTCATCTTGCCCCTATACACACGCCTGGTTCGTCCACAGGTGGACTACTGTGTTTCATTTTGTGCTCAACTTCCATTGGCTATTTAAACATGACAGAAAGAGTTCAACAAAGAATAACTAAAAGGACTGTTAATATGTCCAAACTTGATTATGGTTCTAGATTAAAATCTTTAGAGCTTTACTCTTTGAAGTACAGAATACTAAGAGGCGACTTAGTCTATACTTACAATGCATACAATAACGATTACTTGTTAAACACAATAGGATTGGAAACGTTTTCAACAAGTAATCCCACTAGATCCACAATTCAAAACTAAAATCATCCTTATGTAAAACCAATAAACGATCTAGATTTTTTACACAAAGAATTCCTCCAACTGAAATACATTGCCTAGTAATATTATAAACAGCAAAACATAGAACAATTTAGAGAAACCTTGATAAATACATGGGTGACAAGAAATTTTCCTTCCGCTGCTAATTTAGCTGGTGGTGAGTTCATAAATGGGCATGTGCCTTCTGAACTTGTATCAATCTATGAATCTATGACTGCTCTATTCTCATTAAGCTCCAGCGATTTCCCTGCCTCTTGTACTACCCCTCCCTCCTTGATCCTCCAATAACATTACCTCTGGTGTCTACAGGCACACACCCTCCATCTGTCCTGCTGCCAATATCCATAGCATCTGGTGGTACCCTCCCCACTGCACCTTAAACCCTACCCCAGTCCCAGAATACCACTGGCATATGCTCTCTACTGACCTCCACAGCCAAGTGCCATCTGCCCATGGAGTCCTATTACCATTAAATTGCAATAATACAGTACTTGCCCGAGCTCTGATTTAGCCAATGTCCTTTGTGTGCACAGCTGTTATTTGGCTCTTGTGTGTGTGTGTGTGTGTGTGTGTGTGTGTGTGTTTCTATGTCTTTGTGCACACAGATTTCTGGCTCTGTGTGTTCTGTGACAAAGGCTCTGGACCTGGGTAGATTACATAAGTGATCAAGTGTTTATTTATTTATTAAGATTTCAGATAATACCTTTGAGCCAAGGCTCTTTTACAAAGGTTCCACATAAAATGATGAGAAGACAAAATTCAATCAAGAATACATCAGACAAATAAGACGGTTCTAGTCGGTAGCATTGTCAGGTACCATAATTGGTTTGCATATACATCAGATCAAATGTAAAGCAGTTAAATGTAATGCCATGGAGTGCAAGGTGATGCACATAGGGTAAAATATCCAATAACTGAATACAGACTGCCAGAGCTAGAAGTGGAAAGCACAACTGAGGAAAGGGACTTAGGGGTAATTATTTTTTGTAACAGTGCAATGTATAGTATTAGCACAGTGGGAAGGGCAACCTCGGAAGCTTGGGTGCTAGGAAGGGAGGATCATCATCAGCAGGAAAACAGAGGTGCTTCTGACACGGTACAAGTCACTGCTTCACCCTCACTAGGAATACTGTGCACAATTTTAGAGACAACATTTAAAGAAGCAGATGGAAAAAGGGAGGCAATACAGAGAAGGGTAACCAAGATGCTCCTGGGAGAGCAGGAAAGGTCTTTCAAGGAGACTGAAGGCCATAAACCTATAAATGTTGCAGGGAGAAGGGATAAGGCCCATGACTAAGATATACAAATACTGCACCTCCAGAGGGTAAACCAGGTGGGTAACAGGTGCTGTTCAAACTGAGGAACACAAGCTCTGGAGATAATGCCATGAATCTGGATGGAGGTGGGGGCAAATCTAAGAGGGATTTGAGGAAGTACTTTTTCATGGAAAGTGTAGGTAGGGGTGGAATAAGTTACCAAAAACGGGGATCTGTGCAAATTTAGTAGAGGGACTCAAACATGGGAGGATAAGGGGTTATATGCTAGGGATAGGCTCCACCTCAACTTGTAGGGAGGGAGATTTAAACTGAAACTAGTGGATTCATCCACAGAGGTGGGGTTTAAACTTGTGAAAGGGGAGGGATGGGAGAAAGGCCTCCCTGGGAAGCCGCATAAAGAGCTCGGCCAGGGACCCCACAAAGGGGATGGAGGGTGGCGTGTAAAGCAAAGGGTAGTATACGAGGGAGAGGGACAGGAGACTGCACAGGGTCACAGAGGTTGGGGATGGGGGGTGAAGGGGAGAGGATAGTCCAGATCAATGCCAGGAGCTTAGGGAATAAAATGCCTGAGCTCCAAGCAATGCTAGTTGAGGGGCAGTGGATGTAGCAGCAATTACTGAGACATGGGCCACAGGGCATGACTGAGACCTAAACCTGGAGGCTACACAATGTTCAGGAAAGATAGAGGGTGATGGGGGATAGCACTGATAGTCAAAAATGACATTGGTATTGATGAAGTGAAGGAGGCGGGGGATGTAAAAGGATTTGGATAACCATGCAAACGAAGGGGCAGGAGAATAAAATAGGGTTGTGTACACACCTCCCGTGATGGCAGAGGGCCTGAAGAGAACCTGGTGGAGAATAGGGGCCACTGTGGACTGGGAAAAGGAAGGGTGGTGGTCACAGGGCCACTGGAAAATTGCAAAAGGTTACCCAAAATTATGGGAAATTGCAGTTCTACTATAGACTTGAGTGCTTTACAGTAACTTTTTACTGTTTTCTGCAGCATGTATTAGTCAGTATAAACTGCTAAATGAATACACTGCCACTTAAATATATGATTAAAACACAAAGAAAGTTTATGTTCCTAAAATGACTACTAAACTGATAAGTTATCATCAGCATTGCTTATCTTCCAAAATTTAAAAGCATCTGCCTCATTCAGTGCTAAATAGATTCTATGAAGTGAACCACAGCAAATCAGTATTAAATAAATACAGAAAAATACATTTTTTCATTTCTGGATGTAGAATAATGAAGCCTAATCAATAGCTGTTTACAGTGCTCTGCCACCCTAGTCAGCCACTTTGGTACAAGAACAAATATGCATATGGAGTGGTGAATAATTGAGTTTTAGTATAATGTTGTTAAAGTGTTTAATGTTCATAAGTTGCACTGTAGGTACTGCACACTATTTTAGAAATCACATATTTAAACATTGAATCTGAGGGTTATGGGGCTGGCAGTATAGACTAGAGGTTAGAGTAACAAACTGTGAATGAGCTGAGGACATCTAGCACACCTGGGTTTGATTCCCACAGCTTCCACTTGCATACTGTGTGACTCTGAGCAAGTCACTTAACCTCCCAGTGCTCCCCAGTTGCCCTGAAAACAGGCACTTGTGCCTAGTTGGCCTTGCCCAGTTACCAAAAATACCAATATATTTTTACTGTATCATATAGTAGTCAGGGTACCATGTAATTTATCTTTGTTTTACTCTGGGTGCAATGATTTTGTTTAGTTAAAGATAAATGTTCAGATACATTTTTGTGTTTTAAAAGCTTATTTTTAGACTTTAGTCAGGTTTTTTGCAGTCTCTGTATATGAGCATCTAGGTGGTAGATTGCTAAGAGTGAGATCACTGTTAGCAACTAGCTTATTCAAGTTTAAAATCGGCAGGGCCATCCAAAATCCTTAGCTGTTTGAATCAAAACTAGTCTGAATGAAAGTATGCTCACAAGGAAAAACTTACCCTACCACTTACAAAAAGGTTTCATAGTTAGCACCCCATTTAGGTGAATGAGATAATTTGCACTTTTTCTCCCATCTTTTGTTTCGGTCTTTGTGGCAACAGAAAGTTTTCTGATAGACTGCTTCAACACAAAACAAATGTTAAGTGTTTATGTACTTATGCCGGCCAATGGATTTGGAAACCAAACAAGACAAGGATTCAAAAGAAGCAGTGTCAATAAAACCCTTGCCCTACCTGCACTGTATTGTTTCAGCTAAACCCAAGTCTGCATGCATAATTGTCAATATATTTGAGACATTTTATTAAAAATGTTAATACTTTTACACAGTTCAATGTAAAACTCAAAAATTACAAGAAATTATGAACATGTCTGCTTTTTGGAGAATGGTGAAAATTGTGGTGATTTTCAGGGCCCTGGTCATGAGAGACCTTAACATGCTATGGTCAGACTGAGGGACTTTGAAGTCCCTGATGGCCAGGGAGCAGAGATTGCTGGATGTCTTTCAGAATGCATTCCTAGTCCAGTGGGTGGGGAGCTGACTAGGAGGGACAGATGTTGGATGTGTCCTAGCAGACAGTGACCAGATTAGGGGCCTGGAGGTGAGCATCCTGTTGGCAGGCAGTGACCATGCCACACTCTGTTTTTTCCTGTAGCGGGGGAGAAACCGCACACAAACGGGTTGTAATCGACTTTTAGGGAAATGGGCTTCGAGGGCATGGGGAGGATTCTAAGTGGCATTTGGATGAGATAAGGCCAGACATGGACACTGGGAGTATGTGGAGATCATTAAGAAGGGATGCAGGAAGCTACCAGGACCTGTTTGAGGGTGAGGCACAAACACTGTAGGGCAGGAAGCTGTGCTGGTGACCCAGGAGGTTCAGGAGGAGTGAGGAGAAAAAGTTGCCTTTGTGCGCTTAAAGCGCTCAAGGGAGAAGGGATTGGGGAGTATGAACTGATGTCCAGGAGGGGTCACCAGGGTGGTAAGATCAGCAAAGGCAAGGATGGAGAAAACCTGGCCTGGGATATCAGGAGGGGGAATGGGTTCTTGAGATACATAAGGGAGAAAAGGAAAGTGAGGGGACAGATCAGCAGGATTAGGACTGGGGAGGATGGGCTCAGGAGGCAGGTGAGCAAGCTGAGGTACTAAATGAGTACTTTGCCTCAGTCTTTAACAGGAGAGTGAGGGTCCATACATCTCAACTGAGGGACAGTGAGCTCGTGAGAAAGGCAGGTCACTTGGGGCTGGAGGACCAGCAGAGGCCAGGGGTGGAGGGCGGGCCAGAACTAGCAGGGAGGGATAGGATGGACAAGCAGATGGGGAGGGTCAGGAGGGGAAATCACAGTGGATAGGGGTAAGGGTGGCCTCCAGTCTCTAAGGGCTGAGAAGGCACTGGGCCGGATGAGATCCATCCGAGGGTACTGAGGGAGCTGGCGGGTGTGCTGGTGACTCCACTGGCTGAACTCTTCAGCATCTCTCTGCAGACAGACAGGATGCCTCATGACTGGAGGGTGACCATGTTGTGCCTATCCACAAGGGGGTCAAGAGAGAGATGGGAAATTACAGGCTTATTAGCCTGATGTCTGCTGTGGTCAAGGTGATGGTGGGTATTATCAAGGAGAGGCTTGGGGACAGCTTCAGCAGATGAGGTACCTGGTCAATAGGCAGTATGGTTTTGTCCTGGGAGATCGTGACAGACCAACATTGTGGAGTTCTATGATTGGGTGATGAGTGCCCTGGACCAAAATAGGCCAGTGGATGTCCTCTATCTGGACTTCAGCAAGGCATTTGATTCAGTCCCCACAATGGCCTGCTGGCAAAGCTGGTGGGGATGTGGGTAGGGCAGGAGGGGCAGTTGCTCAGATGGGTACAGAATTGGCTCTTGGGGCGAATACAGAGTGTAGTGGTTGGTAGGATGGTCTCATCCTCAGGAGGGTCATTAGTGGGTCCCCAGGGATTGGTTCTGGGGCCACTCCTGTTCAGTGCTTATGTCTTGGACATAGGGAGGGGTATTAGGAGTAAACTGAGTCTCTTTGCAGATGACTCAAAGCTGGGAGCATTGGCAGATGGGGAGGAGGGGAGAGTGGCCCTCCAGGGGACCTGGATGCTCTGAAGGGTGGTCAAGGATGTGGGGCTGAGGTTTAATGCAGGAAATGCAGGATGCTGCACCTGGGGGTCAGAAACCTGGGAATACATACACCCTGGGGAGACACACTGCAGATCTCGTTGTGAGGGAGACCTGGGGGTGGTGGTGGACATCAAAATGAACAACTCTGAGATTTGTCAAGAGCATCAGCAAAGGCAAATATGATGCCGGGCTGCATCACCAGGAGGATTACCTCCAGGAGGAGAGAGGTGATTCTCCATCTGTATAGTGCCCTGATCGGGCCGCACCTCTAGTACTGTGTGCAGTTCTGGAGACCACACCTAAACAGGATGTTGCACTGCTGTAGATTGTCCAGAAGAGAGTGACCAAGATGATCTGGGGCATGGGGGTAGGACCTATCAGGAGAGACTGGAGGAGCTCAACCTGTACACACTGGAGGAGAGAAGACACAGAGGGACATGATAGAGGCCTTTAAGTATGTAAAGGATCAGCAAGGAGGTGTGCAAAGGAGGTGTTCTGGGTTAAGAAGGGTGGGGACAACTGGGGCACAAGTGGAAGCTGGAGGAGGAGATTCAGGGGAATGAAGGAGGTGTTGTTTCACTGAAAGGTGATGGAACCATGGAATGTGCTGCCCAGGAGCCTGGTGGAGGAGGATGCCGTGGAGGGATTCAAGAGAGGGTGGGACAGGTACAGGGGAAACTGAAACCATGGAAGTCCCTCTCCAGGAGGTGCACTGGATAAATTTTGGAGGAGTCCATGGGAGGGCAAAACAAGCAGCCAGTAGGGTGCTGGCCACTGAGCAGACATGACAGACCATGGGACCTATTCTGCTGGTTTTTAGTATGTTAGTATGGGCTTGGTAAATACATTGTTAAAATGGAGAGGGGAGAGAAGTGCCACTATGACTCTCTGATCCACATCAAATAGTAAGCCCTGGACAAACAAGATAGGCCAAGGAGCCTTTCTGTGCCAAAACTTCCATGTTTCCCATTCCAGTGGTTTCCCACCCAGCTACCCGATCCCTGTTGTCCCAGACTTGAAAAAAAAAACTTCTAAAACATGCCAGCTCATGGCACTAGGCAGTACAGATGCTAATAGGTACACCCACGTAATGGAGGGAGGCTGCTGTCTTCCCTAGTGATGATAAAGATAGAGGGATGACAAGGCAAAATAGGACAGGAGCCTGGGAGGAACAGAAAATTATATTGGGAAAGTGGTGATAGAACTCCAAGAGTGGAGGAGTGGGTATGGCAGGGGTAGGCATAAGGAAGAGGTCATGGAGCTGGTTGATATAAAAAGGCTCATGAAAGGAGAAAGCAAGTGTCCTTGATGGTTGTGTGTACCAGAAACCTGGAGAATAATACTAGTGACCTGCAAACAGCGGTGGCAAAAGCATACCTGTACATGGTGGTGTTTACAGAGACATGGGCAACACAGCACCATGGCTGGGAACTGACCATTCCAATTTATGTAATGTTTAGGAGAGATAGGGAACAAGAAAGGGGTGGTATATGCAAGACAGGTATCAAAGCTACAGAGGTCAAGGATCATGGAGGGCAAAAGCACTGAAACAGTATGGGTGCAGTCATCATGGAGCAGTGAGGAACATCAGGATTAGGGAGGTAGATGGACCAACATCTCAGAAAAGGAGATATGGAACTGGGGAAGGAGATTAGAAGGCAGCAGAGCAGGAGCAGGTGTTGTTAATGGGTGACTTCTTCATGCTAGATGTGGAGTGGGGTCCCAGTGGCAGCAAGGACAATGAATCCATTGCTAATAGATGCATTTCAGGAAGCATCTCTGCTACAAAGAAGACAGCCATACTTGACTTGGTGCTCACAAACAATGACAGCATAAGAGAGGTCACAGTTCAGGACTCACTGGGAACAAGAAAGAAAGCAAAGACAAAGGTTCTAGACCTCAGAAGGGCAGATGTTGTTAGGATTCAAGAGCTGCTTAGGAGAAAGTGGAGAAGGGGAGTGAAGTAGTGGGCTGCACAATAAGTGAGAATTGTACAAGAATGGTGCATTAGAGGTTGTGAGTCTCTAGGTAAGGGTAGTAGGGAAGAGCAAGTGAGGAATAAGTTATTGTGGTACACAAGAGAAGTGGGGAGGCTGTGAGGAAAAAAAAAGGCCTTCAAAAAATACAAAACCAGACAGGTGGAGGAAGATACAGTTGTGTCTTAACAAAATCAAGGAGGCTAGCAATGCAATGAAGATGATGATGCTGATGATGGTGGTGAAGAATCAAGGAGGCTAACATTGCAGTGAAGATGATCATGCTGACGATGATGGTGAAGATGATGATGATGCTGAGTTGTGAACTGAACAGGGAATGAAGATGGGACAACACTTTCTTTTCCTACATATGGAAGAGGTGTAAAACAAAGATGGGGATAGTCAGAATGAGAAGGGGGAGGGGGTGAAGAGGAGGACAAGTGGTCACCAAGAAGACACAGTGGTGGGGGGGCAGTGAGGTGATGGTAATGGTCTCTAAGGAGGGAAGGAAGGAAGGAGCAAGGAGACAGGAGGACAGGGGAACTGGCAGACAGCCAGGAAAGGCTAAGGACAAGGAGGAGGACAGTCCGAGGTGGGGGAGGCCACATTTCAGGGAAGACACAGGGAAGTAATAGCAGAGGAGGTGGCAGCATGGTGGATGGAGCAACACGTGAGTGCAAACAGGAGGTTCCACACATGGAAAATAGTTTGAGGTGGAGGTCAGCAGCCCGGTCACATTTGTGAGGGAGAGGACAGGGCAAAGGTTAGGGGAGGAAAAGGAGACAAGACAGGGGGATGAGAGGGCCTCCAAGTTGGGGGGAGGGAAATGGAGGGCAACAAGAGGGTGAGCAGGATAAGTGTCAGAGTCATAATTTAGGATTCTATACTTAAGGGTATAAGATAGGGTGAAGGTGCCAAAAAAGCAAATCTGGGTAGAATGCATGTCAGGCATGACAGCTGGTAGAGTGGGGCAGCACATGGGCAGATATGCAGGAAGGTGGAAGGGCCACACATTAGGGTCCACCTGGGAACAAATGATCTAGAAGGAGAAGGATAGAGGAGGTACAAGACAGCTTCAGGGCATTGGGAAAACTAGGCAGCAAAGAGGAACAACGGCAACCTTCTCAGAAGTTCTGCCAGTGCCAAGGGCTAGTACAGACAGGAAGAGAAGAATCAGTGACTTCAACAAGTGGCTGAGGAATGGTGTGGGACCAAGGGGTACGGATTGGTTGGGGACTGGGGTGCACATGGGCTAACACAGATCTTTATGCAGAGAATAGGTTACACCTCAGCAGGGAAGAGTCATAGGTGTTGAAGCAGAAGCTGGGGATTTCATCAACGAGAGGTATCATCTAAACTAGGTAGGGGAAGGCATTGAAGCTGGGAATCATCAGGAGAGGGGTCCATGGACCTCCACCACAGGGATAGATATGACCTTAGGTGAAACAGGTGTTGGAATGAAGGGTAAGGAAGGATAGGAGCAGTGTGGAGAATGGTTTTGCTAAATGCCAGGAGCCTGGGGAACAAGTTGGCAGAGTTGCAGGCATTGATGGCAGATGGAGAGGTGGACATAGTTGCCATTATTGAGACATGGGCAACCAGGGACCTAACCATCCCAGGGTACAAACTATTCAGGAGGAATAGAGATAAAGGCAAGGCTGGGAGGGCAGTTGCCATTTATGTAAAGGAAGGATCAGACATAATAGGAAGGAAAGGGAGGAAGGCAGGTCGGATGTAATTTGGCTGCAATGACACAGCCAGAAAGGGACCAGGATCTGTCTGGGAGTCATTTATAGACTTCCAGCCCAGAAGGAGGATATTGACAGGGAACTGGGGAGCAGATAAGGAGGCATAGTGGCAAAGGGAGCACAGGGGTGGTGGGGACTTTAATTTAACAGGAGCAGATTGGAGCATCCCAGCAGTCACTTGTGCCAGGGAGCAGTTCCTTTGAAGTATTCCAGGATGGCTTCCTTACCCAGCGGGTAATGGAGCCAACAAGGGAGGGAATATACTAGACCTGATACTGGAAGTTGGCAACTGGTCAGGGATGTAAGGGAGGAGGAACCTCTGGCAAGCAGTGGCCATTGCACAGTGTGGTTCTCAATCAGTCTGGGTAAGGAAGTAGCCAGTTCAAAACTTGGAGTCCTGGACTTTAAAGGGCAGACTTTGGCAGGATGGGACACATACTGGAAAGTCATTTGGCAAACAGCTACCCAGAAATGGGCACAGAACAAAATGGGCAGTCATCAAGGCAGGACTGTATGGCAGGCACCCCTCTCCCGAATCTAGGCAGCACCTTGAGACCCTTCTTTCTCTTTCCCACAGTCTGCTGCAGCAGCATCTATTTCTTCCTCACTATAAATATTCACCTTCACCTTTGGTGGGGTGGCCTCCTACCAAAGTCTCTTTAATCTAGTCTACCCTCTATATTTCCTTTTCCTGGTCTCAGGTGCCTTGTTGAAATGCATGCCCCTATCTTGTTAGTGCCCTGTGGTGCTAAAAAGAATTGGACAATACTAAGGGCTAAAATACTTCACCATGTAGTGGAAGAATGTAAATACATCGGACCATGTTGATATGGATGTAGCATCTGCAGCGCACACCAGCCTCAATGTTATGATTTGGAAAGTAGCCACTTTCTCTCTCTTAACAAGGGTGTTCTCCTGGCTATTGTTCACATAATGTCCCTCCTATGGGCGAGACAGGAGCATAGAACAAGAATACTCAGACTCTAAGGGGCCACAACACAATGACCACTTCTACAACAGGTCGTTACAACTGGACCTCGCCTCTAGGACCAATGTCTTTCTGATATCCCATGAGTTGATAAGAAAGGGCATATACTACAAGGCTCTTTTGCCACCTGTAGGCAGCTACATGGCTTTTCCATCGTAATAATCAGCCCCACACTTCTTTGCCTACTGGCTCTCCTGCTGCTTCAGGCAGGAGACATACAGTCCAACCAGGGCCCTCCTGTTGTAAATCACCTAGTTGCCTCCCTCAAGACCCATACTGGGCATCTTCAAAGGGTCTCAGGATTGTGCATATGAACATCTGCAGCATAAGACCAAAGATTCAGGAGATACAAGCTTGGATCGATCAATACAAGCCTGATATTCTTGCGATCTCGGAGACCTGGCTCAAGGCCCACATCCTCGACCATGAGATCGGGGTCCTAGATTACAACACCTTCCGTAAGGATAGGGTAAACAAAAGAGGTGGTGAGGTCCTATTCTATGTGAGGGACACCTCACGGCAATGCAACTGACACTTAACCCGGAAGCGGCAAGGACGGTGAATCCATTTTCATCCATTTAACCCTTGGTCTGGCTAAGCACCTCACCCTTGGCTGCATCTACTACCCCTAGAACTGCTATGCAAGCCCTAGATTGTATCACAAAACAATATGTAAGGAGGTACCCACTGAACTCCTAACCCTGGGAGACAGCAACTTAAACTGGGCCTCTGACCCTAAAAAGTCCTCCTGACAGCGACCCAGGAGGCTAACCTGGAACAGGTTATCTCAGAACCTACCAGGCTGAATCTCAAAATTGGGAACCACTCCATCCTGGACTGGGTTCTGGTATCTAACTCTCAACATCCAGAAGGCAGGCATAATGGCCGATGCTCTTAGTGACCACTCCCTATTTTTTGCATATGGAAGAACAGAGCACCAAACGTTCCACCTAGGATACTCACCATACGTGACTTCTCAAATTTCATGGTTGGACAATTTAACAACTATCTAAGTAAATTGGACTGGAGCCCGATCAGGCTCCTACCAACCATGGATGAGGCCTTGGAATTCTTCCAAGACTCCCTCCTCAAGGTGGCTTCCATCTTTGCCCGCTCAAGAAACTCAGGACAAAGGGAAGCTGCTACAAGTGGATCTCCCAATCTGTAAAATCTATGATGATTAGCCTGGACAAGGCCTGGAAGAAGTTCCGCAGTCTGGTTTCCCAGCAGACCTCCTGGCTTACAAATCTCTAAGAAACAAGTGTAAGAGATCCATTACACTTGCGAAGAAGGAGTACATCACACACCTACAATGTACCAACCTAGGAAATCCAAAGTTCTTCTGGTCCCACATCAATGAATTACTCAGGGTCAACTCCAAGGAGGCACCCTGCCTAATAGAGATAAATGGACAGCTAAGGGTGAAAGCGGATAATAGCTACAGAAATCAACAATCGTTTACCAGCCTTGATGTCTACAAGGCTGGACTGCCCTCTCCCGCTACACCAGTACAGTTTTGGAAGAACACTCCCGCCTAAAAGACCCCAATTCCACCTAAGACTTGTCAAGACAAAAGGCCCTTCTCTCCTCAAAGCTCTGAAAATTAAAGGACGAGGAGGTCCTGACACCATCAGCCCAAGGCTACTAAAGGAGGGAGCACCGTCCCTCGCTAGGCCTCTGACCTGGCTCATCAATAGATCCCTACTGGATGGAACTGCTCCTCACCAGTGGAAGCAGGCTACCATGGTACCCATTCACAAGGGTGGTTCAAGGAACTCATCAGCAACTATAGGCCCTTCTCCCTGCTATGCATCTCACAAAACTGCAGGAAAGGCTGGTTTACGGACAGCTGAGGGACTACCTTGAGTCCCATCAACTCCTTGCCCCAACACAGCATGGGTTCCGGATGAACCATGGCACCGAAACAGCTCTCACCCATCTCACAGTGGAAGTCCTTAGTGCAATGGACGCAGGCAAGCCCTACGGGTGCAGTCTTTATTGACCTGTCCAAGGCTTTCAACCTTGTGGACTACAACCTTCTGCTATCTATGCTCGACAAAATAGGTCTTGATACCACTCCCTGGGTTGGTTCAAGAGCTACCTATGTGTCACTCCCAGTGGGTCATCTGGAAGGGTGAGCAGTCAGATCCTCTACCTATTAAAGAGGGTGTACCTCAGGGCTTGATTTCTTGGACCCCTCTTGTTCTTTTCTCTTCACAAACGACGCCAACCTGAACTACGGGACAGCTCTGTTGTTCAGTATGCAGATGGCACTGTAATCTACTGCTCAATGGACAACCTGCGGACCTAGGCCCTCCTCCAAGCAGACCTAAAGACACTGGAGGCCTGGCTCACTTGCAATAGAATGGTTCTTAATGCAGGCAAAACAAAAGCTATGCCATTTGGTCCCACATCCTTAGGGCAGGATAGGTCCAGTTTCCTTCAGCTTAACTCTCTAGTGGGAACAACCATAAATGTGGTGGAAACCATAAAATACCTTAGGCTTACAATTGACCAAGGTCTCACCTACAAGTCCCATGTAGACTAAGTAACCAGAACCAGCCACTGTAAACTTGGTACATTATAGTGGCTTAAAGGCCTGCTCATCCTTGGGGCAAGACTTGCAGTTGCCTCCAGTGTTCTACTCCCAACTTCTACCTATGCCCTGTCCTACTGGGTATGCCAGAACAAGAGTTCAATCATCTACAGGTACTGTACAACAAGTTGCATGATTTGCCACCCAAAATCACCCCAGAAGTCATATCTGTGACTCCCTCGCCCAGCTGCAGTGGTCTCCCTTCACTTGGCGTCTTCAGTACCCCCTGCTATGCCTAGCATTCACAATACTGATTCTGGCAGCTCCCCAGTTTAATAGGGACTATCACACTTAGGCACAACTCTCAGACACTCAGGACCACTGGTCGGCATCTATACTAGCAACCCCCAGAATCAGAACAAATGCCAGTATAGGGTAGTATTCCCCTTCTTCAATAAATATCACTACCCTCTCCTACTCACCCAATTAGTCTATTAGGCTTGGTCATGACTCAATTCTCACAGCTAGATTGTCAAACAAGTTCTCAGATATGATTACTTAAAGTGAACTGCCCCTATTACTGTGTTTCTGCCCTCACTGTAACTTGGTTATGATTGCAATATCTTCTGTAACAGGGTGCACCCACAGCACCTAATAATTTGTCATTATACCGCATCCCGGTCGCCTCTAAAAAGGACCTTCGGACTCACCCGGTAATCAAATTTAATAAATAAATAAATAAGTAGTCCCTGTCCTAGTGCATCCTATAATTTATGAACAAAGGGTACTAATATCAGGCCGCATGTAGGAAAACATTTAAAGGTACTGTACCATAGCAGTCTTGGTGTCCAGATATGTACCCTGCATATGGTATTAATGTTAGTTTTTATGCTATGGGGTGCATAGGTCTGATATGTCTAATTGCACACCCCTTAGCTGTTCCGCACAAAGGTGTCCACCGTATGCTCTAAAGGGCTGGTATGTTAGTGACCGATGCTGTAGTAAAAGAAAAGTGAAACCGCCCTTGTGGTTTAAAGCATTAGCCAGGTTTGCAGGCTTTTGTATTTACTGCAGCTATGACATAGGAATTAGCCACACTGTGCTGCCTCAGCATCGGTCAGAATGGAGGAAGTCTCGGACTTCACGATAGTGCAGCTACTTTTCTGAAGAGCTCCACAGGGAAGAAAAGGGTGTGCAAAGATCACTGAAAAGTGCACAGCTCCCAGAGTGCCTAACAGGGAGCAAGACCAGGCGCATAAACTTAGTAAACCAAGAAAAGGGTTTAAAAATAGGTTGTAAACTATATTTAGGAAGAGGCCCAAATGAAAGTTGCCGTCAGCTGTATATTTCAGCTGACAACTATGTTACCCTCTTACAAATAATACTTCAATGTTCTGGTGTCAGATAGATATAAAAACCTGTAAGTAGGTTATTTTCTGGTCTGAGAAATAAAAGAATAAGGAGCTAAAATAACCTCACCTGTTGCTAGGTGGCCTAGGTCTACTATAGAGACCAGCAGCCCAAATAGAGGCTTATTGATAGTAATTTTCATGCCTATGACACAAGATGTGTAGGTGCTACATGCTATAATGAGCCATTACATAAGCAAGCTGAATATTTACTTTTATGTTTATAATAATGAATAAAAGTGCTATATTACTACCTAAGCATATAATGTCATTTATAAACTGTGTTATGTCTGTTTGATCACCCAAATGTCTGTATTCACTGGCCTACACAGCCAGTATAGTGTTATGCTTGTGCAACTGTGTTAGTTTGGTTTTGGCCACTGCACTGTCTATTCCAGAGGTGCCACCCTGTGGGTACGAAGGCAAGGAACCCTCGAGAGGTTCCACCCTAGAGGTGCAACGGGATGGTTCCATGGCTAAAGATACCTTAGAATCTCCCTAAGGAGAGAGTGCTGCTGCTGGAGGAGGAGGAGAGGATGATGGGGCAAAGATGTTTGTAGTGGCTTAGAGGAACTGCTTATATAGCCTCTAGAAGTGAGTCGCTGGCTGCTTGGCCACTGAACTACAGGCAAGCCTTTCATTTCACTGGCCTATGCAGCCAGCATAGTGTTATGCTTGTGCAACTGTGTTAGTTTGATTTTGGCCATTCGCAATCTCTATTCCAGAGGAATTACCACCCTGTGGGTACGAAGGCAAGGAACCTCGGAGAGGTCTCCACCCGCAGAGGTGTGATCGGATGGTTCCCGTGGGCTACAGGAACCTTAGGAATCCCCAAAACAATGTAGTATCATCCCCAAAGGAGGCAACATGAGCATATGAGCAAGTAGTAACTGTGACATAGGAGTGGTAACTGTAATGTAGTAGTAGAGAAGTATAGGCAGTTTGATAATGCAATGAGATGCTCAGTTGTCATAATGACTGCCAGGCCATGGTAGCAGGATACTGATGGTTTGCTTAGAGAGTAAGGATCCCCAAGGAGAGAGGAATGGTAAGACATCCTCCACCTCCATCCAACAATGAAAACTACCTAAAGAAACTAAGGGAAACAACTAAGCTAAGTGTTATGACCTGATGCAACAGAGGAGAGAAAAAACCCTATGAGGAGGAAATCTCTGGGATCCAGGCCCAGGTCGCCTTCCTCCAGGCTTGGGATAATTTATTTAGTGACAGCTCTGCAGCTGCAATTTGGAAAACCAATTAAAGGGAGGTGGAAAATATTCCAATTTGGAGTAAGCTCTCACTCAAACCTCTAGTGGGAGCGTCTTGGAAGGTTGCAGAAAACACTGCAACAGTACGTGCATCCAAGGTGCAGGAGGAGAGCAACAACTGCTGAGGCACTCACCTGGCCTACCCACCTAAATCAAACCAGGTGAACCAGAGGCAGTCATAGGGAGAATTCGTGAAGGTGCCTTGCTAGGAAAACCACTAAAGTTAATGGCCAACTGTTATAGTGGAACACTAGAACCGAAGGAGATCGTCGTAACCACCCTTCACGCTAATCTTAAATTCTACACCAGGAGATGCTGTCGGCGGAGCAGGCAGCTAAAGCCAAGCCTGGGGTGAGGACATTCCCAGCTACGGGCCAGGTGAGAAGGATCCTGCCCCAAGTTGGACACACTCGATGATGTGGACTAAATGCAGAAGCGAGACCGTCGGCTGCAGGAACCCCTGCTCAAAATAGACTGGTTGGCATGCCCTGAAATTGATGAAGAGCTGAAAGCTGGTAAGCTGAATGAGCACAGCGTGCTGAGATCGTAATGAGCATTGAGTGCTGATACCTGGCAAGGTCAAATGCAAATTGAGCACAGCAGAATCCCAGGCTGAAGCTGAAAGGATGGCGGTAGGCATGAAGCAATGGTTTGCGTAAGCAAGGGGTATGATTTGCGTGAAAGTAGTGGACCTGATGGTGGGTAAGCAGTAGTAGTGGTAGGCGGACTATGCATAACGTACTGTATAGCAATTAAACAGCACTGATTTGGGGCAAACCAGCCAGACATAATAGCCAAATTAAGGTGACAAACACCGAGGATCTTGACGAGGCAGGTTGAAAAACAAAGCTAATTTAACAGCTCAGCAGGAGCTTAGTTGACTGACCTCAGAGTTGTAACTGCAATGAAACATGGAGTCAAATGCTTTGAAGCAGGTATAGCCAGGCAGTGCAATGAAGCTCAGGTGAAAAGAATTAAGTATGCAACATGAAGCAGCCATGGTTGAGCTGAAACACACAGAGAATAATAGCAGTTGCACTGGAGTAGTTTTGGCGTGATGAGCATAGTGTAAAAAAACACAAGCACTGGGTACAAATTAAGGTAAACAGCAGTGGCTGCAATTGTAGGTAAATGAAAGTAGTAGCATAAACTCTGAGTAGGTTTGCAGTTGCAATGCAAGTAATTCAAGAGTTGTAACTGAAAGCAAGTAGTATGAGCTCTGTAGTAGTAATATGCTAGGAGTTTAGAACAAAGCCACCAAAAAAGACAAAGCAAAACACAACAAAACAGAAAACAGAGAAGCCCAAAACAAGAAACAAAAAACACAGGAAGCACACAGCCAGAGGAAAGATACAAACCAGAAGCAGGAAACAAACACGAAAGTCCAGCAGAGACACACAGAAATAGTAGGCGGGGGAGGGAGGCCAGGACAAACCAACATAGCCTCCGACTAAAAAACAAATGCTTCACAGTGAGACTTAGAGGAACTGCTTATATAGCTCAGGAAGTGGGAAAGGCTGGCTGCTTGGCCACTGAACTATCAGCAAGCCTTTCATTTAGCGTAGAAATCATATTGTATTAGTTTGGGGTGGATCAATAGACCATGTGGCCTGTATGATGCTGCAGCTAGGCAGTATAAAAGCACCTCTTGTGCTCACTTCAGGCAGATTAGCCTAGACTCGAGATTAGTACCTATTGTATGTACTGTTGGGTAATACACAGATGATAGTGGAGACAACTGATGTCAAGTATTTCTGCTCTGTGGCAGCATCTACTGAGGAGGAGTAGTGCTGAAACTCAAGTTAGAGCTACGTTTATTATTTTGTTTATTTCTAGTTTTTCTGAGTTAATTTTTAGATAAATTAAAATTCACACTAAGCAACCAGTGTGTTTAAAACCAGCTACTGTGTCTGGTTATATCTATTCCTACACCCTTCCACAGACTGGCTGAAGCCAATAAAACTTGGTCAGGAGCCAGAGCAAGAAATCCAGGACCAAGAAACCATGCTGGATGAGTAGAGATAGTGGTGAAGGTGAGGAAAAGAATGCATTTTGGACCTACAAGAGATCAAACAGGGCAGAAGACAGAAGAATATGTGAAGAAATCTGAGAAGTGTGCAGAGTGATAAGGGCAGCAAGAGGCGGCTGAAGAGCGAATGAGTTAGTGCAGGGGATCAAAGAAGGAGAAAAAGATTTCTTCTGATATATCAGAGAGCAGAGGAAGAGCAAGGATCAAATTGTTAGGATCAGGAGGAGATGAGTGGTAGAAAGGAGGCTGAGCAGGAGAAGTACTTAATAAATACTTTGTTCAGTCTTCACCAATGGGAGGGATGAGCCCGTACCTGAGAGGAAGGGTGAGGTGGGAGAAGGTGGGAAGAAATAACCACAGATGGGGAAATTACGGTAGAAAAGAGTGAGGAGGGCCTTAGAGTTCCTAACGATGGACAAGCACCTGGCCAGACAGAGTCCACCACAAAGTGCTGAGAGATTTGGCAGAGGACTGGCAGGGCCATTGATGAACCTGTTCAACAGCTCTCTGAACTTATGGAGGGCTTGCCAGGGACTGAAGGGACGCACATGTGGTACCTCTCCATGAGAGTGGGCCAAGGATGAACCAGGGAACTACAGCCTTACTGCAATTGTGGGAAAACTGATGGAGACAATCCTCAAGGAAAGACAGGAACAATTTCTTGAGGATAACAATCTCCAGGACAGCAGGCAGCATGGGTTTGTCTCAGGCAGATCTTGCCAGATGAACTTGGTTGATTTTACTACTGGGTTATGAGGGCACTGGACAGGGGACATGAGTTGGATGTCCTCTACCTGGATTTCAGCAAGGCCTTTGGCTTGGTGCAACATGGTAGGCTTACCTGAAAGCTGAGTCTGGGAGCAGGGAGGAAACTGGTCAGATGGGTCGAGAACTGGCTGATGGGTAGACAGCAGAAGGTAGTAGTGGGGGGTGTGGCATCTAGACCAGGGCAGTAACAAGTGGTGTACCACAGGGCACGGTGCTGAGACTGGTTCTGTTTAGCATTTTTATAGCATGCATTGCAGTAGGGATTACCAGCAAGATCAGTCTCTTTGCAGACGACACAAAGATTTGTGCTGAGGTAGATGGGGGAGAGAGGGACAAAACTACTTCAGGAGGATTTGGCAAAACTGGAGGAATGGTCTCACACTTGGTAGCTTGGTTTCAATGCCAAGAAGTGCAAAGTGATGCATTTGGGAGGCAAGAACCTAGAACACAATTGCTGGCTGGAGGGTGTCCTGTTAACAAACTCCAAGGATCAGAAGGATCTGGGAGTGCTGGCAACTGGGAGATGAACCACTCTGCTCAGTGCAGGAAGGCAGCAACAAAGGCAAACAGAATGCTAGGGTGCATAGCAAGGAGGATTACTTCTAGGGTAGGGTCATCTTGCCTGTCTGCCAGTCCCTGGTGAGACTGCACCTTAGTACTGTATGCAATTCTGGTTCTCCAACTTGAAAAGGGACATTAAACTACTGGAGAGGGTACAGCGCAGGGCAACAAAAATGATTCTGGGGTTGGGGACAAACCATTTAAGGAGAGACTGAGAGAGCTCGACATGTATACCATGGAGGAAAGAAGGGAGAGAGGGATGATTGAGACCGTCAAGTACCTGAAGGGTTTGAACAAAGTAGACACCAGATGTACGTTCAATCTGAATGGCTGAGGGAAACCATGGGACACTCTATGAAGTTGGAAGGAGCAGGTTCAAGAGAGGAACTGAGGAGACACTACTTTCACAAAAAAGGGTGGCGGCAGGATGGAATGCTCTGCCAGAAGAAGTTGTATCACTGCAGAGTGTTAGAGGCACCAAGAAGAGGTGTGACAGATTCAAGGAAGGGTACAAACCAGGAGGTGGGTTATAGGGAGGAGGACTTATGAGGAGGGGACAGCTGCAGTCTAATGGACTGAAATGCTGCACACTCAAGCAGACTAGATAGACCAAATGGCCTGTATCTGCTAGCAATTTTGCATGTTTGTGTGTTCATATGGAATGCAGACATATTGAAGTACTGCTTCTGTTCTTTGTTTATTGTGGAGGATAAGAGGCTGCGGCCCGACTGTGTCATCAAGCCCAGGGTGGGAGGGAGAGGTTGTCAATATAGAAACAATTTCAGAGGCAAGGTTATAAAGGTTAAACACACTAAAGATAGACAAATCATTGTCTAGAAGTGCTACATCTACAAGTGGTAAAGAGTTGGGGCTGGTCCTGACTGCACCACCAGCAGAGCTCTTTATTTTATTTCTTTTATTTAGCTTTTAATAGCACACTGGAGATGTGAATGTGCCAAGGTTTTGAAGGACAGCAAAGATAGTGTCTCTGCACAGAAGCAGAAATTGAGACAAACCAGAAAAGAGTGGCATGGGGTCATAATGTTATGGAAGTAACTGCACAAACAAAAACATTGTATACACAACGACGTGCACTTGAACAGGATCCGGAGAAAACCCCAACTGACACAAGAAGCGTATACACCATGCAGAAGTCTTTGTTTTGCATGGGGCTTTGACTCCATACCCACCAACATGGGGTGTGCTTTGCCCCACACCCCCAGACTTATTATAATCAACTCCAGGGGTCATGGACTTTGGGGAAAGAAAAAACTTGGAGGCGGACCAATATTTAAAACATATAGAAACAGATGAAAGACCTTTTTGTCCATCTAGTCTGTAATAGTAGCCTTGCTTAGAATTTCACTAGTTGCCTACTATCTGTTTTGTGTGAGGGCTCCTTTGTGCCTATCTGTAGCAATGCAATTTTGAATGCACTTATTGTTTTGGCCCCCACCACGTCTGAGTCAGGCTATCCACACATCTACCACCTCTCTGTGAAGAACTTCCTGCTGTTGGTGGTGAATCTGTCTCCTTTTAGCCTTAGGGCATGCCTCCTAGTCCTACTGTCTTTGAGGAAAGAGTCCATGTGCTTACACCCTGTTTACTCCTTTGCTGTATTTGAAAGTTTCTACCATGTCTCCTCTCTCTCTTCTCTGTTGCAAGGAATACATTTAATTCCATCGCCTTTCCTCATAGGATATGTCATGCAGACCCTGCACCATTTTAGTTGCCGTCCTCTGTACTGTCTCCAAAAGCCACAGTGTAGTGAGACGGTCACCTGAGATTAAACTGCAGCTTCTGGTCCCTGATGTTGCCGGAGGCAGGTGCTCTAGCCACTTCACCACTAGAGTGACTCAGCCAACACCGCCCCAACAGCATCCTTCACATCCTTACATGGCATCTACAGCGACAGGGGTAGCAGTTCTTACCACGCTGTAACAACACCCGTCGTTGTAATGCCATTTGCACTTCCTGCAGTTCTTCATATGTGGTTTTGTCTGCGCTATTGTGACCTGGTACCAGGAAGGGTAGAGCTGCCAGCCCTGAAGTGTATAGTGGGAAAGTTCTGACATTACATAAACTCTCACTGATGGAAGTTACTATATACCATAATAAAGGAGAGACTATCAGGTTTCCTGGAAACAAATGAACTACAGGACACTGGAAAACAAGGGTTTATGGGAGGGAGGTCATGCCAGAGGATCAGATGCTGTACTTTTTGATTTGGGTTTAAAGGTGGTGCACAAGGGTTAGGCAGAGGACATACTAAATATTGGCTTCAGAAGTCTTTGACTCTGTACCACACAGATGGTTGGTTAAAATATTACTAACCCCATTTATTTACTGCTTTCTCCATTTACAAAACCCTCTCATGTATCTGTAGCTAAATGGGAATACTTTTAAACACTGCAACTGGTTACAATGAAATATTGTGTTTTTACCTTTTCATCATGTTTTACTGTAAAACTAGTTATTTTCATGCAAAGTAATTGTAGTGTAAACACAAATGCAACAATAATTGTGTAAATTAAATTTAGCAGTGTCAATAGCACCACATTCACTGTAATGGAAAAATTGCTAATTAGCACAAATTTATTTTAGCGTAAATCAGTGCTTCAGTGAAAATAGCAAAATTATTTGACAGTAAAAATGTTAAGTTTTGCAGCATATTCCCATAACTGAAGTCTTTTAAGAGTATTGCACTGATCAGACCATGTGACCATGTTGTATGTGGAGCGTAATAATTTAGTTGAAGCAAGACATCTTGCCCACAGCGTAGAAACCCTATGACAACCTTATACTAATAGCTAAGACAAGGAGTTTTAGGAGGATGTTGGGAAGTATTTATTTAAAAGAAAGTGTGGTGCATCTGTGAAACAGGTTACCAACAGCGATGATCTGTGCAAAATCAGTGGGGATTCAAACATGGGTGGGACAGGCACATACACAGGTAGAGTTCAGCAAAGGTGAGGTGGGGAAGAAGAGTTATGTGCCACCAGGTCCCTTACAAACAACAGTAAGTGGAGCAGGGAGATGGGATGGGCTGCAGGGCCTTTTCTGCTGACAATTTCTGCATGTCTGTATTTCTACAATGCCAAGAGCCAGCAGTGTCATTTGTGTATTTCCCCTTTCCCTTTCCCTCTGGAAGCAATATAGTGTAGTGGTTAAGAGCACTGGGCTGCAAACCTGGAGACCTGTGTTGGAATCCCACAACCCCCACTTGCATACTGTGTGGACCTGAACAAGTCACTTATCTTTTGTGCACCTGGAAACAAGTTTTGGTTTAGCGTGCCTTTCCTGGTTAAACAATTTCCCTTTCCCATTCCCTTTGTATAATAATCTCCATAACTCTACTCCCAGTCCCCAAAATACTCTTATAATACTGTGCACCTTGAAACCAATTCATGACTTCATGATTTTCAGACTGATTGGGTCAACCTTCCTAGGGTCCCTGGTGACTCATTTGCTCTGTCCTTACATCTTAACCACATGAATGGTTGCTCCATTGAGGCTTCCATTGCTGCGGTGAGCACACTGTGGGTGGGGGGCTAACTGGCTCCAGATTTATCCAAAGTAGCCCTACCCTCTTCACACCAGAAAAATGGATCAAGGTCAGAAGGAGTCCAAAGTATTGGAAGACTGTTGTTTGGTATTGTGGGGTTAGGGTAAGGAGGGGGTAAAAGAAATGGTGCAGCTGGTATTTTAGAATGCTTTGTGATTTTTCAAGGCTGGGACCACAGGGAAGGGAGGCAGGATGGGAAACCCTGGAATGCAGTGGTGGAATCTGAGGGACTAAGAGGAATGCAGCTCCAGGAAGAAATTACATGTCTGACTCCGAGACAAAATGGGAAGGACTGCTTATTGTTAAATGCACCCACAAATCACATACAATGGACTAAAGTGTACACAGATATAATATAATGAGGAAACATGTTCCCAGAAAAAAAGATGAAACTGACTCAACTCCTAAGATAGGTAAATAAGATAACATGTTTTATTATATTTACACCTCAGAGCCCTCCTGGGCTGCTGGACCTGCTGCCACTCATCTGCTTCTAGCGGACCGGAGCCTGAGCGCTCACGCAGGACCTTCCCGGGTGAGAGCCATGGATTCCGCTCTGTTCTCGGGCTGGACCACGCTCACCCTGAAAGCTGCTGGAACTAAAGCCTGCACCCGCTGATGCTGGATCGATTAGCTGCTGCCTCATGAGACTTCCTCCCTGGACTGCTGCCTGAGCCTCCCGCTGGTTGGCCAGACTAAGCCACAGTTGCTCAGACACTCTACACCTCAGAGCCCTCCTGGGCTGCTGGACCTGCCACCGCTCATCCGCTTCTAGCAGACAAGAGCCTGAGCACTTCACACAGGACCTCCCCAGGGTGAGAGCCACAGATCCCACCTGTTCCTCGGGCGGACCACACACTTACCATGAAAGCCACTGGAACTAAAGTCTGCACCCGCTGATACGGACTGTTTAGCTGCCACCATGAGACTTCTGCCTTGAGCCTCCCACTGGTTCAGCCAGACTAAGCCATAGCTGCTCAGACCTCTACACCTCAGAGCTCTCCTGGACTGCTGGACCTGCCACCGCTCATCTACTTCTAGCAGACTGGAGTCTGAGCACTTCACACAGGACCTCCCCAGGGTGAGAGCCACAGATCCCTCCTGTTCCTCAGGCTGGACCATGCTCACCACAGCCACTGGAATTGAAGCCTGCACCTGTATGCTGGACCACTTAGCTTCCACCTCACAAGACCTCCTCCCTGGATTGCTGCATTGAGCCTCCCTTCTGGTTCGGTCAGACTAAAGCCATAGCTGCTCAGACCCTCTACACCTCAGAGCCCTCCTGGGCTGCTGGACCTGCTGCCACTCATCTGCTTCTAGCAGAGCAGAGCCTGAGCGCTTCACGCAGGACCTCCCCGGGTGGAGAGCCACGGATTCCACCAGTTCCTTGGGCCGGACCATGCTCACCCCCAAAACCACTGGAACTAAAAGCCTGCAGCCGCTGATGCTGGACCATTTAGCTGCCACCTCATGAGACTTTCTGCCTTGGAGCCTCCCCGCTGGTTCAGCCAGACTAAGCCATAGCTGCTCAGACCCTCTACACCTCAGAGTCCCTCCTGGACTGCTGGACCTGCCACCGCCATCTGCTTCTAGTGGACCGGAGCTGGGCACTTCACACAGGACCTCCCAGGGAGAGAGCCACGGATCCCGCCTGTTCCTCAGGCCAGACTACGCTCACTCCCGAAGCTACTGGAATTAAAGCCTGTGCCTGCTGATGCTGGACCACTTAGCTTCTGCCTCATGAGACTTCCTCCCTGGATTGCTGCCTTGAGCCTCCCGCTGGTTTGGCCAGACTAAGCTGTAACTGCTCAGATACATTTCTGCACCACCAGCGCCCCCAGCAAACAAAGACTTTTGAAATTTTGCCACCTGACTGCTGATTGGTCCAGGCTGCCAGGGACTCTGTTATTGGCTGGAGTTCTCCATTTCAGCTCCCAGCATTTTTTCTGTCTAATTTCTGAAGGAGCCTTTTGCCTCTGCCTAGAACATAGTTATTAAGAGTATTTTTAGTTGTTTCTTCTACATCAAAACTGCCTAGGTTTATCTCTGTGAAGATAAATCTAATTTTCTGCCTGCTTTAGTCACTGTATTACAGCTACAGTTAGTACAGCCTATCTTAGCAAGGATTTCAAACTGAGACTCTTAGAGCCAAAGTGATCACAGCCCTTCTACAGCTTTGTTTAAAGTTTAAATTTTAGAGTGATGAGGCCTCTCACTTCTCTCAATTATCCCCTTCCTGAAACCTGACTCTCCTTTTAATTTTCTCCTGAGGTATGCCTTTACCCAACACCTCACCCTTACATTGCTCACCCCGAAGCCAGCTGGAACTAAAGCCTGCACTCGCTGACTCTGGACCGCTTAGCTGCTGCCTCACAAGACTTCCTCCCTGGACTGCTGCCTTGAGCCTCCCTTTTGGTTCGGCCAGACTAAGCCATTGGTCCCTTGGCGCCACGTGACTGCTCCCTACCTCCCCACCTCACCCACCCTGGGTGGACCTTGCCTTATATAGAGACTATCACAGTCAGATGACTAAGTATCTGATTTCCATTTGTCCCTCATCATCCACGACCACTAGGGTCCCCATTCTCTCAAGCTAACATAAAAATCTGGCAGCTCCTACCCTGTGCTCCACAAACTAAAACTGACACCTAAGAAAAGCTCTGTAGTTTTTCCTTCCATGATTTCACATCAATCTAACCAGTAAACACCTCCCTGGTGAACACTAACACTGCTGAATGAGCTCTGTCATCATAGGTAGCCTATCACACCTGTTCCTCCTATACTCAGTGGCTATGCTGCTATGCTTAGCTGTAAACAGACCTGATTATGTGAACTTAGGTCCACCAGATCATTCCCTGTACAGAGGAGCATCAGTTTTCCAATCTCCTACAACTAAAAAGATATGCACATGGACCTGACCCACTGCTAATAAAAAATGGCCTTTTCTACCTAACTGGAGATTATACAAAAAGTGCCTTGAAACTGATTATTCCTTACCCCTTAGTTCCACTGCAAGCTATGGTACCTGCTGCTTCTGACAATCCTCTTACCTGGTGACATGGAATTAAATCCTGGACCACTTCATAATCTCTGCTCTGATCCACTACTCAGGGGCTCAAAAGGTCTCCTTATCGCCCACCACAACATAAGAAGCCTAGAACACAACCTAGTTGACCTTGAGGCCTGGACATTCCTGTACAAGCCCTGACTTATTATGCCTATCTGAAACATGGCTCAAACCTGCCGTCCCAGACTAACGATGTTCCATCCCTTTACAACCTCCTCAAGAAGGACAGACCACACCCAAAAGAGGTGGCGGTGTGGCTATATATTTTAAAGACCAGCTTCACCTTACAGAACTGGATGCTGACCCCATGACACACTGTGAATCGCTACATGCCCTCCTCACTCTGGGGCAAAACAAATTACGCATTTTATGTACCTACAACCCCTAATAATGCCCACCATGGCTTGGATGAGCTACTTAACCAGACATCTACACTCTCGGCAAAACGAAGTAATCAACATAGGTGATCTTAACATTAACTGGCTAGAAAACAACAAGGCCACTTCACTGTCAAAATTCAGAGTCATAACCATCTCCTGCAAATTGACCAGCCAACCAGGACTGCCTCCGCACAAATACAAGCTCACTCATTGACTGGATCCTAACAGCAGGACTGAGCATATCCAAGCTGTTAGCACTCTTGCTGAAGCAATCACTGACCACTCCCCCTCTACTGCATCTGGGGATGATCCCTGCCAACCCCCATGCTAATCTGCCCTTTGTCACTTTCAGAAATTACGCCAACCTTATCCCTAAAGTTCCTAGATGACGTGGCCAACATAAACTGGTTTGATCTCCACAATGCCCATGAAGTGCAGGCTGCCCTTGACATATTCATCACCAAATTTCTTGCCTTACAGAATCACCACTCCCACCTCATTACCGCTTGAATAAAAGGGACACACACTAGGCAGCTAAAAGGACCTCCTTGCCAAACTCAAAATATGAGACAGGAGCTGGTGCTCTTTAAAGTCCTCTGGATGGCAAAAAGACTACAACCCTACAGGAGACTAATAACTGACTGCAAAAGGAAATAAGGACTGCAAAGAGCTCCTACTGCAAAACTCTGTTGAATAACTCTTCAGGAGATCCCAAAAATGCTGGTCCCATATTAAAACATTCTTGGTATCCTCTCACTCCTGTACTCGAATGACATGGTATTGAAGGTATACTCTGCAACAACCCACAGATAATTGCTAACTTTTCAACAAGCAATTCACAGACCTAATTGGGTACACCTCCTCCTTCCCTACCACACATAGTGCGGACCGCTCTGATTTCTCTCACAAGGACTCTGCTACATCCTCCTTCCATTTCAAGCTGTCACAAAAAGGATATAACTAATTTTCTTGATCCATCTTGGACAGCACTGCCACAGGCTCTGACAGTCTCAAACCCAAACTTCTGAAGTTAGCAGTTCCACTCATTGCCGCCCTCTGGCCAGAATCTTTACCTCTCCTATGCCAAAGCTGCATCCCTGATATCTGGAAGAAACCTAGAGTCACACCTGTGTTCAAGAAAGGCAACAAAAGGACCCATCCAACTACAGGCCTATAGCCATCCTGTCTGTGCTAAGCAAAATTTTGAAAAGATTGTTGCCAACCAAACCATAGAATTCCTCCTTAGAAACAACCTCTTATCAAGTGCCCAGCATGGCTTTTGCAAAGGGCATAGTACAACCACAGCCTTACTCAAACTTACAACAGACACCATCTCTGCCATGGACTTGGGCCTACTAAGAGGGGCTGTCTTCACTGATATGACCAAGGCATTTGACCTGGTGGACCACTTTCTTCTCCTTCACATCTTAAAACCATGGGATTCATAGTAAATGTAGCCAGCTGGTTCAGTAGCTACCTATCAAACAGAATCCAAGTGGTTAAATTCAACTCAGCCTACTCAGATCAAGCCACTGTGAACATCGGAGTACCAAAGGTTCCATTCTAGGGCCTCTACTATTCTCAATATTTATAAATAATATTTCCTTCTACCTCCTCCACCTCTGTCTTATTCTATGCTGATGACGTAGTCTTGTACACCAGTGCTAAGGACATTACTGACATCAATTTACGCCTGTCCACAGATTTCCAACATATACAGACTTGGTTATTATCAATAAACTTGTTCTAAAAGAGGCCAAAACCAAATCTATGCTATTTGGATCCACCCACAGGCTCAAATCCAGCCAACACAATTTCCAAGTATCCTGCATCAGTGACTCACTCACGGCATTGTCCACGTCATTCAAATACCTAGGAGTAACTCTGGACCCATTCCTAAGATTTGACCAACACATACAGTTAATCTGTAAATCTGTTAACTCAAACTCGGCATTGCATACAGGACCAGATATGCCTAACACCATCAGCTAGGCTGGTAATCACCAGGTCATTCTCCTGTCTACTTTGACCTATGGGTCTGCTACTTATGCTGTCTCCTCCTAATTGCACTTCATAAATGGGATGTAACCTAAAACAATATATGCAGGAATGCCTCTTCTTCTCCAAGACTGAAACACCATTGCCTCCTCTACTCTGAGTTAAATTGACCATCTCCCAGTGCCACCAGATCCCACTCTCTGTACTCTACTGTGAACAACATCATGAGGACTCAGACCTCTATGGCACTGGCTGAGATGCTCACTCACCTATCCTCCAGCTTGGCCTGCGCTTTTCTGACAAATCTCTTCTTATTGTGCCTAAATACAAAACAACAAAGAGTGCTAGTGCATTTGCCCTCCATGCCCCTCAGCAGTGGAACTCCCTACCACTGATGTTCACCTAGCACCCTTGTACCACGCCTTTAAAAAAGCTCTGCTGTTACCTCATGTCATCTGATTCTGTAACCTGTTTCAAGCCCCATAATGTACAGCTCTCCCCAAGCACTCTCAACTGCCTCTCTCATCTGCCCTTCCTAGCACTTCTATGTTACCCTCCCTAGTTACTCTGACCTACTACTCTCTGGATGCGCTCCCACAAGGGCCCATTTTGCTAACTGTTCCTGCCTATTTGACCTGCCTTCATTCATTGCCATAAGGTTTTTCTATCCTTATGCTACCTCCCTTGTTTTCACTGATGACTAGAATCTCTCATAATATATTCTGTGCTATCCTACCTGTTTCCTGCTTGGCCCCCACTCTGGTGACAAAAATATGATATTTAGTTTGTACCGTGACCAAACTCTGTACTTTACACACATTAATTATGCATAATACCCTTTTTGCAGATTACCTCTTTCATACTGCTTGTATAATGCCCTGTGATACAAAATGCCCTTATGTTGTTTGCTACATGGTCATGTTCCTCCTTTTGTTTCACCTTATCTCAATGTTTAATTCCCTACTCAGAATATGACTGTTTCTTGCCTTCTGTATGTATTTCCTGCAAATTGTTTAATTCCCATTTCAGAATGTTACTATTCTTGTCTTCTGTATGTATGCCTGTTACTGCTCTGTAACTTCCTGGTCATGCCTGAAAATAGACATCCTGTTGGCTAGTGCACCTACCTGGTAAACAAAAACTAAATAAATAAATAAATTATATCCAGCTGCCAGTTTGTTGGATATGTCTGTGTTTTGTAACCAGCATCACTTGTGTAAAAGGCTATGAAGGTCTTCAACACACAGTATGTACATTACAACATATTTTCTGTTTGACAGGTAATGTTTCTTAATCCTATATAGATCTTCCCTGTTGTCTTGCTCTCCTGCACATGTCAATTCAACGTTTGCCTCCTTGCAGTGCCTCTTTAGAAAACACAAAGAGTGCTTGCTGCCAGCCATCTCCAGGACAAACGTGGACAAAATGTTATTTTATTAACCTATGCAAGGAGGATGAGTCAGATTCCTCTTTTTGTTCTGAAATGTTAGCCATGCAGAGACCCCGCCATCCTAACTTGTTTCCCCATAACCAATGAGGAATTGTGTAGCTGGAGGCAACTGTCTCTTTCTTCATTATAGAAATTTGTTCTGAGATGCAATGTCATACATGTTCATTACATAGCTACATAGATAGACACATAGAAGTGATGGATATAGTCTGTTCAGTCTACCCTGTCACTAGTTACTTTATAAGTGATGTCCTGTATTCCCATTTCTTTTTGATGTCTTGTAAGCCTATTACTTTTGTATAAATAGCTCCTTCCCCATCCTCTACCCTTTTTTCTTTACTAATCTCCAAAATCCACCCTCCAAGCCATAAATGTAACTATTGTTTGCTTGTTCTTGTCACAAACCCACTCAGCAGGTCAGCCCTGTACTCCCAATGTGCCAACCTCCAAGCGCAGTCTTATGAACAGTTTAACAGAACAAGGTAACCTCTCGCCTGTTTTGTGAGTTCGGATCAACCTTTGGTCTCCAGTCTTGGAGGATTCAAACTGTGAACCTCTTGCTAGCATACCCAATGTACAGGCTCAGATAATTCTGTCTTCAGGGGCCAGATATCTTTGCCTACGGGCACCTACCCAGGTGTACAGAAATGAACCCTTAAAAACTTTAATAAAGACCTCAGATTTAAAACTCTTCTTTTTCCAGTTTGGTATCACCATTCAAGCTTAGGCCTAGTGTCAGCTATAACATATATACTTTTCTTGCAAATGAAAGAAATCAAAGACAGAACAAGTAAGCTCTAAAAGAGTTTTACTAAAGTAGATAATAATATGTAAACATACAATACAGAACTATTATATCAAAAGACATAACAAATCTTAGAAAAGAATAAGGTTTTAAACAGTGCAATTCCTACTACAGTAATTAGATTTATCTCTCTAAATACCTGCTTAAAGTGCTCCAAAGATGTTTATTTGTCAGAGTCTAGATAAAAGTTTTCTGAAGAAAAACAGAATTAATGTTTAAAAGCTGGTTTTCCCACCTATTTGGCATGAGGTCACCTAGCTCCTCCCTGTCAGTATATATAAAAAATATATCTATATAAAACAGGATGTCTTTTCAAGAATTAAATTCTGCAATCCTCAGCATGACTTATGTCCTTCAAATGACATTTCTTTGTTCTCATGATAAGCTTCCCTTTCCAGGACATGAAAGCATCTTTGTGATTTCACACAGGATACTAAACCTGGTTTCCCTTCCTGAAACATCATAAAAGGGATGCAGATTTCCTTTTATCAGCTAAAGCTATAATTAACTTAGAAAAGTCTGTATGCAGCTTCTGGACTGCCATGTAACACCTTGTCTCTAAAACCTGTGTGTGTATGATCTCACATGCTGTTTCAGAATTTTTCTCATGGCTTTCATCTTTCAGTTGAAACCTGGGGGAGTGAGGTCACTCCAAGAGCACCAGATTTCTCATCATCTCTCATGACAGACAGTCCATAACCCATTTTATTTTACAAAAAATGATACAGTGATCAGAACTAGCTGTCCAAGCGTTGCAGTTCTTACCCTTGATGTATATGCTATCTGTTCATCCTGTACCTGTTTATTTGTATCACCCTACTCATTGTTTGTATTTCACATTGTTGTAATTCCCTTACACTGTTTTGTAAACCATGCTCTTGTAATCTCCTCGGCCGTACCTGGAAATAGGCATTCCTTGTTTAGTGTGCTTACCCGATAAACAAAAGCTACTAAATAAATAAATAATTGCTGCTTCCATGACCCCTTGGGCATCTTATTTCACTTGTCCATCACCCGTCAATGAATAACATCCTGACATCTGTCTTAAAACCTCCCAACAATTTTCAATCATGCCCTTTGTAACTTGGGTTTTGTTTCTGCAGAACAGGTCACTACTATTCACCTTATCTGCACTCCTCAGAAATTTGTAGTTTCTATCATATTCCCCTCTCCCTCCTGTCTTCCAGTGTGCACATATTGAGGTCCACAAACTGTAGCCCATATGTCTGTCATCCTGGATCAACCTGGTGGTCTTTCTTTGCATCATCACTACCAACCTATTCCTGTCCTTTTCAGGTGCTTGTTCCAGAATATGGCATAGTACTAGAAATGTGGCTCACCAGAGACCTGTCCAGTGGCAAGATTATGTCCTTTCTTCTATTGTTAAAGCCTCTGCCAATGCACCCTAATATCCTGTTAACCATGCTGAATGCTCTATTGCACTGTGCATAGACTTTGAGGCTGTTGCCAATAATGAGCCCCAAGTTCCCTCTTCTACATCAAAGTCTTGGGACAGGTTCTGCCAGTGAACTCTTTGCATTTCTAACACTCCTGGAATTGAGATGAGTGCAAAGAAAAGGGGGACAAGATATTGTTTTACCCCAGTTTCGATACTGAATAGCATATACCAAATGCTGAATACCAGACTAGATGCCCCCTTTCCAAGTACTAATATATGTCAGAATATTCCAGAAAATACATTCTCCAAGGCCCATTGTTCTATTGCTAACTAATCAACTATTGGGTGGGGTAGCATACTTAGCAAAATATCTGTATTCATTTGTAATACATGTATTTGACGCAGCAGTATACCGAGAGGCATTACAAAGTTGATTCATAGGTTCATAGATTCATAGATTGATACAAGTTCAGAAGGCACATGCCCATTTATGAACTCGCCACCAGCTAAATTAGCAGTGGAAGGAAAATTTCTTGTCACCCATGTATTTAACAAGGTTTTCTTAAATTGTTCTATGTTTTTGCTGTTTATAATATTACTAGGCAATGTTTTCCAGATTGGAGGAATTCTCGTGTAAAAATCTAGATCGTTTATTGGTTTTACATAAGGATGATTTTAGTTTTGAATTGTGGGATCTAGTGGGATTACTTGTTGAAAACTTTTCCAATCCTATTGTGTTTAACAAGTAATCATTATTGTATGCATTGTAAGTATAGATTAAGTTAGCCTCTGAGTATTCTGTACTTCAAAGAGTAAAGCTCTAAAGATTTTAATCTAGAACCATAATCAAGTTTGGACATATTAACAATCCTTTTAGTTATTCTTTGTTGAACTCTTTCTGTCATGTTTAAATAGCCAATGGAAGTTGGAGCACAAAATGAAACACAGTAGTCCAAATGTGGACGAACCAGGCTTGTGTATAGGGAAAGATGACAGATGATTCCCTGCTTTTGATATGTCTCAATATACAACCTATAATCTTGTGACATTTTTAACAGTTTTATTTGTATGGTGTTAAATTTTAAGTTATCAGTTATAGTTATACCTAAATCTCTTTCTTCTGTTGTAAGTGTTAATTTCACATTTTGAATAAAATATGGGTGTCTCTTATTATTGTTCCCCATATGCATTACCTTACACTTTGCTGGGTTAAATTTCATTTTATTGTTTACTGTCCATGATGTTAATTTATTTAAATTATCTTGGAGAGTGTTTGCAGATGCAGTAGTGTTCGCAATACAGCCCCATTTGCAATCATCTGCATATTTATTTATCCAAACTTCTTTTGTTGTTTGCATACTTGCTATCAGTATATTAAAAAGTAAAGGCCTCAAGAACAGATCCCTGTGGTACTCCACTGGTGGCAGGGCTTCAGTTGGATTTATGCCTTGTACAAACACCCTTTGATGTCTGTTGTATAACCATGCTGATATCCACTTAATTAAGTACATGTCCAAATTTATATTAATGAAGTTGTTTGATCAAAATTTTATGGAAACAGTGTTGAATGCTTTTTCAAAATCCAAGAATATAATGTCCACTGGAAGGCCCTTTATCTAGGGCATCACTAACAGGTTCAAAAAACTAATAAGGTTTGTTTGACATGACCTACCAGTAGTGAAGCCGTGTGGAAATGTCAGTACAATTGGAAATTTTAAGATAATTGGAAATGTTAACATATATTAACTGCTCAATAATTTTACTGACAAATGATGAAAGGCTGATAGGCTTATAATTAGATATTAACTGTTTATTACCTCCCTTGTGTATTGGGGTTATATTTGCTTCTCTCCAAGACTGAATCACTTTCCATTATTTACAGACATATTGAACAAATAGGTAAATGGTCCAGCAAGTTCCTTTGATACCTGTTTTAAGAACTTGGGGTGAATACTGTCAGGGCCTGGAGATGTATTGCATTTAATTTTGTTAATGGCCTCTAATGTGTCTTGTTCAAGGAAGAATAATTTAATATTTGATGATTGTAATGTATCTTGATGAGTAAAATCCATTGCATTAAATATGCTTGTAAAATAATGATTGAATTTAGTAGCCATTTCTTTTTCGTTAGTTATTAATTTATCATTTACTTTTAGTGGTTCAATTCCTGTACATGTTTGTTTTAATGAACCTATATAGTTATAAAACTGTTTTTATTGTCTTTGATGTCTTTGGCTAAATTTATTTCCATTTTTGTTCTGATTTTTAATTATTTGTTTAGTTTTTGGCAAGTATCTTAAACTTGCCCCAATCTGAAGCCTTTTAGTCTTACTGTATTTTTTATAGGCACAATGTTTCTTTCTTATTATACACTGTATATCTTTAGACCACCACATGGGAACTCTTCATTTGCTATTATTATCATGTTTTGTTCTCTCAGGTACCCAGGTATTTATACAGTAATCTATTTTGGTCTGTATTGTCTCCTACACATGTTTGAAGTCAAGATTACCTAGGTCTTTTAACCATTCCCATGAAGTCAGGTACTTTTTATGCTTTATAATCGGCTTTGTGATCATTTTAAACTTACTTATTCCTTTGTTATAATTTGTTTGTTTTAAGATGTCACATACAATCATGTTGTGATCACTGTCACCCAGAGGGTATGATAACAGGGTGGAGAGAAGGTCAGCATTGTTTGTAAAAAAAAAGGTCAAGTATATTATTATTCCTAGTGGGTATAGTTACTAACTGATCCAGTCCATGTTTAAATGTAATTTCTAAAAACTGCCGTTCAATAGTGCTGTGCGTATCAAGTGTTTACCAGTTTATATTTGGAAAATTAAAATCACCTAAAATTATTAAGTCTTCTTTCACTTCAATATTGTCTAACTGCTTCAAGAAGACTAGGTTATCTTCCTGGTTTAAATTAGGTGATCTGTAACAAAGGCCTATAGTTAAGGTTTCATTGCCTAATTCAATTTTGGCCCAAAGTATCTCAGTTGGAGAGTCCTCATATATTATCACATGACAATTGTATTTATTGGATATGTGTAGTTAACCCCTCCTTTAACATTTTGTCTGTTTTTAAGAATTTTGTAAAACCACTTATATCAGAATTCCAATCATTTTCAGTCAACCATGTTTCTGTAATACAACAGATGTCAATTTCCTTATTAGCAAGAATATATCTTCGCTGATCTAATTTATTTGTTAAGCTCTGAGCATTAGTTAGTAGAATTCGTATTCCTTAACTTTAACTTTGTTATTATCAATTTCACTTTGTGTAGTATCTTCCTGACTTTGTGGATTTCTTTGATTATTCAAACCAGGTTTTGATATCCTCTTCTTTTTCTTAGTTTTTTTATTGTTTTTGCAATCATTATTATTGCTCCACATATTGCTTACAGAAGTATATTCTACTGAATGTGTTCTGTGTATAACAGTTGCACACTCCCATTTAATAGTTTAAATTTGCATCTGTTGTGTTGTTAAACTGGAGGCTGAGAAATTGTGACCCTGCTTTATTTAAATGTAGTCCATCTTGACCGTACATGTCATAGTTTCCATTGTATTCTTCCCAATGTGTTATACATTTAAGTTTTGCCTCAGGCACCATTGTCTGAGACAGTTGTTTGTTTCTTTTAATATACAGTTTTGTTTGTATGTTGCTGTATGAATTTTGATGTTTCAAGTGTTGGACTTGATACCAAGCATCCTCAGGGTCAATACTTTCTTCTTCTTCCCTCCCCTTTTACTAGTCCTCATAGAAATTCAGTATATTCTTTCTTCAGTGTTATAATTCTGTATGATGCCCTGGCCATTTTAGGAGTTATCCTCAATACCAGCTTTCACACTGAGGGGGCTTCTTGGTAACTTTTATAAACTACCAAACCATGTTAAACTACATATTTAGATGTAAGCAGCAGAATTATTTAACAGAGGGGTTCTTCATAACAGACCCATGGAGCCCAATCTTCTGATATCAGGAAGCATAAAATAAGGGGTTAGGATACTGTACTTTCTATGGGTGAGGCGCCTGCCTTTATTGAATTCTCTTTGACCAAGAAGTACTTCAGATTGAAAACGATGTTTTGAAACCATTACAACAAGTTTAAACATAGCTTGGCAAACAAAAGGGTTAGGCTGCCAGAAGATTTAGAATACATAGGCTTTTAGGAAGTGTATAAATGAAAGGGGCACAGCAAGGTTAATACAGTCACACACCTCTTTCTTGTCCAAGTAAGATGTATTTGAAGTTAAAAATTCAATTTTAGCATAGTAAACCTGGGTGTAGGTTGTTTTCCCAACAGTTTTTGTTTCTGTCCAGTGTACTTTAGCTTTTTCTTTGGCATGTATTTCCAGGTATTTCACTTTGATATCTCCACTAAGTTCTAGAGTCACCTTGCCTGGAGACAATCTCTCCACTGGAGTAGACAGGAACATTGCCATGAATCCCACGGTCAAAGCTTACAATTACATTCTGCACATTCCCCAGCACCATGACTGTAACAAAAATATATTAAAAATATGGTAAGAAATGTTTAAGATTTCCTATAACATGTGATCTCTGCTTTACACAGATCAGTGTATTTGCTGTGCAAAAGCTGCAGGCAGAAACAGTGAGTTCTTTAAAACAGTTCACAGTGTTTGAAAAGTAAGATTGTTATGCTGCTCATAGCTTTAGGGTCTGTGGATCTGAACATAAATGGGTGGAAAGAACTTCCCACTTTACATTAGATGTCTTTCAGTTCCACTTGGGGGAGGGGGCACTACATCTATGCTCTGCACCAGTGGATCAACAAACTAGGATCAGGATACTTTGCAGTAGTTTAACTCCTTTACTGCTGTGGGTATTTTGCATTCCCTTGCCAGATTATTGTTGTTATTTTACACTGTATTATTTGAAACTAAAATATCTGTGGGTTATCTGCAAGAAAAAGCAGGGACAATGTGAATGTTTTATTGGCTCAATCTGACCGTATTTTTTTTATTATTATTTTATTGATATCTAAGATTTGCAGTAGTTTAACTCCTTTACTGTGGTGGCTATTTGCAGACAACTCTCTGCCCTGAGGGAGGAAGTTGCCTGTCTTCAGGCCACACTGGACAGTAGTAAGGAACCTTCCCAGGCCACACTGGACAGCAGGAAGGGAACCTCCCCATCCAGGAGCACCAGAGCCACCACCACTACCTCAGAGGTTGCGAAGAAAGAACAGCAGTTGGACCACAGTGGGCTCAGGAGGGTGAGGATGGTGGAACAGAGTCACACCCAGTCAGTTGTTCCACCCACACCATACACCATTCTGGGGGAGCATAGTTCCCCATGGATGCACCCACACAGGAGACTAAGGATGCTGAGGACAACTGTCACAAGGGAGGCCCACAGGAAGGAGGCAGAGGACACCACAGGAAAGGAAGCAGCTCCTGGTGGGGACTCAATTATTAGGGGACAGAACTGGGGGAGCAGGAAAACTGAAGTAAGGTGCCTGCCTGGTGCCATGGCTTGAGGGACAGGAAGCGCATCCTCAGGATCACGAGAACAGCTGATCGGGAGTCTGAGCTGGATGTCATTGTCCACCTAGAGACAAATGACTTGGCTCATCATGAGATTAGAGCGTGCAGGAGGACTTTGTAGAGTTGGGAAGGGCCTAAGACAAGTAGCACACACAGTATCCTTCTCAGAGGTGCTGCCTGTCAATGGCATGGGTGAGGCAAGGTACTTTGCACCATGCAGTTTAATGAATGGTTGAAAAATGGTGGAGCACAGGGTTTGGCTTCATTGGGGACTGGGGTTCCACCTGGAGGACACCAGCCTATACTGGCAGGATGGTCTGCATCTGTCCAGGAAGGAACAAGTCTTTTGAGCAATTGGTTTAAATGCTTCATTGGCAAGCTTTTAAACTAGTCAAGGGGGAGGCACTGATAAGCAGCAGGAAAATCCCAGACTCTCCTACAAAACAGGGTACTAAATGACAAAAGACTGAGGTAGAAAGGTCAGTGGGGGATACTGCAACAGAAGGTAAAGCCATCAAAAATGGAGAGCAATGAGTACCAATGCCCATAGTCTGGTAACAAGCTTCCTGAATTAGTGGCCTTGATGGAGGAGGAACATCTGGATATCATGGCAGTCACAGAAATATGGTACACACAAACCAGGACTGGGACATAAACATACCAGGATACACTATCTACAGGAGGGACAGGGAGGGTAAAGGAGGAGGTAGCTCTTTACATAAGGGAAGGAATCAAAGCAACAGAGCAAAAGGGTAAACAGGGAGGAGAAGAAGCACTGTGGGTCAATTTGGAGACAGGCAATGGCACACAATCCACACAGGGTTGTGATACAGACCCCTCTCAGGCTGAGGAAATGGACAAGGAAATGATAGAAAGTATACTTAGAATGTCAGAAAAGGGAGCTATTGCTGATGGGTGATCTGAATATGCCAGATGTTAACTGTAGTGCAGTTGCAGCAGCCACTTCAAAGAGTGGGTTATTCTAGATGCCCTACAGGGGCATGCCTTAGACAACTAGTATTGGAACCCACTCGAGGGAACATTCTTAGATCTGGTTCTCTCAAATGGAGATGGAGAGAGATCATAGATGTAGAAGTGGGTAGCCATCTGGGAACTAGCAACCATCAAACAGTATGGTTCACAATAAACACAGCAATAGAGTCAAGCCATACAAAGACAAAAGCACTGGACTTTAGGAGGGCTGACTTTGCCAAATGGGTGAGTTCCTAAGGAATGCACTAGCAAATGGGCAGGAAGGAGGGTGGAAGAACAATGGGAATAATAAAACTGCCATCACAGAGGTAACAAGCCTTTGTGTGAAGCAAATAAACAAAATGAAACGATGTAAGAAACCACTATGGTTCTCTAAGGAAGTGGCAGAAGGTTCACGAGAAAAGAAAGCATTCAGGAAGTACAATGAATCACAGAAGGAACAGGACAGAGAACTGTATCAGTTATAGCAAAAGGAAGCTGGGAAGGCAGTCAGAACAGCAAAGGACCAAACCAAGGAAAAGATAGCCAACTCAGTTAAGAAGGGGACAAATCCTTTTATAGGTACATCAGGAGCCGAAGGAAGACCAAGGGAGGGATAGTGAGGCTTAATAAAGGGAGGGTGGGCAGAGGGTGACTGTGAAAAGGCAGAGATACTAAACAAATATTTTGCTCAGTATTTACAGATGAAGAGGGGAGGTACCTAAAACAAACAATAGAAACACTCTGGATACAGAAGTTAACACCAGCCCATTTACAGAAGAAAGGGTTCTGAAAGAACTCTTAAAACTGAAAGGTGGACAAAGCATTGGGGCCTGATGGGATTCATCCCAGAATTCTAAAAGAACTAATGGAAGAACTAGTGACACCACTGACTACCCTCTTTAACAGATCATGGGAGGATGGATGGGGTGGTACCCGAGGACTGGAGGAGGGCAGATGTGATTCCCTTAACAAAAGTGGGAGCAAGGCAGAAGCAGGAAACTACAGACCTGTCAGTTTAACCTCAGTGATAGGGAAAATGATGGAATCACTTCTGAAGGAAAGAAATGTCGAAAATATCTAGAGGCCAGAGGGCACAGGACCCAAGGCAGCATGGATTCACAGTGGAAGGTCATGCCCGATGAATCTGATAGATTTCTTTGACTGGGTGACCAAAGTAGTAGATCAGGAAGGGGCTGTGGACATGGCTTACCTAGACTTTAGCAAGGCATTTGACACAGTCCCACACAAAGATTAATATACAAGTTAGCCAGCCTGGGAGTGGGTCCCAAGATGACAGCCTGGGTAAAAATTGGCTGGAGAATAGGACACAGAGAGTAATAGTAAATGGAGTCCACTTTGAAGAAAGGGGTTACTAGTGGGGTACCGAGGTTCAGTATTAGACTGGTCCTCTTCAATGTCTTTATAAGCGACATTGCAGAGGGACTGAAGGAAAAGTATGTCTCTTTGCAGATGACACAAAGATCTGCAACAGAGTTGATCACAAGGTGGTGTGGAAAGGATGAGAAGGGACTTGGCAAGCTTAGAGGAATGGTCAAATGTATGGCAGCTTAGATTCAGTGCTAAGAAGTGCAAGGTATTGCACCTGGGAAACAAAACCCAGAGAAGAGTACACAATGGGGGTGAGATACTAACAACAACAAAATGGAAAGGGACCTGGGGTAGTCATATCAGATGACCTAAAGGTCGGCAAGCAATGTGATAGGGCAGCAAGGAGGGTTGGGCGATACTGGGATGCATAGGGAGAGGCATCACCAGTAGAAAACAGGAAGTTATTATCCTCTGTACAGACAGCTGGTGAGACCCCATCTGGAGTACTGTGTGCAGTTCTAGAGACCCAATCCCTGCAAAGACATAGACAGAATGGAAGCTGTCCAGAGAGGGCACTAAAATGGTGCAGGGTCTGCACCGGAAGACATATGAAGAGAGACTTAAGGAGCTTAATATGTATAGCCTCAAAGAAAGGAGGAGAAGGGGACATGATAGAAACTTTCAAGCACCTCAAGGGAATCAACAAAGTCCAAGAGGTAGCATCTTTCAAAAAGAGGTGTGCAAGAACAAGGGGCACAATTTGAAGATGAGGGGCAGCTCAGAGGTAATTTAAGAAAGTATTTTTCACAGAGAGGGTTGTGGATGCATGGAATGGCCTTCTGGAGGAGGTTGTGGAGTCATAAACAGTGGTGGAATTCAAGCATGCATTGGACAGTCATAAAGGCAATTCTAGGGGTGGGGGTAGGAAGAAGTAGGCTGCTGGTTAACTGGGATCTGCAGCTTATCCATTAAGTAGGAAATGGGCAGACTGGATGGGCCAAGCGGTCCTTATCTGCTGTCAAATTCTGTTTCTATATTACAAACACCTTTGAGCCAGTAGTTCTTTTACAAATGTTCCAACTTCAAGTCAAGAAAGTAAAAGCAGTTGATATATGAGAGGAAAGAAAGCTAACATTACAATATAATTACAAGTACAGTATGGTATCCGTAGAATGCACAACTCAGTGAGTTCACAAACAGGTAATACAGCAGCCATAAGTGACTTTGTCAAATTAACTTGTAAAGGGGAGAAAGAGAATAGTTAGAATAGAATAGGAATAAATACAGTAATTAAGATGGATGAGTACAGTATATATAGGTATAGTTATGTAGGAGGATTCAGGAATGTTTTGTCTATATCTGGTCATGTAACCATGAAACTGCTTAAAGGAAAAAAGAAAATGGTTCTAATCACAAATGTTGGGCACTGGGTCATTATGTCGCACGGCAGAATGCTGTGCTGCACAATCGCATTGCATGATTTCTGGTAGTTTTGTTCTGTGGGGGCTCATCCCCTTTATGGGGGCTGTGCCACCTGGATCCCCCACTAAAGATTACCAACCCAGGGGGCCAATTCAGAACGCACAGGTCCAGGTTCGCCATAATGTCGCATACTTATTTTGCATGCGATATTATGACCTGGTACACAAATGTTGCAAAAAGACTGGCAAAACCAATGACTGAACTTGAGAAACATGGAAAGCTACTGTATATATTGCTGGACGTTCTATGACTATACAGTACATGCAATAAAAAGTTGTATATGCAGAACATTATTACAACCTTTGAGCAAGACTGTTCGTTTGCAAAGGTACCATGTCAGTTACAATATGCAACACACGTGACAATAATTAACATGTACAGGTACCCGACAATTGTGCAACTAGTGCAAAACAATCAGTAAAGTGTTGTTCTAACAATTTGAGGAAGTCCTAAAAGTGTCTCAGGAGCTAGAGCAGCCTATTGGCATTGTCCAGTGGCACCGTGGTGCCAGCAAATACAGTACTAGTAGAAGAGTGAACATGTACAGGAACCCAGCAATTAGGCTTATAATGCAGAGCAAACAGTCGAAGAGTAGTTCCAACAATTATGGGAGGTGATTGCAAAACCTTTTGGACATGTTACAGCAGTGGTACTGTAGCTAATTTCTAACAAATAACAGGTAAAAACAAGGCACTATCAGTCAGTGTCAGTGGCTCAGCAGGTAGCACACACACCTCTGAGACCGGAGATCAGAAGGTTGTGGGTTCTAGTCCCACAGCAGGAAATTGGATTAATATCCCACTCCTGACACTGCAGTGCAGCATGAGGGGGTGCTGCACCTTGATGTGCCATCTTTGATAAAACTTGTCAAGGTAGGCTAGCAGAGGATGGCACAATGACACTACATGAAAATGCATGCAGCCACCCTTACACCCACAGCATGGCAAGCAGGTATGTTGGATGGTCCCCAGGAGTATGGAGCAATGGAGAGCGGTAGCATCACACAGGTGGGTAATAGGATGCATGGACCCTATGGTGGCCGGAGGAAGGGGGAATGGAGCAATCAGGATGATCACACAGCATGCCATTGCTACTTGCATGCTATCAGGGGTCTGCTTTGTGCATGCTACCTGACAACACTGCAACTGTACCTGCAGTGCCAATCCTTTGTTGCTGTGTATGTCCCTCCACCCATTAGCTATAGTTACAGGTCCACTGACTCCCATGCTGAATGCATGTTCTATACTCTTATAAGTGCTAGACCGTCTGTTAGGTAGTCAAGCACTTACATCCTAACAGTTGGCACTTCATGTAGTTTATTGTCAGTAGTGTCTAGAATGTGCCATAAAGCACACCAACTGTCATAAATAGACCACCATTTGTAATCAGATGATGATGCAAGGACACAGTCAAGAAGCTTCAGGAGCAGGTAGATCACACAACTACGCCTGTGGCTAGTCCTTTGAAAATCTTGCCCAATGTATTTTTTAATAGTCCTGGCACTAAGCTAACTAATTATGCAAATGTTTGTAAATAATTCCTATTTGTTATAGATTTGCAAGGTATATTTTTTATTTAATTTTGCAGATTTTATTTTGATACGAACAATTTGAAGTTTATGGAAGGGGTCCAAAAGCTTTACTATAAATAACTAGTATATATATTTGTACAGTACATTTATTTGCAGTATTTGGGGTTACCAACTTCACATTATTTGTACTGGGTTGCACAGATAGGGACACATTTTCAAATGGTTAGTATGGCAAAACCAGGATTGTGCCTCGCTAACCTGGAATAGTGTCAGCTGTCGGGCGTACAATATAAAAGGACTCATATACACCACACACCACTGGCAGAAGCTATCTCGCATAACATTGTGCTGTACCGATGCAGATTTAAACATTTTCTTGAGGAGGACTCCATATTCCCAGTTAAAAAAAATTCACCCTGGTAAAATCATGGAAATGGTCCTGCTCTTAGCCAGACCCAACTGCAGTTGCTAGGTACCTGAAGCCAGACATAGAATTATATTTTTCATTGAGTCAGAGGTGGGTAGACCTAAAATAACTTTGTTTATATTCCATGTAAGTCTTAAATGCACTACAGAGGACCTAAAACTTAGTGGCCCAAAGATCCCCGGCTTTTTATCACAATTTTGCATGTGCCCCTCTCCCTTCTCATAATGCCCAAACATTGGTTAGCTGTGACCCATAAACCATTCACCTGTGCAGCTGTGTCTGACTGGAACTCCTTCTTCCCTCCATTCTGTCATGCTCCACCTTTCCTGAGTTCCAGTCCAACTTGTTTTCTTTTTCTCTGCCTCTACATCTTGCTCCTGCTACTGGTGATATTAAACCTCAACCCCAACAGCTCTGTCTATTTCTTATCCTTGCTCTTCCCTTAAACCTGTCTTCTTACCTTGCCCTCTGTGCATCACCTTTAAACATAACTGCTATTGGTTGGCCTCTGTATCTGATATCATTAGCTAACAATTATAAGTGCACTCTCTTGAATGTGTCATGTATTTGTCGCAGTGGTGAGTCGTGGGTGGGCAGTCAAGGGCAAAGAGCGTTGAAGGAGTGGAAAAGGGCATCCAGTCTAGCTAGGTTGGACTTTCGGGGCACTGTAGACTACATCACTGTAGTTGAAAATCAGGAGGATCATCTTCTGCACAATTTCTCAGTGAGCCAGTAAGGATTCAAACTCAACTGCAGTACAGAGCTCTCAACTTGGGGTGAAGCTTTTTGTGGATGGACGGGAGGGTGGGACCTCTAGTACATACGGGATAGAGGACGGAAATGTAACATTATAGTGCACCTGGGTATGAAATGACCTGATAGAATGTGAGGCGGGAGTGGTGCATGAGAGGTTCAAAGAAGTGGGGAGAATTTGCAGAGTGGAAGGAAAATCGGTAGCCTTCACAGAGGTGCTTCTAGTCCCAGGGGCTAGTATGGCAAAAGTAGGTAAGGCTTGCGAATTTAATGAATGGCTTAGAGGGTGGAGTGAGGTGAAAGGTATGGGTACATTGGTGGTCGGGTGGGGGACATGAGATAACAAGGACCTGTATGTACCAGACATGTTACACCTCAATAGAGAGGCACAAGGGTCCCAAAGGAAAGCTGGAGAGGTAGAACTTCATGCTTAAAATCTAAATTTAAACTGATGGGGGCGGAAGGTTGCAAACACTGTAAGCCACCTGGGGGAGAGGCTGATAGGCCTCCCCCAGTCAGGACAGCAGGAGGAGGGAGTTATGTGAGACTTGAGGAAGAAGGGAGGGACCAAGAGAGGACGGGTGGAAGTGAGCCAGTCAAGAGTAAGGTGATCCATACTGGGCAGAGTAGAGGGTGGTGTCTCTAAATGTCTGAAGTCTGGTGAACAAAATGTCAGAATTGGAGTCATTGTTGCTGAGGGAGAGGTGCTCAGCAGCCATCAGAGAGACTTGGGCCACAAAACCATGACTAGGTATAAATATACAGAAATGATAGGTGGACATGAAGGAGGGGTGGTGCTGTAAATGAAGGAGGGATAATTTGCACCAGTGAGGAAGAGGCAGAGGGCAAGTCTAAACCTTTGTGGGTACAAGTTCAATCTATTAAAGGAGGAAACTAAGTATGGGAGTGATCTAAAGACCACCTTCCTTGTACGAGGAATTGGACCATAGATCACAGATATGAACAACAGTGAGAAGAAGTAATAATGGGGATTTCGTCTGCCTGGTGTGGAGTGGAAAATCCCCTTACCTCCTGCAGTAAGGAACAAGTATAACTGGATGCTATCCAGAGTGTCTTTCTGACTCAATGTGTCATATCTTAAGAATGATATCACCCTGCTAGAGATGATCAAGTGAGGAGTAACCAAGAAGATCCTGAGTCAGCAGGGCAGCACCTATGAGGTGAGGCTCAAGAAGCTCAACATGTTATCCCTTGAGGAAAGAAGGGAGAGGGCTGACATGACTAAGGCCTTGAAGCATCTTAAGGGTCTTAATAGAATGAGCATTGAGGGCCTCTTCAGCTTTAACAGGAACAAGACCTCTAGGGACAGAGCCTAAGGCTGGTGGGAGGAAGGTTCAGAAGGAGATGAGGAGGCACTTTTCACCAAGTAGGTGGTGGTCAGGTGGAATAAACTACAAGAAGAGGTGATATTTTTAAGAACGGTGGGCAGCTTCAAGAGGGGTTGGACAGGGTCAGGAGGAAAATGTGGCTAGAAGGGGTGAGTGGTTGAAACTGAGTAATTGAGGGAGGTCAAAAGGAAAATGGGAGAGGAGCAGTTCCCTTTGTAAATACATAGGAACTGCACAATCAACAGATTATCTAGACCATAAGACCTTTATCTGCTGGTATGTTCATATGCTCATATGTTTATGACATCACAGTGCTCCCCAAGACAACAGACGGTGAAGTCACAAACAATAATTGTGTGGTTAGTAGGGATAATCAGATACATTTTGAAGACTAATTGAAACAACTGTTGCATTAGCTACATTATTTAGTAGGCAAACAGCAGGAGAAAGTTACAAAAATAAATAACTAGGCAACAATAAGTTAAAACATAATGGCCCTATGCACTATCAAGCAGGACTGATGGCTTATCCCGCCCTCGTAGCTCAGCACCTGTGAACAGGTGCACATTGGCAGTATTCATCAATGGCTGCCACCTATCCATGGGCCCACCCCCAGTGCCCACAGTGGATCCCATATGCGGCGGGCATTGGCCAGGTGTATGAATACCTCCTTGTGCACCCAGACCCTCATGGCCAGGCCCAGTCGCAGCACTACGCTGTATCAGGAGCAGACACACCACCCCAAAGGCTACTCCACCACAGTTCCATATGCCTGCACCCCCGCCACAGCCATGTCCCCATATTGTACCCCACTCCAGCACACATCAGTGCCCCATCCCCATCCACATGTTGGCATATACCCCCAGCTGTACCCCAGCCCTGTACAAATTGCTGCCTTACCCCCACCCCCCCTGACACCCTGGGATCCCTGGCCCATGTGCATTGCTCCAGCCCCCAATGAACATCCATTTACAATCCCCAGTGGCATACACCCCTGGCCCCATACCTGTAGTTTGTGCCAGGGATGGCCAGTGGCACAGCCCTTCACATACTCCTTGGCTGCTGACCATCCAAATGTTGTTGGGAGCATGCTGCCTGTGACTGGGTGGCATGCTCCCAACATTACTTGGACAGCCGGTGGTTGAGAACGATGTGGACAGCTGTGCCACTGGCCATCCCCGCACCATACTACAGGTACGGGGGTCAGGGGACCACCATTGACCATCACAGTTTGCCATGGGGCCATAGCACATGTCAGGGTGCCCTGAAGGCAGGGGTGGGTAGGGTTGGGGGTGTCTGCACTCCAGGGCCAGTGCCCTTATGAATGGGGGCTCTGCTTAGGCAGGGATGGGACATGGCTGTCTGACTGGGGTGGTTGGGACTAGGCTACGTGGGGACAGCTGCAGGTTCATGTTGTTGGGGGCTGAGGCTATCCACCTGGACCTTGTGGCAGACTGTTGTGTGTGTGCGAGCACAAAGGGTTATGGCAGAGTCCCCACTGTTGTGCCCTGTACTCTTCCTCCACAACCCTGCAGGCAGCATTATATGCCATAGTACATGGTGCATAGTGCTGGCTCACCCCAGCCCACCCATGTGCATTGCTTTCTGTGGAGCCAGGGATCAGGGGCTTAGGGACTGCGCACCCTGGATTGTGCATTACGTGAGGGGGCACAATAGGTGGAGTGGCCACATGCCACAGATACGGTGGCGGTAGCCACTCACCCCTTCATGGGGCCAATCTGTGTAAATCTAGTGTAACCGTAGGCTGCTGCTGACATGTATACACATTTTAGTCTTGTCTCCTGTGACTGACTTCCAGTGTGTACACACATTCTTGCACTTTGCAGAAGCCTGCCTCCTCACCCAGGTGGGTCGGGGATACAGAGAAGGCTCTATAAAGGTGCAGAGAGCTGTATTCACTGCTCTTTCCTTGCAGCGCTAACACTTTTGTTATAGGAGCTGAAGGGAACAGAGGAGGAGAGCAGTAGCAAGGGAGTTGTGTTGGGTAGTAACTACTTACTTGTAACCAGTTACTGTATTCTGATTACTTTTCTAGGTAACTAGTAATAGTAATTGATTACTTTTAAAATAAAGTGATGAGTAACTGTAATGACATTACTTTTCCTAAAAGTAACTAGTTACTGTAATAAAAGAAAAAATACTCACCATAGTATGCTTGTTTCTTCAAAAGGATCACTCATTATGATTAAAGAAATGCAGTCAGCCTCCTGTGTTGGACTGCCCGGAGATGGAATTATAGGCAAATGATAGAACTCTCAATTGGCTCATGACACTTTCAAACTGCTGCCCTAGCAACTGTTGCACTCTGAGTGCTTCAGATTCTTATGTAGCCTAAACTGGGTGTAAGACCCATTAACTATGAGAATATTTATATAAATAATAACTTTTGTCATCTCAGGTCAAAACACCCCAATAAATAAACCCAAAAGAAAAAACTTGAAACCACAAAGGAACCAACTGGTTAACAAAAGGTGAGTCTCTAACCTAACCTATATGGAAAATACATCCTAAAACAGGGATACAGAACAAAGATCATAGGTTTTATTAGTCGGGAGGCAGGGAGGGAGCTTTAATCATAATGAGTGATCCTTTGAAGAAACAAGATTATTATGGTGATTATTTTTTCTTCTAACTCCAGGAATCACTCATCATGATTAAACGAATGCAGACTTCAAGCAGTACCTTTTGGAGGTTGGGCAGAAAACCTATTTAGAAACAGGTTCTGCAGCACTGCTGTACTAACCCTGGCATCACTTCTGGATTGCAGATCCAGGCTGTAATGCTTTGTGAAGATGTGTACTGTTTTCCATGTAGCTGCTTGCAGATTTCCAAGAGTGGAATATTCCTTGAAGTTGCCACTGAATCAGCTGTACCCCTGGTGGAGTGTGCTCTGAGGCCCAGGAGGGCCTGTTTACCCACTTTACTATAGCAAACTGAGTACATGCCACTATCCAATGAGCAATTGTCCATTTTGTGGCAAGTCTACCTCACCTACCTCTCCATAAGTAAGAAAGAGCTGTGTCTGGTCTGGTCTATAAGACTTAGTTCTGTCAATATAGTGGCTAAGTCCATTTTACATCAAGGGAGTGAAGCCTCCTTTCTGGAGAACTGAGATCTCTGAAAAGACAGGTAAAGTGATGGACTGGTTTAAATGGAAATCAGACACCACTTTGGAAGAAATTTTCTATTGTTCGGAGGACCACTTTATCCCTGTGGAATGAGATGTAATCTATATCCGTACACAGGGCTTTTAACTCACTGATTCTTCTGGCTGAAGTAATAGCAACCAAGAACACAGTTTTCCAAGTGCTATACTTCAGGTCGGCTGTTGCTATTGGTTCAAATGGGACATCCATGAGCTTGGCAAAGTAGATATTCAGATTCCAGGCAAAACTGGTTCCCTCAAGGGAAGGTACAAAAGGTTAAGGTCTTTAAAATATTTCCTGGGAGGTCACGTGATGGCAGCCTAGGAGAAGCAGCTCTTCTGATCAGCTCTATTTTCAGCCCAGTTTAACAGCCCTCACCAAAACAAAAACTGTGCTTTGTTGGGTGGCAACCATTCGTGAAGTGTCAGAGTCGCTACCTGCTACAATAAATACTTTTCAAATGGAAGCCTTCATCAAAACAACCGGCTAAACATACGCCCCCCTCCCGGAGAAAGAGCAGGTCGCGAGCGCCGCCAGGGTCCCAGCAAATCAACCTCGGGCCTTCAGCGAAATGGAGAAAAGGTTCTGAAATAATTGCCCTCTACAATCTTCGGTAGAGGAGATCTCATCAGAGATCCACTGTTTTAGATCGGCATTGGAATCCCTAAACACAAGGGTAGGGACAACGAGATTAAAATAAAATCTGTGGAAGCAAGAGTGGACAAACATGATCTTGAACGGCCTCCTTAATAAACGTGAAAAGATCAAGATAAGCTCAAGACCTGATGGTTGGAGCAGAAGAATTAATTTAATCATTATCGGAATCCCGGAAAAGAAGGAAGGTACAATACCCATACAGTTCATTCAGAAGCTTTTGAGAAGATCGTGGGTCCACCCTCAAATGGCAGCTGCACGCTTGAACAGGCACATAGATCACTTCGCCCTCCCTTCCCGGTGCATTACGAGACCAACCATCTGCAAGCTTCTAAACTACCTGGATAAGCAGCACATATTGAGCAAAGTTAAAGCACTACAAGAAATCTCCTGGGAGGGTAAAAGATCAGAATAACCCATGACCTACCTTATTCTGTGCGGCTCAAACATCAGGACTTGCACCCCATTGTCTCCAAGCTGATAGCCGCAGGTTTTCAATTTAGGGTAAAATACCCAGCTTTACTCCAAGTTAAAATAAAGAGCAATGGCACTCTTACGAGTCAGTGGAGGCTGCACAAATTGAACTTAAAAGAGCCCTGCCAGAGCTGTTTAAGTAAGGGATCGGTTGCACCATTAAGGTAGTCAAAGAGCTCCACAGTCTAATCGAAGAGAGTGATACAAAGGTTGGAGAATGCGGGTGAGACGATGACTTTTAACCCAGTGGATCCCCAACCAGTTTTGCCCGTTGGTATGTTTATTAGTGCATCTTTGTTAACATATACCCCCAGTTGGCTGATCCCCTTCTTACAGAAATGGACTGAGCCGTATTTTGAAGCTTCAGGGCACGAGTACTTGCCTTCCAGGGAACCTGGTAATTCAGCATCTACTACCGAAGATGTTGACTGATTATGCTAAGCGAGCAGGAAATGCAGTCAATGACTACCGGATCGGGCGGTTTTGCATGGCCATCGCTATCAGGCTCCTGAGGACTCGTGTCCCTATTTAAGTTCTGGCCATCAGCGCACTATAGACCAAGAGATAGCGTGCTCATGGCTGGAGCTAGAAATCCGAGAGGGTAGTGATAAGCCTCACTATCCAGGGAGATTACATCAGCTTTTTCAGGAACATTCACCATATATAGGGTTTGCCATGGCTGTTTATTTATTTATTTATTTATTAGCTTTTGGTAACCGGTAAGTGTTAGGCAACAGACCTGCCTATTTTCAGGCACGACACGGAGAGCACAAGACATTGGTTACAATATGCAGAAATGCACAGACATAATATAGGTGTACAGGAGCAAAACAAGATATACATTGGGTAGCACAGTAATAGTTACATAAGGGTACATTTTAGGCATAGATCATAATAAGGATGTAAAATAAAGCAATTAGGGTAACCATAAGACAGCTGAGGACAGTAAAGACATCAAGGTTCATAGCCACCTAGACAAGCATATTGCATGGGAGAACATTAGTGTAGTACTCAGGGTCAGACCCGACAGTCTGCAGTGGGACAAAGCAAATTAAGAGCATTTGCATTGGCCAGAGGCTAGAAGGTGGGTGAACAGCGAGTTTCTGAATTCTCGATGGAGGCTGAAGTTTTCACCATAAGGGGAGTGAGTTCCAGAATTTGGGAGCAAAATGGGCAAATGCCTGTTCACCCATTTTTGTCATGCAAGGTCTAGTGGAGAGCATGGGGACAGAGGAAGACCTGAGGGCACGGGTGTGAGGCAGGAGTCAGGAGGTTGGCAAGATAGACAGGGCAGGGAGGTCTAGACAGGAGTCGATAAAGCAGCCCAGAGAGTAGGTCTGAATATCCTTAGGTGACAGCCAATTTAAGCCAGCTGAAGGAGATAATGATGGGTAAGACGGGGCAGTTAAGGGTTAATCTACAGATGTTGTTGTAGACAGTGTCCCATTTGTGGAGTGTAGCAGAGTTTCAGCAAAGAGAGGGGCAGAGCATATTGAGCTGGGGTAAGAGAATACCTCTCGCAACAGAAAGTCTAGCAGAAGGAGGAGGGAGGAGCACGCGATAAGCTCCGCCAATTTTAGCATTGACGGCACGGCACACCATATTGACATGTTGAGACAGGTCAAGTGTGGGATGCAAAGTGACCCCAAGGTACTTGAAGGACTCAGTGTTTAAGATGAGGGAGCCATCAAGGCATTGAACCCGGAGCCTGTTCGTAGGGGCAGACAGTTTCTTAGAGGATCCGAATAGCATAGCACAGGTTTTTTCTAGGTTCAGGACTTGGTGGTTGCTAGAGAGCCAGGTCTGCAGGAATTGGAAGTCATTAGTGAGAGGTGGAGTTGATGGCAGCAACCGATTTTGACCCAGAGTAGAGAACAAGGTCATCTGCAGTACATAAGAGTGCAGCTATGCTGAACATGGTGGGACTATCATTTAGGAAGAGGGAGAAGAGTAGATGTCCAAGAGTAGATCCTGGGGAACTCCACGGAGATGTTTAGGGGAGGAAAGGGCCTCAGAAATGCTACTGCCTGAGTCCGATTGTCAAGATAGCTATGGAACCAGGAGAGGGTTTGGTCAGATGCTCCAATGGATTGGAGTTTCTTTAGCATGAGAGGATGGTGTACCATGTCAAGGCTTTAGACAGGTCGATCAAAGACGCCCCAGTGAGTAGGCCATGGTCCATATTATTTCTGATGGTCATTTGTAAGTTTGTAAGTGCAGAGGTGGTACTGTGACCGGGCCGGAAACCATGTTGGCATGGGGTTGAAGATTAAACATGTCAAGGTGAGCAGCAAGCTGGCGGTGGACTATTTTTTCAAGCAGCTTACTGAGAGTGGGCAGAAGAGATATAGGCAGATGGACATGAGTTTGACATCGCCCTTTTGTGTATAGGGATGGTTCTGGCAGTTTTCCAGGTGGATGGGACAGTAGACGCATGAATCGAGAGGTTAAAAAGCCAGGTGATAGGTCTGGTCAGCCAAGGTGCATACTGCTTAAGTATGCAAGGATGGATGCCTCAGGCCCTTGACCCCCAGTGCTGGAAGGGAGTTAAGTAGCTTATGAACTTCAAGGTATGTGGTTGGAGCCAGAACAAAAGGGAGAGTGGGAGGGGCGAGGGAGGAGAAGAGGACAGTCAGGTTGTGGGTAGTTAGAATAGCGACTGGTGGAGAAGAAAAAGGGCATTGAGGCATTGGCAATGGTGTCATGGTTGGTGCAGTGAACATCTTGAATGTTCATGTCAGCTGGATTCTGTTGCTTGTCGTTGTTAGAATGTCCTTAATTTTGGACCAGTACCTGCGGATTTGTAGAGGATGTTATTAGTAGGTTCCTATAGTAGGTGCTTTTGGCAATACGAATTTGTCTTTGCAGTTGTTACGTAGTGCACGATAGTCTTCAAAGTCTGCACGGAGGTGGGAGATCTTCCACCTGGACCAAAGTTTGTCCCTATTTGAGAAGTTGAAGCAGGGGCGGTTAGCCACTTGGTTACTTTCCTGCCATCCCACGTGTGAGGACCGGATGTGATGGTTTTGAAGAGAGAGGAGGATGGAGTTGAAATATTCTGTAGCTATGTTAATGTCCTCTGTTTGGTAGAGATGGGACCAGTCAACCTGGTTAAGGTCAGTTAAGAAGTCCTCATGACTTAGGCGAGAGATTAGGAAAGGTTACAGTTTTAGCAGGGAAGGGAGGAATGACAGTGTTCCAGACACAGTAGATGGATAGTGGTCACTAATTGTGTCAGGTAGCACACCAGCTGAGGCAACATATTCCGTCCTGTTAGTAAGTATCCAGTCAAGGAGGGTGGCACAGTTGCCCCACGTGAGACCCTTGTGAGTTCATGTATGAGCTGGGATAGATTTGCCTTGCTAGCTAAGGAGGATAGGTTAGCTGGGTTTTTCTGGACCAGTCAAGTTTAAAATCACCAAGGCAGATAATGTCATTCTTGCCTGTAACTGTAGGCAGAAACCCTAGGAGTTCAGTGATGCCTTGTGTAGCATTTTTGGGGATAGAAGTACAAAAATATGGAGTTTCTTTACACCCCAAGAAGCAGTAGGGAGTGCAGGATTTCACAGTTTGGTAGGAGGAGGTCCTGCAGAAGGGTAATGTTTAGGTGAGTTTTGAAGTAGAGGGCAAGGCCACCTCCTCTTTAGTGCCAGGATGGTCGATATCAAGCACGCTGTATCCAGGAAAGTGGCACTGAGAGTCAGGCACTGTGGGCTTAAGCCAGGTTTCTGTGATGGCGCTGACGTCCGGGACGTTAGTATAGATCCAAGCCTGGAGGTCAGGAGGTTGGCCATAAGGCTCCTAGCATTCAGGTGGGCGAAAGTTAGTCCATCGGTTTTAGGGAGCGTGGCCGGGGGGAGTTATGACAGGATGCAGAGATGGACCAGGGTTGATCTCAATGTTGCCGGATAGTATAAGAGATAGGGTTAGTAACCATAGCGGGTGATGAGGGACACCCTGATAGACATGCAGAGTGGCGGCTTCAAATGAAGGTGAAGGTATCTGACTATTGGACTAATACGCTTGCTGATGAGAGCAGAGGGGGTAGAGGTAGTGGAGTGGCAGTAGCAAGCATGTTGGACTACTAGAAGTCAAACTGAGTATAAGTATTGGCAGAAGCTGTTGATGTGTTCAAGCAGTAAAGCTCAAAGAGGATAGGAAGGCAAAGTATTCCCATGAGGAGCACTAGGAGGGAGGAGGGACATTTTGACTAGAGAAAGGAGTGAGGTAGAGAGGAAAGAGACAGCAGAGGGCTCCTTAAATATAAATCACCAAGTGAAAACAGCTACTAGAGAGCAGTAAAATGTGACAAGTGAGGTATTGGGAGCAAACTGCTCGAACTTAATCAGGCTCCTCTAGTGGCAAAACAATATAAGGAGCTAATGGAGAAGTACTGAAATACTGACAGCAGCAAAATATCGAGGGCAGAGGCTATTTAAGTAATACCAGCGAAGGGTGGGGATTTCAGATAGAACACAGGTCCTGGGCTTGCAGTGACTCTAAGCTTTTAAATACAGTTACAGGCAAATAAAATAGTTTTAGCTGGTTCGTTTTAAAACTTTCAAAATCAGGCACAAAAGTAACAAAAGTAACAGTTCTGCTCCATTTGAGCCTGGGCAGCAACTCGGGTGCTACTCTGGCTGGGATTCATGCATGAGCAGGGAGCTTGTGGCCGTTTCAGAAAGGCGCCAGATGGCCACGGTGGTGGCAGCAGCCTGGATCAAGGTAGAATTACCTGGTGTGTCTCTGGTCTGGGGCTTCTGCGGGCAGGGAGGGCTTCAGGGCAGGCCCTCGCGGACCCGGGTCTCCCTCGGGAGGGGGTGGTCTCATGGAGAATGGAGAGAGGGGGGATTAAATATGCAGTACAGGCAAAAGGATTAACTTGCTTGGGGGGGCTGGTAGGGTGTGGGAGAAGAGCAAATGGGCTGTGGGCTATCAGGTTACTACTGTGATTCAAAAAGAAAGGCTTATGGTGGTTACTAGCAGGGCAAACTGAAATTCTGCATGCTGGAAATGCACTTTAGAAGTTAACAAACAGTCCCCAAATGAGTTTTTCACAGGGGGTATTTCAGTTACAACTGGAAAATGCACTTTACAAATTAACAAACAGTCCCCAGTGAGATTTGCACAGGGGGATTTCAGATAGAACTCAGGTCCTGGGTTTGCAGTGACTCTAAGCTTTTAAATACAGTTACAGGTAAATACAAATAGTTTTAGCTGGTTCGTTTTAAAACTTTCAAAATCAGGCACAAAAGTAACAGTTCTGCTCGTTTGAGCCTGGGCAGCAACTCGAGGTGCTACTCTGGTTGGGATTCATGCGCTGAGCAGGGAGCTTGTGGTCGTTTCAGAAAAGGGGCCTAGATGGCTGGGCAGCGGTGGCAGCAGCCTGGATCAAGGTAGAATTACCTGGTGTGTCTCGGGTTCGGGGCTTCTGGGCAGGGAGGGCTTCAGGGCAGGCCTCGTGACCTCAGTGCTCCCTCGGGGAGGGTGGTCTCTGGTGTGTCTCGGGTTCAAGGCTTCTGCGAGCAGGGAGGGCTTCAGGGCAGCTCGGATAGCCTCTACTGCCATAATAGTGGATGGACAGGTCCACTGCCAGGGAAAGCGAGAAAATCGCCGCAACAGGAGAATATTTCATGTATATTTCTGGTTTCCAAGACTTCAATAACTGGGGAATGTTTTTGCACCATTGATTTTGCTAGTGCATAACTTGATAGCAAATGTTTGGCTTGATTATTCAATTGCTGCCTAATTTACCTGTTAAGTTAAAGACCTTTCTGTAGTTTATTGTTATATACAATATATATATATATATATATAGTTATATACAGCTTGTCTAGTCCCCACTAGAGGGGATATAGACTAGGAGCTGCTTTACTTTATTACTCAATAGAGCACTACTAGTATGCTTTAGATGATAACGATATTGTAAGAGAAGGCAACCGTTCCTATGTATTTTAGGTACGACTTTTATGCACCCTGTTTATGGTGTTTCACTTAGCTAAATTAGTGAGGGTCCAGATTAATAGGACAAATATTGTTAATTAGATTGGGAACTGAGCTGGAGGATGGGCTACCCTTTACCTGGGCTGGTAGTTTCATCACGGCAGTTTGATACGATAGAGCAGTTGGTAGAACTGGGGTGTTTGTGGAAATTGGGGGACGGGATTGTGTGGGGATGGGGGGTTTGAGGATACAGCATCTACACACTAAACTCGGGACGACGTGGATACCTATACTAACAGGAGGGTACACACTGTAGATAATACGTAAAGGACGCCACCATTAAACTTGGAGGATGATGAAGGGAGGTGTCAACCTTGTGAGTTGGAACATTATGGGAGCCCGGATAGATGCAAAGGCAAATTGTGCTGAAGCATCTATCGACTCTTAACTGTGATGTAGCCTGTTTACAAGAAACACATCTTCATAGAGAAGATATCCGTTATTCACTAGATATTAGGTGGGTCAAGCATTTGGTGCAGGCGTGTCTTCAAACAAAGGTGGAGTAGCCATCTTATTTCACAAAAGGACCCCTTCCAGCTAGAGTAAGAGATATGGGACACGAGGGCTGATACATTTTTCTAGTTGGAACCTTAATCTCTGAGCAAGTGGTTATTGGGTCAGTCTATGGCTCAATATGGATTCCCAAGTTTTTATACAACTACTAGATATTTTAAATAACTATGTATCCTTGAAACTGCTAATAGGAGGATTGGAATATAACACAACACTTGTATCTTGACAGAACCGATAATAAACGAGTAGGACTTTCCCCACCCAGAGAACTTTAAAGAGGTGATGGAGAGTTTCGCCTCATAGATGTCTGGAGGCTGACCAATGGGAAAGCGAGGCAATATACCTTTTTTCTACCCGCACAAATCGTGGTTCCAGAATTGACTATTTTCTAGTCAGCATTAGCACACTTCCTCGATTTCAGATGCCAGAATCAACACCAGGGTTATATCAGATCACCCCAGTCTCCATTCAGTTTGAACCAAGTCACAGTACAAAGAGGGACTTTATGGAGATTTAATAACCAGTTGCTACAGGAGTCCTTTACTCCGGGACACCTGAGGAATTTCATATCTCATTTTCTCAGCAGTAATCTTAACTCAGTTTCTAATATAGATATTGTCTGGGCAGCTCTAAAATGTGCACTTAGGGGCGAGTGTGTTAGAATATCTTCCACCAGGGCCAATAAAGCCAAATGCAGTTAAATGAAATTACAAATGCTATTAGAGTCCTGGAAAATAACATTACACACACTCAGTTGAGGCAGACTGCAAGTAATTGCACCAATTCAAACTCAATACTCAGCAATTGTGATGCAGAAAGCAGAGCTAGCCTCCAAAGAACTAAAATAAGGTATTTGGAGTCTGGGAAAGGGCAGGCAAATTACTAGCTCTCAGATTAAAGCAGTTGGACTCTAACCGATTCATAGAAACATAGAAACATAGAAGTGACGGGCAGATAAGGACCGCAAGGCCCATCCAGTCTGCCCATTACTTTTCACCTTATAAATGTGCCATTGGCCTTTGCTCTGTCAGTGGCCTATCTATTCATAGTCATTTGTATTGCTCCCTTATGCCTATCCCATGCCTGTTTGAAGTTCTGCACTGTATTCATAGCCACCACTTCTTGTGGTAAGCCATTCCATGCATCCACCACCCTTTCTGTGAAAAGAATTTCCTCACATTCCCCTTAATCGGACTCCCTAATCTCATGCTGTGTCCTCTTGTCCTGCTATTTTTCTTATATTTAAACATGTTAGACTCTTTCACCTTGTTTATGCCCTTAAGGTGTTTGAATGCCTCGATCATATCACCTCTCTCCTCCTTTGCTCAAGGTATACATATTGAGCTCCGTTAATCTGTCCTCATATGTCTTCTGATGCAGTCCCTGCACCATTTTGGTTGCCTTCTGGACTGCCTCAATTTGGTTAATGTCCTTGTGAAGGTGTGGCTCCAATACTGCATGCAGTACTCCAGATGGGGCTAACCAGTGTCTTGTACAGAGGATAGTACCTCCCTCTTACGACCTGTGATACCCTACTAATACACCTAACACCCCCTAGCCTTACCTACTGCTTTAGAGGTCTGCTTGGATGATTTTAGGTCATCAGATGATGATGCCCAAGTCTCTTTCTTCCTTTGTGACTGCTAGCAACTCCTCTCCCAGCCTATAGGTGGCTTCAGGGTTTCTCTTCCCTATGTGCATGATTTTGCACTTCTTTGCATTAAATCCCAGTTGCCACTCTTCTGACCATTCTGCTAGTTTATCCAGATCTCTTCTCATTCTGCCCACCCCATCTGGATCATCTACTCTGTTGCAGATCTTGGTGTCACCTGCAAACAGACAAGCCTTACCCTCTAGTCCATCTGCAAGGTCACTAATGAAGATGTTGAGAGGACTGGCCCCAGGACTGATCCCTGAGGTACCCCACTTGTGACTTGCATCTCTTCTGACTGTATACCATTTACCACCACTCTCTGTTTTCTGCCCGCCAACCAGTTTGCCACCCAGTTGACCAACTTCGACCCACCCGAGCCTCCAGCTTATTTATCAATCTTCTATGTGGAACAGTGTCAAAAGCTTTGCTGAAGTCAAGGTAGGACATCATCAACTGCTCCCTTGGTCCACCACTCTGGTTACCCAGTCAAAGAAATCTATGAGATTAGTTTGACAGGACCTTCCTTTGTAAACCCATGCTGTCTTGGATCCTGTGCCCCTATGGATTCCAGGTGTTGTACTATCCTCCTTAAGGAGTGCCTCCATAATCTTGCCCACTACTGAGGTAAGACTGACCGTCTGTAGTTCCCCGCCTCCTCCCTGCTACCACTCTTGTGGAGCGGGATCACATGACCCTTCTCCAGTCTTCTGGGACCTCTCCTGTGCTGAGAGACTCACTAAACAATTCTGCTAATGGCTCTGCTAGTTCCTCTTTAGCTCCTTAAGTACCCTGGGATGTATGCCATCAGGTCCCATTGCCTTATCCACCCTGTGAAAGGAGTAGTGCTCACCTCCCTCCCCTGTGTCCATGATGCTGAGCTGTGGGCCCTGCTCTACCTTCTCTTCAGTAAATACTGAGCAAAAGTATCTATTTAGGATAGATGCCTTTATAGGGTCCTCCTCCTCACATGCTCCCTTTTCTCCATTAAGCTTAGCACCCCCTCTGGACTTTCTCCTTTCACTAATGTATCTATAGAAAGTCTTGTCACCTTCTTTACTGTTGGTGCTAGTGTTTCCTCAGTTTGGGACTTTGCCTGCCTTACTGCCTTACTTGCTTCCCTTAGGGCAGTTTGGTATGCCTCCCTATCTTCATCCGCTGTGTTCCCTTATATTTCCTGAAGGCCAGCCTTTTGGCTCTGACCTTTTCTGCTACTGTTTTGAGGAACAAAGTGGTTTCCTTCTTCTTTGCACTTCCTTTTCTGTCTAACACAATGGGATGTTGCTTCAAGTATTGCATCCTTAATGCTTGCCCACTTTGCCTGTACCCCTCACCTGTGTTTCTTTTGCCAGGGCTAGCTTAACTCTGTTGGCCATCTTATCAAAGTCAGCTCCTCTGAAGTCCCATATTTTTGCCTTGGAATGGTATGATTTAGATGTAGTAGCCAAACTGAACCATACCATGTGATGGTCACTGGCCCCAGGTGACCTTCTACCTGGAGATCTGTAATCCCTTCTTTGTTAGTCAGTACTAGATCTAGGATAGCCCTGTCTCTTGTGGGTTGCTGTACCAGTTGTTTGAGGCCTCTCCTGCAGGGAATCCACTATGAGTCTAGTTCTGGCAGATGTTCCTGCAGATTCATAGCTGCAACACAAAGGGATGGGGAGATACTGCAGTAAGTGACCCAAGGAAGTTGCTGCTACTTTCAGAATACTTTCAGCAGGTTTACTCTACTATGCCTAAGGATAGAGTAACCCTGTGGAAATTCATGAATTTCTAGAACTCGGTTACCCTGATTAAGATTGCAGGCTCTGAGGCGAAGCAGTTAGGATCTCCAATACAAGAGAAGGAGGTGAAACAAGCGATCGCCCAACTTGCTGGGATAAATCTCCTGGACCGGATGGTCTAACTACTAACTTTTATAAGGTTTATGTGGATATAATTTGCCCTATTATAACTAAGGTATATAATTTTGGTTTAGAGAGGACTCTCAGAAACATTGTTTTAGAGGCTCTCATTACTCTTATTCCTAAACCAGAACGAGACCCTGTCCTTCCCAGCAGTTATCGTCCAATATCGTTTTGAAATGTCGACATCAAAATATTGGCTAAAATTTTAGCTAACGACTCGGTCGCTAATGAGTAGCTTAGTTAGCGATGTGCAAGTGGGATTCATGAGTGGTAGGATGTCTAGTGATCATCTCGTAAGCTCCACCACTTAATTGCACATGCTCAAAGCTTGCAGTTTCCTCATGGCGTTACTTGCATTGGATGCCTAAAAGGCATTCAATCGAGTGTCATGGGACTTTCTATTTGCAGTATTCGCCAATTTTGGTCTACCTAAAGAATTCCTAAATTGGGTCAGGATCTTATACAGTACACCCACAGCATGGATATGGTGCAACGGGATACTGTCAGCTCCCTTTTCATTATCATGTGGCACAAGACAGGGATGCCCACTATCCCACTCTTGTTTAGTTTATACCTTGAACCCTGATTTGTAGGTTAATGGCATCACAAGAGATTAAGGGAATTAAAGTGGGTAACAGGCGATACCTAATTTCTGCCTATGAGGATGATTTGCTTATGCATTTAGAAGGTCCGGAAAATGGCATACGGTAATATTACATGAAATTACAAAATTTTCCAGAGTCTCCAATTATAAAATCAATGTCTCCAAGACAAAACTTTTCCCACTGAATAATAGATGTTATCCTAACATAGCAAGGGAGTATGGTCTAACTTGGGAACCAAAATGTTGTCATATCTCGGTGTTAGAATCACTAGAGATAAGCTCAATGATTAGGGAGAATCTCCACAACCTTATTAAAACTATTAAACAGGATCTAGCTAGATGGAACCTAATGCCCCTGTCATTATGGGCCAGAACAGAAATTATTAAAATGAATATACTAACTAGGATTTTTACCCTTTAAATATGTTGGGATGTTACCTACCTAAAGCCTGGTTCGAGAACTTACAAAAAATACTCAATGCATTTTTATGGAAAGGGAAAGCAGTCAGGAGATCATACCGAACTTCATGAGCTTAAAAAGTCGGAGGCCTTCCTTTTTAAATACTACATTGCCTCACATATCAGTAAAGTAGTACAATGGAACAAACAGAACACGCCATCGGCCTCAAAATCCTATGTGCTTTCTTGGCTTTATATTGAAAGCGATTTAGCTTTTAAATACTCATTGTCTTTAAACACGATTGCCTATACCACTATTAAACTCCTTCCCAAACCGCTAAAGACACCCCTATTGGATAGTTGCTAAAAGCTCTGCAACAGGTTCAGAAGCTCCTTAGAGTTAACTGGCAGAACTCACAGAACAAACTTTGACACAGAACATTCACTTCTTAATACAGCAGGTTCCGATCCCTTCAGATTATGGGGACCATTCGGGACTACGGGTTGGGGATTTGGCTCCCAGGGAAGTTAATATCGTATGAGCACGCCTGTACCAAATTCCCAGAATTAAAAGGACATAATTTCAAGTTCCGACAAATTTGGATTCAATAAAGACCCACTTTCACAAACGGAAACATGGGTAGAAATAAGGTTGAGCTGTCTTTAATACTTAAAGCAGCTGACCAACCCATTCTATTTCTAGAGTCTATAATCTACTGCAAAGGATAGATGGAGACCTCCTCTGGCGCCAGTTATTATTATAAGCAAAGACTAGGGATGACAGAAGATAGGGGAATATGGGAACAGATATGGGCAAATAATTACAAAAACATCAGACAAGATAGATACAAACTTCAGCAATTTAACATTATGCACAATATGTACTACACTCCTGTTAAACCTTACAGAATGGGTAAATTATCTTCGCCTACCTGCATTAGATGTGGAACCAAGGAGGAGACTTGTTCCACGTACTATGGGAGTGTGGTAAGACTCAATCCTTCTAGAAGGCAATTAGTGCCTCACTATCACAGATTGCAGGCCTGGGTACTTTTTACACCAGAAATCTGCTTGTTGAATAGTTTCCATATTGGCATGACCAAACAAAATAAATTGTATATGGCCATTATATCAGCAAGGCAAAAGCTGTTATCCTGAGGCACTGGAAGGACACTACTACTCCACCAATCATAGAATGGTATATAGAGAGATAATGCTTGCTTTACAGTTGAGTCACACATAGCCAAGATGAGTAACAGAATCCAATCCTATGACTCCAAATGGGGTCCATTGGGTGCTGTCTTGCTACTTGGCAAGCTAAGATCACCTAGTTATAGGTAATATCCCCTGCTAGATGTATTTATTGATCCATGTCTCTTCTTTTACTGAGATTCCTCGTGATATCCCAAGTAGTGTGTAGATGCTGTCTGGGGAAAGGGTGGTGGGTGGGTGCAGGGTAAAATTATGCTGGTCAATTTGTTATATGTTATGTCAGTCCTGTTTACCTTAATGATACTGGCTTGGTAAATACGTTTACATGTTAATGGCACATGTAACTTGCAAGTGTTCACCTGCACAGTGTTGTACAATTCATGTATTATTATGGTGACAATAAAATAAGTTGAATATATAAAAAATATATATATATATTTATATTTCCTGAAAACTGGATGAGAAGCCATGGAACTATCTTTACCTGCTGACAGGTAAGCTGAAACTGAAGGTAAATGAACCTTGAGTGTTGAAGGCTTCAGAGCTAAAGAATACAGGTATGTCAGGTAATCCAGGAGAATGGCTAAATCAGCTTTGGATGGATTGATACCTCACCTGCACACCATGTAGAAAACCTCTTCCACTTGGCAAAGTATATCTTTTAGTGGAAGGTTTCCTGAACCCTAAGTACTGTCAAAACGTGTTCTGACAGTTTAAGATCTGATACTCTAAGTCCTCAAGAGTCAGGCCTTGAGCCTTAGAGATTTCAGGTTGGGGCACAGTATCCTGCCCTGAGAGGAAGTCAGCACGTTGTGCTTCCTGGGCAGATGAATTGGAGGTACCACTGATAAGAGTCAAAGGAAGCGAATACCAGTACTGCCTTGCCCAATCTGGTGCCACTGTTGTGCTTGGGTTATGCCCCTATTGTCCCATATACACCTCACATACACCTCACAATGTATTCCTGGTCTTTTGTGCTGTGATACTGCAATTTTGCACTTATATATAGATATGAGAGCTAGGAATGTGCTTTGCTGCTAAGATATGCTAATATTGTCATGCATGATTTTTATACCTCACTATAATACATTTATCTAGATTATATTTGTCTTTTACATATATTCCATATATAATCTATCTAATCACTGATAAGATGGCACAGCGAATCATCAGTGATTATTGTATACTTATATTCTCATATAATTACATGTAATGTGTTTTACACTCAGATATGCCAAGTAATATGCCTGTAATAGGCCTGTCAGCAGTTCTCTTTGTCTAAGCAAGATTACAGAGAGACAGCTTTTGTTATGTTTCTATGTTTTATGCTGCATGTAAGAAAGAAATGTGCATGTAGTTTGGACTGTCAGTATTTCTTTTGTCTAAGCTATAATGCTAGTAAAAGCATATTCTGCCTCATATGATACTCATTAGTAATTTTGTTGGAGAATGACTTAGGACCAATACATATTGTTTTTCATAACTGTAACTATGTTGTTATCTCTGTTGCTATGCTGTTATCTGTAGTTTTCAGCTATCTGCAACCCAATCTACAATCAAGAAATCCATTTTCTTCACTGCTTGTTTTCCAAGCCTGGCTGGCACCTCATACAACCTGAGTACTGTTATAAACTTTACACTTTGTACAGCCATGTGATCATCTTCAACTGAACACTGTTGCAATTCCATTGTGAAACTCGCTGTGCAATCTAATGCACCCTCTGCTAAGGCCTATGAAAATACTGCTGCCTCCTGAACATTTTGATCAACCTTTAAAAATATGAATGCATCAAATTTGAACTATGTATCTTCATCTAACACTTGAAGAAACCCTGGATTTATTCTGTCTCATGTGATACTCTTTAGTAATTATGTCTCCTAAGTCAGTATCCAATGGAGAATGACTTAGGACCAATAATATTGTTTTTCATAACTGTAACTATGTTGTAATCTCTGTTGCTATGCTGTTATCTGTAGTATTTAGCTGTCTGCAATCCATTGTAGTGCTCTCGAGACACTACTGTAACTTCTCTAGAAAGGCAGAGATGAAGCATGGGAAGAGACAGAACAAGATCATAGGGAACCTAAGGTCTACTATTCTGGAGATTATATACATTCTTCAGGAGTGGTGAACCCCATCTCCCTTGTGATTTTCTGTCACATGTTTGGCGTAAGTGGCATAATAAACTTTATTAGTGCTCCTTGCTTATTTACAAATGTTTCTTGGCAGACTCCAAGACACAAGAATCTGTATTATTATTATTTTATTGTTTACCCTACACACCAAGAGTATTTAGACAACACACCAGTATCATTCTTGCTGACTGGGACCTCAATTTCAGAAGGGTCCTGAATACCAGTGGAAAAGGAGGGAAGGCATACAGAAACTCCCTGTCCAATCCAGTGCCAATGCATCCAGGGGTAGTGTGCCCTGAGAGGAGGCCTGCAGCAATAAACTGGCAGCCGTGATTTTTGCAAAGGTGAAGAGATCTATCTCTGGAGTGCCCCAATGCCTGAAAATTGAACTGAAAATTTGAGGATTCAGACACCACTGTGGTGATCCTAACTTATCCTGCTACGTAGTCTGCCAGTACATTGTCCTTTCCTGGAAGACATATGGCTGAAAGGGATACCTTTATGGAGTAGGCCAGGGACCACAGCATCATTGCTTCTGTGCACAGTGGGGCTGACCTAGTTCCTCCTTGTTTGTTTATGTAATACATAGTAGTGGTGTTGTCTGTTCTGACCTGCACACTTTGTTTTGAAGATGTGGAACAAATGCCTGCAGGGCTAGGTACACTGCTCTGAGCTCCAGAAGATTAATGTGCAACATGGATTCATGAGTAGACCATGTGCCACTTGCTGTATAATCCAACATGTGTGCCCCAACCCAGAAGGGATGCATCTGTTATAAGAATCAAGCAAGGTTGATCCTTTGTGAAATTAACCCCTACCTGAAGGTTTTGTTCATCCAGCCACCACTGCAGTGCCTGTAGAAGAGTGTGTGACTAGCACCAACTTGGACAGAGGGTCTGTCCTCAGTGACCAGTACTGTCTCAGGTGGAACTGAATGTCCCTCATTTGGAATCTGGATACTAGTACCACTGTGGTGGCAACTGCCATGTGACCCAAAAGCCTGAGAAATCTCTGGCTGGTTTGGGTTTTCCTGGTACAAATGAGTTTGCAATTCATAAAATACTGTTTACCTTGTCCTGTGGCAAGAAAGCTCTGCCCAGACTGGTGTTCAGTTCTGCTCCATGAACTCGAGCACCTGAACTGGTGCTTGCTGTGACTTCTGCTCGTTTATGAGGAAACCTAGGGACTCCAGAGTAGACTTTGTTAGTGTCAAGGCCTGCTCTGCCAGATGTAGAGATGCACCCACCACTAACCAGTTGTCCAGGTAGGGAAAGACTGATACTACTTGTTTTCACGGAAACTCCACTACCATGGCCAAACCCTTTGTGAATGCCCTTAGTGCAGAAGTCAGCCAAAAGGAAAGGTTGCGAACTGATAAAGGCCTGAGGCCAATCTGAACTTCAGAAACTTTCTGTGAGAAGGTCTGATGGGGATGTGAAAATAAGCATCCTTTAAGTCTAGGGAGGTTAGCCAGTCTCCCTTTGTAAAGTGGGAATGATCAGAGCAAGAGTGACCATTTTGAATTTTGGTTTCAGAATATGTCTGTTTAGAAGTCTTAAACCAGGATAAGTTGCCAATCCCCATTTTCTTCTTTGTAAGGAAGTATCTGGAGTAGAAGCTGTTGCCCGCTGGTTTTAGGGGTGCAGGCTCCACTCCTTGATGGCTAGCAGATGTTTACTTCTGCATCCAGTAGTATCCTGTCTGCAGATGTGACTGGTGCAAATGTTCTTGCTCTCAGCTTGGGAAGGGATTTGAAACTGAGTGCTAAACCCTGGCTCACCACCTCCAGAACCCACTTGTCTGTGGTGATGGTATACCAATACTGGAGAAAATAAGCCAGTCTGCCACCTACTGGTGGATTTTTGGAAGGGATGTGAACTGTACTAGTCCATCAGGGGTTCTGAGTGGGCTGTGCCTGAATCACTGGGGAGGAAAACTCTCCTCATAGTTCTCCTTCTCCTTCCTTGGAAGTACCCTCTCGGCAGGTGCTTGGAAAAAGGTCTGGAGTAGGATTCCCTACCCTCCTCCCTGGTCTGGGACCCATAGGATGAGAAGGCCTATCCTTAGAATTGCTTCTGTAGGTGGCCTTATATTTCTCTACTTTCTTCATATAGGCCTCTGTTTTAATTTCTAAAAGAGAATTGTTATCAAAAGGAAAGTCCATAGCTTTAGCCTGGGTATCAAAGGTCAGGTTTGTGGTCCTGAGTCAGGCAAATCTTCTATTGGAGACAGAAAGTGCCATCAACCTGGCTGCGGAGTCATTAGTATCCACAGCCATGTGAAACTGATATTTTGTGGCATCTAAAGCAGCCCTTGCTGTATCCTGCAAGTCCACTGCCACCTCACCAGGCACTTTGTCTGCTAGAGCTAGCATTGCATTCCAGAGTGCCTTCTGGTATTGCACTGCATAAGCCATATAATTGGCCTGTCTAAGAATGAGGAAGCAACCATATACCCTTTCTTCCCATTGTGTCCATCTTCCAGGAATCCTTATCAGGGGATGGGTAGCCAAGGGAATACTGGCTTTGTCGCAAGCAACAGCCTGCACAACCCCTTCTGGGTCAGGGTGGCTGAACAGAAAGTCAGCTGTTGTCCTATCAAGCTGATATTTCTTATCAGCTTTCTTATCAACTCCTGGAACAGAATTTGGAGTTTGAAATACTTGCATTGCTGCATTTTCTAAGGACTTATGCAAAGGCAGTAATAAACATTTGTTGAGTTACACACCATCATATCCAAGAATTCTGCTTCATCCATCCTCTTCTGTCTCCTGCAGAGGGAGGTTATGTTTCTACCATGCTTTCACAAAAGCATAGTGTGAGGAATAATCCTCTGACCTCTGCGGGGAGCTGAACTCCTGTTCTGGAGAAACCTCAGGGTCTATCTGTTCCTCCTCAAAATCATCCTCCTCCTCCTCAGGAAAGGAAGCCAGTGGCTCCTGAGGGGTGGAACCAGGTCAGTCAGTACTGGAACTGGGACTGAAAATTGCAGTGCTTGCAAGACCTGTGAGGCCAATGTCCTCAGCAGAGGGCATACCAGTTTTGCCAGCTGGGAGCGCCTTGCCTTCTCAGCTGGAGGTGCATGATATGCTTTCTTTACATTTTTCTTCATTGGCACAGGTTCAGAGCCTGAGTCCACTGGTCTTTTGACTTGCCCTGCTCAACTTTATCAAATAAAGATTGATTTGATTTGTTCTTTATCAGGATCCTTAGCTTTACCTCCATCCTTTCGTGTGCCAGAGGTGGAAGAACTAGTTTCACCAGTAACAGAAGAAGCAGAAACCATTTCTTCTAGTATTTTTGACCTTTTCTTAAGAGTCTTAGGGCACAAAGTTCTACAAATGTCACAATTTGCAAAGATGTGGCTAGTACCCAGGCACAAAATACACAAAGAATGCTTGTCTGCTTTGGCTATTATCTGACCACAAGACTGACACAATTTAAAACCAGTGGGTCCTGTGCATTTTTAGGCTTAACAGTAGGATCCTCTGTCATTGAGCAGGAATCATTAAATAAAATAAGACAAATTATCGGTTCCTGGGAACCGAATACAACAAATATAAACAACCACTAATGGTTCCAGGAAATGAGCGCTACTCGGTTCCTGACAGCAAGACTAAGAAATCCTGTATAAAATTTTAAATAATTATATGCAGTTAGGAACCCACCACAAGAAAATGACAAATACAAATGACGGAGTTAAAACCTCACTAGAAATAGCAGAACTAAGAAATCCTGTATAAAATTTTAAATAATTATATGCAGTTAGGAACCCACCACAAGAAAATGACAAATACAAATGATGGAGTTAAAACCTCACTAGAAATAGCAGAACCCTCGGTTCCAAGGAACATGAAGGAACTGCTAAATACAATACATTTTACTCAAACTTTAAATAAACTAAAACTAAGGCAGCAATCTGAAAATAAAGTAAAAACACTACTTATCAAATGGATAATCAGGTTTTGAAGAGGTTGAAGGAGAGGTCTCTGGTGACGTCTTCACTAGGCAGGCGGAGGAAAGAATCTCAAGCACTCAGGAGTGCAACAGTTGCTAGGGCAGCAGTTTGAAAGTGGCATGAGCCAAGTGAGAGTTCCATCATTTACATATAATCCATCTCCCGAGCAGTCCAACACAGGGGCTGACTGCATTCGTTTAATCATAATGAGTGATTCCTGGGGTTAGAAATAGTAATAATAATAGAGAAACAGGTGGGCATCCATCTGTTATGGTTGTTGTAATCCATCAAGGGTTTCTCATGACTTCATAAACCTCAAGAGTGAAGCTCAAGAGGTTTATGACATCACATAAATCCAGAGACTGTGCAGGTATCTTTTGATATTCAGGTTTCCGTTTAAACAAATTTATTATAACATCAGGCTAAAGAAAATGTGGTCTAACATGCATTGTGTGAGTACCCAGCTTCTTCACCTTGTATACTGAATGCAATTGACTTCAATTTTTGCCTTTTTCACAATAAAAGTTTAGACAACATTTCATGGCTGTGGTGGCATTTTATGTAGCCTTGCTGATATTCATGTTTGAGTAGTCACAGTGTCTAGGTATTTTGAGCTGCCAGAGGTATGGGTGGTGTAAACTTGTGGCACAGTAACTGGAGCAAAGACATGCAGCCTTGTAACATTAAGCCTAGGAATTCTGGTCTAGTACTGGCTTGGCCTACAAGATCTTTGCTCTAACATGGTGGCTACGACTACAAGGTAGCCTCATTTATTGCACCACTGCTTTTACATGGTTACAGCCTGCTGCTGTTGGGTGTCGGGGTTGTGTTTGCCAATTGTCTCATTATAGAAAATATTGTTATGCTGAATGGCTCTGATGAGGAGTCATTGTGCTGGGTTCCTTGTACCAATTGTCACATATCTGGTGTAAATCACTGGCCCCTCCAGTTTGAGTATTTCTTTCATCTATAGAAAATAAAATGAGTGTGCAAATGTAGCTTTCTCCTTTCAGCCTTTTACAAGGTCCTGTTAATTAGTCCCCACTTAAGGACTCCTCAGCCCATGCACTTCTACTCTGCCTTTTCATACCTATCATCACCTTTTCGCTTTCCAGATTCTATTCTTGTCTTACCTATTATCACTTTATAATAACTTTTTCGCATTGCCTGACCAAGTTATAATTTGCCATTATAACCCGTGGGTTATAGCGCCAAACCGAGCCAAGTCATGCTCAGATACAGCCACTCCCTCATTGGCTGTTCATGTCCTCTGGGTGGGCTAAGTGGTTTTCAAACATGGCGGATCCTCACTGCTTAGTGAGGAGCAGATTTGTAGCCTTAAACTACTGCACTATACTGCCTCCCAAAAGTTCAGTGTTGGTTCCTGATGCAGAGCATAGAAACATAGACAGTGTCGGTAGATAAGGCCTACGGCCCTAAGTTTACTTTTACTTTATGTTTTCCTAGAAGTCTGTTGCCCTTATTCCTGACCTCCAGAATTCCTTTATGTCTATCCCATGCATTCTTAAATCCCATGATTGTTTCAGCCTCCATCACTTCCTCTGGCAGGGTGTTCCACTTGTCCACCACCCGTTCTGTGAAGAAATTCTTCCTCACATTTCCTCTGAATCGTCCTCCTGCAACTTCATCCCATTCCTCTAGTCCTAGAACATCTTTTCACTTAAAAATAGTGTATTCCTGCATCCTGTTCCTCCTGTAAGATACTTGCATGTCTCTATCATATCCCCTCTTCCTCCCTCCTCCAGTGAGTACATATTCAATTCCTTCAACCTGTCCTCATAGGACTTGTGATGCAATCCATGTACCATCTTTGTTGCCCTCCTCTGAACCTTCTCTGCCCTGTCTATGTCCTTACGTAGGTAAGGTCTCCAGAACTGTACACTGTACTCCAGTTGGGGCCTCACTAGTGTCATGTAACTAGTGTCTTGTATAGTGGAATTATGACCTCCTTTTCCTGCTGGTGATGCCCCTACCTATGCATCCCAGCATCCTATTTGCTGTACCTGCTGCCTTGTCACACTGTTTCCCTACCTTGAGGTCATCAGAGATGATAACCCAAGATCCCTTTCCTGCTTGGTGCTTGCTATATCTTCACCCTCCAACTGATCTATTGTGCCTGGGTTTTTGTGCCCCATATGCATTATCTTGCACTTCTTTGCACTGAATTTCAGCAGCCTGTGTCTGTAACCTCTAGGAGCTATCGGCTGTTACACTGCTCAGCCCTGGTGGACCCCAATCAGATCCCCCTTCCCCAACCTTAGGTCCTGTCCCCAAATTAGGCAGCAGCATTGTGCATCAATAGTACTTTAGTACAAAGGCATTCTCAGCCACCCAGGTCCTTTCAGCCAGTACCTCACAAATACGTACATAGAAATGTCCATGACTTCTCTCCAGGGCAATTTACTCAGAGACTGGGTGCCATGTGTGCTCTGGTTTGAAGTAGGGTATTTAGGAGCACCAGGACACAGGTTCCATCTGTTCTGCCATCCCTTCCTCACATTGGAATGGTGGCAGTTGTTGGTAGATGGCACTGATCACTGGCCCTGGTCCTTACACTGATATCTGGTGCCATGCCATGATGCTGAAGTGATTAAGCCAAGGAGTGCTGCCCCTCAGACAAAAAAGTCAAGTCGTCTGCTTTTTCACAACTCCCAGATCTCTAACGCTGCAATCAAGCATTTTACATGCAAGGGTATCCCAGCATCTGAGTAAATGGCCTGGGATAGAGGTCATGGACATTTCTATGTATATATTTGTGAGGTGCTGGCTGAAAGGACCTGGGTGGCTCAGAATGCTTTTGTACTAAAGTACTGATGCACAGCGCCACTGCCCCATTTTTAGGACAGGATCTAAGATCCAGGGGTGATTGGGGTCTACCAAGGCAGGGTAGTGTAACAACTAATAACCCTAGAGGTTATAAACACAGGCTGCTCCACATCATGAACCAACACTGAATTCCCTAGAATTGGGGAGCTGAATGGGCTTATGCCTCCATACCAGCATGAAAGGTGCAGGGGAGTGTTCATAGAGAGTTGCTAAGAATAGTGTCCAGAAGGGAAAATAAGGAAAAGCACATATTGTAGGGCAGTCTCCAGACCCATAGCTATGGGGGCATAGAGGGCACTGCCCCCACTATAATTTGTTTTGTCTCCCCTGTAATTTTCATCCAAAATTAGTATTTCAGGCTAGGAATGAAAAATAAAATCCTATTTATTGTCCAGCAGCAGTCCAGAACAGAAACCTCAGCTGGAGTCCAGACAAGCAGTCAAGCAGTGCAGATTTATTAATGATTTAAATGTCTATTGGGCAACCAACAAAACCAAAACTGATGTTGGCAGTCAGGGCATTCGCTAAGATTTTACAGCATTACGCATGACTGCCTGCAAAGAAAAGACCTTTTTTTCAGACAGTGTAGGCACAGTGGTAGTCACCTGTTGTTGCCATGATGAAGGAGTATGAGTCACTGTCACGGAGGAAGAAAACTAGGTTGGTGCACAGGCATGATCTCTGAAGAATCTGCCTGTGTCACTTGACTGCAGTTTGGATCATCATGTGATCCCTAGTCAGCCTGTCAAGTGAGGAAGAGTGACATCTGTGGCAGCAAGTAAGCAGAATGAAGGGCAGTCCTTGGCAGAGTAGACTGTTGTGCACCAATTAGGATTGCCACCTTTGGATGAGGCAAAACCGGATCCTAAGCTCCACCCCTAGCCCCACCCCTTTTCATGGCTTAGCATGCATTGCACCTCCTAGAAAGTCATTTGTGATATCAATAAAGACAATACTTAAAGCAGCAGTTCAACAAATATGGTAAGATACTGTACAGTACCTGTTAAAGTTACTTTCCAAGATTCTTCCTAGTTATTTATTTACTTATGTATTTATTTATTGACATTGGTTTACCAGATATAGATACAGAGATAAAATACATTTCATTTACAGATGTGATCTGAGGGAGAAAAGGGGAATACTGTAAATAGCATACAACAGTATACAGTACATGGTATATATAATACATAATAAAGATATTGTTTCCTATAATGTGTACTTTACATATTTTTCTGACTCCATTTGCTTTTTACGTCCACAGTATTATTAGAAAGCCAAAGAAATGACCATGTATTTTTCTTGAGGAAAAAGGCAATTTAAAATATTTAAAATGCATATACTCTGTTAGAGATGAAAATGTTTACCAGCAAATAAAAGTGGAAGACAGCTGGCTGAGTTACTGTTACCAAAGGAGGGGCAGCTTTGCTGCTATGCCAATTTAAGATGCAGTGGAAAAGATTAGGTTAAGTAAGCACCAATGGTGTTAATGGCCATCCTTTACACCTCCCAGGTTGACTGGTTTCACAAACAAAGGTTATATTGACAAGATAACTTGTTTGTAACCTGAACATGTAGCTGAAACACTGAATGATATCACACATTCTGTTTCAAAACTATGTAAGCCCTAAAATGGCTCAAAACCTGACCAGCACCGAGCAAAACCGGATTACCTGATAGGGACCCGAAAACCTGATCACCAGGTAAAAACCTGACAGGTGGCAACCCTAGCACCAATAGTGAGCCAACTTGTGAGAGGGATGATAGCTTTCCAAGCAGTGAGCAAACACCAACATATAGCGGTGCACCAACTGCTCAGAGATCTCCAGAGTGTGGACTGTGGAGGAAGTTTTCAACCTGACAATCCTGATCTTCCTGTGTTTTGCTAAATAAATATTTGGTGTTGTGGTGCTGGCTTGACAGTGACAGCTGCTGCTATATTTCTAAACGCAGTTACAAGACTGGCAGGTGGCTACTGGCTACTACTACTTGGTAGCTATTTTGTTTTGTCTGCCAGTGCATCCCCCACACACACACACCTCAAGAGCTAAGACAATTAAAGGCAGGCTGCTGCTTTTACTCAGTCAGAATTTGAAATACAACACAGTGTGCAGCAGCCAGTGCTAACGGAGTAAACAGATCAGGAGAGAGGGCTGGGGAACACTCAGTCAGAGGGACAACAAGAAAATTCCAAGAAAACCACTGTACTTTATTAATAGAAAAGCAGAAAACAGTGAAGAGAGTGAAAGAGACTAAAGTATAAATGGAGGAGACAGAGGGAAGATTTAGTTCTTAAGAACAGGCTAGACTAGTACTCTGTGTGACTGCTGGTACATTGAGTGATTAGTACTAGTGTAGATCAGTATTATTTTGCTTCCAGTACCCACCTGCTGCCTCCTGGAAAGAGAAAGTGAGCTGCTGTTAAGGTCACAATCACAAATAAGACCACACAGCAGTACAACATGCTTGTAAAAGAGAAAAGAGAAAGAAAATAAAGGATAGGACAGTGTGAGTCAATCCATTTAGTACAATCATTGCTGTGCTTTGATAGTGATGAGTGCAACAGGCATATCTCTCAACCTTGTGTCCCCAAATGTGGAACATTGCCTTTCAAAATGTGGAACAAATGAGCAAAATGTGGAACACTTAATCAAATCTTTACCTAGGAGGCTCGGAACACTTAAAATGTTTGCATTTATGTTCAGAAAGTCTGTTATTAATTAAATAATATATTTTTTGCATCATTTACTATAGATTTTGCTTTAAAATGTTAATACTGAATGTGGAACAAGTCCTCACAATGTGGAACAGGGAGTTTTTGTGAAGTAAAATGAGAAACGTTCCTCGAATGTGGTACAGTTGAGAGGTATGGTGACAGGAGGAATTTGGAAGCATTTGGTTAATTGGTGTCAGCCAGCCAGTACAAGTGGTGGTAGGGAGGAGTCAAAAGTCAAGTTACAGTATGTTAGGGGGCTAAGGCTGAGTAGTACTCAGACCACCAGCTGAGCAAGTGCTGCGCTATGCACTAGCACACAGTAGTGCACTTTGTCAAAGAGTCGTCATTGGAAAATAAAGTCATTTAAAATAATTGAGCACTCACTGCAAGCAAGCATTTCTGCCTGATTCAATCAGTACATCAGAGATTGTGTGTATTGTGAGCGATGTGTGTCTAAAAATAAATATATTAAAAAAACATTTTCTTGAAGTAAATAAAACAGACACAGCACATTTTTGGAGTGTGTAACACATTTTATTAAAAACACAACCCCATCCAGGGCCAGTCTCTTCTGAATTGTGTTCCACAAAATAAAACACAGACGCAGTTCCTTTATTGAAACACATTTTATTTAAAATTCAGCCACCCCAGTGCCCATCTCTTACTTGTGCTAGTGTTGTGTTCTAGTAGACTCTACTCTTTTAGTTCTAACTTCTACAGTTCTATAATAAAACAAGCATTTGTCAATGCCAAATGTTTGCTTACTGGCATTGGCAGTGGTAGTGTAGAAGTTACAGAGCTGCATAATAGGAATGGCAGTAAGTATTGAACTGAAACCAACCCCACCACCACCCTGCAGAGAGTGACAGGCATTGGGATGTGCATTTGGGTCGTTAGGATAACGGCCACGCCATTTCACCACACCCCACTCTGCAGAGACTGACAAGTGTCACGTGTTCCTTGGGGTCTTTGGTCTTATGCGCACCCATTTCATTAGAAATACGGTGAGATGGGTGCAATATAGGAGAATAGGGTGAAGTTTGAGATAAGAGTCCAAGGCATACCTCGATGCCTCTCAGTGACTGAAGGTGTGGAATGGTATGAGCATCACAGGCAAGAATCCCAAGTCACACCCTGATTCCTGTCATTCTCTATAGGGTTGGGCGATTTAGTTGAAAAGCCTAATACCTCAGGCATTCGCTGGTATTTTAACTCCAAATTTTCAACATGTTTGTTTTGTGACCCCACCTCATGAACAGGAGGAATATCAGTTTGGTAGCCGAAAGCTGCTTATGCACAGTGACTACGGGATTTAGCACCACAGGTGCAAAAATATTCGAACAGGCTGTAAAAATAACAGCTTACTCTGTCATGGGGAGGTGTAAAAATGGTTATGTTGCAAATGTGTAGTAAAATATTTAAAAATGGTGAAGTCACGGCGTACATAGAAACTGTGCAACACACACCCGTTATATAAGTAGGTTGGGATATTTTATAGCAGATTGTCAACTCAGGCATTTTGGTGCCTCCGATCATGAACAGTGTCACTGTGATTTTCTTTATCTGTGCCGAACAATGATTTCCGACAGCGACCACGATCTCTGCACTGAAAGTGTGAAAACACACTTCAGCCATGTTGTGAAAATGGCAGCTGTACTGTTCATAAGGAAGTGTTGAAAAATGCCACTAGTGAAAATCTGGACTGAAAATATTACAAAGTCAGGAACTAACTGAGGATGCGTGGAAAGTGCACAATGCTCACTCGTAACACAGTCATTTTATGGACTTTGTCACCAAATTTTCAACATAGCCATTTTAAGACCTCTTCTCATGAACAGTGTAACTGTGATTTTCTTAATCTGTCCTAAACATTGCTTTCGACACCAACAGCACCATTGTGCGCTACATGTGCGATAACACATTTTGGGTGACATGAAAAATTGCAGCTGTACTGTTCATAAGGAAGTTTAATAAAATGGACATGTTGAAAATCTAGAGTAAAATATTAAATTTGCAAACTTACGAGCATGCATAGGAACTGTGCAACGACACTCATAAAAGTCATTTCTAGGCATTTTTCCACCAAGTTTTCAACATAGCCATTTTAAGACCTCTGCTCATGAACAGTGTCACTGTGGTTTTGTTAATGTGTCCCATACATTGAGCTTGCACACCGACTGCGCCCATTGTGCGCTACATGAGCGGAAACACGCTTTGGGCAGGATGTGAAAATGACAGCTGTACTGCTCATAAGGAGGTGTGAAAAATGGCAATGTTGGAAATCTGGAGTGGAAATATTGAAAATTGCAAACCCACGAAGGTAGGTGGAACTGTGCAACGCACACCGTGAAACAGTCTATTTTAGGAATTTGTCACCAAATTTTCAACATTGCCATTTTAAGATCTCTGCTCATGAACAGTGACACTGTGATTTCCTTAATGTGTCCCATACACTGAGTTCGCATGACTACGCCATTGTGCGCTACATGGGCAGAAACACGTTTTGGGTGAGATGTGAAAAATGACAGCTGTACTACTCATAATAAGGTGTGGAAAAATGGCAATGTTGAAAATCTGGAGTGGAAATATTAAAATTTGAAAACCTTGGAGCGCATGTAGGAACTGCGCAACGACGCCCGTAAAACAGTCATTTTTAGGATTTTTTTTTCACCAAATTTTCAACATAGCCATTTCAAGACCTCTGCTCATGAACAGTATCACTGTGATTTTCTTAATTTATCCTGTACATTGATTTCGCATACACCGACTGCGCCATTCTGCGCCATAAGGGCGGAAACACATTTTGGGTGAGATGTGAAAATGACAGCTGTACTACTCATAAGATGGTGTGGTGAAATGGCAATGTTGAAAATCTGGAGTGAAAATATTGAAATTTTAGCGAACTTACGAGCCTGTGTAGGAACTGTCGCAACGACGCTAGTCAAACAGTCATTTTGGAATTTTGGCACCAATTTTCAACATGGGTTTTGGTCTCTTCTCATGAATGATGTCACTGTCATGGTGGTATTTGGTCCCAAAGGGTGATTTCACAGTCACTGCGCGGTCACTGCGTGAAATCACCCTTCGAGCCCGAATAACGCCATGACAGTGACATCATTCATGAGAAGGGGTCCCAAAACCCATGTTGAAAATCTGGCAAAATTTCCAAAATGCCTGAGATATGCAATAAAGTTGAACCCTCCTATCTAGCCCATCTAGCTTACCGGCATTTCTCAGTTCGCGGTCGCTTTGAAGAGTGCAGACGTGTTCCCGGTCCACCAAGATCGCCGGGCCAGAGTCCGGAGGTAAGTATGGGGTGGGGGGTGGGGAGGCTGGGTTCGCAGTGGGTGGGTGCAGGATGTGGGAGGAGGGCTCGGGAGGCCGCCGTGGGACAGTTTTGTTTACAGGAAAAAAAAAAAAAGGCGTCGGGACCGCTTGCCACGCTGGGTGGGCTCCCAGCGTGGCACAATGACTTTGGGCGTTCAGCCGGCAGGGATTGGGCACCTGTCGGCAAAAACCTATTAGACGCTTGCCACGCTGGGGTGGGCTCCCAGCGTGCGGCACAAGGACCTTGGGGGCTCTCAGCTGATGGGGATTGGGCACCTGGTCGGCAAAATCATTGATTGCCACACTGGGGTGGGCTCCAGCATGGCACCAAATACTGGGAAGGGGGAGGAGGCGATGCAACGCGCCGGCGAGGATTGGGCACCCGTCGGCTATAGGCTACATGCGGCGCTGCGTCTGCGGCTGGGGGGATGCGTGTGAGCAGCTTCTTTCGCTGCTCACTCAGCGTAGCTCCCCATTTCAACTGTATGCCACTGCATTTTGGAGGCGTGTCATAGACGGCTCAAAATGCGATAATACAGGGAGCAGCCTGCCAGCTCGCTGCCTGAATTGGAGGAGGAGATGACACACCTCCGAAATCTCCGATGATGGCACTATGTTTCTTGCACATGCATGCAAGCAAACATAACAAGCATTTGTCAATGCCGAATGTTGTCGCTGGCATTGGCAGTGGGAGTGGCATAGCTAGAGAGCATATTGCTGTGATTTTGTGAATGTGTCTTAAAGGTGATTTTGCACAGCGAACATGCCATTGTGCGCTACAGCTGCGGAAACACATTTTGGGCAGGCACTGAAAATGGCAGCTGTACTGTTGATAAGGAGACGGCACAAATGCCAGTGGTGAAAATGTGGCATGAAAATTTTGCAGATTGACAAAGTTACAAGGGTGCATGGAAACTGCGAATGCACCATACAACACAGTCATTGTATGGAGTTTCGGCAAAATCACTGAAGACACTGTGGAGACCATATGCTGACTGGCACTGCTCACCTCTCACCTCCTTGGCCAGCCAACAAATGAGAGACATGAAGCATGCTTCATTGTACAGTACAGGCTGCATGTCATTCTCCTGTATTGTACAGGAGGTGGACTGTGTACTATACAGGGTGCATGGTCCCTGCACAGTACACAGGCTGCACTCTCTCTGTACAGTACATGATTCATCTGCACCCCCATACAATACAGGAGATGTGCGTGCAATGTAATGTACATTGGACATGTGCTCCATGTGTTCCTATTCAGTGGCCAACTCAGCAGGTGAGAGGTAGGCTGTGCTGGTTGCCGTATGGTCTCCTGCCACCAGCCCATTAGGTAAGGGTGGGTTGGTCGCCAATTCAACCCATGTTTTAAATCTCCTAGTGCTGTCACTGGCTGCTTGCTCCTCTTTATTGTGTTTAAAGCAGCAGTTACTGCTGCTTTAAACATATTCTGGAAGTAGAAACAGCTACACAGAGAAACTTTCAAGAACCTCAAGGAATAAACAAAGTCGAAGAGGGATCATCTTTCAGAAAAATAGATGTGCAAGAACAAGGTGACAATTTGAAGATAGAGGGGATGGCTCAAGGGCAATGTGAGGAATTATTTTTCACAGAGAGTGTGGTGGACACATTGAACTGCCTTCCTGAGGGTGTTGTGGGTCAAAAACAGTGGAAGAATTCCAGAATGCATGGCACAGGCGTAAGGCAATTATAGTGGTGGTTTGGAGGAAGTAGGCTGTTGGTTAACTAGAATCTGCAGCCTATCCAATAGGTAGGAACTGGGCAGACTAGGTGGGCCAAGCAGTCCTTATCTGAGTGTCAGAATCTATGTTTCTATGTTTCACCTATAATAGGGCAGTTTTTGTTTGTTTGCAAAACAAAACGAAATACCCCACCTTTCAAGCCTCCAACAGTGTCCACACCACTTCATCCACAGTCCACTCACCTGCAGGGTTTGATTTAATTTGAATTACTTTAACTCTGGTAAGATAACACAGAAGAAAACACTGGAGTTGCATGTTTGGCTAACCATATAACTACCCAGCCCCTCCCCACACCCACCCAGCCAGTACAACACAGCACAGCACCCCTACTAAAGCAGACATAATCAGGTTCAGTCGGCTGTACCAAGCCGCTTTGACAACAAAGTTGTCAAGGACTTGACAGTGACAACAGTATGCCGACAGTGACCACATCACTGCGGTAATGTTTCAAGGACTGCAACAGCGTGACACAAGAGTTAGTGTTGGGGAGCTGCCACTGCTCCCCAAATTATAGATTCTTAACTCTGGAGGAGCAGATGTCAAGGGAGAGCGGCGAACACCAGAAGTCGGTGTCTCGGACATTCATTGTGACAATCCATTCAACAATGTGGTTGTCAATTGGATTGTGTCACTGTGAGGGGTTTGTTGTAACTGCATCACTGTTACAACTGTACATTGGCTCAGTCAGAGTCAGGCGGCACACGGAGAGATACTAGACATACTAGACAGCACAGCATTGACTGACTACAGACAGTAGACAGGACCAACCCAGCACAACAGAGAAGACCACCAATAAACATAATTAAAATTAAACACCACCTACCCTTGCCTTCTTGCACACTAGAGCTATGTTAGCTCAAGTTGAGAAGCTAATCATGCTGTTTTTCTGTGTTTGTGGTCACTGGTAGAGGCGTAGAGCCACTGTCCCACCTGTCCAGACACACTACACTACAGGAAGAGAGAATGCCTTGCAGATTGCAGCAGGCTTCTTTTCCCGGTCAATCCCTGACCCTGATTGGTACCAAATTAAAGGGCCAATAGTGTGTATGTTGTCTCTGCCAGCTCGAACCACCCTGACTGTGCAGACTGGAATTCCTTCCACCACCTTCTCTTTTATTGCAGCAGTTCTGTGCATAGTGTCCCCCTACCATGGCATGAGTATTGCTGTTGCTGCCCCCAATCACTACTCATCCCACCCATGATCCACTGCTGCAGCACCACCAGTAACCAGACTCAGTCCTACCAGCTAGTTGCTGCTTGCAGCCACGGGCTCATAATCAGTCTGCTGTCCTCTCCTCTCTGTTCCAAACTTTTCTAGCCTCTGAGTCCAGGCAGACAGTTCCACAGGCTCACTCAGTGCAACCCAACACACGACCAACCAACCGAATTCAGTCTCTCACAGCAGGTGGGCCCACCCTGCTGCACCACTGCCTAACCAACTCCCGAATCCCACATGAAGCAGGCAACTTGAGGCATTGGGTAAGCAAAGTGGTGTAGGCAGCTCCTGGATGAGGTGGACAGACATGGCAGCATTCAGAAAGGCAGACAGGAGGTAAGGTGCACCAAACATGACAGCACCATGGTCTTGATGCCAGTTCATCCTAACTCCTCGCTTGTTGGTGGGGTGCATGTTTACACTACTTCCTGGTGCAGTCTGTCACTTTCTCCCTTCCTGACACAACTCAGTCCTGCTCCTCCCAGTTTCTGTCAGACCAGTTTGTGAAACAATGCCCCTCCCGCTGCTTTGTCTGTCATCCTCACCTGCCTCTCCTCTCTCACAACTCTCACCAGTGAAACTCGAACCACCCGCCACCACAGCAGGCTCCATAGTCCCTCCTAGCCCACAGCAGGCAGCAGCAGCAGGTGGGGGCTGAATGTTGGGGCTGACAAATGTAATCACCAAAATTGTTGGGGACTTGTCCCCCATAATTACTCCCTGACTGCAGCAGGGAAAGAGAGGCCATCGGTGCCACAATTGCTGCTTTGCTGTCATCTGCACAAATTGAATGGAATAGGTACTTGTAAAAACCTTGGGTAAAATCATTCAGTTTGCTGTCCTAAATGAGCTGCCTCTGAGAGGAGATAAAGATATCATCAAGTTTGATGAGTTAGATTTAACATTGTACAATTCATCAGGAGTATTAGTAAACCTAATTAAGTTTACTGCAGGGCAAGATCCAGTATTCATGGATATTCTGAAAACCATTCTGAAGAATGCAAAGTACACTTCTGCTGAAATTCACAATGAAATAATTGACATTATGAAAAATGCTTCTGCAAGATATTGTTGCAGATATCAAAAACAATGCTGATGTAAGTTTTTCTGCTGAAATCTGACACCACAAGGGATGGTGTGAATATTGAAAATGTGGCCAATGTTTTATGATATTCTGTTGACGGCAAACTGAAGGAAAGACTTATTGAGTATCCCAATTGTATGGCCTCACTGCTGAAGATATTACATGACAGATCTTGAAAGCATACCTCTCAACTGTCCCTGATTTTCAGGGACATCCCTGAATTACCTCAAAATATTACTCAGGCCCTCCTCACAGTTGTGTTTCCGTACAATAGGAAATTGTAAGCACAAAATAATGTCAAGCATTAAAGTTACAGACTTGTTCTTTTTTAGAAAATGCATTTTGCACTAAGCCCCATATTCTACCAGCTGTCTGGGTGGATATCTTTACTTTTGAAGACGTGTCCCTGATTTTGGTCCTTTGTCCCTGATTTGTTTAGCCTTGTCCCTGATTTGGGAGGCAAGGGTTGTGGGGTATGCTTGAAAGACATCCAAGAACTAAGTGTAGACCCTCAAAATAGTTTATGTTTTTTCTCTGATGGTGCCTCCGTTATATCAGGGTGCAAAAGGGTGTACAAAAGGTTTTGCAAAAGAAATTAAACAAGAAATTCCTTACACACTGCTTGAATTGTCAGTTACATCTGGCGTCACTGGTGTGAGAAGAGCGTAGCAGTGGCAGATATGTTCCTTAAACTGCAACTCTCTGTACTTTATTTTGCAGACATGAAGTTAGTGTGCTATAAAGGTCAGCACCTGCAAAGACGCACAGAAACAAGATGGACTGGTCACCTGAAAACCTTGGAAGTAACCCTCAATAATTTGGAAGACATTCAGTGTTCTGTCAGTTTACAAATGCTTACAGTGATTTGTCAGTTGAAGCACAAGGGCTACTGGAAGTTAAAATCATCCCAATTACTGTTCTTGGCAGAGGTTATGAGATTGATTTTCAATGTGTTTGCTCCAGTGAATAATTACATTCAAAAGGAATTGATGCACCTTGCTAAGGAACTTGAATTGATTATTATTTCCTGTGAAACACTTCAACAGAAGAGAGAACTGTTTGAAGATTTTATAGCAGACATTTCATCCAAGCACTCGATTTTGAAAAGTGCATGGGATGAAACATTGGCATTACATCATGCTGATGCACCAAAAGAGCCAGAGTGCTGCCCAGGAAGTTTCAAACTTTTGTCATCAGTGAGCATTTACCAGGATTCCAAACTTTAAATGAATATCCATGGTCCCAGATTTATCATGAACTGATTGATGAAACCACTAGTAAATTGCAAAGGAGATTTTCTCAGAGGAACTCCGAGTTATACAAAGCTTTTCAGCAATGTATTCTAGTAGCTCTCCCAGCTTCTTGAAAATGGAATCTCTACATGCTTGGTTTGACTTGCTTGGATTAGATAGTGAGAAAGGAAAGCTAAAATGGCTGTATTCAAGGCACTGATGGATAAAACACAGCAATTTAAAGAAGTTATTGGTGCTGCCAAGGAATTAAAGGAAGCTTTCCCATGTATTTTTGAAATGTGTATAACTGTCTTGCTATTTGGAGCATCAACTGCTGCTTATGAGACTTCCTTTCTTGTTTGAAAAAATGTTATCACATCAGAGGATGAGCATGAGTAATGAATGAAACAGAAACCTCATTCTCCTCTCATATGAAAAATGATGACTTCAAGTCTCAACCTGATGTCTTTGTGGAAGAATTCAAATGCTGCTATCCAAGAAGACTTCAACTTTAGCTTCATGAAAACTGTTAACCTTGCACTGCACTTGCATGTTTAGAGTTAACTGTTAAAAGACTTACAAGTAGATAAAACAAGGCTTAGTTCTGACATCTGACACTGCATTTTTGACTAATCACGTGACAGGAAGTGTGACTGGTAGCTGCCCCAGTCATCCTTTTGCCCAGTGTTGAGTAGTTACTTTTCTATTACTTTCTATTTCTTTAAAAACTTGATCCAGGAAGCTCTGTGCAGTCACTAGTAAGGATGGAGAAGTACTAGAAGAAGTAGTACACCTGACAGTTACAGTTACTTATTTCTTTTATGCAAAACAATAAAAATAATAAATAACTATAACAGATGATATTTATTTGAAAGTAATAGGTTAGTTACTAGTTACTTTCAAATAAACGTAATCAGTTACAGTTACGTATTACTTTGTATAAAAAGACATAAGTAATTGTATTAAGGGGTATTACTTTTTCCAGTATTTCTCCATCCTGCTAGTGACTGCACAGAGCTTTCTGGAACAAGTTTCCCAAAGTAATAGAAAGTAATAGAAAAAGTAACTTACTCAACACTGAGTTTTGCCCCCCACCCCATCTTGCTGTCCTAGCTATGGGCTGTAGTCTCTTTGAATGCGAGGAGCCTGGAGAATAAAGCAGCCAAATTGCAGGCTCTGATGACAGAGGGAGGTGCACATAGCTGTCATCACTGAAACCTGGGCTGCCCAATACCAGGACTGGGACCTTGTGATCATACCTCTTAACTGTCCCTGATTTTCAGGGATGTCCCTCTATTTGCCTCAAAATTTTCCTCTGTCCCTCATAAAATTTGCATTCGTGTGACAGAACTGTGGAACTAAAATCACAAAATAATGTCAACCATTAAAGTTATAGACTTGTTCTCTTCAGAAAATGCATCTTAACACATATCCATTATTATATCAGCTTTCTGAGTGAATAGTATCAATTTTCAAGATATATCCTTGATTTTGAGTCTTTGTCCCTTATTTTTTTAAGCCTTGTCCCTGATTCATGAGGCAAGAGGTTGAGAGGTATGCTTGTGATCCCAGAGTAAAGGCTATACTTCAGGGACAAGGACAAAGGAAGAGCAGGTGGGGTAGCTATTTATGTAAGAGGGGATAAGTGTGCCAGGGAGGTGGAGGAGAAGGAGGGTAGAACTGAGTATTATGGTTACAATTCCAGGACTCAAGAAACAGGACACTCAGGATGAGGGTGGTGTATAGGCCACCATCTCAGACAGAGGACTTAGACAGAGAATTAGTGGAGCAGATAAAAGGGTCAGTGGGAAGGGTAACACCTTGATTGTGGGGACTTCAATCTGCCAGGGTAGATTGGAGCACACCAGCCACCTCAAGCTTAAGAGACCAGATCCTCCTGGAGGCTTTCCAGGGCAGCTTCCTGGTACAGATGGTAAACAAGGCAACCATGTTGGGCAACATTCTGGACCTCGTGGTGACCAATGGGGAATTTGTCAGAGAACTACAGTTGAAGGATCCACTGGCACCACACAGTGTGGTTCACATTTAGAGATAGGGAGGCTGAAAGAACAGAGGCCAGGGTGTTGGGAGAAAAAGCTGGGTTATAACTAATAGGCAGCCTAATCAGGCAATAGATTGAGAAGGAAACAGACATGATGGGAGTGGTGCAGTGCTGTGGTTGTGGAGCAACAGTCTTCAGGGAGACGTTCTGGAGGCTGCAATGTTTGCTGCTGGCATCTCTCTGGGCTGAGGGTGGAGGTTGCCTGTCTCCAAGCAGAGTTGGTCAGGCTGCAGGCAGTGTTCACCCCACCCAGAGACCACGGGTCCACAACCTGAACCTCAAAGCATGCCCAGGAAGTGATTGGACCGTGGTGGGCTTGGGGAGGATAAGGGTGGAGCAGAAGCACATCCCACAACCATTCCAGTTTAGCAACCCATACACCATTTTGGAGAAACAGGAAAGCCCCACACAGGCACCCACAGCTGGGATCAGGAGGATGGGTGGGTCCTCCAGAATGGAGCTCCAGGGAAGGGACCGGGGACCCTGGGGAGGGAAGCTTCCTAGTGTGGGACTGTATTGTCAGAAGAGTGGACTTAGGGACACCTAGCGGGGAGAGGGAGGTCAAGTGTCTCCTAGGAAGCACTGCGTGGAGGAATGGTAACAGATCCATAACAGATCCATATGATCACTAGGATGATAGCTAGGAAGGAGGGCTGAATATCATTATCCACTTGGGGACTAATGATCTGGCAGGAGAAGGGTGGAGTTAGCCAGAGTCCAGCAGGGTTTCATGAAGCTGGGGGGACCTGAAAGAGGTAGCATGTTCCATTTCATTCTCCGGATGTGCTACCTGTTCAGGGTACATGGGAGGCTAAGGCCTCCACATCAAGCCTTCAACTCTCAGTTGAAGGATTGGTGGGAAGGAGGTTTGACTTCATGTTGGACTGGGGCCTGACTTGGGCAGATGCGTGCTTATATAAGGAAGACAGCCTGCATCTGTCCTAGGAGGGACCCTCGTCCTAGTGGGAAAGTTTAAATGCTTCAGCAGCCAGCATTTAAACTGTCTGGGGCAGGAGGGTCAGGAGGTTAGAATCCCACCCATTGGAACATGCAGGAACATAGGTTGAAAACAGGACCAGCTGAAGTAGGCAGTAAGGGGCAGGCAGGCAGGCAAAGCACGTATAAGGGATGATACGGGAGCAAAAGAGCACATAGGAATGGGAACCGGGTGGAGGGAAGAGGCAAAGGAGTGAGAATAAGAGTAGAGAGGGGCTAACTGTAAACATGGAAGGTCATGTTAACAAATGCCCGCAGCCTGGGAAATAAGGTTCCAGACCTGGAGGCCTTGTAGGCAGATGTAGATCTTGACATAGCAGCAATAACAGAGACATTGTACTCCACTAATCATGGCTGGGATATCAATTTACCAGGTTATACACTGTTCAGGAGGGATAGAGAGTGTAAGAAGGGTGGGGGTGTGGCCCTGTACATCAGGGACAGTATAAAGGCTACAAGTTCAGGGAAGACAGGGACAGGCCAAGACAATACAGGCCACCCTTGAACCAGGTAACAGCACAACAATACATACAGGGTGATCTACAGACCTCTGGCACAGAGAGGGAGGCAAACAGGGAACTAGTGGAGGACATAACAACATGGCAGCTAAAGGTAAAATTCTGCTACTGGGGATTTCAATATGCCAGACATGGATTGGACCACCCAGGCAGCTGCTTCAGTCAGAAGCACAGCCATCTTAGAATCCTGCAGCTGGTTGGTTTCAGGCAGCTGGTGCATGAGCCAACCAGAGACAAGCAGTTCTGGACCTGGTATGGATCAATGGGAACAAAGTTAAAGGAGTACAGGAAGAAGCACAGCTGGGGTCCAGTGACCACCAAATGGTGTTGTTTAGCATGGAGACAGGGACTCAATTAGCCATTCAAGGGCCAAACTATTAGATTTCAGGAGGGGATTTCACTGAAATGGGTAGATGTATAACAGCAATACTGGGGAAGGGAGAGGCAATAGAAGGAGTGGAGGAACAATGGGAAATTGAAAGGAGCCATGAGGTAACAAACCAATGCAGTAGAATAGTGCCTATGGGGAAAGAAGAAGGAAAATACCTCTCTAAAGAGGTGGAGGATAAAGTAAGGGCTAAAAGACTGAGTCTCAGAAAGTATAAGGGGACCCAAAGGACAAGGACAGGAGGTGTACCTGAATGTCTAAGAGAGACAGAAAAGCTGTTATGAGCACAAAGATGCAGACAGAGGAGGGCTTGGCAGGGACTGAAAAAAGGGTACAAGACATTCTATAGGTATATCAGCGAAAGAAGAAAAACTGGGGGATTGTGAGGCTCAAAGGAGAGGAGGAAGATTGTAAGAAGGGGATCTAGACAAGGCAGGAATACTGAACAAATACTTCTGCTCAGTATTCATTAAGCAGGAGGATGGTCAAGGACCACATTTGGGTAGCAGAGGCAATGGGGGGGTGGACACCAGTCCATTCACAGAGGAGAGAGTTCTGGCAGAACTCACAAAGCTGAAGGTGGATAAAGCCATGGGGCCAGATGACATACACCTAAAGATATTAAGGGAGCTGTGAAGGGAACTAACAGCACCTCTGGCAGCCCTGTTCACAGAGTCACTCAATATGAGTGTGATAGCCTGGGCATGGGACAAAAGGTGATACATTGGGTTAATAACTGACTGACAGACAGGAGACAGAGGGTGGTGGTAAATGGGATTCAATCCGGGGAGAGAGGTGACCAGAGGAGTACGTAGGGATCAGTATTAGGACCAGTCTTGTTCAATGTCTTCATTAGTGACATTGCAGAGGGCTGGAAGTAAAGGTCTGCCTATTTGCAGGTAACACCAAGATCTGAAACAGGTTGGATACTCCAAGAGTGGTGTAGGAAATGAAGAAAGATCTGGAGAAGCTTAAGAGATGGACAGAGGCATGGCAACTGAGATTCAATGCCAAGAAGTGCAAGATAATGCACCTGGTTAGAAGGGACCCTGGGGAAAGCTACAGGATAGGGAGGTGCTGACTGTCACCAAGGAGGAAGAGGATCTAGGGGTTATCATCTCTGATGAATTTAAGGAAAAACAGGTGCAAAGGGTGCAGGGAGGGCCAGTGGCATGCTAGGGTGCATAGGCAGGGGTATCACTAGCAGGAGGTGTGAGGGGTAATACCATTGTATAAAACATTGGTAAGACCTCACCTGGAGTATTGCTTGCAGTTCTGGAGGCCACACCTGTGCAAGAACATAGACAAGGTGGAGACTATCCAGAGAAGTGTGACAAAGATGGTGCAGGGCTTGCACCACAAAACAAAAGAGGAGAGACTGAGGGACCTCAATATGAACTCACTAGAGGAGAGGAGGAGTGGGGGACATGATAGAGACTTTCATGCACCTCAAGGGCATAAACAAGGTGCAGGTGGGGACCTTTTCCAACGTAGAAAAAATACAATGAGGGGCACAATATTAAATTGGAGGATGGTAGGTTAAGAGATAATGTGATGAAGTATTTCTACACAGAGAGGGTAGTCAACATTTGGAATAGTCTGCCACAAGAGGTAGTGGGCAAGGCAAAGTTGCGGGGTTTAAGCATGCCTGGAATGGGCACAAGGGAACCTTGAGAGGGAGGGAGTGATGAAAAGCCATTGATCATATAGGGTTAGTGACCACATATAAGATATAGGCCTATGAGCAGATTGGATGGGCCTAGCAGTCCTTAGCTGCTGACAGTTTCTGTTTCTATGCTTCAGGTGAGCCAACTTTGGTAGGATGGGAGAAATAGTGGCAGGGCACCTAGCCAGCATCCATCCACACGTGGATGCTAATCTGAAATGGAAGTTATTAATGGTCTCCAGGATGATAAGCAACATGGTTTTGTCTCTGGAAGGGGGCATCAGGGAGGGAGAAGGAATTCTATAGATACATGAGGGAGGACTGGATAGTCCAGATCAAGAAGGATGGGGGGTGGGGTGGGGGTGGAGAAGGAAGAGCAACAGGCAGAAATACTGAATGAATATTTCTGCTCTGTGTTCCAAGGGAGGTAGGAGGTCTGCTACCTCTGTGTACTGGGAGGGTAGGGATTGGGGAGAAGGTGACTAACAGGGTAATTCTAGAAAGCACAGTGTTGGAAGGTTTGAAGGCACTTAGAGTGGATTAGGCACAATGTCCAGAAGGCATTCACCCTAGGGTGTTGAAGGAGATGGCGGAGGTGTTGGCCAGGCCACTGGCATACCTGTTCAACAACTTCCTGACATGGGCGCATGCTGCTGGACTGAAGATTGGCTCATGTGGTGCCTATCCACAAAAGTGGCCCAAAGGATGAGCCAGGTAATTACAGAACTGTCAGTCTCACCTCCATAGTGGGAAAACTTATGGAAGCAATCTTGAAGGACAACTGGTAACCTTCCTGGAGCCCCATGAGCTCCATGATGGCAGCAGCATGGGCTCATCTCCAGGAGATCGTACAGACCAACCTAATAGAATACTATGACTAGGTCACAAGGAGTTGGAAAAGGGCCACGGATTGGATGTCCTATATTTGGATTTCAGCAAGGCCATGGGTGACAGGGTCAAAACTGAAATACATAGGGGTGGGGGACAAGATGGCTAATTGGGTCAAGAACTGGCTGGAAGATAGACTGCAATGGGTGGTTATGGGGAGGACTCTCATCTCCTAGGCCAGTGACCAGCGGTGTGCCACAGGGCTCTGTGCTGGGGCCAGTGTTGTTTCGTCTGTTCATGTCAGATATTGCACATGGGGTTGGGAGCAAAATCAGTTTGTTTGCTGATGACACCAAGATGGGGGCTGTTGTGGATGACATAGAGGGTGGCACAAGCTACAGGGTGATCTAACCACATTTCAGGAGTGATTGGCAAGGTGGTAATTAGGTTTTAATGCAAAGAAGTGCAAAGTTATGCATTTCGGGTGAAGAACCCAAGGAGGAATATTGGTTGGGTGGGGTGCAGTTGGGTGTCACTGAAGAGGAAAAGGATCTAGGGTCATAGAGTAACAGAAAGCATGAACAACTCTGCTCAGTGCAGGAAGGCTATGGCTAAGGTCAATAGGATACTGGCTACATTGTGCAGTGATTCTTGTCCAGACGCAAGAATGTGATCCTGCCCTGTACAGGTCCTTGGTCAGACTGCATTTGGAGTACTGCATGCAGTACTGGCATCCATATCTGATGAAGACCATAAGGTTGCTCAAGGCAGTGCAGCGAGAGCAACAAAATTAATACAGGGATGGAAGACAAGACCTATGAAGAAAGGCTGAGAGACCCTGGAGGAGGAAAGGAATCGGGGGCTATGACTGAAACTTTCAAATACTTGAGGGGGTCAACAACTGGCACAGAGGGGTTGTTTAAGCTGAGGAAATGAAGGCACGAGGGGCACGGGCTAAAACTGGAGGTGGCAGATTCAGGAGGAGATGAGGAGGCATTATTTCACTGACAGGGTGGTATTAAATGGAACACTCTACCAGAAGAGGTGGTGGCATGCAGGATTGTGGGCAGTTTCAAAAAGCATGAGACAGGGCAATGGGGGCTGGGTAAACAATGCTGAGCAGTTTCGAGGGAGAGGGGATGGGGTGGCTGCAGAATAGGGGTGGGATGCAAAATTCAAGCAGACTTGATAGACCATAATGCCAGTTTCTGCTGGCAAGTTTTGTATGTTCATATCCTGCCAGACCAGCCTGGTTGACTATTATGACTGGGTGACTAGGGCACTTGACAAGGGCCATGTGTTGGATGTCTTGTATCTGGATTTCAGCAATGCCTTTGATTCATTGTCACATGGGAGGCTGATTAACAAGGTAGACTATCAGGCAGCAGGGACAAAGATGGTGAATTGGATCAAGTACTGGCTGCAGTGGAGGCACCAGTGGGTAGTGTTGGGAGGAAACTCTGCGTCTCTGAGGAGTGTGAAAAGTGAGTGCTGCAGGGTTTGGTACTAGGCCTGGTGTTGTTTGGCATTTACAGCCAACATCTAGCATGGCTTTAAGAACAAGATTAGCCTTTTGCTGATGACATGATGATCGGGCAGTGGTGGATGACATAGTAGGGTGGCACTGTGGCAAGGGCTGCAGGATGATCTGGCTAAACTTGAGGACTAGTTGGACACATTGCAGCTGGGGTTCAATGTGAAGAAGTGCAAAATCATGCACTTGGGAGCAAAGAATCCAAGGAGGTGTTAATAGTTGGGAGGGGTACATAACCATTACAGAGGAGGAGGAGGAGAAAGATCTTAGGGTTATAATAACAGGGCAAATGTACCACTGGGCACAGTGCAGAAAGCAGTACCTAAAGCCAATAAGATGCACTAAATCATGACAATCCAGGTGGAACCATTTGAAATAGTTGACAAATTCAAACACTTAGGATTTTAAAGCTTGATTGCAAGCTCTCATTCATAATATATATTCACTGACCTCGCAGCCAGTATAGTGTTATGCTTGTGCAACTGTGTTAGTTTGGTTTTGCGTTCGCACTCTCTATTCCAGAGGAAATACCACCCTGTAGGGGTACGAGGTAACTCTTGAGAGGGTTCCACCCATGAGATGCTAAGTGGGATGGTTCTTGTGGTTAAAGGCACCTTAGGAATCCCCTAAGAAGAGAGTGCTGCTGGAGAAGGACGGGAGGATGGTGGGGCAAAGAAAAAAATGCTTCACAGTGAGGCTTAGAGGAACTGCTTATATAGCTCAGAGGGATGGCTGCTTGGCCACCGAACTTCTGCATAGCCTTACATTCTCAATGGCCTACGAGCCAGTATAGTGTTATGCTTGTGCAACTGGGTTAGTTTGGTTTTGGCAGTTCATACCTCTATTCCAGAGGAATTACCACCTGTAGGGCAACACAGCAAGGAACCTGAGACGGTTCCACCCTAGAGGTGCCACGGATGTTTCCTATGGCTAAAGGTACCTCAGGAATCCCCTACAAAAAAAATGTAGTATCATCCCCAAAAAGGAGGCAACATGAAGCATAAATCAAGCAATAACAGTGACACAGAAGTAGTAACTGTAACGTAGTAGTAGAGAAGCATAGGCAGTTTGATAATGCAATGATATGCTCAGTTGTCGTAGTAACAGCCCAGGTTTGCGTAGCATGATACTGATGGCTTGTTTTGAGAGAAGGGATCCCTAAGGAGAGAGGAAAGGCAGGACATCCTCCACCTCCATCCAACAACAAAACCTACCTAAAGAAACTAGGGAAAGCAACTATGCTAACTAAGTGTTATGACCTGAGGCAATGGAGGAGAGAAAAAACCCTATGAGGAGGAAATTCTCAGGATCCAAGGCCTAGGTCGCCTTCCTCCAGGCTTGGGAAAATTTATTTAATGATGCTCTGTAGCTGCAATGTGGAAAACCCAATTAAAGGAGGTGGAAAATATTCCAATTTGGAGGAAGGCTCTCACTCCAAAACCTCTAGTGGAACACCGTGGAAGGCTGCGAGAAACTCTGCAACAATACATGCATCCAAGGTGCAGCAGGAGAGCAACAACTGCTGAGGCACCCACCTGGCCTACCCACCCTAAATCAAACCAGATGAACCAGAGGCAGTCATAGGGAGAATGCAGTGAAGGTGCCTTGCTAGGAAACCACTAAAGTCAATGGCCAACTGTTATAGTGGAACACTGAGCCAAAGGAGATTATCGTAGCTACCCTTCATCACTAGTCTTAAATTCTACACCAGAAGCTGCTGTCATGTAGCAGGCAGCTAAAGCCAAGCCCAGGCGAGGACATCCCCAGCTATGGGACAGGTGAGAAGGATCCTGCCCCAAATTGGACACGCTCAATGACGCGGACTAAATGCAGAGAGAGACAGTCGGCTGCAGGAACCCTGTGCAAGATTAGAATGGCTGGCATGCCCAAGAAATTGACTGAGAGCTGAAAGCTGGTGAGCTGAATGAGCATGGCATGCTGAGATCGTAATGAGCATGGAGTGCTGAGACCTTGCAAGGTGGAATGCAGATCGAGTGCATCAAGATCAGGCTGAAACCCGAGAGGGATGGCAGTATGCCAAGTAATGGATTGCGTAAGCAAGGAGTAATAGCTGCGTAAGGCGTAGACTTGCACATAGGTCAGTAAGCAGTAGTCATGATAGGTGAAAAGCATATCAAACTGTATGGCAATTAGGAGGACCTGGGTTTCCAATATTGGGCTGCACAGCGACTTTCTACTTTTGCCCAATGTGTTGAAGAGATAATTGCCACCCCTTCACCTACTCTAAAGGATAAATTTCACCTCCGCCAGGAGGATCACTTAGATATTTACAAGCCCAACATTACATTTACTCTGAAAACAGGTTACAAAAATCATTAGAGAGAAGACTTCCTTAGAAGAATTCTTCTACTGCAACAGTAGGATAAGAAATATCCCGCACCCCTGACTCAACTATATGGGATTCTAATTAACCTAATCAACCCAGACCTAGTCAAGCTTAAACATAGATGGAAGCAGAGTTAGGGGATCTCGATCCCGCAAGCCTGGGAGAATAGATTAACCAGAGGTTGGCAGGTGACGAGCCTCCTTCTTGGCGGGAATTCCACTGGAAAGTCCTTTGGAGATACTTTCTAACGCCTCTAAAACAAAACACTTTATAGCAGGGGACCAGAACAATGTTGGAGATGGTAGGGTGAGGGCACTCCAACACATATAATGTGGGAATGCTCCAAAATCAGAAACTTTTGGAAGGAAATACATGAATACATGCAAAAGTATCAGGTCTCCAAATCCCTTTAAAGGAGAAGAAATGGTGCTGGGACTTCCTGCCTGGTTACAGGACCTAGACAGATGAGGCGGTTACCACAAATGATGAGAGCGGCAGCACTGAAAGCGATCACGTGAGGCGGCTCACCCCATCCCCAACAGCAGAAGACTGGAAAGTCAGAATGAGGCAACTGGAGACAATGGAACAGCTCACTTATAATCTAAGACAAGGGAGGGAGGTATTTGAAACTATCTGGTCCCCTGGCAGGCCTTAGAGTCAGTGGAGAAAGCCCGGACATTCCACCAAAACCATGGAGCTTTATTTAGGGAATAAGACCTGTTATGTTATCCTTATCAATTTTTTAACAACGAAACTGTATTAGGAGCCACATTTTATAACAATGTTATGGATTGTAAGATGATTAGGATGCCTGAGTTTAGTTTTGATGGTTAGTTCAATTATTTAAATATAGTGTCCATTTACTGGTTTTGGTCTGAACTAAAGTATCTAGACAAGCCAACATAGACCAAAGATAAGTGACATTAACCACTTTGTCTGCACAGTGGACATGGAATAACCTACCCAACTGTAAGAGAGAAGGAGAGAGGCTAAACGAAACAGGTCTCCAACTCCTACACTCTCTATTTAAACTAAACAAGAATTTATTGAATAGTATGTATTGTATCTATTATACGGAATAACAGAAGGGTTGTAAGGTGTAAACACTACATCAGTTAAAAATGTTATCTTACATAGAACTATGTGAAAGTATGTAAAAGTATATATGGCCACTCAATAAAAGATGAAGTTAAAAAAAAAAAAAACTGTATGACAATTACACAACTGAATTGGAAGCAAGCCAGCCAGACAGTACAAAGCCAAATCAATTTGGGGATTTTCAGGATTTAAGACAGATTTTTAATATCAAGCTATATTAATAGCCTCAGCTGGAGCTAGTTAGCTGACCTCAGAGTTAGAAGTGCAATAAAACAGGGACTGGTATGCTTGAATGCAGGTGTAGCCAGGCAGTGCAGGGAAGCTGCAAGTAAATGAGAAGCACAGGTAGGTCAGAGTAACTGTGTCAGGTGAAAGAATTGGTATGCAACATGAAGCAGCTATAGCTGAGCTGAAACACACAGTTAATGAATGCAGTTGCATTGCAGTAGTTTGAGCATGGTGAACACAGTGTTAAAACACAGACACTGGGTACAATAGATATTAAAGTAAACAGTCAGAAGCAGTGGCTGTAGTTGTCGGTAACTGAAAGCAGTGGCATGAGCTCTGCATAGCAGAATGCTAGGAGTTGCTGTGCAAGTAATTTGAGTTCTGAGAGTAAGCAAGCAGCATGAGCCCGGAGTAGCAGTATGCTAGGAGCTGAGAAACAAAGTCCCCCAAAAAGGGAAGGAACACACACAGCTGAAGGCAAAATACAAAACCAGAAGTAGAAAATAAGCACAGAAGCCCAGCAGAGACAAGCAGGAGTGGGGGTGGCAGGCCTCAGCCAGCCAGGGAGGCCCAACCAGCTCAGAGGAACAACCAGCAGAGCCTCGCGCTGCAAAGAAAAATGCTTACAGTGAGGCTTAGAGGAACTGCTTATATAACTCAGGAAGTGAGAGTGGCTGGCTGCTTGGCCACTGAACTCTAGGTATAACCTTACATTTGAGAAATTTCAAAAAATTAAGGAAAACAGTCAACAATATGAGCTCCCGCCACATAAGGCTTGCCCTCTGGTTAAGCCTTTGAAGTATGTTGCTGTGTTTTCTTGCACCATAACATATTATTTTAATAATGAAAAGTCTACGACCAGGTATGGTGGATGCTGGGGTTCCATTATCTGTAAGGTGCGGTGTCACACCGCCTCACTTCAGTACATTATGCATTGAAGCAGAGGCAGCACTGTACCCTTACAGATAATGGACCCCCAGCATCTGCCATACTTCTGTGTTACAGACTTTCATTATTAAAATAAAGAATGTTGTGCAAGAAAACACCACAACATACTTAAAAGGCTAACTGGAGTGTAAGTTCTATGGGGCGGAGCCTGTATTGTTGACTGTTTTCCTTAAGACAAAAGCTAGGACAGGACTCTTCTTTTGTTTTAAGCATCTGCTTACTCATGAGGCAAAACTAAGGCTGGTTCAGATGACATTTCTCCCCTTAATGACTACAGAGACTCTCTGCATAACCATTGCACCAAAACAGCCATAGCAAAACTGGATACGCTGTATCATAGAGCATTAAGATTCATCTCTAACGTCCCATTTAATACTCACCACTACTCCCTTTATACGCAACTAGGTTGGACTTCACTTACCACTAGGAGGTGGCAAAATGCCTCCTCTGGGCCTATACAGCCATCACCAAGAAATATCCCCACATCTCTGTCCTTTTCAAATGTACTCCTTGTGTGAACTCACTCAGAAGATATATCCTGCTTGACATATTTCATACAACGAATATTTCTGCTCAGTATTCACAAAGGAAGAGGAGGGAAGGTACCTAAACCAAACAAGAGAAACACTCTGAAGACAGGGGACTATACCAGTCTATTTACAGAAGAAAGGGTTCTGAAAGAACTAATAAAATTAAGGTGGACAAAGCAATGAGGCCTGATGGGATTCACCCAAGAATTCTAAAGGAACTAAGGGTAGAACTATTGACACCGCTGACTAGTCTCTTTAACAAATCATGGGAGGATGGGGTGGTACCTGAGGACTGGAGGAGGGCGGATGTGATTCCTCTTCACAAAAGTGGGAGCAGGACAGAGGCAAGAAACTACAGACCAGTTAGTTTGACCTCAGTGGTAGGTAAAATGATGGAATCACTTCTGAAGGAAAGAATTGTTGAGTACCTAGAGGCCAGTGGGGCACAGGACCCAAGGCAGCATGGATTCATGATGGGAAGGTCATGTCAGATGAATCTAATAGATTTCTTTGACTGGGTGACCAAAGTAGTAGACCAGGGAGGGCAGTGGACATGGCCAACCTAGATTTTAGCAAGGCATTTGATACAGTCCTACACAAAATTAATACACAAGTTAGCCAGCCTTGGAGTGGGTCCCAAGGTGGTAGCCTGGATAAAAATTGGCTAGACAACAGGACGCAAAGGGTAGTAGTAAATGGAGTCCGCAGTGAAGAAGGAGGGTTACTAGTGGGCACCGCAGGGTTCAGTACTAGGACGGTCCTTTTAATGTCTTTATAAGTGACATTGCAAAGAACTGCAGAGGAAAAGTATGTCTCTTTGCAGACGACAAAAGATCTGCAACAGAGTTGATATACAAGATGGAGTGGAAAGGATGAGAAGGACTTGGCAAGGTTGGAGGAATGGTCAGATGTATGGCAGCTCAGATTCAATGCAAAGAAGTGCAGTAATGCACCTGGGAAACAAAAACCAGGGAAAGAGTACACAATGGGGGTGAGATACTGACAACAGTAAAAATGGAAAGGGATCTGGGGGTAATTATATCAGATGACCTAAAGGTGGGCAAGCAATGTGAGAAGGCAGTAAGGAAGGCTGGGGAATACTGGGATGCATAGGAGAGGCTCAATAGTAGAACACAGGAAGTTGTTATCCCTCTGTACAGACAGTTGGTGAGACCCCATCTGGAGTACTGTGCATAGTTCTGGAGACCCCATCTCCATAAAGACATAGATAGAGTGGAGGCTGTCCAAAGGAGGGCAACCAAATGGTGCAGGGTCTGCACCAGAAGACATACAAAGAAAGACTAAAGGAGCTAATATGTATACCCTTGAGGAAAGAAGGGAGAGGGGACATGATAGAAACTTTCAAGTATCTCAAGGAATCAACAAAGTCCAACAGGGTAGCTTCTTTCAGAAAAAGAGATGCAAGAACAAGGGGCACAATTTGAAGATAGAGGGGGACAGCTCAGAGGTAATGTGAGGAGGTATTTTTTCACAGAGAGGGTTGTGGATGCATGGAGCAGCCTCCTGAGGAGGTCGTGGAGTCAAGAACAGTGAGGGAATTCAAAATGCATGAGACAGACATAAGGCAGTCCTAGTGGGGGTAGGAGGAAGTAAGCTGTTGGTTAACTAGGATCTGCAGCTTCTCTGTTAGGTAGGAAAATGGGCAGACTAGGTATGCCAAGCAGTCCTTATCTGCGTCACATTCTATGTTCCTATGTTTCTGTGACATCCCTAGGATGAAATTCTCTTGGCAACTCATCCCTTAGCCATGCTCTACCTACCTAATGGAATACCTCCAAAGTTCACTAAAACTTATGCAAATTGTTGGGATGTTCACCTTCAAATCGGCTGGTAAGACACTCACTGAAGGAAAGCTGTAACTGCTATTCCTAACCTGTTTCTTACCACAAGGAACTTCTTTTGCACTTTCTACTTACCCTCCGTCCTCTCCCAATCTTCTCTTCTGACCTCCTCTTGTCAGAACTCCCTTTTCTTCACCTCTCATACTGTCCCCTAATGCACTCTTCTAAACACTAGTCCCTAACCTAATGTACCTGTTAGCTGTATGATCTGTCCTAATGTACCTGTTACTGCCTTATGATCTCAGATGTACTTTGTTAGGTATACTCAAGGCCCCAGAATTCTCGGCTGCAGAATTTGCATAGAACTTGCAATCCACCGCAGAACTTGCAGTGCGCAAATTCACTCTTTTGTGATTTTTTTTATTAATATTTCTGTTTATTCATAGAATCTGGTTCCCTTCCTCTTTTTATATCCAAAACCCACTATATACTCAGAATGTGATGTTATCATTGCTATATCATACATTAGCTAATGAAATGGCTGCATTCTGCAACAGAAATGAACAGTCACTTATCTACCACAGCTCCCACTGCCAGAGACAGTGGCACAGCATATCAGGCATGGTGATATTTGCTCAACCTGTACTACAGCCTAATACAGTTTTCAGTCTTACATTATTGCACTAGGGCCAACTTAAACAAAACCTTGTCAATAGCACAGACCTGTTAAGTCAATACCTCACTTTGTACAAACCTATTTGTGCTTTTAAGATATAGAGGTGCCATCTGAAATGAATAACTGGTAAAATGAATTTAACTGTCATTTTAAGAAAAATAAAGTAATTATGCCCAGAAAAGTGGAGATATAATAATGTGTAGACCTGTTGAAAGAATAGACCTGTTAAATAAATAATTGCCCTGTATGCATTTTTGCCAGGTTATTGATTACATATTGTCATTGGTTGATAGAATCACCTAAAAGCTATGGAGGAATGTTGTGTGCAGGGACAGCTGTTGGGCCAGAGGGTAGCATGCTGTGTTTCCATGCTGGCAAGTCAGGTTCAGAGATTAGCTCTGGGAGCTGGCTGGGCAGCACAAGATGGTGGAACACATCACTGCTCGGAGCCTGGGAAGGTATGGTGCAGTGTTCTGTCACATGGTGGACACATTGTGATGGGCTGGAGAGCTCTATCTCACAATCGGTTCACATGCATGTCATGGCCTGATGGTGTTACGCAGTGTGTCAGGAAAGCAGGTTGACATGAAAATGAGTTTTGCAATAACTCCTCTATTCCATTTCCAATGGGACCTGTATGAATGAGGATGCAAGTTCATGGAAATAAAAAAATATATATATATATACACACACACACACACACACACACACACACACACACTATCTCTGTCTCTCACCACACACACCACACACACATATATTTATATATATTTACAGATTGCATATACTGTAAATATATAAGTGATACACAGTGGAACCTCATGAGTGGTGAAAGCACATACAAATATATAAGTGATAGACAGTGGAAACCTCATTAGTGGGATAGATAGCATGCATATAGAAATACCTTATTTATCACATAAGCTCCCTCTGCATATGTCATTTATGCAACAGGCTTGGACCTCAAGGAGAGACATTTGTTTAGCCTTTTAGGCATAAAATTATTTTATAAGTCTGTTATTTTTTGAACTAGTGTTACTGTGCTCCCACCATCCTGATTGCTATAACCACTGCCATGAAAGTGAAGTCAGAATGACAAGCTGACACTTTGATGTGGTAGTTTGTTAGTGCCGTAGAACTTCATAAAATTACAAACCACAGTTGGGCAGAAGTTCTGCAGCAAATGGTAGTTCCCACAAGTAGAACTTGGTCCCACTGTGCCAAAGAAAAGTAGGGGCCCTGTATACTCAACGACAGTGCACGTGGATACATACATTTGTAAAGTGCATTGCTCTTTTTGTAATTACATTGTTTGCATTATTCTTTACTTGTGTCCTCCTAGGACCACCTTGAAAATGAATCTTCTCAATGGTGTCTTTCCTGGTAAAATAAAAATTTAATTGAATTGAATGTCGGGTGTATTGCTAAGGTATCACCTCCAGGAGAGAGGAGGTGATCTTGCCACTTTAGAGGTTATTAGTGAGGCTACACCTAGAGTACTGTGTGCAGTACTGACACCCATACTTGAAGAAGGATGTTCACCTTAGGCTGCCGGAAGATTTAGAATGCATAGGTTTTAGGACAGAGTATTATGTTGGTGACAGCTGTTACTGGAGGGGTACAGTGCAGAGTAACAAGGATAATCCAGGGAATGGAAGACAAACTCTATGAGGAAAGGCTAAAGGAACTGAACATGTAACCTCTCAACAGCCTGACATCTCACTAAGCTTGATTGGTCCTTCAAAAGACTGCTGAGACTGCAGCTATTAGAGAATGCCCGCTGTACCTGCTTCCAATAATGTCTTACGCATGTGCTCTAGACTTCCCTGACCTTTACGCTAACCCACTCCTGCAGTGCCTTCTATTCTTGTACCCCAGCCCTTATTATTTCACCTCTGCTCTCAGTTCCCTTCACACTCCATCCACCCCACCACCCTCCAACCCATCCTCTTCCACTCCCACCCACATCCATTTCTCTGCTCACTCTCAATCTCCCTTCTCTCCAGTTGCCCAATAACCTATACTTTACCTGCCAGCTTAGCTAGTCTATTAGAAGCCACTAGTCTAGTCTAGTCTCTTGGTGATACTTAGTGCTGTTCAATCTAGTGCTGGACAGACTGTATTGTATAGTAGCTGATGTTTGACTGCTAGACCTAGCTACTGAGCAAGACTGCTGCAGTTTTCCATTTCTGCCCTACTGACAAACCCCTGCCCCTTCCCACACTGGTCACTCTGCTAATTATTAATTTCTCTGCCCCACTTGTAATGCTGTCTCTAAACACCCTACTTTCTTCTCTGCCTTACCTACAAACCCTTCCCTTACACCCTCCTGCTGCTGCTGCCTCCTCAGACATCCCGGTGCCAAAGCACAGACCTCCCCATTAACTCCTCTTCTAGCTAAATAATCGCCCTGCATTTACCACCTCTTTACCTCATGCTTTGTCCTACCCCACTGCCTGCCCCCACTGAGCTTGCTATTGTATTGTAGCTGTATTTAATCCTCTGTGTTCCCTGTTCCACAGACAGACCACCATGGGCCTTTAGTTGCTCCTGTGGCCCTGGCTCTTCCGAGCAGGCCACAGCTAACAGACCACTGACTGACCTCGGACAGATTCAGGTACACACCGGACCTCGAAACTCATGGTTTTGAATGCCGCTGTTTTGACTGGACGCCCAGTGGAGGAGCCAGGCATTGACTGGCAACTTTGCTCCTTGGCTGATTTTCCAGCTCCTGGCGCTTCCTGATCTCAGGAAATCTCTTTCTGTGCTGCATTCTGGACTGAATTGTTTCGCCACCCCTCTCCCTCACCTCCTCACAGTATTAAATAGACCCTTACTCCGCCTTCCCTCAGCCTAGCAGCTGATTGGTCCTCCACTGATGCACATTTTCATGCTATTGGCCTCCTGTCTTCAATACCTGACTTGACCTACTTTCTCACTACCCCTTTTAAAGCAGTCCCACCCACAGGATCACACACTTGCTCTCAATGTTTTCTCCAGCCACTCCATCTAACTCCTCTCAATTACTGCTCAACCTGCCCTATTGTTAGGGACCTCACCTAATTCGACTATATACCCTTTCAACTTTAAACCAGCTAGTAGTTAAGCAGGCCAGCAACACCAAACAAACTACCATGGGGTGAAACCACCTACTACTACTCCTCACTACCTCTTTTGGCATTGCTGGTACCATACTCGAATTCAGACTCCTACCCCCACTCCGAATCCTCACTGGGTGCAAGCTGGAAGAAAAGCATACACATGGCCATTACCACTTCTGATAATGATAGGCTCTTTATCCTCCGCATCTCCCTTCTATAGCTCAGCAAGCCAACCTTCCAAGCCGTAACCTTAACAGTTAGCTTCCCCTAATTTAACAGAGTTGTATAGACACCTTCCTGCCTGAAAAGCAGGCGACAGAAGACATGAGGGAAGATAAACATCACCCTATCTGCTAGAAAGGTTATCTTTCTGCTACTGCTACCTCTGGCAATGTTCACCTAAACCCTGGACCGACAACCCTGAGAAGCAGGGGTCCATACAGTGAATGGCCTAAAGATAGCATTGCTAAACATCTGCAGCCTAACTGCCAAATTCGACCAGCTCCAGGCTTGGATGACCATCCATGCCCTGACATACTCTGCCTAACTGAAACCTGGCTGTCGAGTAGTATCAAAGATGGTGAGGTGGCCATCAAAGGATTTCAAGCATTTTGACTTGATAGAATAGGCAGGAAAGGTGGAGGCTGCCTCCTATATGCCAGAAACTCACTGAGTTGCTCCATCCTCCCCATCTCCAAAGTTGTGGAGGATTATGAGCTACTAGTGGTAAAAAATACAAGTCGTCCTAAAGGCAAGACCCTTACCATCATACAACCTACCTGCCTCCAAAGAAAGCCAAGAGGCCTTCCTCTTGTTATGCAAAATTTAGCGCTCAGAAAGGGCTCAGAACTCATCTTGACTGGTGACTTTAATATTAACTGGTTATGTAAGGAGGTAACACCTCCAGAGACGTAATCACCTCCCACAATCTCACGTAACTCATAACTCACCCCACCAGGCAGAATTACAAGGCTGATACCAGCACCCTCATTGACTGGGTCTTAGCTAACTCACCAACTCGATTCTCCTAACTCAGGGTTCTCCCAGATGTGCTAAGTGGCCCTACCCCAATCTCCTTTATATGGACCACTAAACTTGCAAAAGCCCACCCCGCCTCATCATCAGCAGGGTTCTGCGGAAAGGCAAACTTGATCCCTCAAATTGGCCCTGTCTCCTACTACTGGCCCCCATCAACAAGGCACCTACACTGGACCAGGCCCTTAGTTTTTCACTGAGGGCTTCAATTCCATCTGTGATATCTATGCACAAGCACAAACGGAAAATTCGGGAGGTTAATGGCTGGATTGATGGCAAGCTCTTCTCCTCCTAAAGGAGAGGGACTGCCTCTGGGAAAAGCCTTAAACTCAGGCAGCAAGCAAGACCTACAGTGCTACAAAATGGCTAGAAATCAGTGCACCAATCTTATCAGGCTCGCAAAAGCCAATTTCCATAAGACTCAGCTTAACAACGCATGGGGAGATGGAAAGAGGTTTTGGGACAACATCAAGAACATCCTTGGTAAAGATCAAAAGCAGCACCCTAAGATGCTCAACATTAATAACTCATCCTCCTCAGATCCTCTAGCCATTGCTGATGCCTTTAACCAGGCATTTACAGACCTGTCCTCAGTGCTGCCTCCAGACTACCTTCTGCTTGTGGAGGACCAAGGTTGAGCCAACCTGCTCATAACTAACCACCCAGCATTCTACTTAAGAAGGTGATGGTGAAGGAGGCACTAACGATGGTCAGGAAAGTCCTAAGCAAAACCAGATTGGGGAGTGATGGACGAGACATGAAATTACTATCTCTCACCCTTGATGTTCTTATCATGCCCATAACAATGCTATTTAATAAATCATTGGTCTAGCTCAATTTCCAGAGGTATGGAAGCAAGCCCTGGTAACTCCAGTGCATAAGAATGGTGGCAAGGTGCTGGTGTCAAACTACAGGCCAATATCTATCCTCTCCCCACTATCCAAAGCTTTGGAAAAATTGCAGCAAGTCAACTCACAGAATACCTCAATAAGTACAATCTGATCTGCCCAAACCAACATGGCTTCAGGCAAAAACACAGTACCACCATGGCACTGCTGGAATACACTGACTATGTGCACAAGGCGCTGGATGAAGGCAAATTGGTGGGGTCCATTTTCATTGACCTCACCAAAGCCTTCAACACTGTCAACTACCTTCTACTAGTACTCCAACTTCAAAGATTGGGTGTGGCACCAAATACCTTGAATTGGTTCAATGACTACCTAATATACAGGAGCCAGTGAGTCAAAACTGGGAAGACATTATCCAGCTCCAGAGATGTATTCCTCGGAGTCCTCAAGGATCAGTTCTTGGGTCCCTACTTTTCAGCCTCTTTGTAAATGACCTACCCACAGCCTGTGACACCAAATTTATTCTGTATGCAGATGATGCAGTGCTGCTGAGCAGCAGCACCTCTCAAGCTGCCTACAAACAGAACTACAGAACTCTTTCAATAAACTCGAGGACTGGTTCAGTAGGCAAAAGCTGCTACTAAATTACAAGAAAACCAAGGCCATGCTACAATCCAGCTCCTACAACAAACACAAGCATGCTCCCTCATAATCACCAACAAGGCTGGTAAGCAGACTAAGCAGGTGCACTTGTTCAAGTACTTTTATTTTCATTTCATTTTTATCTTTTATACTTATAAATCCAGATGAGTAAAATTGCCTGTTTTCATTGGAGACAAGTTCAAATCTAAAACACACTAACAAAAGTACAGACAAACAACATAGGAACAGACAATACAATCAATCAATAAAGATGACTCTGTCACTTATATACACCACGTGAGACTCCTTGTCAAAGTGGTAAACGCAAAGATCGGGGTCCCTATAGGCATAAGAAATCCTCACCCCAGAAGCACTCCAAATCTCAGTCTCAGCTCCATACTCTCCATGACAGACTACGGGCTGGTGATCTATGGAGCTGCTACTGATACTGTGCTGAAAGGGTCAAAATTGCACTCAATAAGGCATGCCGCCTCACCCTGTGTGCAGATCACTACACTCATACTTGCACCCTGTATGAGGCGTACAAAACTGACTTAACCTAAAAGACAGGATCAAATACCAAACTTGCCTCCTGGGAAAGAAGGCACTCTTCGAAAAAACCCACCCTATATAGGAAACCTGCTCGAGGTTTCTCTCAACACACATCACCAGACGGAGGAAGAATGGAGCACGGTTCATACCATTCATCGAACCTCACTAGGGCAGCGTGCTTTCTCCAATCGGCCCCCTCTGGATATATGAACTCCCAATGAAATAACAAACAAACAACAGCCTGTCTCAATTCAAAGTAGGCCTCAAACAGCACCTAATGTCTAACTCAAAATGCACCTGATTCTTAGGCCCCACTTGATAGACAGTCCTACCCCCAAGATAACACCCAGCAGGGCTACCTAGAACCCTGCCTCCTTTCCAGCTAGCCAAGGGCTTAAGTAAGCTATCAGTCCTCTTTAAATGCACTTGGTACTGCCCTCTCAAACCCCCACACACACCATACTCGACAAAGCCCTCTGGATCTGCTCCCCCATCACAAATCCCCCGTTTCACTATCCTCCCACCTCTCACTCTCTGCGTTGGTTTCAAACCCAGTCCCCTTGTTTCACTGTTACCCAGCCTCTTGCCATCTGGGATAGCATTAAACCCTATGCAGTTACTCTGCCATAGTCTATCAACGCAGTTTGGGGGTTTCCAGGGTGTGCTACCTAGGACAACCAATTAGAAATAGTTTAGTATTCAATTACAACTGCTCAGTTTTTCTCCTGTTTGTCTAATTGTCATGTAATCGCTCTTTAATGCCTAATGATCAGGCCTCTGTAACCACTGAATATGTGTATGTCTTATTGTCCACCCTGACATGGAACCTTTGTAAAGAGCTCATGCTCAAAGGTCTTTCTAAATACTAATTAAATAAAACTATACTCTCTCCAAGCTTCCACCCCTGATTCTGTTTCCTTTCTCTCCCTCACTCCTTCCCTGTACTTTCAGCTGTCATCTCTCCTCCCAAGGTTCTGCCTCTCTTCTCTTCTCTTCTCTTCTCTTCTCTTCTCTTCTCTTCTCTTCTCTTCTCTTCTCTTCTCTTCCTTCCCTTCCCTTCCTTCCTTCCCTCTCCTCTCCTCTCCTCTCCTCTCTCTCCTCTCTCCTCTCCTCTTCTCTTCTCTTTCTCTTCTCTTCTCTTCTCTTCTCTTCTCCTTCCCTCTCTCCTCTCCTTTCCTCTTCCTATAACCTTGTAGCAATACCTAATTTAGTGTACTTGGCTCTGGCTTCTAACACAGCCTTTGAATAAATGCCTACCTACTGTAACTTAACAGACTGTGGCTACTGTGATCAGCCAATGATCTTGTACATGCTGTGCTCGCCTACTTTGTCATTCGAGCATAACTGTGTTGTAATTTACTTATGGTTTACATTTCTTTTAGCTTTTTTGTCTAGATCTGAAACCTATTTAATGAGCTTGTACTCAAAGGTACTATCCAAGATCTCAATAAATAAAAAAAAAAAATGTATTCCCTGGAAGAGAGGAGGGATGGGGGATATGATAGAGACCTTTAAATATATGCTGGTATAAACCAGGGTTCTCAATGCTGAGGCCAGCCTCCCGGGAGGCCCCAACCTGTTCTAGGGAGGCTCAAGCAAGTCCTGAAAAGCACTGTATTTAAATTTTGAACTTTATAGAGTTTGAGTGAAGGATAAGGCAAACTGAAAGAGGATAATAATAGTGGGTGAATGTATGTATTTATTCACAAGTCGGTGACCAGGAGAAGTACTGTACACTGAGCCATGGCTTATTTCAGGTGTACCCAGGAAGGGTAGTGAGAGAATATAATTCAAAATGTAACTGCAAAACACTCAGGCAATACAAAATGAATAAAAGTACAAACAAATTACGAACAATAAACCAACAATGTGAGGAACAATGATTAATTAGACTGGCAGCAGAACTGTTCAAATACAAGAGTTAACCATACAGGTACTAGGAATAAGAGCAGGAGGGAGCAAAATGATCCCTGAGAAGTTGCTTAAAGGCAGGGTGAGAGATGGAGAGGCAGAGGTCAGCAGGGAAGGTTATTCCAGTTAGAGGAGAAACAGAAAAGCAGTCTGACCCATGAAGGTATGAATATTGGATAAAGTAGGTTGTCCTGTTGCGGGTGGGGTACAATAAGCTTAATAACATGAGAGCAAGCTATGCAAAGAGGTTTCAATTTATTCCTGATGTACTATGAAGAGTAGGCTATTTTTCTATTGGGAGGCCCAAAATATTTCATTATTTTGGGGAGGCTCAAGATCGTTTTCATGGCTTGGGAGGCTCAATGTGACAAAGTTTGAGAACTGTTGGTATAAACAGTAGGATCCAGGATTGTACAATGCGGGGTACTGTGCTGGTGTGCGTACTTGATATGCAACTTTTGACATCTTTAAATCATTTGTATTATCTTTTCCATTAAAGTTTTGACAGAAAATATAAAATTAATCTATTGTTTTGATTGTAGATTTTCTTACAATCAATATATTAGACTTCTCCAGCAAAGTGAAATGCAACTGCAGCGAGCAAGTAAGTTACAATGGGGTGGTGCACCTGCCTCTAAAATCCCTAGATCCACCACTGGGTATAAACAGGACTGGTATGGGGGCACCTGCACCTCTAAAATCCCCTAGATCCACCACTGTGTATAAACAAGACTGGTATGGGGGGTGTTAAGTTAAATGGAGGAGGGACACAAGGGACATGGGCTAAGGCTGGAGGTATAAGATTCAAAGAAATTAGGCACTTTTTCACAGAAGGTGGTGTCCATGTGGAAAATGCTGGCCGAAGAGATGGTGGTGTCCATGTGGAAAATGCTGGCCAAGGTTTCCTGTAAGTCAATGGGCAGTTTAAGGAGAGGTGGGACAAAGTGAGGGTAAAGGTCATTGTTATGCAGGAAGGGGAGGGCAGCTGCAGTGTAGCGGATGCTAGCTGCACACTCGAAAGACTTGATAGACTGTGTGGCATATATCTGGGTTTGAATCCACAGACCCCACTTGCATACTGTGTGACTCAAGAACAAGTCACATAACTTCCTTTTGCACCAAGGTTACACCTGGAATAAAGCTACAAGCAGTGTGCCTCTCCTGGTACAATGTACAAAGAGTTGGTATAAACAGCCCACTCACCAAAGATTTATATTTAATTTTATTTCTATTTCATCCAGGCAATAAATCCTACGTTTAGAAAGACAACCTTCTTCAGGGTAGTTCAAGTTCTTCTTTCATCAAGGCTCTTTAAATATTTTTCTATGTCTAAAACTTAAACATAAAAAATATTTAAAAGGAATTTTTGAAAGAAAACCTTGAACTGGCTCCTGAGAAGGGTTTTCACAAACGTGGTTTATTTGGATGAACTAGAAATACAAATTGTATAAATCTTTGGTGAGTGGGCCATTTATACCAGTCTTCTTTGTACATTATATTAGTGAAGATTGATTATGGCCTCTCCTATTGAATATCTTTACTTTTCTTTATTTCATATATCCATATCTGAGGCTTGGCTGGACCAGAGTTGTATTTTCTGTCCTCTTCTGGTTAAACAGTTTTCCTTCCTTCCTACGTCTGCTAGCAGTTTCATATGTTCGTATGTAAAAAACAGTGGTGGTTACATTGCCCAACTAGTTAATCCCTCCCCCACCAGCACCATTGAACCTCAGTTCCATCTGGACATTGTTTGCTTTTTCTTAGATCTATTTTTTTATCTGTGTAGATAGCCTATTCCTCCATTGGCATCCAGTTCCCCACATTCTGCTTGTGGTGTTAAATAGCCCGTTCACTATCACTGGTCCATTTTATTTATTTTTATTTATTTATTTAATTCTAGGATTACAAGTACCTTTGAGCCACGCTCTTTACAAAGGTTCCACGTCAGATTGAGTACAGCACAACAAAATGTCAACAGTACAAGGTACAACAGAAATGTAAGCATTACAGCAGTAGGTTTGGTAGTGATAACAGATTAATCAGATTAAGAGCAATTTCAAGTGGTTGGTGTAGACAATTGTGGCAAGAACATGTACTGTAAATAACTTGCATGTTTAACAGCTATGCAATCAGATACAGGAGAGATGCATACATATTTGGTCAGGCATTAACATTCAAGGTCATAGGAGAGCAACAGATATAGGACATGGTTAGGACATGGGGGGTAAGCTGCCGAGAGGCATTGTCAACATATACAGAGGTGCAGGCAAGGAGTTGTAGGGGAGAAAGGGTGAGTGGGGAGAGATGGAAGTGCTTGTTGTGATGCTGGGGTAAGGACAGGGTGGCTGCTAGGCTGGCAGGGCATGGCAGTCACAGGTACTGGAGGCAGACAGACAGAGAGAGATGGAGCCTAGATTTGAAAGGACCAATCTTGGGGGTGGAGGAATATCCATGCTGAGGTTATTTAACCAGTATGGCTCTGTAGGCAAATGATCGCTGGCCCAGCGATGTCGGCATCTAGGAATCAGCAGCATTTGAGAGTCAGATCCCTGGTATGGCGGAGGTTTTGACTAGGGCTGAGAGGCTTGGACACCAGGGAGCCAGGCCCAGGGTTATCTTCTTTGCCATGATGCAGGTTTGATATTTAATCCAGTTTGATAGGTACAGCTAGCCAGTTTAGGCTAGAGGTCGCAGGTGTATGTAAGCGATGGGCATCAGTGTATGAGTCGACATGCTTTGTTTAGAGTGGTTGTGATGCATCTTGGGCTGTAGGGGTGGCAGAGTCATAGATTAAGAGGCCATAGTCGATGACAGAGACTACTGAGCTTAGGACAGTGATCCTGAGGGCCTCAGGGGTTAAGTTGCCCCATGTCTGTAGAGGAGACCAAGTCGTATGTTAGCCTCCTTGGCTACACTGTCTACATGGGCTCCATAGGAAGGTTATTGTCAAGAGATTCTGAGGTATTTAAATGAGGATACCTCTTCAGTAGGTACTCCAAGAGTATTTGTAATGGTCAGTGGATGCTGCCTGCTCTTGTAACGTGCATTAATGAATATCATGGTTTTGTTTTTATAGTTTAGGATGAGTTTTTGTTTGCAGAGCCAGTTTTCTATGTCTGTGAACCCGAGTTGGAGCTTATGCTGTAGGGACAGTGGGTCCTTATGGGTGGCGTGGTTGACGGCATCATCAGCATACAGGATGAGTTTTCCTGGGCATGATTTGGGGAGGTTATTTAGAAATAGACTGAAGAGAAGGGCCCCAGTATGGATCCTGGGGACTCAGAGTGGACTGGTAGTGTGTTGAGAGGACACTTCTAATTTTCACTCTTTGTGATCTGTTCTCCAGGTAACTTTTGAACTAGGCTGTGGAGTCAGGTGAGAGCTCGGCAATTTGTAGCTGGTCCAGGAGCAGGTGGTGGTGAACAGTATCGAAGGCCTTAGTTAGGTCTATGAAGACGGAACCACTAGGTGGCCATTATCCAGGAGCTGTGGATGGCTCCAGTGAATTCAGGAGGGCTGTTGTGGTGCTGTGCCTTTCTGAAACCATGCTGCTGGGGCACAGGATTTGTGATTGTCCAGATAATCTGTGAGCTGGTCAGCAACTATGCATTCTATGGCCTTGGATAATGGGGCAGTATGGAGATTGGTCGGTAGTTCCAGAGTTGGTCCGATCTCCTGATTTATGTATCGGTTTAATGGTGGCTGATTTCCATCTGTCCGGAACTGGCTCGGGCTGAGGAGAGGTTGAAAATCTTAGTTAGTGTGCTAATCACCTCATGGAGAGTGAGGGACAGGAGTTTCAGGTCAAGAGTGTCCCCACTGTGTCGTGTTTTGTGATAGCATAGCAATGTACTTCTGGGTTTCTTTCATCTTGACAGATTTGAAGCAGAAGGGAGGAAGTGTTGGGGTGTAGTAGTAGTAGTAGGTTTACCAGAGGAGCTGATTTCATTGAAGAAATCGGTGGGGAGCACACTGCTGAGGTCCGTGAAGGCTGAGTTGAAGGTGTTGGCGATAGTGGTTGGGTCAAAGGTAATTTTCCCATCAGTGACTAGCATAGTAGGGAGGATTTTGATTGTTTCGGTTACTTCTTTGATGTTATTCAGAAGGCTTTACCATTACACCAGGTGTTGGTGAGTACTTCCTTGTAATAGGCACTTTTTCCAGTCGTATAGACCGTGTGCAGGCATTTTGGGCATGTTTGTAGTTCTGGATGTTAGCTTGGGTGCCGGATTCTGGGCTAGGAGCCAGAGGTGGCCTACTTTTAGTTGTGCTATTAGGTCGGCGGTAAGCCATGAACTGAAGCAGGCTTTGACTTTGCATGTCTTAGAGGCGTGAGGTGTCACAGGCAGCATTAAAGGTGAAAATGAAGAAATCCAGGGCTGAGTTGACATCAGATGCTCTAAAATAGGAGACCAATCTTGCTGCCTGAGGAGCAATTTGAGTAAATGTAGCTTGCCACCGGTAGGATTCTGCAGGAAGTGACTGCTGGGGGTTTGCAGAATTTGTTAGTCCATTCACAGATGACAGGGAATGGTTATTGAGCTAGTCAGGCAGGATGGAGATATTGGTTATCCAGGCGGGGTGGCTGGTAAGAATCCAGTCCAGGAGGGAGCTGGCACCTGTTCTATAGTTGCGTTGGGTTAAGGAGGTGACCAGTTGTGTGAGGTTTATGGAGGCAAGGGCATTCTTGAGGCTCCCAGTGTCAGAGGAGAGCCAGTTAATGTTAAAGTCAGCAAGCATGATTAACTCAGATCCAGAGGGTTGTGTATGAGCAAAATCAGTATGGCACTGACTTCTTTGCTTGTTCTTTTGGTGGATGTATACTGCTGCTACTGTGAGGACTTTCCGTGTGCTCCTAGGTAGATACAAATGAGAAGGATCTGTGCAGTCGAGTCTGGGAGGGGTCTATTTGATGGCCTGTGAGGCCCTCCTTAAGGTAGATGGCAAATCCTCCTCCTCTTTTGGCCTTATGATCAAGCCTGAAGACATTGTAACCAAGTAGGGCGATTGCCTGGTCCGGGATTTTCAGTGATAGCCAGCTTTCGACAATAAGCAATGACATCCGGTTTGTACTGGTAGGAGAAGATTTGAAGGGCATCAAGCTTCAGGAGAAGGCTGCAGATATTTATGGAAACAAGAGAGAGTGACCCAGGGTGTTTAACTTGATTGTTTGGGCCATGGAAATTGGGCCAGGGTTCGGTGGATGTTACCTGACAGGAGTAGCTGGAGGAGCAGTAGCTTCAGTGTGCCCCAACGCAGGTCCCTGGTAGTGAGTTCCTGTGAGTGCTTCATTTCGGTGGGTGAAGGAAGATGATGGAGCTGGTTCCAGAGTGATTTATCATGTAACAAGAGAGGGATGGGGACTGACATAAGAATAGTCCAACTGTTATGGGTGTCAGATCTTAGCCACTCAGGGTTGAAAGGGGTGGGGAGGGTGCATGGTAAGGCTTGTAGAGTGCATAGGTGGTAGTGGACCAAGTATAAGTGGCAACTGAGTGGTGGGGTTGGATAACAGGCTCAGGGAGGTAAAAAGGAACAGATGCCAGAAAGGTAAATAGAGTTAAGGTGGGACAGGACATGGTTGTGGGAAAGAGGGAGGCACAGGAGGCAAGCCAGCCAACAGAGGAGGTGCACATGGGGGATAGAGAGAAGCAGTGCTGAGAGATGAGCAAGAGCCAAGAAGGGTGGTACTAGCAGGCGGCCCAATTGGCGATGGCACAGGGAAGGCCACCAACGGGAGGGTTGTAATCGGCTATATAATAAACCCCAAGAGGCGGGCTGGGCGGGCAAAAATTATGGCTTTCAGCATGCATTTTAATGGGTGCAGAGGCCCCGAACACACAGAAAGCTGAGAGTAGGCCTGAACCAATCAAAGGCAAAGCGTCGTTCCCAGATCAATCAATGGCTGCAGCAGAGCGCTGGCCAATCGGAGCTTGAGCCAGATTCACGGGTCGGGTCCGTGGCTTACACCGGCTTGCAGAGCTCCTGGAGGCTGCTGCGATGGTGTGGCTCACAGCTGGCTTTTTCGAGCCATGGCCACTCTGGAGGCACTGAAACAAGCCTGAGGTGGGGGCTACGGATCTGGAAGAGAGAGAGAGAAGGAGGTGTTTAAGAGGGCTGTGATAAAGGAGTGTGACGCTGGTGTCGGGTTGGGCGGGGAGACAGAGGGATAGCAGACACCGAGGATCAATTAAGCAAGTGAAAGAGAGAGCTGAGACAGGGGGTGGGGTGAGCATCCTGAATAATCAGCCCTGGTGCCACAAGAAATTGTTAGCTAGGAGGAGAGCAAAGGGGAACACAGGTAGCTGTCTGTAATTAAAGAGTTTATATTTTTATCCCAAGTTGGGATTACAGGAAGGAGATAGGTAGCAGGTGAAAAATAGCCAAGATAGATGGGTGAGAGAGAGAGAGAGAGAGAGAGAGAGATTAGGACACAGAGCAGAATTAAGTACAGGCAATACAATCAGGATAACTAGAATTAAAGCAACAAAATACAGGTTAGGCAGTAGTACAAGCCAAAAACCAAAAACTATGGCTTTTCAGCATGTATTCAATGGGCGAGTAGAGGCCCCAGAACGCACAGAAAGCTGAGAGTAGGGCTGACCAAACAGAGGCAGAAGCGTATGTCCCCAGTCCAATCAATGGCTGCAGCAGAGCGCTGGCCAATCAGAGCTTGAGCCAGATTCACGGTCAGGTCCGTGGGTTTACCCGGCTTGTGGAGCTCCTGGGCAGCTGCTGTGATGGTGTGGGTGCATGGCTGGCTTGTCTAGCCATGGCAGCTCTGGTGGCACTGAAACGAGCCCTAGGAGGGAGCTATGGATCTGGCTTGTGGAGCTCCTGGGCAGCTGCTGTGATGGTGTGGGTGCACGGGCTGACTTCTCAAGCCATGGCCGCCCGCAGTGCTGAAACGAGCCTGAGGAGGGCTGTGGATCTGGGGTGCACAGGGATGCAGGCTTACATTAAGCCACACATCTCGGTGCTCCTGTCTCAGGTGAGTGAGACCAGCCAATCAGGAGCTCTACACAGGCATGGAGCCAATAGCACTACCCTGAGAATGCGCTAAAATTGAAAACAGCAAATTGCAAGTGATGATCCAGTTCAGCGTTCACACAGCTCAGAGAAATCGTGGCAATTTTTCAAGTATCATACCTTATCTATCTCTTTGGGTAGCTCCTTGCACCATAAAGTGCTATGGCTGGATCGGACTGGCCATGAGGGGACAAGTGGCACCTGTAAGGAAGAGAGTCAGCAGATTAAATAGGAGCAGATGGGGTGTGTGTGTCTAAATAGAGACACACAAGAGGGCTGAGCACCAACTTGAAAGACAAGTCAGGGCAGTCTCAGACAGAGGCAAGGTGCCAGCTAACTCAGCAATCCAAAACAAGCACAAAACAACAGACTGATAGGGAGGCAGGAGGGACAGAGATTTTCTCTGAGATCTGGTGCCACGCTTCGCTGTGTGAAGCACGGCACCTGAGGAGCACCATGGCATGGGTTTCATCTGGATTGGCGTCCATAGCCCGTGTTTCCAAGGTGACAGGTATGGGTAAATGGCCCCAATCTCTAGTTGTGCTTGTTAACTCTGAGATCAGGTGCCAAGTGTTGTCAGGGTGAAGTGCTTGAGTTTTGGGCGATCTGCCCCCCTCCCAGTTCACTACAATATGTTTGGGTAACACACTACAACCTATGCTGATTCAGACACCAGTACAGATTTTGTTTCAGACTCCACAATATATTCTATTCAGAGAATAAAATAGATTCCAAGTCGGACACAAGAAAAATTTATTTTCAGAGACACAAAACGATTTGATTCGAGACTAATAGCTTCTGTACTGAGACTACAGCAGATTTTGATTCCAGCACAACAAGAAATTATATTCAGACTACAACACATTTTGATTCTGAGACTACAATACATCCAGATTTGCATTTGCATCTGAATCCACATTGGTTGTAATGTATTGTCCAAGTGTATTGTAGTGAAGCAGGTGACACTGTGCAAGTTTTTACAACAAAGTGATGATTCCAGAATCCATGCAAAGTGATGGTTTTGCTGAGAAAAATGCAAAGTGTCACTTTATCATGTGTGTGTGTGTGTGTGTGTGTGTGTGTGTGTGTGTGTGTGAAATGTGCCAAGTTCATTGTGGCATGAATTATGCATTGCCTCTTCAAAGTGAATACACCAAGAGACTTGTTAATGGACTGTGATAAAACAAGAACAAGGACATTGTACTTCAGGTCAACCTTACCCTCCTGCCATTCAAGTCCTGGATTTGTACCCATAAAGCCTTCGGCCTTCTCCTCTCCCTCCTCCCTGATACATAGCATCCCTTCCCAGATATAAATAGCCACCACTCCCCTTTCCCTTTTTCCCTGTCCTTCTGGTAGAGCCTGTACCCTGGGATCACCAGGTCCTAGTCCTGGTATTGGGTGGCCCATGTCTCAGTGATGGCAACCATGTCCACCTCACCTTCTGCCATCAGTGCCTGCAACTCAGTGGTCTTGTTCCCAAGGCTCCTTGTATTAAGGAAACCACCCTCCAGTATGTCCCTCCTCTTCCTTGCTCTTCTAAAACCTCTGTCGTTCCTCCTATTTGCATCCCCGACCCTTTGTTAGCTAGGGGAGGACTTTTGGCATTCTTGGCCTTCAACCTTCTCCCACTTAGTTTAACTTAATTCTGTCATATCTCCTCCAGCTTCTGCTTGAGGATTGCTGAGCCTTCCTACTCAAATGTAACCTGTCCGGGCATACAGTCTAGCTGTCCCATGTTCCACTCTATTCCCCACCAGACTGTACCCTATGGACTTACACCATGTCCCCAGCCATGTGTTAAACTCCACTATCTTCTGTTTACTTGCCGTTACTTAGCCTGGGTACTAGGAGAACTTCTGACAAAGCAACTGAACTGTCTGCTTATTTCCTGATCCTGTTTGCTGTCAAATTACTAACCCCTCATTGCACATGTGGAAGAAATAGGCTGTTGGTTAACTAGGATCTGCAGCTTATCCAGTGGGTAGGAAATGGGCAGACTAGGTGGGCCAAGTGGTCCTTATCTGCTGTCAAGTCTATGTTTCTATGTTTCGCATAGTCTCCCACCTCCTGAACCTCCTGCACCTCCTCAACTGTGTTCCCTTCCAGATCATCTGTACTTAGGTGCACAATCAGGTGAGTTTTTTCTTTCCCTCCCACGCACTTATGAATAAACTGCACCACCCTTCTCGTTGTCATAACTGGTATGCATTCCCCACATGCAGCTTTTCTTTGTTCCCTGCCCCCGCCCTATCTCACCCCATTCAGCATCGAGTCACCCACAACTATGACCTCCTGTCTCTTTGTGCTCTGGTCCTAACTGAATCCCACTTTTCTGGTCACAGTCCTGCTCTAGCTCCATTTCCCAAGACCCTGTTCCCTCCTCCTCATCTGTTCCTGATTTGCCCCATCTCCACTCCCATCATCCCTCTTCCTACCTGCCTGCTGGATCAACATAATCCTCTTCAGCCCATCACCCGCCTGTTCTCCTTCCTCCTACTCCCACCAGCTGGATTTGCAACACCACCCTATCTGCCCCTCACCTGTTCCCCTCTCCTTTCTCTGTCTCTATCCCCCACCATCCACCTCTGCATGCACCCCTGTACAATTATCCACTGATGCCCTGACCCTGTTTGCTGTCAAATTACTACCCCTCATTGCACATGTGTTTACAATATCACAGTGTGCAACATGGTCCTGGTGTTATAGTGTCTAAGTGTGTGACATGGTGCATGTTCTGTTGTCAGTTGTTGTGCACTTTCGTCAGGTAGGTAGGGCTGCCGATGGGTGTGTCATGCTGCCTGTGTGTGTGTGTGTGTATGTCTTGTCCTGTGCGACAGTATCCATCTGTGTAAGGTGTCTGTTACTGTGCAATTCTTTATTTGGGTATTGTGGCTCAGGTGATGACATGGTTCCTTCAAGTATGGTGTCATGTGTCACATGCAGGATGTGGTGAAGCTGTTAGTGTATCACATGTAATGACTTTGGATATGTCACTAGTGGTTGGGTGGGGGAGGGCACATTTGGTATAGCGTTTACCCAACATGGTGTTGCTGTATGTTAAAAACTTCAAGTGGGCATGTGATATGTCCATGTTACTGAGTGTATGAGGGCACGATGTCAGAGCTTGTGATTTTATACATTGAATGTGGTGTCAGTTTGCATGACCAAGAGGAGGCTGATAGTGTGTCATGTGTCACATGCTTCATGTCAGTTAGGTGCTGCTGTCTTCACAAAGAAAGGCCCTACAAGGCTCAGTAAGCTCAGAGTGGACAAGGCAATAGGACCTGATGGCATACATCCCAGGGTACTAAAGGAGCTAAGGAAGTAGTAGAGCCATTATTAGAACTGTTTAGTGAGTCTCTGAGCACAGAAGAAGTCCCAGAAGGCTGGATAAGGGCTCATGTGATCCTGCTGCACAAGAGTGGTAGCAGGAGGAGGCAGGGAACTACAGACCAGTCAGTCTTACCTCAGTAGTGGGCAAGATTATGGAGGCACTCCTTAAAGAAAGGATAGTGCAACACCTGGAATCCATAGGAGCGCAGGATCCAAGACAGCATGGGTTTACAAAAGAAGGTCCTGTGAAACTAATCTCATAGATTTCTTTGACTGGGTATCCAGGGTGGTGGGCCAAGGGAGAAGTTGATGTCACCTACATTGACTTCAGAAAAGCATTTGATGCTGTTCCACATAGAAGATTGATTAATAAGCTGGGTAGGCTTGGGTGGGTCAGATATTTGTCAACTGGGTGGCAAACTAGTTGTGGGCAGAAAACAGAGAGTGGTGGTAAACGGTATACAGTCAGAAGAGATGCAAGTCACAAATGGGGTACCTCAGAGATCAGTCCTGGGGCCAGTCCTCTTTAATATCTTCATCAGTGGCATTGCAGATGGACTGGAGGGTAAGGTTTGTCTGTTTGCAGATGACACCACGATCTGCAACAGAGTAGATGATCCAGATGGGGTGGGCAGAATGAGAAGAGATCTAGATAAACTAGCAAAATGGTCAGAAGAGTGGCAACTGGGGTTTAATGCAAAGAAGTGCAAGATTATGCACATGGGAAGAAACCCTGAAGCCACCTATAGGCTGGCAGGGGAGTTGCTGGCATTCACAAGGGAAGAAAGAGACTTGGACATCATCATCACCGATGACCTGAAGTCATTCAAGCAGACCATTAAAGAAGTAGGTAAGGCTAGGAGGATGTTAGGGTGCATTAGTAGGGGTATTACAAGTCAGAAGAGGAGGTAATAATCCCTCTTTTCAAGACACTGGTTAGGCCCATCTGGAGTACTGTGTGCAGTATTGGAGGCCACACTTTCACAAGAACATTAACCAAATTAAGGCAGTCCAGAGAAGGACAACAAAATGGTGCAGGGACTGCATCAGAAAACAAATGAGGGTAGATTAACAGAGCTCAGTATGTATACCCTAGAGCAAAGGAGGGAGAGAGGTGATATTATTGAAACATTCAAACACCTTAGGGGCATTAACAAGATGAAAGAGTCTAACATGTTTCAGTATAAGAGAAAATAGCAGGACAAGAGGACACAGCATGAGATTAGAGGGAGGCCAATTAAGGGGTAACGTGTGGAAGTTATTTTCACAGAAAGGGTGGTGGATGCATGGAACAGCCTACCACAGGAAGTGATGGATATGAATACAGTGCAGGGCTTCAAACAGGCATGGGATAAGCATAAGGGAGCAATACAGATGAGTATGACTAGACAGAGCAAAGGCCGATGGCATATTCATAAGGTAGAAAAAGAAATGGGCAGACTGTATGGGCCTTGTGGTCCTTATTTGCCATCAACTTCTATGTTTCTATGTATTTCACTTTGTTACTTGGTATGTAGCAAAGTGATTTTATGCTATCATAGATATTTTTAATTATTACTGACTCTCTGTTGAATATTTCTATATAATTTCTGTTATAATATTTGTTCTTGTTTTAAATGAACAGCACTCAGAGTCCCTTGAAAGGGGCGCTTTATAAATAAAGTATCTATCTGCAAACCAGTCAGTCTGACCTCCATTGTGGGCAAGCTCATGGAGACCATACTAAAGGAAAGGTTGGTGGAAATCTTGAAAACATGGTCTCCAGGATGGAAGGCAGCATGGGTTCATGGGGGGATCGTGTCAAATAAAATCTGATTAACTTCTTTGACTGTGTCACTAAGACAGTAGAAAGGGCCAAGTCCTCTATCTTGATTTCAGCAAGTCCTTTATCTCTATGCCCCACAAAAGGTTGATCAGGAAGTTGATGGATCTTTGGCTTGGGAAAAGATGACCAGATGGGTGGAAAACTGACTGAAGGACAGAACCCAGAGGGTGGTTGTGGGGAGAGTTATCTGGTACCAGAAAGGTAACCAGTAGGATTCCACAGGGCTCTCTGCTGGGGCCATTGTTGTTCAATATCTTTATCAGTGACATTGGGGATGGCATTAAGGGCAAATGTGCCTATTTATGGATGACACCATGCTCTGCCGAAGAGTGGACACAACTGAAGAGATACAGGACTTACAAGATGATTTGAAAAAGCAGGGAGGTGGTCCAATATCTGGCAGCTTGACTTCAATGCCAAAAATACAAAGTTATGCATATTGGAGCCAAGAATCCCAGGACAGAGTACTACCTGACTGGAGACCAGTATCTGCATCAGAGTAGGAGAAGGACCTGGGAGTGATGATCACTAGAGACCTTAAGAACTCCATGCAGTGCAAGAAAGCAGCAGCAAAGGCAAACAAGATACTAGGATAAATATCTAGGTGGATCAGTAGTAGGAGAGAGGAGTTTAAACTGCCCTTGTACAGGTCACTGGTAAGACTGCATCTAGAGTATAGAGTTCAGTACTGGTGCCCACACCTCCAAAAGGACATTAAGCTGCTGGAGAAGGTCCAGAGGAGGGCTACAAAGATGATAGTGGATCAGCAGGGTAAGGCATATGAGGAGAGGTTGAGGGCACTAAACATGTACTCCCTGGAAGACAGGGAAGAGAGGGACATGATTGGGACCTTGAAGTACTTGAAAGGAATAAATAAGGTTGATAAGGAGTGTCTATTTAAGCTGAGTGACAACCATAACACTAGGGCACAGTCTTAAGCTGGAGGGTGGAAGGTTTAGGAGGGAGGTCAGGAAGAAATTCTTCACAGAGAGTGTGGTGGACACTTGGAATGCACTGCCAGAAGAGGCCATCTCATTGAGACAGTGAGCAGCTTTAAGAGAGGCTGGGGTAGGCATTGAGGAAGTAATGATCATGAGTAGGGAGGATGGGAGGAGTGGGGAGGAAGGGCAGGGATATTAGCTTAAGCTGTTGACCCTGCCAAACAATACGAGCAGACTTGATAGATCAAATGGCCTTCTTTTCTGGCTTCTTACTATGTTTGTATATGTTTGTATCTATCTATCTATCTATCTATCTATCTATCTATCTATCTATCTATCTATCTATCTATCTATCTGTGAAATGGTCACGGGTTATGTAGCCAGTGTCTTCAATATGGTGCATGTGGGCATTGTGTTACTTGTGGTACCATGTTAAGTGAGTCTATGTTGTTTGTCCCTGTGACAGGGTGCATGTGGTATGCTTTTGATGTGGTTGCATTGACCCACTGAGTGTTTCACACCATGTGATGGACTGCATGTTGTATTCATTTGGTTGTGCGCCACTCTGCATATGGTTATGGTGTTGTTTTTGTGTGTGCCATGGTGCTTGTGGTTATGCAGTCGTGTGTGATTGGGTGCAACTCAGTACCAGATGGAAGACAGATCTGTATGTGAGCAACTACACGTGTTCATTCTTGTTAGTTGTGAGTTGATGCATCAGTCATGGTGTCACTATGTTTTAAACAGTGCAAGTGATTTTGATGTCTTCTGTGCAATGAGGGTCCCATCTTATTATTCTTTCATTAGCCCATTACCTAGTTCAAATTCCCTGGAATAGTGCAGCTAACCCTATACTTGTCCATTTTGACTTCTGTATGTTTTCCACAGCTGGCAATGAAATAGTAAACATCACTGCTTTAGCAGGCTGTTCACCTCATAAATCTCCTCCATGTTCCAGATGGCAGTGTGTGATTAACAGGTCATTATGAGTTGTCATTAGCTGACAGGACAAGTGAGAGATCCTGCAGAAGAAACACTCAATGTGAGTCATTATTAATCCATTGCTATGATGTTCTGCTAGTCTCCAGGTTGTAATCAAGCACAGTCTACTTGTTCACAACCTGAAACTAGCTGAAAGTCCTGGCAATGGATTGATAATGACTCACATTGAGTCTTTTGTGGGATCCCCCTCTGTACTGCTAGATAATGGCAGCTCATAATAAGCTGTTAATCACACATTGCCGCGTGGAACACTGAGGAGTATCAACACGAGTCCCACAGCATAAAGTAGGGACTTTTACTACTTCATTAACTGTTCTGGGGCAATTTGAACTAGTTTCTGGGTATTTGCTGAACATGTCTTTGTCTCATGATTTGTCACACAGTGTCCCTATTTCTCCCCCATTTTGAGTGTCTGTACTGAATGGTGCAGTGGCATGATGCTCGCGTATACAAGGTCTGCCCTGCAGGTGGTTGGTTATATCCCACCATGACAATATTCTATGGATGCTGCTGCAGACAAGACTCTGAAATGACCATCCATAGACATATTGTGGCATGTGTAGTGGTCCACATACTGCTTAATGGACCACACCAGTCAATGCCATCAACTGTACAGTACCAGCCCTTACCTTACACAGCATTTCCTTTCATCCTAATCTGTGCTCACAAGCATGTTTAGTATGAAAATAAATCTAGTGAAATATGTAATTTGAAAGATTGCAATAGGCACTCTGGGAGAGCATAAATCCTCCATCACAGAAATAAAGTGGGAGTAGCTTCAAACCTGGGTACTGCTTCCCTGAGCTGATGAAAGGGCAATCAGAAACAAACTGTTTTTGTGGAGGAGAAGAGCATGTTATAATCAATGCTTCTGTGCCTATTATGCATAAGTAAGTGGTCATACCTATTTCCACAGCACACTGTGTTGTGTTGCACCATCACCCAAAACATCCTAGGCATGCCACTGACTCACTTGTCACTGTAAGGAAACAATGAGAAGTTCATTATCTTTTCTTGCCAACAGCATGAGGGCTAAGATTATTTTGTCTCTGTCTTGGCATGACTCAGTTGTGTGCTGCCTTGGTTGGGTGATGGTGTGCTATTGTGGAAGATGATGTCACAATTGTGAGTGCAGATCTAGGGCTGCCGCAGTTACTGATGTACCTTCTGGCTTAGTCTGGGGTAGCATGGGTGCTGAAAAGAGAATCAAAGGGGGCCACAGTACTAAACAGTGTTGTTTGGGATGCACATCGTGTATAATTGCACTGAAGTCTTGTTTTCTTTATTTCTGATGTGGCAGTAAGCACTGTGTCAGCATGGAAGATGTGTCAGGCTCACAGTATCTATTGTCTTTCAGGTTTTTTTCCAGCATAATTGGAGACACCTACAACTATACCAGACCGACTATTATAATTGTGTGCTAGTGCTACCATGTTCTGTCAAGTTCAATTTAGAAACAACAATTTTTCTTGATGGCTAGTGTCAAACATCATTCCACCTGGCAATGTGTCCCTGGGTGCATTTGGTTGAGTATCAGTGTGTGGGTTCTATTGCACTCTACCGTGTGTTGAGTGGGAGCACCAGGGGTGCAAGTGCTTATGAGCCACTGCTATGTGTAACATGCTATATGTTGGGATAATCTTGTTGGGATTAGCAAGTTGAATGTGGTGAAGTTGTTGTTTCATTATTACAGTGTCCATGTGACTATGCTAATGGACGGCTTTGCTGGATGCACTCAGTATTGTCTTTGTGTGACAGACATTGTGTGGGCATGATGTTGCTGGTGTTATACTGATCTTATGCTGTATATCTGTGCATACTCTATTATATTGCTATACATTATGTTAAGATTCTAACAATATAGTCACAACTATACAAGGCACATCACTAATCAAAACTGATTCATAAGAGGCAATACTGCACAACAGGGTGCAAGAACATCAAACCTCCATGCAATCTCAGTCTGCAAAGCCTCCTCACTAACAGTCAATATTAAAGCATCACTGATTGATAACAATGCATGCAAGGCAACATGTTCGTGTATCAATAGACTTAAGTCACAGTAAAGAAATGAATTTCCTGAAATTGTTTTAGACTGCATTTCTGCATCCTTAGACTGCAATTTGTGCTTAATATGTGTGCTGCTATGATCTTCTAGACAGAGTTGTTAAATTTGAAGCCTCATTGAAAGTTGAGGATTGATGCTGTCCAGACTATTCCGCTGCATAATGAATCGTTGCCAAAGAAGCATCGAACAGAAAAAAAAATGTCACAAGAGGTATGTGATACATTCAAATAAATATGTGTAAAGCAATAACTCAATTCCGGGATATGGTGATACTGGGATATAATGACTGGTGCCCATTTTTTCCCATAGGAAACTGGGTTGTAATTTTGTCATTATATCAGCTGATTTCACCTACTGCTTTACGCCAGTCAGGATCGTCCTCATCTACGCCGTCTTCCGTGATCCCCATTTCTCAATGTTCAGGTCAGTTCCTGACAAAAGGAGTTGGTGGTAACTTATTTTTATAACAAAAATATCACTAGGCAGAACAGATATAAAAGCAAATGCAGCTTCACCTCAGCAGCTGCCAGGACTGTACTAAACCCCCAACGGTCCAGCAACTGACTCGGCACACACAACCATTTATTTTGTGTAACTGCTGTGGCAAAAAAGATCCCAGCAATTATACAAAATAAAGGATGGGTAGGGGTAAAACTCAGATTTCACACATCCCTCTGGGTGGGATGCCTTAATGAGCCCTAAAGTTTTGCTCTCTGGGTTTATGTGGCGTCCCTCCCTCAGAGGGTGTAAAATCCATTATAACACCCACCCATCCATTATTCTCTATACAATACATACCCAGTGTACATTGTGAGGCACGATGCTGCAGTCCGAGTGTACTCACAGCACCTGTGGTGTGAATTAAATCCCAGTAACCACAATACCCAGAGTGGGCTAATGCACTTCTAACATGGGATGTGTGCAAAAAAAAAAAAAAACGTGTTTTCAATTTTACATTCTGAAATAGTTACTGTCTGCTGCAAACTTGAAATGTAGTCCACAGAAGTAGTGCATATGTCATTTATTTGGTGCACATATAAATGCCAAAAATACAGTCCAGAAATCATTTCTTAAATTTGTTATACATTCAATACTTTGTAACACTTACTGCTGTGTTCCAATGATTTCACCAGCAGCACATTCTCAGTCTCTCTCTCTCTCTCTCTCCTCCTCCTCTCTCTCTCTCTCTCTCACTCTCTCTCTCCCCACAACAGAGGACATTGCTCTTTTGTCTCCTCTCTCTCTCTCTCTCTCTCTCTCTCCCCTCAGCTGCTCCATCTACTTTGCAGCCTAAGAGCTGAACCATTCAGCTCAGACTGTAATGAAGACATAAAATGTGGCCCTGTGCCCACCACAAGCAGTCATAGTTTGCGTTGGGCTGTGGAAGCAGAAGACAGCAGTGCATTTTATGTGGTGTCTGTGTTGAGACTGAGACTGCGGGTCAACGCTGTGATCTCCAGTATCAGCAGACACAAAACAAAATGGATGCACTGACCTGAAAATGGGCTAGGAGAATGGTATTTGTTTTCAGTTGACAGAGAGTGTAAGGAGTAATGAGTGACAACTACTGTACTAAAGTACTGAACTCATGCCAGCCAACATTTTTAAATGATAAATTGGAAAGGAAAGATATCAACAAAACTTACAAAATATGAATCTGATAAACTTCACATTTCCAAAGTTTATAAACAAGTATAGCAATATGAGGTTCCCATTGATAACAATCACATTGTGGAACTCCACAAAACTTATAACAAATAAAATACATGAACATACAAAATCTTTCGTAACCAATTTAAAAATTGGAACTAAGTATGCGTTGTAAGTGCAATGGTTAAACCAATCCAGTTGATCCAAAACACTTTTTATTATTTCTAATTGAATGTATCTGTGTTATATTTCTCTCATGGTGAAATATATTTATAGACTTGTATTACAGTATATTGGATGCTTGTTTATTGTATTTTGTCTTTGTAAATCTCGTTGTAACAAAACACTCACAGGACCATCTTGTAAATAGGACTTTGGTTCTAATAATGTGAATATACCAATATAGATTTTACTACTACTACTAAAGGGAGATAGCAGAATCTGACAGAGCACAAGTGTGTTTTATCGCAGTGTTCATTTGTGCCATAAGACTTTGTACTATGTATGAAAAACAATTTTTCTTGTAAATCGACATGTTTGTAAATTGGGTCCGCCCCAGGTCGCATCTGGAATCGAGCATGTTGCTCGTATGCCAACCTGGTAAAACTCATAAATAAATAAATAAATAAATAAGACAAACAGAGTCATTATATTATGACATTGGAATCACTTTAAGATGCTGCAGACTGATGTTTTGCGATCTAAGGCTGTGTCACACAAACTGAGAGACATATTTACTGTATATCCGTAAACAGCATTACTTAGAGATGTAGCGACTTAACTCACTGTCTCCATCTTGGTGGACACTAAATACCTGCCACTTTCTGTTTTGCTGCTGGTAGTACACGAACATAGCCAACAACAGATTTTTATTTCCTAGGCAGGATTCAATGAGAGTGGTGGAATATGGACAAGGTCTCTGAAATTCTGTGGTTCTGCAGTTGCGAATTTGCTGCAGAATTTGCATCATGCCGCTGAATATATATAGTGCCGCAGAAGTCATTGTTTTGGTGAATTTTCATATTAATATACTGTTTTTCCATAGTGTCAGGCTTTCTTTCCCACCTCGTTTATCCCAAGCCCCTCCTCTATGCTCAGCTATATGATGTCATCGATGACATCACATCATATTTAGCCAATGACAGGATTGCATTCTGTCAGAGAAATGAGTAAATCATGCAGAGAAATCAGAAATGCTGCCTAGAAGTCAAGAGCCCCTGTCAAGCAGAAATCAGAAAATTCTACCACAGAACACCAGGGGCCGTGAATATGGACTACGGGACATGCACTCCAACTGTGGATAGAATGGGATATTTAATCCATGGTCCATTGATGGTCTTTCACCGCTTAGGATGCCTAATTTGGCAAAAGCATGGTATAAGTACAGTACACAATAACTCAAGCCAAATTATGGGTTTATAGTGATTTAATCAATACCTCGGGTGTGTTGGGAGGCATGATGCCACATGCTAAGGGACTGCAGTATAGCCTAGAGGTTAGAGTAACAAGCTGTGAGTGAGCTTGGTAAATCAGTAGACCTGGGTTTGATTCCCACAACCTCCACTTGCATACTGAGTGACTCTGAGCAGTGACTTGGCAGAGAACACCAGTAGGAAGGAGTGCTGTGTGACTGGACTCTCTACTGGGACTAAAGAAGTAGAACTCTTCTACTGGGACCTTTAATTCAGGTAAGAAAACACAAACAAAAAAAGATAGTGTGTTTGTCTGAGTTAGCTGAAGTAAATGGTTATCTGAAGCAGTTATCTAGAGTGTAAATCTCAGGTGGCTGAAGGGATTGTTCTCTGTGAAATTTAATTACATGTAGAAAGATCTGTTAAGTAGGGGGTGGCTTAGCTAGAAGGAAGCTAGATTAAACACTGCCCTAGATAGATTCTGCCAGTGACTTGGCAGAGAACACCAGGAGGAAGGAGTGCTGTGTGACTGGACTCTCTACTGGAACTATATTGCCTCCTCCTCCCCCACCAAAGCTAGTTCTACTTTTATAGGCACAGGATTTGACTGACAACAGGAACTTCCTGCTTGGGGAGCAGGATGTGAGTGATCACAGAGCCACCAAAGATCCACCAGCCTAGAAGGGCAAGGTAGCCTCCCCCCCACCCAGCTGCTGGAGGTCTGCCTCTGAGCAAGTAAGGGTCTACTGAGAAATATAGGACCTTCTTGTCTCAGAACAGGACGACCAGGAGCTTAAAGGCACAGAGACAGTAAGTAAGTAGGAGAGAAGAAAAGAAAAAAAGGAAAGTGTAAGGATTCCAAACAACAGTGAAGGGCCAGAAATAAGACATGATGGGAGTGGTGCAGTGCAGTGGCTGTGGAGCAACAGTCTTCCGGAGGCGTTCTGGAGGATGCAGTGTTGTCCCATCTGCAGGCACCTCTCTGGGCTGAGGGAGGAGGTTGCTCATCTCCAGGCTGAGTTGGCCAGGATTTGTGGGACCTCCTCTCCATCCAGGGACCACCAGGACCAGTGCCGTTGCCTCAGAGGTTGCCAAGAAAGAGGTGGTTGGACCACAGTGGGCTCAGAGGGTGAGAGTGGTGGAACAGAGGTGCATCCATCCAGTTGTACCTCTCACAATTCCTATGCCCTCTTGGCAAAGTGTGGTTCCTCTATGGAGGCACCCACAGTGGAGACCAAGGAGGATGCGGGGAACCTCACAAGGGAGACCCACAGGAGGGTGGCATGGGACCCCACAGGGGAAGGAAACAACTCCTGGTGGGGACTCCATTGTTGGAAGGTAGAACTGGGGAAGAAGGGAGAGAGGGGTAAGGTGCCTGCCTGGAGCCATGGCTTGGAGGGACAGGAGCGAATCCTCAGGATCGCTGAAGCAACTGCACGGGAGGAGAAGCTGGATGTCATTGTCCACCTAGGGACAAATGACCTGGCTAATAAAGGAATCAGAGCAGTACAGGAAGAGTTTGTGGAGTTGAGGCGGGGCCTTGAGACGAGTAGCACACAGTAACCTTCTCAGAGGTGCTGCCTGTCTATGACGTTGGTGAGGCTAGGGTGCTCCACATCATGGGATTCAATCAGTGGTTGAAAACTGGTACAGCACTCAGGATTTGGCTTCATTGGAACTGGGGTCCACCTGGAGTGATGCAGGCCTATACTGGCATGATGGGCTGCATCTTGTCCAGGAGGAGAACCAGGATCCTAGGTGATAGGTTTAAATGCTTCGACTGGCAAGCATTTAAACTAGCAAGGGGAGGCACCTGGAAAGGAACAGGGAAATCTTAGCCCCCAAAAAGTTAGGGTAGTAAGTGAGGTATACACCAAGACAGAGATGTCGATAGGGAGAAGGGCAGGGGTAAATGGAGAAAATGACAAAGGCAATAAGGACAAAGATGGGGCAAAAGGAGTAAGGCCATCAGGAAATGGAGGTAATGAGTACCAATGCCCGTAATCTGGGCAACAAGCTCCCTGAACTGGTTGGGATGCCTGGATATTACAGTCACAGAAACATGGTACACAGAGAACCATGACTGGGATGTTAACATACCAGGTACATAACCTACAGAAGAGACAGGGAGGGGAGAAGATGGGAGGAGTAGTTCTCATGTAAAGGAAGGATAAAAGCAACTGAACAAAGAGAAAACAGGGAGGAGAGGAGGCACTGTGGGTCACCTTAGAGACTGGAAATGGCACCACAGTCCACACAGAGGTTGTATACAGACCTACATGTCAGGGAGGGAATGGACAAGGATATAATAGAAGGCATTCTTAGGATGGCAGAGAAAGGAGATACTGTTTATGGGAGACCTGAGATGCCAGATGTTAACTGGAGCACATTTGCTGCAGTTACATCCAAGACAGGGTCATTCTCGATGCCCTACAGGTGGCATGCCTCAGACAGCTAGTTTCAGAACCCACTCATGAAGGAGCAATCTTAGACCTCATACTCTCAAATGGGAACAGTGAGAGAATCTCAGATCTAGAAGTGGGATGCCATCTGGGAACAAGTGACCATCAAACAGTGTGGTTCACGATAGACTAAGCTACAGAATCAAGCCATACAAAAAGTGAGGGTACTGGACTTCAGGAGGGCTGACTTTGGAAAGATGAGAGACTGCCTTAGAAAATCACTAGCAAACAGGCTAGAAGGTGGTGGAGTAACAATGGGAAAACATCAGAACTGCCATCACAGAAGCAACAAGTCTTTGTGTCAAGCAAATAAACAAATCAAAACAAAAGACAAAGCCACTATGGTTCACAAAAGAGGTGGGGAGAAAGTCAGGAGAAAAAGAGGCATTCAGGAAGTATATGTTTCTATAAGGAAACACAGAAGAAGCAGGACAGAGAACTGTACCAGTTAAGGCAGAAGGAAGCAGGAGGGAAGTCAGAATAGCAAAGGCCCAAACTGAGGAAAAGATAGCCAACTCCAGTTAAGAAGGAGGATAAATCTTCTATAGGCACATCAGGGAGTGTAGAAAGACAAAGGGAGGGATAGTGAGGCTGAATAGAATGGACGGTGGGTGGGCAGAGGGACAGTGAAAAGCAGGGATACTGAATGAATATATCTGCTCAGTATTCACAAAAGAGGAGATGGGGAGGTGCCTATTCCAATTAACAGTAGCACCTTGATGGGGGTCCATCCCAGTCCTTTCACAGAAGAAAGGGTTCTGAAAGAACATCTAAAACTGAAGGTAGACAAAGCAATGGGGCCTGATGGAATTCACCCCAGAATTCTAAAAAGAATTAAGGGAGAACTAGTGAAACCACAGACTACCCTGTTTAACAAATCATGGAAGGATGGTGTGGTACATGAGGACTGGAGGAAAGCGGATGTGATTCCTCTTCACAAAAGTGGGGCCAAGAAAGTGGCAGGAAACTAGGGACCTGTCAATTTGACCTCTGTGGTAGGGAAAGTGATGGAATCACTTCTGAAGGAAAGAATTGTTGAGTACCTAGAGGCCAGTGGGGCACAGGACTCAAGGCAGCATGGGTTCACAGTGGGAAGGTCATGTCAGATGAATCTAATTGATTTCTTTGACTGGGTGACGAAAGTACTAGACCAGGGGGGCTGTGGACATGGCCTACCTAGACTTTAGCAAGGCATTTCACACAGTCCCACACTAAAGATTAATAGTCAAATTAACCAGCCTGGGAGTAGGTCCCAGGTGGTAGCCTAAGTAAAACATTGGCTGGACAGCAGGACACAGAAGGTAATTGTAAAGGAGTCCACTCTGAAGAAAGAGGGTTACTAGTGGTGTACCGCAGGTTCAGTACTGGGTCCAGTCCTTTTAATGTCTTTATAAGTGACATTGCAGAGGACTGGAAGGAAAAGTATGCCTCTTTGCAGTTGACACAAAGATCTGCAACGAGGTTGATACACAAGGAGGCGTGGAAAGGATGAGAAGGGACTTGGCAAGGTTGGAGGAATGGTCAGAAGTATGGCAGCTTGGATTCAATGCAAAGAAGTGCAAAATAATGCACCTGAGAAACAAACACACAGGGAAGATTACACAATGGGGAGTAGTAACAACAACAAAATGGAAAGGGACCTGGGGATAATCATATCAGATGACCTTAAGGTGAGCAAGCAATGTGAGAAGGCAGTAGGAGGGCGGGGGTATACTAGGGTGTATAGGGAGAGTATTACCAGCAGAAAACTGGAAGTTGTTAGCCCTCTGTACAGACAGTTGGTGAGACCCCATCTAAGTACTACGTCCAGTTCTGGAGACCCCATCTCCGCAAGGACATAGACAGGATAGAGGCAGTCCAGAGCAGGGCAACTAAAATGGTGCAGGGTCTGCAAGAGAAGCCATATGAGGAGAGACTAAAGGAGCTTAACATGTATACCCTTGAGGAAAGGAGGAGAGAGGGACATGATAGAAACTTTTAAGTACCTCAGTGGAATCAACAAAGTCCAAGAGGGTAGCATCTTTCAGAAAAGAGATGTGCAAGAACAAGGGACACAATTTAAAGATGGGGGCGGTTCCAGGGCAATGTGAGGAAGTATTTTTCACAGAGAGGGTGGTGGACGATGGAACAGGCTTCCTGAGGAGGTTGTGGGTCAAAACTGTGGAAGAATTCAAGAATACATGGGACAGACATAAGGCAATTCTTGTGGGGCGTAGAAGAAATAGGCTGTTGGTTAACTAGGATCTGCAGCTTATCCTGTAGGTAGGAACTGGGCAGACTAGGTGGCCAAGCGTTCCTTACCTGCCATCAAAGTCTATGTTTCTATGTTTCCAAGTCACTTAATCACCCAGTGCTCCTGGTTGCCCCTGAAAACAGGCACTTGTGCCTATTAGGCCTTACCGGTTATCAAAGAAAAAAAAAAGTGACAACGTACTGCCCTGTGTCTGAATTAAATCTCAGTAACCACTACCCTGCAGAGGGTGGTACATCTATAACATGGGTTATGTTTAAAAACAACAAACAAGTACACTCATGTGTAGTAATGTTAACTATGGAAAATGTTACTGTGTCTTGACCACTGGAAAAGTAGTCCCCAGAACCGATGCATAGGTTATTTCGATTATGAACATACAAATGCAAAGAAATAGAGTGCTAAATGATTTCTATATTGTATGTTCATAAACTCTTTCATTCACTCACTTTGCCCTAAACTCTCGCTGTCTCTCTTGGTGTCTATGGGTCTTTCTCATGTGCACTCCATCTCTTTGTCTTTCTCTCTAGAATGCCAGTATGTGGTGAGGCACTGAAGACTCATACAGAAAACAGACTCATAGCACTTTCTAACATTGCCAGTGGGTCACAGCTGTGTCCCACATTTAATGCAGTCTGCTGCATGTCTCCTCCCATCTGCTTTCTGTCAGTCTGCAACTTACTTGAGTGCTAATGGCACTCACTCAAGCTGTCTCCCAAGCAGCACACACACACAGTGTGACAGGCAAGCAACCACACTGCTCTGTCTCTCTCTCTCTCTCTCTGTTACATGTAGGCAGAACAGCACAGAGCCTGTTAGTGTGTCCATATGCAGCACTGTAACACATAGACAGCAGGACATAACTTCTGCTGCATTACATATAGCCACCTGCATAGTCTGACTTGCTGTCAATATGTTCTCATCGCTACTGAGACTAGCTCTGCTGTCTCGCATGGGTGTGACCTGAGTACAACAACACTGTCACACATCATGAGCACTGTAAATCACTTATGCACAGGAAAGCACGTTTTTCTGCCGACAACCTGTTAGTTTTGACTTCCTATTTTCCACAGTTACCATGCTGGAACATTCTCTCGCTTCTGTAGTTTTTCACTGGCTGCCTTTCACTTCTCAGTTTACCACCACAACAACACGTGTTGCTCTGCCCATGGATATTACATGATGGAGACACACACCAACTGTGGATTAAATAGGAGTGTAATCCACATTCAGTGGCGCTGTTCCCCCAAGTCAGTTGCTAGCCTGTTCCGATCCATGTTGTAAGACACATTAAGCAATGCTAAATGAATGAAATGTTAACTGACAATGTTTTACTTCCATGCAGATTATTGATGAGCTGTTGTCCTCGTATGTGCCACCAGTGTCACAGTTGTCATCAGATGACACTTACATCAAAGACACAAAAGTGGGAGACCCTATGTAGAGTAGAGTTATAAGGCGTGGTAACACAATACAACAAAGAATACACTAGTGTTGCTACACAAATGGATGATGTACTGGAACTTGAAAAGGAAACCGAAACAGATGCAATTGCTACCAAGGAACAAGGTACAGTGGCCTGAATTTGAATTCAGTTTTGCTGGTTCTGCTGAGAAGGTTTATAGAGATCATTCTTACGTCACAACCTTAGATGTTCAGAGTGATGGTGAGGATCATGTGACTCATGTTTTATCAAGAGCCGTACAGTGCAGCAGTACTCACATGCATTACTCTAACACCTCATTGCAATCAAGTATGGAGGACAATAATGAAGCAGTGGAAAATGACAGTGGCTATGTTCCTGATTTTGATAATTATGCTAAATCTTCCACGGACTTTGAAGATGATGAATCTGACAGTGACACTTCTGCTACTACTACTACTAGGATACATGACTAGTGTACTTGTCAAAATTAGAAGATTTATTTTGCTATTGCTGCAACTGTGGCAGTCCCATGCTGGAGAAAACTATGCGTTTCAAGGCACAATGTTGTGTGTCAAAATGGCATGGCAGGCAGGTCACAACAATTATTTATATCTTTGGTAACTGGGTAAGCAAGCTGATCCAAAGGACTGTTTTCAGTCATGACCCAGGCCAGAAAAGTGTCAGAAAACAAGCATTAGCAGAAATACAATATAGTGATACAAGATGAAAAAGCACACCTCAGTATCAGGTCAATACATAGTATGAGCAGTTCAAATCTGTACATACAGCAGAAATTCAACACAGATACGGAATTTTAAGAGGTCTTAACACTGTATGAGCAGTACTGGCTATACTTACAGTCACAGAAAAATCAAAATGTATACTACAATAACAATATTACATAGACTAATAGGAGAGGTAATGGTACAATGGCATCAGTGGCAGTGTGTTATAGTATCCTGTAGTTTAGGCTAACATAGGGTATCCGCTAACAAGAGACACAATTCAATTAAAGACTGACATTCTTTATAGACTTCTAGGAGATCAGGACAGGAAAACAAACATATGCATGGATAGCATACAGTACTAGGATATAGGGTAAGGTCTAAGGTGTGGGCAGTAATGGGAATTTGAGGCAGGTAGCCCACTGTACATCATAGGGCAGATTACGGTCTCATCTAGAGTTGCCTAGAGAACAGTTACAAGTGTACTTAGTCAGGAGCCAGGCTCTTAGGTTTGTTTTGAAAGGCTGATGAGGGGGGGATGAGTGGATAGACAATGGAAGTCTGTTCCAAAGAGAGGGGCACAGACAGAGAAAGATTTATGCCCATTACAGAAGATATATGGAGAACTTCCAACGGAGGAACAGAGGAAACCCTGAGGCTCTGAGAGGCCACCCCATCAGTGAGCAGTGAGGAGTAGGGGGACAGCCGTAGTTCCTGGGTGAGTTGTCCACCAGGCAGCATGTGTCATAGTTGAGACAACCCTGTAGTGTGAGCCACCTAGGGACTGGTAGATAATGCAGTCAGTGGAGAAGGGGCTTGAAGAACAAAGCAACAGATGGACTTATATGTTGTGATTATATGACAGTATATCAAGGAGGACATGAAGGGGTAGACAGGAGCAGTAGTCAAGTAGGGCGATATGTTTCCTTGTGCAATAGCTAGACAAGCCTCAGGAGACAAAGTTAATTAGCGGTAAGCTGCATCTAACGTTTGGTGGATTTTCTTCATATTGCTTATATGTTCATTGAATGTAAGGGAGGGATCAAGTGTCACACCTAGATATTTAAAGGAGGGACAGTTTCGGGAGGGCCTGCAGGGTGATTACAAGGAGGGAGGAGTTTGATTTGGCGACCTTTGCATGGAAAGGCTTAGAGCCAAAGAGCATGGCCTTTGTCTTCTTCTCATTTATGAGAAGTTTTCTGGAAGAGCCATCTTTGCACAGCACCATAATTTAGTGTGAGGTGGAAGACATAGATTTGTGAGATGTTTCACTATGGTAGAGGACTAGGTCATCTACATAGAGGAGTTCCTTACAGTTGATGCTTTTGGTGGGAGAATGTTTATGGACATGGAAAAAGTAGAGTCCAAGTATGGAACCCTGGGGTACTCCAGTGTGGATGGGTAAAGAGTCCAATGAATCTTTACCTATCAAAATGGACTGGGACCTGTTGGAGAGATAACTACAGAATCATGCAGCAGTGTCTAGGAGCAGCCAAAGTTCAAAAGGGTTGAGTGGAGAAGGTGGTGGTCTACAAGGTTGAAGGCCTTCATGAGATCCACAAATACCACACCTGTGGCTTTGCCATGGCCATATTTCTAAGGGCATGGTTGGAGAAGAGGTCAAAGCAAAGGAGGTGCTATGGTGTTTGTTGAAATCATGCTGGAAGAGACACAGAGGTTATATTTTCTAGATGTTCAGATAGTTGATAATGAATGATTTTCCAGTAATCTGCTCAAATGGGGTGTGACTCAGTTCAGTGCTTTTTATTTCAGCGCTGGTCAATACAGCACTACTCATTACAGTGCTGTTCATTTCAGCGTGAGATTAGTGCCAGCTGTCTCATTTCAGCACTAGATTAGTGAGGGCTGTAAGACTTAATAGTTGCTGCTTCTATTGAAAACATGCTGAGAAAGAAGCAGGAAGGGACCCGACGGCACCTCTATTTCCCGTGTACATGGTCTGGTACCCCCACCCTCATTTGAGGCTGTCTGGAAGGGCAGTGCTCCTGATGCCTGTGCTGTTCATCCTCCCTTCTTGTGCGTAGACTGTCCTGTGGAGGCAATGTTGTTTGCACCCCTTTCTGTGCAAAGAGTGCAGTGCTTCTGTAGCTGCCCCCATTGGGCTGCCTGAAGGGATGCTCCTGATGACTGATGCCACCCAGCCTAGGCTGTATGGAGGATGCGATGCTCTGAATTACTGTCCTTGTGTGGGAAGTCATTGATCCAACGCTCGGTGAACATGACTGGTGCATCTTTATGGACTGCTGGTGTTACCTGCAGGCAGACTGCCTATCTCACATACAGTACTTGATCGACTGAACAAAAAAATGTACAACGGAAGTTAAAGCTACACTGTCAGCTTTTTTTTTTTTAAATGAAAAGTACTTACATTGGTCATTTGCCCTTCATGTAAGTCATGAAATTCCACCTTGTGTTGTGTATTATGTCCCAATTTCAGCCCAAAATATTTTTACAAATTGTTAACTATTGCATGACATGAAAATGTGTGATGTTACACCACAGTTATCGTGTAATCAGCAGATGCTAACATTTCATCATTTTTAGTTCTTAAATTTGACAATGATGAATGCATCAACAAAAGCAGAGCTGAAATGGGAAGTGCTGTAATGAGACGGCGCTGAGTTGGGTGGTGCTGGAATATGGCGCTGAACTGACCAGTGCTGAAATGAAAAGCGCTTGAACTGGGCTGCACCCTTCAAATGTTGGAGGAGGGAGATGAGTCTGTAGTTTGGGGGGTGAGGGGATCACTAGGTTTAAAAACTGGTACCACATGAGCATGCTTCCAAGAGTCAGGCACAGTGGATGACTAGAAGGCAAGATTGAAATGTAAGTTAGAGGTTTAACAATAGCTGAGGAGGAGAAGTTTCAAGAAAGTAGGATACAGTCAGTTGCTGCCTGGACTTACTCTGGTCGGTAGGTTCTTTAAGAGTTTGACGGTGACACTCTGACCAATTACCTAAAATAAAATGAGGAAGGAAGGGCAGCATTAGTGGAGGGATGGGAGCAGTGTGGTTTGCTATTCTGGCCAGTGGGAGGCTGAGGGGCAGTTTACTGATATATGAGGTAAGATCAGTAAACATTGTGTTGAAAGTGTCCACAACGCAGCAGGGTCAGTGATCAGACCAGAGGGGATGTAAGTTGCATTATTTGTTCATTTGACTTGGAGTTTAGGAGGGATTCAATAGAGACCCAGAAACTGCGAGGATTACCAAGTGTGTCATTTTGTTGGTTGATGTAATATTGCATAAGCGATTTTGCAGCCTGCTTACAGGAATTGCTCATCCGTCTATAGGCGTTCCAATGTAGGGGAGGGATGCCTTGTTGGATTTCCATGTTTTGTCCCTGACTTTCATTTGAGCCAGAAGCTCCTAGATAGCCAGTGGATGCAGCCACCTCTAACCCTTCTGGTGGTGATAGGAAATGTTCGTCCTGAAGCTTATAGAAGGCATCAGTGAAAAAGTAACCGCTGTTGAGACTTCATTGTGTTAGCAGAGTGTGGACCAGTTTATAGCCCTAGCATCCCTAAGGATGGAGTTGTGATCCTGCTGCTAAATTTCTGAATGACAGAAGTTTGGGGTTGGGGTGGCAGATTGATTGTTGGTCAGAAAGATATAAGCAGGGGTATGGTCGCTAAGTGAGTCAGACATTGTGCCTGACTGAAAGACCAGGTCGATCCGATTCATGAGAATCCAATCTAGGGTAGAGTGGTTTAGTGAGTAGTGGTTATATCTGGTGGGAAGGAGATTACTTGTTCCAGGTAGTGTGATTTCAGTAGATGTGCATATTCAGGTGCTGGAGCATCTGTCCAATTGAGGTTTAAGTCCACAAAGTAAAATGGTGTCTTTCAAGGGTGAGGAGCAGGCAAGGCCATCTGGGAAATTGGTTAGGCCTAGATGCCTCTGAAGGGGTTATAGCAGCAGTCTAGGTAAAGTTTTTAGATGCACCCTGGACTAACTCAGTGATTAGCCACTCACTAGAGGAGGTGGAGGTTGAGCAGGTGATGGTGGTGGCAGTGATGTGATCTTGCACAAACAGTGCAATGCCACACTCCTCTTTCTACCTGGTCTGTCCAAGCATAGAAGGGAGTAGCCATGAAGTTGTTATAAGGCATTGGTGTGTGCAACTTCATCCTGGTCTCTGGGAGGCTAAGACATGTGGCTTGTACAGGGCACCAAGCCTCAAGTTCAGAAGAACTTGGATGGGTGACTGCAAACATTCAGGTGTGCAACACTGAGGTCAGTTGCCTTGCCCAGGTAACATTTGTGTGGTAAATGGGTGTGTTTAAGGGGCCTGCGTTGCTTTCACATCACCAACAGGAGAAGGAGTGAAAGGAGAGGACAGGTTGGAGGAGCCAACGGAGGGACTGGATGGTAAGGAGTGGACAAAAGGCCAAGCAAACAATGTTCAAAGTTTGTCAGTAGTGCCAGTATACAGAGCCCAAGGAGAAAACTCATATCTGACCACATTGGGTAGGAGGTCATTACGTGTGTGTGTTTTGGAAAAGGAGTGTAGGCTAACTGATCAGCAGCAAGTGTGGAAGCACATAAGTCCTTGATCAGAAGCAGGCTAGTCATGGAGCTCCATGCAAGGAAGAGCACATAAATATTCATTTTGTTAAAGTTTATAACAACTGCCCTGGGAAGAGTTGCAGATGATTTTTAGATCAAGTGAGTGGCAATGACAAAAGATAATTTCAAGTATCAAATGCCTTGCCACTTTAAGAGTAACAACTTGAAGAAGCACGGGGAGATTTGACTGTGGAAAAGCAATTAAAAGAGTGTCAGGACAGGGCTGGGTGGGCGGGAGAAAATTTTCCAAACAAATACAGCAAATCTGTAGCTTGATTATAGGCTGAGAGTTACAAAGCACTCTATTTTCAAACACAGAGCCTGAAGTAAGCTGATTGGCTGAGGCAGCTAGAGTTCTATGGAGCTGGCCAATCAGGCAGGGAAGCACAGATGTACTACAGTTTGAAGCAGAAAGTGTAGGTAAAGTCGACAAAAATGCTGCAGGTTAAATTACCTTCAAGAGCTGGGAGAGAGCTTCAGAAAGTGGGTAGAAGAGGAGCAGTGTCACGGCAGAGTGAGCAAGTTACGCCACCAGCAACAAAGAGCAGGGTGCCTGGTCAGGGTGGAGGTAGGCTAGGGAGAAAGGAAAGGAGTGAGCAGAATTAGTACCTACTGAGACAAGGCGAGGGGCAGTGGAAGAAAGGGAGAGACAGGAGTCAGCAGGGTGGAAACATTGATTGAACATCTCAGCCAACACTGCACAAAATGCCTACGGAAACATTGAGTTGGCTGCTGCAATTTTATTCAGTGGCAACATATTTGGCAAGGTATAATCTATAATTGCAGAAAGCAGGAGATTTCTCTAGAAATATCACAGAAATTTCAGGAAATATCTGACCATGTCTTTGGCTGTGACTGTATGTCTGAAATACTATGGTTGAAATTCATGAGCATAGATTTATAACTGGATAAAGAAAGTATGTCTTTTCCTAGTAGTTAACAAAGGAATGGAACTGCCAACAAGCAGTGCTTACTGAAATGCTGAAAACAAAACAGAAAGTGACATTGTGTGGTGGCGCTCATTGCAACCCAGGCCTTCAGATAATCTTTGAGTGGAAGTCAAATACTTCCATGGGTTGAACTTCGAAGTCATTTTAGTTTTACTGGAGTCAAAATACTTCCAGCTGTGAATTTTGGAAGTCAAAATAACTCCAATCGACAAATGTTGGAAGTCAAAATACTCAAGTCCTATAATTTTTCAAGTCAACTCATGGGCCTTCTGAATACGGTTCCTTCATTGTAATCCATGCCACATCCACAAAAGAATGTACCTTCAAAATCAAATTTTTGTACCCTGACTGAGGCTGTTAGGCTGTTCCTAAATAGAGCAGTTTTGATTAACTGAAGAACCCCATCAATCAGTTTGGCACCTTCTCTGTTGTGTGTGGACAATGGACTTACTTAAAGAAGGGCCATTGAAAACACACAGAAAGAGTGCTAACCAAGGGTGCTGGCAGTTCATTTTCTGGGTGCTGCTGGCAGCTGCAGGGCAGGCTCTTGTTTGCCGGAGTTGCAGTTACTAAGAAAAGTAATTACTTTTCTTGGTGATTGTAATTCTGGTGGGCAGGAGTTGCCCCTGCAACAGTCAGAAGCAGCACCTCTAGAAGGGGTGAACTGCCTACACACACACACACAACCCAACACCACTCAGCACTAGTACACCCCCCAGGTAATGACTTCCAATTTTCTCATGGTGGGTCTGGGAGAAGAAGGGTCATCCTCCCCTGTGATTCAGATCAGTTCAGCAGCAGGATCCTGGGCAGTATCATCATGGTTGGAGTAGGTAAGCAGCAGGGCATTCTGTTTGCACAGCTTGTGAGTTCCCCATTTTATTTCCCCATCACAAGGTGAGCATATATACTGGCAAGACCAAGTGGTGTAAGATGCCACACACACACCCCTTATGCCTGTGCCCAACCATTTGAGATGCCCCTGCATGGTGTGCCATCCAGCTGACAGTCAAGCAGTTTATGCACTGTCCCTCCTTCCTAATGGGGAAAGCTGTCTATGGAATCATTGGATGGAAGGCAGAGGCACTGGATGCCTTATCTAGTCTACCACACCAGTGATCTGGGTTCAGGAACAGACCAGTGTCTCTCAGGGGCTGTCTGGAAGGCTGAGGTGCTGGATGCCCTACTTTGGGCATATACCACCAGACCTGGGAGGTGGGCACTGGGCAGCGGGCTTACAGGTTGCACAATTTTTTGCCTATCTCAGGTGAAACATTGTATGACTGGTCTGGAGGGCACAGTGATACACTTTCTCTAGATCCACCGCTGAAGAGTCAGGTTTGAGTCCCCCTAGCAGCTCCAGGCCCTTATCTCTCATATACTGATCCCATAGCTACAGGCTCAGAATCTGGGAAAAGGACAATTATTTTATTCCCATCTAAGGAACGGGCAGTGCCTACACAGCTAGAAAACTCTCAGTTCCAACAACAATAGCAGACTTCAGTAGAGAGATTCATTACATTATAATGTTCTTATGAGCACTTATTTCATACTAGAAAAGCACACAGAATTAATGCTCAGAACAGAAGTCTGACCATTTTCCAAAATGCAAGACTGGTGTAGGCCAGGGATCTTTCTCAAGTTAATTGAGTGACAGAACTGCAAAGTGAAGCTGAGCAGTTCTCACACACAATGGCTTTGAAAAGAAACTGTTATAACCATAAGAGACAAATGAAGGGTACATGTAAATAAAATCATGCTGAAGACCTATTTTTAAAAACTGAAAATTTAAAATCTGAATGTTTCTCTTGCAGAATACAAGAGAATTCCTTTCTGAGACATGGATTGTGCCAACTGAATTTACAAATTCAAATTTTAGAATAATGTCATGAGCAACCTCTTATTATAGATCACTAATGCAATTTCAGCCAATCAGCTTGCAGAGCCACTGTACCTCTTATTCAGAATACAGTGTGCTGTCATGCAGAAGCACTAGGAGGAGGTGCTCCACTATGGTGCCAGGGGAGAAGGACATAGTAAAATAAAAAAATACTTCAAACTTATTATAAATAACTCACGCTAAACTTGATGGATTTATAGTAAGACAACAGGGCCTCGGGTGGAGGGTGTCTCTTATGGTGTTAAAGACTCCTTTTGTGAGGTTTGGGCAGACAAAACCTCTCAGCTTCGCTTCCTGGCCCTTCTGCACAGTCCACATGCTCGGAGTCTCTTATACCATAAGAGATGCCCTCAGATGCCCAATTAACATATATAAGAGTACATGGAATGTTAAATGAACAGTCCTGCTTGGCTAAGAATGGTATTTTGATTTATAATTGTCTTCACATCTCATGGACACACATTTACAGATTCTTAGCGGTATATGCACATATAAAGTAGCAATTTATTGCAATTTTATTAACTAGTGCATGGGTGGGGCAACAAATAGTGCCACATTGTACCTGTACAAAAGTTGTGTTTATAGTGCTGGCAACAAGCATGGTTTAGGTGTATGCATTTTTAATGTCTAGCTACACTACTCTACACATAAAGCATAGTGTATTACTGTAGTACTAACTACAGTGATATAAAAATGTCCAAAGGTCAAATGCAGATGCTGCTGTACTGAATTAAAGGGACAATGTCAACTCCCTCAGACCTCAGATTGTCCATAGTTTAAAAAACATATGTTATGTTTGCTCAGGTTCTGTAAAGATTGCTGATGTTTTTGATGTTTTTATGCTGATTCCTTTACTTTTAAAAGTGAAAAGACTGACCACCATACTGATGTTACCACAGAAAATGTGGTTTACATTCTATGAACAACTTCCACTGCATCTTTCTGGACTTGAAACACCCTCAACAGTGTCTTGTCACCACCATGCAGTGGGACAAGAAGAAAGAAACCATTTCATCATAAATGGCTGCACTGTTTGGTGTTAGTAATGTTAAGGAATTATGCAATAAGAGCTAATCAAGAATTGGAAACAAAACAAGGCACAGTACCATTAGCATGCATTTCAGTTTTCCTAGGAAAGGAAACAAAAAGCAACATAAATACATTTTTGAGAAAGTAAGCAATCACATCATGTGTACAAAAATAAGGACATCAAACTATAAATAGTCTGTTTGGAACCTCAGAATATGGCTAAATTTCAAATTACACATTCATAAAATTTAAAATTCAATGATTTTACTCTATTTTTAACCCGACTTTTAAGAGGACACGTATTAGAAAACTGCAAGATATGTTACAAAATAAGATGCTAATATCATTTGGCTGGTTTCACTTGCCTAAGGGTGGCAATCGCAAATCAAATTGCCTGCCAGAATGATAGTTTACCTGGACTGTTTTTCGTGAGATACTTGCCTTTTCCTAGTAATTTAATGGATTTATGTGCTTGCTGTCATCATGTTACTGCTCAATGTTGTCTCACTACAGTTGGGTCCCTACAGGTGACTTCAAGGGTACCTACCAGCTGTGATGCAGGGCAACTACTGCCCTCCTCTGCTCTGGATGCCTTGGATGGTGTCGAATTGACTCGCATAGTCCAAGACTCACCCATGGCCCCAGTCAGTCCTTCTCCATGCTCCAGCTCCACCTCAATAACTTTACTGCATCAATGCAGTAGTCCGTGCACCGCAGTTTGCAACATTTGCAGACTGTCTCAGTCACCTCACCTCTGCTGTTGACGGGCTGCTCTGCTCAGTGATGACCGTTTGCCAGGCAGCATAGAAAGGCGCTTAATTAACTGTGCATGCGCCGGTTACAACTGGTCGTTGCTGGCAGTTTGCTGGGGTTGGGATGGATTTTGAAAAAAAAAAACAGATTCCATCTCGTCTCCATTGCAATGGGCAACCAGCTCACAGCAGGATAAAAAACAAACAGACGTGACATCCACACCTGGAAAACAGACGTCAGCTCTTAAATGAGGGATTGTTAAATGGACGTCAATGACTCCAGAGTACATTTTGGACGTTTTAAGCAAATTTATGGATGTAAAATATGTCCAAAATAGAGTTATCTGAAGGACTGGTTTCAACTCTCCAGCTTTTCAGCACAGTATGCACCTATACCATGATGGATCAAGACAGTGGTAAGATCATGGACTTTAGCCTGGTGAAAGTCACAGAAGGGTCAATTCCACCAACATGAAAAAAGAAGCCTTCTCACAGTGTCTTGACTGTCTCATAGAGTGTGGTGTACCAGTCAGTAGTGTTGCAACAGATCATCATGTGCAGATCAACTACCTCATGAATAAAACATGCACACCACAAAACAACATCACTCACCAGTTTGATGTTTGGCACATAGCTAAGTGGATTAAAAATCAGTTGTTTTAAAAGTCAAAAAAAAGAATGCAATGATCTACTACAGTGGATATCATCTGTCTCTATTTGTGGTGGGCCTGCACATCAAGTCACGTGGCATAACCCTTCTAAGTGAGATGGTAACATCAGTCACACATCATGTGGTTGGAAATCATTGCTGGGGAAGTAACAAGAAATGGACTTGATCGACCATGAGGCCTGTTTCTGCTGGCAGACTCATATTTTCGTAGAAATTTCACCAAATGCAATCCTAAACTCACACCAGAACAGGAGGCTAGAAAGACATGGATCTGACCAAATTCCCTGTTCATTCTCCCTGAATTCTGTTATATTCAACAAAAAAATTCATAAAGGTTTTAGGTAAGGTAACATAATTTTGTCACACAGGAGGACTCAAACTCTTCCATTCCTTACTGCTGAAATATTGCCCAAAAGGCAACACTTCTCATGTGATGGGATGTTGGCAAGACAACAGCTGGTAATCATGGACCATAATTGAAGGATCACCCCATACAGCCTATTTAAGTAAAGCAGCTGACTCCTGCTCTGCTTAGAGTGAGTCACACCTCGTGCTATGCAGGTTCGTGGCTGCTCTCTCCTGCCTGTTTGCTTGTTGCACCCTCCTGCCCATTCCTCCTGTCCTGTACGCTTGTTGCTTATTTCCCCTCTCCTTTTGTCCTCCTGTTGTTCTGTGTTTCTTCTCGTACCTTGTCTTTCTTTCTGGGGTGTCTGTGGCTACTCTCTCTTGACATGCTGCGCTCACGTCTCCTGTAGCGCCTGCTCTCCTTCACTGTTCTTACTCTCTTCCTGCTGTCACTGTGCTTCCTCTGCACATTTGCTCTGCTGCTGTCCTATCCCTCTTTCGAGTAGCCACCATTCCATGCAGTTTAGTTCACCGTCGTGCTGACTTTGCTCTGCAGTCTGCCGAGCTCTGGATTGCTGCAGTATCCTTTGCTGCTTGCTCCATGCTTCCTCATGGCCTGCCGGCCACCACCACCATGTTTGCTTCCTCCTCCATGCTATACAGCATTCAGCGATCCTGTACTCTAGCATCCGTTCGACTGTGATGCTGAGTTATTGTTGAGCAAGCTGCCTACCTCTCTGCATGTTTGAATGCTCGTGTATGATTCTACCTTACACAACAACATATAGACCATTTGGAAGCCCAAGCTTTGTCTGCAGTCATTAGCAGAACACCGTGCAAATCTTCCCTAAAAACTGTATGCATGATTCATGCCTTTCAATTGCACTGTTTCTATACTGCCTCCTGATCCTGGTGTTGGATGTGGAGTCTTTGCTGGCATTGGGCATTCAGGGACCTTCTACTGGCATGGACGGATCTGAAAACGATTTAGAGCACTTCAAGACGGTATGATTCATTGACTTCTCAGGGTCTCATAGTGACCAGAGTAGCTGTGGGTTTTCAGCCTGATTTTCCAAGTTCATTGCTCTGCATTCCACCTATGCATCTACAGTGCTATTCCTCACTTCAACAAGATTTCTACTTCAGCGATCAGCTACATGTCATTTCTATTCAGATATCATATGGCAGGCTACCAGGATTTCTTGGACCTGTACAACAAAGTACTTAAATTATATTATTCCCTGTTTACAGCTCAATGGGAACTTACAGGCAAGGCATTCCTCCTTGTCTATACTTCCTATCAAGCCCACACTAACCTACTTCATTTCTCCTTATTCATTTCCGTCTGGCCTACACAGGGTCAGGTTCTCCTGCAGGCCTCAGGCTTATCCTGGTGAACTGCTGCAGTTGCAGATGCTATAGCTTTCTGTGTCTGCCATTTAATACATGCTTCCATGACATTGCTCATGTATCGCCTGGTGCCTCATTGCCTCGACCTCTGGACTTATGCCTTGCACCTTAGTCATGTGACTCATCATTCCTTCTGCGCCCTGTTCCGGATCCTTCCTGCTGACCATCATTCATGCTTCTACATCAGAACTGGACACTTCAGGATGTCTTGTCTTCCACCATGCTAATCGAGACCGGATGCTGCAGCTCTCACCTCCACTGGTGCTCACTTTTGACTTACTTTGCATTATGTCTCAGAATTTACTTCATGTCCTTGGATGCTTACCATGTTACTGCTCTGCGTTTGTTTCTTTCTACTCACTTATCAGCCGATTTACGCATCAGTCAGCCGTACTCAGCTACCCTTTGTGGGGCTTAGCTGCCAATATTTACTTACCTTCCTTCTCATGGTGGTGCAGCTGCACTTGCTAGCTTACGTGGTGGTACTGCCACTTATTACCTTACCAGCTGACTTACGGGAGTCCAGCTGCATGCTAGCCTCGTGGGGCTTAACTACTGTTTACTATTCACTTATGGATTGTCTTGCACGTCATCCTCACTCCTACCTTCTACATCTCATTGGCTAACTTCACGTGGTTCAGCCGCACGTCCTCACCTCATTTGGACTCACCTCCATATATCCCTGGATACTTCCTATCGAGATGCTTGTTGATTCGGCCTAACTTTGCTGCATTGGATGCTCCTCCCCATGTTACTTCAGATTTCTCAGAGCTACTACCGCCTCAGCCAGTATTCCCTGCTGAACTTTTCTATTGTCTCCCTGTTTGAAAAATACCTCCTACATCGAATAACTTCAGTTCCAGGATGCTTACTGCCTCTGTCAGACCTGTGCCTCTATGAGCCTCGGGGTCCTTCGTTCCTATATACTACACACCGTGCTCGCCTGCTTCTCGACCTGCCTTGCCCATCGGGCTGGGAGGTTAACCTACTTCTACTCTTGCCTGCTTGCTGCTCGGGCCTAGAGATTCACAGCTTTCGACCTGCCTTACCCTCTTGGGCTGGGAGGTTTACCTGTTTCTTCTCTTCTCCTCCCCTCTGGCCTGCTCAGGGCCTGGAGGTCCTCACTTTCTATTATCGCCTACTTGCTGCCGTGTGACCAGCAAGAAGCTCCTTTACTGGATTACATCTGGCGTTTATTCTTCATCATATGTTCTTGGGCGTTTGCCCTGCTGCCTCAGCCATGGAATTACTGCTGCTTCATTTCCAGGACACTTGGTTGGCGTCTCCTGCAGACTTTCATTATCATGGTTGTGCTCTACCGAATTCAGACCCTGTGACAACGCTACTTCATTTGATTCAGCCTCTTCAGTTATCTCCATCTAGGACTCTTTGGGTCTCATCTGGTTTCCTATTTCTAACTTTACATACCTTCAGTTCTGGATGTTATTCCTCTTGTCCAGTTGCCATATCTCGCTCAGTCTCTTCAATGTGATCCCTGCCTTCCTTGATCTGGATACATGGGTCCTCAGCATCATTACATTCTCTAGGTCTGCCTTGCAGCTGCAGTACTACTGGGCTCAAAGATGATTCAGATGCATCTCATGGAGGCTCTATGCCACACTTATTCTATTAGCTGACCTTCGTAGGTATAGCTGCATTCATGTTACCTAGAGCTACTTGCCTCTCTATGTACCTCTCCAGCTGATGGATTGCTGCGCATCTCGTTGAGGACTATCTACCATGCTTGATTTCTGCCAGCAGACATTCCTAGGTCTGGCTCGCTTTCCATTCTAGAATTAGTCGCCTCTCTCCCTACCTCACAGCTATCAGTTCAGCTGTACTTTCTTCAGGGCTGGTTGCCCGTCCTGTTCCTTCTCATCTGCCTACATTGGTACAATCCTTGCTCCCTACTGCCTCTCACTTCAGATTAGCAGTCCAACTGACTTGCTTACTTTTGGGCTTGCCATATTCTACTTGGATGCTTCAAAACCTCGCACCAGTGTCTCCTATTATCCTCTATGGCCTGCCATTATTCCAGCTCAGTTCTACAGCCATTGCTTTCATATCAGTTCCTAAGACTATACTTTACTTATCAGAACTGGATTCATCAGTCAGTAGCCTGGCTCCAAGCCTTCTCTCATTCCACGTACTATACAAGCCCTCTATTATTAGAAACCTGGAAGTCATGTACTACTTCTATTTATCCTGCCTCGTTGACGTCAAAGCTTGGATGCAACTATCTGTGTCTGGTCTCCTGTATTGAGGTTCGTCAGTCATCAACTTCCTCTCCACCATCATACAATTCCCTGGATTATGCCCTCTATCAACTGAAATCCGGAAGGCGGTCCTTTCAATATATCCACTCTCCAACATTCCAAATTGTACATGGATTCTCGGACTTGGAGTTTATTAGGAGGAAATTACTTCACTGGACATTTACATATCAGTTCTTTCCTAAACTCATTTATCTGGATTAAATTCTACAAATTAGAATTCAGATTAGCTGATTAATTTAGTTTAATTAGGATCTCTCTCCTTCAGTATGCCCAGAAGGACCGGGCAGGTCAGTAGCCATGGGTCCTCAGAGGTTCCCCAAGGGTTTTCCTCTCCTGAGTGCTTCTGGTCACACTCTCTGGAGCTGGAGGAGGTGATCGTCTATTCCTATCATTATTAGGTGTTGTCATGCATGACTTCTTCATCAGTCAGTTACAGACCAATCGTTGATATCATATTCTGTTTGGGGCTTTCATAATTCTAACCAAGCTTCCTTCCTACATGTGGGATACAGAGAAAAGCCAAAACCATCAAATATTATCAAGCAGACTCAATTCAAGCATCCAAGTACCTAAGCACAAATCATTCTCTACTACCTAGTAAACATTGTCCTCTTAATGCTGGCCTCTGTATCCAACAACCCGTCTACATCATTCAACTATATGTGTTACATAAGCACTGAGCTATGAACCACACATAATTGAAGGGATCAACCCATAATTATGTCGGGAAGAGCTCCTCCCCACAGCCTATTTAGGTAAACAGCTGACTCCGGCTCTGCTTAGAGTGAGTCGCACTCACCCACCATCCTCACCGACACCTCCTCCTTCTGCGGCACTCTTATCCCACCAGGGGTCTTTCATAATTCTAACCAAGCTTCCTTCCTACAGGTGGAATACAGAGAAAAGCCAAAACCATCAAATATTATCAAATGACTCAGTTCAAGCATCCAAGTACCTAAGCACAAATCATTCTATACTACTACCTAATAAACATTGTACTCTTAATGCTGGCCTCTGTATCCAACAACCATCTACATCATTCAACTATATACTATATGTTACATAAGCACTGAGCTATAGAACCACACATAATGACAGCACACAGACATCAACTGGACAGCAGAGATTCTAAATAGTGTACCCAAAAGTAAGAAGATGTGGATTGCAAAACCCACTTGATGCATAAATGGCACAATACACCGATGCAGATAATTCAGTCATACTGAATCCCAGATAAAATTATAAACCCCAACTCCCATGGCCAAGAAGGCATTCCCATGAAACATCTCCAAAACTGAATGCCCAAAGGAGAACATAATCTCCAGAAAACTATAGACTCATGTGAGGCTTGGCATGAGTGGTGTACATGCCAACAGCATCACGTGTTTAAAACTCCAGTTCATTATGTAGTGCGGTTGAGCAATACATATTGTCTCTGTTTCATTCTGGTGGCATACAGAATGCCATTTTGAGCCAATGTGAACACTGCCGTGCAACATTAACTATGCTTCTATACAAACCTTGGCAATAAGCTGTACAACAGTCACAGAATGTGCACAGAGGTACTGTGAACAGGCAGCTGTTCACAGCTTTAATTTGCAATTCACATGATATGCTGTATTGAAAAAGGTATACAAACATGATCATATATGGTTGATGAGGTACTAGAAGAACAAATGATCATATAGGAAATGTTACAAACTGTAACAATTAGTCAGATGTAAATTTTATTTCTTAAGTATTTTTCATCTTACAGTTGTTCGTTAGGAAGTGGTTTATGTACTAGAGTTATGCTGTGCATAACAGCCCACTGCCTGTCAGCAGACAAATCTAGTTCAAGTCTCTGTGCTGCATCAGGGCACTGGGACCGTGGTGACTGTGACATCACTTGCGATGGACAGGGCAGCTACAGCGTGGATATTGAGTAGCTGTCATGTCATGTCATAGTCAGTGAGGTCATAAAACTGATGATGTGTGTGGAATTGAAGTAGATATGTCTGCCGACAGGTACAGTGCTGCTCACAGAGCACATCGACTATCACTGGGTTAAGAAACCATGAAGTGACCACAGTTGATAAAGAAATAGCACCATAGATACATACAGTATCAGTTGAATGGATGCAGAACAGTCCCTCTTTACTATAATGTTATGTATGTAATCACCTTTCACAATTTTAAAATCTAATTTTTGCATAGCCCTGCAAGTATACACCAATATAAAGCAAAGTACATATGTTTTCTCAAAGTATTGTGGGTATTACACAAATATTAAAGTATACATAACACCATGTTGTGCATTGCTACCATTTTACAGACAGAAGTTTACTATTGTTCATTCCTTTTATGTTTGCATGCGCAGCAGAGAACATGTTGTGATAACTTAGTGGAGTAGCAGGCTGTGGAGGTGCAGTCATGTTGTGGCCAATGCCCCCACTGCTTTTGGGGCTTGTCTCTGTGGCACCAATGAATGAGCACACTGTCTATGACAGCAGGTCAGAAGTATGCCACCAACTTCAAACAATTTCACCACTGCAGTGAGGGAACATTCCCACATTGCAGGCGTGGCTTTCCTGGTGTAACATTTCAATAAACAAGGTGGCAGCTGTCACCATCTGCCTCTCACAGTCCCCAACAAGTCGACTTTGGGGTGCCCAATCCCTCTGTTGGCATGCTTCCTCACCAGTTCATTTGCTTGACGGGGGCACAATCCCAGTCAGCATATGTGCCTTTGCTATTTTTCTCTGCCAAGAGGGTGTCCGATCCCCTCAGTATCATCCCCCAAACACAGACATGCTGGCTGATGGGGGCCCAATCCCTTGGCAGCACCCCCCAGATGTGCTTGCCGGACAAGGTGCCCAATCCCCTATCAACAGTTTAACCCCCCCGTGTTGGCATTTCCTGCCCCTGCCCCCACTCTCATTGTGTGCCACACTGGGAGCCCACCCCAGTGTGGCTAACATGATCCCCAACATGGGACACATGGGAGCCAATCCCAGTGTGCCCAACATTGTACATACACCTGTAAAAAGAAAACGGTCTGTGGTGTTTTTCTTTCTTTTTTTTTTTTATAACCTGAAACAAAGAAAACAATACCTCACCCTTGGGTCCTCTCCCCAACCGCACCCACCCTCAAGCGCACACCTCCCCCATCCCCCCTCCCCCCATACCTCTGGATCCTGGTACAACGATCTTGGTGGAGTGGGAACACGTCTGCACTCTTCAAAGTCAACCATGAACTGAAGAAATGCTGGTAAGCTGTTAATGGCATAAATGGGGGAGGGGGTTCAACAGGTGGATATCTCTGTCACATTTGTGACTTTTGGCCCAAATTTTCAACATGGGGTTCTTGGGACCCCACCTCATGAATTCAGTCATTGTCATGTCATTATTTGGTCCTGAAAGGTAATTTTGTTGTCATTGCGTGGAATCAACTTCCAGAACCAATTAATGAAACAACAGTGTCACTGTTCATGAGGTGGACTCTCAAAAAGCCTCTGTTGCAAATTTGATGGCTTTCAAAATTACTGTGTTATGAGCGTGCATTGTGCAGTTCTCACACACGCTCCTAACTTCAAAATTTTTAATATTTTCATTCAGATCTTCAACATTGCCATTTTCCACACCTCCTTATGAGCAGTACAGCTGTCATTTTCACATCCTGCCCAAAATGTGTTTTGCATCTGGTGCACAATGGCAAGGGCTGTGTGAAATCAATGTTTGGGTCAGATTAAGAAAATCACAGTGACAGTGTTCATAAGGAGAGTTCTCCAAAAGCCCATGTTGCAAATTTGGTGAACAAATTCCAAAAATGAGTGTGTTACCAGTGTTGTTGCACAGTTTCTATGCACACTTGTAACTTTGCCAATTTTTATATTTTACTCCAGATTTTCAACATTGTCATTTTACTGACGGCCTTATGAATAGTACAGCTATCATTTTCACATCCTGCTCAAAACATGTTTTACAACTGTGGCATATAATGGACTCGATCGCTGTATGACATCAATGTTAGGGAGAGATTAAGAAAATCACAGTGCCATTGTTCATGAGCAGAGGTCCCAAAATGCCTAAGTTGAAAATCTGGTAAAAATCCCAAAATAATTGCATTACAGGTTTGCATTGTGCAGTTTCTGTGCACTCCGTGACCTCACCACTTGTTTTTTATTTTCACTCCAGATTTTCAATATTACCATTTTTTACACCTCCTCATGAACAGCACAGCTGTCATTTTCACATCCTGCCTGAAATTTGTTTTCACACCTGTGGCACCACATGGCAACGCTCACTGTGCAAAATCACCTTTTGGCTTATGAACTGATAGTGTCACTGTCCATGCAGTGGGGTCACAAAAACCCATGTTGAAAACTTGAGTGAAGATACCAAGAAATACCCAGGGCATTAGGGTTTCCGACCATAACTCCCTACTCTGTAGGGACTGACAGGCATCAGGGGTGTGACTTGGGATTGTCAATAGTAATGCTCACGCCATTCCACCCCCACCCTGCAGCCAGTGACAGGCATGGAGATGTGCCTAGGACTCTTTGGCCCCAAAGTTCACCCCATTCTCCTGTACCGCACTCATTTCAGTGTATTTCTTTATGGAGTGGAGGAGTGTAAAGCCTGAACACTCCAAGGCACACCTTGACACTTGTCGGTCTCTGCAGGGTAGGGTGAGGTGAAATAGCATAAGAGTTATGGTTGATGTCCCAAAGGCACACCCAATGCCTGTCCAACTCTGCAGGGTGGGGGTGAGGCTGGCGTCAGTTCAATACTTCACTGCCATTCCTATTCTGCATCTGTCTAACTCCTGCACTTCCAATGCTAATGCCAACAAGCAAACATTTGACATTGACAAATGCCTGTTTTAATTGTGGTCATTGTGCATTTTCAGTTCACAAATGGTACAATAAAAGGACAACCACATCTGTCAGCAACTGATAAGATCACCTGCTGGCAAGCATCAATAACAAGTTGCAATGCCAACCCCCCCCAATTTGGATCCTGCTGTGCAGTATCTCCCCAACCCACTGGATCCAAGCAACACCTACACCCTCACACTTGAACCATTTCATGATAATCAACAGTACACATGTAGAGGCAGACACACTAGGATGCAAGTCCACCATGTCGTCACTGTCCACAAACCCTGCCACCTTACACACTGGCTGTCATAGGTAAGGAAAGCTTGATTGGGCTGTCAGGAGTGTCTAAGTGTCTACTGCTAATAATGTCACTGTGTTAAGTAGTCTTAATAAGAACCAGTACAGTAAAAGAAAAACAGCACGGTACTGTATATTGAGAAACAGTTGTAATGTACTGTATAACAATACATAAACCTTGTAATGGTATGGATGAAGACTGTTTCATAATATGTCATTTTTGCAAAAGTGACTGATTTGTGGTGCTTCTTTTCTATTCTGCATACACAGCAATGTCTCATTTGTGAAGCAGTGATGCATGTTGTACTCCTAGATGGTGGTGGGGCTGTGAGTTAGTAGATGGGATACCAACTAACTCTCTGCCTTACAAAATGGAATATATTGCAATATATTGAAAAATATGCATTAATGTATGTCAGTACAATAAGAAATACATTCTCCCAATGTAATATGTTATATAATATATTATGAAATATATTTTAAATATACTGACATAATATATTTCTAACCCATAGTATGCAAAAATTTGTCACTATATTGAGAAATTCATTGAGTCAATAAAATATAATACACAGCATATTTTAGCATACAATGGAACCACATATTCTGCCTCATGCATTGCTTGAAGGCATGTCAATCTATTTAGTAATACATTGTCTGACTTATATTATTAGTATATTTCAAAATATATACTATACTCTTTATACTGTATGCATATTTTATATACAGTATGTTACATATATTTTATATATATATAGATTTTATACATTGCATATATTTTTTATATGTTACATGCATTTTTGTAAATGCTTAGTTTCATCCCATGTGCACATTTGCATAACTAATTTGCATATTTAAAAACATAGTTTATCAGCCAAAATCTTGATAATTTCTAGTTTTACAATACTTCCAATGTATAACACTAGCTTTGAGACTGAAAAGAATGGTGCTTGTTATAAAGCAAGTACATGTAAGATCTCACCAAGACCTAAAAGTAAAACAAAATAGGGTGGTATAAATGCCAATCTGAGCCTTTAAAAGTATAAGCTTATGAGGTAAGTCAAATATGTAAGCATAAATGTAAAAATGTATGTTTGAATTAAAGATGCACTATAGAACAATAATTCAATGTAAATATCTCCATGATTAATAACAAGATGAACTCCAGTTATAAAGGTATGTGTAAATCATGAATAATTTCTTTTGTTTTTGTCTGGTATGTTAATAGTTATATTAATATATATTACACATGTATATTATATATATTTGTAAATATAGGAAACAATGTTGAAATGTAAAACAATAAACAATTAAACATATATTGGCAATTTAATGATACCATATATTTACAATCTTATTTCAATATCTTTAGAATATTATCAATATATTTTGCAATATATGCAATATACTAAAGTGGCCATAATGTATATATTTACAGTACTTTGCAATATATTTTCAAATTTAAAAACATATTGAAATATACTGATTTTCCAATATATTACAAAACAAGTAGAGTGGAATATATTTCACTAAATGTAAATATATTTTAAAATATATTATTAACAATATATTTCATTTTCATGAGGGCTACTTGTCTGGCTTCACAAGTGCAAGTTTGCCATGGCTGTTACTGAAGGTGATAAATGCCCTAATTTAGCAAGCTCCTGTCTTCATGGTAATCTGTCTTAATGCTCCAGATAGCAGATTTCAGAATGCACTCATCTAGCTGTTGCTGAGTGGATCCCACAAAGACTCAATGTTACTCATTATCATGCCACAGTTAGGATATTCAACTAGTAGTGTACACACAGCGCTTCAGATAAGTCATTTTGGGCGTATTTTACGTCCAAAAATCAACTAAAACGTCCAAAATGCACTATCTGGAGTCAATTGATGTCAGTAATACTTATGTAGTTTAATGCTGACGCCTGGTTTTTATAGTGTGGACGCATGTCATCATTTGTTTTACTCAGTTTTGAGTAGTCTAGCCCGCCCACTGTGGAGATGACAAATATTTTTTTCAGTGCAGTCCACTCCTGTCCATCTGCTGCACACCGTCACACCACCATCCAAAATGGGCCAATAATGCTCCTTCTGGCTCCTGTGACAGTAGTAGCGTGCCAACTTGTATATGCAAAATGCACCAATAATGATGGATGATTGAGTAAGGAGGAGGAGTTGGGAGCTGCTTTGCTGGTGGTGCTTGCTAAGTTTAATCGTGATGCAATGCACCATGAGTTGGCAGGGAGAGTGTGCTGTGTGCCACCAGCAGTCCGCGAGAGGAGGAAAAAGGAAGTTCTGTGGCTGCACAGAGATTGACCGTATTCGATCATCGGTGTGCATCTTGCCCCATAAGTGGCCGCATTGTAAAAAATATAGTTCAGTTTCATTATCAGACAGAGATCTGATCTGTCTGTGTCATCCTGGTCCACTTTTACTGTAGAGACAGTAGAGATGAGTAGAGGCCAAGAGCAGGCTGGAGACCCTGTTTGGTGCCCAATCCCATCATCCTTGAGTGGCAGTACAGTAGTAGTACCACACAACTTCACAACTGAAGCTGGACCAACGGTGAGGCTTCCTGGAGCTGAGGAGGAGTGGGCTAGAGCCACCTGAGGGGACAGCCAGTCAGGAACAACAGCGAGGATCGAGATCAGAAGTGCTCCGTGTGCATAAAGAAAATGCCCATAGCTCAGCCTGGGTGAAGGCCTGGTTGGAGCCATGACTCACGAGTGCCGTAGTGAGTGGACGGAGAACAGGATCGACCAAATGCCTGCAGCAGCAGCCAGTCAGTCCTCAGAGGTGGGTGGCAATTAAAATTTAAATTTAAAGTTTAAGTTAAGCTAAAGGATTGTGTGGGTGGGTCAGGTGTGTATTTAGATTAGGATGGGGTCGGGGAGGGCACACACACCACCAGTAGGTTGCAAGGGGAAGACCTGCAGGCTGAGCAGCAGACTAATGGTGTTGGCCATTCTTTGCTGTAAGGGATCGGGGAGTGGAGCAAATGGTGGGTCAGGCGACTTGAGCACACTGGGTGGGGTAGGGAGGGAGGTTGGTTTAGGCAGGCGGCAGGCCTACAAGTGGCCGGACTCTCCGGTGGTGGTTCTGTTGTTGGTAAGTGTCCTCCTGGGGGGCTGGCGGCACAGCAAAGCACCAGGCAGCAGAGTAGCCAGGCAGCAGGTCAGTTGGAGTCTCAGAGGAGCGAGGTGAGTAGCAGAGGAGTTCAGTGGAGGTGGCCATCAGCACAGCCAGCCAGCATCTTCCCCAGCAAGGTAAGCAGCTGCTGGCAGCTAGGACATTGTTTCATATTTGGCCTTACCCTTAAGCCAGGAACACTAGTCTGTACAAATATCTCAGTATGAATTAAGGAAGACCACCATTTTTCAGTTCCTTACATCATGGTCTTTGTGGGTTGGGGTTTATCAGAGCAGGTGCCCACTTCCCAGCATATAATTTAAAATGCAAATTTGTCAGCAATCCCACCAAGGCAACATCAGTGGGGTCAGCAACACTGGGTACACAGGAACTTTATAAGGGAGCTCCCTAGATTGGTTAAATAAATAATGTACACAGGGGTTTGTAAGTTCAGATCAGTAAGGCCACAAGTCCATCAAAATTTGCAAATAATCCTCCTTAGCTATGGTGCAGTTTTTTTTCCTCTGTGTGCTATGAGTGGTTTACATGTCAGGAAGGGGATCCACAAGCAGAGGGTTTCATATATATAGTGTTAGTCCTTGCTGGGTTTGTCATTATTTGATTTGGGAGGCTTCAGGGCCTGAATTGTATAAGTGGCGAGTAATTGGGCCATTGGCCTCAAAGCTGGTTGGGCCTTAACTTGACAAGCTGTTCAGAATGTACTTTTAGCAGGGTGGGCGGATTAATTTTTCTGTACGAATTGCATATACTTCATCTTTTGCCAACTAAAATGTATTTTGCCTCCATATGTTTCCTTTTTCCTCTTTTTCTTCTGTCGCTGTTGTAACCTTGGAAAAAGGAAATAATAAAAATTGCAATTTCAAAAAAAAAGATATGGAACAACAATAACTGGCTATGCCATGCCATACTTGTCCCTGAAGCTGTCCTGCATGGCTGTAGGTAATACCTGCCATATTTCCAAATTCAGAAATGCGACTTGGTATGTATTCAAGAGACTAGCATGAAATCCACTAGCATGAAGTTACTATCTGGATGGTTTTCTAAAAAGTACATCTCGCTGGTGTCTGATAGATGTGTACAGAGATGCAATGTCGATCCCTACCCAGACATAGCTCTCCTCCAGACATGTTGTCTAAAGGTGTCCACTCCTGAAGCATGTTCAGGTCCTACCCTCCCCGGAGTCTCAACACTGCTGCAGATTTTGTATCGTCTGCAAAATGGATACCTTCCCCTCTAGCCCTCTGCAATGTCACTCACTTATGAAGACATTGATCACAGCATGGATCCCTGTGGCACCCTGCTGGTCACCCCCTCTCCACGGATTGAACACCATTCACCACCACCCTCTGTGACTGTGTCCTGTCAGTCAACCAGTTTAATTTCTGATCCAGTTTGCCACCTTGGGGCCCACTCCCAGGCTGCCCAACTTATTTACCAACCTCCTATGGGACAGTTTTGAAAACCTTGTTGAAATCTAGGTAGTCGTCCAGAAAACCAAAAGCTGGGAGCTCAGGACTACATTCCATTATATTCACCTAGTCGCTGATTCATATATTTTCTTTTATTTTGATAAAAATCTCCTACGTTTTAAACTGTAATATTTATATTTATGTTTTTTCTAGAGAGAATATAACAAGAATAGTTATTATTCTAGAACATGAGGAAAGGCTATTGAAATATGATGGTAATATAAGTGAAATGTGTCCTTTAATATAATAGTAACAAAAGAGATGTGATAAAAACAAAAATTTAGTCAATGAAAAGTGATTATTATATATTTTTGTACTTTGACACAGATTCTGAATGCCCTGATGAACAAGCTCAAATGGGTGAAAGCGGGGATTTTTATCAAAATAAAAGAAAATATATGAATCAGCGACTGAGTGAATATATTGAATGTAGTCCTGAGCTCCCAGCTTTTGGTTTTCTGGACGACTTTAGAACACCTTCGGAGCTCTACTTAAAAGACTTTTGACACCATTACCCAATTTTTTGTATTATGGTTTGTATGAAATCTAGGTAGGTCACTAGATCCACCTCCCATCTCTGATCCACTTCCTGGTCACCCTGTCTAAGTACTCTATCAGATTTGTTTGACAAGATCTTCCTGCTGTGTATCCATGCTGGTTTCATGCCCAGGTTCCTAAACTTGTGCTGTAGCCAATCACAACTGGCAGGCTGGCAAGCACATTTTGTGGTTTTGGATTGTCTGTGTGTGCCAGTCGGGTGAGGGGGTGGGATCGCTCCAAGTCTTGAATGAAATGTTTGGTTTTCATGCATACAATCACAATGTCAGTGGTAGCATCTTGCTTGCAAATGAAATAGCCCATGTAGAGTAGCAAGTAGTAGTACAGTGGTGTCATACGAGGTGGCAGTGGCACCTTCCACAACCATAGAAGCACAGCACAGCACTGTCTCTATAAAACTTCACGTTTGTTTCCTTTTCCCTGATGCAGGCAGCATAGCATCTGACTGGTGGTGAGCTGAGCTGACTGAAGGAGTCACACCACAAACCAGTAGAAGAAGTCAAGCAGCAGCAGGGTACCCTGTAGCATGTGGTGATTGTACCCATATTATTCCGAGAGGAAGCCATCACCAGCGAGCAGCATTTCATCACCTTTATTTGCAAGGTACTTACTGTTACTGTTACTGTTACTTACTGTACCTCTTCAGTAGAGAAATGTTAAATGCTTTTTTTTTTGTGGGTTTGAGGCCAGGTTGCTGGGGTAGTTGGTGGGGAGAAGTAGTACTGTGGATGTAGGGTAGCTACCATAGATATATAGAGGATAATGCATGAGCATCAGTGGTTAACCATAATGATGAAAAGGGACTTGGCAAGGTTGGAGGAATGGTCAGAAGTATGGCAGGTTTCATTCAATGCAAAGAAGTATAAAATAATGCACCGGGGAAACTAAACACAGGAAAGAGTATACAGTTGGGGGCAGTAACAACAACAGCTTTGGGCATGTGTACTAGGTTCAGTATGCACAGTTGGGGTTTGTGTTTACAGAATAAGCTGTGTATTTACCACGGGTCCAGGAGATTGATGGGGCCATGCTAGACCTATCTTCTGGAGGGGAACCCAGTAAGTCCATGCATGAAGCAATAACGTAATGTCCAGACCTGCAGTCTGCAGATGGGATCCTACAGACTAGTGTGACTTTATTAAAACAAATTCTCTTTAGAACAACTTAGGTAGTCTGGTCACCCAAAGCTTTACAACATAACACTTGGCAAATGTATTAACTTCCATTAACCACATACATTACAATGGGGTTTCGTACTTGTTTTGTCACTATGTGATGACAGTCATGTGTGATTGCTGGTAAAGTAGAGTACATACATGTTGAAACGACTTTTATATATGCTTTAGATAACCTACTGGCTGACAACAACCTGAACCAACTGTGCATAAACAACACCTTGTGACACAATTTTGAGAAGGAACTGTCGTGACACATCGAATATGTCAGCGCGGGTCAAGCCAGTGCAAAGACCCAAAAGAGAACCACCACCACTACCACAAACTCTTTATTAGACTGCTGGTCAATAAAAATGTCCCGCAACTCAGTGCCTTGCGACTGACTCTGGAGGAGTTCATCATCTGTGAATGGACCGACTGCTGATTGTTCTTCCAATTCCATACTGAAATGGAAAGTGACAGCTGCAACCTGCTGTAACTTCAATTTGTTATTCTGATGACTTCCTATACTTCAGTTATCAGATAGTGATGATTGTTCTTCTTCTTGTGATATCCCACAATCTGCAGTTTCTCAGGGTCACACACAAGTGACACAACAATTATCAGTTGTTCAGAAATCATGCAGTGGTGACACTAGAAATCAGAACAGTCAATTATCAGATGCTGTGAAATCTGTTGTTATGCGTAATTACAGACATCAGTGGAAACTGAATTTGATTGGCTGGAGGCAAGAGATGGGAAAATGTTTTTGCTCTGTGTGCCGTTCAGATCAGCCGTCTCACAAACAAATTTGCTACTACAGGTGCAGGTGCGTTAATGTGCATGCAGTATGTCTGACAGTAACGGTTCCGAGTAGCCTGATTGGCTGTCACAAAATAGGCTTTGGCTTCTCCAGTTCACTGGCAGTGGTGGTAGTGAATTAAGTGGTAAGGCATGCCATGAGTGACATCATAACCATCTAGGGAGAGTTATGGTGTGATAACAGCCCGCCCACCTCCAGATGTTTTGAAGCACGGTGTGTGTAGCCAAGTGCTTCCACCCGCGAGCAGGACCCCATTACCCCACCATAACTCACCCGTGAAGTGCCATATTATTGCTAATGAAATGTGTCCTTTTGGAAACCATTATGAATTTTTAAACAGGTTATTTCAACTGGACCACATTGTGCTGTGATAACAGTCCAGAAAGTCCAGTAATTTGTTAAAAGAGAAGACGTTATTGGTTGGGTCAGTCTATAGTATCTGTCTGTTAATCAGAATTCAGCATTTTTCTCACATTTCATAATCTGACATTGAAATCGGTAGAAGGATGCTGAATTCTGATTGGCAGACAGATGCTTTTTGCTATGACTGACCCATAATCCCACCACAACAGCCCAGGTTAACCTCTTTAACAAATTAATAACATTTCAAAAAATTACCATTTTATTACCACAATACAGCACTTCAGGGTTGATGGGGGTAAGCTATGTAATCAATAAGACATGACAGGGTGTGCATGGATGGAACAGATTTTATCACTTTATGGCCAGGGCATAATTTGGCGCAAGGCCTTGGCCAAAATACCTTTAGCCCTTGACATGCAGTAAAATCTGTTCCATGGATACCCTTCTTATTGCTTACTTCATATTCATCATAGTTCATCTAGTGAAGGCTTGCTACTTTATTAATAATTTGTAACAGAAATGACAATTTCTGATCTAGGTATCGTTGACTTTGTCACCTGTGTTTCAGGACTGCACTGTCCCTCCCCACCTAGATGCTAATAAGTTTGATAACTTGTAGCCGACATAGCATGGTGGAGTGCAAGCAACCAATAGAATCCTGCAGTCTATCTGTACAGAGAATGTAATACTGAGTCACCACACCAGTATTATCTACTTTTAGAATATCACAGAACATACATAGATCTTTTTGGGGTGATCTCACTCATCAGGTAGGTATGGTACCAGTACTGCAGCAGCACCACTAACACCATAGCGATAGGAATGTCACTGTCAGTGAATGGGAATCCACATGGAAGATTCTCCCAGTACATTGCTCACCTCAGTTCTTTTCCACCATCGAGTTGCAAGCACATTCTCCAGTGACGGCAGCAGTGCAGTGTTGGTGGATTTAGCACCTTTTTCAAAGTAGGGCCTACTGCCACTTGGAGTACAATAGTATCACACAGTTGCTTCAACTGAGGGTAGCATTACTGTCTTGATATATTTAAGAGCCCATGCATTTTTTGGAAGGATCCCTGGACTCCTGTCTTAAGTTTATGGAGTCATGGGCAGATTCACTTGCCACGCTTCTGTTTTGAGCTTAAGAAGATCCTTGGCTTGGCCATTTGTTCCAGGTCTCCTGTCTTAAGTTTATGGAGTCAGGGCAGATTCAACTTGCCAAGCTCTTCTGTCTTGAGCTTAAGAAGATCCTTGGCTTGGCCATTTGTTCCAAGTCTCCTGTCTTAAGTTTATGGAGTTATGGGCAGATTCAACTTGCCAAGCTCTTCTGTCTTGAGCTTAAGAAGATCCTTGGCTTGGCCATTTGTTCCAAGTCTCCTGTCTTAAGTTTATGGAGTCACAGGCTCGGGTAGATTCACTTGCAAGGTCTTCCCCGAGGGCTTGCAAGTTGTGCGTTGATCTGATCCCTTCTTTACTAGAGTGATGGTGGGGAAGGACTGCGGATGGAGTGTGTGTGAATGACCAGTGCCACAACTATATTGGGCTGGTGAGGATCTTGCTGATGGTGTCACATGTGGCCAAAGTTGCAAACTTAATAAAAACCTGGTGTGTTTACTGTCATTCATGATGGTGAAGAGCGCCTATGGTGCACTTGTAATCCACCTGGTGAGTGAGATCACCTTAAAGATCTACTCTTTATGGTACATTCTACATATCTGTTATTTCTGTGTCACTGATGTATGCTATTTCATTGTGTGCGTAAAAGCAGACAGCAGCTTAGCCTCTTACAGTTTTATTTTCTCTTATCCAATTCCATAGTATTTACAAGAAAATAATTTTCCTATTTTAGAAAATTGTCAGAAATCAACCTCGAAGCACAGTCAGACAAAGGACCATCAGAAGCACTGGAAGCAGACATTCTTAGAAGGAGACTGTATGCAGTTTAGTACAATGATGAGGCAGAAAGTTCAGAAGATAATGATTCAGCTATTAAATTTGTAAAAGACAGTGAACGAATCTGTTTAAGCAGTGTACTTTGCAGCAAAAACAGATATGGCAAATTGCAGTGTCAACCAGTCTTTATTTCATTCGCTGGACAGGAGGTCAATGTCAGTACATGATATAAGTGATTACACTGTTCATGATGTTCAGAGAAGTATTGTAAAGTATTAGATAGCAAAGTCATAAAGAAGCCTTGCAAAGTCCTGTGTTTGGCTTGCTAGTTGATGAATCCACAGATCTTTCAGTCCACAAAACTGTAATAATGTATATTCGATATGTCAGTGAAGGGGAAATGAAAACATAACTAATTGGCAACATCAGGGTAAAGGATGGTTCAGCACATCACTTAACTGAGGCTATTGTAAACAGATGTCAGGCCCTGGGCTTTGTCATGAGTAAACTTGTAGGATTAGGTAGTGATGGGGCTAGTGTAATGATGGGCAAGTCCATGGTGTTGGTGCACTTTGACTTCACTGCATTCACCTTTATGGTTCATGTCCACTGTTTGGCTCATAGATTGGCTTTGGCCTGTTCACAGCTGCTACTCACTTTAGATACCTACAAGACTTTCAGAGTAACATTAATGGTACATATGCCTATTTCAGTACATCTGCTGTTGGCAGGTAAAGCTAGAAGATATGCAAAGGGTGATTGGTACAGTAAAGGAAAGCTGAAAGAAGCAATTAACATACGTTGGCTGTCAATGCAAAATGCTGTAAATGCATTACATAAATGTTACCTTGTTATTCTCCCTATACTTAAAGAAGACAGGAACCATGCCAAAGCTCAGGGCCTTCACACATTTCTCACTACTTATATTTCTGCAGCTGTTCTATGTATGTTCTGTGATATCCTTAAAGTAATGGGAACTCTTTGTAAATCCTTTCAAAAGCAGGATGTGCTGTATGTGGATGTGAAACCACAAGTGTTCTGTGCAATTGGTGAGTTAGGAAACATGAAAAGTGAGCCAGGCCCAATCCTGACAGCGTTTCAAGAGGCATGTGAAATTGAGACTAGCGATAGTGGACAAATGACAGCATGTTGGAAAATCAAAGGACTTTCAGCAAGATGACATTCAGATTGAACTCAAGTGTTCACATAAAATGACAGCACATTCTCAAAACTGAGGGAGGAGTATCTCAATACTCTTATAAGCAAATATGAAGTGTAGGAAGTGTCTAAATTCTAAAACGGAAGCACTTCTGGATGCCATTGCCAATCTAACTGACCCACAGTCTGTAGTAGACTGTAATACAGTCAGTATTCAGAAAAGTTTAGAAGTTGTTTGTGAAAATTTGGTTCCAACACACAATATGACACTGATCAAGATGATACTGAGACAAATATTCATAAATGCAAGCCTTTACTAGATGAAAATTGTCTCTACTCAGACTGGGCAAAAGCAAAGGCAATGATGCTTGGATGCTATAGGAACCTTAGTTCCAAAGCTATGAGAAGGGTAATTTCAAGTACTCTGATACAATGCCAGTATATTCAACATTATGTAATATCGCTTTATGCATTCCACTGACATCTGTAGAATGTGAGCGAGGTTTCAGTGTGCAGAATAGGATAAAGACAAAATTTCGTTGTTCACTAACAGAAGATAGCCTACAGCTACTAAATGAAACTAAACATGGGGCTGACTTCTCCGACTTTGAAGTCGATAAATCTGTGACGTGTTGGAAAAGAGAAAAAGACACTATATGTCTTTGTGGAAAAATCAAAAGGAGGAGACTGGAGAAGCCAAAGTCCCAGACAGAGACAGTCAGGTTTCATGTTTCTGGTAGCAGCAGCAGCAGCAATACTGTGGTAGCTGTGGCATATTATCCAGAGGTAGCCACACATCAAACAATGACTATGTCAGTATGTCACCATGTATCAGCAGCAATACCTGTTCTGACACTGCAGATGATGGGCAGCGCAGCAGTGCCACTGCAGTTTATCCTACAAGCAGTACTAACAGAAGTGCTCATGATGGGGGAGGGCTGAAGATAGTGAATTAGGCGATGAGGATTTCCTGGAAATAATAGAGGGCATGGATGACAACAATAGCGAATAATTACATAACTTTCAAATTGGACTCGTTTGATCCAGGTTCAGGTACACATTTTGGCCCAAATACAACTTACTGACAGACATACTGCTGCACATTGAATCGGCAGAAGTAATTATCTGAAAACCAGTATTATAAATAGTTAATTCACTCGAAGCTGTGAAGAAAGCAAATGTTTATTTTCTTTTTGTTGCATACTACTGTCACAGTGCTGCTGTGTACTGTACATGGATGGAGTGTATGGACAAGGCAGCGATAGTTGGTGCAGGAAGCATTGTTGCAGCCTGGCTGCTGCATAAAGTGCAGTGGTGATGGCTGGGAGAGGAGTGGGGACTGGTGTGACTGTGAGTTGCTGAACATAATGGAATATGGTAGGGCATTGGATAATGAAAATTAGTTGCTTACTGTTAAAAGAAGACACAAAGTCTATTGTTCACATCACATGATGATGTGTTGTACCTTGTTGGTGGAAATTTATGGTGACAGATACTAGCAGACGTAGAGGTACATACTACATCTAGTAAGTCACAACAGGTTGCATTGCCTCACATTGCTTGCAGGTAATGGATGTGATACAGCAGTCACATTACATAAAGCAAGAATGGGTTATTAAATGTATCATGGGAGTCGGACATACAGGGATAAGTGCATTGTTAAGGCTACATGTTTTCTGCATTACTCTGTCTCCCCTAAATCAATTCTGCACACGTAACTAAAAACTGGTTTATGTACCCAGCAAGACAACATCTTGCCAGGCCATTAGTCACTCACTGTTACATATTTGACAAATTTTAGCACTGACTCACACGACTGATTTTTGAGCCTTGATAAGCATCAAAAATGTCATCACTGCAGGAGTCACCAATTTCTGCAAAGTGTCAACTTAAGTTCAACCAACCAAGTGCCAACACCTATGGTACCAGCAAGTTGAAATTTTTTTATCTTTCAAAGTATAATAATTGTGACTTACCAATTTAAATGTTATCATTAGCACTTTTACTTTGTTAAATAAGTTCAAGTTAGAATGGTAAGGTAGGTTTAAAACAGCTGTTCCTTGATTGAGAAAGATTGTGCAGTTAAATCTCATGGACGATGCACACACAATACCCCACCCAGGCACTGTCAGGCTGCAGCAGGCACCCATGTAGGACTTGGTTATTTGTCCATGATGTGTTATGTATTACATGATACATACACAATACCAGGCAGGCCAGCCAAATACATTGGGTAAATACATCATGTTATTTTGGAACAATTATGTAAGTTTCACTTTATACAACATCATATATTTCACTGTACTATAATTTAATTAACTTGTTATAATGTTATTTCCACTGTAGAAATGGAACCGGACAAAAAACCACAGATAATAACAATGGCCAGATAGAAAACTTAATGCAGAAAAGAAAGGCAGCTTTGAGATAATACAAGGTAAAACACAAAACTAATACAATACTGTAACAAACAGTACAGAACCATTGAAAATGGTGTTAAGGACTACTGTTTTAAGTTTATGGAGTCCTTTGCAGATTCAGTTGTCCTTTTGTCAAGATCTTCTGTCTTAAGTTTAAGAAGATCCTTGCAGGCAGCCTGCAGATGGCCTCTATATAGCATGTGGTGGGTGTATATGGTATATAGCAGGGACTCCTGTCTTAAGTTTATGGAGTCCTTTGCTTAGATTCAGTTGTCTTTTGTCAAGATCTTCTGTCTTAAGTTTAAGAATCCTTGCAGGTGGCTCTATATAGCATGTGGTGGGTGTGTGGTATACAGGGACTCCTGTCTTAAGTTTATGGAGTCCTTTGCAGATTCAGTTGTCCTTTGTTAAGATCTTCTGTCTTAAGTTTAAGAAGATCCTAGGCTCTATATAATACCACCACACACCATTTGTAATGATTGTTTGTGGTGTTTATCTTTGTTTTACCTCAAAACTTCCTTTCTTCTATTGGAATATCCATATGTGGCAGGAAGCCCATTATTCTGAGTTCAATTACCAGGCTATAAGTGGAGAAAACATCCTGTAATACATTACTAAATTGTAAATGTAAGTGAAATAAATGGTGTTATAAAGTGAGAAAAAATATTTATGCAAAAAAAGATTTATTTAGCTAGTTTATTTGCATTGCCAGACAGTGCCACTGGAGTATTTATGATGCAGTGTGGCAGTCGGCAGAATAGCCATTTTTCCAACATGAGTTGTGATGGTAATAACAAATTACTAAAGATTTTACTTTATGACTAAATAAGCAATGGGTAGTAATCAATCACTGATTACCACACTATGAATCATAATGAGGTGGCAGCAGCTCAGCATACTGCTAGCAGCAGGCATCTATCTGCAAGCAACTGAAAGAGCCACTAACGCCAAAAGTGCTACATTGCAGATTCTGAATAAGCATACTGCCAGTAAACTCATACCAAAAACTAGATTTTTACCTTACTTCGCTTTTAAAGTCAGTAGCCATTTTGTAACCTTTGACTGCACTACCTGTACAATAAAAGCAGGTGTGGTTGAAGTGCTGTGTAGCTCTGTAACATACTAGATAATATTGTATAGTACACAATGATTATTACTAATCTATGCACAGCAATGATTTGAAGATACTGGCATGGCATTGTCTACTATACAAGAACCGAATAATTCATGAAATAAACACATTGTCTGAAAACGACACGCGTGCTTACGCTTCATTTCTTATCATTGAGAAATGTATTTATGTGGATGTAGCATGGATTACAGTAATGTACTCAGAAGGCCAGTGAGTTGACTTCTAAAACTATAGGAGTTGGAGTTTTTGACTCAAAATTTGTCAACTGGAATTATTTTGACTTCCAAAAATTGACAACTGGAGTATTTTGACTCTAGTAAAACTGAAATGACTTCCAAATTTCAACCCATGGAAGTATTTGATTTCCACCCAAAAAATTATCTGAAGCCCTGCTTACATAGCAAACATCTAAATGTATTGTGGTAGAGTTTGCTATAATTTTCCCTTGTTCTTTTATGTGATTGAGAGCTTTTTGATATATTGTTCTGTGTTTACATTTTCATATTTTTATCATCTTTAGTAAAGCACGTTTTCTTAAGATACTGCCTGGGTGCATCTTCCAAGTTCTTTTGCATGCGATGTATATGTGGTTAAGTCTGACAGTTGTTTGAAGGGCTTGATGGTGTTACTAAACTGAGAAAAGGTAAGAATATACCCAAGGTCTCTTATAGAGTTAAAAGGGTTCATTCTGGAAGCCTGGCAGAGTGCCCTGGTGAAAGATTGTACTCAGTCCCTGAAGAGGGCACGATTCGAGCCTGTTCATTGGGTATGCTAGTATAAGGTTCACAGTTTGAATCCCCAGAACTTCAGACTTAAGGTGATTCAGACCCAAAAGCAGACAGGAGGGTTACCTTGTCTGTTACCTGTTCACACTATTGCACTCTGAGTTTGGCATTGTGGGAGCAGAGGGCCTGACCTGCTGAGTGTATTTGTGACAGATTTGGTGGCAGAGGTAGGATAAATTTGGTAACACAAGCTTTAACAGTTCAGTGTGTCAGCTTAATACTGTACAGATCACTTGCAAAATAAGGCAGTGATTTATTTTTAAAGAAACAGAACTATATCATTTTGCTTACTGTCAAAGTTCCTACCTGTTTTATTTTTTTTCTAAAGTGCGTTAAGAGTAGCCATAGTTAGGGAAGAAGATGGCTTCCAGCTACAGCGGTACACTGCAGACTACCTGAGGCAGTTGTGCCAGGACAGAGGAGTCCAGTATGAGGGAAAGCCTACAAGCAGAACTTCATAGATGCCCTGATGGCAGCAGATGCCCAGAGCATCAAGTCACAGACTGTGACTGTAAAGGACAAAACCTTGGGCATGGAGGGCCAGTGCAATGTCTAGATCCAGTGAGGAGAACAGTAGGGACATTGCAAGCCAAGGGCCACAGCAGCAGGAGAAGGTCACCAGCATTCTGTAGCCAGAAGCAATCAGACTGCAAATTGAGTTATGCAGAATGGAGTTGGAGTTCCAGAGGGACGCTTAACAAAAATGGCAAGAGGCAGAGTGAGAGAAACGAGCTGCAGAGGAGAAGAGGGAGCTAGAACAGAGAGAAGCAGAACAAGAACAGTGGGATGCTGAGCATGAACAGCGAGAAGCAGACTGAGAGGAGCATGAGTGCCAGAGGCAACATGAACTGGAGAAGCTACAACCCAACCACCAGCACCAGAGCAGGTAAGTGGCTTGGGTTAACTGGAACTACAGGACTGGGTTACAAGTTAAATTCCAAACTGATAGCTGAATTTAAAGAGGGGAGAATATGGATGCCTTTTAAATTCCTTTGAAAAATTTGTATTCAGACAAATATTCCTAGAGGGTCTTGGTGCTTTCTGCTATCCCCGCACTTACTGGGAAAGCTTGGGATGCATTGGGTCAAATAGACAATGAGGACTGTAATGATTATAAAAACTTAAAGCTGCACTTTTAAAAAGTTTGATTTAATTGCAGACGATACAGAGCTAAATTTCATAAGCTCAGGAGAGGTCCTGATATGAACTATGAGGAGCTAGCCATGAAACATCAGTTTTTAAAATGGTGAGAAGGAATTGAAGCAAACTCTGTAGATAAAATTGAAAATGCTATATTGTTAGAACAGTTTTTGGGAATGCCCAACAGAGCTGAAAACCTGGCTGGAGGACCAAGATCCCAAAACAGTGCACGAGGCTGCTGAACTCTTGGACTGCTATGCCAAGAGCAGACCTACTCTGAGAGCAAATGGGGCAGGCGTGGCAGCAGAGAAAGGGAAAAGCTTGCCTTCAGGACAGCTAAAACCCTGACTGCTTCCAGTGAAACCAGTTAGCCCCAGGTTTCAAAGAAAGATTTTTCTTAGACAAGAAATGAATGTTGGATTTGTAAAGAAACTGGGAATATTGCCAGACAGTGTCCCAAAAGTATGAGCAATATGAAAATGGGGCTAGGAAAGAAGTGGGTTGTTTGTGTGTCCCTGGAAGCATGCTCTGTGAACATGAGGGAACACATGCATCCAGTCACTGTGAAGGCATACAGACACAAGGGTTAAGGGCCCAGAGGCATCCCTGATGCTGGTAAAAGGGATCTGGTAGAGCCTGGTCAGCTTATACCCAATAAATTTGTAACTGTACAAGGGTTCACTGGTGAGGTGAAAACATTGCCTCGTTAGTGTTCTCCTAGATTGGGGTGAAACAGGGGAAGTGTGCAACAGGTGGCTGTAGCCAAAACTTTTGCAGTTGATGTCATCTTTGGCAAAAGTCTCAAACAAGGGGTGGTGTGCAGTTACCCATAGCCAAGTGGCAAGGGAAATTGTAGTTACCTGGACCCCATAGAAGCCATTGTGGAAACAGTGGGAGGCTGGTTCCACAGCCTGTGTCCCATGATATGGAGACTAATGAAAAGGAGGTAGAAATGTCCCTGGTAGCAGTTAACCACACAGCTATGGAGGGTACTCTGAAGAAGGAGGGGTGACCCATTGTCAGAGAGTTAGGGATGACTGTGATCCTGAGTGCCCTGATGCTATGCTAGGACCCTAGTTTAGAGACTGAAGGGGACCTGTCTCATGCCTTGGGAATGTGTAAGGAGATTGTAGCTGCTCAGAAAAGTGACCCTAGTCTAGAGAAGCTGAGGGTTTGGGCAGACTCTGACAGAGTACAAGGAGGTGATAGGAAACATAAGGTTTATTGGGAAAATGGACTGATGTATACTCAAGATACTAAGACAGAGGGAGGGGTGATAGGCAGGCAGCTTGTCATTCCCCAGGATACTGTAAGCAGTTGCTCAAGATTGCACATGATATTCCCTTGTCTGGTCATCTGGGAATCACTGAACTATGCAGCAGTTGGCCCAGAATTTCTATTGGCCCAATCTCACCCAGCAGGTGAAGAAGTATTGCAGGTCTTGTCACCGTGCCAAGAAATAGGGAAGGCATGTAAGAAAACCCAAGCCACCATAATTCCTATTGCCCATAGTGGAGGAATCATTCCAGAGGGTGGGAATATTAATTGTGGGGCCTTTAAATACCCCCAACTCCTCCGGGAAGAGGTTCATCCTGACTGTGGTGGATTATGCCACCCAGTTTCCAGAGGCAGTCACCCTATCCTCACTGAGGACAGATAAAGTTTACTTGGGATTTTCTCCTGTGTTGGGTTTCTGCAGGAGGTTATTACCAATCGAGGGTTCCTTCATTTGGACCTGATGAAATGTTTGTGGAAGACATGTGGGTGGTGCAGAGGCACACAACATCTTATCACCCGCAAGTCAATGGGCAAGTGGAAAGATTTAACGGTACCCTGAAGTCAATGCTCCAAGCGTTTGCTGAACAGCATGGGAGGGACTGGGAGAAACACCTTCCCACCTGTTGTTTGCATACAGGAGGTGCCCCAAGAGTCACAGGGTTTTCCCCCTTTGAGCTCTTATATGGACACCAGGTATGTGGGCCCCTAGCCTTGATCCAGGAGGACCTGGGAAGGCAAGCACACCACCCAGGGAACTCCCATAGTGGATTACACCCTTAGGTTTAGGGAAAGACTGAGGGAGCTTATGGGGACAGCCCAGAGCAACCTGGCAGCTACCCAACAGAAACAAAAAGTGTGGTAGAACCACAGAGCATGGTCCTTATCCTGGTCCTGAAAGACAAGCTGCAGGCTGAGTGGGCAGGACCATACAAAGTAGTCAGAAAGGTAAATGATGTGAACTATATCATAGAGTTACCTGACAGAAGACATACAGAAAGAATGTACCATGTCAACATGATGACGCCATATGCTAATAGGGCTGACATGGTGTTTGCAGTGTTTAGTCTTGGGGAGGGGACAGATGAAGGAGACCTCTTCTGGACTTGCTGGAAGAAAGCAAGCAGGAGTCCTCTGTGGAGGCAGGTAAATTGTCACCCCAGCTGGCCCCAGACAAGATCCAGGAAGTAAGGGAGATTTTAACAGACTTTGCCCCACTTTGAGGACAGGTTGAAGGAATTGAATATGTACTCACTGGAGGAGAGCAGGGAGACAGGGGACATGATAGAGACATACAAGTATCTTACAGGGAGGAACAGGGTACAAGAATACACTATTTTCAGTGAAAAGAGGTTCCAGGACTAGAGGGCATGGGATGAAGTTGAGGGATGATGATTCAGAGGAAATGTGAGGAAGAATTTCTTCACAGAATGGGTGATGGACAAGTGGAACACCCTGCCTGAGGAAGTGGTGGGGGCTGAAACAATCATGGGATTTAAGAATGCATGGGATAGACATAAAGGAATTCTGGAGGTCAGGGGTAAGGGCAACAGACTTCTAGGAAAACATAAACTGAAGTTATAACTCAAATGGGCAGACTAGGTGGGGCATAGACCCTTATCTGCCAACACTGTCTATGTATCTATGTTTTGCACCAAGCTGGACTAACTCCCTTAGTGACACATGATGTACAGACAGGAACACAGGACGCCATACGGTGGACAGCATATCTGTGTCAGAGGCTGTCAAAAGGATATTATTAGGAGGTGGAGGAAATGATGGATTTTGGGTAATCCAGAGATCCCACAGCCCTTGAGCCTTACCTATAGTCCTTGTGCCCAAGCCAGATGGCTCTACTCATTTCTGTGTGGACTATTGTGGACTGAATGTAGTCATGAAGTCAGACATCCACCGATGCCCCAGACAGATGAACTCCTGGATAAGTTGGGAGGAGCGACCTACCTTGCGACTATTGACCTGACAAACGGGTACTGGCAGGTAGAGTTAACTGACAGAGCTAGGGAGAAGTTGGCCTTCATCACTCCGATAGGCTTATTCAAATTTAAAGTAATGCCTTTTGAATGAAGAACGCCTCAGCCACTTTCCAGAGGTTGGTGAATCAGGTGTTAAATAGTGCTGAGGAGTATGCCGTGGCGCATCTGGATGACATTGCCATCTTTAGTGCCAGCTGGGAGGAACACCTGTCCCACCTTAAGGGAAGTGCTGGGCAGGATACAGAGGGCCAGGCTCACTGTCAAAGCTGAGAAGTGCTAGTGGCCATGGCTGAAGTGGCATACTCAGGCATGTTGTAGGGCTGGGGACAGCTCCATCTTAACCAAGTAAAAAATAGAGGTGATCAAGGAATGGCCCAGACTAGAAACACAGAAGCAGGTCAGGAGTTTTCTAGGACAGCAGGGTACTATAGGAAATGTGTACCCACTTCAGTGCCCTGGCTGCTCTCCCATCTGACCTGGTAAAGAAAGATGCCTAAGAAAATTACCTGGGAACCAACCTGTGAAAAGCCTTTACCAGACTGAAGGAGGCACTGTGCAGTGCTCCAGTATTGGCAAGTCCTGACTTTAGCAGACCCTTTATAGTCCAGGCTGACACCTCAGATGCAGGTATTGGGGCAGTACTGAGTCAGACATCCAACCACGGAAAGATCACCCCATAGTGTACCTGAGTAAAAGTTACTTCCCAGGGAGCAGGCTTACTCCACTGTGGAAACAGTGCATCTTACCATAGTGTGGGCCCTAAAGAAGTTAAAGCCATACTAATATGGGCAGCATTTTGAGGTACAAACTGACCATAACCCCTGATTTGGCTGACACAAATGGGAAAAACTAATGGTAGACTATTAAGATAGAGTCTTGCCTTGCAAGGATATGACATGATGATCTTGCATAGGGCTGAGCGACTAATCAGAACAAAGATGGCTTGTCACATCTATATGAGGAGTGAATTGAGTTAGGGAGCTCATCCCATGTAGTGGATAGAGCCCCAAATTCAGTCTAGGTGGGAGGATTGTGATGCTTAGCCAGCTGATTATGATTATTGTATGATATTTGTAATATAAAATATAGTATTTGATTGTCTCACATAAGACAGCCTGTAGCTTCCATGGATCCTCCCCCAGTTTCAGTGAAGTCAAGAGGATATGAAAACTGACCAGGAACCATTTAATTAACTGACTTCCTCAGAATGGCATTTTATTACAGTTTTATGACATGCATAGGCTTTTTTGTAGTTAATCTTTTATTATTATTAATACTATAGAGCTTATAAACAGGGAAAAATATCCTCCAATATACAACTGAGTATGATCATGATGAAAGAGGAGGAACATCATATTGTCTGAAGTACTATACAATGTTGACATAAAATGGAAAATAAATACTTGAGAACAATGTAAGACAGTATATCCCATGTAGTTAAGGAACTAGACAAATTGTAATACAAGGAGTATGGAAAGTGAATTGAAACAAGCGGAGTAGACCATCATGATAGTACAATGTAGTATTTGGAATCTGTAACAATGCAGTAAAAGTATATAAAGGAGGAGTATGTAAAAAGAGAGGTTATACAGGAAGAGATCTGGAGGAAGGAATGGAAAAGAATAGAGAGAAGAAAGAGAGAAGAAGAGATGTGGAGAACGGAGAACAGGAGAAACAAGAAGTGAGAACACAATGGAAAACATGTGAGAAATACATAGGGAGAAAAGATATGGCCCTTTCATTACATGACAATAGGATTAGATGATTCCAAATATTTAAAGTAGTCCTGCCAGCATTGGTTACATAGAGGAGTCAGTCGAGGAGATGTGAGTCATACGATCGAGGATGCATATTGAGAAAATTGCTTAAGTATATCCTGAAAAGTGGGGCTATATTAGATCTCCAGTGCATAAGTATAAGCGCTTGACTTGAAGGAATAATATGGTCAACCATCTGTTCCGGGAGGGATATTCTATAGGAGCCAAAATTAAAAATACCAAGTATACAGTGTTTAGGATCTAGTGCAAAGGATTGACCTATCACTGTCATCATGCAGAGATGGATACGACACCAGAGATTGTGAATGGAGGGACAGTTCCATAAAATGTGTAGTAAATCGCCATTAGAGAGTTGCATCGCCAACACTTGTTGTTGTTTATTAAGCCCAGTTTCTGAAGTACCATCGGTATCCTGTACCATAAATGTAAAATTTTGGTTTGTATCAGTGAACTACGCTTATCATTAAAAGATTTGTGGCAAGAGAGCCATAACTATGCTATTGTGTATCAGTTATATTGCAATTTAACCTGATTACTCTGTTTATTTTTGGCATTGATATAGTGGTCTGGAAGCATATCTCTAATGTCTCTATAGATAGTGCTATTTAAATTGGATAGTGTATTAATCCATCTAGAAATATAATTATTATGTAAAGGTTTATGAGGAATAAGACAAAAGTAGAGATTACATGCCATGCAACTGTCGATATTTCCAGAGATCGTGATAGGGGAGATATCATTGATTGCATAGGTCTGAGAAGGGTTTTAATTTGAACATCTGAGGTTCAAGTATATCTCCCAGGAAAAGAATGCCCTTATTTTTCCAATTTCAACAGAAAACTGGGTGGTTATCAAGAGAAATATTATGGTTTCTCCACAGGGGCATATACTGGGGGTCTGATTTGAGGTGTTTATGAATTATATTCCAACAAAATACAGATGCAGCTATAGTAGAGTGAGACTTTAAATTTGAGGGATAGGATTATAGATGAATGAGGTAGCAACATTGCCCAGGCATAAAGATGCTTCCATATTAACACATAACAGTGACTTATCGTTAGGCTTATTAAACCATTTAATGTTTTGGGCAATACGAAGGCCCAGAAGTATGCTTGAAACCAGGGAGTCCAAAACTGCCTTTGGTCAATGGGAATGAAGTTTGTTGCTGCTAAATCTAGGGATTGTACTTTCCCAAATAAAATTTCCAATTATTCTGTCAGTTTTGACAAAGAAATGGGTAGGAAGAATTAAGGGTATATTTGAAAATAAATATAATATTTTGAAAGCTATTGACATTTTGATTGTGAGATTTCCCATTAAAAGAAAGGTTAAGTAGTTTCCATCTATTGAGAGTGGTGGTTATACTTGCTAACAAAGGACAAAGGTTAACGTCCCATAACTTGTCTAGTTTAGGGGTAATCTGATTCCAAGATAAGATAGACCATGAGGGGCCCAGTGGAAACCTAATGTAGTATTCATAGAAGGTTTGCAGAACTTGCTCAATAGTAATGTTTTGTATTTGTTAAGATTGAGAGCAAGCCCCAAAAGACAGGAGAAATCACTGAGTAATTTGATTAGGGGTTGTCTTGAGGTTTCAAGGTTTTCTGATAAGATGAGGAGATCATCAGCATATGACAGTGAGGTGTAACAAGAGTTGCCTATAGGATACCTTGGATTGAGGAGGAATGATGAAGACAGGCCGATAGAGGTTCCATGGCAAGAATAAATAAAGTAGGGGATAAAGGCATCCTTGCCTAGTACCTCTTGCCATGTAAAAGGAGGGGACAGAATAGAGTTATTGAGTACACGAGCGGAGGGTAAGGTGTATAATAATTGAATCCATGCACAGAATTTATTAGTGACACCAAATGGGATAATACATGGTATAAATAGTTCCAATTGAGAGAATCAAATGTTTTCTCAAAATTGATGGCTATAACAGTGGCTGGTGATCTAAGGATTTTGCTTTGTAGATTAAGTTAAATACAGAACGTAGATGGTCAGAGCCAGTTCTATTCTTGATGAATCCAGCTTGAGAATTGTAGACGAGTTTTGGAACTAATGATTCTAAAGGAGATTTAATAATTTAGAAAACATTTTCTTCTGTATTAAGCAATTACATTGGTCTATAACTAGAAGGAACAGAAGGGTCTTTATCTTTTTGGTAAAACAGTTATAATACCTTAAGTCACAGAATGCTGGAGTTTGCCCTGTGAGGTTGCTTCCAGGAAGACTTGAAAGTAAAGGGCATAAAGTATTAGGGTTTATAGAAATCTACAGGAAAATCATCACCCCAGGTGATTTACCAGATTTTAGGGATGCTAATGCTGTTTGTATCTCTTTTAAGGTAAAAGGTTCATCTAACAATCTAACATAGCTATGTCTTGTTGAGAGAGTGCGTAGGTGCATTTATCCAAAAAATGCTGTATATGAATGGGTTGTGGAGGGTTTATTTGGGAGTATAATTGTTGGTAAAAGGAGCACTATGATATGATTAATTGAGGGTTGTCAGTGTGAATTTTGCCTGAGGAATCTTTTAAACCAGCAATATGTCTCTCCATCTGTTGATTTCTAAGTTGGTAAGAGAGCAGCTTCCCATATTTATCGCCTTTGTTACCAGTATTGATGTATGAGTCTTAAAAGGGTGAATTCAGCTTTCCTAGATATTAATTTATTGATTTTGATTCGTAGCTGTAAAATTTCAAGATGAAGTTGTGTGTTATGGTCCAGAGTTTTTGTTTTGTAATATTGAAATTTGTTTTCTTTGAGTCATTTTTCTAAGTCGGCCAACTGTTGTTCTCCTAACTTTTTCTGTGCTGCCTCATAGCTAATGATTTTGCTCTAATTGTGGCTTTAAGTGCTTCCTATATATTACCTTGGGAAACATCAGAGGTATTGTTGATAGAAAGAAAGTCTTTGATCTGGGAACTAACCTAGGAAAGAAATCAGGGTCTCTTAATAAAAGTAGGTCAAGACACCAGGAGGGAGATTTAGGAAGGTGTGGTCTCCAAAGCAGGTGTAAATTTATAGGAGAGTGATCTGATATAGTAATTGGGAGAATAGCAGTATCGACAGTTTTATAGGTAATGAATGGAGAAGAAACCAATAATCAATTCTGCTATAAGATTTATGTAATGGGAATAAAAGGTATAATTGTGCTGACTAGGATGATGTAGTCTCCAAATATCGGTGAGATCTAGATCTTTCATTAGCATAGAAAGTGCAGCAATACCTCTAAAATGGGAGTCACATGATGTATTACTTCTATCTAACTGAGGTTCCAGAGCTAAGTTAAAGTCTCAGCCCAATAGTATGGGAGAATTGTTGTTGTTATTGTTCATAATTTGTTGGACCAAATTATGGAAGAATTTGGTGAGTCAGAGTTAGGGTGTAAACATTAATTAACATGAGGGACCTACAGAGGAATTTAAATGGGCTATGACCCATCTTCCGTCTGAGTCAGAAATGGATTTGATAAGAGTCCAATTAAAAGATTTATGTAGTAGAATAACAACCCCTCATTTTTGAAGGAGATGAAGATGCATGTGCTTGACTGACCCAGTCCTTTTGAGTGTCAACATTCTCTAATGTAAGTTTGGTTTCTTGCAAGAAAGCAATATGAGTCTTATGTTCTTGAGATAGGTGAGTATTTGCTTTCATTTACAAGGTGAATTGAGTCCCTTAACATTCCATGAGTGTAGAATTAAATCGCCCATGTTAATAAGAGAAGGGATGGAAGGGTACAAAAAGGAAGGTGGGACTCTTGATAAATGAAGTAGAGGATGTCACAGACTCAAAATGGACACGTTTAAAATGGTCAAATGTGACAGGACAATAAAAGTTACCCTGGATATTGTCCCACAGAACCTTAGCTCCTCCTTTCCCAAGACCTTTTCTGCCCTTTCCACAACCAGACATGATTCTGCATTACAAACAAAACTCGACTTAAACGGAGTAAGCCTGTCATGCCTAGGCTTTTGAAGTGCAAACCAAATGTGACTTTATGACTTCAGAAACAAGACACCATTAGGCCGATGTTTTTTTTTAACACATTGGTGTCAGTGTGGGATTGCTAAGTTCAAAGGAAACATGTATAGTTAAGGAGTTATATATAGGAAATGTATTTTTCTTCTGATAGCACCTTATTTAAAATACCTCCTGATAGGAAATCATTTTTGTAATTTTATATTCTAAAAGGAGGAGCTAGATGACTCACAGAATGGGTGTGGAGACACAGAGTTTAAACTGATACTTGTGTCTACAATGCATGTCATATTATCTTGGGACTCTAGACAGACACAGCTCTCTGATCTAACTTTAAAACGACTTCCAGAGGTAATACCTTAGATAGCAAACATCTAAATGTATTGTGGTGGGAGTTTTGCTATGTAATTTTCCTTGTTCTTTATGTGATTGTGAGATCTTTGATATATTGTTCTGTGTTTATATTTTTCATATTTTTCTCATCTTTTAGTAAAGTACAGTACATTTTCTTAAGATACTGCCTGGGTGCGCCTTCCAAGTTCTTTTATATATACGTGGTTAAGTCTTGACAGCTGTTTAAAGGGCTTGATGGTGTTACTAAACTGGGAAAAGGTAAGAATATACCTAAGGTCTCTTATAGAGTTAAAAGCTTCATTTTGAAGTCTGGCTGGGTACCTTGGTGAAAGATTGTACCACAATCTTAGAACAGGGTACGATTCGAGCCTATTCATTGGGTATGCTAGCATAAGGTTCAGCAGATCAATCCCCACAGAACTTGAGACTAAAGGTGATTTGATCCAAAAGCAGACAGGAGGGTTACCCTGTCTGTTAGCTGTTTACACTATTGGGCTCTGAAGTTGGCACTGTGGAGAGCAGAGGGCCTGACCTGCTGAATCGTTTGTGACAAGGGGCACAGGCAAAGTGATCAGGCATTAAGGATGCAATACTTGAAGCAACATCCCATTGTGTTAGGGAAGAAAAGGAAACCACTTTGGTTCTCAAAACAGTAGCAGAACACATCAGGGCCAAAAGGTTGGGTTTCAAGAAATATAAGGGAACCCAGCGGACAAAGATAGAGAGGCATACAAAACTTCCTAAGGAGGCAGGAAAGGTAGGCAAAGGCCCAAACCAAGGAAACACTAGCATGAACAGTCAAATAAGGGGACAAGACTTTCTATAGATATATTAGTGAAAGGAGAAAGTCCAGAGGAGGTATTGCTAAGATCAAAGGGGACAAGGGAAGTGTATGGAAGAGGACCAAGGAAAGCGTCCTATCCTAAATACATACTCTGCTCAGTATTCACTGAGGAGAAAGTAGGGCAGGGCTCACAGCTCAGCACCATGTACACAGGTGCGAGTGAGGTGTGCACAAGTCCCTTCACAAAAGAAAGGGTCCTACAAGAGCTTACTAAGCTCAGGGTGACAAGGCAATGGGGACTGATGGATGCATCCCGGGAACTAGAGGAGCTATGGAACTAGCAAAGCCATTATTAGAACTGTTTAGTGAGTCTCTGAGCACAAGAGAGGTCCCAGAAGACTGGAGAAGGGCTCATGTGATCCCATTCCAGAAGAGTGGTAGCAGGAGAGGAACTACAAGATCCGGCCAGTCTTACCTCAGTAGTGGGCAAGATTATGGAGGCACTTAAGGAAAGGATAGTGCAACACTTGGAATCCATAGAGCACAGGATCCAAGACAGCATGGGTTTATAACAGGAAGGTCCTGTCAAACAAATCTCATAGATTTCTTTGACTGGGTAACCAGAGAGGTGGACCAAGGGTTGAAGTTGATGTCACCTACCTTGACTTCAGCAAAACTTTTGATAGTGTTTCACATAGATTAATAAGCTGGGTAGGCTTGGGGTGGGTCAGAAGTTGGTCAACTGGAAGGCAAACTGGTTGGCGGAAAACAGGAGTGGTAGTAAACAGTATACAGTCAGAAGAGATGCAAGTCACAAGTGGGTTACCTCAGGATCAGTCCTGGGACCAGTCCTCTTCAATATCTTCATCAGTGACATTACAGATGGACTGGAGGGTAAGGTTTGCCTGTTTGCAGATGACACCAAGATCTGCAACAGAGTAGATGATCCAGATGGTGGGCAGAATGAGAAGAGATCTGGACAACCGCACAATATGGTCAGAAGAGTGGCAACTGGGCTTTAACACAAAGAAGTGCAAGATCATGCATATAGGGAAAAGAAACTCTGAAGCCATCTATAGGTTGGGAGGGAGTTGCTGGTAATCACAAGGGAAGAGAGACTTGGGCATCATCATCACTGATGACCTGAAATCATCCAAGCAGACCACTAAAGCAGTAGGTAAGGCTAGAGGAATGTTGGGGTGTATTAGTAGGGGTATCACAGGTCATAAGAGGGAGGTAATAATAACTCTTTACAAGACTCTGGTTAGGCCCATCTGGAGTACTGCATGCAGTACTGGAGGCTGCACCTGCACAAAGACATTAACAAAATGGATGTAGTCTAGAGAATGGCAACCAAAATGGTGCAGGGACTGCATCAGAACACATATGAAGATAAATTAACTGAGCTCAATATGTATACCTAGAGCAAAAAAGATGGTAGGGAAAAAAGGGGGGTACTGTTGTATAAAGGATGCTATATCAGCTGAGGTGTTGATGAAGAAGAAGAAGAATCAGCATTTATATAGCGCTTTTCATATATTCCAAAGTGCTTTACAAGCAATGCTAGACTGGTAGTGAAGTGACTGATTGTGTGGTGGCGCTATATCGCACATCATCATCCACACACAGCCTGGATAATTGCATGAACCAGTTTATGGAAGAGAAATGTTGACCAGGACACCAGGAATGTTCTCACTCTTTGTGAAGAGTGCCCTGGTTCTTTTACTTCCATCTGGACACCCACCAGGACAACTCCAGTTAGGGCAGAAGGACTCGGGTTTAATGTCTCATCCGGGGATGGCACACCCCAGCAGTACAGCACCCCTAATACTGCACTCGGATGCCAGCGATTTTTAGATGCAAGTCCAATCCTCGGGTGGGACGAGAACCCACAACCTTCTGGTCCAGAGGCGGATGTGTTACCATCTGAGCCATGCTGACAACCAGTAGTCAGCCCTTAGATTAATCTATCGATTATTTGACTGTTAAAATTTTATTGGGCACATTGGGTTGTAAGCATTTATATTACACTTGTTTTTACTGCCCTCCTAAATCGAAATTGGCTAACTATTCTATTTTTGAAGCTTGGACTAGTATTCATCAGAACAGAGAGAACAATTATAATGGAGATGCAAATACAGATTGGGGTTATGGAAATGAAGTTGTAAACTAAAATCTCAGATGAATGCCTTTGTTTTGTACAGCTGGTTAGGGTTCTCGTGCTTTAATTACAAAACAAACAATTATTCAATTATAGACTGGATTACGACTAACCACCCGGATGCCATGTGTAATCTGGACGTTCTGTCTGACTCTATCTCAGATCATTGTCCTACATTTTGCACAAGAAAATGATTAAGCAACAAATTCCTCCAAAGTTGATTTTAAAAGGAACATTCACAGACTTAATGTGGAAGCATATAATAAAGAACTGGAATTGGCTGATTGGACTAAAATAATGGACTCTTCTGCCCTTGAACATAAAGTAGACCAATTTACAAACTATATAGTTGATTTATTTAATAAAATACCCCAGTGACAAAATGGAGGGTAAAGGGTAAATATTCACCATGGTTAAAAAAGACCTGTGTGATCTGATTAAGCTTATGGGGTTACCACCTGTCCTGAGTTTCACAGGACAGTCCTGATTTGGACAGCTGTGTCCTCAGAAAACATGAAAAATACTAAATGTCCTGATTTTATAGTAGAAAAATATTTTCTAACTTTCTACTAAATGTTGCAGAAAACTACAATACCTTAACTAAAACACCTTAAAATGATAAGAAACAATAGAAGCAACTAGGAAACTACTGCACTTAGCCTTAATTCTGATTATATAGAGAAACAAGTCTGTTGCATTGGTTGAGATTACGTACTGTCCTATGGAAAATCATGTTTCAGTAAGAAATGTCCCACTTTGGGCTTCTTAAAAGGTGGTAACCCTATAGTTTAGGAAATTAAAAGAAAGTACTATTTGAAGGTTAGGGACACTGAATGTTTGCGGCAGTATAAAACCTACAGAAATGAAGTAAAAAAAATAGTAGAAGCTAAAGCCCAATACTTTAAATCCAAACAGCTACTAAATCTGAAAGACCCTAATAAATTCTGGCATTCCTTCAAACATATTTACAATCCATAGGAACCTAGAGGTATTAAGGACCTAGGGAGGATGGAATTTGATCTCAGATGGGTTAACTATGGCAAATATTCTTAACAACATTTTGTCTCTAAAACTGTCAATGGGAAGTTACTAAGCCAGCCAAGGGATCGAAGAACACACAGAAAGGGACAATAAACAATTATGTTTTTATTTTTCTGAGATTGAGGAATCAGAGGTTTTAAACTGTTATTAAACCTGAAGGATGGTAAGGTGGAGGAAGTGACATGATTTTGTCTACTTTATTAAAACATTCTGCCCCTATGTGAAAAGTCCCTTGGACATTATTTAATTTATCACTGCAACAGGGTATTTTTCCAGCTGTGTGGAAGGATTCCATCTTGGTTCCTTTATAAGAGCGGTGATGTATCTGCTATGTCAAATTACAGGCCCATCTCCCTGTTGTCTGAGATTGGCAAACTACTGGAGAATGTGTTCACCAGCAAATCCAGGTGAATTTACAAGAAACTGACATCCTTCTTGAACAAAAACATGGATTTCGTGCTGGACGATCTACTGCAACGGTGCTGGCTGGGTTCACGATGCTGTACTGGTGGCTGCAGAGGAGGGTAAGGCCACTGGTGCAGTCTTTGTGGACCTGGGCAGTGCCTTTGATATGGTAGATCACAGGATTTTATTAAATGAACTAGAGAAATTGGGAATTAGGGATGTTCAATTAAATTGGTTTGCAAATTATTTGTCAAAATGTACCCAAAGAACTAAGGTAAATGATTTCTTGTCCCAACCGGAGCATTATTAGCTGGGGTTCCTCAAGGATCAGTGCTTGGTCCCTTTATTTTCTATTTTTATTAATGATTTACCCCTTCCTTTACAAATGTTAATAGCTTACTGTATGCAGATGATACTGTATTTTGGGTTATCAGGAGTAAATTGTAGTAAATACAAGATTCTCTTCAAAAACATTATAATATTTTCCAATTGGATTCAGTCAATCAAATTGGTCATTAATGAAATTAAAACTAATGTTATGTTATTTGGTTCTTCAAACAAACTTCAGAAGATTGATTCCCTACATGTAATTGTACTTGCTGGTGATCCTTTCCCCATGGTTACTATGGTCAAATATTTGGGTTTGTATTTGGACTCAAATTTGAGCATGGTTCCTCATTAGAAAAAGTAGGCACTAAATTACATCAGAAGCTTGGTTTTCTTTATAGAAATGTAAATTTTTGTCCACAGAGGCTCGTCACAACATAGCAAAACAGGTACTATTTCCAACATTAGAATATGGAAGTGTTAATTTTACAAACTGTAATCAGTTGTTTGAGTCAAAATTTAAAGTTTTGTACAATGACATTTGCAGATCTGAATTACATGTTTCAGTTAGAACCCATCACTGTCAGTTATACAGTGATTTTGGGGTTCTTTCCTCAATTAATCATTTTGAAATGTATACTAGATTTTGTATTTCAGATAAAAGGTCAAGGAGTCCCAATAACTTTTTCCAAACTCATAGTAAGAAAAGTCTATGGCAGAGATACTAGACAAAACTGCTTAAAACAGTATGTTGTTCCAGTCTACAAACTTCAAATGAGTAGGAAGGCATTTTCTTGGTATGCACCTTCATTTTAAAATGAATTTGGAGACATAATTCAAAAAGCACATTCAGAATCTCATTTTAAACATTTATTGTTAAAGAAACTTTATTGTGATACTATTTGTAATTGTGACTAATGTATGGATTTTTTGTATAAATGTCATTTTTTGTTGTAATATATTGTTATATGTCAGGCATGGCTGAAAAGGGCCATGCCCAGTCCACTTCCTGGTTAAAATAAAACAAAACAAAATAAAGGAGGAGAGAGGTGATATGTTCAGAACATTCAAACATCTTAATGGCATTAACAAGGTGAAAGAATCTAACATGTTTCAATATAAGAAAAATGGCAGGACAAGAGGACACCACATGAGTTTAGAGGAGACCGATTAGGGGTACTGTGAGGAAGTTATTTTTACAGAAAGGGTGGTGGCTGCATGGAATGGCCTACACCTCAGGAAGTGGTGGATATGAATACAGTGCAGGGCTTCAAACAGGCATGGGATAGCCATAAGGGAGCAATACAGATGAGTATGAATAGATAGGTCATTGACAGAGTAAAGACCTATGGCATGTTCATAAGGTAGAAAAAATGGGCAGACTTGCAGTCCTTGCCCTATTCACTTCAAATTGTTCTTGTTACCAGCTTGTGAGACAATTTGTCCTCCTCCAGTACTAATTTGGCTTCCTCTCCCCGTCCTTCTTCATCTGAGACCCTTCTAGAGCCTCCCAGCTCTACTGCCGCTCGATCCATGCCACCAGGTGGTCAGCTCCAGAAGCCAACGCCTGAGACCACAAGCTCAGATACAAGCTGCTGAGAGGTATGGCAAAGCTACAGATTTTCACCCACCCACCCATCCCCTCCGGCACATTTCTATAGACTGTCTTGCTCCTCCCATTACTGCCATTGGTCCTCTACTATCAATCCTTCCCCTTCTCCTTTACCTAATTCTATTGATCTACTCCTTAGAGCCCTACTAAGGTGCCAGCCATCCCCTTAGCCCAGTTATCTATAGCAACCCTGAGGAGCCTTCCTCCTTCCTAAGGATCTTTACCTGACTACTTACAATAGCCACCTTGGTGCTTTGCCTCCAGTTTTTCAGTATTCTATGTATATTGCCATATTATGGAACCCTCCAGACTGGACCTACCTTAGCATTGAACCCCACCCTGAATCCTCCAATGTGCACACATTAGGTGTATACTTAACTCTTTGCAACACCTCTGACCATTACACCCTCACCAACTCGGTGGCATATCCGATGTGCATCAAGCAGTCAATATTAATCAAAGGTACCAGTTACTCTCATACAGTGATCTCACACCTTGGTACTTCACAACAAGTGTCCTATGTCACGTAATGTTAGGTCAACATAAGCCTAATAATACGCACACAGAAACTTACTTGGATACTACATCTACTAGGAAAAGGTCAAAATCTTCTAAACTTCCTTGTGATCCTGAGAAAACGTATACTCTTACTATTACTATGCTCAGGCAACGTCGAGCTCAATCCTGGACCCATGATCGACATCACCTAACCATCAGAGCCTCCTAAGATAAAAGGAATTAGCTTCATGCATCACAATGCATGTAGCCTTGTAAAAATTCTCCTCCATCCAGGCTTAGATCTCCCACACTGATCCAGATGTGCTTGTTATCTCAGAGTCCTGGCTATGGCCAGCCACCCTGATAAGGAAAGCGGAATACCTAACTACCTACTATTCAGAACCAACAGGCAAACCAGGGATGGCAGAGTTGTCATCTACATCAAGGATAAATTCTCAGTCTCTATATTTGATTCCTCCTCTCATGCAAATGCTTATGAATGCTTATCCCAAAATTGAAATCACTCCTGCATCAGCCATCTGAATCATCGGCTGTTACAGACCATCCTCAGCTGGACCTCAGCTCCTGACCTACCTATCTTCTATGCTGGACTCCAGCAACCTAGAAACTATAATACTGGGAGACCTCAACTACAACTGGCTGTCCAGTGCCTCACTACCTCTCAAAACCTTCTGTGACTGTCATGGACTTTCACAGCATATCAGTGAACCAACATGCATTAATAAGAAAAACCCAGCAAATAGCACCCTCCTAGATGTCCTATTAGTAAACAAACCACACCTCTTCTCGCATGCTGGTATCTTCCATGCGGACATCAGCGACCACTGTCTTATTGCCGGTGTGAGAACAAATCAAATGCCCAAATCTAACTCAAAATTCTCCACTAAGAGATCAAATGAATTTGTCCCACATGCCTATATCAAGATCTCAAGGTCTCCCACTTTGGCAAAGTTTCTTCCTTGCCAAATTAGTGAAAGATGCATGTTCCATATTCCAAGAAATATTAACACATGCCCTCAATGTCCATGCTCCACTGGTCAAATCTCATTTAAAGCCTAGAACCCATGCTGGTTTACCCCTGACCTCAAAGCCACATTGTTAAAAGGGACAAACTTTGGAAAATGGCTCATAAGTCACAGCTTCCCAAAGACTGGTGTCTTTCAGATCTGCCAGAAACTCCCACACAAAGTTAATCAGAGAGGCTTAGTATAAATTCTACTGCACAGAGCTAGATGCTGCCTCAACTTGCCCTACCAAATTCTGGTCCACAATAAAAGACCTCTCTGGTCACACGTCAGGAAGCACACATCCCTCAAAAATCTCATTTAACAATGTCCTCCTTAACGATAAAAGGAAATCTTGCAAGCATTCAATAACCATTTCGCTTCAGCTGGATTGGCCTTCGGTAACTCGCCTGCCTGCAACCTGCACCTCAAATGGATACACCGCCCCAGAGCCAAATCAACAAATGCTACCTTCTCATTCTCTCCTGTTACTCTAAAAGGAAGTTGAAGAGTTACCCTCCACTTGGATACCAAGAAAAGCACAGGGCGGACTTGGTAGACCCTTACTTCATAAAGCTGGCCTGGCATGTGTTGGCAGTGCCCATCACTCATTGTTCAACTTGTCACTATCTAAGGGGACTCTCCTAACGTATGGAAAACTGCACACATTGTTCTGCTTTTCAAATCTGGGATCCCTGTGAGCCAAATAATTATAGGCCAATCTCATTACTCCCATATTATCTAAACTGCTACAGAAAATAGTGAATGCCCAGCTAGTCTTCCTGAAAGCACAAACTTTCTAAACCCTTTACAGTCAGGCTTCCGAGCGAATCACAATGCAGTTCTGACATTGGCCAAGGTAACAAATGACTGGCAAATTGACATTGAAAGCAAAAATTTCATCTGCGCTTGTCTTCCTTGACCTAAGCAAGGCTTTCGACACTGTCGATCACTCCTACTTCTTTCCTCCTGAAAGCCTTAGGCCCTAGACTCCATCTCCTTTGGATGGTTCCAGGACTACCTAACTGGCAGGCAACAGCAGGTCAAGGCAGAAGGGGAGCTATCAACCTCTAAACCATTAGAAGAGGTGTCCCTCAAGGTTCCATCCTGGGCCCAATACTCTTCTCCATATACATCAACAGCATAGATCTTGGCAAAAAAGCAGTATCCACCTCTTCGTGGATGACACAGTACTATACCTAAGCCTGCCAACACCTGAAGATGCTTGTGTAGATCTGCAACATGACTTCAACATCCTTCTGTATCAGCTACTTAACAAGAGCTACTCCTTAATGCTAAAAAAACCAAGGCAATGATCCTTTCTGGCAACCTACAGTCTAACTCGACTAGTGGCACTATACCCCCATCATCACCTTACTGGGGAAAATCTGGAGTTCTTCCCAAATTTAAATACTTGGGAGTTTGCTAGATCACAAACTCTCCTTGGGAACACCTGGAGGACATGATGAAAAAGCTAAAAGAGGCTGGGACTCTTCTACAATAAACTGCCTTCTGACTCCTGAAGCAAAAACAGCTCATTCAGGCCACTTTCATCTCCTTACTAGACTATGCTGACTTCATCTATAGTCACTGTAATGCCTCATACCTATACAAGCTGGACGTCTTATACCACAGAGCGTTGTGCTTCACTGACCTTCTCTCTTCTACCCACCACTGCTCCTTATACACTGCTGTGGGTGGTGCTCCTACAATACAGATGAAGCAGAAATGCTGCAATATGGACATTAAAGCTATTATTTGCAAACTACCACACATATTTCAACTTACTGCCCCAAGCGAGCTCTGAACCCACGCCCTAAGAAGCTGCTCTCTAATCTCTTAAGATTCCCAGGTCCGCACGCGCTTGGGAGAGCGGCCATAAGCTTCTCGCTGCCAACTGTTTGGAACGAAATACAGAAATCATTGAAACTAAGTTCTCAGTAAGCGTCACAGTATTTAAGAACTTGTATGCAAAAGCAATCAGCGAGGTATGCCACTGCTTCCACTATCTATGATCTAAGACTTCCTCACCCATCAAGAACTCTCTGCCTACCACCGCTTCTTCCACGGTCACCAGGCAGTGGTGCCCCAGAATCCGACGCTGAGACCACAAGCCCAGATTCAAGTCACCTAGAGTCACAGTAAAGCCATAAACCCATCGTAGCATGAGCGATTTTGCTGTGTACACCAATTTGGCTTTTCAGTCCACCCATCCCATCCCTCACTTCCACCTCTTCCTCTACCCTTCTCACTATGCCAAACTTCCCTTAGAATACCCAGTGCAGACGTCCCAAGATCTATGGCCACCTCTGGTCGATGTCCCAAAGTTGCCCCTGAGAACCAATAAACAGGATTATGCTCTTCTAGTACTGTGAAGGACCTAGCTTCCCAAACAGGACGATCACATGCACCTACAGTGCCTATGCCTCAATTCCATCATCTGTATGCGCTCCTAGAGAACGGTGCCACAGCTCACTTACCCCAAGTAGCCAATGACATGGCCACCAGAGGTCGTCAGACCAGAAGCTGCTCCAGCGCTTGATGACCCAGATGCCACTTCTGCAAAGCCATAATAGCATCTATCTTCAATGCTATGCTCTTTACGGTTGCCCAATATATCGCCATATGTATCTTCAGCACCCAGGTTGCCAATGCCTCCCAAGACACCGCCTCACCCAGTTCGCTCCAGAGCTGTGGACGGCAGCGCAGCCAACCCATATAGCTATAGCTTATGGGTATTCAGTGCCACATTAAGCCTCCAACCCCTACACCATTTAGCTATAAGGTACAAGTAGGTACTGCACCGCACTCACATTTAGAACCTCGTCCCCTGCCCCAACCTCCCACCCATGCACCCTATTTCTTGAGACTCTGCAGCTTTTGCTTCCTCGCCTATCCCACTACCTGTCACGCATAAAACGGATACACTTTCAGGTGCCTCCTGTATCACAGTCTCTATTGCTCCTATTAGTTTATTTTCTGTGGTCTAGCAACACATATTCCAATACTGCCTGCACTTATATGTGACCATATGCACTGTGTCTCTTCTTTTCCTGATCTTACTGTTATTTACTTTTTACTTTTTATATTGTTATTTTTACGTACTGTCACAATGCCTGTATATATGTATGACTATGTATATTTGTTTATGACTTGTGTGATGCAGGTCCACCTTGCAAATGAGCTTGCTCAATGGTGTCTGCCTGGATAAATAAAGATTTTGATTTGATTTGATTTATCTGCCATCAACTTCTATGTTTCTACATTTCTATAGCATACCAGTAATAATCTATGATCGACAGTATCGAATGCCTTACTTAGATCCAAAGAGAGAGCAGACATGGTTTTGTCAGTCATTTGTGACCTTGACTAAGGCAGATAATATGCTCTGCTTTGGTCTAAAGCTGGATTGTAAAGAATTGAGTACATTAGATGTTTATGGCAGTCTCTTAGCTGGGAGTTTACTATTTTTGAGTAACTTGACAGGATCGACAGCAGAGACATAGGCTGGTAGTTGTTGAGGGTCGCTTGGATGCGGATTTAAACAGTGGGATGACGGGCTAATTTCCAGATAGGGGAAGGGCCCATTGTGCAAGAGACAAATTAAAGAGGTGAGTGATGGAAGGCCCATTGTGCAAGAGACAAATTAAAGAGGTGAGTGATAGAGGTGATAGGTAGTGGTACCCAACTTTAGAAAGAGGGACTCTAGTTGGTCAGGCCCAGACCCTTTTTTTAATATCCAGGGTAAGTAGAAGATCTTCAACTTGTTTAATGGTGATTTGGCTAAAGTTAAATTTTGATGAAGGAATGGGGCCTTAAGGAGTGGGGAAAGGAGATCAGTAATAAAGGGCAGAGAGAGCAATTTGCCAGCTGGAGATGGAACAAAGGCTAGACGGTGGTAGCAAAGTGGTTGTTTAGATGTTCCAATATCTCGTGTTTGCTTGTGAAGGTGTTAGCCCATATGTTTTTTTGGCTGGAAGGAAGCTGCTGAACTGTGTCCTTCAATTTCCTAAGGATTTGCCAAAATGTGGCTGCATTATTTTTTAGATGAATCCAGAGTTGATTGGAAGAACTTAGGCTTAGCAGCCCTTATATGCTTGGTTCAGAGGTTCCTTGCTGCTTTGAAAGCTGTCCAAAAGCTTCTAGTTTGGTCTGCTGAGCTCTCTTCCATAGGCTGTCTCTGGTGTGTAAAGACGTTTTTAACTCACTGGTGAACCAGGGACAAGATCTTTCCTCGTTCTAATTTTTTACTAAAGGGGAGATATGTCTGCACTGCTCACACAAAACTTGAACAATGGGTCAAAAGTCAACAAAATAACTAACTACCCCAGCAAAACCTGAAATTGAATAGAAATGGCCCCAAAACATGTAAATGAACAGGAATAGCAAAATAAACTACCTCCAGCAAAATCTGAAATTGAATAGAAATTACCCAGCCAGACCTGCAAATGAATAGGAATAGCCAATAAACTACATCCAGCAAAATCTGGAAACAAATAGAAATAGACCTCAGCAAAACCTATACATGAATAGGAATAGCATCCAAAAGTCACGCCTATATTTATTTTATTTATTTAGAAAAGTTTCACTAGGAAAGACAACATGAGCTGTAAACAGCTCATTTCTGGAAAGCATCCTGTGGGAAAGGGGTTACATGAAGTGGGAGAGAAAAAAAAGAAAAGAAATACAGAACAATTTGTACAATATCAGAACAGAAAACAGAATGTGCATTACAGACCAAAACAAAATATAACAGAGACAGAGAATGACTATTAATGATTTCAGTGCATGTCATTCAGATACAATATGAATTTATACATACTTATGAAGAATAAGCAGAAAAATACAAAATACCTACTTTTCTATTGTACACGCTAAAAATACAAGAGTGCAAACATGTAGCTATGTATTTTGGCCGATGCAGCATAAGTGCTGGAGATAGTATGGAATGAAGGATGGAAACTAAATGCTTTAGAGTGACGTAACAATGAGGATTTAGCAGTAGGGCAGTGGGGAGGGGGAAGTAGGGTGGATGGAGGGATAGGAGGGGCAGCCTAAAACCTACTCCTATCCTATATGGAAAAGGAAATTATACTGCATGGCTGCCATTACTGGCAAGTGTTCAGGTCTACAGTAGTTCGAATAGGACAATACAACAAACACCATCCATATAGTCCAACCCTTGTCACAACCAGCATGTGCAATCATCATAAAAACAAAGCTTTGGAGCATACATGAAACAAAAAGAAATATTGTAAAATACATAATTTGACTGGTTGAAATTGGCAGTCATGGGGTGCATCGATCAGCCTAGATTTAGAAATCATGGGAATATACCCTCCAGCTGTGTATTTCTTTCCACTGGTCAGATGAAAGGACAGTCTTCATAAAACCAAAACAAAATTGGACTGTTGTGACAGTGCCTATTACAATAAATATGTATACAAATATAATTGTCATATATCTTTCAATTTCACTAGCCCCTTATGTTTGTGTGCCCCCTTCCACAAAAAGCCCTTACAGGTGATCTTGAATTACGTGACACTGCATGACAACTTCCTGAACTACAGGTCACCCGTTGGTCATGGGGTGGTGGCTGAGTGTCTTTCCCTTATTGATTCTTTTCTTTGCCATGTGTGTACTGGTAACATGGTGGTGAGGAGCATGTTGATGTCAGCTGTGGTTTGTACAGAACTGGGACAGCTTGACTGTACATTTACTTTGTGGTGTCCTCTACATCATGGGGGTTGGAATTCATGTGGAAAGGGAAGACAGTGATGGCTGAACCCTGGGATCTGAGAGTCAGAAGAGCGTCGCTGTGTTGAGGCTACCACATAGTATTCTATACAATATATGGTAGTAGTCAGTCAAAAGCATTAAGTTTTAGTGGTGTCACAAGGAGTACTTAGGTTAGCTGGTTGTAAATCCAGCACATCAGCACACCAGTCAGCTTGTGCATGTGGCGCTTCAGCCACTGCTTGCCCTATCAACAGCACTGTTGTGGTGACTTGCACTGTGATGTAGATATCAAGTCATAATTAAACATTGTTCCACTTTGGTGTTCTGGGTGTTACTGTCTCTGTCACTACTGCATCTGAACGACTTTTACTTTGATCATGTATGGATCTACATATATGTGTGTATGGAGTGACAAACAGAATGGTTGTTGGCAGAAATGTGGCAATGTGAGGACATGCAGTATTTTTACAGAGAGAGTGGTGGACATATGGAATGGCCTTCCTGAGGAGGTCGTGGGGTCAAAATAGTGAGGAAATTCAAGAATGCATGGGACAGACATAAGGCAAGTCTGGTGGGGGTTAGGACGAAGTAGGCTGTTGGTTAACCAGGATCTGCAGCTTATCCAATAGGTAGGGAAATGGGCAGACCAGGTGGGCCAAGCGGTCCTTAACTTCCATCAAAGTCTATGTTTCTATGATTCTAACCCACCACACCTGAACATCAGCACAGTAGTCCCGGTTGTCTAGTGGGCCCTCTCTCCTCCCCATTCATGGCCCAATGTAGAACAACATTTTACCTGTTGCCCAGTGGTCCCTACATACACCAGCACCAATGGCTGATAGTAGTGACACATCATCCTTATGTCCAGGGAACACTCTCCACACCCCCACTGATGCCAGTTCTCTATACCAGTATTCCTGTGGTCCAGTCATTAGTTACTCAATATGTACCCCAGCCCAATGTGTATTCCATTAATGGCTGGTGTCCACTAGTCATGCCACCCACCGCACACATGCCAGATGTCCATATCAGTATTCCATATGTTCTATTGTTCCAACCCATAAACCTCATCCACACAGCCTCTGATTGAAGGCTCCTTACTGCTGCTATGTTTGTAGACCTGGCCAAGGCTTTTGATTCTGTTTCCCACCCACTCCTCCTAACAAAACTAAAAGCTGCAGGCCTAGCTTCTATCACCTTACAGTGGTTCAACTCCTACCTTTGAAAGATCACAATCAGTCAAAATCAATGATGTCTCTTCCCCTCATCCTAGCTGGTGTCCCACAAGGCTCGGTTCTTGGCCCAATCCTCTTCTTCCTCTTCAGAAATTACCTTCCCTCCTTCTGTACAAACTCCAGTATTCAAATGTATGCAGACAATATGATCCTCTTCACCTCAGGCCCTCACCTCACGAAGTTCAGGCCACCTCCAAAGTGATTTTGACAATACTCACCACTGGTTCAACTAAAACCAGCTAAAACTAAATACCTCCAAAACAGTATCTATGTTATTTGGTACTACTCAAAACCTTAGCAGACCCCTTCCTCCCCCATCACACTCTCTAGATGGCACCACTCTCGATCAGGTCTCTAAATAGAAATACCTGGTGTTTGGTTAGACTCCCACCTATCCTTCTCATCTCACATCGATGCAACCATAGCCAAACTTCACAAAACTTGGTGTGCTATTCCACAATAGGATGCCCTTCCTCCTCCTGCTAGCATTCAAATCGTAACTAAAATGATCCTTCCCATTGTTGGCTATGCAGATGTGGTCTCCAGCACTGCCCCACAACCTCCCTATCCAAACTTGACACCCTTCTAAACTCCTTCTGCCGCCTTGCTACCATGCACCTCTTTTACCCCCTCTTGGACTAACCCCACTGTCCCACAGACGATATATTCATTCCCTTAACCTTATATCCAAATACTGGTTCACCATTTTGCATACCGCCCATCTTCCACCTTTGGGCGGCGGCTTTTCCTTCCACCTCCCAGCTTGTGGAACAAGCTTACCCCACCGTAAGAACACCACTCATGCCTTGCCTGCAATGCCAGACTCACTCCCTCCTCCTCCACCTTGCCGTTGTCCCAGATGACCCCCATCCTCTTGCACGTGCTCTCGTGTCCTCTGCCAACTATTGCACTTACTTTGCTACTGTCCCCAATGTGAGCACTTTCACACGTAAGCTTCTTATCTCCTGGCACTCTCATGGTACAGACTGATGAACTCTACTGAAAGGCAGTAGTCACTGTAACATTTGCTGAACTGTATGTAAGACCAGAAACAAATCAGTTCTGGTCCATCCACTGTCTATGTCAAAATCTGAAGTATCTGATATCCTGCAAGCAACCTCATCTTTTTCTAATTGATCCACTATTGTATGTAATACTGCTGTTTTGTATATTGTGGCACACTGTGTATGTACTCCATCTCCCTTCCTCTGGGTCGCACCTGGAATCGAGCCTCAGCTCAGTGTGCCTTTCCCAGTTATCAATTGTTTAAATAAAATAAATAAAGAAGTCTATCCCCATCCTGTATATACTGAAATAACAACATTCCATAGTGTCTACATGCTTACACGGTCCCTCGTGGTCTACTGGCACCACCCCACCACTGATGGCAACACATGCAATATTAACATGTACTGGGTGTCCAGTAATACCCCACAGCACACAAACACTGGCCCTGTAATGGTTTACCATGAGCCAGCTGATGGTGTCCTCATGTGTGGCCATTAGGTTGGGGTGGTTGGAATGAGGGTCTCAGATATACTGTACCTCTCACCTGTCCCGGATTATGAGGGAGGTAATCATTGTATCCTCAAAATTTCTTTTGTGCCTGAAGGAAAATGTAATGTTGCACAGAGAATCTGATAAAAATTCAGACTGCATAGCATAAGTTTGTCTGATGCTATGATGTTACATCAGTAATTCATATAATACAATGGTTATCTGTGCAAGGAGCCTAATATAGGCAAATATGAAAGAATATCCATACTAGCCTAACACAAAATATAAAAATACATCAACCCTCTCAGGTCCATTTCTGTTTTTCAGGCTGATAGTGACAGAAATACCTCAGCTGAGATAGCTGCAGCAACATACAGTTTAGCACATCTGCAGTGCAGAGTTCCTTGCATGCCACCTTCTTCCAGCTCCGACTTAGCTTGGTGTAATGCCAGCCGACGGACACTTACTAAAACTGTCAGTGTCTATAATAGAAAGGGCATTATAACTTTCTGAGTAACTATATATATATAAAATAAGTATTCCCAGTAACACTGGTAACAATAACTATTATCAAAAGTGCTATAAAACATTTTTCAAATAAGCTCAGTCAATTTGGAAATAGAAACATAAGTACAATTTTTTTTATAGAAAGAGGCCATAGATAGAGAAGAGGGAATAGGAGGGAATTCCAGGAGCAGTGGGCTTCCTCTAAAGAGAGCCATAGAGAAGGCGATGAACCACTGCATCAAGGTGGTTAATAAAGGCAGGAAAAGAAAGAAACCACTATGATTCTCAAGAGACATGGCAGGTAAGGGCCAAAAGGGTGAGCTTCAGAAAATATAAAGAGGCTCAGAGGGAGAAGGACAGGAAGGTGTATCTAAAGAATCTAAAAGAAGCTGGAAAGGCTGTAAGACGCATAAAGGCACAGACAGAAGAAAGATTACTGCAGACGGTGTTGAGGGACAAGACATTCTTTAGGTACATCAGTGAATGAGGGAATTCAAGGAAGGATAATAAGGCTCAGAGGGGAGACGGGAATGTATAGAGGAGACATAGAAAGGCAGAAATACTGAACAAATACTTCTGTTAAGTATTCACTGAAGAAGGGACAGACAGGACCACAACTGGGCAACAGAAGCAAAGCAGAGTGGTGGAAACCAGTCCATTCACAGTAATAATAATAATAATAAAACTTTATTTATACTCATTTCTTGAATTCAAGTAGCCTTACAATATTAACAAATATAATAAATAATATATAGAACAACAATAATCTGAGTCAAAAACAATAATTAGTTAAAATAAATCCTTGACCATAAGTAGGTCTTCATGGCCTTTTAAATTCCTCCATGGTCACACACTGACCAAGCGGACGGGTAGAGAATTCCAGAGGTTGGAGCAGCATATATGCAAAAGCACGAACGCAGACAATTTCAACGAAAACCTCGGAATCTCTAGCAACCCCTGAATCCACGAGCAGAGAGATCACTTAGGCAGTGGGGCACCAGAAGCTCTTTTAAGTAGTCCTGGCCCAGTCCGTGAGGGGCTTTGTAAGTCAAAAGACTAACTTTAAAAGTGATCCACCACTGAATCAGCAGCCAGTGCAGATCACGCAGCACCAGTGAAATATGACAGGCACGAGGCGTACCCATCAATAAACCGAGCTGCAGCGTTGCACCAACTGCAAGTGGCGGATATCAACCCCAGAAGCCCTAGATAAAGGGAGTTGCAATAATCAAGGCATGAGGTCACAAAAGCATGGACTGATGTTGACAGATCGGTGGGTGGAACAAGGTGCTTAATCCTGGTGATGTTCCTAAGATGATAAAGGAAAGTCTGACAACTGCCGACACCTGCGAATGCAGTGTTAGCTCATTGTCAAAATCACCCCAGGTTCTGCACCTGCTCTGAGGTAGGAGCTGGAAGCCCCAGAAATAAACCTGAGGGTAGACCAGCTCCCATCCCTCTACCCTATGACCTGGGTCCACAACCATTACCTCCATCTTCCCCAAGTTCAACTTCAGCCAGCTTGAATCCATCCAGCACTGGATTTCAGCGAGGCAGTTATTAAAGACCAAGAGAGCTCTATCCTGATTGGTGAAAAGACAGGTAGAGCTGGGTATCATCAGCATAGCTGTGAAACCTCAGCCCATACCTTCTTATAATGTCTCTGAGGGGCAGCATATCACTCGAACAACATGGGGGACAACACCGAGCCCAGGGAACCCCACATGACAGAGATACTGGGCAGGAAGTATTTATACCTGACACCCTTCTGAGTCCTGTCAGTAAGGAAAGATCTAAACCAACTGAGGACTGCACCCGACAGGCCACAGATGAACTCCAGCCATGCGAGAGTACCCCATGGTCCATAGTGTCAAAAGCTGATGACAGATCAAGAAGAAGCAAGATGGAATGGCTCTTCTGATCCCTAGCCAACAGAGATCATTAAGCACCGAAACCAGCGCTGTCTCGGTATTATGCCTTTTCGAAAATCAAACTGGAGTGGTTCATAGATGTCATGGATGGTTAAATGGTTTCCAATTGTGCAGCCACTACTTTCTCAATAATCTTCCTATAAAGGGAAGTTCAGAGATCGGTCTGTAGCTGGCAAGGCAGTTGGGGCCAAGGAAGCTTTCTTCAGGATGGGTGTCACCACTGCCTCCTTCAGGGAGTTAGAAAACTCACCCGTATCCAAGGAGCACCAAACTATCCGTGCCAGGACTGGGCAGATGATATCAAGACAATCCTTTATCAGGAAGTCAGGCCAGGATCCAAACTACAGCATGTAGGGCGCATACTATGGACAATCCTCATGACATCACTGAACTCAGGCCAGCTGAAGGAACTCCAGGAAAGACCAGGGTCTGCGACCAAATGCCGATCAATAACTTCTCCCGTGAGGGCGCGGCTGGAGTGCTGCCCTGATGTCAGCCACCTTATCTGCAAAGAAGCGAGCAAGCTCATCACACTCCACTTGTGAAAAAGCTTTCTGAACCTGAAGACAGGCTGGTTGCACAGTCCGTCAACAGTTTGAGGAAGCTGAGCTGATCAGTTCTGAGCAGCTGCAACTCCTGACGGAACTCTGCCTTCTTACAAGAGATTGCAGATTGATACAGTTGATGATTTTCCATCAATCTAAGATGGCTGGCATCAGGGCAGTTCTCCACCAGCGCCATTCTAATCTTTATCGTTGTCACCGCATCTCCCTCAAAGTCCCATCAAACCATGTAGGCCGAGGTTGAAGGGAGAGGGCGAACACACACGAACAATAGAATCAGAGCAGGAGATGGCCCTATTATAGACCAGCACCAATGCCTCGAGATCATTGCTCACTCCAGATAACTCCGATAGGTCAAGCACAGCTGCTAGGCCTATAGAGCTAACATCTTGCAAGAGCGGTACCTAACCATCTCCACAGGGGCAGGCCTACGAGGGGTGCAAAACTGAACCTCACCTGTAATGGTCGGACCAATCGACAGGTTCCACCCCACATCTGAGGCCTCAATCCCAGGAGAAAACAAAGTCCAAGGAGTGACCGCTCTTATGAGTGGCGGAAGCAACCACTTTGTAAGGCCCAAAGATGTCATTAATTGGATGAAGTGTTGTCCAAACTGTGAGAGTTCGTCATTGATCCAGGCATTGAAGTCACCCAGGACCATCAGCCTGGGTGACTCAAATGCCATGTCGATGACAAAGTCCGCTACTTCCTGTAGAAAACATTTCTCATCACCTGGTGGATGGTAGATGAGAACAATTCTTCAACCACACCTGCCACTACAATATACTCAAGGAATAAGCTCCCTCAACTGGTACACTTAAGGCTCCAGTTCAGTCTTGAAACAGACCGCAAACTCTCCCCGCAGTCCAATCTCGGCAGTGTAACACTGTGTACCCGCTGGAACTGCTGCTTCCAAAACTGGACCAGCATTTTCGTCCAGCCAGGTCTCAGTAATGCAAGCCAGATCCACAGACTTAACAAGATCTGCAATAACTGCAGTCTTGTTCTTTATGGATCTGGCATTGCACAACACCGCTCCTGGGTTGGACGGGAAACTGGAGCAACACAGACCACTTGCCCAACATCAATAGCGGTGCCCTTGGGTATGGAAACCAGATAAGGAGAACCTCGTTCCAGAGTCCATTTACCCGAGGGCGTCTTCTGGTCCCAACTACCACTGTCTACGGTGTCCCGCTCATTCGGCCTCCACTGTTCACATCCCAAAAACCTCTTCTCACCCTCCGCACAATACCCAACACTCTGCAGCATTGATAAGTTGACCACTGTAAATGGCGAAGGGAAAAGGGCAAAGTTGCAAAGAGCGGAGGCGAATAGCCTCTGACATAGTGGCAGGCCCTCTACATATATTAAAATCCAACACCCTAACTCAGCAATACAACAACACAAATATATAAACTTCCCAAATTAATAATAAAATAACACACAAACAAATTAGGTCAAACAAACAAAAATAAAATAAAATATAAAATATATATCCAGATGTCCAAATGTCCAGAAGTCTGCAAAAGTCTCTCAATTTTAGAATAGTTAAACAGTGCAAATCTGGAGCGATCCACGAATCGAATCAGAAAGGTACAAATGATGTCCATCCCGATCAGAAAATTCCTTTAAAGGAACAAGAGAGCTCTCACCTCAAAGTCTAGACACCAAGAAATTCTTCCAAATGACCAGTACTTTGCTGAAGCATTCTCATAGGAGCAGTCCCAAAACTCAGGCCAAGACACCAGAATTCAGTCACACTGGGGCTGTGATCAAATATAGATCCCCAAGAGGAAAGCAATAGCTATCACCTACCACTAAACCCCTTGAGTTCCCTCTAAAACATAGCCACAGTCCCTACTCAGGTGCCATGGCCCTATAGGCAAAAATAACCACCCCCTCAGGTGAAAAAGACCCACAGAGACAGGCTGCTCTAGAGGGAAAAAGTGACCTCAGCTGCCCACCAGCCACCGACGTTCCCTTACCAGCAACCATGGAGGAAAAACCTCCTGCTATAACCCCAGCAGTTCCTCCACAAACAGCCCAAACCCTACAGTTATCCACCTGAGGAGGACAGTAGCAACTACCTAGAAAATCCACAGGAAGGTAATTCTTCTTCCAGTCCTTGGTACCCTACACATTCAAGGAAGTCCAACTGGAGCAAAAGAATCCTCCATAGGCTGCCCCTGAACTCCAGGCACTCTACACCGCGGTAGTTGATTCACAGGTGGCAACAAACCCACAGCCATCGCTAGACTTTGTGCACTCCACCACTGTCAGCCAGCATAAACAAAATAAGAGTAGGCAAAAGGGCATGTTCACAGTCTGAATTCCACGTTTGAGTATGAGGAAATCCTCCAACGATATCAGCAATAATCCAGGACTGCCCCACAGTGCCAAATGCACTACAGTGCATGACAGTCTTCTGAAGAAACACACTAAAGGCGCTGAAATCGACGCAGCTTATCGGGACCTACAGCGATAACTAATGCACTGATATACGAAAAAACAACAAAACAATGGATTAAGAAATGAAGGACATCAAAAGCAGAATAAAAACTTAAACAAACATTTTAGAGCTCAGAAAATGACACAGCTCTGGCAGCTCACACACTGCCACCATCTTGTTGTTGGAGTATAAAGAGTTCTGGAGGAGCTTTCCAAACTGAAGGTGGACAAGCCAATGAGGCCAGATGGTATGCACCGAGGATACTAAGGGAACTGCGAAGGAGCTAGCAGCCAGCAGCAGCCATGTTCACCAAGTCACCAACACAGATGTGGTACCAGAGGACTGGAGGAGGGTACATGTAGTCACTCTGCACAAAAGTGGAAGTAGGGAGGAGGCTGGAACTATAGGCTGGTCAGCCTCACCTCAGTTTTGGTAAAATCATGAAGGCACTGAAAAGGAAAGAATAAGTGGCGCACCTGGAATCCAATGGTGCCCAGGATCCAAGGCAATGAGGATTCACAGCCAAGTGTCACACCAATCTGATAAGATTTTTGTGACTGGGTCATGAAGGCAATAAATCGGGGAGAGGGTGGACGTCGTCTACCTCGATTTCTGCAAGGCCTTCAACACCGTATCACATAAAGGCTGCTTAACAAGATAAGTAGTTTGGGCATTAGGCACAAGGTGGTTAGCTGGGTTAGGAACTGGCTAATGGACATGAAGCAGAGGGTGATACAATCGGGGAGAGGGTGACCAGCAGAGGTACCCAGGGGATCGGTCCTGGGGCCAGTCATGTTCAATGTCTTTATTAGTGACATTAGAAACATAGAAACATAGAAATGTGAAGGCAGAAAAGGACCACCAGGTCCACGCAGTCTGCCCACTTGTCTAGCTATCTGCTAGGATATGCCCTTCCCCAAATCCGCCCCTCTACCGTCAACAATTCCTTGTGTCTGTCCCATGTTCTTTTGAAGCCTTCCACAGTTGCTTCTCCAATCAAGTCCTCAGGGAGCCTATTCCACTTATCCACCACCCTCTCTGTGAAAAAGTACTTCCTAAAGTGACCCTTGAACTGTCCCCCTCAATCTGTAACCCATGCCCCTAGTCCTCCGATTCTCTTTCAGCTGGAATATGCTTCCACTGGCACCTGGTTTATACCCTTTAGGTACCTGAAGGTCTCAATATGTCCCCCTCCCTCCTCTGTTCCAGGGAGTACATGTTCAATTCCCCAACCTTTCCTCATAGGACAGGTGGCTGAGCCCATAACTATCTTCGTTGCCTCCTCTGAACTCACTCCAGCCTCCCACAATCTTTTGAGATATGACCTCCAGAACTGGACTCCAGACTCCAGAAGCAGCCTTACTAGATGGGTGTACAAGGGTACTATGACTTCCCTTTTCTACTGGTAATCCCTCTTCTGATGCAGCCCAGTATTCTGCTGCCCCTAGCCACTGCTCCTGCAGTGCTTTTCCACCTTCAGGTCCCCCAATATAGTGATGCCTAGGTCCCTTTCCTGTTCTATTACTTCCAGATCTCAGCCGCCATACAGTACCCAGCCCCTGGTTTCTGTATCCAAGATGCATGATCTACACTTGTCAGTGTTGAATGAAAGCTGCTACGTCTTTGACCATGCCTCGAGCCTCCCTAGATCCCTTGGCACTCTTTCTATCCCTTCCAGAGTGTCCAACCTATTTCAGACTTTCATGTCATCCACAAACAGACTCACCCCCCTCAAGGCCCTCCACGATGTCCCCTATGAATAGATTGAACAGTAGTGGCCCTAATACTGACCACTGAGGACCCCACTGGTGACTGTGCTCTCCCAGATGCCACCCCATTTACAATGACTCTCTGTCTCCTGCCTCCCAGCCAGTTTCCCGTCCATTGAACCACCTTCTGCCCCAGATCCAAACATCACAGCTTGTACAGCAGTCTCCTGTGTGGCACAGAGTTAAATGCCTTTTAAAATCCAGATAAGTGACATCCATCCCCTCCCTGATCCAGTTCCTTGGTGACTCGTCAAAGAACTCTATCAAGTTCGTTTGACAGGGTCTACCCTGGTAAAACCATATTGCCTTGGATTCATCAGGCTGCTTACCTACAGGTAATTGGCGATCCTGATTTTCAACAGCTCCTCCATGTGCTTGTTTACCACCGATATCAAGCTCACGGGCCTGTAATTACCCACCTCCTCCCTCCCCCTTTGCAGAGGACCACATTCACCTGTCTCCAGTCCTCCAGTACCACTCTAGACTCCAGGTACCTGTTGAAGAGTGCAGTCAAGGGTGCCACCCTGCGTATCTTTAAGTTTCTTCAACACCCTGGGTGCACCCCATCTGGCCCCATCGCCTTGTCCACCTTCTGGCTGCCAAGTTTTCTTGTGAGTCCTTCAATTCAAACTGATTCGTATCCACCCCTCCCCTGCCTTGGCTTCTCCACCTGTCCACACCTTCTTCCTCCTTAGTGAAAACAGAGCAAAAATAGTTGTTTAGTAGTTCTGCCTTCTCTCTGTCCCTTGTGTCAGTTCATCATTGCTTGTTTTTAGCTGGAGTATTCCTGCCTAGTCTTTCTCCTTTTAGTGACATACCTAAAAAGTTTTATCCCTTTTTGACGCGTTAGCTTTGTTCTCCTCTGTTCATGCCTTCACCCTCCTTACTTCTACCCCTGCTTCTCTGGCTTACCTGGTACCTTTACCAGTCCTCTCTGGCTTGTGTTACCTTGAACTTCCTAAAGGCTTTACTATTTGCCCTGACCATTTCTGCTACAACTCTATTAAACCACAGGGTTTCCTTCTCCTCCTATTTTATTTAATCTATGTGACATGTCCGTGGCCCCACAATAGCTTCTTTTATCCTCTCCACATGTCCTTCACATCTGTTAACTCCTCCACCCCTCCAGAGCCCTCCCCACTAATTCCCCATTTTTCTGAAATCTGTTCTCTTAAAATCAAGCACCCTCAACTTAGTCCGGTGAACATCCGCAGTGTTCCTTTTGTGAACCAAACAGTGTTGTGGTCTTTCGTAACAAGGTGTTCTCCCACGACACCTCTCCTATCCTATCTCCATTCATCAGGACCGGATCAAGAATAGCTCCTGCCCTGGTTGGCTCCTGACCAATGCCTTAGGAGGCCATTTTCAGGAGGTCTAATATTTCTCTGTTGCTGGTGAATGAGACCGATAGAGGTCCCAGTCCACATCTGGTAGGTTCAGATCTCCCATCAGCACCACCTCACCCTTTAGCAGCCAGTCTCACAAATTCATCAGCCATGCATCTATCCACAGATTCCTGCTGTGCTGTGGGGTTGTAAACCATCCCAGTACATACTGCCTCTCTTTCCCCACGGCCAAGGAGACCCATAGTCCTTCAGCCTCCCCCACTTGCCCTGTAATTCTGTCGCTCAGATACCCTACTTTATGTAGAGTGCAACCCCCACTCTCCTTTTCTCCTTGTCCCTTCTGAAAAGTGTATATCCTGGCATCTCTATGTCCCATCCTTGCTCTCAATGGCACCAGGTTTTGGTTACCCCCACAATGTCAAGGCTTGCCTCAGCCATTGCTGCTGTTACATCTGGGATCTTCCTACCCAGACTTCTGGCATTTGTACACATGACCCTCCAACCCCTCCTCCCTGTTCCCATTTTCTATACCCCCTATATTCCCACCCTTGGTCTGTTTGCCTGTTGGTCGGGGGCACACCTGCCCCATGCCATGTGTCTTACAGGTAGAGTTTCCCCTTGCTCCACTTTAGTTTAAAATGATAGTGCTTCTCAACATAATCTTCCAGTTTGCTGTACATTTAAATACTGCTTTCCCTCCCATTTAAATACAGTCTATCCAGGGCATAGAGGCTATTGTCCCTCAGTGTTGTTCCCAATCTCCTACTACTTCATATCCCTCTGAGCACAGCATCCTGCTAACAAAATGTTAAATTCATCTATTCTTTGTTTCATCTCTTTCGGCCTTGGTACTGGAAATACCTTGAGAATGTCAATGATTTGAAATCCAAGCAAGCTGCTGCAGAACCTGGCCAGTCCGTAAACTGTGCCTGCACTCCATCACACTACTCCTTATGAGGTTGTTTGTCCCTAAGTGGAACAGCAGATGTTCTCTCATCCAGTGCTTTCCGCCTTGAGGGGATCCAGTGTATGACATTTGCCACTGTCATTTCTGGCAGGCATTATTACTTTGTATTACTTGATATGAAAGAACACTAGAAGGCAAGAGCCCATGGAGACTGTTCCCACACTATGTGGGACATTAGTTATCTATTATCCATCAACCAAACAACTAATTTGTTTTAAAGACAGTGGCACTAGTTGCCTCTACCAATTCTTGTGGCAAGGTGTTCCATACAATGGATGCTCTTATTGGAAAAAGTTTCCCCTTTTGCTGGTTTTATAAGTTTTTACTTCAAGCTGTTTATTATGCAGTCTTGGAACATGTCTCCTTTTGGAGAGTGTTAGACCACATTTTTCCATTAGATCTGGTAAATTTATTAAATTAAAACCATAAGCATATCACCTCTTAATCTTCTAGTTTGAAGAGAAGAGAGACCAGTAACTTTTAATCTGTTCTGATAATCCAAGTTTGTTCATCTTGGAATCATTCTAGTTACTCTCCTTTGAACCTGTTCAAGAATTGCTATGTCTTTTTGGTTTTGGATTCCAGAAAGGGGAGCCATAGTCTAGATACAGGTCTAATGTATGCCCTATACAATGGAATAAGGCATTGTTCAGTGCGATTAACAAAAGTCGTTTATTTGCCTCAAAAGTCTGTTGGTCATGCAAGCAGTTCTAATACAGTGATCATTTGATGTAAGTTTATTATTAACATATATCCCTAAATCTTTTCACAATTTGATGAGTGAAGTGGTAGTCCATTTATATGATATATCATTTTTGGATTATTTACACCAAATGCACTACTAAACATTTGTCTTAATTAAACTGCATATGATTTTCATTTGCCCAAAGTGTTAATTTTCCCAAATCCTTCTTTAATGCAGAAATATTTTCTTGATTATTAGCCCTTTCAATTTAGTATCATCTGCAAATTTAACTATAAAGTTATTTGACTCTGTTTGTAAATCACTGATAAAGAGGTTAAACAATGTTGGTCCCAAGACCGACCCTGTAGTACACCACTTGTCACACTACCTGAATCAGACAAGATATCATTAATTCTGACCCTCTGAGAATGATTTGTCAACCAATTTAAAGTACAGTTGACAATATCAGGTGACAAACCTAGATTGTGCATTTTAGTAATGAGTTTTCATGTGAGACTTTATCAAGCTCTACTAAAGTCCAAAAGAATTACATCAGTAGGGATACCCACATCTAGTAGAGTACTTATATTATTGTAAAAGATATCAGATTGGTGGTGCAGGAATACTTGGGAGTAAACCATGCTGATTTTAATCATACATTCCTAATTTTTAATCTTGATCTATTAGAGACTTCATTACTCATTCCATTAATTTACCAGCCACTAAGGTCAAGCTAATTGGATGATAATTTTGCACAGAACCTCTATTGCCTTTTTAAATATGGGAGTAACTATTGCTGAACACCAGTCATTGGATACAATGCTTTCTTGTAAGATTATTGAAAATAATTGACAAAGGTATAGAAATATTTATAGAGGTTTTGATCAGAAACCATTGATGAATACCGTCTGGGCCCTGACTAGTATTTTTTAAGTTTTTGATAGCCTGTATAATGTCAGTTTGATAGAACCTATGATAATCTACATGGTGAACTTTAAATGTACTAATAGGTGATTTTGAGAGAAGACAGAACAAAAGTACTTATTAAAGAGATTTGAGGTTTCTATATCAGATAGAGAAGAGCCATTGGTTATAATGGGACCAATGGTCCTTGATACACCTTTTACTATTTATATAGGAGAAAAGAGATTTGTGACAAATTTTTGTGTGAGCTAGTTTAAATTCTAGCTCATTTTTGCCAATTTAATAGAATTTTTAAGTTTTCACAGATAGTCTGTATCTATATAATAGAGTAGTTTTAAATGGAACAGAACTATTCTTAAGTTTCCTAAAAAGTTAAATTTTTATTTTAATCTGATTTTAATTGTCTTGTTGAACCAAGGGAAATTTTTCCTTTATTATTAAATTTCCTCTTAGATGGAATAAAGTATTTTCCAAATAATGTACAATGTTTTTAAAATAGTCCCAAGCTTGTTGTGTTGTACAATTAAGAAGATTAGATTCCCAGTTTATGTTTTGTAAGTACTCATTGATGTTAGAAAAATTTGTTTGTTATAATTTTTGTATAGTATAACTTCCTTTGTGTAGTTTTAAACTGTTGAATTTCAAAAAGAATAGATGAATGATCACTGGTCCCAAGTGGATCCCAAATCTGTAAATTGCTAATTTGTTGCACTATGTTAGTAAATAATAGATCCAAAATATTAGGACCTCGAGTGGGTTCAGTAACAAGTTGTTGCAATCCAGCACTAACTACCACATCTATTAGTCCTTTCTTGGCATAGGACTGTCCTGAGAATAAGTCTCAGTTGATATGAGGGAGGTTAAAGTCACCAAATATTACAGTATCTTGAGATTCTGAAAATGTGTAATTTCTTTAAGCATATCAGTTGTGTAATCTGAATTTGCAGATGGAGGTCAATAGATGTTACCAATAATTATATAGGACTGCTCCTTCAATAAGATTTTAACCCATATACTTTCCAAAGGAAAGGGAGAACACACTTCAAAAGAAGGAAATAATTTTGTATATACATACAAACTCCACGCCTTATGCTTATCTAATCTGTTTTATGATATAACTTATAACCTGGAATTTCTCTGGACCAAATTGAGGATGCATCCCACCAAGTTTCAATTACTCCACCACACCTATATTTAAAGTTTTACATTTGGCTTTGAGTTCGCTAATTTGAGTTGGTTTAAAGATCTTGCATTCAAAGCTAGGAATTTACATTTAGTTGTAATAATATTCTGGTAAGTATTCAGAGACTTGGGAATAGACCCATTCTCCCCATTGTTTTAGTTTAAACAATGATTTATGATTTAGTGATACTTTTCCCATAAGTGTACTACCCCTCGACTGAGATGTAAACCGTCCCAGCAAAACAAGGAAGAAGATCTGAAAATGATTCCCAGTGGGTAATACAGGGTATATCCTGCTTAAAACACCACTTTCTCAGCCATTCATTTAGGGCTTTGATCTTCTGCGTCATGGTAGATGTTGTTCTTGGGACAGGCAGAATTTCAGATATACATACACAGCATCCCTATCAAGTAACATGTTACATCGCCACATAGTCCTGTTGTAACTGATTAAATGGGGTGTTGTTTATATCATTAACACTGGCATGTATGATAACCAGTGGATTTTACCTGCATTTTGTAAAATTTTAGGCATCATGGAGGTAATGTCAGATACCCTGGCCCATGAAGCTTAGAACAAGTGTGGTTGCTCCTGTCACGGCATACCGCCCTGTCAATATGCTTAATGACTGAATCTCCGGGACTAACACTGTTTTGAGACAGTAGGGGTACAAGAATCAGAACAGGTGATTGTTTAACACACTCTGGAGCAATTAACTTAATAGGTATTGATTTAGTAGCTTGAGACTTACTAGGACAAATATTCATGGGCATTAACTCCTGATTGAAAGTGTTTTGAACCATTATTATCAACAGAGGGTGATGCAAGGATAAATCATGTAGCACTTCATTATTTGATACAGTCAAATGCTCAAACCTATTATGAGTTTCAATAGGGGCACTATTGTGTATTTGACCACCCTCCTTTTTAAGATGCTTTGTGACAATGGTCCAGTCATCATTATCATGAGAAGAGGGTGGATAATAATCCACCTTATAAGAGGGGCAAAGGCAACAGGTATACTAGTACTAGTCGTTACAATTGTCTCCTCATCAGGAGGCATAGAAATGCTACCTAAATATGAAGGAAATTGTTCATTAGAATGAAGTTGTTCATCCATAAGATCAATGTAACTTTCCAATTCCTAATATCAGTAGAAACTGGTTTAACATTAAGCAGAAACACTATCTCTGCTTCAAGAGTAGTAATCAGATGGCAATTAAGCTCATCGTACTAAGCTCCCATACTTTCCCTCACTATACATCAAACATTGCATACACTTACTAAGTTCTTTTCCATTATTAAAGGTGTATATTTACTAAGTGGAGGATATGCTAAAATTATCTTATCCAAGTTTGTCTAATGCCAGCAGTTTCAGCATGCCCAGTGGACACAGCAGACACTCGTAAATGAAAATGTAACTTCTTTTAGTTAGCTGCTTTCTGCTCTACAAGCAACAGGAAGTTGTAATTTGAGTCACCTGCTTTTATAGTGTCTAAGCCACACACCCAATTTAGCTCTCTCCTCCTACTGCTTTAGCAAAGTAAGTTGATACAGTACCCTTCACAGCACAGAACACACACTGACTTTCTTTCTTTTCTTTCTTTTTAACTCTAAATAAGACCCCTTCTACTTCTAATAAAGTATCTGTCTTGCTTAATCTCAACAGACACTGACTCCTGCTGAGATGTAAGTGTTAAATTAATAAGAAAATGTAGCTTCTTTAGTTAGCTGCTTTCTGCTCTACAAGCAGGGCTAGCCATATTTTGCCCCTCTGCCTCCTCTTTGTCCCCATGTAACACCTTTTATAATAGAGTCCCGACAAGTAACACTCTGTCCCATTCCTCCTCCTGGGCGCCTCTCACTACTGGCTTCTCCCACCTTTCCCTTTTCCAAGTTGTCCCTATCCTTACCCCATACCTCTCAACTGTACCACACATTACGAGGACGTTCCTCATTTTACTTCACAAAAGCTACCTGTTCCACATTGTGGCAACTTGTTCCACATTCAGTGTTAACATTTTAAAGCACAAATCTATAGTAAATGATGCAAAAATATATTTTCAATTAATAACAGACTTTCTGAATATAAATGCAAACATTGTAACAGTGTTCTGAGCTTCTTAGGTAAAGATTTGATTAAGTGTTCACATTTTCTCATTAGTTCCACATGTTGAGAGGCTATATTTCCACATTTCAGGGACAAAAGGTTGAGAAGGTATACCTTACCCTTACTTGCTTTCCCCAAAAACTTTCTTCAGTCAATCAAAATCTTTATTTATCCAGGTGAACATCATTGAGCAAGCTCATTTACAAGATGGCCTAGTTAGCTCCGAGGTCAAATGGTACAATGCATACAGAGATATTTACAATAGAGCCAAATAACACAAGTAAAAACAATTAATGCAATTAATGCAAGTAAGTACTCAATTTTACATCAGTTCAAGTGCTTCTGTAATATTTAAGGAGGATGTAAGATGAGGCTTAGTAGGAACTTCAGTAGGGAGAAGTGATCGGCGCTTGTATAGGAGCTGATGCAAACACAGAATTTCAAAAGTAGCATAATCACACAGTATCCCTGAATGTAACAATCTAAACAGAAGGATAAGGGCCTTAACAGACAAGGAGAAAAGCAATTACAGCTCTTTTTGGCAAATTTGCATGGAAATCAGATTTATGCTTAGTTTAGAACAGACACAGAAGCAGACTGCAGGAACCAATCGGAATCCAATGTCAATAGCTACCACGCCTTCTGACTGGAAGGCTGCTAATGCCATGCTTTGCTAATGGAGAGTCCGAGCTTAGGTTCTCAGGTGATGGTAGAGGCAGTGTTGACTGCCCAGTGCCCGGTTTCCCACTCCCATAGGCAGGGAGCCCGTGGAGCATATCCTTGGCAGGGGATGGAAGAAGGGTCGGTATTAAGTACTGAGCCACAGACAATGAAACATCTGAACCAGCAGGAAGACCAAAACAGCAGGACAACAGAATTGGGTATTCCTTGATGTTAAAGACTGGCCCAACCACAGAAATTCAGAAAGGAGTGTAATCAAACAGAGTCCCAACTCTTGACACTCTAAGCGGAAAAAATAGAGGTCATAACTGTTAGGCAAGTAAGTACAGCTCTTTTGTGCAAGTTTTAGACAGAAAATCAGACTTTAGCTTAGTATTGAGGGAGACACAGGAGCAGACTGCAGGAGCCAATCAGATTCAGAGAAGAAAAGCGCTCGTGTTCTGATTGAGTATCAGCAATGCCACACCTGCTAGTAAGGAGTCCTGTCTAGGTGTCTCAGGCGGTGGCTATGGAAGTGACAACCACCGGTATCTGCATTTCTCCTACCTGAGGGACAGAGAGCCCCTGAATGGCTAGTCTACAGCAGGGAAGAGGAGTTAGAGGACAGAGGAAAGAGACAGTAGAGTGGAATGCAGTGGAAAGGGATACGAAGATGAAGTTAAATGGTACAAGGTAGGGGAATAACAGCCACAGAATAAGCAATATGTGAAAGACAGCAGGGTGAGTAAAGATATAACAGCCTCAAAAGCCATGAAGAGATAATAACCCCACAGCGATTTCTAGAGGGAAGAACATTTAAGGCATGAGATGCTCACAGGTTAAGGTCACCAAAAGTTACAAGTGATCATAAATTCAACTATGCTCAGAGGCAGCAGCCTGACACTTCAGACTAAAATTAGGCTGGGGTAGCAATTGCATAGCTCACACACATACCGAGCATATAGAGATTTAAAGGCATTCATACTCATGGAGGCAGATTAATTTCAATAATTTTTACTTTGTTCCACAATGTTCATAACAGGAGGCTAATGGCCACTCTGCCATAGTGAGAAGAAGCCTTAGGGATACATAATGTCATATAGAATGTGTTTCTTAGGCATACATTCCTGGCTCACTTAGTAGGAGACAGTCTATTATATATATTGTAGAAGCTGCTTCAAGAAGACTCTATAAATTCAAAAAGTGCATTTCTATTACACCTAAACATAACAGAGGACCACCCTATGGCTTTGTACAAGGAACAATGATGGGTAGAGATGGGAGACCAGTAATAAACCAGATGGCCCTGTAGTAAGCGTATCAATTTTGCAAGTGAGGCTTTGGGACATTGACTATAAAAGAAATCTGCATAATCGATCAGTGAAAGAAAAGTAGTTTGGACAAGGCACACTTTTGCATCTCTAGTAAGAAACTGGTTAATACTAAAGAATAGCCCCAACCTCTGCCTTAACTTCTTTACAAGGTCCTCTATGTGCTCATTGAATGATAGATTATGGTCTAACCACACAACTAGGTATTTAAACTTTGAGACAAACTCCATTTCTCTCCAAGAATTGTGGTAATCTGAGGTAGTGCTCCAGAGCTGGTTGTATTAATCACATGGCTATAGGATGGGAACAAAATTGCTTTTTTTTTAGCATTTAGAAGAAGTTTTTATGGAGGCTGGTTCTGGAGCTGGTTAAATTCCTCCTGAGGGTCAGCACAAGCAGCTTCAGGTGTCGGATGACTATATAAGTCTAAGTGTCAGTGGCTCAGCAGGTAGCACATTCGCCTCTGAGGCCAGGAGATCAGAAGGTTTTGGGTTCTATCCCCACACCAGGCACTTGGGTTAATATCCCAATATTGACACTGTAGTGCAGCATGGGGGACTGTACTCGAGGTGCCATCTTTCAGAAGAGGTGTTAAAACCAAGGTCCCATCTGCCCGTTCTGGTGGTAGTTCAGGTGGATGTTAAAGATCCTATGGCACTTCTCAAAACAGTAAGAATTTTCCCCAGTGCCCTGGCCAAATTCCCTCATTCACTAAAAATATCACCAACAGCTTAATGTGGTTCAAGGTCAGTTGGCATTCATCTGTACCCCCCCCGGTCGTGCCTTCCGAAAATAGCAGGATTGTCTAGTGCACTTACCGTCAACAAAACCTAAATAAATAAATATATACAACCGTGTCATCAGCAAACAGGTGTATGTTGTCCTTATTAATACTCTCATCGATGTTATTAACATAGACAGCAGATAGTAAAAGGGACAAGTATGGATCCTTGTGGTACTCCCTCAGTAGAGGTTTGAGTGGGGATAGCTCACCTCAGCCTTAATTTGTTGATGCCGTCCTTCAAGGTACTCAGTAAAACGAATGCAAAGAAACTGAGTCAGGCCAATACTCTTCAGAGAGAGAGAAGCAGGCCATGATCCACTGTAACAAAAGCCTTACTGAGGTCTAGAAATACATTACAGACAAAGTTTCTGCTGTCCAGTTCTTCAGTACCAATCATTTGTTACTTTGGCAAGGGCCAAATAGTGCTATTTTAGTTCTAAAGCCAGATTGCATAGGGTTTAGTAGGTTATTGGATTTGAGGTAGTCCCTTAGTTGGCTGCTGACAATCTTTTCCAGAAGTTTAGCAAAGTTGGAAGGAGAGGAAACTGGTCTATAATTGTTAAGGTCATGAGGATCCCTGATTTAAACAAGGGGATGACATGAGCTATTTTCCAGATCTGGGGAATAAGCCCTTGGGACAATGATAAGTTAAATAAATGAGTGATAGGAACAGCTAGGACATGATAGGCGAGTTTGAGGAAATAAGGATCCAAAGAATCAGCACCAGCACTTTTCTTAATATCCAATTGGAGCATGAGGTCTTCAACCTCTTTCAGAGAGACCGGTGGACGAAGCCAGGTACTGGGACAGGAGAGTCTGTGCATTGGACACTTAATTGAAAGCAGACCAGGGATGCAGGGAATTGTCAAAAGCTAGACCAGCTGTGGTAAATTATTGTTAAATGCATCTAGGATTCGCTGTATCATTGATAGTAGTACTCCCAGTTGTAATCTTAGGTGGCAAGGAATTACCAGGCATATCGCTGATGCTTTTAATGTTGCATTCATGGACCTCAGCAATGTGTTGCCACCTGAATACCTGAATCACACCCTTGCAAGCCAGCAGCACAACCTCAACACTCCATCACCACAGGATAATGTTACCCCACCATTCTACTTCAGGCAAATCTCCACAGGTGAGACCGTCAAATATATCAAACGGGTCCTTGGTAAGACCAGGATGGGAAGTGACATGATCGATATGAAGATGGTAGCACTCACATTAAACAAACTTGTGGCACCACACACCAAGGTATTCAATGCCTCTCTAAGATCTAGCATCTTCTCTGACAGGTTTAAATCAGGAGACAGAGCTAATTTAGCAAACTTCCGGCCCATCTGATTTTACCCCCCAAAGCACTTGAAAGGGTGGTCTCAGAACAACTAACTGAGTACATAGAAAAGCATAGCCTTCTCTGCTTGCAACAACATGGATTCAGAAAAACCACTCCAATGTCACCGCACTAGTAGGTACACCACTCAACTTTATGGGGCCCTGGATAAAGGGATGGTGGTGGGTCTATCTTCATAGACCTCACCAAGGCCTTTGACACAGTCAGTCACCAACTGCTACTGAAATGTTTCCTCTCTACAGGATTGTCAATGGAATCTGTGGCCTAGTTCCATAGTTACCTAATCCATAGATCTCAATGGGTCAGGATTGGCAATATAATCTCTGAGCCCAGGAAGTAAACCTAGGGGTCCAGCAAGGTTCTATCCTGATCTCTCTTATTCAGCCTTTTCATAAATAACATGCCTTCTACCTGTTCTGCACCTCCAGTACTCTATTTAGACGATGCTGTTATCTCCTGACCAGGAAAGACCTGGGATCAATTAGCTCTGAAGTTCCATAATTTTCATGCATTGGAATCTTAGTTCACCCGAAATAAACTGCTACTCAACTACGAAAAGACAAAGAGCATGCTCTTCAGCACCCTACAGAGCAAGATTTGAGGGTCCTCACTGCATATCTTAGTAGCAAAGGAGAAGTATTAGACCAAGTCAATACATTCAAGTACTTAGGGATTCACCTTGATGACACCTCACCTTCACTGCCCATGCTGAGCAACTGGTAAAGTCCACCAACATGAAGCTTGGCATCTTGTACAGACACCGCGACCTCAATGACACCGCTGCCCTGAAACTTGTTACGTGCAGTTCAGTTCTCTCATCTGTGGATTATGGTCTTGTCATATATGGGGCAGGCACAGACACAGCACTTAAAGGGTCAAAACCATCTTCAACAAGGCCTGCCGCCTGGTCCTGGGAGTATACAAAATGACTCACTCTTGTGACCTATACAAGGAAACTGGCTGGCTCCCACTCCACCATAGACTCAATACCAGGCCTGCCTCCTTGCGAAAAAGTCCCTGATGGGGTCCATGCCTAGGGCTACTTCAGCCCTCTTTGAGTCTGCAGAACCATCTAAATGCACAAGGAGTGCCTCCAGGACTGTTCTAACTGTTCCCTCAAATGAACCACCCTTGGCCAAAGATCCCTCTCCTACTGTGGGCATAAATGGTTCAATGATCTGTCTGCAACCTTGCCAGCTCCCCAGACTTGACTACTTTAAAATGGGCTTCGATCTCTTCTTGCCAGCAAATCTGACTGCCAGTGTTTCTGTTAACCCATGGCCTCTGACAGCGGTTCTCACACCCATCAAACGCCACCCTCTTTCACTCCCACCCTCCTGTTCCACAACTGTCCACTTCCCCTCCCACCTCCCACCCACCTACTACCTCCTTGACAAATCCTCACCTTGGCTGCTAAAACATGCATTTCTGCAGACTGGGAGCACCTGCCTGAACTGTAACATGATTGTTAAACACTGTACCGCACTTAATTGGTGCTGCATTAATATGCTTCTCTGGAAGTGTGGTCCTGTTCCTCCTTACTTCTTGTACCCTTCTTAATGTTGTAACTGCATGCTAATACCACTTGTCAGTTGATGTCTTTCTGTTCTGCAATATTTAATCACCTGTAAATGTCTTGTATTCCTTGTTGACTTGGAGCCTTTGTAAGCGAGCCCCGGCTCAAAGGTATTAATCAAATTTGAAATAAATACAAAAATATATATATCTGGACATGTCCTTGATTGTCCTCCAGAATTTGGAGGAGCACTTTGCTGCAGAATCCAGTTTGGTAAGATAAAATTCTGCCTTAGCATCTCTGACCATTTTGTGTAGCGTTGAATGCCCTTCTGAATTGACACCAGTCTGAGTCAAGCTTAGTCCGCTAGCTTTTTGCACAACTTATCCCTACCAAACAATGCAGCTTTCAGCTCAGCAGAGAACCAACAACATATTTTGTTTTTACATGAATTTTACCATAGGGGCATACATATTTAGGGCCCCAACAAGTATATCATGGAAGATATCATATTCGAGTTAACTGTGTTGGCTAAGTAGAAGTCTTGCCAACGTGGTGAATCTTCAACTCATAGATATAGGCAGCCACATCAAAATTACGATGAGATCTTTTTGTAAGAAATTTAGCTGTAGGTCTTGTATGGTGCGATGATCTGACTGCAGCAGTGAAGCAATGGTCACTGACATCACCAAAGAAGGTTCCAGCATGTGAGAAGAGATGAGGCTTATTGACTAAAATAACATCCAACAGTGTGCTGTTGCTCTTGTTCTTTTGTTTGGATGTGTGGATTTGTGAATTAGTTGTACCAATCCACGGGAATCCTGAAAGTGTTTAAGGTGAAGCAGACTTCGATAACCAGTCGAAATTAAGGTCCCCTAGGATAGTGGTAGTTTCAAGGTTCTCTTTCTCCATAATACAGCCAAGATGTGTAAGAAGGAGTTTACCAGCAGATGGGGTTCTATAGTAAACCAATCACTCTGAGGGCAAGGGAAGTAGATAAATCCATCTTCAGGGAGAAACACTCAAATTCATTTTTGACAGAAGTAGAATCCAGGCAGGGCATTGTAAACCTTTCCTTAATGTACATCACCACCACCTCCTCTAGTAGGCCTGTCCATTCTGACTAACTGGTAGGAAGGAATACTAATCTCCCTGTTCTGAGAGGCTGGCCTAAGCCAAGGTTCGAAGATTACCAGAACATCTGGCTGAGTATGGCTGACCCACACCTGAATAATGGAGACTTTTTAGGAGGCTGCAGACATTAATATGCCAGAAATTCATGCCTTTAAAGGACAAATAAAGAGCATATTTTTAAAATGGTTGTTGAACCCACCCTTGTGGCTCAGTGTGTTGTCTTTCTCCGTATAATCACCTCTTGGGACTTAAAATTGTAAATGTCGCATTATAATTACTTACAAAGGTTTGAATTTTACTTAATCTCTGCTCCTCTTTCTGTGTCCTCACTAATGAGCTTGCTGTCGGTGGCATGCCGTCTGGAGTACCTCGCGATGCGTGTTTGAAGACGATGATGTCATTGTGGCGAGATGTATCACATTGGCAGCATGGCTGAGTTAGATGTTCCCGATATCCCAAACTTAAGTGAAGATTTTGACTTGCTTTCAGTGCCTCACCATACATGTTTGAGCCACTGAGGAGTGATCCAGTGCTAGATGTGGCTGCAGAGGCGGATACTTCATCAGAAGAAGAATCGAGAAGTCTGAAGCTGGTGAGGGTGGAAGGACTGCTCAGCCAGCCAGCGAGTGGTGGGTGAATTCTGTATTTCACATTGGTGTCAGTCAGTAGCTGGCCTGGGATTCAGCAGTACAGACGTGTTTCCCATAGTACTCATGTGATGTGTAATGGCATGATCGTTTATATTATTGATGTATAAAGCAATTTATATATAGATATATATATATATATATATAGTGCTATACCTTGCCATGCATCTTACTTTCTCCAGTGTCTTGACTCCTGTTGATGCTGTGTCATCATTTTGCATGTGGTTTAAATTAGTTGCTATGCTGTGTTGGTAACTGTATATGCCCCTGTCCTGCTAATATGGCCCCTTCTAAGTTCTCACTCCACAGCATGTCTCTCCCCACAGCTGAAAGGGTATGGCCTTAGGGACTCAACAGTGCATGGTGTGATACCTTTGAAGGAGGCGTTATCTTGCTGCAGTCTGTTCATCTTTTTGATGTTGTTGCCCCATGGGATGAGAGCTGCCATTGACATCCAACAGTCCCAGCTTGTGAACATCATTTATATGGTGGTGATGAGTGCTGGATTGCCGAGACTGTGGCTTGAGTTCCACTTGCACACCTGTACCACAGATGCTATCTACAGCTGGGGATTTTATTTTTAATTGTTGCCCTGGGCTCCAACATGCAATGACGCCTGCTCAGTGTGCACTGGAAAGGCATGTGCCACAGCCCTGATCCTGCATCTGTCGGCTAGGCAATGCAATCCCCTTGTTACCACCAGGGGCTGCTATTGCACCGCGAGCTAACCCTCCTCGAGGGAAAGAGAGCTGTCCATGGGACGCTCGATCCTTCCTCATCCCCACTGACCCCGGTGACCCTTGCTCATTTCTGAGCACAGGTTGCGGCGTGGCGCGAGGTGTGACATCCAGGGCCTCAACCCTCAGTGCCAGCGGGCCGCTAGCATAGTACTGCATGTTGGCATAGTCCATGTTGTTCTCTATTGCGCCAAAAGGGTTCAAAATCAAATATACCATGTACAAGTACACTTTTGTCAGAGGTTGGTAGATCAGAAGGCTGTGGGTTTTATCCTCACACCAGGAACTTTGTTGAAATCACAATACTGACACCATAGTGCAGCATGAGGGTGGTGCTGCATCGTGAGGCGCCATCTTTCAGATGACATATTGAACAGCAGTGCTATCTGCCCATTCTGGCAGTTGCTCTGGTGGACACTAAATATCCCGTGGCACACTAAGCCAAGGCTTGTTTCAAGTGCGACATGGAAGCACAGTGAATTTTGCTGATAGAGTTTGTCACAGTATGCAAGTTGTGGCTGTGTGATTCAAACCCTGGTCTCCAGGTTTGCACCTCATATCCCTTCACCTGGAGGCCTCCCTTACCTGTGTGGGTGGACAGGCAGGTAGATCTCCGATGCCCACCGGCACCATCATTACATCTGTGTCGGAGAGGGTGGGTGCATCATTGTGGCTAACATGCTTTGCTGTAGTGGGAGGTGAGCTGTCAACATCTTATCTGCTGGGTGGCCAATGGAGCACACACCGCAGCATCCTTGTATAGGTGCTTCAGTGGCGCATGGTCAGCAACACTGCATAGTGCACCTTGGAAGATACTGACCACAAGGATCTTCCAGAGAGTGATAAGCCCCCCACACTGGGAAGAGATCATCCAAAGGACACTGTGGAGCACTCCTGCCAGCCATCGCTCCTGTCGTCCCATGCTAGGGAGGGAACCCAGGTCATCAGCGTGAGAGGCGAGCAGCACCTGTCCCGTGCCATATTGCCAGACTACCTCCTTCCTAAGTAAGCATTAACCCACAACCGGATGTGTGGTTATTGGGTAGTAATGCACACCTGGTGCATTGTGAGACATGGGACAGCATGTCAAGTGTCCTGACAGACACACACACAGATGAGATGGCAGCACTTTGCTTTACATTCCATCTGTACTGTCTTCCTCTGCACAAACTGACTGGCCCCCATCTGTCTTTTGGTGATGGAGTCACAACATATTGCAACAGCATGCAGAACACCTTCTGTGTAACATCATACAACTTTCCTCATCATATGACATCACATACAGTGCTTTTATGGGCATCTGTTGCATGTCAAATGCAATTGTTTTTGGGTTACCAGTGTCTTGTTTATTTTATGCCAGTGTATGACTGCACCTTCTTCAATGTCATTGTGGGGACTAATGCTATGGCCATTTTTTCAGGTGTGACTGCGCAATTGCAATAAAATGGAGACCAATGTGGAGTGCATTTGTTGCCATGAGGTGGCAGCTGTAAGGTCAAAACGTGAAGAGGAACATGTCACCCGCATCACCGAGCTCGACTGCTTTCTGAGAAAACTGCCTGAGTCGCAATGTGATTCTCATTTCCTATTATGAGTATGAATTCATGGAGGAACCACTGATGATGCTGTTCCTCTAAACGAATGAGTATAAACCGTGGCGCAGATCAGTTTTTGAACCATGAAGTATTTACTGCTACCCGCTGTAACCAGGTACTATTTTCATCTACGTGGTAGTAGAAAGGGATTGATAAGGACTGAAAGGGATTAATAAGTGGATAAGGAGAGTCTCTTGAAGCTGAGTGGCAACCATAACACGAGGGGCACAGTCTTAAGCTGGAAGGTGGAGGTTTCCGATGGAGGTCAGGATTCACTTCTTCACAGAGAGGGTGGTGGACACTTGGAATGCATTGCCAGAGGAGGTGATCTAGTTGAAGACAGTGAGCAGCTGTAATAGAGGCTGGGATAGGCATGGGGAAGGTAAGGATCAAGGGTGGGGAGGATGGGAGGAGTGGTGAGAGAGGGCAGGACAGTAGCTGAAACTGCGGACATAAGCAGAGTAGATTAACCAAATGGCATTCTTCTGCTGGCTTCTTATGATGTTGGTATGTTCTATGTAGTAATACCATGCTTTGACCTGTCTCTGGACACATCTGTAAAAAGGTCACAGTTTGACTGGGTGTCTGCAACCACCGACCCTCCTCTGATACCACATAGGAGTCTTGAGACATTTTCCCATTGCCATGTAGTGCAATCACTGTATTTTTAACGTGCTATGTTGCAACTGCCCTTCTTGACATCCAGTGCACAACTCCTCAAAGAGTGTCCTGCATGTACACAAGTAATACCTATGCTGTTTTCTTACCCAACTCTACTGCTGACAGTTCATTAGTATGTTGATCCATGCCACTAGCACTTAATGCCAAGCAAATTTTGTGCATATGTATCAACATACTGTCAATATACAGTGTTGAAGGCCCCCGGTGGCTAAGAGTTTAGGTGCCAGATTACCTCTCATGCCATGCCATCAACCCTGGTTCGGAAATGAGTCATGGGCATGGGGGTTGGCAGGGGGGCAGGAAAGGATTGAACAACTGAGGACTGCACTCCTTTCCTGGGGGCAAGTCTGCTCTGACTTTCAGCGGCTCCTGGCGATGTCTGGAACACAAGCAAGTAGTGAGGACATCATTGCACGTCCGTGTCCTGGGGCAACAGAACAAAGGAAACACCCTTGTGCCTCAGTAGAAAAAGATGGGCCGAGTGAGAGACCACCACACAAATGCTGGATCCTCCATCCTGCCTGTGGCTGCTCCATGTGCCATGCATGGTCTGCCCACTACATTTCAGAAAGGTCAGTGAATGAACGGTGGTCCTGCCATGGGGTGCTTAGATTCAGGAGTCAGTGGTCCAGGATGAGTAACACAGAGTTGCCCCCAGACAGGTAAGGCTCAGAAATTTCAGGTGGGTGGCTAGGTTTGTGGAACGTCCTCCACCGAGACAGTCCGAGAACATAGAGGAGGAACAAAGAAAGCTGGACCCACCAAAAATACAGAGTGGGAATCAAACCCCAAAATCAGGAAGTGGTAGTAAGTCATATCAACTGACAATGTCCCTGCCAGAAACTGGCCAAGTTTGCATCTCAGGTGTGCATAAGTAACCCTCATTGTACAACACACCATTTTGAATACAGCACGTTATTTATGTGTCCTCCATGACAAAGGATGGATATCTGCTGGTAGTATGTGGGTGTCATGTGGCATGCTGGCAATACAAACATGGGTTCTTTTTATGAGTGGCATTGATGCTATACTGCTATAGATACACACTGCTGGCATCTGCCACGCTTGTCCACTCATTAGGTCCACATCCGCAGCTCCCTGATCTCCATCGGGGTCATGGGGACACTGACTACTCCACTGCCTCCCCCGGGAGAGGAGAGCAGCCCAACGGATGCTTAATCCTCCCTCCTCCCCTACCGACTTCAGCGCCTGACCTTGCTCCCAACCTGGTCTGGCAAGTGCAGTCGCGGTATGGCATCCAGCGCTCAACCTCATCACCACGGGCCGGTGGAACTCTATTTCTTGTCAGTGCCATCTGTACAGGTCGGGAGGTGGCCATATCATGTCGTGGAGTGCATGGACCATTCGTTCATTGATCACATCCGTAGCTGCCAGCATATCGCGAGTCTTGGAGCCTAGAGGGAGTGTCCAGTGTAGGTGATCTGGAGAGGAGTACTGAGCACAAAAACACCAGTATCTGACACCAAATGCCTGGTAGGTAAGTACTGAGAGGGCCTGGTGGGTGGGGGAGAGGACTGCTACTACTGCTCAGAACATCGGATCACCTATCCCGAGTGTCATTTTTTCGTCTGGTGTATTGTGAGTTGTTGGTAAAAACAGAGTAGTACCACTAACTGCCATGGGGAGGGGCAAAACATACAGGGTGGATGATGCTATTTGGCAGCAAACAAGCACATCAGTGAGAAGTTCAATCGGGAAATTAATAAAATTCTATGTGCTACCACAATTTTACTTTCACTGAGTCTGTGTGGGAGATGTAATCTCCACTGGGACTCATCCATGCTGCTGTCCTAGAGAGGGACTCACAGAAATCATGAGGAAAATCAGGACAGCAGCAGTAGATTTCTGAATCAAGTTAGTGAAGGAACAAGCAGACTCTGTCGCTACTCTGGGTGGACTCACCCAGTAAGCCTGTGTGTGTTGCAGCTCTGCAAAGGTCAATCAAGCTATAGCTCAATGACTATGTGAGGACAGTGGGAGCATGACAGGGACAGACAGCTCTGATGAGCAAGTGACAGACCAGCATAGTCAGGTTATTTCATTTGTTATGTTGCTACAGCTGTGAGTTAGCAGCAAATTAATTATACCTTGCCTTGCTGGTCTGTCACTTGCTCATCAGAGCTGTCTGCCCTGTCATGCCTCCTAGTATCCTCACACAATCATTAATAATAGCTGTATTGACTTTATGCAGACCTGCATCTGGCTTACTGGTCATCATGAGTCACCCAGAGAGTAGTGACAGTCTGCTTGTTCCTCTCACTAGTAAGCTTGTCTTCAGAAATTATTGATGCTGTTGCTGTCTTCAGATTTTCCTCATGCTGCTGTGAGTCCTCTCTCTCAGGATAGCTGTATGGAACAGTCTCAGAGGAGATGGTTGGTCAGTGAGTTAAGCTCAGTAGTGAGAGAGTCTGCAGCTTGCTCCCATTATTCACTGCATGTTCTATGTTGTTCTTCAGCTGTATGGTGTGTGGAACTGCATAACTGAGATTACAGCTCAGCAGATCACTGTGTTGTCATTACAGGGAGCAGACTGCCTGGCAGTCAGAGTGACCAGAACTTGATACTGCAATTGGTTGTGTAAGCAATAAGACTGACACGGTGTAAGCTTTACACAGTTTAACACACGGCCAGAGGTGTACTGAGGCACGAGGGCTTCAGGCTGAGTGCTCCAGCCTAGCCAGTGTTAAAAGTATGTAACGCATACACTGAGTGGCCTATAACGCTGTGAAATGACCTTTAAATTATAGTGGACGTGGAAAGCATAAAAGCCTACCTTGTCCTGTGTCACTAGTATCATGATTGACACAATGTGTTGTACTATACACCTACTGCAGAATACTGTGTCATAATAGTTCCATTTTAGCCATTATGGTATGTTCATCAGCAACATATTAACAACTGAATGCATATGAACTGTGTTACATAACTCTTTATTACCATAGTGACATGTGTAACTGTTTCCTCGTTTATCTTTGCAGATCATTCAGATTTCTTGCTGATCGAAAAATTTGATTAGGTGGATTTGCGTCATCTTGGAATATATAACAGAAGAGTTTTGCCGTCCCGCGCCAGTTGTCTATTCATGCAGTGTTTCCGCTGAGGAATATACTGGCTTCGGAGAAGCTGATCGACCCACACAGAACTAATTACAATGTTCTATAAGAGACACATTATATAGTACTTTTGTATTACAATAAAATGTTCCTGTTGTTTTCAAGTTATTACTTGATAATTTTGTAAGTCATTATTGATAGTTGTATGCAGTTCGGTGCATGTGTGTAATGTTGACACATGTATTGAAAATGTTTGTTATACTTAGCATTATGCTCAGGGTATGTGTTTATACATGATGCAATATATTATGGAATGTTGGTTGCCATATATATTGCAGCCGAACTGTACAGTCACTTAAATTGTGATGACTGTGACTCCTTCGTGCCACCTAGGTACCCCGCTGTCACCATGCCCTGACCCCAGCCAACACCACTCCACATTGAGCACCTTAGCCAGTGTAACCCTTGGCCGGATGTGTCCCCTCCTCCTAGAAAAAAAGCACCGTGGGAGATGGCACCCGTACGCACTCGGTCTTGGCCCATGTGCTGCTGTGATGGTCTTGGCAGTCTCAGGTTGTCGGTAGCAGTGTGGCCCAGCAAATGTCATCCAACAGTCTAGGGAACGTCGGCCACACCACCCATTCAGCTTGACCTAATGTGTTACTGCCTCCTCCAGAATCTGGCATGAGTCAGCAAAAGTAAGGTCACATCCACGCTCCCCAGGTGCAGGAAAGCAGTCAGACACTCAAGTCCTCCTCTCCCAACCGCCCTCTAGCACCCCTATGTTTATTTCCAGACCTTGGCTGGCATCCAATTGGAAATCAAACCACTGTGCTGATGGTACAGCTAACATCCACTTTTTCTGCTGTGTAGGGCCTCCTAACTAACCATGTCACAGAGTGACATAAATAGAATAATCTACCCTATTCTATACTGCAGTGCACCCACATCCAAAGCCTGATCACTGTATGAAATCAAATAAGGCACTGAGTCACATTCTCATAGTGTAGTGCCCACCCCAGCTCCTGTTGGCAGTAGCCGCACCACTAGCCACACCAACCAATCAATGTGTAGTATGTTCTGTACGCTTACCGGCACCGGTCACAGAGTCAGGCTACCACTGGCCCACTAGCTTAATGCTGGTCGATTTTTATATCGGCTAGCACAATTTTCATTTAACTAGCGCTGTGAACAAGTATTGGATAAGGTAAAATCTGAATGAGTACACTGTGTGCCAGAAGAAAAATAGTGTGTGGCTAGTGGAGTTCCCAATCAGTAACCCTACTGGCTAGTGCCTGCAAACTTCATTTCGACCACTGTGAACAGTATGTGGCTGGCAGTGGCAGGGTGAGTAGTGCTGGTCAGTGTCACCACACCGTTGGTTTGGGGTGTGGGTATGCTGCATACCATGGTGTGGTGTATAGACAACACACTATGTGAACGGCACTCTGTGTCTTATTTGATTTAGTGGCTGGGACCATGAGTAGGGTACTACAGTAGAAATAGGGTGATTTTTTTTTTATGTCAGTCTGTGTTTGGTCAGAGAGGTTGTGTCAATACTATCGAAAGAAGCTCTATATATTTTTATGTCACCACCACTGAAGGCTCTGTTTCCGGCTAAGGTGCTAGGGGATTGTGCTTGTCCAGGAGCAGAACTGTTTGTATTATTATGGCAGAATGAAACAGTACTATATTCACTTTCACTACTAATTGATTTCAAGTAGTCCTTTGTGCATCATGTTTCTGGTTGTGATATTTTATGTCACTCTGTGTTCTGGCCAAGGAGGGTGAGGACCATCCACTATGGAAAGTGGACTTTGTTATGCCACTCTTCGCTGGGCATCCAGATATGTGTTTGCAAAGGTACTTTTTAATAGGGAGAGGGATATGCATGAGGTACCCATTATTTGAACCTTGTAATGCAATTTCACACAGCAGCAGTTACTTTTGTGTGACATACTAGAAGTCTGGAACTAATGTGTGCACATTCTTGAGATGAACCCACATCTGCTCAGAAGATGTCCAAAATAGACAACATTACAGAGTCAAGATGCATTTGGTGACTACAAACATGCTTTCCTTTGCTGACCCATTTCGATTGCTGTTTATGTTTGGTGGTAGATGGATGTCGGGGGTGATGGTGATTACACATTGCACAGGACAGAAACTATTTTGTTGCATACCTGAGATTGTGCAAAACACTATTGTTTGTCCTACCATGTATGTATATGAGTATGGAAAATCAATACACATGTGGTGAGCATTACAGACTGATTGTGCTGCTGAAAGTAGTTGAATAAAGAATATTCAAGTCTCTCAAATGTCATGTTTACTTTACCACGCAGCCGTAATTTGTACCCACAACAGTCATCAAGGCAACTGGTCAACATATTCTCTTTTTTGAACAGCTCTGCTGCAGTTGCCCAAATTGAAGCAGAAATTGCACCTGATAAATCAAAGAACTGTAAACCCTTCATTAGGATGATAGAATAATCCTTCCTGCCGGCCTGGTGGTGCTGAGGGCTGAGGTGCTGGACTTCTGCACCTCGTACACCGACGACATGGATATGGAATGGACTAGGCCACCGGGGTTTTCGAGGGAGAGGAAGGATTGAGTGACTCATGACTGCTCTCATTCCTCTGGGGTGTGCAAGGACACTGTGCTGCATTGCAGTGGCACCTGGCGGAAGCTGGGTGCACTGTTAGCTGAGCCAGAACAAAGGGGTGGACCGTGTGCAGGCATCCGCATGTACATACGTGGCGCCATTGCACATTCCGCTTCTAGGGGACTAACCTGGAGGAAAAATGGCAGACCAACTGCATGGGCTGATGGCTTGCCCTGCTCCCCAGACCCATGAAGACATAGCCACTGGTGTCTGTGACCAGGTCCCTTTAGAGGTGAGGCTGTCATTAGCCAGCCTTGTGAGGGTGCATGAATCTGCATGACAGACCTGGGCAGGTGCCGCATACAGGCCGATGGTGGTGGGCAACTCTAGCCAAGGAGGATAAAATTATTCAATGATGAAAAAAAAAAAAAAAGAGAACAATCCTTCCTCGGACCCGAGAGTCACAACATTCTGCAAGGAGTGCGGCACCAGTCCTCAGTCCGTACCACTGCAGAATCATTTAGTCATGCTGGTGCTGACAGAGCAGCCGGGAGAGGCACCCATAGCAGTGGAAATGGAGGTGAGGTTCCTCAGAGGGAGGCCCACTGGAGGAGGAAGATGCCCCAGCCAAGGAGGAAGCAGTTGCTAGTAAGGGTCTTGTTGTTAAGGGATAGACCTGGAGTGGTGAAGGAAGGATGAGAGAGGTGAACTGACTGAAGGTACTTCAGCTTGGAGGATGGAGAGTGAACCAGAGGATCCCTAGGGCAGCAGGAGATAAGAGGGAGGTAGATGTTATTGTCTCACCTTGGGATAAAGAGACCCGTCAAGGAACAGCATAGGGATAGTGCAGGAAATCTGAGGGAGCTGGGGAGGAGCCTAAGGAGGTGGCACGTATGGTCACTTTTGTCAAGGTGTTACTCTATATGGCTGGGAGAGGAAAGGACACTGCACACTAGGGCTTGAACAATTGGTTGAGGTCATGGTGCATGGAGGAGGGCTTTACTACATTGGGACTGTGGCCCAACCTAGGGAAGATATGGGCCTCTATTGGGGAGACAGTCTTGTGCATCTTTACAGGATGGGACCACAGTCCTTAGTGGAGGTTTAAATGCTACTTGTATAAGCAGTTAAAGTAGCCGGGGGGTGCTGGTAGGACTAAGGGAGGCAGCAGTTGTTCTCCATAGATTATAAAGCTGTAGGGATAGAGGGCCTAGGGACAGTAAACTGTCCCGGGTAGGTGTGCAAGAAGACAGGCATTGGGACAAGGCAGAGGACAAAGGTGGCATACATTAGAGAAGGAAGGAGTAAAGGAGACAGGTAAAGGAGAGGGTAACAAGGGTAGAGCTGTGCTGGAAGTGTCAGGAACAACATGAGGGGGAGTAGGGTATGGAGGCCATGTGTGGCAATGCAAGGAGTCTGGATATCAAATTGCACATCTGGAGGTCATCATGGCAGAGGATAGGATGGTTTCCTGGCCCAAATGGATCACGGTGCACTTATAGTCATGACTGTGACATGGCCGTGAATGGACTAGTCTTTGTTCAGGAGAGGCAGGGATGGGAGATGGGAGGAGGGGTTGTACTATATGTAAGGCAGGGAATCAGGGCTACAGCAGTGTAGGGAACCAGGAGGAAGAGAAAGTGCCAGAGTACTGTAATCATCCTGGAGGCAGGCACTGGGTGCATCCAGACCTCCAACACTGGCAGAGGAGTTGATAAAGCAGTTGGAGAAGACCTCATCAAGATAGTGACTAAGAGAAATGATACTAGTTGGTGACTTCAATCTGTCAGATGTGGTTGGAGTCCTCCCAGCTGCATGTTTGGCAAAGAGCATAGCTATTCTCTTGACCCATAAAAGGAGCTTTTCTCAGGCATCTAGTAGTAGTCAGATCGAATAACACACTAGCAATAGGCAGCGCCTGCACTTGGTGTTTAAAAGAGGGATGGCATTGCAGATGTCACAGTGGGAAGTCCCTCTGGGTGCCAGCGATCACCATACAGTTGCAGTTTAACATTAACAGTGTCTAAAGTTGGAAAGGAGGCTCACTCACCTTATCATATTTTATATTCCACAAGTTCATTTATTAAACTGTCAGAATGAATTTTCCTACGTTTCATGCACAATGCAGTTCATCAAGGAAATTCTGTGCTATCTATACAAAAATGAATATTATATTATATATATATATATATATATATATATACACACATAAATAGAATTATAATTCTGATTATATGATGGTATGTGAACATCCTGTAACCTCATTGGTCAAAACATGTCACATGACTGGGGTAATCCTGCATTACCCATGGCTGAGGAATACCATTTTTAAAAACATGATTAAACACATTTTATATCTGTTTTACACATGGGTCCATCTAGAATCACAATAAGCGTATTCCAGGGTGTGAGTTATTGGGGATTTACCCACTTCTTAGGTGAGTTAAGCCACCAGCTGCTACCGTGACATACCATACAAGGCATGGTAAACCCCAACAACCCACACCCTGTTGTGCCTTATTGCTTAAATGTTAAGTAACAAAAACTTAGGAATATAAAGGTTGTGGTGAGTGAGCCTCACTTCCAACTTAAAATACTATTAAACACTGTTGAAACAGAATCCTCCTGTTTTTATATTTCCAGGAGGGGCCACACTGACTGGGTGGTTTAACATGAAGACAGGAACAAAACAAATGAAAACATGGATCCTGGACCTAGGAGGTTTGATTTTAAAGAAGAGGGGGTCTGTTGCTTGGGGGTGGCCAGATTGGCAGGAGGGTAGAGGTACAGTGAGGAAACATAAGGGAGGGCATAATTAAGGATCCAGCCTCTACATGAAGGAAGTGAGTAAAAGCAGAAGGAAAAAAAAAAAAGAGTGCCCATTGGTTCTATAGGGAAGTGACCAGGGCAGGAAGACGGAGATGTACCGAGGAAAGTAGGATATTCAGTATGTGAAGAGAAGGCAACAGAGGAAAGTATAACCAAAGGGGTAGCTAAAAGGATAAGGCTTTCAGTATATAAATAAAGAAGAGGAAGGCAAATGAGGGATGGTGAGGATAAAAGTCATGAGAGGGAATGTGCAAAATAGGATCAATAAAAAGAAGCATTCTGAAGATGGATTCGGCTCTGTCTTCACATTGGATGGAGGGAGGGGGAATGGACCAGAGGGAGCAGCAAGGAACAAAAGGAGGCGGACACAAGTCCATTTTAAAAGGAAAGAGACCAAGGGATTGCAGCTTCTCAAAGTGGTCAAGTCTATGGGACTGGATGGGATACATCCAGGGTATTGAGGAGGTGCTAGCTGACCCACTGACAGCCTTATTCAACAGCTCTTTAAAACAGGCATGGTTCGGTGGGGCGGGAGGAGGCAGATGTGGTCCATCTACATAACAGTGGTGGCAGGGAGGCATAAGCAATAAGACACTCCAAGGTGTGTATGGAACATTTTTAATGCACAACCAGGGGCATAATAAGGCATAAGGCTGCAGGCTGAGTGACTTTAACCACTGGCTGTGTGGTACAATATGTGCCATGAACACCCTGGAGTGTCTTATTGACCTTATAATATGGGCTACATTTTTGGTTATAAAAAATAATTTGATATAAAAAGGTTATTGTTATCAGATTTTCTTATAAAACAGTCCTTCCCAGGCATAATGATGTAATTGAATTGCTTATAAATATTCATGACCTCATTTGCATATCCTGGCAAGGATTGTTAGGTAGGAGATTTTACTACAGCGATATGGGACAGCTCGGGACAGATATGCTTCAGTATTGGGGTGTGTTGCCTTCCAGAATTGCCATTGTTACTGTAAATATAAAAAAAAAACACACTTAATGCAGTTGCACGGACGTCTCCCTCCCTCCCCAGTACAAGTAACCCCCAACTACAAGTCAAGCTTAGACAGAAACACGAGGCACTGGGTTACAACTACTGTAGTATGAGAGAGCCTGTGAGCAAATAGTGAACATTGAAAAACAAAAACAAGTGACAGTAACAAGTTGTTGGTAACGAACTGGGATGACCCCCATTGCCAACAGAAAACAATGGTGGAATTTGAAAACTGAACGTTACAACTGCTTGCTGATTTTTGTTTTGTAAAGTGGTGCAAGCTTTTAGGCACTTGTTATTACCTGTGCATGGAACAGATTTGATGCATTGGTAATAACCAATCAGAAAGCTTGGATCTTGTTGTCACATTTTATAATAGCAACTATAGGACAGTCAGTCCCTCCACTTCAGTGGTAGGGAAATTAATGGAAACCCTGTTAAAGGAGAGCTTGGTAGAATATCTTGAATCCAGTGGGCTACAATACACAGGCAGCATTAATTCACGTGGGTGGTGTTGGTGGTGTGGTTGTGGTAGATGAACCTAATTGATTTGTTCGAGTGGGTGACCAGGGAAATAGATTAGTGGAAGCAGGACTTAGTCTGCACCTGGACTTTGAAGAAGGCCTTCCACGCCAGCCAAATAGAGACCCATAACAAACATTGAACAGCCTACGAGGGATCCTGAGTGGTTAAATTGGGTTAGAAGCTGGAATAAAAGGATAGGGTGACAGAAGGTATGGTTAATGGCACTCACTCTAATGATGGGGCAGTGACCAGTGGGGTGCTGCAGGGCTCAGTACTGTGACCGATCATCTTCAGTGTCTTCATAAGTGACATTGCAGAATAACTGCAAGTGAAGGTATGCATTTTGCAGAAGATACCAAATTCTGTAAGAGGTTGGATGCTGGGGGTGCATAGGGATGTTGGGGAAACTAGAGTACTGGTCAAGAGCATTGCAGTTAGGGTTCAATGCCAAACGTGCAAAATCATGCACCTAGCGATAGGAAATCAGGATATGAGTATATGATGGGGGGATACTGACAGTTATTAAGCAGGAGGGAACTTGGTCTTACATCTGATGACTTCAAAGTGACAGGGCAGTGCGACCAAGCAGTGAGAGTAGGGACAGCAGGATGCTGGGATGTATCAGGAGAGGTATTCCATCAGAAGGGAGGTGGTGTTGCCACTATATCACTCACAGGTGAGACCACACCTAGAGTATTGTGCAAGTTCTGAAGACTGCAACTCATAAAGGGTATAGGCAGGATGGAGGTAGTACAGAGGAGGAGACTAAAATGGGGCAGGGGTTGTACCAAAAGATCTATGAGGAGAAATGCCAGGAATCTCAACATGACACACCCTGGAAGGGAGGGGAGGGGAGTGAGAGGTAAGTAAAAATTTAATTTTAAGTGCTTTTCAATGCCAAAGCGCTGTACAAATAGAAACAATTAAATACATACATATAACATAAAACAACAACAATAACAATATAATCACAATAAAATCACTCTCCATATGCCTTTTGAAATAAATAAGTTTTTAATTCTAACTTAAAACTCTCAACGGTCAGACAGCTCATATCCGACGAGGTAGAGAATTCCACAGGGTAAGGGCAGCGTAAGAAAATGCCCGTGCTGCAGAAGTTTGACATGACAGAGAACTACAAGCACGTCACCAGGGCATACATGGGTGCAGGAGGGAGTCTCAAATGAGAAACATCACCAGGACCATACAGCATGCAATGAAGCTGGGTGGGAGGGGTAGTTTTAGAGGGATGTGAAGAAGTACTATGGCGTAACACCTGAAACACACCACAGCGGAAGAGAGATGTCACATATAGTGGTAGGTTGCAAGCATGTGGTGACAGACATAGAGGATATCAGTAAATGGGAAGAGAGCAGGAGGGTCACCAGAGACCATTTAGGACCCAAGAGAGACACTAGGCAGGGACTATCTGGGCAGACTGGGTGGGCTAACCAATCCTTCGCTGCCTACAAATTCAAGTTTCTGTAGAGAATTTATCTCCTATTGCAGTAAATATGCCCCCGTCAATATATCCTCCTAAGTGTTGTGAATTCACCATACTGCAGTAACTCTAACCTACCAAGTGTAGTGACTGTACCCCCACTCTAGTAAATTTACCCTTGCTGTAGTAAATCACCTTCCAAAGGGCAGTGAATCTGCCCAATACAACAGTAAATATACCCACTGCTTCAGTAAATATACCATCCCAAGTGTAATGAATCAATTGCTACTGCAGTGAATACAGAAAATTAAACATTGATAGCAGATAAGGACTGCTAGGCCCATCTAGTCTGCTCATTTTCCTTGCCTACTGTAAAAGCCGCAGACCCTACTTGATCTCTGGCTATCTCTGACTATTCGTCCTGCTTCATATTGCTAGGGTTCCCCATGCCAGTCCCATGCATGCTTGAATCCCCACTGTGTGTTCCCGACCACCTCTGGTGGGACTCTTTTCATGTATCCACCACCTTTTCTGTGAATAAACGCCTCCTGTCGCTATCCCTTAGTCTACACCCTTCCAACCTCATGTCATGCCCCCTCACTCCTGGACATCTCCTTTTCTGAAAGATATTAGCCTCTGGTACCCTATTTATGCCTTTTAGATATTTGTAGGTTTCTATCTTATCTCCCTGTCTCTCCTCTCCTACAGGGTATACTGTACAAATTGAGGTCTCCCAGCCTCTCCTAATATGACTTTGGTGCAGGCCCTGCACCATCTTTGCTGCCCTTCTTTTAACTGCCTCCACCCTGTCTACGTCCTTGCGAGATGCACCCTTCAGAACTGGACACAGTATTCCAAATGAGCCCTCACCAATTACTGTATCTGTACAGTGGCATCACAACCTCCTTCCTTCTGCTGGTGATACCTGTCTCTGTGCATCCCTGCATCCCACTGGCTATCCCACAGCACTAGCACATTGTTTGACCACCTTTCCTCATCACCCCACTACTGCAGTAAATATACTCTCGTAGTGCAGAGAACCCATCCAGTATTACAGTAAATCACCCACTTCTGCAGTAAATCTGCCCTCAACGTGCAGTGACTGTACTGCCTCCTGTAGTTAATATACCCCAACTGCAGTTAATCTACCCCCTACAGCAGTACATCTGCCTTTCAAAGTACAGTGAATCCACCATCTACTGCACTGAATTTACCCCTTACGGCAATATACACCCCCACTGCAGTAAATCGACCTCTACTGTAGTAAATCTACCCCGACGTATAGTGAATACACCACGCTGCACTAAATATACCCTACTTTAGTAAATCTACCTTCCCAACTGTAATGAAGTCAACCACCAGTGCAGTAATTATACCCCCGTGCTGTAACACTTGCATCATACCAAGTGCGGTAAATGCACGCACCACAGTACATGTACACCCTACTGTAGTAAGTCTACACTCCCAATTGCCATGAATCACCCCTACTGCATAATTATACCCATTATTGTAGTAAATATACCCCACTGTAATAAATCTACCCTCTCATGTGTAGTGAATCCACCCCTACTGCAGCAATCATATCACTCATACTGCTGTAATTATAACTCCACTGCAGTAAGGCTAACATTACAATAAGTAATTCACACATCACAATGTATTAAAATAAGACTTTATTGACAGTGAACATGTCCCATTAAAGAAAGAATTTGAGGAGCATGACGATTTCAATACAAACAGTTTGCTGGACAATTCCTCTGATGTACAGTGCTATCCTACTATTATTGTATGTTGGTGGTGGTGGTGGGGGAGCACTGAACATGCTGAAGTTCAGTACACGCACCACAGAAAAGTATATTTAGCATACCACTATAACATGACAGAGTTAAGCAAACATAATACATTCACTACATGAATGTCAATAGTTTGTCCTTAAAAATCGCATGGAAAGACAAGGAGAGATCTGCTTCACTACTGAGGAGGATAGTACCTGTCACTACAGTGGCGTCATCACTTCAGATGTTAAATGGCCTTTACGAGCTGGTAAGGAGACCACGTCTGAGAAGATGCACACTGATTAATAATTACGGAGCGATTTAAAATAAAACTAAATAGGCTTTTTCTTCACAACTTCGTGGCAGCACTTTGAAGGATAATGCACCAAGCGACCAACTGGGATCTCTGCTACAAGGTACCAAAATACCTCTGTTTATTTGTCTTTAAGACAAGCAGCATCCAAGGGGATGTAATGGTAATAGTTAGGACCAGGGTTTAGCTCAATGTTACCCAAGCATAACAGCAAAGAAGTAATATCTTTGATAGGGTGGTGATAGTTAGTTTAAGAATCCTAGTCCTAGTACGTCTATAAGGCTTGCCAGGTTCAGTAAGCCAATCAACACCCTGAAGGTGTACTGCCAGTGAGCCAGTGTTGAGAATGGGAACAGGTGAACATACACCACTCTATCATGGTTCTTCGGTGTTGTCAGCCATCCCCAGAGGAAAATGGGGAGTATAGACAAGCTCAGTTGGAAGGGTAGCAGAGTGGGTGTAGATAAGGTCAATCTTGTAGCCTAGAGGAAGAGAGGGTATCTAGCTCCAGGTAGAAAAACCGTTGAAGCAGGGAGCAAGAGAAAATGAAATGAAGAGGCAGAAAGGGCAGAGTCATAGTGCTTAGAGGATGTGTAGAGAATAACTGGGAGGGTCAGTAGGGCAAGAGCTAGCCTGTGGAGGTGAAGCAAAGAGGGAGAGTGAGCGATGGGGGTCCCAAGTAGAGTGAGCAAATGAGGGTACAAGCAGGGTGGATACCAAGGTCAAGTGGGTGGAGCCAAAAGCCTATTTATTAAAGGTAGGGTGGGGGAGCAGAGATTGCAAATTTTAGCAAATGTCAATGCAAAGCAGAGAGCGGAAGCAGAGACGACAATCCAACAGAGAAAGGCATGGCCAATCAGTGGCCGAGTGGAGAACAGTGGTCCAATTAGAGGAGGGTGGCAGCAGGTGGCGGCCTGTCAGAGCCGCACAGTGTTACCCGGGCAGCCAGGACTCTTAACCGCTTTGAAGGTGTACTGGTCATCCAGAGGATGGAGTGCGGGCAGCTGGCAGGATTAGCCGTGCCACTCACTGGAAGCCCTATCAGGGCAGTGGATCTAGTTTAAGATATAAAATGTAGGTTAAAATAGGGTGTTTTAGCTAGGGCAGAGGGTACCAAGGCAACTTGAAGATTATCGGGCTATGTTGAGGGTGGGGATGGGAGCATGGGCAAATTTAAGCCAGAAGGAGAGAAAGTGAAAGAGAAATTGCATTATTTACAGGACAAAGCTTATAACTGTGACCCAAATGGAATCTGGTCTAAACAGAAAAACTGTATCACTTTAAACTTAGTTTCTGATCCAGGGTAGATTAACACTGGATCTTAAATCTACAAACCTGTAGCCTAAAAGAACTTACACTTCAAACTACCCTTGGAGTGCAAAATTGCTGTAAACAGGCTTAGGTTTTCCCATTTTCCTCCTTCTGTTCATTTGCTTGAGCCAGTGTTTGGTTCCTTGGTTCCTCTGTACCGCTTTCTGCCCCTGTGCCCTGCTCCATCTAGAACACCCCGCCTGGAATTTCCCTCCGTCCCCTTTTCCCCAGCCTCATTTCAGCTCCTTGCCCCTGTATCCAACCTTTTACACAGAAGTGCCTGTCTCCTGCATCCTTTCTCCCTGCCTGAGTTTTTCCTGTGCAGTTCTCAAAGGTCCCTCACTTGCTGTTCCTATCTGTGCATTGTCAGAGTCCTGATCACGGGGTCCTTCCTCCTATATGATTTCTGATGCCTTCCTCCCTGCCTAACCTGTTTCAGTGGAGTTCTCAATGGTCCTGCACTCCCTGCTCCTACCTGTGCATTTTTACAGAGTCCTGCTGTTGGGATCCTCCCTTCTCTCTCTCTCTCTCTGGCATGGGCTCCACTATCTCTGTTGCCACTGCCCCCTCTTGTGATTGTCCCTCAGTGTACTCTCACCCTTCTTCCTTCCTGGTCACTGGATCTTTGTCCTATCTTGGTGATCCCCTTTCTCTTCTTGTCTGCTTTTCCTCAAGCTTTCTACAAACACCTCCCCAGGGTTGTTCCCTCCCCACTGCAGCGTATCTCCTCCCTTCCTGAGTCTTTTCCTGGCCATCCCTCCCCCACCAAGTACCTCCTCCTTCCTGAGTCCCCAAGACTGCACCATTGTTATTATGTTCAAGGGGTCCCTCCTTTCCAACCCCTGACTGTTTTGCCCTGCTCCTGTTGTCACACTTGGAGTTTTAGAGACTCTATCCTTGTCTATCTGCCACTCTTCCTGCCCCTCCTTATGCCTGAGGAGATCTCTATAAGATTCTGCCTTAAACGTGCTAACTTTGCCTTTATCCACCTATCTTTTGGCAGATAGCACAGACCCCTAGCTTCCACAGGGTGCTAATGAAAACAGCAGCCCAGCAGCCATTGCATCCCGCTATTCTCCCCATGCCATCCCTATATCTTGTTGGTGCCATGTAACATCCCTCTCTTATTCCTCTCAAGTGGGAGTCCACTGCTGCTGTCCCTGACCCCTGCCAGCCCCATCCCCTATGATTTCTCCCTGGTCCAAGCCCTTCTCTCCTGACCCTTCTCATATTTCTTTCTTTACAGGCCCCTAAAACAATCAGCAAATGCCCCTTGCCTACCCAGACAGTAGATCAATCCAATAACAAGGAAAAAGTGATTGGCTAGTAGGCAAGAGTTGACTCGCTTAGTAGGCAAAATTAAATGACCAACCCAACTACCAAAATGAGGTGCCTGTCTGTTACAAAAGATAGCAAAGTTAACTGGCTAGTAAGAAAGTTACATGACCAACCCAAATACCAAAGGGTGTGGCTTGATCATAACACAGAGCTTCATTCCCCAACAAAATTTCTTTCAAGACAATTAATAAATTCCCTTCGAAAGGCTGGAAAGTGTGCTTAGCTACCACCCAGATCTCCCCACCCCTCTTTCTAGCTATAAGCTTATTTTCAGATACTCATTCCTCCTCCAAGTCTGACTCCCATTCAGTTCTTTGGTTGACGTGCACAGCTCCTTCCCGCTTGTTTGCTATCCTCCAATGGGATCCTTCCTGGCAGCCTTACTCTACCCTCCCCAGGCATTTATTAGAGGTTCGGGCTCGGTGGGTGGGCTGAGAGGAAAATCCGCCTGGTCCTCCTCCTTGCTGTCTGTACCCTGGCCACTCCCCATGGCCAGGAAGACTCCCCAATCTGCCACTGGCTTCGGGCGCCCTGACCAGCTCCATGTGGCTGGGAAATTCTTCTTTCCACTGCTGCTCTTCTCCCAGAAGGGTGTCTTCTGCCCAGCACCCTGGCAGACTCCCTGTGGCCAGGAAAACAGCTCTTTTGGGGAGACGGCCAAGCAGCTTTTAAAGCCTGCTTGGCTTACATCTCCCACTGCTGCTTCTGATTGGCTTCCTTCCTCTGTGCCAGTTTGGTGCACTTCACCAGCTCCCTACAGCTGGATTGGCCACCGCAAAATCCCCTGGTCCTCCTCCTTGCTGTCTGTTCCCTGCAGCCAGGAAGCCTCCCCGATCTACCTCTGCTTCCGCACCCTGACCCACTCTGTGCGGCCGAGAAATATTTATTTTTCACTGCCACTCCTCTCCCGAAGGTCTCTTCTGCTTGGCACCCTGGCCCACTCCTGTAGCTGGGAAGACAGCAGACATTGCAGAAGGACTGGAGAGGATGGTCTGCCTGTTTGCAGATGACACCAAGACCTGCAACAGGGTGGATATCCCTGATGGGGTGGAGAAAATGAGGAGGAACCTGGGGAAGCTTGAAAGGTGGTCTGAGGTATGGCAACTGAGGTTTAATTCCAAGAAGTGCAAGATAATGCACTTGGGACAAAGGAACCCTGGGAGAGCTACAGGATGGGGAGAGTTGCTGACAATCACCAAGGAAGAAAAGACCTGGTGCTTATAATTTCAGATTACCTCAAAGTGTTTATGCAGGGAACAAAGGCTGCAGGGCCAGTGGCATGCTGGGGCATAGGCAGTGGTATTACTAGCAGAAGGCTAGAGGTTGTGATGCCACTGTATAAAACTCTAGTGAGGCCTCATCTAGAGTACTGTGTGCCAGGGGAGTAGCCAGGATTTTTAACTTGTACTCAAGAGCTGGCAGAACTGTTGCCCTCCCTTCATAAACACAAACCAAAAGATGTGCTGCCCAACCACACAACACTGCCTCATCCACATTTCAGTCAACAGTCTGTAGTAAGTCAATGCTCAGGATAGATTTACATTTTATTTTATCTTACACATACACACACTGCTGCGATGTGCACACACACACACACACACACACACACACACTACCAGTTAGACAGAAGCTGGCTGCAGTATTTGATTGGGTCATTCATACAATAATGGCCTCTAAGTTATGCACCCACGTGTCTTCCAAATATCATTCACAAACTCTCACTAAAACATCCGGGGCAGTTCTTTGGGTACATCAGGCTTTGTTTGTGTTTGTTGCCCTGGCCTGAGGCTCATGTTGCCCTTGGGTTTTCCTAAATTTTACTGTACTCATCAGAGTACACTGAGTATGCTGACACCCATGCTGCGTGTCTGGAGGCTGCACCTTTGTAAAGACATTGACAGGGTGGAGGTGGTCCAGAGAAGGGTGACTAAGATGGTACAATGCTTGCACCACAAAACATATGAGGAGATTACAGGACTTCAATATGTACTGCTAGAGGAGAGGAGGGATAGGGAGATATGTCAGAAACTTTCAAGTACCTCAAGGGCTTAAACAAGGTGCAGGGGAGACATTCCAATACAGGAAAACTACAAGAATGAGGTAGCATGATATGAAACTGGAAGGTAGCAGACTGAGGGAAATGTGAGAAAGTTTTCTTCATGGAAAGGGTGGTGGACACATGGAATAGTCTGCCACAGGAGGTGGTGGGAGCAATCACAGTGGAGGGATTCAAACATGCCTGGAACAGTCATGGAGGAACCTTAGAGGTGGAAGGAAGGGGTAGTAAGCCACTGACCAGGTAGGATCAGGGGCCTCCCACAACTATAAGGCTTACGGGCAGACTGAATAGGCCTAGTGGTCCTTATCTGCCAACAATTTCTATGTTTCAATGAGTAGAAGAGGAACATTAATCTCGGTTTTCTAGAAGATATAACTAAAAAATTTGTGCTCCGTGATTGACTGCAATACTGACATAGACTTCCAATTATATTGCTTTCAACATGCTTGCAAACTTGCACATTCCAGTACAGACATATGATTACATGAATAGACAGAGGATGGTGCTTATAGTACAGCCATCGATGTGCAGGATAAACAAATAGAAGCGAGCAGCATTGTGCCAAGTGGGCCCAATGTAAAGTAAAAGAAAAAAAGTCAAAAAATAAACAAACTATTAGCCAAAACTAAAATAAGCAGCCATACGGTCTGCCTATCCTTAAAAATTATTTTTTTGGGGGGGGCACTGATCAACTGATAGTTTCTGAGGTACTGTTGGTTAGCATGGTTTGGACTTCCATTATAGGTTGGAGTCAGTAGGTTACAGAAATACTCTAGTGGAGCAGTTGTTGCCTGGGAGCATCCCCTGAAAAGTCTTTGTTTGGTCTCCTTCATGTAAGCAGCGGATGGGCAAGCTACCCACACATACAAAGTGACAGATGCCCAGATGAGTGTTCAGCAATTTACCCACTCCTGTCACCATACAAACATGGGGCACAGATGCAAGCACAGATGAAATCAGTGCCATGGTGCTCGCCAAGTCCCGCGCTCAACCACAAAACATGGCACCTGATCTCAAAGAAAACAGCTTAGGCAATGAAGTGCCAGCAATGAAGAATAGGATGAAAATATGGCAAACAAAAGGGGCAGGATTCACAAAGAAGCGAAATTCCTGCACCTACAGGAAAAAGTCTTGCTGCAGTCAGAAAGCAGGCTGCGTTGTATTCTCAAAGAAACCAGCGCGGCTGCGGTTTCTGTAAAGTGCGCGGGTGGCAATTTAGCTGCCACAGGACTTTGTGTGCAAGGGCGAATCCATTAGCCGCGGAGGCCGTGAAGGCAACAGCAATAGGGAACCACAGAAGCTGAAGCAGCAGACTGGAACAGTGCTGCTATAATAAGGAAGCTGACAGCACATACGGAGACCAGCAACCAATCCCCAACTGGGACCACAGCAGCATCACAGGTATCAGTGATACCTTGGCACCACAGTGGCTGACTGTCCCTGCTGGTCGTCCCTCCCTGGGGTGTTCCTGTAGCATGGGGTAGCACTCACTGCTGGCTGGTCAGGCTCTACTGCTTGTGGGGCTCTGTCATGGGCTGCACTAGGTCTAGTGGTTGATGCCTGTTGCCATAGCATGGCAATATGTGCTTTCAGTGCTGTAACATCAGCCACTGCTATACTGTCTGAGATGCTATTACCTGTGGTACATCTCCACCTTAATTGATTCCAATTGCTGGGGCACTACTGCAGTGTGCTGAGGGAGAGTTACACCTTTTCCACTGTGTGTAACATTCTTTCCTCAGCTGCGGAAAAACTGGCTGTGAATAGTCTTTCAGGGGCTGTGCCTTACTTATCTCACACCTTTTGTCCTGAGGGACTTCTGCAGCTGCACTTTTTCCACAGTCCATAGTGTTTTTCCCACAGCTATGGGGGTTTTTGTGAACAGCATTTGGAGCAAACTCTTTTTTCTGTAGCTGAGGAGTTTTGGGACTTAGGGAAGGTTTTGCACCTTCTGAGAGCTTTGAGAATCCTGCCCAAGAAATTTAAGACAAAGCAACCATTTCTTGGGATGGCACAGTAGGTCCATGGGGGGGCAGAGGGATATCACGGTAGGCCTCTATAACATCCAGTTTTGTTTTTTTGCTCATCCCCACACTGCTTGTACACTAGTTTGTCAGATGCTGTATGAAACCAAACACCAATCCATTCGTATATATGGAGCTCTCATAAATGCATAAGAAAAATTACTCACCTGTAGTAATCTTGTTTCTTCCTAGAGATCCACTATTATTATTACTCTTTGCAGTGCCCTTTAATCAGCACTGCACCAGACCAAATAGAATGCTATGCTAATTATGGAATGTTTAGCTTGTGCATTCATTTTCAAACTGCCCTATTCTAACTGCCTGGATTCTACCTCAGATTTCTATGAAGCCTGCAAAGAGGCCATAATATATAGAACAATTAACAATTAGAAAGCTAATTGTCAACAGGGCCATGTAAAAAAGTAATAGGCCAAAAAGGGCCAAAAACACAGTAAAGAATGAGTCCTCTTTTCTGAGCCAGATACACCCTTAGAAAAGAACCTACCAGCTAAGTATTACAAAATGTGCCAGCAGATGACATACCCATCATACTGAGAAACATCTCAGCTGTATAGAGTATTTTTCTGTGATTCTAAGGTAAGACTAGGGCAGGAGTAATAATATTAGTGGATCCCTGGGAAGAAACAAGATTACTACAGGTGAGTAATTTTTTCTTCTAACCCCAGGAATCCACTAATATTACTCTTGCAGACTATGTAGCAGTAACACTCAGGAGGTGGGCAGAATCTGTTTAGGAAAAGACCTGCAAAACAGCTCTTCAAAAGTGGCATCACTCCTGGCCTGAGTATCCAGGCTGTAGTGCTTAGTAAAGGTGTGGACTGATCTCCAGGTAGCTGCTTTACAAATCTCCAACAGAGGGACCTCTCGCAGCTGCTCTTAACTCTAAGAGATTTATGTGCAGGAGTGACTCTGCACTGCTCCAGGAGCCATGAACTGTGTGGTCCCCTAGGTGGGCACCCCATCCTAGGAGGAGGCATCTGCTGTGAGCACTAAGGAGGGGCTCCTGCAGGAAGGGTACCTTTCCTTAAGTTGTCTGGATCCTTCCACCACTGAAGGGCCTGTAGAAGAGTTTTTGTTACAGGGATTAGTGCTGAAAGTGTATCTCGTCTCTGGGACCAATGGGCCCTGAGGTGCAACTGAATGTCCCTCATTTGGAATCTGGCACCCATGACTGTGCTTGTTGCTGAAGCCATGTGGCAAAACAGATGTAGAAACTGAGTTGCTGGTTTTGGCCTGCCCAGGACAAATGAGCTTGCTAGAAGCTGGATAGCCTGTACCCTTTCCAGGGTAGGAAAGCCTTTCCTAGAATTGTATTGAGTTCTGCCCCTATGAACTGCAATACTTGGACTGGGGTGAGAACTGTTTTCTTGGCATTTAGAAGAAACCCCAAGGAGGAGAGAAAACACCTTGAGCTAGCAATAAGTGCTCTGACACTTGTTGTTGGGATTTTCCTACAATCAGCCAGTCGTCCAGATACTGGAAACTGTGACACTCAGTTTTCTGAGATGTGCCACTGCTACTGCTATGCACTTTGTGAACACCCTTGGTGCAGAGGTAAGGCCAAAAGCAAGTGTTGAGAACTGGTAGTGGCTTGAGGAGAGTGAACCTGAGATATCTTCTGTGTGATTCTCTGACAGGGATGTGAAAATAGGCATCTTTTAAATCCAAAGAGGTCAGCCAGTCCCCTTTTGTAGTGTTGGCAGGATTATTGATGTAATCCCTAGGTGGTACAATCTCAAGGGCTACTACCCTGCCTGCTTGGCTAGTAGCAGGTTAAGGGGCCTGAGTTCTGAAATGGGTACCTCCACCCAGAGGTCAGGGTTGGTAGTGGTCAAGCTAACCTGGGAACAGCCCTCTGGGACACTGTGACCCTGCTCTTTCCCCTCTAGTGGCCTGAACACTGTACAATAATCACTTTCGCAATACCCGATACACCACACAAGTACCCACACTATTTGCACTTACCACCAGTGCTGGTTCCTCTGGCTCGACTTATGGGGACCCCCTGTAAAACAAGGTTATGCACAGCAAATAGCAACAGTACAGTACTTTGAGTGCAAACTGGAACCAGTCAGATTACATGCAGAAAAAGTTAGATCTGATTTATTCAGGGGACTTGAACAAGGATGAGATGTTAAACCGAGGTCCCATCTGCCTGGATCGGTGGTAGTTCAGGTGGATGTTAAAGATCCCATGGCACTTACCGAAAGAGTAGGGGTATGTTTATTAAAAGCAAAATCAAATATACAATAATCAAGGAAAAAAATTACATAGATGCATACATCATGAAACTGAAAACATAAGCAGGTCTGAAAGAAAACTAAATACAATAGAGGTGAATCAAAAAGTCCCAATATCGTTCCCATATATTTCTCTTCAATATTTTCCTTTCTCCTTCTTTCAAGCGTTCCAGATACAGTAGAATCCTTTTGAATAAGTCTTCAGAAGTGAAGCGTCACTTGCTGAAACAAAAACCACATCTGACCTGCCATGCCAATATAGAATCACAACTGCTATAATATTCAAGGTACTGGAATTACATCTGGACCAGGATTATGGAAATAAACCAAAGAATAAGGCTCTTTGATCCCATTGACACCAGACCTTATCCCAAAAATGCGTTCCATAAAACCAAAAATGCAAAATAAAAGGGCAAGAAAAATATAAATGAGTCATTGTTTCCGTGAGTTCCACACATGATTCCCGGAAACAATTTCTATCCACTAGCTGTTTATGTTTTGGTTCCTCAGTACATTGATTTTACCATGTGCACTTAACCATGTAATATCCCACATTGATACTGGATACGGGATCCATATATGCTTACCAATCTGTAGTTGCTCTACAGGTGTAAAACTGGGAAATACATTCACATTAAAATGGATTCTACTATCTCTAAATACAATTGTTTCCAGACAATTTTTAATCATAAGGGTGTAAATGTTCCATATTTTTAGCATATCAAATACCATTCCCAGTCTATCGACAGGACAAATTTCCTTTTATTTTGTGTAAAATTTCCACTGTTCCATTCAGGAAAAATATCTTTAATAGACATATATACGAAAGGAAGCCAAGTTTGAATAGAGTCTTGGACCAATGGTTTTAAGTTGGTTGTGAAAAAATTGTATAAAAATACAACTGGATGAATCATAGAGACCCCTCCTTTTCGATAGGGTTGTAATAGAACATTCCGTTGAATAGGATTAAGGTGGCTTCCCAGAAGCATGAAAAAGAGAGCCAAAAGAGGTGCAAAATGACATTTAGGTATTGGAAAAATATGCGCTATATGCAAAATAGGGGTAATAAACAAGTTTTAATCAAAAAAATACGTTTCTTTTTCCCAAAGACCATCTATGCCATTTACTAACTTTTCTCTACCGTATTCAGAGCAATTTCCCAATTATATTTAGCTGCATCTGAACTCCAAAATACACTCCTAATAACTTATGTGGGGAATCTACTACCTTGATTCCTTGAATAGAAACCACTGTATCAGTAGAAAGGATAAGTCAAAACACACACTTTTCTGCAAATTCAAACTGGACCCAATAACTGATAAAAAACTGGTAATACATCAGTTAACGAATGACCTTCTGCAATGTTAGGTACTAAAACACAAAGATCATCTGCATAACAAATTATTTTAGAATGAATGCCTGAAAGACCTGAAAATCTTGGAGATTGATGAAGTAGTCGAATAATAGGGTCCAAAGCTATCACAAATAATAAAGGACTCAGAGGGCATCCTTGCCGCACTCCTCTCTTGATATAACAAGGGGGTCCTAGTCTCCCATTAATATCACGGCTTAACATAGGCCAAAGACTAACATAAAATAATCCAATTTATAAAATTAGCAGAAAACCAAAACATTTAAGGGTTAACCAAATAAATTCTGAAAATGCTATCAAAAGCTTTGACAGATCAAAATTAAATAAATATCCTTTTAAGGAACCATGACAACCCTGAGAAAATAGTTCTCTGATCAGTATTAAGGCATCATGAATGGATCTACCAGAGATTGAACAATACTGAAATGGGGAAAGCAGAGAAGGCAAATATTTAGAAATCCTATTCCCTAACAACTTGGAAAATTTTGTAGTCTGTATTTAACAATGTAATAGGCCTCCAATTCCTCAAATCCTGTCTATCTCCTTTTATATAAAAAAGCATTAAACCTTCGTACATCTGATCTGTCAGTCGATCCTCCTGTAAAAACCATTAAAGACAGCTACCAACTGACATGGTATAAGTCTCCATAAAACTTATAAATCTCTGCTGACAAACCATCAGAACCAGGGCTACTTTATCCCAAGACCTAAAATAACATCTTTCACTTCTTCACAAGAGAAAGGCTTTAGAAGTCCTTCTTGTTGTGATGTTGTTAATGTAGGCATATTTAATATTTGTAATATCATTGTCATATCTGTGGTAACAACCTCTGGGGTATCAAATGTACGCTGTATAAATTTTGTGACATATGCCATAAGTTCTTCTTGCCCTTTGACAACTTGGCCTTGTTCATCCAATAATTGATGTATTTGTTTACCACCAGCTTTCCCAGCATCGACCCAAGGGGTTAAATTGACTCTGAGTTCCAGTCGTTTTGAATTTTTGTTCGAAAAGTATGGATTTTTACCTATCATACTGCACTTTAGCCAATGCGGTTTTGACTTCTTGTATACGGGCAAAATGATCCAAACCATATAAATGAGAGTCAGTAAATAACGTCAATAATTCCGCTCGTAGGCATTTGGAGGTATGATGTCTTTCATCAGCTAAGGACCGGGTATATGATTTAAAATATGAGATCACATATAATTTAATATCAGTCCACCAATCAATAATGGAATCATAGATAGAAATTACTGTAGTACGGTCCGTGATTAACTCTGTAAAACCTTGAATAAAAACAGGAAGTAACAATAAAGATGAGTTAACTCTCCACCCCAGGGCCCTGTGATAACGCATCTTCCAATTGGATTGTATTCCTATCAAAAGATGGTCAGAAGTTGCCATAGGTATTGTAAAACCTTTGACTATGCCAGTGGTTTAGAAACTAACCAATAATCAATCCGTGAGTGCAAGGTCCCTTTCCTAAAGGTAGGCCTCGGGGACTGGGCGAAGACATCCACTAATTTTAATTCTGTAATAAGATTATGTAAAGCATGGGTGTCACAATAAGTTTTCCTACTGGAAGGATTTCTAAACTAGTATTAAAATCTCCACCCCATAGAATAATGCGATTTGTGCACAGAAAAGGTTTAATTTGGCGCAAAAGCTGAATCTTAACTGCTTTCTGCTGTGGTGCATAAATATTTATGAGCCTATAAAGGAAACCCTGCCATATAAGATCTAGTAAAAAAACTCTGCCGGTACTAAATCCACACTCTTTTGTAAAATGAAGTTAAGTAGTAAAACAAAACCAACACCAGAACAGAGGTCTTGTCCTAATGACCAATATAACGGTCCTAAACCCCATTCCCTGGAAGCTATTGTGATGTCTTCTGTGGTATACAACCGAATATCTTGTAAAAATAAACATCATAGGCCAGACTACATAGTGCGAAGAAGTTGCCATTAGTTTATAGTTGGAGCGATACTATTTACATTCAAACTTGCAAGGCCGTATGGCTGACATGAGAAAAACCACGAAAAAGGAAGAAAGCTCTGTATAAATAACCCTCTCATTTCTTTTTCTCACTCTAGCAGACTCTCTTTTTCAAAATAGCCCCAGAACTTTCAGTCAAAGGTAATGATGCGGAGGCCGACATGGAAAGAATAAGAAGAGATAAATTCTCAATGTCTCCATCTTCTTCCTCCATGGCCTCACCCCAACTTTGTAGGAGTTCATACGGGTTAGATAGTGGGATGGATACAGCGTCTACCTGTTTGGCAGAGGAAGTCTCCGAGCCACTGGTGGGGGGAAAGTTTCTCCATGCTCTTCATCATCTTTTGGAGTACTAGAAACACCCGCTAATTCTTCTACAGAGGATTGGTCTATAATTCCAGAAATATCAGTGGGGTCATGGGAAATAAGGGATGCAGAGGGTTCAGGAAGGTTAGGAGATTCAAAGTTGCAGGAGGTTCAGGCAAAACAGGGCATTTACAATGGAGGTAGTGAAAGAAGGAAGTTTTCCGTTATTTGTAACAGGTGGTAGTAAATCCTGGGGAGGGTCCCTATAACAGAGGATTTAGCAATATAAGCATCATGTTCTGCATAGCCTGCAGTGTTATGTGCCGCCCATGGGCAGGCTGAAAATACATGTGAAGTATCACTGCATAAATTACAAGTGGGAGGAACTGTACAAGCCAACACAGTATGACCTATCATACCGCATGAAGTACATTTCAGTTTATCACAATCAGAGCTCAGATGGGACAATGAGCCACATCTATAGCATGATCTTGGTTGCCCTGGGTAAAACAATATACCACGGTCTTGACCTAGAAAAAACAATTAGGCAGATGCTGAATACCAAACTCATTAATTTTAAGTTGCACAGTAAATTTCCACCCTCCCGTCCAAAACCATTTACATCAATTAAAGCATGTGGTGTGCCAGTAACTGTACAACGCTGTTCCAACCAATACAATATATCTAAAACATTTACTCCTTCATTCCTAAAAGGACAGTAATGACTTTTACGGTAGGCCTAGTAATGGAATAATCACAAAATGCTTCCAGACAGGGTCTGCACGAGCATTATAGTAAGCAGACCAGAATTTATCTAGCAATGCAGCAGTACGGAAAGAAACATCAAAATTAGAGTCTCCTGAAGAGTGTATTAGAGCATACACATCTGAGGGTTTAATCTTAAAGATTGTATTATTAAAGTCTTTCCACAAAGTTCGGTCTGGAGGAAGGTCCATATCCCTTTGTAATGTATCACTGAGCTACAAATCTTTTCCTCAGTGGGACCTCTGACTGTTTAAAAGAGAAGCGTGAGCTGGCTGGTTTACTAGCAGGCTTAACAGCAGAAGGAGCAACAACTGAGTTCTGCAAAGCAGTAACAACGTTCATGTCTGCTTGAAAGTACTGACCTTCCGACTGTGGTGGTAGCTCAATGTTCTGTTTCAGCGATGAAACGATATCCATGTCTGCAGGGTTTGAAATGTAGAATTTGATTCCTCCGTCGGTTTCGGCAAATCTCCATGCTGAGAATCAGGAACTAACAGCGGAAGTGATGCGGCAGTTTGGTCCATCACTGAAAAGTGTTCTCCTGCTGCACTCACTGCATCCAAATGGTCCATCTGGTTCACCAATCCATTCCCAGGCAAGGAAAATTAGGATCTGGTATCCATGCAGTCGAGTCCTAATCCAGCCTGCTTTCTCTAGCGCTTGCTCAGGGGACCATGTGGAAAGATGAGTCAAAAGGAAATAGGTCCTCTACCGTGTACTGGTCATCGCATCTGTTTCCATAGGGGCTGTAATTGCATGAACGCTGCTCCTTTTACTGTACTCTTAGAAGCTGTTTGACCATTCTCTGGTCATTTCCTTTTCTCCTCTTCTGGTATAAGAATTTGGTCACCATCTGGTTCTTCCTGGGTGTCGATGTTCTCCACTGAAGACATCTCCTTCACAGGTATGTCATTTTCAGTACATTCTGAAACGCTAGTGACTGGTAGGAATATCTCTGCAATCTTGCTCTGGTCCTGCAGTCAGCACTCCACACCTCCGTCCTCTCCAGCGGTTCCAGACATACTGAGGTGGAGTCAGATGCCTCATGGGAAGGGTCCCCCACCCATCAGAGTAGGGAAATTTCCCGTGTCCTGGCCAAATTCCCTCATTCACTAAAAATACCACCAACAGCTTAATCTGGTTCAAGGTCAGTTGGCAATCATCTGTATCCCTCTCCCGGTCGTGCCTGAAAATAGGCAGGATTTGTCTAGTGCACTTATCCGGTCAACAAAAGCTAAATAAATAAAATAAAAAGGAAGGGCAACACCAGGTTAATTAGCTTAAAGGTTATATCAATCAAGCAGTTATGCATGTGCTTTGGGTCCCCACACAGTCACACCTCTGGGTACCCAGGTGGAGAAGAGATGGGCTAGCCAGGACAGTTGCCCGGGTTGCAGCTGGTTGGGGCCCTGTGATGGAAAACACAACATGCACAGTACACAATATTTGTAATCCGGAGCCAGAGGGCTCGGTTCATAAAGGAAATGAAACAACAAGAATCAGATGACACACTCAGATTAAGCTGTTGTTGCAGGAGCTACCCTGGTATTTACTCACGATACCCAAGACTGGACACAGGCTGGACAAAAATCGAGACTGCAGGTGGTTGATTTGGAATACCAGGAGAAGCAGGGCCCACACGAGTCACAGAGGCATTATTCCTGTTTAAGCATGGAGCAGGGGCTGATCCCCAGGCAGGTCTCTCGTTGATGGCTTCTCTGTGCAGTGGGTAGTCTGGCTGGGCCAGTCTGGCAAGGCCCAGACTGCACGGAGACAAATTCGGATGCAGTCCGCTTTTGGGCTGATATAGCTTCCTGCAAGCAGAACACAGTTCACACAGTGGGGTACTAACTCACAACCCACTAGCAGCTCATAGCACATTTACATGTATGGAATTCTACTGTACCAAGCAAAGCACTCCCGGTCACAATCGCAAAGTCTCTGCACACACCGGGTGCTTAGGGTAGCTGGAACCCTGACAGGCCGATCGCATTCAGCAAAATCTTCGGTCTTCTTCAGGTTGAGCCTGGCCCACTTCAGTAGCTAACTTTAGTCACACAAACTTGGATTTAGTCCAAAATAATTATCTTCTCTCCCTCTCAGGAGCAGCAGCAGACATGTAAGCCAACAACTCAGCCCTTTTGCCGTTTTCCCATGTGAATCCACTCAGGATTGCTGCCCAAAATACACCTGAGCTCTTCTCATTTCACTTCCCAGCTCAGAACTAACTGAAAATTGCAAACAGCCCCGACTTCCCCAAGATTCAAAAGGTTTGGTTGGCTGATTTGGTTGTCAGTCAAAGCAAGAGCTCCCCTTCAATTGCAAAAGGCAGCAAAAGTTCAAAGCTACAATTCCTACAAATTTTTACTTCAGACAGCTCCTGTAGTCCAGCTACATTTTAGGTCCCACCAGAAATGATTGGTCTAATTTGCAGTCCAGGACCAAGATAGTGGAGACAAAACAAAACAGTCCTTGCTACAAAGAAAGCAGGTTAGACAAACTACATTATCATTGGTCAGTGTCAGTGGCTCAGTAGGTAGCACACTCGCCTCTGAGGCTGGGACATCAGAAGGATGTGTGTTCAGTTCCACATCTGGCACTTGTGTTAATATCCCAATACTGACACTGTAGTGCAGCATGAGAGGGTGCTGCACTTCTGAGGTGCTGTCTTTTGGATGAGACGTTAAACCGAGGTCTCATCTGCCTGGATGGGTGGTAGTTCAGGTGGATGTTAAAGATCCCATGGCACTTATCGAAAAGAGTAGGGAATTTTTATTGGAAAATAATGTAATAAGACAAAACTCAAAACAAGGCATAGGAAAATCATATCAATAGACATAAATACAAAAACAGAAACAAAACCACCTTCAATTCAGGGTAATAATAAGCAGAAAAACAGAAAACAATACAGAAAGCAATCCTCAAGTCCCAATCCCCTCAGATAACAATATTCAAAAACTCCTTCAAACAAAATTAAAGGCAGTGCTTTCCACCAAAACGCCTACTAAGGCTGCAGGCAAAGATTTTTCTCCGAACAATAAATATGAGAAATTTCTTCGTAATGTGATCCCTACGTCCTTCAAAGAAACCAGCTTTTGTTGAGGGACAAACAGACATTGGTTGTGCCAGATACACCATTTGCAGACTGCAAACAGAACCAGTAATGTACCCGAAAAAGATTTTCCAACTAGGTCCAAACTCCCATAAATTAAGTCTGAATAAGTTAAAGCAGAGAACATAGGTAAAGCCCATTCCTGACCCAACTGAGTCCACAATGGCGCTATATAAGGACAGTCAAAAACAGGTGCGACATGGATTCAGTTTTGCATATGCAGGTGTCCCGAACACAATACCTTTCAGTCAATTGCTTATGAGCTTGGTTACCCTTAACATTTAATTTGTTATGACAACACAACCACAAGGTATCCCACATTTTTCCGGAATCCTACCCTCCAGTAATTGTTTGGTCAAACATTGAGTGTCACACGGCACATCAAAACAGGGTGACACCAAGAACATTGTTTGCAGAACAGAGGAATATAAACGTTTTCATTCTGTAACATGTCTATATTGTAGGACACTTTCCACAGTTTTATCTTTTAAAAATTTCAATAAGGTAACCAGACATCCTGGTAGGAATTTTGGTAAATGGTTTCAGACTGGGGCCTGCCATTTATCCAGAAAATACAGAGAACAGGAACAAAAACTAGGACCCAACAATCTGTCATGTTAACTATGCAGGAAAAATATTAGAATGTACAAAATAGAAAAATAAAACAGTACTGGGTTTACCATATGAAGACCTCCCTGTTTAATAGGCCAGTAAGTAATAGATTTCTTGACTGGGTTTAGTCTGCTGCCCCACAGAAGCTGAAAAAATAAATTATATAGACGGGCTTCAAGATGCATGGGAGGGAAAAATATAACTAACCAATAAAAAATAGGAAGGATACAAGTTTTAAGCAGGTAAATCCACTTCTTACAGGACATGGGGAATCGTTTCCAGTGAACAATTTGGATTCAGCTACCTCCATAGAAGAAATCCAATTGCATTCTGCCACATTAGGCGGGCCAAAAGAAAACCTAAAATACAAATTTTTGTGAATGAATAACTATTCCCCTATGTCAGGAGACACAGCCTGTGAGGGAATGTGAACTGAGATACCCATACTCTTCTGTGTATTTAACTCAGAACCAGAAATCAAGGAGAAGGAACGACAACCTCAATAGCCCTCTCACCAGAAGCTTGGTCTGCTACCAGAATACAGATGTCGTCTGCATAAGCCAGAGCACTGGGAAAAGTGAAGCCGGTTGTACAGAGATATGTCTAATAGTCCCTCTTCATTCAGTTTCCTGAGAAGAGGTCAATAGAAAAGACATACAGCAGGGGACTCAGGGGACACCCTGACGCACCCCTCTCTTGATAGCGATATGGGAGCCTTTTAACCCATTAACCAACAGAGTTATGCAGGCCTACCGTAGAGATTCTTGATCCAAAGCAGAAGTTCCGCGAGGTACCCCATACTTTGCCAGGACCGCAAATAAATAACTATGTGGAACTTAGTCAAAAGCTTTAGACTGATCCAAGCTGAGAACATAACCTTCCATATTACACCCATCAAAGACTTCACTAAGATTTTCAAATTAGAAAGCATAGTACCATTCGAATTGCACAAGTTTGGGTGGAAAAATAATTTTGGTGACAATCTGAGAAAGTCTATTTGAAACAATTTTATATAAATCTTCCAATCGGAGTTCAACAAACTAATGGACGCCAGTTGTCCAGCCATTCTTTATCATTTTTATGCTTAAATAAAAAATCAAGTTACTATCAGCTAAGCCAAGTGGTTAGGGTAAGATTCCTGTAAATGACATTATATACTGACGTTAACTAGGGTAATAGTAAGGGTTTAGCTTTTTATAGAATTCATTGGGATGCCATCAGGACCAGGAGTCACAATAGATTTTAAATGACTAATTACGGAGTCCACTTCAACACTAGTAATAGGCCGACAGGAGTCACTGATACAATCAGGGGATAATGCAGGAACACCCAAAGAACCCAGAAAACCTTCCCAGGCCTGTGCGTCATAAGCTTGCCCATATAAAGTCTGAGTATGGTAGGAAACCTCCACCAAAATGTTGTGATTATCACTAATCTGGGTGCCATTATGGGAAATTAAAGAGGGCAAATATTTAGACTCAACCTGTTGATGACTACTGTCATAAGGGTTGACTACTTTGCTGCCCTTTTCTCCCATATTTTTGTTCTAAAAAGCGATGTGGTTCTCTCATACTGAGAGAAGTGCATCTCAGTTTTATGTGCGAATCTGGGCAGAATAATCGAGACCCCATTCTGTTTGCCAAGATAGTAATCTTTGAAGTGCCGACAACACTTAAGGTATTTAAAATAGTGATCCGAGGATTTTGTTTAGAAACTGCCGACAGAATTTCCTAATATCAGATTTGGTATCTTGCCACCAAAAGTCGGGTTATCATGCAGGTCAAACACTGAAATCTTATCCTGGAGAAGACTATACAGGTCCTGCCACCCTCCTTCCTCCCCAAAACAGAAATATTCATTTTCCAGAAAGTATGAGACACAGGTTTGTTACTGGGACAACCGATGTTTAACATTAACACACAATGATCAGAAAATTCACATGGAAGAATTGAATACTGAACATTAGTCAACCAATGGAGATAAAAAAGAATCAATTACAGTGGTAAATCTACCCCAGTGAAAAGTGTGTACGAGAGTGTGTACCAAAGAAGCCCCATCTTGCAGATTAGCAGTGACATACAAGGTGTTGAGAAAATTAGAATCAGAGTATAATTTTTGGGTAACTCCAGTTTTATAAGACAAGGCCAGAATACAATTAAAGTTCCCTCCAAAATAACTGATTTTGAAGAGTAAAGAAAGGGTTGGATAGCTTTCAAAGTCTGAATCGCTATGTTTTAAGTTGAGGGTTATAAATATTAATTAACCGCCACTTTGTCGTTGGAGAATGACATCTAAAATAAGAACCCAGCCCTGAATCAAGTCAAGCAGTCTAGTAACTTGAATGTCCACCCTTTAACAAGAATCCCACTCCAGACACACATCCTCAGCCAAGGACCAGAAGACAGGCCACCACTCCAATCCCTAGAGGAGTGGGCCTAGTGTCCTGAAAAAACAATATTCAATGGTAAGGACAGGAGGAGAGAAAAATAGCCCTTCTCCATTTAGCATTTTTAAGACTATTAGCATTTAAGCTGCCAAAAGACAAGACATCTCCCATAGATGACATTTCAAAATGCAAGACTTCTTTCTACCTCTTCCTTGCCTGGAGACTTCATTTTACACCGTTTTTCTTACTAAGCTGAGTGTCACCAGAAACCTGCTCAGTATCAGTTAACATCTCGACTTGGGAGAATGCAACAGAGGAGATCAGACTCCTCCTCAGTTTCAACTGTATGTTTTCATTTATGTAATACTGCAAACCGGTTTTCACCACCAAATCGGAGGGCGGAGAGGCAGAAGGCAGGGGAACTCCTTCTGGAGAGAGCTTCTGTCTGCCTCCTGTTACTCACCGGAACCCAATCCGTGTCTTGGGGCATACTGTCCTAGAAGCACAGGCTACAGCTGAAGTTCTAGGAGCCGAGGACTGTACCCCAGAAACAGCAGAGGTGGAAACCTCAACAGGGGCACTGTACCCATGTTGCCTGAGAGAACCTCCAGGATGGACGTGGACTCAGTCAGGGGTGTTGGAACCAAAACTGGATCAACCCGTGAGGAAGAGGGACCAGAGGGAGAAGTGGAAGGTGCAGTAGCAAAAGGCGAAACTGAAGCCTAGCCTGAGCAGACCATTAGGCCTGAGTAACGGTCTCATCCTGAGAGTCAGATGGCATTGCAGGATTATTATGGAGGCCCACGGACACTCTTTAAAGAGTGTGAGGTTGCTTCACACAAATTACAGTAGGATGGGTGAGGACAATTAATACTCACATGTCCAGAACCCAGACAAGAAGAGCATTTAGTTGATCGTAAGCATTATTAAGATGTGTATGGCCCCACACCTAAAACACGATTTGGGCTGACCTGGGTAAAAATAAAACCCTGTCCCTGCCCAAATAGAAACAGCTCGCAAATGCTGGATAACCCCATTTACAATTGGCAATTTTACCTGTAATTTCGACCCCTGTCCCAAAAATTCTGAGTCAATGATTGGATCGGGTAAACCCAATACTGTACATTTAGTAGATAACCAACGACAATATCATCTATCACTAGCCCCTCATTTTTAAACAGAACAGTGATATTCTTAATGGTTGGCTTAGTAAGGGGAATGGCAAAAAGGTGACCATAATGGAGTGTGACGAACTGCCTGGTAACTATGCCAAAATGTATCTAAACTTAAGGCTGTTTTAAAGCTAATGTCAAAATAATTATCACCAGAAGTATGAATTAAGGCATAAAGTTCAGATGGAGAAAATTGCAGACTGGATTTAATCAATGTTTTTCAACATATAAACGATCAGGAAACACTTAGCTCACCCTGTAGCTAAGCCGAACAGCATTACGCCATTTGGCCTGCTCGGGGATGAAATAATCTGGCAAAGTTTTAGCTTCTGTGGGCCAGCAGACAATCCAGGTGCCGGAGCAGCAAAGGCAGAGTTCTTGACATGGGCAGAAGCACTAGCAGGCGTAGATATAGGGGTCTCATTAGGTTCGGCTGCCAGAAGTGAGACCGCCCCATCCCCACCATGGCAATGGAGGGCTCAGAAGCCAGTGACAAATCTGAATTAAGAGATGGCAATAAAGGGCAAGAGGCCCATCCATAGTACTAGTCCCCACAGTATCAGTAGGCAAAGTCCTTTGCAGGATGCTGCATGTTCTAGTCCCTGAGCCCTCCAACTCACCAGGAAGGGGCTGTGAAAGGTGTAAGCTCAAGGGCACTTCTAGAGGGCCTGAAATGTCCAATAAATCCCTTGTGGAGTCGGGCTGGACCATGCAGGGAGGTCCAGGAATCATCCAAGGAGGACTTCTCCCACTCTGCACCCTGAAGAGTTGCAGAAATAGTCAAGCCACAATCCGCACAGGGTTAGATACAGACTCTTCTCAGGGGAGGAAATGGACAAGGAAATGATAGAAAGTATACTTAGAATGGCAGAAAAAGGGAGATATTGCTGATGGGTGATCTGAATATGCCAGATGTTAACTGGAGCGCAGTTGCAGCTGCCACTCAAGAGTGCAGTTATTCTAGATGCCCTACAGGGGCATGCCTTAGACAACTAGTACTGGAGCCCACTTGAGAGGGAGCAATATTAGACTTGATACTCTCAAATGGAGATGGAGAGAGGATCACAGATGTAGAAGTGGGTAGCCATCTGGGAACTAGCGACCATCGAACAGTATGGTTCACAATAAACACAGCAATAGAGTCAAGCCATACAAAGACAAAAGTACTGGACTTTAGGAGGGCTGACTTTGCTAAAATGGGTGAGTGCCTAAGGAATGCACTAGCAAATGGGTGGGAAGGAGGTGAAGAACAATGGGGAATAATAAAACTGCCATCACAGAGGTAACGAGCCTTGTGTGAAGCAAATAAACAAACAAGACGATGTAAGAAACCACTATGGTTCTCAAAGGAAGTGGCAGTGAAGGTTCAAGAGAAAAGAAAGCATTGAGGAAGTACAAGGAATCGCAGCAGGAGCAGGACAGAGAACTGTATCAGTTAAAGCAAAAGGAGGCTGGGAAGGCAGTCAGAACAGCAAAGGCCCAAACTGAGGAAAAGATAGCCAACTCAGTTAAGAAGGGAATAAAACCTTTATAGGTACATCAGGAGCAAAGGAAGACCAAGGGAGGGATAGTGAGGCTTAATAAAGGGAGGGAGGGTGGGCAGAGGGAGAATGTGAAAAGGCAGAGATACTAAACAAATATTTTTGCTCAGTATTTACAAAGGAAGAGGGGAGGTACATAAAACAAACAGTAGTAACACTCTGGATACAGAAGTTGATACCAGCCCATTTACAGAAGAAAGGGTTCTGAAAGAACTCTTAAAACTGAAGGTGGACAAAGCAATGGGGCCTGATGGGATTCATCCCAGAATTCTAAAGAACTAAGGGTAGAACTAGTGACACCACTGACTACCCTCTTTAACAAATCATGGGAGGATGGGGTGGTACCCGAGGACTGGAGGAGGGCAGATGTGATTCCCCTTCACAAAAGTGGGAGCAAGGCAGAAGCAGGAAACTATAGACCTGTTAGTTTAACCTCAGTGATAGGGAAAATGATGGAATCACTTTAAAGGAAAGAATTGTCTAGTATCTAGAGGCCAGAGGGCACAAGACCCTAGGCAGCATGGATTCACAGCCGGAAGGTCATGCCAGACGAATCTGATAGATTTCTTTGACTGGGTGACCAAAGTAGTAGATCAGGAGGGCTGTGGACATGGCCTACCAGACTTTAGCAAGGCATTTGACACAGTCCCACACAAAAGATTAATATATAAGTTAGCCAGCCTGGGAGTGGGTCCCAAGATGACAGCCTGGGTAAAGAATTGGCTGGAGAATAGGACACAGAGAGTAATAGTAAATGGAGTCCACTCAGAAGAAAGGAGGGTTACTAGCGGGTACCGCAGGGTTCAGTATTAGACTAGTCCTCTTCAATGTCTTTATAGCTTGACATTGCAGAAGGACTGGAAGGAAGGTATGCTCTTTGCAGATGACACTAAGATCTGCAACAGAGTTGATGCACAGGGTGGGGTGGAAAGGATGAGAAGGGACTTGGCAAGGTTAGAGGAATGGTCAAATATGGCAGCTTAGATTCAATGCTAAGAAGTGCAAGGTAATGCACCTGGGAAACAAAACCCAGGGAAGAGTACACAATGGGGGTGAGATACTAACAACAACAAAATGGAAAGGGACCTGGGGTAGTCATATCAGATGACCTAAAGGTGGGCAAGCAATGTGAGAAGGCAGCAAGGAGGGCTGGGGGATACTGGGATGCATAGGAGAGGCATCACCAGTAGAAAACAGGAAGTTATTATCCTCTGTACAGACAGCTGGTGAGACCCCATCTGGAGTACTGGGCAGTTCTGGAGACCCAATCTCCAAAGACATAGACAGGATGGAAGCTGTCCAGAGGAGGGCAACTAAAATGGTGCAGGGTCTGCACCGGAGGACATATGAAGAGAGACTTAAGGAGCTTAATATGTATAGCCTCGAGGAAAGGAGGGAGGGGGGACATGATAGAAACTTTCAAGTACCTCAAGGGAATCAACAAAGTCCAGAGGGTAGCATCTTTCAAAAAAAGAGGTGTGCAAGAACAAGAGGGCACAATTTGAAGATAGAGGGAGGCGGCTCAGAGGTAATTTAAGAGTATTTTTTCACAGAGAGGGTTGTGGATGCATGGAATGGCCTTCGGAGGAGGTTGTGGAGTCAAAATCAGTGGTGGAATTCAAGCATGCATGGGATAGTCATAAGGCAATTCTGGGGGGTGGGGTAGAAGAAGTAGGCTGCTGGTTAACTAGGATCTGCAGCTTATCCAGTGGAGTAGGAAATGGGCAGACTGGGTGCGAGCGGTCCTTATCTGCCGTCAAATTCTATGTTCTATCTTAAGCCCAAAACAGACAGGTGGGAATCAAACCCATGACCAGAGGGAGCTGTGAACGGCATGTCCGCCGTGATCTGCTGTTGGGGTCCCCGAGAAAGACATCTGCACAATGAGAAGCCACAGTACCTGGAAGCGGGATGGCAACACTCGACTGCTCGAAGAAAAATCAGTTGAACAGCGATGCAGGGCCATTTTCCTCGTGAATCCTGGTGCACTCCACACAGGAGGCAAAGAACTAGTCACCACTGCCATCTTGAGGGAACACAGAGGAGACTCCTGGCACTCGCTTGTAAGCAAACAACTGCCAGTCTCCCCAGCCCCAGAAACACAGAGCTGCACTGTGTGCGCATGCTGACACTGCTGAGGCAGCTGCCGGCTTGAATCCTCAGCTAAGCCCTGTCAGTCCACGTCCACACCTTGACTGACAGGACTTGTAGTCAGCCGGTCGGAGCAAAGCCCCATCAGCACTTTCACCAGCTGGTTTCACCAAACAGCCACCTCCAGACAGGTAATATTTGAAACTCCAGCCAAAGGTGTACTCATCTGACCTTCCTGTGCCTTAACTGGTCCGTCTTGAGTAACGGTAGGTAGTCCAGTCATTTGTGAAAAACTCCAGCAGCTGTGCAGAAACCCCTGCCAATTCCACAGCATTCCTTTCCTGTTCGGTCTCCTGCAGAGAGGAGATAGGGAGGGAGGAGACCAACTCCCTACCTCCAACATCGCCCTCCTCTGACGCCGAAAGCACCAAGTGGCCATCGCAACAGCCGAGCCCCCCATCGAATGAGTAGCTAAATTTCCTGGTGTCCTGGCCAAATTTCTCTTATTCATTAAAAATACACCCAACAGCTTAATCTGGTTCGAGGTCAGTTGGCATTCATCTGTATCTCCTCCCTGGGTCGTGTCTGAAAATAGGCAGGATTTGTCTAGTGCACTTACCCGTCAACAAAAACTAAATACAATAAAATAAATAATCACTCTAAATGATTTTCAGCAAATAGTTACATCTTTCAACAGAGCTCCCTCTCAGATTACTTAGGCTGCAATCAGGCAGCTCTTTAAAGAGACAGTACACAGAGGCTATACAGGCTCTGGTAATCCTTTAAACTGCTAAAACTCAGGACACCAGCCTGGCAGTGAGCATTTAGGCAAGCTCAAGGAAGAATTTTTGGGAACCCCATTTGTAGGGGGTTACACCACCATTGTGACCATTTTGAATTTGAGTTTCACTAAGTACTTGTTTAGATGTCTGAGGTCTAGTATAGGCCACCACTCTCCAGTCTTTTTGTTGTTAGAAAATACCTGAGTAGAACCCTTGCCCTCTTTGATTGTGTGGACAGGCTCAACTGCTTTTGCCAGTAATACATTTTTACCTCCTGCTCCAGCAGTTTTCTTCTGAGGAGGAACTGATGCAAATGTTTTACCCTTAGAGGGGAAGGACTTGAAACAAAGGGAGAGATTCTGACTCACTATTTCCAGGACCCACCCATCTGATGTTATTTTTGACCAGTCCTGAAATAGTGAGAAAGTCTGTCCCTTCTGGATGTGGAGAGGCAGCCTGATGAGAAGAGTCAGGGGTTCTGCTTTTGCTGTTGTTGAGGTTGGGTAGAATGAGACCCTCTGGGAGCCTCTTCTGCCTCTGGCCCTGTACAGACCCATCTGCTGGGGTTGGTATCTGAAGAGCAGCTTGCACATGAAAGAAAGGTCTTCTAAAGGTAGACCTGCCCCTGCCTCCCCTAGAATAAGATGTGGAGGGAGAAGGTTTGTCCCTGGTATAATTACGCCTGAAAGTAGCCTTGTATTTATCTACTTTCTTCTATGTAGGCTTCAGTTTGTGCACCAAAACAGAATGGCTCTCACCTGGGAAATCCAGTGCTTTGTTCTGAGTGTCCTGGTGAGGCTGGTAGCCCTCAGCCAGGCAAACCTTCTCATAACTATAGTACCAGCCAACCATCTGGCAGCAGTGTCAATTGTGTCTGCTGCTATCTGAATTGGTATTTGAAGCCTCAAACCCAATTTGACTGTCTCTAGTAAGTCAGAAACAGTGAGGGAGGGATTTGCCTCTGCATTATCTGCCACAGACTGCCATAAAGCCTTTTGGTAAAGTGCAGCACAAGCCCTGATAAGTGGCTTGCCTGATAACAAGGGATGCTGAGAGGTACCTCCTCTTAGCCATACTGTCCACCCTTCTGGAGTCTTTTTCAGGTGGATGAGAAGACAAGGGGTTTGGCCTTCTCACAGGCTGCCTGTTGCAAATGCCCTGATGATCTGGGTGACTGAATAAAAACTCAGCACCAGATCTCTCAGTTGGTACTTTTGTCACATTTTTGGCAATAGTGTGACAGTTTAAGGAGCTTTTAAACTTACCAGAATGTCTTTTCTGAAAAATTTTGTAGAGAGGAAGGAGAAGTCATTTTGAGGGTGTTAGCCCAATCTGCTCCATATATTGAACCTCTCTTCATCCTGCACTTCCTCAATTGTCTGAAGGTCCAGTGTTTCCACAATTTTCTTAATGAAAAAAATGGGAGGAAAAATCCTCTGAAGGCCTAGGAGGGGAACTAAAGTCTTGCCCGTGACACCTCAGGCTCTATTCCTTCCTCCTCCTCATCTTCATCATCATCACCACCCATAGTGGGAACAGGCACAAGGAGTAGCAGCAGCTGTTTTATCAGATGGAACAGTTACAGGTTGCTGGGAGGGATCAGGCCCTGCAACACTTGTAACAAAGCCAGAGCTTGTGAAATATCAGCAGGAGAGGGAGTATGTATGGGCACCTGAGGGGCCCCTTGAGGCGCTTTCAGCCAGGCGCCAGTGTGTTTACTTTTTCTTAGTTTTTAGCAGGCACCGGAGAGTCCGCCAGCTGATTTCCTCTCTTACTAGAGCCCTCACCCATATCGGGGGATTTGGAGGCTCTAGAACATATCACATTTTTGATGGAGTGGACTGGTCAGAGCCCAGGGACCCCTCTTCAAGTCTTCTCATAATTTTAAACAGAACCTTTGTTCCGACTGGTTCAGGAAGGAACTGCTAGTAGAACCGAAACACCTTGGTTCAAAAGCAGTTAAATGAAATATTTTAAAAGAAAACAATTGGAAACCTATGAAAAGTTTCCTTTGAATTTACAAATGATCGGTTACCCCTCGGTTCAAAGGAACAGCGAGGAACCGATAAAAAAAAACTACAGAACTTAATCTATGAGGTAAAAGACTAAACAATAAGAATAAGGCAGTAATGAAAAATAAGACAAAATACTTAAGCTTTTTGATCTTATGCACAATTTAGATGATCTTGATAGAGAGAGCTCTCCAGGGCGCCTGAACTTTGCAGCAGAGACAGAAAATCTGAAGTAGAATCCAGGCAGTTAGAAAAGAGCAGTTTGAAAATGAATGCACATGCTAAACATTCCATAATTAGCATAGCATTCTATTTGGCTCTGGGGCAGTGCTGGCTTAAGGGGACTGCAAAGAGTAATAATATTACTGGATTCCTGGGGTTAGAATGTCTGATTTCCGAGTTAGGGTTGATTAAGTGTGGTTACCCATGGTTTCAAAGCCACCAGAGAATGACCATTGAGGTGCATTGCTATGAAGCAATGGAGATCTGGGGTGGTGATTGGCAGCATGCCTAGACTTTGGGGCACTTCGCTGCTGTCAAACAACTCAATCACTTCAACCACATGACACATGGCACCCAATCTCAGTGTAAATGATGCAGGCTAGCGATCGGAACCATCTACCAACACCTCACCATCCAAATGTGGGAAAGGACACCAGCCAAAACCAAAACCATGCTGTGGTGCTCCTCAAGTATCATACTTCAAATCGGATGACACATGGCATATGATTTCTGGGTAACTGGCTCAGGCTATTGATCGGGATAATATATATATATATATATATATATATATATATATGGCACAGGTTCATATAATGCCAATATAGTGCAATATAATAAGTGCAGCATCTGTCTTTTGTATTGTGGGGGGCTAGTGCCACCCTGTAACATCCCCCTCACTAAATATCTAACTCGGGAGGGGGTGTTATCACTTAAGACTGCACAACATGAAAAACATTTAATTTTCTATGCCTGGGACCAGGAATCAAAACCTGGTCCCAAATGCACTGCCGGCATCCCTTGCTGCTCGTGGCTCATCCCATTGAGCCATGGCAGCATCTCACTAGCCCCCTGTCCCAACAGAGGTCTTATCTCTGCATGGGAACAGAGAGGGTGCACTACCGTGCATACTCCCTTTAGTGGTATTGCACCCTCTTGCTGTTCCCCACCATGCTGTTTCTGTTGCGAGGTATGTCGTGACGCTATTCAGTGTGTGACATATTGACCTCGTATAAGATACATATATATATATATATATATATATATATACATATACGATATATATATATATATATATATTTGCAAATATGAACACAGCAGAATGATTTTTCTTTCTAATACGATGCAATAACAACCTTTAGTGGCCACACAGAGGTAAAGGAAACAGCGATCAACACAGAAATTGAACACAGCTTGTTGTAGTACACATGTTTTTAGGGCTTAGTGAGCCATTCATTCTGAGTTACTTACTGAAAAGACATGGGAAGCTACCAAATGTTTGTTCTACAGTGTTTATGAACAGTACAACTGTCCAGTTGCTGGGACAGAACAAAAGATCTGTGTGGGGAGGGGGGTGCAGTTGGGGTCCACCACAGAAGGGTATGAAGAAGTAGGCTGTTGGTTAACTAGGATCTGCAGCTTATCCAATAGGTAGGAAATGGACAGACTGGGTGGGCCAAGTGGTTCTTATCTGCGTCAAAGTCTATGTTTCTATGAAGAGCAATGTAAAACCTATAACCCATAGTGATCAGTTACCGACTTGCTGCCATGCCTCAGGAACCGATAATGAGCTCCCTAGAACTGTGGGACTTACACATACAATGTATAGGGCCTATGGGAAGACTGGATGGGCCTAGCAGTCCTTATCTGATGACAATTTCTATGTTTCTAACTGGCAGAAAGAACGGACTCCAGGGGAACCATGAGCTCCACAGCTGATCCTGGAGTGGACACCAGTTTCTTTTACTCACATCCTAGCACTGTCCTCAATCCTCCAGTAAGGCACTAAATGCTATCATTGCATGGGGCATTCACTACCAATCTGGATGCCTCACAACAGAATGAAATTTATTTTTGTTATTTATTCATCAAAGTCTCGGATTACAAATACCTATGAGTCAGAGACTATTTTACATAGGTTCCATGTCAGTCAAGACAAATAGGAGAAGGTATATAGACATACAAAAATCATCAGGACTCAGTTGCATTGAGCATACAAGATTCAAAGTCTAGGCTAGGTTAATACAGGTACTGTATATAAGAACAGCATGTCACCAAGAATACAACATGTTACGTGTACCAAGATAAATAAAACAAGAGAATCCACAACAGCAAAACATTACAAAAATACATATACAGATAATCAAAAGTTTCAGGAGGCGGTTGAGAAGCAAACAAGATTGCAGAGACTAGGTGAGGTTAACACAGATATTTATAACAAGATAATTGCCAGTATGAACACATACTAGGAGACCATCGGAATATTATCAGGTAAAACAGGCTGGTGAGGCAGCCAGTGGTGACTTTGTCAGCTAAGGTGAGGTCATCCTGGGAAGGTTTCATCAGAGGGGGACAAAGATCTTTGGATAAAGAGTAGGAGAGGATGAGGATAGAATAGCAGCCATGATGGGAGGCTGAAAATGAAAAGGAGGACAGATAAGAGCAGACAGAGCTGTAGAAAGAGAGGGGAGGAGGGGAGGGAATGGGGACAAGCAAGAGCAATAAGGTTGATAGAAAGGAAAAGAGGGGTGAAAAGGAGACTAGAATGGGGAGAAAGGAGGGAAAAGTGGGGGGCTAGAAAGGGCAGTCACAGTGGTTGAATGCAACACGGTGATTTCTCAGGAGGTGCTTGAAAGGGCCAAACATGGAAGATCAAGGAGCCAGTGGGAAGCCCATTTAGCCAATAGGAGACCGTAAGCTAAAGATTGTTGGGCTTGATTTGTCCAGCAAAAGGGAACTTGGAAGACAAGATTAGAAATATTCATGGTACTACGTGAGCTTGTTGCACAGGTTAGCAAGGACAGGAGTTGGGAGTTGTTAGGCCAAAACTGATTTTCTTCATGTATAGGCAGGTGCGGTACTTAATCCTGTCACTGAGTTGATCCAGCTAGTGTAGGAATATAGGTCACACATGTACATCCTGCTGTGTGCTCCCAAGACCAGGCGACATGCTTTGTTTAGGGCAATATGGACTCATTTTATTGCTGTGTCTGTGGCTGCACCACAGATGGTGAGTCCATAATCCACTATGGACAGAATGGAGCTAGTGACTGCTGCTGTGAGGACTTCTTGGGGCATACAGAGTTTATGCCTATAGAGGATCCCCAGCCCACTATTGATCATTGTAGATACTATGCTTATGTGATCTGAGAAGGACAGGGCATGGTCAAGTGTAATACGAGGTACTTTAAGGTTGGAACTTGTTCGATGGGGGCATTGAGGCAGTTGAGTATGTTGAGAGATGATTTAAGTCTGTTTTGGACTAGCAAGAGCATGGTCTTCAGTTTTTGTAGTTCATGACCAAGCTGTGTCACGTGAACCAACCTCTAAAGCTGAGAAGATGGTTTGAAGGCTACAGGTTAAGGCCAGGAGTCTGGGTGACTGGCGACCAGCACTCCATCATCTGCATATAAGGAGTATGTCACCAGGGTAGGCTTGAGGTAGGAGTTAAGAAAGGCTAAGAAAAAGGCCCCAAATGGACCCTTGGGGACCCCAGAACAGACCGGTTGGACTGGTGAACAAAATTTATTGCAGATTTTAATCTGTTGGGATCTACCTCAAGGTAATTTTTAAACCAACCTGCCATACCAGAGGAGGCACCGATCATAATGAGGGAATTGATGAGGAGGGAGTAATTAACGTGATCGAAATCTTTAGTGAAGTCAATGTACACTGACCCTCTAAGTGCTTCTGATCCAGGGCTTTGTGAATGAAGGAGGTGAATTCAAGTAGGGCCAAGGTGGTGCTGTGGTTGTTTCTGAAACCATGCTGTTCAGGGCATTGGATGTTCTGTTTTATCAGAAATGCCAATAGCTGGTCAGCTGCTACAGCTCCAAGGCCTTGATAGGGAGGAGGATGGAGATGGGACAATAATTGAGTGCTGTGCTCAGTCACCACTCTTATGGACTGGGATCACTACTACAGCTTTCCATTGAGAAAGGAATTGCCCATGGCAGAGTGACTTGTTTAATATTTTTGTAAGGGCAAGAGGACTGCATCTAGCGCCATACAAAGCAGCTTTAAGTCAAGCGAGTCACTGCTGTAGCGTGATTTACCAAGGAGCTTAAACAGGTATTTTTGGCAGAGCTACGGAGATTGTTTTAAAGTAAAGGGAGGGTGGGCTGAAGATGGGGCCACATTGATCAGGCCGGGTAGGGGGTTGGGGTCGAGAAGTCATGGTGGAGTTCCCACTGAGGTCGGTAAAAGCTGTGTTGAAGAGGTTAGCTATCTGCAGGGATCTTGGAGACAATGCTTGAAATAATGCACAGCATGGAGGGAGGGGATTTGCTGACCTTCCCAGTGAGCTCTTTTAAATTATTCCAAAATTTCCTGCTGTCACCCCAGGAACTTGAGAGCACATCCTTGAAGTAGTCCTGTTAATCTCGCTTGATGGAGTGCAGGAGTTTCTGGCAGTTCTGTAATTTTGCCAGTGAACTGGGTTGCCTGTGGCCCAAGCTTTATTCCAGAGGTGATTTCTATCAGCCCTACATGAAAGAAGGGAGTGTGATCCATGGATTATTGAGTACTTTTGTCTCATCTTTTCTGGGGGTAAAGATGTCACAGGTTTTGTTAAACTTGTTTATAAAGTAGTCAAGGGCATGGCCACTGAAGGTCAGAGTCCAGTGGAACCAGTCCTGGTTGCAGAGGTGGGCTTTAAATTGGTTTAGTTAACCCTTATTGAAGACGCCATGAAACATAGTTTTTACTGGGAGCTTGTGCGATTTATTGGACCAAAGACAGATGATGGGGAGTGGTCACCGAGGGAGTCGAGAGAATCTTGGCATCCATAATTCTATCAGGCCTGTTAGTAAAAGTGAGGTCCAGCATGGTAGAACTACCAGTCCTGTGATTACATCTAGTTGGTGAGGATACTACCTGGGTCAGGTTTACTGCAGTAGTTGCATTTCTGTAGACTTCAGCGGTAGGTGCCAGCCAATTTTAACTGAAGTCCCCAAGGAGCATAATATCAGCCTGAGGGGTGAGGGCTGAGAGATGACTGATTAAGGCTGAGAAACCATTGAGTGATCTCGTGGTGGGACAAAACTGGCATTGATGGTAAGAGTTTTGCCTGTAGACCAAGAAACAGCTTAACTGAAATAGTACAAAAACATCACAAATTCACACACTGAAATTAGAGTCAACACTTTATTTTACAGCCAACACTGATAGCAGTGACTCATAAGAACTCTCACTGCACACTGCGGCATGGTTGTCAAAGTTGGTCATCAAACTAAATTGTTGACTCTAATCCCTGTGTGTCTCAGTTTGTGGATGTAATGATTACAAAGTAATCTGTGATTTTTGCAGAGCCTGAAGTGAAATGAAGAAAAAACAAAAGAAGAAAACCACATCAGGACTTGTTACTGGATGTCCCATCCTGGTGGTCTACTATTGTAGTCTGAGGTGCGTAATGCAGAGTGGTAGTGCATGACAGGAGCAATGCCTCATATTAGTGCCTGTCTATTTTTGTTTGATCGAGTGTTACTGATACCTTCGCCCAGTTGACATTCTGCAGCACATTTGTTTTAATTGTGTATCCTGTATTTTTTATGCTGATTGCTGTACTCTATACACTACAGCAGATAGCATGCTTGGTTTCTGCATGACACATCACTTCCAGTGCTGTGAGGGTTTATGGGGGGCGATGGATAACATAGAGGAGGTACAGTCGGAGAAACAAAAGTGACAAAACTAAGGTGTTTATTTTTCATTCTGATTACACATACAAAATGCATGATGTGCCTAAAGTAAATACACTGGAAGTAGTAGTAGTAGTAGTAAAACAGTTTTATTCATATAATTATGACCAAAACTGCCACACAAAATTCTACATCTCCACTCCTTCAGCTCCTTAAACCTTAATCCCTTCTTAATGAACTGGCCAGCTTCGATTGGTCCCCATTGTCTAGCCCCTTCCATTGATTAAGCCCTCACTTATTTTAAAGTTAAATTTCTAACTACATGAAACTGCTACACTCCATTTAAACACACTAGAGCTCATGGCAGCCATCATTCCTGAGTCTCCCTGAGTTACTGACCTGTCTCAGGGAGCGAGACAAAGACTGTAGGAAACATAAGGCTTCCCAGCTTCCCCAGACTATGCCAGGTATTGCATGTTAAGAAATGCCTGCACAAAAGCTACCAGACTTGCCATTCTAGCAGACCACTGACCTTGGGAGAACCTAGCTCTGGGGACTTCCAGGAGGTTGCATCAGAGGATCTGAGCTCTTGCCATTCAGTTTGAGATTCAATGGGCTCGCCAGACTGGGAGGGGTATCTGGCTGCTGTAGCTTGAAAGCCAGAGTGAGGGGTATGACAGTCTCCTTCTAGGGTTAGCCAGTTTATGTTGCTTGAAACTTTGCAGTGCTGCTCCATGTGGTGCGCTCCAGCAGCAAAGCAACTGACTCTATGGTATAGAGTCTTCAGACATTGCATTTCTGTAGACCTTAATGGTTGAAGCAGAGTCCAAGCCATGGAACAGAGTGGGAAGGATAGTTCCATTGCTGACCACCAGTTTAGACTCTTTGGTCAGGAAGGGGCTAGCCTAAATAGAGGAGACAAATTTCTGAGTTACTTTTTTGGTCAGGTGATTAATATGGCTTCTGAATGTATCATCCTAGTCTATATACAATCCTAGGTTCTTTTACATTCTACCAATTCAGTCACAGACCCATTGGAGAGTGAGAGGGCAGAAGGTGAGATGTCTTAGTGCCCAGATTCTTAGGACCAAAAAGCATGGCCTTGGTCTTTCTGCTATTCAGAACTAGTTTGTTAGCCTGCAACCATTTTTCAGGGGTTTAGAGATCCTGGCTCAATAATCGGTTTAGGGATGGTGAGTCACTGGAGGTTCTATACAACACAGCATCGTCCACATATAGGGTGACCTTTGGGTTTGGTTGGACCAACACCTCAACTTCTCTGGCCACACTGACACCTGAAAATTGTGCCCCAAGCTTGGTGCCTTATTCAGGAACCATAGTTGCATCCCTCCTATGGCATGACGAGAACTAGTCCAGAAGATGATCCTCCCATTTTCGACTGCTGTGATGCAGTCTATGGTACAGCTCCCAAATACTCCCTAACCAGATTGGACACTCTTAAACTCCTTCTGTCATTTTGCCCTTGATGCTTCAACACTGCACACATCACTGTGACCTCTACCATGCCCTGTCCCTTCCCTGCTTGCCAACAGGTGCCTCACTCATTGTTCCAAACTCACTTCTAAATTTTGGTTAGAAGTTGAGGAGTTGTTGGGACAAAATGGCAGTGTAGCACAGTGGTTTAAGGCTCTGAGCTGCGAACCTGGAGAGCTGGGTTTGAATCCCACAGCCCGCAGTTGCATACTGTGTGACCCTAAGCAAATCATTTAACTTCCTTGTGCCCCATGTCACACCTGTAAACAAGCTTTCAGCTTAGTGTGTCTCTACTGGTTACAAAAATAGCTGAGGACTCACAATCCACAGAAGCATCAAGAGCAGTGGATACTGAACTGTCTGTATACCTGTCAGAGCACTGCATTCCACAAGAAAATGATCATGTGAAGTGGTGGAAGCAAAACTGTCTTTTTGCCAAATCTAGCAGCCACAGACAAAATCTTTCTTTCACCACCACCAAGCAGTGTCCCATTAGAAAGACTCTTTAGTACAGCAGGGGACATACTGTATACAGATCAGAGATGTAGGCTACTGCCAGATAATGCTGAGAGATTCATTTTTCCGAAATGTAATTTGCTAGTGAGGCCATTAGTATTAGTATTAACTACACGTTGATGATTTAGAACCTAAACCTTTGCACAATGCTGTGCTTAATGTATTTCTTGTGCTGTTATGGAAACTGCCATTTTCTTAAGAACCTTAAGGTCTAAAAGCTGCAGATGTGTTCTGCCACATCTGTGAAAGTGCCACTTTGTACATTACTACTTAATCTGCTGCTAATAAGACACTGTCATTTGCATTTGCACTTTAAGTTCTGTAAGCTGCTAGTGTTCTGAGCTACCGAGAAATGTTTATTTTGCACAGTACTGACATTTATTGACCTTTTGTCCATTCATGTTTTTAGCTCCATACGAACTGCATGAAAATTTGAAAAATTAAATACATTAAAAAGAAAAAAGATACAAATGTAAGCAATAAACATAACATATTTACTAATGTATTTGGTCTCAGTGTGGCTTATTTTTATTTTTGTTGCTATATTCACTATTTGTATTCATAATTTGTTATTCGGTGAATACTATTTTGTACTATTTGTATTTGACCAAATAGTTAAAATGGAATTCATCCATCTCTACAAATTACCTAGCTAGGGAAGAGGTGAAGGCAGTGCAGAGGGAGTCATGGAGTTGGGGAGGGGTCTTAGGCCGAACGCATGGTAACTTTCTTGGAAGTGTTACCTGTCTACAGCATAGGAGAGGCCAGGGTACTCCTCACCAGGGAATTCAATGAATGGCTGAAGAGTTGGTGGGGAGCCAAGAGATTTGGCTTCACTGGGGACTGGGGACCACCTGGAGGGATGCAGTCTTGTATAGGAGGGATGGCCTGCATCCATCTGGGGAGAACCAGGATCCTTAATGAGAGGTTTAAATGTTTCATTGGCAGGCATTTAAACTAGCCAAAGATGGTGGTAGAAGTAAACAGGAAAACTAACTGCCCCCAACCCCATAGATTAAGGTAGGCAAAAAGAAGGATATTAGGACCAAGGAATCAACAAAAGGAACCACAAATGGAGGAAAAGGAAGGGGAGTCATAGATGGAAGGCATAAGGATGGGGGCTGGTATGGGCAGAGGCATGTAAAGATGAAAAACATGTGTACAAAATGCCTGTAGCCTGGGAAACAAAATCCGGACCTAAGCGGCCTTGATGGTGGAGGAAGACCTAACATTGTCACAGTCACTGAACCATGGTAAACAGCTAACCATACCAGGGTACACAATCTTCAGGAGAGACAGGAGGGCAAAAAGGGAGGGTGGCTATGAACATTAGGAAGGGGTTCAAAGAAACTGAGTTGGGGGAGACAGGAAGGGAAGAGGCACTATGATCACCTTAGAGACGGAAATGGCACCACCATCCACAGTGGGGTTTGTCTACAGACCTCCAGTGCAGGGGCAGGAAATAGAGTATTAGTGGGTACCATCCACAAAGTGGCAGAGAAAGGGAAGTGTTGCTGATGGTGGACCTAAACATGCTGGATGTTAACTGGAACACCTATGCAGTAGCCATTATCAGGAGCAGAGACATCTTGGATGCCCTGCATGGGCATGCCTCAGACAGCTAGTGGACGAGCCAGGGGTGCCAGGTTTTGAAACATGTTGTGAGTGTTCAGGGTAATTATAAAGGCCAGAAGCTATAGGGTATTTCATGCTTTGTGATTCATTTTGGGAGTATTTTGGTACATTTTAGAATGAGTATGCTCGTCACAACTACTCCACTGCAGAGGATGCAAGGTGCCACTGTTTGCTCTTTAAAGCCTGAACAGGTGCTAAGATCAATAGGAGAGTGCCCTGGAGGAATCTTTCATGCTCTCAGTTTTGTAAGCATGCTTGATATGTCACTGCTTTCACATTGTCCAAGGACCTGCATGTAAATTAGGCATCTTTGCCTGATATGGTCTTTCCTGGTGGGCAAGAATTTTCGGTTCAGAGAAGATGCCTATCCTATACCAACCAAATCAAAAGGCTTTGAAGTCAGGTCTGAGCACCCACTATTCCCATTACAGCCCCTCACAGAGAAAGATACAGTGTTGGAATGAGCCCACATCCTTTGATATAAGATCAGTCATACCTGACAGAGGTCTGGGACCCACTTCCTCATTTCATTAAGTCAGCTGTATGTCTGGGGAGTGTCATCTACATTTTAACAGAGATGCAATCCTTCCCAAGTGTGCTTCAGGAAATGCAGACCTCTGGAATTGAATTTCCATTGGCTGGTACCCCATTTCCACCACTGTTGGGGAATGCCTCTTATTTTACCCTCAGGGCCACCCATGCCCCTCCCAAGGTACTACCCCACCACAATAACCCACAATACAATTCACATTACCTTAGGGATGCTCAGATGGGAAACGCTTTATGAAGGGTATAATTTAGTTTGCACCAATTCTTCCCACAACTGTGTGCCACTACTCTAGTGAACCTAGACCACATATGCTTTTATGTGAGCATCAGTGACTCCCCACAAACACACACATGCGCATGCAACCTGGGTGACAGAAGGCTGAAGACGAACTCCAGTCTAAATCTAAAGCTCAGCACCTGTTACAGTGCAATTGGACAATATTATGTGGAGGCTGGGGTAGCAAGTTTTAAACAAGGATACCTCCTGCAAATGTTATATGTGTGTGCTCCAGATGGCACTCTATAAAAAGTGGTACCCATGCTCATCTGCACTTTTTATTTTTATTTTCGCTTTATCTTTTATTGCAATTGAGTATATAAGAAAGCACACAAGCTTATACAGTAGAAGAATATCCTCCATATAAGGTACAAAATATCACTTAACAAACACAGTATATAGGTAAGCATATTGAGATACCTTATATCCACATATTAATAATAAGACTCAGACCTAGACAGGTTGTAAATGGAGCTAAAAGGGTTACAATCAGTGAGGTATTGTAAATTCAGAAAAGGCAACCATGTACAAAATAAGTGCTAGGGCAGGCTATATCAAGGCACTCAGTAAATTACATAAAGTGATAAATATGGAAATATGGACTGTGATGCTTGGCCATCTGGTTATGATTGTTCTATGATATTTGTATGTAGAATGTGGCATGTGAGTGTCTCTCATGAGACAGCCTATGGGATGGGTGCCACCCCTCACCCCAAGGTTTCAGCTACAGGATATATTAAAGGACCAGAGAGACTTAATTAGAACTGGACCCAGCTACCAGGATATAGGGCTCATAAACTATTATGATGTTTTAGAGGAAAACATGTTATATCACTATGGTGCTAAAAGTCATAAACTCCTCTGAAGGGTCCTGGAAACAGGAACTGTTCAAGATCAAAGAGGAAAGGCTTGATTTAAAGACTGTCATAATTTGGGAAATTAGTTTCGCTGAAGTCACACTATTTTAAAATATCTCCTGACAGGAAGATCATTGTTTGTATAATTTTCATAATCTAAAAGGAGGATCTAATTGACCTCATGGAAGGGTGGAGAGACACAGTTTAACCTAGGGCTGTGTCTGATCTTTGTGATTTTTCTTTGTGGGATCTTATGAAACAACATCTAACTATAAGCATTGTATAAAGGTAATACATTAGATAGAAAAGTCTAACTGTATGTCGGTAGGAGTTTGTCTATAGTTGTCTTTGCTTTTAAGTGATTGTATGCTTTGTGATATATTGTTCTGTATTTTGGTTTACATATTTTTATCCATTTTAAGTAAACCTTTCATTTGAAAAGACTGCCTGGGTGTGTCTTTGAAGTTCTTTCTTTTGCATGTGACGATGGAGGGTTAAGACTGACTAAAAACCGTTCATAAGCTTCATGGTGTTATCAAACTGAGAAAAGGTCAGAATACACCTAAGGTCTTTTATAGAGTTTTAAGGGTTCATTTTGGATACCTGGTTAGGTGCCCTTAGGTGAAAGATATCTGCATCCCCGTAGAGCAGATTATCTGAGCCTGTACATTTGGAGTACGCTAGCATAAGGTTCACGGTTTGAATCCCCAGATCATGAGACTAAAGGTGATATGGACCCACAAGCAGACGGGAGGGTTACCCTGTTCTGTTACCTGTTCTATCTGCACTCAGAGGTTGGCACTGTGGGAGCAAAGGCCTGACCTGCTGAGTGCATTTGTGACACAGACAATGTTTAATAATGGAAGGATACAGATAAGAGAAAGTGTGCAAACAAAAGTAAAAAGTAGCAGGGAAGAAAGGGAAGGGAGAGGGGAGGAAGAGAAGAGGGGAGAAAGGAGAGATATCTGTGCACAAAGTTTCAAAACCCTAATCTGAGAGCAAAACAAGAAAAGGGCTAAATAACCCTAAGGATTAGGGGTCTAGAGAAACCAGAAGGTTCAATGTACTTGAAGTAATCCTGCCAACATCTGTCATACACAGTAAATCGATCATGAATAACATGAGATAGTCAGTCTAGGGAGGCATACTGAGAGAGGCTTTGAAGAACATTTGGAAGGGAAGGAACCAGAGCTGATTTCCATTTCATTAAGAATCAGACATTTAACCAGAAGAAAAGCATGTTTAGCCATCTAAAATGTGCATGTGAGAGGGAGAGCTACTGGGGATAAGGATGCCTGGAAGGAATAGCTTGGGGTCAAAGGGTAGTTTTGTTGTCTGCACTTTTAGAAATGACCACATTCCTTGTTTTTGGGTTAAAAATCACACTGTGAAATATAAATGCAAGGAGTCAATTATGGACCCCAACCCTCTCGCTTTTAGCATAAAGTGAGGAACCAGGTTATGGGTTTGCAGTGGATGTACATAGTATTTTTCTTACAATGTTTAAGACACTGAAGCTCTTTTCTCACAGACCTTCATGCTGTTGAAATTATACAAATGTAATTAAAAGCCTGTTAAAATGTTTTGATTGTGTTTTTATATGTCTTTCTTTGGAGTTTATATACTGTAAGCTTGGTAAAGCCCCAATATGGACAATATACTCCTGAGTATCCCCCAACACACACAAACATGCACACACGCCTTGACTGTATAATACACAATACGGACTTTGTAGCAGTAAATAAAATCATGCAAATCTTTTTATGAAGGAGATGAACTCACCAAAAATACCAGTAGACAGAAAAGATTCTATAAAAGAAACAAAGAATAACTTTCAGCCTGCAGATTTTGAAAATGTTGTCATATTATTTTAAATCTTTTTAAAGAATGTTGCTCCCCATGAGAGTGTTTTGCTGACATCCTCCCTTTCAGCACATTTGATTACCTAGGGACAGTTAGGCATATTTCTAGAATTTCTAATTTTTCTCCCTTCTCAGTGTGAGCCACCAAATTGATTTGTTCATTTGTGAGGCTGTTTAAAATCAAATCCACAAGTATGAAGAGGACTGAAATTGTCCTAGACCAGTTGACCCATCCCTGTTAAAGCAGCAGTATTTGCTTGAGGGACCTCACGGGGTGGGTTCCTACCACTGGGACCCAGACCTACCAATAATTGCTAATGACTCGAGGCTGATCCTCAATCCCAGTCACCAATCCTGTCGGTTGGTTGCCAATCAACGATCGATCACTGCACTGTCTGCTTAGAAATTCATACCATATCTGAAAGGCTGAAGACATTTTCTTCCCAAAGACAAGTTTCTTGCTTTATCAGGGAAGATGTGCAAAGCATAATTACATGGCTACTTGAGCACACACTGTATCTAATCGTTACCCACAAAACTTCAACAACCACAAAGATAAAACTGTATCATCCTAACAACATAATTACAAGTGGAGGACAGGGTAACATGACGTGAGGTGCCAGCTCCAGATACTACTCTGCAGCCTCCTTAGAACAGTAGTTACAGTAATCATAGCCTCAGTGACGTGATCTTTTGTGGGATGTTTAAAAGTACTAGAGCCCCAGTGGCCCTGCTTCCAGATCAAATTCCCTAATGTTTATCAACATGAAACTTCACATTTTCTCCTCTTCAGTATCATTCCCTACATGCCATTTCAAGATGTATTTCACAAGCATCTAATAGAGGTATGAACCATGGGTATGAAGGCACAGTTTTCTGTTCTATTCCCAGTAGGTAACAGCCATTTGACATGTTCAAACTCAGAGCATTTTCTTTGTCCTAGTCATACTGTCCTTATGGGGGATGTACAGGACTAGGGCACAAGACACATGGTGCTCTTGCTTGGCTGCACTGCCTCCATCAGTTCTGCATCCCTCTGCTGCTGCTATAATACACATATCCATATACCCCTGTACCCCAGGCATATACTCACAATCTACCTACCTGATGTCAGCTAACTAGCTGCTGTTCACTGCTCTCAGGACTGTTCTTTTGCCGATGCTCTACTAGACTGTGCTCCTGGAAACTGCTGCCTTCCTACCTGTTGTCAGAGACAAGCTCTAGCACCTCAGAGAAGGGACTCATCAAACCACTGGAGGCATGGTGAAGTCCGTGGTGAGGACAGGAGGCATTGGCCTTACTTCCTAAAACTTGGTTACTATATCTTGTCCCCCCACAATCAACCACCTATTTAATATGTCCCTTACTATATTGAAACTAGCTCATGTCATCCTGCTATTATTTTATCATATAACACTTTTTCCCCACTGGAAAGCCCCATCTGACCAACTCCTCAGCCCCATCACCTAGAATTACCAGGGCTTACTTTTTATGCCTGGCCCAGGGAGGAGCCAGCGAGAGTTGGTCACCATCCTGCCACTAGCAATTTTTTTCTGTTTATGTCCAGAGGCCCCAGGAGTGAGTACGCATGTGTGTGGAGGCCCCGCAATGGCCCCTGCTCCTTCCACCCCAGGCCTATGCCTGGCTCCTCCTGGCCCGTGCTGTCCCCAGCCTCCACCAGGTGGCAGCCATCAGCCAGAGGAAGCCCTTACCCTCCCAAAGATGAGAGCTTGCCTATCAGCAGCTCCATCCTGCTCTGCCATGCCTCCCCATCATCCTGCTATTTAAATCCGGTGACTCAAGTGACTTAAATAATTATCGTCCAACATCCCTGCTTCCTATCCTGTTTAAGTTGCTTGAAAGGTAGTTAACACTCAGCTCAGGCAGTACCTAAAGAACTCTAACCTGCTAAACCCGGTCCAGTCTGGTTTCCGTCCCTGTCATAGCACAATTCAGTACTTGCTAAGGTCATGAATGATTGGCAGAAACCTCTGATGCCAAAAACTTACTCTGTGCTTTGTTTCTTGACCTTAGCAAAGCCTGCTGACACTGTGGACCATAATCTGCTCCTGGTCATGTTAAGAAATAGTGGGGTTGACAATCTGGCCCAAAATGGTTGATCAATTATCTCGCAGACAGGTATCAGCAGGTTAAGGTGGATGGCAAACTGTCTCCAATGAAAATCCTCCTAAGAGGTGTGCCCAAGAGTCAATTCTTGGCCCACTTTTATTCGCCATCTACATAAACAATTTAAACACTGGAATCCAGTCCGCTAATATGCATCTATTCGATGGTACTGTGCTGTACACTGACTGGCCTACTCCAGAGCTTGCATGTAATGATCTCCAAATTGAATTAAACCAGTTACAGTAAAACCTTTTGCACTCAAAGCTCCTGTAAAATGCCAAGAAAACGAAGGTTATGCTCTTAGCCCCATCAGTCAATGCAACCAAGCTTTGCACCCAGCAGTTCCTCAATTACTCACTCTACTGGGTAAACCCTGGAATACGTGAAGAAATGTAAATATCTGGGTATTTGGATTGACTGTAAACTGCCATCCATAGATCACACAGAGGAACTATCCAAAAGTTAAAACAGAGGCTAGGTATCTTCTTTCAGATCAGACACTTACTTGCACAGGAAGCCAAAAAGGTTAGTGAAAGCTACCTTCTTACCACTCCTGGATTACACTGATTTTTTGTATGGGCATAGTACAAGCATGGCCTCATCCAACTTGACTCTCTATATCATTGGGCACTTAGATTCATCACCGGTGCTCCTTATTTCACTCACCACTGTGCTCTCCATTCTTCCACAGGCTGGAGCTCACTTAGTTTCAGGCAGCATAAAATGCAGTCTTATGGACTAACGGAGCCATCATTAACAAGCTCCCACAGTATATCAGCAACTGTCTACCTGTTTGCATCCCTGGTAACTACCCTCTAAAAGTCTCCTATATCTCGCCTCCAATCCTAAAGGTCAGAACAAGCTATGACAGAGCGGGCAATTAGTCATGCCTTCCCGCCCTCGCATAATGCACAAAAACACAGAGACGTGTTATCCCAATGAAGCTGGCTATCTTCAAAAACTGGTTCTTGCAATCATTTAGGAGACATGTAATTGTTTCTGTTAATGACCTTAAAATAAATATACAACCTTTGTCTTCCCATTCCTGTTGTTTTTCCCCTCCTTGCCTATAGGCCATTACTTTATACTCTAACCCTTCACCTGGCTTCCTTCTTCCCTCTCATTTTACGCCTGTCTTCTCCCTCATTGCGAAATCCTTTGTGTTAACTGCATACCTTGTATATATTTACATATATATGTTCACATTTTGCATATGTTGTACATATTGTATATAGAGTATTGACTGTATAATATATAAGCTTGATTGTACCTTGTGCACCACCTTGTCTAATTATGTAAACTTCCTAGTCTGTGTGCCACCTTGTCTAATTATGTAAACTTTCCTAGTCTGCACCTCAACTGTTGTATGCAATCCTAGGTGGTCTGGTCTTGAGGCCCTGGTTATCATGTATAACTGATGTATACTGCTGTATTTTTATGTGTACCATACCCAGGTCCACCTTGGCAAATGAGTTCGCCTCAATGGTGTTCCACCTGGCAAATAAAGAATTGATTGATTGATTGATTGATTGTGTCACAGGCACTGCTGCTGGTCAGGTGTGGAGTGCTGCTGTTGGCGATGGCCTCAGCTTTCCCCAGGGAGGGAATGCAGACCAGAGGAAGGAGGATGACAGCATCTGGTTCAAGAATCATGTCACCCCAGGGTGCTACAACCACTACAGAGAACTGAGAGAAATGCGGTGGAAGTGCCATTTCATCATTTCCTTTGTCAATGTGGCTGCAGACTCCTGCAGTGCCGGTCCATGTTGTACAGTATGTTGTTCATTTCAGCATAGCAACAGCCACTGGGGAGCCATAGAGTAGAGATGAGGTCTGTGGTACACATGGCCATCAGTGAGGAGGACACCAGTCTCGCTTTCAGACTGCAGTGGCAGCTGCCTGCAACATAGCACCGCGGCACCCCACAGGGCAGGGGATAAGAGGCCGAGGGAAAAACAACTCTACTCTCCGCAACCTGCCTGGCGAGGAAAGAATGAAACCATCTGAGAACTGTACCCGCAGTCCAGAGAAAAGCTGCAGCTGCTCTAGCAACACCTCATGGTCCACGGTGTCAAATGCTGCAGAGAGATCAAGGAGGCTCACAATGGAATGATGTCTCTGATCTCTCGCTATCAGGAGGTCATTAGTTCCCGAACCAATGCCATCTCAGTACAATGCATCTTCCTGAAACCAGACTGGAGAAGATCATAACTATCATGATTGGTAAGATGCCCTCGAGCTGCAACGTAACTTCTTTCTCAAAACCTTGCCCACAAAAGGCAGATTAGAGACAGACCTGTAATTTGCAAAACAGTTGAAGTCAAGAGAAGATTTCTTTAAAAGGGGCAGACAACCGCCTCCTTCAGGGTGTCCGAAACACCCCAGTCTCTAAAGAACACCTGACAATCTCTGCCAGGACTGGTCCAATCACCTTCACACACCCCACCAGGAGGCATGTTGGACCCAGATCCAAACTACGTAAGTTGGTCGAAGCCCTGGATTATCTTCATGACACCCCGATTGCCAGCTGGTCAAGTGGGCCCAGACCAACTGGGTGGCTGTAATCTCCCATTGATCACCACTCTGCCCATTTGAGTGAGCTATGCAGATCTCTGATATGATGATGCCAACCTTATCTGCAAAAAAAAAATGAGAAAAACTCATCACACTTCAACTATGAAAAGCTCCCTGACTCTGGGGACAGACTGGATTGCATAGTCTGTCCACAGTTCAAAAGGCTGAGCCGGTCAGTTTCATGCAGCAGCAATCTCCTGGACAGGAACTCTGCCTTCTTATGGAGATTGCAGATTGTAGATTGATAGTCCCTATAATGGGACGCCAATCTAAGTCTGTCATCCATCAGGTCAGATTTCCACCAGCATCGCTCCAACCTTCTCCCTACTCTCCTCATCTTCCTCAAGGACCCATCAAACCATGGGGGCCGAGGTCAAGGGTGAGGGACGAATTCAGACAGGAGCTATAGAATCCAGAGCAGCCACCACAGTAGCAGAGTCAGGCCACATAAAAGTATTGGCAGTTTCCTGAAGGCCTTATTGCACAAGGATTTAAAAGTTGACAGAGACAATCTCAGTGAGATTGAGGGAGGTTTGAATTTTGTTCCGATAGGTGGGTATGGTGTAGCTAGCTGCAGCTCTGCCATGGAGTGTACATGTTCTGGGTATGTCAAGCAAGATGAAGTTATTTTTATGCAGGGAGTAGAAGCTGTGGGTACCGGTTAGATGAGTGCTACCAGAAAAGCACAGCAATTCACAGCACTAGTCTGGTAAGTGCTACCATGGACAGCAAGAGAGGATTCACAGCACTTTCAGTAAGCTCTCCCTGGTCACTGTCCATGGTGCTTAACACACAGACACCAGCATCCAGGAGGCAGCAGCATTGGAGAAGAGGGTTCTAATCCTGGTCTCCAACACTTTTGTGCACTCTGGACTTAGTTTTCTTCTGTGGGGACTTGGAAACAGTATTCTATGGCACCACAATGTTAACTTTCCCTGTGATCTGCTCCCCACTTGGATTGAGAATCCTTCAGTCCAGGAGGTGCAGGGGCAGAGCCCCGCTGGGAAAACAAAATCGGCACCATTATTGTTGCGCGTTCTTGATCGCACTATTCTTGTAGGCACTCACCTGACCCAGTGTCAAAGCTGTGTGATAGGTGAAAGAGGGAAGAGATGTAGGTGGGAGTTTGTGCAACAACATTTGTAATGTCCATGTGCCTGTATGGAGCAGCCCTCTTGTTGTAAGAGAGGACCAACCTACTGACAAGTATAGAGTGCAGTGGTGTGTTCTGTAGGTGCTTTGGTTATGAAGCTTAAGGCACAGTGATAAAGGGTGTCTAGCTTTCAGAGGTGGATGCAGTACTAGTGTTGTATATGACGCCGATAATCAACCAGTGGAAGGAAGGTAGCCAGAACCAATCTTTTGATAATTGTCTCGGAAATAAGGATTTGTTCATAAAGAAGAACCCTATTCTAGTTTTAGTTTTTGGAGAGATATTCAATATGGGTGGCAAAGGATAGCTTGGAGTCTAACCACATGCCTAGATACTTGAATTATCCACGACCTCAAGCACATCACCTAACAGAGTTGTAACTGGAGTAGACATTGTCTGGTTGTGGAGAGAGGAATGAGATTGTGGGAGGAGGAAGTATGGTCTTGTTTTTTCACGATTTAATAGGAGTTTGGAGTTCAGGAGGTTACACTGGAGCTGATTGAAATCCTTCTGCAGTATAATGCCGACTTCCATCAAGGAGGGCTTAGAGGTAGATCACGGTGTCATCCATGAAGAAATGTAATTTTGAGTTGTGGATGTCGGTATCCAAGCAGTTGATATAAATGGAGAGTAACAATGGCCTAAGATAGAACCTTGGGAACCCTCTTGTTACTGGAAGGTGGTCAAAAGGAGCCCATCTGCTTTGATACATTGAAGCCACCTGAGAGATAGCTGGAAAACCATTCGAGTGTAGTACTACTCATGCCAAGCCCTTAAAGGTTAATAAGCTGGAGAGTATGGTCAACCATGTCAAATGCCTTGCTCAGGTCTAGGAACATGACTCCTGTTGATTGTTTATTGTCGATAGCTAAGAACCAGTCATTGGTCACTTTTGCTAGTGCAGACACATTGCTATGGTTGCGTCTGAACCCTGACTGTAGGGGTTAAGAAGGTTGGAGCATTTGAGGAAATCCTTTAACTGTGTATTAACTATCCTTTCTAGTACTTTGACAAAACTGGAAGGATGGAGATTGGCCTATGGTTGTTAAGGTCACACGTGTCGCCTGACTTGACCAGCAGAAGAATAATGGCCATTTTCCAGCAGGAGTACCATACCAGTGGATACAGACAAATTAAATATATGATTAGGGTGGTGAGGTGAGGCACCTAACTTTAGGAATGTAGCCTCGATACTGTCAGCACCAGCTCCTTCTTTGTGTCCAGTGTTTTAGGAGATCCTCAACTTGCTTATAGGTTACTGGGGGAGGTTAAAGGATTTGTGATTTTTGTGTCCAAGGGAATCTATTGGTGCATGGCTGCTGATCAGCTCGGCAGCTGGGGAAGAATCAAATGCTAGACCGCTGCTGCAAAGTGCATGTTTAGCTTTTCTAGGATGGTACTGTACCTTTATGACAGATTGTGGTGTCATCTGTGGTTATTTTGAGTGGGATGGAGGGATTTCTGTGTCTCTCAACCATTTAAGCATCCACCAAATTTTGACATAATTACCTTTTCTGGCTTCTAGGGGAGTCTACATGTAACCTCCTTGTTACCGGGTTACTAGACTCCCAGTAAGACCATGTGGTAGGCAGGGATGTTAGCTTGTGAAACTCCAGTTAAATGGATTCCACACTGTCTCATTCTGTTCTCAGTCTCAGCTGAGACTGAGGGATGACATCACCATAGAACTATCGCAGCTGCATGAGCCACAATGGAATCTGCAGAAGGAAGTTAAGAGAATGTTGGGAGGTTTGAACAGTAGTATGTGGTCAGTTGGAGTTTGGAGCTTGTTGTGAGAGGAGCACAGCAGCTCTGTGCTAGGCTCTTGGGCCTCAGCCCTGAAATAGGGCTACAATTAGGGAAAGGTGTGTTTCCACCTAAAGAGAGACACAGTGAGCTATTTTAAAGTGGTGGAGACCGTTGATTTGGTCTCTGTGCCCCATCCTCAGGGATGGGGCAGGAAGGTTACCTGCATTTCAGGGCAACCCCTGACTACTGCTAGTGAAGAAGCTGCCTTATTTTGTCCAAGAGTCTGGGAAACAAGAAGATTTTGTGATTCGCCAGTGGGGCACCTGTAACCGGAGGGTGAGTTCTGCTCTTTCTAAATGGCCCATGTTTCATTCTGACTTGTGTTAAAGTGGGGATTGGACTACTGAAGTAGTAGGAGGCCTAGAGTAATAGGCTTAGCCAAAAGTAAAAGTATGTTCAAGTCCAGCACATAGGGAAGTCAAGACATGTAAAGGAGATGTGATATACGTCTACCCAGTAATCTACATTGCCAAGCTTTCAGAAAGAGTTGTTTAGTATCTAGAGAAATGGCGGGTATGGATTGTGGGAGCTGGAGGTGGAGACCCCCCATCTTTAGTAGCCAGGTCCACCTCACGGATTTGCTCTGTGGATTTTACTTTGCCTCATGCACTTGGCCAGTGATGAGGGAAGTACCCAGATATGGGATTGGAAGGAAAATTCCTCTAGGAGTCGAAGGCTCTAAGGTGGTTTGGGGAGCCACCAACAGGAAAACTGGTTCATTCCCAAAATGGACCATGGAGCAAGTGGCTGGCAGGGGAGCCGGGCCAGTGGGGAAACCAAGTAGTGTACAAGTCAGGCTGTGTACCCAAAACTGTGTGCAAGTCCGGCTGTGTGCCTGGTGGGTTCAGAGCCTGAGGGCTGAAATGTGAAGAAGTGTTCTGTTGTCTCTAATCTGCATTACCAGGAATGTAGCCCTGTGGGGTCCATCTATGCTTTGTTTGTTCAGTTTGGATGTGAATAAAATCCACACTGTAGAATCTCATTCCTGGTTTTGGACATTACAGTTATTGCTTCCTGTGTTTGGATTTACTTGGGTGCCCCTGTGCAGAGTAGCCAAACCTAGGCCCCCTGTGCAGTAACCTAGTCCTCCCGAACCCAGTCCCCACCAGGTACTGCTGTCAGCTTCAACAGCATGCCACCTGTCGCTTGCAAAAAGGCAGGGGTCCGGGGTTACATACATATTTAGATTTGGTTGTTTGACTAGCTTTGTACTTGCATTACAACATGCTCTAAATACTGCCCAATCAGCAGGAGCCTTGGTATGTCTTGCTATGGTCCATAACTTGTCCCGACACTTTAAAGGCAACCTTGAGGTCAGGGGTGAACCAAGGAGAAACCTTCTTAACTCTGCATTTCACCAATGGGGCATGCTTGTTTATAAGGGTTGAGAGGTTACTATTGAGAGTATCAATGGCTTCATCAACCAGTTTGGCCAGATACAGGCTTTGCCAAAGGGATCTGGGTTTGATCAGCTTGAATCTAAAATTTAAAATTTATAGCAAAAGAAATTGCAAAACTATTGCAGATAATTTTAATATCACAAAACAGTTCCAGATATATGGCAAAAGCTATAGTAATTCCAGTTTTTAAAGGTGGTCAGGCTAACCTTCCAATTAATTACAGACCAATTTTTATTGTCAATAGTTGGAAGACTGAGACAGAGAGGAGAGAGCAGCCACAGCTTCCTTGAATCAAGGAGGTTATTTTCGAGACTACACTGAACTGAATTATTACTTTTTGGACCTGTGTAAGTAAAGTATTGATTCTGTTTTTCGGGTGGACTTTTCTTAGTTTTAACTTTAATTTGCCAGGGAGGAACAGTAGCTAGAGATATTTGCAGTCATTTGTGACTAGACCTGTTACTTAGCCTTTGTGAAATAGGTGTCTGAAAGGAAGGAAGGTATTCCCTGGGGTGGAGGGTAACTGTTGTAGGTGATTGTTTCTGGATGGCATAGGTTTACTCCCACCCACCTTTCCCTTTACCCCACCCACCCCAAGCGCATAACTTCCTTATAGCAGGGGTTCTGACATCACTTCCCAAACTACTAACAACATACACCTGTTCATATCCTTAAGGGACAGCACACTTAATAAGGTAGAGATATTCACAAGCTTGCACTCACTAAAACAAGAATGAAAAACAACAAAAAGCATCTGTAACTGGAAGGGACACAGCCATGTGGGAGTGGTGCAATGCACTGGCTGTGGAGCAGCAGTCTCCGGAGACATTCTGGAGACTGCTTTGCTATTGCAGGCACTCTGGTCTGGGAGGGAGGATGTTCGTCTCCATGCTGACCTGGCAAGGATTTGGGAAACCTGCTTCCCCACCCAGGGACCACCCAGGCCACCGCCACTACCTCAGAGGTTGCCAAGAAAGAGGAGTGGTTGGATGATGGTGGGCTCAGGGAGGGTGAGGGTGGTGGAACAGAGGCACATCCCTCCAGTTGTGCCTCTCACAATCATTCACCACTCTGGTGAAACATGGTTCCTCTATGGAGGCAGCTGCAGTGGAGACCAAGGAGGATGTTGAGAACCTCCACAATGGAGACCCACAGGAGGGTCACCCAGGACCCCACAGGGAAGGAAACAACTCCTGCTGGGGACTCAATTGTTAGGGGGTTGAACTGAGGGAGGGAGAGGAAAGGGTGAGGTGCCTGCCTGGCACCATGGCTTGTGGGGACAGGAAACAGATCCTCAGGATCATGGAGCAGCGGCAGAGGGAGGAGCTGGATGTCATTATCCACCTAGAGATGAATGACCTGGCTGAGAATGGGATCAGACCAGTGCAACAGGAGTTTGTGGAGTTGGGGAGGAGACAAGTAGCACACACAGTAACTTTCCTGGAAGTGCTACCTGTCTATGGCATGGAAGAGGCTAGGTACTCCGCACCATGGGATTCAATGACTGGTTGAAAAACTGGTGCAGAGTTCAGGGATTTGGCTTCATTGGGGACTGGGGCTCCACCTAGAGGGATGCAGGCCTATACAGGCACAATGATCTGCATCTATCTGGAGGAAACCAGGATCCTGGGTGATAGGTTTAAATGCTTCAATGGCAAGTATTTAAACTAGCCGTGGGGCACTGGAAAGGAGAAGGAAATCCTAGCCTCCCCACCAGAAATCAAGGCAATTAGTGAGGTAAACACCAAGACAGAGCAGTCAATAGGGAGAAGGATAGGGGTAAATGGAGAAAAGACAAAGGCAGTAGGGACAGGGATGGGACAAAAGAAATAAAGCCTAAAAAATGTGGAGGGTAATATACCAATGCCCATAGTCTACATAAAAGCTCCCTGAAATGGTGGCCTTGATGGAACAGGGATCCCTGGATATTGTGGCAGTAACAGAAACATGGTACACAGAGAACCATGACTGGGATGTCAACATACCAGGGTACACAATCTACAGGAGGGATGGGGAGGAAGAAAGGAGGAGGAAGAGCAGCTCTCTATGTGGGAAGGATCAAAGCAACAGAACTAAAGGGTAAACAGGGAGGAGAGTAGCACTGCGGGTCACCCTGGAGACTGGAAATGGCTCCATTATCCACACAGGGGCTGTATACAGCACCCCATCTCAGGGTGAGGAAATGGACAAGGAAATGATAGAAGGCATTCTTGGGATGGCAGAGAAAGGTGAGATATGCTGATGGTGGACCTGAATATACCAGATGTTAACTGCAGCACCTTTGCTGCAGCATCATCAAACAGGGCTATTCTCAATGCCTCTACAGGGTCATGCCTCAGACAGCTAGTTTTGAACCCACTTGGGAGAGAGCAATCTTAGACCTGATACCTCAAATGGTGATGGAGAGAGGATCTGATCTTGAAGTGGTACCTATCTGGGAACAAGCTACCACCAAACAGTGTGGTTCATAATAAACTTAGCTGTATAGTCAGCCACACAAAAGTGAAGGTACTGGACTCAGGAGGGCTGATTTTGTCAAAATGGGAGAGTGCCTCAGAAAAGCACTAGCAAACAGGCAAGAAGGTGGGGTGCAGCAACAATGGGAAACATCAAAACCATCACAGAGGCAACAAGCCTTGTGTGAAGCAAATAAACAAATCAAAAGAAAGAAAAAATGCTATGGTTCTCAAAAGAAGTGGTGGGAAGGTAAGGGAGAAAAGATAGCATTCAGGAAGCATAAGGAAACACAGAAGGAACAGAACAGAGAACTGTACCAGTTAAAGTAAGAAGGAAGCAGGTAAGGCAGTCAGAATAGCAAATGCCCAAACTGAGAAAGATGAATCTGGTTAAGAAGGGGGGGATAAACCTTTTATAGGTAAGCTATTAGGGAGTAAAGAAAGACTAAGGCAGGGATACTGAGGCTGAACAAAGGGGAAGGTGGTTGGAGCAAAGAGCGACAGTGAAAAGCAGGGATACTGAACAAATACTTCTGCTCAGTATTCACAAAGGAAAAGCAGGGGAAATACCTAATTCAGTCAATAGAAGCACTCTGGATAGGGGGTTGATATTGGTCCTTTCACAGAAGAAAGGGTTCTGAAAGAACTCTTAAAACTGAAGGTGGATAAAGCAATGGGGCCTGATGGGATTCACCCCAGAATTCTAAAAGAACTAAGGAAGAACTAGTAACACCACTGACTATCCTTTTAATAAATCATGGGAGGATGGTGTGGTACCTGAGGACTGGAGGAGGGTGGATGTGATTCCTTCACAAAAGTGGTAGCAAGACAGAGGCAGGAAACTACAGACCTGTCAGTTTGACCTCAGTGGTAGGAAAATGATGGAATCACTCTGAAGGCAAGAATTGTTGAGTACGAGAGGCCAGTGGGGACAGGGACCCAAGGCAGCATGGATTCACAGTGGGAAGGTCATGTCAGACAAATCTAATTGATTTCTTTGACTGGGTGACCAAAGCAGTAGACCAGGGAGTGGCTGTGGACATGGCCTACCTAGACTTTAGCAAGGTATTTGACACAGTCCCGTACAAAATATTAATAAACAAATTAGCCAGTCTGGGAGTGGGTCCCAGGGTGGTAGCCTGGGTAAAACACTGGTTGGACAACAGGACACAGAGGGTAATAGTAAATGGAGTCCACAGTAAGAAAGGAGGATTACTAGTGGGGTACCACAGGGTTCAGTACTGTGGACTGTCCTTTTAATGTCTTTATAAGTGACATTGCAGAGGGACTGGAAGGAAAGTTTGTCTCTTTGTAGATGACACAAAGATCTGCAACAGGGTTGATACACAAGGTGGAGTGGAAAGGGTGAAAAGGGACTTGGCAAGATTGGAGGAGTGGTCTAAGTATGGCAGCTTAGATTCAATGCAAAGAAGTGCAAAATAATGCACCTGGGAAACAAAACTCAGGGGAAGAGTACACAATGGGAGCTGAGGTACCGACAACAACAAAATGGAAAGGGACCGGAGGTAGTCATATCAGATGACCTAAAGGTGGGCCAGCAATGTGAGAAGGCAGTAAGGAGGGCTGGAGGGATATGGGATGCATAGGGAGAGGCATCACCAGTAGAAAACAGGAAGTTGTTGGCCCTCTGTACAGACAGTTGGTAAGACCACATCTGAGTACTGAGTACAGTTCTGGAGACCCCATCTCCATGAAGACATAGACAGGGTGGAGGCTGTCCAGAGGAGGGCATCCAAAATGATGCAGGGTCTGCATCAGAAGACATATGAAGAAAGACTAATGGAACTTAAGATGTATAGCCTCGAGAAAAGGAGGAGAGGGGGACATGATAGAAAATTTCAAATACCTCAAGGAAGTCCAAGAGGGTAGCATCTTTCAGAAAAGAGACGTGCAAGAACAAGGGGCACAATTTGAAGATAGAGGGGGACGGCTCAGAGGTAATGTGAGAAGTATTTCTTCACAGAGAGGGTTGTGGATACATGGAACAGCCTTCCTGAGGAGGTCATAGAGTCAAAACAGTGGGAATTCAAGAATGCATGGGACAGACATAAGGTAATTCTAGTGGGGGTAGGAAGAAGTAGGCTGTTGGTTAACTAGGATCTGCAGCTTATCCATTAGGTGAAATGGGCAGATTAGGTTGGCCAAGCGGTACTTATCTGCAGTCAAATTCTATGTTTCTATGTTTCTAAATGCAGAAGAAGTTGGCACATTCCTAGTAGCTGCTTGCCCCAGCCCATTCGATAACTTACCCCCACAGACAGCTCCCAATGAAGTGTGGCATAACAAGTCATTCTGTATCAAAGTTATTTTACTCATAAAATTTAAATCAAGCCACTGGCAACAAATGGACCGAGCAAGCCCGTCCCTATCAGCCCATAGCCCTGTTTTGTGATGTCACAAAACAAAGGCTGCATGAGCATGACCTTTCACTTATAATGGGGCAGATATTGTCACATAGTTTTAAACTATTTACTGTCGGATTTTCATTAAATCAAACCGGTCAATCGACACTAGAACCCTATTAATTGATCAATCACTTTGGTTTATGAAAATCCCTCAGATAAATAGTCTAAAACTATGTGACAATCTCAGCCGCATTATAAGTGAATGGCATGCATGCAGTTTCATTTTGTGACATCACAAAACAGGGCTGCATGGACAGATGTGGGGCATGGTTTGCAGACCGAAGTTAGTCCTTTGTTGCTGGTGGGCTTTATTTTAATTTTATGAGTAAAATAATTTTGATATAGAATCGACTTGTGCCACACTTCATTGGGCACCGTCTGTGGGGGTAAGTTATCGAATTGGCTGGGGGAGGGCAGCACAACTATCAGTAGGAAGCTGCTCTTTAAATAAATATGGGTTACTTACAGTAGCACAACATAGTTTCCTGCAAGGGGTGTGGTATGGTGACGACTTTCATCTAGTTCATGAATGACTTTCAAGAAAATATGGATCATGGAAGTATCGGTGATGTGTTCATGGACCTGACCAAGGTCTTCAATCTTGTGGACCACCAATTACTGATACATAGACTAGCAGCTCCAGGTTTTGGGAACCCTGTGATTGAATGGTTACATGTCTATTTGTCTCAGAGAGAACAACAGGTTCAGATTAATAATACATTGTCGTATGTTAGAAAAGTAAAGTATGGGGTCCCGCAGGGAATCGATTTTAGGGCCTTTGCTGTTTTCCCTTTATATTAACAAATTACTTTCATTCTGTAATTGATCTTTCTTGATTTTGTACACAGACGAAGCTGTATTGTATGTATCTGACAAAAATATTGATGTAACAAAACAAAACATAGAAAGGGACTATAATAAATTAACAGAATGAATAATTGATAATAGATTAGTTCTTAATAAAAAAAAAGATGAAGGAATGCTTTTGTTTACCTGCAAAATCAAGGAAGCTACGGGAAGATTTTACAATAACTGTTAGTGATGGATCTGATATTGAAATTGTCTCTGAATTCAGATACTTTGGTGTGACCTTAGATAGTCACCTACTCTTCAATCCCACTTAGTAATGTAACAAGCAGATACATAACAGAATTGCGCCTTTTATATGGTAAGGGCTTTCCTAACGGATGATACCAGGAAAACTATAGCAGTAGCATGCATGTTGCCCATATTGGATTATGATAGTTTGATTTGGGGTGGGTCATCTGTAAAGGTTAGACAGCAAAGAAATAGTTTTTATAATTCCACCTGTAGATTTGCCTTAAGGGCTAGATATGGGGAACACCACTGCAGCCTGTATAACAGGCTAGGGTGGTTACCCATGGATCAAAGAGATACCCTGCAGATGTCATGTTTTGTGTACAAATCACTTTATAGCACTTTATATAACCCAATGAAATTTTTTTTAAAAAGAACTAATCGAGACAGCTTAGATCCCATACTTTTGTTTCCTGAAATCCTACTTTGCAAAACTTAAAAAATCAAAAATCCTTCAAGCATAGTACAATAAAAAGTTGGAATAAATTGCCTGACAAATTCTGAAACAGTGTAAGGTTCAGTTCTTTTGAAATATTGTTAAAAGATATCTATACTCAATGCCTATTTGTAAATGTACATAAAGTAGCTTTGTGGTACTATCAATTACCTCACTAAGCTTTATAGTTACTATATAATCTGTTTTGTGTTTTTGCATACCTGTCATGCTGTTGATTTTTATGTGTGCCTGTCTGTTTAATTGTAACATTAAGTGTTTGTACTGACTCTTCCCGGTCAAGCTTGTAAAAGGGCCATTGGCCCAGTGCTTTCTTACCCGTTAACAAAGTTTTAAATAAAATAAATAAATAAATAAATAAGTGCCTAAGATCGACTAAAAAGCATTACAGGCTGAATTTACAGAAGTTACGCTTTGTGATAAACTTGGTGCTGAGGGAACTTGTTCTTAGATCTTGTACAAACTATGATACTGTGGTCATTAAGGTCATGGCTATTTGTTGAATTTGGGGGCCTATTCGTAAGGATTAGGTCCAGGACTGAGCTCTTAACATTGATTTTCATGTTGACTCTTGAGGATTCTGTCACGAGCTGGATGATTCCCAACTCATCACACATGTCCTTTAAGATGTTTGTTTTGGATAACACCCAATCCCAGTTCAAATCACCAAGAATTATGGATTTGTTGATGTTGATTACAATTCTTTCTTTTAACATGGGAAGGAGATCAACTCCCCAATAGGTGGCCTGTAACAGCCAATAATGTTAAATGCTTCAGAGGATAGAAGCAATAGTCTCAATGCCAGACATTCATATTCCTTTGGCTTGGACAATGAAAATTCAGTGGCAGTGTATTTGGAGTTAACATAAATGACACCACCCCAGTTTGTCAGTCCTGGCCTGAACATGTTAAAGGAGGGAGCATGATCTGTTGGTTTGCAGTGCTGGCTTCAAGCCAGGTTCTGGTAATGACTAGAATATCTGGGTTGGTGTGTGAAACCAATATTTTCATTAGGTTAAGTTTTTCACCATGCTACAGATCTTGACCAGCATTATTTTTTAACCTGGGGCTGATGCAAAGCCGATGGGGAGGATAATGGGGCAAGGGGACCTGGGTTTACTTCAATGTTTCCTGAGCAGAGCAGGAGGTGCATGATAAGTTTTCTCAGATTAAGACCTAAAGAGCACAATATCTTTCCTGGTGGCAGTCTTAGGTGGTGGTGGTGGTGGGGGGGGGAGCTTATGGCATGAGATAGAGGCAGGATGGAAGGGTTGCAAGGGTTTTAGAACTCATGAGACTACATTTTGAGGGAGATAAGGGTAAGTGCAAGAGAAGTGGAAGCCGGTTCCAAAGGGTGTACATGAGGGAGATGGTACCAGATCATGAAGGGAATCGAGACTTTGTTGACTACCTCAGGGGTGTAAGGGTGGGGTGGTGGTGCAGATGAGAGGGGCACAGTGCACTGGGACAGATAAGGGAATGCGCTGAGGAAAATAAGTCACGGCTATCATGGTGATGTAGAATCATTGGCCAGAGGCAGTGGAAGAGGTTTATAATATATGATATAGTTCTGGATAGTACTGGTTGTGGATTTAACTTCTTGAATGGTCTTGATATTACAGCAAGGATTCAATTAAAAGTCTAGAGGAAGCTGCTGAATCGAGGTTCTCTGTTTGGTGTACCTAGGATGCCTTCAGCCTAATTAAGAGCAACCACCCACCCTCTAGGTGGTAATATGTAATAGGCTGCTAATGTCAAAGTAGACAGTCACATGATTACCTTGTGCTACTCTTACAGGGCAGCTAGGGGTGGGTGAGCCGCCACACAGCGGCAGTGGAAGCGAGCTCTGCAGACCTGCACTAAAGCACAGCACAGTTAAACAGTTTTTCTATATTTCTTCCGAAATGAGCAGTCTCAAAGTTAGCAATTGAACAATCTCAATTTTAACTACTCTTTAATTTATATAATTCCTTTGGAGCAACAGCAGAGTTCACATCATTATATATATATATATATATATATATATATATATATATATATATTTGTATTTTAAGATGAGCAGTCTCTATGAATTGAGTGGCAGATTTGGTACCAAAAGGAGCTCTGAATCAGGAATCAGCTCTGATTTAGAAGGCAGCTCTAAAACAAAGTAAAACTTCATCAGTTAGGCTCAGATACACTTACTTCTATCAAGTAGGTTCACTGGAAATAAGATTAAATATTTATCTTTCGAACTCTGTATTTAACATTCAACTATTGGCAGCTAAGAAGCATCTCTCTCTATATATACTGTATATAGAATTAAATTATGAAAGTACAAAAGAACACAGAGTGAGGGAGAAAGGGAACTGTATCAGGCAAAGCAGTAGGAGGTGGGGAAAGCAGTCAGGAGTGCAAGGTGCAAACTGAAGAAAGAATAGCACAATCAGTAAAGAAATGAGACAAAACCTTCTTCAGGTATATTATGGAGAGAAAAAGACCAATGAGGGATTGTGAGGCTAAATAAAGGTGGGGGAGGAAGTGTGCAGAGGGGACCTAGAAAAGCAAACATTCTGAACAAATACTTTTGTTCAGTATTTACAAAAGAAGGGGAAGGGGAGACCATAATACACATCGGGAGAGGTAAACACCAGTCCATTCATGGAGGAGAGAGTCCTAAAGGAACTCTCAAAACTAACAGTGGGCAAGGTAATAGGTCCAGATAGGATACAACCAAGAATACTGAATACAGGGAGGAATTGGGTACATTGACAGCCCTATTCAACAAATCAATGGAGGAGGAGGGTACCAAAGGACTGGAGGAGGGCAAATGTGGTACCACTACACAAAAGTGGGAGCAAGGTGGACGCTGGGAACTGAAGGCCAGTAAGTTTCACCTCAGTGGTGGGGAAAATAATGGAATCTATGCTAAAAGAAATGATTGCAGCATATCTTGAGGCCAGTGGAGCACAAGACTCAAGACAACATGGATTGCAGCAGGTAGATCTTGTCAAACATAGCTGATAGATTTCTTTGACTGGGTACCAGGGTGAAAGATTGGGGGGACATGGACATGGTCTACCTTGATTTTAGTAAGGCATTTGACACCGTTCCACACAGGAAGCTAGTAAAGTAGGGCACTCTGGAAGTAGGTCCCAAAGTGGTGAATAGGATCAGAAATTGGCTGAGCAACAGGGCACATAGGGTGGTTGTAAACAGAGTTCAATCCTGGGACAGGAGGGTGACCAGCGGGTGCCATGGCTCAGTACTGGGGCCAGTCCTCTTCAATGTCTTCATTAGCAACATTGCAGAGGGGCTAGAAGGAAATAAGCCTCTTTGCAGATGACACCAAGATCTGCAATAGGGTGGACACTCCAGAGGGATGGAAAGAATGAGAGAGACTTAGGCATGTTGGAGGAATGGTCAAGAGTGTGGCAGTTTAAATTAATACAAAGAAGTGCAAAGTCATGCACTTGGGGCACAAGAATCCTGGAGAGGAATACAAGATGGGGGATACTAACAACAACAAAATGGAAAGGGACCTGGGGATAACTACCCTGGATCACACTGCTAAAACAAGTGTCCTTTACAGACCACCTTTGGCACAAAGCCCATGCCTCCAGTAAATCAACTGACTGGCAACAGTACAAGGGATTCAGAAACACCTTTACCCATGCCATCCACACTGCCAATGCCGTGTATCTTAGACACTCTCTTGAACTCCTGTGGAGATAGCAAGAAAATTTGGGACAATCTCAAGGACCTCACGGAAGGCCAAGAAAATCTCCCTCAATGCTTAACATGGATGGAGCAACCATTCTAGACCCAAAGCACATCGCAGATACCTTCAACACCACCTTCACCAACCTAAGCAGGTTCTCCCCTGTCAACTGTTTTTATGCTCATTCCATGTTGAATGACCCTGAGAGGTCCAGTCAGCCCTTCCAACCCCCCATTCTACTTTAGGAGGGTCACACTTAAAGAGTTAGCACCAACTTAGAGTTCTCAGCAAGGCCCGTTTCAGTAGTGACTCTTGGCCCTAAAGCTCCAGCACAAGTCCTTAGATTCTGTACTGATGCTTCTTACAAAATCCTAAATGTCATTGTGCCTTGGTCAATTCCCCACCTTATGGAAAGCAACGGTAGTTGTCCCCATTCACAAGAGTGGGGACAGGGCTGTTCTCTCAAACTACTGCACAGTCTCCATTCTCCCACCATTCTCCAAAGCCCTAGAAAGAATAGTTTCTGATCAATTCTCTATCTGGCCAAGTATAACATTCAGTGTCCAGAGCAACATGGTTTCAGAAAAGCCATAGTACTACTTCAGCCCTCCTAGTGTACACCGACTTTATACACAGGGCTTTTGACCGGGTCATTTGCATTGACCTCACCTAGGTTTTGATACTGTAATCACCCTTCTAATCGAGTCCCTCCTTGGCATTAGCATATCCAATGCTACATTGGCCTGGTTTAAAAGCTACCTCTTTGATAGAACATAGCAGGTCAAAATCGGTGACACCCTATCCTCCAGCAGGCCAGTTCTGTCACGTGTTCAAAGGGTCCATTTTGGGACCACTGTCTTTGTCACAGCAAAAGTGGCACTACAAAAATATAGCATGCTGGTAACCAGTACTGTGGTACATTAAGTGGTGATGTTAAGAAGTACTTATCATGGAAGGAGTGGTTACTCCTGCCAACCTCTGGTCAGCAAGTGTAGCATTGGTCAAAACATTTAAGGGCTTTGCAATACGTGTGTCAGGCATACAGCACTTGTTGGGCAGGTGGGGGATGTGGCACCGGTCATAATGTCGCGAAGATATTATGCAACATGGCCAAATCGCACTGCCAATACAGCGCAATTTATGCCATGCAGCATATCTTGTCCCCACACCCCTGTTGTGGGGCTGCCTCGGACCCCCACTAAATATTCTGAACTCTGGGGGGTCCATCTCGAGCGCACAAAGTCTTTAAAAATTATATTTCTGGGACCAGGAATCAAACCTGTCCCAGATGCAGTGCCTGGCTCCCTGCTCCTGTGGCTCTGTCCAGTGAGCCACAGCAGCTGCTGGAGAACCCACTCCCAGAAAGGTCTCATTCTTTGCCTGGGACTGTGTAAATGGTGCAATACTGTGTACAGCAGTATATGCAGTATTGTACCATTCACTGTCCTAGACAGCGCTATTTGAGTTAGCTATAATGTAAATACGCTATTTAGCGTCACGACATTATTTTCAATATGGGGGGATGCAGAGGTGGATAATCAATGTTAACTAGGATCTGCAGCCTATCCAATAGGCAGGAAAATAGGCAGATTGGGTGGGCCAAGTGGTCCTTATCTGCCATCAAAGTCTATGTTTCTGTGTTTCTAATTAATAACTGAAGTGTGCAGCTAAATATTATTGTGAGAAAAATAAAACATGATAACTAGACAGACAAGGTAGGCACCATGGCTCATCTCAGCTGTCACATTGTAATTTTCCTGGCTGTGGCCTCATGGCAAATACCTGAGTAGCAGTGTAGGAGATTATTCTTTAATACATATAATGGGAAAACATGTGCATTTCATAATCAGGTATACCCAGTATGTGCAATATGTGGAACTTACATAGTATGCACTACACTTTTATGCCAATTGACTGCAGTGCACCTAATGCTCCTAAGTGTCCAACTTCATCACTTCTGTATCAGACAATTCATTTAAAGTCTTTTCATGCATCTCATAGAACCCTGGCATCCGTTACTTTACTCCCGTGTCCCATACTTCATGCCAGCACATAAAGAACCCAGGCTAAACTGAAGCAAATGTATCACTGAATCACATGCTTTGCAGCTAATATGCATGCTCGAATGCACCACTGTGATGTCCTTCAAGCTCTATGATGGCCGCCCTTCGAGGCCAAACCTGACATCCTCCTACTTTGTACTACCTTCAAACTCAAACTCAAACTCATCCACCTTCCCTCCCTTCCTATCCTTACTAGTCTGCTCACCCGAAACCCATCCCCAGAACCCTTTGCTCCTCCCACCTACTCCTGCTAAGCCTACCTAAGACCCATCTTGCCATAGGCATGGGATCCTTTTCCTTTCTAGCACCCCAAAATCGAACAACCTCCCACACAGATTACTATCCTGCTTGTCCCTTCCCCAGTTCAAAAATGCTTTAAAGATCTCTTCTTTCCCACTCCAGTCTACACCGACTACTAAGTTCTCATCCCTTGCTCATTGTTTCACAACCCCTACCCTGCCTCCCCATGCCGCCTCCCTCAAGATTCCACCTCTTCTCCCTACCCTCTTCACCTGCTACTCTTGCTACCTTTCCCTATCCTCTTCACCAACTACTCTTGTTATGTCTGCAAATGATTGAGACCACTGCACTTATGGACTGACTGGTATCCTCTCATCATATGCCATTAAATCATTTCTCATTTCTGAACATGGCACTTAAGTAACACTTAACAGCAAATACTAATCCTGCTGATGGCAATTGTGTATATCTCATTATATTACTTCTATTAGGCGTAATACAGTAAGTACTAAGTTGATCAGTAGCTAGCTTGAAAAACCTTGAAACCCCCCACAAAAAGATTTACTAGTAAGCAGGTATAAAGCACACATAAGGTAAAAACAGTACTGTACTTTATTTCTTTCTGTGGGTGCTCCCCACACACACACCAGGGGTGCCAATATGATGTGTGTAATATTCTGTTGTTTAATAATTTATAGTGCAGTGCAGTAATTATTTATGTGGGGACACTCCACCCCACACCCCATGGGTGCTAACATGATGTCTGTAGTTTGTTTTGCAATGAATTTAGTATTTCTGTGAGGGCCCTCTTCTGAGTCCTGACCATAATTGTATTTCATGCTATGAACTGCTGCTTTTTTTTCAAAAGTAAAAATAATAACAATTTTGGTTTGCTTTGTTATCCTTTGTATGAATTTCACTGCTTCTAAGAAGTATTGTCACTGCTGCCATGTAATGCCCTGACCGTAAAACTAGTAGTGCATGAGAAGCACAGCAACCAACCGGATTATACACAATTGCCCCTGCAGATTACTCTCTGTAATTAATTACTCTGTAACTCTAATTTGCTAGCTTACTTGGGTATAGCCCACTTAGCGCTTCACATTGTAGTGCTGGATAATACAGTGCCGCAGTTTAGCGGTACCTAGGTAAGTGTTGTGTTACTTCAGCACTGGCCTGATCTAAGCACCAACAGCTTAGCTCTTCGTATTGAAATTAATTGACTTAATCAGATAGTAGTGTAAAAAATAATTTATTCAATACACAACTGTGGCTGTACATTTAATGCTACAATACAGAATAAAATTGGATACAGTACAGTACAGTAGGTTACCAATGAAATCCTATAAGTCCCTAACATTTCTAGCTATGCCCTTTAAGAGCTCATCAGTCCGTTACCAGCATTGTACTCCTTTGTTATTAAGGCCTATTCTACTGTTTAGCGACACATACTTCCATTTCTTCCTCACCACTACATGACCTTTCATAATCTGGGTAATTATCACCTCTGTTAGAGCCTGCTCATCCTTTAGGAACCCTATCAATTGCCACAAATTAGGATGGTACCTACCGACCTTACAGTTAAACTGTCTATGCCATGATTCTAGGTCATTATTTGTGCGACGGTCAACCATATACACACTCCAATACCACAGCGGGCAGTCTACAAACCACTGTTCGTGGAAGTACTATAAATGTTTTGCTTCTGGCCATCTTGCTAATGCATATGCCACTAAACTGTTAAAATTCAGTCGTACTATCTGTGGGGTAAAATGCAAACCCAAGCAGCTTTCTCACTTCAAGGTTAAAAGCAGGTTCATTTTTGATACAGACATTTTAGTGATAGTGCGCCTAACTTCTTTATTATTGCTTGTGAGAAATGAAAGTAACAGCCTCAATGGTTTACACTGGGGAACACTTTCGGTAATGCACTTATAAGTCCAGATTCAAAATCTGAAACGATTATTGTAGGGTTAAGGTCATATCCTCTGGCAGCTGCTTCAAAATCTAATTTCTGTAGTGCATCACAGTATAGTTCCTGGGATTTATTTGCTAACAGTAGATATACTAAAGGGACTTGCTTACTACCGATAAATGCATGTATAGTAAACTGCTGTGCAAAGGAACTGGTGCGGCACTGAAAGTCCCTTCAATGTACCATTCAGAGTTACTAGCCAGCAGCCTCAAACTTTCATCTGTGTAAAAGCACATTGCATCATTGTCCTGCTGCTGGAATAACAGGAAACGTTGCCCATTTAGAGTGTCACTGAATGCATCTGGTAGCTTGCAGGGGATCAAGCTGATCTCAGCAGGAATTGGGGGCAAGTTTTTCTGTCTCGCTTGATACAGGGAGGCTTTCATGGATTCAGATGTCGGGATGGCTGCACTGGATGATTCAGTAAGTGCAGTACTAGCATGTTTGTCATATATGCCTGGTACTGGTGCAGTGGATTCAGCAACTTCACCCTTTAGCATAGAGAGGAACCTTGTTTGGAATGCTGCTTCGGATTTGCTTCATGGTTATGCTCTCCCACCAGAATTTCAGAACAGTTAGATACATCTGTGTGTAGCTGCCCAAGGCAATTTTCTGTTGTAGCACCAACTCCTTCACAAGGAAGGGAGGTTATCAGATTGTGGTCTCGTGTCTCCATAAAATAAGAACTATTTCTAAAATATACAGTGTTTGAAAGTTACCTTTTTTACCTCCAGCAATAACCCCGTCAAGTCGATAAATATAGTCATCATGCAATATCTGCCTTCCTCAGGCACTATGAACTGTGCAGGTCATGGTTTCAGAGGCAATGTATGGATCAAGGGCTGTAGCACATCATTAAATAATGGGCTAATTAGTGACTAAGTGTGTTTAATTGCTTCATGATCATTTGAGAAAGTATGTTTCATTGATTGATTCATGATTACTTACAATTGAAAGCACTGAAATAAGCAGCGCAAACTGAAGCACCTGTCAATTGTTGTTGTAATGAAAAGCACTGAACATGACGGCGCCGCAAATGCAACGCGCTTAACTGAGCCGCACCCGCTTACTTTACTCTGCATACCTCCTCTGTGTAACAGCATACTCATTGTTTGTAGTACTGAAATGTATTTCCGGTCGCCCCTGAAAAGGAATACATTTATTTATAAAATAAAATAACATTTGCCAGTGGTGGTCTTTGTAGCCACCCACTCCTCCTTACAGTTATGTTCACATTTAGTTATGATGATTTCTGAGCAGCCATCCACTCAGACCCCTGCTACTCTTTGTGGATGGATGGAGCCAGTTCAGTGACAGAAACTACTTGATGTTGACAGTTCTGTATTGTTTAATTGCTTGAAATCAGTTAGCCTAGTTGTAAAGGACCTAATCGCTAGCTAATGGGATTAGTCTGTATCTTTGATGGCTGATGATCATATCCATTATCAAGGCAATTACTGTAATTAATGCCACATCAGATTTACTCCTGCTTAGTGCCATGTCTTCAGTTGTATTTCAATGTGTTGATAGCCTCTATTGTGAGCTATAGTACTGTCTCACCTTGCCTTTGTCCTGCAGTCACAATTCAATGTCCTGTTCATGTGTGCAGGGCTGTATTTTCTGGCCTGCCTATGAATGCAGGGGTATATAACTGAAATTCAAATGCAACTTATAGTTTTTCCTTTCAGTAACTGTGAGTGCATTGACATAGTCATCACTGTGTGACAGTTACTATGTAATGACTGTTGTCTGCCACATATTGCAGCTCTATACCAAGGGCCTTTGGCTCACACCTATGGACTACTCATCATAAAGAGACTTTTGCAACACAGTTTCATTACTTACTTTGATACATTGTGTCCCATCTGGTGGATTTCTTATACTAGGTGACCCACTCATTAATCAATCAATCAATCTTTATTTCACCAGGTGAAGAACCAATGAGTGATCTCATTTGCAAGGTGCACCTGGACAAATGCACTTAAAAGTAAACAATATATAAAGTAAAAACATGGTGTACAATCAAGGAATACAATGTAGAAGAGGACATAAAACATAGTTCAGTATTAGGCAAGGCCTATACAGGCAAATATACAAGAGACTAAGGAAAAAAATATTATCAATATAGCGGTACGTTGTTATACAGTATGTACTTGAACAGTTCAGGAAAAGGGGTAGGAGGGGTGATAGTGAGAAGGAGTGATAAACAGGGAATCACAAGGCCTGGAGATGGATGTCTGACAATTATTTCACTGGCTCTCGGAGCAGGGGGGCAGTCACAGGATTCTATAAAGGAATGAGAGAATAGCTTTTGAAGGACGAAGGTTGTCGGGGCAGCCAGATTCAGAGTTTTTAGTAATTTGTTCCATAGGTGAGGGAGTACGTAGTTTATAGATGCTTTACCAAAATGTGACTTAACTTTAGGAATGTATAAGGAGATAAATGAGAGGCTGTGCAAGGATTAATTGCCTCCTGGCAAGCAGTCAGAGATATACTGGTGAAGCTTTTGTGTGATAGTTTTAAAAGTCCAAAAGGCATCATTTCTTTGCCTTCTGAACTTGAGGGATGTCCAGCCTACTGTGGCATACAGAGAGCAATAGTGGGTGAGGTATGGTAGACCAGAGATAAATCTCAAAGCTCTGTGACAGAGCAAGTCAAGTTTAGAGAATGCAGAGACAGAGCCTTGGCCATAGAGAAAGTTGGCATAGTCCAATAAGGATAGAAAGGTGGTTTGGACCAGTCTTTTTGGTGTCATGGGATCAGAGATGCTTGATCCGGAAGAACAGGCCCAGTCTCTGCCTTAGTTTTTGATAGTTCCTCAATGCGCCAGATAATGTAAGCTTGTGGTCTATTCAAAGCCCATATATTTAAATTTTGTCACATATTCAATAGGTTCTCCCAGAAGCAATAGAATCTGCAGAGTTAAGCTATGTAGGGAAGGTTTTTGACCTATGGCAGAAGGTGAGAAAAGTACGGTCTTCATTTTGTTTTACATTTAGAAGTAGTTTTTGGCTCAATAAGTTTAACTGCAGCTGATTAAATCCATCTGTAGGTCTATACAGACCTACTCCGGGTGGGCCTAGCAATGTATATGACCGTTATTGGCAAAGAGATGAGTGTTGGCTGCTTTGATTCCAGAGTCAATGTTGTTAATATAAAGAGGAAAGAGCAGTGGCCCTAAATGGACCCTTGCGGCAGACCTCTTGGAGCAATTTTAGGAAGAGAGATTCCCTTGGGCTTTAACTTGTTGGAATTTCCCAGAGAGGTAAACTATTGAACCATTTCAAGGCAGAAAAGTCTAGGCCAATGCTTAAGAGTGTCCAACAGCAGACCATGGTCCACTGTATCAAATGCCTTGCTAAGATCAAGAAACAAGGCACATACATATTTCTTGACATCCAAAGAATTTCGCCAGTCTTTGGTTACCTTTGCAAGTGTGGATATTGTACTATGACAAGCTCTGTATCCTGACTGGGCAGGGTTAAGCAGATTGGTGGAGTCCAAGTACTTCCTAAGCTGCATGTTAACCACTTTCTCCAGCAGTTTAGAGAGGATGGGAGTAAAAGATATCGCTCTGTAATTGTTTAGATCACTTGGGTCACCAGATTTGAGTAGGGGAATAACATGGGCAGTTTTCCAGATGGGAGGGAGGAGGTCTCCTTGGGCAAGAGATAGATTAAAGAGGTGGGTGATAGGTGCTAATAATACATGACAGGTGAGCTTCAGAAAATACAGTAGGGATCGATAAGGTCAGCACCTGCACTTTCCTGGTATCCAGGGCTAGCAGTAGATCTTCCACTTGTTTCAATGACACATAGCTAAAAGAGAAGGCAATTTCAGGATAGAGGTAATGCTAGTGGGTCTAACAGTATCCTGACTGCAAAGTTGTGTGCGGAGATTATTGGTGGGTGAGAGTCAAAGGCGAGCCAGCAATGGCAAAGTGGTTGTTAAGCAGATCTAGAATTGTCTGTTTGTCAGTGAATGTGAGCCACCAGAGAGGATTTTGGCCAGAGAGAATTTGCCAATTCATGCCCTTCTATTTCCTTAATGGTCTTCCAAAACTTAGAAGCACACTTAGATGATAATTCCCCCATGCTGAAAATACTTAGCTTTTGGATCTGACAAGTTTAGTACAAGTGTTTCTAGCCATTCTGAAAGCCAACCAGTCAGCAGGGAGCTTGGCTTTATGTGTTTTTTCCAAAGAACATCCCTATTAAGTAAATCGGCCTACAGGTTGGCTGTAAACCTTGGGCACTGTTTTTCTTTGAGTTAACTTTAGCCAATGGAGCATGTCAATCTATAGCCAAAAGTACAATCCTTTGACAGGATTCATTAGTTTGCACACTGACTTGGCTAGATGAAATCTTACCAACTAGAGTTTTGTGGTTCAGTAAGAATGCTAGACAAGCAAAGTTACATTTGTTTCCTTTGTGTGTGTGTGTATATATATATATATATATATATATATATATATATATATATATAGAGATAGATATAGATAGATAGATAGATAGATAGATATAGATAGCTATAGATATATATATATCTTGAAGAGGAGACTGGTTTGGGAGCGGACCTCACACAAGCAATGGAACAATGGTCACTAAGGTCAGTGAAAAACATCTGAATGGGTGAAAAGGTGAGGTGTAATAACTAGAATAAGATCAATTAAGGTACTGTTGGCAGGTTTTTCTTATTAAGGCATGTGACTTCAGGAATTAGTTGTGTAAGGTCGAAGGTGTCACATAGTTCTTTTACAGGTTCAGAGCTTGCTGAGAGCCAGTTGAGGTTGAGGTCTCCCAAAATTATGACTTCCGAGGTCAACATGTTCAGTTCATTGCGTACATGGTCTAGTGCCTTTAGGCCTGCCGAGAGTGGGCGGCAACATCCAATAACGCAAAGAGATTGAGAGGAAGAGAGCTGAATCTTCAGGGTCAAACTTTCAAACTCTTTAGGCAAAGAGGTTGAATTGGTAGTGGTCACTAAAACGTTATCTAGTAAATATACAGCTACTCCACCCCCTGTGGTAGATTGGTCAGTTTGGAAGACATTGCAGGACAGAATGTTTATGGCAGAATCCAGAGTAGAAGGGCTGAGCCAGGTTTTGTACTACACTATGTCAATCATAGTATAGGGGTCCAGGACTGAATGGAATCAAACTTTTCAGAAGACTACAAGCATTAATATGAAGGAATTTTATACCCTGAGGTGAGCTAAATCCGAGGAAGCTGTTATTGAAGTGAATGGTCCAGTGTTCAGTTCGACATTGCCTGAACAGAGTAATATCACCAACATTTTACTCAGGGCACTTAGTAGCTGTTTAAAGATACAGGTACATTCTCTTTTGCAATGGGAGAGAGATTAGACGAAGAGTAAGCACTTTGGTAACTAAATGTTCCTAACACTGCATAAAGCAGTACCCTAGCCTCACAAAAACTGTGTGGAAGAGGAGCAGATGGGGGTATGATTGGGTGGTTAAAGTACAGTAAAAGACACAGGTTCCAGGATACCAAGGTGGCTGGAAGGAAGATTCCAATAAAAGAGGAAACCAGGTAGTGGATGGCAGTGATTGTCCTTCCCCAAGGAGATATAATGTACTCCACCTGTAAATGGTCCATATGTGGCTCTAGGGGTGTGAGAAGGGTGGTAGATACAATGCAAAGCAATAATAAAGAGGTCTGCATTGTGTGGTCCTGAATACAGTGGAAGTATAAGGCTCGCTAAACAGACAACAAAGTTTAAATATTGTTGTGCATAACGTAGGAAAATAGTAGTGGTAATATGAGTGCTGTACAGTGGTCACAAGAGAAGCTGGAATAATAAGCTGCTCCAAGAGAGCTGATGAGCTAAGCTATATTGCGTAGCTGGAATGCAACTATGCGGAATCAATCTAGTTACACTAGATAGGGAACATGCTTGGCAAGAAACAGTGTTGCTGTTACTTTAAGCTTGAGGAGCTGGCTGGCAGTAGCATGTAGGAGTGAGCTAGTAAACCGGGCAGAGCTTAAGTGTATTTAAACACACCGGGTGGGCTGGAAAATCAAGGTTCTAAGGCTCCTTCCTGAGGTAATCAGTCTCCAAGGGAGAGTCCATACCTGGGCTGCTAGCTATCAGGGTATAGCTATGGAGGTTCATAGATTTTGCTAAGGCTTTCACACTTGACCACATAGGGCACTATTGGCGACCTTGGTCATCTATGTGCATTTACAATGGTAGCAAACAGTGTGATGCATGCCTTTTGTAGTTACCATACATTGAAGACCAACGGACTGCAACTGCAAGTATGTGCATGTGACAAGGTTGCCGCATCGATGCTGGGATCAGTCATTATAAGTGTCATGCACAGACTAGGAATGGAACTTCGTTTCTTGGCAGAGAAAACAAAGATCTACAACAAGGAAGACACTGGGTGGTGTGTGGAGTAAACAGAACAGCTATCATACTAGAACGTGCCTTCAGTGACATAAAAGGTGATGGCAGATAAGGACCACGTGGCCCACCTAGTTTGCCCCTTTTTTCCTACCTAATGCAATTCCACAGACCCTAGTTGATCTGAGGCTTACCCTCTCTTCCCTATCTGCGAGAGTACTTTATGTCTATTCCATGCATTCTTGAATTTCTACTGTTTTTGCCCCACCACCTCTGCAGGAAGGCAGTTCCAAGTATCCACTACTCTTTCTGTGAAAAAGTACTTCATCAAGTTGCCTCTGAGCCTAACCCCTCTTGCTTCATATCATGCCCCTCGTTCTTGTACACCTTCTTTTCTAAAAGATGGTACCCTCCTGTACCTTGTTTATACCCCTGAGGACTTGAATGTCTCCATCATATCCCCCTCTCTCTCTTCTCTCCAGGGAATACATATTGAGATCCTCTAGTCTTTCTCATATGACTTTTGGTGCAGTACTTGCACCATTTTTTGCCCTTCTATTGACTGCCTCTATTTTGTTTATGTCCTTCTGGAGATGAGCCCAAAACCGGCGCAGTACTCCAGATGAAGTCCCACTAGTGATCTGTACAGTGGCATAACCACCTCCTTTTTCTGCTGGTAATACCTCTCCTATGCATCCTAGCATCCCTCTTGCTCTTCCCACAGCCTTCTCACATTGTTTGGTTACCTTTAGGTTGTCAGATATGATTACTCCAGGTCCCTTTCTTGATTGGTGGTCATCAGTACCTCCTCCCATCTTTTACTCATCCCTTGATTTCTGTGCCCCAAATGCATGATTTTGCACTTCTTGCATTGAATTTTAGAAACCACACTCTTGACCACCTCCTCAAGCATGTTTACATCCTTTCTCATTTTCCACCCTCCCTGGAGTGTTGACCATGTTGCAGATCTTAGTATCATCTGCAAAGTGGCATACCTTCCCCTCCGCCCCTCTGCAATGTAGCATGAAGACATTAAGAGGACTGGCTCCAGCACGGATCCTGTGGCACCCCACTGGTCACACCCCTCTACTGGATTAAATGCCATTTACCACCAACCTCTGTGTCCTGTAACTCAAGCCAGTTTCTAACCCATTTTACCACCTTAGGGACCACCCCCAGGCTACCTAACTTATTTACCGACCTAGGATGTGAAGGTTGTGAAGACCTTGTTGAAATCTAGGTAGGCTACAGCCACCGCCACTCCTTGATCTACTTCCCTGGTCACCCAGTCAAAGAACACAAGACCTTCCCGCTGTGAATCCATGCTGCCTCGGATTCCGCACTCTGCTGGATTCAAGAAATATCATAGTCCTTTCCTTTAGCAGTGACTCCATTAATGTCCCCACCACCGAGGTCAGGCTGACTGGCCTATAGTTGCCAGCCTCTTCCATGTTTTCACTTTTGTGGAGAGGGACTGCATTTGCCCTCCTTCAGTCCCATGGAATCACCCCTGTCTCTATCAGTTTGTTGAATAGGCATGTTTGTGGTGTTGCCAGAACCTCTGTATGTTCTTTTAATATTCTGGGATGTATCCCAACCAGCCTCATAGTCTTGTCCCCTTTGTTGAAAGTGTTGAAAGTGTTGCAGTATACACGCATTCACATTGTATCACTCTGTGCCTCAGTCAGTTCTTCATCCCTGTGTGTTCACTGGACTTGAATGGAACTGCTGAGGGTATGCGATAATGGAACATATTGAATCTGCCACTGGTCAAGATTATTCCCTGGGGTGTGTGTGTGTGTGTGTGGGGAGGGTCTGTCAGACAAAACTGGAATTGTTTGACTGTGTTTGCTGACACCAGCTTTGTGTTGAGCATGTTGCAGGGATACACCACTCTTTTTGAAGGTGTACTTCCCCACCTCTCTGACCCTCCTCCCACCCCCACCTCTGACTTTATCACTTGAGTAGTCAAGTCAGCAAGAGGGTTTGTGTCACAGTGGGCAAAAGATAGCAACGTGCCTAATACATTGGTAGAGGTGTAGACAACATAGGGTTTTCATATCACGGTTTATTAGGGCAAGGAATGGTGGGTGACCCAAGTGGGTGCATCATTGATCAGTGTAGAGTCTTTTCTCTCAGTCTTCATAACTGACATGTTAGAGTAGCTGGAAGGAAAAAGAGAGTTCTCTTTAAGTATGATAAACTCTACAGTAGTGTGGATATTCAAGGCGGGTGAGAAGGATCCACAGCAGACTGAAAAACAGGACTAGTTGTGCATGGTATGTCAGTTGGGTTTTATTGTGCTACAGTGCACAATACTGTAGTTTAGCACCAACAACACATTGCAGACTACAAAATGTGCTGATTGGCCTTTGACAACTATAAAGATGGAAATAGAAGTAGGGTGTTCGTGTGCATGAAAATTACATAATAAAAAATTAAGATAACTGAAATGCCAAAAGGGTGTGTGTGGCTTTGACATGTTAATGGAATCGAGCTATTGCTTCAACCCTTGGACACAAAACTTCATATAGGGTGTGGCCATGGATGTCCTATGTGTATTTGTATACAGCTTTAGAGAATGTTCCACATAGGAAAACATAAAGATTGATTTGTACAGCAGGTGTGGAGAGCTTGTGCCACCTACTCTTCCCATTTTCACCACCTACAGTGATACCACAGCCCAATCCTCATCTCCAGTTTTACCAGCCCTTTCCAGAACACTACTGTTTCTTCTGCACAGCCCATTCATTCTTGCATCCCATTAACGGTTTTGCCAACACCGCCTCTGCATTGCAATTGTTCCAGGCACCCTACAATATTTATGTGAAGTAGTACTTCCTCACGCTTCCCTGATTCACCACCTCTCACCCAGCTGAATATTTATTGAACTTTTGTTGGCCGGGTGAGCCCACTAAGACTAGAAGTCTCTTTTCATGGGTGACCTGGGGTGGGGATACAGATCGCAACCAACTGAAACTGAACCAGATTAAGCTGCTGGTGGTATGTCTAGTGAATGGAGGAAATTTGGCCAGGACACCGGGAAATTCCTCTACTGAACTGTAGGGAAACCGTTGGACCATCATTGAGATGGCCAGTTGTGTTTCCACAGTGGAAGGAATGGATGTAGTGGAGGCAGGGAATCAGCCTCATCCCCTGGCTTTGTGAATCAAGAGGCCAGTTTACAGATTTCAGTGGATATGGCAGAAAAAGATGACGAATTTAGAGAAGAAGTGTTTTGTCAGTAGAAGACAATACTACTTTGGGAACAGAGGAAATACAAAAAAATGAGTTCACTAGAACAAGAACTGGATTTCCAACAGAGGATGCTCTTGGAACTAGAAGAAGAGGAGAAATGACATGCAGAAATGTAAGGCTTCTCAAGCTAAGCTTTCATGAGTGCAAGCGGCTTCTGTCCAGTCTGACATTCGGTGGGCTGCACTGACAGTCAGATCAGTGACACAGCAGCTTTAAAGGAGGCTGAGACGGTGTTTCAGATTTCTTTTAACAACGTAACCCTGTATCTTCTTTATGCAGTGAGAAGGGTCCAAATAGAAGGGCTGGCAGTTTAAATGTGGCAAGCATGTGCCAAAAGCCAATGTTACTTGACAGGAATGGTACAGGGATTGAGGACAAAGTTGTGGGAAAGTGACTAAAAGCATTGGGATCATTGAATATGACAGTGTATGAAGGTGCAGGCAGTGACTCTGGACAAGGTGCATTATTAAGTGGAAAAAGTGTGTTACAGCAAAAAAAGAGGAGCTGGAGGACAAGTGTGAAAGTAAAACAGTCTACCATAGAAAACTACACCGTAGAAGGCGGCTATAATTTTTTCCTTTTCTGCAAAACTCCAAGAGCAGTCTAAGTTGGCATGGGAAGATAACAAAAGTAAAAGGGCTGTTTTAACACTCGCAATAGGAATTTAAAATCCAGCGTGTCAACAGGACTGTCTCCAATGATAAAAGAAGGCACAACTAACAGGAAAGAGGCGCAACACCCCTTTCAACATTAACTGCTATTAAACAGGACTTTGCAATTCATCCCATTTCAACAGATCCTTTCCTTTCCTGGTCACCTGAGAAAGCGCTAACAGAGGCAGGATGGATTAAAACTTCAAGTGGTCAACGGCTACTGGATCTGGAGTGGCAAGACTCCTCGTTTAAGGTGAGTCCCAAATGGCAGCCACGAGATAAAGGCCTGAAACAGAATCTTGATTTAGGGACTAATATTGGAAAATATTCTGGATGCAGATCCAGGATGGAGGCCCAGAAAACAAGAAAGGTGTACACTGAAATAGTCCCTGGGAGTAAAGACCTCCTGGGCCTACTGAAGATGGAAAGGAAGGTATAGATGGATGCCATGAAGATGCAGAGGCTGAGAAGATGATCACAAGGTTGAGGCCCCCAGTGCCCTTTATTATCTGATTTATTTTCCAAATCAAAGAAGGAGGCTGCACCGAGATTGAATGCAGTCTGAATAAAATATAAAGGGGGAATGGATGATCAGACAGACAGTATGTGGGAAAACACTTTAAAGAGTCCCTTCATTTTCACGGACAGAAGTATTCGCTTTATTAATATTTGTGGAGAGGACAATTATGACATTATTTTTTGTCCAGTTTATTTGTTAGAATTGTTTTGGTAACAGTACAATTACAGGGTTTTAAATAATTGATTAGCAGTTTTTTCTTGGGACTATATTAAATGTACAGAATGTATTTATATAGATTTTCTAGAAGTGCTCTGTTTGTTAAACACAGTGAGGCAAGAGCTTATTTTCACAAAGATTTAGCACTTTTATGAGCAAAACGCTAATCAATTTTAGAGTTAAATAAACTCTGAATTAGCTTAAATGTTCCCTTTGTGGTCTCCTGTTTTAGTTATCCCTTAAACCATTGATAAAGTATGTCATGATCATGTTCAAATGAAGGTGTTCATATTTAGGATATTTCATATTGGCTGCTACAAAAGTACAATGTGTTGAATGCACCAGAAGCTTTATTAGACTCAGAACAATTTTGGACATGAGGTGGAAATATAAAGTCAAACTAAGACAGGTGAAAAATGATATTGAGCATGTCCCAAACTCCTTTCTTTAGGTAGATATAGGGAGTATGTTTTACTCCAGGCAGCCATGTGCCTGTTATAAATGTGGGGCTTATACGCATTTGACCAGTACCTATGACACCCCAGGGTGACAATTGTGGGGAGGTGGGGCATCATAGAATACAATGTCAAAACAGAATGAAATGTGATCTCTGTGAAGAATCTGCACACATTTTTGCAGAGTGTGCTTGGGCAGCCAAGAACAAGGCCTCTGTAATCAGACCAGACTTTTGATTAAAAAGCACAAGAATCTCTGGAGACCCTCTGTCCTCAAACCACAAGAAGATAGGTTGATTGACAAGGGTCAGCAGCCTCACATAGAAGTGGTGGTTGGAAAACAGACCAAAGTGGTGGGTAAGGAAACCAAGAACTTAAAGAACCGGTAGTACCCCCAGAGATACAATGGAGCATGTTGTCACCAGTTTGTTATATAGAGAAAGAGGGACAACTGTAGATTCTGGTTTGAACCAGGAAAACATCACCCTTTGCCCCCTCAGAAGGTAACAAGGAACTCAAAATTGACTCTTCAGTCAGAAAGCAAAGAGGTGGAAGCATCACATCCCTTTACCCCTTTGTGCATGGAGCTGAGGAATCCGACATGGAAGTGTTTGGGTCCTTACTCACAAAGCAGAAAAGAGTGACCCTGAGTTTGTGGAGTATAAAGGAAATAAAAGAAAATAAGGAAGAAAGGGCCATAGTAATGTAAAACTTCTGAAATGGTGATGAATATCAGATCTTGTCATTGTCACAGCTTGTTACATTACCATAAAATATATACTTTTTCCATTATGTAGTTCAAAACGCCTGGTCATGTGTTTTCTTCAGGAAACCTGGATGCTCACATCTGAACAAGTGAGAACCTTTAAATTAGAATGGCAATGGGACTGTCTTTTTGGTCATTCGGGGTGATAAGGCTGACGGTGTGGGGTTTGTGTTCAGTACTTCTATCTTCAAGCTAATTGATTTAATCCCAGGTAGATGTTTGATTTTGGATGGATTATGGAATCATGTACCTTATTTATTAACGATATGGGCCTCAAAGGCAGAGAGGGAGAGATGATAAATCAACTTCAGCCCTTTCTCTGTACATTACTGTATGTTGTACTGGGGAGTGATTTTAATTGTGGGTTACTGCAACAAAGTGATTTAAGTGGAACAAAAGTTTATTGTGACTCGAACACATGCAAAAGTGTATACAACAAGCTGACCTGGTGGTATGTGCACAATTCTTATCCCAGGGCCCAAGTTACACTTTTAAGAAGAGCAAATTAACCTCTTTGATAGATCATTTTTATTTCAAAATATTTTGCAAGCCCAAAACTAACTGTGTGGGCCTCAGAATTTTCAGATAATCTCTTTCTAAAAATCTCCTTTCAAAAACATCCCAAATGCAGAGGTAAATCAAGAAGACAGAGATTGAATACAGCCTTGTTGTCAGAAACAAGGGTACAAGAAGGCTCCTCTTGTGGGCTAGGACCTCAATAAGTGATTTGTATGAAGATTTAGGGAGTGGTGGACTAAAACAAAGCAGGAGATAAAACAATGGCTAAAAAAATTTGGGAAAATAAAGGAAAGGAGTAAGTGTTCTCAATATTTAAAACTACGGGCACAGCTTCAGTACTTATATAGTTTACTTCAACAACAAGAGTAAATTATGATTTACTAATTGAACAGACAAAAACTGAGATGAAGATATTTCAGCATGACAGGGCAAAAAGCTTAAAGGCAGAACTAGAATACGGCACTCAGAAAACACTGATGGGTGACCCTTTGAAGTCTTTAAGTCCAGGAAGCAGAAAATGGATTTTCACATGCTAAGAAATGAGAAGGGAAATCTGACATCGGATAGGAAAAATACATGGTTTGACAAAAACAGTTTGCCTCGTATAACATGACATCAGAGCCACCAGAAAATACAATATCAGACTTTCTGAACACTCTACAGATAGAAATTCAGAAGCGAGACATGAAGGTTTTAGATTTACCTATTACCGTGGAGGAAACTGAGCACGTGATTTCACACTTAAAATTAGGAACATCATCAGGGCTGGATGGTTTGTCATATGAACTATACAAAATGTCCTAATGAATTTGCTGTATGTTTGAGGAGTTTTTGGGAACTTTTAAGACAGGGAGGGTTCCAGATTTTTACTTCTGGATTAATATTTTTTTCTTTAAAGCATGAGATAAGTATGATATTGAAAACTGGCAACCTATTTCAATCTTAAATTCAGATTTTAAAATTGTGTCTGAGGAAATGCAACTTAGATTTCAACAGGCAGTCGGTAAACTAATCCACCCTGAACAATGTTGCAGACTACTGACAGAACAATTCAACAGGCACTAATGTTAATGAGAGATGTGGTAGCCTTTTATGAAGGGAGAAATGGGAGAAGTTGCCTCCTATCCTCTATCAGAATAAGGCATATGACAGGATAAATCAAACATTTTATTTCAAGTCCTTTCGTATTATGAGATCGCTATTAGGTTTATTAACAAACTTAATTTATTATATTCCCGAGCAAGTGGGCATCCAGTTACAAATGGCACATCGTCCCAAGGATAGTTACGAAAACAGGTAAGACAAGGGTGTCCATGAAGCCCACTATTATACTGTATATATTCTCTTTGGATCCTTTGATTAGGAAATTATATATGTCTCAGGTATGGCAGCGACTAGTGTCAGACGGATCATGGTCAGATAAAGGTTCAGGCATATGCAGATGACATTTGTGTGTTTATAGCAAATTTTGAAAAAATCATTTGATAATTGAGATCTTCCATGAATATTCATCTGTATCAAATTCTACATTGAATTTTGGGAAAAGCTTTGGAATATTTTAGAGAACATACTGAGGGTTGATCCGGAAAATCATATTCTCATTTCAACTAATCAATAGAAGATTTTTTTTGGGGACGGGAGTATTTTTCTCCAAGGAATCTACCTGTTGAGAATTGGGAAAGAGTATTAAATGTCATTTAATCAAAAGTGAACAGATGAAAGTCATGGAAACATACAAAATAAAAAGAATTGCACCATTAAAACAATTTATAATACCTTCTTTGTTATATGTAGCAATGATTTTTCCACTTCCTACTGGTGTTTGAAGCAAGACTGTACTCATGTTTTTTTTCTCAAATGGTGTGGGAAACTGCTTAAACCCAATAAGATGTTTTTATATTCACCAAAGCATCGGGTGGTTTAGATATGGTAGATACGGTCACTTTTGCTATGACTTTGTTTTTATCCCAGAACCTTAAAATGGCACTAAATGGTACAAAGAATGTCCAACAGACATGGTTTAATACAAATTTAGAAGGTTATATGAAAGAATGGGTGTGTGTGTGTGGTCCTACCTAAAGTAACTCTGAGAATGAATATACCTGAATTTACTAAGGTAGCCCTTGGAAGATAATGCAAATGGGGAGTGACAAAACACAGATATCTTGAACATCAGCGCCAAAACCTGTATAAGAAGATTATGGGAAAAATTCATCCAGCAGAACCCATTTTAAAGATTTCTGACAATTTGAAGGAGAGAGAGTTATTAAACAACTAAAAACGAAAGGATTCCTTATACATGTGGGAAGTTCTTTGGTTAGCAATATACAGAAGATTAAATCTGAGAAGAAATGTGAAACACAATGCTCTGGAGGAGAGGAATTGTCCCTATAATGGTGTCCAAATTTAGTTGAAACTTGGGAACATAAGCAGAAGGTTGGTAAGGACAGAGGTCTGGGGTTATATTCTGTTTTAACTGAAATATTTGAATAGTTTTGTAAGTGAAATTAGTTCTATGTGTTAAAAATGATTACCTTGAGTTAGAACTGTTACTTGGGCTGTGATATTGTAACTTTGGAGGCTTGGAACAGTTGTTTGGCAGTGATAATTAGAGTGAAATTTAAATGTGTTGTTTGCCTGGTGTCAGGTAAGAGCCCTCCCACCCACCCTGTTTTGTAGGCTTTCTTAAATACTGAAAAGCCACTGGGGTTGGTATTGAAGGGCTGAGTATTTCTGTTTGGGACTGAAGTTCGAGCAACAGGAGCTGGTGGGCCTGTGACATCATACAGTACCTGATGTCTGCATACACACACTGTTAGTGGGACTGAAGACACACTGGACTGTATGTTTTGTGAGACTTGGGAACTTTATTGGTGGGGTTGAAATTGGGTTTGTAAATAACTGTAGTCAGTATAGAGAGAAACTGTATTCCAGGGAAAGGGACTGAGAAAGGGGTGTGCCATTATAAACAGAGGGGATAAACAGGGTGGCCATATTCCACCATGGCAGGCATCTTCGGAAGGGCTGTAGGCTGCACAGGCTGTGGGATGGCAATAATTTCAATTGGACCTGGAGAGAGGGAGGCTGCCCACTCTGTAGACAGTTATTTTGTATCAGGAGTGAGGTATATTGGTTAAGGAGTAAGCTGGGGAGCTGGGGGTGTCCAAGGATACGGGGTGTGGATATGGGCAGCAGAAGGGTGGGGCTGAGGGAGGCTGGGAAACACTCTGAAATTACAGGACGTTATGTTACAGCAAGCAGGAGGGGGACATTAGGGACAGAGGACCCTAGATAGGGATGTTGACACTAAGGGAAAGTGTATGGGGTGAACATTCTGAATACAAAGAGAGTGGAGGGGAAGAGTCATGAGGGGCTGTTAGCGGAAGCCTAAAACAGCAGACTGTGGAAGGGAGCTCTAAGGTGAACAGAGCAAGAGGGAAGAAGAGGGGCAGTTTAGAGGTGCAGTCAGGGGAAGCTCGGGTTACTTGATGGAGGCTGACATAGAGTGTCACAATAAATTTGAGATACTAAGCAACCTAAAGGGGAGGAAGGGCTGGAAAAAGGAAACTTATACAGAGGCCGGGAGGAGGATCGGATACCCATAGGGCACACAGACCGGCAATGGAAAGGATAGAAATAGGCCCAGAGGGAGAAGGGTAAACATAAATGTTAAGCAAATGGGGAGATGCAACATATTGCAGACATGAGGGAGGAGAGCATGATTGGAGAGAAACTGGGAGACAAGGAGGTGGGAGCGGAGCCCCTTCAGCAGGAGGGTCAGTACCAAGGATGGAGTCCTAGCTAAAGGGGACCCACAGAGAGCCTCTGGAGGCAGAGGTACTATTACAAGGGGAAGATGGCAGTGTGGGAAGGGGAACCATCAGGGCCAGAATAAATGATTCGGATAAGAGAGGGTTAAAGGGGACACCTATTCAGAGGGATTTGAGTTAAGTGGGCAAAATAACGAGGAGGCAGAAAGGGAGGGTGACAAGGGGTCTCTAATAAGGCAGGAAGACTCCCATGGAATTGAGATCATGAATAAAGGGGGAAGGGGGCTGAGAGGATATAGTGGAGTAACCATAAGGATGATGGCGGTGTTAAGGTTCTGTTATTGGGAGACTCATGATTAGGGAATCCAGTGGGAGGGACAGGGCGTGGATGCCATAGCCAGTGCACAGAGCAAAGTTCATGGTGTATGAAATGGTTAGGGATTATGGAGGAAACCAGATTTCTGGTGCATTTGGGAACTAATGATCTAGGGGGAAGAGTTTTGGAACCAAGCAAGGTTCCAAGAACTTGCCAGAGTCTGTCAGGATAATGGATGCAACATTTCCTTTTGGAGATATTGCCAGTACTAAAGGCCTCAGTGGAGAAAAATGAAGCTCACAGAGGTTAATGACTGGCTCAGGAAGTGGGGTGAAGAGAGTGGGTTGGGGGTGTTAGGAACTGGAATGGAGTAGGGAGGATAAGGGATTATATGCCAAGGACAGGCTTCATCTTGCACCATTAGGGAAGGAAGTCCTTAAACAGGGGATGGCTGACTACATTCAAGAAAAGGTGGGGTTTAAACTTGTGAAGGGGGAAGGGATAAGGGAGGGGCTGACCAGAAGCCCCTCCTACAGATGAGGGGAGTAGCATTCAAGCCCAAGGGGAGGGGAAACCGACTGGGGTGGAGGTTTCAGGAGGAGCAGAGGAGGATGGAAGTATAAAGAATCTGGGTGGGGTTAGAGCAAAGAGGATCAGGGATACTGGTGGGGTTGGTGTTAGTAAATGCCAGGAGTTTGGGAAACAAGTTGCCAGAGTTCCAGGCCATGCTGTTCGAGGGGGTGGATGTGGCGGTGGTCACAGAGAGTCGGCCAACAAAACCATGACTGGGACCTAAAGCGTGCGGGGGTACACTATGCTTAGGAAGGATAGAAAGGAGGGCAGAGGGGTGGAGTGGCTATGTTCATTAGAGATGACATAGAAATTGCTAGGGCAGAAGAGGCAGAGGGAAACGTGGAGGCCTTATGGGTCATCTTATGATCCCCAGCAGGAGATAAGGTCAAGCTGGGGTAGTATATAGGCCCCCGGGATGAGTGATGTTCTAGAGGATGATTTGCTGGACAACATCATTGCCCAGTGTGGACCAAAAGGGGAAGGAGTGGTGTTGATGGGGACCTAATATGCCAGGTACAAACTGGGGAGCCATGTCCTCTAAGGTGGCCAAGGAGCAGAGGCTGCTGGACGGCTTCCAGGATGTGTTCTTAACACAGCATGTGATATAATCCACAAGGGAGGGGCATGTCCTGGACTTAGTTCTGGCAGATGGGGATCTGGTAAGGGACCTGGTTGTACAGGACCCCTGCTTGGGAGTGACCACAATACTGTCTGGTTTCAAATAAACATGGGGAGATCTAGGACACTGGCAGTGGACTTCGGGGGCAGACTTTGAGGCATGGGAAATATTCTCAAGGATCACTTGAAGGGATTACATCAATGACAAGTGTGGAAAGGAGATAGGAGGTCATAAAACGGGACTTCATGAGGCAGTCAGCATCTGCGCCAAGTTGAAACGTAAAGGAGCAAGGTCACATAAACCATGCTGGGGGTCCAGGAGGTACAGGTAGCAGTCAGAGAAAAGAAGGCGCTCAAAAATATATAAAACAACAAGAGGATAGGATAAGGAAATGTACCATCTTGCATCTAGAAAAGTCACCCGTATGGTGAGGTGAGCAAAGTCCAGTAAAGAGCAACGGCTGGCACATGGCATACAAGGAGGGAAAAGGGTTCTTCTAGTACATTGGGGAGTGGAGAAAACTAAGGGCCATCTCAGCAGATTGAGATCAGAAGGAGGGTGGGTGGAAGAGGTGAGGGACCAGGCAGGGGTATTTAACTAGCACTCACTCTGTGTTCACTAGGAGGGGATGGGATATCTACAAAGCAAGGCACGAACGGGATAGAAGTGGCAGTGAGGGATCAGGGGAGCAACAGAAATGGAGCAAGAGGGAGGGAGAGGTACCCAGCGGTGTCACATCAGGATAAGGATAAAAGGCCAGTAAGGTGGAGGGATGGATGATGCAATCTCCGCCAAAGGGTGTGGTTAGCCCTCAAGGCCCTAAAGAAAGAAAATCTCCTGGGCGGATGGCATTCATCCGAGATACTATGGGACTTGGTGGACATACTGGCTGCATCCCTGGCGGAGCTCTTCAACAGGTCACTTGAGACAGGGAGGTACCTAGGGATTGGCGAGAGGCACATGTGGTGCCTTATCATAAAGGGGGTCGGTAGTACCAGGTAACTATAGACCCGTCAGTTTGACCTCGGTGGTGGGAACATTAATGGAGAGATACTAAAGGAAAGATTGAGGGTGTACTTGGAGGAGGTGGAGGTCTGGATAGTCGCAACATGGGTTTGTGCCAGGTAGATCATGTCAAACCAATCTTGTGGAGTTCTACGAATGGGTAACATCAGAACTGGACAGGGAAAGCCTGTGAATGTATTATTCTTGGACTTCAGCAAGGCATTTAACTCTGTCCCCACAATGGTCTGGTAGAGAAACTGATGGGGGTTAGGAGTAGCCCTTTGATGGTCAGATGGATTCAAACTGGCTAGCTGGACGCACCCAGAGAGTAGTGGTCTGTGGGGAGCTCTCGAACCCTAGAGAGGTTGGTAGGGGCACGAGGCTTGGTCCTGGATCTGATCCTGTTTAATGGCTATATCGAACATCAGGGAGGGTATAGGGTGCAAAATGAGTCTCTTTTGGATGACTCCAAGATGGGAGCAGTAGTTGAGGGAGAAGAGGGAGGTTGGCCCTGCAAGGGACCTGGACACCCTGGAAAGCTGGGCTCACACATGGAAATTAAATTTCAATATCACCAAGTGCAAGGTGTTGCACTTGGTCGGAAACCTAATGCACAGGCACGCTCTGGGAGGGGGGCTGGAGGCCTCAATTGGGGAGAAAGACCTAGGGGTCATGGTGGATGCATGTATGAATAACTCTGAGCAGTGCAGGAGAGCGGTTAGCAAGGCAACAGGATGTTGGGATGCATCCTAAGGGGGATCACTCTAGGAGCAAGGAAGTGATTCTGCTGCTGTACAATGGACTGGTTAGACCACACCTGAGTACTGTGTACAGTACTGGAGACCACACTTGAAGAGGGACATACAGCTCCTGGGAGGGTACAGAGGAGGGAAACTAAGATGATACAAGGGCTAGGATTTGACGATGAGGACAGACTTGAGGAGCTCTGGCTGTTTTTATTGGAGGAGAGGAGAGAGGGGACATGATGGAGGTCTTCAAGTACCTCAAGGGAATAAATAGGGTAAACATGGAGTGGATCTTAGACTAAAGCAGGAGGTACACCAGAGGGCATGGCTTGAAGTTGGAAGGTGGAAGGGTGAGGAGGAAAAGAAGAGGAGGTTTTCACTGAGAGGGTGGTGGACCCTTGGAATGCACTGCCTGGCAGCTGGTTCAGAGATCCACAGTGGAGGGCTTCAAGAGAGGGTGGGACAGACACAGTAAGTGGGAAGTATCAGATGATGGCCTGTCCCAGGGGTGGGGATGGATAATAGGGTTTCAGGAGCAAAGAGATGGGAGGGCCTCGGCACCTAACTAAGGATCTATGGTTCAAGAGACTCGATAGACGGTAAGGCCTAATCTTCTGGCAAATAGTATGTTAGTATGTTAATGGTCTAGTTCCTTTTGACTGTTCATATGCAAAACCATTATGGCCTTTTTAGCTGCAAAATGAAAGTTAGCATGGTTAGCACACCTGTCTTATGAATCACTAGTGTTGGGACACTGTCCTCTACTTTAAGGCAGTGTCACCACAACACTAATGGTGCTGTTTTGCTGTTTGAAATATTATCTTTGGCAGGGGAGATGTCAGTGGTCCTTACAGTAAAAATGGATGTTGTACCAGACATTTAATGTGTTAGTAGAACAAGCGATGTTGACTGTATTTAAAAATGACATAAGAAAGGGGAGAATGGGCACAAGACCCAGGGAGCAGGCTGAGGTACTAAATGAGTACTTCACCTCAGTTTCACCAAGGGAAAATGGGGTGCTGCATCATACATGGGAGGAGACAGTGATACTGAGGAGGGGTGATCCTCACCGATCGGGGGTCTGGGGAGAGGGAGGCATCACTGGCAGGAGGGGAGGGCTAAGCAGGGAGAAGAGGTACTGGAAGTGGAATCACAGCAGAGAGAGTGAGGGAAGCCCTCAGCCCCTTAAGACAGAGAAAGCACTGGCAGGATAAATTACATCCCAGAGTGCTGAAGGAACTTCTATGATGTCCTGGGCGAACCCCTGGTGGAGCTTTTCACCATCTTTCTGAGGACAGGTGGGTGCCCCAGGACTGGAAAGTGGTGCATATAGTGCCTATCCCAAGGGGGGATCAAGGGAGGTGGCAGAGAACTACAGGCCTGTCAGCCTGACATCGGTGGTGGGCAAGGTGATGGAGGGCATTGTCAAGGAGAGGCTAGGGGGACCTAGAAAAGTCAGGGTGTCTGGACAATAGACAGCATGGATTCATCTCTGGGAAATCGTGGTCAGACAAACCTTGTGGAGTTCTATGACTGGGTGATGAGTGCCTTGGACTTTGGTAGACCGGTGGATGTCCTCTTTCTAGACTTCAGCAAGGCATTTGACTCTGTTCCTCACATGGGCCTGTTGGATAAACTGGGAGAAAGGGGATGGGGAACCAGATGATCAGATGGATGAGCAATTGGCTCCAGAACTGGACCCAGAGGGGTCGTAGTTGGAGGATAGTCTCATCCCCAAAGAGGTCATTAGTGGGTCCTACAGGGATCTGTCCTGGGCCCTCCTGTTCAATGCCCACGTCTCTGACATAAGGACAGGAATCAGGAGTGAGATGAATCTCTTTGTGGATGACTCAAAACTGGGAGGCGGTGGTGGATGGGGAGGGAGGGTGGCCTTACAGGGGACCTGGAGGCTCTGGAAAGATGGTCTAGAAAGTGGAAGCTGAGGCTCAATGCAGGGAAATGCAAGGTACTCCACCTGGGGCCAGAAACCCAGGCCAAGTGTACACCCTGGGGGAATGCTACAAGTCTCGATGGCTGAGAGGGACCTGGGGTGTGGTGGTGGATGTCAAAATGAACAACTCTGAGACTTGTAGAAGGGCAGCAGCCAAGGCCAACAGGATGCTGGGATGCATCACTAGGGGATCACCTCCAGAAGGAGGGAATTGATGCCCTCTGTATAACTGCTTGGTGAGGCCACACCTTGAGTACTGCATGCAGTTTTGGAGGCCACACTTAAAGAGGGACATTAAACTCCTGGAGAGGGTCCAGAGGAGGGCAACCAAAATGATTTGGGGCTTGGGGAACAGGACCTATGAGGAGAGGCTCAAAGAGCTAAATACGTATACATTGGAAGAAAGAAGGGACCGAGGGACATGATAGAGGTCTTCAAGTACATGAAGAGGGTAAATAGGGAGGAACAGTCAGGGTGCTTTGAAGGAAGGAGGAGGGGCCACTAGAGGGCATGGGTGGAAGCTGGAGGGGGAAGATTCAGGGAGAAAGGAGGAGGTGCTACTTCACTGAGAGGGTGATGGAGCCATGGAATGCACTGCCTAGGGGCTGGTGAAGGCAGAGACAGTGGAGGGGTTCAAGAGGGCTGGGACAGGTACAGGGAAGGGTTCTGGAAGCAAAATCCAATGCAGCAAGAATATCCGGAACTGGGAAGGAGAAGCCAGAGAAGGCGAGGGTAGCAAGGTCAGCACCCAGGGTGGGGCTGACCAATCGAAAGCAGACTCGAAAGACCGTTAGGCCTATTCTGCTGGCATTTTAGTATGTTAGTAGTATGTTAGTAAAGTACCTGGAGATGTGGTAATGAACTGGTGGAAAGATCTAACATATTATAAAATAAAAGTAATAAGAAATAAAGGAACAGTTCATGGGGTGTACATTGAGTGAAGGAGTTGTGTAGGAAACTGGTTTGAATGTGTTACAATCGGAGGGTTAAATCTAAAATGATATAATTTATATAGATGAGAGGGTGGAGGTGTCGTGTAACTTAAATCAAATATGAACTCATAATTTACTCTAATTTCTTTTCTTCTTTCATATCTATCCAATGCTAGTATGCTTTTTATTCTTTCCCTTTCTCCCATTCGAACAACTCAGGCAAAGTATGGAGTTAATACTACTGTCATTTTAATTTTGTCCAGTTTTGATTATGATTTGGCATGATGTAACACAATTTCTTATGTTTTGTTTTGATGTTGTATTAATAAATAATTCTACTCTTTTGAGAAGTGCTATGGAATCTTTAACGTCCACCTGAGCAACCACCAGAACAAGCAGATGGGACCTTGGTGTAATATCTCATCCAAAAGATGGCACCTCAGGAGTGCAGCACCCCCCACCATGCTGCACTATAGTGTTAGTATTGGGATATTAACCCAAAGGTGTGGGGAACGAACCTACAGCCTTCTGATCCCCCAGCCTCAGAGGCAAGTATGCTACCTGCTGAGCTACTGACACTGGCTCAGCAGTAGACTGAGGCACACCTTTGGTAGCTTTGGAGGTTCAAAGGTTGCAAACTGCATAATACATTGGTGGGGAAGGCAACTGAGGGTGCCAATAAACATTGTTCATGACAAGGAAGGTAGGGTGATCAGCATGTTGAATGAAGAATCACTGCTGCATCCTGTACTCTTCAATGTCTTCATGAGTATCACTGCTGGGCCACTTGAAGAGCAGGTCACCATCCTTGGCACGAAATACAGAAACATCAAAACATAGAATTTGATGGCAGATAAGGGTGACTTGGCCCATGTAGTCTGGTCTTTTTCCTACCTGTTTCTTATACCACAGATCCTAAATGATTAGAGGATTACCTCTCTGTCCTATTGCTAGACTTGTTTTATGTCTCTCTTGCATTTTGAATTCCCCTATCCTTATTGTCACTACAACCGCTACCATGAGGCTGTTCCATGAATCTGCCACCATGTCTGTGAAAACGACTTTCTCACATTACCCCTTAGTCTACCCCTTCTGTTTTCATATCATGGGCCAGTTGTTCTTGAACATCTTTTGTTTGGAAGATGCTACCTCTTTTCTTTACTTACATCCTTGAGGTATTTTGGCAGTCTCTATCATATCCACCCCTCTCTCTCCCTCCTCAGGGAATACATATTGTGATCCTTTGGTCTCCCTGATATGACTTTTGGTACAGCCCTGCACAATTTTTTTTTTGCCCTTCTCTGAGCCACTTCTACTCTGTCTATGTCTTCCATTGAATCTTAATGGCCAGGACACAAACCTCAGCAAATGGGTGGCCATTGCAGTGTGTGTCTAAATTACATGCTCCTTGCTGAGACAACTGGGGAGTGGTCTAGTTATGGTTGCTGGATCACAATGCAAAACAGTATACAGGAATGCACTCTGGCAAGCACAAACCAAGGACAGAGTACAACATGGGTGGTGTGTTATTAGCAACCAGACAAGTGTAACAAGACTTGGGAGTGAAGATGTTGTAAAAACAAAACATAAAGACAGAGTAGTGGGCATCCAGTGTGGTACTGCAGTTGTGAGAGTGGTATAGTCTTGTCATATCTGATAGTGCGCCATTAAAGGTATGGGAGTGGTGGTGTAGGCTGGGGCACAGATAGTTGGTGAGACACCATTGACAGTACTGTGTCTGATTCTCGAGAAAACAGCTCCGTAAGGACATGGACAGAGTGATGGGGGCCACTTATGGCAACACAAATGCTGCACAGTATACATCCATGCTTACAAGGAGATTATGGCTAACTGAAATGTGTGCAACTGTCCCAAGTAGATGGAGAGGTTTAGACGATAGTTAACAGTCAATACCTAACTTTCTAAGTGTGGGTACTAAAGAAGGGAGTACTGGTAATTGATAAAGGGCAACCTAAATTGTTGTTTTTGCTTGGATTACAAAGAGAGGCAAATTCAGGAGTGATTTGAAGACATACTTAATCTTAGACATGGTGTTACATCCATGGAACATCATTTGCGGAAATGTAATGGTGAAGCGAAAAGGTCTCCTTCATAAATGCCCATAGCATACACAAGAAAGCTGTAGGGGCATGTAAGGGGGGACAGAGGGCACCATCTATCAAGTGAAGAGTTCTGCACTAAATGAATGTAAGACACATAAAATACCAAACAACAGGCAGACAAGGCGGGCCAGTGGTGTGTCTATACTGTCACATTCAAATGTTCCAGGTTAATAGGTTCATAGACATTTATGAGTACAGTAGGCACAAAGCCCTTTATTGGACTCACCACCTATATGCCTTATAGATGGAATTCAAACTTTTATCCCACATAAATTCATCCAGACTTTGTTTAAACATTTTATATTTCTGCTATTCACAATGCTATCTGGCAAGGTGTTCCACATTCACCACTTTGGGTATAGAATCGACTCCATTTTGTTGAAGCACATTTGCACCAATAAGTTTAGAACTGTGACTCCTAGTTGATTTAGTGCTAGTAAATGATGTTAATCCTATTGTTGTTTTTAGATAATCATCCGCTAATGTTTTATATGTGAAGCATAAATCTCTCCTTATTTGTCTGTATTTAGCAGAGAACAGCTTACATTTTCTTAGTCTATCATCATGACTTTTATGTTTTAAGTATATAACTTTCTTGGTGAATCTCGATGAACACCCTCAACTAATTTCCAACTCCTAATAGAAGTTGGAGCACAGAATTGGAACAGGACTCCAAATGTGGATGTACCAGGCTAGTGTAGAGTGGTATAATTACCTGAGGGTCTCTGCTTTTGATATTACCCAAAATTGAGCCCACAATTTTATGACATTTTTAGTATTAATTATGGTGTTTCTGTCAAAGGTTAAATTGTTTGAGATTATGACTCCCAAGTCTTTTCCTCAACAATATTTTTAGTGATATATTGTTCAAGTTATAGTCGATGAGCATATTGTTTCTACCAGATATAAGACCTTACATTTGTTCTCATTAAAAACATTTTGTAGAGTTGGCCAAGGATGCTAAACTATTTAGTTGAGTTTGCAGGAGTAGACCGTCTGATAATGAACTTACAAGACTTACAATCTTACAATCGTCTCGTGCATTTGGATATCCATATTTGGTCAGCTGCAGGCATTGTGGAAACTAAGATGGTAAAAAGAATGGGTCCCAAGACTGAGCCCTGAGGGACCCCACTAGTCACCACACCCTCATCAGACAGATAACTTTTCACTGACACTTTCTGGGTTCTATTCTCCAGCCATGATTGTACCAGTTGATGATGTTAGGATGTTTGTTAATTCTCATTAGTTCTTGTAACAGGATTGTATGTGAAACTTTATCAAATGTCTTAGCGAAGTTCAAAAATACCACGTCTACGGTATACCCTTATCCAAAGCAGCACTAGCTAGCCGTCTCAAAGAATAGCAAATGATTAGTTAGAGAGGGCCTTCCTGCACAAAACCATGCTGAAAAATGTCAGTTTTATTATTTTTATCTATATGGTCAATAATATGTGTTTTGAGTAATATTTTACTATTTTACCTATGATAGAAGTTAGGCTTATCAGATGATAATTATTTGGGTCGTGTTTTCTTGCAGCAACATGGCAAGAATTGGACTATCAGTCCTGGTGCATTGACTTGCATCCAGATACTGGGCACTGACAGCAGTTCATAACCATCGATACACACAGTGGGGTGAAATATTCAGAAGGGTTGGCGTGATGGTGCAAACACAGTTGCACCATGTGCAACCCACTGATGCGCCCTAGGCACAATATTCAAAAAGGGAAAAGTGTGTGGCATAAATCCCAATGCACTGGGGTATATCAGTAATGTATGCAGCGCAGTAGGGTGGGCATGCTCAGGCATACCGACATCCCGATATTTAGCCCGGATGTGCGGAGCCCATGCAGCCGCAACCCCTACATGCACCACATACAGTTGTTCCAAAAATAAAGGAGCAACAGCTGGCCACCCACAGGTGAGCTGCCATTTGCAGGGTGCAACACGGCGGCTGCCAGCTGTGGGTGGCCACCGAGCTCTGTGGCACCCTCCGTCAGGAGTAGCACCCCCATGCCCAATGGCAGGCATGGGTATAAATATAAAAACCCTATATCCCTGGTGGTCCAGTGGACCGCTGGCAGCCTGATCATGGGCATAAGTATAAATTAAGAAACTCCTCTATCGGTGGTCAGTGGACCACTCCCAGTGATCGCTGGCATTAGTATAGAAATAAAATGTCCTATATCCTGGTGGTCCTGTGGACTGCTTGCAGCCTGATCGCGGGCAGAAGTCTAAAATAATAGATCCATCCCTGGTGGTTCAGCGGTACCCCTCACCATCCACTGAGCCCGCCACCTACTCCCCAGTCAGTGGCAGGTGGCAGCTCCCCTGCAAGCCGCTGGATGGCATGACTGACGATACAGTACAGTTATGCCCATTGGTCCACAACGTATTATGGGTGTGCAGATGCAGATACATAGTCCAGATGTGTGAATGGATTCATTCACATATCTGGACTGTGTAGTGGTGTTGGCTCTGCATGCCCATTGGACCCATGCTTTGGACCAATGGGCATACAGCTGTACTGTACGCAGTCAGTCAGTGGGCGGCCAGGCGCGGCAGGTGGGGAGCTGGCCACCCACCACTGACTGGGGGAGTAGGTAGTGGGCCCAGTGGGAAGGTGGGGAGGCGGTACTGCTGACCACCAGGGATGGATCTATTATTTTTAGACTTCTGCCAGTGATCAGGCTGCAAGCGGTCCACTGGATCACCAGGGATATAGGATGTTTTAGTTCTATACTTATGCCCGCAGTCGAGCTGGGAGTGGTCCACTGGACCACCAGGGATATAGGAGTTTCTTATTTTAAACTTATGCCCGCGATCCGCTGCAAGCGGTCCACTAGACCACCAGGGATGTAGGAGTTCTTTATTTTATACTTATGCCCGTGATCGGGCAGGGGCACTTTGCTGCTTGTGCAGGGGTGTCAGTCCCAGACAGCTGCAGCCTGGCAGGGCACCAGGCGCAAGTCACCGGGATGGGTGTACCTGCATGAAAATGGGGCTATAATGACATGCAAATGGCCTCATTTGCACCTTGCATGCATTATGGCCCGCTGCATGTGTGCGCTTTGAATATCGCGGGTTGATGCACCCAGCACAACAGTACTTGCGCTAGTACATCCTCCTGCCCTCTCTGGCCACTTGCGCTGGTGCAGTGCCACTGTGCCATGCACAATGTGGGTGGTCACAGAGCGATATTCAACAGTGCTGAGCCATGGTGCAGCACTGTTGAATATCACCCTGTCAGTCCCTGGCACATCCCAGTTGCACTGCGCCAGGCTTGCACCACAGCCTGGTGCATATGAATATTCCACCCAGTGTGCCCTATATAAAACTGAACTGTTATTCTTGTTGAGTTCAGGACACCTCATGCTACCATGGGTCCAACATCGTGACTAGCAGAATGTGACATTTCGCTTTGCAGATTTGTAACTGCTGATGGTAAGATTTTAAAGGCTATGGTTTATAATCCCACAGACACCATGGTTTTGTCATGTAGGGTGTGAGCCATGGCTACACATTCAGAATATTGATGTTACTTGTGACTCATTACTTAGACCTTGTTGTATCCATGGGCATTGCAAACCATGATTTCTGTAAGGCTTTCGAGACTGTGCAACACAGAAACACAGCAACCTAGAGTCTGACATCAGCTGTGGATTGTTTTCTCTACCTGGTGTGGCCATATTCACTATTTCCTATGCTCTGCAGACAGTACTTGATGTCCAGCCTTACCCACCATTTCATAACCACTAAGGTTCACTTATGCTGATCCCATGCAGTTGTGAATCCTGTTTCAACATTTGACACAATACCTCCACTGGGAGGATGTTCAAGGCATCAACCAATTGTCCTGTGAAGATGTACTTATTCACATTCCACCCAAGTCAACCCCCACCCCACCTTTTCCTCATAGCATGTGTTCACTATTCAGAAAGCTGTGTAGTTTTGGGGAGTGTACAAGCCTGCAAACTGTATGATACATTGGTAGTTGGGTAGGTGACAGAGGGTGATGTTCAATGACAAATGTAAAAAAAAAATTTATTCAGACTACATAAGTACCAAAAGGTGGACAACAAGTGCAAAATGCCTGTTGGGCTTATGTCATTATGGGGTGCCTAGGGAGGCATGTCATCAGTACTGTGAGTGATGTACTTTATTCCAGGATACAGATTGCAGGCACAACAGCACCAAGAGTATAGTTTTTGGTTATGGAGACCACAACTCTGTACTGGTAGGGGTATTAGGGGCATGAATAAGGTTAAGGTACAGGAGCTGTTTCAAGTGAAGGAGAGTGGTAGAACTAGAGGCACAGTATGAGACTGAAGGGTGGGAGGTTCAAGAGCAATGCTAGAAAGTTCTTCTTTGCGAGATGGTGGTAGACCCATGGAATAACCTACACCAAGAGGTGGTGGGGGCAAAAACAGTGAGAGAGTTCAAAATGCATGGGATCGGCACAAGGGTATCATTTTACAGAAAGGCTAATGGGGGGTTAGCATCCTATTAAAAATTTGGGGGCAGACTAGATGGATCTTGTGGTTCCCTTCTGCCATCATTTTCTATGTTTCTATGAAATACACAGTGTGGATGCAGGCCACTGGAGTGGTACAACAATTCTGTGAATGATACATCCAAAGGCCTACAAGTGGAGGCTAAATGGGTGGAAGGAGGGAGACATTGTTTAACCACGAAACTCAGCTTAAGAGGAGCTTTGTCACAGTTGCAACCGGGGAGCAAATGGAAATGACATGACTTGCTCAGGGCCACATACTGCAGTGTGCAATTTAGTAGTGCATGCTTCAACTCAAGGACTCAAGATTTGCTGCTTAGTGTCCATGATCATGTCACTATACTACCTCCTAAAGGAGCTAAACATGTACTCCCTTCAGGAAATGTGAGATAGGAGTTAGAAGATGGAATGCAATCAATGCCTAAGTGTGGTTAATGATAGTGGATTATTGTTGTCACAGAAAGAGTCGCATGACCCAAAAAAGGGTCATGCAATGTAGTAACAGTGTGGTACAATCTGGAGAGATGTGAGAAAGTACTTCTTCATGTAAATGTTGGTGTACCTAAGGCCCCCAAAAGCTGCATGGTGTGCATCAAAACCCTATAAGGAGAGGCTAACTGAGTGAAACATGTTCTGCTGGCCCAAGAGGATGGAGGGTGGTTACATGATAGATAACAGACAATACCTAGGAGTGGGAAATACAGGATGGGAGCCAGTGTCATCAATAATGGGGCACCACAACAATCATGCATGTTTGCATCATGATGGTTGGTGGACCATTAAAGAGTGATTTACAGACATACTAATTTATAGAACGGTGGTAAATTCCTTTGCACATTCATCCAGCAAATGTCGTGGTTATCAAAACAGAGGAGTCATGCACAAATGTCCATGCTAGACATAAGGGAGCTGCAGGGGAGGGAATAGAGAGGGGAACAGAGGGCACCATTTATCTAGTAAATTGTTCAGTACAAAATGAAAGTAAGACATAAAAAGAAAACAAAAGAAAAATGAGGCATACTTGTTGGGACCAGTGGCCAGTGTATGCTGTCACTTTTAAGGTTCCAGACATATAGAAAACATCAAACAAGCAGTGCTGGAGCATCTTCTTGCATCCAGATACTGGGCAGACATGGCAGTATAATAACTATGAATACACACTATATGTGTACTATGTGAAACTGAACTGTTATGCACGGGCATTCAGTACACCTCATGTTACCAGAGGTCCATCCTCATGACGGCTGTATTATTTTGGGGGTGGTATTTATACTCCAGCTCCCATGGCCCTCACAATAAGGGAGTCCCAGCCCTGTCACCTCAATGTCCACTATCTTGTGACAGCTGTTACTTCCAGGGCTTGCCCCCACTGGCAGGGTCGGTGAGGGAGCCCACCCCACTGAGATCCAGTGTGCTGACACCATGGCTGGTCGGGGTGGAGCCTGCGAAATCACTTTCATCCTCCGTGAACAATGTTTCCTTGTTTTTCCCCTTCAGGGAGTGGAGTGTGCAATGGCACCAGCAATGGCAATGAGCACACTCCCATGCTCCATCAAGCACCCGCCCTGCTACCCGACCCACATACAATGTCGGTGTGCCAACCTCCAGTCACTGCTAGGGGCAGGCAAGCATTGACTGCTGGTCACCCTCCCCAGAGAAGGAGAGCAGTTCAAAGATGCTCAATCCTCCTTCTCCCTGCTGACGCCCGGCAGCCGTGCTTGTTCCTGAACATGGGTTACCAGTGTGGTGCAAGGTGTGGCATCCAGCACCTCAACCCTCAGTGCCACTGGGTCAGCATGACAGCTGTTTTGACATTTTATATGTAGAATGGGAACAGTTGATGCAAAGTTTACAGAGCCAGGGATTACAATCCCATAAGCAGAATGGTTTTGTGGGGTGGGTTGGTGATCCATGACAACACACTCTCAGATATTGATTTAAATTGGTGCCATATTACTTTGCTTTTGTTGTATCTATGGGCTTTGACTAACACGATTACAGTCAGGCTATTGAGACAGTTCCACAGTTAAACACAGCAACCTAGTATCTTCCATCAGCTGAGGATGGCACAGCCCACCTATTCTGGCAATATTCTCTACCTACTGTGACACTGCAGACACTGCTTGATGTCCAGCCTTCACCACCATTTCCTAAGCACTAGTGTTCCTTATACCGGAGCCATGTAGTCTTTCATCCTGTTTCCCATTTTGTACAATACCGACACTTGAAGATGGTTCCAGGCTTCAACTACCCTTCCCACAAAGACATTCTTGCTAACATTTCCTTCATCACATGTGTACACTAGTTGGCAAGCTGCATATGTTTGTGGTATGTAGAAAGCTTGCAACCTGCATAATAAATCAGTTAGTGTGGTAGGTGCCATAAGGTTATGTTCTGTGGCAAATAACAAACTGAAGAAAACATATGGACTACATACAGAGTGAAAGGTGGACAAAAGTGCAACAATGCATGTAGTGTTTCTGGCATGCTGCACTGCCTGGGAGGCATGTCATCAGTTCTGCGGGTGAGGCGCTTTAGGCGGGAAATCATGCACAACAGCACCTAGAGTGTTGTTTCTAGTTATGTAGACTACAGGCCTGGACAGACATAGACAGAGTGGATGCAGTCCACTGTGGGGTTACAAACTGTTGTGGACATGCATCTAATGGCCTAAAAGCAGAGGCAAAGGGGAAGGGAAGATGACATTGTTTAACAAGGAACAACACACTCAGTGGTGCTTCTTTCCAGTTAAAACCTGGGAGCAAAAGAATGATATATGCCTTGCTTAGGGTCAAACAGTATGCAGGTTGGATGTGTGGCATGTACACCCTGGTCTCAACGTTTGCCTGTCAGTGCCTGAATCCATGGCAATACAGTGCCTCATAAAGGAGCTAAACATGGTGACCCATGCATGAGATGGTTTACCTATAGCACCGCTGACATCTAACTTCTCAACATTCCCAACAGCGACAGACACAATGCAGTGTTGGCATTGTACTGTCAGGGATGTCAGTGTGTTTAGACCCCTGAACCCCCACACCCCATGTCTCTAATTATATAGCTCAAGTTGGAGTTGTCTCAGGGAGGGCAAAACACTGGGAGATGCACCTCCAGTGTCTGTGGGGACCATCACAGTACCAGGAGCTTTTCATCAAATTCTGTCACTGTGATGGTCTTCGCTGTGGTGGTGTCGACATGCTGTTGGTGTATCCATGAGATGAGGGAGAGGAGGTAAGCAGCATGAGAACAGTCAATATCAAACTGTGGTTTATACAGGAGAATAGTTATTGTTACAGAGACAAGGTGCACGAACAAAAAGTTTGGGAAATGCAATGAACTGCTAGTGTGGTACATTCTAGGGTGATGTGATGAAGTACTTCTTATTGGAAAGGTGGAGTATGATGCCAACATCCATCCAGTGAATGCAGTGTTGGCCAAAATATTTGAGAGCTACACAATTGTACAAGACAAGCACAAGGTGGCTGTAGGGGTAGGGAAGTGGGAGGTGGTACTAGACAGTGAGACACAAATTGCTCAGATTGTGCATCTAAAATGAATGTGACAAAACAAACACAAAATGTAAATGCAGCAAACTCAGTTGGCCCTGTGGCCATTCTTTGCTGTCAGATGCAAAGTTTACCTGCTGTGTCCACATGGCAAATATCAGACTAGCAGTGATGGACAATATCCTGTGATAAGGGTATTTGCTATTGAGTGCTTACAAAAGGGTGACTCAATAGCGACACCAGCTCACAGGAGCTACTGGACAGGGGGTGAATATGGCTATAGCGACATCTTGTTGCTATATGTATACATGTGCTGTGGGGGGCGAGCACGACATGCAATTGGCAGAAGAAAAGGGAGGGTTCTGAGGTGTAGCACGGCAGTGGGTTGCTGAGCTGACCATGTAGCATAGTGGGTTTGGCAGGCTAGGGTTGGGAGGATGCTGGGTTCGATGCTGGGCACGATGGTATTTTGCATTGGTCCGTGAAATTTTTTTGTTTGTTTTAACTCCCCAACATGCACCCTCCTGGAGTTGAGAATTCTTTAGTAGCACAGCCTCCTGCAAAACAAAAAAAAAAACTATATTTGGGTGCCCTTTTGGTTTGTGAACACGAGTGTACATCGGCTAAATTGATTTTCGCCAATGTACATTTGCCCTAACGATGATTGCCTTACTGTGATCGCCGTAATCACATAGAACTGTGATGGACCCTGTGCTTGGATCCATATAACATGCCACCACATGAGTATCAGAACTGAGATACTGTACACAGTCTGTGTACTATGTGAAATTGAAATTTGATGCATCCAACTTTATGGCAACTGTGCTGCAGGGCAGCGGATGCTCCAAAGTGTCTAACTTTATAATTGCTGTATCAGACAATTCATTAGGAGTACTTTTCAGAAGCATGTCATTTGCCAGGGTGGTTGTTTGAAGACCTCCTTCCCCAGCCTTCTCACATGCATTTAGTTCTGATGATTTATGCACAGACATCCACTTAAGAATTCCTGCTACCATTTGTGAATTGATGCAGCTAGTTTTGTCAAAGAAACCACTTGCTGTCAACAGTTCTGAATTGTTTATTTATAATTACTGGTGACCCAATTTATCAATCGGATTACGAATACTCTAAAACGCTATAATAACCCAAATCCGGTTATTACAGCGTTTCCAAAACATTTGGCTTTCAGTAGCATGCCATCCACTGTCACTCACTATAAGCGCAACACCTCACTGCTCTTGGCTTTGGAGTGGTGGGCCAAATGCTTACAAAATATGGCGACTCTGTTTTCCTACTCCTGAGGACTCACACAGAGGAGATTCCTCTCTTTGAGGTAACTAATTTTTTAATGCTCATCCTGCATTTACAATGGGGAGAAATATATCTGGTTGATCCTGCTCTTTCAACACTTTTAGCTGATGGCACTTTGGTAGAAAGCGAGTCAGCTCAGGGACGGACCTCATTGACTGCTGTCTACCAATTGCACTTCCGTGCTCGCTCCACAGGACATCTTTTTTAAATAAAAATGTACACAAGAAAAATCTCTACAAAGAGACAGACAGGAGAGCAAGTGTGTGTGTGTGCTACACAAGACGTCTCCCTCTCTTCACAGAACTACTTCAGAAAGTGTTCACAGAAAAAAACTCCTTGCACCAGTAATTATAAAAATAAAGTATAGGGAAGTGTGTGTTATAGATTTTTACACCCCTCAGTGTGTGATGCCCTCATAAACCTCGGAGGTGTAAAAAGTATCCATAACACACACTTACCTATCCTTTATTCTCTATTTAGTTGCTTGAGATCAGTTTGACATCTTGTAAAGGCCCTTATTGCCAGTGAAAGGGATTAGTCTGAGTCTTAATGGTGGATGATCACATCCTTTATCAAGGCAATTATTGTAGTTAATGCCACATCAGCTTTACTCTATTATTTGTGTCATGCCTTCTGTAGAATTATAACATCTCTAGCATTCATTGAGGTGAAAAGCACTGACTCATTTTCCTGTATACTGTACTACACCTGCAATGACATGTGCATGCATTCATGGCTGTATTTCAGGCTGAGATATGAATCCAGGTAAAGACAGCTGCAACTCAAATGTCTTTTTTTTCCAATTGTTGGCTATAAACTCTTTCACATCTCATACTGCATTACAGTTTCCAAAAGTCACCAAGTTGGTAGCTTCACAGGGATCAAAGGTGGCATATTGATTAATAATGTGATAGTGTGTCAGGCAACAGAGATTAGTGATAAACATTGTTCACTTTGAGGAAGAGATGGAGCCCAAGGCTGGTGCATCAGGGATCGCTGGAGGATCCAGTCCTCATCAATGTCTTACATAGAAACATAGAATGTGATGGCAGATGGGGACCACTTGATCAATCTAATTTGCCCATATCCCACCCCCATGACTTATTTCTTGATGACACCCTTGTATCTATCCCATGCATTTTTAATTTCCTAACTGATTTTGCCCCCACGACCTCCTGAGGTAAGCCATTTCATGATTCCACCGTCCTCTGAGTAAAAAGTACTTCCTCACATTGCTTCTCAATTTTCCACCCTTCAGTCTCATGTGGTGTCTGCTGGTTCGCATGCAGTCTCCAACCTGAAAGAGGCCTTGCACCTGCCCCTGTTTACTGCCTTGAGGTATTTAAAGTCTCTATCAATGTTGCCCTCTCTCTCTCCTTTGCTTGAGGGAGTACAAGTTTATTTCCCTCAGTCTTTCCTCATATAGCCTTAGGTGCACTGCTTGTATAATCTTTGTAGCCTTCCTCTGTACCACCTCTAACCTGTCTATGTCCTTCCTGAGGTGCGGCCTCCATCCAGAACTGGACATAGTACTCCAGGTGTGGTCTCATCAGGGACCTGTACAGTGTGTGACAGGTTGAAAAGGATCCTGTCCTAGTTATTATGGAGAGTTTGAATGCAAGGATCTGTTCTGTTCTTTCCTTTCCTGTCTTTTATCTGTCTGGTTGCACAACCAAATTTTCTCTTGGGACCTAGGATTTGATCAGCCCAACAGTCTCACAATTTTTTACTCTCCCTATCTCTCTACCTTCACTTGCTTTTCTGTCATTTCCTCACATGCATATCTGCTGGTATAAACATTTATGTAAATCATTATGTGGCAATGTAACTGATATGGGGATCCTTTGTTTAGAAATTCTATAGTGCTACTGTTGAAATGTACATAATTATAGTTTAAGATGATTCCAAAAGCTATTGTAAATTTAAGGGGTTAACCTGAAATGCACTTTGTAAGCCTTTGCAGAAGCTGTGGAAAAGGAGAGTCAGTTCTGGGACATTGTGTTCCTGCCTGCATCTGCCTGAAATATACAGAACATTTTAGAAAAAAATGGATGCTTGTTAAGAAAGGGGTTGAAGGACTTATAAAAACAGAGCTGCAATTGCTTGGAAGAGACTCACAGAGATTGAAGGAAAACTCAGATGGCTCTCTCTGTTTATAGTTATTCTGAACAATTTTATTTTTTTTTAATTTTATTGTTGTTCATAAGTTCATAATAAAACACTTATTGCAAATTTTACAACTGCTCCTGGTTTTCCTATGCTTCCTGACCTGTGTCTTGATGACAGATGGTGTCAGCCAGTGGGATTTACACCATGCATACTTTAAGCCAGGAATTTTGTGCGTAGGTACTGGATCTAGTACCTGGGAAGCATAGAGAAAGGTATGGAATTCTGCAGCAGCAAGTCCAGGAGTGGTTACTAGGAGAATGGAAGCCAAACAAGCAGAGACAGAAGTCCAGTGGAGGTTGTATAGCCAGCACAACTTATGGAAAAAGAACAGGCAGTGACAGACCCTGAAAACTTGATGGACTTTTCAAATGGTGGACTATACAACTAAAAGAGTCAGAGAAACAGAGGAGAGAAGAGGTTCATAATAAAACACTTATTGCAAATTTTACAACTGCTCCTGGTTTTCCTATGCTTCCTGACCCGTGTCTTGATGACAGATGGTGTCAGTCAAGGGATTTACACCGTGCATACTTTAAGCCAGGAGTTTTGTGTGTAGGTACTGGATCTAGTACCTGGGAAGCATAGAGAAAGGTATGAATTCTGCAGAAGCAAGTCCAGGAGTGGTTACTAGGAGAATGGAAGCCAAACTAGCAGAGACAGAAGTCCATGGAGGTTGTACAGCCAGCACAACTTATGGAAAAGAACAGGCAGTGAAAGACCCTGAAAACTTGATGGACTTTTCAATGGTGGGCTATACAGCTAAAAGAGTCAGAGAAACAGAGGAGAGAAGAGATGCAGCGACTGGAGCAATGATGGCTGGATGCCTTGCAAGCTATCAAAAGGCAGAGGATCTGGCACAGATCCAGATGAGTAACAAAACACAAGCAACTTAAAAGCCATTAAACTTTGAAAGTTGTGTCCCTCAGATGATATTGAGGCATACTGACAACTTTTGAAGAGTTGCCACAGCCTGCCAATGACCAAACCAGCAATGGACAATCAGAGTGGTACCCTATCTGACAGGGAAAGCCCAACTTGTCTACAGCAATATGGACACTGCACAGTCAGAAAACTTATCACCTGGTGAAAAGAGAAATCCTGAAAAGGTATGACATCTCAGGAGAGACCTACAGGTAGAGATTTCATCTCTGAAGTACAACTCAGTTGACAATCCTCAAAAGCCTTCCCTCAACTCAGAGAACTCCTGATTAAATCATCTCCAACCAGAGGTCAAAACAGTCCCAAAGATCATCAACACATTTGCAATGGAGCAATTGATCAACATCCTGCCTACAGATGTGCAGCTTTGGGTAAAGGAACACCGACCAGAAAATGGGAAAATGCTGTTCTTTGGCTGAGGACTACAAATGGCCAGACAGATGCCACAGCAGCGAGGTAATAGTAAGACACTCTTTTTCCCATTTAAATTCCAAGTCTGATAAGAACTTTGGTGGGGTAACAAATCCAGCCCAAAGACATTATTTGCTATAACTGTAATAAACCAGGTCATATTGCAAGAAATTGCTGTGAGAAGTGTGACACTGGAGCAGATTTGTCTTAGCAAATTGGGGCAAGTACTTAATAGATGTGAAGGTGACAGATAAGACTGTGAAGGGACTTATAGATTAGGAAAGCAGACAGACTCTAGTGCATATTGAAGTGCTGGGAAAATAATATCCAAAATGATCAGATACTGGTGTCATCTGCATTCACAGGGACACTTAATACTATCCCACCACTCAAGTGACTCTGACCATTAAGGTGTGTCACACTAAATGAAAGTGAGTTAGTACCTAAGTTACCTGTACCTGTGATTATTGGAAATGACTTTCCAGGATTTACTGAGTTAATCAAAGAGGGAGTAAATCCTGATGTTTCAGCAGCTGTGGTGACAAGAACTCAGGCAAAGAAAATTTCAGATGGTGGGGACACTTTCTTTCAGTGATTTTGATTCAGACTTGTTTGAGTACAGCCCAAGATCCAGAAATCCAGGAAAGAAAGACAATGCCTAAAGAAACTGTGGCAACAAATGACTGATGGACATAAAGGGTTAAAATATGAAAATGCTGAAGCTAAACTGATAACTGATAACTGTGATTTTGTTTCAGAGCAAGCTAGCGATGTTTCTCCAGGGTTATTTTAAGCAGCTGGGGTGAAACCAAAACAGGGTAGACCAATGTTTAAAAATGTAATGTGTTACTGTACAGAGTTTAGGTTAAACCTCAGACACAGGAACAGACAGAACAACTGGTTATACCACAGAAGTATAGAACAGAGTTATTACAGATAGCACATGATAGTCCTATAGCTGGTCACTCAGGGAAGGATTGCACCCTTGCCAGATTGCTGTATAGATTTTACTGGCCTGGAATTCATGAAGATGTTGCTACCTATTGTAATTCCTGTGCTGAGTGACAGAAAGTAGCCCCAGTCACTAGAAAGACAAAGGTGCCCTGTTGCCTCTACCCTTGATAGATGTACCTTTGGAGAGAATTGCAATGGATGTGGTTGGTCCTTTAGACAAAGTAAAAAGGGTAGTTGATTTATCCTGGTAGTATGCAACTATGCACTTCATACCCAGAAGCAGTTCCAATGCATACTGTTACAGCCCCAAAAGCTGCAGCAGAGCTTGCAAACATTTTCAGCAGAGGGCATACCTAAAGAAATTATTACTGATCAGGGTAGTAATTTTGGTGCTGCATTACTTGGGAGCTGTACAGACTACTAGGTATCACTGCCATAAGAACCTCCCCATCACCCTCAGACAGATGGTCTTGTTGAGCATTTTAACCTGAACCCTAAAATGCATATTAAAAGGTTTGTAAAAGGGAAGGGAAAGACTGGGACCTATACTTGCCTTACCTACTTTTTGCATACAGAGAAGTGCCACAGGAATCAACTGGTTTTCACCATTTGAAATGCTGTATGGTAGGCATCCAACAGGGCCATTGTGTGTGATAAAAGAAACATGGGAATATAACCCCACTCAGAAACAATCTATAATGTCTTATATGTGTGCATTAAGAAAGAAGCTGGTAAAATGTGTTGAAATTGCCCATAGTATTCAGGAAGAGGTCCAAAACCAGCAGAAGGTATATTATGACCATAGGGTAAAAGAAAATGTTTCTGAGCTAGGTGAAAAGTTTTCTACTGTTGCCCTAACAGGAAAAAATCTGTTAATGAAGCGGCAAGGGCCTTATAGTTTGCTTAGACATACTGGCACCGTTAACTGCAAGATTGAGACTCTGACAGGAAAATCCTATTAAGATATACTATGCTAACCTCCTCAAGAGATGGGTTGAAAAACATCAAAAGCTGCTTTGTTAGTTTAGCAAGAAACTGATAAAGAAGATACTGATGTAGCTTATGATAGACTGGAACAAACCATAAATGCTAATGCTGTAAAGGTGAATGTTTCCTTAACCTCAGAACAAACTGCAGAAATTGTAATGTGCTAAAGACATTTAACAGTACTTGTACCACAATTCCAGGCCGAGCAAAGGGGTTGAGCAAGTAATAGTGACAAGGAATGCTCACCCTATTAGACAAAAGACATAGGTTACCAGAATGGTTAAGAGATGACCTGGTTAAGGAAATACAAAAAATGAAAGAACTGGGTATCACAGAAGAGTTGAGGAGTGCTAGGTCATCTCCAATGGTAACTGTAAACAAAAAGAAGGGTGTTAGAATATGCCTTGATTTTAGGAAACTTAATCAAGTATCAAAATTTGACAGTTATGTTATGCCCAGAATAAATGATTTAGTGGACAGACTGGGGAGTGCAAAGTATATCAGAACCCTCAATCTCACCAAGGGTTACTGGCAAATCCTTTAGCTAAAGATTCAGAGACAAAACTGCATTTGCCACTCCTGTTGGATTCTATCAGTTCATCACCATGCCATTTGGTTTACATGGTGCACTAGCTACATTACAGCTGTACATGGATGACATTTTATCCCTTCACACTGGTTATTGTGCTGCATACCTGGATGATGTTGTGCTGTACAGCCAAGATTGGAAAAGCCACCTGGAACACCTACAAGCAGTTGTCCAAGCTATCAAAATGCAGGCCTGACTATTAATCCTACCAAATGTACATGGGGCATGCAGGAAACCAGATATTTGGTCTATGTGTTGGGAAATGGAGAAGTTAAACCAGAAATTTCTAAAATAGAAGCTGTGGCTAACAACCCTGTCCCTAAAACAAAGAAACATGTCAGGTCATTTTTAGGGCTGGCTGGTTATTATCAGAGATTTGTTCCCATCTTTGCTGAGTTAGTTACTCCCCTTACTGAGCTCATGAAAAATGGTACCCAAATAATGTGAAATAAACCCCAGAGAGTGATGAAGCTTTCAAGCCATTAAGGCTGCATTATGTTCAGCCTGTTTTAAGAATATCAGACTTTGAGAAACCATTTTGTTACAATCAGATGCATCAGAGGTAGGCCTAGGTGCAGTCCTGAGTGAAAATATAGATGGGACAGAACATCCTATTCTGTATATTAGTGGAAGTTGCATGACAGAGAGAATGGTACTCCACCATTGAAAAGGAATGTTTAGCAGCAAAGTGGGCCATGGAGTTCCTTAAGTTTTCTTTGCTATGAACTGACTTTGCACTTATAACAGATCACAGTCCTCTCTGTTGGCTTAACCAAATAAAAGATAAAAATTCCAGAATCACAAGGTAGTACCTAGCATTACAGCCATTTAAATTCAAGGTGGTACACAAATCCGGTAAAGAGAATAGCAATGATGATTTTTGTCAAGATATGGATCAGGAATTGAGGGTTTTAAAGGCTGAAAAACAAATATATGAGTTTAAACTTTACTGTTTGCTGTACTGTTATAGAAAAAAGGATACTGCCCATGTGCTTAATTTCTGAAAGTTAGAAGCCAATGTTAGTAGAGAATTAATAGAATGTTTTTGAAACCTGTTTGATAAAACAGGTTCCCTCTTAGGAGGAGGGTGTATGTGACAGGGTTGGATAGGACCCTGTCCCAGTTGTTATGGAGAGTTTGAATTCAGGGATCTGTTCTGTTCTTTCCTTTCCTGTCTCTTGTCTCTCTGGTTGCACAACCAAATTTTCTCGTGGGATCTTAGATTTGATCACCCGACACTCTCGCAATTATGTTCCTCTCACTATCTCTCTACCTTCACTTGCTGTTTCTGTCATTTCCTCCTTGCATATCTGCTGGTATAAAATGTATGCAAATCATTATGTGGAAATCATTGTTTAGAAATTATGTAGTGTTATTGTTGATATGTATATAATTATAGGTTAAGATGACTGCAAAAGCTATTGGGAATTTAAAGGGTTAACCTGAAATGCAATTTTAAGCCTTTGCAGAAGCTGTAGAAAGAGAGTCAGTTCTGGAACATTGTGTTCCTGCCTGCACCTGTCTGAAATATACAAGAACATTTTAGAAAAAACAGGATGCTTGTTAAGTGGGGGTTGCAGGGACTTATAAAACAGAGCTGCAATTGCTTGCAAAAGACTCACAGAGACTGAAGGAAATCTCAGATGGACCTTCTCTGTTTATAGTTATTCTGAACAATTTTATTTGTTTTTATTTTGTTATTCATAATAAAACTCTTATTGTGAATTTTACAACTGTTCCTGATTTTCCTATGCTTCTGACCTGTTCCTCAATGACACAGTGGTAGCACCACTTCCCTTCTTCTACTCATTATGCCCTCTCCGATGCATCCCAGCATACTGCTTGCCTTCAGTGCTGCCTTTTCATACTGTCTTGCATTTTAAGTACTCTGATATCCTGAGACCCAGGTCCCTTTCTTGTTTGGTTGCTGCCAGTTCATCCCCCAGGCAGTACTCCCAGATTGCCTTTACCTATATATATGAAATCGTTAAATAGTGGCTGACGGCAGATTAGGACAGCTAGGCTCACCTAGTCTGCCCATATTCCTGCCTGCACTCAGCAGCTGCTGACCCTATTTGATCATTGGCTATTGCTTCTCTTCCACACATCTAAGGTTCCTTATGTCTATCCCATGTATGTTTGAATCCCCCACTGTGTTAGCTCCCAACACTTCCTGGGGTAGGCTAGTCCAAGCCTCAATCACCCTTTCCATGAAGAAAGTTTTCACATTTCCCTTATCCTGCCACTCTCCAGTCTCATATCGTGCCCCTCATCCTTAAACAGCTCTTGTACTGAAAGATGTCACCCTGCTGCACTTTGTTCAAGCCTTTAAGATACTTGAATGTCTCTATCATATCCCCCATTCCTTCATCTCCTCAAGTGTATACATATTGAGGTCCTTTAATCTGTCCACATATGTATTCTGATGCAAGCCCTGCACCACCTTGGGTCGCCCTTCTCTGGACCACCTCCACCCTGTCTATGTCCTTGTGAGAGATGCAACCTCCAAAGCTGAACACTGTATTCTAGAGGAGGCCTGATGAGATTTTGTACAATGGCATCACCACCTCCTCCTCCTGCTGATGATACCCTTTTCTATGCACCCCAATATCCCACTGGCCCTCCTAACAGACTTGTTACACTGTTTGGTCACCCTTAGGTCATCTGACATGATTATCTCTAAATCCTCTCTTTCTTCACCCCAGGTGCACAATTTTGCACTTCTTTGCATTAAATTTTAATTTGTCACACTTGTGTTCATTTTTCCAGCTCTCCCAGATCCTTCCCCATTCTTTCAACCTTCTGGTGGGGGTTAGAAAGGAGTAGGCTGTTGATTAATTAGGATCTGCAGCTTATCAAATAGGTAGGGAAATGGGGAGATTAGGTGGCCAAGCAGTCCTTATCTGCCCAAAGTCTATGTTTCTATGGACCTCCGGAGTGTCTACTCTGCTGCAGATCTTGGTATCATCCACAAATAGGCAAAGCTTCCTCCAGCCTCTTCAGCAATGTTACTGATGAAGAGATTAAAAAGACTGGCCCCAGGTCTGATCCCTGAGCAACACCACTGGTTACCTTTTCTTCTTCGAACTTGGTCCCATCTACTACCACCCTCTGCTTCCTGTCCCTCAACTAGTTTCTAACTCAGTTTACCACTCTGTGGCCCACCCTTTAGGCTACCTAGCTTGTTCCCAGTCTTCTGTGGTTTACAGTGTTGAAGGCCATGCTGAAACAGAGGTAGGTGATATCCACTGTCTCCTAATCCACCTCCTTCACCCAGTCAAAAATGTAAATCAGATTTGACATGATCTTTCTGCTGTGAATCCATGCTGTATTGGATCCTGTGCCCCATAGTTACTAAGTGTTCTACAATCTTTTCCTTAAGTAGCACCTACATAATCTTACCCACTACTGAGGTACAGGCTGGCCAGCATATAGTTTCCTGCCTCTTCTGGGCTACCACTCTTGTGGAGGGGGACTACATTTGTCCCCATTCCAGTCCTCTGAACTACCCCTGTATGGAGAGACTCACCAAACAGGGCCACCAGTGGTGTTTCTAGCATACTTATAATTCCTTTAATATCATGTGGTGTATGTAATCTGGTCCCATCGCTTTGTCCACCCTCAGTTTTGTGAGTTCCTGCAGGACTCATTCCTCTGTAAAAGGACTGGTGTTTACTTCTCTCTCTCTCTCTCTCTCTCCCATTGCTCTTGCTGCCTAGTTGTGGTCCCTGTTCCTGCCCTCTACAGTGAATACCAAACAGCAGTATTTGTTTAGTATCGATGCTTTTTCTAGGTATCTCTCACCCACACCCCTTCCTCCCTTTGAGCTTTACAGTCTCTCCTCTGGCTTTCCTTCTATCACTAATGTAACTATAAAATGTCTTGTTCCCCTCCTTTACTATCTGAACTAATCTTTCCTCTGTTTGTACCTTCACGCTCCCAACTGCTTTCTCTGACTCATTCTGTTACTCCTAGTCCATTATCCTAAACTCCTCTTTCTGAGTCTCCTTGTATTTTCTGAAAGCCACCTTTTGCTACCTCCTTGTGAACCATAGTGGTTTGTTCCTTCTTTGCCTTTGTTGCAGTGTAATGCACTAATTTGTCGCCCACTATGGCTTCTTTTAGGTATGCTCACTGGTCCTCAACCTCTCCCCTGGACCCCTTCTTTTCAGGGCTTGTTTGATTCCTCTGCCCATCTTAACAAAGTCCACTCTTCCTGAAATCCAGAATCCTTGTCTTTGTGTGGCTGTCCTGTGACACTACTGATGCTGAACTACACTGTATGGTGGTCGATGGTCCCTAGGTGTCCATCCACCCAGACTTCTTAATCCTGTCACCATTGGTCAGCACAAGGACTAAGATTGCCTTGTCCCTGGTGGGCTCCAGAACCAACTGCCTGAGGCCTACCTCTGCAAGTTTCTATGATGTCTTGGCTACAGACTGAGGCAGCTGCCACGAATGATCCAGTCCATGTCTGGCATGTTAAATCACCCAGCAGCAGTCACATAGAAACATAGAGTTTGACAACAGATAAGGATCACTTGGCCCACCTAATCTGCCCATTTTTCTACCTACAGGATAAGCTGCAGATTCTAGTTAACCAACAGCCTATTTCTTCCTACTCTACACAAAATTGCCTTATGTCTGTCCCATGCATTCTTGAATTCTTTCACAGTTTTAGACCCCACAACCTCCTGAGGAAGGCTGTCCCATACGTCAACCACCCTTTCTGTGAAAAAATACTTCCTCATATTGTCCTGAACCACCCCCATCTTCAAATTGTGTCCCCTGTTCTTGCACATCTCTTTTCTGAAAGATGCTACCTCTTGGATTTTATTGATTCCACTGAGGTACTTAAGAGTTTCTATCATGCCCTCCCTCCCTTCTTTCCTCTAGGTATAGGAAGGAACAAGTCTTTTGAGCAATCGGTTTAAATGCTTCATTGGCAAGCTTTTAAACTAGTGAAGGGAGGCACTATAAGCAGCAGGAAAATCCCAGCCTCTCCTACAAAACAGGGTACTAAATGAGAAAAAGACCAAGGTAGAAATGTCAGTGGGGGATGCTGCAGCTGAAGGTAAAGCCATCAAAAATGGAAAGCAATGAGTACCAATGCCGTAGTCTGAGTAAAAGCTTCCTGAATTAGTGGCCTTGATGGAGGAGGAACATCTGGATATTGTGGAGTCACAGAAACATGGTTCACACAAAACCATGACTGGGACATAAACATACCAGGATACACTTTCTACAGGAGGGACAGAGAGGGTAATAGAGGAGGAGGAGTAGCTCTTTACAGTACATAAGGGAAGAAATCAAAGCAGCAGAACAAAAGGGAAAACAGGGGGAGAAGAAGCACTGTGGGTAAATTTGAGACCGCAATGGCACCACAATCCGCACAGGGTTCTATACAGACTCTTCTCAGGGGAGGAAATGGACAAGGAGATGATAGAAAGTATACTTAGTAAGGCAGAAAAAGGGAGATATTGCTGATGGCGATCTGAATATGCCAGATGTTAACTGGAGTGGAGTTGCAGCAGCCACTTCAAGAGTGGGTTATTCTAGATGCCCTACAGGGGCATGCCTTAGACAACTAGTATTGGAGCCCACTCGAGAGGGAGCAATCTTAGACCTGGTTCTCTCAAATGGAGATGAAGAGAGGATCACAGATGTAGAAGTGGGTAGCCATCTGGGAACTAGTGACCATCGAACAGTATGGTTCACAATAAACACAGCAATAGAGTCAAGCCACAAAGGCAAAGGTACTGGACTTAGGAGGGCTGACTCCTAAAATGGGTGAGTGCCTAAGGAATGCACTAGCAAATGGGCAGGAAGGAGGGTGGAAGAACAATGGGAATAATAAAACTGCCATCACAGAGGTAACTAGCCTTGTGTGAAGCAAATAAACAAAACTAAATGATGTAAGAAACCACTATGGTTCCTCAAAGGAAGTGGCAGTGAAGGTTCAAGAGAAAAGAAAGCTTTCAGGAAGTACAAGGAATCACAGAAGGCGCAGGACAGAGAACTGTATCAGTTAAAGCAAAAGGAAGCTGGGAAGGCAGTCAGAATAGCAAAGGCCCAAACTGAGGAAAAGACAGCCAACTCAGTTTAGAAGGGGATAAAACCTTTTATAAGTACATCAGGGAGCGAAGGAAGACCAAGGGAGGGATAGTGAGGCTTAATAAAGGGGGTGGGCAGAGGGTGACTGTGAAAAGGCAGAGATACTAAACAAATATTTTGCTCTGTATTTACAAAGGAAGAGGGGAGGTACTTAAAACAAACAGTAGAAACACTCTGATACAGAAGTTGATACCAGCCCATTTACAGAAGAAAGGGTTCTGAAAGAACTCTTAAAACTGAAGGTGGACAAAGCAATGGGGCCTGATGGGATTCATCCCAGAATTCTAAAAGAACTAAGGATGGAATTAGTGACACCACTGACTACCCTGTTTAACAAATCATGGGAGGATGGGGTGGTACCCGGGGACTGAGGAGGGCAGATGTGATTCCCTTCACAAAAGTGGGAGCAAGGCAGAAGCAGGAAACTACAGACCTGTTAGTTTAACCTCAGTGGTAGGGAAATGATGGAATCACTTCTGAAGGAAAGAATTGTCGAGTATCTAGAGGCCAGAGGGCACAGGACCCAAGGCAGCATGGATTCACAGCGGAAGGTCATGCCAGACAAATCTGATAGATTTCTTTGACTGGGTGACCAAAGTAGTAGATCAGGGAGGGCTATGGACATGGCCTACCTAGACTTTAGCAAGGCATTTGACACAGTCCCACACAAAAGATTAATATACAAGTTAGCTAGCCTGGGAGTGGGTCCCAAGGTGACAGCCTGGGTAAAAATTGGCTGGAGAATAGGCCACAGAGTAATAGTAAATGGAGTCCACTCTGAAGAAAGGGGGTTACTAGTGGGTACCACAGGGTTCAGTATTAGATCGGTCCTCTGCAATGTCTTTATAAGTGACATTGCAGAGGGACTAGAAGGAAAGTATGTCTCTTTGCAGATGACACAAAGATCTGCAACAAAGTTGATGCACAAGGTGGGGTGGAAAGGATGAAAAGGGACTTGGCAAGGTTAGAGGAATGGTCAAATGTATGGCAGCTTAGATTCAATGCTAAGAAATGCAAGGTAATGCACCTGGGAAACAAAACCCTGGGAAGAGTACACAATGGGGAGTGAGATACTAACAACAACAAAATGGAAAGGGACCTGGGGTAGTCAATCAGATGACCTAAAGGTGGGCAAGCAATGTGAGAGGGCAGCAAGGAGGGTTGGGGGATACTGGGATGCATAGGAGAGGCATCACCAGTAGAAAACAGGAAGTTATTATTCCTCTGTACAGACAGCTGGTCAGACCGCATCTGGAGTACTGTGGAGTTCTGGAGACCCAGTCTTCGCAAAGACATAGACAGGATGGAAGCTGTCCAGAGGAGGGCAACTAAAATGGTGCAGAGTCTGCACTGGAAGACATATGAAGAGAGACTTAAGGAGCTTAATATGTATAGCCTCGAGGAAAAAGAGGGAGAGAGAGGGACATGATAGAAACTTTCAAGTACCTCAAGGGAATCAACAAAGTCCAAGAGGGTAGCATCTTTCAAAAAGAGTGTGCAAGAACAAGGGGCACAATTTGAAGATAGAGGGGGCGGCTCAGAGGTAATTTAAGGAAGTATTTTTTCACAGAGAGGGTTGTGGATGCATGGAACGGCCTTCTGGCAGAGGTCGGGAGTCAAAAAACAGTGGTGGAATTCAAGCATGCATAAGACAGTCATAAGGCAAATTCTAGGGGTGAGGGTAAAAAGAAGTAGGCTGCTGGTTAACTAGGATCTGCAGCTTATCCAGTAGGCAGGGAAATGGGCACTCTGGTGGGCCAAGCGGTCCTTATCTGCTGTCAAATTCTATGTTTCTATGTTTCTATGTTTCTATATTGACTCTTTAGTCTCTCTCATATGGCTTCTCTTGCAGACTCTGCACCATTTTAGCTGCCCTCTCTGAACTGCCTCTGTCCTGTCTATGTCCTTGCAGAGATGGGGTCTCCAGAACTGGATGCAGTACTCCAGGATGGGGTCTCACCAACTGTCTGTACAGTGGGATGACAACTCCTGTTTCCTGCTGGTGATGCCTCTCTGTACCTCCTAGCATCCCCCAGCCCTCCCTACTGCCTTCTCACATAAATGATATTAGGACTTGCAGCACAGCTAGGCCAAACCCAGCTCATCTACGAGAGACAACACCCAGACTGCAGTGCTTAGTGAAGGTGTGGCAGTTCTCCATGTGGCAGCTGCACAGATTTCTATAGCAGAAACACTCTGAAAATAAGCCACAAAGGTGCCCCGTGGAATGACCATTAAGCCACACCAGGAAGTTTCTTACCATACTTCCTGTAGCAGAATGTAATGGTATGCTAGCCATTCGGATAAGAACTGTTTGGAAACTGGTGCACCATGTTTACCCAGTGGATGAACAAAGCAAAAAGCTGTGAGGACTTTCTGCAGTCTTTTGTATGGTGAGTATGGTATCTGAATATGCTATGCACATCTAAGGTATGGAGCAATGCTTCCCTGGACTGGCACACTTTTGGTTAATATACTGGTAGGTGGATGGTTTGATTTAAAGTAAATTCAGACCTACCACCTTGGTAGAAAACTTAGGATTAGCACGCAAAAGACACACTGACTTTGTGGGAAAATCAAATAAGGAGGCTCTCATATTAGAATCTGTAGCTCTGAAATCCTTCCCCTACTCCCCTTCCCAGTACTTACCCCTTAGCTGCCATCTTGTGTATTTCTTCCACTATTGCTCTATCAGCCTCCTCCTCTGTGTTGGAAGCCTGTGGATCACTCCTGTGTGAATTGCTGTTCCATTTCCTGGCTCAAGTGTGACCCACATTGCCTCGGCCTCTCCCTGTCTACCACATACGTTACTTTAGTACTCTCTGACGAGAGGGCCCCCCATTACCCTCTCTATCCCTCTCTGGTATTGGTATGGTATTAGTAACCCCAGTAATTTCTTGCAAATGGACAGACTACACACTGAATAAGGCAGCACCTGGGGCACTGGTGCAATGAAAAGGTCCATAACACAGAAAATTGTGCACTGCACCTAGCAAAGTTAAAAGAGGTGTGCGACACACACACACACACACACACACACACACACACCTCTCAGTGTTAGCAAAAGAGCATCACTTTATTTAAATAGTGCTAAAACATGTACAACCCTAAAGTAGTAGGGCAATGAAAAATGTTTTTTTTCCCCAAAAGCTAGTTTCAGCTACAGCTAATAAAAAATATTAGTATGTCTGTAAGATCTACTTTTCTAGGTACCTCCCATGCTATGCATCATGATTTTTTCAAGACCCTAGCCTTGCCAAGTCTGCAATGCTATTTCTAAGTCAAATGTGATGGACATCATTTTTTCTTGAAAAACTAAATTAAAACATTTCTGAAATATTCAAATGTTGGCAAAACTAGAAAATAATACCACCAAATACAATTAGAAGATGCCTGAAATATTTTATAATGAAAATCACCCTCTTAAGGATAAAGAGAAATTCTAACATGGAAGAAAGTTATTAGATTCAAGAACGAGGAACAATAGATGGGTTCAGAGAGCAGCAGTAGTAAAATTCTAATTAGAAGGGGTGGAATAGAACTGCAAATATTACATGGGAAGAGTTATTGACCAAATAGGATAGAGCGAGGCCTAATATTTTAACAACCATGTTAATTTTGTCACCTGTTTCTCAAAGGATGCAAAGCTTTTGAGTTCATCATTAGGAACATGTGGTTTATACTGGGCACCGTCCTTCTGTGGCTGAGTTTTGTAGGGTTCCAAAATGGTGTACAGATAGGACATACTGGAGAGACCAGTTAGTGCACAGTCTGCAGCCTAAAGAAAAACTTTGACTGGGAAGGCAACTGGTTACTACCTCTGCCTAAGGGGTGTTTTAACTGTGGTAACTACTGTAAGTATTGTCATGTTCAGCAAACACCCTTCCAGCCATCTGTGTGCTAGTGGCAGTGTGCCCACCATTAGGGCACCACATAATGGAATTCACCGCCTCCCTCCCCTAAGTCCCCACCTGGAGTTAGAATCTTAGAAAGGGTGTGTGTAGGGGGCACTAGGGGCACAGCCCCATGCAAAACATGGGTCAGCGACATCACAGATTGGCACCCTGATGACCAGGTGCACTACTACGCCTACATAGGTGGGAACCAAGCTGAAGAGGAATTAGAGAACGAGGGCATGGGCTGTAGGTTGAGGGGGCAGTTTAAGGGTAACATTAGGGAAGTACTATTTCACAGAGAGGGTGGTGGATAAGGACTAGGCTCCTGGAGGAGTTGGTTGAGTAAGCAACAGTGGAAGGCTCAAAAAAGGCATGGGACAGCCACAGGGAGTTATGAGTTAGGGGGGCATGTTCTAGCAGATAGCTAGACAAATGGGCAGACTAGGTGGACCTGTTGGTCCTTTTCTGCCATACACTTCTATGAATCTGTGAATATATAACCCCTGCATGGCATATCTCATATTGTACAGTTGTGGGTATACTATCTAGGCAAAACAAAGCAAATGTTTCAAATACAGCCTGAGAGCACATCAGAGCTATTGAGCAGGAAAACAAAAAATATATTCTGGCACTACATATCAAAAAATCAAGAAACTCTGTAAACATATAATAACATTTGTTGAACAGAAAAGTTGAACTTCCCTGCGAGGCTGTTCATATGATAATAACTTGCACAATGGGAAGGCTTTTTGGATTATTAAGTTAGAGCAAGAAACTTTCCAGGACTGAATGATCGCCTGAATATAGTACCTTCCCTGAGGGCGCCAGGCACTCCAGGTTCAGGAACGGACCTGGGTCATCGGAAGGTTAGTCGGGGAGAAGGATTGAGGCCCCATGGGCAGCTCTCTTCTCCAAGGGAGGGTGGGCAGTGTCCGATGTAATGAAGACTCTCTGGGAGGCTTAGAGTTACCACACTACCAGCACTCAGTATCAGGGAGGCAGGGTGGATGCTGGCATCATTGCAGATCCCTGCCTCCAAGAAAACCAAGGAAAAATATGGCAGGTGGGTCCGCTGTCTATGTGAAGTCCTCCTGGGGCTTCAATTAGCTGCCATCGCCGCATCCCTGACTAGATACTAGTTCCGTAGCATGGATGAAGGGGACCACGCTGCGCCCCGCCCTGGGGTAAGCCGGGATAACTGGAGATGGTGGCAGAAGATGGCAGTGGAAGTCCCAGGGCTGTGACCAGGGCTGATAAAGTGATAGTGGAACCTGAGATAAAGAAGAAAAATAGTACCCTTCCTGTAAAATGTAGGCAAACTGTTGCTTGGATCTCCATATTCCATCCTTGTAATGGACTAATCTTAAGGAGTAGGATCAGCTTCCAATTTGTTGTTCTGAGAGTCACAGTTTTCCTATACAAATACATACCTTCAATTGTTTCAACCAGAAAATATCTATGTATCCAAACAGTATATATAAAGATATTTCTGGGCTTCTCTCATGTGTTGCTCACTCAATTACTTATTACCCGACTACTGTACTGTTTACCTGCAAAGTTGTTATTTCGTTGTATCCCCTGCATTGTACTACAGCTGACGTGGAGCCTTTGTAAAAGAGCCTTGGCTCAAAGGTACTTGTAATCCTAGAACTTAATATTTAAAAATAAATAAAATGGTTTCTGTAAGTGATGCATCTTGGAGGTGCCTAGCTGTGCTTAACATTTAGTTTTATGGTTTTAATCTTAACCAATTAGGTTAACCATTTAGGATAGGATAGATTTTTTTGACTGTGTGATGAAGGAAGTACATCGGTGGGGGTCAGTGGATGTCACATTCCTGATCTCAGTAAGGTCTTCAGCACTGTCCCACATAAAAGGCTGGTCAACCAGATGGGTAGTCTGGGCATGGGACAAGGTGGTAAACAGTGTTAAGAACTGGCTAATTGGCTAATGAACAGGAGGCAGAGGGTAGTGGTAAATGGGGTCCAATCTGGGAGAGTGGGAAGACCATGGGCACCTCAGGGATCAGTTATTGGGCCAGTCCTATTCAATGTCTTCATTAGTGACATTGCAGAAGAGCTGGAGGGAAGATCTTCTGGTTTGCAGATGACACCAATATCTGCAACAGGGTGGATACTCCAGACAGGGTGGAGAAATGACGAGGACTCCATAAAGCTTAAAAATGGTCTGAGGTGTGACAATTGTGGATCACGCAAAGAGGTGCAAAATAATGCACCTGGGATGAGGGAACCCTGGGAGAGCTACAGGATAGGGGAGAGGAGCTGATGATCACCAAGGAAAAATGGACTTGGGGGTTATTATTTTAGATGACCTAAAGGTATCAAAGCAGAGTACAAAGACTGCTGGGAGGGTCAGTGGCATGCTGGGGTGCATAGGCACTACCAGAAGGATGGAGGTGGTGATGCCATTGTACAAAACACTAGTAAGGCCTCACCTAGAGTACTGTGTGCAATTCTGGTGGCCGTACCTTGAAGGACATTGACAGGGCGGAGGCAGTCCAGAGGAGGGCAACTCAAGGTGGTACAGGGCTTGCACCAAAACATATGAGGAGAGATTAAAGGACCTCAATATATACTCACTGGAGGAGAGGAGGGAGTAGGGGTGCATGATAGAAACATTCAAGTATCTCAAGGGCATAAACAAGGTGCAGGGGAGATATCTTCCAAATTAGAAGGAGTACTAGAATGAGGTAGCACGATATGAAATTGAGGGGTAGGTTAAGAGGAACGTGAGAAAGTGTTTTTTCACAGAGAGGATGGTGGACACATGGAATAGTCTACCAAAGGAGGTGGTCAGAGCAAGCAAAATGGAAGCATTTTAACATGTTTGGGACAGATATAAGGGAACCTTAGAGGTTGGAAGGAAGGATGAAAAGCCATTGACTGGATAGGATCAGAAGACTTATACCATGTACAAGGCAACCGCGATTGAGCACTCTCAAAAAGGGCAACTCAATCATGGCACTGTGTACAGTGCTGCCTGGCAGAGTAGCTACCAGATAGGGTTGTATGTGAGTATAGCGAAGGGATGTTGTTTATATACATGTGCATGGGAGGAGGAACTACATTGTGCAACAGGCAGAAGGGAGGGAGGGTATGGGGTGTAGTGCAGTGGTCAGCTGCTGAGCTGGCTATGTGATGTGGTGTGGTGTGGTGGGTAGGTGAGGGCTAGTGTTGGGAGGGTGCCGGTTTGATTCTGGTCATGATTGTTTTTGTGTCGGATCAGGGCTTTTTATTTATTTTTATATTTTACACCCCCCGACATGCACCTCCTGGAGTTGAGAACTTAATATGGGGGTGGGTGACAGCCCCTCGAGATAACATAGAAACCAGTGTCTGGTTTTCTAGTCGCTGCAAATATATATCATATAATCATTTGTGTACACTCTTCCACATGACAATCACTATTCCATTATTGTCATTATGTATAGAACCGGTCAGAGGCCACAAACTAGTACAGAGCTTTATGGGCAGATTAGGTGAGCCTGGCGGACCTCATCTGCCAACAATTTCTATGTTTCAGTTTTGGATTTCATATACATCAGCACACCTTGTGAACTCCCCATCATCAAATTTCTTCAACTTTTATTGTATTATCAGGTCAATGTATGACAGGAGCAGTATGATATTATACATATTTGTAACTCTCCCCCATGCCTCTTTTCTAGCTGTTGCTTGATGGTTGGTTTAGGAGCAATATTATGACTTTGTCCAAACATTCAGATGGGTAATCGAGAAAATATGGGAATGTGCTGTGATTTGTGAATGAAGAGCATGCACTTAAGGAGGACCTTGCTGACGCCCCGCACGAGCACTGAGACCAGTCTTCGCCAGCGGGCGGGAGGCACTCCAGCTGGCACCTAGCTCCACAGAGCCGGGAGACCTCCAGGAAAGAGGAGAACCCTTGTTGAGCACCTCCGCACCGAGCGCCAAGACCAGTCTTTGCCAGCGGGCGGCGGCACCTCCAGCGCCTAGCTCCACAGAGCCGGAGAGACCCTCCAGGAAAGAGGAGGACCCTTGCTGAGCGCCCAGGACCGAGCACCTAGACCAGTCTCCGCCAGCGGGCGGCACTTCCAGCCAGTGCCTAGCTCCACAGAGCCAGATAGACCTCCAGGAAAGGTAGGCAAAGTCAGCAACCAATCGGAAAGCTAGTGCCTTCCACCTGCCTCTGGATTGGTCCCCGCTGCTCCTGGTTTCTTCCTTGTTAGACTTGCTTGTTATCATCGGGAAGAGTTCGCTTGGGGTATTGTTTGTACAGATTTCCACAAAAAGAGCTGAACACTGTAATTGTGGGAGGGAAAACTGTGATAGGTGTTGCTTTGTGAAAAAAAAAAAGTAATTACAGCCTTCCTGTGTTTAGTTTACATAGCCAGACGCTTTGGCGCCTCAACCCCATCCCTGGCCTTTCTAATACTAATTATTGGCCCTGCTGCTCTGCTTATGCCTGAGCTGTAAAACATTTAAAATCAAGCTGCTCCCTCTTGTCTCCCCAGAGGAGGACTCCTGCTGAGCGCTCCCGCACCGAGCGCTGAGACCAGTCTCTGCCAGCGGGGTGAGCGGCACCTCCAGCCGATGCCTAGCTCCACAGAGCCGGAGAGACCCTCCAGGAAAGAGGAGGACCTTGCTGAGTGCCCCGCACTGAGCGCCAAGACCAGTCTCCACCAGCGGGCGGGCGGCACCTCCAGCCGACGCCTAGCTCCACAGAGCCGGAGAGACCCTCCAGGAAAGAGGAGGACCCTGCTGAATGCCCCAAACCGAGCACCGGACCAGTCTCCCAGAAGGCAGGCAGCACCTCCAGCCAGTGCCTAGCTCCACAGAGCCAGAGAGGCCCTCTAGGAAACAGGAGGACCCTTGCTGAGCGCCCCGCACCAAGCACGAGACCAGTCTCCGCCAGCGGGCGGGTGGCATCTCCAGCCGCACCTAGCTCCACAGAGCAAGAGACACCCTCCAGAAAAGGTACGGTAAAGTCGCAACCAATCAGAAAGCGAAGGGCTTTCCACGGCTTCGCTTCTGATTGGTCCCCACTGCTCCTGGTTTCTTCCTTGTTAGACTTGCTTTTTATCATCGGGAAGAGTTCGCTGGTATTGTTTGTACAAATTTCCACAAAAGAGCTGAACACTGTAATTGTGGGGAGGGAAAACTGTGATAGGTGTTGCTTGTAAAAAAAAAAGTAATTACGAGCCTTCCTGTGTTTAGTTTGCATAGCCAGACGCTTGGCGCCCAACCCCATCCCTGGCCTTTCTAATACTAATTATTGGTGCCCCTGCTGCCTGCTTATGCCTGAGCTGTAAAACATTTAAAATCAAGCTGCTCCCTCTTGTCTCCCAGAGGAGGACCCTTGCTGAGTGCCCCCGCACTGAGCGCCAAGACCAGTCTCCGCCAGCAGGCAGGCGGCACCTCCAGCCGGCGCCCTAGCTCCACAGAGCCAGAGAGACCCTCCAGGAAAGGTACCGGCAAAGCTGCAATTTTATGCCCACCGCCCTTCCCCTCTTCTGACTTTCTTAAGTAGACACTTTCCCGCCAACATTATTAAAACCACGCCGCTCGTCTTGCTGACCTACAGCCTGCCATATATATTCCTTATTGATACCAAACAGTCGATTACCATAATACTTCCCACGCTGTCTATTCTGATGACATAACTAGACTGGGTTACCACCTAGCATCAGGAAAAGCACACTGCCCTAGCCATCTTATACTCTTTAGTCGATGCCATAAAAATCTTGTATCTCACTGCTTACCAAACCTCTTATTTCATTGCTAGACTAGACACCTCCTCTAGTAACTGAGTAGGCACTCATTCCCAGCTAAGTATACCACTTTCACAGTCAACAATATAGACAATTACTGTGAGCAAATCATAAGATATTACCTATAAAAACTCTGGTCACCTTCATAATGGGAACTTTCTTTGGAGCCTTGTACTACTACTATTACCTGAACTAAGTAAAGATGCAGAAACCACAGGATGCCACGCAGAGTGCAGATGCCACGCTCTCATCCTGCTGCAATTCCACAACGGCCCCAAGAGATTGGATATGTACCTATGACCTCCCATTGACACAATGTTACCCATTTAATATTTACTACGGAGGGACACAGTCAGCCTTGCATTTGATTGGTGCCTGTCTCCAACTGCATACAGAAAAAGATTCCACGTTTATCTCTGTTAAAGTATTAATCTTTTCTCTTACAAGAGGATGAAGGACCGAATCTGGATGGCAAATTAGAATTCAACAGAATAAAAAAAATAAAAAGACATCTATAAGAACTTATACCCTATCTCTGGCGGCAACTATGAAATTACTGCTTCTACTACTAATATGCTCAGGAATGTGGAACTTAACCTGGGCCACCAGGGACTATCACTGCACCCTCAGAGCTAGCGAAGATTAAAGGACTAAGCCTTCTACATATTAATGCATGTAGTCTATTAAAAAATCACATTGCTCCAAGCCTGTTAGCCACTCACTACCTGACATTCTGGTAGTGTCTGAGACATGGCTTAGACCTGACACAGCCGACAGAGACATAAACTTACTTAACTACCAAACATTCAGAGCTGATAGACAGACAAGGGTGGGGGTAGCAATATATGTAAAGGCCAACTTATCTGCAATTTGTCTTGACTCTTATTCTATGGCAAAAGAATTCAGTGCCTATCCCTCAAAATAGCTCTTTCCAACAATACCTGCTGCAGCTTATCGGCTGTTACAGACCTCCCTCAGCTGGCCTCAAGATACTATCCCACTTGGGTGACTTGATCAAACAGGGAATGAAGAAACCATAATTATAGGCGATTTAAACCTATACTGGCTTTCTAAGGCAGCTACACCATTAATATCATTCATGACATGCATGGGCTTACAGCTCATAAATGAACCTACTAGAATAAACAAAAGAATCCAAAAATAGCACACTTTGATGTACTATTAGTGAGTAAACCTCACCTCTTCTCACACACTGGAGTACTGTTCAACGACATTAGTGATCATTGTTCTATTGCGGCAATTAGGTCAGCATGTAAGATTTCATCCCCACAAAATTCTTGAGGAGATCGAAAAAGAACTTCAACATTGATGCATACCTGGACGATATTAAACACTCCACAAGATGGCAAGAATTGTATCTAGCAAACACAATGGAGACTGCATATGGTGTTCTAAATGACATTATCACAGATGCTCTAAACATTCATACACCAGTCTCTAAACTACGATTAAAATAAAACCTGTCGATGGTTCAATTCTGACCTTAAATCCACCCTTCTCGAAAGGGACAAGCTTTGGAAAATGCCCAAAAACTAAATTAGCCACTGACTGGGAGCAATTCAGAAAAGCCAGAATCTCTGTACCAAGAAAGTGCGAGACACAAAAGTTGCATATTACATGGCTGAATTAGACTCTCATACTGCAACCCTGCCAAGTTTTGGAACACTATAACAGATATAATTGGCCATGTCCCAAGTAACTCACTCCCAGCAAAACTACAATGTGAAACAGAACCATCAGTGATAGAATAGAAGTTTTGGAAGCCTTCAATAATCATTTACAACTGCTGGGCTAGCATTCGACTCCTCTCCAGCCAATCAATTGAGAGTACATTTAGGATTAAGAACACTGATGCAAGGGTGACTGACTCCACTTTCTCCTTCACTCCAGCCACGCTGAAGCTAGTCAAGAACTAATGTTAGAGTTGGACATAATAAAGAGCGAGGTGCAGACTCCTTGACCCATACTTCTTAAAAATTGCCATACATGTATTAGCAGTACCAGTAACACATCTGTTTAACCTTCTCTACAGTCAGGAGTCATCCCATCAATCTGAAAACCACTCAAGTGATTCCACTACTGAAAGCCGGGATCCCACAGACCTTAATAACTACAGACCAATTCCATTCTTACTGTGCTGTCCAAACTACTCGAAAAATTGTGAGCACCCAGCTAAGAGAATACCTAGAAGCCAACAATCTTCTAAACCCAGCACAATCTGGTTTCAGAGCAAACCACAGTACCATAACAGCTTTTGCAAAAGTCACCAATGACTGGCAACTTGAATTGATAAAAAAATTGTGTATGTGCTGTCTTCTTAGACCTAAGTAAGGCCTTTGATACGGTTGACCACAACTTGCTCCTCTCCTCACTGAGGTCACTTGGACTTGACACCAACTCCATTAGATGGTTTAACAACTATCTTACAGGAAGAACCCAGAAGGTAAAGGCGCAAGGAGATATAACCCCACTCAGACCACTACAAAGAGGAGTACCACAAGGATCTATTCTTGGCCCTATCCTCTTTGCCATATATATCAATAGCATTGACACAAATCTTACCAAAGCCACTGTACACCTGTTTGCTGATGATACAGTACTGTATGTCAGTCATCCTTCTCCTATAACAGCCTGCAAAGAACTACAGGCAGAATTCAACCTACTGCAACTCCAGCTGCTGGAAAAAACTACTATTGAATGCAAAGAAAAACTAAGCCAATGTTTTTTCCCCACAGGTGCAGGCAGGATACTCAATCCCAATCGATCTCCCTAAATTATCCACTGTAGTTGGTGAAAATCTAATATGTCACAAAATTCAAATACCTGGGGTATGGCTAGATAGTAGACTAGACTATCTGGAACATCTGGAAGAACTGCTAAAAAGGTTAGACAAAGGCTTGGACTTTACTATAGAATAAGGCACTCTTACAAGTGATTCAAAAGAAGGTGGTCCAGGCCACATTCCTCTCAGTACTAGACTACGCTGACTTCCTATATAGTCGCTGCCCTACGGTATGCTTGAACAAATTAGATACACTACACCACAGAGCTTTGAGGTTTATCACAGACTTACCATACAGTACTCACCACTGCTTGCTATATCTCGCAGTTGGTTGGACCTTGCTTCAATATAGAAGGATAGGAATGCATTACTATGGACTTACAGAGTAATATCACAGCAGCATCCAAAATATATCTCAGACTGTTTTCTACAAGCCACATCAAGTAATTATGCATTAGAAGCCTAAACTTCATTACTTTTAAAGTGCCTAAGTTCCACTCTCAACATGGCAGACATGGTGTTAGTTATGTGTTATCTACTCTATGGAACACAATGCAGAAGACACTGAAAGTGAACAAGGTCATATCTATCACAGCCTTCAAATATCTCTACAACAAGATATTCAAAGAAAAATGTAACTGCTTCCGCCAACATTAAACTAACCTTCCATCTTTTGCACCAGCTGGACGACCATTTAAGGTAGCTCCCCAGCACCCTACGAGCAGTTACTTCACATTTCATAAACCTTTACTACAATCCATCCTTCTTATTCATTATATACTTAGTCTCCTACACTCTCAGCTTTTTACTTCCCCAGTCCGACCCCCCTCTCCTCTTGACCCACTATTGATCCCTCTCTGGCACAGCTTTTTCCACTCCCTCCCCTCCATCCTTTTCCCTACCCCTGGCCACAACATCCTGTATACACTCCATTCATCCCCTTGTCACTGCTCCTGCTGGTACTTGCCACTTGCAAATCACTCCTGTAGATATATCTTCCAGCTGTCCATACAGCTCATCACCCGAGTTTAAAATGATCTAGTAAAGCCCTGACACATTTAACCTTTCACCAAAAAGTGCTGGTTTTACAGTGTCTTCCATCACAAGCTGGCTATTTCACTAATCATGTATATATGTAATATAGTTCTTGTTATTAGCTTCTCAATGTACTGTGTCATGGAGTTGATGTTTTCGTATTCATTTGCTATCCTCTCAAAGTTGTGTATTCTCTGCATGTTATATTTCATATAAATTGTATCTTGACCTTACCAGGTCCATCTTGCAAATGAGCATTGCTCAACGATGTTCGCCTGGATAAATAAAGATTTGATTGATTGATTGATTGATTGACTTAAATGTATTTTCTCAATTACCCATCTAAATGTTTGAATAAAGTAATAATATTGCTCATAAACCAACAATCAAGCAATAACTAGGAAGAGGCCGGGGAGGACAAATATGTATAATACAGCAGTGCAAGCCAGGGTGCAGTGCAGTAATGCTGCAATATATTACAAAATGCTGCAGTATGCTCAGTGAACAATGAAATTCAGTGGCACTAATGCTTTTTACTGCAGTATTTTGTGGCATGCCATTGACTGCAAGTAACTTGCATTGCAAGGTGACAGGCTCTGCTGTAAATCATTTATCTTCATAGTTTATACATCCTCATGACATATATATGAAGTTATGTTCATGGATAATCCTGAAGGCAACACGGACTTGTCACACTTGATGCAGCCACAATGGGTGGCTCTATGTGATATTGGTGAGCTCTGAATGGAAACCGCATTATCGCAAAGTCAGGGCAGTGAAAACAATTTCGCCACCCTGACAACCTTGGCACATGGAGGACGGTGCCGAGGACTCAATAGATTTGCTTTGTGGGGGCCATGCCCCCACCCCCACATGGGGGCTTCGCCACCCACACCCGCCTACTAAAGGATTCTCAACCCAGGGGTGCATGTCGGGGGTGAAAGCAAAAAACACAGGCCGGGCGCAACAAAAACAATGTAGCGCCTGACCCAGACCTGAACCCGAACCCCACACACTGCAAGTGGAGGCCAACCCTCGATGCCACAGTGCAGCTTGGCTGCCAACTGCAGCGCCACTTCACATCCCTTTCACCCCATCCCAGGTCACGCCGCCATGCTCACTCCCCGCGCGCAAGCGGGTACATACAGTGACATCCTGTCCCACCACATCCGGTCGCCTTCCCTGCCCCTCGCCTTCGGCTTTCACCCACATTGCTTCACAATTTCGGATGGGGCCCTGATTCAGGCGCCCACATCACAGGCTACCCAATGGGAACATCTTGACCTGGAGTGCAAATGAAGATCCAGAACAGAGTAAATTTAGATCTAAGCATCAACAGTGTCCATCTGTGAAAACACTGTTCTAGTCGGACTCTGCAATATATCTACTTATATATGTGTATTACAACACAGTCGTATGAATTACTGAAGTGTGTTTGCCTTCTTGGGATGATAATCTCTCCATAATGTGAACAAATGTTATTGGGTTTACAGTGTTAAATTATAGATGTTTTTGACATGTATATTTATTATTAATGAGCTATAACAAAATAAAAGACTCTTAGTTTCTTGTTTTTAACTTTTATTTGTATGTATCTATGCACTTATCACTAATGTACTGCTTTCATCACTTTTCACACAGCTGGGGACCTCCTGAACTAACTGAACTGGTGCATGATACCCAGCATATCCCATCAGTAGAGCAACTTGATTATGCTCGCTCCAATGTTGCTAACTGAAAGTTGTCGCAGGTTTCTTTGCGACTTTGATTTCTTGGTATTCTTCCTTTTGAGTATTATCACTGTTACTACTGTTTTACGGTGGGGTGACCTACAGTTGGTTATATTATTTGCTGGGGATTCTGGAAGAGGGTGTAGCCCTCTGTGATGGAGAGTCGCTCCTACTCCGGATGGCAGATTGTCAGAGCATGGTGGCTGGTGTTGGCAGATTGCTTGCTCCATAATTTACACTGCCAACTTGACTGTTACTCTGCATGGGTGAACTGGTAGCTAGCGGGTATAAAAAGAGGAACCCTAGGATACCAAACACAAGGCCCTGCATCCACAGGCCCAAGAGCAGAACCAATAGTAGTCAATAGCAGCAGGGATACCAGAATATGGAAAGGGCATGCATCAATGCCGAAGCCTGGGAAACAAAATAAGTGACCTGCAGGCAATGATGACAGATTTCCAAGTGGACCTGGCAGCTATCACGGAGACTTGGGCCTTGGAGAAAATGACTGGAACCTTTCTGTCCCAGGCTATGTTCTTTGAGACAGGATAGAAGGGATGGCAGGGGAGGGGAGCAATATGTAACAGATAGGATAAATGCCATCTCAGTAGATAGCGCCAAAAGAAGATGTGGAATCCTGTAGATGCTACTCAGCTCGGCAACAGGGGAGATAATCCACTTAAGTGTGGTATACCGGCCTCTGGGGCAGTCTGAGGTAGGGATGAAGAGCTCCTGGAAGAAATCAGAAGTGTAGCACAAAAGGGGGTACAGTGGTGGTAGGAGACCTAAATATGCCAGATGTTAACTGGAATATCCCAGGGCAGGTTCTACTAGGAGTTAAAAGGTGGTTGATGCCCTACAAGACTGCTAATTGCACAACTCGTTAGTGCCTTGACTAGGCTGAACAACATCCTGGATGTAGTCCTCACTAACTCAAAGGTAGAAAGGGCTACAGGGGTTGAGGAGCCACTGGCCAGCAGCGACCACAATGCTGTGGTTTGAGTTAGCCTTGGGGTAGAAAATCACAAGCAATGACAGAGATTTTAAACTTTACAGGAGACAATTTTGACAAAATGAGGGATGTAGTCAGAAGCAAACTGTTAAAGAGCAGGTTTTGAGTAAGAATTGTTCTCCCTCCAACATATATGACAGCTTTCATCCTGTTAAGACATTCATCCATAAAGTAAAATCTTTTTCAGGTTGTCTTGCAAAACACTTGTAAAAGCTCTGTGGAGTTGGTAGTCAAAATGATAGCATTTTCCTACCCGTAGCTGTGCCCCCATGCTTACACGTTTCATTATGTCAGTATTAGAACAGTGTGAGGGCCTGCTCCAAGTTTTTACAAGCTGTTTTGTACTTTCAAGGGCTGAATTTGAGAAATGAAGGCCACGCTCAACTAACAAAGTTCTTGATGGTTGAGCAGTGGCCTTCCATTCTCAATTCGCACTTAAAAGTATAAGCAAGTTCTTTGTTATTGTAAAGTCTAATATGTTATTAGTTAAGTTTGTACCCTGTATTTCTACTATGTTGTATTTTTGACGTTGTCCTGCCTTTCCATTTGTTGTACTATTTATTTTTGGCTATGTTGTAACCTCCTGGGTCATGTCTGAAAATAGTCACTTTGGTGTCAAAAGCACTCACCCAGTTATCAAAAATAAAATAAAGTATAAAAACAGCTTGTAAAAATTTCCCCATTGTAGACTATGGGGCTCCCACACCGTTCTTGTACTGACATCATGAAACGTATGGCGGGGCGGCTCTGGGTGGAAATGCTAGCATTTTGGCTACCTGCTCCACAGAGCTTTTTCTACAAGTGTTTTGTGGTAAGAAATACAGCCTGAAAAAAATTTACTTTATGGATAAATGTCTTAACCGGAGAGTAAGCTGTCATATATGGGGCCAGATGGGTGCACCCCAGGGTCCTTAAAGAACTAAGAGAGGTGGTGGCTGAACCTCTGGCTATCCTGTTTAGCCGATCACTGAAAACAGGAAGGTACACAAAGACTGGAGGACAGCAGATGTAGTCCCTCTATACAAAAGTGGGAACAAAGAGGAAGCGGGAACTACAGACCAGTCAGCCTCACCTCGGTAGTGCAGAAGATCATGGAAGCACTACTGAAGGAGAAATTGGTGGAACATCTGGTTGTCAATGGACTACAGGACCCAAGGCAGCATGGTTTCACCAGGGGAGGTCATGTCAGACCAACCTCATTGAATTTTTTGACTGGGTGACTAGGAGGTGGATCAGACGAGGGCAGTGGACATGGCATATCTGGAATTCAGCAAGGCCCTTGACACTGTGCCACATACAAGACTATTACACAAACTGGGAATATGGTGTGGGCAGGACAGTAGTGTGGTGGGTAGGTAACTGGCTGGGCGGCAGGACACAGAGGGTGGTGGTAAATGGCTGTCCTCACAGAGGGAAGAGTGACCAGTGGGGTACCACAGGGATCAGTGCCGGACGGTCCTATTCAACATCTTCATCAGTGACATTACGCAGGACCTAGAAGGCAGAATTTCGCTGTTCACTGATGACACAAAGCTCTGTAACAGAGTAGACACAGCAGAGGGTGTAGACAGAATGAGAAGGGTCCTGCAGAAATTTGAAGAATGGTCAGGGGTTGGCAGTTGAAATGCAATGCAAAGAAGTGCAAGATAATGCATATGGGGCACAGAAACCCTAGCACAATATATCAGTTGGGGGTGAGGATATAGCATGCACCAAGCAGGAAAGGGATCTTGAGGTTATCATCTCTGATGACCTCAGGTAGGGAAACAGTGTACAAGGCAGCAGGTAAGGCAAACAGGATGCTGGGATGCATAGGCAGGGGCATCACCAGCAGGAAAAGGAGGTCATAATTCCACTATACAAGACACTAGTGAGGCCCCCATCCTGGAGTACAGTGTATAGTTCTGGAGACCTTACCTACGTAAGGACATAGACAGGTTAGAGAAGGTTCAGAGGAGGGCAACAAAGATGGTACATGGATTGCATCACAAGTCCTATGAGGACAGGTTGAAGGAATTGAATATGTATTCCCTGGAGGAGAGGAGGGAGAGGGGGATATGATAGAGACATACAAGTATCTTACAGGGATGAACAGGGTGCAAGAATACACTATTTTAAGTGAAAAGATGTTCCAGGACTAGAGGGCATGGGATGAAGTTGGAGGGAGGACGTAGAGGAAATATGAGGAAGAATTTCTTCACAGAATGGGTGATGGACAAGTGGAACACCCTGCCAGAGGAAGTGGTGGGGGCTGAAAAATCATGGGATTTAAGAATGCATGGGATAGAACATAAAGGAATTCTGGAGGTCAGGATAAGGGGCAACAGACTTCTAGGAAAACATAAACTGAACTTACAAGCTCAGATGGGCAGACTGGGTGGGCCATAGGCCCTTGTCTACCGACACTGTCTATGTATCTATATTTGGGGACAATTTTACTCAAAACCTGCTCTTTAAGGATCCAGTAGTATTTAGATGTGAAGAAATATGGGATTGGTTGTTAGCCATTTTAGAGGCTACCAGGATGTGCATAAGAGCAGTAACCAAAAGGAACAAACAAAAAATGTGGTTCAGTAAACAGGTAAGGACTGCAATCAGAACCAAAAGGGAGGCCTATTTGAACTATAAAATAACTCAGGAAGTCAGCGCATGGGAAACCTACATTCAGAATAACACGAAGAAGCAAAGAGTATGGTGAAATCATCTAAGGCTGCAATGGGGCTTCTGCTTGTGGAAGGTGTTAAAGAAGGAACAAACACTTTTTCAATACATACAAGAAAAAGAAAAGAGGAGGAATAGTAAACTCAAAGATGGTGACAGAGTAGTGGAGGAGGTTAGGCAGAAGGCCACTGTTCTGAACAATGTTTTTGCTCAGTGTTCACTGAGGAACACAAAGGCCAGTACCAGACAGTGGCATCCAGGTTGCTGACAAAGGTGTTCCACAAAATGGAAGCACCACCAATCACAAACAGTAGGGTTAGAGAGGCCCTGGATTAACTCAGGGAAGACAAGTCACCAGGGCCTGATGGAATACACCTGAGGGTGCTAAAAGAGCTGGCAAGTGAATAGGCAGGTCCCTTAGCACATTTATTTAGCAGATCACTTCAGACAGGGGTAGTAGAAGAAGAAGAAGAATCAGCATTTATATAGCACTTTTCATACATCCAAAGCACTTCACAAGCAATGCTAGACTGGTAGTGAAGTGAATGAATGTGTGGTGGCAGCCATATCACACATCATCACCCACACACAGCCTGGATAATTGCATGAACTGGTTTATGGGAAGGGAATGTTGGCCAGGACACGGGAATGTTACCTACTCTTTGCGAAGAGTGCCCTGGGTTCTTTACTTTCACCTGGATACCTATCAGAACAACACTAGGATGGACAGAAGGGACCTCAGTTTAACATCTCATCCGAAGGACGGCACACCCCAGCAGTACAGCACCTCCCAATACTGCACCTCGGATGCCAGCGATTTTTAGGTGCAAGTCCAATCCCGCTGTGGGACGAGACCCCATGACTTTCTGGTCCAGAGGTGGATGTACCACCAACTGAGCCATGCTGACACCCAGTTATAGGGGTAGTGCCGAGAAACTGGAGAAGAGCTGATGAGGTGCCTGTCTACAAGAGAGGGAGTTGGGAGGAAGCAGGTAACTACCGACTGGTCAACCTTATGTCAGTAATAGGAAACTGATGGAAACCTTAATAAAACAAGACTTGGAAGAGTATCCAGATAAGAATGGTCTGCAGGATGACAGGCAACATGGGTTCATGGTGGAAGGTCATGCCAAACTAACCTAATCACATTTTATGAGTGGGTCACTAGGGAACTAGACAGCGGCCACCTTGTGGACCCCTCTACTTTGATTTCAGAAAGGCCTTTGATTCGGTGCTGCACAACTGCCTGCTGAAAAGTTGGAGGACCTGGGTGCAGCCAAGTGCATAGTCAGTTGGGTAGGTAACTGGCTTAGGAACAGAAAACAGAGAGTAGCGGTTAATGGGGTGAAGTTTGATGAAGGCGATTCACTAGTGGTGTGCCCCAAGGCTCAATGTTGGGGTCAGTCCTGCTTGATGCCTTTATCAGTGACATTGGCATAGTTATTCAGGGGAAAATTGCCCTAGTCGTGGATGATACCAAGCTAGGAGGAAGGGCTGGCAGTGAGGAGGTGGTTAGGACCTACAAAAGACCTACAGAGGCTGGGAAGATGGTCCAATATCTGGCAGCTGAAGTTCCGTGCAAAAATGTAGGTGATACATTTGGGTAAAGGAACCCAAGTAGAGTGCCACCTCAATAGAGTCCAGCTCAGCCCCATGCAAGAAGAACGAGACCTAGGTGTCATCAAGCAGCACCCTTAAACAGACAAGCCAAAGCCACAAAGCTATAGCAAGGCCAACAAAATAGTGGGGTGCAAAGGAGGTGATTCAACAGCAGGAGGAAGGAGGCAATACTGCCACTCTACAGGTCCCTGGTAAGGCTCCATCTGGAGCACTGTGTCCAGTTTTGGAGTCCACTTGAAAAAGGATATGAACAGGTTGAGGCTGTTCAGAGAAGAGAAAACAAAATGATCCAGGGCTTTCAAGGGCACTCTTGGAGGAGCATCTGAAGCATTAAATATGTTCTCACTGGAGACAAGGAGGAGAGGGAAATATGATTGAAATATGAAAGTTCTTGAGAGGAAAAAATTAGGTGCTATCCTTGGACCTGTTCAACAGAGTCTCTGACTCTAACACCAGAGGGCATGAGTGGAAGTTTGGGGTGGGGGACTTCAAGAGGGAGCTTAGGAAACACTATTTTACAGAAAGAGTCATGGAGCCATTGAATAAACTGACATCTGAGGTAATGGATGCAAAGTCCCTGACATCATTCAAGCTGGGGTGGGACAAGGCTAAAGTGCAATCAAAGGCAACAGGAGTGGTAAGAGGCATTAGGCAGAAGGGGTTAGGTCATGGGATCTGAGAAGGTCCAAGGAACACATGGGCAAACTAGATGAACCATTGGTCCTTCTGCCATCATTTTTTCTATGTTTCTATGGGTGTGTCCCTTGTAAAGCACTAAGTGCAGGCATGAAAAGTCAGGATGTATAAAAGAGAACGCCACTGGACATCCTAAGCCACACAAAAATCTGGGGTATAATGCTAATTTTATTAAGTAGAACACACAAATATATATAAAAAACAACACTTACAACTTGGTGAAACACCAGTTTTGTATCTATTATGGATTAGTATATATAAAAACTTTAGTACATGACTTTTGAATTGAAATCTACAGTAGCTGGATCAACCTGGTTCATTTAATAATTCTGCTGCATCTATTTTTAGTATTTAAATTGCTTATAAATTGGGTTTGACAGCATTGTAATTCACTATTATGTGGTTATTTTGCTCCCTGTTTTTTCTATTTTATATACTGTCTGTTTAAAAGTTAAAACTTTAAACGATCTAGGCACTGCAACTGACAAATGAAATTCCTAGTAAGCTACATGCATTGATGGTATTAATTGTCAGCATTTGTAACCCACTAATGCCTACTGTCAAAGCTTCAGATTTTGAGGTGAAATGTTGGGGTGGGTTTGCTGTCCATTTGGGTCTCCTGCTTGTGTTCTCACCAAGGTGTAAGTGCTGTTTTTTTTCTCATATTTGTATGCGCTACTCAATAAAATTAGCGTTATGCATCTCTAAATTTATTGTGTGGCTTGGTGTGTTCAGCGAGCTTTCTCATTTTTTTATTGTTAGGGTCAGCAGCCCTGGCTGATTGCACTTGAGATCTCTTATGTAGTGAGGATCTTTATTTATCTCACTGAAAAGTTGGGGTAGCTGGCACCACTGCACCTGACACTTTATTTCAGCACAGTACAACTTCCTGATGTAGATATCTGAATAAAGGACTGCTTGTCATATCTATTGTGAACATAGGAACATAAGAATGTGATGGCAGAAAAGGACCTACAGGCCCACCCAGTCTGCCCAGTTTGCCTAGCTTGCCACTAGGACTTTACTGTAGCTCCCCAACTCCCCAACCTCTTATGTTTGTTCCATGACCTTGTGAACCCCCAACTGTCCTCTCCCCCACTACCTTCCTGGCAGCCCATTCCAGTTGTCCACCACCATCTCAGTGAAGAAGTACTTGCTGCTACCCTAAATTTCCCCATGATTTGGTGCTGGTGGCCCTCACCCTAGGTCTCTCCTTTAACTGGAAAAGTTCTCCACTGGAACCTTGTTGATCCCCTTTATGTATTTAAAGTGCTCGATCATGTCTCCCCTCCCTCCTCTGTTCCAGTGAGTATATACCTAATTCCCTTATCCTCCCTTCATATGGTAAGTGTTCTAGCCCCTTCATCATTTTTGTTGCCCTCCTCTGGACCCTTTCAACCCTTTCTATATATCCTTTCTGAGGTATGACCTGCAGAACTGAATCCATACTCTAGGTGTGGCCTGACCAATTAATGTATAGGAACTACAACCTCTTTCTCTTGCTGGAGATCCCTCCCTATACAACCTAACATCTTGCTGACTCTTGCCACTGCCCCCCACACACACACACACACACACTGCCTAGCTAATCTCAAGTCCTTTGAGATAATAATGCCTAGGTCCCTTTCCTCTTCTGTTACCTGCAGTAATCCACCTCCCATCCTGTACTCTGCCTTCCTGTTTTCCCTGCTTAAGTGCCTAATCTTACACTTCACCGTATTGAACGAAAATTGCCACTTCTTGGACTGAGGCCTCCAGCCTCCCAGATCTCTGCACATCATCTCCACCCCATTCTGTGTGTCCACTCTATTGAAGAACTTAGCATCATCCACAAAATGGCTCATCCTCCCTTCAAGTCCTTCCCCAATGTCCCCTATAAAGATGTTAAACAGTAAAGGGCCTAACACTGACCCTTGGGAACCCCACTGATGACCACAGACCCGAGGGTGTCCCATTGACTAATACTCTTTGGTTCTACCTCCTAGCCAGCACCACACCCACCTTACTACCACCTCCCCAATCCCAGGTGATCCATCTTGTGCAGTAGCCATTTGAGCTCTTCTTTATTGGGTTTGGCTATGAGAGTGAGTGCTGGTGCCCTTTGTGTGGATGGACGAGTATTTTAGGAATTGAGTAGCACTGTTTTACCTAGTAGTGGCATAGCTGTTTTCATTCAATAATGAAATAAGTAGGGTTAAATGTTTTGCTCAGTTTAGTTGCACTGCTGCTTTAAAGTACAGGATACAGGGATACCAGAAAAATAAGAGCACAATGCACAAAATCGTATCTATTTCACTCTGAACACAAGTGCCTTTTCAACAGACCCAGTGCCTAGACTGCTTTTATACCCCTATCATAAAGTGGCATATATTTAGAAAGGGCAACGCAGTGGCTGTATATGTGGTGCTCTGATAGAATTCTTAGTTCCTCACTCTGAGATGTAGATGTGGCTATCTTACTACCAGCACCAGTGTCACCGCCCCAGCAGGTGTTGTGGCAGGGCAACACTATAGGTTCCCAGGTTGGTGGATGGAGACACCCACCAAGGAGAGGCAGGAGTCATACAAAGAGGTCAGATGAAACAAAGATGTTTATTTGACAGGAGGGGAAGGAGGACACGGTCATGGAGGAGAATACCAACATTGATAATGACAGGAAGTATGGGCAACATTGTTATTATCTGTACAGGAATAACACATAAAATTACTAACATAAGGTCTAAAAGGCATAAATTACTATAAGAGGATCTAAAATAAACAGTTGCTGTATGGGAATTAGTCTAAAAGATGGTAAGAAGTGCACCTCAGCCTTAAGCTACTACACTCTGTGCTAAGCTTAGCACTCTAGATGATCACACCTGATCGATTACTAGCCCAGAGGGCTCTTGCAGTACTGCAGAACACAGCAGGGTTACAATAATTCAGGAAGATATTACACATTTGAGTCCACTTTGGTGATGGTCTTCATGCTTACCAGTTGGGTATGCACTCCCTATGGCGACACTGGCACAGTGAAACCCCCACAGTGAAACCTGGACTGTGCCTACATTGGCAGTGATGGGGATTTCACTTCTGTGGGCTTTGCAGCAATTGGGATATATATCTAACTCCACTGTCTGTGGAGTTAGATATCTAAAGTGGGGGTGCAGGGGGGTGCAGCCCCCGCATTAGGCACTGTGAGGTTGCTGGTCATTGCAGGGATACGCAGTGTCAGGGTGTCAATGGATTTCTGATGCTGTCGAGGACATTGATGGGGACAATGTGCAGGTGTTGTAGATCTCACAAGCTGGAGGTGAGGTGGAAGAGAAGATAAAGGATTGAGAACAAATCTTGCATCACATGCACTTCAGCAGTACAAGGAAAACAGTTCTAAATCCAAATGATATGGGATTATAGGAAATCTACAGCATTCAACATTTTATAACTTACACCACCAGGTTTATAATATATGTAATCTAGTGTGCTTGTGAACGGACCTACATAGGGGAAACCACTCAACCCACGAAAGAGAGGATCCTGGAATGTTTTTGAGCAATAAAAAGATGTATCTCTCTCACTCAATAGCCAAACATTTGCACGAGGTTCAATATAAGGCAGACCACATTTTAAGTACATGCAGATCGATCATGTTCCCACAAAACAAAGGGGAAGAAATAGGCAACAAACTTTAGATTGAAGGACTCAGTGTGCATTTTCAGTTTAAAAATCTAAAATCAAGGGATTCAACGACAAAATGGAATGGGAACCAGTCTTGTTAAAATCTTAAAACATAATAAGAAATATTGTTTAGTAACATACAGTATATGCATAATTACTTTTCATTAGAATGAGATCTATTATAGAGTATTTATCCAAAAAGACAGACATGTTTTGTAAGCCATCATTATGAAATTTTTGTAATTTATTATCTATACCTCAGTGGGCATTTGAGGGTAGCTGCTTCCAAGTTTATTAGTATCTAAAGATTAAATTAACTTAGAAACTAAGCGTTAGAAAATTTGAAAGAAACTTAGATAGATTAAATATATGAACTTTTTAGGATTATTACTTTTTTGTAAAATGAATATTCTTTCACACTTTTGAACTTATTTAATAGTGATTAAATCAATACCTATTGAGGTTGTGTATTTATTTCGATGTAACATGCACTAATTGATGTATGTATATTCTTTATATACAATATAGGTTGAAATGTATTTTAAGTTTACAAATGTGACATCATGAATGATGAAATATTTAATGCAAATATAAAAAATGTGGATTTGTCAATGTGTAGTTTTACAGAAACTGCCTTGCAGTATCTGATCTAGTGACACTCTAATAATAAGGACACTTACATAACATTTATCGATTTGTGTGATCACTGGTTTTCATGATACTCTGCTTTTTTCTCTTAACTCCCTTGACAATCTAGAATAAATATATTATTGAATAATTAAAATAATGAATTAGGTCATTATGAGTTTATTATTTGCACATGGTGTGGAGGTTCTATAAAATTCACAAGGTTAGTTTGTGAGCCACGCCCTGATGAAGAGGTCTTGTTACCTCGAAAAGCCGGACTGGTCAGACACCACATTGGATCTGGATGTACTTTGTATTTCCATGCTGTAAGGTATTTTACTGATTATGCATGTTGTAGCTTAAATACTTGAACAGTAAAAAAAACTTTATATCCACTGACCTTCTGCATGTTGGCTTTTCATTATTTCATTGAAAACAAAGGATTCTGGTTATGGCACAGAAATTGAACTGGCCCTAGGGAGGCAGCTGGGATCTATGAGAGGACTGGTAAACAGTCCATGAGTTCTTCTGTAAAAATCCTCTTCTTGGGCTGTTGGGACAAGAGAGTAAACAGAACAAGGTTCCAGCAAAACCCACCAGTGTGCTGCCAGAAATGGGGTAACTGCAGGAGATACTTTGGCACAATTCTTCCAATGGGCTGTTGGGTTAGGATGAGCTGGAGAGGATGTCTGGCATTAACTCTCCAATGGGCTGCTAGGGACAAGACAAACTGGTGGAGTTTCTTTTATACAAACCATTCCAGTGGGCTGCCAGGACCAGATGAGTGGAAGTGATGAATGATGCAAGCAGGAACAGGGATGCAACCAGGACACTGCAGAAGGTACCTAAAAGAGAAGAAAAATAACAAACAGGGGATCAAAAGCTGAATGAAGACAGATGATCTTGAAGAATCCGGAACAAGAACCAGGAAATATAACAAATTGGACATCAAGGATTGCACTGGGTTTAGCCGAAACTTGGGACTAGTGGCAAACAAACAGGATGAGTACAGTGAAACAGGTTTTCCAGGTGAAGCACACTTGAGTGAAGATGATCTCACCAGACCATCAGTGCAGAAGCTGAAGGATGATGACACTGGGTGAAGCTGTAGAATCTTTGATAGTTTGGATGGAGACTGATTCCAAGTGGTATGCAACTGGAGTCACAAATGTACAATCTTAGACAATTTTGAGTCTGCATGCAATACTTCCTGTTCAGTACAGTGGCAAAAGGCTGAATACAGGTAAATGGTTCTAAGGCAATTAGAAATGGTTGGTACGAGGACTGCCTTGTAAATGAACATGCTCAATGGAGTTTTCCTGCAATAAACTTGAGCTTGGTGCACTCAGAACCAGTTCAGGGCACTTGACCAGTTTTAGGGCAAGTGCCAAGGCAGAGGCAACAACCAGTTCAGGCACAGTTGACCAGTCCCAGGGGCAATTGCTGTAGCAGAGGCAAACAACCAGTTCAAGGACATTTGATCAGTTCAGGGGCAATTGTCAATAGCAGGAGTAAATAACCAGTTCAGGGCAACTGACCAGTTCCAGGGACATTTAGTAGCAGGGCAAGTAACCAGTCCAGGGGCAATTGCAGGCATAAAAAGTTCAGGCAGTTGCAGGCAATAAAACATAGTTAAGGCAATTGCAGGTTATGACAGATCACACATAATTTCAGCCTTATTGCCACTCTAAAATGCTCCAAATGCCCTCTTGCCCCAGTGCTAACTAATTAGGAAGCTGCTAGTCAGCTCCTTCCTCAACCACCTCTATGGGTGGTCTGAAAGTGGAAAATATTTAAAACCTCTTCTCCACCAATGCAACCTCAGTCGCTGTCCTAATTCTCTGTCAGCCAACAGGGGTCCCAGAGCTAAACACCCATCTTGTGGAATGCTGAACCCCTCTCTAGTGTTCAGAAAGTTAGGTGTGATAGGGACATACAGGGTACCTGGACTTCTAGCCCTTCCCACTTTAGCCTAAGTGGGCTTTCCAACAATGGGGCTTGCTCTAGCCCCATTTAAATGCTCCCCCTAGGAGCTGCCTCTTTAATTTCTCTTTAGTCCCTTGGGCTTCTAATGTGACTGGGGCTTGTCTTAATAAATGTTTACTAGCCCTCTTTCCTCTGGTCCACCTGTGGAGCTCCCTTATAAATATTGATTTGTTGCTGAATCAGGGCCTTGGGCTCCTAACTCCACCCCTGCTCTGCCCCTTATAAATATTAATTTCCTCCCAATTGGGTCTCTTTGCTTTAGCCCTGTCCCAGGTGTTGCTGCACCTCATTAGTATTAATATATTCAAAATGTCAGGCCCTCCGGACCACCTCCCATGGTTTTAGTCCAATATTGTGCCGTGGGTGCCTTTGAACACTAACAAAAAGACTTAAATTTATTTTTCCTTATTCCAGGCAGTCAACATTTGGATCCTTATGTTGCTGTTGACTCACCGCCTGGCTGGGTAAAGAAAACTGGTTTGGGAGGTGGGAGGTCATGCTGGCAGAGGGAGGGACATTAGAGAGGCCTTCTTGCTTCCAAGTACTTGCCCAACTCTCCTATCAGACATTGCCATCAAGGGACTGACTTTATTTTATTTTAAATCAAATTAAAAACAGGGCTGATCAGAGTCCACACAGTGCACCAGGGATGCCACTACTTCTTCTGGTGACTCGCACACACAAATTGTTACACGGTTGCAGGAACTGGAGCTAACACAAGCAGGGCTGAGCCAAAGCACAAAGGTTTCAAGCACTCACATAAACCCTTTAGAGGGACACAAAGAATCAAAGTAGAATTCTAAAAATCTCATATTCCAATAAAGTTTATTTTCCCAAATGGGATGGAGACAAGACAGATAGGACCCTGCCTGACATGTTTCAGACTTAGAGAAGTCCTTTCTCAAAAGCTGGGGTTAGAAGACAAATAACATACTTTATAAAGATTTAAAACTATTACATGTGACCCTATGATACTGTCTGACACCACAAGTGAGAGCTTTATTTCATTAGTGTATTAGAGTAATTCAAAGATATTGCAGTTACTTAACTTCTTCAGTGCCCCAGAGTCACAGTTAAAATAATTCAATACTTGTCAATTAATTAATTCTAAATAATGAGAATAATAGTATTCTTAAAACAAACAGAGAAAAAAGGAAGATAGAAGGGTGACAAGGGAGGGGAGAAGGAGTTATGTGGAGGTGGAGGTGGGGTTAAAAGATTGTAAATGTTACACTTAAAATCATGATAAGTTAAAATGGAACAAATTAGTTAACATCTGAATATTGAGAATGTATCTTAAGCTATATATACAGTAAGTGCAGAAAATGTAAATGTGCAAAAGCAAAGATTACTTGGAATTACTCGAGAAGTAAAGGTGGAAGAAGGCAAAGCCCATTGAGATCACCTTCCTGCACTCGCAGGGGTAACTCTTTGAAGTTATTCTGAGTATTTATATTAACCAAATACTCAGGTAGCTAATTCCAGAGTGTACAAGCTCTAACAGTAAAGTACTTATTTATTTTCTTAGTGTTCACTCTTGGAATACAGAGTTGACTATTAAGGCATCAAAGTGCTTCCGGCTTAGTAGCCCATGTGAGATTATACTTACTCATTCTCTGTTGACCTTTCAAAATGTTAAAGAGTATTAATAAATGTCAATGTCAATGTCAATGTCAAATTTATTTAAAAGGCGCCAATCCCACAGGCTCTGGGCGCCTACACAACTATACAATATTTCATATCATATACATTATACAATAAATATAAAACATGTAAAATTTAATCTAATCACCCCTTTTCCTACATAAGAGTGTTTAAATCATATAAATTAACAGCTTTTAACCTTTCTGGGTAGGTAGATTAGGTAGAGGTGTGATTAATTTTGTGGCCCTCCTTTGGATCAACTCAGTCATCTTAGTGGCTTTCTAGAAGCAAGGTGCCCAAAAGGGTACTGCATTAGTATAACTAGCCCAACACCTTTGAGCTTCCATAGACTGAATGAATAAACATCAACCACACCTCCTCTGTGTGAGAGAAAGGAAAATTAAAGGTCAAAAACAACAACCCTGAGGTCAGAACCCTAGATTAATTAACACAGTAATATATTCTTTGTATCTATAATATCTTTACTTATTTATTTTCTTAGGTAAGGTCGTACATCCAGTTGTGTGTTTAAACCAGGGTTCACATTAGCTTTTAAGATCAGAAATCCAACCCTTGCCCCGTGATACCATTTTGGCAGCTGGTCTCCTGAGTCAAGTACAAGTAGAGTGACTGAGGAACTACTGTTCTATACAGTCCTCCTCTGTGTGAGCTGTGCACAGCTCTCAATTCCTGCATTCAGAAATGTAGAGAGCCAGTGAGAGACAAACAGCACATCCATCCCCATTCTCCTCCATGCAACCTTCAAGTAATATCCCAGTAAGTGTGTGTGGTCCCAATCCCAACAGTATAGAAAGTAGAGAGCAAGTGAGAGACAAACAGTACAGCCCTGAGTGAGCGAGGGAGAAAAAGACAACACAGCTCAGAGTTCAGCATGGTAATCCCCAGTTCAGTGTAAAGTCCGCACTGTATATCATCTCTAAACAGGAGTAAATAAATATACATAAATGTTGTTTTTAATGCAAGCTGTACTGCACTATTTAGTAACTGACCCTAGGTGATTATTTTTCGCTGTTTGGCTATGTATGTTAACTATGTGAAAGACTGTGCCATTCTGTCCCACAATGTACAATTTCTTAAAAAAGCAAGCATTAAATGTTATTTTCACAGTTTTAAATTCAATAATCTGCCAATGAACATGTGCATTACTGTCAGTTCAGTTGTTTAGCTTACTGTTACATGCATGCTGATCCACAAACTCCCAATCTCACAACATCTAAAAATATAATTTGCACTACCCATTTTGTTGAATATATGGCATACACGTTGACAACAGCCCATTTGCTTTCAAAATATGGTCTCACCACATAACACAGAAAACTCAGGTCTCACCAAAATGCAGGTTATCTTAACTGAATAGCACTTGAACGACTTGTTTTGGGTTGTAAATACCTTGTTTTTGTACAGTATTGACTACCTGGTAGAAGCTGTTAAGCATCCTGCTTGAGAACCAGAGAGATAGTGAATGCATTTGGTGCCTTGCCTTTGACATACTCTTGTCCACATCTACAGCACAGCAAAAGGCAGACAGACTATTTTACATCAAAATGGGCATTTTGGGGAATAAAATATGCCTACAAATGAAAAATTTAGTTTTTTTAATTTCAAATTATAATAATAATGTTATAGTATAGGGTCAGATTAACAGTCAGTGAATCACCCCTGGGGCAATACGGTACTCAGCTGCACCTCATGCCACATTACACCCCAAGGGGTGGTTAACAAACTGTTAATCTAACCCCTGTACATACTTTGTTGCTTAATTATCTTAACTCCTGATAGGGAACTCACATTCCACCTCTGTCCACCTAGCCACAGGCAGGTAGTGGTGTACCTTTGCCCCTCAAAACTGGGGAGCATGAACTACTCCACAAGGGGTAAACTCAACAAAAGAAAAGTTAGAGCTACAGTCACAAGTGCATACCCAATACTGCCACCAGTGTACAGACCCAACCAATATATTATTCTGCCACAGTGGCTAGTAGAACATGGCTTAAAAGAAATAGTAGGGATCCCTTTCAACTTAACTGGCAGTGGAGACTGATCCTAATATCAGCTGACTTTTATTTATTTATTTATTTTTTATTTATTCAATCTTGGATTACAATACCTTTGAGTAGCAGACCACTCTTTACAAAGGTTCCACGTCAGAAAGGGTGGGTACACACATTGTGGGTTTAGGAGTATCTAGTTAGGTGAGTAAACATACACAAAAATACATTGTAAATAGGAAACAGAGATGGTTTTAACACTAGGATAATTCAGGTAACAGTAGCAGCCTAGGTGGCATTGTCAGTTAAAAGACAGTAAGCGGCTATTCAGAAAGGAGAGTAGGGGCACTGAGTGGGGGGCATGATGACTATTTAGGGGAGGTGGGAGAGGAGGTGCAGGGTATTGCAGGGCAAAAATGGGGACAATTCAGGGTAGAAGGACAAAGTAGGAGTAGCGAGGAGATGGCAATAACCTCAAAGGTGAATAAGACCCGGATCAGAAGTGGTGTGTGTGGAGTAATTGTAAGTACAATCACAGGAGCTTTTCTTCAGTAGGTGTTGTCTTAGGTTGATCTTGAAAAGCCCCAATCTCTGCATGGCATTATGTTCAGTGCCGAGGTTAATGAGCCAAAGTGGTGCCGTAGGCATATGACCTCTGCCCTTGGGAGGTTCTGCAGCAAGGGATGGTGAACCTGATGGTCAGAGTTCCGCTGCAGTGTGGGTCTGTGAATAAGCTATAGGCTTGTGACTTCAGGAGGCTGGAAATCTGAGTAGTGATTTTTTAGCTAAGAGGCAGGTTTGGTATTGTATCCTGTTTTCAAGTTGTAGCATTTAAAATGACATGAAGCCATAACCCCATCCCCAGCAATATTAAATCTGTTTCCCTTCACTTCTTTAAAGTTAGACAGCATAGATTAACTAAACTATAAGACTATTGTTATAATGCTTATTCCCATCATTCCCTGAGAAGTGAGACCAGTGTGCAGGAGGGGCTAATGCATGGGCAGAGTTCAAGTCAGCCACATCTAAGAGCAGGTGCAGAAGGTATTAACGTAGAGGGCAAAGCTAAGTCAAAATAAAAACTCTGCTATGCTGCAAGTAGGATGGGAAAGGGTGACCGCCTAACGTTGCTGACCCAGCCATGTCCAGGAGGGACCCTTCTCTACTTCATCACCTCAATGCCACTGAGAGGTCATGTTGAAAGCCTTGGACTACCTTGATGTTTATACTGTGAGCAGCTACCCAGACAGTGTGCAAACAAACTGTGTGTAATTGTGGGCAATGGGTACAAGACAAAGATCTTGTGAAATCCCAGCCCATCTCAGATAATCACCATCATCAGTCCATGCACCAGTATGGGAGTGCTAACCAGGAACCAGTATAATCCTCAGTACAATTCAAGAACATATTCAAATCTGTATCCAAATAAAGAAAGCAAATGTTGTAGGGAGGAAATGGGCCAAAGTAGCCTGCACTCTGTATTAACTGCTGGGCTTTGCAGTGGAAGATGACATAAGAACATACAAATTTGCCAGAAGAAATAGGTCACCTGGTCTATCATGTCTGCTTGAGTGTGCAGCTAGCATCCACACCTTACAGCTGCCCTATCCTCCCTTCCCTTCTCAATTATCCCTCTCTCACCTTGTCCTATCCCCTTTGAAACTACCCACTGTCTTACAGGCTACCATCTCCTCCAATAGAGCATTCCATTCTGCCATGACCCTCTCTGTGAAAAGTGTCCTCATTTCCATCCTAAATCTTCCCCCTCCAATCTAAGGCCATGCCCTCTTGTGTCCCTCCCCACCTCAGTCTGAGTATCCCTTCAGCGCCTGCTTTGTTTATCCCATTTACGCACTTAAAGGTCTCATTCATATCCCCCAGTCCCTTCTCTACTCCAAGAAGAACATGCACAACTCTCTCAGCCTCTACTAGTATGATCTGTCCTCCAATCCCTGGATCATCCTTGTTGCCCTGTGCTGTACCCTTCCAGTAATTTCACTTCCTCTTCAGATATGGGTACCAGAATTAAACACAATACTCCATGTGCGGACTGATTAGTGCCCTGTAGAGAGGCAGGATCATTTCCTGCTCCTGGAGGAGATCCCTTCAATACAACCCAGCATTCTGTTGGCTTTCACTGCCACACTCCTATACTTCTCTGTATTGTTCCTCTTCCCCATTACAACCACCCCAAGATCCTTCTCCTCTTCATTGGAACCTAGCTGCACCCCTCCCAGCTGATAACCCCTTCCTGGGTTCATTGCTCCAAAGTGCTGGACTTTGCAAATTTTTGTATTGAACTCCAACTGCCACATTTCCGACCACTCCACCAGTTTGGTCAGGTCATCCTTGTAAAATAGGACTTGTCCTGATGGTGATTGAAATTAATTGTAATTTTATATCCTGTCTAAAATAAAAGTTTTTGCTACTACCACTACTACTGGCCCTCAGTACTGATCCCTGTGGCACACCGCTCATCACAGCCCTTGGAGATGAGAGTCTGACCCACCACCACCACTACACTCTGCTGTCTCTCCTGCAGCCAATTCTTAATCCATTTAGCCATCTTAGTCCCCACCCCTCGTATCTCAACTTCCATCCCAACCTCCCACGAGACTGAATTGAAGGCCTTACTGAAGTCCAAGTATATGACATCCAGTGCATGACCCTTTTCCAATTCCCATGTGACCCAGTCATAATACTCAACTAGGTCCATCTGGCAGGATCTTCCAGAGATAAACCCATGGTGGTGACTGCCCTGGAGCACATTGTCTTCCAGATAGGTCACCAATCTTTCCTGAAGTATTTTCTCCATCAGCTTTGTGATGATGGAAGTTAAGCTTACTGGCCTATAATTACCCTGCTCATCCTTTGGTCCACTTTTATGGATGGGTACCATGTGGGTCATCCTCCAGTCATGTGGTACTGCACCCTGTATCCAGGAGGTATTGAATAGTTCTGCCAGTGGTCCAGCCAGGATTTTGGCCATTTGCTTCAACATCTTGGGGTGTATACCATCTGATTCTGGTGCCTTATCCACCCTCAGAGCCCTGAAGCCCTCCAATACCTTAGGCAAGACCTAGTCATTACCCCAGGCAAGATCTAATCATTTCCTTCAACACCCTGGAGTGTATGCTGTCTGGTCCTGGTGCCTTTTCCTCCTTCAGAGCCCTTAACCCTCCAATATCTTAGGCAAGCACTAATCATTACTCCAGGCAAGACCTAATAATTTTAGATACTCTAGCACTTATGTCAAAAATGTCAGCATGCATCCAAATTTGGATACAGTCTCATATGGAACATAAATTTGTTACAACTATATTTAAAATCTATATGTAAAATAGAGTTTGGATCATGAAGAAGACAACCTTCTTACTGACCTGCTAAAGCAGTTCTACCTCTTTTTTTCCTTCGCAGCTAGGTTTGGACCAGGGAAGAAGGGTTTGGGTGTCTTCTGAGGTGATGCAGAAATAAACTTTACTAAGCTCATCAGATATTAAATGAAATCCTAAAGCTGGAGGTTGGGAGACTACATTGTGAGGTCTGGTTACCAAGTGCCTCATAAATGGAAATGGCTCAAGTCATAAATAATGACCTCACCATTTGTCTCAAGCTGCATAAAAAACAGGTTATACAGCTATGTACAATGTTTGCTTAGCCAGATATTAGACAAAATAATAATTACTGCCACTGCTATTCTTTGATTGTGGTAGTAACCAAGAAGCACATCGCAGAATGCCATACACATTTATGACATCATAAGGGCATCTGAATTAATGACATCTTAAGAGCTAGTTGTTCTGAGACATAGGTAGCTAAGAGACTTCTGGATTGCAACATAGTCTTACTCAGCAGCAACTTTTACGTAAGGAGTCTTCTTTCTCTCTCACAGCCAAGAAATCAGTCAAACAAATCAATAAGGGTATACTGAGGCACATGTTCACTGAAATCTATATAATACAGACTATTGTTTGGGGATCATGTAAAAGGAAATATTTTGTGCTGCCAATGTTTGTAATGAACTTAATCTAGAAAAAAGACTTTTTAAGTCATATGGGTCTGCATTGTGTACACATTATTTATTTTTATCCATACTTACTCCATTGTCCAAAACACCACTTTTGCAAATGATCCCAAAGAAATTTTCCACTTGAGCTTAAACAATTTATGGTCTCTGAATTAACTACAGTACTAGGTACACTGTTCTACTTATCCACCACTTTTCCAAAGTACAGCATTTTTTTAAATGCGGCATCCAGTAAGAATGGAGTTTAAAACCCAGGTCACTACTGCAAAGCCTTACAACCTTTTAACCCTGAAAGCGATAAACAGGGTGACTACTGAGAACCCCTTCCTATTGAAGAGGTGTCCCAGTAAAGGTGCTATAATCTCCAACTAGAGGATGGTAGGTTTAGGGGCAACATCAGAAAGAACTTTTACTGAGAGGGTGGTGGTGCCTGGAACAGGCTGCCTAGGGAAGTGGTGGATGAGAATTCAGTGTGGGGGTTCAAGATGGTGTGGGATAGACACAGAGTGCTGCTGAAAGGAGTAGGGGAATCAGGGGGCCTAGGGATGCTAGGCAAATGGGCAGACTAGGTGGGCCTGGAGGTCATTTTCTGCCATCACTTTCCTATGTTCCTATGTTCTTTTTGCAAACAATGCAATTAAATATTTTGAAGTGCTGCTCCCTAAGGAATGAATGAATGAATGAATGAATGAATGAATGAGGAAGCAGCACTTTGACATGTTTAATTGCAGTGTTTGTGATAAGAGTTAGACGGCAGTCAGCCAACGAGGTGAGTGGAGAGCTGTATTGGTTGCCATTGCAGGGGGAGGGGTGGACAAAGCAGAGAGTGTCACACCAGCACGTGATTCTCCATGAATTATTAGCAAGGTAAAAACACTGGAGGCAGGTACAGCAGGAAAGAGATGCAGAACCTAGCAAATACTCTACAGAACAAAAGAGCAAAAGGCTAAGGTATACAGAATTAATAGACAAAACTGCCAAAGTAATGCTGAGTGGTTTATATTGACTGCTCCCAGCACACAGCACACAAACCCTGGTGCTTCAAACTTATGGGTTCTTCCCATGGGGGCATAGCTGTGGCTTTGCAGTTTTGTCTTTATTAATTCTGTGCACCTTAGCCTTTTGCTCTTTTGTTCGATTGTTAGCAAGAGATGGGGTAAGGGAAGGGGGTGCCATTGGATGCCAATGAGTCAGGAAGGAGAGAAGTGTATTTACTTAGTTTTATCTTTTTCACTTTTCCATGGGATGTGTGGAGGGTTACCACCAATGCCAGGGGCTTGTTTACTTTTAATTTTTGGGGACCAGACCATGCCAGATAGTCAGATCAGATTTGGATGATCTGCAGTCTAATCTAACCTCAGATCTGAGTAAGATTTTGAGTTATCCAGCTACCAGCACAGTCTTACTGGATTGGATTTGGTGATGTCAAAGCACCTGTAGTGCACAGAGGGTCTTTGAGACTTGGTCACTGCTGCTAAAGGGGAAAAAGTGTACAGTGTTGTTTCACTAATACTGTACCATAGATATGGAGGCAATGCAGGGAGCCTGGAATCTGGGGATTGCCTTTTGTGAGGTTTGCATTTATGCTTGTGAGTGGTGGTGAACGGAGCCATGTCTACCAGTAATCAACATGTTGTGGTTTACTTTTGTTTTGGAGCAGGTGCTGTGCTATTTGATGGGAAGAGAGCATTTTATATTAATACAAATAATACCAAATGGCCTCACACTGCACCAAAGTACATCTAAGACCCTATAACTTATGGCAGTCCCCTGACTTAAAGTTAATTTCTCCAACTTGTGTGTACACTTTATAAAGTCTACGGTTACTCCACTGCTTGTGTTCCTGGGCCCTCAAGGCACTTTCGCTTTGATGGTAATTCTGGTCATGTCCCTGGGGACAGCAAGTGCTTTATTTTTGAGGCAGAGCTGCTCACATCCCTCGACTCCAGCGAGGACCTGTGCTGTTCAGCAGCAGTGCTACTAATGTCACTGAAACCACTGGGCACTTTCAGTTTTTGACAGCATTTCTACTCAGGCTTCTTGGCCCAACAAGAACTTGCACTTTTAACAGCAGAGCCACTCATGTACCTGGGTCCCTTGGGCACTTTCTCTTTAACAGCCCTGAGCTTGTCACAGAGCAGTGCAATAAAACCAAGAAAAGAGCTATTAAAGGTGAGTTAATTAGCTAGAGTTCCTCATATTTCTCCTTCCTTGAGCACCAACAGTTACATGACACTTGCAACGATCTAGCATCCTTCTTGTACCTGTAACCCCTCCCCCAACTCCTTCACCTAGGGATGTAAATAATCTTGCAGGTGGTCCAGTGAGTATGGGGAGGACCACAAGTACCAACCCAAGCCAGTGCACCCCTAAACAAGACAGAAAAATAGCTGTCCCACCTTTTTGACGATTTCATTTCCAAGTGCACTCTCGATATCACCACTGAAAATCTGGAGTCTTCCAACACTGACCACTGGACCAGGATCTCCAAGCTGCAGTTGTAGAGTTGGGGAGGCCTTAGATAAGTTGCATCTTGACTCTGTTTTTACTTGCTTGTACAATGCTGTTACTCCACCCGTACTGTTTATTGTGATGCCAGTAGGTCTTGTTTGTTACTGTTTCTCAGTCTGTGAAGCTTGTAATTGAGGGCTTTGCTGGCCCTATACCTGTTAATTCTGCTGACCTTGCATGTATGTTACTGTTACTCTACCATAATTGTTTTGTGATTCCTGTTGCTCTTATATCGCTAACCTGTTACTCTGCCTGATGTGCTGACTGTACCTTGTTACCTCCGGTTGCACCTGAAAATAGGCACTTGGCTGTCTAGTGTGTTTACCTGGTTAATAAAACCAAATAAATAAAAAACCTCCTTGGAGGAGCTGCCTGTCTATGGCAAGGATGATGCTAGGGTATTCTGCACCATGGATTCAATGAATGGTTGAAAACTGGTGTGGAGCCCAGGGTTTTGGCTTGATTGGGACTGGGAGCCACCTGGAGGGATGTAGGTCTATGCTGACACGATGGTCTGCATCTGTCCGGGGTGCAGGATCATAGGTGATAGGTTTAATTGCTTCATTGGCAAGCATTTAAACTAGCTAAGGGAGGAGACACTGAAAAGGAGCAGGGAAACCCAGCATCCCCACAAAACACAGTAGTTAGAGAGGTAAACACCAAGGTAGAGAAGTCAGTGGGGAGCAGAGCAGGGTTAAATGCAGAAAAAGGCAGTAAGGACACGGATGGGCCTAAAGGTAAATCCATCAAGAAATGGAGGGTGATGAGTACCAATGTCCATTTTCTGTGTAACAAGCTCCTGAACTAGTGGCCTTGATGGAAGAGGGATGCCTAGATATTGTGGCAGGCACTGAAACATGGTGCACAGAGAACCATAACTGGATGTCAACATGCCAGCATACACAATCTACAGGAGGGACAGGGTGGGTAAAAGAGGAGGAGGAGTAGCTCTCTATATAAGGGAAGGGATTAAAGCAACAGAACTAAAGAGTAAACAGGAAGTTGATGAGTCGCTATGGGTCACCCTGGAGACAGGAAATGGCACTATAATCCTTGGGAGTTGTGTACAGACCCCATCTCAGGGGAGGAAATGACAAGAAAATGATAGAAGGCCTCTTAAAATGTCAGAAAAAGGGAGATATTGTTGTTGGAGGACCTGAATATACTAGATGTTAACTGGAGTACCTTTATGCAGGCACATCCAAGAGCAGGGTCATTCTTGATGCCCTACAGGGGCATGCCTCGGACAGCTAGTGTTGGAACCTACTGGAGGGAGCAATCTTAGACCTGGTACTCTCAAATAAGGAAGGAGAAAGGATCTCAGATTTAGAAGTGGGTAGCCATCTGGGAACAAGTGACCACCAAACAGTGTGGTTCACACTAAACACAGCCAAAGAGTAAGTCATACAAAACAAAAGTATTGGACTTAAGGAGGGCTGACTTTGGGAAATGAGAGAGTGCCACCTCAGAAAAGCACTTGCAAACATGCAAGAAGGAGGGGTGGAGGAACAATGGGGAATAAGCAAAACATCCATCACAGAGACAACAAGCCTTTGTGTGAAGCAAATCAACAAAACAAAACGAAGGAAAAACACTAGGATTCTCAAAAGAGGTGGAAGGGAAGGTTAAGGAGAAAAGGATAGCATTCAGGAAATATAAGGAAACACAGAAGGAGAAGGACAGAGAACTTTATCAGTTAAAACAGAAGGAGGCAGGGAAGGCAGTCAGAATAGTAAAGGCACAAACTGAGGAAAAGATAGCCAACTCTGTTAAGAAGGGAATAAAACCTTTATAGGTACATTAGGAGCAAAGAAAGACCAAAGGAGGGATATAGAGACTTAATAAAGGGAGGGAATGTGGCAGAAGGTGACAGTGAAAAGCAGGATACTGAATGAATATTTCTGCTCAGTATTCACAACAGAAGAGGAGGGGAGGTACCTGAACCAAACAAGAGAAACATTCTGAATAGGGGTTGATACCAGTCCATTCACAAAAGAAAGGGTTTTGAAAGGACTCTTGAAACTGAGGGTAGACAAAGCAATGGGGCTCTGATGGGATTCACCCCAGAATTCTAAAAGAACTAGTAGGTAGAACTAGTAATGACACTGACTACTCTCTTTAACAAATCATGGAAGGATGGGTGGTACCTGAGGACTGGAGAAAGGCAGATGTGATTCCACTTCACAAAAGTGGGAGCAAGGCAGAGGCAGGAGACTAAAGACCAATTAGTTTGACCTCAGTGGTAGGAAAATGATGGAATCACTTCTGAAGGAAAGAACTGTCGAGTACCTAGAGGCCAGTGGGGCACAGGACCCAAGGCAGAATGGTTTCACAGTAGGAAGGTCATATCAGATGACCCTAATAGATTTCTTTGACTGGGTAACCAAAGTAATAGACCAGAGAGGGGCTGTGGATATGGTCTACCTAATTTTAGCAAGGTATTTGACACAGTCTCACACAAAAGATTAATATACAAGTTAGCCAGCCTTGGAGTGGGTCCCAAGGTGGTAGCCTGGATAAAGAACTGGCACATGATGCCTTCAAACTAGTGGCTGTGTGCTCGATCAGCTTCTGCTCTCCTCCCATTAACGGCATTTAATTCAGCAATTTTTACTGTCACGGTGCCACAGACCACTCACACTAACCTCCAAGAGTCATCCAGACATTGATTAATCCCAGTTCCTGCTGTTCCTAGTCCTGGATGGATGCCGACATGAGGCAGGCCTTACCCTTGCATACCGCCTGCAACACCAGAGAAAGGTAGCAAAGAGTCAAGTTGCAGGGAGCTACCTCAGACCACGCTGCCACCATGACCTCGAGAGACTTCACCACTCTCAGAGGAGCATTTCCTGCCAAGTTACAGCCTTTAGGGATCTGGTGCAAACTTTTAAAGAGGAGCTAAAGACCCTTCGAGGAGACCTGAATGTGACAACACAGAGGGTGGGTGATGCGGAGGCCCGCATCACTTCAGTGGAGGGCTGTAGGGACTGAACAGATGTTCAGCTTGTTTTGCTGAAGCATAAGCTGGCCAAGATGGAGGGAAAACTGGAGGATTTAGAAGGTAGAAACAGGCAGAATAATTTTATCATTTTTGGTTGCCAGAAGAAGCTGAAACTTCCTCTCCAGTTTTGTTCACTCAAAAGTTGCTGGAATAAATCACAGGGCCCTCCCCAATCACTCTTGCTATGTGGTAGAGCGAACGCAACACTCCCTCATGGCTTAGCCAACAAGGGGCACTTCCACGTCCTTTTATAATCAGGATGCTGAATTTCTTGGATAAGCAGCACATTCTCCAGCGATGTAGAAAGTTAAAAGAAATATCATGGAAAGGGTGACGCCTCTGCATTTCACAAGATCTACTGGCCACAGTTCGACAGAAGAGGGCCACATTCCATCCCGTGGTGTCCAAGCTCCTGGCTGCTTCAATTAGATTTAAAATGCTATACCCTGCTAAACTGCAGGTCTATTGCAAGGACTGTTGACATTCCTTCAAAATGTGGATCAGGCAACGGTGGAGTTGCAGCCATTGCTCCCTAAGCTCTTCAGTGCCCCTTGAACTGTTTTCTGAGAAACTGGACTCAAAGGCCAGTTTGCTGTGTTTCTGGAGTTTTGGTTTTTCCTGCTTGCCCTCTTTCCTTGCTTGAGGCGTACATCAAGGGGTTCGACTTGAGTGTATGGATGAAGATTAAAAGTACTGGGATTTTCTCCCACTTATTTTATTCACTCACAACTGTGGAGTTATCTGTTCTTTGGGTCCACTTGAAGGCTTGAGTTGTTGACCAGTTCAGCTACATAAGGGTTTATTGTTACAAATGGGGGACAGCTTTACTATATTACATAAGCTCTCGGCTTATCTTTTATTTCTGTTTAGCCAGACTTTCATTTTGACTCTATGTTATTTACAAATGGAAGCTACTGACTTAGATTTCTAATTGTTAATGTTTTATATAGGAGGGTTTCAAGGGTTCTTATCCAGATTACCTCTCATGTTGTTATGTTTTATTGTACACTTCATTGTGTGGCATTTGTGGGACTGTGGTGGGGGCTGAAAGTGCTATGCTGGGGTGTTTGTGAAGTTGGCACGAACTGGACACTGGGGGTTGTATCTCTTCAGATAGTTTTGTTTTTTATGGACATTTGTCTTGGGGATTTTGGAGACAGATTTTGGTTTTGTGGTTGTTGGGGTTTTGGGAATTTCAGGAGGGAGGGTTTACTTGGGGGATGGGGAGGGTGGGGGTTGGGAAGGGTATATTTTGGAGCAACTGAACTCTCGGTGGGTGGTGTTTGAGCTGTCAGGAAGCACTGGTTGGGTTCTCTGAGATAAGGAATAAGCTAACTCTTAAAAGTAGCCACTTGGAATGTTAAAAGGGCTAGGTCTCCTTAAGTGACATCATATTCTTAAGCATTTGCAGCAGCTCAGGTGCCAGATCACTTTCTTACAGGAAACACACCTATTGGTATTGGCGATTACTCTCTAACGAAGACAGACTATAGAGCAAGTATACTGTGCTGGTTGTGCTTCAGCGAGCTGGGGAGTGGCTATTATTATTTCCTGACAAACCCCTTCCAGCACCATCAGACACTTGCCGCACTAATGGTAGATACGCTTTTATCAAAGGTCTCTTAGGCCATACTGAACTTGTACTAGGATGTGTATATGGCCCTAATCAAGCAGACCCTTCTTTCTTCATGGATCTTGCAGACTAAATATTGAAATTCCTTATCTCCCTTTAATTATAGGTGGGATTGGAACATTACTCCCACGCTTGATTTGGATAGATCAGGCATCTGAAGATTGAGCTATCCTCTGAGCAGCGCCATTTCGAGACATGGTCCAAACCTTAGGGCTTTGTGATCCATGGCACCTCCCTCGTCCATGAGATCAGGTCTTACCTACTACTCTCCAGCCCATGGTTCCTACTCTAGGTTGGACTCCATACTCGTTAGCTCCTCTTCTCTCAGGGTAGTTGAGGCAGAAATTGGACCTCGGTCCTTTCCGATCATTCTTTGGTATGGCTTACAATTGACCTTCCTTCTAATAAAGACAAAGATGTGATTTGGAAATTCAATAACCAGTTGTTAACCAACAATTTTTGGTCGACTGGATCAAGGATCAAATTACTTTGTTTGTCCAGGAAAACCTGGGTTTAGTGGAGAAGGTCGATCTGGAATGGGCTGCCTGTAAATGCTTTATCAGAGGGAATTTATTCATCTGGCCTAAACCTAAAAAGTTAAAGTTGTTTTAGTAGAGGATCTCACAAAAAGATCACTACTATGGAAAACACCACTGTTCAGAAGCCAGCTTGCAGGCGCCTGAGCAATACTGCTCGTCAAAAAAAATATGCTGCTTTGTTAAAAGATAAAGCTACGCCTTTAAAGACAAAGGCAAGGTATGTTGATCAGGGATAAGCGGGCTGCCTTTTAGCTCTCCGTCTGAAGCAGGTGGAATCTCTAGACTGGTACCAGCCATCAGAGCCCAGGATGGCTCTCTTTGTCTTGTCCCAGGGCATTCGCCAGGAATTCACCACCTTTATGGAAAGCGATACAGTGCTAGACCTTCCTTAGGTCTCACTCCAATATCCAACTTTATTTACAGCAGTGTGACCTCCCATGGTTAACGAGGAACAGCAGTCCCTATTGGCCCAGCCTACAGGATTCTACATTTGAGATCAGTCAAGCTTACAGCAAGTTTGGCCTCAGACAAATCTTCCTGGCCCTGATGGATTACTCCCACCTTTTATAAAGCTTTTGTCAACAACTGTTAGAAACATACAAACATAGAATTTGATGGCAGATAAGGACCGCTTGGCCCACCTAGTCTGTCCATTTTCTTACCTAACAGATAAGCTGCAGATCCTAGTTAACCAATAGCTTACTTCCTCCTACCCCCCACTAGGACTGTCTTATGTCTGTCCCATGCATTCTTGAATTCCCCCATTGTTCTTCACTCCAAGACCTCCTCAGGAGGCTGTTTCATGCATCCACAACCTCTCTGTGAAAAAATACTTCCTCAAATTACCTCTGAGCCGTCCCCTCTATCTTCAAATTGTGCCCCTTGTTCTTGCACATCTCTTTTTCTGAAAGATGCTACCCTCCTGGACTTTGTTGATTCCCTTGAGGTACTTGAAAGTTTCTATCATGTCCCTCTCTCCCTCCTTTCCTCAAGGGTATACGTGATAAGCTCCTTTAGTCTTTCTTTCAGATGCCTTCTGGTGCAGACCCTGCACCATTTTGGTTGCCCTCCTCTGGACAGCCTCCAATCTGTCTATGTCTTTGCAGAGATGGGCCTCCAGAACTGCACACAGTACTTCAGATGAGGTCTCACCAACTATCTGTACAGAGGGATAACAATCTCCTGTTTTCTACTATTGATGCCTCTTCCTATGCATCCCAGTATCCCCCAGCCTTTCTTACTGCCTTCTCACATTGCTTGCCCACCTTTGGGTCATCTGATATAATTACCCCAGGTCCCTTTCCATTTTTACTGTTGTCAGTATCTCATCCCCTTTGTGTACTCTTCTCCTGGGTTTTGTTTCATGTGCATTACCTTGCACTTCTTTGCATTGAATCTGAGCTACCATACATTTGACCATTCTTCCAACTCTTGCCAAGTCCCTTCTCATCCTTTCCACTCCATCTTGTGTATCAACTCTGTTGCAGATCTTTGTGTCGCCTGCAAAGAGACATACTTTTCCTTCCAGTTCCTCTGCAATGTCTCTTATAAAGACATTAAAAAGGACCAGTCCCAGTACTGAACCCTGTGGTACCCTGCTAGTAACCCTCCTTTCTTCACTGTGTACTCCATTTACTACTACCCTTTGCGTCCTGTTGTCTAGCCAAATTTTTATCCAGGCTACCACCTTGGGACCCACTCCAAGGCTGGCTAACTTGTGTATTACACTTGTGTGTTGCCCTATTGTCATGTTTTCTTGCTTATATTCATGAACATGGTATTTCAGACTCTGAGCTCCCTCAAGGCTCTTATTGTGGAACTTTTAAAACCAGAAAAATCCCTGAATCTATAGGTAATTATAGACCCATTTCTCTAATTAACTGCGATATAAAGATTTTGGCTAAACTTCTACTGGCTAGAGTGCCTAAAGTTTGGGATGGGCTATTGTCTTGGGAGCAGGTGGGCTTTGTACCTAACAGGTCTTCCTTGGACAATTTCCGGAAATGTGTCACATTTTCTCAGATCCAGGGGACCAATCCTCCTATGTTGCTGGTTTCCCTGGACGTACAGAAAGCATTTGACAGGGTGGATTGGTCCTTTTGCTCTAACCCTCGAGGTCTTTGGTTTCCTGCAGGATTTTATTAAGCGGTGCAGATCATGTACTCCTCCCCATCAGTGAGAAGTATATTGTAATGTTTTTTTTACTCCTATCCCTTGGGGTCCGCACTAGACAGGGCTGTCCACTTTCACCCTTACTTTTTAATTTATATTTGGAGCCTTTGCTTCAGAAGCTTCATAGGTCCCCTGAAGTTACTGGCATTCCAGTGCCCTAGTGTTTTCCTGATGTTGGTTTATGCAGATGACATTCTGCTTCATCTCACTCATTTAGACACCTCTTCCGCCACTTTAAATATTATCTAGGAATATGGCACCTTCTCCCACTATAGGCTTAATCTTGCTAAAATAGTTGTTCTCTCCTTACGGTAACAGTTAGCAAACAGATTGTATTATCCCTGGTATGACATGGTCCCCTGCTCACTTAAGTATCTAGGGCTGTTTCTTGCCAAAGACTCTTCCTATATGCGTAAGCAAAACTTGGAGGATTTGGTGCACTGGGTGCAAGACTTGTCTCGCTGGTGTGCCTTCCCTGCTCACTCTGGGTTCAGATCTCAATTATTAAAATGAATGTACTCCCAAGGCTTTTTATCCCCTGCACATGCTGAACTCCTGGTTACCACTGTCGTGGTTCCAGAATTTGCATTGAATAATAATGAAGTTAATCTGGCAAGACAAGGCTCCTAGAAGGGCGATGAAGAAACTGGCAGCCCCAAACACTTGTGAGGTCTAAGCTTCCCACTTTCTGTTTTATAATCTTTCTAGTCATTTTAGCAAATTGCTTCAATAGTTCCTCCCTCCTCTCTGGGTCCTAAGTAGGATATCAGCCTCCCTTGGCTGGTTGGAAATTCACCTGTTGCAACAGTATGGCCTTGACCTGTCCTCTTTGAGGTACATTCCTTGGCCCAACCTCCCACGCGGGAGTGAAGGATTCAGTTATGGGAGTCTCACTGAAAGTGTACTCTCAGTTTTGGGTGTTGATAAATCCCTTCTTGAAGAACATTTCCCAACCTGTGTTTCAGAATCCAAATTTAGGAGGGTGGTTCATCCAAGAGAGTTGGTTTCCTTATTCAGGACCTTTGCTGGTCAGAGACCTGCTGGATACAGGGGTGATAAAGTCTTCAGATACAATATTAAGACAGTTAGGTTTAGATCAAAAGCATATTTTTAAACTGTTTCAATTAAGGCATGCTCTAATTCAAATGGTTTGGCTAGGGTTGTGGACCACTGATTTTTCCGGGGCTTTACACTTTCTCCCAAGTCCCCAGAAACATGCTGTGTCTTCCTTGTATGGGGTTTGTTCTCCCAATATGTCCCTGAGCTTAATGGCTCCTCTCCTTACTGGGATCAAATTTTTCCCTCTCCCACAACGCTGGTTGGGTATCTGGAGAAGTACCTACCAGTCACGTGGGACAAGCTAGATTACCTTCTGCAGTTCAATATCTTGAATAACTTGTACTATACCCTCAAGAGTTAACAGTTAATGGGTGGGTACCATCACCTGTCTCTAATAGGTGTGGAGGTGAGGAGGGTTCTCTCCTGCACATCTTTTGGTCCTACCCGAAGATAGCTCCACTTTGGTGCTTAATAGAAGATAGGGCTGAGCCCCTGTTAGGATTGCAGGATTGTTTCATTCAGAAATTTGTATTCTGGGGGACTTTGTTTCTATTCGATATTAGAATGTAGATATTTCATGGCACTAATCTCTCTCGTTGAAAAAGTGGTTCTTGACACTGGCTGGACCAAACTATAATTTCTTATAATAGAGGTAGTTGTAAGAGTTGCTATCTAACACAGTTGGAGCATATGATTCTTCGCCTACATCAAAATCTAAAAGGCTATGACAGAAAGTGTGGTAAAATGTATACTTTTATATACTGCTGGAGTTAAGTAAATATGGATTTAGGAGTGTTTTAAATGGCCTATACAGTATTATGTTCCTTTATCTGTGCTTCTGTGATATCTGTGGAATACTCACTCGTGTTACTACTGCATTTGGCACTTGGGGGTTGCTCGGGAGGGGAGGGCCCGGGTAGTGGAGGGAGGAGGTGGGGAGGCCTGTGTGTATGTCTCTTGCAGACAACACAAAGATCTGCAACAGGGTTGATACAGGTGGGTAGAAAGGATGAAAAGGGACTGGCAAGGTTGGAGGAATGGTCAATACATGCAGCTCAGATTCAATGCAAGAAGTGCAAGGCAATGCATCTGGGAAACATAAACCCAGGGAAGAATATACAATGGGAGGATAATAACAACAAAAATTTAAAAATACCTAGGAGTAGTTATATCAGATGACCTAAAGGTGGACAAGTAATGTGAGAAGGCAGTAAGTAGGGCTGGGGGATACTGGGATACATAGGGAGAGGCATCAACAATAGAAAACAGGAAGTTATTATCCATCTGTACAGACAGTTGGTGAGACCCCATCTGGAGTACTGCATGCAATTCTGGAGACCCCATCTCTGCAAAGACATAGACAGAGTGGAGGCTGTTCAGAGGAGGGCAACCAAAATGGTGCAGGGTCTGCACCAGAAGACATACGAGGAGACACTAAAGCAGCTTAATATGTATACCTTTGAGGAAAGGAGAGAGAGGGGACATGATAGAAACTTTCAAGTATCTCAAGGGAATTAACAAAGTACAAAAAGATGTGCAAGAACAAAGGGCACAATTTGACAATGGGGAGATGGCTCAGAGGTAATGTTAGAAAGTATTTTTCACAGAGAGGGTTGTGGATGCATGGATCAGCCTTCCTGAGGAGGTTGTGGAATCAGGAACAGTGGGAGAATTCAAGAATGCATGGGACAGACACAAGGCAATTCTAGTGGGGGTAGGAGGAAGTAAGCTGTTGATTAACTAGAATCTGCAGCTTATCCATCAGGTAGGGAAATGGGTAGACTAGGTGGGCCAAGCGGTCCTTATCTGCCATCAAATTCTATGTTTCTGTGTTTCTGTGCAATCTCCTGTCTCTTCTGAGCTCCTGAACCCCTCGATCCTGATGCAGCATGATGGAACCCATCTGGAATTACAACTTATGAAATAATTAGACACAGAATAGGAGAGGGGTTCTATTTCATGTCATCCCCTTCCCACTTAAATAAAGAAAGAATCACAACCAGTTTCTTCCCAAACTAGCACCCTTATTCTAGCTCCTGCATGCTGAATGATTCCAGGAATGCAGGGGTCACATCTTCCACCAAATAAATAAAGCAGCTCCATGGGGCTATCTGAACTTTGTACAATTTTCCCAGGCTGGATATTCTGAGCAGCACAAATGGATTGCAGGCAGTACAAGCAAGACTGTATTACTCTAACCACTTGGATGATTTACCCAAGGACCTCCTTAATTAGAAGAAACCCACAGGCTCCCGACTTACTGGTGCTGCTAAGCCAAATTCCTCTCATTTCCTCTTCAGGGTTACCATTCTCATCATCTCTAACTGGTTGGCTGCCCTATATCTGGCATGGGAAAGTGGGCTGCTTCCACCACCTAGCCCCCAGATCTTGGCCCAAATCTACAAGGGGTACTAGGATTTTTCCTCTCGACCCAGGCCCCTGTAACCCAAACTCTCTCGCTTTACACTGAACCTGCCTGATGCCCCAAAACGCAAGGCACCAGTCCTCACATTTACAGCTCGCATCTCTCTGTTCTCACTGGTGCAGCGGCCCAAAAACCCGGCCCCACTCCAGCACCAGAGCTACCTTAATGGGCTAGCTCACACAGGAGAGTCCCAGGCCCTACCACCGCCCAGGCCCTCCGAGCAGCCCACTTCCACAGGGAGCACCCAAAACTCTCACATGCTCCTGGATGACCATTTGAGGGGGCTCCACAGCTTCCTGCCCACATCTCCATCCACATATCCTGGGTTTGAGGTAAACCTCACCAGGGCACCCCTAAGGCCTGTCCTAAGACCTGCGACCCACCCAGCCCTTTGTATGCCTAGTGCCCCATGACCTGCCTCTCCATGCAGGTCCTCACATGGGTGAAGGGCCCTGTCTCCTCTAAATCTCAGGTCACCCTGCCACCTCGCACAGAGTAAAACCACTGCCACGGCCTTCCCTGCTGTGGGGACCCTGCCACTGTCCCCACAGCCCTGGTGGCCTGAGACACCACTTCATGGATATACATATGCTCCTGCCTATCCTGGCATCCTACTGCCACTGACACCTACATAGAAACATAGAATTTGACGGCAGATAAGGACCGCTTTTGGCCCACCCAGCCTGCCCATTTCTCTACCTACTGGATAAGCTGCAGATCCTAGTTAACCAGCAGCCTACTTCTTCTACCCCCACCCCTAGACTTCCTACCCCCACCCCTAGACTTCCTACCCCACCTCCCTTATCCCAATGACGCAGGCACACTGGCTGATCACCCTCCTCACGGAGCTTTCCTCCTTGCCTCGATGCCACATTGCTGCAGAGGCCGTCCCTATCTGCACTTTTGGGGGTTCCCCCACCGGGTCTACCTGGACCACCACACTCCCATCTTGCCTGCCTTCTGCTCCTCCAGCCACCCCTCTCCAGTCCCCGCCCAATGCCCAGGCTAGAAAATTCTTCAAACTTCTGTCTCTAGCATTATAATCCTTCCCTAAACCTGCCCTCTGCTGCCATCTTGAGGCATCCAGCAGGTATTAACCCCAGAGCACTAATACATTCCCAAGCTCCTGGGGGAGGGGAGGATTCTAGATGGGAGCATAAGCCCTCCTTCAAGGGGGCTTATATCTTTCTCAGTTCTCAAAACAGCATGCCATGCTGATTCAACAACATTTAGTTACAGTGTTTCAATAAGAGCTTTACCTTACTTTTTTCTAGTTTAGTTAGTTTTCCAAAATGCACTTAAATACTCTCATATATTAGCCTATTCCGAATTCTGTTCTTGTTCTTCCAGATTTGCATCTCCTTGCTTTCTCAAATAATTTTCGTTTGTGCCCACTTACCCCTAAAGAAACTTAGTGGATTTTATGCAGCATCTATAAACTGATATCATAGAATAAGTTGGCTATGTACCTGTAATTATGGGGTGCTTTGCTGACATTTTCTTATGTAATGTGGAAGGGGCATCATGCCACTTTCCTGATGCTGACAAATGCACATAAGGAAACCATGGGATTCCACATAAGGAAACCATTTGAGGCTAGTGGGACTTTGCCAGAAAGTAGCATAAAGTCAGCTATTAAGTGAATCCCAAAATAGTGCAGATGGAATTTACAGGAATAAGGGTTAGAAACAGATTTGCAGCCTTAAATGTGGATAAGGCTTCAGGATCAAATGGGATGTTCCAAGGGAGCTTGGGAACTGGCTGTTAAAGTGGCTGAACCCTGAAAGGGCTATTCAATAGTTCAATGCAGTCGGGTGTTTCTGAAAGATTAGAAGGTAGTGAATGTAGTACCCTCCACAATGAATGGGACAGGAAGCAATAATTACATGCCTGTCAGTCTTACGTTCAATGTGGATAAATTGATGGAGGCATTAGACAAGGATGACCTAGTGGACTACCTGGAGAAATGGGCTCCAGGATAGTAAACAGCACAGTTTGTGGCTGGGAGGTCGTGTCAGACCTGCCTGATAGTCTTCTTTGATGTAAAACTAATTCAATCCAGAACACTTCTGGAAACGAGCTCTTTACAGCTCATGTTGTCTTTCCTGGTGAAACATTTTCAAATAAATAAACAATGAATAAAGGAGAAGCTGTGAATTTACTTTACTTTGACTTCAGCTGGCATTCAGCTCAGTCCAACACAGGATATTGCTAAAGAAGTTAAAGGATTTTGGTGCAGAGAAGGACCTAGTTTGACTGATAGAAAGTTGCTGGCGGGGCAGCAGGGGTGGCAAATGGGAGTCAAGTGGAGAGGGAGGTCACAACACAAGAGGGTGTCACAGTGTCAGTCCTGGACAGAGTCCTTTTCAATCTATTTATCAGTGACATAGAAGTACAGTATGAATACAAAACACAGAAACATAGAATCTGTTGGCAGATAAGGACCTGATGGCCCACCCATTCTGCTCTTGTTTTCCTTACCTATAGTGTAGTGTTGCAGCAGACCCTAGTCAGTCTCCAGTCTCCACCCCCCCACCTCTAAGATCCCTGTGTCTATCTCATGCATTGCTAAACCCTGTTACTCTTTCTGCTCTCACCACCTCCACTGGTAAGCTGTTCCATGCATCCTCCACCCTCTCCAGTGAAGAAGTACTTTCTCCCATTTCCTCTGTGCCTCCCCTTCTATTTTCATAGCATGACCCTTGTCCTTGAGCATCTTTTTCTGTGGAAAATGCTTCCTTCTTCTATCTTGTTTTTGCTTGTGAGGTATTTGAATGTGTCTATCATATCCCCTTTCCCTCCTTTCTTCCAGGGAGTACATGTTTAGTTCTGGTGCAGGCCATACACCATTTTGGTTGCCCTCCTTTGTACTGTCTCCACCCTCTCTATGTCTTTATGGAGGTGGAGCCTTCAGAACTGCACACAGTACTTGAGGTGTGGTCTCACCAGTGATCTGTATAGGGGATTATTACCTCCTCCTTCTGCTGGTGATTCCTTCCCATGCAACCCAGCATCCTGCCTGCCTTCTCCACTGCTTTGTCACACTGCTGCACTACCTTCAGGTAGTCAGACATGATCAGCCTGAGGCCCTTTCCTGCTTTGTAACTGTTACTACCTCTCCTCCCAGTTGATATGTTGCACCTGGTTCTTATGCCCCAAGTGCATTATTGTGCACTTTTTATTTTTATTTTATTTTTGTTGACTGGTAAGTACACTAGACAAAGACAATTCTTTGCTTTAAAACCCAGCTGTCAAACCTTTGATCATTTCTTCCAATTTTCTAGATTGTTTTTCATTTTTCCACTCCTCCTGGTGTGTCCACTCTGTTGCAGAGTTTTGTGTCATCTGCGAATAGGAGGCATACTTTCCCTCCCAGTCCTTCTGCAATGTCACTGGTGAAGATATTGAAGAGGACCAGCCTAGCTAGTACTGATCCTCTGTGGTACTGCACTGGTCACTTTCCTATTCTGGAGTGAATGCCATTTACCATCACCTCTGATTCCTATTGCCCAGCCAATTTTCTACCCATTTTACTACCTTAGTACCTACTCCTAGGCTCTCCAGCTTGTTTAATAACCTTCTGTGTGGAACAGTGTTGAAGACCTTGCAAAATCCAGGTAGGTCATGTCCACTGCTCCTCTTTGTTCCACATCCCTGGTTACCCAATCAAAAAACTCGGTCAGGTTTGTCTGGAAGGACCTCCCCATAAACTCATGCTGTCTCTGTTCCTGCAGATTACTGGTAACAAGGTATTCCCTAATTCTTTCCTTTAGTAGTGATTCCATTACCTTGCCTATGACCAACGTCTGGCTGACTGGCCTATAAGATCTGCCTCCTCCCTATTTCCACTTCTGTGAGTAGGACTACATTTGCACCTCCAGTCTGCCTTACTTCCCCTTTTTAATGACATGTTAAAAGGGCTGTCAGAAGGTAACCTGCTCCTCTTTTATTTCCCTCAGTATCCTCGGTGCACGCCTGCTTGGTCACATTGCTTTGTCCGCTTATCTGTAATAGTTCCTTAAGCAGCCTTTCTTCTGTAAATGGCTTTGTGTCCACCTCCCATCCCTTTTTACCCTTGCCCTTTAGCTTTGGCCCATTTTCTCCCTCCATCATAAACACTGAACAGAAATATTTGTTAAATAAATACACTTTTGGTGGTCCTCTTCCACACTGCACCCTCCTTCCCTTTCTGCCTTTATATCCCTCTCATCCTTCTTTTTTCACGTATGTATCAAAAATGTCTTATCTGCCTTTGTCACTGACTTGGCAGTCCTTTCCTCTGTCTGTGCTTTGCACTTCTAACTGCCTTCCAGTGCCTTTGTTTCTCTTGGTGAGCCTCCCTATTCCTCCATCTGTGTTTTTTGTATGTTCTAAATGACCTTTTTTGCTCTCACATTTTCTACTACCTCCTTAGAGAACCACAGTGGTCTCGTTTTTCTTACCCTTGCTCACCTGCCTTACACAGAGGACTGTCGCTTGCTTAATGCTCTCCTATATTTTGTCTGCCTTTCTTGACTCCCAGTTTTCCTATCCCTGCCAAGGCATCCCTGAGACATTCTCCGATTTTCTTAAATCTGCCTCCCAAGTCCAGGACCCTTGCCCTTGAGTGATCTGACCTGACCCAGTCCTTATCTCAAACCACACTGTACGGTGATGACTGGTCCCTAAATGGTCCCCCACTCTAACATGTCACACTGTCCCCACTTGACAGTACTAAGTCCAGAAGTGTCCTTTCATGAGTGCCTAAGAACCCCAATGCATCGAGTGTAGGATGTACCTACTGTTGGTTGTAGCTGCAGCAGAGATACTCCAATCCATGTCTAGTAGATTGAAGTCTTCTACCATCAGTACTTCTACCTTACAGCCATCTTCTGGATTGCTTTCACCATTTCCTTATCAACCTCTTCCCTTGTGTTGAAGGTCTGTAGATGTCTTTCATTCTAATAGCAGTCTCTTTCTTTCTTTCCAGAGTGGCCCACAGTGTCTTCTCACCTCCCCACTCCCCTGTACTTCTGTGACTTTGTGGTATCCCTTATGTAAAGAGCCATCCCCCACCTTCTCTGTCCCTTCTGAACAGTGTATATCCTCAAATGGCTACCTACCAGTCCTGGTTTGCATTGCACCAGATCTCCGTGATGGTGATCAGTTCCAGGTCTGTTTCAGCTATGGTAGCCTCCAGGTCTGCAACCCTGTTATTCAGACTTCTCGCATTTGCACACATGACTTTCCAAGCTCTGTTGCCATCCCTATCCTTTTTCCCTTTGCCTCCCTTATCCTGTCCACTATGTTTTTTAGTTTTATATTTAGTTTTATATTTTATATTTTTTATATTTTATATTTAGTTTTATTTGTGCCATGTATTCCTGATCCTTTATGTATGCCTCCTGTATCCCTGGAGTCTCATTGTTGTTTGAGCTTGAGCGGAGTATTTGTTTTCCTGACTCTTCTGCCTCCCCTCTTGGCTAGTTTAAATGCTTGCCAATGAAGTATTTAAACCACTTACTGAGGACCATGGCTCCCTCTGGCTGGATGCAGGCCACTGCTGTTGTACGGCCCTCATTCCTACGGTGGGGTCCCAGTTCCCAAGGAAGTTGATCCCCTGTTCACTGCACCATTCTTTCAGCCATGCATTGAAGTCCCTGATTCTGTGTTTCCCTAGCCTCCCCTTGTCAAGGACAGGCAGTACCTCTGAGAAGGTCCCAGAGCGAGCTACCTGCCTAAGACCCTCCCCAACTGCCTAAACTCCTCCTGCACTATCCCTAACCCTGCCTCACTCCTTGCCAGGTCATTTGTCCCCAGATGGGGGAAATGGGCAGACAAGATGGGCCAACAGTCATTATCTGCCATCAATTCTATGTTTCTTTGTTTCTATGGACAATGACATCTAGCTCTCACTTCCTTGCTACTGCCCTAGTAATTCTTAGGATCCGCTCTCCATCCTCTGAGCCATGCCTCCTGGGTTAGCACTGTCATTGAGGCACAGGTCAGGAAGCATAGGGAAACCAGAAGCAGTTGTAAATTCAGAATGAGCGCTTATTATTATTAATACAGTAAATAAAAATAAAAGCTGTTTAGAATTACTATTTACAAAGGCAGTTCAAACAGAGAAAACAGTCCCCATTCTGAGTGTTTCTTCTCAGTTTCAAACCTCAGTCTCTCTCCCCTGCAAAACATTGCTGCTGTTTGTATAACAAGTCTTTGCAGGGAGCTCATAGGAGACAGTGTTTTTTGCAGATTGTTCTTGTCAGTTTCAATGTTCTTGCAGGTGTAGCAAAAGAACATAATGACCCAGAATGGACTTCTTGTAGTCAGCTCTGCAGAGATTTTGCATTCAGCATTCTCAGGTCAATTCCTTGAATTCCAAATAGCTTTTGCAATCATCTCTACAATATAACTATATACAGTTTTAAACAAAGGATTCCAATATCGATACAGTTTTACACAGAGATTAATGTATATTTTTATAACTGCAGATATGCAAGGGGAAGAAGAGACAGAAATAGCAAGGGAGGCAGAGAGATAGCGAGAGGCAGACAATTGTGAAACCATTAGAGTATCAGTTCCTAGGACTCACAAGAAAATGTGGTTATGCAATCAGACAGATAAGAAACAGAAAAGAAGAGGCTAGAACAGGTCCTTGCATTTAAACTCTTTCTGATAACAAACAGGGGGCCTTATTGAACCCTGTCATATACCTCTTTAAGATGGAACCTATTTTGCAAAACAGGTTTCCAAAACTTTATGAATTATTTTCTAACATAAGCTTATAACCTTTTACATTTACGCCAAGATCATGCAGTATCTTTTTTCCATAAAACAGTACAGCAAACAGTGAAGCTTAAACTCACACATTTTGTTTTTCAACCTTCAAATTCTCAATACTTGGTCCATATCTTGACAAAAATCAGCATTGACATTCTTTTTCCAGATTTGTGCATCACTTTAAATTTAAATGGCTATAGTGCCAGGTACCACCCTGTGATTCTTTCTCCCCATTTCTTTTCACCCCTGTCCAGACCGCCCCTCCCACTGGCCTCCCAGCTCCATAACCCCAGTGTCTACCGGACTCACCTCTCTGCTTCTTCCACGAGGTGCCAGTTGGCGGGTGCAGCACCTGTGGGAGGTCAGCATCATCTAACAGGTTGGGATCCATTTTGTCTTTGTTCTGCTTCCAGCTCCCAAGCACAGAGAGAAGACATGCAATGATGCCAATGGCTGAACAGTGCATACTTCCACCGTGGCACACTGGACATCTGCCTGCATCCACCCCTATGTTGTGGATTCACTGCACCAGCCTCCGCCACCACAAGGCCAGTCAACAGAGGACTCCATCCTCACCCTCACCAGGAGAGAAGAGTAGTCCTCTGAACACTGATCCTCTCCCTCCCCGGCTGACCCCTGGTAGCCCAGTCACACCACTTAACATGGGTCACCTGCATGGCAGGAGGTAAGACACAGATGCTCTGCTTTCCACGCCACTGGGCTGGCCACCACCATGTGATTCTAGAATTTTATCCTTCATTTGGCTAACAGAGAGAATTGTGATCTGTTACAAGTACAGAGTCAGCTCTAGTAAGTAAAACTTAAGGGACTTCATGGCCCACATTGCTGCAAGACATTCCTATTCAATCGTGGAGTACCTTTTTTCTCTGTCATGCAATTTTCTACTTATGTATGGAATAGGATTTTTTCCCATCTATATGTTGACTCAAGACTGCACCTAGACCTACATCTGATGCATCAGTCTGTAAGAGAAATTGTTTCTCAAAGTTTGGGCTTCTTAAAACAGGGGCTGAATGTAATGCAGGTTTAATGTCCCAAAAGCCTCATCACACTCTGGGGTCCATTTCACATTATTCGGGAACCATTTCTTTGTGAGTTCAGTGAGGGAGTAGTAACTTAGCAAAGCTAGGAACAAATCTCCAATAATAACCAGCCAGCCCTAAAATGACCTGACATGTTTCTTGGTTTTGGGACAGGGCTGTTAGCTACAGCTTCTGTCTTGGAAGCCTCTGGCTTGACTTCTCCATTTCCAAAAACATAGCCCAAATATCTGTTTTCCTGCATGCCCAATGCACACTTGGTAGGATTAATTGTCAGACCTGCCATTTTGATCGATTGATAACTGCTTGTAGGTTTTCCAGGTGGCTTTTACAGTCTGGACTGTATATCACAACATCATCCAGGTACACAGCACAATAACCAGTATGAGGGGATAAAATTGCATCCATGTACTGCTGGAATGTAACTGGTGCACCATATAAAACCAATCAGCATGGTCGTGAACTGATAGAATCCAACAGGAGTGGCAAATGCAGTTTTGTCTCTGGATTCTATAGCTAGGTGCATTTGTCAGTAAATCTTGGTGAGACTGAAGGTACTGATATACTTGTCACTTCTCAGTCTGTCCACCAAATCATCTATCCTGGGCATAGGATAACAGTCAAAATCTGACACTTGATTAAGTTTCCTAAAAATCAAGCAGATTCTTACACCCTTCTTTTTGTTTACAATCACCATTGGTGATGACCAAGCACTTCTTGACTCTTCTATGATACATTGTTCTTTCAATTTTTATATTTCCTTAACCACATCAGCTCTTAACCGCTCTGTATGTCTTTTGTCTCCTTGTCACTATTATGTGCTTGACCCTTTTGCTAGCCCTGGTACTGTGGTAAAAGTACTGTTAAATGTCTTCAGCAAGTTATACATTTCTGCAGTTTGTTGGAGGTTAACAAAATATTCACCTACAGTAACAGTAGTTACAGTTTGTTCCAGTCTATCATAAGCTACAACAATATCTTCTTTATCAGTTTCTGATAATACCAGCAAAACAGGGTTTGGTGTTTTTTAACCCATTTTTGAGGAGGTTAAGATGGTATATCTTAGTAGGATTTTTCCTATTAGGGTCTCAGTCTCATAGTTAACTGTGCCAGTATGTCCAAGAACCTTATAAGGCCCTTGCCATTTCATTAACAGTTGATTTTCTGTAGTGGGTAACATAGCAAGACCTTTTCACCTGGATCAAAAACGTTTTCTTTTACCCATGGTCATAATACACCTTTTGCTAGTTTGGGCTTCTCCAATAATAACCAGCCAGCCCTAAAAATGACCTTACCTTTTCCTTCCCTCTCTTTTCCTCCCTACCCAATACCTGTGACCCTACCCCACCCCTGCCCCTATAACCATGCAATTTGGCCCAGGTTCGATCCCCTGCCTCCTGCTTCCTAATCTCAAGCCTCCCTCCTCCCACTTTACTCCTCGCCCACCTGATACCTGTTTCCCTACTCCCGCATTCTACCTCTACCTTGTGCAGACAGGGTTTCTCTGCATACTGGTGTGGCCAGGCAACAGCTAACCTTTCTCCCTCCCCTTCACTCCTCCTTGCTTTTACCCTAAACTCTAACTGCCCTCAACCTGCTTCCCTTTTGTCATGCTTGGCCACTGCCTTGTTCAGACAGGTTTGCCAGCATGCTTAAGGGGATAGCCCACCTCTCCCCTTCTCTCCTCCTTGCTTTTACCCTAAACCTCCCTGCCCTCAACCTGTTACCTCTTAGAAGCAGACCACGGCCTTTATGCAGGCAGGGTCACCAGCAGGCTGAGAGGATAGTCCACTTTCCCCTCCCTTCCTTCCACCCCTACTACCCTGCCTCTACTTTCACACCCCTCCTTCCCTCTTAACTAACCCCACCCTGTTTTAGGCTACCCCTAAATACAAAGCACTTCTACTCAACCTCTAACCTGCACTTCTATCCACCTCATAATTCTGTTGTCTGTGTCTCTCCTCACCATGTCCTAGCTCAATCCTCCTGATCCCACATTGCTATTTTCTAATGACAAAACTATGCCTCACCAGGAATTGTTAAATGCTAATTGTGTTACTGACTTATTCTAGCTCTCACTGCTAGTCTCAATCCATCTAGTTCATATGTTAGCATTCCTCCGTTCAATACTTTTAACTGACTGCTCACTGTATTGTCATAATCAAATTGTATTCCTATATTGTTTACCAAATCTCTGTATACATTTGAATGTGTTCAAAATGTGTTTCTATACTATGTCACAGAACTTTGTCCACTATCCCCATGTTCCCTCCCCAAGGTCAAGATTGGGAGATGAGCAACTTGTTGCTCAGTGTGTCTTCCTGGTGAAACATTCCAATAAATAAATAAATCTTCCTGATTACTATGGGTGATTTCTTGAAATATGACCTGGCATATGGTAATATGACAGTTATAGTAAATACAGTCTTTGAGCACATATTTGTTACCCCACCAGAGTTCTTATCAGACTTGGAGTTTAAATGGGAAAAGATGTCTTACCAATGCTTGGCTGTTACTTTGCTGTTGTGGTGTCTGTCTGGCTATTTTGTGGCCTTCAGCCAAAGAAACAGCCTTTTTCCCACTTTCTGATTGGTGTTCTTTTACCAAAGCTGTACATCTGTGGGTCAGATGTTGATGAGCTGCTCCATTACAAATGTTTCAATGATCTGTGGGACTGTTTTACCCTCTGGTTGGAGAGCATTTCACAAGGAGTTCTCTGAGTTGGGTGAAGGCTTCTAAGATTGTCGAATGGGTTGTACTTCAGAGACCAAAATCTCTGCCTGTATGTCTCCTAAGATGTCATATCTTTGAGGACCTCTTTTCACCAGGTTATAGTTTTCTGACTGTGTAGTGTCCATATTGCTGTAGGCAAGTTGGGCTTTTCCTGTCAGGTAAGGTACCAGTTTGATTGCTAAATTGCTGCTTTGGCCACTGGCAGGCTGTGACAACCTTTCAAAATTTGTCTGGTATGCTTCGATATCATCCAAGGGACACACCTTTGTAAGTTTAAGGTCTTTAAGTTGTTCATGTTTTGTTACTCTGCTGGACCTGTGCCAGAACCTCCAACTTTAATAGCTTGCAAGGCATCTGGCCATCTCTGCTCCAGTCACTGCATCTCTTCTTTTCTGTTTCTCCGGTCACTGCATCTCTTCTTTCTCTACTACTCCTGTCGGTATACCTCTTCTTTTCTCTGTTTCTCCATCTCTTGTTGCAGTCAGGCTTTCCGGTTCTGTCATATCCTGCTTTGTTTTTTCCATGACTGGTGCTGGCTGTACTGTCTCAGTTTGGACTTTTGTTTCTGCTTCTTTTGTTTGGCTGCCATTCTTCTGGTAATCACTCCTGGACTTGCTGCTGCAGCATTCATACATAGAAACATAGAAATTGTCAGTAGATAAGGACAGCTAGGCCCAACCAGTGTGCCTATAGACCCTATACATTGTATGTGGCCACTGACCCTGTGTGATCAATGGCTTTCACCATACCCGTCCTCATATGCTTCCCTGGTACCAGGTCTAGTACCCATGCACAAAACTCTCGGCTTAGAGTATGCACGATGTAATCCCACATGGGCTGACACCATCTGTCATCAAGGCATAGGTCAGGAAGCATAGGAAACCAAGAGAGTTGTAAAATCACAATGGGCATTTTTTTATTCAGGGATTCAAGAGCGCATGGGACAGACATATGGAGTTGGGAGGAGGAGAGAATGTCCAGAGCCGGTAAAAGGAGGAAGGGGGCACTGTAGGTGTAAAGGGCAAACAAGATCATCTGGTGTGGTCCTTTTTCTGCCATCACAAATCTGTGTGTGTGTGTGTGTAGTAATCTGTGTAATAACAGTAAAATAAAAAATAAAAGTTGTTCAGAATTACTATTCACAAAGGCAGTTCAAACAGAGAAATAGTCCTCCTTCAGAGTTTTTCTTCTCAGTTTCAAATCTCAGTCTCTCTTTCTCCCCTGCAAAACATTGCTGCTGTTTTTATAACAAGTCCTTGGGGAGCTTGTTAGGAGGCAGTGTTTTTCACAGAATGTTCTTGTCAGTTTCAATGTTCTTGCAGGTGCAACAAAAGAACATAATGACCCAGAACTGACCTCTTGTAGCCAGCTCTACAGAGATTTTGCATCCAGCATTCTCATTAACCCTTGAGTTCCAAATAGTTTTGCAATCATTTCAACAGTATAACTATATACAGTTTTAAACAAAGGATCCCAGTATCACATAGTTTCACACAGGATTCACATTTATTTTTTTATAACTGCAGATATGCTGGGGAGTAGAGACAGAAATAGCAAAGCAAGGCAGAGAGATAGCAAGAGGCAGACAGTTGTGAAACTATCAGAGTGATCAGTTCCTAGGTCTCACAAGAAAATGTGATTGCGCAACCAGATAGACAAGAGACAGAAAAGGAAAGGATAGAACAGATCCTTATATTTAAACTCTTTCTGCATAACAAATGGAGCAGGGCCTTATTCAACCCTGTCACAGGCACTTTACCTCCCTCCCTCCCTCTCCTCACTACCTGTCCCCAAATCTATCATTTTGATGATGGAGTCTCCACCAGGATTTGCTTCCTCCTCCACTGGAGTCTCCTGCCACCTATCATTGGGGTTCCTGTGGAGGACCTGCTCATCCTCCCCAGTCTCTACATTGTGTGCCACTGTGGGACCTTCCCACCCTCCAAGACTGTGCAGGATTTCTGTAGTTGCAGTGGATGAGGATGTGCCTCTGCCCCACTGCCCTCACCCTCTTTGAGCCCACTCATAGTCCATCCACTTCTATTGCCTGGCAACCTCCAGGAAAGTGGTGGCGTATTGGTGGTTCCTGGCTGGTCAAGATGTGGCCCATTCAGAGTAGATACTAAGCTCTGTGGCAGGGTGGATACTGTGGAGGGATAACAGAGTTGCAGAGAGACCTGTATAGATTAGAGTGATGGGATAAGATTTGGCAGTTAAATTAAAACTCTAAAAAATTCAAGGGTATGCACACTGGAAACAGGTTGGTCCTGACCAAACAGATATGAAACTGCTGTCTCTAACTGCAGACCCATCTCTGTATTGTCCCACATACAAGACTTTGTGGAAAATTGTCCAGTCAATTGCTGGATTATATTTTCAAGCATAGCATCCTGGCAAAGGAACAACATTGCTTTCATGGATATCATAGTACTGATACTGCTTTGATCAAATTGATAGATGATCTCCATGTAGCTCTGGACTGAGGGAATACATTGGTGCAGCTTTTCTGGACCTCTCTAAGGTCTGTGATTTATTTATTTATTGAATTTTATTGACCGGTAGGCCCTCTGGAACTGCAGGTCTCCCTTTTTCAGGTGTGACCCAGGATTAATTACAGAGAACACAGGAAGACAAGGTACAATACATACAATATTAATTTGTAAGTTACAGAAGGTACAGTGACACATATGAATCAATTCAACAGTGACAGTAGGTATAACTACATGTAACGACTTCACGTGGTGAAGAAAGGTTCAGGCACTGAAGTATATAGCAAAGCCTATTTGTGTACAAAAACAATGGCCAGGCTAAAACATTAAAACCTAGTCAATGGAAGTATCGAGGGTGACAGGGCCAGAGGCAGAACAACATAAGTAGGAAGAGCCCATCAACAATAGCAGTTGCATAGGCTACACCCCAGTAGGAGGGTCTTCAGGCCTTCCTTAAAGCTGCCGAGTGAGGAAGATTCCTTTAGGCTACTAGGGACGCCATCCCACGGAGCAGAACTGAAGTGGCAAACAATCCTTTACCTGAAGTGGTCAACATCATTGGGCCTACCCGGTTTTCAAGGCTGGGTACACAGTGAAGAACTGGGAGCTCCAGTCAGCAGACAGGATGAACTCTGGTACCAGTGGGAAGGATGGTAGCACCCTGAGTACAGATGGGTAAGAGGAAAGCAACTGTATTTGACATACAATACATGGGTGGGGCATGCACAGTTGTAGGCTGAGCCTTCAAAGGCATGTGAAGTAGAGCCTGTCAAATACTGTTTAGTGGCACCCAGGAGGATGAGGAAGAGCAGCCCTGTGATTCTAATACTGGTTCTGAAAGGGCACAGATAAACCAGCTGAGAATACTTCACTACCTCACTGCTGCTAACCCCATTCCTCCCATTTAGGACCTGAAGCAGTCCATTAAAAAGTTAGGGTCATTTTGTATGAAATCTTATACGGAGCCCTGCTTTGGTTTATAGTATAAGTGTAAGCCCCCCTCCAATTTGGGGTTTACCTTAATGTTTCCTGGGCTCCACAATGCCCACTGTCAGGTTGGTGTCCTGTCTTCCAAGGGCTGCTGATGCCTCAAAAAACTTTGAAAACCTAATATTTAGGACAATTTAGCTTGCATGCTATATGTATTTGATAGATTTCTCCTCCTAATTACTCATTACTGAGAATGTGCATGAAAACATGCTCTATATCCCTTAGAGTGTATCTGCCTCTTTAGCATACTCCCTAATTCATGTCACAGTATTTCTGTGACATCACAATCTGTTGCCATGGGAGTAATTGTGATGTCAAAAATAGAGCACTATGGCCTTAGGTAGGAGAAAGCAACAGGAATAGATGAACTCATCAGGAGCAAAGATCATGTTTTCATGCAAATGGTCACAGTAATAAATAATGGGAAGGAGAAATACAGGACTAATATGAAAGTCAAGCTGAACTGTGTCTAAATATTATGTTTTGTTAAAGCTGTCCTAATGACGCCAGCAGCTCTTTAAGTAGCTCTGTTCATTTGTGTGAGAGTGTTGTATTGAGCCTCTGCGCCTGTCCCTTTAAGAGACTATCTAATCTGTGTAAGTATAATGATCTGAGCTGGGTCCAAGCAATTTAGGGCTTTGGACCAGCTAGCCAGTGTCTCTGTTTTGCTCCACTCTGCAGTCGCTACTTGCACAGAGGGAGCCTGTGTAGGAACTATGCTTATTTGCTGTTGGTACATTGGAGAAGTTTGTTTAACCTACTTTATTTGCAGCTTGCTTATTTGGATGGGAGCCACCATGTTAGGTCTGGGACTTCAAGTATATGGATGATTAGAACCACTGGGGACCTAAATGGATTCAGACCCCAGTGTTCTGTGGGAAGGAAAATCTGTAGTTTTGTAGTTTTTTGGCTGGTGCCAAATTAACCTGGAGGGGAGACTTAATTGTTACTGACAGCTCCTTCTGCTAACCGAACTGTTGGATTTACAAGGAAAAGCCCCAGTGTCCCAAGAAACAGTGGATCAGTTAGAGCTGGAGGCAGAAGTGTGAACAGCTTGAGTTTTCGAGCAGCTGCTCCCAGAAGGTGCATAGGGGAATCGTCCGGAAGAGGCCCAACTTGCCTCCCTGTCACATTCTCCTGTTTGGGACTGTCTTATAGCGAAGTCGGACATGTCCGATTCCAGCCTGGAACTGTGGCAGAAGAAAAGAAGAAGTTTATCAGTGCCACTTGCAATTTGGACCAAAGACTTGCTCCTGAAGTGATTGGCTCAGCTTCATAGGTTGCATAGGTGAAGTCAAGCTTATAGACAAAAGTCCAGGATTAAAATTGGAATACCTTATCCCTGTAATGCCTATCCAGACTATTCTTAAAAGTGTTCATGTTTGAACTACCTACAACACTTATTGGAAGATCATTCCATGGTACTACTACCCTTTGGCTGTACCAAAATTTGCACTGATTACGGTTCCATCTCCTAAGTAAAAGCTGTCTATTATGCCTCCTAGAACTGGTCCAACACAAGTTATGCTGTAGGCCTATCTCTGCCATAAGTTTATCTTCATCCATTAACCTAAAGAGCAGACATAAATCTCCCCATGCCTCCTGTAGTAAATGAAGAATAAGTTGAGGGAAGCCAATATTTCACTGTAAGCTATATTTTAAGCCTTTCACTGTTTTAGTTAATCTTCTCTGTACTCCTCCAAAAGATTTATGTCCTCTCTATTCTGTGGTGACCAGACCTGAGCACAGTACACCAACTGGGGCCTAACCAACGCACTATACAATGGAATGGGCACTTTCTCATCTCTACTGGCTATATGTCTGAAAATGCAGTTGAGGTTATGATTAGCTTTCTTTATCTGTGCCCTACAATGGGATTTAAACTTGAGGTCATTTGTAATAGTTATCTCCAAGTCTCTTTCCTCATTGATAACCTCGAGTGGTGTGTTGGTGAGTTTATAAGATGTCATACCATTATTGTTACCAAAGTGCATGACCTTGCATTTAGCAGTATTCAGAACTAGTTTGTTAATAACTGTCCATTCAAGGATCTCATCTATGGCCTCTTGTAGTGCTGTCATGTGCCCACAGCTATTTACTACTGCCCCATCCTACAATCATCTGCAAACTTGTAAAGCCAGATATTAGGATCATTCAGTTTCAGCAAAGAAATATAGATGTTAAAGAGGCTTGGGCCCAAAACAGAACCCTGAGGAACCCTACTAGTAATAGGAGCCCAGCTCGATAAAACCCCATTTAGTGTGTGACACGTGCTCGGATCAAAAGATTTGCTTAGTAAATCTATTAAATTGCAACCAGACTATATCTAAACTGTACCCACAGATAGCTGTGTATTCTGAATGTGCTGAATGTGTTATGCGGGCTGAGATCTGCTAGCCCACAGTCAAACCTGTTATGCCAGCTGGAGGCATCACCAGCAGAACTTATGAACGTCTGCCAGACGGTATACCGTGATCACTGTGACCACGATTGAGTGCTTTCAAAAACAGTGATTCAATCACTGCACCTGCATTCTGGGCTACCTGGCAGGGTAGTGAGCAGATACAGGGTAGGGTGAGTACAGAGACATGCTGTCGCATATACACACGGTGGGGGAGGGACCACGCCACACGATGGGAGGAAGGGTATGTGGGGTGTAGTGCAGTGGTTGGCAGCTGAGCTGGCCATATGGTGTGGTGAGTAGGTAGCAGACAGGGGTTGGGAGGGTGCCGGGTTCAGTTCTGGGTGCGATCTTTGTTTGCATCGGTCGGGGTTTTAATTTGATTTAAGTTTACACCCCAACAAGCACTCCCCTGGAATTCTGGAATTGAGAATCCTTAAATGGGGGCAGTGGACACAGCCCTACAAAACATAGTAAACCTGTCACCGGTTTTCATCATGTGATTGTACATCGCTGTAATTCATTTTGGCGATGTACATGCATCTAAATGGCTATCGCCTTCTGCGATCGCTGTTTTGACATAGAACCTTGCCAGACTGCTCATTCTGCCTGGGTCTTGCCAATTTGGCCTAGGCTGCAACTCCTGCACCAGAGACTGTTTCAGTGAGAGACCGGCTTAGGATCCAGCCCTGTGTAGCAACAACACGTGGTTGTGGCCACCTGGAGGAAAAGCCATGAAGAGGAGGTGTGTCATGTTGGCCCTGTTTCTGCATGCCCATCGGTCATCACCACAAGGTCTTTATATTGCCTGCCTTACAGCAGAATCCTGGCAGCATGAGTACAATCAGGGTAGCTCCCTGCAAGGAGTGTTTAAATCATCTGTGGTACCATCTAATTGTTTCAATTTCTTGGTTGACAAGGGACTGAGCCAACCAGTTCGGATTACATATAACCTGGTTGTTTTGCACGTTAACTGCCTTTCTTTCAACCAAGGGCCCCAGCATCAGCTGCAATGCCGACCACCCTGGGCAACACTTCTGGCTAGCCAGATTTTCCATTCTGGGTACCCAGTGGGTATGCAGTGTTCTGTGACTGTCAGCTTGAGACAAAAGCGTGCATGCAGACACTAAACAAAGTCAGATTGCTAATCGCTTTGACTAGATTCATGCCCTTCCTTGTTCAGTGCCCCTAAATAAACTTGATTGTCTTTTTTCACATTTAACTTGGCTAGTGTGCATATCATTAGTTGGGCTACAGTGTTAAAAGTGTGCGATTGTATTGCTAACCTTACTTTAGGTTCTCCACGAAGCTGCTGCAAGTCCAACCCTGGTGGTAAGTGCTAAGGTGTGTGCATATTATTTTGTTTCATACTGACAGTGAATTCCCTTATGTGTCAGGTACTGGGCAACTGGGGTGGTGGGTGGTTATAGCTTCCCAGAGAGGCTATAGCAGAACAGACAAATATCCCCAATACCACTACTCTGCATCCAGGCACCTTGTTAGAGAACTCAGTCCCCTCAACCTGTGGTAGCCTACAGGCAGAGGTAGTAGCCCTTGGAACAGCGCCGCTTAGGGTTACATCTTGGAGGCACTGCTGGGATAGGAGCCCGCCATGGCCAAAAGTTAGAATTTCAGTCAAGATAAATTTGAAGACAAATTTGAAATGGAGGCACTTACTATGCCCAAATGGAAAATTTCTCCCATAAGCTGGTTGCACACCGCATGATGAGGTGGAGTGAGGAAGAAGGGGTTGACCCTGCAATGCTTTTATTGCTACTAGATATCACTGTGGAGACTTCTAATGACACTATAGAGGAAATTGTGGGATGGTTAAGTGCCTGGGAAGGTTAAAGTGCGGGAGCGGGAGTAAGACCTGTTTGCACAGACTCTAGTGGTCCTCATTTCATGTAGCCTCCCCATAGACCCTGAGACAGTACCCACTGTGACCATGCCAGAAGAATCCCTGATGAGGTGGAGAGTCATTCACCTACACAGAGACCCATCTTCCCCTTGGGGTCCTCAAGGGTGGAAGGATTTAAAGACAAATTATTGAGACTTTTAGCTGGAGAATGGCAGACAGTTAAGAACTTAGCGGAAGGCTTTGGAGGACTCTGAGGAGGTCACGCCCATTCAGTCTCCTTTGGCCTCCCAGCTTCCCCTAGGGCATCCACCATTGTAGAGTCCCCATTGTGATACCCTCAGTGCACCTGGACTCTTATCGCAGGCTCAGGCTGTTTTCAGGTGCTGTTCCTGTGCCTGTGGGGAAGATTACTTGGAAAACTGGATGGCCTATGCCACCCCCTGGTACAAGGGTGGCAGTGTTCTGAAGGGAGAAACACAAGATACTTATGGAAAGTCTGAGGGGCCCTGCACTGGAAGCTATCTGTTTCCTTTGGTCCACTAACCCAGAGGCCTCTGCTGCTGAGTACTTATCCGCTTTAGAAGTGGTATTCGGTAGTACTGAATCTGGAAAGGATTTGATGTTTAAATTCAAGTCTACTAAACAGTGGAAGAATGAGAGACTGTCTGCTTTCATGACCTGGGTAGAATGGGCCTTGCAAAGGGCACATCACAAAGGAGGTATCTCAGCTAGTGAACTGAATCGTGTCTAGAGATGCAATGATTTAAATTCATCCAGCAAGCCTGAGATGCAGTGGGCACTGGCTGCCACTTCTGCTACCTGGTGGGCAATGCAAAGTGCTCACTCCACCTTGTTATTACCACTTCATGTTAAGGTGGAATGGCAATGCCAAGTAAGGCGAAGTCATTGTTTTTAATGGACTCGTGTCTTCTCATTATGATTCTAAGTGATCCATTTGGTGTTTCAGATTTGGCAGCCCCCACACACCACATGGCTTACAGTACTGTAAGTCACATGCTCTTTAGCTAGGCAGGAAGGAAGTGAGTAATACAAGCAGACACTTTACTTTCTCCTGTGCAGACGAGAGAGAGGAGTGTGTTTTGTGACTGCTGATACTTTGAGATCAGAGGAGGAGGAGATTTAAACTTTGATTTATACCCAACAGCTTTCTTAAAAGCTACATTTTTTGTCTTTTCTGTACTCTTTTTACTTAATTTGTTCTTTCTGTAAATTTAATTTTTCTTACCTTTATAAGTAGTTAGTTGTTTGTCTGTGTGACTGTGTGTGTGTTGTGTGACAGTGTGAGTAGTGATTGCTCGGACTGAGGGAGTCAGTAGGAGAGATGGACCAGGGGTGAGGGAATGTCTGGGGTGGGGGCAGCTCTGGGAGAGCGTGGTAGTGGTAAGCATCGTACTTGTGGGATGCATGTGGTGCATGGGCACCCATTCCTGTCAGACCACTCGAACCTGTGGAGTGCCCCACCCCCTGGAAGCAGGACCAGTACCACCTCCTGTCCTGACTCTGAGGCAGTTGAACCACCACTGCCAAGTCCAGCACTAGGTCCTCTGGAGCAGGATGCCTGTTCCCTGGGCCCAGGTGTGGGTCCCATCCCTGTTCAGCACCGTGATCAGCCAGCTGCCAGTTCATCTGGCCCTCCCTGCATGTGCCTGGTCCTCCCAGCACCTCTGTAGTTTGGCAGTTTTTGACTGTGTCAGGGGAGCAGTTTGGTCAAGTGCCACCTATGTGAGGTGGAGGTGCTCCATGGCCACCAGGGGACTCACCTGGGTACTGGGGCCAGCACACCCATATGCTTAATCACCACCAGTTGGAGTGGCAGGCTGCAACAGAACGGACCATGCCTGCACCTACTGGCCATTCTGTGGCAGAGGGTGGAGCTGTGCATGGCGGCATCCCTAAGAAGAGGACGGCACAGCAGCACCTTCTGCTCCACCAGCACTCCCACCCCCACCACCACCACCACCTGCAGGTCAGCCTGTAGAATGTGTGGGACCCCAGAGAACTGCGGTAACACAGGCTGACTTGGCAGTTCTCTGGAGTGCTGTTTGAGAAGAACAATGAGAGGGTGAGTGCTGTGGAGCAGTGGTTGGATTGCATAGAAGGACATCAGTTGAAAATTATATCCATGCTGGAACTGCTGCTGGATCACCATGGATTCCACATTAGTTTTTTTTCCTCACACCATGTGCCCCCAGACCTTCCTTGCTGTGTTATAAAATGTATTCCTCCACCATCCCCAACTCTTGTATGTAATTATGCCCTTTTTTGTTGTCTTCCGTATGTGTGATACTTTGTATTCTAAGCAGTGCAAGTATACTGTGCTAAATTGCATGTGTGCAGTCAGTCTTCTTTCAGTCTGTGTATGTACTGCAGACACTGTCCAAATCCTGACTTAAAGACACTTATTAATGAGTACAATGGTGGGATAGTGAAGCCTGGAGAGATACTACAAAACAGACTTACAATACATCCAAGGAACTATTAAAAAATGAATGTTGTGATTTGTGATGTGATCGTAGAATTGTGATTTGTGACAGCATTTGTGACCATGATGATGAAGAAACCCGAATGCCTCACTGGCTGTACTTCCCCAGGCTCCAATGAGGTGTGGCACAAAACTCCTGACTTAAACACACTCAGTGAGTACAATGGTGGGTGGTGAAGCATGGAGAGATACTAAAAAACAGACTTACAATACATGCAAGTAACTATTAAAAAATTAATGTTGTGATTCGTGATTTGATCGTAAATCGTGATTTGTGACTGCATTTGTGATCGTGTTGATGAAGAACATGATTTGTATCACGAGTGACTCGTGATGATGGTCCTGACTTAAAACACATATTAATGAGTACAATGTTCATGCAGAATTATGCACCACACCTGTCCAGTACTCTGAAGGCAAGCCAAAGAAACAACTGTGACTTAAGTTATAGATGGAGATTGGTCCCTAAAGAGATGCAAATGCACATACAGAATAAGATTGCACTGCGCACTGAAGAGATGCAGATGCAAAGGCACAACACCCTAAGCAGTGCTCACCATCAGAAATTCAAATCTGGAAAAAATACCTTTGCCGGTTGGGACGGGCCCGGTGGGGAGGCAGTGTACTGCACTGTTGCAGTAACAGACACTAGTATTAGTGCCAGTAAAGACAACATAAAGAAGTACAAACTTACACAGCTGCAGTGGATAGCAGGTTCACATTGCTGAAATTATGTGGCACAATAAAAGGTGTCTGATTTGAAGACATGTCACACACATACTGCACACACACTAAGTAATGCGTGAGCAAATTGAAAACTTCACTAATATAACCACATATTTTAAACAAACTAAAGTTATGCATGGCTGCACGACAACAATCAGCAAAAAAATGGAAGAATTATTGAAAATATTACTGTGTGTACATTAACACAGTTATACAAGAAAAATATCACCAAAACAGAAAGCACTGTCTTTTCTCCAAGTTAATCTACCTACACCACAGATACGCCCCTCCCCAAAGCACACTTCCACTGTCTCTCAGTATACAGACTGAATGTTGTACAATTAACACTCAAAATCCACACACAAATAATAAATGCTCGATGATATGAGCATAGGAGGGTTTCTATAATCGAAGAACTAAAGTTTCAGCAAAAAATGACTCAAAAGGGCTTTTTAACAGCTTTTAAAAGGTTTGAATCGCAGAGCTCTCAGAGCAGATTGTCTCCTACAGCTTCCTACACACACACTACCCCAAACTGAGGCTGTGCAGAACAATCTAGAGCCCATGTGACCTGAAATCCCATGAATCACTGCAAAATTTATCTTTGGAGCTTACAAACAAAGGCGAAGGAATCGAAGTACATTGTTTTCAATGTACTTCACCTTAAATTGATGGGTACTGGTTTGGGAAGGCTGAGTAATGCAAAGTCATTGTTTTCAATGGACTTCATATCTAATATAATGCAAAGTACTCTGCTTCGCATTGTGGAGCACTCTGCAAATTAGCCTTCACTCGAATCACTTCAAGAGAGCTGAATTGGGGCCACTTCACCCATCTCTAATCATGTCAGGCTGGAACACATCCTTAAGTCTGCCCATTATTTGAGTGTGCTCATGCTGAAATTAAAATTCCAAGACCAGAAAGCTAACCCTCCTGAATACTGTTGGTTAATGAAGGAAATTCGGGAAGCAGAAAATTATGAAGATGGCTGGATTGATATGGGTTGTGAGAACTGCCACGACCCCCAACAGACCTATTGAGACAATAAGTTAGTGAACTATTAAAGGAATTGAAAGAACTAAAGCCAGCCAGCAAGCTACAGCCGAGCTTGTTAAAAATCCTGGCCTTTGCCCCACCAAGACTGAGCCTAGTTGTGAGACCCACGCAGGGTGAGGGGGGCCAATGCCCTTGTTGCTGGAACCTTGAGCTGACCCCACCATGGTAGAAGATATGAGGGAATTCAAGTAGCTATGATACGGGATCCATTTATGCCACCTGATCATCCGCCTCCCTTGAAGGGGCTATGGGAGCTGAGCCTGAATCTAAACCAAAGGAAGAGGGTAGGATAACAACCCCGATCACTACAAACCTCGTAAAGACCCATCCTGTCCTGCTGACCCCACAGCCTAGGTGTTTTGTTACCGTGCAGAGAAACTGCAAAGATTCTTGGGGTTCTGTGGCTACTAGCACTGATTCATGAAATATACTAAAGTCATCCACCTGTTGCTTAATTCAACTTAAGGTTATCCACCAACAAACTGAAAATACAAAAGGAATGCTGTTAAGAGGAAGAGCCAGTCTATTTTCAAACAAATAAACTTTTCAGGACCAGGGACTCAAGAATGGAGGTGGCCTTTATGATGATATTCACCAACTTATCCATGCCGCTGTCCTTGTTTATGCAGATCTCACCAAGCCTTATGTGTTACATACCAATGCCAGCCTAAAGGCACTTGGTGCTGTACTGTACCAGGAGCATGAAGAAGGATTACGCCAGTGGCATTTGCCAGCAGGAGCCTGACATCATCTGAAAAGAAGTACCCTGTACACAAACTTGAGTTCCTTGCACTAAATGGGCCATCGAGATCAATTTCCGAATATCTCTATGATGAGAAAATCTTAGTAAAACTAACAACAACCCACTCACGATAGTCAAACCTCAGCAAAGCTGGTTGCCACTGGTTACCATTAGCTATCAGCCCTCTCCACTATTCATTATTCAGTAGAGTATCGACCAGGCCTGAATCACATTGATGCTGATGCCCTCTCAAGAAGACCTGACACCAACTCTGAGTGGTGAGAATGTCCAAACAATCTGTTAAAGCTCTTAGTCAGAAGTTTGATAAAGATGAACACCCATCCTCTGAAACCATTGATTGCTTAGTGGACTGTCTGGGCCCTCTCTGACACTTGTGTTCCTATGTGCCTACTGCCATCTTTTTTTTTTAAACCAGGAGAGAGACACTAAACTGAAAGCTTGTTTACAGGTGTGACCTGGGAGCACAAGGAAGTTAAGTGACTTACTTAGTGTCACACAGTATGCAAGTGGGGCTATGGATTCAAACCCAGGTCTCCAGGTTTGTAGCTCAGATCCTTAAACCACTGCACTGCACTGCTATCTTGCAGCATTAGAATTCAGTACTCTGCCTCAACTTACTCTTGACAATAATTAGTGGGCCCAATCCCAAGATCCTATGATTGAGCCTGTGTTGAATGCCATTCATGCTAGGAAACAATGTGTCCAAGCTTCGCTCTCAAGATCCCAGAACTGCTCTCCTGTTCAGAGAGGGCCCAGGTTAAAGTTGCAACCACAAACTGCTCTACAGAGAGACTACAAACAGACACGGTCAAGTTGCCAAACAACAGCTAGTATTACCTACAGCTTTTAAACATGGGGTTTTAAGTGCAATCCATGACTAGATGGGACATTTAGGTTGTGATAGAACTGCTGTTCTGGCCTGTGCTTGTTTCTACTGGCCAAAAAGGGTCTGACATCGAGACTCACATCAGAACTTGTAGCCGTTGTCTGCAGAGAAAAGCTCAGTCCCAGAGGGCTGCACCTTTAGTTGCCACACAGCCTGAACACACACACCAGGGATAGTGCAGGACCATGGGAAGCCTGAAAGGTAACTAGGACCTCCTGGGAACAGCACTATTTTACTGGGGTGTTAGCCCATCGATGCTTTGTGTCAACTGCCTGCCAACCCCAGCCACCCTCCCACCCAGGGGCATTCCTTAATTTAAGGACCTCCCTTGTCATGTGACTTCCTGCCTCTCATTTTTCTAAGTCCCTGTTTTTCCCTGAGCAGATTATACACTTCCACCTCTAGGTGGCAAGCGCCAGTTCACTGCCTCCCTTTCACTGTATTCTCAATCCTCTCAACTTTACATTCTATACTCCACCACTGCTCTCTTCTGCCTAACTCTCCTGTACCCTACTCGGTGTCCTCTAGGTGTCACTACTGGCACCTCCTCAACTTCTTTTTCACCACGCATTTCTTTGGCCTTGCCACCCTGCCCACCCATTTTCCTTCGGTCCTGACCAGGCCTCCCATCCTGGGTTTTGAACCTTACACCCACTGCACCATAGTCCGTGGCTCTGCCACTATGTTAAAGGACTGCCACATAACTGGAAGCAACTCTTCTCCCCATATGCTCTGCACCATGTCCATCACTTATGCTCTCCATGCAGCTGCCTGACTAACACCATACTAATCCTCTTGCACATAGGCACCTCAACTCCCCCACAGGAACCACACCTCAGCCATTCCTCCCTACCACATATCCCCACTGTGATCCTACCCAACATCACTACCACACTACTACTGTCACCAATCCCAACCCTTGCACCCCCATATCACCCTTTCCCACCCCCATCTTCTGACTCCCTTGGCCCCCTCACTGTACCTGGTCATCCCACTGCTTCACCCCTTCCCATCCCTATCTCCCCCAGGGACAGACCACCCACGGTACATCACTCACCCACCACAGGCAGCACTTGGCACTTTTTTAGACTTGTTTCCTCCTCCTCCTGCTGTCGGGTAACATCCACCCAACCCAGGCCCCGCCACTGTCAACCCCAACTACCCCCACCACTGTCTGGACTTCACCTTACCTCCATTAACATATACAGTCTTCTCAAGAAATTTGCCCACCTCCAGAGCTGGATTGCCAGCACCAGCCAGATATCCTGGCATTCATTGAAACATGGCTCTCAAGTCCACCCCAGACTCCTTTATTGCCCTACCAGAATACATTCTCTTCAGGGAAGATTGATTAGGAAACATGGAGGAGGTTGTGCCATATACCTCCATGATACCTGCAAGGCTGGCCTCACCCCAGCTGGAACATGGAGCCCAGGCTATCTCTCTCAAAATCACCCCCTGACTCTTCCAGAGCCCGCTAATAATCACTGCCACCTATATCCCCACATGTCAGCAGAATCTTGCCCTTCAGCCACTACTACAGCACCTCTCCAACCTACCCAGCAAAGTGGAACAAATGACAATGGGTGACCTTAACATCAACTGGCTTGCCAGTTCTGCCTCCCAGGCTAAAGATGCTATTGCAGCCCTCAAACTCACTCAGCTGGTTATCTCCTCTATCCGCACCACCCTACTAATGGTGCCACCACTCTACTGGACATCATTCTCATGAACAGATACTATAAAATCACTGACACCATCATGCAGCCTAATGCCCTAATCGACCACTCCCCATCATCATCTCATGGTCTTGTAAGGTGCAGAAGCCAGTACCTAAATTTGTCCTCCGGCAACACCTACATCTTGGCAAAATGGCTCAATTCAGAGAGCATCTTGCCCACTGGGATTAGTCCCCATTGCTAGCCCCGACGCTAACACTGCCCTGTTCTACTTTGTCCACTCATTTAACTGCACCTGCACATCTTCACTCTCCTCACTAAATTGTTTATTAAAGCACGACTTCCTGTGGATTACCTCCTCCCCAATCTGTCAAATGTGGAACAGGGACAACCTCTGGCACAGGGCACTAGAACCTGGCAAACCTGCAGACAGGCAGACCCACAGTGATGCATGCAACAAATGCACCTGGGCCACCGGCAAGGCAAAATTCGACTACTGCAGGTCTACCCTTGCCTCCTCCTGGGGCTTTGCCCATAAGTTCTGGACAATATAAAGGAACTCAATGGGAAAATCACATCCCTCCCCAACTAGACATCAATGGCTCACTCTCCACAGACCCACAGGACATTGCCGATGGTCTCCACAGACCCACAGGACACAGCTGATGGTCTCAATGCTGCTTTTGGACCTAAGTGCAATACTACCTACTAATTTCTTCAACCCTGTCCACCCCCACCCTCTCCCCTACCCCCCACCCCTTACTTCTGGGCCTTCACTCCATCTGAAGCCAAACCCTACCTGCTTAAAGCCCTCAATGGTGCCAGCCACAGTAATGACACACTGGACCTCAAACTTCTATGACTTGTCTTGGAAGTAGTACTTGCCCTCTTACCAGTCTTCTCAATTGCTCCCTCTGCCTCGGCCAATTCCTCCATGCCTGGAAACCACAGTGATCACACCTATACACAAAGGTGGAGCCATTACCTCCCAGGAACTACAGACCGATATCAATCCTCCCCTCTCTCGAAGCCCTAGAAAAATTGTAGCAGACCAACTAACTGACTTCTCACCAACCACAATCTCCTCTGTATGGAGCAGCATGGTTTCCGCCACTGCTCTCCATGAATTTTCCAATTTTATTCATGCCGCTCTTGATAAAGGGTACCTGCAGTTGCAGTTTTCATCAACCTATCGAAAGCCTTCACACCATCAGCCACCCACTTCTTATATCCACCCTCACAACTAGGCTTCACAAGGCCCCTTGCCTGGTTCACCAACTACCTCTCTTCCCACTCGTAGTGCATGAAAATCAACAGTACCCTCTCCAGCAACCGCAAGTCAACTAGGAGTCCGCAGGGCTCATCCTCGGACTGCTGCTTTTTAGTCTATACCTGAATACGCCTCCCAACTCCTGCTCAGAAAAAATACTCCTCTACTTGAATGATGCAGTCCTCTTCACATCCCACCAGGTCCTAACCCACCTCCAAAGTGCTCTTCAAAACCCTTTAACCAGGCTGAATCCTGGTTCTTGGACTGCAGACTTGTAATCAATTTAAAAGACTAAACTCATGCTCTTCAAGACACAATCAAAATAAGTACAAAGACTCCCCACACTCTGTCCCATCCAGTACACCTCTCCCTCAAACAAGTCAGCACCTATAAATACCTTGACATAACCTTTGACACTGCTCTCTCCTTTCACAACCATAATGTACCCTTAACATAGAAACATAGAAACATAGAATTTGACGGCAGATAAGGACCGCTTGGCCCACCAGTCTGCCCATTTCCTCACCTACTGGATAAGCTCATGTATCCTAGTTAACCAGCAGCCTACTTTTTCCTACCCCATCCCCTAGAATTGCCTTATGACTGTCCCATGCATGCTTGAATTCCACCACTGTTTTTTGACTCCATGACCTCCTCCAGAAGGCTGCCCATGCATCCACAACCTCTCTGTGAAAAAATACCTTAAATTACCTCTGAGCCGCCTCTATCTTCAAATTCAGCCCCTTGTTCTTGCACACCCTTTTGAAAGATGCTACCTCTTGGACTTTGTTGATTCCTTGAGGTACTTGAAGTTTCTATCATGTCCCTCTCCTCCTTTCCTCGAGGCTATACATATTAAGCTTCTTTAGTCTCTCTTCATATGTCTCCGTGCAGACCCTGCACCATTTTAGTTGCCCTCCTCTGGACAGCTTCCATCCTGTCTATGTCTTTGCAAAGACTGGGTCTCCAGAACTGCACGCAGTACTCCAGATGGGGTCTGACCAGCTGTCTGTACAGAGGATAATAACTTCCTGTTTTCTACTGGTGATGCCTCTCCTATGCATCCCAATATCCCCCCAGCCCTCATTGCTGCCCTCTCACATTGCTTGCCCACCTTTAGGTCATCTGATATGACTACACCCAGGTCCCTTTCCATTTTTGTTGTTGTTGTATCTCACCCCATTGTGTACTCTTCCCTGGGTTTTTGTTTCCAGGTGCATTACCTTGCACTTCTTAGCATTGAATCTAAGCTGCCATGCATTTGACCATTCTTCTAACCTTGCCAAGTCCCTTTTCATCCTTTCCACCCCACCTTGTGCATCAACTCTGTTGCAGATCTTTGTGTCATCTGCAAGAGACATATTTTTCCTTCCAGTCCCTCTGCAATGTCGCTATAAAGACATTGAAGAGGACTGGTCCTAATACTGAACCCTGCAGTACCCACTAGTAACCCCCTTTCATCAGAGTGGACTCCATTTACTATTACTCTCTGTGTCCTATTTTCCAGCCAATTTTTACCCAGGCTGTCATCTTGGGACCCACTCCCAGGCTAGCTAACTTGTATATTAATCTTTTGTGTGGACTGTGTCAAATGCCTTGCTAAAGTCTAGGTAGGCCATGTCCACAGCCCCTCCCTGATCTACTACTTTGGTCACCCAGTCAAAGAAATCTATCAGATTTGTCTGGCATGACCTTCCTGCTGTGAATCCATGCTGCCTTGGGTCCTGTGCCCCTCTGGCCTCTAGATACTTGACAATTCTTTCCTTTAGAAGTGATTCCATCATTTTCCCTACCACTGAGGTTAAACTAACAGGTCTGTAGTTTCCTGCTTCTGCCTTGCTCCCACTTTTGTGAAGGGAATCACATCTGCCCTCCTCCAGTCCTCGGTACCACCCCATCCTCCCATGATTTGTTAAACAGGATAGTCAGTGGTGTCACTAATTCTACCCTTAGTTCTTTTAGAATTCTGGGATGAATCCCATCAGGCCCCATTGCTTTGTCCACCTTCAGTTTTAAGAGTTCTTTCAGAACCCTTTCTTCTGTAAATGGGCTGGTATCAACTTCTGTATCCAGTGTGTTTCTACTGTTTGTTCTAGGTACCCCTCTTCCTTTGTAAATACTGAGCAAAAATATTTGTTTAGTATCTCTGCCTTTTCACAGTCTCCTCTGCCCACCCTCCCCCCTGCTATCGACTCACGTGTTGGCCTGCTATACCACCACAAGAACTGCCTCCTCCCTAAAGCCCTGAGGCTGGCCATCACTTCCTCAGTCCCATCCCTAGTGGATTATGGCCTCCTAGTCTACAGTGCAGCCGACAACACTGTGCTCAACAAAATCAAAATGTCTCTTAACAAGGCCTGTGACTGCTTACTGGTTCCAGCAGGTTTACCCACACCTGTACAATTATATGCACAGGCAGATATACTCAACTTTGAGGAAAGGTGTGCTACCAAACCTGTTCTCTTCACTAAGAAAATAATAGCAGGCTTAACACCTCCAGGCCTATCCACAATCCTCAGCCCCTCCATCCCAACTATCTCCACCCAGAGCTCCCTCCAAATGGTCATTCAAGTACTCAGAGTCAGGACATCCCTGGTCCAAAGGTAATTTCTACAGAGCCCCATCCTGGATTAACTCCCTTCCTTCTGATATCTCCTCTGAATAAGGTATTGGACCCTTCAAAACAAACCTTTGGTACGATCTTGTCATCACCCGCTGTTGTGACTGCACCTAGCTGAGACAATTCCACCTCACTGGGACTCCCCAATGCCCCAGAGCCTTAGTCTACTTGTTGCTGTTTTATGTGAAATAATTGCATACCATACCTTGTTACACGCAATGACTACTAGCTACTATACTGTATAGGAACATTTTAATGCTGTATTTCCCACCTGTATATACCCATTATGTACATACTTGTATAGAAATTTTATATTTCTACACTGTGCCTACGTTGTACCTGTGATTGTATGTTCTGCCTTTGTACCATGACATGGAGCCTTTGTAAATGAGTCCATGATTCAAAGGTTTGCAATTCTGATAGCATTAAATGAATAAATAAAGAAACATTTCCACAAATGCACCCATGGAGCTTGTGTGTATTGATTTCTTGTGTTTAGAACCAGATCATATTGGTAACATGCTGGTAGTAACTGATCATTTTACTCGCTATGCCCAAGCCTATCCAACCAAGTACCAAAAGGCATCCACTGTGGCAAAAGGTTTAATAGAAAATTCTTTGTCCATTACGGTGCCCCACAGAGAATTCACTCTGATCAGGGAAGAAACTTTGAAAGCCATCTAATTAAAGAGATGCTCTCGCTCTGGGGATGCAAAAGTCTCAAACTACCCTTATCATCCTCAGGGGATCCACAGCCTATCACGACTCAATCACTCGCTACTAGACATGCTGGGCACACTTCATCCCAGAGATAAGTTGAGATGGAGTCAGCAAATAAGCACATTAGTTCATTCCTATAACTGCACTAGAAGTGATGCAACTGGGTTTTCCCTTATCACTTGCTGTTCAGTCGAGAAGCAAGGTTACCAGTAGACATCTGTTTTGGAGTGTTTCTGTGGAGTCAAAGCAGAGAACTACCTCCAGTATGTCCAGAAACTAAAACTAAGTTAAACCATGCCTACCAGTTAGCCCACAAAAAAATTTAGCAAACAAAGAAAGGCACGACAGATGTGTCAAGGCCCAAGAACTGCAACCTGAGATTGGGTCTTGATAAGAAATTTAGGACTACACGGGAGACACAAGATAGCCAACGGGAGGCATCACATCCCATACATTGTTGTCAGCAAGCTGGAAAAGCTGCCAGTTTACAAGGTGCGCCAGAAAATTACCTCATGAGCTGTGAAACAATGTAGAAATCACTTGTTTCCAACTGATAAATCATCATCGATTCTGCACCCCAAGATAGGTAGATAGATAGATAGATAGATAGATAGATAGATAGATAGATAGATAGACAGATAGATATTTTATTTCTAAAGTGTTCAATTCCATGGACTCTGGGCTGATATACAATTTAGCAACAGCAATACACATAAGCAGCAATTTATCGTTAAAACAAATTAAACATTTCTATTCATCCCTTAAAAGTCAAGATATCAGTCAATGAAAGCCTACAGGTACAGGTATTTCTTTAGTCTCTTTTAAAGGCTTCTACTGAGGGATCCTCCCTTAGATAACCAGGAAGGGAGTTCCACAGAGTAGGTGGCACCACTGAAAATGCCCTGTCCCCAGAACACTGCAACCTAACTCTGGGAACTCCAAGGAGGCTTACCCCGCAGAACAGAGAGCCCGGGTGGACGGTGTAGGGGACAAGGAGATCTTATAGATAGACAGGTCCCTTAGTGTAGGGTCCTGTGTGTCAAGAGCCCTGCCTTGAAGGCAATCCGCCCCTGACAGGCAGCCAGTGCAGTCCGCAGAGAACCGTGGTGATATGCTCACCTCTCCTCACTCCAGTCAACAATCTTGCCACTGCATTCTGCAACAGCTGCAGCCTGCAGAGGTTGCCTCCAGATAACCCTCGGTACAGGACATGGCAGTAGTCCAACCTGGAAGTGACGAACCAGCGTGGTCAGATCCTCAGGAGGATCAGGGCTCGGATTCATGCAATGTTCCTGAGATGGTAAAATCTGCTGCTGACGACGGCTGACACCTGTTCATCAAGTGTCAAACCATCATCCTGGATCATGCCCAAATCCTTCACCTGTCTAGATGGGGTAAGGGAATGCCCCTAACACTAGGCTGGGGGTAACCCTCATCCCCCGCCCTGATGAACCGGATACACAGTTAGTACCTCAGTCTTGTCTGGGTTAAATTTAAGCCAGTTTTGGAGTCATCCATACCTGGATCTCATTGAGGCATCTGTAAAATAGAGAGGCTAACACCTGGATATCGGGCACACAGGACAAGTACAGCTGGATGTCATCTGCATAGCAGTGAAAACCCAGCCTGTACTGTCTGATAATGTCCCCAATGGCAGCATGCACACTGTGAATAGCAAGGGTGACAAGACCAAGCCCTGTGGAACACCACACCACAGAGGTTTCAGGTTAGATGAGGCTAACCCCATCATCACAATTTGCACTTGCCTGTCAGGTATGACCTGAACCAGTTGATGACATTACTGGACAGGCCACACCAGAACCACAGATGGTCAAGTAACACCTAATGGTCCATGATGTCAAACACAGCAGAGAGGTCCAGGAGGACCAAGATGGTCTGGTCTCTCCTGTCCCTCACCATCAGGAGATCATTAAGCACCCTCACCAGGGCAGTCTCCATACTATGCCCCACATGAAACCCAGACTGGAGGGGCTCATATTTGTAGGAAGAGGCAAGATGTCTCTCAAGCTGTATAGCCACCACTTTTTCAATAACCTTCCCAAAATGGGAGGTTTGAGACAACCTGTAATTGCTCAGGCAGTCCAGGTCCAAAGAAGGGTTCTTCAAAAGGGTCTAATCAAGGCCCTTTCAAGGCCATTGGGAAGACCCCATTCCTCAAGGAACCCCAGAGGACCCCAGCAATCACAGGTCCAATCAGGTCCAAGCATCCAACCAAAAGTCGGGTCAGGCCTGGGTCTAGTTCACATTCGGTTGGCTCGCAGCTTCAAGATTATTTTCACCACCTCCTCCACCCCAACCAGCTCAAACCCATCCCAGACAGGAGGAGTGTTTTGACACATTTCAGGCCAGACCCTGCACCCCTTCTAGGAGGTACTTGAGGAGACCCTATGCCTAATAAAGGACACCTTGTCAGCGAAGAATACAGACAGCCCTCGTACCTAGTGCTAGAACCTGCTCCCCAACACAGAGACAGGCAGATGTAATAGCTCATCCACTGTGTGGAAAAGCTGAGCTGGTCTGTTCCTCACTGAAGCAATGTCCCTAGACAAACATTCTGCCTTCTTATGGGAGATTGTCCAATGATAGTCAACATAATGTGACCTCAGGGCCAACTTGTACTCCAGCAGGCCAGATCTCCTCCAGCACCTCTCTAACCTCAGACCCTTAATCTTTAAACTCCAGAGATCCTCATCGCACAAAGAGGTCTCTGGTGAGTAGATACTGCCCTCCTGGGACTGTAGCCGAGCTGCAGCTTAAAACACACAGTTAACCTCTCATCCAGTTGGTAAAGATTCAAGGCCTTCCATCAGCCATGCTCTCAATGAAATAGACCCAAGTATGAATCTGATGACAGTGAGTGTAAGGCCACCTACTGTCTGTCTTATGAACTGAGACAGTTTTTTCTAGGGAACCCTCTGTATAATATGAGAGATGAGGCTGGACCGTCAGAACTGCCTAATCCTCCAGCCCCTCCACTACTCTCGTGCTCCCTGAAAGTGAGGTGCAAAGTGTGACTTCTGATATAGCTGACTCCTTCTGTCTCATGGAACTAACTGAGCCTCAAGAGACCAATCCTGATCACAAGAGCACAATTGGTGACATACCAGATGAACCTGAAATGTTTGAAGATAATGACTCTGATGTTATGATGAACAATAATGCAAATGAAAATGATGATTCTGACAATATCAGTAATGTGTTATATGATTTAAATTCCATGGAATTTCCTCCTGATGGTGAACCTGGAATTTCAGAGCAAGTGAATGTCAGTGTATCTTCTGAATCAGAACTAACAGAAATGAAAATTACGTACCTATCGTAATTCCTATCTTTCTGTGTATCTTCACTATTCATCACTGTTGGGTGTTTGGCTGGAGACAGGCACCTCAGGGAGATTTTTGGGGGAAGGAGGAGCCGGCACCATTGGCGCCACCCACGAGGCTAACTCATTGTGTGGCGATATGAGCTGGCCAGTAACAGCAGTTGGATCCTCCCTCCACCCAGTTCTGCACACTGGGGAGGCAGAAGGAAAGAAGGTATAGAAGAAATAAGGTGGGGCAAGGGACCCCAAAAGACAGCAAAAAGGAAAAGGAGCAACTGAAAAGAATAAGCCAATGAGAGGACAGAGAAGAAGAGGGATCGAGGTTATGGGCTGGAGAAAAGGCCCCAGTCCCTGACAACCAAAGGTAGGACGGGAGATGAGAGAAGAGAGAAAAGGGATAAAAAGGAAGTTTTAGGGAGAGCAGGATGAGAGAGGGAGGCCAAGACCCATCCAGACAAGGCTGATCAGAAGATCACCAAGAGATGGATTCAAGGGAGGTTCAAGATTTGATAATCCCAATGGGTAAGGCTCTCCCTAGCCCTGATCCTAACTCCCGAAGGAATCCCACCCTTCCCTTCCCCTACAGTTACTGTAAGGAGAAACCCCTGGTTTTCTAGAGGGACGGGGAGGAAGGAAAGGGATCCTCAATAATACCATCCCCACAGGGAAGGTAAGAGAGAAAAGACAAGGGTCAAGTGAATTATGGCTAACCCCAGAATCACCCCATCCTGGATGAGTGAGAATTGGAACGCATAGGATGGCTGCATCCCACAGAGCAGTTCAGGATAGAGAAGAGGGCCACCATAAGACCTAAGGGGCCCTACTCGCCCATTTCCAACACACCCCTCGAAGGCCTCCTGTGGTCTGCTAGACAGGAGAGGAGAGAAACAACCCATGGGGCGAGTAGGGAGGCACTACGGCTCAGGAACTGAGGCCTTGTGAGGGAAGGTGGAAGGAATTCAGTGATGAATGGTGAAGATACACAGGAAGATCAAAAATTATGGTAGGTACGTAATTTTCATATCTTACCTGTGTCAGTATTCACTGCTATCACTGTTGGGTGAGTACCAGCTCCTGAAGGGGTCCCAAGAAACCCTGAAGGAATAACATCTCCTCAGCCCTCCGAGGGGAAGAATGGGGAGGGGACCTCCACTAGCTGGTTAGGTCTGGGACTGGTCAGGATGAGGCGGGTCCCTGAACCCTCACGGGAAGGAAGATGCCCTGAAGTTCCTGTCTCACCCTGCAGGAGAATAGATGTGTCCCTGGAAGGAGGAGACCAGTAACCTGCTGACCCCCAAGCTGTGAAGTGATCTCATTGGCATACTAAGATGCCCTTGACTGGTGCCTCGCCAACTCTAGACCTATCGCTGAGAGGGCTATGGCTTCCATGTAGCCTCCGAGTCGGGCAGCAATGCTAGTGCCTAGCCCAGCATCACCCACAGATGCCTGTTGTAGGCAGCATGGTGTGCCTGATGTGAAATGATAGCAAGCATCATCTGTGCAGAGGAGAAACTCTCCACTCCAGCTGATCAAAACCTAGAGTCAGGATCAAGGGCTGGCCATGGACCGGGGCGCCTATGCCTGGATGGGGTGTCCAGATGTCAGTCCAGAAGGTGGATGAGGCAAGAGCCTTGAGACTCCCAGGTTGCACAATACCACCTCTGGCAGTCCATAGGGGCTGGTTCTGAGGAGTATGGAAGCTCTGCACTGTGCACAATGCCTGCCAGAAAGGAATCAGCCAGGATGGGACCACCAAATGATGTGCCCTGTATTCATATAAAAAGGCTTGCATTGCACGCCGGAATTGTCTTGGGCATAACGAGAGATGTGCAAGTCCCTGACCAGTCTCCAAATGAAGTGCAGATACTGGGCCTGATTGGCATCTGAGAAAAGATGGACAGAGGGTCTTCTTCCTGTGCAAGAAGACGAGGTGACTGAGGAACTTGTAGAGTCAGATTCTGGCTGCGGAAAGGGGAACCAGTCAGAAGACCTGCTCAACCATAGCCCTAACTTACTGTGGAAAGCTGCAGTCCAAGATCTGAAATGTTCCCAGATCAAAGGCCGCAGAGGATCTACGTGGCTTGGGAGAAGAGAAGAAGCTGGCTCGAGAGGCATGGGTGAACCTGCCACCGACGCGTGACGTGTCTCTGCCAGGGCTAGAGGAATCTACAGGAGAACCTGGCATACAGGAATCCACAGTTCTGTAAATTCCCGACCTGTTAAGGAACACAAATCAGTCAGGACTTAACCCTGTAGGATGAGCTACCCTATGAGGGACTGGGGCTGCATGGATCCAGAAGGGCGGTCCCCATCCCTACCCAATGAGACCTCCCTAGAAGAGGATGAAGGAGGAGACTGGCCTCACACTACAGCTCCTCCCCTGACCCAGTAGGGCCATGGGAGTGTGCCAGTGTCCTTTACCCCATTCCCTCAACCCCATCGGCTCCAAGGAAGCTCTCTTCCTTCCACCCTGTACCAAAGAGCCCCCAACTCAGACAATCCCCGAGGGGGCCGTGAAGGGGAGCTCAATCTTGATTCTGAGAGGAGGGATGGCACTGGGGACAGCAGCTACTCCCTCACTCAGAATTCCGATCGCCACACCCGGCTGCAATGGGACCACTCAACCCAGCTGACTCCCTAAGCCGCCATCAGATCTAGAGTCAGCATGGGCCACAGTCACTGAAGCCGTAGGAGGGGCATGGGGAGTCACAGGGTGCTAGGCATGGGGAACCCTCTGACTCTGAAGAATCAGGCCTCCAGTTTGAATCAGTCTCCGAATAATCTGGCTCCAAGAGGAGACAATCAAGAAGTGCTCTGACCGGTGGCCTCAGGGGTTTCCCCAGTTATAGCACAGTGGCGGTGCTGCAACCGACCCCTGCACCCTTGCTGCTGCCGATCATCAGAGCCATGAACGGCCCCAGGATCTGAGAAGGCACCATCGGGTGGTGCCAAGGAACACCTCGTGCTGGGACCCGCAGCCTTGGGCCCCGACAACAGGGATCCTGCACCTCCAAAGAGGTGACTGCCAGAGCGGTGGTCCCAGCTCTGCCCCAATTGGATCTGGACCAGGCCTCCAGCACCATGGTAGGAGCCTCCTATGGAAAGGCATTGAGGCGAGGAGGCCCTCTTCACCGGACCGTGTAGGCCCAGGAAGGTACTCAGAGGAAGGGCTGAGTGCCCTGCATTTGGACCAACCCGAGCGATGACACCCCCCGAAAGTCAGCAGAGCCCTGCTGATTTTTAATTTCAGTGCTCCAGAACTCGGTGGTCCATATAAAAGCAGGCATCACAGGAATCCATGTCACGTTGAGGTCCAAGGCAGGAAAGACCTCAGGAACACCAACGCATGGAGGCTGACCTGTTTTCTTCTACCATTTCTTGTCCCGAGGACCAGGCATGACATGAATGGTAACTTTAAAACAAACCAGAAAAGACTCAATGCTGTTTAATTAAAAGGAAAAATCTTACTGGTCTGGAAAAGCTTCAAGTAGGCAGCAGAACTGAGGTGCAGTTGCAGTGGAGAAATTGAAGAATGGCATTGAAAGGCCAAGGCATTGATGTTGACTAGGCTGCGCGAGAGAACTCTCAAGTGAGGTACTGTCTCAACAGTGGGAGAAGCAGAACTAAGGTGGAGGAGGCTCCATTGGCTGTTACTGGCCAACCCACTAGCACCACACAATGCGTCGGCCTCATGGGCGTGGCGCAGTCAGCTCCTCTTCCAAAAAAAGATAAAATCTCCCATGGGGTGCCTGTATCTAGCCAGATACCCAACAGTGATGAACGGTGAAGACTGACACAGGTCAGATCAAGGCAAATGAAAGTGTTCCTTTATTTCTCAACTGACTGCCAGTGCACAGGCACCCTTTTCATCAAAAGCTGACTTACTGATGGACAATGAACTGGGAATGATCAACCCAAATGCAAATGTTGAAAGGACTGAGCCTCTGCCTACCCCTCTCAGAAAGTCTGGAAGAGCCACAAAACCATAGTGTGCCTTAGTTATGACTCCCCAGAAAGGCCTGTAGACCTCCCAATGAACACAGTTCACAAAGGGTGTATATTTCTGAAAACTCTCTTCCAAAACTAGGCTACTCTGCCACCTCAAAACTCTCAGTGAAGCCCTCCAATCAGCATACTATTGCCCTTGCCCAGTGCAGCCCCAGTGCAGCTGATAGGACAGGCCCCAAGCCATGTGGGTTAGTGTGCAGGAGGTAGTACAAACAAGGGTTGTACTAATAATGTGTTTAACTACTTGAACCTGTTGACTTACATAAGAACATACAAAATTGCCAGCAGAAAAGACCCACAGATCTATCAAGTCTGCCCAATTGTGCAGCTCTTAGTTTCATATTACTACAGCTGCCCCAGCCCCACCCAGACCTTTCCTTCCTCCCTTTCCTGGTCTTTCCCACCTTTGTGTTCTTCTCTGTACTAATCCTGCCCTTGACTCTATCCCAACCCCACTTAAAGCTATCCACTGTCCTCAGTTTGATTAACTGCTCCGGTAGTGCATTCCATCTTGCCACTGTTCTCTCTGTAAAGTAGTGCCTACTCATCTCCCTCTTGAACCTTCCTCCTTCCAACTTCAGACTGTGCCCCTAGTGACCCTTCCCCTTAAGTGGAACAATCCTCCTCTCTGACTTTGTTTCTGCCTTTGAAGTACTTTAAAGGTCTCTATCATGTCCTCTTCCCTTCTCTCTTCCAGCAAATACATGTTGAACTCCTCAATCTTTCCTCATAAGGCAACTCCCCAGTCCCATGATCATTTCCAGAGCCCTGTGCTGCAATCCCGTCAGTAATCTCAGATCCTTTTTGAGGTATGGGCACCCATACTGCACACAGTATTCTAAGTGAACATTCTCCTTCTGCCTGTTCCACGTCCTGCATACATATGTACATGGACAACACCATAATATATGCCTCTGGCCCCAATCAAACCACTATAACAAGATTTCCACTCAGTTCAAACTTGGTTTCAGTCAAAACAACTAAAAGCTTAACACTTCCAAAACTGTCTCAATGACCTTTGGAACCATGCAAAGACTTGTCAAAACTACAAATACCTCTCTAGTAACATCTCTGGATGGCACCCGTCTTAAGGCTGTCCCTTTGTACAAATATCTTGGAGTCTGGCTGGACCCACAGCTAAGTTTCTCTACCCACATCGACTACATGATCACCAAGCTCAATCCAAAGCTTGGTATTCTTTATTGAAATAAAGACTTTCTACCTCTCCATGTATGCAAGAAACTTCTAACCAAAATGATCCTGCCTGTCATTGATTATGCCGATATTGTTTACTGCACTGCACCTACACCTCACTCTCCTCGACTCTACTCCCTCTATTATGCTCTTTGTTGTTTTGCCTCCATTTCTCCTTACATATCTCATCACTGTTCATTACAATCCTCTCTAAAGCTCCCCTGCTAGCACACACACGCTGATGTCAACTCATTATCCTTTATTTGTAAATACTGGTTCAACCTGCTCCCCTCATATATCTCTTCAGTCCTCAAGCCTGCTCCAGCCTCATCATACTCCCTACGCTCTAGGGACTCACACTCTTTCTCTCTCCCCACTCCTCCTCGATTCAGGGCAAATCTGCCTTCCACTACCGACTCCCTCCCTTTGGAATACACAGGCTCCTGAATTACTTAATCAGCCACTCACCATCTGTCAAAACAAAGCTCCAGCTCTACTTTACCCTGCGTGCACCCATTAACTCCTCTTAGCATTGTATTGTCTATCCCTTAGCTATCAAGCTGAGCTTAGTACCACTTGCACCTTGTAAGCAGTCATCTCATTGCTCTCAAACCAAGACAAATCCAAGGCACACTGTTTTCCATTAAAGAAACATTTTAGTGTGACTTTTTGCTGTACCAGTGTTCATCAAATCTACTGGAGTATGATTATCATTGTAAATATTGTATATTGTATATCTAGGAACACAGGATCCAAGAAAGCATGGGTTTACAACAAGAAGGTCCTGTCAAACTAATCTCATAGATTTCTTTGACTGGGTAACCAGAGTGGTGGACCGAGGGCAGCTGATGCCTCACCTTGACTTCCAGCAAAGCTTTCAATACTGTTCCACATTGAAGATTGATTAATAAGCTGGGGAGGCTTGGGGTGGTTCAGAAGTTGGTCACCTGGGTGGCAAACTGGTTGGCAGACAGAAAACAGAGAGTGGTGGTAAATGGTATGCAGTCAGAAGAGATGCAAGTCATAAGCTGGGTACCTCAGGATCAGTCCTGTGGCCAGTCCTTCGATATCTTCATCAGTGACAATGCAGATCAACTGGAGGGTAAGGTTTGTCTGTTTGCAGATGACACCAAGATCTGCAACAGAATAGAGGATCCAGATGGGGTGGGCAGAATGAGAAGAGATCAGGATAAACTGGTAAAAAGGTCAGAACAGTGGCAACTGGTTTAAGAAGTGCAAGATCATGCACATAGGGAAGAGAACCATGAAGCCACCTATAGGTTGGGAGGAGTTGCTGGCAATCACAAAGGAAGAAAGAGACTTGGGCATCATCATCACAGATGACCTAAAATCATCCAAGCAGACCACTAAAGCAGTAGGTAAGGCTAGAGGGATGTTTGGGTGTATTAGCAGGGTATCACAAGTTGTAAGAGGGAGGTAATAATGCCTCTTTGCAAGACTCTGATTAGGCCTCATCTGGAGTACTGCATGCAGTACTGGAGGCCACACCTGTGCAAGGACATTAACCAAACTGAGGCAGTCCAGAGAAGGTCAACAAAATGGTGCAGGGACTGCATCAGAAAAGAGATGTGTAAGAACAAGGGGCACAATTTAAAGATAGAGGGGGATGGCCTAGGGTAATGTGAGGCCATTTTTTTCATGGATAGAGTGGTAGATGCATGGAACCACCTTCCTGGGGAGGTTGTTGGGTCTAAAACAGTGGGAATTCAAATATGCATGGGACACACATAAGGCAATTTAGTGGCCAGATGAGGTGCACCCCAGGGTCCTTAAAGAACTAAGAGAGGTGGTGGCTGAACCTCTGGCTATCTTGTTTAGCTGATCATTGGAAACAGGGAGGTACCCAAAGACTGGAGGACAGCAGATGTAGTCCCTTATACAAAGTGGGAACAAAGAGGAAGCAGGGAACTACAGACCAGTCAGCCTCACCTCGGTAGTGGAAGATCATGGAAGCACTACTGAAGGAGAGATTAGTGGAACATCTGGTTGTCAATGGAATACAGGACCCAAGGCAGCATGGTTTCACCAGGGGAGGTCATGTCAGACCAACCTCATTGAATTTTTGACTGGGTGACTAGGAGGTGGATCAAGGGAGGGCAGTGGACATGGCCTATCTGGACTTCAGCAAGGCCTTTGACACTGTGCCACATAGAGAGACTATTACGCAAACTGGGGAATATGGGTGTGGGCAGGACAGTAGTGTGGTGGGTAGGTAACTGGCTGGGTGGCAGGACACAGAGGTGGTGGCAATGGCTGTCCTCCACAGAGGGAAGAGTGACCAGTGGGGTACCACAGGGATCAGTGTTGGGACGGTCCTATTCAACATCTTCATCAGCGACATTCATAGGACCTAGAAGGCAGAATTTCACTGTTCACTGATGACACAAAGCTCTGTAACAGAGTAGACACACCAGAGGGTGTAGACAGAATGAGAAGGGACCTGCAGAAACTTGAAGAATGGTCAGAGGTTTGGCAGTTGAAATTCAATGCAAGGAAGTGCAAGATAATGCATATAGGGCACAAAAACCTGGCACAATATATCAGTTGGGGGTGAGGATATAGCATGCACCAAGACAGGAAAGGGATTTGGGGTTATCATCTCTGATGACCTCAAGGTAGGGAAACAGTGTGACAAGGCAGCAGGTAAGCAAATAGGATGCTGGGATGTATAGGCAGGGGCATTACCAGCAGGAAAAGAGAGGTCATAATTCCACTATACAAGACACTAGTGAGACCCCACCTGGAGTACAGTGTACAGTTATGGAGACCATACCTACGTAAGGACATAGACAGTGTAGAGAAGGTTCAGAGTAGGGCAACAAAGATGGTGCATGGATTGCATCACAAGTCCTATGAAGACAGGTTGAAGGAACTGAACATGTACTCCCTGGAGGAGAGAGAGGAGGAGAGAGGGATATGATAAAGACATACAAGTATCTTACAGGGAGGAACAGGGTGCAGGAATACACTATTTTAAGCGAAAAGATGTTCCAGGACTAGAGGGCATGGGATGAAGTTGGAGGAGGACTATTCAGAGGAAACATGAGGAAGAATTTCTTCAGAACGGGTGGTGGACAAGTGGAACACCCTGCCAGAGGAAGTGGTGGGGGCTGAAACAATCATGGATTTAAGAATGCATGGGATAGACATAAAGGAATTCATGGAGGTCAGGGTAAGGGCAACAGACTTCTAGGAAAACATAAACTGAACTTACAAGCTCAAATGGGCAGACTGGGTGGGCCATAGGCCCTTATCTGCCGACACTGTCTATGTATCTATGTATCTAGTGAGGGGGGATGCAGGAAGTAGGCTGTTGGTTAACTAGAATCTGCAGCTATCCAATAGGAAGGAAATGGGCAGACTGGGTGGCCAAGCGGTCCTTATCTGCTGTCAAAGTCTATGTTCTATGTTTCTATCAGAAAACATATGAGATAGATTAAAGGAGCTCAATATGTATACCCTAGGAGCAAAGGAGGGAGAGAGGAGGATCGAAACATTGAAACATCTTAAGGGGTATTAACAAGGTGAAAGAGTCTAATGTTTCAATATAAGAAAAATAGCAGGACAAGAGGACACAGCATGAGATTATAGGGTGGCCGATTAAGGGTAATGTGAGGAAGTTATTTTCACAGAAAGGGTGGTGGATGCATGGAACGCCTACCTCAGGAAGTAGTGGATATGAATACAGTGTAGGGCTTCAAACAGGCATGGGATAGGCATAAGGGAGCAATAAAGATGAGTATGATTAGATAGGCCATTGACAGAGTACAGGCCGCACATTCATAAGTATAAAAATGGGCAGAATGGATGGGCCTTGCAGTCCTTATCTGCCATTAACTTCATGCTTCTATATTGCTGTAAATATTTGTATTATTGTTTGCATTTATCTTGTACTTGATTTTGCCTTGTATAATCTACTGTACACACTGTGTTTTCCCATACCCCAATCCCCTGGGTCACAACCCGAAAATGAGTCCTGCTCAGTGTGCATTTCCTGTCACCAAATGTTTAAATAAAAGTGATCTATGTGAGGGCAGGATGACTCCCTCCTTTCTAGAGGTGATTCTCCTGGGAATGCACCCTAGCATCCTGTTTACCCTTGCTGCCACCCTCCCACACTGCTTGATACTCTTCATGTCCCTGTGACTATTACCACAAGGTCCCTTCTCCTCTGGAGCTGTTACCTGCACTCCAGCCAGTAGTTGGTCCTGGGATTTTTGCCCTGAGGTGCATGATCTGCACTTCTTAACGTTAAACCCCAACTGCCACTCCCTAGACCAGTGTTCAAGTTTAGCTAGATCCTCCCTGAGTGCCTGCTTCCCTTCCTCATTGTCCACTTTTTGCACAAATCTTACTATCATCTACGAACAGGCTGATTGTACTCTTGACTCCTCTGCAATGTCTCCAGTGAAGACATTGAACAAAACAGGGCCCAGCACTGAACCCTGCAGTATCCCACTTGTTACTGGCCTGACCTGATGTCTCCCTCACAACTACCATCTGTTGTCTGCCCAGCAACCAGCTCTCAACCTACTTCCCCCAGTTTTCCCCATGTCCCTCAGCATCCTCATTAACCTCCCATGAGGCACTGAGTCAAAAGCTTGCTGAAGTCCTAGTTAGGACAGCTGCAGAGGGTCTTCAGCCAACCACTCTAGTGACCCAGTCAAGAAGTCAATCAGGTTAGTTTGGCATGATCTTCCGAGACAAACCCATGCTGTCTCTCTCATCCTGTAGACCATTACTATGGAGGAAGGTTATCAACCTCTCCTTTAGAATGGTCTCCATCAACTTCCCACTATGGGAGTCAAGCTTACTGGTCTGTAGTTGCCCGGTTGGTCCTGGGTCCACTCTTGTGAAGGGGCACCATGTGAGCCATCCTCCAGTACCTGGGTACCTTCCCCATCTCCAAGAAGGTGTTGAAGAGGTCCATCAGAGGGCCTGCCAACACCTCCGCTAGTTCCTTCAGGACCCTTGGTTGTACACCATCTGGTCCTGGTGCCTTTTTCCACCCACAAGGCTTTAAGGTCCTTCAGAACTCTATCCTCTTAGATGACCCTGTCTGTTATCTCTGCACCTCCTTCACCTTTGTCCCCTTTCTCCTGCGGTATTGGGCCATCCCTTTCTTTAGTGAACACCAAGCAGAAGTACTTATTGAGTGCATTTCTCTGTTCTTCCCTTGTTCCACCCATCCCCTTCCTCTTGATTCTAGCAATGTCATCTCTACAACTCCTCTTCTCCCTTATGTATTTAAAGAACCCTTTTCCACCCTCTCTGATCCCTGAGCCAACTTCAGCTCTTTTGCTGCCTTGGCAGCCCTGACTGACTTCATCACCTCCCTAAAAGCCTTGGCATTTTACACCCATTATTGCTTCACGTGTCATAGGCTAACCATGACATATTGCACCTTGGCCACTAGGTAGAAACCGTATTTACCAAGTGTTTCTGTTTCTGTTCAACATGCATATTAAGAAAAAATGTGATGAGCTGTATAGACCTGTCCGTGATCCAACTAGCCTAGGGGTGTATACGACAATGTTATAAGTTATATTATGACTCAATCCAGTCCTTGAGCCATGCTCCCACCCTGTGTATGATGACCTGTATATATCTGTCAGTTGAACTTGCTAGTCTAGAGTGTATAATCTGAAATGTGCTTACTATTGTATGTTTCCTTAGCATCAAATGATGTATTTCCCACGTTTGTTTACTGTGACAAAAAACTGTACTCTCTTTGCCATGACTCCTTGACTGTTGTTCCTCATGTTGTACTCTCCTGGTCATTCCTGAAAATAAGGCATAATACTTGTCTAGTGTACTTACCGTAAACAAAAGATAAATAAATAAATAAATAGATGCCTTTGTGAACACCTCTCTATCCTCCTCACGCATCGATTTTTTGAACTTGATGAAGGCCAGTCTTTTTCCCTCACCTTCCACTCCACTTTCTTGCTGAGCCAGCAAGGTTTTTGAACCTGGACTGCTTATTCTGAGATTTGGCACACATGTTCAGGGCCTCATTCAGGCCCTTCGTAATGATTGCCACTTCTGTTCAGCATCAATCACTGGGTTCATTTTAGATAAATACCCTCTAGGATGCTGCCCATTCTAGCAAAATCTGCCTTCCTGAAGTCCAACACTTTGTCTTGATTAGCCGACTCCCTCCCTGTGTTGAGGAGGAACCACACTGTGCGTGGTCAATTCCTGCTAGATGGTCCTGTATTACCACATCTTGACTTGATCACATTTGTTATCACCAAATTCAGTATGTTCTCCTCTAGTAGGTTCCATCACCCCTTGCACCAGGTAACTGTTTTGTATAGCCTCCAACAGCATCTGTTCCTGTGTGTACTGTAGTTACCGCCCTGCCAGTCAACCCTAGGTAGGGTGAAGTCTCCCACTTTAACTGTATTTCCTGCCACTGACCTTCCTGATTTGATCCCCAGCTCCCAATCCACCTCATTGCTCTGTGGGAGTGGCCTATACACCACCCCCATCCTGAGCTCTTACCTTTAGGGCTATGGAGCAACACTCATAGGACTTAGAAACATACATAGACTTTGACGGCAGATAAGACCACTAGGCCCATCTAGTCTGCCCATTTCCTACCTACAGGATAGGCTGCAGATCCTAGTTAACCAACAGCCTATTTCTTCCTATCCCCACAATAATTGCTTTATGTCTGTCCCATGCATTCTTGAATTATCCCATAGTTTTAGACCCACAACCTTTCTCAGGAAGGCTGTTCCATGCATCCACTACCCTCACTGTGAAATAATACTTCTCATATTGCCTTGAACCCCTCCCCATCTTTAAATTGTGTCCCCTTGTTCTTGCGCGTCTCTTTTTCTGAAAGATGCTACCCTCTTGGACTTTGTTCATTCCGCTGAGGTACTTAAAAGTTTCTATCATGTCCCCTCTCCCTTCTTTCCTCAAGGTATACATATTAAGCTCTTTAGTCTCTCCTCATACAGCTTCTCCTGCAGACCCTGCACCATTTTAGTTGCTCTCCTCTGGACTGCCTCTGTCCTGTCTATGTCCTTATGGAGATGGGGTCTCCAGAACTGGACACGGTACTCAGATGGGGTCTCACCAACTGTCTGTACAGAGGGATAACAACATCCTGCTTTCTGCTGCTGATGCCTCTCCCTATGCATCCCAGTATACCCCAGCCCTCCCTACTGCCTTCTCCCATTGCTTGCTAACCTTAAGGTCATCTGATCCGATCTTAGGTCCCTTTCCTTTTGTTGTTGTTACTACCTCCCCCCATTGTGTAATCTTCCCCTGGTTCTTGTTTCCCAGGTGCATTATTTTGCACTTCTTTGCATTGACTCAAGCTGCCATACTTCTGACCATTACTCCAATCTTGCCAAGTCCCTTCTCATCCTTTCCATGCCTCCTTGTGTATCAACCCTGTTGCAGATCTTTGTGTCATCTGCAAAGAGGCATACTTTTTCCTTCCAGTCCCTCTGCAATGTCACTTATAAGACAATAGAAAGGACTAGACCCAGTGCTGAACCCTGTGGTACTCCCACCAGTAACCCCTCTTTCTTCAGAGTGGACTCCATTTACAATTACCTTCTGTGTCCTGTTGTCTCTAGCCAATGTTTTACCCAGGCTACCACCCTGGGACCCACTCCTAGGCTGGTTAATTTGATTATTAATCTTTGTGTGGGACTGTGTCAAATGCCTTGCTAAAGTCTAGGTAGGCCATGTCCACAGCCCCTCCCTGGTCTACTACTTTGGTCACCCAGTCAAAGAAATCTATTAGATTTGTCTGACATGACCTTCCCGCTGTGAACTCATGCCTTGGGTCCTGTGCCCCACTGGCCTCTAAGGTACTCAACTATTCTTTCCTTCAGAAGTGACTCCATCACCACCCTACCACAGAGGTTTCAGACTGACAGGTCTGTAGTTTTCTGCCTCTGTCTTGCTTCCACTTTTGTGAAGGGGAATCACATCCGCCTTCCTCCAGTCCTCGGGTATCATACCATCCTCCCATGATTTATAAAAAGAGTAGCCAGTGGTTTCATTAGTTCCCCTTAATTCTTTTTAGAATTCTGGGTGAAGTCCATCAGGCCCCATTGCTTTGTCCACCTTCAGTTTTAGGAGTTCTTGCAGAATTCTTTCTTCTGTGAAAGGACTGCGATCGACCTCCTATCAAGAGTGCTTCTGTTAATTGGATTAGGCACTTACCCCTCCTCTTTTGTGAATACTGAGCAGAAATATTTATTCAGTATCCCTGCTTTTTCACTGTCCCCTCTGCCCACCCACTGTTCATTCTATTCAGCCTCCACTATCCCTCCCTTTGTCTTTCTACGGCTCACTGATGTACCTCATAAAAGGTTTTATCCTCTTCTTAACCGAAGTTGGCTATCCTTTCCTCAGTTTGGGCCTTTGCTATTCTGACTTCCTCCTGCTTCCTTCTGCCTTAACTAGTACAGCTCTCTGTCCTGCTCCTTCTGTGTTTCCTTATACTCCGGAATGCTATCTTTTTCTCCCTGACTTTCACAGCCACCTCTTTGGAGAACCATAGTGGCTTTTTTTTTCATTTTGATTTGTTTATTTGCTTCACAAAGGCTTGTTGCCTCTGTGATGGCAGTTTTGATAACTCCCATTGTTGCTCCACCCTCCTTCTAGCCTGTTTGCTAGTGCTTTTCTGAGGCACTCTCCCATCTTGCCAATGTCAGCCTCCTGAAGTCCAGTACCCTCACTTTTTGTATGGCTTGACTCTGTAACTGAGTTTAACATGAACCACACTGTTTGATGGTCACTTGTTCCCAGATGGCAACCCACTTCTAGATCTGAGATCCTCTCACTGCCTCCTTTGAGAGTATGAGGTCTAAGATTACTCCCTCACGAGTGGGTTCCGAAACTAGCTGTCTGAGGTCTGCCACCTGTGGGCATCAAGAATGGCCCTGCTATTGGATGTGGCTTGCAGCAAATGTGGTCCAGTTAACATCTGTCATTTTCAGGTCTCCATCAACAGTATCTCCCCTTTCTCTGTCATTCTAAGAATGCCTTCTATCATGTCCTTGTCCATTCCCTCCCCTGACATGGGGGTCTGTACACAACCCATGTGCGGATTGTGGTGCCCTTCCAGTCTCCAAGGTGACCCACAGTGCCTCCTCTCCTCCCTGTTTACTCTTTTGTTCAGTTGCTTTTGTCCCTTCCTTTACATAAGAGCTACTCCTCCCCTCTTCTCCCGCCTGTCTCTCTTGTAGGTTATGTACCCTGGTATGTTAACATCCCAGTCATGGTTCTCTGTGTACCAGTGTTTCTGTGACTGCTACAATATCCAGGCATCCCTCTTCCAACAAGGCCACCAGCTCTTGGAGCTTGTTGCCCAGACTATGGGCATTGGTAATCATTACCCTCCATTTCTTGATAGTCTTACTCCTTTTGCCCCATCCCTGTCCTTCTTGCCTTTGTCACTTTTCCATTTACCCCTGCCCTTTTCCACATAAACCTCTATGTTGGTGTTTACCGACTTACTACTATGATTTTTTTTGGGAAGCTTGGTTACCTGCTCCTTTCCAATGCCTCCCCTTGGCTAGTTTTAAATGCTTGCTAATGAAGCATTTAAACCTATCACCTAGCATCCTGGTTCCTTTTGAACAGATGCATCCCATCATGCCAGTATAGGCTTGCATCACTCCAGGCGGAACCCCAGTCCCCAGTGAAGCCAAATTCTGAGCTCCACACCAGTTTTTCAACCACTGATTGAATCCGTGATGCGAACACCCTAGCTCTCCTCCTATGCCATAGTTGGGCAGCACCTCCGGAAGACTTCTGGCCTCCCTCATTCCCTCCTCCTCTGGTACACAGTATCCCTCCCTGACATAAATAGCCACCCCTCCAGCCCTTCTCCCCTTCCTGGTCCCTGAGGAAAACCTTTGTAACCCAGTATCGAAGATCCCAGTCATGGTATTGGGACCCAGGTCTCCTAAGATGGTGGCAATATCACCTCTCCGTCTACAGTCATTGCCTGGAACTCTGCCACCTTATTTGCTAAGCTGTTTGCATTCAAGGATACAACAGTCCACCTTGTGCCACACCCTCCTCTTCCCATCTCTCCCTTCCACTTTTGTCTTCGTAACTTCCCTCATTCTCCTCCTCCTCTCTGGGGGAAAGGCTCTGGTCTCCTGGAAGGTGCCTCCTCCCTGCTGTTTATGCAAAATAAAGTGTTCTGATGCAGTATTCATTGCCAAATGGAAAAGTATAGTAATGCTGCTGTTATAGTAGCCAGTTTATTTTCACTGATGCATCAGAATTAATTTTGTGGTGTACCAATTAAACATGTGTAATTACGATAATGTTTTCTATATAGAAATTGTGTAATGTGTATAAACTTGATGTGGACGCTCATGTTTTTCCAGGTAGGGAAGAGTGTAACCCTCCAATTTTTGGGTTTACCTTAATTGCTTCCTGGGCTCCTCAATGCCCACTGTCAGGCTGGTGTCCTGTCTTTAAGTAGTTCTGTTCATTTATGTGAGAGTGCCATATTGAGCCTCTGCACCTGTGCCTGTAAGAGACTAGCTAATCTGTGTTAAGTAAATGGTCTGAGCTGGGTCCAAGCAATTTAGGCTTGTGATTGGCTAGACACTGCTCTGTTTTGCTCCACTCTACAGTCACTACTTGCTCAGAGGGAGCCTGTGTAAGAACTGTGCTTGTTTGCTGTTTGTACATTGAGAAGTTTGTCTAACCTGCTTTATTTGCAGCTTGTTTATTTAGATGGGAGTCACCATGTTAGGTCTGGGACTTCCAGTAATTGACTAGTAGAACCACTGGGGACCTAAAATGGATCTGGACCCCATTGTTCTGTGGGAAGGAAAATCTATAGTTTTGTAGTTTTTCAGCTGGTGCCAAATTAACCTGGAGGGAACCTTAACTGTAACTGACAGCTCTTCTGCCAACCAAACTGCTGGATTTACAAGGGAAAGCCCCAGTTTGCCAAGAGACAGTGAATCAGTTAGAGTTACAGGCTAAAGTGTGAACAGTTCGAGCTTGAGCAGCTGCTCCCAGAAGGATCATAGGGAATCGGAGGGAAGAGGCCAGCTTGCCTCCTGTCACATTCTCCTGTTTGGGACTGCCTTATAGCAGAAGTTGGACTTGTCCAATTCCAGCCTGGAACTGTGGCAGAAGAAAAGAAGAAGTTTATCAGTGCTACTTGCAGTTTGGACGAAGACTTGCTGCTAGAGTGATTGGCCGAGCTTCGCGTGTGAGACATGCTAGGATCGAAGAGGTTTGCTCCAGTAAAGCTGCTGAATTGCAACTGGACTATATTGGAACTGTACTGTGTATTCTGAATGTGCTGGAATGTGTTATGTGCGCTGAAGTTCTGCTCACCAAAAGGCCAAACCTGTTGTGCCAGCTGGAGGCATTACCAGCAGAATTTACAATTTTGCCAGACTGGTCATGCTGCCTGGGCCTTGCCAGTTCGGCCTAGGCTGCAAGTCCTGCACCACAGACTGTTTCAACTCAGGGATCCAGCCCCTGCACAGCAACAGTATGCAGGTTGTGGCCACCTGGAGGAAAGGCTGTGAAGAGGAGGTGTGTTGTGTCGGCCCTGTTTTCCCATGCCCATTGATCATCACCATGAATTCTCCATATCGCCTGCCTTGCAGTAGAATCTTGGTAGTGAAGTTCAGTCAGGGTAGCTCCCTACAAGGCGTGTTTAAATCATCTGTGGTACCATCTAATTGTTTCAATTTCTTGGGTTGACAAGGGACTGAACCAACCAGCTCAGATTACAAATAATCTGGTTGTTTTGCATGTTAACTGTCTTTCTTTAAACCAAGGGCCCCAACATCAGCTGCAATGCCGCCACCCCAGGCAATGCCTCTAGCTAGCCAGATTTTCCATCCTGGGTACGAGTGTTGTGTGACTGTCAGCGTGGGACAAAATGTGCATGCAGACACTGAACAAAGTCAGATTGCTAATCATTTGACTAGATTCATGCCCTTCCTTGTTCAGTGCCCCTAAATAAACCTGATTGTCTTTTTCATGTTTAACCTGGTTAGTGTGCATATTATTAGTTGGGCTACAGTGTTAAGAGTGCAATTGTATTGCTAACCTTATTTTACAGAGGGTCTCCAGGGAAGCTGCTGTAAGTCCAACCCTGGTGGTAAGTGTGAAGGGTGTGTGCATATTATTACTGTTTCATACCAACTGTGACTTCCTACTGTCAGGTACTGGGCCACTAGGAGGGGTTAGTGGTGGTTATAGCTTCCCAGAGGCTATAACAGAACAGACAAACACAGACAAGCATCCCTAATACCACTACTCTGGGTGGAGGCACCTTGTTAGAGGACTCAGGCCTCTCATCCTGTACATAGTCTTACAGGCAAGGGTAGTAGACCTTGGAATAGCACCGCCTAGGTTACATATGTGCATGCTTTGTTGGGATGTTCACTTCATTGATCTGATTCACAAGTGGGATGACCCTTGAATTGGTGGGTTGCTACTGCATCCCAGTACATTGCACCATACCACCAATCTTTTACTGGATGGAGGCACTGCAGAATGTTTTAACCTTTGGATACAAACCTCCTAATCAGGAGTCTGAATATGCCAGATGTTATTTGGAGCAGCTTTGCTGCAGCCACATCCAAGAGCAGCGCCATTCTCGATGCCCTACAGGTGGCATGCCTCAGCCAGACAGCTAGTTTTGGAACCCACTCATGAGGGAGCAATCTTAGGACCTCATACTCTCAAATGGGGACAGTGAGAGGATCTAGAAGTGGGTTGCCATCTGGGAACAAGTGACCATCAAACAGTGTGGTTCACGATAAACTCAGCTACAGAGTTGAGCCATACAAAAGTGAGGGTACTGGACTTTAGGAGAGCTGACTTTGGCAAGATGGGAGAGTGCCTCAGAAAAGCACTAGCAAACAGGCTAGAAGGAGGTGGAGCAACAATGGGGAATCATCAAAACTGCCATCACAGAGGCAACAAGCCTTTGTGTGAAGTAAATAAACAAATCAAAATGAAAGAAAAGCCACTATCGTTCTCAAAAGAGGTGGTGGGAAAGTCAGGGAGAAAGATAGCATTCTGAAGTATAAGGAAACACAGAAGGAGCAGGTCAGAGAGCTGTACTAGTTAAGGCAGAAGGAAGCAGGGAGGAAGTCAGAATAGCAAAGGCCCAAACTGAGGAAAGGATAGCCAACTCAGTTAAGAAGGGGATAAAACCTTTATAGGTATATCAGGGTATAGAAAGACAAAGGGAGGGATAGAGAGGCTGAATAGAAATGACGTGGGCGGACAGAGAGGGACAGTGAAAAAGCAGGGATACTGAATGAATAGTTCTGCTCAGTATTCACAAAAGAGGAGGAGGGGGAGTGCCTAATCCAATTAACAGAAGCACTCTGGATAGGGGTTGATCCCAGTCCTTTCACAAAAGAAAGGGTTCTGAAAGAACTTCTAAAACTGAAGGTGGACAAAGCAATGGGGCCTGACAGAATTTACCCCAGAATTCTTAAAGAATTAAGGGCAGAACTAGTGACATCACTGACTACCCTGTTTAACAAATCATGGAGGATGGTGTGGTACCTGAGGACTAGAGTAAGGCAGATGTGTTTTCCTTCACAAATGTGGGAGCAAGATAGAGGCAGGAAACTACAGACCTGTCAGTTTGACCTCTGTGGTAAGGAAAGTGATGGAATCACTTCTGAAGGAAAAAATTGTTAAGTACCTAGAGGTCAGTGGGGCACGGACCCAAGGCATCATGAGTCTCAGCGGGAAGGTCATGTCAGATGAATCTAATTGATTTCTTTGACTGGGTGACTAAAGTAGTAGACCAGGGAGGGGCTGTGGACATGGCCTACTTAGACTTTAGCAAGGCATTTGACACAGTCCTATTCAAAGATTAATAATCAAATTAACCAGCCTGGGAGTGGGTCCCAGGGTGGTAGCCTGGGCAAAACATTGGCTGGACAACAGGATACAGAAGGTAATTGTAAATGGAGTCCACTCTGAAGAAAGAGGGGTTACTAGTGGGGTAACACAGGGTTTAGTTCTGGGTCCAGTCCTTTTTAATGCCTTTATAAGTGACATTGCAGAGGTACTGGAAGGAAAAGTATGCCTCTTTGCAGATGACACAAAGATCTGAAACAGGGTTGATACACAAGGAGGCATGGAAAGGATGAGAAGGGACTTGGCAAGGTTGGAGTAATGGTCAGAAGTATGGCAGCTTGGATTCAATGCAAGGAAGTGCAAAATAATGCACCTGGGAAGCAAAACCAGGGAAGATTACACAATGGGGGGAGGTAGTAACAACAATAAAAATGGAAAGGACCTGAGGGTAATCATATCAGATGACCTTAAGTTTAGCAAGTAATGTGAGAAGGCAGTATGGAAGGCTGGGGGATACTGGGATGTATAGGGACAGGCATCATCAGCAGAAAACAGGAAGTTGTTATCTCTCTTTACAGACAGTTGGTGAGACCCTATCTGGAGTTCTCTGCTCAGTTCTGGAGACCCCATCTCCAAAGGACATAGACAGGATGGAGGCAGTCCAGAGGAGGGCAACTAAAATGGTGCAGCATCTGCAAGAAAAGTCATCACGAGGAGAGACTAAAGGAGCTTAATATGTATACCCATGAAGAAAGGAGGGATGGGGACATGACAGAAACTTTTAGTACCTCAGTGGAATCAACAAAGTCCAAGAGGATAGCATCTTTCAGAAAAAGAGATGTGCAAGAACAAGGGGACACAATTTGAAGATAGAGGGTGATGGCTCAGGGGCAATATGAGGAAGTATTTTTTCACAGAGAGGGTGGTGAATGCATGGAACAGCCTTCCTGAGGAGGTTGTGGGGTCTAAAACTGTGAGGCAATTCAAGAATGCATGTGACAGACATAAGGCAATTCTTGTGTGGTTGTAGGAAGACATAGCCTGTTGATTAACTAGGATCTGCAGCTTATCCAGTAGGTAGGGAAATTGGCAGACTAAGTGGGCCAAGCAGTCCTTATCTGCTGTCAAAGTCTATGTTTCTATGTTTTAAAGACCCTGACCTCTCACCATTGTTGAGCCCACAAAGCAGGGAAAGCCAGCATAAAACCAATGGTGGCCCAGCAGCATAGTAGCCAAGCAGTGCCTCAGATGCCCAAGACACCCTGTACTGGAGCAGGCTTACAGCTGTATTTATTGTGCAATTAAAAGCAGACTGAGTTCCAGGTGTAAATTTATCCTCCACTCTACTGTGTGGTACTGACTCATATGTTACACTGAACACTAAACCTAGTGGTTATCTTTATGTCATGTTATTAAATTAATGATTTCATTGTTTTGTTTTACTATGCATTATGAGAGTCAGTGGACTCACACTACATTTCATTTTGTCAGGAGATTTATAATGTTTATGCTTTAGCACCAAATAATTCCAGAGCTTATAAACCATGTGTATAGGACTACTGCCAAACAACTACAGAAAGGCTTTAACCTTTCCCCATGGTGAATATTTCACTGCTTATGATCACTTGCTCAAAGTTTTCAAACAGCTTTACACCTCCATTTGTCTTAAATCTTGTGGATTTTCTTCCTCCGTATATTCTGAAATGGTAAAGCCTGAACTGTATCGCATAAATTGTTTGGATTATTGGCATCACACACTGATAATGTGAGGAACTCAGCTGGTTAAAACCTCATTGCTAATCCCCATCCTAGCAAGCCACTGAATTATTTACTCCTTTCAGTGTGTATTCTGTTTGTTCCCACCCGTGTTTTGTTCAAAATGTAAAGGATTCTACAGAACAGAGGTTAATTAAAATGCTGTTCTGGCTCTCATTGTTTGACTGTGCAAATGTTTTACAGGCACAAATGGAGTTACACTGTCAGCCAGGAATTCACTGTCAAGAATGTGCTTTCAGCGCTACCAGTGTTCTCCAAGGGTGCCCCTCAGTAATGGGCAAAAAGAGCACCGAAGCAGTGGTTAAAACAGCTAATTACTCCAGGCTAATAGCAATGCAGCAGGTGGGAACAGCCTTGATCTTAGGCAGTTTAGTGAATGCTCACCATCAGCACATGACAATAGCCTCTCCTTTTACTTCATTGTTTTCCATTTGCAGTCCTTCCCAAGTGAATGCTCCGAGAGGGAGAAGGATTGACACAGGTGCTATAGGCCTCCCAAGTGGTGTCTAAGGACATCTGTTGGAAGGTCTGAAGTAAGCAGGAAACCTCTTGTATAATTAGGGCAGTGGCAGACAGCAGATATTTCAACATATCCCATGCATGCACTGAAATCACTTGGTTCAGATACAGAATAATTGTACGTGTACTTTGGCTTGCCTTGCAAATTTTAAAGCACCTCCTTTTGACAGACAAACTCTTACCCAGAATGTCCAAGGACACCACTAAAATAATCACTATTATAAATTCTGATGATGCCCCTAGAAATTCTCGTCAGTACTTTTCTGCCACAAGTGTTTTGAAATAGGAATGAGCCTGTGCAAATGTTTTGTGTATCTCACCCTATTTAAAGGCTACAGCCTGTAGATCAAGGGAGAGGTGCAACTGGCCACACCCCATTCGGCCCATTCAAGGGCTGCTCTCCTCACTCCACACACAAGCATTTTTCCTTGCAGTCAGAGGCTCTGTCCATCCTCTTTCTGGGCCCACTCTTCCTGAGCTCTACCGTCCCCCATCCCCGCTGGATTTGTCTCTCTCTTCCTTCCTGCTGGAATCTCCTGGCTGTGTTAGATTCCTGCCTGGTTTGTACTCCTCCTGCTTCTGGGTCAGTAAATTTGCCTTTGCCTCCTGATTCTTGATCTATGTTTTTGCCTCTGGCTGCAGGCTGTACTTCTGTCTCAGTTTTTTTTTCTCTCCCTACTGCTCTGTGGTCCTGTTTGCTTCGTTTGGTTTTGGGCTTTTCGGTATGTAGTGCCCTCTGTTTGCATTGCTACATTTATCTGCATTGCTAAACAAGCTCTCAGTTCATTTATCATATTTCAGCAATCTCTCTCTCTCACTGTACTAGGAGCCTATGTGCTCTCAGTTCCAATTGCTACTTCCATGCTGTAGTCCCTGTGCACATTACCTTAATTGTTTTCACCTGCCTTTAGTACTGTTGCCCCTTTGCAGCTATTACTTTGTCCCATTCCATGCCTGCTCCAGCAGTGTCCTGCCCTGCTGCATTACTCCTCACTTCTGTGTTTGTGTTATTTAGACTCATTTATTGCTACTCCTACTTTTTCAAACCCACAGCAGTCTGTTTCTGATGCTAACCTAATCCTGCTTTCATGGCTGGGCATGTATTTAACTGATTTCATTAGCTGAATGGTGTTATGGCATCATGTTCAAGGCTTTTTTTTCTACAGTGGGGATTAAGGAGTCACAGCATGCATCACGACCCCAGGCAGCAGGAACAGCTTCCTATTTGTTGTGTATTGTATAAGCCCCTGGCTCGCCTCAGCCTCCTCCTCCTGCTGCCCGCATAGCCTTTATGACACCACTCAACAAGCTCTTCCAGGCAACTCTCTCACCTAAGGGCTTCTGACTCTACCCAGCCATCTACCATCCTTACCTAATATTATGCACCTGGTTTACAGAGTCATCCCAGCCTTCCTGTCCCTTACACTACCAGCAATGCTCATCCCCTTTCAAGTCTGGCAGCATATCATGTTTACTTGCTTTGAACAGCTCCTCCTATCATAGTGGCTTTACAGCCTCCTTCTACCTTGCTGGCTTCTCAACTTCCTCGCCAACTGTTGGCCCAGGGCTTTGCCCAGCCTCACCGTTCTTTACTCATAACATACCATTCAATTCCTCCCAATTTGGCTTCCTAATGGACTTGGTCAGCATACATTCCTGTGGTTGACAAATTATATTTGCCTTACTTAGACCCACAAGGGGTCCATACTGCTCAGCCTGACCTACATACAGGTCTTTCCTGTCAGCTCTCATCCAGTCAAAACCCATGAGAGGGTCCAGAGTGTTCAGTCTGACTGATGTACAGGTCTCCCATGTCTTTTATTATCCATCACAACCTAGGTGTGGGTCCCACGCTCATTAGAACTCACTCCTCCACATTTTGGAGACATACTATCTGTTTCCATTACTTCCAGGTCTCAGGGCTAGCCCTGTGGCCGATGGTCTCTCTCTCTCTGCACCCAAGTCTGCATCTTGAGCATGCAAAGCTTGGGGTGGGGTCCTCTCACCTGGCCCATAGTTGGGAATGTCCTTGCTCCAGGTGGACCTTCAGTCATCAACCATACCAACAGCAACTCTCAATGTAACATTGAAGACTTTGGCAGCAAAGGGCTGGGGCTGTCATGGAAGGGCCCTTTAGCTGCTCGAGCAGGTTAATAGGCACCCTTTAAAGCTATTCTTCCTACAACTGCCTCTGGTTCACCTGGTTTGTTTTAGATTGGTAGGTTGGCTGACCACCTCGGTGGTTGCTACTCTCCTCCTCCCACCTTGGAGGTTGGCACTGAGATGCCCTGGTGTTATAGAGTTTTTGCTTGCAACCTCCACGGCATTCCTGTTAGAAGGATACAGTGAGAGTGTTCCTCAAATTGCAATTCCCTGGATTGGTCTACTAAATTGCAGTAGCAGAGCTGCACTAAAAAACAGTCCCAAAGCACGCAGGGAAGGTGACCTAGGCCTTGGATCCCCAGAGGTTTCCTCCTCAAAGGTTTTTTTTCCCCTCCTCCATGCCAATGGTCATAATACTAGATAGGCATCCTTGTAGTCCTTAGATCACTTAGTTAGGTTTCCGCTGTTGGATGGAATTGGGTGGCTGCCCTGTAATTGTCCCTTCTCCCTTGGCAGTTCACTCTCTCTCTTTAGGAAGCCAGGCCTCTATGCCTTATAGTCAGACCTCCAAGTGGGTCACTATTCACCTGTTGTTTCTTGCCTACTCTACTCAAAAATATAACCAACTGACCCATGCTACCAACTGAACCCATACTACCAACCAACAGTGTTGGGTAGTTACTTCTTCTATTACTTTTGAAAACTTTTTCCAGAAAGCTCTGTGCAGTCACTAGCATGGATGGAGAAGTACTGAAAATGTAATACAGTTACAGTTACTTATTTCTTTTTATACAAAAGAAATACATAATTGTAATTGATTACATTTATTTGAAAGTAACTGGTAACTAACCTATTACTTTCAAAAATGTAATCTGTTATAGTTATTTATTATTTTTGTATTGATTTTGTATAAAAAGAAATAAGTAACTATAATTGTTAGGTGTATTACTTTTCTAGTACTTCTCCATCTTTGCTAGTGACTGCACAGAGCTTCCTGGAACAAGTTTCCAAACATAATAGAAAGTAATAGAAAAAGTAACTTACCCAACACTGCCAACCAACCTATGTACAGGTCTCTCAACCCCAATAAATGTTCACCACCTTGTCTGCTTTGCTCCGACTCTCTTCTGGGCTTCTTACTAAGGTACCTTTAGCCAAGGGAATCACTCCCACGGCACTCAAGGGGTGGAACCCTCCTCTAGGGTTCCTTGCTTCGCATCTTTACAGGGTGGTATATCCCCTTGAATGGGGTAGAACTGGGGAGCTCCACAGAGGAGAAGGACCTAGGAGTGATCATTACAGAGACCATGAATAACTCTGCTCAATGCAGGAAGGCATCAGCAAAAGCCAATAAAATGCTGGGGTGTATTGCAAGAGGAATCTCTTCCAGAAGGAGGGAGATTATCCTGCCCCTTTCTAGGTCATTAGTCAGGCCCCACCTGAGTACTGCATGCAATACTGGTGCCCATTCCTGAAGAAGGACATCAGATTTCTGGAGGGGTGCAGCGGAGAGCCACAAAGATGATGCAGGGATTAGAGAGCAAGTCCCACGAGGACAGGCTGGGAGAGCTGAATATGTATTCACTGGAGGAGAAGAAGATGGATGGGGGGAGCTGTGAGATGAGGTGCTAGCTGCACACTCGAGCAGACCCGATAGACCATGAGGCCTGTTTCTGCTGGAAATTTCATACATTCGTATATTCGTATCCCATGGATAGAGAAGCGAACAGCCAAAGATTATCTACGTTACACAAACACAAAACCAGTTGCAAAGGCACATTGAATTGAGCCTGTAGCTCAAAGGGCAATGCAACTGGCTACACCCCCATTTGGCCCATTTAAGTGCTGCTCTCCTACCTCACACACAAGCATTTTGTCCTTGACCTCCATCCTCCCTTCCTCCTCCAACGGCATGCTCTCTCCCATGGGCTTTTTTCCTATGGTACTTTTAGCCAAGGAATCACTCCCACAGCACCTCAAGGGTATAACTCTCCTCTAGGGTTCCTTGCTTTTGTACCCCTACAGGGTGGTATATCCCATGGATAGAGAGGCTAACAGCCAAAGATTATCTACATTACAGAAGCACACAAACCAGTAGCACAGGCACATTTAACTATGTCTTCATCAAGTTTAATACTAATGTCGTCTGGGGGTCCTCAGCACAGGGTGATCTGACACATTTCTTAGTATCAACTGCACAAGGCTTTAGAAGAGGAAGGATGATTGTTTCACCCCACCCGTGGGGTTTCCATATATTCAGTACTTATTGTTCTATAGGTTTCGGGAAGACACAAAAGGAATGCATGTGTAACACACTACCTATGGTATGTACCTTTCTTTCACCTCACTTTTGTTCAGGGCTAGGCCTGGCAGACTATATGACTACTGTAAAGTCTCACTGAATATATCACAAGGAGAAAAATTTGTTTGCAGAGAGCCAGACTTGCATCTTATATAGGTTACATGGTCTGATGAATGAGTCTCAAAGACCTGTAGTGTCTAGCAGTAGTAAGGGAATGCAGCACTGAGGCAGCAACGGTCTAATTCATGTAAAAAGTGCAGGAGGATTACCATATGGTCATGAATAAGTCAAGCTTTTAGTACCAGAAATAGGTACTAATGAATAGGGACTCGACTTACAGTATACACAAGGTTGACCTCATCTGTGGGTGTTTTACTGGCCTATAGAGGGCTCTGGTCAACTTATCTGTGGAGTTTTTTTTGCAGCGCTTGAAAAGATGGTCCATGTAAATGTTCCCCATCCACTAACTGCAGAATACCATATTAAACGGTATTAAAGAGCAGGTCTATTTCTACTTGTTTCTTCCCTTTATTCAACTGGTTATGGTACCTTACCATGTATGGGTTGTATGGTAAGCATGGCAAGGGGGATTGACTTATCTGTGCAGTATATCTAAAAACTGCTAAAATCACATGGAAAAAGGGGTCACTATATGCGAGGTCAACTTATATGCGAGTATATATGGTATAATTTCATCTGACAGCACAGGTTCAGAGATAGCCCTAAACATCTCTCAGTACTTGCACTGTTTATGAATTTGGCCACAACAATAACAACAACAATAAAAACTGATCCTTAGATTTTGTTGTACAATATCATGGAGAAGTAAGCCAACTATTTTTCAATCCCCGATAGAGTTTTCTTTCCTTACCCCAAGTGCTGTATTCTATCCAATGTCACCCCTTCCTGTCCAATTACTAACACTCCCTGGTGTCCAGTGCCACCCTTTTGCCATCCATTTCCAAGCACCCCTGGCGTCCAATGTCACTCTTCTCTCCCAGTCCCTTTCCACGTACTCCATGGCATCCTGTGGCACTCCTCACACTGTCCCTTTACAAGTGATCCCAGGTATCCTGCGGCAACCCTTCCCTCTTCCCATCCCTTTCTAAGTACTCCTGACATCAAGTGGCACCTTCCCTGTCCCTATGCAAGTTATCCCTGGGACCCGTGGCATCTATCACCTGAAGGGTACATCAACCTCATCCCATGACCAACAAAAACCTTCTGCTCAACTCCCTTGCAGGCCACCATCTAACACACATAAACTCTGTATCAATATGCAAGCAGGTACAGTAGATCCATATAGTTGTTGTGAGGCATCTCTGAACATCATTGAAGTGCTACATTAATTTACCGCCATGGTACAGTGCTTGTGAGTCAGATGGTGCTGGCCACAGAGAAGAGGGGTGAGGTTGTGACAGCCTCTGTCATGGGACTACAGTGGATGTGTGTGTGTTTAAGGTCCTCTGGGGATGGAGGGAACCATGGGACAGGAGAGACAAATTACATGGAGACAGGGAAAAGGAGGGGTGCCAGTGGATGCCGGAGACATCTTAAATGGAGACAGAGAGAGGAAGGAGGTGCAACTTGAATGCCAGACACCAGAGGCAACTTACATAAGAACATGAAGAGGGAGAGGATGTCAATGGACACCAAGGAGTACTTAAAAGAGATGTGGTGGTGAGATTTTGCAAGTGGCACATCCAGACTTACTTTATTTGTTGTGGTCTTGGTTCTTAAATTTCTTCCCCGGTAAGGTCGTTTCCCCACCTCCATGACATGGCTCCTGAAGACATAGCCATTGCATGCTTTGGAGTGTGCCCGAACATTGCAGAAGTTTTGCAGGCATCCCACAAAACCCTCCACAAGGGATACACATGTATCAAAGTGGAAAAGATTTGCTATCTGGGTCTTGACTCACGATCTGACCTATTCACCTGCCCCAAAGATAAAATTCTAGACTGCCTGCTTTTGTTATTGGAAGTAGAACTTAAATATTCTTCATTGAAAGTTCACCTCTTGGCTATTTCAGTCTTCCATGTCCCAGTTTCAGACCACCCAATAGCTCAGCTGGAGGTCATGAAGACATTCCTCAAAGGCGTCCTACATTTGAAACCTCCCATGTGAAACCCAATCCCACCGTGGGATTGGAATTTCATTCTAGAAATGCTAATCTTACCTCCTTTTGAACTAGCTGCACATGTGTGCTTTACTTTTTCATGGAAAGTATTATTTTTAGTTGCCATTACCTCAGCTTGAAGAATTTTGGAGCTTCAGGCATTAATGTGTAAGCAGCCTTATTTGATTTTCCATAAAGACAGGCGTCTTTACATACGAACCCCCAAACTCCTTTCTACTAGTATCCAAATTTGCATTGAATCAAGCTATACATTTACATAGTATATTATCTGGAGCATGCCAACCCAGGAGAAGCATTGCTCCGTATCTTAGATGTACTGTACATAGAATATTAAGATATTACATTTCTCACACAAAGGACATTAGAAAGTCCTCACAATTATTTGTTTCGTTCACTCTCAGGGATAGAGGGCATGCCAATTTTTTTGCTTAATTATATCTTCTTTACTGAAAATTTCCAGTCATAATACAATGACATTAAACATCATAAGGTGAGAGTAGTACTTAAACAGTATAACAATGAGACAATAAAACATTAAAAAGAAATATAATCCCTCATCCCACTATCCCTCCCTCCTAAACCCTTTTAAAGTTAAATAGACAGTTATAAGCAAATCTGAGACCCACTAGATTCTAAGTAGAATAAATAAAAATCAATCAAGTTTAGTAGAATTAAATATATTTAAAGGAGGTGTAAAAAAGGGAAATATGAGATTGCAATCAAGGCCTAGGAGCTAGGTTTGGTCAATGCTTAATAAAAGATCATAGTGCTTGCTCTATTTAAGGTTATAACCAGTTGACTTGATGCTTCAAACTGGCTATAAGCCTCTCAGATTTTAGATTTAAAAATATCTCATTCCTCCATTCACTTAGAGAAGGAATTTGATGATCTTTCCAGTGGGTTAAAATAGCTTTCTTTGCTGTTAGGGCAATCATGACTATGTTATGTTTTTAATGGAGCAAGAAATATTTGTCAAATCACCGCTCAAACATATCTGAGGGATAAAAACTGAGTACGCCAAGCTTACTTCCAAGCCTGTTTTTGAGATCAGACTAAAATGTAACCACTGATTGGTAGTCCCAAAAGATGTGCTAAGAGACCACTCCAGACCCACATCTGAAACAGTTATTAGTAGATAGTAGACCAAATCTAAATAATTTTAAGGAGAATAATAAGCATTATGAAGTAATTTGATTTGTATAAATTTTAATCTATCATTAAGGATGTAATCAGGTCTCCCAATGTGGGGACCAATCTGAATTTATATAAAGCTGATCAATCCAGTATTTAGAAATAAAGGTTGTTGAGGTGCAAATTTTAGATAGAAAATATCGGTACAATTTGGAGATAGTATGAGGTTTTTTGCAATTTTCCTAATGTCCTCAGTTAAATGACTATAGTCTTCTAACCAAGGTTGTGCCCCAAAATGAGCCATGAGGGCTAGTTTTAACATGAACAATTTTTGGTAATGGCCTTTGCCCAATGAAAATTTCATGGTTATGTCTTCAAAAGATAACAAATTTCCATATAGCAAAAGGTCCTTCACTAGACAATTTTTTAACTGGGTAACCACTTAATGTCTAACAGTTTATTTTTAAATAGAAATTAGGATTATTTAAAAGTGGCTGATCAATATCTTTCAACAAGGAAGTTTGGATGCAGCTACTCAACTGATTAAAACACCTAAATGAAGTACCAATAACAGAACTTTTCAATTTACTAGGCATTAATTTAAAGGATGAATAGAATATAGCATTGAAAGAAATATTATTTTTCTGTAACATAACTCTTTCAATGATAACCCAGATGGTGCAATAAGTATTCAGGTTTACATTACTGTTTGAAAGGAATCATTTAGAAAATGTACTTAAATGACTGATTAGGTAATAAAGAAGGAAGTTTGGTAGCCTAAAGCTTCCTTGGTTTTAAGAAGGGTCATTTTATGGTAAGCTATTCTAGGAGGTTGTTAAGCTCGATGAAATTGGTGATTATCGATTGAAGTTTCTTAAACCAAGAAATAAGCAAATAACAGGTCAAGGTACTTAAAGGATAAAATATTCTAGGAAAATATTAATTTTAATAATATTTATTCTACCTAAGAGTGAAAGGGTAGTTTTCCCCAAGCACTCAAGATCAGACTTTATAGTTGTTAATAAACTTGTAAAATTAAGGTCTTTTACATTTTGGATCAGTGACAAATAAAGCCATAAATATTTTATATATTCTGTAGAGTAGGAAAATTATACTTACTAATTTGATCCTTAGTAGTGCCAACATTTAGGGTTAAAACAATCATTTTAGTGTATTAATTTTATAATTTGAAAATGATTACATTTTTCTATAGTAAAGATGATAGCAGGAAGTAAAATATCAGGGTTAGTAACATGCAAAGGATACTGCCAGCAAAAGCAGTAAGTGTAAATATTTGTGACCCTATTTTAATACCCATAATATTAAGGCTATGATTAAGAAAGTATAGCAAGGGCTCTGTATGAAAGTTAAAGAGAATTGGAGAAAGTGGGCAACCTAGCCTAGTACCGAATGAAGAATAATAGGGAAGATAAACCCCATTAATGTAAGGCTTAGCAGAAGGATGGGAATATAACATTTTAACCAATCTAAAAAGTTAGAGGAAGCCAAATTTAGTTAAAACTTTAAAGAGGAAAGAAATATTAACCATGTCAAATGCTTTCTCTGCTTCCAGAGAGACCAGGACGCAGAGGGTCCTGATCTTCCAGACACAGAGAAAATATAATATAGTTTCCTAATGTGATCTGAGGCAGATCTCCTGCTATAAACCCCACCTGATCATTTAAGATCATCGCATCCCAGAAGGCTTTAATTCTTAACACCAAACTTTTTGCTAAGATTTTCATATCATTGTTAATCAGTGAAATTGGCCTATAATAGGACACAATGGGCAGGATTCACAAAACTTTCTAAAGATGCAAAACCTTCCTAAGTCCTAAAACTTCCATAACTACGGAAAAAAGGAAATTGCTCTGAGTGCTATTCACAAAAACTTCCCAGCTATGGAAAACATACACTACAGATTGTGGAAAAAAGTGCAACTGTGGAAGTTCCTGAGGAAAAAGGCAATTGATAAGTATGGCATAGCTCCTCAAAGGCTATTCTCAGCCAGGTTTTTTCTGCAGTTGTGGAAAAAATGTTACACACATTGGAGAGAGGTGTAACACTCCTCAGCAAACTGCGGTACTGCCCCAACAATTGAAATATAGAAACATAGAATTTGATGGCAGATAAGAACAGCTTGGCCCACCCAGTCCACCCATTTCCCTACCTAATGGATACAAGCTGCAGATCCTAGTTAACCAGCAGCCTACTTCTTTCTACCCCACCCCTAGAATTGCCTTATGACTGTCCCATGCATGCTTGAATTCCACCACTGTTTTTGACTCCACAACCTTCCTCCGGAAGGCCGCTCCATGCATCCACAACCCTCTCTGTGAAAAATATTTCCTTACATTACCTCTGAGCCGCCCCCATCTTCTAAATTGTGCCCCCATGTTCTTGCACACCTTTTTGAAAGATGCTACCCTCTTGGACTTTGTTGATTCCCTTGAGGTACTTGAAAGTTTCCATCATGTCCCCCTTCCTCGAGACTATACATATTAAGCTCCTTAAGTCTCTTCATATCTCTTCTGGTGCAGACCCTGCACCATTTTAGTTGCCCTCCTCTGGACAGCTTCCATCCTGTCTATGTCTTTGCGGAGATTGGGTCTCCAGAACTGCATGCAGTACTCCAGATGGGGTCTCACCAGCTGTCTGTACAGAGAGATAATAACTTCCTGTTTTCTACTGGTGATGCCTCTCCCTATGCATCCCAGTATCCCCCAGCCCTCCTTGCTGCCCTCTCACATTGCTTGCCCACCTTTAGGTCATCTGATATGACTACCCCCAGGTCCCTTTCCATTTTTGTTGTTGTTAGTATCTCACCCCCATTGTGTACTCTTTCCCTGGGTTTTGTTTCCATGTGCATTACCTTGCACTTCTTAGCACTGATTCTAAGCTGCCATACATTTGACCATTCCTCTAACCTTGCTAGTCCTTCTCATCCTTTCCACACCACCTTGCATCAACTCTGTTGCAGCCCTTGTGTCATCTGCAAAGAGACATATTATTTTCCTTCCAGTCCCTCTGCAATGTCACTTATAAAGACATTGAAGAGGACTGGTCCTAATGTTGAAGCCTGTGGCACCCCACTAGTAACCCCTTTCTTCAGAGTTGACTCCATTTACTATTACTCTCTCTGTGTCCTATTCTCCAGCCAATTCTTTACCCAGGCTGTCAGCTTGGGACCTACCCCAGGCTGGCTAACTTGTATATTAATCTTTGTGTGGGACTGTGTCAAATGCCTTACTAAAGTCTAGGCAGACCATGTCCACAGCCCCTCCTGATCTACTACTTTGGTCACCCAGCCAAAGAAATCTATCAGATTCATCTGGCATGACCTTCCTGCTGTGAATCCATGCTGCCTTGGGTCCTGTGCCCTCTGGCCTCTAGATACTTGACAATTCTTTCCTTCAAAAGTGATTCCATCATTTTCCCTATCACTGAGGTTAAACTAACAGGTCTGTAGTTTCTGCTTCTGCCTTGCTCCCAGTTTTGTGAACGGAATCTCATCTGCCCGCCTCCAGTCCTCGGGTACCACCCCATCCTCCCATGATTTGTTAAAGAGGGTAGTCAGTGGTGTCACTAGTTCTACCCTTAGTTCTTTTAGAATTCTGGGATGAATCCCATCAGGCCCCATTGCTTTGTCCACCTTCAGTTTCAAGAGTTCTTTCAGAACCCTTTCTTCTGTAAATGGGCTGGTATCAACTTCTGTATCCAGAGTGTTTCTATTGTTTGTTTTAGGTACCTCCCCTCTTCATTTGTAAATACTGAGCAAATATATTTGTTTAGTATCTCTGCCTTTCACAGTCACCCTCTGCCCACCCTCCCTCCTCTTTATTAAGCCTCACTATCCCTCCCTTGGTCTTCTTTCACTCCTGATGTACCTATAAAGGTTTTATCCCTTTTAACTGAGTTGGCTATCTTTCCTCAGTTTGGGCCTTTGCTGTTCTGACTGCCTTCCCAGCTTCCTTTTGCTTTAACTGATACAGTTCTCTGTCCTGCTTCTTCTGTGATTCCTTGTACTTCCTGAATGCTGTCTTTTCTCTTGAACCTTCACTGCCACTTCCTTTGAGAACCATAGCAGTTTCTTCATCATTTCATTTTGTTTATTTGCTTCACACAAAGGCTTGTTACCTCTGTGATGGCAGTTTTATTATTCCCCATTGTTCTTCCACCCCTCCTCAATGCCCATTTGCTAGTGCATTCCTTAGGCACTCACCTATTTTTGCAAAGTCAGCCCTCCTAAAGTCCAGTACTTTTGCCTTTGTATGGCTTGACTCTATTGCTTTGTTTATTGTGAACCATACTGTTCGATGGTCACTAGTTCCCAGATGGCTATCCACTTCTACATCTGTGATCCCTCTCCATTCCATTTGAGAGAACCAGGTCTAAGATTGCTCCTCTCGAGTGGGCTCCATACTATTTGTCTAAGGCATGCCCCTGTAGGCATCTAAAATAACCCCACTCTTCGAAGTGGCTGCTTCAACTGCACTCCAGTTAACATCTGGCATATTCAGATCACCCATCAGCAGTATCTCCCTTTTTCTGCCATTTTAAGTACCGTTCTATCATTTCTGTCCATTTCCTCCCCTGAGAAGGGGTCTGTATCTAACCCCTGTGGGATTGTGGTGCCATTGCTGGTCTCCAAATTTACCCACAGTGCTTCTTCTCCTCCTGTTTACCCTTTTGTTCTGTTGCTTTGATTTCTTCCCTTTGTAAAAAGCTACTTTCCTCTTCTTTTACCCTCCCTGTCCCTCCTGTAGATAGTGTATCCTGGTATGTTTATGTCCCAGTCATGGTTTTGTGTATACCATGTTTCTGTGACTGCCACAATATCCAGATGTTCCTCCTCCATCAAGGCCATTAATTCAGGAAGTTTGTTACTCAGACTATGGGCATTGGTACTCATTGCTCTCCATTTTTGATGGCTTTACCTTCTGTTGCAGCATCCCCACTGACCTTTCTACCTCTGTCTTTTTCATTTAGTACCCTGTTTTGTAGGGAGAAGCTGGGATTTTCCTGCTGCTTATCAGTGCCTCCCCTTGACTAGTTTAAAAGCTTACCAATGAAGCATTTAAACTGATTGCTCAAAAGACTTGTTCCCTTCCTGGACAGATGCAGACCATCCTGCCAGTATAGGCGGGTGTCCCTTCAGGTGGAACCCCAGTCCCCAATGAAGCCAAACTCCTGTGCTCCACACCATTTTTTCAACCATTCATTAAACTGCATGGCACAAAGTACCCTCGCCTCACCCATGCCATTGACAGGCAGCACCTCTGAGAAGGATACTGTGTGTGCTACTTGTCTTAGGGCCCTCACCAACTCTACAAAGTCCTCCTGCACTGCTCTAATCTCATGATGAGCCAAGTAATTTGTCCCTAGGTGGACAATACAATTAGAATGGAGGTCAGGCACAGGTAATAGCATCCCAGTGGGTATATCAGTGGCTGAAGTTACAGCAACATTAGCCACATTGCCATTGAATGGCAACAAACAACAACCACCAGACTCAGTGCAGCCCATGAAGGAGTCCCACAGGCAATAAAGCCTGAACAGCCTGTAATGAGTGTTACTCCTGCAGGCAAAGGAACACTCCAGGGAGGCAAGACCAGCAGTGATGGACAGCCACTGTGGTGTCATTGTATTGCTGGTACCTGTGGTGCTACAGAGGTCCTAGTTGAGGAACTGGTTGCTGGTCTCTGTGTGGGTGCTTTCAGCTTCATGCTATGGCAGACCTGTTAAAGTCTGCTGCTCCAGCTAATTGGGTTCACTGTTGCTGTGCCTCCTAAGTCATTTTGCAAACAGATCCACAGTTGTGGATTTTCAGTACTTGCTCAATATCTATAGCTGCTGAATTTCCACAGCTGCAGGTTTTTTTTGAATTCTGCACCTGTGCAAGTTTCTTTCAGAATATTGTGCAACTGCATTTCCACAGTGCTGTAGGCTTTTTACCACAGCTGTGGGATTTTTGCGTTCTTTGTGAATCCTGCCCCATGTCTTTGGGTTTACCTGGTTTTGAGATTAGAACTATAATAGCCTCTAAAAGGTATTAGTCTGAAATTCCGTCAGTCAGAATGTAATTAAAAAGGTTTCCAGAAAGGGATTAAATCCTCTTAAAAATTCTTATAAAAATTAGAGGATAGTCCATTGGGACCAGGGAAGTTATCCATTTTAGGAGTCAATAACATCAGAAATTTCTTTACTGGTGATAGGTGAAACTAAAGTAGCAGCTAAATGATTAGAAAGTGTAGGTGGTTTAAAGTTTTCTAGATAGGATCTGCATTCCACTTTATTTAATGGTATAGAATGTGGGTTATATGAATTCATAAAATAAGGTTCAAATTCAGATATCATATCTGTAGTAAGAGTTTTGATTACACCATCCTTGTCTGATTTAATAGAAACAATATATCTGTTTTGATCAAGACTTTGAAGTCTATAAGCTAGAAACTTAGAGGGTTTCTCTCCTTGGTCTATGTAAGTTACCCTTAATTTTAACAGATCAAATTCTTCTTGGTCCCTAGATAATTCTGCATATGTATATCTTAATTCTTGTAAGTTAAGAACATCTGAATCCTCCAATTTAGAAAACCTTTTGCTTCCATCCTTTCTATAGCTTCCAAGGTCACCTTAAGTTTAGTCTGATGTAGTGTTTTACGTTTCAAGGCTACTCTTATAAAAATGTCTCTTGTGCAATACTTAAAGGATGCCCATACGTCTAACTTAGTTACAGAGTCATAGTTTCCCAGAAGTATCTAATGTCTTTCTTAATGTACTCTAAGTCAAAACTATAATTTAATAACTGCTTATTTAGTCTCTGGTTTGGGTTTGTGCTGGTTAAGATTTTAAAGATTAATCACAAGTTTTACTGGTTAGAAATCTAAAAGAACCCTGGGGTGATAAAAGCCTCAGTTACTTCTGGTATTAAGCTGTCACTAACTAAAAGTATTCTAGTCTAGAGAAGATTTTATGAGTGATGAAAAAGGAATATTGTTTAGATAATGGGTTAAGAGTTCTCCATGGATCGTTAAGGTTAAATATTTGCATAAATTCAGTTAATGCCTTGATATCTGCCATATTTTGGATTTTAAATTTGGAGGCACTATCTAGGTTCTTATTCAATAACACATTCCAGTCACCTCCTAATATAAACTGATACTCCAAGTGGAGTAGAATTTTGTTAGGTCAGCTAAAACTGGTGTACAAAAAAATTAGGATCATAAATACTACCTATCAGGATTTTGTAATTGTTATATTTCATCAATTAGTATGAACCTTCCTTCTGAGTCATGTATAACAAAATCTTTGGTGACAATCAGGAGCTTAAAAAGGGCACAGAGGCAGTAAATAAGTAGAGAGAGAAGGAACCCCCAAAAAAAACAGAGGAAAGAGTAAGGATTCCAAACAATAGTGAAGGGCCAGAAATAAGACGATGGAGTGGTGGCAGTGCAGTGGCTGTGAAGCAGCAGTCTTCCAGGAGATGTTCTGGAGGATGCAGTGTTATCCCATCTGCAGGCACCTCTCTGTGCTGAGGGGGAGGTTGCTCATCTCCAGGCTGAGTTGGCCAGGATTTGTGGGACCTCCTCTTCCATCCAGGGACCACCAGGGCAACTGCCATTGCCTCAGAGGTTGCCAAGAAAGAGAAATGATTGGACCACAGTGGGCTCAGTGAGGGTGAGGGTGGTGTAACAGAGGTGTATCCCTCCAGTTGTACTCTCTACAATTCCTATGCCATTCTGGCAAAGAGTGCTTCCTCTATGGAGGCACCCACAGTGGAAACCAAGGATGATGCTGGGAACCTCACAAAGGGAGACCCACAGGAGGGTGGCTTGGGACCCCACAGGAGAAGGAAACAACACCTAGTGGGGACTCCATTGTTAGGAAGGTAGAACTGGGGAGGAAGGGGAGAGGAAGTACACAATAGCAGGGAGCTACTATCAACAACAAAATGGAACGGACTTGGGGTAGTCATATCAGATGATCTAAAGGTTGGTAAGCAAATGTGAGAAGTCAGTAAGGAGAGCCATGGGGATATTGGGATGCATAGGAAGGGGCATCAAGGTAGAAAAAAGGAAATGGTTATCCCTCTGTACAGACAGTTGGTGAGACCCCATCTGGAGTACTGTGTGCAGTTTTGGAGACCTCATCTATGCAAGGACATAGACAGGATGGAAGCAGTCCAAAGGAGGGCAACTAAATGGTGCAGGGTCTACATCAGAAATCATATGAAGAGAGACTGAGAGAGCTTAATATGTATACCCTTGATGAAAGGAGGGACAGGAGGGACATGATAGAAACTTTCAAGTACCTCAAGGGAATCAACAAAGTCCAGCAGGGTAGCATCTTTCAGAAAAGAAGATGTGTAAGGACAAGGGGCAAAATTTAAAGATAGAGGGGGCGGCTCGGGAATGTGAGGAATTTTCTTTTACAGAGAGAGTGGTGGGTGCATGGAACTGCCTTCCTGGGGAGGTTGTTGAGGCTAAAACAGTGGGGAATTCAAACATACATGGGACAGATACAAAGGCAATTGTAGTGGGGTGGCAGGAAGTAGGCTGGTGGTTACCTAGAATCTGCAGCTTATCCAGTAGGTATGGAAATGGGCAGACTGGGTGGGACAAGTGGTCCTTATCTGCCATCAAAGTCTATGTTTCTATGTTTCTATGTAGGTGCCTGCCTGGTGCCATGGCTTGGGGGACAGGGAGTGAAACCTCAGGATTGCTGGAGCAGCTGCACAGGGAGGGAGCTGGATGTCATTGTCCACCTAGGGACAAATGACCTGGCTAAGAAAGGGATCAGAGCAGTACAGGAAGAGTTTGTGGAATTGGGGAGGGTCTTAGACAAGTAGCATGCACGGTAACCTTCTCAGAGGTGCTGCCTGTCTATGGTACATGAGAGGTTAGGGTGCTCCACACCATGGGATTCAATCAGTGGTTGAAAAACTGGTGCAGAGCTCAGGAATTTGGCTTCATTGGGGACTGAGGTCCACCTGGAGTGATGCAAGCCTATACTGGCATGATGGGCTGCATCTGTCCAGGAGGGGAACCAGGATCCTAGGTGATGGTTTAATGCTTCATTGCAAGTATTTAAACTAGCCAAAGGGAGGCACTGGAAAGGAGCATCAAATCCTAGCCCCCAAAAAAGTCATGGTAGTAAGTGCAGTAAACACCAACATAGAGATGTCGATAGAGAGAAGGGCAGGGTAAATGGAGAAAGTGGCAAAGGCAAAAGGACAGAGATGGGGCAAAAAGGAGTAAGGCAATCAGGAAATGGAGGATAATGAGTACCAATGCCCATAGCTCTGGGCAACGAACTCCCTGAACTGGTGGCCTTGATGGAATAGGGATGTCTGGATATCGTAGCAGTCACAGAAACATGGTACACAGAGAACCATGACTGGGATGTTAACATACCAGGGTACATAACCTACAGGAGAGACAGGGAGGGAGAAGAGGGGAGGAGTAGCTCTATGTAAAGGAAGGATAAAAGCAACTGAACAAAGAGTAAACAAGGGAGAGGAGGTACTGTGGGTCACCTTGGAGACTGGAAGTGGCATCACAATCCGCACAGGGGTTGTATACATACCCCCAGGTCAGAGGGAGGGAATGGATAAGGATATGACAGGTGTTCTTAGTATGGCAGAGAAAGGGAGATACTGTTGATGGGAGACCTGAATGTGCCAGATGTTATCTGAGTACACTAGCTGCAGCCACATCCAAGAGCAGGGCCATTCTTGATGCCCTACAGGTGGCATGCCTCAGACAGCTAGTTTCGAACCCACTCATGAGGGAGCAATCTTAGACCTCTGACTCAAATGGGGACAGTGAGAGGATCTCAAATCTAGAAGTGGGTTGCCATCTGGGAACAAGTGACCATCAAACAGTGTGGTTCACGATAAACTCAGCTACAGAGTAAAGCCATACAAAAGTGAGGGTACTGGACTTAAGGAGAGCTGACTTTGGCAAGATGGGAGAGTGCCTCAGAAAAGCACTAGCAAACAGGCTAGAAGGAGGAGTGAGCAACAATGGTAAATCATCAAAACTGCCATCACAGAGGCAACAAGCCTTTGTGTGAAGTAAAAACAAGTCAAAATGAAAGAAAAGCCACTATCGTTTTCAAAAGAGGTGGTGGGGAAAGTCAGGGAGAAAAGATAGCATTCAGGAAGTATAAGGAAACACAGAAGGAGCAGGTCAGAGAGCTGTACCAGTTAAGGCAGAAGGAAGCAGGGAGGGAAGTCAGAATAGCAAAGGCCCAAACTGAGGAAAGGATAGCCAACTCAGTTAAGAAGGGGATAAAACCTTTATAGGTATATCAGGGAGTATAGAAAGACAAAGGAGGGATAGAGAGGCTGAATAGAAATGAGCGTGGGTGGACAGAGAGGGGACAGTGAAAAGCAGGGATACTGAATGAATAGTTCTGCTCAGTATTCACAAAAGAGGAGGAGGGGAGGTGCCTAATCCAATTAACAGAAGCACTCTGGATAGGGGTTGATCCCAGTCCTTTCACAAAAGAAAGGGTTCTGAAAGAACTTCTAAAACTGAAGGTGGACAAAGCAATGGGGCCTGATAGAATTTACCCCGAATTTAAAGAATTAAGGGCAGAACTAGTGACATCACTGACTACCCTGTTTAACAAATCATGGGAGGATGGTGTGGTACCTGAGGACTAGAGTAAGGCAGATGTGTTTTCCTTCACAAATGTGGGAGCAAGATAGAGGCAGGAAACTACAGACCTGTCAGTTTGACCTCTGTGGTAAGGAAAGTGATGGAATCACTTCTGAAGGAAAAATTGTTAAGTACCTAGAGGTCAGTGGGGCACAGGACCCAAGGCATCATGAGTTCACAGCGGAAGGTCATGTCAGATGAATCTAATTGATTTCTTTGACTGGGTGACTAAAGTAGTAGACCAGGGAGGGGCTGTGGACATGGCCTACTTAGACTTTAGCAAGGCATTTGACACAGTCCTATTCAAAGATTAATAATCAATTAACCAGCCTGGGAGTGGGTCCCAGGGTGGTAGCCTGGGCAAAACATTGGCTGGACAACAGGATACAGAAGGTAATTGTAAATGGAGTCCACTCTGAAGAAAGAGGGGTTACTAGTGGGGTAACACAGGGTTTAGTTCTGGGTCCAGTCCTTTTAATGCCTTTATAAGTGACATTGCAGAGGTACTGGAAGGAAAAGTATGCCTCTTTGCAGATGACACAAAGATCTGAAACAGGGTTGATACACAAGGAGGCATGGAAAGGATGAGAAGGACTTGGCAAGGTTGGAGTAATGGTCAGAAGTATGGCAGCTTGGATTCAATGCAAGGAAGTGCAAAATAATGCACCTGGGAAGCAAAACCCAGGGAAGATTACACAATGGGGGGAGGTAGTAACAACAATAAAAATGGAAAGGACCTGAGGGTAATCATATCAGATGACCTTAAGTTTAGCAAGTAATATGAGAAGGCAGTATGGAAGGCTGGGGGATACTGGGATGTATAGGGACAGGCATCATCAGCAGAAAACAGGAAGTTGTTATCTCTTTACAGACAGTTGGTGAGACCCTATCTGGAGTTCTGCGCTCAGTTCTGGAGACCCCATCTCCAAGGACATAGACAGGATGGAGGCAGTCCAGAGGAGGGCAACTAAAATGGTGCAGCATCTGCAAGAAAAGTCATACGAGGAGAGACTAAAGGAGCTTAATATGTATACCCATGAAGAAAGGAGGATGGGGGGACATGACAGAAACTTTTAAGTACCTCAGTGGAATCAACAAAGTCCAAGAGGATAGCATCTTTCAGAAAAGAGATGTGCAAGAACAAGGGGACACAATTTGAAGATAGAGGGGTGATGGCTCAGGGGCAATATGAGGAAGTATTTTTCACAGAGAGGGTGGTGAATGCATGGAACAGCCTTCCTGAGGAGGTTGTGGGTCTAAATCTAGAGGCAATTCAAGAATGCATGTGACAGACATAAGGCAATTCTTGTGGTGGGTAGGAAGACATAGCCTGTTGATTAACTAGGATCTGCAGCTTATCCAGTAGGTAGGGAAATTGGCAGACTAAGTGGGCCAAGCAGTCCTTATCTGCTGTCAAAGTCTATGTTTCTATGTTTTAAAGACCCTGACCTCTCACCATTGTTGAGCCCACAAAGCAGGGAAAGCCAGCATAAAACCAATGGTGGCCCAGCAGCATAGTAGCCAAGCAGTGCCTCAGATGCCCAAGACACCCTGTACTGGAGCAGGCTTACAGCTGTATTTATTGTGCAATTAAAAAGCCGACTGAGTTCCAGGTGTAAATTTATCCTCCACTCTACTGTGTGGTACTGACTCATATGTTACACTGAACACTAAACCTAGTGGTTATCTTTATGTCATGTTATTAAATTAATGATTTCATTGTTTTGTTTTACTATGCATTATGAGAGTCAGTGGACTCACACTACATTTCATTTTGTCAGGAGATTTATAATGTTTATGCTTTAGCACCAAATAATTCCAGAGCTTATAAACCATGTGTATTAGGACTACTGCCAAACAACTACAGAAAGGCTTTTAACCTTTACCCCATGGTGAATATTTCACTGCTTATGATCACTTGCTCAAAGTTTTCAAACAGCTTTACACCTCCATTTGTCTTAAATCTTGTAGGATTTTTCTTCCTCCGTATATTCTGAAATGGTAAAGCCTGAACTGTATCGCATAAATTGTTTGGATTATTGGCATCACACACTGATAATGTGAGGAACTCAGCTGGTTAAAACCTCATTGCTAATCCCCATCCTAGCAAGCCACTGAATTATTTACTCCTTTCAGTGTGTATTCTGTTTGTTCCCACCCGTGTTTTGTTCAAAATGTAAAGGATTCTACAGAACAGAAGTTAATTAAAATGCTGTTCTGGCTCTCATTGTTTGACTGTGCAAATGTTTTACAGGCACAAATGGAGTTACACTGTCAGCCAGGAATTCACTGTCAAGAATGTGCTTTCAAGCTCCAGTGTTCTCAAGGTTGCCCCTCAGTAATGGGCAAAAAGAGCCACCAAGCAGTGGTTAAAACAGCTAATTACTCCAGGCTAATAGCAATGCAGCAGGTGGGAACAGCCTTGATCTTAGGCAGTTTAGTGAATGCTCACCATCAGCACATGACAATAGCCTCTCCTTTTACTTCATTGTTTTCCATTTGCAGTCCTTCCCAAGTGAATGCTCCGAGAGGGAAGGATTGACACAGGGTGCTATAGGCCTCCCAAGTGGTGTCTAAGAACATCTGTTGGAAGGTCTGAAGTAAGCAGGAAGCCTCTTGTATAATTAGGGCAGTGGCAGACAGCAGATATTTCAACACATATCCCATGCATGCACTGAAATCACTTGGTTCAGATACAGAATAATTGTACGTGTACTTTGGCTTGCCTTGCAAATTTTAAAGCACCTCCTTTTGACAGACAAACTCTTACCCAGAATGTCCAAGGACACCACTAAAATAATCACTATTATAAATTCTGATGATGCCCTAGAAATTCTGCGTCAGTACTTTTCTGCCACCAGAAGTGTTTTGAAATAGGAATGAGCCTGTGCAAATGTTTTGTGTATCTCACCCTATTTAAAGGCTACAGCCTGTAGATCAAGGGAGAGGTGCAACTGGCCACACCCCATTCGGCCCATTCAAGGGCTGCTCTCCTCCTCCACACACAAGCATTTTTCCTTGCAGTCAGAGGCTCTGTCCATCCTCTTTCTGGGCCCACTTTCCCTGAGCTCTACCCGTCCCCATCCCCGCTGGATTTGTCTCCTCTCTTCCTTCCTGCTGGAATCTCCTGGCTGTGTTAGATTCCTGCCTGGTTTGTACTCCTCCTGCTTCTGGGTCAGTAAATTTGCCTTTGCCTCCTGATTCTTGATCTATGTTTTTGCCTCTGGCTGCAGGCTGTACTTCTGTCTCAGTTTTTTCTCCCTACTGCTCCTGTGGTCCTGTTTGCTTCGTTTGGTTTTGGGCTTTCGGTATGGTAGTGCCCTCTGTTTGCATTGCTACATTTATCTGCATTGCTAAACAAGCTCTCAGTTCATTTATCATATTTCAGCAATCTCTCTCTCTCACTGTACTAGGAGCCTATGTGCTCTCAGTTCCAATTGCTACTTCCATGCTGTAGTCCCTGTGCACATTACCTTAATTGTTTCACCTGCCTTTAGTACTGTTGCCCTTTGCAGCTATTACTTTGTCCCATTCCATGCCTGCTCCAGCAGTGTCCTGCCCTGCTGCATTACTCCTCACTTCTGTGTTTGTGTTATTTAGACTCATTTATTGCTACTCCTACTTTTTCAAACCCACAGCAGTCTGTTTCTGATGCTAACCTAATCCTGCTTTCATGGCTGGCATGTATTTAACTGATTTCATTAGCTGAATGGTGTTATGGCATCATGTTCAAGGCTTTTTTTTCTACAGTGGGGATTAGGAGTCACAGCATGCATCACGACCCCAGGCAGCAGGAACAGCTTCCTATTTGTTTGTGTATTGTATAAGCCCTGGCTCTTCGGCCTCCTCCTCCTGCTGCTCCGCCATAGCCTTTATGACACTACTCAACAAGCTCTTCCAGGCAACTCTCTACCTAAGGGCTTCTGACTCTACCCAGCCATCTACCATCCTTTACCTAATATTATGCACCTGGTTTACAGAGTCATCCCAGCCTTCCTGTCCCTTACACTACCAGCAATGCTCATCCCCTTTCAAGTCTGGCAGCATATCATGTTTACTTGCTTTGAACAGCTCCTCCTATCATAGTGGCTTTACAGCCTCCTTCTACCTTGCTGGCTTCTCAACTTCCTCCCAACTGTTGGCCCAGGGCTTTGCCAGCCTCACCGTTCCTTTACTCATAACATACCATTCAATTCACTCCCAATTTGGCTTCCTAATGGACTTGGTCAGCATACATTCCTGTGGTTGACAAATTATATTTGCCTTACTTAGACCCACAAGGGTCCATACTGCTCAGCCTGACCTACATACAGGTCTTTCCCTGTCAGCTCTCATCCAGTCAAAACCCATGAGAGGGTCCAGAGTGTTCAGTCTGACTGATGTACAGGTCTCCCCATGTCTTTTATTATCCATCACAACCTAGGTGTGGGTCCCACGCTCATTAGAACTCACTCCTCCACATTTGGAGACATACTATCTGTTTCCATTACTTCCAGGTCTCAGGGCTAGCCTGTGGCCGATGGTCTCTCTCTCTCTGCCCGAAGTCTGCATCTTGAGCATGCAAAGCTTGGGGTGGGGTCCTCTCACCTGGCCCATAGTTGGGAATGTCCTTGCTCCAGGTGGACCTTCAGTCATCAACCATACCAACAGCAACTCTCAATGTAACATTGAAGACTTTAGCAGCAAAGGGCTGGGGCTGTCATGGGAAGGGCCCCTTTAGCTGCTCGAGCAGGTTAATAGGCACCCTTTAAAGCTATTCTTCCTACAACTGCCTCTGGTTCACCTGGTTTGTTTTAGATTGGTAGGTTGGCTGACCACCTCGGTGGTTGCTACTCTCCTCCTCCTCCACCTTGGAGGTTGGCACTGAGATGCCCTGGTGTTATAGAGTTTGCTTGCAACCCTCCACGGCATTCCTGTTAGAAGGATACAGTGAGAGTGTTCCCCGAGTGCAATTCCCTGGATTGGTCTACTAAATTGCAGTAGCAGGCGTCACTAAAAACAGTCCCAAAGCAGGGAAGGTGACCTAGGCCTTGGATCCCCAGAGGTTTCCTCCTCAAAGGTTTTTTCCCTCTCCTCCATGCCAATGGTCATAATACTAGATAGGCATCCTTGTAGTCCTTAGATCACTTAGTTAGGTTTCCGCTGTTGGATGGAATTGGGTGGCTGCCCTGTAATTGTCCCTTCTCCCTTTGGCAGTTCCTCTCTCTCTTTAGGAAGCCAGGCCTCTATGCCTTATAGTCAGACCTCCAAGTGGGTCACTATTCACCTGTTGTTTCTTGCCTACTCTACTCAAAAATATAACCAACTGACCCATGCTACCAACTGAACCCATACTACCAACCAACAGTGTTGGGTAAGTTACTTCTTCTATTACTTTTGAAAACTTTTTCCAGAAAGCTCTGTGCAGTCACTAGCATGGATGGAGAAGTACTGAAAATGTAATACAGTTACAGTTACTTATTTCTTTTTATACAAAAGAAATACATAACATAATTGATTACATTTATTGAAAGTAACTGGTAACTAACCTATTACTTTCAAAAATGTAATCTGTTATAGTTATTTATTATTTTTGTATTGATTTTGTATAAAAAGAAATAAGTATAATATGTTAGGTGTATTACTTTTTCTAGTACTTCTCCATCTTTGCTAGTGACTGCACAGAGCTTCCTGGAACAAGTTTCCAAACATAATAGAAAGTAATAGAAAAAGTAACTTACCCAACACTGCCAACAACCTATGTACAGGTCTTCAACCCCAATAAATGTTCACCACCTTGTCTGCTTTGCTCGACTCTCTTTCTGGGCTTCTTACTAAGGTACCTTTAGCCAAGGAATCACTCTCTGACACCTCAAGGGGTGGAACCCTCCTCTAGGGTTCCTTGCCTTCGTACCCTTACAGGGTGGTATATCCCCTTGAATGGGGTAGAACTGGGGAGCTCCACAGAGGAGAAGGACCTAGGAGTGATCATTACAGAGACCATGAATAACTCTGCTCAATGCAGGAAGGCATCAGCAAAAGCCAATAAAATGCTGGGGTGTATTGCAAGAGGGATCTCTTCCAGAAGGAGGGAGATTATCCTGCCCCTTTCTAGGTCATTAGTCAGGCCCCACCTGAGTACTGCATGCAATACTGGTGCCCATTCCTGAAGAAGGACATCAGATTTCTGGAGGGGTGCAGCGGAGAGCCACAAAGATGATGCAGGGATTAGAGAGCAAGTCCCACGAGGACAGGCTGGGAGAGCTGAATATGTATTCACTGGAGGAGAAGAAGATGGATGGGGGCAGCTGTGAGATGAGGTGCTAGCTGCACACTCGAGCAGACCGATGGAACCATGAGGCCTGTTTCTGCTGGAAATTTCCATACATTAGTATATTAATTACATCCCATGGATAGAGAAGCGAACAGCCAAAGATTATCTCACGTTACACAAACACAAAACCAGTTGCAAAGGCACATTGAATTGAGCCTGTAGCTCAAAGGGCAATGCAACTGTACACCCCCATTTAGCCCATTTAAGTGCTGCTCTCCTACCTCCACACACAAGCATTTTGTCCTTGACCTCCATCCTCCCTTCCTCCTCCAACGGCATGCCTCTCTCTCCCATGGGCTTTTTCCTATGGTACTTTTAGCCAAGGAATCACTCCCACAGCACCTCAAGGGGTATAACTCTCCTCTAGGGTTCCTTGCTTTTGTACCCCTACAGGGTGGTATATCCCATGGATAGAGGCGAACAGCCAAAGATTATCTACATTACAGAAGCACAAAAAGTAGCACAGGCACATTTAACTATGTCTTCATCAAGTTTAATACTAATGTCGTCTGGGGGTCCTCAGCACAGGGTGATCTGACACATTTCTTAGTATCAACTGCACAAGGCTTTAGAAGAGGAAGGATGATTGTTTCACCCCACCCGTGAGGTTTCCATATATTCAGTACTTATTGTTCTATAGGTTTCGGGAAGACACAAAAGGAATGCATGTGTAACACTACCTATGGTATGTACCTTTCTTTCACCTCACTTTTGTTCAGGGCTAGGCCTGGCAGACTATATGACTACTGTAAAGTCTCACTGAATATATCACAAGGAGAAAAAAATTTGTTTGCAGAGAGCCAGACTTGCATCTTATATAGGTTACATGGTCTGATGAATGAGTCTCAAAGACCTGTAGTGTCTAGCAGTAGTAAGGGAATGCAGCACTGAGGCAGCAACGGTCTTAATTCATGTAAAAAGTGCAGGAGGATTACCATATGGTCATGAATAAGTCAAGTTTTTAGTACCAGAAATAGGTACTAATGAATAGGGACTCGACTTACAGTATACACAAGGTTGACCTATCTGTGGGTGTTTTACTGGCCTATAGAGGGCTCTGGTCAACTTATCTGTGAGTTTTTATTGCAGCGCTTGAAAAGATGGTCCATGTAAATGTTCCCCATCCACTCAACTGCAGAATACCATATTAAGCGGTATTAAAGAGCAGGTCTATTTCTACTTGTTTCTTCCCTTTATTCAACTGGTTATGGTACCTTACCATGTATGGGTTGTATGGTAAGCATGGCAAGGGGGATTGACTTATCTGTGCAGTATATCTAAAACTGCTAAAATCACATGGAAAAAGGGGTCACTATATGCGAGGTCAACTTATATGCGAGTATATATGGTATAATTTCATCTGACAGCACAGGTTCAGAGATAGCCTAAACATCTCTCAGTACTTGCACTGTTTATGAATTTGGCCACAACAATAACAACAACAATAAAAACTGATCCTTAGATTTTGTTGTACAATATCATGGAGAAGTAAGCCAACTATTTTTCAATTCCCCGATAGAGTTTTCTTTCCTTACCCCAAGTGCTGTATTCTATCCAATGTCACCCCTTCCTGTCCAATTACTAACACTCCCTGGTGTCCAGTGCCACTCCTTTTGCCATCCATTTCCAAGCACCCCTGATCCAATGTCACTCTTCTCTCCCAGTCCCTTTCCACTGACTCCATGGCATCCTGTGGCACTCCTCACACTGTCCCTTTACAAGTGATCCCAGGTATCCTGTGGCAACCCTTCCCTCTTCCCATCCTTTCTAAGTACTCCTGACATCAAGTGGCACCTTCCCTGTCCCTATGCAAGTTATCCCTGGGGACCCGTGGCATCTATCACCTGAAGGGTACATCAACCTCATCCCATGACCAACAAAAACCTTCTGCTCAACTCCCTTGCAGGCCACCATCTAACACACATAAACTCTGTATCAATATGCAAGCAGGTACAGTAGATCCATATAGTTGTTGTGAGGCATCTCTGAACATCATTGAAGTGCTACATTAATTTACCGCCATGGTACAGTGCTTGCGTGAGTCAGATGGTGCTGGCCACAGAGAAGAGGGGTGAGGTTGTGACAGCCTCTGTCATGGGACTACAGTGGATGTGTGTGTGTTTAAGGTCCTCTGGGGATGGAGGGAACCATGGGACAGGAGAGACAAATTACATGGAGACAGGGAAAGGAGGGGTGCCAGTGGATGCCGGAGACATCTTAAATGGAGACAGAGAGAGGAAGGAGGTGCAACTTGAATGCCAGACACCAGAGGCAACTTACATAAGAACATGAAGAGGGAGAGGATGTCAATGGACACCAAGGAGTACTTAAAAGAGATGTGGTGGTGAGATTTTGCAAGTGGCACATCCAGACTTACTTATTTGTTGTGGTCTTGGTTCTTAAATTTCTTCCCCGGTAAGGTACGTTTCCCCACCTCCATGACATGGCTCCTGAAGACATAGCCATTGCATGCTTTGGAGTGTGCCCGAACATTGCAGAAGTTTTGCAGGCATCCACAAACCCTCCACAAGGGATACACATGTATCAAAGTGGAAAAGATTTGCTATCTGGGTCTTGACTCACGATCTGGACCTATTCACCTGCCCCAAAGATAAAATTCTAGACTGCCTGCTTTTGTTATTGGAAGTAGAACTTAAATATTCTTCATTGAAAGTTCACCTCTTGGCTATTTCAGTCTTCCATGTCCCAGTTTCAGACCACCCAATAGCTCAGCTGGAGGTCATGAAGACATTCCTCAAAGGCGTCCTACATTTGAAACCTCCCATGTGAAACCCAATCCCACCGTGGGATTGGAATTTCATTCTAGAAATGCTAATCTTACCTCCTTTTGAACTAGCTGCACATGTGTGCTTTACTTTTTCATGGAAAGTATTATTTTTAGTTGCCATTACCTCAGCTTGAAGAATTTTGGAGCTTCAGGCATTAATGTGTAAGCAGCCTTATTTGATTTTCCATAAAGACAGAGCGTCTTTACATACGAACCCCAAACTCCTTTCTCGGTAGTATCCAAATTTGCATTGAATCAAGCTATACATTTACCAGTATATTATCTGGAGCATGCCAACCCAGGAGAAGCATTGCTCCGTATCTTAGATGTACTGTACATAGAATATTAAGATATTACATTTCTCACACAAAGGACATTAGAAGTCCTCACAATTATTTGTTTCGTTCACCCCAGGGATAGAGGGCATGCCAATTTTTTTGCTTAATTATATCTTCTTTACTGAAAATTTCCAGTCATAATACAATGACATTAAACATCATAAGGTGAGAGTAGTACTTAAACAGTATAACAATGAGACAATAAAACATTAAAAAGAAATATAATCCCTCATCCCACTATCCCTCCCTCCTAAACCCTTTTAAAGTTAAATAAAGACAGTTATAAGCAAATCTGAGACCCACTAGATTCTAAGTAGAATAAATAAAATCAATCAAGTTTAGTAGAATTAAATATATTTAAAGGAGGTGTAAAAAAGGGAATATGAGATTGCAATCAAGGCCTAGGAGCTAGGTTTGGTCAATGCTTAATAAAAGATCATAGTGCTTGCTCCATTTAAGGTTATAACCAGTTGACTTGATGCTTCAAACTGGCTATAAGCCTCTCAGATTTTAGATTTAAAAATATCTCATTCCTCCATTCACTTAGAAAGAATTTGATGATCTTTCCAGTGGGTTAAAATAGCTTTCTTTGCTGTTAGGGCAATCATGACTATGTTATGTTTTTAATGGAGCAAGAAATATTTGTCAAATCACCGCTCAAACATATCTGAGGGATAAAAACTGAATGACAAGCTTACTTCCAAGCCTGTTTTGAGATCAGACTAAAATGTAACCACTGATTGGCAGTCCCAAAGATGTGCTAGAGAGACCACTCCAGACCCACATCTGAAACAGTTATTAGTAGATAGTAGACCAAATCTAAATAATTTTAAGGAGAATAATAAGCATTATGAAGTAATTTGATTTGTATAAATTTTAATCTATCATTAAGGATGTAATCAGGTCTCCCAATAGGGACCAATCTGAATTTATATAAAGCTGCGTATCAATCCAGTATTTAGAAATAAAGGTTGTTGAGGTGCAAATTTTAGATAGAAAATATCGGTACAATTTGGAGATAGTATGAGGTTTTTAGCAATTTTCCTAATGTCCTCAGTTAAATGACTATAGTCTTCTAACCAAGGTTGTGCCCCAAAATGAGCCATGAGGGCTAGTTTTAACATGAACAATTTTTGGTAATGGCCTTTGCCCAATGAAAATTTCATGGTTATGTCTTCAAAAGATAACAAATTTCCATATAGCAAAAGGTCCTTCACTAGACAATTTTTTAACTGGGTAACCACTTAATGTCTAACAGTTTATTTTTAAATAGAAATTAGGATTATTTAAAGTGGCTGATCAATATCTTTCAACAAGGAAGTTTGGATGCAGCTACTCAACTGATTAAAACACCTAAATGAAGTACCAATAACAGAACTTTTCAATTTACTAGGCATTAATTTAAAGGATGAATAGAATATAGCATTGAAAGAAATATTATTTTCTGTAACATAACTCTTTCAATGATAACCCAGATGGTGCAATAAGTATTCAGGTTTACATTACTGTTTGAAAGGAATCATTTAGAAAATGTACTTAAATGACTGATTAGGTAATAAAGAAGGAAGTTTGGTAGCCTAAAGCTTCCTTGGTTTTAAGAAGGGTCATTTATGGTAAGCTATTCTAGGAGGTTGTTAAGCTCGATGAAATTGGTGATTATCGATTGAAGTTTCTTAAACCAAGAAATAAGCAAATAACAGGTCAAGGTACTTAAAGGATAAAATATTCTAGGAAAATATTAATTTTAATAATATTTATTCTACCTAAGAGTGAAAGGGTAGTTTTCCCCAAGCACTCAAGATCAGACTTTATAGTTGTTAATAAACTTGTAAAATTAAGGTCTTTTACATTTTGGATCGTGACAAATAAAGCCATAAATATTTTATATATTCTGTAGAGTAGGAAAAATTATACTTACTAATTTGATCCTTAGTAGTGCCAACATTTAGGGTTAAAACAATCATTTTAGTTGTATTAATTTTATAATTTGAAAATGATTACATTTTCTATAGTAAAGATGATAGCAGGAAGTAAAATATCAGGGTTAGTAACATGCAAAAGGATACTGCCAGCAAAAGCAGTAAGTGTAAATATTTGTGACCCTATTTTAATACCCATAATATTAAGGCTATGATTAAGAAAGTATAGCAAGGGCTCTGTATGAAAGTTAAAGAAGAATGGAGAAAGTGGGCAACCTAGCCTAGTACCGAATGAAGAATAATAGGAAGATAAAACCCCATTAATGTAAGGCTTAGCAGAAGGATGGGAATATAACATTTTAACCAATCTAAAAAGTTAGAGGAAGCCAAATTTAGTTAAAACTTTAAAGAGGAAGAAATATTAACCATGTCAAATGCTTTCTCTGCTTCCAGAGAGACCAGGACGACAGGGTCCTGATCTCTCAGACACAGAGAAAATATAATATAGTTTCTAATGTGATCTGAGGCAGATCTCCTGCTATAAACCCCACCTGATCATTTAAGATCATCGCATCCCAGAAGGCTTTAATTCTTAACACCAAACTTTTTGCTAAGATTTTCATATCATTGTTAATCAGTGAAATTGGCCTATAATAGGACACAATGGGCAGGATTCACAAAACTTTCTAAAGATGCAAAACCTTCCTAAGTCCTAAAACTTCCATAACTACGGAAAAAAGGGAAATTGCTCTGAGTGCTATTCACAAAAACTTCGCAGCTATGGAAAACATACACTCAGATTGTGGAAAAAAGTGCAACTGTGGAAGTTCCTGAGGAAAAAGGCAATTGATAAGTATGGCATAGCTCCTCAAAGGCTATTCTCAGCCAGGTTTTTTCTGCAGTTGTGGAAAAAATGTTACACACATTGGAGAGAGGTGTAACACTCCCTCAGCAAACTGCGGTACTGCCCCAACAATTGAAATATAGAAACATAGAATTTGATGGCAGATAAGAACAGCTTGGCCCACCCAGTCCACCCATTTCCCTACCTAATGGACAAGCTGCAGATCCTAGTTAACCAGCAGCCTACTTCTTTCTACCCCACCCCTAGAATTGCCTTATGACTGTCCCATGCATGCTTGAATTCCACCACTGTTTTGACTCCACAACCTCCTCGGAAGGCCGTTCCATGCATCCACAACCTCTCTGTGAAAAAATATTTCCTTACATTACCTCTGGGCCGCCCCCCCATCTTCAAATTGTGCCCCCATGTTCTTGCACCTCTTTTTGAAAGATGCTACCCTCTTGGACTTTGTTGATTCCCTTGAGGTACTTGAAAGTTTTCATCATGTCCCCCCTTCCTCGAGACTATACATATTAAGCTCCTAAGTCTCTTCATATCTCTTCTGGTGCAGACCCTGCACCATTTTAGTTGCCCTCCTCTGGACAGCTTCCATCCTGTCTATGTCTTTGCGAGATTGGGTCTCCAGAACTGCATGCAGTACTCCAGATGGGGTCTCACCAGCTGTCTGTACAGAGAGATAATAACTTCCTGTTTTCTACTGGTGATGCCTCTCCTATGCATCCCAGTATCCCCCAACCCTCCTTGCTGCCCTCTCACATTGCTTGCCCACCTTTAGGTCATCTGATATGACTACCCCAGGTCCCTTTCCATTTTGTTGTTGTTAGTATCTCACCCCCATTGTGTACTCTTTCCCTGGGTTTTGTTTCCATGCATTACCTTGCACTTCTTAGCACTGATTCTAAGCTGCCATACATTTGACCATTCCTCTAACCTTGTAGTCCTTCTCATCCTTTCCACACCACCTTGCATCAACTCTGTTGCAGCCCTTTGTGTCATCTGCAAAGAGACATACTTTTCCTTCCAGTCCCTCTGCAATGTCACTTATAAAGACATTGAAGAGGACTGGTCCTAATGTTGAAGCCTGTGGTACCCCACTAGTAACCCCTTTCTTCAGAGTTGACTCCATTTACTATTACTCTCTGTGTCCTATTCTCCAGCCAATTCTTTACCCAGGCTGTCAGCTTGGGACCTACCCCAGGCTGGCTAACTTGTATATTAATCTTTGTGTGGGACTGTGTCAAATGCCTTGCTAAAGTCTAGGCAGACCATGTCCACAGCCCTCCCTGATCTACTACTTTGGTCACCCAGCCAAAGAAATCTATCAGATTCATCTGGCATGACCTTCCTGCTGTGAATCCATGCTGCCTTGGGTCCTGTGCCCTCTGGCCTCTAGATACTTGACAATTCTTTCCTTCAAAAGTGATTCCATCATTTCCCTATCACTGAGGTTAAACTAACAGGTCTGTAGTTTTCTGCTTCTGCCTTGCTCCCAGTTTTGTGAGCGGAATCTCATCTGCCCGCCTCCAGTCCTCGGGTACCACCCCATCCTCCCATGATTTGTTAAAGAGGGTAGTCAGTGGTGTCACTAGTTCTACCCTTAGTTCTTTTAGAATTCTGGGATGAATCCCATCAGGCCCCATTGCTTTGTCCACCTTCAGTTTCAAGAGTTCTTTCAGAACCCTTTCTTCTGTAAATGGGCTGGTATCAACTTCTGTATCCAGAGTGTTTCTATTGTTTGTTTTAGGTACCTCCCCTCTTCATTTGTAAATACTGAGCAAATATATTTGTTTAGTATCTCTGCCTTTCACAGTCACCCTCTGCCCACCCTCCCTCCTCTTTATTAAGCCTCACTATCCCTCCTTGGTCTTCTTTCACTCCCTGATGTACCTATAAAGGTTTTATCCCCCTTTTAACTGAGTTGGCTATCTTTTCCTCAGTTTGGGCCTTTGCTGTTCTGACTGCCTTCCCAGCTTCCTTTTGCTTTAACTGATACAGTTCTCTGTCCTGCTTCTTCTGTGATTCCTTGTACTTCCTGAATGCTGTCTTTTCTCTTGAACCTTCACTGCCACTTCCTTTGAGAACCATAGCAGTTTCTTACATCATTTCATTTTGTTTATTTGCTTCACACAAAGGCTTGTTACCTCTGTGATGGCAGTTTTATTATTCCCCATTGTTCTTCCACCCTCCTCAATGCCCATTTGCTAGTGCATTCCTTAGGCACTCACCTATTTTTGCAAAGTCAGCCCTCCTAAAGTCCAGTACTTTTGCCTTTGTAAGCTTGACTCTATGCTTTGTTTATTGTGAACCATACTGTTCGATGGTCACTAGTTCCCAGATGGCTATCCACTTCTACATCTGTGATCCCTCTCCATTCCATTTGAGAGAACCAGGTCTAAGATTGCTCCTCTCGGTGGGCTCCAATACTATTTGTCTAAGGCATGCCCCCTGTAGGGCATCTAAAATAACCCACTCTTGAGTGGCTGCTTCAACTGCACTCCAGTTAACATCTGGCATATTCAGATCACCCATCAGCAGTATCTCCCTTTTTCTGCCATTTTAAGTACACGTTCTATCATTTCCTTGTCCATTTCCTCCCCTGAGAAGAGTCTGTATCTAACCCTGTGCGGATTGTGGTGCCATTGCTGGTCTCCAAATTTACCCACAGTGCTTCTTCTCCTCCCTGTTTACCCTTTTGTTCTGTTGCTTTGATTTCTTCCCTTTTGTAAAAGCTACTTTCCTCTTCTTTTACCCTCCCTGTCCCTCCTGTAGATAGTGTATCCTGGTATGTTTATGTCCCAGTCATGGTTTGTGTATACCATGTTTCTGTGACTGCCACAATATCCAGATGTTCCTCCTCCATCAAGGCCATTAATTCAGGAAGTTTGTTACTCAGACTATGGGCATTGGTACTCATTGCTCTCCATTTTTGATGGCTTTACCTTCTGTTGCAGCATCCCCACTGACCTTTCTACCTCTGTCTTTTCTCATTTGGTACCCTGTTTTGTAGGGAGAAGCTGGGATTTTCCTGCTGCTTATCAGTGCCTCCCCTTGACTAGTTTAAAAGCTTACCAATGAAGCATTTAAACTGATTGCTCAAAAGACTTGTTCCCTTCCTGGACAGATGCAGACCATCCTGCCAGTATAGGCGGGTGTCCCTTCAGGTGGAACCCAGTCCCCAATGAAGCCAAACTCCTGTGCTCCACACCATTTTTCAACCATTCATTAAACTGCATGGCACAAAGTACCCTCGCCTCACCCATGCCATTGACAGGCAGCACCTCTGAGAAGGATACTGTGTGTGCTACTTGTCTTAGGGCCACTCACCAACTCTACAAAGTCCTCCTGCACTGCTCTAATCTCATGATGAGCCAAGTAATTTGTCCCTAGGTGGACAATACAATTAGAATGGAGGTCAGGCACAGGTAATAGCATCCCAGTGGGTATATCAGTGGCTGAAGTTACAGCAACATTAGCACACATTGCCATTGAATGGCAACAAACAACAACCACCAGACTCAGTGCAGCCCATGAAGGAGTCCCACAGGCAATAAAGCCTGAACAGCCTGTAATGAGTGTTACTCCTGCAGGCAAAGGAACACTCCAGGGAGGCAAGACCAGCAGTGATGGACAGCCACTGTGGTGTCATTGTATTGCTGGTACCTGTGGTGCTACAGAGGTCCTAGTTGAGGAACTGGTTGCTGGTCTCTGTGTGGGTGCTTTCAGCTTCATGCTATGGCAGACCTGTTAAAGTCTGCTGCTCCAGCTAATTGGGTTCACTGTTGCTGTGCCTCCTAAGTCATTTTGCAGCAACAGATCCACAGTTGTGGATTTTCAGTACTTGCTCAATATCTATAGCTGCTGAATTTCCACAGCTGCAGGTTTTGCAGAATTCTGCACCTGTGCAAGTTTTCTTTCAGAATATTGTGCAACTGCATTTCCACAGTGCTGTAGGCTTTTTACCACAGCTGTGGGATTTTTGGCCTTTCTTTGTGAATCCTGCCCCATGTCTTTGGGTTTACCTGGTTTGAGATTAGAACTATAATAGCCTCTAAAGGTATTAGTCTGAAATTCCGTCAGTCAGAATGTAATTAAAAGGTTTCCAGAAAGGGATTAAATCCTCTTAAAAATTCTTATAAAAATTAGAGGATAGTCCATTGGGACCAGGAAGTTATCCATTTTAGGGAGTCAATAACATCAGAAATTTCTTTACTGGTGATAGGTGAAACTAAAGTAGCAGCTAAATGATTAGAAAGTGTAGGTGGTTTAAAGTTTTCTAGATAGGATCTGCATTCCACTTTATTTAATGGTATAGAATGTGGTTATATGAATTCATAAAATAAGGTTCAAATTCAGATATCATATCTGTAGTAAGAGTTTTGATTACACCATCCTTGTCTGATTTAATAGAAACAATATATCTGTTTTGATCAAGACTTTGAAGTCTATAAGCTAGAAACTTAGAGGGTTTCTCTCCTTGGTCTATAGTAAGTTACCATAATTTTAACAGATCAAATTCTTCTTGGTCCCTAGATAATTCTGCATATGTATATCTTAATTCTTGTAAGTTAAGAACATCTGAATCCTCAATTTAGAAACCTTTTTGCTTCCATCCTTTCTATAGCTTCCAAGGTCACCTTAAGTTTAGTCTGATGTAGTGTTTTACGTTTCAAGGCTACTCTTATAAAAATGTCTCTTGTGCAATACTTAAAGGATGCCCATACAGTGTCTAACTTAGTTACAGAGTCATAGTTTCCCAGAAGTATCTAATGTCTTTCTTAATGTACTCTAAGTCAAAACTATAATTTAATAACTGCTTATTTAGTCTCTGGTTTGGGTTTGTGCTGGTTAAGATTTTAAAGATTAATCACAAGTTTTACTGGCTAGAAATCTAAAAGAACCCTGGGGTGATAAAAGCTTCAGTTACTTCTGGTATTAAGCTGTCACTAACTAAAAGTATTCTAGTCTAGAGAAGATTTTATGAGTGATGAAAAAGGAATATTGTTTAGATAATGGGTTAAGAGTTCTCCATGGATCGTTAAGGTTAAATATTTGCATAAATTCAGTTAATGCCTTGATATCTGCCATATTTTGGATTTTAAATTTGGAGGCACTATCTAGGTTCTTATTCAATAACACATTCCAGTCACCTCTAATATAAACTGATACTCCAAGTGGAGTAGTAGAATTTTGTTAGGTCAGCTAAAAACTGGTGTACAAAAAATTAGGATCATAAATACTACCTATCAGGATTTTGTAATTGTTATATTTCACATCAATTAGTATGAACCTTCCTTCTGAGTCATGTATAACAAAATCTTTGGTGACAATCAGGAGCTTAAAAGGGCACAGAGGCAGTAAATAAGAGAGAGAGAAGGAAAACCTCAAAACAGAGGAAAGAGTAAGGATTCAAAACAACAGTGAAGGGCCAGAAATAAGACATGATGGAGTGGTGCAGTGCAGTGGCTGTGAAGCAGCAGTCTTCCAGGAGATGTTCTGGAGGATGCAGTGTTATCCCATCTGCAGGCACCTCTCTGTGCTGAGGGGTTGCTCATCTCCAGGCTGAGTTGGCCAGGATTTGTGGGACCTCCTCTTCCATCCAGGGACCACCAGGGCAACTGCCATTGCCTCAGAGGTTGCCAAGAAAGAGAAATGATTGGACCACAGTGGGCTCAGTGAGGGTGAGGTGGTGTAACAGAGGTGTATCCCTCAGTTGTACCTCTCTACAATTCCTATGCCATTCTGGCAAAGGTGCTTCCTCTATGGGAGCACCACAGTGGAAACCAAGGATGATGCTGGGAACCTCCACAAGGGAGACCCACAGGAGGGTGGCTTGGGACCCCACAGGAGAGAAACAACACCTAGTGGGGACTCCATTGTTAGGAAGGTAGAACTGGGGAGGAAGGAGAGGGAAGTACACAATAGCAGGGAGCTACTATCAACAACAAAATGGAACGGACTTGGGGGTAGTCATATCAGATGATCTAAAGGTTGGTAAGCAATGTGAGAAGTCAGTAAGAGAGCCATGGGGATATTGGGATGCATAGGAAGGGGCATCACAAGTAGAAAAAAGGAAATGGTTATCCCTCTGTACAGACAGTTGGTGAGACCCCATCTGGAGTACTGTGTGCAGTTTGGAGACCTCATCTATGCAAGGACATAGACAGGATGGAAGCAGTCCAAGGAGGGCAACAAAATGGTGCAGGGTCTACATCAGAAATCATATGAAGAGAGACTGAGAGAGCTTAATATGTATACCCTTGATGAAAGGAGGGACAGGAGGGACATGATAGAAACTTTCAAGTACCTCAAGGGAATCAACAAAGTCCAGCAGGGTAGCATCTTTCAGAAAAGAAGATGTGTAAGGACAAGGGGCAAAATTTAAAGATAGAGGGGGCGGCTCGGGGAATGTGAGGAATTTTCTTTTACAGAGAGAGTGGTGGGTGCATGGAACTGCCTTCCTGGGGAGGTTGTTGAGGCTAAAACAGTGGGGGAATTCAAACATACATGGGACAGATACAAGGCAATTGTAGTGGGGTGGCAGGAAGTAGGCTGGTGGTTACCTAGAATCTGCAGCTTATCCAGTAGGTATGGAAATGGGCAGACTGGGTGGGACAAGTGGTCCTTATCTGCCATCAAAGTCTATGTTTCTATGTTTCATGTAGGTGCCTGCCTGGTGCCATGGCTTGGGGACAGGGAGTGAAACCTCAGGATTGCTGGAGCAGCTGCACAGGGAGGGAGCTGGATGTCATTGTCCACCTAGGGACAAATGACCTGGCTACAGAAGGGATCAGAGCAGTACAGGAAGAGTTTGTGGAATTGGGGAGGGTCTTAGACAAGTAGCATGCACGGTAACCTTCTCAGAGCTGCCTGTCTATGGTACATGAGAGGCTAGGGTGCTCCACACCATGGGATTCAATCAGTGGTTGAAAAACTGGTGCAGAGCTCAGGAATTGGCTTCATTGGGGACTGAGGTCCACCTGGAGTGATGCAAGCCTATACTGGCATGATGGGCTGCATCTGTCCAGGAGGGAACCAGGATCCTAGGTGATGGGTTTAAATGCTTCATTGGCAAGTATTTAAACTAGCCAAGGGAGGCACTGGAAAGGAACATCAAATCCTAGCCCCCAAAAAAGTCATGGTAGTAAGTGCAGTAAACACCAACATAGAGATGTCGATAGAGAGAAGGCAGGGTAAATGGAGAAAGTGGCAAAGGCAAAAGGACAGAGATGGGGCAAAGAGTAAGGCAATCAGGAAATGGAGGATAATGAGTACCAATGCCCATAGCCTGGGCAACGAACTCCCTGAACTGGTGGCCTTGATGGAATAGGGATGTCTGGATATCGTAGCAGTCACAGAAACATGGTACACAGAGAACCATGACTGGGATGTTAACATACCAGGGTACATAACCTACAGGAGAGACAGGGAGGAGAAGAGGGGAGGAGTAGCTCTCTATGTAAAGGAAGGATAAAAGCAACTGAACAAAGAGTAAACAAGGAGAGGAGGTACTGTGGGTCACCTTGGAGACTGGAAGTGGCATCACAATCCGCACAGGGTTGTATACATACCCCCAGGTCAGAGGAGGAATGGATAAGGATATGACAGGTGTTCTTAGTATGGCAGAGAAAGGGGAGATACTGTTGATGGGAGACCTGAATGTGCCAGATGTTATCTGGAGTACACTAGCTGCAGCCACATCCAAGAGCAGGGCCATTCTTGATGCCCTACAGGTGGCATGCCTCAGACAGCTAGTTTCGAACCCACTCATGAGGGAGCAATCTTAGACCTCGTACTCAAATGGGGACAGTGGAGGATCTCAAATCTAGAAGTGGGTTGCCATCTGGGAACAAGTGACCATCAAACAGTGTGGTTCACGATAAACTCAGCTACAGAGTAAAGCCATACAAAGTGAGGTACTGGACTTAAGGAGAGCTGACTTTGGCAAGATGGGAGAGTGCCTCAGAAAAGCACTAGCAAACAGGCTAGAAGGAGGTGGAGCAACAATGGTAAATCATCAAAACTGCCATCACAGAGGCAGCAAGCCTTTGTGTGAAGCAAAAAACAAGTCAAAATGAAAGAAAAAGCCACTATCGTTTCTCAAAAGAGGTGGTGGGGAAAGTCAGGAGAAAAGATAGCATTCAGGAAGTATAAGGAAACACAGAAGGAGCAGGTCAGAGAGCTGTACCAGTTAAGGCAGAAGGAAGCAGGAGGGAAGTCAGAATAGCAAAGGCCCAAACTGAGGAAAGGATAGCCAACTCCGGTTAAGAAGGGATAAAACCTTCTATAGGTACATCAGTGAGTGTAGAAAGACAAAGGAGGGATAGTGAGGCTGAATAGAATGAGCGGTGGGTGGGCAGAGAGGGATAGTGAAAAGCAGGGATACTGAATGAATATTTCTGCTCAGTATTCACAAAAGAGGAGAGGAGGTGCCTAATCCAATTAACAGAAGCACTCTTGATAGGGGTTGATCCCAGTCCTTTCACAGAAGAAAGGGTTCTGAAAGAACTCCTAGAACTGAAGGTGGACAAAGCACTGGGCCTGATGGAATCCACCCCAGAATTAAGGGGAGGAACTAGTGAAACCACTGACTACCCTTTTAACAAATCATGGGAGGATGGTGTGTACCCAGAGGACTGGAGGAAGGCAGATGTGATTCCCTTCACAACAGTGGGACCAAGACAGAGGCAGAAAACTACAGACCTGTCAGTTTGACCTCTTTGGTAGGAAAGTGATGGAATCACTTCTGAAGGAAAGAACTGTTGAGTACCTTGAGGCCAGTGGGGCTGGGACCCATGGCAGCATGGGTTCACAGTGGGAAGGTCATGTCAAATGAATCTAATTGATTTCTTTGACTGGGTGACCAAAGTAATAGACCAGGGAGGGCCTGTGGGCATGGTCTACCTAGACTTTAGCAGGGCATTTGACACAATCTCACACAAAGATTAATAGTCAAGTTAATCAGCCTGGGAGTGGGTCCCAGAGTGGTAGCCTGGGTAAAACATTGGCTGGACAACAAGACACAGAAGGTAATTGTAAATGGAGTGCACTCTGAAGAAAGAGGGTTACTTGTGGGGTACCACGGGGTTCAGTACTGGGTCCAGTCCTTTTAACGTCTTTATAAGTGACATTGCAGAGGGACTGGAAGGAAAAGTATGCCTCTTTGCAGATGACACAAAGATCTGAAACAGGGTTGATACACAAGGAGTGAAAAGGATGAGAAGGGATTTGGCAAGGTTGGAGGAATGGTGGGAAGTATGGCAGCTAGGATTCAATGCAAAGAAGTGCAAAATAATGCACCTGGGAAACAAAACCCAGGGAAGATTACACAATGGGTGGGAGTAACAAAAACAGAAAGGAAAGGGACCTGGGGTAATCATATCAGATGACCTTAAGGTTAGCAAGCAATGTGAAAGGCACTAGGAAGAGCTAGGGTATACTGGGATGCATAGGGAGAGGTATCACCAGCAGAAAACAGGAAGTTGTTAGCCCTCTGTACAGACAGTTGGTGAGACCCAATCTGGAGTACTGCATCCAGTTCTGGAGACCCCATCTCGCAAGGACATAGACAGGATAGAGGCAGTCCAGAGGAGGGCAACTAAGAATGGTGCAGCATCTGCAAGAGAAGTCATACGAGGAGAGACTAAAGAGCTTAATATGTATACCCATGAAGAAAGGAGGATGGGGACATGACAGAAACATTTAAGTACCTCAGTGGAATCAACAAAGTCCAAGAGGGTAGCATCTTTCAGAAAAAGAGATGTGCAAGAACAAGGGGACACAATTTGAAGATAGAGGGTGATGCAGCTCAGGGGCAATGTGAGGAAGTATTTTTTCACAGAGAGGGTGGTGAATGCATGGAACAGCCTTCCTGAGGAGGTTGTGGGGTCTAAATCTGTGGGAGAATTCAAGAATACATGGGACAGACATAAGGCAATTCTAGTGGGGGTTAGAAAGAAATAGGCTGTTGGTTAACTAGGATCTGTGGCTTATCAAGTAGGTAGGAAAATGGGCAGACTAGGTGGGCCAAGTGGTCCTTATCTGTCATCAAAGTCTATGTTTCTATGAGCACTTTATTATCTATCAAGACTGCAACTCCTTTTTACTGGTACAGTCTCTGAACAAAACACTTGAGTGAAACCCATCTTCGACAATAAACAAACTTCTTCTTGCAGAAGATGAGTTTCTTGTAAACAGATAATTTGACCATTTAGAACTCAAATGTGTTTTAATAATTGCCATCTTTTAATTTTATCCTAGCCCTTTTAATAATAAAATTATATAATAAAGTCATATTATTTTTATTGAAATGGAATTGGTAAGGAAGTAAATCCCATATTAGTATGTTAGGTCTCAGGAGAATCTTGTATCACCCCCAACCCCCACACACATAATCCCATAATCAAAACAAGCATTTATCAATGCTGAATGTTGTCGAGCTGGCATTGGCAGTGGGGCCGGCGAGCTAGAGGCATAGTGCTGTGATTTTGGAATGTGTCTCAACAGGTGATTTTGCACAGCCTGCACGCCATTGTGCACCACAGCTGCAGAAACACATTTGGGCAGGTTGTGAAATGGCAGCTGGACTGTTGATAGGAGATGTGCACAAATGCCAGTGGTGAAAATGTTTCATGAAAATATTTCAGATTGACGGTTACAGGTGCGTAACTGCGCAATGCATGCTTGCAACACAGTCATTGTATAGAGTTTCAGCACCAAATTTTCAACATAGGCATTTTAGGATCTCTGCTCATGAATAGTGCCACTGTCATTTCCTCAAACTGTCCCAAAACTGATTTTGCACAGCGGCAGTGCAATTCTGTGCCTGACGTGCGAAAACACATTTCAGCAACTGCAGTGTTCATAAGGAGGTATGGAAAATGCCAATAATGAACAGCTGGGTGAAAGTATTACAGATTCACAAAGTCATGAGCATGTGCAAACTGTGCAACACATGCTCATAAACACTCATTTTATTGACTTTCGTTTCCAAATTTTCAGCATAGGCATTTTAGGGCATCTGCTAATGAACAGTGTCACTGTTATTTTCATCATGTGTCTCGAACATGGACTTTCCACAATGACCACGCTATTCTGCGCGGAACTGGGAAAACAGATTTTGGTCAGGATGTGAAAATTGACAGCTGTACTGTTCATTAGGAGGTGCAGAACAATGGCACTGTAGAAAATCTGGAATGAGAATATTGGAAGTTTCTGAACGATCTGAGCATGCATGCAAAGTCGCAATGCACGCCATAACTCAGTCATTTTATGGAGTATTGTCACCAGATTTTCAACACAGGCATTTTAGGAACTCTGCTCATGAACAGTGTCACTGTTATTTTCATAATGTGTCTTGAACACTGATTTCAGATACAGCGAATGTGCTATTCTGCACTGAAAGTTTGAAAACACATTTCGGCAAGGATGTGAAAAATGACAACTATACAGTTCACAAGAAGGTGTAGTAAAATGCCAAATTCGAATCTGGCATGAAAATGGTGCGAATGTGCTAAGTTTCAGGCATGTGTTGCGCAGTTGCTATGCACCTCGTAAAACAGTCATTTTATGGAGTATTGTCACCAAATTTTCAACACAGCCATTTTAGGACCTCTGCTCATGAACAGTATCACTGTCATTTTGTAATGTATCCTAAAACAGGGTTCACACAGTGATCAAGGCTTATTCTGTGCCGGAAGTGCGAAAAACACATTTCAGCAAGGATGGAAAATTGACAACTGTATGGTTCACAAGATGGTGTGGTAAAATGCCAATGTTGAGAATGTGGCATGAAAATATTGTAAATGCACTAACTACGAGCGCAGCATTGAGCAGTTGTTACGCGCACAATAAAACAGTCATTTTATGGAGTATTGTTCAAATTTTCAACACAAGCATTTTAGGACCTCTGCTCATGAACAGTGTCACTGTCATTTTCATAATGTGTCCCAAACACTGATTTGGCACAGCAACTGTAGATTTCATACCAAAATGTGAAAACACATTTTGGGCAGGATGTGAAAATAACAGCCGTACGGTTCACAAGAAAGTGTGGTAAATGCCAATGTTGAGAATCTGGCATGAAAATAGTGTGAATGCACTAACTTACTAACATGCATTGCGCAGTTGCTATGCCGTTCTAAAACAGTCATTTTGAGATTTTCCTACCAAACTTGCAACATAGGCTTTTGAGAGCCCCTCTCACGAACAGTGGCACTGTCATTTCATTACTCGGTCCCAAAGGTGATTCCATGCAGTGACTCGAAATTATCTCAGGAACAAATAATGCCATGACAGTGCAGAATTATGAAGGATCCCAAAACTCCATATTGAAAATTTTGGGCAAAATTTGCAAAAATTCCAAGATATGCACTAAAGTTGAAAACCCCTATTCATTCCATTATACAGCTTACAGGCATTGCTTCAGTTCACGTCAACTTCAAAGAGTGCAGACGTGTTCCTGGTCCACAGAAAATCATCATGCCAGACTCCGCAGGTAAGTATGGGAGGGGGTGAGGGGGAGAGGGAGGCAGGGTGTGCAGTGGGTGGGTGCAGGTGAGGGGAGGAGACATCGAGACTACGAGTGACTGTTTTCGATTTACAGGTTAAAAACTGAAAAAACATTGCTGGACAGTTTTTGTTTTGCAGGGCATTTGGCAGGCTGGGGTGGGCTCCCAGCATGCCACCTAACTGTTTGGGGTGCCTGTAGCCGATGAGGGTTGGGCACCCTTGTCTGCAAACAACATGGGGGGATTTATGCCAACAGGGGATTGGGCACCCTGGCGGCACACAAAGAAGGGTGGGGGTGGAGAGCCAGGATTGGGCACCCCTCTCGCATTAAACAATTGGGGGTGCTTTTATGCCGACGGGGAGTGGCACCTCCAAACCCCTCTTCTCTCCTAAGCTGTCACATAATGTTTCTTGTGCATGCAAGCAAGCAAACATAAAAGTGCTTTCAAAATTGCTTTCACATGAGCCACTGCTAAGAGATATTGACATTAATGATTTTCTTTTGTGGTATATGTCATCTACTGACAGTGTTAAAGATGCTGTTATGCACAATTTGGATGGAGCAGTAGGTGTTATAAAAATTCTTTATGGCTTGAGGTGCCAAAATGCCAACATATTTAACATTGTTATTTGTTGTTTGCTGTACACTATTGAGGGTGTAGATTGTGAAAGATTTTTCAGCAGGTACACATTGATTGTGAGTGTAGATTGTGAAAGAATTTTCAGCAGGTACACACTGATTGTAAAAGATTTTTCAGCAGGAACACACTGATTGTAAATGACAGAAGGCAAAACATGAAAAAGGAAAATATTGAATATTGCTGTATGCTAGCATTTAACAGTTAAAAAAGAAAACAGTTACTGCTGTTTTGTGCCTGTGATTTGCAGTGTTTTAGTGATGATTTTAAGTTTTGTACTGTAAAACCAAGAAGAAAATAACAAGAAATTAAAAGAAATTAAAAAAAAATAACAAAGAACAGGATTTTTACAAAATATCAAGAACTTGGGTATAAAACAAAAAGAAATGAACAGGTCTCTAGTAATCTGGCTTCCAACCAGGCAGAATCCAGGATGATGCTGAGGAATTTGATTGAAGTCATAGGGCCTAGAGTCTTCTCCTTGAATAAAGGAACAACCTGATCACAAAATAGACTAAAATGGAGATTCCAGCATCTAGAGGGGAATCTGGTGGGTCAATAAGTAGAAATCATCAAGAAGATGAATCACAGATGGCCATCCTCAGATGTTAATGCGTAGCACAAGACTTGTACAAAATGATCAAACAGCTCAGGGATGCCTTTGCAGCCAAAGGTTAGTTGTAAAACAAAGTTGTAGTTCTTCTTCCAGAACATGCCATAAAGGTTCCAAAGGGAAGGATGGATGGGCAACAACTTGAAGGCATCAGTAATATCGCTATAGCAAGCCAGGAACCCTGGCCAAATTGTCTGATGACAGTAATGGCATCATTGATGTGGGCATAAGACAAAGAATATTCATCCCTAGGTATCAGTGAATTAATGAGCACCTGAGGCAGACAGATCAACGACAAGGCACTTCTTGCCAGAGAATTTCCTGGTGGCAATGCCTATCGGGTTAATCTAGTAGGTGGGAAAGGAGAAGTATGAAATGGTCTGATGATGAAGCCTTTCTTCAGTTCATTCTGTAAAAGCTGGCTCAGGGTGTCCAGATCCCTGATGGCAGACTGGAGATTGGGACAAATGAAAGATTTGGTTGGGACTAGATCTGCAACAAGGTAAACACTCCAGAGGGGTGGAAGAAATGATAATATGAGAGGGTCCTAGAAAACTGGAAAAATGGTCCAAAGTGTGACAGCTAAGATTTAATGTGAGGAAGTGCAAAATCATGCACCTGGGGTGCAGAAACTCAGTGGAGGGGTACAAGATGGGGAGGGGGTTATTAATGGTCACCAGGAAGAAAGATATTTTGGAATAATCATTTCAGATGGCCAGGCAGTGTGCTTAGATGGTGGAGAAGGCCAGTGGCATGCTGGGGTGTGTAGGAAGTTGTATCACTAGCAGGAGAAGGGCAGTGGTAATGCCACTGTGCAAAATACTGATGAAGCCTCATCTGGAGTACTGTGTACAGTTCTGTAGGCCACATCTTCTCTAGGACATTGACAGGGTAGAGGCAGTTTGGAGAAGAGCAACTAAAATGGTGCAGGATTGCACCAGAAGACGTAGGAGGAGAGATTAAAGGACATCAATATGTATACGTTGGAAGAGAGGAGAGAATGGGAGATATGACAGAAACCTTCAAAAATCTTAAGGAAATTAACAAGGTGTAGGTGGTCAACATCTTTCAGTTTAGAAGATGTACAAGAATAGAGGGTGCACAATATGAGATTAGAGGGGCAAGCTAAGGGGCAATGTAAGGAAGCTTTTCTTCAGAGAAGGGTGCTGGATGTTTGGAATAGCCTACCTGAGGAGGTAGTGGGAGCAAACACAGTGGGGGGCATTCAAGAATGCAAGGGATGGGCATGAGGTATCCTAGAAGTGAAAAGATAGGCTAAACTGAGGATCAAGTCAGGTCAGTGGGTGTTGCTACAGGTAGGGAAATGTGAAACTCAGTGGGTCTAGCGGTCCTTATCTGCAGGCACATTCTATGTTTCTATGTTATGTAACACAGGTTTTTTTAACAGCTGTGACTTGGGAAGGAGGATATTCTGTTGTTCTGTATGGGAGGGGCAACATGGACAGCACAGACTGACCTGATACTGCTGCCATCATCAAACACAGGCACAGTGATTGAGGGATCCATGAAAAAGAAACGACTAGGCTAGATTCTGTTGTTCTTTTTTCCCCTTACATGAGGGAGACAGGGATGTCAGCAGCTGAGTGAGATAAACTGCACATTGATTCATTCACTCCCTTCATTTTTCCCTCCCCGATGAGTGAATCCAAAACAGTTTAGGGATTAAATCAGCTCGGATAGGCACAAGGGGGTAGTGACAAAAAGTATCTGAGCTGGAGGTAGGATCTGGGCAGACTAGATGCACCTTTTGTCCCCATCTGTCAATTACTTTATGTTTCTTACTTTCTAACCATATCTTTAGGCTCCACTGACAAATTTTCAGGATCTCCCTAGATATTTTTTCCTCTCTTTCTCATATAATGGGCATAATATTAATAGATGAGTAAAATCATCTTCCACAATTTACATCTACAATTTTCCATATCTTTATTTTTTCTTATCCTGCAGAGCTGTAATCCAGTTACTTATCACACCTCAAATCTAAATCTCGATAAAGATTTTCTTCTGTTAGGGTCCTTCATAAGTTTTAAATATTGTTCCAGTTCATGGATTATTTTAGTTTTAGATATCCACTTACTTTTTTATATTATTTACAATATTCAAGATCTCTTTGCTGTGAGATACGCTATAATTCTGAGGCTACCACCCTTTTGACTTTGATGGGGCCCTGGCTACCCTCATCCATCTCACACACCTGCTCTACCCTCCCACACCAGCTTGACAATTTCTACAGCTGCCACTTTTTCTTTCTTTTCTTCTTTCTTTCTTTCTTTCTTTCTTTCTTTCTCACATCTTTATCCTTCTCCTTCTCATCTACACTTTCTCTTATCAGAACACTAAAACTGCATATAGATAAATATATACTTGCTCACTTTATTTTACTGTTTTGGAAACATTGCCCTTTTACCCTTTGTATGTTTTGTCGTCCCTGCCCACTGATGCAGAACCTTTGTAAATGAGCTGCCTGTGCTCAGAGGTATTATAATCCAAGAATGAATGAATGAATAAATAAATAAATAAATATCCTTGGTATATATGTGGTCTGAGTTATACATTTGTATCAGTACTTGATTTAGCAAATTGAATTATGTTGGTGAAAGAGTGCACCCTGCTTGACTCCTTATTAGTTTGAAACTGTTCACTTTTATTTCCTTTTGAATTATATCTAACCTGAGAAAACTTGTCTTGATGTAGGACTTTAATGATGTTGATGATGATGATAAACCTTCCTCCATTCCAAATTCTTTTAATGTCATCCATAATTTATATCTGTTTGCACTGTCAAGGCAGCATTTAGGTCAATAAATGCACAATAAAGAGTTTTTACAGATTTATATTTATATATCAAGTGTACCAAGGTGAAACATTGATCTATGGTTGAATATTTGTTTTTGAACCCTGCTTGGGCTTCGTCAAATATTTGATTTTTGTCCATCCATCCTGTCATTTTATCATTAATTATTCTAGTCAGTATCTTTTGGGTACAATCCATTTAACTTATCAACCTCTAGCAACCTGGGTCTTTTTGGTCACCTTTCTAAGAAAGGGTCACTATTATATTATATTTCCAACTTAATGGAATTTTGCCTATTTTGTTTATTGTTTGAAACAATTTGTTAAGAATTATTATGGATGCTCCATCTGGAACTGGTTCTTTGTTGTGGAACATGCCTCTACTATTTGAATTTCCTGTGTCAGATTTCTATATTTCATTTCTCACAGCGCTATCACTCCTGACTTGCTCCAAGTTTGAAACATATTTTACATTCCCATCATAAAACACCTTTTTGTAATGTTCTACCCATTGTTGTAGTTCTATATTTGTTTCTGGTTTATCTTTATAATCACCTATTCCCTTGCTCACTATGGTCCAGCACATTTTGTTATCTTTGTATATGGCACGGGGTCATAATGTTGCATATCAAAACAGCACAGCACTGTGCCATGCTGTCTAATCACTGACCACCAGAAAGAAACACATATCTTTGTTTCCTGAGAGGGTCTCCACCTCCCGCACCCCTACATTACAGGGGCTGCACCTTGAACCCTCCTACTAAAAAAACCTCTGGGGCAACCCTGGAAAAGGAAAAACCTGGGTGGGGCACCACAAGACAATAAAAAATGAAAGTGTTCAATTGCTCTGGGACCAGGAATAGAACCCCAGTCCACAGCCACTCCATTGCCCTCCAAGCTGATGGCTCTACTCCCTGAACCTCAGCAGCTGTTTGTCAGATACCCTTCCATAAGACCTTTTGCCCTCTTTCCTGAAACAGTTACAGGTCACATGCTATATCTGTCATGTGGCATTGTATACCCTGTAGCTGTTTCGACTCACTCTATTCATGTTGCATGGTTTGCCCTGAGATTCTCTTTGCGAGAATGTCACCTGGTAGATTTGTGTATACTGCAGTCTCTAGTTTTTCCTTTTTGCATGATTTTCTTAGCTTTTTTATTATTTTATTGTATTCTTTTCTTAATCTATTTAATTCTTTTATTTTTCCTGTTGCAATTGTTTGTGATCTTTCTTAGAAGTTTAATAAGTGCTTTTTTTATTGTGGTATTCTTCATTATGTTGATTGTGCACATGCAAGAAACATATTGCTGCAGTTTTCCAGAAGCAGGTTGTGGAGGCACAGCCCTGTTGTGGCCAATGCCCCGACAGCCTTTAAACACTTGGCCCGCTTTCCTCAATGCCATGGCATGCTGCAGCTGACACTAGTTCAGCCAGAGTGCCACCACCTTGAAACGTTTCAGACACTACAATCAGGGGCCACCTCATCATTGCAGCATCAGCCATTCACTGCAATGAGGGAGCGACCTGTCATTGCTGGGCGGAACGTTGTTGCGTAATATTGTTCAGAACATGGCGGCAGCTTGCTGCCATGTTCACAAAAATATTAATAACCCCAGTGCCAAGGGGGTGCCCAATCCCCCAGGCAGCATGCACCCCAGAACAGTTTTGTTTTCTGACAGGGTCCCAGTCCCCATCAGCTTCAGTGCACCTGCCCTGTACTTTGATGTTGCCAATGGGGAGCCCACTCCCCATCGGCATTATGTCCCACCCTCCTAGTTTCATGTGCCAATGGGAGCCATCTCCCCAGTGGCATAATCCACCCACACAAACACCCAGTAGATTTGTGCCGATAGGGTGCCCAATCCCTCTCAGCTCTTGTGCCCCTTTTGTGCGACAGGGTGCCCAATCCCCATCGGCTACAGCTGCCCCCTCAACAAAACACTCCATTGGCACGCTGGGGTGCACATGCCCCTGTAAAAAAAAAAAACATCCAGCAATGATTTTTTTTTTAACCTGTGAAAGAAGAAAATGGTCCCTCCAGTCTGCCTGCCCCTCCCACAACCCAAGTGGCCATCCACTGTGCACCTGCCTCCCCACACACACCCCACCCATACTTACCTCTGAGTCCGTGTGACGATCTTTGGTAGATCGGGAACACGCCTGCACTCTTCAAAGCCGACCACTTAACTGAGGAAATGCTGGTAAGCTGTATAATGGTATAAATATGTTTTTACAACTTTGATGCATATCTCAGGCATTTTTGGAATTTTGGCACCAAATTTTCAACATGTTTTTTGGGACCCTTCCTCAGAATTTTACCACTGTCATGGCATTATTTGGCCCGAAAGGTGATTTTGCGGTCACTGCGGAATCACCTTTCAGGACCAATTAATGAAATGACAGTGCCAGTGTTCATAGGAGGTGGGCTCTCAAAAGACTATGTTGCAAATTTGTGGAAACAATCAAACAAGTATTTGTCAATGCCGAACGTTCGCATCGGTATTTGCAGTGGTATTTGGCACTTGGACATGGCTTAAAAATCAGCAACAAAGTACAGGCATTTGTCAATGCTGAATGTTGCTTGCTTCTATGTGCTGTTTAGGTATTTGAAGTCATTGGAGTGCAAATATTGAAAATTAAACTTACGAAAGGCGTAGGAACCGCGCAATACACGCTGTAAAACAGTCATTTTTAGGAATTTTTTCACCAAATTTTCAACATAGCCATTTTAAGACCTCTTCTCATGAACAGTGTCACTGTGATTTTCTTAATGTGTCCCATACATTGATTTCACACACCAACTGCGCCATTGTGCGCTACATGGGCGGAAACACATTTGGGCAGGATGTGAAAATGACAGCTGTACTGCTCATAAGTAGGTGTGGTAAAATGGCAATGTTGAAAATCTGAGTGAAAATATTGAAAATTTAGCAAACTTACAGCGTGCGTGTAGGAACTCGCGCAACGATGCCTGTGAAACAGTCATTTTAGAATTGTTTCACCAAATTTCAACATAGCCATTTTAAGACCTCTGCTAATGAACAGTGTCACTGTGATTTTCTTAATATGTCCCATACATTGATTTCGCACTACCGACTGTACGCCATTGTGTACTACATGGGCGAAGATGTTTTGGGCAGGATGTGAAAATGACAGCTATACTGCTCATAAGGAGGTGTGGTAAAATAGCAATGTTGAAAATCTGGAGTGAAAATATTGAAAATTCACGAACTTATAGCGTGCATATGAACTGCTAACGCCTCATAAAACAGTCATTTTTAGGAATTTTTCCGCAATTTTCAACATAGCCATTTTTAAGATCTCTGCTAATGAACAGTGTCACTGTGATTTTCTTAATGTGGCCCATACATTGATTTCACACACCGACTGCGCCATTGTGTCCTACATGGGTGGAAACACAGTTTTGGGCAGGATGTGAAAAATGACAGCTGTACTGCTCATAAGGAGGTGTGGTAAATGGCAATGTTGAAAATCTGGAGTAAAAATATTGAAAATTCACGAACTTATGAGCCTGAATAGGAACTGCACAATGCACACTTGTAAAACAGTAATTTTATTTGCACAAATTTTCAGCATAAGGGTTTTGGGACCCCTTCTCATCGAATGATGTCACTGTCATGGCGCTATTCAGGCCCAAGCGCATTTCACGCAGTGACCGCAGTGACTGCAAAATCACCCTTCAGGTCCAAATAACGCCAGGACAGTGGCAATCATTCATGAGAAGGGGACCCAAAACCCATGGTTGAAAATTTGGTGCAAAAATCCAAAATGCCTTAGATATGCAATAAGTTGTAAACCCCTATCTAGCCCATTATACAGCTTACCGGCATTTCTCAGTTGGCTTTGAAGAGTGCAGACGTGTTCCGGTCCACCAAGATCGTTGCGCTTGAGCTCCGAGGTAAGTATGGGGTGAGGGGGGTCTGGGAGGCAGGGGTGCGCAGGGTGCGTGCAAGGGTTGTGGGAGGAGGCTGGGAGAAGCGCGCGGGACCGTTTTATTTTACAGGTTTTTTTTTTAAAAGACAATGTGGGATGTTTGCTACGCTGGGTGGGCTCCCAATGCGGAAGAAGGATGGCTGGATGGGACATGGAGCCGACGGGATTGGGCACCCCGTCCGGCAGATCGATGCGGACGCTTGTCACGCTTGGCTTGGGCCTCAGCGTGGCAGCAAACATTTGGGCGGCGTGATGGTGATGTGGTATGGCAGCCGTGGTTTCTTTGAAGAGAAGACCACCGCTGTCATACATGCAGGCAATCGCCATTCAATTGGTGCAGGATTGCCACACCTGCTCAATGGAGCAGGGATTGGAGAGAAGGGCACACCTCCAAAGTGTCCCATTTTCCCAAGACGCTCCGCGCATGTGCCGCAAGCGAAAATAAAATGATTGGTTTTACGAGCATGCATTGCACAGTTGCTATGCACGTCAGAACTTCGTGAATTTGCAATATTTTAATGCCAGATTTTAAACATTGCATTTTTTCAAACCTCCTTGTGAACAGGCACAGCTGTCATTGTTCACATCCTGGCGGAAATGTGTTTTTGCAGTTCCGCGCAGAATAATCGCGACGCTGTTGGAAATCAGTGTTCAGAACAGATTAAGAAAATGACAGTGACACTGTTCAGCGAGCAGAGGTCCTAAAATGCCTATGTTGAAAATTTGGTGATGATAGCCCATCAAATGACTGTGTTAAAGCATGCGCTTGTACACTTTCCATGCACCCTTGTAACTTCGCAGATTTGTAATATTGTCACACCAGATTTTCAACATTGGCATTTTTTCACACCTCCTTATGAACCATACATCTGTCATTTTTCACATCCTGACAAAATGTGTTTTTGCACTTCCAGCGCAGAATAACGCGTCGCTGTGGGAAATCAGTGTTTGGGACAGATTAAGACTGAGTGAGTGAGAGGAGGAGTGACCAAACTCAACAGAACCCGGTCGGGATCATGGGACTGCTGTGGATTCCTTTGTGGGCAGAAAAAGGCCCAGTAACAAAAGGAGCAGCCTGCAGCACTGGGAGAAACAGAATGAGAGAGTGAGTGAGGGAGGGAGTGAGTGAACTCAATGAGCGATGTCGGGACTGCTGTAGTTTTCTTTGTGGGCAGAAAAGGCATCAATGCAGGCAGGGCCCAGTACAAAAGGGCAGCCTGCAGCGGTGGGAGAAACAGTATGAGTAAGTGAGAAGGGGGACTGGTGAGCTCAACAGAGCTCTATCAGGACTGCATGGATTTTGTGGGCAGAAAAAGTGTCCAATGCAGGAAGGAGCCCATACAAAAGGGCAGTGCAAGGACAAACAGAATAAGCATGTGAGAGGGAGACTGAGTGAACTACAACGGAGCTGTGTCAGGACACTGCAGGATTTCTTAGTGGGCAGACAAAGGTATGAATGCAGCCAGGAGCCCAGTACAAAAGCACAGCCTGCTGTGCCTAGAGAAACAGAATGAGCAAGTGACAGAGTGGGAGTGCAAGCTCAATGGAGCTCTATCATGACTGCTGTGGATTTCTTTGTGAGGCAGAAAAAGGTGGCAATGCTGGCAGGAGCCCAGTACAAAGGCCAACCTGCAGCACCAGCAAGAAATGGAACGAGCAAATAAGAAAGGTGGAGTGAGTGAGCTCAATTGAGCTGTGTCATGACTGCTGCAGATTTCTTTGTGGGCAGAAAAGCCACCAATGCAGGCAGGAGCCCAGTACAAAGGGCAGCCTGCAGCGCTGGAGACACAGAATGAGTGAGTGAGGAGGTGGAGTGAGTGAGCTCAACGGAGCTCTGCTGGGACTGCTGCAGATTTCTTTGTAGGCAGAAAAAGGCAGCAATGCACACAGGGGCTCAGTACAAAAGGGCAGCCTGCAGCAGTGGAGAAACAGAATGAGTGATTGAGAAAGGGAGTGAACAAGCTCAATGGAGCCTGTCAGGACTGCTGTAGATTTCTTTGTGGGCAGAAGAAGGCAGCAACACAGGCAGCAGCCAGTACAAAGGGCAGCCTGCAGCGCCCGGCAGAAGCGGAACAAACTAGTGAGACAGGGGGTGAGCAAGCTCAACGGAGCTCTGTCAGGACTGCTGCAGATTTCTTTGTGGGCAGAAAAGTTACTAATGCAGGCAGGAGCCCAGCACAAAGGGCAGCCTGCAGTGCCAGGAGAAGCAGAATGAACAAGTGAGACAGGAGGGTGAGTGACCTCTATGGAGCTCTGTCGGGACAGCTGTGGATTTCTTTGTGGGCAGAAAAAGGTGCTAATGCATGCAGGAGCCCAGTACAAAAGGGCATCCTGCAACGTGGGAGAAACACAATGAGTGAGTGAGAGGGGGTGAGCAACCTCAACGGAGCTCTGTCGTGACTGCTGTGGTTTTTTGTTGGCAGACAAGGCAGCAACACAGGCAGGAGCCCAGTACAAAGGCCAGCCTGCAGCACTGGCAGAAATGGAGCGAGCGAGTGACAGAGGGGTAGTGAGCGAGCTCAACGGACCATCACAATCAACATTCGTCACTGTCAAATGCTTGTTGTACCATGCCATTCTTTTTCCTTTACATTTACTTCCTTAACAAGCATTTGTCAATGGTGAATGTTGCTTGCTTATATGTGCTGTTTAGGTATGGAAGTGAAAGTATCATGTCAAGAACTGTCAGCGGGGTCGGAAGCTCATACTGCCCAACTGCAGCCCATTTTCCACTTTTCTCCCTTGTGGAGTGCGTGGCGAGCAATGACTTAGACACAGCATGCCAGCATCCACCACACTCGCCTCCCTTTACTATACTGCTCTAGTAGAACCCCAGTCATCACCAGGGCCACTGCAGAGCAGTGGGTCCCTGGATACCACCCTGAGATAGGAGGAGTCCTCTAGATGCTCAATCCTATCCCTCCCCTGCCGACCTCTGGCGGCCTGGGCTCGTATCCGAACCCAGGTTGCCAGCATGATTCAGGTGTGGCGTCCAGCACATCAACCCTCAGCACCAGTTGGGTGGCAATAATGCTGTCTTTAATACTCCCTCCCCCCCTGCTCCAGTGTACCCTGTTCCCAGCGTCAACTAACTATTCCCCAATCCTATCCCAGTTAGTCACTAAACCATAATGTTTGGTGTGGCACCAATCTCTCAGCCACTCATTGAACTCCTCAAGCCTCCCCTTCCTCCCCATGCTTGCACATGGTACTGGCAGTACCTCCAAGAATGCCACCGACTTCCTCACCTCCTCACACTGCCTGCCCAACTACTCAAACCTCCCCTCACTACTTCCACAGTGTCCCCACCAAGTCATTTGTATGCACATGCAACAGTAAATTAGGTTTCTTCCTCATCCTCACTGCATGAGCAGTGCCTGCCCTGCCCCTCCTGCAGTCAACCTGGGGACAGCTTCAACCCAAATACGGCTGTGCCTTTCCCCTTTCTTCCCATCTCACCCATTTCAGTATAGAATCCCCGGGATGATACCCCTGTCCCTTATCCACTTTCCTTCTAATGCCCCTTTCACCACCCCAGTATTCATTCTTCCTGCCCCTTACCCCTGCCAGGTGCACACTCTGTGACTTCTGTATCTGTACCCCCTACTTCCACCTCACCCTTTTCTCTGCCTTATTCCTCCCATTCACCTTGAACCCTTCCAGCCACACTACTTCCTACTGGGCATCCCATGTTGACCTCTCCTCCCCTGATGAATTCCAACCCCTTCCTATCCCCTCTGTTGTCAATTTAGAGACCCTATTCCCTTCTACCCAGATAGTGATGACCCTCCTATCCTTCCCCCTTCTTGTAGCCTTCTCTCCTCCAGTCACCACCCTCTAATTCCTTACTTGCCCTTTGTACTCTTCATCCTTGCTATCTCTTCCCCTACCTGTTGCCATCCCTCATGCCCCACTTGTCGTCCCCACTTCAGTATGTTTCTGCTTCCTCTCTCTCTCTCCCATAGCAGAGGTTCCAATCTATTCCTAGTCAATACCCTCCTCCATCTCTTCCCCATCGGTTCCCCTCCTACTTGTTCCCTCCGTGCCACCCTGGTACCTCCCTACCCGCAGCCTTCTGCTCTCTCCCTGGTACTCCTCATGGTCTCTGTCTCCTCCACCAGGAGGCCTCCTCCTTGTCTGGGCACATCCTTCCTTCTGTCTTTTCTGTTAGTGCCTCTGATACTGGGGTCAGGTTCACTCCCTAGTTGTTCTTCCTGCATCCTCTTTTGCCATCCCTATCCCCCCAGGATGACTACCATACTCATCTGCCCTACCACTTAGACTCCTCCCTAATCTCCACAGTTCCTCCCTCAAACTAACCAGTCATCTACAGACCATACACTCCCCATCCTCCAAGCCCAGTCCAGGATCATGACGGACCCACATCCTGTACAGCCCACTACCCTTCCAAAGATCGCACCCTATTGATATGTGGCACCTACCCCCATTTTGGCCCCATCTTATGTTACAGACTCTTACTCCCAGGTTGTGTACCTACTACAACTGTTAGGCCCCTATTTACTCAAATTCCTGTTCCCTGCCCACACTAGTCCCCCTACTGTCCCTTGTCATCTGGGTTAATTCAGTATCAAATCTCATCCATTAGATACTGCATTACTGTAGCAATCCTAAAGCCTCCTTATCCGTTTTCACCCTCAGCTACCATACTTTTTGTTCTCAGCTCTCATATAGTTTCAGTTAGCCCAGTTAGAAATCCTATTGCACTCCAAGTATTACTCAGCTCAGTTAGAGAAATAAACAGAACAAATAAATATATATTATTACAGCATTCATAACAGAATAGCTCAGAACTTAGAGAAATAAACAGAACTGAATCTGTATTATTACAGCAATCCTACAAGTATTCAATCATTCTTTTGTCTGCACTCAGAGACCCTGCTGTAATATAGGACCACAGAGGACAATGGTTGGGAGGGTGGGCAACTGTAAAGTCTTGGCAGAGTTCCATTAAGCTCACTCACTCCCTTCTCTCACTCATTCCTTCTTTTTCTTCTGACTTGCAAGCTGCCCTTTGTACTGGGCTCCTGCTTGCGTTGGTGCTTTTCTACAAAGAAATCCACAGCAGTCCTGACACAGCTCCGTTGAGCTCACTCCCCCTTCTCTCACTGCTCATTCTGTTTCTTCCAGAGCTGCAGGATGCCCTTTTGTACTGTGCTACTGCCTGCATTGGTACTTTTTCTGCCACAAAGACATCTGTAGCAGTCCCGACACAGCTCCGTGGAGCTCGCTCACTCTCCCTCTCTTACTCACTCATTCTGTTTCTCCCAGCACTGCAGGCTGCTCTTTTGTGCTGGGCTTCTGCCTGCATTGGTACCTTTTCTGCCCACAAAGAAGTTCACAGCTGTCCCGACAGAGCTCTGTGAGCTTGCTCACTCCCCTCTCTCATTTGCTCATTCTGTTTCTCCCAGTGCTGCAGGCTGCCCTTTTGTACTGGGCTTCCGCCTGTGTTGGCTCTTTTCTGCCCACAAAGAAATCTGCAGCAGTCCCAACAGGCTTAGCTGAGCTTGTTCACTCACCGTCTCTCACTCACTTGTTCCATTTCTCCTGGCACTGCAGGCTGCCCTATTGTACTGGGCTCCTGCCTGCATTGGAACCTTTTCTGCCCACAAAGAAATATGTGGCAGTCTGACAGAGCTCCATTAAGCTTGCTTACTGGCCCTCCCTTACTCGTTTGTTCTGTTTCTCCCTGCACTGCAGGTTGTACTTTTGTGTGGACCCCTGCACCTGCGTTGATGCCTTTTCTGCCCACAAAGAAATCTGCAGCAGTCCCGACAGAGCTCTGTTAAGCATGCTCACTCCTTTTCCTAACTCACTCATTCTGTTTCTCCCTGTACTGCAGGCTGACCTTTGTACTGGGTTTCTGCCTGCATTGGCACCTTTTTCTGCCGACAAAAGTTCACAGCTGTCCCAACAGAGCTTTTTGAGCTTGCTCACTCCCCTCTCTCACTCCTCCTTCTATTTCTCCCAGTGCTGCAGGCTGCCCTTTTTACTGGACTTCTGCCTGGGTTGGCACCTTTTTCTGCCTACAAAGAAATCCTCAGCAGTCCTGTCAGAACTACGTTGAGATCACTCACTCTGCCTCCCTCACTAGCTCATTTTGTTTCTCCCAGCGCTGCAGAGCTGCACTTTTGTACTGGGCTCCTGCCTGCATTGGTGCCTTTTCTGCCACAGAGAAATCCACAGCAGTCCTGACAGAGCTCAGTTGAGCTCATTAACCCCCTCTCTCACTCGCTCAGTCTTAATCTATCCCAAACACTGATTTCCCACAGCGACCGTGCTATTCTGCGGCAGGAGTGCAAAAACATATTTTAGCCAGGATGTGAAAATGTACAGCTGTACTGTTCATAAGGAGGTGTGAAAAATGCCAGTGTTGAAAATCTGGTGTGAAAATATTACAAATTGTGAAGTTACTACAAGTGCGTGGAAACAGTGCAATGCATGCTTGTAACACAATCATTTTATGGACTTTCATCACCAAATTTTCAACATAGGCATTTTAGGACCCTCTGCTCATGAACAATGTCACTGTCATTTTCTTAATCTGTCCTGAACACTGATTTCCCACAGACCAAGCTATTCTGCTCTGGAAGTGTGAAACACATTTTGGCCAGGATGTGAAAATGACAGCTGTACTGTTCATAAGGAGGTGTGAAAAAATGCCAAGGTTGAAAATCGGCATGAAAATATTACAAATTCACGAGAAGTTACGGGTGTGCGTGTAACTTTGCACAATGCTGCGCTCATAAAACAGTTATTTTTTGTATTTTTTCCTGGAATTTGCAATATAGGCTTTTGAGAGCCCACCTCATGAACATTGGCACTGTCATTTCGTTAATCAGTCCTGGAAGGTGATTCTGCACAGTGACTGCAAAATCACCTTTCAGGAATGAATAATGCCATGACAGTGGTTGAATTATGAGGAGGGTCCCAATAACCCATGTTGAAAATTTGGTGCCAAAATTCTCCAAAATGCCTGAGATGTGAACCAAAGTTGAAAACCCTATTTATGCCATTATACAGCTTACGGCATTTCTTCAGTTTGTGGTTGGCTTTGAAGAGTGCAGACATGTTCCCAGTCCACTAAAGATTTTCACGCTGGGCTCTGGAGGAATGTATGTGGTGAGGGTGTGTGTGTGGGAAGGCAGGGTGTACAGAGGGTGGGTGGAGGCCATGGACCCAATGAGGGACCATTTTCTCTTTTAGGTTTAAAAAGAAAAAAGAATTGCGGATTTTTTTTTTTTATAGGATATTTGGCATGCTGGGGTGGGTTCCCAGCATGCCACCTGAGTGTTTTGGGGAGCTGTAGCTAATGGGGATTGGTCACCCCCTCGGCACACAATTCATTGAGGGGTTTTATGCTGATGGGGGGTGGGCCTCCATCAGCAAATTCATCTGAGAAAGGGAACTGAAGCCAGCAGGGATTGGGCACCCCATCAGCAAAGAAGGAGTAGGGGGACATGATGCTGAGGGTATTGGGCACCCCTCGGCAGACAGAAACTTCAGGGTGGTGACATTATGTTGATGGGAACAGGGCTCCCCATCAGCAAACTGGGTCAGGGCATGCAAGGGACTGCTCTGCAATAACGAGCACCCTCATTGCAGCGGAATGTCTGATGCTGCAATGATGAGGTGGTCCCTGATTGCAGTGGCTAAACTATTTAAGGTGGTGGCATGCTGGCAAAACTAGTGTCAGCAGCAGCGGCATGCCACCCCATTGGGGAAAGTGGGCCAAGCCTCAAAAGGCGGGGGTATGGCCACAACAATGCCACCTCCACAACCTGCTTCTGCAGCAAGCTGTCAAACATGTTTCTTGTGCATGCACGCAGGCAACATAAAAATGAGGTCTGAAATTTGTTTCATGATCTGTTCATATAGATCCAGTATTTTGAATTCCTCTTCATATTTATCCTTAAATTGTAGCACAAGGGTCCATACCCTCTATTTTCTAATAAGTCTAGAAGAAATAATGACTCACCATAGAAATGTTGTTTCTTCTAATGGAGTTTTGATGTATACTCACTATATGCAGTTAGCCCCAGCACTTGAAATGCTCCTTAGAGTAAAGGGTTAACTCTATGCCAGGGCATAAAATGCTGAGCTCGAGCTCATTTTTAAACGCCTTTTCCTAGTACTCCTTAGTGTAACCATCAGAATCTACGAGCACTATGCTAACTAATTAACAATCTAGAAATTGTTTTAAAATGTTTTTACCAAAGGGCAAAAACATATTTTGTGGGTCTAAAGACTCCAGTCGAGAAACCCCCAAATAATCCAAGTGCGTAGTAAAACAACCAATATATACTTAAATAAAACCATAAAAACCTCAGACAAAGATGAGGTATCTCAAGCACACATCTGGGGTAAAGCACTGTGCCTGCCAGACCACATCACAAAACCACTAGGTTTTAAGAGGGGTGGTAGGAGGTCGAATACAGCAAGACTCCATTAGAAGAAACAACATTACTATGGTGAGTAATTTATTCTTTAAACAGCATGAAGTCTTGCTGCATTCTGACTATATGCAGGCTACCAAGCAGTACCCCTTGAGGAGGGAGTTACAGAACCTATTTTGGGAACAGGTTCTGCAGCACTGCTGTTAAATCTAGCATTACTTCTTTGACTGAATGTCAAGAGAGTAATGCTTGGAAACGATGAGCAGTTTCAGGTGGCTGCTTTACGTGATTTCCACTACAGTATGTCTCCAGCTGCTGCGACTGAAGCAGCTGTACCTCTGTGGAGTGAGCACCAGGCCTGAGGGTGGCTTTTTCCCAACTTTGAATAGCAGAACTGGATACAGAAGACAATCCACCTGGCAATAGTTCTCTTGTTGTGGGTTTACCTTTTCCCACTTCTCCGTGAGAAACAGCTGTGAACAGTCATTTCTATAGCCTTAGTCTTTACATCAAGACTGTGTAGTGTTCTCTCCCAGAGGAAGAATGGCTAGTGAAAAATACAGGTAAAGACATAGACTGATTCAAATGAAAGTCTGATATCGCTTTGGGAAGGAATGCTCTTTGATTTGAAGGACCACCTTATCCTGTAAATGAAATGAAATCAGGTTTCACTGATAAGGCTTGTAATTCACAGATTCTCCTGGCAGAAGTAATGGCTACCAGAAATACAATTTTCCAAGTCAAGTACTTCAGCTCAGCTGAAGATAATGGTTCAAAAGGGGCTGCATAAGCTGCACAATACATATATTCAGGTTCCAAATAGGAGTAGGTTCCCTAAAAGGAGAGTTAATATGAACCAGACCTTTGAAAATTTCTTGAAAACTGGATGAGAGGCTAGGAAGAGCCCTTCCAGCTGAAAGGAAAGCAGAGATAGGTGCCAGATGTACCTTGAGAGTAGTAGGCCTAAGGCCTAAACTGTTAAGATGCACTAAATAGTCCAACACAGTTGCAATATCAGCTGAATCTGGCTGAATATGTCTCTGAGAATACCAGAAACCAAATCTCTTCCACTTGGAATTGTAAGTTTTTCTAGTAAGTTTTCTACTAACCTTTAGAATGTACAAGACTGATTGAGAAAGTTGCAGGCTTGCATATTCTAGCTCTTCAAGAGCCAGGCTTTGAGTCTGAAGGTTGGGATACAGTATCCTCCATTGTGAAGAGGTGAGGAGATTGTACTGTATGGGAAGACACAGTGGTATTGTCACTGATATTGGCAATAATAGGGGTACCATGGCTGTCTGTCCCAGTCTGGAGCCACCAGAATCACTTTGCAAGGCTGAGACCTGATCTTGATCAGAACTCTGAATATCAGAGGAAAAGCATACAGAAACCTGCTTTTCCAATTTAATAAGAGAGCATCCTGAGGGACAGATCCCAGAAGAGAGGTCTGCAGTAAAACAGAAGAAGTCAGTGATTGTCCGGGGCTGCAAAGAGATCTATCTCTGGAGCGCCCACCCTCTTGAAAATGACCTGAATAATCAGAGGATCAGGGCCCATTCATGGTGACTTTGAGAAATCTTGCTGAAAGCATCTGCTAGTATGTTGTCCTTCCCTGAGAGATGCACAGCTATCAGGAAAACCTGAAGGAATAAGCTAGAGACCATATTTTCATGGCTTCTGTGCACAAGGCTGAGGACCGAGTGCCTTCCTGTTTGTTGATGTAACATGGTTGTGGTATTGTCTATCCTGATCTGCAAGACTTTCCTGAATAGTGTTTGAGAATGTCTGAAGTGCTAGAAAGACAGATCTAAGTTCGAGAAGATTTATATGCAGAAGACACTCCTGATAATACCAGGTTCCCTGAGCAGTAAGCTGGCTCCAGATGGGCTTTCCGCCCAGTAGAGAGGCATCTGTGGTGAGAATCACTGAAAGAGCCTGACTGAGGAATGGAACACCTTGTCTTAGATTGTCCTCCCAGCCATCACTGGAGAGCCTGAAGCAGAGTTTGAGACACTGGAACCAATTTGGAGAGAGGTATTTTTCTGAAACCAGTAAGATCTGAGATGAAACTGAATATCTTTCATTTGAAATCTTGCCCTTGCACTACTGCAGTGGAAGCTGCCATGTGGCCTAGAAACTGTAGGAAGTGTCTGGCTGTCCAAGACACTAAGAGGATGACAAGATGAAGCCAGAGTGATGAGAGTTTGTACCCATGAAAGAGGAGAAATGCTCTTGCCTGGACAGTGTCTAGTTCCACCTCTATAAAAGTGAAAAGCTGGACTGGTTCCAGAACAGACTTTTCTGGGTTCAGAATGAATCCTAAGGAGTCTAGAGCTTTTGAGTGACCTCTAGAGCTGACTTGACTTTGACTGAGGACTGACCCACTATGAGCCAGTCATCCAGATATGGAAACAGCAGGATACTCTATCTCCTAAGAAAGGCCACCACTATCTGCTAGACACTTGGTGAACATCCTTGGAGCAGACGTTAAGTCGATAGGCATTGCTCTGAACTGGTAATGACCTGAGGCAACTGGAACCTGAGGTACTTTCTGTGGGAATGTCTGACATGTATGTGGAAGTAGGCATCCTTGAGATCCAGGGAGGCTAGCCAGTCTCCTGGTCTTAGAGAGGAAGAATTATTCCCATAGTCACCATTTTGAACTTTGGCTTTAGTATATGTTTCTTCAGGTATCTTAGATCTAGGATGGGTTGCCACTCCCTGTCTTTCTTGGGGTAAGGAAGTATCTGGAATACAGTCCTTTTCTTCTGTGAAAGAGGTATTTTCTCTACTGCTTGAAGAAGCAGTAGAGAAGACTTCTGCATCTAAGGCCTTTGTCTCCAAGGGAGAGGGAGGAGGACTGAAAGACTTTGCCTCATTTTTGGGAACATTTTGAAACTGAGAACAAGTCCCAGCTCACTACTTCCAGGACCCATTTGTCTGAAGTACAGTGGTAACACAGAAGTTTGACTACCTAGGTAGATTGAGGTACCACTGTGTTACCTTTGAAGGAAATTTGCACTGAGTGTAATGTGATCCTACCTTATTCTACCACAGAGGTACCTCAATCTACCACTAGGTAGTCAACTTTTCTGTGACTACCACTGTAATATACTTCAGGCCTGGAAGTAGTGATGCAGCCTGCCCCTATTGGAACTGGGGAGGAGACCTGACTGACACCTCAGAGTGTCTGCTTTTTGCCATAGCACCCACTTTCCTGGAATCTTATCTGGGGTGTGAGATGCCAGGGGAATGCTAGCCTTGTCACAGATCCCAGCTTGCATTACCCCAACATGGCTGCAATGATTGGTGAGGAATTCCATCCCAGGACCTGACAAGGCATACCTCCTGTCCATTCTTTTATCCACAGGAGGTATGGATGTTGAAACTGAATAATTGTCTGTGTCTGTTTCCACAGGGATTTGTGTAAAGGATAGACACTCTCTTTGACTCTGGGACATCCATCATTTCCACATAGTCAGGTTCTTCCTGATCCTGTTCATCCTTTTCCACTGGAAGCTGAAGAGTATCAGCCACTTTCTTGTAAAACAAGAAACGGAGGGGACTCAGAAAGCCTGGGAGGAGAAACATTGGAAGGCCTGTCTGGGGAGATGTCAGGCTCTACTGGCTCATCTAGGCCTTCAAATTCCTCTTCATCATAATCTTCTTCTCCTTCCCAATCACCCTCATAGAATGCTTCAGGATCAATTTCAGAAGCAACTATTTTTGATCAACCGATCATCTTTGAGTCGATTATTAGGATTGATCCGAACTGACAAAAGCAACTGAACTATAAGTAATCACTTTTGTAATCTCTTCAGCAGTAGGAACATGGGAAGCCCAGGATCGACTGGCTGATTTGCATTGTTTTACATGGAACTGACTCTGCAGAGTCAGCTCTCCTTGCCTGAGGAGGTTTCTCCAGGTTAGTGAGCACCCCTCAGGTTCAGTCATAACGAACCGGGACTGTCCATCTGGGTCAGCGGACTTCTCAGCCTCCCTTTCCTCAGCCTACTTAAATGTTTTTCCAAAGTGGCTCTGGGAAAGCTTTTACTATTTGGCAGTCTTCTTTGAGGTGGTCAGATCCTAGACAATAAACACAGACAAGGTGAGGATCAACCTTAGCAAAGGCCTCCCATACTGTTGCAATGCTGAAACCCAGTGGAACTGGTTTTCTTTTGGGTTTCTCAGACATGCCAGATTTAGAACAGTTACCCATAACAGCATGTAAGCCAGGCAACAACCCACCTATCGGTTCCAACCATGTCATGGGTAGGTTAAAAAAACTAAGAAAACTGTCTTTTTTTTTAGGAACCGATAAGTACCAGAAACCACAATAATAATAAACAGAGCACAAGAATTAATAGTCAAAGAATTTGTTTCGTTACCAACCGGACCGACTGGGAGAAAACTGACAATTTCTACTAAATAAACTCTCACCTACTAGCTACACTTACTATACCAAGAGATCTGAATACCGAATAAAACAAGAAAAAGCAGTTGAAAACTGACCTGATTTTACTTAACCAAACGAAGTGAAGGAGGAATCTCCAGAGTGACTTCACAGTTAGGTGGAGTAAAATCTGATGGTTACACTGAGGAGTACCAGGGACAGAGGTTTGAAAACCGAGCTTGAGCTCAACATTCTATGCCCTGGTACAGAGTTAACCCTTTACTCTCCAGAGCAGTTCAAGTGCTGGGGCTAACTGTATATAGTCAGAATACAGCAAGACTTCATGTTGTTTGAAATTCTGGCTTTTCTTTTATTTCCCAACTGTTATCATTTTCCTTTTAACTTCAGTAGCTATGGATTTTAACTTTTTGTTTTGTACCATATTTTTTCCCTTAAGTAAAGTGTCACAGCATAGTGTGAACTCTCAACTTTAGATTCAATTCCAAGATCAATGTAGTCATTCAATATATTAATGTTGACTCATATATGATCTATCACAGACGATTCACTGCCCCATGTATGTGTATTCTCACATTTTATCTGACTTTAATCTTCCATTTAACAGCAGGCAGTATTTGCTCATCAGGGTCTCATAGTAATTTTATCCTTTCTTATTTTCCCATAAATCTTTAATGCTCTTTTGTAGATATATTTCAGACTTATCTAATGTCGCCAAAAATGAGTCATATTAATATTTTATTGAGAAATAGGTTGTACAAGCATTGGTTAAACAGCAGAGTATCAATATTACATGTAGTAAGTTTGGGCAAGAAAAACATAAATTCACATAGAAAGGTACAAAAAAAGAGTATACAGGCAACAACTGTTCAGTGGAATAGTATTGTTAATTTTTCTAGCATGTTGATTTTACTGCTTAGAATAGTTAATAACTGCAGTTTGTAGACGTTACCTGCATAGAGTATTTAGACTGTTTGCATTCTTCTTCCACTAACCAACTATAGACACCTGCATTCTGTTCCTCTGTCCTACTCTACAAATCCTGTCTGTGTCTAAAGTGAGCTGTAAGGCACCCTAAGGACTCAACTGCTTGAACTAATTGCATGATCTTTATTGCTCTAGTCCCTGTGTCCAATACTATTTTTTCTGAACTATCAGACAACAATTCTTGTGTGCATCCTCTCTTCCTCCATGTCCTGTGTCCTCCCCTCGGCTTTGCAGCTAGCTACAGTAGCACCCCAAGTGTAACAGCTCTTTTATGAAGGTGTTGTTCAGCTGCATTAATAATCTGTCTGCCCTGCCCTGAAAGCCTTCCCTGCCACCATATCCTTGTCTGCTTGGGGCCGAGGTTTCTAGTGTCTATTGTCCCTGTTGGCCTTAAATTAACAGACCCTCCTCCATTACACAGGCATCCTGCCCAGTCCTGGTGACTGCCTCCTCCTGCAAGCTGCAGGAGCTGCTCTGAACCCAGTGGCTGTTCTCGTTAACCTGCCTGCCTCTTGGCCTACAACCAGGTACACATTTTGAAGAGCAGCCCACAGCTACCAATGGGATTGAACTTTGTGCTGTTTGCTTTTCAGGCCATTTGGCTGCACTACTACTGCTCCTAAGCTCTGATTAGGCATAACGCTATTCTCCTTCTCTTATTGGCTCTTGACGCTACTCTTCCTGAGCTGTCTATTTTTAATACAAGAACTGCTAAAGCTGAGTTTACCAGTACCAACTGTTTAGTGGAACAGGATTGTTATTTTTCTAGCTTTTTTTTAAGCATCTACTTTTATATTTGCAAATTATACTAGTGCAAAGCCACTAGAGGGTAACAACTCTTGGAGGTTGCATTCCTCTCTCCACTGCTCTCCCTAATACTTCTCATCCTGGGTCCTTCTTACCTAAAGCAAATTACTACACCCTAACAAAATATAGTCCATCACCCTACCTCTGTGCCATAGAGACAACCACAATTATGGGTATCGGAGTACACCCTTATGCCGACACTGGGCCACTGCCCTTAATCGCCACTTGCTGGCACCCATTGTCACGTGGATCACCCAGGCTCCTACTGATCACTCTTACTATCCTCTTCTTGGACCCCTCAGCCCTTCCCTCAAGGGCCCTCCATCCCACACCTCCCACCCCACGAACCATCACCGACTGCCACTCACACTGCCTGTCATGTATCCCCGTCCCCCCACATATCTCCCTGTAGTCATGCGCCACCATCAACTTCCATGCTGGATCACATTCCTATCCTTTCCAACCCTTATCACCCTGGCCATCCCATCTACTAGCCACACTATATCTTGGCGGCAGTTATCATTGACAATAAGGCAATGCTCTTTTGCTGTCCTCAGAGTCTTTGCCATACTCCTACTAATTTCAGGAAATGTTCATCTAACCTGGGCCCAGTCTCGCCCAGCCCTAGCCTCTTGCACCATGGGCTTAGAATAGCTGCAGTGAACATTTGCAGCTTACCCAGAAAGACAGCAGATCTCCATTGCTGGATACTGGAATATCAGCCAAATGTGCTAGCCCTCACAGAAACCTAGCTCTCAATAAAACACCTGACTCCTTGGTCGCCCTCCCTGGCTTCACCCTTCACAGAGCCGACAGAGGTGGCAAACATAGTGGGGGTGCTGTGTAACGTCCATGACTCCATAATATGCCATGCCTTTCCAACACTTCCACTCAGACCATGGTGCCCAAAGCCTTATCATTAAATCTTACTCCAGATCCCTCCAGAGCCCCTGTAACTCTTACTGTCGCATATTTCCCCAAGAAACTAAGCTCCTGCAATACAATCCCTTGCTAACTACATCTCCAGCTCCTCCCCCAAAATGGAACACATCATAGTTGGACACTTTAATGTAACCTGGCTTGCAGTTCTGCTTCTCATGCCAAGGACACCTTCACTGCACTGGACCTGACCCAGCTGGTCAGCCAACCTATCAGCGTGAACCCGACTAATGGCTTTAGCATCCTGATCAACCTTCTCCTCACCAACCATTTCCACAGAATCTCTGACCTGGTGGTCCTTCCCGACTCCCTAAGCGATCACTCACCCATCCTCTTTTCCTGGTCATGTCTTCAGCAGAAACCCAGACTAAACTATATTGCCCCATGTCATCTCCAACCTGGAGGCCCTAAAACTAAGAAAATACTTAACTCAATGGGATTGGTCCCCATCTCTAGGGCCCCTACTATAGATGAAGCCCTTGATTATTTCACATGTTCTTTCAACAAAGCATGTGACATCTATGCTCCACTAGCAAAAGTGCAATCCCAAAACATAATGCACCCTGGGTCACATTTGCACTGCTCCAACAGCTAAAGCACAGGGATGATCTCTGGCATAAAGCAGTTACATCCAGCATGCAGGAAGATAGGCAAGCCTATAAAGCAGCTCATAACAGATGCACTTGGGCCATAAAACAGGCCAAATTGGCTACTACAAATGACCCTTGCATCCTCCTGGGAGAATTCTCATTTGTTCTGGGACAATATCAAGGAACTCAACGACAAATCCTGCCCCTCCACTAACTGTCAACAATGTCCTTACCACTAACCCACTGGCCATCACCAACTGCCTCAACTCATCATTCTTGACCTTAGTGCAGTACTTCCAAATAACGCCTTCGACCCCACTCCTGCAACCCTGCCCCTAACACCCAGCATCCTCCCTTCCATCTCAGGGTGATCTCTACAACTGAGGCAAGGCCCTATCTCATTAAAGCACTCAGTGGCTCTTGCTATTGCAAAGATTCTTTTGATATGAGAATCCTACATCTAGAACTAGATACAGTCCTCTCCCCACTGACTGACCTCATTAACCGCTCCCTAAGTCTGGGGTGGTTCCCAGAAACCTGGAAGACTGCCACAGTCACGCAGTACTGAAGCATGGTGACAGCACCTCCCCAATAACTACTGTCCCATATCCATTATCCCACCACTCTCAAAAGCCCTTGAAAAATTATAGCCACCCAACTCACTGAGTACCTGCTTGCTCATAAGCTACTTTGCAGGGAGTAGCATGGCTTCAGATCTGGGCACAGTACAACTGCGGATCTCACTGAGCTCTCTAATTTTATTCACTCTGCCCTGGATAGAAAACACCTAGCTGGAGCTGTATTCATCGACCTGTCAAAGGCCTTTGATACAGTCTCCAACTCCTTACTCTTAACAACACTCCATCACATAGGTCTGTCCCAAGGACCAGTCTCCTGGTTTACCAGTTACCTCACAGCTAGACCACAATGTGTCAAAATAAACAACACGATCTCAATCACCCTGCCAGTCTGCTCTGGGGTTCCCCAGGGCTCCATCCTCTGCCTCTATTTATCAGTATCTATCTAAACACCTTGCCCAATTCCTGCTCCGGCAACCTGCTAGTCTATACGGACAACGCAGTTCTTTTGCCTCGCACCCAGATCCCACAGTATTGCAGTCCTCCTCCAATACGCATTTAACCAGATTAAAACTGGTTCAGAGACCAAAGGTTTCTCGTAATGTAAAAGACAAAGACCATGCTCTTTGCCCACTGACAGAATAAGTTCAAGAATGTGCAGCTAACAATCCTCCCACTCTCTCCTTCCTCTAGAACAGGTCCATACATATAAATGCCTGGGCCTTACATTTGATTTCAGCCTCTCCTTCCATTCACACTTTGACACTCTATCATCTGCCGTAAATGTCCGTATAGGCCTATTGTATCGGCACAAGGATTCCTACCTCTGGAAGCCCTTAATCTGGCTGTCACCTCCTCAGTCCTCTCCTAGTCAATTATGGGCTCACGATCTACTTAGCTGCTGACCACACAGCCCTTAACAAAATCCACCTGGCCATAAACAAAGTGTGCAGACTCCTCTCCGGGGCAGACAAGTGTCCCCATACTTGTACTCTATATGCCCTGACAAATCTCCTCACCCTGGATGAAAGGCTATTTTATCAAACATGTCTCCTCACAAAGAAAATACACCTGGGGCTTACCCTTGGGGTTTCTGCCTCTCTTCTATCCTCCCACACCTAGGTGAACACCTGCACTGCCAACTGACAGATGTGGTCCATCCCAAGGGTTAGAACCTCCTTAGCCCAAAGGTCATTCCCACACAGGGCCCCAGTCTGGTACAACAAACTCCCCTCCGATGTCTCCTCCATCTCCAAATTAGGGTCTTTCAAGTCAGCCCTAAAGAGCATTCTCGCTTCATGGTGCTGCCAATGTACCAGCTAGTGCCGGGTCATCTATTTATCTTCTTACAGGACCACCCCACCACTGAGCTACTACTGATAGGGCTACCAAACATTACCAATTAACAATGCCTCCTTTGACTGCACTCACAAGATATCTGTCTAATTCTCTACTCCGCTGTAAATATCAAACCTGTTACTCCTTCTCTCTATCAGTAAACTTATTATTCTCTTGAAAACTGTAAAATACAGCTCTCGTAACACATTCAATGTAATGTACAGCGATCTTGATTCTGCAATATTGTATAACTGAAAAAACTGTAACCTTTAGCTGCCATTCTATGGCTATATGTATTAAGTGTTTGTATTTGTTTTTTCTGACGTGGGACCTTTGTAAATGAGTCCCTGACTCAAAGGTTATAATCCTAAAGTCTGTTAAATAAATAAATAAATAAACAGTTTTATTTCTACATAATAGTCCTTATGTAAGAGAAAATAGATAACACAAGTCTTTGTAAATAGGGACTGATTCCATATATATATTTATATTTATATATATATATATATATATATATATATATATATATGCACACACAACAGTTGTTTCAGTAATAGTCTGGTATTCATACCTGTAAATGTAAATTAGTGGTAAAATCTTGCCTTAAATAAGCCCACATTTCATTATACAGTACATCTTATCTTTAGTTATACAATATACTTTTTAGATTCTATGGATTGATATCATAAAGTTCAGTCAGTTAGATAATTCAGGTGGTGATTATCTTTCCATTTGAGAAGAATGCATTTTTAGCAACAATTAATCCCAAATGTAACAATTTACCTTTACCCAAGAAGCTGTTTCTTGACCATATATTATGACTTAGGAAGACCAGTACCTATATCCTTTGAGAGTTAAATGGCTGTGGCCTTATTTAAAGTAAGCAAAACCCACCTGGTCAACAAAGTCATAAATAAATAATTATTGCCTAAGTCAGATAAGTGCAGTTAACAAACATGTACTTAAGGAAAACTACCCAAAACTTGAAAAAATATATATTTGTGCAGAGTGTTTTAATTTGTATGTGAAATTCTAGTGTTTCCTTCCCTCTGACTGGTATTAGAGTTTTTCACAAATTAGCTTGCTAGCTTTATGCTAGTTTTACGACCCTAGGGATCTTCATACCTGATAGTGTAATTGTATTTTTGTTCCCACAGTGCATCTTGTCTCACGTGACTGTGATGTAAGAGAGACCCAACATTCAGCACACATACATGCCAAACAAACTAAATATCTTGAAAGCTTTACAAGCTGCACAAAAATTACCAGCAGCAAAGTTTTTCAGGACAGTAAAACATTTAGGATGAGGGTGGTCACCAAGCTGAATTATACAGATTTTAAAATATAGCCATCTCTATTCTTGTGAACTGATTGTAATGCAATGCTTTCTGCTGGATTTATGGGCTCTGCTACATCACCATTACATGAAACAAGGTGCATTGTAGGACAAAGAAATGCAATAAACCTATTTGATATGGAGATCTCCAGGGGTCGATAACTACCTAAAGATAGCAGGCTAATTTAGGAAAAACCCTAATATCAGTCAGAGGAAGGAAACACTAGAACTTCACATACAAATTAAACACCCTGCACAATATATATTTTTCAAGTTTTGGGTGTAGTTTTCTTTAATATACCTGTTACTGAACTACACCTAGGCATCCTTCGAGAATTTCTTTATTCACTTTATTCAGGTTGGCCAGGACTATAATAAACCCTATGAAAACATTGAATTGAATCTGTTTTAATTTACCCTATAGTACCTTCTGAAATTGCATTGGAAATAGAATTCCAGTTTATAACTGAGAAGGTTATTTGTAGATTTTGTTCCATTTAGTTCTTTAATGGGTGGACCCTTTATTGCAATTTTCTGATACGTATGTACATATTCTTGGAATTATTTTGAATGCTCACTATAATACATAATATTTTCGATCAGAGTCTGATCTGGTAAATGTGATACAGGACAGTTTTAAATATAAAATCCCTTATATGAAGGAACCTGAAAAAATGTGAGGTAGGAATCTTAAAAGTATTTGTTATGGAATCAAAATCCTTAAAAGTGTTTGTGTGCATATAGCTTGTTACTTTTTAATGCCTGCTTTGTGCCGAGTTTGAATGCTCAATCTATTGTGGAGGGCAGAAAATGACTATTATGATAAACAGGAGAGAGGAGAACATTTAAGTGAAGTGTTTATAATTTAAGCACTTTATCCCATGCCTGACATGAAGTATGTGGGCTCAAGCAAATGTTGTCTAATATATTTCTATATAAACTCATGTCAGTAAATGTTTTATAGTTTCCAATGGACAGTAAGTTTTAAATTTACATGGTATCATTTGCTTCTTATTAACAAACCAAGAATGGTCTGAACTATTTGGGCAGCTAAATAATGCAGTACCACAGAACATTTGGAAGTCCCAGCACACCAACAGTTTTAGGCATATTATTAAGTTTATCCATTTTGAGTCTCTACCACTTTATTTTCCGTAAGAATTTATTTCATTATTGTTTCCAAAACAAAGAATTAATTTGAGATGTCTACTGGAAGAATTTGGACTAGAAAAATAAATCTGGGTAATATATTCATTTAATTATTTTAGGTCTACCAATTAATGTTAGGGTAGTGTTTCCATTGAGAAATGTCTTGTTTGATAGTATTTAAGAGTGGGGAAAAACTGATTTCACACATAGGTCCAATACTCTGAATTGCACCTGGCCATGGCAAAAGTAGTGGTGTGCACAACTGAGTTGCACTGGAACAACTAGGATATATTCAAAACAGATGTGCCATGGCATCTCTTCTAAATATAGCATATAATACGCTGGCGCAAACCCAATGTGCTGGTGCATTCCCAAAACAGGTCTGAATACCAGGAATGGGAATGCTCCAGCACAACTGACTGTACTTTGTGCAATTTCAGATATTCAGACCTGTATATGCAAATGGGGCCATAATGCATGCAAGGCTACAAATGGGACCATTTGCATGTCATTAAGGACCCCATTTGCATGTGTTGCACAGGGCTGGCCAGCAAATGCACCTGCTGCCCTGCACAGCATATGGATTTTGTATCAGGGCTGCAGTAGTACCCCACTCCATCTTCTACCACTGCCCACCCATGCTGAATAATATAAACTGCCCTGGTGGTCCAGTGGCACACCACTCCTGCTTGTAAACCAGATCATTGCAAAATAGCATTTTACTATCCCAGGTGGTCCAGTGGTTCCCACTTCCAGCCCATAACCCTGATCACCATGAAATCCTCTTTGAAACACCCTGGTGGTCTACTAGTACGCCCTCTCCTGCCCATATTCCTGATCACCAATAAGTAAAATGAAACATTTCCCTGGTAGTCTAGTGGTACCCTCCCTGCCTTATCCCTGACTCACACATCCTCTGTTGAAACACCCTGGTGGTCTAATGGTACCACCCACTTCCATACCTCCGATTGCCCATAAAGTGATAAAGTGATCCCTGATTGTCTCAGTGCCACCCCCACCCACACAGGACCCCAGCCCCCAGCTCCCCATCATCAGTGGGCAGCAAAACCACCCACACCTCTATGGCTGCCCCCAAATGACAGCTTACAGTATCAGCTGCAAGCCCATTGGTACACACTGTGGACCAATGGGCTTGCAGTGCATACTGCAATAGTCATTCAGAATGTTGTTAATGAATGTATTCATGCATGGGGATGCCATCAGGGCCAGGGCTTTTCCCACAGAAAGATCATTACTAGCTTGTAAAATGTCTTGTTCAGTTATATAAGGTATATAAACATCCAGCTGTTGGATTGCTTCATCATTTATTTTGGGTAGCTCTACCTTTTATAAGAAGTTTAATATATCTGTGTTATCGTTATTTCTATCAGATGTGTATAGAGGGTTCTCGATGCTGGTTTAACAGAAATCCTGTCGACTGACATTTCAGCGACAGATGCAATGTTGACAGCGATCGTGGTTGGCACTGTGCTGTCTGATGAAAAGTTGGTTTTAGCTGGGGCTGTGGCATGCTCCCCATACCCTGAAGTTTTATATAATCAATTCCAGGTCAGTTGTTGTGGGAAGGGATGCAAGACCGGAGGAGCAGTGTCGGTCCTCACGACCATTAGAGTGACCTGTTATTGTTGTCGCGTGTAATGGTCATCAGTGAAACGTTTCACTGCAGCAGTGTGATACCTATATGTGATGTATACAATTCATAAAAGTTTACTTAATTTCTTGGAGGGGGTTCTGTAATTGTGCCATGTACATTTTTAATTCTGTGAATATGTGTGTCTTATTCTTTCTGTTTTAACTGCTTGGCCAGAATCCTTTCAGGTTTATCTCCTTGTGCAAAATATTTATTTCTAGTATGAATCATCAAACATTTTGCTTTTAATGTTTATACTTTATTATAGTCATCCTTGAGTAAGAATAATTAATTCACTGTATTGGGATTTTCAGTTGGTTGATGCTGATTTTGTGTTCTTCTAACCTACTTGATTCTTTTTTTATTACTACTGTATGCTAATGCTATATCTCTTATAAATGATTTTAGGTATCCCATATATTATCAATGGAAGTGTCAGAATTGTAATTGATGTTAGAGTAGATTTCTGTTTCTGTTATAACTCTCTATGAATGCATCTTTTATTGTAACATGATTCCGACCTGAATATCAAGTCTCACTGACGAGTATTTGATTGTGTGTTTAAGGTGACAGTTACATGGTCCAATAAAAATATTCCCTCATATTCACTTTTAACGAGTGACATACATTGATTCAGAGATTAAAAAGAAATCAATTTAAGAACATGTATTGTGAACAGGAGAGTAGAATGAATATTGTCTGCTGTAGGGTTTCTCTGGCACCAGGGGTCTATTGATCTAAGATCTTTCATAAAGTCTGTGAGTACATTGGTTGCAGATTAGATCCTATTCAATAGTGGATTAGATCTGTCTAAGAAATTATCTGGTGTTAAATTAAAATCCTCTCCAATAATACGGGAAGGGGTACAGTAACAAGAACATATGAAATTTGCCAGCAGATAAAGGCCTAGAGGTCTATCAAGTCTGCTCGAATGTGCAGCTAGCACCCTTATCCTGCAGCTGCCCTTCCTTCTACCCTTCCTCTTCATTAACCCTCCCACTTGTCCTGTCCCATCCTCGCTTGAAGCAGTCCACTGTCTACTGCATACCACTCAGCAGGTAACGATTCCACCCAGCCACCATCCTCTCTGTAAAAGTGTCTCCTCATCTCTCTCCTGAACCTTCCTCGCCTCCAGTCTCATATCATGGCCCTGGTGGCCCTCCCTCCCTTACTTTGAACAGCCCTCTGTACCCATCTTGTTTATTCCTTTCATGTATTTAAAGGTTTCAATCATGTCATCTGTCTCTCCTCTCCTCCAGTGAGTACATGTTCAACTCCTTCAACCTCCTCTCTATGATAAGTCCCCCAGCCCCTTGATCATCTTTGTCACTCTGTGCTGCACCCTCCAGTAACTTAATGTCCCTCTTCAGATACAGATGCCAGTACTGCACGCAGTACTCCAGGTGAGGTCTAACTAATGACCTATACAGTGACAGAATCACCTCCTCCCTCCTCGAGGATATACCCCTTGCAATACAACCCAGCATTTTGTTGACCTTGCAGCTGCCTTCCTACATTCAGCCGAGTTGTTCATTGACCCTGTAATGAGCACACCCAGATCCTTCTCCTCCTCTGTCTGGGCTAGCTGCACTCCTCCTAGCTGGTAACTCCTCCTTGGGTTCTTCATCCCAAAATGAAGCACCTTGCACTTTTGGCATTAAAGCCCAGTTGCCAGGTGTCTGACCAGGTTTCAAGCTTTGCCAGATCATCCTGCAAACCCGTGCCACCCCTAGGTCATCCACCACTGCGCCTACCTTGGTATCATCAGCAAACAGACTGATCTTGCTCTTGATGTCCCATGATATGTCTGCAATGAATATCCCAAACAACACTGGTCCCAGCACTGAGCCCTGTGGAACACCGCTCGTCACTGCCCTTGGGTGTGAGACTCCCACCCACCACCACCCTCTGTTGCCTTCCCTGCAGCCAGTTTCCTACCCATCTCACCAGCTTATCACCCGCCCCTGTGCCTACTAACTCCTTCCCAGCCTTCCATGTGGCACTGAGTCGAATGCTTTACTAAAGTCCAGATACAGGACATCCACTGCATGGCCCCTGTCCAGTTGCCTAGTTACCCAATCATAGAACTCAACCAGGTTGGTTTGGCAGGATCTGCCATGTGTGAAGCCATGCTGTCTGCTGTCCTGTAGTCCTTTGGCCTCTAGGAGGACCACCAGCCTCCCTTCAGGATTGTCTCCATTAGCTTACCCACGGTGGATGTGAGGCTCACTGGTCTGTAGTACATGTACATGCAACCAGTGATAACAATAATTCATTAAAGAAGCCTGTACTGTTTTCATTTGATCCACAAAATTTACTGTTGTAAATCTGTGTTCGTTTAACTGTATTTCACATATTATAAATCAACCCTGTTCTTCCATATTATTTTTTAATATGTTAATACTAGATTTTTTAATCAAGATAGATATACTCCTTAATTTGAGCTCTAGGGGGCGTGCTGCTTGTATGTCATGGATAAAGTTTGTATATTCTTTCTTATAAAATGAATAAAATACATTTAAAAATTATGCTAAAACTGTTTATTTTTCATGTTCCCTTCATTGACTTCCTCTTCTGTTGGCAAAAGTCTCAGCACACAGCTTCTTCTGGATTTACCACAGCTTACACATCATGGTGGGGTTGTCAAGGTTACCAAGGCACTTCAGAGAACCGGTTCAGGGGACCTAGATCATTGCTGTAGGTCCTGCAGGAGGCTAATTTCATCCTCCAACTGGTGTATTTCTTGTGCTTCCCTAGTCCCAAGGACATCGGCAATGAGGGCATGCATAGAAACATACAGTCATGCTTACTGCAGTACCAGCTGATGCCCATTCCTTCCAGTAGCACTGTTTGTGGCTCTAACTATGGTTACCCAGGTGTCACGCCTATATGGGTGACTGTCTCCCTGCCCCCCACCATTGAGGAGGAGCACATCTACTGGGATGCTTGATCCTTCTTTCTTTTTTCCCCATAAGTACTTGTGGCATTTGAGGTTATTTTTCTCCCCATACCCCACCCTTGTCGCAGGCATGCACACACTGTGTCGAGACACCCTCCCTTCATGTCGCTGTTCTCCGCCTAGCTGCCACTGGACCTTCAACCAGTGACGGAGTGACTATGGGAGGATAACCACCTCCCTCAGGAGGAAAGCTGCTGTAAGGCTGCTCAATCCTGATCCTTCCCTCCCTACTGTGCCAGCTCCCCGCAACCCAAAGTTGTTCCCAGTAGGGTCACCGGCATAGCGCAGGTAAGGCATCCAGACCATCAGCCTTCTGCACTACTGGGCCAGCTTCTTCATTCTTCTTTCACTGGATAACTTGAGATAACCCTCGCTCTTTTCCAAACCAGGGTCATATCTGAAAATAGGCAAATGTCTTGTCTAGTGTACTTACCTGGTCAACAAAAGCTAAATTAAATAAATAAAACCCAAGCTGCCTGCATCATGACTAGTAGCCCTACCACTGTGCATAGATGCCAGAACTGTAATATAAGACATAAAACATTGTGATATATTTGTGTGGGTAGGCATATCCCAGTTTGTGTGTGGCATACATAGGTAGCAGTGGAATGCAATAAGAGTTTGCCCACAGTTTTGCATCACAACCAACAATGAGTGAAATTGGAAGCCCAGATGCCATAGGAGGAGTATATACATGGAAGGAGATCTTAATATGTTAGTACAGTTGGACAGAACAGTATCTACTGAATTGTCTTTCTTTATTTTTTTTTATTTATTTATTGAAATTTTGGATAATATCTTTGAGAACAAGATCATTTCATATGTTCCACATCAGATGAACAATACATATTGGGAAAGTATGATCAGAGAACAAACAAAACAAGGAATTATACAAGACATTACAGGAGTGTATAACTAGATAAGTTCCCATACATGTGGCATTGTACAATGTATGCCATGGTGCATACTTGATTAAAACCTGGAATTCAAAGGGTCATATTAAATGACCCTTGACAGGAAAATAAGAACAGACTTAGCCTAATATCTAATAATCAACAAGGTAAGGGATGGCATCAGCCAGGGTCCTCATCAGAGGTGAGAAGGTACGGTACAAAACATTTTAAAGAGAGCAAGGGAGCTCAGGGAGATATTACAGGGGTGAGAGGGATGGGAAAGCCATAGAGGGTGAGGGGAAAGACTGGAAGGGATCAAGAGGAAATGTGAAGGAGAATGATTAGCAACTTAGAACAGTTATTTACATGCTGAGAACAGTTATTATAAGGTCAGGATAGCATAAGGTTAGAACAAATGCTAATCACAAGAAAGAAGGTTATTGGAAGCAGTCACAACTGACACCAACAACTAGCTGTTGCTTAAGTTTAACCTTGAAGGAGCCTGTCTTGTACCGTATAAGACTGTATATACAGTAATATTTCTTCTCTTTCTATGACTCTGGTTACAAACTAATTAATTTACTCATTATACAAAACCATTAACAAAATATTGGTTATCAAACAGCCATTTAAAAAAAAAAAAATGATTCCATAGTAGAACTGCAGGTGCCTACAGGTAAGTGTTTGGTGGAACAGCTGACAAAGGGACATGGCGATCATCATAGCACTGTATATGCTGTATCATGACAAGATTATTGCTGCATCTGCACATGGCCAGGTGCAGTGATAGGCAGGTATCTAGATGTGTGTTTGCATTGGACATGCAGGAACACATTTGGGTCCTGGCCAGGGGACAAGGGGCTTTGTATTACTACCGCACTTTAGATCAGTGCTCAGCTGTGTATACATCATCATCATATTTTATTTATAGTGTATGGTGGCAGCTGTACTAACATGATTTCCCACCACATTAAATTTTCATTCAACCACACAATCAACAATGAATGGAGACTGTACTGACCATACATGCAGAACAGCATTCCATTCATTTGCAATGGAAGCTTGAGCTGCTCATGAAAGCCATCTCAGGAAAAAAGTTACCTGTCATCAGCATCTAACAAGTAAGAAGGCAGGCTGTTTTAATTTATCTGAAAATGTCTTTACGCTTTAAACTTCTTGCTGTTTGAATTGCTGGCTTTCACGTTCCAGCTATAGTCCTGCTGTTCTACTGTTTTTATTTTTGAAAAATGCTGTAATGTTGTAAATTACTAGTGTGTTGTGCTGGCTTTATTCTTAAATTTGTTTCTAACTGCTCCCACGTGTTTATGTACTGTGTTCTCCTGGGTCACCATACACTATAAAAATACTGGCTTCTCAATCTTGCTGGACCAGTCTGAGTTCAGCCACCTTGGGAGTTTATGATTCCATCGGACTCTCTCAAGCTTACTCTTGCGGTCACATGGAATCATAAACCCATCTGACACATTGCAAATGTTTAAAACAGCTACAGAATTGACATAATAAATATAGTCAATGACATAAAAAACAAAAAAACAAAACAGCCATTTAATTGAGGCATTATAAGAGGTAAACTGTATAATAATGAATTATATAATTCAGCAAAACTTTAAAACTATTATGCTGTTCTTGCTCCTTGGGTAAAGTAATTGTTCTTGTTTCTGAGGCTTCATGTATGCTATGACATGTCAGTTGCTGTTTTCAGTTTTGCCTCCACTCCAGAATGTGAACTGCCTGTATGCTGCTAGCTGGTATGCTGTGTATAAAGAATAATTTGAAATTAATATTCTTATATCAAATAAATAGCTGTACCATATTATTAGTTTATACTATGTATGTATGTAATAAGCACTGTAATCCAACTTAAACACTTCAGCAACTGATAGACTTGTTCAGTCCTCACCAATACAATACAATACTATTGTATCATAACTTGTAGAGTCTAATACAAGCAGAAATCAGACCATGTATTTTCTGTCGACATGGCTGCGATCACACTAGGTTGATATTGAGAAAGTCACAGATGCTGAATCACTTGTGTGGAAGCTATTCAGTTCTGAATCTTAGTAAAATCTCACCTCCCTTTTGTATAATCACAGAGTAAGCACCTGCCAGATCTGCACATTTCCTTCTCAAGGTAAAAACCCAATTAGCTTGTTGAGCCTGATCAGTTTTTGTTGTTTTGCAGTCAAAGTAAAAGCACAGCCACAGCCTTTGGCCAGGCCAGATTTACCATTACACCAGCTACGCCTGTCGTTGGCCCTACTTGGGGCTCTTCAGGCTGCTTGGTGTTCTTTTTTCTCAGTGCAAAGCAGATTACACTGAGAAAATGAAACGCCAGCACCACTGACTAGTGTGTGTGCTCACTGCCTCCCTCACTTGTCAACACACTTCATGTGATATCTTTGAAGAACAACCACGCATGTGCATCAGTGCATGCATTGCGTAAGCCCATCAGCAGCACCGGTTGGCAGATTCAGTTTTGGTGACAGTCCACGAGTCGCCATTTACTTGGAAGGATCAGATACAGAACAGGAGCTGGGAGAGTTAAAAAAGCAGCAGTGGCTGCGACTGGCTGCTGGGCTGGGGAATTGCATTTTATTTTACTTCTCAAGTAGTGACTGGAGTTTCAAGTCAACAGAGTCATCATCGTGCTGTCACACCATGGTACCATGCACCACCACTGAACGATGGCTCAGACCTAACCTAACCTCAGCTCAGCTATGTATGTTTCACTGGACTGGGAGGATTCTTATTGGAGTCTGGGACAAGTCACCTCCAGAGCCCATGTGCAGGATCTCAGAGACGGTCTCTGTCAAGAGCCACCACCACTGTCTGTCTGCAGACTGCAGCCCAGAGGAGTCAAGTAAGCAAGTTAATCATGCCACCAGATTGATAAAATACTGCCTTTACAGTGTACACGTTGTTTTGGCAAAATAAACTGTATGAGAACAGAATGCTTCACAGCTTCAATTTTCAAAATGTTTAAGAGACATTCTCTCCTGTTTTATCTTTTTTACCAGGAGTGAGTGACACACTGTTGAAAGCTTGTTTACAAGTGTGAACTGGGAGCACAAGGAACTGGAAGTTAAGTGACTTGCTCAGGGTCACACAGTATGTAACAGGGCTGTGGAATTTAAGTCCAGGTCTCCAGGTTTGCAGCTCAGAGCCTTAAACTACTCGCTATACTGCCTGTTGTTTCTTTACAAGGATGGATTGTTTGCTTTCAAGAGACAGACATGCCCAGTTATCCATTCAAACAGTTCTCTTAGTGGCAGGACAGAGCCATATCAGGCCAGACTCCATGTGGGAAAGATTGCAGGACAGGGGGTGGTGTTAGGGATTTAGGCAGGCCAGGGTCCATAGGAGAGGCAAGCAGGCCAAATGGGAATAATTTGGGAGGGGTACAGGTAGAAGAAGAAGAAATTAGTATGTATATTGCTTTTCTTACACATTGTATCCCAAAGTGCTTTACAAGCAATGACACACTGGCAGTGAAGTGACTGGTGTACTGGCAGCCATATCACACACAAACACCCACACACAGCCTTGGGCAGTTGCATAAAACAGTTTTATGGTAAGGAGAATGCTGACCAGAACAGTGGAGAAAATTCCTACTATTGTGAAAAGTGCATTGGGTTCTTTCATTTAGCTGGATACCTGCCAGGATAGCACAGAGATGGGCAGATGGGACCTCTGTCTAGCATCTCATCCAAAGGATACCACAACACAACAGTACAACATCTCCCCAAACTGGACTTGGGTGCCAGTGTTTATGGTTCAAGTCCTGTCCTGATGTGGACTAGAACCTAAATCCATCTATGCCCGAGGCAGATGTGCTACATTTGAGCCACACTGGCACCATGTCAGTAGGACAGTGCCATGTCAGGCCAGCTGTATGCATGAGTAGAAATGCCAGGGACAGGACAGGATCCATTGGGCTGGAGTGGAGCAGTAGGCCAAGATAGGAACAGTGGGGTTGTACAGGCAGGACAATGTCACATCTGGGCAGATCCATGCCAGGACATGCAAGACTGGATCTGGTGGGGGAGGCGTGTTAAGGCAGGACTAGTACATTTACTTACACAGATTTGCATTTGTAATGTTTCATTGGGAGTTTGAGTGTGAGGCGCCACAGGCGCTGGAAGGGCGGTGGTGGAAGAATGGTAGAGTGGTGGTATGGGACTGGTCTGGCGTATAAGGAGGGGCCCATTGATATAACTGTGCATAGGGCCCATGCCAGTGTAAATCCAGCCCTGCCTGTGGCTCTTCAGTTTACTCTCGACTGGAAATCAGTGCTCATGACTATACTTTCAAAGTCTGAAAATAAAAAACACTCATCAGGATCAACTAGACAAGCTTTCTAATCAAACAAATGTTATTTGGTGCACTGAATGATGCACAGTTCTTGATTTGGGAGTAAGGAACAGAAATGGGCATTTATTGAAGTGAGAGAAAATCAAAACAAAACATGAAGACAATTAATGAAAACCACAAATTATTAAAATAAGAAATGGGTTCAGTGCTCTAGTTAATTGTTTCTTTACACGCTTGGTATCTTCTGCCTTTTGTGATTTATGTGACAAAACACATCTTGGGTGTACATAAAGTCATGCATTACACACTCTCCCATAGATTATTATACGTTGCACTCAAACCTTGATCTTGACTTTTAAGCAGTACTGGTCAATATATTTTAGTATACTGTATGTCCATATGGAAATCCTTATTGTCACTGAAAGGTTGTCAGACCAATATGCCTTTTATTGTTGTTTTACCTAAAAACAAAATCTCATGCAATATGAGGATGATGGTAGTATGGGTTTGTAGCATATTTTCTTTAAAATATAATGGTAACAGTTTAGAATTAAAAGAAAACAGCAATGGAAAACTACTAGGTTCTTCTCCCTCAACAACCACAACCTTAAGCAAGAGCTGACTGGCACAAAGAGAGCTGGCACAGATCTAGATAAGTATTGTGACATCTTCTATCACATTCCTGCTGTTAGAATAACAACAGAAATTATATGGTTAGTTACCTAATAGAATACATAAATAAATAAAAATGGGGTCCAGTCAGTTCTGCTTCCTCTTTTGTCAGATCCCACTCATGGGACAACCTCAACATAGCATAATTCCTGTCTAAAGTACATTAATCAAAGATAAATTTTCAGGGTCAAAAGTCATTAGATATGCAAAGAAGAATTTTTCTCCACCTTTTAACACCAACTTAAGCCACCCTTCCAAGTTCTGGAAAGTTGTCTAATTCCTCTTCTTTTCCCCACCCAACCCCCTACATATCCTCATCATGGCAATTCACACTATCAGACCCTCCATCTGTAGCATCGACCTTCAACACATTCTTCACTTCCCCTGCGCCCTCTGTCCTAGTCACTCTCTGCATCTACAACCAACTCCACCTAAAATTCCTTCCACACTAAACTCATTTACCACCCCACCTTCTCCTTTCCACTCATTTCTCCAAATGATGCTCATAAGGCCCCTTGCCTTGAACCCTAACAAAGGCAAGAGTCCAGATGGGCTGGACCACAAACTGTTCTATCTCTCTGTCTTCACTATTTCCTTCCCCTGGCTACACTCCTAAACTTGTTTTCACTCTGACCTCAGTTCCTTAAAACTGGAAACTCTCTAGAGTTATTCCTCTCCCTAAATGTGGTGATCCCACAGACTCTGGAAACTACTGACCAGTCTGCTTCTCCCTAGTTCAGCTAGGCTCCAGAAGCATATTGTGCTCTCTCAGCTCACCCTTATCTTGACTCTAGCTCCTTCTTCATAGAAACATAGTATTTGATGGCAGATAAGGACCACTTGGCCCACCCAGTCTGCCCATTTCCCTACCTAATGGATAAGCTGCAAATCCTAGTTAACCAGCAGCCTACTTCTTTCTACCCCACCCCTAGAATGGCCTTATGGCTGTCCCATGCATGCTTGAATTCAACCACTGTTTTGACTCCACAACCTCCTCCGGAAGGCTGTTCCATGCATCCACAACCCTCTCTGTGAAAAAATACTTCCTTACGTTACCTCTGACGCCCCCCATCTTCAAATTGTGCCCCTTTGTTTTGCACACCTCTTTTCTGAAAGATGCTACCCTCTTGGACTTTTTTGATTCCTTGAGGTACTTGAAAGTTTATATCATGCCCCTTCTTCAAGGCTATACATATTAAGCTCCTTTAGTCTCTCTTCATATATCTTCTGGTGCAGACCCTGCACCATTTTAGTTGCCCTCCTCTGGACAGCTTCCATCTTGTCTATGTCCTTGAGAGACTGAGTCTCCAGAACTGCACACAGTACTCCAGATGGGGTCTCACCAGCTGTCTGTACAGAGGATAACAACTTCCTGTTTTCTACTGGTGATGCCTCTCCTATGCATCCCAGTATCCCCCAGCCCTCCTTACTGCTCTCTCACATTGCTTGTCCACCTTTAGGTCATCTGATATGACTACCCCCAGGTCCCTTTCCATTTTTGTTGTTGTTAGTATCTCACCCCCATTGTGTACTCTTCCCTGGGTTTTTGTTTCCCAGGTGCATTACCTTCACTTCTTAGCATTAAATCTAAGCTGACATACACCATTCCTCTAACCTTGCCAAGTCTCTTCTCATCCTTTCCACCCCACCTTGTGCATCAACTCTGTTGCAGATCCTTGTGTCATCTGCAAGAGACATACTTTTCCTTTCAGTCCCTCTGCAATGTCAGCACAAAGACATTGAGGACTGTCCCAATACTGAACCTCAAGTGCACCCCACTAGTAACCCCTTTCTTCAGAGTGGGACTCCATTTACTTCTTACCTCTTTGTCCTATTCTCCAGCCAATTCTTTACCCAGGCTATTATCTTGGGATTCACTCCCAAACTATTTCCAGCCTAGCTTCCGCATTCCCACTCTACCACCTCCCTCATATGGCTCACTGATTTTATTCTCAACAATATGGATCAGGGCATGTTACTTCTGTAATATTTGTTGACTTGGCAAAGGTCTTCGACACTGTATTGCACTCCCTTCTCCTCCAAAAACTCTTGGCTGCTGGGCTATCCATTTTAGCCACAGCCTGGCTACAATCCTACTAACAGGCTGGTTACAATCAGTCAAGATTGGCTCCTCCGTCTCCCTTCCCCATCAACCCTGGAGTCCCTAGGGCCCAGTAATTAGCCAATCTTATTTTCAATCTTTCTAAATGACCTCCCTGCAGTCTGTTCTTTTGAAATTCACATGTATGCAGATGATACCATTCTTTTTTTTTACATTCAACTTTTATTTAAGTTTACAATAAGACGATACCATTCTTTACACCACTGGTGCTTGCCATTCTTATGTGAAGACTAGACTACAAAAAAGTTTCAATAAGGTTCAGCTCTAGTTCCAATCAACAGCTGTTCCTGAACACTAAAAGACTGTCTCTATGTTCATCGGCAGTAGGTAAAGATTAGTTAAATTCCTCCCCTCCCTTCTACACCCTAGATGGTACACCTATTGAGAACCTTACCTTCTTTAGATACATGGGGGTCTGGCTAGACCACCAGCTGGACTTTTCAGCACATGTCAATGCAATCCAAAAGAATCTGCACCCCCAACTTGGTGCTTTATACAGAAACTGGGATTGCATTCCACCAATGGTACGCTGTGCAGAAAATGATCCTCCCACCTTTGACTATGCTGATATAGTCTATAGTGTTTCACCCAAATCTACATTGGCCAGATTGGACACCATTTTCAATTCCTTCTGTTACTTTGTTCTATCCTGTACCCTTGTACTCATCACTGTGATCTGTATAAAGCCCTCTCCTCCTGTCCCTGGAGTCCAGACGCCTATCCCATAATGCTAGATTAATGGCCAAATCTGGTCTGGAAATTTTCCTCCTACATAACCTCTTCCATCTCTACCTTCACTCAACCCACATACTCATCAAAACACAGACCTCAAATACCTTGCTATCCCACACCAATCCTAAATTTTACATGTATACCAGTGGGAGGCTGTGCAGATGACAATGAATGGAATGTAAAATACTATGTGTGTAAATGAATGATTCTTGATTGTTTGCACACTTAACGCTTGGGTTTACTTCTGAATGATGCACTATTTGTGAAAATGTTTTATTGTTGACATTTTAAAATAGGGCTATCTTGAACATAGTTCCTTGGACCTAAAGATGTGAATATGAGATCTTATTCTGTATAAAAAGTAAAGAATTTTACAACTACTTCTACTACAATCCACCTTTGTCAGAAAATCCGCCTTCTCATATCACTGCCCAAAGCTGCAGATCTCTTTCCCTTCGCCCATAACATACCTTCACCCACATCCCTTTCTTCTTTTTTATGTGAGATTATACCTTCCCAACCTGCTCCTACCAAAATCTATCCTCCTTGTACTCACTAGTTTGATTCCTCTCTATTCTTCTGGGTCACCCTTACAATCCTCTTTTACCTTCTCACTCTCTATCCCACCCCTAGGCCTTTCCCTTCCCCACCCTACTGAGACTATACCTCCTACTTCACCCCTCACCCCTCTCAGGCAATACCCTTAATTCCCCCCACACACACCATATCAAGTTTGGCTGTATTACATGCAACCCCAACAAATACCAAGCTTGACACATATTATGTGCCCCTCACCTCCCCTGGCCTCCCCACATCTGCTTCCTGTCCAAACTTTCTCCTAAACACAATTTCCACCTTTCATACCTCACCTCCCAAGTTCAACCTACAACTACTATTGCTAGTTTTTCCTCCAATGCTATCATCATCTAGTACCTAGCCATTCTAAGAAACTGCACCTTTAGCTAGGCAGTAGAAATGCTCTACTCAAATGTTGTACCTACTGTTACATTCTGGATGCTTTTCCCTTGCTGTATATTTTATTGATGGTGTAAATATTATTGCATTGTTGATATACGTATTATTTTTATGCTGCTGTTGTTTTATTTATTTTGTTTTATTTATTCTTTGTTAACTGGGTAATGCCCACTAGGCACAAGTGTCTGTTTTCAGGGCAATCCAGGAGCTTTCTTCTCTTTAAATATCACTGTACTCCCCACTCCCACACCCCAGGACAGATCTAGAAGAAAAAATACTGATCATAGTAATCTTCTTTCTTCCCAGTGATGCTCGGATATTCATAACTTTATTTAGTAATCCTGGAGGGTTGGACCGTCGGATAGATAGAACACATGCAAATGATGGAACACTTTGCACATGAGCATCTTTCAAACACTGCCTCTACTAACTGCCTGTGTTCTAAACCTCTTCAGATTTTATAAATGAAGCCTGGAAAGTAGGCTCAGAAATATATAGTACTATAAATTTATTATTAAAATTGGGTTTTCCTAATAAATTTGTAAAATTAAAACTCCAACTGGAGAAACAATTCAAACAAGGTTAGAACAAAATGCCAGAGAAAAAACACCCAAAAAGGTAGAACACAATGAAACTGATTTACCCAAACTATTAACCGTATAGGGTAAGGAACACTCCAAGGGTGGATGATAATAAGGTGGCATCAGCATGCAGAGTGCAGAGGCTGAAGTTCTTGAAGGGAAGTAGGAGGAAGTTATGAATATCTGAGCATTACTGAGAAGAAAGATTACTATGTTTTTTTTCTTCAACCCCAGTAATGCTCAGAATATTCTAACTTTATGCAGACTACCAAGCAGTATCACTGAGGTTGGCACAGAACTTATTTTAGAAACAGACTTTGCAGGACTGCTGTGCCAAACCTAGCATCACCCTAGACAAAATATCCATATTGTAATGCTTTATAAAGGTGTGTACTGTTTTCCAGGTAGCTGCTTTACAAAAGTCCAGTAATGGAACATCCTTGGCAGCTGCTAAAGTAGCAGCTGTCTCTCTTGTGGAATGATCCCTCAAACTTGATGGGGGCCTTACCAGCCCTTGCTATAGCAGAAATGGATACACTGGACTATCCATTGAGAAATTGACATTTTGAGGCTGGTCTACCTTTTCCACATCCCCATAGGTCAGGAACAGTTGCTTTCTGTCCTGTCTATGGCTTTTGTGGCTGTCATGTAGTAATTGAGAGCCCTTTTCACATCTAAACCTGTGGAGTCTTCTTTCACCAGAAGTAGAGTGGTCACTGAAAAGACAGGAAGAGTGATGGACTGGTTTAAGTAGATGTCCGAGACTACCTTGGGAGAAATTTTCTGTTTGTTCTAAGGACTACCTTATCCCTATGAAAGGAGATATAGTTCTGATCTATACAGAGGCCTGGCACTCACTGATCCTTCTTGCAAGTCATAGCCACAAGGAAGTCTGTTTTCCAAGTAACATATTTTAGATGAACTGTGGCCATGGGCTCAAAGGAGGGCCCATGAGTTTAGCTATACATGCATTCAAATCCCAAGTTGGCACTGGTGCCCTATGGGTGGATGTAGATAAGCCCTTAAAGAATCTTTTAAAGCTAGGATCTGAAGCTATGGTTACCCTTGCACCAGCAGAGAGGTAAGCAGAGATAGCTCAAATGAACCTTCAGAGAACTGGGTTGTAAAACCAGAGGAATGCAAATGAGAGAGATAATCCAGAACAACTGGAATGTCAGCCTGTCCTGGTATTAGTGATCTGCTAGAGCACCAAAAAGAAAACCTCTTCCATTTAGAGATAGGTTTTCCTAGTTGAAAGTTTTCTATAAGCTTTCAATATGTTTAGGACAGATTGAGAAAGGTTCAATTTTGCATATTCTACATCCTTAAGAGTCAGGCCTTGAGGATGAGAGGCTGGAGATTCGGGTACAACAAGTGCCCTTATTGGAAGTCAGTAGATTGTGCAGCTGAGGGAGATGTATCGGTTTTGTGACAGACATGTAGAGCATAAGAGAGTTCCATGGCTGCCTTGGCCAATCTGGGGCTATCAAGATCAGTGATGCTGCATGGGATCTGAGATTGAGCAGTACCTTGTGAACTAGAGGAAAACATACAGGAACTTCCTGACCAATCTAGGGTTAGGGCATCCAAAGGTGTGCCCTTGCCTGGTGATCTGCAAAAATACTGTGGCAGGTGGTGGTTCTGGTGGGATGCTAACAAGTCTACCTGTGGAGTGCCTTACCTTCTGAAAATAGCCTGTACCACTCAGTCTATTTAGGGTCCATTCATGATGGGCCTGATTGATTTGGCTCAAGGCATCTGCTAGGATGTTGTACTTTCCTGGCAAATGAATTGCCTGTAAGGATATTCCCAGAGAGTAAGCTAGAGCCCAGATACAGATTGCTTCTGTACAAAGGAGGTCTGACCTGGTGCCTCCATGCTTGTTTATCTAATACATTAGGTGGTATTGTCTGTTCTGATCTGCACCACCTTGCCCTGTAATAGGGTAGAGAAAGCTCACAGAGCTAGCAGAACTGCTCTGAGTTCCAGTAAGTTTATGTGCTGAAGGGACTCTGGCGGACCAGGTACCCTGAGTGGTGTGCTGCCCTAGATGGGTGCCCTGCCCAATAGGGACCATCTGTTGTGAGAACCATTGAAGGGTTCTCCTTTTGAAAGGGATTCCTTAAATTTGATTCCTCTTTCCACCACAAGAGGGCCTGTAACAGTGCCCTCTGTAACTGGAATGAGCTTTGAAAAAGGGTTTCTCTGGCACCAGAGAGCCCTGAGGTGGAACTGGATGTCCTTCATGTGAAATCTGGAACCCTGCACTGTGCCTATGGCAGCAGCCATGTGGTCAGTAGCTGGAGAAACTGTTGCAGTTTTTGCTTTGAGCAAGCTGAAGGAATTTGCCACTGACTGAAGGTTCTGCACTCTCTCCAGAGGCAAGTAGGCTCTGACCTGTAAGGTATTTTATTTCTGCTCCTACGAACTGCAACACCTGTGTTGGGGTGAAAGAGACTTTCTGTGATTTATTAAAATCCCAGGGATTCTAGGAGGTCCTGAGTGACCTTTAAATCCTGCTGTACCTTCAGTGGGATTTTCCCACCACTAACCAGTCGTCCAGATAAGGAAGACAGTGATACCTTGTCTCGAAGATGTGCTACTACAGCAGCTAGACACTTTGAATACCCTTGCGGCAAAGAAAGGCCAAAGGTAGGGCTGAAAACTGGTAGTGACCTGAAGGAGTCTGAATCTGAGATATCTCTGGTAAGATCCCCTTATAGGGATGTGGAAATAGGCATCCTTTAGGTCTAGTGATGCAAGCCAGTCTCCCTTTTGGAGCATTGACAAAATCACAGCTAGTGTTACCATTTTGAACTTTCTTTCTTTAGATGCTTGTTTAAAGCTCTGAGATCTAGAATAGCTGCCACTACCTACTTTTCTTCATAGTTAGAAATACTGGAATAAAACCCCTTCCTCTCAGGAGTTTTGGAACTGTTTCTACTGCCTTCAACTGTAGCAGGTTTGAACCTCCAATTCTAGAGTGTTTTTTCTGCTAGTGAGGAAGCTGAAAACTCAGATTTTCTGTGGAGGAAGGATTTGAATTCCAGGGTCAGACTTGAACCCACTACCTCCAGAACCCATTTGTCTGTGGTGGCTCTTAACCAGCCATGGAGGAAGTAAGATAGTCTGCCTCCCTACTGGTAAGGAGGAAATGGCTTGTGATTCAGGGGTCTGTTTTGACTGTGGCTGAGGGTGAGTTTGGGATCCTCACCTCAGCTCCTCCTTCTCCCTGAGCCTGGAGTATCCCTGTTGTGGATACTGCTGGTACTGGGGTAAGGCCACTGGCTGGAAGAAGGGCCTGGTATAGAAAGACCTGCCCGGCCTCCCTTCCATAAGGCCTGGTGGATGGTGAAGCTCTCTCTTTTAGCCGAGTTGCTTCTGTAAGTGGCCTTATATTCATCCACCTTCTTCATATATATGCCACAGTGGACTCCTCAAAGAGAGAGATTCCTCAGAGGAAAATCCAAGGCCTTACACTGGTATCTTGAGTGAGGTTTGTGGCCCTGAGCCATGCAAACCTCCTTTGTGCCACCATATTTGCCATCCATCTGGCTGCAGTGTCATTGGTATCAGCAGCCATCTGGAATTGATACTTAGTTGCCTCTAATCTAAACCTGTCTGTTTCAGCCAGTTCATCTGACAAGGGAGAGGGAGCTTTCTGGGACATAGCCAGGACTGACTGCCACAGTGACTTCTAGTACTGGGCAGCATAAGCCTGGAAGGTAGCCTGACGCATAGCCAGAGAGCTGGCAAAGTACTCCTTTTGGCCATGCTGTCAATTTTCTGAGTCCTTGTCTGGAGGATGTGAGGACAGTGGACTCTGGCATTATCGCCAAGCAGCTTGCTGAATTACCCCCAATGGTCTGGATGGGAGAAGAGAAAATCTGCTCCTCCCTCGCCAATTGATATTTTTGTCCATCCTCATATCTATGGAGGTGTGGAGTTTGGTGTCTGAAGAATCTTTAAGGCATCCTTCTTAAAGAATTTATAAACTGGTAGGAGTAGAGCTTTGGTGGGTGTCAGTCCCATCTTCTCCAAATACTCTACCTCCTCTTCATCCTCAACTTGTTCGGTGGTGGAGATGTCAAGAGCATCTGCCATCCTCTGATAAAAGTGAAATGGGATAGAAAATCCTCAGCCACCCTTGGAGGTGAACCAAAGTCCTGTTCAGGGACACTTCTGGTTCAGATCGGGTCCTCATCCTCACTATATTCATCATCATCATCATCATCATCAAAAGATTCCCTCCATCCTGAGGGGTGTATGCACAGTACTGCCAGCCTGGGAACCCTGAGAAGGGCAGGCGGCTGAGGAGGGACTATTGCCTGTAGTAGCACTGTATGTTTGAAGGTCTAGCACCCTTGGGCCATTGGTGCAGGCATAACAGGCCCAGAAGTCCCCGTTTAATTGCAAGGGTTCTGTGTGCTGCTTTTGCTTTTCTTTGAAGGAACTGGGAGTCAGCGGTTCATTTGAGCATTTTGTGCCTTTATGCCCATCTCAGAGGCAGGCACAGAGATAGGTGTGAGTTCAACCACAAATTCCTGGGGTATCGGCTGGTCAGAGCCAGAGGACCCTTAGCAGACATTTTCTAAGCCTTTCAAGGCATTTTTTATGGTTTTGTCTGGGAATGTCTTACAAACCCTACATTCCTCTTTAGGATGATCAAAACCCAAACATATGACATATAAAGTGTGTTTGTTCGTTTTTAGCAAATACTTCCACACTGGGAACAGTTTTTGAAACTGTCACTGGTTCGCTTCTTGGGTTTCTCAGACATAATGTTGTAATATAGAAAAAAACAACTGCTAAAGAAAAAGTAATTTTTCTTTTTAAATGATCGTTCGAACTGAAAAGGAACCAGAGAAACCGAACCAATGTAGTGGTGTGGAACCAGGTTAGCTGTTCAGATAACTGAAAACGATCGGTTAAAAACAATAAAATAAAAAGATTTTTAATGTATAACTAAGGCAGTTCTTTAATCAGAGAACCCTGATTTTAACAGAAACCAACCCGGCTCCCCACAGTTAAACCGAACCCAGAGGAACGGGAAAACAAAACAAATTTAAAGCGTAAACTAGGTAAATATTAAAAATAATAATAGAAGCAGTAATTGAAAACAAAATATACTTATAGTAGATTTTTGTAGTTTTGTAGTTTTCTTCACTCAGGAGAAGTGGACGAACTAAGCACAGAACAACCAGACTTTTCAGTCGGAGAGAAAAATCTGAAGAGGTTTAGAACACAGGCAGTTAGTAGAGGTAGTGTTTGAAAGATGCTCACATGCAAAGTGTTCCATCTTTTCCATGTGTTCTATCTCTCTGGGCAGTCCAACCCTCCAGGCTTACTGCATAAATTTAGGAATATTCTGAGCATTACTGGGGTTAGAAACAAGCAATCCTGCTCAGTATGCCTTCTTGGTTAAACTTTTAAATAAATAAAAATTGTGCAAATCAAACAAGACTGCATACATTTTCTGGATCAGATAGTCATTATGCAATTTAAACAGCCCCATGACCAAAACTAACTCTCCTGGAAATAAATCATTAATCAAAATCACACACAAAATCAAGCATTATACCACCACCAACAGACGAAATTACTCTAAAATCAAACACTAAAACCTTCCTCCTTCTCAGACAAAGTGACCCCAAAATCAAGCACTGTAACCCTAACAGACACAATTATTACATACCCCAACATTTCAACCCTCCATGCACCAAGAAATAAAACAAAGAACAAAGAAAATAAATCATTGAACAAAAGAAAATGTACAAAACACAAAAGTGATGCAAAATACCCTACTATATATTAAAAGAAGCAAACATTCACAAACTCCCACCTACAACCTCTCAATATTGATTCAGAATTCCTTCCAGGGCTCCCTACTCTCGAGCGTTAGGGGAGGTCGGCCAGCAGGCAGTCGGCGCCTCTAGGCATGCCCAATACCACAACTCTGGACTCTTGGCTACCTAAGCTGAGGAAATCCTTCCAAGGCTCCTGTTCTTGAGCTGAGCAGGACTCGGTCAGTGGGCAGTCGATGCTTTCTTAGCTGCAGCCTGATACCACAACTCTTGACTGTCAGCTGCCTAAGCTGAGGAAATCATACAGAGGCTCCCTGCTGTCAAGCCAAGGGACTCGGCCAGCAGGTGGTCGGATGCTCCTTAGCCACAGCCTGATACCACAACTCTGGACTCTGCTGCCTGGTATGGCAAAAGCCACAACCTAATCAGAACACAAGCCACCTTTCAGGGCCCTGTTCTGATTGGTCCCTGCTTGCTCAGCTCTCCTAGCCTTGTTTTTTTACTGTGCAAGTTGCCAAATATGTTAAAATATACTTGGTGTAATACTGTGGGAAAGAGAATATTGTGTTACAAAAAATAGTGTACTGGTGTAAAGCTTAAGTGTAACAGCCACTCTGGCAAAGTGTCTCTGGCTCCAGAATGGCTTTGGGTGCCAACCTAATACACATCCCTTTGTACTGCAAATTTGGAATCCTGCTGTTGTTGTAGGCCTTTGTCTGCAGCAGCATTTAAATTCAGCATTTTTCTTTCTCCCTAGCCGAGGAAATCCTTCAGCAGCAGCTCTGCTCTCAACCGAGGGGACTCGGCCAGCAGGTGGTCGGTGCCCCTTAGCCACAGCCTGATACTACAACTCTGGACTCTCGGCTGCCTAAGGTATGGCAAAATCCGCAACTAATCAGAACACGAGCACCTTTCAGGGCCCTGTTCCGACTGGTCCCTGCTTGCCCAGCTTCCCCTAGCCTTGTTTTTTTCTTGCAAGTTGCCAAATATGTTAAATGTACTTGGTGTAATACTGTGGGAAATAGAAATATTGTGTTACAAAAAAATGTGTACTGGTGTAAAGCTTAAGTGTAACAGCCCTCTGTGAAAGTGTCTCTTGGCTCCAGAATGGCTTTGGGTGCCAACCTAATACACATCCCTTTGTACTGCAAATTTGGAATCCCTGCTGTTATTGTAGGCCCTTGTCTGCAGCAGCATTTAAATTCAGCATTTTTCTCTTTCTCCCTAGCCGAGGAAATCCTTCCAGGGGCTCCTGCTCTCGAGCGAGGACTCTGCTAGCGGTAGTCGGCTCTCTTAGCCACTGCCTGGTACCACAACTCCGGACTCTTGAATACCTAAGGTATGGCAAAGCCACAACGCTTACTCCCGCCCACCCTTCCCCCATGTCAGTTATTATATAGACTCCTTTCCCACCCCTTCCTTTTTCCACACCCATTTCCACTACATCACTCATTAAATATAAGCTCTACCTGTTATTCCTCCCCTCTCCCTACCCCAGGCTCCCTCTAGCCAAACTGTTCAGTCTCATCTAAAACTGTAACTTCTGGCCCTCATTTTGAATACTTCTATCCACCTTCCTATCAAATTTTCTGTCCATTAGTCATATTCTGTGGATCTTCCTTATTAGATTCACCACCTCTGTCAACTACTTACTTTACTAAACCCCTGTCTAAGTGATTTCCTCCTTTTCCCTACCTTGAGACACCCTGTGTCTGTTTCCCACACCTGAGTCCAATCATGAGGACAAGGCTGTAGCTGTTCACCTGTCCCTTTCCTCATTTCACCAGGTGGATGATATATGCTTCCTGTGCTTCCATGGAAGAGGAACTGAACACTATGCCAGCACTGGAAGGTGTTCAGCGATAATTATTTATGTGCCCCAACTCGCGGATACAGTCAAGTATAAACTCCACTATGGTGGGATACTTAACTGAACTGCTTACAGGGCACCCGCCCACCTACTCTCCACAGGACTGTACATCACTTGCAACTCTCAGTCATGTGTTACTTTTTTAGCACTAGGCTGACTGAATGTTAGAAAAGGGACCCTCTAACCCACATTGATTATCCATGAAGGCGTGCAAGGTCCAGGAGTTGTAAACTATCCTGCACTGACCTTAAAGCTCCTGCTACTGTAACTTATATGCTTCAGCAACATAGAGCTTAATTCTGGGCCTCAAGTTGCCATCATATTGCCCTTGGATTTATCAAGGATTAAAGGTATAAGCTTCCTCCATGTCAACGTATGTAGTCTGTAAAAGATCACAATGATCCAGACCTGGATCTAACAACCCACTTACCACTCCCCAACCCAGTGCCAGTAATGACATAAAAATATCAAACAAAATGAAATAAATACAGAATATAGAGTGGAAGATTGGACTACATAAATTAAGAGTGACCTGTAATTAGTACATTGAGATAAGTAATACCATAGCTATAAAATGGAGAGAGGAACCTGTTCAGGAACCAACACTATATATAAGATGTGCAACAAAGAGTTCATATGTGACATTGCAGAAGAACTAGAAGGAAGCTATGCTCCTTTGCAGATGACATCAAAATCTGTAATATGGTGGACACTCAGAAGGGGTGGAGAGAATGTGAAGGGACCTTTGGAAACTTGAGGAGTAATCAAGAACATGGTTGTTGGGGGTTCAAAACCTAAGAAAGAAAATCATACACCTATGGCATAGGAACCTAGGAGCTTAGTATAAAATGTGAGGAGGTACTGACAGTCACTAAGAAAAAATTACTCACCATTGTAATGTTGTTTCATCTAATGGAGTCTTGTTGTATTCTGACTATAAGCATTTAGCCCCAGCACTTGAACTATTCCGGAGGGAAAGGGTTAACTCTATGCCAGAGCATAGAATGTTGAGCTCGACTCAGTTTTCAGACCTCTGTCTCTGGTACTTCTCAGGTGTAACCATCAGATTCGATGCAGCACTATACTAACTAACACAGAGTATAGAAATTGTTTTGAATTTTAAGTCAAAGGCAATAAAAGCTTGGGTCCAAAAGACTCAAGTCAAGAAACCAAAAAGAATCAATATAGATAGTGACTAATAACAATATACATAAAATAAGAACAAAAAAAACCTCTTGATCAAGAAGGATGCAACAGTACACCTCTAGGGTGCAGCACTGTTCCTGCCCACCCACATCCCAAAACACTTGGTTCTAGGAGGGTAGGCAGGAGGGATCAGAATACAGCAAGACTCCATTAGAAGAAACAACATTACTATGGTGAGTATTTTTTCTTCAAACAACATGAAGTCTTGCTGTATTTTGACTATATGCAGACTGCCAAACACCCCCAGAAGGAGAGGATACAGAACCTACTTTGGGAACAAGCTCTGCTGTACTGCTGTGCCAAACCTAGCATAATTTCTGGACTGGATGTCGAGAGAAAACTGAGGTGTTGGTTGTGGACCCAGGTTGCTGGAAGGTGGGTTTGTTGGTGGGATCACCTTCAGGTCTATGGCTTGGGGATGTTCAGCTAACTACCTCAGAATGGGTGCGAAACCTGGGCATCAAGTTTGATGACTGTTTGACACTTAAATTTCAGGTATCGGCAGTTGTCAAATCCTCTTTCTACCATCTGAGGAATATCACCCTGGTGAAGCACCTGGTTCCTTCGTGACGATCTTCCAACTTTGGTCCACCCCTTCATTACCTCCCACCTCGACTACTGCAACACCCTTTACCTTGGGTTACTGGGGTTGATATCTGCTGCCTGCAGCTTTGTGCAGAATGCGACAGCCAGGCTATTGACTGGTACGTCTAGGACTGGTCATATAACATCTGTGCTCAGTGGACTGCACTGGCTGCCAATGCGGTGGTGGATCACCTTCAAGTTCGGTTTGCTGACCTATAAAGCTCTACACCAACAGGGACCTGGTTATGTGCAAAATCTCCTTCATCCCTACTGTCCCTCCCTCTCTCTGATCCACTGCTGAGGGGTTGCTAGAGATTACCAAGGTTTAGTTAAAGACATCTGGGGCCAGGTCTTTTAGTTTTATGGCCCCAACCCTGTGGAATTCTCTACCTCATCAGGTGCTTAGATTGCCCAACTGTTCAAAGTTTTAAAGTAGCTTTGAAGACATTTCTTTTAGCCTTGTGTATACTGATTTTTAATGCCACTGTCATGAGTTTTAACTTGTCCTATTTATGGTTTTAGTTAATTGTTTTCTTTGTTGATTTATTGTAATGAATTATGTACAAGCGCCTTGGTTTTGGAAAGGCGCTTTTATAAATAAGGTTTGATTTGATTGATTTGAGAGTAATGCTTGGTAAATGTATGAACAGTTTTCCAGGTGGCTGCTTTACAAATTTCCACTAAGGGAATGTCTCTTGCTGCTGCCAGAGAAGCAGCTGTACCTCTGGTGGACTGAGCCCTCAGGCGTGAGGTGCCTCTTTCCTCACTTTGAATAGCAGATGTATACAGGAGACAATCCATCCGGCAATAGTTCTTTTAGTGGCTGGTTTGCCTTTTCCCACGTCTCCATAAGTGAGAAATAATTGTGAACAGCCATCTCTATGGGCCTTAGTGTGCTCTATGTGTAACTGAGAGTCCTTTTCACATCTAGACTGTGTAATCTTCGCTGTTCAGAAGAAGAATGGTCAGTGAAAAATGCTGACAATGACACAGATTGGTTCAAATTAAAGTTTGATACAACCTTGGGATGGGACTTTCTATTTGTCTGAAGGACCACCTTATCCCTATGAAATGAAATGAAATTAGGTTCCACTGATATGGCCTGTAATTCACTGATTCTCCTGGCAGAAGTGATGGCTACCAGAAACACACCCTTAGAAGTCAAGTACTTAAGCTTGGCTGAAGATAATGGTTCAAAGGGGCTGCATAAGTTGCACAATACAAATATTCAGGTCCCAAACAGGAGTAGGCTCCCTAAAGGGAGGTTGATATAAACCAGACCTTTGAAAAATGTGGTGAATACTGAATGAGAAACTAGGGAAGAGCCCTTCCCAGCAGAGAGGAATGCAGACACCACTGCTAAATGAACCTTAAGAGGGTAGGCCTGGAGGCCCAGGCTGTTAAGGTGAACCAAATAATCAAAACAGTGGCAATGTCAGCTGAGTCAGGCTGAATGTGCCTGTGAGAACACCAAATGCCAAGTCTCTTCCATTTGGAATTGTAGGTTTTCCTAGTAGAAGTTTTCTACTCACCTTAAGGATATACAAAACTGAGTGAGAAAGATGCAGGCCTGCATATTCTAGCTCCTCAAGAGCCAAGCTTTGAGTCTGAGAGACTGAAGGTTGGGGTACAGTATCCTCCCTGGGAGGATGTCAGCAGATTGTATCTCCTGGGAGACAAATAGGGGTTGTCACCGACAGTTACAACAACGGAGGGTACCAAGGCTGCCTGGCCCAGTCTGGAGCCACTAGAATCACAGTGCAAGGCTGAGACCTGATATTTATCAGCACTCTGAGCATCAGAGGAAAGGAGGAAAAGCATACAGGAATCTGTTTGTCCAAACCAATAGAAGGGCATCCTGAGGAACAGACACCAGTAAAGGGGCCTGCAACAGAATAGGGAAGCTGGTGATTGTCTGGGCTGCAAGAGATCCATCTCTTGGAGTGCCCCACCTTTTGAAAATGACCTAAAGTATTTGGGGATTCAGGGACCACTCGTGCTGACCCTGAGAAATTCTGCTGAGTGCACATGCCAGCACATTGTCCTCTCCTGGGAAATGCACTGCCACCAGAGAAGCTTAAAGAGAATAAGCCAGTGACCATATCTTCATGGCTTCTGTGGACAAGGCCATGGACCGAATGCCCCTTGTTTGTTTATGTACCACATGGTTGTGGTGTTGTCTGTCCTGATCTACACCACTTTCCCTTGAACTGATTCAGAGAATGTCTGGAGGGCTAGAAAGACAGCTCTGAGTTCCAGAAGATTTATGTGGAGAAGGGACTCCTGGTGAGACCATGTTCCTGAGCAGTGAGCTGATCCAGGTGAGCTCCCCATCCCAGCAGGGAGGCATCCATATTGAGAATCACTAAATGGGTCTGACTGAGGAATGGGACACCCTGCCTCAGGGTATCCTTTTCCAGCCACCACTGGAGAGCCTGGACAAGAGTCTGAGTCACTGGAATTAACTTGGAAAGAGGGTATTTTCTCTGGGACCAAAAGGACCTTAAATGGAACTGAATGTCCCTTATCTGAAACCTTGCCCCTGCACCACTGCAGTGGAAGCTGCCATGTGGCCCAAAACTTAAAGGAAGTGCTTGGTTGGTGAGACACCAGTGGTTGAAAGAGGAAGCCAGGGATGTGAGAACCCTGACCCTTGTGAGGGGAAGAAAGGCCCTTGCTTGATCAGTGTCCAGCTCTGCCCCTATGAAAATGAGAAGCTGGACTGGTTCGAGAATGCACTTTTCTATGTTTAAGATGAACCTACAGACTGTAGAAGCTTCTGAGCGATTTCTAGAGCAGACCTGACTTGGTCTGATGACTGACCTACTATAAGCCAGTTATTCAGATAAGGGAATACTGAAATGCCCTGTCTCCTGAGAAAGGCTGGTACTACTGTTAGACATTTTGTGAACACCCTTGCAGCAGATGTTAGGCTGAAAGGCATTGCTCTGAACTGATAGTGACCTGAAGCAACTCAAACCTGAGGTACTTCTGTGGGAATCTCTGATAGGTATGTGAAAATAGGTATCTCTGAGATCCAGAGAGGCTAGACAGACTTCTGGTCTCAGAGAGGGAAGAAGTATTCCCAGAGCCACCATTCTGAACTTTGGCTTTGTGATATGTCTGTTCAGGTATCTTAGATCTAGGATGGGTCACCACTTCCTGTCTTCTTTGGGGTAAGAAAGCATCTGGAATACGGTCCTTTGTCACTGTGCTGATGGGGTACCCTCTCCACTGCTTGCAGAAGCAGTAAAGAGAGACTTCTGTCTCTAAGGCCTCTGTTTCCAAGGGGTGAGAGGACTGAAAGACTTTGCTCTCATTTTGGGGAACCTTTTAAAACTGAGAGCAGTCCCTGGCTCACTGCTTCAGGACCCATTTGTCTGAAGTAATAGACTTCCAGGCCTGTAAATAGTGAGTCAGCCAGACCCCACTGGAACTGAGGAGGCGACCCTGACTGACACCTCAGGGTGTCTGTTTGGCAGGGGCTTAGACTGAGTGGAGGATGGAGTTCTGGTCATCCCTTTCTGCCTGTTTCCTAAAGACCCCCTCTGTTGGAAGGAGGCCTGAGCTTGATAGAAAGGCCAGTGAAAAGGCCTGCCACTGCCAGCTCTAGATTGCTGTCTTTGAGGAGTGACCTGCTTCTCCTTGGCTGCAGCACTCCTGTTGGTGGTCCTATACTCCTCCATCTTTTTCATGTAAGCCTCTGTTTGTTCCCAGAGAGTTACCAGTAACAGGAAAATCCATGGCCTTAGTCTGGGTTTCCTGTGACAGACATACATCTGAGCCAAGCAAATCTCATGGAGACAGGCGAGCCTTGACTCTGGAATGCATATAATTCGAGTCCACAGCAGCATGAAACTGGACTTTGGATGACTCAATGCCATCTGCAGCCACCTGCTCCAGCTCCTTGGCTAGCTGGGTAGGGGCATTCTTAGCCAGATCTAGAACTGTATTCCACATAGATTTCTGGTATCTGGCTGTATATGCCATATAGGTAGCCTGCCTGAGTCCCAAAGAGGATGCCAAGTATTGTTTTTTGGCCATAGCATCCACTGTCCTGGAATCCTTATCTCGGGGGTGAGATGCCAAGGAATATTAACCTTGTCACAGGCTGCAGCTTAGCTACCTCAACACGACTGCAATGGTTAGTTAAGAATTCCATACCAGGACCTCTCACCTGACAATGTATACCTCCTGTCCATTTTTCTATCCACGGAGATATAGGCGGGAAATTGCAAAATGTTTTGTGTCTGTTTCCAGGGATTTATGCGAGGATAGACACCTTTTGGGCTCTGGGACATCAATCATTTCTACATAATCAGGTTCCTCCTGATCCTGCTCAGCTTCTTCACTGGAAGCTGGAAGTATCACCACTTTCTTGTAAAACAAGAGATGAGAAGGGACTCAGAAAGTCTGGGAGGAGAAACATCAGAGGGCCTGTCTGGGAGATGTCAGGCTCTACTGGCTCATCTAGGTCTTCATAATCACCATCATGCACCTCTTCTCCTTCCCAGTTGCCCTCTCATAAAAGCTTCAGGATCATAATCCAAAGCAGTAGCTTCCAACTGAACCAATCGTCTATGTGTTGGTGTTGGTTTGGTCGGAACGGGCAAAGCGATTGTATAATTGTGATCTCCTTAGCAATTTTCTCAGTGGTTGGAATATGGGAACCAGGATCTGAACCGCTGATTTTTGCTTTCTTTTGCAGGAACCTATTCCACAGAATCCACTCTCCTTTTGCCCATGGAGGTATCGTCCAGGTCAGTAGGCACCTCCTCAGGTTTGGTCGAACACAACCAGACTGGCCATCTGGGTCAGCGGACTTCTCGGCCTGTCTCTCCTTTAGCCTACTTGATCTTTTTTCCAAAGTGGTTTTGGCAAGTTTTGCAAATTTGGCAGTCTGCTTTGAGGTGGTCAAATCCCAGACAAAAAAACACAGATGAGTGGGGATCAGCCTTGGCAAATCGTCCCCACCTCGGTACAATGCTGAAACCCAGTGGGACCAGTTTTCATTTTGGGTTTCTCAGACATGCCTATATTTAGAAAGTTACCCTTTTTAGCCTTTAAGCTAGGCAACAAAAACCTATTGGTTCCAACTGTGTCACTGATCGGTTAAAAACCTGGAAAAAATCCTCATTTTATAGGAACTGACAGGTACTGGAATCACCACAATTAAACCAGAAAAACAAACACAGAAATTACTTTGGTTCCCAACTGGACCGACCAGAAAGAAATTAATAAAAACAATTTCTAAACAAAACACTACACTATCTACCTACTTACACTACCTGTACCATGGACAGAGACTTGATACGAATAATTAAAAGAAAAATGGTTGTAAACCGATCGATTACTAACACCTAACTGAAGCAGCGAAGGAGAACTCTCCGGAGCATCTTCACATTAGGCAGAGTAAATAATCTGATGACTACACTGAGAGTACCTGAGACAGAGGTTTGAAACCAGAGCTTGAGCTCAATGTTCTATGCTCTGGCATAGAGTTAACCCTTTCCTCTCTGGAGCAGTTCAAGGGCTGGGGCTAACTGCATATAGTCAAAATACAGCAAGACTTTATGTTGTTTGAAGCAGGAAAGAGACCTTGGAATTGTAATTTGATAGTTTCCCATCCTGAACATGAGGTAATTTCTGTAACCGAGTCTGACTGGAGTCTGAAAGTAGGTGCCTTTCAGATTTAGCAACTCTAGCCATTCACCTGACTGTAGGGATAGTATCATTTATTTTACTTGTATGTATATATAGTATGTATGTATTTATATAAATATATATATATATATATATATATATATATATATATATATATATATATATATATATATATATATATATATATATATATATATTTACTTTTTTGAGAACTTTCACCAAGATACAGTAGACACACTAAGCTGGTAATAGCCCATTTTCAAATATGTACTGGGGAAATGAGGGAAGGGCATATACAGTACATGATGTGCATATGAAAATATACAATGTAAGATGCAGTATGAAAAATACATGTTAACCCCATTTATCTGACCTCTTCACAAACGGAATCTCCCTAATGAACCAGCTGCAGTCCCCAGTATTCCATTGAAAATAATGGGTTGCTACTCTCACCTTGCTTGCAGCTGTTTGCAGCTTCCTGCAATCACAACAGGATCCAGTTAGTTGCACAACCCTGTTGTCTCAGCATAAATGGGTATCTTCATTCACTGGCATGCCACACTGTACATTGTGGAATTAAGGGAAAGGAGAACAGTGATTTGAGCCATTAAAAGCGTGACTTTCAGTGGATATAGAAATGGCCTTTTCGGTTCCTTCTTGCAGTGTTTACAGTTCTGTTTTAGACAAAGTTCAGCAGTTTGGTGATGAAATACACATAGTTTATTCAACCCTTCTGCCTTTCAGTTACTGTTTTCAATGCCTTCTTTCTGCGTGTCTGCCATTTCTTCAGCGTCTGTCCTCCACTATACTCCACTCTCTAATCTACAAGTTTCTGGGCACAAAGAGCTCGCTAAAGTCTACGTCAATTCTCTGTTATTTCTGCCACTCCCAAGGTTTGAATCTGGAGGGTGGGCTTGCAACAGAATGACAAAGAATGCTCTTCTCCTCACGATAGCACTTTAGGTGACTTTAGCTGCAGCAAGGGTGGTGGTGGGGTCAGACTAACATAACTATACTACTGTAACTAGAGAATCACAGTCCCACTGAAATTTATGTAACCCCATTTATCTGAACTGATTTGATGTCTCCAAGACAGTTTGGATGATCAAAGTTCTACTGTAAGTACAGTGAAAATGCATACAATAAAAGAAAGCAAAAATAAATATCAGTGTGCAGTCACAATTTACAGGTGGAATATTCAGGAGTCACAAAATAAAGATGAGATACAATGCAAATTACAATACTATACAGTACAGGGAGCAATATGAGATGGTAACAGGTTTAGCACCACCCAGACTGCTAGGTGTGAGCTAACTAAGCCAGCACTGGAGGTAGGTTCAGGAGCACAATATTACCAGATTGATTAACTAATTAAGGCACAGATAATGTTGGGGAGATAACAGTTGTACCTCCATCTTGTGTGTCCCAGGGTTTTCTTTTGTTTATAAATCCTGAGGAGCATAGTGGAGGAGTGAGAAAAAATGGAGAGTCAAAAGCAGTCACACAAAATTCTCACTCAACCCAGATGTAAGTACAAAATCCCAAAACTTTTGTCATCTAAATAAAAAAAATCACAAAATAAAAATAAAAAATGTACTTTGTGATTTTTTATTTATTTTCCTTTTGACTATAGAATGAAAGTCAATGTATTTAATGTAAAGCTCACTGTCTGAAAAAGGAACATTTTGGTTCAGAAATTTTACAACAAAAATAACACAGTTTTCTGTTGAGCAAAGGCTAAAATAAGATTAAAGAAGTTGAATGACAAACAGAAGTTTTGTTTTTCTTATGTTTGCTTGCCGCATGTGCAAGAAACATACTGCCACCATATGAAATTAGTAGGTGTGCCTCCCACTTCAATGCCCTGGTCCCTTTGTTGGAGAGGCGGCTGCACGCGCCAGTGAATGTCTGAGCTGTCTATGACAACGTTTGGATCTGATGGCGTGCAATTCTGAGGAAAATACGATAATGGTGGAATGGCAATTTGCCTACTACCAAAGGCAGTAGGCAAATTGCCTCATCTACGATCTTCACTGCATCTGAACTGTCATAGACAGTTTGTCGCCCCCCCACGTCGTAGCACACTGGGAGCCCACCCCAGCATGCTCATGCACTCCTCCACCCGTGCACAGTGCATGACTGATGGGGTGCCCAATCCCCATCAGCTCCACGCCACCCCAACAGATCACTAGGTGCCACGGCTGAGAGCCCACCCAAGCATGGCAAATGTCGGTATGGCTGACCGAGGTGTCAATCCCCGTTGGCTCCACTGCGACACCCCAAAAATAACCTTTCAGCTACCATGCTGGAGCCCACCCCAATGTGGCAAAAGTCCCACAACATAAGCTGCCATTCTGGGAGCCCACCCCAGCATGGCAGATGTCCCGTGTCAGTCTTCCTGAAGAAGATGCACACGGAGCCACCCAGCATGGCAAAAGTTGGTATGGACAATGGGGTGCCCAATCCCTGTCAGCTCCCTGCCACCCCCAGAAATAACCTTTCAGCTGCCACGCTGGGAGCCCACCCAGCATAGCAAAGTCCCATGTTGTCTTCCTGCAGAAGAAGAAAAAAACTGTAAAAAAAAAAGTCCCTCATTGACTGTCTTGTCCCCCTTCCCCAACCCCGCGCCCACTCTGGCACACCCACATCCCACCCCACCATACTTACCTCATGGAGCCCAGTGCAATCTTGATGGACGGGAACATCTGCACTCTTCAAAGCCGACCGCCAAACTGAAGAAATGCTGGAAAGCTGTACAATGGCATAAATGTTTTTTCTACTTTGGTGCATATCTCATCCATTTTGGGAATTTTTTCACAAAATTTTCAGCATGGGTTCTTGAGGCCCACCTCATGAACTCAGTCACTGTCATTTTGTTTTCAATCCCAAAGTTGATTTCGCAGTCACTCGCGCGGAACCACCTTCGGGACCGAGTAATAAACGACAGTGGCACAGTTCATGGTAGGCCCAAAACTCTAAGTTAAAAATTTGCTGAAAAAATTCCCAAAAATGACTTTGTATTCTGAGCATGCATTGCCGGTTCTGCTACGACACTCGTAAGTTAGCAATTTTTAATATTTTCTCTCCAGATTTTCAACATTGCCATTTTATAACACCACCTTATGAGCAGTACAGCTGTCATTGTTCACATCTTCCCCAAAATATGTTTTCGAGCATGTAGCGCATTAATGGCGCAGTTGGTGTGCAAAATCAATGTTCAGGACAGATTAAGAAAATCACATTGACACTGTTCACGAGCAGAGGCCTTAAAATGGCTATGTTAAAATTTTGGTGACAAAAGTCCATAAAATGACTGTGTTACAAGTGAGCATTACGCAGTTTCCACACCCTTATAAGTTCATGAATTTGCAATATTTTCAGTCCAGATTTTCAACACTGGCATTTTCCACACCTCCTTATGAACAATACAGCTGTCATTTTCACACCCTGGTGCAGAAATGCGTGGTCGCTGTGGGAAATCACTGTTTGGGACAGATTAAGAAAATCACAGTGACTCTGTTCATGAGCGGAGGTCCCAAAATGCCTGTGTTGATAATCTGCTGTAAAAATCCCCAAACTAATTACATTGCAGTGTGCATTGCGCAGTTTCTCACGCGCTTGTGACTTCACCAGTTTTTTCATATTTTCACTGCAGAGTTTCAACATTCACAGTCAATACAGCAAAAACAGCTCCTCCATGTAAAAAGGTGCACGAGTCCACAGAATCCTCCAAACACAAGACTCAGCACTCAATAGTTGGAGTTTGAAACAAGCATAATTTAATTAAACAGAACGCCTATACAAAGCCAAACGGCTAAAAAGTGCAAACAAGGCAAACTCCCGACTGGTTCGTGCAAACCTGCCGTCATCAGGGGTGGTGTCTTGTAAGAACAACTATATATAGGGAGTATATTTAAAGGAACATTTACACAGAAAATACCCCTCATAGAAAATAAACAAAAAATATATATATACTCTTTCATTATGCTAAGGTATTTAGAAAAGCTAATATACAGATTCCATATTTGTTCCTACCATAAATTTACCCTGAATTTTTATGGAAGATAAAGAAACAATATACACTTTATGAGTATAATAAAAGATCAACTAGAAAATTTCACAACTCCTAACTAGATGCCAAAAATAATTAAATAATAAATAATAAAAGACAGAAAGGTAGGTCATATACAAAAGATATTATAAACTCTATTCAGGACTCAGAATTGATGAAAATTACATAAGGAAAAGAGATTATACAGTATGAGACAGGAATCAGCTCCCAACCATCGGGACACACCGATATGTTCCATGTCCAAGCGTTTGTAACCATCGACTTATATCTGAAAAAAAATCAATAAAAATAATAATGCTAAATTATCTAGATTTAAGACAGCTTAACAATTCAGTCTTGTCATTTAATCCTGGGGCCGTAAGGGCCCTAATGTAAATCAAAAGTACTCCCTAAATTTCAATTTTGCATCCAAATCTCCTCCCGAGGACCCAATTTCACAATTTCTATGCCACAAAATCTAAAATTATGTTGCAACTGTGTCTTTCTACTTTTGTCACAATGAACGGCAAGGGCACTTCTGGCATCATTATTAATGATGGATCTTAAATGTTCCCCAACTTGGATATTCAATGGTCGTATAGTTTGCCCACATAGAAAGCTCCACATTGACATGTAGCTAAATAAACTACATGACAAGATTGAATTGTTAAGCTGTCTTAAATCTAGATAATTTAACATTATTATTTTATTGATTTTTTTCAGATATAAGTCTATGGTTACAAACGTTTGGACATGGAACATATTTTTTGGCATCTAGTTAGGGAGTTGTCAAATTTTCTAGTTGATCTTTTATTATACTCATAAGGTGTATATTGTTTCCTTTATCTTCCATAAAAATTCAGGGTATATTTATGGTAGGAACAAATATGGAATCTGTATATTAGCTTTTCTAAATACCTTAGCATAATGAAAGAGTATATATATATATTTTTGTTTATTTTCTAATAGGGTATTTTCTGTGTAAATGTTCCTTTAAATATACTCCCTATATAGGTTGCTGCTTTACAAGACACCACCCTGATGATGTGCAGTTTGCATGAAACCGGTCAGTTTGCTCTTGTTGTGCACTTTTAGCCGCTTGGCTTTGTATAGGCGTTGTTTAATTAAATTATGCTTGTTTCAACGCCAACTATTGAGTGCTGAGTCTTGTGTTTGGAGAGTTTCAACATTCCCATTTTTACACCTCGCCATGAGCAGTACAGCTGTCATTTTTAACATCCTGTTTGAAATGTGTTTCACACCTGTGATGCCAAATGGTGTAGTCACTGTGCAAAATCAGCTTCGGCTAACAAACTGATATTTCTACTCTTCACAAGGTGGAGGCCACAAAAACCCATGTTGAAAAATTGGACTGAAAATACCAATGAATGCCTGAGGCATTAGGGTTTCCGACCATAACGTCCCACCCTGTAGAGTCTGACAGGCGTCAGGGGTGTGACTTGGGATTTTAGCCTGTAATGCTCATATCATTCCACCCCACCTACACCTGCAGCCAGTGAGAGGCATTGAGGTGTGCCTTGGACTCTTCAGCCCCAAAGTTCACCCCATTCTCCTATATTCCACCCATTTCACCATATTTCCTGATGGAATGGGGTGAGCATAAGCCCAAAGACCCCAAGGCACACCGTGACACTGTCGGTGTCTGCAGGGTAGGGTATGGTTAAATGGCGTGGCCGTTATGCCTGATGACCCAAAGGCACACCCCAATGTCTGTCAGTCTCTGGAGGGTGGTGGTGGGGTTGGCTTCCTTAAATACTTCACTGCCATTCCTATTATGTATCTTTGTCACTCCTACACTACCGATGCCAATGCCAGCAAGCAAACTTTTGGCTTTGATAAATGCTTGTTTTACTTATATTTGTGTTGAGTGAGAATTGTGTGTGACTGGGGAAAAAGTTACTCACAGCTGGGGGCATGGGGATGTCAGCAACATGGGAGTAGGGAATATAAGGGTCAGAGACTAGCAACAGCTGCAGGAGGGTTGGGAAACTTAAAAAGAATGGATTTAAGGGAACAGAAAGAAGGATGAGCAGATAGGGAGAGGGAGGACCAGAGTTTAGGAAAATGATACATGAAGGCAGCTTGGTCTATGGAAGTTTTCCTAGGAAGGAGGAAGAAGCAATGGGAAGCAATGTCCTGGTGTGGGTAGGCACAAAGGATGGCAGAGAAGTGGGGGGACAGTCAAACCAGAATTTGGGGTGAAAGTGGGACAGTGTATGAGGTGTCAGACATCAAGTTAAGGGACGGAGAGGGAGAAGTAGAGAAAGCACTGGTGTGTAGGATGGTGCCAGTCCAAGGCAAAGTGGCAGAAGGACTGGAGGGAGTGGTCCAGTCTGGCAGAGATGGACTTGGAAGTGGCACTGTAGACAATATCACTATAGATGAAGATGGGCAGGATCATCTTTATGACTAACTCCCTGCGGTAAGTGTGAGGGATACTGGCTTTATTTCTACACAGCGCATCCAGGTTTGTGGTCAAGTGTCTAGAGGACTGAATCAATGTGCACTGAAAAGTTGAAAATTGATGTGCTGGTCCAGTCAGACCCCAAGATATTTGAAGGAGGGGACATTAGTAAACATACTACCATCAAGGGTATGGAAAGGAGAGTGGGACAGTCTAGCAAGCCCCTATTGAGAAACAAGACAGAAAATCCAGCACCACCCATCATAATATCCAAAACAGCAGGTACAAAAGGCACTTTACAATGCAGAAGTGCACAACAGTGCAGAAGTGTACAAGTAATCTACTGCATAATGCAATACCTGAGAACAGTATCTATACCGTCAGACTCTCACAGATGCTGCTGTTTTTTGTTTGATTTTTTCCAATTGTTTAACCAGGTGAGACACCCTAAGCTGAAAGCTTTTACAGGTGCAACCTGGGAGCACAGGGAAGTTAAGTGACTTGCTCAGGATCACACAGTGTGCAAGTGGGGGCTGTGGGATTCAGACCCAGGTCTCAGATTTGCAGCTCAGCATTAGAGACTGATACATATGGATACTTTTCTCAGGCATTGTATTATACAGTACATTACTTATCCACTTCTGCATTGTAAATTGGCTTCTTTGCCTTGTTCTTGCCTGCTATGTTGGATATTACAGTTGCTGGTGCTGAGTTTTCTGTCTTGTATTGTTGCCCTTATCCTTTTTACACCACATAGCAGGGTGGCATTGCTTTGCCTGCTGAAGCCTCTGCTTGGAGCTGAAGATCATGGAGACAGTTTTCTTGGTGCTGAGGGACAGAAGTCGGAATGGAACCAGTGCTGGACACTGTTAAAATCCTGTTGCAGATGGACAGCAAGGTCAGCAGTAGAGGAGCCAGAAGCAAATAGTGTCATCTGTATACATATGGATGGATGCAAAGGAACAGGCACTGGGGAGTTCCTTTAGGAATACGGAAAAAGTATGGGGCCCAGTACACATCCTTGTTGGACACCTGAGCAGAAAAGGAGTGCAGATGAAAGGATGTCTCCAGTACGGACAGCTTGTGACCTGCCCACTGAGGTACAGGCTGAACCACTTGATTGAGGAGGCTGAGAGCTCTGCTGCCTTGCTATCTAGGGAGAAGGAGTGTGACACGGTATGAAGGCTTTAGCCAAGTTGACAAAGATGGTGGAAGTAATTTGGCCCTGGTCTATACTAGACAAGATGGAGTCAGTGAGCTGGAGGAAGTAGGTTAATGAGTGGGTATCATTGTGCCCAGAGTGACCATCTTGAATTTTCCTTTTTATATTTTTGTTCAGACATTTTGGATTAAGACACAAAATGGGTCACCACACACCATTTTCTGGGAACCAGGAAGTATCTTTAAAATGGCCCTTTCCTACTGTGAGGTACAGATGTTTCTTACTACTTTTACTTGCAGCAGTTTCTTTACTTCAAGTTATGGCTAAGTTCTGTATGACATAGAGACGACCGGTTACTGTACTGAACTCTATGGCACACTGCTGATCACTCTCCCTCCCCACTGTAAGGCTAAAGTCCAAATAGACTATGTGTGCCGCCCTTCTCTGATCACCCTGTTGAAGAAATCAGTCAGATTCATCTGGCATGACCTTCCTGTGAATCTCTTCTGCCTTTGTCTTGTAGCCCACTGGATTCAAAATACTTTACTGTTCTTTTGTTTCACAGAGTTTCTATCAGTTGTCCCATCACTGATGTGAGACTGACCAGTCTATAGTTGTTAGCCTCCTCCTGCTGCTGCTCTTATAGTCCCAGACCATGTCTGCTCACCTCTCTGACTGTGGAACCATTCCTCTTTCTAGTGAGCGGCTGAATAAGGCTGTCAGAGGTGCAACAAGTACCTCCCTGAATTCCTTTACTAGCCTTGTCCTCTTTCAGAGCTGCAAGTCCTATAGGACTCTTTCTTTGGAAAATGGACTTGTGTTAACCCCAACCCCACAATGTTCCTGCTGCTCCTGCTTGACTAGTATCCAGGGCAGAATTGGCAGGGGTTTGTTCTGGCTGTGGCTTGGGGGCTCATGCATTTTGGGCTGGTACTGATATGAAGTGTAAAGTCTTGGATAATAATCTGGTATCTTCCTTTCTGTAGGGCCTGTAGGAAGTGGATGCTTTTTCTTTTTCAGTGTTATTTTTATAAGTGGTTTGAGTACGTGCCCACTTTTTCATGTATGTCTCCATTTGTCACCAAATAAGGAACTTCCCTTAAAGGGAACCAATGGCTTTAGTCTAGTTGTCCTGGGTAAGGATAGTAGCCCTTAGTCAGGCAGCGTTCTCGATGCCACTGCATAAGCTAGGACATGTGAAGCAGAGTCACTGGTGTTGACAGCCATGTAGAACTGGTATTTAGTGGCCTCCAGAGCTGACTTTGCTGTGGCAGTCAGGTCCTGTGCCACCTCAATATTAACCAGTCAGAGTTAGAACTGCATTCCACAATGCATTCTGGTACTGAGCTGTATTATACATCAAATAAGCTGCCTGCCACACAAGCAGGAGTCTGTTGTGTACACTTTTGGCTATAGTATCCAGTTTCCTGGACTCCTTCTCATAAGGTTGTGGGAGAAGGGCACCTTGGTCTTCTCACAAGCAGCTGCCTGAAAACTCCCTCATGATCAGGATGGACATACAGATATTCCACTCCATAACTGTCCATCTGATACTTCTTTTCAATTTTTTATCAAAGCCAGCAGCTGAATTAGGTGCTGACATGATTTAAGTAACTTTTGGAGTGAATTGTTGATGAGACTAGCAGTCTCCTTGTAGGGACTAGCCCATCCTATTCATGACCTCCACCTCCTCCTCCTCATCCTCTTCTGTCTCATGCGAGAGGATGAAGTGTTCATCATCTGCCTGATGAATGTGGCATACAGGTGTAATCCTTGTGGGCCTAGGAGGGAAGTCAGACTCTTGGTCATGTGAGCCATCAGGTTCTGTATGTTCAGCTTCCTCCTCCTCCTCCTCATAATCCATACCTTTCTTCTCCACAGGCAAATGGCCTGGGACCAGAGCCTGGGGTGGAGGCAGGCATGTTAAGGAAGTATCCCATACTCTGGAAGGCTTTGAAAACTGCCATACCTTAGCCATGTCCCTGCTAAGGGCATTTATCTCTGATCCACTGCCTGCCTCTTTCCTTTTTGGAAGGAGTGGCAAGGACGTTTCGTTTTTGTATTTTCTTGGCAGGCACTGTTTTTCAGTACCTGATTTGTAGTTATTTTATCCATATTTTTGTCACCAGTGGTATCAGGACTCCCCTGTCAGTCATCCTGTTATCTTTACCATCTTCAGCATGCTTATCTGATGGCTGTGCAGCTTTATCTTTGTATCTGTCCCCTCTGACTGGGACTGCTGCTGTTTATGAGCCAGACCCTCTGATGTGTGCTTTCCACCATCGTTATCAACTCCCTCCTGAGCCTTTACTGTGTTTTGGTGACAGAGGCAGACTGAGAAGCTATACATTCTTCTCTTTTAACCCACTTCCTTTGGGTATAAGGGCAAAACTTTTTACAGAGCTCACAACTGATACAATCATGATCTGGACACAGGCACCTTAAACAGAGCTTGTGCCTCTCCAGGATCTGAAAACAAATTTTACAGTTTGTGAAACCTGTTGGTCTTCTGTACTTTTTGGGTCTGTCAGTCATGCCAATCACTAAAAGACTTTAAAAAATAATGTTCAGTTCTAGTCACAAATAAAATATTTTCCCTCACAGATAGTGAGAAAGCACCATTCTTTGAAGGGCTACTTTAAATCAAGAAAATAGCAGTTCCCAAAAACAGGAACCGTGTGTCAGTTTGACTAAAAACACTTAAATATACTTAAAATCAGCAATGTTTGTTTATTTTAATAAAATGATATGGTTCCCTTTAGGTCAGAACAGTGATGCAGAGCAGCCTTCTCCAGTTCCTGGAACCAATCAGGAACCGGAAAACTGCAAATTATACAAAGAAAATAATTTCAAATATCTAACTACTGCAGAGTTATTGAAGACAAACTTGAAAGTTAAAATAATAAACAACATTTTTAAATTATGCAAACTGAAGACCAGAAGGCTAGAGTTGTAGTTTGGTGACTGTTTTCTTCAGACAGAGACACAGATTTGGAAGGCTTCAGCTATGATTCAATGGACAAGCAGCCAGCCACTCCCACTTCCTGACCTATATAAACAGTTCCCCTCAGCCTTCTTCTGAAGCACTTTTTCTTTGCCAGCCGGAGGCTCTGTCTGTTTGCTCTCTGCAGCTAGCTGGGGCCTGCCCTGACCACCACCCCACCTTGCTTCTTCTTTCTGCTGGACTCTGCATTTTGTTCTTCTGCTTCTGGTTTGTATTTTGCCTCCAGCTGTGTGCTTCCTTTTGTTCTTTCCCTGTTTCTTCTCTGCTTGTGTCTTGGTTTTGTTTTCTTTTGGGGGATTCATTTTTCAGCTGTTACCATTTGCTTGCTCCTACCATTTGGTTCTTGCAGCTTCAGCTATTTGCTTTTAGTTACTCCATTGCTATTGTAACCAGAACCTGTGTTTTACACAGACCAAAGCTGCTTCCCATGCTACAGGCCTAATTGTTCCTAATTGTTTTCACCTGAGGCAAGCTCCTCTGAATCCAGGCTCCTCTGAACCTTGCTTTGCAGCTTACTCATGTTTTCCAAGCTTAATCTACCTCCTCTGTGGTCATATCTGTTTTCACAACATAGTGCTTCCTTCTTCCACGCATACAGAATGCTACCACTCATAACTGATGTTATTCCCTGTTTTGTATGCTGCTGTTCTGCTCTGAGGTCAGCTAAGCTACTGCTGATGCTGTAACCTAGTTTTAATATCAGTATGGTTCATGACCCTTCCATCACTTTCTTGTTTTTCCTACAGTGAGGACTTACTTCTGTTTAAAATCCTACCTCCGCCTCTGAAAATCCTCAGAGTACTTGTCATCTTAATTTGGCTTTCAACGCTGGCTGACTTGCCCCACTATCATACTGCTGTCCCCATTTATGTTCATGTCCCATCACTGCTATTATGTTTTGCATACCTACATGCCAGTCTGACTATTCTTATTGCTTACTGACCTACGTGCTGGTACAACTATTGTTACCATGTCCCACTGCATTACTCTGCTTTACTGAACTAGGTCCAGATCCACCCTTACTCATGCCACCTTTGTTCAATGCTCTCTGCCATTTGCTCTGCAAGTTCTCAGTACTCACGTGTATTCAGCCCTCCATCAGTCCCTGAGGCATGCCAGCATTCCATTGGGTGCAGGTCCCCTTCAGCGGATGGTCTTGCTCTGCACCCAATCTGTAGTTTGAGCATGAAGCTTGGGGTGGGGTCCTTCTCACCTGGCCTATAGCTGGAAGTCCACGCTCTGGGTAGACCTTCAGTCATCAACCGTGCTGACAGCACCTCAGGTTGTAGAATTTATGACTAAACGTGAAAGGAGGTTACAGTGATTTCCTTTAGTGGTTTCCCCTGTAATGGTTGTTCACTGGCTTTAGTGGTTCCCTAGCAAGGCACCTTCACTGCATTCTCCCTATAATCACCTCTGGTTCACCTAGTTTTTTTTTTAGATTGGTAGGCTGGGTGAGTGCCTCGGTGGTCGTTACTCTCCTCCCTTCTGCCTTGGTGTGGCAGTTGAAGAATTACCATTTTGCGACCCTCCACAGCATTTCTGTTAAAAGACAGAGCAAAGTTTTCCTCCAAACTGGAATATTTTCCATCTCTTAATTATTGGGGCTTCCAAATTGCAGTAGCAGAGCTGTCACTAATCAAATTATCCCATGCCTGGAGGAAGACAATCTAGGCTTTGGATCCCCAGAGATTTCCTCCTCAAAGGTTTTTTTCTCTCCTCCATGCTGAAGGTCATAACATCTAGTTAGTATTTCCTAGTTCCATTAGATAGGATCCACTGTTGGATGGAGGTGGATGGTGTCCCTACTTGCTGTTCCCACTCTCCTGCCATTCACTGTCTCCTTAGGAGGGCCCTCCTATCTCTCTTGCAACCCATTAAACTCATGCCATTGCTAACCTGTGAATCCCATTACATTATTAAGCTGCCAGATGCTTATCTATTATCATGTTTCACAACTACTGATTGTTCATATCGTCATACTTCTACTTTCTTTTGGGGATCCTTCCTTGGGTACCTTTAGCCAAGGAATCCTCCATAGCACCCCAAGGGTGGAATCCTCTAGATGGTTCCTTGCCTTTGATACCCCCACAGGGTGGTAATTCCTCTGGAATAGAGAATGTGAACAGCTGAAACCTAAGTAACAGTTGCACAAACATAACACTTACTGGCTGCGTGAGGCTACTCAATTGGAAGGCTCTGCCTATGGTTCAATGGACAAGCAGCCAGCCACTCCCATTTCCTGAGCTACATAGAAACATAGAAACATAGATTTTGACGGCAGATAAGGACCGCTTGGCCCACCCAGTCTGCTCATTTCCCTACCATTGGATAAGCTGCAGATCCTAGTTAACCAGCAGCCTACTTCTTCCTACCCCACCCCTAGAATTGCCCTTATGACTGTCCCATACATGCTTGGGTGTCCACACTGTTTTGACTCCCGCCTCCTCCAAGTCCGTTCCATGCATCCACAACCCTCTCTGAAAAAATACTTCCTTAAATTACCTCTGAGCCCCTCTTCTATCTTCAAATTGTGCCCTTGTTCTTGCACACTCTTTTTGAAAGATGCTACCCTCTTGGACTTTGTTGATTCCTTGAGATACTTGAAAGTTTCTATCATGTCCCCCTCCTCCTTTTCTCGAGGCTATACATATTCATCTCCTTAAGTCTCTTCATATGTCTTCCAGTGCAGACCCTGCACCATTTTAGTGCCCTCCTCTGGACAGACTCCATCCTGTCTATGTCCTTCTGGAGATTGGGTCTCCAGCACTGCCGCAGTACTGCAGATGGGGTCTCACCAACTGTCTGTACAGAGGGATAATAACTTCCTGTTTTCTACTGGTGATAACTCTCCCTATGCATCCCAGTATCTCCCAGCCTCCTTGCCCTCTCACATTGCTTGCCACCTTTAAGTCATCTGATATGACTACCCAGGTCCCTTTCCATTTTTGTTGTTGTTAGTATCTCACCCCCATTGTGTACTCTTCCCTGGGTTTTGTTTCCCAGGTGCATTACCTGCACTTCTTAGCATTGAATCTAAGCTGCCATACATTTGACCATTCCTCTAACCTTGCCAAGTCTCTTCTCATCCTTTCTACCCCAACTTGTGCATCAACTCTGTTGCAGATCTTTGTGTCATCTGCAAAGAGACATAGTTTTCCTTCCAGTCCCTCTGCAATGTCGCTTATAAAGACATTGAAGAGGACCGTCCTAATACTGAACCCCAGGTACCCTCTAGTAACCCCCTTTCTTCAGAGTGGACTCCATTTACTATTACTCTCTGTGTCCTATTCTCCAGCCAATTCTTTACCCAGGCTGTCATCTTGGGACCCACTCCAGGCTGGCTAACTTGTATATTAATCTTTCGTGTGGGACTGTGTCAAATGCCTTGCTAAAGTCTAGGTAGGCCATGTCACAGCCCCTCCCTGATCTACTACTTTGGTCACCCAGTCAAAGAAATCTATCAGATTTGTCTGGCATGACCTTCCGCTGTGAATCCATGCTGCCTTGGGTCCTGAGTCCCTCTGGCCTCTAGATACTCAACAATTCTTTCCTTCAGAAGTGATATAAGCAGATCCCCTCAGCCTCCTTCTGAAGCACTTTTCTTGCTCCACCATCCTCCCGCCTCCTCCAGTGGCAGCGTCTCTCTCCTGGGGATCCTTCCTAAGGTACCTTTAGCCAAGGAATCCTCCCACGGCACCTGTAGGGTGGAACCCTTTAGAGGGTTCATTGCCTTTGGTACCCCCACAGGGTGGTAATTCCTCTGGAATAGAGTGTAAATGTCCAAAACCTAAGTAACAGTTGCACAAGCATAACACTTACTGGCTGCGTAGGCCACTGAACCAATGTTATAACACTAGAAGGAGCATGAACCACAGTACAGAATGTGAACCTGCATTTTAAGTTTTAAAATTAGCATAAAGTTCTGTCTCTGGAGCACCACACTCTAGTGGGTTGATGCATGCTGTAAAGCATCACTAATGGATTTCTCTTGTTTGAAGGGCCCTAAATCCTTCCATCATCACAATACTGTGTTACTGTGTAATGAATGTGTGATTTTTCCATGCCTTGGGTGCAGTACAAAGGCAAACCCAAAACTTTAAACTGATAGCAATGGTCTGCAGGATAAGAGACAGCATGGGTTTGTCATGGAAAGATCTTGCAAAACTAACCTGATTGACTTCTTTGACTGGGTCACTAGGGTAGTTGATGATGGCCATGTGTGGATATCCTGTATCTGGACTTCAGCAAGGCTTTTGACTTGGTGCTGCACTGGATGTTAGGTAACAAGCTGAGGACATTGGGGCAGGGAAAAAACTGCTGGGGTGGGCTGAGAGCTGGCAGCAGGGCAACTAATAGAGGATAGTTGTAAGGGAGAGACATCAAGCCAAGCCAGTAACAACTGGGGTACTGCAGGATTCAGTGCTTGGCCCTGTTTGTTCAATGTCTTCACTGGAGACATTGCAGAGAGGGTCAAGTGTAAGATCAGCCTGTTCGTGGATGACACTGAGATGTGTTCAAACGTGGACAATGAGGAAGAGAGGCAAGCACTCAGAGAGGATTTGGCTAAACTCAAATACTGATCTAGGGAATAGCAGTTGGGGTTTAATGCTAAGAAGTGCAAGGTCATGCACCTTGAACCAGAAATTGCAGGAAAAGCTACTGGCTGGGGGTAGTGGGTAACAGCTTCAGAGGAGGAAGGGACCTGGGGTAATAGTCACAGGAGACATGAATGTATGAGCACAGTGTAGGGAGGGTGGCAGCAAGGGCAAATAGGATGCTGGGATGCAGTACCACAGGGATCACCTCTCAAAAGGGAGTTCATCCTGCCATTGTATAGCTCACAGATGAGGCTACACTTGGAGTACTGTGTACAGTACTGGTGCCCATACCTCAAAAGGATGTGAGATTCCTGGAAAGGGTGTAGCATAGGGCTACAAAAATGATCATGGGACTAGGGGTTGCTGTAAGAGGAAAGGTTGAAGCAGCTCAACATGTACTCCCTGGAAGACAGAAGGATAAGAGAGGACATGATAGAGACCTTTAAGTACTTGAAAGGAATAAACAATGTCAGAGAAAGAGGATTGTTCTGCTTAAAGGGAATGGTCACTAGGGGCATAATCTTGAAGTTGGAAGGGAGGTTTAGGAGGAGATGAGGAGGCATTACTTCATAGAAAAGGTGGTGGTGGGTTGGAACACATTGCCAGAGGAGTTAATTGCTCAAAGAACAGTGACTAGTATTAAGCGGGGTTGGGATAGAATTAAGGGCAGGGTTAGTACAGCCAATAACATAAAGGGGAAACACTGAAAAAGAGGAGGAAGGAGGGTTTTGGTGGAGGTGGGACAGCTGTAGTGATATGAAACTAAGAGCTGCACAATCAGGTAGACTTGATAGACCTGTGGGCCTGTTTCTGCTGGTAATTTCATATGTTCGTGTGATTTCAGTATGCAAATGAGCCATATTATAATATTCCTCATATAGTTCTTCAAAAAGACATCAAGCTGTCCCAAAACAGAAGTTGGACCACACATAAAATAAGGTGTAACATTTAAGTTAGATTATCCTGTGTGAATAAATTGCATGTAATTAACTTTGAGATACAGTTTATATACAGCACAAATATAAATTCTATACAATTCTACAGTTCACTCATTACAAATAATTGATTAAAGTACCAATGCTGCTGAGCATTGCTAAATAACTCTTATTTCTTTGTCTTACTTTCTTCAATCTCCTCAACATTTTTAAAAACTTTTCCTTAATTACATACTCTGGATTGTGGGACTATAATGAGTGCTAATTTCCTTGATCAGCAGCAGAGGATGACAATTGAGGTTGTATAATCACTAGCAGCCATAAAATCACAAAACAACCTTTTCTAATGCACACAGCGCTATAAAATATTCCAGGTTATAACCTGAAAATAGGCAGGATTTTGCCTAATGTACTTACCCAGTCATCAAAAGCTAATAAACAAATAAATAAATAAAATGGCCAAAACAGTATATGAGACACTCATTACAATCCACATGGCATGCATGACTTGTAAAGGCAGTTTGCAACAAGGGCAATGTATAGAATGCTTTCAATTTTTAATCTCTGCAAGGCACAGGCAACCATGTGAGACTCTGGTTAGAGCACTGGGATGGTATCTCAGGGACCTGGGTTCAGTTCTCAGTGGGTCACATTATTTCTTTCTCACTACATTTTTGTGATTTAAATTGCTGAGTAGTGGTTAATATTACACCAGAACATATTTAATTGTCATCTTGATTCCTCTTTGTTGCATAGTTGCGTGATATGTAATACCGGAGCAAGCAAGAGTGTCAGAGAACCCCAGGTCCAAACACATGAGCCTGAAGCTCAGTGGGTAGAGTTCCGAATAGTTTCCAGAGCCTGGGTTTAATTCCCAGTGAGTCATATTATTTCTTTTTCAGTACAATTTGTGATTTAAAATTGTTAGCAGTGGCTAATACTGCACCAAAAACAGCTAGTTGTCATCAAAGCATAAACACACATTCTAAAGCATAATAACCAGTGCACAGTAGCATGGCTATGCAAAATCCCCTATGTGTATGGGGTAACACCATAAGAAATCTCTCAATTGGCACTATACACTACTGGCAGTGGTACAAACTGCTGAACTGGGAACTCAACACCAAAATGTAAAGGACATCAATTAGCTTTGAAACTTTGCTTTTTGTCTGTTTATTAATAAAACAATTCATCACTGATGTAGGCTAACACTCATGATAGCGCCCGCCCAGCCTGACACATTTTGGACCTTGTCATTTATCAAAGGTTAAGGCAGAAAGATATAGTCATGATGCAAGACGCTTACTTTAAAGTGACTGAAAAAATCTATAAAACATTCAATATTCAATTAAAATCCTTTGCATGATGACTAGCCCCTGAATAACATTTACACTTTGGAGTAGAAAGCAGGATAGTCACAGAGGAAAACTGTGTGAGGGAAAAAGAGAATAAAGGGAAGGAGTGGTGTTGGGGAAAGATCAGATAATCAATCATGTAAACTATTATTCAAAATACAATATACACTATCTTAAAAGATAGTGCAATTGACAAACAGCACAACTAATTAATTTTTTAAGAAAATCAGTCCATTGTTGGACATATTTGGATGTATATCTTCAAAACACATATACTAATCACATGAAACTTAAATCCACAGGAAAACAGTTCATTTATTTTCTAAATAAGGACACAAATCAAATGTTCCATTATGCCTACGTTTTAGGTAGCTTACAGTTATAAAATCCAAAATGTTGCCCTTTTAAGATTAAATTGTTGAAGATTCCTCCTCTTGGGTTGGGATTACGTGTTGTCTATGGTCTTAAAGGTGAAGGTGTGATTAGCCCTATTCCCCATTTGCATCATAGAAACATAGAAACATAGAAGTTGACGGCAGATAAGGACCATAAGGCCCATCCAGTCTGCCCATTTCTTTTCTACCTTATAAATGTGCCATCGGCCTTTGCTCTGTCAGTGACCTATCTATTCATAGTCATTTGCATTGCTCCTTATGCCTATCCATGCCTGTTTGAAGCCCTGCACTGTATTCATAGCCACCACTTCTTGTGGTAAGCTATTCCATGCATCTCTACCCTTTCTGTGAAAAAATTTCCTCACATTCCCCTTAATCGGCCTCCTCTAATCTCATGCTGTGTCCTCTTGTCCTGCTATTTTTCTTATATTTAAACATGTTAGACTCTTTCACCTTGTTTATGCCCTTAAGGTGTTTAAATGTCTCGATCATATCACCTCTCTCCCTCCTTTGCTCAAGGGTATACATATTGAGCTCCGTTAATCTGTCCTCATATGTCTTCTGATGCAGTCCCTGCACCATTTTGGTTGCCCTTCTCTGGACTGCCTCAATTTGGTTAATGTCCTTGTGAAGGTGTGGCCTCCAATACTGCAGTACTCCAGATGGGGCCTAACCAATGTCTTGTACAGAAGGATTATTACCTCCCTCTTACGACTTGTGATACCCTACTAATACACCCTAACACCCCCTAGCCTTACCTACTGCTTTAGAGGTCTGCTTGGATGATTTTAGGTCATCAGTGATGATGATGATGCCCAAGTCTCTTTCTTCCTTTATGACTGCTAGCAACTCCCTCCCAGCCTATAAGTGGCTTCAGGGTTTCTCTTCCCTATGTGCATGATTTTGCACTTCTTTGCATTAAATTCCAGTTGCCACTCTTCTGACCATTTTGCTAGTTTATCCAGATCTCTTCTCATTCTGCCCACCCATCTGGATCATCTACTCTGTTGCAGATCTTGGTGTCATCTGCAAACAGACAAGCCTTGCCCTCTAGTCCATCTCGAGGTCACTAATGAAGATGTTGAATAGGACTGGCCCCAGGACTGATCCCTGAGGTACCCCACTTGTGACTTGCATCTCTTCTGACTGTATACCATTTACCACCACTCTCTGTTTTCTGCCAGTCAACCAGTTTGCCACCCAGTTGACCAACTTCTGACACCACCCGAGCCTACCTAAGCATTTATCAATCTTCTATGTGGAACAGTGTCAAAAGCTTTGCTGAAGTCAAGGTAGGGACATCAACTGCTCCCCTTGGTCCACCACTCTGGTTACCCAGTCAAAGAAATCTATGAGATTAGTTTGACAGGACCTTCCTTTGTAAACCCATGCTGTCTTGGATCCCAGCCCTATGGATTCCAGGTGTTGCACTATCCTTTCCTTAAGGAGTGCCTCCATAATCTTGCCCACTACTGAGGTAAGACTGACTGGTCTGTAGTTCCCGCCTCCTCCCTGCTACCACTCTTGTGGAGCGGGATCACATGAGCCCTTCTCCAGTCTTCTGGGACCTCTGTGCTCAGAGACTCACTAAACAATTTTGCTAATGGCTCTGCTAGTTCCTCCTTTAGCTCCTTAAGTACCCTGGGATGTATGCCATCAGGTCCCATTGCCTTATCCACCCTGAGCTAGCAAGCTCTTGTAGGACCCTTTCTTTGTGAAGGAGTAGTGCTCACCTCCCTCCCCTGTGTCCATGATGCTGAGCTGTGGGCCCTGCCCTACCTTCTCTTCAGTAAATACTGAGCAAAGTATCTATTTAGGATAGATGCCTTTACAGGGTCCTCCTCCTCACATGCTCCCTTTCTCCATTGCTTAGCATACCCCTCTGGACTTTCTCCTTTCACTAATGTATCTATAGAAAGTCTTGTCACCTTCTTTACTGTTCGTGCTAGTGTTTCCTCAGTTTGGGACTTTGCCTGCCTTACTGCCTTACCTGCTTCCCTTAGGGCAGTTTGGTATGCCTCCCTATCTTCATCCCGCTGTGTTCCTTATATTTCCTGAAGGCCAGCCTTTGGCTCTGACCTTTCTGCTACTGTATTTGAGAACCAAAGTGGTTTCCTTCTTCTTTTGCACTTCCTTTTCTGTCTAACACAATGGGATGTTGCTTCAAGTATTGTATCCTTAATGCTTGCCCACTTGCCTGTACCTCCTCACCTGTGTTTCTTTTGCCAGGGCTAGCTTAACTCTGTTGGCCATCTTATCAAAGTCAGCTCCTCTGAAGTCCCATATTTTGCCTTGGAATGGGATGATTTAGATGTAGTAGCCAAATTGAACCATACCATGTGATGGTCACTGGCCCCCAGGTGACCTTCTACCTGGAGATCTGTGATCCCTTCTTTGTTAGTCAGTACTAGATCTAGGATAGCCCTGTCTCTTGTGGGTTGCTGTACCAGTTGTTTGAGGCCCTCTCCTGCAGGAATCCACTATGAGTCTAGTTCTGGCAGATGTTCCTGCTGGTATTGACCAATCTGTATCTGGCATGTTGAAGTCTCCCATTATCAGAACCTCCCTTTAGCTGTCATGTTTTGTATATCTTCTAACAGTAATGTGTCTATGTCCTCCCTCTGGTCTGGGGCCTGTAGACAACCCCAGTTCTTATGGCTGTCCCATTTCCTGTTTCCAGGTGACCCACAGTTCTTCTGGCTCTTATGTGTATTCTGAATTTCTGTAGCTTTGATATTTTCATTAACATACAGGGCCACCTCCCCTTTGCACCCTCGTCTCTTCTGAACAATACATAGCCAGGTACTGAAGTCTCCTCAAGTGTGGTTACTGGTAAACCACGCCTCACTAATTGCTACTATGTCCAGTTTAGCCTCTGACATTATTGCCTGCAGGTCAGGGATCTTATTTCCCAGGCTGTGAGCATTTGTGTACATGATTTTCCATTGGCCAGATTTTGGTGTGTTAGTTGTTGGGTGAAGTTTGGCATTACCTCTGTGCATCGTATGGGAGACAAACCTTTTTTCTTACCTGGTGATGCAAATGAATGGCAAACACGCTGAATTCCTGTTTGACCACTAGCTGAGGGGGAGGGGTGTTCTTCCATTCGACGTATGGGTGCTGCACCCCTCTCCCCATTTGCTAGTTTAAATATTCTGCAAAGACGCCAAACTTCTGCCCCAATGCACTGACTCTCTTTAGTCAGATGCAGTCCATCAAATTTAAAGAACTTTCACTCCCAGAACTGTTGCCAGTTCCTACAAATCTGTGTCCTTTTCCTGGCACCAGTCCTTGAGCCACGTGTTTAGCTCCCCTATCTCCCTTCTCTGACCTTCCGTCCATCTGCTCCCTTCTCTCAGACTGGCAGGATCTCAGAGAAGGAGATGCCGGACGAAATAGATGATAGTTTGTCACCCAGCTTAGTCAGGTGTTCCTTGTCTCCACAACTGACCCGGTGGCGAGATCATTAGTCCCTATGTGTACTAGGACATCAATGTTTTCTCCTGCTTTGTGAACAATTTTAGCAATGTGGTCAGTGTCTCTCCATGCTGATGTACCTGGGAGACATCTGACCATCACCCCTGGCTGGAGATGGGTATCAACTCCCCAAATCATGGAGTCTCCTATGATCAGAAGTTTTTGGACATATGCAGCTTCTTGCATAGGTGGGATCCCTTTATTTCTATAGCCTTTGTGATCCCCCATTTGAATTTTAAAATTTCTTGTGGTCTTTCCTATATAAAAGCTTTGCAGATACACACTGCTAAATAAATTACACCTGTGATGCTATACATCATAAGATGGTGGATATTGTAACTGTGTCCTGCACTGATACTTGTAAAATATTGCCCTGTTGTCTCAAATTTACAGTAAATACAGTTTTACATTGGTAGCAATCTTAAAGCAGCAGTGCAAGAAAATGGTGAAATTGCTGACCTATACTTTATTATATTTTAGATTGCCTCTTACCTACTGACTTGCATGATACCCTTCTTCCCACAATTTGAGTTCAATTTAGTACTTTTTTACATCTGAAACAATAAAAGGAGTGTTCCTTTTAATATGGCTTGGAGTTGGGTTTCATCAGTGTTCTCGGCTGTTTTTATACATCAGTTGTCTAAAATCACTTCCGTCATGACTAGAATGAACTAGCATTCAGCAGGCAGAGCTCGCTGACCTTATGGAACAGCAGGTGTTCTAGAAGAGCTGGGAACAGTAATGAAAAACTGGTCTGAGCCATATTAAAGAGCACTCTTTTTATTTCAAATGTGAAAAAAAGTACTACAAAGACTCAAATTGTGGAAAAAGGGTATCTTACAAGTCAGTAGATAAGGTGCTATCTAAAATAGAATAAAACAAGTATAGGTCAAAATGTTCACCATTTTCTTGCACTGCTATTATTGTGTCTGGTTGAATTCTTTTGTCTGTACAATGGATGTGCATTTGCATATTCTTCAAAGTACATGCCTTTGTATAGTACCTCCTTGGACATTCTGCACTAAGGATCCTCAAATCTGCATCAGCTGATAGCACATGCCATTGTTCCTTGATGATTGTATCTACAACACCAGAGTGCACCAAATAGGTAGCAACAAAGTTGTGTCTCTGATTAATGTTTTGTTTCTAGTTTTATTTTTAAGCAGCTCAGTCTGCTTATGTGCCTTGCAAATTCCCATGGATTTGTAACCTTTCTTGCTACAACCCTTTCTTGTAGCCTGTTAATTCTTCAGTTCCATCATTTTGGAATCCCACAAGAGTACTACAATTTCTTCTAACTCTCATGAATAGTCCCTTAGGATATTCCCATGATGTGGTGTAGATTGCAACTGGAAGCCAGAAGAAGCATGCTGCAATCCACTTATTTTCTATAGATATCTGTAGTGATGCTGCCATTAACAATTCTAGTCAGGGACAAGTCCAGATAGGAGATGAAATCTCTGTTACACATATATGTAAACTTAAGATTAGGGTTCAAACTATGTAGGAAAAGTATGAAATCATCCATTTCTGTATGTTTACCTCTCTGGATTAAAATAACATCATCAATGTATCTATGCCACAAAACTATTTTATGAAGGAAAGGGCTATTATTTGCATTCAACACAAACTCATTTTCCCACAGCCTCACATATATCTTGGCTACTGATGGGGCACATGTGTGCCCTTCCATAGTGGTCCCTTTACTTGTAGGAACATATCTTTATTAAACATAAAAACATTTTTCTTTAAAATAAGCTCCAATAGTTTACCCTATAGATTTTTTTTGCTGCCAGGTGCTCTGGGCAGGTTCCACTCTGGTCCTCTCCTCAAGATGACTCATTCTGCCACTGAGCTCAGGGCATAATCATCCCTGCCTGGTGTCCCTTTTTCCATTTTATCCATGTTAACCCAAGACCCTGGTACATGGACTCAAATGTGTTCTCATGATGGACTCCTCCTGTCAGCCAGCCTAGCACTAGGTCCCCCTTTGGCTTGGTGCTGTCATCCAGCCTCCACCTGGTGGCAGCCAAGAGTGAAAACCCCAAGTCCCTCCCTGGGACAGGAGAGCTGCCAGCCAGCAGCTCAATGCAACTTCTTGCCCTCCCTTCCCCTCTCCCTCTGACTGGTGCCTGATGATCCATGCTCATTCCTGAACATGGGGAAGCATGTTTGGAAGGGATAAGGTGCCAGCACCTCAACCTCATCTGCACTTGGCTGGCTATGTTCCAATATTTTAATTAAAATGTCAGTAGGTGGGTTCTAATTTGGGTTCCTTGAGTTTAGAAAAATGCCACAGTATCCAAAGCACCTTCATGTGGCACATTATTGTAGAGTGCCTCTATATATTGATTGCCCCTTTTACCCCAGCCCATAAATTTGTATTTCTCCCCTGTCCTCATCTAGAGGTCTATCAGGCAATCATGTCCCTTAACCCAAACAAGTTCAGCCCTGATGGGTTACACCCCAAACATCTCAGAATATTAGCACTACCTATCAGTATCCCCCAACACACTGCCTTATCTCTTTCTCCATATCCACAGTTAGATTAGCCTGAAATATGCCAAAGTGCAGTACAAGTCATATTAAACTGTTCCTCCAATGAGTTGGTTTAGCATTTCTGACTGAGTTGCATACGTGTTGCTGGATCCAGCACAAAGCTCTGTACAACTGTTTCTTAAGAGTTAAAACTCAGTTTTGAATTGCATTGTGACTGAACTATAGGTGTCTTCCAAATGAGCTACAAAATTTTTGCAAACATTGTTCTTGAGCTGGTTAGCAATGAAAAACAATGCAATATGAGTTGCTAATGCATTTCCAACTATAAAAACAATGCTAGACCAACTCATTGGTGAAATAGTTTAATGTGATTTATACTGTAATTCCCTACACAAAGGTGGTGAACCATCGCCCCAAGCAACCCATCTCCTTTCTCCCATCCTTAGCAAGCTCCAATAATCCATTATGCATAAAAGACTCAATGACTTCCTCACATCCTTGAACACACTGTCCCTGTCCAATCAATGTTTACATAATCTCATTCCAACACTTCTTCCCTACTAAATTTCAGTGACTCCATCCTCTCAGCCCAGAAACTTGCAAATTTTTCTTCAGCTATATTCATTGAACTTGCAAATGCCTTTGATTTCATCTCTCACCTTCTCCTCCTCCTTCTAAACAACCTCATGCCACTGGACTTTCAGCCCATGAAGTCCAATGGTTTAGCTCTTATCTTACTGACAGAACCTAGGCTGTGCAAGTCACTAGCATCCTCCTTCCACCCTCCAAATCCTATTTGGAGTTTGACTTGGTTCCATCCTTGGACCCATCCTATTCTCTCTTCATAAACTATCTCCCTCTGTCTTTTGAACTCTCACATACAGGCATTCTAATGATACTATCATATATGTCAAAAACAAGAAGTGACTGGTGCTCAAAATGATTGTAATGTCACAAGCCCAGGGTGTAAAAATTTGAAGGCACAAATCTGTCAAAGCAGTTTAAATGGTCAACACTCAGGGGCCCAAATTGAAACTATGCATAAATTAATCATAGAAGAATGGGCCAGTAAAGAATGTCTTCAAAAAAAAGACTTTAATTGTAATTCACAGAAGAAAGCAGCAAGAACATGCAAGTACTAACTATCAAATGTGCAGGTCTATACAGGCATATGCAACATCATGCAAAAAGGCTAAAGGCTCACAAAGTTAATTGAACTGTGCCACAGCATCAAACAGACCCTTTGGCACACCTGAGCTAACACCTGGCAACATAACCCACTAATGTTTCAACGTCAGAGTAGATGCCTTCATCAGAGTTGACTTTGGCATGTACACAGGCACATAGTGTCCATTTCTGTGCTGTTCCCACCCTTGTACTCCCTCCAGGCCCATTACTCTTCTCTTTCTGAGTATAGACTGAGCAGAAAAATCTGTTCATTATGTCAGCTTCACTGTTGTCATCCTCCATGCGGCCTCTGTCCTCTCCCTTCATTCTCACTATACTTTCATTTTCCTTCTTTTTTTCACTTATGAACCTGTAAAGGTTTTGTCCCTCTACCAACTGATTTTGCAATGTGCTCTTTGTCTAAGCTTTGTCTTCCTTACTGACCTCCCTGCCTCCCTTTGCTTCTCCTGGTACATCTCCCTGTCCCCTTCTGCCTGCATCTTTTGCACTGCCTAAATGTGATTTTTTGGCTTTCACTTTCAACTTCTTCCTTGGAAAATCATAATGGCCTCCTCTTCCTTTTCCTTTGATAACCTGCTTAATGCATAATTCTGTTGCTCTTGTAATGCCTATTTTAACCCTTAGGCTGCCAGAAGATTTAGAACGTATAGGTTTTAGGACATGTATATACACTGGCGGTGCAGCAAGGGTTAAATATTGCCCACTGTTCCTCCACCCCTGATTCACTCCCATTCCCATTAGTGCCTCTTCAAACATGTCCCATTTTCACAAAGTCTGCCCTCCTAAGATCCAGGATATGTGTTTTAGTGTGGTTTGGTTCCACTCCTTCTGTGATTTCAGTGTTGCTTATGGTTCCCAGGTGATCCCCCACTGTTACCCCTATCACACCGCCCCTGTGTGAGCACAAGATCCACTATTGCCTTTTGTTGAGTTGGTTCCATGACCAGTTACTTAAGAAAGGTACCTTGAAGGAAGTCAAAGATAAATATGCTCCTGGTTGATGCTGCTGCCTGGAGGCTCCATTCCACATCTGGAATATACTGAAGTATTCAACTAGCACCAGCTCCCTTGTCTGCCATCCTTTGGATAACTAGCATTATCTCCTTGACTCTTTCCTCCTGGTCTGTGGTCTGTAGACCACACCTGTGGCTGGCTGGCCCTTTTCCTTTCTAGCTCAACCCACAGTATTTCTCCCATTTTGTTCCTCCTGGATTGCTGTGGCCTTTATGCCATCTTTCACATAAGTGCCACTTCTCCTCCTCCTCCCTGCCTGCCTATCTCAATTGAATATGTTGTATGGACATCCCACAGTCATGGTTAAAATTACACCAGGTCTCTGTGATGGCAAAATGTCCAGAGTCCAACTGCACCATGTCAGCCTCCAGATCCTCCATCTTGTTGTTAAGGCTCCTGGCATTGGCATACATGGCTTACTAAGTTGTGAACTCTCTGGATGGTTTAGCTGTTCTACTGTAGCACCCTCCCTGCTTGTCCTTTATCCCTGGTTCTCCTGCTGTCTGCCGTTCTGTTGAATTTTGCCCCTTTCTGCTTATCCACCCCTGGTGCCTATCTCCATATTTTGTATTCTGCTTTGTAGAGCTATCACCTCCCTGATCACTGGTTCCACTGCTAGCTATGGGGGTTGAGCAATTAGGTACACTACATGCTGGCCTGCCACCCTCCTTTGCTGGTTTAAATGTTTGTCCTTGTAGCATTTAAACCTATCATTAAATGCTTGGATTACCTTCCAGGACAGATGCAGACCATCATTCTTGAACAAACCCCCATCCCTCCAGGTTGGTCCCCAGTCACCTGTGAATTCCAACCCTTCCTCACAGCACTAGTTCTTCCACCATGTGTTAAAGCTCCTGCATGTGCCCCACGCTTTCTCATGCCTCTCAAAGGTAGTACTTCGAGAAGGTAACTGATGTAGCTACTTGCTTGAGATCTCTCCCAAATTTCTAAACTCTTCCTGAACTTCCTTAGGCTGCCCATTTGCCAAGTCATTAGTAAATAGATGGAAAATGACATCCAACTCACCCTCCTGTCTTGCCTTCCGGTGATCCCAAGGATTTTCCTCCCATCCCTCCATGGCATGGTTCCTGGCAGCCACCTCACCTCCCTGTCCTTATCTCAAGTGTTCTAGCAGGATCCCTCTTACAATAGAGTCCCCCACCAGGATTCACTTCCTCCTCTTCTGGGGTAAACTGCTCTCCCCATAGAAACATAGAAACATAGAATCTGATGGCAGATAGACTGTTGGCCCACCCAGTCTGCCCATTTCTACCTGATGGATAAGCTGCAGATTATAGTTAATCAACAGCTTACTTCCTCTCCTGCCACCCACTAGAATTGCCTTATGCCTGTCCCATGCATTCTTGAATTCTTGCACTGTTCCTAACTCCACAACCTCCTCAGGAAGGCTGTTCCATGCATCCACAACTCTCTCTGTGAAAAATACTTTCTAACATTACCTCTGAGCCATCTCCCCTATCTTCAAATTGTTCCCCTTGTTCTTGCTCATCTCTTCTTCTGAATGATACTACCCTCTTGTACCTTGTTAATTCCCTTAAAATACTTGAAGTTTCTATCATGTCTCCCCTCTCTCCTTTCCTCAAGGGTATACATATTAAGCTGCTTTGGTCTCTCCTCGATGTCTTCTGGTGCAGACCTTGCACCATTTTGGTTGCCCTCCTCTGAACAGCCTCCACTCTGTCTATGTCTTTGCAGATATGGGGTCTCCAGAATTGCATGCAGTACTCCAGATGGTGTCTCACTAGCTGTCTGTAGAGATGGATAACAACTTCCTGTTTTCTACTGTTGGTGCCTCTTCCTATGCATCTCAGCATCCCCAGCTCTCCTTACTGCCTTCTTACATTGCTTGCCCACCTTTAGGTCATCTGATATAATTACTCCTAGGTCTCTTTCAATTTTTGTTGTAGTTATTATTTCCTTCTGGCCTCTTCTGAGAAACCAAAAATCAACCTGCTACCTCAAATCTGACTTAGCCCCACCTCCAGTTATCACCTAGCTCAGGACAGAGGTCAGACAATTAGCACATTTTCCAGAAACTACAGGGCAAGACAGACAAGACAACATTTGCAGCATCTAAAGACTGCACCAATAAAAGCACGCCAAACTAAGTTTCAGATTCTCAACAGCCCAAAACAATTTTAAGTAAAGATTGCAAAGGAATAACAGCACCACTAAAAGCACACAAAACTAGGTTTCAAATTTTCAACAGCCCAAAAGCAATTCCAAGTAAAGATACCAAAGGAATAACAGCACACAAAGTAGATTTCAAATGTTCAACAGCATCAAACATATCCAAGTAAAGACAGCTACGGAATAACATCACCACTAAAAGCACACAAAACTAGGTTTCATATTTTCAACAGCCCCAAAACAAGTCCAAGTAAAGACAGCAAATGAATAACAGCATCACTAAAATCACACCAAACTAGGTTTCAGATTTTAACAGTCCCAAAACAATTCCAGGTAGAGACAGCAAATGAATAACAATGACACTATTAGCATACCAAACCAGGTTTCAATTTTTCAACAGCCCTAAAACAATTCAATGTAAAGACAGTAAAGAAATAACAGCACTACTAAAAGCACACAAAAATAGGTTTAAAACAAAACAGAAGTGAGCAGTTACTGCACTGAAATTAATTTGGATCCTTATCCTTCTGGACTCTTCTGAGAAACTAAAATTCAATCTGCTACCTCAGATCTGACTTAGTCCTGTCTCGGTTATTATATAGCTGCAGGCCAGAGGTCAGACAATTATCACCCCTCCCAAACTACAAGGCAAGACAGACAAGACAGGACAAAATTTGCAGCAATTAAAGGCAGCAAATGAATGACAGCACCACTAAAAGCACACCAAACTAAGTTTTACATTTTCAGCATCCCCAAAACAATCCCAAGTAAAGACAGCAAGGAATAACAGTACCACTAAAAGCACACAAAAGTAGGTTTCAGATTTTGAAGAGCCCCAAAACAATTACAAGTAAAGACAGCAAAGAAATAACAGAAGCACTAAATGCACACAGAACTACGTTTAAAACAAAACAGCAATGAGCAGTTACTGTACTGAAGTGAAACTGGATAATTCGCATTTTGGCCTCTTCTAGATAATTTTTCTTTTACTAATTGTATATTTAATCACATTACCAATAAATTTGGTCATCAAACTGTATGGTGTCACAAAACAGTAAAATACATAAAATTATTATTACTTTTTATTATATGTGTGTATATATAGAGAGAGAGAGAACATTATTTTTTTATTTTTTTTTACCTTTAGTTCCAGACAAAACCAATTGGCTGAGGCAGGAAGTCTGATGGCTTAACAGATGTCATGGAATGGTACCAATAACAAGTGGCAAATCCATGGATAACTTAAGTGCTCTGGGGATCTCTAAATATACCTGAAAAAAATGAAGACAGAAATATCTATGAGAGTACTGATTTACCTTTAAAATGGCACAACCCACATTGTAACCTTTTTGTTGCCACTCTAAAATGTTTAGCCAAGTGAATTTTGTTTTTGTCCATAGTCATACTGCTGGAATAACTACATCTTTGCTTTGGTAGTCATGGCCAACCAGCTCCAGGCAGAGCTCATCGAGCTAGTTGATCATCCTGCTCTACATAGAGTCCATGACTTGATTTGATCACTTTGCCATATTCTTCCATTCCTGTGCTCCTTACTGGTGTTTTCTCCTAACAGTGATGATCTGTTCAAGAGCATGGTGAAGTCTGAAACCAGATGTTTTGTGGTCAAATTGTACATGAACACCTCAGCATTTTGTCCACATCAACTTATGGGATAAGAGCAGCAGTATAAACATACAGGCTCAACACCCATCAAAACCACCCTCCACTTTTCAGTGACAATACCTGTTTATGTCTTCCTCCCAAAATGTACATCCAAACCACTCTTATGTGTGTCTAACCTTTCAAGTTGACTGAATTACTCAAAAGTGATTTCAGAAGATTTATAGCTGTTATTTGTTGTTTTGTTTTATTTATTGTAAGGCACCCAGAGCATCTGAGATTGGGTGCCATATAAATAAAATTGGCATTGCAATTGGAAAATACCCACTATTCTCAGAGAGAAATTGTACTTCTTTCTTTCCACCAAACATTTTACATGTAATTGTTGACTGTGTGCTTATAAGCTGTTCTTTTATTTTGTAACTATGCTATTCTGGCAAAGTGTGGTTCCTCTATGGAGGCACCTGCAGTGGAGATCAAGGAGGATGCAGAGAACCTCCACTAAGCGAGACCCACAGGAGGGTGGCATGGGACCCCATAGGGAAAAAACAACTCCTGGTGGGGACTCCATTGTTAGGAAGGTAGAACTGGGGAGGAAGGAGAGAAGCAGGTAAGGTGCCTGCCTGGTGCCATGGCTTGGAGGGACAGGGAGTGAACTCAGGATCGCCGGAGCAGCTGCACAGGGAGGGAGCTGATGTCACTGTCCACCTAGGGACAAATGACCTGGCTAAGGAAGAGATCAGAGCAGTGCAAGAAGAGTTTGTGGAGTTGGGGAGGGGCCTTGAACAAGTAGCATGTATGGTAACCTTCTTGGAAGTGCTGCCTGTCTATTGCATAGGTGAGGCTAGTGTGCTCTACACCATGGGATTCAATCGGTGGTTGAAACCCTGGCAGAGCTCAGGGATTTTGGCTCATTGGGGACCAGGGGTCCACCTGGAGTGATGCAAGCCTATACTGGCATGATGGGCTGCATCTGTCCAGGAGGGAACCATGATCCTAGGTAATAGGGTTTAAATGCTTCATTGGCAAACATTTAAACTAGCTGGGGGGCACTGGAAAGGAACAGGAAATCCTAGCCTCCCAAAAAAGTCAGGGTAGTAAGTGAGGTTAACACCAAGACAGAGATGTCGATAGGAAGAAGGGCAGGGTAAATGGAGAAAGTGACAAAAGCAATAAGGACAGGGATGGGGAAAAAGGAGTAAGACCATCAGAAAATGGAAGGTAATAAGTACCAATGCCCGTAGTCTGGGCAACAAGCTCCCTGAACTGATGACCTTAATGGAAGAGGATGCCTGGATATCGTAGCAGTCACAGAAACATGGTACACAGAGAACCATGACTGGGATGTTAACATACCAGGGTACATAACCTACAGGAGAGACAGGGAGGGAGAAGAGGGGACTAGTAGCTCTCATGTAAAGGAAGGGATAAAAGCAACTGAACAAAAGAGTAAACAGGGAGGGAGAGGAGGCACTATGGGTCACCTTAGCGACTGGAAATGGCACCACAATCCCACAAAGGATTGTATACAGACCCTATGTCAGGGAGGGAATGGACAAGAATATGATAGAAGGCATTCTTAGGATGGCAGAGAAAGGAGATACTATTGATGGGAGACCTGAATATATCAGATATTAACTGGAGCACATTTGCTACAGCCACATCCAAGAGCAGGGTCATTTTAATGCTCTATAATGGCATGCCTCAGACTGCTAATTTCAGAACCCACTCATGAGGAAGCAATCTTAGACCTCATACTCTCAAATGGGGACAGTGAGAGGATCTCAGTTCTAAAAGTTGGTTGCCATCTGGGAACAAGTGACTATCAAAAAGTGTGTTTCATGATAAACTCAGCTACAGAATCAAGCCATACAAAAGATCGGGTACTGGACTTCAGGAGGGCTGACTTTGGCAAGATGAGAGCATGCCTTAGAAAAGCACTAGCAAACAGGCTAGAAGGAGGGTGGAGCAACAATGGGAAACATCAAAACTGCCATCACAGAGGCAACAAGCCTTTGTGTCAGGGCAAAAAACAAATCAAAATGAAAGAAAAAGCCACTATGGTTCTCAAAATAGGTGGCAGGGAAAGTCAGGGAGAAAAAGATAGCATTCAGGAAGTATAAAGAAACACGGAAGGAGCAGGACAGAGAGCTGTACCAGTTAAGGCAGAAGGAAGCAGGAGGAAGTCTCGAATACTGAGGCCCAAACTGAGGAAAACATAACCAACTCGGTTAAGAAGAGGGATAAAACCTTTTATAGGTACATCAGGGAGCATAGAAAGACAAAGGAGGGATAGTGGGGCTGAATAGAATGGACGGTGGGTGGGCAGAGAGGACAGTAAAAAGCAGGGATACTGAATGAATATTTCTGCTCAGTATTCACAAAAGATGAGGAGGGAGGAGGTGCCTAATCCAATTAACAGAAGCACTCTGGAGAGGGGTTCGATCCCAGTCCTTTCACAGAAGAAAGGGTTCTGAAAGAACTTTTAAAACTGAAGGTGGGCAAAGCATTGGGGCATGATGGAATTCACCCCAGAATTCTAAAAAGAATTAAGAAGATAACTAGTGAAAACACTGACTACCCTTTTAACAAATCATGGGAGGATGGTGTGGTACCTGAGGGACTGGAGGAAGGCGGATGTGATTCCCTTCACAAAAGTGGGACCAAGACAGAGGCAGGAAACTACAGACCTGTCAGTTTGACCTCTGTGGTAGGAAAGTGATGTAATCACTTCTGAAGGAAAGAATTGTTGAGTACCTAAAGGCTAGTGGGCACAGGACCCAAGGCAGCATGGGTTCACAGTGGGAAGGTCATGTCAGACTAATCTAATTGCTTTCTTTGACTGGATGACCAAAGTAGTAGACCAGAGAGGGATGTGGGCATGGCCTACCTGGACTTTAGCAAGGCATTTGACAAGTCCCACACAAAGATTAATAGTCAGATGAACCAGCCTGGGTAAACATTGGCTGGACAACAGGACACAGAAGGTAATTATAAATGGAGTCCACTCTGAAGAAAGAGAGGTTACTAGTGGGGTACCGCGAGGGTTCAGTACTGGGTCCAGTCCTTTTAATGTCTTTATAAGTGACACTGCAGAGGACTGGAAGGAAAAGTATGCCTCTTTGCAGATGACACAAGATCTGCAACAGGGTTGATACACAAGGAAGCATGGAAAGGATGAGAAGGGACTTGGCAAGGTTGGAGGAATGGTCAGAAGTATGGCAGCTTGGATTCAATGCAAAGAAGTGCAAAATAATGCACCTGGGAAACAAAACCCAAGGGAAGATTACGTAATGGAGGGAGGTAGTAACAACAACAAAATGGAAAGGGACCTGGGGTAATCATATCAGATGACCTTAAGGTTTAGTAAGCAATGTGAGAAGGCAGTAGGGAGGGCTGGGGCATACTGGGATGCATCAGGAGAGGCATCACCAGCAGAAAACAGGAAGCTGTTATCCCTCTGTACAGACAGTTGGTGAGACCCCATCTGGAGTACTGCATCCAGTTCTCTGAGACCCTTCTCCATAAGGACATAGATAGACAGAGGCAGTTCAAAGGAGGGCAACTAAAATGGTGCAGGGTCTGCAAGAGAAGCTATATGAGGAGAGGCTAAAGGAGCTTAATATGTATACCCTTGAGGAGGGGGCATGATAGAAACATTTAAGTACCCTCAGTGGAATCAGCAAAGTCCAAGAGGGTAGCATCTTTCAGAAAAGAGATGTGCAAGAACAAGGAACACAATTAAAGATGGGGGGCAGTTCAGGGGCAATGTGAGAAGTATTTTTCACAGAGGGGTGGTGGATGCATGGAACAGCATTCCTGAGGAGGTTGAGGGGTCTAAAACTGTGGGAGAATTCAAGAATACATGGGACAGAAATAAGGCAATTCTTGCTGGGGGTAAGAAGAAATAGGCTGTTGGTTAACTAGGATCTGCAGCTTATCCTGTAGGTAGGGAAATGGGCAGACTAGGTGGGTCAAGTGGTCCTTATCTGCCATCAAAGTCTATGTTTCTACATGAATCAGAACAGGCAGTCCAACTTATGCATCATCTCCATGTAAGGAACAGAGCCCCTGCACTTATAATGTTTTTCAGAAATGCTCTCCTCTGTGCAGATTTCAAGTCTCCTAGTATTCTAACATCAGCTTTTAGTTTATAATAAAGACAGCAGTCATCATCTCCTATTCTCAAGGTTGCTGATTCCTTTTCTCTGACCCTTCCACTCTGCCATGCATTTTAGCACCTACTTTACTACCTGTGCCTTTCTCTTATCCCATGTTTCTCTACCCCATACCTCCCTTTCTCTGCCTTCCTCTTCCTCCTGGAGGCAGTATAAGCGAGTGGTTTAAGGCTCTGAGCTGCAAACTTGAAACCTGGGTTTGAATCCCACAGCACCCACTTGCATACTGTGTGACCCTGAGCAAGTCACTTAGCATCCTTCTGCTCCCAGTCCGCACTCTGGAAACAAGCTTTGGCATAGTGTGCCTTCCTGGTTAAACAAATTTCCCTTCCCCTCCTTCTATTCCTTCCTCTGTCTCCCAAAGGCTCTACTTGCCCTTAATCCTATGATGGAGGTAGTCCAGAGGGCCCTTGACCCTAACTGTCTTCTACTCTCTGCATCTGCCATTGCTCTGCCCATTACTGTACTCTTCAATCTTTCATTTATCTCTGCCACTGTTCCTGATGCTTGGAAACATGCCATTGTCATAGCTTTCACAAAGGTGATGGACCCACCACTACTGGTAACTTCACTTCTATATCTCTTCTTCCCACTTTGCTAAGTTACAGGAACTTACTCAGTTCACTTCCTTTCTTGACAACTCCTCCTTTTCACATCTTTCAGGCCTATTGCCAAATGGGGTTCATCAGATTCGAAAGAAACCCCTCGGAATTTTTTTTTTTGCCCAACTACTAAAATCATGGTCTAGCCCTTTAAATTATTCATTCATTAGAATTGGATGCCAAATGCTTAGGCTTGTCTCTCCTCTCTACTGTGATGTGCAACCCCCACCCCCTCAGCTGTTGCCCACTCCTTGCAGAATGACCCCCCCCCCCTTCCTTGTTACTGCCCAGTTACCATTCCAGGAGCTCAGTCTGAATCTGGAGCTGTACCCCTTCTGTGGCCAATCAGTTGAGGTTACTATTTCTCACTGCAATGCCTAGTGAGATAAATAAGATGTCCATGGTTGGGCCTGCCCAGTTCCCTTACAAACACAGAAGTGCTGAATTTAGTTTGGAGCTGAAGTAGAAGACAGAGAATGGAGGATCAAAAGTCCAAAAGCGGGAATAGAAAAAGAATCTGCAGGTCAGGCTATCACTGACTTTTCTGCCAGCCACCACCTGATAAGTGCTTCTACTTCAGATTGACCGCTGCAGCACCAGAGAGACAAATTACTGATAGCTCACGGGGCAATACAGAGCTGCTGTGCTGGAGGTCTGGAGATGTTGTTTATATTAAGCGGTTTGTTGATTTATTTTTGGAGGCTCACAGGGACAGTCTGGTACCAGTTGCTGCTCTTCAGGTGGTCTCACATAGTTGCTGCTGTAACGTGTTGGTGGGCAGGTGTTGGGGAGAGGGAGACCAGTTGTGCAGAATTGGAGCTTACTTTATTAAAGGCAGTTACTTGGGGACAACTGAGTTTGCTGCTGCAGTGACCTGGAGACTTTTAGCCTGGACATGAGGATGAATACAGAGGGCAAGCTGTCTAAAGTCCATTTGCTCAACACAGTAATACCTATTGGGCAGTAAACTTGTCCCTGGCTATTTATTAAAGCAAGCATCTGGATTGAACTCCTGACTGGATTAAAGACTGCACACTAGTGAGTGTAATTAAGTTAATGCTGCTTTGTACCATTTGTCCCCAGTTATTTTATGTGCTGCATTATGGCTATAATAATTGTCGTGGGCCAGGTTGCAGGGGGCAAATGTTGCTGCTCCTCTGAATGGTGGATGTTTGTTGGTGGTGGGGAGAGGTGGAGGCAGCTGAAGAACAATAGTGCTACAACATTAGCCATTCCTGGGGAAAGGTAAAAATTAAGAGCAGGCTGGCACATACAAGTCTGGGAAGATTTAAAGTGCCTTGCTTCATGAAGCATGCTGCAAAATGAGTGTCTTTAGTTGTTCCTCCAAGCCTCAATTGGAAACTAATTGGTCTGTCTTTGCTGCTGTTGTGAAGGAAATAAACATAAAGTTAACTACTGCCTCATAGCAAAGCTAAACTCAAAGCAATGCTGCATTTATTAAAGTTGCAGACAATTCAAACTGCAGTGAAGGGCTCTTAGCTATTCATTAAGTTTCCTTAAAACAAAGTTCTTGCCAGTGCTGTTAAACAAGATGGTGGAGTCAGACTGTGTGTGTGTGTGTGTGGGTACGTTAGTCCCACACTGATGTACTAAATGTTCCCTTTCAAAGACCAAAGACAAGGACTAGTTCAGGGAAAATGTCACAGAACATACCAGTGCTGGGCTAGTGTGCCAGTGTTTTGAGATGGGAAAACTTCACTGAAACAGAATTTCCTGGCAGTAAAGGTCTTTGTGTCTGCAGCTTCTCAGCAGTTGGGAGTTAGGGGGTCTGGAGGAAATTAAATTGGAGGCGTTTTAATTATGGAGTATAGTAACAGAGGAGAGGTATGCAGGGATTGAAACTGTCACTGACCCATGCTAGCCAAATGATGGTTGATTTTGTATTGGGCTAGTGAGAATTTCATTTAACTAGACCTGTGGGCTTTGCTGAAGAAGGCAACACTTCAGTATGTATATCAACTGGGTCAGTGGAAAAGTCTGTGGGGCTAGTGGATTTTCCCATTCACTAGCCTTATGGCTAGTGGCTGCAAAACTTAATTTCTACTCCTAGGTGTATATATGCACACATTGTTGGATTGTGTAATAGCATGATGATAAATTTACATTGTAATATCCTGTGCAATACTTTAATGATGTTAAAAAGAGGGTACTGCTAGAACTGCCTGGCAAGCTGATATGGGGACAGTGTGAATTAGTGAAGTTCTTTCTTGGTGGAGACCGGGGTGGAATAAGTCCTGAGTTACTGCTTACATTGAAAACTGGAGCAAATCGTGTAGGACCAACTGTGTTTTTATTAATTCTTTTTAATTTTTATGGCTTGTTCATCAGAGATTCACTTTCAGCTGCTGGGGGTGGGGTCTGGACAAGTGGGGGGTAATTTTATTGTAATGGTCTAGTGTGTGGCTGCCCAAACCTTACATTTTTATGGCTTGTTCAGTTTATTGGGAGGGTGGGGCTTGCTTTCAGCTGCTGGTGTGGTGGTCTGGATGAGTAAAAACAACAGAGGCATTGTAATGGTTGGGACTTGAATCGTGGCCGTCCAGAATACCATTCCAATTATGCTAACCAGTTCGCCACTGAGACAACTGGAACCTGGGCCATCCCTGAGCACATTACTCTTTCTCAAATGCACAACCCAATGGCAACACAAATATTTACTTTAACAATCAGACAGGAGTGTGGTTTGCTTGTTTAATGGAATGCATAACAGAGGTACAAAAGAATTAATGCCTCATCTGGAACTTGAACCCAGGCCTCCCAGAATACCATTTCAATTGCACTAACCAGCTATATCACTTAGACAACTATAACCTGGGCAATCAGAACTGTATACCGGGTGGCCTGGGTTCAAGTCCCAGCTGAGGCACTTATTCTTTTCAGCTCTCTTTGCATGCTTCCATTAAATATGCACACCACACTCCTGTGTGAAAAAGTAAATATTTGTGTTGCCATCATACCTCCTAACTGTCCCTGATTTTCAGGGATGTCCTGATTTTACCTCAAAATTTTCCTCTGTCCCTCGTAAAATTTCTGTTTTGTGACTGAACAGTGGGGATTGTAAGCATAAAATAATGTTAAACATTAAAGTTACAGACTAGTTCTTCATCAGAAAATGCTTCTTACACTAATTCTCTTATTCCTAACAGCTTTCTGAGTGAGCATTACCAATGTTTAAGATGTGTCCCTGATTTTGGGTCTCTGTCCCTGATTTTTTAAGCCTTGTCCCTGATTTATGAGGTAAGAGGTTGAGAGGTATGGTTGCCATTGGGTTGTGCATTTGAGAAAGGTGAATACTGTTTAGAGTAGGGACACAGCTGATGGGGTCCACCTCGATGGTGGTAACTGGGTAACCACCACAGGGCCCTAAGGTGAATACCTAGAGACCCCACTCCTTTTGAAATTAAATTAGTAAATTGCCAATCACAGCTGAACAAACATTTTTTTATTGTTATATTTACTCTAATTGGGGGATAGACTGTGCCTTAACCTGTTTTCTTTTTTTGGTAGATGTATGCTATATGCAGTAGCATCCTCTTTTAGAATGCCATTTATAGTTTCTATGCAAGCCATTTGAGGCAGATGCTGTTTAGAGTAGGGACACAGCTGATGGGTGGTAGCAAGTTGGGTGACTTTGCTGCAGGCTCCTGAGGTGAATACCAAGAGACCCGACCCACACCTTGTGAAATTACTGCATTGCCAATGGGGGTGCATGGGCTTTTTGTTGACGTATGTAGTAGCTCTCTATAAGAATGGCATTTATAGTTTCTGAATGATCAAAGGTGAGCAGCTAATCTTGGATAAGGTTTGCATTGCATCTAAGCAGCCATAGATTTGACAATTCCAACTTTTACTTTTTGCATCTGGAGTCTGCCATGGTTGCAGGGGTCGATTGTTTTACTAGTGCACATTGACCAGGGCTAGTGCAGCTAACTCTGTTTATCTGTCTTTAATTATGTTTGTCTGTCTTGCCTAGTACAGGTTTTCCATGGTTGTCAATGAAGTTAAAAGTCCCTACTTCATTAATCTCTTCTCCTCATGATAATCTCCATTGGTGTTCCAGATATCCTGGCGTGATTAACACCTCTTTAAGATCTGCAATTATCTGGCAGTGCAAAATGGATATCCATAAAAAACCAAATGCGAGTCATTATCCCTCCATTGTTAGGGCTTTCAGCTAGTGTCCAGTCTGTGATCAAAGGTGGAGATGCTGTTAAATCACTAAGGCCAACAAGGCTGAAATAGTTCTAAACCATTACAGGCTGCAAACTTAACAGCGTGTCCACACTGCCAGGGAACAGGTGTGAAAACAGTCTGGAACCGGCACAGCCTGTCCACATTGAGATGTGAAGTGTGTGCACCCAACCCTGTAATGTGGAGTGCATCCTATGGTGCACCTCATGGAAGACAGCTGCGAAGACAGAAACCCACCTGAATGAACACCCGGCTGCCAGTGTACACAGGGCACACTGAGTGGGACAGAACATGCCATGGTGTCCTACAGCAATGTGTGCCCAGTGGCACCTGTGGGGACCAGGGTGTGCAGCAGGTGAAGGTGTGGAACTGAAATGAGGGGAGGCCCCTACACATGGCATGAAGGCATGCAGTGATGCAGTGTAGTGATGCACCAACACATGCCGGGTACAGGGACCCCGCTGCATCCCACAAGCAGGCATGCAGTGCACCACCAGGAAATGGCATACCACGCCCGCTGCCACTGGATGCAAGCTGCATGTCCTAGCATACATTGTGCAGCCAGGCCACACATCCAGAACCCCACACCAGCAACCCATGGAATCGGAAGCCCTACTGTGCCCTAGAAAGCAATGTGCACATGCATGCACACCGCCCAACAAACCAGCAACATGGTATGGTGACACAAGACAGCCTTCAATCCAACACTGCCATGGCTTCTGGTGGCAATAACACAAGTAAACAATGTGCAGCAGCAGCAAGGCCATGCAGTGGACCATGTGCATTGCTGCATAACACCCTATATCCCCAAATGGAGCGACACTGTCATGTGAGCGAACAATGCAAAACACAATGCCATGCCACCATATAGGCGGCGGTGTACACCAACATATAAAGGAACCTATGTGTGGGTCACTGTACTGTCATCTCAACCAAAGAAAAACATAACCATGCACAGGTGGTGCCTCAACCCAGACACCCAAGTGGTCATACTGTGTCGAAACCCCTGACACAGCATGTTGCAGAGATGCCATGCAACAGTGCGTGCGACCCAGGAATTGCACTGTAGAACTGAGTGCCACAGTCGGCACATACCTCTGTGCCAACATGAACCAGGCACTAATGTCACTGGGTGGACCCCAGCAACATCACCAACATAGGAGGGAAATCAAATAGGGAGTCCCAGGTGGCAATTGGCGGCATGCACTGGTCAGCCAACCCCTGCATGCTGCATGGGTTATCACAGGGTGGTTTGCTGGAACCCATTGCTGTACAGGTTCTGTGTGAAGCTGGGCATGCCTGCTGCGGGATCAAGGGGTAGCACTGTGCAGAGCAGTGGCACCATGCATCGGGGATTGGGTGCTGTGTTTCAGGCCAGCGGTGGCTGGTGTGACACCTGTGGGGTACTGCTGTGTCATGCTGGCACCCACTGGTGTTGCCTGGGACGTGGGTGGCAGGGTTGTGGGGGCAGTGACACCACCCATGTACACAGCACACTGTGGTGGGGTGTCATGAGAGCGGGTGCTGGCATGGCCGGGGATGCATCCTGGTGGTGGCTGGCTGTGCCCCGCAGTCTGTCTGTCTGCCAGCGGTGGACGGGTGGACTATGGCAGGGTCGGCCATGGCACTGGGTGTCTCAGTGGCTATTGGTATGGTGGCACACCCACAGGGAACAGGGCACAGGGGTTGGGGCTGTGGTGGTGTGTGCCATTGGGTGGCACCCAGCCATTGCAGTGCTGCTGTAGGGGGTGGCTGCTGGCATTGCATGGCCAGTAACTGGACCATCTGTGTGAAGAACGCTGTGTCTGCTCTGCCTCCTGTCTCCATAACCACTCCTCCAATGCCTCTTCTCCCATGCCCGCTCCCTCTCCAGGTCCATTAGCTCCTGTGGTGCTCCTGCATCATTCTATGTGTTGGTTCCAGCACTGCCCCAAGTACATCTGCCATCCGTGCCGTCTTCAACTTTCTCTTCCTGAGGTTCATCAGGGTAACTGGTCACCCTGCCGCCCGCATGGCTTGCCTCCTTCTGCAGTGGAGCCATCACTGGAGGTTCCTGGCATCACATCCTGCAGGCCGAGGAAACTGGGAGGTTTCCACTGCATCGGTGTACCCGATGTCCCTCACTGAGGTCTTGCCCTGGAAATGGCAGAACACACCTGTCACCATTACACACATGTGGTTACCCCACCCCACCTCCCACGGCCACCCCAGCTCCATGCCCCTGTCCCCCATGCACTTGTGTGCCTATGCACACCACAGGTGCCACATGCAAACTTCCTCAAGTGCACCTGTGCCACCACCCATACATACCATGCCTATCACCATGTGCGCGTGCTCCAGGATACACCTCCACTGGCATGCCATATCCCAGCATACACATTGCACATTGCACGTGCCTGTGTCGGGGCACTCGCTGCACACCATCGTTGTTTTCATTCCCCAGGTGTGGGTACACATCCCTGGTGGTGTCCCTATCATCCTCCATGTCCAGTTCAGTGCTGGCCACCTACGAGTTCTTCAGGATGAATGCTGGTTTGGTGGCAGGCCGTGTTCAAATGGTATCAATGTGTCATAGAAGAGTGCACACACACACACCCCTGAGCATCTGTTGCTGTCCCTGGTTTTATGGTACCGCACCTTCAGTTGCTTTATCTTGTCATGGCATTGCTTTGCCATCCACTGCACCCCATTCCCAACTGGTAGTCTGATACCTTTTAATGACCTTTGTGTTGTGCCTTGCACTGGTTAGCTCTGCCTGCACCTTCTCCTGGGTCCAGAACTCCACCAGAAGTTTTGTGGCCTCATGTGACAAGGTGGTGCCGCGATCTGACATGGTCCTGCTGGTGGTCAGGGTGACGTGCGGCTGTGGTCACTGCTTGGTACAGGCCTGCCTACTCTCCACCAGTCACAGGCAGTGTTTGGGGATGGGGTCACTCTGCAGTGGTGCTGGGTTGGTGTGCTCTGGCACTGCTGTCCTCTGGGGCTGGTCATGTGTTGTGGCAGCTATTGGGGCCCCTTCACACCTCTGGCACACAGTGCTGGCATCTGTTGCTGCCTCCCTATGGCATGTGCCCACTGTTTGCCCTGGGCACCAGTGCTCTTCCTCCTCACAGTTCATGTACTACTGATGCAGGCAGCACCTCCTATTGGCACACTGTGCCTCCAGGCTGCACCTCTCCAGGTGTGTGCACCCAGCGGATCTAGGCTTCTGCCTCGGCGTTGTGCAGGCACTGCCCTGCACCGTTTTCACCTCACTGCAGTGGTTACAGTCCTTGTATGCCTCTCTGCCTTCCAGGCACTTCCTTGTTCATTTGCCTATCTTGTGCCCTCTGTGGTGCACTGCCTGCTGGTCTAGCGGCTGAATGGGGCTACGTCATGCGTTTAGATGGCGGCTGACAGCGATTACAGCCCTGTGACCGTTTCTGTAACCGTTGAAAACAGGTTTATACAACAGTTGCGGCGCCTGCTGTAACATTACCCAGTGTAAACCCTCGCCGTTACGGATGCGGTTACACCCTGTGTAATATTACAGAAGGTTTTTGGGCTGCAGTGTGGACAGGCCTCAGCCACCAGTGTTCTTGAGTTTGCTTCTGTATCTGACTTGTCTCACATTATGATTATCTGTGACCAACATTTCAGTAACTGGTTGGTATACAGGGTTTAAACAGCAACACAGAAACATAGAAACTGCCAACAGAGAAGGACTGCTAGGCCCATACAGTCTGCCCATAGGCCCTATGTGATCAATGGCATGTCATCACTCCCTCCCTCTCAGACTTCCCATGTACCTGTCCCAAGCATGCTTAAACCCTCCACTGTGCTTGCCCCTTACTACCTCCTGCGGCAGACTATTCCAAGTGTTGACTACTCTTTCCATGTAGAAAACTTCCTCACATTACCTCTTAATCTACCCCTTCCAATTTCATATCATGCCCCTTGTTCTAGTACTTTTCTACATTGGAAAGATTCCCCACCTGCACTTTGTTTATGCCCTTGAGTTACTAGAAAGTTTCAGTCTTGTCCCTCCCACTGTCTCCTCTCCTTTCCACCAGTGAGTACATACTGAGATCCTTGGTATCTCCTCATATATTTTGTGGTGTGCCTCTGTACCATCTCTGCTGCCCTTCTTTGGATAGTATCCACCTTATCTATGTCCTTGCACAGGTGTGTTCTCCAGAACTGCATGCAGTACTCAGATGAGGCCTTACAATGTTTTATACAATGGCATCAATACCTCCCACCTCCTGCTAGATATACCCCTGCCTATGCACCCAGCATGCCACTGGCCCTCCTTGCCACCTTTGTACACTGCTTTCATACTGGATAATAAGAAAGTCAAGAAGGCAGAGCCCAAAAGCTTTCTCCACAATTCAGTGGTGGCAACAGAGGTTATCAACTTCCTTAATATATTTATCTAATCTAATCTTAAACACCTCCATTTCTCTGCATCTACTACTTCCTGTGGTAATCTATTCCACATACTACTCGCTCTATTTTAAACCCATTTTTCATTTATCTGTCCTACACACTTTTTCCTTCAGCTGCCTATTATGTCCTCTCAGCTGATATTTTGGATTTTAGGTTCAATTTTCATTTCCATCTTCATTGTCTGATCCCTAAGATTTTAAATAGTAACAACATGTCCCCCCTTTTTCTCCTCTCCTCCAAAGACCACAATCCAAGCATTTCCAATCTCCCTTATAATCCTGACCCTCACACCCATAATCATCCTTGTATAAGTCCTCTGAGGCCTTTCCACCATTTTAACATCCTTCACCAAATATGGACTCCAAACTGTTGTACAGTAGTCAAGTACAGGCCTCACTAAGGTCTTATACAAAGAACAGAATATCCTTACCCTGGGTGAAAACTCGTAAAATACTGTTTATTAAAAACATTGCCTTATTTGATATATTCCTACACTGTATTTCAGTCTTTAAATCACCATGGATATAGATTCCTAGGTCTCGCTCACACTATGATTCCTTTAGTTCCATACCCTTCATATAATAATTTTGGTGAATATTTTCCTTCCCATGTGAATTATGATGTATTTATCTTTGTTAAAATTCATATAATTTTCCTCCTCCCATTTCAAGATCTGTAATAGATCTTTTCCAAAACTTAACCTTTCATCAAATGTGTCCACTACCCTCCTATTTTCATATCATCGGTAAACTTCACCAGCCTATTTTCACTATCTATATCCAAGTCACTTATAAATAAGACAAACAGTAATGGTCCCAGCACCGACCCCTGGGGAACACCACTCCCCACCTTCTGTGGTTCTGACAACACTCCCTAATCCTCACCTGTTGCTTTCTATCAGTCAACCATTGCGTAACCCATTTTACCACTGTTGAATCTATATCCATTTAATCATTTTATCTATTATCTTATTACGTGGCACAGTATCAAAGGCTCGACTGAAATCCAATAACACCACATCCACTCTCTTTTCCTCATCCACCCAATTTTGTGTATGTTCATGAAAGCTGTAAGGTTTGTCTCACATGATCTGCCTGTAACAAAACAGTGCTGAAGCTGATCTACCCTTCCTTTTTAACCAAAATGTCCTTTATTTCATCAGTAATGATGCCTTGATTATCTTTCCCACCACCGATGTCAGGCTCACCAGTCTGTAATTTGTCACCTGATCCTCTTACCCTTCTTGTAAATTGGCACCACGATGCCCTTCTCCACCCATCTGGCACCACACCTCATCAAGTGATCTCTGGTCCATTCTGGTTATAACAGTCACCAATTCATTTCTCAACTCCTTTAACATAAGCGGTGAATATCATCTGGTCCTGCCGCTTTATCCTTTCAACCCATAATCCTTTTCATCACCTTCTCATTTGTTATTATTTCCTTTAGATCAAGATTTCACTAACTCTACACTTATTTCCAACTATTTTCTGCTCTTTATATACAGAACTGAAACATTTGGCAAATTTATTTGCCATATCCAATGTTCTGACATTATTTCCCCTTTAACTGTTAATGGGCCCACCATGTTGCTTTCTCCTCCTGCCTGTTCTCATATACATAAAGCTCTTATTATTCTTGTTCATTGCCAGTCTCATTTCAAGCTGCTTTTTTTTTTTTTATTTCCTGTTTAGTTTATTCAAAATTCTTTTATACCTGGCCTTATTTTCTGCTGTTCCTGCCTTTTTCATCTTCTGGAAACACCACTTCTTTTTACATAGCCTAACTATTCCTTTGTTAGCCATGGAGGCTTCTTCCCTTTATTATTATAGACTCTCTTTTGTGGAATATAAGTTTCCTTGATCTCATTTATTTTTTTAGGAATAATTACCATGATTTCTCAAGATCATGATCTCCCAGTGCCTGTTCCCAATCAACTTTCCTTAATTCCTCCCTCATTTGTCTATAGTCCCCCTTCTTATATAGGTACTGAATCATATTACCCTTACAGTTTATTCTCCCAATCTAATTCAAATAGTACTGAATAATGATCACTCATCACTACTTATGCCTGAATATTTACTTATTTCACAATAGCACTTCAATTTGTAATAATGACATCCAATATATTCACCCTTGTTCATTCATAAATATATTGCTGCACTCCTGCTGACACCAGTCCTTCATAGAACCTACTTGATATATTATTTCCTCTGATTTTCACCCCATCTGATTTCTGGCATATTTAAATCCCCCATCATAACAATATCAGTATCCTCTACTGACCTACTCATATGTTCCAGGAAGGCTTCTGTCTCCAATACGTCTGTATCTGGTGCTCTATAAAACACTGATACCCTGCATTTTTTCCCCACTATTCCCAACAGTTCAATTGTTATAATTTCTACTTTTCCTAGCTCAACTGTCTCTTCTATTCTCCTAATCTCTAAATCTTTCCTAACAAAAAGAGCAACTCCTCCTCACCCTCTTTCCTCCCTGTTTCTATTAATCAGTTTATAACCGGGTATATTCTGAGACCATCCTTTTCATTCTTCCACCAAGTCTCAACCACGCCCACCATATCCAACTCATCCTCTTTCATTAGAATTTCCAGTTCCAAACTACATACTTTATTTAAGCTCCTAGCATTAAAAACATGACCTTTACGGTCTTAACCCTTTTAACTTTGCTTCTGTTTATCATTTTTCCTACTATTCTCTTTGTTCATCCCCTTCCATTTAGTTTGAACTAATTTCTATCTCTTTTTCAGCCTCATCCCCAACATTCTACTTCTCCTATAATTAAGGTGGAGTCTATCCTTACAAAACAGTTTGTTTCTATTATTAAACATTCCAGAGTGCCTTATAAATCTAAATCCACTTGAATTAGCCCATTTCAGCAACCATTCACAATGCTTTTCTCCTTTGCTTATAGACCGATGCCCTGGTTCAGGTAAAATTTCCAGATTAATATCTCTACTCTTTTCCTCTAGCTTTTGACCAGCTTTTAATATTCCTCCTGCATTTCTGGCAGTGTCTTTTCACAATATCATTTATGCCCACTTGAATTACAGCAACTTGTTTTCCCAGCTGCTTTAAAATATTATCCATCATGTTATACAAATCCTCAATTCCTGCTCCAGAAAAGCTACTAACCATCCTATTCTTTTATCATTTCTACAGATATACTGATCTGTGAATTTTATAATGGAATCTCCTATAACCACCACCTGTCTCTCCAATTGTTCTTCTTGACTTTCCACACATTCCTGCTCCTCCCCATTCCTTTTCCTAGGTTCTCTCAATATGTCAAAACTATTTCTCAGCTGTATTTCTTCTGTTATCAAATCACTTTCCCATTTTCACTCCCCATTCTACATTTTCCACTAATCCTCATTCTTTTTGATCCATTTGGATCCTGCACTAATCTAATATATCCTTAACAGCATCAAAGATGATAACCCTAGGCCCCTTTCCACTTTGGTGACAGTCATCTCCTCTCCCCAACCTGTAGCTCTTCCCAGGGTTCCTCTACCCAGGTGCATTATTTTTCACTTCTTTACAATGAACCTCAGTTGGTACATCTCTGACTATCTTTTAAACTTCTCCAGGTCCTGCTTTCATTTTCTTCACCCTTTCTGGAGTATCCACCCTGTTGCAGATCTTGGTGTCATCTGCAAACAGGCAGACATTTCCTTCCAGCCCTCTGCAATGTCACTAATGAAGACATTGAACAGGACTGGTCCTAGTACTGATCCCTGTGGTACTCCACTGGTCAACCCCTCTCCCCAGATTGTACCCCATTTACCACCACCTTCTGTCTGTTAACCAGTTCCCAACCCAGTTCACCACCTTGTCTCCCATGCCCAGACTACCCATCTTGTTAATCGTCCTTCTATGTGGGACAGTGTCTAAAGTTGCTGAAATCTAGATAGGCAATGTCTACCCTCCTCCTGATTAAGTTCCCTAGTCTCCCAATCAAAAAAATTATTAGATTCATTTGACATGACCTTATGCTGTGAATCCATGTTGCCTCAGATCCTGAGCATCACTGGATTCCATATATGCTCACTATCCTTTCTTTCAGCAGTGTCTCCATGATCCTTCCCACCACTGAGGTGAGGCTGACTGGCCTGTAGCCACCTCTGCAGGTGGTGGTCTGTATTCCAACTTTCCCACTGCTGCTAACTCTCCTTCCCAGCCTTGCACATCTGTATTCCTTGCATGCCACTGGAGACCAGACTCTAAAAACAATCAGAAGACCCATAGCTACCATTACTGGCAAGTGTAGGAGCATTAACTCTCCCAATGGACCATGCTTGATACATCCATGCACTCCCACCCTTATTTTACAAAGAATGTCCTATCACTGTAAAACAATGCATTGGTGCATGGATGGTACAAAACTATTTATATTTATATTTATTTATATTTATTTCTAAGAATCAGTTTACAACCTTTGAGCCAGAGGCTCGTTTCAAAGGTACTTCTCACATAAAGACATACATTGTGTTTTGGTTACATAGCATAGATTTGCAAAACAATAGGCGCTCAACAGAGGCTCTGCACACTGTGGTCAGACAAATACAATTAGGTTACAGGGTACATGTAATTGATAACAGGTGTTACACAAGTTGGTATCAAGTGAGCAATCTAGTTGGTAAACACTCTAAACAGCTGGCACTGGCCAGGTTAAATATAGGTACACGGAGGAGGTAGCCCTCATTTTGAAATTGTGGTGAGCTGAACCCAAATTTAGATGCATACAAATCTCTGGATGGTGTTAGAAATACATTTTGTAAAATGCAGTTTGTTTTTCTAGATAATTGATAGGTGCCAACAGTGATTCTGATAAGGGTGGCAGGTAGAAGATTTTCACTTGCATTTTTAAAAGTAAGGTGAATAAGACACAATTAAGATGCACACAAGTGCTGTAAATCTGGAAAAATGCTACTTTGAATTACCAGTTAATTATGCAATGATGTATTCTATGTAGTGTGGCACATTACAAATTGGTGTGTGCCAGGCCTCATTAACACTTTTCTGTACAGTATGTCCTAAAATGACATAAATAAAATGGAGAGGTATTCCCAGCACTCATTTAAAACATTTTATGATAAGTATTTCCAAAACACCTTATTTGGAGCCCTGGAGGCAAGTGAAAATTAGGCTACGGTCAGTGAACGATTAACCATGGAGCTCCTTACCTCTTGTTGCTCTCCTTCATGCTGTATTTCTTTTTTGTGATACTGGCCCAAAAGGAAGGAGGAATCGTAATCTGGCACATGGCGGTCAGAGCGGAGATGTGCTCATTTCCTACAACAGTACATCTTTTTCAAATTTATTCTCCAAATTGCATATTATGTAAGGTGTTGAGTACTTGGTGATGGCAGAAGTCAACTAACCAGAGTTCTTGTTAGTTGGACTATGCCATCATTAGGTACCAAAACCTGATTCATAATCAGGAAAGTAGAGGACAGATGCTCCATTGAAAAGGAGCACAGCCTATGCTCTGCTATAAAAACATCATAGTAGGTAAGAAGCGTGGGGATGTTTAGCAGGATCAGGAAGTGGGAAAGTGATCATGGGCAGCCCCTGGGGGTAAATTATATGGTCCATTACCTTCTTTGGGGCCAGTAGAAAGAAAAGCCAGCAAGAAGATAGCATGGAGGTGTTCACTAAGAGGTAAGGGAGCTCCTGTTTAATATTGTTATGGTTTGAAAGGGAGATGATAACTTTGCACTGGGATGCCACCCCACTGTCAAGTTACCTTTGCCTCAATCCCTTAATATACTATTGGAAACAGGGAAAAAAGACACTGCAAGAAGCCTGACTCATTGCCGCCTTGCAAGATCATTGGACACAGTTCAGAAGCTGAAGGAAGGGATGAAGAAATAAATATTCAGTCCATCCCTATTGAAGGCGACATCTTATCTGACCATGCCACACTTCCTGGGGATGTGACATCTCATCCGACCACACCACACTTCCTAGGAATGCTGATCAACCAACAGTTTCTGGCCAGTTGAAAACAATGAAATGATCACTGACCTTCATGATGACTGCAGCAGCACAGAGTCTTCAAATTACCCTGAAGAACTGATGACCAAATATTCTCAACAAGTAAGTAACTACAATATTTGTCTTGCATCTCTTAGTTCAATAAATGGTGATACAGCTGTGATTCAGCTATTTCCTACCAGTATCCCTGCATGTTTTGAACATTGTTATAGTTCCTGATTTTTTTTACATACACATTTCCTGATCCATGTTTGCGGTCACTTTTCTTTATAACAGATGCAGGCACACACACACACACACACACACACACACACACACACACACACACACACACCACAGTACTGCGGTGGCCTCCTGATGCATGCCCACTACTAACTACACTAGCCTCAGGACTCCACCTGGGGCAGTTGTACTGTAAGGGATGACAAGGTCCCTCCCTCACCCCCTCTGACCTGTGACCCATGCTTGTTCACAAACCAGGGTGTCTGTTCACCAAGGTTGTGGTTGGTATGTACTAACTCGGCTTTATGGAAGCAGAATAAGGCACATCACACAGCACCCTGAGGTGTTGTACTTCAAAATTAATATTTCTTTATAATGTATGGTAAGTGCCTATTAACCCCATAATCAGCAGTCACACAGCTTGGTTATGCACTGTTTAGAATTTTAAAAGTTGTTAACCACACTTCAGAACTTCCAAACAATGGCATAAGAAAAAGAATGCACTAGAGTTCCATAATTCTCACACATAGAATGCAAAGTGTTTTTTCACCATACACTATAAAAGATGATGGCTGGGATCAGGTGACAACCACGCTGTAATCACCTCTCGTGGTTGCCTAGGGCTACCTGTAAAACTCGAGGCTGCGGCTCGAGGTTTATCATTTTGTCCTAGCAACCACTGAGGTGATTACAGTGTGGTTATCACCAATCCCCAGCCATTATCCTCTAAGTTATACTTACTCAGAGGCCAGATCATGTATAGTGGATGTTAACCAGACTATCAAATGGAAGCACCCTCCAGTGGCAGCAAACACACTTCCAAACATAGCAAACTAAATGATAAAGGTTTCCTATTCTCAAGGGATTTTTAAAATCCTAAATGTATTGACTGATTTGGTGCTATTACTGCCTGGGTGTTGCAGCTTATGTTGATGCAATTTAATTTAAATTTCCTATGCAGTCTCCCATCACATGCATCTTGTGTGCTTCAGTGAGCAAGGGGAGCATTCAATCCACCTGAAGTTGAAGGGATTGACTGACTGCAATGGAGGGCAAACTATGATCCTTTCCACTTGCAGAAAATCAAAAAGAATGATAAAATATACAAACTGACTTTACTGACATAAGCTACAACACCATACAATGCATATTTTCTTAACACTGACAATTGCTGTTAGAAATCATGCTTGGAATAAATGGCCACTGTGCATATAGTAGCAGTTGGCATCACCTAATGTATTTTGTTTCCAACAATTAATAGTAATTATTGGTTTTCTTCTTTGTCAGGTGGCTGTGATGCACATTTAATTGAGGACATTGGAACCTTCATTAATGCAACAAGGTGTATGTCAGAAATAGACAAAATACTAGCAACACTATCCAGTGGCCAGAAGTACCATATATTGAGGAACCACTTCAAGCCAAGCAGTGATTATTTATATCTATCAACATGCATGAATGGGTGTAACTGTGGATTCAATAGTAGCAAGTGGTTGAAGATTTAGAAGCTAGTGTATAGTCTAAAGATTGATGGTGTGTTTTGCCTCCTGTGTGCACTGTTTGTTCATAAATGTGATGACAAAGGGATTCTAGTGAACAAACCATTTACAACATGGACAAAATATCAGACACCTTAAGTGAACATGCCATCAAACCATATCACAGATTTGCCTGACAGGCAGCTGATGTATTCAGAATGTGAATGGAGAAGCCCCAAAAAGTATTCCTGGTATTCTCAATCAGTGAAGGAGGAAAACATTGCCCAGAATCATCATATACTCTTAGACTAATAGCCAAGGCAGTGTTATACTGTGGAAGACAGTGCATTGCTTTGAGGGGTAGCAATGAAAGATTATCACACTGTGTCAGTCATTAAAATTGCCTTACACTACTGCACCTTCTTGGAGAATCGGATACAATTATGAAGCAACATATTGAAGCCTGTTGGAAAACACAAATTGAAAACAAACTAAGTCAAGTACATTACATGTCTCTTATGTCACAGAATGAGATTATTGAAGTGATTGGTCTACAGATTATTCAGATGTGCATAGTCAGTGAAGTACAGGAAGCACAGTACTTGCTATAGTGGTTGATGAGGTTACATGCCATAACCATGAACAGATGCCTTTAGTTATTTGATTTGTAGACATGATCAACAACATTAGAGAGGAATTTATAGAATTTTTGAGCTAAAGGTCACAACAGGTGTTGCCAATGCAAATGAAATAATCTATGACCCTGAGAAAGGTGGCCTGAATCTAAAGAATATTAGAGGCTATGGGTATGATGGTGCCACTGCAATGTCAAGTGACAGAGTTGGAGTGCAAGCTCAGTTAAACAACATGCACCTTTAGCAACATATATGTCCACTGCAGTGGACATTGCCTGAACTCTGCCATTGTGCATTCTTGCAAAATTCCAACAGTATGGAACACGTTGGATAAAATGAAGGAAATATGCATGTTTTCAACCACAGCCCAAAGAGAGAGGGATTACTGAAATGCATCATAAGTAAACACATTGAAGGAGCAAAACCGTGGAAACCATTATTAGATTTGTGCCACACCAGATGGGCAGAACGTGATGAGGTATTTCAACATTTTTACCAGGCATATGTTTACATGGTGATTGCCATGGAAGTAATAGCATATGGCCATCATGCAGAACAGTATGATGAATCATTTACCAGAAGCAACTGGGACCCAAAGACAAAGACTGATGAATGCGGACTCTTATCACCTTTGACTTTATCATTAACTTGACGCATCAGATATTTAACATTATCCCATCTACATGGCATTTCTGTAAAACTTCAGAGTACCACATATGACGTTATCAATACATATTCAATGGTGAGCAGTACTTTCAATTCCTAACTACTGTATCAGTACACCTTGAGGAAGTTTTTACATTTAGAATGACCTAAAGAACACATCCTCACTTCAGCATGTGCTTTCAGAAATAAGAGACTTCAGATGTAACAATTTACTACAGAATAATTTAATTTTCCTTCTCAATATTCCTTTCCAAAATTTGAAGCACATCTAGGTAGTCCATCTTTGAGGTCTGTATAGAAAACATATGCAAACAGCTGCCTCTACCCTATTTACCTCACAGTGCCTTTGTTTGACAACACCGTGCTCACCATGGAAACAGACTGTCACATATAGCAATTGGGTGGTTGGTAGGGAGAGTCAATCATTTGTAAGGATTCTGTAAAATTTTGATGCATTATATACAGTATTTAGATGGCCAACTGCAAGGAAAGTAAAAAATGACTATAAAGTAATTAAGTTAAAACATAATTGGTGTACTGCTAGTATTTTTATGCTTTTATGCTTTTCATTATAATAAACATTCACTCTTTTATGGTTTATCATTTCCATAGGTATCTGATGAGAAGTACACATATGCTGCTCTTCAGGAAGATGTGCTGTCGCTTCAGCAAAACATACACACACAGCGGTATCCAAATTAATTCCCTCAGCCCAAAAGTTTGAGACCATAATGCTGACATTCAAGACTCTGACAGTAATTGATCCTGAATCCAAATATCTCAAAAATGTACTCTAGAAAACGGATAGTAGCAATTTTTTTGCAAAGCACTAAAATAAAAATAAATTCTAAATCTGAATTCAGTCTCTGAGCCACAGAATACCTTATATGTGTATGTAGTTGCAATACTATGGGCGTCTCAGCACTTTTCAGTTCTCTGTTTCCATATAAATTCAGCCATTCTGTTTTCCAATTAAGGGCACTGAACATAAATCTGCCTTACTGCCCCAATTACAGCGAGGTGTTGCTGCAGCAATATCATCCCCGACAGCTCAGAGGTCGCCAGTGAAACTGCAGTCCCCTACTAATGTGAGGGGGAAGATTAAGATATGTTGATACTTCCAGCATCAGGAAACCCCATAAAACGGTTCTCATCCCATCATATGAACTGGTAGTGCGGGCTTGCTAAAATGATTATAGCGATTAAATATGCGTACCTGTACATCTGGCTGGTAGGTGAGGTTGCAACTTAAGATATACAGTTAATTAAAATGCTTCTATTTGTAGTGCCATAGCCTTCTCAACCTACACAAAGAACCAGCATGCCCTCTGGTAGCCTAAAATAATGTGGCTGTGGCAGGATTTGTTGCTTGGGAGAAGGTGCTAGGTTCTGAGATGAAAAATGAAGGGTGCTCAGGGCATGGTATCGTAATACTCTACAGTAGGGGAAATAACATGAGTCTCATTCATGAGAGGCAAGATTTACCAGTTAAAATTTACAAATGGTCCAGTGGACACTGAACTGCAAGGAGCTGCATGTATGTTAAATGGTGGGGAACTTGTAATGTGGGAATTATAATAGTCAGGAAGAGACGCGATTCGGAATGAGGACGCGGGATAACAGTCTTGGAAGACGGTCAATGGAATAAGTACCTAACTCCACAGAGCATCAGACTAGCAGAAAAGGTATGAGTTAAGTCTCAGAGACCAATAATGGCTGGAGACAGCAGCACAGAAGCTAATGCACCAGCTGAGACAACAGAGGAATATTATCTGCTAAACTTGGCTATTCCATTAATAGATCACATTACTTCTGAACTACAGTCACAGTTCACTGGTAATTAAAAGTTTCTTCTATTTATGTCTTTGTAACCGGGTAAGCAGACTAATCCAGAGGACAGTTTTCAGTTACAACCTAAGCCACAGGTGGCAGACATTACATATCAGCAAGAAGAAAAAATGACTCACCTTAGTAATCTTGTTTCTTCCAATGTATTCTTCTATATTCATAACTCTCTGCAGTTAGCCTGCTCAGTAGAACTGCCCAGAGAATGGAACTATAAGCTAATGATGTAATCATTGGCACATGACAATTATTCAAACTGCTACCCTCATCTGCTGCACGCTCTATCAATGCCTCAGTTTTCTAGGAAGCTCATAAGACAACCTATTTTAAAAAATATTCAAGCCTGAATGCTGCTTAGTACAGCACAACTATACTCTATGTCTATATAATAAAGCTGACACTAATGATTATGGTATCAGTCCTACCTCAAAATGACCAGAATCACCTGGGAAAAAAGAACGGTAAGATAAAACCCTAGAGGATTAAAGGACGTTTGCCTGTGTCTGGGATTATCAGGTAAGAAGACCATTCAGAGGCTCTGGTTCTGGTAGGGAGGTAGGGAGGAGAGTTATGAATATGGAAGAATGCATTGGAAGAAACAAAATTACTAAGGTGAGTAATTTTTCTTCTAACCCCATGTATTCTTCTTATATTCATAACTCTCTGCCGACTTCAAAGCAGTACCTTTGGAGGTGGGCAGAGAATCTACTTAGGAAAGAGGCTCTGCAGGACTGCTGTGCCAAACCTGGCATCACTTCTGGACTGCAAGTCCAAACTATAATGTTTAGTAAAGGTGTGTTCTGTCCTCCAGGTAGCTGCTTTACAGATCACCACTAAAGGGATATCACTAGAAGCTGCTAGAGAAGCAGCTGTACCCCTAGAAGAGTGGGCCCTGAAGCCTGCTGGGCCTGTTTCCCAGATTTTGTGTAACAAAACTGAATGCATTGAACTATCCAGCGAGATTGATCTCTTGGAAGCTGGGGTGCCCTTTCCCACATTCCCATAAGTGAGAAAACGTTGTTGTTTATCATTTCTGTTATCCTTGGTATGGGTCAAAATAACTCAATGCCCTTTTACATCCAGACTATGGAGCCTGTGCTCCTGAACTGGCATGTTCTGTGAAGAAGACTGGCAGTGTCATGGACTGATTTAAATGGATATCAGAAACTACCTTAGAAAGAAACCTCCTGTTAGTTCGATGTACTACTTTATCATTATGAAAGGTTAAATAATCCTTTTCCACACGTAATGCTTGCAATTTGCTTATTCTTCTAGCAGAAGTGATTGTCATCAAAATACACAGTTTTCCAAGTGATATACTGCAAGTGGGCTGATGACATTGGTTCAAAGGAGGTTTCATGAGCTGAGCAATGCAAATGTTCAGATCCCATACAGGGACTAGCTCTTTAATAGGAGGATGTAAGTGACTTAGCCCTTTAAAGAACTTTTGAAAATGGGATTAGATGCAAGGGAAACTTATTCCTGCAGAAATAAAAGCTGAAATTGATGTCAAATGCACCTTCAGAGATGTATTTTCAGACCTTGTGAGTGTAATTTAGTAAGATATTCCAACAGCACTGGGATTTCTGACTGGGAGGGAGAAATATGCTTGGCATCACACCAAATAGAAAACCTTTTCCATTTTGCATTATACGTTTTCTTAGTAGATGGTTTTCATATGCTTTTAGGATATCCAGGACAGCTTGAAAAATTGTAAGGTTGCAAACTCCAAGTCCTCATGGGCCAGGCCTTGAGCCTGAGTGACCTGAGATTCAGATACAGGATCTTCCCTTGGTGGGAAGTTACTAGATTGTGCCTCCTGGGTAGGAGGATTGGTCTGACACCGACATTGACAGCAGAAGGAGGTACCATAGCTGCCTGACCCAATCTGGTGCTATCAGTATCATGGAAGCAGGCTATGAACCGAGTTTGAGTAGCACTCTGAAGATGAGAGGGAAGGGAGGAAAGGCATACAATACAGATGCCTTCCTGACCAGTCCATGGCTAGACCATCCAGAGGAATTGTACCCTCACTGATGGCCCCAACAAAATAGGGGCAACATGTGATTCTCCTGAGATGCAAAGAGATCTACCTCTGGAGTGCCCCATCGTCAAACACTGAGTCCAGCACCTGTCTGTTCAGAGACTATTTGCAATGTGCCTGGTTGATCCTGCTTAAGGCATCTACCAGGGTATTGTCCTTTCATGGTACAGGAATGGCCTGCAAGGAAGCTGTTAGAGAGTAAGCCAGTTCCCAGATTTTCATGCTCTGTGCACAGGGATCCGACCTTGTTTCCCCCTTGTTTGTTTATGTAGAACATTGTAGTAGTGTTGTCTGTTCTGAACTGCACCACCTTGTTGTGTAAAGCTGAGAAAACATTTGAGTGCCAGAAACACTGCTCGGATCTCCAGCTGATTTATGTGGATGAGAGACTCTACACTTGACCAAGTGCCATGGGTAGTGTGCTGTCCTATATGAGCACCCCATCCAAACAGAGAATCATCTGTTGTAAGAATGACTGAGCGGTTTCCCTCTGAAGGGAACTCCTGCTCTTAGATTGTGGATGTCTGTCCACCACTGAAGGGACTGGATCACAAATTATTACAGGAACCAATTTTAACTTTCTGTCTTTTCTTTGGAACCAGTGTGCCTGTAGATGAAACTGAATGTCCCTCATTCAAAGTCTTGCACCAAGACCACTCCTGTTGCTGTAGTCATGTGTCCCAGTATTTGCAAGTGTCGCCTTCCTGGACATGGCCTTCCCAGCTTGAATGAGGCAATCAGTTGCAGAATAGACTGAACCCTGTCCAGTGAAAGAAAAGCTCTTCCTTTTAAGGTATTCAATTATGTGCCAATGAAATGCAGGACTTGAACTGGTGTGAGAATAGACTTTTCCTGGTTTAACAGAGCCAGAGAATGTAACATATTTTTTGTTATTTCCAGGTGTGCTTGCATCGGCTGAAATGACTTTCCCACTATTAGCCAGTTGTTGAGATAAGGAAAACTGAAATTCCCAACTTTTGCAGGAATACTACTACTACTGCCAGGCATTTTGTGAATACCCTTGGTGCTGAGGTGATACCAAAGGGATGGGCTGAGAACTGGTAGTGGCCTGAAGGAGTCTGAATCTGAGATATCTTCTGTGAGACTCCCTTATGGGGATGTGGAAATAGGCATCTTTAAATTCAGAGATGCCAGCTAATCTCCCTGTTGGATGACAGGCAAAATTATAAACCGGTTACCATCCTGAATTTTGATTTTACCAGATATTTGTTCAGATGCCTTAGGTCTAGAATAGACCGCCACTCCCCATTTTTCTTTTGGTAATAAAGTACAGAGAATAAAACCCTTTGGCCCTCTGAAGGTTTGGCACCTGCTCACTGCTTTATGTTGAGCAGGGTTTGAACCTCCTTTCTAGGAGCTGTTTTTGAGAAGACAGGCTGGTTTGAACAGCCTTGACTTCAGAGGAGGGGAGATTTGAAACTCCGAGATGGTCCCTGACTCATTAATTCCAATACCCACTTGACCGTGGTTATGGCCTGCCAGGCCTGGAAGAAGTGAGCCAGTCTGCCTCCTACTGTGATTAGGGAGGCGGCCTTGGCAAATGAGTCAGGGATTTTGTTTCAGTGGGGCCTGAGCCTGGGTGGATTGGGAACCCTCCTGGAGCCCCACCCTACCTCTGGCCCTGTAATACCCAGTCTGCTTTGGGTATGGCTGCAGCTGTGGGTCAGCTTGAGCTTGATAGAAGGGCTACCATATGAGGACCTTCCTCTGCCTCCCTTCCATAAGGCCTATATGAAGTAGAAGGCCTGTCCTTAGAGGAATTACTCTTATAGGTGGCTTTGTATTCGTCCACCTTCTTCATATACTCTTCGACTTGTTTACAGGAGAGGAATGATTTCATACAGGAAAGTCCATGGCCTTAGTCTGGGTGTCCTGTGTTAAGTTGTATCTCTTAACCAAGCAAACCTTCTCTGGGCTGCAGTCAGAGCCATAGACCTAGCAGCATTATCATTGGCATCTGCTGCCATCTGGAACTAGTATTTAGATGCTTCCAGTCCAAATGTGGCTGTTTCTGCTAGGTCATCAGAGATAGGGAGGAACCTTCTCTGACATGGCAAAACCAACTGCCACAGTGTTTTTGATACTGTGCAGAGTAGGTCTGGTAATTAGCTTGTCTGACCCCCCAGAGGCAGCTAAATACCCTTTTTATTTTTACATGCTTTCCATTTTCATTGAATCCTTCTCAGGAGGATGAGCGGATGAAGGAACCCTCGCCTTCTAGCAGGCTGCCTGTTGGACTATACCCTGATGATCAGGGTGAGAATAGAGGAATTCAGCTCCTTTTCTGTCCCATTGGTACTTCTTGTCAGCCTTCTCATCCAGAGGCATGACAGAGTTAGGGTTCTGCAGGATTTTGAATAAATCCTTCTTGAAGAATTTATTAATAGGCAGAACATTTTTCTAGTGGGTGTTAACCCATCATTTCCATATACTCTGCCTCCTTCTCATCTTCTATGACCTCGGTGGTAGCAAGGTCAAGGGCATCTACTATTTTCCTTGCAAAGAAAAAGTGAGAGGAAAATCCTCAGGCCTGGGAGGAGAGCCAAATTCATGCTCTGGTGAGATTTCTTGTTCAATGAGCTCATCATCATTCTCCTCTGGTATTTCATACTCCTCAGTATCTATCTCATGAGACTGGGGCTCTGAGGATGGAGTAATCTCCTGAATACTTGGAGGAGGAGGTGTTAGAGAAGGTATGAACCCTGAATTGCCTCAATGACTTTAATAGCCCTGGCAATCTCCCTCAGCAGTAGGCAGACTATGAGGCACAGAAGAATCCTGTTGGTTTTCCTGGGGTTCAACATGCTTGGTCTTCTTTGTCTTTGTCTCCCCTGGCTGCTGGAGGTCTGAATCCAAGCATGGAAGAAGGACACTACTGAAGGCTACAGGAAGTTCCTGTCCAAGAACAGGAAGGGTGAGAGTTGTAAGGCACATAAGCAGTAGGAAAGTAGGTGTAAAAATACATAGAGGGAGGAGACAGTAAGCATACAAAGCAACAGGAGAGGGACACAAAATAAGTCAAGATGGGAGTGGTGCAGTGCAATGGCTATGGGGCAGCAGTGTTCGGAAGACATTCTGGAGGCTGTGATGCTGCCCATTTGCAGGAACCTCTCTGGTCTGAGGAGGAGGATGTCCATCTCCAGGCTGACCTGGCAAGGATTAGGTGAAACCTCTTCCTCCACTCAAGGACTACCGGGCCACCACCGCTACCTCAGAGGTTGCCAAGAAAGAAGAGCAGTTGGACCAAGGTGGGCTCAGAAAGGGAGAGGGTGGTGGAACAGAGGTGCATCCTCCAGTTGTACCTCTCCACAATTCATATGCTGTTCTGAACAGTGGTTCCTCTATGGAGGCACCTGCAGAGAGAGACCAAGGAGGATGCTGGGAACATCCACAAAGAGACCCACAGGAGGGTGGCATGAGACCCCACAGGGAGGAAATAACTCCTGGTGGGGGACTCAATCATTGGGGGTAGAAGTGGGGAGGAAGGGATAGGAGGTAAGGTGCCTTCCAGGTGCCATGGCTTAGAGGGACAGGAAGGATCCTCAGGATCGCAGGAGCAGCTGCACGAGGGAGGGAGCTGGATATCATTGTCCACCTAGGGACAAATGACCTGGCTGTGAATGGGATCAGAGCAATGCAAGAGGAGTTTGTAGAGTTGTGGAGGGGCCTTAGACAAGTAGCATGTATGGTAACCTTCTGGAGGTGCTGCCTGTCTATGGCAAGGATGACATGATAGGGTATTCTGCACCATAGGATTCAATAAATGGTCAAAAACTGGTGTGGAGCTCGGGGTTTGGCTTCATTGGGGACAGGGAGCCACCTAGAGGATGTAGGCCTATACTGGTGCGATGGTCTGCCTCTTTCTGGGGGGACCAGGATCCTAGGTGGTAGTTTTAAATGCTTCATTGGCAAGCATTTAAACTAGTCAAGGGAAGGCACTGAAAAGGATCAGAAATCCATCCTCCCCACAAACACAGTAGTTAGAGATGTAAACACCAAGGTATAGAAGTCAGTAGGGAGCAGGACAGGGTAAATGCAGAAAAAGGCAGTAAGGACAGGGACGGGCTAAAAGGGTAAGGCCATCAAAAATGGAAGGTGATGAATACCAATGCCCACAGTCTGTGTAACAAGCTCCCTGAACTAGTGGCCTTGATGGAAGAGGGATGCCTGGTTATTGTGGCAGTCACTGAAACATGGTACACAGAGAACCATGACTGGGATGTCAACATACCAGGATACACAATCTACAGAAGGGACAGGGTGGGTAAAAGAGGAGGAGGTAGCTCTCTATATAAGGGAAGGGATTAAAGCAGCAGAACTAAAGAGGATACGGGAAGTTGATGAGTCACTATGGGTCACTCTGGAGACGGAAAATGGCACCACAATCCACATGGGAGTTTGTACAGACCCCTATCTCAGGGGAGGAAATGGACAAGGAAATGATAGAAGGCATCCTTAAAATGGAAGAAAAAGGGTTAACTGGAGTACCTTTGCTGCAGGCATCCAAGAAACAGGGTCATTCTTGATGCCCTACTGGGGCATGACTCAGAACTAATGCTGGAACCCACTCGGGAGGAAGGAATCTTAGACCTGGTACTCTCAATTGGGGAAGGGCAAAGGATCTCAGATTCAGAAGTGGGTACCATCTGGAGAACAAGTGACCACCAAACAGTGTGGTTCACAATAAACACAGCCATAGAGTCAAACCATACAAATACAAGAGTATTGGACTTTAGGAGGCTGACTTTGGGATAATGAGAGAGTACCTGAGAAAAAGCACTAGCAAATGAGTAAGAAGGAGGGTGGAGGAACAATGGGAATAATCAAAACAGTCATCACGAGAACAAGCCTTTGTGTGAAGCAAATCAACAAAACAAAATGAAGGAAAAAACTCTATGGTTCTCAAAAGAGGTGGAAGGAAGGTTAACTCATTGCCTCCACAGGAGCTCTCTGAAGTTGCACCACTTGTCTGCTGTATCTGTTAACAGTGAATCCTGAGATTTTCTAAGCAAAACCAGAATTGTTTCAAGAGGAACTTTTCTGCTGGAAAGTCAGCTGTTGTAACAGATACAGTAATGTTAAATACATGCCAAAATGCTATTGCACAGAGAATCAAAATCTGTGACAGTGATATGTTTTCGAACATTTATATGCTGCTGAAAATATTCTTAACTTTACCAGTGACTTCTTGTGAATGGGAAAGAAGTGCTAGTACCCTGTGGAGGTTAAGTACTTACTGTACTATACCTTTGTGCTACAATGGGACAGCAGCGACTAAGTGCTCTTGCACTAATGCACATTAACTGTGACTTAAATGTAGACATTGACATGGTTGTAGATTTATTTGCAAAATGCCCCTCACAGCCATGCCTTGAGCCTGAGAGACCTGAGATTCGGTACAGGATCTTCCCTTGGTGGAATTTAAAAATTGTGCCTCCTGGGTAGGAGGATTGGTGTGGACACTGATATTGACTGCAGAAGGGATGCATGGCTGTCTGGCCCAGTCTGGTGCTATCAGTATCATGGATGCAGGCTGTGATTTGAGTTTGAGTAGAACCCTGAAGATGAGATGGAAGGAGGAAGGTATATAGATGCTTTCCTGACCAGTCCAGGACTAGGGTATCCAGGGGAATTGTACCTCTGACTGGTGGATTGCAACAAAATAGGGGCAACATGAGATTCTTGTGATAGGCAAAGAGATATATCCCTGGGTGCCCCTCATCTGAACACTGAGTCCAGAACCTGTCTGTTCAGAGACAATTCATGATGTGCCTGGTTGATCCTGCTTAAGGCATCTGCCAGGGCATTGTCCTTTTCTGGTACATGAGACGGGCTTGCAAGGAAGCTTTTAGAGACTGCGCCAGTTCCCAGATTTCATGGCCTCTGTAGACAGGGGATCCGACCTTGTTCCTCCTTGCTTGTTTATGTAAAACCTTGCAGTGGTTTTGTCTGTTCCGACCTGCACCACCTTGCCCTGTATTAACTGGCGAAAACTTTTAGAGCCAGAAATACTGCACGGACTCTAGCAGATTTATGTGGAGGAGAGACTCCACATTTGACCAAGTGCCATGGGTAGTGTGCTCTCCTACATGAGCACCCCATCCTAACAGAGAAGCATCTTTTGTAAAATGACTGAGGATTTTCTCCTCTGAAAGGGAACTCATGCCGTTAGATTGTGGACTTCTGTCCACCACTGTAGGGACTGGATCACAAATTTTGTTACAGGAATGTTTTGACATGTGGTCTTTTCTTTGGCACCAGCGTGTCTGTAGATGAAACTGGATGTCTCTAATTCAAAGTCTTGCTCTCAAGATCACTCCTGTTGCTGCAGCCATGTGTCCGAGTATTTGCAAGTACTGTATCTTCTAGCAGGACATGGCTTTCCCAACTCGAATGAGGCAATCAGTTGCAGTATAGACTGAACTCTCTCCTCTGGAAGAAAAACTTTTCCTTTTAAAGGGACAGGAAATTTGTGCCAGTTGGCAGCTGTTTATAAAGTTCTTAATCTCAGAAGCGAACGAGTTCCCCTGAATTATCCAGATTTAATTGTACCCGAATAAAAAGTTATATGAAAAACTGTATTTTGCATTGTTTTGTTTTATGGGCAGCCTTCTGTTACAGTTCTCTTCATGGCACTATAACTTGAGTTTTACTATGTCATGGTTTGTGCACAGAATGCTAATTATGAGCTGTTGACCTATCCGTACTATGCTTAGAGTTCTATACACAAACCATGACAAAGTTAAAACTCCAAGTTATTGGTTCCAAGAAGAGAACAGTATCTGAATGCTGCCCATGAAAACAAAACAATGCAATATACAGTTTTCATATCACTTTTTATTCAGGTACAGTTTTATGTGGATAAAGTAGATGAATGCATATCATTTCTGAGAATAAGAACTTAATAAACAGCTGTGATTTAGAAATGATTTCCTGTCTTCTTTAAGGTATTCAGTTCTGCTCCAATAAAATGCAGGACCTGAATCAGTGTGAGAATGGACTTTTCCTCATTTAACAGGAAGACCAAAGAATGCAACAGATTTTTTGTTATTTCAGGTGTGCTTGCACCTGCCAAAATGACTTTCCCACTATTAGCCAGTCGTCGAGATAAGGTTTTCATGAGGAATGCTACTACCATTGCCAGGCATTTTGTGAATACCCTTGGTGCTGCTATAAGACCGAAGGGCAGGGCTGAGAACTGGTAATCACCTAAATGGAATCTGAACCTGAGATATTTTTGTGAGACTCCCTTATGGGGATGTAGAAATAGGCATCTTTTAAATCTAGAGATGCCAGCCAATCTCCCTGCTAGATGACAGGTAAAATTATGGATAGGTCACCATCCTGAACTTTGGCTTTGTCAGGTATTTGTTCAGATGCCCTAGGTCCAAAATGGGCTGCCACTCCCATTTTTCTTTTGGTAAGAAAATACCAGGAGTAAAAACCTCTGCCGCTCTGAAGGGTTGGCACCTGCTCCACTGCTTTTATGCTGATCAAGGTTTGAACCTCCTTTTCCACGAGCTGTTCTTGAGAAGGCAGGCTGGTTTGAATAGCATTGATGTCAGAGGAGGAAGGACTTAAAACTCAGAGAGAGAGACCCTGGATCGCTAATTCCAATACCACGTGTCCATGGTTATGCCTGCCAGGCCTGAAGGAAGTGAGCCAGTCTGCCCCCTACTGATATTAAGGAGGCGGCTTTGGCAAAGCAGTCAGGAATTTTGTTTCAGTGGGGCCTGAGTCTGGGCAGATTAGGGAAGCCTGCTGGAGCCTTCTAGCTTCGCCTATAATACCCAGTCTGCTGTGGGTATGGCTGCAGCTGTGAAACAACTTGAGGTTGATAGAAGGGTCTACCATAGGACCTTCCTCTACCTCCCCTTCCATAAGGCCTATAAGGCGTAGAAGGCCTGTCTTTGGATGAATTACTCTTATAGATGGTTTTGTATTCATCCACCTTCCTAAATCCTGAGTCCGCTCTCTGTATAATTTAAAGTGTAGTTCATCTCATTCTTTATTATTTGGAGCATAGTAATTAGCTCTTTTGCTTGCCGAGTTCACTCTTACCAGAATTTAGAGTACAGTTCATCTTAATCTTTAATTAAAGCACAGTAATTTGTTCTTCTGCTGAATAAAAGGCACATATATATTTTTGTAAAACACTGTAAAACACTTAAATATGATAGCGTATAACAACATGATATATAAATATACACAATTAGAATAATACAATAAAGGAGAAAGTATCCAGACAGAAATGTAAAATACACATGAAAGTGAGGGTAGTTTAAATATAAGAGATCCAAAGGATTTAGGATTGAGAAATGGATTTTTCAATAAAATGTTTGTAAACACAAATCAAGGCGAAGGGGACTTCCTGGAGTTTTCTTTTACTCCAGCAAGGTTCTTTACTGACCGGCCACCCAGGTAACATCAGACATGATGTCAGCACACCCCAGGTGTGCAGCCTAGTGTGCGCCTTCTTCTTCACCTGGAAGGTGGTAGTAAACTTTACATTACAACAGAGTGGCATGTAATGGTGACGGAGTAGCGGTGTTCTTTGCCAAATATTTGTGAACTACCAAGTGAAAGAACAAAACGAAGAGTGGGGCACAGGTAGAAAGAGCAAAGTTTCCTGCTCATAGACATTGCTCTTTTTAAAAAAGAGTTGGAATTTAAGATATTCAAGACTTTATCAAACAATGTTGTTCAGTTTAATTTAGAGAACAGATTGAAGGCACTGATTTCACAAGAGGGCTCTGATATGATGAACATTTGCCCTCTATAAACTACAAGTAAGATGCTAAAATACATAGAAACTTATATAAAATAATGGAAGAGGACCTTTAACTTGTATTAACTCAGATAATGTTTTTTTAGATAAGGAAGCAATGGAAAATTTGTTGGCAAATAACGTGGCGCTCACCCCCACACACACACACACACACTGACTACAGAGACTAAGATATGTCCTAAAAATTATGATTTATCAGATCTGTTCCACCTGTAACTAATAAATAAATATTATGTAAAAATATCAAAAGAATGTGAAATACATAAAACATAAGAATCAAAAGTGTATATTAAACATAAATCTTCTTATATTTTGTTTCATTTAGATAAAAACAAGTAAGCTCCAAGTCTGAGGAAGGAACTTAGATAGTTCTGTAATGTTACAGTACACAAAATGAATAAGGAGCATGTGAAAAAATATGGAATTATAAAAATAATAAAGCAAGTTTGAAGAAGAAGATTTTTGCTCTGTTCATTAAGGATAGATTGAGACTTTTCTCTGACTTTATTTACATTAATCCGTATTGTCTCACTCCCTGCTTATTTTAAACTCATAAAAGTAATAAAATGAACCTTGGAAGACTGGAAAGTGGATTAAATAGCCACTTACTAACCTGTCTCAGTAAGGGGTATCCCAGGAGGCAAGTTAGGATGTCCCTTAGAATCTCTGTCTCAGTTTCTATCCAGGCCATGGGGTTCTCCCTATTGGTTGGAACATTTGCACAGATTTGGCATTGTGAAATGCCCATGCATATTAAGTTAAGTAAACTCTATCCCTCCCTTTTCCAATGTGCATAACTTTGATCTGCTACATCTAGGGTACTGTCCTCCCAAAGGAAGGTACCTATGAGAGTATTTTAAACCAGTCCTTTGGTATTTCTAATGGTATGTGAGCTAGCAGGTAGTATACCTTGGGCGCCAGTATCATCTTAATAGCCCTGAGCTTTTCTGGCAATGATAAATTAAGTTGTTTCCAGATCATTCTGCAACTTTTTATGAGTGGTAGGAAGTTAATGTTCACTAGTCTCAGTAGGTCAGCGGTAAGGTGGGCCTAGGTGCTTGATGGCCTTGGGGCCCATGCCAGGCCTGACTTGTTGGTCAAGTCCTTGGTGAGCGTGCTTATTAAGGGAAGTATTTCTGATTTACCGTGGTTAATTTTCAGTCTGAAAAGCCTACAAAGGCCCTTAAGGTATCCAGGATGAGTAGAATTCTAGTGGTTGGGTTTTCGTTAGTATCAAACAGTCATCAGCGTGAGATTGGTATGGTATTCTGTAGAACCCAGTCTAATACCCCTGATGTCTGGATGTTGCCTGATTGCTGCTGCCAAGGGTTCAATGGCCAACACAAATAGCATAGGGGACAGGGGACATCCTGGGCATGTAACCCTTTGCAGATGGAAGGGGTTTGACAGGGTTGGTTAAAACCTTGGCCATTGGGAGGAGTACAGGGTTTTGACTCATGCAGTAAATCTATCCCCAAAGTTGTACCATCTCAAGACTGCATGCAGAAACTCCTTTCCATCAAATCGAATGCTTTTGAAGTCCAGAGTGATGGCTATTGCCAGGGATGGGAGTTCTGCAGCAGTCTGAAATAGCATGCATAGTGCCTTAGATTGCCTGAGCTGATTCTGCCTCATATGAAGCTTACCTGTGCTGGGTGTATAATGGCTGGCAGGATTGACTCCAGTCTGGCTGCCAATAATTTAGCAACTATTTTGGCATCAGCATTTATTAAAGAAAAGGGCCTATAGTTGGCAGGAAGGGCTGGATCCTTTCCTTCTTTGGGCAGTACTGTTATGATGGCTTCTGAAAGGGTTTTGGGAGAGATCCTCTGTGTGAGGATTCATGCAGCATGGCAAGCAGGGTTTGGCTATTGTGTATTTTATCTGCTGGTAAATGTCTATGGGACAGCCATCGCTTCTGGGGACTTATGCGGGCCATGTGTTGTATGGCAGATTTAAGCTCCAGTTCTGTGAATGGTGCTTCCAACTCAGTTTTTGGGTGGTAGTAAGTTGTGGAAGGAGATTTTGTCCATTAAGTTTGAGAATGCCTTCGGTCCCAATTTCCTGTGAACTATAGAGCATTTTGTAAAACCCCAACATTATCTTGTTAATCCCATCTGAAGACATGCTCTGTTGTCCCTGGGGATCTTGTAGCTGCATTATACTTCTTTCTGCTTGTCTCTCTTTTAGTCTGTATGCAAGCAGTTTCCCTGCCCTCTCACCTTCAGACCAATACCTGTGTTGGCCCCTATGATTCTGCAGCTCTGCCTTTTTGTGGCCATCCAGTTAAGCTGGATTCTAAGGGACGTAATCTTGTATAGGAGTTCCGTTTTCTAGAACTTTAGGGGTCATCCTTGTATTTCTGTTTCTTTATTTTTAGTTTAGCTTCCATCTCAGAGGCCTCCTTCTCTCTCTGTTTCTACGTGTACCATAACCAATTATTTTGCCTCTTATGGCTTCTTTGAAGGCTTCCCAGATCTTGCCTCGGGAACTGAGTCTGAGGGTTGTCCCTAAAAATAGTGTTCTGCCTCCTGTGCTGCCCATATATGGAAATCCTATTATATAAAGGAAGGGGTCCAGTTTCCAGGTACAGGATCCTGGGGTCAAGAGGGAGTGAGTACAAAATTTAAAGTGAGGGGTGTTGGTCTGACAGGTACAAGGGGCTATAGATGTGTCCACTACACTGGGCATTATTTTTTGGGATCTCAGCCAGTAGTCCAATCTGCTGGATATAGAATTTGCCAGCAAAACTATGTGTAATCTTTTCCCCAAGATACCTTGGCTGCCACACATCTGAAAGCTGGTGCAGCTCCATCAGTTCGTGCATCTGCCTTAGAGAATGAGAGTGTGGGATTCTGGTCTGGATTTGAATCTGTCAAGTACAGCTTCCAGATCCAGACTGCATTCCACTCCCTATATAATCTCCAGGTTATCGAATGACAGATCCAAAATTACCCATGACTTTTTATTTTTATTTTATTTCTATTTTTATGCTCCTCCGATTGGCTGCCCCATTCTGACCACCCCAGCCCGTCCCTGGAATAGCCAGTGCTTACCTTGTACCTGGCCGGGAGGAGAACCTGCAGGGAGTCGGTCATCATCCTGCTGCCGCCGGCATTTCCTGTCTCTGTTATCACCCAGGAGCCCCAGGAGTAGGAGCACATGCGTGCAGGCACACATGTGCCCCGCCCAAGTTATGACTCCTTTCCCTCACCCCTGGCCTAACACCTGGCCCCCTCTGAGCCTGTGCCACTCCTAGCCTCCACTAGGGGTCACCATTGGCTGAGGGGTACGCATCCCCTCCCCAGAGAGGAGAGCCTGCCTGTTGGCAGCTCAATCCAGCTCCGCCCCTCCCGCTGTCGACCTCCAATGACCCGAGCTTGTTCCTGAACCCAGGTCACCCAGTGTCATGAGGTAAGGTGTCCAGCACCTCAGTGCCACCGGGCTGGCTATCACCCATGAATTTTCTTCAAAAATGCTGAGCAGTCTTTGCTTGGGTGCATACAGGTTTACCAGGAGTATTAGACCTGCTTGAGTTGCCATTTTGCTATCAACAATCTCCTTCCTTGTCTGCTTTCTGCATTGGTTTCCATCCCAGAGTTTTGTGACAGAAGATGGATATCCTTTTGGCTTTCGGCTGTGCTGTGTGCTTCCCATCCCATCCCACCCACTCCCTGACCAGATATGGGGCTTCTGTCTTAGATAATTTAGTCTCTTCAAAAAATCCTAGGTCTTCAAATGTTTCACTCGAGTCAGTATTTTATCCCATTTAATTGGTGAACTGAGGCCTTCATATTCACGTGGTGGTCACTATAGTAGTCATCGCTGCCATTTGGAATGTTCAAGGTTCTGATGTGCAATATAGATGGTTATTGATCCCCATTGTAATATAGATATTTTCTCTGTAGGGCTGAAGTCCTCACAAACCCCAGATCAGAGTCGTGTATGCTCCCCAGACCTTCTCTATCTCTGACAACCTCTTGATTGATGATTCAGAGACAATTTGATCATATAAAACTCTTTTGTTTGTACCAGTGGCCAGGCCAGCAACGTTTGACCCCTATGCTTGCCCTGTGGGTGTTTAGGCTCCGCTCAGATGGTACCTTTTCTTTGAAACACAATAATACATTCATACTGGTAAACATCAACATTCTTATTAATGTAACCATTATAACTTTACCCAATTGAGTATATAAACAGACATCTATCTGACTATATGCTATCACACTGGAGAGAGCTACCCCTCTTGGATCAAACTGACTCTGTTAGTGATCCCTGGGCTCCTCCACTGGGGAGATAGGATCTTGCTGTATTCTTATATCTGGCTACTACATTCATTTCTTAGCTGGTCTACACTTAGTTTGCTACTTTATGAACTAGTAGCTCACCCCGGGGAGGGGTTCTTTCTATTCCCATAGGAGTCAGGCACAGGCTGCTAAGGTGCATGGTTCACTTTAAGATGATGTATTTCCCTCAGTTAACCAAGCGGGTGTTTTCCCAGGTATTGATGTTCACTCCTTCTGTGTTACCCATTGCTAGTTCCACGCCATGTGAGGCTCTGGATGGGGTTGGGAAAAGAGAGGAGACATCCTCTGCTCTCATCAGCATCATTCGCTTTTCCAATCTGGTACTCTATTGCCCCTAGTTATATGCTACATGCTCTCATGGAAGCACTCTAGAGGGCAACAACCAGACTTTGGCCCCTGGTGCTATGCCATGGTGGGAAGTTGTGCATTTTAGTCTGGCTGTCTTATGAGTCTTTGCGGTGCCAGATCTACTGGACACTGCTTTCAACCTGCCAGTGCAGCAGCCCCTTTATATCAGGGAAGTTGCTTGCCAGAGGTCACTGGTGAGGGTGTACCACAATTTTCTTATGCATTGACATAAATGCCCCCTTTGCAGCACAGAGATGACCTTTGGGCAAGATCTTGTCCCACATCTCTGCCCCAGCCACAGGAGGTAATCTCAACCCCTTACACTTCTGGGGCATTTTGGCAACATCTTATCGGGGAGTGTTAAGCTTCCATGTTTAACAAGCGGGCACCAGTGATTACCTTTCCTCTCCAAGGGGCTGGCAAAAACAATTGTAAAACTTTCACGTTAAGAGCACCAACACCAAACTGTAATAGAACAAACCGTCTTGTAACGTTGCATAGGGCACCATGAGGTGAGGCCAGCACAGCGTATAAAGAAGATAGAGGAACAAAATCTGCAATTTCACCAGTAGCCTAGGGACACCGCTCAGTGTGCTTGTCCTTTATTAGACCTAGGCAGCTTCCTCTTTCTCAGTTGTCCCTTCTGCCATTCAGCCAAGAGTCAGCAGTTATTGCCTGGGCTGCTCATTATCCAGTGGTGTCAGACCTTGATTTAATATTTCATCTAGGGTGTTTGGAAGTTCAAGATGCCCCTAATAGAAGATCTGTGATCGATTGGAAATTACTACAAGGTAAGAGCACTTAGCGAATACCGTGCTCAGCTGGTCAGGTCAGCAATTGAAAGTAGAAAGATATAAAGTTGTACATGCACCTAGGGTCATTTACCCATGCTGGTTTAGCTTACTTCAGTCTGTTGTTTCTCTCTCATTAGTCAGGGTGGCTTCTTTGAGTGCTTTTGCAAAATTATGCTGTTTAATAATGGCAACCATTCTCACAGCTTCAGGATGGTCCTCGAGGCAGTCTGCCCACTCGTGGCAGATCGCAGTTCAGTCAGCTTCACCATAGGCCAGGCCTTCCTCTGTATGTTGCTGGTCTGTCACGGCTGTAGGGAGGTACAGAGGAGCTGGTGTCAGCTCCTTCAAAGGCACATATCTGTTGGAGACTTTAATCAGTGTAGCTGAAGGAGAATTGCTGCTTGTTCCAGAGTGCCCTTTGGAAACTTCGCCAGCTCCTGGATCTAGCCTTTCTGAGAGATGTTTGCTGGGAGGGGTCTTATTCTTCTTTTCTGTCTACCCCTGCCCACCTGATGCCATGGCTCTTCAGGCTGTTGAGGAGACTGCAGACAGGCATTTGGCTGGAATGTGGTCCATCTGGTTGAGAGACCTCCACTGGCAATGACTCAGTGCCATGTGGTTGGTAAGGGTGCTGCTGGAGCACCTTTGTTGTGCTTCGGGTCCCATATGAATTGCTCCACTTCATGAGGTATATTAAACATGGTTTACCTTGGAAATGTACCCTTAGCAGAGCTGGGCACCTGACTGAAGTAGGAGTACTCACCTTGTAAAGTGTTTGCTTCATAGTGGCATATGCTCACCGTTTGTTTGATAATTCGGGCGAATAGTCCTCAAAAACATGATTTCTGCCCTGTTTCATTGCAGGCACCCTTTGTCATGAGCAGCTTGTAGAAGTTCTTCCTTCACCAGTTATTTTAACAGGTGGCAGAGAATTGGTCTTGGTAGCTCCCTACCTTGGTTTAGGGCCCAGGGAGTGATGTGCCCCTCGATTTCTAAGTCGGCCATAGATCACAGTGCCAACATGGTTGGCAGAGCCCTTGCAGAAAAGCAACCATGTCCTACCCTTCGCCTCCTTGGGCATCCCCCAATCCAGATATTCTTGTACCATGCCCTATTGACACATGGTAGGCTGACCTGCAAGTGGAAGGGTCTGGGATCAGGAGGAAACTGGTCAGATGTGTCAAGAACTGGCTGCAGGGTAGACAGCAGAAGGTAGTAGGGAGGGGAGGCATCTTAACCCAGGACAGTAACAAGTGGTGTACCACAGGGCTCGGTGCTGGGACCAGTTCTGTTTAACATTTTCATAGCTGCCATTACAGTAGGGATTAAGAGCAAGATCAGTCTCTTCAGATGTAGTTGCAGATGACACAAAAGATTTGTGCCAAGATAGATGGGGGTGGGGGAGAGAGCAAAGTACTTCAGGAGGATTTGGCAAAACTGGAGAAATGGTCTCACACTTGGCAGCTTGGTTTCAATGCCAAGAAGTGCAAAGTGATGCATTTAGGGGCAAGAACCCAGGACACAATTACTGGCTGGAGGGTGTCCCATTAACAAAATCCAAGGAGGAGAAGAATCTAGAAGTGCTGGTAACTGGGAGATGAACCATTCTGCTCAGTGCAGGAAGGCAGCAGTGAAGACAAACAGGATGCTAGGTGCATAGCAAGGGGATTACTTCTAGGAGTGGGGAAGTCATCTTGTCCCTCTACAGGTCCCTGGTGAGACTGCACCTAGAGTATTACATGTAATTTTGCGCCCCTACTTGAAAACAGACATCAAACTACTGTAGGGGTACAGCGTAGGGCAACAAAAATTATCCTGGGGTTGGGGACAGACCATATGAGGAGAGGCAGAGTTCAATATGTATACCCTGGAGGAAAGAAGGAGAGAGGAGATATGACTGAGACCTTCAGGTGTCTGAAGGGTTTGAACAGAGTAGACACCAGGCATATGTTCAGTTTGAAGGGTGGAAGGAAACCATTAAACACTCTATGAAGTTGGAAGGGCAGGTTCAAGAGGGAACTGAGGAGGCACTATTTCACAGAAAGGGTGGTGGTGGTAGTAGGGAGAATGATCTGCCAGAGGAAGTTGTATCACTGCAGAGTGTTGGGGTCTTCAAGAGGGGTGGGACAGATTCAAGGGAGGGTACAAGATGGGAGGGGTTGGAGGTGAAGGGTGAGGGCATATGAGGGAGTGGGGACAGCTGCAGTCTAACGGACTGAAGTGCTGCACACTCAAGCAGACTTGATAGATGGAATGGCCTGTATCTGCTGGCAATTTCATATGTTCATATTTTCCATGTCATCTATTTTTGCCAACAGGTATTCTATTTTCTCATGATGCTCATTCAACAGACTCTGATGCTGGTTTAATTTCTCTTCATGTATGCAGGACACTTGCTCCATACCGTGACCTAGGTTGTTAAGGCTCTTAAGTCTACATTGGTCTGGTTTGTGGTTATTTTTAAGTTCTGTAGTGTCATTAAGGACCCAGCTCAACACTGTAGTAATTTTGGTCAGTTCATCGGCCATAGCTTGTTCTGTGTCTGGGGATTGTGCCATGATGATCGATCTGTGAGGCCACATTCCTCCCGCTCTTCCAGTTACCAGTCCTAAAGCAGATAACACTTGCAAATTTTAGCCCTGGTCTGACAGTTGTCAAAGTCTGAGAGCATGGTACCCATTGCCTTTTTCAACACGATAGAGCTTTACTATGCAGCTGACGATTTTTATTTTAAGGTATGCTTCAGTAGATCTCATTTTGTTTAACATTCGGTGCCTGTTTGACTTCCATAAGATGAGAGAGTTTCGAATGTAATTAATTTTCCCCAAGATGCTCAGCTATAGATTTAAGGTACCACCATTTTGGTTGGCAAGATCCGCCCTCCGATCTTTTTTTTTAACATATTTTTCACTGCTCAGGGCCAGTCAGGGACCTCTTTCCACCAGTGAGCTTGCCTGTATATGTCCCACCAAGAACTTGCCACCTCTCTGGTTGGGACCACCACTCCACTGACGACATACTGCAGTGCAGCCCCAGCTTACCCCCAGGGCTGGTACACCTTAGCTCTTCCAGTATTTCTTCTCCCCAGTCTATCTGGCCACCCACAGTGAAGGTGAAGACTGGCAGTATCCCAGTGGAAGATGGTTCAGTTCCAGTGATGGATGGTAAGAAGGCTGAGGCTTCATCCTCCCAGGTCTGCACCTCTGTTTCCCTTTTCTGTATTCCACCCATCCCTCAAGAAGCATGCAACATGACTGGTCGCTGGCAGAGCCCAGCACAGCCAATTATGACTTGGTCCAAGGCCCTCCTTATTAGTTTCTGAGCCCTGCACCACCACCCATGGCTGCCAGGTGACGATAATGCAGCATGTTGCAACATCCTCACTCCCCAAAGGAGGAAAGTGTTCTTTGGGATGCTCAATCCTCACGCTCCCACGGCTGACATTCCAATGACTTGAGCTCATTCCCAAACCCCAATCATCAGCAATGTTAGCAATATATTTAGTTGTTTAACCAGGTATAGCACACTAAGCTGGAAGCTTTTACAGGAGCACCTGAGAGCTCAAGGAGGTTAAGTGACTTGCTCAGGGTCACACAGTATGCAAGGTGGAAGCTGTGGGATTCAACCCAGGTCTGGTCTTCTGGATGTCACCATATTTGCAGCTCAGAGCCTTAGACCATAAGCTATACTGCCTCCTGAATATAGCACTACTGCTGTTCAAATGGGCTGGCCTCCATGGCAGTTCTTTTGCCAGCATGCTACCATCTGAAAGTATCACCAGTGTCCAGTGGCCTGTATTAGATACGTCCAGATGCGAGCCTGGCAGTTGTGGGCCTATACAGCTAGGAAATCACAGGTTTTTGCTTTTGTTTTTACTAAATGAAACTAGGGCTCACAAGAAGAGGCTTAGCAGTCTGCTAGGGTGTCTGCTTTGATTTGGACATTTTGGAAGATACAGAAGACAGCGAAGTAGCAGCATTTTATCAAGTAAGTAAAAGAAACATTCAATTTTAAACATGAGACAATGTGAAGCATTATTTTCAATTGTTTGCTCCTGAAATGCATAGCAGCTGATGCACTGTCAGTATTGTTTTCATTTCAAGTGAGTGAGATGCAACAAATATGGCATTTGTTTCTTTTTTAATTCTGAAGGCAAGCCAATGATTCTTTTAATGTTCTAATCTGCATCCTGTCCATACCTCTCAACCTCCTGCCTCATAAATCAGGGACAAGGCTTAAAAAATCAGGGACAAAGGACCAAAATCAGGGACACATCTTCAAAATTAGAGATATCCACCCAGAAAGCTGGTAGAATATGGGGCTTAGTGCAAAATGCATTTTCTAAAGAAGAACAAGTCTGTAACTTTAATGTTTGACATTGTTTTGTGCTTATAGTCCCCACTGTTTAGCCATGAAAACACAAATTTTAGGAGGGACAGAGTAAAATTTTGAGGCAAAATCAGGGACGCCCTGAAAATCAGGGACACTTGAGAGGTATGATCCTGTCTGGCAGGACATTTTTGTTTTACATGCATTACACTCTAAAATTGCACTGATCCTAGCTAATCAGGATGCAGGATTTTTCCTACACATTGTATAAGATTAAATAAAACATTTTAAAAGTATGCTGCTATATTGCCCAGGCACATTTGGCTGTTTCTTTGTCTCACAATGAATGTGGTTGAAATTGTCATGTGTTAATTCACTAAGAATGACTGTGGTCAATGTTAAAGTACTCCTGTCTTGTGCATAGCATTTTGCAAATTGTTTTTGCTCACTGTGATGGTGGTCAAATGAAATCAAACTGGTAGTCAACATAAATTACTGACTTTCAGTGACTGAAGTCAGATAACTACTGTGGTGCCCTTCTATCTGGTCTCAGGTCTGAAAGACTGCAAACCTAAAGCTAAAAACACATCAATCCAAGCGATTTAGAAAATGTGCCAGTAGTGTGTCCACTGCTGTCTAAGGCAGCTAGGCATTCACAGTGCAATAAGTGTTAGGGCATAGAACATGATTGGCTGTGATTTGTGTAAAGTGTTTTGACCTAAGATACAGAAAACAAGTCAAGCTAAAAGGCAATCACAATTATCTCCAGCCTCTATGCATACTTCTCAACCTCTCTGCATTAAAAATCATAGCACTAGCCTTCAAAAATCATAGCAAAGGGCCAGAATGTGTAGCACTTTCTTATTTTAAGCAATATTATGTCTACAGATAGTGGGCTCCATATAGTTAGTGATAAGGAATGTTTCTATCAACTTAGTTCAATGATTTAATAGTTTGTGTCCAGAAATAGCTGTAACATTATGAGGAACATCAGTAAACCCAAAGCGGAGCAAGGGTAAATTTGAGTGTGAAAATCATAGCGCTATGTGGAATTCATAGCAGTTGAGAGGTATGCCTCTATGACTAGATGAAAACTATGAAATTGGATGAGAAGATCATTTTAAACTGTCTGCTGACACAGCTTCTCCTTAAGACAAGTCTAAAGGACAGTCTGTAAGGAAGCCCAAAAGAACAAGTATCCTCAGCTTAGGAACACTCAGAGAAAAAGGACTCCAAGAAAGACAGGTTGTAGTCTTCCTGTCACACTAGCCTTAAAAGACTATAAAGATAACATCCTGAAGCCTGAACAAGAAGAAGCAGCTGAGCCCATTGTCTAGCCTGCTGGTGATGCTCAGCTGCCATCTACAGTGTAATTCAACAGATGTTGCAGTTCTTCTGATCAACGAAGGAACTGGCCTTCAAAGTCCCTGCCTCAGTGCAACCTAATGTCTCGGAGGAGGAATATTATTTTGAGAAGGATGAGAATTTATTGCCCCTGCAGTCTCAGGTGTGGAGAGCAATGTTTACCCCATGTCCACAGGAGGATTTTCATCATATTCTGCTTTCCTGAGAACATTGCAGAAGTGATTAATATTCCTACTGTGGCCAATTGGAGCAGCGGTTGGATTTCTGCCTGCAATGTCAATGATCTGGGTTGAGAAATGGACTCCGGCTTGCTGGAGGGCCAGCCGGGGAGAAGAAATGAATGTCTGACAACGGCTCACCATCTCAGTGGGAAGGGGATCTATGACTTGGTGCCTGCTGCCTCTTGGCAGAGACTGAGAGTACAGCAGGATGTTGGCCCCAATACACTAAGGGAGTGATGGATGTCAGCGCAGGCTTGACATCAGTGGCTCTGCACTTCTCAGGGGAGCAAAATGGAAAAATGGTGCCGGGCCGATCGGGTGACAGCCATCCAGAACCCTACCACTGGGCCCTCGGGCCTCTATATGCCATCCCAGCAGCACCCCAGGATTGTTGGTTGGCCACCAGGGCCATTCTCCTATGGAGGTAAGACCAGCCTGGTGAAGGGATACACGGGGTTACTTGTGGCTGGCTCGCGATGTGGGTCAGTAGGAGTCGAGGAGTAGCCATGGTGGGCAGTTCATTGGGGGCCTGAAGGAGAGACTGGCCAGGTGTGGAGGAGGAGTAAAAAAAAAAAGTAAAATATTCCTACTGTGGAAACTGACTCTGAAGTTGGTGAGTCTGCGCTGAACGTTTTGAGTCGGATTTCATATATATATATATATATATATATATATATATATATATATATATAGGGATTGACTTTAAGTAACAGAGTCAGAATTTTCCATATTTTCCATCCATGAGACTTTCAAAAGGATGAGTAAAAGATCCTACAATTGCCTGCATCAGCAACAACAATTGATAGGAAAGTCTGAAAAACTATACAGTATACAACAGGATGGGGTAAAAACAACAAGATAAAAGTAAGATCTTGGTTTGTGATAACAGTAACAGCAGCATATCAAAATATGTCACTGTTACTGTTGTCACAATGGATATCCTCCTTATTTCCCATAGCTCTGTATGAAGTCTGAAACATCCATTTTACGTAACCTGATACAAAAAGGCCATCAAGATGATAATGAAACAAGCCAGCCCTGTGGCACTGAGGGTTGAGGTGCTGGACGCCACACCTCACGCCACGCGTGACCGAGTTCGGGAGTGAGCTCAGGAGCCGGGCCGCAGGGGTGGGACTGCATTGAGTGCCCGCTGGGCTGCTCTCCCATCTGCGGCAGGGCATTGGGGAGCTCGGCACCGGCAGCCCCTGGTGGAGATCAGGTGCCACAGTAGCGTGGGCTGTATGTAATGTCATGCCAGTGTTGGGGTGCACATGCAGGGAGGGAGTGGTGGAATTGAACAAAGGAAAATACCGGCGCCGAGGATCAGGCGATGGCATGTTTCCCCATGCCCAACACCAGTTTCTACTGGCGCTCGATTTCTCTACCCAGACCCCTCGCCCAATGCCAGAGTCTGACTTGTAAGAGGCCCCAAAGCAGGGGGGTGACCTCCCGATAGGGTTAGCCAGGGTACTGGCATCGGTGAGGGGAGAGAGGAGGCACAGTTTGGGGACTCACAGATGGGCAGGACAATGGATAGGCTGCCTGAGAGAGGACCTTGGGGCCTGACCAGAGGGAAAAGAATAAAATAAATAAAAGATAATAATGAAACATGCTGAAAGTTAGCATCATCACAATGGAATACAAAACCAGACAGCAGTTTTTACAAGCTTTTACAATGCTGATGACACCACAATTACCTAGGTCAGTATTGAGGCCAGCAGTTAAAATCAAAAAGAATTAGTTAAATCTTCAAATAGCAAATTTAAAAGTTAAACTATTGGGGCGGGGCATAGCTTAGTAGCAGAATCGGGCAGATGTGTTCTAACAGAGCTACCAAAGAAAAGAGCCATTTATCATTTAGAACTATTTATTGAAACTGCTTTTTACTCGAAAGCTCAATTATTTATGCAGTGAGACTTTCTACAGACAAAGAAATATGGGTAAGGCAAAAATACGCTCCAACAGCTGACTTCTTCCAGCCAAAAGCCTGTAAGATATGAGGAGCTGGGCCACCACTGCAAATATGGAGTCACAGTTGGTGATAGCACTGGAGCCAAAGATGTGTCCCTTGGTACAGTACTATTAACTCTACATTGACACAGCTAGTCAGAACCATCCTAGACACTAATAGGAAAATGGATGCCTTATCACCAAGGGTGTCCACCCCTGAAACATGCATGGAGTCAGCAGAACAATCAATAGAAAGGACGGATGGATCAGTACTAAAGTCCATGGAAGCACCACAGTAGAGCGAAGGCAACTGCAGTGACATCCCCACATCGACACTCAGCACAACGCCGTGGCCAGCCCCGACGCACACCTGCTCGACGGACATACCCACGACATGTCACTGCATTGCACATCCTGACTGCCACCACCACTACTGTACACAGACTGGCACACCTTGTACAGACACCTCAAGAGCAAGCCGGTGATTGGTGAACTCTCCCTCCCCAGCACTTCGGCAGCAACGGATGGATAGCAATGGATACGCTGGCAGAGGTGGCAACCACTGAGAACAGCTCCACAGCAACAACTGGCAGGGATGGGTGACTCAGCACACAGATACACCACGGGCAGACCGCAACCCAACATCAGACCCCACACCATGGGCAGAGAGAATGGCAGCAGCTCCCAATTCCACTGTGGGGTGTGTGTCGAGGTGCTTTGCCGGGCGCTATGGCTGCGGTCGGGTGTGTCACAGTGGGGAGTCAGCGGGGGTGTCGATCTGACACCATGTTTCCAAAGTCCATGGATGCAACTTCCAGTCTTATTAAAGAAAATGCCTTACTTCAGCAGTGCTTAGAGATGGTCGAAAATCAAACTGGAGAGTGCAATCTAAGGCTAGTGGGATTGCTCGAGCACACCAGAGGGATGCACCACTTGATTTTATATTAACATTACTCCCTCAGATATTGGGGATATCAGTGGAACAGTGTGATCTTAGGTTTAAAAGGCATACTGGATCACTCCAAGGAGGTCTATGGCAGAAGGATCAGGTCCACGAACCCTACTCATTGTTTGTAATGGAGTGCAGGTACAGGACCAAATGCTTTTGGCCAAACATAAAAGAGATTTAAGATATGATGATGCCTTAATTTCACTGCTTCCTGACCTTTCATATTCTACCAGAAAGAGATGGAAGTTTGACCAGGTTCGGGGATGCTTTGTGCTCTTGCTGGCTGGAATTCATGGACATTGTGAGGACTGTCCAGACTCTGTGACCAACCAGCTGTAGTTTGGATCTGGGCACTACGCCACTATTGGTAGGTTGTGTAGATGTTATCTGCCCAATCCTTGCTGAAATTGTCTGAGTTCCTTGGAGAATGGGATCTTTCCTGATCCCTAAGGAGGTGGTCATTCGACCACTACTTAAAATCCTTCCCTGGATCCAGACTGTCCAGCTAACTACAGACCTATCTCTAACCTACCCTTTGTGGGTAAGGTTATTGAGAAAGTGGTTGGCGTTGCATCTGGATGACCATAATACAACCCACAATGTCTATGATGCTTCCAATCAGGGATTAGAAGAGACATAGCACTGAGACCACCCTTTGTTCTGGTTTTAAAATATCTCCCAATTGTGAGAGATTGAAAGGCTCATACTATCTTAGTCCTTCTTGATCTCTTGGCGTCATTTGACACTGTAGACCATGGTGTGCTTTTGGAGTGCCTGAGGTGTCTCTGTGGACTGTCTGCAACAGTCCTAAGCTGGTTTTGATCCTTCCTCATGGGTTCCATGTCATTTCCATGCAACACATTCAGTCGCAGTCAATTACCATGCAGTAATTAAAGCAGAATAACTTAGAGCGCACAGACTCTACAATGCATGACAGTTCAGCGATATTGTTGGTGTTCAGTGTGCAGCCCCTACAGTGCAGTCAGAGTTCTTACAGAAATGCGCCGAGTTTGATAGAAGTATCAGAGGCCAACCATTGCTGTGCAAAGATGATTTATGTATTGCCTGGAGCGCATTTATGGGGAAAAGCATATTAAAGTGTTGGCAATACTAATACATTTAAATGCCCTGCAAGTTCACACAAGTGCTGAGGAAACTATAAAATATATACAGGAACATAATCATGATCCTGATGCTGGTGTTACTTTGGCATGAAAAGCTGTGAATCAGTTAAAAGATAAAGCCGGCTGTTCTCAGGCGACCACCCAGCAGCTCATTGTAACCACTACCAGTGGGCTTAGCCAAGCAGTCAGTGTCAAGTTACCATCGGTCGCTAGCCTTAAGCGCACTGCACAGAGAGTATGACAGGCAGCAGCAGTAGTCCCTCACGCAGCCTGCACCACTTGTAGATTTACATATTCCAGCTGAGTACTGAATACTGAGAGAGGAGCTGTTCCTTCAATATAATTCTGGGCAGGATGACAACCACAGATTCATCATATTTGCAACAGCAAGAAATTTGCAGTATATCGTGCAACCCCACACTGGTTTGCAGATGGGACCTTTAAATGTAGACCAACATTATTTACAGAGCTATATACAATACATGGTGTTCGCCAATCTGCAGTAATCCCTCTGTGTATATACTGATGTCTAACCGTGCTACTGAGAGCTATGCACAGGTACTACAAGAATTAAAAAGGATGTGTCCTAAACTGTCCCCACTTCAATAGTGACCGATTTTGAACTTGCAGCAGTGAAAGCATTTTCCTATGGCAGGCACTATGGGTTGCTTTTTCCACCTGTGCAAGCAGTATGGCGAAAATGCAGGAAACACAATCATTCACAAAAATTACATTGTGGATGCTGATTATGCTTTGCACAACAGAATGCTTCCAGCCCTTGCATACATGCCACCAGCAGATATTGTTGAAGTCTTTGAACAACTGAGGGCCACAGAATTTATATGATGAATGACGACCAACTAGCACCCCTAGCTGATTACTTCAAGACACATGGATAGGGAGGCCAGGTGGTCGCCACCACATCATTTTGCTATTGATTTCTGTAACTGCAGCTCTGCAGTCAGTAGTGGACTACCCGAACTATAAACCCTGTGGAGGGTGGCACAGAAGTTTTAATATTCTTCTTGGTGCATGCCATCCCACCGTTTGAAAGTTCATTTCTGCACTGAAGGTCGAACAAAACTTAAATGAGCTTTGTATGGAGCAGTACCTGGCTGGCATAGAGCCTCCAGCTCCAAGAAAAAATACAGAGACATATCAAAAAGGATTGTAAAGGTTGTTGAATCTTATTGTGATATCAAGCGGATGGACTTCTTAAGAGCTATTGCACACAACTTCCAATTGCAGGTCTAATTGAGATGTGAAGGCACAACACTGATTTTAATATTTACTGATGAAAGATTGATCGCTTAACTTTGCGACGAACTGCCGAATCACTGATTTCATTGGTGGACAGTGAGAGGATGCATCACTCATCACGCAGGATCCTAAAGGCACTATATCCTAAGGCAATCAGGATCTCAGCTGCATCAATTGAAGTACAAATGTTTTACAAATCAAAACTCTGTTGTTGCTTATGTCAAACGTTGGCTTTGTCATGCCGTCATGTTTTGTGGCAGAATGTTTCATGCGGCAGAATGTTTCATGCGCTGATGTTTATTGCACTGAGAAATTTATGATGAAATGTTTTCCACTAAATGTTTGTGTGCTTTTGGCATGATACCTTCCTCACGGGCAGGTGACAGAGGGTTTTCACTGAATGTATTCCTCTGATGCCCTCCCCATCCTGTGGGTGCCGCATGGCTCCATATTGGTGCCCATGTTGTTTTCAGTGTATATGCTGCCATTGGGAGAAATCATTAGGCAATGCAGTTTGATTTTCACTGTTATGCAGATGATACCCAACTGTATATATCCTTTACTCCAGGACAAGATGATGCAATCTCTGTGCTTAGAACTGTCTAACGAGATCAAGAATTGGATGAGCACTAGTTGGCGGAGGTTAAAGCTGGATAAGACTGATGTGTTGGTTGTGGACCTGGGTCATCCGGAGGCAGGTCTTGGGGCTGGGCACCCTTCGGACCTATGGCTTGATGGTGTTTAGCTCATGACCTCGACCGGTGCATAACCTGGGTATTATTTGTGACAGTGGTTTGACCCTGAAATCACATGTATCTGCTGTTGTCAGATCTTCCTTTTATCATCTCAGGAATATCATCCAGGTGAAACACATGGTTCCTCCGGCTGACCTTCTGACACTGGTCCACACCTTGTAACCTTCTGCCTTGATTACTGCAATGCCCTCTACCTAGGGCTTATGGGGTTGATATCCACCGCCAGCTAGTGCAGAATGCGCGGCCAGGCTTTGACTGGTACATCTAGGACTAGTCACATTACACCTGTGTTCGTGAACTGTACTGGCTGCTGGTACAGTGGCAGATCACCTTTAAGGTTGGTTTGCTGACCTACAAAGCCCACTACAAGCAGGGACCCCGGTATCTGCAAGAGCTCCTTACTCCCTGCTGCCCTTCCGCTACTCTGATCTGCCAACGAGGGATTGCTAGAGATTCCCAGGGTTCGTTAAAACATCTGGGGATGTGCTCTTTTCTTATGCTGCACCACCCTGTGGAATTCTCTACCTCGTAGGTTAAGGAATGCCTGACCATCTCAAAATTTTAAATCAGAACTTAAAACCTACATGTTTTATCAGGCTTTTCTGAATGTTTTAAAATGTGTTATTATTATTGTTTGATTATATTGTATCTTTATTTTATTGTACAGCACCTTGATAATTTAAAGGTGTTTAAGAAATAAATTTTACTTACTTACTAAAGTTACAACACCAGCTATTGATACTGGCAAAACTCAAGACTGTGTGGAAGGGTCATTCCAATTTGTTCAATGACTCGAGGGATGGTGAAAATTTGGCTTATTGTATTGAAAGGGAATTGGAAGGAGCAGTGGTATCCTGTCGGATACTGAGGAAGTTAATGAATGATCACCGATGTGTCTCCATGTCTAATGGCCGCTATGTGAAACTGTAATGGAGATCTCCCACTCCCAATGTGGCTTACGATCCATTTATTATAATTGTTATAACATGTATGCAGTATATACAGTAGTTACCTTTATTCAGTTGGAGATATGAGCCAAGGCTTCTCAAAGGTTCTAGCAGTGGCCATCTTCCCTCCCCAGCCAGGTATCAGATCAACATGGGTGAGATTTTCTATTTTCTTTTTTATTGTACTCTGGATCAACAGACAGTCATGTACATTTTGAGATTTTGGACATAATGGTTTGACAATGGGTGGAATAGGGCATGATATCCTGTTTTTCTTGCTTGCTGAGTGTGTAGTCGTAATGGTGGTCTTTATTTATACCAGACCAGCGTGGTGAAGTAATGGTGCTGGGTTTATTAAGTGTCACTTCAGGTTGCTCATACAACACTTATTCCATGGAGTGAACAAAAGATAGTCCCTTCAGCTACCCTGTTAAAGGCTTGGACCCAACTTTTCTCCTGATATTATTAGTCAGGAGGGATGGGCATTTTCCTATGTACAGGACTTCTAAGTGTGTCAGTGTGACTACTGCTGGGGATGGTATACATGGTGCTTAGTCTGAGGGCATGTGTGTTTCAAAATAAAAGTTAAATAGTTAAAGTATTTTTTTCTTTGTAATACCCTTTTAGTTCACTGGCTCTTCCTTGAGGTATAATAGTTTTCAGCCATTATTTGTGTAAGGTATATGTGGGTTACATGGTGCGATAGCACAAGACAGAAAGGAGGCATCAACTTTTGCATTAAGTTAAACAGTAGCACTGTAGTTCTCCATGCTGCTTTATAGCTGTGGGATAAATGGTTTTAATGTTTCATTTGGTAATTCCTTGATGTAACTCTTTGCAGGGTGTCTACTATATCTTTCTAAGTGGATATTATTGTCTTACACAATTCATGTATCCCTGTGTGGTACAGTATTTTATTGTAAGTTTTGCTTGCAAAATCTTATCCATAAAGATTTAAAAAGAAAGTTAAACTAGTAAACAGATGATGTATATATCTAATATGCAAAGGCCAAACTCAAAATATGCAGTTTATCATCATTTGTTAGGGGCAGGATGTTTATAAGTCACTCTTGGCTCTGCCAGTCATGAGTTATGGTCCTGCCCCTCATACTGTGTTGAACAATCTGCATATTTTGAGTCTGGTCATTGCATATTCCATTGTAACCCCACTGTTACCTGGAGTTACAAGAATCCCAGTTAGAAATAGTGGCAGGCAAGGAAGGCAGCTTGTGAAATTCCAGTTAAATGGATTTACACTGTCTCACTCTGTTCTCAGTCTCAGCTGAGACTGAGGGATGACATCATTTTAGAACTGTCACAGCTGCATAAGCCACATTGGAATGTTGCAGTTAGGGAAGTTAGGATAGAATGTTGGGAGGTTTTGAATTTCAGTCAGTAGTCAGTCTGTAGTAGTCTGTGTGTGGTCTCAGTAGAGAGAAGATGTGCTGCAGCTGCAGGTCCTCAGAGCCCTTAGCTCTGCCAAAGAGCTATATTTTGGTTTGAGTGTGGTCCCACCTGAAGAGGAACACAAGAAGAGCCAAGTGAAGTGGTAGAGACCACTTACAAGGTTCAGGGCCCCATCTCTGCAGGGATGGGGGGAAGGATTCAGCCTACTTCCAGGGCAATCCCCTGGCCTGGCTAGAGGAGGAAGAAGCTGTCTAAACCTAGGTTCGTGCTGAGGCACCAAGTTTTGTTGAGATTTCTTTGAAGAAGAAAAAGCTGTAGGGGCTCTGCTAAAGGAGCCAATGTGTTTTCACCTGGGACAAGATGAATTTAAGTGACTGTTACTGTAGGTCAGAAAAGACAGCCAAGTACAGTTTTAAAAGTTGTAAGAATTGGACTGCTTAACTTTGTGGGGGTCTAGAGGAATGGACATAGCCACTCATTAAGTTTGTTTCAAGTTCAGCACAAAAGGGATGGAAGAAGCAGTAGATTAAATGTGACATACATTGAAAGAGAATCTACAAAGTAAAGTGTTTCTAGAAAAGGTAAAAGAGTCCAGAGGAATGGCCGGTATGATTTATGGGAGCAAGGGTGGGAGACCCCATCTGGCGTGACCAGAATCACTTCATGGTTCACTTTGGGACTCCTGTTGCTTTCTCTCAGGTACTCGACCAGTGCCTGAGGAAAGTACTAGATGGGGATTGAAAAAGATTCCTGATGGGGCAGAAGGGCTCGTAGGGTGGTTTAGAGAGCCACCAATAAATCTCTATGCTATTTGGAAAGTGGTCCAAAGGGCTGGCAAGGGAGCTGAGCCAGGAAACTGAAAAGGAGTCGAGTTAGGGCAGTTGCCCTTTGTATTCTTTAACCTGAGGGTTTAACAGTATTGAAGATGTGTGTGAGCTCTGAGAAATCTGCATTTACCAGGAGTGTAGCCCTGTGGGGGTCCGTCTATGCTTTATTATTGATTGGTGTTTGTGAATAAAAGCCACACTTTAGAATCCAACTTCTGGTATTGGACATTTCAGGTATTGCTTCCTGTGTCCAGATTACTTTAGTGCCCCTGTGCAGAGTAGCCAAACCTAGTCACCATGCTGAGTGACACCTTTCTCCCAAGTTTCAGTTCATAAAATGGAGGCACCGCGTCATGAGGACCTAGGCCCTCAACCTGTCACTAGCCACACAGGCAGGGGTAGTAGCCTCAGTTTAGCTCTGACTGGGGGTTACATCATGGAGGCTATCGCTGGGATTCTGTTGAAATTTGGGAGAAGGAACAAGAAAGGTTTCTTGGATGGTGGTTAGTGTTTTGGCTATCTGACAGAGGGTAGCCCAAAAGTCTGAAGCAATGCCAACTAAATATGCCACTGTGTGCTGCTGTCTATGTGCTGTTGTGATATTGCCAACTGTTTACCAAGGAGCAGTAAACCCAGTGTGTATTCCCTTGTCCTGCATCAAGTTACAGCATTTGCCAGCTTTTAAAAGTGTTTGTGACAAAAAAGTGTGGAAAACTGTGGGTAGCAAAATGAAAATTGTGCCCTAGATGTTGGAAATGCTTTCTGTGTGGACTGAGAGACTTGTTGTGCTTTATGGCCATAATAAATGGTTAAAATGGGCTCCTCTGAGGATCACAGTTGGAAAAAAAAGTGTGGTTTGCAGTTTAAATTTGCCTGCTCGACGATCGCCGTGAGGAGAAGAGCATTTGGAGGAAAGAGGCTCATTTGCATGGTGTCGGTGATTGGTGAGACTGCAATCAGTCCTGCCCCAAGCCAGTTCTAGGCGACTGCACAGCATTCGAGGGAGAGTTAGTGGAGTGTGCGAACTGGCTTGCCAGGAGAAGCATCATGGTGACTGAAAGCACTGTAAAAGTTTAAAACTGACTTTTCTGTTCAAATTCGGCTCAACCCACATCTCGATTATCTGGACTGTGAGTGTGGTGTTCTGAGAGACAATCGGCAGGACTGCCAGCCCGCTTCCTTCTAGAGGCCTCCACGATCGGCTGTAGGCCATTTTTTCCATTGCAGCAAACAGCTAATGATAAGAGTGAGTACCATCCAACAGAAATAGCTCAAACTGTGTGATTTCACAAAAACAGCTGAATCTGTGTACAGTAGTAGAATCGCTTGCAAAAGGGCTGTGCCAAGTTTGAAAGAAGCTAAACAAGAATTCTAAGCAGTAGACTGTGAGCATAATTATAGGTTCAGCAACAGTATAATTTTAGAGCCATGTGAGACTGTGAGTTGTATGAAAGATGCAGCAAGAAATACAGGCAATCCTGTGCTATGAAATACTGTGGCTTTATGGGACTGTAGCTAGAGCAGTGTCTTCCATAAGTAAAAAGTCCATAGTAAATCATATAAATGTGCTAAGAGAGCAACCAGTGCAAGTTTGTGCAGTTTGAGCTAATGTTATCAGAGGTGTAAATTGGATGCACAGTGACTTGACCCATTTACAGAACATTGATGCACCAGGAGTGCTGCAGTCACCATTACAGGGTGGGCAGTATTGTAAACAGCAGCAAGGAAGCCATTTTGTGAAAACGTTTTTTAACCAAGTGGGACTTGTAATAACAGTGAGTGTTTATTTTCTCTGCAGTCAAGGCTTTAGGACCTGCCTGCTACCCAGATCATGCCCATGCTATGATCATAGGAGAAGTTAACAAGTTGAGAAATGTTGAGAAGTACTACTATGGAGGACGACTGCCTCCTTGTGTGGCGATTCCTGGATATCCAGTACGAGTATGTGTGATGTGCTTAAATGCTGGAAGGGACGTCTTCATGGTACCTCACTGTTCTGGGTGCCTAGAGAAATATAGTTTGTTTAAAGTGCCCAAGATTTGCTTGGCTCCCACATGAACAAAATTACAAGAACCTGCAATGGGCAGCACACAGCACCAGGAAGGACCTGAAGAGGGAAGTTCAGTGGAGTAAGGCATAAAGCTAGAGGGTACAGATCAACAGCTAGCACAGATGACTAATGTGTCTGAGTCTGAGTCACTGAGAGACAGTGCAGAGGGAGCATCAGCCAACCGTGGATAGAGGGGCTAGTCCAAGTCTCATAGGTGAAGATGAGACAGAAGAGGCCATTGAATGGGAGGTTTCGACCTCCGCACCTAGTGAGGAGTGGACCGTCTCAGGAGTGAGGACAACTGCTCACTCCTGGGCACAGATTCTCAGTGAAGATGATGAAGGGAACCCATTTGGCCTGACAAAGAAGGTGTGGGTTCACAGCCTCCAGTTCCTGGCTTAAAGGAACACATGGAAGAGAGTGGTGATTCCATAGCCCTGTGTCTGCAAGAAGGAACCAGGGATCCATTTTATGTGTCATTAGTATGCATAGCTGGCAGAACCAGAACTGGCCACCCCAAGTAAGGCCAGAGGTCGCAGGTTGACCAAATGCAGGAAGGAGGAAAGACTGGTTCATGGGAAAGCAAATGAAATCTATGGAGAATCGTTTCTACCTTTCCTCAAAGGATTTGGGAGGAGATAGAAAGATGCAGGAAATCCTGGATTATGGAAGAGGCCATGACACATGTGCACCCTCATGCCAGCAGATTTGTAAGAGACAGAATCTTGCAAGAAAAGTTCCAAACATGGAAAGCGGGCAGGACATTGTTTATAGACACTGTTCGGATCGTGGACAGCAAGGACATGAATCCTTTCACAATGTGAATTTTGAGCTCCCAGACAGGAAAATAATTCTTGCACCTGACTCATTGTGCTATTTCCACAATGTCAAAAACATCCTGCATATGTGCCCATGCCTACCAAGTGGAGAGCAGAGCAGTGGTAGCCAATGCTGCCATTCTAGCCATTGCTATACCTATGGTGTTCCACCATTCTGGACGTCCAGGATCCAGGTGCCCCACCTTCAACAGTTCTATAGTGTACTGGCTTTCCAGAATCCATCAACTTGGCTCACCAGATGACTTCAAATCCAGAGAGGACACCAGCCCAGCTGAATCCTGATTCATCGCCTCGGTATTGGATGACTTCAGACCAGCTGTTTTCCTTTTGTTCCTGTTCCAAAGTTCCATCTCCAGAAATGACATCAGCCCAGCTGTTCCCAGATGTGCCATCCTGTTTGTGTTCCAGAAGAGGTCCACCCAGCTGTATTGACAGAATGCTGCCGGGAGAGTCTTGACGGGACACAGGTGTAGTATGTTTTCCATTCTTCAAGGGACTGGTAAGTCCAGACATTTTCTGTTTCTGACATTTGCAGTACACACCCTACATCAGCAGACTCCAAAATGTGAACTGTCCTCAAAGACTCTCTTCGGGACTTCAGCCTGCTAAAACTTTGCTTCACTGTGCTCTAGCCCAGGAAAACTCTTTATTGGACTTGCCTTGGGCATTGTGAGTCAATAGAAGGGACATTTAGGGTATTCCATCCCCAAAAATGCAAATGTGTTTTGTAAATATTCTATTTTTCTACTGTTTTCCTGTTACTGTTTTCTACTTTTCTAAAAAAAAATATATATATATTTTTGGGATTCTTCAGTGTTTAGGACGGTAGGGGTTAGATAGACTGTATAAGCAGATTAGAAGAGTGTTTTAGTTTTCTCTGTTTCTTTCAGGTGGTTCCTGAAGAAAACGTGAAGTTCTATGGTGTACTTTAAAAGTGTTGTAGTGTTAAAGTACAAGATGTTGTTGATTACTGTATGTAATTTTCCTTCCACAAGTATGGTTGTGGGGAGTGTGGAGTAATGCATAGTGTATGGTATTAGCTCATGATGTGTGATTGCATGGTGTCCAGGGTTGGGGGAGGTTCCCTGTTGTTTTATTTTGGGAATTTTGAGTTAGAGGCAGACATGTTTTCCTAGAGGGCAAGGGGGATAGACAGGCTGTGGTCCTGACTGGCCGGAGGGGCCACAGTACTGATCTATTAGGGCTATGCTCTGGACAGTTCTACAAGAGCCAGTAGGTACCCATAGTTAGTGGGTAGAGTAGAGGCTGATATGTCAGCTGAAGGCCTCTAGGCCCTTAGTGTTGTCTGCGTGTGCTAGCACATGGTAGGGGAAAGGTAGTGCTACCTCCCCATAGTCAACACACGGGTGAGATGGCTATGCCGGATGACTAATGACTGTGGACAGTCATTTTCCTGGCCCAGGGTGAGTGTAATCCCTTGTTACCTGGGGTTGCAAGAATCCCAGTTAGACCTAGTGGCAGGCAGGAAGGCAGCTTGTGAAATTCCAGTTAAATGGATTTCACACTGTCTCACTCTGTTCTCAGTCTCAGCTGAGACTGAGGGATAAATATAATTTTAGAACTGTCACAGCTGCATAAGCCACATTGGAATGTTGCAGTTAGGGAAGTTAGGATAGAATGTTGGGAGGTTTTGAATTCCAGTCAGTAGTCAGTCTGTAGTAGTCTTTATGTGGTCTCAGTAGAGAGAAGATGTGTGCTGCAGCTGCAGGTCCTCAGAGCCCTTAGCTCTGCCAAAGAGCTATATTTTGGTTTGAGGTGTGTGTTCTCACCTGAAGAGGAACACAAGAACAGCCAAGTGAAGTGGAAGAGACCACTGTCAATGGTTCAGGGCCCCATCCCTGTGAGGATGGGGGAGGATTCAGCCTACTTCCAGGGGCAATTTCAGGTATTGCTTCCTGTGTCTGGATTACTTAAGTGCCCTTGTGCAGAGTAGCTAAACCTAGTCACCATGCCGAGTGACACCTTTCTCCCCAAGTTTCAGTTTATAAAATGGAGGCACCATGTCATAGGACCTAGGCCCCTCAACCTGTCACTAGCCACACAGGCAGGGGTAGTAGCCCTCACAGTTTAGTGCTGACTGGGTTGACACCATGTATACAGTAACCAGGACAGGGCTAGAATTTTCCATCAAGCCCGAGATCCCTATGGATCCCCATGGTAGGGCTGGGAAGGTGGGCCAGCCTCCCTCCACCCAATGACTTCATCCAGATTGGGCTGGTGACCAGGCAATGGTGCAGGATGGAGGTAGGTGGGCAGGGCTTTATGTAGCCCACACTGACCAATTTTAATTTTCTCCATCAGACCCCTGCTGTGGCAGCACAGAAGCATGTACATATGAAGGCATACACATGCTTGGAACAGCTGTCCCTCCCTTTGTATCCTCGGTACTGCTGTCGCTACCCCCAGGCTTCCACCCAGTGGCAGCCAAAGGTTAGTCAACATGCCACACCACACACCACCCTGGGAGAGACAGCTGACCTTCAGAAGCTCCTTCTCCCTGGGGCTGACCCTTGGCTGCCTGAGCTCATTGCTAAACTCAAGTCGGCAGTGTGGTAGAAGTAAGGTGCATAGCACCTCAGCACTCTACTCCACTAGGCCAGCCAGGGCCAGAATCTCTTTACCAGCATAATAATTGTTAAGGTTTAATAAAGGCTCCAGCATGTGAAAAGGTAATGACAGCCATTCTCAAAGGTTCACATTATAAGGAGTCCAGAAAGAATGACACACTTGTGAATAAATCCTACTAGTCTGCTATCCTGTTCATGAGGAATAAAGAATTTGAGTTACACAGCACATTCAAAGGGAACACTGAAAGCTGTGTTACCGCTTTGTAACAACCTGCCCTCTGATGATAGGTCACACTTGCTGCAGCTTAAGAAAACCTGTCCAGACATAGCTAAAACCAACAGCAAATAGCTGCAAACATACATGATACTGCAACCAGAACCCTGGCAAATGCAGTGTCAGCTAGGTAGATACAAAGATGTTTTCGCAGATAAGGACCTTTTGGCCCATACAGTCTACCTTATCTGTTGCTACATATTATGAGACCCGATGCCCATGCTGAACTCTGGAGCACCCTATTACTTCCAGGATATCCTTGTATCTGAATATACTTGATTAAGAACCAGGGACATATCTGAGTACCTACTGAGTAAAACTGCTGATTTACCCTTTGAAAGTACATCTCTTTTAGACAGACAGAAATCTACTGTACAAGAATATGGATTATCTACGCTTAAAAATCGTTTTGAGTTTTCAAGCTTATTACATCATGCACACTTGCACATTACTGGACATATAGTATAATGCATCAAAACTCAAAACAAGTACATTGTCAGCTGACAATTGTCTGTATAAGGGTACTATGGCTTACAATACAGTTATCCATCTTGATGAGTTTGTTTTGTAATACAAAACAACATAGCAGTACAGAACCAACAATAATATTAAAAGTTGTGCAGTTTATATATATACACAATAATGGCTGGGTAGGGGTTATACCAAGATTTTATATTCCTCTGAGGTGGGATGCCACATAAACAATGAGAGCAAAGCTCGAGGGGTTTATTAAGGTATCCATCCAGAGAAATGTGTGCACAATTCAAGTTTTACCTCTACTCAGCCTTTATTTTATATAGTTACTGGAGCATTTTTCTCACCACAGCAAGTATATAAAAATAAACTAACAACCCCAGGGAGTCATGCCACGGAACAGTGGGGTTTTAGCATGGTTGTTTGTCCATGGATCTTGAAGGAACACAGCATTTACTTTTTGTTTAATCCCTAATTCTATACTGCCTGTAAAATGTTAAAGAACTTACCACTGACTGGGAGTGTGCGATGTACATCAGTGAAGCACAGGGATGGCGGACACAAAATAGAAGAACAAGACTGGCGCATATGGGAGTGAAGGAAACCTAGCACGCATTCATAATTATAAGCTGTGGGTAATAATGGCAATAATAACCTTGTTTTCCTATGGAAGAAAATGCTCCCCAGTTATTATACTACATTTATAAGTATAAAATTGGATAATAAAAATCTGTTTAAATTTATCCATCATTTTCCCTTTACAGCTTCCCTTTCCCAAGTAGTTCACTGCAGATCATTACACATGTCCTTGCATGATTAATATTGCTTATCCCTGAGGGATAGCAGTCAAAAGGTTGGCATTGTGTTTCAAATGTATCCACCATGCCTTCCTGCACACATGTGAGTCTCTCCAGGGGCAATGTTTGGATCATGAGGTTACACCTCTGTCCCAGGGTTGGCTGTATTTGTGAAATCCAAGTATTTTGGATCACCTTCCTGGCCAGTAATAACATAACCTGGATGGAGCTAGAGTAGTATGTTCACCTGACCTCCCTATGTTTTCACTCTGAATTAGTAATGACAGGGCAGAATCCTCTAGCCCACCATTGCAAATTTTGTTGACTCTTTGGCCATTTGAAATCAGCAGGACCTTAACTTTGTTATCCATGGACCAATGCCCTGGTTGGCCCCCACCTCACAGACAGTAATGCTTATATGTATATGTACTAATCTTAGGTGCAGACCCTTATCGTACAAACATATGTGCCAGGATCTGAGTTCTACTGTATTTTTGCCAAGAATCATAATGATTTGCTGTATTCTTATTGTAACACTGGGAGATGTTTCTATATATACATATAAGACAAAGAACCTCTGTGCAAACACTGAGGCAAGGGTTACCCTAAAGGGCATTTGGCTGGGAAGCCAAGTTTCAAGAAAATACAAAATCACACATGTCCACACAATGCAAAGCATCATGGACTGCATATGCAAATCACCACAGAATGTTATGCTGGTCCAACTTTAAGCAGAAATGCATGGTGCCGAAGGCCTCTCACACAGTTTGCAAAGGGTGCTAACAGAAGACATAGACACGTGTTTCATCCTACCAGGACTCATCAGTATCCTCGCCTGTTTGACACCAAGTGGGAATGGACCAGCTACCCTGTAGACAGTGTGTCTTGGATATGTTGTGGTGAACCCATTAAAATAAAAACTGTTTAAAGACAAAGAACCTCTGTGTGCAAACACTGAGGCAAGGGTTACCCAAAGGGCATTTGGCTGGGAAGCCAAGTTTCAAGAAAATACAAAATCACACACTGCCATCTTTAATGCTTATGCAGAACTGTAACTGCAGGTGTCCTTCACAGAAATACAAGATTCCATTGTTTCATTTATCTGTTTATGCCAGCTCAGCAAGCACCCTTTGCAAACTGTGTGAGAGGCCTTCGGCACCATGCATTTCTGCTTAAAGTTGACCAGCATACCATTCTGTGGTGATTTGCATATGCAGTCCATGATGCTTTGCATTGTGTGGGCATGTGTGATTTTATGTATATATAATATATACATATATATATATATATATATATATATATATATTTGTGTGATTATTATTTAGGCAATACTGCCATCTTTAATGCTTATGCAGAACTGTAAACAGAGGTGTCCTTCACAGAAATACAAGATCCCATTGTTTCATTTATCTGTTTATGCCAGCTCAGCAAGCATTCCCAGGTTAGTTAGAGTCAGGCTATTTGCCATTGTCCAATTATAGTAATATTATATATCTTTTAGCTGTTGTCATAGTGATTATCAGGGTATAAGACTCTTTGCATAGCACATTTTCTCTGAGATGAGATGAGACTAGATGCTGCCTACGTAGGTAAGAAAGACTGAAGTATTCTCTCAGTGACTACACCAATGGTTATAAGCCTGCTTTATATACCATAAATAACATAGAAACATAGAATTTGATGGCAGATAAGGACCATGGCCCACCTAGTCTGCCAATTTACCTACCTAATGGATAGGCTGCAGATCATAGTTAACCAACAGCCTACTTCCTCCTACACCACTAGAACTGCCTTATGTGTGTCCTTTCATTCTTGAATTCCCCACTGTTTTTGACTCCACTACCTCCTCAGAAGGCTGTTCCACATGTCCACAACCCTCTCCTTGAAAAGTACTTCTTCACATTGCCTCTGAGCCATCCCCCATTTATCTTCAAATTGTGCTTACTGTGACACCACCTGTCTGTTGTCTCTTCACTTCTATGCAGTTCCAACAAGAACCTAAGAAAGGTGGTGTTATCATTCCATTACATTTGGCAACCTTTGTGCTGGTTGGAATGTACAAAGTGATGATTCCATTCAAGTAACTTTGAATGTTGAGTAGTGTAGTGCACGTTGTTGCCTACTTGGACCTATTCATGCTTATAGTGGTTGTTCTGTTACAGATTGTTTTTCCATTTTGGTCTCAGGTGTGGAAGACCCACACCAGTCCACTGATACACTGCCTTTGTGAGTAGCAGTGTGCTGCATTAGCACCACTGTTTGCCCACAGGGGACCAGAAAGTCATTGGGGAATGGCACCAAGGATTTAAGTCCAGTCTTTCAACCGTTGTCTTTGTTTGTTAACCCTTGTTTGTTATGCCTGAATTGTGCACAGAACTGGGACTCAATGTTTCCAATTACCTCACCTCCAATAGAGGATGGACTGATTTCTTGCTTGACCACGAAATAGGCTGCAAATCCATTGCTTACAATCTCTGATCAATATTTAGAATCTAAGCAGAAATCCAAGAAATATCACCTTAAAGGTCTCTTGGTCATGGCTCTACATACCACCATGGAAAGTATAATGCCAAAATGTGCCTCACTCGAGCTACAAAATGCTTCTCTAAAAAAAAGAGATGGGCTTGCAGGCATCAGAGTTAAAAAATGTGAACAGAAGGTAGTGGAGGAGGCTCAGATACCCATGATGCTAATAACCGACTGTTGCACTGTAGTGCTCAAGACTCTGAGCTTGAAATTTGCATTTTAGAGATGATTATGAAAGGCTGAAATGTAATAAGAAACAGTTAATTTGTTTGAATGATATTTTAAGTGATACAAATGAAAGTTTGAGAGCAGAGAATGTTGAACTGAAAGAGGAGAATGAAAGGTTGATGAAAGAGTTAGATAAGGAACTTAGGGATAACGTTGAATTGCAGTGTGAGGTAGAGAAGGGTATTGAGCAGGGCTCTCAAGAGTTTTCACAAAAGTGTAGAACAAAGTTGGCGAAATTGCCCACCAGTGAGAGGTTCTCGATGGCCATGTTAAAGCTATGGATGGGTTCCAATACACCCATATCGACACTGTCTCATCAGCGATGATGACTCTGATTATAATGACAAGGTTTGCCACATCAACACCCATCCACACCATGATGGGCTGTCGTATTTTCCAGTCATCCCAAGATGGTGACACGTACATATGCCCTCTACATTGCCATGTCTTCACAAACATGGTGGTAGCAACGTCATCATCCAAGATGGCAGCACCTCAGCTAATGCCTCTCTTGAAAGATGACACAACGGAGGTGCATGGCATGATCCATTAGACCACGGCTAACCTTTACATTTCAGAAGAGGACCACAGTAAAATTCAAGCCCATTTGACCGAATGTTTGAGGCCACTATTCACAGAGACCATTTATACAGGGTTGTCGCTGATGCAGTAGCGGAAACTGCCATCCACAGAACCATGTAATGACTTGAGCAGAATACTGCTCCCCATAATTCCAGCCCCTTACAGGTTGCTCATGCTGTCCAACAAATTACCCAGACCATCGTGACAGATGTGTCCAACTGACAACCTCAGTTGCCACTTGGAGAAAGTATGCTCCTTTGTGAGAAACTTTCTCTAGCCTGAGTACCAGGTACAAGTCTTACGACAGACCTTAGAGCCCACTGTTTGTAAATAAGCTTTAGAAACAGTTCAAACTGTGATACCCTTGCCTTTGATGACATTGCTGTGGCACTTACTGCCACCAACTCCCAGGTGTCATTGTAGCTTGGCTAGCCTACAAGGTGAAACAGAGTGCCAAAGAGAGCCCCGCCACCTATCATCAGTGGTTATGGCTTGCCTACAAAACTGGGAAATGCCTTAATGGTGAGACAGCACAAAGACCAGACTGAGTACAAGGATTTGTACATCTGAAACATGACCTGGCTCTGCAGGAGAAAGTGGAACTCCAAGTTAATCACACTATGGACACTTTCATAAACATCCTTGGTAAGATGGAGCATGTTTCATGTATACCTCTGTAACCTTGCCTCTGACAAGAACATACCGCTGCCACCATTCAAACTCTAGCAGCCCTGCACCTGCCACTCAAGTCACTGCCCTGTAGCAGATATCTCATTATACCTATACATTACACCATGGAAGGTAACATTCAGACACCCCTTCAGATGACAAGCAGTATATGGGGGTTACCAGAATAGGAGAAACAATTGGAATAACAAAGATCAGAACAGTTGGAAAAACCCAATGATCAGTCCGATGGCAAGTACCAGAATGGTCCTAGCTATCAGAGCCTTAAGGATGAGAATGAGACCCTTTGAAAATTGCTGGAGGAAATTGAGCTGAAACAGAGGCCAAACCCACGCTTACCATGGCAGTCCTTGCTCCAGCTGCAGAACCATCTAACGAAAATCCGCTCCTGCCTATGGCTACAGAGCAATCGAGCAGCCGAGGAAAGAATCCTTTGTGACTTCGGGCTCACTGGCCAGACCAATGCAAAGATGAAGGAGGAGGCAACTGAACAGGCTGCCATCATGCCTGTGATATCACAGGTACAGCATCTGTATCCTATACAAGACATGAGGAGGCCCATAGAGATTCTATGGGCCTCAGGTTTCAGGAACAGGATGATGATGATTCTGAAAGTGCAGATTGAGAGTTACAGACCCCAGTACAGATTGTATGTGATCTGCTTGTTGACATGAATGAATGGCCTTCTGTAAAGGCTATGGTCGGGGCTGCCAACTGGACATGTTCCTGGATACAGGAGCCGCCATGTCGGTTCCCCATGATGACAACCCAGCTGTATCTAACTGGTTGACCAGCTGGAAGACCACTGCATGAGGTGTAGATGGCACACAGCTACACACCTATCGATATGTGTCTTTACCTGTGGTGGCAGGCCACCTCAGTACTGATTTTGCCTTTGACCTCATGGTATTAGATCACCACCCCAGCATGCTGGGAGTTGATTTTCTTGCACAACATGGCTGTGTTGTGGATTTAGTCAACAGGCTACTCCTGCAGATCAAAGGACAATGTCATGCAGTTACCATCCCAAACTCACACGTGGTGGCTGTCATCTCTCATAACAGGGAGTATGACGTCATGGCCTTGTTCAAAAGTCATGACTTGTTTTCTGAGCTTGCACTTTGTTGCAAAAACACTGTGATGTGTTTTTACCCACAAGCATAACTGTGGTAGGATGCGCACTACCATTGAGATTCCAGGACATAACCCTGTAAGGCAGAAGCAGTGCCCATTTTCTGCTGAAGTCTTACCATTGCTGAGGGAGACCATCCAGTCACTGCAATAACAAGGAGTGAATAGGACCTGTGACTCACGTGAATTTGCCAGTTTGGCTGGTAAAGAAGCCAAATGGAGCTTGGAGGCTTATAACCGATTACAGGAAACTTAATCAAGTTACCCCCAGCTGTGCTCCAACTGTGGCATCAACTTCTGATTTGCTCAAGTTGTTGACACCTGACAAAACCTGGTTTTCCACTCTTGATATTTCTAACAGGTTTTAATCACTCCAATTACACAGGAAAAATTTGCCTTTACCTTTGAAAGACACTAGTACACCTGAGTTGCCTTCCCAGGGCTTCCATAACAGCCCTTCTCTCTTCCATCTCCATATGATGGATGCTCTACAGGGATTGTCCATGCCCCAGTGTTTCCTGCAGTATGTGGATGACTTGCTTTTAGCAACCACCACAAAAAGAAGAACATTTGGCCCTTCTAGATGAGTTATTGTCTCTCCTTAAGAGAACAGCCCTTAGTGCAACCCTCCAAAGCACAATTGTGTGAAAGGAGGTATGTTTCCTTGGTCTACATATCACAGACCAAGGCAGAAGTCCAACTGTCAAGAAGATCCAGGGCTTGCAAGATTTGCCACTTCCTACCAGCATGGCAAGACTCCAACATTTTTAAATGATACATTTCTTCAGGGATTTTATCCTGATTTTGCCCTGAAGGCTGCTCCCTTGTATGAGCTCCTTAAAAGGACATCCCATGGACATGGGGCCCAGCTTATACTGAAGCTGTGGCACAGCTGAAACAAGCTTTAGTTCAGCCCCAGCACTGATAAACCCCAATCCCAGTCTGCCTTTCCATCTGGAAACTGACACTCTGATGTGGCCATGTCTGCAGTGCTGACTCAAAGTACAATGGGTACTATAGGCCTATTGCCTATGCATCACAGATACTCTCACCAGTAGAGAGAAAGTACAATCTCTGTGAACAAACTCATTTGGCAATCGACTTGACTGTCAAACACTTTGTGTACATCATTGGGTATGCTCACATTGTCTTGCATACCTGTCATATCCCAACCATCTTTTGCTCTCAGATAGAGTCACAGATGGTTCAATCTCAAATACTATACTGATCCATTGGTCCTTACTTTGCAGGACAGGGATATCATAGTACTGCCTGCTAAAATGCCCTCAATTTTGGCCCATGGTCACTTCTCACACAGGGTCACCCCATGACTGTGCCCTCCAATCTCCTGACCTACCTGACCCAGGACCATTTTACCAGCTACACCTGAAGTCCTGGAGGATACCAACATGATCCATATTTTTACAAATATCTCTACATCCTATGTGGATGAAGAGCAGGTGACAGGGCTGGGAGTGCTCATCCTGGACCAGGAAGGTGATTTCAGATGCATTGCCAGGAAATGCGCTATCTCCTCACAGTATGCTGAACTGGCAGCTGTGGCCTGTGCACTGGAGATCATGCCCCATGGTGATAGGGATGCCATCATTTTTGTATACTCCAGTTGGGTCTGCTCATCTCTTACTGAATTTATGCTGTTTTGGCAGAAGAACAATGTTACATCTTCTAATGGCACACCTGTCAAATACAGGGACTTGTTTGTGTATATTTACACCCTTACACAACAGTTCACTCACAAGGTGTATATTCAGAAAGTAAAAGCCCATTGCAAATCTGATCTTTATCATGAATTCAAAGAGCAAGCAGACTTGCTAGCCAAAGCGGGTGCTTGGGGGAGAGACATGGACAATGACTCACCCCACAGCATATCAGCTATTGTGGCTGCTAATACTAGGCAGCAACCAGTACCAGAACCTCCACTAGACCTTTCTGTTGCACAGAAATCTGACCCAGAACTGAAGTATGTCTTCAACTTCCTAGACAAAGGAATTGAAGAACCATTACCTGAATGTAGTCCATATAAGAGACACTCAGATAAAATACATTTATCTAGTGATCAGAAGCTCATCTGGTATGGAACAGAAGATACAGATGACAAATTGTGGATTGCACCACAATCCCTATGAACCGAATTTATCCATATGGTTATTGATACTTGCACTGATGGACACCAGGACAGGAACACTCCAGAGACTCAAAACAGTCATCTGGTGGCCTGGTATGGCCAAACATGCAGAGCACTATGTGGACAACTGCATAGTGTGTGCCCAGAACAGCCCAATTTTGGTAAAAAGGAAATTCCAGACTGTTGCCCTAGTGGCAAACTGGACCATAAAATGTGATACAAATTGATTTCATTGGCCCTCTTACTAACTCCAGTAAGAACAACAAGTATGCACTTGTTGTTACGGATTTGTTCTCCAAGTGGTAGAAGCATTTCCTGTAAAGAGCAACATGGCAAAGACACTGCCAAGATCCTAGTGGATCAACTGTTCTCCAGGTGGGTCTGCCCTTTAAAGTAGACTCAGACCAGGGAATCAGCTTTACAACTTAATTGATGCAACAGACACTCCAAATGCTTGGAGTAGATCAGAAATTCACATCCCCTACCATCCTCAATCATCAGGCCATGTAGAATGAGCTAACAGAAGAATCAAACAGGTGTTAAGTAATTTGTCCCTGTCAGTCCCAAGGATTGAGATTCCCCTCTTGCCACTATTACTGATGGCAATCAGGGCACTCCTTCAGCTACTACTCAGTGTACATCCTATGAGGTTATGACTGGTAGAGCTGTGAGACTCACCATACCTGTTGGTTGATCTACACACCCCACTGCACATCGAGTTTCTGTAGACAAATGTGTCAAAAAGCTTTGTGATGACATCATGAAGACACACATGTTTGCAGCCAAACAAATACATAAAGCTCAACGGCAAGCCAAAGCTTATTTTAATAAGCATGCCAAAGAAGTAGACTGGCAAGTCAGAGGTCAGGTTATGCTTCTCAGTATAGACAACCCACATTCATTTGCCAGTAAATGGAAGGTCTCTATCCCATTGTGAACAAAGTCAGTCCTGCTGTGTATCAGGTCTGAGTTCAACAGCAGAAGAAGACCACCGACAACTGGTTTCATGCTAACCAACTTAAATTATACAAAGGTGACTTTACTTTTCCTAACCCACTTTGGGCAGAATAGTATCCACACTTAATAAATTATTTTTGTTTTCTTACAGGTATTGGCAATATGGTTATCTTGCACCTCTCTTTCCTCCTGGTGGGACTACTGACTTTGACTGTGACTGCACCCCTGTATCCTCACAGACTCACAAGGACTGTATACAACATTTCCTTGGCAAACTTGAACATTTGGCTCCATGGGAGTTCATATTAATGTTCCCAACAAAATGATTAAAGTTACAGAAGGCTCAGATGCCTTTCTTGATGCTGTAGTTGTTGCCCTGATAAATCTTCCTTTCTATCCAGTGGAAACTGACACTATGCCTACACAATCCCTGTAGCTCACCTGTCCAAAAGTACATTCCATGGCTGGCCTAACACTGACATTTCTAACAACTTCTGGCAGAGTCACTACGGCTGCAAATACCATTAAATTGATAAGGGTGTTTCATGGGCTTAAACATAAACATGAATTGCATTTAGTAAGGCCTATGATACCATTCCACATATGACTTGCAAACAAACTGGGCAGCCTGGGAGTAGGTCACAAGGTGGTAAACTGACTTAAGAACTAGTTGAATGACAGAAGCTGGAAAGTCATGGTAAATGGTGCTTAGTCAAAGGAAAGGAGTGTGACCAGCAGGGTACAACAGGGATTAGTCCTGGGCCCAGCCCTATTTATGTCTTCACAAATGAAATTGCAGAGGGCCTGAGGGAACGTGCCTGTTTGTGAATGACACTAAGATCTGTAACAGGATGGACACTCCGGGAAGAGTGGAAAAATGAGGTGGAACCTAGAAAAGTAGAGGAATGTTCCAAAATCTTGCAGCTGAGATCTGATGCAAAAGTGCAAAATCATGCATCTGGGTTGCAGGAACATAGAGAAGGATTATTAGAGGCTGATGGTCATTAAAATGGAAAGGATTTTAGCGTAATCATATTGGATGACCTAAAGTAGGCTAAACAATGTATCAAAGCTGTGAGGAGAGCCAGTGAATGCTGTGGTGCATAGGAGAGGTATTACCAGCAGAAGTAAGGAGGTGGTGATGCCGCTGTGTAGTTCACTGGTGAGGCCTCATTTGGAATATGGTGTCCAGTTCTGGAAGCTGCATTTCTGTCATGCAACTTTAAATCACAAATGGGTTAAATGGTTCTATTTTAGATTTCTATCCTTTCCCTACTGCTCCCATTGGTTAGCCTTATGGAACACAACCAGAACATATCTTGATTAGTATGATAATTCACCACTTAAGCTGCTTCTTAGTCTACAGCACTTTTAAAATGTTAACTCTTGTTGAAAATAATGCATAATCTTGCCATCCATGTTATTGCTAGACATACTGTAGCTAGCTTGGCTTGAAGAAGAGTGAACATGGTCAGGACCCTTAGCTATTGAGATGCATATGCAGCAAATAAGTCCAGATCGTTAGCTTATTCTAAATTGTAAAGTGTCACAGTCTGCATAATACAGAAGACTTACAGTGATGAATCTTCCTATGGTTTGACTGGTTTGAGTTCTGATGTAACTGCACAATTGTGTGCTGTTGCTTTTGTCTGCAGTTCCATTTTCTTCTTGAAATGGTTACTTTTGCACTTTATGTATATTTTAAAATGTTTAATATTCTGACCATGTGGTTATGCCATGGACCATAACTGATCTCCAGCCTTAATACCCCCCCCATGCTCTAGCCCTGTTATCAAGGTCCTCCTATGTGTATCCCATGCTTGTTTGAAATCTGTAACCATTTTGTACCCATTACTTCTGCTGGCAGGCTGTTCCATGTGTCCCCACCCTGCCTCTAAAGAAGTATTTCATTGTATCCTCTAAGTCTTCACCTTCTAGTTACATATCATGCCCCTTGTCCCTGAACATCTCTTTTCAGCAAAATTGTACCTTCCTGTACCTTATTGATACCTTTGAAGTATTTGAATACTTCTATCATGTCTCCGCTTTCCCTCTTTTCCTCTAGAAAACACATACTTACAACTTACAGTTCCATCATCTCTCATCTAGAGTACAAGTTTAAAATTCCTTGCTTCACCCATTCTTACATGCATGCCAAGAGAATTATTCTACACAGCTAAAGGAATATAGCTTCATCCCCAATTGATGCAAACTGGACATGCCACATTATTAGTCATTTAAAATAACACAAATGTAGTTTCACATTCTTACTATGAGGGAAGCAAGAAAGATCAACCAGCATGGATAGCAAATACATTGATTGACACCTGTGAATGAGTGGGAGGGAGATTTTTTAACATTCCTGGTACTTTTATGCCCACGGAACCTATACTATTCAGATTTTTATTGACAAGCAAACAAGGAAAAGCCGTAAGATCGAGTAAAAGGGCTGGTGCTGCTTATTATAATAGTTCAAAGCAAAAAGAAATTAAGCACCCAGTCCAGAGCAGACAAAATATAGAAAAATACTTTTATTTTATTAACCAGTGTGCAATGCATTGGCTGTTCACCATAATGGTAACAGAGTGAAAAATACAACCTTACTTTTGCCAAGCAAACTGCCTAGCTTCATCAGAGATAGTACTACTGTGTAACAACAAACATTTTAAAGGCAGGATCCCCATGTGCAAAATGCATGACAACTAAAAGCAATAATGAGACAATCACTGGAGACAGAATTTCATTGGTGTTAGCATATGCTCATTAGATACAGATGCTTACATATAAAAACGTGGCTGTTTGCAACCTCCTTGGTTAGGTAAAACTACAATCAATCTCTTAAGTGTAAGAATACCAATTCTATCTAAGTTATAGCCACTTAATGTGGAAGGTGAAACGGTACTTGAATTAGTTAATCAACCTCTCTATCTCTGATGAAGCTAGGCAGTTTGCCTGGCAAAACGTAAGATTGTAATTTTCACCCTGTTACCATTATGATGAACAGGCAATGCATTTTGCACACTGGTTAATAAAATAAAAATATGTTTTTCTACATTTTGTCTGCTTTGGACTGAGTGCTAGATTTTTTTTATTGCATTTGTCCCAGACAATCTTCCCAGAGTGCACATTGCTCTATTGTTTAATAGCCCCTGCTGGAGAACAGTGTCTTGTTGTTTCAAATTAACCACAGAAGACTGAGCATGGCAGCTAAAGGAGTCACACTTTGAGTCTTTGGGTATGTATAGCATAATTAATATGTTTCCTAAATATTAGTACTTTATCCAGCTATGTCCTGATGTGTGTGTGTGTGTGTGTGTGTGTAAGCATTTCACTGTTTAAAGTAATTTTGTCTGCACTCCTGTTGCTATCCCTTAGTCCCTTTCAGTTTTTTTTACCAGTACCAAGTAGCAGAAATGGAGCAGCACTTTATAGTTTGTTACAGCAGACCATGAATTAAATAATATATGCAGAACTGTAATGGTTTATATAAACTGGTCTGGAAGCAACATGGAGCACATCTATTTAAAAACAAATTTGTGATTGCTCCTCAACAATGCTACTTAACACCCACCTCTCCCCACTGCATGGCAAGAGACACATCAATTTATTTTAGTAGCAGTTATTGCTGCCTGCAATATAAATAGAAACTATGTCACTTTGCCTAAAATCCTCTCCCATTTTGACCAATATGTTATGGACATTTATACTATATATACTATTTGCAAGCAGATTAGGCCTTGCAGTCTATCGAGTCTGCTCTCGAACCTTAGTTCCTTAGTTGGTTTCCAGACCTCCCATCCCTTGTGCTCCAGAAACCTATCATCCATCCCCACCCTCCGGGACAGGCCATCATCTGATACATCCACTTTCTGTGTCTGTCCCACCTCTCTTGAAGCCCTTCACTGTGGATCTGTGAACCAGCTCACCAGGCAGTGCATTCCAAGGGTCCACCACCCTCTCAGTGAAAAACCTCCTCCTCTTTTCCCCTCACCCTTCCACCTTCCAACTTCAAACCATGCCCTCTGGTGATAACTCCCTGCTTTAGTCTAAAGATCCCTCCATGTTTACCCTATTTATTCCCTTGAGGTACTTGAGACCTCAATCATGTCCCCACTGTCTCTCCTCTCCTCCAATGAAAACAGGCAGAGCTCCTCAAGTCTGTCCTCATCGTCAAATCCTAGCCCTCGTAACATCTTTGTTGCCCTCCTCTGTACCCTCTCCAGGAGCTGTATGTCCCTCTTCAAGTGTGGTCTCCAGTACTGTACACAGTACTCAAGGTGTGGTCTAACCAGTCCATTGTACAGCGGCAGAATCACTTCCTTGCTCCTAGAGGTATCCCCTTATGATGCATCCCAACATCCTGTTTGCCTTGCTAGCTGCTCTCCTGCACTGCTCAGAGTTATTCATACATGCATCCACCGTGACCCTAGGTCTTTTTCCCTATTGAGGCCTCCAGTGCCTCCCTCCCAGGGTGTACCTGTGTTTAGGGTTTCCCAACAAGATACAACACCTTGCACTTGGTGATATTGAAATTTAATTTCCATGTGTGAGCCCAGTTTTCCAGGGTGTCCAGGTCCCTTGCAGGGCCAACCTCCCTCTTCTCCCTCAACTTCTGCTCCCATCTTGGAGTCATCCATGAAGAGACTCATTTCACACCCTACACCCTCCCTGATGTCCGGAGTATGTATGCATTAAACAGGATCGACCCAGGACCGAGTCCCCCCAGGTACCCCACTACCAACCTCTCTAGGGTCCAAGTGCTCCCCACAGACCACTACTCTCTGAGTGCATCCAGCTAGCCAGTTTTCAATCCATCTGACCATCAAAGGGCCTACCCTACCCCCATCAGTTTCTCCACCAGACCAGTGTGGGGACAGAGTCAAACGCTTGCTGAAGTCCAAGAATAATACATCCACAGGCTTACCCTGTCCAGTTCTGATGTTACCCATTCATAGAACTCCACAAGGTTGGTTGACATGATCTACCTGGCACAAACCCATGTTGCCACTCATCCAGACCTCCCACCTCCTCCAAGTACACCCCAATCGTTCCTTTAGTATACTCTCCATTAATTGTCCCACCACCGAGGTCAAACTGATGGGTCTATAGTTACCTGGTACTTCCTCGACCCCTTTATGGATTGGTACCACATGTGCCTCTGCCAATCCCTAGGTACCCTCCCTGTCTCAAGTGACCTGCTGAAAAGCTCCGCCGGGTGCAGCCAGTATGTCCGCCACTTCCATAGTACTCTCGGATGAATGCCATCCCGCCCAGAGATTTGTTTTTCTTTAGAGCCTTGAGGGCTAACTACACCCTTTTGGTGGAGATAGCATCATCCGCCCCTCCACCTTACTGGCCTTTTTATCCTTACCCAGATGTGACACCCTGGGGTACCTCACCCTCCCTCTTGCTCCATTTCTGTTGCTCCCCTGATCCCACTTGGCGCTTCTATCCCCTTTGTGCCTTGCTTTGTAGATATCCCATCCCCTCCCTAGTGAACACAGAGGCAAAGTACCTGTTAAATATCTCTGCCTGGTCCTCGCTTCTTCCACTCACCCTCCTTCTGATCTCAATCTGCTGAGATGGCCCTTAGTTTTTCTCTGTTCCCCAATGTACTGGAAGAACCCTTTTCCCTCCATGTATCCCCTGTGCCAGCCGCTGCTCTTTACTGGACTTTGCTCCCCTCACCATCTGGTGATTTTCTAGATGCAAGCTGGTACATTTCCTTATCCCTATCCCCTCTTGTTGTTTTATATTTTTGTAGGCCACCTTCTTTATCTGACTGCTACCTGTACCTCACTGGACCACCAGCATGGTTTATGTGACCTTGCTCCTTACATTTCAACTTAGCGCAGATCCTGACTGCCTCATGAAGTCCCCTGTTATGACCTCCCATCTCCTTTCCACACTTGTCATTGAGGTAATCCCTTCAAGTGATCCTTGAGAATATTTCCCATGCCCATAAAGTCTGCCCCTGAAGTCCACTGCCAGTGTCCTAGATCTCACCCCCTCCCCCATGCTTATTTGAAACCAGACAGTATTGTGGTTGCTCCCAGTCAGGGTCCTGTACAACCATGTCCCTTACCAGGTCCCCATCTGCCAGAACCACATCCAGGACATGCCCCTCCCTTGTGGGCTCCATCACATGCTGTGTTAAGACACATCCTGGAAGCCATCAGCAGCCTCTGCTCCTTGGCCACCTTAGAGGACATGGTTCCCCAGTTTGTACCTGGCATATTAAGATCCCCATCAACACCACTCCTTCCTCTTTTGGTCCACACTGGGCAATGATGTTGTCCAGCAAACCATCCTCTAGAACATCACTCATCCCGGGGCCTATGCTACACCCAACTTGACCGTATCTCCTGCTGGGGATCGTGAAGGTGACCCATAAGGCCTCCACGTTTCTCTCTGCCTCTTCTTACCCTAGCAATTTCTATGTCATCTCCTAATGAACATAGCCACTCCACCCCTCTGCCCTCCTTTCTATCCTTCCTAAGCATAGTGTACCCCGCACGTCTTAGGTCCCAGTCATGGTTTTTGTTGGCCCACGCCTCCGTGACCGCGCCGCCACACATCCACCCCCCAACAGCATGGCCTGGAACTCTGGCATTTTGTTTCCAAGCTCCTGGCATTTACTAACACCAACACCAACCCCACCCTTATCCCTGATCCTCTTTGTCAACCCCACCCAGATTCCTCATACTTCCATCCTCCCTTGCTCCCTCCTGAAACCTCCACCACCAAGTCTGTTTCCCCCCGCCTCTTGGGCTTGAAGGCTACCCTCATCTGGAGGAGAGGACTTCTGTCAGCCCCTCCTTATCCCTTCCCCCTCACAAGTTTAAACCCACCTTTCTTGTATGTAGTCAGCCATCCCTATTTAAGGACTTCCTTCCCTAATGGGGCAAGATGAAACCTGTCCTTGGCATATAGTCCCTTATCCTCCCAAACTCCATTCCAGTTCCTAACACCCCCAACCCACTCTCACCTCTCTTCCTGAGCCAGTCATTAACCTCTGTGAGCTTCGTTTTTTCTCCACTGAGGCCTTTGGTATTGGCAATATCTCCAAAAGGAAATGTTGCATGCATTATCCGACAGACTCTGGCAAGTTCTTGAACCTTGCTTGGATTTCCAAACGCTATTTCCTCTAGATCATTAGTTCCCAAATGCACCAGGAACCGGTTTCCTCCACAATCCCTAACCATTTCATACACCATGAACTTTGCTCTGTGCACTATCAGCCCAGAGATACTCACTACCTTCACCTGGCTGGCATCCACCCCCTGTCCCTCCCACTGGTACCCCAATCATTGAGTCTCCCAATAACAGAACCTTAACACCACCATCATCCTTATGGTTACCCCCACCCTTGCCTTCTCAGCCCCTTCCCTTTATTCATGATCTCAATTTCATGGGAGTCTTCCTGCCTTTTAGAGACCCCTTGTCACCCTCCCTTTCTGCCTCCCTTGCTATTTTGCCCACTTAACTCAAACCCCTCTGAATAGGTGTCCCTTTAACCTCTCTTATCCGAATCATGTATCCTGGCCCTGATGGTTTCCCTTCCCCACACGCCATCCTCCCCTTGTAATAGTACTCCTGCCTCCAGAGGCTCTCTGTGGGTCCCCTTTCGCTAGGCCCCATCCTTGGTACTGACCCCCAGCTGAAGGGGAGCTCCTCCCACCTCCTTGTCTCCAGTTTCTTCCAATCATGCTCTCCCTCATGTCTGGAATATGTTGCATCTCCCCATTTGCTTAACATATATGTTCCCTTCTCCTCTGGGACTATTTCTATCCTTTCCATAGCCAGTCTGTGATGCCCTATGGGTATCGGACTCCTCCCCGCCTCTATATAAGTTTCCTCATTTCCACCAACCCCTTCCTCCCCATCTAGGTTGCTTAGTATCTCAAATTTATTGTGACACTCTATGTCAGCTCCATCAAGTAACCCGAGTTTCCCTGACTGCATCTCTAAACTGCCCTCTTCTTCTCCTCTTGCTCTGTTCTCCTTAGAGCTCCCTTCCCACAGTCTGCTGTTTTAGGCTTCCACACAACAGCCCCTCCTGACTCTTCCCCTCCACTCTCTTTGTATTCATAATGTTCACCCTTCGCTGCTTCCCCTTAGCATCAACTTCCCTATCTAAGGGTCCTCTGTCCCTAATATCCCCCTCCTGCTTGCTGTAACATAATGTCCTGTAATTTTAGAGCATTGCCCCAGCCTCCCTCAGCCCCACCCTTCTGCTGCCCTATCCACACCCTTATCCTGGACACCTCCCACCCCAGCTCCCCAGCTTACTCCTTAACCAATATACCTCCTCCTGATACAAGATAGCTGTCTACAGAGTGGGCAGCCTCCCTCTCCAGGCCCAATTTAGAATTATTGCCATCCCACAGCCTGTGCAGCTTCAATCCTTCCAAGATGCTCATATGGTGGAAATATGGCCACCCTGTTTATCCCCTCTGTTTATAATGGCACATCCCTTTTCTCAGTCCCTTTCCCTAGAATACAGTTTCTCTCTATACTGACTGTAGTTATTTACAAACCCAATTTCAACCCCACCAATAAAGTTCCCAAGTCTCACAAACACATACAGTCCAGTGTGTGTAAGCAGACATCAGGTACCGTGTGATGTCACAGGCCCACCAGCTCCTGTTGCTTCAATTTGAGTCCCAAACAGAATTACTCAGCCCTTCAATCCCAACCCACAGTGGCTTTTCAGTATTTAAAGAAAGCCTACAAACAGGGTGGTGGGAGAGCTCTTACCAAACACCAGGCAAACAACACATTTAAATTTCCTCTCTAATTAACCCTCGCAATCAACTGTCCCCAAGCCTCCAAAGTTACAATATCACAGCCCAAGTAACAGTTCTAATTCAAGGTAATAATTTTTAACACATAGAACTAATTGCACTTACAAACTATTCAAATATTTCAGTTAAAAAGAATATAACCCAGACCTCTGTCCTACCAGTCTGCTGCTTAAGTTCCCAAGTGAACAATGAAGGCCAAGGTAATTCCTGTTTAAAGACAAGGTAATTGCAGCTAATGTCATTTGATTCAATTGTTTGTGTCTTGTATAGAAGACGGTGCTTGTAGACAAACCTAATCATTTTGCAGCTGTGTTCTGAGGTGTGCGTGTGTGTGTGTGTGTGTACTTTGATTCAATTGCTTGTGTCTTGTGTAGAAGACAGGGTTTGTAGACAAATCTAATCATTTTGCAGCTGTATTCTGGTATGAGTGTGTGTGTGTTGTGCAGAAGGCAGTGCTTGACTGCTTGTAGACAAATCTAATCATTTTGCAGCTGTGGTCATCCATTGGCTAAGTAGCCTTTGTGGTTGTGTTTATGTGATCCAGTCCTCACTTAGTATTTGTTTATTGCATTGATGCCTCCTCATGGAGGGACTCAAAATGTGCAGGATAGTTTTTTTGTTTGTTTGGTTGTTTTAGCAAATTCAGAGAAATCAGAGGCACCAGACTTGGACATTGGGTAGAGTTTTCCTTTAACTTCTCTCAAGCCAGAGGCAAGTCCCATAAAACACTATGGAAGAGGTTTCAATTTGTAAAAAAAAAAAAAAAGACTATTTAAAGAGATTCTTACTAATGGTATAATCTAATGCTAGACATACTGTAGCTAGTTTGGCTTGAGGAATGGTGAACATGGTCAGGACCCTTAGCAACTGAGATGCATATGCAGAAAATAAGTCAAGATGGACTAACTTACCCTATAACTGTTGAGTATCACAGTCTACATAATAGACAAGGCTTACAGTGATGAATCTTCATATGGTTTGGCTGGTTTGGATTCTACTGTTTATAATTCAGGGATGAATAGCTAGGAAACATTTTTCAATGACTGCCAAATGTGGTATAGTGGCAGATGTTTTGCAAAGGTATAACAGAAAATATGTCTATCAGGTATTGTTGCCCGGAATTGGATCACATTTGCATAGAGACAGATTACACTTCTGGTACCTGATTATCCCTTTGTGAATCACTGTTGTTTTGTCGCTGAAATCACTGTTAGACGTATAGCAGACTGAAATCTTAGTGATTCTAGAATGTACCATGAACCTGTATTAATGCATTTAAAAATATAATAATAATAATGTCTTTATTTATTGAGCCTTTCAAATTATCAAGGCGCTTGTAAAATTTAAAACAATTCATTAAAACACAGTATCAAAATCATAACAAATCAGGAAAAGCCTTGCTCCACAAAAACGTTTTTAGTGCCTGCTTAAAGCTCCCCATGGTCCTGCACTCCTGAAGTTGATGGGCAGAGAATTCCAGAGGGTTGGGACTGCAAACATAAAAGTCAAGGGCCCCAGAAGAATTCAGGCACCCTTTGGAATCTCCAGCAACCCTCTAGATTGAGTGAAGCTGTCGCACAGGGATATAAGGAATCAGAAGCTCTTCAAGTAGTCTGGACCAAGTCAGTGCAGGGCTTTGTAGGTTAATAAAACTACTTTAAAGGTGATCCGCCACTGACTCGGCAGCCAGTGCAGATCATGCAGCACTGAGATAATATGAGATCTCCTAGATACCCCAGTCAGTAGACAAGCAGCAGCATTATGCACTAGCTACAAGCAGCGGATATCAACCCGGGAAGCCCTAAGTAAAGGGAGTTGCAATAGTCAAGATGCGAGGTCACAAAGATGTGGACCAATACAGGCAGATCACTGGACAGAACAAGATTTTTCATCCTAGCAATGTTCCTAAGATGGTAAAAGACTAACTTCATGACTGCCAACACCTGATAACAGAGGGTCAGCCCGTCAAGTACCACCTCCCAGGTTCACGCACTCCATTCAGAAGTAAGGATCTGAGCAGCCCCTAAGAATAAACCAGAGGGCAACTCAGTCCTCGACCTCTATCCTATGTCCTGGGTCCACCACCATAACTTCAGTCTTACTCATGCTCAACATTAACCCACTCAAATTCATCCAGTCTTGGATTTCAGTGAGGCAGCTGTTAAATGCTGAGCGAGCACTAACCTGGTTGGGGCAAAAGACAGGTAGAGCTGGGTATCATCAGCATAGCAGTGAAACCTCAGCCCATACCATCTTTCAATGTCTCTGAAGGGTAGCATATACACTGAAAACAACATGGGGACAGCACTGAGCCCTGAGGGACCCACAAGGCAGGAGAAAGACTCAGAAGAAAAATCCCAGAGACAACTCTCTGAGTTCTACCAGTAAGTAAAGATGAAAACCATCTGAGCACTGTACCAGTCAGGCCACAGATGGACCTCAGGTGCTTGAGCATTACCCCATGGTCTACAGTGTCAAAAGCTGAAGACAGATCAAGGAGTACCAAGATGGAATGGGTTCTCTGATTTCTCACCATCAGGAGATAATAGAGCACCCAAACCAGAGCAGTCTCAGTGCCATGCCGCTTATGAAAACCAGACTGGAGAGGTCCGATATAATATGGATGGTCAAATGGTTCTCCAGTTGAGTTGCCACTACTTTCTTGATAACCTTTCCCACAAAGGAAGGTTCAAGATAGGTCTGTAATTGGCTAGGTATCCGGTCCAATGAAGCTTTCTTCAGAATGGGTGTCACCACTGCCTTCTTCAGGGAGCATGGAAGCTCACCCAGTTCCAAGGAGCACTGGATAATCTGTGCCAATACCGGCTGATGATGTCACGCTAACCCAAGATCAGGAAGTTGGGCCCAGATCTAAACTACAGCACTTATGGTGCATCCCTGAAAATCCTCGTAATATTGACAAACTCTGGCAGGTCAAAGGTACTCAAGGAAACAAGAGGTGTAGTGACCAGGCATCGACCAACACCATCCCCATACAGTGGGTCAGACAGATCTCCGACCTGATGTCGGCCACCTTATTCAAAAACATCGAAGCAATCTCATCACACTCAGTTTGTGAAAAACTCGATGGAGCTGCAGACAGGCTGGGTTGCACAACTTGTCCACAGTTTGGAAGAGTTGAGCCAGTCAATTCCAAGTGACAGTGATCTCCTGGACAGGAACTCTGCCTTCTTAGGGAGATCGCTGATTGGTAGAGCTGATAGTGCTCCAACAAATTAAGACAGTCGGCATTCAGGGTGGATTTCTGCCAATGATGTCCTAACCATATCCCAACCTCTGCAACTCCTCAAAGACCCATCAAACCAAGGGGCCCAAGGGTGAAGTGGAAGGGACTAACACGACTGGAGCAATCAGGGCAAGAGCCGAGGAAATGGCCTTATTATAGGCTGAACCAATGGCTCTGGATCTGAGCTGGCATCAATGAACTCCGGAGGTCAATTACCCCCACACGCCTACAGGGCCAACATCCCATAAGGGCAGAAACTGACCATCTCCACAGGAGCAGACCTAAAAGGGGTTGCAGAAATTGAACCTCACGGTGTAGTGGTCGGACTAACCAACAGGTTCCACCCCCAAATCGGAGGCCTCGATCTCCTGGAGGAAGATCAAACCAAAGAATGACCACCATTATGAGTAGCTGAGGAAACAAACTGTGTGAAGCCCAGTGATGTCATCAACTGGAGGAAGTGCTGTCCAAATATATATATTTTGAGGGGTACCTGGTTATGGATCATCCCAATATTTAGTGGAAACTTTGCACTATGATTTTCTTTTTCTGAATTTTTGCAGTGTGTTGTCCATATTTACATACCTCTCAACTGTAGCACATTATTTAGGAACGTTCTCATTTTGTTTCACAAAAGCTCCCTGTTCCACATTGTGAGGACTTGTTCCACATTCAGAGTCAACATTTTAAAGCAAAATCCATAGTAAATGATGCAAAAATATAATATTCAATTAATAACAGACTTTCTGAACATAAATGCAACATGTTAACAGTGTTTTGAGCTTTAGGTAAAGATTTGAGTAAGTGTTCCACATTTTGCCCATTTGTTCCATATTCTGACAGGCAATGTTCCACATTTGGGGACAAAAGGTTGAGAGGTATGCATATTTATATTAATTGTATTGGCATTCCTGTATTGATTCCATTGTTTGTGTCTTGCATAGAAAACAGTGCTTGTAGACAAACCTAATCATTTTGCCACTGTGTTCTGCTGTGTGTGTGTGTGTGTGCATTTTTATTTGATTTCTGTGTCTTGTATAGAAGACAGTGCTTGCAAACAAATCTAATAATTTTGCAGCTGTGTGTGTGGACTTTTCATTCAACTGCTTGTGCCTTTGTGTAGAAGATAGTGCTTGACTGCTTGTAGACAAATCTAATCATTTTGCAGCTGTGGTCATCCATCGCTAAGTGGGCTTTGTGATTATTTGTCTTTATGTGATATCCTTAGTATTTGGTTTCTTTATTGATGTCCCTATGGAGTGACTCCAAATGTGCAGGATAGTTTTTAGCAAATTCTGACAAATCGAGAGGCACAAGACTTGGATTTCAGGTGGAGTTTTCCTTTAACTTCTCTCAAGCCAGAAGAAAGCCCCATAAAGCAGTATGGATGAGGTTTCAACATTCCAAAAAGGCAGTATTGAGAGTGCTCATCTTAAGCACTGAAACTTACATGAAAGTCCCACAAAACACTATGGAGGAGGTTTCAACTTGCAAAAAAGGCAGTACTGAGGAGGGCTTAATTAACTTCCCAAGCCAGAGGAGAAAATAATGCTCTTCAGCTGATATACGCACACACACAGGAAGCGTAATAATGAGGCTTCAGTGAATGACACTAATTTTAAGGCCTCTACCATGTTGTTTGGAAGGAAATTATGCAGGTAGTCCTTTTCTCAAAGTAATACGTGTGCAGGGCTATGCCCCCTGCAGCCATAAAAATGGTACTCTTCTCTATTAGACAGACTTCTCCTATACATACTGGTCAGTATAATCATGCTGCTACTATAGATCTTGTCCGTGTGACTGCCTCTCTCCAGAGGAGGCACGCCTTACTGTCTTCATAACTATGTAGCTACTGAAGCTCTTTATATTTCTGTAGTCCCACCAAGTCAAGAAGAACTGATTAACTGCCCTCTCAAGGAGGAAGGTCCTCCTAGTGGTTTGACTGCCACATCACTACCATAAGCCCTTATTAATAACGTACAATTTATGCACATCCCAGTTATTTTCAATCTCACACATGGAAATATGGCTGAAATTGGCTTTTGCCATGCAACTAATACCTCTAAATTTTACAGTATGATGCTTGCTGATATTGTTGCTGCTTATCAAACACGTACTTATCGACCCTATCAGTGGACCACACACCACTGATCACTTAGGAGTTGTCAGACCCGCTTCCTAGGAACTATGTTAAAACTAAACCTCATCCATGCACCAAGCAGGATGCAACCGATATAGCTGGTGTGGACGGATCTGTCTCAGGCATCACCGAGCAGCCAGCACCATAACTGGCCTCTTTGGCTCAGGTATGTCCATTTGGAACTGAGCAGATATTGCTGCCATTAAGGCACAAACCCTTAAATTACAACAAGCTATCGATAATGATGTTTTGCTCTATTTTGCATGATGTAAATTCTCTCAGTAATGAGGAACGCTTCACTGTTTACAATATGTAGGAAATTGCCAAAGGCTTCAATGATACTAAACATAAACTTAATGAACTTATTTTCCAGAATAACCATGAGGCGGAGAAACAATATATTGGCCATGAAATGTTATGCTCTGCCTATGGCTCTTATGTTATCTCTACTGTTAACGGTCTCTTCAGGGATTTGGAAACAAGCAAAATTCCAGATGTTATTCATGATCTTAGATTGGTAAATGGTATTGCCCACATGGCAAAACTACTGGTTGTTTCTCTGTTTGTGTAACAAAGTATCTGAACATTTCTATGTCAACTGTTAGAAATATTGGATGTGTTTCTAAGTATCCTAATCAAGCTCCTTGCTATTTTATTAAAACTTGTTCCATTAAGGAAAACATGTTTGTGACCTTCACTGTGTCTTTACCATGTTTTGATCCTGCTATAGCTGTATTTGATAAATTAGCTTGAATACACTCCATAGGCCACCTTGTTGATGACATCTACCGAGGAAGAACTGAATTACCCTCCAAACAGGTTTATCATTCATTCCTCCAAGCTTGGTGGCACCCCATACAAACTGTCGTGCAAAGAAAAGCTACTATTTCCTGTGCTGCTGTGACATTTTGATATTATGAAACCTGTCTGCAGATATGCTCCAGAACACCTTGACTGGGCACTGATGTTGGGTAAAGAATTGCCATCCAATCTTACTGATGTTGATCCGGATGATGACATCCAGTCTCCAGAAGCTGCATCTTCAGCGCAGCCACCAAAACAGGTCCCTCCTGAAGCTACCTTGAAGAGGTACTATTGCTTCACCACACAGCTCACCAACCAGTCCTTTACCTGTCCAGTATATCTACAGTGATGGTGGGTGCCAACCCAGAGAGTTACCTATACTTGATGGCCAATACTGCATCAGAACTAACTATCAATCTTTTGCCTATGGTGATAAGTCATGTCAGATTACTAAACATAACTTTTGTTTTACTCCTTATCAGAAAACTTTTATTAGTCACACTGTGATCATTCTGTTCCTCTCCCTGAACCAGACGTTATTGATTCTGATCCCCAATACTTGCTTGCCCTGTCTCAATATTTGCCTATTTTAATGTCCATATTGATCCTTTTATACTTTCCTTGAAGTTTCTTTTAGCTAGAAAGATACATTTAATTTACATTAGCAATAATATATCCAAAGCTACTGATGCTCTTAATGATCTTATTCATACTGGTGATTTTATTTATTTTATTTATTAGATCATCAGTTTACAGACCTTAAGTCAAAGACTCATTTACAAAGGCACCTTGTCAAGAGAGCAATACATCACAGCAAACAAAACAGTACAGTACATAGCACTTAGATTAAAAAGCAACTGGTGTTACAGGAATTCACTGATGGTACAAGCTTGGTAATAGGTAGATCACAGAAGTCATAATATGGGTACACAAGTACCACATCAGGTAGCAACCAGAGATATTTTGTTCTGTTAGTCACTAGATGTTGCCTGAGACCCCAGGCATATACAGCAAAAGTAGACAGGGCAACCCCAGCCTAGGGGTGAGGGTAAGGGGCAGGTGGGGATTATGTGCAGTTGCAGCAGCGAGTGCTTGTCAGATGGCTTTGAGGGAGACCTTGAAAGGACCAAGCTTAGTGGAATCAGCTATGCTGGCTGGGAGGAAATGAACCAGGAGGGAGCCCAATAGCAAAAGGATCTCGAGCCATAGAGGTCTGTACACTCTGGGGCAATAGGAAGATTTTGACAGTGCCGTGGTGGAGACTGGGGGTGGCATGCTGCAGGGAGGTGGTGACCCTGGGGAGCCCTAGCAGGGTCTTTTTTACAAGAAGGCAAGTAGGAAGTGGAGTCTTTTTCAAGGTTGAGCAAGTTGGTGGTGGAGTGCTGCAGGTACATATAGGACAACCTAGCTCCCAGCATTAGCCTGCAAGCCTTCTTTATAGAGAGCTGGACTTGCGAAGCACAGTGTTGTCAGCTGCAGTATAAATGGGCAGCCCGTAGTCGATTAGTGACAGGACAGAGTAGTGATTACCAATCAAGAGCCTCTTGTGGTAGGCAGTCCCCGTGGTGGTATAACAGTCCAATCCTGACATTGGTGGCAGCAGAGAGGCATTGATACAGGAGTGGAAGGAGAGTGCCGAATCAAAGGTAATGCCCAGATACTTGTAGGAGGAAACCTGCTCAATGGAGTTTAGTGTGCTAGGCAGTATCACGAGAGTGGCACTACTGGCTTTGCTTTGCTATGCAAGAAGAGCATAGCTTTGGTCTTTTAGGTTCAAGACTAGCCTTCATGATTTGAACTAATGCTCAGCTTTATCAAAAGCTTGTTGGAGGGTGGCCTGGAGTGTGTTGGAGTTGAAATCAGAGGCAAAGAGCACAGCATCATCCATGTAGAAGAGGATCTTACTTGGGCAGGCCGAGGGAGGGAGTTGAGGTACAGACCAAGAGGAGAGGGCTAAATGGAGCCCTGGGAACCCCAGAGCTGACAGGTCATGTGTCAGATAGGATGCTATTGATTTTACACACTGAGTTCTGGCAGAGAGGTAGCTGGTGAACCATGCAAGGGGGACTAGGAGAAGCCAAGGCATCTGAGGGGTCAAGCAGGAGGGATGGCAAACCATGTCAAAGGCCTTGGAAAAGTCAATGAACACGGCACCAGCAGAAGCTCTGGCATCAAGAGCAGAGTGCAGAAAGTTGTAGAATTCAAGTAGCAGTTGTGGTGCTATGACCTGCATGAAAGCCACACTGTTCAGGGCACAGGATATTGTTCATGGCCAGGTATTCGATGAGCTGTTTGACAACTACTTTTCAAGGGCCTTAGAGAGTGGGGGAGGATGGAGATAGGTTGATAGTTACCCAGGGTCGCTCAATCACCACTCTTTAGGATGGGAGTGATGATGGTGGTTTTTCATGTGCTGGGATCTGACCCAGGCACAGAGAGTAGTTGAATAGATCAGTAAGTGGGACCAGGATAGCATCCAACATCAGACGTAGTAGCCTAGTGTCCAGTAGGTCGATTGCCGGGATTGTTACTACTAACAGCTTTTGCAGAAGGGGCCCAGCCTCCAGCGGGAGATGGTACGAGATAGAAAGGAGGTCTCTGGAGAGTGAGCAGGGTGCTACTGGGATGGGGTCAAAGAAGTTACTGACAGGACTGAACTCAGGTCTGAGAAAGTGTGGTTTTGGCAGTCTGCTCTGCCAAGGGGTCAGAGCAGACAGTTCCATTAAAGGAGAGTTGAGATGGGGGTTGGGATCGAATTTCACATTCAGCTCTTTTATATTATCCCAAAAGTACCTAGCCGACCCTCAGGAGGCGACAAGGGCTTAATTTGTAGTACTGGGCTTTGGCCTGTCGAATGGCCCAAGTACAGTTATTGCACTCAGCGTTGCATGCTTGCCTATCAGCTGGCTTGCCAGATTCCATGGCAATGTGCCATAGGTTGTCTCTCATTTTAAGTTTGTGAAGGAAGGAGGGGTAACCCAGGGCGTGCTTTGCTTTTGGTGCAATTTCTAGCAAAGTGGGCATAAATGTCACAGGCAGCGTTAAAAGTACAAGTGAAAAGACCCAATGCCCCATCTGTGGGTGGTGTAAGCTGATTGGGGCCAATCCAGTTGTGAAGGTACAGTTTGAGGTGACGAGGCAGCCTGGGAGTAGGCGACTTTGCTGGGTGGTTTGTGGTGCATGCTTGCTGTTGGTAGTAGACCAAGAGAATATGACCAGGAGTGGTCACTAAGTGAGTCGGGAAGTACACTGATATCAAGCACCCTCTGGGGGCGGTTGGTAGTGGTGATGACCAGGAGGTGCTGGTGCCACTAGAGGGTTGAATCTAGTTGGGGTGGTGAGAAGCTGAGATATGTGAAGGGTGGCAAAGATATCTCTGGTTTGGGAGGTCGTGGCAGAGACAGTTGATATTCAGGTCACCAACAATTATCTGGGCCATTTTGGGTGGTAGGCCAGAGAGGTAGTCATCAAGAATCTAAATTACGGAGGTCTTGCTTTCTGGAGGAATATAGGCAACAGTGAGAAAGAGTGAGCCATTACCATTGTTGGGGAGATTTTTAGCATGAGGGCTTGTGCCCTGTTATCAAGCTTGGATGGTGGAAGTGCATGTCCAAGGAGGAGTCAGCATGTAAACAGCACAACCACCTCCACGCTTACCCACCCGATCTTCCCTGAAAGGGTGTAACCAGGGAGGAGATGAAGGAGTCAGGGGTGGAGTTGGATAACCAGGTTTTGATGAGTGCGACAATGTCCAGTCGGTGCTGAGTAACCCAGCATTAGAATGCATCAGCCTTCTTAAGGAGGTTGAAAATATTCATGAAGCTGATTTAAGCACTGCCTTAGGTAATACCTGGTTAGAACTCACATTTAAAGTTTTGTTGTCATTCAAGCATTTCTGATTATTTTATCATTTTACTCTTTGCTGCCTGCAATGTACCCTAAGACTAGCATCGAGAACAACTCAAATTCCTTTACAAGGCTCATACATCAGGCTTGTAAACAACCTTTAGCTCCATCTCACCATCTACCTGGGCATGAGGGGATATTATCCATGAACCAACACCCTGATTGGCCCCTCACCGCAGACAGTAGTGCTTATATGTATATATTTTATCTTAGGGCACTGACACTTATCATACAAGCATAAGTGTCAGGATCATGAGTTCTACTGTACTTTCTGAAGAATCATAATGATTTGCTGCATTCTTATTGTAACACTGGTAGATGCTTGTATACATATATATATATATATATATATATATATATATATATTAGAGGCAAAAACTCCATTTAATGCATTAGTTAGGGTTGTCAACAACAACAAAAGTGAGGAATTTTGGTGTTAGGTTGAGCCTTTGACTAACCCCACACCCAACTGGCATCGGGTGCACTTTGGGTTGTGGCCCTAACTCTCACCCCATCACATGTGTAAAGAAGCAGAGGTGTAGGAGAATGGGGTTAGAGTTAGGACAAGAACCCAGTGCACCGATGCGGTTGGGGTGTGGGCGGGGTCCAAGGAGATTTCAACCCTAACACCGAATTTCCTCACTTTTGTCTGTGTGGAAAACCCTAACTATTGCATTAAACTGAGTTTTTGCCTCTAATTTCCTTCTTTTTTGAGAATGATAACAAAGAATAGTAGAATGTAATGGTAAGCACATGGTGACACAAAGGGAAACAGAAAGAGAAACAGTAGTGTAGACAGAAATGTTAAAACAACACAAAGCAAGCACAAATGAAAACGCAAAGGGTAACGCACGTGGTGGCATAGACATGAACGTTGAGTGAAATGGGAAAGGAACGCAAACAAAACGGTAATAGTAACAGTAATGTAAGTGCACAGGCTGGTTTTCCTCAAAAGCTGATAGAGAAAGACAGTGAGTACAAAGAATGTATGGATAATGGTTCACGGAGTAGAAAATGAGGAGTTGGAATACTAAATTGCTTATATCTCAGGAACCGTAATGTAGAAAACAAATTTAAAAGTCGTATGATTTATGACTTTCCTGGTTAGTTTTGCACTTAGCCACCATTCAAAAGTCCATATCTCACACCGTTCGAGATACGGGCCCTGAAAGGTGCGGCGAACGCCATAATGTTATCCTATGGGGAAAAAGAGAAGTTTGGAGTGCCATAACTTTGGCTCCCTGTAATATTTTTTCACCAAACAACAAAAGACACATGTGTGGCATGTTGGCTGTGTTCCTCCAAATTTCAGCCCAAAAGACCAAACCGTTATTTTGTAGCAGAGCGCCAAAGGATTCCTGTAATGCGCCGGACGCCATAATGTTATCCTATGGGGAAAAAATGTCAACTTTGGAGTGCTGTAACTTTGTCGCCATGTAATATTTTTTCAAAAACACTGAAAGGCACATCTGTGAGATGTCGGCTGCGTCTCCAAATTTCACATCAAAACACCAAACCGCTTCTTTTGCAGCAGGGTGCCAAAGAATTCTGCTTTCCAAGTGCAATAGTACTTTGTGAAAGTACTTTTCCAGAAATTGAAAACATATTTTGGTGTTACCCCAAAATAAAGACATGGCTAGCATCCTCAGGGTCCAACTAGGTGAATACAAAATAATTAGGTTGCTAGAGGGTCCCAATTTTAAATGCCAAGCATTTTTCTGATCACTAACTGAAAACAAAATGGAGGATTTGCAGACAGTAAAAGGGCCATTTGTGAAAGTAAAACTGCCGTATGACACTGTCGAACTTTTGTTAACATTTCCATTGACTTATAATGGGAACTTGTTTTTGAATAACTTTGAACTGCTTAATATTTTTCACGAAATCTTCAAAAGGCACATCGGGACCCTGGCTGCACGCTCCTGAAGATTTCGACCAGTCAAGCAAACTGTGCAACCTGTAGAGATGACAGTAAAATTCCAGAAAAGCGTAAACGCATGCGCAGATCATGCTTAATAACTCCGCAGTCAGATATGTGACTGGTACAACACTTGGCAGATCCCAGGGCATATGGGTTCTTGATCATGTATTCCAAATTTCTGACAAATCGTCAAATGGTTAAAAGTTATTAGGTGCAAAATTTTGGGGTTTAACATGTAAATGGCTCCTCAACTTCTAACTATAGTGGCACTACCATGCCACTATAATACATATATTTGTATAATTATTAGCTAGGCAATACTGCCATCTTTAGTGCTTATGCAGAACTGTAACCACAAGTGTCCTTTACAGAAATACAAGATTCCACTGTTTCATTTATCTGTTTATGCTAGCTCAGAAAGCTTTCCCAGACTAGTTAGAGTCAGGCTATTTGCCATTGTCCAATTATAGAATTTTCATATATCTTTTTAGCTGTTGTCATAGTGATCATCAGGGTATAAGACCCTTTGCATTGCACATTTTCTCTGAAAAGAGATGAGACTAGCTGTCTACGTAGGTAAGAAAGATTGGAAATATTCTCCCGGTGACTACACTGATGATTATAAGCCTGCTTTATATACCAGAAATAAAATATATTTGCTGCTGGACACCACTTGTCTGTTGTCTCTTCACTTCTGTGCAGTTCCAACAAGAAGCTATGAAAGGTGGTGTTATCACCCATAACAACTTTGTTCAGCCCCAAAGTAATGAATGTAGTCCCCACTCTTTGTTGACATGTACTACAAATGAGGTGAAACATTTGAAATTGAAAACAATGGCAGGCACATACTGTATGTAATTTATTCTCATATTTATATTGCATTTCTTTGAATTTAATGCATATCAGCAATTCTAAATGACTTTCGAAATTGTTGCCCATCCCTCTTCAGTTATTTACATTTGGAAGTCCCTTTCCCACTGTAGTTTCACCTTTTCTGAATAATCTGTACACTTCACTGTTTTATAGGCTTCAGCTATCAGAGGTTTTGGCCTAGTCCAAGCCCCATCATACAGGGAAAATCTTCTGGGATTGATGGCTTGTTTAGTAACACAGTCCCTCTCTTTAAGTATTTGAACAGATCCCATCTTCTACTACATTGATGAAAGGCTGTAACTGCTGCTGTAATCAATGATCACCCATGCAGCATATATCCCTCTCACCCAAGCTGCAAACTAAGGGTTTTAAAGTCGCAGGAGGAATTCTGGGTTAGCATTATAGTATCAGGATGATGGTATCTTCCTGCCCCAACATCCCTTCCTGATTATCCCCTTGCTTCCAGTGTATAGGGCATCAATATTATTCGTAGTAAACATCTGCAGGCTGTAATCCCTGCAAACCCAGATATGCAGCTGGTTGGGCCATTGGGTTCCTTCTCCAAGACTACCCAGGTCATTGTCTCTGTCCACTTTTACTATTCTTCTACATTCTGTTCTCAGCTGGGCTGCAAGATAATAGAATTTGAAATCTGGGCACTTAAGCCACCTTCTATTTACATGTCAGTATATAACAAAATCTTATGGGACTTCCTCTGGCATCTTAGATTCCTTTAGTTTTGGGGCACTGCCTGATATATATATCCAGGGTTTGACTACCAGGAAAGCAAATTGGGGAGAGGGACAACCCTGTGTTGTGCCTCTACTAAGCGGCAGTTCCTCTGAGAGATCCCAATTTACCAAAACCTGTGATGCGGGAGAGTTAAATAACAACTTGACTCAAGTTATATACTGTTTGTGTCATGCAGACCAAACTGACTCATGTTAGAAACATAGAGAAATAGATTTTGACAGCAGATAAGGACCACTTGGCCCACCTAGTCTGCCCATTTCCCAACCTAATGGATAAGCTGCAGATCCTAGTTAACCAACGGCCTATTTCTTCCTACCCCCACAAGAATTGTCTTGTGTCTGTCCTATGCATTCTTGAATTCTCCACAGTTTTAGATCCCACAACCTCCTCAGGAAGGTGGTTTCATGCATCCACCACCCTCTCTGTGAAAAAATACTTCCTCACATTGCCCCTGAACCCCACCCCCATCTTCAAATTCGTCCCCGGTTCTGCACATCTCTTTTCTGAAAGATGCTGATTCCACCGAGGTACTTAAGTTTCTATCATGTCCCCTGTCCCTCTTTTCTTCAAGAGTATATATATTAAGCTCCTTTAGTATCTCCTCATATGGCTTCTCTTGCAGACCCTGCACCATTTTAGTTTCCTCCTCTGACTGCCTCCATCCTGTCTATGCCCTTGTGGAGATGGGGTCTCCAGAACTGAACGTAGTACTCCAGATGGGGTCTCACCAACTGTCTGTGCAGAGGGATAGCAACTTCCTGTTTTCTGCTGGTGATGCATCTCCCTATACATCCCAGTATGCATCAGCCCTCCTACTGTCTTCTCACATTGCTTGCCAACATTAAGTTCATCTGATATGATTACCTAAAGGTCTCTTTCCATTTTTGTTGTTGTTACTATCCCCCCTCCCCATTGTGTACTCTTCCCTGGGTTTTGTTTCCCATGTGCATTATTTTGCACTTCTTGCATTGAATCCAAGCTGCCATACTTCTGACCATTCTTCTAACCTTGCCAAGTCCATTCTCATCCTTTCCATGCCCCTTGTGTATCAACCCTGTTGCAGACCTTTGTGTTATCTGCAAAGAGGCATATTTTCCTTCCAGTCCCTCTTTAATGTCACTTATAAAAACATTAAAAAGGACTGAACCATACTGAACCATGTGGTACCCCACTAGTAACCCTGTTTCTTCAGAGGACCCCGTTTACTATTACCTTCTGTGTCCTGTTGTCCAGCCAATGTTTCACCCAGGATACAACCCTGGGACCCACTCCCAGGCTGGCTAATTTGTTTATTTATCTATTGTGTGGGACTGTGTCAAATGCCTTGCTAATTTCTAGGTAGGCCATGTCACAGAACTTCCTAGTCTACTACTTTGGTCGCCCAACCCGAAGAAATTGATTAGATTCATCTGACATGACCTTCCCACTGTGAATCAATGCTGCCTTAGGTCCTGTGCCCCACTGGCTTCTAGATACTCAATAATTCTTTCCTTCAGAAGTGATTCTGTCATTTTCCTACTACTGAGGTCAAACTAACAGGTTTGTAGTTTCCTGTCTCTGTCTTGCTCCTACTTTTGTGAAGGGAATCATATCCGCCTCCTCCAGTCCTCAGGTATGACACCATCCTTCCATGATTTGTTAAAAGCGTAGTCAGTGGTGTCACTAGTTCTCACCTTAATTCTTTTAGAATTCTAGGGTGAATGCTGTCAGGCTCCATTGCTTTGTCAACCTTCAATTTTAGGAGTTCTTTCAGAACCCTTTTTCTGTGAAAGGACTGGGATCGCCCCCACACCAGAGTGCTTCTATTAATTGGATTAGGTATCTCCCCTCCTCCTCCTCCTCTTTTCTGAATACTGAGCAAGTATTCATTCAGTATCCCTGCTTTTCATTGTCCTCTCTGCCCACCCACCATCCATTTTATTCAGCCTCACTAGCCCTCCCTTTGTCTTTTTTCGCTCCCTAATGTACCTATAAAAGGTTTTATCCCCTTCTTAACTGAGTTGGCTATCTTTCCTCAGTTTGGGCCTTTGCTATTCTGACTGCCTTTCCTGCTTCCTTCTGCCTTAACTGATACAGTTCTCTGTCCTGCTCCTTCTGTGTTTCCTTATACTTCCTAAATGCTGTCTTTTTCTCCCTAACCTACCCTGCTCTTTGAGAACCATAGTGGCTTTTGTTTGTTTTGATTTGTTTATTTGCTTCACACAAAGGCTTTTTGCCTCTGTGATGGCAGTTTTGATGTTTTCCATTGTTGCTGCATCCCTCCTTCTTGCCTGTTTGCTAGTGCTTTTCTAAGGCACTATCCCATTTTGCTAAAGTCAGCCCTCCTGACTCTACAGCTGAGTTTATCATGGACCACACTGTTTGGTGGTCAGTTGTTCCCAGATGGCTACCCACTTCTAGATCTGAGATCTTCTCACTGTCCCCATTTGAGAGTACAAGGTCTAAGACTGTTCCGTCCTGAGAGGGTTCCAACACTAGCTGTCTGAGGCATACCTCAGGGCATCGAATGGCCCCGTTTTGGATGTGGCTGCAGCAAAGGTGCTTCAGTTAACATCTGGCATATTCAGGTCCCCATCAACAATATCTCCCTTTCTCTGCCATCTTAAGAATGCCTTCTATCATATCCTTGTCCATTTCCTCCCCTTAAATGGGGTCTGTATACAACACCTGTGCAGATTGTGGTGCCATTTCCAGTCTCTAAGGTGACACACAGTGCCTCCTCTCCTCCTGTTTACAATTTGTTCCATTGCTTTTATCCCTTCCCTTACATAGAGAGCTACTCCTCCCTCTTCTACTCTACCTGCCCCTCCTGTAGGTTGTGTACCCTGGTATGTTAACATCCCAGTCATGGTTCTCTGTGTACCATGTTTCTGTGATTGCCACAATATCCAGGCATTCCTCTTCCATCAAGGCCACCAGTTCAGGGAGCTTGTTGCACAGACTATGGGCATTGGTACTCATTAACATATATTTCTTGATGGCCTTATCCTTTTGCCCCATCCTGTCCTTATTGCCTTTTTCTAATTTTCTCCATTTACCCCTGCCCTTCTCCCTATCAATTCTCTATCTTGGTGTTTACCTCACTAGCTACCTTGATTTTTTGGTGGGCTAGGATTCCCTGCTACTTTCTAGTGCCTCCCCTTGGCTAGTTTAAATTCTTGCCAATGAAGCATTTAAACCTATCACCTAGGATCCTGGTTCACCTCCTGGTCAGATGCAGACCATCATGCCAGTATAGGCCTGCATCACTCCAGGTGGACCCCAATCCCCAGTGAAGCCAAACCCCTGAGCTCTGCACCAGTTTTTCAACCACTGATTGAATGCCACGGTGTGGAGCAACCTAGCCTCACCCATGCCATAGACAGGCAGCAGCTTCGAGAAGGTTACTGTGTGTGCTACTTGTCTAAGACCCTCCCCAACTCCACAAACTCTTTCTGCACTGCTCTGATCCCTTTACCATCCAGGTAATTTGTCCCTAGGTGGACAATGACATCAAGCTCCTCTCCCGCAGCTGCTCCTTTGATCCTGAGGCTTCGCTCCCTGTCCCTCCAAGCCATGGCACCAAGCATGCACCTTACCTCCCTCTCCCAGTTCTACCCTCCCATCACGAAGTCCCCCACCAGAGTTGTTTCCTTCCCCTGTGGGGTCCCATGCCACCCTCCTGTGGGTCTTCTTTGTGGAGGTTCCAGCATCCTCCTTGGTCTCCACTTTGGGTACAGGATCTCAAACAGATATGGACACTTCACATGCTCAAGGGCTTCTTGGCATCCATGCTGAGCACAGATGCAGTCCCAAGGTGCTAAGATTTCTCATGGATTATATTCAGCATAAGTCACATATTATGATAGGAATAGCATCCTTGCAGAAAGTTGGTCTGGACATGGTGTACCAAGGATCTGAAGAGTATTTCAAGATGAACTATCAGTATCTTAGCCACAATACTGAGGTCACAGTTAAAGCAGAGAAATTGGATGATACGAGGTGCAAAGGCTGTGTCTTTCCTAAGTTTGGGCAATACCAAGATGGAGGCCTAATAATATGACTGTGGTAGAGTCTTCTCCCAAAGCACCTCTTTATAAAAGTTCTTAAACTCGGCCTAAAGCCATATTTATTTTATGCCATAGACACACTCGTGCCCTGAGGTTATGGTGGAGACCCTATGTCCTAAGGATAATCCTCAGTCTGCTGCTCTTGTCTGAGAACATCTGCCCTAACCCAGCCCTGTCACCTCCCCCAAACCAACACTCCATGGATTTATCAAAATCACCTCAATAAATATTGGTAGTCTATTACCCAAACTACCCAAACTCCAGGTCTGGGTATCACAGCACAAGCCAGACATTATCTCAATAATGGAATCTTGGCTCTCGCCCAAAGTCCTGGATAGTGCCATTTCCTCAAGGGATATACCATCTTCTGCCTAGGTAGACTGGCCAAACGGGGGATGCCTCATCTACCTGAGTAGTAACATCAAAGGACAAGCCATGCCGTTTAACACCAACACAAAAGAAGCACAAATATTATCTATTAAACTCTATCAGAGAAAATACAAAATGTTGCTAGTAACAACAGTGTACATTCCCCTAGAAAGCAAGCTATAGGGCTTGACCTTTATGATCAGATCAGCAAGGCTAAACAGGATTGAGGACAGGTAATCTTGGGAGACTTTAACACAAACTGGTTAGCAAATGATATGGCAGCTGTACGGATAAAATATACAGTCTATACCTCAAGCAGATGATCAAACAGACAACCAGAATGAACTAACATACAGAGACTAGCACCCTAATAGACTAGCTCCTAGCAACATACCCAGAGCATATCAAATACATCTTGGTCCTCCCAGATACCTTGAGTGACCACTCACCAACAATTTGTTCCTGGACTACCAAGTGCCCAAAAGACACCCCTCTACACATCAAGAACCGATCCCTGAGAAAAGGGCTCCTGCACCTCTTTAAAGGTTCCTAAGGTTGCTAGACTGGACCCCCAGATGATTGCACTGACACTAATAAAGCCCTTGACTACTTAACCACAGTCTTTAACAGAGCATGGGACCCATTTGCACCTGTAAAACGTCCAAAATTAAGGAGCCATTAACCCATGGCTCAGCAGCCCCTACTTGAGCAAATGAAAGGAAGGGAAACCTCTGGCATATAACGAGGGCTACCAGTAAACAGGCTGACTTCACTGCTTACAAGTCTGCAAGGAATAAATGTACCAGGCTAATTAGAACTCCCATGCCACATATTACAGAGAGCAATTAAGTCAGATCTGGGGAAAAGAAGAGACTTCTGGGATAACATTAAAACACTTACAGGAGGGAGTTGAGAGCACCGCCCAATCTAATTGTTACTTCTTCAGGTCCAGTGCAACATCCCAAAGACCTTGCAAATGCCTTTAATTAAGCTTTTATGGACCTAGGCTCTGTACTACTTTCAGACTACCTAGACCCCAATCTTAACAGGTCACCCTCCAGTCCCAACATCTCATAACCCTAAACCTCCTACAATCCCTCTTCAACTTCAGGCAGGTCTCACGGTCTGAAACCATCAAATATGTAAGAAGAGACTCAGGCAAAACTAGAATGGGCAGTGGCTCTATTGATATGAAGTTGCTTGCCCTTTCACTGGAAGAACTTGCTTACCCTCTAACTAAACTTTTCAACATTTCCCTTAGGACTGGCATATTCCAGATAAATGTAAACTGCCCTAGTCACACCCATTCTTCAAAATGGTGACAGAACTAGCCTTGTAACTATCGCCAATCTCTATTTATCTCCCTTTCCAAGGCCCTGAGAGATTGGTGTCAGACCAGCTCACAGAATACCTGCACAACTACAAAATACTCTATCCACAACAGCATGGGTTCTGCAAAGACCACAGTACTATCACAGCACTCATAGACTTCACTTCCCATTTCTATGACACCCTGGACTCTGGTATAACAGTGAAGTCTATTTTATAGACCTGACCAAAGCATTCAACAGTGTCAATCACAAAATCTTACTTGATAATCTTTCCACCCTTGGCCTGTCTGATAACACAGTCTCTTGGTTTTCAGTTACCTTTCTAATAGGAATCAGCATGTTAGGATAAAGGGAGTTACATCTAAACCTCAGAGGTTCCCATGGATCAATCCTAGGCCTCTGCTCTTCAGCCTCTTTATCAATTCTCTCCCTAGTGCTTGCCCTACCAAAATGCTGCACTGTGCAGATGATGCAGTGATATCTGTCCTTGTCACCACCTGCAAGATATAAATAATGCTCTTCAAGACAGCTTTCAAAACTCGAGGCCTGGTTCTTCATAACAGGCCCCTATTAAATTATAAAAACTAAATCTATGCACTTCTCGTCCCTAGCAGTCCAAAAGATTGCCCACCCCCTTATCATCCTAAGTCATAAAGGTGACATCCTAGATCAGGTCTCCAGCTTCAAATATCTTGGTATCCACATTAATGACTCCTTCTCCTTTGCTTCCCATATAGATCACGCCATAAAATCTGCTAACATCAAACTTGGGATCCTAAACCGGCACAGAAAAGTGATGACCCCAGAGGTCCTCAAACTCATCACTCAGAGCTCCATTTTGTCAATTATTGGCTATGGCCTAGTCATATATAGTGTAGCCACTGAGACCTCGCTCAAACGTGTAAAACTTCTCCTCAATAAAGCCTGCCAGGTCGTATTGAGGGCTGATCATCACACTCATACTTGCAGCCCATATTCATGAACAGGGTTGCTTCCCTTACCCTAAGGACTAAATACCAAGTCTGCCTACTTGGGGAAAAAAGCCCTACTAGGACAAACACCTGACTCTTCCACTAAACTATTCCAACACAACCCAACTTACAAAAACACGAGAAGTTCAGTGAAGGGCCTACTGCATGTACCGTTTAAAAGAACCTCCCTGGCTCAGCGTTCCATCTCATCATAGCCCACAATGGTTGAATGACCAACCCTCCACTGTCCTACAAAATGAAACCACTTGCCCATTTAAGAAAGCCCCCGTCACCACCTGGCTGGCACCAACAACTGCTATGCTTGGCAACTGACCCTGGCCTCTTCGCATCCCTTCTTCTCCAAGGCATCCCCTATTCCCATCCACCCCAAACCCAGTCTTCTCACCCCTCAAGTACAGGTTTTGACTCTTGACTTGGTGACCCTCTCCTGCTACCCTTCTCAATCCCTCACCTCTATGCCATATTCACAGCTAAACCTGACTGCCACCCCTCATACCCTACCCCACTTTTCCCTCTCCTTCTTCCACGCCTTTGGAATCTGCCATAGCAAAGCCACTTTTGGCTGCTATGTCTCCAACCTTCAGCACTTATAGCAATTGACTTCTCTGCACTTAGCAACTGGTTTTGATTTATCTGTGTCTACTGTTCTGTTGTTAAGTTACATATTCTGCTTGTATACAAATCTGTATATGTTTTTCTGTTTGTTTTTATATGACCAACAGGTTTAATCACAACTACCTACCTATTATTGCCATTGCAAGTTTTTCTGTTTTGTATTCTGTTTATGTCCATGACATGAAGCTTTTGTGAAAGAGCCTCCTTGGCTCAAAGGTTGTAATTCTGAAACCGAAATAAATGAAAAATAAAAAATAAAAAATTTAGAACATATTTTACCAGATAAGAAAACAAGAGCCTTGATTGGCTTTTCCAGTTGCTCCTGTGTGAAGGGAAACAGGAAAAACAGGAGGTTTAAAATGTTATCTACACAGCCATAAAATACCTAAACAATTTGCAGCAAAATGAGCAACAAAGGAGTTGTATACAGCAAGTGGGTAATCCTCAATATATAAAATATACTGAGGCAAATATTTACTGATGCAAGAATACTAAAAGCGACAGCAAGCAAAATATAAGTAGTAGATACAAATAAGGTAAGACAATTCCAATGTGAAAAGGCAGAGGAGCAGCTATAATTTATTTTATTTTTTAGTCTTTGGTAACTGGGTAAGGCCCACTAGGCACAAGAGCCTGTTTTCAGGGTAACCTAGGAGCACTGGGGAGGTTAAGTGACTTGTTCAGAGTCACACAGTATTACAAATGGAGGTTGTGGGAATCAAATCCTGTCTGCTGGCTGTACCAAGCTCATTCACAGCTTGTTACTCTAACCTATAGGCTATACTACCAGCCTCAAATACAAGCAAGCTGCCTCAAACAAGATCAGGGTTTCAGTAACCAGGTAGCCACCTAAGCGGAGACCATACATAGAAACATAGAAAAATAGAAGTTGTCAGCAGATGTGGACCTTATGATCCATCAAGTCTGCCCTTGTTTTTCTATCCCCCTACTTAGCTGCATGCTTGAGTATGCCGCAATGCCAGTCCCATGCACACTTGAATTCCCCACCATCTTTGCCCCATTACCCCTCCAGCACGCTATTCCACGGTTCAGTAACATGCTACATTTCATCATATTGTGCCCTATGCTTGAATGGTGCGGGTGACTATCGCACTTTATATCTGGGGCAAGTGGCAACCCGCATCAACTGTCCCCGTGCAGGATGCCGCGAAGGGGCACGATAGAGTACCCTCATGCAGCCAGTCCCCCAGCCTCATGCTGACCCATGTGCCGGGGTGAGTGAGGGGCCGGCTGGCACCACGATCATGCACTAAGTCATGTAGTGCTGGCTTGGGGATGCATAGTGGGTCACCAGGTATGCCAGAGAGACCCAGCCATAAACCCCTACATGCCCCATGTACACCCCACTGGGCAGGGTGAGTAGCCCACCAAACCACCAGGGCCACAGGTCTCAGCCATCTGACACCATCTGTCAGGCAGTAGTGGTGTGGCATACCCGATGCCCCATGCAGTCCCACCCTTCACAAGGACACTGGGTCAAGGCTGCACCCCCACCCCAATGGAGCCACATGCTAACACCCTCTCCACTACCAGAGGATGAGTCCCCAAACCCTGTCAGCAGGCATTCCCCCATCCCCATCTCACAGAACTGCATCAGTGCCAATGGCAAGGGCCAGCGACATTGCCTCTGCCACCTGCTGCATCCCCAGCCCTCAGACATCCACAGGGCATGCTGTCAACACACACCCGCTGTGCATGGGATCACTGTCAGACCCATGCCAGGCATCTGATTAGATGCTGGGCTGGAGTCCCACCTACATCCGCACCTGCCCTCGTGGACCTGTGCACAGGAGGGGCCATGGACAGGTGGCCAGCATTTGTGAATGCCGTACAGTGCACCTGTCCATGGGGCACAGGCTGGGTACACACATTTCACGTGTCCCTATTCCCCAATAGTGTGTAGGGGCCATTCTCCTGAACCTACCTCCCTTGAGGTGAAGGTCATGCTCTCTTGTCTTGTAGTCTTTAACCTGATAGAGGTTCTGCATCTGTACCTTGTTGTTGCCTTTAAGGTATTTTAATGTCTCTATCGTGTCCCCCATTCCTGTGCTGCTCTAGGAGTATAGCTTAGTTCACCGAATCTGGCTTCTTACAGTTTCTGGTACAAGCCTGCACCATCTTTTGTTGCTCTTCTCTGCACCATCTCCAGTCTATCTATCTTCTCTCTCCCTCCTGAGGTGTGGCCTCCATAACTGGACCCAGTATTACAGGTGGGATCTTACAGAGATCAATACAGAGGCATGATCACTTAATGCCTCCTGCTTGTGATGCCCTTTATATGCAGCTCAGAATGCCTCTAGCTTTTAGTACTGCCTTCTTGCATTGTTTACTGACCTTGAGGTCATCTGATATGATCACCCGAGGTCTAGCTCTAGCCTTGTATCCACCAGTTGCTCCTCCATCAAATACAGTTTCCCTGGTTTACATTTTCCCAGATGCATGACTTTACATTTTTGGCATTGAATTTCAATTGCCAGATCCTTAACCAATCCCCAGCTTTGGAGATCAGATTCCATGCTTTGTTGCCCCTCTGATGTGTCAACCCTGCTGTTGATTTTGGTGTCATCAGCAAACAGGCACACTTTTCCCTTCAGTCCCTCTGCAATGTCACTGATAAATATGTTGAAGAGGATCGCCCCAGAACTGAGCCCTTCGGAACCCCACTAGTCACCCTACCCTCCTCCGATAAGAGTGCCATTTACCAATACCCTCTGTGTTCTCCCATTTAACCAGTTCCTGACCCAGTCTGTTCTCTTAAGCCTGACTCCCATGTTCTCCAGTTTATTGACTAGTCTCCTGTGTGGAACTGAGTCAAACGCCTTAATGAAGTTCAGGTAAACCACATCCTCTGCCCCACCCTGATCCACTGTTCTGGTGACCCAGTCAAAGAAATGTACCGGGTTTGTCAGGCAGGACCTCCCTGCTGTAAAACCATGTTGCATTGTGTCAAGCTGACCACTTTCCTCCAAAAAGCAACAATTTTTGCTTCAGTGAGGACTCCATCAGTTTTCCCCATCACTGAAGCTAGAATAACTGGATTGTAGATTCCTAGCTCTTGATTGCTTCTGCTCTTGTGGAGTGGCACCACTGTTACCTTCCTCCAGTCTTATGGAACCTCCCACTCTCAATGATTTTTGAACAGCAGTCCTAAGGGATTGTTGTTCCTTCCAAGTTCCTTAAGTATTCTTGGGTGTATGCCATCTGGCTTCATAGCTTTATCCACCTTTAAATTGTTGATTTCCTAGTTCTCTTTCCTCTGTGAAATGACTCATGTTTGTGCCTCTAAGTGGAATATTCTTTTTGCCTGTTGTTGGACCACTACCATCTGCTTCCTGTATGAAGTCTTAGCAAGTATTCATAGAATGCCTCTGCCTTCTCTCCGATCATGTTCCGTGGGCTGCCGTCCTTTTCATAATTCAAACAATGCCTCCTTTAGTCTTCTTTTTCTCTCGAAATGTACCTGTAGAATGTTTTGTCACCTTTCTTCACTCCTGAGCTATCCTCACCTCTGTCTGTGATTTGCATTTCTTATCACTTTCCCTGTCTCTTTTGACTTTTCTTTATATTCTGTTTTGTCAGCCTCTTTCCTGACTCCTTGTACTTTCTGAAGGCTTTGCACTTTCTCTCACCATGGTTGCCATCCCTTGGAAACCATAGTGGGTTCATCCTCTTTATTCTTACTGACCTGGTGGGCACACTGTGATGTGACCATGGTTATTGCATCTTTCAACCTTGTCAAACACTACTCGATGCTCCCTTCTGTTGTGTTACTAAGATTGCCCCTCATTCAGGCCTTTATTTTTGTGAAGTTTGCCCTCCTGAAGTCAAGAACCATAAGCTCAGAGTGTGTGGCGTTCTCAGTCCTGTTTACCTTGAATCATACAGTGCACTGATCACTGTTTCCCAGATGGTTCCCACTTCGACACCCAGAACCCTATTACTATTTGTGAATACTTGGTCTAAGATCATGTTTCCTCTTGTGGGTGCCTTCACTAGTTGACCTAGGCCTGCTTCCTATAGTATAACTAGGAATTCCTGCTTTTTCTGATGCTGCTGTGTAGGAACTCCAGTCAATGTCTGGTAGATTGAAGTCCCCTGCCAGCACCATGTCCCCTTTGTCTGACATCTGAAGGATGGCTTCTAGGATATCCTTGTCCCTGGTTTCCTCCTGATTTGGGTATCTATAGATTACTCCTACCCAGATGGATGTCCGACTTCTAGCCCTGATTGTAATCCATAGGTCCTTGGTTTCCCCTGTGCCAGCTGGATTTCCTTAGCACTTATGGTATCATTAATATAAATAGCTACCCCCTCCCATTTTCCCAGTCCTAGCTCTCCTGAACAAGTTATACCCTGGGATAGTCACCTCTCAGTCATAATTGTTCGTGAACTATGTATTTGATCATGACTGCCTAGTCCAGTCATGCCTCTGCTAATGTGGCAGTGAGATCTGGCATCTTGTTAGCCAGATTGCGTGCACTGAAACATAAAGCTGTTCAGTCCCAAGTGCATCCCCATTTGTGATACCACCTGTTCTTGTTCTTGTTCTTGTTTTTCCCTTTACCTTTTTTTTGCCCATTGTCAGTTTCTGACAGGGTTGCATGCTTTCTGCCTTCTACAACTGTTACCCTGAAGTGTCCTCTAGGATTGGTGCTAGCTGGAGGGGAAGAGATGGCTGGCTATACATGTGCCACTCTTAGAGCTGCTGTCTTTTGCCATCCGCTAGTTTAAATGTCCTGCATGGACATCAAATTTTGGCCCAGTCCTAGCCCCTCCCCTTTAGTCAGGTGAATGCCATTGAATTTGGAGAACTCCTTTCCCAGATGTTGTTATTTTGTTGTTTCTCAGAAGTATGTTACTTTGCTGAAGAATAGGATCAAAACACAGCATCACACCCTGTTCCTCTAATCCAAATATAGGTGGCTTTGCAAAAACATACCTGGGGTGCTGTTCACTCAGGCCCTGCAAAGAACAGGACTTTGGTCAGCAGGATTAATCCTGTTAAATTACTTAAGGATTAGCATTCATAGATCATTACCTCAGGACCACAGTCCAAGAATCTAGGTTGGTTGTTTTGACACCATTCATAATGTAATTGTGGTCTAGATTTAGTTGCAGGATTCACCAGGCAGCTGCCTGATAAAACTTAGATCAATCATTTTAATCAATCATATTATTGGAGGGCAAATTGAGAGTAAACCATTATTTCCAGTTGCATCCAACATATAGCATCTGACAATAAAAATACATACACAATATACAAACAGACAAACATGTTATAAAAGGCGTCATAACACATGTAAAATACAAGTTTTCATCCAAAGCAATCACACTTGTAAATCAATAAAAGCACCTTATTGTAGCCGTAAAATATCATGATGAATCAGGACCAGTTTGTCACATGGTAAAGAGGCAGATCCTCAAAACCTGTCTTCCAGGGAGACCACGTGATGCAGAGTGCTGAGTAGTAGCTCCTCCGTGAAGCTCCAGCCTCCCGATTTTTATAATTGTTTTTCTGATGCTGAAATCGCTAAAAACTCTCTGTTATATTCGGATCCTGCTATCTAAGACTCCAAACCCTCTGACAAGCAAGATTTGGGCACTGATGGAGGCTTATATGAAGAAAGCCCCAAAAGCATACCCATCTAGTCACCCCTAGAAGGCCCCAAAGAAATCCTCGGGCATCGAGGCCTGATAGACCCGATCACCTCAGTCAAGCAATGGAGCAGGAACCTTTAACCTTAAATAGGTTCCTGGAGGAGTTCAAGCCTTTTCTAGGAGGAGGTGAAAGAGATGGCGACTGACCTTAAAGCTCTATCTAAAAATTGGATGAGGTCTCGATGATGGCCTCGGATAACACCGTCGCATTGTTTCCTGGATCATCACTTAGACAAGGTGGACCCTAGGCTAGCGGCGATCAGCAGAAGCTCTCAGAGTGGAGGCCAAGTTAGAAGACCCCGAGGCCACAGCTTCAGAAATAACGTGGTTATCCTAGGGTTACCTGAAGGAAGAGAGGCCAGAATGCTCTAGTTTCATGCAGAAGCTGGTGGAATGGGTTGCTGGTCCTTCTCCTCTGCCCTCGCGTTCACCATTGAAGCGGCATAGATGGGTGTGGCCAAAGCACCACCAGGGGCTGCCCTCGTCCCTGTATTTTGCCATTTCTTGAATTTCTTAGAAAGGCAACATTTTCTGGTAAAGTGAGAGCTCTGCAAGAGGTCCCTGGGAGAACTCAAGCTGAGAATTGCACAAGATTTGCCAGTATCAGTCAGGCTGAAACGTACAGCATTTCACCCATTGTGTCTAAGGTTATTGCTGCAGGGTTCAAATTCAGGATGGGGTATCCGGCCAGGCTGCAGGTGCTTGTGAATGGTTCCTGGCTTACCTATGAGACTCTGAATCAACTCTTCCAGTCTAAGCTCGCCTTGCCTGATCTGTTTCGGGATCCATGACAAGATTTGCTCTTGGTGAAGGGTCTCGTGCTGTTATGTGGGAACTGTTATTCTAGCCAATCTTCAAGAAATCTGGAACGTTGGTTTGCCTCTGGAAACTCTGGTTATCTAAATGGACGTACTTATATCTTAATTGAGTCAATTGTTTTGGGACATTCACACTTTAGCGTGTTTAAAATGAGCCTGTAACCTAGCTTATTGTTTTGTAGAAATGTTTATTTTACTAGTCAAGGGAAGGGGTTTCTCATATTCTATTTTGCTGGATGGGCAGACCTTTATTAATGAAGGCAGGAATACACTGAATTGTTAAGGAGCAATATCTCATTCAAAGTGGCTTAATTTTGGGCCTGTGCTGGGCTAATCCCTAACTCTCAGGAAAATGTGGCAGTGTGGTTCAGTATCCACTAGAGGGAGCTCAGCGTGCAGGAATGTCAGATCAATGATAGTGGTAATATGGGGATGACTCCTTTGATTTCATTCTCTGTTTCTGGCTTGGGACATTAAGCCCCTATTTTGTGCTTCTGGGCATTCGGACTGGCAAGGTGCCGATGTGCGATGTCGAATTTAAAACTTAATGCACAAGGTTCAAGGTCTTGGTGTCCCATTTGTTATGCAGGCCACTGAACTCTGGTTAGAAGGGTCAATTTCCTTCTGTGCGACTCCTCGTCAGGTCTGCTATTTGGCAAGAATCTTTCATAGGGGCAAGGAGATCCATTTCCTTTTTCATTTCTCGGGGTCTCTGGGTACCAGTTCAAACTTCTCTAGGTGCCTTATCTCAGTATTATTATCCTCACAAATGAGATGCATTCTTGCTCATGGTCTAACATTTCTTGTAAGCCACTGGGGTTGTTAATGAAGTCTAATTTCTTTTTTTCTTCAGGATCTGAGGGCATTCACTTAGATGGGAGGACTGTTATTATGTTTGTGATAGGGGTTACCTCGGGAGGCTGGGGGTGAGGAAGGGACACAGTACTGTGCTAAACATTGCTTGTGACAGCTGTGTGGGTGGGGAGGGGCCCAGGGTTACTTGCTTGGTTTGTTTCATGTCAAATGGAAGGGAGATGTTATGGGGAGGGGTATGGGGTAATCATGGATGGGATGGGAGGTGGACTATACAGCAGTAATACTTGGAACCTGGTTGAATGTTTCTCGATGTTCTTGTACAGGGCTGATGATACTAAGCTCTTAATCCTATTTAGATGGTTAACAATGTAATTTTGCAACCTGGAATGTAAAGGGATCAGGTAAAATCCAAACAATATCAGGTGCTCAAACGCTTAAGTCTTTTGCTTTCTCAGATAACGTTCTTGCAGGAATCCCATTTACTAGAATCAAGCTTTTACAATTAAGGAGCCCTCAGTGGATCAGGTTTATAACGCTCTGGGCTCCACTTATTAGTTGTTGGGTCATGCTAATTATTAATAGAGGCATTCCTTTATTTCCACGCAGGTTATCAAAGATCCGGGGCAGATTTGTCTTAGTTAAAGGCACTCTCTGGTCAGTACCACTCTTACTTTGTAGCATATATGGGCCAATATTGACGACCTGGGGTTCTTCATGAGGTTGATAACTATTATTCTTCCAATAAGCCCATCATGATCATTATGAAGGCGACTTAATCAGGTCATAGACTCTAACTTGGATAGGTCAGGTAGTGGACTGAGGGGCTGTCCCAGGGGCAGAGGGCACTAAAGGATTTGGTGATCAATGCGGGCTCTGTGATGTTTGATGCATGCTGCATCCTAACTCCAAGGAGTTTACCTTCAATTAATGGTGCGCGGATCGCAGTCTCGCATTGACTATATATTTATCTCTCAGGGTCTCTTGCCGGGGTCATGTCCACCTCGATCCAACCTGGCCCTACTTCCGACCACTCTCTTGTGGTATGTAGCTTGGCCTTTCTTAACTCACCCAAAAGGGAGACCAGGTGGAAGCTCAATGAGCAGCTCCTAAAGGATGCCAAGTATTGTAAGCTTATAAGAGAGCAAATTGAGTTCTTTTTCTCATCTAACCCATTAGACAGTGCAAAGCCGGACATTTTATGGGGGCCTTTAAAGCATACATAAGGGGGTTCTTATCAGTATAGCATCCAAAAGGAAAAGGGCACAGGAGGAAGAGCTACTATCATTATTGTCCCAAATTCGGTCCCTTGAAGCGTTAATCTCTGTCAGTACTTCCTAATGAGGACAGGAAGAAGCTTCTGGTGGCCAAAGACAGATATCTAGAGCTGTTAAGGGAAAGGCAGAGTTAGCTATAATCCAAACCAGAGCCAGTTATACAGACCAGGGAGAGAAAGCGGGCGCCTGCTTGCATTAGTTTAAAACAACAGGAATCTGCAAGATTTATCCCACCAATTGGCACTGGCAGATGGGTCCCTGAGAGTATCCTCTACTGAGATAGTGCAAGAGTTTGATCTATATTATGAATAATTATACAGGGACATGGAGAACCCTCCTTGTCCAGAGATTCATGAGGAGTACTTAAGGGACTCCCATCTGCCCTCCCTATCAGAGTAACACAAGGGTTTTCTGGCTTCTCCCATATCTCAGGAGAGATCTCAGAGGTTATCAGAGGGCTGCCTTCGGACAAGGTCCCAGGTCCGGATGGGTTCTCCTCATTATTTTACAAAGTTTTTCGTGAACTTTTACTGACAGTACTTTATCGCCTATTTCAGTACATTTTATCTGGGGTAGAGGCAGACCCCTACCTGTTTGAAGCCCTGATTGTTCTTCTTCCCAAACCAGATAAGGATCCGAGTTAGTTCAAAGTTACAGGCCCACATCCCTTTTAAATCAAGACATCAAAATCCTTTCAAGATATTAGCCGATGGGTTAACCATAGTCCTTCCGATCTAATAGATATGGCCCAGGTTGGATTCATGAAGGGATGTTCATCCTCAGACCATCTAGCACCTCTCTCACATCTTCTCAGTCTCCAGGGATGCTGTGTTTTCCACTGGGCTGGTCTCCTGATGCCGAGAAGGCATTTGATCATGTGAACTGGAACTTTTGTTCCAAGTCCTTGAGACCTTCCAGATTCCTCCTGTTTTTATATCCTGGATCAATGCATTATACAAAACTCCAACAGCACAGATTTCTGGAAATGGTGCATTTTCCAAATCTTTTCATTACATTCAGGTACCAGAAAGGGCTGTCCCTTTCTCCCCTTCTATTTAACCTGTATCTCGAACCTCTCATTCAAAACATTCTCAATAATGCAGAAATACAAGGCATCTGGGTGGAGCGTCACAAGGTTAAGTTCACTGCATATCACGGATGATCTTCTTGTGTACTTATCCCACCGGTATCTTTCCGTCCGGTTCTGCTGGGTGAAATTGCTAAATTTAGTGCCCTATCCAACTATAAACTGAATGCTAACAAATCCTCCTTTTTCCCTCTAAACCATAAGACATTCAAGACTGTTATTACCCCCTTAGGTTTATGTTGGGCTCCTAAGACACTAAAATATCTTGTCATTAAACTAACTTGCAGTCCCTCAGCATGGTTTAAGGAAAATCTGGAGCCCCTCTTCCAGCTAATAATTCAGGATCTTGACAGTTGGTCTAAGCTCCCTATCTCACTATGGGGCGGATCAACATAATCAAGATGAATAACTTCCCAAGAATTTTCTACCCGTATCTCTCCTCAGTACTTTTATCCCGTTATCCTGGTTTAAGAAACTGCACGGTATTTTCACCAAGTTTATCTGGTCTGACAAATACCCCGACTGGCTTTTTTAAGTTGTCTGCTTCAAAATCTGAGGGGATTGCGATTTCTCACTTGGGTATATATTATTGGGCTAGCCACCTGGCAAAATGTCTGAAATGGGTATGTCCGGGCCCGAAAAGTTATAGCTGACACAGCTTAGAATAGAGTTGGATTCAATTGGTCATGAATATGGATCCCCTAACTCTGTTTTATGTAAAATGTCCAGGTGCATGGCGCTGAGAAGTGTTCCACTATTACCCTTCCTTAAAGGTATATGTGCAACTTTGCTCCTTTTGCACTATATCCCCAGTTAGATTTGGTGCAATCCATTTGGAACTCCCCATCTTTCACTATGAACAAGCAGCAGATTCCCGCACTTGGTTGCCCCAATTGGGCGATGGGATAGTATTTTCCTTTGTGGACGAGGAGGAAATGGCTGTCTGCAGGTGATCTTACTCGAAATTTAGTATTCTGGCATACTCACATTTCAAAGCAGTACAGTTAAGGCGCTTACTTACAACAGTAATGGGCAATATCCTCCTAACCAGACAGTTAGGCCCTGATCCTGAATTTCTTCTTCTACTTGGATGGTCGGGTATTGTATCCAAATTATATCAAGATTTGTTTCATAGAAGATATGGGGACTCTTTTGGACCAATGAGGTTCTGGAGTTCCATATTTCCCAATATTCCCTAACTGGCAGGCCTTGTAGAGGTCCTGCCATAAATTGTGTCCCAGGATGACTGCGTCTTATGCAATATCACATTTTGCACAACATGTATTATATTCCATTTAAGTTTAAGAAATGGGGTCTCCTGGACTCAAACATATGTGTTAGATGTTCCCAGGAGAGGAACACTCCTTCCATATTTTGGTCCTGTCCCAAATTTCCTTTGTGGGAATCTGTCAAAGTTTTCCTGGATCCTATACTGGGTTTGCAGGAGTACTTCAGCCTGATTTGTCTTCTAGGGGACCTGTCCTCCATCAGGGTCAAAATAAGAAGGTTTCATATTTCTATGATAGCACTATCTGTCAAGAAGCTTATTTTACGTCACTGGAAAGGCAAGTCTACTCCAACATTGCAGGAATGGGTAAATGAAATCCTTGCTAACCTGTGTCTGAAAAAGCTATTGCCAGCCTTCACAATAGATTATCTGCTTACACTCAAATATGGGATCCCTTCACTCCTTAATTCTAGCTGCCCAGACATACAGTAAGTAGTGTTTCAGAGTAAATAGCCCTTTATACTCTTGTATAATGGTTTTGAGCTTAGGTTACATAATGACATGTTACTGCTGTATGGGGGAAGGAGGGCAGTTTAACATAACAAGTTGCTGTATTCTTATTTTATTTCCCTTGTTAACTGCCTCCTGATGTGGGAAAATCTGTTAATAAAATCTGAACTGAAAAAAAAAACCTGCCTTCCACCTGTTGATCCCTACCTGCTCTAGGTCACCTCAGACAATACATCAGTGACAACGCCAGTCACATTAAAGGAGGACCATCCCCATCTGTGGGAGGCCTTTAGCTCTTTTCTCCCACAATACTTCATCTCCTTGGCACCTGCTGATGCTCCCTGTTATACCTAGAGGGGTGGGTTTGCAGAAATCTCCACCCAATGTCCACTCTGTCTGTAAAACTGGCAATCCATGTCATCCTTTCAAGGGATAGATTGACAAGAAGCCCAAAGATCTGGTGCCCCAGGCTTTTAAAGGGACACTGTCAACCTTTTTGCATTATATTATTTCTATGTAAAATCCCACATTATATGATTGCTTACCTTATCTAAAATTCACTGATGTTGTTTTTTTTTTATTTGCCTCCTTGTCTATTAGAACTGAAATGCTTGGGAATGTATAGTTATACCGCCTTGTTTTGCTCCAAATTGTTTACCTAAGCTTCTGCATACTTCCTGAACATTAGAAACACCCTCAAATGGTGCAGCCACTCATGATACAATAGTCTCTACTCCCACTGCATAATGAGTGGCAAGATTGTGTTGGGGTGTTCCTGAGTCCAGGAAAGATGCAGTTGTAGCTGGTCAAGAAATGTAAACAAACATGTTTTGGTGTGGTAACACCAGTATGGTGGGCATTCATTGTTGTACTTTTTAAATGGAAAAAGGAGTCTGAATCAAACTACCAGCTACATCAGCAGTCTGTACAGAATGAGAACAATCATAAAATGTATTTTTAAACTAGGGACGTTTTGAGGCCAAAGGGGTTGACAGTGATCCTTTAATACACTCAAGAGGTAACTACGTCCATATAGACTGTGTGCCATCTACCTAGGATTCTTAATGGATGTATTTTCCTTTCCTTCCCTTTTCCTCCCATTCCCCACCCCACTATTCCCTTCCCCATGAAGTTACCCTTTTCTTTCTCCACCCTTCATTTCCATCATACCAAAACAAGTGTGACTTTGTTTTATCTATTTGATTTACACCAATAATAGTTTCTTGTTTTCCTGTACGCTATACTTGATTTTGTTAGTACCAGAATCTTTTCTCTGTTCCTCTTTTAAGCATTTGTTAATACACTTTTCTTTCATTTTTCTTTGAATTGTTTTTGTGTTATCTTTATGTTTTCTAGGCTTTAATGATATATTCCTCTCATCTGTTGGTCTATCCCTCTCATCCACTAATTGGCTTAAGGCTCACCTTACTGGTAGAACCCAATCAGCTAAGATCACGGATGCCATCTTGTCACCCCTCCCGATCTGCACTGGCATCCCTCAGAGTTCCGTGCTTGGTTCCCATCTATTCTCCATCTTCCTTAATGAAATGCCATCTGCTCCCCTCCTCCACCATACAAATGTACGCTGATGATACTGTCCTGTATGCATCTGGCTCATGCCCAGTTGAAGTTACATCTAGCTTGCAATATGACTTCAACAAGGTCCAGCTCTGGTCTGCAAACCATTAATTATTCTTCAATGCCAAGAAGACAGTCTCCATGACCTGTGGCACAATGCAAACTCTCTAGGCTTCCCTACCTACCCTTTTTCGCACTCTTGACAGGTCTTTACTTAAGGACACCTCATCCTTCAGATACCTTGGGGTTTGGTTAGACCAACACCTCAACTTCTCTGGGCACATTGATGCCATACAGAAATAACTGCACTACAAGCTCTGCACCTTGTTCAGGAACGCAGTTGCATCTCTCTGCGGCTAGGCATGATCTTGTTCAGAAAATTATCCTCTCCATTTTTGACTACTGCGACGTAGTCTATGGTGCAGCTCATAGGTCCTCCTGACCAGATTGGATACTCTTTTCAACTCCTGCCACTTTGCCCTTGGTACTCTCTCACACACACCACTGTAACCTCTGTCAAACCTTTCCTTCCCTCTCTTACAAATAGACAACCCTCACACTGTGCTAAATTCACCACTAAACACTGACTGGGTAAACTCCTTCCTACTTCTCCCCTCATTTTTAACACTCCCACCTCCTTCCCACTCCCTCAGATCTCCGACACTTGCACACTAACTGTCCTCCTCCACTCCACCCTACCTGGCCAGTCTGGGTACTCATCATTTCCCTAAAATTTGGAACTCTCTACCTCCCAAATCCAGGACTCTCCCATTCCATCAACATTTCCCTCTCCAACTATCATTCACCCAAGTGTTCCTGTCATGATCTGCCTTAATTTCCTTCATCTTGCTCCTATAGGAGGGCAAAAGGGAGTAAGGCCATCAGGAAATGGAGGTAGATGAGTACCAATGCTAGTAGTCTGGGCAACAAGCTCCCTGAGCTGGTGGCCTTGATGGAAGAGGGATGCCTGGATATCGTAGCAGTCACAGAAACATGGTACACAGAGAACCATGACTGGGAAGTTAATATACCAGGGTACATAACCTACAGGAGAGACAGGCAGGGAGAAGAGGGAGGAGTAGCTCTCTATGTAAAGGAAGGGATAAAAAGCAACTGAACAAAAGAGTAAACAGGAAGGAGAGGAGGCACTGTGGGTCACCTTGAGACTGAAAGGACACCACAATCCGCACAGAGGTTGTGGTACAGACCCCATGTCAGGGGAGGAATAGACAAGGATATGATAGAAGGCATTCTGAGAATGGCAGAGAAAGGGAGCTACTGCTGATGGGAGACCTGAATATGCCAGATGTTAACTGGAGCACATTTGCTGCAGCCACATCCAAAAGCAGGGCCATTCTTGATGCCCTACAGGTGGCAGGCCTTAGACAGCTAGTTTCAGAACCCACTCGTGAGGGAGCAATCTTAGACCTCATACTCTCAAACAGGGGCAGGAGAGGATCTCAGATCTAGAAGTGGGTTGCCATCTGGGAACAAGTGACCATCAAACAGTGTGGTTCACGTTAAACTCGGCTACAGAGTCAAGCCATACAAAAGTGAGGATACTGGACTTTAGGAGGCTGACTTTGGCAAGATGGGAGAGTGCCTCAGAAAAGCACTAGCAAACAGGCTAGAAGGAGGTGTGGAGCAACAATGGGGAATCATCAAAACTGCCATCACAGAGGCAACAAGCCTTGTGTGAAGCAAATAAACAAATCAAAATGAAAGAAAAAGCCACTATGGTTCTCAAAAGAGGTGGCTGTGAAAGTCAGGAAGAAAAGATAGCATTCCGAAGTATAAGGAAACACAGAAGCAGCAGGACAGAGAGCTGTACCAGTTAAGGCAGAAGGAAGCAGGAGGAAGTCAGAATAGCAAAGGCCCAAACTGAGGAAAAGATAGCCAACTCAGTTAAGAAGGGAATAAAACCTTTTATAGGTACATCAGCGAGTGTATAAAGACAAAGGGAGGGATAGTGAGGCTGAATAGAATAAACGGTGGGTGGGCAGAGGGGACAGTGAAAATGCAGGGATACTGAACGAATATTTCTGCTCAGTATTCACAAAGAGGGGAAGTGCCTAATCCAATTAACAGAAGCACTCTTGATAGGGGTTGATCCCAGTCCTTTCACAGAAGAAAGGGTTCTGCAAGAACTCCTAAAACTGAAGGTGGACAAAGCAATGGGTCCTGATGGAATTCACCCCAGAATTCTAAAAGAATTAAGGGAGGAACTAGTGAAACCACTGGCTACTCTTTTAATAAATCATGGGAGGACGTGTGGTACCCGAGGCCTGGAAGAAGGGATGTGATTCCCTTCACAAAGTGGGACCAAGACAGAGGCAGGAAACTACAGACCTGTCAGTCTGACCTCTGTGGTAGGGAAAGTGATGGAGTCACTTCTGAAGGAAAGAATAGTTGAGTACCTAGAGGCCAGTGGAGCACAGGACCCAAGGCAGCATGGGTTCACAGCGGAAGGTCATGTCAGATGAATCTAATAGATTTCTTTGACTGGGTGACCAAAGTAGTAGACCAGGGAGGGGCTTTGGACATGGCCTACCTAGACTTTAGCAAGGCATTTGACACAGTCCCACACAAACGATTAATAGTCAAATTAACCAGCCTGGGAGTGGGTCCCAGGGTGGTAGCCTGGTAAAACATTGGCTGCACAACAGGACACAGAAGGTAATTGTAAATGGAGTCCACTCTGAAGAAAGAGGGGTTACTAGTGGGGTACCGCAGGGTTCAGTATGGTCTCAGTCCTTTTAATGTCTTCATCAGTGACATTGCAGAAGGACTGAAGGAAAAGTATGCCTTTTGCAGATGACACAAAGATCTGCAATAGGGTTGATACACAAGGAGGTGTGGAAAGGATGAAAAGGGACTTGCAAGGTTGGAGGAATGGTCAGGATGTATAGCTAGGATTCAATGCAAAGAAGTGCAAAATAATGCACCTGGGAAACAAGAACCCAGGGAAGAATACACAATGGGTGGGGAGGTAGTAACAACAACAAAAAGGAAAGGGACCTGGGGGTAATCATATCAGATGACCTTAAGGTTAGCAATGTGAGAAGGCAGTAGGGAGGGCTGGGGGTATACTGGGATGTATAGGAGAGGCATCAGCAGCAGAAAACAGGAAGTTGTTATCCTCTGTACAGACAGTTGGTGAGACCCCATCTGGAGTACTGTGTCCAGTTCTGGAGACCCCATCTCCTGCAAGGACATAGACAGGATAGAGGTAGTCCAGAGGAGGGCAACTAAAATGGTGCATGGTCTGCAAGAGAAGCTGTATGGAGGAGAGACTAAAGGAGCTTAATATGTATACCCTTGAGGAAAGAAGAGAGAGGGGACATGATAGAAACTTTTAAGTACCTCAAGTGGAATCAACAAAGTCCAAGAGGGTAGCATCTTTCAGAAAAAGAGACTTGCAAGAACAAGGGGACACAATTTAAAGATAGAAGGAGGGCGGTTCAGGGGCAATGTGAGAAGTATTATTTCACAGAAAGGGTAGTGGATGCATGGAACAGCCTTCTGAGGAGGTTAGTGGGTCTAAAACTGTGGGAGAATTCAAGAATGCATGGGACAGACATAAGGCAATTCTTGTGGGGTTAGGAAGAAATAGGCTGTTGGTTAACTGGGATCACGGGCGTATCCTGTAGGTAGGGAAATGGGCAGATAGATGGGCCAGCGGTCCTTATCTGCCGTCAAAGTCTATGTTTCTATGTATAGTTCGCCCCCCTTAGGAATTTACCCAATGCTTCTATCGATTCTACTGCCTCTGTTGACCCTAGCTCCCCTAGGTGCTAGTTCTCATACCTTTCTCCCTTCCTCTATTCTCTCCCATTTTCCCTAGCCTTCACACTCCCTTGCAGGGTTCTCAGCATCCTGAAAGGGTCCTATAGTGCCTAGGCTTGCCACATTTTCCCCCCATCTACCTATCCTTGGCCTTCCAGGTCCTCTGACAGGGTCCCCAGCATCCTGGAGGGTTCCTTGGATCAGGCCTCATCCTCTACCAGGTGTTATTCCTCATTCACTCTCTCTCACTATCCCTCTATAATTACAACACTTAACAGCAGGAGGGTTTACAATTGCCTGAACTTCCTTGCCCCTTGCAGGTGTCATCACATCCTGAAGGGTTCTCTTTTAGGTCAGGTCCTATTTCTCTCCTAGGTTTAATATCTCCCTCTCCTGTCCCTCTCCCTGTCTTTCTCTTCTACTCAGTCCCCTGTCACCTTGCAGGGTTCCCGCATCCAAAGGAGTCTCTCGGACACCACTTGCACTGTCTGTCATCTCATCCTCTCCTTCACCCCTTATTTCATGATAGCACTTGTTCACTTATTACCATTGAACTTATTTTTTATGTAAGTCCCTTCATCAAAGATTAGGAATGTTATACAGGGTACGCTTTCTTGTCGAATGTATCTAGAAAACTCTTGACCCACAGTTTTCTTTAGTCTGCTAGATTATGGTATTAATGTTTACACTGCTACTACAGATAATATTTTGGGTTGATTAAAGATATCATTTAATTCAATTTTAAGATTTTTGACAGGTGCTGCCCTCCTACTCATTCTTGCGATTTACTTAGGCTCTCAGGCTGTATTTCATTCCACAATAGGGTTTGTTTTAAGTCTGACCAATTTTATTTAAGGGTATTGGGGGTGTTTGTTGCCTAATTCCATTTTTCACTATTTCCTATGGCATTAAATGAATGTGGGACTCACTCCCAGAGTAAGTTACCTTTTTCAATTCCACTATGCAGTAAATCAATTGGTCAGAGGTAGTTTTTATTTATAGCCCCTTTGGTTTTTCATTCCCATCTGGTTGAGTGTACTTCTTTATTTATTTTAAAAAATGTTTTATGGAGATGGCTTTATGATAAGGATGAATGTAACTGTTTTGTGATACAGTAATTATGTGGTGTTCATTGACTGAATGTTATTGTTGTATTGTTCAACCTGTTTTGTAATATTTTCATGTGTATTGTTATGTGTGCACTTGTCACATATGAAACGGGCAGATATGTCATTACACATACAGGTATAAAAATGAAATGAAATGATTAATTATTCTCACAAATTACACATATATGCAACACTGTAAGAACTGCCTTAATTGGTTGTATGTAATGTTGATCTTTGTAACTTGAATGTAAAATATCTCATCCCTATTGTACCCTTCCCTCAGGTTGTACTGGAGATGAGCAACCTGTTGCTCAGTGTGCCTTGATGGTGAAACATTTCAGTAAATAAATAAGTAAATTTAGTAATGATGTTTTCCTTGCACATATTCTTCACTGTGGTGTTTATCCATTCACGGTCTCATACTTGATTTTTGTACACTATGCCACTGTTGTTTATAAACTTCACTGTTATGATCTTTTCTAAGCTTTAGATCAGATTCTGATTGTTAGACAGCACTGAATTTTGGTATCTGAGATTAATGTCTGGTAAGGACAAGTGACAACACATATGAACTTTATGCTCCAGTGAGACACATAGATACTGTTTTTTTTTTTTAACTCAGTACTTCCGTTGTACATCAGGATGCACTCCTTTATCTATCCTCTGGAGACACCATCTATACCCAGCATCCCTCAAGATCACCTACATGGACAGACCCATGACTTGCCCCATGGCCTGGCTCCTGGGGTGAGGAGAAAAGAACTGCATCTATCTGATTCCCCAACCAGTGATCCTGAGTATCATTCAACTCATAAAGAGAGCTCCCAGCTTCACTGTGCATGACTGCAGGGATTTTTTTCTTTAGTCCCCTGACAGACTGGACTTGCAAAGATGTCAGTACACACTGGGAAAGTCTCTGCATATGGAGTGCAGACATCCACCACTCTGCCAACCCCTACACCAGCAAGGGATCCCTAGTACTCCAACCTCCAACCACCGTTAGGGGTCAGACTATTGCCAAGACCCACCTCACCAGAGGAGGAAAGCAATCCATCAGATGTTCCTACTTCCCTGGCTGACCTTATAATGACAGAGTTCACTCCTGAATCTGGGTGGTTGGTGCCACATATGGTAGCACTGTAGCTGGCTATGCACCAGTGATATTAGATCTCTAATATTTATTTACAGTACAGCACGAGTCTGAGTGCATGTTGCAGCCCCAGGTGAAGAGAAATGTGTCCTTAAAGTTTTGGGGTTTCTTATTTCTCCAGGCATGTTAATCTTTATTGTTGACTTAGCTGTTCCATGTGTGATTAAAACTACCTTTTCAGCTGGCCCATCAGTACAGCAGTAGCACTACCAGTTGTGGCACCAGTGACCCAATTTCAGTAATGAGCTCAGACTGTTGGGGTGAGCAGGGAGGAGGCTTGAGTGTCCCAGGGACTTCCTCCTCCTGCAGGGTGGGTCACTGCCCTCTCTGTAATACTGCCACCTGGTGACCACAGCTGACAGTGCAGGCAAGGTATCATGGGAGAGCTGGGCATAGACTGAGGGTCTGGTGCAGCAGCATGTTTCAGTGTGCACACGTGCCTTGGACTGCCCTGTGTGCCTGCATCTTTAGGGCTGGGGAAAAACTCAGGAATGACCCTCACTGACCAATGGACTTTGGACTTAGTGAACCAACTTAGAAACCATCAGCTGTCAGCCTATCAAGGCTCATTCAGGTAGGTGGGACCCGTCTCTCTTCCCTGACTGGGGTGCAGAAAACATGACAAAATGCAGGTGTGTGGATGTAGGGCTTGGAGCACGGCACAGCTAGGCACCTAGGGGACCCTGACAAAGACTGAGGCAGTGGCATAGAAGGGTGCCATAAACAAAAAGGATACTACCTCTTTATATGCAAAGCAAATGGACTTGGCATGTGCTCTTCTGCTTGGAGTGAGATAGCTCAAATTGTCTGTTCAGATGGTGTGTATCTTTCAGCAGTACTGACCTTTACCTTTGTATAGCAAAGCTGGGGGCCTTCAGAGGGTCCCCAGCTGGGCGACAGAGGCAGACAGAATACTACCTGAGGGTTGACTCCACCTGCTTCCGCTTCTACAGTGGTGAGCAGCTATAAACAAATTCACATCCTAACAAGTTAGTATAGGCATGCTGTTAGTGGAAGGAAGAACCTAAGCCCCTATGCGGAGTTCATTTGTCGAAACAAGACTACTTAGAAAGAGGTAAAAGTAAGGAAGACAAAAAGAGTGAAAGTAAATTTTACCTAAGGTTGGAAAAATTTAGATTATGACTGACCTCCAGGAGATGAAAAAAGTAAACTCATCTCTCTGGCTGGAGCTGGGGATTGGCCTCTAGCAAACCAATGATTACTGATTGTGCATCGGCCAATGGTATAGCAAAGGATAAGTCATTTATGAGATTTATGAGCACTGGAAAGGTTGCAGGGATAATGACCTTTACCTGTGGACATTCACCTCCCTGCATTTCTTGTTTTCAAACATTATGTGAAATACCTGTAGCCTTTGTTAAAGCAGCAGTATTTGCAAGGAGGCAAGACATCTGATCATATGCTTGCATAGCTGCAGACAGTATCTCTGACATAATTCGACTCATTGAAGGTATATTTTATTTCTCTCCGGTAGATTTAAAACAGCTTTTATTACTAATTTTATTAAATTAATGACTCAAGTCATTAAACTTTGCTGTTACTTGCACGTTGTAGAAAAAAACTTTCACTTGAGGTTATGTCTTGACTTTACATACTGGATTCATTCCGTATGTATTGGAATGGTATTAGCACACGCTTCTAATGGTAAATTACACAGCATCACACCAGAATGTTTGTTATTCACAGTTTGAGTCGGAGAGCAGCGACCTTCAAAATACCTCAAAAGACTCCATACTTCACCTACCGCCATGCTGATGACCCAGGTTCAGAAAATGGATCAGCACTCTCAGAAGGCCAGCCAGGGAAGGAGAACTGAACAATCTTTCCTCCTTCTGGGAGGGTATCCTGTGGTTGTTGCTGCTTGGATGCCACCTAGTGGAGGCTGTGTGGTACTGCAGCAGCAGCAGCTGTCCTGTCATTCACTTATCAATTTAGGAGTAAAATAGATTAAAAAGAATGATGGATATACTGATTTTTTTTTTACACCAGAAATGCATATAGTGGAACCCACCTAAGTGAATACTCCTTTCGCCTGTATTTTTTATTCACTTATGTGGGTGATACACTTACAAGTGTGTATAGAAATAAGCTGAAAACTTTAGTTTTCACTTACTTCACTTTTTTTTTTTGCAATAAACTTTTCAGTTTTTGGTCACTTCCTACTCCAACATCAGGCATCTAGTGTACCCAACTCCAACAGCCATTCTTGCTGCTGTCACACTGAGGGATACACATGGGAAGGGTTGAGAGCTCTGGTCTGCTATATATGGTGACCGGCCACTTTCCTGGTTTTCCCATTTCTCCCATTCCTGACTGCAAGCATGCTATGGCATAGCATGCTTCATGATGATGCTGCTGCACACATACAGTGCATACCCTCAGTTAACCAGGACAGACACCGCTGTGGTACCATCCATCCTCCCTAGGTGGTGTCCAAGCAGCAATAAGCATTGTACCCACCTCCACAGAAGGAGAAGAACTGTCAAAGGACACTAATACTACTTCTCATGGATGGCTAACATGTGACCCTGATCCATTTCTGAACTCGGGTTGTCACTGTCGTGGCAGGTGAGGTTCTCATCACCTCTGCCCTTCACGCTCCTGGACTGGCCAACTTTACTGTTTACTTATATTGTAGTTAATACAAATGGTTGAGAACTGTGAAGACAGTATTTAAACATTTAAAAGCAGCTGGCATATGTAACTGTTAGACACCCTACCAATGGGCACCTTTCTGACAGTGTCATGCCTGGGAGTGACAGCATATCTTCAACTTTCTCAGAAGGAGAATGCTCAGTGCTTGCATGCTGAAGATTCCATGGCATTAAAAGATTTTTTTTTTGGCTCAGCGATAGGTGCTTCTTTCATCGTGAATAACTCCTGAAGGCTTATCACTTCATCATAGCCAACTTATTAGGCCAAATTCAACCCTAACTATGATGACCAATTATTCAAATATGAAACAAACGGTAACCAAATTTAATTATATTTTTCAAGGTTATCTTCTAATAAATAGAGGGTTTTATCTACCTTACTGACATCCAACATCTGAGCTATCCATTTCTTATATGATGGGAGCCCAGGGTCTTTCCAATGCTTTAATATCGCTTTTGCTACTGTTAATCCAATATTAAGGATAATTTTCTGGTGACTTGATGGTCCTGTTGCCATATCTGCTGTCCAAATATGGCAATGCTAGGGTCAAAGGGACATCCTGTCCTATAGTTATAACCAAAATCAACCAGACCTTCTCCCAAAATGGTTTCAACATAGCACAGTCCACCAGCATAGGTGCAAGTGTTCCCTGGCCCTGCACACCACTGACAAAATGGAGAGAGAGGTATCTATTTTATGAAGTCTGATAGAGTCAAATATGCTAAGAAAAGTATTAAATTGCATTTGGAATAGCTTATTATTTTTGATACCTAATGTGTCCAGTTTGCTAATTTTGGTCAAGTTATCTTCAGAAATCAGATCTGATAAATTTTCCTCCCAGGCCAATCTAAGGTGAGAGAGTGAGGCAGAGGTTTCTTCCTGCAAAACATCATAAAGTTTGGAAACCAGATGTTTATTAGTCTCCACCTCCTTGGAAAAAAGCTGCAATGGTGAATCGTTTACATAAAAATGAGTTATTATTCTTTTATAGATAACATTTCTAACTTGTGTGTATTGCCAGACATGCACACAAGGACACCAAATTCTGATTTTACTTGCTCAAAATTGTTAACAAATTTATGCTGTAGAAAATCTTCTATAATCCATGGTCCTTTGCTAAAATACCACTGTTGGAATGTTTCATCCTGCACAGAAGGGGAAATGTTATTACTGAATAAAGGTGTAAGCTTTGATAAAATATCTGACCCTGTAGAAATTTTAACAGCCCTAGTCCATACATATTTAGCTGTTTTAGTTATACTTAAGAGAGCATCATTTTGATAAAAGAAGTGAGTACACTGACTAGATTTACCCTTTGAGAGTCACTTGCTCCAAGCCCATATCTGCTATTAAAGGATTTTTGGCATGTGGAACCAGTAATAAACTATTTCTAACTCAGCTGCAATATAATAAAGCTGAAAGTTTGGGCAGCCCAGACCTCATTCAAGCAGCTGTAGATATCGCTTTTGAACTGCTATTCTAGGATGCTTCCCTTGCCATCGAAAGGTCCTAATTATTTTATCTAGTTTTGAAAAAACAAACATCTCTTAGAAGAATTGGAATAGCTTCAAATAAAAATAAGAACCTGGGGAGTGCATTCATTTTAAAAATATTGATTCTGCCTTTTGTGTTATAGAAGATACTGCCACTTATCCAAATCTGACCTTACTGAATGCATTAGTGAATCAAAGTTTAATTGTAAGACTCTGTTCATATCTTGGGCTAACTAAACTCCTAGATATTTAATATTATTCTTATGCAGAGATTATACCTGTTGGTGTGTTAAATTTATAGGATCTCCAGATATAGAAGTTCGCTTTTATCCGGTTTACTCGATATCCAGAGATATCGCCAAATTTCATTAAAGTATCTATAATGACACTATAACAAGAGTCAGGGTTTCTGAATGTGATCAAAACATCATCACCATAAAGCATAATATAATTGAAAGTATTCATAACTGGTATACCCAGCTGCATTTCTTGGGATCTTACTTTAACCACTAAGGGTTCTAAGAATAAGGCAAAAAGTAATGGTGATAAGGGCAACCTTGTCTAGTCCCTGTATAATGGAAAAAAGATGAATAATTACTATTCATCCTAACTCTTGCCTGAGGGCTATCAGATATTAAACCAATTTGATCTATAAATTTACCTATAATTCTGAAGCTCTTGAGAGCTTCTATCAGGAATGGCCACTGCACCTAGTCAAATGATTTTTCTGCATCTAATGAGAGGACTGCAGTGTTCATTCCTGCACAGGTCTGAATGACATTAAATGCCCTTTTGGTGTGATGATGTAGTCTTCTGTTTTCTACAAACCATATTTGATCCGGATGAACTACTTTTCCTATAACTTTAGCTAATCTATTAGTTAGAATCTTTGCATACATTTTATAATTGCAATTTAATAAAGAAATGGATCTATATGAGCCGATGGTTCAGGATCTTTTCATTTTTTAAGAAGTAGGATAATATTTGCTTGACTGAAAGAAGATGGAAGATTTCTGTCCCTTAAAATACAGGTAAACATTTCCTTAAGCCTTGGTGCCAGATGAGTGACTAAATTCTTATAAAATTTAATGGAAGGCCATCAGGGCCCAGACTCATTCCTATATGCAGGGTTTTTATAGTAGAGATTATTTCTTCCTCAGTTATTTATGTATTTAGCCAATCAACATCATAGTCAGAAAGTTTTGGGAGATCATTGTGCCAAATAGTCAATAATTTGAGTAGTTTCAATTTGAGTCTCTGGAGTGTATAACTTTTGATAATATATCTTAAATGTATTACTAATTTCCTCTTCAGATGATAATAACAAATTACCTTTACTTTTATAGCATTAATTTGGTTTTTTTTTGTATCTCTGCTTAGTTGGTAAGCAAGGGTTTTTCCAGGAGATCACCAAAGTAGTAATATTTAGCTTTTGCCCTGTACATTTCATTATTAGCTTGATCCTGCAACATTTTTTCAAACTTATCTCTAGCTGTAATAATTCTCATTTCCACTTGTTCAGTCCTGTTCATTACATGCTCATCTTGAGCCTGCAAGAGTTCAGCCTCTAATTTCTGCTCCTCTTTACCCCAACTTCTCCTTCTAATGCCCTTCTGTGCTGAAATCCAGCCCCAAAATAGGCCTTCATAGAATACCAGACAACAAAGAGCTTTGTCCCTGGTTTTCAATATTTTTCAAAACCAGTCTAATCCCTGTACTATTTTATCTATAAATCCTGGATAATGCTAAAGAGAATTATCCATTGACTATGCCTACAATTTTTGCTGAAATAAATTTATTTTATTAATACTAGTCCATCATCTGACACTCTTATTGGTTTGTACATTATGTTACTGATAGTTTTATAAGTGATTGGGAAACCAAAAAATCTATTCTAGAATAGGTTTTATAAACATTATAGAATATTGGGAGAATTTTTCAAGGATGGATATAGACTTTGAAAGGATCTTGAAGCTGTTGATCTTTCATAAACTGTTTAAGTAGTTCTACTACATTTTTTTCTTTCAGCTACTGGAGGGACCCTGTCTAAATGATGAAGTGTTAGATGAAACTCCCCACCAATAATAAGAGCAGATTCAAATGTAGCCACTTCTATTATGAATTCCATGAAGAACCCTGGCTCCTCAGTGTTAGGACCAGTATAATGAAGATAGGGCATACCTATTGTCCTTAAAAGAAACCTCTGCTATTACAAACCTCCCCAGTCGGTCCACTGAGAGCCTAAGAAGGTTATGATTCAAATAACAGTTTTTTTTTTATAAAATAGCCACTCCCCTAGCTTGAGTTGAAAAGGTGGTATAATAACTGTAGCTCTGAATAAGTTCCCAAAAAGTCAGCATCATTATTATTAAAGTGTGTTTCCTGCAATAATAAGCAATCAATTTTTATTTTATTGGCTATTTTATCACCTTCCTAATCTTGGTCCTATCGCTAGATCCATTCAGGTTCCAGGATAAAATCTTAAACTCAGAAATACAGCATACATCTCAGAATCCAGCTCAATAACCACACAATGGTTCCTCTCTCTCTCTCTCACTCATTTGAGAACTAATAAAACCTCTTAAATAAGCCAAGGCCAGTAGAAACCCCCGCAGCTGCTGTGGACCGATTTGTGTTTCAAACTCATTTTTAAAAATAACCCTCCACTCTGAATAAATAAATGAAAATATAAAGTGATACACCCATGCTTAAACCTTTTGTTCATTGTTACCTTTTTATTAAGTTTATTTTTATATCCATTTGCATACCCAATTGATAAAAAGAAGAAGAAAAAAAGAAAAGGCTAATTACCTCCCTGACATTTAGAACATTATGTATCCCCATCCTGATTTTTCTCTTACCAGGCATCCTAAAATCAAATGGACTGCCTCTACCCCCAAAAGAGGTTACTAAACCTCTGCTGAACGTAAGAACTGGTAGAACTGGAGAAAGCCTGCATTACACCTCCTGGAGAAAAATAAGCAATGAAGGCATTTTAATTTTTCTTCCTTTTCTTTTGCCTTGACCTCTAGTCACTTCCCTCTGTCCATCAGCCCCCAAAGAAATATATATATTGCTTAAAAATCACAAATTATTACCCTCCACAAAGCTCTTCCTCTCTTAACCATATGCCAACCTTGTCATAACTTTTCCTTTTTTCTCCCTTTCTCTCTCTCTCTTTCTTCCTTCCCTTCCCTTCCCTCTCCTTCCCTTCCTTTATTTCCTTTTCCTTTTTCTTTCCCCTTCCATCATTTTTATTTTTCTCTTCCCCTTTCCCCTCTCCTCCTTTTTTCCCTTATGTATAATCCCAGCTGTCCATCAGGGGTGATGAAGTGGATGTCTGTGGTCCAAGATCTGGGGGTTTGTTGAATATTTAGACTGGGTGGCCAAAGCCTCTTCAACCTCCAGTGGAAAGTAAAAACAATATTTTCCCATCTAGGTTCCCCTGAGCTTTGCAGGATAAAGCAGCATGAATGGAATGCCTTTTTTCTTAATTTGTCTCTAATATTATCAAAGCTTTTTCATTTTGAAAGGATAGTGGAGGGATGTCTGGATAAATCTGTCATTTCAAACCTTTGTAATACAACCTTTATCAATTCATGCTTTTGTGAGAATCTTCTCTTTATCCTGGTATCTGAGGGTTTTAATATACATAAATCTAGGTCTAGACTGATCGTTCCTAGGATCAAAGCTATATGGGCCCTATCAAGCCCTATTTTGTTGAGGAAATTCAGAGCCCATAGCTGATTTTAACAGTTCTCACAATATGTGAGTGGATCTAGACCTTCTGCCCTCAGGTAAACCACCAATCTTTAAATTAGCATGACAAGATCTAGATTCTAAGTTTTCATTTTAGATTTAAGCAGTTCCAACTCTTTACTACTTTTTCAACATTCTTAGCCATTGTGGGGATAACATCCTCAATCTTCCTGAATCGTTCTTCACACTCATAGTGCACAAAACTAGGCCTTCAAAATTTTCAACAGCTTCTGAAAGTTTTGTAGTTAAAGTAGATACATCAGAATTAACTGAAGGAAAAACCTTGTTTCATTTCCTTTAAAAGAATCTCTTTTGTATTTTCTTCATTTTCACTTGGAGATTCTTCAGCCAAAGTTTTAGTCTTGTCAGAACTAGACAATCCCTCCCTATCCTTCTCTTTATCTTGGTTTCTCATGCTCCTAGATTTAGCTGATGCAGTCATAGTCACAGAATCTTTCTTTGTCTTACTGAAGATATCATAAAAACCAGTCGGGGAGTTTGTATTGCACCATTAGATATAACAGAATTCGATGTTTCAGAACCCGCAGATAGGTGTCTTTTTATAGAGTTTTTTCCCCTTCTCTCTTCCCTGCCCCTTCCTTAAGCCTGTAGAGGGCATACATTTCTGCTTTCTCCTCGTGTACCAGGTTCTTTGGAGACAGTAAATTTTATCTTGGTTTATAAAAGGTAAATAAGCCTCCTGGAATTCCCAGAACAGAGTGTTACCTGTCTCCCATGAGGTATGAAGAAATGAAGCTTCCTAGTTGGCGACTCTTTGTCTAATGTCTCACTGTCTTGCAGTTTTGTTTCATAGAAGTCTCTGTACTCGATGAGAAGAAACAACAGTCCAAACTCTTTGATACCAGTGAGATTTCTGCTGCCCCATGATAACTTTTGACATACCCCACAGTGGGGAAAGTTGCAGAGTGAGAGAAGAGCTATTAGCCGCTTGGTTCATTAACCAATAAAGCAACCAGAAGAAAAGTCCAAGCACGGCTGCTACATTACTGCTAGAGAGGAAAAAAAGGGGGGAATGAGAGCAGGAGAAAAGGACCAAAAGCTCGATGCTTTAAACCAAAATGCCCTCCTTTCTTCATCCTGGATTCCCGAGCTGTTTCTCCATGGAGGAAACATTCTCCAAAATGCAGTGAGCTTCAGCACAAGACTGACATGAACAGTTGGGCGTAACTCCTTCTTCTCTCATGGCATTAGAAGATTAGTGGGATTAGCTGGACATGTGACAATGGGAATAGAATTTAATCTTCTCATGGCAATTATCAACTAATAAGACTGAATAGGGAACATACCAGGTGTTATCTATCAATATTAATGTTGTACCAAGGAGCATCAGGTAGTATGAACCCCTGTCAAAATTATTGACGTTAATGAGCTACTCAACTCTTTTATCAGGACAAGATATCACTGCAGCAATAGGAAATGAATCAGGGCATTGAAAATGCATTTATTGAAGCAGGATATACACTTAAGGGAACGTGCAACAGTAATCGAGCAATGCCTGGGAGTAAGGCATGGCCCAATTAGCTTTTCATCAAATGTATGTATTTTTAACTTACTAGTGCTGAAATATTTCACTCACATCTGGTTGATCCTGCCTCTATTCTGTCATCATTTAGAACTGTGTGTGTACCCACACCACCTGCAGCTGGCCCAGTATGATGTTTCAGATGAGGAACAGCTGGGGCATGCCCATAGACAGCCTATGTAAATGAAGCTATTAAGGCTCCTCTTTCAAAGTACGTGTCCCAGAGGTATACTGAGAGTAGGTATAGTCTGGCAGTCAGCGCAGTCTATATCTGATCTTGGTGTATCACCAGGACATGCACAGTGGTAATTGTATAAAAATTTGGAACTGTTGAGGTATGCCTGAAAGTACCTCAAGGTACAAATAGAGCACTTCATAAATTATGTGGTGATTGTATAAAAGTTTGGCAGTGCTGAGGTACTGTATACCTCGAGGTGCCAGATATCCTCAGCACTTCAAACTTTTATACAATCACCATGTGAACGTGAGTGACTCAGTGGTGCCTCGTGGTATCTCAAGGCATTCCTCAGCAAGTCTAAACTTTTATACAACCACCACATACTTTGTAAACTGGAGCTGTTATTAGCTCCATTTACATAGGCTGTCTACTGACACACCCCTCGATGCTCCTAGTGTGAAAACATCCACGGTTGGTTGTGGAGTGCCACATAGTTCTAAATGCCAGCAGGACAGAGGCAGAATCAAACAGATATGAATGAAATATTGCAGCACTAATAAGATAAAAAATATATACATTTTGCTGAAAAGACTAATTGTGCTATGCTTTACACCCAGGCGTGGCCTGATTACTGCTGGACATTTCTTTAAGCAGTAGTCACTTAAGGAGCTTGAACGATAACTAGAAAAAATGCATAATGACATTTTTCTAACTAATATTACTGCAATGAAAAATGTTTTCCCAGAAAGCTTGTTTCAGCTACATTTAATAAAATATTATCATACCTGTCATATTTACTTTTCTATCCTGACTCTTCTTAGTATTCTGAAATGGTTATTTAAAATTGTATAAGCAGGAGTTTTAAATAAGTAGTCGGGACCTTTTGAGACTATGTTGTTGGTTTTAAATCTGATTATATTGTTTTAAATTGTTTGTGTTTTATTATTATTATTACTACTGTACAAAAGCAATGAACAGACCCTGAATTGCGCTTTTTACAAAGAAAATGATTTTGATTTTTTTTCTAGGCACTGTCTATGCTGTATGGTTTACCCTTGCTGGTGAGCAAACAAAGAATGCTTGGCAAATGACAGTGTAGGCAAAAGGTGACAGTAAAAGTGAATAGGATGGACAGGGTTGCCCTGCAGCCTGACAGCACACAGTGGCTGCAGTATTTTTCTGCCGTGGGCTTTGTCCATCCCATAAACCAAATATAACATCATCCAGGTTGGGCATGCCATGAAGGGCAGAAGAATTACTGTGACACCAACACAGTGTGAGTGTGGGATGCTCCAAAATCCAGAACACCCCGTCCTCACGACCTTGTTGTAATGTAACATTAAAGCCCTAGTCACGGCATTTCTAACAATGGCACACTATGTTGTGCACCTTACATTTTTTTATAGTTTCTGATCCCAACCCTTGCCTGGCCTACAGTGCAATTTCTAAGCCACATGTGAAGGCTTTGTTTTTACTGGGAAAACAAACAAAACATTTATAAAATAATCAAATGTTGATAGAACTAGAAAACGCTCATCACTAAATAACTGAAGATGCCTGAATTTTCTGTAGTGACAAAGGTAGGGTCAGATTTTGTGCCCAGTTTCATTGCTGTTTTAAATGAGAAATTCTGTAAGTAAATTTATGGATATTGACACTAGAGAGAGGGGAGGAGAGCAAAAACAAACAAACAAGATGCATAGGCACTAACGTGTCTTTGCCCGTGCAAGCTGGGGTTTCGCTAGATCCCCATTTTCAAAACAGGCTGTTGCATGGGCAAACAGGGTTAGCACCAGTACAAAACCATAATGTACACATGCGGGCAAAGGAGAGGCATGGCCACAAATAGCCACACATACCCATATTCACCAGCTTAGCTGTCCAAAAGGGTTTAGTACAGGCCTTTGCAGAGCACAAATACCACAAAACAAAACACTGACTTAACTCCGGGCAACCCTAGTGGCTGCCAGAGGTAATGCTGCCAACTGGCTGGTTTTCCGCTTAGAGCAAAACCACCCCATGTGGTCCATAGCACCCCCCACGGATCACCAGCCCCTAAGGTACACTTAAAACTCTCTGGTGCTAGTGGTCTCTCCACTGATTGCCGGCCTGTACTGTAAAAATAAATCCCTGGTTGTAGTGGTCCCCTCCCCAATCGATGGCCTGATCTCCTAAAATATATATTTCCCTGGTGGTAGTGGTCCCTCCCCAATTGCCACCCCATACTGTAAAACAATATATAACTGGTGGTAGTGGCCCTTCCCAACCCCTGATCACCAACCTGGTCTGTAAAATATGTATTCCTGACAGTAGTGGTTCCCCGATTGCTGAGCTATACTGTAAAAATATATCCCTGATGGTAGTGGCTCCCCACAGATTGCTGGCCTACTATAAAAACAAATATCACAGGTACTATTTGTCCTTCACCCACTGATCATCAGCCTGTACTGCGATAACATAAAGTCCCTGGCTACCAACCCTCCCACTGTGGCACCAAAAACCTATCCCCCAGTCATCTTCCCAGTACCCTTGATGCCCACAGTGCATATGGCAACCGGTGCAGCCTTCTCACACCTCCTCAGCAGGCAGTCAGATGTCCGGGCTGGGAGTGTCCTTTATTTGCAGGACAGGCACATCACCCTGTCCTATAAATAGCAGGCACACAACCTGCCTGGACATACAGTAGCCCACCATAGGAAGGTGACTGGGGTGGGGTTTTGGTGCCACCATGGAGGGAGTGCTAGACGCCAAGGATTTCATGTCATCACAGTATGGGACAGTGATTGTGGGGAGGAACCACTAGCAGCAGAGATATTTGTTTTACAGAATGGGCCAATGATCAGCCGAGCAGTGCACAACTGGCACCAGGGATAGTTGTTTTATAGTATGTGCCAGCAATCAATGGGGCTGAGCACTAACACCAGGGATATTTTGTTTTGTACAGAATGGGCTAGAGGTGGGGGATGACACTATCACAGGGATATATCTGTTTTACAGAGATCGGGGGCACTAACACCAAGGATATTTTATTGTACAGAATGGGCCAGTGATCAGACAGAGGAGGGACCACTAACACCAGGGATATTTTTCTGTACAAAAAGGTACAGAAAAGGCCAGTAATATGAGTCAGGGACCATTAGTACCAGGGATATTTTTCTGTATAGAATGGGATGGCAATCAGTGTGGGGGCACTACCACCAGGGATATCTACATTTCTGGGACCACACAATTGGGAAGCAGTGCTGTGTTAACCTGCTTGCCACCCATGCAAATGAGCCCATAATTGGCATACAAATGGACCCTTACTGCCCTGCATGCCCAGTGGGCTCACTTGCATGGGTCCCTTTGAATACTGCAGCTAGCACTCCAGTTCTATCCATTCTGGTGGTACTCTGCAGGAGCCCTGTTGGAGCAGTGCTAAATGGCCTAGTGCTGTACCAATATGACCCTATATTCAGTTGAATAGTGCGGGTGGGCTATTTGACTGAATATAGCATTATTGGGCAGCTGGGCAACATAAGGCACAGCACAAATTTCTGTGCTACATTTTTGCGATTTTGAATATCAGGCCCCAGAGGTGGGAGACAACATGAGATAAGTGACCTGTCATTGAGATATAATAGAGCTTTTTAATGAATTCTAAGAAGGAAGAAAATTATCTGAAAGAAGCAGTTGGGTACAAGGGAGGAGGGAGGGAGGGCTACATGGAAATGTTATCAAGAGTGTGTGTGGATAAATCCATTCTGATAGACAAAAATTTGTTTCACATTTACTACTGCCTAGTATCAATTGTGGAGATCATCTGTTCATGACTGCATCCTCTATTCTGCAGTACCGCATATACCAGCCATGACTTTCAACAGGCTTTGCAGATTTCCAAATTCACTACCTACAATACCATTGCTTACTTTATAGAAATCTTAACCAGCTGTTTTGTCCACTAAAAGGTGTTCATAGTAATACTCCTCTCATTGCTCAGTTATTCCCACCAGAGCTATGCCCTGATCAGCTTTCGAGAGTTCCATAATTTATCACTTGAAGAGTAAGGTAAGGAGACACTTTGGGAAATGTCTCTTTGCTTCCTTGTTCAAGGGACTGGAAACATAAGCCAATAAATCTCAAACTGACTCCTGAAAGCTGTCTGGCTCTGGGTAACGCCTGTGTGACTACTTATACTATCTACATCAATGTTACTACGGGCCCTGGATTGAGCTCTCATAAGTATTTTGTGTTATCTCCTTTGCCATTGTTCACTGATACCATGTATCAATGTGAAGCATTTGATTATACAACAATTCTAAAGATCCCAATGAAAATAATATTTTGCATCTTGAGAGGATGTCCTAGTAAACCAAAATATTACCTTAAGAAACATTAACTAGATTAGCAAAATCTAAAGTAAATATTCATTGGTAAATTAGTTTTGCCATTCTTTCCTTATTGAGAAGAAAGCAGCACTCGATGGCTACTATTATTACTAAACCAGTTGCTTACATACCATTAGTGAATATTCCACATGGAGGACATCACATTCCAGAATAGAGGGGCAAGTGCTGGGACTTCAATTTGCCATTCCATATCTCAGTACTTCCAGCTGACACTGGTTCTCTCTGTGTTGAGCAACAAGGTCAGTTACTACTTTGTTTTGCTTTTGGTAATGAAGCACTGTAATTGGCGAATGGCTGCCTTTGGCACTACTGAACGGGATGAGCAGTTCTGAACCTCAGCAGTGAACTGAATAGATTCACCTACAGAAACAAAGCCAAAGATTGCTTTAACATATCTGTAACACACATGATGCATCTTAAGCAGGTCAAGGCAATTTTATTTATTAATTTCTGGTGGTTAGGGGTTACCTAAAGGAGAGTGGAATGATTGTGAAGCAATGAAAGCAATATAGGAAATAATGTATGGGCAACCATATACAACAAGTCTGTGTTTCCATTGACAGGTTAAGATGACAGGATATGAACCTCGAGAGTGAAGCTCAAGAGGTCCATGCTGTCATCTCCACCTCAGATGGAAACACATGCCGAGGTTGTGTGTGGTTGACCATATTTATTTTTTATAGCATATGGTTTTTACACTAGAGTGACAGACCTCACTGAAGTGAAACAGAAACAATCTTGTCATTTCTTTGTTCTACTCACATATCAAAATCAAATTTCCAGACTTTGGAAGGTAAAGATATGACTTTGGGCACTGGGTAGTTAGTAAGTAACTAAGTGTAGAATAAATGAGAAATGTAAAATTGTATGACCTTTAACTGTGCATAACAACTGTTTGGAATCGCACAACACTTTAGAATGTGCATAAAGGTTTAGAATGTGCTTAAAAGGATTTTGAGCAGGCTGATTTTTATATATAATAATAGGTAACCATATACTATAAGAGTACTATATAGCAGATTGAAACTTACAGATCCTCACAAGATCTGTTAATGTGAAACTACAATTTAGTTTTAAATGTCTTTCATTTTCATATATTAATATATGTGACATCAGTAACAGCAACATATCAAAAATATGGTTGTTACTGTTGTAACAATGGATATTTTCACATTACTGTCATCACAGTGGAATGCTGAACCAATCAGAGAGCAGCTTTCACAATGCTGATGACATCACAATGAACTGAAGCCAGCTGTTTCAGAAAAACAGCAAAAGCTTCAGACAAATTCAGATTTGAAAGCTGTAACTTGAAAACTACTGTTGTGTATTTAATAGCCTGACTCAAAATACACAATTTACAATCACTTGTGAGTGGGCAGGACTTTCATAACTCACTCATGGCTCTGACATTCATAAGATATAGTCCTGCCCCTCTCACTTGAACATAAATTGCATATTTTGAGTCAGCCTGTTGTATTTTCCTCTATATATTATAAAAGATGAAAAATGACTTACCATAGTAATCTTGTTTCTTCCCAGTGATGCTCAGGTATTTATAACTTTATGCAGTAAGCCTGGAGGGTTGGACTGCCCAGAGATGGAACACATGCAAATGAGTAGAATTATTTGCATGAGCATCTTTCAAACACTGCTTCTACCAACTGTAATGTTCTAACCTCTTCAGATTGAATGGAGCCCAGAGGTCAGGCCTCAGGAAATTATCCTAATCATTATTAATTAAAATTTAGGGTTAACCCTAACAAAGTATGGTATCAACATAAAAGCCCCAAAGGGCAGAACAATAACAATATTTATCATAACAACAACAACAGACAACTCTAAGAGAAAAACATGTGAAAATCGTGTTTAAAATTTGACTAAGTGCAGAGGATATGCACTAAACACATTATGGCTTGGTGGCACCAGCATGCAGAGTGCAGAGGCTGAAATTCTGGAAGGGCAGGAAGGAGGAAAGTTATGAATATCTGAGCATCACTGGAAAGAAAGAAGATTACTATGGTAATTTTTCTTCTAACCTAGTAATGCTCAGTATATTCATAACTTTATGCAGACTACCAAGCCGTACTATAGGAGTGTGCACAGAACCTATTTTGGAAACAGACTTTGCAGAACTGCTGTGCCAAACCTAGCATCGCCTCTAGATAAAATATCCAGGTTGTGGTGCTTTGCAAAGGTGTGTACTGTTTTCCAGGTAGCTGCTTTGCAAATATCAGTTAAAGGAACCTCCCTGGCAGCTGCCAAGGTGGCAGCTGTTCCTCTTGTAGGGTGTGCCCTCAATCCAGTTGGGGTTACTTATCTGCTTTAGTGTAGCAAATTGAATACACTTGTCTATCCATGAGAGATGGGCATTTTCTAGGCTGGATTGCCCTTTCCTACATCCCCATACATCAGGAATAACTGTTTCTTATCTTGTCTATGACTTTTAGTGGCTGTCATGTAGTAACTAAGAGCCCTTTAACATCCAGACTATGAAGACTTCTCTACCCAGAGCTAGAATGCTCTGTGAAAAGACAGGAAGAGTGATGGATTGGTTCAGATGGAAATCTGAAACCTCTTTAGGGAGAAATTTTCTGTTTGTTCTGAGGACTACCTTATCTCTATGGAATGAGATATAGTCCTGATCGATACATATCCTGGAGCTCACTGATTCTCCTTGCAGAAGAGATTGCTACTAGAAATATTGCTTTCAAGTAACATGTTTCAGAGGAGCAGTAGCCATGGGTTCAAAGGAGGGCCCATGAGTTTAGCTAGGCACACATTGAGATCCCATGCTGGCACTGGCACCCTGTGGAGGGATGCAAGTGCATCAGATCATAAAGAACCTCTTAAAAATATGACCTGATGCTATTGTCACCTTTGCTCCAGCAGAAAGGTAAGCAGACACTGATGCAAGATGAACTTTTAATGAACTGGGTTTAGACCCTGGGAATGCAAGTGAGTAAGATAGTCTAAGACAACTGGCACTCCAGCCCGAGTTGGCACTAAATCTCTACTTGAGCACCAGAGAGAAAGTCTCTTCCATTTGGAAGACTAGCTCTTCTTAGTGGAAGGTTTCCTACAACCTTTAATATGTTTAACACAGCTTCAGAGAGAGATTTAAATCAGCATACTCTAGCTTCTCAGAGTCAGACCTTAAGATTGAGGGACTTGAGACTTGGATACAACAGTGCTCCCTGATTGGATGTCAAGAGATTGTGCCTCAGAGGTAGATGTATCGGTTTTATGATAGACATGGAGAGCAGAAGAGAGTACCATGGCTGCCTGGGCCAGTCTGGAGCTATCAAGTACAGTGAAGCTGGCTAGGATCTGAGCTCCAGTAATACTCTGAAAACCAGAGGAAAAGGAGGAAGGCATACAGGTACCTGCCTGACCAATACAGAGCCAGATCATCCAGAGGAAGTGTGCCCTGAATGGGTGGTCTGCATCAATATTGTGGAAAGTGGTGGTTCTGGGGAATGCGAACAAGTCTATCTGTGGAGTGCCCCATCTCCTGAAGATAACTTGTACTACCTGTTTGTTTAAGGTCCATTCATGATGGATCTGGTTGATTTGACTCAGTGCATCTGCCAGAGTGTTGTCCTTTCCTGGTAGATGGATTGCCTGCAGGGATATTCTTAAGAATTAGGCTAAAATCCAAATCTTCATGGCTTCTGTACAGAGGAGGTCTGACCTTGTGCTTCCCTGCTTGTTTATGTAATACATTTGGTGGCATTGTCTGTTCAGATCTGTACCACCTTGCCGGTACCAGAGAAGAAAATGCCTTAGAGCTAACAGCACTGCTCTAAGTTCCAGTAAGTTTATGTGCTGAAGGGACTCTGCTTCTGACCAGGTGCCTTGAGTTGCATGATCCCCAAGTGGGCTCCCAGTCCAGGAGGGATGCATCTGTTGTGAGAACCACCAAGAGATTTTCTTTCTGTAAAGGAACTCTTGTCTTACGTTGGATTCCTTTTTCCACCTCAAGAGGGCCTGCAACAGTGGCCTTGTTACTGCAATGAGCTTGAGGGATCTTTGACACTAGTGAATCCTGAGATGAAACTGGATGTTTCTTATCACGAAACCTGGAGCCCTGAACAGTGCCTGTTGATGCAGCCATATGGCCCAACAATTGTAGGAACTGTCTGGCAGTTCTTGGCGTGTGCAGTCTGAAAGAATTTGTTATTGACTGAAGGCTTTGGACCCTGTCCAGTGGCAAGAAGGCTCTGCCTTGTGAGGTTGATTTCTGCCCCTTGAACTGCAATATCTGTGCAGGAATTAGGACAGACTTTTCTGCTTTATTATGAAACCTAGAGATTCCAAAAGATCTTGAGTGACCTTAGAGAAAATCTGACTTGTTCTGGTGATTTGCCCACTACCAGTCAATCATCCAGAAATGGAAAGACAGTTACTCCCTGCCTGCAAAGGTGTGCCACCACAGCTGCTAGGCACTTTGTAAATACCCTTTGGGCAGAAGAAAGGCCAAAAGACAGGGTTGAAAATTGGTGCTGAAGGAGTCTGAATCTTAGATACTGTATTTCCTGTAAGATACCTTTATGGGGATGTGGAAATAGGCAGCTTTCAAGTCCAGTGATGCCAGCCAGTCCCCTTTTGATTTGTTGCTAAAATCCAGGCCACAGTTACCATTCTGAACTTTGGCTTTTTAGGTGTTTATTTAAAGCTCTGAGATCTTATATTGGCCACCACTCCCATTTTTCTTTGTCGTTAGGAATATCTGGAGTAAAATCCTTTCTCTCTCATGGTGGCAGGAACTAGTTCCATTGCTCTGAGTTTTATCAGGTTTTGAACCTCTGTTTCTTGCAGTGGTCTCTATGCACAGGAAGGTGCACTGAAGAAAGGAGGAAAATATTTGAATCCAGGGGCAGATCTTGACCCACTACTCCAGTACCCACTTGTCTGTGGTGATGCTTAGCCAAGTCTGGAGGAAGTGGGACAGTCTGCCTCAGACAGGGAGGAGGAGGTGACCTGAGCCTCAGGATTCTGTTTTGGTTGGGGCTGAGTTTGGGGCTGAGACCCTGTCTGAGTCCTTCTGCCCCTTCCCCTAGAGTATCCCTGCTGGGATACTGCTGGTACTGGGGAAGCTGCTGACTGAAAAAGGGCCTGTTGAAGAAGGACCTGCCCTGCCCCCTCCTTCCATAGGGTCTGGTGTATGAGGAAGCTCTCTTTAGCAGAGTTGTTTGTAGGTGGCCTTATACTCAGCCACCTTTTACATAAGCAACAGTGGATTCTCCAAAAGAGAGTTTCTCCAGGGGAAAATCCAGTGCCTTGACTGAGTATCCCGAGGAGGGTGTGGCCCTGAGCCTGCAAACCTCCTCTGTGCCATCAGAGTTAACCATCCATCTGGCTGCAGTATCATTGGTGTCAGCAGCCATCTGGAACTGGTATTTAGCCCCTTCATCCCAAACCTGGCAGTTTCAGCCAGGTCTTCTGATAAGGGTGAAGGGGTTTTTGACATGGCTAGTACAGACTGCCACAGTGACTTTTGATACTGGACAGCGAAGCCTGAAAATGTGCCTGCTTATTAGCCAAGGAGACCAATAAATAGCCTTTCTTGGCCATACTGTCCACCTTTCTAGAGTCCTTGTCTGGAGGATGGAAGGACAGAGGAACTCTAGCCTTATCACAGGCTGCTTGCTCTATTACCCCAGGTGAAATGGATGGGTAAAAAGAAATTCAGCTCCTTCCTGTCCAGTTGATATTTTTGTCCATTCTCCTGTCAATTGGGGAATGGAATTAGGGGTCTGCAAAAGCTTCAAAGCATTATTTATTTATTTAGTTTTGTTGACCGGTAAGTGCACTAGACAAATCCTGCCTATTTTCAGGCACGACCTGGGAGGGATACAGATGAATGCCAACTGATCTTGAACCAGATTAAGCTGTTGGTGGTATTTTTAGTGAATCTTTCTGAAGAATTTGTAAACTGGCAGAAGGAGAGTTTTGTGAAGTTAACCCCATCATTTCCAAATATTCTATTTCTTCTTCATCCTCCACTTGCTCTGTTGTGACAATGTCCAGAGCATCTGCCATCCTTCTTAGAAAGGTGAAATGTGAGGAAAAATCTTCATTCACCCAAGAAGGTGAACCAAAGTCCTGTTCAGGGGACACTTCTGGTAGTATGAGTTTATCCTCCTCATATAATTCTTCATCCTCTTCATAAAATTGCTCCTCTGGCAAGGAGGACAACAAATTTTGACAGCCTTGGGACTCTGCAAAGGGGTAGGTGGTTGATGAGATGGATGATGCTTTGTAGGGTTTGAATTATTTTAAAATACCTGGGCAATCTCTGGGTCAAGGCATGATAGTAGTCTGCAGAAGTCCTTGGTTTAGCAGGGAGGGTTCTGCATACTTGAGCTTTTAGCTTTCTTTGATGGAACCAGAGAGTCAGTCAGTTCATTACTTCTTTTTGACCCTTTTCTCCTGCATCAGTGGCAGGGTAGCAACATTTGTTGGTTCAGCCACTATAGATTTGGGTATAGGCTGGACAGAGCCGGAAAGACCCCTAGAAACCTTCTTTTAGCCTTTCAATGTGCTTTTCCATGGTTTCATCGAGGAAAGATTTACAAATATCGTATTCTTCATCAAGGTATTCAAACCCAAGACACATCGCACATAAAGTGTGTTTGTCAGCTTTTGCAAAACATCGCCACATTTAGTACAATTTTTAAACCTGGATTCCCGGTCTTCTTCTTAGGTTTCTCTGACATCTCACTTAGAAAAGAGAAAAACACAACCGTTAAAGAAAAAAAGCTTTTTTGGGGAGGGTTTGCAGTTGGTTCCGTAACCAATAAGAACCGATGGAACCAACCGTGGAGATGAACAAGGAACTGGTTCAGCGGTTCAGTAACCGATAAAACACAGTTGCAAAATACTAAAATTAAATACTGAAATAAGACAAAAACAGGGTCTTTAATGAGAAACCCTGATTAAACTAAAATCAACCCAGTTCGCTCACGGTTATCCTGAACCAAAAGAAACTGTAAAAACAAAAATGTTAACCACAACTAAGTATTTTAATTAACAATTAGTAGAGGCAGTATAAGAAAAGAAAATATACTTATTTTTATAAGTTTGCAGTTCTTCACTCGAAAGAGGATGACAAAACTCCAAGTGGCCAGACTTTCAGGCTAAGAGAAAATATGAAGAGGTTAGAACACTACAGTTGGTAAAGGCAGTGTTTCAAAGATGCTCACGGCAAAGAATTATACTCATTTGCATGTGTTCCATCTCTCCGGCAGTCCAACCCTCCAGGCTTACTGTATAAAGTTATGAATATACTGAGCATTACTGGGTTAGAAGCAGCGTTACCATCTATCAAGAGCACAAATGTATATAAATATACTTGTAATGGAGAATTTTATAATAGATCGATAACAAAAAGCAATAGTGATATTACTTCCAAAACTTTTAAAAATGATATAAAAATAGAATAGAGAAGAAACAAAGCACACACACAAAAGAACGGACAGGGCAAGCGGTAAATAGCTGAAATGTCTTACAGTGCAATATGCAGAAAACACAAACTTCACCCCAGCCAGCTGCATACTGCATACCAGCTCCAGATTGTTTATGGCATGGGATAAACTTCTGACGCTTTTTCTTACATGCTGGTAGGCTTCATCAGAGATGCAAGACTACTGTTTGTGTACAATTTTTATAGTGCCACCCATCAACACCAAGTGAAAATGCACGAGAACATGAGTAAAATCTGAGTCACAAAAGTAACTCGGCACATAAACTGAACAGGTTCCAAGAAATGGGATACTGCAGCAAATGATGTAGTTAAGAGAGCAATTATATTCATTATGCTAAAGGTATAAAATTAACTCCATAAATTTTATATCAAGATAGAACTACCTTGTGTTTTAGTTAGTAATAAAGAGCACCTTTTCTCAGTGCACTACAAAACAAACAGGAGGTGCCTTACCTGAATGGAAGTTCCTTCATTGCATTTAAAACATTATGTTTAGCCCTAAGGAAGGAAAGTTGTGTTTGCCCTCAAGGGGCCAGAGGCTTTATCCTTCCTGTTCCTGATCCCTGACTCCTCCACCATGCTCCGACATTTCATGATGTCATTTTAAAAGCTATATTCCCAATTGTATTCTGACTTTTGGTACAAATCGAAGCCAGTATCCAAATAAGAAGGGCTTTGTTACTTGAATATTGGCTTCAGCTGGTACCAAAAGTTAGTACAGAATCAGGAAAATAGCTTTTAAAATGATGCTCCATAGACTTGCATGGAGCACGGCCGCGCTGGTCTATAATTACATCACAACATGTTGACATGGTGACGATGTCAAGAGATCAGGAAGTGAAGGATTGGGCAGTTAGCCCTCGGGCAAAATATAATCCCTTCTCTTCCTTAAGGGCTAAACATAATGTGTTAAAACTGTAATGGAGGAACTCACATTCAGCTAAGGAAGCCTCCTGTTTGTTCAAATAGCTTACTGAAAATTGTAAGAAAGGTGCTCTTTAAAGGAAAAATTGTGTTTTCTTTGTAAATAACCAATGTACACACTAGAAATCCTATACATTGTAATGCTGATTAGCATTAAACTGAAATTAATAATATACATAAAGAATTTAAAGTTTATGGAGATAACTTAATACCTTTAGCATAATTAGATAACTTAATACTGTTAGCATAACAAAATAGCTGAAGTTGTCACTACATCATTTGCTACAGTGTCACATTTTTAAGACTGTCAAGTTTATGTGCCAAGTTGCTTTTTACTCAGATTTTATTTATATTCTCATGCATATCGCTTGGTGTTGATGGGTGGCACTATAAAGTTGTAGGCAACATTAACCAAAAGCCTACTAGTGTGTAGCCAAACTGTCAGACATTTGTCCTATGATACAAACAGTTGGACCATTGCACTGTATGCTGCTAGCCAGTGTGAAATTTACATTTTCTGCATATTGCGCATTTCAAATGGATGAATGTTTATTTATTTATTTTATTTGAATGTTGGTGTCCGAGTAGGTCCACTGAGACTGAAACAGTCCCTTTTCAGAGGCGACCCGGAATTAATTACATACATCTATAAACATAACAAAATACATATATGTCATTTCACAATTAATAGTTAATATAGAGATACTGACCCAGTCAAGGATACAGTGACAGGTTAGTTACAATCAACATCAACAGGAGAAGAAGTATTATACATGAGACAGTCACAGTCAGATTTATGTCCCAATAAGGTTAGATCGGCAGCAGGGTGTCGGCTGACTCAGTGGTAGCAGTTGCCGAGGCTCAGTTCCAACAAGTGGGCTTTAAGACCCTTCTTGAAGTCCCCAAAGGCAGTACATTCCCAGAGACTGCTAGGGAGACCATTCCAGACAGGCAGGATGAAGGCAGCATAGACCGGAGTCCTAGGGAAGTCCAACACTGGGAACTTGGAAGAAGCTGGCGCCAGAGGATCTTAGTGTTCTCCATTCTTTTGGGAGCTAACGTGTTAATTAGGCTAGGAGGGCACCATTTTGCTGGAGCTTAAAAGCAAGGCACAGTGAGGGATATGATAATCTGCCCTCAAGAGAAGGCCACCTTAGAGATAATTGTACATTGTAATGATGCTCCTGTGGTGACACCCCTGCAGCAAAGTGCCCTATCCTGTGATACAGTATTTTTAGCCTTTGCATCAGAGCTTCTTACAGAATGTAGAAAGGGCCACATATAGCAAGGTTGGAAGGAGTGAATCAGTGAAAACCTTGAGTTTGGATTCACAGTGAGGAAAGGGCTCAGGCAATATAATAGATTTAATTTTTATTTGTGTTTCTTGGTCAGATGGTTGATGTGGCCCTTAAATGAGCAGTCTTGGTCTAAGTATACATATAGGTATTTGATACGATCAATCATTTTTGAGCTATTGGAAAGAGTTGGGACAATAACTGTGAATGGGGTGGGACCATGCTTTTAGGGCCAAGTAGCATGGCTTTGGTCTTTTACTATTTAAACTAATTTGTTAGTAAGAACCAATTCTCAAGTAGACTAAAGTCTTGACCAAGAAGGTGGTTTAGTTGGAGAGTGTCTCAGGAGGACCTATAAAGCATGGCATCGTCTGCATAAAGGTCATCTTGGCCCTCCACAATGTTGAGGCCAATCATTAATAAATAGGGAAAACAGGAGAGGTCCCAATATCAAACACTGGTGGACACCATCCACAATAGGGTGTTTGTCAGACTTAGCTCCATGCCATCTGACAATTTGTGATCTGCGTCAATGTAGTCCGTGAACCACTGAGTAGACAGACGATTAAGACTAAGGAATGTTAGCTTAGTGATAAGCTGCTGATGATTCACCAAGTCAGATGCCTTGGTGAGGTCTACAAAGGCCACACCAGTTGAAAGGCCATCATCTAGAGCTGTGAAGACATCCCAGTAAGGTTAATCAAGGTTGAGTTGGTACCATGATTTTTCTAAAACCACGTTGTCATTCAGTTAGTAAATTGTTCCGTTCAACATATTCCCGACCTGCTGGTGTACAATCCTCTCTAACACTTTACTTAGGGTGCAGAGCATGAATACTGGTCTATAATTCCCAACAAGCTCAATATCTCCACCTTTAGGGATAGGAGTGACCAAGGCAACTTTACACATATCTGTTTAGGAGTCAAGTGATTGGAGAGGCAATGATGGGCTGTGATTCTGAGAAGTCTGATCTCCAGCTTTTCAAACCCAGCAGAGCCAGAGGATTTGATTTTTTTAGTAATTTTAGTAACAATAAAATGATTATTTCAGCCATTTACCATTTGTGTTGTCAGTTGTTTTGTGGGTGCTTTGTTTCTTTGCCTTTCATATGTTGTTTACAATAGCTCCACACATAGCTTTTCCCAGTGCAGCCCTTGATGTTTTGACTTTTGTTGTTTGCTTGGAATTGCATGGATTGCTGTTTTGTTATGTAGCATAACATTACACAAGGTCAGCTTTAATACATCCGTAGCTAAACACAGCCCAGCATGTCTTGTGTTAGTTTTACCCCAGACATCTGACCCTTAGCCAGGTTTGTTTTTGGTGATTTCCTCTGGTGCTTTCCTTTTTGTCTAGTGGTTTCAATATAGCCATGGCCATGGATATGGGGGAACCAGTGGTCTACTTCATCTGGGTGTTTGCTGATACAGTTTTCCAAGATCAGGGTAGCAGTAACCCATTATTAAATCAGGGCAGAATGTTCTAGTCAAGTGATCTTCCATAGATGTAAAAACTGCATTTCTACAATTATAAAAAAAAAAAACTATCTAGAAAGGGAGACAATGTATCGGGATAAAGTCACCCTCAGCTTACTTTAACAAAGAAACATTGAATTTGACGGCAGATAAGGATCTCTTGGTCCACCCAGTCTGCCCATTATTCCTTGACTATAGTATTAATGCAGATCCTACTTGATCTTCAGCCCACTTTCTGTGATGAAGTACTTTCTGACATCTCTCCTGGATGTACCCTCCAGCTTGTTTTTGTGCACCTGTCCTTGAACACCTTTTTTTCAGAAAAATATTTTCCTTCTACCTTATTTACCCCTGTGAAATATTTAAAGATCTGTATCATATACCTGACTCTCTCCTGCCTTCTGGGGTGTATATATTCAGGTCCTTAAGTCTCTCCTCATGGGACTTATGAAGCAGACACTCCACCATTTTAGTTGCCCTCCTCTGAACTGCCTCCTCTCTGTCTATGTCCACATACAGATGCTGTCTCCTGAACTGGATACAATACTCTAGGTATGGTCTTACCCTCAGTCTATACAGAGGCAACACCATCTCACTCTTTCTGCTGGTGATTCCTCCTTGCACCCAGTATCCCACTAGCCTCCCAATTGCCTTGTCCGAATGCCTGAACACCTTTAGGTCATCTGATATGATCACCCTCAGGTCTCTTTCCTGCTTGGTGGGCATCAGTACCACCTCCTATTCTGTACTTTGTCCCTAGGTTTCTGTTTGCCAAGGGCTTTAATTTGTATTTTTTGGTTGAAACCCAGCTTCCACACCCTTGACCACTCCTCAGGTTTTCTCAGATCTCTACTCGCTCCCCAGAGTGTCCATCCTACTGCAGATTTTGTGTCATCCACAAAGAGGCAGACCATTGATTTATCTCCTCTGCAATGTCACTTGCACAGACATTAAATTGGATTGGTCCCAGCACTAATCTCTAAGGTACCCTCTGGTCTTCTTCCTTCCTCTGAGTGAACTCCATTTACCACCACCCTCTGCCAACTATCTCCTAACCAATTTCTTACCCAGTCTGCCACTTTTGGACTCACTGCCAAGCTACCCAGTTTGCTTAGTAGCCTCCTATGTGGAAAGATGTTGAAAACCTCATTGAAATCTAAGAGGCCACAGCTTCCATTCGACCTGTCCTAATTCCTTAGTCACCAGACAAAGAACTTTATCAGATTTGTTTGACATGACCTCCCACCAATAAATCCATGCTGTCTTGGGTCTTGTAACATACTAGATTCAGCATCCTGTCCTTCAACAATGACTCCATTAACTTTCTCACCGGCTGAAGTCAGACTGACTGGTCAATAATTGCCAGCTCCTCCCTGCTACCACTTCTGTGAAGTGGACTACATCTACACTCCTCCAGCCTTCGAAACTACTCCTGCTTCCAATGAGCTGTTAAATAAGACTATCAGAGGTGCAACCTGTACCACCCTGGAGTTCCTTCCGGGTATCCTTGGATTCACCCCATTTGGCCCCATTGCTTTGTCCACTTTCAGATTAGCAAGTCCCTTCAGGACACTCTCCTCTGAAATGAACTAATGCTCACCTCCTTCCCTCAATCCTGTTACTTTTTGTGGCTCCTCCCTTCTCCTTCATCTGTGAACACTGAACAAAAGTATTTTCTCAGGATATCTGTCTTTTGCTGGTCCCTCTGCACTGCCCCTTCCTTTTAATCTTATGATCCAACTCAGTCTTCCTCCTTCCACTTACCCACTTAAAAATGTCTTGTCTTCTTTGTCACTGCCTAGACTAGTCTCTCTCTTCAGTTTGCACATTTGTGCTCCTTACTGCTCTTCCTGCTTTCCTCTTTCCCTGATATATCTCCCTATCATCCTCCCTCTGCATCTCTGTATACCCTCTGAATGCAACCCTTTAGCCTTTACCTTTTCTACCACTTCTTTTGAGACCATAGCAGTCCTTTTTATGTTGCTTGCACACTGTGCAAGAAACATAGTGCCATCATCCGAGTTTTGGAGGTGTGTCAGCCTGTCTTCCAATGCAGTCAGTGTGTTTGCAGGCATGGCCCCAGTTCCCCAATCACTGCTGCAGCTGTCTATGACAAGCTGAAAATGCAGTGGCATACAGTTGAAAGGAGCTCGCTTGAGTGAGCAGAGCTCTCCCCCCACACACACACGCCACGCATGCACGCACAGCCATGCTCACATGCCTTCCCTCACTGTACAGCTGACAGGGTGCCCAATCCCCGTGGGCTCACGCCCCAAAGCATCAGGTGCTGCGCTGGGAGCCCACCCAGCGTGGCAAAATATTTATGGCCGACGGGGTGCCCAATCCCCGTCAACTGCACCCCAAAGCATCCAGGTGCCATGCTGGGAGCCCACCTCAGCATGGCAAAATCATGTTATGGCTGACGGGTGCCCACTCGTAGCTCCACTGTCTCTCTTCCCCATGCTGTCACCGACGGGGTGCCTAATCCCTGCTGGCTTCACACCCCAGCCATCCTTCTGCCATGCTGGGAGCCCACCCCCAGTGTGGCAATGTCCCGTCATTTAAAACCTGTAAATAAAAACGGGTCCCATGCAGTCTCCTGCACCCCCACAACCCGCACTCACCCACTGTGCACCCTGCCTCCCACATCCCCTCACCCCATACTTACCTCCGAGTCCGGCGCGACGGTCTTCGGTGGACTGGGCAACGTCTGCACTCTTCAAAGCCGACCGCGAACTGAGGAAATGCCCGGTAAGCTGTATAATGGGATAGATAGTTTTTTTAACTTTGTTGCATATCTCAAGTATTTTTTGGAATTTTTGCCCAAATTTTCAACATGGGGTTTGGGACCCCTCTCATGAATTCTTGCACTGTCATGGCATTACTCGGGTCCGAGGGTGATTTCGCAGCACTGCGTGAAATCACCTTTCCAGAATGATTAACGAAATGACACTGCCAGTGTTCATAAGGTGGGTTCTCAAAAGCCTATTTTGAAAATTTGGTGGAAAATTCTAAATGACTGTTTTACGAAATGCATTATGAAAGTTCCTACACACGCCGTAAGTTTGCGAATTTTCAATATTTTCAATCCAGATTTTCAATATTGCCATTTTACCACACCTTCTTATGAGCAGTATAGATGTCATTTTCACATCTCACCCAAAATGTTTCCCCATGTAGTGCATACAATGACGCAGTCGGTGTGCAAAAATCAATGTATGGACACATTAAGAAAATCACAGTGACACTGTTCATGAGCAGAGGTCTTAAAATGGCTATGTTGAAAATCAGGAAACAATTCCTAAATGACTGTTTTACGAGCATGCGTTATGCAGTTCCCACACACGTCAGAAGTTTGTAAAATTTCAATATTTTCACTCCAGATTTTCAACATTGCCATTTTACCACACAGTCTTATGAGCAGTATAGCTGTCATTTTTCATGTCTCACCTAAAACGTGTTTCTGCCTATCAGCACAATGGCGCAGTCGGTGTGCAAAATCAATGTATGGGACACATTAAGAAAATCACAGTGGCACTGTTCATGAGCAGAGGTCTTAAAATGGCTACATTGAAATTTGGTGAAAAAATTCCTAAAATGACTGTTTTACTGGCATGCATTGCGCGGTTCCTCACGACGCCGTAAGTTCACAATTTTAATATTTGCACTCAATGACTTCCAAATTCCTAAACAGCAAATAGAAGCAAGCAACATTCGACATTGACAAATGTTTGTTCCCCTTGCTTTTCTCACTTCTTAACGCAAAGTTTGCTGCCTTCCTTATGGCCCTTCTTTGCCCACTGTTCCTCTACCCCACCTGGTCATCCTCCTTTGAAGTGAAATGGGTGCCAAGAGGCCTTAGAATTTTGAAGAGCTTGCTTATGGCACACAGTATTTGAATTTCATGTCAAAATAGCATGAACTAAGCTTCATTGAAATCCTATGCCCTTAGTTTGGATAAAGCCATTTTAGTCAAAGCGCCAGTGTTTAGTGAAATTTGATGTTACAGATGAAGCCTTTAAAAATAGTTATTAGACAAAGAACTAACCAGGCAGAGTACAATATAACAATATGCTGAGGGAAAGTTGAACAATATGACATAAAGATAAATGCCACTAAACAATGTGCATTTGAGCAAGATGCTACAGATTACTGTCTCAGTTGGATATATACATGGCAGGCAGATGAGAATAATCAGATTCCACCATGGTCTATCTTGTAAAATAATAACATATAAAGTACTTTGTGTACCTCAGACCAACACAATGTCAGGGATTACTCTACTGGCCCAAGTGATACAGGAAGTTCAGTGTCCAGTTTTTAGATCCCACATCACCCTGACAAGAATGACAGCAGCAACCACAAGACCATTTTAGTAAGCATACAACCAAAGAAGGAAATATGGGGGGGTTTGTGGCAGAGGAAAGCACAAATAACTATATGTTAACCACACCCCAGAAACAGTGCGCTCAACCATCAGCAGAGACTGTACAGGGATGTCCATTCTAACCCCTAATGTAATAAATATGTGACCCAGATTAATCACTGATATTGAGTAAATGGCATTAAACTCTATCCTTCTTTCCTTCTTGCAACATTGAATTTTCAAGATCACCATGGACCTGCATAGGTTGACCACAATCCTCACACTAACTTCTATCTGTGCACAAGAAAACAGAGCACTCACTGTGGGAGTGAATGTGAGTGGTAAGTGATTTGAGTTTTCCATCAGAAACAGAAGCATTGGTCCAACTAGAGTGTCATCAAGTCTTCATGGGCATGCACATTAAGTCTGTGTCTGTCTTTCTGTGCAGCTGTGAAACAAACTTGGATTTTGTGAAAATATAACATATCATTATAATGTTAATAACTGCTTCACTGTAGAGAGAGAGCACTTAGATCTTTGGCTTCAAATGACTGCATGGTAATAAAACCCACTAATAAGGGCATGCCTGGCATTATAGAGGCCCACAATATACATTGAAGAAGTACATTTATTTATTTATTTGCTTTTGTTTACCGGTAGTCACACTAGTCATCCATATGCCTATTTTCAAGTGCGACCCGGAGAGTTACAGACTTGAATTATACAGATACAGTGACTAATACAGCTTTTACATACAGTGAAGTGGGACTAATACAGCTTCTACATACAATGGATTGACTAGTATAGTTTTTACATACTGTGAAGTATCAGGATACATAGAGGAATGACAGTCAGTAGAAAACAAAACAACACATGAGCCCAGGGGTGGTTACAGGTGGCCGGGGAATCGCATGAGCAAGGCCACACATAGACAGTGATTGAGTCAGGTTTACATGCAATGGGAGTACAGACAATACCAGTAAGGTAACCCAATTTGTTATTGGTTGACCAGGTTGTCAGGAAAGTAAGTGCGGTGGTCCCAGGGAGCGAGAGGCCCACCGCCAGCATAGTGTGGGACGATTCTACGGAGTAAGGGCAGGTGAGGGACCTTCAGGAAGTTCCAGAGGGAAGTTTTAAATCCAGTGTGGGAGGGAGGGCCCATGTAGTGGCTGGGAAAGAATTCCATAGTTTTGGGGCGAGCTGGCGAGCGCGATCACCTGCTGGGGAGTGTGTCCTAGGAACTGGGCGGGAGAGGCCACCCTGACCTAAGATGCAGGTAGTGGTGTCTGGGTTGAGGGAAGGGCAAGGACAGCGGGGTGGATGTTCTGACTATGTAGTCAATGAGGTTACCTATGACAAAGGTAGTGGCTTCCAGAGGAAGCCACCTGAGACGAGTGTAGAGGTCACAGTGATGTGTAAGGAGGAGCAGAAAATGCAAAGTGGCAGATGCTGTTGTAGGCCGTATCCCATTTCGAGATGATTGATTTTGGCATGGGGAAAGGTCATGAGCCCATAGCAGAGGGAGGGAGGAGAACACCTCTGGCTAGGGCCACCCGAGCAGCTGGGGTGAGGCAGTTTTTGCTCTGTAGGCGAGACGAGTTTAGCATTCATGGCCTTACATATGTTGCGGACATGTTGGGAGAGGTCCAGCTGGGGGTCCAGAGTGACACAAGATACTTGCTGACAGGAACCATCTGCAGGGGCAAACCGTCAGCCCGAGGATTAAAGGGGGCGGGCAGATTTAGTTCTACTGAGGGGCGAATAGCATAGCATGTGTTTTCTTAAGGTTGGTGGTGAGCTTGTGTGCTGCCAACCAAGATTGAATCCGCTTGAAGTCAGAGTTTAGTTGGACATTGATGGTGCCAATGCCTCGATCACTGTTTAGGATGACAAGGTCATCAGCATATAAGGTAATTAGCCCATGGGTGGAGACAGATGGCAGCTCGTTGATAAAAAGGAGAAGTGTCGGACCGAGGACAGACCCTTGGGGACCCGCATTGGACAGTGGAGAGGTGGGAATGGGTCTGGTTAAAATGAGTGTATTGCTTCCTACCAGTAAGGTAGTTGAGGAACCAGGCATGGGCAGGGTTACAGAGTCAAGGGCAAGGAGGTGGAGCTGAGGAGGAGTGGTCTACCCTGTCAAAGGCCTTGGAGAGATCACGAAGATTGCACCTGTGAGGTTGCCCTGGTCAGTAGCTGTGCGGATCTCTGGTGACCACGCGAGGGCAGTGGCCATACTGTGCCCTTCCTAAATCTGTGCTGGGCCGGAGAGAGGAGGTTGTGTACCTGCAGATATACACTTTACTGAGAAGCCACAATTTTCTCTAGGAGTTTGGAGCTGCCGACAGAATGGCAATAGGCATGTAGTTTAGGGGTCTTTGGAGTTACCTTGTTTAAGGACAGGGGTAATTTTGGCTACCTTCCAGAGTTCCAGGATGACACCAGTTGATAGTGAGGAGTTAAAGATGTGAGTTATGGGCCAGGCAAGGAAATGGGCACCTAACCTGAGCAGTTTCGGCTCAGGTTATCGTGCCCTGCGCCAGTGTGAGGAGAGGCTGGCAAGCAGCCTCTGGGTCTCAGCAGTGGATACTAGTTGAAGGAAGAAGGAGGCCAGGTCTCAGGTCCAGGTTGAGAGGAGCTGGTGGAGTGGGTTCGGGTGGGTGGCGTTGGGGATGTAGGAGCGGCCGGGCAGAGGGTGACGGGGGGCTGTTCAGAGAACATCATGTTAAAGGTATTAGAGATAGTGCGTGGGCTGTTGCAGCTAACCCCGTCTATTAGTAAGTCCGTGGCTTGTGCTCTGGCAGAGTCCCCACTGCACTTCTAATGTTCTGCCAAAACTCCTCGGGTTGCTGACTGAGGCGAGTAGAGAGGATCGGCAGTACTCACTTTTGGCTGATCTGATGGCTTTTTGTAGGTGTTTCTAAGGTGCCTGTAGGCAGTGAGATCATCAGAGCTGTGGGAGGCTTTATAGGTTTCCCAGCATTTGTCCCTGAGTTTCATTAGGGAGAAAAGGCCCCATGGAGCCATTTGGTAACTGTCCCCACACCCTATTTTTGTGAGGGGCATGTTTGTTCTGTACTGGGATGTATTTGGTTAAGAATGCACCCAGCGATAGATCCGGGTCCAAGGAGGTGGTGAACCCGGACCAGTCGATCGAGCTGAGGTCAGCAAGGAAATCGGGCAGTGAAATTTGGAGAAGTCCCTCATTTGTGTCACTTTTCGGGTATTTTCACCTGGGAGATACCCCAGGTACAAAAGATGAGTGAATGGTCCGAGATGGCATCAGGTAGGATGCCGAGGATGTGATCCTGTTAGGTCTATTAGTCAGGATCCAGTCGATCAGTGACCCTTTTCCCTCTGGGAAGAGGGCTTTGTTGTTCAGTGATAATCTGGTTTAGTCACGAGGCCGGAGTAGTGGCTCAATGACTTCAAGTTTGAGCCTAGCCAGTTTAGGTTGAAGTCTCCTCACGATAAGAACTTCACTTGTGCCAACTCTCACTAACACTGTCCAGAAGTGAGGAGAGCCCAGGCATGCCTCTCTCGGGGGGTTGTAGCAGCAGACCAAATGAATTTTCTTGGTGAGCCCAAGCAGGAGAATGGCGTGTAGGAACTCACATGATGGGGGAGGTCTACTGCAGATACATTGAGGTGGCTTTGTAATAAAGTAGCACCCCACCACCATGTTTGTTCCCCTCGACCACTTCTGATGTGGCTGTACCCTGGTAGGGAACACATCGTATCAGGGTGTGAGGTTTTAGCCATGTTTCTGTGACCCCAGTATGTCTGGTTGTAATGGGCAACCCAGGCAGTGAGCTCCACCAGGTTGTGTAGGACATTACAGACACTGAGATGGACGATTTTTAGTCCCTTGGCGGATAGCCATGAGGAGGGTGGGTTGAGGGCCGTGCTGACCTGGTTGGGAGGGGTAGTTCCATCCCAGGTGGACCCAGTGGGGGGTGGACCGGGGGTCATGGCGGAGGGAGTTTAATGATAGTGGGGTGGTCAGGCAGGCGCGGGGTAGAGAATATGGGGTGGCTGAAACACCGGTGATATAAGGACTGAGATTTAATTTTTTTGCTTGCTTGTTCGTTAAGCAGCTGAGTGTGCACTTGGACGGAGCCTGAGAATTGTTGAGTCTGCCCTAGTGGCAGGACAGTATAACTTGCAGATGGAAAACTGGGCTGATAGGTTAATTCTCAGCCCATGTGATCTCTGTCTGCCTATATAAGGAGAGCCGACCAAGGGCGGTGGTGGGCGTGGGGAGCCGAGCACACAGTGTTCAGGCGGGGCTAGATCCGTCCTAAAAACAGCGCGAGCAGCAGGAGGCTTATCCCAGCGCTAATGTCCCAGTTTAAAGTTCTCCACCGCTGAAAAAGACGCTAAAGCGAACAAAAGGGCAGCAACCAGATGAGCGCCGCTGTCCCAGCAAAAGCGGTAGGATGATTACCTTCACAATAACTGGCTGATTCAGGGTCCGAGGGTCCGGGAAAGGAGGCAGCCAGGCGGGATGGTTGAGGAGGCCGTGGAATGTCTCGTGACCAGAGATCTTCAGGGGTGAACAGCTGTGGAGACAAGGGAGAGGCTAGGGATAATTAGAAGCTGAGGAGGAGGGGCGTAATTACAAAGGGTTAGGTGAGCAGGCTTTTGAGCAGCATACCAGAAGCGTTGCTTTGGGATGACTTGAAACATTGCAGTTAACAGTAGATAACAGAGAGCAGCTTTACAGTCCTTTGCAGTCCCAGATTACCTATTACAGCTAGTGCTAGTGCTTTAACATCAGGAACAGTGCATCAGAACCTTAAAATCACGGGTTACAAATACGATTATAGAAACAGCTTTAAAGCCACACAGATCCTTACGATGGCCATCATCACTCCTAGCCCACCCTTACTTAAGGGGAGTGCTTAAGGCAACCAAACAAATCATACAATTTCAGGCACAATTTAAGCAACAGTCACAGGAATAAAAGCTATCTCACATCTTGGCGTCTAAAAAAAACCTCGAGCAGCAGAAGGGCTTATCCCAGCGCTAATGTCCCAGTTTAAGTTCTCCACTGCTGAAAAAAGGCGCTAAAGTGAACAAAGGGCAGCAACCAGATGGAAGCGCCGCCATCCCAGTAAAGCGGTAGGATGATTACCTTCACAAAAACTGGATGATTCAGGGTCCGAGGGTCCGGGAGAAGGAGGCAGCGGGGGTTGAGGGAGGGCGGTGGGCGCCCTCACGACCAGCGATCTTCAGAGGTGCACAGCTTCACAATAACTGGCTGATTCAGGGTCTGAGGGTCTGGGAGAAGAGGCAGCGGGGGTTGAGGGAGGCCGTGGGCGCCCTCACGACCAGCGATCTTCAGGGTGCACAGCTTCACAATAACTGGCTGATTCAGGGTCCGAGGTCCGGGAGAAGGAGGCAGCCGGGAGGGTTGAGGGAGGGCCATGGGCGCCCTCATGACCAGCAATATTCAGGGTGCCAGCTTCACAATAACTGGCTGATTCTGGGTCCGAGGGTCTGGGAGAAGGAGGCAGCCGAGGCGGGGTTGAGGGAGGGCCGTGGGAGTGCCCTCGCGACCAGTGATCTTCAGGAGTGCACAGCCACAATAACTGGCTGATTCAGGGTCTGAGGGGTCCGGGAGAAGGAGGCAGCGGGGGGACTGATGGAGGGCTGTGGGCGCCCTCGCGACCAGCGATCTTCAGGGGTGCACAGCTGTGGTACATAGATGGCTGCAGAACTCTGAATTTTATGAACTGTTATCAAATAAGGCAAAATTGTTCAAAGAATGGGAAGATGAGCTTCTGAATTTCAATTACATCAAGGGCACTTAGAACAAGAGTATTATGCCTTGAGATTAACACACTTGGTGGTGCCAGTCCTATACATCTTATCAAAGACACACAAAAATATTCAGGCACTACCAGGTGGACCTATTTTATCAGGGAATGGATGGATCATGGAAACCATCTTGACATTTTGATATTTCTGCAACCATTTGTCAAGATGTTGCCTCTTATATCAGGGACTTTGTGAATGTCATTAAAGTGGTTGAAAACCTTTATATGGATGATTCTTGGTTTTTGCCAGCCTGGACATTGAATCATTTCATATTATGATTCACCGTGATGATCAACTAGAGGCTTTGACTTTCTTTTGGATAAAACAATCCAAGATGTACTGTGTTAAACTTTACACATCATATAATGTACAAATGCCAAGGGCAGTGTTAGAAACATCATGTTCTTGTTTCAAAATGAATACTACAGACGGTGAACTGGTACAGCCATGAACATCACTATAGCTCCTAGTTTTGTTAATTTGTATGTGGGAAGGTGGGAAATGAAGTACTTGTATAGCTAAGCCACAAATCCATTTCTTTTCATATCTGGATTTGTGGCATTTATATATCAATGCCATACTAATCATCTGAAAGGTGCCTGCACTGGAATTGGACAGATTTGTACAGTGGTTACAGAGTACCAGCCCACACCTGAAATTCAAGTCCAGTATGGATTGGCAGTCTATTGCATTCTTAGACTTGAAAATAAAGAAGGGTGGTAATAGTAATGTGGGTACTGATCTACATCAGAAAACCACAGATAGAAATAACCTGTTACAATAGTCTAATTGCCATCTTCCCCATGTGGCCCATAACATCACATAAAGGCAACTTAATAGAATATTGTGACATTTATCCCACAAACAGAACATAGACACTGTGGCAGGAGCCCTCTGAAACTGGCTCAGGCTTATCTGCTCATTTATCCCTAAATCCCATTTGTAAAAACTCAAAGGGCAGATGAATGCTGTTTTTCTCTACCTTGAGGGCCATCAGGATCTGATAATACCCACTCCAGAGGTCTAGCACAGAGAACCACTAGCTCCCATTAAGGCAGTCAAGGGCATCTTGGATACATGATATAGTGTACTGGTTAGGTGTAGTTCTACAATTCAGAGTCTGGTAGTCCACACACACACACACACACACACACACACACACACACACACACACACATTCTCACTGCCATTTTCTTCAGGCTACCACTACATAAGAGGCATATGGACTGCGAGACTCCTGTATAATTCCAGCCACTAGCATCTCCTGGAGTGACACTGGACATCGTCAATGTTTGCTGGTACCAGGCGGCAAGATCTATAATAATAATAATAATAAGCTTTATTTATAAAGCACCTTTCCCAAGATCAAAGTGCTGAACAGAATTTCTCTCCTGGAAAGGCCTTTCATCATGAAGTCTAATGTAATGTTCGGTTCCAGTGATGCATCTCATCCCATTCTTTCAAAGAAAACACCTTGCTGCACTGGGCTAGTTTTCGGCTGAACTTTGCTCTCCATTCTTCAGGAAGAAAAATTACTCACCTTAGTAATGTTGTTTCTTCTAATGGATTCTTGCTGTATTCTGACATATTGCAGTGATGTCCAACCTTTGAACTGCCCCAGAGATGAAAGAGTTAACTTTCCATGCCAGGCATGGAGCGCTGAGCTCGAGCTCGGTTGAGACTCTGTCTGTTGCTGTTTGAACTCAAACTGTCAGATCTTTATGAGCTATACTCACTGGGTGTCCTGTGTGGAACTGTAAACTTACACTAGCCAACTGGCTACTAAATATAATAAAAGATTTTTGGTCCCAAACAAGACTCAAGTCAGGAAACCAAAAATAAACAAAACACAACACCTACACACCCAAACTAAAGGTGTGAGAGGAAGAAAGGTGGGGGCACCTCCCGAGTGCCAACACTGCTGCCACCCACATCCCAAAACTGAGGTTCTGAGGGGGAGGTGGGGGAGGAGTCAGAATACAGTGAAGACTCCATTAGAAGAAACAACATTACTAAGAGTAATTTTTCTTCAAACAACATAAGTCTTGCTGTATTCTGACTTATATTACTGAACACCAACCGCAGTACCTCCATGGAGAAGGGACAGAACCTACTTGGAAATGGCTCTGAAGCACTGCTGTGCCAAACCGAGCATCACTCCTAGCCTGGATATCCAGAGGTAATGCTGGTAAAGTGTGTACTGTTTTCCAGGTGTCGCTTGACAAATCTCTAAGATAAGAATATCCTGGCAGCAGCCAGGAAGCAGCTGTACCTCTGGTAGAGTGAGCCCTCAGGCCTGAGGTGGATCCTACCAGTTTTTCATAGCAAAAATTGAATGCAAGAGACAATCCACCTGGCAATAGATCTCTTTAGTGGCAGGTTTTCTTACCAACCTCACCATAAGTGAGGAACAGTTGGAGGGAGTCAAACCTGTGACCCTTGGTGCATCTCTATGTAGTAGCTAAGGGCCCTTTTCACATCCAAACTGTGCAGCCTCCTCCCCCCAGAGGAGGAATGGTCAGTGAAGAAACAGGAAGAGACATAGACTGGTTAAGGTGGAAATCTGAAACCACCTTAGGCAAAATTTCCTATTAGTCCTGAGGACCAACTTATCTCTATGGAAAGAAATAAAATCAGGCTCCACTGACAGGGCCTGTAACTCACTTATGTTCTGGCAGAAGTGATGGCCACCAAGAAAACAGTTTTCCAAGTCAAGTACTTAAGCTCTGCTGAGGACAAAGGCTCAAAAGGGGTTGCATAAGCTGAGCAATGCAAACATTAAGGTCCCAAGGGCAGGGTCCCTGAAGGAGGATTGGTATGAAGCAATCCTTGAAAATTTTGAAAATACAGGATGATCTGAAAGGAAAGTGTGTTTGCCTGCTGAAAGGAAGGCAGAGACAGCTGCCAGATGCACTCTTAGTGTAGTTGGTCTGAGTCCCAAGCTATTAAGATGAACCATATAGTCAAGGACTGTGGGCAGGCCAGCAGACTCTGGAGAAATATGCTTCCCAGAGCACCATATAGAAAATCTTTTCCACTTGGGTTGTAAGTGCTTCTGGTGGAAGGCTTACGAGGAGCCTTTAAGATATCCAGAACACCTTGAGAGAGGTGTAAATCAGCAAACTCTAACTCTTCAAGAGCCAGGCCTTGAGGTTGAGAGATCTGAGATTCAGATATCAAACCCTCCCTGAGCACATGTTAACAGGTTGTAATTCCTGGGAAGAGACAGGCCTGGAAGAGACAGGGAAGATGGACTGCTAAGGACAACAAGAGAGGGTACCAGGGCTGTCTGGCCCAGTCTGGAGCAATTAGAATCACCTTGCAGGGTTGAGACCTGATTTTGACTAACACCTTGAACAGGAGAGGAAGGGGGAAAAGCAACAGGAACTTCCCTTCCCAATTGAGAACTAGGGAATCCAGGGGACTGAGCCCAACACTGGGGCCTGCAGCAAAGAGAGGAAGTTGGTGATTGTCTGGGGCTGCAAAAGATCCATCTGTGGAGTGCCCCATCTGGAGAAGATCACCTTCAAAACCAGGGATCCAGGGACCATTCGTGATGGCCCTGAGATATCCTGCTGAGAGCATCTGCCAGGACATTGTCCTTGCCTGGGAGGTGTACTGCTGTAAGAGGTGTTAAGAGAATAGGTCAGAGACCATAACTTCATTGCCTTTGTGCACAAGGCCGAGACCAAGTGCCCCTTGTTTGTTGATATACCACATTGTGGTGGTATTGTCTGTCCTGATCTGAACTACTTTGTTCTGAACAGACTTGGAAAAAGTTTGAAGTGCTAGAAACACTGCTCTGAGTTCTAATAGATTGATGTGAAGCAGAGATTCCTGAGGAGACCACAACCCTTGGGTGGTCAGGTTCCCTAATGGGCTCCCCAGCCCAAGAGGGAGGCATCTGTAGTAAGGATTAGAAAATGAGATTGAGTGAGAAAAGGAACTCCTGTCTTAGATTGTCCTGATCCTGCCACCACTGTAACGCCTGGATCAGGGTTCGAGTCACTGGAATCAGTTTGGTCAGAGGGTCCTTTTCTGAGACCAGAAGGTTCTCAAGTGGAACTGAATGTCCCTCATCTGAAATCTTGCTCCCTGCACCACTGCTGTAGAAGCAGCCATGTGCCTCAGGAGCTGCAGAAAATGTCTTGCTGGTCGAGACACCTGGAGGGTGAATGAAGAAGCCAGTGAGATAAGGGTCCTTGCCCTGTCCAGGGGAAGGAAAGCTCTTGCTCTGACTGTATCCAGCTCTGCCCTATGAAGGTGAGGAGCTGCACAGGCTCTAGAACTGAGTTTGAGAGATTCAGAAGGAAACCTAGAGAGTGAGCAGTTGCTGAGTTATCTGTAGATGTGACTTGACTTGGTCTGGAGACTGGCCTACTAAAAGCCAGTCATCCAGGTATAGAAAGATGGAGATCCTTTTCTCCTTAGAAAGGCAACTACTACCACCAGGCATTTTGTGAACACCCTTGGAGCAGAAGTTAGGCGAAGGGCATTGTTCTGAATTGGTAATGGCCTGAGGGCAGCTCAGACCTGAGGTACTTTCGTGGGAGCTTCTGATAAGAATATGGAAGTAGGCATCCTTGAGGTCCACGGAAACTAGCCAGTCTCCTGGCCTTAGAGAGGTAGAATTATTCCCAGAGTCACCATTTTGAACTTTGACTTTAAAGGTGCTTGTTTAAATATCTGAGATCCAGGATGGGCCACCATTCTCCTGTCTTTTGGGGGTTAGGAAGTACCTGAGTACAATCCTTTTCCTTTGTGCATGGGTGGAACCCTCTATAGCTCTCAGAGCCAAGAGGGAAGAGACTCTGCCTCTAGGGCAAGTGCCTCTGCAGGATTTGCAGGTGGAAAGGATCTGGTTCTCAGCTTTGGAAATTTTTGAAGCTGAGAACCAGTCCTGGCTTACTACTTCCAGGACTCATCTGTCTGATGTTAAAGACATCCAGTCCTGGACAAAGTAAGCCAGCCTGCCCTACAGGTGATGGAGAATCAGCCTGGCAAACCCATCAGGGTGCCTGTTTGGCTAGGGCTTTAGGCTAAAGGATGGAAGCAGGCCTGCTTGTACCCGTCTGCCTCTCCCTCTGAAGAACCCCTATGAGCATAAACAGAAGAGGAGGTCTGGGCTTGGTAGGAACGCCTATGAAAAGGCCTGCCCCTGCCCCTGGAATGCTGCCTCTGGGGAGTGGCTTGCCTTTCCTTGGCCTGAGCACTCCTGTAGGTGGTCCTGTATTCATCCATTTTCTTCATGTAGTTCTCTGTTTGCTCCCCAAACAGAATTACCTACACAGGAAAATCCATGGCCTTAGTCTGGGTATCCTGAGACAGGCTAGTACATCTGAGCCAAGCCATCCTACTAAGGCACAGATGTAGCCATGATTCTAGATGAAACATCATTGGAGTCCACTGCAGCATGGAATTGCACCTTGGATGCCTCAATACCATCCGCAGCCACCTGCTCCAGCTCCTTGGCAAGCTGGCCAGGGACCTGTTTAGCTAAAGCCATTACAGTGTCCCATCTAGATTTCTGATATCTAGCTGTATAGGCCATATAATTAGCCTGCCTGAGTCCCAAGGATGCTGCCATGTACTGTTTCTTTGCCATGGCATCAATCCTCCTGGCGTCCTTATTCTGGGAGTGTGAAGCCAAGGGTATATTTGCCTTATCACAGGCAGCAGCCTGCACTACTCAACATGGCTGCATTGCTGGGTAAGAAACTCAGTATCTGAGCCTGACCGAGTATACCTCTTGTCCATTCTCTTGTCCACAGGAAGTATAGAATTAGAGTCTTTAAAATTGTTATTGTCTGTTTCCCAAAGGACTTATGAAGGGAATAGACAGCCTCCTGAACTCTGGGATATCCATCATTTCAACATAGTCAGGCTCCTCCTGGTCGTCCACAGCTTCTTCCATAGGAAGCTGAAGAGTTTCAGCCACTTTTTGTAGACCATAAAGTGGGAAAGGGACTCAGAAAGCCTAGGAGGAGAAACCCTGAAGGTCTGTCTGGGGAGATGTCCAGGTCGATAGACATCAGACTTTCATAATCACCCTCACTATCCTCATACTCTCCTTCCTCCTCCTCCAGTTCATAAAAATCTTCTAAATTACATTCTGGAACCGGGAACCGACCAAACCGAGCCCCTTCCTGATTCGCCGGTTCGGTGGAATCGAGAGGTTAAGCGACTGAACAATCCTTATCGCTTTGGCTATTTCATCAGCAGTCAGAGAAATAATTTATGGATCCGCTTCGGCTGACTTATCCTTCTTTTCTTTAAACTGGACCTACTCCTCTGAGTCGTTCTCCTTTGCAAGAAGGGTTCCTTGGTCAGAGGGCACTCCTTCTGGTTTGGTTGGAACCAAACCGGGCTGGCCATCCGGTCAGCGGACTTCTTGGCCTCCCTTCCTGAGCCTACCAACTCTCTTTTCCAGAGTAGCTGCAGGAAAATTCTTGCAAATCTGGCAGTCTGAATCGAGGTGCTCAAACCCTAGACAATAAACACAGGGGTGTGGGGATCAGCCTTAGCAAAGGCTTCCCCACACACACACAATGTTGAAACCCAGTGGGCCGGTTTTCTTTTGGGTTTCTCAGACATGGCCAGTCTAACCAAACTTACCCTTTTTTAGGCAATCTGCCAGGCAAGACACCCTTATCGGTTCCTGACCGTGTTACGGGTCATGGAAAAAACATAATGAAATCCGTTTTTTTTAGAACCGATAAGGACCGTTACCACACTCTAAAAGTAGAATAAACTTTTCTTAACAACCTGATCGGTTCAAACGAACCGATCCCATCTAAAGTTCCACACAGAAAAACAAGAAAATAAACCTATCTAGTACTCACGATACCACAGACAGAGACTGAACCGACAGGTTAACGGAATTAAATTTGGTCGAAACCGAGAAAAATGGCACTTTAACCGACAACTTGAACCGAGCAAAGGAGAAATCTCCGGAGCGACTGTTCAGTGAGTAGAGTAAAGAATCTGACGGTTTGAGTTCAAACAGCAACAGACAGAGTCTCAACGAGCTCGAGCTCAGTGTTCCATGCATGGCATGAAAGTTAACTCTTTCATCTCCGGGCAGTTCAAAGGTTGGACATTACTGCAATATGTCAGAATACAGCAAGACTTCATGTTGTTTGAATGGAGAATTCTCCATAGTCTAATAGATCAAGAGTTACTTCATCATTCTCTCCAGTGCATTTTGTACTAGGCAGCACAGCAGTATCTGCTCAGTACACAGTGGCCAGGTGCAACCTCACTTTACTCTGATATCCCGATCAGACAGATTTTGGACTTGCACCACAACCTGCTGAGCACAGGCATGAGCTCAGGCTGGAAGGATGCTAGGTTAACCAGTAGTCCCTCAGGCAGTTTTCCTCCTCTGGGGCATCCAGCATGAGAATCTTGTTCTTAACATCCTTCCTAATCCGCAGCTTCACCACTGACGGTACACTGAGCATTTTATGCCTATTACTCTGCTTTCTGACTGTGCTAGCTTGCATAGTGTATTAATCGGATTTTAGATGTCTGGTTCATGTCATTAATTGAGATAGCAATGCATGTTCAATCAATCAATCAAAATTAATTTCTAAAGTGCTTTTCAAAAACAAAGAGCATATACAATTCAGAACATTTAAACAGATAAAACATTAAAATAAAAGGCAGCAGTCATGAGACTAAAATGATCCCCAAATTCCAATCCAAATAAATATGTTTTAATGAGGACTTAAAAGTCTTGTTGGACAGACACTCTCGAATCCGATGAGGTAGAGAGTTCCACAGGGTTGGGAGCTACAAAGAAAAAGCCCTGCACCTGATGTCTGAAGGCGGACCTGGAAACCTCTAGCAATCCCTTGTCGGCGAAGTGAGCGGAGGGAGCAGTAAGGCCTAAGGAGGTCTTGCAAGTAACCGGTCCCTGTCCATGTAGGGTCTTATAGGTCAGCAAGCGACCTTAAAGATGATCATCCATTGCACGGCAGCCAGTGCAGTTCAAGCAGCACAGGTGTGATAGGCTGCTTCTTGACAACCCTGTTAACAACCTGGCGCAGTGTTCTGCACCAGCTGTAGGCAATGCAGATCCACCCTGGTAACCCTAGATATAGAGCATTGCAGTAATCAAGACACAAGAATACAGAAGCGTGAACCAATGTAGTGAGATCCCAGGTGGAACAAGGTGCTTATTAGGGCAATGTACCTCAGATGAAAAAAGAGGACTTGACAACTGCTGACACCTGTGCTTTTAGCGTTAGATCATTATCAAGCACAACTTCCAGATTCCGCACCCATTCAGGTCTCAAGTGGTTGCCCCCTAGCACAAGGCCAGATGGTTGCCCAGGAGTCAACCTGTTGACCTGGGTCCACCACCAACACCTCAGTCTTATCCAGATTCAGTCTCAACCAGTTAGCACTCATCCAGTCCTGAATCTCAGTGAGGCAGTTGTTAAAGACCGAGACGGCGCTATCTGGTTCGGGCACAAAGGACATGTAGAGCTGAGTGTCATCTGCATAGCAATGAAAACTCAGCCCATACACCTTATAATGTCTCCCAATGGCAACATATACACCATGAACAAAATGGGGACAGCATGGAACCCTGTGGCACCCCACAAGGTAATGAGAAGGGGCCAAGGAAAAATCCCGATACCACCCTCTGAGTCCTACCTGTGAGGAAAGAATGGAACCACCTGAGGACCATCCCAGACAGTCCACAGAGTAGCCACAGGCGTTCCAGCAGCACCCCATGATTCACGGTGTCAAATTGCAGAGAGATCATGGAGGACCAAGATCAAATGACTCCTCCGATCCCTCACTATTAGGAGATCAACAAGTACTCAAACCAATGCCGTCTCAGTACTATGCCTCTTCCTGAAGCCAGACTGGAGAGGATCATAGACTTCATGGGTGGTAAGAAAGTTTTGAAGCTGCAGTGACTACCTTCTCAATAACCTTATCCAAAAGGGAAGGTTAGGGACAGTCTATGGTTGCAAGACAATCTGGGTCATGAAGATTTATTGAACAGGGGTGTCACCACAGCCTCCTTCAGGGGTCTAGGAACACCCCTGGTCAATGAGCACCAGACTATCTCAGCAAGGATCAGTCTGATGACATCTATACACCCCACAAGGAGGTGAGCTGGACCAGGATCCAAACTACAGTAAGTCGGTCGCAAGCTCTGAACAATCTTCACGAGATCCACAATCGCTGTGCCCTTGCATCGACCACCGACATTCTCATTTGAATGAGTCAAGCAGATCTCCGACCTGATGACAGACACCTTATCTGCAAAGAAATAATAATAATATCTTTATTTAAATTAAGTGACTTTCAAAATGTCAAGGCGCTGTACAATAAGATTAAAACAATAATAAAATCAACAGACACAGTAATAAAATAATCTGTTGGGTCCCATTCAATCCATTTCACTACAGGCCTGGTGCCATAAAAAGTTTTCAGCACCTATTTGAATCCCCACAGTCATACAGTCCTGCAGCAGATGGGGTAGAAATTCTAGAGGGTAGGGGCCACGTACATAATGCATGGGCCCAGAAGATTTTAAAGACACCCTGGAATCTCCAGCAACCCCTAAATCCAGCCCGAGCAGACTGTCACTCAGGCGGTAAGGTACAAGAAGCTCTTTCCAGTATTTAGGGCCAACTCATCACACTTTAATTGTGAAAAAGCTCTCCATCCCAGACAGGCTGGAATGCACAGTCTGTCCATGGTCTGAAACAGCTGGGTCAATATCTTCTTTGTAGCAGCAATCTCCCTGGACAAGAACTCTGCCTTCTTATGGAAGATTTCTGATTGATAGTCGAATAATGGATAATCAATCTAAGTCTGACCTCCTCAGGCCAGATTTCCACCAACAATATTCCAATCTTACCCACTCTCCTCATCTCCTCAAAGTCCCATCAAACCAGGGGACCGAGGGCAAAATGGGAGCAGGCGAACTTGGACAGGAGCTACGGAACCCAGGGCCCTCAGCACCATGCTATTATAGTGCACCACTAGGTCTCCCAGATCTGTGCATTCCAACGTTCTACTCAATAGGTCCAGCACCGCCATCTGACCCCTGAGGTAACACCTCTCAAAGGGCGGTACTGGACCATCTCAAAAGGCGGGTCTCACAAGAGGAACCATGAAACTGAACCCTATGGAGGGATGGTCCAACCATCCAACTGGTTCCACCACCAAGTCAGTGGCCTCCATCCCCAAGAGGAACACAGATCAAGGAGTGACCCTGAATATGGGTAACAGCGGTAACTACTTGTGTGAGCCCAACAAAATCATCAGCTGGAGGAAGTTCTGACCAAAATGTGAGAGTTCATCTCGACGCTGGCATGAAATCCCCAGGACCAACCACCTGGAGGATTCCAACACCACGCGACCATGAAGTCTGCAACTTCCTGCAGGAAAACTTTCCCATCTCTGAGTGAATGGTAGATGAGAAGAATCCTACTGCCCACACCTGCTCCCATGATACAGTCAAAGGATCTGGTGGTCCCCATTGGAACCTCCACAAGGCCCAGTTCTGTCTTAAAACAGATAGCTACACCCCCACCCCTACTGATCAATCTCGGTTGGTGTACCACCAAGTACTGGCTGGAACTGCTGACTCAAAACTGGGCCAGCATTTTTGTCCAGCCAGGTCTCAGTGATGCAAACCAGGTCAGATGTCTCAACAAGATCAGCAATAATTGCTGTTTTGTTCTTTATTGACCTGGCATTGCATAATACCACTAAGGTTGGATGAGAGGTCATGGAAGGCGGGCTACTTGCCCACTACCCATGGAGCCCTTGGGTATGGGAACCAGGCAGGGACGACCCCTTTCCTGGACCCATACAGCCCCCAGGGCACCTCCTTGATCTCACTACCCCAATCGGCCCATCCCGTGCCCTCCTCCACCAGGTCCTGGGGCCCAGCCCTCCGACCCTTCCGAGCAATCCCAAGGCATGACAATGCATATATTCTATGGGCTGCAATGGAGAGCTATAGAAGGGTGTATTTCCTCAACCTGGAGAGGAGTAGCACCTGACAGCCGAAGAATGGTCCCAACACATACTGCCTACTCTAGATCAGCAGTGATTCCAATAAAATAACTGTACTCCACAACACTTTTAACAATTACAAAACTACCCTATAAAAACTACAGCCCACACAAAATAAAATCAACACTCTACAAAATAACAATATATCCAATAGTTCATAAAGGTCCATAGAACAATCCATTTTGTCTCTCCATGCCAGTTTATGAATGTAAACACCACCACAAACTCTCACTTCAGTGGGTAAGGTAGAATAGAACATCCAAGAGGCCACTAGCTCTCACCTGAGCCTCCTGGAGTCAACAATATAAATGAGTAAAAACAAAAGCACTTTCACTGCTTTAAGATGACCATCATCTTAGGGCCAGGTAAAGAAGAGGAGAAGAAAATGTCTCAAACCAGGTCAGCAGGTGTCCGAGGAGGAGTTCATTAGCAAACCAGCCCAATAAGGAGCTCCACAAAGTTCTTCTCTCTGATCGCTATAACAAAAATCATCGCTCTCTGCAGGTAGGCCCAGACAGCACCGGGCTAGTTCTCACACATCCATCACCTAGGAGGAGGGCAGCCTGAATAATCCCACAGACTACGGACCCCAAGGGATCACCCAGTTGGTGCCAGATGTCCCTTGGAGCACCTAGGAGGATTCGGATCCAGACCCAGCCCTTTGGCTGACTTCTCTCCCCCTCCCATCTAGAGACCAGGCACCTCCCCCACCAAGGGTGGACACAAAGAACCTTAAGCCCCCAATACCTTCAATTCTGCAGACATCTGCTACTACCACCAGGTCACACAGCGGTCCATTACCACTGCCCACACCATGGTCTTCCGATGTAGTACAACCCAATCACTGCACCATCAAACCATCGAGCGAGCAAGGCAGTTCCTCCGCACTCCTCAGCAACAACAACATCTCCCCTGCACACACTCAGGCCACAGATGCAGGTTCCAAAATGACCTCTGGACCAACCCAGAGCCAGCCACCACAAGGTATCAGTTCATTTTCCAATTTCTTCCTCTCCTTCACCAGCACAGTAGCCAAATCAATAGTAGCATGTTCTGAGAGACTAACAGGAGAGTGATAATAGTCTGACTCACACTCATTCCTACGGCTCTAAACTACTCCTGAAAATGCTAGTGACAATTCTAGCTATCTCACTTAGAATCTCTAACTAAACTAACCCTTACTAACTCAAAAACAATGTTCAACACAAAACTTTAAAATAAAAATAAAATTTAAATTACAAATTAAAAATCACTGCTGAAACTAAACTGCTTTCTCACTGCTTTCTCACTGTCATGACAGCAAGCCCAGTGTGGCCTCCATCTTCAGTTTATGAAAAAACTGATTCAATATATGTTCCTTCATCCTCCTCCTCCTCCTCCTCCTCCTCCTCCACCCATGTTACCTACCCCCCAACCATCCAGCACTCATTCCCTGTTTGGGTCAGTGATTCCCCTTCACTAATTGATATATATCTCTATACCACTCCTCAGGCTTACATGCTCATTTGTCCCACAAACAGAGCATGTACACTGTGAGCAGGAGCCCTCTAAAACCAGTCCAGGTACAAAGAGCAAGTGGCACAACATTCTTGACTTCCTAGTGTAACCCCTAGATGGTGTTATTCCAAGGCTGCTACCCTGCCTGTATGACTATACACAGGTTGAGGGGCCTGGGTTCACTAACTAGGTGCCTCCACCCAGAGTAACAGTATTGGGGATGTTATCTATTCTGCTATAGCCCTCAGGGAAGCTATAACCCCCCACCAGCCCTTCTAGTGACCTATTTCCTGATGCAGCAGTAAATTCACAGAAAGTATGGAACAGTAACAATATACTCACATACTTCACATTTTTTTTTATTTATTTATTGAATTTTGTTGACCTGGTAAGCCCACTGGGCCTTGAAGTCCCTTTTCAGGGAGACCGGGGAAGGGATACGGATGGTAAGCAACTGAAATTGAACCAGATTAAGCTGTTGGTGGTATTTTTAGTGAATGGGAAAAATTTGGCCAGGACACTGGAAATTCCTCTACTCTCCTGCAGGGAGCTTGCTGCTGTGAGAGCAGGCTCAGTCAGTCTAAGGCTGGCGACTGAGAAGAATGGTCATCATGTGTGGTCAGAGCCAAGGCCTGAGGCTCCACTTGTGATTATAGTTAGTCATAATGGGCTTGTTCCTCAGACTTTGTATTTTTCCTATGAACCTATTATGGAGGACCTTGGTGTGTAGCCTATGGAAGCTATAGGAGATCCTAGAATGGAGAATCAGGATGTTTCTTCTGGTGACTTCATTATTTCAGCACTAGCAAACCTACCCGTCACTGTGGAGCTGGTAGTAGAGTCTCCGTTGAGTTTGGGGCACAAGGTGCGAGCAGAATATGTAGCTGGTTTAGTTACCGAAGGAGCTGTGGTTATGCTGCCTCTGATTCTGTCAAACCGTGGAGTAGCGCCTCAGCTGTCTCAGTCTGATATCGGCACTACCACGGCAGAAAGAATGCAGAAGTATTTTTGGCTCCCACTGTAGATGCTCCCTTTGAGCCTGAGAGCTGGTCAAAAGATGAGTCCTTGCTTCATTCTGTCTGGATGCAAATGGAGGATGTGAAATGGGTGCGGATCCAGCCTGGACGTCTTTCTCAAGGTGAGCTGAGAGATTCTTGTATTTTGAACCATCATCTGCAGTCTCTGAACATTTACCTGCTCAGGCTGTGTTTTCAGCTTCCCTGGGTTGCTAATGGTGAGGTGGCAGGGAGTCCTAAGGCTTTGTTGCATGATTCCACAAGGGCTGATGAAACTCCTCCTTCTCCTAGGCCTTTTGGATTTATTTAAAAATAATAAAGTGGACCAGGTACCTAGAAGAAACGCTGTTCACCTATGTTACAGGGGTGGGCTACAGAACTATCCTGATAGACAATACGTGGCAAGAAAAACTTTTGAAAGACTCTATGGGGTTTGCAGCCTCTGATATTTATGCCTTGATTAATATCAGAGGTGAGGATACTGATGTTAGCTTAAAAATTTCACTGGACTTGATGCTTTTTGGAGAAAATATGACTTTAAAGCATTTACTTTTATGGGTTCCTTTTTGGGCTATTCCCTTACTAAACCCTCTAGAAGACTGTTAATATCATGTTTAGGAATGAGGGGATTAATGTCTGAGAATATTTATTTCTGGTTGGAGAAAAATGTCAAGCTTTGGTCCTCCTTTTACAACCTTTGATTCAGAGGACATCTTGATGGGAAGCTGGCATTTAAAGTTAAATTGCTGATGTTGGGGATGAAATCAGCATATTGCAAACAGCTTCTTTCTGGAAAAGATAGAGTGGTGGTGTTTTATCCAGGACAACCTAAGGCATGCTACAAGTGTGGTAGTAGCAGACATTTGAGTAACACTTGCAACTGGGTCATTTGTGCCCTTTGTGGGATTATGATCATACTAGTACTGTTTGTAGGAATGTTTATAAATGCAATCTGTGTGAGGAACATGGCCATGCCTATCATCAGTGTCCATGGGCTGGTCAGAACAGACAGGAGGACTGAATAAAAATGGCTTGGTATCGAAACGGAACAGGAAAGATATAGGCCTCCTAGGCCTGACCTCCTAGCTCACCCTCACCACCACCCCACCCTCGGCAGACTACAGTGGGATAATCATGAAATGGGCCAGGGGATTCTGTTTCTGAGTCTACTGTGGTGATCGCCCTGAAACCCCTAGCACATCTGGTGAAGGAGTGTTGGGTCTATTATGCCTCCTCCTCTTCTGGTTTTGGGGTCCCTTCAAAGCGGGTCACTAGATCTACTAGTAAGGCTTCTGTTTCTGCTGCCCTTCTGTCTACTAAAAACTCTTGAAATATTGCAGGAGATTGATGGAGGTCTGGATTTGATACTTCTTCCATTTCAGCTGCTGTATCTGAAATGGACTGTGAGGAGGATTTGACAGGGCCCAAAGAAATGAAAAAAGAAAAGGAAAAAAAAACAGAAAAAGATAAAGACCTTGGTTGATCTTCCTTTTAATTTTGACCTACTGGCATCCTTATACTTAGTCTCTGACAACACCTGTAGCATTAAAAATGTTAAAGACAGCTGGCTTTGTTTAGTTTTTGCAACCTTTAGATCAGATACCATTTTTTGCAAGAGACCAGGTTTAATTCCATCCATGATACTATACAGTCAAAACGTTTATGTCCCTGAGGCCCGTCTTTTTGGTCATTTGGGGAGGATATGGTAGATGGGTTGGGCATTCTCTTTCAAACACCTGAACTTTGGAGTACATCGTTTTGTAGATTTAGTTCCTGGTAGAGCCATGGTACTTGGTTGTACTTTTCAAGGTTTTTTCTTGACTTATAAATACTTATGCACCCCAAAGTAAAAGCTCCAGAATTGATTTGTTTAATCAAATTAAACCCTTTCTGTTTACTAATAAATCTGTCATCGGAGGGGGATATGAACTGTAGTTTGGATGTCAAAGTTAAGGATAATTTGCAACAAAAAAATATTGTGACTCCCATGTTTTAAGGGTATATTAGAAATGGCTATGTTGCAGGATGTGTATAGGTCATTACACAAAATGGGTGGAGCTACATATCACAGAAGTGCTTTCTCCACTAGAATTGATTATTATTGATTATATTTTTATTTCTAAGATTTTACTACTTTAAAATGACCATGTCCCTTAACAAGTTCACGGATCATAATATTTACATTGTAACCTGGGTATAGGAATATTCCACCCAGTTTTCCTTCAGTCCTCAGGCGATGGAAATTAAATTCCTCTGTATTGCTACACAGAAATTAAGCCATGGTTGACAGATGTTTCCTTTTAGAAAGTCGGTTGCAGATTTATATTAGGATTAGGGTACTTGGTGGATGGACACCAAATCCGACATTAAGGCCCTCTTTTTAAAATTAGGAAAATGAACCTGTAATGAGGAGTACATTGTGTATTTGGGTTATAGGGACCAACTGTATAAATTAATGTCTCTTCTGAATGTTTGTGACTGTAGAATTAAGTCACAAATTGATATTATTAAGGGAAAATGAGGGCATATCATTTTTCTAGGGCGACATTTTGACTGCTGAGTTTAAATTTGGGACTTTGTCTTAACCTTTTCTGATCCCTTTGAGGCTTGCAAATTTAAAATGGGCATAAAGTGATGGAGGGTTTGTTTCGATGCTGCTGGGGTTTTAAAGCATACAGAGGTTGAAATATTGGATATCTTAAAGGATGCTTTACATAAACTCTTTGAGGAATGACTTTTTCCCTGGGTTAATATGGGATCTGGTGGTGATCTGTCCTACCCCTATGCTTCGGAGCAAACTTTTTGGTTATTGAAGGCCCCATCACACTTTCAGAAGCTCTAGAGGCTATCTCTTGTTTTACGGGATGGTGTTTCACCAGGGAGGATGGCCTGACTAATGAATTTTTAAATTTTTAAGGATGTCCTTGGAGGATTTTGATGGATATGTATAATGAGGGAGGGTTCCTAAAGTTTCACTAATGCCATTATGATTTATTTATTTAAAGGGGTGATAGGAAACATCTCACAAATTGGAGGCCGATCAGTCTCCTGAACACTGATTATAAGATCTTGTCATATGTTTTATGTAAAAGACTGCAAAAGGACTATGGAACTCATACACCTGGTACAAACTTGTTCTGTCCCTGGAAGGAATATACAGTTAAATCTGAGACTATTACAGGATGTTTTGAATACAGGACACAGGGTAATTTGAGAGGGTTTGTATTGGCACTTGATCAGGCTAAAGCCTTTGATAGTGTCTCTCATAGTTTCCTATTCAAGTCCTGTCTAAGTATTGGATCCTTCATTTTGCAAAATTGGATCAAACTTTTATATAGTCAGGCCATTACTTTTCCTTCTGTTAATAATACTTTGGGAGAACCAATGTTATTCTGGAGAGGGTCAGACAGGGGTGTCCACTCAGCCCCTTGTTGTATATTTTTGCCTTGATCCTTATGAGTAATTCTGAGTGATATTGATATTGTGGGATTATCTCCTCATGTAGTTATACCTGCTCAGAAACTTTCTGCTTATGCGAATGATGTTTGTCTTTGGTCTCAAATGTTCGGTCTGGCTTTCAGGCTTTACAGCATTTTGATGATTTCGATCAGCTTTCAGGTACTGGGTTGAATTATGATAAAAGTAAGGCATTAGAAATTGGTGCTGGGGATAAAATTGGTACTATAGCTGGTATACGAGTGGTGGAGGGGCACTTTAAAATTTTAGGAGTTTTTGGGGAAGGGGATAAGATATTTCTTAATTGGGAAGATAAGCTGATTATAGGTGAACAGAAAGTGTCTAGGTGAAAATCCTGGGCTTTTGGGAAATTGAAGAGGGTTCAAATTGATAAGAAGTTTCTGCTTCCACTTTTTTATATATAGCTCATGTTTTCCTGTTCTCTTTGTGTTAGAAACAAGACTTTTAGTGTTTTCTTTCCAAATGATCTGGGGCAGCAGGTTGAATCCTGTTAAAAGAGATTTCACATACCTTCCGATTAAACAGGGTGATTTAGGAATGATTAATCCTGTAGTGTTTTTCATTCTTTTTATTTTCTCATCCTTCAGTCAAACTACCGGGGCCCTTAATTTGTGGGATTCATGGACTAGAGGTCTTTTCAAGCCTTTTTGATAATTGGGTAACAGAGGTCCCTAAAATCAGGGGTCTATTTTGGTTCCAGATTTTGCCATTGCAGCCATTAAGAAATTAAGACTGTGTGGTTTTAGTAAATCTGTGTATTTTACTGTTCAGAGGAAAGCTTAGTAAGTCAAAATTATGGATAAGGCTAATGCCCCTAGAGTAGATTTCTAGATGTCTCCCTACCAAGCTGGAGTCTGCCTTAAAACTTTTACGGGATAAGAGAATTCCACAGCATATGGTGGAATGTACAGTGGTTGAGCTGTCATGGTAGATTGGGGTTAAGGGCAATTGGAAGCACAAGCCTTTAACTGATAGAATATGTTTAAGACCTGAATGTGGAGAACAAGAGGAAACATTGAAACATTTTATATTCTCTGTTCTTATGCACAGCATTTCTGGGCAGATTGTTCACTCAGATGGAATTGGGGACCTGTAATGCATATTCAGTATGAGGGTTTGATTTTAGAGGAATATACAGGGTTTTACAAGAGATATCATCCAAGCACTTTAAATGTCATTTTGCCTGCCTTAATTATCATCTGTGTGCAAGCTCAGTGTAAATTTTCTTTACAGCACATTAATACTCCAACGTCTGTATTGTTAGCAGTGTTGAAGCATCTCTGAATCAGCTTAAACAGAAGGAAAATGCATTATTTGATAGAGAAAGTTTGCTGATTTATGGAGATGTGTGTTGGTTGGGTAATTTCTGGTGATTTCAGGATATGATCCTGGGGTTCCTTTTGTTTGAAAATTTATATGCACTGTTGTTTTTCTTCTGTTTTCTTTATTGTGACTATAGGGAACTTACTTAATTTTATGGATGGATTCCTGCATGTTTTTCTTTGCATTGTTATAATGATTTTTGTTTTGTGCTTTTTGCCTAATGTTATGTATTCTTTGCAAATAAAAATTCCCTCCTCTTTTTCGATAAGTGCCATGGGATCTTTAACATCCACCTGAACTACCACCAATCCAGGCAGATGGGACCTTGGTTTAACGTCTCATCCGAAGACAGCACCTCAGAAGTGTAGCACCCCTCATGCTGCACTACAGTGTCAATATTGGGATATTAACAAATGTGCCAGATGTGGGAACTGAACCCACAGCCCTCTGATCTCCCGGCCTCAGAGGCAAGTGTGCTACCTACTGAGCCACTGACACTGATACTTACTACCAGAGTTAGATTTGTAGTAGTTTCCCTGAAGCCCCCTGTAAAAATCGGTTAGCAATACAATAGTACAGTCTTCATACTGTAACCCAACTAATAATATGCACACTAGCCAGGTTAAATGTGAAACAAGACAATCAGGTTTATTTAGGGGCAGTGAACAAGGGAGGCGTGAATCTAGTCAAGCGATTTGCAATCTGACTTTGTTCAGGGATTGCATGCACTCTTTGTCCCACACTGACAGTCACACAACACTGGGTACCCAGGATAGTAAGTTTGGCTAGCCAGAGCATTGCCCCAGGGGTGTCGGCATTGCAGCTGATGTTGGGGCCCTTGGTGGAAAGAAAGGCAATTAACATACAAAACACACAAATTATTTGTAATTATAGCTGGTTGTCTCAGTCCTTATAAGCCAAGAAATTGAAACAATTAGATGGTACCATAGATGATTTACCTACTTGTTGCAGGGAACTACCTTGATTGTACTCATGCTACAGGAATCTGCTGCAAGGCAGGTGATATGGAACCTCATGGTGATGACCCGATGGGCATGGGAAGCAGGGCTGACACGACACACCACCTCTTCATGGCCTTTCTTGCAGGTGGCCACAACCTGGATGTTGTTGCTGTGCAGGGGCTGGATCACCAAGCCAGTCTCTCACCTAAACAGTCTTTGGTGCAGAAGTAGCAGCCTAGGCTGAATTGGCAAGTGCAGGCAGGATGAGCAGTCTGTCAAAGTATGTGATCTGCTGGTGAAGCCTTCAGCTGGCGTAACAGGTTTGACCATAGGTAAGCAGGTCTCGACCCACGTAACACATTAAGCACATTCAAAATAAACAGCTACCTCAGGGTACAGTTCAGATATAGTCTGGTTGCAGTTCAGAAGCTTTACTGAGCAAACCTTCTGATCTGAATACGTATCGCACATAAGCTAGGCTGATCGCTTCAGGAGCAAGTCTTCAATCCAAATCGCAGATAGCACTGATAAACTTATTTTCTTCTGTTGCAGGTCCAGGCTGGAAATCAGACAAGTCCAACTTCTGCTACAGATAGTCTCAAGCAGGAGAAAGGTGGCAGGGAGGCAAGTTGGGCCTCTTCCACCGACTCCCTCACGCTCCTTCTGAGAGCAGCTGCTCAAAAGCCTGAGCTGTTCACACTTCAGTCTCCAACTGTAACTGATCCATTGTCTCTTGTTCCACTGGGATTTCCCTTGTAAATCCAGGATTGTGGTTGCCGAAGCAGCTGTCAGTTACAGTTAGGGCTCCCTTCTGGCCAAATTGGTGTCAACTGAAAACTATAAAACCACAGAATTTCCTTCCTCAGGACACTGGGGTCTGATACATTTAGGTCCTCAGTGGTTCTATTGGTCAATTACTGGAAGTTCAGACCCAACATGGTGACTTCCATCCAAATAAATGAGCTGCAAATAAAGCAAGTTAGACAAACTTTTTATTTTAAATATAACAATGCAGAAAGAGTAAATAAGCACAGTTCCTACAAAGGCCCCTTTGTGCAAGTAGTGACCACAGAACAGAACAAAACAGAGCACTGTCTGGCCAGTTGCAAGCAAGCCCTAAATCACTTGGACCTAGCACAGACCATTCACTTAACACAGATTAGCTAATCTCGTAAGGGACAGGCATGGAGGCTCAATAGGGCACTTCACACAAATGAACAGAACTACTTAAGACAGGACACCAGCCTGATAGTGGGCATCAAGGAGCCCAGTAAGGCATTAGGTAAACTCCAAAATTGGAAGGGGTTACACTCTTCCCTGCCTGGAAAAACTTGGTGTCTGCATCAAGCCTACACACACTCATCCAACTGCTATATAGAAAACATTATACGTAAATACATGCATATTTCATTGGTATACCACAAAATAAATTCTGATGATTCAGTAAAAATAATTGGCTATAACAACAACATTACTATACTTTTCATTTGGCAATTAAGTTTTCATGACAACACATTACTTTTCATAAACAGGTTAACAAATTCAAGTAGTTACACACATCTCTCATACAACCCTTGTTTGTACTACCTCCTGTGCACTAACCCACATGGCTTGGGGCATGTCATATCAACTACACTGAGGCTACATAGGGCAAGGGCATTAGTCCACTGATTGAAGGACTTCACTGTCAGTTTTGAGGTGGCAAGTAGCCCAGTTTTGTAAGAGAGTTTTCAGAAATATACATCCTTTGTGAGCTACATTCATTGGGAGGTCTACTGGCCTTCCTGGAAATCATAACTAAGGTGCACTACATGCTTTGTGGCTCTTCCAGACAGTCTGGGAGGGCAGGCACAGGCTCAGCCCTTTCAACATTTGCACTTGGGTTGATCAGTCCTGGGTCATTGTCTATCAGTAAGTCAACTTCCAATGAAGGAGTACCTCTGCACTGGATGGCTGTTCTGAAAAGGAACACTTTCATTTTCTTGCTGTGGTGATTCTGGTTCAGCAGAAATATTTTCATTAAATTGCTCTGAAATTCCAGGTTTGTCATCAAGAAATTCCATGCAATTTAAATCACATAACACAAAGTATATCAAATACTGTACTCAGAGGTAGTACAGGAGTTTTACAAAGGCCTTTATAGTAAGTCTAAATATCAGATCATGGATTACCTGGAAGAACTTTTGGATGAAATATGAAGTTGTCTATACAAAGAGTCTAATAATAAGACACAGGATAAGAGAGAATATACATGGTTTGACAAAGAATGCCAGACCCAAAGAAGAGATTAACAGCCAAAATTAAAGAAACAAGACATGAAAGAAAAAGAGAATATGCTCAACTGAGACAAGAAAGGATAAAATATAAAAATTGTTGACAACTAAAAATCACAATATACCAAAGGTAACTGGACAAAAATGCTAAAGACAGTAAAAAGGAGACACTAAGGATTTTGGACTCTAGTGGCAAATGGCACCAATAATTATAAAAATATGAGTGATACTTATATACAGGAATCAACTTAGATGGATTATTCCTTGAAGTTATTTAGCTGTGACAATGCCCTTACTAGTGACCAAGATATTAGGAAATGGGAAGGCGTGTATATCCTAAGAGCAGTTGTTTATCTAGCTATACAAGGGTTGAAATGTAGTAAGGTCTCAGGACTAGAACAGATAATAGCAGAAGTCTACAACATATGTTAAATACCACATGGTGGTCTGATGTGTTTTGTGTACTATTTAATCAATGTATAAGAGACTTAGTTTTCCTGGAAACTTGGAAAGGTGCAATCATAGTATCTATACATAAAAAGGAAATGTAACGGATCCACAGATGTATAGACAGATTAGTCTATTAGACATAAGTTTAAAAATACTCTCAAAATTCTATTAGAAAATTAAAGATAGAAATTGAAGAAACTGGGGGTATAAGTAAGGCCCAAACAGGTTTCAGGAAACCTATAGTACTGAACAATTGCTTTGTCTTCAGTCATTTGATTGAAAGTAAATTGTATAAAGAAAACAAAAATTGTATGTTATACATCGACTTTAGAGCAGCATTTGACACAGTAAATAGGACTATTTAGTGGACTAATATGGAAAGAGAGGAATTAATCCCAACTTAATATCAATAATCAAGACCTTATACATGAATACATGGGTGAAAATATGAATAGGATATAGTGACAAATTATCAAAAGCAATAATGATTACCAAGCGGGTGTGGCAGGGGTATGTAATGGCTCCTACTCTTTCCTATTATATGTAAATGGTTTATTAGAGGAACTGGAAATCAGAAACAGATTCTTCCAAAATAATGAATAAGAAATGTGGTATATTGGCCTTTGCTGATGATATTGTTCTACTGGCACTGACCAAATCAGGCTTACAGTAAAAGATCAATATATTGTATAGGGTTGCAAATTCATTTGAGTTGGACATCAATTTAACTAAAACACAAATTTCAACATTTGGAAAAGGAATAAAAGGATTCTTTACTTATAATGGAGAAAAACTAACAGTAGTCAAAGCCTATCAGTATTTAGGCTTAACATATACAGTATATGGAAAATGGACAGAACATATAGGAAAATAATGGACAAATTAAAAAAGACAGCAAATCTCTGGGCAGATTTAATTATGCATATGGGATATTAACAATTAAGCCCATGATAGAAATAATTAAAATGAAATATCATGCCCAGTTTACATATGGGTTGGAAAAATGGGATAGTAAAAACAGGCGAAATTGATTAGCCAATATATAAGGTTATAAGAAGAATGCTAGGAGTGGGACACTCCTTTCACAATATCTACATAAAAGCTGAATTGGGGCTGGATAATATTAACATAGAGGATAATGGATGGGCAACAGTGAACCACTGTTGTTCACTTTGAGTGGTTGTCATGACAACCATGTAAACCTCAAAGCAAAGCTTGAGAGGTTTTGGTTGTCTGAGAAGCTTGAGAAGTGGACTGCAGAGTTGTTGTTTACTGTTGCCCATCCATTATCTTGCATAGTGTATGGGCAAAAGTAAAAAACAAAACAGCTTGTAACTTCTTCCACGGTCACGGCATGATGTCAGGGACCCACCACCCTGCCTGTGTCTGTGAAAACACTCCACTAGTTTCCAGTCCACAAATATACTGTTTATTTTAACATTTAAAATAAATACTGGTGTCCTGCTTTGTGCCGGCTACATTTCAAAAATCGGCACTTACTGATAGATTAGAACTTCCTTCTGTGCCTTCGATGAACTGCCATGGCTATTTCGCGAACACCTGTGCACCATAACTGCGCTGCACAAATGCAATCAGAGCTGTTGTACCATCGTTGTGGCGTACTCATGATGGGAGAACAACATTGTGACATCACATCGATTGGTACAACAAGACTAGCGAATGATAGATTTTAGGGAATACAACATTCTACCATACATTATCTATTGTTAGATGCTAGAAAGATTACTTTCTGGCTGAGGTTAACAGATTGACACAAGAGAGATTATTTTGGGTTGTGCTTACAAGAAAAGAATGTTGTCATGAAGGAATGTATTTTGATTCATCTTGGTATAAAGCAATTAGAACTGCTTTAGAAAAATATAAACTAATGCATTTGTTGGATTCTCACAAACAAAAATTTCACTGAGGAAGCAATATTCCTGTATGTAATAAAAAATAAGAAATTATTGGGAAGATAGATGAGCAGAATATAACAGATAGCAGATATTCTAAGTGGTATGCAAACAATATGCAAAACTTTGGGTATCGATATACTAGTAGATCCCAAGATTAGGACAAATTTTACAAGGTTTAAGTTTGAGATACAAAAGGTAATGTTCTGTTGGCCAGATATGATAAAACTAGACAAACCTTGCCTAACTGAGGTTGTGGATATAGTGAGGAAGAAGATTTATTACATTCCCTTTGGACATGCAGTACGTATAATTCACAATGAACTTATTTCCTAAAAACTGTCTTTCGATATTCTAGACTGGAAGACAGGACTGCATAGAAAACACAGACAGAAATTATTTTTCATATGCAGGATGAATTTACAATTGAAAACTTGGGCAACTATTTATTTAGTATTTCTAAAATTGGGATCCGTGATGAGCTTGGTCAGGTAAGGCGTCCCTCGCGCTGCTCCTGGGCCTTTCAGCTAATAAATAACCCCTCATAGCATTGTAAGGCTAAATTAACACTTCAGGAGGAGCTCTCTTGACTCAGTGAGGTTCCGAGGCAGTTCTGGCAAGTGGCGACCCGCGATTTGGTATTCCGTTTACGATCCAGCGGTGAGCAGCGGTGAAGTCGGACTGTGACACTAAGTGAAATGGATCCCGAGATTGGCGAGTCTCTGGCTGGAAGGGATCCAGCCTCTAAACATCCTAAATCACAGTCCCCAACCCCAGGAGAACAGGAGGAAGTGGCAAACACAGAAGGGAGCCAGCTCGAATGGAGGAACATCCTGGAAATTAAGCAGCTTTTAAAGGGGCTGGTCATGGATTTTGCAGAAGTAAAACCAGTGCTGCAGTTGTTAGCCAGAGGATAGGCGATGCTGAAGCTGGACTTGCATCTCAAGAGAGAGGAAACTCTCCACAGCGAAGCAAGAGTTGGTAGTGGTTAAAAGGCAAATTAAAAAGTTGGAGAGAAATTGAAGACCAAGAGTCGAGAAGCAGGAGGAACAACCTAATTCTGGCAGGGCTGCCAGAGAGCTGAAGGTTCAAATTGCATTTCCTACATTCAAGAAATGTTGCTTAAAATGTTTGGCCCCACCTTATGGAGATGCCTATTATCTGGAAAGGGCATATAGAGCTTTAAGAGAATTCCCCACAGGAGCAAGACCGAGGTAATTATCATGCTTTTCTTAATTATAAGGAAAGATGCATGTTCTATCTGCAGCGAGACAGAAGAAACCAATGCAATGCAATGGAATGGGGCCACCTTGTGGTTATTTCAAGATCAATCACCCTCTGTAAGAGGAAAGCAGAAAGAATATCTGGATAGTAAAAAAAAGTTATACTTAGCTGGAATCAAGTTTCGTCTTTTGTATCCTGCCACATTGGTGGTGCGACTTCAATCAGGGAAAAAGCACTTTCTCACTGCAAAGGAGGCTCTGGAAGGGCTTTGTCACGGAACTCCCAGGCTGTTTAGAGCACCGAGCTGAGGCGAACAGAGATTAAGGGAAGTTACAATGCGGACTAATTTGGACTCTTGGGACTTGTCCAGGGTGGTGTATTGGTTTTAATTTGGTTTTCAGCTCTACTTGCAGAATTACAGGTTGTGGGAAGGCTTGGGAACCTGATCAAGCCGAGGAGGGGCCATTATTTTTGGAATGTTATTTTTGGAATAGGGCTGTGTGAAATGATGTGAAACAGGAATTTTAAGGTGGGCACTTAAAAGAAGGATAAAATAATACTTCTTTAACAATAGCAGCATTGGGAGAAATGATATTGGAAATTTATGGAGAATAGAGGTTACAGGCTTCTGGTTGGAACATTTTAGGATAGGCTCACTGGCGCCCCCTTCATCTGGTGTTTTGGCTGGGCCCTCTGGGTTCAACTATCCTCACTCCTCGAGACCAGATCAGAAATAGACTTGAATGCATTTTGATGGCGAAGAAGGCACTGAAGGATTTGGGAATAGTTTGGGGGAGGAATTAGGGTTCTCAGGACAAGGCGGGATATAGGAGAAACTGCTAGCAGAGTCTTTTTGAAGGGTGAGGATTTAACCATTATTGTTACCCTGGAAAATTGAGAACCTGGAGTAGATATGGGATTACTTAAGGGTAACAAAGAGGAATCCTATCAAGGCAGAGTAGGGCCCTCTCGAATGCTGTGGCAGATCGTAGAGGGTAGGGAGCAGTAGAACAGGGAGCTCATCGATGATCCGGCGTATAGGAGGAGGGCAATCTAGGGATCGGGGCAGGGGTAAGGGGAGGGGCAGGGATACAGGAAGAGATAGTTCCCTTGGTGGCGAGTAAAACAGGCAGATCTAAACCAAATCTTGGAGGTTAAATACCCCAGAGCAAATGTTTGGCTAGGTTCATGGCAAATGTTAAAAATAATTTAGAAATGTTAAAGGACTCCAGGGGTAGGCGTAAAGAAAATAGTAATACTGAGACAATTAGATCAAATGGGTGCCCAAATCGTCACCCTGCAGGAAATCATCTACTGACTGAAGAATTGAATAGTTTGAGGTGACTTTGGGTGGGGCAGGTTTTGGCATGGGAAAGGAAAGGGCTTGGTGGGGTGGTGATCTTAATTAGAAAGCGTATCCCTTTACTGTAGAACAGATATCTGCAAGAGAGAATGGTAGAGGCATATATATCTTGGGTCTCATACACGGGAGGGTCGTCTCGATGGCCTCTATATATGGACCAACCCTTCTAACCCAGAATTTTTGCCTCTATAGAGGACATGGCTGGTTACCTGGGACACTCTCTTATCCTAGCAGGAGACTGGAATATAACTACGGATAATATAGAGGACAGGTCTCCAGCTACAAATGAACCCTAACGAAGCCCAGGTGGCCCTGAATAAGTTGCTAGAGGCCACTGCTTGGTGGATCCAATACGGTCCCATGCCATAGGAAATAACACGATGACTTTTACTCAGCAGTACACAGGACTCACTCTCGGATAGATTTCTTTTTAGTTAATAGGGAGGTGTTTTGGGGAGTAAAGGGAGTATCTATGGAGGTAGAACTTTTCTGATCATTCCCAATTGTGTTATCATGGGAATTGACATCAGGACCCCCTAGGCCCTTCCGATGGAGTCTGAGTGATGCTCTCCTGTCAGATGTTGCAGCTAAAGATAGTTTAGAAGGTGCTTTAATAGAAATCATACATCAGCAATTACCTACACTGTCTGACAGGAAGCTGGCTTGGCCAACTAGAAAAGTACTATTCAGTGGGTAGGGCCCAGGACTTGACAGCTCGAAACAACAGACTCAGAAGGGCAAAGAGAATTTATTATGGGGCTATTAGCTCTTTGGCTCCATTGGAGGGATCATCAGAGAAATTATTGAGGAACTCAAAAGTCTAAGACAGAATTAGAAAATATTGTCTATGGTAAGGCAGACTTTTGGTTAGCTAAAATTAATGCTAAATACCTCCTAAAGGTGATGTTCCAGGCAGCTTGTTGGCAGCCAGAATCAGGAGTGGGAGGCCAGTAGAGCGATAACAGCAATTAATCAGGAGGGAAATATATAATAGATCCTCAAGAACTTGCAGATACTTTTGCAATGTACTTCAAGGACCTATACCAGCTTGAAAATAATGTGGGGAAGAGGAAATTAATGCTTTTCTAGAGGAATACCCTTTTTCGGTATTGGAGAGCCGCACAAGCAGCAGAGCTGGAAGCTCTATTGGGGCAACAGAAATCCTGGAGGTTGTTAAAACTCTACCGTGGAGTAGAACACCAAGGCCAGATGGCCTTACAGCTAAGTTCTACCAAGCGTATATCCATACTCTTTGCCTCTTCTCCAAGAATTCTATAACAAGGTAATGCAAGAGGGTGTTTATCAACCCCCTCTATCAGGCATATATCACATTAATTCCGAAACCAAACAAACCCAAAAATGTATTGTCTAGTTACAGGCGATAGCATTAATGAACCAGGACATTAAGATTCTTACAAAAGTTTTAGCTAACAGAATATGGCGGAATACAGTGGGGGTGATTAGTAGGAGCAAGTAGGCTTTATGCGGGAGGGAGCACATGATGCCCTAAGGAGTTACACCACATCTTGCATTATGCTTCAGATTGTCAAGTACCTCTAGCTTTGATATCTTTAGGCCATGAAAAGGCCTTTGATAGGGTCTCCCATGCATTTGTTTGCCACAATGGAGAGGATGGATTCCTCAAGGCCTCCTTAGGGGAATAAAAATTTGTATGCTGGCCCTCTGCCAGAGTCTTGTGCAATGGTTATATGTCTCAGGAAATACAGTTGAAAAATGGGACCCGGCAAGGGTGCCCCTCTCCCAATATTATTTAATATCTACCTGGAACCCTGCTGAGGATAATTAACAACGATAGATATGTTGGGGGTGGAGATATTAGGGCGGGAATTAAAACTATCAGTTTTGCTGATGATGTGCTCCTCACACCTCACGGGACCCAGTGGATGGGTTGGAGGGTAAGGGGTAAGTTAATAGGCATTTTGCCAGGGCATCTAACTATGCACTAAATTTGACTAAAACCCAAATCCTCCCACTGACCCCTTATGTATACAAGGCAGACTTTACTCATCTCCAAATCCAATGGATGCCCGATAAGATTAAATATCTGGGCATCTGGATTACGGAAACCCGAGATAGGGCGGAAGTGAATATGGAAGAGACATTATCAGGCATTAAGGGGACATAATAAGATAGAATAAGCAGCCATTGAATTTTATGGCAAGACTTGGGCTGATCAAGATGAATTTACTGCCAAGATTGCTATACCCGGTTTATCTAGCCCATACTATATCCCCCAAAAATGGTTCAACAAGGTTAAAAGCTAATTTCAGATTTTTATGGAATCTTAAACCACCAAGGAGAAAGTATAAAGTCCTGTGCTTACCCGCCTCGTATGGATTAAGCTGCCAGACCTTCACTTGTACATATGGCGGGCCAGTTGGGTCTCATGACTCGATGGAATAAAGGGAACAGGGGAGGCTTATGTCCCGGAATGGCTTCAGTTGGAGACCTAATGATGAAGGAGGCAGGCCTCTCCTTAGAGGCCCCACTGTATACTGACATAGCTAAGTGTTTCAATCAAGACAGGAAAATCCAGTAGTGAAGGCAGCAGAAGCTTGGGGTGAGTACTTGACACGGGTTCAGAAAAAGATCAGAAGAAGGCTATAAAGCAGCCCTTATTGAAATCTAATCTGCTCATAGAGAATAGGGTGCTCAAAGGGAAGTGGGCCAATTGGATTCTAGGCTTGAAACTGGAGAATGTAATTTGGGATTCTAAGGTGGTTCTCCTCCACAATGCCACGGAATGGCGTATTTTCCCAAATTACAACTCATAAGTATGTTGGAGGAGAGTTAAGAAAGATAGGGGTTTTATAGAAGGTTCATTTAGCTGGGAAGAACTGGAGGGTTGATCCGAGCTCAAGGGATCTTATCACAGGTATATAAAACCATTCTTAGCTCGTGGGCCTGAAGGCACTTCCGGTAGTGACTTATTGGGATAGAGTGTTAGCTCAAGTAACAATTGATTGGGCTAGTGTGTGGTACAATACTAGGTATATTGTGATCCCCAAATATAAAGCTTACACTTTTTATTGTCTCAAATATGTATTACACCCTGTGAAACTATGTAAGAGGCCTAAAGCAGACAGACCTGTGTTTTAGGTGTGGTACAGAGAGGGGATTTGATACACGTGTTGTGGAGCTGCAGCTAAATATCACCGGTGTGGGTTGAGATAAGAAGGCGAATGGACCCATTGATGGACTACTCAGAGTTTATAAAACCAGAGATCTGTGTCCTAGGGACTTGTCGCTAGTAGCTGAGCTATTGCCAAGTATCACTTTCTCTGATGGCTGGAGTAGTTAAGTCTTATGTAGTCCAGCATTGGAAGGATGATGATTATATGGATATGGTCAATGGGTAAAGGATCTTATTGGGACGTTAGCTGGAATTAAGAGGCATTTATATGCAGGGGAGAAGAAAAATTACTCACCTTAGTAATTGCTTTTCTTCTCATGGAGTCTTCTATATTAGGACTTCTGCAGTTAGGCTCAGCCTTGAACTGCCCGGAGGAGAAATAGTTAACTCCAGTGAAACCTGAGTTCCACAGCCTTGAGGCTGTTCAAAGCTCTATCTGGCCAGTTTCAAATGAAACTGCCAGGGGTTCTTCTGACAACAAACTAACATAGCAAGTCTGTGTGGAAAGCTCTACACTAGCCATTGGCTACCTACCAGTAGTAGAACAACAAAACACAACAACAATCACAGAATAATAACAATATTACATATTATTATTAGTATCACCCAAGACAAGCACTAATAGACCCTCTCCCCAAAAGACTCAAGTCCAGGAGGGCCCATATCCACTTAACAAAAACAGAATTACCTAGTTCCCTAACCCAAATGAAAACAGTGTGGGGGGGACTAGGGAGAACTAACATGGCATGACACAGTGCTTGCACTAACTTGCCAACCCAGTACCCAAGTAGGAGTTCTGAGAGGGGTAGGAGGGAGGTTGTCCTAATATAGCAAGACTCCATGAGAAGAAAAGCAATTACTAAGGTGAGTAATTTTCTTCAAACACCATGAAGTCTTGCTATATGGGACTTCTACAGATACACAGCAGTACCTCCATGGAGGCCAGAACCTACTTAGGGAATAGGCTCTGAAGCACAGCTGTGCCAAACGAGCCTCTCTCCTGGACTGGACATCAGGGAATAATGCTTGGTAAGGTGTGGACTGTTTTCCAGGTAGCAGCTTGGGAATTTCCAAAATGGGAATATCTCTAGCAGCCGCTGAGATGCAGCTATACCCTGGTGGAGGCCTCAGTCCCGAGGAGGTTCTCTACCTAGTTTTTGGTAACAGAACTGGATACAGAGACAATCCACCTTGCAATTGTCCTCTTAGTGGCAGGTCTCCTTTGCCAACTTCCCCATAGGTAAGGAAGAGTTGGAGGGATTGAGACCTGCTGACCCTTGAGTGCGTTCAAATAGTAGCTTAGGGCTCTTTTGGCGTCCAAACTGTGCAATCTCCTCTCCCTGAGGAGGAATGCTCAGTGAAAAATACTGGAAGAGAGATGGATTGGTTTAGATGAAAATCTGAAACCACTTTGGGTAAAACTTTCTGTTAGTCCTGAGGACTACCTTATCTCTGTGAAAAGAAATAAAATCTTTTTCCACTGACAGGGCTTGTAATTCACTTATACGTCTAGCAGAAGTGATAGCCACTAGAAAAACAGTCTTCCAAGTTAAAAACTTGAGATCTGCCAAGACAGAGGCTCAAAGGGGGTTGCATTAGCTGAGCAATGCAAACATTCAGGTCCCAGGCAGGAGCTGGTTCCGAAAGAGGAGGTTAGTGTAAGTAACCCTTAAAAACTTGGAAAACACAGGGTGAGAAGACAGGAAACAGGTTTCCTTGCAGACACAAAGCAGAAACAGCTGCCAGATGAACCTTCAAGGTAGCTGGTTTGAGGCCTAGGGAATTTAGATGGACCAAATAGTCCAATAAATGGCCAAGTCAGCAGATTCTGGTACAATTTGTTTCTCAGAACACCAGAGGAAAACCTCTTCCACTTAGAATTGTAAGTGGCCTATGGAAGGCTTCTAGAAGCCTTTAAAATGTCCAAGACACCTTGAGAAAGGTGTAAATCAGCAAATTCTAGCTCCTCAAGAACCAAGCCTTGAGGTGGAGGAATTGAGGTCCGGGTACCACTCTCTCCTGTGCACAGGTCAGCAGGTCATGGATCCTGGGCAAGCTCAGGGAGGGTGGAATGTCAGGGACAGGAGAAGAGGGTACCAGGGCTGTCTGGCCCAGTCTGGAGCAATCAGAATCACTTTGCAGGGCTGAGTTCTGATTTTACTAGTACCCTGAAGAGGAGAGGGAAGGGGGAAAAGCATACAGAATTTCCCTTCCCAATCCAACAGAAAAGCGTCCAGGGGACTGAGCCCAACACTGAGGCCTGCAACAAAATAGAGGAAGTTGGTGGTTGTCTGGGGCTGCGAAGAGATCTATCTGAGGGTGCCCATCTGGCAAAGACCGACCCCAGAACCTGGGGATTCAGAGTCCATTCGTGATACCCTGGGAAATCCTGCTGAGGCATCCGCCAGGTTGTTGTCCTTCCCTGGAAGGTGAACTGCTATCAGGGAGGTGTTCAAGGTAAGCCAGAGACCACAACTTCATTGCTTCGGTGCACAAGGCAGAAGACCGAGTGCCCTTGTTTGTTGATGTACCACATTGTTGTGGTGTTGTCTGTCCTGACTTGAACTACCTTGTTCTGGACAGTAGCTGAAAAAGCCTGGAGAACTAAGAGGACAGCTCCAGTTCCAAAAGATTGATGTGGAGCAGAGATTCCTGAGGGACCACACTCCCTGAGTGGAAAGGTCGCCCAAGTAAGCCCCCACCCTAACAGGGAGGCATCCGTGGTGAGGGTGAGGGAATGAAGAACAGGTAAAGGGGACCCCCTGAGTTAAGATTGCTTTGATCCTGCCACCACTGAAGGCCAGGATCAGGGTTTTAGTCACTGGGACTAATTTGGTAAGGGGTCCTTCCTTTGAGACCAGTGGGACCTCAAGTGGAACTGAATGTCTCTCATCTGAAATCTTGCTCCCTGCACGACAGCTGTGGAAGCAGCCATGTGCCCTAGGAGTTGCAGAAAGTGCCTTGCTGGTCGAGAGACCATGGAGGTAAAGGAGGATGCCAGGGCAATGGTCTGTCCACTCTTTCCAAGGGAAGAAATGCCCTGGCTGACTTTGTGTTCAATTCTGCACCTATGAAAGTTAGTACCTGAACTGGTTCCAGAACTGACTTTGGAAAATTCAACAGGAATCCCAGAGAAGTGAGAAGCTGCTGGGTGACTTGCAAGTGGGATTTTACCTGATCTGGAGACTGACCCACTATGAGCCAGTCGTCCAGGTAGGGAAACACAGCAACCCCTTGCCTTCTTAAATGAGCCACTACCACAGCTAGACATTTGGTGAAAACCCTTGGAGCAGAGGTGAGGCGAAGGCATTGCTCTGAACTGGTAGTGGCCAGAGGGCAGTTTGAACCTGAGGTACTTCGGTGAGAAGGCCTGATCAAGATATGAAAATAGGCATCCTTGAGGTCCAGGGAAGCTAGCCAGTCCCTGGCCTTAGGGAAAGCAAAATCATTGCTAGAGTTAACATTTTGAACTTTGGTTTCAAAAGATGCTTGTTCAGGAACCTTAAATCTAGGATGGGTCGCCATTCTCCTGTCTTTTGGGGTAAGGAAGTATCTTGAGTACAGCCCTTGCCCTGATGGCAAGGAGGAACCCTTTCCACTGCTTTGCAGCCTAGAAGAAGAAACCTCTGCTTCCAAAGCAAGGGCTTCTGAAGGATTTGCAGGTGGAAAATGTCTGGCTCTCATCTTTGGGAACTGTTTGAAGCTGAGAACCAGACCTTGGCTTACCACCTCCAGAACCCATTTGTCCGAAGTTAGGGACAACCAGTTCTGGCTGAAATAAACTAACCTGTCCCCGGTGCAGGAGAATCGGCCCTGGGCACCCATCAAGTGCCTGCTTGGCAGCAGCTTTAGGCTGAGGAGAGGAGGCAGGTCTGCCTGTGCCCCGTCTACCTCTGCCTCTGAAAAAAACCCTCTGTGCAAAGGCTGAAGAGGCCTGAACTTGATAAAAGGCCTGTGGAAAGGCCTGCCCCTACCTGGGGGCATGCCTTTGTGGAGTGGCATGCCTCTCCCTTAGCTTGGGCACTTTTGTAGGTAGTTCTGTATTCATCCATCTTTTCATGTAATTTTCTGTTTGATCCCCAAACAGAGAATTTCCTACTACAGGAAAATCCATAGCCTTTGACTGAGTATCTTGGGACAGATTAGTGCATCTGAGCCATGCCAACCTATGGAGAGCTACAGAAGTGGCCATGACCTAGAGAGAAACATCATTAACATCAACAGCAGCATGAAATTGAACTTTAGAGGCTTCAATGCCATCAGCAGCCACTTGTTCCAACTCACTAGCCAGCTGGTCCTGGGCCTGCTTGGCTAACTGCAATATAGTGTCCCATCTAGATTTCTGATATCTAGCCACATAAGCCATATAATTAGCCTGCCTGAGTCCCAAGCAAGCTGCCATATATTGTTTTTGCCATGGCATCAATCTTCCTGGAATCCTTATCAGGAGGATGTGAGGCCAAGGAATATACTTGTCACAGGCTGCAGCTTGAACAACACCTACATGACTACACTGCTCAGTGAGAAGTCTGTATCAGGGCCTGATAAAGTATACCTTCTGTCCATTTTTTATCTACAGGAGGAACAGAATGAGGATTTTTAAAATCTTTGTTGTTTGCTTCCTAAATGACTTATGCAAAGGAATAGACAACCTTCTAGACTCTGGAATATCTATCATTTCTACATAATCAGGCTCCTCTTGGTCATCCACAGCCTCCTCTAAAGGAAGCTGGAGGTTTATACCACCTTTTATAAAACATAAAATGAGAAGGGACTCAGACAGCAAAGGGGAGATTCTAAAGGTTTGTCTGGAGAAATGTCCGGTTCAATGGGACACGTCCAGACCTTCCCAGTCACAAATACACCGATCAAATTCCTCCTCTCCCTCCTGTGCTTCATAAAATCCTCAACATCATAATCCTCAACCATTGGACCTGAACGAGCCACCCTTTCCCAATTGTAGGGGTTCAACAAGTCCCTGAGACAAAGACTAAACAATCTGTATGGCTTTTGCTATCTCTGCAGCAGTTGGAGAGACAATTTTGGACTCCAGACCTGCTGATTTCTTTGTCTTTTACAGGGACTGGTTCCTCTGAACCAGCCTTTCTTTTGCCTGAGGAAGTCTAGCCCTGGTCAGAGGGCACTCCTCTGGTCCAATGGGTGCTGGACCAGGCTGGCCATCCGGTCAGCGGACTTTTGGCCTCTTGTTCCCTGAGCGGCCCAATCTCTTTTCCAGGGTGGCTGCAGGAAATTTTTACACACCTGGCAGTCTGACAGGAGGTGGTCAGCCCAGACAATAGACACAAGTGGTGTGTGGGTCAGCCTTGGCAAAGGCTTCCCCACAGACATCACAGTGTTGAAACCCAGTGGGCCCGGTTTTTCTTTTGGGTTTCTCAGACATAATGCCAGCCTAACCAAAACTTGCCCTTTAAAAGGCATTGCCAGAGCAAGACACCCTTATCGGTTCCTAACCGTGTCACGGTATTTGAAAACCAAGATTTAATCCAAGGTTTTTAGAACCGATAAGAACCGGAACCGCACTTCTAAAAGCCCATTTAAAGATTTAAACGTTATTCAAAGCAAACCGATCGGTTCAAAACTGAACCGATAATGAATTCCACACAGACTTCAATATTTGTACTTACGGTTTACCAGATAGAGCTTTTGACGAAGCGGTAAAATAAACACTTTTGCCGGTTCAAATGAACCGAAGAAACTTGCTTGAACCGTGAAATGAACCGAGCTGAAGGAGCTGATCTCCGGAGCGACTGTTCAGTGAAGCGGAGTAAAGAATCTGGCAGTTTCATTTGAAACTGGCCAGATAGAGCTTTTGAACAGCGCTCACATGTGGAACTCAGGTTTCACTGGAGTTAACTATTTTCTCCGGGGCAGTTCAGAGGCTGAGCCTAACTGCAGAAGTCCTAATATAGCAAGACTTCATGGTGTTTGAATAGAGGTATATACTAAAAGGTGAGCAGCTCTGGAGGCAATATATTCTCTGCAAAGTAGATGGTTTGGCACAAGTCTGTCTGCTGGGCAGCGATTAGCTGGAGTAAGTTGGGTGATTTAATCGAAGGGTATTTAAATTCTTAGATAAGTTTAGTAGGGTTATTAGAGGACGGAGGTGATATGGTTGGAGCTTAGAAGATAATACAGCTAAGGGTCTGCCAGACCTACTGATGAACTAGGGACTCTCTCTCCCGGGGATGCAGAGGAACACACTCTTACCTGGGCTATTATTAATGCAGATAATGATGAGAAGGAATGTTTATGAGGCTACAGGGAGTTTGAGTAAATATAGATTAGTGAGTAAGGAAATAGGTAGCCTATAGGCCCTAATTTTGACTAGGGATGAAGTAAAGACAAACAGGATGGGGAGGGTGATGATTCCTCTGCATATGTATATAGTTATATGTATATAGTTTACACGGTCAGTTTGGGGCTATGTACCCCAGTTACGGGTTATGGTGTATAGCTGTTTACTGTCTCTAAATCTAAAACCAATAAAGATTTGTTTAAAAAAAAAAGATAAACCAATATTCCTTGAAGAGAGAGCTCAAGTCACAAAAGAGCTCCACAATAACAAAGTACCAGGACGGATGGTTTAACTGCTAAACTGTACAAAGCTTTTGGCTTTGAAATACCTAAATATCTATCAAAGTACAGTATATTGTGAAGCAGTAGAAGGGGACCTAACCAAACACTATGAACAAATGTTCATAACCCTGATTCTTAAGAATGGCAGAGATCCCCTTCAGTCTGAAAGCTATAGGCTGATTTCCTTACTAAACTGCGATTACAATATATTGGCTAGAATCCTTGCAAATAGGCTCAAAGTGTTTCTAACATAATTGGGAAGAATCACATGGGCTTTGTCCCAGTGAGGTCAGGCTTAGATAATATAAAGAGATTACTAATGTGATCTGGACATCTACTAGCAGTAAAGATCAATCCATTGTAATTTCTTTAGATTTTTCAAGGCATTTAATTCCTTTGAATAGGATTTTTATTTGAAACCCTAAAGAAGTATAACTTTGGGAATCCTTTTCTTCCCAGGTCAGACTTCTATATACAGCACCTAAGGCTGAACCAATTACCAATGGGTACATTTTCAACCCTTTAATTTATCTAAGTGGTACTAGACAGGGTTGCTCCCATCCCCTTACTTATTTATCCTGGCAACAGAAACACTAATTAGGAGTCTGGAACAGACACTGGAAGTAAAGAGAAAAAGTGTGTAAATCCAATAATAAAACAAATGCCTACACAGATCTCCTTCTTACCCTCACTAAACCTCAAGGTCCATTCATAAACTCTCTAAGGAACTAGAACAATTTGTTATCCTTTCTGGTCTATCAGTCAGCTGGGAAAAATGTAAGTAATAGATATTTCAGGAAAGGTGTCCAGCAGACAGCTATTTCATACTCTAATAGCAGTTGCTGGACACAGGAGGCAATATTTTACCTAGGACTGAAAATTCCAAACAATTTAGGAAAAATAATGGTTCTCCATCTAAAGCCCATGCTTAAAGATTAGAAATAATTCAACCTTGTTAAGTGGAATAACCTGAAGTGTCTATCTTGGGCAAAGTGAATGCAATTAAAATGACAATGGCACCCAAACTGTTTTACCTGTTTCAGAATCTGCCAGTCAAGATTAAAAGTTTAAGTTTAGTCAGATTTCTGCTCAGGTTATAAAGTTTCTCTAGGGTATAAACCCCGAGTCTTTCTATTTCTAAACTTAGGGCACCATGGGTGAGAGAGGATTTGCCCTATCCTGGTGGGAAAGATACCACATTGTACAGTATTTCTCTTTAGGCAAGTGGTTTCATATATTTCACAGACAGGTATAAAAGACACTTCACTCTGGTTTGCACTTGAGCAACAAACAGCTTTGCCTTTTAAATTTTAGACTATCCTTTCATCAAACCACCCAGAAATCTGTTAACAGTGAGAGAATCTCTTATGCATGGACTGGTTATCAGGAGGACTCAGGATCTTTTCAACTATAAGAGGTTCCTAGAAATGTAATAACACAATGGGGTAATCCTGAGATAAAACATGGAGGGTAATATTAGAGGTTGCAGGATGGAGCAAAATGACCTATTAGATTCTACCTCTAAGGTACTGCTGTCCTTGAAGATAAATTTGGCACTTTTTTACAGGTTAGAGCAGCCTTGTGGAACTCAATTTTAAACGAAGATTATAAACTACAGCCATTAGAAGATGACTGAGGTAAGATTGTCAGATTGGCTGTGATGAGAATGGAGTAACATGGTTATATAAATAGTAAATAATGAAGACACTAAGTCATTAACAGCTCTAGTGAAAGGTAAGTGGAAGCAGAATTAGGGCATACCATAGCTGAGGAGGAACTGTTGTTCAACCTGGGCCATCGCCTATTGGTCCTGCAGAGAAGTCCAAGGTAGGGCCATCCAGCTTAAGATTTTGCACCATTATTACTTGTCCCCTTTGGAATGGAAAGAATGCATTACCTTCAGATGGCCCTTGCTAGCGATAAAATAATCCGCATGCAGGACTGTTACACATTCTGTGGAATGCCCCTGCATCTTAGACATCTCGAGGAAGGTACATGACATTTGTGAGGCAATCACACAAGCAAAGTTTTCATTATTACCAGAAATATCCATTGCAGGCATCACTGATAATTTAGACCATTTGAATAAACATCAGTTAGGATGGGTTCTAGCTGCATCTCTTTCTCTAAAGGACTTTACATTCCTCTTAGAAAACTCCTTCACTCCCTCCTTGGTGACTGCCTTGCAACAGTGGCTCAGAATGATAGAATATGTCATCTGCTTACAGATCAATCCCACATCTTTAACCTGGTTGGAGCCCCTTTCCTTGAATATAGATCAGCTCCAGCTTGATAGCTGAAAGGTATTTTAACAGATTTTTGCCACAATGTTTCTTTGTCCCATGTTAGACAGAATCAGTTCTATACCAAAGGTATTTCTGTATCCTCCTTTTAAACTTACAGTAATATACTCTATCTGTACTTATATTTCAATGCGCTGTCCTACCTTTGACTGTAATTTATTATAATTTATTGTAAGTTAGCTGCAATAATTGAATCTTTTTTCTTTTCTTCCTGATCCCTTTTATTATTATATAAATTTCCTTTTATCTAGATTGTAGAATTTACTCATAACTATGTTATATCTGTCTGTTGAAATTTGAAAATAAATTATTTAATGGAAAAAAAGTATTTCTAAAATTAAACAGAAATATGTGAAATGATATAATAAAAGGGTTGCACTGGATGGATCTGTAGGTGAAAGAAAAAAGTGGACTTTGATGAATAAAGAATACAGTTAGGTATGATGTCTACTAATTATAAGGACTAAAGCATTTAATGTTCCTGATGGTCTCAACCCAAAACTCCTCTCCCTCTCTGCTTCAGCCACTGCCTACCCCTCTCAGTAATCTTACATCTTTCATTCTTTACTGCCTCGGTCCCTCTTCATGGAAACATGCTGTGGTCCTCCTTTACCCAAAGGGGTGACCCTTCTTCCCCTGCAATTATCGCCCCATTTCTCTCCTCCCTACCCTTGCCAAGCTTCAAGAACATATTGTTCTCTCCCAACTCAGCTTTTTCTCTCTGACATTTCCTTTTCACTCCTTTCTAGTCTGGTTTCAGGAAAACCCATACCACCACCTTTCTCCTAACACAGATTCCATCCTAACTTGAATGGACAATGGACAAATTACCTCTGCCATTTTGTTGATCTGGCAAGGCCTTTGGCACCATCTCTCTCCTTCTCCTCAACTCACTCATGGCAGTTGGCCTAGCTCCCTTCACCACAAACTGCTTCAAGGCCTACCTTATTGGCAGAACCCAATCCATTAACATCTTGGACACCACTTCCACTCCCCTCCGATAAGTACTGGAGTCCCCAGGGCTCAGTATTAGGGCCTCTCCTATTCTCTATTTTCATAAATGACCTTCCCTCTGTTTGCTCCACATCCTCAGCTATACATATGTATATTGATGATACAGTTGATGATACAGTCCTGTTAGCATCTGACTCCTGTCCTGTTGAGGTTACAATCAGCTTACAGCAAGACTTTGAGAAGCTTCAGCTCTGGTTTGCTAACCATCACCTTTTCCTCAATGCCAAGAAGACAGTCTCCATGATCTTTGGCACAAGGCAGAGACTCTCTAGGTTTCCATCCCTACCCACTTTCCACACCATTAATGAGACTTTACTTGAGGACACATCCTCCTTCAGGTACTTAGGTGTTTGGTAAGATCAACACCTAAACTTCTCTGTACATATTGATGCCATCCAGAAAAAACTACACCCCAAGCTTGGTGCCTGTTCAGAAACTGTAGTTGCATCCCTCCTCACAGCTAGGCGTGAGCTTGTTCAGAAGATGATACTACTCATTTTCGGCTACTGTGACATAGTCTATGGTGCTGCCACTAAGTACTCACTGGCCAGACTGGACATCCTATTCAATTCCTTCTGCCACGTTGCCTGGATGCCCCCTCACACCCATCACTGTGATCTTTATCATGCCTATCCTTCTCATCTCTTACAAATAGATGACTCTCCACTGTGCTAAATTCATCTCCAAGCACTGGTTGGGTGAGCTCCTTCCTACCTCACCTTCTCCTTTATATCACCCCTCCACCCTCCCATTCCCTTAGATCACCCAATTCCCTTACCTGCTTGTCCCCCACAGATCGACCCAAATTGGCCAATCCAGTTTCTCTCACTGCCTACCAGAAATCTGGAACTCCTCCCATCTCACATATGGCATTCATCCTCTCCTACTCCATCAGCTCTGCCTCAAAATTACCTTGCACCTAGCTGCTCCTAACATGTCACTATCTAATTCCTCTCTTTAAGCCCTGGACAAACCCTTCTTCTCTATTCTCACCTTCATTTACCACCTCAAAGGGCTTGTATCTCTGATCTCTCTCTTCCCCACAATACTAAAGGGTCTCTCTGGGACACTGCATTATATCCATCTCTCTGGTCCCACAAGTCCGATTGCAGGGTTCCTCTCACCCGAGGAGTATCCAATGATATTCTCCCCCCCTCACCTCTCCTCCTCTTTCCCCATTTCTTTCACATAAGCACTTGTTTACTTATTAACCTGGGACTTATTATTGTCCACTCTTTCTACATGTTATGCTCAACACTGTTGTAACACCTTTTGTAATACCTGTCTTACAACTGTATGCTTATGTTGATCTTGTAAATTGAATGTTTATTGTCTCATTCCTATTGTACCCCTTCACCCCAGGTTGCACCAGAAATGAGCAACTTGTTGCTCAATGTGTCTTCCTGGTGAAACATTTCAATAAATAAACAAATAAATGTCAGGGAAAGAGATGTGCAATAACCTATAAGCTTTTGGATAGTGTTAAGGATGGAGATAAAGTTCTATTTTTGTAATTCATATCGTATGTGTTCCTTGCTATGTAAAGAGATATTTTTAACAATTATGTACTATTTTATCATTGAGATTGGAATAACCTTGTGTTGAGCAATAAACAAACAAACAAACAAAGCATAACATTTCTGATACTTTCAACATCACTATCTTCCTTAACGTAATTGTCCATAACACTATCAGGATCATTAGTGACAATAAGTTCAGAACTATCTGGTATGTCACAGGTTGTGTCTCTTGGTCAGAATCTACCTCTGGAGCTCAATTATTTCCACAAGATGCAAGGAGTTGACTATATCAGAGTTACATGCTGCACCTCATTTTCAGGGGCTGTGGAGAAGGATGGCAGATTAGGCAGTCCGAGGGTCCAGCTTCATCTCCCATATTACACAGGGGTTTCTGTAAACAGCTGACTCAGTTCATAAGATGGATAATAGTGGCCTCACACTCACTGCCATCAGATTCAGACTGGCTGTCGAGTTCATTGAGAACATGGCTGATGGAAAGCCTTGACTTCTTCTAACCGAGGAAGAGGTTAACTGTTTCTTTTTAGCTGCAGCTCAGGTTACAAGCCCAGGAGGGCAGTATCTTGGAGTACAGAGACAATAATCATTTGCCCAATTGGTAACAAGTTGTTTCTGTGCATTGCCTTTTACAGCTTGTGGATCATTTCTGGATGCCCTTCTAAACTGGTAACTCTTCCAGCTTGCTGACAACAGTGTATGTGTGTGGTGGTGTCTTGAGTTTTCCATGTAGTCCTAAATTCCTTAGCAAGACTTGATCTCCAGATTGCAGCTCTTGGCCTTAACATGTCTGTCGTGCCTTTCTTTGTTTGCTAAGTTTCTTTTGGCCGCCATGGTGGCCTAGCTGGTAGGCATGCTTTAACTGAGCTTTTAGTTTCTGGACATACTGGAGGTAGTTCTCTGCTTTGACTTCTTCAGGGACAGTCCAAAACAGATATCTACTGACCAACTTGCTTCTCGACCAAACATCAAGTGATGAGGGAGAACCCAGTTGCATCACTTTGGGTGCAGTTATAGTAATGAACTAATGTGCTGATCTGTTGACTCCATCTTCACTTATCTCTGGGATGAAGGGTGCCCAGCATGTCTAGTAATGTGCAATTAAATTGTTCAGGTTTTGGGTCCGCTGACAGTGCTAAGGGGTAGTTCTGGACTTTCACATCGCCCAGAGTGAACATTTCTTTAATCTAATGGCTTTCAAAATCTCCTCTGATCAGAATGAATTCTCTGAGGAGCACCATAATGAGCAAAAAATTTTCTATTAAAACTTTGGCTATGGTGGATGCCTTTTGATCCTTGGTTGGATAGGCCTGGGTGTAGCAGGTAAAATGATCAGTCACCATCAGCACATTACCAATATTCTTTTGAATTGGTTCTAAGCACAAGAAATCAATACACACAAGCTCTATGGGCACTGGAGATGTTAACTAAGAGTGCAGCCCTCTGGGGCTGAGCTTTTCTCTGCAGGCAGTGATTACAAGTTCTGATGTGCATCTCTATGTCAGCTCAATGGTATGCCACTAAAATAGGCATGGACTAAGTCTAATGTTCTGTCACAACCATTTGGTCATGGAAGGCATGTAAAACCACGTGTTTAAAAGCTGTAGGTAATACTAGTTGTTTGGCAACTTGACCTTGTCTGTTGGTAGTTTCTTGGTAGAGCAGTTTGTTGCACAACTTTATCCTGGGTCCCTCTCTGAACAGCAGAGCAGTTCCAGTATCTTGAGTATGAAGTTTGGATACATTTCTCCCAGCATGAATGGTCTCCAACACAGGCTTAATTATAGGATCTTAGGATTGGGTCCACTGAATATTGTTAGAAGTAAGTTGAGACAGAGGGCTGAGGTACAACGCTGCAAGATGGCAGTAGGCTGCAGGAACACAAGTGTCAGGAAGGCCCAGACAGTTCACCAGACAATCAACAGTTTCAGAGGATGGGTGTTCATCTTTATCAAATTTCTGACAAAGGGCTTTAACAGATTGTTCAGACATTCTCACCCACACATAGCTGGTGTCAGCTCTTCTCGAGAGGGTGTCAGTGTCAATGTGATTTAGGCAAGGTCGATACTCTACTGAATAGTCATAGGTGGAGGGCCGATAGCCAGTGGTGCTCAGTGGTATCCAAGTTTGCTGAGGTTTGAACCTATGTAATGGGGCTGTCAGTTTTACTAGGATTTTTGCACCATAAAGGTATTCATGAACTTGATCGATGATCGCCCATTTTAGTGCAAGGAACTCAAGTTTGTGGACAGGGTCATTCTTTCATGTCAGGCTCCTGCTGGCAAGCGCCACTGGGTGCAATCCTTCCTCATACTGATTTATAGGTCTTCAAGGTCACGTGACCGACTCCTTCAGTGTTTACCAAGTCCCTTTTTCCATTAGTTGGTTATATTTTGTGACCACTAGGAGTCACCAGTGCACATTCCTTTCATACTTTCCCTTCCATTTTTAGCTCAGTCCCTTACCACAATCTGGCTATGAACCTGATTGTTCTCACCTCTCCCTTACTTCTGTACATTTTTTTCACTTGCCATTCAGGGTTCTGAATCCTTGACCCTTCACATCACTGGCGGGTACCTACCACTGCTCTACTGGCCAGGTTCACTGACAGTTGTTGCAGCTATTAAGCAATAAGGCATGACCAGGTTAGATTAACAGTCTGTTAATCACCCCTACGGTGTAATGTGACATGAGGTACAGCCGAAAGTGCCATATTGCCTTAGGGATGATTAACTGACTGTTAATCTAACTCCTGGGAGTGCTTTATTGCTTTTATAAAAAATTGTTCTAAAGAAAGAGGGTTAAAAGAGTACTTTTTAATGTTTCCTCATATAGAGGAGATTTGTAATAAAATAGTTCTTCCACCAACAGTTTAAGAATGCTGGTTCAAAATCAGAATGCATCATTCTAGTCATTCAGCAGTGCTTGAGGATGGAATGATGACAGGAACAATCCATGTATCATTGTGATCAGGCTGTACATGACAGTATAACATGGTTTAATGTAAGGCTGTTGGAATTCTAACAGTCAATCAGATTGCAGCAATTCTGAGAACCTTTTTATAATCTATTTTATCTATCTTGTGTATTTGCCCATCCATCATCTGTCTTCGTCATACTCTACCCACCCCCACCCCACCAAACCTGAACTGGAATTTTTGGCTGGTACACTTTTTAAACCTTTGTATGTACAATCTACTTTTAGACATTTATCAACATACTGAGCAGAATAACCTTTACTACTGCTAGGTGTGCAACTATTTAATAGGCTTGTTTTAAATTCTATTTACCTACATTTGTTGAAGCATGGCTCGCAAGGGAGGTGAGCAGAGGTGACAGTGAAAAGACATAGATACTGACTGAATACTTTTGCTCAGTATTCACAAAATAAGAAGACGAGGAGTTACCTAAACCAAACAATAAAAAGCACTCTGGGCAGGGGGTCGACACCAGTCCATTTACAGAAGAAAGGTCCTGAAAGAACTCCTAAAACTCAAGGTGGACAAAGCAATGGGGCCTGATGGGATTCACCCCAGAATCCAAAAAGTAAGGGGACCTAGTGACACCACTGACTACCTTTTAACAAATCATGGGAGGATGAGGTGGTACCTGAGGACTGAAGGAGGGCAGATGTGATTCTCCTTCACAAAAGTGGGAGCAAGGCAGAAGCAGGAAACTACAGACCTGTTAGTTTTACCTCAGTGGTGGGGAAAATGATGGAATCACTTCTGAAAGAAAGAATTGTTAAGTACCTAGAGACCAGCGGGCAGGACCCAAGGCAGCATAGATTCATAGCAGAAGCTCATGTCAGATGAATCTAATAGATTTATTTGACTGGGTGACCAAAAGTAATAGACCAGAGGGGCTGTGGATATGGCCTACCTAGACCTTAGCAAGGTATTTGACATAGTCCCACACAAAGATTAATAATCAAGTTAGCCAGCCTGGGAGTGGATCCCAGGGTGGTAGCCTGAGTAACAAATTGGCTGTACAACAGGACACAGATGGTAATAGTAAATGGAACTCACTCTGAAGAAAGTGGGGTTACTAGTGGGATTCCTCAGGGTTCAGTACTGGTTCAGTCCTTTTAATGTCTTCATAGGAGACATTGCAGAGGTCTGGAAGGAAAATCGCCTCTTTGCAGATGACACAAAGATTTACAACAGAGCTGATACACAAGGGGATGGAAAAGATGAGAAGGGACTTGGTGAGGTTGGAGGAATGGTCAAACGTCTGGCGACTTAGATTCAATGCAAAGAGAGGTGCAAGTAATACACCTGGGAAACAAAAACCCAGGAGAAAAGAGTACATATTGGTGGGGAGGTACTAACAACAACAAATGGAAAAAGGACTGGGGTAATTATATCAGATGACCTTAATGTAGGCAAGCAATGTGAGAATGCAGTAAGGTGAACTGAGGATACTGGGATGCATAGGGAGAGGCATCACAAGTAGAAAAACAGGAAGTGGTCATCCCTCTGTACAGACAATTGGTGAGTTACCATATGGAGTACTGCGTGCAGTTTGGAGACCCCATATCTACAAGCACATAGACAGGATGGAAGCGGTCCAGGAGAGGAAACTAAAATGGTGCAGGGTCTGCTTCTGAAACCGTATGAAGAGAGACTGAGTGAGATTAATATGTACACCCTTAAGGAAAGGAGGGACAGGGGTTACATGATAAAAACTTTCAAGTACCTCAAGGGAATCAACAAACTCCAGGAGGGTAGCATCTTTCAGAAAAGAGATGTGCAAGAACAAGGGGGCACAATTCAAAGATGGGGGCAGCTCAAGAGCAATGTGAGGAAATATTTTTCATGGAGATAGTGGTGGACACCTGGAATTGTCTTCCTGAGGAGGTGTGGATCTAAAACAGTGGGGAAATTCAAGAATGCATGGGACAGACATAAGGGAATTATAGTGGAGGGTAGGAAGAAGTAGGCTGTTGGTAAACTTGATCTTCAGCTTATCCAATAGGTAGGGAAGAAAAAATACTCACCATAGTAATGTTGCTTCTTCAAATGGAGTCTTACTACATTCTGACTATATGCAGTTAGCCCCAGCACTTGAACCGCTCCAGAGAGGTTAACTCTGTGCCAGGGCATAGAACATTGAGCTCGAGCTCGGTTTTCAAACCTCTGTCCCTGGTACTCCTTAGTGTAACCGTCAGATTCTTGAGCACTATGCTAACTAACTAACAATTTAGAAATTGTTTTTTTATTTTTATAAGCGGCAATACTATATATTTTTAGGGTCCAAAAGACTCAAGTCGAGAACCCCAAAAGAATCCAAGTAGGTAGTGAAACAAAACAATATCTTTTAAATAATAACCAAGAAGACCTCAAACTAAATAAGAGGTAACCAAGGTACACCTCTGGGGCAGTACTGTGCTTGCCAGACCACATCCCAAAACAACTAGGTTCCAGTAGGGGTGGCAAGAAGGAGGTCAGAATAGAGCAAGACTCCATCAGAAGAAACATTACTATGGTGAGTAATTCTTTCTTCAAACAACATGAAGTCTTGCTGTATTCTGACTATCTGAACTACCAAGCAGTACCCCTTGGAGGAGGAAGTTACAGAACCTATTTTGGGAACAGGCTCTGTAGCACTGCTGTGCCAAACCTAGTATTGCTTCTGGACTGGATGTCAAAGAAAGTAATGCTTGGTAAATGTATGAACAGTTTTATAGGTGGCTGCTTTAGATTTCCACTAAGGGTATGTCTCTAGCTGCTCAGACAGAAGCAGCTGTACCTCTAGTAGAGAGTTATCCCTCAGGCCTGAGGGGCTCTTTCCCCAACTTTGAATAGCAGAACTGTATACAGGATACAATCCACCTAGCAATAGTTCTTTTAATAGCAGGTTTACCTTTTCCACTTCTCCATAAGTGAGAAACAGCTGTGAAGAGTCATTCCTGTGGTCCTTAGTGTGTTCTATGTAATAACTAAGGGCCCTCTTAACATCAAGACTGTGTAGCCTTCTCTCCCCAGAGGAAGAATGGTCAGTGAAAATTCAGGCAATGACACAGACTGATTTAAGTGAAAGTCTGAAACCACCTTAGGAAGGAACTTTCTGTTGGTTCGAAGGAGGAATCTCCTGAGCGATTTTACAGTTAGGCGGAATAAAGAATCTGACGGTTACACTAAGGAGTACCAGGGACAGAGGTTTGAAAAACGAGCTTGAGCTCAACGTTCTATGCCTTGGCATAGAATTAACCTTTACTCTCGGAGCAGTTCAAGTGCTGGGGTAACTTATATAGTCAGAATACAGCAAGCCTTCATGTTGTTTGAATGGGCAGACTAGGTGAGTCAAGTGGTTCTTATCTGCTGTCTAAGTCTAAGTCTTTGTCTGAGTTTTATTTATATCTTTGTTTTTCCTTATATCAGACAGCATCATTGCCTTGAGTATTAAGCAAAGCCCTCTAATAGTGAAGCTAAAGAACAAAACATTGCTTCATTTTACTAATCCTTTAAACTGAATTTATTTCAGGAACTTGGCCTAGATTATACAAGTCTGGCCTATACTACTGGTCTCCGTGTAAGAGTCCTGTTAATATATGCAAGTTAATTGACCCTGGCCTTAACCCTCACATATTGACTAGCTTATTGTTGCTTTCTGGGGATGTGGAGTTAAATCCTGGACCCCCTGCCTCAAACTTTGAAAATAAGTCTGACTACTTCATGCCTGTAAAGGGGGCTAAGGATAGTTCATATGAATGTGAGAAGCATAGCCACAAAAATGCATGAGATTGAGGTCTGGGTGAATTATTATATCCCTGATGTCTTGGCTATTTCTGAAACTTGGCTTTGGCCCACAATTCTTAATTCTGATATAACACTCCCAGGGTATCACATTCACAGAAAATACAGGCCCAATGGTAAAGGGGGGAGTTGTGTTCTATATAAAAGACACGTTTACAACTGAGGCCATTCCACAACCTAATGAAAATTAGATGTCTTTTGAATATCTTGCTATTAGACTTAATGTAGGCCCTCAAAAAAAAATAAACATCTACTGTATTTACAACCCCCAAAACAGCAAACAGGGTTTTGAGATTTTCAGACTTGATGTCACACAGTGTTAATGGCGAAACTATAGCAGTGGGAGATTTTAATTTAAATTGGGATAGTAACAATCTTCTGTTTAAAACTACTTTTAAATTCAGGGCCACAGTAGTTAATAACATCCCTACTCGACTTAATCTTAAAACCAACAGGCATACATTGCTTGACTGGTTTTGACCAATAGAAATGACCGTAGTATACCAAGTGGCCTGACTTGGATTCCATCAGTGACCATCACCCAGTTCGGGATACGGAAGGGTGGAAGAATTTCTAAACCTCCACCTAAATATTTAGAGTTTAGATGTTACTCTAAATTGGATGTTCCCAGCTTTCTTAGTGCTTTTTCAGACACTTACTGGTCTTATCTAAATCTCATACCTGGCGTAGACTGTGCTCTAGATTTTTTCTCTAGCACTACCCATATGAAAGTTGTAAATAAGTGTTTTCCTTTAGTTAAAAGGAGAGTTAGTGGAAGGAGACTAAGTGGTTTTCTAGAACTTTAATTAAACTAATGAGGGAAGAGACACTGCCTGGAGAAAGTATAGGAAAAGTGGTACATCCATTGATTTAAATGCTTTCCGGTTAAAGGTGGAATTTGTGTAAAAGGAAGTTAAGTTAGCTAACATACATTACTTTCAGAAACAGCAACAGGCCAATCTTTCCAACCCCAAAAAGTTTGGAGCTCCATCAAATCTTTATTTATTCCCCAATGACAGAGGTCCCTGTATGCTAAAAATGGGGACTCGCTAACAGACTCTGCATTTATTGCACAGGAATTCAATTCCCAGTTCTCTAATCTAGATTCATACCTCAGGGGCCTCTTGGACCATACTAATCACAGTGCTTTACAAGATCAAGCTAACTGCTGTACTATACTGAACTAACCTGAACCATCAAATTCTACTTGAAAACTGTCAAGAGTTCTGAGGTGTTAAGACTCATAACTAGGCTGAAGCCGACAAAGTTCCTGGCTGCAATGAGCAATCACCCAAAATCCTGGCTCTTGCCTCTTTTCAACTTACATACTTGATTAGTCTTATTTTTAATTTATCCTTAGAAGCGTGCCAGATACCAAATTTATGGAAAAAATCATGCATTGTCCCAATCTTTAATCTGGCCACAAACTGAATTCTATAATTGTCGCTGTATCTCAATTTTGTCTGCTTTATTAAAACTTCAAGAAAAACTGGTATACAGACAGTTTAGAATTATGTCACGATCCATAACAGTCTCCCCTAACCAACATGACTTTGGGGGCACTGTACTAGAGACTGCCTTGGTTGGGTTCATGGACACTGTCCTCAAGGCCACCGCAGTGGTCATTTAACGGGGGCAGTGTTCATGGACCTGGATGTTATTGACCATACAGTTTTACTGGATTGACTATCTGGATCGGGGTGGAGGTCCAGTCTTGTCTTGGTTCAGGGACTATCTTGCTAATGGGCTGCAGTGTGTTAAGTTAAATGGAATATGTTCCTCTTATCAAGAGGTCCAGTGTGGGTTGCTCAGGGCTCCATACTGGGCCCTCTACTTTTTCACTGTTCATAGACCTTGTAGTGAAAGTGGTGGAGCATTGTGACCTGCTGTTATAAGCAGATGATGCAGTTTTATGCACCCATGATTCTAATGTTACCATTATTAATCTATTGAGTACTAAATTTAACAATATGCAATCCTGGTTTCTCAAAACAATCTAGTGTTGAATAAGCTAAAGACCAAGTCTATGATATTTGGATCAGAACATAAATTAAAAAAAGCATTCTGGTAATTTCCATGCTGGCATGCTGGGGTGGGGTTATAGAAGTTGTTAAATCATTTAAATGTCTAGGCTTGTACCTAGATCAGTCATTAAAATATAATATTCACATAGATAAGGTTACTGCCAAGTTACATTCTAAAATTGGTACTCTGTCGGCTTTCTAAATTTCTGACTAAAGATTCTCGTAAAACTGTTGCATAATATTGTTTGTTACTGGTCCTAAATTATGCTTCTTTAATTACCAATGCCTCATCTTCTTCCTTTATTTCCTGAAGGAAACATTGTTATATAAAATTGAAACGTTTGTATTAATGCACATTCCCAGACACATCACTGTAATATTTTGACTAGCCTTGAATGGCTATCCATTCAAAATACTCATAAATTGCTATGTCATGTTTTACATTTAAAATACTACTTACAGGTATTCCAACATCACTTCAAGCCCTTTTGAATACATATAGTTCCCCATACAGTTCATGGTTATCTACTAAGACCCAACTGACCCCTCCCTTGGTCTGTACAAACTAAGGGAAAAGGTCCTTCGCTTATTGTACTGCAACAGTGTGGAACCTTTACCTGATTAAGTAAAGTCATCTTAGTCAATCACCACTTTCTCCACTGCTGCTTTCATTCATTAAAAAAATGATTGATTGCTCTTGTGTAAAATGATGTGTTAACTGTTTATTATATTTAATGGTTGATTAATGTATTCCATGTCTTTAGTTTGTCTGTTGAACCTACTGACTTCAGGTCATGCCTGAAAATGGGATCTTGTATCTCAGTGTACCTACCTGCAATTAATAATAGAAGAAATTGCACTGCTCTTGCAGATTTTGTGATCAGAAAACACAGTATTCTCTAGGTATCGAGAATGAGGTTAGAGGCAGAGTCCATTATGAGTGCTGTCAATCATGTGGTTACAATTACATGAGAATTCACACTCACTCCTGGATTAAAACAAATACCTTTGATCATAACTCATGCAGCTTTGCTGCAACATACAACACACACACAAATGTGGTAACAAAATGTTTTGGATTACTGGGGATACTGAGGAAGGTCCCAAATGTTTGTTCTGACATCCAGAAACTATACAGGATATTGTGGTTTCCAGCCACTTGTCCCCCACACAGCAGAATATAGCATGATTATCTCCGCATCCTTTGGTCACGCACAACTTAGGAAAAGTGCATGTACTGTACTGTCTGTACATCAACCAAAGTAAGCTTATTACTGACCCAAATTCCTGAGGAAAATTTTAACTTGAAACATTTGAAACTGTGAGACATTTGGTGGTATTTACTTACTGTTATAGTTCATACTAATTAAATTCATGACCAGGAGCCAAGATGGCAGAAGAGGAGGTCAGGTGTAAGTGAGATCTGGAGCAGACCAGTCAACCATATCAGCATTAAGGATGAGAAAGCATAGCAAGTGAAGAAAATGAAAAATAAACCTTTGGGACTTGGCACCTGCTTGATCCCCCTACCAGCTGTGGCATGAATTGTTGTCTGGTATGTTGAAAAGTTTCTATAGTTTGGCTGAATTAACACTGGGAGAATTGTAGAAGACACATCAAGATGAATTAGGCAAACAAGAATTTGGGACTTTCACTGAGCTTCAGAATGGGCAGCAGAGAGATACATGCTATTAGGGAAGACAGGACCTCTAGGAATGAACTGAGAATAGTTGACCAAGAAGAGCAGCTTCCTTCAATCCAGAATCAACCCTCCCTTGTGAACCTGAGTAAAACAATCGCCAGGATCCGACAACAAGTAGACATTGCTCAAGCTACAGGTAGGGAGAGTACATTTTTAAGTCAATAATGGTAGCGCTATCTCCTGTAGCACAGAAGAAAGACATATTAAACTCTACCAGTGAGATTACAGCTGAAAGGAGGGTAGTATGAGTTGCAGAAATAAGCTGCTTAACAGTACTGCCTCTATTCAAACAGATAAAACCATGTTAAAGAGGGTAGTGGGTATGGTAGTGAAAAATTCAAATACAGAAATAACTGATAGCTCTTATGAGAGCACATAGCAGATATTGAACTCCCATTAAAAGGTACAAGTGAGGAAACAATATTGTGAATGAGGGTACTGCATGGGAAAACAGACCTCATAAACACAAATAGCTACCAAGGGAGTGGGAAGATTCTGGAAAAAGTAAAGATATAGCAACACTAGCTGTACAGCTCCCAACACTCTCCCAGTATATATTTATAAGAGATTTTAATATCAGCATAACAAATTTTGCCACTGTCGCTGACAGATGCATTGGGGCATTAGGGTCCAAGTTTAAAAAGTGTCTGGAGTTTTCAACAGCTGAGGCCCTGCAAACTAATATTGGGACAGATATACTACAAAGAAAAAGTAAGAAATCTAGACTCAGAAATATGGAGCCCTTTTGTCCTAAAAGAATACTCGTGATGTTTCAAAATTTAAACCAACATGAGACAGTGAGTCCATGCAACTAGAAAGTAATTTATTAAGATAAGAATGCATGGCTGGGGCAGGAGTAAAAGCAAAACAGAAGCAACTGGAAAGCAAGGAATATAGAAGATGAGCAAAAGAGGAAAAATGAGAAATTAAAGTGAGGAAGCAAGTAGGCTCAGACAACTCACGGAGAAGCACACAAGAATTCTCTAATTATCAAAATATTGACCTCCAGAAATGAGAGCTGAAATGAAAGCAAGTTTTCACAGATTAATAAACCACTAGTCACCCTCTCAATACCAATTACCAGCATAACCAACAAAACAGAATCCCTCTGTACTAGACCGCAAGAGGTACAGGAAAGAATAAGTAAACATGAAGACTGGGAATCCATTGGCATCAACAGTAGCATATCATACAAAAGAACTGGAAGCATTTAAGTGAAAAGTGGAAGATCTGGACACAAGAATGGGCAACCTGAAAATAGTGAAAATTTCAGAGGTGGAAGGAAGTGATCCGGTAAAATTTTGGAAGAACTAATAACAGAGGGCAGGAAAAGACACAGACAAGGTATAGCTGGATCGAGCACATACTGTAGGGTAGCAGTAAAGTGCAACTGTAAATGCAGACATCCTAGATTTGTCTACATCAAGCCACACCACTACCAAGACAGAGAAACACTGCTATATAAAGTGAGAATGGAAAAAGAATACAAATAAGAGGATCACATTACAGGTGTAACTAGACTTTACTCAGATTCACGGTAAAACCAGAATGCATTCAACTCTGTCATGGATTTACCAAGACAGAATCACATCAAATTTGCCTTATTGCCAGCAAGACTCTGGATGAACTTTCATGGCACCACATATTTCTTTAATGCACCAGAGAGGCAGAAAAGACTTTGAGACCTTTACTACAAGAGCAAGATCTGCTGCTGATATAAGCAAAGCAAATAAAAGAACAGATAAGTAAGGGTCTTACAGGGACAAAGAGAAGCTTACAGGTCTAGCCTTAGAATATACACATCTTCAAAGAACTTGGAGTAGTACTCCTGAAGGGTATCCCATGACTTTGGTGACTGTGATTGGGTGCCTACTGAAAGACAACCAATTGTAGTGTCTGTCATTGGCGAATAGGGAAGGTGGGCAACTGGATTGGGGTTGGTGGGTGAAATAGCAACATCCTGTTACTACATGCCTATGCGTGGAAGGAAGCGAGCATGCAGAGCATGGGGTGGGAGGGACTGAGGGTTGTAGGGGTGGTACTGCAGCAAGCTGCGAGCTGCTTCTGTGGCATGGTGGGTAGGTTCAGGACTGGGGTGCGAATGGTTCTGGGTTTGATTCTGAGCACAGGTACATTTTGTTTCGCCTGGTCCATATTGTTTTCTGCATTTGCACCCTCAACATGCACTCCACTGGGTTGAGAATCCTTAAGTAGGGGTGGGGAGTGGCGCCCCCTGTGGGGGTGCAAGGGCACAGCCCCACATAAAGTGGAAAACTCCAACTTCCCAGCACCATTTTGCTGTGTGCAGTTCTCCACATAAAGCAGAAATTCCAAGCTCCCAGGTGTCATTTTGTTGTGCATAGCCAAAATATTTTTTGGCAATGTCAGTCACCCTAAAGAGATCGGTGATCGCCATTATCACATAAATCCACTTGAAGCAAGATGTTGAAGAAAGGGCTCAGGCGGCACCTGCCTCTCAGAACAACATCAGAATGGCCCAAATAGGACTTCCAGAGATGACACAGTCTAAGATGGTGGGTGAGAGTTTAACTCTGTTGCCACCTACTAATAAGTGCAGCTGCTTTCACAATAATAGAATTTAGCAGTGTAGTTTTAAACTTGTGTGTCAGCTGTTCTGCCTTCTATGGGACATAAAAAGAAATCCTTGAAGCTTGGTGCCCTGATGGACAGTTCCTCCGTTTCTGATCAGCCGGTGGCCCTAGGATGCATCAACTTTGAGTATGGTGATGGTCCCAGTCCCACCGGGGTCTTACAGCCTACTAATGCAACAATACAGGACAAGCTCTGGGGTTTTGGGCTAATTCTGAGCCCTGCAGATTGATTTCAAGTGATCTCTAACAGCTTTGGAGACCCAGGTTGGCAAACAGGAACAGAGGTCACAGGTACCAATACCCAGGTCGATCACCTGGCATGCGTGTTACTTAAGTTATGCAAGATCAGCAGAGTTACAAGATCACTGCAAGGACCTTGAAAATCAATCCTGCTGCAACAGCCTACATATATATGGAGTGCCAGAGGGGAGGACGGTCATGACACAATTTGTTTTACAGTAGCTGTTTTCATTACTGGGTATGGAAGTTCTCTCCTGCCACAAACCTGAATGGGCATATTGGGCCCTTTCAAGAAGCCCTCTACCCTTGGACCATGGCCTCGCTCCATAGTTGTACATTTCTTGAACTTCGTACTAAGTAGGAGCTTCTCATTTGGGCCTGGTGCAGGGTCTTTGATACATAAGGGACATCAACTGTACATTGATAATGATTATTCTGCCTTGCTGATGGGCAAAAGATGTGCTTATGCTCCCGTTCTGAAACTTTTAAAGACATAAACTTAAATATTTCCTCCCTATCCTGCCAGACTTCAAATGCATTTTTCAGATGGGACTCGTAGTTGTGAAGATCCTGAAGCAGCTCATGAGAAACTTGAGACTTGCTATAGATGTTCTGATGGACCAGATAGACTATGAGGCTTTGAGAGAGATGCACCCCTTTGGAAGGATCTGTGAGTAGCGTTCCCCACAGCAAGAACACCAGCAGGATCAAGCCTTGATGGAGGTTAAAGGGGACAGGAATTGATTACTTATGTGCAGCTGTTTGAAATGTGTTTTCATAAATGATATTCATACCTCTAAATGATCCCTATTTAACTATGCATGAAGAAAGGCTGAAGCTGTCAGTTGTGTTTTGTGTTGTTTTATAAAATGGCAAGAAAAAATCTAGAAATCTCATTGGCCAAGACAGATCAGCTGACCGTACATTAATTCTCTGTATGCACAGTCATCCTGGTCCTAAACCACCTACACAATGAACAGATCGGTCCTCCCACAACCAGAACTATCTTCCATCAGTCTCCCTACAACCAGAACTGATCTTCCACCACAAGCATGCTGCTACCTTTACACTGTAGAAACCTTCAACTGGGCCCTAAAATTAAAAGTATTTTAAATATAAAATAAAACAAATTAATTAAATGTGTTTACCAGATTGTCATACTCTCCTTACACATAAACAAATTAGAAACATTAAGTACTGTTTATAGTTTTCATTACAACTGTTTGCTTGCTAACAGTGACAAATCCCTTCTATCTTGATCTGCTCATCAGGAAAATCTTTTCTGCTTTCCTGACAAGTGAGATAATTGAATTTCTGGCTCTAAAACAGGCCTTTGTTGTCTGTGTGTACAGTATGTTAGTAGAGGAACATTCTGCTAGTGGAACTGAGCAGAATTTTGAATCTAGTATTCCATGGTAAACATTCCATAATAAACATTCCATTTCTTGAATCTGGAGAAACACAGAGGGAAAAAAACAGAATGAAGAAAGTAAGCAATAATACTATATAGAGTATGATGGAAGGTTGTTGAGGTCAAAAATCACACCATACTGAAGCCTGTTCATCCACAGAGTAAAAATGAATGGATCACTGTACTGACCGTGCGTGCAGAACAGCGTTCCATTCATTTGGAATGACACACTCTCGAGACAACGTTAGCAATGCAGAACAAGGAACCACTGCAAATCATATCATTTTAAAATATCAACATGGCAGTATTAAAAGCGAGGCAGTATCATGTGGTAGGGTTCATGATACCGTTAGCATAAGCGTAAAAGGTCAAAGTGCATGCGGCAAGGAAAATGATCTCAAAAATAAGTACAGCTAAAATCTTTAATTTCTGTCATTTTAACTGCGGTAGTCTGTGATCACCAGAAGACAGGAGCTAGAGTGAAATGATCATTTTGGAGAGTAGACTGAAAGCAAAAATCCTCATGGACAGTTGATAGTTGTCTGTTGAAGTATAAAGAAATGCTTTTGTTTTGTGTTGCCACCTACAGAGTTCTGTAGCTTTTCGTATCTGTGTTTTGAACTGTGATAATTAATAACAGTTGAATACGAAGCAGCCTGTATCTTTTCTTGTGCCCCACAGCAAGCCACCATTCACTATAAAAACACTGCCTTCGCAATCTCGCTGAATTAGTGTGTTTCAGCCACCTCAGGGTTTATGATTCAGTAGACCTCTCAAGCTCGCTCTCAAGGTCACATGGAATCATAAACCTCTGTTGCTGAACACACTGGTTCACACGATTACTCAGCCAATATTCTCTATATAAACAAAGAGAAACAGATTTATATTTATATTTAACATTTATATCTCCTTGCTTATTACTTTTCTCTTTCATTGGTACTACTAGTTCTTTTCCTTCCCTGTTTATGTTTTTGTCCCTTGGGGTTTTCTTTTGGCTATCTGGGTTTTGCCTGTTTTTTTCTTTTTGTTTCTGTTTCCTGGGGGTTCTCTTCTTTTCTTTTCTTCGCTTTTCTACTCTGCACATTCTTTTTACAATCTTTTTATGCTTTATTTGTCCCTCATTTTGGACATCTTTTTATAGTTTCTACTAGTTTTCCTTGGTGTTCTTGTGCTCTGTTCTGCTTTGGATGCTGGTTTCTTTGTTCAGTGAACCGTTTGGTGTGTGAAGCTGTTCAGGTCTGTCCCTTTGGGGAAGGTTTCTCTTTTCGTTCTCCCTTTCTTTTCATGTCTTTATTATTTTCATCTCTCCTTCTCCCCCTTTTTCTGTCTGCCTTTTCTGGCTCCATCCTGGTGGGCTCTCATAGAAACATAGAAACATAGAAGTTGACGGCAGATAAGGACCATGAGGCCCATCCAGTCTGCCCATTTCTTTTTCTACCATATAAATGTGCTATCGCCCTTTGCTCTGTCAGTGGCCTATCTATTCATAGTCATTTGTATTGCTCCTTATACCTATCCATGCTTGTTTGAAGCCCTGCACTGTATTCATAGCACCACTTCTTGTGGTAAGCCATTCCATGCATCCACCACCCTTTCTGTGAAAAAATTTCCTCACATTCCCCTTAATCGGCCTCCCTCTAATCTCATGCTGTGTCCTCTTGTCCTGCTATTTTCTTATATTTAAACATGTTAGACTCTTTCACCTTGTTTATGCCCTTAAGGTGTTTGAATGCCTCAATCATATCACCTCTCTCCTCCTTTGCTCAAGGGTATACATATTGAGCTCTGTTAATCTGTCCTCATATGTCTTCTGATGCAGTCCCTGCACCATTTTGGTTGCCCTTCTCTGGACTGCCTCAATTTGGTTAATGTCCTTGTGAAGGTGTGGCCTCCAATACTGCATGCAGTACTCCAGATGAGAGCCTAACCAGTGTCTTGTACAGAGGATTATTACCTCCTTCTTGTGACTTGTGATACCCCTACTAATACACCTAACACCCCCCTAGCCTTACCTACTGCTTTAGGGTCTGCTTGGATGATTTTAGGTCATCAGTGATGATGATGCCCAAGTCTCTTTCTTCCTTGTGACTGCACAACTCCTCTCCCAGCCTATAGGTGGCTTCAGGTTCTCTTCCTATGTGCATGATTTTGCACTTCTTTGCATTAAATCCCAGTTGCCAGTCTTCTGACCATTCTGCTAGTTTATCCAGATCTCTTCTCATTCTGCCCACCCCATCACGGATCATCTACTCTGTTGCAGATCTTGGTGTCATCTGAAAACAGACAAGCCTTACCCTCTAGTCCATCTGCAAGGTCACTAATGAAGATGTTGAAGAGGACTGGCCCCAGGACTGATCTCTGAGGTACCCACTTATGACTTGCATCTCTTCTGATTGTATACCATTTACCACCACTCTCTGTTTTCTGCCCGTCAACCAGTTTGCCACAGTTGACCAACTTCTGACCACCGAGCCTACCAGCTTATTTATTAATCTTCTATGTGGAACAGTGTCAAAGCTTTGCTGAAGTCAAGGTGGCGACATCAACTGCTCCCCTTGGTCCACCACTCTGGTTACCCAGTCAAAGAAATCTATGAGATTAGTTTGACAGGACCTTCCTTTGTAAACCCATGCTGTCTTGGATCCTGTGCCCTATGGATTCCAGGTGTTGCACTATCCTTTCCTTAAGAGTGCCTCCATAATCTTGCCCACTACTGAGGTAAGACTGACCGGTCTGTAGTTCCCGCCTCCTCCCTGCTACCACTCTTGTGGAAGCGGGATCACATAAACCCTTCTCCAGTCTTCTGGGACCTCTCCTGTGCTCAGAGACTCACTAAACAATTCTGCTAATGGCTCTTCTAGTTCCTCCTTTAGCTCCTTAAGTACCCTGGGATGTATGCCATCAGGTCCCATTGCCTTATCACACACAGGCTTAGCAAGCTCTTGTAGGACCCTTTCTTTTGTGAAGCAGTAGTGCTCACCTCCCTCCCCTGTGTCCATGATGCTGAGCTGTGGGCCCTGCCCTACCTTCTCTTCAGTAAATACTGAGCAAAGTATCTATTTAGGATAGATGCCTTTACAGGGTCCTCCTCCTCCTCACATGCTCCCTTTTCTCCATTAAGCTTAGCAATACCCCTCTGGACTTTCTCCTTTCACTAATGTATCTATAGAAAGTCTTGTCACCTTCTTTTACTGTTGGTGCTAGTGTTTCCTCAGTTTGGGACTTTGCCTGCCTTACTGCCTTACCTGCTTCCCTTAGGGCAGTTTGGTATGCCTCCCTATCTTCATCCCGCTGTGTTCCCTTATATTTCCTGAAGGCCAGCCTTTTGGCTCTGACCTTTCTGCTACTGTATTTGAGAACCAAAGTGGTTTCCTTCTTCTTTTGCACTTCCTTTTCTGTCTAACACAATGGGATGTTGCTTCAAGTATTGCATTCTTAATGCTTGCCACTTTGCCTGTACCCCTCACCTGTGTTTCTTTTTGCCAGGGCTAGCTTAACTCTGTTGGCCATCTTATCAAAGTCAGCTCCTCTGAAGTCCCATATTTTGCCTTGGAATGGGATGATTTAGATGTAGTAGCCAAATTGAACCATGCCATGTGATGGTCACTGGCCCCCAGGTGACCTTCTACCTGGAGATCTGTGATCCCTTCTTTGTTAGTCAGTACTAGATCTAGGATAGCTCTGTCTCTTGTGGGTTGCTGTACCAGTTGTTTGAGGCCCTCCCCTGCAGGAATCCACTATGAGTCTAGTTCTGGCAGATGTTCCTGCTGGTATTGACCAATCTGTATCTGGCATGTTGAAGTCTCCATTATCAGAACCTCCCTTTAGCTGTCATGTTTTGTATATCTTCTAACAGTAATGTGTCTATGTCCTATGTATAATCAATATCCTCACTGGAAGGTTCTTTTTCTTCTTTACTGCTTGACTGTTCACCTTGTTCAGACAGGGCTGAGGTGGAATTCAGGAGAATTTTTTTTCTCAAATTCTCTCTTCTTCCTCTTCCTCCCTTTTTTCTTGTGGAAGGGCCTGTCATGAGGTCCTCAGTGGGTACTCTTTAATTGTTATTTATCTTTATCACCCTGAGCTGCCAGCCACCCGTTACCTCTGCTCGGTCACGGACCATGGGGCTTCCACCCCCACAATGACCACAACCCTCTGATACCCCCGGATTGCCCCTCAAGGTGGGGCTGCGCACACTGACCTAGCACCGCAGACGCCAGGATTGGGTCAGAGGGCCGTCTTGGGGGCTAATTGAAGCCTGTGATGAGCATCATCTAGGTGGCTGGCAGCTCCTGTTTTCCTGGTTTTCTGGAGGGCAGGGATGTGCAATGATGTCCTGAGTCCACCCTGCCCTGGAGTATTGCTACGCACCAGTGGCCTGTGGTATCCCCCAGGGTCCATTACCCCACCAGATGGGCTCCAACCTCCCCCGGAGAAGAGGCAGTCCACAAGATGGTACATCCTTCTTCCCCCTGCTGGTCCTCCAGTGACCGAGTCCGTTCTTGAACTCAGGTCACTGGCATTAAAAGAAAAACACCACTGCTCCAATGGGCTGGCCCTCAGCGGGTACTCTTACATTTAGATCTATTTTGAAAGGATGTTAAAATTTTCAGCATAACCTACAGTATGTCTTCCTTTTAGAAATGTCTTTTTTTTCCTCTGCCATTATTAGTAGGTGAGTCAGGAGATGTACCCCTAACTGAGTTCTCTATGTTTTTCTTACAATTTTGCTTGGTTCTTTCTGTGCGGGGCTGGGTGGGATTCTCATAGTACACCCAAAGAGCCTTGGAATTTCTAGCCATTGCCTAGAAGTGGGGCCCTTCTACCCACTCCTTCCTTGGAAGTCACTCTGTTATTCTTTTTCTACTACATGCCTGTTTTGGAGGCTTCATGTTTGTTTCTTTCTTCCTCTCTATGAGCAGATTGGTTTCCAGCCAAGTGTGGGACTTTGCTTCACTTGTACATAGTTCATGTTGTTTGTTTGGTTTTCTTATTTTCAGTTTTGTTTTGGGATGTTTATTGAGGGAGCTCATTAGACGTTTTGTAGGGGTTGGGTTGGTTCATGGGATTTTTATCCTTTACTATTTTGGATTTTAATATTTTATTTGTTACAGTCCATTTCTTCATTGGTACTCTTCCTTCTTGGTACTCACTGGAATCATTGTAGCTTATGTAACCAATAAGACATGACAGGATATGTTAGATACTTTAACACATGGCTAGGTGGCATAGTGAGCTGAGGCTGTGGGCTGAGTACATCCATCCTCCTATCCATATGTTAAAGTGTTCAACACACACCCTAGAGTGGCTTATTACGCTTATGAAATGGCTATCTAAATTATAGATGTTGATGAAAAGTAAAATAATTGTATTAAAAAGTAGTAAAAATTAAATCTTTGTCTTATTTTAATAAAATAATCCTCCACCATCTTAGTGTTTTCTCGTTTTTTAGCTAAGCACTTATATCCAGCTAAGGCTGCGTAGTTTTAAGATATGTGGTTGTTTGGCAGTACCCCTCCCCAGCCAGCACCACTCCTGCTTAGTTTGTGAATTTTTATATAGAGATTATAAGTGAAAGTATCTTTTTGTATTTATTTAATTAAAATCTGTAAATTAGTAGGCAGCAAGTGGCAAACTCAGTGGTTGTGCAGGTGAAACAACAGTGCTGCAGTTAAGCGGAGACAGCACTTCTGTGTTATACAAGATGAAAATGTGGGCAGCATCTCACAAGGACCTAATGAAAATGGTAATAGGAAAGCAGTTTTAAAAATAAAATGAAATGCAAGTAAAGGGGGTAAGGGAGGGAAGAAAAATTACTCACCTTAGTACTCTTGTTTCTTCTAAGGGAATCTTACTGTATTCTGACTTATCAGTGTCAGTGGCTCAGTAGGTAGCACACTTGCCTCTGAGGCTGGGAGATCAGAGCACTGTGGGTTCAGTTCCCACATCTGGCACTTAGGTTAATATCCCAATACTGACACTGTAGTGCAACATGAGAGGGCTGCACTTCTGAGTGCTGTCTTTGGATGAGAGCGTTAAACTGAGGTCCCATCTACCTGGATTGGTGGTAGTTCAGGTGGATGTTAAAGATCCATGGCACTTATTGAAAGAGTGGGGAATTTCCCGGTGTCATGGCTAAATTTCCCTCATTCACTAAAAATACCACCAACAGCTTAATGTGGTTCAAATTCAATTGCTTACCATATGTATCCTTCTAGCGCCCCTGAAAAGGGACTTCTAGGCCCAGTGGGCTTACCAGGTCAACAAAATTCAACAAACAAACTTATGCAGTATGGTCTCACCTTACGACTGCCCGGAGCCAAAATGGTTAATAGAACCTATGCAATGATGGAATGCTAGGCTTGAACTTGGTTTTCAAATCACTGTCTTTAGTAAACAACTTCTAACTGTTAGATTCATCGAAGCCTGCTCTAAGCAGATTCCTATTAATATAAACCTAACAATAATAATAATAATAATAACATCTAGGGCTCCTGCCCAATAAAGAAGACCCAACAATATGGTGTATACCCCCTGTTTTAGAGAAATTCTTTTCTAAATGACATCACTGAGACTCAAGTAAAGATGCTCAAAAGAAGCACAAACCAAAGATACTCCCAGGTTTGCTCCAACTGTACCAGTAGTGCAGTGACCTTAGGTTTTGCAGGGAGGAAGGGCAGGGAGCTCAGAATACAGTAAGATTCCCTTAGAAGAAACAGGATTACTAAGGTGAGTAATTTTTTTCTTCAAACAACAGAAATCTTACTGTATTCTGACTTCTCTGAATACCAAGCAGTGCCTTTGGAGGTGGGCTAGAATCTATTTAGAAACAAGCTCTACAGGACTGCTATGCCAAACCTGGCATCACCTCTGGCCCTGAACATCCAAACAGTAGTGTTTGGTGAAAGTGTGGTCTGTTTTCCAAGCTGCAGCTTTACAAATGTCCACTAGGGAATCAGTCTGGTAGCCACCAGAGAGGCTGTAGTAGCCCTGGTAGAGTGGACTCTGAGGGTCCTAGTGATTGCTTTCCACCTTACTATAAGAGAACTGAATACAGTAACGATCCACCTGGCAATGGACCACTTAGTGGCAGGTCTACCTTTTCCCACCTCTCCATAAGTGAGGAAGAGCTGGATCTGATCTTCCCTGTGACCCTTTGTATAATCCAGATAACAGCTGACTGCCTTTTACATCCAGACTGTGTACTCCATGCTGACCTGAGGTAGAATGGTCAGTAAAGAACATTAGTAAGGTGATAGACTGATTATGGGGAAAATCTGATGCCAACTTGGAAATACATTTCTGCTTCTCCTGAGAACTATTTTGTCCCTGTGGACAGCAATATTTAGTTATTTATTTATTTATTAAAGTTTCGGAATTACAATCTTTGAGTCAGTGACTCCTTTGCAAAGGCTCCACGTCTGGACGGACACACAGAATAAGCAAGAAAAGCATGTGACAAATGCTTGGTATAAACTATAGTGATTACACAAGACAGCATACATTTAACAGACAGTGACTAACTCGATAGGGTTTAACGTAGCAACCATAGTCAACATGTAACAATTGCTTGGTATATACAATAGTGATTACATAAAGACATCATACATATTACAGATAGTGACAAATCTCAGTATGGGTTTGCATAGCAGCCCAGGGTCAAGGAAGTATACTACGTGGTGGAGATGTTAGTACTTTTGATAAAGTGTATTTGCCATTGCAGAACTTTGGTAGCATCTAGGGGTTGGATGTCAACCCTGCTTCTAGTGGTGAGGTGTGTTCAGTTGCAGTTACACATCTCTGAATCAATGAGATGTCTCTTGATGTTAGTTTTAAACTGGCCTAGTCTTTGGGTCAGGAGATGGGCCGGTGGGAGTTCATTAAGCCAGGTGGGTGCCCGATAACTAAAGGATCTTTGGCCTAACGCAGTCCTATAGTAGGGGACATAGATGGGCATGTTTCCTGTGCCTTAGGGTGCTCCTGTATGTGTTTGGTTTTATTGGGGTGCAGGCCAGTGGGTCCAATTTTCAGTAGAATTTTCTTGGCCTGAAGGCAGGTGTGGTATTTGAGCCTTCCATTTGGGGTCAGCCAGTCAGCTTTTTGTAGAGGTCACAGGTATGGGTAAGTCGGTCACTTGTGACCAGATGGCTGGCTTTGTTGAGGCAAGGTTGAGTCGCTTGAGGGCTGTGGGGTCTGCCACACCATATATATAATTATACTGTAGTTAACCAGGGATGGGATTGAGCTGGTAACTGCCAGGTGTAAGGCCTGCGGTGGGAGGCATTGTCTATGTATATAGAGGATCCCTAGTCTGGTGTTTACTGATGAGGAGAGGTGGTTGATGTGCATGTGATAGGTAAGTGATGTGTCAAGTGTGATGCCAAGATATTTGAAGTGTGTGACCTGTTCAGTTTTGGTGCCCTGGTAGTTGTAGATGTTGAGGTGGGAGCTATTGTAGGGGCTTTGGCTTGTTGCATAAAGATCATGGACTTTGTTTTGGTATAGTTGAGTATTAACCGATGCTTTGAGAACCAGGCTTCTAGTTCCTGGAAATGAGTTTGAAGCTTGTGTTGGAGAGGGAATTTGGTGTACTAGCTTTCCAATAGACTACTCGTACGTCTGCATAGAAAAGCTTACCATTGCATGCCAACAGGATTGAGTTAAGGAAGAGGGTAAATAGAAGCAGGCCCAGGATAGATCCTTGGGAACACCTGATTGGACAGGGTTCCTGGTGGATAGGGTGCTGTTTATTTTGACTTCTTGCGTTTGGTCTGTTAGGTAGTTTTTAAACAAAGTATTGTGTCCAGGGCTATGATGAGGGAGGAGTAGATGTAAGAAGGTCATGATTGATGGTGTCAAGCGCTACCCTGCTCTGTGCACAATGCCTGGAGTTCACTGATTCTCCTTGCAGAGTAATAGCAACCAGGAACACTGTTTTCCAAGTCACATATTTGAGGTCTGCTGTGGCCATGGGCTCGAAGGGCTGCACAAGCTAAGCTATGCAAATATTCAGATCCCACATGGGAGTAGGCTGCCTATGTGCTGGATGTAAGTGTAACAACCCTTTAAAAATTTCTTAAACACAGGCTTGGAGGCTAGTGAGGATGGCTTACCTGTGGATAGGTAAGCTGAAACAGCTGCTAGATGTACCCTCAAGGTAGCAATGCAAAGACCTGTGAAGTGCAAATGTGTCTTCAAACAACATGAAGTGTTGCTGTATTCTGACTATATGCAGTTAGCCCCAGCACTTGAACTGCTCCAGAGAGAAAGGGTTAACTCTATGCCAGGGCATAGAAAGTTGAGCTTGAGCTCGGTTTTCAAACCTCTGTCTCTGGTACTTCTCAGTGTAACCGTTAGATTCTTTACTCTGCCTAACTGTGAAGTTGCTCCGATTTTCTCCTTCACTTGGTTTGGTTATAGTTAAAATCGATTGGTTTCACAACCATTTCACTATTTTTGGTATCAGATCTCTGTCTACGGTACAGGTAGTGTAATAGGTAGATAATGTAGAGTTTTGTGTAGAAATTGTTTTTGTTCGGTTTCTTCCGGTCGGTCCAGTTGGAACCAAACAATTCTGTGTCCTGTATTTTTCTCTTATTCTGTGGTGTTCGGTACTTATCGATTCCTAAAAACAAGGATTTTTTCCATTTTTTACTGTAACTGACCGGTGACATGGTTGGAACTGATAGGTTTGTGTTACCTAGCCTGAAGGCTTAAAAGGATAACTTTTAAAACTAGGCATGTCGAAAACCCCAAAAGAAAACCGGTCCCATTGGGTTTCAGCACTGTACGAGTGTGGGATGCATTTGCCAAAGCTGATCCCACCTCGTTTGTGTTTATTGTCTGGGATTTGACCACTTCAAAAGACTTCCAAATCTGTAAAACTTTCCCAAAGCAACTTTGGAAAAACATTTAAGTAGGCTAAAGAGGAGAGGCGAGAAGTCCGCTGACCCAGGCGGCCAGCCGGTTCAGTTCAGACCAAACCTGAGGGTGCCTATTGACCTGGGCAATACCTCCTCGGGCAAAGGAGAGCTGATTCTTCAGAATCGGTCCCTGCAAATAAAAGCAAAAATCAGCTGGTTCAGAGCCTGGTCCCCATGTTCCAACTGCTGAAGAGATTACTAAAGCGATCCACGATTGTTCAATTGCTTTGCCGGTTCCAACCGGACCGACACCGACACAAAGGCGATCAGTTTGATTGAAGCTTCTGCTTTGGATTATGACCCTGAATCTTTTATGAGGGTGAATGGGAAGGAGAGGAAGATTATGATGATGATGATGATTATGAAAGCCTAGATGAGCCAGTAGAGCCTGACATCTCCCCAGACAGGCTGTTTAATGTTTCTCCTCCCAGATTTTCTGAGTCCCCTTCCTATTTCTTGTTTTACAAGAAAGTGGCTAACACTCTCAGCTTCCAGTGGAAGAAGCTGAGCAGGATCAAGAGGAACCTAACTATGTGGAAATGATGGATGTCCAGAGTCCAAAATGGTGTCTATCCCTCTGCATAAATCCTGGGAAACAGACAATAAAAAGCGTTGCAATTTCCCATATCTATACCTCCTGTGGGTAAGAAAATGGACAGGAGATATACATTGCCAGGTCCTGGTATGGAATTCCTTGCCAGTCATTGCAGTCATGTTGGGGTAGCTGCAGCCTGTGACAAGGATAATATTCCTTTGGCATCTCACCCCAGATAAGGATTCAGGAAAGTGGATGCCATGGCTAAAAAACAATACTTGGCATTCTCTTTGGGACTCAGGCAGGTATGCTATATGGCATATATAACCAGGTACCAGAAATCTATGTGGGTACGGATCTGGAGTTGGCTAGAATGCCCCTCCCAGCTTTCCAAGGAGCTGGAGCAGGTGGCTGCAGATGGCATTGAGGCATCCAAAGTAGAATTTCATGCAGCTGTGGACTCAAATGCTGTGCATTCAGAGTTATAGCTATGTCTGTCTCTGTGAAGAGGTTTGCTTGGCTCAGATGTACCAATCTGTCACAGGATACCCAGACTAAGGCCATGGATTTTCCTGTTAATAGTAACTCTCTGTTTGGGAACAAACAGAGGCTTAATGAAAAGATGGATGAGTACAGGACCACCTACAGGGTGCTGCAGCTAAAGAAAGCAGGTCACTCCTCAAAGGCAGCAATCTAGGGCTGGCAGGGCAGGCCTTTTCACAGGCCTTTCTACCAAGCTCAGGCTTCCTCTTCCTTTCAACAGAGGGGATTCTTTAGGGAAGAGGCAGAAGGGGCTGACCAGAACTCCATCCTCTACTCAGTCTAAGCCCTCTGCCAAACAGACACCCTGAGGTGTCAATCAGGGTTGCCTCCTCACTTCCAGTGGGAGGGTGGACAGACTAGCTCACTATTTCCAGGTCTGGAAGTCTATTACTTCAGACAAATGGGTCCTGGAAGTAATGAGCCAGGGGCTTGCTCTCAGTTTCCTAAGGCTCCCAAATGACAGCAAAGTGTTTCAGTCCTCTCACTCCTTTGGAAACAGATGTCCTAGAGGCAGAAGTCTCTTCTTTACTGCTTCTGCAAGCAGCGGAGAGGATACCCCATCAGCACAGGGAAAAGGACTGCATTCCAGATATTTTCTTACCCCAAAAGACAGGGAGTGTAACCCATCCTATATCTAAGATACCTGAACAGACATATCATGAAGCCAAAGTTCAACATGATGATTCTGGAAATAATTCTTCCCTCTCTGAGACCAGGAGACTGGCTAGCCTCCCTGGATCTCAAGGATGCCTACTTTCACATACCTATCAGACATTCCCACAGAAAGTACCTCAGGTTCAAGTTGCCCTCAGGTCTTTACCAGTTCAGAGCAATGCCTTTTGGCTAACATCTGCTCCAAGGTACTCACCAAGTGTCTAGCAGTAGTGGTGGCCTTTCTCAGAGACAACGATCTTGGTGTTCCCTTATCTGGATGACTGGCTCATAGTAGCACAGTCCTCAGACCACTTCAAGTCAGCTCTAGAGTCACTCAAAACTTCTGGGGTCCTTAGGATTCATTCTAGACCTACAATAGTCTGTTCTGGAACCAGTCCAGCTTCTCACATTTATAGGGGTGGAGTTGGACACTATTCAGGCAAAGGCCTTCTTCCTCTCTCTAGAGTAAAGTCCCACACAGCCTGGCTTCTTCCTTTCATCCACTAGTATCTCAACCAGCCAGGCACTTCCCACAGTTATTAGGCCACATGGCAGCTTCCACTGCAGTGGTATAAGGGCAAGATTTCAAATGAGGGACGTTTAGTTCCATCTAAAGTCCTTTGGTCTCAGAAAAGACCCTCTTTCCAAGTCAATTCCAGTGTCTCTGACTCTGATTCAGGCTCTTCAGTGGTGTCTGGAAGAGGACAACCTGAGGCAGGGTGTCCCATTCCTCAGTCAGACCCCAACAGTGATTATCACTATGGATGCTTCCCTGCTGGGATGGGGAGACCATCTGGATCAACTCACAGCTCAGGAAACATGGTCTTACCAGGAGTCTCTTCTACACATAAATCTTCTGGAACACAGAGCTGTCTTTCTAGCCCTCCAGACATTCTTGAACACAATTCAAGGGAAGGTGGTGCAGATCAGGACAGACAACACCACAACATATGTGGTACATAAACAAGCAGAGGGCACTCAGTCCTCGGCCTTGTGCACCAAAGCCATGAAAATATGGTCATCGACTTACATCCTTCAAGCTTCTCTGACTGTTGTGCATCTCCTTGGAAGGACAATGTATTGGCAGATGCACTCAGCCAGAATTTCTCAGGGTCAAAATGGGTGGTCCCTGAATCCTCAAATTCTTCAGGTCATTTTCAAGAGATGGGGCACCCCAGAGATAGACCTCTTTGCAGCCCCAGACAATAACCAGCTTCCTCTCTTTTGCTGCAGACCCCTCTCTTGGGGTCTGTTCCTCAAATGCTCTCCTTTTGGATTGGACAAACAAGTTTCTGTATTCTTTTCCTCCTTTTCTCTGATGTTCACAGTACTGATAAAGATCAGATCTCAGCCCTGCACAGTGATTCTAGTGACTCCAAACAGGGCCAGGCAACCTTGGTACCCCTGTTGTTTTCACTGTCAGTGACAATTCCCATTTGTCTCCCCTGAAGGTACAATCTTCTGACAACCTCTCAGGGAAGATACTATCCCAACCTTCAGACTCTCAGACTCAAAGCTTGGCTCTTGAGGAGTTAGACTACACAGGCCTGCATCTTTCTCAGTTAGTCTTGGATATTCTTAAGGTTAGTAGAAAACCTTCTACTAGGAAAACTTACAATTCAAATGAAAGAGATTTGGTGACTGGTGTTCTCAGAGGCATATTCAACCAGATTTAGCTGACATTGCTACTGTTTTAGATTAGTTGGTACATCTTAAAAGTTTAGGCCTCAGGCCTACCACTCTCAGGGTTCATTTGGCAGCTATCTCTGCCTTCCTTTCTGCTGGGAAGGACTCTTCCCTAGCTTCCCATCCTGTATTCAAGAAATTTTTCAAAGGTCTGGTTTATATCAACCTCTCTTTAAGGAGCCTACTCCTGTTTCTGACTTGCATATCTGTATTGCACAGCTTATGAAGCCCCTTTGAACCATTATCATCAGCTGAGCTTAAGTACTTGACTTGGAAAACTGTGTTCCTGGTAGCCATTACTTCCGCCAGGAGAATCAATGAATTACAGGCCTTATCAGTGGGACATGATTTCATTTAATTTCATAGGGACAAGGTGGTCCTTCAGACAAATAGAAAGTTCCTTCCCAAGGTGGTATCAGACTTTCATTTGAATCAGTCTATGTCATTGCCTGTATTTTTCACTGACTATTCTTCCACTGGGAGAAGACTACATAGTCTTGATGTGAAGAGGGCCCTCAGTTACTACATAGAGCTCACTAAGGCTCATAGAAATGACTGTTCACAATTGTTTCTTACACGGAGAAGTGGGGACAGGTAAACCTGCCACTAAAGAACTATTGCCAGGTGGATTGTCTCCAGTATCCAATTCTGTTATTCAAAGTTGGGGAAAAGAGCCACCCTTAGGCCTGAGGACTCACTCCATCAGAGGTACAGCTGCTTCGCTTGCAGCAGCTAGACATACCATAGTGGAAATTTGTGAAGCAACCACCTAGAAAACTCCTTCATACATTTACCAAGCATTATTCTCTTGACATCCAGTCAAGAAGTGATGCTAGGTTTGGCAGCAGTACTACAGAGCCTGTTCCCAAAATAGGTTCTGTGCTCCCTCCTCAAGAGGCACTGCTTGGTAGTCTGCATATAGTCAGAATACAGCAAAGACTTCATGTTGCCTGAAGAAAAATTACTCACCATAGAAATGTTCTTTCTTCTAATAGAGTCTTGCTGTTTCTGACCTCCCTCCTCTGTGCCTCCCATCTTGGAACTTAGTTGTTTTGGGATGTGGGTTGGCAGGTTCAGTGCTGCACCCCAGAGGTATACCATGCACCTCTCCTTATCAGGATTGTTTTTGTTCTTATTTTAGTTATACTGTTGTTACTTACTATCTACTTTGATTCTTTTGGGGTTCTCGACTTGAGTCTTATGCATCCAAATTTTATTGCCCTTTGGTTTCAAGTTTAAAAACAATTTCTCTATTTGGTAGCTAGTTAGCATAGTGCTCATAAGAATCTGACGGGTACACTAGAAGTACCAGAGACAGAGGTTTAGAAACTGAGCTCGAGCTCAACATTCTATGCCCTGGCATAGAGTTAACCTTTTCCTCTCCGGAGCAGTCCAAGTGCTGTGGCTAACTGCATATAGTCAGAATACAGCAAGATTCCATTAGAAGAAACAAGATTACTATGGTGAGCAATTTTTCATATAGTCCAAGACTATAGAAAGGTTAGCCTTGGGTATGGTCTAAACCCCTACCCTGACACCAAAAGGAAAATCTTTTCCATCTTGAAGCATAAGTCTTTTAGTAGAAGGTTTCTGGAAACCCTAAGGATGTCCATAACTCCTTCTGAGAGATTCAATCCTGTATACTCTAAGTCTTCAAGAGCCACGCCTTGAATCTGAGGGATAACAGGTTGGGATACATGATCCTGCCCTGAGAGGACATGTGTAGGTTGTACCTCCTGGGAAGGCTGATTGGCCTGGCTATTGACAATGATAGGAGTATGGAGTGCCAGGGCTGTCTGGCTCAATCTGGGGCAATGAGAATCATTGATGCTGGTTGGAGCCTGAGTTTGTTTAACACTCTCAGCAACAGGGCAAAAGGAGGGAAGGCATACAGGAATCTTCCTGTCCGATCCAGCAGGAGTGCATCCAGGGTAACTGTGACCTTGATAGGAGGCCTGCAACAATACTAAGGGAGCTGGAAATTGCCTGGATCTGCAAACAAATCCACCTCTGGAATGCCCCATCTCCTGAAGATGGCCTGTAAGACCTGCTTGTTCAGTGCCCTCCATGATGGCTTTGGTTTATTCTGCTGAGGGGCATCCACCAGGGCATTGTCCTTGCCTGGAAGGTGAACAGCTGTGAGTGAAACCTTGAAGGAGTAAGCCAAGGCACAGGCCTTCATTGCCTCTGTGCATAGAGAATTGACCTTGTTCCTCCTTGCTTGTTTATGTAGTACATGGTGGCTATGTTGTCTGTTCTGACCTTCACCACCTGCCCTCTGATCTGATTGGAGAAAACTGAAGTGCTTGCAGAACTGCTCTGAGCTCTAGAAGATGTATATGCAGAAAGGTTCCTGTTGGCTCCATGTCCATGAGTGGTAAGGTCTCCCAGATGTGCTCCCATCCCAAGAGGAATTTATCTTTTGTGAGTATCAGGGAGGGATTGCTGTACAAAGGAACACCTTATCTGAGATTGTTCCTTTCCTACCACCATCAAAGGGCTTGCAGGAAAGTAGCTGTGACTGGAACTAGTTCTGACAGAGAATCCTTTCTCTGGGACCAATACTCTTTTAAGTGGTATTGTATGTCTGTCATCTGAAATCTGGTTCCCAGTACAGTTGCTGTGGAGCTGCGATGTGCTCAACAACTGGAGGAAGTGCCTTGCTGGCATTGAGACATGAAGCTTGAAGGAGTTGGCTTCCTAGATGAGGTAGGTATGCTATTTCTCTGTTTTTGTCCAGTTCTGCCCCATAAATTTGAGGATTTGAACCGACTCCAGAACAGACTTTTATTGTTCACTAAGACCACTAGAGGACAGTGCATTTTGTGTTAACGACAGTGCCTCTCTTTCTTGCTGGGAGATTGTCCAACTATCAGCCATCATCTAGGTAGGGAAAACTGAAACTCCTTGTCATTGCAGGTATGCCACCACTACTGCTAGGCACTTTGTGAATACTCTTGGTGCAGATGTGAGTCTGAAGGGCATTGCCCTGAAGTGGTAGTGGCCTGAGGGGCCTGAACCGGATATTTTCTGTGTGATGTTCTGATTAGGGATGTGGAAAACACATCCTTGAGGTCTATAGATGCCAGCCAGTCCCTTGTCTCAGGCAAGGAAGAATGGTATCCAGAGTGACCATCTTGAACTTGGGTTTTGTCAAGTGCTTGTTTAAGTACCTGAGATCCAGACTGGGTCACCACCCCTGTTTTTTTCAATGTAAGGAAGTATCTTGAATACAGCCCCTTGTCCAGTTGCCTGGAGGTACTGATTCCACTGCTTGGAGTGCAAGAAGATTTGAAACATCTGATTCTAACAGGGTTGTTTCTGAAGGGAAGATTTTGGAAAGTTCTTGACCTGAACTTTGACAGAGTCTTGAAGTTTAGGGCAAATCCCTGCCCTACACTCCAGGACCCACCTGTCTCTGTGCACGTGTTCCATTCCTGGAAGAGTGGGCCAACCTGCCTCCTAATGTGTGTGGGGAGGTGACCTGAACAATTCCCTCAGGGTGTCTGCTTCTGCTGAGCTACTAGCTACATAGTAGGGCTGGTGCAGTCACTACCCCTTCTGCCCCTGCCTCTAAAGTATCCCCTGGGCTGGTACTGGGAAAACCTTGATGCTGGAAAAAGGGTATATAGGGAGTTCTGCCTCTGCCACCCCTAGGATGGTGTTTCTGGTGAGAGGCAGCTTTTCTTTAGTTGCTGCACTTTTTATAAGCAGTTTTATAGTCATCTCATCTTTTCATGTATGCCTCTGTTTGCTGCTAAACAGAGACACTGAATCACAGAGAAAGTCCATAGGTTTATTTTGGGTGTCCTGTGTGAGGTTAGTAGTTCCAAGCCACCCAAACCTCCACAGGGACACAGCAGAAACCATCTGTCTGGAGGCAGTGTCATTTGCATCCACTGTCATCCTGAATTGTCTTAGAGGCTTCAGTGCCTCTCTCAGCAGCTTCCTCGAGGTCAGCAGCCATGGGAGGAGGAACTGCTTTGGCCACTTCTAGAACTGTAGACCATATGTTCTTCTGGTATCTGGCTAAGTAGGTCATATAGGAAGCTTGTCTAATAACCAGAGAAGAGCCCAGATAAATCTTCTTGGCAATAGACTCTATCCTCCTAAAGTCTTTTCTGCAGGATGGAAGCCAGAGGAATGCCAGCTTCATCACAAGCTGCAGCCTGCTCCACACCTTCATGGCTGGGGTGCCAAAAGAAACTCAGCCCCATTTTGCAACCCAGTACTTTCTATCAACCTTTTTGTCTTTATGTGGAATAGAAGTGGGTGTCTGCAGAATCCTCATGGTCTGCTTTCTTAGGGACTTATAAGTAGAAGGTGCAACCTTTTTGATGAGGGATGTCCATCATTTCTTTATAATCTTCTTCCTCCTCATCCTCAACTGATTCTTGGGATGGGAGGTCGAGAACTATGCTACTTGCTTCATAAAAGCAAAGTAGGAAGAAAAATCCTCATTTCCCTTATCAGGGAGTCTGGTCTATGAGAGTCTGGGCGATAACAGGCTCAAAAGATCCCCATAGTCTTCATCCTCATCTTCATTGTCTGGTTCATCCCCATAACCAGTATCCTGAAGAGGTCCTCACCTTGGTCACCTTGATTGGTTGAACCGAGGGCCTGTGAACTGGGAGTTCTGGGAACTGGTTGAGGATTAACTGGAACTGAGGACTGCAAAGACTGAATTATGTGAATTGCGTTATCGATTTCCTCAGCAGAAGGAACCACGGTTGGTTTCAGTTGTGGTTCCTGGTGCTTCTCTTTTCTTTTACCCATGACGGCCAGTTCAGCAGCCTTATCCGTGGTTCTTTTCCTTTCAGAGCTATGGCCCCTGTCACAGGGCAGCCCCTCCAGTTCAGTCAGTAGCTCATCGGCTGGATTAGTAGCCTTCTCGGCCATTTTTCCCTTAGCCTTTTCTGCCTTCTCTCAAGGGTGGACTGAGGAAATTAGCACAGATTTCAATCTGTCTGAAGGTGGTCAAGTCCCAGACAGAATAAACAAATCAGATAGGGATCTGCTTTGGAAAAGTTCCCACACTCAGTACAGTGCTGGAAACCTGTGGGTCCTGTTAGTTTATTGGGCTTCTGAGACATAACCCAGCCACAAAACTGAATTTTACTTTTTCTTTTTGTTCGTTGTTTAGACCGAATAAAATTCACAGGAGCTACCCTTAAATTTTTAAAGGTGATAGCCCAGGGTTAACCCAGTAAAGGACCACACACCAAACCAGGAGTTACTCTGGTTAAACTAACTGACTGACTACACGAGTAGGATAAAATAAAATTAACTTTCTAAGAAATATGAAAGGGAAATAAATAAATGACAGTGTCTTCCGGATGGAAACTGAGAAGAAAAATGACTACTTATCCTACATGAACTAAATCTAAACAAGCATTTGTCAATTCCAATGTTGCTCACTTGTATGTGCTGTTTAGGTATTTGGAAGTGATAGTTCCATGCCTTCATCCCAAGACATCCCCTGTGTCTTTCTGTTCAGTATTCAGAGAAGAGTGGGAGGGCAAGGGCCACAGCAGTACAGCATTTGCCAAGGGTTTAAGAGGTGGACAATAGTCCATTCAAAGGCAAAAGAGTCCAGCAGAGCTCATTAAATTGAAGGTGGACAAAGCGATGGAACCAGATGGCATCGCCAAGGATATTATCAGAACTGCGAAGGGAGATAGCAGTACCTCTGGCAGCCATGTTCACTGAGTCATTCAACATGAGGAATTGGAGGAGGGCACATGTGGTTCCTCTACACAAGTCTGGCAGCAGGAGGAGGCAGGGAACAGTAGGTCATTCAGCCTCACCTCAGTAGTGGGGAAGATCATGAAGACATTGCTTAAAGAAAGGATAGTGGAGCATCTAGATGCTATTGGAGCCCAGGACCATAGCCAACATGGATTCACAGTGGGGACATCATGTCAGATAAATCGGGTTGATTTTTGACTGGGTGACAAAGGAAGTGAATCAGGGTAGGGCAGTGGACAACGCTACCTTGATTTCAAGCAAAGCCTTTGACACCATCCCATATAGGAGGCTGATAAATTAGCTTGGTAGGCTGGGCATGGCGGAAGGGTGGTAAACTGGGTTAGAAACTGGCTAACAGATAGGAGGCAGAGAGTGGTTGTAAATGGTGTGCAGTCTAGGAGAGGGGCGACCAGTGGGGCTCTGCAGGGATCGGTCCTGGGGCAGTTCTGTTCAATGTCTTCATTAGTAATATTGCAGAACATCTGAAGGGAATTTTTTCACCAAATTTTCAACATAGCCATTTTAAGATCTTTGCTCATGAACAGTGCCACTGTGATTTTCTAATCTGTCCCAAACATTGACTGCACACACACGAGCAGCTTCATTGTACTACATGCACAGAAACACATTTTAGGCGACATGTGAAAATGACAGCTATTACTGCTCATAGGAGGTGTGGTAAATGGCAATGTTGAAAATCTGGAGTGCAAATATTAAAATTTGTGAACTTAAGACTTGCGTAGGAACCGTGCAACTACGGCTCGTAAAACAGTCATTTTTAGAATTTTTTCACAAATCTCAACATAGCCATTTTAAGATCTCTGCTCATGAACAGTGTCACTGTGATTTTCTTAATCTGTCCCAAACATTGATTACGCACACCGACTGCTCCAATGTGCAGCTACATGGGCAGAAACACGTTTTGGGCAAGATGTGAAAATGACAGCTATACTGCTCATAAGGAGGTGTGGTAAAATGGCAATGTTGAAAATCTGGAGTGAAAATATTGAAATTCATGAACTACGAGCATGCGTATGAACTGTGCAACATGCTTGTAAAACAGTCATTGTAGGACTTTTTCACCAAATTTTCAACATAGACTTTTTTGAGAGCCACCTTATGAACACTGCAGTGTCATTTTCATTAATCGGTCCCAAAAGGTGATTTCACGCAGTGACCACGAAATCACCCTTCGGGCCCGATTAACACCAATGACAGTGCAAGAATTCATGAGGAGGGTCCCAAAACCCCATGTTGAAAATTTGAGCCCAAAATCCCAAAATGCCTGAGATATGCAACAAAGTTGAAAAACCCTATCTATCCTATTATACAGCTTACCGGCATTTTCTCAGTTAAGGTCGCTTTGAAGAGTGCAGGCGTGTTCCAGGTCCACGAAGATTGTCGCGCCGAGCTCTGGAGGTAAGTATGGGTAAGGGGTGTGGGGGCAGGGTGTGCAGTGGGTGAGTAATGGCTTGTGGGGGGGGCAGGAGAAGCCGAGGACAGTTTTTGTATTTAAAGGGTTTTTAATAAGACGAGCAGGGACATTTCCAGCATGGCAGCTGGAACGCTGTTGGGGGCTGGAGCCAGCGGGGATTGGGCACCCCGTCAGCCATAACATCATTTTGCCATGCTGGGGTGGGCTCCCGCGTGGCACCTGAATGCTTTGGGGTGGCGTGCAGCCAGCGGAAGTTGAGGCACCCGTTGGCCATAAAACATTTTGCCACGCTGGGGTGGGCTCCCAACATGGCACCTGGATGCTTTGCAGGGGCGTGGAGCCAGGGGGATTGGGGCACCCTGTCGGCCATACAGTGGGGAGGGGAAGGCGATGAGCACGCAGTGTGCATGCGCAGCATGTGTGTGTGTGTGTAGGGGAGCTCTGCTCACTGAAGTGGAGCTCTCCTTTCAACTATATGACCACTGCATTTTCAACTGCTGTCATAGACAGCTGCAGCAGTGATTGGGGAACTGGGGCCACACCTGCAAACACACTGACTGCATTGAAGGCGGTGCCACACCTCCGAAAACTCGGATGATGGCACTATGTTTCTTGCACATGCATGCAAGCAACATAACAATTACTACCTGAAAACCAAGAACAGTGAAAAGAACACCAATAAAATAAATTTCCTAGTGAAACAACCAAAAGCTAAACTTTCTTCAAGAGATGGAAGCTCTCTGGAGACGCCTTACTGAGGCAGAAGTAAAGAACTTGACAGAAGTTGTTTACCAGGGACAGTGATTTGAAAACCGAGCATGAGCCTAACATTCCATCATTTGCATAGGTTCTATTAACCATTTCGACTCCGGGGCAGTCCTATGGTGAGGCCATACTGCACAAGTCAGAATACAGTAAGATTTCCTGTTGTTTGAAGTACAGAGTTAACAGGCTGTTCGGTCATTACGGAGAGCAAGTGGGCATGTGGCTGAGGTGGCGGCTCTTAGCGAGTAACGGAGGGTCTGTGTCTGCTTCTTTTTGTTCTCTGGGCTAATTTTTACAGTGCTCCACATCTGACTCTGGTAGATGACAATGAAATGGGCATCCACATTTTAGCTTTCTAGAGAAGCGGTTTGGTATTTTGCATGCAATCAAAATGCTGGCTGAAATTACACTCATAGGCCAGATATTCAAGACTTTGCCTGGGCTAAATTAGCATTGCCTGGCATGCTAAATTAACCAGAAACAATAGCCGCTGTATTCAAAGATATAGCCTGAGTGCCAAACCTGCTGAATATAGCATCCTAAGGAAGCCAGGCAAACTGGGCTTGCAGTGCAAAAATATCCTGGGAATAAGGCTGCTCTGAATATAGCAACCAGGAAGTACAAACCACAACAGCATACCAGTTCAGTGTGTCAGAAGAAGGTAGAGGTGAACTATATGGCCAATGTGTGCTAGCAAAAGAGAGGAATCAGTAAAGCTGCAAGCAGCAGCACGTGAAATTACATTGTGCAGAAATGTACAATGTTTCTGAAATATTTGCGTGGCATAAACATATTCATGCGAGTTTAGTGCAGAGCTAAGCCGTTTGTCTGGCACAATCCCTCTTGCCTGGGGCAAAACTTTGCTGTATTCAAAAGTGATGTGCAAATGAGCCTACTTAGGTAGTCTGTGGCAAACATCCAGATTAGCATCTCATTATGACCTATTTGCATGTAGTTTGTTAAGTGCTATTGCAGGGTCCCACAGCTCCACCTGTAGGTCAGTCTGGAAGTACAGGGGCTGGCTGGGTCTGCCCACAGCTCCACCCTTAGGTCAGTCTGGCAGTGCATGATGGTAGCTGCAGGCTACATTTGTAAAGTACAGCATATAATATTGTGCCCCAGGGGACTAGACAGCACAGGCACAGGTGGTGGTGCTGCATGCGATTCTCAAACTGTAGTTCATGCTACAGTGCACAGCAGACACTACAGTAGCAGGGGGTCAGTAGTGTGAGGACACAGCAATGTCCATGGTGTGTAGGGGCAGTGATGACCACTGCACTGTACACAGTGACAAGCCCAACTTACAGGTGTTTACTGACAGTGGACATTACTGTTATGCTGTTGTGTGACCCACAGATGCTGCATCACTAGCATGGGATGCTCACAGTGACATATACATGACTTGCTGTGTGTGCTGTGGTGTCTGTACAGATGTGCGTGTGGCTGGGTGGGGCCCATACCATCAGACAGGCACACTGGTGTTGAGGTATTCCCAACACTGGCCCATGTGCACTATGTGCCTTGTCCCAGCCTTGTGGCCACACCCAGTCTGTGGTGCAGCCTGACCACTTGTACACCCTCCCTCAACATCCTTCATGCCCGCTGTGCTGCATTTGTTTGCTGGCGCCTATTGGTGTCCACTGAAGGGTGGTCAGCAGGTGTGTGCTGTATGGCTGCACTGCCATGCTGTCCACTGGGGCAGGTCACCACTTACTGCCTGGCATGGTTGGGACTAGTGGCAGATGACAGCATCATAGTGATACCATCAGTAAGCAGCATGTTTCTCTCTGTCTGACTTATTTCTGTGTCATACTTACTGGTTAGGGTCACAAAAGCTGTGCAAAGTCATGCAAAGCCACAAAACTGCACAAAGCTGGTTTGTCCAGAGTTAAGACTACCATTTCCTGGGTGGCAATTAGCAACTTCATAAAGTGTTGCACTAAATCACACAAAAACACACTGCGTTTTGCTATTTGCTGACTATAGCATTGTGCCTGCTTTCATGTACAAGGCCCTTCAGTTTGCCTTGCATTGCATACATTATAATTTTGCCTGGTGCTAATGCAGTTTGCATGTGCTATTTGACATTTGAATATAGCAGTCCCACACTAACCCAGCACTAATCCTGTGTAAATGGTTTGCACCCAATGCAGTTTTACATATCTGGCCCGTAGTTGGCAAAAACAAGATGGCAGAGTTTTATTTTGTCAACATTAAACAGAAGATTTACCAGAATCAGTGCACACTGGCATTACAGGACCTTTTCCTGTTCAACAGACACATTAGCATACAGGAACTGGCAAATGAAATTTTGATGCCCATTTCATAAGGACCTTTCAGCTTATTCCATCTGTTTATTCTTTGTTGGTCTTTTTACCTCTTTCTGGCTGGGGATTGGTTTGGTCAATTCGTTTACTTTGATGCTATTTTTTTTAGCTTAAACATAACTTATATGGTGATCTTGGTTCTTGGTATTGCCCAGAGTCAGTCCGTTGGAGAGGTGGGGCTGGGGGATTTTCTGTTTCTTTCTTTATTGGGATGTGTACGTGGGGACCACATTTTTGGTACTCTTTTCTTTTCTGGTATGTAAAAAGATTCCAGCCATATTGGTCTTTGCAAAACAAAAGAAAGATGGGCGGTTTGATACCTTTTATTGGACCAACAAAGTGTCTTGTAAAGATGGAATTATACACAGCTTTTAGGGCCACACAGGTCCCTTCACCTGAAGAAGGGACCTACTGTATGTGGCCCAAAGCTTGTGTATAGTTCCATCTTTGTACAATATACTTTTTGGTCCAATAAAAGGTATCAAACCTTCCATCTTCTTTTTTTCTGGTATAGGGATTTTTAACCTATCCATACTGATATATTTATCTTACAATGTCTAGCACTACAAGTTTAATTTCTTATAATGTGAATGGTATTCATAACTTCGGTCAAGCGTACCCATCTCCTCCAATATTTTCATCAACAGACAGCAAATTTTGTTTTCATACAAGAAACTCATTTGTCCTCTGTTGAGCATTCCAATTCAAAAGTGGAATTTTGAGCATGTTTTTCTCCCTCATTCAGGCCGATGGGGGGGTGTAATTCTATGCTGACAGAGGCATCCTTTGATCTGTCTCAAACTGTTGAGTATGGGGCATTATCTGATTGCTACAGGCTCTTTGTTTGGTAGACCTCTTACATTTGTTAGCACTTATTTCAATTTTTTCCTCCTTCTTCTCACTTTTTGTTGCAACATTTAAAGGGGCAGTTGCTTTGGGGCAGAGACTTTAACCTCACTCGGTCTCCTGATCTTGATTCCTAATGTCCTAAAGCTTTTGTTTCTCCAACTAATTGTTTTCTATGTAAAACCTGAACATTTGGGGTCTGGTGGATGTATGGTGGCATTTGAACCCCAGAGCACATGAATATACACATTATGCTCCTCATTATGGAGTCATGTGAGGCTCGATTATTTTTTATTACTTTGTAATACTCTAGACACTGTCTCTGAGGTGCAACATGGACCCATCTTTCTGTCTGATCATGCTCATATTTTAGTGTCATTGTCTCTGGGTCAACCTTCGGCCCCCATTGTGGAGTTTCCAACCTGGTCTTCTGCCGATCTGACTTTTATTGATAAGTTAGTTCACGGATCCCACAATTTTGCAAGAAAACAACAGGGATAATATTTCACATAGTATCCTCTGGATACACTGAAGGCAGTTTTTTGTGGTACCATAATTGCCCATCACTCTGTCCTTCATAGGGCTCGGAGGACAGAATAAGGGTGTTACAGTCAAAGCTGCATTTATTGCAGGCGGTCTTGAGATCAGTGACACAACGTGTGCAAGCACAAATTTTGGAGACCTGTCTGCAGCTCCAACAGGTTCTTGATCAGAAGGTTGAGCATGCTTTCTTTCATTTGCACAGTGATATTATGAGGGAAGGGGTCCCGAGGAGTGCAGTATTTGGCTTGGTGTCTTTGCACGCATCAAGTAGCTGCTACGGTAATTAAACTTCATTCCTCCCTAAAGCTAGTTGTACTACTTGAGGAGATGATATTCTTTGTATTTTTGTTCATATTGCTCTTTATTCCCCAGATTCTCCTTGCCCCTCTGACAGCCGTGTAGAGTCTTTTCTGTCCTCTGCTCTCCTTCTGTCACTTTCCTCCAACAAGCCCAACTATTACTCTGTTTCAAATACCTGTAAAGGGTGTGCACCACAGCATCCCAACCACTAAGTCGAGTAAATTTCCAGGAATTGATGACTTCTCAGTGGAATTTGTTAAGCCCTCCTCTTTAGGAATTGTTTATTCCTTTGCTTTATTTGTTTCTATGTTCAAGAAGGGAATGCTCTGCCTCCTTCCTGGCAGTATAGTATTATTACTGCATTGCCAAAGCTGGGGAAGTATCCTACTATTCCCACTTTCTATTGCCCAGTTCCTATTTTGAATTCTGACTATAAGTTTTTCATGTCCATTTGAACTACTCATATAAAGGGCCTTTTCCCTCCTTGCTGGACCAGGACTAGAAGGGTTTTGTTGCGAAATGGTAGGCACACTATAATGTTTGATGTACCTTTCTGCTATTAGAATATGCCCAGCAGCATTCAACCTCTGGTCTTGGCATATTTAGATGCAGAGAAGGCTTCTAAACAGGTCTCCTGGTTCTTTGTGGTCCATGCTGTGGGTGATGGGTTTTCCAGCTGCATTTCCCACAATGCTTGACAATTCTATTTCACCTCATACACTTTGGTTAGGGTTAATGGTTTATTTTCTACCCCATTTCCCTTGGGGAAAGGCATCCATCAAGGTTGTCCCATTTACCCCTCTGTTTTGCTCTCTGTATTGAGTACCTCCTGCCTATATTCCTTGGCAGCATGCCGGTCATAATGTCGCATGTGCTTAATAGCTATGGCATTTGCATGAACCCTGGACCTGTGTGTTCTCCGTGTTGGACCCCGCCAGAGTTAGAATTCTTAGTGGGGGGTCTGGGGCACAGACCCTCATAACGGGGGTGGGGAGCCCTCACAGACAAAAAAGATTTCAGTGAATTGCACAACGCGATTCTTTCCCACAACATTCTGCCACTAGCCATTGACCCCTGCCGTTTGGCAACTGACATTCATGGGATACCTTTGGGAGGTCAGGAATATAAAATAGAATTATTCAGTGATTATATTCTTTTGACCCTTACAGAGCCTTCTCTTCTTTTTTTCGCTGTTCTTGACATTTGAGGACTTGGCATGTTTCCATCTTAGTAAGGATAAGACAGAAGTTTTGGCTTGCAACGTCTCCCTTGGTATTATGCATGAACATTATCCTGTTCATTGGAATATGAATAATCTACAGTATCTGGGGGTTATGATTCCTTGGAATTTTGATAATCTCATCTTACTCAGTTATGAGCCTTTGCTGGAAATACTTGCCCAGGAATTCATATGGTGGTCTACTCTTTCGTTGTCTTTTTCAACGAGTTGTGGCTATTCGGTCTAATGCTCTGCCTCGCATATTGTTTTCTTTTTTTTGCAAACTCTTCCTCTTTTCCCCGATATTATTTTCAGGACTGGCAGCAGATGGTTTTGAATTTCCTTTGGAAAGGACGAAACTTCAAATTCAGGCAGCGTTGCTCTCTTTATCAATGGATCATTGTGGAATATATTTTCCTGACCTTCAGCAGTATGTATCTCTGGTCATCCTCTTCTTTACACGTATACTGGAAAGATATTGAGTTTGCTTTAAATAATCTTTATGATATAAGTCGTATACTTTATTCTCAGCATCCACCATTTCCCCTTTACTAGTTTTCTGAATAACTCAGGAAGTATTGATCATCCGGCATAGGGTTCGTGCCAAGTTCTGGACATTAATGTTTTTATTACTGTCTTGGCCTGGAATAGTCATATCCCTTGAATTTTTCAACCTTTTCTGTGATGCTGGGCTAGGCTAGGTCTGCACTATGTTCATCAACTGTTTGAAGCCACATGATTCTGACATTTTGCAGACCTTCATGCTGCCTATAGACCTACCCTCGTGGATCACTACCATTATTTACAGCTTTGGGCTTGTCTTCAGTCTTCTCTGCATTGGTCCAGATTTGTTTCTGGCTTTTGGATGCTGTTGTTAGCTTTAGCTATTTCTTGTCAAGCTGGGGAGTTGCAGGAGCATTTAATTAGTACCCTCCATTCGTCAATCTGTTCCTCTACCACTGAATCTGCTACTCTGTTTTTTGGCGGTGGTTGGTAGACCTTCAGATGGAGGGTGAATTTTCTCAGTGGTAGAGGTATACTTTGCCTCGTATAAGCTTTTAATGGTGCGTATCTCTAGGAGTTTACGTGAAAGTGCAGAATGCACTTCTTGAAGACCCCAGATTTTCTTCTTTCTTGCCTGGGTCCTACTGATGGAGCATGCTGGAGTCAGTGTGGTGAACGTGCCACAGACCATGTCCAAGTTTTCTGGTCATGTCCTTCTTTGGATTTATTTTGGTCACAGATTTCCAGGGTGATAGTGCATGTTTTAATCTTACTTCTAACATTATTACCTTTGTTGGTTTTGTTACTTATACCCATAAGTGACTTTCTATCATTGGTAAGCGGGTCTGTGTCATTTTGCTCCCTTTTCCTCCCTGACTTTTGCTCCTGACATCTTGCTCCTGTGTCACTTAGCTCCGTTAATTTCATTCCCAGACAATTCGCTCCTTTCCTGTGCAAATCATACACCTGCAAAAAGACCATGCAAGACACTACAAATTCTGATTCTATAACAAATAATGATAAGCCTTCAGTCAGATGACATCCAAATAGTTTCCAGGCTTAGCAATTGGAGGTTCATTTAAGTTCTTCTTGCATTTTGGGTGGTACCCCCTCCCGATAGATTGTCTTATCACTGGGATGCATCTCTGAGACTGTGAACTGATTGAGCCATGCGTGCGTCTGAGGTGAGGCAATGTGGAGTAGTTGGATGTGGTGTTGCTTTCCTCTGGAAGGAATCACTTGAGCATCATGACTTGTACACAGTAAGCAGGGTGGAAGGGATCAGTGGTGTTCACCATTCCAGATGTTTGAAGCAGTGGGACAGGTATGTTGCTGTTTCGGCTGTGTGAGTTGTGGTGGATTGGCCCAACCTAGGCTCCTCGTGGTCCATGAGGCTGTCCATTTGTAAACTGTAGGAAGAATTTTTGAGGTGCGAGGCTGTAGCTGCCCCTTTAAAATCTGTAGCCTGGGAAGCAAAGCTCTGGTCATGTGTCGGTCACATTCCATCTCATTAAACCACCATGACGACTCAGGTAGTGCATCGTATTGGGATGGTGGTAAAGGTTTATCTTGTTAGTCAGTGGGGTTGGGCGGTGGGCTTTACAAGAACATTTTCAGGGCCATGGAGCAGGTTTGAATTTGGTAACCGGGCAGAACCCATGGCACTTATCAGGTGCAATTTGTGATGAAAGGTTATATGATCTTATATAGAGACTTCCATGAGGGGCAAAATGACGGGGAGTGATGATGACTGGGAGTGAAATTGATAGGAGTGAACTGTCGGGAGCGGAATTCATGGAACGAAAAGTCAGGAATGGAATGTCATGCTTCCGGGGTAGGCAGTTGAAATTTTATTACTTCTGCACCAAAAAATAATTCCTAGGTTATGGCACCAGCCTCACTACCCACAGGTTGCTCAATGGGTATCACTTGTTGAGTCCATCTATAGGTGGTAACAGTGTAGTTATGCTTACTTGCATCATTTACCTGTATTTGATGAGATTTGGAGGTGATGGGTACTTTATGAGGTTAGTGTTGATCCAGATTTTGTTCCTTAGAGTGTTATTTAGTTCATTTTAGTTAGAGGGTTTTTCTTCATGTCTCTCCTGGATCTGCCTCTGGGCTACTTGCTTCCTTTTTTCTTTGAAGATATTATATTGCCTCGATTTTTGTCATTGAATATTTTGTTCTGGTTGTATACTGACCTCTTGAACTTGGTTATTTCATTCTTATTGGCATGACAGTCTACTGTGCATGTGCAACCACTAGCACATGCCCAGTGGACTTAATGAGTGACTCATACTTGTCATGGCACAGTGTGCCATGACCACCAATCTTTATATCTTTTAAATTACAGATATCCCCCAACCTGACCCACCCTCTCAGCACCCACCAGCACCCCCAAAACATAACAGTGGCATTGGGGTAGTCCAATCCCAGTGTCATGATCATGTTCTGTGTCCTCTTTCATAACTCGAAATTAGCATGACACTGGGGTGCCCAATCCCCAGTGTCACCATCAGTACTTCTGTATGTTGTTTTTCTTAATATTCCCCATCCGACCTTCCTCTCGGTGCCAACCCCACAAAACATCAGCGTGACCTGGGGGTGCCCAATCCCCTGTGTCACAATCCAGAACCCCTTTTTTTTAAATAAAGTAAAAGAAACCCAACAATCAATGTATTTTATGGACAATTTTGTCCCCCACCCAACTCTCCCACTCAGCACCCACCACTCTGACCCCAGCCCTTACTTATGCATCGGGGTCCAATGCCATCATCCTATCTGAACCACAGACATGTCTTTACTCTTTAAGATCGGACCATGAACTGAGTAAATCAGGTATGCGTTTCAATTAATTTCAATGGGGTTTTGAACATAGTAGAATAACTTGGTCATTTCTCAGTATTTTTCCCAAATTTTCAACACACCTTTTTGGAAACCACCTCATGAACAATGCAACTAGCATTAGGTAAATCTGTCCAGAAAGGTGACTTCTTGGTCACTGCACAAAATACCTTTCAGGCAGTAGCTCAAAATTTTCTTCTGCCATGGTTCATGACAGCTATGTTGAAAATGGAGTCCTATTTTTCTTTTCAAGTCAAATCTGGATAGAAAGAGCATATTTTCAGAATCATAACACATGCTCAGATTGTTTTTATTGTCTTTGTCAAGGAAAGACACACAGCTACAACTTGTTCCTGGGTGTGTTTTGGGAGCACAGGAGGTTAAGTGACTTGCTCTGGTCTCACAGTATACAAGTGGAGCATGATGGAATCAAAACCCCTTCTGCTGGATGAATGAAGTTTGTTCACAGCTTTTTGCTTCAATCTCTAAGCTGTATTGTCAGCTGATAATCAAAAACTTCATATTGCAAGGCTGGCCCCATGATGCCAGGCCAGTAGGTAATAACCCACATTTGCATCTCGTAGACCTGAGTTCACACCCAAAATTGTAAGAGAAAGTCTGTAAGAGACGGAATGGAAAAGGACAGAAGTTGGTTTTGTGGCAGCCCCAGACATCTGTACCGACATAAACACAGACAGTGTTTAGAAATCCTGATATGGGACCCCAACACCTGTTGGCATAACAGAAACCAGCCTTGAGATGTATAGTTTTTGATGATCAGATGGCAACCTGGCAGTATAGCCTAGAGGTTCAAGCAACCCTAAAGATGGATTGTTTTACTAACAGTTTGAAATGTAAATGTGACAACTCACTAGTTTCAATGCACATACAAAACAAGTATTATAAATGCAGAAACTGTTGTCATAACACCTTAAAACACATTTAATAAAACTGACAATGTAACATTTAACCTACAGCCAATGGAGGCCAAGATCCTCAGTGACATAATTTCCTCTCAGAAGCCTAAAACATATGGCTGCCCCAGCCCTTAATTACAGGCCGATTTTCATATGACTAACTCTGGACCATAAAGACTCACAGATAAACACAATGGCTCACTCAAATTAGCTGTTTATGGTCTTTCAGACATTAAGAAACCCTGCTAATGAGAGTTCCCATTTAACAAAAATGTTGGCAAAAGACTATCTCTTGTAGTATTCTTGTATAGTCCCGCCCCTCCATATTTTATCTCACATCTGGAGGGAGGGGTATCTAATCAATTTATGTTTGTTGTAATTGGTTATATAATAATTGCAATACAAACCAATAACACTATAATGCTGATATCCAGATTGATACTGTTTATGCAGTTCTGTAATTTGTTGTCATGGAGGTATAAAATTAAATGGACTATATGCCATCATCGGCAAGATATTTAAAACGTAGCCCAGGCACTATGAGGTGCTTGCCAACACAAACTGAATTATGTGCCTGATTTGTGGGAAGGGTTTATATTCAGACATCCCACAGCATTGAAAAACCTATTAGGCGTGAGTGTTGATTTACTGCTGCATTCATGCAAATGAAGAGGTCCACCCCTGCATATGCACACAGTAGCAAATTCAGAGGATTGCACTGGTGGTAAATGCCACCTGAACAGGTGTAAGTTACCAATGTGCAAACACTAACTAATAGGGTGCAAGGCCCAGGTGGCAGGCTATGGTACTTCCCTGACTGTGAAAATCAGGGGTGCCCTGGTGTCTATGGCACCCCTGTCCACTGATTGCCTATCACCATAATAAATAAGGTAGCCTTGGAGTCTAGTGGCACCCCCTGTCCTCTGATCAGCCATCCTTGCAATTATGATGAGGACACTGAAGCCAGCGCACCCATCACTCTCCAATCACCTGTTACCATAATTATGGTGGTGTCAATTGTGTCCAATGGCACTCACCCACCCTCTGATTACCCACCACCATAATTATGATGATGTCCCTGGTGCCCACAGGCACTCCTACCCACTGATCACCCACTGCTATATTACTACAGATTCCTGTGGCCTCCAGAGGCACCTGCAACCCTCAATCACTCACCCTTGTAGACATCTCATATGGCCTGTGCCAAGCAATCCCCTGCACCAAGCACACCACCCAGCCCCCACCCCACGTAATGAAGTAACCATGCTACATGGAGGGCCCAACACGGTGACCAGCACAGCCTCCTCTGACCTCCTTAGCCAGTCACCATATGGAATTATGAGGAATGCACATACACACAGCAGATTGATATGTTTTTGTAAGTAGATTGCCACAGCTTTCTGTATATTTAGTAAAACCTAAACAGATTTTTGCATTGTTTTTGACCGATCTGGTGGTACTTCACCTTGGACACGTGTGATAGCTTGCAGATGTATTTGTGCACAGGGTAAAGTAGACCAGCTTTTGGGGAGAATGGGTCAGCAAAAGAGAATAATGAGAAACTGAGGCACAGAGAAAAAGGTATCCCATGATAACAGGCTGGGGAATGGGCACCTACAATGAGGACCCACCCCAGCGCATTTCTGGGATGGCTTCAGGAGGTAGGGTGGCTGGATGAGGAGGTGGGTGATTACAGCTACAGGATGTCATGATACATACACATGCAGTGGAGTTGGGTCTGGGCATGCACAGCGATGGATGTGAGGGGTGGTGCCACGTTGGGTTGCTGAGCCAACCCTGTGGTGTGGTGGGTGGGTTGTTGGCATCAGTCAGCAGGGTACAGTACTGGGTTTGGGTCTGGGCATTAGTGCAGTTTTGTTGAGCCAGCCCAAACTTTTTTATGTTTTCACCCCCGACTTGCACCCCTGGGTTGAAATCCTTTAGTAGAGGGGTGCAAGGGCAAAAACTTTAAAAAACTAAGTCCCTGGTGTCCTTTTGTTGTGAGCTGAGGGTGTCAGAGTGCTAAAATAAATTTTCGGCACTTGATTTCTGCATAACTGCAATCGCCTTTAGGCTTTCACTGCTATGACATAGAACCGAGAAAAGGCTTGCAGTGTATAGAGTAGCTTTGTGTAAATACTATGTGTGTGAGAATGTGATCAGCCATGACTCAGCTGTAACTGACCATGTAATGGACAACGAGTGCATAATAATATGTTGGAGGTGGGCATGCAAAAATCCACATGAGTACTCTATCTTGAGAAAATTAAACAAACACCTGCACATTAAAATTATAATTATAGTTTATTTTCTGTAATTTTATTTCTCTTATTAAGTGTGTTTTCTGAGTTATTATTTAGTTAGGGCAGTGAAATGCAGTTTGCAGGCGATTGTCCTAGGTCCCTGAGAAAGAATCTTTTGGGAGAGTAAATATTTTTTGGTTCCCTTTCCTTTAGCTTTAGTACTTGTGTAGTATTTTAATGGACTTATTTTTACTGCCACAAGTTTGTTAGCAGAATGGTTAACAGGAAGCTAGATTTGGAACAAAATGTATTAATTGGTTGCACCTGTCAAGAAGACTAATATACTCTTCATGCTGGTCAAAGGAAGGTCAGTGAAAAAGTCTTGTATTTTGTTAAAAACAGGACATGAAACTTACAAGAACAGGATGCAGAGTTTAATTGTTAGTTAGTTAGTCAGTGAGAGACTGATGTTCTAGTTGAAAGAGACTCTCAAATCAAGCACCTTTTGTTTGTTTGTACTGCCTTTGTGAAGCACTATCCTGTACATAGTTACTTTTTTTATTATTACTGATAATAATAAAACACCACTCATGAATTTTACAGCTTCTCTGATTTGCCTGTGCTTCCTGAATATGCCTCAACAACAGCTGGTGTCAAAGTGGATTTATGTGATGCATACTCTAAACATGGAGTTTTACAGTGACTCCTTGACCTGGTACCAGGCAAACACAAAGTAAAGGTTTGGATCCTGCAACAGCAAGTCCAGGAGTGATTACCAGAAGAATGGCAGCCAAACTAGAAGAGGAAACAAAGTCCAAACTGAGACTGCACAATTGGTGCTGGTGATGGAAGAACAGGCAGGGACAGAACCTGAAAGCATGTCTGCATTTTTCAAATAGTGGGCTATACAACAAAGAGAGACTGAGGAGCAAAGAGAAGAGATGCAGCAGAGAAAAGAAGAGGTGCAGCAACAGGAGCAGCAATGGTTGGATGCTTTGCAAGCTATCACAGCTGGAGGATCTGGTACAGATCCAGCAGATCACCAAAACACAAACTACTTAAAATACATTAAACTTACAAAGTTGTGTCCCATGGATGAGGTCAAATCATACCTGACAACTTTTGAAAGGGTTACTGGAGCCTGCAAAGGCCAAAACAGCAATGAGCTATCGGGCTGGTACTTTATCTGACCAGTAAAGCTAAACTTGCCTACAGAAGTATGGCTACTGCACAGTCAGAGAAAGAACAGTAACATATTTACCATAATAGTAGATCTTCTAGAGACTATCTACCATTAGACCACACCTTTGAACTATACCTGCATCAGTGCCAGGAACACATGGAAACTTTGCTAGCTAAGGGCCGTCCATGATGACATCACAAATCAGCATCTACATAAATATGGGTGGCCCCATCTCTCTCAGTTGCCTGCTGGAGAATGTTCTCAGAGGATTCTTTTCATGGGGAACCAGGAGATCATACCAGCAGCTCTTATGGCAGACACAGGCACTTAAAGTAGCAGCCATGAAAACCCCAAGGTGGAAATGGATGCCATGCTTCCTTGCAGCTGATGAAAGGGGAAGGAAGGAGGTCAGCATGACCTAAGGGAAGAGAGTCACTGAAGAACTACTGTTACATTAGAGCGTAACTGGTCCAACTTCTTCCCTTAGGTGTCTCCTTGGAAAGAGTCCTAACAGTCCAAAAGGTAACTGGGAGGTTAGTGCAGTCTGTTCATGACAGTAGGCCTTGTAGAAAGCAAGGCTGAAGCCTGCACATCTATGAAAATAATGTCCAGACTGTAATGTTTAGTAAAGGTGTGGATAGTGCTCCATATGGCTGCAGCACAGATATCAGACACAGAGACATTTCTGAAGCAAGAAACAGATGTGGCCATGCCCATAGAAGAAAAAATTACTCACCTTAGTAATGTTGTTTCTTCTAATGGAGTTTTGCTATATTATGACATATGCAGTGAGTCCCAACCTTCAACTGCTCCGGAGGTGAAAGAGTTAACTTTCCATGCCAGGCATGGAATCTTGAGCGTGAGCTCAGTTGAAAACTCTGTCTGTTGTTCTTCAAACTCAAACTGTCAGATCTTTACGAGCAAAACTCACTAAGGTTCTGTGTGGAAGCTGTAAACCTACACTAGCCAACTGGCTACTAAAATATGAACACATTTTTGGTCCCAAAACAAAGACTAAAGTCAGGGATCCAAAAATGAAAAACATAACAGCAACAAACACCCCAAAAGGAGGGTGAAAGAACAAGGTGGGCAACTACTCAGTGCCAAGACTGCACTGCCCACCCACATCCCAAAACAGAGGTTCTGAGAGGGCAGGCAGGGGAGGTCATAATATAGCAAGACTCCATTAGAAGAAACAACATTACTAAGGTGAGTAATTTTTCTTCAAACAACATGAAGTCTTGCTATATTATGACTTACTCAGACTACACAGCAGTACCTCCATGGAGGAGGACAGAACCTACTTAGGAAATAGGCTCTGAAGCACAGCTGTGCCAAGCCGAGCATTACTCCTAGCCTGGATGTCCAGGAGTAATGCTTGGTAAAGAAAATATGAACTGTTTTCCAGGTAGCTGCTTGACATATCTCTGTGATAGGGATGTCCCTGGCCGCAGCCAGGGACGCAGCTGTACCTCTGGTAGAGTGAGCCCTCAGGCCTGAAAGGGAACCTTACCCATTTTGATAACAAAATTGGATACAAGAGACAATCCACCTGGCAATGGATCTTTTAGTGGCAGGTTTCCTTTACCAACCTCACCATAAGTGAGGAATAGTTGGAGGAGTCAAACCTGTGACCTTTAGTGCACGCTCTATATAGTAGCTAAGGGCTCTTTGACATCTAAACTGTGCAATCTCCTCTCACCAGAGGAGGAATTGTCAATGAAGTACACAGGGAGAGACATGGATTGATTGAGGTGGAAGTCCGAGACCACCTTAGGCAAGAACTTTCTGTTAGTCCTGAGGACCACTTTATCCCTATGAAAGGAGATAAAATCAGGCTCCACTGACAATAGTTGTAGTTCACTTATACGCCTGGCAGAAGTGATGGCTACCAAAACACAGTTTTCCAAGTCAAGTACTTAAGCTCTGCTGAAGACAAGGGTTCAAAGGGGTTGCATAAGCTGGGCAATGCAAACATTAAGATCCCAGTCAGGGCAGGGTCCCTGAATGGGGGTTGGTGTAAGCAACCCCTTGAAAACTTGGAGAATACGGATGAGCTGAAAGGGAAGAGGTTTTCCTGTGATAAGAAAGCAGACACGGCTGCCAGGTGCACTTTAGGTAGCTGGTCTCAGCCCCAAAGAATTCAAATGTACCATATAATCTAGAACTGTGGGCAAACCAGCGGACTCTGGGGAGATGTTCTTGCCAGATCACCATATGGAAAATCTCTTCCATTTGGAATTATAAGTAGCCCTGGTGGAAGGCTTCCTAGAAGCCTTCAAAATATCCAGTACACCTTGAGAAAGGTGTAGGTCAGCAAACTCTAACTCTTCAAGTGCCAGGCCTTGAGATTGAGAGATTTGAGATTCGGTACCAAAGTCTCCCTGGGCACAGGTTAACAGATTGTGATTCCTGGGAAGACACAGGGAAGGTGGACTGCTAAGGACAAAAGGTGGATACCAGGCTGTCTGGCCCAATCTGGAGCAATCAGAATCATCTTGCAAGGTTGAGATCTGATTTTGACTAGCACCTTGAACAGGAGAGGGAAGGGGAAAAGCATAGAAACTTCCTTCCCAGTTGAGAAGGAAGGCATCCAGAGGGACTGAGCCCAACACTGGGGCCTGCAGCAAAAAGAGGAAGTTGGTGATTGTCTGGGGCTGCAAAAGATTTATCTCAGGGAGTGCCCCACCTGGCAAATACTACCTCCAGAATTAGGGGATCCAGTGACCATTCATGATGGCCCTGGGAAATCCTGCTGAGAGCATCTGCCAGGACATTGTCCTTGCCTGGGAGGTGAACTGCCATAAGGGAGGTGTTCAGGGAATAAGCCAGAGACCACAACTTCATTGCTCGGTGCACAAGGCCGTAGACCTAGTGCCCTTGCTTGTTGATGTACCACATTGTAGTGGTGTTGTCTGTTCTGACCTGTACCACTTTGTTCTGAACAGATGTGGAAAAGCTTGAAGTGCTAGAAAACTGCTCTGAGTTCCAACAGATTGATGTGGAGCAGAGATTCCTGAGGGGACCACAATCCCTGGGTGGTGAGGTCGCCCATGTGAGCTCCCACCCCAAGAGGGATGCATCTGTAGTAAGGGTCAAGGAGTGAGACTGAGGGATGAAGGGAACCCCTGTATCACATTGTACTGGTCCTGCCACCACTGGAGGTTTGGATCAGGGTTCGAGTTACTGTGATCAATTTGGTTAGAGGTCTCTCCTTTGAGACCAGAAGGCTCTCAAATGGAACTGAATGTCCCTCATCTGAAATCTTGCTCCTGCACTACTGCTGTGGAGGCAGCCATGTGCCCTAGGAGCTTCAGAAATGCCTTGCTGGTCGAGAGACCTGCAGAGTGAAGGAGGAGGCCAGAGAAACCAGGGTCTTTGTTCTTTCCAGAGGATGGAAGGCTCTGGCCTGTTTTGTGTTCAGTGCTGTGCCTATGAAGGTGAGTAGCTGAACAGGCTCTAGAACTGACTTTGGGAGATTGAAGGAAACCAGAGATGTGAGTAGTTGCTGAGTAACCTGAAGGTGTAATTTGACTTGGGCTGGAGACTGGCCTGCTATGAGCCAATCGTCCAGGTAGGAAAGATGGCAATCTTTTGCCTTCTTAATTGAGCAACTGCTACTGCCAGGCATTTTGTGAATACCCTTGGGGCAGAGGTGAGACCGAAGGGCATTGCTCTGAACTGGTAATGGCCTGAGGGCAGTTCGAATCTGAGGTGCTTTCGTGGGAGCTTCTGATAAGAACATGGAAGTAGGCATCCTTGAGGTCCAGGGACACTAGCCAGTCCCTGGCCTTAGAGAGAGCAAAATAATTCCCAGAGTCACCATTTTGAATTTTGGTTTAAAAGGTGCTTGTTTAGGTATCTGAGATCCAGGATGGGCCTGCCATTCTCCTGTGTTTTTGGGGTAAGGAAGTACCTGGAGTACAATCCTTTGCCCTGGTGTAGGGAGGAACCCTTTCTACAGCTCTGAGAGCCAGGAGGGTTGAAACTTCTGTTTCTAGGGCAGAGCCTCTAATGGATTGCAGGTGGAAAGGATCTGGTTCTCATCTTTGGAAATTTTTGAAGCTGAGAACCAGTCCCTGGCTTACTACTTCCAGGACCCACTTGTCTGATGTTAAAGACTTCCAGTCCTGGACGAAGTAAGCCAGACTGCCCCACAGGTAGTGGAGAATCGGCCCTGGCCATCCCATCAGGGTGCCTGTTTGGCAGGGGCTTTAGGCTGAGGGGTGGAAGCAGGCCTGCTTGTACCCCGCCTGCCTCTCCTCTGAAGAATCCCTCTGGGCATAGGCTGAAGAGGAGGCCTGGGCTTGGTAAAAGGCCTGTGAAAAGGTCTGCCCTGCCCCTGGAAAGCTGCCTCTGAGGAGTGGCCTGCCTTTCCTTGGCCTGTGCACTCCTATAGGTGGCCCTATACTCATCCATTTTCTTCATGTAATTCTCTGTCTGCTCCCCAAACAGAGAGTTACCCACAACAGGAAAATCCATGACCTTAGCCTGGGTATCCTGTGACAGGCTAGTACACCTGAGCCAAGCCATTCTGGAAATGCCACAGATGTAGCCATGACTCTTGATGATACATCATTAGAGTCCACTGCAGCATGGAATTGCACCTTGGATGCCTCAATACCATTAGCAGCCACCTGCTCCAGCTCCTGGCAAGCTGGCCAGGGACCTGTTTCGCTAGAGCCATAACAGTATCCCATCTGGATTTCTGGTATCTTGCAACATAAGCCATATAATTTGCCTGTCTAGTCCCAAGGATGCTGCCATGTACTGTTTCTTTGCCATGGCATCAATCCTCCTGGAGTCCTTGTCAGGGGTGTGTGAAGCCAAGGGAATATTTGCCTTATCACAGGCTGCAGCCTGCACTACTACACATGGCTGCACTGTTGTGAAAGGAACTCTGTATCAGAGCCTGACAATGTGTACCTCTTGTCCATTCTTTTATCCACAGGAGGTATAGTGTGAGGAGCTTTTAAAATTTTACTGTCTGTTTCTAAAAGATTTATGTAAGGAATAGACAGTTTCCTAGACTCTGGGATATCCATCATTTCCACATAGTCAGGCTCCTCTTGGTCATCCACAGCTTCCTCCTTAGGGAGCTGGAGGGTTTCAGCCACTTTTATAAAACATAAAATGAGAAGAGGACTCAGAAAGCCTAGGGGAGACACTCCTAAAGGTCTGTCTGGGGAGATGTCCGGTTCAATGGGCACATCCAGACTTTCAAAATCACATTCACTCTCTTCATAATCCTCCTCCCCCTCCGGTTCATAAAATTCCTCTATTTCATTCTTGAACTGGTGGCACCGACGAACGAATGCTTACCTGATGGTGCCGGTTTGGTCGGAACTGAGAAAGCAACTGGACAATTTTGATCGCTTTGGCTATCTCCTCAGTGGTTGGAGAAGGAACTTTGGCTCCACACTGCTGATTTTCTAGTCCTCTTTGCTGGGACTGACTCCTCGAGTCAGCTCTCCTTTGCCTGAGGAAGTCTCGCCCTGGTCAGAGGCACTCCCTCGATTTGGTTGGCACTGAACTGGGCTGGCCATCGGGTCAGTGGACTTCTTGGCTCTCTTTCCCTGAGCCTACCAACTCTCTCTTATCCAGGGTAGCTGCAGGAAAATTCTTGCAAATCTGGCAGTCTGCATTGAGGTGGTCAAACCCCAGACAATAAACACATGTGGTGTGTGGGTCAGCCTTTGGCAAAGGCTTCCCACGGACACTGCAGTGTTGAAACCCAGTGGGCCTGCTTTTCTTTTGGGTTTCTCAGACATAGTGCCAGCCTAACCAAAAACTTGCCCGTTTATGGCAATCCGCCAAGCAAGACCCTCTAATCGGTTCCCAACCGTGTCACGGGTCATGGAAAAACCGTAATGAAATCCGCTTTTAGAACCGATAAGAACTGGGAACCGCACTCTAATGCAATTTAAATGAAGTTTAACAACAATCTGATCGGTTCAAACCGAATCGATAATACCGCCTGCAAGTTCCACACAGAAAATAATGTAAAACCTATCTATACTTATGATACCACAGACAGAGCTTGAACCGACCGGTTGCGGTTTAAATTCGGTTTAAAACCGAAAATAATGCCTTTTAACCGACAACCCAGCAGAAGGAGAAATCTCTGGAGCGACTGTTCAGTGAGGCGGAGTAAAGAATCTGACAGTTTGAGTTTGAAGAACAATAGACAGAGTTTTCAACTGAGCTCACGCTCAAGATTCCATGCCTGGCATGGAAAGTTAACTCTTTCACCTCCGGAGCAGTTCAGAGGTTGGGACTCACTGCATATGTCATAATAGCAAGACTTCATGTTGTTTGAAAATGGAATTTGATAGCAGATCAGGACTGCTTGGCCCACCTAGTCTGCCCATTTCCCTACCTACAGGCTAAGCTGATGATCTTAGTTAACTAACAGTCTATTTCTTCCTACTCCCCACTAGAATTGCCTTATGCCTGTCCCATGCATTATTGAATTCCCCACTGTTTTGACTCCACTACCTCCTCAGGAAGGCTGTTCCATGTATCCACAGCCCTCTCCATGAAAAAGTACTTCCTCACATTACCTCTGAGTCTCCCCCAGCTTCAAAATGTTCCCCTTGTTCTTGCACATCTCTTTTCTGAAAGATGCCCTTGTGGAATGACCATGAACTTCACCAGGAAGTTCCTTAACATACAACCTATAACAGCATATAATACAATGTACTAGCCATTTGGACAAGCAGTGTTTGAAATATTTACACCCACTTTCTTGGGTGTACAAAACAAAAAGCTGAGAGGATTTACTAAAGTCCTTACTGCACACAAGGTAGTATCTTAGGATTCTATGTAAATCCAAAGTGTGGACAAATGCTTCACCTTGATTGATATTAAACTGGAAGGTGTATGGTTTACGTTTAGTTTAAACTCAGACACCACTTTTGACAAAAATTCAGGATTAGTTTGTAAAACACCTGCCTTTATGGTAGATTACATAAATGCGACTCACATTACAGCCTACAGCTCTGAAATACTTCAAGCCGGAGTGATTGCAACTAAAAAGTAGTGCTTTCCATGAAAGAAAGCAGAAGCCACAACTCGCAGCTGGCTCAAAGAAAAAATTACTCACCTTAGCAATGTTGTTTCTTCTAATGGAGTCTTGCTGCATTCTGATTATATGCAGTTAGCCCCAGCATTTGAACTGCTCTGGAGAGTAAGGTTAACTCTATGCAGAAGCATAGAACATTGCATCTGCGAGCTGGGTTTTCAAACCTCTGTCTGTGGTACTCTTAAGTCTAACTGTCAGATTCTTACGAGCATTAAACTAACTAACTCTATGGTTTAAATTTGTTTCTAAAATTTTTGTGCCAATGGGCATAAACAGATTTTAAGTCAAAAGACTCAAGTCGAGAACCCTAAAAAGAAAAAAAGTAGGTAGTGAACAACCAAAATATTAAATATAAACCCTTAAAAGATAAGGCATGCCAAGTACACCTCTGGGTGTAGCACTGTACCTGCCATGCCACATCCCAAAACACTAGGTTCCAGGAGAGGAGGCAGGAGGGAGGTCAGACTATAGCAAGACTTCATTAGAAGAAACAACATTACTAAGGTGAGCAATTTTTTCTTCAAAGAACATTAAATCTTGCTGTATTTGGACTATATGCAGACTAGCAGTACCCCTTGGAGGAGGAGTCACATAACCTATTTTGGGAACAGGATCTGCAGCACAGCAGTGACAAACCTAGCATCACTTCTTGACTGAATGTCAGAGAGTAATGCTTGTAAATGTGAACAGTTTTCCAGGTGGCTGCTTTACAGATTTCCACTAGTGACATATCTCTAGCTGCTGAGGGGCTCTTTCCCCAACTTTGAATAGCAGAACTGGATACAGGAGACAATCCACCTGGCAATAGTTCTCTTAGTGGCAGGTTTGCCCTTTCCACTTCTCCATAGGTGAGACACAACTGAGAACAGCCATTCCTATGGGCCTTAGTATGCTCCAGATAGTAAGTAAGAGCACTTTTACATCAAGACTGTGTAATCTTCTCTCCCCAGAGGAAGAGTGGTCAGTGAAAAATACAGGCAACGACAAAGACTGATTCAAGTGAAAGTCTGATACCACTTTGGGGAGAAACTTTCTGTCGGTTTGAAGGACTGCCCTTATCCCTGTGAAATGAAATAAAGTCGGGTTCCACTGATGAGACCTGTAATTCACTGATTCCCTGGCAGAGGTAATACCTACCAGGAATGCAGTTTTCAAGTCAAGTACTTTAATTCAGCTGAGGATTAGGTTTCAAAGTGGGCTGCATAAGCTGTGCAATGCAGATATTCAGGTCCCAAGAAGAGGTAGGCTCGAAAGGGAGGTTAACATGTATTAGACCCTTGAAAAATTTTTGAAGACTGGATGAGATGCTAGGAAGATCCTTTGCCAGCAGAAAGAAAAGCAGGCATGGCTGCCAAATGTACCTTGAGGTGGTAGGCGGGAGGCTAAACTGTTAAGATGCACAAGATAGTCCAATGCAGTGGCAATGTCAGCCAGCTGTGGCTTGACATGCTTTAGGAACACCAAACCCAAATATTTTCCATTTGGAGTTGTAAGTCTTTCTAGCAGCAGGTTTCCTGCTAATCTTTAAAATATCCAAGACTGATTGAGACAGATGCAAGCTTGCATATTCTAGCTCTTCAAGAGCCAGGCTCTGAGCCTGAGAGTCTGAAGGTTGGGGTACAGAGTCCTCCCTGTGAGGAAATGAAGAGAGTGTACTGTCTGGGAAGACTCAAGGGCATTGTTACTGACAGTGACAACAGTAGAGAATACCAAGGCTGTCTAGCTCAATCTGGAGCCACCAGAATCACCTTGCAAGATTGAGACCTGATCTTGATCAGGACCCTGAATATTAGAAGAAAAGAGAAATGCATAGAGAAACTTGCTTGTCCAGTTCAGTAAAAGAGCATCCTGAGGACAGAGCCCAGAAGAGGTTGTCTGCAACAATAAAGAGGAAAGTGATGATTGTCCAGGGCTGCAAAGAGATCTATCTCTGGGATGCCCCATCTCTTGAAAATAACCTGAAGAATTAGAGGTTCAGGGTCCATTACGTGATGGCCCTGGGAAATCCTACTGAGAACATCTGCTAGAATATTGTCCTTCCCTGGGAGATGAACAGCTATCAGGGAAGTCTGGAAGGAATAAGGTAGAGACCATACTTTCATGGCCTCTGTGCACAAGGCCGAGGCAGTGCCTCCTGCTTTTAATGTACCACATGGTTGTGGTATTTTCTGTCCTGGTCTGTACTACTTTCCACTGGACAGCAGTTGAGAACGTCTGAAGTGCCAGAAAGACAGCTTTTAGTTCGAGAAGGTTTATATGAAGAAGGGACTGCTGGTGAGACCAGATTCCCTGAGCTATATGCTGATCTAGATGAGCCCCTCATCCTAGTAAAGAGGCATCTGTGCTGAGAATCACTGAAGGAGCCTGACTGATAAAGGGAACACCTTGTCGAAGATTGTCCTCCTCCAGCCACCACTGGAGAGCTTGAACTAGGGTCTGGGACACAGGAACCAATGTGGAGGGGGTCTTTTCTGAGACCAATAGGATCTGAGATGAAACTGAATATCTCTCATCTGAAACCTTGCTCCCTGGACCACTGCTGTGGAAGCTGCCATGTGACCCAGTAGCTGTAGAAAGTACCTGGCTGGACAAGAAACTAGAGGACAAAAGAGGAAGCCAGGGTGACAAGGAACTGAACCCTTGAGAGAGGGAGAAATGCTCTTGCCTGAATAGTGTCCAGTTCCACCTCTACGAATGTGAGGGTCTCAGCTGGTTGCAGAACAGACTTTTCTGGATTCAGGATAAACTCCAGAGTCCAGAAGCTTTCAAGTGACCTGTAGAGCTTACTTGACTTGGTCTGAGGACTGGTCTACCACTAGCCAGTCGTCCAGGTATGGGAATAGAATGATACCCTGCCTTCTGAGGAATGCCACCACCACTGCAAGACACTTGGTGAACACCCTTGGCGCAGATGTTAGGCCGAAGGCTTGGCCCTGAACTGATAATGGCCTGAGGGCAACTTGAACTGGAGGTACTTTCTGTCTGTTAGGTATGTGGAAGTAGGCATCCTTGAGATCCAGAGAGGCTAGCCAGTCTCCTGGTCTTAGAGAGGAAAAATTACTCCCAGAGTCACCATCTTGAATTTTTCTTTTGTTAGGTGCTTGTTCAGGTACCTTAAATCTAGGATGGGTCACCACTCCCCAGTCTTTTGGGGTAAGGAAGTATCAGAATATAGTCATTTTCCCTGTGACAATAAGGTACCTTCTCTACTGCTTGCAGAAGCAGAAGAGAGGAGAAGAGACTTTAGCCTCTAAGGCCTTTGTCTCCAAGGGAGAGAGAGGACTGAAGGACCTTGCTCTCATTCTTGGGAACCTTCTGAAACTGAGAGCAAGTCCCTTGGTCACTACTTCCAGGACCCATTTGTTTGAGGTAATAGACTCCCAGGCCTGGGAGTAGTGAGCCAACCTGCCCCTTACAGGAACTTGGGAGGCAACCCTGACCGACACCTCAGGGTGTCTGCTTGGCAGGGGCTTAGACTGGAGTGGATGACAGGGTCCTGGTCATCCCACATCTGCCTCTTCCCCTAAAGAACCCCCTCTGCTGGAATGAAGAAGAGGGGCCTGAGCGTGGTAAAAGGCCTGCCCCTGTCCCTAAACTTGCTGCCTCTGAGGAGTGGTCTGCTTTTCTTTGGCTGCAGCACTCCTATAGGTGGTCTTGTATTCATCCATCTTCTTCATGTAATTCTCTGTTTGGTCCCCAAAGAGAATTACCAGTTACAGGAAAATCCATGGCCTTAACCTGGGTATCCTGTGAGAGGTTGGTACACCTAAGCCAAGCAAATCTCCTCATGGAGATAGATGCACCACCCATGACCCCTGGAATGAACATCATTTGAGTCTACAGCAGCATGGAATTGCACCTTGGATGCCTCAATATCATTTGCAGCAACCTGCTCCAGCTCCTTGGCCAGCTGAGAAGGGCATTTCTAGCCAGTCCCAGAACCGTATCCCACATAGATTTCTGGTACCTTGCTGTATATGCCATATAATTGGATCGCCTGAGACCCAGAGAGGATGCCAAGTACTGTTTTTTGGCGTGACATCCAATTTCCTCGAATCCTTATAGGGGATGAGATAAAGGAATCCATCCCAGGAACTGACAAAGCTTACCTCCTGTCCATTCTTTTTTCCATGAGGAATGGATGTTGGAAACTGTATAATTGTTTGTGTCTGCTTCCACAATGACTTATATAAAGGATACACACTCTCTTAGACTCTGGAACATCCATCATTTCCAGATAGTCATGTTCTTTCTGATCCTGTTCAGCCTCTTCCATAGGAAGCCGAATAGTCTCAGCAACTATCTTGTAAAACAAGAAATGGGAAGGGACTCAGAAAGCCTGGGAGGAGAAACTCAGGAAGGCCTGTCTGGGGAGATGTCAGGCTCTACTGGCTTATCTAGGCCTTCACATTGCTCTTCTTCATAGTCTTCCTCCTCCCAATCACCCTCATAGTATGCCTCAGGATCTATATCAGAGGCAGCTACTTCTGACCAGACTGACTGGCTCTGAACCGATGCTGGTGCGATCAGAACCAGACAAAGTGATTGAACCAATGTGATTGCCTTCCGCTATCTCTTCACCGGTCAGAACATGGGGTACAGGATCCAAACTGGCTGATTTTGCTTTCTTTTTGATGGAACCGACTCTGCAGAGTTGGCTGTCCTTTGCCCTAAGAGGTATAGCGCGATCAATGGGCACCTCTTCGGGACCCGGTCGCAACGGACAGGCTAGCCATTTGGGTCAGCAGACTTCTCAGCCTCCCTTTCCTTCAGCCCACCCAAACGTTTATCCAGAGTGACTTTTGAAAAGTTTTTACAGATCTGGCAGTCTTCCTTGTGGTGGTCAAACCCCAGACAATAAACATACACCAGGTGGAGATCGGCCTAACAAAGGCCTCCCCACACTTGGAACAGTGCTAAAACCTAGTGGGACCGGTTTTTTCTTGGGTTTCTCAGACATGCCGAAAATGAAAAAGTCACCCTTCACAGCTTTTAAGCCAGATAACAAAGACCTATCGGTTCCAACGTGTCACTGGTTGGTTAAAAAATCCCAGTAAAACCGGATTTTTAGGAACCAATAAGTACCGGCAAAACCACAGTTCTTTCTGAAAAACAATCAATTTCGTTTCAAACCGAACCAACCAGAAAAGAACCAAAGAAAGATACAATTTCTAACAGTAAAACAGTAGAAACAACACTACTCTACTACTGCCACTTACTGTACCAGGACAGAGGTAAGAATACCAAATAATAACGAAATATGGTTGAAAAATGACCGATTTGAACTTTACCGTATTGAAGCGCAGGAGTGATCTCCGGATCGACTTCACAGATAGGTGGAGTAAGAAATCTGATGGTTAGACTTCAGAGTACTACAGACAGAGGTTTGAAAACCGAGCTCAAGCTCAAAGTTCTATGCTTCTGCATAGAGTTAACCTCTCACTCTCGGAGCAGTTCAAGTGCTGGGGCTAACTGCATATAGTCAGAATACAGCAAGACTTCATGTTGTTTGAAGGAACCAATGTAAATTTCTCAAGCACATAACTGAGGTCCTGTAGGGGACCCGATTATAAATATGAGGTTTCATGTGCAGAATACTTCTCAAAAGGTACAGGAGACTTCTAGTTGAGCTACTATGTGCCCATCAACAGGGGCATGAGGCCCAATGATTTTGGAGGAACTGCATTACAAAAGAGAATTTTTGAACTGTGAGGCTGGGCTACAAAAGACAGTTAGCCCAGTCACAATCAAGCTGCAGAGGAAAGCTGTGTTTGAGTAGACCAGGGCCACATTGGCGGCAGGAAAGAAAAAATTACTCACCTTAGTAATGTTGTTTCTTCTAATGGAGTCTTGCTATATTATGACTATTGCAGTTTGCCCCAGCCTTAGAACTGCTCTGGAGGTGAAAGAGTTAACTTCCATGCAGAGCATGGAGTTTAGAGCGCAGTCGGTTCAGAAGCTCTGTTTGGCTGGTTTCAAACCGAAACCGCCAGATCTTTACGAGCAAAAACTCACTAAGGTTCTGTGTGAAGCTGTAACCTACACTAGCCAACTGGCTACTAATATATTAACACATTTTTGCTGGTCCCAACACAAAGACTCAAGTCAGTGGACCAGAAAATTAAGATAAAATGACTAAATAAACACAACACCCAAACATGAAAGAGGGCATCAATAAATGCCAACAGAGGACTACCCACCCCATACCCCAAAGTAGGAGTTCTGAGAGGGGCAGGTTGGGGAGGTTTAATATAGCAAGACTCCATTAGAAGAAACAACATTACTAAGGTGAGTAATTTTTTCTTCAAACAACATGAAGTCTTGCTATATTATGACTATTGCAGACTACACAGCAGTAACCCCATGGAGGAGGGACAGATCCTACTTAGGAATAGGCTCTGAAACACGGTTGTGTTAAACTGAGCATCCCTCCTGGACTGAATATCCAGGGAGTAATGCTTGGTGAAAGTGTGTACTGTCTTCCAAGTAGCTGCCTGACATATATCCAAGATAGGGATGTCTCTAGCAGCAGCTAGAGATGCAGCTGTACCTCTGGTAGAGTGAGCCCTCAGGCCTGAGGGGGAACCTTACCCAGCTTTTGATAGCAAATTGGATACAGAAACGATCCACCTGGCAATGGATCTTTTAGTGGCAGGTCTCCTTCCCAACCTCACCATAAGTGAGAAACAGTTGGAGGGAGTCAAACCTGTGACCCTTGGTATGCTCTATGTAGTAACTTAGGCCCTCTAACATCTGTTGTGCAGCCTCCTCTCACCAGAGGAGGAATGGTCAGTGAAGAACACTGGAAGTGAAATAGATTGGTTAAGGTGGAAATCTGAAACCACCTTAGGCAAAAACTTCCTGTTAGTCCTGAGGACCACTTTATCCCTGTGAAAGGAAATAAAGTCAGTTTCTACTGATAAAGCCTGTAACTCACTTATACGCCTGGCAGAAGTGATGGCTACCAGAAATACAGTTTTCCAAGTCAAATACTTAAGCTATGCCGAAGACAGAGGCTCAAAGGGGTTGCATTAGCTGAGCAATGCATACATTAAGATCCCAAGCCGGGCAGGGTCCCTGAATGGAGGATTGGTGTGAAGCAATCCTTAAAAACTTGGAAAATACAGGATGAGCAGAAAGAGAAGAGGGCTTCCTGCTGAATGAAGGCAGAGACAGCAGCCAAGTGAACTTTCAGGGTGGCTGGTCTCAGTCCCAAAGAATTAAGATGGACCATGTAGTCCAATACAGTGGTATATCAGCAGATTCTGGGGAAACATGCTTCCCAGAACACCATATGGAAAACCTTTTCCACTTGGAGTTATAGGGTTCTGGTGGAAGGCTTCCTAGCAGCCTTCAGATTTTCGGAACACTTTGAGAAAGTTGCAAATCAGCAACTCTAACCGCTCAAGAGCCAAGCCTTGAGGTTGAGGGATTTGAGATTCGGATACCAAACTCTCCCTGAGCACAGGTTAACAGATTGTGGTTCCTGGGGAGACACAGGGAAGATGGACTGCTAAGGACAGAAGGAGGGGTACCAGGGCTGTCTGGCCCAGTCTGGAGCAATCAGGATCATTTTGCAGGGCTGAGACCTGATTTTGACTAGTACTTTGGACAGGAGAGGAAGGGGAAAGGCATAAAGAAACTTCCTTCCTAATTGAGGAGAAAGGCATCCAGGGGAACTGAGCCCAACACTGGGGCCTGCAACAAAACAGTGGAAGCTGATAATTGTCTGGGGCTGCGAAAAGATCTATCTGAGGAGTGCCCCATCTGGCAAACACTATCCCCAGTACTAGGGGATCCAGTGACCATTCGTGATGGCCCTGGGAAATCCTGCTGAGGCCATCTGCCAGGACATTGTCCTTGCCTGGGAGGTGAACTGCTATGAGGGAAGTATTCAGGGAGTAAGCCAGAGACCACAACTTCATCGCCGTGCACACGGCCGAAGACCGAGTGCCCCCTGTTTGTTGATGTACCACATTGTAGTGGTGTTGTCTGTTCTGACCTGTACCACCTTGTTCTGAACAGATGCAGAGAAAACCTGAAGTGCTAGAAAACAGCTCTGAGTTCCAACAGGTTGATGTGGAGCAGAGATTCCTGGGGATCATAATCCCTGGGTGGAGAGGTCACTCATGTGAGCTCCCCATCCCAAGAGGGATGCATCTGTAGTAAGGGTCAAGGAATGGGACAGAGGGATGAAAGGCACCCCTGTCTCAGATTGCTCTGATCCTGCCACCACTGAAAGGCCTGGATCAGGGTTCGAGTCACGGGATTAACTTGGATAGAGGATCTCTTCTTTGAGACCAGAAAGCTCTCAAATGGAACTGAATGTCCCTCATCTGAAATCTTGCTCCTTGCACCACAGCTGGGAGGCAGCCATGTGCCCTAGGAGCTGCAGGAAATGCCTTGCTGGTTGAGAGACCTGCAGAGGAAGGAGGCGGCCAGGGCCACTAAGATCCTTACCCTTTCCAAGGGAAGGAAGGCTCTGGCCTGCTTGGTATCCAGTTCTGTGCCTATAAAGGTGAGTACCTGGACAGGTTCCAAAACTGACTTTGGAAGATTGAGAAGAAATCCCAGAGAGGCAAGCAGCTGCTGGGTAACTAGCAGGTGTGATTTGACTTGGTCTGGAGACTGACCCACAATGAGCCAGTCGTCCAGCTAGGAAAAAATAGCAATCCTTTGCCTTCTTAGGTGAGCGACTGCTACTGCCAGACACTTTGTGAACACCCTTGGGGCAGAAGTGAGGCCGAAGGGCATTGCTCTGAACTGATAATGGCCTGAGGGCAGTTTGAATCTGAGGTACTTTTGATGGGAGCTTCTGATAAGAACATGGAAGAAGGCATCTTTGAGGTCCAGGGAGGCTAGCCAGTCCCCTGGCCTTAGGGAGGGTAAAATCATTCCCAGTGTCACCATTTTGAACTTTGGCTTTAAAAGGTGCTTGTTTAGATATCTTAGATCCAGGATAGGCCGCCAGTCTCCTGTCTTTTTGGGGTAAGGAAGTACCTGGAGTACAGACCCTTGCCCTGGTGAAGGGAGAAACCTTTTTACAGCTCTGAGAGCCAGGAGGGTTGAGACTTGTTTTCAAAGCAAGAGTCTCTAAAGGGTTTGCAGGTGGAAAAGATCTGGCTCTCATCTTTGGAAATTTCTTGAAGCTGAGAATCAGATCCTGGCTCACTACTTCCAGGACCCACCTGTCTGAAGTTAAAGACTGCCAGTCCTGGACGAAGTGAGCCAACCTGCCCCCACAGGTAGGTGGAGAGCCAACCCTGGGCATCTCATCAGGGTGCCTGTTTGGCAGGGGCTTTAGGCTGAGGGGTGGGAGCAGGCCTGCTCGAACCCCTCCTGCCTCTCTCCTCTGAAGAACCCCTCTGTACATAGGCTGAAGAGGAGGGGTCTGAGTCTGGTAAAAGGCCTATGAAAAGGCCACCCTACCCCTGGGGCTGCCTCTGAGGAGTGGCTTGCCGTTCCTTGGCCTGTGCACCCTGTAAGTGGTTCTATATTCATCCATTTTCTTCATATAATTCTCTGTCTGCTCCCCAAACAGAGAATTTCCCACCACAGGAAAATCCATAGCCTTAGACTGGGTATCCTGTGACTAAGTAGTATACCTGAGCCAGGCCAATCTCGAAAAGCCACAGATGTAGCCATGACTCTAGAGGATACATCGTTAGAATCCACTGCAGCATGGAATTGCACCTTAGATGCCTCAATACCATCAAGAGCCATCTGTTCCAGCTCCTCTTGCAGCTGGCCAGGGACCTGTTTGGCTAAGGCCATGACAGTATCCCATCTAGATTTCTGGTATCTTGCAACATAAGCCATATAGTTAGCTTGTCTGAGTCCCAGGATGCTGCCATGTATTGTTTTTTGCCATGGCATCAATCTTCCTGGAATCCTTGTCAGGAGGATGTGAAGCCAGTGGAATATTAGCTTTATCACAGGCTGCAGCCTGAACTACCCCAACATGACTGCATTGTTGTGAAAGAAAGTCTGTATCAGGACCTGACAAAGTGTACCTCCTGTCCATCTTTTTATCCACAGGAGGCACAGAATTAGGAGCTTTTAAAATTTGTATTGTTTGTTTTCTAAAAGATATATGTAAAGGGATGGACAACCTCCTGGACTCTGGGATATCCATCATCTCCACATAGTCAGGCTCCTCTTGCTCATCCAAAGCCTCCTCTAAGGAAGCTGGAGGGTCTCAGCAACTTTTATAAAACAAAAATGAGAGGGGACTCAGAAAGCCTAGGGGAGACTCACCTGAAGGTCTGTCTGGAGAGATGTCCGGTTCAATGGGCACATCCAGACTTTCAAAGTCACATTCACACTGATCATAATCCTCATCCCTCCTCTGGTTCATAGAACTCTTCTATATCATAATCCTGAACCACTGGAACCGACCGAACCGACCTTTTGCCAGACAGTGGCGGTTCGGAGGGAACTGGGACAGGGACTGGACAATCTGTATTGCCCTGGCTATCTCAGCAGCAGTTGGAGAAGGAATTTTGGACTCCAAACCTGCTGATTTTTAGATTTCTTTGCTGGAACTGGCTCCTCAGAGACAGCTTTTGCTTGCCCGAGGAAGTCTGGCCCTGGTCAGAGGCACTCCCTCGGTTTGGTTGGCACCGAACCGGCTGGCCATTCGGGTCAGCGGACTTTTTGGCCTCTCGTTCCCTGAGCCTGCCCACTCTCTTGTCCAGGGTGGCTGCAGGAAATTTTACAAATCTGGCAGTCTGAATTGAGGTGGTCAAACCCAGACAATAGACACATGTAGTGTGTGGGTCAGCCTTGGCAAAGGCTTCCCACAGACACTACAGTGTTGAAACCCAGTGGGCCCGGTTTTCTTTGGGTTTCTAGACGATGCCAGCCTAACCAACCAACTTGCCCTTTGATGGCAGTGCCAGGCAAGACACCCTTATCAGTTCCAAACCGTGTCATGGGTCGTGGAAAAAACTGTAATGAAATCCGTTTTTTAGAACCGATAAGAACCAGGAATCACGACTCTAAAAGCCTTAAAAGGCTTTAAACTTATATTTAAATACAACTCGATCTGTTCAACGAACCGATAATACTTTTACAAGTTCCACACAGAAAAACCCTATCTATTACTTACGATTACTATAGACAGAGCCTGAACCGATCGGTTTTGCGGTTAAAATAATGAACTCATGATTAAATTAAACCAAGAAATAGCGCTTTAAACTGAAGAAATGAACCGAGCAACAGGAGGAATCTCGGAGCGACTGTTCAGTGAGGCGGAGTAAAGAATCTGGCAGTTTCGGTTTGAAACCAGCCAAACAGAGCTTCTGAACCGATCTCGCTCTAAACTCCATGCTCTGCATGGAAGTTAACTCTTTCACCTCAGAGCAGTTCTAAGGCTGGGGCAAACTCCAATAGTCATAATATAGCATGACTTCATGTTGTTTGAGCAGGGACCACATCGGTGGTCTGAGTCGGGGCTTGTCACTAAATGGGCTCGGGACAGGCATACCGTGTCCACATTGGTGGCAGGAGAGGATGGGACCACATCAGTGGTTGGAAAGGGAGCTTTCATAGGCGAGGGCCAGGCCAGACATACTGGGGCCACATTGGTGGTGGGAGAGACTGGGAACTTTTGGAACTTTTGTTGGTGCGACACAGTAAGGAGCTGTGGGGCCAATCAGCGCAAAGGGCACAAATTGTTGAACTGTGAGGCTGGGCTATAAAGACATTAGCCCAGTTGCAATCAGGCTGCGGAAGAGAGCTGTGTTTGTCCCACACCACCCACCCCATCCCCAACCTCTATTAAATGGTGGGGTTGGAGCCTTGGAGGAGAGCAAGTCGAGACTGGGTGAGCTGGAACACTAGGAGCACTAGGAACGGGATTGTTGCTCCTTATTGTTGAGGATTGGATGGAAAAGGGTCCTGTACACTGTGCTGATTGGGCAACACTGACTATTACCAGGAGAAGCAAACTGTATAAAAGACTGTGGATGCTAACTACAACTGAGGGAGTAGGCTACATTGACAATTACCAGGAAGAAGCAGACTGTTAAAAGATTGTGTATGCTAACTATAGCTGAGGGAGTAGGAAACTGTGTGTGATCTGATTACTACTAGGGCTTCTGAGCTGGCTAGTGATGAGGTGGCAAATTTACATAGAAACATAGACTTTGACAGCAGATTAGGACGCTTGGCCCATCTAGTCTGCCCATCTCCCTACCTAGAGGATAAGCTGCAGATCCTATTTAACCAACAGCCTATTTCTTCCTACCCCCACAACAATTGCCTTATGTCTGTCCCATGCATTCTTGAATTCTCCCACAGTTTTAGACCCCACAACCTCCTCAGGAAGGCTGTTCCATGTGTCCACCACCCTCTCTGTGAAAAATATTTCCACACTGCCCTGAGCCGCCCCTCTATCTTCAAATTGTGTCCCTTGTTCTTGCACATCTCTTTTCTGAAAGATGCTACCCTCTTGGACTTTGTTGATTCCACTGAGGCACTTAAACATTTCTATCATGTCCCCCTCTCCTCCTTTCCTCAAGGGTATACATATTAAGCTCCTCTAGCCTCTCCTCATATGGCTTCTCTTGCAGACTGTGCACCATTTTAGTTGCCTCCTCTGAACTGCCTCCATCCTCTCTATGTCCTTAGGAGATGGGGTCTCCAGAACTGGACACAGTACTCCAGATGGGGTCTCACTAACTGTCTGTACAGGGCATAACTACTTTTGTTTACTGCTGGTGATGTCTCTCCTATACATCCCAGTATTCCCCCAGCCCTCCCTACCGCCTTCTCACATTGCTTGCCAACCTTAAGGTCATCTGATATGATTACCCCAGGTCCCTTTCCATTTTTGTTGTTGTTACTACCCTCATTGTGTAATCTTCCCTGGGTTTTTGTTTCCCAGGTGCATTACTTGCACTTCTTTGCATTGAATCCAAGCTGCCATACTTCTGACCATTCCTCCAACCTTGCCAAGTCCCTTCTCATCCTTTCCACGCCTCCTGTGTATCAACCCTGTTGCAGATCTTTGTGTCATCTGCAAAGAGGCATACTTTTCCTTCCAGTCCCTCTGCAATGCCACTTATAAAGACATTAAAAGGATTGGACCAAGTACTAAACCCCTGCGGTACCCCACTAGTAACCCCTCTTTCTTCAGAGTGAACTCCATTTACAATTACCTTCTGTGTCCTGTTGTTCAGCCAATGTTTTACCCAGGCTACCACCCTGGGACCCACTCAAGGCTGGTTAATTTGACTACTAATCTTTGTGTGGGACTGTGTCAAATGCCTTGCTAAAGTCTAGATAGGCCATGTCCACAGCCCCTCCTAGTCTACTAATTTGGTCACCCATTCAAAGAAATCAATTAGATTCGTCTGACATGACCTTCCCACTGTGAACCCATGTTGCCTTGGGTCCAGTGCCCCACTAGCCTCTGGGTACTCAAAATTCTTTCCTTCAGAAGTGATTCCATCCCTTTCCCTACCACAGAGGTCAAACTGACAGGTCTGTAGTTTCCTGCCTCTGTCTTGTTCACTTTTGTGAAGGGAATCATATCAGCCTTCTTCCAGTCCTCAGGTACCACACCATCCTCCCATGATTTGTTATAAAGGGTAGTCAGTGGTGTCACTAGTTCTCTGCTTAATTCTTTTAGAATTCTGGGTGAATTCCATCTGGCTTCATTGCTTTGTCCACCTTCAGTTTTAGGAGTTCTTTCAGAACCCTTTCTTCTGTAAAGGACTGGGATCGACTTCTCTCCAGAGTGCTTCTGTTAATTGAATTAGGCACCTCCCCACTTCCTCTTTTATGAATACTGAACAGAAGTATTCATTCAGTATCCCTGCTTTTTCACTGTCACTCTCTGCCCACCCACCATCCATTCTATTCAGCCTCACTATCCCTCCCTTTGTCTTTCTATGCTCCCTGATATATCTATAAAAGGCTTTATCCCCTTCTTAACCGAGTTGGCTATCTTTTCCTCAGTTTTGCCTTTGCTATTCTAGCTACCACCCCTGCTTCCTTCTGCCTTAAATGGTACAGTTCTCTGTCCTGCTCCTTCTGTGTTTCCTTATACTTCCAAATGCTATCTTTTCTCCCTAACCTTCACCGCCATTTCTTTTGAGGACTATAGTGGCTTTTCTTTCATTTTGATTTGTTTATTTGCTTCACACAAAGGCTTGTGATGGCAGTTTTGATATTTCCCATTTTTGCTCCACCCTCCTTGTAGCCTGTTTGCTAGTGCTTTTCTAAGGCACTCTTCCATCTTGCCAAAGTCAGCCCTCCTGAAGTCCAGAACCCTCACTTTTGTATGGCTTGACTCTGTAGCAGTGTTTATCGCCAACCACACTGTTTGGTGGTCACTTGTTGCCAAATGGCTACCCACTTAGATCTGAGATCCTCTCACTGTTCCCATTTGAGAGTACCATTTCTAAGATTGCTCCCTCATGAGTAGGTTCCAAAACTAGCTGTCTGAGGCATGCCACCTGAAGGGCATCCAGAATGGCCCTGCTTTTGGATGTGGCTGCAGCAAAGGTGCTCCAGTTAACATCTGGCATATTAAGGTCCCCATCAACAGTATATGAAATTACATACCTACCGTAATTATGATCTTTCGTGTATCTTCACCATTCATCACTGATGGGTATCTGCCAGAGGTCAGGACCTCTGCGGGAGCTTTTTTTTAAAGGTAAGAGCCAACACACCATCAGCACCACCCTTGAGGCAGATGCACTGCATGGCACTCACGGGTTGGCTGTTAGGTTGTGTCGACTCTGCCTGCCTGTTCTGAGTCGCCGGAGAGGTAAGAGGAAGAAGTGGAGGGTGGGACAAGGAAGTCCAAGGGACAGAAAAAGGAAAGATGTATGAACTAAAAGGAGAAATAACGATTGAGAGGACAGAAAAGAGAGAAGTTAGAACTAAAGGGGATTGGGAGGGACCCCAATCTCTGAAAAGGAAGAGGGAGGTAGGGTGGGTAAAGAATTTAGGAAGAGAGGGAGAAGGATAACACATCCCAGACCCTGGTCCATCTCCAGATTGTATAGGAACTGCAAGGAGTAGCAAATGCTTTCTGCCAGAATTCAAGGCACGGAATAGCTGGCAAACACTCCAGATAAGCAGAGTCGGCTATTCTGGAAGAAGGACAGAGTACAGAGATTCAACACCCTCTCAAGGAAAAATTTTGGTGAAAAAGGAAATTTTTTTTTTTAAGGAGAAATAGGTTGGATGGAAACAGGGAGGAGGAGAGAGGAGGGCAACTGCCAACTCCACCCACAGGGGTGGAGCTAAGGCACTGGAGAAGAGTGCCGCTCAAGCTGTCCACTCTCCCTGGAACATTACTCCCTGTGTGTCTCTTTACCCCATCCTAAGAAGGAGAGGAGGAGGGCACAGAGATGGAGGGACCCAGAGACTGAGGCCCCAGGGGATGGAGGGTGGGATTGTTATGAATGGTGAAGATACACAGAAAGATCATAATTAGGTAGGTACATAATTTTCATATCTTATCTGTGTCAATCGTCACCATTCATCACTGATGGGTGAGTACCGAGCCCCCACCGAAGGGTTTCTTTTACACCCTAAGGATAAAATCCCTTAGCCCTCAGTGGGTGACACACAAGGGGGGGACTTCAGGGCCTGGAGAGGCCCGGGATTGGGGAGAGAGATGGAGTCTCCCGGAGGGGAAGGATGTTGCCCCAATAAGCACTGTCTCACTCTGTGGGAGAAGAGATAGGTTCCCTGGTGAGCGGAATTAATCACCCTACACCGGGCCAAGGGTGACAACCAGGAAAGACGCAGCCATGCTGTCTGCCTAGTGCAGATCACTGTCCCTATGACCCTGGTAGCTACCTGCTGGCATCATAGGATGCCCTCACTTGGTGCCTTGCTAGCTCCAGGCCACATGCAGAGAGTGCAATGTCTTGTCTGGTTTGCTCCATGTCAGGCAATGAGGCTAGGAGCTGACCCAGCCTGGACCACAAGAACCTGTCATAGGCTGCATAGTGGGCCTGATGTGCAGAGATAGAAAGAAGTAACCATGCCGAGTAGAAAGTCCTCCCTACCCCAGAAGTCAAAATCCAAGGAGTCTTGATCTGGGAGCCGGTCACTGTGAAGGGCGCAGAGCCCATCAGGAGTATCCAATTGTGTCAATCCAGACTGTGGATGAGGCATGGAACCTGGAGACTCGGGGGTGCACAATACCTCTGGCTGAGATCCCTTGGGGCAGGAACTCCGGAGAAGGGCCTCTGCCAGGAAGCAATGACACCTCCTGAAAGAGGGGCGGCCAGGGGCGGCACCACAGGGGTGGCCTCGGCAAAATCTCCTAGAAAGGCGTGCACTGAGTGCTCAGGATTGCTGGTAGTGGAAGGAGTAAGGTGCAAGTCCTCCAACATCCTCATGAGGAATCGCTGATACTCAGTGAGATCAGCAGCTGGAGATGTGGACAGAGGTCTCCTCTCCCAGAAGAGGGGATGAGGAGCTGGAGGTCACTGGCTGTTCAGTGGGTGGCTGCATGGGGAGGTTGAAAATCTGGCTGTCTATCGCCCCAACATAAGCAGGGAATCAAGCAGCCACCACTCTGAACTGCTCCCAGGTGAGAGGCCCGCTAGGACAGAGGATGCCTGGGAGGCGCAGGAGAGTGTGGCAGAGGGATGGAGACAGAGCCAAGAAGAGATGTCGGCTGACCTCTGCCTGGGCTAAGGAGCGACCATGGGCACCCATGGAGAAGGTGCCCGGAAGACCCCACAGCTGACAGCTGAACAACCAAATCAGTACTGCCTTGGCTGAGCCCAGAAAATTCCTCTGTGAGGTGACTGGCCATATAGGTCCAGAAGGACAGTCCCCTACCTCAAAAGAATGAGACTCTCTCAAAGAGACCAAGGAGGAGGAGCAGAGATCTGCACTACGGCTTCTCCCAGAGCCCGGTGGACCCCAGAAAAGGCCGATGTGCCGACCCACACCCCTCGACCCCTCAGAGTCTAAAAGAGCCCTCTTCCTCAAGAGGGCCAGCCTAGGTAGCTGGCATCTCTGGGCAGCCTCAAAGGGCTATCCACGGTGCAGTACCCTCCCTCTGTAGTTGTCTGATTGACCCCAAAGTTGGGCGATCTAGGCACTGGTGGGGTACCACAACTGAGGGGTCAGTGAAACCACCAAGACCAGGCTGCAGAGCTATGGTGGCATGCACCACTGCCTGCTGGTCAGCACCCCTGACCCTAGTCTCGGTAGCCACCGACCTCACCTCAGAAGGGGCTGACTCGACTTGTTGAGGAGACTACCGTGCTACCCACCTCAGCAGCCAACCCCAAAGGGTCAGACTGCATGTCTGACTCAGAGCTTGACTCTGTCTCCGAGGAGGTAGAGTCCAGGCCCTGTGCCAAACCGTGGGAGGGCGGGCAGTGCCATCCTTGCCAATTGGCCCAGAGACCAAAGCTGTATCTGAGCGGTGCCAGCGCCTCCCACAGCCCCGTAAGCGGAATCTGTAGGAGGCACAGCCCTAGCCTGAACAAGAGATCCAGAGCCAGGACCAGTCATGGCGTCATCTGGTCTCATGGCACCGAGGGTGGAGATGGTGCTAACGACAGCCCTGGCGGCAGCATCGGCACAGCCTACAGCACCGCCTGGTTCCTGGTGCTGCGAGCGGTGCAGAGGGCAGGGCAGCTCCGAGGGCAATACCGAAGGTGGACGCGGCACCAAGGATGGCGCGCCGCAAGCAGCGCCAAGGTCAGGCGCAGCACCAAGGATGGTGCCGACAGAGGAATCTGAAGGCCCCATGGCGCCGAGCCTCGAGGACACAGTGCCGTGCTCAACCTCAGCGCTGAGGGCGGAGCCGAGATGAGACAAGGAAAAAGACGGTGCTGTAGCAGCTCCCATGGTGCCACTAGCAGTGCTGGCACCGCGAATGGCTCCGACAGAGAGTCATGGCACTGCATGACAAGTCAGTGCCGATGGACGGCCCGTCAGGGCCCACGGCGCCGCGAAGGGTGCCGAGGCCCCCAATGGCGCCACCAATGGCATCGAGGACGGCGCCAACCCAGGCCTATGCACCAGCGGGACTGATCAGGGGAGCCTTCACCCCTGAAGGGCATTTGCCATGGCAGCGCCTCCCGCCCACCCTCCCCGGAAGGAGCGGACCGGCCTCCGCGCATGGAAGAAGCTTCAGCAATGGCTAGGCTAAGTCAGCCAAGGCCCTTCTCCTCGGTCTGTATAGAACTGGGAGGGACCCAGAGGAAAGGCAGAGAGAGAGCGGCTTGGCCCAACGAGTGCACACCCACCCCTGAAAGTCGGGTGGAGCTCACCCCACTTTCCACGTTGCTCGATGACCCGCGGTCCATGGAAGAAACAGGCATTGCCAATCCACAGCCATGAGGCCAGGCCAAGACATGAAAGACACGGTCATGCTGGTGGTGGTGGCGGAAAACTTCTGGACACATGGGCACCGTCGCATGGGGGCTGACCCGTCTTGGAAGATTTCTTGCCCTCCGACCGAGACATGACCTAAGGGAAAAAAAAAACACCAAAACAACCTCGACTAGCAGAAAAAAATACAATAATGAAAAGATCTTACTGGGCGTTGTCGAGTATGGCAACAGAACCGCAGGTGGAACCGACGGACTTCGCACAAGAAAAATTGTAGGGAAAGAAACTGTGAAGCAGGCCTCAAACTTTCTTCAGCTTCCACACAAGGTGACCTCTATGGCGGGGAGACAAAGAACTAGCAGGCAGGTGAGTTCAACACAACCTAACGGCCAACCCGTGAGCACCACAGTGCGTCCGGCCTTGAGGGCAGCGCCGATGGTGTGTCGGCTCTGCCAACCTTTAAAAAAAAGCTCCCACGGCGCCCTGATCTCTGGCAGATACCCATCAGTGATGAATGGTGAAGATTGACACAGATAAGATCTCCTTTCTCTGCCATCCTAAGTATGCCTTCTATCATATCCTTGTCCATTCCCTTCCCTGACATGGGGTCTGTATACAACCCTTGTGTGGATTGTGGTGCCATTTCCAGTCTCTAAGGTGACCCATAGTGCTTCTCCCTCCTCTTCTGCCCTCCCTGTCTCTCCTGTAGGTTGTGTACCCTGGTATGTTAACATCCCAGTCATGGTTCTCTGTGTACCATGTTTCTGTGACTACTACGATATCCAGGCATCCCTCTTCCATCAAGGCCACCAGTTCAGGGAGCTTGTTGCCCAGACTTTGAGCATTGGTACTCATTACCTCCATTTCTTGATGGCCTTACCTTTTTGCCCCATCCCTGTCCTTATTAGTTTGTCACTTTCTCCATTTACCCCTGCGCTCTCCCTAGTGACATCCCTGTGTTGGTGTCTCCACTCATTTAGTACCCTGATTTTTTGGGGGGCTAGGCTTTCCCTGTTCCTTTCCAGTGCCTCCCTTGGCTAGTTTAAATGCTTGCCAATAAAATATTTAAACCTATCACCTAGGATCCTGGTTCCCCTCCTGGACAGATGCAGACCATCACGCCAATTTAGGTCTGCATCCCTCAGGTGGACCCCCAGTCCCCAATGAAGCCAAATCCCTGAACTCTGCACCAGTTTTTCAACCACTGATTGAATACCATGGTGTGGAGCACCTAGCCTCATCCGTGCCATAGACAGGCAGCACCTCTGAGAATGTTACCTTGTGTGCTGATTTGTCTAAGGCCGCCCTCTTTCCATAAAATGCTTCTTAAACTTCTCTGGATCCCTTTCTTAGCCAGGTCATTTGTCCCTAGGTGGACAGTGACACCCACCTCCCTCCCCCTGTGCAGCTGCTCCTGTGATCCTGAGTATCGCCTCCTGTCCTCCAAGCCATGGCGCCAGGCAGGTACCTTACCTCCCTCTCCTTCCTCCCCAGTTCTACATTCCTAACAATGGAGTCCCCCACCAGGAGTTGCTTCCTTCCCCTGTGGGTCCCATGCCACCCTCCTATGGGTCTCCTTTGTGGAGGTTCACAGCATCCTCCTTGGTCTGCACTGTGGGTGCCTCCATAGAGGAACCACACTTTCTAGAATGGCATAGAAATTGTGGAGAGGTACAACTGGAGGGATGCACCTCTGTTCCACCCACCCTCACCCTCCCTGGAGCCCACTGTGGTCCAACTGCTCCTCTTTCTTGGCAACCTCTGAGGCAACGGCAGGACCCTGGTGGTCTCTGAGTGGGAGAGGAGGTCCCACAAATCCTGGCCAATCCTTGGGGCAATTTGATTGTGAACTGACTACTGCTAAGGCTGGAAAAACTGGCTACTATTGGGAAAGAAGGAAAATTGCTGTAATCGGATACTGCTGGGTGAGGGGGAACTACTTGAGTTTTGCTATAACACTGACAGAATTATTTGTGGTAGAGGGTTGTATTGCCTACACCCAAAATGAGGGTAGACTTGGGTGGCTAAAGGAGCATTTTCGGTAGGGTGATTGGATGTACAGGGTGCTGGAGGACAATAATATTAAATTGGTCATGGAGTTAGAGGGTGCCTAGTGTGTTTCAGTTGGCAGGTCTTAGGGAGGAGGTCGAGGGACTGAAGGCAGCTGGAAGTTGGGAGGGTGGGGTTGAGAGGGAAGGTATGGAAAGGACCTCATGAGAGCAGATGAGGCCAAAATGGCATACCCTGGAGAACAGGTGGACAAGGACCATATGGTTACTACGGAGCGGGTAGGCACAAAACAAACCACCTAAGAAACTACTTTGTAGGGAGGTGGTGGACCAGAGGAAGCCAAGGAGGGTGGGAAAGGAGAGGGCGAGGAGGGACAAGCATCACACTAACTAATTGATACACCCTGCTATATCTGGGAGGTGAGGTGGAGGAGGCTGGTGGGAGGGGAAGCAGGTGGACAAAGAGGGTTTGGCCACTAGGCTGTAGAGGAGGGGCAGGAGAGGGAGCCAGATCCACAGAAGGGGTACATGAGCCCAGGCTGGAGGGAGGTATGGGGTGGCCAAAGTGAGGCCAGGGTGGGAGGGAAGGACTGATTCAGGCAGGCATCCAGGCTGGGGAAGTCAGCCAAGGATAGTGGGTATGGTAGGGAGTACTCTAGATAGGCCAGATTCGGGGTGTGAGAAATCAGATATGGTGAGAGGATGGGGAGAGGGAGGTAGGGAGATATACAGCAACTGGGGTGGATGATGCAGGACCTGTGGGGAGGGAGGCAAGGAGGAAGATGTAGAAGGGTGCCTTGGTGAGGGATCTGAGGATACCAGCCCAGTAAGGAGTCCGGGGAGATCTGGGGAACTTGTGCCACCCAGGAGGTTGGGGGCAAGGAGCAAGCTGGGAGCTGCAGGCAGAAGAAAGAGCATGGTAGGGCATACAGGCTTGAGATCCCCAGGCTGAGGGGGGCGGAGGAGCAAACTGGGTGTTAATGACAGAAGAAAGAGCCTGGATGGAATCAAAAGGGCCAGTAAAGTGGGGGTGAAGGTGATTCTGCTGGGTGACTCCATGACCAGGGGCATCCTGTGGAGGGGCAGGGAGGGAAAATGCAGCCCAGTCAAGGCTAAATGTATCCCAGGCCTATCCATGCACAGGCCAAATTCCAGCTATACTCGATAGCACTGGAATAGGGGATCCCAGACTTCCAAGACATCTGGGAACAAATGACTTAAAGGGGTACAGTGAACTAGAAATCCAGGCAAGATTCTTGGAACTGGGCCAGGGTTTGCCACTTATAGGTAGCTCAGTCTCTTCTCTGAGATTCTGCCAGTACCGAGGGCTACTGGGGAGACCAAGCATAAACTTAGGGGTGAACCAGTGGCTCAGGGACTGGTGCAGGGCAGAAGGGTATGTGCTGGTAGGGACTGGTGAATACATTGGAGGACAAGGGTTATATGCCAGGGATAGGATACACCTCAACCCATAGGGGAGGGAGATCTTGAAACTAAAACGTGCTGGATTCATAGTGAAGAGGGGGTTTAAACTTGTAAAGGAAGGAGGGTTAAGTAAAGAATGGTTCCATGAGAGCTGCTCGACAGTTCAGGTCTAGGGCATGAAATGAGGGCATATGACTGTGCTGCAATTCCATCCAGAGCTGTACAGGAATGGGCGACTAGGGATCATGCGAGGGCCGAGATGGCTGGAGAAGGAGGGAGGGGCTAGTGGAGGACTTGTCTTTATAAATGCCAGGGCACGGGCAACAAAATGTGAGAGAGACAGTCCAGAGGGACCTGCATACCCTGGAAGGGTGGTCAAGTAGGTGGGGACTGAGGTTTAATGCAGAGAATGTAGGGTGCTGCATCTGGGGGTCAGAAACCCGGCCATGTATACACCTTTGGGGGGTCACTCTGCAAGCCACAATGAGTGAGAGGGATCTAGAGGTGGTGGTAGACATCAAAATGAATAACACTTAAAATTGCAGAAGAACTGCAGCAAAGCAAACAGGATACTGGGCTGCCTAGCCAGGGGATTATGTTCAGGAGGAGGGAGGTGATCCTCCCTCTGTATAATGCCTTTGTCAGACCACATCTCAAGTACTGCATGCAGTTCTGGAGACCTCACCTCAAGAAGGACATAGCACTGCTGTAGAGGGTACAGAGGAGGAAAGGCTGGAAGAGCTGGGGCTGTACTCGCTGGAGGAGAGGAGGGAGAGATAGAGGAAAATGATGGGGTCCTCAAATATGTAAAAGGAATAAACAGGGGCGAGTCAAGGAGATGTTCAGGCTAAAGATGGGGGAACAACCAGGGGCATGAGGAAGCTGGAGGGGAAAATTACAGGGGAACACAGGAGGCATTACTTCACTAAGAGGGTGATGGAGCCATGGAATGCACTGCCTGGAAGTCTGGTGGAGCAGTGCACAGTGGAGGCTTCAAGAGGGTGGGACAGGTACAAGGGAAAACTGAGTCAAGATGATCCCTCTCTGGGCTGGGGAGCCGAGCACCCATTAGGAGGCTGGCTAATGAAAGTAGACACGACAGACCATCAGGCCTATTCTGCTGGCTTTTGGTATGTTAGTATGTTGATTATCGACCCAGGCATTGAAATCACCCAACACAAGAAGTTTGGGAGATCCCACCACTAGGTCAGTCATGAAGCCCCCAGCTGCTGCAAGAATTCATTTCATATTTTGGAAATCTTGCAAATTGCACCGGTTCATCTTTCATCGCCACATATCCAAACTACCTGGTCAGTCACATGTGGTGCATCATCACTCCCAAGGCAGATAAACAGATGGCTACCATGCCTCCCTGTACTCTCAACTAGGCAATGCACCACAAAGTAACCAAGTGGAATAGATGCCTCTAACATAGAGTCAGAAGCATCCTTCAACTAGGTCACCATGATACATACCATAATCCATCAAGGAGTCTGTGATGAAAGGTTCTATCAGCACAGTTTTATCCCTTAGTGATCTGATGTTACAAAGAGCTGTTCTAATGGGTGGAGTTGACATTACAGCAGCCCAAAACAAAATAATCTAGACAATGGGAGCTCTCACCTGCCAAGACCTACTTCCAGGGTGCCACCTAATTCCACTCTTCAGATCCTGCTCACTGCATTCATCCTCAGAGCTAATCTACAATGTGAGAAAGGTCCATGGAAAACCTCCATCTGCCTTTAGCAGTTTATTACTGTCGGAGGCAGAGTATAAGGGAACCCTCCAAAGTGCAGCTGCTTAGCTGCTCAAGAGGAGTAGAAGAAAGAGAGGCTGGTGACTGCAAGACGCATAGTAACTAAAATAACACAAGCTCTAGTGGAGGCAGTATAGCACATCGGGTTAAGGCTCTGAGCTGCAGAACTGGCGCCTGGGTTTGAATCCCACAGCCACCTAGGTGCATACTGTGTGATCCTGAACAAGTCACTCAACTTCCTTTGATCCCAGGTCGCATCTGGAAACAAGCTTTGGCTTAGTGTGCTACTCCTGGATAAACAATATTCCCTTTCCCTAAGACTATCATAAAAATTCCTGCCCACAACACAACTATCCTCCCCACTCCCAAAACTGTTTCCCAGTTTATCATCTTACATGCACTCATATGTTCGCAACCTTTTAAACTTAACAAATGCATAACAAGGTTCTCTCTGAGCCCATTCTTGTAAGTCTGGGGTCCCTCGAGTCCATCCTGGGACCCATTCTTCTCCCTATTCATAAATGAGCTGCCTCTTGTCCCAGCTCTTGGTAGTGCCACATTATATGCAGATGACCTAGTGATCCTAACCAACTCCCAGGAACATTAGTGTCATCAACAGTCACCTAAATGTTGACTTTACAAACATACAATCCTGGCTCATGGTGAACTGAGTAGCCTTGAATCATAAAAAAACAGGCTATGCTTTTTGGATCTCTGGCTAAAATAAAAGCATCCCCTGCACCCTGAGAATCTCTGGTGCTGATGGATCCTCTGTGAGGGTTGTTGACTCCTCAAATAACTGGGAGTCACCCTAGATCCTCAACATATCCTCTGTATATTCAGTAACATATGCAAGACAGCAAATAATAAGTTGGGCCTTGCATATAGAGCAAAAACAATGTCACACCTGCTCTTTATCTGGTTCTGGCTAAAGGTGCTCCTCCCCACCCTGTTATGGGCTCATTGTTACTTCATATACTACAAATCCAGCCTCTCAAAATGGGGCATAGCTTATAAGAATATGTGCCATTTCACCCTCTGCTCCTCGACTCACCCATCATTGTGACGGTTTTAACAAACTTGCTTGACTCCCCAGGTAATCACTGAAACTTCGTTTTAGGTTGTTTCACTGACAATGTTGTTGAACTGCTACCTCCTGTCCTAAAAGAGCTCTTTAGCCAGACAACTCCTCATATTCACTAAGGTCTAATGGCTCAGCTATGTTTCAGGTTCCAAAACTCACGACGCAAATGGGTGACTATGCATCCGCTGTATGTGCACCTTGGCTATGGAATTACCTTCCTGCCCATGTTCGCACATCCTCTTCCCACACCTGTTTTAGAAACTCCCTCTGGCATTATCTGCAGCTCACCTCAGTGTTTAGCTGTACTAAATGTACTAGTGTTCCTTTTTCTAACAAGTGTTGAACTTTAATCATTCTGTCTGATTCTCCTGAACCCAGCTTGGAGTTTTAACCTGACTCTCATACTGATGTTGTTTTTATTCTGTTATGTGATGTTCTTGCTTGCCTTTTTGTTATACAGTATACTGCAATGTTTGTATTTTTCTCTGACATCCTGTAAATCCTTGTCTTGCCTGTATATTCCTTGTAACTCCAGGGTCGCGAATTGAAAATAGGCACTTGTTTGTCTAGTGTGCTTACCTCCTATCTCCCTCCTCCACAACTCTCCCCACTCACTTCACTTAAGCCTCAATCCCCTGAGCCCCCCAAGCCTTACTACCTTATCTTCTGGCTAATCCCCCAACAAAGAAAATAAGTCCTCGACAATGCAAATTCTCTGGCTCCTGCAGTCTCCCCCAGATCCTTTCTGCTCTCCCACCACTCTACTAGTTGGCTTCACTCCTTCTGCCTCCTTTACCTCTCATCCCTCATTACTCTGTAGCCCTTCCCCCTTTCTGCTGCTTCCCTTGACAAAGCATTTCCCAGGCTGCTTCTCTTCACCTCCTAACAGCACTTCAGGTACTCCTGACCACTCTCAAATCACAAAGGTATGCAACTGCTACATTCTTTTGTAGTGTTGCTACTATGAATTGTAAAATCTGAATCATCTGCACCGAAAATTGTACCTCACCAATTGTATTTGAGTATTAACTGTGTGACTGCAATTTTCTGCTAGGTTTGGTCTTATCTTGTCTCTCATTGACTTGGAACCTTTGTAACGAGCCTTGCTCAAAGGTATTAATACTAAAATGAAATAAATAAATAATTAAACCCAGATAATCACACTCCCAGACACTCCAAACTGAGAATTGAGTTGTTAAAAATATTAACAGCTTGCAGTTCTGAAAATGTTTAAAGAAACCGTACAATACATAACTTATTTTGGTCCTTAAAGCCAACGACATTTGTGAGCCTGAAAATGGCTTATCGCCTGCTGCCACCAGGTCAAGAAGACTGGTCTGTCAAAAGTCAACAGTGTCCACAACAAGGAGAGAGAGCCTCTGTCTCAGACATCAAATGTCCCTGGAGACACTGCACAACTCTAATCAATAGGAATAGTACAAACAAAGAGAAACCTGTATCAAGAGCACTCTATAGTTCAAGTTCCAGGAGCAATATAAAATAACACTGTACCTGCAAAGTCAGTTTAGGTAGGATAGATTATAAAGGTAAGAGGAGGAGTGGCTCTCGTGCCAGAAAAGACACTGAGGCAGTGAAGAATGGATTCATCAGGGAGGAAATACAGAAATTTAATTACTGTGAGTTCTGCTTATGGTTGTCTCAGGTAAGAAACCTCAGACATTTGTGGTCTACAGACCATCAGGACAGAGGGAAGAGGAGATAGATGATTGGGGTAAAAACAGAAGAAGGTGACTAAGGGAGAGGTGATGGTAGTAGGAGATTTCAACCTGCCAGATACTAATTAGGACATTCCAGCACTTGTGAGCACCAGGCCCTGCTAGATACATTACAGAACGTCCTGCTGGTATATCTGGTTAAGGAGCTCACAAGGCAAGCTGCCATTCTCAACATGATGATCTCCAGCTCAGAATCGGTAAGAGCAGTGCTTGTTAGGGAGTCACTAGTGTCCGTGACCATTACACTATGTGGTTCAAACTGGCTTTTGGAACCAGTAAGCCTCATCAAAGACTAAAATTCTGGATTTCAGAAGAGCACACTTAACTGTATGAGTGAGTTAATCTGGGAAAGTTAGCTAGAGGGATAGCATCAAGGAAGTGAAGGAAAGATGGGGAGAAATTAAGGGGCCTTTCTCAAGGCAACAACATCATGCATGAGAATGGTCACCAAAAACAAACTGGTGAACAGGTCAGGGAGGCAGTGCAGGTCAAAAGGTTACTTGTCTGTAACTGCAGTTCTAGAAGTGGTGTATGGTACATATCCATACTCTGGCAGTCACTGTAAGGGTGATGATTTGCTGAAATGCTTGCAAGCTAAGTTCCTCCCTCCACCAGGAAGATATAACCCGACTCTGCCCTCTGACATCAGATATTGCATGCTGGAATCAGGATCAGATGCCTCTTGCCAGGCCGGCTGGGTTGTGTGGATGTGTACCATACAAGAATCCTAGAACTACAGCTACAGGTGGGTAAACTTCTTCTAGGGTTGTGGATTTGGTACAGTATCCACACTCTGGCAGACTCCTAGCAGTTCTCTGGGATAAGGGGCAAGATGCACACCCTACTTGGCAAACAGAGACTGGAGAACCAATGTCCAAAACACACATCCTGGAGTGACTCAGAGACAATGGGGTAGTGGGAATGAAAGTGTGAGCTGACCTCCAGATTATCAGCACTACAGATTTCCTGAATGGGAATGTCCCTGGAAGCAGCCACCGAGGCAGTGGTATGTCTAGTGGAATGAGCCCTGATCCCATTGGAGACTACTGATCAGCCAACCTACAGTAGAGGTTGAAGGAAGCGGTAATCCACCTTGCAATCATTGGCTTTGCTGTTGGTCTGCCAGGTGTGGCTTCAGCATAAGTGACAAACTGCTGGCAAGCCTGACCCTGAATTCCAGCTGTATGCTCCACATAGTAGGAGAGCATTCTCTGCAAGCCCAGATTATAGAGACTGCTGTCAGCCTCCAGAGAGGAGCTGGTAAAATGCACTGGTAGTTAATCACCAGCTAAGGTGAAACTCTGATACCACTTTGAGAGGAACTTTGGGTTGGGGTGAAGGACAACCTTGTCTCTGTGGGAGACCAGCTAGGGAGAGTCCACTGAAAGCACCTGGAGCATCCAAAGCTTTCTGGCAGACATGGTGGCTACCAGGAAGGCCATCTGCATGACAGGTATGATAACTCATATCTGTGCATTGGCTTTAATGGCTTGCCCATGAGCATAGCCAGTACCAGCAGTAAGTCCCATGGTGGAGAAGGATCATGCACCAGAAAGGACAAGTTGTCAAGGACCTTGAAAAAGCACTTGACCACCTTCTTCTGGCCATCATCGTCATAGCGATCTGCACCTGGTAAGCCGATATGGTTGCCAGCTGTACCTTAAGGGTCATTGCTCACAGTCTCAGCTATAAAAGGGACCAGAGGTAGTCCAAGATGCTAGCCACTAGACAGGCAAGGGATCAAGCTCCTTGCCATAGCACCAAACAGAAAATATCTTTCATTTGAAGGCATAGCACCTATTAGTCGACTCATTTCTGAATGGTTCCACAATGTGGTGAAAATCCTGGAAGACCCAAGGCCTGCTACTCTAGCTGATCAGGAACCAGGCTGTGAAGTGCAGGGACTGAAGGTCTGAGTGCAGAACCATCCCCAAAGTCTGGTCAGCAGGGCTGGGTGGAGCATCAACTGCCCAGAGGTGCTGCTGAGGCTGAGGAGATCCAGGTACCAGAACTGCAATGGCCAATCTGAAGTTATCACGATCATCTGTGCATTGTCCTTCCTGACCTTGACCAGAACCCTGTGGCTCAAGGGAAAGGAAAAAAGGTATACATGAGTCTTAGGTCTAGGGCATCTACCATCAGTAATCCTGAACTGAGGGGACAGGCACAAAACAATCTCCATTTGGCATTCTACCAGGAGGAAACAAATCCTCCAAAAGTGAGCCCACTGGGAAAACAGGTGGATCACCACCTCTTGATTCAGACACCACTGTGTGAAGTCTCTCCCACCTGGCTGAGAGCATCCACCAGCTGACTGTGCACTCCTGCAATGTGAATCGCCAGGAGATCACTACCCAGGCTGTGCAAGAGGATCCAGGTGCGAGTGCCTCCCAACACAGGGGAAGGAAGTGTGCATCACCCAGTCTGTTCAGGTAAAACAGGGTCATGGTGTTGTCCATCTGAGCCTGAATGACCTGACCCCTGATCAAGTGGTGCAGATTCCATGAGGGCCAGCCACACTGCAGGAGCTCCAGCAGGATGATGTTGTGATGGGACTCCTGGGAGACCAGAAGCGATGGGACACGTGATCCCCAGGTGTGCTCCCACACTACCAGAGATGCATCCATTGTTAATGTGATGGTTGGCTCTGGGCAGACACATGGGATTCCTCCCTCCAGATGTTTTGGAACCAGCCACCAATGGATGCCATCCCATATTGAATGAGTCACTTTGATCAACTGATCGAGGTGATCTAGGCACTGGGACCACTGAAGGCCCAGCTCCCACTAAAGGGAGCGGATCTGCCAGTATGCCCAATGGACCATGCTGGTGCAGGACACCATGTACTCCAGCAGCCTCAGAAAACCCTGGATAGGGTGAAAGCCCAGCCTGAAATGATTGGGCAAAGGAGATGAGATCCTGTTCCTGGTCTACTGGAAGGTGGGCTTTTGTCCACAGGAGTCTAGTTTTGCCACAATGAACTTGATTACGTGCTTCAATACCAGTTTATACTTGTCCAGGTTGACCAAGGTATCCATGTCCCTGAAGATCTGGAGAGCCAGGAAATTAATCAAATATTTTTTTGATTTGGTGACAAGGGAACTTAATCATAGATGGGCAGCAGATGTCGCCTACCTGGATTTCAGCAAAGCCTTCAACACCGTCCTCATAGAAGTCTGATTAACAAGATGGGTAGCCTGGGAATGGGTGACAAGGTGGAAAACTGGGTTAGGAACTGGTTAACTGACAGGAGACAGAGAGTTGTGGTAAATGGGGTACAATCTGAGGAGGGGGTCACCAGTGAGGTACCACAGGGATCAGTACTAGGACCAGTCCTGTTCAATTTCTTCATTAGTGACATTGCAGAGGGCTTGGAAGTAAAGGTCCACCTGTTTGCAGATGACACCAAGATCTGCAACAGGGAGGATACTCCAGAAGGGGTGCAGAAAATGAAGAGGGACCTAGAGAAGCTTGAAAGATGGTCAGATGTGGCAACTGAGGTTCAATGTAAAGAAGTGCAAAATAATGCACCTGGTAGAGGGAACCCTGAAGAGAGCTACAGGTTGGGGGAGGAGCTGATTGTCACTAAGGAGGAAAGAGACCTAAGGGTTATCATCTCTGATGACCTTAAGGTATCAAGTAGTGTACAAAGGTAGCAGGGAGGGCCAGTGGTAAGCTGGGGTGCACAGGCAGAAGTATCACTAGCAGGAAGTGGGAGATGGTAGCGCCATTGTATAAAACATTGTAAGGCCTCACCTGGAGTACTGCATGCAGTTCTGGAGACCACACCTATGCAAGGACATAGATAAGGTGGAGACTATCCAGAGAAGGGCAACAAAGATGGTGCAGAGCTTGCACTACAAAATATATGAGGAGAGACTAAGGGCCTCAATCTGTACTCACTGAAGGAGAGGAGACAGCGGGGGACATGATTGAAACTTTCAATAGATAGGCCACTGACAGAGCAAAGGCCGATGGCACATTTATAAGGTAGAAAAGAAATGGGCAGACTGGATGGGCCTTGAGGTCCTTATCTGCCATCAACCTCTATGTTTCTATGTTAAAGGCTTAAACAAGTGCAGGCGTGGGAGCTTTTCCAGCGTAGAAAAAGTACTAGAACAAGGGGCACAATATGAAATTAGCGGGGGTAGATTAAGAGGTAATGTGAAGAAGTTTTTTACACCAGAAAGGGTGGTCGACACAAGGAATGGTCTGCCACAGGAGGTGGTGGGGAAAGCACAGTGTGAGGGTTTAAGCATGCTTGGGACAGGCACAAGGGAAGCCTAAAGAGGGAGGGAGATGACAAGCCATTGATCACATAGGGTCGGTGGCCACATACAATGTATCGGGACTATGGGCAGACTGGATGGGCCTAGCAGTCATTATCTGCCGACAATGTCTATGTTTCCATGTTTCTAGGGCTGTGGATCTCCCACAGCCTCTCTGGAGGATCAGCAATCAGCCAGTCATTCAGGTAGGGGTAAACTCTGACCCTGAGGCACCGTAGCTGGGCTGCTACCACTGCCAAGCACTTAATGAAAATCCTCAACACTGAGAAAAGGCTGAATTACATGACCTGGAACTGGTACAGGATCCAGTCTACTCACAACTATAGGTACTGGAGGTAGAACCTGCTGACAGGGATGTGAAAGAACACGTCATGGAGGTCCAGGAGCAGAACCACATGTCCTGCTCCATGGATGGTTTAATCTGGCTCAAAGTGACTCTCCAGAACTTGCCCTTCCATATCAGTCTTTGAAGCCATTGTGTTAAATGCGCCACACATGCCCCCCTAGTCAAAACCTGGATCTAGAAAAGATCCTTTCCTGGTTTACAGCAGAGCTGAGAACGCCCCTAATGAGTAGGGACAAATTATGGAAATGGCTCGGAAAATAAAGCTCTGAAGATTGGGCTGCCTTTAGGACTGCCAGGAACTATTATATGAAACTAATCAGAACCGAAAAGGCATCTTTCTACCGAACATCACTAGATTCTTCCACTAACTGTCCTGCAAAATTCTGGAGAACACTTAAGGATATCAAAGGTAATGCTCCCACTGGTTCTCTTCCTCAAAATCTCGAAAGGTGATACAATTATCACTGACAAAGCAGGGATTCTTGATCTATTGAATGACTATTTTGCCACTGCAGGACTGGCCTTTGATTCTTCACCGGCCAGCCACCTTCAGACACAATCCCTAGCACAGGTAGCATCTAATTCTCACCATATCCCATCCGTCTCCACCTTCTCCTTTCTCCATCTCCTCAAGGAGGTAGATGCTCTGCTACTGCATCTGGACATCAGGAAAAGTGCTGGTGCTGATCTTATTGAGCCGCACTTTAAAGATCAGTTACCGTGTATTGGCTGTTCCAATCACGCATCTCTTCAGCTTATCTCTTTCTCCGGTGTACTTCTACTATTTGAAGACAGCTCAAGTGATATTCTTGTTCAAATCTGGTGACCCAACCAACCCCAATAATTACAGGCCTATCTCATTACACCTATTCTCTCTAAACTGCTTGAAAAGTAGTAAACTCACAACTTATAGATTATTTAGATTCCTCTAACCTGCTCAACCTGGCTCAATCAGGCTTTAGGCCCTGCCATAGTACAATCACTGCTCTCACAAAGGTTACAAACAACTGGCAGAGAGCCCTTGATGATAAACTATCTGTGTGTGCAGTCCTCCTTGACCTAAGTAAGGCCTTCAACACCGTTGATCACGACCTGCTTCTGACTACCCTTTGCACTATTAGCATGGACAAGGCATCCTGAACTGGTTCCTCCTCCTACCTGTCTGGACACACAGCAGGTAAAAGCTGTGGGCGACCTCTCCCTCTGAAACCTTTCAATAGAGGTGCACCACAGGGTTCCATCCTGGGTCTTTTGCTTTTCGTGCTTTACATTAACAATATTGACCTTGGGATCACATCCTCAGACATTCATCTCTTGGCGGGATGATACTGTCCTATATTTATCTAGACCTACTCTTGAGCAGGCATGCATAGATTTGCAGAATGATTTTCAACATCCTGCAGCACAACCTACTAAAACAAAAATTGCTATTAAATGCCAAAAAACAAAGGCTATGCTTCTGTCCCAGAATAGCTCTGCTTCAATGCGCCCTGGTGGGCACTTGTGCAACCTATTATCATGTTGCTGTGCGAATCTCTTGACTATGTTGATAACTTTAAATACCTTGGGATGTGGATCGATTGCTGACTGTCCTTCATGGATCATGTAGAGGAACCTCGCAAAGAAGCTAAAACAGATACTCAGCTTATTCTATAGAATCAAGCACCTCACCTATGAGGCCAAGAGGAGGCTGGTTCAGCTACTTTTCTATCACTATTGGATTATGCTGACTTCATCTACAGTCAAGTTCAAGGGACAGCCTTAGCCAAGCTTGATGTTCTTTACCACAGGGCCTTATGCTTCATTTCTGGAGCATCTTATTCTACTCACCACTGTGACTTGTACTCAGTAGTGGGCTGACTATCCCTTGCATTCAGGAGACAAAGGAACACTGCCTTTTGGATATACAGAGCAATTGCCAAGATGCTGCCACAGTACATCTCTGACTGCTTGCCCTATGTGTTTTGGGTAACTATGCCCTGAGAAGTCACTCTTATATCTCTGTAGTGAAACCCAAGGTGAAAACCCACTATGGCAGATCGTCCTTTAGCTTTGCCCTATCACAGTTATGGAACAATCTTCAAAACTCTAAAATTAGTAAACCCATAAAAGTCCCAATTTAAAATTCTTTATGCAAGATTTTTCTCCGAGCGTTGTAAGTGTTACTCCTGATGTGACGTGCAGGTTCTGACATCCTGTGATCAACCTCTACTGCCTCTTTGGTCTACCTATAGCAATCCTCTCCAGTCTTCTATTTTCTGCCTTTATTAGGTTCTCCTTTGCCTTTACTGCTCTTCAGTCTGCCAGGAACAGAAATGTCTTGGTCAATACTGAAATCACATATGAGAATATTACACATCCTGCTTGATTATCCCTCTTATGATATAGCTTTGTATATACTATTTGCTGTTATATTTGTGCTGCTCTATAATAGGAGTAGCAATGCTGTACCTGTATATGTATTATTTATCTGTTGGATATTTCGCATGACCAGGCCCACCTTGTAAATGAGCTTGCTCAACAGTGCTCCAACTGGTATAATAAAGACTGATGGATTGATATTTACTGGTTGAGATCATGGAGATCCAGTATGGAGTGCCAGCTCTACCCAATCATTTTGGGACCAGGAAGTACCTCAACACATAACCCTGACTGCCAAGGGTGTCTGGGACACAGGTGATGGCTCCTTTCACAAGAATCTGAGCAATGTCCTCCCTCAGGGCAGATAGAGTGTCCTGAGACATCCCAGATTCTCAAAGCATGTGGAGGCAGTAAGGGGAGACCTTCAAAATCAAGAGACATTCCTCTGCCCACTATGTCCAACACCCACTTGTCTGTTGTGATAGTGAACCAGCGTGGCAAGAAGAGATATAGCCTGCCTCTGATAGGAAGAGTGGTCAGGGACATGACAGATGGAAGGATCACACCCCAACCCATCACTGGGAAGGCTTTGTGGGGGAATGGCAGCTGCAGCTGGAGGGCACCACTGCACCTGTCTCCCATTTTTGAACATTAGCCCCTGACTTCTTGTGGCAACAGGTCTGGAACTGCCTCTGCTGGGGCTGCTGCTGCCAGGAGGTGATGACTGAAAGGACTGGTACTGAAAGGTCAGCTTCTTTTGGCTTCTTCTTCCGGTCCCTCTGGGACAAAGTCATCAAGTCCAAGGTGGCACTAGACTCCTTATCCACCTGAGATGACCTTCCACCCATAGGCCAAAGACATCGGTGTCCAAGAAGGAACAGCCACTTTGTTAAGTGTCTGCTGTGAAGGTGGACAAATGCAGCCGGGGCCTGATATAAAGATAGCTGCTGCCCCACACGGATGCACAATGTGCCCATGTCCAAGGCTGTCTGGAGCTGGTGCTTAGCCAGTGACTGACAATGGTCTTGATGAGTTCCACCACCACCCAATGCTCTGGGTGGAGGTGGGAAGAATGATATCAAATGTACTCATCACTGAGTGGCAATAATTGGTCATCATGATGGCACAGCTAGCTTGCGAACCAGGGTAGCTGCAGCATACACCTTTTAGTGGAGTGGTCAGTTTTACAGGACTCCTTATCTGGGACTTGCCCATGTTCCCTGGAGAGATTGTGGAACACTGAGTCTGTACCAGCTCTTCTATGGAAAAGTGGTCCAAGAAGCCAGAGAGAGAGCCAGTAGGGACCACATAGTTTTAGACCATACAGGCTGAGGGTGCCAGGCAGGATGCTGGATGCTGCAAGAGGGCCAGTCCCAGAATGGCATCTGCCACTGGGAAGGCAATCCCTTGGGAAGCGTCCTGGTCTATGATCCCCATGGAGAGGGTAGGTGGCCCTCTTCTGAATTGTTTCTAACTGGATGCCCATGGACTCAGTGATTAGGTGAAGCAATGTCCAAATGACACTGACCATTGGTTGGTGGAAGGCTGGTCAAGTGCATCCCAGTCAAAGAGTGGAGCCCCAGAGGAGGCCATGGACTCTTGGTCAGAGTCACACCAATCACTCCTCAAAGTGGCCTTCACAAATTGTACCTAAGCTTCCCAAGATTCCTCACCCAGGGTGATCATGACCGACAATCAGCCTGGCAAGCTAGGCACCTGGCTTCACCATGATTCATGCAGAGGTGGGTGTTGGCAACAGCTGTGGAACTGAGCTGATGGGGTAACCACTGGTGGGTGCCAGGGATAATGGGGCCTTGTATTTGAGCCCTACCCTGGCCCATTATAGCCTATTGCTGCCAGAGGAACAAGTGCTTCTTCTCCAGAGGATCAGGAGGATGAGGAGTGCTGAAGGCAACATCTTCCAGGCAAGTGGTGTTGAAAATGAAAAACCTCACCTGTTGACTGCCCAGTCGACGGTGAGCGGGTAATCCTGTGGCTGACCATAAATGACATGCCGGCCCACATTCAACAACATAGGTGTGGAAGACCCGAACTCCGCTGGAAGGGTTTGTCCCAAGCCAGATTGGCTTGGGATGCCAATCAAGCCACATCCTCCTGGGTGAGGTCCAGCAGCACCAAGATCTGTGCAACTGATTCATTAGCCTCATTTGATAGTGGATTGACCAGGATTAGAAAAAGTTTGGCTGGCTGGTTGACCAGAACTGATGTCGACTGATTCATCAGCAAGGCTGTATAGCCCTCGATCTGCCAGTCTGACCACTGAACAAGGGTGCTTCACCTCCTCTGAGTGGTCAGGAAGCTGAGAGACCAAGAGGACTGAGGACTGTGCTGAGAGACCAGGAGGACTCTCCCATCCCAGGCCTGGCAGCAGTGGTGAGAAGACTTCATTGACTTCGTAGACTTAGTCTTCGACTGGCAGCCATGGAGGGCAGAGCTCTCCCCATGGTCAAGAGGGACCACCACAATTCACTGAACTGGTCTGTGAAGGCCCTTCTAACATTGGACCCAGCTGGGAATAGTGTTGAGGCCAAAAGGTGTCGCTGCTGCCACCATGACAACTTCAAGGGCAGCAAGCTGAGCTGTAGACCTGGCAGCCACTGAGGCCTTTTTGACACCCTTCAGTGGTCCTTCTCATACCATTCTGAAGGCCAGCCCCACAGCTGGAGCTTCCTGTTCTCAAGAGACTCAGAGAGCATGGAGAGACAAAAGCCACACCTGGCCACATCATGTTGCCTGCCCAGTCTGTACTCATGCGTCCCTGCAGATCAGTGACAAATATTTTCTGGGGACACCAAATACAAAACTTAAAATTCTGGTTTCATGCGATCCACTATGGTGACAAGACGGAGTCAAATAAACCCCAAATGTAGAACTAACTTAGAAAACTTTAAAATAATGGTTTACAAATGGTGCAGACAAATTAGCGAAGCATGAAGGAGGTGACCTGTTCTTTCAGCAGGAAGGAAACAGCTGATAGTTAGGGGTCATATCTGCCTGGTGGTGAGAGGAGCTTAGCTTGAAGCATTCCAGCCAGTCATTGCCCTTCCAGTGGAACTGCCAGTTTGTGGATAGTGTACGATAGTCACACCCTCTAGAAAGAAGGCCTTCACCAGGTAAAGGAAAACAGGAGAAAGAATGGGTGGCATACCAAGAGAGGACAGGAAGCAAGAGAGTAGTCTGGGACACAAAAGCAGTCACAGAGCTGCACACTGCAGAGGGTGATCAAGAGGATATCATGTTAATTGAGCGAGGGATATTCGGCAAGTCAATTTGGGTGATATAATAATGGCGACTGCAATATGGGCAACTGTAAAGTTAAGGCAACGGATACAGATGAGTGACTGCAATGCATAGCCTTCCCCAGTGTCCAGGTGTGGCATGGTGTTGGAATCCTAGAGATAGAGGGGTACAGAGGGCGTAGCATGGGTGCAACTGTGGGTGAGTGGGTAGAATGGCGTAGGCTGCGTGTGGAGAGTAGGTGACATATGTTGGCTAATTTTACCATCGCCACAATGTGCCATCATGCTAAGTGCAATCATTCGCCTGTATTCGCTAATATTGCAGTTTCTCTGTAATCCGCTGTAATGACATGGAACCAGTCAAGAGCAGGAAAAACACTTCTTCAGATATATTAGAGAAAAAGGAAGATGGGAGGGGAATTTTTAAGGAGGCAGAGTAATAGTGGAGGACGAGCAAAAGCAGACATTTTGATGACTACTTCTGCTCTATATTCACAGAGAATGACAGCAGACCTCTGCCAGACACTAGCATGAAGGTGGCTGGGGAATCCTGGAGATGAGGTAGCAGGTTTTCATTAGTCAAACAGTCTGAAGAGGTTAGCAGCCCTGAAAACTGATAAGGCCAGGGACTGGATGGGGCATCCGAGGGTGCTCATGGAACTGGCATTGAAACTATCTGATCCTGGTAATGCAATTCAGTGGCTAATTCAGACACTGGTTGTTCCAAAAGACTAGAGGTAAGTGGAGGTGTTTCTGCTCCATGGGTGGGGTGCAAAGAGCAGCTGGGTAACTTCACAGACCTGTCCATCTTACCTCCATTGTGGGCAAACTGAAGGAGACACTTGTCAAAGAGGACCAACTGGGCTACCTGGAGAAACAGACTCCAGGAAAGTAATCAGCATGGGTTCATGGCAGGTGGTCTTGTCACACGAACTTGATAGTATTCATTTTCTGACTTATGAGGGTGGTGGACAAGGACATAGCTGTAAGATACCCCACTCACGATTTCAGCAAGCTTTCATCTCAGCGCCACACAAAAGGCTGCTGAAGAAGCTAGAGAATCTGTTTGCAGAAAAGGACACAATTAAGATGGGTGGGAAACTGGATGAAAGGGGCACTGCAGAAGGATCTGGAAGACAGAGTCAATTCCGAGGAGAAGGAGCTCACAAGTGGGTGCTACAGGGTTTGATCCTGGGCCCAGTCCTTTTAGGATAGAACATAGAAACAGAGTTTGTTAGTAGAAGAGACCCTAACTGGTCTCTTGCAACTCTCTCTCCTCCCTGCCAATTTACTAGTAATTCCTAGCTGTCCCATGCAGGCTTGAAGCCCCTACTGTTTTCGCCTCCACCACTTCTGCTGGCAGTCTGCTCCAGGTGTCCATCACTCTTCAAGTGAAACAGTACTTCCTCATATTTGTCTTAAACCTCCCTCTCCAGCTTCATCACATGCCCCTTATCCTGGTGATTTTCCTTACTTGAAAGAAACTCCCCACCTGCACCTTGTTCACATGGTGCCTCCCAGTTGAGCGAGACCAAGAGCACAAGGAAACCCTCAACCTAGACCTTGAACATTAAGATCATCAGTGATGCTAAGAAGATACAGGTGGAGAGGCAGTATAAGCTGCCCACACAGGTTTCAACCCTTCAACCTCGGGGCAAAATCCTGAGAGAGACAACTGGGTTCAACAACTGTTCCTGGTCCTCTTGGTTGAGGTCAGATAGGACCAGGGTCTTGGACATTGAATCATCATCGATCCTTCTAACAATGGTAGACAGAGTTAAGAAACACCTCAACCACTTGCTCAACCTGTATCAAGACAGACAAGCTCAATGGAGGGACTGTGGCCTAGTGACCTGGCCCTTGACCGAGGAAGGTTCAGCCAAGACCAAACACTAGACAGCTGTCAAGTGGTCAGGAGTCAAGGGAGGTGGAAATTGCACCCTTTCCCACTCCCATGACCAACAAGAGACTTTTCAATTTCTTTGTCTTACTGTGGTTGGGCATGATCTCTCAGCGAAAGTTTGGAGGATTTGCACATCTCTCTAAAATTTCAATCAAACATCAGGCCCATGCTGGCCCCAAAGGGAGCAGTATGGAGATCAAAGAGGTAACTGCTGCAGCCTTGGCTGCCACATCTTTCATGGCTTCCATCTAGGCCATGGACCCTGCAGCCACAGGGCCACCTCACATGCCTGCTTTGACTTCACAGGAGGGTCCAGTTCAGCCAGCTGACCAAGGAGAAGATGGGCATAGTGGTCTTAAGGGAAGAAGGAAGGATAACCTGGAACAGGAACAGACAGTGACATTGTGCTGGTCACTGAGGCAGTAGATGCGTGACACATGTGAATCCATCTGTGACATTTTCTGGCTGCACTGGACACAACACTTGAAGCTGGGAACCAGCTTAGAATACCCACAATCCATTAAGTCAGCATCAGAGACGGAGATGGAATTGAGGATATACTTTGAAGAGTTAAGAAAAAAGTTAGCCAAATGGCACCTTAGCAAAAGATTTTTGGGCCTACACTGAACACAGAGCTGCAAAGGAGGAGACCTGACTCTTCCAGCAGAAAGGAAGATCCAACATCATGGGGCGGTGCCAAGGGATATATCACCCAGGGGTAGACGAGCTTTGTTTTAACACTGCCTGGTGAATCAGTTCTTGAAAGGAGACTGCCTATGTATGGAAAGTGAACCATATCTACCTCCCTAGAACCTTTTCTTTCCTTATTTTGGGGTTCTTTTGTTATTCAAATTTCTTATGGAGTACAAATCCGTCATGGGTTATTTATTGGGTTATTTACTAGGTTAGTATGATGATGTATATTTTGCTTTTTTTGCTTTTTCTTTCAGGAGTTTCTCTTATTTTATGTATTGAACAGTGGGGAATTCAAGTATGCATGGGACAGACATAAGGCAGTCCTAGTAGGGGTAGGAGAAAGTAGGCTGTTGGTTAACTAGGATCTGCAGCTTATCAATCAGGTAGAAAAATGGGCAGACTAGGTAGGCCAAGCAGTCCTTATATGCCGTCAAATTCTATGTTTCTATGTTTCTTCTTAGAATCCCTGCTATATGATCTTTCATTGTCACTTGGGCACTGACCAGTCCCCGTCAGCTTCACTGCCCCCAAACAAACATCTATATGCCATGCCCTGGTGGCAAAAAGTCTCTTTTCGGACGGGGTGCCCAATGCCCCATCGGCTTCACTGCCCCCAAACAAACATCCATATGCTATGCTGGAAGCCCACCCAGCATGGCAAAGTCTCCTTGCCAACGGGGTGCCTAATGCCCCATCGGCTTCACTGCCCCCTGATAACATCCATATGCCACGCCTGAAGCCCATCCCAGCATGGCAAAGTCTCCTTTGCCGACAGGTGCCCAATCCTGATCGCTCACCCTGCCCCAACTGCCTGGTGCCATGCTGGGTGCCCACCCTAGCATGGCAAAAGTCCCCATTGTCTTTAAAAATAAAAAGACCTAAAGAAAAAAAAGTCCCTCAGGATTCTCTTGCCTGTCTCCCCAACCCATGCCCACCCTCATGCACTCTCACCTCACACCCCACCCTCACCCCATACTTACCTTCGAGCCCAACGCAATTTTCAGTGGACCAGAAACACATCTGCAATCTTCAAAGCTGACTCAGAACTGAAGAAATGCCAGTAAGCTGCATAATGGCATAAATGGATTTTTTTCAACTTTGGTAGATATCTCGGCCATGTTTGGGAATTTTTCACCAAATTTTCAACATGGGTTCTTATTAAAGACCGAGAGAGCTCCATTCTGGTCAGGCACAAAGAGAGGTAGAGCTGGGTATCATCAGCATAGCAGTGAAACCTCAGCCCATACCTTCTTACAATGTTTCAGGGACAGCATATACACCATGAACAACACTGAGCCCTGAGGTACCCCACATGATAGCAGAACTGGGTCCGAGAATAAACCCCGGACACCACTTTTGAGTTCTTCCGGTGAGAATGATGTAAACCACCGAGGACTGTACCTGACAGTGGAGGGATGGGCACAAGACCATTGGGAGCAGGTCGAGGTACTATTATCTTACTGCCATTATCTGTATAATGCTTGCCATTATTTTTGTTGTTTCTATCCATTGTATTTTTGTAGCACTGCTGTACTGTTCCTCTATTTGTATTATTGTACCCATGTTGCTGTTGTTCAACTGTTCTCCTTTGTTGTACTCTCCGGTCGTGCCTGAAAAATAGTCATTTTATGGCTAGTGCACCTACCGTTAACAAAAACTAAATAAATAAATAAATTAGTACTTTGCCTTACTTTTACCAGGGAGAATGGGAGGAGACAGTGTAACTGAGGAGGGAAAAGACCCTTACCAATCAAGGGGTCTGGGAAGAGGAGGAGCCATCACTGGCAGGAGGAGGAAGGAGGAGAAACAGGGAGCCAAGGAAGAGGAAGTGGAGGTGGAAATCATGGTAGAGAGAGAGAGTGATGGAAGCCCCCAGGTCCTTCAGGATGGAGAAAGCACCAGGGCCAGATGAATTACATTCCAGGGTACTGAGGGAACTGATGGATGTCCTGGCAGAACCTCTGGTGGAGCTTTTCAACATCTCTCTGAGGACAGGGTGGGTGCCCCAGGACTGGAGTGTGTCGCACATCATGCCTATCCACAAGGGAGGATCAAGAGTGGAGGCAGGAAATATGGGCCCATCAGCCTGACATCAGTGGTGGGCAAGGTGATGGAGGGTATTATCAAGGAAAGGCTGGGGGTACTGGAAAGAGTCAGGATACCTGGACGATAGACTGCATGGCTTTGTCCTGGGAAATTGTGCAGACAAACCTTGTGGAGCTCTATGATTGGGTGATGAGTGCCCTGGACCTGGATAGGCTGGTGGACATCCTCTTTCTTGACTTCAGCAAGACGTTTGGCTCAGTTCCTCATGGGGGCCTGTTGGAGAAGCTGGGGGAAATGGGGAGGGGGACAGATGGGTGATCAGATGGATCGGTAACTGTCTCTGGAGCATACTCAGAGGGTTGTGTTTGGGGGATAGTCTCATCTCCAAGGACGGTCATTAGTGGAGTCCCACAGGATAAGTCCTAGGCCTCACCGGGTCATAATGTTGTATGCTTAATAGCGTACAGCATTATGTGTGAACCCTGGATCTGTGTGTCTCTGCATTGGACCCCAGAGTTAGAATCCTAAATGGGGGTCCAGGGTGCAGCCCCATAACAAGGTGTGTGGGGGCACAGCCCCATAGAACAAAATAAATCTAGAAATTCTGCCATGTGACATTTTGACCTAGGCCAGTCCTAGTGCCCTCCTGTTCAATGCCTATGTCTCTGACATAAGGAAGGGTATCAGGAGTGAAATTAGTCTCTTTGTGGATGACTCTAAGCTGGGAGCAGTGGTGGATGGGGAGGAGGGAGGGTGGCCTGCAGGAGGACCTAGATGCTCTGGAGAAGTGGTGAGAGGAAGTGGGGACTGAGGTTCAATACAGGGAAATGCAGGGTACTGCACATGGGCATCAGAACCTGGGCCAAGTGTATATCCTGAGGGGGATGCTACAAGTCTCAATGGCTAAGAGGGGCCTGGAGGTGGTGGTGGATGTCAAAATGAAAAGGTCTGGGACCTGCAGGAGGGCAGCAGTCAAAGCCAACAGGATGCTGGGCTGCATTGATAGGGGATTACCTCCAGAGCGGGAAGTGATGCTCCCTCTGTATAACTGCTTGGTTAGGCTGCACCTCGAGTACTGTGTGCAGTTTGGAGGCCGCTACTTAAAAGGACATTGCTCTCCTGGAAAGGGTCCAGAGGAGGGCAACCAAATGATCTGGGGCTTGGGGAAAGGACCTATGGGGAGAGGCACAAGGAACTAAACATGTACACATTGGAAGAGAGAAGGACAGGGGACATTTATTTATTTAGAGATTCGGATCATACCTTTGACCTCAGAGCTCTTTACAAAGGTTTCACATCAAACAGTGACACTGACAACAATAACAAACATTTTATAAACAATACTCGAATAGTAGGTATACAATAAGGTTACAATGTTATTCATAGTACCAATGGAGATAGTACAGCATCAAGAGCATTCAACTAGGGTAAAGAACAGTGTTTATATGTAGCAAGGGAGACAAAGAGGTGTGACACCTAGTGTGAGAGTCCGAGGAGGAGTCAAGGTGAGGGGAGGGAGACTGGGGGAGAGTGGCAGCAAAGAAGTGGATTTGTCTAGGAGGTTGGGAGATAGTAGTAGTAGGTTGGTTTATGGTTTAAGGACGTGATAGAAGTCTTCAAGTACATGAAGGGATAACTAGGGAGGCTCTAGTCGGGTACTCTGAAGGAAGGAGGGGGGCAAGTAGAGGGCATGGGAGAAGCTGGACGGGGAGACTCAGGGGGAAAGGAGGAGGTGCTACTTCACTGAGAGGGTGGTAGAACCATGGAATGCACTGCCCGGGCACTAATGGAGGCAGCGACTGTGGAGGGGTTCAAGAAGGGTTGGGACAGGTACAGGGAAGGGTAATGCAGGCAAAGTCCAATACAAGGGAATACCCTGGACTGGAAATGGAGAATCCAAGAGGGTGGCAGCAAGGCCAGCTCCCAGGGTGGGGCTGACCAAACGAGCAGACATGAGAAGGCCATTAGGCCTGTTCTGCTGGTATTTAAGTATGTTAGTAGGTTAATTATTTGACTTAGGCATTAAACAGACCCTGAACATTAGGAAAACTTTGAAGAAAAGTAAGATTTATATTCAACTCCACCCTGTTTTCTTTATTACTTCATATATTTCCAGTAATTAATTCCCATTTTCTTCATTATTGAAAAAAATTGCATGAAAACAAAAGATCCCTACACCATAGACTGTAAATTTTCTATGGCTACTTCTACACATGGTATCACAATCCCTTTTTGTTGCATCATAATTATCTCCCACATCACCATATTTTGATGTGATAGGCAGAATTAAATGTCAGGTGTAGGCAAGCAGCCGAGCTAAAAGGGCAGACACATTGTATTCATCCAAATACCCTTAGTAATAAGGAAGTACTGGTGAAACTCGTAGAATAACTTACAAAATATAAGCTGCATTTATGCTCGAATGTTACATTTTTCAAAAATGTCTCAACTCTCAACTGTGTCATAAGCTCTTAAATTGTCAGACATTCAGGCGATTCCTCAGGCTTTTAAGGCCTTTAAAACCATGCTCAGAAAGAAACAACTGCTCACCGAAGTAATAATACTTCTTTCAGGGATTCTTTAGCATTATTGTCAGGTGCAGTATACCAGCTGGGAGTCAATGCAAATGAGGAAGGCATTGGCCAATCAGAATGCAGTTAGAGTAGAGTTGCCTATAGTTAGCCTGAGGACCTCAGAATGCATTTTGGAGATGAAAAGAGCAAAAACTGTGCCCAACAGGGCAAAAAAACTGTTCGCAAGAACAAACCATCTATTGTAACCCATTATTGTGAAAGAAATGTTATCACACAAAATGAATAACAGTCATCAAGTTTGACCAAATCCTTAAAAGTCTTTTGAAAAGGTTTCCAGAGGAGTAAGGGTGGATTGTCAATAACACTAAAGAATCCACTAGAAGAAGTAATATTACTTCAGTGAGTAATCGCTTCTTCTACCCCAGGAATTCTTTAGCATCTATTGACGTGCAGACTTCAAAGCAGTGCAGTTGGGAGGAGGGCACAGAAACCTACTTTGAGAAGAAGCTCTGAAGTACCATCCTGCCAAGATTAGGCATCCTATAGGACGACACATCCAAGTAAAAAGCTTATTGAATGTGAGAATCACATCAAATAACTGGTCTGCACACTTCTAGTAAGGATATAGCCATGAACACTGTCCAGGATGCACTTGTTCTCAACGAAGCAGGCCCTAAACCTGAGAGGCGCTGCTTGTCAGCCTTGCAGTAACAGAACTGAAATATGGAAAAACAGTCTTGAAGGAAAATACTCTTGGTCACAGGATTCCCTTTTCTGTGACAATGCAGGAAAGGAAGAGATGATAATGGCTGTACTTGAACTGCTAGGAGCGCCAACAGACCATCAGGAAAATCTCAGCCCAGTCCGAGCAGCTTGAAATTGCCTAGGCAGAACTTGCCTGAGGACAGTACAGGCAGAAAAAGGATTGAATAAGGTGGAAATGGAAGAACACCTTGGGAAAGGATTTCCTATCTGTCCAGAGGACTAATTTGCTCTTAAGGAGACTGAGAGGATAAGGCCTGAATGAAGGACTTGAACGACTGAAACCCATCTGACAGAGAAAAGACTGGCAGAAAGGGACTCTTTGATGTTACTCACTTTAGGAAAGCATTGCCATAGGTTCAAAGGGAAACCCTCTGAACTTGACAATGTAGAGGTTTATGTTCCAAAGGAAAAAAAACGATCCCATAAAGGATCTGAAGCAAAAGGATCCCTTGCAGAACTCCTTGCAATGGTCTCAGAAATGACAGATTTCTCTTGCCTAACAGAAACAAGCATATGTCAATGCAGAATGTTCACTTGCAGGTATTTGCATTGGTGTTTGCATTTATGCAGGCCTCCCCAGTTGTATACATGTCCCTTCAGCATCCATATCCCAATAAAGTGGCAACTGGGTTTAATTCAAAGAAGTGCAAGATCATGCACATAGGGAAGAGAAACCCTGAAGCCACCTATAGGCTGGGAGGGAGTTGCTGGCAGTCACAAGGAAGAAAGAGGCTTGGGCCACATCATCAGCGATGACCTTGAAATCATCCAAGCAGACCTCTAAAGCAGCAGGTAAGGCTAGAGGGATGTTGGGGTGTATTAGTAAGTGGTATCACAAGTTGGAAAAGGGAGGTAATAATCCTCTTTAAAAGACACTGGCTAGGCTCCCATCTGGAGTACTGTGTGCAGTACTGAGGCCACACCTTCACAAGGACATTAACCAAATTGAGGCAGTCCACAAGAAAGGCAACCAAAATAGTGCAGGACTGCATCAGAAAACATATGAGGACAGATTAACTGAACTCAATATGTATACCCAAGAGCAAAGGAGGGAGAGAGGTGATATGATTGAAACATTCAAACACCTTAATGGGCATTAACAAGGTGAAAGAGTCAAACATGTTTCAATATAAGAAAATAGCAGGACAAGAGGACACAGCATGAGATTAGAGGGAGGCCGATTAAGGGGTAATGCTAGGAAGTTCTTTTTCACAAAAAGGGTGGTGGATGCATGGAACGGCCTACCTCAGGAAGTGGTGGATATGAATACAGTGCAGAGCTTCAAACAGGCATGGGATAGGCATAAGGGGGCAATACAGATGAGTATGAATAGATGGGCCATTGACAGAGCAAAGCCTATGGCACATTCATAAGGTAGAAAATGAAATGGGCAGACTGGATGGGCTTTACGTGTCCTTATCTGCTGTCAACTTCTATGTTTCTCTCTGCAACCTCTTGCATCTGATTAACATTTCACCCTCATACTTTTAAGAATCTGTCTTAGGAACCCTAAAGCCCTGGTTGTGCTGAAGGAACCAGTCTGTGGAACTGCACAATACGCACTTGCAAATACAGTCATTCAGTGGAATTATTTCACCAAATTTTCAACATAGGCATTTTGTCACCTCTAGTCATGAACACTGTGACTATGATTTTCTTACTTGTTCTGAACACTGATTTCCGCAGCAACCACGCTATTCTGTGCCAGAAGTGTGAAAACACATTTCGCCAGGATGTGAAAAATTACATCTGTACTGTTCATACGGTGTGGGAAAATGCAAATGATGAAAATCTGGAGTGAAAATATTACAAATTTCGAGAGTTCACAGTGCACGTGAAACTGCACAACACACACTCGTAAAACAGTCATTTTTGAATTTTTCATTGAATTTTCAGCATAGGCATTTTAGAACATCTGCTCATGAACAGTGTTACTGTGATTTTTTTTACTCTGTACCAACACTGATTTCTGACAGCGACTGCACTATTTTGCACCAGAAGTGCAAAAACACATTTTCAGCCAGGATGTGAAACATGACAGCTGCACTGTTCATAAGGAGGTGTGGAAATCTGCCTATGTTGAAAATCTAGGTGAAAATATTGCAAATTTGCTAACTTACGAGTGTGTATGGAAACTGTGCAATGCACACCGCACTCACAATCATTTTGGGAATCTGTTTACCAAATTTGCAACATAGGCTTATTGAGAGCCCACCTCATAAACACTGACACTGTCATTTCATTAATCAGTCCCAAAGGGTGATTTAAACTTTGGTACAGAGGTTTTCAGCAGGTTCCTCCCTAGGAGGGGTTTCCATCATTGGGTCTTGGATACCGAGAGTCCTTCTTCCATCAGTCCCTGGAATCTCAGAGCATCTCCATCAGACCTTTACTTTTCAGTCCATAGGTCAGTTAGTTCGGATAAGAATGGATGATGCACCTGCTCTGTATCACACCAATAAGCAGTGGACACAAGGATTCCAGTCTGTCCACAATAGCTATGAATTTTTATCTCTAGCCTACAGTACTTCTTAAAGGTCGCTCATTCATCTTTTGGGCAAGGACAACACTTTGGTAGATCCTGTAAGTTGCAGTAGTCAGGACCACCTCAAGCGGACCTCGGCACATAAGACATAGCCACACTATTCAGGAGGTAAAGCCAGGTCCAGATCTGAATTTTTGGCCTCCAGTCTGAACCACCAGTTTTCCTTTTCCGTGGCATGCCACATCTGTGAGTACTTCCAATGGATTTTCTCATCCTAGACTGGTCAAGGAAGTTTTCCTTCCATTTTGTGTTCCTCTTATTTTCAAAGTACTTCTTTAGTTAAGGAACTTTCCAGCCATAACGAACCCAGTGGCTCTTTGGTACTTTTTGTTCAAAATGTTTTCAGTTAAACAGCCTTCAAGCTGCTCTCATTGCCTCAAACTGCTTCCTTCTCAGACAGGAGTAGTGTTTTTAAACTTCCAATTTTTTCCTCTCAAATCCTAGTTCTTGAGAGGCTAGAACTCCTTAGAGTTCTGTATCCACACAAGGCCTGGAAAGCCTATTTAAAAAAAAAAAAAGAAAGAAAACAATTAGTACCATGGAAACCTCAGTTTCCTAGTGGAAGCATTTTTCCCCTTGGTACATGGGCAAGGCCTAGAGTTTTTTCATTTCTTATTCCTCTCATGACTGAATTACTGAGTTCATATCCAGGCATTTCTGTCTTGTAAACAGAACTAGTTTGTCCTTGTGACTTGTTTCCTGAATAAAGATAAAGGTTTTACTGTCTTACTTACAGTAGGGCATTTTGCCTCATCCTTGGAGTACACATAGCGGTTAGTTGGCCCTTTTTATGTTCCTCACCCATACTTACCTCCGAGCCCGGCACGACAATCTTCGTGGATAGGAACATGTCTCACTCTTCAAAGCTGACTGCAAACTAAGGAAGCAGTATAACAGTATAAGAAAAATTTCTCACCATAGTAATGTTGTTTCTTCTAATGGATGCTTGCTGTATTATGACTATATGCAGTTACCCCAGCACTTGAAATGCTCTGGAGAGTAAGAGTTAACTCTATGCCAAGGCATAGAATGTTGAGCTCAAGCTCGGTTTTCAAATCTCTGTCTCTGGTACCTCAGTGTAACCATCAGATTCTTACAAGCACTATGCTAACTAACTAACTAACAATCTAGAAATTGTTTTAAAATTTTGTGCCAAAGGGCAATAATATGTCTTTGTGGGTGTAAAAGACTGAAGTCGAGAAACCCCAAAAGAATCCAAGTAGGTAGGAAAACAACAATTATATACTTAAATAAAACCATAAAAACCTCAGAAAGATGAGGTATCCCAAGTACACCTCCGGGGTGTAGCACTGTACCTGCCAGACCACATCCCAAAACAACTAGGTCCCAGGAGGGTAGGGGAGGAGGAGGTCAGAATACAGCAAGACTCCATTAGAAGAAACAACATTACTATGGCAATTATTTCTTCAAACAACATGAAGTCTTGCTATATTCTGACTATATGCAGACTACCAAGCAGTATGCCCTTGGAGGAGGAGGAGGAGTTATAGAACCTATTTTGGGAACAAGGTCTGCAGCACTTCTGTGCCAAATCTAGCATCACTTATTGACTGGATGTCAAGAGTGTAATACTTGGCAAATGTGTGAACTTTTCCAGGTGGCTGCTTTACAGATGTCCACTAAGGGTATATCTCTAGCTGCTGTGACTGAAGCAGCTGTACTCTAGTGGAGTGAGCCCTCAGGTCTGAGGGTGGCTCTTTCTCCAACTTTGAATAGCAGAACTGGATACAGGAGACAATCCACCTGGCAAAAGTTCTGTTGGTAGCAGGTTTACCTTTTCCCACTTCTCCATAAGTGGGAAACAGCTGTGAACATTTATTTCTATGTGCCTTATTATGTCTATATAGTAACTAAGGGCCCTTTTACATCAATATTGTGTCGTCTTCTTCCCCAGAGGAAGAATGCTCAGTGAAAAATATAGGCAATGACACAGACTGATTCAAATGAAAGTCTGATAACACCTTGGGAAGGAACTTTCTGTTGGTTCAAGGACCACATTATCCCTGTGAAATGAAATCAGGGTTCCACTGATAAGGCCTGTAATTCACTAATTCTCCGCAGAAGTAATGGCTACCAGAAATACAGTTTCCAGTTAAGTACATCAGCTTAGCTGAAGATAGTGGTTCAAAAGGCTGCATAAGCTGTGCAATACAGATATTCAGATCCCAAATAGGAGTAGGTTCCCAAAAGGAGGGTTAATATGAACCAGACGTTTGAAAAGTTTCTTGAAAACTGGATGAGAGACTAGGAAGAGCCCTTCCCAGCAGACAAGAAAGCAGAGATAGCTGCCAAATGTAACTTGAGAGTAGTAGGCCTGAGGCCTAAACAGTTAAGATGCACCAAATAGTCCAAAGCAATGGCAATATTTTTTTTTATTTTTTTTTATTTGTTGTTTAACCAGGTATAATATCAGCTGCATCTGGCTGAATATGCCTCTGAGAACACCAGAAACCAAATCTCTTCCATTTGGAATTGTAAGTTTTTCTAGTAGAAGATTTTCTACTAACCTTTAGAATGTCCTCCTAACTGGAGCACAACATGGTTTCCATAAGGGTCATAGTACCACCACCGCACTACTCAAACTCACATCTGACACCTTAGTGGCTATGGACTCTGGCAGGCTCACTGGGGCCATTTTTCTTGATATGACTAAGGCTTTTGGCCTTGTCGACCACTCCATCCTCCTTGCTACTCTAAACTCCCTACGTTTCGCTAAATGTTGCAAGCTGGTTTGATAGCTATCTATCTGATAGGTCTCAATACGTGAAATTCAACTCCACCCTCTCCGACAAGATTACCATCAGCACTGGCGATCTCAAGGGTCAATCTTAGGTCCTCTGCTTTTCACTATTTTCATTAATAGTATTACCACAAATCTCCTCAGCACCTCTTCCTACTATATGCTGATGACATTGTTCTGTACTGCAGTTCAAATAACATCAAGGACATAAACACAAAACTCTCCAGTGATTATCAGCACTTACAACAGTGGCTTGTAAATCACAAACTAGTACTGAACACAGCAAAGACCCAAGCTATGTTATTTGGCTCCAGCATCAAGCTCAAACACTCCCAAATACACTTTAATGTCTCCTCCCTGACGGCTCCTCTGTCGGGTGGTAAATTTATTCAGGTATCTCAGGGTCACTCTTGACCCATCCCTGAGTTTCAACCTCCACAGTCATACTATTTGTAAGCAGGTTCACTCCAAACTAGATCGCTTACTGAACAAGCTATGCACTCACACCTTCAGCTAGACTTGCTATAGCCCATGGGATACTACTTCCTCTCTCACTTATGGGATTGCTACGTATGCCTCTGCCAGCAATTCGAAGTCTCCGTAAGTGGATGTTACTTACAACATCTGTCGCTTGCATCCAGCTCCTCCGGCTCAAACATCACTGTTTCCTATACTCAGATCTAGGATGGCTTCCACCATGGGAACAAAGGTCCCACGCTGGGACCATTACTGACAACATTATCCGATCCCGTATCCCAAACTCACTAGCCTGTCTCCTTCCTACCAGAAAACAAACTATGTGTTGTGCTCCACGGTAAATATCCCTGTCCTCGTCCCAAGACATCGCACCAATAAAGGTGGTCATGCCTTTGCCTGTTATGCTCCCAATTTCTGGAACTCACTTCCTGTAACCCTCGCCAATCTGTATCTCACAACTCCTTTAAGAAAGAACTTCAACATTATCTCCTCTCCTCCTACACATGCTCCTGCTTCAAACCACCCCTGGCCTACACCTCTAATCCTGCCTCCACTTGTCGTTACTAAGGAGCCTAAGGCCCACCCATCAGTGAAACTCTCCTCTCAACTTTTACTTCTCATTTCTTTCATTTTCTTTTCCCCACTTCCTCCTCTTTTTCCAGGTTATCCAATCATCCATTCCCACCTTCTCTTCCAAGCTCCTCCCTCTATCTATCTCTACTTGGTAGCTATCACCCCACTGCTCCCTATTTCCTTACTTACTTGCACAGTTACCTGGTCGGATAATTTGACCTTAATGTATTGTCTTGTGTAAATATTAATGCTGTACTTTTGTCTTCCTACCTCAATCTCCTATTTTGACCCGATTGTATTTTGTCTCACATTAACTTAAATGCTTATTTACTGGCCTAACTACCTCAGTACTTTGTCACATTGCTGCTGATGTGTAATTTGTACTATGTATCATATTGTTTCTGTACTTTGCACTATGTATCATTGTTCTCGAAGTTTGTCTCTGTACTCTCCGGTCATGCCTGAAAATAGTCTTTCTGCCTAGTGCACCTACCCGGTAAACAAAAACTAAATAAAATAAAAATAAATAAAATATCCCAGACTGATTGAGAAAGATGCATTCTTGCATATTCTAGCTCTTCAAGAGCCAGGCTTTGAGTCTATGAGTCTGAAGGTTGGGATACAGTATCCTCCACTTTGAAGAGGTGAGGAGATTGTACTGTCTGGGAAGACACAGTGGTATTGTCACTGACATTGGCAATAATAGGGGTACCATGGCTGTCTGGCCCAGTCTGGAGCCACCAGAATCACTTTGTAAGACTAAGACCTGATCTTGATCAGGACCCTGAATATCGGAGGAAAAGGAGGAAAAGCATACAGAAACATGCTTGTCCAGTTCAATAAGAGAGCATCCTGAGGGACAGATCCCAGAAGAGGGGTCTGCAGCAAAACAGAGGAAGTTGGCAATTGTCCAGGGATGTAAAGAGATCTATCTCTGGAATGCTCCACCTCTTGAAAATTACCTGAAGAATTAGAGGATTCAGGGCCCATTCGTGGGACCTTGAGAAATCCTGCAGAGAGCATCTGCTAGTATGTTGTCTTTCCCTGGGAGATGCACAGCTATCAGGAGACTTGAAGGAATAAACTAGAGACCATATGTTCATGGCTTCTGTGCACAAAGCCAAGGACCAAGTGCCTCCTGCTTGTTGATGTACTACATGGTTGTGGCATTGTATGTCCTGATCTGCACCACTTTCCCTTGAATAGTGTTTGAGAATGTCTGAAATGCTAGAAAGACAGCTCTGAGTTTGAGAAGGTTTATGTGCAGAACAGACTCTTGATAAGACCAGGTTCCCTGAGCAGTAAGCTGATCCAGCCATCACTGGAGAGCCTGAATCAGAGTGTGAGACACTGAAACCAATTTGGAGAGAGGGTCTTTTTCTGAGACCGTAAGATCTTAGATGAAACTGAATAGCTCTTATTTGAAATCTTGCCTTGCACCACTGCAGTGGAGGCTGCCATGTGGTGTAGCAACTGTGGAAAGTGTCTGGCTGGATGAGACAATAGAGGATGAAAAGAGGAAGCCAGAGTGATGAGGGAGAAATGCCCTTGCCTGGACAGTGTCTAGTTCCACCCCTATAAAAGTAAGAAGCTGAACTGGCTCCAGAACAGACTTTTCTAGGATCAGAATTAATCCTAAGGAGTCTAGAAGCTTTTGAGTGACCACTAGAGCTGACTTGACTTGGTCTGAGGACTGACTCACTATGAGTCAGTCATCCAGATATGGAAACAGCAGGGTACCCTGTCTCCTGAGGAAAGCCACCACTACTGCTAGACACTTGGTTAACACCTTTAGAGCAGATGTTAGGACAAAAGGCATTGCTCTGAACTGGTAATGGCCTGAGGACAACTGGAACCTGAGGTACTTTCTGTGGGAATGTCTGATAGGTATTTGAAGTAGGCATCCTTGAGATCCAGGAAGGCTAACCAGTCTCCTGGTCTCATAGAGGGAAGAATTATTCCCAGAGTCACCATCTTGAACTTTGGCTTTAGTATATGTTAGTTCAGGTATCTTAGATCTAGGATGTGTCACCACTCCCTGTCTTTCTTGGGGTAAGGTACAGTCCTTTTCACCTGTGACAAGTGGTACCTTCTACTGCCTGAAGAAGCAGTAGAGAGGATACTTCGCCTCTATGGAGAGGGAGGACTGAAAGACTTTGCTCTCATTTTTGAGAACCTTTGAAACTGACAGCAAGTCCCTGGGTCACTAATGCCAGGACTGTCTGAAGTAATAGACTTTCAGGCCTGGAAGTAGTGAGCCAGCCTGCCCCCTACTGGAACTGAGGAGGTGACCTGACTGACACCTCAGGGTGTCTGCTTGGCAGGTGAGCTTAGACTAAGAGAATGATGGGGTCCTGGTCATCCCACATCTGCCTCTTCCCTAAAGATCCCCTCTGCTAGAAAGAAGGGGAGGAGGCCTGGGCTTGGTAAAAGGCCTGTGAAGAGGACTGCCTCTGCCAGCCCTAAATTGCTGCTTCTGAGGAATGGCCTGCTTTTCTTTGGCAGCAGCACTCCTGTAGGTGGTCCTGCACTCATCCATCTTCTTCATGTAAGCCTCTGTTTGCTCCCCAAACAGAGAATTACCAGTTACAGGAAAATCTATGGCCTTTCTCTGGGTATCCTGGACAGATTTGTACATCTAAGCCAAGCAAATCTCCTCATGGAGATAGGTGTAGCCATGACCCTGGAATGCACATCATTCGAGTCCACAGCAGCATGGAATTGCACTTTGATGCCTGAATACCATCTACAGCCACCTGCTCCAGCTCCTGGCCAGCTGGGAAGAGGCATTGTTAGCCAGCTCCAGAACCGCATCCCACATAGATTTCTGATATCTGGCTGTATATGCCATGTAGTTTGATCACCTGAGTCCCAAAGAGAATGCCAAATACTGATTTTTTGCCATAGCATCCACTTTCCTGGAATCCTTATCTGGGGAGTGAGATGCCAGGGAATGTGAGCCTTGACACAGGCTGCACTTTGCACTACCCCAACATGGCTGCAATGATTGGTAAGGAAGAAAAATTGCTCACCATAGTAATGTTGTTTCTTCTAATGGAGTCTTGCTGTATTCTGACATAATGCAGTTAGCCCCATCACTTGAACTGCCCCGGAGAGGAAAGAGTTAACTCTATGCAGAAGCAGAGAATGTTGAGCTCAAGCTCAGTTTTCAAACCTCTGTCTGTGGTACTTCCCAGTGTAACCAGCATATTCTTATGAGCAAGCTAACTAGATACTATACTATGGAAATTGTTCAAACATATAGCCAAGGGCAAAAATTTGGGTCCAAAAGACTCAAGTCGAGAACCCAAGAAGGAAAGATAGTGACAATATTTAACTATAAAACACAAGAAAGTAACAATAACAGCTACCCCACCCTTAAGAGGAAGGTACAAGGTACACCCGAGGTGCAACACTGTACCTGCAGCCCACTTCCCAAAAACTAGGTTCAGAGAGGGAGGTGGGGTGGAGGTCAGAATACAGCAAGACTCCATTAGAAGAAACAACATTTCTATGGTGAGTAATTTTTCTACAAACAACATGAAGTCTTGCTGTATTCTGGCATAATGCAGACTACCAAGCAGTTCCTATGGAGGAGGGAATGCAGAACCTACTTTGGGAACAGGCTGTGCAGTACTACTTTGCAAACCTAGCATCACTCCTAGCCTGGATGTCCAGGGATTAATGCTTAGTGAATGTATGTACTGTTTTCCAGGTGGCTGCTTTGCAAATCTCTAAGAAGGAATATCTCTGGTCGCAGCCAGAGTAGCAGCTGTACCCTAGTCGAGTGAGACCTCAGGCCCAAAGGGTTTTTCTACCCAATTTGTCATAACAGAATTGTATACAAGAAACAATCCACCTGGCAATAGTTCTTTTAGTGGCAGGCTTACCTTTCCTCACTTCACCATAAGTAAGAAACAATTGAAGACATGTCATTTCTGTGTGCCTTAGCATGCTCTATGTAGTAGCTAAGAGCCTTTTAACATCCAAACTGTGTAATCTTCTTTCCCCTGAAGAACAATGGTCAGTGAAAAACACAGGAGAGATATAGATTGGTTCAGATGAAAATCCGATACCACTTTGGGAAAGAACCTCCTATTGGTTCTTAGGACCCTTTATCCCTATGGGAGGATATGAAGTCAAGTTCAACTGACAGGGCCTGTAATTCACTAAACCACCTGGCAGAAGTAATAGCTACTAGGAACACAGTTTTCCAGGTCAGTACTTCAACTCAGCTGAAGCCAAAGGTTCAAAGCGTGGCTTCATAAGCTGAGCAATGCAGACATTAAGATCCCAAGGCGGAGTAGGCTTTCTAAAGGGAGGGTTAATGAACCAGACCTTTGAAAAGCTTCCTGAAAACAGGATGAGAGGCCAGGAAAGAGCCCTTCTGCTGAAAGGAATGCAGACACAGCTGCTAGATGAACCTTCAGAGCGGCAGACCTAAGGCCTAGACCATTCAGGTGAACTAGATAATCTAAAGCTGCAGAGATGTCTGCAGAATCAGGCACAATGCCTTTCTGAGAACACCAAATGGTGAACCTCTTCCATTTGGAATTGTAAGTTTTCTAGTGGAAGGTTTCATGGAGACCTTCAGAATATCCAGAACTCCTTGAGAGAGATGTAGTGCTGCATATTCTAACTCTTTAAGAGCCAGGCCTTGAGGTTGAGAGACTAGAGATTGGGGTACCAGATCCGCCCCTGGGAGGAGGACAGGAGATTGTATTTCCTGGGAAGAGACAGGGGATGTGACACTGTCAAGGACAACATTAGAGATACCAAGGCTGTCTGGCCCAATCTGGAGCCACTAGTATCACTGTGCAGGGTTGAGTTCTGATCTTGATCAGAACTCTGAACAGCAGAGGGAAGGAGGGAAGGCATAGAGAAACCTGCCCTTCCAGTCCAAAATGAGAGCATCCAGTTGAACCATCCCCAGGATTGGAGGTCTGCAACAAAACAGAGGAAGTTGATGATTTTCTGGTGCTGCAAAGAGCTCTATCTCTGGAGTGCCCCACCTGGACAAGATGACCTTCAGGATGTCAGGATCCAGGGACCATTCGTGATGTCCCAGTGAAATTCTGCTTAGGGCATCTGCTAGTACATTGTCCTTTCCTGGAAGGTGAACTGCTACCAGGGAAGTCTGAAGAGAGTAGGCCAGAGACCACAGCTTCATGGCTTCTGTGCACAAGGCCATGGACCGAGTTCCTCCTGCTTGTTGATGTACCACATTGCGGTGGTGTTGTCTGTTCTGATTTGAACCACCATGCCCTTGACTGAATCTGAGAAGATCTGAGGGCTAGAAAACTGCCCTGAGTTCCAGGAGATTGATATGAAGGAGAGATTCTCATGGAGACCAGACCCCTTGAGCTGTCAGGCTCCCCAGGTGGGCTCCCCAACCTAGGAGGGACATCTGTAGTTAGAACTACTGATGGGACTTGACGGAGAAATGGAACTCCTTGTCTGAAGTTGTCCTGTTCCAGCCACCACTGGAGAACTTGGACCAGAGTCTGAGTCACTGGAATCAGTCTGGTGAGAGGGTCCTTTCTTTGTGACCAAAGGGACTTTAGGTGGAACTGAATGTCCCTCATCTGAAATCTGGCTCCCTGTACCACTGCAGTGGAGGCTGCTATGTGGCCCAGGTGCTGGAGGAAATGTCTCACTGGATGAGAAACCTGAGGTCGAAAAGAGGAAGCAAGATCTACTAGGGCCTACACCCTGCCAGGGAAGGAAAGCTTTGCTTGGATAGTATCCATTCTATCCCTATGAAAGAGAGAAGTACTGGTTCGAGGACAGATTTTGGAAGACTGAGAAGAAACCTCAGAGAACTGAGCAAGTCCTGGGTGGTTTGCAGAGCTGATCTGACTTGGTCTGATGACTGACCTACAATTAGCCAGTCATCCAGATATGGAAAAATGGTGATACCCTGTCTTCTGAGGTGAGCCACCACTAATGCAAGGCACCTTGTGAACACCCTTGGAGCTGATGTTAGGCTGAATGGCATGGCCCTGAACTGATATTGGCCTGAAGGCAACTTGAACCTGAAGTATTTTCTGTGGGAGCACCTGATAGGGATATGGAAGTATACCTTGAGGTCCAGGGATGCTAGCCAATCCCTGGCCTTAAAGAGGGAAGGATTATTCCCAGAGTTAGCATTTTGAATTTGGGTTTTGAAATGTGTTTGTTCAAATACCTTAGATCCAGGATGGGTCGCCACCCCTGTTTTCTTTGGGGTAAGGAAGTCCCTGAGTACAGGCCTTTTCCCTATGTTGAGTAGGAACCTGTTCTATGGCTCTGAGAGCCAGGAGAGAGAAATCGCCGCTCTAGGGCAAGGCTTTCTGAGACTGATCCGGTGGAAAAGACCTGGACCTCTTTTGGGAACCTTTTGAAACTGAGGGGCAGTCCCTGGCTTACTGCTTCCAGGACCCACTTGTCTGAGGTCACAGACTTCCAGGCCTGAAAGTAGTAAGCCAGCCTGCCTCCCTACTGGGATTGGGGAGTCGACCTGGGCTGACACCTCAGGGTGTCTGCTTTGCAGGAGCCTTTGACTCGGAGGAGGAAGCAGCCCTGCTCATCCCCTCCTGCCCCTCCCTCAGAAAAAAACCTTTGTGGAAAGGAGAGGATGCCTGGGCTTGGTAAAAGGCCTGTGAAAAGGCCTGCCCCTGCCCTGGACTGCTGCTTTTGTGGAGTGGCTTGCCTTTTTCTGGCCTGTGCACTCCTGTAAGTGGTCCTGTATTCATCCATTTTCTTCATGTAAGCCTCTATCTGCTCCCCAAACAGAGAGTTACCTACTACAGGAAAATTCATAGCCATAGTCTGGGTATCCTGTGATAGGCTAGTACATCTGAGTCAAGCATGTCTTCTGAGAGACACAGATGTAGCCATGAATCTAGATGCCACATCACTGGAGTCCACAGCAGCATGAAATTGTACTTTAGATGCCTCAATTCCATCTGCAGTCACCTCCTCCAGCTCCTTGGCTAGCTGGGGGATGCCTGTTTAGCCAGTTCCAGAACAGTATCCCACCTGGACCTCTGGTACCTGGCCGTAGGCCATATAGTTTGCCTGCCTGAGTCCAAAGAGGATGCCAAATATTGTTTTTGGCCATGACATCAACGTTCCTGGAGTCCTTGTCCAGGGGTGTGAAGCTAAAGGAAAGTTAGCCCTGTCACAGGCTGCAGCCTGCACTACCCAACATGGCTGCTATGAGTATAAAGGAACCCATACCCGAAGGGAGACAACATATACCTCCTGTCCATTCTTTTATCCACAGGAGGTAATGAGTTATAAGTTTGTAAAATCTTTGCATCTGTTTCCCAAGGACTTATGAAGAGGGTTAGACAATCTTTGGACTCTGGGATGTCCGTCATTTCCACAAAATCAGGCTCTTCTTCCTCCTCAGCAGCTTCAACTATAGGGAGCTGGAGAGTTTGCCACCTTCTTGTAGAACAAGAAGTGTGAGGATTCAGAAAGCCTGGGAGGGGAGACATTAGAGGCCTTTCTGGGGAGATGTCTGGTTCAAGAGGCACATCCGACCCCCAGGTCATCATCTTCATCTTCATCAGAGGATAGTCTTCATCTCCTTCCACTCCTCATAAAAACCTTCTGATTTAATCCGAAGGAGATGGATCCGACCAAACTGACCGCCTAACCGGCAGTACCAGTTTGGATGGAACCCGCAGTGATTGAACAATGCTAATCACTTTGGCTATCTAAGTCCGTGGTTGGAGTATGAACCGAACCGGCAGACTTTCGTTTCCTTTTGACAGAACTGGCCCCTCAGAGCTCTCCTTTTGCCGGGGAGGTATCGCCTAGGTCAGTAGGCACCTCCTCAGGTTTGTCCACAACCGAACTGGGCTGGCCATCCAGATCTACGGACTTCTCGGCCTCCTTTCCTTCAGCCTACTCAATCTTTTTCTAGAGTGGCTTTGGGAACGTTTGCAAATTTGGCAGTCTGACTTGAGGTGGTCAAACCCCAGACAATAAACACAGATGAGGTGGGGGTCAGCCTTGGCAAAGGCCTCCCACACTCAGTAAAGTGTTGAAACCCAGTGGGACTGGTTTGCTTCTTGGGTTTCTCAGACATGGCCAACCTACTAAATTACCCTATAGCAGCTTTCAAGCCAGGTAATAAATAACCAATCTGTTACAAACCATGTCACAGGTTTTGAAAAGAACCAGAAAAGACCCGGTTCTTTTGAAACCGATTGGAACAGAACACCACTCTAATCCCATAAAAATAGAAATAAATTCGGTTCCTAACCGAGCGACCGATAAGAAACTGAAGAAAGAACAATTTCCACAGTTGTACCAAAATAAAAACATAGTCATTACCTATCTACTACACTACCTGTACCATAGACAGAGGCTGGAAATCCAAGAAAATAACAAATAGAACGGTTTAAACTGAGCGCTTTTTAAACTTTACTGAACCGAGCAGAGGATCTCGGACCGACTTCACTGTTAGCGAAGTAAAGAATCTGACGGTTACACTGGGAAGTACCACAGACAAAGGTTTGAAAACCGAGCTCGAGCTCAACATTCTATGCTTCTGCATAGAGTTAACTCTTTCCTCTCGGGGCAGTTCAAGTGCTGGGGCTAACTGCATTATGTCAGAATACAGCAAGACTTCATGTTGTTTGAATTCCATCCCAGGACCTGACAAAGCATACCTCCTGTCCATTCTTTTATCCACAGGATGTATGGATGTTGGAAACTGCATAATTTTTGTGTCTGTTTCCGGGATTTATGCAAAGGATAGACACTCTCTTTGACTCTGGGACATCAATCATTTCCACATAGTCAGGCTCCTCCTGATCCTGTTCAGCCTCTTCCCTTGGAAACTGAAGAGTTTCAGTCTCTTTCTTGTAAAACAAGAAATGGGAGGGGACTCAGAAAGCCTGGGAGGAGAAGCATTGGAAGACCTGTCTGGGGAGATGCCAAGCTTTACTGGCTCATCTAGGCCTTCAAATTCCTCTTCATCATAATCTTCTTCTCCTTCCCAATCACCCTCATAGAATGCTTCAGGATCAAATTCAGAAACAACTATTTCTGACCAAACCCATCATCTTTGAACCGGTGTCAGTTCGATCGGAACTGGGCAAAGTGATTGAACTATAGTAATCACTTTCGCAATCTCTTCAGCAGTCAGAACATGGGAAGTGGGATCCAAACTGGCTGACTTGTTGCTTTTTGATGGAACCAACTCCACAGAGACATCTCTCCTTTTGCCTGAGAAGGTATCGCCCAGGTCAGTGGGCACACTCTCCAGGTTTGATAAATGTACCGAACGGGCTGGCCATCTGGGTCCATGGACTTCTTAGCCTCCTTTCCTTAACCTATAAACGTTTATCCAAAGTGGCTTTGGAAAGTTTTTACATATTTGACAGCCTTCTTTGAGATGGTCAGACCCCAGACAGTAAACACAGATGAGGTGGGGATCAGCCTTAGCAAAGGCCTTGCCACACTCGGTACAGTGCTGAAACCCAGTGGGACCAGTTTTCTTTTGGGTTTCTCAGACATGCTGAATTCAAAAGTTACAGTTCACAGCATTTAAGCCAGGCAACTACACTTATTAGTTCCAACTGTGTCACGGGTCGGTTAAAAAAACAGGAAAAACTGTCATTTTTTTAGGAACCGATAAGTACCGAAACCACAATAATAATAAACAGAACACAAGAATTAACAGTAAAGGAATTTGTTTTGGTTCCTAACCAGACCGACCGGAGAGAACTGAAGAAAAAACTATTTCTACCAAATAAACTCTAACTACCTACTAGCTACACTTACTGTACCATAGACAGAGATCTGAATACTGAATAAAACAAAAAGCATTTGAAAACCGACTGATTTTACCTAACTGAACTTAAGTGAAGGAGGAATCTCAGGAGCGACTTCTCAGTTAGGCGGAGAAAAGAATCTGATGGTTATACTGAGGAGTACCAGAGACAAAGGTTTTAAAACCGAGTTCAAGCTCAACATTCTCTGCCTTGGCATAGCGTTAACCCTTTACTCTCCAGAACAGTTTAAGTGCTGGGGCTAACTGTATATAGTTAGAATACAGCAAGACTTCATGTTGTTTGAAATAGGGTTTTCCAACTTAGGTGGATATCTCAGCCATTTTTTTTACTTTTGGCACCAAATTTTCAGCAAGGTGTTCTTGACACCTTCTTTTTTTTTTTGCAAGTAATTTCATTTAAAAAATATATACAAAATACATAATTAACACAAGTCATAAACCAGCACTTGTCTTAAATGGGTAATCACCTGATAAGTATACAGCATAAAAGCAAAATACATAGATCTCAAAAACAAAGCAAAGTAAACATGGAGCAACACAAACTCAACCCCTTCCCACCCAACCCGCAGCAGTCCTTTAACAACCCCAATTATAGGGGTAACTAATAACGTACTGACCATGAAGGCCCTATCCCAAACCCTAATAATTATTAATATAAGACAAAGGCACAACCTTAGCCCGTTAGCTATAAAAGAGCTGTACTAAAGGGAGGGAGGAAGGGAGGGCATATTGAAAAGAAATATTATCAAGAGAATATTAAGATACAGAAGGGGAGAGAGTAAGGGATAGAAAAGGATAGAAAGATGTATCAGGACCCATAACCTAACCTGGGAAAAGGGTTTATCATTAAAAAACTCTGGCACAGAGGTAGGTCTGTAAAGAGACTAAAGGGGAAAAAAATAAAATGACTGAGCTTTGCATTAATAGCCAAATTTGTCTTTAGAGCTTAAAAGAAAATCACCCCAGCATTTCTGAAACATCTCACTGGTATGGAAAAACCAGGCTGCACATCTCTCTGCATTTAGAGCAGTGAGAAGTCAGGCCCACCATTCCTTAAATGAAGGTTCCCAATCATCTTTCCAATGTCAAAGTATTCGCAGCTTAGTAACCATAGCAACCATGGCTACTTGGCTTTTAAAAAGTGTAGAGATCAGTGAGTACATACCTAACAGGCATGTATCCTCATTAAAAAAGCTGCAATATTAAAATACGGTGCCACCTATTGTTTGACTGAGTTCCATAGTTTGGCAATTTTAGGACATGCCCATAGTTTGTGATGTATGGTAGCAAATTCAAAACCACATCTCTACATTCAGCTGAGGTAGTTTTTAATCAGAAGTAACTTGGCGGGTGTATAATACAGATTGTGAAGACTATTAAACTGGATAGTTCTTAAACGGTCTTGTTTAATTAAGGAGTAAATGTCTGTCAAATCCTTTCCACGTTTTAACTGAAAAAAATTTATTATAATTGTTTTTCCAGTAATAAGCTATGGGGTAAACTTAGACATGGTGTGGGTCAAGATTGATTTATATAGCTTAGCTATTGCTTTCCAGCCCTTAGAAACTATCCAAAGGTTATTTAGTATGGTTCCAGCCCCTCTGACCATCGAGGTTTCCCCAAGAAATGATAGCTACATTGGCGTATTTGATACAATCGGAACCGACTCTTATGAGGCACTCCAAGTTTTATTTGTAATTCTGAAATAGACAAAGAGACTTGCCCAAAACAAAATTTGCTAAGTATAGTTTATTGGGAAAGTTGCCTGGAAAGGATCGAACTGGATTCTTGCCTATCTGTAAGTTTGGATTGTTTAATAGGGGTTGCCTTAAATCTTTTAGGTTAGATTTTGAAACAAAAACAAGGTTGTTGTAGAGCTCTCATATCCTAACCAAGGGGAGAGTTCCTTCATTGGAGCATTAGACCATGGAGTATATAAAAGAGTTTCTAGATCTATCCTGCAAGAATTTGCCTGCAGCCAATCTAAAAGCAGCCAAGGGGGGTGTCGATAGAGAAGCCGGGGCAGAGAGCCAATGCAAAATCTACTAGCATGGATAGCTAGATAATAAACATAAAATCGTGTAATTGGAGCCCCCAACATTTTAAAGTGAGTAAGTTTGGCATAAGCCTGACGTGGAGCTCTACCTTTCAGAGAAAATCAGAGCAGAGCCAAAGGGACAAAAGAAAGACTTTGGAAGATAAATATTAAGATTGCTTAAAGGATAAAAACATCTGGGCAAAATTGAAATTTTGAGAATATTAGCCCGGCCCCAAAGGATAATGGTAGCTTATTCCACCTCGCCAAATCTTCTTTAGTAGTTTTTAGTAATGGGGCTAAATTAAGGTCTTTAAGACTAGCAAGGTCACTAGATATCTTAATACCAAGATAGGTTAAATATTCCCTTTCCACTGTAAACCCATGGTTACGCTCCAATCCTTGGTTAAAAAGGGATAACGGATAAACTATAGTTTTATTTCAGTTGAGCTTATAACTTGAAAAAAACTAAAGTGAGAAATAATTTGTAAGACTCGAGGAGAGAGTGTCTGCTATTTGAAATATGAATAAGTAAATTATCAGTGAAAAGGATAACTTACATTCAAGATGTTCCAAATGGATACCCATTATTGCTTTATCCAACTTTAGAACTCTAGCTAAGGGCTCTATGTAAAGATTAAATAAATAAGAGAAAGGGGCAACCCTGGCAGGTACCTCGGCATAAAGAGAATATGTCAGAAATAAGGTTATTACATTGAATTCTAGCTGATGGACAAGAATACAAAACACAATTTGATTAATAAAGAGTTGTGGAATGCGAATTTTGCAATGTCGCAAACATATAGTACCACTCCACTCTGTCAAAAGCTTTTCTGCATCCAGGGACACCAGAGCCGCCTCTAACTCTGGAGCCCTGGACACAGAAATTAAATGAAATAACTTTCTAAAATGATCCACTAAGGTACGTCCTGCAACAAACCCTGCCTGTTCAGGACTCAATAAACTTCCCCACACACACCAGTCTATTAGCCAAAATTTTGGCATATATTTTGATATCCGTATTTAAGAGTGAAATGGGTCTATAGTTGCTGATCATTGATGGGTCCTTCGGTTTGGGTAAAAGGATTATTCTCACCTCGAATAGCGATTGATCAAAATCAGGGTAGGAACTCCAGTAGCTGTACAGTTGAAGTAACAAGGGAATTAAATGTACTTTAAAAGTTTTATGGAATAAACCTGTAAACCCATCTGGGCCCTGTGCCTTGTCTGGTTTAAAGAATCAATAACTGCTGAGATTTCGTCTCTGGTAATTGGAGCAACTAAAACATTTTTACTCTCCTCAGACAGGGATAGTATATCTGCCCTCTCCAAAAGCCCACATTTTCTCATTATAGTCCCAGACCTCGGGTCGAGGAATATAATGTCTTATAATAATCTCTAAATAAGGTTATTATCTCTGAAGAGTCGGTCACCATAGCTTCTGTTTGGGGATGTCTGAAAGCTGTGATCCATTTGGATGTAGATTGTTGTTTTAACTGCCAGGCTAGTAATTTGCCCGCTTTACTCCCTTGACCAATGTACAAAGCCCTTAATAGAGAAGCAGATCTCTCCACCCTCTCTAGTAACATACTAGCATAAGTGGCTCTCAAAGTAGATAATTCTTGTTCTTCTAAGGGTAGAAGCTTATCTATCCCTTTACTTTCTAAATTTTTAATTTTCACCAAGCAAGTATTCAAAGGTTGTTTTTCTTTTCTTCTGTATTGTAGCAATACAAATTAGCTCCCCTCCAGGTTGCCTTCAAGGCAGCCACACCTGGTCTACAGCATGAATCGAACTCCAATTAAATTTTATAGTATTTTGCATAAAACTTTGAAATTTTACAATAATTTGGTTGTCTTTTAGTAGTTTATTGTTCAGAGACCATGTATGGGACCGGACGGAAATGTTGGGCAGTGCACATTGAATTAGGATTGGAGAATGATCTGAAATTACTCGGCCAAAATTTTAGCATCAGCCATGTTGGACATTAACTGGTGACTGACTAAGAAATAATCGATTCTAGAATAACTTTTGAGTATTGGAGAAAAAAGTAAATTCTTTACTTAACAGATTGAACACTCTCCGTGGGTCCAAAAGGCCCAAAGAAGAGGTAAATTCCTTTAGGGCTCTTTGCACAGGCAAGGGCTTACCCCTTAGATAAGTATGATCTAGATCATTAGCTTGTACCAGATTCCAATCGCCTCCAATTAAAATGGGGTAATGCAGAAAGGGAGCCAGAACCATAGCTAAATGGATATAAAATGATGGAGTTTCTATGTTAGGGCCATAAACTGAACCCGATACTATATCCAGATTGCCTAATTTGCCAATGGCAAAATAAATCTCCCCTCAGGGTCGGGGATGGATTCCACTAGTGTGAAAGGGATCCGTTTAGCTAAGAGCAAAGCCACCCCACATTTCTGGAGCTAAAACGGCTCCAAAGACTTGGCCAACCCAACTCTTTTAAGATAATGCAATTGCTCTTGGAACATATATGTTTCTTGCAGAAACACTATTGAAGGGTCGTATTTAGCTAGATGGTTTAAAATAATATATTTCTTATTATTATCTCCCTCTCTTTATATTCAAGAAAGAATATTTAAACAATTAGCCATAACAATATCTATGATTGTGCCATTTAGCAGATATTAGGTAAGGCCTACTGCTGCCGTCCCCCCTCCCGAAACAAAGGAAAGTAAAAATCCCAATAACAGTTACCCTCCCCTAAATTAAAATTAATCCCCAAAAATTTTAACTTATTTACATGACTTCACTCCCAGGCCCATAGCCTATGCCAAAACAAATGGTCCATAGCACTCGCACAAAGAGGCGAGCTCCCCTCCCCGCCTCCCAAATTGAGAGACTAAATAGAGAAGACTGAGAGGACAACCCCTATCTTTACATCAGCAAACAGTCTCTCCCTACTGGCAAACGCCATGACTATTTGTTATTTTTGCACTGGTCTATTACACCAAACAAAGATTACCCAAATAAACACAGCCAGAGTGTGACCTGCACACGATACCTTACTTGCTCCAACTTGTTCGAGCTATGATCTTAGTCATTATCCAGTTTAAATATATCCGTGTCCACAGATATAGCCAAAACAACTGAGAGCCACAGGGGCATAGACTTATTATAAACCACCCTACACCCAAGGCCGTGATAGCTTCCAACCCTGGCAGGAACCTAACAAGCATTTCTTTAACTTGTGGACCGATTAACTTTCAGGTTATAAATCGAAGGTCCCCAAATACTAACACTAATACAGTCCAGTCCCAATAACTAGAAGGGTTAGAGCTTATAGCATGAGAATACCCACCAGAGAAACGATCTGTGAAACTGATCCCAGATTATGACCCTGAAACAATTACTAGTATTTTAGTAGAATACCCGATGAGTTAGAGAAATACAGTAAAGTGAATTACTATCTATTAGAAGGTTAACAGAAAACAAACCCTTATCAAAGGAAAGGGATTCTAGAAGAGCAATTTAAGATAGCACTGTAGCCAGAAAGGAGAGAAAAGCTGCTCGAATAAGCTACCCAACTTTCTTGTCATATAAACAATGGTATAATACCATCTAGTGGACAGGAGCGAGTATAACAACCCTCACCCCATAGTACACTGGCGCTGAAATGAGGAGAAAATTCCAACAACCCCAGATAATTTAACCAAAAGCATTAATGTCCCAATGTAGACATCTCTATTGCACTGAAAAGGCGAAATATTTTAACTGCAGCCAAACATTCCAAAGAGGAACAGTCTAAGCCGATAACTGGCTCAAACATAGAAGATCCTTCCAGAAGATTCTCAGCTCAAATTTTAAGTTCCTTGTATCTAGGCTGGTACCCTCTCATTTAGGGAATAAATCAGGATAGCACTTCTTCAGAGCCTTAACTGCCTCCTCCACGGTGTCAAAGCGCCTTGATCCTTCCTTTAAAGCCACCTCAGTCAAGCTGGATACAGCATACGATGTGTATACCTGCTGCCCACAATTTTGAAGTGACAGGCGATAAGAGCTCTGAGCTGGCAGGTTTTAATGTGAGATCAGGGACAAGCCTCAATTTTTACTTTCCCATAAAATAGCTGATAGCTTCCTGGCTTCTCTGTTAATAAACTCCCGATCCATATAGTTCAATAATTTAAATATTATAGGTCTTGGCGGGTCAGGACGGAGCAGGCTTAGCTCTCAAGGATCTATGAGCTCTTTCTATAATGAACTCTGGACCGCTCGGGAAGGTCCAACTGTTTTTCTCAGAAATTGCTGTAGAACCTGAATTGTATTGGACCCTCTCTCCTTCAGGCAACCCTATTAGGATCAGGTTGTTTCTTCTGTTCCTTCCCTCAAGATCTTCAAGATGATCCTCCATTTTTGACAAAGATTTTTAACTTCCACTATTTCTGGTTCAATTCTATCTTGTTTCCTTTCAACTGAGGCTATTCTTGCTTCGGTATCTGTTACCCTCCGGGCTAGCTGGGTGAGTGCTGGCTTCAAGTCAGCCCGCCTCAGTTAGCTTCATCAAGGCTTCTTTAATCAAGTCAGCTCGGAATAGAGGTGGGAAGGTGACAACTCTTCTGATGAGCTTTGGGGAGAGGAGCTACGGCAAGAGCGCTTGGCTTCGACTCCTGCGCCCCTCCTCCTGGTCTGATAGATTAGACATGTTGCAAGTATTTTATACCCACTACTGGTACCACTTATGATTCTCAAGCTTGTATGACAAATTTTGCTGAATAAAGCTGGCGTGAATGGAGGTTATCCACAATTAGGAGGCAAAAGAGAGGAGCTCTGACGTAACGTGCTTACCCTCTGCACAGCATCACGTGACTCCCTTGACACCCTTTCTCATGAATTCAGTCACTGTCATGCCATTAATCAGTCCACAAAGGTGAGTTTGCAGTCACTGCACGGAATCACCTTTTGGACTAATTAATGAAACAATAGCATCAGTGTTCATGAGGTGGGCTGTCAAAAAGTCTATGTTGCAAATTTGGTGAAAAGATTAAAAAAATACTGTTTTCGAGCATGCGTCATGCAGTTTCCACACACACTCATAAGTTCATGAATTTATAATATTTTCACTCCAGATTTTCAACATAGGCATATTTCCATACTTCCTTATAAACAGTGCAGCTGTCATTTTTCACATCCTGGCTGAAATGTGTTTCACACTTTTGACGAAAACAACACGAGTCGCTGTAGGAAATCAATGTTTGCTATAGAGCAAAACAATCACAGGGACACTGTTCATGAGCAGGGTCCTAAATTCCTATTTGAAAATTTGGTGACAAAAGTCCATAAAATGGCTGTATTACAAGCATGCATTAGCGTAGTTTTTACCACACTCGTAAGTTTATGAATTTGTAATATTTTCACTCCAGATTTTCAACATTTGCATTTACCCACACCTCCTTCTGAACAGTACTGCTGTCTTTTTCATGTCCTGGCTGAAATGTGTTTTCACACTTCGGTGCAGAATACTGCGGTTGCTGTGGAAATCAGTGTTGGTACACAGTAAGAAAATTATAGTGGCATTGCTCATGATGACCAGAGGTGACAAAATGCCTATGTTGAAAATTTGGTGAAATAATTCCACTGAATGACTGTGTTACAAGAGTGCATTGCACAGTTTCCACACAAGCTCGTACCTTTGAGCATGACCAGGGCATTAGGGTTCCTCAGACAGACACTTAAGAAGTATGAGGGTGAAATGTTGATCAGATGCAAGTGGAGTTGCAGAGAGGTACTCTGTTGGGATATGGATGCTGAAGGAACATGGATACAACTGGGAGGGGGCTGCATAAATGCCAAACACCAATGCAAATACCTGCAAGCTAACATACAGCATTGACAAATGCTTGTTAATAAAGTACCAAGGGTAGCACTTAGGAGAGACAAAAACTTGCCAGACCACTTGGTACAAAGCCATTATGTAATAGCAACAAAAGAATGATTACTAGACAAGGTTTCTATGTATGCCATTTATGCAACATTTGTAAATTTGGACAGGAAGGCAATGTGTTTACATCCAACCACTGGGAAAAAGTAGTTATGAATGAATATGTTAACTGTAAAACTCCATTTGTTGTTTATGTGGGGTTATGCAGCTGTGGCAAACTGTACATGGTGTACATTTTGTCCATTAAAAGGACATATTTTCTGGAACACGTATATACAATTTGCAAATGGAACTGAGAAAAATGCATTGTAGGGACACTTTCTAAATGCCATGGCTGCACCACCTCCAAATTTAAATTCTGAGCTTTGGATCATATACCAGTACCAGTGAGAGGGACAGAATGAAAGTGTTACTGAGGAGGGAGTCAGAATGGAGTCATAGATTTCAGTGCCTACAGTATATCCAATGGCCTAATTGGTGAGATGGATTTAAAACCCTTCCTTGAGTAAGGATGTTTTGTTGTTAGGTGGTAGAATATTAAACTCCATATCTAATTCTATATAACATGTGTATGGTAACCTAGTAGTAGGATTTGTGGAATAATTAATACATTCTTTAGAGTTTCTTGATCTGGTGAGCTACAATGCAATTCTAATATGAGGAGTTAAAATGATTACGTTTTTGTTAGCTAAAGAAAGACCTTCCTTTTTCACTGGCCAAAGATAAAATGACTTATAAACTGAACAGTAAATATCAAAGATATTAAGTATGGTATTTAGAAAACCTTAAGAAAAATTTTGGTTAATATTTGAATGTTACCATCCCTGCAAGATATGGTTTTAATGTGACAATCTTTCAGGTTCATGTATTCTTAGTTATGTGATCGTAAAGAACTAATTATGGTGGGTATTTAAATGACAAAACTGGAACAAACCATTTATGGTACCACAGTGAGTTAACATTTATATAAATAGTATATTTAATCACTATATTTTTACACTATACTTTTCATATTGGCTCAAAATACTTGCTGGTGTTGACATTTATTATTAAATTAATAAGCGCATTTAGTATGTATTAATATTTATTATATTTTGTTAAAATAGTTATGTATAAGCTTCTGCCACCTCTCCCCAATATTATTCAGTAGCAAGATTACATTGGTTAGACACATCTTAGAGGGCATAGTGGGCTATGCATTATTAACACCTATTTGTAGGAATTCCATATTATGGCAGCCATTCCACTAAGCGCAGCAGTTCAATTTCTGCTTGTGGTGCTGGAGACCTGGGTTCTGGAACAAACTCGGGTCATTGGAGGGCTGGCTTGTGGAGAAGGATTGAGCATCCTACAACTGCTCTCCTTCTTTGGAGGGGAGTGAGGATGTTGTCAACTGAAATGTGGCAGCATAAGATCATGAGAGTTTTTGTCCTCATATCATCATCAACCTGGTCAAAACTACAGAATGGCTGAATTTAACACATTTGCCTCTATGACAACAGGAGAGGGCAAAACAGACCAGTTACCAGGGCTCCGTGCAAGGTTTCTATGCAGACAGATGCTACTTGCATTAACAAAAACTAGCATTGCGGTCCCTTAAAACAAGAATTATTTTAATCCAAACCAGGTATTTGGCTCCTCAGAGCACACTGTAAGCAAGAGTGGGAACAGCAGAAAGGCTAATCTGTCAGCAGCCAGTTTGCAAGTGTTAAAATAGGAGTTAAAAGGACTAGTATTATCTTGGCACTGTGCATTCAAATATGAAAACTCTGAATGAACATCACTATTTTTAGTCTGCCAGGAGAAACTGGCTGCAGAAGCACTTACAGGAGGCTTGGAGCCATGAGGTCACTCAGAGCTATAGTACATGCAGACAGTCCAAGTACATAAAAATGTTAACAGGCTGGTGTTCGATTTATTTCAGGCAGAATTTTTACCATTCGTTTTAAGGTTGCCAAAATAAACTACAGTAGTTTACCATTTATAAATATTCATAGAGCAACTAACACTGGCATAACGTCCTATAAACATCATGATAGCCAGATTTCCAGTTTAACCCGTGACAGACACTATATCCAGGCTCCAGCGGTACAGATCGGCCAGCAAGCCTGGGGGTAGATGAGGTGTCTGTTTCTTTTCTTCCTCTTATTCTGAGGGTACAGGGTCATTGTCAAGAGTTCTCTTTAAAATACGCAAAGCTGCACCTCTGCTGCAAAGAATGTGCTGTTCCTATTGTGCAGTCACCATGGGTCTCATGCTCTGGGGCAGGAAGGTTGGACTGTTTCAAGTTACAACAGCAGAAAAGTAGAAACCAACAAAAGCCCCAGGACTCCAGGAGCCCTTTACTCCTCAGATCCTGGCCAGTGACTGCCCTTGCCCTGTAGGAACACTTTTTTCTTCCACAAACCCTAGTTCCTTAAATAGGATACAGGGGCTTGGTGGATGGAAGAAAAGGTGGAAGAAGGATTTTGGGGGCGAACCTACAAAAATGAGAGAGAAAACAGAAAGTTTTAAGTAATATATATTATAGTTCTTAAAATTTTCCCAGAGCAATAGCTCCTCCTTAAACTGCACCAGACACAACAAACAGCTACATAGATACTTCTGAGCTTCTTACCATGGGATATGTGCCAGGGTGAACCACCACTGCACATGAATGCTCTGGTTCATCAAGACTTTCCAAAAGAGAAGTCTGGAGTTCTGTGGTGAGTTCGAGGAGATTCTTTAGGTAATGCTAGTGGAGAACTACTTGTCAAGTTTTGGTATCCTGACTTTTAAATCTCAGTTAGGAACTCCCCTCTCTCTCTCTCTATTGACAGCAGAGGAAGAAGCCACGGTGGAAACCTTGGGATTAAATCCTCCACCAGCTGCAGAGACTATTTTGCCACAGCTGATGGCAAGGACACAGGGATCGAGGTTATGAGGTGGGCTCCGGACCTTCTCCCTCCCCAATGAGCGATCACTGCAGAGGGTGACTAGTGATCTTTCAAGGCCTTTTCACCTGAGGACTGGACCACTAATGTCCTGCACAGCAAATCATAGCTGGGAGCTTCCCTTTTACATCTGCAGTGGGCATAGCCTGCAGATGTTTTGCATCAAAAAGGACCTATGTCATGTTTTCCGTCCGTACAACATGATGAAGTGTTAAAATAGTTTCTTCCGTGGAGAGCCCAATTACTATGCAGACTACATGAGGTATGGTAGTTGAAGGAGCCTATTTTCTCGCAGCTTGATGCCTTGAGAGGTCCCCTCCCCAGGAGTATGGTTAACCCACCCCAACTCCCCACCACCACCACTCACTGTATTTTTTCGGCATTTGGAAGGGTCCCTCCCTGAATCTCCCTCGGCGTTGATGTCTTGAGAGGTCCCTCCCCAAGAGTATGGTTAACCTGCCCCAACTCCACCCCCACCACTCATTGTATTTTCTCTGCGCTTGGAAGAGGTCCCTCCCTGAATCTCCCATCCGACTGTCCCAAAGGGTAAGAAAAGTACTGTCCACTTAAATTTAACACAAGATCATATTTAACTATTTGTAATGGGCCATTAATGGCAAGCGGAAAAACCAGAGAAACTGCTTATGTCTGAGCTAGCTTACATCTCATAATTTAAAGGTCCCATATGTTGAATGCCAGCCCCTCCCCTCCTCCTCACACACCTTTAGGTAACAAAGGGTTGAGAGGCAGGACAGAGTGTCAAGCTTGTTATTGCGCTTAATGTAAAATTCCAAAGATGATAGGAACACTTTTTACTCACCCATTGTGAACTGCAGACACCGCAGCATAAATGGTATGGTATCAGTCTTGCAATATTTAGGCCTCTTACTATATATCTATACCTATCTATCTATCTATCTATCTATCTATCTATCTATCTATCTATCTATCTATCTATCTATCTATCTATATCAACATACATATATATGTGCACAATGGTCTGATAAAAGGTTGTAAAAACATCGAGTGAGTCACATTATAATCCAATGAGTTCATTGTGTGAAACTAGATTGTGGAGGGATGATCTTTTGGGCATGAGTTTTGACCACAGTATCACACCATTCAATTTTTCCTGCAGGATATGAAACGTTCACTAAAAGTTGTTCCATCTTCAAGTAAAATAAACTGCTTCTATTTCTCATCTTATATTGACAAATATATGATAGATTGCTATTCAAATACTAACATACTAATTGCCAGCAGATTAGACCTTATGGTCTATCGAGTCTGCTCAAACCTCAGATCCCATGTTGGGAACCAGACCCCCTCTTGTGTACCCAAACCCCTGTCATCCCTCCTCACCCCTCTGGGCCAGGCCCTCATCTGATGCATCCCATTTCTGTATCTGTCCCACCCTCTTTTGAAGCCCTCCACCGTGGAAATCTGAACCAGCTATCAGGCAGCGCATTCCAGGATCCACCACCCTCTGAAAAACATCTCTTCTTTCCCCCTCATCCTTCCACCTTCCAACTTCAAATCATGTCCTCTGGTGATACCTCCCTCCTTTAGTTTAAAGATTCCCTCCGTGTTTACCTGATTTATTCCCTTAAGGTACTTAAAGACCACAATCATGTCCCGCCCTCCTCTCTTCTCTCATTCAATGAAAACAGGCCAAGCTCCTCAAGTCTGTCCGCATACATCAAATCCCAGTCCTCATATCATCTTGGTAGCCCTCCTCTGTACCCTCTCCAGGAGCTGTATGTCCCTCTTCAAGTGCAAATGTGAAAGTTCTGTTGTACTTTAATTAAAGCAGGCACCTTTTTACATTTCCCACTATCCAAATATAAGAAAAAAGGTAAGAACTGCAGCTTGTTTTTTTTTTTTTTGTCTGTTTATAAACCCTGTTTATTGGCAGGAAAAGCATACAAAAATAGTACAGTACTTAAATTTCAGAGATTAACCTTGAGCTGGTTACAGGTTAGGACAGTAAGGGACCCAGCAGCCGCTGGACTTGCCTTTTCTAATGCAAATTTGACTGTTGAGTCATCTGAAAACTGATAACACCAAAACACCATCTCACTCATTTAATATTTATGCTGTGTTCCTCTCTCTCTCTCTCTCTCTCTCTCTCTCTCTCCCTCTCCCTCTCTCTCTCTCTCTCTCTATATATATATATATATATATATAGTATATATATATATATATATATATATATATATATATACACTCCTTTTGATTTTCGTTGGGGACTGCAACTCAGAAATTGTCATAAAGTGCTGAAGTTTACTTTCTCCTGAAATAAATCAAATTTCGATCTTGTTTGCTTTCTGTTTCTGGATATAAACTTTACTTTTCAATTGTAAATTTCATGAAGGGCACTGCATCAGAGAATTTCAAATAATTTCTGAAAATAGCATGCCTGTTTAAAGCTTAGTCTTTTTTTCTGTTCATTTTAGAGTCTTGTAATATATTTGTGTGTGGGGGTACAACTAATTCTGCAAATGATACATTTTACATATCACTGTGTTGAGTCAATTAGTAAGATAAGATTTCTAAAATAAGTACACAAGATACAGAACCTCAACACAACAGCCGAAAGGAGAGTTTAGACGGTAGCATAATGATGACTTTACAAATGCACATTTCACTCAAACCACAACAGTAGCTGCCACCATTTTGTCTTCCTTTGCACATGCTGAGTCTGCCACAGCCCCACTTGCATACTGTGTGACCCTGAGCAAGTCACTTATCTTCTCTGTGCTCCTAGGTCACACTTGTAAGCAAGCTTTCAGCTTAGTGCATCTCTCCTGGTTAAATAATTGAAAAATCTTGCATTGATTTGGGGTTTCCACATTTCCACAGATGATTTGTATGCTAATTCATTTGTCCTCCATATGCAATGTTTTGCCATGTTGTCTGTACTGTAGTCCATTACTGTATTTGGTCCCAGTTCTCTTCTACAGTGACGCACCGTTTGCCCTCAGTGCAGAGATCATTGGTGGGGTGTGGTTTTCCACTGCCCTTCCCTCTATGGCTGCAGTTCCTCTCTGCTGTGCAGAAGCCCCCATAGGTGCACTTCTTTAATGTGATACTTTCACATTTTGCCATAGTCACACATGTGCAAGCAGCTCATGGCAGAAATGCTTGCTGTGCTCAAGAAGGCCACTGTATCTTACTGCACATGTGAACTCCAGTGACTATCTTGGACACAGCGGACATTTACACCTGAATCCATAACATGGAGATCCTTTCCACCATCACCTCCATGCTCTCTTAATAGCTTCATGCAGGCGTGTAGGCTCTGACCAGAACTTGTTAAGGACTACAGTCAGATGGAAAAATACTACGAGGAACTGGTTGAAGGTACAGTAAGTATTTAAGCAACAGAAATACTCAGTCATACAGTGAAAACAGGATCACTGTCTAAAGTTCAGAAATATTTCTTTTTATGCTGGTGACATAAGCACAGAAATGTAGTGCTACAAAATGGTAAAAGTGTTCCCACCAACCAGGAAATCAAGATGTGGAAAAAGAGCTGACACACAATAAGAACAATGACAGCAAACTCACCACACAATACCTCCTATATACTGTGTATTTAAACATTTTAGTTGTATCTTTTTAGCTCAGTAGAAGGTAATGACTAGCTGCTAAAGTAAACAGTGCAGGGCAGGGTTTTCCTGTCGACCAATGGATGTTTCATCAGTAGAATAGTCACCGGTTGCATAACCATGAAAAAGACATGTTGCTTAAATCTACTATGACATGTATACTGCTCTCAAAATGCACCTACCAGGAGCATAGCCCTTCCTTTCTATTTTGGTATTTAAGGATATGGGGCCTGAAGCACAGCACCAGCAACAAATAGTCTTCTCTTTTGTTTCCGTATGAGGTGACTGCAAGAAGAAAATAAAATAAAGTTCTAATGTGTAATACCGCTGATTAACATAACAGTTAATGGAGGACAGTATTTTTAATAACGTTAATACACGTTCAGTCAAGCTTACTTTTGCCTCAGTCTTAATGTTCATTTTACTGTTTTAGTTCCCAGTCCACATAAATGTTCTGCCATGCGCAGGGCAACTGTAGCAGTAGAATACCGCACTACACATACGTGGTGCCTAACTGGTTTCCACAGATATGGATGTGAACCCACTCTTCCATGTTTCTAAGTGGGTGGCTAGACATGGGTGGGCACCAGGGTGGGAACATGCTGCCATACAGACCTTACAAATATATATGCTTCACTGAGGTGTAGCAGAGGGTTGCAGCATTACATCTGGGGTGACACAGTAGTAACGCTAGCACCCTCTGAGCAAGTCCAGCTCCCCACTGAAAACACTGGGGTCTGTTCCAACTAAGCATGTATTGTCCCATCCATCCAAGTTGATACGGAGGGCTACTGTTCTTATCTTTAATTTAAACTTTTCATAATTTATGACTAGACGTCCCTGTATTCCACATTCCCCTGCTTCACAAGGAGCAGTGGAATAACTCAACACTGTCCTGTGTATCTGATCAGATGCCTGCTGTCTGAAATTGCTCCATCTCCAGCAGGCCTCAGCCTCTCCATGTTCTGCTCTGCATGTAGCTCAGGAAGGCTGGGATTGTGAATGCCAGTAAGTGTGCTAGCATCTGAGAGTGTGAGCTCCATGGCCTGGATACCATCTACTTGCATGGATTAGAGCCATGATATAGATCAGACACTTGAGAACATTGTGCCATGAATGGCAAAAGTCTTTACCAAAACAAAAGTAAGTCAAATTAAGCTAAAAATATTCCAGCGAGGAAGATGAATGTTCTGGTTACATTTAGCATAACTTTTCTTAAAATAATCCTTTTACTGATGAATTTAATTAAATTTTTAGGGTTTGGAAGGAGCGTTGAAAGCAGTTTCCACTAAACAATGTGCTGAAGCAAGGATGCTTAGAAAATGGCACAGAAAAATAAATAAAGCTGATTGTCTGAGACTGATCACATGACCATGCATCAATTTAACATTGATTGCACAGTCAAGTTTCTGATGCCCTTTTATAGCTAAAAGGCTTGTTTACTGAACAACAGCAAGTGATTTAATAACGGCAATGACCTATTCTAGGGCTGCAGTAATGCTCCAATGAATGCACGTCCTAGGAATGTAAAGGCAGTTGGCATACATGCCTTCTGTGCCTCATCACCCATGGGGCATGCAACAGTTTAATATTACTGCCCACCCTGTTGTGGGTTATGGCTCATATACTTGCTCCAGTACTGTCAATCTCTACCCTAATCAGTGATGGTTCTATAAGGTGAACAATTTCCACATTCAAAAATGAGAAGAAGCTGTCTTATAATGCACAGATGATATACAGTATTGTATGAATGCCACAAACTCTCTCTATCTGCTGTAATTACTGGGGTAAGTAACAATAGCAAATAATACATGAAAGTTGACAGTAAATCAACAAAATCTGAAAGTTCTAGTTTTTGTTAAAAGAAGAAAATCAACTTTGGAAAAGAGAACATGGCAGCTAGCTACACAATGTTTACAGATGGTTAAAGTGGCTGTGTGATATTTTTGCACAGGTGCATGACACTGATCTTGTAAATCATGTCGGCAATGGCCTGTTTCTGCACTTTTTAAACTTTTATTTTCAGGCTATATTTTTGTGGAAAGGATCATAGTTTGGCGCTGACAAGGTGGCCAGCTGACCCTTCCTCTTCTCAATTGACTTCCATGCCCCCACACTCAGGCACATCATGATGTGCAGCAAGGAGCGCTGTGGCATGCCCTATTGAAATAAATGGGATTAGATTTTCCTTTCTAAAGAAGGTATACATATAAAGACAAATTTGTTATGTTATTAATTTTGGATGAATCTCCTTGTTTTGTTCTATTTTTTAGATATACTTAGCAGGACTCTTAAAGAGATTTTTTAGTAATATCTAGATATGATTGTTAATATATCTATTTATGCAACAGGCATCAGGATAAAACAGGAACATAACAGCATTTATCTAACACACTGTACAAATAAATAACATGACATAATCACTATGAGAATAACTCCAAGTTATCCACATGGTGATTACATAATCACGTTTATCCTCATAGTGATTACATCATCTCTAGCCACAGCCGAACTACTTCCACACCACACACCATACTAATGCACCCCAAATTACATACCTGTACAGCACATCTACCCCACATAAACTATTAATTAAACCTATGAAAATCTTGTGCATACTAAACCCCCAGCTCGAGCTGCTACACAGACCACCTACACCACAGTTTGAGACACAAGCTACCACCGGAATAAACTACAAAGCCATACAGCCTCAAACTCTTTAAAACATGGCAAATAATAACTATGGAATGATAAACTTCGAACTAGAAATGGAACAAATAATGACACAACTGAAAAACTATGCTGACCCACTGGAAGACCCATCTGGAATGAGCACCATTCAGCCAACAGCATCCACAGCACCTCTACCAGTGAGCGAAGACAAAACCCTCAGCCTGGCACAAGTGCTTCCACATCAGCCACTGGCATCTACACAACACTATTAACCAGGAAGATATAGACCTCAATATTGAAAAGTCCGGAATATCAACACAGCAAAGAAAACCCAAATAGATACTAAAATGTTCACCCATTACCTCTGCAAAACCTTTGAAGAACAACACCTTCTTCAGGACATTCCTCCGCTCAACTAAACAGCTACTTCTGCCACTATTTCATCAACTGCTCTAAAAGATGGCACAGACTATGGACCTCTCACTTTAAGAGCAACATTTCAAAGTGTTGAGCGGTACCTAAAAAGCGAAGAATACAGCAACTCCCTCTTCATATCACCAGCTTTTAAAAGGCACATCAAGTACTGCTTTCCAAACAAAAAAATTAAAAGACAGGGCAAGGGTTCTAAACCAAAAGCAGCAGACTAACTCAGGACTCCATCATAGACAAACTCTATGAACAACAACTACTGGGACCCTACACCTCGAATCACTCCTCAACACTATGTGGCTCACAATAAGTGTGTATTTTGGTGTAAGGGCAACACCGAGATGCACTCTCAAAATGGGAGACATAATACTAAGAACTGATGAAAACTGCCAAACATATATACAGCTAGACCAGGAAAGGCAAACCAAAACCCGTACTGGAGCAAATCCTAAAGACTGTTGAAAAGTTAAACCTAAAGCCTACCAGCTCACCAACAGCACCCACAAATGCCTAGTACAAAACTACCTCATTTACAAAAGCAAAGACCACAACAGTGCCTTTCGGATGACTCCCATTCTTTCTAGCAACAAACTTCCACGCTAAAGAAGGCCCACCCAATGCCTGGTACAAAACCAGCCAGTAGGAATACACAAACTGGCATTAATAGTTAAAACAATGATAACAAAATCCTCTATTCAGACAGACAAAAGCTAACCAACCATTCCATCCAAAAGCCCCTTATTCAAAATTGACAGACAGTGGAATCCCTCCGACAGACATAGTACAGATTTCTGGATATAAGCAGCTCCAAATTTAAATGACTACTCCAAAATAAATGAAGACAAGCAGAAACAATCTCTAGCATACTAAGTCGAGATCCAAGCAACCAACAAGTAACTACTACTATTTCACAGGCACCACTAGCAACAATCCCTGAAAACTACTCTGACATCCTGGGAAGCTACTTTTACAAGCCCTCCATACACGCCAAGACAATTAATTTCACCATCATTCAAGGTGAGTCAAACCATTCCCACTGTACTGCAAAACTATGCGCCCCCACACACACACACACAACCTACCTAACACTTACAACTTCTCCCTCTGTTTCCCACAGGCAAAACATATGATTCATACACCAAAAGAAACCTCGAGTACTGGACTCCAACAGTGACACAGATTAGAAAAAAAGCATCACAGCATTACTAAAGACCCTATAGGGTGAAGATTGATTCCAACCTAAAGTTCTGCAAGCAACAAACACAAAACATGGACATAACTGAAAAGTGAAGACTGATTCTTTATGACTCAATTTCACTGTTAAAAAAATATCTCAGAGCACAAAAGGTAGCAAAGTAACACAGATGGACCATACACCTCATAGGGTGAAGATTGATTCTACCATATTGTTTCTAACATTCAACACGTGAGTGTTTCTACAGCTCTGTTTATCTTCTTTCCCACATGATTCTACTGCCCCTCTACAATTTTCAAACAATTAAAGTAATCTTTTTCCCCATACCTCTACCTGATCCTACCCCATACTCTTTTCAGCAATAAAGCAATTTCTAACTAAAGATAAACAGCATAACTTTTCAAAGATGAGCAAAACTACTACAATATGTACATATTTACAGTTTCACAAATTATCACTGGTTACTATGTAAGATTTCACTAGTTTACCTACTTAGACACTGCTTAAACCCTGTCTTTTCTCCTCAACTGCAAATAAACAATTTGAAACTTCTGTACCTTTTCTCTCCTTGACTCCATGGGTTCCCAGAAAAAAACATGTAAAAGCTCGGTGCAACTCTTCCTGTTGTATCCAAATAAAACAGTGTCACCCAAAAAGTAGATAAAATAAATCCAAATACAGAGGGCTCTCCTCACGTAATCAACTGCAGAAGCCAGCAACTCCACCAATGGACTCTTCATGTACTCCACACTGTGAAAAATCCCCTAAAACAAAACAAAAAAACATCCACACAATGCCGATGACTCTTCTGAACCTAACGACACGATCGCCAAACACTGATCACCAATACAGCATCAATCGGCATCCTGGCTCCAACATCCTCTGAAGAATAAGAAGGCCACAAAATCCTCAGTGCTCCAGTTCCAACTCAAAGTGGCAATGGCGTCGCTCTATGGCACTCTCTACTGCTCCCAGGTCCACACACTGGTTCCTCACTCAAACTGCCAACTGAACTACGCCACAAACTAATGCCACGCCTCGCCTCCAATAAAAACACTCCCACATAAAACATGCCCCAACCAATCAGAATACCAATACTTTTGTCACTCAAACCCAAACAAAACACGCCCTAACCAATCACAACACAAAACACCAAACAAAACCACTTCCCCAACCAATCGCAACACACTAACACCTGTCACTCAAACTCCATACATACCATGCCCACCACCTTAACTCAACCAATTGGAATACACACACCCATCAACCCACCAATCCCAATCCACCAACAACAGCCATTCAGAAAAACAACCCAAATTAATTCCACTCAAAACAACTGGCAAGTACGGCAAAAGAACACACCACCACACACTGCCACAAATACTGTAAGTCCCCACTAAAACTCAACAAAAACACCTCACAGCGACCCCCAAAAGTCAGTTGTATAATTTAATATGGATGGGCTTGGGATAAAGCAATTATCTGTACAGTAGCCTGTGACCTCTCAGTAAACTGCACTTGTGGCTTCGCCACTCATGAGGTTACTCGAGGTCACAGGCTACCGTGGACAGATAACTGCTTTATCCCACAAGCAAATCCCCGCATATCCCTTATGTATGTGTCCTGCTATATGATGTTATGATTAATTTATTTTATTTCTTTTCATGATAAAATGGGTTTCCTATGTCTGAAGAGTGAGGGGCTGCAAATCCCATTTATTACTATCCATTACACTAGTGTATGGATATACATTTTATATATATATTTTTGATTTTATGGTGTTGAGATGATCTAAGCTTGTTGTAAGGTGTTATATAACGATACATATACAAAAATATTCCTTCATAAATAAACTTTCTTTTTGGGGGTTTTACTAATTAAGTTTAGTAAATGTTATTAATTAAGCAATAATGGACGGCAGTAGAATTATTGGTTGTGCTGGGATAACCTCACCTGGGTGGTTATGCATGAGCCAGAGGCCAAATGCATTCAATATCCCAGAAGTGAGGTTATCCCAGCAAAACTACACCTGAGTGCATTATTGCTATTATACAATGGCTCGTGATAGGCTGTGGGTAATGATGGACCAATGAGGCAGATTGGCAGCAAAATAAAGTATTTATTTTTACAAATATAAAGCGAACTGAAGGCGACAAAATAAAAGAGAAGCAAATGCATATAAATCAACCAAAAATACAGCTAGTAATAGTTAGCTAAACAGGATGTTAACAGCTCTACATCCTCCTGCTGACGGACTACCTGTTCAAGGTGAGCAGGTTATATACCATTCAGGGTCATGTGACTATATAACTCCACCCCTGTACCTTCGCTTAAACTACCTTTCTTTATTTACAATGCATTTATTTTATTTACAACAGTTTAAACATCTTTAAAGAAACATAGCACCATATTTACATTCACAAAAGTGAATTACACTTTTCTGGGAGTTTTAATACATTCTGTAGAACCAGGAAGCACTACCCCTTCTAGCAGCAGCATAAAGGAATGCAGCAAATGACTGGCGGCTCTAAGAGAAGTGCTGCGGATGAAGTTGGATGGACTCCAGGGTTCTGAAATGCCAGCAGAAGCAGGAAATCCCTCGTTTCACTAAAGGCTCAGAAATAGCACCAAAATATTGGAATTTATCTCCGAGGGTATGTAGAGCTGTTACTATTTATTTTCAGCCAGAAAACACCAAGCTGGGCATTACTAGAAGGCTAAATGCCTTCAGCGACGAGTGCGCACATTTGAGCAGGTACAAGTTTACAGATACTCGCATTTGCACAGTCGCTAGAGGAGCTCAGTGGCATTTTTACAGAGAAAGACGTATTTTAAACAACTTGTGCTAAGAGAACCTAATCGGAATACAGAAGAGAACCAGAAGGTTCTCAATACTATTTTTAAATTTAAAAGGCACATACAAGCCCAGGAAACACAGCAAGGCAAAACAAGGCATAAACAAAGAGTTTTAAAAGCGGCGCCTTACAATATTTCAAAAGGAGGGCTATTTCTTTATAAAACCCTCACAAGTAGGCATATAGGCAGGCATTTAACAGGGGAAAGCCTGCAGAGCTACAAACAGCTCCATATACTATTTTTGTTAACAAGGAAATGTATTGCACTATGGGGAGCATATACAGGCTCAGGCACACAAACCAAGAGGACAGGACACTTTTACAGTACAAATATGGTAGTAGTCCTGTTGTCCTCAATATTTATTACTATCAGATTTATTTTGATGGCAGAATAGCGATAATAGGATGTACTGGAAAAGACAAAAGAAGAATGGACAATAGACAAGACAACAACAAGCGTATAAACAAAGTGGGTGGCCAGCCAACAAACAAACATTTAACAATACAGTTATGACAAGGAGAGAGAACAGTAGTACATCCAGGACCCACTATTTCTTCCTAGAAAACATAGAGGGGGTGACTTCACTCTCTCACACTCGTTGTTATACAAAATAAAGAAAAAAACATTTTTAAAATGTTTTTAGTAGATTTTAGTGTGGCAATATATTTTTGTTTCTGAAGGAGTGATTGGGTAAAAGGTACAAAAATCAATACAGTGAGGTTGTGCTAGGATAACCTCACTATGCCAGGGACACACTGACCAATCAGAGTCCAGCAAATTTTCTTGCTATTGTATAATTTATGTTTATTATGTATTTTTAAATTATTGTATATTCGAGTGAGTATAATATGGTGGTGCTTTAACAGAAATATTGTATTAAGGAAAATAAATGAGGCCCCTTTAAGATAATGATATAAATTGATCATTACCAAGCACCTTGGGACACTTCCTGAAGAGGTTACTGTGAATCTGGTAGAAGTCAACTGGACCCTGCCCTGCTCTCCCAGCCTCTGCTATCAGCATGTGTGAGGTTTGTGTATTTTGCACCTTTGTGTTTAAAGCTGTATTATTAAACCAAATATTTAGACGACACTGTGTCATTGCCTTTACTTGAGTGGTGGGTAGTGTTGGCCTTTTTGAGATTTGAATGTTATTGTTTGTTAGCACAACCTGTTGTGGGGCGACTGTTCACAGAGTATTGATCTTTCTATTTAATATTCATGATATGAGTTGGAGATTAATGAAGGCCACCACTCATCTAACAATGGCATTGTTAGTCGAATGGTGGACTCTATTAATCTCCAACTCACCATTATAAGGTATTAAATAAGAAAGAAAGTCAAGCCCCATTCATTTCAATGGGGCACACCCCAAACTCTCCCATGCTGCACGTCATAACGGCCTGAGTGTGGGGAGTGGAAATCAATTGTAAAGTGGTAAGGGTTGGCAGGCCACCTTGTTGGGGCCAAACTATGATTCTTTCCACATAAATATAGGCTGAAATCAAGTTTAAGAATTATCAAAAAGAACTATTGGACCTAAAATACCATATTGTGGTAAATGTAGAATGTGATAGGAGCTGGTACTTTGTTGCAGGTACTGCAGAAGTCTGAAAGCCACCATGCTCTTATCACTCCTGACCTCACTCATGTGGCTAGTGTTACCAGTTCCACCACCACTCTTGGCACCCAGTAGCCATTCTTGTTTGGACATGTGTGTGTGCTTTTTCCCTGACACCATCAGTGTCCCTGATCTGCTTTACTTGCTTGTTCATGTAGGAATGGAACCTGCTGAACAAAGTGCTGAAGGGTGACTTGCTGAGTTTCTTTAGGTGGGGTCATATCCTTCTTTCTCCTGCCACTTTGGCCTTGAGAGGTTGAGTTGTTTTGTCCACCTCACTTTCTTGCTTTACAGCTCTCAAGGTACTGCTCATACTCTGCCTCATCATTAAAGATGCTTAGCCTCCTAGATGATGTATCAGTGGGCTAATCTCCTCCTGGTGGAAAGTACAAGACCTTAATAAGTGGACCTCCTCACACTGACAAGTTCGACAGTAGAGGATACAGGCCGAGAAACAAGAGGTGTCACAGTAGGGGCAGGCACAGTACTGGAAATAGATGTTAAACTGGCTATGGCCACAGTGGTAGTAGTGGCTGGTGAAATTATAGCAGCACTGGGGGTCACCATGGTTACAGAGGCAGATGTGGTCTTAGCAATAGTCTTAGCAACAGTGGCAGAAGTGATCTGGGTCATAATGGCAGAAGTGGTCCCAAATGTCAGTGTCAGGAGTGGTCTGGGTCACAATGTCAAGTACTCTGGGTTACTGTGTCAGGAGTAGTCTCAGTCACAGTGGCAGGTGTGGCTAGCAGGGCCACTGTTGCAGAAGAAGTTGGGATACTAGCAGTCCCAGTGGATGGGTGGTACAGTAGATCAGAGCAGTGGTGGTTATTAAAGAGGATGTCCTTATAGTACTGGTGGCAGTAGCAAGGGATGAAGTCAGGACACAATCACATTGTCAGTGGCAGTTAATGACAATATCCTCCTTGCAGCACTATGAGTACTTGGCTTTGATGGGTAAAACATAATTTTGAATAGTGAATGAGCCCAGACTGTCACTCGCAGTACACTCACTCTCTCCTGCTGCTTGCTGCTCTAAACCTGCTAAAGTTTTGCTGGGGATACTGAATCAGTTGTTTTCTGGTACTAATACTACTACATCCTTTGTCTGCTACAGTTGTATTCCTCACTGGAAGATGTACTAAATTTAAACTATGTTATTATGAAACATTATTACTTAAGTCACTGCAGCAATGCTGAGCTGAAAAGTCTCACTAATAGTCAAGCATGACTAAATTCTCAAAAAAACATTTCTTCTTGGGCACACAGCCACAAACATAGAACAATGATGTGAGATCACACCACCATTTACACACAGAGCAGCTAACTGAAATGGTAGGAGTCAGCTGACTAGTCCTAGCCTACCAGCTATGGTGCACTCACTCTTGTGCAGACGTGATCGTGGAGGGACCCAAGCCTGGGTTCCTCACGTGAAGACTTCTGTTATTAAATTTTAATTATATTAAATAATGTCATTTAAGTTACTGCAGCAATGCTGATCTGATAAGTCTCACTGACTAATAGTCAAACCTGACTAAATTTTAGATAAACAATATCTTTTTTTTAATTTCTTTTGGGCACACTGCCACAGACTTAGTAAAACATTGTAAGTGCACAGCCGTGCACACACAAAGAACAGAAAAGCAACCATCAGAAGCAGTAGGAGTAAGTCAACAGGTACCAGCCTACCAGCTACTGTGTCCTTACACTTGCTTATATGTCTGTGGAGGACCCAAGCATGGCTTCCTCAAAGGAAACTTTTGGTTATTAATCTTCAATTATATTTATTATGAAATAAAGTTACTAATATTACTGCAGGCAACAATGCTGAGCTGATAAGTCTCACTAATAGTCAAGCCTGGTCAAATTGTCAGGAAAAACATGTTTTCTAAAAGTATTTTTGAGCACAAAGTCAAGCCACCAGCAACAACAGAAACAAGCATTTGTCATTGTTGAATGTTTGCGTGCAGTGTGTTTGAAATACAAGCAGTTTATACCTATCTGCCAATTAAACACTGTCATCATCAGTGTTTTCAGCAATGGCTTTTGAGAGGCAAGACTTTACATTTCGACATCCATTGGCTTATACTGTACACACCTACACATCCCACAACACTATAGTAACAAAATGTTTGCTTTGTGCATATGTACAAGCAAACATAAAAAAATCACATAATGTAAAAAATACTGTATGGAAAATGTAAGTAACAGATAGGTTAATATCTGAATCTGCATTTCAATGTCACATAAATTAAGATTCTACATGCATCTCTCTCTCTTAGAATTCATGGATTTTATACTACTGACATCAGAGTCATGCTCTGTCTGTATTTGAACCTGGATCTGCAATTTAGACACACACATCTGCAACAGTACAATGCAGATAGAACTGTGTGGTGTCAGAATGTTAAAAGTTTATCCAAATGTATAATTTCAAACAAACTAATCTATTTTTTCCTATATCAGCCCTCCTCCCCAACACACCCAGTTAACTTTATACATTTGGACGTGAACAAAACTGTCCAAATGACAAGGAAAATGCACCATGATGGGAGAATCATTCAGCGTGTTCTTGTCACCTTGTGTCTCCCTTGTCATCCTAACACTTATTAGGGCATCTAAAATTGTGAGGTACATTGGATGGAGAATGTGGGATTAGGACGGGTGCTGAATATTGGAATATGGAACACGGTTTGTGAAATGACATGACACAAACTGTTACTTGGACAGCATTATTGCAGAGTTGTGTCTCTGAAAAGAAGAATCGAAGTTCAGCTCTTGACATTGCATTTCATAATCTATAGTATAAAATGTATGGATTGCAAGAGTTTTGCATGTAAAAATATAAAGAAGAATAAGCATTTCTATAGTGCTTTTCATTCACATTGTATCCGAAATCGCTTTACAAGCAATGCTAGACTGGTAGTGAAGTGACTGAATGTGTAGTGGCAGTCATATTGCACGTCAACACCCACACACAGCCTTGGACAATTGCATGAACCAGTTACGAAATTAAAGAACCATTATGTAATTTCATCAAGTCTCACCTATTGAACTCTTACCTGTCAGACATTTGGACCACAGAGAAACTATTCTGGAGCAGTCTAGTAGGAGCCACCCATGCTGATGTCCTATGCTAACGTCCTGCATATAAAAGCATGGGTGGCTCAGCCTCCTCAGTTCCCCACTAGGGAACCAAGGAGAGAGATGAAGTGCCCAGCTAAAAGAAAAGCTGGAGCAACAAGATAGCCAGTCTGGAAACAGAAAATAGGGATGGGGTAGGATGGCATGACATGATGAAAGAGATTCCTTGAAGATCTACTGTTACAGTAAGTTCTTACATAACAGTTCTATCTTCTTTGGGGATATCTCTTCATTAGGTCACACCTATGGAAAGAGTCCCAAGCAGTACTGACAGAGAGACAGTCTGGGAGGCTGGAGGTAATACACCTAAGACAGGAGGCCTTGAAGCACAGCTAGGCCAAAGCCTACCCTCCTTCTAGAGGTAATGTCCAGATGCTAATGCTTTGTGAAAGTGTGAATTGTACTCCAGGCTGCAGCAGCACAGATGTCTGCAGCTGACACATTCATGAAACAGGCAAGTGAAGTGGACATGTCTCTGGTTGAGTGACCATGAACACCACCAGGAAGTTCCTTACTGTACTTATTGTAACAAAAGTAGTACAGTTGCCAACCATTTGACAAACACTGTTTGCAAACTGGAACGCCTCTCTTTCCCAGGGGCAAAGGAAACAAACAACTGTGAAGACTTCCTGCAGTCCTTGAAATTCAATGTACATCTAAAGTATGGAGCAATGCTTCCTCTGGATTGGCATGTTCTGGATAATAAACAGGTAGGAGGATACATTTATTTAATATAAACTCAGACACTACCTTAGGAAGAAACTTAGGGTTAGTGCGCAGACATCCTGTCTTTGTGGAAATTCAGATAAGTCTGCTCACACATGAGAGACTGTAGCTCTAAAATCCTTCGAGCAGAAGTATAACAACTACAAAATGCTTTCCATGACAGAAATTGTGGCTCACAAGATGCAGTTGGTTCAAAAGAAGACAGGGTCAGCATTTCTAGAATGAACTCGGGTCCCAAGTCAGGAACAGATTACATATAGGAAGCTTCAGGTGGAGAATGCCTCACAAAAGACAGGGCCACATCCAACTGGGCCACAGTATGGCCAGAAATAGGCATATGAAAGGCTGATATAGCAGACAGGTGCACCTTAATAGATAAGTACTGAAGTCTTGCATCAGACAAGGACAGGAGGTACTCCAGGATCTGCTTCACTGGGTAAGTGAAAGGGTTCAGGTGATAGTAAGTGTCCCATATAGCAAAGTGCTTTCACTTCATCATGTAAGTAACTCTGGTGGAAGGTTTCCTGGCAGCCAACAGAACATAAGTCACTTTCTGAAATACCCAGACCCAAGCAATGTCTATGTCTTCAAGAGCCATGCATGCAGATGGAGGGACTTGAGGTCCAGTTGGACCAAGGTCCCCACGGCCTGTATCAACAGGTCCCAACAAATGGGCAGGGGGAACTGGGGATTCCACAGCCAATAACTGCAGTAGTGGAAACCAGATCTGATAAGGCCAGAAGGGTGCTATCAGAATTATGGTGGCTCCCTCCATCTGATTCTTGATGAGAACTCTGTGGATCACAGGAAAGGGTGGAAAGGCATAGAGGAACCTCCCTTTCTAAGAGAGGGACAACATGTCATGCCAGAAAACTCCAGGCATTGGATTTAGCAAGTTGAAAAGCGGCAGAGACTGAGTACCGTTGCTTGCTGATGTAATAAACTACACTGAGGTTGTCTGTCTGCACCAGTAGATAATGCAGGGAGAGATGGTTCTAGAGGGCCTGCAAGGCATGCAGAACTGTCCTCATTTCTAAATGTTTATGTGGAGGTGAGCTCCAACAGGGACTAGGTCCACTGGGTCTGAAAGGAACCCAGATGAGCTCCTTACCCCAACCTGAAGCATCTGTGGTGTGGATCTGCTGAGGAGATGGTATGAGGAAGGACACCCCTCTCAAAAGATTGTGGCGGTTCATCCACCACAGTAGTGTAGTGTGCCAAAGCATGTGGCTCAACAGTAATTTAGTTAAATACATAAGACACCTTAGAGCCCATGGGCAGGTGGGCATTAGGGGTGGCATAATGGCAGTGTGTGGGGCCCATTTGTAATGTGTCCTCACCCCAATCACCATGTAATGGGAAGAATTGAATAAATGAAAAGAACATTTTTTCTTTGCTGTCCCCTGGCCATTGGCTGCTTCATTCTAGACCCCCCATGAAAGCAATGTGAACCAGGGGGCATCCTTTGAAAGTTTTGCCAGTACTGGACTGTTGCAGGCAAGCCAGCATTGCCAGGGATGCAGCGTCCAGAATGCTGGCCAGTTAGTCAGTTAAGCTGGGTCCAGTGTAGCAGTCAGGTGGTCATTACCATGCTATGGGCAAAGAAGAGCCCAATGAGTGCTTCCAGGCACTACAAAGAAAACAAGAGCGCCCGCTCCCAGTAGTGAGAGGAGAGAACACACAGGTCAGTGAGGTAGATTAAGGGCTTACCTGTGATCTGCCTCTTGTCCCTCCTTGCAGGTGTCAGGTCCAGTTGTGTGTGGTACTCATAGATGTATGGCAATCCCAACCCCATTCCTGGTGTGGATTCTGTGTTGTCCCATTAATTTTTTTTATAATCATCTTAAAATAGAATGTTTTTCCAGTTCCTCAGCAGTGGTGTGTCCAGAGCTGCATCTTCAAGAGAAGAGAGAGCGAGGAGTATTGGGTGTTTGAGGTCCCTTTGCTGTCCAGTTCCCTGCCTGCTAGAGTTCCCTCCTCTGCCAGCTCATCCTAGCCTCCTTCTCCTCTGACTTTACCCAGTGCCAAGAGCGTTGAGTCAGTAGCACAAAGAGCCAAGTGGTGACCACCAGGATGTTTAAATAAAATAAATAAAAATTGGTAATGCAACCAGGACACAGAAAGAAACAGATGAAAGTCGAAAAGGGCAGGCCAGAGGTCCAAAATTCTGAATAGTGTATGCAGTTCAAGTGGAGAGATGCCTGGGGTAGGAATGAGTGCAGTAAGTCCCTGTTGTGGAAAATGAATATTTATGAATAGGATCCCTCAAGGGTGGACCTTAGGGTGGTAGCCCTCACTGAGTAGGAATATTTAGTAGGGCAGCCTCCTGGGAAATAAAAGGGCAAAACTACTGTTACTGCAAATGATTTGCTGAGTTCTGTCCCTCAGCCTGCAATTCTCCCAAAGCTGTGTTCTCTTGACTGCATTACCCAGACCTGTGCTTTTAGTGCCAGCACTGCCCCTGAGTTCCATTGCTTGCAATTAGCCTGAACTGTGTTCCATTGCCTGCAACTGCACCAAACTGTTTTCTAGTGCCTGCAATTGCCCTGAACTGTGTTCCATTGCCTAAAATTGCACTATGTTCTTTTGCCTGCAATTGCCCTGAACTCTGTTCTAGTGCCTACAGTTGCTGCAAACTGTGTTCCATTGCCTGCAATTGTCCCAAACTGTGTTCTGTTACCTGAAATTGTCCCAAACCTTGTTCTGCTACCTTCAATTGCCTCAGACCATGTTCTGCACCCTGCCATTGCCAGAACTCTGTTCAGTAACCTGCAAAGACTTGTTGCTATTGACTTTGCATCCTGGCTACCAAGCTATGGAATCTTCCCCATTGCTGCTGTGTATGGATAGCTGTGTTCTCCACTGGCCTATTGGATTATCTTTGTAGTCAGCTATTGAGCTAGAGTTAGCCGATAGTTAGGCCAGGCCAGTTCAACTGACCTGCATTGCTACATCCCTACCCTGATAAGGAAAGTCAAGTCAGTTTAGGAGCCACCTCAGCTCAGTAGTTAGAGCTCCAATACGTAGTGGGGTGTAATTTTGTTGTTTCAGGGACAATGAAAGTTGCAGGACTGAAGATGACAGAAACTACAAGACTGATGATGACAAAAGCTGAAAGATGTCTTTATCACTGGATCCAAAGTTCTTGATGACCTTAGTAGGCAGTCTAACCTGATCTTTCACCAATGCCCAGAGGGTCCTGTGGATAAAGCATCCATTTTCAAGAGGATCAGTGGTCTGCCACATCATTCCACTGATCGACAGATTACTTGTGTTTCCTGTCCGGTGGTCTGGGATGACCTGTACCGGCATCCATTTTCCTTCCTGTGTTCATCAGTTTATCCTACTTCTTCTCAAGTGCATTTGGCCTAGCGGTCTGTCATGACCTGTCCTCAGCTACAAGTCTATTCTTTGGAGTCGAGAAGCCTCTTCTGTTGATCCCTGCTTCTAAGTCAAGTGCTTCTGAGTCCTTGGAAAAGTTTGTTTTTTGCCCCTGTGTGGTGCTTTCATCCCTGAAAGTCTTTTCCTAAGTATCCTTTTGTCTTCACATCACCTCTTCACAGCTGCAATGACAGTTAACCCTAAACACACTTTAACAGCCCTTGCAGGATGATAGAGCAACAGTAGTGTTAGTAGTAATAGTAGTTACCATAGAGTTATAGTGTACTTACAGTATATTTACTGTATGCATTCCTGTGCATGAAACTTGCTTAGCATTACTCATTTCTATTCTTTAATTCACTGTGAATGTCAACTATTGCTTCTTTTCTTATTTATAATTATTTTACCATACCCTGTTTAGTCTAAACCTGTTGATCTCCTTTCTCTCGTATACTGTTTTGCCATACTTTTTGTTCTGTTAACCTGTTGTATTATGCTGCTGATGTGAAACCTTTGTAAAAGAGCTCTAAGCGCAAAGGTATTTGTAATCTGAGAGCTAAATAAAAATAAATAAAATAAATAATGGTTATAGAAACATAGTAATACTGTAGAGTTATGGTGATTGTAGAAATATAAGCGTACCATAGAGTATAAAAAGTTTGCAAAGTATAGTTGTTTCTAAAGTGAAGTACCTCCAGTGCACCTGCTATTGCTAGCTATGGTAACTGGTCCCCTGCACGTATCTTTGAATAAACCATTTGTTGCATCGGAAGTTATCTGCCTCTCCTTGTAAACACCTTCCATCTGTATAGAATGAATCTGGAGCACTGGTAAGTGGTGAAAGGTTGGTTACACTACAAGTCAGGCACTCACTACTAAAAGACATTACAGTAACACTGCAGACAGGAGAGGAGACAAAAACATGCTGTTCTAGACTGTCGAACATTGATCCCACTGAACTTGAAGAGTCCATTGGGAATCTGTATATGCAGCCTATCCAAGGGCGCAGTGACTATGACAGCTGCCATCAAGCCCATCAACTGCACAAATGTCCTGGCTATAACATGCCAGCTTTGGGCAACAAACTGGCCTGAGCTATTAGGCATTCTACCTTGTCCTGTGGAAGAAAGGCCTTGCCTGGGCTGAATCCAGAACTGCCTCTATATGCTGCAGCCAAGACATGGGGTCAGGACAGATTTGGGCAAGTTGACCATAATCCCCAAGGTCTGGAATATCTTCCTGGTGCATTCCAGAGTCAACAGCAAAAGACCCTGGACTGGGCCTTCCAAAATAATCATCCAGATAAGGGAACACATACTGGCCTTCATGCCTGAGAGCTGTTGCTACTGTTGCTGAGCACTTGATAAAGACCTGTGCCACAGAGGATAAGTCAAAGGGCAATACCCTGAACTGGTAATGTTCTTGTGGAACAAGAACCCTGAGGTATCGCCTGTTGGGGAGCAAACCATGATTTGGAGATATGCATCATACATGACCAGGTAGCATAACCAGTCTCTCTGCTTGAGCAGAGGCAGCAGGCCCTCTAAGGTGACCATCCAGAACTTTGTATACTGGATGTAGCTTGAGATTTAGAATAGGCCTTCAGTCCCTCATTTGCTTGGTGACTAGGAAGAACTGGGGTAGAACCCCTTTTTTCCTTTGCTGCCTGGGCACCAGTACTATAGCCTGCTTGCACAGCAAGGTAAGCACCTCCGGCTGGAGGACCTGCATGTGGTCTGGAGAATAATTGGAAAGAACAGGAGGAAAATCAAGAGGTTGTTCTAGAAGCCATAGAGCATGGCCCTGTTCTATTAACTGCAGGACCCAAGCATTTGTATCAGTGCCCTCCATTGGCCTAAATGGAGAGAGAACAACACCGTACCACCACCTCCTGGCTTAAGGGGGTTAGACAAGGAGTCATGCTGAGGTAGAGGCAATGGCTGGGGCCACACTACCACATCTCGGACTTTTCAAAGGGCACTAGTGGTGGAGGAAGAGAAAGGCAAGGCGAGTCCTGCCCTGCACTTACTCTGGGGACTGGCTCCTGACCCTCCCCCATATGAGAGACCTTATGAAAGGAGGGTCTCAGTCTGCCCCTGGGTTGGGAATGATAGAGGAATGGACAAACTTAATAGCTTTGCCAGAGGCTTGCAGGTCATTGATAATATCCTGTGCATATGGGCCAAAAGCTTAAAACCTCTGAAAGGGGCATTTAAGATTTTCCGCTGGACATCAGCAGCAAAGCCTGAGACCCACAACCAGCAGTGCCTTCTAAGGCAAATGCCACTGGAATCCCTGCCTGATGTATCAAACATGTCATAAATGTCCCTCAGGAGATGCTTTCTGATGTCAGCTGCAGCCCAGGGGCCTTGAGAAGCTCCTGCTTCTGGGCAGACTCAGAAGGGCCTGTACTGCTGTCTTGCCCTTTTCCAGAGGGTGGTTTGGTACTTGACCATGGGAGCCAGGTAATTGGCAATCCTGAGGCCAAAAGTGGTCAAAGCAAAGGTCCTTCCTCTTGCCCCATAGGTCAATCATCCTTGATTCCTTGTCAGGGATGGAACCAAGGTGCTGAGGTACCTTAGACCTGTCATGAGCCACCTTAATCATCACTGAGTCCATTTCTGTCTGAGCAGCACAGAAGGGCTTCCCAAGTGGCTCTGATAAAGTTTATCAGCCTTCCTGGGCATGGCAGAGACCATGTTAGGCCTGTCCCAGGCTGCAGTGGCAGCATCCTCCAGGGCAGGCAGCAAGGGAGGATAACCTTAAGTGAAGACTCAGGGATCTCAGGAAATCCACCAGCTTCCTCCTGGTGATCTTCTCCTCTGACTGATACCCCATGGTGACTTGGAGTTGCTTCAGAAGAGAGAAGAAGTTGGGGTCCTCAGGAGTGAATCTTGGAGTGTGCATTGTAGAGTCCTCACTCCTAGAAGAGACAATGGACCTGTCTGAAGAATCTGTCCTAGGAGCTTCCTCATCACCCTCTTCCTCAAGGAAGATAAGATCTGGGTGATACTCCTCTTAATGTCAACCTGATTAGAGGTAGGTACTAATGGCAAGGATGCTGATGATGCCCAGGAAGGTGCATAGTGCTGTGGTCTAACTGTCATTGACGCAGAGGCACCCCTTGGTGACAGTAATGAAGGCCCAGGCCAGGGACAAGCTGCTGGATGAGTACCACTGTAATAGAGAAGAGCACCATGTTTAGATTGACAGTAGGCAGAGGTAGCACTGAAGCCACTGTCAGTGACAGGGGATAAAGACCCCTTTGCTTCACTGGTGCACCACCTGCAGAAGCAGAGCTGCCAGAGCCTTGCACCAGTGGACCTTGCTGGAACAGAGGTTGCAGTGGTGGAGCTGGCATCGATGAACCAGGAGAGCCTGAGGTTGATGGCCTCACCTGCCATGAGCAGGCCAGAGGAGCTAGCTATAGGGGCTGGCCTGGAGAGAACTAAGGCTAGAGTGTCAGGAGGGGTCAGTGGTGAAGCAGTCAATGACACTATCCTGGAGGAAGAAGTGGAAGCATAATAAAGACTGGGAGCATGTCGGGGTGGGGAGATGGGTTTTGCTATGTTCCCTGTCCAGGTGTTAGTGTTTCCCTGAAAACTTTTCCTGGGCCTTGAAGCCCAAGAGCCTGAAGAATGAGCCACATACTGGGCAGGAGTAGTCCCCAAAGACTCCTGTTCCATCCTGGCTACTTCAAAAGAACTGCAGGACTTTCTGACTGCACTGCCCAGTGGCAAGGTTGAGCTTCAGGCAGAACTTGCAGACAAGATCATCATCTAGGCCTAAGGCAGCAAACACAAAGGCCATGCTCATTTCTGGAATACATCTACTTTCCACAGTGGCAGCAATGGAAAAGATTGGATGAGTCTTTCATTCTTGACATACAAAATGAAAGGAATCACTTTAAAATAAAAGTAATTCAACATTAAAGAAGAAAATAAAAGGTAAGTAGAAAATTTGGCAGTCGACTGAACAACAAAGCTTCTGTGGAGTCTGTGCGAATATGGTCGACGGAGGAAAAACTGAGGAGGGAGCGGGCCACCCATGCTTATGTATGCAGGTATGTTGGTGTAAGATGTCGGCATGGGTGACCCCTACTAGACTGCTACAGAAAAGTTTCCTTGTGGTCTTAGTGCTTGATGGCTAAGAGTTCCATAGGTGTGACCTGATGAAAGTGATATCCCCAAAGAAGATTACATTATTTGCATGTTTACAGTAACACAGCATCCATTCAGAAATTTCTGTATGTACTGTATGTACACTACCGGTCAAAAGTTTTAGAACACCCCATTTTCCAGTTTTTATTGAAATTTAAGCAATTCAAGTCCAGTGAATAACCTGAAATGGTACAAAGGTAAGCGTAAACTGCTAGAGGTTAAAAAAAAGTATACGTTAGCAAAAACTGCTTTAGAGAAATTGCAAAGAAAGCCAAGGTGTCAGTGAGTACAGTTTCCTACACCATCAAAAGGCACTTGGAAACTGGAGGAAACTCTGACAGGAAGAGGTCTGGCAGACCCAAAGCCACAACAGAATCAGAAGACAAGTTTCTGAGAGTCAACAGCTTGCGTGATAGGTGGCTCACAGGACAACAGCACAGAGTGACTGGCACCCTGAACCAAAAGGGCTACCACAGCATTTTGCAGAACCATGCAATATCCTCTGGTCTACGCCTAGTTGGTCAGGGGTTCAGCAAGATAATGACCCAAAACATACCTCCAGGCTATGTCAGAACTACCTTCGAGGAAAAGAACAAGACGGTAGGCTTCAAATCATGGAATGGCCAGCACAGTCTCCAGACTTAAACCCCATCGAGCTGGTTTGGGATGAACTGGACAGAAGGGTGAAAGCAAAGCAACCTACAAATTGCAACACATTTGTGGGAACTTCTGCAACAGTGTTGGGAAGAACTTCCGAACAATATTTGATGTCCATTGTAGGAAGAATGCCACGAGTGTGTTCAGGTAGTTACAGTATATCTGCAAAAGGTGGCTACTTTGATGAGTCAAAAATTTAGATTAAATTTTGTTAAACAAAATGATTCTATGATTTCTTTTTATCTCCAATTGTTTATTTGTTCTATGCTTTAATTTCAGGTACATTGAGACATTAACCTAGTAAATTTCAGTAAAAACTGGAAAAATGGGGATGTTCTAAAACTTTTGACAGTAGTGTATCTATTTATTTATTTATGCCAAAACTTTCACCAGGAAAGCGATACTGAGCTGAATGGCAGCTCATTTCCAGATGTGTTCTGTGGTGGGGAGGGTCATGAGTAACAATAGGAACATAATTTACATAGCAGGAAGGAACAGAACTCAGCATCAAAAACAAGATACAACAGATAGGCAATTAGACAAATAAGTACAATTTGCTAAGCATCAAGTCAAACTACAATAGATAAGCTATTTAATCATTCTAAACAATGGTATGGGATATAGCAGAAATGCATCGAGGAGGGTAGTAAGAAGATGATATTGAAAGTGCAAATATTAATGACTTGCATATTTGTTTTTGATTAGGAGAAGAAGAAGGAATGGGTCCATGGGATGACAAAAATAACAACAGAGCCTGACAGTTTACCTACTGTCTTTGAGTTGATTTCCACATGGGGCACAATCACGGAGACTGCCCTGGTAAGAGTGCTTAATAATGGCGGGGACAGGAGGCTTGTACCATCTTGGTTCTCCTGGACCTCTCTACAGCATTGACACCATGGACCATAAGGTGCTACTTGACCGCCTGTGGTTCAGGTGTGGCCTGGCAGGCAATATCATCAGCTGGTTCTGGTCATAACTGATGCACAGAGTGCAGAGGGCAAAAATGGGACTTGTCTCATCTAGCCCAAAGTCTCTGAGCTGTGGAGTGCTGCAGGGGTCAGTCTTGTGCATATACTGGTCCGCGGTGTACATGCTGCCATTAGGGGACATTATCCAGTGATGCAGGTTGGGTTTTCACTGATATGAAGATGATACCCAACTGTACCTGTCCTATACACCTGATGTCCAGGTGTCAGACTCCGTTTTAACAGCTGCCTCAAGGAAATCCAGTCGTGGATGACTCCAAGCTGGCTTAGACTCATCCCAGACAGACTGAAGTAATGGTGATGGAGCCGAGTCATCGTGGAGGAGGGGAGTTGATGGGGTTGTTCCTAATCTAATTTTGCCTTCCCTTGTCCCTTTAGACAGGTGAAGGATTTGGGTGTGATCCTGGACTGACGGCCTGACGAGATCCGTATTAAATCCTGACATCCGAATGCCCATCACAGATGTTCCAAACACCTAAATCCTGACTACACTGCAAGCCTGAATACAAAAATCCGTTCGCCAAAATGCTGAAAAATCATTCACCCGATTGGTTAAAACCGACTACTGACATCTAGTGGACATATAGTGTCTGACATGTTATAGCTGATTGTCACTGTTAATTGAATCAGGTTATCAACTTAGCTCAGGTGTTACTGATTAACTGATGCATACTTAACTCCCATGCCAAGTTGAGGCCGCTTCTAGTAGCATTACTGTATCTGTATTATGGCAGAAGCTGGAGTTGTGTGTGAGATGGTAAAGTTGCAGAAGGGCAAGGATAAGATATGCATTGCTGGATACCTATATGTGCATGAAATACATCGTAGTGACCTATTTCATCGGTGCTGCCAATCAAGAAAAGTCAAAACTGTTTTGGTAGAGCATCAACAGTACTGGTTGGAGAAAATGCCATTGACCTACCTATTGCTGCATCAGTGGCATCACTGAAATCTAGATCTCTGGAGACCCATGATTGTCCAGCACAGTTAATTCAAGCCGAGATGGCACAGGTCTCCTGGGAAGTGTTGCAGAGCATGCCTTGAGGCAGGCTTTGCAACAAGTTGTGAAAAGAGCTCATGACAAAATGCCCCACAAGAGCCACAATCTTTGGACACTTTGGACTTTCCTGAACATTTAAGAATGTGAATGGGCAGAGATTCCTAGCTAGAGAGTCTACTCTTGGTGAGAAATAAATATTATCTTTACCATCAGAATTAATATGGAAAAATTTGCAAATGCAGACTTTTGGATTATGGACGCATGTTCAAAACTGTACCAACCATGTTTCAACAGCTTTATTCAATACATACTGCTGTTGGGACCACAGAAACAGCTCAATTGTTCCACTTGTATATGTAGTAATGTCCTCCAAATTCCGGAGTGCTATATTAGACTTTTTCCAGGATTTGCTACCATATAGTTGATGAGTACAGTCTCACACTTTCCCCAACCATGCTAATCACGGACTTTGAACAAACAGCCATCAAGGATTGTAAAGCTGAATTTAACAACTGTCAGAACAAGGGTGCCTTTCCACTGTGGACAAATTGTCTGGTGCAAGATTCAAAGTTTGGGGCTTGCTACATTGTATGGCACTGATGTGGATTTCTGCTTAAAAAATAGGTACCTTAGCAGCATTGGATTTCTTGCCAGCAGAGAAAATTGAGGCAGTCTTCATTGAAATTAAACTGGAGTTGCCACCAGACAGTGCCATTCTGTTGAATGGTTCAAGATAACTGTGTGTTGGAAAGAATAAGGTGCCGTATGCGCAATAACACCACAGTGCACAGCCCACCACTGTTTCCACCATCATTCTGGTCAGTACATGACCAAATGGCGTGGGTACCTCATACTCAAAATAATGTTGAGGCTTGGCACTGGAGGCTTGGGACATTAATCAGAACTGCTCATGTAGGGGTACACCAATTTGTCTCAAAATACATGAAGAGCAATAGGTCACTAACAGCACAATTGAAAAATAAACAGGGAATGCCTAAATCGCCAATGAAAAATGATACATTGACCAAGAAACAAAGATCGGAAAATTGTTAAGAAAAGGAGCACTTGGTCCAATATTGAGTATATTAGAGACATTGCACACAATCTAAGCCTGTGAAGCCATTGAGAAACTGTTATGTTTTTACATCATGTTTTAGCATTTTCAACTTCTAAATCATTACATTAAAGTATTGCCTTTTAATCGTTGTGGATTTTGGATAGAAACAGTGAACTTTGTAAGGTAAGCTAATTTCATTACCTTGCTTGTTATCACAAGAAATGCTGCTGTGTTGCTATCACAAACATTGAACTACTGTACAAGAGGTAAGCGTGAAAGGGTGTAGGTTAAAGTGGCGTCTGTAAACATGATCCCGTCATCAGGTAGCATGCATCTGGCAGCACCGCTTGTATTATACTTGCCATTCTTAATAACATGTGCCCTATTATGTGGCAAGTGATGATTTTTAATACCCATGGTGTGTTTTAATCCAGTTATGATTAATTTCTGTTAGTTGCTTACATGTAGAATAAGTAATTCAGTAGTGCCCGACAAACCCCAACACATTTAATGTCGGGATTCTGTCATTCTGTATTCTCTGTACTTTGGTATTTTTAATTATGGGGAAAAAATGGCCACTTGGTAGTCGGGATTGTAACTGTCAGGATTTAGACCCTAATCCTGCCTGGCACTTGATGCTCAGGTGTTGGCCATGGTCAAAGTGTTTCTTATCATCTCATGAACATTGCCTGAATGTGAGCCTGATCCCCTGAGGAACTGCCCACACTGGTGCATGCTTCGTAACTTCTAGGCTGGATTACTGTAATGCCCTGCACCTTGGGTTATCTGGAGGCAACCTCTGCAGACTGCAGCTGGTGCAGAATGTGGTAGCAGAATATTGACCGGAGTAAAGAGGTGGAGCATATTACCCATGTCCTCTGGGAAACTGCATTGGTTGCCGATCAGGTGGAGGATGGTCTTTAAGATAAGGCTCCTTACATTTAAGACCCTGCATGATGGGGTTCCCCGCTATCTGCAAGATCTCCTTGACTATTACCATCTGACCTGGATGCTCTGTTCCACCAAGGGGGCACCTGAGCTTCCCAGGGTTACGTTGCAGCATTCAGCAGATAAAGTGTTTGCAGTGGCCGCTCCAACCTTGTGGAACTCCTTGCCTGATGATCTAAGGGGACCCCATCAGCAGAAACCTTTAAAGGGGACTAAAAACATGTTTATTCGAACTTGCTTTTATAATGTGAGTTTGTATTTATAATGATTTTATTATGTGTGTTTGATGTTTTAAATAATACTGAATTGTGATTTTACTGTATAGCACCCAGAGTCCCAGGAATTGGGTCCTTTATAAATAAAATATCTATCTATCTATCTATCTATCTATCTATCTATCTATCTATCTATCTATCTATCTATCTTTGAACAACTCTTGCCTGAAGTGATTAAAAAAGAAGTAGATAAGAAGACATGTTAGTTTCTTTCTGATAAATCAGGATGAGGGTGGGCTGTTGTAACTGTCAGGGATGTAGGAGCCAAGCTACTGTTTTCATGAGAAAGGTAAAGTATGAACAGAGTTCCTGCAAATGTTTGGCACTGAATTTGCACACAGATTGTCCTGATAGCAGGTGAGAAGTACAAGGTAATTGCAAGGGATGACAAAAACTAAAAAGTGGTTACCTGACAATGAAATAAAAATGTAAATATGTCAAAGTGTAGACTGGTCACAACTGATTTTGGCACATCACTCATTGGATTGTACAGTTAGGTAAGAACTTACCATAACAATAGATCTTCCAGAGGATCTTTTGCAGCAGGCACACCTATAGAACTACAGCCACCAGGAACCCAACACATAGAAACTTTTCTAGCTAGCAGTCTACCAGGGGGCTGCCCATTCCAACGTCATACGCTGACACCGCCTATCCTATAAGAGTGAGTGGCCCTCAGTAAGCTCCTCAGTTATCCTGCCCAAGACCCTAAGTCACCGATCTCCTGCTGGGGAACTGATGAAGAGCCAATGGTTCCCACCAGTGTATAAATAAGAGAAAGGCAGAAGGCTGTCCACTAAGGAGAAGGAGAGACAGACAGAACACAGAGAGGCCCACAGGCCTAGGGAGATGGAGGGTGGGACATCTTACTTCAAGAGCATCTCTTGCAGCAGGCTATACCTATGGAAGAGGTTCCAAGCAGTTCTGACAGCTGAAGAAACAGTCTGGGTGGCTGGGGACCAAAAGCCTAAGAAAGTAGGCCTGAATCACAGCTAGACTAAAGCCTGCCCTCCTTCAGAGGCAATACCCAGACAGCAGTGCTTTGTAAAGTATGGAAAGTATTCCAAGTTGCAGCAGCACAGATGTCTACAGCTCACACATTTCTGAAACAAGCAACTGAAGTGGCCATGCCTCTGGCTGAGTGGCCATGAACAACACCATGACAGTCCTTACCATAATTCCTGTAGCAAAAGTGATATAGTTGGCCAATGATTTGGACACTGTTTAGAAACAGGAACACCCTCTTTCCAGGGGCAAAAGAAACAAACAGCTGCCTAGACTTCCTGCAGTCCTTCATACTGTGTATAATAATGCAGAATTCTATGCACATCTAAAATGTGGAGTAATGTTTCCTTGGATTGGCATGGTCTGGGAAATAAACATGGAGGTAGATGGATTGATTTAAAGTAAACTCCACCACCATCTTAGGAAGGAACTTAGGATTCATCTGCAAAATCACTCTGTCTTTGCTGAAAAACAAATAAGAAGGCTCACACATTAGGCTTGAAGCTCAGAAATCCTTTGAGCAGAAGTAGCAGCATCTAAAAGAAACAAGCATTTGTCAATGCCGAACACTCGCTTAGGTATTTGCATTGGTGTTTTGCATTTATGCAGCCCCTCCCAGTTGTATCCATGTCCCTTTAGCATCCATATCCCAAAGAGTACCCTCTGCAACTCCTCTTGCATCTGATCAACATTTCACCCTCATACTTCTTAAGTGTCTGTCTTAGGAACCCTAACACCCTGGGCATGCTCAAGGTACGAGCCTGTGTGAAAACTGTGCAACCCAAGACTTGCAACACAGTCATTGAATGGAATTTCACCAAATTTTCAATATAGGCATTTTGTCACCTCTGGTCATGAACACTGTCACTTGATTTTCTTACTGTGTATAGAACACTGATTTCCACAGTGACCTCACTATTCTGTGCGGAAGTGTGAAAACACATTTCAGCCAGAATGTGAAAAGTGACAACTGTACTGTTCATAAGGAGGTGTGGAAAATGCAAAGGTTGAAAATCTGGAGTGAAAATATGACAAATTCACAAAATTACAGTGCGCATGGAAACTACGTAATGCACACTCATAAAACAGTCATTCTCGGAATTTTGCATTGAATTTTCAACATAGACATTTTAGGATGTCTGCTCATGAACAGTGTCACTGTGATTTTGTTACTCTATGCACGAACCTAATTTCCCACAGCGACGCGCTATTCTACCCCAAAGTGTGAAAACACATGTTGGCCAGGATGTGAAAATGACAGCTGTCCTGGTCATAAGAAGATGTGGAAAATGCCAATTTGAAAATCTGGAGGAAATACTACAAATTACTATCCCGAGTGTAAGGAGAAATATGAATGCACGTCAGAATACAACCATTATATGGACTTTTGTCACCAAATTTTCAATATAGGCATTTTAGGACCTCTGCTCATGAACAGTGTTACTGTGATTGGTCTTATTTGTAGCGAACACTGACTTCCAACAGCAACCGTTATTTTGCGCGAAGCACGAAAACACATTTTGGCCAGGATGTGAAAATGGCAGCTGCACTGTTCATAAGAGGTGTGGAAATATGCTCATGTTGAAACTCTGAGTGGAAATATTACAAATTGTGAACTTATGAGTGTGCATGGAAACTCATGAATGCACGCCATTAAACAGTCATTTTGGGAAATGTTTTCACCAAATTTGCAGCATAGGCTTTTTGAGAGCCCACATCATCAACACTGACACTGTCATTTTTTAATCAGTCCTGAAAGGTGATTCAGCGCAGTGACTGAGAAATCACCTTCGGGACCTAAATAACACCATGACAGTGACTGAATTCATGAGAAGGTGTGTCAAGGACCCCATGTTGAAAATTTGGTACCAAAAGTCAAACAAATGGCGAGATATCCACCTAAGTTGGAAAAACTTCATTTATGCCATTATACAGCTTACAAGTATTTCCTTAGATCGAGGTCAGCTTTGAAGAGTGCAGATGTGTTCCCGGTCCACCGAAGATCGTCACGCTGGGCTCCAGAGGTAAGTATGGGGTTAGAGGGTGGGTGTGGGGAGGTGGAGTGCGAGAGGGTGGGTGCAGATTGGCGGGGTGGGCCAGGGACTCACGAGGGACCATTTTTCTTGTTTCACAGGAGTTAAAAACAAAAAATTAAACAAATGCTTTTGGAATGTTGGGGTGGGCTCCCAGCATGCCACCTACATGAGGGATGGTGTGGGAGGTGGGTGCACAGAGGGTGGGCGAGGTTGGTGGGGAGGCGAGGACAGGAATTTAAAAAAATAACAATAGATGCTTTTGGTATGCTGGGGTGGGCTCCCAGTGTGCCACCTACGTGTTTGTTGGGGGTGGTGGAGCGGTGGGGATTGGGTACCCTGCCAGCCATACAGTGTGTGTGTGGGGGAGCATGAGCTTGCTGGGGTGGGCTCCCAGCATGCCAACTGGTTGTTTTTGGGGGGCTGCAGCTGATGGGGATTGGGCACCCTGGCCAGCCACACAGTGTGTTGGGGGTCGATGAGCCGAGGAGGAGGATTGGGCACCCACTCGCACACAAGGTGGAGGCTGGGGAGAACAGTAAGGAGGGAGGGGAGGATATTAGCAGAGGGAGGAAATGGGAGGGACTTCATGCCCAGCTGTGCATGACAGCAGTACAGCTGACATTGCATGCTAATTGCATACACGTTACCAGGGCCAGATTAAGGTAACCTGGAGCCCTAGGCCCAAGAGAAATCTGGGGCCCCCTCACTGTAACCCCTTACTTTTGACAATCACCTTACCTGTGCAACTCACATCAAGATGTTGCCAAGAATGTGAATGCTAAACTAGGTCAACTATTCAGACATAGACTGAGTCTGACTCAAGAAGCACTTAAACTTGCTGTTCACAGCTCAGTACTATCCATTATTGATTATGGCTTGGTAATATATGGCTCTACCCCAGACACATCTCTCAAAGGCTAAGCACTACCCTTAACAAAGCCTGTCGACTTATGACTGGCGCTGATCAACTCCACACACTTGTGACCTCTACACCCTGATCGGCTAGCTAAAACTACAAGACTGGATCAAATACCAATCTGCATACTTGCCAAACAAGTGCTACTTGGAGTCATGCCAGCTGGTGTCACCTGTCTTTTACCTAAGTCCCTCAGGTTCCATCTCATACGGACCTCTGACACTGAATTTTTCTTGTTCCTAGAGTATGGCTACCAATTCCAGTGATCCTTCATCTACAGAGCCCCTAACTGTTTTAATGGTCTGGGCCTCCAACTGATCAATCTTCCATATATTGCCCAATTTAAGTGTCTCCTGCACCAGCACATCAGGAATGAAGCTGCCTGTATTGCCTCAATTAATCGTACTCCTTGCCATCTGCCACCTCCCAGCTGACATCTACCACAATGACGCTGGCCCTGGCTGCCTCCTCCTCCAATTGCACCACTTTCTCCCTCCCACTCACCCCTTTCCTCTCACCTCTTACCCACTTTCTTACTCTACCTGGTTTACCCTCTGACCACTACATGTGCTGCCTCCTTTCTCACCCTCCTTTAACTCTCGCTAACACACTACCATTTAGACACCCTTGTCCCTCCTGGTGTCATCCTCTCCCCTTTCTTTCCTCTCAGCCACCCTCATACTCCCCTTCTACCTCACCTCATTTTCCTGACAATGCCTCATGGCTGCAACCTTTTCCACTACTATGCCCTGCCACCTATCCTCCCCTTATTTCCCCTACCCTTTCCATTTCCTGCATGACCTCCCTCTTTTGCTTACACTAGTGTTTTTGAAATGTTAATAACTATGTCTAATGATTTTGTTTTGCTGTACACATAGAATGTATATGCTTCCTCCTCTGTCTGTTTTTGTAACCTTCTCCCATTATGATGTGGAACCTTAGTAAATGAGCCACTTTGTGTTTAAATGTATTTCTAATCAGAGAATGAATGAATGAATAAATAAATAAATAAAATGCCGCTTGCCATGACTGCACCTCTTGGCTATTGCATGTCAATTACTGAAACAAGAAAACAAAGTTCATACTGTCCCTAAAAAGTGGCATAAAATGCTTCAAAATTAATTAAACTAATACTGTCAGTATGGAAAATTAACAATAACCTGAGTTTTGATAATTTAGAGAAAATAATTAATAACAGGCCTGGTAAAAATACATTTTATATGTGAAATGTCATGATTTGAAGCGTCTCCAAAGCCCCACACCCCAAACATACATGTGTGCACTTGCAAGATGGGCATTCTCATATTGTCCTGTCAGGTAGTATGAACCAGGATGTGGGAGTTTTGTTGTTAGGTAGGGACCAATCTTTAAAAAGGCTAGGTCCTGGGTGGAGTAGGAGTTAAGCTTATAGTTAACTGGGGGTTATGAACTTTAGAGATTATACTGCAAAGTGAGTGATTATTGGAAGGATTTGAAATCATTCCCAGGATCAAACATTTCTGTTATTAAGTAAGCCAGGATCCACAAATGGCAAGATTTACTGATGGGAATCTTGAAATACATTCATTTGTTCACCCTGAAAACAGAGCTGTAACAGGATCAGAACGTGAGTATGAATGAGATGAGAGAACTAAAAAAAAAGTATGATTTTAATTGTACCACTGAAACTTATTGTAGATTTCTTAATTTTAGGAGTGAGATTAAATATTTATTTTTATTTACTGGAATATCGGAACTACAAGCCTTTGAGTCAGAGACTCCTTTGCAAACACTCCACGTCATGGAAGTACAAAACAAGAGAAATGGACAATACAATGAAATGTATCACAAATGAATGCAGAGGGTAAAACAACTCAGAGTCAAGTATGGTACAAAGGTAATGAGCAATACATTGAAAGTTATTTCATCTGAATGCGGAGAGTAAAACAATCTAGAGTCAAACATGGTACAAAGGTTTCAAGCAAATTAAGCTATTGCTTACATTCAAATTTCAAGGATGATACAAGGTTTCCAAGCCAATAAAACAGATATGTAAGATAAAATATAACGATTCACACTGAATTACACTGTTAATCTTTATAGTTAAGAGTAAAATTCTAAACTGGGACTGTAAATATGTGTGGGAGACAAAGCAACGGAAATGGGCTTGTTCACACCTTAAAGGAAATCCTGGCTGGGGCCCCTGGAGCTGTCAGCTGCACTTAACACCTAATCAGGGAGGTAGAGTCATGTCACAGTTCGGCCCCTGATGTACTCAGCAGAGTCCTTTACAAAAACATGCGCTCAGGCAGAAAGAAAAGGATATATAGTAAATATATGTTGGGATTTCTAGGGGCCCCCTGGCAGGCAGGGGCCCTAGGCCTGTGCCTATGTTGCCTATGCCTTAATCCAGCCCTACACGCTACCACAGCTGATTGCAGAGGAACTTTTCTTAGAAGTGAAGACAACACAGCCGAGCTGCTGTCATACACAGCTCGACATGTATTGGTCGGTAGGGTCACGCCTTCTACACTGAGTACTGCACTGGGAGGAGGGTCACACATCTCCAAAAGTCATATTAAAGGTAAGACGCCTTGCACATGCCAGTTTAACGTAAAAATCGACGGGATCACTCATTATGATTAAACTGATGAAGTCAGCCTCCTGTATTGAATTGCCAGGAGAGATGGAATTATATGCAAATGATGGAACTCTTAATTGCTTTACCTGTCTTTTTACAGAGAACTCCAGTTCTCCAGAAAGCTTCAATCCCTTGATGTCAAAATAGCACTTAGCCACTATATTGACAGAACCAAGTCTTACAGATCAAGTCAAACACAACTCTTTCTTACCTATGGTGAAGCAGGTAAGAGAGCTGCCAAAAACATACAAATGCTCACTGAATAGTGGCATGTATACAGTTTTGTTATAGTAAAGTGGGTAAACAGATGCCCCTGGGCCTGAGGGCACACTCCACCAGGAGCACAGCTGCTTCAGTGGCAGCTTCAAGAGAAATTCCACTACTGAAATCTGCAAAGCAGTTACATGGAAAACAGTACACACCTTTACAAAGCATTACAACCTGGACCTACAATCCAGAAATGATGCCAGGTTTAGTACAGCAGTGTTGCAGAACCTGTTTTCAAAATAGGTGCTCTGCCCAACCTCCAAATGTACTGTTTGGCAGTCTGTATCAGTTTAATCATAATGAGTGATTCACGGGCTAGAAGAAAAAAAAACATAGTAATTTGGTGTCTTCAAAGGGATCACTCATTATGATTAAAGAACCCACCTGCCTCCCTATTAGAACCTATAGGGGTTGTTCTGCATCCCTACATTAGGAAGTTTTTATATAGGTTAAGTTAGACACTCGCTTTTGTTTAACCAGTTGGTTTCCTTGTGGTCTCAAGTTTTTAGGTTTGTTTCTTAAGGATGTTTTTGACCTGAGAGGAGAAAATTATTTTATAGAGATTTTAGTTTTTAACTAGTGAGTCTTATACTCAGTTAGGCTACGAAGAATCTGAAGCACTCAGAGTGCAGCAGTTGCTAGGGCAGCAGTTTGAAATTGTCATGAGCCAATTAATAGTTCCATCATTTGCATATAATTCCATCTTCCCTGAAGTTCAACACAGGAGGCTGGCTGCATCAGTTTAATCATAAAGAGTGATTCCTGTGGTTAAAAATAGTGCTTTCCATGAAAAAAGAGTACAGTAGATCGCATGACACAGCCAACTGAAAAGGAGTCAAAGTAAGTTTCTCTAACACAAAATTCAAGCCCTAGCATGGATTGGATTGCAGATAAGAGACTTCAAGTGAAGAATGACTCTCAGAAATCAATCAATCAATCAATCAAAATCTTTATTTATCCAGGTGGGCACCATTGAGCAAGGCTCATTTGCAAGGTGGACCTGGTCATGAATACATCAAAGTACAGTACAGAAGCAGGTATACAAAAAGCAAAAATATACAAGGAAGAAAAAGTATATACAGTGTATACAGTACAGTACAAGGTTGAAATAAATAAAAAAAAACAGCATTATTTTACATTTGAAGAAGTCAGCAGATGTACAATCAACCATAGGCATACAGGGGTTATAAGCAGAGATCTTTTGAGTGAGGCAGCCGCAACTGCACATATAGGGAAAGAGGCCGGTATGGGGTGGCAGGTTAGAGGTAAAGAAGAGGAGGGATATATTACCGATGACTGGGGAAAATTGAGCTAAAACCCAGAAAGTGACGATGGCTGTCTTGTACTTTTATTATGATAATGACAGAGGAGGGGTAGATAATTGGGACACTACTATGGATGGGGTGGGACTTTAGCCATGCTGGAGCAGATAGGGAAGGGGGGTGCAGCAGGAAGAGTTAATAGGAAAGAGTGAGAGCCATGAGTAGAAACATGGCGAGCGGCCAGGATGGAAAGGGGAGCTTGGAATTAGTGGGCTAGCGGTGAGTAAAAACATTTGAAAGGTGCTTTCATGTAGCGATCGAGAGCCGCTTGAAGATATTCAGGCTAACAGGGCAGCTCAGCTTCAAGTTCCTTTGTAAACCGCTCCACAATGTGGGTAAAGAGAAGCTTAGAGCAGCTTTTAAAACGAGTTTTGACCCTTGGAACTTGGAAGGCAATTAGGAATAGCTCCTTAGAGAGTAGGTGCCTAATACACTCTGGAGAATACAATCTGAGACATATGAGGGGAGCTTGTTGGTCACTCGCCTGAAGGCCCATAGGGCAGCATTTCTATTCCTTCTATAGTGAAGGAAGTCCAGGCTAACGATGAGTACAGGGAGCAGTGGTGTGTGGAAAGTGGAAGGCCAGTAATGAACCTGATAGCTCTGTAGTAGAGGGTGTCCAACTTAGCCAGTGCAGAGGCAGTGCAGTGGCTGTGGAGCAGGTCTGTAATCTATTAAAAGATAGGAAGGTAGCTTGAACCAGTTGAATCTTGGCCTCTTTTGTAAGCAGATGGTTAATTCTGTAGAATAGTCCTAATCTTTGCCTTAGTTTCTTCTGTAGTTCTCCGAGATGGTCGGGAAGGAAAGTTTATGATCGAGCCAAACTCCTTGATATTTGAATTTAGCTACATACTCTAGTGTTTCTCCAAGAACAGTGGTAATTTGTGGGATAGCTCCCCCAGCAGGAACCTGCGATGCAAGGAAGGGAGAAGAGCATGGCTTTTGTCTTTTTCACATTGAGCAAAAGCTTTTTGTTTATGAGCTGGTATTGTAGAAGGTTAAATTCAGCTTGGAGGTCTCACAGGCTGCTTTCTGTGGGACGGGAAGTACAGGCAACTTCCACTTGTACTACTATACAGTTATGAACAGGCATGTGAAGGCTGAAATGGCAGACAGATGTACCTCAACGAGGAATGCTACAGACCAGAGCCTGAGAAGGATAGCAAGTGCACCAGAATCTGATTTCTTGGACAAGAGAAAGGATCCAGTTGACATGAAGCAGCCCACTGAGCAATATGTTTCCACTTTGTGGACTAAGTGGCCCTGGTGGAGGGCTTCCTAGTTGTCACCAGGACATCCGCCATCTTGGGGACACCCTAAATTGAGCCATGGCATTGTCTTCAGGAGTCAAGCATGAAGATGCAGGGAGTTGAGGTTCAGATGGTCCAAGGTCCCCGCCTCCTAGGAGAGCAAGCCAGTGCACAGAGGCAGGGGCACTCCAAAGTTCAACTGCTGCAGTACAGGGAACTGGATCTGAAGATGCCAGAAGGGGACGATGAGGATCATAGGGACCCTTCCATCTGGAGCTTAATCAGCACCCTTTGATGCAGGGAAAGGGAGGAAGGAGATAAAGAAAGCTCTTTTTCCAAAGAGGGACAATGCATCTTGCCAGAAACCTCCAGGCCATGGAGCAAGCAAGCAGAAAAGTGGATGTTTTGATTTGAATGAGGACACAAACAACTCTGGATGACCCCACCTGTCAAACAGGTCTTCTATGACAAAGGTTAGCAGTTCCCACTCATGCATCCTGGATTGTGACCGTCTGAATCTGTCCACCAAGATGTTTTGGATGCCTGGGACATGGACGGACAATAGTTCTAGACCTATTCTAGTGCCCAATACCAGACTCTAATCATTTCTGTGCAGAAGGGATGGCAAGCGCCCCTGTTTGTTGATACAGTAGCCTACACTGATGTTGTCCATCTGGACTAGAAAAGGCCTGGGCACAGCAGAGTATGGAAGGCCTGCAGGGCATAGGGAATTGCCCACATCTCCAGGATGTTGATTTGGAGAATAGCCTCCATCCTGACCACATCTCTTGTGTTTGGTGGTGCCAGATGAGCCCCCAACCCAGCCCTGAAGCATCTGGGGTGAGAAATGAGCTGAGGGAAGGAATAAGTAAAGGAACCCTTTAACAGTTGTTGGGTTCCATCCAAAAAATAACTTTTTGACTGGAGAGGAGACTAGGATCTGATGTTCCAGGTCATCAGTGTGCTGATCCCACAGGACCCTCAATGTCCACTGTGGCATCCTCATGTGCAGTCTGACTATAAGCACTCTGACAATTGCTGCAGCCATCAGGTCCAAGACCAAACATAGAAACAGAAAATCAATCAATCAATCAAAATCTTTATTTATCTAGCTGGACATCATTGAGCAAGGTTCATTTGCAAGATGGACCTGGGTATAACAAGGTCAAGTACATCGAGGGAAACATTGTGTATATTTTATATATATATATATATATATATATACTGTATATATATATATATATATATATATATATATATATATATATATATATTATGGTAGCACGGTAGTGCTACCATAGTTAGGTTGAGTACCCCATTTAAGGTTAAATGGTGAAATTTTTGCACCTTAATAACTTTGCCACCGCTTAACAGATTTGCCTGAAATTTGGCAGGTACAAAGTGTAACCATAGATCTGGGATCTGCCCACTTTTGTACTGATTGTATATATGGCTGCAGAGTTATTAAGTGACATTCCGAGCACATTTATGCTTTTTGCGCATGCTTTGCTCGCCACAGGTTGTATGGTTTTACACGACTGGTCCGAAAACTTCAGGAAACGTACGACCAGGGTCCCCAATGTGCCTTTTGAAGATTTTGTGAAAAAATATATATATATAAATTATAGTGGCATGGTTGCACCTGTAAAAAGCTTTCAGCTTAGTGTGTCTCATCCGTTAAATAAATAAATAAATAATAATTAAAAAAGATAAAATAGTTAGGTTGAGTACCCCATTTAAGGTTAAAGTGTGAAATTTTGCATCCTAATAACTTGTCCACCATATGATGGATTTGCCTGAAATTTGGCAGGTACTTTTGTGCGACCAGCCTGAAAACTTCAGGAAACATGCGCCAGGGTCCCCGTGTGCCTTTCAAAGATTTCGTGGAAAAATATTGAACGGTTCAAAAGTTATTCAAAAACAAGTTTCCTATTACAGTCAATGGGAAAAGTTAACAAAAGTTCAACAGTGTTGTAAATGCAGTTTTAGTGTCGCAATGACCCTGTAATGTCGTGAGTCAGCCATTTTTTTCAGTTAGTGGTCACAGAAATTCTTGGCATTTAAATTTGGGACCCTCTAGGGACACAATTCTTTTGTGTTCACCTAGTTGGACCCTGAGGATGCTAGCCATGTCTTTTTGGGTGGGTTAAACACCCCAGAAATATGTTTTTGAAATGTTTGTAAAAGTAGTGTCGCACTCATGACACTTTCATGAATTGGCTAGAAGTGTCAGATTTGTGACACTATTTTGCATACACTATGCCCAAAAAATAGGAATTCTTTGCCACCCTGCTGCAAAACAATGGTTTTGTCTTTTGGGCTGAAATTAGAGGAAGAAAGCCAACACCCCACAGATGTGCCTTTTGGTGGTCTGGTGACAAAATATTGCACAGATGGAAAGTTATGGTGCTCCAAAGTTGACACTTTTCCAATAGACTAACATTGCTGTGTCCGGCCATACTAGGACATGATTCTCGAAACGCTTCGAGATACAGACTTTTCGTTAGAAAATGCTTAGCCCCATGAGGGGTCTAAGTACAAAACTAGCCAGGAAAGTCATAATTTATATGAAATTTTAATTTTTTTTCCAAGTTGTATGGTTCCTGAGATATGAGCAATTTAGCATTCCAAGTGCTCATTTTCTGTTCCGAGGCCATTATTATGTATACATTCTTTGTATTCACTGTGTTTCTTTATGTAGCTGTTGGTGAAAAAAGGGTGCACGTTCATTACTGTCACAGTTAGCGTTTCCACTTGTGTTTCCATAACCGTTTGTGTTAGCTGTTCCTGTCTACTCCACCATGCGTTACTCTTTACCTTTTTGTTTGCGCTTGCATTTATACATTGTTACCATTAGCATTTCCATTACTGTTTCTGTTTGTGTTTCATTTTGCATCACCATGTGCATTACCATTTGCGTTTGCGTCCGTGCTTCGTTTGCATTTCCTTTGGTTCATTGGTGTTACCGTTAGCATTTTTTCCTATTACGGTACTGTGACCATGTGCATTACCATTTGCGTTTCTGTATGTGCCTTGCATTTGGGTTTCTGTTTGTGTTACCGTTGCTGTATGCGCCACCGTGTGCATTACCCTTTGCGTTTTCATTTGCGCTTGCATTTGCGTTACTATTAACATTTGCGTTTCCATTACTGTTTTTTTGTTTGCATTTCTTTTGCGTCACCATGTGCATTTCCATTTGCATTTCGTGCGTGCTTCCATTTGTTGCATTTCCTTTGGCATCATCATTGCTGTTACAGTTGGCATTTGCATTTCATATTGCGGTACCATGACCTTGCATTACCATTTGCATTTCCATCTGCTCTTGCGTTTCTGTTAGCGTTTTTTGTTACTGTTCTGTCTACACCACCATCACGCGTTACCCTTTGCATTTTCATTGCGCTTGTGTTTTGCGTAACTGTTAACATTTGCATTTCCATTACTGTTTTTGTTTTTTGCTTCCTTTTCGAATTACTGTTTGCATTTCCATTTGCGATTGTGTCTGCACTTCCATTTCTGTTTTCGTTTCTGTTTTTGTTTGCTTTGGTGTCCCGTTGCTGTTACCGTAAGTGTTTGCATTTCCAATTCGTTACCATGCCCGTGTGCGTTACGGTTTCTGCGTTTCCGTATGCACTTGCGTTTCTGTTTTCATTAACATTTGTGCTTGTGTTTGTATTACCGTTTGCGATATAATTTATATTTGCGTCACCATGTGCGTTAGTGTTTGCATTTGCATTGCCATTACTTCACTATTTATAGTGCACATTCTCAAAGAAGGAAATTCATGGCAAAAAACTCCATTTAATGCATCAGTTAGGGTTGGTCCACAGTGACAAAAGTGAGGAAATTCGATTTTAGGGTTCCCACCACCTTGCCCCCACCCACCCTTCCCCATCAACAGGCATCGAGGTGTGAATTGGGGTCGTCGGTCCTAACTCTCACCCCATTCTCCTATACTGCATCGCCTCAGCTTGTTTGCACATGGGATGGGGTGAGAGTTATGGCAGACAACCCCACTTGCCCGATGCCTGTTGGCAGGGGGCGGTGTGGGGTGGGGTGCAGTGGGAACCTAAAATCAAATTTCTCACTTTGTCGCTGAGGAACAACCTTAACTGATGCATTAAATAGAGTTTTTTGTTATGAATATATATATATATATATATATATATATATATACACACACACACACACACATAAATATGTACACACAAGCAATAATAATACATACAAATATGGTGCAATACATGAAGACCATGCACAGAAGAAACATGTTACAGGAGAACCATATACAAGTTGCAATATGATAAGTGATAAGCCATACACTAGAGAACATACTGCAGGAGAACCACATGTGAGTTGCAGCCTCCATGTGCAGTTAAGGCACTGGATTAACCTGGAGGAACCATTTTATAAATACTGCCCAAAAAGTACATCATGGAGCAGGGAAAGGAAGAACCAGAGGGAGGGAGGAACCCAGAATAAGTGTACAGTGTTAGAGTCCCAGGGATCTCTTTCTTTGGGGGTCGATCATGGTAAGGAAGTAAAAGGGTGGTAGAGGTGCTGGGATGAGGACAGGATTGCAGAAGAAGGACTACAAGGGAGGAAACTAAAGGGACACTAAGGGACCTTGAGAGATAGGAGTAAGGACAGGAGGATGAAAAGGAGCCGTGAAGACAGGAATGAGGGCAGAGAACAGGAATGAGATTCACCTGATGAAAGAGTTCACCAAAGATTGCGAGTTAGAAGAGAGTAGAATAAAAGGAACCTAACATCGCGGGAAGGCAAAAGATGATGTAGCTGGCAAATAAAGGCTGGGATCATGGAAAACAGTTGCAAGACTCCTTAATGAGATGAGAGTAAAGTGTCTTGATGGTAGTGACACTGACAGGAGAGCTTAACTTCAGTGTTTTCTGAAGTCTCTTCCATAGAGAGGGCAGCACAATGCTTATTGCTGCTCTACCAAGCAGATTTGACTTTGGGGACTATCAATGAGATGGATGTGAGGCTTCACAGGGCATACTTGCCTATCTGGTTTAAAGGGAGGCAGTCAGCGATGTATTGTGGAAGTTTTTTAAATTGCTCTGAGGGTCCATATAGCAGCATTTCTATTCGCCTATACTGGAGGGAAGTCCAGCCCACGGCTGCATATAGGGAGCAGTGGTGAGTAGTAAAGGGAGTCCTGTAATGAATCTCAGAGCTCTGTGATAAAGTGTCCAATTTATAAGGTAGGAGGCAGGACAATGACTGTACAGGAAATCCACATAGTCTATCAGAGAGAGGAACGTTGTTTGGACCAGACATAATTTAGCATCTCTTGTTAGAAAGTGGTTGATCCTAAAGAAGAGGCCGAATCTTTGTAGTATCTTTTAGAAGATCCTCTATATGATCTGTAAAGGAGAACCTATAGTCCAGTCACACTCCCAGGTATTTGAATTTTGCAACGAATTCCAGTTTTTCTGAGAATTGTAGAAATTTGTGGTACTAAACCTACGTACACTGGATTTGCTGTATGTACCAGAGGAGAGAAAAGCATTGCTTTGGTTTTCTTAGTGCTGAGTAAAAGTTTTTGTTTAGGAGCTGGTTTTGTAACAAGTTGAATTCAGCTTGCAGGTCGCTATATGGCTTCTGGGGTTGGGCGGCTTAAGTAAAGTACTGTATCATCTGTGAACAAATGAATGCTGGCCCTAGTTATACAGTCATCAATGCTGTTGATGTAGATGGCAAAATATTGGACCTAATATAGATCCCTGAGGGACACCTCTCAAGAGTGGTTTGAGGGTTGAGAGTTCACCTTCGGCCTTAATTTGCTGGAGGCGGTCAGAGAAGTAGTTATTAGACCATTGCAAGGACAGAGAATCCAACCCTATTGCTTGCAGGGAAGAGAGTAGCAGACTATGGTTGATAGTGTTGAAAGTCACTTAAATTTAAAAACAGTAATAACGTAGTTTCTATTGTCCATTTCACTTTGCCAATCGTTAGTCACCTTTGTGATAGCTGTAATAGTACTATGTTTCACTCTGAAGCCTAATTGGACAGAATTTAGGAGATTTGTAGTTTCTAAGTATAGTCTTAGCTGATTGTTTACAATTTTTTCCAGTAGTTTTGACAGGACTGGAAAAATTGAAATTAGTCTGTAGTTGTTAATATCAAGGGATCCCCGACTTAAACAGAGGAATGACGTGTGCCATTTTCCAAGTGGATGGATAACCTCTTGGGACAGGGATAAGTTAAATAGGTGGGTTACAGGCATGGCTAATACATGCTGTGCCACTTTTAGAAAATAAGGGTCAAGAGAGTCGGTGCCAGCACTTTTCTTTGTATCCAGCTTTAGCAACAAGTCTTCAACCTCTTTGAGGGAGGTAGGCTAGGGAGAATCTTGACTCAATGACACGGGTTCCATCTCTTGGCTGCTAAACTGCTGGCATAGCAAGTTTTCAGGAGAGTTGTCAAATGCTAGGCCTGCAGTTGCGAAATGATTGTTGAAGGAATCCAATACTTCCAGTCTATCACTAATAATGTCAGCGCCAGAGATTATCTTGTCCAGCAGAGAGTTTCCAGACGGTGTCCAGACAGATCTTTGAATGTTTTCCAGGATTTAGTTGGATTCTTGGAGGAAGCATCAAATTCAGAGCAGTAATAGGCTGCTTTTTCATCTCTGACCATTTTTGTGCATAAGTTCTTGTCCTTTTAAACTGGCTCCAATCTGAAGGGGTCTGAGTTTTATGCTTTTTTCCATAACTTGTCCTTCTCTAACAATGCAGATTTAAGTTCCGACGGACCAACGACAATTTTTTTTGATATACAGACTTTAACAATTGAGGATATTTGTTTAAGGCCCCTAAGAGTATTTCATTGAAAATATCATGTCTATTGTACAGTTTTTGCCAGGTAGAAATCTTGCCAATGCAGGAGTATTTTAGTTCATAGATGTAAGCTGATAAGTCAAATTATGCCTAGATCTCTTAGATGAGAACTTTGGTGGTGGTGATGGTTTATTGGTTGATCTTACACTAGCTATGAAGCAGTGATCACTTATATCACTGAAAAAGTGCCAGCGTGGGAGAAGAGATGCGGTTTACTCACTAAGATAACGTCCAGCAATGAACTATTGTCAAGATTCTTTTTGTTAATACGTTGGTTCATTGATGAGTTGCATTAATCCATGCATATCACAAAAGGATGAGAGAGGTGTTGAGGCATTGATAGCCAGTCTAGATTGAGGTCTCCAAGAATAATTGTTTCTAGTGATTCTTGCCCAAGGAAGGTGTTTAAGTGAGAAAATAGCTGTAGACCAGCAGACGGGTCTATAGCACCCTATTATATGCAGAGACATAATGGGTGAGATTGCAACCTTAAGTGATAGGCATTCAAATTCATTCATGACTGTTGTTGAGTCAATACAAGATATTGTGAATTTATCCTTAACGTAAATGGCTACCCCTCCTCCTCTAGAATGCCTGTCTGTTCTAAATAGTAGGTGCTGGATATTAAACTTTCTATCAGGAGTAGTTGGTCTAAGCCTGGTTTGGGAGATCACTAGTATATCTGATGTGGTATGATAGACCCATCGTGGATCATGGATATCTTTTTAATAGGCTGAATACATTAATATGAAGGAAGCCTCAAGCCTTTGAGGTTGGCTAGGTCGGCAGGTGACGTGATAGCATTAGGGGCCCAGGATTGAGCTCTCTTGCCTGAGCATGATAGTAAAAGAAGCAGTATCTTTTAGGTCAGCAAGTGTTAGATTAATAGTTCTGGCCTTGTTTCATCTGTGCAGGTAGTATCTTGGGTCAGCAGGTTCCCCATATAGGGTTCTTCCAATATAGTATAGCAGAGACTAACACTCTGACTGTAAAGAACGTGTAGGTTTGTCCTTAGGTGAGACAGGTGCCTTGCATTGCATAGGTAATTTAGTTCTAATTCCATCAACAAAGGTACACCAAGAATGACACTGAAGAATCGGAGGTTGTTTATACATAAGAAGCCATGGGGGAGTGGTTAAGCATATGGCAGAATAGTAACATCTCATGGTCTCCATAAGCCGCTTTGTTGTGGAACCTGATCTCTGCCGCATTGCACAAAGAGGAGAAGGGCCAAGAATAAAAGTAACCACATGGTAGAACCCAGTGGGGGTTTAGAACTAGCTTTATCAGAGAGGAGGTATCACCTTCAAGATGAAGGAAAGAGAAAAAGAAAAAGTAGGCAACTGATATGTAGGGTGCAAGGTAATAAAAGGGATAGCATTGCCTCAGGAGGACATCAACACCAGGCAGAGCAGTAAAACTGGCTAACAGAGCTGGGTGGGGAGTTCAACGAGAAACCAATTAGCAAACCTGGAATTCTGATCATTCAGAGGCTCACTTTAAATAGCTATGGAAAGAGGGAGCAGAGATAAGAAACAGAGCTGTTATGTTATGGGAGGAAGAGCATGAATGGGCTTGATTGTTGAAAGGGGAGTGGGAGGAGTGTATATAATAATGATGAGGGGAGGGTTGGGTGGGCATAAAGGTTGCAGCTTTAGCCATACCTTGTGCCGCTGAGTGTCCGTTCCTGAGAGTCAGGCAGCCGCTGAAGGAGTGCCACACGCCCGCTGGCCGGAAACCCTCGGCTGTGAGCTGAGTACCCTGGTGGGCTATATATTGGCTGTGGAAAGAAAGGAGACAATCTATTTATGTGCCTGCTGAAGACAAAAGGGTCAAGCAACACAGGTGGGGGTCTAATTTAGTGAAATAAAGCAGAGTGATTTAGATTGGCACCAGTAGTCTGGTCACAGTAAATGCAACACGGAAGGGCTGTGATTACTTGCTCCTTCATGTAGAATTAGAAATTAACCATTGTCAGCAGCTCACACACATTTTTCAGCATTTAACAGTAGAAACATTTAACATTTTGGCTACATATACAGTTGAATGCATAAAACAAATAAAAATTGAAGCTGGAGTCAGGGAACAATCGGAAAGCAGGCCCAAAAGGTGCTCACTTTCCGATTGGTTGCGGCTTTAGCCGTACCTTGTGCCACTGAGTGTCCGGCCTGTGGAGTCAGGCGGCAGCTGAAGGAGCTGACTACCTGCTGGCCGGAAACCCATGGCTGGGAGCTGAGAGCCCTGTGGATGCTGGCAGATGGAGACCAAAGGTCTATCTAATCTGCCCATGAGTTTCCAAGACCATCCACTTGTCCTGGGACCTAGCTCCCTTTGGTATTTGACCACCCCGTTGCAGTTTTTCCTTGCTCTGTCCCACCCAAGCTTGAATGATGCTATCAATCAATCAATCAATCAATCACTCAATCAATGCTGCAACTGTCTTAGCTCTCATAACCTTGGCGGGCAGACTATTCCATGGTACCACTACTCTTTTGTCGTAGTAGTGCTTCTCTTATATCCATCCTGAAGCTTTCTCCCTCAACTTCCATTTGTGACCTCTAGTAGACAAGTTGCTGATCCTGTTGAATAGTTCAGAGTACTGTACTTTATTCCTCTCATGAATCAGAATGTCTTAATCATATTCCCTTTCCCTCTTCTAGTCTCGAGTGAGTGCATGTTCAGTGACTTTAGGTGCCCCTCGTCGACAGTCCATAGAGTCCCTGAACCATCCTTGTTGCCCTTCTCTGTATGGCCTCCAGTCTCTCCCCTGTCCTTCCTAAGGTGAGGGCTCCAAACTGGGCACAATACTCCAGGTGGGCCTCACCAGGGACCTACAAAGTGGGGAATCACCTCTTTTCTACTGATGTTGAATCCTCTTCCTATGCACCACAACATACGGTTCACCTGGCTATTTGCTTTGCTGCACTGATTTGATTGTTTTGAGAGACACCTATGATGATCCCCTGGGCCCTCTCTTCTTGTGAGGTACTGAGCCTGACCTCACTGAGCCAATATTCTGTCTTCAGGTTACCTTTTCCCAGATGCATCACCTTGCATTTTTTCACGTTAAACCTCATCTTCCAGACACTAGAGAACCTCTCTGACTGTGAAGGTCTTTTGAAGGTCCCTAACTGCTTATGCACTGTCAACCTCCAACCGAGGTTTGTGTTGTCCGTGAATAGGGCTATCTTGCCTTGGATACCTCTGCCGATGACACTAATGAACATGTTAAATAGGACTGAGCCCAAGATCAATCCCTGGGGACTCCACTTGTGACCTTACCTTTGGATGATCCCACCCCATTGACTACCACTCTGTTTTCTATCCATGAGCTAACTTCCACCCACCTAACAATGCTCTTTGTAGTGCCTAGGTCACCCAGTACTTCATTAACAGGTGATTATGCAGCACTGAGTCAAAGGCCTTACAAAATAAAAGTAGAGGAGGCCCACTTGATGTCCCTGTTCCAGTTCTTTAGTTACCCAGTCAAAAATGAAATGGGGTTTCTCGGCATGATCTGCCTGCCACGAACCTATGCTGCGTGCCATCCTGAAGATCATTCCCTTTAATGTATTCCACAAGGTCCTGCTTCATCAGGGTCTCCATAAGTTTTCCTTTGACAGAAGTGAGGGTAACAGTTCTGTAATTACCACCCTTCTTTCTGCTTCCTCTCTTGTTGAGTGGAACCACATCTGCTCTTCTGCAGTTCTCTGGTATGTCCCCATTTCCAGTAATCGATGAAACAGATACAGTATGCCATGGGGACATCCAGTTCCTCAACCCACTCCCTCAGTACTGTCAGGTGCAGCCAGTCCAGCCCTGGAGCTTTCTCCCTCTTCAAATGCACTAATGCCTTTCTGACTCTATCAGTGATAATTATTGGTGATTCCATTTGTGGAATCCCTTTTTAACTGCTTGGCGGCGCTTTCCGGCATTGATCCAATATTCTCCCTAGTGAATACTGAACAGAAGAAGCTTTTCAAAATAGTAGCCTCTTCTACTAACCTAAAAATCTCTTGCCTTTTCTTTCTTTTTACTCAATGCAATGGAAGAATTGCTTGTTTCAGTTTTGAGCCCTGTAGCAATCTGAAGCTCAGCTGCTGCCTTTGCTTGCTTTACCACCATCTTTGTTTCTTTATTTTTCTGAGTGCAATTGTCAGTCATTATCCCTGTGATACTCTTTATATTTCTAGATAGCTTCTCTCTTGCTTTTCATAGCTTCTTTGACCAGGGTTGTGAACCAAATGGGCTTTTGTGCTTGTTCTTTTTATCTTTGCTGGCCTAATGCAGAGGTTTCATAGCCTCAAGACTGATTGCTTAATCAACTCCCAGATTGCTTCTACTTTCATCTTTTCCTGAACCCCAGGTTGTCCCTGACTGCTTTTCTCCTCCCAAAGTTAGCTCCTTTAAAGTTCAACACCTCTGTCTAAAATTGAGATTTTACAAGGAGTCACATGATACACCATTGGACTTAGCTGGTCTTCTTCTGTGCTCCAGTCCTTCTGTTCTTATTTTATATAATTTTGGCAATATAAATCCTACTTCTTAGGAAAACAGTAGATTCTCTTGCCTAATACCAGCTACTGCATTTGTTTGTGGCACTTGCGGAATTTGCACAGAAAGGGATGTGGAGATGAGGACTGCTCTGCCGAGGTACAGGTCACCAGCAACACCTGATAAAGCCTCTAAGCAATCAAAAGCACAACCTCCAGTGGCAGCAGGAACAACATCTCCATCCCCGGTTTTGATGGAGGATAAATTCCTGCAGGAATTTAGCAAATTAAAGGATATGCTTACTGGACTTACTGGAAAGTTAAAGGGATGTGATCTTCTATCGACATCTCAGCTAGATGGGTTAGAGACAACGAAGCCCGTACTAGCCCCCTAGAGGACTTGAGGGTCAAGATGAACTCTGAAGTGGTATCTTTGCACCAGAAGCTTCCTGGGTCGAATCATGGCTGCAGACCCGAAGGGTGAAACAGGAGGAACAACGTTGTTGTTATTCAAGGTCTCCTGGAGCAGGCAGCGGGCACCCAGGCCATCCTCTTTGCTCAGAAACTAATCAAGAAGCTGTCTGGCACCTCCCCAAATGGCCCCATCTACATTATTAAAAGGGTGCACAGTGCCTTAAGACCAATGCCAGCCAATGGTTCTCCATCTCAGCCCTTTATATTTAAGTTTCTGAACTATTTGGACCGCTAGCACCTGATGGCAAAAGTAAGAGATCTTTGAGAATTCCTGTTGGAAGGGTCCAAAATTAGAGTTGCCCGGGATCTCCCAGCTACAGTTAGACAATAAAGGCTTCATTTCACCCAGTAGTTTCCCAAAATAGTAGCTGCAGGTATCGCTTCAGGATGCGGTATCCCGCTAAATGTTGAATCCAGTATCAGGGCAGCTGGAGATCTGATGATACTCTGGAGCAAGCTACTATGAACTTAACATCTTTGCTCCCTGACTTATTTAGTGTCCCTTGAGGCTCTCTGTCATTATGGGGCTCATTGACTTATTTATGAAGACTGACGGTCAAGTCTTGGAACTTTCACAGGTACCAGAATTTTACTTTTTCTTAGTCCTGTGATTATTTATGGCACTATGAGAGGGTTATTTTCCATTCCACTTTATACAGCACCCCTTTCTTTTATCAGATGGCACATGTAGTTCATATACATTTAAGGAATTGGCACCTTGATACCAGCATAATATTTTATCTGCTTAGCATTGTTAATTTAACTGTTTTGACCTTGGTGGATTTTTCTTCTTTTATGGACCACTATGGCACCAAAGTCCATCAACTGCCCACTTTTGGAACTTTGTACTGTATTAGTCTTACGGGCAGATTGCGCTTCCAACATGATGGGCTCTGTCTGCCGATTCTCCTGGATCCTGCACTTCCTTGCTGCTATCATAGAAAGAGCCTCTGCTTCATAATGCCTACAGCTACTTCTTTTTGCTTGGCCCCGATTGGACAAACCACTATTTGTTTACACTTGATGACAGTCTATTTAGACCAACTGAACTAACATTTCTGTAAGTTGTTATGCACTTTGTGGACTGTTTTGATGTTTCTTAAGGCAGAATAATTTTCAGATTTGGCACGCATAAGTGTTTTCTTTTTTTAGGACCATGTATTGTTACTTTAGTAGTATTACTTTTATATGTCTTTAAGAATTAGGTGTGTCTCTTGAATATTAAGGGTGCCTGCTCCAGGGGTAAAATGATATCAAATCATTAAACACATCAAGCAGTTATGGTGCAACATCATTTTCATTCAAAATCAAAATACAGATGAACTCCACTCAAATGAGATTGCTTACTGTAAAAATAGTCTTTTTATTTTCCATGTATTTATCCAGGGCCTGGATAAATACATGGAAAAGAAAATACTTTTTGTAGTAAACAATCTCATTTGAGTGGCATTCATAATGTATTTTGATTTTCAACAGATTTTGTTTTTTGGATGACCCAATAATTACATGTTGAGCACCCTTTAGAGATAGGGAGGGCAACCTGGATCACCGCGACAGAAGCAACATCATTTTCTGACAGGAAACCCATCTGTTTGCCTCAGAAGGGCTTCTTCCAAAACAAATGATTGGTCAGGTTTTTGCAGCTGGTAATATTAGCTACAGAGGGTGTGCTGTCCGAATTTCCAAGGAAGTTAAATTCCAGTGTCTGCAGAGTCTCGAGGATCCACAGGGCAATACATATTTGTTCGGTATTTTAGACCACACCAAAGTTTTGGTAGGCAGTATTTATGGGCCCAATATAGATAATCCTCTTTTTCACTGATTTTTCTGCCCTCTTGGCCCCTTTTCTCTCCCTTCCTATTATACTGGGAGGGACTGGAATGTTACAATCAGCCAGGACCTGGACAGGATCTATCAATTGCAAGCTGGGTTGTCTCCAGCTCTCACCATAACATGCTGGATACAGTGGAGCTTTGTGACCCTTAGCACATTGTATCCCTCAGTCCAGGCGCACATTGTATCCCTCAGTCCAGGATTATACATACTGTTCACTGGCTCATAACTAGTATTTCCATATAGGTTATTTTCTGATAAGCTGAACTGTCATGGAGGGTGTGCTGAGTTGTGAGATGACCCCAAGGGTCCTACTGGACCATTCTCATCATGGCTAGGACACAGAGTCTCTGCTCAGTCTCAGAGGGACACCATTTGGAAGTTAAATAATCAACTTCTGTAAGACGTTGATATAATTAATAAAATCAAAGAGTCAATACAATATTTACTAAGAATAGGGACACTATTGATAAGTGGGACATGGAACGGAGTACCTTTAAGTGCTGTCTTCGAGGCAAATTTATTGTGTTGGCCACTGGTAGAAAGTGCATTAGGAGGCTGAGCTGCTATATCCTCTTGACCATATTAGGAGTTGAAAACGTCTGTCTCCTATGACTTTGGCAAAGGATCGGAGGAAATCGATTACTTTCTGGGACAAATGTGACGAATGTCTGAGAGAGACAGTGAAGTATGCCCTTTTAAGATGCACTCCATATATATTGACCAGGGAGTGAAGGCAGGCCATCCCCTAGTTTTGCATCTTTGCAAGCAGGCAGCATCGCACGTTATCCACTCTATTACCTCTAAAGCGGATGGAACTTCTAAACTATTCCCTCAAGAAATTACGGAAATTTGAGTCTTACTATTGATATCTTTATTGTCCTCCCTTCAATCCTCCTTGGACAGAGAGTTGCAGGACTACTTGGAGATGATTCCTCTTCCTCAGCTAACACCCGCTAAGTCACTCCTGGTTCAGTCAATTACTCAACAAGATATTTTGAAAGCTATTTAGTCTCTCCATGATAAGGCTCCTGGCCCAGACAGATTTGCACCTAATTTTACAAAGTTTCTCTAAAGAGTTAGCTCCCTTGTTGCATAGTTTCTTTCTATATATATGCTAGTCCGTGTGTCAGATGCATCCCTACTCATAGTATGCTAGTGGTTTTGCCTAAACCGGCAAACCTCTGGACAGTTATCAGCTATTGGCCCATCTCCTTATGAATTGCTATATTTAAATATTAGCCAATATTTTGACTAACAGGATTAATAAAGTGTGGGATGGCCTTATTAGCCATGAACAGGTGAGTTTCATGCAATCACACTCTTCTTCTGATCACTTTTGCAAATTGTCCCATATATTCTCAGCATACTCGAGGCCAGAGCCCCAATGGCACTGGTATCCCTGGATGTGGAGAAAGCATTCCACAGAGTGAATTGGGCTATTTTGTTTGCCACCCTTAGTATATATGGCTTCCCACCTAAGTTCACTGGCTGGATTGAGACCTTTATTCTTGCCCGTGCAAAAATATATTGCAATGGGGCATTTCCTTCCATGTTTCCTTTACTCTGGGACTAGACAGGGATGTCTCGTGTCCCCTGTATTATTTCACCTATATTTAGAACCATTATTGCTTAAATTTAAGGGATCTCCACAACTGACTGGGGTATGAGTGGAAAAATTTGATATGCAGTTATTTGTGTAGTGGATGACATTTTGTTGCATGTCATTAATCCCTAGACTTCTTCCCTGTGGCCTTGTCACTCATCAAGAAATTTGGAAGGTTTTCCCATTATAAACTTAATATTGACAAGACTGCAGTGATGCTCCTAACACCTAATTCTCTAAGTCCAATATTATAGATTTGGGTCTGACCTGGTCACCAAACAATTCAAATATTTTGAAATAACTCTTACAAGGAATGCTGCATTGTTTAAGAAGCTTAATTTAGATGTGTTCCATCATTTGCATATAATTCCATCTCTCCGGCAGTTCAACACAGGAGGCTGACTGCATCAGTTTAATCATAATGAGTGATTCCTGGGGTTAGAATATACAGCGTGACTTAAAGAGATGATCATCCCTGCCACTTACTCTTTAAGGATGGATAAATATTATTAAAATGAATGTCCTTCCCCATCTGTTTTATCCCCTTGACACCTTAAATGATACATTTCTTTGGTCTGGTTTAAGCATATTCATAGTGTCATTTTGGATTTCATCTGGCAAAGTAAATCCCAAGAAGGGCCTACAATCACCTTTAGCACTCAAGTCCTTGGGAGGGTTTTGGTTACCCAGTTTTCTTTACTATCTTGCCAGCCATGCCAGTAAGTTCTTCTGGTAACCAACTCAATCCTCAGAAGGAGGGACAGCATCCTACATCCCCATTTGGTTGAAGCTAGAGAGAGCCTTGATTACTGGAGCCAGGTTCTCCTCTACACTTTGTTCCATGCTCTTCTTAAGTCCCTATCGTTGAATCATCGAGACTGTGACAGGTACCTCCTTACATGCCTATACCCAGTTATGTAAGAATGAGTGCTACAACCCCTTATGGATGTTACCGGCTGCTCCTTCAAAACCCTAACTTTACAATAGTAGGGGCAGTTTTGACAGTGGCTTGGTTGCCCCATTTGGTGGGGAAAGGGGTGCGATCTGCTCAGGGACGGTCACCTTATGACATGTCAGAAGGTATTGGCTTTGCTCCCATTATGCAGTCACTTCTTTTTAAGGTGATCCAGCTTCACCATGTACTACTCTGGTGGTTTGGTCCTATGCCCTGCATGTGTGACCACAGTATATTCTTGCAGTCACTCATGGATTTGGCGATGCAGTCACACTCAGTATCACATCTTTTGTCCTTCCTTTTCCCCAGGCTTTCCTCTAATATTACTAGACAATCTGTCTATTAGTCGTCAGCTCTTCCACATTAACCTTTCAATTTGAAAAGAGTTTGGGAGGATCTTTATCAGCATATTTCTAATGACAGGCTTTTGCCTCACCTAGTTTTATATCTTGCACAATATTTACTTTATGCTTTTAAAACTGGCCAAGATGAGCAAGCTAAGTTACTTGCTTTGAACAAAATGTGGGCAGGCGAGGGCTCACTGTTTCATATTTTATGGGACTGTCTGGTGTTGGTATCCTTATGGGAACAAATTAAAACCAAGGTCAACCCTCTTCTAGGTTTAGATGGATGTTTTTGTTCTGGAGGTTTGTGTTATAGGGAACTACAATAATGTCAGTGGCTCAGCAGGTTGCACACTCACATCTGAGGATGGAAGATCATAAGGCTGTGGTTTCTATCCCACTCCAGGCACTTGGGTTAAATCTTAATATTGACACTGTAGTGCAGCATGAGGGTGGTTCTGCACTCCTAAGGTGCCGCTTTTGATGAGATGTTAAACCACGGTCCCATCTGCCTGTTCTGGTGGTAGTTCAGGTGGATGTTAAAGATCCCATGGCATTCTCAAAAGAGTAGGGAATTTTATTGATGATTTGGACTTCATTACAACAGTGTTTTTACAAGGAAAACAAATACTTATATTCCAAACACATAATAAATAAAGGTAAACTAATATATGTATTCCCTATATGAGTAAAATTAACACATTAATTAATCCATTCATCACAATGTTTCCATATGTGGTAAAGTAAGTAAGTAAAATTTATTTTTTAAGCGCTTTCAAAAATCCAAAGCGCTGTACAAATGAGCAACATTTAAATTACAAGCATATTATTAACAATAACAACAATAAAATCATTCTCCAAATGCTTTCACAAACAAAAAGTTTTTAGCTCTGATTTAAAACTCTGAGTGGTCAGGCAGCCTCGTATCCGACGGTGAGAATTCCACAGAGTGGGGGCAGCATAAGAAAATGCACGTGCCCCAGATGTCTTTAAACGAACCCTGGGAATCTCTAGCAATCCCTCTTCAGTGGATCGGAGTGAGCGAGAGGGACAGTAGGGAGTAAGGAGATCTTGTAGATACCGTGGTCCCTGTTCATGTAGGGCTTTGTAGGCCAGTAGCCAGACCTTGAAGGTGATCCACCACTGAACTGGCAGTCAGTGCAGTCTGTGCAGCACAGGCGTATATGACTACTTCTAGATGTCCCAGTCAAAAACCTGGCTGCTGCGCTCTGCACCAGCTGCAAGAGGTGGATATCAACCCCAGTAGCCCTAGGTACAGGGCATTGCAGTAATCAAGGCAAGTGGTCACAAAGGCATGGACCAAGATAGGAAGATCAGCCCGAGGAACCAGGTGTTTCACCGGTGATATTCCTAAGATGGTAAAGGAAGATTTGACAATGGCCGACACCTGTGATTTTAGGGTCAGGCCGTCTTCTATAATAACGCCCAGATTATATACCTGGTCTGAGGTTGGGAGCTGGACACCATCAAGCCATATGCCCGATGGAGCCCCAGCCCTACAACCCACCTCAAGGCGACCTGGGTCCACAGCCAACACCTCAGTCTTATCCGGTTTAACCTCAGCCAGCTGGCACTCATCCAATCTTTGATTTCGGATAGACAGCTATTAAGCATAGAGACGCATCTTCCTGCCGGACTAAAGGACAAATACAGCTGGGTATCATCTGCATAGCAGTGCAAACCCAAACTGTATCACCTAATAATGTCTCCCAATGGCAGCATATAAACAGCGAACAACATGGTGCTAAAATGGAGCCCTGTGGCACCCCACAGGACAGGAGATGGCATCAGAGGAATAAATTCCAGTGACAACCCTCTGTCTCTGACCCAGGAGGAAGGATCAAATCAATGCAGAACTATACCAGACAGTCCACAACAGAGCCACAGGAGCTCCAAAAGCACACTATGGTCCACAGTATCAAATGCTGTGAGAGATCAAGAAGGACTAGAATAGTACGAGCCATTCGATATCTCGAATCAGATTATTTAGAACCTGGACAAGGGCGGTCTCAGTGCTATGTCTTTTCTAAACCCTGATTGAAGAGTATCATAGACATTGTGATTTATAAGATGGTCATCCAGTTGTAGCGCAACCACCTTTTCAATAACCTTGCCCACAAAGGGCAGGTTAGAGACAGGTCTGTAGTTAGCTAAACAATCTGGATTCAATGAAAGCTTTTAAGGAGTGGTCGAACGACCACCTCCTTTAGGGATCAGGAAAGACCCCTGCTCGAAGATTTCCAGATGATTTCAGCAAGGATTGGACAGATAGTGTCTACACAACCTAATAATAGTGACATAGGGCCCGGATCCAAACTACAGCTGGTTGGTCGTTACAGTCTGGACAATCCTCACAATATCCATGAACTCCGGCTTACCAAAGTCAGACCAGGTAACACAGGTGTTTGTTTCCTCTCGCTGATCGCCGCAAACCCTTAAAGAGGGAGCTGGCGATGCCCAATCTACTGCTGGCAATCTTATCTGTAAAGAACCGAGCAAGCTCATCACACTTTATTTGTGAAAAATCTTCCAGACTGTAGACAGAGTGGATTACACAGTCAGTCGACTGTCCAAAAGAGTTGAGCTGGTCGGTTCTGCACAGCAGCAATCTGCCTGGACAGGAATTCTGCCTTCTTACGGGTGATTGCTGATTGATAGATACCATAATGGTCCATCAACCTAAGTCTGTCAGCATCCAGGCGGATTTCGCAAGCCCCTCTAGTCTTCCCTACTTCCTCAGTTCCTTCAAAGACTCATCAAACCATGGAGTCTTTGGGTGCTGAGTGAGTGGGCTAACACGGACAGGAGCAACTAAGTCCAGGGCCTCACCCACCACCTTATTATAGGCCAGAATGAGGTCCCTGACCCATGCACTCACCTGAAATACCCGATAGATCCAGTACTGCTAATAGGCCCTCTGGGGTAACTCCCTTAAAGGGCAATACTGAACCATCTCTGTAGAGGCAGGCTATTAGGGGTGCCCCAAGCTGAATCTTATGGTGTGATGATCTGTCCACGCATTCGGTTCCACCCCAAATGCGTAACCTCCAAATCCAGTAGAAACACTAGATCCAATGAGTGCCCCTATATGGGTAGCAGAGGTAACTACTTGTGAAAGGCCCAACATAGTCCACTTTTCTAGTGGAAAATGTACCATATCTGATTGTAAAATTTTGTTCAAGGCTTTTTGGCATTAAAATCATTTCTTCATAAGAGACTTTCCTCTGTCACATTACCCACATGCAGTGGGTTTGCCAAACAAAATACCTCAGGACAGTAAAAACAATATTCACAGTATCAATATATTTACTCCAGGAACCTGAGGAAGAGCCATACACCACTTCCAGGTAAAATGGGTTCTTCCCATTCTGAGGCTAATTATGACCAAAACTGAGATACATAACTGCATTCTACAAATATATGTTGTTGTGTCTCTAACACCTGTATACATGAATCTCTAGGACAATAACGTTCGGATACCTGTTTATGATTATTATTTCATTTCACACTCAACTTGCCATACTGTAGTTCCTAGCCACACACAGTCCCATACAAAGGATGGAATTCTAGGATTGGTTAGTTACTTTAACACTCCCCTATTTGTGAATCCTGGCAAAGGGGAAATGAAACATAGTTTGACATTCTACATTCAAATCATCCTATATAGGGTTTTCCTATCAGAGGTCTGGAACTGTAGATGAGACATTTTCCATCTGATAGCATTTTTAACGTAGTCTAAGGCATGTTGGGGAATAGTAGCTACCCTAGCCAATAGTCAAGGCTTCCCAAGGACCCAGGGGTTGAGACATGGTTGTAGCCATAAATTAATTAGAGGCTTCCAGAGCTTCATGCCAGGTTTTAGGGCATTGGCTATATTGTAACTAAAGAAAAGACTGAAGAAAAGCTACAGGATGAACTGTATTCACCCCTTCACCTCAGTAAATACTGAGCAGAAGTATCTATTTAAGACAGATGCTTTTCCTTGGTCTTCTCCACACACCCCTTATCCCTTTGATTTTAGTAAACCCCTCTGGACTTTCTTCTTCACTAATGTATCTATAGAAAGTCCTGTCCCTTTTCTTTTACTGTCCATGCTAGTGTTTCCTCAGTTTGGGCCTTTTTCTGCCCCACTGCCTTCCCTGCTTCCCTTAGGGAAGTTTGGTATCTGCCCATCTTTGTCCTGCTACATTTCCTGAAGGCCAGCCTTTGGCTCTGACCTTGCTTTTCTCCCTAATACAATGGGATGTTACTTCAAGTATTGCATCCTAATACTTGCCCGCTTTGCTGGTACCCCTCACCTTTATTTCTTCTTGCCAGGGCTAGCTTAACTCTGTTGGCCATCTTATCAAAGTCAGCTCCTTTGAAGTCCCATATTTTTGCCTTGGAATGGGATGATTTAGTTCTAGTGGCCAAATTGAACCATACTATGTGATGGTCACTGGCCCCTGGTGACCTTCTACCTGGAGATCTGTGATCCTTTCCCATTAATCAGTACTAGATCTAGGATAGCCCTGTCTCTTGTGGGTTGTTGTACCAGTTGTTTGAGGCCCCCTGCAGAGAATCCACCATGTGTCTAGTTCTGGCGAATGATCTTGCTGACATTGACGATCTGTATCTGGCACATTGAAGTCTCCCATTATCAGAACCTCCACTTTAGCCATCATGTTTTGTATATCTTCTAACAGTACTGTGTATATGTCCTCCCCTGGTCTGGAGGCCTGTAGACAACCCCAGTTCATATGACTGTCCCATTTCTGTTTCAGGGTGACCCACAGTTTTTCTGGCTCCTTATGTGTATTCTGAATTTCTGTAGCTTTGATATTTTCATTGACATAAAGGGCCACTCCAGCTTTGCTCCTCAGTTTCTTCTGAACAATACATAGCCAGGTACTGAAGTCTCCCAAGTGTGGTTACTGGTGAACCATGTCTCGAATGGCCACTATGTTCAGTTTAGCCTCTGTCATTGTTGCCTCCAGGTCTGGGATCTTGTTTCCCAGACTGTGGGCATTGTGTGAGTGATTTTCCATTGGCCAAATTTCGTGTGTTAGTTGTTGAGCGAGGTCCGGCATTTCCCTGTGTGGTATATGGGGAGTTGGACCTTTTCCTTACCTGATGATACAAATGAACTACAAACATGCTGAACTCCTATTTGATCACTAGCTGAGGGGAGGGGTGTTCCTCCCGTTCGATGTATGGGTGCTGCACCCTCTCCCCATTTGCTAGTTTAAATATTCAGCAAAGACATCAAACTTCTGCCCCGTGCACTGACTCCTTCCTTAGATGCAGGCCACTGAATTTAATGAACTTTGCCCCAAAACTGTTGCCAGTTACCTACAAATTTGTGTCCTTTTCCTGGCACCAGCATTTGAGCCACATGTTTAGCTCCCCTATCTCCCTTCTCTGACCTTCTGTCCATCTTCCCCGTCTCCCAGCCTGGCAGGATCTCAGAGAAGGAGATTCTGGATGAAATGGATGACAGTTGGTCTCTAGCCTGGTCAGGTGTTCCTTGGTCTCCACAACTGACTGGCTGGTGAGATCATTAGTCCTTATCGTACCAGGATGTTGATGTATTCTCCTGCTTCCTGCATGATTTTAGCAATGCAGTCAGTGTCTCTCCACACTGATGTACCTGGGAGACATCTGACCATTATCCTCTGCTGAGGTAGGTATCAACTCCCAAATCATGGAGTCTCCTTTGATTAAAGTGTTTGGGATTTCTTTTGCTTTTTTGTTTTGGTCCCTGTTTTGGGTGAGTTTTGTTGTACTAGCTCCTGTGCTGCAGTGTCCTCTGCCCTTTGTTTGATTTCGGAGCTAGCAGCAGATACCTGTTTGTAGTTTTATATGGTTTGTGGATGCGATACATTGAGAGCACTGAGTGATGGGGCACCCGATTTGCCCTCCTAACCAGCTGTCAACCTCTAGACATACCTACCCTCTGTGGTCGTGGTGCTTCAATTGGATGTTGAGGAAATGATGAGCGGTTCTTATATTTCCTCCTGAAAATGAGATTTGAGGCACTAGTCCCTGCCCATGCTGCTTCGAGCTGAGCCCTTAGATCTCCAATGGTCCAATGTGTAGGACAGCATCCTAAATCCTGTATAACTGCCCTTTTGAAAAGTGTCCCACAGTACCTGCAGTTAATAATATCCATTCCAGTTGAGTTGCCAGGTTCATAACATAACATACTAATTGCCAGCAGATTAGGGCCTACGGTCTATCGAGTCTGCTCGAACCTCAGATCCCTAGTTGGGTGCGAGGCCCTCCCTTGTGTTCCAGAAATCCCTATCATCCATCCCCACCCCCTGGGCCAGGCCATCATCTGATACATCCTCTTTCTGTGTCTGTCCCACCCTCTCTTGAAGCCCTCCACTGTGGATCTCTGAACCAGCTTTCCAGGCAGCTCATTCCAAGGGTCCACCCCTCTCAGTGAAAACCTCCTTCTCTCCCCACCCTTCCCCTTCCAACTTCAAACCATGCCCTCTGGTGATACCTCCCTGCTTTAGTCTAAAGATCCCTCCATGTTTACCCTATTTATTCCTTGAGGTACTTGAAGACCTCAAACATGTCCCCAGTCTCTCCTCTCCTCCAATGAAAACAGGCACAGCTCCTCAAGTCTGTCCTCATCGTCAAACCCTAGTCCTCTTTATCATCTTAGTTGCCCTCCTCTGTACCTCTCCAGGAGCTGTATGTCCCTCTTCCAGTGTGGTCTCCGGTACTGAACACAGTACTCAAGGTGTGGTCTAACCAGTCCATTGTACAGTGGGAATCACTTCCCTGCTCCTAGAGGTGATCCTCCTTACGATGCATCCCAACATCCTGTTTGCCTTGCTAGCCACTCTTCTGCGCTGCTCAGAGTTATTCATACATGCATCCACCATGACTCCTAGGTCTTTTTCCTGTTGAGGCCTCCAGCGCCTCCTCCCAGTGTGTACCTGTGTTTGGAGTTTCCCATCGAGATGTAACACCTTGCACTTGGTGATATTGAAATTTAATTTCATTGTGAGCCCAGCTTTCAGGGTGTCCAGATTACCTTGCAGGACCAACCTCCCTCTTCCCTCAACTACTGTCCTATCTTGGAGTAATCAGCAAGAGACTCATTTCACACCCTATACCCTCCCTGATGTCTGATATGTGTGCATTAAACAGGATCGGACCCAGGACCGAGCCCTGCAGTACCCCACTACCGACCTCTCTGGGGTTTGAGAGCTCCCTACCAACCACTACTCTCTGGGTGCGTCCAGCTAGCCAGTTTTCAATCCATCTGACCATCAAAGGCCTACTCCCAACCCCGTCAGTTTCTCCACCAGACCATTGTGGGATCAGAGTCAAACGCCTTGCTGAAGTCCAAGAATAATACATCCACAGGCTTTCCCTGTCCAGTTCTGATGTTATCCATTCGTAGAACTCCACAAGATTGGTTTGACATGATCTACCTGGCACAAACCCATGTTGCCGACTATCCAGACCTCCCACCTCCTCCAAGTGCCCCCAATTGTTCCTTTAGTATACTCTCCATTAATTTTCCCACCACTGAGGTCAAACTGATGGGTCTATAGTTACCTGGTACTTCCCTCGACCCCCCTTATGGATTGGCACCATGTGCCTTCGCCAATCCCTAGGTATCCTCTCTGTCTCAAGCGACCTGTTGAAGAGCTCCACCAGGGGTGCAGCCAGTATGTCCGTCCAGTTCCATAGTACTCTCGGATGAATGCCATCTGGCCCAGGAGATTTATCTTTCTTTATGGCCTTGAGGGCTACCCACACCTTTCAGTAGAGATAGCATCATCCATCCCTTCCACCTTACTGGCCTTTTTGTCCTTATCCTGATGTGACACCCTGGTGCTCTCCCTCCCTCTTGCTCCATTTCTGTTGCTCCCCTGATCCCACTCACTGCCGCTTCTATCCCCATCATGCCTTGTTTTGTAGATATCCCATCCTCCTCCCTAGTGAACACAGAGGCAAAGTACTCATTTAATACCTCAGCCTGGTCTCTCGCCTCTTCCACCACCCTCCTTCTGATCTCAATCTGCAGATGGCCCTTAGTTTTTCTCCACTCCCAATGTACTCGAAGAACACCTTTTCCCTCCATGTATCTCCTGTGCCAGCCACTGCTCTTTACTGGACTTAGCCCCCTCACCATCCAGGTGACTTTTCTAGATGCAAGATGGTACATTTCCTTTCTCTATCCCTCTTGTTTTATATTTTTGTAGGCCGCCTTCTTTTCTCTGACCGCTACCTGAACCTCACTGGACCACCAGCATGGTTTATGTGACCTTGCTCCTTATGTTTCACCTTAGCGCAGGTCCTGACTGCCTCATGAAGTCCCGTTTATGACTTTCCATCTCTTTTCCACATTTGTCATTGATGTATAACCTGGTTTGAGTAATTAGAAGGAGGGAAAATGAAAGGAAAGTTAGATTTTTGGTTTGTTTGTGTTTGTATAACTTGTTATAACAAGTTAAATTACTTATGTACCTATAAGTGGGGTCACTGTGTGGATACCCTTCTGATCCTCCCTTCCTGCTTTGCTACAGGAATGTCACGACTGTGAAACTGTAAAACAGCAAGATGACTGTCTTATATAAAATAAAGAGCCCCAGTCTTTCTTAAGGAAAAAGGAACTAGGGAGGTGTACAGGCCCTGAATTGGTGGTGTAGAGCTTCACCCTGACCCTCCACCCACCATCCCAGATCTGCTCACTATCTAATGTGGGTGTACACTTTCCTAAAACTTCACAGTGTTGCCTTAGCCAGAATAAGATGTTTACTCCCTCATTTCTGTGTTGCTTGCGGATGTGCAAAAACACATTAACGTCCAATTTACAAGCAGCTTGTGGAGGCAAGGCAGTGTTGTGGAAATGGCAGCAGCCCATTCAGGGGCTGATCTCTGCCTGGCCAACAGAGGAGCATGCTGTGGATCACTGCAGTTAACAAGCGGCCACTACAAAGGAACTGAACCACTGGAATCAGAGAGCACCCTATCAGTGCAGCAATCAGCTGTTGTTGTCGCGGGGCCTCCCTTACTGCAGCAGCCAATTACACAGCTCCATGGTGCTGTGTTTTCCATGGTAACTACAGACGGCTTCTTCACGGCTTCCTCACAGTCCTCACAAAGTCGATGGAAAGCCGCCGCCTGCCATTCAGTGTGCCTTCCTGGTGAAACATTTAAATTAAAAAGCCAATGGGGTAGCCACTGCCCGACAGCATAATGTCCCCCAATTTCTTGTGTGCCAAGGGATGCCCAATCCCCTTGGCTCTTCTACACCTGCACCTATATGTGCCAACATTTGGTGCCCAGTCCCCTGTCAGCATGCCCCTTCCTCGTCATTTTGCGTTAGGGGCCCACTCTCCGTTGGCATAATGCTCCCCAATTTCTTGTATGCTGAGGGGTGCCCAATCCCCCTTGGCTCTTGTTCCCCCGCACTCCATATGTGCCGACGGGGTGTCCCAATCCTGTCAGCTACAGCCCCCAAACAGTCAGGTGTCAGGCTGGGAGCCCACCCCAGCATGCCAAATGCCCTGTAAAGAAAAATAGTCCCGTGATGTTTTTTTTAAACCTGCAAACCAGAAAATGGTCCCTCATCAAGTCATGTGGCCTCCCCAGCCCACACCCACCTTCTGTGCACCCTACCTCCCACCCCCACCCCATACTTATCTCCGGAGCACTCGCTGATCTTTGAGTGGACCGGGAACATGTTTGTACTCTTCAAAGCTGACCCTTGAACTGAAGAAATACGAGTAAGCTGTATAATGGCAAAAATGTTTTTTTCAACTGATGCATATCTACGCCCATTTTGGGAATTTTTCACCAAATTTTCAACACTGGGTTCTTGGATCCCATCATGAACTCAGTCACTGTCATTTTGTTATTCGGTCCTGAAAGGTGATTTTGTGGTCACTGCACAGAACCACCTTTCAGGACTGATTAAAGAAATGACAGTGTCATAGTTCATGAGGTAGGTCCCAAAAACCCTATGTTAGAAAATTTGGTGGCTAAATTCCCAAAATATTTATTTAGGCGTGCATTGCACAGTTCCACATACGATCTTAACTTAGAGCATTTTTAATATTTTCACTCCAGATTTTCAGCATTGCCATTTTACCACACATCCTTATGAACAGTACAACTGTCATTTTCACATTTCACCCAAAATGTGTTTTCGGACATGTAGCGCACAGTGGCTTGGTTGTGTGCAAAATTAATGTTTGGGACAGATTAAGAAAATCACAGTGACACTGTTCATGAGCAGAGATCTTAAACTGGCTATGTTGAAAATTTGGTGACAAAAGTCCATAAAATGACTGAGTTACGAGCTACATTGTGCAATTTCCACGCACCTCGCACGCTCACAAATTCGTAATCTTTTCAGTCCAGATTTTAAACATTGGCATTTTTCCCACCTCCTTATGGATGATACAGCTGTCATTTTCATACCCTGGCTGAAATGTGTTTTGCACTTCTGGCGCAAAATAGCACAGTCGCTGTGGAAATCAGTGTTCAGGACAGATTAAGAAAATCACAGTGACACTGTTTATGAGCTGAGGTCCCAAACTGCCTGTGTTGAAAATCTGCTGTAAAAATCTCCAAACTAATTACATTACAGGTGTGCACTGCTCAGTTTCTTCGCACACTCATGACTTCACCAGTTTTTAATATTTTCTTTCCAGAGTTTCAACATTGCCATTTTACACCTCCTCATGAACAGTACAGCTGTCATTTTTGACATCCTGTTCAAAATGTGTCTTTGCACCTGTGGTGCCAAATGGCAATCTTGCTGTGCAAAATCACCTTCGGCTAATGAACTGAAAGTTTCTCTGTTCATGGGTGGGATCACAAAAGCCCATGTTGAAAACTTGGAGTAAAAATATCAAGAAACCCAGGGTGTTAGGGTTTTGACCATAATGCCCTACCCTGTAGGGACTGACAGGCGTCATGGATGTGACTTGGGATTGTCGACAGTAATGCTCATGCTATTCCACCCCACCAGCACCCTGCAGCCAGTGACAGACATCAAGGTGTGCCTTGGACTCTTGGCCCCAGAAGCGATCCCATTCTCCTATACTGACCCATTTCCAGCATATTTCCTTATGGACTGAGATTAGTAAAGCCCGAACACCCAAAGCACCTCGACACTTGTCAGTGTCTGCAGGGTAGGGTGAGGTGAAATATCATGACCGTTATGGCGACGACCAAAGCACACCCCAATGCCTGTCCATCTCTGCAGGGTGGGGTGGGGTTGACATCAGTTCAGTACTTCACTGCCATTACTATACTGCATGGGCCCAGTTCTCATAGGGGCCTGTGTCTGGCACAAGCTGCAGCAAACAGCAGCTTGCACTAATCCCTAGAGTGCCAGAGACCCTGCGTGATTCAGGTACAGTAGGGGTCCCAGTGGCTAAGTTCCCATGCTTGTGCTGACTGGAACCCTGTGGCAAACCCTAGCGCACCACACAGGTCCACCGCAGGCCTCCAGAGACTAACACAGGACCCCTGTCCCACTAGATAATGGATATGTGGACCCAACCTGGAGGCCGATGCCCCCCACCATGTTTAGTGCAATTGACACCTGGCCACGGAGGTGAGTGGTGAGATGTGCCAGGCGCTGGGGAGCAGTCGGGACTAGTGTACAGGGGTTTGGGCACCACCTGCTGGGTCATGGTGGGTACTTTACCACCATAAGTTGGTACTGCAGTAGCGCCAATGGGGCAGGCATCAGGGATTGGGAGAGCTGCATCAGGACAGGGTACCAAATATGTACATAGGTGGCATCAGGGGAGCAGTGAGGGGTGCCATTGGACCACTAGGATGGGGGCCACATATGAGGCCACAGTCGGGGTGTATGGTGGGTGGACCATCACCCATGGTGTGCCACATACAGGCATGTCACCTGGGAGAATGTCTAAGTCCCCTACGCCTGCCCTGGCTGGTCTAAGGACACTTAGATTTTCTCCTGCCAGGTGATGTCTGTGAATTCAGGATGCAGCTTGCATTGGTCACAGTCCCCCTACTGCCATGCTGCAGTGCATTGCAGGTGCAAGCCCTGTAAGGGCAGGTGGACTGCAGTTGCATGAGGCCACCTTTGTGAATCTACGGAGGGCAATCATGGATGCAAGGTGCACCTTGGACCATATCTGTTCACTGCAGGCACCTTGCGTCCGATGCAGGACTTTGAGAATCAGGGCCCCATCTGTCTAACTCCTACACTTCACCTGCTAATGCCAGTAAGCAACCATTCGGCATTGACAAATGCTTGTGTAGTAAGCTCTGGCCCATACAAGGCTCACAGATGACAAGTGGGAAGCTCATTAATTAGGAACAGACTTCATCACCTTTTTAAGGTCTTTATAAGTGACATTGCAGAGACACTGGAAGGAAAAATGTGCCTCTTTGCAGATGACACAAGATCTGCAGCAGGGTTGATACACAAGGAGGTGTGTGGAAAGGATGAGAAGGGACTTGGCAGGTTGAAGGAATGGTCAGAAGTATGGCAGCTGGATTCAATGCAAAGAAGTGCAAATAATGCACCTGGAAACAAAACCCAGGGAAGATTTACATAATGGGGGGTAACAGCAACAAAATGGAAAGGGACCTGGAGGTTATCATATCAGATGACCTTAACGTTAGAAAACAATGTGAGAAGGCAGTAGGAAGGGCTGGGGGACACTGGGAGAGGCATCACCAGCAGAAAACAGAAACTTGTTATTCCTCTGTACAGACAGCTGGTGAGACCCCATCTCCACAAGGACAAAGGAAGGATGGAGGCAGTCCAGAGGAGGGAAACTAAAATAGTGCAGGGTCTGCAAGAGAAGCCATATAAGAAGAGACTAAGGAGCTTACTATGTATACCCTTGAGGAAAGGAGGGAGGGGGACATGATAGAAACTTTTAAGTACCTCAGTGGAATCAACAAAGTCCAAGAGGGTAGTATCTTTCAGAAAAAGATGTGCAAGAACAAGGGGACACAATTTGAAGATAGAGGGAACAGCTCAGAGGCAATGTGAGGAAGTATTTTCACAGAGTGGGTGGTGGATGCATGGAACAGCCTTCCTGAGGATGTCGTGGGCTCTAAAACTGTGGGAGAATGCATGGGACAGACCTAAGGCAATTCTTGAGGTGGGTAGGAAGAAATAGGCTGTTGGTTAACTAGGATCTGCAGCTTATCCTGTAGGTAGGAAATGGGCAGACTAGGTGGCCAAGTGGTCCTTATCTGATGTCAAAGTCTATGTTTCTATCTCTCTTGTCTGCAAGCTCAGCCCAGGCTAATGTACAAAGACTTATCACATTTCTTGAGTCTTTCTTAAATGTATTTTATCTATTTACAGGAGGGCACCTGATTTGAGGCCAAAATCAAAAGCAAATAGTTATAGTAGTAGAGGCCCCCACACACACACACACGTACACACTGCCTGAAAAGCTGCTTAAAACCTGCAATTCATTCAAATTAATTCCATTTTCTTACTTAGTTGGGGTTCAATGCCAACAAGTGTAAATCATGTACCTAGGGCATAAGAAACCCGATGCTGAATATAGGATGGGGAGGCACTGATATTCACTAGACCTCAAAGGGTCCTTGAGAATATTATATTAGAGGACATAAGGATGTAGTACAGTGTGACAAGGCTATGGGTAGGGCAAATTGGATTCTGGGATGCATAAGGGTGGCATCTCCAGTAGGAGGAGGAGGGATGTTGTGCTGCCATTGCATCACTCCCTGATATACCCCCAGCTGGAGTACTCTGTCCAGTTTTAGAGTCCACACTTCAGAAAGGACATAAGGTAGAGATTTTTCAGAGGAGGGCAACTAAAATGGTTCAGGATTTTCACAGGAATCCCAACAAGAAAAGGCTGAAGAATCTCAACATGTACACTCTGGAACAGAGGAGGACGAGAGGTGACATGATCCAGACATACAAAGTACCTCACGGAGTAAACAGGGTACAGCTGGGGAGTTACCTTCAAATGAGGATGAGCACCCAAACCAAAGGACATACAATGAAGCTGGGGGAGTTCAGGATAGATGTGAAGAAATATTTCTTTACTGAAAGGGTGGTAGACGCCTTGAACAGACTCGAGGAAAAGTGGTGGAAGCTAAAATGGTAGGGGCATGAAGCATGCATTGGACAAACATAGGGGTATATTAGAAAAGGAAGGAGGGGTTCAACAGAGATCAATAGGGCTATGGAGGTGAAGTAGGTTCAAGTTCATTGCAGGAAAATCCATTGCGCAAGCTCATTCACAAGGAGGTCCTGATGGACGTAGGCAGAATAAGACATGTCGTAACATATACAGGCAGGAGTTACAAGGAAGTAGAGAACACTTGGGCAGACTGGGTGGGCTGAGCGATCCTTTTCTGCTGACAAATTCTATGTTTCTATGGCATCATATGTTCATTCAGGTACAGTGTTTATTTAAAGTTGGGCCTACTATACATCCAGATGTAAGGTACAGTAAATTACGAATTAGATGCAGCCCACATACAGTACATAAAACAGAACCCCAGTGCTTCGGAAGCCTTTACTCTTCATAAGGCTGCTTAAAGAGCTGGGGTTCTATTTGCAGTGTCCACAACAGTATGCTGATCTTAAAATCGATGTCACATCTGAATGAGTACTTGATTCTTGCTCGCTCCATTTCTTCCCCACTTTGAAAGCTGCTTGTCCTGAGTTAGTTTTGGTTTGGCAGCGCCTCATCTGTGTTGAAGTTGACCAATAAGTGGCACTAAAAGACATCAGACTTCATAGACTGTGAAGGTAGCTGCTCACCCACCATTCTGGCAAGAAGAAGGCTGCAGCTGTGGTCACTGAAGACTGTTGGGATGTTGGGATGGTGGTAACAAAGGGGACAGACATAAGGAGATAAAATCAATAAAATTGTGAGACCTTCACCAGCTTTCCAAAATGCTTACCAGTAAAAGAACACTCTATGAAGTTTTTCAAATGGCAGCACAATCTGGTGAGCCCTCTGTCTGTCGTCTGACAGCAGGCATCAACCACCATAAAATTGCCTAAAGAAGGCAGTGTGGTTATGTGGTTTCTGAAATACTGGAGATTACAGATTTATAAGAACAACAGAATATCACACAGAAGCTGGCATATGTGTCTATAGCAGCTGTCTCCTGCTTCTCAGTAGTTATACTTGTACTCTTGAGGTATGCTGAATGTGTCTCATTTCCCCTCTTTCCTCCTCTCTTCCAGTGAGTACATATTGAGGTCTCTTAATTTCTCCTCATAAGTCCTGTGTTTCAAGCTCTGTACCATCTCATTTGCCCTTCTTTGGGCCATCTCCAGCCTGTTAATATCCTTACAAAGGTGCAATATCCAGAACTGCACACAGTACTCCATGTGAGGTCCGACCATGGTTTTATTTAATGGCATCACTACCTCCTCCTTATGCTGGTGATACCTGCCTATGCACCCCAGCATGTCACTGGCCCTCCCAGCTGCCTTACCACTTTGACATGTTCAGGTCATCTGAAATAAGAACCCCAGGTCCTTTCCTTCTTTGTGACTGTCAGCAACCCCCCATCCTGTAGCTTTCCCCAGGGTTTCTGTGTCCCAGGTGCATCGTTTTGCACTTTTTGAATTAAACTTAGTTGCCTGTCCTCTGACCATTTTCAAGCTTCCCAGGTCCATCCTCATTTTCTCCACCCCTTCTGGGGTATCCACTGTCTTACAGATCTTGGTGGGTGTCATCTGTAAACAGGCAGACTTTTCCCTTCAGCCCTTCTGCAATGTCACTAATGAAGACATTGAACAGGACTGGCCCTAGGACCAATCCCTGTGGCACCCACTGGTCACTCCCTCTCCCCAGACTACACCCCATTTACCACCACTCTCTGCCTCCTGTCTGTTAGCCAGTTTCTAACCCAGTTTACCAACCTTTCCCCATGCTCAGCCTACTCAGCAAGTTTATCAGCCTCCTATGTGGGGCCGGTGTCAAAGGCTTTGCTTAAATCAAGGTAAGCATTGTCCACTGCCCCACCCTGATTTACTTCCTTTGTCACCCAGTCAAAGAGATCAATCAGATTTGCCTGACATGACCTTCCCACTGTGAGTCCATGTTGCCTGTGATCCTGTGCTCCTAAGGCTTCTAGATGCCCACTATCCTTTCTTTAAGCAATGTCTCCATGATCTTCCCACTACTGAGGTGAGGTTGACTGGCCTATAGTTTCCCATCTCCTCCCTACTGCTAGATTTGTATAGAAGGACCACATGTGCCTTCCTCCAATTCTCTGGTACCACGCCTGTGTTGAATGACTCAGTGAACATGGCTGCCAGAGGTACTGCTATCTCCCTCACAGTTCTCTTAATATCCTTGGGTGTATGCCATCTGGTCCCATCGCTTTGTCCATCTTCAGTTTAGTCACCTCCTGCAGGATTCTTCTGCCTGTAAATGGACTATTGTCAACCTCTTCACACCTTCACAACTACTGTACTACTGTGGCCCTTGCCCTCCCCTCTTCTGTGAATACTGAAGAGAAAGACACAGTGGATATCTTGGGGGTGCAGAAGACAATTCTTAGGCATGGTACTATCATTTCCAAATACGAAACAGCACATATAAGCAAGCAACATTTGGCATTGACAAATGCTTGTTTAACATTACTGTCATGTTCATGACTAAGGGTTTTGAGGGCATGGCCTGGAATGGTATCCACACTAGGTTGTTTCTTTGCACCTGATAGTCAGCCCAAAATCTGTCCAAGCTAGATAAATTTATATCATAGTTGGAATTGCCAATGCTGATGAGAAAAACATTATTGTTCCTTTAATAAAATCCTAGCTATATGTAACCTGTTTGATGGTGATTCCAGTCCCCTTTATACAATAATCTAACTGCATTCCTTCTGGGCACAGGTTCAGCTTTATTGCAGAATAAATCTGATAGTTTGAACATCGGGTCTAACCTGGACTGATTATTAGAATCTCATAGTGATTCGATCAGTGGGCGCATTTGCACAGAGTTTTTACTGCCTACCCAATAGTGGCACTAGGCCCTGTATCAGAGCTAATTGTAACATTGGCCTCAACCTCAATATTACTAGGATTATCAACAACAGACATGACAGTATTATTCTGTAAAATGTTAGAGTCAGAAATATTACCCTGGGGTTCGTTGGAGCTCTTTTGTAGGTTTCGATGGCCTACTCCTTAGTTACAGCTAAGGAGTATTCTGAAAAGTACTGTCCATGGATTGGGGAGCCTTTGTACATCAGGTTCCTGCACCTAGCCACTGTCCTCAAGAGCATGAATCGCAGCAGTTCCCTGCCCCAGTTTCTGTGTTATGAGGAGCATGTTTGCTTAGCCAACACAGGGACATTTTGTTGTTTCAGTTTGCTCCATCCAGAGAATCCTTAATACTAGGGAAAGAGTACACAGAGTCAGAGCCCATGCGCTTAGATGCTGCATCCAGGGCTGAAGCATGTGTTTCACTGGAGCAGCATTCTGTCACCCTGCACCAAGATGTTGTCAAGATAATTTATTTCTAGTCTCTACACCAATGGAGATCAAAGCTTGCAGCTCTTGGTTCATGGCGTCCTTGCTGCTTTTTGCGCCAGCTGGACTTGAAAACCTCCAGAGGTCCTTTTGCTTTAGCACAGATGACGTTACAGGCGGCTGAGTCACAGCAGGTTTCGATGTTCTACATCAGCAGGCCTCTGACTCATGCTGACATAAGAATTGAGAAATGTGCAGAATCCTCTTATTTTTTAAAAGCTATTGTTTACATACCTCAGCTCAAAATGTACGTTTTAATTAATTTTAACATTGTGTTAATGTTGTATGTTAGTTTGTCTTATGGAACCTTGGAAGATTTATTTATGGAACACAGGTCTTTGTTGTAAATGGGGTCATTCCTAACAACTGCTTCCTGTATAAAAATAAAATTTTATGAAATAAAATAACAGCTAGAGCTGAAGATTTGGCAGGTAAAGACTGTGTCATTAGAGCTTTCAGCTCTTGATCTAAACTTTTGGTGTTCTCCAGGCAAGTTCCTTCTCAGCTCGTAGTTGTCTCAGTTTCTCAGTATTAGGGTAGTGTGCTCCTGCAGTCACCCCTGTATCAACGTGATGTGTATCTTGCTTATCAATACACAGTTTTGTAGTAGGAGAAAGTACCTCTTCTTGCAACTCTTCCGAAGACAAAATACCTCATTAACAGTATCTCCAGCTGAAAAATCTGCCACAGCCATTGCAACATCTACGGACTCTTGGGGTGAGAGATCAGGGAGGAGGCCTGCTCCCCTGTCTACTCCATAATCCATCTCTGCTGGTCCCTGAAAGTGGCCCTCTCAGGAAGGCAGCCAAAGGGTTCCCTTGCTGGAGAGTAGGGAATTTTGTAATGATTTAAAATATTAACAAATTAGTATTACTCTACACAAACTCAAAATAAACAAGCATTTGTCAATGCCGAATGTTTGCTTGCTGGTGTTAGCACTGGAAGTGCAAGAGGTACACTGAGATACAGAATAGGAATGGCAGTGAAGTATTGAACTTCATGTGAACCCCACCTCCGCCCTGCAGAGATGGACAGGCAATGGGTATGCCTTTGGGTTGTTGCACATAATGCCATGCCATTTCACCTCACTCATCCTGCAGACACCTACAAGTGTTGAGGTATGCCTTGGGTGTTCTGTTTCACAGTCACCCCATTCCATATGGACATACACTGAAATGGGTGCAATATAGGAGAATGGGTGAAGTCTGGGGCTGAAAGAATCCAAGGCACACCTTAATGTCTGTCACTGGCTACAGAATGGGGTGAAATGGCATGAGCAATACAGCTAGCAATCCAAAGGCACACCTCAGATACCTGGCCAGTCTGTACAGGGTGGGATGCTATGGCTAGGAACTCGTAGCCCAATAGAACATATAGAAACATAGACTTTGATGGATAAGGACCACTTGGCCCACCAGTCTGCCCATTTCCCTACCTGTTGGATAAGCAGCAGATTCTAGTTAACGAACAGCCTACTTCCTGCTACCCACCACTATAATTGCCTTATTTCTGTCCCATGCATGTTTGAATTCCCCACTGTTTAAGTCCCTAACCTCCCAGGAGAAGCAGTTCCATGTGTCCACCATTCTCTCTGTGAAAAATATTTCCTCATTGCCCTGAGCCATCCCCTATATGTTTAAATTGTGCCTCCTTATTCTTGCACATCTCTTTTCTGAAAGATGCTACCCTCCTGGACTTTGTTGATTCCTTGAGGTACTTGATAGTTTCTATCATGTCACCCCTGTCCTCCTTTCGTCAAGGGTATACATATTTAGCTCTCTCTGTCTCTCTTCATATGGTTTCTGATGCAGACCCTGCACCATTTTAGTTGCCCTCCTCTGGACTGCCTTCATCCTGTCTATGTCCTTGTAGAGAAGGGAGTATCAAAACTGGACACAGTACTCCAGATGGGGTCTCACCAACAGTCTGTACAGGGGATGACCACTTCCCTTTTCATGTTGGCTCACGCTTGCGTGATAACATAATGCATAATGTAGCACATTTGAAGGCACCGGTCACTGTTGGGTGAATGCAGGGCATGCATCAGTAGGTGTGTACCTCATTCCCAATAAGCCAGCATGCAGGCACCACACCAGGGATACATAATGTGGTGAGCACATCTAAGGAGCAGTCCGCTGCAATGACAGCCAAGATCATCATGTAGCGGCACCAAAACACACTCTCCCTACGTGTCTTTCCTGGTGAAGCCCTTCCATTAACATGGCAGTGCTGACTGCCGCCCATAGAGAGCTAACTTCAGGGGTGCCCAATCCCCTGTCAGCATGCTACAACCCACGCCATTTGCAGACAGAGCACCATCCCCATCTGCAAAATGCAACCCCCTCCCATTTAACGTGTGTGCTGAGGGGTGCCCAATCCCCTCAGCATCATGTCCCCTTCCCAGTTTCATTTGCCAATGCGGGAGCCCTCCCCATCAGCATAATGCCCCCATTTGTTTTGTGCCAACAGGGTGCTCAATCACCTGTCAGCTACAGAACCCCAAAAAAACAATACTTAGGTGGCACACTGGGAGCCCACCACAGCATGCCAAATGACCCTGAGATAGAAAAACCATCCCGATTTTTTTAAGCCTACAAAGCAGAAAACAGTCCCTCGTCGACTCAATGTCCTCCTCAACCCACACCACCCTCTGTCACCACTGCCTCCCCACCCCCTCACCCCATACTTGCCTCCGAGCACGGCGTGATGATCTTAATGGACCGGGAACACGCCTGCACTCTTCAAACCGACCGTGAACTAAAGAAATGCCAGTAAGCTGTATAATGGCATAAATAAGGGTTTTCAACTTTGGTGCATATCTAGGGCATTTTGGGGAATTTTGGTGCAAATTTTCAACATGGGATTATTGGGACCCTTCCTCATGAATTCAGTCACTGTCATGGCCTTATTCGGTCCCGAAAGGTGATTTCGTGGTCACTGCTCGGAATCACCTTTCCAGGACGATTATAAATGACAGTGCCTATTTCATGAAGGGGCTCTCAAAAGCCTATGTTTCAAATTTGGTGAAAAAAATCCCAAAATGGCTGTTTATGCGTGCATTACACAGTTTCCACGCTCATAACTTCATGAATTTGTAATATTTTCACTCCAGATTTTCAAAATTGGCATTTTCCACACCTCCTTATGAACAGTACAGATGTCATTTTACATATCTGGCTGAAATGTGTTTCGCCGCGTCTGGCGCAGAATGGCTACAGTTGCTATGTAAAATCAGTTTTTGGGACAGTTTGAGAAAATGACAGTGACACTTTTCATGAACAGAGGTCCTAAAATGCCTATGTTGAAAATTTGGTGATGAGCGTCCATAAAATGACTGTGTTACAAGCGTGTGTTGCGCAGTTTCCATACTCCTGTAACCCAAATTTGCAATATTTTCATGCCAGATTTTGAACACTGGCAATTTTTCACACCTCCTTATGAACAGCATAGCTGTCATTTTCACAATCTGCCCAAAATGTGTTTCGTCACCTGTAGGCGCACAATGGCGTGGTCGCTGTGGGAAATCAACTTTTGATACAGTTTAACAAAATCACAGCACCACTGTTCATGAGGAGGTCCCAAAATACCTAAGTTGAAATGTGGCTAAAAAATCCCAAAATAATGGTTACAGGGTGTGTTGTGCAGTTTCTATGCATGCTCATGATTTCACAATTTTTCATATTTTCACAACAAATTTTCAACTTTGCCATTTTTATACCTGCTCATGAACAATACAGTTTTCATTTTTCACATCCTGCCCAAAATGTGTTTTCATCCCAGTGTCGTAAATAGCATAATACTGTGCAACACCACCTTTGACTAACAAGCTATGATTATGCCGCTCTTAAAGAGCAGAGTGTCACAAAAGCCATGTTGAAAATTTGGAGTGACAATACCAACAAAGCCTATGATGTTAGGGTTTCCAATTGTAACACCATACCCTGTAGAGACTGGCAGGCATCAGGGATGTGACTTGGGATCATTGGCTGTAATGTTCACCATTCCACCCACACCACCCTGCAGCCAGTGACAGACATTGAGGTGTGCCTTGGAGTGTTCAGCCTAAAGTTCACCCCATTCTACTGTACTGCACCCATCTCAGTGTATTTCCTTATGGAATGGGATTAGTATAAGGCCCAAAACCCCAAAGCACACCACAACACTTGTCAGTGTCAACAGGGTAGGGTGAGAGTAAAATGGCATGAGCACTATAGCTGCGCCCCAAAGACACACCCCAACACCTGTCAGTCTCTGCAGGGTGCGGTGGGGTTGGCATCAGTTCAATACTTCACTGCCATTCCTATTATGCATCTCTAACTCCTGCACTGCCAATGCCAGTGAGACAACATTCAGTATTGATACATGCTTGTTCTACTTGTGATGCCTCTCCCTATGCATCCCAGTATCTCCCAGCTCTTCTTACAGCCTTCTCACATTGCTTGCCCACCTTTAGGTCATGTGTTATGACTACCCCAGGTTCCTTTTCATTTTGTTGTTGTTTGTACCTCCCTGCCATGGTGTACTCTTCTCCTTGGTTTTTGTTTCCCAGGTGAATTACTTTGCAGTTCTTTGCATTGAATCTAAGTTGCATACATCTGACCATTCCTCCAACCTTCATAAGTTCCTTCTCATCCTTTCCACCCCTCTTGTGTATCAACTCTGTTACAGATCTTTGTGTCATCTGTAAAGAGGCATACATTTCTTCCAGACCCACTGCACTGTCACCTATAAAGACATTAAAGAGGACTTGACCCAGTACTGAACCCTGAGTTACTTCACTAGTAATCCTCTTCTTTGGAGTGAGTTCCATTTACTATTACCTTCTGTGTCCTGTTGTGCAGCCAGTTTGCTACCAGGCTACCACCCTGGGACCCACTCCTAGGCAGGCTAACTTGATTATTAATCTTTGTGTGGGACTGTGTCAAATGCCTTGCTAAAGTTTAGGTAGGCATATCCACAGCCCATCCCTGGTCTATTACTTTGGTCACTCAGTCAAAGAAATTGATTAGATTCATCTGACATGACCTTCCTGCTGTGAATCCATTCTGTCTTGGGTCCTGTGCCCGCTGGCCTCTAAGTACTCAACAATTCTTTCTTTCAGAGTGATTCCATCATTTTCCTTACCACTGAGGTCAAACTAACAGGTCTGTAGTTTCCTGCTTCTGCCTTGCTCCCACTTTTGTGAAGGGAATCACTTCTGCCCTCCTCCAGTCCTCAGGTACCACCCCATCCTCCATGATTTGTTAAAAGGGTGGTCAGTGGTGTCACTGGGTCCCCTTAGTTCTGTTAGGATTCTGGGGTGAATTCCATCAGGCCCCATTGCTTCATCCACCTTGAGTTTTAGGAGCTCTTTCAGGACCCTTTCTTCTGTAAATGGACTGGTGTCAACCCCCTGCACAGAGTGCTTCTATTTGTTGAGCATTTGTTGGTATTTGCAGTACAAATTTTCAACATGGCTTTTGTGATCCACACCACATAAAGCATTTGGTATCTCTGCTCATGAACAGTGGCACAGTGATTTTGTTAATCTGTCTCGAATGTTGATTTGCTACGGGACTACGCCATTCTGCGCCACATGCTGAAACACAGTTCGGGCAGGGTGTGAAAAATGACAGCTATCCTCTTCATAAGGAGGTGTGGAAAAATGCCAGTGTTGAAAATCTGGGGTGAAAATCTTAAAAAATCTCAAAGTTACGAGCGGCAGGGAAACAGCACAATGCACGCTCATAATACAGTTATTTTGTGAAGCGTTCTAACCAAATTTTCAACATGGACATTTTGGGACCTCCGCTCATGATCTGCATCACTGTGATTTTGTTAATCTGCCCCTAAATGCTGATTTCCCCAAGCGACCATGCCTTTGTGTTACAGGTGCAAAACCACATTCGGGCAGGATGTGAAAATGACAGCTATATTGTTTATAAAGAGGTGTGCAAAATGGCAATGCTGAAAATCTGGAGTGAAAATATTAAAAATTCTAGGAGTTAAGAGCGTGTGTAGAAACTGTGAAATGCACGCTCGTAACACAGTCATTTTGGAGATTTTGCCATAAATTTGCAACATAGGCCTTTTAGGGAGCCCACCTCATGAACAGTAACACTGTTTGTACACTCAGTCCTGAAAAGTGATTCCACGCAGTGACCGCAAAACCTTTGAGACTGAATAACATCATGACAGTGACTGAATTCATGAGGCAGGGCCCCAAGAACCCCATGTTGAAAATTTGGTGCCACAATTCACAGAAATGGCTGAGATATCCACTAAGTTGAAAAAACCCACTTATGCCATTATACAGCTTACTGGCATTTCTTCATTTCGTGGTTGGCTTTGAAGAGTGCAGAAGTGTTCCTGATCCACTGAAGATCATTGTGCCAGGCTCTGGAGGTAAGTATCGGGTTAGGGGTGCAGGGTTGTGGGTGCAGGTTGAGGAAGGCACGAGGATACAACAAGGGACTATTTTCTGCTTTTCAGGTGAAAAAACACATTGCGGGAAGGTTTTTTCTTTTGCAGGTGGATTTGGTACACTGGGATGGGCTCCCATCATGGCACATGTGTATTTCTTTTGGGTGGAACTGAGCTGATGTGGATTGGGCCCCCATAAGCAAAAAGAAAGGATCTGTGTTGGGGGCATGATACCAAGTGGGATTGGACACCCCCTCAGCAAAAAGATCTACAGAGACATTATGCTGATGGGGAGGGACTCCTAATCGACAAAATGAACTGAGGAGGAGCATGCTGACAGGGAGATTGGGCACCATCGGGTTTCATAGGGGACTCTGAGGCGGACAGCAACAGCCCGACATTTTACTAAAATGTTACACCAGGCAAGGTAGCCCCTGCAATGACTGGTCACTTCCTCATTGCAGCAGCGATTTCATTTCAAGTTGGTGGCATGCTTGCTGAACTAGTGTCAGCAGCAGCATCTTACCACATTGAAAGGGGCCAAAGCCTCTAAATGCAGTGGGGACATTGGCCACCACAGTGCTCACCTCAAAACTCCATTTCTCTTCTAGCTGTCAGAATCTTTCTTGCATAAACCAAACATAAAAATGATGAAGTCATGATGCCCTTAGTGGAGTAAGAAAGCAGCTGGGGCAGCTCCACTATCTTATCTGCTATTAACTTCTAATTTGTACCTAGAATTGAAGTTCTTTCACACTTCTATCTTTTCACAGGATTACTGGACCACGAATCCTAGGATACAACTGCCATGGAGTCGTCAAGAGAGATGATGCAGTGTTCCCAAGGAAGATAGTCAAAAGATGCGGTGGGGCTGGAGGTGGAAAGGCCCACAGGAGCTCACCCTGAATGAAGATTCTGATGTGATCGCTACAAACATCACATCCGAGCAGCTTCAGAGGACATTTCCACTATTAAAACAGCCTTATTTTCACTTATTTTTGAATTCAGAGAGTGGAAGGCATCTCTAACCAGACTGGCTCTACTGGTGTCCGTGTCCGACACGGAGGTTCGCATTCGTCAACGGAAGACAGCATAGACAAAATGGAGAAGGAGAACATAGTTTTAAAGAAGGCAGTCAGGAAGTTAGAAGACAAAGTCAGTGACCTTGAAGGAAGATCCAAACACAATAATTTGGTCTTGCTGGGGCCGGAGGAGATGAAGGGACTAATACAGTGGCTTTTGTTCAAAACCTGTGTGTGAGCATTGCAGGTCCCTCTCCAAATGGCTCTACATATGCGTAGAATGGTCCACAGATCGATTAGACCTAAACCTCCAAGATCAACCTCCTCATCCTATCATATTTAAAATATTAAACTATCTCGATAGGGACCACATACTGAGAGCTGCCAGAAATATGGAGAGAATAGACTGGGAGGCAAGAGGCTGAGAATAGTCCCTGATTTCACATTTAAGGTTAGACAAGAAAGGCGCTTATCACTCGCTGCAGTCTAAACTGTGGGCTGCTAAAATAAAACATAGAATGCTTTTCCTGCAAGACTGGAGGTATCTCTGCCATCTGGAACCCAGCATTACGATTCTGCAACGCAAGCTGCTGCTGACCTAAAAAAGGCTTCCAGAGTTATTTGGGAAGGACGGTTGAATTTTCTTTGGAAGTATTCTGTGCATTTAATCTATAGTATCTTTTGTAAGCATAATAATAAGGAAGACTTACTTATGATGCCATCCTCAAATGTAAGTCTATTTAGTTTTGCCGTTGCTGAACTTGTTATCCGAATTCTCAGGGGTGTCGGAGGATCATTGGGTGCTGCAGGACTTGACTTGAAGATCGGCTATATTTTAAATGTTTAATCTGTGAGGCTTGTTTCATTTTTTTTTGAGAGAATTTTGGTTGTACAGGCCTGCCTAGTACATGATATTTAATGGCATGGAATATGGTGTGAGTGCCATCTGGGGCAATAATTAAGCATAGACTTTTCCAGTTGACTGATTTACAATGCCTCAGAGTTTTCTAATTTAAAACTTCACTTCTTTAATTCATTGTTCAAAGAATATATGGACTTTTAAGGACAAGTGGAGCGCCACTATATAAATTTTGATTTCTTTGTTTTTCTTACTGCTACTAATATACAAGTGGACATTACAATTGCTATCAAGATGTATTGTTCCTGGTGGTTTTGACTAAGTTCTAAGATTTGGGGGATGAATATGGATCCATGGCAGGTGTTCAACAAATTTCTCATAGAACACTCCGACAAGCGAAACTGGTAGGTCGACTGAATTTTGCACAACATCCTAGTTGTTTTTTTGGGGGCTTCGTCCCATGGCCCCACACACAGAGAGGCTGCACCCCAGCACCCCACTAATGATTATCAACTCTGAGTGGAGCTGATTCGGGTGCAGGACTCCCAACAGAAGTGCCTGGTTCCAGTGGGTCCCCTACAGCGGCTTGGTGCTGTAGTCACTGTAGGGGACCTCACTGTCGAACTATCACTGTCGGTGGGTATACTGATGAATATCAAGGGAATTACCTATATGGATATTTTGAAATTAATCTCGGCAACAGAAATTTATTATTTTAACATGTCGATGATAAGCTGAGGAAAATGTTAATGGGGAATTACCTTTAGATTTTTAGCAGACTGTGTGTTGCTGCTGAACCTTTATAAAGGCTCTTCCCTGCTCCTACAGCAGTATGGGGATGGTGAAAATACTGCATCAAGTAGGAATTGATGGGTAGAATATGTATATCCTTTGGGGTATCTTAATAACACTTTCTGGAGGCTGCTCCTAAGAGGCATAGGCCAGAACATTTTGTAGGAGGCATCTGGCTTTGGGAAGTAGGGTGTGGGGCAAGGGAGAGGGTGGAGTGGGATTAGCATGGGGTTGGACAGTTGGGAAGGAGGGTTGGGAGTAATTTTGTTAGGTCATACTATCTGAACAGGGCAACATGCATCATGCAGGACACTCATATCTGGCTAAAGATTTTTGGGTTTTATGGGAAGTTGGAATATAATATCATGGAATATTAAAGGGGGCAGGAAATTTGTGCTACTTGGAAGCTGTTTATAAAGTTCTTATTCTCAGAAACCATATACATTCTCCTGAAAGTGTCCATATTTAACTGTACCGAGTAAAAAAGTGATAGGTAAAACTGTAGTTTGTATTGTTGTGTTTTATGGGCAACATTCTGTTGCAGTTCACTTCATGGAATCACTTATGTGGAGTTTTGCACGTCACAATTTGTGTACAAATGCTAATTGTGAGTTGATGACCTATCAGGAACCTGTTTAGAGTTCTGTGCACAAACCATGACACAATTAAAACTCCATAGAAGTGATTCTATAGAGAACTGTAACAGAATGCTGCCCATAAAAACAAGACAATGCAAAATACAGTTTTTTATATAACTTTTTATTCAGGTACAGTTCAACATGGATAATTTATGAATGCATATCATTTCTGAGAATAAGAACTCATAAACAGATGCAGTTAGAAATTATTTCCTGTCCTCTTTAAAGGTGGCAATGACAATTCCAAAAAGTACACTGTTTTACAGCATCTAAATAGATACCATCCCATATTGTTATGATCCAGGAGACTCATATTATAACAGACCAATTGTTGAGATTATGCAAGCTTTGGGTGGGCCAAGTGTTTGGGATGGGTATATAAGTACTAGGCGAGGGAGTAGCTATTCTTATATAAAAAAAAGTATCCTTCCAGGAAATAAAATCTTGGCATGATCCAGATGGGAGAGTATTCTTGTCCATGGAGACTTAGCAGGTATAGAAGTTCTCCTAGGTTCTATATATGGCCCAAATACATACACACCTTCTTTTTCCCATCCTTGGCTACTATCATTGCCCTGTCCCTAATATTCCATGCCTTTTTTGGGGGACTGGAATTTGTATATACAAATGACCTAGACAGATCTTACAGTAGGAGGCTGCACTCTCCCTGCCAACAGAGTGCTACGGGGTTGATGAAAGACTCTGGTCTTATTGATCCATGGAGAGTTCATCATCCTCAAGTGATAGATTATACATTCTATTCTTCTCCACACAAGGTTCATTCTAGAATTGACTTTTTCCATCTTAGTGCATCAGCTTTATATGGGTTGAGGATGCTGGGATGTATCCCAGAGTGTTATCTGACCATTCACTAGTTTGGCAATTGAGATTCTCATCTTCCCAAAGGGTCTCAAGTTCATGGTCCCTCAATACCCAATTGTTATCTGAGTAGAAAATAGTGGAAGATATGAGATCCTTTATTACAGAGTCATGGAATTCCAATCAAAACTCTATCCAGGCAAAGGATATCTTATAGGGTGCCCTTAAGGCTATATAGAGGGTGAGTTTATTAGACTTGCTACCATCAGGAAGTTTAAAGTCTAAAGAGGTGGGGAATAGCTTGGCAGAAGACACCAGGAGAAAGGATTGCTGTGTGACTGGACTCTCTGCTGGGACTAAAGAAGAAGAACTCTTGTACTTGGACCTTTAATTTAGGGTAAAAAACTAATAAACAAAACAAAAAAAAGTGTGTGTTTGTCTGGGTTAACTGAACTGAATGGTCATCTGAACAGTTATCTAGGTGTAAATCTCAGGTGATTGAAAGGACTTAATAGCTGTGAGGTTTAAATTACTTGTAGAAAGATCTCGTAAGTAGGGGGAGTGGCTTAGCTAGAAGGAAGCTACATTTAAAGACTGCCTTAGAACATGGGTGTAGCCAGACATACTCCACGTACTCCATGGAGTACAATTTATTCAGGAGGTTGCATATAGACTCTGAACTGCTTCCTTTTTGCATGAAAACTAACAAAATGCTGAACCTTTCTGAATTTGTATTCATAGGAGTCGAAACTAGAAGGACTGGTCACTGTCATTGCATCCCATGGACAATACAACACCTGAAGCTCTGGGCTGGTATGTGGCTGTGATTAGGGAGCATGCATGTCATTTGCATTTACCCATGCATGGGGGTAGCACACCAGCACACCCTAACAGGGGTAGCAGTACATCCACTTTGTGTGCAGATCTGAAATCCCTGGCTACACCCCTGCCTTAGAAAGATTCTGTCTAATAGCTTGGCAGAAGACACCAGGAGAGAAAGGACTGCTGTGTGACTGGACTTCTCTGCTGAGACTAAAGAAGAAGAACTCTTGTATTTGGACCTTTAATTTAGGGTAAAAACTAACAAACAAAACAAAACAAAAAAGTGTGTGTTTGTCTGAGTTAACTGAACTGAATGGTTATCAGACAGTTATCCAGGTGTAAATCTCAGGTGATTGAAAGAACTTAATAGCTGTGAGGTTTAAATTACTTGTAGAAAGATCTAGTAAGTAGGGAAGGCAGCTAGAAGGAAGCTACATTTACAGACTGCCTTAGAAAGATTCTGCTAATAGGTTGGCAGAAGGCGCCAGGAGAAAAGGACTGCTGTGTGACTGGACTTCTCTGCTGGGACCAAGAAGAAGAACTCTTGTACTTGGATCTTTAATTTAGGGTAAAAACTAACAAACAAAACAAACCAAAAAAAGTGTGTGTTTGTCTGAGTTAACTGAACGGAATGGTTATCTGAACAGTTATCTAGGTGTAAATCTCAGGTGATTGAAAGGACTTAATAGCTGTGAGGTTTAAATTACTTGTAGAAAGATCTAGTAAGTAGTGGGAGTGGCTTAGCTAGAAGGAAGCTACATTTAAAGACTGCATTAGAAAGATTCTGCTAATAGCTTGGCAGAAGACATCAGGAGAAAGGACTGCTGTGTGACTGGACTTCTCTACTGGGACTATATTACCCTCCTTCCCTCCTCCAAAGCTAGTTTTACTTTTAAAGGACAGGACTTGACTGACAACAGGAACTTCCTGTTTGGGAGCAGGAAGTGAGTGATCACAGAGCCACCAAAGACCCACCATCCTAGAAGGGCAGAGTAGCTCTCCGTCCCTCTAGCTGCTGGAGGCCTGCCTCTGAGCAAAGTAAGGGGTCTACTGAGAAATATAGGATATTCTTGTCTCAGAACAGGACAATCAGGAGCTTAAAGGGCACACAGACAGAAAGTAAGGAGAGAGAAAAAAACAGAGGAAAGAGTAAAGATTGCAAACAGTTAAGGGGCCAGAAATAAGACATGATTGGAGTGGTGCAATGCAGTGGCTGTAGAGCAGCAGTCTTCTGGGAGCGTTCTGGAGGATGTGGTGTTGTCCATCTGCAGGCACCTCTCTGGGCTGAGGGAGGAGTTGCTCATCTCCAGGCTGGGTTGGCCAGGATTTGTGGGACCTCCTCTTCCATCCAGGGACCACCAGTGCCACTGCCGTTGCCACAGAGGTTGCCAAGAAAGAGGAGTGGTTGGACCACAGTGGGCTCAGGGAGGGTGAGGGTGGTGGAACAGAGGTGCATCCATCCAGTTGTGCCTCTCCACAGATTCCTATGCCATTCTGGCAAAGTGTGGTTCCTCTATGGAGGCACCCACAGTGGAGACCAAGGAGGATGCTGGGAACCTCCACAAGGAGACCCACAGGAGGGTGGAAGGGGACCCCATAGGGAAGGAAACAACTCCTGGTGGGGACTTCATTGTTAGGAAGGTAGAACTGGGGAGGAAGGGAGAGGGAGGTAAGGTGCTTGCCTGGCACCATGGCTTGGAGGGACAGGGGCGAATCCTCAGGATTGCGGAGCAGCTGCAGGGGAGGTAGTTGGATGTCATTGTCCACCTAGGGACAAATTACCTGGCTAAGAAAGGAATTAGAGAAGTGCAGGAAGAGTTTGTGGAATTGGGGAGGGGCCTTGACAAGTAGCACGCTACGGTTACCTTCTTGGAGGTGCTGCCCATCTATGGCATAGGAGGCTAGGTGTTTCACCATGGGATTCAATCAGTTGCTGAAAAACTGGTGTGGAGCTCGGGGATTTGGCTTCATTTCGGACTGAGGGGTCCACCTGGAGTGATGCAAGCCTATACTGGCATGATGGGCTGCATCTGTCCAGGAGGGAACCAGGATCCTAGGTGATAGGTTTAAATGCTTCATTGGCAAGCATTTAAACTAGCCAAGGGAAGTACTGGAAAGGAGGGGAAATCCTAGCCCCCAAAAATCACAGTAGTAAGTTCAGCAAACACCAACATAGAGGTGTCGATAGGGAGAAGGGCACGGGTAAATGGAGAAAGTGAAAAGGCAAGAAGGACAGGATGGGGCAAAAGGTAAGGCCATCAGGAAATGGAGGTAATGAGTACCAATGCCCGTAGTCTGGGCAACAAGCTCCCTGAGCTGGTGGCCTTGATGGAAGAGGGTTGCCTGGATATCGTAACAGTCACAGAAACATGGTACACAGAGAACCATGACTGGGATGTTAACATACCAAGGTACATAACCTACAGGAGAGACAGGCAGGGAGAAGAGGGGAGGAGTAGCTCTCTATGTAAGGAATGGATAAAAGCAACTGAACAAAGAGTAAACAGGGAGGAGAGGAGACACTGTGGGTCACCTTGGAGACTGGAAAAGGGCACCACAATCCGCACAGGGGTTGTGTCAGACCCCCATGTCAGGGAGGGAATGGACAAGGATGTGATGAAAGGTATTCTTAGAATGGCAGAGAAAGGGAGATACTGTTGATGGGAGACCTGAATATACCAGATGTTAACTGGAACACATTTGCTGCAGCGACATCCAAAAGCAGGGCCATTCTTGATGCCCTACAGGTGACAGGCCTCAGACAGCTAGTTTGGAACCAACTCATGAGGAGCAATCTTAGACCTCATACTCTCAAAGCGGGGGCAGTGAGAGGATCTCAGATCTAGAAGTGGGTTGCCATCTGGGAATAAGTGACCATCAAACAGTGTGGTTCATGTTAAACTCAGCTACAGAGTCAAGCCATACAAAAGTGATGGTACTGTACTTTAGGAGGCTGACTTTGGCAAGATGGGAGAGTGCCTCAGAAAAGCACTAGCAAACAGGCTAGAAGGAGGTGTGGAGCAACAATGGGGAATCATCAAAACTGCCATCACAGAGGCAACAAGCCTTTGTGTGAACAAATAAACAAATCAAAATGAAAGATAAAGCCACTATGGTTCTCAAAAGAGGTGGCTGTGAAAGTCAGGAAGAAAAGATAGTATTCTGGAAGTATAAGGAAACACAGAAGGAGCAGGACAGAGTGCTGTACCAGTTAAGGCAGAAGGAAGCAGGGAGGAAGTCAGAATAGCAAGGCCCAAACTGAGGAAAAGATAGCCAACTCAGTTAAGAAGGGGATAAAACCTTTATGGGTACATCAACAAGCGTGAAAAGACAAAGGGAGGGATAGTGAGGCCAAATAGAATGAAGGGTGGGTGGGCAGAGGGACAGTGAAAAAGCAGGAATACTGAATGAATATTTCTGCTCAGTATTCACAAAGAGGAGGAAGTGCCTAATCCAATTAACAGAAGCACTCTTGATAGGGGGGTCAATCCAGTCCTTTCACAAAGAAAGGGCTCTGCAAGAACTCCTAAAACTGAAGGTGGACAAAGCAATGGGTCCTGATGGAATTCACCCAGAATTCTAAAAGAATTAAAGGAGGAACTAGTGAAACCACTGGCTACTCTTTTTAATAAATCATGGGAGGATGGTGTGGTACCCGAGGACTAGAGGAAGGCAGATGTGATTCCCCTTCACAAAAGTGGGACCAAGACAGAGGCAGGAAACTACAAGACCTGTCTGTCTGACCTCTAATAGTTAGGGAAAGTGATGGATCACTTCTGAAGGAAAAGAATAGTTAGTACCCTAGAGGCCAGTGGGCACAGGGACCCAAGGCAGCATGGGTTCACAGGGGAAGGTCATGTCAGACAAATCTAATAGATTTCTTTGACTGGGTGACCAAAGTAGAGACCAGGGAGGGCTGTGGACATGGCCTACCTAGACTTTAGCAAGGCATTTGACACAGTCCACACAAAATTAATAGTCAAATTGACCAGCCTGGGAGTGGGTCCCAGGGTGGTAGCCTGGTAAAACATTGGCTGGACAACAGGACACAGAAGGTAATTGTAAATGGAGTCCACTCTGAAGAAGAGGGGTTACTAGTAGGGTACCATGAGGTTCAGTAATGGGTCCAGTCCTTTTTAATGTCTTCATCAGTGACATTGCAGAGGGACTGGAAGGAAAAGTATGCCTTTTGCAGATGACACAAAGATCTGCAACAGGGTTGATACACAGGAGGCGTGGAAAGGATGAGAAGGGACTTGGCAAGGTTGGAGGAATGGTCAGAAGTATGGCAGCTAGGATTCAATGCAAAGAACTGCAAAATAATGCACCTGGGAAACAAGAACCCAGGGAAGAATACACATAATGGGGGGTAGTAACATCAACAAAAGGAAAGGGACTTGGGGTAATCATATCAGATGACCTTAAGGTTAGCAAGCAATGTGAGAAGGCAGTAGGGAGGCTGAGGTATACTGGGATGCATAGGGAGAGGCATCAGCAGCAGAAAACAGGAAGTTGTTATCCCTCTGTACAGACAGTTGGTGAGACCCCATCTGAAGTACTGCATCCAGTTCTGGAGACCCCATCTCCACAAGGACATAGACAGGATAGAGGCGGTCAGAGGAGGGCACCTAAAATGGTGCAGGGTCTGCAAGAGAAGCAGTATGAGGAGAGACTAAAAGAGCTTAATATGTATACCCTTGAGGAAAGAAGGGAGAGGGGGACATGATAGAAACTTTAAGTACCTCCAGTGGAATCAACAAAGTCCAAGAGGTAGCATCTTTCAGAAAAGAGATGTGCAAGAACAAAGGGACACAATTTAAAGATAGAAGAGGCGGTTCCAGGGGCAATGTGAGGAAGTATTATTTCACAGAGGGTAGTGGATGCATGGAACAGCCTTCCTGAGGAGGTTGTGGGTCTAAAACTGTGAGAATTCAAGAATGCATGGGACAGACATAAGGCAATTCTTGTGAGGGGTAGGAAGAAATAGGCTGTTGGTTAACTAGAATCTGCAGCCTATCCTGTAGGTAGGAAATGGGCAGACTAGATGGGCCAAGCGGTCCTTATCTGCCGTCAAAGTCTATGTTTCTAAGGTGGTTGACATGGATAAGGTATTTGGAGACCCATTTGAACCAAACATCTGATGAGTGCATGTTGGGAATTGCATTCATTAAGAGCTAAGAACGCAGCTCACAGTCTAAAGCTTACCTTGAGGACAATGGCAAAATGGAAAGCCACATATATTGGGCAGGCGTAAAAGTCGGGAAGTTGCTTGCCAATAGATTGAAAAAACAGAAGACAGCCAGGTGGGTAACAGCCCTGCGGAGACAGTACTACAGGGAAGTTAATTTCAGACCCTGAGGGCATAGCAAATAACTTCTGAAAGTATTATGCAAACTTATATACAGCTCCTTTCAGATCCTGAATATAGCAAAAATCTAAAGCATTTTCTGTGTAATGTTAAGCTCCCGAAGCATAGGCATCTCAACAATCTGAGATGGTTGGGAAATCACCACTCAGGAAATCAGGAGGCAATTGAATGGTTGTCAGCAGACAAGGTGCCCGGCCCTGATGGATATACTCAGTCTTCTATAATGTTTTCATGGAGGAGCTCACCCCCTATTTGAGGATCCTATTTAATTATATGTACTCAACTCCTATCAGGGAGCTGACATTGTTTGAAGCTAGAATTGTGGTACTACACAAGCTGGGGAAAGACATCTAGTCCAGACAGCTATAGACTGATATCATTATTGAATATTGATATAAAGTTATTAGCATGTATGTTAGCTTTCCACCTTAAAAGATATGGAATACACTTATAGGGCCTGACCAAGTGGGATTTATCTCAGGAGACATTCCAGTGATCATTTCAGAAAGATCTGTCATTTGCTTTCCGTCTGGGGAGAACAATGCCGATAAGATTCTGGTCTCCCTCAACTCAAAAAGCATTTGACAGAGTCAGCTGGGTATATTTGCTTGATCTCTTACGAGAATATGGACTACCTTCAGAGTACATTCAATGGACTGCAGTGTTATATGCAGTCCCTTCTGCAAGTGTCCTGTAATGGGGTTAATTCTAACAGCTTTGTATTGACAAGAGGTACCAGGTAGGGCTATCCCTTGTCCCCATGCTTTAATTTATATATTGAACCCTGGCCAGGATAATTAATGTAGCAGAAGAAGTAAGAGGAATAACATTAGGCCTAGATACCTTTAAAATGTCAATGTTCGCTGATGACATCTCCCTGCACCTCTCCTCGTGGCAAGATTCTTTAAAAGTAGTGTTGAGAATAATAGAGGATTTTAGCCTACTGTCTGGTTATAAACTAAATCGACATAAAACAATTGTTTTATCCTTGACACTGTCTTGCACCAAAGAGAGGTGGAAGAGTTAGGTTTGAGATGAGCTTCAAACTCTATTACCTTTTTAGGAATTGAACTTACTTCAGATATTAATAAATTAAGAACGCTAATATAGATCCTATAGTCATACAGATGCAGCAAGATCTAAAGAGATAGTAATGCTCTCCACTATCCCTCTGGGAAGAGTTAATATAATTAAGATGGTTATTTTCCCAGACTAAGTAAACCCCTTTCTATGTTGAACCTACCTCTTCCAAGATCATGGTTTAAAAGATAGATTCCATTTCATCTGCTTTTCTGTGGAAGGACAGAAGACCCAGACAATCCATAATTAAACTGGTTGCAGGGAGGGACAAGGAGGGAGAACTTGGCATCCTTCATCTCTTCCTCTATTATTTAGCCTTCCAGAGTTGTAAAGGCCTCTATTGGTTGACCCTTCTGGAACATCCCCTACTGAAGTTAGCTTTGGCTTAGAATAGAGAGAGATATGGCCTCTTGCCCATCATGTATCTCCAGCTTCATTACTTACACCCTCTTAATAAGTTACCTCAGTCTTGGAAACATACTCCTATAGCATGGGCACTGAATGCCCATACTAATTATGTGCATATTTTAAACTCGATAATAGGCTAGATTTAGGTCAGCCGCTTTTTAATAATCTGAATCCACAAATAGGAAATCGGATCATTTTTCCTCCTTTTGGAAAGATCTGAAGGATGCTACTTTGTCAGACCTGATTTCGCAATAAGGTGGTTCCCCAGGAATTTCAACAAGTTTTCCATCTGTCAGAACTTCCCTCTTTAAATATCTGCAAGTTAAGCAATGTGTCCAATCTATTCGGTACCACCACCTTGGTCCTCACAGACCCTCTAAATTTTTTACAATGCTATTCCAATTGGCCACCCAATCTAAACCCATCTCTCAGGTATACAAGCAGCTGTCCTGTAGGGCAGGCCAACTATTCTTTGGCAGGTTTTTACTGGCAACATGCGAGACCTTTCCTATGATACCACAACCTGAAATCGATTTGGAGAAGTATTTACAGATTTTTAAAGCAAGATAGATTTAGTCTGATTAGATTCAATATCCTCCATAATCTGTATTACACACCAATTAAACTTCAGCTCATGGGTAAGAAACAAAGTAGGGTGTGTCAGAGGTGTCATCAAGAGCCGGTTCTCTTATGCATCTGAAATGGTTCTAATTTTTGGCAACAAACTGAAAAGTCTTTGAATCCCTTATTTGAAGGGATGTGTAATTTTAATATTGAAACATGTGTACTTGGCAACCTCTCAGCTGTATCCTTGCAGGCACACAAGTATTATATGGCTCTTACCTCCACAGAGACATTGCTTCTTCTTATGCGATTATTAGATTAAGGCACATTACCCCCCTTTAGAGAATTGATCAGGAATTACATATAGCCTTTTACACACAAAAAGTTGATAGCGCACAATTCCAAGTGTTAAACAGTTTTAATAGGAGGATTTGAAGGGTAAGGAAGCCTTGGATAACCAGTCGAATTGAGATCCCCTAGAATAATAGTTTTGAGGGTCTCATGTCCATAATAGTCAATAGGTAAGACAGGAGCTGGGACCCAGCAGATGGAGGCCTGTAACACCCTGTAACCCTGATAGCCATTGAGTGGCATGTTTCAACCTTGAGGGACAGACATTCAAAGCCATTGCGATAGAGGAGGAGTCAATGGTAGTGACTGTATATTTGTCCTTGACATGAATGGCTACCCCACCACCCCAGTCTGCCAGTCAGCTCTGAACAGCCAATAGTTAGGGATGTTAACCTCCCTGTCAGGGTAGAAGATCTGAGCCAGGATTCTGAGACTACCAGCACATCTGGTTCGGTATGAATGACCGAGGTCTGGATTGATGTAAACCTTTTGGAGACTGCAAACATTAGCGTGATAAAGCTCATTCATCTAACCCTTGTGAGGTTGGACAGAGATGACAAGGCTTCTGTAGGACCAGGGTTTAGTTCAACATTGCCTGAGCACAATAGGAGGAGAAACACAATTTTCTTTAGGCAGCCAGAGATAATTTGAAAGCTCTAATTCTTCCACGACTGCTTGGAATGACAGAATGAGAGTGCTGGGACCTGCTATTTACACAGTGCTGTCCTAAGGATGCAGCTACTAAAACTTTTGCCACATGGCAACAAGTGGCATTATTGCTGGGGATATAGGGGGCATACCCTGTATGGGTAGAGAGGTACAGGTCCCACCTCAGAATCTACATCAGACTGATGCAAGTATGGAAGCGCAGGGTGCAACATAAGCTGTGAGATGAGTTGCTGTACACATAGCACTGTGACAGAGGGTCTGACTTCCCTGGGAGTTATTTTGGCCCAGGTGATACACTACATAAGGCACCAGCCATAGGAAGATGAAGAGAGGGAGCCAGGTATCAGTCCTCATGTTGACGCCTTATAGTGAAAAATAGTAAGCTATGACTACGGCAAAGTGTTTTTATCTGTAGATGGCATAGTCAGATTACAGACTCCTAGAGAATCACCAGACAGAACAAGACAAGTCGGAGTGTGCAGGTATTTGGGGACTTCACAGGGCTGAGCAAGATAGCAGATGGCACCAAGCCTATATGATCACTGAAGATGTGCGGTCTCCCTTGGTAGCTGGTACTTTAAAAGAAGGAGGATGCTGCCAAAGAATGCTGCACCAATGTGGTATAACCCCATTGTATGAGATGGTAATGTGTGTGGTAAAGTAGGCTGCACCAATATGGTCTTACACCGCTATATGAAATGGTAATATACAGTGCTGTTAGCCTATGGAGATCGCGATGTGAGAGCGTTTTAGATAGATGGAAAGGAGTAGACCAAAGAATGAGAGGGGGTGGGGAAGGCTGTCTATATAATAATGAGCCTAGAGGGGATGGGCGGGTGGATGAAAAAATGCGGATTTGCAATACTTCTTTGCTGAAAGTGTCCATGCTTGTGGTCTTGGCGGCTGCTAAGGAAGCCGCCTGCCGGTGGCTGCATGTCCCATGGCACATGAGCTGGGAGCCCTGGAGGGATTAGTCTAGTGATAGGTAACAAGACCAGGGTAGATGAGAACTGGGCAGTACCCTTGGGGATTTAATAGAGGTCAGGGACATGGTGGGTGGGTGGGTGTGGCTGGCAGTAGCCTGTGGTGGAGTGAGCTAGAAGGCCAGGGCAGGGTTTAAGTGTATTTAATCAGGACCAGAGGGGGGCAAAAGTCAGGCAGCTAGGGCTCCTTTCTGAGGTAATCAGTCCCTGAGGGCAAGTCCGTACCTGAGCTTCTGTGAAGGCTGGTGACTTCAGACCTGGACTGCAGATGGCAGTCTGGCAGGTCAGGTTTGTCAGAGAACCACAGCTGTGGCTCTCAGACCACCTGAGATTCTGTGAGGGGCTGGTGGCTTAGACCCGGACTGCATATGGCAGTTTGGCAGGTCAAGTTCACAGAGAACCACGGCTGTGGCTCTCTTTAAAATATTTATTTTAAAAATAATACAGATTATCAGATGTTGTATGTAATATAACAACACTTTATTATTTAAAAATTAGTTTGTAATTATATTTCCTTTGTCTTCTGCCTCTTTCAGATGCCCTATTGTCAGCTTTGGATCTAATTCAGGTCTATTTACTTTCTTTCAATACCCCAGAACAGTGAATGAACTGTTATGAGACTGATTCTCTAGGGGTCCTCAGTGAACTTTACCTTAAGCATTTCAGAACTTTCAGGCCTTGTGTTTTTTTTTTTGAGAATATTTTTGTAACCTACATAGCTGGTATAACTATAAATAAATAGTATATACCAACATCATTAAAGATTTATTACATTTGAAGCTGATTTTGAATTTTGGGTTACCATAAATATTTTAGATGTTCTTTTCACCATGGATCTAACATAGATATTATTCTAATACCTCAGAATATGAATAGATTGCCAGGAGACTGGTTTACTGGGATGTCCTTGATGTATATTACTTGAAAGTGTTTTAATGCATGGGATTTCTAATAATGTTTCTTGTAATCTATTAAATAAGTTAAATTATAAACAAATAGCTTAAAAGGATTGATATTGAGGATTTTCTATCATTTGAAAATGTAGATGCAATTTGCTTTATTATAAATATATATTGTCTTTCAGCACTGATGAATGTAAGTGTTTTAACTGGTTTTATAATGATGTTTATGTAACTGTTTAACTGATCACTTATTTGTTAGTTATGGGGCTCCACCCTTTTGATTAATTAATTCTGATATTTAAGGGTCACTTGATCTTGTTTCTTGCACCCCAAGGAAGACTCTGGTTAGGAGTTGAAGCGTTGGGGTTTTAACTCTCTCTTACCATTGTCGTTGAGCTGCATTATTAATTTTTATCTAAGTTCTGAACACATTTCTTTGAAAAAGCATTTTGGAAATCTTGCAGCTTGTGTGCCTTCACTTCCTTTGGTTTCTATTTACTCTGGGAGCAGCTGCCCTTTGTGAAGAAAGCACTGGCTAATTTGCCTGGGTGCCAGCACTACACATTTTGAACTGCAACCATGCTTGTATCTGGTTTAAGAATTACCTGTTCAGCCAGAAACAAAAGTTAATTAGCAAGACAATTTATCTGAGCAAAGGGACATAAACGATGATGTTCCCAGGGCTCAGTACTGGGTCCCTTTGCTATTCTCATTATTTATAAATGACATGCTTGGTAATTGAGGGGGCTAACCTACAACTGTATGCAGATGATGCTGTGCTTTACAGATGGGCAGACATCAACATCTGTAACTGACCAATCACAGCCAAGGAGGTGTACTGTATACAGTACAGTGTTCCTTGAGGGCTCAGTCAACAGCCAGCCATGGTGGCGTATGGAGGCTGTGCTGGTCACCAGTCTATGGTTGGGATGGGGGTGTGGGGTGATGGGCCACCTTAAATAGGGGTGAGGCGGGACTCTAGACTACCAGGGAATAGGGTTTCTGGTTTGGGGTCAGCGATCAGTGACAGCGAAGGGGGCACTACACTATGGCAACTTTCTTTCACATGTTGGATGTGCAATTGAGGACTGGGCTGGGACACTACACTATGGAAAAATGTTATGTATTATGTGATCAGTGTTCAGGGAGGGGCCACTATACTATGGAAAAATATTTTACAACATTGGGTGGGCAATTGGGGATGTGGAGGCCACTACACTATGGAAATATGTATTGTTACAATGTTAGGTGGGTGATCGTGGACGGGAGGGTGGGTGGCACAGTACCTCCACCAACAACTAGGGTTGCATGGATTACTGCCAGGTTTTTATTGGTGAAACTTTGCTCCATTGATAAAAGGCTGTCAACTTTTGCTTGTTAAAATAGTGTGAGTCTCAGCAATAATGCAGTCTGAAAATAACGCTGTTGATCATAGTTAGGTTTTTGAAGAAAAAAAGACTTTTCTCTCCATAGCATCCAGTTCTTCTTAAGTTTAGTAATGCCAGCTGTGACAAGAAGTAACAGAAACAAAGTCACAATCATAAATAAGTAATATAATGAGAACATAGACTAGGAAACCAGTGGTAACCCAAATGTGAAGAAAAAAAAAAAGGCAATGTGTTAATGCATGGTTAGTGACAGTTACTTATGAAGCAATTTGAGGCACCATAGGTTTGCAAAGGAGTGCAGTAATTACTCTGTGGAAATTTCCATTCCAGTGCAGGTGATGCTCCTGCAAAAAGACTGCAGTGGATGTGCCTTCACTGGCAGCAGGTAAAAGACAATGCACCCCAAAGGTTGTAAATAAAGTTTCCTGTATGACTAACTGTCATATCCGTAATATTCACACACAACACTGTAACCTCACCGTGCTGAAACTGTTTCTGCCGTACATTATTAGTACTGGTAGAAAAAGCTGACATTGTTGACTTGTGGCACAGCAGTATATGCATTTCACACCTGTTCTTCAAACACTTTAGTTAAGTTACCAGTGTTATCTCTCATCATAGGAAGAGACATTTGCTGCAAAATAAGGATAGCTTGCTTTGACTTGCTTTTTAGAAGACTGTTCATCATTAGGTGATGGAAATCTTTAGCATGTTTTGATCTCTAAGCCTCATCTTCCCAGTTGCTCACTGATATATTACATGTATTTTATACCCCTGATTCATACTCTAAAACAACTCCTCTGCTTCCTCTACCCTACTCCAATCCTTAGTTGAATTCCCTCACCAAATACTCCTCTGCCCCACCTCTCCCCAAGCACCCCAAATATCATTCTATAATATACCTGTGAAAAGAAAATGGTCCCATGCTGCAGAGAGACATTTTTATGTTTGCTTGTGTGCATCATAAGAAACATTATGCAGCAGCTTAGGAGAGAAGCGAGTTGTGGAGGTGAGCTGTGCAGCCAATGCTGCCACTGCATTTATGGGCTTGGCCATCTTTATCCAATGCAGTGGCATGCTGCTGCTGACACTACTTCAGCAAGCATGTCCACCAACTTGAAAAGAAATTGGCGCTGCAATGAGGGCGCCCCATCATTGCAGGGTGTGACTTGCCTGCCGAGACATTTCTATTCACCCCACTCTCTCCGTTGTCCATTGCAGGAGCAAGAGTGCAAGTAAACCTCCCACTTCCTCCTACTGCATGCTGTCCACCGCTCCCTCCATTCCCCACCCAGGCACCTTCACTTTAAGTAAACCTTCCCACTCCCTCCCAGTGTGTGCTGTCCTCACCAATCCCTCAGTTCCCAGTCCCAGCACATAAGTAGATCCTCCGCTCCCTCCCATGCGTGATATCTGCCCACTCCTCTGGTCCTAGCATGTAATTAGACTCTCCACTCCTCCCACTGCATATTGTCCACCCACTCTGGTTCTTACATAATTAGACCCTCCAGCTCCTCCCACTGCATGCAGTCCACCCTGCTTCCTCCGTTCCCAGTCCCAACATGTAGTTATATCCCCACCTCCACTGCATGCTGTCTGCCCCTCTCCTCCGTTCCCAGTCCCAGCACATAATTAGACTTCCCACTTCCTTCCACTGCATGCTGTCTGCCCCTCCCTCTGTTCCCCATACTAGCAACAGGAGTGAAGTAAACCCTCCTGCTCCCTCCCACTATGTGCTGTCTGCCTGCTCCCTCTGTTCCCAGTCCCATCTTGTAACTAGACCCTCCCACTGCATGCTGTCAGCCCACTCCCCTCTGTTCCCAGTCGGCATGTAATTAGACCCTCCCCCCTCACATGGGTGTAGGCAGGCATATTCCAAGCACTCCATGGTGTGCAACTTTTTAGGGGGTAGCAGATAGGCTCTGAACTGCTTCCTTTTTTCATGAAAACTAACAAAGAAAATACTGAACCTTTCTGTAATTTTACTCATAGGAGTCAAAACTGGAAGGACTGGTCACTAATAATCTTTGCATCCCAAGGACAATACAACTTTACAGGCTTTGGGCTGGTATTTGGGTGTCTTAGAACAATACATAGCATTTGTATTTACCCATGCATGGCAACAACCACTGTCATGAGATACAAAAGTTGTATTTATTGTGCTAAATAAGGCAACAAAACACGGTCCTGGTATACACTGTATATTGTCTGGCTACACCCTGGGGTGGGTAGATCACTCTAACAACAGGGATGGGGTAGCAGTGAGTCCACTTGGTGTGCAGATCTGAAATCCCTGGCTACACCTTCTCCCTCCCACTGTGTGTTGTCTGCCCTGCTCCCCCATTTCCCCATCCCAGCAACCGGATTAGAGAGAAGGAAGAGCCAGGAGTTGTGTACACTGCACATGAACTCGGAGCTTTGGTCAGTTCACAGGGCAGCATGTGTCAGAGGTCCATTTTAAATGATAAAATGTTTTCTTTGTAAAGCTGCAGCAGCTCAGTGCGATTGGTAATGGGAGTACAATTCAAGTCCAAGAGCCTGAGTAATGGGGGTACTGACCAAGATTCACAGCGACAGTCTCAGCATAATATGAGTACTACTGCATTGAAAGTGAACACATAGAAGCACTCTTTGTTATGAGTATTCCATTTTTGCTGTACTTTTGTAGAAACAGTGAGCCACAGAAATGAAGTGTGCTGCCAGTGAGAATGCAACCCAAGTGCAAAGCACTAATGTAAGCAACACATGGCCACAGAAGTGCCTCTACTGTCAGCATGTATTTGAACTTGCCAGCGTGTGGTATAGTGTGAGGCAGGTACAAATGGTGGTTGCATATTGGTTGCATCATGAGCAAGGTTCAGAGAGAGAAGGAGAGCAACAGCTCTTCTTGCCTCACTCATCCAGTTCAGTACATATTTAAAAATTCTTTATGTAAAAGTCATGTCATGTAGGTTAATGTGCAATCAATCAGGAAATGCCGGTACTCTTGACAGTAGCAGAGCGTGCAACTTCAGTGGTGGCAGGTAGCAGTTTTTAAATGTGGTACAAAAAATTGGAAACAGAAAGTTGATTCTGAAGTTGTGTGGCAAAGGGAGCATGAGTTGTTTGCAGAATGTGTGAGTGAGGTGTGTGTGTGCGTGTGTTTGTGCATGTGTGTGTTGGGGTAGGTCATCACTTGCTAAAGGAGGAAAAAATTGGCTGACATCCTTTTTAACATTCTGCTCAGGCACTGATTTGAGTTCTGACAGGTTGGAATTGATCTTGTTTTTCACCAGTCTGTGCTGGCACATAAATGTACCCTCTTGCCATGGAACTCAGCCAGTCAGAGGCTAGGAAATTTGCAAACCATTTTCTAAAATAATTTACATAGCATTAAATGCTACAGCTGCATAGATGGCAGGGGCAAACATAACATACCCTAAAGGTCTTGTTTTTGCAACTTATTTCAGACTACACTTTGATGGCATCTAATACTTGGTGCATGGGACTTGCATTACAAACTCAGGAATTTTCCATCCCTGTACCAAAGGGATGTCCACAAGACCACATTTATTTTTTTCTAGTGTGTATCATTATTGGGGCCACTTGAGTGCATCTTGGGGCATCTTACATCTGTGTCTTAAAGAAAACTGGACACAAGGACAAGGTACTCCACAAGCACCTATTGTCATTGCTGCACCTCTATATTCTATTATCAGTGTCAGTGGCTCAGTAGGTAGCACACTCGCCTCTGAGACCGGGAGATCAGAGGGCTGTGGGTTCAGTTCCCACATCTGGCACTTGGGTTAATATCCCAGTACTGACACTGTAGTGCAGCATGAGAGGGTGCTGCACTTCTGAGGTACCATCTTTCGGATGAGGCGTTAAACCGAGGTCCCATCTGCCTGGATTGGTGGTAGTTCAGGTGGATGTTAAAGATCCCATGGCACTTATCAAAGAGTAGGGAATTTCCCGGTGTCCTGGCAAAATTTCCTCATTCACTAAAAATACCACCAACAGCTTAATCTGGTTCAAGGTCAGTTGGTATTCATCTGTATCCCCCTCCACGGGTTGTGCCTGAAAATAGGCAGGATTTGTCTAGTGCACTTACCGGTCAACAAAACTAAATAAAAAATAATCATACTTTGGGTAAGTCTGCAATGTACCAGCGCACACTGTATTGAAGTGGTGGACTTTAAACTCAAGTGCTGTCAGTCCTTCACTTATTGGCAGCACTAAATGTACCACAGTGTGCTGTACCAGAGTCGAAGTGTATATAAGCTAGATAAACTGAGAGCTATGTCCTTGTGCTGTAGTGTGCCTGGCATAAAAACGTGAGACAATGATGACAGGAGACCAGTGGTCCATCCATTCTGCACTAACAACCTATCGTACCCTCAAGACCTTTTGTCAGTATGGGGTATTTACCACTTTGCTCCCTAACTGACTACTTCCCCTGAGTAAATTATTAGCCTGCAACTCTGTCCCAGCCATGCTTGAAACCAACAAGGGTTTTGTGCCCACTACCTCTGCTGGTAAACTCTTGAGATAGAGGCGGGGGTGTGGAGTGTGAGGAAGCTATGTGCACCAACAAGACTCTGAGTTGAGGCAGGGTCTTTTCTGCTTCAATTTTTGTGGCCATTTGCCCCCTTTACTGCCTTTTTCTAAGTTGCAGCTCTCTGAACCCCTCACCCCATACTTACCTCCAGAGCCCGTGCAACGATCTTCGTGGACCAGAAATATGTCTGCACTCTTCAAAGCCAACTGTGAACTGAAGAAATGCTGTATAATGGCAGAAATGTTTTTATTTTCAACTTAGGTGGATATCTCGCCATTTTTGCTAATTTTGCTCCAAATTTTCAACATGGGGTTCCTGGTACTCCTCCTCTTGAATTCAGTCACTTTCATTTCATTATTTGTTCCTGAAAGGTGCTGAAAAAATTCAAAAATTACTGTTACGAGCATGCACAGCGTGGTTTTCATGCCGCTCATAACTTCGAGAAATTTTTATATTTTCACTCCAGATTTTCAACATTGCCATTTTTCACACCTCCTTATGAACAGTACAACTGTCATTGTTCACATCCTGCCCAAAATGTGTTTTCACACATCCGGTGCACAATGGCGCAGTTGTTGAGAAATCAATGTTTGGGACACATTTAGAAAATCACTGACACTGTTGATGAGCTGAACTCCCAAAATGCCTATGTTGGAAATTTGGTGACAAAATTCCACAAAATGCCTATGTTATGAGCGCAGCATTACGCATTCCATGCACACCAGAAGTTCGAGAATTGTTAATGTTTTCACTCCAGATTTTCAACATTACCATTTTGCATGCCTCTTTAAGAACAGTACAGTTGTCATTTCTCAAATCATGCCTGAAATGTGGTTTCACACAACTGGCGAGAATGGCACGATCACTGTGGGACATCAACGTTCAAGACAGATTAACAAAATCATAGTGCCACTGTTCATGAGCAGAGTTCCCAAGTGCTTTCATGAGGTGGGGTGACAAAAAGCCCATGTTGAAAATGTGGAGTGCAAATACTCAACAAACGCCAGGGATGTTGGGGTTTCTAACCATAACATCCCACCCTGTAGAGACTGACCGGCATCAGGGAGTGACTTTGGATTTTCAGCTGTAATACACATGCCATTCCACCCCACCCCCACCCTGCAGCCACTGACAGGCATTGAGGTGTACCTTGGACTCTTGGCCCCAAAGTTCACCCCATTCTCCTATACTGCACCCATTTCAGCATATGTCCTTATGGAATGGGTGACTAAAGCCAACATCCCAAGGCACATCTCAATACTTGTCAGTATCTGCACTATACGGTGAGGTGAAATGGTGGAGCGTTAGGTAATGACCCAAAGGCACACCCCAATGTGTGTCCATCTCTGCAGGGTGGGGTGGGGTTGCGCCACTTCAGTACTTCACTACCCTTCCTATTCTGCATCTGTTGACCTCATGCACTTCCAATGCTAATATCAGCAAGCAAACATTCGGCATTGACAAATGCTTATTTTGTATGTGGCTGACTTTGAAAATGCCAACAGTTCTCCCATGAATTTATCCCCATTTACATTTACAAGCCACTCTGCACACCCATTACTTACCTCAAGCCCCTCTATCCACCATCACCATCACAGCAGCTAAAATGCATCACAGTAAGGATCTCTCAATGTGCAGATCCACACACAGCCAAGATCTGTGGTTCATTGCCCTGTGTCCGGGGCATGTAAGATGGCCAATGCACAATGTAATGTATGTTGCCAGCCTGTCAAGGGATATCTGTGCCTCTGGAAATGCTCTAGGGACCCTTGTTGTTGTTTCCTCCCTCTATTATGGTTCTGGACTGTTAACCCTCATTTCCTCATAGCCTTTCTGTCTCTGTCTCTCTAATCTGGACAGGCAAGTCAAATATTTATTTCAGCATCTTTTGCTGCTCTGTAAACACAGCCCCAGTCAGGCTCTGAAAAGTAAATAAATCCTTTTGAGAGATTTATGTGCCTGTAAAATTTTATTGTGACCTACTGCTATATCTCTCCCTTCTGTTTTTCTTCATCCCTATCCTGCCTTGGCTCTGTCCTTTTCACACAACCGCTCTGATGGTTGGAAAGGAAAACAAACTTAGATTCGGGTTGCCAGTGCCTGTAATTTCACCTAAAGCCCCTACAGTCTCTCTCTGTCTCCTCCTCTTCATCTAGATGACACAATTTTAATATTTATTTTATTAGCACTCTCTGACACATTGTACACCACAATAAGGCATGTAAAACACAATCAAGAAGACACAACTCAATATTTGTTTTGCCATCCTGCCTTTGACCAGTGCATTAGAGAATGTGTGTGTGACTATAGAACTGCTGTGGGGACCCCCCGATATCTCTCTCTCTCTCTCTCTCTCTCTCTCTCTCTCTCTCTCTCTCTCTCTCTCTCTCTCTCTCTCTCTCTCTCTCTCTCTCTCTCCTCTCTCTCTCTCTCTCTCTCTCTCTCTCTCCTCCCTCCTCCCTCCCTCTCTCCTCTCTCTCTCTCTCTCTCTCTCTCTCTCTCTCTCTCTCTCTCTCTCATCCCCCAATCTAGATGACACAAGTACATTAATTATTTATTTTGCCAACTTGCCCATACCCTGTATTAACTGCCATAATAATGCCTACAAAAATATTTTATTTGGGATTTCTGTGACTCTAAAATTATATTGGGCCACAAGCATTTGCTATCTCTTTCATCTGGAACTGGATTATTGATAGAAAACTCATGTATATTTTTTGTTAGTCTACCATTCCTCTGTACATTACCCACATCAATACACTGATGGTTACAGAAATAAAATACACTTTCACTTCTGATTTCTGTGACTGCAAGGCTGTATTTTGCCAGCCTGTCCTCCGCCATTCACACATTGTCAAACTGATGGGGCTGGCAGTACAGTTTGAGGCTAGAGTAATAATCTGAGAATGAGCTTGGTACATTCAGCAGAACTGGGTTTGATTCCACAACCTCCACTTGTGTACTATGTGACTAAGAGCAAGTCACTAAGAAAAATTACTCACCTTAGTAATGTTGTTTCTTCTAATGGAGTCTTGTTGTATTCTGACATTATGCAGTTAGCCCCAGCACTTGAACTGCCCCAGAGAGGAAAGAGTAAACTATATGCAGCAGCATAGAACATTGAGCTCAGAGCTCGTTTTTCAAACCTCTGTCTCTGGTACTTACCAGTGTAACCATCAGATTCTTACGAGCAAACTAACTAACTACTAATTATGGAAATTGTTTACTCTATAGCCAAGGGCAACAATTCTGGACCTAAAAGATTCAAGTTGAGAACCCAAGAGAAAAGGTAGTGACAATATATATGTGTGTGTGTGTGTGTGTGTGTGTGTGTGTATATATATATATATATATATATATATATATATATATATAATATATTAAACACAATAGTAATAATAATAATAACACAACGATCCCACCCTTAAGAGGGAGGGTATAAGGTACACCCCTGAGGTGTAAACACTGTACCTGCCAGACCACTCTGAAAACTAGATTCTGAGAGGGAGGCAGGAGGGAGGTCAGAATATAGCAAGACTCTGTTAGAGCGAAACAACATTACTTTGGTGAGTAATTTTTCTTCAAACAACGTGAAGTCTTGCTGTACTCTGACATTATGCAGACTACCAAGCAGTTCCCCTGGAGGAGAATGCAGAACCTACTTTGGGAACAAGCTCTGCAGTACTGCTGTGCCAAACCTAGCATCACTCCCTAGCCTGGATGTCCAGAGAGTAATGCTTGGTGAATGTATGGACTGTTTTCCACATGGCTGCTTTACAGACTTCTAGCAAAGGTATATCTCTGGCTGCAGCCAGAGTAGCAGCTGCACCCCTAGTCAAGTGAGCCTTCAGGACTGGAGGGGTGTTTTGTCCAATTTGTCATAGCAGAAATGTATACAAGAGAAAATCCACCTGGCAATAGTCCTTTTAGTTGCAGGCTTACCTTTCCCACTTTACCATAAGTGCGAAACAATTGAAGACAGTCATTTCTGTGTGCCTTAGTAAGCTCTATGTAGTAGCTAAGAGCCCTTTAACATCTAAACTGTGTAATCTTCTTTCTCCTGAAGAAGAAAGGTCAGTGAAAAACACAGGGAGCGACATAAACTGGTTCAGATGAAAGTCTGATACCACTTTGGACAAGAACCTCCTATTGGTTCTTAGGACCACTTATCCCTATGGAAGGAGATGAAGTCAGGTTAACCGGACAGGGCCTGTAATTCACTAATCCGCCTGGCAGAAGTAATAGCTGCCAGGAACACAGTTTTCAGGTTAAGTACTTCAGCTCAGCTGAAGCCAGAGGTTCAAGGGTGACTGCATAAGCTGAGCAATGCAGACATTAAGGTCTCAAGCCAGAGTAGGCTCTCTAAAGGGAGGGTTAATATGAATTAGACCTTTGAAAAACTTACTGAAAACAGGATGAGATGCTAGGAAAAACCCTTTCCTGCTGAAAGGAATGCAGAGACAGCTGCTAGGTGAACCTTCAGAGTTGCAGGCCTAAGGCCTGGACCATTAAGATGAACCAGATAATCTAAGGCTGTGGATATGTCTGCAGAATCAGGCACAATGCCTTTCTGAGAACACCAAATGCTGAACCTCTTCCATTTGGAAGTATAGATTTTCTAGTAGAAGGTTTCCTGGAGACCTTCAAAATATCCAGAACTCCCTGAGAAAGGTGCAGGCCTGCATATTCTAACTCTTCAAGAGCCAGGCCTTGAGCTTCAGAGACTGGAGATTGGGGTACTAGATCCTCTACTGGGAGGAGGACAGGAGATTGTATCTCTTGGGAAGAGACAGGGATGTGACACTGCCAGAGACAACAGTAGAGGATACCAAGGCTGTCTGGCCCAATCTGGAGCCACTAGTATCACTGTGCAGGGTTGAGCTCTGGTTTTGATCAGGACTCTGAACAGCAGAGGAAGGAGGAAGGCATAGAGAAACCGGTCCTTCCAATCTAGAATAAGAGCATCCAGAGGCAGATTCCCCAGGACTGGAGGTCTGCAACAAAACAGAGGAAGTTGGTGATTGTCCAGTGCTGCAAGATTTATCTCTGGAGTGCCCCACCTGGAGAAGATGACCTGTAGAATATGAGGGTCCAGGGACCATTCATGATGTCCCTGGGAGATTCTGCTCAGAGCATCTGCTTGTACATTGTCCTTCCTGTAAGGTGAACTGCTACAAGGGAAGTCTGAAGAGAATAAGCTAGAGACCACAACTTCATGGTTTCTGTGCACAAGGCCATGGACGAGTGCCCCTCTGTGTGATGTACCACATTGTGGTGGTGTTATCTGTTCTAACTTGGACCACCTTGCCCCTGACTGAGTCTGAGGAGACCTGAAGGGCAAGGAAAACTGCCCTGAGTTCCAGAAGACTGATATGAAGGAGATGCTCTTGTGGAGACCAGACCCCTTAAGCCATGAGGGCTCCCAAATAGGCTCCCCACCCTAGGAGAGAAGCATCTGTAGTTAAGACTACTGAAGGGCTTGAGACATAAATGGAACTCCTTATCTGAGGTTGTCCTGGTTCAGCCACCACTGGAGAGCTTGGACCAGAATCTGAGTCACTGGAATCAGTTTGGAGAGATAGTGTCTTCTCTGAGACCAAAAGGACTTTAGGTGAAACTGAATGTCCCTCATCTGAATCTGGCTCCTGTACCACTGCAGTGGAAGCTGCCATGTGTCCCAGGAGTTGGAGAAACTGTTTTACTGGATGAGAGACCACAGGTCGAAAAGAGGAAGCAAGATCTATTAAGGCCTTCACCCTTGCCAGGGGAAGAAAAGCTTTTGCTTGGACATTATCCAGTTCTATTCCTATGAAAGTAAGAAGTTGTACTGGTTTGGGGACAGACTTTGGAAGATTGAGAAAAAAACAGAGAACTGAACAAGTCTTGAGTGGTTTGCAGAGCTGACTTGACCTGGTCTGATGACTGACCTACAATTAGCCAGTCATCCAGAAATGGGACAATGGAAATACCTAGTCTTCTGGAGGTCAGCTACTACTACTGCAAGGCACTTTGTGAACACTCTTGGAGCTGATGTTAGGCGAATGGCATGGCTCTGAACTGGTAGTGGCCTGAAGGCAACTCGAACCTGAGGTACTTTCTGTGGGAGCACCTGATAGGAAAATGGAAGTAGGCATCCTTGAGATCCAGGGATGCTAGCCAATCCCTGGCCTAAAGAGGAAGGATTATTCCCAGAGTCACCATTTTGAATCTGGGTTTTGAAATGTGTTTGTTCAAATACCTTAGGTCTAGGATGGGTCGCCACTCTCCTGTCTTCTTTGGGGTAAGAAAGTACCTGGAGTACAGGCCTTTTCCCCATGTTGAGTAGGAGCCTTCTCTACAGCTCTGAGAACCAGAAGAGAAACCTCTGCCTCTAGGGCAAGGGTCTCTGAGATTGATGCAGGTGGAAAAAACCTGGCCCTCTTTTTTGGAAACTTTCTGAAGCTGAGAGACAGTCCCTTGGCTTAGTACTTCCAGGACCCACTTGTCTGAGGTAACAGACTTCCAGGCCTGAAAGTAGTAAGGCAGCCTGCCTCCCACTTGGATTGGGGAGTCAACCTGGGCTGACACATCAGGGTATCTGCTTGGTAGGAGCCTTAGACTGGGAGGAGGGAGCAACCCTGCTCATCCCCTCCTGCCGTCCCTCGGAAGAACCCCCTCTGTGGAAAGGTAGAGGAGGCCTGGGTTGGTAAAAGCATGTAAAAGGGCCTGCCCTGCCCCTAGACTGCTGCTTTTATGGAGTGGCCTGCCTTTCCTTTGCCTGTGCACTCCTGTAAGTGGCCCTGTATTCATCCATTTTCTTCATGTAAGCCTCTGTCTGCTCCCCAAACAGAAAATTACCCACTACAGGAACATCCATAGCCTTGGCCTGGGTATCCTGTGAAAGGCTAGTACATCTGAGCCAAGCATGTCTTCTGAGAGACACAGATGTAGCCATGACTCTCGATGCCACATCATTGGAGTCCACAGCAGCATGAAATTGCACTTTAGAGGCCTCAATTCCATCTGCATCACTTCCTTCAGCTACTTGGCTAGCTGTGCGGAGGCCTGTTTGGCTAGTTCCAGAACAGTATCCCACCTGGACTTCTGGTATCTGGCTGTGTAGGTCATATAGTTTGCCTGCCTGAGTCCCAAAGAGGATGCCAAATATTGTTTTTGGCCATGGCATCAACTTTCCTGGAGCCCTTGTCCAGGGTGTGTGAAGCCAAAGGAATGTTAGCCCTGTCACAGGCTGCAGCCTGAACTACTAACCTATGGCTGCAATGAGTGTAAAGGAACTCCATACGAGCATGATAACATATACCTCCTGTCCATGCTTTTATCCACAGGAGGTAAGGAGTTAGAGTTTGTAAAATTTTTTGTGTCTGTTTCCCCAAGGACTTGTGAAGAGGGCTAGACAATCTCTTGGACTCTGGGATGTCCATCGTTTCTACAAAATTAGGCTCTTCCTCCTCCTCAGCAGCTTCAACCATAGGGAGCTGGAGGTTTCAGCCACCTTCTTGTAAAACAAGGCGTGTGAAGGGACTCAGAAAGCCTGGGAGGAGACATTGAGGCCTGTCTGGGTAGATGTCCGGTTCAATGGGCACATCTAGACCCTCAAGGTAGTCATCTTTGTCCTCATTGTCAGGATAGTCTTTGTCTCCCTCCCTCCTCATAGAAAGCATCTGGATCATAATCAAAGGAGATGGATCTGACCAAACCAACCGCATAACAGGAAGTACCAGTTTGGGCCGGAACCAGGAGAAGCAATTGAACAATGCTAATCGCTTTGGCTATCTCTATCCACAGTTGGAGTATATGGTACTGGATCGAACCGGCAGACTTACGCTTTCTCTTTGACGGAACTGGTCCCTCAGAGTTGGATCTCTTTGCCTAATGAGGTATCACCTAGGTCAGGAGGCACCTCCACAGGTTCGGCCGTAACGAACCGGGCTGGCCATCGGATCTACGGACTTCTCGGCCTCCCTTTCCTTCAGCCTACTCAACCTTTTTCTAGAGTGACTTTGGGAAGTTTTGCAAATTTGGCAGTCTGATTTGAGGTGGTCAAACTCCAGACAATAAACACGAATGAGGTGTGGATCAGCCTTGGCAAAGGCCTCCCAAAACTCAGTACAGTGTTGAAGCCCAGTGGGACTGGTTTCTTCTTGGGTTTCTCAGACATGGCCAACCTACCAAATTACCCTTAACAGCTTTCAAGCCAAGTAATAATCAACGATCAGTTACAAACTGTGTCATGGGTTCTGAAAAAGAAACAGAAATGGTCCGGTTCTTTTGAAACAGATTGGTACCAGAACACCACACTAATTCCCAGAAAATACAAAAATAAACAATTCAAAAACAAGGTCAGTTCCTAACTGGACCGACCGATGAGAAACTGAAGGAAAAACAATTTCCACTATTTCAATATATAAACAACAGTCACTACCTGTACTGTAGACAGAGGTTGGAAATCTGAAAAAATAACAAATAGATCAGTTTAAACTGAATGCTTTTTAAAATTTACCGAACCGAGCAGAGGAAGTCTCTGGGCGACTTCACTGTTAGCGCAGTAAAGAATCTGATGGTTACACTGGTAAGTACCAGAGACAGAGTTTGAAAACCAAGCTCAAGCTCAACATTCTATGCTGCTGCATGAGTTAACTCTTTCCTCTCGGGGCAGTTCAAGTGCTGGGGCTAACTGCATATTATCAGAATACAGCAAGACTTCATGTTGTTTGAAACATCATAGTGCTCCCAGGTCATCCCTGAAAACAGGCACTTGTGCCTAGTGGGCCTACTGATTACTGGTTACAAAGACTAATTCCAGGAAAATAAAATAAACTATTATAAAGGATGTCTGTGTTTGTGGAATTACTCTAGTGTGTTTACACTTGCACAGCATTGTGGCAGCAGTGTAATGTCCATGTATACAGCACAGCCACACATGGAGCTGTACTGCAATGCAAGTTGGTTTCCTTCAAACTACCTGCAACTGACCAGGGCATAAAAGTAATTTCCTGATCATGCATAACTACTGCACATTCTGTATTTATTTTATTTATTTAAGTAATTCTTTATTAACCAGATAGGCCAAGAGGCATATGTGCCTTTTCAAGGGCAACCTGGCAGCACTGGGGAGGTTAAGTGATGTCAGAGGCACACAGTATGCATGTGGGAGACTGTCGAATCAAACCCAGATCTGTATGCTAGATGTACCATGCTCATTCACAGCTAAACTTTTAGTTGTGATTTCTGTGGTTCAAGGATGTAGTTTGCCTGCCTGTCCTTCACCATTTACACACATTAACACACTAATGCCAGTAAAAGAAAATAAACTATTATAATGCATGTCTGTCTCTGTGGAATGACTCTACACATTTTTATTTATTTTATTTATTTATATAATAACCTGAAAAGGGACATAGCAGACCTGGAGAAGGTCCAGAGGAGCAACCAAAATGATCTGGGGCATGGGGACAGGACCTATGAGGAGAGGTTGGAAGGAGCTCAACATGTACACCCTGGAGGACAGAAGAGACAGGGGGACATGATCTATTATTATTATTGAAATGTTTCACCAGGAAGGCACAATGAGCGACATGTCGCTTGTCTCCCAGTATGACCTGGGGGAAGGGGTATAATAGGACTGAAACATTAAACATTCAAATTACAAGATCAACATTAACATACAGTTTTGAGGCAGATGCTACAAGCAATGGGACAACAGTATTGTGCACAATAGGAAGAAAGAGTGGTCAGTAATAAGTGCGGGTTAATAAGTAAACAAGTGCTTATGTAAAAGTAAAGAAAGGGAGTGGGAAAGCAGGGGAGGGAAGAGTCATGTTCAAGTAACACTCACGTTACAAGATCAACATTAACATACAGTTGCAAAGCAGGTGTTACAAACAGTGTTAAAACAGAGTTGTGCATACTATGTAGAAAAAGTGAATTAATAATAAGTGCTGGGTTAGTAAGTAACAAGTGCTAACATCTAAGAAAAGGGTGAAAGGAGAAGGAGGGGTGAGGTGGAGAGATGTAGGGGAGGGGTAGATGGGGATACAAGTGGAGGGATGTAGGGGATGGGAGTAGATGAGGGATACAAGTTCCTGGGGGTAGGAGGCCTTTAAGTACATTAAGGGGATCAATAAGGGGCACAGAAGAGCTGTTCAGATTAAAGGGGAATGACCGTGGCATGGGTGGAAGCTGGAGGAGGGAGACTCAGGGGTTGAGAGGAGGAGGAAGTGCTTCTTCACTGAGAGGGTGGTGGAACCATGGAACACACTGCCCAGGAGCCTGGTGGAGGAGCATACCATGGAGGGATTCAAGAGGGGCTGGGATAGGTTCAGGGGAGGTTAGAGCTGTGGAGTCCCCTCAAGGAAATGCCTTGGATGGAAACTGGGGGACCTGGGGGCACCATGGGTTAGAAGGGATTTCAAAACGGGTGCCCAGTAGGGGTGCTGGCTATCAAGCAGACATGGGAGATCATGAGGCCTATTCTGCTGACTTTTAGTATGTATGCTAGTATAATTCTTTGTTAACCAGATAGGGCCCACTAGGTATAAGTGTTTGTTTTCAGGGGTGACCTGGGAGCAGCAATCTGCCATATGCATACCCAGGTATGCAAGTGGCAGATTGAGAATTCAAACCCAGATCAGTCTGATGGATGTTCCATGCTCATTTACAGCTAAACTTTTAATTATGATTTTGTGACTCCAAGGATGTATTTTGCCAGCCTGTCCTTCGCCATTTACGTGACAGTGCCACACTAATGCCAGTAAAAAGAGATAATTACAGCAGATGTCATTCTAGGGACACATGTTACCTCCTCTATCTAGCCTGGTTCTTTGTTCTGGAATACCCCCCACACACACACACACACACCATTGCCTCTCTCTCTCTCTCTCTCTCTCTCTCTCTCTCTCTCTGACCTGGATGACAGAAGTCCAATATTTTTTCAATATTCTTTTACTGCCCTGTCTGCCCTGTAAACATAGCCACAGTGAGGTCTGGAAAAGTAAATAGATAATTTTGTAGGATTTATGTTACTGTAACATTTTGTTGTACCTTAGTACTACCTCACTATGTCATCTTTTTTTTTTGGGGGATGGTAGCCTGCCAGTGCTCTATAATTCACACCCATGCACACTGAGGTTTGGAAAAGACAGTAAAGTTTGATTCCAGTTGTTGGTGTGTATGTAAGTTGACTTCAGCCCCCTCCCATAGTCATTCTCTCACCCCTCAATCTAGATATCACAATTATACTATTTCTTTTACCACCAGTCACTAGGCCATTGTACACACACACACACACACACACACGAGGCATGGTAAATACAATCTAATTTTCACTAGTGTGCAAATTGTATGGTGTAGTTAATAACAAGTAATGAGTACACTTTCACCATGTGCATGGACAGCTTTCTGGGGAGTCAAAGTGCAATTACTGTGAACAGTGTTTACACTTACATAGCACTGTGGTAACGCGCGAGTGCCCATGTGTAGAGCACAGCCCCGCATGGAAGCTGAACTCCAATGCAAGTTGGTTTCCTTTCAACCTACCCTGCAATTGACCAAGGCACAAAAGTAATTTCCTGATCATGTATAACTTCTAAACATTCTGTCATTATTTATGTAATTCTGTTAACCAGGTAAGGCCCACTAGTCATTGCTGCCTGTTTTCATGGGCAGCCTGAGAGCACTGGGGAGATAAAGTGACTCACTAACATACTATGAAGCCTGCACATTAGGCCCTGTGGTTTATCGAGTCTGTTCGATGGTCAGTGCATTTCCAGGGTGCCATAGCTCCCCCCACAAAGTCCTCCATTTCCCAGCAAGGCTCTGAGATGCACCCTCCCTCTATACCTCTCTCTGCCTTTCTTACAGCCCTCCACAGTAGTAGCAGCCATCAGCTCCCTGGCCAGTGCATTCCAGGGCTCCACCACCCTATCAGTGAAGTAGCACCTCCCTGTTCCTTGAGACTTGCTCACAGTCAAACAGTATGCAAGTGGGAGATTGTGGGAAGCCACTCTGCACACCCATTTCTTACCCTCAACCCCCCATCCACCATACCCATCACAACCTGAATGCATCATAGCAGTGAAAACTCACAGATGTGAGGATACACAGTCAGATCTGCAGTTCGTTACCCTGTGTCTGGGTCATGTAACTTAAGATAGAAGCCATACAGTGTGTTTCAATGTATTTTAGGCTGTCCTTCACCATTACACACATATCCAGACTAATGCTTTAGCACAGCATACTATTTGATAAATCAGTAAGAGTTTCAGCAATTAAATTTTTCTTGATCAATAATAAAACATGCACTTGCTTTACTTCTTGTTTTATTAATCTGGATGTAACACAAGTAAGAAACATAAATCTGAAAACACAACAGGAATCCATGATAGCTTTTTGCAGTGATACTGTAACACATCAGAGTCGGTACTTAAAAATTATTCCCTGTGACTTGCCTCCATTTTACATAAAGATTGTGCTACACTGTTACCAGCAGTTGCAACTTTGTTGCTAAACAATCTTTCTACCTTTTATCCGTTCCTTGCAGAAACAATGTGCAACATTGTAACATACTACCAACCTTCCTGCAGCTTTTGATACTTACTGTAACATATTATTTCAGACAGCAACTAAGCTTCTCATAAAGTATACTGGATTTATGAGTGTTGAAGAAAATTTCATTGGTCTGCTTCTTTTCTGTGCTCTACCTGTGATATTTGCATTTCCTGGCCCTTCCCCAACCCAGGGACAGGTTGCAATCACAGCAAATCTCCATTAACAATTGTGCTGCACTGCACACAGTCCAATTTGCAAGAAGCTATATTTCCCATAATTAAGCAGTTGCCTGGTCCCTGTCAGACTAATTTTGCAAGATGTTGCAAAATATTATACTTTAGAGGAGACAGAAATGCAGGAAAATCTGTTATTGATTCTGATAGGGCCACAGAAATACTTACACCTACATAACTTTATACTCATTTGCACTAACAGTGTAAAACAAGCAAGCAAACATTCTGCATTGACAAATGCTTGTTTTTCCTTTCCTTTCTATCCCCCTATTTTCTTTGCCCACCTTGTCATCTTAATTCTATCCCTGGCAGGGTTCTCTGCATCCTGGAGGGGTCCAGCACTGGGCAATCCTCTTCCTTCCCCACCCCATCCTTTCCACCCAACCAGTCCTCACCTGATTCTATGCTCTGGCAGGGTTTTCAGCATCCTGGAGTGGTCTAGTCTTAGGCAAGCTTCTTCTTTCCCTCCTTTCCCTACATCTTTTTTTTTCTCTCTTCCCAGTGTGTCGTCACCTAGTTCTGTCCCTGGTGGGGTTCTCAGCATCCTGGAGGTTCCAGCACTGAGAAATGACTCTCCTTCCCTCTCCCCCTTCCCTCCATCCTTTCTACCTAACTCATCCTCACCTGACTCTGCTCTCTGGTAGGGTTCTCAGCATCCTGAAGAGGCCTAGTTTTAGGCAAGTTTTCTCCCACCCTTACTTCTCCTTCCATTTACCATCTCCTCTACTATCTCTACCAACTTATCCTTGCCTACTCCTGCCCCTTACTCTAAGGCCCTGTCCACACTACGTCTCTGTAATGTTATGGAGTACCCAAACCGTTACCACAACAGTTTGCATTTACACCTGTAACATTACAGAAGGCATTTCACTTTGTTGAAACCACATATGAGGTGGTTTCAACAACAATTATGAAACCAGTCCACCTCGTAGCGTTACCAGTGGTAGTGTGGACGGGTGGTAATAGTCCCCTGCAGGGCCCATAGTACGGCGCGAGCTGCATTGTGGGATTGGGCACTGTGGTAATGGTTGCCCAGTTCCTGAGGTGTGGACTGGTGGTACCGTCACCGCTGCAGTGTGGACACACTGCACTGCTCCCGCTGTAACGGTTTCTGTCCTTTACAGGGTCTGAGCGGTGTAGTGTGGATGGGGCCTAAGTCCTCACCTCATTCCATCACTGGCAGTGATCTCTGCACTCTGAAGGGCCAGTTCCAGGTATGACTCACCCTTCCCTACACTATCCCTTACTTCCACCTTTCTCCTGCCCTCTATGCACACACTTAAACAAAGAAATTAGTTCTCTTGAGCTAATAACTGTACTTTTATTCTGTCTGAGGTGCTCCCAGATTGCACTAGCCCTGTATTAACTTGCCCCCACAACTGATTATTTTGATCACTTTGCTGTGGTAATGTTTCCTCCTTCGTTATCCTCTCCTTCCCCAGCTGGTTTCCCTGCCTACCCCTCTATCTTACTTGATGTCCCCTCAATGCCTCATTCATTCATTCATTCATTCATTCATTCATTCATTCAATAATTGCTAAAGTACCTGCCTCTTAACTGCAATCCATTCTTGTAAGGATTTGGCTTCAAGGCTACATTATATTTCTGTACTATGTTCCTCGGATATGCTGCTTGTATTTACATGCATATTCCACAGGTATGATATACTTAAGTGTATGTTATGTCACAAGTGTGATTGTATGATTATTTATGATATTTTTTAACTGTATGTCTTGTTACAAATGTAACTAAATGTTTAATTTCTTGGATATGTTAAATGGTAAACTGTATGTCTAGTTCTTCATCCACTGTACCCCGGTCACACGGAAGACGAGCAACTTGTTGTTCAGTGTGCCTTCCTGGTGGTGAAACATTTCAATAAATAAATAAAATAAATATGCAAATCAATATTCATTTGTTTTTCAGTCGTTGTAATGTTAAAGGGACACTGTCAACTATTTTTGCATCATACTAGTTCACGCTGAAAACCCACATTTTATGACTGCTTACCTTCTCTAAAATTCACTGATGTTGCTAATAGTTTAATCTGCCTCCTTTGTTGGTACAACTGAAATGCATGAGTAATTTTGTATTTATACCCAACTTTGTTTTGTTTCAAATCCTTGATCACTTTCTGAACATTTAGTAAACCCCAATGCAGTGCAACCACTCATGATGCAGTAATTTCCTCTGCACTTACTGCATCTTAAGTGGCTAGATCATGTTGGGGTGTTCCCAAGTTCGGGAATGATACAATGGGAGATGATTAAGGAATGCAAACAAACACATTTTGGTGTGGTAACACCAGCATGGTGGGCAGTCTGTTTTTCATTTTAAAAGAAAAAGGAATCAGAATCCTAGTACCAGCCACATCAGCATATTTTACAGAATGCTAACAATCATAAAATATGCTTTTATGTTTGCTTGCATGCATGCACAAGAAACATGTTGTGACAGCTTGCTGGAGTAGCAGGTTGTGGAGGTAGGCAGTGTTGTGGCTGAGTGCCACCACTGCTTTTGGGAGCTCATCTGTGGCTACCAATGAATGAGCACACTGTCTATGACAGCAGCTCAAGTGTGCCACCAACGAAAAAGAAATTCACCACTGCAATGAGGGGTGCCCCATCATTGCAGGGCATACTTGCCTGGTGTAACATTTCAGGAAACATGGCAGCGGCTGTCGCCGTCTGCCTCTGTCGTCTCCTGCCCCTACCTCCATGCCTCAACAGATCCAATTCCTTGGTACTGCTGACCCAATAGAGCCCTTACCCTGCCCTGCTGGTACTCCATTCCCAGTGTACTGGCCTTACCTTAAAGTAGGCCATCCAGAAGGTAGTTGAAGGGACTGTGCTTACAGAACTCAGTCTTCACCTCTAGGCCCAACTGGTACAGCATGAGGGACCCTCAAACTGCTTCACTTCACAGCTATGGAGACTCTAATGTGGCAAAGCAGGTGCTGGAAGAAGAGTAGATCATGCACAGATTCTGAAAGGCCAGCTCCAGGGTACCACCACCCATGGTAACTAACATCCCAGCACCGGGAACAAGTGAAGTTTGGTTCAGGAGTGCTGGTGGGAAACAAAGACAGCACAGCTTATGCAGCATTGTGCCTGGATGCTGTGGAGAACTTTGTGACTGCGCAGTACTCATTTCATGTACAGTATCACTGCTGCCCAGTCCCCATGCTGGTACACCTCCACACCACTGTTGAAGAGCAGATCACGGGATGAGAGTTGGCTCAGCGAGACCTGGAGTCCTGTGACCTCATATCAGCCCTCAGTAAGCACCAGCAGCAGCAGGGAGGCGTGTTTAAAGAGATACAGGGTTAGAATCAGGTCCATATGTTTCAGAAAGAGAACACCAATTATTCCATACAAAAGTTTTTTTTTAGCAAAATTGCAAATGAGTGAGGCAGAGTTGATCAAATTGTGGTTACATCTCTGCAACAATTTTGGAATCCCTGCCACACATATTTCTTGTCTCAGCAAGTGGAATCAAAAGGAACTGGTACATCATATAAAGGAGTTTGCCTAGAAATGTAGGTCAATTTTTTCACTTCTGCAATGGTGAAGCATTATTGAGGGGCAGGGCATTGCTGAGTCAGTGTGAGAGATCTCAGCAGACCAGTAACTTGTCTTTGGACCTGTGTGAGTCTATCTCCACTTTGGCAAGAGATTGCCAGGGACTTAGAATGTTTTATAGGCAGCTGGATAGTATTGACAGCTTAATTGGCCCTATTACACATTACATTGGAGTAAGTAAATTTAACCCCTTCTCTTAAAAGCTATTGCTGATACTGATAGTGTGTGCTAAAAAACAATTTCAAAATTATTGAGCACTATGATGCACTCCTAGATACATTATAGCTGGTACACCATATGTGTCTCCCTTCTGGCTCCATACTGAGTAGCCCTAGTGGCCCAAAAACAGGCCCTATGCCTGGCATCATCCTGTGGACTTACTGACCACAATTCTTGCTAGGCCTTCTATCCTGATGACTATTTGTCATTGCCCTTTCATAGTTCAGTATCCAGTATGCATTATTTAACTGCCTAAGCCTTTTCCTCCCACAGCAATTCAATGAAGATACATTTTCATATCTGCTCTCTCTCTCCCTTGTGTACTAGTGATGGGAGTAGATCCATAAGGACCCCAGTGAACTCTCTTCACTACTCCCAGATGCCCATCAGGTTGCACTCTCTTTCTGTTGAGGCAGCACTCCTGGTTAGGTCCTCCTTCTATTGGCTGGTGTTTCTAGGGGTTATTCTTCCTCACTTGAGCCCCAACTAAGTCTGAAGACTCAAGAGGACTCACAGGAGGGACCAGTGCCACCTGAACTCAGGGAACCTGCCATGATCCCTGAGGTCTTAGGCCCTATCAGCTTGGTCCCAGCTGAAGAGGTTAGACTCTCACTCTGCCTTGCTGCTTTAAGCCTGAACTCACATCTACCTCCACACAGGGTTCTAAGCATGCCTTACTCTCCAATAAAGTGTAAAGAGGAAAGGTAGAACCATGAATATTGATGTTCAAATCTCCTGCTTCTGACTGAGTCAGAAAGAAAAAAATACTCACCATAGTATTGTTGTTTCTTCTAATGAAGTCTTGCTATACTCTTACTAAATGCAGTTGGCCCAAGCATTTCAACTGCTCCAGATAGGAAAGGGTTAACTCTATTCCAGACCATAGAATGTTGAGCTTGAGCTCGGTTTTCAAACCTCTGTCTCTGGTACATCTCAGTGGAACCGTCAGATTCTTATGAGCACTATACTAACTAACTACAATATAGCCTATAGAAATTGTTTTTCCAAACTTTAGGCGAAAAGGCAACAAACTCCTGGGTCCAAAAGACTCAAGTCAAGAACCCAAAAGAATTTTATGTAGACAGTGAAAGATAAAACCAATAAGAAAATCAAAACCCCACCTAGCCAGGAGGGGTACAAAGTGCACCTCTAGGGTGCAACACTGTACCTGCCAACCCACATCTCAAAAGCAAAACTAGGTTCTGAGAGGGAGGCAGGAGGGAGAATCAGAATACAGAAAAGCTCCATTAGAAGAAACAACATTACTATGGTGAGTAATTTTTCTTCAAAGAACATGAAGTCTTGCTGTATTCTGACTAAATCTGAACTACCAAGCAGTTCCCCAGGAGGAGGAGTACAGAACCTATTTTGGGAACAGGGTCTGCAATACTAGTACCAAACCTAGTATCACTTCTGGCTGAATGTCCGAGGTAATGCTTGGTTAAGTGTGAACTGTTTTCCTGGTGGCTGCTTTACAAATTTCCACTAAGGGAATGCCCTAGCTGCTGCCAAGGAGGCAGCTGTACCTCTGATGGAGTGAGCCCTCAGGCCTGAGAGAGGATCTTTCCCAATTCTGAATAGCAGAATTGGATGCAGGAGATAATCCACCTGGCAATAGTTCTCTTAGTGGCAGGTTTACCTTTTCCCACTTCTCCATAAGTGAGAAACAACTGGGAGCAATCATTTTAAGGGTTTGGTATGCTCTATATAGTAACTAAGAGCCCTTTTCTCATTCAGACTGTAGTCTTCCTCCCTGTGGAGGAATGGTCAGTGAAAATACAGGCAATGAACATAGACTGATTCAAGTGAAAGTCAGAAACCGCGTTGGGCAGAAACTTTCTATTAGATCCGAAGACCACCTTATCCCTATGAAATTAAATGAAGTCAGGTTCCACTGATAAGGCCTGTAGTTCACTGATTCTCCTGGCAGAAGTAATGGCTACCAGGAACACAGTCTCCCAAGTCAAGTACTTAGGCTCCGCTGAAGACAATGGTTCAAAGAGAGGCTGCATAAGAAAAATTACTCATCATAGTAATCTTGTTTCTTCAAAGGGATCACTCATTATGATTAAACTTAATGCAGTCAGCCTCCTGTATTGAACTGCCGGAGAGATGGAATTTTATGTAAATTATGGAAATCTCAGTTGGCTCATGCCACTTTCAAACTGCTGCCCTAGCAACTGCTGCACTTTCAGATTCTTACACAGCCTAACTGGGTAAAAGACCCACTAGCTAAAAATTTGCAAACTTTAAAATAATATTTTTGCCCTTTCAGGTCAAAACAACCTTAATCAACAAACCTAAGAAACTTGAGACCACCTGGACACCAACTGGCTGAACAAAGTGAGTCTCTATCTTAACCTATATAGGAGAAAGAAAAAACCCTAATGCAGGGATGCAGAGCAACTTCTTTAGGTTCTAGTAGGGAGGGTAGGAGGGTCTTTAATCATAATGGTAGTCCTTTGAAGAAAAAATGGTGAGTAATTTTTTCTTCTAACCCCAGGAATCACTCGTTATGATTAAACTTAATGTAGACTACCAAGCAGTACCTTTGGAGGTTGGGCAGAGAACCTATTTTGGAAACAAGCTCTGCTGTACTGCTGTACCAAACCTAGCATCACCTCTGGATTGCAAGTCCAGGCTGTAATGCTTTTCGAAGGTGTGCACTGTTTTCCATGTAGCTGCTTTATGGATTTCCAGTAGCGAATTTCTCTTGAAGCTGCCAGTGAAGCAGCCGTGCCCCTGGTGGAGTGTGCTGCAGGCCCAGAGGTACCTGTTTACCCACCTTGCTATAACAAAACTGTGTACATGCCACTATCCAGCGAGCAATTATGCGTTTGTTGCTGCTCTGCCCTTACCAACTTCACCATATGTGAGAAAGAGCTGTGATTGACTTGTCCTGTAAGATTTGGTTTTGTCAATGTAGTGGCTGAGAACTCTTTTGACATCAAGGGAGGAAGTCTCCTTTCTGGAGAACTGGAGTTGCCTCTAAAGAAGATAGGTAGAGTGATAGACTGATTTAAGTGAAAATCAGATACCACCTTGGGAAGGAATTTTCTGTTAGTCCTAAGGACTACCTTGTCCCTATGGAATGAGATGTAGTCCACATCTGTGCACAGGGCTTATAATTCACTGATCCTTCTGGCTGAAGTAATGGCAAACAGGAAAACAGTTTTCCAAGTGACATACTTCAAATCTGTAGTTGCCATAGGTTCGAATAGTGCATCCATGAGTTTAGAAAGCAAATATTTAGATTCCAGGCTGGAACGGTTCCCTTAGGGAGGGTGCGAAGATTAAGGTCTTTAAAATATTTTCTAAATACCGGATGAGAAGCCATAGAACTCTCCTTACCAACTGACAGGTAAGCAGAGACTGAAGCTAAGTGAACCTTGAGGGTGGAAGGCTTCAGGCCTAAGGAATGTAAATGTAAGGTAATCTAGAAGAATAGCCAAATCAGCCTGGAAAGGGCTCAAGCCTTTACCTGTACACGTATGCAAATCTTTTCCACTTAGAGGCATATGTCTTCTTAGTAGAAGGCTTCCTGGAACCCTAAGCTCTGTCAGCACCTGTTCTGATAGATTAAGGTTAACAAACTCTAAGTCCTCAAGAGCCACGCCTTGAGCCTCAGTGATTTGAGATTGGGGTACAGGATCCTGCCCTGAGAGGAGGCTAACAGGTTGCACCTCCTGGGCAGATGGATTGGAAACCACTGACAGAGACAGCAGAAGAGGGTACCAGTGCTGTCTCACCCAATCTGGAGCCACCAGTATCATGTTTGCTGGTTGGGACCTCAATTTCAGTAGGGTCCTGAATATCATAGGGAAAGGAGGAATGCATACAGAAATTTCCCTGTCCAATCCAGGGCCAAGGCATCCAGTGGGATTGTGCCCTTAGAGGAGGCCTGCAACAGTACATTGGAAGCTGGTGGTTTTCTGGGGAGGTGAAGAGATCCACCTCTGGAGTGCCCCATTTTCTGAAAATTGTACTGAGTACCACTCGTGGTGGTCCTGACTTATCCTGTTAAAGAATCTGCCAGCACATTATCCTTCCCTGGAAGGTGTATGGCTGACAGGATATGCCCATGGAGTATACCAGGGACCACAGTCTCATGGCTTCTGTGCACAGTAGATGTGACCTGGAACCTCCTTGCTTGTTGATGTAATACATGGTTGTGGTGTTGTCTGTTCTGACTGCACCACCCTGTTTCTGAGTAAGGAGCAAATGTTTTCAAAGCCAGGTAAACAGCTCTGAGCTCCAAGAGATTTATGTGCAGAGACTTCTGGGGACCATGTGCCACTTGCTGTGTGCTCTAACATGTGCCCCCAGCCTAGAAGAGAGGAAATCTGTTGTAGAAATTACTGAAGGTTGTTACCTTATAAAGGCACACACCCACCCTGAGGTTGTGCTCATCCAGCCACCATTGCAAGTCCTGGACTAAACTTTCTGTGACTGGAACCAGTTTGGACATAGGATCTGTCCTTTGAGACCAATATTGTCTGAGATGGAACTGAATATCTCTCATTTGAAATCTGGAGCCCATTACCACTGCCGTGGCAGATGCCATGTGGCCTAGTAACCTAATAAATTCTCTGGCTGTTCTGGGTCTCCCAGAGACAAAGGATTTTGCAATCTGCAGAATGCTCATTGCACTGTCCTGTGGCAGGAGGGCTCTCTCTGTCTGGTATTTAGTTCTGCTCAATAAACTCCAGTACCTGCAGTGGTACCTGTTGAGATTTTCTTCATTCATCAGAAACCCAGGGACTCTAGTGTGGATTTTGTGAGTGCCAGTGACTGTACTGCATGCTGTAGAGACTGTCCTACTATTAACCAGTCATCCAGGTAGGGGAAGACTGTTATACCTTGTTTTCTCAAAACTCTACCACCACTTATAGGCACTTTGTAAAAACCCTTGGTGCGAAGTTAGCCAAAGGGAGAGTTACAAACTGATAATGGCCTGAAGCCAGCCTGAATCTCAAGAATTTTCTGTGAGAAGGTCTGATGGGAATATGGAAATAAGCATCCCTTAGATCTAAGGAGGCTAGCCAGTCTCCCTTTTGCAAGGAAGGAATGATTATGGCAAAGTGACCATTTGAACTTTAGTTTCAAAATGTATAATGTATATAAGGCCCTACGGGCAGGGCCCTGAATTTACCTGTCAGTACTCCTGGTACCTTCTTCCTCTACCCACCATCTCTGCTCTTCTAGTGGTGGCTTCCTGACTGTTCCTAGAGCGAGGTTAAAATCTGCAGGCGGCCGAGCTTTTAGTGTTGCCGCCTCCCGCTCTTTGGAACTCTTTACCAACTGTAGTCAGGAGGCCCCACAGCCTAGCCGCTTTTAAAGTCCACCTGAAGACATTCCTTATTTTTGCAAGCGTTTGGTGTTTAATGTTGATTATTTATTGGATGTTTTATTTTAACCTAAATATTTATGTGGTATGGAATGTTACAAAAATTTGTACGGCCTAGAGCCTCCGGGATTAGGCATCTTTTAAATAAATTTGCCTTTGCCTTTGTTCAGAGTCTTAGATCCAAAATAGGCATAAATCCCATTATTCTTCCTTATGAGGAAGTATCTGGAATAAAACCTTTTCCCCTGCTTATTAGAGGCACTACCTCTACTGCTTTGATTGCTAGCAGATGTTACCTCTGCTTCCAACAAACCGTGTGTAGCTGTTGCGGAGCAAAGGTTCTTGTTCTCAGCTTTGGGAATGATTTGAAACTGAGTGCCAAGCCCTGGTTCACTACCTCCAGCACCCACTTGTGTGTGGTGATGGACTGCAAGCATGAAGGTAATGAGCCAGTCTGCCACCTACTGGTGGATCTGTAAAGGGATGCGACCTGCACTAGCCCATCAGGGATCCTGTGCAGGCTGTGCCTGAACCTGTGGTGCAGGAGCTGCTCTTCTCATGGCTCTCCTGCCCCTTCCTCTAAAATAACCTTTAGCTTGCTGCTGAGGCTGGGAGGCTTGTGCCTGAAAGAAAAGTCTGGGGTAAAACCCTGCCCCTACCTCCCTACTCTGCGATCTATAAGAGGTGAATGGCCTATCCTGGAATTGCTCTGATAGGTGGATTTATAGTCCTCCACCTTTTCATGTATGCCTCAGTTTTATCCCCAAACAAGGAGTTGTTCTCCAGGGGAAATCCATTGCTTTGGCCTGGGTGTCTAAGGTTAGGTTGGTGGCTCTAAGCCATGCAAACCTTCTGAGTGAAACAGACAAAGCCATTAACCTGGATGCAGTATCATTGGCATCCACTGCCATATGAAATTGGTACCTGGTAGCATCAAGTGCAGCCCTTGCTGTATCTTGAAGTCTACAGCCACTTCATCTGGGACCCTATCAATCAAAGCTAGAATAGTGTTCCATAAAGCTTTTGGTACTGCACTGAATATGCCATGTAACTGGCCTGCTGAACTAATAAAGAGGCAGCCGTGTCCCTTTCTTTCCATAGCATCCATTTTTCTTGAATCTTTGTCTGGTGGATGGGTATCCAATGGGATCCTGGCCTTGTCACAGGCAGCAGCTTGGACTACTCCTCAGGATCAGGATGTGTAACTAGAAAATCAGCTGTAATTCTGTCCAGCTGGTATTTCTTGTCAGCTTTCTTATCCATACCAGGAATAGAGGTTGGAGTTTTAAAAATATGCACTGCAGCCTTCTTTAAAGATTTATGCATGGGCAGAAGTAAGCGTTTCATGGGGTTAACCCCATCATTTCTAGAAAGTCTGCCTCCTCCATATGCTCCTCTTTTTCATGAAGAGGAAGGTTCAGGTTTCCACCATGTTCTTAACAAAAGCATAGTGGAGGAGTATTCCTCAGGACCCTGGGAGGAGATCCAAACTCTTGATCAGGAGAAACCTCTGGATCTATAGGTTCCCCCTCAAAGTCATCCTCCTCCTCCTCCCAAACACTTCCAGCACTTCTTTCCTTGCTGGGGCTGTGGAGGAACCGGGGCAGTCGGTGAAGGAACCGGGATTGCATCCTGTAGGGCTTGTAATACTTGTAATGCCTTAGCAATGTCCTCAGCTGAGGGCATAATATGCTTAGTTCTGCTGGGAGCTCTAGCCTTCGACCGAGGTGCAGTGACATGTTTTTTTTTACACTTTTTCTTTAATGGAAAAGGTTTAGTGCCTGTTTCCACGGCCCTTTTGTTTTACCTTGTTGAGTTTATCTGAACTCCTGTCAGGATCCTTGGCTTTACCTCCATCCTTTTTGTGGGAGGAAGAAGAAGCAGAATTATCCCCAGAAGCAGAAGCCATCTCTTCCAAAATGTTAGACCTTTTCTTTAATGTTTTGGGCAAAAGGTCTTATAAATATCACAACTGGCAAATATGTGACTTATACCCAAACAAGAAATATAGAGAGAATGTCTGTCTGCTTTTGCTATAAGTTGCCCACAAGAGTCACAACAATTAAAACCTGTGGGTCCTGTGCATTTTTAGGTTTATTCAAATGGACCTCTGACATTTAAGCTAGGCAAAAAAGATTACTTAAAACACTGTTATTTAAAGTAACTCGGAACCGGAGATTACTTTAAAATAACTACCGCTTCATGAGTTCCTGAACTGAGCGCTATTCGGTTCCTGAAGAAAAGGAACCAGAAAAATTACTAAATTTGGACAAAACTAAAGCAGTTCAGGAACCAATCACTAAATCACTCTAAATAACAGTAAATTGAGATAAGAAATCTTTAAAATAGATGCGTAACCTGGTTCCAAGGAACCGCAAGGGAACCACGAATATAAATAAAAACTACTAAAACACTAATTTACTATACTAAACAATGTTTCTAAGGCAGCAATTTAAAATTAAACTGAAAATGAGTACTTATCTACAGATAAACTTTAATTAGAGACAGTTCAAGGAGAGCTCTCAGGACGTCCTTACTAGGCAGGCGGAGTAAAGAATCTGAAGCACTCAGAGTGCAGCAGTTGCTAGGGCAGCAGTTTGAAAGTGGCATGAGCCAACTGAGAGTTCCATAATTTACATAAAATTCCATCTCTCCGGGCAGTTCAACACAGAAGGCTGACTGCATTAAGTTTAATAATAATGAGTGATTCCTGGGGTTAGAAGTTGTGCAATAGAGGTATTCAGGTCTCAAACAGGAGAAGGTTCCTAAAGGAGGTTAATATAAACCAGACCTTTGAAAACTTAGTAAATACTGGATGGGAGGCTATGGAAGAAACCTTCCCTGCAGAGAGGATGGCAGACACCACTGCCAAGTGAGCGTTAAGAGTGGCTGGCCTGAGGCCTAGGCTGGTAAGATGAACTAAATAATCTAGAACAGTGGCAATGCCTGCTGAATCTGGCTGAAGGTCCCTCTGAGAGCACCAAATACTGAACCTTTTCCATTTTGAATTGTAAGTTTTCCTAGTAGAGGTTTTCTACTGCTTGGATATCCAAGACTGGCTGAGAAAGATGCAGGTCTACATATTCTAACTCCTCAAAGGCCAAGCTTTGAGTCTGAGGAATGAAGATGGGGTACAGTATCATCCGCTGAGAGGAGGTCAGCAGGTTGTACCTCCTGGGAAGACTAAGAATTGTTGCTGACAGGGCAACAGCCAGGGATACCAAGGTTGCCTGGCCCAATCTGGGGCCACTAGAATCACTGTGCAGGACTGAGACCTGATCTTTGCTAAGACCCTGAAAATCAGAGGAAATGGAGGAAATGCACATAGAAACCTGTTTGACCAGACCAGTAGGAGGGCATCCTGGGAACAGACCCCAGAAGAGGAGGTCTGCAACAAAACAGAGGAATTTGATGATTGTCTGGGGATGCAAAATATCTATCTTGGAATGCCCCATCTCTTGAAAATGCTCTGAAGAACTTGAGGATTCAGGGACCATTCATGGTGATCCTAAGAGATTCTGCTGAGTGCATCTGCCAAAACATTGTCCTTTTCTAGGAGATGCACTACAATCAGGAGGCTTGAAGAGAGTAAGTCAAGGACCATATTTTCATTGCTTCTGCGCATAAGGCCATGGACCAAGTGCCCCTCTGGTTGTTGATGTACCACATGGTTGTGGTGTTGTCTGTTCTGATCTGCACCACTTTCCCTTGAACTGTCTCTGAGAATGTCTGCAGGGCAAGAAGACAGCTCTGAGTTCCAAAGGTTTATGTGCAGGAGGGACTCCTGCTGAGACAGAGTTCCCTGGGTGGTCAGCTGGCCCAGATGGGCTCCCCATCCTAGCAGGGAAGGATCTGTAGTGAGAATCAAAGAAGGAGTCTGACTGAGGAAGGGACACCCTGCCTCAGGTTGTCCTCTTCCAGCCACCATTGGAGATCCTGGATGAAAGTCTGAGTTACTGGGATTAACTTGGTAAGAGGATCCATTTTCTGAGACCAAAAGGACCTTAAATGGAACTGGATGTCCCTCATCTGGAATCTTGCTCCTTGCACCACTGCAGTGGAGCTGCCATGTGGTCTAATAACTGTAGGAAGTGTCTGGCTAGCCAAGACACCAGTGGGCAAAAGATGAAGCCAGAACAGAGAGAGGCCCTTACTCTTGAGCGAGAAAGAAAGGCCTTTGCCTGAATAGTGTCCAACTCCACTCCTATAAAAGTGAGAATCTGGACTGGTTCTAGAACAGACTTTTCCAAATTTAAAAGAAACCCTAGAGACCCAAGCAGCCTCTGAGTGACCTATAGAGGTGACTTGACTTATACTGAGGACTGGCCTACTAGGGCGGTCATCCAGGTGAAGCAGCCAAATGCCCTGCCTTCTGAGAAAAGCCTCCACTACTGCTAGACATTTTATGAACACTCTTGGGGCAGATGTTAAGCTCAAGGGCATTGCCCTGAACTGGTAATGGCCTGAGGGCAACTGGAACCTGAGGTACCTTCTGTGGGACCCTTTGATAGGTATGTGAAAGTAGGCATCCTTGAGATCCAGGGAGGCTAGCCAGTTTCCTGGTCTCAACGAGGAAGAATTATTCCCAGAGTCACCATTTTGAACTTTGGTTTTGTGATATGCCTGTTCAGATATCTTAGGTGTAGGATGAATGCCACTCCCTGTCTTTTTGGGATAAGAAAGTGTCTGGAATACAGCCCTTTCCCTGTACTATATAGGTACCCACTCGGCTCACAGAAACAGTAGAGAGGAGACTTCTGCCTCTAAGCCAGCTGTTTCCAGAGGTGTGGCAGCGAAGGCTTTTGCTCTCATTCTGGGGAACCATTTGAAATTGAGAGCAAGTCCTAGGCTTACTATTTCCAGAACCCATTTGTCTGAAGTAATAGACTTCCAGGCCTGGAAGTAGCAAGTCAGCCTGCCCCCACTGGAACCAAGGAGGCGACCCGAACTGACACATCAGGGTGTCTACTTGTCAGGGGCCTTAGACTGAGAAGAGGATGCAGCTCTGCTCATCCCTCCTACCTCTTCCTAAAGACCCCTCTGCTGAAAAGAAGCAGAAGAAGAGGCCTGAGCTTGGTGGAAGGCCTGGGAAAAGCATGCCCCTGCCAACCCTAGGCTGCTGCTTCTGAGGACAGGCTTGTCTTTCTTTAGCCACTGCACTCCTGTAGGTGGTCCTATATTCATCCATCTTTTTCATGTAAGCCTCGGTGTGTTCTCCAAACAGAGAGTTACCAGTGACAGAAAAATCCATGGCCTTAGTCTGGGTATCCTGTGACAAACTGGTACATCTGAGCCAAGCAAATCTTTGCATGGAGACAGATGTAGCCATGACCCTAGAATGCACATCATCAGAGTCCACAGCAGCATCAAATTGGAATGTTGATGTCTCTATGCCATCTGCAGCCACCTGATCCAGCTCCTTGGCCAACGAGGGGCATTCTTAGCCAGCTCCAGAACTGTATCCCACCTGGATTTTGGTATCTGGCCATATATGCCATATAGGCAGCCTGCCTGAGCCCCAAAGGATGCAAGTACTGTTTCTTGGCCATGGCATCCACTTTCCTGGAATCCTTATCCGGGGTGAAGCCAGGGAATGGTAGCCTTGTCACAGGCTGCAGCCTGCACCACTCCAACATGGCTGCAATGGTTAACTAAGAAATCCATACCAGGATCTGACGATGTATACCTCCTGTCCATCTTTTTATCCACAGGAGGTATAGATGTGGGACTTGTAAAATGTTTTGTGTCTGTTTCCCCAGATACTTTTGCAGAGGATAGACAACCTGTTAGACTCTGGAACATCCATCATCTCCACATAGTCAGGTTCCTCGGATCCTCTTCAGCTTCCACTACTGGAAGCTGGAGGTTAAACCACCTTCCTGTAAAACAAGAAGTGGGAGGGGACTCAGAAGCCTGTGAGAAAAATGTTAGAATGCCTGTCTGGGAGATGTCAGGCTCTACTGGCTCATCTAGGCCATCATCATCATCATCATCATCTGGAAAATCCTCTTCTCCTTCCCAGCCACCCTCATAAAATGCATCTGGATCATAATTCAATGGGGTAGAGTCCAACCGAACCGACCTTCTGCTTGTTGGTGCCAGTTCAGTCGGAACCCGCAAAGCGATTGAACTATTGTGATCACCTTAGCAATGTCCTCAGCAGCTGGAGTGTGGGAAGCAGAATTTGAACCGGCTGATTTATACTTTTTTCTTTAGAGGAACTGATTCTGTGAAACAGCTCTCCTTTGCCCGAGGAGGTATTGTCCGGGTCAGCGGACACCCCCAACTTCAGTCAGAATCAAACCGGGCTGGCCGTCCGGGTCAGCGGACTTCTCAGCCTCTCTTTCCTTTAGCCTACTCCACCTTTTATCCAGAGTGGCTTTAGAAAAGTTTTACATATTTGGCAGTCTGATTTGAGGTGGTCAAACCCCAGACAATAAATACATATGAGGTGGGGATCAGCCCTGGCAAGGCCTCACCACACTCTGTACAGTGTTGAAACCCAGTGAGACCAGTTTTCTTTTTGGGTTTCTCAGACATGGCCTTCAGAAAAAGTTACCCTTCACAGCCTTCAAGCAAACAACACAAACTTATTGGTTCCAACAGTGTCACGGGTTGTTTAAAGAAAATGGAAAAAACTAGGTTATTTTGGAACCGATAAGAACCGGGCACCACAGTAAGCTTGTAAAATAAAAGAAATCGGATTTATTTAGTTCCAAACTAGACTGACTGGGAAGAAACTGAAGAAAACAATTTCCAACAGAAAACATACACTATATACCTAGAAACACTACTTGTACCGAGACAGAGACTTGATACTGAAAACAAATAAAGCGGTTGAAAACTGACCGATTTACTAGAACCAAACCGAAGCAGTGAAGGAGAACTCACTGGAGCATCTTCACAGGAAGGTGGAGTAAAGAATCTGATGGTTACACTGAGGTGTACCAGAGACAGAGGTTTGAAAACTGAGCTTGAGCTCAACGTTCTATGCTCTGGCATAAATTTAACCCTTTTCTCTCAGAGCAGTTGAAGTGCTTGGGCTAACTGCATTTAGTCAGAATACAGCAAGACTTCATTTTGTCTGAACTCAAAGCCTACACTTCAGAACTCTATATCCAACTGAGGCCCACTAGGGAACATCTCTGAAGATCAGGATTAACACTTCCAGTGCTCCTAGTATTCTACCTTGAGGTGGATAAAGAGAAGGCTGTTATACCAGTAAAATACTTAGCCTTCCTTCTGATGTTATACTATGACATAATGTCTTTATTAGGGTGTGCAAGAAATGAGTATTATTTCCTGAAACCACAAAATAAGTCACTATTCATTATTCAGATCCGAATAAGGAGTATTAGTACTATTCATACCTAGCTGGAAATACTCTCTTGGAAAAAAAGAAAACAGACCCACCCTCTTCCTAGCCAGATCCTTTAAACTATAGCCCCCATCCCCACCTTCAGTTAAGCTACCCCCCCTCCCCAATACCCACCTTTAGATAATGATGCATTTGCTGGGTAAAGTCCAACAGTAGGTGACTGGCACAACCCACCCACCTCCAAAGCTAGTCATTGACTTTCAGTGCTTTGCTTTGCTTTTCTGCTCACTGTAAGAAACAGTATTAAACCTTAGACTGCCAGGAGATTTAGAATGTAAGGTTGTTAGGACATGTATACATGTCAGTGGCAAAAAGGTTAAATTTATTGTCCCCTACTGCCCATCTCCGTAGCAGCACACTCTTACATACTCACTCTCCCTGCAATTCTGAAGGGAAGAAGGTGGCAGACACAGCCTGGTCTCCTTCATGGCTGGCTGCCTTCTTCTGAAAGAAGACACTTGCCACTTGCTCACATTGTAAAACCAGGGGATCACATGATCAGATGGTTTTACTATATGAGTGAATGCCTAAATTCAGAAGAAGGCAGATGGCTGTGGAGGAGGGTGGGCTGTGTTGGCTGCTTCTTCTCTTCAAAATTGTGAGCGGGTGTAGGGCAGTGCATACCAGGAGGGCACTGGCTGCTGCTACCAGGGTTGGGGTGGGGAGAGAATAAGTTCAATACTAGTTCTTACAGTGAGCTGAGAATCAAAAGGCAAAGCACTGAAAGTCAGAGGCTGGTCGTGGAAGGGGACAGGTTGAGCTGGTCTCCCATACTTGAACTTTTACCTAACTCATGCATAATTTTCAAAATCACGGTACTGAGGCTGGAGGAGGGGAGCTGGGTGCTAAAAAGAAGAGATGGGGCTTTTATAGTTTAAAGGATCTGGGCTAGCGAAAAGGTGAGGGGCTGTTTCTTTGCCCTTTTTCAAATAACACGAAAACTGAATATTTGGCTGAATACTGACAACCTGGGCCCTGAAAACCAAATATTTGGCAGAATATTCTGAAAAGGTATTCATACAGCCTTAGTAATTATAATGAGAGTAGAGAATTTCCTGACTCCTGATTGACTGATGAGATTTTGAGCCATTGTCAGTATGACTCATTATCTTGGTAGAGGAACATCACCTGTCACTGCCCAATTCCACAAACACCTCCTTCCCAATAAAGAGCAAAACTCAAAGCCCTCCAGTGACTGCATATACCAAACTCAAACAATGTATACATTTACAAATAAACTTACATTGTATATTAATCAGTCTCCTCACATCATTTTCTTTCCAGTGAAAACAGCTGGCCTCACAATAGTCCTCCAAATTAAACACTGGCACTAGAAGTGACCATTGAAGTTATTCCCCTTTGCTGCTATTAACACAGCTGACCCCCAACTTTTTCCTTTTTTGTTAATTTTTCCTAAGTAGCACTCCTATGAATGAAACACACAGGTCTGTACAGTGGGCAGTATATTTAACACTGCTCCTGTGCTGCTTATACACAGTAGTCTTGCCCTTCCTGTCACTAGGACAAGTAATATCCAGTCAGAGTTTTGTTTTAAACAGGCTCACTCCAGCAAGGACAAAACCAGCTACCTCTGAGCCAACACATCTTTTAAACAGAACCACTCCAGTGGTCACAGAGTCAACTATCAATGAGTCAGGTATTTTCTCCACAAACAGACCTACTGTAGTGGGCATGATGAAAACTGCCATCAAGTCAGCATTTTTTTACAAACAGAACACAGGAATAGGAAGACAAAACATGCCAAGTTGGCATTTCTTAATAAACAGATCCCACTCAAATGTTAACATTAAAAACAGTCTCCCAATCAACATTTTATTAAAGCAATCAGCTTCCAGCAGGAGACAGACCATGAAAAGGGTGAGGTATTTTAAGTACATTCTACATGAGACCATCTTAATTCTCCATTTTGACAATATGTGGAGGGACTACTTTCAAATTTTCTAGCAGTTTGTATAAAATCGGTCTTTATTTTAAAATGTTAAGGATTCGTTTATGTTTAAAATTTACTCACACTACCATTTTATAAGTACAAATACACTTCAAGGTGTTTGTTGTTATATGGTAAATACACGTTCAGGTGCTGAAGGCACTTGTCCTGCAACCTTGTGACTTACTATGCACTCGGCATGCATTTTCACACAATAACCAACACCTTATTATGCCTTACTGCTCACATAACATACCATCAAGGTATACAGCTATGGGGAGCAACAGCCCCTCTTCTTATGTCAGAGTGTCAGCATGGCTCAGTTGGTAGCACATACACCTCTGGGCCAGAAGTTTCTGGGTTCTTGTCCCACACCAGGATTAGGTTCATGTCATCAATGCTGGTACTGGAGTGCAGTAGTAGTGTGATGCTGTACTGCTGGGGTGTGCTGTCCTTGAATGAAATGTTAAACTGAGGTCCATTTTAACCATCTTGGGGTATTCAGGTGGAAGCAAAAGACCCCAAGGCACTTTTCACAAGAGTAGGGAAGTTTTACTGAAAACAAACAAACAGTAAACTATACAGATACAGAAGCTTATATGCAAGGTACACAAATGTCAAGGCAAACCCATAAACATGTGAGGAAGACAATTAAAGAAATCAAACAAACAAAAAAGAATCCATCAACCACATGAAAAGTCAATAAGAAACTGTACATTGTGAAAGAGCAGAAAATAAAAAGCTATTGCCAGGAATTTAGTCCCGAGGCCATATCAGAAGCTAGTCGACATGGAACCATTATGCAGGTACTCTCTAGGAATCATTTAAGCACTGGAATCCCAAGCAGTGAAGAGGAAAGGACAGCTATCGTGATTTGATGATGGCAAACAAGGCAAAACATGGTACGGGTGTGATGTGTCCAGTGTGTGTGTCGGACGAGGGCAAGATCCCTGTCACAAGCTCAGTGGGACAGGGTGAGGTGAGACATGGTTGTATAATATGTTTCAGGGAACTTCTATGGTGGAATCAGGTAGTTATGAATAGTTCTCCATTGCAAGTTTAAATTGGGGTGTCTCATGATCCGACTATGACCAATAGTGGGACAGCAATTCCTGTTCAACCATGAGCACCAGTGCCTGAAGAGGATATCCATTGCTGGAATATATATGCATAATGGGATTGCCTTAGTAAAATTTAATGGTAGACAAACTAAGCATTGGGTACTGGCATCAAAATCTCAGCTGGATGGGGTAATGCCCAAGATAATATCTTCATACGCATGTGACGTGCAGGTACTGTCATGCCATATTTGCGCCAATGCAGTCCAGAAAAAAGTCACATATGGGCAGTTTCAATACAGATGTGACACTGTTTCAGGAGTCAGGGCACCCACGCAGGGACAGAATCTCTTCTACACTTTTCTGTTTGGCATTTGCTTTCACCTGTAAGTGACAATGGAAGCTAAGCCGTAACACATCCCATATTTTGGTGGGGTTCTCACATCCAAAGGGTGGATTTAATGATTGCAATTTTAGTCAAAGACTGTCCATTACATATGGGGTCAGCAGATAAATTCTGCACTATAATACTGTTATAGATGGCCTTAGGTACCTGAGTCACAAAGTGGGCATAGTCAACTTTCCAGCGTGTAAGTTTTCCAGAAATGTATGAACACAAGGGGCCAGAATTGGGTCATAATGAAAAGCTAAAGAATGGATCTTCACTTGGACAAAAGAGGCTCCATCCAGTGGCCGACCCATTGGTTACAAATGTGTGTGTGGGGAATTAGTAATATTCCATTTTAGAAACTGGGCAAACAGAAAAACTAAGGGTTAACCATGTCCAATCCACCTTGTCTTAAGGGAAGGTATAAAATATTTCTCTTGATGGGGTTAAGACTCTACCCCAGATTCATTGAAAAAAGACTGTAGAGTTTCATCTCCAGTGCTTTGGGAATGGGGTATACCATGCTGAGATATGTGAACAGGGTGGTATAAAAGTTTTCAAGATGGCCACCTTTTCCACTTTGTCTGATGCCATGCCTTTCATGCCTGTATTCATGAGCCACATTCGACAATCTTGTGCTCCCAAGTTAAGTGGCCATATCTCCAATCCCATAGGTAATTCCCAGAATTTTAATGAGGCCAGAAGTAAGGCAGGCAAAGTCCCAAACTGAGGAAACACTAGCACGAACAGTAAAGAAGGTGACAAGACTTTCTATAGATACATTAGTGAAAGGAGAAAGTCCAGAGAGTGTTGCTAAGCTTAATGGAGAAAAGGGAGCATGTGAGGAGGAGGACCCTGTAAAGGCATCTATCCTAAATAGTTACTTTTGCTCAGTATTTACAGAAGAGAAGGTAGGGCAGGGCCCACAGCTCAGCATCATGGACACAGGGAGGAGGTGAGCACTACTCCCTTCACAAAAGAAGGGTCCTACAAGAGCTTGCTAAGCTCAGGGTGGATAAGGCAATGGGACCTGATGGCATACATCCCAGGGTACTTAAGGAGCTAAAGGAGGAACTAGCAGAGCCATTAGCAGAATTGTTTAGTGAGTCTCTGAGCACAGGAGAGGTCCCAGAAGACTGGAGAAGGGCTCAGTGTGATCCCGCTCACAAGAGGAGGACCGTCAGTCTTACCTCAGTAGTGGGCAAGATTATGGAGGCACTCCTAAGGAAAGGATAGTGCAACACCTGGAATCCATAGGGCACAGGATCCAAGACAGCATGGGTTTACAAAGGAAGGTCCTGTCAAACTAATCTCATAGATTTCTTTGACTGGGTAACCAGAGTGGTGGACCAAGGGAGCAGTTGATGTGCCTACCTTGACTTCAGCAAAGCTTTCGACACTGTTCCACATAGAAGATTGATAATAAGCTGGGTAGGCTCGGTGGGTCAGAAGTTAGTCAACTGGGTGGCAAACTGGTTGTGGGCAGAAAACAGAGAGTGGTGGTAAATGGTATACAGTCAGAAGAGATGCAAGTCACAAGTGGGGTACCTCAGGGATCAGTCCTGGGGCCAGTCCTCTTCAACATCTTCATTAGTGACCTTGCAGATGGACTAGAGGGTAAGGTCTGTCTGTTTGCAGATGACACCAAGATCTGCAACAGAGTAGATGATCCAGATGGGGTGGGCAGAATGAGAAGAGATCTGGATAAACTAGCAGAATGGTCAGAAGAGTGGCAACTGGATTTAATGCAAAGAAGTGCAAAATCATGCACATAGGAAGAGAAACCCTGAAGCCACCTATAGGCTGGGAGGGTTGCTAACAGTCACAAAGGAAGAAAGAGACTTGGGCATCATCATCACTGATGACCTAAAATCATCAAGCAGACCTCTAAAGCAGTAGGTAAGGCTAGGGGGTGTTAGGGTGTATTAGTAGGGGTATCACAAGTCGTAAGAGGGAGGTAATAATCCCTCTGTACAAGACACTGGTTAGGCCCCATCTGGAGTACTCGTGCAGTATTGAAGGCCACACCTTCACAAGGACATTAACCAAATTGAGGCAGTCCAGAGAAGGGCAACCAAAATGGTGCAGGGACTGCATCAGAAGACATGAGGACAGATTAATGGAGCTCAATATGTATACCCTTGAGCAAAGGAGGAGAGAAGGTGATATGAGTGAGGCATTCAAACACCTTAAGGGCATAAACAAGGTGAAAAGAGTCTAACATGTTTAAATATAAGAAAAATAGCAGGACAAGAGGACACAGCATGAGATTAGAGGAGGCCGATTAGGGGGAATGTGAAATTCTTTTTCACAGAAAGGGTGGTGGATGCATGGAATGGCTTACCACAAGAAGTGGTGGCTATGAATACAGTGCAGGGCTTCAAACAGGCATGGGATAGGCATAAGGGAGCAATACAAATGACTATGAATAGATAGGCCACTGACAGAGCAAAGGCCGATGGCACATTTATAAGGTAGAAAAAATGGGCAGACTGGATGGGCCTTGCGGTCCTTATCTGCCGTCAACTTCTATGTTTCTATGTTTCTATGAGTAGAACAACTCCGTGATATCTAAGACAGTGGGTGAGGTTCCTAAAACCAGACTCTGACATTCTGTCAAATTCAGTCTAGCAACGGAGATGGGCAAAATGAATTAAAACCTCCAGTGCCATATCTGGATGTGACATCCTTCATAATGAGGGTCATATCATCAGCATACACCATGACCTTAATGTCAGGAGAGCCAGCTCGGGAGAGATCCCAAATATATGTGGATGGGATTGAATTGTTAGTAGAATAGGATCCATATAAAGGTATATAAAAAGAGGGCTGAGGGACAGCCTTGTTTGACTCCAGACCTTAATGGAATGCTACGTCCTAAGTGCTACTTATTAATCAAGGGCAGGAGACTTGCAGTGGCATAGAAGGTACAATCAGACACAAAGGTCTCTGGAAAGTTATAGTGTGTAGGACCATAAATAAGTAATCATGGAACACTTGGTGAAATGCCTTCTCCTGATCCAGCATCAGAAGATAACTGATATGGTCTTGTGATCATTGTTCTACAACTTCCGCAGGAAGATGAGCTTGTCTGCAATGTATTTGTCCCTTAATGGCGCTTGATTTCCTGTCAGATATCACCTGTAGGAGACAACGATAATCTAACAGAAGAACTTTCATCAATAGTTGAAAATCTGTATTAAGGAACACAAAGGCCTCAAATATTGAGGTCAATGGTCCCGATTCAAGATGGCTTATGCATGAGCAAGCCAGTTACACCAAACCCCATGGTGTAAATTGCAACACGCCATGCATTACACCGTTGCTATTCCAAAGCACCTTGCACCATGCCATATGCGGGTTGTGCCAAATGTGGATTACACCACCACTACACCCGCGAATGGCATAGTGCAAGGGTGGGTTACAGCAGCAACTGCTCTCTATTCTAAAAGAGCAGCTGCTATAACTCACTTATGCTATTCCAAGAGCTGCAATGGCACAGCAGAGTTAGACCACCATGGAGATGGTCTAAGGGCATCCATCCATGCCAATCGATGGATGCCCACTACACAACCTGCAAGCAAAGGTACTGCAGTGCTCCCCATGCCCCCAGAACACCACATGCCCCCACCCCCAAATGTCGGGGATCCCTGGGGTCCGATGTCTGAATTGCCCAACCCAAACAACAGTGCAACCTGTCCAGCCCTCCCCATGGCCGCTGGTGTTGCAGTGGTGTTCCAGAGTGGGGGGGCTCTGGGGGCCAGTTGTATGTGGCCATGACTTACGGCACCCAGGCTTGGTGCAAGACATGAGCATAGGGACCCTGTGGGACCCTGCCCGTCCTGGAATATGGTGCAGGGTCCCTGGCATAGCCCCCATGGCACAACTCGTGACACACCCACAAGTTGCACCATGCCTCTTGGAATCAGCCCCATGTCCAGTCCTTTCTTGTACAGGAGCATTTGCAGGGCTTTAATAAACAAGGGAGTGACTTTCCTTGTAAATAGCAGTCAATTAAAGAGTTCAAATAGAATGTCCACCAAGTCAGCCAAAGAGGAGCCCATCTGACCCTGGAGCAATGTTGTTGCTTGCAATCACACAGGTGATCTCCCTCATTGGTGATCATCTGGCTCTGTATCATTTCAGTCAAGTTTTTTAGCAACAGCCAGTTTCAGTGACTCAGTTATAGCGCGTACAACTGTAGCGATGGATAATTACAGTGCATATGTTTTTGGGTGAATGTAATTGATTACAGTGACTGAACCACTCGGGACAGTTGGTCAGGTCATTCAGGCTCTGGTCTGCAGCAAAATTATTATCCTGCTTCACTCCCACTATCCCACAGCAGGAAGCGCTCACTCCAAGGGTTCTGGTGCACTCCAATGGGATTATCAGCTTGGCAGCACACACCGATATCATAGGGCACACCCGTTCAGACTGCCTGATCCAATGTACAGTCCAGTGCATCAGCCTCAAATCTGGCAATGGTTGCAAGCTCTAGTAGCTCCTGGTAACGGGGGCTGTGCCCCCGGTCCCCCTATTTTCTATTATTCTAACACCGCATACAGTTGGACTCAGGGTTATTTTGCATCTTTGGGGTCACTGAATTTTACAGTCACTGTAATGCTTAGTTGCCGTATTGTGCAGTCACTATGTTACCTTGTTTTCTGCAGTGTGCCATTCTGTAAAGTTTTAAGCGTCATTATTGATTCACTGAAATTGATTTGCTCAAATTACTTTGCTGAACTGATGTGCTACCTACTGGCTTAATGAGATCAGCTTAGAAGTGGGGAGAAGGAGGAACCATGCCCCACTCAAAATGAGCTGGGGCAGTAGTTTGTGGGGGATGCCAAATAAGTTCATTAAATGGGTATGGGTGGCAGATATAGTGTCTGCCAGAGATGTGCATCTGCACCCATCAGTAGTTTTAACACCCTGGATCTACCGATGACAGATTCTGGACTTACAGTTTTCCAGGTCAAGTACTTACAACCCTCAAAAGGGTCTCCCACCCACTTAGTGCTCTGTGTCCCACAGTGATGCTCCATGAGACAGGAATGTGCCCTGTCATATTGGAGCATTTTCATTACTGATTTAATAGTCTCCACCAGATATGTATAGTGGTCATCACTAGTAATGGCACTCACCAAGGCCCAATGCAGCTGACCAGGTAAATGTAAGTACTGCAGATACGTGCTTTGTGTCTGTTTCTTGTGTCTTTTGGTGTCATTCCACCAAATTCCAAAGTCTTCCTGCATTCATGATAGTGACTGGCTTGCCAAGAAAGATCCCTGACTCCAAAAAATGGTGGGATCATGCAGTAAAGTGGCATTAAGTCTCCCAATACTCTTATCCCACAGCACAAGTCCCAGCCTCACCAAAAGTTCCACACAGTAAAACGTGATCTGACATTTCCACTGGGGTAAGGGTTATATCAAGGGCACAGATTCTTTGGAAATGAATAAAAATCAATCCTGGTGGCCAGGGTAGACCTATAATAGATAAATCTACTCTCAGGATGTAGTGATTGATAAACATCAACTATGGATGCAGCCCTAAGCATTTTAGTAAGAAAATTTGCATCACAATACATTTTGGTTGCTTTGGCACCCTGTCTGTACATGCTGTACTGCAATTAAAATCATCTCCTAACACTACATTATTGGAAGTATGAAGATAAGGTTGGATCTGTTGAAAGGGCTCCACCGTGCTCTCTTATTTTGAGGTGCAAATACACTGAGTAATCGATAGGGGGCCCCTTGATAGTTAGTGTCCAACAGAAGTGCCCGTTCCAGCTCGAGATCAACCAGGCAGGTGACAGTAACTAAGGAACTCTCAAATAAAATCTCCATTCCATCGCATACATCAGATCCCATGGACCAAAAGATGGATCCCTACAACAGTGTTGGTGAGCCATGGTCATGTCAGTAATGGTAGTGTGGCGTGTTTCTTGGAAAAGACTACATCAAAATCCAGGTCTTTCAGGATGGAGAAAAGTATGAGACATCTGAGGCATTTCTGATGCTGTGGCGTTAAGGGTAGCAATTCTAAGGGCAGGAGCTATAATGAGGGTTAGGTCTAGGGTGACAAAACAGCAGTCACTGTCCATTGTCCAACTGGCTGTAACTGGTACTGCGAGGAACCATTTTGAGTTTCTTTCTAACCTTAGTCTTGGTGGTCACTGGAATCATGTCATCTTCAGTATCCATCAAAATTAGTGGTTGTGAAGAGATCCAGGATGAGGTTGCCAAGGACTGGCTGACATCAAGTCAGGTCTATCCTCCTCTGACACCTCAAATCTATTCTCCAGTGAGATCAGGGCCCCTGTTTTAGAAAACTGAAGAGGTGAAAAATGTTTGATGTGTGACTGGAGTGACCGTTTGCTGCTCACAAGTGTCATTTCAGGGGAGGCATGTCACATCCTCCAGGCGGGGGAATCTAGGTGAGATAGAGGCCTGGAGTCCAAAGGAGGAGAGATAGTGTGGTCCATGTCTCCGGGTCTGCAGTTTGTAAGAGTGGGTCTGGCTGTGCCACAGAGACAGAAGGAGTCTCAGGCGATGCATCAGAATCAGTTTGGTGCACCAGAACTGCTGCTGTGTCCTTATGCTGAAACTGCTGATGGACCCTCTGAGCCACATAGACAAAACCATGCTGGGAATCCACATCCTCTGAACCTGTGCATCACCCATGGACAAGTCCGGGATGAGTGCCTGAATCCTCACAGAGACAGCACAGTGCATTGGTGTAGTGGGCACCAGCAATGCCCAAGGACAGACAAACATTACAGCAGATTTTGTCACATGCATTAATGAGATGTGAATCTGACCCACATTTCAAATATATTTTTGGTTGTCCAGGGTAGAAACACTAGACCCGATATTACCCAAAAGAGAATACTTGGCAAATGCTGCAGGCCAGATGCATTATGTTTGAGGGTCACTGAAGCCCAGTTTCCCATCCATAACAGTTCAGGGTCTAGAATGGTTTCTGGATCCATATTTATGTCACATCTCTGAGACAGCCAATAATGAATATCCTGAATCCACACACCCTCATTGTGGAGCAAAGCGGTCACAGTGCAAAATGCCAGCTCGTCAAGGTATGATCTGAAATGGTATCGGGGGTTCTTTTAAGGTTCTGTATTGTACCCAGAACTTATCAAGAAATATGGCTGATAAAAGCTGAGATCAAAAAGGATGCTGATGGAGGATGTATCAATGCATACAAGTCACTGAGTATAGTGGAGGAGTCTTTCAACAAAACCCTCCCAACATTAGCCCTGTCCAGTGGAGTGACCAAACACCCTGTATAGAAGCAGTCAGACTGCATTTCTCTTGCCTTGAGGCACTGGAGAATTATGAAACACTTCCATTTTTCTAAAAGATGTCCAAGCCTGAGCAGGGGTAGGAGGGGCTGGCAGGGTCGGGGAAAACTCCTCCACAATAGAAGCCATGTCCACCACCTTGACTCTATCAGCCCAAGACAAATTAGGTGGGTTCAGGATACAGTAGGCCTCACAGCCCTTGCAGTTGTTCAGGGAGCTGTTGGGGTATAATAGCACTTCAGCTGTTGGTCTATCCATATGTTCCTGAAAAGGGAACTGAGAGATGTCCTGCTGTAAAGGGGTTGAGACATAGAAGGCATAGCAGCCTTGCCCTGTGAGGACATTACTTCTATGGATGCCATACCGCAGCAGAGGATTCTCAGCAGAAGGTGAAAGTCCTGTGAGTAGAAGAGGTAAATCATTTATTAGTGAAATCAAATCAGTATCCAGTGGGGGTCCTGAAGGGCCCTGTCAGCCCGGAACTCAGCAGAACTCTAAAAGTAGGGTGGTCGGGCATGCCATTGACCAATGACATCCGGGACCACTCTGCTTCTGCCAGAGCCTGTACTGGAGACCAGTCCTTTGGGGCAGGGGTGTGTGCCATTGTGGGAATCAGTCTGGGTAGAAGAAATCACAGAAGAACCAGTGTGGCACCAGGGAAGTGTTGCTGTCAGGGAGATTTCACTGCCAGACTGGGAAAAAGGGTCTGTGAGCATCAAGATTATTAGATGCTGCAGCAGGAGTGCTATAGGCACACTGGTGGGTGTTCCATTGTTGAGCTCTGCTGTAGACCAGCAGATGTGGAGGTGGATGTTGAGGCTACAGAAGAGCAGTGCCAGGCTGAGAAACTGTCTCCAAACACTTCAGTACACAGGAATGGGTCTGAGCATCTGGTTCCCACTTATCCATGCTCAGTTGCCATGGCTGACATGGAAGTAGGGGAAGTAGCTGGAGAGTGCACTGCCCCATGAAGGTACCATCCCAATAGTCACCTGAGGTGTCCCATGTGTAGCAAGCAGTGCTTCTTTTGCAGTCTGATAGGATGCACTTTCCGCAGCCATAAGAGTCAGTAAATGGTCTTTTTACATTTAAGCCACCTTGCAGATGTTTGCCTGCTTCAATAAATTCAAGAGGCAGTTGTAGAGGTATATCCATGTTCAGAGAAGCAGTCGGTGTCCCAGTAATAGCTGTCCTCACATATTCCATATTCTCCATTGTAGCTTCGCTGAGAACAGCAGTAGCAACAGCCTATAACCAGTAGCAGGGAAATGGGGCTGGCATTCCCACCTGAAGTGTCCAGTGCACTGGCCAGCACTTGGTTGACCATCTTTTTTTTTTTTTTTAATTTATTATTTTTCCTCCCGGAGCTGCCTGCCGCCCGGTATTATCTGCCGGTCACAAACCACGAGCTCCCACTCCTCAAATTGTACGGGCCCTCCTGAAACCCGTAGCTTACCCCCACGGTGGCGGCACTCCTTGCATGCGCAGTCGCCGGAATAGGTCGGAGGGCTGGCCTGAGGAGCTATTGAAGCTGTGGAGGGCTTCATGGAAGGCGGCAGGCAGCTGTCTTCTTTCGGTTTTCTGGGGAGGCGGGGTGGTGCAATGATGCCTGCGTCTGCCCACCTCCTGACGTACTAGTGCCGGCAGCTGCGTGACTTCCTGGCCTCCATGAAGTGCGTGATGCTCGGGCACTTCCCCTCTCCCGGAGGAGAGCAGTCCATGGGGCGCTCTATCCATCTCCCCGCCGGCCCTCAGTGACCCAGGTCCGTTCCTGAACCCAGGTCGCTGGCGTCACATACTGAGGAAATCCAACCGCTGCTGACGGGCCTTGGTTGACCATCTTGGTAAATGTCAAGACCACAGCACCCCTACTGCAAAGAGTAGGAGAACTTTTTATTGAAAGAAAGAATAAAGCAAACAAAACAACTTACCAAATAAATCAAAACATTTCTGTCAAATACTTATTGTACAGAACAAAAAGGAGTAATATAAATGACATTAAAAAAAACTTATGACTGGTTAAATATTGAAAAACCAGGTACAGTGTTTCTAACACGACATAAACAAAGTTAATACAATGGTATTTTTCTTCTTATGCAGGATTTGTAACCCAAAGGAAATCTGGGCTAAGATATGAGCAGCTGTGTATTCTTTTTGCTGTAGCAGAAATGCACACCTTGCCTGCCACAGATAAAATCTACATGATGCAAAAAAGTTGCAATGTGCTGCAGTGAAATTAAGCCAGTTTAGGCAGATATAATCATATTATTAGTACTCCATATGTAATTGGGGAAAGACACTTGTCACCTCAAGTATCCAAAATAAAAGCCAAAGCTGTTTTGAAAAGGGCATTGTAGAAAGAAAGAAAAAATTACTCACCATAGTAATGTTATTGAGCTCGAGCTCGGTTTCAAGCCTCTGTCTCTGGTACATCTCAGTGTAACCGTCAGATTCTTCACGAGCAAACTAACTATTGATATGGAAATTGTTTAACTTTTAGGCCAAGGGCAACAAACTTGGGTCCAAAAGACTGAATCGAGAACCCAAGAAAAGGTAGTGAAAAATATATAACTATAAAAGCAACAGTAATAAATCAACTACTACAGCTGAAGTGGGAGGGTACAAAGTACACTCCTGAGGTGCAACACTGTACCTGCCAGCCCACTTCACAAAACTAGGTTCTGAGAGGTGAGGCAGGAGGGAAGTCAGAATACAGCAAGACTCCATTAGAAGAAACAAGATTACTGTGATAAGTAATTTTTCTTCAGACAACATAAAGTCTTGCTGTATTCTGACTATATCTGAAGTACCAAGCAATTCCCCAGGAGGAGGGTACACAGAACCTTACTTTGGCAACAAGCTCTGCAGTACTGCTGTACCAAACCTAGCATCACTTCTAGCCTGGATGTCCAGAGAGTAATACTTGGTGAATGTATGGACTGTTTCCATGTGGCTGCTTTACAGATTTCTCAAACGTATATCTCTGGCAGTAGCCAGAGAAGCAGCTGTACCCCTAGTTGAGTGGGTCCTCAGGCCTGAAGGGGTTTCTTTGTCCAACTTGGCATAGCAGAATTGTATACAAGAGACAATCCACATGGCAACTGTGCTTTTAGTAGCAGGTTTACCTTTCCCACTCTCCATAAGTGAGAAATAGTTGAAGACAGTCATTTCTGTGTGCCTTAGTGTGCTCTATGTAGTAGTTAAGTGCCCTTTTAACATCAAACTGCGTAATCTTCTTTCTCCTGAAGAAGAATGATCAGTGAAAAAACACAGGTAGAGACATAGATTGGTTCAGATGAAAATCTGATACCACTTTAGAGTAAGAACTTCGATTTGTTTTAAGGAATACCTTATCTCTATGGAAAGAGTCAGGTTCAACTGACAGGGCCTGTAGTTCACTAATCCACCTGGCAGAAGTGATAGCTACTAGGAATACAGTTTTCCAGGCCAAGTACTTAAGCTCGGCTGAAGCCAGAGGTTCAAAGTGTGGCTGCATAAGCTGAGCAATGCAGACATTTAGATCACAAGCCAGAGTAGGATCTCTAAAAGAAGGGGTTGATGGGAACCAGACCTTTGAAGAACTTACTGAAAACAGGATGAGATGCCAGGAAGAGCCCTTCCTGCAGAAATAAAAGCAGACACAGCTGCTAGGTAAACTTTCAGAGTTGCAGGCCTAAGGCCTAGGCCATTAAGGTGACCAGATAATCAAAGGCTGTAGCAATGTCTGCAGTATCTGGCTAAATGCCTCTCTGAGAATATCAAATGCTGAATCTTTTCCATTTGGAATTATAAGTTTTTCTGGTAGAAGGTTCCTAGAGTACTTCAAAATATCCAGTACTCCTAAGAAAGATTCAGGCCTGCATATTCTAACTCTTCAAGAGCCAGGCTTTGAGACTGAGACTGGAGATTGGGGTATCAAATTCTACCCTGAGAGGAGGTTGGAATTGTGTCTCGGGAAGAGACAGGGGGTGACACTGCCAGGGACAACAGCAGAGGGTACCAAGGTTGTCTGGCCCAGTCCAGAGCCACCAGTATCACTGTACAGGGTTGACACTTGATCTTGACTAGAACTCTGAACAACAGGGGAAAGGGGAAAGGCATAGAGGAACCTGCCCTTCCAATCCATTATGAGAGCATTCAGAGGAACAGTCCCTAGGACTGGAGGTCTGCAACAGAACAGGGAAAGTTGGTGATTGTCTGGGGCTGCAAAGAGATCTATCTCTGGAGTGCCCCATCTGGTAAAATTACTTTCAGGATGTAAGGGTCTAGGGACCAATCGTGATGGCCCTGGGAAAGTCTGCTCAAAGCATCTGCTAGCACATTGTCCTTCCCTGGAAGATGAACTGCTGTCAGGAAGCCCTAAAGGAGCCAGGGACCACAGTTTCATGGCCTCTGTGCACAAGGCCATGGACCGAGTGCACCTTGCTTATTGGTGTACCACATTGTGGTGGTGTTGTCCATCCTGACTTGCACCACTTTGTCTTTGACTAACTCTGAGAAAGCCTGGAGGCTAGGAACACTTCCCTGAGTTCCAAGAGATTGATATGAAAGAGAGACTCTTGTTGTGACCAAACACTTTGAGCCGTGAGGTCTCCCAAATGGGCTCCCCAACCTAGGTGAGAAGCATCTGTGGTTAGAACCACTGAGGGAGCTTGACTTGAGAAATGAGACACCCTGTCTGAGATTGTCCTGATCCAGCCACCACAGGAGAGCTTGGACCAGGGTCTGAGTCACTGGAATCAGTTTGGTGAGAGAGTCCTCTTTCTGAGACCAAAAAGACATTAAGTGGAACTGAATGTCCCTCATCTGAAACCTGGCTCCTTGTACCACTGCAGTGGAAGCTGCTGTGTGCCTAGGAGATGAAGAAAATGTCTTGCTGGGTGAGATACCAGAGGGCGAAAGGAGGAAGCAAGATGTGTAGGGCCTTCACTCTTGCTAGTGGGAGGAAGGCCTTTGCCTGGACAGTATCTAACTCTACTCCTATAAAAGTAGAGTTGTACTAGTTCGAGAACAGACTTTGGAAGACTGAGGAGAAACCCCAAAGAACTGAGCAAGTCTTGGTGATTTGTAGAACTGACTTGACCTGGTCGGAGGACTGACCTACAATTAGCCAGTCGTCCAAATATGGGAAGATGGAAATACCCTGCCTTCTGAGAAAGGCAACTACTACTGCCAGGTACTTTGTAAACACCCTTGGAGCTGATGTTAGGCCAAAGGGCATGACTCTGAACTGATAATGGCCTGAAGACTCGAACCTGAGGTACATTCTGTGGGAGCACCTGATAGGAATGTGGAAATAGGCATCCTTGAGGTCCAGGGATGCGAACCAATCCTTGGCCTTAGGGAGGGAAGAATTAGTTCCAGTCACCATTTTGAATCTTGGTTTTGTGATGTGTTTGTTCAAATACCTCAAGTCTAGGATGGGTCACCACTCCTCTGTCTTCTTAGAGGTAAGAAAGTATCTGGAGTACAAACCTTTGCCCTGTGCTGTGAAGGAACTCGCTCTACAGCTCTGAGATCCAGTACACAAGAAACCTCTGCCTCTAGGGCAATGGTTTCTGAAATTGTTCAGGTGGAAAGGACTTGACTGTCAGTTCTGGAAATCTTTTAAACTGAAAGCCATTCCCTGGCTTACTACCCCAGGACCCACTTGTCTGAGGTAACAGTCTTCCAGAATTGGAAGTAGTAAGCCAGCCTGCCTCCTACTGGAATAGTGGAGGCAACCCAAGCTGACACATCAGGGTGTCTGTTTGGCAGGAGCCTTGGACTGGGAATAGGATGCAGCCCTGCTCATCCCACTCTTGCCTCTCTCTCGAAAGAACCCCTCTGTGGGAAAGAAAAGGAAGCCTGGGCTTGTTAAAAGCCCTGTGAAAGAGCCTGCCCCTGCCCCTAGACTACTGCTTCTGAGGTGGTTTGCCTCTCCTTGGCATGTGCACTCCTGTAGGTGGTCCTGTATTCATTAATTTTCTTCATGTAAGCCTCTGTCTGCTCCCCAAACAGAGAATTACCCACCACAGAAAAATCCATGGCCTTAGCCTGGGTATCCTGAGAAAGAGCTAGTATATCTGAGCCAAGCAAATCTCTTGAGAGACACAGATGTAGCCATGACTCTTGATGCCACATCCTTGGAGTCTACAGCAGCATGGAATTGTACCTTGGATGCCTTGATTCTATCAGCAGCCACCTCCTCCAGCTCTTTGGCCAACTGGGGAAGCCTTTTAGCCAGCTCCAGAACCATATCCCACCTGGACTTCTGGTACCTGGCTGTGTAGGCCATATAATTAGCCTGCCTGAGCCCCCAAAGAGGATGCCAAGCATTGTTTCTTGGCCATGGCATTCACCTTTCTGGAGTCTTTATCTGGGGGTGTGAAGCCAAATGAATATTAGCCCTGTCACAGGCTGCAGCCTGCACTACTCCAACATGGCTGAAATGATTGTATAAAACTCCGTACCTGAGCCTGGTAACATTTACCTCCTGTCCATTCTCTTATCCACAGGGGTAAAGAGTTAGGCATTTGTAAAATCTTTTTGTCTGTTTCCCAAAGATTTATGAAGAGGAATAGATAATCTCTTGGACTCTGAGGTGTCCATCATTTCAACAAAATCAGGCTCTTCTTCCTCCTCAGCAGCTTCCATCATTGGGAGCTGGAGAGTTTCAGTCACTTTCTTGTAGAACAAAAAGTGGGAAGGGGCTCAAGCCTGGGAGAGAGATATTGGAAGGCCTGTCTGGGGAGATGTCCAGTTCAATAGGCACATCTAAGCCTCCAAAGTCGTTGTCATCATCTTCATCCTCGGGATAATCTTCATCTCCTTCCATTCCACATCACAATATGCATCCAGATCATAATCCAATGGAGTCGGATCTGGCCGAACCGACCGCCTAACCAGTGGAGCGGTTAAGACGAACGGTAAAGCGACTGAACAATACTGATTGATTTTGCTATTTCATTGGCGGTTGGAGTATGCGGTACTGAATCCGAACCGGCAGACTTCTTTTTCTCTTAGCCAGAACGACTGAGTCAGATATCCTTGCACCGGGAGGTATCGCCCAGGTCAGTGAGCACCTCTTCAGGTTCGGAAGAAACCGAACCGGCTGGCCATCTGGATCAGCTGGACTTCTAGACCTCCTTTTCCTTTAGCCTACTCAATCTTTTTCCAGAGTGGCTTTGGGAAAATTTTTACAATTTGGCAGTCTGTTTTGAGGTGGTCAAACCCCAGACAATAAACACAGGTGAGGTGGGGGTCAGCCTTGGCAAAGGCCTCCCCACACTCAGAACAGTGTTGAAACCCAGTGGAACCATTTTTTTCTTGGGTTTCTCAGACATGGCCACACTACAGAATTTACCCTGTACAGCTTTCACACCAGGTAATACTCCTCTATCAGTTACCAACCATGTCACAGGCTGTTGATAAAACCAGATAAAGTCTGTTTTTTGAAACTGATAGGACCTGGACACCACTCTAAATCCCAGATGAAATTCAGTAACAATCAATGGTTTGATTTCCAACTGACCGATAAGAAACTGAAGAAAAACAATTTCCACAATCTACAATATCACTATCTATCTACAACACTACCTGTACCATAGACAGAGACTTGATACCGAAAATAAGAAATTGGTTGAACAACGAGCGCTTTCTTCCTTTTACCAAACCGAAGTGAAGAAGAGATCTGTGGAGCGACTTCACAGTTAGGCAGAGTAAAGAATCTGATGGTTACAATGAGATGTGCCAAAGACAGAGGTCTGAAAACCGAGCTCGGGCTCAACATTTTATGCTACTGCATAGTTAAACCTTTCCTCTCAGGGCAGTTCAAGTGCTGAGGATAACTGCATGTAGTCAGAATACAGCAAGACTTCATGTTGTTTGAAGATGAGTATATGTATACATAGAGAAGGAAATAATATAAAATGTGCAATGGGAAGGAAAAACACTACAGGTATTAATAGGAATTAGTACATGACACTGCCAGAAAAAGTTTTCTTTAAAGATAGAATGTGAGCATAAAATAGTATAATAGTTTGTTAATATCTAGATAAGTTACTATAAATATTGATAGTTAGTTTGATTCACTTGTTATAGAAAAATTGTGTAAGAAAGAATAGAAGCAGGATTCTTAAAAGGTGGCTAATTTACACAAAACTATATAAATACAAAGACTGAAGTGGGATAATAGAGATCTAAAATTTTCACAGAATATGAGACTCATAGTGTCTGAAGGGGAAGTGGCAGTACTCTGTAGATTTACATCATATCTAAAAAATAACTTGTGTGATAACATTTAAAAGATAGAAATAACTGCACCTGACACCTCCATAAGATAGGTGGCAATAGAGGTGGGTCCGGCACATAGATTGAGTGTTCACGTGCTCATGAACACATACCGGTTCTTTGGGGTTAGAGGTGTGCCTGTGCCAGATATGGGTGTGTACTTCACCATATAAGGCTGCTTTGTGGCAGTGGATACTCCTTCAGTTACCTTCATGAGTGCAGAAAGGTCAGTACACATTAGTGTAGAGAGACAGCAACATAAAGCGTGTTTAAATAATGAATAGAGTTAAGGTTGTTAATATGACTTTTTGCTTGCTTACACAGAAACTAGTACAACAGACAAGTAATAAGTTGTTTGAGGACTCCTAGGCTCCTTGTGAGGTAGGGGCCCTGTCACTGTATTTATTGAATTTTGTTGACCAGTAAGCCCACTGGGACTAGAAGTCCCTTTTCAGAAAGTGACCAGGGGAGGGGATACAGATGGTAAGCAACTGAAATTGAACCAGATTAAGCTGTTGGTGGTATTTTAGTGAATGGGAAATTTGGCCAGGACACGGAAATCCCTACTCTTTCGATAAGTGCCATGGGATCTTTAACATCCACCTGAACTACCACCAATCCTACCACCAATCCAGGCAGATGGGACCTCAGTTTAATGTCTCATCCAAAGACAGCACCTCAAGTGCAGCATCCCCCTCATACTGCACTACAGTGTCAGTATTGGGATATTAACAAAGTGCCAGATGTGAGAACTGAACCCACAGCCCTCTGATCTCCCAGCCTCAGAGGAGTGTGCTATCTACTGAGCCACTGACACTGACATACTAAGTGAAGAAAGTTCAAATGTATTGATAAAATGTACTTAGATAAGTACAAATTTTAGTAGCCAAAAGGATTTTAAAGTACTTTAAAAATGAGAATATAAAGTTAAAATGATTTGTAAGAAAAATTACTTACCACAGTAATGTTTCTTCTAAAGGAGTCTAATGTATTCTGACATATGCAGTAAGATCCTGCTGTTGCACTGCCCCAGAGAGGAAAGAGTAAAAGCCGACATTCTATGTAGGCACATGCTCAGTTTCAAATCACTGTCCCCTGGTACATTATATTCAACCATCAGATTCTTACAACCAACCCAAAAAGACAAAGGCAGATGAAAAACAATTTGGAAATGCTTAAGTATTTAATAGGAACTTATCCAAGACCCTACCAACCCCAAATGGGCCAAAGACTCAACTCACAGATGCCCTCTAAGAAAACTGTCTAATAATCAATAACAACACATAAGCTAGAGTGCAGAGACCCCAGGTTCTGGTAGGGGTGGGAGGTCAGAATACATTAGGACTCCTTTAGAAGAAGCAACATTACTATGGTATTTTTCTTCAAACAAGAAGTCCTAATGTATTCTGACTTATGCACAATTCTCAAGCTGTTCCTTGGAGGAGGGCACGCGGAACTACTTAGGAAAAAGGCTCTGCAATACTGCTGTTCTGAACCTGGCATCACTTCTTGCCTGAACATCCAGGCTGTAATGCTTGGTAAATGTGTGCACAGTTTTCAGGTAGTTGCTTTACAGATCTCTGATAAGGGAATGACCCTTGCAGCTGTACCCTGGTAGAATGAGCCCTGAGGCCTACGGGGTCCTTCCCTAGTTTCTGATAGCAAAACTAAATGCAAAACACTATCCATCTTACAATGGTCCTATTAGTGGCAGGTTTAACCCTACCCACTTCTCCATAGGTAAGGAACAACTGGCTATTGTCACCCCTGTGGCCTCTGGTGAGATCAGATAGTAGCTGATAGCCCTTTTCACATCCAGGCTGTGCAGCCTACATTCCCCTGAGCTGGAGTGATCCATGAAAAGACAGGCAAGTTCATAGACTGGTTAAGGTGGAATTCTGAAACCACCTTGGGAAGAAATTTCTTGTTTGTCCTGAGAACCACTTTATCATTGTGAAAGGAGATATAATTGGGTTCCACTAATAAAGCCTGTAGCTCACTGATACATCTGGCTGAAGTGATGGCTACTAAAAACACAGTCTTCCATGTCACATACTTTAACTCTGCTGAGAACATAGGTTCAAAGGGGTTGCATCAACTGAGCTATATGAATATTTAGATCCCATGACAGGAGTAGGCTCCTATGTGGAGGTGTAAATGCAATAGCCCTTTGAAAAATCTTTTGAATATAGGGTCAGGGCTGGCCCGGTGGCACTGAGGGTTGGCGCTGGTCGCCACCTCACGCCACACCCGGTGACCGTGTTCGGGAGCAGGCATGGGTTGCCGTGGGTCGGTGAGGAGGAGATGGATTGAGCATCCAGAGACTGCTCTCCATCTCCGGGAGAGGGATTTGGGCGGCGACAGCCTGACCCTACCCGAGGCTGGGGGCGACAGCACGTAGCTGCAAGCTTGGGGGCGGGTCATTACAGACACTTGATTGGGGCTCGCATCGGCAGTGTGCGCAAGACTCCAGTCACTGGCGACAGGACCCGCCAGGAGGAAAACAGGGAAAAGTGAGCCTAGCGGCGCAAGTTGTTCCCCTGCGGCGCCATTCCTGGAAGGTCGCCTCCCTGGCATGGATCCATTGGGGTGGGTTGAGTCACTCCCACCACCCTGCCACGAAGGGTAAGTCGCGAGGTGCACAAGGGAGGGGTCTGATGTCCGGGATGACGCATCGGAGGGTCGTGAGCCTGAGTCCTGGAGGAGAGGAAAAATAATACCTCCAAAAAAATATATGGGTCAGAAGCCAAGGAAGAGGGATTTCCCTGCTGACAAGTAAGCAAAACTACAGCCAAATATACCCTTAGGGTAAAGGCCTAAGGCCTAGAGATATAGATGAGCCAAATAATCTAAAAGTACTGGAATGCCCACCTCTTGTGGTTCCACACTGACTGGTTGCACCAAATAGTGAACCTCTTCAATTTGGAGGAGTATGTTTTCCTAGTGGCTGACTTCCTGGCAACCTTTAGAATATTCATGACAGAGTCAGAGAGATTCCAGCCAGCATACTCTAACTCTGCAAGAGCCAAGCCTTCAGTCTGAGGGACCCCAGGTTGGGGTACATGATCCTCCCTTGGGTTGAGGTCAACAGGTGTACCTCATGGAGAGGCAAATCAGGCTTGTCAACACCAGGTTCACCAGAAGTGAGTACCAAGGCAGCCTGGCCCAATCTGGAGCTATCAGGATCATCATTGCAGACTGACCCCTGAGTTTGGTCAGTACCCTGAGTAATACAGAAAATGGGGAAAGACATGCAGAATTTCCCCAACCAGTTCAACAGAAATGCATCCAGTTGGACTGTGCCCAGAATTGGAGGCCTGCAGCAATACTGGGGTAACTGGTGATTGTCTGGGGCTGCAAACAGGTCCATCTCTGGAGTGTCCCAAAGCCTGAAGATGCTTTTGAGAACTAATTGATTTAGAGACCACTTGTGGTGGTTCTGGTTGATCCTGCTGAGAGAATCTGCCAGAACATTGTCCTTCCAGGAAGGTGAACTGCTGACAGAGTCACCTCCAGGAGTAAACCAAATTCCATATCTTCATGGCTTCTGTGCACAACAGTGTGGACCTTCTGCCACCCTGTTTGTTGATGTAAAACATTGTTGTGGTGTCTGTCCTGACTTCTAACACCTTCCTCTGAACCATGGGAGAAAAGGACCAAAGAGCCAGCAGCACTGCTCTGAGTTCCAATAGATTTATGTGCAGAAGACACTCAACGGGACCAGATATCCTGAGCTGTATGATCCCCCAAGTCGCCCCCAGCCCAAAAGGGATGATTCTGTGGTGAGTACCATCATGGGATTTTCCTGAAGAAAGGAATACCCACTCTGAGGTTATCTCTGTCCGGCCACCACTGCCGAGCCAGGAGAAGTGTGTAAGTTACTGAAATCAGTTTGGACAAGGAATCTCTTCTCTGGGACCAAAAAGACCTCAGATGGAACTGAATGTCTCTCATCTGAAATCTTGTCCCTGGTACCACTGCTGTTGTGGCTGCCATGTGCCCAAGCAACATGCGGAAATACCTGGCTGGCTTTGGAGAGTGGAGTCTGAAAGACTCTACTAGCTCACCAGGCTTTCCACCCTGTCAGGTGGGAGTTTTGCTCTTCCCAGAACTGTATCCAGGTCTGCACCTATGAACTACAGGGCTAGACTGGCTCCAGAACTGACTTATTTGTATTTATTAAGAAGACCAATGAATGAAGAGTATTCTGAGTGACTGCTAGGGCTACTAGTACCTGCTGTTGAGACTGACCCACCAACAGCCAGTCATCCAGGTAGGGAAAAACTGAAACTCCTACACGCCTTAAGTGTGCTACCACCACTGCCAGGCATTTTGTAAGCACTCTGGGAGCTGAGGTCAGACTGAAGGAAGGGACCTGAATTGGTAGTGACCTGATGGCAGTCTGAATCTTAGGTATTTTCTGTGTGACTGCCTGACAGGAATATGGAAATAAGCATCCTTGAAGTCTATGGATGTAGCCAGTCTCCTTGCCTGAGAGTGGGTGGTATCATTGCCAAAGTGACCATCTTGAATTTTGGTTTTGTTAAGTGTTTGTTCAGGAACCTCAAATACAGAATGGTCGCTAATCCTCATTTTCTTAATGGTCAGGAAGTACCTTGAACACAATCTCTTTCCCCTTTGGGACGAAGGACAGGTTCTACTGCCTTGTCCTGGCTGAGGGTTGTAACTTCAGATTCCAGCAGGGATATTTCTGCTGTGGACACAGATTTGAACAGCCTTGCTCTTTATCTGGGAAAATATTTGAAATATAGAGCAAGGCCTTTGCCCACTACCTACAGAACCCATTGGTCTGATGTTATAGATTGCCAATTCTGGAGGTAGTGGGCAGCCTCCCTACTGGAAGACAGGATGCAACCCAAGACTCCTCACGGAGTCTGTTTAGCTGACGTCCTGGGCTGGGAAGCTGGGCTGGGACAGTGGCACCTATCCTGCCCTTCCCTAAAATAACCACGCTGCTGCTGATAAACATGGAAGGCTTGAGCCTGATAGAAAGGTCTCTGGTAAGGCCTGTCTCTGCCTCCCCTACCTTGCTGTTTCTGAGGGGTGGCAGCTTTTCTTAATTGCAGCACTCCTATATGAGGTTCTATACTCATCCATTTCCTCATATAGCGTCAGTCTGCTCTCCAAATAGGGAGTTCTGGACCAGAGGAAAATCAAGGCCTTGATTTGTGTGTCCTGAGGAGGTTTGTGGTTCTAAGCCAGGAACTGCTTCTCAGGGAAATGGAGTAGCAGAATCCTGGATGCGAATCATTGGCATCCACTGCCGTGTTGAATTGCTGTTTGAAGTCTTTATTTCACTCCTTGCCATCTCTCCCAGATCAGCAGCTGCTTTAGCTGGAAGTTTGGCTGCCAGGAGAAACTGCCTCCCACAGTTTCTTTTGATATCTTGTCACATAGGCCATGTAAGAGGCCTGCCTGGCAATGAGCAAAGGCCCCAGGTGAGGCTTTTTAGCCATGGAGTCAATCCTTCTATAATCTTTTTCAGGAGGGTGGGAAGTTAATGGGATGCTTGCCTTCTCACAGGCAGCAGCCTGAACCACCCTTTCATGGCTGGGGTGCCCTGACAGAAATTCTGTACCCTCTCTGGCCACTGGGTACTTCCTCTCTGTCCTTTTATCCATAGGAGGAACAGAGGTGGGGGTACTCAAGATTTTTAAAGTTTGTCTCTACAGAGACTTGTGGATGGGTATCACCACCCTTTTAGAGGCAGGGCATCCATCATTTCTACATAATCGGGTCTTCTCTTCCTCTTCCTCTGAGGATTCATGAACCAGTAACTGAAGGGTTTCAGCCACCTTCTGCATAAATTAAGAATGAGTGAGAGCATCCTCCAGCTGTTTAGGTGGGGAGATGTTTCCCTCATCTAGGAGAAACCTCCGGTTCAATTGGACCATAAGGTCCTCCTCCTCCTCCTCTTCATCATCCTGCTCACATTCTGGATCCAAGGGATAATCACATTCCAAGGGGTCTGAATGGATCAGAACTAGTTGAGGAGTTATCGGAGGAATCACCAGTTCGGTTGCTTGCAAGGGTTGTATAATGTGAATAGCATTAGCAATCTCCTCTGCTGTCAGAACTGCAACGGACACAATTTAGGAATCGTTCGTGTTTTCTTTCTTTTTTCTCTTAGTGGAAGCCAGTTCAAGGGCTGAATCCATGGTTCATTTAGGAGGAAATGTATCGCCTTGGTTAGAAGGGACCTCCCCAGTTCGCTAGAACCTGAACCAGTTCGCCATCCAGGTTAGCAGATTTTTGGCCAAGTTCTCATTCAGTCAGCTAAGGCACCTGTCAAACATCGACTGATGGAAATTTTTGCATATGTCACAGTTTGCTTGCATGTGTTCTAACCCCATGCAGAACATAGAAGTAGTGTGGGGATCAGCCTTGGCAAAAGTCTCCCCACACTCAGTACACTGTTGAAAGCCGGTAGGACTGGTTTTCTTAGAATTCTGTGGCTCCATTTAACTATCCATAGATAGTTAGGCTGGATAAGAACCAAAATAGTTCTGGTTAATAGACCGGTATTAGCAGTCTGGAAAAAACAACTCAATTTTTTATTAACCAGAGCTAACCAGATTTGATTTTGAAAGAAAATGAAGGAAAAACTCCGTACACCAACGGTTGGGCGGCAACCACTAAAGGACTGAGAACTTACCCACCAGCAGCAAAAACTAATGACAATTGTAACTGTACTGAGGGACAGCAAAAGAAACAAGAAATACTACAATTTTTCACATCAGTGAAATAACCGACGAAAAAACACTTTTAACCAATGAGAAGCTGAGGAGAATCTCCAAGGCATCTAAACAGTACGGTGGAGTAAAGAATCTGACGGTTGAATAGAATGTACCAGGGGACAGTGATTTGAAACCGAGCTTATTCCTACATAGAATGTAGGCTTCAACTCTTCCTTTCTGGGGCAGTGCAACAGCAGGGTCTTACTGCATATGTAGGAATCATTAGGACTTCTTGTTGTTTGAAATATACCTTTTTACTCATGTAGAAATAAGTTAAGCAGTGGAAAACTGATGACTTGCTTGTGGACTTCTATGCTCATTTAGAGGTAGGAGCCATGTTGCCATGTACAAAAATTTACTAAGATGTTAAAAAGTTGAGAAGTTGAAATAAGTTAAATTTACTGATACAATGAATTGATACACAGGGCCTGATATTCAGAATTGCGCCTGGCAGTGGCATGATGGTGGTGCAGTGCAACTGAGTTGCATGGGAGCAACTAAGAGATATATTCAAGAGAGATGTGCCATGGCACATCTCCTCTAGTATAGCAAATAATGCAAATGGCAAAATACAATGTGCCAGCACAGCCCCCAGACAGGTCTGGATACCAGAACTGGGAATGCTGCATCGCAACTGTATGCGCCTTGCTCCAATATTCAGATATTCAGACCTGGATATGCAAATGAAGCAATTATGCATGCATGGTGCAAACTGGGCCATTTGCATGTCATTATGGCCCCATTTGCATGTGTTTGTGCAGGTCGACCAGCAAAATGCACCTGGCACCCTGCACAGCATGCGGTCCCTGTATCAGGGACTGCAATAGTACCCTCCCCAACCCATAACCCCAAGCACCAAAATACTACTGTCCACAGATCCCTGGTGGTCCAGTGGTTCCACCATCCCTCTGGTACCTCCGATCACCATGATATAATTTAATTTAATTTCCCTGGTGGTCCAGTGGTCCCCCAGTACCTCTGATCGCCATGATATAATTTAATTTAATTTCCATGGTGGTCCAGTGGTTCCCTCCATCCTCCTGAATCCCTGATCGACATCATAATGTGACAAGTACCCTCCTGGTAGTCCAGTGGTACCCCCACCCACACAGGACCCCAGCCCACCCAGTTCCCCACACGGGTCATGCGTTGGGCATGCCAGCATGGGACTCGGCTGCCCGCGAATGAGCTTACAATAGTTGCTGCAAGCTCATTTGGTCCACACTGTGACCAATGGGCTTGCAGTGCATATAGTAATAGTCATTCACACTTGGCATCCCAGGTGCAAAAGACAGATACAGATGGGTATCGCCTATATAGTGTGAAACTGAAGTCCATACTGTCTGTAGAGCCTGCCCAGGGAAGTTTATACACCACAAACATCATCAGCAAATGGAGCAAGCCCTGACGTATGCCACAGGGCCATAATACCAGGAATAAAGACAAACTTCCCAACATCAGCCTCTGTGTCCTGCCATTGAGAAGGGACTCAAATCAGAAGATGACTTTGCCAGTGAGCTCTGCATGCATCCTGAAATAACAACATATGGTCTATGGTGTCAAAGGCTGAGGAGAGACTGAGGAGAATAACAACTGACTATTCCTCCTATGTCTTGCCCTGAGTAGGTAATTTTACACCCTGAACAGCACAGTTTCTGTGCTCTGCTTTGACCTAAAATCAAACTTTAGAGACTTATAGGTTTCAAAGGTCATGAGGTGTCCTCGAGCTGCAGCGCACACTTGTTGATAACCTTGACCAAAAGAGCAGGTTAGACTGAGACTGGTCAATAGTTCATCAAGGCATCTGGGTCAAATGTTTTTTTTTTTTTTTTTTTTTTTCTAGAAGGGGCCTCAATGGTGCATTTTTAGTGCAGCTGGGACCCCCCTTGAAATGGAACACTAAATCATTTCAGTAAACACCAGACCCAGTTGCAGCTCACTAGTAGCCATGTCTGACCTGAGTCCAGATCACAAACCGTCAGCCGTAGCTTCAAGATCACTCTGCTGACCTCCCACTGTTATCAGTTTAAACTTCTCCCATAACAACTGAATGCACCACGACACATAGACCCAACTCTGCTGGGCTGTGATGGCCCACTTGGAGATCCCAGCCAAAAACTAGCTGGTTTTGTTTTTCCCTTAACCTCCTATGAAATCATCTGCTGAGCAAGCTGACTTCTCTTTCCACTTTCCCAAACCGTTGGTGCTCTCCCACCTGCCATCCACTCTGCTCCTTCTTCACTCACTCAAATCTCTCCTCTGTGACTACTACTCACTCCTGCAGTTGCCCGATAGTGAGCCCTGGGCTGTTGCCATTGCATCTCAACCCCTGCTCCTCTTTGGTCCTTTACTTATACTAGCACAGCCCTCCATACTCCCGAATTTGCAACTTTGTTCCCACACTGAACTCTGGATTACCTTTTGAATGCTGCTTATTGTCCTCATTCAGCACTTATTGTATTCTACTGTATTTACATAACACTGAATCATTGCCTTTGCACAATTGTTAATATTTGGAATGCTTATTTACCTAGTATTTGTATTGCGATAGTGTGGTAGTTATACCCAGTTGTTCCTCTAATTTCCCTCTGCCCCCAGACTGCATCTGGAAATAAGCTGTGACCAGCTAAGTATGTCTTTGCTGATAACACTTCTGAACTAACTAACTAACTAACTAACTAAAGTTGTTCTGTCTGGAGTGCCTCTTACTGTATAAGAGTGTCAATGACATGGTGCAAGGTTTGGGTCTGAAGACTGTGAAAACATAGAAACATGGATGAAGCTGAGTGGTTGTGACTGCAACAACCTTCAGCTGTCTTTACATGCTAACCTCACTCCTTCAGTGGAGTGTTGCAGAGCTGCCCTGACTCAAAAGACACTTGTCTTTGCATCTACACAGCCCCCTCAGCACCGATGTAAGACATGCTGGAGAGGTGCTGGGAATCAGGGCAGTCAGTTGATGAAGTGCCACAAGATGTTTTGTGTTGGAGTGGCGGTGCAGCCTGTCCACATAGCTGCTTAATCTGCTCACTCCTGAATGCATCCCCAGACTTTCTGGGAGCAGTGGAGCAAGGAATGGATTGCCATGACTCGATAAGCGTCCACATGGCGGCATTTGCACTGAGCAATGAGCGCTCATGTTGCTGTGGTACAAATGCCACTGTAAACATGGCTTTATGCAATGACACTCTTGTACTGTAAGAGACACTCCTGACAGATTCTAATATTTAATTATAAATCATGACATCAAGTTTTGTGACAAAGAAAATCACAGGCATCTCGATATTTAAATTAGATAGATTTTTACTATGTTCGAGTAAACAGTGCTTCCGGCCACTGTCTTAGGCTGTCTGATTTAGCTCAACAGTTAACACTCAGTCAATGACAGCAGCAAGGGAGTACTGTTACCTTAAATATAGTAACAATCAAAATAATTTAAATTCCAGGATGTCTGTGACATTGTCAAAACCTAATGTCATGCTTTGTAGTGCAGTTTGTGGTTTCTCTTACTTTTGTGTTTGGGAATGCAACCGAGATCTATAGCGGGACATGACTGGCAGAACAAGTATTTGTCGATGGTGTGAGATGCCAACTGTACACAGGATAAGGGTAAAACAACAGGCGATTTTCGTTGCTGATCAGTGGAAGATAATGTCATGCTTTATAATACTATAGCACTTAAGTAAATGTTTTCCTGGTGCTTGACAACAAGGCTGAGGAAATAATTTTCACATAGTCTATGGCTGGCTATGAGCAGTGCACAAGAAGAGAAGAATACAACATATGGAGGCAATCATCTAAAGAATGTGTTTCACCCTGTCAGTTACATCTGTGATTTCCTATACTACTCATGTGAATCTCACACGGATATAAAAGATAACAAGCATTTGTCAATGCCGAATGTTGTCTCGCTGGCCTTGGCAGTGATAGTGCAGGAGTCAGAGATGCATAATAGGAATGGCAGTGAAGTATTGAACGGCACCAACCCCACCCGCCCTGCAGAGAGACTGACAGGCGTTGGGTGTCTTTTGGGTAAGTAGCTGTAACACTCATGTTGTTTTACCTCACCCTACCCTGTAGACACTGACAAGTGTTGTGGTGTGCTTTGGGGTCTTTGAGCCTTATACTTACCCCATTTCATAAGGAAATATGCTAAGATGGGTGCAGTATAGGAGAATGGGGTGAACTTTAGGGCCGAACACTGCAAGGCACACCTCGATGCCTGTCACTGGCTGCAGGGTGGGGGAAGGTGGAATGGCATGAGCATTACAGCCAGTGATCCCAGGTCACACCCTGATGCCTGTCAGTCTCTACAGGATGGTGTCAATTGAAACCCCAACACCATAGGCTTGCTTGCTATTACCCTAGTTATTCTCTCCTTTTTCTATTCAATTGTGCCTTCACCCCACCTCAGACAGCACTCCCTCACAGTATTTCCTGAGACAATCTTCCATTTCTTTAAAATCTGCTCTCATTGAAGTCCAGCACCCTTGTCCCAGTGTGGTTTTCTCCTGCCCAATCCATATCTCAAACCACACTGCTACTTACTGTGATGTCTGCAAGGCTGTCCGTGATAAGTATCAGATCCAGCACTGCCCCATCCCAGTGAGGTCTGTAGCCAACTGCCTAAGAAGTTCTCACCAGGAGAGAGTCTACAATGACTCGGATCCTAGCTGTACTGCAGCTGCAGCCAGGATGTTCCAATCCATATATGTCATATAAAGTCACCCATGATTACTGCTTCCTCTTTTCTTGCCATTTTGTCTATGGCCTCACCCAAGTACTGGCCATAATAGCACTACTGTTTTTTATGTTTTAATTTACAAATCTATTTACTTTGCTGACTGGAAAAGGAGGATTAGGAAACAGTGTTTATTTTAAACATTGACTTGGGGTAAAGAAAATACAGGTATTGAAGCAATATCCAAGGGCACCAGTTGCTTTGTTTAGTTATCAGTTTCTTTGTTCTTTAATTTTCATTTGGGAGAATCTGGTTTTGATTAGGCTAGCTAAAGGTTTTCTTTGTTTTTCTTGGCTATATTTCTTGGTATGTGGGTTTGCAATGTTTTATATTCTGGGTGATCCAGTATTAATTTTTTCTGTCGTGGGGTCTGTATGGTGATTCTTGCCATAGGGTCGTGTTTGATTTAAATTTGTGTGTTGTGACATAGACAGCCAGCTCTGAGTGCTCGAGTGCTGTATTAATTTCTGTTATTACATATAAAATATGTGAAGGGAAGAGTCAGTTCAAGGAAAGGCTGTCTTACTGGAACTGACACATCAAGACCTAGGGATAAGTTCAAAGGATGGAGGTATTTTAAACTGCAGAGATCTGGGGTGCAATAACCTTGTCAATTTGCTTTCATCCCAGGAAATAAGATTAGCCATTCATAATGCCCTCAGGGAGATCCTTTGACTTGCATAGTTGCCAGGGAAGGACTTGTGGGAGGCTGTTGAAGAGAGCCAGAATGGACATTGAAGAGGTTTGATGTGTGGGACCCAGATGATTCTGGAAGGTCCAATATACATTTCAGGGAACCCTTGAATTACATGAATACCCTTTGATGTGTAGATACCCAGGGCCCAGATGAAGTTTGTGAAGGCGGCTGAGGCATCATGCCTTACCTCTGCCACACTGACAACCCCATTCACAGTGCAAGTGGGTCATCAGGGGTGGGTTGGGTGGGAGAGCAGTCAGTGTCCAGGGGACAGCTCTCCTGCCCTGGGAGAGTGGGGAACAGAGAGTGGCACCTGTGACACCTAGCAGAGACTAGGAGTTGGTACTCTGTGTCCTATACGTCAGGGCATGGAGGCAGAGCAGCTGACCGGCATGCTGCATTCATTGTCAGAACTGCACATTTCCTCTGTAGAAAAGTGGAAAAAATGGTCCCCATCAAGTGACATGAAGGTGTCCTCTGCAGGTGCCGCTTCCAAGAAGGTACCTCGCTGAACTGGATCTGGTTCTAGCAAGTTGAGTTGGGGCTCCCATCATCCTGCCATGGAGGGTAAGCCATGGAAGAAGAAGGGTAGATAGCCCGAAGGTCAGGGGACAAGGCTGGGAGGACAGCAGGATATAGGGCTGGTTGGGACCAGGGAGAAAAATACCAGCAAAAAAAGTTCCTCATTAATTTTCATTTCTGAAGTGTTTTTCTTTGTGTGCTCACTAGATGGTTTCTACCTAATGTAGTTTATTGTGATATGAAAAACAATACTTTACCTGGCTGGAAGCAGACATGTCTAGTTCTGTTCCTCCCACTACATTATCTGCATATGACCTCATTCATTGTTATATCACAAGCCACTGCCTGATTGATAACGATATTCCCGAGTCAAGGTTCATTTTTAATTAGACATTTAACCAGGTTCCATTGTTCATTTAAACACTGGACTCAGTGTCTATAGCTTAGCTCGATGTATAGTATAAAAGAAATCTTTATTTCACATTACTTGAAAATTCAAAAACTCATCCATACACGAGTTTACTATCTGATCGCTGCCAAGTTGTAATGTGAATGCACCGGACCATTGGGCTGTCAGAGATTAGGTCAGGACAATTCTAATACAGGAAAGTATGAAATCTCAAGATGTGGCTGTTAAAAAATCTGGGACCACGTAACATCTATAGCCAGATAGCTTACTGCAGACACATTTTACACAGGAACTTAAAATTCAGAAAAAGCTGACTGTGCCACTTTAACATGGTTGCTCATAATAAATGTTGTTTTTTCTGTGATGTTTGTAAATGTCTTGTTAAGCATTCAGACACCCTGGGAGTAGGGCTATATAAATAAAGATTACTACTACTACCACTAATACTCGTTTTCATTCCTCCCTTCCTTCCTGCCCTAACCCTTTACTCTTTTATCATTCATGTGTACTGTATTGCATTAACTTAAATTCTATAGCAGTAGCTTTTGCAGTTCATAACTTCTGAGTTGCTGCTGCTAGTTTCGTGCCTGGCTGCAATTTAACACTTCTTTTCAAAAGTATACCTTATTGCCCATTTTCACCCTTGGAATCCATTTCACCCAGGTCACACTCTAAAATAAGCTGCAGGTCAGTATACCTATCCTTGACACCAAGTCTATTTACTTTGTTTTGAATAATTTATTGTTTATACCCCTCTTCTCTGGTGTTGGCATCCCAGAAACCTCAGGCACCTCCCCAGCCCCATTTACCTTCAGCCCACCACCAGCCGCCATGAAGATGTAGCTTGCCCCCCACCTCCTGCATGGGTGCAGGGTGGAGGATCACCATGAACATGCATAGTGTTGGGTGATGGATGAGTGGTGGGACCAACCCAGATATTCCTGGGTCCCAAAGTAGCCAGCAGCTGGACTGCATTCTGTTTTCTTGTCCCGCTCCTCAGAAGGCGTTGCTGTGTCTCGACTCACTCAGCCCGGTCAGCCTCTACTCCCAAGTGCCAACCTCTGAGCATATGATTTGTGTACAGTGAACAGACAAGGTAACCCTCTTGTCTGTTTTGTGGGTTCAAGTCACCTTAGTCTCAAGCTCTGAAGGGATTCAAACTGATAACCTCTTGTTAGCGTCGCAATTCTCAGGCTCAGATAATTCTGTCTTTCAGGGGACCAGATATCTTTGCCCACGGTACCTAACCAGGTCTTTCAAATGAACCCTTAGAACTCAATGCAAGACTTTAGAGAACTCTATCCATTTCCCAGTTTGGTATACAATAAGCCCATACACAGTGTACTAATAGCCTTTAAAAGCTCCACTTTAAATAAAAAGAATTGTCAAGGCACTCCAGCAGTTTCGCTTTGTAAAAATATCTTTACTTTAAAAATATCAAAACAGAACAATAATTACAGAACAAATTATATATTCCCAACACATACAGCCTTAAAACAAATAGGAAAAGTACAGTTCCTACAATACTGTACATACATTTAGACTGGTCTAATCTTACTCATTTTCAGTGCTGTGATGATTCTCCTCAGTCAGATAATATTCTCTTGTGTCAGTCAGAAATATTTTCTTGTGTCCTCTGTCAGGTTCTTTCAGCACTTAAACACACTTTTGAGCCGGCCTTCTCATGAGGTCACTAACTCCGCCTTGGTGAATCAAACTCTATATTTTGCAATACAGGGTCTCCAAATAAAGTATTAAAAAACATATGAGATGACCTCACTGACTTTCCTCTCCACAGGTTAACTGGTCAGAAATGGTTTGTGCTCTGCTACACACATACACACACACATAAACAGTCTTTTGATGTAAGCCACTGTATTCAAATCAGAAGTGTATTTGACTCCTAAACCTCGTCTGGGCCCTGGGTATCTACACATCAAACGGTATTCATGTAATTCAAGGGTTCCTGAAATGTATATTGAACCTTCCAGAATCGTCTGGGTCCTCCCTGGCTCAGACATCAAACTTCTTCAATGTCCATTCTGGCCTCTCTTGACACCCCTTCCCACAAGTCCTTCCTAGCAACTATGCAAGTCAAAGGATCTGGCCCTGACAGGAGGATTGGGCACTCCTGAAGTTGGCACTGTCGTGGCGGCAGTTGAATCGCCATGTTTACTGAACTGCTTCACCAGGAAGGCGATGGGGCGTGTGTTATTGTGCCGCTGCATGACGAGCTTGGCTATCATTGCAGCAGCCTTTTTCTTAGATCTGGTGACCACTTTACATATAGTTGGTGCCAGCACCTGCATGCTGGCTTATTGGGGAATGAGGGACACACCTACTAATGTGTGCCCTGCATTCTCCCAACAGTGACCGCACCTCCAACTGCTACTACTGCAATATGTTGGCTGGCGTGCAAGCACGAGCCAACATAAAAAGAGAACTACTTCCACTACACAGCCAAACAAATGGGAGGATACTGACTCACTGATCCCCCTGTTCAGTTACGCTTCCTTGCCAGTCAATTGTTTTCCTCCATCCCAACATATTTGTGATGATAAAAACAAATGAAGGACAGCCTGCCACGTGGTCATGCAGGTGGACACCCATGCATTGATGTTACAGCGTCATAGAAAACTTGTCTGAGAGGGAATACTCTTATTCGATCACCAGGCGCCCCAGGTCATACATTTATATACACGAAATGCACACCATGTATTACTGCCTGCATCATAGAAACATAGAATTTGTCGGCAGAAAAGAACTACTTGGCCCTCCCAGTCTGCCCAGTTGTTCCTGCCTATTCTGTCTCAGCATATCCTAACCGGTCTGTGGCACCCCATCCCCTTTTATCTACCAGTATTCACCTATGTTTATTTCATGCATGTTAGAAATACCCCACTGTTTTGCCCTACCATCTATGGTGGCAGGCTATTCCAGGCATCCACCACTCTTTCAGTGACATAGTATTTCCTCACATCCCTCATACATTCCCCTTTCTAGCTTCATTGCATGCCCTGTTGTTCTGTTGCATCTCTCCATTTGAAACAGGCTTTCCACATGTATTCTGTCCACTATTGTGAGATACTTTTAGGTCTCTCATGTCACCCCATCTTCCTCTACTCCTCCAGTGTGTACATGTTAAGATCCCTAGTCTGCCTTGCAGCTTACAGGACAATTGAGTGGGTTTTAGGTAGTTTGTAGCCAAACCATTTTTGGATACTGAGCATGTACAGCCAGTATGAGTCTTTCACTTTTGGCAGTCTAATATCGAGAACTTAAAGGAATGACTTGCCAGATCTCCTATGGCCTCTCCAACAGCCATCTTGCTCTGTCATTCATTGTATCCATGCTGCCAATTTCTTTGCATCTTTCCTTCTCTCACACCATTCAGACATTGTTGTAGGCTTCACCAAGCTCCCAGATGCATACCACTCCCCCACCGACCATCACTTAGGCTTGTTCTGGTGGTGCTTTGAGCATTCTCATGATGTTCTCAGAAGGCAGCACTCATTCCTACACCCAATTCCTGGCCAGATCTCTCTTCTCTGCTACATGTGTGCAGCTTCTCCTAACTAAGCAAAATTCATACTTTTGCTTTCTCCATGAGTGCTATTTCTCATCTCTGTTTATGCTGGTCATTTCCAGAAACAGAAACCTAAACAAATCAGCTAGATCTTCATCCTGGTCAAAAACACCAGAGCTCTCTCTCAGTGTATGTCTCTCTACAGACCAGGCATAGCAGCTCAAAACATTAGCTGAGGGACATTCCCTTAAATTTACTTTTCTTTATGTGCAAGGATGCCATCTTTCCCTGGTATTGCTTGCTACTGTAAAATCTTGGTTTCCCCTGGATTGTGAAACTCATTTTCATTTGGCAAGCTTTGTGCTTACAAGCAACTTATTATTATCTAAGGAACTGGGGTTGTCCTTTTGCTATAAAGCTTTACTTTGGTCTGATTTTGAAATGTGTACTTAAATTAACTTTGAGTCCTGCTCAAAGGTTTTGTTTAATGTCTGTTTCTCTGATCACATAATTCCTTACTTACATACTGTAGAGGCTACCATCAGACCTCATACTGATTTATGGTTTTCTCACTAGCTTATGAGACCTAAATATTGCTCTGACATTATATTCCACATTATAAGTGGCAAAACATTCAGCATAAAGCAAGCATGTGTGCTGGGCCTAGAACCTGGCTACAGAGGGTGTTTGTCTCAATGTTATAAATAATGGAACTATATTTTTCCTATGGACCATATTCACTTTATTGTCTATAAAGAAGGGTCTTCTTACTTTTGAATCAATCCAGTGTTCTACCTTGTTCTGTTCAGGCTGTCTGCTAGCCCACAATGACTGTATGGTATTGCTTTCCTTGGTACATTAGAAAGCTGAGTAAAACCTCTTTTGCTATAGATGTACATACCTCTCTTGGTCCAACTTAGTGAACATTCTACAGTACAGCTGCAAAAGTTTGAATTGTCCAATTTGAGTTTACTGGTTCACCCTTAACTGGTGGAAAAGAGCACTGTATAGACATTAAAAGCAGAGCCCTCACATTTCTGACTCTGTCTCCTCCCTACACCCAAATCCTCATACCTTTCAAGTGTTTGAGGGAATCCTGGCCCTCTAAATCCAGCTACCCCTGTCTTTACATGATTCACAACAAGATCCATGTAGTGCCCTGGTCATGAGTACCCAACTGCTGCCTGCCCTGGCAGAAATTTTGTAGTACTGCACCTGTCAACATTGGTGAGGCCTTCCAATGCACCTTCCATGTTACCTCAATCTACAATTGCCTGACTGGGCAGACCCAGTCCCAGTTTGGTCTGCCACCATGGCTTCATCTGGAAAGAGTCTGTTCCTCCATATATGGCACCATCATAGCTGTTCTGCCAAATGAAAGAATGTGCCATGGACATATAAGGACCCTTCCAGGTGCATATTCACATGTAGAAGGGTAGCTAACAGTGCCACATATGGAGGTAGATAGCTCATGCTAGTGGTTGAGGTAGTGGTCAGGAAGTATTAGAACTCAGCCTACCAACTTCTAGTGAAATCACCCTTGATGGGTTGCACATTCACAGACTCCCTCACCTCTCCCTGCAGTCTAGGCTAATCTTCCTTTTCCCTAACTGCTGGCTGAGCAAGAAAAAACTATGACAGATTCAAATATTGTACTAGACAAGAAGGGATACTTCCAGCTCCCAGGGTGCAATGAGCTGTGCTGTTGTTCCCAAATGGGAAAGAAAGACTGAACATACATGTGTATGAGTCTACAAATAGAACCCCTTGGTGAGGCTAGCACCAAACCATTGTAATCAGTTCACAAATGTAGATAAAGGACAAATAAAGTCTCAGAAATGTGACCCAGACTGAAAAAATGGCAAGGTAGCAGTATCTGCAAAAACAAGCATTTGTCAATGCCGAATATTGTCTCGCTGGCATTGGCATTGGTAGTACAGGAGTTAGAGCATAATAGGAATGCACTGAAATATTGAACAGATGCCAACCCCACCCCACCCTGCAGAGACTGACAGGCATTGGGGTGTGCCTTTGGGTCATTAGCTATAACGCTCATGCCATTTTACCTCACCCTACCCTGTAGACACTGACAAGTATCTTGGTGTGCTTTGGGGTCCTTGGGCCTTATCGTACCCCATTCCATAAGGAAATACACTGAGGTGGGTGCAGTATAGGAGAATGGGGTGAACTTTGGGGTGAACACTCCAAGGCACACCTCGATGCCTGTCACTGGCTGCAGGGTGGGGATGAGGGTGGGGGTGGAATGGTGGGATCATTACAGCTGATGATTCCAAGTCACCTCCTGCGCCTCTACAGGGTGGAGTGTTACATTTGGAAACCCTAACGCTGTAGCGTGTGTTGGTATTTTCACTCCAAATTATCAACATGGGCTTTTGTGACCCCACATCATGAAGAGTGGCACTATCAGTTTGTTAGCTGAAGGTGATTTTGCATAACAACTACGCCATTTGGCACCACAGGTGGAAACACATTTTGGGCAGGATATGGAAAAATGACAACTGTATTGTTCATGAGGAGGTGTAAAAAATGGCAGACGTTGAAAATATGGGTGAAAATATGAAAAATTGGTGAAGTCATGAACTGCGTAGAAACTAAAAATGCATCCGACCCAATTATTTTTGGATTTTTTAACCACATTTTCAAAATAGGCATTTTGGGACCTCACCTAATGAACAGTGGCACTGTGATTTTGTTAATCTGTCCCAAAGTTGATTTCTCTGAGCGACCACGCCATTGTCGTCCAGGTTCAAAAACACATTTCGGGCGGGATGTGAAAAATTACAGCTATACTGGTCATAGAAGGTGTGAAAAAATGCCAGTGTTGAAAATCTGGCATGAAAATATTGCAAATTTGCGAGAGTTACAAGAGTGCGTGGAAACTGCATAAAGCATGCTTAACACAGTCATTTATGGACTTTTGTCACCAAATTTTCAACATAGGCATTTTAGGATTCAAGAACAGTGTCACTGTCATTTGGTTAATCTGCTCCTAAAATGGATTTCCCACAGCAACAGTGCTATTCTGCACGGAAGTGTGAAAACACATTTCGGCCAGGATATGTAAAATGACAGCTGTACTATTCATAAGGAGGTGTGGGGAAAATGGCAATGTTGAAAATCTGGACTGAAAATACTACAGATTGATGAAGTTATGAGTGGCATGGAAGCGTACAATGCCGCTTAAAACAGCCATTTTCTGGATTTTTTCTCCAAATTTGCAACATAGGCTTTTTGAGAGCCCCTCATGAACAGTGGCAATGTTGTTTTGTTGATCGGTTCAAAAGGTGATTCCGCACAGTGACTGTGTAATCACCTTCGGGACAAATAACATTCATGACAGTGATTGAATTCATGAGGAAGGGTCCCAATAACCCCATGTTGAAAATTTGGTGCTAAAGTCCCCAAAATGGCCAAGATATGCACCAAAGTTGAAAAAAACCCTGTTTATGCCATTATATAGCTTACCGGCATTTCTTCAGTTATGATTGGCTTTGAAGAGTGCAGATGTGTTCCCAGTTCACGAAGATCATCGCATCAGGCTCTGGAGGTAAGTATGGGGTGGGGGAGGCAGGGTATGCAGAGGGTGGAGTGCGGGTTAGGGAGGGAGTAGGACAGATCATGAGGACCATTTTCTGTTTCTGGTTTAAAAAAAAAAAACATTGCAGGACTTTTTTTACAGGGGCATTTGGCATGCTGGGGTGGGCTCCCAGTGTGCCAGCTGAATATTTTTGGGGGCTGCTGTAGCCAATTGGGGATTGGGCACCGCTGGCAATACACCGGGGAGCAAGACCAGGGGACTGGGTACCCCGCACCACAACAAATGAGGGCATTATGTCGATGGTGAGTGGGCTCCCCTGTTGGCAAATTAAACTAGGAAGGGGACTGAAGCTGATGGGATTGGGCCCCATCAGCAAGAAAGACTGTGGGGCGCATGATGCCAGGGGATTGGGCACCTCAGCACACACTTGAAATGGGAGGGGCATTATGCTGACGGAGTGGACTCCCAGTTGGCAAATGAAGTGGGTCAGGGCATGCCAACAGGGGATTGGGCACCCCTGAAGTCAGCACTCTGAGTGGCGGCAGTCAGTGCCACCATGTTTACTGAACTGCTTCACCAGGAAAGGCGTCGGGAAGCATGTTATTGTACCGCTGCATGACAAGCTTGGCTGTCATTGCAGCAGCATTTTCTTAGATCTGGTGGCCACTTTACATATAGCTGGTGTCGCCTGCATGCTGGCTTATTGGGGAATGAGGGATGCACCTACTGATGCATGCCCTGCATTCGCCACAGTGACTGCACCTCCAATCTGCTACTACTACAATATGTTCATTAGTGTAGCCGCGAACCAACATAAAACTGCTGCTGCTGCTTACTATTTAATAATTGAATGTTTACAGAAACATATGAATGAGCAACATTTATTAGCAAGACCCCTGGAATTCTACGGCTCTGGGAAGCAGAATTAATTACAGAACTTGCATCCTGTTGCAGAATATATGCAGTGCTACAGAATTTGTTATTATGGCAATTTTATTTGAAACAATGTTTTTCCAAGTGCTTGGCTGAATGGCTTCTTTGCATGCTTTGTTTATCCGAAATCCCTCCTTCATGCTTGGTATGCAGTATTATCTATGACAACACATGACATCATAGCAGCCAATGGCTGGACTCGTTCTGCCATGGACCTGAATGCGCCATGCTGCAGAAATGAGCAAATAATGCTGCAGAGGGCCTGGAGCTCTTCTGCAGAAATTTGTACTGCACCAACACAAGCTGATATTCAGTTGGACAGCGCCAGTCTGTTATCCAACTGAATATAGAGAATACTAGATGTCAACAATGCACAGCCAGTGTGTTCTGCCACAGAGGGTTCTGATTCTCTCTGACCTCGATAGTGAAGTTCAAGAGGTCCATAGGAATCAGAACTCCGAGTGTGCAGAACACATAAGTATAAAGTTGTTCATCCTGTATTTTGGAATCCTGTATTTTTTAAAGTGTATAATGTTATGTGAAGTGTGTGCATTGTGTTTTTCTCTTTCACAATGAAACTGACTTGTGCAATCTCTAGAGGTTTTAGAATGCTGTTCTACCACAGAAGGGTTCAATCACATTCCATGGCCTGTGGTACAGCACAACAACAATTGAAAAAATTGATTTCTATACAGGACAATGCTCTGCTATACACTATATAGCAGCTTCTGGGTCAGGCACTAGGACAAGCAAAGCGAAAATATTTGCACTTCAGTTGCACTTGTTTTGACTATCTGGCCCTTTATGTCTTATATCCTTATGGATCTACAGCTTTCAGAAATTACAGGAAAAAGAGCAGATCATTCATTACGAATGATTTTCTACTGGTTGTGAAAAGAGATTTAGCCGTATTGATCCTTGGAAAAAGGAGTCACTGGATTGCTTGATACTTTTTAGTGGAGCAACTATGTCTTGTACAAAGAGAATACCTAAAGGGTATCAACTCAACACAGAATCAGAACTTCTTCCACGAAAATAAGGAGGTACATACTAGAGGCCACAACATATACATCAGGAGGGAGAGCTGAGAGCAACATTAGGAAGTTTTCTTCACCTAAAGAATGGTGGAGCCATGGAACAGGCTGTCACAGAAGGTCATGGATGCCAAGACAGTTAAGGAGTTCAAAATATCTTAGGACAGATGCAGCAGAATATTGAAATAAGGGAACATACATGGGGGATAGGTTAAATAATGGGCAGACTAGATAGATCATGTGATCCCCATCTGCCATCATGTTCTTATGTTCTAGTACACCTGTTGATTGTTCAAGACTGACAGGAGTCCCTAGGGATATTCAGTAAGGATGCATAGATAGTGTAGTAACCATTTAGCCTGTAACCCATGGTTAAACAAATTGCCTATATCAGCCAGATCCTGGATATTTTCTCTGATAATATGTATTATTGGAAACTAGTTTTGGATAATGGCCCAGACAATGATAAGGAACAATAATCATTCCTGATGACAATTTCAAGTAAAATGCTGTTATCTAGAGTATCCAATTATAAGATTGTTGTATTTTATTTATATAGGATCATAATGACCAGGCTCATATTATGCCACTTATCTCCACAAGAAGGAGGACAGGACAATAACTTAAGAGTGTCCGAGCCTTGAGTGAATTATATATCCTGCCCATCCACGTGTCATGATAAATGGCATATTCTTAACCAAGCCATTGTGTGTCCAATTTATATTCTCTATTCAATTTCCAGCTGGCCTGGTGGCACTGAGGGATGAGGCACTGGACAACACACCTCACACTACACCAGTGACCCAGGTTCGGGGGCGAGCTCAGGCCACCAGGGGTCAGCAGTGGGAGAGAGGATTGAGTGTCCAATGACAGCTCTCCTCTCCCAGAGACAGGTGGAGTGCGTCATCTTGCTCCTTGATTGCCCTCTGATGGATGGCCATGGGCAGTGCCAGAGTCAGGGAGATGAAAAGCATGGCATTGTGGCGTGCACACACCTCCATGCACATTCATGGCTACAAGGGAGGCCAAGGAAAAACATGAAAAAGTATAGCTACAAGCTCTATGAAGCCTCCTTCCAGCATGCTGGCAATGCTGCCCTGGGACCACCCAAAATTGCCTTTCAGATGTGTCTTGGGGGACTGCTCTCTCTCCCTTCCACCCTGCCACAGGGGGTAATCCGCAGGGAAATAAGGGCTTGGGGTAACAGGGGCACTGGCGGGACCCTAGAGGAGGGGCAGATGCCTGCCACAGAGCAGAGGAGGATAAATAGAATATGAAAAAAAAATAAAATAAAAATGTATTCAGTTTCCTTTGATGAATATTTAACTGTTTCGTTTGATTTCATTTTCTGTTCTCATTGCAGAAGAGGTAACTATGATGTCACCAGGCATTGTTAAAGCTGCTCTCATATTGGTTATTATTATAGGGTCTCAGGAATGCTGACATCTGATTGGTTGTCAGCATTCTGAGAGCCTATGTTAATCTCCTTATTAATGTACTTGTACAACCTAATTACATGAGTATTAATTTGAATGGTACTAATTTTTTTAATTCCATTATTGTAATTCAGAGCTGCCATTATGCTTACCGACTGTAAGCCTGAAAAACAACAGAAATTCTAATTGCTAGCAGTGGTCATCACCCTTACCCACTATTAAGAGTCCTGACTTTTGATGCAGGGTTGAGATGTGTGCCATTATGTTTTATCCAAGTAGATGAGCGGTAGTTGTTGCTTTGATACTTTATGAAGCAAGTCACGGCTGCTGTGAGTACTGGAGTTAACTGTAACCCCCACTCCGCTGTCAGCAGCTTTGAGGAACTGCCAATTCACATCACTAATGCCACAAGAGCAGGAAGGTTGCAGGCAATGATAGAACCTAGTCTCCATTCACCCCTGCTTCCTTGCCCTCCTCACTCCTCCCGCAAGCCAGCAGCACCACAATGTGGCCCCTCAGCTCAGCGAGGGAAGAAATTAGGCTCAAGGTGGCATCCAGCGGCGACACCACCTCAAAGTAATGGCCTGAAGGCAAGGGGTACACTGGCAGTTGTTTCAGGGATGCCTATGTGGTACAGTTTTTGACATAGAGATCATTTATGTTGTAATTTAAATCACAGTTTGTGTCTCATGAATATACTTGATTTCGGTTGGTTTGGTATAACCGTTCTGCCTCTGTGTGGTGGAGAAGGTGTCCTGCTGACATTGAAGACCCCAGATGTGATGTTTTGTTTCGATTTCTGTGAAGCTGTTTCTCCTGCCGACATCATAGTGGCGCTTTCGGGCTGGGCAGTTTTGGGGAAGTTTGGAATGCTCCTTAGAGATCACCATTCTGCCTCTGTGTGGTGGGGAAGGTATCCTGTTGACACTGATGACCCCAGATGCGATATTTTGTTATGATTTCGGAAGCTATTTCTCCCTGCCAACATCACAGCAGCCGGATTCAGGCTTGACTGTTTTTGGGGAAGTTGGATGCTCTTTAGAGATCACCAAGTCCCAGAGATAAACCTTTAGTCAGTTACATCCTCTTAGCACTCTGTATGTCTGAAATTAGTAACTTGACCTTTCTGTTTCACTCGGCAATTATTTGACAAGTGATTGGGGTGGGGATTTCACTGTAATTGTCATTATTGTAAGTGTCCCAGGAATGCTAAAATTTGATTGGTTGTCAGATTTATGAGGCCTTATGTTACTCTCCTACATGCCAGATCCTGTGCAAATAAGCATGGTGGAGGGACTATTTTCTGTTAATTTCATACAAAATAAGAAAACATATACAAAAATAATTCAAACTATGGTAACACCAAACCCAATTATAATAATAGCAATAATAAAAGCGCCCAGAAATTTACATTAATAGTTCAAGATAATCCTCCCTAGAGGTATATGACACTCGGCTACACCTCGTGCCACATTACATCCTCAGGGGTGATTAACTAGAACATTAATGTTACCCCGTCATAAATTATTGCTTGAAAGAGTCCTGTGCAGTCTGCCCAACATGAAGATAAATAGCTACAGTGAAGATAAATGGCATACCTTAATTTAAAATGTTTCAGTTGCTAAAATAAATCATTTATCTGTAATGTTTGATTCTCACCTACTTTAAATGTGTTGACACACCAGGTGTAAAAATAAATTTACCAAGATTCGTTTACCATAATGAGCATCGCATGTATTTATTCTCCTGTCTGAGATACCACACATTTTTATGATACTGCACTTGTAGCTCAGGTTTGTATTTTGTCCTTTTTCCTTTTTCAACTTTTTACAGTTTCTGTCACAAAACCACTTAAATACTTTATAAATTAAAAATGACATGCCTGACATAAGGCATCATATTAATATCATCATTTGAGTGTTACATCTATTGCTATCTCACTCACAGCTCTGCCACTGATGAGATATCAACAGATCAATATCCTCTCATAAAGATAACAAGCATTTGTCGATGCGAATGTTGGCTTGCTGGCATTGGCATTGGTAGTGCAGGGAGTTAGACAGATGCATCATAGAAATGGCAGTGAATTATTGAACTGATGCCAACCCACCCCCACCCTGCAGAGACTGACAAGCATTAGGGTGTCCTTTGGGTGTTTGGTAGTGCAGCTGAGGAAAACATGTCGGGCAGGATGTGAGAAATGACAGCTGCACAGTTCATAAGGAGGTGTGAAAATGCCAGTGTTGAAAATGTGGCATGTAAATATACAAATTTGCGAAGCTACTAGGGTGTGTGGGAAATATGCAATGCAGCTTGCAACACTGTCATTTATAGGCGTTGCACCAAATTTTCAACATAGGCATTTTAGCACCTCTGCTCATGTACAGTGTCATTGTTATTTCCTCAAAGTGTCCCAAGTGATTTCGCACAGCGACACGCTATTCTCGCCGGAAGTGCAAAACACATTTTGGGCATGATATGTCAAATGACGGCTGTACTGTTCATCAAGAGGTGTGGAAAAATGGCAATGGTGAAAATCCAGACTGAAAATATCACAAATGCACAATGTACGAGCATGCATGCAATCTGCCAATGCATGCTCATAACTAGATTATTTTATGGAGTATCATCACCAAATTTTCAACATAGGCATTTTAGGTCCTCTGCTCATGAACTGTGTCACTGTCATTTTCATAATCTGGCAAACACTGATTTCCACAGTGACTGCGCTATCGTGCACTGGAAGTGCGGAAACACATTCAGGCAGGATATGGAAAATGACAGCTGTACTGTTCACAAGGAGGTGTACAAAAATGACAATGCTGAAAATCCGACGGTAAAATATTGTGAATGCGAAGTTACGAGCCCTGCGTAACAACTGCGTAATGCATGCTCGTAAAACAGGCATTTGTTGTATTTTTCCACCAAATTTGGAACTTAGGCTTTGCGTGCACCCTCATGAACACCACCACTGTCATTTCATCAATGGCCCCGAAGGTGATTTACGCAGTGACTTCAAAATCACCTTTCGAGGCCGATAAACGCCATGACAGTGACAGAATTCATGAGGAGGGCCCCAAAAACCCATGTTGAAAAATTTGCAAAAATTCCAAAAATACCTGAGATATGCAACAAAGTTGAAAAACCCTATCTAGCCCATTATATAGCTTACCGGCATTTCCTCAGTTCGCGGTCAGCTTTGAAAGTGCAAGCGTGTTCGGTCCACCGATGATCATCGGCGCGGTCCGGAGAGTAGTATGGGGTGAGGAGGGTGTGGGGAGGCAGGGTGCGCAGTGGTGGGTGCAGGTTGTGGGGGGCAGGGAGAGCGCCCGTGGGACCGTTTTAATTTACAGGTAAAAATAAAAAGACCACAGCGGGACATTTGCCATGCTGGGGTGGGCTCCCAGCATGCAGAGGCTGGGGGTGTGGAGCCGGCGAGTTGGGCTCCCCGTCGGCCATGGGATCAGTTGCCCACTCTGGGGTGGGCTCCCAGCGTGGCACCCTGTACTGGGGGATTTGACATAGTAAAGTGGAGTATCTCTAAACAAAGTGCCGCTGCATGACGAGCTTGTCTCGATTTGCAGCGCACTTTGTTTTAGTTTGTCCACTTTACGTAATATTGGTGTCAGTGCTAGTTGCTGGCTTATTGGGGAATGAGGGCGCACCTACTGATGCGCGTCCTTATCTGCATTCAACGGCAGCCATGCCCCCAAAGCTGCACTCTTCCCAATATGTTGACTGCCATGCAAGCCGCAAGCCAACATAAAATGACATTATATGTCAGCCTAAGTCATATCCCCCATTTCTTTATTTGAAATTACTGTACTTCAACTGAGATAACCTCAGTAGTACATAGCATCTCAGTTTCATGGAGTCCCAATGAGGAAAGCAGCAGTCAACAGGTTAACATATACAGCAGTGCTAGTTATATATGGGCTAAGTTATACAAAACAAAACACAGTCTGCCAAGGTAAGAACATCTAAACAGTAATCATAGCAGGCAGTGGGGTTGCAGCAGATAAAAAGCATGAGTGTTGTTCTGCAATGTGATCATACTCCGGGAGAGGGAATAGTGGACCAGAACTAAAACAAAGAGTTCTAAGGTGACTGAAAGGCTGGACTTGAAAATAAGCAAGCTAGAAACATTACTCAGCTAGAGAGGAGTTTGTCCAAGTGTCCAGGCCTTTCTGTCAGACCATGCTTCATCCTGAGGAGCAGTAATACTCGTATACAATTTTAATGCTGATATTTTAACGTGTACAATATATAACACAGTCTTCAGGTATCAGTTTGACAAACATTTGATGTATACAGGATGCACAGGTGCTGTCATGCTGGGTTGTGATGACTGAATAGCAAAGTGGAAAAACAAATCAACATTATATTCCTTCCATAAAAGTTCTGATTCATAAGCAAGGTTTACAGATTTGTAAAAGAGAGAAATATTGTAAACATGAACCACACTGTAAAGTAAAGTAAAACTTTATTTCTAAAGCGCCTTTCAAATGCCAGGCGCTGTACATTAAAATAGAAACAGACAACATAAAACAGATAACAACATCCATAAACAGGTATTTAAGAACCCTCTGGGAATGCCTAATAAAATAAATATGGTTTGAGCTCCGATTTAAAACTTGAGAAACTGTAGTAGTCTCTTACATGTAAGAATCTGTGAATTTTAGAAGTGCAGAAACTTAGGAACTCTTCACACAGCTACACATTTTCTGCACATGGAAGCAGACAGTAGGATCCCCTTTCTCAAACTGTAGAATTTATATTTGGGCAGTTTTACCTGTTTATGTAAATCTGAAATTGCATGTTGTGCAGATTTACTTTTATGTTCCTATGCCACTAGTATGTCATGCGTTACTATATGAGCTCCTTTTTCCACATCACTTTGTCCTCCAACCTGGTCATCTGCCCAGTCCTCAGCTTTGGTTATGTAGCAAACTCCCAATCCTTTGAACCACTTCCCATCCCAGAGCTGGGACAAACAGATTGTCAACCATCATCTTCAACGGTCAGTGTTTTTCTGCCAATGTCTCACCCCAAGCTTCTCAAACATCCCCTGATGCATGACAATGCCTTTGTTAGTTTTGAATGTAGTAGCGCTTCAATGAATGTGACTGGCATTGTGAGGAATCAAGCTCCCTGTCCACCCACGAGGGGTCACTGCACTGATAGAACCTAGCACCAACCCTTTTGATGGAAGTTCTTCTGTCATCAACATAATTTCCCAGGCTGGCTACCAAATCCAAGTGACCCAAATCTGTTCCTGAAGCTGGTTTACTGCCATACTAGTGTAGGACAGTGGTGACCTCCAGATCAAATTATTTAATAGTTCTTACCAGCAGTAAAGGAGTGTTGATATCGATGTGTTGGAATACTGTGTAATCTGACTTTGAAGATGTGGCCAGATGCCAAGGCCTGTGCAGCTCTGCTTTAACATAATAACGCACTGCCATGCTTTCCTTTGAATGTAGGCACCAAGGGTCTGTACAGGCAAAACACAAATTGAAATAAAATCTTACATTTTGATATTCTGATAATTAAGTTTAAATATTCTTAGAACACCATAGACAGTATGATTGTTCATAGAGGTTCTAGTCTGATTAAAGACTACAAAAGGACCCATCAGAGAGGTACAGTAGTGTAAAAATCAGAGGCCAAAGTTACGTAAGAAAAATTACTTACCATAGTAATCTTGTTTCTTCCAAGTGATACTCAGGTATTCATAACTTTATGTAGTCAGCCTCCTAAGTAGAAGTGCCTAGACAGAATTTGGAACATATGCAAATGATGAAATCTTTTGCATGAACCACTTTTCAAATGCTGCCTTATACTAACTGCAGTAGTTCTAAACCACTCAGATTTCCTGGAAGCCTAGAAAGACAGACCCATGGGGATTAAGTGTAATAATGATAATTACAATAATAATAACAATATACTATGAATGATACTAATAATAGAGGAACTTCCTTAACACCCAAAAAGCAGTCGGGCTCCAACTGGAGAGCATAACATATGAAAGGATACCACTGAATGCCCAAATCACCTGAAAAAGGAGAGGGGACAACAATAGTGAACACAATCAAACATGTGTGCCAGACATGGCATTTATACCCCTAAGGGCACAGTATTCAGGAGTGCAGAGGCTGAAGGTTCCAGAAGGGGTAGGAAGTTATGAATACCTGAGTATCAATTGGAAGAAACAAGATTACTATAGTAAGTAATTTTTCTTCTAACCCCAGTAATACTCAGGTATTCATAACTTTATCTGAGACTACTAAGCAGTACCTTTGGAGGTGGGCACAGAACCTTATTTTGTGAACATGCTATGCAAGACTGCTGCGCCAAACCTGGCATCACCCTTGGAGAGAATATCCAGACTACAATGCTTTGTAAAGGTGTGCACTATTTTCCAGGTAGCTGCTTTACAGATGTTCACCAGGTGAACATCCCCAACAGCTGCTATGGTAGCAGATGCCCTATGGATTGGGCCTCAACCCTGTTTGGGGCTCCTTTACAGCCTTAGAATAATAAAACTGAAAATGCTGTACTATCCAGTGAGAAAGTGATCTTTTGATGCTGGGTTACCCTTTCCCATATTCTCATAGGTCAGGAACAGCTGTTTTCTGTCCTGCCTATGGACTTTAGTGGTTGTCAAGTAATAGCTAAAAGCTCCTTTGATGTCCAGACCATGAAGACTCTTCTGCATTGAAAAATCGCTCTTTCGACGTGAAACATATGTCTGCGTGTTGTTTCAGGAGTGCTGGCTGTTATTGCTTTTTGTATGTTACAATAAAAAGCTCTTTTAATGAGACCTAGCTTACAGGTCTATTTTTGTCGTATTACCTGACTATTCAAGGCCCATTCCTGATGGAACTGGTTGATCTGAGTCAAGTATCTGCCAAGGTAGTGTTCCTACCTGGCAAATGAATATTCTACAGGACACATGGAACATGCTAGACTCCATATTTTCATAAGTCCTGAGCAGGAGGGGTTAACCTTGTTCCTCCCTACTTGTGGATGTAATACATGGTGGTGGTATTGTCTGTATTGACTGGTACCACCTTTGTAGTAGTTGCGTGAAGACCTTTAATGCAGTAACACTATTCTTAGCCCCTGCAGGTTTATGTGCAGGAGTGAATCTGCACTTGACCATGTGCCTTGGGTGGTGTGAACCCCAGATGGGCACACCACTCTAGTAGGAATTCATCTGTTGTCAGACAACTTATAGGTGCTCTTGCTGAAAAAGAAGAAGCCCTTTCCCTAAGATTGGTTCCTCTTTTCCTCTATTGGAGGCCTGTAACAATGTCCTTGTTACTAGAATTAGTTTTAAAAAGAGGGTCCTATCTCTGACACCATTGAGCCATGAGGTGACATTGAATGGCTCTGGTCTGTAACCTGGATTCCAAGACTGTGCCAGTGGCAAGTGCGATGTGGTCAGTAGCTGAAGAAAACTGTCTTGTGGTTTTGATTCACTCAGCCCAAATAAGCCCGCTATTAGTGGAATACTTTTGCCCCATGAGGGGCAGGTAGACCCTGTCTTGCAGGGTATTTAGCTCTGCTCTTATGAACTGGAGTGCTTGAGCAGGCTGAAGGTCAGAGTTTTTAGATTTATCAAGGACCCTAGAGAGTCCAGGATACCCTAGATGAGTTGCAGACTCACTTGCCGGGGTGATTCTACAACCACCAGCCAGTCATCTAGATATGGGAAACTGTGACACCTTATCTTCGAAGGTACTCCAACCACTGTGTACTTCCTAGAGAGTGACCTGATGAGAGATGAACCTGAAGTACTTTCTGTGAGACTCCCTTATGGGAGTGTGGAAATAATTTAAATACAGTAATACCAGGAACCCCTTTAGGTTTTTCCTGGAGTTTGACATGCTTTGTCTTTTGGTTTTCATGGAGGGACCAGAGAGACGGCCGACCACACACAACCCCCTTTTTAAAGCCTGAATCGCCCTTTTAGGGGTGTGTAAGTAAGATATAGCTGTTTCACATGCAGATTTGGAGGGTGTTGGTTGGTCAGAGCCTGAAGCACCCTTTATTTGGTCTCTTTTACAACCTTTCTAGTCCTTTTTCCACTGTTTTAGTGGAAGGAATTTGAGCCTCGGAGACAATCCCTGACTCACGATATCCAGGATCACTTGCCTGTGGTGCCAGAAATACCCTGCTGTGGGTACTACTGATACTGAGGTGCAGCCCCAGCCTGATAGAAACAAAGTGGGCTTGCTGTGGTGTACATATCCACCTTTTTCATGTAAGTCTTTATCTTTCTCCAAAGAGGAATCACCCCGACTGGAAAGTCTATAACCTTGGTTTCGGTATCCTAAGTGAGGTCTGTGACTCACAGCCAGGCAAACTTCCTTGCCATCCATTTGGCAGCAGCCACTTGAACTGTTATTTGGCTGTTCTAAACGAAAATTAGCTGTTTCAGCTAGAACATCCGAAAGGGGAGTCTGGGCCTTGGCAGACATTGCAGGGCCAACTACCTAGTGAGTTTGGTATCGATATAGGCTTGAAATGTGTGCCTGCCTGATGGCCAAGTAACCGATAAATATCCTTTTAAGCCATGTTGTCAATTTTTCCGGAATCCTTGTTAAGAGGATAGAATGCTAGGGGTATCTTTGCCTTGCCACAGGCTGTCACTTTAACCACTCCTTGGTGGACAGGGTGGGGAATAAATTTCAGTCCACCCCCGCCCATTCAGCTGAAATTTCTTATACATCCTCTTATCCAGAGGGGAACAGAGCTTGGAGTCAAGGGTGTAGGCTGGCATACTCACTGTACACATTTGTGTGCTGTTTTGTTGAGCCTGTCACAAACCATATGCCTCTCTATTAATATTTTCATTCTGATCTTAGTATTTGGATTTAGTGTAGAGCCACTGAGGAGTGTCTCTATTCAAACTTCTGTTGTTTCGGAGACAGATACATGTATAACCTCTTTAGAGATTAGAGGAATCATCTGATAACAATCTGATTGGTTTGGAAGGGGTCCAATTTGGAGAGGATGTGTACATTTTATATCGATTAGTGCATGCGCATAGAAACTATTCGCAGCTTTCAGAAGCAGGTTGTGGAAGCACAGCACTGTTGTGGCCAATGCCCCCACAGCCTGTAAAGGCTTGGTCCACTTTCCCAATGCCGTGGTACACTGCTGCTGACACTAGTTCAGCCGGCATGCCACCAACTTGTAACGCTTTCACCACAGCAATCAGGGGCTGCCTCATCATTGCAGAGTCAGCGATTCGCTGCAATGAGGAGCGACCCATCATTGCTAGGCAGAACATTGCTACTGTAATATTGTTTGTGAACATGGTGGTGGCTTGCCACCGTGTTCACAAACAATATTAATTCAGCCCCAGTGCCGAGGTGGTGCCCAATCCCGGCCAGCAGCATGTGCCCCTCCCCACAGCAGTGTATTTTTGCCGACAGGGCACCAATCTTCGCCGGCTTCCATCCCCGTGAGTAGTTAACTTGCACATGGGGAGCCTACTCCCCATCGGCATTATGTCCCCCATCCTTGTTTGATGTGCGATGGGGAGCCCACTCCTGTCAGCATCAGATCCCTCCAAAAGAGTAGGGGAGACTTGTGCTGAGGGGTGTCCAATCCTCTAGGCTCTTGAGTGCACCCCCGCTTTTTGCTGACGGGGGTGCCCAATCCTATCGGCTGCACACCCCCAAAAACATTCAGGCGGTATTCTGGGAGACCACCCAGCATGCCCAATGCCCTGTAATGAAAAAAAATCATCCCAATGTTTTTTGTTTTTTTAAACCTGTAAAAATGGTCCCTCGCGTCTCCCTGCCCCCAAAGCCATGCCCACCCACTGTGCACCCTGTCTTCCCACACCCTCCTCACCCCATGCTTACCTGTGGAGTCCGGGCGCATGATCTTCGTTGGACGGAACACATCTGCACTCTTCAAAGCTGACCGCAAACTGAAGAAATGCCGTTATGCTGTATAATGGAATAAATAGGGCTTTTTCAACTTTGATGCATATCTCAGGCATTTTTGACATTTTGACACCAAATTTTCCACATGGGGTTTTTGGGACCCTCCTCATGAATTCTGCCACTGTCATAGTGTTATTCAGCCCGAAAGGTGATTTCACAGTCACTTTGCAGAATCCTCTTCAGGACTGATTAATGAAACAACAGTGCCAGTGTTCATGAGGTGGGCTCTCAAAGCCTACATTGCAAATTTGGTGGAAAATCAAAAATGACTGTTTTACTAAACGCATTATTGCGAGTTGCTACGCATGCTCGTAACTTCACAAATTTGCAATATTTTCACACCAGATTTTCAACATTGGCATTTTCACACTCCTTGTGAACAGTACAGCTGTTATTTTTCATCCCGCCGAATGTGTTTTTGCACCCAGCACAGAATTGCACGGTCACTGTGGGAAATCAGTTTCAGGACAGATAAAGAAAATCACAGTGACACTGTTCATTAGCAGAGGTCCTAAAATGCCTATGTTGAAAATTTGGTGATGAAAGTCCACAAAATGAGTGTGTTATGAGCGTGCATTGCGCAGTTTCCACGCACGCCTGTACCTTCACGAACCTTGCTATATTTTCACTCCAGATTGTCAACATTGCCATTTTCCACACCTCCTTATGATCAGTGCAGCTGTAATTTTCACATCCTGGCCAAAATGTGTTCTCGCCTTCCGCGCACAACAGTGCGGTCGCTGTGGGAAGTCAGTGTTTGGGACACATTCAGAAAATCACATTGACACTGTTCATGAGCAGAGGTCCTAAAATACCTGTGTTGAAAATTGTGTGATGAAACTCCATAAAATGACTGTGCTATGAAAGTGCATTTGCAGTTTCCACATACCCTGTAAGTTCACAAATTATTAATATTTTCACACCAGATTTTCAACACTGGCATTTTTTCACACTTCCTTATGAACAGTACAGCTGTCATTTTTCACATCCTGGCTGAAATGTGTTTCACGCTTCCAGCACAGAATACCACAGTTACTGTTGGAAATCAGTGTTTGGGACAGATTAGGATCCAGTGAGTGAAAGAGGAGAGGAGTAACTGAGTTCAACTGAGCTCTGTTGGGACTGCTGCAGATTTCATTGTGGGCAGGAAAAGGCAGCAATGCATGCAAGAGCCCAGTATAAAAAGGCAGCCTGCAGCGCGGAGACACAGAGCAAGCGAGTGAGGGAGGGGAGTGAGTGAGCTCAATGGAGCTCTGTTGGGACTGCTGTGGATTTCTTTGTGGGCAGAAAAAGGCAGGCAATGTATGCAGGAGCCCAGTACAAAAAGGCAGCCTGCAGCGGTGGGACAAACAGAACGAGCCACTGAGAGAGGGGAGTGAGCAAGATCAACGGAGCTCTATCGTGACTGCTGCGTATTTCTTTGTGGGCAGAAGGAGGCAGCAATGCAGGCTGGAGCCCACTACAAAGGGCAGCCTGCAGCCTGGCAGAAACGGACGAGCAATTGAAAGAGGGGGAGTGAGGAGGTCAGTGGAGCTCTGTTGGGACTGCTGTAGATTTCTTTGTGTCACAGAAAAAGGTGCCAACAGAGGCAGGAGCCCAGTAGAAAAGGCAGCCTGCAGTGCCAGGAGAAACAGAATGAGTGAGACAGAAGGAGTGAGCGCCTCAATGGAGCTCTGTCAGGACAGCTGTGGATTTCTTTGTGGGCAGAGAAAGGTGCCAACCCAGGCAGGAGTCCAGTACAAAAGGGCAGCCTGCAGTGCTGACAGAAACAGAATGAGTGAGAGTGAGAGAGGGAGTGACCAACCTCAATGGAGCTGTGTCGGGACTGCTGCAGATTTTTGTGGGCAGAAAAATCCCTAACGCAGGCAGGAGCCCAGTACAAAGGGCAGCCTGCAGCAGTGGGAGACACAGAACGAGCAAGTGAGGGAGGGTGAGAGGCTCAACGGAGCTCTGTTGGGACTGCTGTGGATTTCTTTGTAGGCAGAAAAGGCAGCAATGCATGCAGGGGCCCAGTACAAGGGCAGCCTGCAGCCGGAGAAATGGAATGAATGAGTGAGAGGGGAGAGTAAGTGAGCGTAGATCAATGGAGCTCTATCATGACTGCTGCAGATTTCTTCTGTGGGCAGAAGGCAGCAACGCAGAGCAGGATCCCAGTACAAAGGGCAGCCTGCAGCAGCGGGAGACACAGAATGAGCGAGCGAGGGAGGAGAGTGAGGAGCCTCAACGGAGTCCTGTTGGGACTGCTGCGACTTCTTTGTGGGTAGAAAAGGCACAATGCATGTAGGGGCCCAGTACAAAAGGGCAGCCTGAAGCGCCAGCAGAAACGGAATAAGCGAGTGAGGGGGAGGAGCAAGCTCAACGGAGCCTTTTTGGACTGCTGCAGATTTCTTAATGGGCAAAAAGGTGCCAACAAAGATGCAGGAGCCCACTACAAAAGTGCAGCCTGCAGTGCCAGGAGAAACAGAATGAGCGAGTGAGACAGGGAGTGAGCGACCTCAGTGGAGCTCTGCTGAGACAGCTGCAGACTTCTTTGTGGGCAGAAAAATTACCAACGCAGGCAGAAGCCTAGTACAAAAGGGGTAGCCTGCAGCGCCAGCAGAAAAGGAATGAGCTAGTAAGAGAGGGGAACTGAGTGAGGTCAATGGAGCTCTTTGGGACTGCTGAGATTTCTTTGTGGGCAGAAAAGGTACCAACAGAGGCAGGCGCCCAGTGCAAAAGGGCAGGTTGCAGCATCAGGAAGAAACAGAATGAGCGAAAGGGAGAGAGGGGAGTGAGAGCTCAACGGAGGTCTATCATGACTGCTGTGGATTTCTTTGTGGGCAGGAAAAGGCAGCAACAGAGATAGAAGCCCAGTACAAAAGGCCGCCTGCAGCACCGGCAGAAACAGAATGACAGTGGGAGTGAGCGACCTCAACAGAGCTGTGTTGGAACAGCTGTAGATTTCTTTGTGGGCAGAAAACTGCCAATGCAGTCAGAGCCCAGTACAAAAGGGCAGCCTGCAGCAGCGGAAGATACAGAACAAGCGAGTGATGAAGGGAGTGAGTGAGCTCAACAGAACTCTATTGGGACTGCTGGATTTCTTTGTGGGCAGAAAAAGGCAGCAATGCATGCAGAGGCCCAGTACAAAAGGGCAGCCTGCAGTGGTGTGAGAAACAGAATGACGCAGTGAGAGATGGGAGGAGTGAGGAGCTCACGGAGCTCTTCATCGTGACTGCTGCAGATTTCTTTGTGGGTAGAAGAAGGCGGCAACGCAAGCAGGAGCCCAGTACAAAGGGCAGCCTGCAGCACTGGCAGAAACAGAATGAGCCAGTGAGAGAGGGGAGAGGAGCGAGCTCAACGGAACTCTGTCGGGCTGATGCGGATTTCTTTATGGGCAGAAAAAGCACCAACAGAGGTAGGAGCCCAGTACAAAAGGGCAGCCTGCAGCACCAGAAGAAACAGAATGAGCAAGTGAGAGAGGGGAGTGAGCCACCAACGGAGCTCTGTCAGGACAGCTGCAGATTTCTTTGTGGGCAGAAAAACTTGCCAATGCAGGCAGAGCCCAGTACAAATGAGCAGCCTGCAGCACCAGGAGAAACAGAATGAGCGGATTGGCAGAGGGCCAGTGAGTGAACTCAACGGACCAACCCAATCAACATTCGACATTGACAAATGCTTGTTCAATGGAGGGGGTGTAACTGTTGGAGATTGTGTACAAATGGAAATTTCTGGCTACACCCTGCTTGGAGTTTGTAAAATCTTTAAAGTATCTTCCTGAAAATTGTATTCACAGGAATGGGAAGCTTTTAGTGGGTGTCAGGCCAATCTTTTCACAAATGTGATGAATAATCCTCAAATGTTCTGTGGGGAGAGACAAACTCATGTTCAGAGGAAACCTCTTTCAATAAGTTCTTCTCCATTTCATAATAATTACATAGTCTTCCTTTTAAATATTAGGAAGACTGCTTTGCAAACGTCTGCTGCTGAGAGACAGACAGCCCTTGTAAGCCTGAAAGTGTTTTCTTTAGCCATTCCAGGCATTTCTCCCCCCGGTAGAGTTTACAAATTTCACAGTATTCATTTAGGTGATCATTGCCAGGGAAGCAACACTCAACTGTGCTTACCTGTCTTGGCAAATACTTCCCAATCAGAACCAGCCTGCAATTTCTGAAGGAGTTGGCAGGTTTTATAGCAGGCACAGAAGTCCCCAAAATGCTGTCAGCAGGTGGTTATGTGTGCTTAGTTTTCTTCAGTTTCACTGAGGGAACCAGGAGTCAGCCGGTTCAACAAGCCTGTTAAAACTGCTTATATGCCCATCTCAGGGTAGCAGTTACAGTATTTGTTGTGGAGTCACCCACAGTAACTTAGGGTGTCTGCTGGTTAGAGCTGGAGAGACCCTTAGATGGTGATGTTTTGTTTTAGCCTTATCCAGGCATTTCAGTAGTTTTTTCAGGACGGTAATGCAGATTTCACTCTGCTTTTTAAATGTTCATGTCCAGATAGGCAAAACAAGAGAACATTTGACTTTACAAAATTTCACCACACTGAATACAAGGTTTGAAAATGGGATCACCAGTTTCTTTTATAACATTTTCAGTGTAAAGCCAACAACAGTTGCAACCGCTAAAAAGAAATATTTTAATTTAGGTTTATTTAGCAGTTGGGGTCAGTTCTGGAACTGTTGCAGGACCTGGGAACTGAGATAAAATGAACCGAGGCTATCGGTTAAGGAACTGGTATTAGCAGTTTTAAAACAAGCTAATTTAATAGAATTAAATGTAACTAATGGAGTTTTTAGTCAGAAAACTCTGATGAATATAAAATAAACCTCGATTTGCCCCCAGTTATACTGAACCAGGAGAAACTGAGAAAACTTAAAATGTAAACACTAAAACTATCGGTTTACCTAAAATTACAAAAGTAAAAGGCAGCAAATGAAATGTAAAGAATACGGCCTGGTGGTGCTGAGGTTGAGGTGCTGGATGCCACACCTTGCACCACACTGGCGACCTGGGTCGGAAGCGAGCCTGGGCTGTCGAGGGGTCAGCAGGGGAGAGAGAGATCGAGCATCCATAGGACTGCTCTCATCTGTCAGGGAGGATCCAGGGGTATGCTCAGGGCCACAGCGGCCGCCAGGAGACCGGAGGCACTGCTATGCTTCAGGGCATTATAGAGGGGAAGCAGAGCTTCAAGGATGTCTTCTGGCATCATTGCATGCTCGGCTCCGCCTGGGGGGTGGGAGGGCTAGGGCATAACATCAAGGAAAACCCTGCCCCCAGGATAGACGATGGCACCAGCTTCTGCCAGCCACACTCAACCAGCCGGGACTCTCTCCTCTCCTGGGCCGAGCCCAGCCCAGCCCAAATTGTAAATGGAGGCCTGGGCAGATAGGGTGGCCCTGCCTCAACGGGGCTCAGAGCTGGGAGGACAGCCTGCTGCTGCCAGGACACAGAAGGAGTTTCAGGCTCGGAGATACAGCTGGGGGTCCAGTGAATGCCAGAGAGTGTTCCCAAAGTGACGGCGATAAACAGAATTTGAAAGAAAAAAAGAAATGTAAAGATTACTTATAATATTTTATAACGTTTCATGTCAAAGAAAAAGATGATGAGGAGAGGATCTCTGAGCATCTAGTCTTGACAGGCAGAGAGAGAAATCTGAGGGTTTTGAACTAAAGCAGTTAGTATAAGGCAGCATTTAAAAGTGGCTCATGCAAAAGATTCCATCACTTGCATATGTTCCAAATTCTCTCTGGGCAGTTCTAGTTAGAGGCTGACTGCATAAAGTTATAAATACCTGAGTACTACTGGGGTTAGAAACAGTGGTTACACCATTAACTGGTTACAGAGATCAGTTAGTGCTATTGTGACCTTTATCATGCCACTGGATCATGATCAAGAGTTACACACCTTTCTTTGTACCTGCAAAAGCCACTGTGAGAGCTCAGGATAGAGGATACAGCCACCACGAAAATGACCTGCATGGCCATTCTCAGTCATATAGGTAATACAAAGCATTAATTTTAGACTTGCATCCATTTAGCTTGCTAGTTCAGTTCTATTATTAAGAGTCGGTATGTTGTATGTCTAAGCTTCTACGATGGTATAAGGAGTACATCTAAGTTTTGAAGATGTCCATAGTAGGGCTGTCCACTAGCTCTTTAGGTAATGAGTTCCATATAATAATAATAATAATAATAATAGAACTTTATTTATATTGCACCTTTCTTAAAATCAAGGCGCCTTACAATAATTACAGATAAAACAAATAAAACAACAATTCTGAGCTCATAAAATCGCAATAACAGTCACTCAGGATAAATCTTAGACCATAAATAGGTCTTTAAGGACTTTTAAATTCCTCCACAGATGCACACTGACAAACTGGATGGGGTAAAGAATTCCAGATGGTAGGTGCAACGTACATAAAGCATGAGCTCCTAAAGATTTTAAATAAATCCTCAAAATCTTTGCAACCTTAAATCTGCCCGAGCAGAGAGATCGCTTAGGGCAGTAAGGTACCAGAAGCTCTTTTCAAGTAGTCCGGGCCCAGTCCATGTGGACATTATAAGTCAGAAGACCTATTTAAAGGTGATCTGCCACTGTATTTGCAGCCAGTGCAGATCGTGCAGAACTGGAGAAATATGACAGGCATGAGAAGTACCTGTCAACTAACGGACGCAGCATTCTGCACTAGCTGCAAGTGGCAGATATCAACCCTGGAAGCCCTAGATAAAGGGAGTTGCAATAATTAAGACGTGAGGTCACAAAGCGTGGAGCAATGTAGGCATATCGCTGGATGGAACAAGGTGCTTAATCCCATGATGTTCCTTGGATGGTAAAATGATAATTTGACAACTGCCAACACCTACAAACGCAGTGTCAGCTCATAGTCAGAAATCACCCCAGGTTCCACACCCATTCAGAGATGGGGAGCTGGACACCCCCAGAAAAAGACCCGAGAGTAAACCAGCTCCTATCCCTCTATCCTGTGATCTGGGTCCACAACCATTACCTCAGTTTTCTCAAGTTCAAATTCAACCAGCTTGAATTCATCCAGCACTGGATTTCAGTGAGGCAGTTATTAAATACCGAGAGAGCTCTATCCTGGTCAGGTGCAAAATATAGGTAGAGCGGGTATCATCTGCATAGCAATGAAACCTCAGCCCATACATTCTTACAATGTCTCTGAGGGGCAGCATATACACTGCTAACAACATGGGGACAATACCGAGCTCTGGGAACCCCATTGACAGAAAGACTGAGCGGGAAGAATTAATCCCTGACACCACCCTCTGAGTTCTGTCTGTGAGGAAAGATCTAAACCAAATGAAGATGTACCTGACAGGCCACAGATGAACTCAGGTGCTTGAGAAGTACCCCATGGTCCACAGTGTCAAAAGTTGAGGATAGATCAAGAAGAACCAAGATGGAGCAGTTTTCTGGATCTCTTGCCATCAGGAGATCATTGACCACCTGAACCAGCACTGTTTTGGTACTATTCCTCTTTCAAAACCAGACTGGAGCAGTTCATAGATGTCATGGATGGTTAAATAGTTCTCCAACTGTACGGACACAAATTTTTTCAATAACTTTCCTTCAAAGGGAAGGTTAGAGATCGTCTGTAGTTAGCATGGCAGTCTGGGTCCAAGGAAGCTTTCTTCAGGAGGAGCGTCACCACTGCCTCCTTCAGGAGCTAGGAACTCACCCATATCCAGGGTGCACCAGACTATCCGTGCTAGGACTGGGCTGATAATATCATGACAACCCTTTATCAGGGAGGTCGGGCCTGGGTCCAAACTACAGCATGTAGAGTGCATACTCTGGACAATCCTCATGACATCGATGAATTCAGGCCAATCAAAGGAATTCCAGGAGAGACTAGAGGCTGCAGCCAAATGCCAGTCTACAGCTTCTCCTATAGAGGGTGCAGGCTGGAGTGCTGCCCTGATGTCGGCCTCCCTAGCCGCAAAGAAGAGAGCAAGCTCATCAACACTCCACTTGTGAAAAGGCTTTTCAAACTTGTAGACAGGCTGGGTTGCATAGTCTGTCAACAGTTCGAAAAAGCTGAGCTGGTTAGTTCTGAGCAGCTGCAATCTCCCCGGACAGGAACTCTGCCTTCTTATGGGAGATTGCGGAGCGATAGAGATGGTAATGTTCCATCAGTCTAAGATGGTCAGCATCAAGGCGGATCTTCACCAACTACACTCTAATCTTCGTCCTTGTCACGCATCTCCCTCAAGGTCCCATCAAACCATGAATATCAAGGGCTAAGGGGAGAGGATGAACATGGATGGGAGCAATTAAATCTAGAGCTGAGGAAATGGCCCTATTGTAGGCCAATACCAAGGCATTGGGATCATTGCTCACTCCAGAAAGATCCAATAGGTCAAGCACCGCTGTCAGGCCTGCAGAGCTAACACCTTGCAAAGAACGGTACCTGACCATCTCCACAGGGGTAGGTCTACAAGGGGTGCAAAAACTGAACTCCACAATGTAATGATCGGACCAACTGACAGGTTCCACCCCAAGTCAAAGGTTTTGATCCCCAGGAGGAAGACTAAGTTCAAGGAGTGACCACCTTTATGAGTGGCAGAAGTAACCACTTGTGTGAGGTCCAACGATGTCATTAATTGGAGGAAGTGTTGTCCAAACTGTGAGAGCTCATCATCGACCCAGGTATAAAGTCACCCAGGACCATCAGCCTGGGTGACTCAAATGCCATGTCGATAACAAAATCTGCTACTTTCTGCAGAAAATGCTTCTCATCACCTGGTGAATGATAGAGGAGGTCAGTTCTCTGAAACCCACACCTGCAACTACACTACACTCAAAGGACTCAGCCCCTCTACTAGTACTCTTGTGAGGCCTAGTTCAGTCTTGAAACAGACCACAACCACCCCCAAGGTCCAACCTCAGGCGGTGTAACACGAGTACCCAGCTGGAACTCGGCCTCCAAAATAGGATCTGCATTCTCATCCAGCCAGGTCTAGTAATGCATGCCAGATCCACAGACCCAACAACATCTGCAATAATTGCAGTCTTGTTCCTATGGATCTGGCATTGCATATAGATACTACTCTTTGGCTAAACCAATATCTATGCTTTTTAGCCTCACTTATCCTGTTTAAGTTATAATTCATGTGTCCTTGTAGCATAAGTTTTACATTTTAGTTCTAGTCCTAAGTTTTCCCTTAGTTTATAGTCAGTGAAGCTTCTGTATGTTAGGAACATATATCTTCTCTCCATCTCCTATAACTCAGGAGTAAAGATTTAACTCTCAACCTGTCCTCCTAAGAAGTCCACCCAAGCCCTGTACTGCTTCAGTCGCCCTCCTCTGCACTCTCTCCACCCTCTCCCTATCTCCCTTTTTTGGTGCCCACACTCAGAGCAGTACTCCAACTGAGAGTGCACCAACACCCCACAAAGGCTGATTAGCAGCTCCCAACTTCTACTTGGAATATGCCTTAAAATGTAGTTTAGTGTTGCATTTGCTTTTCTTACCATTTGGGCTAAAAGAAAACATTACATACCATAGTAATCTTGTTTCTTCTAAGTGAATCTTACTGTATTCTGAAAATTGCAGTATGATCTCACCATAGGACTGGTCCGAGCCAAAATGGTTAATAGAACCTATGCTAATGATGGAATGTTAGGCTCGAGTTCAGTTTTAAAATCACTGTCCCTGGTTACACTTCCTGCAACCGTCAGATTCTTACGGCTTGCTGAAGCTAAAATACTAAGCTAACTTAACTAATCCTAATTATCCTAACTAGGAGAAAAACACCTTCAAATAACAAAGGGCATTACTAACATAGAAGCATAAAAACATAGACTTTGATGGCAGATAAGGACCGCTTGGCCCACCTAGTCTGCCCATTTCCTACCTGATGGATAAGCTGCAGATTCTAGTTATTCAACAGCTTACTTCCTCCTACCCACCACTAGAATTGCCTTATGTCTGTCCCATGCATTCTTGAATTCTCCCACTGTTCCTGACTCCACAACCTAAGACTAAGACTCAAGTCAACAGATGCCCAAGAAACTAATAGGTACCCACAGGTTTCCAACAGCAGTAACAGGTAGTGTGCAGTGTCCTGTAGGTCCTAGCAGGAGAGGAAGAGTGAGTTAAGAATACAGTAAGATTCCCTTAGAAGAAATGAGATTACTATGATATGTAATGTTTTCTTCAAATCCCAGGAAATCTTACTGTATTCTGACAATTGCAGACTACCCAAGCAGTGCCTTTGGAGGCTGGCAGATGACCTATTTAGGAAACAGGCTCTGCAAAACTGCTGTGCCAAACATGGCATCACTCCTGGCCTGGGTATCCAAACAATGCTTAGTGAATGTGTGGACTGTTTTCCAGGTAGCTGCTTCACAGATTTCCAATTGAGGAATATCTCTAGAAGCTGCTATAGATGCAGCTGTCCCCTTGTAGAATGGGCCTGAGCCCTTGAGGGGGCTGTATGCCAATTTTGCCATAACAGAACTGGATACATGCCACAATCCATATTGCTATGGATCTCTTAGTGGTGGTTTGCCTTTTCCCACTTCTCCACAAGTCAAAAGAGTTGGGTTTTTATCCTCTGTGACTTTTAATATGTTCCAGGTAGTAGCTGATAGCCCTTTAACATCCAAGCTATGCAGTCTATGTTCACCTGAAGTAGAATGGTCAGCAAAGAAGACTGGAAGTGTGACGGACTGATTAATGTGAAAATCTGAAACCACAGTTGGAAGGAATTTATTATTTGTCCTAAGGACCACTTTGTCCCTATGGAATGCCACATAATCAGGCTCCATGGACAAGGCCTGGAGTTCACTGATTCTCCTGGCAGAGGTAATGGCAACCAGGAACACAGTCTTCCGAGTCACATACTTGAGGTCAGCTGTTGCCATGGGTTCAAAGAAAAATTACTCACCTTAGTAATGTTGTTTCTTCTAATGGAGTCTTGCTATATTATGCCTATTGCAGTTTTCCCCAGCCTTAGAACTGCTCCGAGGTGAAAGAGTTAACTTCCATGCAGAGCATGGAGCTTAGAGCACACCGTCGTCAGAAGTCTGTTTGGCTGGTTTCAAACCGAAACCATCAGATCTTTACGGCAAAACTCACTAAGGTTCTGTGGAAGCTGTAACTCACACTAGCCAACTGGGCTACTAATATATTAACACATTTTGCTGGTCCCAACACAAAGACTCAAGTCAGTGGACCAGAAAATTAAGATGAAATAACTAAATAAACACAACACCCAAACATGAAGAGGGTATCAATAGATGCCAACAAGGACTACCCACCCCATACCCCCAAAGTAGGAGTTCTGAGAGGGGCAGGCTGGGGAGGTCATAATATAGCAAGACTCCATTAGAAGAAACAACATAACTAAGGTGAGTAATTTTTCTTCAAACAACATGAAGTCTTGCTATATTATGACTATTGCAGACTACACAGCAGTACCTCCATGGAGGAGGGACAGAACCTACTTAGGAATAGGCTCTGAAGCACGGCTATGCTAAACCGAGCATCCCTCCTGGCCTGAATATCCAGGGAGTAATGCTTGGTGAAAGTGTGTACTGTCTTCCAAGTAGCTGCCTGACATATCTCCAAGATAGGGATGTCTCTAGCAGCAGCTAGAGATGCAGCTGTACCTCTGGTAGAGTGAGCCCTCAGGCCTGAGGGGGGAACCTTACCCAGCTTTTGATAGCAAAATTGGATACAAGAAATGATCCACCTGGCAATGGATCTCTTAGTGGCAGGTCTCCTTCCCAACCTCACCATAAGTGAGAAACAGTTGGAGGGAGTCAAACCAGGACCCTTTGGTACGCTCTATGTAGTAACTTAGGCCCCTCAACATCTAACTTGTGCAGCCTCCTCTCACCAGAGGAGGAATGGTCAGTGAAGAACACTGGAAGTGAAATAGATTGGTTAAGGTGGAAATCTGAAACCACCTTAGGCAAAACTTCCTGTTAGTCCTGAGGACCACTTTATCCTGTGAAAGAAATAAAGTCAGTTTCTACTGATAAAGCCTGTAACTCACTTATAATGCCTGGCAGAAGTGATGGCTACCAGAAATACAGTTTTCCAAGTCAATACTTAAGCTCTGCAAGACAGAGGCTCAAAGGGGGTTGCATTGCTGAGCTATGCATACATTAAGATCCCAAGCCGGGCAGGGTCCCTGAATGGAGGATTGTGTGAAGCAATCCTTTAAAAACTTGGAAAATACAGGATAAGCAGAAAGAGAAGAGGCTTCCCTGCTGAATGAAGGCAGAGACAACAGCCAAGTGCACTTTCAGGGTGGCTGGTCTCAGTCCCAAAGAATTAAGATGGACCATGTAGTCCAATACAGTGGGTAGATCAGCAGATTCTGGGGAAACATGCTTCCCAGAACACCATATGGAAAACCTTTTCCACTTGGAGTTATAGGTAGCTCTGGGGAAGGCTTCCAGCAGCCTTCAGGATTTCGAGAACACTTTGAAAAAGTTGCAAATCAGCAAATTCTAACTGCTCAAGAGCAAAGCCTTGAGGTTGAGGGATTTGAGATTCGGATACCAAACTCTCCCTGAGCACAGGTTAACAGATTTTGGTTCCTGGGAGACACAGGGAAGATGGACTGCTAAGACAGAAGGAGGGTACCAGGGCTGCCTGGCCCAGTCTGGAGCAATCAGGATCATTTTGCAGGGCTGAGACCTGATTTTGACTAGTACTTTGAACAGGAGAGGGAAGGGGAAAGGCATAAAGAAACTTCCTTCCCAATCGAGGAGAAAGGCATCCAGGGAACTGAGCCCAACACTGGGGCCTGCAACAAAACAGTGGAAGTTGATAATTGTCTGGGGCTGCTAAAAGATCTATCTGAGGAATGCCCCATCTGGCAAACACTATCCCCAGTACTAAGGGATCTAGTGACCATTCGTGATGGCCCTAGGAAATCCTGCTGAGGGCATCTGCCAGGACATTGTCCTTGCCTGGGAGGTGAACTGCTATGAGGGAAGTGTTCAGGAGTAAGCCAGAGACCACAACTTCATTGCCTCGGTGCACAAGGCCAAAGACCGAGTGCCCCTTGTTTGTTGATGTACCACATTGTAGTGGTGTTGTCTGTTCTGACCTGTACCACCTTGTTCTGAACAGATGCAGAGAAACCTAAGTGCTAGAAAAACAGCTCTGAGTTCCAACAGATTGATGTGGAGCAGAGATTCCTGAGGGGACCATAACCCCTGGGTGGAGAGGTCACCCATGTGAGCTCCCATCCCAAGAGGGATGCATCTGTAGTAAGGGTCAAGGAATGGGACAGAGGGATGAAAGGCACCCCTGTCTCAGACTGCTCTGATCCTGCCACCACTGAAGGGCCTGGATCAGGGTTCAAGTCACGGGATTAACATGGATAGAGGATCTCTTCTTTGAGACCAGAAAGCTCTCAAATGGAACTGAATGTCCCTCATCTGAAATCTTGCCCTGCACCACAGCTGTGGAGGCAGCCATGTGCCCTAGGAGCTGCAGGAAATGCCTTGCTGGTCGAGAGACCTGCAGAGTGAAGGAGGCGCCAGGGCCACTAAGGTCCTTACCCTTCCAAGGAAGGAAGGCTCAGGCCTGCTTTGTATCCAGTTATGCGCCTATAAAGATGAGTACCTGGACAGGTTCCAAAACTGACTTTGGGGTAAGCAGCGCTGGGTAACTAGCAGGTGTGATTTGACCTGGTCTGGAGACTGACCCACAATGAGCCAGTCATCCAGGTAGGGAAAATGGCAATCTTTTGCCTTCTTAGGTGAGCGACTGCTACTGCCAGACACTTTGTGAACACCCTTGGGGCAGAAGTGAGGCCAAGGGCATTGCTCTGAACTGATAATGGCCTGAGAGCAGTTCGAATCTGAGGTACTTTCAATGGGAGCTTCTGATAAGAACATGGAAGTAGGCATCTTTGAGGTCCAGGGAGGCTAGCCAGTCCCCTGGCCTTAGGGAGGGTAAAATCATTCCCAGTGTCACCATTTTGAACTTTGGCTTTAAAGGTGCTTGTTCAGATATCTTAGATCCAGGATAGCGCCCTCTCCTGTCTTTTGGGGTAAGTGAAGTACCTGGAGTACAGACCCTTGCCCTGGTGAAGGGGAGAAACCTTTTCTACAGCTCTGAGAGCCAGGAGGTTGAGACTTCTGTTTCCAAAGCAAGAGTCTCTAAAGGGTTTTGTAGGTGGAAAAGATCTGGCTCTCATCTTTGGAAATTTCTTGAAGCTGAGAACTAGACCTGGCTCACTACTCCAGGACCCACCTGTCTGAAGTTAAAGACTGCCAGTCCTGGACGAAGTGAGCCAACCTGCCCCTACAGGTAGTGGAGAGCCGACCCCTGGGCATCCCATCAGGGTGCCTTTTGGCAGGGGCTTTAGGCTGAGGGGTGGGAGCAGGCCTGCTTGAACCCCGCCTGCCTCTCCTCTGAAGAACCCCTCTGTACATAGGCTGAAGAGGAGGGGCCTGAGTCTGGTAAAAGGCCTTTGAAAAGGCCTACCCCTACCCTTGAGGGCTGCCTGAGGAGTGGCTTGCGCTCCTGGCTTGTGCACCCTGTAAGTGGTTCTATATTCATCCATTTTCTTCATATAATCTCTGTCTGCTCCCCAAACAGAGAATTTCCCACCACAGGAAAATCCATAGCCTTAGACTGGGTATCCTGTGACAAAGTAGTACACCTGAGCCAGGCCAATCTCCGAAAAGCCACAGATGTAGCCATGACTCTAGAGGATACATCGCTAGAATCCACTGCAGCATGGAATTGCACCTTAGATGCCTCAATACCATCAAGAGCCACCTGCTCCAGCTCCTTTATGAGCTGGCCAGGGACCTGTTTGCTAAGGCCCTGACAGTATCTGATCTAGATTTCTGGTATCTTGCAACATAAGCCATATAGTTAGCTTGTCTGAGTCCCAAGGATGCTGCCATGTATTGTTTTTGGCCATGGCATCAATCTTCCTGGAATCCTTGTCAGGAGGATGTGAAGCCAGTGGAATATTAGCTTTATCACAGGCTGCAGCCTGAACTACCCCAACATGACTGCATTGCTGTGAAAGAAAATCTGTATCAGGACTCTGACAAAGTGTACCTCTGTCCATCTTTTATCCACAGGAGGCACAGAATTAGGAGCTTTTAAAATTTTTATTGTTTGTTTTCTAAAAGATTTATGTAAAGGGATGGACAACCTCCTGGACTCTGGGATATCCATCATCTCCACATAGTCAGGCTCCTCTTGCTCATCCAAAGCCTCCTCAAGGGAAGCTGGAGGGTCTCAGCAACTTTTTATAAAACAAAAATGAGAAGGGACTCAGAAAGCCTAGGGGAGACCTCACCTGAAGGTCTGTCTGGGGAGATGTCCGGTTCAATGGGCACATCCAGACTTTCAAAATCACATTCACACTGATCATAATCCTCATCCCCTCCTCTGGTTCATAGAACTCTTCTATATCATAATCCTGAACCACTGAAACCGACCGAGACCGACCTTTTGCCACACAGTGGCAGTTCGGAGGAACCAGGGACAGGACTGGACAATCTGTATTGCCCTGGCTATCTCAGCAGCAGTTGGAGAAGGAATTTTGGACTCCAAACCTGCTGATTTTTAGATTTCTTGCTGGAACTGGCTCCTCAGAGCCAGCTTTTTGTTGCCGAGGAAGTCTCGCCTCTGGTCAGGGAGACTCCTCCGTTCGGGTTGGCACCGAACCGGCTGGCCATCCGGGTCAGTGGACTTTATGGCCTCGCTCCTGAGCCTGCCCACTCTCTGTCCAGGGTGGCTGCAGGGAAATTTTTACAAATCTGGCAGTCTGAATTGAGGTGGTCAAACCCAGACATAGAACATGTAGTGTGTGGGTCAGCCTTGGCAAAGGCTTCCCCACAGACACTACAGTGTTGAAACCCAGTGGGCCCGCTTTTTCTTTTGGGTTTCTGACATGATGCCAGCCTAACCAACCAACTTGCTCTTTTGATGGCAGTGCCAGGCAAGACACTTTTATCGGTTCCAAACCGTTCACTGGTCGTGGAAAAAACGAATGAAACTGCTTTTTTAGAACCGATAAGAACCGGAACCACACTCTAAAAAGCCTTAAAAGGCTTCAAACTTATATTTAAATACAACTCGATCAGTTCAACCAACCGATAATACTTTACAAGTTCCACACAGAAAACCCTATCTATTACTTACGATTACCATAGACAGAGCCTGAACCGATCGGTTTTTATGTTAAAATAATGAATTTGATGTTAAATTAAACTGAGAAATAGCTTTAAACCAAGAAAATGAACCGAGCAACAGGAGGAATCTCGGAGCGACTGTTCAGTGAGGCGGAGAAGAATCTGACGGTTTCGGTTTGAAACCAGCCAAACAGAGTTTGGAACCGAGTCAGCTTAAGCTCCATGCTCTGCATGGAAGTTAACTCTTTCACCGAGCAGTTCTAAGGCTGGGGCAAACTGCAATAGTCATAATATAGCAAGACTTCATGTTGTTTGAAGGGTGGTTGCATAAGCTGTGCTATGCAAATATTAAGATCCCATACTGGTGCGGGAATTCTGTGAGGTGGGTGCAAGTGCATCAGTCCCTTAAAGAATCTCCTGAACGCTGGGTTAGATGCCAAGAAGATGTCTTACCTGCTAACAGGTAAGCAGAAACTGCAGCCAAATGTCCCTTCAATGTGGAGGGCATTAAACTTAGAGATTGAAGATGGGTATAGTAGTCCAAAACCATAGGCAATCCTGCCTGATTATGGTTTGGGTTTTGATTCTAACACTAAATAGAAAATCTTTTCCACTTGGAAAAATAAATCTTTCTGGTAGAGGGTTTCTAGAAACCCTGAGGACCCCATGACACTTTCTGAAAGATGCAGATTGGCATATTCTATGTCCTCAAGAGTCAGGCCTTGAGCCTGAGAGACCGAAGGTTCAGATACAGGATCTTGCCTTGAGATGAAGTCAATAGATTGTGCCTCCTGGGAAGGCTTATAGGCTTGGCTACTGGTAGAACTAGTGCCATGGAGTACCATAGTTGCCTGGCCCAGTCTGGAGCAATTAGGATCATTGTGGCAGACTGGAATCTGAGCTGATCAGAACCCTTAGTAACAAGGGAAATGGAGGGAAGCATACAGAAACTTCCCTGTCCAGTCCAGAACTAGTGCATCCAGTGGCACTGAACCTGTCACTGGTGGCCTGCAGCAATATCTTGAAGCTGGTGGTTGTCTGGTGAGGCAAAGAGGTCAATCTCTGGGGTCCCCACCTTTGAATACCACTTTTGTACTTTGACTATTCAGAGACCATTCGTGGTGGCTCTGATGTAGTTCAGTTCAATGCATCTGCCAAGACATTGTCTTTGCCTGGCAGATGAACAGCTGACAACTGGATATTTAGTGAATAAGCCAGGGTCCATATTCTCATGGCCTCTGTGCACAAAGGAGTGGACCTTGTGCCTCTTGTTTGTTGATGTAGTACATTGTGGTTGTGTTGTCTATTCTGACCTGTGCAACATTCCCTGAATCATGCTGGCAAATGCCTGCAATGCTAACAAGTCTGCCCCAAGTTCCAGCAGATTGATGTGAAGCAGGGACTCTTGCTTGAACCACAAACCATGGACAGTATGCTCCTCTAGGTGTGCTCCCACCCTAGGAGGGATGCATCTGTGGCAAGCACCCTGGAGAGTTGTACTTGTAAGAAGGAACTCCCTGCCTGAGGTTCTCTTCTTTAACCACCACTGCAGAGCCTGCACAAAGAGTTGGATTTCTGGGACCAGCTTGACAGTGAATCTTCTTTTGGAGCCAGTATTGTCTTAGATGATATTGAATATCTCTCATCTGAAACCTTGCTCCTAGCACTGTAGTTGTTGATGCTGCCATGTGGCCCAGCAACTGTGGAAGTGCCTGGCAGGCCTGAGGCTGTAAGGTTTGAAAGGAGCGCCAACTGTACCAAGTTACTTGCTCTTTCCTGGAAGAAAATATTTTCCTTTCACTGAATCCAGTTGAGCCCCTATGAATCCTAGGAGCTGCACCTAGTTGCAGAACTGACTTTTCTGATTTATTAGCAATCCTAGGAACTGCAGGGATCCTTTGTGAGTACCAGGACTGTTTGTCTTGTTGAGGAGTTTGCCCTACGCACTAACCAGTCATCTAGGTAGGGAAATACTGCCACCTTGTCTGCTTAGGTGTGCCACAACTACAACCAGGCATTTTGTGAACGTCTTGGAGCAGAAGTGAGACCAAAAGGCATTTCTGAACTGGTAATGGCCTGAGGGCATTCTAAACCTGAGAAATTTTCTGTGTGACTGTCTCACTGGGATGTGGAAGCATGCATCCTTGAGGTCTAGGGATGCCAACCAATTCCCTTGCTTTAAAATGGGCAGAACTGTAGACAGAATGACCATTTTGAATTATGGTTTCAGTAAATGCTTGTTCAGATGTCTGAGATCCAATATGGGTCATCACTCCGCTTTTTTGATAGTGAGGAAGTACCTTGAATAGAGGCCTTTCCCTCTGCTGCAGGGGAACTGGCTCTATTGCTCCAGGGTAGGAGTTTAATACTCTTCTCTAGCACCAGGGTCTCTGCTGGGAGAAAGTCGAAAAACTTTGCCCTCAGCCTTGGTTTTAATTTGAAACTGAGGGACAGACTTGGTCCACTACCTCCAGGACCCACTTGTCTGTGGTAATGGATTTCTATTCCTGGAGGTAGGGGCCAACCTGCCTCCTACTTGTACTGGGAGGGACATGAGCAGACCTCTCATGGTGTCTGCTTAGGTGGGAAGCTGGCTGAGTGCTAGGGCTATCCGCTTGCCACCCTTCTGTCCCTGCCTCTAAAGTAGCCCCTCTGCTGCTGGTACTGCTGGTACTGAGGGTAAGCGTGGGCTGAAAGAATGGCCTATAAGGCCCACCTCTGTGACCCCTGGCTTGCTGCTAATGGGGTGTAGAGGGCTTCTCCATACAGCAGCACTCTGATAAGCCATTTTGTACTCATCCATTTTCTTCGTAAGCTCTGTCTACTCACCAAAAAAGACAGAGTCTCACAGGAAAGTCAATTGCTTTGAACTGGGTGTCCTGAGTCAGGTTAGTTGCTCTGAGCCAGGCAAACCTTAAAGATATGGAAGAGGCCATTTGTCTAGCAGTAGTGTCATTACTGTCCACTGCCATATGAAATTGCACTTCAGATGCCTCCATGACCCTTTTGCAGCTTCTCCTAAATCTGCTGCCATCGGGCTGGAACAGACTTTGTGATTTCCATAACATTATCCCACAAAGTCCTCTGATACCTTGCCACATAGGCCATATGAAAAAATACTCACCTTAGTAATTATGTTTCTTCTAATGGAGTCTTGCGTATTCTGACAATCTGCAGTTAGCTCCAGCCTTTAAACTTCCCTGAGAACATAGGGTTAAATTTCTATGCAGAGCATAGAACATTGAGCCGAGCTTGGTTGAGGTCTCTGTCTGCAGCCCTTTGAAATCCAACCATCAGATTCTTATGAGCAAAAACTCACTAACTATACTATGTGGAAATTGTAAAACTTTTAACCTGCCAACTGGCAACAAAAGTTCTGGATTCCCAAAGGAAGACTCAAGTCAGGAAACTCAAAACCAAAACCAATCCAAATAAGGATAACAATACAAAAACGCCCAAAATAAAAAAAGGAGGGGTGCAAGAAGCACCCTTGGGTGTAGACTGCACCTGCCCACCCACTTCCCAAAAACAGGTTCTGAGAGGGGAGGCAGGAGGAGGTCAGAATACAGCAAGACTCCATTAGAAGAAACACAGTTACTAAGGTGAGTAATTTTTCTTCAAACAACATGAAGTCTTGCTGTATTCTGACAATCTGCAGACTACTAAGCAGTACCTCCATGGAGGAGGGAGATAACCTACTTTGGGAATAGGCTCTGAAGTACTGTTGTGCCAAACCTAGCATCACTCCTAGCCTGGATTTCCAGAGAGTAATACTTAGTAAAAGTGTGAACTGTTTTCCAGGTGGTTGCTTGACAAATTTCTAAGAGAGGATATCCCTGGCAGCAGCCAGGGAAGCAGCTGTACCTCTTGTAGAGTGAGCCCTCAGGCCTGAGGGTGGAATCTTTCCCAGTTTCTCATAACAGAATTGTATACAAGACACAATCCACCTGGCAATAGTTCTCTTGGTGGCAGGTTTGCCTTTCCCCTCCCCATAATTGAGGAACAACTGGAGGGATTCAAACTTAGGACCCTTGGTACACTCTATGTAGTAGCTAAGGGCTCTTTGAACATCTAAACTGTGTAGCCTCCTCTCCTGAGGAAGAATGATTAGTGAAGAAGACAGGAAGAGACAGACTGATTCAAGTGGAAGTCTGAAACCACTTTGGGCAAGAACCTCCTATTGGTTCTAAAGACCACTTTTATCTCTATGAAAGGGATAAAATCAGGTTCCACTGACAGGACTTGCAGTTCACTGATACGCCTGGCAGAGGTAATGGCTACCAAAACACAGTTTTCCAAGTCAAGTACTTAAGCTTTGCTGAGGACATAGGCTCAAAAGGAGGCTGCATAAGTTGAGCAATGCAAACATTTAAGTCCCAGGCAGGGGCAGGATCCCTAAAGGAAAGATTGGTATGAAGCAATCCTTGAAAATTTATAGAACACAGGATGAGATGATAGTGAGGAAAACTTCCCCACTGACAGAAAAGCAGAAACAGCTGACAAGTGCACCTTGAGAGTAGCTGGTCTGAGGCCTAGGGCTATTTAGATGGACCATATAATCCAGAACTATAGGCAATTCAGCAGTGTCTGGAGAAATATGCTTCTGGAACACCAAATGCTGAATCTTTCCATTCGGAGTTATAAGTCTTTCTGGTGGAGGGCTTTCAGAAGCTTTGAGAATATCCAAAACCCCTGAGACAGATGAAAATCTGCATATTTTAACTCTTCAAGGGCCATGCCTTGAGACTGAGAGACTGAAGATTGGGGTACCAAATCCTCCCTGAGAGAAGGTTAACAGGTTGTAATTCCTGGAAGAGACAGGGAAGATGGACTGCTAGAGACAGTAACAAGGGGTACCAAGGCTGTCTGGCCCAGTCTGGAGCAATCAGAATCACTTTGCAAGGTTGTGACCTTATCTTGACTAGAACTTTGAACAGTAGGGAAAAGGAGGGAAGGCATACTGAAATTTCCTTCCCATTTCAAAATCAGAGCATCCAGAGGGACTGAGCCAGGACTGGGGTCTGCAACAAAACAGAGGAAGTTGATGATTGGGGCTGCAAAGAGATCTATCTCTGGAGTGCCCCACCATTAGAAAAATTACTTTCAACACTAGGCGCCCAGGGACCATTCGTGATGGCCATAGGAGATCCTGTTCAGTGCATCTGCTAGCACATTGTCCTTTCCTGGAAGGTGGACTGCTATCAGAGAGGTCTTCAGGGAATAAGCCAGAGACCACAATTTCATGGACTCTGTGCACAAGGTCGTAGACCGAGTGCCTCCCTGCTTGTTGATGTACCACATGGTGGTGGTGTTGTCTGTCCTGACCTGAACTACCTTGTTCTGCACAGACTGAGAGAAAGCTTGCAGGGCCAGAAAACTGCCCTGAGTTCCAGGAGAATGATATGAAGAAGGGACTCTGATGGGACCACAGTCCTGGGCTGTGAGATCCCAGGTGAGCTCCCCACCCCAAAAGGGAAGCATCCATGGTAAGGACCACCAAATGAGACTGAGTGACAAATGGGACCCCGTGCCTCTAAATTGTCCTGATCCTGCCACCATTGAAGAGCTTGGATCAGTGTCAGAGTCACTGGAATCAGCTTGGTAAGAGGGTCCTTCTTTGGGGCAAAAGGCCCTAAGATGGAACTGAATGTTCCTCATCTGCATCTTTGCCCTTGGACCACTGCTGTAGAAGCTGCTATGTGGCCCAAGAGCTAAAGGAAGTGCCTTTGCTGGACGGGACACCTGAAGGCTAAAGAAGAAGCCAGTTCTATAAGAACTCTTGCCCTTTCCAGGGAAGAAAGGTCTTGCCTTGACAGTATCTAGCTCTGCCCCTATAAAGGTAAGAAGCTGTACTGGTTCGAGGACTGACTTGGGAGATTGAGAAGAAACCCCAGGAAGAGGGAAACACCCTTGGTCACTTGCAGGTCTGACTTGACTTGGTTTGGAGACTGACCTACTATGAGCCAGTCATCCAGATATGGAAAATGGAAATCCTCTGCCTTCTTAAAAAGGCCACTAATTTTTATTTAGTTGTTTTTAACCAGGTATAGCACACTAAGCTGAAAGCTTTTACAGGCGCACCTGGGAGCACAAGGAGGTTATGACTTGCTCAGGTCACACAGTATACAAGTGGAAGCCGGGATTCAAACCCAGGCCTAGTCTGCTGGATGTCACCAGATTTGCAGCTCAGAGCCTTAGACCACTGTGCTATACTGCCTCCTGCCAGGCACTTTGTAAAACCCTTGGAACTGATGTTGGGCCAAAGGGCATTGCTTGAACTGGTAATGGCCTGAGGGCAACTTGAACCTGAGGTACTTTCTATGGAGCACCTGATGGGAATGTGAAAGTAGGCATCTTTAGGTCCAGGGAGGCTAGTCAGTCCCCTGGCCTTATAGAGGGAAAGAATTATTCCCAGAGACACTATCTTGAACCTTGGTTTTAAAAGATGTTTGTTTGGGTATGTTAGATCTAGGATGGGTCACCACTCCCTGTCTTTTTGGGGTAAGAAACTACCTGGAGTACAGACCTTTGCCCCATTGTAGGGTAGGAACTCTCTCTATGGCTCCTAAGGCCAGAAGAGATGAAACCTCTGCCTCTAGGGCAAGGGTTTCGAGAGACTAGCAGGTGGAAAAGATCTGGCTCTCATCTTTGGAACTTTTGAAGCTGAGAACCAGTCCCTGGCTTATTACTTCCAGGACTGAAGTAACAGACCCCAGTCCTGGATGAAGTAAGCCAGACTGCCTCACAGGGATAGGAGAGTCGACCCGGCAGACCCATCAGGGTGTCTGCTTGGCAGGGGCCTTAGGCTGAGGTGGTTGCAGCCCTGCTCATCCCCTTCTGCCTCTCCCTCTGAAGAACCCCTCTGTGAAAAGGGAGAAGAGGCCTGTGCTTGGTAGAAAGTCCTATGAAAAGGCCTGCCCTGCCCCTGGAATGCTGCCTTTGAGGAGTTGCCTGCCTCTCCTTGGCCTGTGCAGTCCTATAAGTGGTCCTATATCCTCCATCTTTTCATGTAATTCTCTGCTCCCCAAACACAGAATTACCTTCCACAGGGAAATCCATGGCCTTAGCCTGGGTGTCCTGTGAGAGGTTAGTACATCTGAGCCAAGCCATTCTCCAAGAGCCACAGATGTAGCCATGACTCTTGATGACACATCATTGGAGTCCACAGCAGCATGGAACTGTACCTAGATACCTCAATCCCATCCGCAGCCACCGCCTCCAGCTCCTTGGCTAGCTGGGGGCAGGCCTGTTTAGCCAGTGCCAGTACAGTGTCCCACCTGGACTTCTGGTACCTGGCTGTATAGGCCATATAATTAGCCTGCCTGATTCCCAAAGAGGATGCCATGTATTGCTTCTTTGTCAAGGCATCCATCCTCCTGGAGTCTTTATCTGGGGGTGTGGGCCAAGGGACATTAGCTCGTCACAGGCTGCAGCCTGCATGACCCCAACATGGCTGCATTGTTGGTAGAAAACTCTGTATCTGAGCCTGATAAGGTGTACCTCTTATCCATTCTTCTATCAACAGGAGGTACAGAATTAGGAGACTTTAACATTTTTGGGTCTGTTTCCCAAAAGATTTGTGCAAGAGAATAGGCAGACTTCTGGACTCTGGGATATCCAACATCTCTACAAAATCTGGCTCCTCTTGATCCTCTGTAGCTTCCTCCATAGGAAGCTGAAGAGTTTCAGCCACTTTCCTGTAAAACAAATAGTGGGACGGACTCAGAGAGCCTAGGAGGGAAACACCAGAAGGTCTGTCTGGGGAGATGTCCAGTTCAATGGGCACATCCAGACTTTCTGCTCCTTCATAGTCATCATCCTGTTCAAAATCCTCCTCTTCAAATTTCAGTTCATAAAAATCTTCAGGGCATATTCTTGAACCGTGGAGCTGACCGAATCGAGCTCCCCAGCCACCAGAGCCAGATCGACGGAACCAGGCAAAGTGATTCAACAATCCGAATCGCTCGGGCAATCTCATCAGCAGTTGAACATGAACCTCTGCATCCAAACCGCTGATTTGTCTTTTCTTTTCCTTTTGTAGGAACCGATCGCTTCAGGATTGGCTCTCCTCTTGCCCAAAGTAGTATCGCCTGGTCAGAGGGCACCTTCTGGTTCTGTCGAACCTAACCGGCTGGCCATCCGGTCAGCGGACTTCTCGGCCTTCCTTTCCCTAAGTCTACCTAATTTCTTTTCCAGGATAGACTTAGGAAATTTTTTCAAATTTGGCAGTCTGTATCGAGGTGTTCAAATCCCAGACATAAACACAGATGGTGTAGGGGTCGGCCTTAGCAAAGACTTCCTACACTCACTGCAGTGTTGAAACCCAGTGGGCCTGGGTTTTTTCTTGGGTTTCTCAGACATGGCCAACCTACCCAAACTTACCTTTTCTTCTGCAACCGCCAGGCAAGACTCCCTTTATCGATTCCTAACCGTGTCAAGGTATTGGAAAAAATGTTTTAAATATGTTTTTAGAACCGTTAAGGACCGGTAACCACACATTAAAGTACAAGAAATTAATATAAAGGATCAGTTCAGCCGAACCGATCGGAAAACTTACAACTTCACACAATAATCAGAAACAACTATCTAGTACTCACGGTACCGCAGACAGAGCCTGAACCGACAATGCGGATAAATTGAATAATTTCGGTTTAAAATGACACTTTAACGACTTTTGAACCGAGCTGAAGGAGAAATTCCACAGCGATTGTTCAGTGAGACGGAGTAAAGAATCTGATGGTTGGATTTCAAAGGGCTGCAGAGATCTCAACCGAGCTCGAGCTCAAAGTTTTATGCTCTGCATAGAAATTTAACCCTATGTTCTCCAGGGCAGTTTTAAGGCTGGAGCTAACTGCAGATTGTCAGAACACAGCAAGACTTCATGTTGTTTGAAAAGAGGCCTTCCTTATTGCAAGAGAAGACCCCAAATATTGTTTCTTACCAATGGAGTTTATTATCCTGGAGTCTTTATCAGGAGGTGTGATGACAAGGGATGCCAGCCTTATCACAGGCTGCAGCCTGTACCACTCCCTCATGGCTACAGTGTCCAAACAAGAACTCTGCTCCACCCTTAGCCACCCAGTACTTATCCACTTTTCTTTCCAGGGTGGAATGGAAGTGGGAGTATGCAGCACCTTCAGGACCTGTTTCTTTAGGGATTTATGGATGGGCAGCAAAACTCTTTAGAGGTTGGCACAACCATCATCTGTTTGTAATCTTGTTCTTCCTCCTCATCAGTGGATTCTTGAGTGGAAAGATCCGAGGACTGAGCAACCTGTCTGCTAAATTAGAAATGAGATGTGTAATTTTTTGCTTCCCTTATCAGGGGAATCAGGTCTTTGAGGATCTGGGAGACATCCGTTCAATGGGCTCCCAAAGTCCTCTTCATCATCACCATCAGCTTCCTCTTCATACTCCTCCGTAGTGTTCAATTCAGGTTCCACTAAACCGGGAACTGAGGTAGAACTTGTAGACAGATGCAGTTGTTCTCAACTGACACCGGATTGCCCTGAGGAGACTGAATTATATGAATAGCATTAGCCATTTCCTCTGCGGTTGGAACTGATGTCTTTGGTTGCGTTCAACCGCTAAGTGTTTTCTTTCTTTTTCCATTTGCGGAATGTGCCGTGTTAGCGACCAGTTCAGCGGGTCTCTTTTTTGTAACTGAGGAGTCACCCTTGTCAGAGGGCTGGTCCGCTGTTCCTTTTGAGTGTCTGCTACCAGTTCAGTGGATTTCTCAGACATTTTCTCCTGCAGTTGTTTAGTTGCCTATCAGCGTTGACTAAGGCAAATTTTACAAATTTCAGTGTCCTTCCTGAGGTGGTCAAACCCCAAACAAATAACACAAATTAAATGAATATCTGCTTTAGCAAATGGTTCCCACACTCTGTCGATGTTGAAACCTGTAGGGCCTGTTCATTTCTTAGGCTGTAGACATTTATCGGTTGGTTAGAACTGGCGTGAACCGAGAATTACTCGGTAAAAATTTACCAAAAGTTTAAAATAGCTAAACTGCCTTACTGGACAGTACCAATGTTTACAAGTAAAATCAGACTAAATCAAAGTATTGGTTCCTTCCTGGCTGGGAGAACCGTGGAGGAACGGATAAAACTTACCAAAATAGAGCACTATCTAACTAAATCTACCTGTGAACCAAGGACAGTGCTTCAAAAATCAAGTAAAATAAAAGAACTAAGATTTAAACTGAGAAAATAACTTCTTCAGTTGACATGAAGTAGAGCTCTCGGAGACATTTTACTGAGGCAAGTGGAGTAATGAATCTGATGGATGCAGGAAGTGCACCCAGGGACAGTGATTTGAAAACTGAGCTCAAGCCTAACATTCCATTATTAGCATAGGTTCTATTAACCATTTTGGCTCCAGGACAGTCCTATGGTGAGACCATACTGCAGCTGTCAGCATACAGTAAGATTTCCTGGGGTTTGAAGATAAATAATTGTTTACTATAATCCCTAGATCTTTTTCCTGTGTCACAGCTTTGAGCATTATATTATTTAACATATAATGTATCCCGGATTCCTATTCCCTATATGCATAACTGTACACTTCACTTTATTTAATTTTAGTTTATATTTATTTGTCCAGTCTTCTATATAGTTGAGACCATTCTGTAATTTTTGTGGTCCTCCTCTGAATTTACAATGGCCCCACTTTTAAAATCATCCGCAAATTTGGTGATCCATACAGACTCAGTATTATACTTTAGTGTTGATATATATATATATGTTGAACAAATATGGTCCTTAGATGGAGCCCTGAGGGACACCAATTGTCACTGTCAGATAATCTGACAGCTCCATTCACCATGACCTCTGCCTCCTATCATCCAACCATGCAGCAATCAAGTTTATGATATTTGACTTCAATATTGTATAATGAAGTTATTAATTCAGTATGTGGGAGTTTGTCAAACACTTTAGATAGGTCCAAAAGACTACATCCACAGAATTCCCCAAGTCTAATGCTCTGCTCACTTTCTGTAAAAGTTTTTCTGACATGATGTAGCCTTTGTAAAACCATACTGTTGTAAGTCCTGCTGCTGTTGCTGTTCTTAGTGGGATTGGATCTGGTCCTTTATAATTCCTCTAGTACCTTACCCAAAACCGATGTCAAGCTCAAAGGTCTATAGTTTTCTGGGGAATCTTTTACCTTTTGTAAATAGGGACCACATGAGCTTCCTTCCAGCTCTTACTACTTCCCCATCTAAGTATACCGGAAAGATGACTGTTAATGGGGTGCTACCTGGATGGCCATCTCTGAAATGATTCTGGGGTTTATTCTATCCGGTCCTGGGATTTGTTCTTATTTAATTTTGTTAATCTAACAGTCACATCATTTATATCAATATGTATTTGGTCCATTTGTGAACTAATCTGTCCTACACTAGCTATGGAAACCACTTCAGGATTAAACACAGTCCCAAAATACTCATTTTGTAAATTTGCCATTTTGTCATGTCTAATAATTCCCCATTGTTATCCTTCTATGAGCCTACACCATGTTTATTTCCTCTCTTTTGATTTATGTACGATAGAAATTTTATAGTTGTCCTTCTGACATTTGCGGATTTACACCAAATTGTGATTTAGCTTGTTTTATTTCCTTTTTACCTTCTTTGCCTATTCTCTGTATTCAGGTAGGCTGATTGTATTATTTTTAGTTTTCATTTGTTCATACATTCTATTTTTAATTTGTATCTGTTTTTTAAGCTTTTGGTTTAGCCATTTGGGGCTTTTTTTCCTTTCCTAGAGTGTTTTGCAGTGTAAGGAATATATATATATATATATATATTTATATATATATATATATATATATATATATCTGTTATTCACATAATTTTATCCATCAGTAGGTCCCACATTATATCTAGTGAGCAGTTATTGAAATCTGCCATCCAATCCTGCTGTGACAACATTTATCTCATTTCTTTAAATTTGGCTTTACTAAAATTGGGAACTTTAGTCAATCCTGATTGATTTTTGAAGGTTTCTGCTAAGCCAAAATAAACTGTCAGGTGGTTGCTGTCAGACACTGGCGTGTCTACAAAATGTGTTTATACAGAACCACCCATATTCGATTAAAAGGATAGCCAACATATTGTACCTTCTTGTACTATCCTTAATTTTTGTTCCAGTCCTATCTGATTAAATTTTTTCAAGTAATCTCAAACTATTTTGGGTTTAGCTGTTTGTTTATCCCAGTCTATACTGGGAAGATTGAAGTCTCCGCTAATAATACATTAACTTTTGGGTCAATATTGTCTTGAAAACATAAAATGCCCATGTCACCCTCACTGCTTGTAGAGGGTGGCCAATATAGGACCCACAAAATGATTTGGGGGCATTGAGGGGTTATTTTAATCCATAGACGTTCTATACTAGAATTTCCAGCATAAATTTCCATGCTTCTAAGAGACTAGTGGACATATATTGCCACTTCCCCACCTCTCCTGTGTTTCCTAGATTTACTATACAGATTGTACCCAGTTATATTTTGTCCCATGAGTCCCCTCTTCCCACCATGTTTCTGTGATGAGTGCTATTTGGATGTTTTTGCTCTGCATTATATGCTTAAATTCTTCAAATTTTTTATCAAGGCTTCTGACATTTGCCAACAGATATGCACATGGAATTTGCTGTTTTCTTTTAGTTATTGTGTTATGTGGTTGATTCAAGGTTTTATGTTCTGTTTGCTGAGCCCCATCCCTTTGTAACCAGTTTAAATGATTTGCAGTGATCTTTTAAACGCTTTTGACTAGTGTTCTGGATCCAGTTTTGTTTAGATGAAGACCGTCATGTTTGTAAAGTTAGACATTCCCAGAAATGCTACTAGTTTTGATAAATCCAGTCCCTTTGGAAACACGTAGTTGTCTCATCCATGAATTAAGTAATACAATATCCTATTTTTGTAGCTGTATCTTCCAAAAGTGGGCAGGATACTTGGTACAATTATATCCTTGGTTTTTGATTGCAGTTCTTGTAACAGAACCAAGTAATCTTCTAAGATCCTGTTGGGGTCTTTAGTCTCCATATCATGTACCCCTACTTGTAGCACAACCAGTGGACTATCTGATTTCCCAATGCAGTTTTTAACTGCCTACCTAGTTCAGGTATTTTGATTCCTTGAACACACTCACCATAGTATTTTTTTTTATCTTCCTAATACAATATGCTGTCTATTCTCCTAATATTAGAGTCCCCCAATACTATAATCTCTTTAATATATTCTGGTTTTATTTCTCAATTGATCTACATTTGGAGTTTTGAGGAGTAAGATTGTGTAACTCTTTGTTGTTGATTTCCATCCTCTTGTGAGACAAGCTACTTTATTTACATCTGTATGTGCTCTTGCATTGGGAATTAGGGTTTGAGAGTTACAGGGACTGTCCTTATTTATTTATGTAACTGATTTATCAAGTATACTGAAAATTATTGTGAGTCTGAATAGGGGCACTATTATAGATCTGTTTCCTCTATGTTTCCCTGTATTCTTTTGTACTGTTGCCCATACTTCAATGTGTTCATCCACCTGTTGTCTACTTTAGTTTGCTGTAACCTTGTTTCAACTGTCATTGAATCAATATGCTTTTCCAGTACTTCTATGTCTTGTCTAGTTTTTAATCTGAGTTTTGATGTGTTCACCTCCTCTGTAAGACCTATATTAAAAGATATTTCTTACAGATGTATCCTCAACCTGTTCTCCTACTTCAAACATCAGGCATTTGTTGCATCTATTTATTTGGGATTCCATTTTATTTTACAGCACCTATCATAGAGTTTTTACCTTATTTGAGGTTCTGTATCCCTGTCTCTGTGTCCTCAGCAGACACAGCAGACACACTCAGAACGTGCATGTTCTCTGTGCATGTCTCTGCATGCTCTTTCTCAGATTCACCCACTCACATAGCGAGTGTATCTTTATACCCCCAAATGCGGAAGTGCTCCACTGTCTCTTGATTATCTGTTGTTGTTATCGAGGTCACCAAAGTTCATAAAATACAGCTAGTAAATTAAAGTTTATGCAGACAGCACCTCATGCAGTGCTTCTGCCTTTTAAACTATTATGCTGCTTGCACAGAAAACATATCTTTATACCTCTGAATGTGGAAGTACTCCACTGTCCCATGACTATCTGTTGTTGCTAAGCAGCACTGAGCTGGAAAGTACACAAGTTCCCAATTCCCTGTATTCGGAGGTCACCAACGTGCATAAAATACAGCTAGTAAATTAAAGTATTGTATATGCAGACAGCACTTCACAGTGTGTCTGCCTTTTAAACTATTGTGTATAGAGGTCTAAGCAAGTCTGCTTGAAAAGCACTGTGACCTCCTCTGGCTGCCACCTTCAAGAAATACCTCAAGTCGTTTATTCACAAAAACATGGCTCACAGTCATTTAATCACACAGAAACCAATCCCGCAGTCGTTTAATCATACCTTGAGCATCACAACACATAAAAACAAAATGGCATCAGAACAGCCATCTACCTCAGCAGCAACCGCAATGCTTAGCCCCCACCCACATGCTTTGTGTCACTAATCCCCTCGGACAACTGCATTTCTGCTCAAGAATATACTTACTTCAAAGCTCAAAAGAAAAAATACACACCTTAGTAATTATGTTTCTTCTAATGGAGTTTTGCTGTATTCTGACATATTGCAGTGATTCCCAACCTTTGAACTGCCCCAGAGAAAAAGAGTTAACTTTCTATGCAGGGCATAGAATGCTGAGCCTCAAGCTCGTTGAAGTCTCTGTCTGAGTGTTTCAAACTTAAACCATCAGATTTTTATGAGCCCAACTAACTAAAAATTCTACGTGGAAATTGTGAAATTCCAACTAGCCAACTGGTTGAAAAAGTTTTGGATTCCCAAGAAGACTCAAGACAGGAAACCCAAAACCAAAAACCAATCTAATACAAATAACAATAATAAATCAGCACCCAAACAAAAAGGAGGAGGGTGCAAACAAAACACCCCTGGGTGCACACTGCACCTGCCCACCCACTTTCCAAAACAGGTTCTGAGAGGGAAGGTAGGGAGGTCAGAATACAGCAAGACTCCATTAGAAGAAACATAATTACTAAGGTGAGTAATTTTTTCTTCAAACAACATGAAGTCTTGTTGTATTCTGACATATTGCAGACTACCAAGCAGTACATCCATGGAGGAGGGAGAGAACTTACTTTGGGAATAGGCACTGAAGTACTGTTGTGTTAAACCGAGCATCACTCCTAGCCTGGATATCCAGAGAGTAATGCTTGGTAAAGGTATGGACTGTTTTCCAGGTGGCTGCTTGACACATTCCTAAGAGAGGGATATCCCTGGCAGCAGCCAGGAAGCAGCTGTACCTCTTAGGAATGAGCCCTCAGGCCTGAGGGTGGAGTTTTTCAAGTTTTTCATAGCAGAATTGTATACAAGACACAATCCACCTGGCAATAGATCTCTTGGTGGCAGGTTTGCCCTTTCCCACTTCTCCATAAGTGAGGAACAACTGGAGGAAGTCAAACCTGTGACCCTTGTAGCCTCTATGTAGTAACTATAGGCTCTTTTAACATCTAAACTGTGTAGCCTCCTCTCTCCTGAAGAAGAATGATCAGTGAAGAAAACAGGAAGAGACATAGACTGGTTTAAATGGAAGTGTGAAACCACTTTGGGCAAGAACCTTCTATTGGTTCTAAGGACCACTTTATTCCTGTGAAATGAGATAAAATCAGGTTCCACTGACAGGGCTTGCAATTCACTGATAGCCTGGCAGAGGTAATGACTACCAAGAACACAGTTTTCCAAGTCAAGTACTTAAGCTCTGCAGAAGGCAAGGCTACAAGGGTTGTATAAGTTGAGCAATACAAACATTCAAATCCCAGGCAGGGCAGGGTATCTAAAAGGAGGACTGATGTGAAGCAATCCTTTAAAAATTTACAGAACACAGGATGAGAAGATAGTGAGGAAGACTTCCCACAGACAAAAACACAGAAACAGCTGACAAGTGTACCTTGAAAGTAGCTGGTCTGAGGCCTAGGCCATTAAGATAGACCATATAATCCAGAACCGTAGGCAATCCAGCAGTGTCTGAGAAATATGTTTTAGAACACCAAATGCTGAATTTCTTCCATTTGGAGTTATAAGTCTTTCTGGTGGAGGGCTTTCCAGAAGCCTTGAGGATATCCAGAACCCCTTGGGAAAGATGCAGATCTGCAAAACTCTTCAAGAGCCATGCCTTGAGATTGAGAGACTGAAGATTGGGGTACCAAATCCTCCCTGAGAGGATGTTAACAGGTTGTAATTCCTTGGAAGAGACAGGGAAGATGGACTGCTAAGGACAGCAACAGGGGATACCAGGGCTGTCTGGCCCAATCTGGAGCAATCAGAATCACTTTGCAAGATTGAAACCTTATTTTGACTAAACCTTTGAACAGGAGTGGGAAGGGGAAGGCATACAGAAATCTCTTCCCAATTCAGAATCAGGGCGTCCAGGGGACCGAGCCCAAGACTGGAGGTCTGCAACAAAGAGAGGGAGTTAGTTATTGTCTGGGGCTGCAAAGAGATCTATCTCTGGAGTGCCCCACCTTGAAAAAATCACTTTCAACACCTGAGGGTCCAAGGACCATTCGTGATGGCCCTGAGAGATCCTGCTCAGTGCATCTGCTAGCACATTGTCCTTCCCTGGAAGGTGAACTGCTACCAGAGAGGTTTGCAGGAATAAGCCAGGGACCACAACTTCATGGCTTCTGTGCTCAAGGCCCTGGACCGAGTGCCTTCCTCGCTTGTTGATGTACTCACATGGTGGTGGTGTTGTCCATTCTGACTTGAACCACCTTGTTCTGTACTGACTGAGCGAAGCTTTTAGGGCCAGAAAAACTGCCCTGAGCTCTAGGAGATTGATATGGAGAGGGATTCTTGGGGGACCACAGCCCCTGGCAGTGAGGGACCCCAGATGGGCTCCCCAGCCGAAAGAGAAGCATCCATGGTAAGGACCACTGAACAAGGCTGAGTAACAAAAGGAACAACTTGTCTTAAATTGTCCTGATCCTGCCACCATTAGAGGGCTTGGATCAAGGTCATAGTCACTGGGATCAGTTTGGTAAGAGTATCCTTCTTCTGAGACCAAAAGCTCTCAGGTGGAACTGAATATCCCTCATTTGGAATCTTGCCCCTGGACCACTGCTGCTGAAGCTGCCATGTGGCCCAAGAGCTGGAGGAAATGCCATGCTGGTTGAGATACCTGAAGGCTGAAAGAAGAGGCTAGTTCCATAAGAACCCTTGCCCTTTCTAGAGGAAGAAAGGCTCTTGTTTTGAGTGTGTCCAGTTCTGCCCCTATAAGGTAAGAAGCTGGACTGGTTCAAGAACTGACTTGGGAAGGTTGAGAAGAAATCCTAGAGAAGTGAGCACTTGCAGGGTCACTTGCAGGTGAGACTTGACTTGGCCCGAGACTGACCCACTATTAGCCAATCATCCAGATATGGAAAATGGAAATCTTTGCCTTCTTAGAAAGGCAACTACTACTGCCAGGCACTTTGTGAAAGCCCTTGGGGCTGAGGTTAGCCAAAGGGCATTGCTCTGAACTGATAGTGGCCTGAGGGCAACTCAAACCTGAGGTACTTCCTGTGGGAGCACCTGATGGGAATGTGAAGTAGGCATCTTTGAGGTCCAGGGAGACTAGCCAGTCCTCTGGCCTTAGAAGAGGAAGGATTATTCCCAGAGTTACCATCTTGAACTTTGGTTTTAAAAGATGTTTGTTTATATATCTTAGGTTCTAGGATGGGTCACCACTCCCTGTCTTTTTGGGTCAGAAGTACCTGGAGTACAGTCCTTGCTCCAGTGTAGGGTAGGTACTCTCATGGCTCTTAAGGCTAGAAGAGGAGAAGAAACCTCTGCCTCTAGGGCAAGGGTTTACAAGAGATTTGCAGGTGGAAAAGATCTGGCTGTCATCTTCGGAAATTTTCTGAAGCTGAGAATCAGTCCCTGGCTTACTACTTCCAGGATCCATATGTCTGATGTAATAGACATCCAGTCCTGGACAAAGTAAGCCAGCTTTGCCCCTACTGGAATAGGAGAGTCGACTCTCGGCAGGCCCATCAGGGTGTCTGCTTGGCAGGGACTTTAGGCTGAGGAGTGAATGCTGCCCTGCTAATTCCCTTCTGCCTCTCCTCTGAAGAACCCCTCTGAGAAAAGGAAGAAGAGGTATGTGTTGGTAAAAGGCCTTTGAAAAGGCCTGCCCCTGTCCCTAGACTGCTGCCTTTGATGAGTTGCCTGCCTCCTTGGCCAGAGCACTCGTGTAAGTGGTCCTGTACTCATCCATTTTCTTCATGTAATTCTCTGTCTGCTCCCCAAACAGAGAATTACCCACTACAGGAAAATCCATGTCCTTAGCCTGGGTGTCCTGTGAGAGGCTAGTACATCTGAGCCAAGCCATCCTCTGAAGAGCCACAGATGTAGCTATGACTCTGATGACACATCATTAGAGTCCACAGCAGCATGAAACTGAACCTTAGATGCCTCAATCCCATCTGCAGCCACCACCTCCAGCTCCTTGGCTAGTTGGAGGGAGGCCTGTTTATCCAGTGCCAGTACAGTGTCCCACCTGGACTTCTGGTACCTGGCTTAAAGGCCATGTAATTCGCCTGCCTGAGTCCCAAAGAAGATGCCATGTACTCTTTCTTGCCATGGCATCAATCTTCCTGGAGTCCTTTTCTGTGGGGTGTGAAGCCAAGGGAATATTTGCCTTGTCACAGGCAGCAGCAGCCTGCACTACCCCAACATGGTTGCATTGCTGATATAAGAACTCCGTGTCTGAGCCTGAAAGTGTAAACCTCTTGTCCATTCTTCTATCCACAGGAGGTATAGTGTTAGGAGACTTTAGGATTTTTTGTGTCTGTTTCCCAAGAGATTTGTGGAGGGAATAGACGTCTCCCAACTCTGGGATGTCCATCATTTCTACATAATCAGGCTCCTCTTGATATTCCACAGCCTCCTCCATAGGAAGCTGGAGGGTTTCAGCCACCTTTCTGTAGAACATAAAGTGAGAAGGGGACTCAGAAAACCTAGGAGGGGAAACACCTGAAGGTCTGTCTGGGGAGATGTCCAGTTCCACAGGCACATCCAGACCCTCACTTTCACTATCATCATCCTCAAATTCTCTTCCTCTTCAAATTCGGTTCATAAAAATCTTCGAGGGTATAATCTTGAACCGGGGAACCAACCGAACCGAAGCCCTGCCAGAAGGAGCCTGATCAGTACGAACCGGAGCGGGCGATTCCACAATCTGAATCGCTCTGGCTATCTCTTCGGCGGTCGGAATATGAACATCTGGATCCGAACCAGTTGATTTGCCTTTGCGTTTCTTTTTGTCGGAACCGATCCCTCAGAATTGGCTATCCTTTTGCCTGAAGAAGTATCGCCCTGGTCAGAGGGCACTCCTTCTGTTCGGTCGGAACCGAACTGGGCTGGCCATCCGGTCAGCGGACTTTTCGCCTCCTTTTCCCTCAGTCTACCTAATCTCTTCTCAAGGGTAGATTTGGGAAAGTTTTTTACATTTGGCAGTCTGAATCAGGTGGTCAAACCTCAGACACAACACAGGTGAGGGGGATCGGCTCAGCAAAGACCTCCCACACTCACTGCAGTGTTGGAAGCCTAGTGGGCCTGCTTTTTTTCTGGGTTTCTGGGACATGGCCAACCTAACCCACTTACCCTTTTATGGCAACTGCCAGGCAAGACTCCCTTATCGGTTCCTAACCGTGTCACGGATATTGGAAAAATATACTAAAATACTTGTTTTTTAGAACCGACAAGAACCAGTAACCACACACTAAGTAAAACACAAAACACAAGATTTCACTATCAAATGGCCGATTCAGCTAACCGAGCTGCACTTTTACAAGTTCCACACAGAAAAACAGAACAATTCCTATCTAGTACTCATGACACCACAGACAGAGACTGAACCGACTATGGATAACTTTATGGTTTAAAAACAACGAAAACTGAAACTTTAACCGACTTCGAACCGAGCTAAAGGAGAAATCTCCGGAGCGAGTGTTCAGTGAGGCGGAGTAAAGAATTGACAGTTTACATGAAATACCCAGATAGAGACTTCAACCAAGCTCTAGTTTCGGCATTCTATGCCCTGCATAGAAAGTTAACTCTTTGTTCTCTGGGGCAGTTCAAAGGTTGGGAATCACTGCAATATGTCAGAATACAGCAAGACTTCATGTTGTTTGAAAGTTCCTTTCTTTTGCTGGGTCACATCGCAGATCACCCCTCTTCACTCACTGCCTGCACATCATGGACATCAACAAAACTGAAGCTGCTGCTGCATTCTATTCCTGACATTTTCTACACTGCTAACCAGCTCACCTCTTTCACCTGAACACCTTCAAAATTTTGCAGTGTGGCACAACAGGTTACTTGGAAATCTCTCTCAAATCCTCTCTCTTGCTTTCTCAGTTCTTTTTTTTTGTTATATTCTGCTATTTTGTCACCCTTACCTACCGCAGGAGTAATCTGCCCTGGTCACGGTGTTCTCTGATGCTTCCACCTCCTACTAAGCCCTTTTTGTGCTCCACCGGTTACCCCTGCCTGGTGGGGTCACAGCACCGTGGGGAGACTGGTACCACAATATTGGTATCTATTTGGGAGAGCACATCAAATAGGAGGCTAATTGATCAGAGAGAGGGCTTCATGTATGTAGGCATGAGGATTTTATCCCCTTGAGCTGGAGCGAGATATGCAACGACGCCAGCGCCTGTCCTGCCCCAGAGTTTCTCGGATCTTGCATCAGTCCTAGGCAATGGCCCAGCCTCCACCAGGTTTTGCTCCTGTGCCGAGCACATTACCCCCAGAGAAGGAGAGCAGCCCAAAGGACACTCAATCCTTCTCCACCGGCTGGCCCTCTGACGACTCGGATCTGTTCCCAAACCAGATCGCCGACGCCGCAAGCGGAATTCCACCACTGCGCCAGTGGGCCAGCTCTCTTCTCAGTTCTTTGTAGACAGACTCTGACTGACACATGTGTTGGCTCACACTAACTCTGCAAAGGAAGTATAGCGAGAGACAGAGCAGAGACTCAAGAGAAAATACAGGAATTTCTTCTTTGCCTCTTTTTCTACCAGTCACGCTTTATACTATCCAAACATTAAAATAATTTTTAAACACACTCTAACTTGTATAACAGTAATATCTTCAATGAGTTGGAGTATACTCACAATAACAAGCTTCTGTGGAGATTAAATGTCTCGGCTTTGCTTCAGTGTTTAATCATCCACAGAAGCAGGTTATTGCAAGTATACTCCAACTCACCCAAAAGTTATCACTTAAGTATCCCACAACTCTCAGGTGAGTATCCACATTATCTGTGGTTACTCCATACTGGTACATCAGTTACCCCACAGTCCCATTAGACCTCCCACACATCCTATCTTTGCATGCACACAGTTGTTAGTAGCTGGCCTGATGATAGACCTCCATGCAGTACCATATAAAGGCTGATATTAAAGATCAGAAAACAAATATTTTGTATTCTGTCCGCTGATAAAATACTCACCCTGGTCCTTTTGTGTCTTGTGGGCAGAGCCTACATCACAGGAGTGCCTAAATTATCATCTATCTCTAACTAATATACAGGATGTTGGGGGTATTGACTCAGTATGCACAACCTTTACTGTCTCTGCAGCAAGCTGGTTCTGCTGGGATGTCTCTCTCTGAGTTTGACAGATGGGGCTTACTAAATGTGCAATGGACTCATAACACTTCTAGGTGGAAGAGGTGTGAACGCTGGTTTTCAAATTGTTCTAATCACTTGGTTCTCTTTATTCCACAGAGGGACTTGCCTTCACCTATCCTGAAAGTCAGGCAGTCACCAGGGCCTCTGATAATTAAAACACCTTTAGCACAAGTCTTGGTAGCAGATTGGAAGAGCAGTGGCTTACCAGTCTCCCAGGTCTGAGACAAAGCAATGCAAGGCAACTGCTTGCAACAGAGACACAGATCCTCCATGCCCCCTGACCAGGCGCTTCCCCATCGGTGGTGTGGCACTTGATCATCGCCACCACCCACACCACTCAGAGACTCCTTGGTCACCTGCTTAATTCAGATCCTCTGTGCTCCCCTGACCAGGCACTTCCCCATCAGTGATGTGGCGTCTGATGATCACCACCATCCACACCATTCAGAGACTCCTCATCCAGCTCTTTAATTCAAATCCTCCATGCCTCCTTGACAGGGTGCTTCTTCATCGGTGGTGTGGTGCTTGGTTGCCACCCGCACCACTCAGAGACTCATTTGCCAGCTCCTTCATTCATATCTTCTGTGCCCTGCTGACCAGGCACCTCCACATCATCACTCATATCTCTGTTTCCTCCTTCCACGGTGATTGTCTACCTGTTCAGTTAAGATATTCTTGTCTGTACCTGCATCAAATCTCTGCCTCACGCCTACCAGTGGTGCTGAGGGCTGAGGCGCTGGATGCCTACTCGTGGCATGCTGGCAACCCTGGTTCAAGAACAAGCCCAGGTCACTGGAGGTTGGCAGTGTGGGGAGATGGCGAACTGGATTGAGCTGCCAATAGGCAGGCTCTCCCTCCGTGGAGGTGACGCGCATCCTTCAACCAATGGTGACCCTAGTGGAGGATAGGTGGACGGGCTCAGAGGGACTGGGTGCTAGCCCAAGGAGGTGGGGGAAAGGAGTCACAACCAGGGCTGTGGGCGCATGTGCTCCTACTCCTGGGCTCCTGGGCAAAAACTGGAGGCAAGTAAATGCCACGGCAAGCATGATGATGACCGACTCCCGCAGGCTCTGCCTCCGGCCAGGTACAAGGTGCGCCTGCAGTTCTGGGGTGACGGGCTGGGGGTCAGTCAGATGGGGGCGGCGGACTGGAGGAGCACAAAATAGAAACATAAAAGAAATCCTGCCTCACCTACACAGCTTGCTTGTTTGCTTATTGGCACTAGCTTGTATTATCTGTAATCACTCTCTGATTTGACCTAACTTACTCTTAGCTCTGTTCCTCCTACTGCGGTGACTGTCCACCTATCCAGCTCAAGCAAATCTTATCAGAATCTTAAGTATCTCCTCTCCTTATACGCTGTGTTGTTTGTTGCGCTTATTGGAACTAGCAGTGCCTCTGACCTCCTAATACTGTCCCTCCCACTTACCAAACTACCCTTACTCTGTTGTATCTCTCAGCTGGCCCCTAGTCCTCACCTGAGTGGTTCCTTTACCGTGTCTTCTACCTCTACTAAGCTTCTTCACCATCTTCCTCTCAATCTGCCTTCTCTCTGTTACCTCAACCCATTTCCTTCTCCAATCCTACCTGTCTCCCTACCAATACCATGCTCCTCACTCTGATAAACTACTCGTGGCTACCCCTCACCAGTGCCACCATAATTGGTCACATTACCCTTCTGCCCTAGCGCATCACTCCTACCCTACCTTCTTACTGCACCCTACTATTATATTAAAATTCCAACCTCCTCCCCCACCACTCCTTACCTATTACCCACCCTACACACTCACCACCCTGGTATAAGTGCACAAAATTCATTTCATGATCATTGCTCTATTGCTATTATCCTCTGGTAATATAAACCCGAACCCTGGGCCATGTCCTTGGTCACCACAGGATTTGGTTCAAATGCTACTTCTCCTTACCAGTGTAGCGTGTTTGCCCTCCCTGTGGCCCAAAAAATCCTGCACCTAAATATGCGTAGTCTTCTCCGCAAACTGGATCTACTGCAGCCTCTGCTAATCTCTCTAGCACCTGACATTGTCATTCTTTCTGAAACATGGCTTACTAAATATAAGTAACCTTCCCTCCCCATCCCTGGCTACATTATAACCAGGCAGGACCAAGTCAGTAGGAGTGGAGGAGTGGCAAAATATGTTTCAACTGCCTTGCAATTCACTACCATACTTTCTACCTCGGTCCCTAGATCCTTGAGTCTCTCATCCTAAAATTATCCCTACCATTTTCTATCCCCATAGATATCACTTGAGTGTACTGTCACCCGGCTCTTCTCCCTCTGTTATCACCAAATCATCAACACCATATTTTCTGTTACCGATTCTGGTGAAGTATATATACGCAAATTCAACCTACATTGGTTATCCTCCTCTAAGCAAGGCACGCAATGATATTTCTGCACAAAACTTCATGCAACTTATCTCTGAACCTACTGCCTAAACTATAAAATCGGGAACCACTCCCTAATCGACTAGACCCTCTCATCCCATCCACATAGTTAGTTAAGTCTGGCATCCTACTGATGCCTTAAGTGGCCACCATGCTACTTTCATGGTGTGCAGAATCCATGAATTAAGGCTCCTTACAAAACACTGCTAACCCATTCGTATAAATCTTTGAACATCACCCACTCCTGCAAGATCTGGCAAAGACAAACTGGGATCTAATCGCTTTTCTAATTCCATTGATGATGCTTACAAATACTTTCATGATAAATTTCTAGAGGTCTGAACTAAACTGCCCCTACTGTGTCACTCTAGGTAAGGAAAACCATCTCCCATGGATCACCCATGAACTCTTGGCATGTCAAACAGTCGGAGACAAAACTTGGAACACTCAAAGTCTCTAAGCTCCCCAAAGACTCTAACACCTACTGTTTTCTAAGAAACCAGTGCACAAAAGCTATTTATCTAACCAAAGCTGACTACTTCTGCTCTGCCTTTCAGACTAACATAAATAAACGGTTCAAATTCTAGCAAGCTGTCTACTCCTTCTTTTCCCTCCTTCTACTCCACCCACCCATCCCTCTCCTTAAAATTAACAACACTGTCATTACTGATCACCTTGGTGTTGCTACCAAATTCAATTTCTATTTCACCTCCTGTGACTCCGCCTCCTCTGTTCATTACCATCCCTCCACCTGTGGATCTCCCTGTCTTCATTTCCATGCTTCCCAACCAACTCTCTCTCCTTCTCTAGTGTTATCGCCTATGACACATTGGCTGCCTTGTATGCTGTCAATGATAGTTTGGACCATAACTTACTTTATCTAGCAGCTCCTGCTGTCTGTCTTCCTCTGGCTGAACTTATCAACCTTTCCTTCGTAACTGCTGCCATTTCCTTTGGTGTGGAAGCATGCTGTTGTTCTTCCTCTTCCTCTTCCAAAGGGTGGTGATCCTACTGCCCTGTGAGCTGTCATTCCATTTCACTCCTTCCTACCTTGCTAAGCTTCAAGAACATCTGGTTCTTTTCACTCTCATCCTATCTCTCTGATACTAACTTTTTAGTCTGTTCCAATCTGGGTTCTGAAAGAACCACTCCACTACTACTCGCTGATTAGGCTCACAGATTCTATTCTCTCAGGGATTTATAGTGGCCAAATCACATCAGCTATTTTTGCTGACCTGGCTAAGGCTTTCACACTGTCTCCCCACACCCTCTTTGTAAAACCCCTCTCCAAGGCAGGCCTATCTCACGCTGCCACAAATTGGTTTAGAGCCTACCTGGTAAGCAGGACCCAGTCCATCAGAATTGGTGACCCGATCCCCTCCCCATTCACACTGGCATCCCACAGGGGTCAATTTTGACCCTATTCTTCTCCATATTTTCAGTTATCTCCTCTGCCTGCTCATCCACCTCAATCCATATGTATGTGGATAATGTGGTCCTCTTCACCGTATCAGTTCCTGATGATGTGGGCTACAAGGCTGCAGCATGACTTCAACCAAGTTCAGCTCTGGTTTAGCTCCCATGAACTCTCCCTTAATGCTAAGAAGACAGTCTCAGTGACCTTTGACACAAGGCAGAGACTCTCTATGCTCCCCACATTGCCCTCTTTCCACACCCCAGCTATGGACAATCCTTGAAGACACCTCCAACTTTAGTCTACAGTGCCACTCCAAAGTCTTTCCTAACCAAATTGGACACACTGTTTAACTCCTTCTGTCATTTAGCCTTGACACCCCACCTCTCATGCATCACTGTAGTCTCTACCACTCCCTTGCATTTCCTTCCTTAGAGAAACTTTGCCTCCTTCATTGCACTAAATTTGCATCTAAATTCTTGTTTGGAACTCTCCCTTATCTTGCCTCCTCACTATCCCCCACACACCTGCCTACTGCCTTAGATAATATGACTCCCACTTAATGGTAATCCCTCGCCAGTCTACCACTATTGGCCAGGTGACATTCTCTCACCAACTCCCCAAATTATGGAATGCACTTCCACACCAGATCTACCACTCATCTTCCTCCTACTCCATCTCCTCAGTGCTATCTAACTTCCTCTCTGTAAACTGTACCTGTGGTTAACCCACCTGCTATCTTCATCATCCCCTGGCCTTCACACTCACATACTTATATAACATTTCCTGCTCCTGTTCCAGTTCTTCCCTGCTGTATCCCTCTTCCCCTAGTCTCTCCTCCTCATCTCTATAACTTCCCGCAACTATCTCCCTGTTGCTGAATTAATTGCTGCACTACCTCACCTTCGGTGCTTTTCTGTGCAAACTTATAGCACTTAATAGACCCTTGACTCCCAAGGGTCACTGATCCAAATACTGTTTTATAATGTATATTACATGGTATTCCATCAGTACTGTTCCTATCGTAATACTGTATTTTGCTTAGAATGTTGATTGTGTATGCATTTTTCCATATCATTTTATACTGTATTTTGTGTACAAAAGTTTGATTGTGTATTGTATTTTCCTCATCCCTTCCCAGGATGCACCATTAGACAAGTAACCTGTTCAGTGTGCCTTTCCTCATGAAACATTTCAATAAATAAACATTGGAGTTCAAGCAAGGCAATACATACTCCGCTGTACCAAAGTCATGTGACAGCACTTTGGTTCTGTTCACTTTGTGTAGACATTTTAAACAAACTGTTCAACTAGATGACTGACTACTGCAACACACGCTTGTGTCTCCTCCACTCTCCAAGGAAAGTCTGAGTTAGTATCACATGTTCCTCCATTTGCACAAATCTGGGAATCAATTCAGCTGTCTGACAACCATACATTATGTGGTTATGCTAAACCCATTCTCTCTGTGCTTATCATGCTCATGGGAAAAGTATTTCCAGAATGTTGCCAGACTGCATGTCACTGTTCTGCAAAGCTAAGTACATGATTGGCTGCTTCTCTTTAGCTGACCTAATTGAGTTGTCCACTGGCCCCACCCAGGAGTCTTCAGGCAGGAGGTTCAACAAACATGGCGGCCCCTTTGCAGTCTTTTTTTTTTTCAGTATTTATAAAAGTTGTTTCCATCCCTAGTACAGATCTGGCCATCTTCACTGGTATCTCCCACTCCCTGATATTGTCCAGTGGGAGTGGGGTGCACTGGTGGCACAGGAGCACACTTCATGCTCCTGAGCTGTGCTCTATCTGGAGTGGTTTTGCTGTGCAGCTGAATGACTGCAGCATTGGGACTGATGGACATGGTAAGTGCTTCCTAGTGTGCTCCCAGACCCTGAATGCAGTTCTGTGGGGTTATAGAAGCAATGTACTTGTGTAACTTTGGCTATGGGTCCATGGCATTGTGGCACTGAAGAAGAGCTGCTTCAGTGGGTGTTTGTTTCCAACCCCACTGCCATAGAGTGTGGGGCTGGGTGAGCTATGAAACTGGCTCAAGAAGTGCATCTCTGACTTTGTTGATGATGGCACTTCCTGTGAGGAGCAAAAAGTTGTAGGGGTTCCATCCTGCCCTTAGTCCCATGGCCACAGTCCGAGATGGGACTGAAGGTAAAGTATATGTGGGGTGCAACACTGCTGCTCTAGGAGGAAGCTAAAATAATCCCTTTTGGGGATTTCATCAGTGAACATAATCTCTATTTACACCAGCTAACTCCTGATACAGTGATTTGTTTTGCACCACACACAGAGACTTCTCCCTTCACCAATGTGTACTGTTGTGTATTGTAGCTTCAGGTAGTAGCACCATGTTTCTGGTGCAAAATACCCATCTTGTTCAGTTGAGACCTTGAATTTTCTTGGCTCCAGTGCATTATGCTTAACTGACTATAGCTCAAACAGTATTTGATGAGCCAGAAATATGCACTACATGAATAGCCAGTACCATCTGTGAGGAACTTGCACTAAAAGGTGTAGTAGATAATGGGGAAACATCATTTACAAAGAACATAGACATTGCCTCATTAACAGTGCAGGATTTACACTTTGCATGGAGTTTTTTTTGTTTCAAGAAAGTATGTATGCTGTAATTCAGGTAAAAATTGTTTTCAGAACTGATAAAATACTTACGTGTTTGGGAGCTGAAAGCTGAATGCATAGTCATGTTGTCCTGAATTAAGAGTAATAGGTCCAGCCACAGCTTGATCAGCATCTGTAGGAGAAACATTACACAAGAATTTATGTCTAGATGTCATGCATTCCATATACAGCTTTATCAAAATCTGTTATTAGAAAGATATATTAAGAATTAATTAAATTTGAAAACAGTTATTTTTTTAAATGTGAATGAGTTATGATGCCATAGGAAAGGAATTTGATTTATTATAAATTATTTAAACAATTTGTCTGAAAAAGACACAATAGCCAAATCAGCTCATTTAACTGCAAAACATGGCCCTCTTAAAATGAGAATATTTTTTTGTCTGTTTTAAATTGAATTTGAGCTGTACTTTCAGAACCCATGATGCAGGTGCAAGTCCCTATTTCAAACGCAACTCACATCATGGCAAATGTAAAATGCCTGCATCCTATTTTCAAATGTTTTCACACATGCAACATTTTCCTCAAGTTATGGCACAAAATGATGTGTGCATCATTATTTTGACACATGCAGGATTTTGGAGATTATCTAATGGCACTTGCAACAACAGGTTAGACAATGTTTCCTGTAATACAAATATGTGTTGCAATGTCAGCAAATGTGTGAAAATTGTGATATTGAACATCCAGAACTTTATCTTTAAATGAAGCCAAATTATCTGCCATAAGGAAAGATAATTATCTCAATAAGATATTTTAAATAAGATAGTAATTCTTAATTCTATAATTTCAGTATCTTACAAAACCTGGCAATAAATCTCAGAATAAGAATATTTAAAGATGTTTTGCAGGATATTAAATCTTATTTCAGTATGTTTGGTCTTATCTTATCTTATGATATTACATTATTTAAGAGAGGCAGTATAGCGCAGTGGTTTAAGGCTCTGAACTGCAAATCTGAAGACCTGGGTTTGAATCCTACAGCCCTACTTGCATACTGGTGACTCTGAGTAAATCACTTAACTTCCCTGTGCTCCCAGGTTGCAAGTGTAAATAAGCTTTCAACTTAGTGTGTCTCACCTGGTTAAACAATTGGAGAAAAGAAAATTTAAAGATATTTAATCAAAATAAAACTGTTATTTTAAAATCTAATGTATAAAAATTTGACAGTCTTATTGTGCATGCAAGTTTCTACTATTTTATAAACACATTCTATTCACAATTGCTTTCATATTCACAGCCATCTTAATATTAATTTATCTTCACTCAAAGAGAAGATGAAGACATTCCTTATATGCTGAGCACCAACCAGGTGTATGGTAACTAACACCAGCAGTGTATGGGAGCAATTGGAGGTGTAGCTGGTAACATACAGCATGGATTTCTGATGAAAGATCATGTTTAACAAATCCAAGAAGTTTCTTTGAGCCCTTAAGTAAAGTAACATAAGTGTTCTTCTTTTCCTTCCCCAGCCAACCAACTTTGACTGCCTGTTCTAGTGCTGGTGAAGCCCTTCTGGCCACCTTTAGTCATGTGGATGCGCCTATTGTCAACTGTGCTTCCTCCTTACCTAGTTTAAAGTCTTCGAGGTTTGGTGTATACTTTGAGAAACAGTGGCAGACTTAGTTTGAAAGCCCATAAAAGTTATTTTGATTGCGGTATTAAGAAAACCTGTAACTGGAATCTGTCCAGATATAGATGACTGGAGTCTGTCCAATATAAATACTACATTAGAGTTGATTCTAGAACCTTGGGATATCAGTGACGATCAAGCAATGCCCAGTGCATTGAGTTAAGCACTGCTTGATCATCCTTGACATCACAAGGTTCTAATAATAGATCAAATGTAGTATTTATATTGCACAGACTCAGTCATCTATATATTTGGACTGCTTCCAGCTTCTGGCATGCCCAATAGCTCAATCAAAATAACCTTTCTTGGACTTTCAATCTATGTCTGCCACTGTACATGAATGTGTCCCTTTAAGCCCCAACACTTTGGTTCCCTCTCATTTGGATAAAAGCTATCTCTTCTGAACAGCCTCCAACTGTACCAAGTGTGGCCCCTATCTCCTAGGAACTGAAAAACATCCCTATTCACAAGTGGATAAGTCATACACAAATATTTTGCAACACATATATATTTATGATTATCATTAATTAGACAATGTTATCATATGCTAATGTTCATTAATCAATGAGTAGACTAGTTATCAATCAATTTGTAGACTACAGTTACTAAATGTTTTAGTTTGTGATGTAGTAGGACTCACCATCATAATTATATAAGCATATTGTTAGCCATTTTTATTTATTACAGACTCATACTTATTTTTGCAAATATATATTTAGTATTATACAATAAGTGATAAATAAGATTATCATTTTTGTCTTGCATTACTGTTTATTATAAGTAGTATATCAGAGTTATTGTCATTGAAACAAAGGTTTTCCTCTGTTCTTCAGTTTTTATGTTTTGATGTGTGCTTACACCTTCTTTCCAGCTGAGAGTACAAAGATGTTTTTTGCATTTTGTATCTAGCAATGTCATACTTGCATCATTCATATTCTGTGATGTTGCTTGTACTTTGCATAATTTAGCATTAATCATTTAAAAATACATCTCTGACTGAATTGGTGTGGGGAACAGGTAACAGGTCACTGTACCACTTACAGTATATCTGCCAATGGAGACATGGTACTACAGTAAATACAGATAGTAAATGTCATATGAGTAACTAAAGGCCTGTCAACCTTATTTCAGCATATCAGCCATTCTCAAACCCAATAAGTTACTTACCATCTCCAATTCATATATATTATACACATCTGTTCTAGCCAAGCATCTTGAAAAAATTCTCCCTTGCTGAGAAATAACGATCAAACCAGCTTCATCACAAAAAGGCAAACTCTGGACAATATTTACAGAACACTTACCCTGCTCCAGCATATATCCAGAAACTGGCCACAGATTCTGCTGCTGAGCCTGGATGTGGAAAAGTATTCGACAAGGTGCCTTGGACATTTTAAGTTACACAATACACCAAAATGGCCTCCATACTCAATTCATCACTATCATTAGCAAACCTTATCACTCCCCACAAGTCATGATCCAAGCAAACAGATATCTCTCCCTCTATTTAACCTCTACAGATGAACTTGGCAGGATTGACCTATGTCTCCTTATTATTTGCCCTATCAGTAGAACCTCTTGCACAAGCTATATGCCAAAACAAAGATATATCCAGTATTACCCATCTTACTGAAGAGCATACATTGCCATTTTACACTGATGATTTGTTAATATATCTAACAAAGCCTACAACTTCCTTGCCTCCTTTCTGGTCCATACTAAGTCAATATGGTAATATATCCAGTTAGAAACTTAATGTAAGCAAAACAGGAGTTTTCCATATTCTTATAATACCCTACTACTATTTACGCTGCTCACCACTTTAATGGGACCAGACTTCCAGAAATTACTTAGGAGTACACATCCTAAACAACCTTTCCCAACTTTATCATCTCAGTTACCCTCCATTAATGCAAACAATATACTTTGACTTAGACAGATTAAGTGTCTTACCACTGACATTACATAATACAGTTGCAGTATTCACATGAATATTCTACCAAGATTACTTTACTCATTCCAAACTCTTCCACGCCTCCATCAGTCATCATTCCAGGAATGGGATGAGTGTATTTCAAAGTTTATATGGGAAGATAAAACTCCTTGGATAGCATATAGTAAATTGCAATTACCAAAACAACGGTGGGGTTGGCCTTACCAAACCTAAAACATTATTTTATGGCCATACAGATTTGACATATAGCAGCATGGTTGGACCAATCCTATGATACCCACTGCAAAATCCTGGATGTTGATGATCTTAATTTTTAAATTTTTAACATTTTATTTTTCAACTCCCTTGCCTCCAGAAAGGTTACCAGAAGGTTATTTTCCAAAATATACTACTAATATGGGATAGTGTTCTGACAAATAAACACGTATTCAAACTACTAACTCCTATGGGTGCCATAGCAGCACATGATGCTATATTTCAGCCCAACCATATGGACCACCAATTTGTTTAATGAGGAAAACAAGGTCTCCACTTTTATTATCAGTTATTTGACAACAATCAGTTTCACTCCTTTACTTTTTACAACAAAATATGCTTTGACAAGAGAGCATTTCTGTTACTTGCAAATCAGGCATTTTCTGATGGCAAAGCCGGGCCCCTCTCCAAGTACAAGGAAATGCCTCCACTCATACAGGCTATGCAAATCCAAGGGTTCCTCTCATTTTATTTCCTTAACCTACAGAGCTATCAGCACCCCACCAGAACTGGCACTTAGAGCTCACAAAACAAACTGAGAGCAAGAAATAATTACCCACATTCTCCCACAAAACTGTTGTAAAATATACCAAAAGCAGCAGTCTTCTCAAAAGTCTGAAGGAGTTTGCATGGAAAACTATTGTGCACTATTTCTTAACTCTGTCAGTCCTGGTAAAATTTAATTAATCCCTAGCTTCTGATTGTTGGTGATGCTTTGGTAAACCATTTGCACATCAAGTGCATATTTTCTAGTCATGCCCTAAACTGAGTCAGTTTTGATCAGGTTTAGAAGCAGAGATACATGATATTTGACCTATTTTCCTATTCTAACAGTGAACATAGTCCTGCTATTGCACTATCCACCTAAGCTCCTGAATAAACACCAGAAATATACATATTTTAATACCACTTTTACTATAGCAAAGAAAGCTATTACTACTCGTTGGTTATCACAAACACCTCCAGAAATAAATCACTGGTGAGACCTCATGATCTCAGTATATCATCTAGAAAATTGACTCACAACTTGCAACATCAACTTGAATTATTTAATAATGCATGGATTGGCTGAGTGATGCTTATCATGACTAAATCTAGTACTTTTGTGCCATAACTATGGCAAGATGTGAATTTTAGGTAGAGAGAAACAATATTGTATATTTAGACAGGTGCATACCTAAAAGGCTCTGCCTGCTAGGCTTTTGAAGTAGATGTACTATATAACCTTATTTTACTTGTGGATAAAAATGATGGAGACTGTGATTAAGGAAGACATAATAAAGAACTTCCTTAAAACCAACCGCATGGCTGATAAACCACAACACGGGTTTATTCACAAATGTGCTCTACAAATCTAGTAAGTTTCTTTGAGCCCTTAAGTAGAGCACAGTATGGTGGAAAACCAGTGGATGTAGTGTCCCTGATATTAACAAGGCATTCAATAGGGTTCCACAAAGAACTAACTGAAAAGCTGAATGTATTAGTGCTGAAGAGCCACATAATGAACTAGATCATAAACTGGCTATCATCAGCAGGCAAAAGTGAGGGTAAATAGTGTAGTTCAGAATGGGGTAGGGTGACCAGTAACGCCCTTCAGCAACTGGTTTCAGGACCCCTATTGTTTAATCTGTACATAAATTATATGAACAATTTGTTGGTCTATTAAAAGGTATTACATCACCTAGTTCATGCATCTCATTGAACAAGGACCTGTACAGCAACAGACATTTTTATGAACAATAACAATGAGGGGTGGTTGTCAAAGTTTGCAGACACCAAGACTGGAGAAAAGTACAGAGCACAGGAAGAGGTAAAGACACTACCAGGAGATCTGGGTAGACCAGCAACATGGCCAGAAAGAATATCAAGATTTGTCAATGCCAAATGTTGGCTTGCTGGCATTGGCACTGGTAGTGTGGGAGTTAGAGAGATGCATAATAGGAAATGGCAGTGAACTATTGAACTAATGCCAACCCCCTAACATACATATATACACACACACACACACACACACAGACTGAATGGCATTGGTGGTGTGCCTTGGGTCATCAGCCATAATACTTAAGCCATTCCACCTCACCCCCACCCTGCAAATAGTAACAGGAGTCACGGTTTATTTTGGAGTCTTTGGCCCTTATGCTCACACCATTCCATAAGGAAATAAGCTGAGATGGGTGAAGTATAGGAGAATGGGGCAAATGTTATGGCCGAAAAAATAAAAATTACGTACCTACCGTAATTATGATCTTTCTGTGTATCTTCACCATTCATCACAGATGGGGTACTGGCCAGAGGTCAGAGGAGCCTGCGGGGAGCCTTTTTTTTTTAAAGGATAGGCAGAGCCGACGCAGCATTAGCGCCACCCTCGGGGCGGCCGTACTACATGGCGCCGAGATTAGCTATTAGGCTGCGCCGACTCTGCCTGCCTACCTGTTCTGAGTCACCGGAGAGGTAAGAGGAAGGGATGGAGAGGGACAAGAGAGTCCAAGGACAGAAAAGGAAAGGAAAACTGAACCAAAAGGAGAAAGAACAACTGAGAGGACAGCAGAGAAGAAATGAGACTAAGGGGATTGGGTAGGGCCCCAATCTCTGGAAGCGGAAGAAGGAGGGAAGGGAGGGAGAAAATTTAGGAGAGAGTGAGAGGTAACAAGGATCCAGGACCCTTGTCCATCACCAGACTGTATAGGAACTGCAAGGAGTAGCAAAGCTTTATAGCCAGAATTCAAGGCACAGAATATGTGGCAATACCCCAAAAGCAGAGTCGGCTATTCTGAGAAGAACAGGGTACAGGGATTAGTACTCTCTCTCTGTAGAGATATTTGGTGGAAAATACGAATTATTTATTTACTTTTTTTTGAAACAGTTGGATGACAGGAGGAGGGCAACCACCAACTCCCACCCTGACCAGGTGGAGATATGTAGAGAAGGAGTGCCATTCGAGCTGTACCCTTTAAAGGGAAAAATACTCCTGTGTGTCCTTACTTTACCCCACTCCAAAGGAGGGGAGGCAGAGGAGGGGACCCAGAGACTGAGGCCCCAGGGGATGGTGTGTGGGGATTAGATGAATGGTGAAGATTCACAGAAAGATCATACTTACGTGTAGGTACACAATTTTTATATCTTATCTGTGTCAATCTTCACCATTCATCACAGATGGGTGAGTACTAGCCCCTGAAGGGGTTGATTCATTGCACCCTAAGGACAGAGTCCCTAGCCCCTCAGTGGGTGACACACTAGGGAACCTTCTGGGCCTGAAGAGGCCTGAGAGTGGAGAGGAGACGGGGTCCCCGGAGGGGAAGGAAGGCCCCAACAAACGCCGCCCTCGCCCTACGGGAGAAGAGGTAGGTTCCTGGTGAGCGGAGCAAATCACCCATGCTGGGCCAAGGGTGACAACTGGGAAAGGTGAAGCCACGCCGATCTCCTGGTGCAGATCGTTGTCCCTATGACCCTGGTAGCTACCTCATTGGCATTGTAAGATGCCCTTGCTTGGTGCCTTGCTAGCTCCAGGTCACGTGCAGAGAGTGCTATGGTTTGCCGAGTTTGCTCCGAGTCAGGCAAGACAGCTAGGACCTGACCTAGCACTGACCACAAGAATCTGTTGTAGGCTGCATAGTGGGCCTGATGAGCAGAGATGGAGAGAAGCAACTGTGCTGAGTAGAAAGTCCTCCTCTTCCAGAAATCAAAATCTGAAGAGTCCTGATCTGGGGCCGGTCACAGTGGAGGCGCGCAAGCCCATCAGGGGTGTCCAGGTGTGCCAATCCAGACTGTGGATGAGGCAAGAACCTGAGACTCAGGGAGTGCAATACCTCTGGCTGAGGTCCCTAGGCGTGGAACTCCAGAGAAGGGCCTCTGCCAGAAATGCATGGATACCTCCCGAAGGGGAGCAGGCCAGGCAGCACCACAAGGGTGGCCGCACCAAATCACCTAGAAAGGTAGTGCCGCATGCTCAGGATTGCTCACAGATAGGGAGAGAGGTGAAGGTCCTCCATCATCCTCACGAGGGAAACGCTGATACTCGGAGAGATCAGCTGCAGGGGAGATATGGACAGATGGTTCTTCCCCTGAAGAGGGGATGAGGAGCTGGAGGTCACCATGCATTCGAGAGTGGCTGCTTGGGAGGTTGAAAACTTGGCTGTCCATGGCCCTAGCATAGGTCAGGGAACCGAAAGCAGCCACTGCCTGAACTGCTCCCAGGTGAGAGGGCCTCAGGACCAAGAATACCTGGGAACACTGGAGAAGGCTGCAGAGGGATGGGGCAGAGCCGAGAGAGGAAGTCGGCTGACCTCTGCCAGGGCTAGGAGCGGACCATGGACCCCCGCGAGGGTGTCCTGGAAGACTCCCGAGCCGACAGCTGTACAACCACATTGGTACTACCTAGGCTGCGCCCAGAAGAATCCCCAAGTGAGGCTGCTGGGGCTGTATAGATCCAGAAGGACGTCCCCTGCCTCCAAAGAATGGGACCCCTCAAGGAACCAGAGGGGGAAGGGCTGAAGTCCTGACTTCACTTCATCGAGGGCCCGGTGGGTCCCAGAGAAAGGCCAATGAGCCGAACCCACACCCCTCGACCCTCGGAGTCTGAGAGGGTCCTGGTCCTCGAAAGGGCCAGCCTAGGAAGCTGACAACTTGGGCTGCCCCAAAGGGGGGAGACTCCAGGAGCAGCACCCCTCTCTCCGTAGGCTTCCCAATAGGCCCCAAAGTTGGGCGATGACACACCACTGGAGGGGGGTACCACTGCCGAGGGTCAAGGAACCCCCAGGTTGCATGGCAATGGTGGCATGCACCTATAGCCTGCTGGTCAGTAACACTGACCCTAACCTCGGGGAACCAGACGCTCCTCAGCAGGGGCTGACTGAGACCCGCCGTGGAGACCACCGCTCGTCCCTCCTGCAGACAACCCTCAAGGTGTAGGACTGCCCGTCCGACCCCGAGCCTGACTCGACCCAAGAGGTAGAGTCTGAGGCCCTAAGCCAAACGGGTAGGAGGCGAGGAAGGTGACCTTTCCAAAGGCCCAGAAGTCGAAGCAGTGGCCAAGGCAGCACCCGCATTCCACAGCCCCACAAGTGGCGCTGGAAGAAAGGCAGGCAGCTCGGGTCAAAGGTCCTGAGCTAGGCCAGCTGTGCACTGTCAAGTCCACCGCACCAGGGGCGTACCAGGAACAGAGACGGCACCGATAGAAGCCTCCCAGCAACAGCCCTCAGCCGATGATGCCACCAGGCCCCGGCAACGCGGAGTGGCACCGAGGAACGGGCGGGCGCCCACCCACTTCAAGGGGCGTAACTTGGCACCGAACATGGCACTGCTAGCCCCTTTGGCACCACAGCACTGAGAGAAGCACCAACGGTGCCAAGGACGCACCGATGGATGACTCAGAAGGCTCCACGGCACCATGCTCAACCTCGCGCCCGAGGCGAGACATGGCAAAAGGCGATGCCGAATCCAGGGTCATGGCACCATGAGCAGAATCGTGCTGTGAATGGCACCGACAGAGCCCACGTGTGCCAAGAGATGAGTCGGCACTGACAGGGCCCACGCACCGCGAATGGCGCCAAGGCCCCGATGACACCGAGTGATGGCGCCGAGGACGGCATCGACCCGGCCTACCGGACCGAGGGAGTGACACTGGGAGCCTTCACCCCAAAGGGGTGATTGCCATAACAGCATTCTCCCGCCCGCCTCCCGGAGGAAGCGGACGGGCCTTCTGCATCGCGAGGAGGAGCCTCGCCAAGGCTAGGCTAGAAAAGGCCGAGGCCCTCCTCCTCGGTCTGTAGAACCGGAGGCGACCCGGAGGAAAGGCGAAAGAGCGTGGCTTGGCCCGATGAGTGCGATCCTACCCTTAAAGTCGGGCGGAGCTTGCCTTACTTTAAACGCTGCCTGCTGTTCGAGGACGAGCAGTCCATGGAGAAGCAGGCGCCGCATCGCAATCCATGTCATGAAGTGGGCCAAGACACGCGAGACACCAGTCATGCTGGTCAGTAATGGAGTACTTGGCGCCGCATCGGCACCGATGCATAGGGGGCTGCCCGCCTTAGAAGGTTTCTTGCCCTCCGACCGCGACAGGACCTACGGAAAAACACTAAAATAGACTCGACGTCACAATACTTTAAATAAATGGAAAGATCTTACCGGTGACGCGATGGAGGCAGAACCCAGAACTAGCAGGAGACCGACGGACTGTCGAACGACAAACACGAATGACAAAGGCCTAAAATTCAAACTTTTCAGCTGGCTTCCCAGGACCTCAGCGGTGGGAGGCGAACTGGTAGGCAGGAGTCGACGCAGCCTAACGGCTAATCCTCGAGCGCCATGTATAGTCGTCCCCGAGGGTGGCCACCGATGCTGCGTCGGGTTCACCTATCCTTTTAAAAACAAAGAGTTCCCGGGGTCCTGACCTCCAGCCAGTACCTCATCTATGATGAGTGGTGAAGATTGACACAGATAAGATCCCCAAGTCACACCTTGATGCCTGTCAGTGGCTGTAGGGTGGGGTACAATGCTGTGAGCATTACAGCTGATGAACCCAAGTCACACCCCCAATGCCTGTCAGTCTCTACAGGGTAGCATTATGGTTGGAAACTTAACCCACTGGACATTTGTTGGTATTTTCACTCTAAATTTTCAAATGGGCTTTTTGGCACCCAACCTCATGAACAGTGGCATTATCATTTCATTACTCAATCCTGAAAGGTGATTTCACTCAGCAACTACTCCAGTGAGCACCACAAGTGTGGATGTGAAAAATAACAGCTGTACTGTTCATGAGGATGTGTGAACAAATGGCAATGTTGAAGATCTGGAGTGAAAATATGTACACTTTGCAAAGTTATGAGTGTAGAAACTGTGCAATGCCCTCCCTAATGTAGTCATTTTTTGGAATTTTTCACCAAATGTATAGCATGGGCTTTGGGGACTTCCTCTCATGAAGAGTGGCACTGTGATTTTGTCAGTCCCATCTCAAAAGTTGATTTCACATAGTGATCATGCCATTCTGTACCACAAGTGTGAAAACATATTTTGGGCAGGATGCAAAAATGACAGCTGTACTGTTCATAAGAGGTATTAAAATGGCAATGTTGAAAATCTGGAGTGAAAATATTAAAATTGATGAAGATACAAGCGCAGCATAGAAAATGTGCAATGCACGCCTGTAACATGGTCATTTCTTGGAATTTTCACCACATTTTCAACATGGGCTTTTGGTACCCTCCCCATGAACAGTGGTTCTGTTTTGTTAATTGGTCCTGAAAGGTCATTCCTCGCAATGATGACAAAATCACCTTTGGGACTGAGAAACAAACAACAGTGACATGTTTATGAGGTGGGGTCCCAAGAACCCCATGTATAATTTTAAATAAAATTCCTAAAATGGCTGAGATATCAACCCAAGTTGAAACCACCCAATGAGTCCCATTATGCAATGCTTACTTGATTCCTCAGTTTATAGTTCAGCTTTGAAGAGTGCAGATGTATCCTAGTTCAGAGAAGATTGTGGCTCCTTACCTCAGGAAGTAAGTATGGGTGGGGGGTTGCAGGGAGGTGGGTACGCAGAGGGAGGAGGGTGGAGATGAGGGAGGAGGTATGAGGGAGACATTGATGGACAGTTTTTTCTTTGCAGGGGAAAATAAGACTGCAAGAGAAGGTTTTCTTTTAACAGCACAAAAGAAACAAATATGCACACTGGGGTGGGCTCCCAGTGTGCCACAATTTGGGGGATTTCAACACAGGCATAGGGGTCCCCAATGTGTGCAAGCCATATAAACAGGTTTGGTGGGGTGTATCTGACACCGGAGTGGGCATCCTGCTGTCAGAAAGGAGAGTGTTTAACCTGGAAAGACACACTGAGGAGGGGAATACTGACATGGGGAGTTGGGCACCTGGGTGTCAACTTTTTCGGGACTGTGCGGCGGGCAGAATTCGCCATATTCACGTATCGCCACAAAATGGGGAGAGCATGCTGACACAGGATTGGGGCATGCCTATGTTAGCTTTGTGGGATTGTGTGGCAGTTGGCAGGAAACCATATGTATTGAAATATTTCACCAGGAAAGGCAGTAATGGAGGCATGTCATTTGCTGCTGCAATGAGAAGCCTGTCTCTGATTACAGCGGCAGATTTGTTTCAAGTTGGTGGCACTCTCTGAAACTGCTGTCATCGGCAGCATGCTCACTGGTTGAGTTGCTCAGGGACACAACCGACAAAGCATCACCTGCATTCAGTCAACCACTGACACACCTCTGAAACTGCTACTACTATAATATGTTGTTCATGTACGTGCAGCTAGTCGCATAAAAAGAGACTAGAATTGCAAAAGATGAAAATAACTTAATACAGCACAGACTTCTAAAATTAACTCTAAAGCTTTCTGGAACTATGTGAAATCTAAAAGGAGGGGACAGTATAGTCAGCCACTAGTGGAGAACGAGAAGAAGTTTGAGGAAGAGGTGGATATAGTCAGGGATGTACCCGGTGGGGGTTGGGGATGACCCCCCATAAAATTGGACCAGCACAATTAAAAAGAAATGGAGCACCATAAGTTTGTCTTGACATGACTTTTGCATAAGCCAACCCCTCCCCGCAAAAAAAAAGTCTCGGTATAACACTGATATAACAGACATCCTAAATATGTTCTTTGTGTCTGTATTTCAGGTTATGGAGTTGTCCAAGGTGGACATTCCTGAAAGTGGTAATGATATTAGAATAGAGAAGGAAGATTTTTGATTCTGTTACTAGTTTTAAATGTGAATAAGGCACAGGGTCCTGACGGTTTGCACCTGAGTGTATTAATGGAGTTGGGAACAGTATTGGCTGACCCTTGACTACAGTATTTAATCTATCCTTGGAGGGAGAGGCCTCAAGAGATTGGAGGAGGCCAGTTGTTACACAGATTTTTATAAAAGGTAAAGCAAGTGTTAAGGCTAACTATAGACCAGCGAGCTTGACATTAGTGGTAGGAAACTCTTTGAAAAAATCTTGACACAGGATCAACAAATTTATTGCAGCCAAAATATTTGGGATGCTACGCAGCATGGGTTTAGGCAGGGCAGGTCGTGTCTAATGATCAACAAAAATTAAATAAAAAATAAATGACGAATATGATGATGCTTTTGGCATGGTCAGTGAAACACTTGACCGGTAAGCCAGTGAATGTTGTGTTCCTGGATATCAGTAAGGCTTTTGATAATGTTCCACATGCAAATTAATACAAAAATTATGAGTTACAGATTTAAACCAAGGCTAGTAAGATGGATTAAATCATGGCTTGAGCTAAGGGTATAGGCAGAGTAAATGGATACAAATCATCAGAAGTCAGAGTGACTAGTGGAGTTCCTCAGGGATCAGTATTAGGACCTCGATTATTACATTTATATATACAGGATATGCAAACAAATAATGAAACGTGGTTAGCCAGATTTGCAGGTGATGCCAAGGGCCATGCTAGACACTGAAGATGGTAATATAAAGCTACAGGATGATCATAATAATTTATACAAATGGTCGCTAACCAATGAAATGAGTTTTAATACTGAAAAAGCATGGTGATGCATTCTGGGTCAAACAAAGACAGGCAAAATGTTATATGGGTGATGCAGAACTAAGAATTTTGGACTACGGAAAGATCTGTGAATTTTTATTTATGTATATATGTATGCATGTATGTATGTATGTATGTATGTATGCATTTATTTGTTACCTGATAAGTACACTGATACCAGGGACTGTTTTCAGGCATGACCAGGGCCAAAAGTTGGTGCATACAACAACAAAAGGCAACATTACATGGGTAGTGAGAACATACAGTGCAACTGAGAGCTAACACGTGAGGACACTAAACAAAGGTCCTGGAAAACAGTGCATCAGAGTACTTGCATGTGTGATTCAGTACAATAGTCTTGAAGACAGTATAGTGCAATAGAGGGCTAGCACATCAGATACTATACAACAACTCGGAGTGCTTAAAGGAGAGCTACTGAAGGTGCTCGAGCCACTGGTGCATAGATTGTGGCTCAAATACCCTGATCCCCAGGAATCCCAATATTTATTAAGTGAATAAAGTACCTCAACACTCATAAAATTTCATCTCCTAGGGGGAGCAGCTAGCATATTGATAATGGGAGCACAGCCCCCGGGAGGTTGGGCTGGCAAAACTGGCGAGATGATGACACGGTGTTGCCTTTTCTCTCTATTGCCCATAATCGTTGGAGATATTAAAATCTCTGTATTTTGTATACCTGGTGCTATTTTACAAAGGGTGCATATATGCCATGTGGTACTGGCACTCATGGCATATATCTCTATTCGAGGGGCTGCACTCCTGGTATCAATATGCCAACTGCACCCCTCCCGAGATGACATTTTATGAGTTTTGAGGTACTTCATTCACCAAATAAATATTGGGACTCCAGGGGATCAAAGGTGCTGAGCCACAATCTATGCACCAGTCGCTTGAACACCCTTCCCAGTAGCTTTCTTTAAGTTATATAGTGTAACAGTGCAATGAAATTCCGATAACTAACTGTCCAGTAAAGTAGAGTAAGAAGAATTAGAAGCAGCAGGATTTGACAAGCAAATTACAACTGTGGGTATGGTACAGGAGTAGGTAGCAACACGATGAATGATAATAGACAGTACAGAGCAATATATCAATACATAACAGAAAAGGATAGAACATAAGATAATTACAGACCGAAGATTGGGAATCTGGACAAACAAGACTGAGTAGTTGGACTGAGGCTAGCGTGGGCACTTGCAGGCAGATGCTAAGAGCAGAAAACTCTTCAGATTTGTTCTGAAGGCTTATGTGGTGCCAATGGAGAGTAGCAGGACAGGAAGGGTATTCCAGAGTCTTGGGGTGGCAGCAAAGAAGAAAAAACCTTACTCACCATAGTAATCCTGTTTCTTCCAAGGTATTCTTCATTAACTCTAGTAGTCAGCCCCTGGATTGCATTGCCCCAGAGATGAATGGAACTTATGCTAATAGTGGAACACTGATTGGCTTGTGCCACCATTCAAACCTGCTGCCCTGTCAACTGTATGTGTTCTAAAATGTTCAGATTTCATGGACACCTGCAACTATGTCCCTAGCTATGCTATCCTAACAGTAGACAGTAAAAGTAATAATAACTGGATTCATTAATCACCTTTTTTTATTTCCTTAAGCCAACTGGCAATGTCCACAAAAAAGTCTAACACTAATAAAACTGGGCCACCTGTTTAAAAATTTTAATTTACCTGTGTAAGGCCAACAATCAAGATTAGTACCACCTGTAAACAGAGGCTACTGGTTCTGGAAGGAGGTAGAGAGGTGAGTTAAGATATTGAAGAATACCTTGGAAGAAACAAGATTACTACGGTGAGTAATTTTTCTTCTAACCCCAGGGATTCTTCAGATCATTAGCTACTAGCAGACTATGAAGCAGTACCTTGAAGGAGGACCCAGAACCTTACTTAGGGAATAGACTCTGCAGCACTGCTGTGTCAAAACTGGCATCACTCCTGGATTGTGTGTTCAAGCCATAGTGCTTTGTAAATGTACATACAGTTCTCCATGGGCTGTCATGCAGATCTCCAAGAAGAGAATATCCTGGCTGCTGCTATTGTAGCAGCTGCACCCCAAGTAGAATGTACCCTCAGGCCTACTGGGGCTCCTTGCAGCATTACTGTAACAGAATTATATGCATGACACAATCCAGCTTGCAACTATCCTCAGTGAAACTGGCCTACCTTACCCACAGTGCCACAGATCAGGAACAGCTGTTGCTTATCCTGCCTATGCTCTCATATAATAGGTCAGAGCTCTCTCACATCAAGACTATATAATCTCGCCTCCTGAACAAGAATGTTCAGTGAAGAAGAATGGCAAAGTAATAGACTGGTTAAGGTGAAAATCAGAAACTACTTTTGGAAGAAATTTCATGTTAGTCCTGATCACTACCTTGTTTATGTAGAAGGAGGTATAGTCCTGTTCCACACATTAGGCCTGTAACTCACTTGTCCTTCTTATGGGACGTGATGGCTACTAAAAGATAGCCTTCCAAGTGACAAACTTTAAATGAGCAGTAGCCAATGGCTCAAATGGAGGCTCCATGAGCTTGTAGTACAGATATTAAGATTCCAGGCTGGTGCTGGCTCCTGTGAGGGTGAACCAACCCTTTAAAACACTTTCTAAAATAGGATTAGCTGCTAAGGAAGCACCTTTACCAGCTGAGAGGTATACAGAGACAGATGCAAAATGGACCTTAAGGGTAGCTGGTGCAGTCCCATAGCATGCAGGCATGTCAGGTAGTCCAGCAGGACTGACAACCCTGCCTCAGTGGGTACCACCTACCTTGAAGTGCACCAAATGGAGAATCCTTCCATTTGGAAGTATAAGCTTTCCTTGTTGAGGGTTTTCTGGAACCTCTTAGCACCTGTAAGACCTCCTCTGAAAGGTGTAAGTCAGCATACTCTAGATCTTCAAGACCCATGCCTTGAGTCTGGGAGACCTGAGATTCAGATACAGAATCCTCCCCTGGGAGGAAGTCAGAAGATTGTGTCTGTGTGTCTGTGTGGGGGTGTACTGTTTGGGCAGCTGACAGAGAAAGCAACAGTGAGTACCATGGCTGCCTGGCCCAGTCTGGAGCTATCAGAATCATTGTAGCTGATTCGGACCTGAGCTGGATCAGGACCCTAAGTAACAAGGAAAATGGGAGGGGAAGCAAAGAGAGTTTTCCTGTCCAGTTCAGAACCATGGTGTCCAAGGGACTGACCCTTTGGCTGGGGTCTGCAGCAGAATTTGGGCAACTGGTGGTTCTCTCTTGAGATGAAGAAATCTATCTCTGGAGTGCCCCACCTTCAAAATACTATCTCCAGTACTTGTCTGTTGAGGCTCCACTTGTGGTGGTTTTGATTGATTCTGACGAGGGCATTTGCCAATGTATTGTTGTCTTTCCTGGAAGGTGCACTGTGATTAGAGACACTTGCAGAGAATATGCCAAGCCCCAAATTTTCATTGCTTCTGTGCACAGCAGGTTGAACCTTGTCCTTCCTGCTTCTTGATGTAATACATTGTGGTAATATTGTCTATCCTGGCCTGTACCACCTTTCACTCTATCAGGGATGCAAAGGACCAAGCACTAGAAGTACTACCTGAGCTCCAGCAGATTTATATGTAGCAGTGACTCTGTGAGGGACCAAGTGCTATGCACTGTGTGTTCCTCCAGATATGCTTTCCACCCTAGCAGAGAAGCATCTGCTGTGAGCACCATGATAGAAGACTCCTCTCTAATGGTATTCCCTCCCTCCCTCTGGTTGTTTCTGTCTTGCCACCATTGCAGGGCCTGTATTAGGTCCCTGACACTGGTACCAGTTTTGAAAAGAGTCCTTTTCTGACACCAGTGAACCCTGAGGTGGAACTGGATGTCCTTCATCTGAAAACAGCAGCCCTGTACAATACCTGTGGCTGCATACATGTGCTCCAGCAACTGCAATAAATGTTTTGCTGGTCTTGGCATGTTTAGAATGAAAGATCCTGCAATGTGCAGTATATTGTCCACTTTCTTGAGGGAGGAAAGCCTTGCCTGTAAGGTGTCCAGTTCTGGTCCTATAAAGTGCAGGACCTAAACAGGCTGTAACACGGACTGTTGGGAATTTATAAGGAGTACCAGAGACTCCAATGTCTCTTGTGTGAGACTCAAGGTGTCTTTTATCTGTTGTGGGTTTTCCCACTACAAGACAATCATCCAGATAAGGGAACACTGATACGCCCTGCCTCCTCAGATGTGCCACCACTACTGCTAAGCACTTTGTAAATGCCCTTGGAGCAGATGTTAGGCTAAAGGGCAAAGCTGCAAACTGGTAATGACCTGATGGTAGTCTGAAACTCGGATACATTTTGTGTGATTCCCTTATGGGGATGTGGAAATAGGCATCCTTGAGATCCAATATGCCAGCCAGTGTTCTTGCTGTAATAAGGGTAAGATCACTGCCAAGGTCACTATCTGGAAATTTAGCATAGTGAGATGTCGGTTTATGGCTCTCAAATCCAGTATGGGTCACCACTCCGCATTTGTCTTTGAGGTTAGAAGTATCTGGAGTAGAAACCTCTTCCCTTTGAGAGAAGGGACAGGTTCTACTGTTTGATGCCAGCAGTGCAGAAACCTCTTTTCCAACAGTTTCCTCTCTGCTGGATCTGGACCTCTGAAATGACTTGACTTCAATTTGGGTAAAGCTTTGAAACTGAGGGTCAATCCCTGACCCACTACCTCTAACACCCATTTGTCTGTGGTGATGGTTTTCCAGTTTTGGAAGTAGTGGGTCAGTCTGCCCCTAACCAGAATTGAGGAGTTGACTCTGACCAACATATCAGGGATTCTAGTTGCCTGTGTGGCAGGTTGTGGATTGTTCTCTTCTGGTTCCCCGCAGCCTCTACCCTGTAGTATCCCTCTGCAACTAGGACAGCCAGTGCTTTGTAGAAGGGTCTCGATAACCCCTACCTCTACCCTTCCTTCCATAGGGCCAAAATGAATAGAGGCCTTATTCTTAGCAGAATTGCTCCTGTGAGTGGAATAATATTTGTCCACGTTCTTCATGTACTCCTCTGTTTTAGTCCCAAACAGGGAAGAGTTTTCTACTGAAAATCCTCAGCCTTGTTTTGAGTGCCCTGGTAGTTGGTTGCTCTAAGCCAGGCAAACCTCCTAAGGGCTATGGACAAAGCCATCCATCTGGCTGCATTGTCATTTGCATCAACAGCCCTGTGGAATTGATATTTTGTGGCTTCTAAGCCACAATTGGCTGTTTCCTTAAGGTCAGTTTGCACGATTTGGTGGTGCCTTGTCAGCAATGGCTATTATTGAGTTCCACAATGTTTTCTGATATTGGGTTGCATAGCCCATAAAATTAACTTCCCTGATTCCCAGGAGACCACGGGTAACTTTTCTTGGCCATCCCATCTAGCTTTCTGCAGTCTTTATCTGGAGGGTGTGTTGCTAAGGGTACTTTAGCCTTATCACAGGCTGCTGCTTGTACCACTCCCTCAGGGTCTGGGTGGGACAACAGAACTCTGCCCCAATGGGTCAAGCTTGAATATTTTGTCAACTTTCCTGTCCACATTGGGGGCTAGAACTTAGGGTCTCAAGAATTTTGACCACTTGTTTCTTGAAAATTTAATAGGCAATGATACCTTTCTTGTGGTTGTTAACCCTATCATGTCTAAAAAAAGTACCCCTCCTCGTTCTGCTCAGGTTCATAATGAGTGAGGTCAAGGGCATCAATCATCTGCCTTACAACAGTAAAGTGTGAGGAGAAATCCTCAGGAGCCCTGGGAGGGTAATTGAACCCATGTTCCAGGGAAATCTCTGGTTTAGTCAGTTCGTTCTCTTCATACTCCTCCACAAAATCATCCTGGAGGGGTCCATAACCTCCATGGAGGAAATGCTTATTGGTGCAGAGGAACGGTCAGTTGCTGTGTAACCGGTGCTAATCCAGTCTGCAAGGCCTGCACGATTTGGAGAGCCTGTGCATCCCAGTCAGCTGTGGGCATATTACCCTGAATCACTGGGAGACCCATTGCTTTTTCAGCCGGAGGACCAGTATTCTTTTTTAATCCAGCTTTTTTAAAGGAGGTGAATCCTTTACCAGTTCTCCCTGTCTTTTAAGTCCAGATGTCTCATCTTTTCAGGGCATTTGAACATACATCTTTAGACTTGTTATTTTACTTCAGTGGTCAGATCCCTTGGATCCGGAACCAGACCTGTAGATGTTCTTCTTTAGAACGCTTTTTGTGTTTCTCTACTGTTTTTTCAGGAAAACTTTTGCAGACATCACAATCAGATTTAAAAGTGTTCAGCTCTGAGACAGAACATGCATAAGTCATACTTGTCTGCTTTAGCAAATGATCCTGACATTTAAGACAGTTCTTAAAACCAGTTTGCCTGGTCTTTTTTTGGGGGTTCAGGCATTGCTACAGTAGTTTAATAAAATATAAAAGTTTACAGCTTAAATTGGTTTCTAAACCAAGATGTGACCAGGATTTTACTGCAAGTGACTGCAATTAAGAGCTTGCTGTTGGTTCCTCAACTGAGGAAAACCATACAATTATAGAAAAACAAAAAATAAACTAAACTAAAATATTAGTAAAACTAAAATATAGCAATTTAACACTAATACAAACCAGAAGAAAAATACATACCTAGTAATCTTGTTTCTTCCAAGTGATACTCAGGTATTCATAACTGTATGCGGTCTTCCTCCTAAGTAGAACTGCCCAGAGAGAATTTGGAACATATGCCCCTATTGGGAGGCAGTATAGCGCAGTGGTTTAAGGCTCTGAGCTGCAAACCTGAAGACCTGGGTTTGAATCCACAGTCCCTATTTGCATACTGTGTGACTCTGAGTAAGACACTTAACTTTCTTGTGCTCCCAGGTCGCACCTGTAAACAAGCTTTCAGCTTAGTGTGTCTCTTCTGGTAAAATAAATTAAATATGCAAATGATGGAATATTTTGCATAAGCCACTTTTCAAATGCTGCCTTATACTAACTGCCTTAGTTGTAAACCCTTCAGATTTCCTGGATGCCTGAAAAGGCATGCCCACAGGACTAAGTATAATATTAATAGTAACAACAATATTAATAATAATAATAACAACAACAGAGGGCACTCCTCAATACTAAAGTAAAATAATAATAATAATTAGAGAGCACTCCCTTAACCTGCAAAAGGTCCTCCAACTGGACGGCATAACCTATGAAAGAACACCTTAGAATGTCCAAATTACCCAAAAAGGGAGAGGGACAACAATAGGAAACCCAATCACAACATGTATGCCAGAAATGGCACTTATGCCCCTGGGAGCACAGTATTCTGGAGTGCAGAGGCTGACGTTTCCAGAAGGGAAGGAGGGTGGAGAGTTATGAATACCTGAGTATCACTTGGAAGAAACAAGATTACTAGGTAAGTAATTTTTTCTTCTAATCCCAGTAATACTCAAGTATTCATAACTCAGTGCAGACTACCAATGTACCTTTGAGGTGGGCACAGAACCCTGCCTTAGGAACAGACTTTGCAGGACTGCTGTGCCAAATCTGGCATCACCCCTGGACAAATTATCCAGAGCATAATGCTTCAAAAAGTTGCATACTGGTTTCCAGGTAGCTGCTTTAGAGATTCACAAGGAAACATCTTTGACAGCTGCTATGGTAGCAGCTGTGCCCCTTGTGGAATGGCCCTCCACCCACAAGGGCTCCTTTCTAACCTTAAGAGTACCAAACTGGTTATACTGTACTATCCAGTAATAAGTGGACCTTCTTTGATGCTGGGTTATCCTTTCTCACATTCCCATCGGTCAGAACAGCTGTTTTCTGTCCTGCCTAAGGGCTTTAGTGGCTGTCAAAAGTAGCTAAACTCATTGATATCCAGACTATGAAGATTTTTTTCAACCAGGACTAAAATGTTCAGTGAAAAGCAAGGTTTTAAATAACTGATTAGCAGTTTTTTTTGGGACAATGCTAACTGTACAGAAAGCATTTATATAGGTTTTCTAGAAGTGCTATGTTTGTTAAACACAGTGAGGCAAGTGCTATGCATTTTCACAATGTTTTAGAACTTTTATGAGCAAAACGCTAATCAATTTTTAGAGTTAAATAAAACCCTGAAAAGACGGGTAAGATAATGGCTTGGTTGAAATGATAATTAGCGTCATGTTAAGAGTAAACTTCCTGTTTGTTCCCAGGATAACTTTGTCTCTGTGGAATGAAATATAGACCTGTTCAATTCAGAGAGACTTGAGCTCACTGATTCTTTTGTCAGAAGTGATTACCACAGGAAAAACAGTTTTTTGGGTTTTTTTGACATATTGCAAATAAATTGAAGACATAGGGTCAAAAAGGGGACCCATGAGCCAAACTAGGCCACATGCTGGCACCGGTCCCTTGTGAGGGGAAACAAATGGGACAGGCCTTTAAAGGGCCCTTTGAAGATAGGGTCCAAGGCCTGAAAAACATTCTGAACAACTGAAATATAAGTAGATGCTGCAGCCAGGTGGACATTTAAGGTACTGGACTGCAAGCCCAGTAAGAGCAAATAGGTAAGACAGACCAGCACAACAGGAACACCAGCCTGTGTTGACATATGTTAGGCCCATAAAGAGCCTTTTGTAGCTAGGATCTGAAGCAATAAAAACATTTTGTCCAACTAATATGCCAGCAGATGCTCAACCAGGTGAACTGTAAGGGTACAAGATAGCTAGTCCAATGACTGTAAATAGATAAAATAATCAGACAGCTGGGACCCAGCAAGTTCTAGGACCAATTTCCTGGTTGAACACCAATCATAAAACTTTTTCCTATTCTGAAGCATAGATTTTCTTAGTGGAAAGCTTCCTGTAACCACATCACATGTTTAAGACACTTTGAGAAAGATGCAAACCTGCATATTATACCAAAGGTACTCAAGAGCCGTGACTTGAACGTGAGTGAGCCGAGTTTGATACAGGAGCCTCCTGATAGGAGGTCATCAGATTGTGCCTCCAGGGAAGGTGTATTGTTTTGGGCCCCAGCATGGAGGGTAGCAGAGAGAGAGAGACATGTCTGTCTGGCCCATTCTAGTGCTATCAAGATTATTGATGCTGACTGGGACTTGAGCTTGAGAAAATTGCTCTCTATGCAGGAAGGAAGGAAGGAAGAAAGGAAGAAAGGAGGGAAGAAAAGGAGAGGAGGGAAGGAAGGAGGGAAAGGAAGGAAGGAAGGAAGGGAAGGAAAGAGGAGGGAAGGAAAGAAAAGAAAGATGGATGCACTTGCTTCCCTTGCCAACTCAAAGCCAGAGCATCTAGGGAATTATTCCCAGATCTGTCTGTCTGACATAGTACTATGACAGGTGGTGGTTGTGGTGGGATGCGAACAAGTCAACCTCTGTTGTGGCCCACCTGCTGAAGATAACTTGCACCACCTGACTGTTTAAGGTCCATTCATGATGGGGCTGGCTGATTTGAGTTGATATATCTGCCAACTTTGCCAAGGTACTGTTCTTACCTGGCAGTGGCAGATGAATATCCTGAGAGGGCCTGTTGAGCATGATAGATCCTATATTTTCAAGAATCCTGTACAGGGAGGGCTTAACCTTGTCCCTCCTGAAATGTTTATGTATTACATTGTTGTGGTACTGTGGACTTGTACCCCTCCTTGTAGTAGTTATGTAAAACCTTTAGTGCCAGTACATATACTCTTAGCCCCAGCAGGTTTATGTGCCATAAAAGGTGTGAACCCCAGGTGGGGCCACACTCCAGTCAAGATGTCTCTGTTATCAGACAACTGATGGAGATTTTTGCTGAAAAATAAACTCCTTCCATTAGACTGGTTTAGTTTGTTTTTTTTCTCCATTGGAGACCTGTAAAATTGGTTATGATAGAGGATCCTTTCTCTGACACCAGTGAATCCTGAGGTGAAACTGAATAGTAATTTGTAACCTGGATTCCAAGACTGCACCAGTGGCAGGTGCCATGTGCAGTAGCTGAAGAAACTGTTCTGCAGTTTGTTTTTACATTTATTTATTCATTTCATCCAGGATGAATGAAACCACTATCAGTGGAATACTTCTTGCCCTGCTTGTAGGCAAGTAGGTCCTGTCTCACAAGGTATTAAGCTCTGCTCCTACAAACTTTAGTGCCGAGCAGGCTGAGAGACAAACTTCCTCTAAATTTATCAGACAAACCTAGAGACTCCAGGGAGCCCCTAGGTGAGTTGCAGATCCACTTGCTGGGGTGACTTTGCAACCACAGTCAATCCTCTAGATATAGAAAGAACTTGTGACACCTTCTCTTTGAAGGTGCTACAACCACTGTGCACGCTGTTATAGAATTACTTAATGGGGTCTGAATTGAGGTACTTTCTGTGCTTATGGGGTGTGGAAGCACGTAAGTCCACTGATGCCAAACCTTCACCTTTCTTAGGAGTGTTGATAAAATCAGTGCCAAAAGCACCATTTTGAACTTTGGCTTTGTCAGGTGCCTGCTTAGTACCTCTAAGACAGGGTTACCACTGACCATACTTTTATAGCACCTTTGCTATTCCAAGATGGACTCCTCTGTCTTTGACAGTAACAGGTGTTGAACCTCTTTTTCTCAAAATTTTCTTTCTCTACATTTGCAGATGGATTGAAAACTTTTTTTTTTGAAGGATTTGAACCCAGAGACAATCCCTGATTACTACATCCATGATCACTTGTCTGTGGTGTCTGGAATACCCCTGCTGTAGGTATTGCTGATGCTGAAGAACAGCCCTAGTCTGATACAACAAAAGTAGCTTACTGTGGTTTATTCATCCATTTCTCATGTTTCCATAGTGTAGTGGTTATCACGTTCGCTAGTAGGGGTATCACAAGTTGGAAGAGGGAGGTAATAATCCCTCTTTACAAGACACTGGTTAGGCTCTCATCTGGAGTACTGCATGCAGTACTGGAGGCCACACCTTCACAAGGACATTAACCACATTGAGGTAGTCTAGAGAAGGGCAACCAAAAATGATGCAAAGGTTGCATCAGAAAACATATGAGGACAGATTAAGTGAACTCAATATGTATACCCTAGAGCAAAGGAGGGAGAGAGGTGATATGATTGAAACATTCAAACACCTTAAGGGCATTAACAAGGTGAAAGAGTCTAACATGCTTCAATATAAGAAAAATAGCAGGACAAGAGGACACAGCATGAGATTAGAGTGAGGCAGATTAAGGGGTAATGTGAGGAAGTTATTTTCACAGAAAGAGTGGTAGATGCATGGAACAGCCTACCTCAGGAAGTGTGGATATGAATACAGTGCAGGGCTTCAGACAGGCATGGGATAGGCATAAAGGAGCAACACAGATGAGTATGAATACATAGGCCATTGACAGAGCAAAGGCCGATGGCACATTCATAAGATAGAAAAGAAATGGGCAGACTGGATGGGTCTTATGATCCTTATCTGCCGTCAACTTCTATGTTTCTATGTTTAACTTTATCTTTTCTCTAAAGAGGAATTACCTTTGACTTGGAATCCATAGCCTTGGTTTGGGAATACTGAGTTAGATTGGTGACTCACAACCAGCAACCCCCTTTGAACCACTGTATTTACTATCCATCTAGCAGCAGCCATTCAAACTGCTACTTGTCTGCTTCCAAACCAGATTTAGTTGTTTCAGCTAGATCTAGCAGGGGAGTATTATAGACCTGAAAGTATGTCAGTTTTCCTGAGATCCATGTTAGGAGAGTAGGATGCCAGGGATCGCTTTCCTCGTCACAGGCTGTTACTTGCAACTACTCCTTAATGTATAGGATGAGGGAAAAAATGAGTTCCCTCCCTGTCTAGTTGATGTTTCTTATAAATCCTCTTTTCAAGAGGGGAACAACAGCTTAGAGTTTGTAAACTCTTTAAAGTGTCTTCCCAATGAATTTAGCTTTTAGTGGGTGTCATCCCAATCAATTCTGCAAATGTGAAGAGCGAGGATAATCTTTATTTTTGGTAAAAACCAAACATTCCATGAAATCACATAGTCTTTCTCCAGATAATGGGAAGACAAGCTGCTGTGCAGAGGTCTGCTGCTGAAAGTACACAGCACTTGTAAGCCTAAAAGTGTTTTCTTAAGCCATTCCAGGCATATCTTCACACTTTTTTAGGAAAGTTTACAATTTTCACACCTTCATTCACAGTGAAAAACACCAGAATGAAGCCCAGTGCTACAAAATTCTGCAGTAAAGTTACTGCAGTAAATGATACCATTTCAGTGGGAATTAATCCCTTTAGTGACACAGTAAGCCTGAGACCCTGTACCTCATCCTGGTGGGCTTCGCCATTGGTAAATAATCGGCAGGAATTGGCAGGCTTTCTAGCAGGCACAGAAGTCCCCATACACTGTCTGGCAGGGGGTTCTGTGTGCTTAGTTTTATTTGATTTCTTAGAGGGAACCAGGTAGTCAGCCAGTTCAGCAAGCCTCTCAAGAACTGCTTGTATATCCATCTCAGGGGTAGCAGTTTACATTAGTTGTTGTGGTTTCACCCACAGTAATTTAGGGTGCTAGCTGGTCAGAGCTGGAGGAACCCTTAGACAGTGAAAGTTTTCTTTTTTTTAGCCATATTCCAGGCATTTTTCAATAGTTTTCACAGTTTATTAGCCATATTCCAGGCATTTTCAATAGTTATTACAGGACATGAAATCCAGATTTCACTCTGCTTTTAATGTTCATGTCCAGATGGGTAGACAAAAGGAACGTAACAGAATTTCACCACACAGAATGCAAAGTTTGAAACCGGGATCACCAGTTTTCTTCTTCATTTTAAAAGACAGTTTGACTATAAAAGCAATAAAACTTATAATTTAAACACTAAAACTACAGTTTTACTTAAAATTACAAAAGTAAAAGGCAGCAAAAGAAATGTTCAAGAATATTTATATTCTGTAAGGTTTCTCACGTCAGAACAAGAAGATGAAGAAGAGAGAATATCTGAGCATCTAGACTTATCAGGCAGAGAGAGAAATCTGAAGGGTTTAGAACTAAGGCAGTTAGTATAAGGCAGCATTTGAAAAGTGGCTCATGCAAAGATTCCATCATTTGCATATGTTCCAAATTGTCTCTGGGCAGTTCAACTTAGGAGAAAGACTGCATACAGTTATGAATACCTGAGTATTACTGGGGTTAAAATAAACAGTTCCTCACCAGTTACCAGGAACAGATGAGGAACCGTAAAAATGGAATAAAATCACTAAAAACTTAACTGAAACTAAATTTCTAATGGGCAGCAGAAATGAAGTAAAATAAACTACTACTTACATTTTCTCTCAGAATCTAAGTTCACTCAGTCACTTGAGGAGCAGTCTCTGAGGCAATCAACTAGGCAGGCGGACAAAGAAATCTGAGCCTTTTAGAATGCATACTGTTGACAGTGTAGCAGGTTTGAATGGTGGCACGAGCCAATCAGTGTTCCACTATTAGCATAAGTTCCATACATCTCCGGGAAGTGCAATCCAGGAGGCTGACTGCTAGAGTTAATGATATTGAAGAATCCCTGGGGTTAGGAGACTTCTGTTCCATATCAGTGGTGGATCAAGGATGATTAAGTAGAAACATAGAAACATAGACTTTGATGGCAGAAAAGGACCACTTGGCCCACCCAGTCTGCCCATTTCCTACCTACTGGATAAGCTGCAGATTTTAGTTAACCAACAGCCTGCTTCCTGCAACCCGCACTATAATTGCTTTGTGTCTGTCCCAAGCATGTTTGAATTCCCCACTGTTTTAGACCCAACAACCTCCTCAGGAAGGCTGTTGAATGTATCCCCACTCTCTCCGTGAAAAGAATTTTCTCACATTACCCCTGAGCCGCCCCCTCTATCTTTAAACTGTGCCCCTTGTTCTTACACATCTCTTTCTGAAAGATGCTACCCTCCTGGACTTTGTTGATTCCCTTGAGGTACTTGAACGTTTCTATCATGTCCCCTGTCCCTCCTTTCATCAAGGGTATACATATTAAGCCTCTCAGTCTCTCTTCATATGGTTTCTGATGTAGACCCTGCACCATCCTGTCTATGTCCTTGCGTAGATGAGGTCTCCAAACTGCACACAGTACTCCAGATGGGGTCTCACCAACTGTCTGTATAGAGGGATAATCACTTCCCTTTTCTACTTGTGATGCCCTTTCCTATGCATCCCAGTATCCCCTGGCTCTCCTTACTGACTTCTCACATTGCTTACCCACCTTTAGGTCATCTGATATGACTATTCCCAGGTCCCTTTCCATTTTGTTGGTGTTAGTACCTCCCTGCTATTGTGTACTCTTCTCCTGGGTTTTGTTTCCAGGTGCATTACTTTGCACTTCTTTGCATTGAATCCAAGTTGCCATATGTCTGACCATTCCTCCAACCTTGCCAAGTCCCTTCTCATCTTTTCTACCCTCTTGTGTATCAACTCTGTTACAGATCTTTGTGTCATCTGCAAAGAGGCATACCTTTCCTCCAGACCCTCTGCAATGTCACTTATAAAAGATGTTAAAGGGATTGGACCCAGTACTGAGCCCTGAGGTACTCACTGGTAACTCCCTTTCTTGAATGTGTTCCATTCACTATTACCTTCTGTGTCCTGTTGTGCAGCCAGTTCATACCCAGGCTACCACCCTGGGACCCACTCCCAGGCTGGCTAACTTGATTACTAATCTTTTGTGCGACTGTGTCAAATGCCTTATAAAGTCTAGGTAGGCCATATCCACAGCCCCTCCCTGGTCTATTACTTTGGTCACCCAGTCAAAGAAATCAATTAGATTAGTCTGACATGACCTTCCTGCTGTAAATCCATGTTGCTTTGGGTCCTGTGCCCCTGTCCTCTAGGTGCTCAACAATTCTTTCTTTCAGAAGTGATTCCATCATTTCCCTACCACTGAGGTCAAACTTACAGGTCTGTAGTTTCCTGCTTCTGCCTTGCTCCCACTTTTGTAAGGGAATCACATCTGCCCTCCTCCAGTCCTCAGGTACCACCCCATCCTGCCATGATTTGTTAAAAGTGTGGTCAGTGGTGTCACTAGGTTCCCCTTAGTTCTTTTAGGATTCTGGGGTGAATCCTGTCAGGCCCATTGCTTTGTCCACCTTGAGTTTTAGGAGTTCTTTCAGGACTCTTTCTTCTGTGAATGGACTGGTATCAACCCCCTACCCAGAGTGCTTCTATTGTCTGGTTTAGGTAACTGCTCCTCATCTTCTTTTGTGAATACTGAGCAAAAGTATTCATTCAGTATCTCTGCCTTTTCACTGTCTCCCTCTGCCCACCTCCCTCTCCTTTATTAATCTTCGCTATCCTCCCTTAACCTTTCTATGCTCCCTAATGTACCTATAAAGGTTTTATCCCACTTTTGACTGAGTTGGCTATTTTTCCTCGGTTTGTGCCTTTGCCATTCTGACTGCCTTTCCTGCTTCTTTCTGCTTTAATTGATACAGTTCCCTGTTGTGCTCCCTCTGTGATTCCTTATACTTTTGAATGCAGCCTTTTCTCCTTAACCTTCCCTGCCACCTCTTTTGAGAACCATAGTGTTTTTTACTCAGCTTTGTTTTCTTTATTTGTTTTACACAAAGACTTATTGCCTCTATGATGGCAGTTTGATTTTCTCCATTGTTCTTCCACCTCCTATTTGGCCATTTGCTAGTGCATTCTTCAGGTGTTCACCCATTTTGCCAAAGTCAGCCCTTCTAAAGTCTAGTATCCTTGTTTTGTATGGCTTATCTCCATGGTTGTGCTCATTGTGAGCACACTGTGCAGTGGTAGCTTGTTCCCAGATGTCTACTGACTTCTAAATTTGTGATCCTCTCTCCATTCGAAGTACCAGGTCTAGTATTGCTCCCTCCTGAGTGGGTTCCAGCACTAGCTGTCTAAGGTCTGCCCCTGCAGGGTATCGAGAATGACCCTGCTCTTGGATGTGGCTGCAGTACATGTCCTCCAGTTAACATCTGGCATATTCAGGTCCCCATCAACAGTATCTCCTTTTTCAGCCATTTTGAGAATGTCCTCTATCATTTCTTGTCCATTTCCTCCCCTTGAGACGGGGTCTGTATACAACCCCTGTGCGGATTGCAGTGCCATTCCCATCTCCAAGGTAACCCAGAATGCCTCTTGTCCTCCCCTTTACTTTTTAGTTCTGTAGCTTTGATCCCTTCCCTTATGTATAGAGCTACTCCACCTCCTCTTCTGCCTTCCCTGTCCCTTCTGTAGATTGTGTACCCTGGTATGTTGACATCCCATTCTTGGTTCTTGGGGTACCATGTTTCTGTGACTGCCACAATATCCAATTGTTCATCTTCCATCAAAGCTACTAGCTCAGAACTTGTTTCCCAGACTATGGGCATTAGTAGTCATTGCCCTCCATTTAATGTTGGCTTGATCCTTTTTCCCCATCCCTGTTCTTATTGCTCTTATCTATTTTACCATTTACCCCATCCTGCCCTGTGTTGAGCTCTATACCTCAGTGTTTACCCTACTACCTGCCCTGTTTTGTGGGGAGGCTTGACTTTTCCTGCCTTTTATCAGTACCTCCCCTTATCTGGTTTAAAAGCTTGCCAAGGAAGCATTTAAACCTGTCACCTAGGAGAAGTCACGTGATGCACGGAAAGCGTGTAGCGGCTAAGGGTCTCTCTCTCTCTAAACTTTAAAAACAATACCTCTTCGTCTTTTTGCTACTATTCCATACCGATACCTCGGAAGCAAGTCGGAGACAAGATCGGAGGGTACTACATATTGCCAGCCAAATGGAAGACCAAACAAGAACTGGAAGCAAGCGCCTCGGCGCAGTTCTTCCCTCGGGCGCCCAACCGAAGACTTAACACCCTTGCGGATTTACGCCGACCTTACACAAATTAAAGATGCTCTTTTAAACTCATAGAAGAAGTTGCAGACTTCAAGCCCGCATTAACTCAGTTGGCTCGGTGGGTCACTGATGCAGAAGCCCAGATATCCTCCCTGGAACGAAGCACAGAAAACAAGGCCCTGCCATGAACGATTTTAAGAGATCGCTAGCCAAACTGGAAGACCGCCTCGATGATCTTGGAAGGCAGAAATCGCAGAAACAATCTTGTTTTGCTTGGGCTGCCAGAGAGTGAAGAAGGGCCAAACACAATTGCCTTTCTACAAAAATTTCTTAAAAATGGTAGGCCCCTCTCCTAATGGGCCAGAATATGTTATTGAAAGGGGACATAGGGCCTTAAGAGCAAAACCCCCTCCTGCAGACCCCCAAGGCCTATAATTTTCAAACTCCTAAACTACTTGGATCGGGAACACATTCTGAAGGAGGCAAGAAAACTTTCAGCCATCCTTTGGGAGGGCAAGAAACTCAGTGGTGCCTGACTTAACAGTGAAGAACAGAATGGCGAGGCTAGCTTCCGACCTATTACTTCTAAGCTTTGGGCTGCAGGGATAAAACACAGTATGCTATACCCAGCCAAGCTCAAAGTTACCCTCAAGGAAGGGAAAAACTGTTTGAGACGCCAGAAGAAGCGATGAAAGTCCTAAAGAATCATTCCCAGACCTCTTCCACAAGACCTGAGAAGGGCTGTCTATGAAGAAGATTTCAGGATACTTGAACTGTTCTGGACTGTTTATGCCTTCATGAATGTGGAACTATCCTTCCAAGCTTTAAATGAAGGACTCTAAGCAACCAACATTTATTATGTCTTCCTTACCCATTACCCCCTCCCCCTTTTTCCATCCCCTTTTCATATAGTTAATTATAAGAATATTAGACCTAACAAGTCTCAGACATTGTCATTTAGGTCTTATACTATTATGCTTGAGGAAGATTCAGTGGTGTCTCTAACAAGAGTCCTTAAGGAAAGAACACTCAGAGCTATTTCAGTCATTGATGGCAGCTATGCCGTGCAGCGTTAGACGCCTCTATCTGAGATAGTCTTAATGGGTGACCACCGAGCAGGAGACCCTCTGTTCCTTATGGAAACCAGCCTCATAGCTGGACTGGATTCCTTTACTCTTATTTTCTGGGCTTGTCTGGAACCCTATTTATAATACTTTGACTGTAGGCTGTTGATTATTAGTGGAGTTACTGGACATCATACAATGCTTAACTATTTTATGGTTATGGCTTTTAGGGCCAAGTTATCAGACTGTTAGCGTAGCTATGCAATACTGTTTTATTGTTTTAGTGTTTTCACTATATTGTAAGTCTTCGGATTATTAGAACCAGCCTACTTCAACTACTTAAAACACAACAGGTGTGGTTGTGACCCCAATGGAGTCTTACAGACTATCCCTCTTACAGTTTGTACTTGATTTTAAGTGAGAATAGTAAGATTGAGTTGTAAGTTAACCTGTTTAAGCAAGATTACTATAGTATTACTAAGTTTATAAATCGAGAGGTTTGTTTACAGTTTTCTTTTTTGAGATGGAGGCCCACTTTCTGGCCTGGGACCATCAGTTTGGAGGCAGCCTGGGGCGAGGGATATCTTAGTTGTAGAGATTAGGGTAAGAGGGTGGGTTTGGTTAATGGGGATGTTCTCTTTTTTTCTACTTTGGGGTATGTTGGGGTTATTGGGGGGTCTGGCAGCTTAACATTCCAAGTTGTACCCAATGTAATCTTTTATATGGCTTCTGATTTGAATATTATTTCATGGAATATAAAAGGGGTAGAGATAATAGAAAGAAGTATATTATTTTAAACCACTTGCGAAGTTATGACCCCTCAATAGTATTTCTCCAAGAACACACATGATTCCTGAACAGCTTCATTTTCTAAAAAAAGATGGGTGGGCCAAGTTTTGGTGCAGGGCTTTCCACAAGTAGAAGGGGTGTAGCTGTTTTAGTGGCTAATAAAGTTCCCTTTTTCCATCAGAGGTAATTTCAGACCCAGAAGGCAGGTCCGTCCTTGTGGTGGGTAAGTTAGCAGGTACAAGTTTAGCATTAGGATCTATTTATGGACCCAATCAGGACTCTCAACTTTTTTACGCAGTTGGCGGTCCTTATTGCCCCTTAGCTGACAAACCGATAATTTTAGGTGGGGATTGGAATTTGGTGCAATCCAACTGCTTGGACCGTTCATGGTCCAAAGGCTCTCCTTCCCAGCCCAGAGAGCAATGTTAGAATTTATGTTTCGATAGGCCTATCTGACCCATGGCAACTACTCAACCCTACTACCAGAGAATATACTTTCTATTCTCCGTCCATAAAAGCTATTCCCGAATAGATTATTTTTAGTAAGCCACCAGATCCTTTCCTTGGTCCATGAGGGCACTATCTCTAGTCGAGTAATCTCTGATCACTCCCCATTGGCCTCCGGTGCCAACCACTATCACTGCCACCCAGATTATATTCCTGGTCGTTAAATAACCATCTACTTAAGGACCCTTCCTTACTGGACCAATTTCGAACCTTTATGTCCTATTCCATTAATTTTAACTGGGGATCATTACAAGCAGTTGACCGGGTGTGGGCAGCACTAAAGGCCACATGGAGAGATGAGCTCATCAGGCTGGCATCAATCCATAAGAAAATATCACGTTTATCATCCAATTGTTTAAAAGAATTAAGACCCTGGATGCTCTGGGTGAGGCATCAGGTCTTACTCCCAGGAGCAGGACTTGCCTCCTAAGAGCATGGAATGAAAAAATCATGAAGGAGAAGGTAGAAAACAGCCTCTAGCTTGAGGGCGACGTATATAGGACTAGGTAGCAAAGCCGGGAAGATTCTGGCATGGCAGTTGAAACAGCGTGCAGCGGCAAGATGGGTAGCTATGCTAAAACACCCCAGTCAGGTGACTTGATCTCTAGTCCAGAGGATATTTTGAATATCTTCGCTGATTTTTATAGGACGCTATACTCAAGTGAGCCACTGTCACCAGATTTGATTTCTAGAATGAGAGAATTTCTCACAAATATTCCCTTTCCTAAACTCCCCAAGATCTCAGTCAGATGTTAGAGGCTCCCCTAACGCTCGAAGAAATTTTGCAATCTATTGATGCCTTGAAACTAGACAAAGCACCAGGCCCAGATGGGTTTACTGCTCTATTTTACAAGACCTTCAAAGAAACCCTGGTACTGCTGCTATGCCAATTGTATACCTTTTGGTGCAAACAGGGATAGAAGACCACTCTCTTCGAGGCAAGGATTATTCTCTGCCAAAGCCTGAAAAACCCTCGGATTTGGTGACGAATTATAGACCAATATCCTTATTAAATATTGATATTAAAATTTTTGCAAAATTTTGGCCAATAGAATGAAAGCCGCTTGGATGGGGCTACTGGGCCCGAACAAGTTGGTTGTAATTGGGGCGTTGTCCTGCAGGCCGTTAGAAAGTTGTTTTACTTAATTAGAGTCTGCGAGCCCAGATATGGAAGCATCTCTGGTCCTTAGATGCAGAAAAGCATTTGACAGGGTTGAGGGATTTTATGTTTGAAGTGTTTCTAAATTCGGTATTCTGACAAATTTTGGGCTATATCCGGATATTATAACAAGGCCTCTGCGAGGATTTCTTGTAATAATTTAATTTCACCCCTTTTTGTTAACGTGGGAACACGACAAAGGTGCCCTTTCACCATTTTTATTTAACTTATATTTAGGCCCTTATTAGAGCCATCAAGATGGATATAGGAGTTCATGGGTGCTTATAGGAGAATCCGAATTCAAAGTGTCTGCTTTTTATGGATGATCTGTTACTTCATTTGGCACAGCCGGGCCTCCCTTCCACATTTGTTTTCTATCATTTCACGTTTTAGTGAATTCTCTGGATACAAACTGAATAAGAATAAAACTATGGTATACCCCTCTCCCCATTTGCATGAACCTGGTGTATATCTCTAGGTTTGTGCTGGTAGACGAAGCTACTTGCCATACCTGGGTATAAAAATTTCCAAAGATTTAACTGAGTTACCCGACTTGAACTTTAAGCCCCTAATCAAATCGATCAAAGAGGACCTTGGAAGATGGGCCAAGCTTCCCTTATCTTTCTGGGGAGGTCTAATGCAATAAAAATGATGATTTTGCAGAAAATTTTCTATTTTCTTTTTAACCTGAATGTGTACCTTCTAAAATCCTTTTTGATCTTTGTCATAAATATTGTACAGATTTTATGGAGCGGTAACCTCCCTCAGGGCTTACCAGAAGCTTACCCAATGCAGGAACAAGGGGCTTGACAGCTACCAGATTTCTACATTTACTACCTGGCAAGCCATATGGCAAGATCGGCCTTATGGGCCTCAGAAACATTAATGAATACAACAATGGTACTTGGACTGCCTGATGGCCCAAAGCTTTAATTTGGACTTGGAGTCCATGTTATTTTCTCCTTGGTCCAAAGTCCCTCCTAAACTCAGAGGTACCCCACTTGGCTGGGATATTAGAGCTCTCCACCAGCTATACTTACTCCTAAATATTCCCTTTTAAAAAGACTTGATGCAACCCATTATTAACAATCCAAACTTAATGGTTGGCAATCAGCCACTAAAAGATGTGTAGGCAACCCCTCACAAACTTAGAATAGCTGATTTCGTTTCAGATGGTCATCCTACCTCTTTCTTAGAGCTGATGGGAAAGTTTGGGATAGGCCCCAAGGACAAGTTTCAGCTTTACCAAATTCAGAGATGTGTTTGCTCCTTCCTGAAAGGTGGACCAGGGCTCGAAGAGGCAGGAAATCTGATAAAGAAAATAAAAGTTTTAGCGCTATCCAACAAAGCGATATCTAAGATCTACAAATTTATTTTAGCGCAAAGAGATTCTAAGGCCTCTTCCGCTCCGCATTACTGGAAGGTGAACCTATCTTTAAACTGGCCAGAAGAGACCTGGACAAAAGTTTGGCAGGATCTATATACTTATATCAAACAAGACAGACTGTGAGGCCTTCAATTTAATATTTTACATAACTTATATCTTTCCCCAGCCAAGCTTTAGCTATATACAAACATAGATCCCAAAATGCCAGGACTGTGGTAATCCCCTGGCTACTATTCTTCACAAACTCTGGGACTGCCCCAAAGTGGTTAAGTTCTGGGACCTAATCCGTTCATGGATGACCCCATTCTGTGATGTGGTACCGCATTTTAATCTTGAGACCTGCATCCTTGGCAGGTTTACTTATATCCATCGACAATTCATAAGCAGATAGCCCTAATCACCTTAGTATCTAAGCTGTTACTTCTCCGTTATTGGTGAAGGGAGGACCCTCATGTAAAGAATGGTGGGATACCTTTATGGAAGCCTTAAATCGGAAAGGTCTGTGGCCAATTTCTTCAACTCAAGCAGAAAGTTCGATAAATGCTGGGGCAATTTTATCAGCTTCTAAAGATAAATTCGGCTACTAATGTATTTAGTAGGTGTATATTTTAATACTCCAAAGGTAATTGTATTAACTCTCTTGTTAGCCCTCCTCGATAGAACAGTTGAGTAGCCTCTCTGTAATGGTTACCTCCCCCTTCCTTTACTTTCCTCTTTTTTTAGTACTCTCTTTCACCTTATACTTCTATTCTCCTTTGTTCTGTTATATTGATTCCCATGTAACTTGGATTTCTTTCACCTTGTCTTTAATTGTTAAGCTGCCAGATCATGGGGAGGGTTGGGTTGGGTGGGTTGGTGGGGATGTATTATACCTCTTGTATCCTATTCCATTCATTGTACCAGATGTATGGGGCTTATATGGGATGAGGGGTTATATGTATGTTTGATGTTATTACAATAAAGTATAGTTATTTGCATAAACCTGTCACCTAGGAGCTTGGTCCCTTGTGGACAAATGCAGACCATCATACCAGTATAGACCTTTATCTCTCCAGGTGGACCCCAGTCCCCAATGAAGCCAAAGCCTTGTGCTCTGCACCAGTTTTGCAACCATTCATTAAACTGCATGGTGTGCAGTACCCTAGCCTCATTCTGGTGGGTAGTGCACAGCCACTGGTGACTATTAGAAACAATCAGATACACAACTGCTCCACCACCCGGTGAGTACTGTCCTTTATAGTAATACAACTAACATCACAATTTACTAGACCAGGGCTCCAACACAAACCAAACCACTCTACTGAGTACAGGGATAAAATGAACTCACCCTCAGCCAGCAGGACACTTAAAATGTTACAAAAATATCCTTCAAAATGCTAGGTCTCAACCCCGCACTCAAGCAAATTCAGTTGTATCTCACTCTGGTTATAAAATGACTACCCTTTTAAAGGAATCCTGCAATTCTCTGCTTAATGCCAATAAGTAAAATACAAATAAAACTTTTGTAGAAAGTGTATCTCCTTCTTACCCAGTGCTCTGCAGTATTATCCCTTAATCAGGTTTCCAGGTCCTAAATGGAGTTGCAGTTTGTTCTTTGCAGTAAGTTTGAGCTTCCAACAGACACTTTAAAGTCAGTGTAGAAGTAGGCATTGAAAGGAGGACCTCAAATCCATTGTGCTGTGTTTTAAGTAAAACATTTGGCTAATGGGGATGCAGTTCCTGCAGAAAGTGATTTGTGGACAAGGGTGCTCATGCAGAGGTCATGTTGGGCCTGAGGATGAGCCACCCTAGTGAGGCATATAAAGAGCAATGGTGAACAGAAAGTGGGGCAAGGAGTATGAATCAACAGATACTGTCATAGGCAGTACTGAGAGGAGTAAGCTGACAAGAAGAGGCTTAGGACATTATGGGAGCCATCAGTCTAGTAGCAAGAGAAGCATGCCTCCCCGATTGCTGGCACACTTCCGGGTCAGGATGCTGCCTCGGTGATAGCAAGACACCAGTCTGTTGATTGATCCTTCTTACCATCACCACAATGTGATCTTGAAATGTGAGGGAATGGTCCAAGGTGACTCTAGGTACTTGTAGCTAGATACATCTTTAAGGATGGTACCGTATGGGGATGGATCTGGAGGAGCTAGACAGGCCCCTGGAGCTTTTAGCAACACCATGTTTGCTCCACAAAGCATGGTCTTTGTTTTATTTATATTGTCCAGAGTCTACTGACCGAACCTTCCATCGGTAAGTGTGAAATCAGAGAAGGAGAGGTATAGATTATGAGGACTGTGGTCACACTTGAAAAAGATCAGGTCAACCACGATATGATTTTCTAGCATTCCAGACTGACATCGAGTAATTGGTTTACATACATGGAGAATAGAATGGGGCCCAGCATTGATACCTATGGGGTGCCTCTACACACTTCTAGAGGATCAGATGCTACCTCTGATGCAGACCCCTTGGTATTAGAGAGGTAGTGCTGAAAGAAAAATTACTCACTTTAGAAATGTTGTTTTTCTAATGGAGTCTTGCTATATTATAGACATTAGCAGTTTGATCCAGCTCTAGAACTGCCCCGAGTGAAATGGTTAAAACCATTCCAAAATAGAATTTTGGCACGAGAGCAGCTCTATCTGTGTCATTTCAAACTTGAACTGTCAGATCTTTTACGAGCCAAACTCACTAAGGTCTGTGTGAAGCTGTAACTTACACTAGCCAAATGGCTACCTAAATAATAACAACCACTGATGGTCCCAACACCCAAGACTCAAGTCAGGGGACCAGAAATACTAACACTATTCTAATAATATGAAAATGGAACATAAGTATAATAAAACACACACACGCCGTACACATACACACCCCAAAGTCCCAAAGGGGACAAAATGCTAACAGGACATAAGTAGTGCTCACACTAAGTTGCCCGCACTACCAAGTAGAGGTTCTGAGAGGGCAGGTTGGGGAGGTCTATAATATAGCAAGACTCCATTAGAAGAAACAACATTACTAAGGTGAGTATTTTTTCAAACAACATGAAGTCTTGCTATATTAGACATCAGCAGAATATACAGCAGTACCTCCATGGAGGAGGGGCAGAACCTACTTAGGAATAGGCTGTGAAGAACAGCTGTGCCAAACCGAGCATCTCTCCTGGCCTGGACATCCAGGGAGTAATGCTTGTAAAAGTGTACCGTTTTCCAAGTAGCAGCCTGGCAAATCTCTAATAAAGGGATATCTCTGGCAGCAGCTAGAGACGCAGCTGTACCCCTGGTAGAATGAGCCCTCAAACGGGGGGCTCTGCCCACTTTCTGATAACAAAATTGGATACAAGAGACAAGCCACCTGGCTATTGATCTCTTAGTGGCAGGTTTGCCTTTCCCAACTTCACCATAGGTAAGGAAAAGTTAGAGGATACGAACTCAGACCTTTGGTACGCCTATATAATAACTAAGAGCCTCTTTAACATCCAGGCTGTGCAACCTACTCTCAACCAAGAGGAGTGATCAGTGAAAATATTGGAAGGAGATAGATTGATTACGATGGAAATCTGAAACCACCTTAGGCAAAACTTCCGATTAGTCCTAAGGACTACCTTATCCCTGTGGAAAGAAATAAAGTCAGTCTCCACTGACAAGGCTTGGAATTCACTTATGCATCTGGCAGAAGTGATAGCCACTAGAAAAACAGTTTTCCAAGTTAGGAACTTAAGCTCTGCAGAAGACAAAGGTTCAAAAGGGGTTGCATTAACTGGGCAATGCAAACATTAAGATCCCAAGCAGGGGCCGGTTCCTCAAAGGGAGGATTAGTATGGAGTAATCCCTTAAAAACTTGGAAAACACAGGAGAGGAAAGAGGGATGACTTTCCTGCTGACACAAAAGCAGACAGCTGCCAAATGAACTCTCAGGGTAGCTGGTCTGAGACCCAAGGAATTAAGATGTACCATGTAATCTAACAAAATGGGCAATTCAGCAGATTCTGGGGAAATATTTTTCCTAGCACACCAAATGGAAAACCTTTTCCATTTAGAACTATAAGTAGTCCTAGTGGAAGGCTTTCTGGAAGCCTTTAGGATCTCAAGAACACCCTGAGAGAGGTGTAAATCAGCAAATCTAACTCCTCAAGAGCCAGGCCTTGAGGTTGAGGGATTTGAGGTCCGATACCAAACCCTTCCCTGGGCACAAGTCAACAGATTGTGATTCCTGGGGAGGCACGGGAAGATGGACTGTCAGAGACAGAAGGAGTGGGTACCAGGGCTGCCTGGCTAATCCGGGCAATCAGAATCACCCTGCAAGGCTGAGATCTGATTTTGACTAGTACTTTGAATAGGAGAGGAAAGGTGGGAAAAGCATAGAGGAACTTCCTCTCAATCCAGAAGAAGGGCATCCAGGGAACTGAGCCCAGCACTGGAGGCCTGCAACAGAACAGAGGAAGTCTGTGATTGTCTGGGGCTGCAAAAGATCTATCTGAGGATGCCCCACCTGGCAAAAACTATCCCCAGCACTTGAGGATCCAGGGACCATCTGTGATGGCCCTGGGAAATCCTGCTGAGGGCATCCGCTAGGACATTGTCCTTCCTGGAAGATGAACTGCTATGAGGAAGTGTTCAGGAATAGGCCAGAGACCACAACTTCATTGCCTCGTGCACAAGGCCAAGACCGAGTGCCCCTGTTTGTTGATGTACCACATTGTTGTGGTGTTGTCTGTTCTGACTTGTATCACCTTGTCATGGACAGATGCAGAAAAAGCTTGAAGAGCTAAAAGACAGCTCTGAGTTCCAGCAAATTGATGTGGAGCAGAGATTCCTGGGTGGACCAGACTCCCTGAGTGGAAAGGTCGCCCATGTGGGCTCCCCAACCCAGAAGGGAAGCATCTGTAGTGAGAGTCAAGTCGTGAGAAGGGGAAATGAAGGGACCCCGGCCTAAATTGCTCTGATCCTGCCACCACTGGAGAGCTAGGATCAAGGTTCGAGTCACTGGGACCAACTTGGAAAGGGGGTCTCTTCTCTGAGACCAAAATGTTCTCAAGTGAAACTGAATGTCTCTCATCTGAAATCTGGCTCCCTGCTCAACAGCTGTGGATGCAGCCATGTGCCCCAGGAGCTGCAGAAAGTGTCTTGCTGGTCGAGAGACCTGCAGAGTGAAGGAAGAGGCCAGAGCCACTAAATTCCTTACCCTTTCTGGGGAAGAAAGGCTCTGGCTAGCTTTGTGTCCAATTCTGACCCTATAAAGGTGAGTACCTGGACTGGTTCCGGAACCGACTTTGGTAGGTATAGCAGAAAACCCAGGGAGGTGAGAAGCTGCTGGGTGACCTGCAGGTGAGATTTACCTGTTCTGGGACTGGCCTACAATGAGCCAGTCGTCTAGATAGGAAAAACAGCAATCCTCTGCCTCCTTAAGTGGGCCACTGCCACTGCTAGACACTTTGTGAATACCCTTGGAGCAGAGGTAAGGCCAAGGGCATTGCTCTGAACTGGTAATGACCTGAGGGCAGTCCGAATCTGAGGTACTTTCGATGGGATCTTCTGATTAGGACATGGAAATAAGCATCCTTGAGGTCCAGGAGGCTAGGCAGTCCCCTGGCCTTAGGGAAGGTAAAATCATTGCCAGAGTTACCATTTTGAACTTTGGTTTCAAAAGATGCTTGTTCAGATATCTGAGATCTAAAATGGGCCGCCATTCTCCTGTCTTTTGGGGTAAGGAAGTATCTGAATACAGACCCTGCCCTGATGCAGGGGAGGAACCCTTTCTACTGCTCTGAGAGCTAACAGGGATGAGACTCTGTTTCCAGAGCGAGGGTCTCTGAAGCACTTGCAGGTAGAAAAAGTCTGCTTCTCAACTTGGGAAACTTTTGAAGCTGAGAACCAGACCCTGGCTTTACTTCCAGAACCCACTTGTCTGAGGTTAAAGAAGCCCAATTCTGACTGAAGTAAGCCAGCCTGCCCCCACTGGTACAGGAGATTGGCCCTGGGCACCCCATCAGGATGCCTGTTTCACGGGAGCTTTAGGCTGGGGGTGGGAGCAGGTCTGCCCACCCCTCGTCTGCCCTGCCTCTGAAGAAGCCCTCTGAGCATAGGCAGAGGAGGCCTGAGTCTGGTAGAAAGGCCTGTGAAAAGGCCTACCCCTATCCCTGGGCATGCCTTTGAGGAGTGGCTTGCCGCCTCCTTAGCCTGGGCACTCTGTAAGTAGTCCTATATTCATCCATCTTCTTCATGTAATTCTCTGTCTGCTCTCCAGAGAATTTCCCACCACAGGAAAATCCATAGCCTTAGTCTGGGTATCCTGTGACAAACTAGTACACCTGAGCCAGGCCAACCTACTAAAAGCTACAGATGTGGCCATGACCCTAGAGGAAACATCATTAACATCCACAGCAGCATGAAACTGAACCTTAGAGGCTTCAATGCCATCAGCAGCCACCTGTTCTAGTTCACAGCCAGCTGGCCATGGGTCTGCTTAGCAATTGCATAACAGTATCCCATCTAGATTCTGATACCTAGCTACATAAGCCATATAATTTGCTTGCCTGAGTCCCAGAGAGGCTGCCATATACTGTTTTTTTTGGGGTTTTTGCCATGGCATCAATCTTCCTGGAATCCTTGTCAGGAGGATGTGAAGCCAAAGGAATATTAGTTTTATCACAGGCAGCAGCCTGAACTACCCCAACATGACTGCATTGCCGAGAAAGGAATTCTGTATCAGGGCCTGACAATGTATACCTTCTGTCCATCTTTTATCTACAGGAGGCACAGAATTAGGAGCTTTTAAAATTTTTATTGTTTGTTTCTAAAAGACTTATGTAAAGGAATAGACAATCTCCTAGACTCTGGAATATCCATCATTTCTACAAAATCAGGCTCCTCTTGCTCATCCACAGCCTCTTCTAAAGGAAGCTGGAGGGTTTCAGCAACTTTTATAAAACATAAAATGAGATGAGGACTCAGACAGCATAGGGGAGATTCTAAAGGTCTGTCTGGGGAGATGTCCGTTCAATGGACACACCCAGAACTTCCCAGCCACATTCATACTGTTCATAATCCTCCTCCCTCCTCTGGTTCATAAAATTCCTCAATATCATAATGTTGAACCACTGGAACCGACAAACCGACCTTTACCAAATAGTGGTGGTTTGGACGGACCCTGAGACAGTGACTGGACAATTTGTATGGCTTTTTTATCTCTGCAGCAGTTGGAGAAGGAATTTTGGACTCCAGACCTGCTGATTTTCTTGTTTTCTTTACTGGAATTGGTTCCTCAGAACCAGCTTTTCTTTGCCCGAGAAGTCTGGCCCTGGTCAGAGGGCATTCCTCTGGTTCGCTGGCACTGAACCGGCTGGCCATCCGGGTCAGTGGACTCTTTGGCCTCTCGTCCCTGAGCCTGCCCAATCTTTTTCCAGGGTGGCTGCAGGAAATTCTTACATACCTGGCAGTCTGACTGGAGGTGGTCAAACCCCAGACAATAAACACATGTGGTGTGTGGGTCAGCCTTGGCAAATACTTCACACAAACATCACAGTGTTGAAACCCAGTGGGCCGGTTTTCTTTTGGGTTTCTCAGACATAATGCTAGCCTAACCAAAAACTTGCCCTTTTAACTGCATTGCCAGGCAAGACACCCTTATCGGTTCCTAACCGTGATACGGGTATTGGAAAAACGTATAAATCCGGTTTTTTAGAACCCATAAGAACCGAACTGCACTCTAAAATAGTAACTTTAGTTTTAAATGAGTTTTAAACCCACTGATCGGTTCAAACCGAACCGATAACTTACATGTTCCACACAGACAAAACCTTCATTTACTTACGGTTACCACAGATAGAGCTTGAACCAAACGGTTTTATGTTAAATAAAACTATTCTCGTTAAATCCAACCGAGAAAACACTTTTAAACCGAGAAATGAACCGAGCAGAAGGAGAAATCTCCGGAGCGACTGTTCACTGAGGCGGAGTAAAGAATCTGACAGTTCAAGTTTGAAATGACACAGATAGAGCTGTCTCTTGCCAAAATTCTATTTTGGAATGGTTTTAACCATGTCACTCCGGGCAGTTCTAGAACTGGATCAAACTGCTAATGTCTATAATATAGCAAGACTTCATGTTGTTTGAACAATTTAGAGGTGCGGAGGAAAAGCTGTAGGAGTTGAGTTTATGTAGAAAGAGATTGTGGGCTAGGAGATCAAATGCTTTAAACAGGTCAGTGAAGATTGCCCCTGTGTGCATCCCTCATCAGCTGATCTAAGTAGTCAGTTAAGCAAGCAAGAGCTGAGGTAGTACTAAGTCCCTTGTGAAGCCTTGCTTGAAGAGGAAGATCAACTCGTGCTTAGTGATGTGGTCTGACATTTGCAGAAATACGATTTTCTCAAGGATTTTGCTGAGGTGCAAAAGAATGGAGACAGTTCTGTAGTTATCCATGAGCATTTTAATAGACAGTGTTAGTACTCAAACACTGTGACGAGGTTGTCTCACAGTGTAGAAGAAAGAACCTGACATGTAGGGAGAGGGAGGTGGTCATGCCACTGTATGGGTCACTGGTTTGTCCACATCTGGAGTAGTTTGACAATTATGGGACCCATTAAAAACAATCATACACAAGTTAGAAAGAGTAAAGAGGAAAACTACAAGGATAATAAAAGGAATGAATGGACTGAGTTACAGCACAGGTTAAATGAATCTGGGCCTCTATAAACTGGAGATGAGGAGACTAAGGGGTGACATGATACTGGTTCTTAAAGCCATTAACAACAGTGAGTTGAGATTAAGTCTAGATATTGAATTTTCAGACAGTAAAAAGTTATAAAAAGTCATAGATTGCAGTTAAGGGTAGGCAATTCAAAACTGAAAGGAGGAGAGCATGGTTCTCACAGAGAGTGGTGGTATATAGAATGGCTTGCCCACACAAGTGGTAGAATGTAAAACAGTTAATTGTTTTAAGTCAGAACTGGACAAATATCTACAAAAATGGGCATCAGTGGTTACTTTGTTGATTTATGGCAGACAAGCTAGACGGGCTTTTGCCTCTCTTGTCTGATCTTTCCTATGTTCCTAAATCAGTTGGTTAGTAACATCTGCTTATCAAGACAGCAGTTGGTTAGCAAATCACATTGTCTGAGTAGCAAACTGCTATGCAAACCTATGTATTCTATGCCTTGCTGCCAGGTGTTCAGCCAGTTACTACGCCAGTTCCCTGAGCACCCTCAATGGCATCCCATCCAGTCCTAGAGCCTTGTCTATTTTAGGGCTGCTTTTCATTTTGGACCCTTTCTCTCGTAAACACTTCCTGGCCCATTTCTGAGATCCCACTTACAGCATTTTTTCTGCTACATTCAGGCAAGGGCCCGCTATCCTGTGCTGTGAACACAGAGCAAAGTAGTCGTTCAGAACAGCTGCTTTCTGCTTGTTCTCCTCTACTACTCTGATCCCTCCATCACCCTAATAATTCTGCCTCTCATCTTCCTTTTTTACCCTGATGTATGCAAAGAACTATTTTCCTCCCTTGATTCCTCTGCAGTATGCAGTTCTGTGTCTGCCTTTACATCCCTGACCATCTTCTTGGTTTTCTATATCCTTAACTGATATTCACCCTATTCTTCATCTCCCTATTTCTCTTTGCATCTAACGAAGACCCATTTTAGCCCTCACTGTCTCCCCAGTCTCCTTCAATAACCAGAATGGTGTCTTGTGCCTGTTACTCTTGGTAACCATTCTCAGGCATGACTTAGTTGCCTCTAGAATGTCCTCTTTAATTACTCCCAAACTCTCCTCCACCTCACTAATTTCATCCACTCCCATCACTTTACCCTTGACTGGCTCTCAAAGTCTGCTCTTCTGTAATCCAGAACCTCAGCCTTTGATGAGGGTATGCTGGGACCCAGGGCTACTTCAAACCATATAGTGTTATAGTCATTGTATAACAGACACTATCAAATCCTCACCCCACCCACCATTTCTGTGTTAGCAGTACCACATTGAAAACAGCAGTTTGTTTGTTGATTTTCTGTCCAGCTGCAACAAAATGAGGGCTGGAAGTTTGGTTCTACAAAAGAATTAAATGACACAAATGTTAGGTCTTAAATGTTTTGTACTGCGGTGAAATTTGGGGCAAATAGGTGGACTTTGATTTTACTGGTTTGTCTTGGTCTGAATACTGCAGACCATGCAAACCAGTCAAATTGTGAACAGCAGTTTAAACCTGAAGCAGTTAACTAGGCAGTGTGAGTCACAGCCTCATTTTGGTCCTAGACTCAGCACAACATAAGCCAGTTTGAGCACATTCACATGTCTGTCATCAGGCTAATACGTAGCTCAGGCAGTTCTGTGATCAACTTCTAGTTTGAATAGTTCAGAAATACCTCAAATTCTTCCAAAAGGAGAAGATTCTTCATAAAAGTATGACTTGTACATGAGGGCTCCTGACAGGGGAGGGGATAGTATTTTGGGGAGAAAACAAAACAAAAGTAGAGAGTCATGTGGCCTGATTCACAAACAGGAGTTAGGGCTTGCATTAAGTCTGTTTTTGATGCAGCTGTGCAAACAGTTTGTCGCAAAATATGCCCGATTCAAGAAGATTGGGACATTTACAGCACTTTTCCTGATTTGCAGCAGCTATACACCAAATATTTGGCACAAGACCCATAAAAGGGTACCTAAAATTGACACAAGTTAATCAGAAAATCTGGTCTAACTTGCAGCAGTCAGCACATGGATCAAGAATCCCAATCACTGGCTCAGGAATGCCACAAGCCCTGATCGCCATATGTTCAGCGACTCAGAGCTTGTGGCATTCCTGGAATGTTGGTGAATTGACTCCACGCTGACCAGCAGGCATCTGGGATGGGGTGTGTCTAAGAGGGAGCTGAGAGTGGAGGTACTGGACTCTGAAAGAGTTTGCTTTAGGCAGTGGCCAGATGCATCATGAAGTGGCAATCTGCCAGTGCCTACTTGGCAGGGCATACAGACAGAATTATTGAGGGCCCCTGCCAGAAGCCTGTGATTTTGGGTTACTGGTGTTAAGTGCATACCAGCTAGTAGATTGCCAGTGCCTGGTCACTGGTAGTTGGCAACTTGGTCGCACCCCATAATACAAATGTAAAATAAATTAATTTTTTCTTGTATCATTCTTTACATTCCCCAAGTCGCAGCAATTCCTTCTTCCCTGTATCCTGAAGCAGTCTGTTTGTTGTCCTGAGCTGCTTACTGCAGTGTGACCTGGGCAGTGGGCAGCAGTGTGTGCCAGCTGGCAGCATGCTGGACGTGTGCTAGGCCACTGGTAATTGGCACCCTGGTGGCAACTCATTAAAATAAAAACTAAATTAAATTAATTCCTTTTTCCTTGTGGCATCTTCACATTCCACCAAGCTGCTGCAGTTCCTTCCTCCTCCTTAGTCCTGAAGCATCCTGACTGGGTGTTATCCTAGCTGTGCTGTTGCAGTGTGATGTGAGCAGTGGTAGTAAGTGTGTGCCAGTTGGCAGCATTGCAGTGCACGGCAACTGGTAGTAGGCACCCTGGTGGCATTACATTAAAAATTTTTTTCCTCGTGACAATCCTCACATTCCCCAAGTTGCTGCAGTTCCTTCCTCCACACCTTCTGAGTCCTGAAGCAGCGTGTCTGTGTGTCATCCTGAGTTCTGCTGTTGCCATGTGATATCTTCATGTGAAGTAAGTGTATGCCAGATGGCAGAATACCAGACCACTACTAGCTGGTATCTTGGTGGCATCCTTTACAAAAGTAAAAAAACTCCACTTCCCCAAGTTGCTGCAGCTCCTTCCACCTTCTGGGTCCTGAAGCAACCTGGGTGTATATTATCACAAGATGTGCTGTTGCAATGTGATCTAGGCAACAGGCAACAAGTGTGCCAGCTGGTAGCATGCCAGAACAGTTCCCAACCACTGGCAGTTGACACCTTGGTGGTATGCCATAAAACAAACATTTGTCAATGCCAAATGTTGTCTTGCCAGAGTTGGCATTGGTAGTGCAGGAGTTAGAGATGCATAATAGAAATGGCAGTGAAGTATGGAACCAACATCAACCCCACCCCACCCTTCAGAGACTGACAGGCATCAGGGTGTACCTTTGAGTCATCACCATAACGCTCATGCCATTTCACCTCACCCTACCGCAGACACCCGACAAGTGCCTAGCTGTGCCTTGGGGTGTTTGGCTTCGAAGCTCACCCCATTCCATAAGGAAATACACTGAAATGGGTGCATTATAGGAGAATGAGGTGAATTTTGGGGTCAAGAGTCCAAAGCACACCTCAATGCCTTTCACTGGCTGCAAGGAGGGGTGAAATGGCATGAGCATTACTGTCAATCCCAAGTTGCACCCTGATGCCTGTCAGTTCTCACAGGGTCGGGCATTATGTTGGGAAAGCCTAATGCCCTGGGCATTTCCTGGTATTTCAATCTAAGGTTTCAGCATGGGCTTTTGTGACCCCACTGCATGAACATTGACACTATCAGTTTGTTAGCTGAAAGGTGATTTTGCACAACGACTATGCCATTTGGGGACCATTGATGCAAAAACACATTTTGAACAGGATGTGAAAAATTATAGTTGCTCGGTTTATGAGGAGATGTAAAATGGTAATGTTGAAAATGTGCAGTGAAAATGTAATAAAATAGTTGAAGTCATAGCGTGCATAGAAACTGCACAATGTACAACCATAATGCAATTATTTGGGGATTTTTACACCAGATTTCCAACATAGGCATTTTGGAACCTCAGTTCATGAACAGAGGCACTGTGATTTTCTTAAACTGTCCTAAAGTTGATTCAACAGCTATCATGCCCACTGTGTGCCACAGGTGCAAAACATGTTTTGGGCAGCATGTGAAAATGACAGCTGTACTGCTCATCAGGCAGTGTGCAAAATGACAATTTTGAGAATCTAGAGTAAAAATACAAAACATTGGCAAAGTTTAAGTGTGAATGGGAACTGCGCTATGCACACAAGTAAGTCATTTTGGGAATTTTTTCACCAAATTTGCAACATGGGCTTTTTGGGACCTCTCCTTATGAACACTGTCACTGTAATTTTCTTACTCAGTCCTGAACACTGAATTCGCACAGTGACCACGCCATTGTGTGCCACATGGTGAAAACACATTCTGGCCAGATGTGAAAAATGATAGCTGTACTGTTCATAAGGAGGTGTGGAAAATGGTAATGTTGAAATTCTGGAGAGAAAATATTAAAAATTCTCAAAGTTACGAATGTGCGTGGAACTGCACTATGCACACCTGTAACACAGTCATTTTTGGAATTTTTTCACTGGGTTTGCAACATAACCTTTTGGAGCCTACCTCCGACCAGACACTGTCATTTCATAAATCAGACCCAAAAGGTGATTCCATGCAGTGACCACCAAATCACCTTTCAGGACTGATTAACAAAATGACAGTGACAGAGTTCATGAGGTGGGGTCCCAAGAACTTCATGTTGAAAATTTGGTGCCAAATGTTTAAAATAGCCGAGATAAGCACCAAAGTTAAAAAAAAGTTATGCCATTACATAGCTTACTGGCATTTCTTCAGTTCAGGGTCGGCTTTGAAGAGTGCAGACATGTTCCCAGTCCACCAAAGATGATCGCACTGGACTCCAGAGGTAAGTATGGGGTGAGGGGAGGTGTGGGAGGTGGGGTACGCAGAGGGTTTGTACAGGCTGGGGAGGGGGCACTGGAGACAATAAAGGACTGTGTTCTGTTTTACAGGTTTTTAAAAAATGATAAAACTTTGTGGGAAGGTTTTTTTTTTTTCACAGGTGTGTCTTGGCATACTGGGGTGGGTTCCCAGTGTGCCACCCAGTGCCTTTTGTGAGAGGGACTGAAGCCGACAGGGATTGGGCCGCCCATCAGCATACAAAACATGTCTGTGTTTGGGGGCATGATGCGAGAGGAACTGGGCACCCTCAGCAGTCAAATTCAAAGAGGGCACATTATGCTGATGGGGATTGGGCTCCCCATTGGCAAACTAGGGAGAGGGCATACCACAGGGCGACTGGGCACCCCGTAAAGAATAAATTGTCTATTATATTATAACTTAGTAAAAACCAACAATGAATAAAACACTAAGCAGTAAACACTAATGATAAACAGTTATGTAGGGTTTTATATGAGTTGTGACAAAAGACCATCTAGCACTCATGTAACATTTTATAAACTCTTTATTAGGGGAACAAAGAAAAGGTAGACTTACAGCATGTCAACAAACTCTATAAACCTGTTTCGCCATTTAGAAGTGTACAAAGCAATTGTTATTATCAGAGTCATTTGTGGATTTGCTGCACTTTTTTGACTCCACTTGTGTGCCCATGGAAGCACACACCAAGTAGGGTCTCAGGCTGACATTATATACTTTTTACTTACATAAGATCAAGATATAACCCATAAACCCACTCTGGCTATTTGAAGTGTACAAAGCTATCATCATCATCAGAGTCATCTCAGGGATTTGCTGCAGCTTTTTCAGACCTCTCTCTGGTGTGGCATGGAAGCACACACCAAGCAGGGTCTTAGCTGACATTATATACTCTTTCTAGCTTACATAAGACCAAGATATTATCTTTCCTAGTAATTATCTCATAACTACTTTGTCAAAACATTTCTTTGTATAAAAATTACAAATAACATTTCTCGAAAAACAGGGTGTATACCTGTTGTACAAATACTTCAGAGAATGTGCTGACATCTGACATCAATAAGCCATATCATAATAGTAAAACTCTAAAAGCCTCACACTGATAATAGATTTATCTCTATTCATCAGCTTATAACAGTTACAAGTCACACTTATTCTGTTACCTGTAGATAAAGGTTGTTTTTGTAAAGGACTAAAAAACATTATTTTTGTATAAAACAAAGAACCTCTGTGCGCAAACACTGAGGCAAAGGTTACCCTAAAGGGTATTTGGCCGGGAAGCTTAGTTTCAAAGAAATACAAAATCAGAATGCCCCACAATGCAAAGCATTGTGGTCTGCATATGCAAATCAAAACAGAATATTATGCTGGTTCAACTTTACATCAATGCACAGCCGAAGGCCTCTCACACAGTTGGCAAAGGTGCCAATAGAAGACAGACATGTGTTTCATCCTACCAAGGCTCATCAGTATGTTTCATCTGTTTGACACCCCAGTGGAATGAACCAGCTACCCTAAGATGGTCTATCTGGGTTATGTTATGGTGAACCTCAAATAAAACAAAAAACATTTAAAACAGAGAACCTCTGTGCACATTTTTGTATGTTATTTTGTATGTTCATTTTAAGAAAGCATTTCTCTGTGTCACTTTTCTGAGGTTGGTTCTCTCTGGTCAGCATGACAAGGCAGTCTTCCCATATAATGTAATATCAAACTATAAGTGTAAGTCTCTCTTTCTCCTTCATAGCCAGTAAATACTGTAGCATAATTAGTTGTATAAAATATTAAAATATAATAATACTAAAATATATCATTTCATTACACCCTGACGTCAGGCTTTCAGGCGGCACTGTAACACCGCCATGTTTATTGAAATGTTACACCAAGCAAGGCACACCCTGCAATGATGGGTCGCCACTCATTACAGCGGCAAAATTGTTTTAAGTTGGTGGCATGTTTTTCAACTGCTGTCATAGACAGCGGTTATTTAATTTGTACCACAGAGCCCAGCCCAAAAAGCAGTGACGCATTGGCCACAACATGACCGCACCTCCAAAACCTGCTATTCCTGTTCATTAATATGTTGCTTGCACATGCGCAAGACAACACAAAAATTAAGATAAATTCAGTTTTTTTTCTGGACAGTCGCCACATTCCCTCAAGTTGCTGCAGTTCCTTCCTCCTTCCTCCTAAGTCCTGAAGCAGGTGTCTGTGAGTTATCCTGAGCTTTGCAGTTGCAGTGAAATCTGGGCATGTGAAGTAGTGTGTGCCAGATGGCAGAGTCCCGGATCAGTGCCTTGCCACTACTAGTTGGTATCTTGGTGGCATCCTATAAAAAGTATTAAATCCTCCCAAGTAGTGGCAGGAAGTATGTGCTGGTGGCCGTGAGCCAGTGCCTGGCTACTAGCAGTCCTTGATGGCAACCTATTTTTTTTAAAAAGTCTTTCTTCAAAGTGGTTGAATTCTCCTCCTGGGTCCTGTAGCCAGCAATAGGAAATGGAACAGAAGACATGGCAAGAAGATATGGGCATGGGATCACCAGTCGCATCAAAGAAAAAGTAGGTGGGTTGGTCAGAGACCCTCTGCTTCCAGTAAGAATTACAAGCGTGAGAAGGTGACAGTAGTTGAACAGTCCATAAGTATCACAACATTGCTGGAATCACTTACAGTGGTGCTCCATGTGTTGCAATATGAGCAACTGTAGAAAAAGAAAAGGTAGGGCATCAGATACTGACTAGAGCTGCTGCAAAGTTTTACTCCACCAGCAAAGTTACGATGAAGTTGTGAAATTCACCCTGGCGAATCACTTTGCATTGAGTTTCTCTGAGGATATGGCACTTTTCAGGTGAAGTCAAGGTGAAGCTGCAACTTTGTCAGCAAATTTGCATAACTTCTGAAGAAAAGTGCCGCTCACCTGCCAGAATCTTCAATGTCACCACTTTGCACTTTGTGAATTTGGCAGACTTTGCAATAACTTCATGGAGTGAAGCTTGCCAACTTCCCACACCTCTTGTAGTGTCACAGGTAGAGGGAAAAGGAGCCAAGCGATTTGGTGGAGCTTGGGGACAGAGATACAGACAGTGATGATATACCCTATAAAACTGATAGCAGCAGCAGTTCTGGAGCAGAGGCGGAGGAGGAGGTGGAAGAGGTGGGAGTCAGACTTGGGGCCGCTGCACATAAGAGATCAAGAAAGACTGATGTTGCTGGCAATAAAAACAAAAGTCCACGAAATGATAAGGAGAAACAGATACTAAATGTGTTGCATAGGTCCTCAGTTTTACAGAACCAAAGTAATGTTGCAGGGTCAGTGCAGTAGCTTCAAAATCAAGTGCAGACTGCTCTGAAAGTTCATTTGTTGAAAATAGTCTGTCCAGATGGTCACACAGCAGCCGGATGAATCTTAAAACGCGCAGTGTTTACTTCCATTCTTTTTTTCCTCATTTGGTATACATTAGCATTGTTTCTTTACATTTAAAATATTAAAGAATACCTTTTAATATTGCTTGGTCCAGGTTGTCATCAGTATTCTCTGTTGTTTTTAACACCTGTTTTTTAACATGACTTGTTTGACATTATGGGATACCAGGTGTACAAAAAGCTGAGAATAGTAATAAAAATCTGGTCTAAGCAATATTAAAATAATGTACTTTTTATTATTTCAAGTAAAAAAAATGCTAACACATAGCAAATGAGGACTAACAAGGGCATTATACAACAAGGTAAGGGATTCTAAAACGGAATAAAGAAGTTCAGGTCACAGGTTTCACTGTAACATGCACTGCTGCTGTAAGTATCCTTCAACAGTTCCCAGTCTTAGGCAGGTGCTTATTTTCAGACCAGTTCCTTTTTCTTGATTATTCATCATAGGCCTTAAATCATCACAGACACAACTCACACACAATTTCTTAGGCCTTTGAAACCATGCAAAGAAATGCTCTCAAATGCACTTTTAGTCAGGCATTTTAAAATCCTCACACAATTAAACACAAATAATTAATTAGTCCTGCCACACATACTGGGCTGTAGGGAAGCAGAGTGTAATGGGAGGGTTTTAGCCTAATGTTCAATGGGCGGAGCAACAATGTCACCCCTCATCAAGCTTATAAGGTCAAAACATCCTGGGCCTCGCTAGATTCTTTTTTGTTGCAGCTGGAGGTGCTGCCCTAGTTCCTACTCCCTGTCCCTTGCTCAGTTTATGATTTTGCAGCGCCCGGCCTGCCACTCTGTTCCTTCCCTGCCACCTATCTCTGCGACTCACTCCCTCCTACAGCTGTGTAGCTGCCTGCCCCATGGCTTGTCTTTCCTGTGGCCACTGGCTTTGCAGCTTTCACTCCATCTCTCCTCCATGGCTCCTTTCTCTGTCGCTTCCTTCCCCTGTCTACTGCCTCCTCTGTTCCTCTTCATTTCAGGCCCGTCCGGCCCTTCTCATTTCCAGGCTTTCTCCTTTCCTCGCTTTCTGCCCGAGCTGGAGTCTGTTCCTCTTCTGCCGGGCTGTCTCTGGCTGCTCCTTCTCAGGAACCATTTTTCACTGCCGGTGCTGCATCATGCGCAATTTGCTTTTTGCTGTTTTGTCTGATCATATTTATTTTCTTTCTTCGTTCTCATTGCTCAGGTATGTCACCTTTACCCTCTGTCTGAATTGTAAGTTGTCCTAGTTCTATTGCATTTGCAGTTCATTTTGTGCAGCCTGTTCTGGGGATTAGATTTTATTTTAGTGGTCTCCGATTGTGTCTTTACATCATGTTCTTCGCCTCTCTCTCGCGCTCTGTTTTTGGATGCTTTACTGTTTGGGTTTCACTATGAAACGGGGAGGGGTGCATTTGGAACTGTCTTTCCCTGATGTTTTCTCATTTCCTGCTCTCCTCTCTAATGCATTGATTCTTGAGCAGCCCATTGGGATAATGTTATGATGAACTGCCTCATGCTGTAGTTTGTGGGAAAGTAAATAAAAAAAAAAAAAGTACTGTACTCTTGCCTCTGATTTCGGTTCTCTGGCACCTGTGTTGCAGTCTCCTGGCAACAGTACTGCACCCTCTCCAGCACAATTGAAATAGCAGTTGTGGGAATCGAACCGGATCTGCTGCTTGTGCCAGGTTCATTCGCCGCTCATTGCTCTGGCCTCTCGCTATACTGCCTGCTATGCTAACCTCCATGACTGTTTCATTGTTCTTTGGCCTTATTACCCTATTTGGGATGTGCAGAGCTGATGCTGATGTTATCTCTCTTGCTTGTCTCCGTAGTGGCTGCTTCCCAGTGCTGTCATGCTTCATGTAGCCCTCTCTGAGAAGCAATTTCATCTCTCAGGTGATGGTACTTTACTTTCTTGAGCTACCCCTTCTGTTAGCCATCAGTGTCCAGGTGCTGTGTCATGCCTCCCTATCATGACTCATATGCCTCCTCATCTTTTTTGCCATTAAAATTTTATTGATTTTCTTCAACAAACACAAACAAACAAACATTCACATGAGAATGGATCCAATAGATCATTGTATGCAACATACAAATAAGACTAACATGTACAGGACCCATTCTCCAACCCTCCCTCCTCCCCCAATCCTCAAACCCACCCAAGCACCTACCCTCCCTCCCCTCCATGCAACACGGCCTTACCAGACTGACACATGAATCCATTTGCTCTGTAAAAGAAACAAAATCACAAATATACACGGTGGACCTCTTAAAGAGAAAACAGTGTATGTAATGATTCCATTTCTTTTGTATCTCTCAGGTTGATTATTAAGACTGGCTGTAGTTTCTCTGTCCTCAAATTGGCAAGTAACTCCTTAACCATTCAGTATAGGCAATGTCATCACTGTCTTTCCAGTGCCTTAAGATTATCTTCTTGGCAGTAATAGAAATAAGAGCCATATGGTAACGTCTAACTGAAATATTAATTTTACTATAATCACCTAATAAACAGATATCAGGGTAAATAAACCTTCAGACCTAACAATGGATCTGTATGTTGATGTATCTTGACCCATAGAGCTGTAGCTTTAGGGCAAGTCCAGAAAATATGGTAAATAGATCCTTCTTCTTACCACATCGGGTACAAGACGGGTAGGGATGAGCCCAAATTTGAATAATTTTTGTGGGTATAGTATAAATTATGCAGTATATGAAATTGAGTGAGATGTAGTCTGTCCTGATACTAATTTATGACAGTTCTTCTATAAGGATTCCTGTGTAAATCCTGAGTGGGAAAATGAGGTCCAGAAGAAAAAATTACTCACCTTAGCAATGTTGTTTCTTCTAATGGAGTCTTGCTATATTATAGACATTAGCAGTTTGATCCAGCTCTAAAACTGCCCCGGAGTGAAATGGTTAAACCATTCCAAAATAGAATTTTGGCACGAGAGCAGCTCTATCTGTGTCATTTCAAACTTCAACTGTCAGATCTTTATGAGCCAAACTCACTAAGGTCTGTGTGGAAGCTGTAACTACACTAGCCAAATGGCTACCTAAATAATAATAACCATTGATGGTCCCAACACCCAAGACTCAAGTCAGGGGACCAGAAATACTAACACCATTCTAATAATATGAAAATGGAACATAAGTATAATAAACACACACACACACGTACACACATACACCCAAAGTCCCAAAGGGACAAAATGCTAACAGGACATAAGTAGTGCCCACACTGTTGCCCGCACCCCACCAAGTAGAGGTTCTGAGAGGGGCAGGTTGGGGAGGTCTATAATATAGCAAGACTCCATTAGAAGAAACAACATTACTAAGGTGAGTCATTTTTTCTTCAAACAACATGAAGTCTTGCTATATTATAGACATTAGCAGAACACAGCAGTACCTCCATGGAGGAGGGGCAGAGCCTACTTAGGAATAGGCTCTGAAGAACAGCTATGCTAAACCAAGCATCTCTCCTGGCCTGGACATCCAGGAGAAATTCTTGGTAAAAGTGTGTACCGCTTTCCAAGTAGCAGCCTGGCAAATCTCTAATAAAGGATATCTCTGGCAGCAGCTAGAGACGAGCTGTACCCCGTAGAATTAGCCCTCAAACTGGGGGCTCGCCCACTTTCTGATAACAAAATTGGATACAAGAGACAATCCACCTGGCTATTGATCTCTTAGTGGCAGGTTTGCCTTTCCCAACTTCACCATAGGTAAGGAAAAGTTGAGGATTCAACCTGTGACCTTTGGTACGCTCTATATAATAACTAAGAGCTCTCTTAACATCCAGGTTTGCAACCTCCTCTCACCCAAGAGGAGTGATCAGTGAAAAATACTGGAAGGGAGATAGATTGATTAAGATGGAAATCTGAAACCACCTTAGGCAAAAACTTCCTATTAGTCCCAAGGACTACCTTATCCCTGTGGAAAGAAATAAAGTCAGTCTCCACTGATAAGGCTTGCAATTCACTTATGCATCTGGCAGAAGTGATAGCCATTAGAAAAACAGTTTTCCAAGTTAGGAACTTAAGCTCTGCAGAAGACAAAGGTTCAAAAGGGTTGTATTAACTGGGCAATGCAAACATTAAGGTCCTAAGCAGGGGCCGGTTCCCCGAAAAGGGAGGATTAGTATGGAGTAATCCCTTAAAAACTTGGAAAACACAGGATGAGAGGAAAGAGGGGATGACTTTTCCTGCTGACACAAAAGCAGGCACAGCTGCCAAATGAACTCTCAGGGTAGCTGGTCTGAGACCCAAGGAATTAAGATGTACCATGTAATCTAACAAAATGGGCAATTCAACAGATTCTGGGAAATATTTTCCTAGCACACCAAATGGAAAACCTTTTCCATTTAGAACTATAAGTAGCCCTAGTGGAAGGCTTTCTGAAGCCTTTAGGATCTCAAGAACACCCTGAGAGAGGTGTAAATCAGCAATCTCTAACTCCTCAAGAGCCAGGCCTTGAGGTTGAGGGATTTGAGGTCCGATACCAAACCCTTCCCTGGGCACAAGTCAACAGATTGTGATTCCTGGGAGGCACAGGGGAAGATGGACTGTCAGAGACAGAAGGAGTGGGTACCAGGGCTGCCTGGCCCAATCCGGGCAATCAGAATCACCCTGCAAGGCTGAGATCTGATTTTGACTAGTACTTTGAATAGGAGAGGAAAGGGGAAAGATAGAGGAACTTCCTCCCAATCCAAAAGAAGGGCATCCAGGGGAACTGAGCCCAGCACTGGAGGCCTGCAACAGAACAGAGGAAGTTTGTGATTGTCTGAGGCTGCAAAAGATCTATCTGAGGGATGCCCCACCTGGCAAAACTATCCCCAGCACTTGAGGATCCAGGGACCATTCGTGATGGCTCTGGGAAATCCTGCTGAGGGCATCCGCTAGGACATTGTCCTTCCCTGGAAGATGAACTGCTATGAGGGAAGTGATCAGGAATAGGCCGAGACCACAACTTCATTGCCTCAGTGCACAAGACCAAGACCGAAAGTGCCTCCTGTTTGTTGATGTACCACATTGTTGTGGTGTTGTCTGTTCTGACTTATCACCTTGTCATGGACAGATGCAGAAAAGCTTGAAGAGCTAAAAAGACAGCTCTGAGTTCCAGCAAATTGATGTGGAGCAGAGATTCCTGGGTGGCCAGACTCTGAGTGGAAAAGTCACCCATGTGGGCTCCCCAACCCAGAAGGGAAGCATCTGTAGTGAGAGTCAAGTTGTGAGAAGGGGAAATGAAGGGGACCCCGCTCTAAATTGCTCTGATCCTGCCACCACTGGAGAGCTAGGATCAAGGTTCGAGTCACTGGGACCAACTTGGAAAGGGGTCTCTCTCTGAGACCAAAAGGTTCTCAAGTGAAACTGAATGTCTCTCATCTGAAATCTGGCTCCCTGCACAACAGCTGTGGATGCAGCCATGTGCCCAGGAGCTGCAGAAAGTGTCTTGCTGGTCGAGAGACCTGCAGAGTGAAGGAAGAGGCCAGAGCCACTAAATTCCTTACCCTTTCTGGGGAGAAAGGCTCATTAGCTTTGTGTCCAATTCTGACCCTATAAAGGTGAGTACCTGGACTGGTTCCAGAATCGACTTTGGTAGGTTTAGCAGAAACCCAGGGAGGTGAGAAGCTGCGTGATCTGCAGGTGAGATTTTACCTGTTCTGGGGACTGGCCTACAATGAGCCAGTCATCTAGAAAGGAAAAACAGCAATCCTCTGCCTCCTTAAGGGCCACTGCCACTGCTAGACACTTTGTGAATACCCTTGGAGCAGAGGTAAGGCCAAGGGCATTGCTCTGAACTGGTAATGACCTGAGGGCAGTTAGAATCTGAGGTACTTTCAATGGGATCTTCTGATTAGGACATGGAAATAGGATCCTTGAGGTCCAGGGAGGCTAGCCAGTCCCCTGGCCTTAGGGAAGGTAAAATCATTGCCAGAGTTACCATTTTGAACTTTGGTTTCAAAAGATGCTTGTTCAGATATCTGAGATCTAAAATGGGCTGCCATTCTCCTGTCTTTTTGGGGTAAGGAAGTATCTGAATACAGACCCCTGCCCTGATGCAGGGAGGAACCTTTCTACTGCTTTGAGAGCTAACAGGATGAGACTCTGTTTCAGAGCGGGGTCTCTGAAGCACTTGTAGGTAGAAAAGTCTGCTTTCAACTTGGGAAACTTTTTGAAGCTGAGAACCAGACCCTGGCTTACTACTCAGAACCCACTTGTCTGAGGTTAAAGAAGCCCATCCTGACTGAAGTAAGCCAGCCTTCCCCACTGGTACAGGAGAATCAGCCCTGGGCACCCCATCAGGGTGCCTGTTTCACAGGAGCTTTAGGCTGGGGGTGGAAGCAGGTCTGCCCACCTCGCCTGCCCCTGCCTCTGAAGAAGCCTCTGAGCATAGGCAGAGAGGCCTGAGTCTGGTAGAGTTGCCTGTGAAAAGGGCCTACCCCTACCCCCTGGGCATGCCTTTGAGGAGTGGCTTGCCGCCTCCTTAGCCTGGGCACTCTTGTAAGTAGTCCTATATTCATCCATCTTCTTCATGTAATTCTCTGTCTGCTCTCCAAACAGAGAATTTCCCACCACAGGAAAATCCATAGCCTTAGTCTGGGTATCCTGTGACAAACTAGTACACCTGAGCCAGGCCAACCTACGAAAAGCTATGAGATGTGGCCATGACCCTAGAGGAAACATCATTAACATCCACAGCAGCATGAAACTGAACCTTAGAGGCTTCAGTGCCAGCAGCCTCCTGTTCTAGTTCACTAGCCAGCTGGCTGTGGGCCTGCTTGGCCAATTGCATAACAGTATCCCATCTAGATTTCTGATACCTAGCTACATAAGCCATATAATTTGCTTGCCTGAGTCCCAGAGAGGCTGCCATATACTGTTTTTTTGCCATGGCATCAATCTTCCTGGAACTTTGTCAGGAGGATGTGAAGCCAAGGAGTATTAGTTTTATCACAGGCAGCAGCCTGATCTACCACAACATGACTGCATTGTTGAGAAAGGAATTCTGTATCAGGGCCTGACAATGTATACCTTCTGTCCATCTTTTTATCTACAGGAGGCACAGAATTAGGAGCTTTTAATATTTTATTGTTTGTTTCCTAAAAGACTATGTAAAGGAATAGACAATCTCCTAGACTCTGAATATCCATCATTTCTACAAAATCAGGCTCCTCTTGCTCATCCACAGCCTCTTCTAAAGGAAGCTGGAGGGTTTCAGCAACTTTTTATAAAACATAAAATGAGATGAGGACTCAGACAGCATAGGGGAGATTCTAAAGGTCTGTCTGGGAGATGTCCGTTCAATGGGCACACCCAGAACTTCCCAGCCACATTCATACTGTTCATAATCCTCCTCCCTCTGGTTACAAAATTCCTCAATATCATAATGCTGAACCACTGGGACCAGACGAACCGACCTTTTACCAAATAGTGGTGGTTCAGACGGACCCTGAGACAGTGACTGGACAATTTGTATGGCTTTTGTATCTCTGCAGCAGTTGGAGAAGGAATTTGGACTCAGACCTGCTTATTTTCTTGTTTTCTTTACTGGAATTGGTCTCAGAACCAGCTTTTCTTTTGCCCGAGGAAGTCTGGCCTAGGTCAGAGGGTACTCCTCTGGTCTGTTGGCACCAAACCGGCTGGCCATCCGGGTCAGCGGACTTTTGGTCTCCTCGCCCCTGAGCCTGCCCAATCTTTTTCCAGGGTGGCTGCAGGAAATTCTTACATACCTGGCAGTCTGACTGGAGGTGGTCAAACCCAGACAATAAACACATAGGTGTGTGGTCAGCCTTGGCAAAGACTTCCCCACAAACATCACAGTGTTGAAACCCAGTGGGCCCGGTTTTTCTTTGGTTTCAGACATAATGCCAGCCTAACCAAAACTTGCCTTTAACGGAGTGCCAGGCAAGACACCTTATCGGTTCCTAACCGTGTCAACGGTATTGGAAAAACGTAATAAATCCGCTTTTTAGAACTGATAAGAACCGGGAACCGCACTCTAAAATAGTAACTTTAGTTTTAAATGAGTTTTAAACCCACTGATCGGGGTTGAAAACCTAACTGATAACTTACAAGTTCCACACAGACAAACCTTCAGCTTTACTTACGGTTACCACAGATAGAGCTTGAACCGAACGGTTTTATGTGTTAAAATAAAACTATTCTCGTTAAATCCAACTGAGAAAACACTTTTAAACTGGAGAAATGAACCGAGCAGAAGGAGAAATCTCGGAGCGATCGTTCACTGAGGCGGAGTAAAGAATCTGACAGTTCAAGTTTGAAATGACACAGATAGAGCTGCTCGCTTCAAAATTCTATTTTGGAATGGTTTTAACCATTTCACTCGGGCAGTTCTAGAGCTGGATCAAACTGCTAATGTCTATAATATAGCAAGACTTCATGTTGTTTGAAATCTGAGGGGCTAAGCAATTAGGGTAAGCCCAGTTATATAGCATTTTATAGGCTTGGGAAACCATTTTTGAGCCCCAATTAGGGTACCTAATTCATTCCTAAAACTTTGTGGACTTATTTGGGGAGATACCAAAACCTTTACAATAAGATGTCTTAATTGGTAAATTTAAAAATATAAGTACCAGGCAACTCAAAATGGATATTATCTTGGGGACTATAACCACTTATGTTCCTTTGAAATTAACGAGGCAAGGGGTAGATCCTTATTAGATGCTAACCAAGTGGTGGTAAGTGATTTATTATTTATCTTTTGTTGGGATTACTCTCAATTGGTTGACTTACGTCCCACGATGACTATATTTGAGAAAATTACACAACTGCGAATGAACCCTAACAGAAATTGCTATTGGTGTGATTTTAACTGGACCGTAAAGAGCTAGGCCTAATATAAAAGAGGCCTGCGGAGTTAGCCCATGAGCCACCATGAGAGAAAATTCAATTTAAGCCAGAGAGGAGAGAATGAAGAGAGAACATTTCTTCCTCTGTGTGAGCCATCGAGATATTTGGAAATGTGCACAGCCCAGTAATAAAAAGTGAAGAGAGGAAGACGAGACCACCCTTATCTTTGGGGCAGCCAACTTATAGTATGCCAATCTAGGATGCTTATTCCTCCATATAAACTTAGTAATCATTTCATGAATTCTACGGAACCAGGAAAGAGGTAGCCAAATATTAAGTAGATTCATAGGATAGGAAAGCCTTTGATAGACATTTATTTTAATTAAATTAGTCCTACCTCACAAAGAAATAGGAAGTTTTAGACCATCTTCCAAGATCCAATCAATGACTCTAAGTAGGGAATCTCAATTAAGCTTCCGCATAAGAGCAGTATTTCTGGAAATAATTATACCCAAATATTTTAGCATCCTGCATCCAAGAAAGGCCAAAGGTCCTCGACGGAACTCCGCTGAACCTTATAATTAAGGGAAATGTAACTGTCTTCATCCACATTTAACTTGTAATTAGATTAAAGACTATATTCTCTGATGACAGTGAGTATGGCCGGAATTGACCTTTCAGGATCAGACAGTTGTAAAAGAATATTGTCCGTGACATGCTGAGACCTCAATTTGCTGGTCAAGAACTGTAATGCCCTTAATCTGAGAGCACCCTATTAGACAGCGAACTAAAGGCTCCAAATACAAGTTAAAAAGTAGGAGATAGAGGGCACCTTCCCTGGTACCAGATTCTAATGGAAAACTGTTGACATCTCACCATTCACCGTGATTCTGGCAGAAGGGCCCTGATATAAAGCCCTTATCCATTGCTGAAATTCGAAGGAAATTATAAGCCTTCAGGGTACCAAACAAGAAATTCCAATTCACCCTATCGAAAGCTTTCTCAGCATCCAAAGAGACCAGCACAGCCAGGTGATGGGCATCTCTTGAGACAGATAAGACATGCGTTATCGTTCTAAGATGATCCACGGAGGAGCGCGCTTCATGAAACCTACTTGTTCCAGTCCGAGTTAAGAAACGGTAAACCCCATTGAGACGGGTGGCTATTAATTTGGTAAAATTTTATATCCTGATTTAAAAGTGAAATAGGACGATAACTGAAGTTAACTCTGCCACGCCTGCTTTGGGTAGTACCACAATTAAGGCTTCAATAGCGTGGAGTCTACCTTAGTTTCCTTTTAAATGTGCTGATAAAGTATATGTAATAAGGGGACGAGCTGTTTTTGGAATTGTTTATAAAAGTTAGAAGAGAACCCATCCTGACCTGGGATTTATCAGAGGGTAAACTGTCGATTGTCCTAAGTATCTCCTCCGACGAGATAGGCATTATTAATATTTGTTGTTGTAAGATGGACATCACTGGTAGTTAACTTCCTTTAAACAGCAATCCACTTCCTGAGTAGTAGGGGCTGCGATCTAACTATATAAGTTGGAATAATAGGTTTTAAATTCTGAGACTATATCCACTGGGAGGTTTTCAGAGTGCCATCTGTGTTAGATAGAATAGAGGGAATGTACCTGACCGACTCCTGTTGTTTAAGTCTGAGCGCTAAAAGCCTTCCTGCTTTTTCCGATCCGTATAAGAAGCCTTAGTCTTCTGTATAGCTTAATTCTGCCTTTTCCTTAAAATTTCCAGGTACCTGTTCTTTAATTTGCACAATTTAGTACTCGCTTTCCTCAGATGGGGAAGCCATGGCCTGAACCTCCAACAAACGAGATTTGTGTGAGCAAGGCAGTTAATTCCTGTTCCTTTTCTTTTCCTTTGAGAAGAGAGGCTAATCAAACCCCCTCATATACGCTTTAAAAGCACACCATAACAGGTCTGCTTCTAGATATAGACCCATATTAAATTTATAAATAGTTCAATATGTCTACTGATGGTATCAATCATTGCCTTGTCTTCAAAAAGTTGAGTTATTAAGCTTCCACCGGGTCGACCACCCAGCGTGGAAGCTATGGACAGTTGGCAAATCACCAGTGAGTGATCAGAAGGTGGGCCCAGTTGAATAGATGCTTCAAAACACTCCAGCCAGTAAAGTTTTGGAAATAAATATAATCTATTCATGAAGATGTCTTATGCACTGGGAGGTGAAGGTGTAATCCCTGTCACTGGATGGAGAATTCACTATACATCACATAGGCCCATGCTATCAATAAATTCCCGAAGGCCCATTAGCTGGTGAGAGCCTTCTATGATGCCCCAATGTACGGTCCATCATAGGGTCAAAGAAAAATTACTCACCTTAGTAATTGTTTTTCTTCTAATGGAGTCTTGCTATATTATGACATCTTGCAGTGATCCACAGCACCTGAACTGCCCCGAGAGGAAAGAGTTAACTCCAGAGAGAGTGGAGTTCTCAGCGCAGCGCCACATTGAAAGCTCTATCTGGCTAGTTTCAAACTGAAACTGTCAGATCTTTACGGAGCCAGTACTACTAAAAGTCTGTATGGAAAATACCCACACTAGCCAAAATGGCTACCTACTATTAAAAAACAACTAGAATAATAACAACAACAACAACAACAAATGTCACCCCTGACAAGCACTACTAGACCCCTCCCCAAAGACTCAAGTCCAGGAGGGAGGCCAAACACACAAACTGATAACAGTAATACCTAATTTCCCAATCCTAAGAAAAAGGGGAAAAGGGGAAAATTACCTATAATGGCATGACACAGTGCTTGCACTAATTTGTCCACCCCTACCCAAGTAGAAGTTCTGAGAGGGAAGGTTGGGGGTGGTCAATATAAGACTCTTAGAAGAAAAACAGTTACTAAGGTGAGTAATTTTTTCTTCAAACACCATGAAGTCTTGCTATATTATGACATCTTGCAGATTACACAGCAGTACCTCCATGGAGGAGGGCCAGAACCTACTTAGGAATAGGCTCTGAAGCACGGTTGTGCTAAACTGAGCATCTCTCCTGGCCTGGACATCCAGGAGTAATGCTGCGAAGTGTGAACTGTTTTCCAGGTTGCAGCTTGACAGATTTCCAGAATAGGAATATCTCTAGCAGCCGCTAGAGATGCAGCTGTACCCCTGGTAGAATGGGCCTCAAACCTGAGGGGGTTCTACCCAGTTTTGGTAGCAAAATTGGATACAAGAGACAATCCACCTGGCAATTGTCCTCTTAGTGGCAGGTTTCTTCACAACCTCACCATAGGTGAGAAAGAGTTGGTGGATTCGAACCTGTGGCCCTTGGTGCTCCAAATAGTAGCTCAATGCCTCTTAACATCCAAGCTGTGCAATCTCCTTTCACCAGAGGAAGAATGCTCAGTGAAAAATACTGAAAGGAGATGGATTGGTTAAGATGGAACCAAACCACTTTAGGTAAAACTTTCTGTTAGTCCTGAGGACCACCTTATCCTGTGAAAAGAAATAAAATAATTTTCTACTGACAGGGCCTGTAGCTCACTTATGCTCTAGCAGAAGTAATGGCCACTAAAATATGAGTTTTCCAAGTTAAGAATTTAAGGTCTGCCAAGACAGAGGTTCAAAGGGGTTGCATTAACTGGAGCAATGCAAACATTAAGGTCCCAGGCAGGGCTGGGTCCCGAAAAGGAGGGTTAGTATGAAGTAACCCCTTGAAAAACTTGGAAAACACAGGGTGAGAAGAAAGGAGGAAGGCTTTCCTGCTGAAATAAAAGCAGAGACAGCTGCCAAGTGAACTCTTAAGGTAGCTGGTCTGAGGCCCAAAGAATTAAGATGGACCAAGTAGTCCAGCAAATGGGCAATCAGCAGATTCTGGGACAATATGCTTCCTAGAACACCAGATGGAAAACCTTTCCATTTGGAATTATAAGTGGCTCTAGTGGAAGGCTTCCTAGAGGCCTTTAAATATCAAGGACACCTTGAGAAAGGTGTAACTCAGTAGTTTAACTCCTCAAGAGCCAAGCCTTGAGGTGGAGGGATTTGAGGTCTGGATACTATACCTCCCTGGGCACAAGTCAGCAGGTTGTGAATCCTGGGAAGGCACAGGGAAGGTGGACTGTCAATGACAGTAGTAGTGGGTACCAGGGTTGCCTGGCCCAGTCTGGTGCAATCAGAATCACTTTGCAGGGCTGGGATCTGATTTTACTAACACCTTGAAGAGAAGGGGAAGGGGGGAAAGCATACAGGAACTTCCCTTCCCAATCCAACAGAAAAGCATCCAGGGGACTGAGCCCATCACTGGAGGCCTGCAACAGAACAGAGGAAGTTGGTGGTTGTCTGGGCTGCAAAAGATCTATCTGAGGAGTGCCCATCTGGCAAAACTGACCCCAGCACTGGGATTCAGAGACCATTCGTGATGACCCTGAGAAATCCTGCTGAGGGCATCCGCCAGACATTGTCCTTCCCTGGCAGGTGAACTGCTATTAGCGAGGCTGCCCGGGAGTAAGCCAGAGACTACAACTTCATTGCTTCAGTGCACAAGGCCGAATGACCGAGTGCCCCTTGTTTGTTGATGTACCACATTGTTGTGGTATTGTCTGTCCTGACCTGACTACTTTGTTCTGGACAGATGCAGAAAAACATGAAGAGCTAAAATACAGCTCTGAGTTCCAGTAGATTGATGTGAGCAGAGATTCCTGGGGACTACACTCCTGTGTGGAGAGGCCTCAAGTGCGCCCACCCCAGCAGGAGGCATCCGTCATGATGGTGAGGGAGGAGAATGGGAATGAAGGGGACCCCTTGTTTTAAATTGCTCTGATGCTGCCACCACTGAAGGGCTAGGATCAGAGTTCTGGTCACAGGACCAGTTTGCAAGGGGTCCTTCCTTGGGACCAATAGGCCCTCAAATGAAACTGAATGTTCCTCATCTGGAATCTTGCTCCCTGCACTACAGCTGTGAAGCAGCCATGTGCCCCAGAAGCTGCAAAAGTGTCTTGTTGGTCGAGAGACCCGCAGGGTGAAAGAGGATGCCAGGGTGATCAACTTCTACCCTTTCCAAGGGAGGAAAGCTCCCACAATTTGTGTCCAATTCCGCACCTATGAAAGTTAGTACCTGAACTGGTTCTAGAACTGACTTTGTAAGTTTAGCAGGAATCCCAGGAAGTGAGAGTTGCTGGGTGACTTGCAAGTGGATTTTACCTGATCTGGGACTGACCAACAATGAGCCAGTCATCCAGGTAGGGAAAACAGCAACCCATTGCTCTTCTTAAATGAGCCACTACCACAGCTAGACATTTTGTGAATACCTTGGAGCAGAGGTAAGACCAAAGGGCATTGCTCTGAACTGAGTAGTGACCTGAGGGCAGTTCGAACCTGAGGTAATGCTCGTGAGAAGGCCTGAGCAGGACATGAAAATAGGCATCCTTGAGGTCCAGGGAGGCTAGCCAGTCCCCTGGCCTCAGTGAGGGCAAAATCATTGCTAGAGTTAACATTTTGAACTTTGGTTTCAAAAGATGTTTGTTCAGATATCTGAAGTCTCAGGATGGCCGCATTCTCCTGTCTTTTTGGTGTAAGAAAGAAGCTGAGTACAGCCCCTGCCCTGGTGACAAGGAGGAACCTTTCCACTGCTCTGCAGTTTAAGAGGGCAGAGACTCTGCTTCCAGAGCAAGGGTCTCCAAAGGGCTTGTAGGTGGAAAATGTCTGGCTCTCATCTTTGGGAACTGTTTGAAGCTGAGAACCAGACCCTGGCTTACTATTTCCAGAACCCATTTGTCCAAAGTTAGGGACACCCAGTTCTGGCTGAAGTAAGCCAACCTGCCTCCAACTGGTACAGGAGAACTGGCCCTGGGCACCCCATCAGGGTGCTTGCTTGCAGTTGCCTTTGGCTGAGGGGTGGGGACGTGTCTACTCAGCCCCGCCTGCCTCTGCCTCTGAAAACCTCTGAGCATAAGCAGAGGAGGCTTGATTGATAAAAAGGCCTGTGGAAAGGCCTGCCCCTACCTCTGGGAGTGTGCCTCTGGGGAGTGGCATGCCGCTCCTGGCCTGGGAGCACTTTGTAGGTAGTTCTGTATTCATCCATCTTTTCATAGTTCTCTGTCTGCTCCCCAAACAGCGAATTTCCTACCACAGGAAAATCCATAGCCTTTGATTGAGTATCCTGTGATAGATTAGTGCACCTGAGCCATGCCAACTCACGGAAAGCTACAGAAGTGGCCATGACCCTAGAGGAAACATCATTAACATCCACAGCAGCATGAAATTGAACTTAGAGGCTTCAATGCCATCAGCAGCCACCTGTTCCACCACTAGCCAGCTGGCTGCGGCCTGTTTGGCTAACTGCAAACTGTATCCCATCTAGATTTCTGATATATAGCCACATGCTTATAATTTGCCTGCCTGAATCCCAAAGAAGCTGCCTATATACTGTTTTTTCACCATGGCATCAATCTTCCTGGAATCTTTATCAGTAGGATGTGAGGCCAGGGAATATTAGCCTTGTCACAGGCTGCAGCTTGTACCACTCCTACATGACTACACTGTTCAGTATGAAGTTTGTATCAGAGCCTGATAAAGCATACCTTCTGTCCATTTTTATCTACAGGAGGGACAGAATGTGATTTTTAAAATTTTTATTGTTTGCTTCTTAAATGACTTATGCAAAGGAATAGACAATCTCCTAGACTCTGGAATATCCATCATTTCAACATAATCAGGCTCTTCTTGCTCATCCACAACCTCCTTTAAGGGAAGCTGGAGGGTTTCAGCAACTTTCTTGTAAACATAAATGAGATGGGGACTCAGACAGCATAGGGGAGATTCTAATGGTCTGTCTGGAGAAATGTCCGGTTCAATGGGCACGCCCAGACCCTCCCAGCCACATACATACTGTTCAAAATCCTCCTCCCTCCTGTGGTTCTATAAAATTTTCAACATCATACTTGAACCACTGAACCGGACGAACCAACCTTGCCAGCTAGAGGTGGTCGGACGGTCCCTGAGACAGTGACTGGACAATCTGTATGGCTTTTGTTATCTCTGCAGCAGTTGGAGAGGCAATTTTGTACTCCAGACCTGCTGATTTTTAGATTTTTACTGGGGCTGGTCTCAGAACCAGCTTTCCTTTTAGAAACATACATAGAAACATAGACTTTGATGGCAGATAAGGACCGTTAGGCTCATCTAGTCTGCCCATTTCCTACTCCACAGGAAAGGCCGAGATCCTAGTTAACCAACAGCCTTTATCTTCCTGCCTCACAAGAATTGCCTTATGTCTGTCCCATGCATTCTTGAATTCTCCCACAGTTTTAGACCCCATAACTTCCTCAGGAAGGCTGTTCCATGCATCCACTACCCTCTCTGTGAAATAATACTTCCTCACATTGCCCCTGAACCGCCTCCTTCTATCTTTTAAATTGTGTCCCCTTGTTTTTGCAAGTCTCTTTTTCTGAAAGATGCTACCCTCTTGGACTTTCTTGATTCCTTTGAGGTACTTGAAAGTTTCTCATCATGTCCCCTCTCCTTCTTTCCTCAAAGGTATACATATTAAGCTCCTTTAGTCTCTCCTCATACGGGTTTCTTGCAGACCCTGCACCATTTTAGTTGCCCTCCTCTGGACTGCCTCTATCCTGTCTATGTCCTTGTGGAGATGGGGTCTCCAGAACTGACACAGTATTCCAGATGGGGTCTCACCAACTGTCTGAACAGAGGGATAACAACTTCCTGTTTTCTGCTGCTGATGCCTCTCCCTTACATCCCAGTATACCCCGCCCTCCCTACTGCCTTCTCACATTGCTTGCTAACCTAAGGTCATCTGATATGATTACCCCAGGTCCCTTTCCTGTTTTGTTGTTGTTACTAGCTTCCCACCCATTGTGTATTCTTCCCCTAGGTTCTGTTTCCCAGGTGCATTATTTTGCACTTTTTGCATTGAATCCTAGCTGCCATATGTCTGACCATTCTCCAACCTTGCTAAGTCCCTTTTCATCCTTTTCCACGCCTCCTTGTGTTATCAACCCTGTTGCAGATCTTTGTGTCATCTGCAAAAGGCATACTTTCCTTCCAGTCCTCTGCAATGTCACTGATGAAGACATTAAAAAGGACTGGACCCAATACTGAACTCCCCGCGGTACCCCACTAGTAACCGCTCTTTCTTCAGAGTGACTCTCATTTACAATTACCTTCTGTGTCCTGTTGTCCAGCCAATGTTTTACTCCAGGCTACCACCCTGGGACCCACTCCCAGGCTGGTTAATTTGACTATCAATCTTTGTGTGGGACTGTGTCAAATGCCTTACAAAGTCTAGGTAGGCCATGTCCCACAGCCCCTCCCTGGTTCATACTACTTTGGTCACCCAGTCAAAGAAATCTATTAGATCTGCCTGACATGACCTTCCCACTGTGAACCCATGCTGCTTGGATCCTGTGCCCACTGACCTCTAGGTACTCAACTATTCTTTCCTTCAGAAGTGACTCCATCACTTTCCCTACCACAGAGGTCAGACTGACAGGTCTGTAGTTTCCTGCCCTGTCTTGGTCCCACTTTTGTGAAGGGAATCACATCCGCCTTCCTCCAGTCCTCGGGTACCACACCATCCTCCCATGATTTATTAAAAAGAGTAGCCAGTGGTTTCACTAGTTCCTTCCTTAATTCTTTAGAATTCTGGGTGAATTCCATCAGGACCCATTGCTTTGTCCACCTTTAGTTTTAGGAGTTCTTGCAGAACCTTTCTTCTGTGAAAGGACTGGGATTGACCCCTATCAAGAGTGCTTCTGTTAATTGGATTAGGCACTTCCCTCATCTTTTGGAATACTGAGCAGAAATATCTGCTCAGTATTCCTGCTTTTCACTGTCCCCTGCCCACCCACCATTCATTCTATTCAGCCTCACTATCCCTCCCTTTGTCTTTCTACGCCGCTGATGTACCTATAAAAGGTTTTATCCCCTTCTTAACTGAGTTGGCTATCTTTCTCAGTTTGGGCCTTTTGCTATTCTGACTTCCCCTCCCTGCTTCTTTCTGCCTTAACTGGTACAGCCTTCGTCCTGCTCCTTCCGTGTTTCCTTATACTCGCGAATGCTATCTTTTTCTTCCTGACTTTCACAGCCACCCTCTTGAGAACCACAGTGGCTTTTCTTTCGTTTGATTTGTTTATTTGCTTCACACAAAGGCTTGTTGCGTCTGTGATGGCAGTTTTGATAATTCCCATTGTTGCTCCACCTCCTTCTAGCCTGTTTGCTAGTGCTTTTCTGAGGCACTCTCCCATCTTACAAAGTCAGCCTCCTAAAGTCCAGTACCTCACTTTGTATGGTTTGACTCTGTAGCTGAGTTTAACGTGAACCACACTGTTTGATGGTCACTTGTCCCCAGATGGCAACCTACTTCTAGATCTGAGATCCTCTCACTGCCCCCGCTTGAGAGTATGAGGTCTAAGATTGCTCCCTCACGAGTGGGTTCCAAACTAGCTGTCTAATGCCTGCCACCTGTAGGCATCAAGAATGGCCCTGTTCTTGGATGTGGCTGCAGCAAATGTGCTCCAGTTAACATCTGGCATATTCAGGTCTCCCATCAACAGTATCTCCCTTCTCTGCCATTCTAAGAATGCCTTCCATCATATCCTTGTCCATTCCTTCCCCTGACATGGGGGTCTGTACAACCCCTGTGCGGATTGTGGTGCCCTTTCCAGTCTCCAAGGTGACCCACAGTGCCTCCTCTCCTCCCTGTTTACTCTTTTGTTCAGTTGCTTTTATCCCTTCCTTTACATAGAGAGCCCGAGGAAGTCTCACCCTGGTCAGAAGGCACTCCCTCTGGTCCAGTGGGCACTGGACCAGGCTGGCCATCCGGTCAGTGGACATTTTGGCCTCTCGCTCCCTGAGCCTGCCCAATCTTTTTCCAGGGTGGCTGCAGGGAAATTCTTACACACCTGGCAGTCTGAAAGGAGGTGGTCAGGCCCCAGACAATAAACACATGTGTGTGTGGGTCAGCGTTAGCAAAGCTTCCCCACAAGCATCACAGTGTTGAAACCCAGTCAGCCCGTTTTTCTTTGGGTTTCTCTGACATAATGCCAGCCAACCAAAACTTGCTAAACTTTTAATGGCAGTGCCAGGCAAGACACCCTTATCGGTTCCTAACGTGTCACGGGTATTTGAAAAACAGAATAAAACCTCGTTATTTTTAGAACCGATAAGAACCGGGAACCGCACTCTAAATGCCCATATAATTGAATAAAAGTAGTTTTAAGAACCGATCAGTTCAAAACCGAACCGATAATGTATTTCCACACAGACTAACAAAACCTGTACTACGGCTTACCAGATAGAGCTTTGAACTGAAATGTGGCAAATTAGAAACTTTTGCCGTTTAAATGAACTGAAAATTACTTGTTTTAACCGAGGAATGACTGAGCTGAAGGAGAGATCTCCGAGCGACTGTTCAGTGAGGCGGAGTAAAGAATCTGACAGTTTCAGTTTGAAACCAGCCAGATAGAGCTTTAATGTAGCGCCGCTGAGAACTCCACTCTCTCTCTGGAGTTAACTCTTCTCTCTCCGGGCAGTTCAGGTGTTGTGGATCACTGCAAGATGTCATAATATAGCAAGACTTCATGGTGTTTGAATACTATATTCATATCCCCACCCAAGATCATGGGCAACGATAAAATGGGGTTAAGGCATTAACCAGTTGCATAAAAACCCAGGAGAATCACATTAGGCCCATATATACTCCCAATAACAATTCCATGGAATATAAACGACAATGAATAAATACATATCTGCCTTGAGGATCATTAAGTACTTGAAACAGTGTAAAAGGAATCTTTCTAGAAATCAATATGAGGACCCACAACTTTGGGATGTACCTGCTGAGGAGAAAACGTGACCAACTTGTTGTCTTCGATCCATAACGCTCAGAATCTAAGAGATGAGATTCCTGAACAAACACAATTTCAGTAGATAACAATGCCAAATGCTTCTGGACTTTATATTGTTTCAGCTGATGTCTCAGTCCTTTCACATTCCATGAGGCAAACTTTAATAAACTCGTCATAGTACAACCTTAGTAATAGTACAGAGAGTGTATAGGAATATAATCCCAATCCACCTTCTAAATCTGGCTCCTCACCTTGGTCTCACCATGTTACTGTATTCCCCCAACCCCTTTCCTCCTTCTCCCTTATGTATCCCTGCAACTCAAAATTAAAACCATAAAACACACTCCTCGAGCCACCCAACCCCCCACCCTACTATTATGGCCCCAGCCAGCAGCGTACTAAACGGCAACCACCCCGCCCAGCCATCCCACCCCACCCAACTGCCACATCGCCATGATTAAGGACCTCGACTCAAACTTAATATCCTTAACAAACAGGTGTCTAGTGCGAAATACTACCCTAATACCACTGTGCATCCCAGCAAGAAAACACCTCTAAACCCCTAATATGGATAATTGGGCATCCCTTGTGCTAAAACCAAAATGTTTCCCAAAAGTTAAAATAAAATCCATTAAACAAAACTAAAACTCTAGTGGCATCGCTCATGTCACCTAATTCCAAACTCAACTAAATATATGATCTTTCGACTTCCACCTTTGCCACTTTTAATTAACATCTCTATGAAGCCTTAACCTACCCTACCAAGTCCCATTTGCATGAAATAAAAACATATATAGGTAAAATATTGAGTCTCTAGGACCATCTATGCATACTGAACTCCGCGCCTGTAAAAGACTCAGTAGTCCAGTCTGTGACTCTCTTGTGGGCCGTGGACGAGAATCATCCCTAGGACCCTTCATATTCTCCTCGCAGATGACAAAACAATCTCCTTTGTTCTACTTCAGGCAGGGCGTTGGCTACAGGAGCTACAATGTTACCAGATAGACTGTGAGATCTCAACAAAGAAAGCCCCATGCAAACAGAAAAGCATATAGGACTGTTGTTCTTTAATGTCTTCCAAGCAACCATTTCAAACCAAAAGTTAAAATTCACCTGCACTACAGCCATGATTCTGATTTTATCCCCTTTTTTTTAAAAGATTATCACGAAGCTTCTTGGTGCCCTTCCCTTCTCAGGCACTTCAGCGATCCCGAAATAAATCTGGAAAAGCACTCTTCAATTCTGTAGCCCGCCGACTCAGCATCTTCAAAGGTGGTCCAACTTCCATGCATAAGCACTTGGAATCTCGCCGGTACCCATTCTAAACTTAATACCAGCAGCAAGTAACTTAGTTACCACTTGGTGAAAAGAGGCTCTTCTTTGCTTTACTGATAATGGCAAGTCTTGGGCTACTCGGACCTTGATTTAGCCAACGGATTTCTTGTAATCCTTTAACCTTTACAATAAAATGCTGGTGCTCCTGGTAGTTTAGAAATCTGAAATGAATGTACGAGGAGAGGACCCCTGTGGTGGGGTGGTGGGACGGCTTGGTGGGCACGCTCGATAATGTACTTGTCCCCAAAAGGCGAGGGTCCAGCTATAGACTCAACGAACTTTTGAGCAAAACCAACAGCATCTGGACCCTCTTTCTTTCTGGTAGCCCAATTAGCACTGCATTATTACGCCTGCTCCTGCCTCTAAATCTTCAACTTTACTCTCCAGGCTTTTAATTCTTTGCTGGGTGGAAGTTAACTCTGTCTCCATTTTCTGCTGCTTTTTCAGTGGAAAGCAATCTAGCTTCGTTATCCGAGCGCGGATGCCACATCCTCAAGAGCTTGTGCCATAGATTTGATTTCTTCAGAAATCGATCGGAGCTTTGATCGAAAGGGTTTAAACTCTTCCAGAAATCGGAAAGTGTAAGCGGTTCCATGTCAGGATCGCCAGGAGTGGGCTTGCTGAGCTAGCCATACCAATGGCCCTTGCCTTCTTAGGAGCCTTTTCTGGGGTTGATGGCGGCAGTATGTTTCAATGCCGATTTCTTCATTCCTTGTGACCTCCAGTTGAATCTCCTTCGATATTCAGGTAGGAAAGTGTTCCAATGTACAAATTGCTCACTATCTAGGAATCAGCCAACTTTAGATATTGTTTTAAGCTGAATTAAGTGGTCAGGTGGCCGGAGCGATCTCGAGAAGCTGCTATCCAGCAAGCTACATCACATGGTCTCCATGCCTCCTCATCTGACTTGACATCCTGCAGTTCTCCTCCCATGCCGGCCATCATGGATTCAATCTGATCAAGACCTCCTTTTGTTATTCTTTTGAGCATACCTATCCTCCTCCTATGCCTCTCATCAAACTGTGGCCTTCCTGCCGATCTATTCAGGTTCCTGAATACCATCTTTCTCAGCCATTTTCAAGGATTCCTCCATTACCTTGGAGTCTACTTCCTTTGAGGAACCTACTTACTCATACTACCTTCATACACACTTCATTTTCAAGTTCACTCCTGTCTCCTCTTATTCACATTCCTTTCCAACCATCATGGATTCACTCCAAGGCCTGCATACCACCTCATTCTGCTCACCCTACTGCAGTTCGCATCCCATATAGGCTGTGTCCTATGCTACCCCATTAACCTCCCTACCGTCCTTTGTCCTTTCATACCTCACTTCCCTGTACCAGCTACCAGCCTCCAGGCTTCAATCCATCATCATACCTCATTCATTTCCTATTTTGCCTTGCTTGTCCCAGTTATTTCTAGTACCAGCCATCATGGCTTCACTCCACTCTTCACTTCCCTCCTCATCATACATCATCCACTTTTGCTGCTCAATAGCTCAACCTGAGTTGCTCCTCTGATGCTCCTCCTGAGCGCCCTCTGGTTCACATACCTCTGGTTCTGGACATGCCTTCTTGGCCTTGGAGTCTACCTTCTTTTGAGGAGCCTACTTATTCTTACTACTTTTGTACAAGTTCATTTGCAAGTTTGTTCTTCTCTCCTCCTCTTCATGTTCCATACCAGCTATCAAGCATTCCCTTCAATTGAGGCCTGCAATCGATGTTTCTTTTGGGCATACTATCATAACTCTATGCCAAATCATCAACCCATGGCCATCCTGCCACATGTATCGGGTCATAACTCCAGTCATCATTCACTCATCCTTACCTCAAGGTGTATCTATTTACATTGCTTACTTGAGCATTCCTATCATTGACTCCTATGCTACCTCATCAACTACAACCTCAGGGTCTAATCATTCAACAGGGTCTAATCGCTCAGGGTCTAATCATTCACATCGCATGATCAAGCATGCCTCTTCAACCCTAGTGTCTGCTCACGCTCATCGCTCAATCAAGCCAGTATGCATTATCCTCTGTCTTCTCATCAGCACATCTGGAATCTCCTTGTGAGCACATATGGATACCCCTGCTATTCTGATCTACTATCTCTCATCGACTACTTGAGCACACCCTCCTTGGGTCCCTGCTACCTCATGTTCCTTCTTTAATCTGTGCTTCTTTGGAGTTTTTCCCTATCCCATCATCATCCTCCCTACTTATATCCCTCATCTATGAACCATTCTCTTTACCGACATACGCCCTCAAATCTAACGTTGTCAGCCTAGAGGGAAGGCGACCTAGGCCTTGGATCCCCAGAGGTTTCCTCCTCAAAGGGTTTTTCTCTCCTCCATGCCAATGGTCATAATATTAGTTAGAGTTACTGCTTTCTTCATGTTAGTTAGTTAGGTTCCGCTGTTGGATGAAGGCAGATGGTTGCCCTAGCTTTTCTCTCTCCTTAGGAAGTTAGCCTTCTCTTCACAGAATTCATTCATCATCCTTGCTCTTCAAGCTTGACATCTTTGGGTATTCTATTGGGGCTTCTTCCTAACCTACCTTTAGCCAATGCATTAATTCCCAGCACCTGTAGGGGGAGCCACAAAGCAAATCAAGTTACACAAGCATCATCTCATACTATCTCATCCAGTTGTGTAAGCACATTGAATGGGATGGTTTTATATGAGGTTCAATGGGCGGAGCAACAACATCACTCACCCATCGAGCTTAAAGGTCACAACATCCTGGGCTTCACCAGGATTCTTTTCGCTGCCCACCATCCACCCCTCCTCCTCCAGTGGCTTGTCTCTCTCCCAGTGGGCTTCTTCCAACCTACCTTAGCCGACACATTCATTCCCGGCACCTGTAGGGGAACCCTCCTCAGAGTTCCTTGCATCACTCCCTACAGGGTGGTATATCCCATGGATAGAGAGGCGAAAGCCACAAAGCAAATCAAGTTACACAAGCATCATCTCATATTATCTCATCGAGTTGCATAAACACATCAAAATAAACTCACATTTTAATTAAACTGAGTACTGAATAAGATGGTGAGTGAGAGAAATAAATTGTAGGGAGTTTCAGGTCAACCCCACTTCGGACACAACATTTACACAGCAATTTAGAATGGGGTCCTTTCTTAATAATGTAAATACCAGAGACAAACCACATGTAGCGCTTTACTTTTTTTTTTTTAACTCTATTTATTCCTGTCTTGTGGACACTCTTGGGCCCTCCAATGCCCCAACTCTACCTCCATGCCTGAGAAGCCTCCTAGTTCCTGGCACCAGCCCTGCTATCCCTCAGCTCTGAGCCCCAAGGTAGGACCGCCTTATCCGCACAGGGCACTTTATCTAGAATTCAGGCCAGGCTGGGCTGGGCCCAGGAGAGAGTGCAACCCGTGGTGGAGTGTGGTTGGGAGAGTGGAGGTGCTGTCGCCATCCACAAAGCATTTTTTTTTCTTATTTATGCCCAGACGAGACGTGGCAATACTGTACAGCCCACAACGTGAGTGCTCCCACCCACGCTGGAAGACAGCCACCCAGTGTCTACCCTGTTCATGAGCCCTTGTGTGCTGCAGTGCCTCTGCCTCCACTAGGGGCCGCTGCTGTGCTGGGCTACCCTTGAACCCTTCCCTAGAGAGGAGAGCAGTCCTCTGGATGCTCAATCCTTCTCTGCCGACTCCCAGCGGACGGGCTCATTCCCAACCCGGTCGCATGGCATGGCATGAGGTATGATGTCCAGCACCTCAGCCTTCAGCACCACCGCATGGCCCAGGTCTTTACTTTTTATCATAGAATAATTTGTATTGAGTTTCAACAGGAAACAGCCCATGATACACCAAAACAGATATATCAAAGACATGCCAACCTAGACATACATATATAGAAGCAAAGACTGGCTCCTGCATAGGTCGAGGAAAACAAAAGAACCACAGAGGCATACAGCAAAGAAACACCTCTATTCAAAACTAACTGTGTAGACCAGTAACATGTCATGCTTACTGCTGGGAGAGAGGAGACAGAGATCATAAGGTTTGTTTGTTTGTTTGTTAATTTTATTCTGTATAATCAGTGAGCAATAATGCCCATTTTCACTGATGCCCAGTCACAACATAATATACATACATAAATAATATACAACATATAAATATAAGAAACAAACATACATATAAAATACATTATTTAAAACAACAACACTTTGAATTAACAACCAAAAATTTCTTTAAAATCTTTTTAAATGACAAAATCGTAACACATTGCATAATGTTAGAGGGTATTCATTATACAATTTCACTGCATAAAATTGAAGAGAATTTGAGCAAAAATACCTTTATAGTAGGAATCCGAAATTTAAAATTTAGATTATCCTATGACCTGGTTCCTATACCATTAATCAATTTAGTAAACATGTCACAAATAATACCAGAAAAATTTCTAATTTAATTTTTGAAGAAATACTAAAATACGTAATCTAAACCTATCAACTAATGACAAGCACCCCAAAGAACTATATAATAAACAATGATGAGTTCTTTTCTTCTGTCCTGTAGCAAATCTAATAATACTATGATAAGTGGATTCCAACTTATTACTCATTCTAACTGAAGTAAAAAATATATAATTAATCCATAATCAATAACTGAGAACAAAAGACTATTAACCAAAATTATTCTAACCTCATCTTTTAAAACCTTTTCAATCTATAAAGCATTCCCAATCTTCTATGCAGCTTACCTATTAATTTCTGAATATATATTTCAAATGATAAATTACAATCAATAACCAGGCCTAAATAACAAATTTCAGTAACCCTTTCTATATTATTCCCAAACTTATCCTTTAGAATTAGCTCAGAATTTACACTAGATCTTGTATTATTAAATACCATACATTTTGTCTTTTGCATGATTGGCAAGACTGGCAAGGTAAAGGCACGGGGATCAAAAAGGGGGTCCTTGCATGGAGGAAAGGCTGTATTAATAATATAGATTGAAGGTAGGCCTCCCACTTAGCAATATATCTGGGACAATCAGTCCATGGTGTGTATATGAGAGATGTTCAAGCACAGAAAGCTGGGGCCAGGCCGCACGCTGGGATGGCAAAGTCTCTTGTTGCCAGTGCATTAACAGGAGTCCCTTGGCCTCCAAGACGGCCAGCAGGAGCCAGTCACAGTGCAGCACTGGAAGATACCCTAGTGAAGAGGCATCACCCAGGAGAAGTTTCGGATCTGTGAATGACACAGGGAACCAAGCTCCTGGAGCAATCCTTGCAACTGATAACCAGAAAGGCTGGAGAGGAGGGCAAGTCCACAGAACATGTAAAAGTGTGCCTCCGATTGACCACAGTGTCAGCATAGGGAGTGACCCAGAAGGCCATGAGTGTGGAGAGCAGCAGGGGTACAATACCAGAGAGGCAATACCTTCAGCTGAAGGAATAGGCCCCTAGTAAATCAAATGGGCATCCCGCAGATACTGGGCCCAGGTGATCTTCGTGATATCAGCACCCATATGGGCCATCCACTCAGTCTACAAGGGCAGAGGGTCCGTTGTGCATCTCTCCAGGTCCAATAGAAGCGACCAATCAGGCCCCATAGTGTAGGAGCCTTGTGGATTGAGGACAGCCAGATCCATTTGCTATCCACACTGTACCAGGAGGACAGTTCATGGACAACACTGTGCAATTGCAGGTATCTCCAGAAATCCTTGGGGGGAGCTGAAATTTTTCCTGCAGCTGTCAGAATGACAACAAGACATCAGAGACAGGTGAACACAGATCCAGAATGCACTGTGATGCCCCTAGATTCCCAGGTGGGCCAATGCAAGGGTGCTCCATCTACAGAGAGGAGCCCTGTTGTGCACAGAGGGGTGTACAAAAGGAGGGCTCCACACCCTGTGTGGCAAGTGGGAACGGTCATTAGAGAGCTCCAAGCTCGGTGAGACTATAGAATGACTGGAGAAAGAGACGGGTTGAGCTTGGTGTCTGGACTAAGCAATGATCAGAGTATTGCCCCTGGCCAAAAAGGCATCCAAACATACCCAAGGTAGAGATTGGAACATGCCAGGGACAAACCACCTGAAAGCAGAAGCAGCCAGACAGGCTAAGTGGTAGCCATTAAACCAGGGAAGTCCCATCCCCCGGGACCAGTGGGCCCTCAACTTGTGCTTACTCCAACATGGTGTAACTATCCCAGAGGTACCGGCAGTAAGACTATCCAGGGAAGCAAATAGTTTGGGGGAGAGATGAATTGGCAGGTTGTTGAGAAGATGATAACCCATGGGAGCAGTAACATACGAACTGCTGCAACTCTCCCAGGCAAAGAGAATCAGAGTCTCTGCCGCCTCTCTATTTCAGCAGCCAGTTGGGTCAAAGGGGGGAGAAATTGATGTCTCCAAGTCCATCCACTTATATGGGATAAAGATCCCCAGATATGAGAAACCCTGTCTGCCCACAACAATTCAGTCCCATTGAGGCAATCTCTGGAACAGGCTGCATTCAGCAGAGCTAAAATAGTTTTCCTCTGATTGGCGACAACCCGAGAGGGAAGCAAAATTCTGGAGTATAGATAGGACCACAGGAAGGGACTGCTGAGGGACAGAGAGTGAGAAGGAGGTCATCAGCATAAGCGGCCACAGTGTAAGAGGTGCCACCAACATCCAAACCAGTGACTGACTCTTGGCTAAGAGAGCCCAGATTAGAGGTCCAGGGCTACCAGGAAAAGGAAGGGGAGAGGGCACACCTGACAGGTCCCTCTTTACAAAAGGAAAGGCACAGAGATAGTAGTGTTGGTTAAGATCCGGCAGCAGGGGAACTATATAAGAAGAAGAAGAATCAGCATTTATATAGCTTTTCATACACAGTATCTCAAAGTGTTTTACAAGCAATGCTAGACTGGTAGTGAAGTGACTGGATGTGTGGTGGCAGCCATATCACACATCATCACCCACACACATGGATAATTGCATGAACGGTTTATGGAAGGGAATGTTGGCCAGGACACCGGAATGCTCCCTGCTCTTTATGAAGAGTTCCCTGGGTTCTTTACTTCCACCTGGACACCCACCAGGACAACACCAGGCTGGGCAGAAGGGACCTCGGTTTGATCTCATTTGAAGGGACGGCACTTAGGGTACATAGCACTCTCAATATCACTGCACTCGAATGCCAGCGATTTTAGGTGCAAGTCCAATCCCGGTGTGAGACGAGAACCCATGACCTTCTGGTCCAGAGGTGGATATGCTACCAACTGAGCCACGCTGACACCTGGCTGACATATAAGGTACTGACCCAATGAGAGAATTGTGGGCTGAAGCCTTACAGCTGGAGCATGGCATTCAAGTAATTCCACTCGATGGAATCAAAGGCTTTTAGTGAAATCAACAGCAAGTGCTGCCATTGGAATGGCTGACCATGACGCCATCCATTTGAGATTCAACAGCAAGCTGTTGTCCGCTCCAGATCTGACCCTTCATAAAGCCCAAAAGCCTGCCTGTGCTGGGTGGATGATGGAGGGTAGAGTCTCCATAGCCTGGTGGCCAGAATCTTAGCTAAATTTTCATGTCCACTGATAGGAGGAAATGGGGTCATAGTTGATGCAGTCCAGGGATCATTAGCTTTTTCGGAGAAGGGTGATTGGGCCTCTCTCAAGGTTGGAGGCAGAGAATCAGTCTCATGGGCCTCCTGAAGGGCAAGGAGCAATGGCCTGGCTATGTGGGCTCCTAGCATGCAGTATAGCTCACAGTCATGCCATCAGGGCCAGGGCTTTCCCAGATGCCATTTGGGATAGGGCCTGCGCTATCTCAGCCTCTGAAATTACAGCATCAAAAGCAGCTACTTGTGTGGGGTGAGAGCTGGAGGGTTGTAGCCCTTGCAGAACTGGTTTAGCCCTGTGATCCTGAGATGGAGTCCATGAGGATTGGGACTGGTACAATGCTTTATAAAAGGCTTGTATAGTGTTATTGATCTCCTTAGGTCCACAGACCACCCTGCCTGACTTCTCACGCAGGGCGTAGATGAGAGGAGGCTTGTTGTTTGTGCAGCCTAAAAGCCAGTAGTCTGCCACTTTTTCTCCCGTCCCAGTAGGCATGCTTGGATCGCAGGAGGAACCACCAGCCTTATTATGGAGAATGGTGTTAATTTGGTACTTTAAACTCATAAACCAGTGATACAAGAGGTTAGCCTGGGCAGTGGGTTGAATGGACTTGAAGCAGGCTTCAAGTTGGCAAGCTCATTGCAGGGCTGCCTAAGTAGCTTTCAGGCCTTATTTTTAGAGGCTGAATAGGCGTGATGCGGCCTCGGAGAACAGCCTTGAAGGCTTCCCATACCATGCCTCGGGAAACCTCGGCCACCCGAGTTTAAGGAAAGTAATCCAGGCTGTCTGGACAGCCATGCAGCCAAGGTCAGGGTCTTTGAGGAGGAGCGGGTTGCACCACCAGCTAGTGCCCAGAGCAGTTTGACTGGGGAGGGGATATATATGGCCAAAATGGGAGCATGATCAGAAATGAGAATGCTGCCAATCTTAGTCTCGGAGATCCTATGAGCGCCGCCACATTTGCCAGCCAATAGTTGATATGACTGTGAGTAGAATGTGCATGAGAGTAAAACATAAAATCCCGCCCGTTGGATGATCTCACCTCCACACGTCTGCCAACCCCCATTCATCTTGCATATCCTGCATGGTTGCCCTGGCATTAGGGTTAGTGTTGGGGGAGGCTGGGACTTAGAGAAAGGATCAGGCACCAGATTATAATCACCTCCCAGAAGAATGGGAATGGGTGGCCGTCTGGGGTCAGAGGAACAGGGCCTGGCTAATCACAGGGAAAATGTCAACATGGTCTATGTTGGGAGCATAAACATTGCCAATGATGAGGGAACCACCTGGGAGGAGAGTTTGGCCAAAATCCACCTGCCTTGCAAGTCCTTCCTAGTGTCCACTACCCAGGAGAGGAGGGATGTATGAGGATGGCCACCTTTAGCTTTAGAATCAGCAGAGCTGGCATGTACCATCCCATGCAGAATTTCCTCAGCCAAGGTACCGACCTGCTCAAGAGATGCGTCTCTTGGAGCAAGCGATATTGGTGTGGAGGGACCTGATCTGCTGCAATACCTTGGTTCTCTTATTGGGTGAATGAGGCCTTTAACATTCCAGGAGATGAGGCGGACCCCTGGAGGGGAGACTCCATGACTGCCACCATAACCCTGAGAAAAACAGAGGGGAAGGTGACTTTACACGCCAAAACTCACAGCCACCGATAGAGGGAAGTAGGGGCCTGCCACCCGAGTCCCACTCCAGGAAACTTTGAGGCCCAAGCTCACAGCATCGGAGTAGAGAACAGCAAGTGGGCAGGACTGGGGTTGTAGGAAACCTCACCCAGAAACACAGGCACGAGCTATAGGAAAAGGAACAGAGAGATACATGAACCAGCAGTAAAGACTAGTCTATCCTAAAGCGCTAATACAACCACTCAATGCAAAAGGGGGCCACCAAGAAAAATTACTCACCTTAGCAATTGTGTTTCTTCTAATGGAGTCTTGATGTATTCTGACTATCTGCAGTTAGTTCCAGCTTTTAAACTGCCCAGAGAACATAGGGTTAATTTTCTATGCAGTGCATAGAACATTGAGTTTGAGCTCGGTTGAGGTCTCTGTCTGCAGCCCTTTGAAACCCAACCGTCAGATTCTTATGAGCAAAGACTCACTAACTACACTATGTGGAAATTGTAAAATTTTTACTAGCCAACTGGCAACAAAGAGTTTTGGATTCCCAAGGAAGACTCAAGTCAGGAAATCAAAACCAAAACCAATCCAAATAAGGATAAATACAACAAAGCACCCAAACAAAAGGAGGGTGTGTAAGAGGCACCTCTGGGGTGCACACTGTACCTGCCCACCCACTTCCCAAAACCAGGTTCTGAGAGGGGAGGCAGGAGAGATCAGAATACAGCAAGACTCCATTAGAAGAATTACAATTACTAAGGTGAGTAATTATTCTTCAAACAACATGAAGTCTTGCTGTATTCTGACTATCTGCAGACTACTACAGTACCTCCATGGAGGAGGGAGAGAACCTACTTTGGGAATAGGCTCTGAAGTACTGCTGTGTTAAAACCGAGCATCACTCCTAGCCTGGATATCCAGAGAGTAATGCTTGGTAAAGGTATGGACTGTTTTCCAGGTGGCTGCTTCACAAATTTCTAAGAGAGGGATATCCCAGGCAGCAGCCAAGGAAACAACTGCACCTCTTGTAGAGTGAACCCTCTGACCTGAGGGTGGAATCTTTCCCAGTTTCTCATAGCAGAATTGTATATAAGACATAATCCACCTGGCAATAGTTCAATTGGTGGCAGGTTTGTTCTTTCCCACTTCTCCATAAGTGAGGAACAACTGGACGGAATCAAACCTGTGACCCTTGGTACACTCTATGTAGTAGCTAAGGGCTCTTTTAACATCTAAACTGTGTAACCTCCTCTCCCTGAGGAAGAATGATCAGTGAAGAAGACAGGAAGAGACAGACTGATTCAAGTAGAAGTCTGAAACCAGTTTGGGTAAGAACCTTCTATTGGTTCTAAGGACCACTTTATCCCTGTGAAAGGAGATAAAATCAGGTTCCACTGACAGGGCTTGCAATTCATTGATACATCTGGCAGAGGTAATGGCTACCAAAACACAGTTTTCCAAGTCAAGTACTTAAGCTCTGCTGAGGACACAGGCTCAAAAGGAGGTTGCATAAGTTTATTTATTTATTTATTTTTATTTATTTAGTTTTTGTTGACCGGTAAGTGCACTAGACAAATCCTGCCTATTTTCAGGCACGACCGGGAGGGGATACAGATGAATGCCAACTGACCTTGAACCAGATTAAGCTGTTGGTGGTATTTTAGTGAATGAGGGAAATTTGATTAGACACCGGGAAATTCCCTACTCTTTCGATAAGTGCCATGGGATCTTTAACATCCACCTGAACTACCACCAATCCAGGCAGATGGGACCTCGGTTTAACGCCTCATCCGAAAGACGGCACCTCAGAATGCAGCACCTCTCATGCTGCACTACAGTGTCAGTACTGGGATATTAACCCAAGTGCCAGATGTGGGAACTGAACCCACAGCCCTCTGATCTCCGGCCTCAGAGGTGAGTGTGCTACCTACTGAGCCACCTGACACTGAACAATGTAAACATTTAAGTCCCAGGCAGGGGCAGGATCGCTAAAGGAGGATTGGTACGAAGCAATACCTTGAAAAATTTATAGAACACAGGATGAGAAGATAGTGAGAAAGACTTCCCACTGACAGAAAAGCAGAAACAGCTAACAAGGTACCTTGACAGTAACTGGTCTGAGACCTAGGCCATCCAGATGGACCATATAATCCAGAACTGTAGGCAATTCAACAGTCTTGGGAGAAATATGTTTTGGAACACTAAATGTTGAATCTCTTCCATTTAGAGTTATAGGTCTTTCTGGTGGTGAGCTTTGAGAAAGGCTTTGAGAATATCCAGAACCCCTCAGGCAGATGCAAATCTGCATACTCTAACTCTTCAAGAGCCATGCCTTGAGATTGAGAGACTGAAGATTGGGGTACCAAATCCTCCCTGAGAGGAGGTTAACAGGTTGTAATTCCTGGGAAGAGACAGGGAAGATGGACTGCTAGGACAGCAACAGGGGTACCAAGGCTGTCTGGCCCAGTCTCGGAGCAATCAGGATCATGTTGCAAGGTTGTGACCTTAGCTTGACTAGAACTTTGAACAGTAGAGGAAGGAAGGAAGGCATAGAAATTTCCCTTCCCAGTTCAGAATCAGAGCATCCAGAGGGACTGAGCCCAAGACTGGGGTCTGCAACAAAAGAGAGGAAGTTGGTGATTGTCTGGGCTGCAAAAGATCTATCTTGGAGTGCCCACCTTGAAAAAATCACTTTCAACACCGAGGGTCCAGGGACCATTTGTGATGGCCCTGGGAAATCCTGCTCAGTGCATCTGCTAGCACATTGTCATTCCTGGAAGGTGGACTGCTATCAGAGAGGTCTGCAGGAAATAAGCCAGGGACCACAATTTCATTGCTTCCGTGCACATGGTCCTGGACCGAATGCCTCCCTGCTTGTTGATGTACCACATAGTGGTGGTGTTGTCTGTTCTGACTTGAACCACTTTGTTCTGCACTGACTGAGAGAAAGCTTGCAGGGCCAGAAAAGTGCCATGAGTTCCAGGAGATTGATATGAAGAAGGGATTCCAGAGGGACCACAGCCCTGGGCAGTGAGAGCCCCAGATGGCTCCCCAACCCAGAAGGAAGCATCCATGGAAAGGACCACTGAATGAAACTGAGTGACAAATGGGACCCTTGACTTAAATTGCCCTGATCCTGCCACCATTGAAGAGCTTGGATCAAAGTCTAAATCACTGGAATCGGTTTGGTAAGAGGATCCTTCCTTTGGGACTGAAAGGCCTTCAGATGGAACTGAATGTCAATCATCTGAAACCTTGCATCTTGGACCACTGCTGTAGAAGCTGCCATGTGGCCCAAGAGATGAAGGAAATGCCTTGCTGGTCGGGATACCTGAAGGCTGAAGGAAGAAGCCAGTTCTATAAGAACTCTTGCCCTTTCCAGGGAAGAAATGCTCTTGCTTTGACAGTATCCAGCTCTGCCTCTATAAAGGTGAGAAGCTGCATTGGTTCAAGAAGTGACTTGGGAAGGTTGAGAAGAAATCCTAGAGAAGTTAGCACTTCCTGGGTCACTTGCAGGTCTGACTTGACTTGGTCTGGAGACTGACCCACTATAAGCCAGTCATCCAGATATGGAAAAATTGAAATCTTTGCCTTCTTAAAAGGCAACTACTGCCAGGCACTTTGTGAAAACCCTTGGAGCTGATGTTAGACCAAAGTGCATTGCTTTGAACTGATAATGGCCTGAGGGTAACTTGAACCTGAGGTACTTTCTGTGGGAGCACCTGATGGAAATGTGAAATTAGGCATCTTTAAGGTCCAGGGAGGCTAGCCAGTCCCTGGCCTTAGAGAAGGAAGAATTATTCCCAGAATCACCATCTTGAACTTTGGTTTTAAAAGATGTTTGTTCAGGTATCTTAGATCTAGGATGGAGTGCCACTCCCTGTCTTTTTTGGGGTAAGGAAGTACCTGAAGTACAGACCTTTGCCCCAGTATAGGGTAGGAACTCTCATATGGCCTTAAGGCCAGAAAAGATGAAACCTCTGCCTCTAGGGCAATGGTTTTGGAGAGACCTGCAGGTGGAAAAGATCTGGCTCTCATCTTTGGAAATTTTTGAATCTGAGAACCAGTCCCTGGCTTACTACTTCCAGGACCCACTTGTCTGAGGTAATAGACATCCAGTCCTGACAAAGTAATGAGCCTGCCGCCTACTGGAATAGGAGAGTCGACCTGGGCAGACCCATCAGGGTGTCTGCTTGGCAAGGGCCTTAGGCTGAGGAGTGGATGCAGCCCTGCTCATCCCTCTTCTGCCTCTCCTCTGAAAAACCCTCTTGAAATGGGAGAAGAGGCCTGTGCTTGTAAAAAGGCCTATGAAAAGGCCTGCCCCTGCCCCAGATTGCTGCCTTTGAGGAGTTGCCTGCCTCCTTGGCCTGAGCACTACTATAAGTGGCCCTGTACTCATCCATTTTTCATGTAATTCTCTGTCTGCTCCCCAAACAGAGAATTACCCACTGCAGGAAAATCCATGGCCTTAGCCTGGGTGTCCTGTGAGAGGCTAGTACATCTGAGCCAAGCCATCCAAGAGCCACAGATGTAGCCATGACTCTTGATGACACATCATTGGAGTCCACAGCAGCATGAAATTGTACCTTTGATGCCTCAATCCCATCAGCAGTCACCTCCTCCAGCTCCTTGGCCAGCTGGGGAGGCCTGTTTAGCCAGTGCCAGTACAGTGTCCCATCTGGACCTCTGGTACCTGGCTGTACAGGCCATATAGTTTGCCTACCTGAGTCCTGCAAGAAAGATGCCATGTACCGCTCTTTGCCATGGCATCCATCTTCCTGAGTCTTTGTCTGGGGGTGTGAAGCAAGGGAACATTTGCTTTTGTCACAGGCAGCAGCCTGCACTATCCCAACATGGCTGCATTGTTGGTATAAAACTCCGTATTCGAGCTTGATAGTGTATACCTCTTGCCCATCCTTCTGTCAACAGGAGGTACAGAATTTGGATACTTTAGGATTTTTGTGTATGCTTCCCAAAGGATTTGTGAAGGGAATAGACAGTCTCCTGGACTCTGGGATGTCCATCATTTCCATATAATCAGGCTCCTCTTGATCCTCCATTGCCTCCTCCATAGGAAGCTGGAGGTTTCAGCCACTTTTCTGTAAAACAGATAATGGGGAGGGACCAGAAAGCCTAGGAGGGAAACACCAGAAGGTCTGTCTGGGGAGATGTCCGTTCCACAGGCACATCCAGACTTTCACCATCATCACCATCTTCGAACTCCCCTTCTACAAACTCCAGTTCATAAAAGTCTTCAGGCATAATCTTGAACTGGGGAACCGACCAATCGAACTCCTGCCAAAGGTGCCGGATCGGTCGGAACCGTCAAGCGATTCCACAATCTGAATCGCTCTGGCTATTTCTTCGTGGTTGGAACATGAACCTCTGGATCCAAACCGTCGATTTCTTTATGCCCTTTGTAGGAACTGACTCAGGATCGGCTCTCCTTCTGCCCAAAGAAGTATCGCCCTGGACAGAGGGCACTCCTTCTGGTTCGGTCGAATCGAACCGGCTGGCCATCCGGTTCAGCAGACTTTGGCCTCCTTTTCCTAAGTCTACCTAATCTCTTCTCAAGGGTAGACTTAGGAAAATGTTTACAAATTTGCAGTCTGTATCGAGGTGTTCAAACCCTAGACAATAAACACAGGTGGTGGATCGGCCTTAGCAAAGACCTCCCCACACTCACTGCAATGCTGAAACCCAGTGGGCTCAGTTTCTTCTGGGGCTTCTCAGACATGGCCAATCTAACCAAACTTACCCTTTTATGGCAACCGCAGGCAAGACTCCTTATCGGTTCCTAACTGTGTCACGGGTATTTTAAAAACATTCAAAACACTTTTTTAGAACCAATAAGGACCGGTAACTCACATTCTAAAGTAAAATACAAGAATTACTTGAGGAGTGATCGGTTCAGCCGAACCGATCAAACGACTTACAATTTCCACACAGAATTCAGACAAAACCTATCTAGCACTCATGGTACCACAGACAGAGACTGAACCAACTATGCAGAATAAATTCGCTTAAAACTGATAACTTTAACAGACACTTTAACCGACTTTCGAACCGAGCTGAAGGAGAAATCTCGGAGTGACTGTTCAGTGAGGCGGAGTAAAGAATCTGACAGTTGGGTTTCAAAAGGCTGCAGACAGAGACCTCAACCGAGCTCATGTTCAACGCTCTATGCACTGCATAGAAAATTAACCCTATGTTCTCCGGGCAGTTTAAAGGCTGGAGCTAACTGCAGATAGTCAGAATACAGCAAGACTTCATGTTGTTTGAAAACCTGGAAAATAATATATTAACAGTAAGAGTATATTATAATAGGAATGTCTGATAAGGAACTAACAGAAAATACAAACACAAGCATAAACATGCTAGTGATTTGGAACTATTGCAAAAGAGCATGGTTATAGAGAGCTATCCTCACCCACGCGAGCTCCAGACACCCAAGAGGGGAGTAAAACAAGCTAACCAAGTGCGAGTCCTCCTATCTGAAGACATTCCCCAGGCTGGCACTGGGATACTGGGAGGTGTAGGCAAGGAACAGGATGGGGGAACCTTCACACAATGAGTAGGGAAGGCTAAAAGGGAGGATAAGGAGGGAAAACAGGGTGAGGTAGTAAGTGAGTAACCAATCTACCATGTAAGTATAGGCCATCCAGCACTTATACAGAGCAAGAACTGGCAGGATGCAACCCACCCAAGATGAGCAAGCCCTGGGCAAAACCCACTTGGAGTAACATACCTGGGAGTACCTTCTCGCCTCTTCCAAGGGGTTGGGTGTGACAGGCCATAGAGACATAACTCCATCCCACGTCCTGGGGAGCCCAGAGCCTGATAGCAGGGATACAACTGGGCAGAGAGACCCCATGAGGCAAATTAGGACTTAGGATCTCACTGGGGCATAAGAAAGGAGCTGCAAGGAACGGACCAGTGGGATTGGAGACACCGCACCTCCCCACTCAGCCAGGAGGAGCTCCTCTGGATAACATGGGGTGGGTCCATCTAGACAAAAGATATTCCGAGAATCTAGACCCAAGGGCCCCACCAGTATGGTCAAAACAATAGAAAGAAAACTTAAGTCCAAACAGTTAGCTATGAGGTCCTTCAGCCTGCCCAAGGGGACCCCAGGGGCTCTACAGGAGTAGAAATCATTGGGGTAGCAGCTGCTGCATAGCGCTGAGTGGGCTCAGCCTAAGTGGGACAGACAAATCCACAGCCTCCAACAGTGAAGTGTCTGGAACATCTGCCCAATCAGACAGTAATGCAGCGTCTATAGCCAGGAATAATCCAGAACATCAGCTGACAGAACCAGGGAAGTATCTTTGTCCTCTCTAGAAACTTTGGCTGGAGGAGCATTAAGTCACAGATCTGGTAACAGAGAGACACCACTCCTGGCTTGCTGGTGGGGCTTAGAGGCAGAAGCACGGAGGCGCTTGAGGTAGCCGGGAAGGACTGGGAACAGAAGCAGGAATATCAGACTTACGGGTATTGTGAGACTGCAGCCAGCCCAGAAACCATGGGGGATTCACTGTGAAGGATCTGGTCCTACAATAAGTCTGTCCCCTGGAGAATGTTGCCCTGCATTAGAGTTCCTGGGGAGGGTGGAGTTTTGCCTGGCTCCCAAAGCCTCCTGGGATTTGTAGTCGGGATAGGAAGGTTAGGCCAAAACTGCTCCACTTCACTGGGATGTTCCGCTAGGATCTCTCTATCCTCCGTGGAAATGGTAAGTCCCTTGAACTTGAACCTAAAGTCATGCTGATAAAGAAACTTTTCAGGGGTCCAAAGGCTCGCCTCCTGGCTGCAGTCTCATGAGCAAAGTCTTGGTAAAATGAGATGGAAGCCCCTGCCATTTAACCTCCCCAGATCTCTGGCAGCCCACAAAATTCTTGCTTTGGTGGAAAACCGAGAAAATAAGCTACCACTGGCCTAGGAGATTGAGTGTTAAGCTTTTTGCCAGTCACTCTATATGCCTCTCTATGTCCACTCGGTCCCCAGCATTCCTCCAACATTGTGGGGATGGCGTTAAGAAAGCACTCCATGGAGGGCCCCTAGGCTCAGCCCTTCAGGTAGCCCAATATTACAAGTTGCTGCATCTCCCTATTCTCCTGGTCTTCAGTCCTGGATCATGAAATGGCTAGCTGTTCCTCCTGCACCTGAATGTAATGCAAGAGCTTCCCTTGATGTTGCTCATAGGAATCCAACCATTGCTCGGTGACATTCATTTTGTCCTGGAACTGCTGAATGTCTGCCACTGTACCATAGAGGAAAGGCTGATATCATCAACCCTGGTAAGCAGGGTTTCCAACATGCGGTGATGTACTGGAGGAGTCCCGACAGATGTTACCAGAGGGAGGGAGGAGCTGCAGGCTGAGGCTGGGTAGAGTGGCCTTGCATTGCCACTACTCCCACTTAATGGTCTGAAAGAAAAATTGTAGTGCTGATACTGGAGAGCTCCAAGCAGTTGCACCAGAGCAGATAAGTCCACGGGGTAGAACAGTGCAGGAGGGAGCCGCACACGATATGAGGGGCTGGAAATGGGCCTATGCGCCTAAATGTGTGGGGCCAACTATACTGGCACTACAACTACTGCAGATCCTATTGAACCAGCTACGACTGGTGCCACAATGGTAGATGCAAGGTCACCCGGACGAGGAGTGCACTTTAGAGGTTTTGATGTCCCGGGATCACAGCCTAAGCAGGGATTGCCACCAGCACAGGAGAGAGCCCAAGAGTTAAACTGCCATCATGCCAGTGGCCAAGCCTAACATGTAGGCCTTTATAATCACACATAGACACATTTCATTCCTTAGGCCTTTAAAACTTCACAGACACACAGTTAAGGATTTAAAACCAAATAAAATCCAGTCAATTCCTTTTTTTTTTGTAAACCTTCCACGGACACATAAAACCACTTGGTATCTTAATGAATAAGGAAAGAAATTTATTTCGAATATTAGAAATTTAATGAATACATTTATGTTTTGTATCTAGTATCAACATTGCCTTATACGAATGGCCTGAGGAAGTGATGTGTTCAGCCACGAAACTGTTGCCTACAGTATACTGGTGTGAAGTGAAGATAACAATAAATACTTTTATCTTAATGGACATATTGGACTATATCTTACAGTTATTGTACATCAAATCAAATCAAATCATCTTTATTTTTACAGCGCCTTTCAAAATCAAGGCGCTGTACATAAAACCATATACAGAAAGATAAAATTTAAAACACAAACATTAAAACAAGTCATCAATAGCTAGGAAAGCTAAACTAAATAAATATGTTTTAACTCTGTTTTAAATCTATCGACAGTTGGGCATTCTCTCAACCAATGAGGTAGAGAATTCCACAGGGTAGGCGCTGAAAAACGAAGGCAGAGATCCTGATGTTTTCATGTACCCTGAAATCTCCAGCAATTCCTCATTGACGGAGCAGAGAGGATGGAGGGGCAGTAGATACCAGGAGATCTTGCAGGTAACCGGTCCCTGATCATGTAGGGCTTTAAGGTTAGCAAGCCAACCTTAAAGGTGATCCACCACCGAACAGGCAGCCTGTGCAGTTCGCTGAGCACAGGCGTAATATGACTGGTTCTAGAAGTCCCAGTCAAAGCCTGGCCACCGCATTCTGCACCAGCTGCAGGCGGCGGATGTCAACCCCAGGTAGCCCTAGGTAGAGGGAATGCAGTAATCAAGACAGGTAGTGACAAAGGCATGGACCAGTGTTGGAAGATCACCCAGAGGAACCAGGTGTTTCACTCAGGCGATATTCCTCAGATGGTAAAAGAGGATTTGATGACAGCTGACACCTGAGATTTGAAGGTCAGACCATCATCAAAAATAACACGCAGGTTACACACCTGATCAGAGGTAGTGAGCGCATACCACCAAGAGATAGGCCTGATGGTCGCACCAGCCCCAAACCCACCCCCAACCGGCCTAGGTCCACTACCAGCACCCAAGTCTTATCCAGATTCAGTCTCAGCCAGCTGGAACTCATCCGAAGTCTGATCTCAGCGAGGCAGTTATCTAGCATGGAGAGTGCATCATCTTGTCCGGGCAGAAAGGACAGATACAGCTGAGTATCATCTGCATAGCAGTGAAAACCCAGACTGTATCGCTTGATGATATCTCCCAATGGCAACATGTACACTGCAAACAACATGGGAGCTAGAATGGAACCCTGTGGTACCCCACAAGGCAGGGATGAGCACCAGAGGAATAAATTCCAGTGGCATCTTTCTGAGACCTGTCCGTGAGGTAAGAACGAAACCATTTGAGGACTGTACCAGACAGCCCACAAAGAACCGCAGATGCTCCAACAGCACACCATGGTCTACAGTGTCAAATGCAGCAGAGAGACAGAGAAGGACCAGAATGGTACGGTTTTTCGATCTCTGGCCATTAGGAGGTCATTCATTACCCAGACAAGGGCAGTCTCTGTGCTATGCCTTCCTAAAACCAGACTAGAGTATCATAGACATTGTGAGTTGTAAGATGATCATCCAATTGCAATACAACTGCCTTTTCAATAACCTTACCAACAAATGGCAGGTTAGAGATAGGCCAGTAGTTAGCTAGACAATCTGGATCTAAGGAGGATTCTTTAAGGAGTGGTCAACGACCGCCTCCTTGAGGGTGGAAAGACCCCTCTCCAAAGACTTCCAAACAATGTCAGCAAGGATCAGGCAAATAACTTCTACACATCCCACTAAAAGGGTGTAGGACCCGGTCCAAACTACAACTAGTTGGTCGCAGTGTTTGATGATCTTCTCAATGTCAGTGAACTCTAGCAGGCAAAAATCTGACCAGAGAGACCAAGTGTATGCCACTTCCTGTCGACGCTGCAGTCCCTCATAGGGAGGTTGGACCGATGCCAGACCTGATGCTGGCAGCCTTATCTGCAAAAACAAGCGAACTCCTCGCATCTCAGCTGAAAAAACTTCTCTGGGCTGGAGACAGATTGGATTGCACAATCTGTCAACAGTCCGGAAAAGCTGAGCGTGGATTCTGTGCAGCAGAAATCTCCTGGACAGGAATTCTGCCTTCTTATGGGTGAGTTCTGATTGATAGCCATCATAATGTGCACATTTTCTAGTTTAAGCCACAGTAAGATGGTCCAGAACTACATATCAATATTAGGGCATCCTGTATCAACATTTCATTGAAACTGTCATAACTGTGCCTAAGTTTGTAAGCGTGGGCATTGTTGTGGGTATAGCACACAGGAAGAGATTGACGCGAGACTTGATGCAAGCCCCTGCTACACCCTTTGAAAATCTGGCCGATAAAGTGAAAACAGCAGGTCATTCTATAACATGTTTTACTTGCCCAAACACACGGTCCAGTCCAGGGTTGATCCTACTTTATTGTTTTGTTTTAAATTCCATTTATGCACCACATTTCAATTTATGTTGGCCATGTTAGAGTAACAAATCAGTTAGCACATATTCTTTGCAAAAAATGCATTAAAAACAACATTTAGGGATCAGGTGAAAGCAACAAAACTAGAAAATTGTGGTTTTAGGGCTTCCAATCCTGAAATCCCACCGCCACCCTAAAAGAAATCAGGTGTAGTCTTCAATGGGGTTGCCAACCCTAAACCTCTCCCTATTTGGTTGCCCCCCCTGACAGCGAACCAACACAGTGACCTACCAACCCATCAACAAAATCAACAGGTTGCCGACAGGTTACAATGTTGGTGTGCCCAACACAGGGGCACACTGTCTCCTGGTCCTGCACCCCTCCTGAATTAACTCTGACTGAAAAAGAGGACCAGGAGTCAAAGGAGTTTATGTCAATGGCAACTTCACGGTCAACATAATCCCTGTCAATGAGATGCGGTAGATAAAAGTGTTGTTGAACCAGCATCACAGAGCCACCCTATTCTATACACCCCAGAAATGTACACACCTAATGGGATGAGCTTTAGGGTTGACAACTGCAGAGAAGACTGCACCGCTGATTTGTTTAAGCGGTGGTGGTGGGGTTTAGGGTTGGAAACACTAAAACCACATTTCCTACTTTTGTTACTTTTGCATGAACCCTAAATGTTGCATTAACACAGGTTTTTGCAAAGAATTTCCTTACTTTTTGAGATAAGTATAATTGTTTCCTTATTTGCCTGTGGAAGCACAGGTATCCATACTTTTCAGACAGTGTAATCTCCAGGTCCTGCATGCCTGTTTCTCCATAGATGCAGATATGTATGCTGGACGTGGAAGCACAGAGCCTACACTTCCACTTGTAGGACAACAGCAACCAAATTGACAGCATAGCCTTCTTATTACTACACTTCATGAACCCGGAACAAAAACATTTAAAATCCCCATTGAAACATCATTCTACAATACCACAACATAATTCCTGCCAGAGACACAAAAGGCATTTTGGCCAAGATTTGAAAAAAGGATAACTATCACATTCATGAGGTGGTGTAAAGAAATGGTTATGTTGAAAATTTGGGGTTAAAATATTTAAAATTACAAAACCTATGAGGTGGCATAGTTAAATGTCAAAGGATGCACACAACTTTGTCATTTTAACATTCGATGCCAAATTTTCAATACACTCTTCTTATGACCCCACCTAATGAACAAGGGCAGTGAAATTTTCAAATCCTGCCTGAAAGGTGATATGAACATATGAACATAAAAATTTGCCAGCAGAAAAGGCCATTTGGTCTACTGAGTCTGTTCGATTTTGTAGCTAGCAGCTATTCTGCAGCTGCCCTCTCTCCTCACCCCATCCCTTTATCCTCCCTCTTGCCCTGTCCCAGCCCCTTTTAACGCAGCCCACAGTTTTACAGGCTACCACCTCTGCTGGTAATACGTTCAACCTACAACCACCCTCTCTGTAAAAAGTGTCTCCTCATTTCCCTCCTGAACCTTCCCCCTCCAGTCTCATGTCATGGCCTCATGATCTCTCCTCACACTTACCTGAATAGCCCCTCTGTACCAGTCTTGTTTATCCCTCACATCTACTTGTATATCTTGATCATATCTCCTTTGTCCCTCCTCTGCTCGAGCAAGTACATGCTCAAGTCCTTTAGCCTACTCTCATGCGGTAAGTCCCTAGTCCCTGGATCATCTTAGTTGCTCTGTGCTGCACTCCTTCCATTAATTTAATGTCCCTTTTCAGGTATGGACACCAGCACTGCATACGTGTCAAGATGAAGTCTAACTAATGATCTGTACGGTAGTAGAATCACCTCCCGCCTCCTTGATGTTATTCCCCTTGTAATGCAACCCACCTTTTTGGCCCTTGCAGTTGCCTTCCTACACTGTGCCATGTTATTCATTGATCTCATAATGGAGCACCTCAGATCCTTCTCCTCCTCAATCTCCACCAGCTGCACTCCCCAGTTGGTAGTTTCTCCTTCGATTTTTGCCACTAAATGCAGTACTTTTCACTTTTGGCATTGAACCCCAGCTGCCAAGTGTCCAACCAGGTCTCCAGCTTTTTCAGATCTTCCTGCAAACTCTACCACCCCACTATGTCATCCACCACATTCCCTATCTTGGTGTCATCAGCAAACAGGCTGATCCTGCTCTTGATGCCCATGGAAATGTCTGCAATAAATATCCCAAATAATACTGGTCCCAGTGCCGAGCCCTGTGGAACCCCACTCATTACTGCCCTTGGGGATTAGAGTTCCCTTCTACCACCACCCTCTGCTACCTGCCCTAGAGTCAGTTTGTCACCTATCCCACCATTTTGCTCCCGCCCATGTGCCTTCAAGTTTTATTCCAAGTCTCCATGCAGCACCAGATTGAATTCCTTGCTAAAGTCCAGATACAGGATATCCACTGCATGACCCTTGTCCATCTGCCTAGTTACCCTGCCATGGTAATCCACCAGGTTGGTTTGGCAGAATCTGCCTGCAACAAAACCTGCTGTCTACTGTCCTGCAGCCTATTGAACTCCAGCAGGGACAGCAGCTTCTTCTTCAGAATCATTTTCATTAGCTTTCTTATGATGGACATGAGGCTCACCGGTCTATAGTTCCCGGTTCATCTTTGAGGCCACTCTCATGCAGAGGAACCACATGAACCAATCTCAATCCTTGGTGCACCCTATACCAAAAATACTGGTGAATTTCCAGTTGTTTTATTCTCAAAGTCCCTTCATTTCTCAGTATCTGTACCATTCAACTATTAATTTTCCATTTTTTTCTATACCCTTCATTTTCTGCTCCTACATCTCTTCAAATGACCCATCTTTTGAGCAGTTTATTCTGAACTATTCATTTTCCATTTTTATCTTTCATTAACACTGCACCCAGTATCCGTTCAAATGACCTTCAAATTAGCCATCTTGTAGCAGTTTAATTATTTTAACCACTACATTTTTTTATTGTGGCTGCTTTAGTTATCTGTTTAATGAGGCAGGCATCTTCTGGTCCTCCCAGCACAGCCTGAGTGGTTGCATTGGGGACCCTAATTTAAGGGCAGCTATAGAAACATAGAAACATAGAATTTGATGGCAGATAAGGACGCTTGGCCCACCCAGTCTGCCCATTTCCCTACCTGATGGATAAGCTGCAGGTCCTAGTTAACCAGCAGCCTACTTCTTCCTACCCCCACCCCTAGAATTGCCTTATGACTGTCCCATGCATGCTTGAATTCCACCACTGTTTTTGACTCACAACCTCCTCTGGAAGGCCGTTCCATACATCCACAACCCTCTCTGTAAAAAATACTTCCTTAAATTACCTCTGAGCCGCCCCCTTCTATCTTCAAATTGTGTCCCCTTGTTCTTGCACACCTCTTTTTTTGAAAGATGCTACCCTCTTGGACTTTGTTGATTCCTTGAGGTGCACTTGAAAGTTTCTATCATGTCTCCCTCTCCCTCCTTTCCTCGAGGCTATACATATTAAGCTCCTTAAGTCTCTCTTCATATGTCTTCTGGTGCAGACCCTGCACCATTTTAGTGCCCTCCTCTGGACAGCTTCCATCCTGTCTATGTCTTTGGGAGATTGGGTCTCCAGAACTGCACGCAGTACTCCAGATGGGGTCTCACTAGCTGTCTGTACAGAGGATAATAACTTCCTGTTTTCTACTGGTGATGCCTCTTCCTATGCATCCCAGTATCCCCAGCCCTCCTTGCTGCCCTCTCACATTGCTTTCCACCTTTAGGTCATCTGATATGACTACCCCCAGGTCCCTTTCCATTTTTTGTTGTTAGTATCTCAACCCCATTGTGTACTCTTCCCTGGGTTTTTGTTTCCCAGGTGCATTACCTGCACTTCTTAGCATTGAATCTAAGCTGTCATACATTTGACCATTCCTCTAACCTTGCCAAGTCCTTCTCATCCTTTCCACTCCACCTTGTGCATCAACTCTGTTGCAGATCTTTGTGTCATCTGCAAAGAGACATACTTTTCCTTCCAGTCCCTCTGCAATGTTGCTTATAAAGACATTGAAGGACCGTCCTAATACTGAACCCTCACGGTGCCCCCTACTAACCCCCTTTTTTCAGAGTGGACTCCATTTACTATTACTCTCTGTGTCCTATTCTCCAGCCAATTCTTTACCCAGGCTGTCATCTTGGTACCCACTCCCAGGCTGGCTAACTTGTATATTAATCTTTTGTGTGGGACTGTGTCAAATGCCTTGCTAAAGTCTAGGTAGGCCATGTCCACAGCCCCTCCCTGATCAACTACTTTGGTCACCCAGTCAAAGAAATCTATCAGATTTGTCTGGCATGACCTTCCGCTGTGAATCCATGGTGCCTTGGGTCCTGTGCCCCTCTGGCCTCTAGATACTCAACAATTCTTTCCTTCAGAGTGATTCCATTATTTTCCTACCACTGAGGTTAAACTAACAGGTCTTTAGTTTCCTGCTTCTGCCTTGCTCCCACTTTTGTGAAGAGGAATCACATCTGCCCTCCTCCAGTCCTCGGGTACCACCCCATCCTCCCATGATTTGTTAAAGAGGGTAGTCAGTGGTGTCACTAGTTCTACCCTTAGTTCTTTAGAATTCTGGGATGAATCCCATCAGGCCCCATTGCTTTGTCCACCTTCAGTTTTAAGAGTTCTTTCAGAACCCTTTCTTCTGTAAATGGGCTGGTATCAACTTCTGTATCCAGAGTGTTTCTACTGTTTGTTTTAGGTACTTCCCTCTTCCTTTGTAAATACTGAGCAAAATATTTGTTTAGTAACTCTGCCTTTTCACAGTCACCCTCTGCCCACCCTCCTCCTTTACTAAGCCTCACTATCCCTCCCTTGGTCTTACTGCCCCTGATGTACCTATAAAGGTTTTATCCCCTATGGTGATGGAAGGGCCAACGTAAAAAAGTAAATAGTGCCTGCAAACCTGGAGACCTTGGTTTGAATCCCACAGCCCTCAACTGCATACTGTATGACCCTGAGCAAGTCACTTCCTTGTGCTCCCAGATCACACCTGTAAATAAGCTTTCAGCTTAGTGTGTCTGTCTTGGTTAAAAAGAAAGTAATAAAACAAATTAATATAGGAATCTTACTGCAGGGCAATAGAACATTTGCATATATTTATCTGGTTATACTTTATTTTAAGTGTTGATTATCTACACTGTAGTCAACTTTAATGGTGCAAAACAACTGGGTATATCTTGGCAATCTAGAAGAAAGCCCCCCCACACACACACACATGAACAACTGCACTGTCTCTTTGAATACAAAGGCAGAATTTGTAAGAAAAGAAAATGAGCTACTAAACTTTGGGGCCATGCTTGAAAAAGCTTGGTATCCATTTGAAAACATGGCAGCTCCATTTTATTGTCCAGAGAGAAGCCAGTCAGTGCAATCTGTCATAGGGACACTGGCATATTTAGGGATCATGTGTAAACTGAGAAACTTACGCTTTTTAAACTAGTCACTTTTTCAACATTTGATCAAAGAGGAATACTTTTTAAACTGTCTTATTTGGGAATCATGCGTAAACAGAGTATACACACTTGTAATTTAAATGGTCACTTGAACATTGTAGGTTCTGTATTTTTAGGAATCCTGACTAGTTCTCCTCACTCCCTTGTCTCTGCTCTCTGTCCTGAAACAGCTTCCTATGCACCTTCAGGCCAGCTGTTACAGCAGACAGGCCATGCAATAGTTGCTGTGCCCATTAAAGCATGCTTGGATGTATGCTGATCCTCTGTCCCACCACCTTCATTGTCAGATCAGGATCTTCTCCGAAGCTAAGTTGTCACCTTCCTCTTACCAAATGTGTTGCAATGGCAACACAGTGTTCTGTCAGTGGCAATACCTGGGTATGCCTGAAATTGAGCAATGGTCCTACCCATTGGTAGTCTGGCAGTACAGTGGTGTCAACCCAATCAAGTTTTCCTGCCTCAGTGGTAGTGCCATGGCACAGTATCATCTCTATGGCAATTTTGGCATGTTGCCCAGACTGGTAAATGTGCAATGGTAGCACAGTGGTATTACATAATTTTGAGTCCCTTTCATATGGGACTCCATATGCCCTAGAAGTTCCCAATGATAATGCAATGGTAGTACAAAACTGTTTTCTATATACCACCAAGACTTATTTGGTACCACCGTGGTATCAGTATTGGGTAATATCACCACAAGGGTAGTACGTTAGAGGAGCAAATTGGTGTGCATATAAATCCCAAGCTTATATGGTTGCGTCTAGAAAATTGATGCCACTATGGTACCAACATGGTACACATCAAAATCAAACAAAGTTTGAAAGAAATACAAATGAAACATTCATTGATAATGAAAAACATTATGAGCTGTACAGTATATGCAAATCACAATAACAACCCTCAGTTAAGTTCCCCAAATTGCATAGGATATCACCACTGCCTTGAAATCCATTAAAATTTCATTAAGGCCATCCGGTGGTGCAGAGGGTTGAGCGTTGGCTGTACCTCAGCCATGCTGGTGACTCAGGTTTGGGAGACGGACTCGGGGCGTTGGGGATTGGCAGGGGCAGAGAGGATTCAGCATCCGTGAGAACTGCTGTCCTCTCCTGGGGTGGGTAATGGGTTGCCGTGGCACTGCAGTGGCCTCTGGTGGAGACCAGGAGCACTGCAGATGCATGCAGGAGGACCAACTGGAAAAGAGGAAATACCACTCACGTCAGCTGGATGACATCTGCCAGGCTCTCTGAGGCCATCTTGGTCCTAGTGAGCTCTCCCCTCAACAGCACCCTCAGGGCCAAGTGTTGTGCTGGTCTGCCCCTCTTTGGCTGGCACTTTCCCCTCAGAGGAGGGGGACCCATCAGGTGAAGGGTTGCACTGGGTTACCCTGGGGGCTGGCTGCAATCTAAGAGTGGAGACTTGGAAGATGGATGGGTCGGAGGTCAGCCTTGGCAAGCCCGAAGGAGTGGCTGCTGTGGAGCACATGGGTGATAAAGAAATAACACACAAAAAAATTCCATTAAATTTCATTACATTTCCATTATTTTCATGTGAACCAATTAATTTTCACCATTACATTTTGTATCACCTTTATAATGACCAATTTTTATTCCCATTAAATTTCCATTAATTGTTGATGCTTCATGGGTGCAAACCATTATTTTACTCATCCATGCCATTAATTAACCATGACAGGTATCCATTAAATATTTAATGGGTGTGTGCATTATATTTTGTATCAGGCTATTTTAATGGCATGTTTAATAACCATTAAAACTGAGCAATGAGCTTTTCATTGCCATCAAAATTATGTTCATGTTGTGCCAATACATTAATGACTATTAAAACTGTCCAAATTAGCTTTTCATTGCCATGAAAATTACGATCATGTTGTGGCAATACATTAATGGTGACTGAGCAAAGTTTTTATTTACTATCTATCTGTAATACTTTTCTCTAAGAACTATGGGTCCCCTTTGACTCCTGTGTAACCTTCTGTTTTACTGATACTCCCCATCCACTCTCCAGAATCAGTATCTCTAAAAGGTTCCTCACCTGGATCATAAAGTACCCATGAATTAGTTACTTGATTGGGGATGGGACAATCAAGCCATAACTGAATCTGCATCCATTACAGTGGAAGTCCAGATAGTTGGTGCCATGGCTATATTGTAATGAGGACAGTTAAGAGTATGGGATCAGTCTGCCCAGAGCTGGCTCCCCATAGCTGGCTCCCAACCTTGAAGCTGTACCCCAACAGCTGAAGACCAACTTTGCTACAGCACCTTCTCTGCATGGCAACACCATTTACAGGGAGGGACACAGCAATGCTGAGGGGTAAAATGATGGATACATCACAAGGGAACTGTTGAGAGGTATGGGACAGTTCCTCTCCACATGAGGCCACCATGCACTGTGGTGCTAGAGATTTTACAGACTGTCACAGGGGTTGAAACTAACTTTTCAGCCACTAGCCATCAGGGATAGTCATGAAAAATCCACCAACCCAACAGGAGTTTCACTAGCCCAGCACAAAATGATCAGAAAAATCACTATTGAATGAATGGTCCCATTGAACGTATATGGGGCCATTCATTTCAATCAAGGCATTATGTTATCAATATTTGAATAGCAACAGCAAACTATCCTTGCTCAGACCAGGTACCAGGCCAATAGGAATGGAAATCAGTGTGGGATGTGACTTCCTTTCAGAAGCTCACGAAGAGGACCATTACTTTTGTGTTAAGATAAGGAAGGAGCAGTCATCAAAATGAGGGAGCTATGACAGTCTCTCATTTTACAGGTAGTTTAATTTTTGAGTATGTTTTAGTGGGTGGCAAAGGCAGAAGTGTAATATCCTTAAGATGGGGTCACCAGCAAGCTCAGTTGATGCCAGCAAGCCCCAGCAATGTGCCCCAGGTGCCCCTATAATTTAGGTTATGGGGTGAACATAGTGACAGGAGCCCCATACAAATAAAGTGCTTGTCTGTAGTTAAAAAGTATTTTCTCCTTATTGCAGCCTGCCCATTGAAGGTGGCACAAGCCAGTGTCACATCTAAGGTCCAGCTTGTGCTGGACAGCTGGTTGTTAGGGACCGGCATCCCGAATGCTAGGGTGGATACTGAGAGTTGCCGGTAATAGCCATTAGGGAGTTTGAATTGACTGTGAAGGAGAACAGTCAGGGGACTTGAGGTGCCAAGAAGAAATAAAATGAAGAACATGCAGCAGAAGGGAGAGGGACACAGGGAAGTAAATTTTGAGTAAAGGTAGTACCCGCAGTCCTCCTTTCATCTCTGTGTCAATCTCTGTGGTCCCAGCAGTGTCAGTGATCAAATAGTTGTGGCAGTCCCCAGGATCAGCAGTTGGCAGCTACAGTGTGGGTTCTGTTTAGTCCCGTCTGTTGTTTTTTTTTAAAGAAAAGGAAATACCAGTCCCTTGGCAGTGGCCCTCCACAAATGGGAAAGCATCATTAGATGAGCGAGCATCGGGAGCCAGCTACCCATCAAGGCAAGACCTCCCACCTGCCACCTACAGCCAGTGGGGCATCCAGCATACACTAACCCACCTCCTATCTCAACTTCTCCCAGGCTTGGGGCGGTAAGTCAGTGACAGTGCTATAAAGCAGGCACTGTCCACCTGAACTAATATTGAAATAAAAAAAATTATTTTCACACGATGAGTGCAATACAGTGAAGGGCGGCCGTGGATGTTACTGTGGTCTGGGCAAGGGACTGCCAAGGGTGGATCTATTCAAGAGTATTTAAAATTGGTCCAGGAAGGAGCATATGGTGAGATGGTGGCCTTATTCAAAATTACATACATTTATTTAACTCACTGTCCTAAATGGAGCACTGGAGCATTCAAACTAAGTAGCTATCGGAAATGGCACACAGAGCAGGCAGGACCTGAATTAGATAGCAAACAGGGTGCTAGAAGAAGCAAGGGTAGAGTAAAGCCTCCCGTTAATAGCCAAGCTAGCCAGTTGGGCTAGTGAATAATTGCTATCTGTCCCAGAGTTTTTAGCCACAGATTATAAAGTCAGAGTGCCCCAGGGGATATAGGTGACTAGTAGCCAAGTTGCCTCCAGTAGCCAGGCTGGTGTTATAGGGGTCTCTGGATCAGTTACTCAGGTTACTAGCCTTTTGCTAGGGCTGTGGCAACTATGCTGCTGGTGTGGATAACAGGTTAGGGCTGTGGCAACTATGCTGGTCATGTGGGTAACTGCCTGGTCCACTCCCTTACCCTTGTTCCTGACTGTAACTGATTCCCAAGAGCACTTTAAATCAGTAAATTCTACAATTTCACAACACAAGCTTGGCTACTGTTCGCCACTTAGCTATGGCCACCTTTATCACCCCAGACACTTCCACTTTATACTCTGGGTTTTACTTAACCTAATTGACCCCAGGTGCTTATTTCTGAATACATTTATTTATTTTATTTATTAAAAGTTTCACTGAACAAACAAGTTGCTCATCTCCCAGTGTGTCCTGGGGAAAGGGTAGTAGAAAACACCATTATACACAATTAAACAGGTCATACAAGTTGAATGGGAAAATTGTTTAACCAGGAGGCACACTAAACAGAAACTTGCTTCCATGTGTGACCTGAGAGCACGAGGAAGTTAAATGACTTGCTCAGGGTCACAGAGTATGCAAGTGGGGCTATGAGTTCAAACCCTGGTCTCCAGGTTTGCAGCTCAGAGTCTTAAATGACTGTGCCATACTGCCTCCTATGATACCATACTCATAAATAATACATTAAATACATAGAAACAGAAGAATAAACAATTAAAAAAACTTTTGGGCCAGCTAACCCTAATTCACTATTCCAAATGGTAACATTTCCTGTACTGTTGCTATTCATATGGGACTCCTGTTTTGTGGTTGCCCTTCAAACTATTTAAAAAAAAAACACTGTCCCAAGATCCGTGGCGTCTGTGAGCTTTCGTGCATACGAAACAACCTGACTCACCACGGGACATTAAAGAAGCGGAGACAGAGAGGCTGGCTGCTGCTGTGACTTGAGTCGAGCTGCATTGCCTGCCTGTGGCTCTGTAAGTGAGTTGCTCGATGCTGTTCATTTTTCTGTCAGTCTGTCCACAACTCCAGACCTCAACCCAACCAGATCCAACACCAAAGGGGGACAAAAATAAATTCAAGGAGCTGCACTTCCGGCCGTTGGTACTGACTTGCCTCAGAGAAGCCTCCTAAGACTTGGTTTGAGGTTGATTTTGATTGGACAATCACTGGAAGCCTGGGAGGAGTCAGTGGGACCATGGTGGTGAGGTCTGTGGATGCGGTGTCATCGGAATGGGAGTTGGATCCTGGCTGGCCCGGAGGTGTTGACAGAGGAGACAGGATGAGCAGGAGCAGGAGGACTGATCAGGGCCTGCTTGAGGAAGGGGGTCACTGCTGGCTTTCTGGTGGCTGCATGCTGCAGCCTGTAAATGAGTCAGAGGGTCAGAGTCTTCTTCAGTTCAGACTGAACAACAAGGAACTTTGGGAGTTGACTTGACTGACTGAACAAAAAAGTAAGTGCTGCAGTTGCAGAGCAGCTGGTTGGGCTGCTGCCAGGCTGGGGGCTGTTGTGCTGGGTCTATGTGGGTGCATTCAGATTGTGGAACTTCAGGGCACTAAGAAGGAGGCAATCACACAGTACAGCAACACACAGACCTGAGGTGCTTAGTAGTTTAGGGGTGACTTGAGCCGAGATAAGAACAAGAAGCTGGTACAGTAACTGTTGTGCCTGGAAAGCCAAAGTGTGGTGATGCGGGAGGAAGTGGGGTAGATGGTGGTATCAAAGGACTGTTCCCTGGAATACTAAATTTAGTCTTAAAGCAGTAATTAATTTGTCTTTTAAGACTAAGTTTAGTCATTTTAATCTTCTGTAATCATCAGAAGAATACTGCCTGTAGGAATACTTAATTCTAGAAGTTCAACTGTAATTGTTTTTTTTTACAATTTATTTATTCCCTACAAATCAATCCCAGAATCTCTCAGGTGGGGCACTCAGCTTACATCCATCCCTCCCATTGTAGACTCAGTCCTGACTCTCGGTTGGCCATGCTCCCTCTCCGGTCCAGGCATCGCGCCTCCCCAGACCACCATTCTATTCTGCGTGGATATCCTTGCGACCTGAGGTCAGCTGACACACTCGACTTTGGGTGTGGGGGTAGCTCCTGGATCCCACTGTCACCTACCACGATCAGGCTCCCTTTTCTCATGATCTGGTTTCCCCTGAGCCTCGGATGTGCAATGGACTCCTGCACGCAGGATACACACTCCAGTACCTCCATTGGGCATCCTGCCAAGGCTCTACCCCTGCTACACTGCAAGCCTCTGGTGCAGTGCCCCAGCCTCTGCTGAGGCCACCAGAATAGCGGCTAGCCTAAGCCCCCGCCCCCAGAAAGGAAAGCAGTCCTCTGGATGCTCAATCCTTTCCCATCCTTGCCGACCCCTATGACCCATGTCCATTCCTGAACCCAAGTCACTGGTGCGGCGCAAGGTGTGGTTTCCAGCACCTCAACCCTCAGTGCCACTGGGCCTACCAAATATGTAGTAGTTTTTAAGAATAAATTATTACTAAATGAATATTATACACAGATTTTAAAGTACATATCATTGAATACTTTTGAATGATAAATGAAGACTTTTCAATGCTTCTGTTTGTTTTATATGCAAGCTTGTTCATTTTCATTCTGAACATGGGGCATAACCTTGATTATTATGCACTGTAGATGATAAGAGCATACATAGGCTTCATTAGCCTCTAGCTCCTTCATTACCTTAGTATGATCCTTAGTATGATCACTTCTTTTACAATAACTTTTGCCCTATCAAAATGCTAAGACATTAGTACTGCTCTATCAAACTGTAATGCTCTTCAAAGTACTATTTTTTAATACTACTGAATCATAAAAGAAGATTCCTGTCAGCTGGAGTAGTTTTAGGATTTAAATTAGCCAATCAAGGCTGGGTACATTACCATGCATTTCAGTTCTACTAAGCAAGGACACAGATAAAACAACCAGCAACACCAATGAATTTTAGAGAAGGTAAGCAATCATAAAAAGTGGTTTTTACCTAGAAATAAACATGATGCAAAAAAGTTGGCAGTGTCCCTTTAAGTCTATACTGAACTACATTTTGCAGATGGCTACTGGTCAGTGAACTACATTTACCAGCTCACTTCCTGTCTCTCTCAGCCTAAATGAATTGCCAGCAGTGCCTGGTCTCCATTTCTGAACAACTGGTGTTTCTGCAGCTAAGGTTTACATGTTAAGGTAAGTGCTTATTTTAAAAAGGACATCTTTAACTCCCTGAAATGCAGGAGAGTAATTATGGGGGACAGGAGGCACAAGTCTTCCTCAACAATTTGGGTGATCACATTTGTCACCCCAGCATTCAGCCTTACCTTGCTGCTGCCTGCTGTGGGCTAGGAAATACTGTGGAGCCTGCTGTTGTGGCGGGTGGGTCGGGTTTCACTGGTGAGAGTCGAGAGAGTGACAGACAGAGAGGTGGGTGAAGATGACAGGCGGCGGGGGGCATTGTTTCACAAACTGGTCTAACTGGAACTGGGAGGAGCAGGACTGAGTTGTGGCAGGAAGGAGAATGTGACAGACCACACTAGGAAGTAGTGTAAACATGCACCACCACCACCAGCGAGCGAGAGTCAGGATGACTGGCCTCAAGACCATGGTGCTGTCATGTTTGGTGCATCCCTTCCCTTCCCTTCTGTCTGCCTTTCTGAATGCTGCCATGTCTGCTCACCTTGTCCGAGAGCTGCCTACACCACTTTGCTTACCCAATGCCTCAAGTTGCCTGCTTCATGTGGGACTCGGAGTTGGTCAGGAGTGGTGCAGCAGGGTGGGGTCCACCTGCTGTAAGAGGCTGAATTTTGGTTGGTCGGTCGATGTGTTGGGTTGCACTGAGTGAGCCTGTGGAACTGTCTGCCTGGACTCGGAGGCTGGAAAAGTTTAGAACAGAGAGGAGAGGACAGCAGACTGATTATAAGGCCGTGGCTGCAAGCAGCAACTAGCTGGTAGGACTGAGTCTGGTTACTGGTGGTGCTGTAGCAGGGGTCATGGGCGGGTGAGTAGTGATTGGGAGTAGCAGCAGCAATATTCATGCCACGGACACTATGCAAAGAACTGCTGCAGAAAACAGAGGAAGTGGTGGAAGGGAATTCAGTCTGCACAGTCAGGGTAGTTCTGAGCTGGCAGGGACCACACACATACTATTGGCCATTTAATTTGGTGCCAGTCAGGGTCAGGGAGTGACGGGAAAAGAAGCCTGCTGCAATCTACAAGGTATTCTCTCTTCATGTAGTGTAGTGTGTCTGGAGGGAGTGGGACAGTGGCTGTATGCCTCTACCAGTGACAAGCACAGAAAAACAGCACAATTAGCTTCTCAACTTGAGCTAACATAGCTCTAGTGTGCAAGAAGGCAAGGGTAGGTGGTGTTTAATTTTAATTATGTTTATTGGTGGTCGTCTCTGTTGTGCTGTGTTGGTGCCTGTCTACTGTCTGTAGTCAGTCAATGCTGTGCTGTCTAGTATCTCTCCTGTGTGTTGCCTGACTCTGATTGAGCTAATGTACAGTTGTAACAGCGATGCAGCTACAACAAACCCCTCACAGAGACACAACCTATTTGACAACCACATTGTTGAATGGATTGTTAAAATGAATGTCCGAGACGCTCGACTGCCAGTGTTCGCCGCTCTCCTGACATCTGCTCCCTCCAGAGTCAAGAATCTATAATTCTGGGGAGCAGTGGAAGAGCTCCCTCCCCCACACTAACTCTTGTGTCGCTGTTGCTGTCCTTGAAATGTTACCGAGTGATGTGGTCTGTCCAGCAAACTGTTGTCGCTGTCAAGTCCTTCGACAACTTTGTTGTCAAAGTGGCTTGGTACAGCTGACTGAACCCGATTATGTCTGCTTTGGTAGGGCTGCTTGCTGTAGTTGTGCTGGCTGGGTGGTGTGGGGGAGGGGCTGGGCAGTTATATGGCTAGCCAAACATGCAACTCCAGTGTTTTCTTCTGTGTTATGTTACCAGAGTTAAAGTAATTAAAATTAAATCAAACCCTGCAGGTGAGTGGACTGTGGATGAAGTGGTATGGACACTGTTGGAGGGGCTTGAAAGGTGGGAGATTTCGCTTTTGTTTTGCAAACAAAACAAAAACTGCCAGTGTAGGTGAAACATAGAAACATAGATTTTGACACTCAGATAAGGACTGCTTGGCCCACCTAGTCTGCCCATTTCTCACCTATTGGATAGGCTGCAGATTCTAGTTAACCAACAGCCTACTTCCCACAACCCACCACTATAATTGCATTATGTCTGTCCCATGCATTCTTGAATTTTCCCACTGTTTTTGAACCCCACAACACCCTCAGGAAGGCAGTTCCATGCATCCACCACCCTCTCCGAGAAAATATAATTCCTACGCTGCCCCTGAGCCATCCCCTCTATCTTCAAATTGTGCCACCTTGTTCTTGAACATCTCTTTTCTGAAAGATGCTCCCTCTTGACTTTGTTTATTCCCTTGAGGTACTTGAAATTTTCTATATGTAGCTGTTTCTACTTCAGAATATGTTTAAAGCAGCAGTAACTGCAGCTTTAAACACAATAAAGAGGACAAGCAGCCAGTGACAGCATTGGGGTTTAAAACACGGATTGAATTGGTGACCAACCCACCCTTACCTAATGGGCTGGTGTGGCGGGATACCATCTGACAACTAGCACAGCCTACTCTCACCTCCTCAGTTGGCCACTGAATGGGAACACATGGAGCACATGTCCAATGTACATTACAGGGACGCATGCATTTCCTGTATTGTACAGGGAGTGCAGATGGATCATGTACTGTACAGAGAGAGTGCAGCCTGTGTACTGTACAGGGACCACGCACCCTGTACAGTACACAGCCCCCCTCCTGTACAATACAGGAGAATGACATGCAGCCTGTACTGCACATTGGAAGCATGCTTCATGTCTTCCCATTTGGCGGCACAAGGAGGTGAGAGGTGGCTGTGCCAGTCAGCATATGGTCTCCCGCAGTGTCTTCAGTGTTTCCCTGTATGTATTAGCTTTCAAAACATATGTTGATAGAAATAATGGTATTTTTCCATAGATTTACTTTTTGGTGGGTAGCACAGCACTCACAATCCAAGGCTGGTTGAGAGTAACATTGTCCCCCCAACCTTAACACTAAAATTACTCCTCTGCTGAAATGTTAAATGTAACCTCCTTGCAAATGGGGGTTCCTAGAAATGCCAGTCTAGAGTTTACCTGAGCCCGCTTTGTTCTCTGTCCTTCTCCCACTGTCTCCGGGCTTCTTCTGACTTGGGCTCTAATTTTTCTGGCTTCCCAGGTCCTGTTTGCTCCTCGTGTGTGCCCCAGCTTGCAGTCAAATGAAAATCCAGCCCTCAGGGCTAAACTGCTGACCCAGGCTCCCCACTGCAAAAGCGCTGCCTCCAAGGCAGCGGGAGTCATGTTGCACGCAGCTGCCTTTGATGTGGAGTCGTTGTTTTACGGTCGCCTCGGGATCTGCCATGGGTCCCGGATCCCTTCCACCTATTTGGGACCCGGTCCATGAACAACCTGCAGGCAGACCGCCCAGATGGGAATTAAAGGAGTTCTGACCGGGATCATTTGAGTATGCCTGTGCAGGACCCGGTCATCTGAATAATGCATAACAGTGTGTCTGGCTGCCTCCAGGGTAGCTATGTTCAGCTCCAGCCGAAAAGTAAAGAATTAAAATGTTTACATAATGGAACTGTTGCTGCTTGTTGGGAATATGCTGTGCATGTGGGGAAAAGTGTTTAAAGTTAAAATGAGTACTGTTTCCTGGCAATTCTAGTATCTGGGACTCTGTGTGTCAGCCTGTCAGCTGCTGGAGGAGCTTGCATAAGTGCAATAGCGACAGGAAAAATTGAAAAAACCATGTTTTCATCTGTGCAGCGACTGGAAGTACAGCCTTTAAGCTATAGAACTGTGGGGCATTTGAGGCAAATAATTACTTCTTTCTGGCTGCACCAGGACATTATTCAGGACTGTATCTAATCTACTATAAGGGACAGTGGATAAGCAGCCATTGCCAGCAGTACAGCCAATTGGAATTGCAGCAATAGAAAGCCAGGGACTCTGGGACATTCACTGCATCTTATGGGTAAGCACCCAAGTGCTTATGGGGACTTATAGGACAATATTTAGGCGCAAATTCCACAACCTAATTGTGACTGAAAGTGTTCTGATTGACAGGTCCTTCAGCAACTTGGAGACATGTCACCCCATCCCTGCTACCAATCAGGAGTCTAGCTAGAGCTCTATAAAGAGACAATGTTGCCACTTTGGAGATTCAGAGAGAGATCTTGGAGGCAGCAGAGCAGGCTCCAGCCTGCTGGGAGCCCCATGGGGAAGAGCTCAGCTCCAGCCATGCCATCAGGCCTGGACCACTTAATTCAAGCCCTTTCAGTCTTCAGAAGGCATTTGTTATTTTCTTCAGTTAACAGTTAACTAGTTACAGTAATTGTACTTTCTGCAACAGCTAGTCTGGAGGTTGCCAGTACTGTCCTCCAGAGGCTAGCCTTCCTCTCACGTCGGGGAAAGATGTGGACCGAAGAATCAGATGTCCACTAGTGGTGAGAGCACTGACCAGACCAGATGACATCATGCAGTGGTGAGAGCGCTGCCCAAGTACCTCACGGTGAGAGAGCTGAAAAGTCTTCAGGATGCCTTCGATTGCGGATGAGACCCATGGAGGACCTGAGTGAGTACTTTGTACCCCCGTGCAAGGGAGAAGCTAAGCAAGTAGTCTTAGGCCCTATGCCCCATTAAGAAATGTGAGCTGTTAAGTGTGAAGTATTGAAATCATCGGTCTGGGCTACTAACCCCATAAGAGACTGCCTAGTTCAAGTAATGGATGCATCTTGTCTGTGGCCCAAATGGCTAAGTTGCAGGTGCAGCAAGATGCTGGGCTTAGTGAATCATATAAATGTGTAGCTATGGGTTAGAGTCCTGCCATCGTGGAGCTGTCTGCTAAGACGCACTTGCCACTTCATGAGACAGAGGCCCTAGAGCATATTAATGTCTAAGATACCTTAAAGAGAATGTACCTGTGTCTGCACAGAATTTCATCTAAGAACTCTTGGTATAAGTGTTAAATGGCCAGACATTCTGGTAGGACTCTGCTTGTGTATAATGTTCTTGGTATATAGAATGTACTGGATGTGACTACCTATGACTAAAGTATGGGATGCTTGATAAAGTGTCGGTGCCCACTAACTCTGGATGGATGCCTTTTGGTATATAAAGTACTGGATGTGACCGTGTTTAAACTGTGTTTAGGATGCTTGGCAGAAGCATCACTCTCATTGCATTGATGGGACTTTCAAATATTGTTCTGGATGTAAGATCACATAGTTTGTTCTGGAATGTTCAGAAGTCTGCGAGTGCAGGGCAATACCTGATTTGTTCTGCAAAGTGCAGGGCAATCCCTGCTGTGGTTGTAAATAGTAATTTGCTGCTTTACAAAAATCTGGTTCCAAGTTGCCCCAACCCTCAAATTAATAGCCGGCCACCTCGACCAGCTGCAACTCCATCAGGCCTGCAACATCTTGGACTGTGTATCTGTTTAATCAGTATGGTATGAGATTGTAGGGTTTCTGCTGTATCTGGGACTGGTACCAGTGTGGGAATTATTAATAATTATGTTTAACATCTGATTTATCAGCAGCTAGATAGCCAGGGCTCTGGATGTCTTAAGTCGAATGGTAAAATGTGATTTATGTCTGCCTGTTAATATGTAGCCACCCAGCTGGAGGGTTCACCAGCAAAATCCAAAATGATCTCTGTACATGTGTAACACGGTAAGATAACCTCTACTCCTCCTGTTTCCCTTTCCTAGCTCCTTTATTCCCCTGAAATAAATATCTTCTTCTTGTTGTTGTTTGAAATCCTGTGTGAGCATATTATTAGAGAGAACCTTTAATTCAGAATGTTGAAATGTGGGGAGCTGAGCCTTGGGGCATGTCTGGGGAGGTAACTGGTCATCATGGGTGGTGTAGCAGCTCAGGGGCTACACCCAGCACCATCTCACTGACGTAAGCACCCTGAGTGGAGGCACTGCGAAAGGTTTTAAAAAATGTTGTAAGTTAGAGAACCCAAACCCCTTAGCCTATGTCCAGGTAGTAGGCAGGGTGTAACACTGGGGTGGCACCGCCCAGGGTTACATTAAATACAGCAAGGGAATTATTACTCAGGTTTTATTGTTTTTTCTAAATGAAATGCTGTGCTGGTTTCACTATCAGTGTTTTGTTATGAAAACGCTTCTACTCTGAACCAAGTGGCTAAAATCTTTGAAATACACAGTTTATTTTAAATAAAATCCCTCCTTAAAGTGTCTAGTATGCATTGTGCCTCTAGATTACTTGTTATTTGTCACATTTTACTGATTTAGTTACCTTTAAGTAGTGTTGGGGTGGGGTGGTGGAGGCAGGAGAATTAACAGCAGGAAGATTGTATAAATGAGCAAATTCAGAATGCATTTTCTGTGTGTATCCATTCAGTAACCTATTTAACTATATTTGAAGAGAAAAGACAACAACTTTTTTAATCTGAGAAAATCTGGAGTTACCTGCAGATAAAGGAAGAATTATTTACTGCAGATAATTTAGTGTGTTTGTGGGGAACTGTTTTTTTTTGCAATTAATATATGTTTTAATTAAACGGTTTCATGTGTTAATCCATTTTGTAATCTGGGGATCAGTGTACTTTTTTTCTTTGCTGAAGACTGCATGAGTTTTTATTTTATATGTTAGTGTCTCACTTTTGTTTTATATACTACTTTAGCGGGATCCATGGTTGCGGAAGGGTGATCGGGCAGGGAGCTCTCATGTAGGGACGGTGGTCAGGGAGGTTCTGCTCAGGAAGGAGGGTGGAACCAGCTTTTGGGATGGGTGATTATCTGGGTGTCCAACTCTGGGAGGTTGCTCAACCTGGGAGGGGGCTGGTCTATGGGTGGGAATAAACACAGGGGTCAAGCTGCAGGGAGGGTTGTCTGCTGGGTGAGGCTAGTCCAGGGCATGAAAGAGTGAGCCAGCAGCATAGTGGGTGGCTGGTGTTGGTGGGGCTAGTTCAAGTTGGAAGTGAGGTCCAGCTGCAGGATGGGTGGTTGGATGGTGAGGCTGGTATGGGGCTTCTGGTGGATGTAGCTGTAGGTTGAGTGGTTGGCTAAGGAACTGCTGGTCCAGGGGCTTGGAGGGACAGCTTCAGATATGACCATAAAAACAGAAGTGTGCACAGGGCCAGGGTGCTGGGATAAATTAAGCAGTCACAGTTTGAAAAAAGATCCTGCACTCACCACCACCATATAATATAACGCTGCTCACAGGTCCAAAGTGCCATACAGTTTTATTTAAAGTGCCAGTGTGGCGATCTAAACATGTTTCAGAATCTACTTCATTTATCAATAGACATCTAGAAACTCAAAGTGGTCAAGATCATGGCAGTTGGGGTTCAATGACAAAGTGCAAAATAAATAGCCTGGAGCATAGGAATCCAGGAGCTGCTTTATAGGGTTGGAGGTGGTACTGACGATCACTAAGCAGAGGAGATCTTGGGGGTTGTTATGATCTTAAAGTTGCAGGGCTGTGTGACAAAGCAGTGGGTAGGGCTAGGAGGATGTAGGGCTGCATAGGGAGGGTATCTTCAACAGGAGGAGGGAGGTAGTGGTGTTGCAAGTAATCCCTCATTAGTGCGACCCGACTTACAGAGTACTGTGTCCAGTTTGGAGACTGCACCTTAGGAAGGCCGAGGGTGTGAGGCAGTATAAAGGGCAACTAAAATTGTTCATGGGCTGTGGTAAAAGCCATGTGAGGTGACTGGGATCTCAACATGTAAACCCTGAATGAAAGGGAACATGACAGAGGCACACAAGTACCTTACAAGGATGAACAGGGTGTTGGGTGGTGGCTCCTTCAAATAGGAAAAGCACCAGGACCAGGGGACATGTGATGAAGCTTGTGGTGGGGGTAAGAGGGATGTGAGGAATTATTATTTCATTGAAAGGGTAGTAGACACCTGGAACAGACTGACAGCATTATAGTGGTGGAGGTCAGGAGTGAAAAATGGGGATTAAAACATGTGGCATATAGACATGGGGAATATCAGTAAATAAGCAGGGAAGAGGGAGGACCATAAGGGCCACAAGAGACCATTTAGGTTGCAGAGAAGGACTTCACAGGAGCCTCTGGTTGCAGTTGTTCCGAGGTCTGGAAACCACAGCAGAAGTGTGGCCTAGAGTGAGGGCTCATCAGCAGTGGGGTTTGCAAGCATGCAGTTTGGAAGAAAAAATATCTGACAGTTTCTACGTGTTGGGGGAGCCTTGGTGGCAGTTGTAGCGAGGTTGGGAAACCAGAGTGGGAGAGTAAGAGTGAGGGCTTATCACTTTTGAGGAAGCAGCTAAAAAATAAATAAATGAATGTGTGTCTGTTTTGTATATTGAGAGGTGTGGAGAGGACATAGCAGCAGCATGCTGGAGCACAACTTGGAGCAGCCAGTTGAACAAAGGTTTCTTAAAAAGCCAAAAACTAAAACTGTTAAACAGAAATAAATGATCACTGTATGATAGTGGGGAGAAGTGTGACTAAATGGCAGGTGGTGTGGCTGAGGGATGGGCAACCTGGAGAAACAAAACTAAAACAAGATACTAGTAAGTAATTGCAAACGGCGGGGGTGAGGAATGAGGATGTATGACGCAGTCTACTATGACATTAATCAAGGATGACGTAATAATAACTATATATATAAATGCAGGATTCTGCATGTATACACATACTCAGATAAATGGATTTATCGCACTCCATTTACGTCCACTCGTATTACATAAATTTACTTATATTTATAGCCCAACTGGGCTCTTTCTGTTTACTACTAAGTGTTTTTAATTATGGGCTCTCTGTCACCTCAGGGTTTAAATAACTCTAAAATTGATTAGCGTTTTGCTCATAAAGTTCTAAAACATTGTGAAAATGCATATCACTTGCCTCACTGTGTTTAACAAACATGACACTTCTAGAAAATCTATATAAAATGCTTTCTGTACAGTTAGTATTGTCCCAAGAAAAACTGCTAATCAATTATTTAAAACCCTGCACCTTATGCAGTTCTTTTCCCCATATCCTTTTGTTAGCCCCTGGTACTTTGACATTAGCTGCTGTGCAACTCTACTGAATGCAGTGCTTGCTGCTTTCATGTTCCCCTCAGGGAACCCACTGATTTCATCTGCTTGCCTCCCACCCACAGCTACTTTTAAGCCATTTTCAGGCATTGGCCTTCAGCTGCACTGTGGATTTTCCTTTGTGGCCCCTATCCTGTGCATTTGCTCTCCCAGTCCCTTTCTATCAGGTCCCTCAGGGAACCTACAGTCTGCCACCATGTAGCTTAGCTAAAGGTTCCTCCCACCTACTGCTGGCTGCCCACCTTCCAGACCCTCTTAACCTGCCCCTTGGGGCTCTTCTCATAGCTACTTTGTGGCTTACTGGTAGAGGAGGCATATTGCTCTAGCCTCCTCCCATCCCAAATATCTCCATCTTCTTTCCCACACATGGAGCAGGCTACAGCCTGAACTCTGTGGGTTGAATCAAAGAAACATAGACCTTGATGGCAGATAAGGACCGCTTGGCCCACCTAGTCTGCTCATTTCCTTCCTATTGGATAAGCTGCAGATCCTAGTTAACCAACAGCCTACTTCTTCCTCCCCTCCCACCAGAATTGCCTTATGTTTGTCTCATGCATTCTTTGAATTCCCCACTTTTTTGACCCCAGGACCTCCTCAGAATGGCTATTCCATGTGTCCTCCACCCTCTCTGTGAAAAATACTTCCTCACATTACCCCTGATCCATCTCCTCTCTTTCTTCAAATTGTCCCCCCATCTTCAGATTGTGTCCCTTGTTCTTGCACATCTTCTTTTGAAAGATGCTATCCTCTTGGACTTTGCTGATTCTCTTGAGGTACTTAAAAGTTTCTATCATGTTTCCCTCTCCTCCTTTCCTTGAGAGTATACTTATTAAGCTCCTTTAGTCTCTCTTCATATGGCTTCTGTTGCAGACCTGTTCTTGAAGGCTGGGGTGGGGGGACTGAAGTTTCCTTTAGTTCTGTAAGTGTGCTCCTACACCATCCAGGGAGCTGTTGTGCACATGCAACCCATGCATTTTCATGAGGCCACCAGTCAGCAAGAGGGACCCCTTGCCCTGCTGTCCCAAATCCAGTCTGTTTACGCATGTTGTTGCTAGGCCCACCACCATGGTGAGTAAAGTTTTGCCACTCCCAGTCCTGCTGCTTTATTTATTTTTCCCCATATACATTTTATCCATTGCCTGGTAGTCTTCAGGGATTTACCTTGTTTGGGCTGAGGATCCCAACTGATGGGTACCGTCTCCCGCCCCCATTTTCCTTCTCTCTTTCCCTGGTATGGGTGATACCTATGTCTGCTTTGCATACACATCTTCCCCTGCAGCAGCAGCAGCAAGCTCCCAGGCAGACTAGAAGTGGTCAATGGTGATGGAACCCGCTGCTAACCCTTCCCAGCCGAGCAGCAGCTGTCTCAGCCATGGTCTGCCACATGACAACTTCCAGGACTTGCTTCTTAGCCCAGGTCATCTGTGCCATAGCGGCATCCCTTCTGTTGCCCTATTAAAATCAAAGTCTGACACTCAGGGAGATTTTGGGATGTCTTTTGGTAGCAAGAATCGAGGATGTTGGGTGAAAGGGATGACAGGATCAACTAAATTAAATATAAAGCATGCAGCAGCAACTTGGGTAAAAGATGCCTTTTTCCTCAAAGGTTCCGGTTGGATGCTGACCATACACTAAGGTGTGGGACATTGGGGATAAGACATTGGGGATAGATGTTCCCTTTTAATTGATGGGGGCTGTGGGCTGCATTGTACCACTCTCATGGTGGCTCCTGGTGGTGGATAGTGGTGATGTCTTGGGTGGTGTGGGGGACCTACACGCCACTGGACATCCCCACTCCAGGGCCCGGCTGTGGTGCTTGCTTGTGAGAGGGTGGGGCCAGAAAAATGGAAATTGGGCCTGTTCTAGCCCTGCTGGATGATGGCTGCCTGACCCCACCACCGTGGTCCCAGAATGCACCATCTCAAGTCCACCGTGATTGCCAGGAGTTGTGTTCAAACTTTCTTCCCGTTCCCCAGCTGGGAGGGGCCCTTCTGGTAGGGTTAGATCCAGACCTCCCCAGTAGTGGGACCCATGAACATGACTGGCACTGGAGTATGGCAGTGGGGAGTGACCAGCTGGGCAGTAGAGATGATCACGAGCCTCAAGTGGCGGACTGGTGGCCTGAGTAAGAAGTATAAAAAATGCTTATTAGGCAAATCCAGGTGCTGCCAATTTTTGAGGGAGTGAGGAGTGCCTGCCCAGAGTGCCTGCCCACAGTTCTTTCAAGCTCCATGCAGGCTCGTCCTGTTCTCCCAGAGCTCCATCTGTGTGTTCCTATAAATTACATTTATTTCCTGTGAAAATGCAAGCCTATGTGATAAATTTTTCTGTGAGACTGAACCATTTTCCTGTAAAATACAGGGATCCCTGTAGATTTGGGAACCCTTACTGTGCAACCTGGGTGCATGATGAGATGAAAGCAGTTTGGCATAGTATTTCGAGCAAGGAGCTGTGAACCTTGAGTTCCACCTAATAAATTAAGTGTAGTTCCACTATTTGGTTGTTTTGATCATGTTATTTTATTTTTTATTTTTAGGCATCACTCAGAATCGGATCTGATGAGCAGGTCTATGGAGCAGCTTACATCATGTCAGATAAGTATTCTTTATCTGTTTTGCCTTTCCTGTCTTTACTTTCCCAAAGAACTACAGATCCTTTGTGACCCTTTTTGATTCTTATTTTACAAGTCCTCTCTATTTGGAATCCTTGCTTTAGGCTCACCTAGTATCAGGTAAGCAAAACCTTTAATCCCTGACTATATTTGATGGGGAATTATCCTCCACACCCTAGTTGTATTGCTGCTGTTAATGTCTCAACACCTACTCTCATACAGAAGGCAGTTCTTTACAGGTCTGGGCAGACATTCTGCCTTACCTGTTTTCCATTGCCACCTTCTGTCATCTGGCCCTTCGAGTTCTCCTGAGGGTTGACACATATGGCAGGAGGGAGTGGCTTGTGCTTTTCCACAATTTACTCCCAGTTCCCTACACTGGGGCGAGCCCTTGTTCCCACATCTCTCCCTTCTACTGCCCTTGACCCGCACTACCACCTTACCATCACCAGGTGGCAGTCATTTGATGGAGTGTGCAGGTCCCTCACTCACCACCGGGAAAGGAGAGCAGCCATCAGGGCGCAATCCTTTCCTCCTTTCCCTGCTAACCCCATCAACCTGGCTCATCACTGAACACTGGTTGCCAGTGTAACAGGAGGTAGAGTGCCAGTGCCTCAGCAATCCATGCCACAGTGCCTAGAAACATAGTCTGACAGCACATAGGACTGATTGACCCAACCAGTCTGCCCTTCTCCTCTACCTACTGTAACACCTCAGACCTACTTGATCTCTGCCTCCCTCCTTTAACACTAAGGTTTCCTTGTGTCTGACCTATGCCTTCTTGAATCCTATTCAGTTTTGCCCCCACCAGCTCCACTTGGGGCTGTTCCAGGCATCCACTACATTGCCCCTGAGGCCTACCCCTCCAGCTTAATAGCATTAGCCCTTATTGTTGAGTATCTTTTTCTCTGAAAAGACTTACCTCTTGAACCTTATTTATCTGAGTGAGATATTTGAAAAGCCGCTGTCATATCCACTAATTCCCACTTTTGTCCAAGGTTTACATATTAAGGTTCTTCAGTCTCTCCTCATAGGGCTTTAGACCCTGCACCATTTTAGCTGCTCTCTTTTGAACTGCCTCTACTCCATGTCCTTCTGGAGATGTGGTCTCCAGAACTGGGCACAGTAATCTAGTATCACCACCTCCTCTTTCTGCTGGTGATACCCTCCCCTATGCAAACTAGCATCCCACTAGCTCTCCCACTGCCTTGTCACATTTTTAGCCTCAGTTAGGTAATCGGCTGTGGTTACCTCAGGCCTCTTTGCTGTTTGGTGGTTACAAGTACCTCTCCACCCTGGGTTTCTGCACGCCAACTGCATGATTTTGCACCACATTGAAATTTAGAAACCACCCTCTTGACCACTCCATAAAGCTTGCTTAGATCCCTATTCATTCCCCCAATCTCCAGCTTCATTGCATGCCCTCTGGTTCTGGTGCTTTCCTCACTGGAAAGAGATCCTGTCCTGTACCCTGTTTAACCTCATGAGTACTTGTAGATCTCTATGATGTTCCCTCTTGATTTCCTGGCTGCCAGAGTATAGATCTCCATCTCTCTCTTCATAGGGCTTTTGTGCAACTCCTGCACCATATTAATTCTCTAATGATTGAAAATACCCCATTCAGTTTAACAAGTTAAATGTTTAGAAAGACTATTGTATAATTTGGGCCATTAATTATGTACCAGTTAATAGGAATTTCATGGCATGCATCATTGACTTTAATGGGTATGTTAGTGGCATTTAATAGTCTATTCACACAGTAGTGGAGCAGGTGTGTTCACACAGCAGTGGAAGTAGCTGTGTTCACACAATAGTTGAAGTAGGTGTGATCTGTGGAGCAGTACTCCATAAAGTTCTACCTGGATTTATTTCTGCTTTTCCTGGTAACATACATCAGCCCTGTGATCTCACTGTGACATCACAGCCTCTGCTTTTCGGTGACATACATCAGCCCTGTGATCTCACTGTGACATCACAACCTCTGCTTTTCCAGGTAATATGCATGGGCCTGTGACCTCATTGACATCACAACTAAAAGGGCCATATGACCTCACTGTGACATCACAACCAAGAAGAGTCAATCGCGTGCTGCTAAATTGGATCACTTGTGATATCACTGAGGTCACAATGCTGCTGAGCATACCCAATAATATCAGGTAAGGATCTAGTAACTTTTGTGGCACTTGTTCACTGGCACCTTGGCCGGGGGTTACTGGTGCAGCAACCCAGGAGCAGTTCTCCTACTTAATAGCCACTCATAGTGTCTCTTCTGAATACAATCACTGCTAACACTCATGCCCCATACCAAGCTGCTGTGTGTCCAGTACAGACTTGGAATTGACTAGCGATGTTTACTGCAGAAAAATATTACTGTTGATAGTTCACAGGACAGCAATTGGGGAACCTGAAAGTCCTTGTTGGACTGTAGTATTGGGTGGGGATGCAACACGAATGCTGAAACTCTGCTGTTTCCCCCTCCCCAAATCTCAGTCTTTCTGGTATTGTGATACCCCAACCCACCCACTGAAAGCTGTTGCTGGGCTTTATAAGTTTCCTTGTTTTGATGCTGTCCTTGGGATCACTACCTGTTCTACTTTCATTGGGAAACCAGTCCTTTTTTTATGTTGGCTCGCGCTATGCAGCCAACACATTACGATATTAGCACATTTGGAGTGTGATCACTGTGGGGCGAATACAGGACACACACACCAGTAGGTGGGTCCCTCATTTCCCAATGCAGCTGCAGGCACCAACACTGGCAACACATAAACGGGCCACCAGATCCAAAAGGTCAGCTGCAATGAGGCCAAGCTTCTCACGCCCAGCGGTGTGCCTTTCTGGTAGTCAGTTACAATAAAAACATGGCAGCATGCTGCCGCAGAGTGCCCCAACCCACTTCATTTGCCAATGGAGAGCCCACTCCACATTGGCATAATCAACCCCTCCCTCCCATTTACAGTGTGTGCCGGTGCCCAATCCCCTCGGCATCATGCTCTCTAGTTTAATTTGCCAAATGGGGGCCATTCTCCATCAGCATAATGTCCCCTCTCATTTGTTGTGTGCTGACAGGGTGCCCAATCCCTGTCAGCTACAGAACCCCCAAAAAACTCAGGTGGCACGCTGGGAGCCCACTCCAGAGTGCCAAATAAATCTCTCTGTAAAAGAAAAAACATTCTGCGATGTTTTGTTTTATTTTATTTTACACCTGCAAAGCAGAAAACAAACCTCGTTGACTCTGGTGGCCTCTGCAACCCTCACCCACCCTTTGCACCTGCCTCCCCACACCCCTCACCCCTCACCCTTGCTTACCTCCGGAGCCCGCATGATGATCTTCGTGGACTGAACACGCTCTGCACTCTTCATAGTTTTAACTGAAGAAATGCCGTAAGCTGTATAATGGCATAAATGAAAAATTACTCACCTTAGTAATGTTGTTTCTTCTAATGGAGTCTTGCTATATTATGACATATGCAGTGAGTCCCAACCTTTGAACTGCTCGGTGGTAAAGAATTAACTTTCCATGTCAGGCATGGAGCTGAGCTCGAGCTCGGTTGAAAACTCTGTCTGTTGTTCTTCAAACTCAGACTGTCAGATCTTTATGAGCTAAACTCACTAAGGTCCTGTGGAAGCTGCAAACCTACACTAGCCAACTGGCTACTAAATATAGAAACACATTTTTGGTCCCAAGACTCAAGACTCAGGAGACCCAAAAATGAAAAACCTAACACCCAGTCACCCCCAAAAAGGGAGGGGTGAAAAAACAAGGTGGGCATCTACCAAGTGCCAACACTGCACTGCCCACCCACATCCCAAAAACAGAGGTTCTGAGAGGGGCAGGCGGGGGAGGTCATAATATAGCAAGACTCCATTAGAAGAAACAACATTACTAAGGTGAGTAATTTTTTCTTCAAACAACATGAAGTCTTGCTATATTATGACATATGCAGACTACACAGCAGTACCTCCATGGAGGAGGGACAGAACCTACTTAGGAAATAGGCTCTGAAGCACAGCTCTGCCAAACCGAGCATCACTCCTAGCCTGGGTGTCCAGAGAGTAATGCTTGGTAAAAGTGTGAACTGTTTTCCAGGTAGCTGCTTGACAAATCTCTAGAATAGGGATGTCCCTGGCAGCAGCCAGGAAGCAGCTGTACCTCTGGTAGAGTGAGGCCCTCAGGCCTGAGGAGGAACCTTACCCAGCTTTTCATAACAGAATTGGATACAAGAGACAATCCACCTGGCAATGGATCTTTTAGTGGCAGGTTTCCTTTACCAACCTCACCATAAGTGAGGAACAGTTGGAGGGAGTCAAACCTGTGACCCTTGTGTACGCTCAATGTAGTAACTAAGGGCTCTCTTCACATCTAAGTTGTGCAGCCTCCTCTCACCAGAGGAGGAATGGTCAGTGAAGTACACTGGAAGAGAAATAGATTGATTAAGGTGGAAATCTGAAACCACCTTAGGCAAGAACTTCCTGTTAGTCCTGAGGACCACCTTATCTCTATGAAAGGCGATAAAATCAGGCTCCACTGACAAAGCCTGTAATTCACTTATCGTCCTGGCAGAAGTGATGGCTACCAGAAAGTTCAGAAACACAGTCTTCCAAGTCAAATACTTAAGCTCTACTGAAGACAAGGGCTCAAAGGGAGGTTGCATAAGCTGAGCAATGCAAACATTAAGATCCCAGGCAGGGGCAGGATCCCTGAATGGAGGGTTGGTGTGAAGCAATCCCTTAAAACTTAGAGAATACAGGATGACCTGAAAGAAGAGGGTTTACCTGCTGAAATGAAAGCAGACACAGCTGCCAAATGTACCTTTAGGGTAGCTGGTCTGAGCCCCAAAGTGTTCAAATGTACCATATAATCCAGGACTGTGGGTAAATCAGCAGATTCTGGGAAATATGCTTCCCAGAGCACCATATGGAAAACCTCTTCCATTTGGAATTGTAAGTAGCCCTGGTGGAAGGCTTCCTATAAGCCTTCAATATATCCATTACACCTTGGGAGAGGTGTAGATCAGCAAATTCTAACTCTTCAGGAGCCAGGCCTTAAGATTGAGAGATTTGAGGTTGGTACCAAACCCTTCCCTGAGCACAGGTTAACAGATTGTGAATCCTGGGAAGACACAGGAAGATGGACTGCTAAGGACAGTAGGAGGGTACCAGGGTTGTCTGCCTAATCTGGAGCAATCAGAATCACTTTGCAGGATTGAGATCTGATTTTGACTAACACTATGAACAGGAGAGGGAAGAGGGGAAAGCATAGAAACTTCCCTTCCCAATTGAGAACTAGGGCATCCAGAGGGACTGAGCCCAACACTGGGGCCTGCAGCAAAAAAAGGGAAGTTGGTGATTGTCTGGGGCTGCAAAAGATCTATCTGCGGGTGCCCCACCTGGCAAATATTACCTCCAGGACCAGGGGATCCAGTGACCATTCGTGATGGCCCTGGGAAATCCTGCGAGAGCATCTGCCAGGACATTGTCCTTGCCTGGGAGGTGAACTGCCATAAGGAGGTGTTCAGGCAGTAAGCCAGAGACAACAACTTCATTGCTTCAGTGCACAAGGCTGTAGACCGAGTGCCTCCTTGCTTGTTGATGTACCACATTGTAGTGGTGTTGTCTTTTCTGACCTGTACAACTTTGTTCTGAACAGATTTGGAAAAAGCTTGAAGTTGTAGAAAACTGCTCTGAGCTCCAACAGGTTGATGTGGGCAGAGATTCCTGAGGGGACCAAAGTCCCTGGGTAGTGAGGTCACCCATGTAAGCTCCCCACCCCAAGAGGGATGCATCTGTAGTAAGTATAAAGAGTGAGACTGAGTGACAAAGGAAACCCCTTGTCTCAGATTGCTCTGATCCTGCCACCATTATGAGGGCTTGGATCAGGGTTCGAGTCACTGGGATCAATTTGGTTAGAGGGTCCTTTCTTTGAGACCAAAAGGCTCTCAAATGGAACTGGATGTCCCTCATCTGAAATCTGGCTCCTTGCACTACTGCTGTAGAAGCAGCTATGTGCCCTAGGAGCTGTGAAAATGCTTGCTGGTCGAGAGACCTGCAGGGTGAATGAGGAGGCCAGGGAGACCAGGGTCCTTGCCCTGTCCAAAAGAAGGAAGGCTCTGGCTTCCTCTGCGTTCATTCTGTGCCTATGAAGGTGAGGGCTGTACAGGCTCTAGAACTGACTTTGGAAGATTCAGAAGGAAACCTAGAGAGGTAAGCAGTTGCTGAGTTATCTGAAGATGTAACTTGACTTGGTCTGGAGACTGGCCTACTATGAGCCAGTCATCCAGGTAAGGGAAGATGGCAATTTTGCCTTCTTAGGTAGGCAACTGCTACTGCCAGGCATTTGTGAATACCCTTGGAGCAGAGGTGAGGCCAAAGGGCATTGCTCTGAACTGGTAATGGCCTGAGGGCAGCTTGAACCTGATTTACTTTCGTGGGAGCTTCTGATGAGAATATGGAAGTAGGCATCCTTGAGGTCCAGGGACTCTAGCCAGTCCCTGGCCTTAAAGAGGGTAGAATAATTCCCAGAGTCACCATTTTGAATTTTGGTTTTAAAGGTGCTTGTTTAAGTATCTGAGATCCAGGATGGGCCGCCATTCTCCTGTCTTTTTGGGGTAAGGAAGTACCTGGAGTACAATCCTTTGCCTTGGTGTAGGGGTGGAACCTTTTCTACGGCTCTGAGAGCCAGGAGGGTAGAGACTTCTGCCTCTAGGGCAAGTGCCTCTGATGGATTTGCAGGTGGAAAGGATCTGGTTCTCATCTTTGGAAATTTTTGAAGCTGAGAACCAGTCCCTGGCTTACTACTTCCAGGACCCACTTGTCTGATGTCAGAGACTTCCAGTCCTGGACAAAGTAAGCCAGCCTGCCCCCTACAGGTGCCGAGAATCGACCCTGGGCACCCCATCAGGGTGCCTGTTTGGCAGGGGCTTTAGGCTGAGGGGTGGAAGCAGGCCTGCTTGTACCCTTCTGCCTCTCCCTCTAAGAACCCCCTCTGGGTGTAAGCTGAAGAGGAGGCCTGGGCTTGGTAAAAGGCCTGAAAGGCCTGCCCCTGCCCCTGGAAGGCTGCCTTTGAGGTGGCCTGCCTTTCCTTGGCCTGTGCATTCCTATAGGTGGTCCTATACTCATCCATTTTCTTCATGTATTTCTCTGTCTGCTTCCCAGAGAATTACCCACAACAGGAAAATCCATGGCCTTAGTCTGGGTATCCTGCAACAGGCTAGTACAACTGAGCCAAGCCATTCTGCGAAATGCCAAAGATGTAGCCATGACTCTTGATGACACATCATTAGAGTCCACTGCAGCATGGAATTGCACCTTAGATGCCTCAATACCATCAGCAGCCACCTGCTCCAACTCCTTGGCAAGCTGGCCAGGGACCTGTTTTGCTAGAGCCATAACAGTATCCCATCTGGATTTCTGATATCTAGCAACATAAGCCATATAATTTGCCTGTCTGAGTCCCAAGGATGCTGCCATGTACTGTTTCTTTGCCATGGCATCAATCCTCCTGGAGTCCTTGTCAGGGGATGTGAGGCCAAGGAATGTTTGCCTTGTCACAGGCTGCAGCCTGCACTACCCCAACATGGCTGCATTGTTGTGTAAGGAACTCCGTATCAGAGCCTGACAATGTGTACCTCCTGTCCATTCTCTTATCAACAGGAGGTATAGTGTGAGAGAGTTTTAGAATTTTTACTGTCTGTTTCCCAAAAGATTTATGCAAAGGAATAGACAGTCTCCTGGACTCTGGGATATCCATCATTTCCACATAGTCAGGTTCCTCTTGATCATCCACAGCTTCCTCCATAGGGAGCTGGAGGGTTTCAACCACTTTTTATAAAACATAAAATGAGAAGGGACTCAGAAAGCCTAGGAGGAGACACTCCTGAAGGTCTGTCTGGGGAGATGTCCGGTTCAATGGGCACATCTAGACTTTCAAATCACATTCACTCTCCTCATACTCCTCTTCCCCTCCTCCGGTTCATAAAATTCCTCTAAATCATACTCTTGAACCCGGTGGAACCAGCCGAAAAATCAGCTTACCTGATGGTGCCGGTTCGGTCGGAACAGGAAAGCGACTAGACAATTTTAATCGCTTGGCTATTTCTTCAGCAGTTGGAGAAGAAAGTTTTGGCTCCACACCAGCTGATTTCCTTGTCCTTTTGCTGGAACTGACTCCTCGAATTGGCTCTCCTTTTGCCAGAGGAAGTCTACGCCCTGGTCAGGGGCACTCCCTCCGGTTTGGTTGGAACCGAACCGGGCTGTCATCGGTCAGCGGACTGCTAGCCTCCCTTTCCTGAGCCTACCAACTCTCTTATCCAGGGTAGCTGCAGGAAAATGTTTGCAAATCTGGCAGTCTGCACTGAGGTGGTCAAACCCAGACAATAAACACAGGTGGTGTGGGGTCAGCCTTGGCAAAGGCTTTCCCACAGACACTGCAGTGTTGAAACCCAGTGGGCCCAGTTTTTCTTTTGGGTTTCTCAGACATAGTGCCAATCCTAACCAAACTTGCCAGTTTATGGCAATCCGCAACAAGACCCTCTTATCGGTTCCCAACCATGTCACAGGTCGTGGAAAAACTGTAATAAAATCCGTTTTTTTTAGAACCGATAAGAACAGTAACCACACTCTAAAAGACAGATTAATATATTTCAAAACAACCTGATCGGTTCAAACCGAACCGATAACCGTTCTACAAGTTCCACAAGAAGAATTAAATGTAAAAGCTATCTAGTACTTACAATACCACAGACAGAGCTTGAACTGACTGGTTGCGTTTTAAATTAGGTCAAAACCGAGAAAATAATACTTTAACCCGACAAAATGAACCGAGCAGAAGGAGAAAATCTCCAGGCGACTGTTCAGTGGCGGAGTAAAAATCTGACAGTTTAAGTTTGAAGAACAACAGACAGAGTTTTCAACCGAGCTCGAGCTCAGTGTTCCATGCCTGGCATGGAAAGTTAACTCTTTCACCTCGGAGCAGCTCGAGAGTTGGGACTCACTGCATATGTCATAATATAGCAAGACTTCATGTTGTTTGAAAGGGTTTTTCAACTTTGGTGCATATCGCAGCCATTTTTGGGAATTTTGGCACCAGATTTTCAACATAGGATTATGGGACCCCTCCTCGTGGAATTCAGTCACTGCCATCGTGTTTCTCGGTCCCAAAGGTGTTTTCACGGTCACTGAGTGGACTCACCTTTCGGGACTGATTAATGAAATGACAGTGCCACTGTTCATAGGTGGTCTCTCAAAACCTAGTGGCAAATTTGGTAAAAGAAATCAAAAATGGCTGTTTAAAGTGTGCGTTGCGCAGGTTTCACACACGCTCGTAACTTCATCAGATTTGTAATATTTTCCTCCAGATTTTCAAAATTGCTATTTTTCCACACCTTCTTATGAACAGTACAGCTATCATTTTACATATCCTGGCGAAATGTGTTTTCACATGTTAAATTGCAGAATAAGCGCCAGTCGCTGTGTGAAATCAGTTTTGGGACAGTTTGACAAAATGGCGGTGACACTGTTTATCGGCAGAGGTCCTAAAATGCCTATGTTGAAAATTTGGTGACGAAAGTCAGTAAAATGACTGTGTTACAAGCGTCGTTGTGCAGTTTCACGCACCCTTGTAACTTTCAAATTTGCAATATTTTCATGCAGATTTTCAACACTGGCATTTTTCACATCTCCTTATGAACTATACAGCTGCCATTTTTCACATCCTACTCAAAATGTGTTTTCGCACCTGTGGCTCAGAATGGCGTGGTCGCTATGGAAATCAACATTTTGGGACAGATTAACAAAATCACAGTGCCACTGTTTATGAGGGAGGTCCCAAACCTATGTTTAAAATGTGTCTCTTCAGGGTGGGGGTGAGGTTGGCGTCAGTTCAATACTTCTCTGCCATTCTATTATGCATCTCTAACTCTTGCACTACCAATGCCAATGCCAGCGAGACAACATTCGGCACTGACAAATGCTTGTCTTGTTTATGCCATCCTCTGATCACTGCATGTCCGACTTCCAAGGAAACTAGAAACATAGAAATTGTTGGCAGATAAGAACTGCTAGGTCCTACACATTGTATGTGGCCACTGACCCTATGTGATAAATGGCTTTTCATCACTCCCTCCCTCTCAAGCTTCCCTTGTGCCTGTCCCAAGCATGCTTAAACTCCTCCACTACCTCCTGTGGCAAGACTATTCCAAGTGTAGACTACCCTTTCAGTACAGGAAAACTTCCTCACCTTACCTCTTAATTTACCCCCTTCCAATTTCACATTGTGACCTCTTGTTCAGTACTTTTTCTACATTGGAAAGGGTCCCCAGCCTGCACCTTGTTTATGCCCTGAGGTACCTGAAAGTTTAATTTTGTCCCCACCGCTGTCTGTTCTCCTCCAGTGAAAACATATTGAGGTCCCTTAGTCTCTTCTCACATGTTTTGTGGTGTAAGTCCTGCACCATCTTTGTTTTCCCTTCTGGATAGTCTCCACCTTATCTGTATGTCCTTGGCAGGTGAGGTCTCCAGAACTGCGTGCAGTACTCCAGGTGAAGCCTTACCAATATTTTATACAACGTCATCACCACTTCCGCCTCCTGCTAGTGATACCCCTGCCTATGCATTCCAGCATGCCATTGGCCCTCCCTGTCACCTTTGTACACTGCTTTGACACCTTAGGGTCATCAGAGATGATCACCCTAAGTACCTTTCCTTCTTGGTGACAGTCAGCTCCACCCCAACCTGTACCTCTCCATGAGGGTTCCTCTACACAGGTGCATTATTTTGCACTTCTTTGCATTGAACCTCAGTTGCCACATCTCCAACCATCTTTCAAGCTTCTCCAGGTCCCTCTTCATTTTCTGCACCCTTTTGGAGTATCCACCCTGTTGCAGATCTTGGTGTCATCTGCAAATAGGCAGACCTTACCTTCCAGACCCTCTGTAATGTCACTGATGAAGAAATTGAATAGGACTGGTCCTAGTACTGATCCCTTTGGTACCCAATGGTCACCTCCTTTCCCCAGATTGTACCCCAGTTACCATCTGTTTCCTGTCTGTTAACCAGTTCCTAACCCAGTTGACCACCTTGTCTCCCTTGCCCAAAGTGCTCATCTTGTTAATCAGCCATCTCACGATGGGACGGTGTTGAAGAGCTTTGCTGAAATCTAGGTAGGTGACATCTACCACCCCCTCTGATTAAGTTCCTTAGTCACCCAATCAAAAAAACGATTAGATTTGTTTGACATGACCTTCCTGCCGTGAATCCATGTTGCCTCAGATCCTGAGCACCACTGGATTCCATATGTCCACTATCCTTTCTTTCAGCAGTGCCTCCATGATCTTTCCCACCACTGAAATGAGGCTGACTGGCCCCTCCTCCCTATTGTGGCTTTTGTGCAGGCGGGACTACATGTGCCTTCTCCAGTCCTCTGGAATGACACTCATGTTGGGTGACTCTGAATAGGGCGCCAGAGGTGCTACTAGTTCCCTTAGAGCTCCGTTAATATCCTCAGGTGGATGCCATCTGGCACCATGGCCTTATCCACTTTCAGCTTTGTGAGTTCCTCCAGAACTCTCTTCATATGAATGAACTGGTGTTCACCTCCCCCACCCATGGCCTCTACAACCAAACTGTGGTCCTTGATTCTCCCCTCCTTAGTAAATTCTGAGCAGAAGTGTTTGTTCAGTGTTTCTGCCTTCTCAGATCCCCTCCTTACACTCCCTTCTACCATTTTAGCCTCCACCCAGCCCTCTGCCGGTTTTTCTTCCTTCACTGATGTACCTATAAAATACCTTATCTCCTTTGCTTACAGGCTGCGCTAAGCCCTCTTCTGTCTACCTTTGCCTCCTAACAGCCTTCCTGCTTCCCTTAGACATTCAAGATGCACACCTCCCTGTCCTCCTGCCTTTGGCTCCTCTTATTTCCTGAAACTTGGCCTTTTAGCCCTGACTTTGTCCTGCACCTCGTTGGAGAACCTTAGTGGTTTCCTCCTCCTTTTCCCTTTGGCCACTGTCCTAATGTATTGGTTTGTTATATCCACTATGGCTCCTTTCAGTTTCTCCATTGTTCTTTCACCCATCCTACTACTTCTCCTTCCTCAGGCCTGCTTGTATACATCTACCCATTTCAGTGAAATTCACCCTCCTGAAATGTAATACTCTTCCCTTGTGTGGCTCAATTGAGTCCATGTCTCCATGCTGAACCACACCATGTGGTGATCAATGGACCCCAGCTGCCCTTCCACCTGTAATTCTTTGACTTTGTTTCCATTGGTCCATACCAGGACCAGAATTGACTTGTCCCTGGTTGGCTCATTCACCAGCTGCCCAAGTCCAACCCCTGTAGGGATTCAAGGTTGGCTGTGCTTCTGGCTGAAACAGCCACCTGGGTGGCCCAATCCATGTCCGGCATATAAAATGCCCCAGTAGCAGGATTTTGCCTTTAGCTGCCATGTCGTTTATGTTCTCCATTGTTCCTGTCTACTTCTCCTTCTGCGTGAGGTCTGTAGATTACCTCAGTGCGTATTGCTGTTCCATTCTCTGCTCCAGGATGACCCACATTACCTTGGCCTCCCCTGTCTTCCTTGAACTTTTGTAGCCTTTATACCATCTCTGATGCACAGGGCTACTCCCCCCTTATTACCCTCCCTGTCCCTCCTGAACAGTGTATAGCCTGGTACATTGACTTCTTAGCCACGATTAGCAGAGTACCATGTTTCTATTACTGCTGCTGTGTCAAGGGTCTGCATCCACCAACAAGGCCTCAGGTCTGGAACCTTATTTCCTAGGCTATGGGCATTCATTATCATGACCTTCCATGTTTTACATTCAGCCCACCCTCTGCTCTTGTTCTCCTCTCCGAATCCCCCGGTTCCTTTTCTATGTGCTTTTGCCCCCATATCATTGTTATACATTTTTCACCTGCCCCTCCTGCCTGCTTTAACTGTACCCGTAGTCAACTTATGTTCCTGCATGTTCCATGGGGAGTGTTCCTAAGTCTCCTGGCTCTCCCCCTTGGCCAGTTTAAATACTTCCTGCTGAAGCATGTAAACTTCTCACAAAGGACCAAGATCCCTTCTTGGACAGATGCAGGCTGTTTCCTTATATAAGCCTGCATCTGCCCAGGTCAAACCTCAGTCCTCTATGAAGCCAAAACCCTCCCTTCCACCAATCCTTCAACCAAGAAATTGAAGGTATGGATGTGGAGTGCCTAACTTCCCATGTGCCCCGGACAAGTAGCACCTCTGAGAATGAGACTGAGCATGCTATCTGTTTCAGGTTTCCCTGGCTTCCTGAAATCACTCTGGACTCTAACTCTACCCATCTCCTGGCCAGGTCATTGTCCCTTGTGGACAATGACATCCAGCTATTCCCTCCTAGCTACTGCCATAACTATCCTATGGATCATTCCCATCCTCCATGCAGCGCTTCTGGGAGGCAATTGACCTCCTGTCTCCCCCCCTGCTAGGTGACCCTAACTCCACTCCTCAGACAATAGTTCACCACTAGGAGAAGCTTCCCCTCCACCAGGGTTCCCTTCTTCCCTTCCCTGGGGCCCCATCCTGGAGAACCGTCCCATTCTCCCTGGTCCCAGCCTTGGGTTCCCTGGTGGGGCTTTTCCACAGACACTGTATAAGTAGTCCCTTTCTTTTATGCTGTCCTCTGATCGCTGCCTGTCTGGCTTCCAAGGAAAAAGTGATGAGGTAAGTGCTCTCTCTCTAGGTTTTGAGTGCCTACTCTCACTTGGCCCTCTGCTATATGGCATTCCTCCAGCACAGTATTTCTTCCACAACCCGTAGTTTACTTCTATGCTGTCAGTGACTGCTACTTAATTGCCTGCTACTCTGGTTTCCTACTATGCCACTATTGCAGGCTCCTTTATCGTCTGATTGGGCTTCCGCAGTGCTATCATTGGTGGCTCCTTCATTACTTATCAGGCTTTGGTAACTTGCTCTGACACCATAGAGGAGGAGGACAAGAAGCCAGCAGTCTGGGGAAAGAAGCCTTATTGGACCCACCAGATCACGAGGGATACTCTATTTTAAAGGAATGGGCCTATAGCCCTAAGCCTACACTAGCTTACTGAACCACTGGCTAAATCATATTTAAATAAGACCACCCATAGTACTTGTTTCATTTCTTTGTCTCTTTTTCTTGTTGTTTTTACTTCTAGACCTTTTTTCCTCTCTCCTCACTTTTGCCTTAATCCTTAACTTCTCTAAATTACCTTTTACTTAATTTCTGGGCTCGCACTTTAACTCTTGTACCTCCAACAGGTACTTCCCATACTTTGACTGCATCACTGTTATTTTAAAGGAACAACTGGACATCATCCTGAGACCCCATCCCAGGCCGTGGGGCTTGGTAGGAGAGCCCTACTTATTATCTATACTAAATGAGTGAGTTGTAACAGAAGATGTTTATGGTTGCATAACTTTTGAAGAACAGACAGATGATATAAAATAGTAACAGGAAAGTATAGCATAAAAGAAAATATATTTTTACCAGTACAATAACTAAATACAGTTTTCCTCTAAGATACAATGCCTTTGAACATGTTGATTTTCATGTGGTGTTTACCATCTGGTATACCTAAATGCATCCAAAGTAACTGGGATTAATATGATAATTAGAGTATTGTTACACAAAAGAAGGGAACTTGCACATGAGAAGGTACAGCTAGACTTGTTTTTAAGTCAAAAGAACCCCTAATGGATTGTTTATGCCTTACATTAGGCTATAAGCAACAAAATATGTAAATGAGCATGTTTTGTTATTAGTTTCTTTTTAGAAGATTCTATTTACAATGTAAACAGAATGTTTCTAAAAAGACATCAAATCAAAACATGCACACTTATATTTCCTTGCATGTACTTTAGGAGGTTATCGGTTTATTACCAGTATTTGGTGTTTTGAAGGCTAACTTGCATTTTTGTTGCAATTTTGAATGGCATTTGAGAACAAATTGAGATGTTTTCACTGGATAAAACTGGTGTTCCAAGTAAAATAGAAGGCAATTTGAAGTACTTCAAAACAATTGCAAAAACTGAGAAAACTTTAATTTGAAGGCATTCATTTTAGGTGGAAAAGAAGGGTGTTTAAGGTACAATTGAAGGGTTTGTTCAGAATAGTTTTTACCACTCTTTTTCCTTCTTTTTGAAGGCTAATTAGCATTTTTGTGCACTTTTGAAGGGCATTTGAGAACACAGTCAGACATTTTCACTGGATAAAAACTGGTGTTTGAGGTACAATTGAATTCAGTTTGAAATACTTCAAATAATGTGCCATTTTTTCAAAAACTGATGACTACCTGAATTGAATTTTAAGGCCTTTGTTTTCTGTGTGTGGCATCCAATTCAGTGAGGCATTGAATAGGCCTGCCAAGGGCCCACCAGGATCTGTGCTAGCTCCTTCAGTACCCTTGTGTGAATGCCATCTGGCCCTGGTGCCTGGTCCACCCTCAGCACTCTCAAACCCTCCAGCACTCTACCCTCTGTGATCCTCAGATCGCTACTCCCTCCTCAGCCTTTACTGCCCCCCACCCCCTTGGGTAGCACTCCCCTTTCTCAGTCGTAAATACCAAGCAGAAGTAACCATTGAGTGCTTCTGCCTTTCTCCCTTCTCCACCCATCACCCATCCTTCTTAATCCTTACTGTCTGTTCTTTACAGCTCCTTTTCTCCCTGAAGTACCAGAAGAAGCTTTCTGCCCTCCTTAATGCCTTGCACCAGCCTGAGCTCTTTGGTGACTTTTGCTATTCTACTGCCCTTCTCACCTCCCTTGCCTACAGAAGGTACTCCTCCAAATCTTCCCTCCTGATTTCCTGTATCTCCTAAAGGCCACCCTTTTCTCCTCACCTTTCCACAACCCCCTGCTCATCCAGCTTGGCCTTTTGCTCTGACCTTTTACTCAGAGTCCTGCTACAGGAACAGGTAGCCTCTAGTATCCCTTCCTAATGAGCTCCCATCTCTGATCTGTGTCCATACTAGGCTGGATCCTGACCAGGTACCCACTCACTACCTCTCCCACCTTTGCGAAATCCGCCCACCTGAAATACAGCACCTTTGCATTGGATGCCACCCCTCTTTGTCCATAATCAACCTGAACCATACTGAGTGATGGTCACTCCCTGCTAGTGGTTCACCCACCTAATATCCCTCACAAACTCCCCATTTCTGAGCATTAGGTTGAGGGTGCCCCCAGTTGGTTCGTTGACCACCTGTGTCAGGAAGCTGTTCTGAAATGTTTCCAGCAGTACCTGCTCCCTTTAATTGCTGGTGGCTGGGGTTCCCCAGTCTACACTCAGCAGGTTAAAATCCCGCCACCACCACTCCCCTTCCCACGTGCCCTCGTAATCTGCCTCACAAGTTCCCTGTCCAACTCCTCTGTCTGGCAGGGTGATTTCAACAAGTGACTGTGAAATCACCTTTCATGCCAAATCTGTGTAATTTCACCAACATTGTTCATGAAGTAGTGTCTCAAAAGGACATGTTGAACATTTGGTGTCAAAATATACAGTAAGCATTTGTTAATGCTGAATGTTTGCTTGCTGGTATTAGCATTGGAAATGCAGGAGTTAGACAGATGCAGAATAGAATGGCAGTGAAGTACTGAACTTCACGCCAGTCCCACCTCCACCCTGCAGAGATGGACAGGCATCTGGGTATGCGTTTGGGTTGTAGCCCATAATGTTCATACCATTTCACCTCACCCTATCATGAAGACACCAACAAGTGTTGAAGTGTGCCTTGGGATATTTGGCTTTACAGTCACCCCACTCCATAAGGACATCAGCTGAAATGGGTGCAATATGGAGAATGGGGTGAACTCTGGGAGACGAAGAGTCCAAGGCACACCTCGACTGCCTGTCACTGGCTGCAGGGTGGGGTGGAATAACATCTTGCAATACCTCAGGAATCCAAATGCACACCCGATGCCTGTCAGTCTGTACAGGGTGGGAAGTTATGGTTAGAAACCCTAACACACTGGGCGTTTGTTGGTATTTGCATTACAAATTCTCAACATAGCCTTTTGTGACCCCACCTCATGAAAGCATTTGGGACCTCTGCTCATGAACAGTGGTACTGTGATTTTGTTAACTTGTCCCGAGATTGAGTTCCCACAGAACTGTGCCATTCATGCCAGATGTGGGGTCCAAAGAGGGTGGGTGTGGGTTGGGGAGGGAGCACGAGACACAGCAATGGACAGTTGTCTTGGTTTCAGGGACAACAAAATAAACAAAAGACATCACAGGAAGGTTTTTTTTTTTTGCAGGCTTGCTTTGGTCACACTAGGGTGGGTTCCCAGTGTGCCACCTGTGTTTGGGAGGGGACTTATGCCAATGAGGGTTGGTCCCTCCGTCCAGCCAAAAAGACTGTTTGGGGGTATGATGCTGAGGAAGATTGGGCACCCCTCAGCACACAACAAATGGGGGGACATTATGCCGATGGGAAGTGGGCTGCCCATTGGCAAATGAAATGGGTGGGGCATGCTGATGGGGGGATTAGGCACCCGTTGGTTTTCATGGGGCTCTGAGGCAGATGGCGATGGCCGCTGCCATGTTCATGGAAATGTTACACCAGGCAAGGTAACGCCCTGCAATGATGGGTCGCCTCCCCCATTGCAGTGGAATGGCTGATGCTGCAATGACATAAGGTGGCCCCAGATTGTGGCAGCCAAATCATTTCAACAAAAGCTAAATAAATAAATAAAATTTCAATTTGGTGGCACTTCTGGAGAACCAGTGTCATCAGGCCAGTGGGCCTGCATTGGTTGAACACTGCCAAGCCCACAAATGCAGTGCTGACATTGGCTGTCACAGTGCTGCACCTCCACAACCTGCTTCTCTAAGCTGCCACATAATGTTTCTTGAGCATGCATGCAAGCAAACATAAAAATGGCAAAAGTTATGCACAAAGTTAAAAACCCAGTTGAAATACATTGAACCAGGGCTGTCCGGTGGCACTGAGGTTGAGGTGCTGGATGCCTCACCTCACGCCACGCCAGTGACACGGGTTTGGGCTCAAGCTCAGGACACCAGTGATCACTTGGAGGAGAGCAGGAGCCAACTAAGCTGCCGGGTGGCAGCTCTTCTCCTCGGGAGGGATTCAGGGTCTCCTACACACTTGGCCACCCTCTGGTGTAGGCTGGGCAGCCATGCCACACATGAGGAGCCCTAGTGCTAGGCCAGGGAGGGTGGAAGGGGCCATCACCGAGCAGTGGTGTGCATGCATGCCTCCACCTGTATGAGGTAACATGTTCTGGGGCCCCAGGGTAAAGGGAGAAAATGTGAGATTGAGGGGCCATGGCAGGATGAAATCTCAGGCCAGCTCCCAGGGGTCAGCCAGGACACGTACACATTACAAGATCCTGCACAACCACTGGAGTCTGGTAGGTTAGTCAATATGAGGCAGCAGCCTGCCGAGGAAGATTTATTTATTGGAATGTTTCACCAGGAAGGCACACAGAGTAACAAGTTGCTCATCTCCTGGTGCAACCTGGGGGATGGGATACAATGAGGATGGAACAGTAATACAGACATACAAGTTGCAAAAGTCATCATTAATATACATTAGCAAATGACAGATGGTACATATAGTGTTCCATACAATAAGGGACAACTGAGAGAATATCTGTTTGCATAAGACCAGTATTTCATATGTACATACATACATTTGCATACGTTAAGTGTTACATACAGTGTACCGTACAATAAATTAAATGAGGGAACAAATAATAAGTACAAGGAGTGGAGTGAGGGGATACACAGGTATAGACAGACATAGAAAAAATAGAAAGAGGAAAACGTGTTAGAGGGGCAGGTGGATCTCAGTATGTGGGGCAAGCAAAATATGGTAATGAGACAAAAAAGTAAGTAAGTACAAGCAAGTGCAAATGTAAAGAGGTAAGGAAAAGGAAGGAGGAGGGAGGAGAAGTCTAGCCCTGGAAGGACCCCTTCAGAATGCTGAGAACCCTGCAAGGGGACAGGGAGGGCTAGGGTGAAGGGGATGGCAGTAGGACTTTAGACAGTATAGGGGAGAGGGAGGGAGGAGGAACTGTGGTTTATCACATAAGAGAGAGATAGAACCTAACCCAATAGGAACCCTTCAGGATGCTGAGAAACCCTGCAAGGGGAGGTAAGAGTGAGGAGAAGAAGACGAGGCCCAGAAGAACCCTCAGGATGCAAGAGAACCCTACAAGGGCTGGGAAGGCTAGTGAGATAGTGAGGAGAGTTGGTTGTAGGAATGGGGGTAGGGAGAGAGGAAGAAGGGTGAACTAACAACTTGTGGGAGGCTATGGCCAAACCATGGGACAACATCAGGATGCTGAGAATCCCAGTAAAGTGCAGGGATGGCTAAGTAGGGGAGGAGAGGGGGAAAAGAGAATGAGTGTTGGATCTGGGGAAGGGTGTGGGGTTGCATCAGGGAGGGCAAGGTAAAAGGATAGAAAAGAGGAGAGAACTTGTGGGGAGCTTAGAAAAGGGATAGGAAGGGTCATAGCAAGAGCAGCTAGGAGCTAGGTAATTATAGGGGGCAGTGCTGATGGAGTAGAAGGAGAATGATTGATGAATTTGAGATGGGAGAGAGTTCCATAATTTAGGGAGGTGGTCAGAGTAACCAGACTGGCAGATGAGGGTGGATTGGCACATGACAGCCAGAGTGCAGGAGTCAGTACATCAAAGGGAGTGGGGGGTGTTATAAGTGAGCAGAAGAGGTAGGATGGGAGTTCACCAAGCCAGTGCTTAGAGGTTAATTTAGTGCAGTGAGAGAGGTGCCTATTTGTTAGAGGGAAGGATAGGGCTTGATAAAGTTCACAGTGGTGGGTGCGAGAGGAGCATCAAGGGAAAAACAGCAGAAGGAGTTGAAGAGGATGTCCAATTTGGTCTGGGGGGACTTGGAAGCAGCACCATTGACTATGTCACAGTAGTCAAAATGGGAGGATCATCTTCAGGACAAGTTTATGCCTGGCCATAGGAGGATGCAACTACTGTTCTGGAACAGGGCACCAAGCTTGGGGCACAATTTTTTTCTGGATGGCGTCAATATGTCCAGAGAAGTTGAGGTGTTGGTCTGTCCAAACACAAAGGTATCTAAAGGAGGATGTGTTCTTAAAGTAAGGTCCCATTGAGGGTGTGGAAAGTGGGCGGGAGGGAGCCTAGAGAGTCTCTGCCTTGTGCCAAATGTCATGGAGACTGTCTTCTTGGCATTGAGGAATAATTGATGGTTAGCAAACTAGAGCTGAACCTTGTCAAAGTCTTGCTGTGAGCTGGATGTATCCTCAGCTGGACATGAGCCAGATGCATACAGGACCATATCATCAATGTACATGTGTAAGGTGGAGGAGAGGGAACAGACAGATGGAAGGTCAGTAAGGAAGATGGAGAATAATAAGGGTCCTGACACTGAGCCCTGGGGACTCCAGTGCTAATTGGGAGGAAGGGAAATGACATCAGAGATCTTAACTGATTGGGTTCTACCAGTATGGTAGGTCTTAAACACAGCAAGTCGCCAAAGGAGAGAGATCAGCTGATGGGAGGGTGTCAAAGAGAGGGAATGGGAGACAGTGTCAAAAGCCTTGGCAATTTAGACAAAGATGGCTGAGGTGATTTGGCTGTGGTCCATCCCAGTAAGAACAGAGTCAGTGAACAGAAGTAGAGGTAGTGGTGGAGTGGCTTTTCCTGAAACCAGATGGGAAAGGAGTGAAGAAGGAGGTATCAGATAGAAATGAGGTAGCTGGGAGAGAAGAAAAAAATTACTCACCTTAGTAACCTTGTTTCTTCCAATGTATTCTTCTATATTCATAACCTCTGCAGTTAGCCTGCTCAGTAGAACTGCCAGAGACTGGAACTATATGCTAATGATGGAATCATTGGCACATGACAATTATTCAAACTGTTGCCCTCATCTGCTGCACATTCTATCAATGTCTCAGACTTCTAGAAAGCCCACAAGGCAACCTATTTTAAAAAATATTCAAGCCTGAATGCTGCTAAATACAGCATAACTATACTCTATATCTGTATACTAAAGCTGATACTAATGATTATGGTATAAGTCCTACCTCAAAATGACCAGAATCACCTGGGAAAAATAGAAAGGGTAAGATAAAACCTCACAGGATTAAAGATATGTGTGCCTGTGTTTGGGACTATGAGGTAAGAAGACCATTCAGAGGCTCTGGTTCTAGAAGGTGAGGTGGGAGGGATAGTTTGAATATGGAACAATACATTGGAGGAAACAAGATTAGTAAGGTGAGTAATTGTTTCTTCTAACCCCATGTTTTCTTTTCATATTCATAACTCTCTGCAGACTTCAAAGCAGTATCTTTGGAGGTAGAAGAGAACCTACTTAGGAAAGAGGCTCTGCAGGACTGCTGTACAAACCTGACATCACTTCTGGACTGTAAGTCCAAATTATGATGTCTAGTAAGGTGTGTACTGTCCTCCAGGTAGCTGCTTTACAGATCTCCACTAAAGGGATATCTCTAGAAGCTGCTATTGAAGCAGCTGTGCCCCTAGTAGAGTAGGCTGTGAGGCCTGCTGGGGCCTATTTTCCATTTTGTGTAACAAAACTGAATGCATTGAACTATCCAGCAGAAATTGCTATCTTGGAAACTGGGTGCCCTTTCCCACATCTCTATAAGTGAGAAAAAGTTGTTATTTATCACCACTGTGATCCTTGGTGTGGGTCAAATAATAACTCAATTACCTTTACATCCAGACTATGGAGTCTGCACCTCTGAACTGGCATGTTCTGTGAAGAAGACTGGCAGTGTCATGGACTGATTTAAATGGAAATCAGAAACCACTTTAGAAAAGAAACCTCCTATTAGTTCAAAGGTACTACTTTATCATTATGAAAGGATAATAATCTTTTTCACACATAATGCTTGCAGTCGGCTTATTCTCTAGCAGAAGTCATTGCCACCAAAACACAGTTTTACAAGTGATATACTGCAAGTGGGCTGATGACATTGGTTCAAATGGAGGTTTCAGAGCTGAGCATTGCAAATGTTCAGGTCCCATACAGGGACTGCTCTTTAATAGGAGGATGTAAGTGACATAGCCTTTAAAGAACTTTTTGAAAATGGGATTAGATGCAAGGAAACATTTTTCCTGCAGAAATAAAAACTGAAATTGATGCCAAATGCCTTCAGAGATGTATGCTTCAGACCTTCGAGTGTAACTCAGTAAGATATTCCAACAGCACTAGGATTTCTGCCAGGGAGGAAGAAAATATGTAGCGTCATCAAATAGAAAACCTTTCCATTCTGCATATAGGTTTTCTTAGTAGATGTTTTAATATCCTTTAGGATATCCAGAACAGCTTGAGAAAGTTGTAAGTTTGCAAACTCTTAAGTCCTCAACAGCCAGGCCTTGAGCCTGAGAGACTCAGGTTCAGATACAGGTTCTTCACTTGGTGGGAAATTACTAGATTGTGCCTCATGGGTAGGAGGATTAGTCTGGACACCGATATTGACAGCGGAAGGGGTACCATGGCTGCCTGGCCTAATCTGGTGTTATCAGTATCATGGACGCAGGCTGTGTCCTGAGTTTGAGTAGCACTCTGAACATGAGAAGGAAGGGAGGAGGAAATGCTACAGATGCCTTCCTGACCAGTCCAGGGCTAAGCGTCAGGGGATTGTGACCAGACTGGTGGCCTGCAACAAAATAGGGCAACATGTGATTCTCATGAGAGGCAAAGATCTACCTCTGAGTGCCCCATCATCGAAACACTGATTCCAGTACCTGTCTGTTCAGAGACCATTAGCAATGTGCCTGGTTGATCCTGCTTAAGGCATCTGCCAGGGTATTGTCCTTTCCTGGTACATGAATAGCCTGCATGGAAGCTTTTAGTGAGTAAGCCAGTTCCCAGATTTTCATGGCCTCTGTGCATAGAGGATCCAACCTTGTTCCCTTGCTTGTATATATAGAACATTGTAGTGGTGTTGCCTATTCTGACCTGTGACATATTGCCCTGTATGAGCTGAGAAACTTTTAGTGCCAGAAACACTGCTCTGAGCTCCAGCAGATTTATGTGGAGGAGAGACTCACACTTGACCAAGTGCCATGGGTAGTGTGCTCTCTATATGAGCACCCATCCTAACAGAGAAGCATCTGTTGTAAGAATGACCAGGGGTTTTCCCTCTGAAAGGGAACTCCTGCTCTTAGATTGTGGATGTCTGTCAACCCCTGAAGGGACTGGATCACAAATTTTGTTACAGGAACCAATTCTGACATTTCTGTTCTTTGGCACCAGTGTGCCTGTAGATGAAACTGGATGTCTCTCATTCAAAGTCTTGCTCCCAGGCCACTCCTGTTGCTGCAGCCATGTGTCCCAATATTTGCAAGTATCTCCTTGCTGGACATGGCCTTCCCAGCTCAAATGAGACAATCAGTTGCAGAATAGACTGAACCCTGTCCTCTGAAAGAAAAGCTCTTCCTTTTAAGGTATTCAGTTCTCCTCCATGAAATGCAGGACTTGAACTGGTGTAGAATGGACTATTCCTGGTTTAACTGGAAGCCCAGAGAATGTAACAGATTTTTGTTATTTCCATGTATGCTTCCACCTGCTAAAATGACTTTCCACGATTAGCCATCACGAGATAAGGAAAGACTGAAATCCCAACTTTCTCGAGAATGCTACTACCACTGCCAGGCATTTTGTGAATACCCTTGGTGCTGGGGTGAGACCGAAGGGCAGGGCTGAGAACTGGTAGTGACCTGAAGGGAGTCTGAATCTGAGATATTTCCTGTGAGACTCCCTTTATGGGGATGTGAAATAGGCATCTTTGAAATCCAGAGATGCCATCAGTCTCCCTGCTGGATGACAGGCAACATTATAGACAGGGTTGCCATCCTGAATTTTGGTTTTACCAGATATTTGTTCAGGTACCTTAGGTCTGAACAAGGCTGCCACTCCCATTTTTCTTTTTGGTAAGAAAGTACCAAGAATAAAACCCTCTGCCCCTCTGAAGGTTTGACACCTGCTCCACTGCTTTTATGCTGAGCTGGGTTTGAACCTCCTTTTCTAGGAGTTGTTTTTGGAAAGATAGGCTGGTTTGAACAGCATTGACTTCAGAGGAGGGAAGGATTTGAAATTCAGAGACAGTCCATGACTCACTAATTCCAATACCCACTTGTCCATGGTTAAGGCCTGACAGGCCTGGAAGAAGTGAGCCAGTCTGCCCCCTATTGGTGCTAGGGAGGTGGCCTTGGCAAAAGAGTCAGGGATTTTGTTTCGGTGGGGCCTGAGCCTGGGTGGTTAGGGACCCAGTCCCTCCTCCTCTGGCCCTGTAAACCCAATCTGCTGTGGGTATAGCTGCAGCTGTGGGACAGCTTGAGCTTGATAGAAGGGCCTACCATATGAGGACCTTCCTCTGTCTCCCTTCCATAAGGCCTATATAAAGCAGAAGGCCTGTCCTTAGAGGGATTACTCTTATAGGTGACTTTGTATACATCCATCTTCTTCATATACTCCTTGGTTTGTTTACCAAAGAGGGAATGATTTTGTACAGGAAAGTCCATGGCCATAGTCTGGGTGTCCTGTGTTAAGTTTCTAGCCATAACCAAGCAAACCTTCTCAGGACTACAGTCAGAGCCATAGACCTAACAGCATTATCACTGGCATCTGCTGTCATCGGGAACTGGTATTTAGATGCTTCTAGTCCAAACCTGGCTGTTTCTGCTAGGTCATCAGAGATAGGGTGGGAAGCTTCTCTGACATGGCCAAAACTGCTGCCACAGTGTTTTTGATACTGTGCAGCATAGGCCTGGTAATTAGCTTGTCTGACCCCCAGAGAGGCAGCTAAATACCCTTTTTGACATGCTGTCCATTTTCCTTGAATCCTTCTCAGGAGGGTGAGAGGATAAAGGAACCCTGCCTTCTCACAGGCTGCCTGTTGGACTATACCGTGATGATCAGGGTGAGAATGGAAGAATTCAGCCCTTTTCTGTCCAATTTGTACTTCTTGTCATCCTTCTTATCAAGAGGTGTGACAGAGTTAGGGTTCTGCAGGACTGTGAATAAATCCTTCTTGAAGAATTTATTAATAGGCAGAAAAATGTTCTTAGTGGGTGTTAACCCCATCATTTCCATATACTCTGCCTCCTATTCATCTTTTATGACCTCGGTGGTAGCAAGGTCAAGGGCATCTACTATTTTCCTTACAAAGGAAAAGTGAGAGGAAAAATCCTCAGGCATGGGAGGAGATCCAAATTCCTGCTCTGCTGAGATTTCCAGTTCAATGGGCTCACCATCATCATCCTCTGGTATTTCATACTCCCAGTATCTATCGTCTGAGAATGGGGATCCAAGGAGGGAGTAATCTCCTGAACCCTTGGAGGAGGAGGGGTTGGAGAATGTATGAACCCTGAATTGCCTCAATGACTTTAATAGCCCTGGCAATCTCCTCAGCAGTAGGCAGACTGTGAGGCACAGACGAATCCTGTTGGTTTCCTGGGGTTCAATGTGCTTGGTCTTCCTAGCCTTTTGGAGGGGACCAGAGAGTCAGCCAGCCCACCCAACCTTTTAAAGAGGTTAATTCACCCTTATGGTTCCTCTATGGAGGCACCCACAGTGGAGACCAAGGAGGATGCTGGGAACCTCCACAATGCAGACCCACAGGAGGGGTGACACAGAACCTCACAGGGAAGGAAACAACTCCTGGTGGGGACTCAATTGTTGGGGGTAGAACTGGGGAGGGAGGGAAAGGAGGTAAGGTGCCTGCCCGCCATGGCTTGAAAGGACAGGAAATGAATCCCAGGGATCGTGGGAGCAGCTGCAAGGAGAGTGAGCTGGATGTCATTATCCACCTAGGGACAAATGACCTGGCTGAGAATGGGATCAAGTAGTGCAACAGGAGTTTGTGGAGTTGGGGAGGGGCCTTAGACAAGTAGTACACTACAGTAACGCTCTTGGAAGTGCTACCTGTCTATGGCATGGATGAGGCTAGGTACTCCGCACCATAAGATTCAATGACTGGTTGAACAACTGGTGCAGAGCTCAGGAATATGGCTTCATTGGGACCTGGAGGATGCAGGCCTATACTGGCACAATGGCCTACATCTATCCAGGAGGGAACCAGGATCCTGGGTGATAGGTTTAAATGTTTCATTGGCAAAGCATTTAAACTAGCTAAGGGGAGAGGCACTGAAAAGGAGAAGGGGATCCTAGCCCCCAACAAAATCAGGGTAGTTAGTGAGGTAAACACCAAGACAGAGCAGTCGATAGGGAGAAGGCAGGGTAAATGGAGAAAAGAAAAAGGCAGTAAGGACAAGGGTCAGGCAAAAGAAATAAAGCCATACAAAAATGGAGGGTAATGAGTACCAATGCTCGTGAGACTAGGTAAGCTTCCAAATGGTGGTCTTGATGGAAGAGGGATGCCTGGATATCGTGGCAGTCACAGAAACATGGTACACACAGAACCATAACAGGAGGGACAGGGATGGAAGAGGAGGAGGAAGAGTAGCTGTCTATGTAAGGGAAGGGATCAAAGTAACAGAATGAAAGGGTAAACAGGGAGGAGAGGAGGCACTGTGCATCACCTAGAGACTGGAAATGCTACCAAATCTGCACAAGGGTTGTATACAGACCCCCATCTCAGGGGAGGAAATGGACAAGGAAATGATAGAAGGCATCCTTAAGATGGCAGAAAGGGGAGATATTGATGATGGGGACCTGAATATGCCAGATGTTAACTGGAGCACCTTTGCTGCGGCCATCATCTAAGAGCAGGCCATTCTCAATGCCATACAGGGCATGCCTCAGACAGCTAGTTTTGGAACCCACTCGGGAGGGAGCAGTCTTAGACCTGGTACTCTCAAATGGGAACAGAGAGTCTCTGATCTTAGTGGGTAGCCATCTGGGAACAAAGCGACCACCAAACAGTGTGGTTCATGATAAACTTAGCTGTAGAGTCAAACCATACAAAAATGAAAGTACTGGACTTCAGAAGGGCTGATTTTGTCAAAATGGAGAGCACCTCAGAAAAGCATTAGCAAACAGACAAGAAGGTGGGGTGGAGCAACAATGGGAAACATCAAAACCACCATCATAGAGGCAACATGACTTTGTGTGCAGCAAATGAACAAATCAAAATGAAAGAAAAAATGCTATGGTTCTCAAAACAAGTGACAGGGAAGGTTAGGGAGAAAAAGATGGCATTCAGGAAGTATAAGGAAACACAGAAGAAGCAGGACAGAGAACTGTACCAGTTAAAGCAGAAGGAAGCGGAAAGGCAGTCAGCATAGCAAAGGTCCAAACTGAGGAAAAGATAGCCAACTCAGTTAAGAAGGGAAAAATCTTTATAGGTACATTAGGGAGCAAAGAAAGACTAAGGCAGGGATACTGAAGCTCGAATAAAGAGGAAGGTGGTTGGGCAGAGAGCGTCAGTGAAAAAGCAGGGATACTGACTGAATACTTCTGCTTAGTATTCACAATGGAAAACAGGGGAGATACCTAATCCAGTCAATAGAAGCATTCTGGATAGGGGATGGGGTGATATTAGTCCTTTCACAGAAGAAAGGGTTCTGAAAGAACTCTTAAAATGGAAAGTAGATAAAGCAATGAGGCCTGATGGAATTCACCCCAGAATTCTAGAAGAACTAAGGAAAGAACTAGTAACACCACTGGCTACTCTTTAATAACTCATGGGAGGATGGTGTGGTACCTGAGGACTGGAAGAGGGCGGATGTGATTCTCCTTCACAAAAGTGGGAGCAAGACAGAGGCAAAAACTACAGACCTGTCAGTTTTGACCTCAGTGGTGGGAAAATGATGGAATCACTTCTGAAGGAAAGAATTGTTGAGTACCTAGAGGCCAGTGGGACACAGGACCCAAGGCAGCATGAATTCACTGCAAGAAGGTCATGTCAGACAAATCTAATTCATTTCTTTGAATGGGTGACCAAAGTAGTAGACAAGGGAGGGGCTGTTGGCATGGTCTACCTAGACTTTAGCAAGGCATTTGATACAGTCCAGCTAAAAGATTAATAAGCAAATTAGCCAGCCTGGGAGTGGGTCCCAGGGTGGTAGCCTAGGTAAAGACTGGCTGAACAACGCACACAGAGGGTAATAGTAAATGGAGTCCATAGTGAAGAAAGGGGTTACTAGTCTGGGTACCACAGGGTTCAGTACTGTGTGCCAGTCCTTTTAATGTCTTTATAAGTGACATTGCAGAGGGACTGGAAGGAAAAGTATGTCTCTTTGCAGATGACACAAAGATCTGCAACAGGGTTGATACATAAGGTGGGGTGGAAAGGATGAAGCGACTTGGCAAGGTTGGAGGAATGGTCAAATGTATGGCAGCTTAGATTCAATGTAAAGAAGTGCATAATACACCTGGGAAACAAAACCCAGGGAAGAGTACACAATGGGGTGACATACTGACAACAACAAAATGGAAAGGGACCTGGGGTAGTCATATCAGATGACCTAAAGATGGGCCAGCAATGTGAGAAGGCAGTAAGGAGGGCTGAGGGGATATTGGGATGTATAGGAGAGGCATCACCAATAGAAAACAGGAGATTGTTGGCCCTCTGTACAGACAGTTGACAAGACCACATCTGAGTACTGTGTACAGTTCTGGAGATCCATCTCCATAAAGACATAGACAGGGTGGAGGCTGTCTAGAGTAGGGCAATCAAAATGGTGCAGGGTCTGCACCAGAAGACATATGAAGAAAGACCAAAGGGCTTAAGATGTATAGCCTCGAGGAAAGAAGGGAGAGGGGACATCACAGAAACTTTCGGAATCAAAAATGTCCTAGAGGGTAGCATCTTGTGAAAATAGATATGCAAGAACAAAGGGGCACAGTTTCAAGATAGTGGGAGGGATGGCTCAGAGGTAATGTGAGGAAGTATTTCTTCACAGATAGGGTTGTAGGTGCATGGAACAGCCTTTCTGGAGGTCGTAGAGTCAAAAACAGTGGGGAATTCAAGAATGCATGGGACAGATATAAGGCAATTCTAGTGGGGAGTAGGAGGAAGTAAGCTGTTGGTTAACTAGGATCTGCAGCTTATCCATTAGGTAGGAAATGGGCAGACTAGTTGGCCAAGCGGTCCTTATCTGCCATCAGATTCCATGTTTCTATGTTTCTTATCGGGTGGTAAAAGAAGAAACTGGGTTCCACCTGCTGATTTGAAGGGGTTGGCTGGTTAGAGCCTGAAGCACCTTTTCCCAACTTTTCTGCAACCTCTCCATTTTTTCTCCACAGCCTTCTACGGAAATGATTTACAAATTTCACATCAGTATTTAAATGCTCGGTTCCCAGGCAGAACACACAGCTGTCATGCTTGTCTGCTTTGGTAAACACTTCCCACACTTCACACAGTTTTTAAAACCTGGTGGACCAGTCTTTTTGTTAGTTTTTCTGTATGTTTCCATTTCCAGGAGAAAAACCTTAACTGCAAAACAGTTCTTTTTTTTTTTTTTTTTTTTTTTTGGTTGGTTCAGGAACCGAATAGGCCCCAGAAAGAACAGATGAATTTCAAACTAGGAACCGGTCAGAAGTTCTCGGAACCGATTCAACGGTTCACAGTAATCAGGTTAGTGGTTAAGAAAGAAACTGGAGTTAAGCTGCTTCAAAATATATTGTAAAACACTTTAAACAATAACATTTTTCAGAAAATAAAGCAGAAAACTATGCAACTAAGATAAGACTACTCAGTTCCCAAGCGTTATACTGAACCGTGAGGAACCGAGAAATAAATACTTAAATCTAACTAAACTTAAATAAACTAGATATTAGACTAAAAAGTAACACTAAATGAAGGCAGCAGAATGAAAATTATGTATAATTAAGTAATTATATTTCACAATAAAGCCAACAAACAACCTGAGGGAGTCTCCTAGGTGTCTTGACTTGTGGTGAGTAAGAAATCTGAGATATTGATAGAACACGCAGCAGATGAGGGCAGCAGTTTGAATAATTGTCATGTGCCAATGATTCCATCATTAGCATATAGTTCCATTCTCCAGGCAGTTCTACTGTGCAGGCTAACTGCAGAGAGTTATGAATATGAGAAGAATACATGGGGTTAGAACAAGGTGTTCTTGTAATTTGGCTAGGGCACTGGTGGAGGTTAAGAGGTCAAGTGCAATAGAGGGTTGGACGTTAGGGCGACAGTAAATGCGGCTATAAAGATAGGAAGAGTGAAGGGCAGGGTCACTTGAATAGCTAGGATGTCATGGGTCGCTGGACTGGAGGATGAGTAAATAATGGAACATTGGAGGGAGGTAAGAATGTAAGAATGTGTAAGCACTTCTATACCTAAGATTATCAATCTATCTAAACATGTGCTGAGTAAAGAAGAGGAGCATTTATTGAGTAAAGGACTACGTTTTGCACCCACACAGAACATTGATCCTATACAAACTATGATAGATCTCAACTTAGCCTGTAGAAAGTTACATTTGAAAGCTTTTTTTCAATAAAGAAATTTTGAAATCAAGAAGATTATACCCCAGTCAGTCAGAGTTTAAGAATCCTGCTACCTATTGCTCTCCATCCTGTGCAGCAGTAACAGTAATTAAAGAACTAATAGAAAGTGATGTAATGTAAGTAGAAAAGAAAAGAGATGCCTGAAAAGGTTTTCAGGATGATACTGACCTTGTCATTCAAGAGGCAGATGGGGTGGGGTACTCTTGAATAAGACACAGTATATACAAGAAGTGATGAGGCAGCTGGATAATTGTGATTTCTACCAGAAATGGTTACAAGATCCTACATGGGACTTTAAATATGGCATAGATGATCTGGTAGAAGAAGCCTTTAATAAAAAGAGATAGACAAGGACACAATGATTTAAGCAATAAGGCATGACCAAGGGTTATGTTAATGATCTGTTAATCACCTTCTAGGGGTGTACTGTGGCACAAGGTGTAGCTGAGTACCACATGCCCCTAGAGGGTGATTAACTGACTCATTAACATAATCCCTGGAGTGCCTTATTGTTATTATAATTTAAAAAAACTTTTAAACAGTGTTAAACCTAGCTCAGCATATGGTTAAGCTCTACATGTATGTTAATAAAGATTAATATGAGGTTGTTAGAATGTTTGCAGCCAATCAGAAAGCTCCATTTCTCAGACCCTTTTATAATGTGAAATAACCTATTAGAGCCATGTTCTACATTCTACCTAAGGTTCACAAAATGCTGCAAGGTCCACCAGGAAGGCTGATTGTGAGTGGCATAGGATCTTTGACTGAATATCTTTCACAGTACTGTGACTCATTTTGAAACCCTTGGTGGTCACTCTTCCTTCTTTTGTACAAGATACCAAGGAAATTTGGAATGTGTTACCAAATGCTACCTTAGGGCCTGAAACACATTTGATCACATTGGATATTGAGGCACTATACACCAGCATCCCCATGAGGGGCGCTGGATGCAGCTCACACTATCTAAATAGTAGAGAGAGGTGATAGTCCACCTACTTAGTTCATTTTGAAAATGTTGGAAGGTGTTTTAAAAAGATGTGTTCCCCTTTAATGGAGAATTATTCTTACAGATCAAAAGGACAGTGACTTCTGCCCCTTCCATCGTGAATCTCTATGTGGAAAGTGGGAGAGCACTGCTATTTGGGACAATAGAGCAAATGAGTATCATATAAACCTGAAACTTTGGAAGTACTATATAGATGATATCATAGTCATCTGGGAAGGGAGAATTGAAAGGTTTAAGATGTTCGTGACATATTTACATAGCATGAACCTGAATTTGAAATTCACATACCGCACCAGTCAAGAAAGAATAAACTATTTGGATCTGAGCATTGTGAGAAACCAAGCAAATGGGGTTGACAGTGAAATTTTCAGAAAAGAGGTAGATGGTAACATGATATTAACTGCAAACAGTTGTCACCCCTACATGTTGCCTGTAACATCTCAAAGGACAGTTTTGAGATTCACAGAGAAACTGCTTGACTGACCAAGCCTTTAATAGAGGGCAAGAAATTTGTCAGATTACTGAGAGAGAGAGAGTACAACAGCACCAGTGACTTCTGCATAGGAAAAAGGTAAATCTAGAGACAGAAATAGCTTGTTAAGGAAAAGGTAGAGAACTCGAACAGACTGAGAGATTTAATTTCATTACAGGTTTCTCAGTACAGGCAGACCAGGTTGAAGAAATCATCAATGGACATTGGCATGTTTTGGCAGCTGAACCAGGACTTAAAACCAGGGCTGCAGCTATAGAATCCTGAGCCCCAGACAAGTCATTTGGAATGGGCCCCGTTTCCCAAAGCAGCTAATGACAGAGGTAATGCCAGCTCCTCAGGAGGGCCCCTCCTGAGCTTGGGGCTCGACAACTTCCCCACTTACCCCCAATTACTGCGGCCCTGCTTAAAACTATTAGTCAGACCCAGTTAGAATGTGCTATTAGAGAGCTCCCATCCTGAAAGATATGCTTATTCATAGTCATTTTCAGGACAAAAACATGGCACTTGGTTGCAGCAGCCTAAAGGATGCTTTAGATGTAGGAACTGCATGTATTGTGAAAGGTAGTACAAACGAAAGAGTTCTCTAGCTGCAATGTACAGAAGAATTTTCAAATAAGACAGTTTACCATGTGTCATACTACTGGGATAATCTGTTTAGCTACATGTAAATATGAGGCTTCCTATATGCGGTAAAAGACAAGACACTTTAAGACAAGGGTGGAGAGCATGTCCAGGCCACGACCAGAAATGACCCTCTATACGCTAGGCCACCCATTTGATGCAGGCAACAGAGAGCGAGGCACATGAATTTACTTTCATTGGCATTGATAAAATGAGCAGAAACCCTAGAGAGGTGATTTTGACAACTTAGTTTTGCTAAGAGAAAATTACTGGATTTTAACTTAAAAGCGAATAAGAGACCAGGACTAAACAGTCAGTTTGATGTCTGTCCCTATCTGTGAAATAAAAGATGAAATTTAGTCCCTTTTCCTATATATTCTTGGATACGCTTTGCTTTCCTGGAATAACTATATATTAAGGAAGTGTATGTATACTAATATATGAGAATATGCAGAATTATGTTTTCGTGGTCTTGGAAGTTTTTGGATACTACTGAACAGAGATCCGAGACCTGATATGAGATTATACTGTTCTAATGAATTAGAAATCATTCTTTTTGGACATTTTAAAAGTTCTTCTTCCAACTTTTGTCTGTCTCCCTTTCCCACTCCCCTTTTCCTTTCTTCATCTCCTTTTATCTGTATTTATTTCTGACTTTTGTGATATTGGATACAAATTGACATTGTATTTTTATAGTTGCCTAATATTCAAACTGTGTGTTTTGTTTTAAGTAGAGGTGTGGGTATTTTTGATACCGTTTTAGGTGGTTTAGTAGTCCACTAGGAGATTCATGTGCTAGAAATGAATTTATTTAAATGGTATTTGAACAAATGAAGTTGCAGTGTTATAATGCTGTCACTATATCACATGTTTTTTAAGTGTTTAATGATTTTCAGTTTGTCTGTCCCAGCCTTTGATAAAGGACGTTGTCTAAAACACATCAGGTGGGACTGTTTTTTCTGTCCATTAATAAAACACACAAAACTTTTTTGTGACTGGCGTCCCTTTAATGAAGTGAGTGTGCTCGAAACTCTGCTTTGTTTAGGTAAGAATGTACATACCACACCCACCCGTGCCAGCACTATCTTGCCTTAGGAGGGAGTAACCATTAATGGTGACTGAGTGATCGGGATTGTACTCTTTAGCCATGTTTCCATGATGATTAAGAATAACTGGGTTTAGAGTGGCCACCATGGTTTGTAGGTAAATTGTTAGCAGCAAACTATGAATATTTAAATTAGGCTCTTGAAACCCTTTGGGAGGACTAATGGTACAGAAAAGGGAGTGGTAGAAAAGGAAACACCTGTAGTGCAAGGAGCAATCAGACCAGGGTTGGGGTAGATGCCCCAGAGGAAAGCAAGAGCAGAGTAAGGATGAGGAAGTGGAGCTCAGGGATTTGGAAGGAGATGACAAGGAAGCCAGGAGTTTGGAGGAGAAGGGAGCGGTGAGTATGGCAGCAGAAGATGAAGAACAGCAAAGAAAGCAGGCACTGTTAGCAATGACGCATGTGGAATAGCAGAATAATAAGACCACAGTTCAAAGGATAGGAGGAGTAGTAGCGAGGATGCAAGTAGGGGACTGGAGGTAGTAGCAGAGGGGTAGTTCAGTTGTTTTGCATTGGCGAGTAGTGAGCAAGTGGGGCTGGTAGAGAGGGATAGGACTGAGAAAGGGAGAGAGGAGAGAAGGAGTTGTATTGTCTAGGAAGGCAAGATTTTAAAAAAACAGAAAATAGGAGGGAGAAGGTTTGGCGAGCAGAGCGGATTGTACAGGAAGCAGGATTTTAGAAAAACTAGAAAATTTGAAGGAGCAGGTTTGACAAGCAGCGAAGCAGGGCAGAGGGACTGAGCAGAGGGAGGAGCTGAACTGAGATTTAGATAGAGAACAGAAGGGATTTTGATTAATGTATTTGATGTAGTGCCCTCTAGAGGTGAACAGTATAACCTGCTAAGGGATAGTAGGTATTGCACAACAGATAGGTCATCTGATGTCTAGGGGCTATAAGTAAAATAGCCCAGATAGGGTGGAAGAGTGGGAGCTGGTGCAAAGCACAGGCGGAAGGAACCAAAGAGAAAATAATAAAATCAGAGATAGCTGCTTGGGCTAGGAATACCAAGCCAGCCAGTGAGGAGGACAGAGAGAAATAGCAGCCACGGTTAGAGGCAGCAGACCAATTAGCAAGGAGCTGGGTGTTCAGATAGTCCCACTTTGTCCTGGAGTGTACCTGTGGGTTGATGCCTGGGCAGGCAGGCCAAAGAAAGGTGGTCGCTGGCTAGGGAGACAAGCCGTGACTGCTGGGTAGTGGTGGCAGAATTCATCCAATCAGGGTTAGCTGTGGGTTGATGCTTCAGGCAGGCGGGCTACGAAAAGAGGCAGTCATTGTAGGAGCCAAGCCGACCACTGGGTAGCGGTGGCAAAATCTCACCGTCAGGGCTACTGCAGGTTGATGCTTTGGGGCAGGTGTACCAAAAGAGAGGTGGCTGATGGCTAGGAATCAGCCATGACTGCTTTCGGTAGCGGTGGCAAAATTTGCCTGGTCAGGGATAGCTGCAGGTTGATGCTTCAGGGCAGGTAGTCAAAAAGAGGCAGTCGCTGGCTAGGGTCAGCCACGACAGCTGGGTAGCGGTGGCAAAATTTGTCCGGTCAGGGCTAGCAGCAGGTTGATGATTTGGGCAGGTGGGCCAAAGCGAGGCAGTCGCTGGCTAGGGAGCTAAGCTGCAACCACTGGGTAGCAGTGGTAAAATTCACCCAATCTGAGCTAGCCACGGGTTGATGCTTCCAGGTAGGAAGGCAAGAGAGGGGTTCGCCAACTTGGGATCCAAGTCGTGACCACTGGGGTAGTGGTGACAAATTCCTTTCAGGCCTAGCTGCACATTGATGCTTAGGGTGGGTGTGCAGAAGAGAAGCAGTCACTGGAAAGGGAGCCAAGCCACAACCGTTGGTGAGTGGTAGCAAAATTCACCCAGTCAGGGCTAGCTGCAGGTTAATGCTTATGCTTTGGACAGGCGGGCCAAAGAAAGGTAGTTGTTGGCTGGGAGCCAAGCTGCTACTGCTGGGTAGCTGTGGCAAAATTCACCTGGTCAGGGCTAGCTGCGGGTTTCTGCTTCATGGCAGGCAAGCCGAAGAGAGGAGGTCATGAGCTAGGAGACAAGCCGAGACCACTGGGTAGCAGTGGTACAATTCACCGGTCAGGGCTAGCTGGAAAAGGGATAAAAATCAGGATGGAAAAAGAAAAACTATATTGAACCACACTTTACTTTCTCATATTGCAGTCGCTGATTCCACCAGCAAGAAATTTCTTAAGTTGGAGTTAATTTTTCACCCTGGGACCTGGTCAGGTGAGCAAACGAGTGGGGAGGTGTTGGGAGGTTCAGGGGTGGTAAGTGCTCAGTGGGAGGTCAGGGGTTGAGTGGGGTCAGAAAAGACAGAAAAAGACAGAGCAAAAGTGAGTCATGAAAAGGATTTAAAACAACAACAAAAGATACATTTTGGGTTAAGTTTTCAATGGTTAACTGCAGAATCCACCTAATGGAGTCCCGATGAGCAAGATACATGTCCTGGTCTCTCTACCGGATGTAATTTTTGTGACCTTGAATTTTTTTTTTTTTTTTTAAGAAAACGGAAAACAAGTCGGGTGACAAAACGAGAAAGGATTTTCCAAAGAAAAAGGATTGGTCCCAACTTTTTCATTCCAGGAAGCTATCCAAAAGATTGTACTGTGTATGCTCAGAAACCACAATTTTAAAACTGAATAACTTTGAAACGGATTAATATTTTTGCACCAAACCAGTGAAAGGCACATATGTGGGCCAAGCCCTTTCTGTCCTGAAAATTTCAGACAAAATTCCAAACCATCTCTATACAAGATGATGACAAAAACAAAACAACACAAAGAAGCAATTTTTACATTTGTTCAGGATCATGGAGCAGCTGCACGAGGAGGCACTGAAAGGAGCAGGAAATCCCAGCCTTCCCCACAAAACATGGTAATTAGAGGTAAATACCAAGGTAGAAGTAGGTTAAGGAGCAGGACAGAGGTAAATGCAAAACAAGCATTTTTCAATGCCAAATGTTGTCGTGCTGGCATTGGCAGTGGTGGAGCTGGAGATGCATAGTGTTGTGATTTTATTAATGTTCCAAAAGGTGATTTTGCACAGCGAAAGCACGCTTAACAGCGCCACAGCCGCGAAACGGTTTTGGGCAGGCTGTGAAAATGGCAGCTGGACTGTTGATAAGGAGGTGTGCACAAATGCCAGTGGTGAAAATGTGGCATGAAAATGTTGCAGAATGATGAAGTTACAAGGGTGTGGAAACACTAAATGCAACACACAACACAGTTATTGTATGGACGCTTGGCACCAAATTTCAACATAAGCATTTTAGGACCTCTGCTCATGAAAAGTGTCACTGTCATTTCCTCAAACTGTCCTAAAACTGATTCTTTGAGTACCATGCAAATCTGCGCCGGACGCAAGAACACATTTCAGCAAGCTGTACTGTTCATAAGGAGGCATGGAAAATGCCAATGATGAACAGCTGAGTTAAACTATTACAAATCCACAAAGTCAAGAGTGTGCATGCAAACCGCATAATGCACGCTCAGAAAACACTCATTTTATTGACTTTGATCCCCAAATTTTCAACATAGACAATTTAGGACATCTGCTAAGGAACAGTGTCACTGCCATTTTCATAATGTGTCTTGAACATGGGCTTTCCACTGCGACTCTTATTGTGCACCAAAACTGCGAAAACAGATTTTGGTGAAGATGTGAAAATGGCAGCTGTACTGTTCATTAGAGGTAGAACAAATGGCACTGTTAAAAAGTTGGAGTGAAAATATTATAAGTTTGCAAACTTACAAGCGAAGTGCAAACTACAACGATGCTCAGTAACACAGTCATTTTATGGAGTATTGTCACCAAATTTTCAACACAGGCATTTTAGGACCCTCCGCTCATGAACAGTGTCACCACATTGCACGTGTCCCAACAGCAGATTTCAAGACAGCCGACCGCAGACTATTCGCACCAGAAGCGCCAATACACATTTTGGCCAGGATGTGAAAAATGACAGCTGTACAGTTCACAAGAAGGTGGTAAAATGCCAATGTTGAGAATCTGGCCTGAAAATGTTGTAATTAAGCTAACTACAGCGTGCGTAGCAACTGCATAGCAGCACACTCGTAAACAGTTATTTTTTATTTTTTCCACCAAATTTGTAACATAGGCTTTTGAGAGCCCACCTCATGAACAGTGGTACTGTCATTTTGTTACTCAGCCCCAAAGGTGATTCTGCACAGTGACTGCAAAGTCACCTTCAGGACTGAATAACACCATGACAGTGCAAGAATTCATGAGGAGGGGTCCCAAAACCCCATGTTGAAAATTTGGAGCAAAGTCCCAGAACTGCCCGAGATATGCAGCAAAGTTGAAAAAACCCTATTTATTCCTTACACAGCTTACAGGCATTTCCTCAGTTCACAGTCGAGCTTTGAAGAGTGCAGACGTGTTCAGTCCACCAAAGATCATGCGCGGACTCTGGAGGTAAGTATGGGGTGGGGGAGGCAGGGCACAGAGAGGGTGGGGTGCGGGTGGGGGCAGGGAGACTACGTGGCACTGCTTTGTTTTACAGGTGAAAAAATATTGTGGGACAGTTTTTGCTCTCAGGATTTGGCACGCCTGAGGTGGGCCCCAGCATGCCACCTACATGTTTGGGGATCTGTAGCCGACAGGGATTGGGCACCCTCATCAGCACACAACATGGAGGTGAGGATGTTATGCTGGTGAGGGTTGGGCACCCCACTGCACACAAAGAAAGCGGGGGACTGAGCCGAGGGGATTGGCACCCCTTGGCATTTAACAATGGGGGGATGCTTTATGCTGATGGGTGTGGCTCCCCATCGGCACACACATAGGGGCAGGGTAAACTAACAGGGGATTGGGCACCCCTGAAGTTGGCAGTTTGGTGGCCAGTGTGCCACCATGTTCATAATGTGGTGAGCACATTCAGGGAAGGTCCGCTGCATCTTACGCAGCTTTGCTCAGAGTGCAGAGGGACCTTTCCTCAGATGTGCTGCTCGCCACATTATGTATGCAGGTGGCACTGCATGCAGGCTGATTTGGGAATGAGGGACGACCTACTGATGCGGGCCTGCATTTGCCCAACAGCCACCTGCACCTCCAAACTCCCCATTGACAAGAAGATGCTGGCTGCCCAAGCGCACTAACATAAAAAGGCAAAGGCAGTAAGGACAGGGATGGGCTAAAAGGGGCAAGGCCATCAGAAATGGAGGGATGAGTACCCAGTGCCCATAGTCGTGTGTAACAAGCCCCTGAGCTAGTGGCCTTGATGGAAGAGGGATGCCTGGATATTGTGGCAGTCGTGAGAAACATGGTACACAGAGAACCATGACTGGGATGTCAACATACCAGGATACACAATCTACAGGAGGGACAGGAGGGTAAAAGAGGAGGAGGAGTAGCTTTATGCAAAGGAAGGGATCAAAGCAACAGAACTAAAGAGTAAACAGGGAGCAGATGAGGCACCTGGGTCACCCTGGAGACAGGAAATGGCACCACAATCTGCATGGGGTTGTATACACCCCCATCTCAGGGTGAGGAATGGACAATGAAATGATAGAAGGCATCTTTAGAATGGCAGAAAATGGGAGAAAGAAATGGAGGCCAACGAAGGGAAGGGGCAGGATGGAGGGTGGTCTCGCTGAATACTAGAAGCTTAGGCATCAAATCTGCTGAGCTACAGCACTCTCCAGCAGTGTGGAGGGTGGATATTGCAGCTGTCACAGAAACATGGGCAACTGAGCACCGGGACAGGGATCTAGCAATCCCAGGATACAAAGTATACAGGAAGGACCGAAGGAAGGGATGGGTGGTGGGGTGGCAGTCTATGTGAGGGACGGATCAAATGCACAAGGGATGAGGGGAAGAAAGGAGAACAAAGGCAACTGGCTGCAGCTCCTAGATTCAAGGGGTAGGAAGCTGAGGTTTGGGGTGGTATACAGGCCACCATCCCAGTCTGAGGAGCTTGACGGGAAATAGCAGGACAAATCAGAAAGGCATGAGAAAGGGAAGGTGGTCACGTGGGGGATTTCAACTTGCCGGGGTTGACTTGAGCATTTCGCCACCTCCAGTGATAGGGAGCAAATGCTCCTGGATGCAATCCAGGAGGTCTCCTGACACAGTTGGTTAGTGTCCCTACTAGGCTAAAGAACACTTTAGATCTGGTGTTGTCGAATGGGAAGGCAGTAAGGGAAATAAAGGTGGAGGACCCACCAGCCGACAGCAATCACCAAACAGTGTGGTTTAATATCACGATGTGCGGGAGCCAGATAAATCAGTTACTCAGGTAGTAAACTCAGGGGGCAGATTTTGGGAGGATGCAGGAATTACTAAAAGGAAACTAGAGGGCATAAGGCAGGAGATGGATGCAGAGCAGATATGGGATACTATTAAATGGGGATTACAGAGGCAACAGAAGCCTGCACCAAGACACAGAGTAAGAGGAGCAGAGCAAGAAAACCATAATGGTTGAATAGCGAGGTAGTGGAAGTGGTGAGAGCAAAATGAGAGTGCACCAGAGGTATAGAACGATGGGGAAGGAAGTGGACAGGAAGCAGTATGCAAGATGGTCAGAGGAGGTGAGCAGAAAAGTGAGAGAAGCCAAGACCCAGAGGGAGCTGAGATTAGCTAGGGAATTAACGGGGGGACTTTTCAGACACTCGGAGAAAGGAAGTGCAAGGAGACAATAGTGAGGACAAAAAGGGGTGGGGAGTGGATGGAAAGGGTGAGGTGCAGGCAGAAGCACTGAATGAATACTTTTGCTCAGTGTTCATGGAAGAAAAAGTGGAACCGCTACCACCATGGGCTGGGAGGGTGGGGATGGGGAGAGGAGGCAACAGATGGAAGAATTGAGGCAAGTAGAGTCCCAGAGGGACTGAAGGCACTGAAGACAGACAAGGCACCAGGGCCAGATGGTATCCACCCCAGGGTACTGAGGGAGATGGCAGAGGTATTGTCAGGCCGCTGGAGGATCTATACAGCACCTCACTGAGTCAGGATGTGTGCCACTGACTGGAGGATGGCACATGTAGTACCATTACACAAGGGTTGAACCAGGTAATTATCATCCAGTAAGTCTCACCCTCATAGTGTGTAAACTCATGGAGACAATACTAAAGGAAAGACTGGTATCGTACCTGGAGGACAATGGCCTCCAGGATGTGAGGCAACATTCGTTTGTTTCAGGAACTCTTGTCAAACCAACCTGATATAATATTATGACTGGGTGACAGGTGGCTGGATAAGGGTCATGTGTGATGTTCTTACTTGGACTTCAGCAAGGCCTTTGATTCTGTGCCTCATGGGGCGGCTTTGGGGAAGCTAACTGGTGTAGGGTAGGAGCAAAATGATGAACTGGATTACAAGCTGACAGAGTAGGAGGCTACAAATGGGTGGTGGTGAGAGGAAGCTCTCAACTCCAAGGCCAGTGACAAGTGGGGTGTCAGGGCTCTGTGTTGGAGCCAGTATTGTTTGGGCTCTCATATCAGACATTGCACATGGGGTGGTGAACAAGATAAGTCTGTTCACTGATGACACCAAAATCGGAGCAGTGGTGAATATAGAGGAGGGATGGAAGCAGCTGCAGGGGACCTAAGCAAGCTAGAGGAGTGGTCAGAGAGGTGGCAGCTGGGATTCAATGCAAAGAAATGTAAGGTTATGCACTTTGGGGTGAAGAACCCAAGGAGAGGATACTGGCTGGGAGGGTTAAGCTGGGGATCACTGAGGAAGAGGACCTAGGGGTAATGATAACAGGGACAATGCCAACACTGTCCAGTGCAGGAGAGTGGCTGCAAAGTGAACAAAATGCTGGGAAAAGTGAAGCGAGGGTTTTTTGTCCAGGCGAAGAGAGGTGATCTTGCCACTTACAAGTCGCTGATAAGGCCACACTTAGAGTATTGTGTGCAGTTTTGGAGGCTGTACCTAAAGCATGATATCAGGCTACTGGAGGGGTGCCAAGGAGGGCAACAAAGATGATATGTGGGATGGAAGGACAGACTACGACAGCAGGCTGAGAGACCTAAATATGTACAACCTGGAGGACAGAAGGGACAGGGGACATGATAGAGACATTCAAGTATCTGGGGAATTAATAGGATGGGGCAGATGGGGTCTTTAAGTTAAGGAGGGAGGGTCACAGGGGCATGGGCTAAGAACAGAGGGGGAAGATTTAGAAAGGAAATGAGGAGACACTATTTCACAGAGAGGGTGGTAGCAAAATGGAACACCTCTACCAGAATGGGTGGTATCATGTAAATTTGTGAACAGCTTCAAGGGCATGGGACAGGAACAGGGAAAATGAGTGTGGGGAGGTGGGGGTGGCAGTGGAATGACAAATGGGAGGTGGGTTGGGCAGCTGCAAACTAGGGGTGCTAGCTGCACACTCAAGCAAATTTAGATAGACCGGGTGGTCTGTTTCTGCTGGCACATTCTGTGTTTGCATGTCCGTATATTGTTGATGGGGAACCTGAATATGCCAGCTGTTAACTGGAGCACCTTTGCTGCAGGCACATCCAAGAAGCAGGGTCATTCTTGATGCCTACATGGGGCATGCCTCAGACAGGTAGTATTGGAACCCACTCTGGAGGGAGCAATCTTAGACCTGGTACTCTCAAATGGGAGACGGAGAAAGACTTTCAGATTTAAGTGGGTAGCCATCTGGGAAAAAGCTACCACCAAACAGTGTGGTTCACAATAAACACAGCCATAGAGTCAAGTCATTCAAAAGCAAGAGTATTGGACTTTAGGAGGGCTGACTTTGGGAAAATGAGAGAGCTCTCAGAAAAGCACTAGCAAACAGGCAAGAAGGAGGGTGGAGGAACAATGAGGAGTAATCAAAACAGTCATCACAGAGGCAACAAGCCTTTGTGAAAGCAAATCAACAAAACATAACAAAGGAAAAAAATGCTATGGTTCTCAAAAAGAGGTGGCAGAGAAGGTTAAGGAGAAATGATAGCATTCAGGAAATATAAAGAAACACAGAAGGAGCAGGACAGAGAACTTTATCAGTTAAAGAAGAAAGAGACAGGGAAGGCAGTCAAAATAGCAAAGGCCCAAACTGAGGAAAGGATAGCCAACTCTGTTAAGATGGGTGATAAGACCTTTTATAGGTACATTAGGCAGCAAAAGAAAGACCAAGGAGGGATACTGAGGCTTAATAAAGGGGAGGAATGTGGGCAGAGTGACAGTGAAAAGCAGGGATACTAAACAAATATTTCTGCCCAGTATTCACAAAGGAAGAGGAGGAGGTATCTAAACCAAACAAGAGAAACACTCTGGATATGGGGGTCCATACCAGTCTATTCACTAGAAGAAATGGTTCTGAAAGAACTAGTAAAACTGAAGGTGGACAAAGCAATGGGGCCTGATGGATTCACCCAAGAATTCTAAAAGAACTAAGGGTAGAAGTAGTGACACCACTGACTACTCTCTTTAACAAATCATGGGAGGATGGCAGGATACCTGAGGAATGGAAGAGGTGGATGTGATTCCTCTTCACAAAAGCGGAGCAGGGCAGAGGCAGGAAACTACAGACCAGTTAGTTTGACCTCAGTGGTAGGAAAATGATGGAATCACTTCTGAAGGAAAGAATTGTTGACTACCTAGAGGCCAGTGGGGCACAGGACCCAAGACAGCATGGATTCGACAGCGGAGGGTTGTGTCAGATGAACCTAATAGATTTCTTTGACTGGATGACCAAAGTAGTAGACCAGAGGGGGCTGTCGACATGGCCTACCTAGATTTTAGCAAGGCATTTGATACAGTCCCACAAAAGATTAATATACAAGTTGTCCAGCCTTGGAGTGGGTCCCAAGGTGGTAGCCTGGATAAAAAATTGGCTGGACAACAGGACGCAAAGGGTAGTAAACGGAGTCCACAGTGAAGAAAGGAGGGTTACTAGTGGGTACCGTGAGGATCAGTACTGGGACCAGTCCTTTTAATGTCTTTATAAGTGACATTGCAGAGGAAATGGAGGGAAAGAATGTCTTTTGCACACAACACAAAGATCTGCAACAGGGTTGATACACAAGATGGAGTGGAAAGGATGAGAAGGGACATGGCAAAGTTGGAGGAATGGTCAAATGTATGGCAGCTTAGAGTCAATGCAAAGAAGAGCATCTAATGCACCTGGGAAACAAAAACCAGGGAAGAGTACACAATTGGGGTGAGATACTGACAACAACAAAAATGGAAAGGGGCCTGGGGGTTATTATATCAGATGACCTAAAGGTGGGCAAGCAATGTGAGAAGGCAGGTAAGGCTGGGGGATACTGGGATGCATAGGAGAGACATCAACAGTAGAAAACAGGAAGTTGTTATCCTCTGTACAGGCAGTTGGTGAGACCCCATCTGGATACTGTGCAGTTCTGAGACCCCATCTCTGCAAAGACATAGAGTGGAGCTGTCCAGAGGAGGGCAGCAAAATGGTGGGGTCTGCACCAGAAGACTCTGAAGAGACTAAAGGAGCTTAATATACCCTTGAGGAAAGAAGAAAGAAGGAAGAAGGGGACATGATAGAAACTTTCAAGTACCTCAAGGGCATCAACAATGTCCAAGAGGGTAGTATCTTTCAGAAAAAGAGATGTGCAAGAACAAAGGGCACAATTTGAAGATAGGGGGATGGCTCAGAGGTAATGTGAAGTATTTTCACAGAGGGTTGTGGATGCATGGAATAACCTTCCTGAGGAGGTCGTGGAGTCAAGAACAGTGGGAATTCAAGAATGCATGGGATAGACATAAGGCAGTCCTAGTGGGGTAGGAGGAAGTAGGCTGTGGTTAACTAGGATCTGCAGCTTATCCTTAAGGTAGGAAAATAGGCAGACTAGGTGGGCCAAGTGGTCTTTATCTGTCGTCAAAGTCTATGTTTCTATGCTATCCAAATATCAGAATATGCAAATCCAACTAGAACAAAGCTTGGCATGTCAAGTGATCTACTCCATGAGACCGCCATGCAAAATTCCATGCAAATCTGTTGAATGGTTGTGAAGATATTAAAGTGCAAATCTGAGGCTGCATAGCCCCCTACCAGCTCAACCCTAAATATAGGGGAGCATCCACATCCTTGTAATTTAAGCCACACAATCTAAATGTGTTTTGATTTTCACCTTATTTAATTAAAGAACACAAGTACCAGCTCCATCTCCCATTTCATCCCTTGCCAGTTCATTTAGTTTTAAATTTAACAAGTTAAACCAGATCCCTGAATCCTCCTTTTGGTTGGTAATTTTGTTTTACAGTACACAGTATATCCTTCACCAAGTTGCTAACAAATCATCTTTTCCAATTGACTTAATTTCATCAAATAAGAAATGGATCTTTAAAACACAGTACTGTATTGCTCTTCTCTCCCTAATGCTGACAACTAATTTTGAAAATAATTTTAACCAGTTACCCAGAGTCAAGGACCTTTTAACATTACACGCAACTGTTGAAAACCTCTGTGCTGTGCTTTATAATGCCTTTCAGCCACTAACAGAGAATACGATGGTCGCACAATGGCATCTGGCAGGGAGCTATGCACACTGCCTCACTGTACCTGAGTTTCCTTAAACTTATAACTGTATATGAAAAAAAATGGCAACCACAGAAAACTGAAAAATAAACTTTTACTTTTCATACTCTGAATCGAGCACTTCCCTAAGGAAATGACAGCTGACTGAAAACTATATGATTGTTGTGCAACCATGCCTGGTAACACCATGCATGCTGGTGGTAGCCCCAATATGATGTGTGGACAGACAGCAAAACTGATGATTGTGAAACTTTCCAAGAGACTGACCTGGCAGCCACCCATTATCTGTCTTCAGACCAAAGAAGCCTTTGGTCATGATAAGTACAAAGAGAAAAGAAAAACATAGTGTTGACACCAAAATAGGAAAGAAAGCTTAAATGGGCAACACATTTGACCAAGAATACCTTGAATCACCCAAATAAATCAGTGGTATGGTGGATCTTTGATCCTAGACATAACAGGAGCAGCCATTCTAAACAACAAGCATTTGTCAATGCCGAATGTTTGCTTGCTGGCATTGGCATTGGCATTGGTAGTGTGGGAGTTAGAGAGCTGCATAATAGGAATGGCAGTGAAGTATTGAACTGAAGACAACCTGCCACTACCCTGCAGAGACTGGACAGGCATTGGGGTGTGTCTTTGGGTCATCAGGCATAACCCACGCCATTTCACCACACCCTACCCTGCAGACACCGACAAGTGTCACAGTGTGCCTTGGGATCTTGGGCCCTTATGCTTACCCCATTCCATCAGGAAATACGGTGAGATGGGTGCTGTATAGAATAGGGTGAACTTTGGGGCCGAAGAGTCCAAGGCAAACCTCAATGCCTCTCTCACCGCTGCAGGGTGTGGAATGGTATGAGCATTACAGGTGAGAATACCAAGTAACACCATGATACCTGTCAATCTCTACAGGGTGAGGCGTTATGGTTGGAAACCCTAACGTTTCAGGCGTTCATTGACATTTTCTCTCCAAATTTTCAACATGGGTTTTTAGACCCCACCTTATGAACAGTGGCAATATCAGTTCGTTAGCTGAAAGCTGATTTTGGCACAGCGACTATGCCATTTAGCACCACAGGTGCAAAAACACATTCAAACAGGATGTGAAAAATGACAGCTGTACTGTTCATGGGAGGTGGAAAAATGTCAATGTTGAAAATCTGCAGGAAAATATAAAAAACTGGTGAAATCACTGCGCGTGTAGAAACTGGGTAATGCACACAATAATGCAATTAGTTTGGGATGTTTACAACAGATTGTCAACACAGGCATTTGGAACCTCCGCTCATGAACAGTGTCACTGTGATTTTCTTAATCGGTCCCGAACAGTGATTTCCCACAGTGACCACGCATTTTGCACTGGAAGTGCGAAACACATTTCAGCCATGGAGTGAAAATGACAGCTGTACTGTTCATAAGGAAGTGTGGAAAATGCCAGTGGTAAAATCTGGACTGAAAATATTAGAAATCCATGAGCTTACGAGGTGTGTGAAACTGCGCAATGGTCACCCGTAACAGTCATTTTATGGACTTTTTACCAAATTTTAACATAGCCATTGTAACACCTCTGCTCATGAACAGTGTCACTGTGATTTTCTTACTCTGTCCGAACATTGATTTCACACACACGACTGCTCCATTGTGTCTACATGCGTGGAAACACATTTGGAAAAGATGTGAAAATGACAGCTGTACTGCTCATAAGGAGGCATGGTAAAATGATAATGTTGAAAATCTGAGTGAAAATAATAAAATTCATGAACGATGACTGTGCGTAGAAACAGCACACAACGCATGCTTGTAAAACAGTCATTTTGGGGAATTTTTCCACCAAATTTTAACATAGCCATTTAACACTTCTACTCATGACCAGTGTCACAGTGATTTTCTTAGTATGTCCCAAGCATTGATTTCACACACCGACTGCCATGGTAATGCGCTACATCTGTGAAACACATTTTGGGCAAATGTGAAAAATGACAACTGTACTGCTCATAAGGAGGTGTGGTAAAATAGCAATGTTGAAAATCTGGAGTGAAAATATTGAAAATTCATGAACTTACTGGCGTGCATAGGAACAGCACAATGCATGCTCGTAACACAGTCATTTTAAGGAGTATCTTCACCAAATTTTCAACATAGGCATTTTAGGATGTCTGCTCATGAACAGTGCCACTGGCAGTTTCTTAATCTGTGTGGAACACTGATTTCTGACACACAACCCGCGTATTCCAGCCGCAAGTGCAAAAACACATTTCATCCAGGGTGTGAAAATGACAGCTGTACTCTTCACAAGGAGGTCTGAAAAAATACCAATGTTTAAAATCTGGGGTGAAAATATTGCAAATTCACGAGTGTCGCGTGTAACTGCCCAACCTACGGCTCGTAAAACAGTCATTTTGAGTTTTCCCACAAATTTCAACATAGGTTTTTGAGAGCCCACCTCATGAACACTGGCACTGTCATTTGGTAATTGGTCCTGAAAGGTGATTCTGCTCAGTGACCACAAAATCACCTTTCAGGGCCGATTAACGCCGTGACAGTGATAGAATTCTGAGGAGGGGTCCCAAAACCCCATGTTGAAAATTTGGTGGTAAATTCCCAAAATGTCTCAGATATGCAGCAAAGTTGAAAATAAAACTATTTATTCCAATATACAGCTTACGGCATTTCCTCAGTTTGCAGTCAGCTTTGAAGGGTGCAGCTGTGTTCTCGGTCCACCGAAGATTGTCGCCTGACTCGAAGGTAAGTATGGGGTGGGGGAGACAGGGTGTGCAGTGGGTGGGTCACGAGTTGTGGGAGGGGCCAAGGAGACCACCAGAGGACTGTTTCCTTGGTTCCAGGTAAAAAAAGACATTGCAGACGATTTTTTATTTACAGGGCAATGTGGCACACTGGGGTGGGCTCCCAGCATGCTAACTGAGTCTTTTGGGGGCCACTGTAGCCGATGGGGATTGGCACCCCGTCTGCACACAACCAGAGAGATGCACGTTATGCCGATGGGGATTGAGCACGCCCATAGGCACACACAACAATGGGGGTTGATTATGCCGATGGGGACTGGGCACCCGTCAGCAGACAAGAAAAATGGGGAGGTGTTACATACTGCTGATGGGGAGTGGGCTCCCCATCAGCAACATACATCTGGGCCACTGCAGCGATGGGGATTGGGGCCCCCATTGGCACACAAGCGTGTTGGGGCACATGCTGCCAGAGGTTGGACACCCCTCGGCAGGGGAGGGGTGTATATTGTTTGTGAACAGGTGGCAAACTGCCACCATGTTCATAAACAATATCAGTGTATGAACATCCTGCCCTGCAATGACGGGTCACTCCCTCATTGCAGCGAATAGCTGATGCTGCAATGATGAGGAGGCCCCTGATTGCAGCAGCTATTTTTCAAAGTTGGTGGCAATGTTCCAAACTAGTGTCACTGGCAGTGTCCCCCATTATTGGTGGACATCCACAGCCCGAAAATGCCGTGCAGGTAAGGTTACCACCTACTCGGTTTTTGACCGAATGATTCTGTTTTCTAGGTCCAGATTCGGTCCTCCTGTTTTCATCATTGCAAATTCGTTTTTTATGGTGGGTCTAGCAGCACCTGTTAGATTCCCCACTAACTGTTTCATTTTCTTCTCATCTGACTGTAAGCTAGTGTCTGACATTTAGTGTGATTGCGTGCTTGCAGTGCATGCTAATCAGAAGTGCCTTCAGAGCAGGGCACTTAAAAGAGCCAAATGTGTCCCTGTCTGCTCAGTTGTCACCTCTAACTTCACACTAGCAAATTGGAAGATTATTCACAGGAAGGGTAAACAATACCACCTTAATTAACACCTTCATTTTCTGAAACCAGACAGGCACCACATTAGGGTAGCTTCCTGCCCCAGTATGGACTGTACGATGTGTTTCAGAAACTTTTACCTACTAATCCAGTTTTATTCAGAGGTAGTACTTTTTCAGTCATTTTGAATGCTCACTTGCTTGTAAAACAGATTCTGTTAAATCCTTCACCATTTTACTTGCATGGTCAGATTACAAACAAATTCTGATGTCATGCAGACCTTTGTTTGTATACCAGTCAGTCTGAGAGGTGTAAAGTAAGGCTATTAAGACCATTTGCAGCAAATCAAACTAATCCTTTCCAGGCTGCATTGTGAGTATGGTCTTTGACTGCTGTGATAAGGAATACTTTTATACCTTTAAATGTTCACCATTTTTCTTTTAGGGTCTGTCCTATATTTTAATATATGTTACCCCTTTTGTTGTTAAATTAATAATCTAATATTTTATTTCATTTCTAGCAATACTACCTCTCTCTCCTCAGTAGTTATTGTTCTCAATTTTCATACTACTTGGATATTCCAGGAAGACCAATCCAGGCCTTTCAGATGAACAGCACAGAATAATGTGGCTAATGTCATGCTAAGCTACAGAAATCAGAAAAGGAAGAGAGAGCAGTAGCTGATGAGATGACAGGAACATAATCTAGAGTTGATGGCACTGCAAATTTAGGCAATTTATCAAACATTTTCAAAACATTATTTTTTTTTTTACCAGAAGAGACACACTAAGCTAAAGCTTGTTTACAGGTACAACCTGAGAGCATAAGGAAATTAAGTGATTTGTGTAGGGTCACAAATTATGCAAGTTTGGGCTGTAGGATTCAAACCCTGGTCTCCAGAATTGCAGCTCAGAGCTTTAAACCTCTGTGCTAAACTGCCTTCATGCTACATATTACATATCATGCTATCTGATATACATGACTGACATGGAAAACAAAATAGGGTATTTAACAGCATAGAATAGTTCCTACCACTTTTAAAACTTCTTTGACATTACAAATAACTTAGAGTAGGAACAATGGGAGAGACAGTAGCACATCTTAAAATGACAGATAATATTTGTAATTACATCTCATCCACCATTACTGGTGTAGTTTATTTATTTATTGAAGAGTTTTCAGAAAGGACACCTGATCCAAACTAGCGGTTGTCAGAGGTGTCCTTGTAGTCACTCAATTTGTCAGCTAAGCTGTGTACACAGGATGGAAAGTCCTGAACCCCCTCTCTAGCATACCAAATGTTAACACACACTGAAATGTAAAATATTTAAATCTAAATCAAATAAACCAAAATGATAATCATGATGTAATTTAAAGTTATACACAATAGTTATATCAGCAGCAATTCTGAATAAATCAAGTAAATCAGTCCAAGTGATGCCTCATTAGTCATAAAAGGGCGGGGTTAGGGGTGGGTTGGGGGTGTGGTTTAGTATTCAGTTTTCATCTCATCCAAAGGTGGCAACCCTACGTGCAGGTATTGGCCTCAACAGTGCCGCACCTCCAGAACCTGCTTTGGCACAAGCTGCCACAATTTGTTTCTTGTGCTAAGCGCAAGCAAACATAAAAATCACTTTCTACTGCAGGAGACATGCAAAATCAGAAGCTTCTGCCAAAATGCCCTAAGGTGTTACACACTGAAGTTAATTTCAACTTCCTTAACAAGTCTGTGTTCAAACCTCCTCAAAGGCAACAGCCACATCTTTGATGCTTCCAAGAACGGAAGAAGGTAGAATGAATATTAAAATGTTCAGGACATAAATAATCGATGGTTTCTTGAGATGTCTGAAAGTTTTGAATTGAAAATGAACTCATTCATACAAAACACAGCCTTACTAAAGAAAGAATTAAAAAATGCTGCAGAGAATCTCTTAAATTTAATCAGATGAAAGAACAAATCCATGCCCAAAAAGAGATTGAAGAACTGAAACTGAAATCCTAACAGAAGCCTTATCACAGGCAAATGCTAGAACTCCAACCACTTTTAATTGTAGGATAGAAGTTCTTGAAAATGCTTCCAGATACAAAAATGTAGGACTTCACGATTTGCCGCTGAAAGTAGACAATTACAGTATATCAAGATTTGTGAGAGCTTGTGGCAAATGTTTTGAGAAAAGCTTTAAGTTTATTTGAAGATAACTTTCTTTCCATGTATTTTTGTGCCTACAGACAATCACCAAAATAAATGTAAAAGTACAAATCAACAATGGCACACCACAGGAGACTACGACCCAAATATTAGGAACAAACAGAGGAAATTAAATCTACTGTGAGGTGTACTGTTAACAACTTCATTGAAGACAGACAGAAAGCGTGTTAATTGTGCTGCCAGAGTTAAAGGTACGCTACAGTTTAAAGAATACAAGATTCATCTCCTCCCTGACATTTTTCACTCACACAAGATCATGAGGAAGAAATGCTACAAAATAGGGAAGAGACAGAGGAAGTAAGCTGTTGATTAACTAGAATCAGTGCCGTAGGAAGGCATTTTGGTGCCCTGGGCAAGAGACAAATTTTGCCCCCAAGAAAAGAGCCAGGAAGCTCAAGGAGTTTACATGCTGTGTGGCAAGTTTGGGGCTTTTCTTGAAGAAAAACATCCGTTTGTTATATATTTCCTACCCTAATTTCAAGGAATATTTTGCTCCCATGGAATATGACATGAGATGTGAAATGTGTGTTTTGTGAGTTCTTTTGCTTTCAAAATGAGCAGCTCATTCTAGAATGTTGTTCTACCACAGTAGGGTAGAATCACATTCCATGACCTTGAAACTGTGGTAGAACAGCATTTTGAAAGGATGGTGGCCTGCCAGCTGCGGTGTCGATTTCATTTAAGTTAAGCTATCGATTGTTTTATCATTAGCCTAGTAGGGTAGCAGCACCAGGTGGCGGTAGTAGTGGTACTGGTACACTGCTCACTTCCTAATTGAGTTGGGTCCCTTGGCTCTCAGTTTTGTTTGGGAGGTGGTCAGTAACTGGACTCTAGCGTTACTAACTCACTTCCTCCCAAACAAAACTGGGAGGGACCCACAAGACCCGGGAAGTATAGTGTACTGTACTACCACTACTACCACTGGGCTGGCTGCTACCTCTAGGCTGATGATAAACAGTCAGAAAACTTAAGTCAGGTGACACCATCACTACACCAGACTGAAGTGACTACTGGACTGGCTGGCTCTCTCTGGGACTGGGATGGATGGCTGGCCCACTGGTGACAGACAATTTGTACAGTTACAGTATTATTCTGCTGTCCGCTCAGTTCCCACAGAAAGCCTACTGTACCTATTTCTTAAAGACACAATATTCTTTAATAAGCTACCCATACAGTACCTAGTACTGTACAATTACAATTACTTCATCATGACATGTCGTCATTTTCCCGCATGTGTCCATGACCCCATGAGCACTGTCTGAAAATTATACTGCATGACTGATGGCTGCATGCCATCCTTTCCAACTGACTGGGCCCACTCAGTTGGGAAGGTTACAGATCATGCATGCAGTATAATTTGCAGACAACAAATTTTATTTGACGCGTTTTAACTTAAAATTAACACAACATCAGGATTCAAAATCAAAGTCTTAGATTAGACAAGTGATCATTCAACATCAGGGAATTGGTGTACTAATGACCCCCCCCCCCCACACACACATACACAACTCCAGTGTTGGTGCCCCACTATAACTTGTACATTACTTCCATTAATAGCTTATGACAAAGGTCGTTAAAGGTCTCAACTACTCTTTGTGCAAAAACAAAACAGAGACCCACCAATTTTACAAAACTCATCATCCAAACTGCCTATAGATTTGTGAAATATTACTGTATCTGCATAGCATGTTATACATTTATTTTTAAACTCAAAATGCAAAACAATATCTCAGAACCTATGGGCAAGAAAGACTTTCAAGTATTTATTTATAGCTTTTGTTGACCAGGTAGGAAGCAAGCAGGTAGAGTAGAAACTACATTATTTCTATTTGCTTTTGCTACTTAAAAGACACAGAAGTAGAAATGAAATCCCATGTCCAAACTTGCAAGTATCATACCTAGTACTTGATATATCAATATAACATTTTACTCTGAGTCAAGAGTAAAAATGTTATCTTAATATCAAGTATGAAGTAAATATTTGCATCAACAGCACAACAGCACCACACAGGCTAGCAGGCCAGGGCGGCCCGGACTTGGGAGCTTGTTGTGAGAGAAGTTGGAGTCAGGGACTGCCTTGAGGGAGGGAGCAATTAAGCAAAATCAAAGTGGCAGAAACCAGAACAGAAGCAAGTTTGTCGAGGCAAGGGTAGGAGCTCGAGCTCCAACCAAGTGGGCAGCGTGTGAACTACATTGCAACTCCGGGACTACTCCAAGTCCGACTGAGTGAAGGAGTCAGGAGGACTAGGACTGTAGGACAGGAGATGGCAGATGGGAGAGGAGAGAGCAAACAGGCAGTACTACTGTCCAAGTCACAGATGGACAGTAACAAAACCAGCAGGGAGCAGCATGGAGGCTGAGGTACTGTGCCACTGACTGACTGCTGCAGCCAGGCAGGTGGGCAGCCTAGCAGGTCTCCGGCCCCAAAGTAAAACATTTCAGAACAGAACAAACACTACAACATTTCAACATTTCAGTTATTCTGATTTCATTTCAAGCTGCTTTATCTGTCTGAGACAGACTTAAGCCTGCCTGCTTCAACTTAAGCAACACCAGCAAACAGGCGACCAGACAAGAATCGGGTGTATGGATGGAGGACCCCCCGCCAGTCAGGACAAGCAGTTTTGTTTTTAATATACATTTCCTTGCCATAGTCAATCACCATGACCCATGGGACTGGGGCGATGGGATGGTCGGGACCATCACCCGCCCCTCGCCGCGAAAGAGTCTAGTCTGTGATAATAATATGCTGCCTTCTTGCTTTGTTTTGTTTGCTCTGCTTACAAATAACCTGTTATCCTACTCAGTGACTCACTCACTCTAACTCTAGCCTCCTCCTCCTCTATCCACTATTAAACCACCTCTCTACCGCTAATTTAAACATTTTTTGTTTTTTCTGACTCGGCTCTCTACAACAACACACTCAGCGCAAGTCCTGCCTACCTTTTATAGTGGGACTGCAGTAGTAGCGCCAAATCTTCACCACATGAATTTTTTTCTTTGAGACAATGAGGATCATGTGACCCCCCACACACACACACACACACATTGCTGGTCCTCCATGGATGCTTCCTGCTGGCAGCAATGTTTATTACACACAAACAAAATTAAAGCTACAGCACACAGGCAGCCTGTGTGAGTGATTTAAGTGAACATCGTGGGTTTGAAAACTACGCCCGGAGGCACCACCTGCACACCCTTCTCTACGGTACCGACCAGAATCTGCAGCTTATCCATCAGGTAGGAAATGGACAGACTGGGTGGGACAAGCGGTCCTTATCTGCCGTCAAATTCTATGTTTCTATGTTTAGACTGCTCTATTTGACTTGTAACCTCTTGCAATTCCATCTACCTTGCAAAATGAGCTGTTTATGGCTGTGAACGAGCCTACAGCAATCTTGCTATCTGTAGCTGGAAAAATGGAGTACCATGGCACATATTTTTGGAGTTTTCAATGTATCTATTCCCAACTTGTCAGTTAAATAAAATACCCCCTTGTCTCTGTTGAGTAGACCAATTACAACACAATGTTTTCAGCTTGTTTATTATTGCAATGATGACTTGCTATCTATCTTTGGTGACTAATAATTTACTGACATGACTTCCAACAGATAGCATCTAACTGCGAGCAGATTCAAATTACATTCTTGGCCATCTCTTCCAATGTGTATAGCAATGATTAGCAGTATTTCCTCTGAAGAGTTGATTTATGTTAACCCTTTCAGGACCTATCTAATTAGTGGCATTAGAACTCACATGGTTTTATACTTGTACCTTGTATTCAGTGGGGTCATACTTTATCCAGTTTGGCAATGTACTGACACAGGATAGCTTTGCTGAGAGGCAGGATCTAATGTCACGGAGGGGGCTAATGTTACCCATTTTAAAATGTACTGATACAAGTGTAGCCTGGCACTATCTCATTTTCAGTGGGGTCTTACCTTTACCCGTGTTTGACTTTCATCAGAGGATACAGCATCTAACTGCAGAGCAGTTTCAAATTATAACTTGGTCATCTCTCCAGTGTGTGTATGTGTGTAGCAATGATTTACAGTATTTCCTCTGAAGAGTTGATTTACGTTAACCGTTTCAGGGCCTATCTAATTAGTGGCATTGGAACTCTCATGGTTTTATACTTGAAGGAAGGGTAAATGCTAGGCAGTTAATGTTTTGGGGTTTTCAAAGGTTGCAAGGGGCATCATAGGGAATTACAAAGAAATAATAGCAGTGTCAACTGCAGCGTTCCCAGACTGAATAAAATCTTTCCTTGTAGGGCATCCTCCTTTTCCCTGTGTTTTCCATTTAAAACTTGGACAAAACTCCACTACATTTCCTGTATGCTCAAATCAATACATGTATGCAACAGACTTCATTATGCCTGTCTGTAAAATCACTATAAAACATATTAAGGCTGTTTTATGTGTTCTTATTTATTTTAAATGGTAAAACTCACATGCAACATATCTTGGAGGCTCTGGAAACATGTTGGAATCTCTCAAGCTTTGCTCTCAAAGGTTCATATGTCCCCAGAAACTCTTGATGGTATTATAGCCCTGTTACAATGTACTGACACAGGATAGCCTGACTGAAAATGCAGTATCTCATATTCAGTGTGATCATACTTTCATCCATTTTGGCAATGTACTGATACGGGTTAGCCTGACTGAGATGCAATATCTCATTTTCAGTGGGTAATACTTTTGCCCATGTTTACATCTGCACGCAATGTACTGAAACAGGATAGCTTTGCTGAGATACTGACAACCACCGTTTAACTGTGCATATGTGAGCAGCGGGCATGTTAAGTCTTGCCAGCACTGCCATGTTACTCATGGATGACTCAGGGCAAAATTGCATGCACAAGTATCACGCATGAGCAGTTCTGTAATCTCAGCAGTATCAGTTCTGTCTGACCCAGGTGTGGTGAGAGCACTGCATATTCTTTGCAACACTCTTGCTACTCCTAAAAGCCTCTGCAGCTGTATTGGTTCTCACCAGAGTTTGTTGTACAGTGGCAACAAGTTTCCATGTTTTCAACCTGAATATGTAGATTTTATGCCATAAAAGCTTTTGCTAACTTTTCAACTTTTAACAACATTCAAATATACTTTATACTATGCAATGGTACATGCAGAAATTGAAGATTATTAGAAGTCAATTACATATATGTAACCATGGCAATGTTATACCAAGGGCTACTACTCCTGCCTTGCCTGGCCAGACCATGGTTGGGGGCCTGGGTTCCCAAAATTAACTTTAAACTGGTACGTTCCCAAGATAACATATGTTGCACAGTGCCTCCACCCAAAGTATACTTTTCAGTGGGTTAGATTTAACCTGATACAACCCTCAGGGATGCTGTACCCACCCACATTACTGTAATGCCACCCAAGCATGACCCAGTAACTATTTCTTCCACAATAAAGATATTTTAACAATTATAGGCTTACTACTAATATGCTCACGAGGCAGGTATCTGCAAGAACAAACAACAAAAGGTTTGTTTACATCGCGAAGAGCTAGGAAGGGTAAGAGGCAATAGAGGCATGCTGTTTACAATTGATAAGCAGTGTTACTGGATTGATTTAGTTTAGTTCAAGATTACAATAAATGTTTTGTATTTAAAAATCAGATATCAATCACAATAGCCACTCCCCAACCTTCTGAGATATCCAGAGCCCTGACTATCCAGCTAGATACCTTTATGGCAAACATATTTACAATGCTCACACTGGTACCAGTCTCCAGACACATATAGAACCCCACAATCCCATATGCAATACCTGGATTTCTAGTAACTGAAGTCCTTTGAGGTACAGGCCTGTTTGGTGCAGCTGTACATTGGCCAGCTAGTTGGGGCCCTTGAAGGAAGCAATCAGATTAACATTAGCAACACACTTGCCTAAAACAACTGTAACCGTGGTCGGATGGCCTAGTCCATTCAAATGTTTTAAACTATATGCAACCCCTTTATTTTTGCTTTGAGGCAGGGCACTGGCCATGTACAGTATACTCACAGATCCAAAGTCACATCCGATTAGTCACAGTCAGGTTTCAGTAGAAAATTAAGATGATCCCAGCAGACAGAAACTCTGGTCTTGATGTTTTAAGCTGTAGGCAGAGACTAACTGCCAGGCTCGCCTAAACTGGCTGCATTGATCTTACAGTTTTTGAGATGGAGACTTACATTTTAATTTCTGAAGGCAGTGTCCCTCTCTAAAGCTGAACCACTTCACTGGATAGACCAGGCTGGGAACCAGACTGGCACATCTCAGAACACATGTCTAGGCTATGCCCACAGAAATGCATATGGGAGTTCCATGGTGGCACACTCCCAGACTGTGTCCCAAAACCCAATCTGATGGTTGGATAGCATTCAGCACATTTATTATACTTAGCACATTTATATCTCTTTATCTCAACCTTAACCAGGGCTCAGTGTAGCCACCCTGGTCATTGCTTACTCACAAGTGACTTCCAACACAGATGGTAATTGTTCCCTATGGCTAGGGTGACCCAAATGCTTACAGTTCTTGCAAACTACAAGGAGCTTAGATGCCTCCCTTGCACAACACCATGCACTTGAATCTTGCTTTTACCACTTAAGACACTTTACTAGAAACTGAGCTTGAAGCACTGGTCAGCACCACTTTAGAACAACTTTAAAACTGGCTGAACTTGAAGCATGGCTTGTGGTTTAGCAGGCTTTACTTATTGGAAAAGTTGAACAGTAGACCTTTTCCAGGCTGAGACACTTTACTTAGACACAGCCGGTTCCTGTAGCTCTCTAGGCTCACAAGACAGTTTCTAAACATCTCTTTCAGGCTCAAAATACTCTAAACACAGTTCCTTGTGGCTCTTGCTGGCATGAGCAGCTCCCAACTGGACATATAGATGGTTACTGGTCCACCAGGCACTGCCTGGAGAAATTATTGTGGTCAGGGAACTCCCCTTTCAGTCCTGTGGCATTTTATACAAATCAGGCACATTTATATAACTTCTAAACCAGATCCTTTGCTGGTCATTAAGCAGATGTCCACCTTTGTATTGCTTTGATTAAACTAGGGTGCAGGCAGACAGTCACATAGTAACTTGCTGGGCTTCTCTGCCTTGCAGACTACTTAGAATTGTACTTGTTAGACACAATGTACTCACTCAGGTTCTTGCACAAATGATTTTCTTTCTCTGAGGTTTCAAGCTTGCTTCAGCACTCTCACTGCTGAGGTCAAACTTCCATTCAGCTCTCTCACCACTGAAGGTTCAAGTTGCCCACATTTTTCCAGAAGTGTGGAAGAAACTGGCCAGCCCTGGAGGACAATCTGACGACCCACAGGCTAGTGACTTCTGTTGCCTGCAGCCACTTTGTATCTCTAGCAGAAAAAGCCCCCCTCCCAGTGGAAGGGCTTGTACTGGATCACAGTTTCTAAACATCTCTTTCAGGCTCAAAATACTCTAAACACAGTTCCTTGTGGCTCTTGCTGGCATGAGCAGCTCCCAACTGGACATATAGATGGTTACTGGTCCACCAGGCTTGAGCCCCCACCCCTGCAATGTTGAAAATCTGGAGTGAAAATATTAAAAACTGGCAAAGTTACAGTGTGCACACATAGTAAAACAGTCATTTTGGAATTCATTCCTGGAAATTTGCAACATGGGCTTTGGGACCTCCCTCATGAACAGCAGCACTGTTGTTTCATTAATCAGTCCTCAACAATGATTCTGCACAGCAATGGTCAAATCACCTTTCAGGACAGAGAAATGAAATAACACTTGCATGTTTACGAGGTGGGGTCCCAAGAACTCATGTTGAAAATGAGGGCAAAAATTCCTAAAAATGGCTGAGATATCAATCTAAGTTTAAATCCAGCATTATAACGCTTACTGTCATTTCTTCAGTTTGCAGTTAGGCTTTGAAGAGTGCAGACATATCCCTTCAGAGAAGATTGTGGCTCCTGACCTCCAGAGGGTAAGTATGGGTGAGAGGGGTGCAGGGAGGTAGGTGCACAGAGGAGGTGCAGATGGGGAGGGATGGCGGAGACAACAGTAGACCATTTTCTGCTTTGCAGGAAAAAAACAGACCATGAGGAAGGTTTTCTTTATTTACAAGTTACACGCTTACGCGCCACAAGAAATTGCCACAATGGCTTGGGCTCCCAGTGTGCCACAATTTGGGAGGATGCTGACACGGGATTGTGCCCCTGTTGACAGCAAGCTGAATAGATAGGTTGAAGCAGCATCCAACACCAGGAGTAGGCATCCTGGTGTTGGAAAGGGAAGCTGTTTAACCAGGAAAGACACACTGGAGGTGCCGACACAGAGATTGGGCACCCGATGTCAACTTTTCTGGAGTATGTGATGGGCAGCAGGAGCCACCATGTTAGATGTGACACATAATGGGCTGGGGGCATGCCGACATGAGGATTGGGCACCCCAATGTTGGGATTGTGTAGCGGATGGCAGGAGCTGCCATATTTATTTAAATGTTTCTTGTAATGGAGGACGTATCATCTGCTGCTGCAGTGATGAGCCTGTCTCTGATTGCAGCTGCAGATTCATTTCAGACTGGTGCCACTCTCTGAAACTGCTGTCATCTGCAGCATGCTCACTGGTTGGCGGCTGAGGACACGCATACTAAAGCATCCCTGGATTCGCCACAACTCTGACACACCTCTGAAAGTGCTACTACCCCAATATGTTGTTTTCACGTGTGTACAAAGCCAACATAAAAATCACAAATTTAAATGGAATGAATAGCTCCAATTAGCTTGATATTACTGAGAATCTTTTCAAGGTTAATCCATTAGATAAGCTGAACACTTAAGCAGGAAAAGCCTATCAAGTTTTAACCCGACATCTGTGGTATTAAATCTAAAGGTCTTGCTTTTCATTTTGAATGTATTTTCCTAACACTCACATTCATTAATAATTTCAGTTACAGGTGAGAAACAGCAAGAGGAGTTAACAGAAGCAGGAGCAGATCATAGAGGCAGAGAGAGAGAGTAAGTAGTTTGATTGGAACTGAGGCAGGGTAGAACAGGACAGGACAGAATGGGCAAAGAGTTTCAATCAGACAGTGATGCAAAAAAAAAAGGACATGCAAGAAACTGCTAGATGTAAATTAGGCTTAGAGAAGAGTGGAAGGAAGGCCAATCTAAAGGCACAGACAGTTTGTCTAAGGTGAATTACTGCTCTAAGACATGGGGGTAAATGTTTGGGCAAGCTTATGCAAGAAGCTTAGAGTACAGAATCTTAGTTTAGACTCACAGGAAAGCCAACCCAACAAGGAGAGTACATTATAGCATTGGTGGTCAGCATGGGTACACCGAGGGCAAACCTTCCACTCTGTGGTATGCCTGAGAAAAGAGAGACATGTTGGTAGCACTGGTAAGTGAAATAGTAGAGCACCGTAGGTAAGGTGGAAGAAAAAAATGAGGAGGCTATCTTCATACAACAAGCAGAAGTAAGGAAGAGGCAGATCCGATATAGGAGACCTATTTTATGATTGAGAGTTTTATTATGATGGAGACATGTCATTAAGGAGAGAGAAGTATCAAGGGTGATGCCCAGATACTTGAAGGTACTGAAAGATTCAAGGGTATCCCATTAAGAAGGTAATACTAAGAGGTGTGGGAAGTGGACTGTAGATGTGAGAAGAGCATACGTTTTGTTTTGCTTTTGTGTGTTAAGGACTAGTTGCATACATCTATTTTTCAAGGCCAGAAAAGTCAGATGCCAGGTCACTGTTAATCCTATCAAGGTTAGAGGAGGAATGGTAGATAAATGCATTGTCTGCATACAGAGGCTCCACCACGGTTTTTGGGTAGATCATTCCTAAATAGGAAGAACAACAAAGGACCCAAAATAGAGCCCTCGGTACCCCATGTGTTATAGGACAAAGATCTGAAAGAAGTCTGACCATTTTACTCTTTGGAATGACAGAAGAGATAGCTTTGGACCCACTAGAGGCCACCGGTATCAAGACCAAGGACCCCAGGCTGCTGAAGCAGTAGATCATGGTTCAACAGATCACACACTTTTGTGGGTTGACAAAATGGCTCCAGTGGCAGAGCCTTGGTCTATGGCCTGATAGATGTCAGATATAACCTTTATTAATGCAGTGAGGGTGCTATGGTTCTTTCTGAAGCCATGTTGAAAGGGAAAAAGGTTATGGAGTTCAAGATAGTCTTGGAGGTGGGTTGTACACTATATGCTCCTGAACCTTAGCCAGAGGGCATAGAATAGAGACAAGCCTAAAATTTTCAGCAACAGTGTTTGTCCCCTTATGTACTGGTATAACTACAGCAACCTTCCATAAGTCAGGGACAGTGCAAGAGAAAATACTGATTAAATAAGTCATGAACAGGGCGTGCAGGGCTGATACATCCAGTTTAAGAAATTCAGGCTCAAGGGTATCATGTCCTGCACAACTCTCCATTCAAAGGCAGCAAGGAGTCTCAGGACCTCTTTAAGCATGGCCAGCTTCAAATGGAATGATGGCCGATCCCCAGAGTCTCAGTGGCGGTGGCAACAGGAGGGAGCAAGTATTGTGGAAAAGTGACATGTATTTCTCAAGGTTAGTGTAAAGGCATTAAATCTAGCAGCAATGGACGAGGGTTCAGTAAAGGGCTGCCTCAGGCCTTGATGGATTTGGCTAGTTCAGCAGCCCTCCCCTTTGAGTAAAGAGTTCACCTGCCTCCAGAACTCTCTGGGGTTGCAGAGGTGTTCAGTTGTAGAGCTTTGAAGTGATGACATTTAGCTTTAAGGAGAAAGTTTTTGCTTTATTCCAAAGTTGTCTATATTATTGCCAATCTGAGGGCAGACCACTTTTTTATAAATAAGCAAGACGTGGGTCTTTGAGCCAGGAGCCTTTACACCCTTGGATCTACATTTTTTCAGGGAGCATGGCTATCAACAATTTTGGAGAAAATGGAGATAAAAATCCAGAGCTTGACTGATGTCAGGAAGCATTTTGATCAGGCTCCAGTCCGTGTTGCGTAATAGTGGAAATTAGCTAGTATGGTCAAACCTGGACATATCCCAGACAAGGGAGATCTTAGGAGGGGTTGGGGTAGTTATTCCTCCAAACACAGTTTGTGGGAGAATGGACACTTATACAATCAGATAAAACACCACCACTTTGATCTTAAGCGGGCAGTTGTTAACCATCCAATCCAGCAAAGTATGATTTCCAGACTTGTTATTAATCCATAGTCTCAAGGATGAGTTGAGTTAGGTTGGAGTTGGCCTAGGATGATCGCGCTTTGTCAGCCACTGAAGTAAGCCAATTAGTGCTAAAGTCTCCACAGAAGACTAGGTCCTGATGAGGGAGGTTAGAAAATGAGGCAAAGAAGAGAGGACAGAAGGAGCCTTACTTAGGGTAAGTAGTGCATCCAATGATAAAGTTTCTTAACATTACCAAGAATCGGGATTCTACAGAGAGGGTTCCAGAGTCAGGCATAGGCAGCTCGATGGCAACCAAGTCAGCACGAGTATATATAAGGACCTTCCAGCTTTTTTGCCCAGCCTATCCTTCCTAAAGCAGTTGAGCCAGTAAGTGCCACCTCATGCTGTTTGACATCGGGCTTAAGCCATGACTCCGAGATGAAGTATGTCAGGGGACTTTTGTGTAACCCAGGCCTCTAATTCAGCCATTTTAGTGTGAGAGGCTGCGGATATTCATGTGGGCTATTAACAGACCTTTGGGAATCAACAGGTGGGAGTAATGGGGTTTCAGGAGCACACACAGGGTAGGGGGGCCAGGATTTAGCCCAGTATCCCCTCGAGGCCTGGAGGAGACAGACAGATATTCACACACAAGATGGAATGCATGATAACACCATGCTGCATGCAGTAGAAACAGCGGGCACACATAGTGGTTTATGAGCCAGTGCCCAGTAATGCAGGACCAGTGTAGGGATATAACATGAGCACAAGATCACACAGGAGAGTCAGATAAGAAGAGGCAAGGGGAGGAGGAGGAGACCAAAGATGGGGGATATTCCAGGGGACAGCAATGAAGTGGTCAGCAAGGCACACAAGTACAAGGCAGGACAATATACCAAACCAAAACAGCAACCCATGATATTTGAGTAGACTAAAGAGCAGAAGGCAGGCTGACAGTTGGGTAGATTGGTAGCACATGGATAAAAGAAACAGGGTGAGGCCATCACCAAGAAGGATAATAGGTGATATAAATTTAGTGATAGGAAAAAGAGAAAATAATCAGAAGATCACACACAGAAAGGAGAGGGGAATGTCAGGAGTGGGCTTAGAAGGGTACTAGTGGAATGACAGCTAATGGGGGGATGTGACAATATCAGTCACAAGCTGACAACAGCAAAGCACCAATAGTGTACAGTCCCAGGAATCAATGGAGCTAGGTTAGCGGCATGTGGGGAGGAGCTAAGGAGTATTTAATTAAGGTCAGAGGAGGGGAGGAGTGAACCAAATTCAAAATCCCGGTGCTCCCATGGTGGCGCTTAGGAGCACTTGCAGAGAGAGCCCTTCACAGAGATAGAGGTTGTCCAATCTGCTCAAAACCTGTAGCAAGCAGTCAATAAGGACAAAGCAGAGCATAGCAAGAGCCAACCAGAGCCCCAAGTGCAGTCCTGGGCCAGCTGGCGGGCTTGCCAGACAAGAAGTGAGCTGCAGCGAGCAGAGCGTGTGTGACAGGTGCTTTCAGCCACAGACGCTCATGGGAGTGGGGTGCCTGATTAAGTGTAAGATCTAGAGGGAGAAAAGAGAGCGAGGTTATTTAAAGGTGAGGATTACAAAGCTGAGGTACAGAGGCTAAATCAGTGGGTGGGGGTAGGGATGGAGACAAAAGAAAGTTAAAGATTGCAAGGTGAGAAGGATGGGGTGCAGGCAGCCAGACAGCAAAAGCTGCCTAAATTACATTGTGATGTCATGGAGCTAGTAAGAGTAAAGTCAGTTGGGGTGAGGGACAAGACAGCACTGAGTCAGAGAATGGCAGAGTTCAGGGAGCGAACAAGAGGGATCAGGGTAAGCTCTGAGAGAGAGAGAAAGAGAGAAAGGTAAAGATCACAGGTTTAGGGTGATAGTGAAGTTAATTAGGCTCAAAATCATATGCAATACTGTCCCAGATACAGTTTCAAATCATTAACAAGCAATACATTCCCATTAACAGTTAAGCACAGGCAACAGATTCCCTGAAACACATAAACACATTTGTAGTAAATTAAGATTAGGTGAAATATAGTTCCAGAGAAGAAAATTGCAGTTTCCCCAAAGTCAACATCCAGTGTTCCCAATGGGTAGTGCTTAGGGCGTTTGAGAGAAGCCCTTCACAGAGATATAGAGAATTGTCCAATCAGCTCAAAAGCCATAGAGCAATAGCCAATGAGGATGAGGCAGAGCATAACAAGAGCCAATCAGAGCCCCACAGCAGGTCCCGGGCCAGCTGGCTGACGTACCCAGGCAAGAAACAAGCTGGAGCAGGCAGAGGAAGGCAGTATGGCTGGCTGGCTGGCACTTTCAGCCACGGCTGCTCACAGGAGCAGGGTGCCTGATCAAGGGAGAAGATCTAGAAGGGGAAAAAGAGAGAGATTATTTAAAGAGAGAGGATTACAAAGCTGAGGCACGGAGGCTAAACTGGTCAGCAGGGTTAGGGATGGAGACAAAGAAAATTAAAGGTTGCAAGGTGAGAAGGGAGGAGGCAGGCAGCCAGACAGCAAAAAGCTGTCTATATTAAATTGTGGCACCAAGGAGCTAGTAAGAGTAAAGTTAGTTGGGGAGGGAGACAAGACAGCACTGAGAAAGAGAATGGCAGAGTTCAGAGAATGAACAAGAGTGATCATGGTAAGTCCTCTTTGAGAGAGAAAGGTAAAGATCACAGGTTAAGGGTGATAGGAAGAGAATTATGCTCAAAATTATATGCAATACTGTCCTAGACACAGTTTCAAATCAACAAGTAATACATTCCCCATTAACAGTTAAAGGAGAAGACTCCTGTATATTTATGATTTGGATATGTCTGATTTATTTATTATACATTACATCAAGTACTGTACATACAGTATGTCAGTAAGAGATCAGCCATTTCTTCTGTTGTAACACGTATCTAGAGTTTGAGGCTCTGACACAAGGTAGTAAAATGTCAAACAAGCCTCCATTTACATGCAAATGAATCACTTGTAATAACTTGTAATACAGCCCTCCATTCCTTGATGACACTGCAGCAGCAGTGCAGAACAAAACATATAGGGTATCAATGTTGTCTAGCCCGATTTTAGTTTAAGTTTGCAATGGCTTAAGGCAGTTCTGTCATGCAACTCACACAGGAAGTGGTACTTGTAGCCTTAATACTATATGTGTAGAGCAAATAATACATCTATTAGTATTGTTTCACAGGAAACAAAATCTGTTTCTGTGTACTGCTCATTTCTTCTGTGAGACAGTTGTAACATGTTGAGGAAAGCAGTAGACTGAATCAGTTCATCAACCAATCAACCAACCAATCAATCAATCAAGCAGTTAATCGGTCACTGTGTAGTGAACCAGGTGAACACCCTTGAAGATTCATTACAAGGTGAGCCTGGGCAGTTTACCAAAGGATCACACAAGACTGATCTATACACATCCCTTTCAGCAGCCCGAAGTGGAGAGCTAGATCATTTACTTTATAAAGTGTATTGTTTTACATTTCAAATGCTCCTTAAATCTGAGTTTCTGATGGAAATACTAAGACACAGAATGCATATGACGTGGAAGGAGTGAGCTAACAAATACAGAGCACTACAAACATTGAGACTGATTAGTTTCTTTACCTACAACAGCTGAGGTGTAGCATCTGATTTGTGAGGACATCCTACTTCAAATGCTGGCATTACAAAGTGAGCGGGGTGGGGGCTGCCACAGCTTATCTTTAGTACCTTGAATGTGAAGTGCTGTAGCTCACGTCATCACATCACTGCTAATGATTTATAATGGAATTGGGGCACTTTTAAAGTCATGGGCCTGAGGGCCATCACAGTTTCCAAGGAGGTTAGGGGAACTTCTTAAGGGTTAGAGAGTAAGGGACTCTAGTAGGATTTGAACCAGAGTCTCCCAGTGCTTGTGCCTGTGCTTTAACCACTAGATTACCTTCTTCCATATGCTGCAACTGATTCTTTCCTGGTAACCTGTTCCTTGTTATAGCTGAATTCCTTATTGCCTTACAGCAGCCATTCAATCACTACTTGCCTCGTTACAAAGGAAAGGGCATATTTGCAAGATTGTTTCTCACTGCTGGTGTCAATCAAAACAGAGAATGCTAACACTCACACAGCATAATACAACCGCTGTATTATACCACTTAAAACTCTTGTACCCAGAGTCATTTATTGGTAAACCATTTTGCTAACAGAAACAGTAACACAACACATACAGACACTTCCTTATATGAATACTTTTATATACCTCAACTCAGCGCTGCATCACACTCACATGATCCTAATTCCTATTAGACCTGCACTTCAGGATGTGCACAACACTTAAAGGGTTCCTCCATTACTCAAGTGGGGAACCAAACATTGTGGGTTTGGTTTACTGGTGGAACTGCATTTAGTGCAGCACCATTATCTGTTGCTCTGATGACATAATTCTCCAGCAACACTGATGGTAAAATGGAGGACAAACACATTGATAACTTTTGGGCTGTATATTTTTATTTATAATCTAGATTTGGACAGCAATAGGACTGCTGGCAACTGAAGGAGGCACACAACAGTGTGAAACTATGGGAGACTTCCCTTAAGCAAAGGCAACAGATTTACCAGAAACACATAAGCACATTTGTAGTAAATTTAAGATTAGGTGAGAAATACAGTTCCAGAGAAGAAAAATTGCAGTTTCCCAAAAATTCAAAATCCCCAGTGTTCCCCATGGGTAGTACTTAGGAGTGCTTGCAGAAAGAAGCCCTTCACAGAGAGATAGAGAATTGTCCAGTTGGCTCAAAAGCCATAGAGCAGCAGCCAATGAGGATGAGGCATATCATAGTAAGAGCCAATCAGAGCCCCACATTGCAGTCCCGGCGGGTTGGCAGGTTTACTCAGGCAAGAGGAGAGCTGAGTTGGCAGAGGAAGGCAGTATGGCCATCTGACACTTTCTCAGCCACAGCTGCTCATGGAAGCGGGCCCAATCAAGGTGAAGATCCAGACATGAGACAAACTAGAGCATGCAGAGGAAGGCAGTGTGACTGGATGGTGCTTTCAGCCACCGCCGCCATGGGAGCAGGGCAACCGATCAAGAGTGAAGATCTAGAAGGCTTGAACCACTTGGCACCAGATGTTTGCTGGGAGCAGTCAGCTCCAGCCAAACCGCTTGGAGCTCCAGCAGGTTGATGTGGCATCAGGAGTCCTCAGCCCATGGACTCTGTGTTCCCCAGGTGGGCTTCCCAACCCATGAGGGAGGCATCAGTCATCAGGATGACCATTGGCTTGGGGCGGACAAGTGGGATCCCTTCCTACAGATGCTCTGGGACAAGCCACCACTGGAAAGCATCCCACATCATCTGGGTCACTGTGACCATCTGGTTGAAGTGACCTTTGTGCTGAGAACACTGGCTGCTCAGCTCCTATTTCAGGGAGTGCATAGGCCAACGGCCATCGGACCATGCTGGTGCAGGCCACCATGTAACAGAAGGCACATAAAGTCCCGGCAGGGCGCAAGTGCCCAACCAGATATGATCAGGCAAAAGAGGACAGAACTTCTGCCCTGTTCACCAGAATCCAGGCTCTGGCTTGACAAGAGTCAAGCTCTGCCCGATGAATCTGATCACCCTGAGGCACGAGGTCCAACTTGGCCTCAATGACTAAGAGGCATGTTTGATGCAGGTCCGAAGGGCCAGGTCCCTGGACTGCTCCACCTCCTGCCTGGAGGGACCCACAATTAGCCAGTCATCCAGATGGGCATATACCCAGACCCCTTGATGCCTCAGGTAAGCTACCACTACTGCAATGCATTTGGTAAAAAGCCTGGGGCCAAGGAGAGGCTGAATGGCATGGCCTGGAACTCATAGACCTCCTGGAGGTCAATGAGCTCCAGGATGGGCAGCAGCATGGATTTGTCTCTGGGAAATCATGCAAGACCAACCTAATAGAATACTATGACTGGGTCACAAGGAGTTGGACAAGGGCCATGCAGTGGATGTCCTATATTTGGATTTCAGCAAGGTTTTTGATTCAGTCCTCACAGGTGACTGGGGACAAAGCTGAAATATCGAGGGGTGGGGGACTAAGATGGCTAACTGGATCAAGAATTTGCTGGAAGATAGACTGCAATGGGTGGTTGTGGGGGACTCATCTCCTGGGCCAGTTACCAGCAGTGTGCTGCAGGGCTTTGTGTTGGGACCGGTGTTGTGTCTTCTGTTCATATCGGATACTGCACACAGGGTTGGGAGCAAGATCAGTTTATTCACTGATGACACCAAGTAGAAGCTGTTGTGAATGACATGGGGTGGCAGAAGCTACAGGGTGGCCCAACCAGACTTGAGGAGTGGCCAGCAAGGTGGCAATTTGGGTTTTAATGCAAAGAAGTGGAAAATTATGCACTTCAGAGAGAAAACCCGAGGAGGGAATATTGGTTGGGTGGGGTGCTGTTGGGTGTCACCAAGAGGAGAAGGATCTAGTGGTCATAGTAACGGGGAGCATGAACAACTTTTCTCAGTGCAGGATGGCTGCAGCAGGGCCAATAGGATACTGGGGTACACTGCACAGGGGTTCTCGATCCAGACACAAGGATGTGATCCTCCCCTGTACAGGTCCTTGGTCAGGCACGATCTGGAGTACTGCATGCAGTACTGGCATCCATATCGGATGAAAGACATCTGGCTGCTTGAGGTAGTGCTGCATAGGTCAACAAAAATAATACTGGAAGGAAGGAAGGTAGAATTTATGTACACCTTGGAGGGGAGAAGGAATAGGGAGGATATGACTGAAACTTTAAAATACTTGAGGGGATCAACAAATCTGGCACAGAGGGGTTGTTTAAGCTGAGGAACCAGAGGGACATGAGGGGCATGGGCATGGGCTAAGACTGGAGGGTGGCAGATTCAGGAGGGAGATGAGGAGGCATTATTTCACCCAGAGGGTAGTGTTGAAATGGAATGCTCTATCAGAGGAGGGGTGGCATGCAGGATGCTGGGCATTTCCAAATAAGCATGGACAGGGTAAGGGTTTGTGCTGGATAAACAAGGCTGAGCAGTTTACGCAGTTTGAGAGGAGCTGGGAGGTGAGGCAGTTGCAGTATAGGGGTGCTAGCTGTGCATTCGAGCAGACTTGATAGACCATGAGGCCTGTTTCTGCTGGCAAGTTTTCTTTGTTTGTATGTTCCTTAACCAGAAAGCAGAGGAACCTTCGATGAGATGGATGGATCAGGACATGAAAGAATGCACCCTGAAGATCCAGGGAGCAAAACCACATGCCTTGCTAGAGAGATGGTATGATCTGGGACAGAGTTACCATCCTGAAAGTGCAGGACCTGAGAAACTTGTTCAGTTTATGCAGCTCTAGAATGGGGTGCCAGCCCCACCCCCACCCCCATCCGTTTTGGTACCAGGAAGTAGCTGGAGAAAACCCTGGGTTTTCCTGAGGTTCTGCTACTCTGACCACAACCTCCTTGTGTTATCTCAACCAAGTGTCTGCAGAGACCATGTCCTCCTGTGGGGCGGAACTTGACATGAAGAGCACGGGCTTGAACTCCAGAGGCAGACCCTGACCGACCACTTCCAAACCCACCTGTCCATGGTGACAGCGGACCGGCAGAAAGGAAGTGGCTGAGCCAGACCCCACAGGTGGACCCAGGGGAGGGGTGATGGGCATGAGGGTGGCAGTCCCCGTCCGCTATTGCACAGGCTTGGAGGAGGAGGATCCAACCGAGGATCCACCAGGCCCCTTCCTCTGGACTTATGGACCATTGAAGCCACAGATTTGGGCCAAGGTTGCCATGACTGAGCCTGCTGGTCCTGCTGTTGCTGGGCTGGTTTTGCCACAAGAGTGGAGGGAGACCCCTTGTGGTCCTTTTGTGCAGATGTCACAGAGTGCAAGGTTGCACTGGACTTCTCAATCCATTGGAGGTGACCATCCACCTGGGGCCTGAAACAGGTCAGTGCCAAGGAACAGGACATCCGCCAGCTTGTGCCGAGTGTCTGCTGTGCAGGTCAAGATCCTTAGTCAAGCCTTATGGCACATAGCAACTGTGGTTGCCACTGAGTGGGCACAGAAGTCTCCGATGTCCAGAGCCATTTGGAGCTGCTGTTTGGAGGTCTGTCAGAAGATGATAAATCATCTTATTCAGAAAGTCCAACAGGACATGGGGAAAAATGCCATCACGCGGCCAAGCTCACCTGGCAGAGACCAGGCTAAGAGACAGTACAGACATTTTAAGTCAAGTGGTCCAGTTTGTTGGACTCCTTATCCAGTGGTTTGACGATGTCCCGAGCATTGCCTGAGCGCAAAACACAGAGTCAGTCACAAACCCTTTGGCGAAAGGGTACTATGTGAATCCCATCGGGTACTGATGGGCACCATGTATTTGCATGCCATTTGGGCTGTGGGCACTGGGCAAGAGGCAGGGTGCTTCTAGAGCTCCACGGCCAGGCCGACAATGGCTTCAACCACTGGGAAAGCTTCCATCAGAGAATACCCTTTCTCCAGAATTCTTGTGAGGGATAGCGAGGCCGCTTTTGAATGGGCTCCAGTTTCAGCCCTGTGGACTCGGAGATAAGATGGAGGATGCCCATAAAGGATGTGGGTCCTTCCTCCATCAAAGATTCCCCACCAACTCCATGTCAAGTGGACGGAGTGCAGTAAGGAATCCTCAGACTCAGAGTAGTCTGCATAGAGTATCTACCCCGAGTCACTCCTGACCCACCACGGGTGGTCAGGAGTAAGGGTCACTGACAACCGATGGAGAGCCTTTTCCAGATGAGACTTTTAGTCAGAGTGCCGATTGGCAGCTGTTTGGTGGTGGTTCCACCATGATTGGTGGAGAGGTCAACTTTGGCCGACCCGTGAAGATCTGAACTGGCTCCGCTAAGGGAGGATCGGTGTCTGACCGGGACCCGCAGGGGCATCAGCATCAGCCTGTCAGAAGACAGCCATGTGATGGCCAGTGTGGCAGCTGGAGTTGGCTTCAGCCTGAACAGCACCAGCTGTTGCCACATTAGGTCTTTTGTAGCATCAGCACAACTTGAACTGAAGCCCTCCTCATCCGAGGAGGATGAAGATGAGTAGTGGCAGTGTCACTTCCCATGGTGCTGAGAGTAAGACAGCAGATGTTAGCAGAATCTGCTCGACCTAGAGGATAAGGATGACTTAGACCTCAGTCTCGCCACCAGTGGTGCCAACGGGGATCTTGAGGGAGAATGGAAGAGCCTTGGCTCCTCCTGGTCTAGGTTGGTGACTGGAGGATTCAACTCAGTGGGCTGGGCTGACCCTTCAGTGGTCACAGGCAGGATCAGAGTCCTGAATAGAAAATTGTCGCTGGTAATGGGTCGACAGGGTTAAAAATCTCGGCCACATCGTTGTCCCATGTCTTGACCAACTGCCCTGACAGGAGCCTGTGAAGCCAGTGGCCAAGACTGTGATTTGACCATGCTCGGTACTGGTGATTCCTGAGACCAAGAAGATGCTCAATCCCAACAACATCGATAGTGAGTCTTCTCTTTCTTGTTTCAATTCCTTCTTGTGGAGCTGAACAAACCCAAAGGCGCTCTCTCTTAGTCCAGAGAGACTGGCACAGCTCCTTGAAGGAGCCTGAATAAGTGGAGCCCCATTTGAGTGGAACAAAGCCAACACTGAAGAGGATTGTGTGGCAGCCCAAGCCACCTCCTCTTGAAGGCTCAAGCTGCTGCAACTGCTCAGTGAACCCAGCAGATGCAGAGACCACCCAATGGGCTTCCTTAGATTTGACTGGTGGATGTCATTTTTCCAGGCAGCCCAACTTCAGGCTAGCAAGGCGTCCTTGTTGACCGATGCATGAAATGACTGGCAAAGCACACAGGCCTGAGTATTGTGCTCATGACTCAGGCAGTAAATGCACGTGGCATGGGGTCGGTACCTACATCTTCTACCCACATGGAACTGGCATAATCTGGTGAGGACTTTTCCTCCATCGCGATCAAAGATTGTTTTGAAGACCAAACTCTGATGACTATAAGTTTTGGAAGTAAATCCAAAGATCTGAATGCCAGGGCCTACTGAATGAGGGAGTGGCAAGGAGGTAACCAGCTTCTTCCACCAGAAAGGAAGATCTGCATCGTGGGGTGGAGCCAAGGGATATACCACCTGGGTAGGCGGAGGATCCAGCTTGAAGTCTTTCCGCACATCTGAAAGGGAAAGGACATTGCCAGAATTGTGGATAAAACAACATATCCACATCCATAGCATATCTTCTTCTTCCAACTGGTGGTACTCCTCCCTATGCACCTGATCATCCTACTAGCCTTCCCAACTGCCTTATCACACTGCTTGCTACCTTCAGGTAATCAGAAATAATTACCCAGGTCCCTTTCCTGTTTGCTGGTTCCTGGTTGCCAGTACTTTCCTCAAAGTATGTAGCCCTCGGTTTCTGTGCCCCAAGTGCATGATTTAACAGTTTTGAGTTTGTTGTGTCCAGGTGCAGACAAACTCATTGCTATAAGAGGTGCTATACAGGGTTGTGCCCAATGGACAGCTCCATTTCTTGGGGCAGTCAGTGGCAGGCAAATCAGCTGGCAGGCTGGTGATGACTCCTTTTCAGCTGTTGGGGCAGAGCTGGACAACTTTTCAAAGGACAGACGCATCAACAGTGGCGGGCTTGGTCCTTTATGTTGCATTCCTGCATTGCATTCCTGGTTGCACGCTCACACTGCCCTAGCTTACAGCAGTGTGAATGTGTTGAGCCCAGTCTGTCGGCATGCCGTCTCACCATTAAAAATAAACAAACTGATGGGGGTGCCCAATCCTCCCTCTCAGCATGTCCGGCTCCCAGTTCATTTGCCAATTGCAGCCCACTCCCCAGCAGCATTATATTCCTTCCAATTTGTTGGGTGCTGAGGGGAGCCCAATCCCTTCAGCTCTTGTCCCCCAACAATCGGTATGTGCTGACAGGTTGCCCAATCCCCTGCTGTCTACAGCCCCCGACGCAACAAACACTCAGATGGCATGCTGGGAGCCCACCCATGCTTGTCAAATGTCCATGTAAGAAAGAAAACCTTACCGCAACATTTTTTAAATTTTTTTAAACCTGTAAACAACAAAACATCCTCGTTGAGACCGGTACTCTTCTCCCGACCTACACCAACCCTCTGTGCACCCCACCTCCCCACACCCCTCACCCCATACTTCACCCCGGAGCCCAGTGTAACAATCTTTGATGGAGCAGGAACACATCTGAACTCTTCAAAGCCGACTGTGAACTGAAGAAGTGCCGTAAGCTGTACAATAGCATAAATTGGGTCTTTTTCAATTTTGGTGCATTTCTCAGCCATTTGTGTGAATTTGTCACAAATTTTCAACATGGGGTTTTGAGACCCCACCCTCATGAATTCAGTGAATGTCATCTGGTTATTCGTCCCAAAAGATGATGGGACTGAGTAATCTAAACAACAGTGTCACTGTTCATGAGGTGGGCTCCCAAAAAGCCTATGTTGAAAATTTGGTGAAACATTTCATCAAAAATGACTGTGTTATGAGTGTGCATTGCACAGTTTCAATGCACACTTGTAACGTCACTAATATGTACTATTTTAACTCCAGATTTTCAACATTGCTATTTTTATACCTCCTCATGAACAGTACAGTTTTCATTTTTCACATCCTGGACAAATGTGTTTGCATCTCCGCACAGAATAGCATGGTCTCTGTGGAAACCAGTGTTCGACAGAGTCCAAAAATCACAATGACATTGTTCATGAGCAGAGGTCTCAAAATACCTACATTGAAAATTTGGTGACAAAGTCCATATAATGACTGTTACAAGTGTGCATTGCGCAGTTTCCACACACACTTAACTTCGTGAATTTGTAATATTTTCACTCCAGATTTTCAACGTTGGCATTTTTTTTAAGACCTCCTTATGAACAGTACAGCTGTCTTTTTCACATCCTGGCCAAAATGTTTTTCTCACTTCCGCAGAATAGCATGGTCGCTGTGGGAAATCAGTGTTCAGGACAGATTAAGAAAATCACAGTGACACTATTCCTGAGCAGAGGTCCAAAAATGCCTATGTTGAAAATTTGGTGACAAAAGTCCTTAAATGGCTATGTTACAAGCGGGTATTGTACAGCTTTCATGCACACTAATAACAGAGAAGAAAAATGACTTACCATAGTAATCTTATTTCTTCCAAGGAATCTTACTGTATTCTGACATGCAGTATTGTCCTCCCATTGTACTGCCCCAGAGCTGAAATGGTTAATAGACCCTATGCTAATGATAGAATGCTATGCTCATGCTCGGTTTTCAAACCACAGTCCCTGGTAAACGTTCTACAACTGTCAGATTCTTACGGAGCGTGAATACTAACAAGCTATCTATTTTAATTTTAACCATTAAATAAATCAATAACAATCAAGAACCCCTTAATGTAAAATGTGGGTCACAGACTCAAGTCCCTAAGCCCAACAACAGAACCACTCATGGGTTTACAACAGCATGGACAGCTGTGCTATGAGCCTATAGGTTCTAGTGGGGAGGTAGGGTGAGAGCTCAGAAAACAGCAAGATTTGCTTGGAAGAAACAAGATTACTATGGTAAGTAATTTTTCTTCAAACTCCAGAAAATCTTACTGTATTCTGGCATACGAGATTACCCAAGCACTATCTTTGGAGGATGGTAGAAACCTCTGTAGGAATCAGGCTTTGCAGTACTGCTGTGCCAAATCTAACATCACCGCTAGTCTGGCTATCTAGGCTGTAGTGTTTGATTAAGGTGTGAACTGTTTTACAGGGAGCTGCTTCACAAGTTTCAACAAAGGAATATTCCTGCAGCTGCTATTGAGGCAGCTGTAACCTTGTAGAGAGAACCCTAAGGCCTGCAGGGGTTCTTTAACTACTTTGCTGTAGCAGGACTGAATACTTGTAACAATCCAGAGGGCAATAGACGTTTCAGGCAGGCTTGCCTTTCCACTTCTCCATAGGTCAGGAAGAGCTGAGTGCTAACCTGCCTGTGACCCAAGTAGTAGCTCATAGCTCACTTGACATCTAGACTGTTCAGTCCACATTCCTCTGAACTAGAGTGGTCAGTAAAAAGACTGACAAAGCAATGGACTGATTTAGGTAGAAGTCCGAAACCACCTTGGGCAGAAAGTTTCTGTTAGTCTTGAGGACTACCTTGTCCATATGGACTGATAGGTAATTTGACTCAGTGGACAACACCTGTAGATCACTGATCCTCCTAGTTGAGGGATGGCTACAGTGAACACTGTTTTCATGTTGCATACTTAAGCTCTGCTGAAAACATGGGCTGAAATCGTGGTTTCATTAGCTAGCCGATGCATATATTGAGGTCCCATGCTGTGGCATGTTCCCAGTGAGGGAATGCAAATGCATGAGACCCTTGAAGAACTTCCTAAACACTAGATTAACTGCCAGAGATAACCACTTACCAGCTGAGAGGTAAGCAGAGACAGCCGGTAAGTGCACTTTGAGGGTAGAAGGCCCTAAGGCCGAGAGAATGAAAGTGTGCCATATACTTTAGGATGAATGACAAGTCAGCCTGGCAGCAGCCTATCTCTTTTCTGTCACCAAATGGAAAAAACATCTTCCATTTAGAGGTGCAAGTTTTCTGGTAGAAAGGTTTTGTAAAACCTGGGAACCTCAGTACCCCTTTAGAAAGGTGCAACTCCGAATACCCTAAGTCCTTAAAGGCAAAGCCCTGAGCCTGAGAGACCGGAGATTAGGGTAAAGGACCTTGTCCTGCAAGGAGGTCAACAGGTTGAGCCTCCTGAGAGAGAGTAGTCTGGAAATTGACAAGGTCAGTAGTAGAAATACCATGGCCATCTGCCCCAATCTGGAGCAATGAGGATCACTGTCGCTGATTGAACCCTGATCTTGTGCAGCACTCTAAGCAACAGGGGAAATGGAGGAAAGGCATACAGGACACCTGTCTATTGCAACAGCAGCTCATCCAGAGGACTGTGCCCAATAAAGAAAGCTCTGACAGAATTGTGGTAGCTAGTGATCGTCTGGGGTTGCAAAGGTCACCTCTGGGGTACCCACCTTCTGATTACCACTTGTATTTGTAGTGGTTTTGGCCGATCCTTCTGACAGCATCTGCCAGGACATTGTCCTTCCCTGGGAGATGGACTACTGAGAGGGAGATTCCCAGGGAGTGAGCTAGAATCCACACTTTCATGGCCTCTGTGCACAGTAGGGATGGCTGTGTGCCTCCTTGCTTGTTCATGTAGTACACTGTGTGCCTTGAAGCATTGCAGCAAAGGACTGAATGCTTAGATAAGCTGCCCTGAGTCCCAGCAGGCTTTATGTGATGCAGGGACTCCTGATGAAGCCAGGTACTTTGTACAGTGTGTTCCCTTAGGTGTGCACCCACCTCTTTGAAATGAGGGTGACAGTTTAGTGACTCCTGCCACTTCCTCAGACCCAAAAACAGTGTTTCATTCTGAATAAAATAGAATTAAAAATATTAAATATGTAACTGTAACATTTCATTTGCTACACAAAGATGCGCTATGTCCCCACACCACATTGAAACCATGTTCACCTTGTAAATCCTTTAAAAGCATTTACAAATAGTGTATATGATTTCTGTAAACAATTTCTTTTGTAACCCAAAGTGGATCCTTATCATGCCTTTCAATAAATAGACATATAGTCTTAAATAAATTCTTTGTTTATAATAGCAATCACAAAACTTAGTTACCGTGTTCCATATCTGGCTCTTAATCTATGCAAAATAGATAACTTAATATGCACTTTCAAATAAACAATTTAATTTCCTAAGTAAGTGTAATCTGGAAAGAAAGAAATGAACAACAATAATACACAGATATGTGATGGCAGAGAAAGGCCCCACAGCCCATCTTGTCCCAACACCCTACCTCCCCACTTCTGTTATGCTTCCACCTCTTTTCCCAACCCCTAAATCTATCCCAAGCCCTCTTGAACCTCTCCACCATTTCACTGCTACTACTTCCTCCAGCAGTTTGTTCCAGGCCTCCACCACCCTCTCCATGAAAAACTGCCCCTGACATTACCTCTGTATTGCCCACCTTTCAGTTTAAGGCTATGTCCCCTCATGTTCGCGCCTTCTTCAATTTGAACAAGCTATCGCTCTCCACCTTATTTATTCCTTCAGATACTTAAGGTCTCAATCATATCACCCCCCAGTCTCCAGAGGTACAAATTCAGCCTCTCACTCCTCTCTCATAGGTACATCCTGCATCCCTCGTACCATTTGGTTGCCCTTCTCTGTACCCTTTCCATCAACTCAACATCTCTTTGTAGGTGAGGCCTCCAGAACTGCTCCCCATACTCCAGATGCGGCCTGACCATGGTTCTGTATAACGCATTAGTACCACCTCTTCTTGCTATTAAAACCCCTCTGAATGCAGGCCAACATTCCATTTGCCTTTCCCACCACCCTGTTACACTGGCTGCCCACCCTGAGGTCACGCGATACTATAATCCCCAGGTCCCTTTCCGCTTCCTTCTCCTTAATCACCGCCTCCCAAAAGGGAGTAAGTTCCTCTTATTCCTCCTCCCCAGGTGCACCAGCAAGCACTTTTGTGCATTAAACTTCAATTTCAGGTGTCAGACCACCTTCCAGCCTCCAGGTCCCACCTCATGGATTGCACCCACTAGGTGAATCCACCCTATTACAGACCTTTGTGTCATCTGCAAACAGGCATACCTGTCCCTCCAGACCCTCCCTAGGTCACTAACATAGATGTTGAAGTATTGGTCCTAGCACTGACCTCTGTGGCACCCCACTGGTCACTGCCCATTCCCTGGAATGTGTCCCATTTACCACCACCGCCTGACTCCTTCCTTTCAACCAGTTTGTCACCTACCTGGTGATCCTGAGGTCCAGACCTAGTCTGTCCAGCTTATGCACCATTACACCATGGGAACGGTGTCAAGGCCTTATTGAAATCCAGATAGGCCACATCCACTGCTGCTCCTCCCTGGTCCAGTATCTGTGTCACCCCATCGAAAAACTCTATCAAGTTAGTCTGACAGGACCTTCCCATGGTGAAGCCATGCTGCCTGTCATCCTGCATGCCATTCATCTCCAAGTATTCTATCAACCTGATCTTAAGTAGTGTTTCCATTACCTTCCCCACCACTGAGGTAAGACTAATGGGATGGTAGTTTTGACCTTGTCCTTCTGCCCACCCTTATGTAGTGCACTACCTCTGCCTCTTCCAATCCATTGGCACCACCCTGTGACCAAGGACAAGTTAAACAGCCTCACAATGCTGCGCTGGTTCATCCTTCACCTCCTTGAGAACCCTTGGGTGTATTCCATCAGGACCCATTGCCTTGTCCACCTTAAGTCTACCCAGCTCTTCCTTACTCCTTCAGCTGTGAATTCTGGCACCCCACCTGCCTGTGGCTGTCACCTCCCCAGCCTGTCCCTGGTCCCCTGCCCCTTCCTCTGTGAAGATTGAGGTGAAATAGCTATTTAATGCCTCTGCTTTATCGTAATCCCTTCCAGTAATGTTCCACTTTTCCCCCTTATCCTCCCAGTCCCATGCTGTGCCTTCTTCCTTTCTCCAATGTACCTAAAGTAGGTTTGTCTCCTCCTTGCCTGCTTGGCTATCCTCTCATCAGTGGCCTCCTTAGCCCTCCTTATCTGTTGCCCTGCCTTTCTTTTTCCCTGTAGGTTTCCTGTCCTCATCCTTTTGTGTCCTCCTATACCTCTTGAATGCTCTAGTCTTCTCCTTGACCCCAATGCCACCTCTCTAGTGAACCATAGAGGTCTTTTTCTGTCTTCTATTCTTTCTTTCTTACCTTCTTATACATGAGTTCATGGCTTTAAATACCCCTCTCTTGATGGCTGCCCATAATTACTCCACCCCTGCATCCCCTATCCTCAACATTTCTTCCCTAATTACCTTCCTCATTCCATGAAAGTCAGCCTTCCTGAAGTCCATTACCTTGGTTCTCGTCCCTAACCTCACCCTGCCCGCCTCACCCTGAACCTGACAGCCACTGTGGTCACTGGTGCCAAGCTCTTCCCCACTCCATCTCCCTCACACTGTCCCCATTTGTGAGGACCACATCCAACAGGTTTACACCCCTGGGCTCACCGACCCTTGCTGGAGGAATATCTCCAAGAGCCTCTAAGATGCTCCTACTCCTTGAGAAGATTGCTGTCTGGGCCTCCCAGTTGATGTCTGGAAGGTTTAGTCCCCAACTAGTACAATCTCCCTTTCCATGCCATTCCACAAAGTATCCCCTGTATAGGAGGCCTATAGACTACCCCAATGCATAGGTTTTCCCTGTCCCTGTCTAGGGTTACCACATGATCTCTGTTTCCTCCTCATCCTGCCCTTCCATGGCCCTGATCCTTCCCTGACATATAATGCCACCCTCCCTTCCCTTCCGATCCTTCCTAAACAAACGATACCCTGGGATCACCATCTCCTAGGCATGGTGCTCGTTCCATCAAGTCTCACTCACTGCTACAACGCCTAGGTTCTCCTCCATCATGGTGGCCTCAGTTCTCCCATTTTGTTCCCCAGGCTCCTGGCATTTGCAACCAAAGCCTCCAACATGTAGCCCCGTCCCAGCCTTCCTGCTGCTAACTGTTCCCTTGATGAGTGTTGTGACTTGGGGGGCTGATAGCCCTCTGCTCTTCCTCATGTAAGGATGGCCCTGTCCTTAGCCCCTTATTTAGTTTAAATAGAACTTCCTTGCCATGAAATCCCCAGTTTACTCTTTAGTGCAACTGCCCCTGCAGAATTTTGGTGCAGCCTGTCTTGGGCATGCAGCCCCTCCTCCTCCCATGTACAGCCCCAGTCACCTATCCAGTTCCAGTAATCTAATTTAGTGATAAATATGGGTACTTCTTATCCTTTTAGTAATTCAATTAATTTAATCTGGAGAATAATTTACTGAATGGAATGCCTACCTTGGTAAACTGTAACAGGACTCCTAGAATCTGTTCAGTTTAAAATGCCAAGTTTGCTGTTTCTGTTTAAAACAGAAAGAAAAACATAACAGGGGCTAAGTCTTATGTCTTTGTTTAACTTTCTAAATGTAACACTAAAACAACCTAAAGGATCTTAATAGTATCAGAAAGTATTCAAAAACTCATCAGGTATTCAAATCTACGGAGTTCCCAGCGTCTTCTTGGCTACTAGAGCAACTGAGCTCTTCAGAGTGATTTATATAGTGTGATGAGTGTGGTGGAGGGTTAGCTATGACATCATAACCCAGCCTACCCAGGTGCCTGCCTTTCCCCTCAAGGATGACAAGGAGGGCAGTTCCATTGAGCTTAGTCAGTGGTACAGAGGAAAGTGTGGAAATGAACAGGTCCAGTATGTAGGAACCAAAGGCGGTTTGCCCCCACTCAAGTTTTGTTTTATAAAAAATGTTGAATGATTTTTAAGGTTACATTTTTATTCTAAATAATTGTGTTCCTAAGGTGATAATCTCCACTATTGCTAAGTGGTTTAAAATACCCCAATCACTGGGGCTGAGTTAATGTTTGTTAGTATAATAAACATGTGTCCTGAAATATATAGACCATGTTTTCATTTATTATTATTTGATGTCACTAAACAAGGAAACCTAAGCGCTGCCCAAGGAATTTGGGTAACTGGCTCCTGTGTTTCCTGTTATCAGAATTGATGAACTTATGCTCGAGGTTCTAGAAATGGAGTGGTGTAAAGTGAGAACTTGTGTTAAAAGGTCCTGACATTAGAGCAATGGATAGAGTGATGCCACCCTGACCCTGAATAAGTCCTAAAGTGGTTTGATCCCGCTATAGCTGACTATCCATGGATACATTCTGTGGTATAATCACTTTCTTCCTAATGAAAACACTATTTAAATGCCTAAAATGTTAAGTTAGGTTGTAATTCAAACTCAAGAACTCGAGTCCATAACAGGCAAACAAAGGTTTGAAGAGGACCAGGTGCCACAAATGGCAGTTTTCAATGTCATCATTGAGTGGCTCCAGTGCCCTCATTTTCTCTGAACCGCAGACACATCTTCACTCTTCAAAGCCAGATCACGAATTGAGGAAACAGGTATGCACTTCACTGTATTTCAACAGGAATGTGAACCTGGTGGCATAACTTGTTTTTCTGCTGGGAATTGTAGTCCGCCAATCTGTGCATACCAACATCAGTTCCAACAACGAACTTTGGCATTGACAAATGCTTGTTTGCATTGAAACACAGCTACCAACCTTTGATTATTCTTTCACTCTATCCATTGCTCTGTTGTCAGGACCTTTTAACACAAGTTCTCACTTTACACCACTCCATTTCAGTTTCTCCAACCTCATGATTGCAGACCTTGGACCGAAACCTCCTGGGAACACCTGCTCCTCCACAAAGGCTGCACTTATCGAGCTCTGTCCTCCCTCAGAATTAAATGGAGGAGATGCAAGAATGCTCCAGACCTCCTTAGCACACTTTGTACCTAGCATCACTCCTGATAATACTTTCTGGGATATTGAATTGAATCCAGGCCCGCCCAGCAGTGGGGCTCTCAAAAGGATCTCTCAGCAAAACTAAGGGATTTCTCATATCGCATATGAACATCAGAAGTCTCTTAAATCACCTGCCTGAAGTAGAAGCATGGCTCAGTGTACACGATCCCAACATACTGTGCCTGTCGGAGACCTGGCTGAAACTTGGAACCCCTGATACCTTGTGCACCATGCCTGGCTACTCACTTATTCGGAGGGACAGACTGGTCAAAGAGGGTGGAGGAGTTGCCCTCACCCCAAATCTTACCTGGACGTTAGTATCATCAATGACTCAAACCCGCAAACCACAGCTAATCAATGCACACGCCTCCCGTCTCTTGGCTCTAAAAACTTCACATAATCTGTATTTATAACCTCCCTCTGGGGAGTAAACGGGCTCCAGGAAGCACTCCAGCTCACCCTAAACGCATCAACAAAATGAAGCTATCATCCTTGGTGATGTCAACCTGAACTGGCTAGGTCCTTCTCACAATTCCCTGGCTTCACTAGTGCAAGGCCTAAATTTTATCAACAAATCACGGAAAACACTAGACTGTCTGGGCCACAGTCTGGTATGCTTATTGACTGGATCCTGACAAACTGACCTGAACATATGACTTGCTCTGGGATCTTGGCAGATACCATCACTGATCACTCCCTATCTACTGCCAGTGGAGCGAGGGCAGCCACCCCCCACCTCGGCAGGTCACCTTACGAATTTTGCAAACATGGACACAGACTCCTTCCTCTGGGACATCTCAAGCATTGACTGGTCGGATATATACCGTATGGAATGTAGAGGCTGCCCTGAACACATTTCTACAGCATTTTCTCCTGTACAAAACAAGCATGCTCCAAAAACCACGTGACATAGAGTCAGGGGAAAACAACTAGATGGCTACATAAAGATCTTCTAAACAACTAAGATACAGGACAAGCTCTGGAAAACCTACAAAAGCTCTCAATTGACTAGGACTACAGAAACTACAGGCAAGAAAGAAATTCTTGCAGGAAGAACATAAGGCTGGCAAAAGTCACGTACTATCAGAACCTAAAGAACTCAGCCCATGACCCCGTGAATTTTGGGGCCATATAAAAAACATTCCTGGGACACCTCAATCAGTTACACCATCTGACATGGAAATAGGTGGCCTCCATTGCAATAACCCCCATCACCATAGCAAACGCTTTCAATAGCATGTTCTCTGACCTCTCCCCTATACCAGCGCCTGCCACCAGCTGCCTCCACTGGACACTGTGCCTCTTAGTGACTCTGCCACCTTCAAGAAGTGACTCAAACCTATATCACACTCCTCTATTTCAAAGCTATTACCAGCTCTCAGGTTCTGAAACATCTAAAAAATTATCGGAATACACCAGTCCTGGCTCTGACCAACTTGAACCTCGCTTTTAAAACTAGCTGCGACTTTATCTCTAAACCACTAGCAAGAATTTTTCACCTTGTCCCTCAACAGCAGTGCAGTCCCAGAACTATGGAAATGGCCAGGATCTCCCTATCTTCAAAAAGGAACAAAAAGATATCTCTAATTACAGGCCTATTGCAATACTATCCCACTCAGCAAAATCCTTGAAAAACTGGTTGGCACACAGATCCAGGAATTCCTCGAAACTACCAAGCAGCTCAATGATGCACAACATGGGTTCAGAAAAAACCACAGTACTGCGACGGCTCTAGCCAAAATCACCACCAACATCCTCACTGGTATGGATCAAGGAAAGCTCACAGGGCTGTCTTATAGACCTAACCAAGGCATTTGACCTAGTTGACCACCCCTGCTCCCTATCCTCCCTAAGGAAAATAGGCTGCTCCTCCTCTGTACTTGAATGGTTCAGGAGCTACCTGACCAACAGGTCCCAGGCTGTTAAATTCAACTCAGCCATCTCCTCCACTGTGGTAACGAACATTGGAGTGCCCCAAGGCTCCATTCTGGGTCCTCTTCTATTCACTCTATTCATCAATAACCTCCCAGACGAAATGCCTGCCTGTTCCTCGCCTCCCCACGCAGACGACTTAGTTATCTATGCCAGCTCACCCAATGTAGAGCAAATTAACACCTCGCTTAATAGAGCCTACTCCAGTGTCCAGAATTGTTAAACTCCCACCGCCTCATTCTGAATTCCTCCAAAACCAATGCCATGCTACTCAGCACCACTCAAAAGATCCGAAGTGTTCCACTCCCTGAGCATCCTTGATTTAAATGGAAATCCTCTGCAGATAGTTGCCTCCTTTCATTACTTGGGCATCCTACTAGATCAATCGCTTGACTTAAACCTTCATATCCAAGCCACTTGAAAGCGTAAACTGCAAGTTGGGGCAGCCTACAGAACTAGCTATATGCTTACCTCCTCTGCTAAACTTGCCATAGCCAGGGGATCCTGCTACCAACACTTACCTACTGTGCGCCTATACTTACCTCTGCCCACAAATCTGCACTGCACAAATGGGATGTTACATACAATAACATATGCCGATACGCCTCACAATCCCCACGACTTCTTCATCACTGCCAGCTATATGAGGACCTTGGTGGCTCTCCCTCGGCCATCAGGAGCTACTTTCTGGCCTGCCTAAATGATTCTATACTGAGACAAAGTCAGCCTGCTGCACTGGAAAAGCTCCTTCTTCCTTGATTCCAAACCACACGATCAGATCTGCTGATAAAGACCTGCTGGAAATTCCTCGCTGCCACCAATAAAGGAATGGGCTCCTTCAACACAGGCCCTATGTTATGGAACCAGCTCCCTCTGGACCTCAGGCAAGCACCCTCCATCCCTCTTTCAAACGTGGGCTGAGACTACACCTGGCCATTTCAGATTCATGCACCTGCTTGATCCTACCTGATCCCTGAATCTTCCTGCCCTCTCCCCCGCCCCTGCTACTGGTTTCCATACTACCTCCTTTTGTCTCTCTCCCCTAAATCCAACTCCCTCCTCAAACTCACCTATCATTATCCTAAATTATAATTATGTATAGGTTTTATGAATGTATGCACTTACTTACTACCTACATTACTGTTGTATCTTGTACTGTTTTATCCTGTGCTTACCTAGGCACTGCCCAAACTTGCCACAGGCGGATGTTGGTACCATAAGGCCTCACCTCCCTCCCCTTCACTTGTCCTTCATTACTGCAAGATGTCCATGGCCAGCGACTGCCACTCAGCCCTTTGCCCAGCCTCGAACCACGAGCCTGGCTGCACCTACCCGCCTCCTACCGCTAAAGCCGTATTTCAAGCCGCCTGTACTCCCCACCCACCCCTTCCATTTTCTTCTTCCTGACAGTGGTACCATGAACCTGGCATCCCTCTAGCTTGCCACCGGGATGTCTCTGACATCCTCTTGCTTCCTGGGCACCCTGCTGCTGCTCTGGCTGACTGCTGACGGCCGACAGATTACGGCTCCTTCCACCCTTCCTCCGTCTCTTATCCTCTCGTCCTACCTGGGCACTGCCCAAACTTGCCACAGGTGGATGTTGGTAAAATAAGGCCTCACCTCCTCCCTCCCTTCTCTTGTCTACCATTTGCCGAGGATGTCCAAGGCCAGAGACTGCACCGCCCTCATGCCCAGCCTCCTCGAACCACAACCCCGCTGCACCTACACGCCCTACCGCCAAAGCCGTATTTCATGCCGCCCTTTCCTCCTGTCCACCCTCCCATATTCTTCATCCCTGACTGTGGGGCCATGAACCTGGCATCCCTCTAGCCTACCGCTGGGATGTCTCTGGCATCCTCCCTTACTTCCCTGGGTCCCCCTGCTGCTCAGGCTGGCTGTTGCCGGCCGCCAGGTTACGGATCCTTCTACCCCTCCTCCTGACTTTTCTGCTGCTGGGTGCTCTATATGTTTCCCATATGGCCCACCCTCCTGATATGCACTGCCGACTACTTCTCCCGCCATTCCTGTTGCCTGCACCGCTCCTGTCACTCCACATCATCCTGCCTGGCTGGGAAACCACAAACCCGCAGTCTTCATACGCATTCCCCGTAAAGCCGTAAGCAGTCCTTTTGGCCCTATACTCCTTCCTTACCCCTTACCTGTACCAACGCCTCCCTGTAAACACCTCCTTGCTCTTGGCCTGCTGGTCACTGCTTAGTATAGCCAAATCATGTTAGACTAGCTGGAACCGCTCTATATGTCTGGAATGTACTTGTATGGTTGTTGCCTCAATTGTATTGTTGCTTCCATGTGTTATGATGTATTGTACTCTCCGTGTCGTGCCTGAAAATAGTCACCTGTTGGCTAGCGCACCTACCCGGTAAACAAGAACTAAATAAATAAATAAATCATCCTTATTTTTTCCACCCCCACCTCCTGGGTGTGTGTACTCTGTTGCAGATTTTGTGTCATCCATGAACAGGCATACCTTCTCTTATTGCCCTTCTGCAATGTCACTAATAAAGACATCGAAAGAACCAGGCCTACTACTGAGTCCTAAGGCACTCTGCTGGTCACCTTGCTTTATCCAGAGAGAACACCATTTACCACTTCCTCTGACTCCTGTTGCTTAACCAAATTTCACCCAGTTTATAACTTTTGACCCACTCCCAGACAAGCCAGCATGTTCACCAGTCTTCTATGTGGTATAGGGTTGCCATCTTTGGGCAGTCCAAATCAGGACAAAAGAGCATGATGTGGCTTCAGGCTGCCCAAGTGATGACAAACATGCATGACATGGCTTTGGGATGCCCAAGTGATGACAAACTCGCATTGAAACATGCATGATGTGGCAGATGTATGCACATGATACCAAGCAGGGTGTTTGGTATGCTGTGTCATGTCCACGCCCATGATGCGAAGCCTTATATCAGCATTTTGCCTATTTACCCATGACATAACCTTAAAACATCAGTCCATGTTCATAAACTGTGGTAAGTTTAAATCAGGACCCACACAATGCAATACTACAAGAAAGGGATTTTACTAAAAATAGTTTAGCAACCAAGTTAATTTTCAAACAAGTACATTTTCAACATGTACATTTCAAACAAGTAAAGTATCAAGCAGTAAAAATAGAAAATAGAAATCTTAAATTCACTGCTCACAACAGCTCCATACCACCCCACACACTCACAAAACAGCTCAATACCTCTACCTCACAAGAAAGCTCAGCACCTTATTTCTTAGCTTTAAAACTATACTTTGCATTTGATTTAACAGCCTGCAAAGGGATCTGTTCCATATAATGTCTGAATGGAATTCACCACATTTCATTCTGTAGTTTATTGTGACTGTCAGTTCAGCTTTTATTAATTCCACCCTGCAACGGTTTCTTACATCAATACACTTGTTCTTTAGGAGAGAAAACACACACTCAGCAACCATTTGAAGGTGGGATGCTCATGATATGTGCAATTACTTGATACAGAGAAGGCAAGTCTGGTGCATCCATACAAATCTTTTGCCTCTTTTCCCTGGGGATAAGTCTGGTCTACACAAGTCTGGCATGAGGGGCCTGATGACTGAATAGTCTTAAAGTCTATATGTATCTTTGGATTCCAGCAGAGAAATGGCAGCAACAACATCCAACAAATCATTGAAAGCAAAGGTTCCTTCAAAGACAAGTGAGAAATTTTACGCTTGCTTTGCAGCATGCGAAGAAAAGTACAGTTACGTAAGAACTTACTGTAACAGTAGCTCTTTGAGAGGAGCTCTTGCAGCAGGCTATTACAATCAGGACTATGCCACAGGCACTAGGAACCTCTGGTGAAACTTCTGCCAGCAATACACAGCAGTGACCACCCCGACACCAGCCCCGCCTCCGACGCCGGTCAGGGTACAAGAGGGGTGGACCCAGCTCCACCTCAGTTCTCCCACCAAGACCCAGCAGAAGACCTGACAAGAGAAGGAGACGAAGCCTACCATGAAGAGAGTTGAGAAGAAAAACTAAATGGATCTGCACACCTCGAGGGGAATGCTGGTGGGAAGTGAGCGCTGCTGCAAGAGCTCCTCTCAAAGATCTACTGTTACGGTAAGTTCTTACGTGAACTGTACTATCTACTTTGAGTGGGAGCTCTGCAGCAGGCTATAACAATCAGGACTGAGTCCCAAGCAGTCCCACAACAAGGAGGTAGACGACTCGGGAGGTGGAATATGCTGACTCCAGAGGCCTTAGGACAAAGCCCTTGTAAACAGCTAGGCGAAGCCAGCTCGGCATCTGCAGAGCGATATCCAAGCTGTAATGCTTGACTAAGGTATGCACCGAGTTCCAGGTTGCAGCCCCACAAATGTCCTATATAGCAACATTTCTTGGGGTGGCGAAAGAAGCGGTCACTCCTCTGGGGAGGACCCCTAACCGGCCCGCTAGGGTTTATTGTTATGCTCTGTAAGAAAACGAGACACAGCTTAACTATCCATTTAGAGATAGTTTGCTTGGACATTGGTTGACCCAAGCAATGTGGTGCAAAAGCCACAAAGAGCTGTCTGATTTACTGTGCTGAACTGTCTTCTTGAGGTAATACCTCAGAGTCCTGTGGACATCCAATGTGGAGAGAGCCTCCCTCTATTGGAAGGGAAGGAAAATAAACAGGAAGATCAACCGACTGGTTGAGGGTCAATTCTGAGACCACTTTCAGAAGAAACTTAGGATTTGTTCTGAGGGAAACCCTTCCTGTGGAAAACCAAATAGGGCTCTTTACACATCAGAGCCTGAAGCTCAGAAACCCTTCGAGCTGAAGTAACAGCAACCAAAAAGCAAACCTTCCAAGAAAGGTAACGCAGCTCACAATCCACTGCTGGTTCAAAAGGAGGGAAGGTGAGTTTCTCCAACACAAAGGAGGTCCCAGGGTGGGACAGGGTCCCGAATGGGAAGTCTCATATGCAAATTCCCCTAAGAAAGTGGGGCCACATCCAGTTGTGCTAATGCTCTCTCTCACGAGAGCATGATAGGCGGAGATTGCCCACATGTGCACCTTGATAGAGGAGCAAATCAGACCCTTATCATACAAGGAGAGGAGATACTGTAAAGCTGAGTTCACAGGGCAGGTGATTTGATCCAAACGCTGTGGCAATGCCCAAAGACAGAAATGCTTCCATTTCCATAGCGAGGTGGACGAGTAGAGGGCTTTCTTGCTGACACTAGGACCACCGCCACTTCCGGGAAACCATGTATCTATGTTGAGCTATGTCTGAAGGAGCCAAGCATGTAGGTGTAAGGATCGAAGATCCGGATGGACCAGCAACCCTTGGTCCTGGGACAGTAACTTGAGCATATGGGCAGTGGAATTGGAGGTTCCGTGGATAACCGCTGCAGTAGTGGGAACCAAATCTGCCAAGGCCATATGGGGCCACTAGGATCATTTGGGCCCTTCTGCCTGTAACTTGAGCAGTACTCTCTGAATGAGAGGGAAGGGTGGAAAGGCATAGAGAAACCTCCCTGCCCAGCTTAAGGATAACGTGGCCTGGCCAGAAAACTCCAGGCGCATGCTCTCACAAGCAGAACATTGGCAGTTTGGCATTGCGTGGAGAAGCAAAGAGGTCCAGCTCTGGAAGACCTCACCTGTCAAGAGCTGGTCCACTATGGATTGTAGCAGCTCCACTCATGCGCTCTGGAATGCGACCTGCTGAGGCTGTCGGCCAGATCGTTTAGGACACCTGGAGCGTGCATTGCGGACAGCAGGATGCCCCGCTCCAGCACCCAGTACCAGACTCTCATCGCCTCCCTGCAAAGAGGATACGAATGAGTGCCCCCTTGTTTGTTGATGTAAAAGACAACCGCCATGTTGTCAGTCTGAACTGGAAGAGAGCTTGGCACCAGGTCCTCTCGAAAAGCCTGGAGGGCATAGAGGACTGCTCGCATTTCAGTACATTGATGTGGAGGGACTGCTCTCGGGTGACCAAACCCCTGCATTCGATGTGCACCCAGGTGCACCCCCACCCCAGGTCTGATGCATCTGTCATCAGAGTTTGACCTGGTGGCTCCTGACGAAGCTGACCCCTTTCTCCAGATTGTTGGGGTCCATCCACCAAAGCAGAGTTCTCCTGACTGGCTCCGAGATCTTGACTGGGGAGTCTAGATCATCGCAGCTTTGGTCCCACTGCACCCTGAGCATCCACTCGCGGGACTCTCATGTGGAGGGCCAAAGGAGTGACAGGAATGGCCGCGCCATGTGCCCCAGTAAACTGAGGAAGTTCCGAGCCGGAACTCAAGGAGTTATGGCAATCCGTTCTGCCATCTCTAGCAAGCAAACTCCCTGTCCTGTGGGAGGAAGGCCATGCCCTGGACCGGAATCCAGGATCGCTCCTATGAAGGCGAGCTTTTGGCTGGGCTCCGGGATGATTTTGTAAGTTCAAGGTGATCCCCAGCTCTCAGAACAGAGTATAAGTGTCTTCGAGAGCTCATAAGAGGCCTACTCTTGACGGGGCCATAAACAGCCAATCGTCTAGATAGGGAACACATAGTGTCCCATACACCTTAGAGCCACAGCCACCACTGCTAGGCATTTGATGAAGACTTGCAGAGCAGAAGAGGCCAACGGAAGGCCGAACTGAAAGTGCTCCCTTGGAAGTGGAACCTCAGAAACTTCCTGTGGGGAGGATAGACCTCGATATGCATATATGCATCCTGCATGTCGAGAGAACATAGCCAGTCCCCTTGGTGCAGCAAGGTAAGGAGTCCTTGAAGAGTCACCATCCTGAACCTTCTGTACTGATAAAGAGGTTTAGAGGACTGAGATCCAGAATGGGACAAAGTTTCTGAGTCTTTTCGGACCAGAAAGAAGTGGGAATAGAATCCTGCCCTTATTGATGCAAGGAGACCTCTCTATTGCTCTCTTCTGTAGGATGGTCTGTATCTCCTTCTATTAGTGGGATGAGAAGGAGGATAACGGGAGAGCTTTCGGAGTATGTGGTGGAAACTCTGTGAACTCCAGCATGTGTCCTCTCTGTATAATATCCAAGACCCACTGGTCTGCGGTGATAGACTTCCACCCTTGAAATGAAGGAGAAGAGGCCCCAACCGCTCCCCTGGGTCTTCCTGCAGAAGGGGGGCAGAAGGGAGTCATTGGGCAGAGCCGGGAGTGGGAGAGAGGCCTGGAGGACTTGGGCCCACGGGCAGGAGGTCTACCAGAATGCTGGTTCCTGGATCTCCTGCAGAAGCCTCCTCTGCCCCTGTTGGTTGCCACAGGCTAGACCTTGACTGCCTGAGGACTTACGAAAGGGCCGCCTGTGGTGCTGTAGTCGCTGGTCGCCACAGTACATCTGGCGGACTGACCAGATCGACTTGTCCGACTCCTGGAGGCGTGAGATCAAGCCTCCGCCTCCTGCCCAAACAACACGGGTACCCTGAAACGCAGGTCCTTGATACGGACTGCAGATCCTGGTGAAAGCCCGAGACTCTCAACCAGGCATGGTGCCGGAGGCACACCCAGAAGCGGCTGCTCTGGCTGCAGTGTCTGCAGTGTCACACGAGGCCTGCAGTACATGAGTGCCTACGCCTGAGCCTGACTGGGAGGACTAGGACTCTGCCTTTGGTCAGAGTCTGGCATGGTTTCACCAGCTCCAGTACCCTTTCCCATAGCGCATTCTGGTACTGAACCATATGTGTTAGGAAATTGAGAACGGATGGAACAGGTGGAGGCAGCGTATACTTTCTTGCCCACCTGGTCCAGGTAGCTGGACTCCGGATTGGGAGGCTGGGATCTGAGGTGCTTGTTGCCGAGACTTGTCATGGGCAGCTGTGATCACCAAAGAATCGGCCTGAGGGTGTTCCGCTAGAAAGGGTTCTGCCCTGGGGCCTTATGCAGCCTATCTGACTTTTAGGAACTGCGGGATTGAGGCGGATGCATCCAGGTGGTTCTGGTAAGGTCCTGGAATGTATCTACCAAAGGAGGGATAACCAGAGGCTTTGGCTCCTTTTGCCTCAGGTACTTGGCCAACCTCCGGCATTCCGGATCCAGGTCCTCCATGTCCCACTCTGTGGAGGCCTGGATATGCCTCATGACGTCCATAAAAGTAGGATCGCCTGGAGGCGAGCGAGACTGGTCCTTCTCTCCCGGGAGCGCTGGAGGCTGAGAGAGGATGAAGAGGTCGATGATGAAGAGGAGGATCGACTATCCGACTTGGAATAGTCTGACCCGTCCTATGACCATGCCTTCACTGGCATCGGTAGCTAGGGGACCGACTTCAGTCTGAAGACTGACTCCAGTCCCTGGACTGGCGACGGAGCAATGACCGGAGCGATCTTGCCTGGAGCGAGAAGGGCTCCTGGAGTGTGACCTAGACCAACGCCAGTCACCAGAGAGTCCCTGGAGTGACGCCGGTGGTCCTCGGACCCGGTGCAGGAATGAGTCCTGGAGGAAGGTGAAGGCTGGCTCGGTGACTTCTGCGTGGAAGACTCACCTCCGGCTGTGATTCTCCCACGCGGGGTCCGTGCACGTGTCTGGGCCAGCAGCGGAGGACCGCTTGTGACCTCCTCACCAAAGGGGAGAAAAGATCCTTGATCTCATCCTTAGTGAAAATTTCAGCAGCTCGCTTGAAGGAAGTCTCGAACGTCGGGCGGAAGGAGAGTCTCCAGAGGGCCCAGGGGAGGAGGACTTGGGCGACAGGACATCGGTTCCTCCATGACCTTCCCATGTCCTTTGCCCTTCGGGACCGGCATCGGTGTAGGGACCCGATGATGGAGTGACGCCTGGGGGCGCCTGGAGAGTCCTTGGTCTCCAGAGGTGTGCTTTAGCAGGCGGTATCGGTGTCTTAGCAGGTGGGGCCAAAGCAGGCACCTCTAAGGACTTAGTGATGACCCTTAGTGGAGTCACCTTTGGCTTGGCTGGCTTCTCCCCGACAGGCTGGCCTTAGCCTGGAGTCTTCAGGCGATCTCCAGAACCGAGGATGGGCCTTTATGGGAGATGGCGCGAGTCTGAGCACGACCGGGACAGGGACCAGTGACGGGACTGACTACGGTCCCTGCTGTGGTGCTTCTTCTCCTTCTTCTTCCCTCCGAGGAGTGCAGATCCATCTTCTGCTCCAGCAGGTAGGCCTTAAGGGCCTTCAGGCGGCGATTCAGGTCTGGCTGGTAAAGACCTGGCAATCTGCGCAGTTGACGGTGTCGTGGTCGGGCCCAGGCAGAAAATGCACCGCCGATGGCCGTCCTTAGCTGGGATCTGCCTCCCAGGTCACACTTATTCAAGTGTTCTGGAGATGCTGGCGTCGAGAAGACAGCCAGACCCGGCCGGGTAAAAAACGGCTGATGTCGGTACTAGGTGGTGGAAGAGGGAAACAACGCTGAAAGCGGGAAAAAGGAAGCAATCGACAGGCAGCGGACTGACGTTGGTACCTGAAAATAGGAAACCCATCGAAAAAGAGGAAAGCCTTGATTGTAGAGTCAATCTTTAGCTGCAACTGCAAGCAGAAGCTGTTCCTTTTGGCTTCACGTGCAGGACACGGGCGGAAAGAACTAAGGTGGAGCTGGGTCCCTCCTCTTGTACCCTGACCTACGTCCGGGCAGAGCGGGCGTTGGGGCAGTCCCTGCTGTGTATTGCTGGCGAAGTTTCACCGGAGGTCCTAGTGCCTCCAGCGTAGTCCTGATTGTAATAGCCTGCTGCAAGAGCTCCCACTCAGTAAGATCATTTTGTGACAGCTTAGGAGAGAAGCAGAGTTTTGGAGGTGCGGCACTATGGAAGTCAATGGCCCCAGTGCCTTTTGAGGCTTGGCCATTTTCCTCAATGCAGTGGCATGATGCTGCTGACCCTAGTTCAGCCAGCGTGTCACCAACTTGAAATGTATCTGCCACTGCAATGAGTGAGCAACCTGTCATTGCAGGGCAGTGCCATGCCTGGTGTAACATTTCATGTAATGGTGGGGGAGGCTCTTGCTGCCCACCTCAGATACCCATGAAAGCTGACCTGGAGGTTCCCAATCCCCTGTTGCATGACCCACCCTCCCCAGTTCATTGTGCTTGGTAGCCCAATCTCCATTGGCCAAATCCTCCCATTTGTTATGTGCGGTGGGTGCCCAATACCCCCACTACACTGTATGGCAATGGTGTGCTCAATCCCAATCTGCTCCAGTACCCGCCCCCAACAAACACCGGCCAGGTGGCATGCTGGGCGCCCACCCAGCATGCCAAAATGTCCTATGATGTATTTTTTTTAAATCCTGTAAAAAGGAAACAGTCCCTTGCTGAGCCCCATGCCCCTCCCCAATCTGCACTCACCCTCTGTGCAACCCACCTCCTCATACCACCCCATTCTTAACTCTGGAGCCCGCAGGATGATCTTCAGTAGACCGAGAACACATCTGAACTCTTCAAAGCCGACTCACGAACTGAAGAAATGCTCGTAAGCTGTATAATGGCATAAATGTTTTTTTTTTTTTCAACTTTGGTGCATATCTCCGCCATTTTTCAAATTTTGGCACAAATTTTCAACATGGGTTCGGACACACCATGAATTCAGTCACTGTCATCTCATTATTCGGTCCTGAAAGGTGATTTTGCAGTCCTTGTATAGAATCACCTTGGGACTGATTTACTAAACGACAGTGTCACTGTTCATGAGGTGGGCTCTCAAAAAGCCTATGTTGCAAATTTGGTGAAAAATTAAAAAAATAACTGCGTTATCAGCATGTGTTGCATGAGTTTCTTAGCATGCTCATAACTTCACGAATCTGTAATATTTCACTCCACATTTTCAACACGGTGTTCTGTTGATAATCATAGTCCTACTGTGTAGCCTTGCATCTCCATTGCTAAACCATTGAAATCTAAATTTAAATGTAAGATTACTGTTACTGAAGCCTCCGGAGACAAAACTGGGATCTCAATCTCGGAAAAATGCTGACTGCATTGCTAGTTTGTCTTACCTGGCCCGCCTCCTCAAAGCAGTATATAATTCCCTTTTCTCTCCCAGATCGCTCAGTGGGGTGGCGAGGGCTTAAGAAGGAGATTGCCCTCCCCCAGCAGCAGCAGCCCAAGGTGGGGACTGGATCGCCCGCCTCCCCCGGACCACAGGTCACGGCACACCCCATGAACAGAGGGATTCTGCAGCTCACAGTTTGAACCCGCCGGCACTGCATGCCGCTCCCACCACCCCACCACCGCCCTTGGTCAGCTCTCCACTTTATAGGCATTACCACGTGAGGCTGCAGAACCAATCAGCCCACTTTACCATCTGCAGGTTATACTGGCTGAACACTAGAGGATCCTACTCTTCTAAGCCCTCCTATCTCTCAAACAGCAACATAACATAACATAATGACTCCTTTAGGTATTAGATTATTCATACTGCTTCTCTTCACCCAACACTGCTACAAAAAACACAGCTCTAAACCTCTATGACACTGGGACATATGTTCTTATGCTAGCCTCTTGTCCACCTCCCATTCCCACTAACCTCCCTCTACCCCCTTTCTCCACCTGCACCCCACACACACTGGCTCGCCCAACTGTCTCCTCTCACTCCCTCCGACACCCATACCCTGTGCAGCCCATAATCGCTGGTGGCATCCCCTGCGCTAGCCCTAGCCCACCCTTAGCTCCCTGCCCATCCCCTGCAATACCCTCGCAACTCTCCCGACCGCCCAGACATCACCACCATCACAGCTGCAGTCCCTTACTCGGCTCACCATCTTACTCCTCCTGCTCTCGGCAATGTCCACCCCAACCCTGGCCCAGGACCGGGTACACTGCCCTCCACAGGGCATGGCCTCCACATTGCCTGCATGAATATCTGCAGTCTGCCTAAAAGACTGCTGCACTCCAATGCTGGGCCTCCCAGCATAAGCCCGATGTCCTTGCCATGGTGGAAACTTGGCTCTCACCATTGACCCCAGACTCGGCGGTCTCCCTCCTGGCTTCTCCCTCTTCCAGAGAAGATCGTGTGGAGTAAGCGTGGGGGGCTGCGCTGTCTACCTAAGGAACTCCCTCCTGGGTCATGCCCTCGTGCCCCAAAGCTCGATCATGGGGCTCAAGCTATCACCCTAAAATCTCCCCTGACCCAGGCGTGGCCTGCCCACTTCCTAGCGACATATGTACCCCATGTGAACAAAACCAAGCTATCCACTCCCTCACTGAATACCTCACTTTCCTGCCTCACAAGGCAGAACAACTCATAGTGGGTGACCTCAACATCAACTGGTTCAGTACTACCTCAGCTCAAATCAAAGATACCTTCACTAACCTTGATCTATCCCAGCTAGTGACTCAACCCACCAGATTTAACCAATCTAGTGGGACTATGCGCTTCTTGACATTGTGCTTTCCAACCGCCCTCACAAAATAAAGGATATTAATGTATTGCCCAACTCTCTCAGTGACCACTCACCATTCTTTGCCACTGGTCCACCCCACGCTCAAAACCACGTGCTTGCCATACCCTGCCGTCGTTTTCGCCCTGGAGGTCTCACGTAAACTTAGCGTCACCTTGCGCAACTTGATTGGTCCCAATCTCCCTTGCAACGGACATAGACGCGTTCTTGCTTTCCTCACCAATGCCTTCTGCAAGGCCTGTGATGTTTTGCCCCTGTCACCCGCCTCCATACCAAGAGGCACTCAGCTGCCTGGATAACCACCCCCTGATCCAACAGCTGAAGCAACGATGAATCTATGGCACATTGCTGTCAATACTGGCAAACTAGCTGACAGGCAGGCCTATAATGCAGCACACAACCAGTGCACCTGGGCCATAAGAAAAGCCAAAGCCAGCTACTACCAATCCACCTTGACATCCACTTGGGGCAATGCCGCACCTTCTGGAATAACATGAAGGAGTTAAGCGGGATGACCTGCTCCACCCCTCCCTCTCAGATGATCATAAATGGCACTGTTAACATGGACCCTTCCCATATTGCCAACTGCCTCAACAAACTTTCACTGACCTAAGCTCAGTTCCTCCGGCCCACTCTTTGACCCCATACCGGTATGTGACAACCCAGCTATTGCTCGCCTCACTTCTCTTTAGGACTATCTCCCCACAGGATGCAAAGCCAATCCTCCTAACGCTCTTTCTTCCGCAACCCGAGTGAGGACCCCTCAACTCCTGGATACTCCGCTTAACATTGGATGTCGTGCTAGTCCCTCACTGACCTCCTCAATCGATCCCTGTGTCTCGGCCAATTCCCAAAGGCATGAAGCAGGCGAAATCATCCTATACATAAGAATGGAGACCGTACTGTACCAAATAACTACAGACCCATCTCCATCCTCCCCCCTCTCAAAGCTCGAAAAATAGTATTCACACAGCTCGTAACTTATCTATCCAGCCACAACATTCTGTACCCTGAACAACATGGCTTCCGTCCAGGTCATAGCACCACCACAGCTCTTCTGGAATTCTCTCACCATATACACTCTGCTCTAGATGGCAGGGAATTGGCTGGGGCAGTATTCATTGACCTGTCCAAGGCCTTTGACACTGTGAACCACCCACTATTGCTTGCCACCCTCTGTAAAGTAGGGCTGTCATCTGGCCCGTTAGCCTGGTTCTCCAGCTACCTTAATGGTAGATCCCAACCGTCAGGCTAACTGGTTGCTTATCCTCGGCCCTGCCTGTCCTCTCGAGTCCCTCAAGGCTCCATTCTGGGCCCCACATTATTCAGTCTCTTCCTGAACACCCTTCCAGCTCGTATTCAGGAAAGCTGCTATTATACGCAGATGATGCAGTCCTGCTCTCCTCATCTAATCCGACCAGTCTCAGAGCAGCCTACAAACCTCCTTCAGCCAAGCTGAAAATGGTTCCTTGACCACCGCCTGGTCCTGAATCTCAAGAAAACAAAGTCAATGATCTTCACACACCACCAAAGTAGCTCCAAAATGCCCTCTCCATACTTCCCAACACCTCCATCCCCTTGAGCAGGTGTCAACTACAAATATCTGGGGATCACCTTTGACTCGCCTCTCCTTCCATACCCATATCAGTGCCCTATCCTCTGCCATGAACACCCAGATTGGGCTCCTCTATACGCCACAAGACTGCCTCCCTGGCTTCGCCTCTACGGTTGGCCATCACTTCCTCCATCCTGTCACTAGTTGACTATGGCCTCCCATATTATGCAGCTGCTGGCCCCACTACCCTCACCAAAGTCCAGACCTCCATCAACAAAGCCTGCAGGCTCCTGGCCGGTGCCCCAAGTGCAACCCACACATGCCAGCTCTATGCCACCATGAACATACTCAATCTGAAAGAATGTCTGCAATATCACACTGGTATACTAGCAAAAAGACTCTTCTAGGTCTGTGTCCCCTGGTGTCACTGCTCAACTCCAGCCTGCTTCCACTCAACCGCCACCCGTGCCGCCTGCAAGGCTGCCTTCCAGGTGCCTAGAGCCAGGACCTCCCTTGCCCAAGGTCCTTTTATTACAGAGCACCATCCTGGTACAACTCCCTCCCCAAGCACATTTCAAACACCCTAAAATTGGTCAGTTCAAAACTGCCCTGCGCAACCACCTACTTGGCACTCGGAGTGTATGTGCCTACAGGAAGGCCATCCACTGCTCTCCAGCCGCGATAGCCTGCCCCACTCCATTTTTTTTCTCTGGAGTTTGCCTGCATGATCTACCAGGTTTTAACAGTGTTCTCTGCTCTGTACTATGGTAATCTACCCATGCTTTATGCTATGTATAATTTACTTTGTAAAACACCTATGTCTTATGCTATGTATAATGTATGTACGCACCTGTATTGTTTCACCCTGTCTCGCCGCACTACTTGTTGTCTCCTCCCTGTGACGAGTGGCGTTTTGTAAATGAGTCTGTGACTCAAAGGTTGTAAATCTGATTTATGAACTAAATAAAATAAATAAAACACTGGTATTTTTCCACATCTCCTTATGAACAGTACAGCTGCCATTTTTCACATCCTGGCTGAAATGTGTTTTTACACTCGGCGAGAATAATGCAGTTGCTTGTGGGAAATCAGTGTTCAGGACAGATGAAGAAAATTGTAGTGACACTGTTAATGAGCAGTGGTCCTAAAATGCCTGTGTTGAAAATCTGGTGACAAAAGTCCATAAAATGACTGTGTTACAAGCGTGTATTGTGCAATTTTACGCACCCTCATAACTTCATAAAATTGGTAATATTTTCATGATTTTCAACATTGCCATTTTCCACACCTCCTTATGAACAGTACAGCTGTCATTTTTCATAACCGCCCAAAATATGCATTTGCACATGTGATGCATAACGTGCAGTCGCTTGTGGGAAATCAATGTTTTGGACAGATTAAGAAACCATAGTGACAGTGTTCATGAGCAGAAGTCTAAAATGCCTATGTTGAAAATTTGGTGAAATAATTCCGCAAATGACTACGGTGCTGCAAGCGTGTTGAGCAGTTTCCTCATGCAGCCGGAACTTTGAGCATTTTTATATTTTCACTACAGGTTTTCAACACTCCATCTCTTCACACCTCCTATGAATGGTACAGCTGTCATTCTTTACATCCTGCCTAATCTGTGTTTTCACACATCTGGTGCAGAATGGCACAGTTGCTGTGGGAACCGAAGTCCAGGACACATTAACAAAATCACAGTGCCACTGTTCATGAGAAGAGGTCCCAAATGTTTTCATGAGGTGGGGGTCACAAAAGGCCATGTTGAAATTTGTAGTGTGAATACCATCAAACATCCGGCATGTTAGGGTTTCTAATCATAACGCCCACCCTGTACAGACTGATAGGCATTAGAGGTGTGACTTTGGATCGCTGGTTGTAATGCTCATGCCATTCCACCCCTATCCCACCCTGAAGCCATTGACAGGCTTGAGGTGTGCCTTGCATTCTTCAACCCCAGACTTCACCACATTCTCCTGTACTGCACCCATTTCAGTGTATGTCCTTATGAAATAAGGTGGCTTAAGCCAAACACCCCAAGGCACACCTCAACACTTGTCGGTGTCTCCAGGATGGGGTAAGATGAAATGTCAGTGAGCATTATGGGCAGTGACCCACAGGCACAGCCTAATACCTGTCCATCTCTGCAGGGTGGAGGTGGGATTGGCGTGAGTTCAGTACTTCAATGCCACTCCTATTCGGCGCCTGTCTAACTCCTGCATGTCCAATGCTAATATCAGCAAGCAAACATTCAGCATTGACAAATGCTTGTCTTTAGGTAGTTATCGCCACTGAAGTCAAATCACTGCTCTAAGCATTTGACAGCAGCATCAAGGAAAAGGTTAAACTCTTTCTCCAGCCTTTACAGGACAGAGTGTCCATATCCTTCATGACTGCCTAAAGCTTCCCTAAAAACGTGTGTGCTACTCAAGCTTCAAGTTTTTGTCTAAGTGAGGCCATCACAGCAAAGGTTTCTATAGCTGTCAGTTGGTTTCTTTCCTGGGTGGCTATATGTTCATTGAAATCAACCAGAACTGCACTAAGGAAATATAGGTAGCACTGTGGCAATGTCAGAGGTGTGCCCTTCCATGTTCACTGTCAGCAAAGTATTGCCAGATGTGGCAATGCGTGTCCTCTCCTTGTGACAGAAAATAAGACTGCAGTGCAGCAAGATTTTTACTATTCTGTCAATGCTGGCAGCAATGACAGCCACCTGGTTGGCACAAGCCTCAGAAGGGACTCATATTCCATGCCACAAAATTCAAAAATTCTTTTAAATCTCGTGTTCTTGTGGCAGACCCAGAAAAATTGCTAAACATTTTTAGGATGAACACCTAGACATCATATGTTAGTTTTGCTTCCGCCTTCTTTGCAGCATTGTGAAGGATGTAAGCAGGGCAATTTGCCTTTTGGAGAGATGGGTAGTTCTCTTTCAGTCTGGTATACACTCCTGCTCACTTTCCATAGTTCACACTGGCATTGTCGGCACCATATACAGACGCAAGGCCCATGGCAAGGAATGCCTTTGCAAAATAGATTAAATCTGGTCAGTAATGGCTGGAGCAGATTCATCAGAGTCTTCATAAGTCCAGGAGAACATTAACAACACCTTTCTCCTTTTGAAATACCTTATTACCAGTGGGAATAATTTTATGCTGCCCTTGTTGGAAGCATCTGATGCTACTGAAAATGATACCACTGGACTTTGTAAGTCTTTTAGAAGGCATTCCAAAGAATGCGGTCCCAGAACATTCTCTACAATGGCTTCAGCCTTTGTTCTGCCACAGGCAAGTTTTTGGCAGTCTCAGAGTCCCCATACAGCTGGCTGGCCAGTTTTAGCCTACAGTTCAAGAAATTATAAGAAATGTAGTGCTGCACTGCATGGAACACCTCAGCTGCTTGCTGCAGTAACCTTTCAGCTCTGTTCCATCCAGATTGGTAGTTCAGGTCCACTTTGTCATCAGATGGCTGAGTTTGGCTTGTGGGATGGTGGTCTTGTGTTGCTCAGTGCTTTCATGCCTTGTTAGGTCATTTCATCCACCATGTGACACCAGGATTTCTCATCTACAATATCTGCAGGAGGCTTTAATGTCGCTGCACTTGACCAGTTGAACTCTGTCTTCCACACATCTTGTGTTTGAAGATGCAATCAGCGCAGATCATTTTATTCTTTAAGCTCTGTTACTTACCTGTGCAGTTAACATAAATGTTGCAATATGCTTTTAGTGGATAATCAACACACATTAACTGATGCAATATGACTCATATCATCATTGGAGGCACTATTGCATGTGTGCCAATCGCTGTCTGAAAGCACAGTGCAACTTCCATACATGGCAGCCAGACAAAGCACCAAAAGACAGTCATTATGGCTACAGGTTATATAACATATAGTCCATCACCAGAACAGCTATAGAAGCAGACAACGGCCTGGAAGAAAAAAATTACTCACCATAGTAATCTTGTTTCTTCTAATGGAGTCTCTGTATTCTGACTACATGCAGTTAGCCCAGCACTTGAACTGCTCTGGAGAGGAAAGGTTAACTCTATGCCAGAGGATAGAACATTGAGCTTAAGCTCGTTTTTCAAACCTCTCTCTCTTGTACTTCTCAGTGTAACTGTCAGATTCTTATGATTGCTATACTAACTAGCTACCAAATATAGAAATTGTTTTTAAACTTGAAGCCAAGGGCAACAAATATTTGGGTGCATATGACTCAAGTTGAGAACCCCAAAAAGAATCCATGTAGATAGTAACAACAATATACCTAAAATAAGAACAAAAACACTCCTGATAAGGAGAGGTGCAAGGTACACCTGTGGTGTGTAGCACTGATACTGCCAACCCACATCCCAAAACAACTAGGTTCCAAGAGGGAGGCAGGAGGGAGGTCAGAGTACAGCAAGACTCCATTAGAAGAAGCAACATTACTATGGTGATTATTTTTCTTCAAACATGATGTCTTGCTGTATTCTGACTATATACACTACCAAGCAGTACCCCCAGGAGGAGGGACCTATCAGAACCTATTTTGGGAACAGACTCTGCAGTACTGCTGTGCCAAACCTAGCATCACTTCTGGACTGGATGTCAAGAGGATAATGCCTGGTGAATGTATGAACAGTTTTCAGGTGGCTGCTTTACAATTTCCACTAAAGGTATGTCTCTAGCTGCTGCAAGCCAACCTGCATACCTCTGGTGGATTGAGCCCTCAGACCTGAGGATGGCTGTTTCAACTTTGAATAACAGAATTGGATACTGGAGACAATCCACCTGGCAATAGTTCTTTTAGTGGCAGGTTTACCTTTCCCCACTTCTCCATAAGTGAGAAACAACTGCGAACAGTCATTTCTATGGGCCTTAGTGTGCTCTAAGTAGTAACTGAGGGCCTTCTTCACATCAAGACTGTGTAGTCTTCACCCCAGAAGAAGAATGGTCAGTGAAAAATACAGGCAATGACACAGACTGATTCAAATGAAAGTCTGATACCACCTTGGGAAGGAACTTTCTATTTGTCCAAAGGACCACCTTGACCCTATGAAATGAAATGAAATTGTGTTCCACTGATAAGTCGTGTAATTCATTGGCTCTCCTGGCAGAAGTAATGGCTACCAGGAACACAGTTTTCCAAGTCAAGTACTTAAGCTCAGCTGAAGATAATGGTTGGGGCTGCATAAGCTGTGCAATACAGATATTCAAGTCCCAAACAGGAGTAGGCTCCCAAAGGGAGGTTGATATCAACCAGACTTTTGAAAATGTCTTGAATACTAGATGGGAAGCAAGGAAGAGCCCTTCCCAGCAGAAAGGAAGGCAGAGATAGCTGTCAAATGAACCCTGAGTGGTAGGCCTGAGGCCTAAACTGTTAAGATTAACCAAATAATCTAAGCAGTGGCAATGTCAGCTAAATCTGGCTGAATATGCCTCTGAGAACACCAAAACCAAATCTCTTCCATTTGAATTGTGAGTTTTCCTAGTAGAGGTTTTCTACTAACCTTAAGGATATCCAAGACTGACTGTGAAAGATGCAGGCCTGCATATTGTAGCTCCTCAAGAGGCAAGCTTTGAGTCTGAGAGTCCGAATTTTGGGATACAGTATCCTCTCCTGAGAGAATGTCGGAAGATTGTACCTTTGGGGAGGCAAATGGCAGTGTCACTGACAGTGACAACAACGGGGACCAAAATTGCCTGGCCCAGTCTGGAGCCACTAGAATCACTGTGCAGGGCTGAGATCTGATCTTTATCAGTACTCTGAACATCAGAGGAAAGGGAGGAAAAGCATACAGAAACCTGTTTGTCCAATCCAATAGAGAGCATTTTGAGGAACAGACCCAAGAGAGGGGTCTGCAGCAAAACAGTGGAAGCTGGTGATTGTCTGGGGCTGCAAAGAGATTTATCTCTGAGGTACCCCATCTCTTGAAAATGACCTGAAGAATTTGAGGATTCAGGGACCACATGTGGTGACCCTGAGAAATTCTGCCAAGTGCATCTGCCAATACATTGTCCTATCCTGGGAGGTGCACAGCAATCAGAGAAGCTTGAAGGGTGTAAGCCAATGACCATATTTTCATGGCTTCCAGTGTACAAGGTCAAGGACTGAGTGCCCCCTGCTTGTTTATGTGCCTAATAGTTGTGGTGTTGTCTGTCCTGATCTGCACCACTTTCCCTTGAATTGTTTTCGAGGATGTCTGGAGGGCTAGAAAGACAGCTTTGAGTTCCAGAAGATTTATGTGTAGAAGAGACTCCTGGTGAGACCATGTTCCCTGAGCAGTGAGCTGATCCAGTTGGGCTCCCCATCCCAACAGGAAGCATCCGTAGTGAGAATCACTGTAGGGGTCTGACTGAGGAATGGGACACCCTGCCTCAGGTTGTCCTCTTCCAGCCACCACTGGAGAGCCTGAACTAAAGTCAGAGACACTGGAATTAACTTGGAAAGAGGGTCTTTTTCTGAGACTAAAGGACCTTAGATGGAACTGAATGTCACTCATTTGAAATCTTGCCCTTGTACCACTGCAGTGGAAGCTGACATGTGGCCTAATAACTGTAGGCAGTACCTGGCTGGATGAGATACTAGTGGACTAAAGGAAGAAGCCAGGGCTGTGAGGGATTTTACTCAGAGAGAGGAAGAAAGGCCTTTGTTTGAATAGTGTCCAACTCACCCCATAAAGGTAAGAAGCTGGACTGATTCTAGAACAGACTTTTCAAGGTTTAGAATGAATCCTAGGGATCCCAGAAGTTTTTGAGTGACCTCAGAGCTGACTTGACTTGGTCTGAGGACTGACCTACTATGAGCTAGTCGTCCAGATAAGGGATCACCAAGATGCCTTGTCTCCTGAAAAGACCACCACTACTGCTAGACACTTGATGAACACCTTGGAGCAGATGTTGGCTGAAAGGCATTGCTCTGAACTGGTAATGACTTGAGGCAGCTCAAATCTGAGGTACTTTCTACGATAATGTCTGATAGGTATGTGAAAGTAGGCATCCTGAGATCCAGGGAGGCTAGCCAGTCTCCTGTTCTCAAAGAGGGAAGAATTATTCCAGAGTCACCACTTTGAAGTTTGGCTTTATGATATGTCTGTTCAGGCATTTTAGATCTCAGGATGGTCGCCACTCCCTGTCTTCTTTGGGGTAAGAAAGTATCTGGAATACAGTCCTTTTCCCCTGTGTTGATGGGGTACCCTCCACTGCTCGTAGAAGCAGTAAAGAGAGACTTCTGCCTCTAGGGCATCTGTTTCCAAAGGAGTGAGAAGACTGAAAGACTTTGTCTCATTTTGGGGAACCTTTTGAAACTGAGAGCAAGCCCTGGCTCACTATTTCCAGGATCCATTTGTCTGAGTAATAGACTTCCAGACCTGGAAATAGTGAGCCAGCCTGCCCTCACTGGAACTGAGGAGGCGACCTGACTGACACCTCAGGGTGTCTGTTTGGCAGGGGCTTAGAAGGAGTAGAGGATGGAGTTCTGGTCATCCCCTCTGCTTCTTCCCCTAAAGAATCCCTCTGTTGAAAGGAATAGGAAGCCTGAGCTTGGTAGAAGGCCTCTGTGAAAAGGCCTGCCCCTGCCAGCCCTAGATTGCTGCCTTTGAGGGTGACCTGCTTCTCTTTGGCTGCAGCACTCCTGTAGGTGGTCCTGTACTCATCCATCTTTTTATGTAGCCTCTGTTTGTTCACCAAACAGAGAGTTACCTGTAACAGGAAAATCCATGGCCTTAGTCTGTGTATCCCACGACAAATTGGTACATCTGAGCCAAGCAAACCTCCTCATGGAGACAGATGTAGCCATAACTCTGGAATGCACATCATTCGAGTCCACAGCAGCATGAAATTGGACTTTGGATGCCTCATTGCCATCTGCAGCCACCTGCTTCCAGCTCCTTGGCTAGCCGAGGAGTGGATTCCTAGCCAGCTCCAGAACCTTATCCCATATAAATTTCTGGTACCTGGCTGTATATGCCATATAGTTAGCCTGCCTGAGTCCTAAAGAGGATGCCAAGTATTATTTTTAGCCTGGCCATTCACTTTCCTGGAATCCTTATCTGGGGTGAGATGCCAAAGGAATATTAGCCTTGTCACAGGCTGCAGCTTGCACTACCCCAACATGGTTGCAATGACTGGCAAGGAATTCCATACCTGGACTTGACAACGATACCTCCCATCCATTTTCTTATCTACAGGAGGTATAAATGTGGCAATTGTAAAGGTTTTGTGTCTGTTTCCCTAGGATTTATGCAGAGGGATGGACACCCTTTTGGTCTCTTGGGACAGCCATCATTTCCACATAGTCAGGTTCCTCCTGATCCTGCTCAGCTTCTTCCACTGGAAGCTGAGAGTATCAGCCACTTTCTTTAAAACAAGAAATGGAAGGGGACTCAGAAAGTCTGGGAGGAGAAACATTAGAAGGCCTGTCTAGGGAGATGTCAGGCTCTACTGGCCTTCATAATCATCATCATCATCATAATCCTCCTCCCAGTCACCCTCATAAAAAGCTTCAGGTCATAATCCAAAGCAGTAGCTTCCAACTGAACCGATCGTCTGTGTCAGTGTCGGTTTGATCGGAACAGAGCAAAGCGATTGAACAATCATGATCGCTTTAGCAATCTCTTCAGTGGTCGGAGCATGGGGACCGGGATCTGAACCAGCTGATTTTCACTTTTCTTTGCAGGAACCAATTCCACAGAATCGGCTATCCCTTTGCCCGAGGAGGTATCGCCCAGGTCAGTAGGCACCCCTCAGGTTCGGTCGGAACCAGGCTGGCCTCAGGTCAGCAGGCTTCTTGGCCTCTCTCTCCTTCAGCCTACTTAAACATTTTTCCAAGCAGCTTTGGGAACGTTTTACAGATTTGGCAGTCTTCTTTGAGGTAGTCAAACCCAGACAATAAACACAAATGAGGTGGGGATCAGCCTTGGCAAATGCATCCCACACTGTACAGTGCTGAAACCCAGTGGGACCGGTTTTTTTGGGTTTCTCAGACATGCCTAGTTTTAAAAGTTACCCTTTTATCCTTCAAGCTAAGTAACACAAACCTATCCATTCCAGGCATGTCACGGTCGGTTAAAAAATGGAAAAATCCTCATTTTTTTAGGAATCGATAGGTACCGAACACCACAGAATAAGAGAAAAGTACAGAAACACAGAATTGTTTTGGTTCCCAAATCGGATCGACCGGAAAAAAATGAACAAAAAATATTTCTACACAAAACTCTACACTATCTACCTTATTACACTACCTGTTCCATAGACAGAGATCTGATACGAAAAAATAATGAAACGGTAGTTGAAACCGACCAACTTTAACTATAACAGAACCAAAGGAGAAATCTCCAGAGCGACTTCACAGTTAGGTGGAGTAAAGAATTTGTTGGCTACACTGAGAAGTACCAGAGACAGAGGTTTAAAACCGAGCTCGAGCTCAAGGTTCTATGCCCTGGCATAGAGTTAACCCTTTCCTCTCTGGAGCAGTTCAAGTTGGGGCTAACTGCATATAGTCAGAATACAGCAAGACTTCATGTTGTTTGAAAAACATGCTATTCCACCATGCTGCACCTTGGCTCTTGTTTTGAAAGCAAAATGTAACAGATACACTACAGCCAAACAAAGCCAACATGCTGAAAAGGATGACTAAACAGGGTTAACAATTCACAATTTAAAATGACATTGCTCATTAACCATGGCAAGCAGGGAAAAGCATTTAGAGCCTCTGCAAAATATTCTTCCCAAGTGCCTTGGGCTTTACAGGTAGTGTTTGCACAAAACTTAGAAATTAGGGCCTGCCGCTGGCCTGTCCAGAGTAATGTACAATATATCCAGCAGACTGGTTAGAATGATCCCCAGCTACAAAATAACAGAAAAATTACAGTAGAGCTCCACAAAGCTGGCCATGATGACAACCAAACAGCTTAAAAAGCAAAACACCAAATTCTAATAATAGCCACAACCACCACCACAACTATGAGATTACGAAGGTGCAGTTCAAATATTGAGAGCATTTCAAATACTGTTCCGATAGCACCTGTGAATGGCTCAAAGTACATGTTTGTCATTGGGTCAAACACGGTCTCCAGTTCAATGAAGACATGCACATCTGACAGTCTCAGACACTGCAGTACTGTGCTTCCCAAAGAGATCTACCACACAAGTCTACATGTGCTGCATTTCATGCAAATCTGTTCCAATGGTTAAAGAAGGAGAATGTCATAAAGAAGAATCTTGATGTGTCATGACATTTCTTCTAAAACAGTAATGACCATGACTTTGTTGATCACATTGTGTTATTCATAATAAAATTATGTTAACAAATCAGGCTTGTTGTCTTATTTTCAAATTGTTCGATTTGTCTTTATATGATTTAAATGTGGGGGTAGTGTGGGCTCGGGGTGATCACTGGATGCAAAAACATCAAGGTCTTTTAACAGTACAGGTACTGACTGCTGTAAGATTATGGTAATTAGCAGCCCAAAGGGACACTGTCAACCCCATTGGCCTCAAAGTGTCCCTTATTTTAAACAAGCATTTGTAAATGCCAAATGTTTGCTTTCTGGTATTAGCATTGGAAATGCAGGAGTTGAACAGATGCAGAATAGGAATGGCAGTGAAGTATTGAACTTCACGCCAACCCCACCCTCCACCCTGCAGAGACGGACAGGCATTGGGATATGCATTTGGGTTGTCGCCCATAACATTCATGCCATTTCACTCACCCTATCCTGAAGACACCGACAAGTGTTGAGGTGTGCCTTGGGATGTTCGGGTTTTACAGTCACCCCACTCCATAAGGAGATACGCTGAAATGGGTGCAACATAGGAGAATGGGGTGAACTCTGGGGATGAAGAGTACAAGACACCCTCGATGCCTGTCACAGGCTGCAGGGTAGGGGTGGAATGGCATGAGCATTACCATCGGCAATCCAAAGGCACACCCTGATGCCTGTCAGTCTGTACAGGGTAGGACGTTATGGTTAGAAACCCTAATGCCCGGGCGCTTGTTAGTATTTGCACTACAGATTTTCAACATGGCCTTTTTGTGATCCCCACCTCATGAAAGCATTTGAGACCTCTTCTCATGAACAGTGGCACTGTGATTTTGGTTAATCTGTCCTAACTTCGAGTTCCAACAGCGACCGTGCCATTGTGAGCCAGATGTATGGAAACACAGATTGGGCAGGATGTGAAGAATGACAGCTGTACCATTCATAGGAAGGTGTGAAGAGATGGCAATGTTGAAAATCTGTAGGAAAATGTTAAAATGCTCGAACTTCCGGAGATGCGTGGAAACTGCATAGCGCATGTGTGTAACATGATCATTTAATGGAATTTCACCAAATTTTCAACATAGGCATTTTATGGCCTCTGCTCATGGACACTGTCACTATGATTTTCTTAATCTGTCCCGAACATTGATTTCCACAGCAAATGTGCTATTCTGTGCCAGATGTAAACACATATTTTGGGCAGGATATGAAAATGACAACTGTACTGTTCATAAGGAGGTGTGAAAAAATGGCAATGTTGAAAATCTGGAGTGAAAATATTAAAATCGCAAAATTATGAGGATCGTGTAAACTGCACAGCATACACTCATTACAGTCATTTATGGACCTTTGTCACTAAATTTCAACATAGGCATTTTAGCATCTCTGCTCATGAACCGTGTTACTGTGATTTTCTTAATCTGTCCCGAACACTGACTTCCCGCAAACTGCGCTATTGTGTGCTGGAAGTGTGAAAACACATTTTGGCCAGAATGTGAGAAATGACAGCTGTATTGTTCATAAGGAGGTCTGAAAAATTGCCAATGTTGAAAATCTGGAGTATAAATACTACAAATCTGCAGTTACGAGGTGCGTGGAAACTTTACAACACACGCTTGTAACACAGTCATTTTATGGACGTTTGTCACCAAATTTCAATATAAGCATTTTAGGACCTCTGCTCATGAACAGAGTCACTGTGATTTTCTAAATCTGTCCCGAACACTGATTTCCCACTGCGATCGTGCTATTCAACGCGGAAGTGAAAAAACGTGCTTCAGCCAGGACGTGGAAAATGACAGCTGTACTGTTCATAAGGAGGTGTGAAAAATGACAGTGTTGAGAGTCTGGCATAAAAATATTACAAATTTGTGGCGTTACGATGGTAAATGGAAACTGCTTAACATGTGCTTCGTATACAGTCATTTTATAGACTTTAGATCACCAAATTTAAAACATAGGCATTTTAGGACCTCTGCTCATTAACAGTGTCACTGTGATTTTCTTAATCTGTCCCGAATACTGATTTCTCACAGTGACCACGCTATTCTGCACCTGAAGTGCAAAAACACATTTTGGTCAGGATGTGTAAAATGAGAGCTGTACTGTTCATAGGGAAGTATGGAAAATACCAATATTGAAAATCTGGGTGAAAATATTACAAATTCATGAAGTTATGAGCGTACATGGAAACTGCGCAATGCACACTCATAGCGGTCATTTTGGGATTGTTTTCACCAAATTTGCAACATAGGTTTTTGAGAGCCCACCTCATGAACAGTGGCACTGTCATTTTGTTAATCAGTCCCAAAAGGATTCCGTGACAGTGACCATGAAATCACCTTCAGGACTGAATAATGCCATGACAGTGACTGAATTCATGAGGAGGGGTCCCAAAACCCCATGTTGAATATTTGGTGCCAAAATTCCCAAAAATACCTAAGATATGGACCAAACTTGAAAAAACTATTTATATCATTATACAGCTTACCAGCATTTCTTCAGTTCCTGGTCGGCTTTGAAAAATGCTACTTGTTCCCGGTCCACGAAGATCATGGAGCAGGGCTCCAGAGGCAAGTATGGGGTGAGGGTGTGTGTGTGGGGAGGGGAGGTACACAGAGGGTGGGCGCAGGTTGGGGAGGGGCACTGGACACTTTGAGAAAACCGTTTTCTTGTTTTACAGGTTAAAAAAATACATACAACAGAGATTGGTTTTCACTTTTCAGGTGTGTTTGGTACACTGGGTGGACTCTCAGTGTGCCACCGGCATTTGTATAGAGGGAACCGAAGCCAACAGGGATTGGGCCCTCGATCGTGAAAACAAGTGGAGGATGCATGATGCCATGGGGGTTGGGCACCCCACAGCACAGGCATGAAATCATTGGGAGGGAGCCATCATGCCGACGTAGGAGTGGGCTCTCCATCGGCAACTGGAAAATAAGAAGGGGAGACTGATGCTTATAGGGACTGCTCCCCGCTGGCACAGAAACATGTGGGGACGCATGATGCGTGAGATTGGGCACCCTCAGCAAACAACTGAAATTGGGATTTGCAGATGGGGAGGGCTCCCCATCTGCAAATGAACTGGTTCGGGGCATACTAACAGGGACTGGGCTCTGAGGTAGTGTCTCAGAGCTGCCATGTTCCTGGAAATGTTACACCAGGCAGGTACTGCCCTGCAGTGATGGGTCACTCCCTCACTGCAGTGGAAGGACTGATGCTACAATGACAAGGTGGCCCCTGATTACAGCAGCGAAATCATTACAGGTTTGTGGCACTTCTGCAGAACCAGTGTCATCAGGACACTGGGACTGCACTAGTTGAGCACTACCAAGCCCAAAATGCAGTGCCTGCATTGGCTGCCACTGTGCCGCACCTCCACAACACGCTTCTCTCCTATGCTGCCACATAATGTTTCTTGCGATGCGCAAGCAAACCAAAAAGACATTTGATTGTTCTTATTCTATGGAGACTGACAAAGTGACTGGCTGTTGAGTGGAAAACGAGTGTAAACTATACTGGTGTTGTGTTACTACACCAAATATGTAACATTTTTCATCAAATACAACTGCATCTTTCTTGATGCAGGAACACCCACAACACAATCTAGCTGCTTATAAAGTACTGGGAGGAGACTATTGTATCACGAGTGGTGGCTGCTTCTACTGTTCTGGAAGTATGCACTGAGCTTAAATAAATAATTTGGAACAAAACAAGGCTGTGTATAGCAATATGTTCAAATGCATTTCAATTCTAATAAGCAAGGGGCAGATTAAACAACCAGCAATTTCAAGGAATTTCAGAGACAGCAATCATAACTTTTGTGTTTTAACCTAGAAACAATGATGGAAAAAGGTTGACAGTGTCCCTTTAACAATTTTCTGATGCAGCACGATGTTAAGAAACATTGCTAACACAACACTACTATCAATAATTGCCACTGTTAAAACTTCGACACCACTGTTATTAGAATGAACCCTGCATGTTCATCTGTTACATCTCTGTGCTAATCCATCTCAGGAATATGTGGTAAGACACTCTGCTTGCTCCTGTCCACGTAACTACAGGGCTAGCTGAATGTTTCACAGATACTTGAGATAGATTAGCAGCAGTGCACACATTGCAATGCAAATTTTGTACTATTTTATATTTGAGTGTCCTTGTAAACTTGGTTTATCCACTGCATCTTATCTGAAGGTGATTTTCCCTGGCAGGCTGTCACAATGAATAATTCAATGGCCTACACAACCAGTACAGTGTTATGCTTGTGCAACTGTGTTAGTTTAGTTTTGGCAGTTCGCACTCTCTATTCCAGAGGAATTACCACCCTGTAGGGGTACTAAGGCAAGGAACCCTCAAGAGGGTTCCACCCTTAGAGGTGCAATGGGATGATTCCTGTGGCTAAAGGTACCTTAGGAAGGATCCCCAAAAGAATTAAGTATGAAACATATAAGCAAGCTGTAACTATGACGTGTAGTAGTAGTAGTAGATAAGCATCAGGTAGTTTGATAACGTAATGAGATGCTCAGGTTGAGAAAGTGATGAAAGCCAGGTTTGCATGGCATGATTCCAATGGTTTGCATTGAGAATGAGGGCTCCTCTAAGGAAAGAGGGAATGACAGGGACACCATCCAACAGCAGAACCTACCTAAAGAAACTAGGGACACTACTATGCTAACTAAGTTATGACCTGCGGAAATGGAGAGAGAAAAACCTTTGAAGAGGAATCTCTGGGAATCCAAGGCCTAGGTTGCCTTCCCTCCAGGCTTGAGATAGTTTATTTAGTGATGGCTCTGTAACTGCAATTTGGAAAACCCAGTTAAAGGGAGGTGGAAAATATTCCAATTTGGAGGAAGGCTTTCCTCAGCGTGAACGCTGTGGAAGATTGTGAACATTCTCTGCAACACGAATAGGCAACAAAGGTGGAGGAGGAGAGCAACGACTGCTGAAGCACTCACCTGGCCTACTCACCCTAAACTCAAACAAGGTGAACCAGAGGCAGTCATGGGGAGAATAGCTTTGAAGGGTGCCTCTGAAGCCGCTTGGGCAGCTAAAGGGGCCCCTGTGAGAGCCTCACCCGCCAAGCTGAGTCTTAACTTCTACAACTTGAGGTGCCATCAGTATGGTTGATGACTGAAATTCCACTTGGAGAGGACATTCCCAGCTGCAGCTGACATCCCAGAGGCTGAAGCTGAGGGGATGGTGGCAGGCATCTAAGGAATTAATAACGAAAGTCTGTGATACGGTAATAGGAAGCAGATGTAGGAATTGAAACACAAAGTCTGTGATACTGGTAATAGGAAGCAGATGTATGTAGGAGCCACAATTCAGCTGCCAGGTGAGAAGGACCCCACCCCAAGCTTTGCATGCTCAAGCTGTGGACTCATGGTGCAGAGCAAGACTACCAGCTGCAGGGAGCCGTGCACCAGAATGGTATGGCTGTCATGCCCCAAAACTGATGGAGAGCTGAAAAGCTCTTGATCAGCTGAATGAACACTGGCATGCTGAAATGTAATGAGTGATGAGTGCTGAGACCTTGCAGGTCAATGCAGATTGAGTGCAGCAGACATGCCAGAGGCTGAAGCTGAGAGGATGCGGTAGGCATGAAGAAATGATTGCGTAAGCAAGAGTGGACCTACGAGGTCAGTAAACAGTAGTAGTGATAGGTGGACCTGCACAGAGGTCTGTATAACATAGTAACAATGAAACAGCACTGTGAATAAGGGGCAAGCCAGCAAGTCGTACAAAACCAATAGAGGTGACACAGATTCAGAGGATTTGTCGTCAGCAGCGATGAGATTTGAAACTAAATAACAGCCTCAGCAGTAGCTTAGCTGACCTCTGAGTATAACAGGTGTGTGAACATACAGCATCTGTATTGAGTATACCAAGTTGTAAACTGCAATGAACATAAATGAGGAGAAACAATGCTTGAAAGCAGGTGTAACCAGGCAGTGCAATGACTCTGCTGGAATGAGGTAAGTAGACTGACAGCATGACTGAGCTACATAGCTAGGTTCAGAGTAAGCCTCACAGGTGAAAACAATCAAGTATGCAACATGGAGCAGCTATGGTTGAGATGAAACACGTAGATAATGATTGCAGTTGCATTGCAGTAGTGTGAGATTGCAGTTACATTGCAAGTAATTTGAGAGTTGTGAATAACTGAAGCAAATAGCATGAGCGCTGGAGTAGCAGTATGTTAGGAGCTTGGAAACAAACCCCAAAAGACAAAAAGCAAAACACAGAAACACAAAGAAGAGAACAAGGCCCAAAACAAAACACACAAACAGAAATCAAGGGAGAAGACAGAAGAGCACCTTGCCAGAGGCAAATACTAACCAGAAGCAGGAGAACAAATGCAGAGTCCAGCAGAGACAACAGAAGCAGCAGGTTGGAGGGGCTAGGGTAGGCCACAGCTAGCTCAGAGGACAAACGGACAGACCCGCCAACCTGCAAAGAAAAGTGCTTCACAATGAGGCTGAGAGGAACTGCTTATATAGTTCAGGAAGTGGGAGTGGCTGGCTGCTTGTCCATTGAACTCCAGGCTAAGCCTTCAGTTATAATCCCAACACTGACACTGAAGATTGAAAGTTAAAGTTATGCTAGCAGGATCCATTGTGGCATGCATAGATGCTCTGTCAGCCCAGAGACTACAACATTGTGCAAACTGCTATTGTTGTCTCTTTCTGTTTGCCCCAGAGACAACCTGCCACCACTTGAAAAATCAGTCTTTTACCTATGAGATCAAAAAAAAAAAAAAAGCCAAAAGAAGGCAGAAGGACATGTGCAGCAACAGTTAGTTACAGAACAGTGTTTTCTTCTGGGGAGAGGCACAGGTAGAAGCTTGGGGAACAACAGTCAGAACAAACAAGCGGACTATTTCTTCTAAAAGCTGGGCTCACAAAAAAAGGGTACAGATCCAAAACTGAAATAAGCCATGAAGACATTTAGCTATGTTGTAAAAGGTTATTCTGATGTGTTCTGTTATCCCAGCTGTTTGCAGAAATTGTTTGTTCTGCATGTTGTTGGCAAGTCATCTCACCAGCAGCCCCAAGTGACAAGTCTCAAGGTCACAGTCACACACATACCCACATTACTGTATGATAATAAACATACTGGCTAGAAAATAAGTACACATGCCTGACGGCAGAATTCAATCTGAGTAGTCCCTTGTTCCAACAGGCAGACTCCAGCTAATGAAATCCCCAGCGAGACTTAGCATTAACTGTCTCACTCTCAACTCAGTCTCTGAGGCTGATACCAAGCTGCCTGTGCAACTGCCGTGCCGCTCAGATGACCCTTGTGCTTTGCTGGCTTGCCCACTCACTAATTACAGCAATCCAGAGTACAGCTCTCTTTAATGTTGATTTATGTCAGACAGTGGGTATCTGTTCGGGCCAAGCTCAGTCAGCAGTAGCATTATTGGCATTAGGGACGTTAGCACAGCAGCTCCTTTCTGACCGACGGACCCTGATTCTGCTTCTCTCCTTCTGTGGTACTTATAAAAACTTATACTCCCTAACTGGCTGCCATTGCTCTCCGGTGTTTTCTTCAATGGTCAGCCACAGACTAGTGCTTCTTCCTTTGTCCATTTGTTCTTTGACTCTATTTGCAGGAGGTCAATGCCCAATTCTAGATCTCTCTGATGTGTCCTCTTCTGCTCCACTGCTCTCAAGTGAGAGACTGGCTGTTTAACAGTGGCATTTAAACATGCCGCCACCACAGTACCCACACCTCCTGATGACTCGGAGCCAGCAGTCATTGTGAACGCCACACAGCATGGACTTGATTGAGATCCAAGCTACCTATGTATGTGATATGGCATGTCCCTGATTGTCTGGCACTGCTGGTTGAGCCCCCAACAAACAAAGCCCATGAAAACACAAACACAAACAAGAAACCACAGAAGGAGTGAGTCGCTTTTTTTTTTTTTTGAACAGCAGAAAGCGGCACATTTGACATCCCACAGCTTGGGGCAGGAGGCAGATGGCACCTTAAAAGCTGGACTGTCCTGTGGGAAAACGGATGGTTGGCAACCTTAATGTGGAATGAGATCAAGGTCTTACTGAAATCCAGGTAGGCCACATCTATTGCTTTTTCTGATCCACTACACTGGTCACCAGTCAAGAACTTGATCAGGTTTGTCTGGCAAGCTCTCCTCCTGTGAAAACATGTTGCCTTGGATCCTGTAATCCACTGGTTACAAGGTATTCCACTATCCTTTCCTTCTGTAGTGTTTCCATTACTTTGCCCACTACTGAAGGCAGGCTGACAGGTTTGTAATTTCCGCCTCCTCTCTGTTCCCACTTTTGTGTAGTGGGACCACATCTGTCCTTCTTCAGTCCCTCCGAACCTCCTCTGTTTCTAATGATAAGTCGAACAAAGTTGTAAGAGGTGCAGCCAACACCTCTTTGAGTTCCTTAGTATCCTGGGGTGCACCCAGTCAGGTCCCATTGCCTTGTCTACTTTTAATTGTGCTAGTACCTTGAGGACTTTCTCCTCTGTTACAAGACTGGTGTCCACCTCCTACCATTTATGGTCTTGTCCTTACCTTCAGCCCGTCACCTACCCTTCTTCTATAAATACTGAACAAAAGTATTTGCTGTATCTGTTTGTCTTCTTTTGGTCCTCATCCTTGCAAAACCCTTCTTCACCTATCCTTACTATTCCCCTCTAGTCTTCCTCTTTTGTTATATATCTAAAGGTAGTTTTACTGATTGGGCAGTATCTTCTCTGTTTGTGCCTTTTTGCGTCAAACTACCTTCCCTGCCTCCCTTTGTTTCTCCTGGTAGTTTTCTCTGTTCTCCTCCTTCTGTGTCTGTTTGTACTTTCTAAATGCTAGTTTTTGCCCTTATGTTTTCTGCTATGTCTTTTAACAACTAGAGCAGTCTCTTTTTTCTCTTGCCCTTGTTAACATGCCTGAGACAGAAGCGTGTTGCTTTTTCAAGGCTTCCTTTATTTTTGCTCACAGTTCCTCAGTTCCCTCAAGATCCTAGATCCCTGCCAGGCATTCACCCATTTTCCTTAAATTGGCCCACCTGAAGTCCAGGACCTCGTCTTAGTGCAGCTCAATTCTGGCTCAGCCTTTATATTAAACCACACTCTATGGTGATTGCAGGATCCCAGGTTGTCCCCCAACATGGCGTCAGCAACATTGTCCTCGTTTTCCAGTACCAGGTCCAGTACTGGCCCCATGAGTGGGCTTTGTAACTAGTTTCCTGAGGAATGCCCCTGCAGGGAGTTCAGCATGACCATACTTCTCACTGTTGCTGCAACTGGTAGGCTCCAGTCCATGTCTGGTGGACTGAAGTCCCCACCAGCAACAACTCCCACTTGTGTGCCATCCATCGGATGGCTTCCATCATGTCCTTATCCACCCTTCCTCTCTGTGCTAGAGGTCTGTAGATAGATTACTCCTATGTGATTAGTGGCCCCTTATGTGATTCCAGTGCGATCCCTAGTACCTCAGCTGCTCCCTGCTCTCCATGCATTTCCATGGCTTTTATTTTGTCCCTAACATAAGGAAATAGTCCTTCCCCTTTTTACCTACTCTGTCTTTTCTGAACAGAGTATACCCTAGTATGACACATCCCAATCCTGGTTTTCATTGCACTAGGACTCAGTAATTGCAATCATATCCAGGTCTGCTTCTGCCATGGTGGCCTCTAAGTCTGAAGTGTTGTTGCTAGACTTCAAGCATTTGCACCACGTGGCTCTACAGATTGTGCTGCCACCCCACCTTGTTTCGCATTTGCCCCCCTTTGTTTCTCCACTATTTAGCTCATTATCACTCATACCCTCTGTCTCCTGGATTCCTTTGTTATATGGTTCTTTTGAGATCAAATCGCTAGGATTAAATGACATCCATTCCAGAATGCTACAGCCCAGCTGACTGTGGCTCCTCTCGTAGCGACCACATTACACTGGTTCCATATGTTTTAAAACTGCAATTAAGGACTGTTTATTTGATCTGGCATATCCAGATGTTTAGGTGGTATTATTATAATTGTCAGAGTTTTAAATTGTAGAATTTTATTGATTATTGTTCATTATGATTGTTTATTTGTTTTCATTATGTACAAGTGCCTTGGCTGTAAGAAAGGCATTTTCTCTAAATAAAGTATGATTTGATTTGATGTGCTGCTCTGGTTGCCTATGCTGTGGTACATAGCCTTCATGATATGCTTGATGACTTTGAAGGCCCTACATGAATTTGGGACCAGACTACTTAAAAAAAAAAATCAAGTACCCTCAGCATTTCGCTCCTCCACCATTCCGATGCTGGCTTGCTTTCTGCCCCTATTTCTAAGCTTCATCCGTCTGGGAAAGAGCAATATGTGTGGCAGCTCCCACTTTATGGAATGCAAATGAACCACTTAGCACAGTGCAGGAAAGCAGCATAAAGCTAATAAGATGGGGAGTGTATTGCCAGAGGAATCACCTCAAGGAAATGGGAGGTAATCTGCAACTGTACAGGTTGTTGGTGGGGCTGCACCTGGAGCACTGTGTGCAGTTCTGGTGCCCTTACTTAAAGAAGAATGTTAAATTGCTGGAGGAAGTCCAATGCAGGGCAACTAGGATGATCCTAAGCATGGAAGACAAACCTTGTGAGGAGAGGCTAAGGTAACTCAACATGTACTCCCTGGAGGAAAGGAGGATAGAGGGACATTGAAACATAGAAACATAACATACATAGAAACATAGAATTTGACGGCAGATAAGGACCGCTTGGCCCACCTAGTCTGCCCATTTCCTACCTACTGGATAAGTTGCAGATCCTAGTTAACCAACAGCCTACTTCTTCCTACCCCCGTCAGAATTGCCTTATGTCTGTCACATGCATTCTTGAATTCCCCACTGGTTTTGACCCCGACCTCCTCTGGAAGGCTTTTCCATGTGTCAACCACCCTCTCTGTGAAAAATACTTCCTCACATTTCCCTGAGCCATCCTCCCTCTGTCTTCAAATTGTGCCCCTTGTTCTTGCACATCATTTTTCTGAAAGATGCTACCATCCTGGCCTTTGTTGATTCCCTTGAGGTACTTGAAAGTTTCTATCATGTCCACCCTCTCCTCCTTTCCTTGAGGGTATACATAATAAGCTCCTTTAGTCTCTCTGATATGATAGAAATCTTAAACAAGTCTGGGATGGAGGGTCTTTAAAGTTAAAGGGTGGGAGGGACACTTGGGACACAGTCTGAGACTGGAGGGTGGCAGATTCAGGAAAGAAATGAGAAGGCACTATTTCACCAAAGGGTAGTGACAGGGTGGAATGCACTGCCTGAAGAAGTGGTATCTTTAAAGTCAGTGGGCAGTTTAAGAGAGGGTGGGACAGGGTAAGGGGAAGGTCACCAAGGGAGCGGGGAAATCATCAAGCATGGGCATGAACTTGGGGATGCGGGCAGGGGTGGGAGGGGCAGCTGCAGTGTAGGGACTGCCAGCAGCACAATTGAGCAGACCTGATAGACCATCTGGCCTGTATCTGCTGGCAATTTCATATGTTCATATGTTTTAATGCTCTGCCTGATATATTAGATCTGCCCACATGGTGGAGGCATTTACATTTGATTTAAAACCTACCTCTTTACTGAAGCTTTTCCTGAATTTTACTCACTTCTAATTACAATTTATATGCTTCCATTTTAATTGAGAGTTTGTAGCTGAAACATGGAAACACAGAATTTGACGGCAGATAAGGGCCGCTTGGCCCATCCTGTCTCCAGTTTCTCCCTACCTACACTACTACCATGAGGCCACGCCCAGTCTACAGAGCTTTACTCTCCCCTTCCCTTTCCACTATGGTCACCTTGTGCTTGTCCCATGCATTCTTGAACCCCACCACTATTTTCACCCCTACCACCTCCATTAAGGCTGTTCCAGAAATCCACCACTCTTTCTATAAAGTACTTCTTCACATCTCCTGAATCTACCCCACCCCAGCTTCATAGCATGTCCCCTTGTTCTTGAGCACCTTACCTCTGAAAAATACTTCCCTACCTAATCTTATTTACCCCATGGGGTATTTACAAGTCTCTATCATATCCTCCATCTTCCAGGTGTACATATTAGGGTCCTTTAGGCTCACAGGGCTTATTAAGCAGACCCTGCACCATTTGAGATGCCCACCTCTGGACTGTCTCCACTCTGCCTATGTACTTCTGGAGATGTGGTCTCCAGAACTGGACACAGTACTCTAAATGGGGTCTTACCAGCAGTCTATACAGAGGCAATGCCACCTCCCTCCTTCTGCTGGTGATACCTTCGCTAGGTACCCCAGCATCCCACTAGCCCTCTTGACTGCCTTGTTGCACTGCCTGGCCACTTTTAGGTCATCCGATATGACTACCACAAGGTCTCTTTCTTACTTGGTGGTCATCAATACTAGTCCATCCAGTTTGCTCCTGCCCCTGGATTTCTATGCCATAAGTACATTATATTATGTGGTACTTTTTGCATTAAAACTCAGGTGCCATACCCTTGACCACTCCACTAGTTTTCTCAGGTCTCTGTTCATCCTTTCAATTTCTATCACCACCACCCCAGACTTTCCACCCTATAACAGATTTTGGTGTCATCTGCAAAGAAGCAGACCCTCTTCTCCAGCTCCTCTGAAATGTCACTTATAAAGATATTAGAGGACCATTCCCAGTGGTCATCCCTGAGGCACCCAGCTGGTCACCCTCCCTTCGCCTGAGTGAACTATGTTTACCACCACCCTCTTTCACCTATCCTCTAACAAATTGCATATTCAGTTTACAACCGCTGGTCCTATTCCTAAGCTACGCAGCTTGTTTACTAGTCTCCTGTGTGGAGCGTGTCAAACTCCTTCATATAGTCTAGGTAGTCCATGTCCACTGCTCCAGCCTGCTCTAGTTCCTTGGTCACCCAGTCAAAGAAACCTATCAGCTTGTTTGACATGATCTCCCACTGTGAACCCATGCTGCACTAGGTCATGTAACCTGCAGGATTCAAGATATTACACAATCCTTTCCTTCAGCAGTGATTCCATTAACTTTCCCAAAACTGATGTCAGGTAGACTGGCCTATAATTGCCAGCCTCCTCTCTGCTACCACTTGTGTGTAGTGGGAGTACAGCTGCTCTCCTCTAGTCCTCTGGAACCACTCCTGTTTCCAATGAACTGTTAAACAGAACTATCAGACGTGCAGCCAGTATTTCCATGACCTCACTCAATACCCCTTGAATGCACCCCTTCTGGCCCCATTGCTTTGTCCACCTTCAGATTAGCAAGTCCCTTCAGGACTCTCACCTCAAAATGGACTAGTGACTCATGTCCACCTCCATCCCTCCAAAGCTGGTTTTATTTGGCACCTCCTTTTCCTTCCTCTGTGAACACTGAATAAAAAGAGTTTGTTCCGAATGTGTGCTTTTCCTGGTCTCCTCTGCACAACCCTCTTCCCTTTTTAACCTTTACAATCCCACTCCATGTCTTCCTTTTTCACTTTAATAAAATGTTGTATTCCCTTTGTTACCTTTTGAGTCTCTCTTCAGTTTGTGCCTTTGTGCTCCTATACTGCTTTTCCTTCTTCCTCTATTTCCACTGATACAGCTCCCAATTTTCCACCATTTGCATCTCCCTAGACATTTTGAATGCTACCCTTTATTGCCTTTATCTTTTCAGACACCTACTCTGAGAACCAAAGCGGTGTCATTTTCCTTTGCTTTGATCACTTGTTTAATGCAGAGGTTTGCTGCCTCTACTATGCTTCCTTTTATCTTTGCCCACTGTTCCTCCACCCCACCCAGGTCATTCCCCACATGGTCATCCCTGAGGCATTCACCCATCTTTATAAAGTCTGCTCTCCTGAAGTCAAGGACCCTCCCTCTTGTGTGGTTCAGCTCTGCAGCCATCCTTATACTGAACCACACCATGCAGTGATCACTAATCCCCACTGATCTCCACATGGCCTGCCACCTTGATGTCTGTAACACTGTCCCAGTTAGTGAGTCACGAGGTCCAGTTTGCCCCATCATGAGTGGGTTCACTTACTACTTGCCTGAGAAATGCCCCCGCATAAAGTCTAGGATGTCCCTGCTTCTAGCTGAAGCCACTGCTGGCAGGCTCCAATCTACATCTGGCAGGCTGAAGTACCCACCCAGCACCTCCTCTTTTCTTCCACCTTGCTAGTGGCTTCTACCAGTATCTTATCTAATTCCTCCCCTGTTCTGGAGCTCTGCAGATCACTCCAGTGTGAATAGTGGCTCCATTCCATGTCTCCAGGGTGACCCACAGTACCTCACCTCCCCGAGTTGCATCCCCAGAGATGGAATAGTAAATCACCCTCCCCGAATTGCATTCCCTCATGTAGTTCTAATAGTAAATGCCCCCAAGTTGTCTCCTGTTCCTTCAATTTCCTCCTTAAAAGAAGTACAGAAATCATAAAACAATACATAAATAACTATTCAGCTCTAATTAAGCCTGAAATACTTGTGCCTGTGCTAGCCTACATAAATACAGTGAAACAATGTAAAAGCACCCCCAGAAAATGAAATGTGGTATCTTTGTTGTGGTATCTTGGATAAATGCTTTATCAAAATGTGTAAAGGCTAGACTCAAATGAGTTATTGCCTGTCAGATGGGCTATCCGGTAAATAAACTGTAAAATGGGTAATAGCATGACCTCGAATGATCTTGTCTTTGTCCTGTGTTTTAGCATACCTGGACTCAGCACATATATCCTCTGTGAACATGTTACCCTCTGAAATTGCTATAACCTTGTATGCTGTATTGTAATCAAATGATGTAACCTTGTATTCTGTATTGTATCAAATCTGTTATTCCTTGTTATGTGTATCCAAGTTGCCTACCTGTACCTTGTAACCTCCTGGGCCAGGCCTGAAAATAGTCACTCTGTGTCTAGTGCCCTTACCGTTAACAAAACTAAATAAAAATAAATAAAAATGAGATATTACATCTCAGCTGGCCTATGCTGGGTAAATACACAGTAAAATGTGTAAAGCAGGATCCCACAAAAAGAATATTTTACATCTCAGTTTTGTTAACTTGGGTAATACATTGTAACAAGCATTTGTCAATGCCGAATGTTGGCTTGCTGGCATTGGCATTGGTAGTACGGGAGTTAGACAGATGCATCATAGGAATGGCAGTGAAGTATTGAACTGATGCCAATCCACCCCACCCTGCAGAGAGTGACAAGCATTAGGGTGTCCCTTTGGGTGTCTGGTAGTGCAGTGCGGGAAAACATGTCGGGCAGGATGTGAGAAATGACAGCTGCACAGTTCATAAGCAGGTGTAAAAATGCCAGTGTTGAAAATGTGGCATGTAGATATACCAAATTTTGGAAGCTACTAGGGTGTGTGGGAAATATGCAATGCGCTTGCAACACTGCCATTTTATAGGCGTTCAGCACCAAATTTTCAACATAGGCATTTTAGCACTTCTGCTCATGTACAGTGTCACTGTTATTTTCTCAAAGTGTCCCAAGAAGTGATTTCGGACAGCCACCACGCTTATTCTCTGCCGAAGTGCAAAACACATTTTGGGCATGATATGTCAAATGACAGCTGTACTGTTCATCAAGAGGTGTGGAAAAATGGCAATGGTGAAAATCCAGACTGAAAATATCACAAATGCACGACGTGCATGAGCGGTGTGCAATCTGCCAACGTATGCTCGTAGAATACAGTTATTTTATTGAGTATCATCACCAAATTTTCAACATAGGCATTTTAGGTCCTCTGCTCATGAACTGTGTCACTGTCGTTTTCATAATCTGGCCCAAACACTGATTTCCACAGCGACTGCACTATTGTGCGCGGAAGTGCGGAAACACATTTCGGGCAGGATGTGAAAATGACAGCTTTACTGTTCTGAGAGGTGTACAAAAATGACAATGCTGAAAATCGACGTCAAATAATGAATGCGGCGAGATTACGAGCCTGTGGTAACCTTTCATAGCGCTTAGCTAAGTAAAACAGGCATTTGTTGATTTTTTCCACCAAATTTGGAACTTAGGCTTTTTAAGAGGGCACCTCATGAACAACACCACTGTCATTTTGTTAATGGGTTCGATAGGTGATTTCGCACAGTGACTGTGAAATCACCTTTGAGGCCGATAAACGCCATGACAGTGACAGAATTCATGAGAAGGGGCCCAAAACCTCATGTTGAAAATTTGGTGCAAAATTCCAAAAATGCCTGAGATATGCAACAAAGTTGAAAAACCCCTATCTAGCTCATTATACAGCTTACCGGCATTTCCTCAGTTTGCGGTCGACTTTGAAGAGTGCAGGCGTGTTCCCGTCCACGAAGAGCGTCGCGCCAGACTCGGAGGTAAGTATGGGGTGGGGGTGGGGAGGCAGGGTGCACAGTGGTGGGTGCGGGTTGTGGGAGGGGGCAGGGAGAAGTGCCGTGGGACCGCTTTCAATTTGCAGGTTTTAAAAAAAGATGCGCAGGGCGTGGCAGAAGGATGGCTTGGGGAGCATGGAGCCGGCAGGGATTGGGCACCCCGTCGGCCATGGCCATCAGTTGCCACGCTGGGGTGGGCTCCCAGCATGGCACCCTGTACTGGGGACGGCATCAGTAAAGTGGAATATCTCTAACAAAGTGACGCTGCATGACGAGCTTGTCTCTGATTGCAGCGGCACTTTGTTTAGAGTTTTGTCCACTTTACATAATGTTGGTGTGCCAGCGCTAGCATGCTGGCTTATTGGGGAATGAGTGACGCACCTACTGATGCGTGTCCTGCATTCGCCCAACAGCAGCCATGCCCCCAAAGCTGCATCTCTTCAATATGTTGACTGCCGCACAAGCGCGCAAGCCAACATAAAATGGTAAAACAGGACCCCACTGAAAACAAGATGTAGCATCTTTGCTGTGCTGTCCCAGCTAAATACAGTGTAAAATGTGTAAAAGCAAGACCCCAGTGAAAATGGAATATTGCATCTCAAATGGGTTATCCTGGATAAATATATTGGGAAATGGGTAAAAGCAGAATCCATGGAAAATGAGATACTGCATCTCCGTTGAGCTATCCTGGGTAAATACATTGTAAAATGGGTAGAAGGAGACCTTACTGAAAATGAGATATAGCATTTCTGCTGTACCCATCTCATCTTGCCTATACTTTATAAATATGTGGCCCCGTGCCAATGCCAGTGGGTTACACCTCTTGTCTGCTGTCCTTGGTACCAGGCAAGGGGCTTGGGTCCCACTATGGTGACAATTGGGGATTCATTCCCAGAAATATTGATAATGGTGCATCCACCCAGAGTAAAGTTTTAGTAGGCCAGATATCCACTTGGTGCAGTCCCCTGGGATACTGTTCCTATCCACCTCCCAACCAGCCACCTCGGCACACTGTATCCTCAATAACCTTGTTCCACCATAAACCATATATTTCAGCAATAAGCACATGCAATAAAATTTCACATCACAGCAGTTCCAACAAACAAACTCACAGCTTTATTTGGGGATAAGGACTAGGAAGGGATACTGGGACAAAGGATGGCTGTGAAAAGAAAAAGTTAGTGAAACAGGCAACAATAATAAACATTGGAGCCCACAGGCCGAGCCCACCCTCACTGGTACCAGTGTCTCCAAACTGTCTCTGGGAGTATCCACTAGGTGCAGGCCTGATTGGAATCATGGGTTGGCCAGATGTTGGGGCCCTGAGATATTGACAAAACTTGGTTTAGAAACAACACAAATTTAACCTTTGCCATTTCCAGGAACCAGGTTCTGGGTAGTCACAGTTCGCTGTTCCTAACAGCCTGCAAGTGTGGAGCTCCTTGTTCCCAGTACAGGGCAGATGAAGGCTGGCCTTGACTCCTCTGACAGGATTGAACTTGCTTGATGATCTTGCAGCTGGTCACCTTGCTTGTACTTCAGGCTGCTTGTCACCTTCTGCCATTTCTGGCCCATTGCAGAACTCTGTGGCAAGACAACACCAGTCCTGAAAGGCCTAGATCCGTGAGTGGCTCCACAGCCCTACTCCCTAATGAGTTGTAGGTACCCTAGCATCCAGCAAGCACCGGTGACCTCCTGAGACAGTGAGTCCCACTTGGAAGGGGTTAACAGTTCCCTCTCTGGCTCTGGGTGAGAATTCTCAAGTGGTGGGGGTCCTCCTGCAGTCCCTGCACTGAGTTCCAAGCAAGAAAAGTTCACAGGTAGTTACTCCAATGAAGTCCAGTGCCAGTTGGAGTGGGTGCTAGCCTTAGTTCAAAGTAGCACAGGGGAATCAACAGGGAATCCAAGAACAACAAACCCATTTACACCAGTTCATACTTTCCAGTTAAGCCGTCTCACCAACCTTTTCTTCAGCTGCAGCTGGGACTCAGCTCTCAGCCACTTTAACCAGTTCACTCAGGACAGATACAGCACCTTGTTAGCACCCTGATGACCAGAGACACTTAGCCTCTTCGAAACATCAATTGCAGTCCCACACAAGCAAACAAACTCTCAGTAATAACTGTAGCCTTCCAATAATTTACACAGTCCTCTCAGCCAGTTCAGCCCATTGGTGCAGGGTTTCTGCAGCATCTAATTTCTCCCAGCAATGTTTAAGCAACATCTAGGTACCTGGGAAAACAGAATCACAGTTCAGTCTCTTTCTCTCTTTCCCTGCTCAATCCAATTCTGCCAACAACAAATCATCAAATAGGGTCTGGGTACGCTGAAGTCCAAAGACCACTCACAGGGTACACTTGACTCATACAGAGCCCGGGAACAGACTGAAGAAATCCCAGAAAGTCCACACAGTTTTAGCCAAACTCCAGAGTCCTGATTGGCTGATGAAGCCCATCAATAACTTAAAAGACAAAGAACCTTAGTGTGCAAGCACTGAGGCAATGGTTACCCAAACAGCACTGGCCGGGAAGCCAAGATTCAAAGAAACACAAAATCACACATACCCCCATAATGCATAGCATCATGGGCCGTATAAACAAATCACCACAGAATATTGTGCTGGTTCAACATTGAGCAGAAATGCATGCATGGTGTCGAAAGGCCTCTCACACAGTTTGCAAAGGGTGCCAACGGAAGACACAAACATGTTTTGTCCTACCAGAATTCATCAGTGTGCCTCATCTGTTTGACACCTCTAGTGGAATGAACCAGCTACCCTAAGATGGTCTATCTGAGTTATGTTGTGATGAACCCAATAAAAACAAAAACAAGTTAAAAGACAAAGAACCTTAGTGTGCAAGCACTGAGACAGTGGTTACCCCAAAGGGTACTGCCCAGGAAGCCAAGTTTCAAAGAAATACAAAATCACACATACCCCCATAATGCAAAGCATCATGGGCTATATATACAATCTGTCAATAACTGATAACCACAGAGATCAATATTTCCTGCTCATTTATTGGGGCATGATCTAGGCACCTGAATTAGTCCCTCCTTTCCGAGGTGTCCCTCTGTCCACGTTTTGGATGCCTAGACCACCAATTGGCTGCAATAATGGGGTCAAGTGTCACAAACATGTCAGCTCCCATTCAGTTCAATGAGTCCACACAGTTCCCCAGCTTCCTAAGACAAATACAGTCCAATACAATCCTTTATCCAGACAAGCACCCCATCGGATTGTAGCCCCTAATGTCCCCTGTCAAACAAGGTCACTCTCATTCAATACATCCCAGAGGTTCTTCTGTCACTGCTGCTGCCAAACGCTGTCCCCAGGTGGCAGGCAGCAACCTCATTAATATTCATGGGGTTGCTCTATTCATGACCCTTGAGCGGACCTCTGTTGAAACTTCTAATTGATCACAGTTATGGGCTTCTGCCTGATCCCATCAGGTCTCCAGTCCCTGAAGATAAGGAGGGCACCGAGACCACAGGCAGCACTTCCTGTTTTTAAACTGCAACACGGTTGGCACATCAAAGTGTTGCTTGCAGCATGCAATACCGATCCAAAACAAGCATGCCGGCAGCTCATGGTCAAACACCCACGCCTGAAATGGGCAAAACAACTTGCAAGAGAAGTCGGGAATTGAGGGGTACCAGGAAACAGAAGAAAGTGGGAAGTGAAGGGCACCTCAGGTAATCCCCAGAAGGGGTAACACTCCCCACCCTCGAATTGCTTCTTTTCCACAACAAGTGTAGGAAACCTACCAATCGAAACATCAGTCTTAATAACATTTCTAACTATACACCTGATTCCTATCTAATATGTCATAACCATGAGAACATTCAAACACAGAACATTATGTATATTTTAGTAAAGATCTTTCTCTCTTATGAGCCCTTGTCCACATGAAAGTGGCACCCGTAAGCAATAAGACACGACAGCGTGTGTTGAACAGATGTTACCGCATGCCCAGGGGTGTAGTAAGGCATGAGGCCTAGCCGAGAGCCTTCAGCCCCTGGAAGTGCGGTAACATCTGTTCATACATACCCTGGAGTGTTTTATTGTGCTTATAAATGGGCATATTTAAAAAAAATTTTGCTCCTACAAAATAGCACATCTATAAACAGCAAAGGCAACTTTTATCAGAACTTCTGATAAAATAGTCCTTCCACCAGCAAGAAAATTATGTCTTTGTTTTGGGCAAGCAGGGAACCCCCTCCCCCACACACACACACACACTCTCAGGTTTCAGGAGAACCTGGTATATTTTGATTTTTCTTTCAATGATGCAGGACTGAGCAGCGTCTCTCTTGGCGCTGTCACTGAGCGAGCGGAAGTGCTTGTTCGATGGAGTCTTTCCGATTATGGAACTGACCGCATGGAAGAAAACAGCCAATATGTGTTTTTAGTTGCTCATGAAGTGAGCAGGAGTTGTAAGGAGTGGGGTTTTGAAAGGGATATATACAGCTGCCTTACCAGAGAAGAAATGGAAACAGAACAGCACCAGTTTCTTTCATAGGGATGAGCTGCCTTGAGGGAAAAAACAATGGTGGCATTTCAACGCGAATGTTCTAATTGCACACTGATTTTTTGTGCAGTGCGGTCACTGATTTACTTGTTATTACTTTTTTTTTACTATGTGTAAAATGTATTTGACACTTCAGTTTCAGCCAATCAAAATGTTCAATTTTCCTTACCCATTTTATAAGTAAGCAATAAGGCATGATAGGGTGTCGTGGAACACATTTTACCACACAGCCAGGGTGTAATAAGGCACAAGGCCAAGGGCAGTGACTTTGGCTGCTGCTGTGTCAGTGAAAATGTTCTCTATCACTCTCCTATTCCTTATAGCTAATACAATGGGCTCCTGTTTTAAAATGTTTTACAGCTGGGAAAAGTATGTTTATATGTAGAAACAATAGATTTACTTGTGTGCATTTGTGATAAAAGAGTCCTTCTGCCTACTACAAATGATGTTATTGATTATGTCATTGTGTTGTTGCCTACTTTCTTCTTCCTGTTTTCCTCTCTGTTTTCCTCACATTCAGGATCTGGAATGTTTGTCTTGGAATGTTTCCATGGAATGCATGGATTCAAACTTCTGCTCAGTTCCACTGCTAGAACGCTTACTCTCTAACATACTATACACATACAACAAAGGCCTCTGTTACAGCCAGAGACTCAGTTATCTCACTGTCAGGGTAAGGAGAAGAGATTTCCTGATGAGCAGGTAAAGACAGAAGGGGATTTTCATTGTCAGCAAAGCAACAGTTGTAATGAAAACTATAAACAATACTTAATGTTTCTAATTTACCCTAACTACCTCTAACTACCTGACCAGAGATTCCAAACAAAGGCTAATCCTGGCATCATTCCTATCCTCATTGACTATGCTGACTTCCTCTATGGCCACTGCTCCCTCTCCCATTTAAATAAATTAGACACCTTGTATCATAGAGCTATTAGATTCATTACAGATCTTCCCTCCAGCACCCATCATTGCTCTCTACAATGCAGTCAGTTGGACATCCCTACAACATAGAAGAAACAAAAATGCTGCTGTCTGGATCTGCAAAGCTTTGACAAACAAACTCCTTCCTACATCTCAGACTGTTTCAACGGATCACATCCAGGCCTTACACCCTAAGGATCAATAAACTCATCATGCTGAAGATTCCTATCGCCTGCACCCGGTATGGAAGGGCTGCAATCAGCTATTCCTACACTTATCTGGAATTCTCCTCAAAAGACCCTGAAATTGGATACCCTCATTCCTTTAACATCCTTCAAAAACTGTACACTAGTCTATTCCCAGAATCATGCAACTGCTTCCATAAGGCCTAGTCCTCTCACACCCCCTCCTTCCACCACCCCTTTTATGCTACCCCTATTTCTCTATCATTCTTTAGCTTGTTCACCAACCTACTTCATACAAAATGCCCACCCAAGTCCAACTACCCGAGCTTTATCCCTACTATACTGTCTGTTTCTTTCCTTTTAATATGATTTAGGTTTATTGTCATTTTGCCTTGTATATATGTAAATATTTGTATATCTGTCTCATTCATAAATCATTGTATTTGTGTTCATTCTGTACCATGTTTTTGTGTAAAATTTGTAACCTTATATTGTTATGACCACTCAGGTCCATCTTGTAAATGAGCTATGCTCAATGATGTTCACCTGAATAAATAAAGATTTTGATTGATTGATTGATTGATTGAATTTGTTTTATGTGTAAGGAGAATGTGTTCATCAGAGAAACAACATTTAATTAATCTGTTTTATTTTGTATTTAAGGTAGTTTTATTTTAGGGCCCAGTGCAAGTAAATGTGACGCTTACAGTTACAGGGCAAAAAAACAATGGCTGCCAGTTGAATTCTTAGCATTCCGTTAGTGTAATGATTACAGTGGTGATCAGTACACATTTGGCAGCACTTTTCATTTTCCATGTGTGGAACATAATTGCTACAAGAACAACAGCCAATCAGATTTCAGGATTTTCCTTACCGTTTTATAAATAGGATTAACCCATCAGCCATAGGATAGTAAAAATCCCACAGAGCTCACTTCTTTTCCTCAACCCTTCTAGGTACCCTGTTCACCTTTCTCTTCTGGTAACCGTTTCCTCAGACCTAAGGGGCTTAGCATCAACAGGTCACATAACCACCTTCAGTAGGAACCTGGAGGTAACATACACTCCCTTATGTACTACGAACAATGGTAAGTCTGTAGGAACTCCAGAGGCATCATATGACAATTTAAAGAAAGGCCATTTCGTCTTCCCTGTCCTTCTAGGGCTCTCCTGAATACTTGAACCCGTCCTACCCCTGGATCAGTGGTAAGTTCCTCTTCGCCTCACTCTCTCTGGTTCATCCTGTTCCTCAGCTACTGGGGTGAATGATTAAAACACTTCTCTCACATAATCTACAGCTCTAGAGGGACTAACCTGGGCTGTTTCAGAGGACACAGTTGGATCAGTGTTCAGTTCCGATGTGGGCCTCCAAAGACTTTTCTTCCCCTCACCTTCATGATCCTCAGAACCACTCGAGACCATCCCACAGGTGTATCTACTGGACAGCTACTCTGGTACCACTCAAGCAGATCAGCCAGATCAGTATTTAAGTCCAGAGTGGTCCCCTGAGGGGCACAGGTGGAACAGACTCCCTGTCCGTGCCCTGTCTCCTAGACACCTCCCTTATCAGAGGAAGTCCCTGAAACAGCCTAGCTAGGTCTGGGGTAGGGTAATGACTATGTGGGTATCATCATTCTCCCCTCAGATTTAGCATCAGTGCCCTCTTCATCTGAGACACCCCTCACCCTGGGCAGTCCCAACTCCCATGGTATCGCTTCTTCTTCACTCTCTCTTCTGCGCACAGCAGCTTGAGTGGTTGGGGTGGTGAAGAATCCTCCACAGCATCTTCAGGATTCACTGTTTTCTCACCAATAGGCAGCAGATGGTTACAATCCCTCAGGCCAAATCTAGTATATGGATAGGCCTTGAACTTCTCAAGATGATATATGAGGTGTCTCCCAATCTGTCGGTTATCTCATGCTTCCTGGTATGCCCAGCCATTGTAGTAGCACTCTGTCACCTGCTTCCAAATCTTAAGCCTCGCTTTCTTATCATAGCACTCTTTATTGGCGTGGTTCCTCTTAGTGTCCATTTCTGAAGTGAGACAGTATGCATCATCTAATTGCCATTTCATCTTCTTTACATGCTGTAAATAGTCTCCTGCTCCCAGACCACCTGAGGAGACTCTGCAGCACATATCTACCAGCAGACAGGATTACCTCCCAAACATGAGCTGATAGGGAGAGAACCCTATACCTCATTCTCGTGGAATTGTAGGCATGAACCAGATTGCTCACCTGCTGACTCCAGTTGTGCTTGTCCGGGGATCCAAGGTGCCCAGCATATCTAACAAAGTCCTGTTGAAGCTCTCCAGTTGAGGGTCATCTTGAGGATGGTAAGGCATGGTCCAGGACTTCCTGATGCCTCACAATGACAATAGTTCTTTAATAATCCAACTTTCAAATCATAGCCCTTATTAGAATGGATCCTCTGGGGGCACCATAATGCACAAAAACTTCTCCACTAATATTTTGGCCACAGTAGAGCCTCACTGATCCTTGGTAGGGTAAGCATGAGCATATCAGGTGAGATGGTCAGTGACAACTAGTATGTTGGAAATATTGCATGAGTCAGGCTCCAACATAAGAAAGTCTCTGCATACCAGATAGGGCCACTAGTTTTGATGTTGACTAAGGGAGCAGCCTGATGGGGAAGTTCCTTCCTTTGTATACATCTCATGCAGCTTTGCACTATGTTTCCACATCTGCCCCATCTTTGGTCAATATAATCGACTCTTAACCAGGTCCAAAGTCGTTCAGCACCCAAATGCTCCATGTCATCAGTAGGGCCTTCAACAAAGTTTAACATGCTTTTTCGATAGTACCAACTGCTTCCAAGTAGCCCCTGCTGGTTCTGAGTCTTTCTATGCAACAACCCTTCCTCAGCTGCACCGTAAAGCCATTCACATAGCAAGAGCCATGTCGGGGATAGATGGTGTCCACTTGATCCTGTCTCCCCTGTTGTCTGAAGCACTCGTATGATCTGCCCTGTGACTGGGTTGGCCCTTTACTCCTGTTGTAGGTCTTGTGTAGTCAGTTGTGGTAGGGATCTTATGTCTAGGGTGGCCAGCCAGCAGTAGGCAACTGGAAGGCAGTCCCGAGGCCCCAGACATTTTACCAGGCAGTGGGTGTCCTGAGGAAAAAATCTCATTTCCATCATGTTTCTTTCACAAGGCCTTACAGCTTGTTCCAAATTCTTACCCAGCTGGAGCTCTCATCAGTGTAGGCTTGGGGCCACCTTGACAAGGCATCAGCATCTACATGGTTCAGGCCCAGACGGTACTCCACACAGTAATCATAGATGAGCAAGGCTGACAGCCACCTATGACCAGCTGTGTACCCTTCACTGTAGTTTGCATGTAGGTGAGAGGATTGTTATCTGTCTTCATGGTGATCTTGGCCCCATACAGATAGATATTGAACTGATCCACTATAGCCCATTTCAATGTCAGGAATTCCAACTTGCACAGTATACCTCCACTCTGAAGGATCTAAGCTCTGACTGGTGATTGCAACTGGATGTAAACCTTCAGGGTGCTCTTGACATAATATGGCCCCAAGTCCACTAATACTGGCATCAGTATGAAGTACATAGGGTTTATATGGATCCACGTGAGGCCAGCACTGGGGCATGGGTCAAGCAATAGTTCACTTTGTGGGGATATAAATGTCACTGCATGCTTGATGTAACATATTTATGTTTGGCCTTACTCATTCCCATCCTTTCAGAGCTGAAATAGCTGTAAAGGCCCTGAAGGTGAAAAAGTGCAAGAGAAGGAGGAGGGAGGGTGGAGGAGAAGTGATGGCTAAGTGCTGGTGGCTGGGCGTGCTGGTAATTTGCAGGAGGTATCCCACGGACCACAGGTGGAGCCCTTCAATTCACTGTGTGGGGATATGAATGCCACTGCATGCTTGATGTCACTTATTTATGTTTGGCCTTACCTCATTCCCATCCTTTCAGAGCCAAAATAGGTGTAAAGGCCCAAAGATAGTAGAGGTCCACCTCCTCCAACTCATGAAGAGTGTACCTAGTGGCACACAGGAGAGGAAAAAGAAAAAAATTACTCTCCATAGTAATGTTGTTTCTTCTAATGGAGTCTTGCTGTATTCTGACTATATGCAGTTAGCTCCAGCACTTGAACTGCCCAGGAGAGGAAGGGTTAACTCTATGCAGCAGCATAGAACGTTGAGCTCGGTTTTCAAACCTCTGTCTCTAATACATCTCAGTGTAACTGTTAGATTCTTACGAGCAAACTAACTAGCTAATTAAGATATGGAAATTGTTTAATTTTAGGCCAAAGGCAACAAACTTGGGTCCAGAAGACTCAAATCGAGAACCCAAGAAAAAAGGTAGTGAAAAAATATATATATAACACAAAAAACAACAACTACCCCACCCTGAAGAGGAGGGTACAAGGTACAACCCACTTCCCAAAAACTAGGTTCTGAGAGGGAGGCAGGAGGAGGTCAGAATACAGCAAGACTCCATTAGAAGAACAACATTACTATGGTGAGTAATTTTTCTTCAAACAACATGAAGTCTTGCTGTATTCTGACTCTATGCAGACTACCAAGCAGTTCCCCCAGGAGGAGGGACACAGAACATTACTTTGGGAATAGGTTCTGCAATACTAATGTATCAAACCTAACATTACTCCTAGTCTGAATATCCAGAGAGTAATGCTTGGTGAATGTATGGACTGTTTTCCAGGTGGCTGCTTTACAGATTTCTACAAGGTATATCTCTGGCAGCAACCAGAGAGCAACTGTACCCCTAGTCAAGTGGGCCCTCAGGTCTGAAGGGGGCTCCTGCCCACCTTGGCATAGCAGAATTGTATACAAGAGACAATCCACCTGTCAATAGTTCTTTTAGTAGCAGGTTTACCTTTTCCCACTTCCCATAAGTGAGAAAGTGTTGAAGACAATCATTTCTATGTGCCTTAGTGTGCTCTATGTAGTAGCTAAGTGCCTTTTAACATCCAAACTGTGTAATCTTTCTCCTGAAGAAGAATGATCAGTGAAAAATACAGGTAGAGACATATATTGATTCAGATGAAAATCTGCCACTACTTTAGGTAAGAACCTATGATTCATCCTGAGGACCACCTTATCTCCATGGAATGAAATAAAGTCAGGTTCAACTGACAGGGCCTGTAATTCACTAATTCACCTGGCTGGAAGCGATAGTTACCAGGAACACAGTTTTACAGGTCAAGTACTTAAGCTCAGCCAAGCTAAAGGCTCAAAGGGTGGCTGCATAAGCTGATCAATGCAAACATTTAGATCCCAAGCCAGAGTAGGCTCTCTAAAAGAGGGTTGATGTGAACCAAACCTTTAAAGAACTTACTGAAAACAGGATGAGATGCCAGGAAAAGCCCTTCCGGCAGAAAGAAAAGCAGACACAGCTGCCAGGAGAACTTTCAGTGTTGCAGGCTTAAGGCCTAGGCCATTAAGGTGCACCAGATAATCTAAGGCTGTAGCAATGTCTGCAGTATCTGGATGTATGCCTCTCTGAGAACACCATATACTGAATCTTTTCCATTTGGAATTATAGGTTTTTCTGGTAGAAGTTTTCCTAGAGACCAAACACCCCTTAGCCGTGAGGGCTCCCAAATAGGCTCCCGGCCTAGGGAGAGAAGCATCTGTGGTTAGGACCACTGAGGAAGCTTGACTGAGGAATGGGACACCTTGTCTGAGATTGTCCTGATCCAGCCACCACTGGAGAGCTTGGACCAGAGTCTGAGTCACTGGAATCAGTTGGGTGAGAGAGTCCTTTTCTGAGACCAAAAAGACCTTAGGTGGAACTAAACATCCATCATCTAAAACCTGGCTCCCTGTACCACTGCAGTGGAAGCTGCCATGTGGGCTAAAAGTTGAAGAAAGTGTCTTGCTGGACAAGAGACCAGAGGGCAAATGAGGAAGTGAGATCTGTAAGCCTTCACCCTTGCCAGTGGAAGGAAGGCCTTTGCCTGGACAGTATTTAACTCTACTCCTATAAAAGTAAGGAGTTGTAATGATTCAAGAACTGACTTGGGAATATTGAGGAGGAACCACAGGGAACTGAACAGGTTCCAGAGATTTCAGAGCTGACCTGACCTGGTCAGAGGACTGACCTACAATGAGCCAGTCATCCAGGTAGGGCAAGATAGATATACCCTGCCTTCTAAGGAAGGCTACTACTACTGCAAGGCACTTTGTAAACACCCTAGGAGCTGATGTTAGGCTGAAGGGCATGGCCATGAACTGATAATGGCCTGAAGGCAACTCGAACTCTGAAGTACTTTCTGTGAGAGCACCTGATAGGAATGTGGAAATAGGCATCCTTGAGGTCCAGGGATGCTAGCCAACCCTGGTCTTCGAGAGGGAAGAATTATTCCCAGAGTCACCATTTTGGTTTTGTGATGTGTTTTGTTTGTTCAAATACCTTAAGTCTAGGATGGGTCACCACTCCCCTGTCTTTTGGGGTAAGGAAGTATCTGGAGTACAGACCTTTGCCCTGTGTGTGAGAACTTTCTCTACAGCTCTGAGAGCCAGTAGAGAAGAAACCTCTGTCTCTAGAGCAGTGGTTTCTGAGATGTTGCAGGTGGAAAGGACCTGACCCTCATTTTTGGAAATCTTTTGAAACTGAGAGTCAGTCCCTGGCTTACTACCTCAGGACCCACTTGTCTGAGGTAACAGCCTCCCAGGCCTGAGGTAGGTAAGCCAGCCTGCCCTACTGGAATAGAGGTAACCCGGCTGACACATCAGGGTGTCTGTTTGACAGGAGCCTTGGACTGGGAAGAGGATGCAGCCATACTCATCCCCTCCTACCTCTCCCTTGAAAGAACCCCTCTGTGGGAAAGAAGAGAAGCCTGGGCTTGGTAAAAAGCCTGTAAAAGGCCTGCCCCTAGACTGCTGCTTTTGAGGAGTGGCTTGCCTTTCCTTGGCCTGTGCACTCCTGTAAGTGGTCCTGTATTCATCCATTATCTTCATGTGAGCATCTGCCTGCTTTCCAAACAGAATTACCCACCACAGGAAATCCATGGCCTTAGCCTGGGTGTCCTAGGAAAGGCTAGTACATCTGTGCCAAGAAAATCTCATAGAGACACAAATGTAGCCATGACTCTTGATGCCACATCATTAGAGTCTACAGCAGCATGGAATCGTACCTTGGATGCCTCAATTCCATCATCAGTCACCTCCTCCAGCTCTTTGGCCAGCTGGGGAAAGCTTTTAGCCAGCTCCAGAACCAGCATCCCACCTGGACGCCTGGTATCTGGCTGTGTAGGCAATATAATTAGCCTGTCTGAGCCCAAGGAGGATGCCAAGTATTGTTTCTTGGCCATAGCATCCACCTTCCTGGAGTATTTATCTGAGGGTGTGAAGCCAAAGGAATATTAGCTCTGTCACAGGCTGCAGCCTGCACTACCCCGACATGTATGCAATGATTGTTTAAAAACTCTGTACAGAGCCTGATAACATGTACCTCCTGTCCATTCTCTTATCCACAGGAGGTATGGAGTTAAGCATTAGCAAAATATTTTTTGTCTGTTTCCCAAAGATTTATGAAGAAGGATAGACAATCTCCTGGACTCTGGGATGTCCATCATTTCAACAAAATCAGGCTCTTCTTCCTCCTCAGCAGCTTCCACCATTGGGAGCTGGAGAGTTTCAGCTACTTTTTGTAGAACAAAAGATGGAAGGGACTCAGAAAGCCTGTGAGGGGAGACATTGGAAGGCCTGTCTGGGGAGATGTCCAGTTCAATAGGCACATCTAGGCCTCCAAAGTTGTTGTCATCATCTTCATCCTCGGGTAATCTTCATCTCCCTCCCATTCCACATCATAATATGGATCTGGATCATAATCCGATGGAGTCAGATCCGACTGAACCAACCGCCTAACTGGCAGTGACGGTTCAAATGGAACCGGGCGAAGCAACTGAACAATACTGATCGCTTTGGCTATTTCATTGGTGGTTGGAGTATGCGGTACTGGATCCGAACCAGCTGACTTCTTCTTTCTCTTAGCGGAACTGACCCTCAGAGTCAGAACTCCTACCTGAGGAGGTATCACCGGGTCAGTGAGCACCTCCTCAGGTTCGCCAAAACCGAACCGGGCTGGCCATCGGATCAGTGGACTTCTCGGCCTCCTTTTCCTTTAGCCTACCCAATCTTTTTTCCAGAGTGGCTTTGGGAAAATGTTTACATATTTGGCAGTCTGTTCTGAGGTTGTCAAACCCAGACAATAAACACAGGTGAGGTGGGTGTCAGCCTTGGCAAAGGTCTCCACACTCAGAACAGTGTTTAAACCCAGTGGGACCGTTTTTTCTTGGGTTTCTCAGATATGGCCACACTACAAAAATGACCCTTTATAGCTTTTACACCTGGTAATACTCCGTATTGGTTACCAACTGTGTCACGGGCTGTGGAAAATACAGATAATGTCCGTTTTTTTTAAACCTATAGGAACCGGACTCCACTACTAAATCCCAAATTAATTCAAAATAAACAATGGTTCAGTTTCCAACTGGACCGACTGATCGAAACTGAAGAAAACAATTTACAACAATTTACAATATCACTACCTATCTACAATACTACCTGTATACGGTAGACAGAGACTTGACTCAAAAAATAAGAAATCGGTTGAACAACCAAATGCTTTCTTCACTTTTACCGAGCGAAGCAAGAAGAGATCTCGGAGTGACTTCACAGTTAGGCTGAGTAAAGAATCTGACAGTTACACTGAGATGTACGAGAGACAGAGGTTTGAAAACCGAGCTCGGCGCAATGTTCTATGCTGCTGCATAGAGTTAAACTTTTCCTTTCCAGGGCAGTTCAAGTGCTTGGGCTAACTGCATATAGTCAGAATACAGCAAGACTTCATGTTATTTGAACCCTTTACGGAGGAAACCTCTGAGAAACCATGGCCACCAGGTTGCCCTCCTCTAGGCATACTGAGAGGAGGCGGTGAAAGAATCATAAGCGTTATTAGAAGAAGGAATACAGATGACTTAGGTGAGGTCCTTTTCAAGCATGGATGAAAAGGTAATAGTTGCTTCTGGAGGCTATTGTTGCGACATCTCTGTGAATGGAATGTCCTGAGAAGAAGAAGGATGGTATCCAAGGCACTGGAAAGTAACGAACTATGTGTCCATGAGTTCCTGGTAGTAATGGATTACGATGAGATGTGGTGGGAGAGTCTCAGATAATGAATGATGATAATGTTACAGCTCAGCAAATACCAGCATTGGGTGATGGCCGTTGAACAAGTGATAACACGGCATAAGTCTGACTGTTGTGAAATATGGCAGAGGAGGACGCAGTGGTCAGAATTTGTCCTGAGAAGTAGATAGGAGTCAAGGAGTCATGGGATAGGAGGACTTACACTGTGAAGTAGGACAAATAGTCCTGGAGTGAGCATCACCACAATGGCTGCAGATGTGCAGGTTATGACAGCTATACTGATGGCATCCTAAGGCATTAAATTGTTACAAACTTGCCTGTCAGTGACATAAGTAAGGGGTGGTCATGCCTGTCATGGGAGAGAGGAGGATACACAATTGGGTTGCGTATGGTATGAGTAATGGCTGGCCCAGAAGAGGGCAAGGTATGAGGGAAAGAGACATAGATACATAGGTACATAGACAGTGTCGGCAGATGAGGGCCTATGGCCCACCCAGTCTGCCCATTTGAGCTTACAAGTTCAGTTTATGTTTTCCTAAGTCTGTTGCCCTTACCCTGACCTCCAGAATTCTTTATGTCTATCTCTCATGCATTCTTAAATCCTGTGATTGTTTCAGCCCCCACTTCCTCTGGCAGGGTGTTCCACTTGTCCACCACCCGTTCTGTGAAGAAATTCCTCCTCACATTTCCTCTGAATCGTCCTCCCTCCAACTTCATCCCATGCCTCTTGTCCTGGAACATCTTTTTCACTTAAAAACAGTGTATTCTTGCACCCTGTTCCTCCCTGCAAGATACTTGTATGTCTCTATCATATCCTCTCTCCCTCGTCTCATCCAGGGGTACATGCTCAGTTCCTTCAACCTGTCTTCATAGGACTTGTGATGCAATCCATGCACCATCTTTGTTGCTCTCCTCTGAACCTTCTCTACCCTGTCTATGTCCTTATGTGAGTAAGGTCTCCAGAACTGTACACTGTACTCCAGGTGGGGCCTCACTAGTGTCTTGTATAGTGGAATTATGACCTCCCTTTTCCTGCTGGTGATGCCCTGCCTATGCATCCCAGCATCCTATTTCTTTACCTGCTCGTTGTCACACTGTTTCCCTACTTTGAGGTCATCAGAGATGATAACCCCAAGATCCCTTTCCTGCTTGGTGCATGCTATATCCTCACCCCCAACTGATATATTGTGCCGGGGTTTTGTGCCCGTATGCATTATCTTGCACTTCTTTGCATTGAATTTAAACTGCCAAACCCTGACCATTCTTCAAGTTTCTGCAGGTCCCTTCTCATTCTGTCTACACCTCTGGTGTGTCTACTCTGTTACAAAGCTTTGTGTCATCAGTGAACAGTGAAATTCTGCCTTCTAGGTCCTCGCAATGTCACTGATGAAGATGTTGAATAGGACCGGTCCCAGCACTGATCCTGTGGTACCCCACTGGTCACTCTCCCTCTGTGGAGTGACAGCCATTTACCACCATCCTCTGTGTCCTGCCGCCCAGCCAGTTACCTACCCACCACACTACTGTCCTGCCCACACCCATATTCCCAGTTTGTGTAATAGTCTTCTATGTGGCACAGTGTCAAAGGCCCTTGCTGAAGTCCAGATAGGCCATGTCCACTGCCCTCCCCTGATCCACTTCCCTAGTCACCCAGTCAAAAATTCAATGAGGTTGGTCTGACATGACCTCCCCTGGTGAAACCATGCTGCCTTGGGTCCTGTAGTCCATTGACAACCAGATGTTCCATCAGTCTCTCCTTCAGTAGTGCTTCCATTATCTTCCCCACTACCAGGTGAGGCTGACTGGTCTGTAGTTCCCGCTTCCTCTTTGTTCCCACTTTTGTATAAGGGGACTACATCTGCTATCCTCTAGTCTTTGGGTACCTCCCTGTTTCCAGTGATCAGCTAAACAGGATAAGGACATCAGGCACAGATAAAGTACACAAAGAGGTGGCATGAGAAAATGAGCCACACAGCCGACAGGGTTTATATGACATCCAACCCCTCGGTGTGTGTAAAATCTCATTACACACACCACCCCATACTTTATTTCTCTATTTCCTGCACTGTCAGGACATTCATTATGCTTGTGCTTGCGTTGCTGTTATAATTGCTTAATATCAATGAATAGTCTGAAATCAACAGTCTATCACTGTTGCTACAATGTCATGCACCATGAGTACTGCTGATGTTTCCTTCCTATAGTACAAAGAAGAAAAACATAGTGAGACCCATTGTAAATCAAGTCCTTGGCATATGGAACGTGTGGTGCAGAGCACATTATGTTTATACACACTGTGGAAATCAGCAACATTTCCTGTTATCAATATATACTGCATCATGAGTATTCCAAAAGTGATTTCCTCCTTTCCGTAGTTGACAACTCGACAACAAAAGAAGAAAGAACAAAGAAAAAAACTGAATCTGGGTTTGAATCTTGTCAGCCACTTTTTGCATTATATATAACCATGAACAATTCACTTAATTTTCTTGTGCACCAGTTTGCACCAGGAAACAAACTCTGTTAAGTGTGCCTTTTGAGGTTAAACCATTTCCTTTCCTTATTAGAAAAACTTTCTTTATTGGGGGTGGGGGTAGGACAGAGAACCTACGGTATATCAGGAGCTTTGCACAGTTTTTAATAGTACATTGCACCTGCAATATAGCAAATTGCATACCATTGTGTGTGTGGGGGTCAGATGCTTGTTACTAATATGCACAGAATTGTGTGACTACAAAGTCTGAACCTAATTTATTTTTAAAGTCAAGCATGGCACAGTTCTTACACTCTGTAAGATATGCTTACAGCTGCAAAATCAGTAACATTAAAAACCCAAAATATACAGAAAGAGTAAATTGAAAAAGTTGCCAAACAATGCTATGGCACTAGTTACAGGTATAAGCTGAAGACCAATAGTGCAAAAAAAAAAACACTGATTGCCTTTGTTGAACTGCTCACTGCTGTTAGATGCAAAATTACAACAATTTATTGCTAGCTGGTGGGTTAAATATATGAAGTTGTACAGACTTCAGACTAGGTATACAGGTTACATTTTATGCAGTGGCCATTTCTGATTTGCAATCAGTGTGGCACAATTTTCTGTTGTGGCAATTCTAAAGAGCAGCAGCAGTTTGGGCCAGTAAGAACTTCCAAGTTTCCAGCTGCTTACCTCACTTTTCCAACAGTTTGCCCCCATACACACACAGACACACTAGTTCCAAGCATTATTCTCAATATCAAATCTCTTACCAGTGTTCAGTGCCTCCCCAGTACTAAACAGACTTTGATGCTGAGCTGCCCTGTCCCTTCATTACATTAGTAGGTTATTGTGAAAAAAAAAATGGGATTGAGATTTGAAACTCAATACTTCAAAAGTTAATATATCAGTTCCCCACCACTGCTTCATTCTTGCATGACATATTGGTAATTTTAGACTGCACCCTGCTGCTTTGGGGCGAACTGTGGGGCATTATAATTAATTTACTTTTGAAATTTTATATAGTGGATCTCTTGTTTTTATTTTATTTATTTCTTGTTCATAGATACATAGATACATAGACAGTGTCGGCAGATAAGGGCCTATGGCCCACCCAGTCTGCCCATTTGAGCTTGTAAGTTCAGTTTATGTTTTCCTAGAAGTCTGTTGCCCTTACCCTGACCTCCAGAATTCCTTTATGTCTATCTCATGCATTCTTAAATCCTGTGATTGTTTCAGCCCCACCACTTCCTCTGGCAGGGTGTTCCACTTGTCCACCACCGTTCTGTGAAGAAATTCTTCCTCATGTTTCCTCTGAAACGTCCTCCTCCAACTTCATCCCCATGCCTCTAGTCCTGGAACATCTTTTTCGCTTAAAATAATGTATTCTTGCACCCTGTTCCTCCCTGTGAGATACTTGTATGTCTCTATCATATCCCCTCTCCCTCCTTTCCTCCAGGGAGTACATGTTCAGTTCCTTCAACCTGTCTTCATAGGACTTGTGATGCAATCCATGCACCATCTTTGTTGCCCTCCTCTGAACCTTCTCTACCTGACTATGTCCTTACGAGGTATGGTCTCCAGAACTGTACACTGTACTCCAGGTGGGGCCTCACTAGTGTCTTGTATAGCGGAATTATGACCTCCCTTTCCTGCTGGTGATGCCCCTGCCTATACATCCCAGCATCCTATTTGCTTTACCTGCTGCCTTGTCACACTGTTTCTACCTTGAGGTCATCAGAGATGATAACCCCAAGATCCTTTTCCTGCTTGGTGCATGTTATATCCTCACCCCCCAACTGATATATTGTGCCAGGGTTTTTGTGCCCCATATGCATTATCTTGCACTTCTTTGCATTGAATTTCAACTGCCAAACCCCTGATCATTCTTCAAGTTTCTGCAGGTCCCTTCTCATTCTGTCTACACCCTCTGGTGTGTCTACTCTGTTACAGAGCCCTGACAGAAGTAATCAGTTATAGCCCTTTCTTTCTGTTAATATCTGAAATAACAGGCCTGGGAGCTTTTCATGTTTCCCATTTTTCTTCTGCCATAGACAGTTAAAGGGAACTATGTGCTGCTTTATATTTTATTTCCTTTGACTGCATTCAGCATTTCTGACTTCTGAGTTGTAAGTAAGCAATAATACCCAACAGGGTGGGTGGTATTAGGCTATACCGGACAGGGGACAGAGAGCCCACGCCACAGACGGAGGGCCTTATAGCTCTAAGGTCCAGTATTGCCCATACCACCCACCCTGGAGAGTATTATTATGCTAGAAAATGGGCCATAAATAACACTTTTACTGATTTTAAATAAAAGATTCAAAACAATTCTAATAAAGGAAAAAAAGTATGAAAATAAAGGTTCTTGTAAAGTAGTCCCTGTACTACTGCATTAATGCTGTACTTGTCAGCAGAGGCGCTGTGGTTTAGTTTTTGACACTGAGGTGTCACTTGGCTTATCCAGTTCAACCCTACTCGTCCGATACCAAATCCGACTAAAAGAAAAAATCAAGTGGACTACATGTGGACTTTGCCAGTGCTAATTACCTGAGTAAGACTGAGTAAATCATTAGAATTTTACATGGAGTTTTCACAGCATTCTGTACTTGACTTCAGCCATCGCTGCTCTCCCAATCACCCAGGCAATCACCATTTCTTAGCCCTGAAATGTTTTTGTTATTTTTTTAAAAATTGAAACAAAGCATTTCACAGCAGAGCATACTATTATGACATAAAAGTATGTTTCTTTTTTTTGTATGTGTCCGTGTCTTGGTCTTTTAATTACTGGGAGCAGGAGCAGGAGCAGTTGCAGTTCAGATCGGGACAGAGGAGAAGAAAGTGCAGTCAGTAATTATATTCGGATTTGGGAGAAGAGCGTGAAGCGACAATAATTACATTTGGGCTGCAGGTGAGACAGGAAGTAATGCCTCTATGTAAAAGGGAGGTACTTTAATTTTGTACAGAAATGCTTGTAAAAAAATGTATGTCAGTGTCGATGGAAAAATCTGTTCATGGATAGAGCCAGAGGATGTATTGCTACTGGTGCAATATAGAGTACTGTGATGTGGTTGCCATGGGACAGCAGCTCTGCCCACCACCAGTTACGTGAAGCTGATTGGTCTAATGGCTTTTTTTTTTATTGCTTCGTTCATGTTTTCTTTTTGTTTGTAATGTGTACAGCTGTTGCTTTTACAGTACCGCTCAGTTTGGCAAGTCTTGGGCACCGATGTCTCTCTCCCACCACACTCCCAGTCTGGACACAACGCTTTTACTGTGGGGTCCGAGGTTGTGTGTACAGTAATCTCAGCGATGTTGCCAAGCAGCAACTGGCTAGTAAGGAGTGATAATGTAGTGATAAGTGAGCCCACCAAGGGTTGGTGTGTGGTTTCTTATGCAGCTGACAATGAATTAAGGAGCCTTAGTAGGGTGGTATCTCTCGCTAAGCTAGAAATAAAAAATGGCAGCATTTTCAAATTGAATAGGGTGTTTTCAGCCAATGGGCAGGCAGGATAGGTGCAAATATACTTGATGGGTGAAGGGGCACTTGTGCCAGATCTTTACTTTGCTGGACATCTATTTAAAGTTAATGTACCCCTGGCGAGGTACCAGCCAATCAGAGCCCAGCAAATAAAAATACAATTTTCTAAGATTTAAAAATTTTCAACAGAAAAACCTGTCATTTAAGAAACTTTTCTGTGTTTCCTTGCAATCAGAAACATTGTTTCCAAATACCTTTATTTATTTTTAAGGATTGCCTAATCATTATGTTATCTACAACAGGGGTATATTATAGTCTCCTATTTGTTATAAATATGAGTGATTGTAACATGTCTACTTCAACTCTGTTTTACAATGTCAGTTGTTTATAAAGCTGTTTTATTGATTTAGTGACATATGGTTTATTTATAAATGCTATTACTATGCAACCATTAGTATTAAGGATGCAGTATAGTGCAGTAGTTTAGGACTGCAAACCTGCAGACCTGGGTTTGAATTCCACCAAGGGTGTAGATAGCATACTCACTGTACACATTTGTGTACAGTTTTGTTGAGTGCCTGTCACAAACCAAAAGCCATTCTGTTAATATTATCATTCTGATCTGTAGTATTTGGGTTAGTGTAGGCCACTGAGGAGGTCTGATACATGTATAACCTCTTTAGAGAGTAGAGAATCATCTGACAACAATCTGACTTGTTTGGAAGGGTGCCATTTGGAAGGAGTGTACATTTTTAATTGGGGGTTGTAACTGTTGGAGATTGTGTACAAAATGGAAATTTCTGGCTACACTCCTGAATTCACAGCCTCCATGTGCCTACTGCTTGACCCAAGCAAGTCACCTAATCTTCTTGTGCTCCCAGGTCAAACCTGAAAATAAGCATTGGCTTAGTGTGCCTCTCCTGGTTAAACAATTTTCCCTTCCCTTCTTTCAATTCATAGTGACCAGTTTAAAATCATTCTTGGATATAAGTACATGCATGAAAGCCTGCAGCTCAGGTTGGCACTCAGACCTTGGATAGAACATATTTAGTGTGGTAGATTTTTAAAATGTACTAAGCCTTTGCATTAGCTCAAGTTTATTTCATCAGTAAAGCTTTGGTTAACAAGGACAAGTGACTGGAGACACAGACAGCGAGTGAAGCACCCGATACCCAATAGCATTTGAAGAAATACAAAGCCGTCCAGCAGATGAGAATTTAAATAAAATTTACATTATTCAAATACTGAAATTAAAGTTCCATTGAGCAAGCTCATTTACAAGGAGGTCCTGTCACAGGTAAAACAATACTGCAGTAATGAATACAGAATGGAAATCTCAGACTACAAGGTCACATTAAATGCTAGGTTGCAAATGGAGACCACAAACACCTAACTAAAAGCCTACACTTTGGTTGTCACTGAAGCAGTCAGATCAAGATAATGATCCAGGGCTCCCCCACCTCCAAACACTGCACTACCAAGTAACACATACCAAACTAATGTCACTTCTCACATACAAGACATGCCTTTCAGAAGAAACTATAGTAGGAGTATATGTTACCATGGTGACTAATGACCAGGGCCACTGGAAAATTGTGCTGCAATTTGTTTATGGGATCCACTTTTCACCATTCTCCATAAAACGGACATGTTCCGCAATTTCTTGCAGTTTTTGAGTTTTTATAATGAATTGTGTAAAAAGTATTAACATGTTAAATAAAATACTCTCAAATATATTGACAATTTTGCATGCAGACTTGGGTTTGGAAACAATGCAGTGCAAGGGAGGACAAGGGTTTTATGTGACACTGATTTCTTTTGAATCCTTGTCTTGTTTGGTTTCAAACTCCACTGGCTACATAAGTACACTTAAACACTTAACATTTGTTTTGTGTTGAAGCAGTCTATCAAAAAGTATTTTGTTGCCACACAGGCTGAAACAAAAGATGGGGAAAGGAGCAAATTATCCCATTCACTTAAATGGGTGCTAACTATAAGCCTTTTGTAAGTGGCAGGGCAAGTTTTTTTGTGAGCATACTTTCATTCAGACTAGTTTTGATTCAAACAGCTGAGGATTTGTGGATGGGCAGATTTTAAACTTGAATAAGCTAGTTGCTAACAGTGATCTTACTCTTAGCAATCTACCATCTAAATGCTCACATGCAAAGACTACAATAAAAACCTGACTAAAGTCTAAAACAAGCTTAAAACACAAAATGTATCTGAACATTAATCTTTAAACAAAATCACTGTAGCGAGTAAAACAAAGGTAAACTACAGGGTGTCCTGACTACTGTATGATGCAGTAAAAATATATTGGTATTTGTTTATATTTTTTGGTAACTGCGTAAGGCCCACTAGGCCTAGTGCCTGTTTTCAGGTACAACCCAGGAGCACTGAGGAGATTAAGTGACTTGTTCAGAATTACACAGTATGCAAGTGGAGGTTGTGGAATCAAACCCAGGTCTGCTAGATGTCGTCAACTCATTCACAGTTTGTTACTCTAACCTCTAGATTATACTGCCAGCCCCAATAACCCCCAGATTTAAAGTTTAAATATGAGATTTCAAAATAGTGTACGGTTCCTATGGTACAAATTATGACCATTAAACACTTTAACAACATTTTACTATAACTCAATTATTCCCCACTCTATCTGCTTATTTTTGTTCTTGTACCAAAGTGGGTGAATAGCTGGCACAGCACTGTAAACAGCTGTTGATTATTATTATTATTCTACAGCCAGAAACAAAAATATATTTTTTTTCTGGCTTTATTTAATATTGATTTGCAGCCTGTGGCTCACTTTATAGAATCTATTTAGCACTGTATTAGGCAGATGCTTTTAAATTTTGGAAGATAGGCAATGCTTATGATAGCTTATCAGTTTAGTATTCTTTTAGGAACACAAACTTTTCTTTATTTTTTAAACATATTCAAGTGTCAGCATATTCATTTAGCAATTTATACTGACTAATATATGTTGCATAAAACATTAAAATATTTATTGTGAAGCACTCAGGGTCTATAGTAGAACCCCCAATTTCCCACAATTTTTGCGAAATGCTCAGCAATTTTGGGTAACCTTTTCCGCAATTTTCCAGTGGCCCTGCTAATGACTCCTTCTAACACCCACTTAAAAGTGAAGCAAGTTGAGTGAACTTACAAGCTCAAATGGGCAGACTGGGTGGGCCATAGGCCCTTATCAGTCAACACTGTCTATGTATCTATGTACAGTAAGTTGAGTTGTGAGAGGTGGGGGTTGTCTAGAGTCTGGAATCAGTGCAGTGAAAAGTGCTGTATCAACAGAGCAGAGCAGAAAAAAGCGTGTAGCACTCCTCCCTAGCAATAAATAATGTACACAAATAAAAAGGATCTGAACACCCCTATACCCTGGATGGTTATGTAACTGTGAGATCATATCCCACACCTGGCACTTGAGCTAATATCCAATACTGTAAGGCAGCACTGGGTCAGGGTATTGGCACCTTCCTTCTAGGGTTGCCACCTGTCATGTCTTTTACCTAGTGATCAGGTTTTCAGGGTCCCTATCAGGCAATCCTGTTTTGCTTTGTACTGGTCATATTTTTGAGTCATTTTGAGTGCTCACATACTTTTGAAACAAATTTTGTCATATCATTCATTGTTTCAGCTACATGTTTAAGTTACAAACAAGTTCTGTTGTCAATGTAGCCTTTTGTTTGTGAATGCAGTAACCCTGGGAGGTGTAAAGTATGGCCATTAACACCATTAGCACTTACTTAACCTAATCTTTCCACTGCATCTAAAGTGGCATAGCAGCACAGCTGCCCCACCTTTTGTAACAGTAACAGAGCCAGTTGTCCTCCATTTCATTTGCTGGTAAACATTTTCATCTCTAGCAGAATTTAGGCTTTTCTAGAAAATGGCAACAATCAATTCTTAAACCTGATTGGCTAAGACAGGCTCCAAGCTGGGTATCTATTTTTCAATAGATACCCAGCTAAAACAAACCAGTCCAAGTGCCTCTTCATAAGTAACATTCTCCGATGGGCCATTTTCAAAGCACAATAATACCTCCAGGGTGGGCATTTTGGGAATTAGAAAATGGCCAGAATGGATTCTAGATACTGATTTGGCTGAAAGTACTTTTCATCCTGGGCATCTATGTTTCAATAGATGGCCAGTAAAAAATAAGTGCCAGTCCAAGTGGCACCTCACTGCAGTGGCATTCTATAGTGGTGTCCAGCCTGCTTTTAACTGGCTGAATGCTCTGAAAAGAAAATTTGAAATCCCGCGCCATCTTTTCCTCTCGCTTAGCGAGAGGTAGTAGTCTCCCCACCCAAAGCAAACCCAAACAGTATTATTTACATGTGCTCCTGTCTAAAAAAAAAAAAACTTCACTTATCTTACAGTTCTACATCCTCTCAGTGCTGGCAAAAGTTTTAAAAAAGTCCAGTATTTATTCGTTGCAGTCGGGCAGTAAGACACTTCATCATTTCTCCCAGCCACTGTCACGAGCACCTCAGCGAGATATAAAAATCAACTGTCTTTTTCCTTCAACCCGCCATACATAGAAATTACCAAGAACAGTACTGTTCATTCTGTTGCAGAAAATGAAAGTGCCTATTTTTTCTCACAGTTCAGACATCCAGTCAACTTCCCAATTGACTTCCTGTTCCCCTGCATCTGGCGCGAAACAAGATACGCGATGCAATCGCTACTAAACTGTTAAGCTGCTCAGCCAATTTTTTTAATTTACCAGACAAAGCGTGTATTGATAGCAGTATGAAAAACTCGTGGGACTGTGGGGCGAGTAACACTCAATGCTAGAAGAAACAGGCACTGCATGTCATTCAAAAAGGATCTCCTACAGCAGCCCCCTAATGGCATAGACTGGTAAAGGCAGCACCACCTAATGGCATAGACTGGTAAAGGCACTATTTACATAATATGACCTTTTGTTACTTTTTAATAATATTTTACACTTTTTATGAAATCATTATTTTAAAAACAAATAAGCCCATTTTCTAGAATTTGTAATAATACCCTCCAGGGTGGGCATTATTAGGAATACCAGACCTTCAGGGCTATAAGGCTGTCTGCCTGCGGCGTCTGGCCTCATTATGCCCTGGCAGGTCAGTATTTCCAAGTGATGCCCACCTAATAGAATATTTCTTATACCGGACCTTCCAAGAGCTATAAGGCCCTCAGCCTGTGGTGTGCAGGCCTCATTACACCCCTGGGCAGTCCGCATTTCCCACAATGCCCACCCTGTTAGGTATTATTGCTTACTAAAATGTTTTAATTATTTTTTTTTGCTCAAGAAAAAGTATGGACACTTCTTTGGCTTTGAAATAGTACTGTGGACATGAACTGGAAATGGAGCCAGGAAAATATATAAAGTATGTATACTGTTGTATGCTATTTACAGTATTTCCTTGTCTTCCCCAGATCATATCTGTAAATGAGATTTATTTTATCTCTGTAAGTTTATCTGTTAACCAATGTCAATAAATAAATAAAGACATACGTAAATAAATATTTAGTAAGAACCTAGAAAAGTAACTTTAATAGGCACAATATAATATATTCACATTTTTATTTAACTGCTGCTTTAAGTGTTGTTTTTTATTGGTATAATAAATGGACTTCCAGGAGAAAAATGCATGATGAGTCATGAAAATGGGTGGGGCTAGGGGTGGAGCTTAAAATCTGTTTTTATTTCATCCAAAGGTGGCAATCCTGCTTCCTTCAGATGAGATAAATACAAGTAAGCATTAATCACCGACAGAGGAGGGCTCGACCTCATGCTTCAACCACCCAATGAGCATTAATCCCTAGTAGAGCCCGAGGCTGGGTGATTAATGCATACTCATAGCAGAATTACAGAGACAAATATTCTCCAACTACTGGTTGAGTTCGTAATAGGCAGTGCTTCCGAGAGTCATAATGTTCGCTGGTAAACTATGCTACATTTGCTTTGTTTCAACTAGGTGCTGATTTGAGAACATGTGCGGTCACGCTGCACCTACATTCTTTTACATAGTGGTGGGTATTTGCAAGTCGAGACCAGGAGAGCTTACTGTGTGAAAGATAGAATAGTAGTGTAATTTTTCGATTCCTACTGACCGTTTCTATGCTGTCTTGTTCGATGTTATGTGCCGATCATGGAGAAAGCACTGCACTGTGGAAAAATATCTTGATAGTGCCACATCTTGACAGACTGATTGTGGCTTTATTTCTGTTATCTAGCTTATCTGCTATGATGCCTGCCTCTTGTATATCTATTTCCATGGCTGGTGCACTTGAGGCAGCTCTACTGTCTCAACCATGCACGAGTCCATGGGCAGCTCCGTCGCGATTGTACCGGCGATGTGCTGGTGTTTCATCAAGATTGCAATCTAGTGGCTCAGGCACACAGCTACTATTCATGTGTGTGAGTGCTCCAGGCATGCCCCACTTCTTCCATCAGTTACCTGGGTGCATTGTGATAGTGGCTTCTGAGGTACTGCACCAGCAGGCTCTAATGGTTACATACTTGTTGAATTGGTACCCTCTTTATTCCTGTCACAGTGCTGCACCATGTGGCTGCTTGTGGTAGAGTGCCAGCAGGCTCTACTGCTGGGTTAATCACTGCTGGTTTTGCATCAGCTGATGCATTTTGACCACTCTCTGCTCTCCATTTGACTATCATTTTCAATGCCATGTTACAATAATTAATTAATGAATAGATGCCACATTTTGGCCCATGACTACTTGAGCAGCTATTCAACTCTCAGTTCCACTTTCTATCATCAGGAACATTATTTGATGTGCCTGGCGCCTACAAGGAGATGAAGTCACTACAAGCAGTACAGTGTTGCAGCATTGTAACATGGCATTGAAAATGATAGTTAAACAGAGAGCAGAGAGTGGTCGAAATGCATCAGCTGATGCAAACCAGTGTGATTAACCCAGCAGTAGAGCCCACAGACTAGCTACCACAATCAGCCACACGGTGCAGCACTGCTGATGGGGAATAAAGAGGTACACATCCAACAAGTATGTAACCATTAGAGCCCGCTGGTGCAGTACCTCAGAAGCCACTATCACATCGGCCCAGGTAACTGATGGAAGAAGTGAGGGCATGCCTGGAGCACTCACACACAAATAGTAGCTGTGTGCTGGAGCCACTAGATCGCAATCTTGACGAAACACCGCACATCACGGTATAATTGCTCGGAGCTACCCATGGACCTCGTGCATGGCTGAGAGACAATAGAGCAGCTTCAAGTGTGCCAGCCATGGAAATAGATATACAAGAGGCAGGCATTGTGGCAGATAAGCTAGATAACAGAAATAAAGCCATGATCAGTCTGTCAAGATGTGGCACTATTAGAGATATTTTCCCACAGTGCAGTGCTCTCTTCTGTGATCAGCACATAATATCGAAAAGACAGCATAGAAACGGTCAGTAGGAATCAAAAATTACACTACTATTTTATCTCTCACACAGTAATCCTCTTCTGGTCTTGACTTGACAAATACCCAATACTATGTAAAGAATGTAGCGCGGTAGCGGACTGCACACTGCTCACATCAGCACACTCAGTTGAAACAAAGCAAATGTAGCATAGTTTACCAACGAACATTATGACTCGGAAGCGCTTGACTATTGAGAACTCAACCAGTAGTCGGAGAATATTTGTCTTGCACTTGCCATAGTTACAGTGCATTAATCACCTCCAGCTTCGGCTTCTACCAGGATTAATGCCCGCCTGGGTGGTTAGCACCGGCCCGGCCTCATGAACAACCCCCAGCCGGGCATTAATCCACCGGTAGAGCCCCTTCTGTTGGTGATTAATGCTTACATATGTACTGTACCTGTTCTGTGGTCTCCAAATAATCAAAGCTATCCAGTGCTGCAGATAAGGATTTTACAACATAGCCTGATGTCTTGATCACTAGGTCAGAACAAGCTCGACTGTACTGGAGAAAATAAAATTAAATATAACAGCAAATGGTACATTGTTACCTGTGAAAGAAATACATATTTTGAAGAGGTGTGGCATAGTGCAATATTTTAAAAATTACATAAAAATTATATTATGTTGCTCTTGATTTCTTCTCTGTATGGTGATGTCTCACACTGGACTTGGTGTAATGTTTCAGCCTGACTGATTCTCTGTCTGTACAGGAGCAGAAAGATCATATTTATGTGACCTTCTGCTTGTGGACTGATGGACTCATATGCTCTGCCCATTTCAGTGCAGCATTGTAAATTCACTTTTATTCAAGTAAAAAATGAACAGAAGTCATTTGCAGTCCTGTCATGTTAAAGATCAATGAAAATGTACCGTATGTTTTGTAGTCATCTGAGATTCCATCAGACAGCCACTGCAGTTATCTTATCCTTTTTCCAAAGGCCCTCAATTTTTAACATGAATAAAGCTACAGAACCATTTAAATTATCAGGACCTGGTCAGAACTGGCCCATCGGCAGATCAGAACGCTGCTTGCTGTCTGTGTCTCCAGCCAGCTGTCTTCTTATCCAAAACCATTACTGTTACTTCTACACTCTCAGTGCATCCTCTAACTCATCCTTAAATTTGACTTCTTCAGGGCCATATGTGGGTAATCTATCAAATCGAATGCCTCATGGCAACCATCACTGTTCCAAATAGTAGTATAAGGTAATATGATTATAAAATGAGTTAACTCTTTCAAAGCATGCTTTAGAAAGTTTGTTAAACAAGTCTTTCAGTTAACATCCATCTGCCTCTTCTGATACATTTCAATTACACAAATTCTGAAAGCTCTGCATGGCAGTATGAATTACTACAGATTTATCCAACATGGGATGCGGACAAGAACCTGCTAAAGTTTATTGAATGCCCACGTGGCTCACTAAACAGATTAATGGGTTTTAGATGTTTGGGGTTGCTTAAACAAGTGTGTTAACATTTGGATGCAGTTTACAACTTCTAGTAAATGGTTGAGCAAGTTATCTCAATGCACACACCAACAGTCTTTGATTATGCAGCAGGTGAACCTTACATTTTTATGGTTGGTATGGTAGTCCTGTAAAATAAATCTCTTGAATGGTTATGTTCCATAATACAAGAATTGCTACAACCCAATGTCTGATTACTTTTTGCAAATTCCTAGCTGTACAACTATGAGTTTGAAGATACTTGCATATGCTTTTCATGTGTATGCTATTTTGTGCGTGATTTATTTGAATGCATTTTTTGTGGAGGTTTTAAATGTAGAATTTGCCCAATACAGTCAGTGAAAATGTTCTTATTTGAGAAGTTCTCACTCTGTAGTGCAATTGAAAGCTGTAGTCTCTGAGGGAGGTCCCTATCGGCATCTTTTCTCCTGATTTTTAAGACATGTTGTAGAAGTCATCAGCCAAACTCTGATTGGTTACTTCCTCAGCAACTCTCAGCCTGTTACGCAAAGTGGGCCTTATAATGCATCCCCACCAAAAGACACATAAAAAATTTAAAACATACAGCTACACAAAAGAAAGACCAAGCAAAATACAAAGAGAGAGAGAGAGAGACTTTCTGTCACTCACTATCAGTCTCTCACTGTCTCATTATCTGTCACTGTGTCTTCTCTCTCTCAATAGAAGCTGATTATGTTTGCTTGCACGCATGTGCAAGAAACATAGTGCCATCATCCGAGTTTTCCAGAGGTGTGTCAGCCTCTTCCAATTCAGTCAGTGTGTTTGCAGGGGCGTGGTGCAGTGTGCCAATCACTGCTCCAGCTGTCTATGACAGCTGAAAATTCAGTGGCATACAGTTGAAAGGCTCTGCTTCAGTGAGCAGAGCTCCCCTCAAGCTGCGCGCCACGCATATTGCATGCTGGCGGCGCTCCCCATGCACATACAATACTAGCCGATGGGGTGCCCAATGCCTGTCGGCTCCATGCCGCCCAAAAAGCTTTCCTGGTGCTATGCTGGGAGCCAACCCCAGCATGGCACACATTCATATGGCCAACAGGGGTGCCCAATCCCCGCCAGCTCCAGCCCCCAAAACAGCATAGCTGCCACGCTGGGAGCCCACCCCAGCGTGGCACACGTCCATATATTGACGGGTGCCCAATCCCCAGTCGGCTCCAGCCCCCAACATCCTTTTCAGCTGCCACGCTGGGAGCCCACCCCAGCGTGGTAAATGTCCTGTGTCATCTTAATAATTAAAAACAAAAAAAAACTGTAAATTAAAAACAGTCCTCGCAGTCTCCTTCCCCACCACACTCCACCCACTGCACACTCTGCCTCCCACACCCCCTCACCCCATACTTACCTCTGGAATCCAGCGCTACAATTCGTGGACTGGGAACACTGCACTCTTCAAAGCTGACCGCGAATTGAGGAAATGCTGGTAAGCTGTATAATGTAATAGATAGGGTTTTTCAACTTTGCTGCATATCTTGGGCATTTTTGAATTTTGCACCAAATTTTCAACATGGAGTTTTTGGGACCCTTCTCATGAATGCTGTCACTGTCATGGCGATATATTCGAAGCTCAAGGGTGATTTCGCAGTCAATGCTAAAATCACCTTTCAGGACCATTAATGAAATGACACTGCCAGTGTTCATAAGGTGGGTCTCAAGAAGCCTATTTTGAAAATTTTGTGGAAATTCCCAAAATGATTGTTTTATGAGCGCATTGCGCAGTTCCTACGCACGCCATAAGTTCGCGAATTTTCAATATTTTCACTCCAGATTTTCAACATTGCCATTTTACCACACCTTCTTGTGAGTAATATAGCTGTCATTTTCACATCTCACCCAAATCGTGTAGCTCGCCCATGTAGTGCACAATGGAGCAGTCAGTGCAAAATCAATGTATGGGACACATTAAGAAAATCACAGTGACACTGTTCATGAGCAGAGGTCTTAAATGGCTATGTTGAAAATTTGGTGAAAAATTCCTAAAATGACTGTTTTACGAGCGCGCATTGCGCAGTTCTTACGCACGCCTCGTAAGTTCACGAATTTTCAATATTTTCACCCAGATTTTCAACATTGCCATTTTACCATACCTCCTTATGAGCAGTCCAGCTGACATTTTCACATCTCACCCACAACGTGTTTCCACCCATGTATGGCGCACAATGGCGCAGTCAGTGTGCTAAATCAATGTATGGGACACATTAAGAAAATCACAGTGACACTGGTCATGAGCAGAGGTGTTAAATGGCTATGCTGAAATTTCGTGGAAAAATTCCCAAAATGACTGTTTTAGGAGCGCACGCTGCGCAGTTCCTCACGCACGCTGGCAAGTTTGCGAATTTGTAATATTTGCACACCAGATTTTCAACAGTGCCATTTTACCACACTTCCTTATGAGCAGTACAGCTACCATTTTTCACATCTCGCCTAAAATTTGTTTCCGCATGTAGCGCACAATGGTACAGTGTGAAAACAATGTTTGGGACAGATTAAGAAAATCACAGTGACACTGGTCATGAGCAGAGGTCTTAAAATGGCTATGTTGAAAATTTGGTGACAAAACTCCATAAAATGACTGTGTTACGAGTGAGCATTACGCAGTTTCCACGCACCCTCGTAAGTTCATGAATTTGTAATATTTTCAGTCCAGATTTTCACCAGTGGCATTTTCCACACCTCCTTATGAACAGTACGGGTGTCATTTTCCACAACATGGCCAAAATGTGTTTTCAATTTCAGCGCAGAAATGCATGGTTGCTGTGGGAAATCATTGTTCGGGACACATAAAGAAAATCACACTGACACTGTTCATGATCGGAGGTCCCAAAATGCCTGTGTTAACAATCTGCTGTAAAAAAATCCCCAAACTAGTTACATTACGGTGTGCGCTGCACAGTTTCTATGCACGCCGTGACTTCACCAGTTTTTAAGATTTTCACACAGATTTTCAACATTGCCATTTTTACACCTCCCATGAACAGTACCGCAGTCATTTTTCACATCCTGTTCGATTGTGTTTTGCACCTGTGGTGCCAAATGTTGTAGTCACTGTGCAAAAGCAGTTTTCGCTAACAAACTGATATTGCCACTGTTCATGAGGTGGGGTCAAAAAATCATGTTGAATATTTGGGTGAAAATACAACGAATGCCTGAGGCGTTAGGGTTTCTGACCATAACGCCCCACCCTGTATAAGAATGACAGGCATCAGCGGTGTGACTTGGGATTCTTGCCTGTAATGTTCATACTATTCCACCCTCACCCACACCCTGCAGCCAGTGAGAGGCATCAAGGTGTGCCTCGACTCTTCGGCCCAAACGTTACCCCATTCTCCCATACCGCACCCATCTCACCGTATTTCCTGATGGAATGGGTGCGATAAGGGCCAAAGACCCCAAGGCACACCGTGACACTTGTCAGAGTCTGCAGGGTAGGTGTGGTGAAATGGCGAGGTCGTTATGCCTGACGCACCCAAAGGCACACCCCAATGACTGTGACTCTCTGCAAGGTGGTGGTGGGTTGGTTTCAGTTCAATATCAGCTGCCATTCCTATTATGCAGCTCTGTAATTTCTACACTACCAATGCCAGCAAGCAAACATTCGCCATTGACAAATGCTTGTTTTATGTTGTTTTTAACAAACAAAAGGGAGAGGGGAGAAAAGAAAGAAAAGCAGAGATGGACTTTGTTTGCAATGCAATATAACAGAGATTGTAATGTCACGTTGATAAACGATTAAAAAGTTTCATTTCTCACTATTCTCTTATTGAGGTGGGTTCAGTCCTCAAAGAATGCACCATGGAACATTGTGTGATACAGGAAATGTGGTGTAATGTGATAGAATATAACCAGAAGAAAAACCAGAAATATGGAGCTAGTACAGAAATATCAGCACTGTATATTAAATGAAGTCATGCATCATGTTGTACATAAAACTTTTATTTCATTGCTCCACTGTATTGTCCAGTCTCTGATGTGGAACCTTTGTAAAGAGATTCGCCCAAAGGTATGTGTAATCCTAGACTTAAATAAATAATTAAATATTTAAAAAACTGAGTACAATCCGGTACAGTATATAAAAAGACATAATACTCAACATGATAAAAACAGTGCATAATGTAAGTGCAGGTATATGGCAAGACAATTACAGCAATAAAAGGTTTACTACATAGCTATATGGCTATATAAGAGACAGAATGTAAAGAGCATTAGAGATGACAATTCCTGATGCTACAGCATCACCCAAATGGGTGAAAAACTTTTATGTTTCGCACTGCCTTTGCAGAGCTTCTTCAGAGGTTAGAAACTAACATTTCATTCCTTATTTTATAACACAGCCAATTAATCACATAATTAATAATAATGGTCTAAAGTGATTACTTCTCATACTAATTTAACTATGCATCTGCTATATCCTTTAACTTAACATGAAGGAATTTTAACAGCCCACATAAATCAAACCTTTCCCTCAACTTGCAAAAAGCATTTCATGGAAATAACTGATTTATCAAAATAGTGAGTTAAAACACTCCAATGAATAAAGCACACTGCCATCTCAAATTTAAATAGCTTATATCTACTCAGAACAAATGCTAACATATCTATCTAAATTCTGTCTACACAGAGAAACATCATTTCTATATAACTACAAAAAATTTAATGTTATAGTATATTTTTGTTTGTTCATTATTTTGACAATTCCACACCAATAAATAATCCTATCATAAATATCTAAAGCACATCCCTATATCATTTATTTATTTGTATGTTTGTACAGTCCAGACAAATTTTACAGTCCCAAATTTGTCAATATTTGTTATATTGCACCTAGTTCATCAGTATTTTCGTTCTCTTTGAATTTTTCTTTTTTCTTTCTTTTCTTTCTGCAGTATATCAGTAGGACAAATGTTGAAACACATCAAAAGGGAGATCCTAAATCATATGTACATTACACAAACAAACAACATCTCAATACCCTATTTAAATATATACATATGTACATATACAAACATAAGGCAATGTTCAATTCGTAAACTTTTATCAGCATAATAAATAACGCAAACTACTACTGTTATTATTTTATATTTGTATAAATAGCACCTCATGAGTACATCATAAATAATGCACAAGTTCAACCCAGTCATTGAGCCCTGGAGGATGGTCAGCCCATGTTTTAAAAATCCATTGTTTCCATTTGGCTAACCAGTGCCTCCAGTCTCCACCTCAGTGATTTCCTTGACTCTGCATAGCAAAAAAAATGATTTTGTGTGTTTTTTATTTTTGCCCTGTACATGTCTACCTATAGCATATTTCAAATTCTCTCTCTCCAAGCTCTAACATGTTCACCATACGTATTTTAAAATTACAAATTGTTCTGACCTATGTAGAATGCCTTCACGCTGGCACATCATAATGTAACGACTCCTTCTGTGTTACAATGAATGAATGCATTACAGTAAATGTACCCCTCCTTGGATGTGCCACAGAACTACCTTGCATTACAGTAGCGTTCATTCATTCCTCAGTCAGTGGCTGGCCATGTTGGTGAGAGGAGGGCTGAGCTGGTCACCGGCTCTGTTTGTGGGAGACTATATTACTGAGTGGGGTGTCACAGCCAGGTGGGGGACCACTAGACTACCAAGGAAAATGATTTCTGAACGTTTTAAGGGTCGATATTCATGCAGGGGATGAGGGACCACTTGACTACCAGCGAAAAATTATTTCTGAATGTTTCACGGGTTGGGATTTGTGCAGGGGAGGGACCACTAGACAAACAGGGAAAATGATTTCTGAATGTTTTACGGGTCAGGATTCATGCAGGGGTGGAGGCCACTAGACTACCAGGGAAAATTATTTCTGAATTTTTATGGGTCAGGATCTGTGCAGGGGTTGGGGGACTACCAGAGAAAATGATTTCTCAATATCTTACTGGTCAGGATTTGTGCAGGAGGGTGGGGGGCCACTAGACTACCAGGGAATATTATGTTGCATCATGTGGAAAGGGGTGGGATTCATTGGGGATCCATACTCTAACTGTCCCTGATGTTCAGGTACATCCCTGAATTTGCCTCACATTTGTCCTCTGCCCATCTTGTAATGTGTGTTGTTGACTGAACTGTGGAGGTTGTCAGCATAACATAATGTCACACATTAAAGTTACAGACAGTATAGTCTTCAGACAGTACGTCTTAAACTGATTCCTTATTCTATCATCTTTCTGGGTGAATAGTACCACTTTGTGAGATGTGTCCCTGTTCTTGTAAGCTCTGTCCCTGAAACAGGAGGCATGGGGCTGGGAGGTCTGTATGCACCAACTGTGTTCCTGCTGCTTCCAGCCTATCCTTCCATTCCGACCAACAGGGGAGGCTGTGGGCATTCCTTGGCCTGCAGCGCCAAGCATGTACTTCCATTCTGACCAAAGGTGGAGCTGTGTGCACTATGGTAGCACTGGCAACTGCATGGTAATGTATGCTAAGTACATAATGAGATGCAAATGTGCCTGTTTGCCCACAGATTACCTAAGTAGGCTCATTTGCATGGAAGCTTTGAATATAGCTGCCGTTTCTCCTGGGCTGACCAGTTTGCACTGGGTTAATGTTAGCACTTTTCAATCAGGTTAGCCCTGGGCAACCTCACTTCAGCATAGCACAGTTCTGCAGTGTGTGGCTTACATTGTTGTTTGTAGTAGCTGTGAGACATCCCTGTGCAATCACACACAATGTTCTCCACCTGCAACACTGGCTTGCTACAGAGCCTAATGAGCTGCAGCTGCAGTTTGCACTTCCCTGTTGCTATAGTCAGTGCCGTCTTATTCCCAGGCTGTTTTGCCCTGCACTCCCAGACGGGTTTGCCCAGCTTTCCTTAGCATGCTATATTAAGCAGGATTAGCACTGGGCTATTCTTTTTGAATATAGCTTGCTTTTTGATCTGGGCTAAGTTGCCCACTGGGCAGTGCTAATTTAGCCCTGGGCAAAGTTTTGAATATCTGGTCCGAAATGTTAGTTTCCTAACCTCTGAAGAAGCTCCACCAGATGTTTGATTTATGTGGTCTGTTAAAATTCCTTCATGTTAAGTTAAAGGATATGGCAGATGCATAGCTAAATTAGCATGAGAAGTAAGCACTTTAGACCATTATTGTTAATTATTTGATTAACTGGCTGTGGTAATAAAATAAGGAATGAAATGTTAGTTTCCTAACCTCTAAGAAGCACCTTCGACATAGCGAAACATAAGGTGTTTTCACCCATTTGGTGATGCTGTAGCATCAGGAATTGCCATCCCTTAATGCTCTTTATATTCTGTCTCTTTATATAGCCATATAGCTATGTAGTAAACCTTTTACTGCTACAATTGTCTTGCCATATACCTGCATTTACATTATGCACTGTTTTTATCACATTGAGTGTTATGTCTTTTATGTTGGCTTGCCGTGCTTGGCAGCAGGTCAACATATTGTGAGAGTGGAGATTTGGAGGCACGGCTGCTGTTGGGAGAATGCAGGGCATGCATCAGTAGGTGCCCTCATTCCCAATAAGCCAGCATGCTAGCGCTGACACCAACATTATGTAAAGTGGACAAAACTCCTAAACAAAGTGCCGCTGCAATCAGAGACAAGCCAGGAAGTACTCTGTCCCTGTCGGTTCTTTGCCGGTTTCTCGAGCACCCCTTGGCTGAGGGGTTAGTTACCGATAATGTTTTCCAGTGTTCTGGGAATGCTGGGATGTGAATAGACCCTGACAAGGAGTCCAAAGGATGGACTATGTTGGGTGCAAGGTTTATGCTGCGTCCTCCCTAGGCCTCTGACAGGCCAGCTCGGCTGCACTGATGGCACATTTCTCCACGCCCTTTTTGGGCTCCCTGGATGAGGTGCTCCCTCATCTCCCAGCCGACTCTGCGGACCGCGGTCTGGCGCATATGGGACCAGGAGTAGGGCGGCGGTGAAGCAGCAGCTTCAGACTGCTCTGCACTTGGGTGATTCCTGTGCCAGGTCGTGCGGGCCGCAGTGGCCATGCACTGCAGGGCGTAGCTAGGTTATCCCTTTCTCATTGGAAACCCAGCACAAGTTGGGCGGACATCCTCTTGGGACTGACCTTTTGGCCCTGGAGTGGAGGGACACCTCCAGGGGACTGAGAAGTCAGATGCCACTCAGACTCGGTCCACTTACCCAGGAGGGGACAAAGGGGCCGCTGGCAGCCTTTGCGAGCCCTCGCCCCTCGGCCCCTGCGGCTCCACTGGCCCATCAACCCCAGCATGAGGGCCAGCAGGCTTGTGCTGGGCATCCTGACTCAGCCAGTGTCTTCCTCTAAAGGAAGCAGGGAGGTAAAGGCCCTGGAGCTCCCTCAGCCAATTCCTCCTCCAAGCCTGCTAAGTGGACGGGCTGAGGCGCTGTCCCAGGCCCTGTCACCCCTATCTGGGTCCCCCATGGGAAGACGCTCCGCCTCCCCACCTGGTCCATTTTTCCCGGACCTCGGGTGTCGGAGGCGTTAAGGGTCCCGCCTCAGGATTGTGAGTAGCACCACCCTTTCGGAGCTAGTCCCACGGGGCCTGGGGTCTGCAACCTTATTGTCGCTCCGCTGAGCTGACTTGTCTGGCCCTCTAAATAGAGGTGATCAGGAAGATTGTGGATCCTCCTTCAGACCCTGGGTTCCTGTCCAGGTATCCTGGTCCTAAATGGATGGGGGTTTGCTTCCAATCTTTAGCCGCACGTCGGATGGTCTCTGTCTTAGATATCCCATCCTCAGAATGAGGCGGTGACTCTTTCCTGGACCTCCAGGACATACTTTCACTGTTCCATCCATTTCTTGGGAGATTCCTCCATTTTCTTAGCGGGGATCTCGACGAGTTCCAGGCCAGGCCTTCGGTCTCTGCTCAGCAGTGTTCCTGCAGCACCGAGGGTCCGTATGTAACCCCACCCAGACAGCGGCCCGACTGCAACACTTCCAGGTGGAAGGGGACGGTCCAGAGTTCTGGCCCTCAGGTTGCTCTCAGACTGGTCTCCTTTTCTGAAGCCATGTTGGAAGTTGTGTCTTAGCGGTGATCCTTCTTCGGGACGAGGCTCGACTCTTGAGTCGAGCTCGGCTCTGCAGACAGGGCTGAAGTTCTTCCTCCTTGCCTAGTCAGGTCTGACTGGGCAGTTGCGCACTGACCGGGACCTCCTGCACCTCCTGGGCCTCGTAGCTGCCTGCTCCAGCGCCGTCTGTTTGGACCCGCCAGTTCATTCGTGCCCCAGTGGGGGCTGGCCAGGCCAGCGTCGCAGTGCTACGCCTTTGACCAGTCTGTGACAACAGCCCAGGGGTTAGGGAAGACTCTCCTCAGACTGTTCCAGCTCTTTGCAGGAGAACATCCTGTTAGTCCACCCAGTCGACGGTCTTCTCCGACCGATGCATCTCGGATGGGTGGGGTGCCATCAAAGGGAATACAGAGTGCTCGCCTCTGGCCCTCTTGGGAGTCCCGATGTCTTTCCTACCTGCTGGAGCTCCAGGCGGTCTGCTTAGCTTGCACCGTCGCTCTGTTTGTGTGGGGTCTAGTGGTTAAGTCAGGCAGACAACACCACGACCATGTGCTACCTATCCCGCCAGGTTCGGATGAGCCCTTGCCTCTGCGTAAGGAGGTTCTCCACATTGGGTCTTTCACACAGCCAGGAAGCGGTTTCCTAGCCATTCGATGGCAGGAGCCTCCAGCACCCTGGCTGATGCCCTAGCTGGACAAAGGCTGCGCCTCATGAGTGGTCTTCCCTGCCGAGGTAGCACAGGATCTTCTCCCTCCCGGTCATGCCTGGTGGTCCTTTTTCCTCCAGGGAGAATCACGAGGCCGAGACTGTCCATGCCCACCCCTCAGCAGGGTTTGCTGTAGGGTGCCGCCAAGGCCGCAGACCCCGGATTCTTCTACGCCTCCCATTTCCCTTGACCCACGGGGCAAGCGAGGAGGGACTAGGTGCAGACGATGCTGGTAGCCCCAGACTGGATTGCCAGCTCTGGTACCCAGCTCTCCTCAGTCTCAGCCCCAGGCTCCCGAGGCGGCTTCCAGCCTGCCGGTCCTGATCGCTGTTTTCAGGGAAGGTTTTCCATTTGGACCTTCAATCCCTGCACCTGAAGGCCCTGGTCCTGTGCGGCTATGGGCGCTTGGGTCATCCGGCAAGGTCCTCGACATTTCGAGGCGTCTTGCCAGGAGTCGGCCAACATGCTCACCTTCAAATGGAAGAGTTCTCCATTTGGTGTTGGGATGGGGCCTGGTCCCCTCCCATTCCTGGCGAGCATTCCGGACCATCTGCGGTCCGTTCTTATTGAGCAAGGGCTTCGCCCGTCACCCTCTAGGTGCTTCTGTTGGTCACCCCTGTCTTCCGGGCGCGACTGGAAGGCAGTCAGTGGCGCAGGAAAAGTGGTCTGGCACTTTTCTAGGCCTCAATCACACCTCCTCTGGGGAGAGTATCCCCATTTCTGTGGGATCTTCGCTGGTATGGCTTAGCTCACGGGCAAGCCGTTCGAACCTTTAACAGATGTGAGTTCCCCACCTGTTGTGGAAGAACACCTTCTTGGGGCTTCCACCACCAGAAGGACGGGAGAGTTCCATACACCTTTGAATCTCCTATCTGGTCTTCCACAGGGACAAGGTTGTCTTGCGCCCACCAAGTTCCTTCCGTAGGCGGCAGTGGAGTCTTTTCCCCACCGGGTTTTGTCTCTGCCAGGGTTCATCCCCATTCACGCCTCAGAGGCCGTATATAGGATCCATTGGGACCCTATTTAACGCCGCCTTTCTGGGGGAGCATAGGGGCTGAAGTTCGAGAGGTTCACTAGCTGTTTGTCATCTACGCTGAAGCCGCACCTGGCAGACCTGCAGCCAAGCGGACGACGAGCGGGTGGGTCACCTCCTGCAGGGTCTCCGCTATAGGTGGGCAGGCATGGAGCCTCCCAGAGGAATAAGTGCTCATTTAACTGCCCTTCCACTGCATCGGTGGCTGCTTCCAGGATACTCCTGTCCAGGATATCCGAGGGCTCCTACCTGAAGCAGGCATATGAATGGATTTCCCTTCCACATCTAACTTTGGGTCACGCAGGGATGTTGGTCAGGCCTCGGTTCTCCAGTCTTCATACCTAAGTAGGGGTGTGCGCTTGCCTCCCTCCTCCGGGAGAACTGCTAGAGTCTGCCAATAAGTGTAGATGAACAACATATTCATGTCCCTAAATACAGGCCTCACCTGTAACAGGGTTCTAGGAATGGTATGTTTGTTCATCCCACCCACCGCCTCCCGGCCGGTCGACGTACAACCTGGCTTCCAGCCGGCTAGATCTGGCATCATGGGGCGGAGCTAAGAGTTTTACCACCCGGTGGGTGGGAGAAGCCAGCTTGAAGACCTTCCGCAAGATTTAAAGTGGCAAGGAACCTGCCAATAAGTGTGGATGAACAACATATACCATTCCTAGAACTCCTGTTACAGGTGAGTAACCTGTATTTTCTTTTCATGATCTTTTTCTTTACTGGTTTCTTTTTTGTTTTATCTTAGTTTTCTGAGAATCACTTGGCTATTGTAAGATCAGGTTTATAATTTTGTTATAGTAATATACGGTACTGGCTGGGTCCAATGTCTATTTCTTCATAAGCTACACTAATTTCTGTCAGTGCCAATGTACAATATACAGTACTGATTTCCAAAGTCGCTGATTTTAAGACCAGGAGGTGCAGAGTTATCTGTCGGTGTGTGTGCATATGGATCTGATGGTGTGATTCTGTGTGTAGTGTAACAGCTATGTGTGTGTGTGGGGGAGGGTGTCAATACATATCAACTAATAAAAGTTATTGACTGCACTAATGCACATGGAAGTATTCAACAGAAATCTACACAAAGCAGCCCACAGTCCTTGAATTTTTGAGCACAGCTTCAGTTTAAAGGATTTATATTGATTTTAAGTCCTAGAAAGTATAAAATCTCTGGTCTTCCTACAGGGTATTGATCAAGAAGAGAGTGGATAGTTTTGTTTTCCTCTGTCTTCATTCTACATAATAACTGTTAGTATCTGTTACTAGTGTTTGGTTTGAACTGAAACGAGCTGGAGACAGCAAAAATTAAATCACGGTCTTTAAGTGTTCAAACTCTGTAGTTATTAAATCATAAACTTTATATATTAAATCTTCTATTATAAATATCATGCAACTCATCAGCAACAAAGCAGAAATGCAAAAAAAATGACCCCACCAAAAAATTCAGTAAGTAAATAAAAAATTGGAAATGAAAATGTGTATGAGGCAGACTCAAATATAGGGAGCCCTGCTGCCACACCTGCCCCATAGTTAGCCTACCATGCAAAGGGACAGTAGCATGTGAAAAAAAAACAGTCATGGGGAGATCACGGATGCAGAGTGCTAAGTAGAAGCTCCTGCCTCACGATCACTAAATCATCTTTTGGATGTCCAAACTTCTTAATTTCTCCTGTTTTCGTGATTCAGTGCTGTCTAAACACTTTGGAAGTCTGGTTTGAGTGTAATTTAGTGGATGGAGCTTACATAAAGAAAGTCCTGCGAAGCATACCCCCAACTACTCCCAAAAGGCCTCTAAAAATCCAGGGCTTGGGTGGGTCTGGGCCTGATCCTCCGAGTCAATTTGGTGAGCAGGAACCCTTAACTCTTTCCAGGTTCCTTGAAGAATTTAAGCCCTTTGTGAGGAAATGAAAGAAATGGCAATGGATCTGAAGTCTCTTTCTAGAAAATTAGATGAAGTCTTGCTATCTGTTTCCAATAATACAGCTCAATATTCTCCGTAGAGAAAAGCTGGGAAGTCTCAATCCTGATCTGGTCTCTATCGTCAGTTATCTGCTTCAAATCAACCTCCGAAGATCTAGGGGGCCGCAGTCAGAGAAACAACGCTAGATTCTCGGCTACCAGAGGGAGAGGAAGGCCAACATGTTGTGGCATTTGGTCCAGTAGTTGGTAGAGTGGGTAGTCGCCCTTCCCTTGGCCCTGGCTATATATCACAGAGCGAGCTCACAGGTCTCTACGGCCTAAACCTTCCCTGGAGGATCCCCCTGCCCCATCATTTGCCATTTTTTAACTCTTTGGAGAGGCAGCACTTTCTGAAAAGTAAGAGCTTTGCAAGAGGTTCGCTGGGAAAACATGAAACTGAGAATTTCACAAGATTTGCCTGGCTCGGTCTGCATGAAACGTAAAGCTGCCCACCTTATTGTTTCCAAGATAATTGCAGCAAGCTTGAAGTTCAGGATGGGATACCGGCCAGGCTACAGGTTCTAATAAACAGATCCTGGTTAAACTACGACAATCCTGCAGCTGCTATGATGAGCCTTAAGTCTACGTTATTAGATCTATTTAAGGATCCCTGAGATGTTGTGCTCTGAGAACGGAGAGATATACTGGGCGGAGAGCTGGAACTCTTGTTTTTCCTTTGTGGGAAACCATTTAGTGTGAAGATGAGGAAACTTCCCTGTTGGTTTGGACTGGGGATCATCACAGGCTGTGCTGGCTTCCAGTTTTCTTGGCTCCATTCACAGAGGGCCCATGCTGGTTTAAAGCAAAGACACTTAGGGTCTTGGGCCTGATTACGGGGGGAACAATATATCAAGTTTTAGTAGTTTCTGTGTGATAAACATAACAGAGAGGGAGTTAGCTTTGTTGTGATTCAGATTTCTTGTTTGTTCATCTGGATTGGTATTAGGACGGTCTTGGGCTTTCTCTATTATTAATTCTCACCGGTTATGACCTGAAACTGGTCACCAGAGGGCATACCAAGCATAGGTGATTCACGAGATGCAGTCCTCAATTCGAGGGATTTAACCAATTCCTTTCACTTGATCTGAGTGCAGAATTTGTTGAGTCTCATATGGAGAGCCTGTGCATTTGGAGGTGGGTTATTTCTGGTAGAGGCGTTTTGTACGCCTTCCCTCCTGTGGTGTGATTACAATCTTTTTTTTCTTGATTCCCATTCTCAATCTGTGCTGCAGGTCCTCCCCTCACTGGGTTCCTGGTCTGGTTTTGGTTTCTCTAGGGTTGTCTCATGAGGCAAGGGCGGTATCTGCTTTCTCTCTCGGTTCTGTTTGGGTTCCATGATCACCTGGGTTGTGCATGGATCTCGCTGTAGCCCTTTTCAAATGGGCTCCCTACAAGTTCATACTTGATGGGATTGTGGTGAAAGCCCAGAACCATTCTCTCTTTTTGGGAATAATCAGCACTGTTTTGTTTTCAATACGAAGTTATTTGAATGTAAAAGTCTCTAGCAATAGAGGACACTATCGGGGTGGAAGAGGAAGGAAAAGCACCAGTACTGTGCTGAACATTGCTTGTGACAGTTTAGAGGTGGGGGCGTGTTATGGGGTATTGCTGAGGGTGGGGGTAGGGGAGAAGAGGACTTAAACCTGGGGGTTAGGGAAGAGGGTGGGTTTTACTGCAGTAACCCTGGGAGTATGTTTACAGGGGTTATGTATCCCGTGTGCTGAGCTGAATTTATTAAGTTTAATTACCATTACTGGATGGCTAATTGAGATAACCTTTGTGACTTGGAACGTTAAGGGGATCAGAAAGAAGCATAAACAATACCAGGCTCTCAAACATTTAAGTTTAATTAGCTCTCAGATAACTTTTTACAGGAAACCCTTTATTAGAAGTGGAAGCTTTACAGTTAAGGAGGCAGGTGGGATCAATCTACAGTGCTCAGGGATCTACAAATAGTTGCGGTCATGCTCATGATTAACAGGGTATTCCTTTCATTTCTACACAGGTTATTAAAGATCCCGAGGCAAGGTTTACCCTTGTTAAAGGTACTCTTTGGTCTGTTCCATTATTATTGGGCAGTATTTATGGTCCCAACTTGGACAACCCAGGATTCTTCATGAAACTTATATCCATCATTCTTCAATGCTTCCCATCAGGATTATTTTAGGGAGATTTCAATCAAGTACTCTAGCCTAATTTAGATAGATTAGGTAGAGGTCTGGGAGGGCCACTCCGGGCAGAAGGCTTTTAATGATCTATTGGACCAATGCAGGCTCTGAGATGTCTGGCGTGTTTACATCGTGATTCTAGGAGTTTACCTTCAGGTCTATGATGCGGTTCACAGTCCCATATTGATTATATACTCATTTCTCAGTGCCTATTACCCAAGGTTAAGACCTCCTCGATTCAACCTGGCCCATCTCTGATCATTCACTAGTATTTTACAATTTGGTACTGCTTAATTTACCTAACAGAGAAACCAGATGGAAACTTAATGAACAACTTCTTAGGATGTTAAATACTGTAAACTTATAAGGGACAAATTGAATCTTTTTTCCATCTAACCTGTTAGATAGTGCAAAGCTGGATATTTTGTGGGGTCCTTTAAGGCCTTCATAAGAGGGATTCTTATCAGTATGGCGGTTGGTAGGAAAGGGCACAGGAGAAGGAATTAAAATCTTTATTATCCCAGATTAGATCACTTGAAGTTAATTTCTCAATTAATTCTCTAGATGAGGATATGAGAAAACATCTAGTGCTGAAAGATAGATACTTGGAGTTACTTCAAGATAAAGCACAATTAGCTATTATTCGGTACAAGAACAGTTATGCCGATCGGAAATGGCAGGATGCCTACTGGCACTGCGTATTTGGAACAAGAATCAAGAGATTTATCCTCCTATCAGGCAAAGGCTGATGGATCTTTAAAAGTATCTCCCACTGAAATAGTTCAAGAATTTGCCAGTTACTATACAAACTTGTACAGTGACATGGAGCACCCCCTGCCCTGAGAATATGGAGAGTTACTTAAAAGATTCTCATTTGCCCTCTCTCTCTGATCGATACAGGGATTTTCTGGTTGTTCCTATTTCTCAGGAAGAAATTGCCAATGTTATTAGTGAACTACCAGCAGACAAGGTCCCAGGCCCCAATGGATTCTCCTTCTTATTCTATAAAGTCTTCCGACCTTCTATTACCAATACATTGCCATTTATTTCAACATATTTTAGATGGGGTGGAGACCGATTCACACCTCTTTGAGGCTTTGATTGTTCTCCTCCCAAACCTGATAAATACCTTGAGCTGGTTCAAAGTTATAGACCTATCTCACTTTTAAATCAGGACATTAAAATTTCCCAAAATATTAGCCAATAGACCAACAGTAGTTTTCCTGAGTTAATAGATATAAATCAGGTAGGATTTATGAAAGGGTGTTCATCCTCTGATCACTTACGTGCCTTGTCACATGTCTTCTCGGCTACTAGGGACGCTGAGTTCCTGCAGGCTTGGTCTCCTGTATGCCGAAGGCATTTGATTAGTGAACTGGAACTTTTGTTCCAAGCTCTGGAGACTTTTCATTTTAACTCTCTGTTTAGTTCCTGGATTGCTACACTTTATAAAAATCCTACTGCAAGAATCTCTGCGAATGTGGCATCTTCTAAGCCCTTAGCTTCATTCAGGTACTAGGCAGGGTTGCCCCATCTCCTCTGTTATTTAATTTATATCTGGAACCTCTTATTCAAAATATTCTCAACAATGTTTCTATACAAGGTGTGAGAGTTGGGCTACATGAAATTAAAGTCACTGTATATGCGGATGACCTGTTAATACACTTGTCTCATCCGGTATCTTCAGTTCCAGCTTTGCTAAGAGAAATAACAAGATTTTGTGACCTGTCCAATTACAAACTGAATGCTAGTAAATCCCTATTTTCCCATTAAACCACAAAGTTTTCAAAAATGACATTAGCTCTTTTGGTTTATGCTGGACTTCTAGGTCATTTAAGTACCTGGGTATTAAACTTTCTCGTAACCCTCTAACATGGTTTAAAGAAAATCTGGATTCCTATTGCAGGTGATTACCCATGACCTTGAGAGGCAGTCTAAACTTCCTATTTCATTATGGTGGATCAACATAATTAAGATGAACATATTTCCTAGAATCTTCTATCCATTATCTCTCCTAATGCCTTCATTCCTTTACTCTGGTTTAAAAGACGATGGTGTAGTCACTAGATTTATCTGGGCCAACAGATATCCTTGTTTGGCTTATCACAAATTGGCAGCCCCGAAACTGGAGAGGGTTTCTACAATTCCCCATCTGGCCATATATCACTGGGCTAGTCACCTTGTGACATGTTTGAGATGGTATCTCCGGCCCAGAAGAAGAGCAACTGGTTTGGCTTAAATAGAACTGGATGCAATTAAGGCCAAGAATTTGGACCCTCTTGCCTTATTTTCCTTAAGTTTTCCCAAATCGCATGGCCAGAGTGTCCCACAATAATGAACTCTTTAAAGATTTATTTTCAAATGTGTTCTTTTTACAATATTCCCTCATCAGGACCTGGCCCAGTTTATTTGGAACTCTCCATCATTCACTATTAATGAAACCAAATTTCCCATCTTTGGTTGCCCCAGTTGGGAGAGAGGAAGCTTTTTCTTTACGGATGGAGAGGGCATTGGTTATCAGTGGAAGATATTAAGAAATTTCTCATCCTGATTTCTTTCCATTTTAAAGCATTACAATTAAAGCATTTACTTGTAATTACCTTTGAATATCTCCTCCTCCCAGATATGAAAATTACGTACCTACGTAATTCTTGATCTTCTCTTGTATCTTCACCATTCATTACTGCTTGGGTTAAGCAGGAGGCGGCGCACCATCACGGAGTTTTTTTTTTTTAAGAGTCGGCTCCATGTGGCGCCCTCGAGGACGACGATCACACATGCGTCGAGGGGTGGCCAAGTAGGTGCCAGTAGACCTCCTCCATCTCAGTTCTGTTAATGGAGGCTAAAATAAAGTGTAAGAAAAAGAAAGCGAGGCAAGAGAGCCGAGGATAGAAAAGGAAAGGAAATAAACTGAAAAAGGAATAAGCTGATGGAGAATAGACAGAGGGAGAATTCCTACCCTAGGGACCCTGAGGGCCTTCCGGGCGGCTCTAGGGAGGAACAGAGAGGGAGAGGAAGTAGAAGAAGAAGAAGAAGAAAGAAAGAAAGATCCATGTTGAGAAGGAGAACAGTGCCCGCCGAGCATTGTTGGTTGAGAGGCTTATAGGCTCGAAACTAATAAAGGAGCAAGAATCCCAGTTGTTAGGACTGAGGAGAGGTTCCACCAAACCTCCTGAACAGACCCAAGAGAGGGCAGACTTCTGAACTCTCAACATGCCAAGTCCCTTCATCCTAGTTGAGGGCTCCTAGACTGTCCGAGCAGAACCTGTTCCGGAAGAGCGTCCATCCAGGAAGAGGACTAGTTCTTTAGCACCTTGTTAAGTGCTACCACAGAAGAGTATGGAAGACTATGCCTTCTTGAAGGCAGTTTGTAAGAAAAATAGAGAGGAACTCAATCAGACTTGCTAGGACAAGGCAGACAGAGGCTTGAAGCTGACAAGTTCAGTCAGCAGCTGGAAAAGCTTTGAAAAATAATGCCTGCCAGGGATTCCAAACTTTGAGGAGGCCAAGACAGGGCATGGCCACCAGGCTGTGAAACTACATGACCTGAAGAAGGTAAGGAATCGCACCATAGGGCACTCAGAAAGAGTTCCCCAGAATTAAAGAAATTTGCAACTGCACTCGCCCCTCTCACCTTGAGGAAAAAGAGAATCCATTCACAAGAATGGGGGAAAAACAGATTTATTTATTTTTTGTCATAAAGGCCAAGGGGAGAGAGGAATGAGATGGGAGGGAGGCATACAGAAGGAGGCCACTGAGGGAAGGTGGGTGGGTATCAGTAATGAATGGTGAAGATACAAGAAGATCAACAATTCACGGTGGGTACATAATTTTCATATCTTCCCTTGTCAATCTTCACCATTCATTACTGCATGGGTGAGTACCAAGCCTCCCCCTTAAAAAAGGGGTAGAACCCTGAGGGAACAAGAACCCCAGCCTCCTGTTGGTCCAGGAACAGAAGGGAAGACCCTGGCTAACACAAAGAGAAGCCTAGTGGGAGAAAGAGCTAGGAGGTGCCCCCAATGACAGGAGATGGAGGAAGCCCTGCAAAGTCTCCTAGCTCTGGAGGAAAAAGATGGGTCCCCGGAGCGGAGCGCATCACCCTACGCTGGGCCAGGGTGACAACCTTGATAGATGGAGCCATGCCGTCCGCCTAATGCAGATCATTGTCCCCACAAGCCTGGAAGCCACCTCACTGGCGTCATAAGATGCCCTTTTGGTGTCTTGCCAGCTCCAGGCCTATAGTGGAGAGGCAATAGCCTGTCTGGTTTGCTCCGTATCAGGCATTGATGCTAGAGCTGGGAGAGCATCAACCACAGATGCCAATTGTAGGCAGCGTGGTGAGCCTGATGTGATGCAATGCAAGCCACCGCACGAGAAGAGAACACTCTTTGCCCCACGGTCGGTATGTAGTAAATCCGAATCTGGTGGCGGGTCATCGTGGCGTGCACAGAAGGAGTCTCTGGGTACACCAAACCCGAGGGCGGGTTTGGGAAGGGTACCAGGGTTCGAGGGGCACAATACAACCGGCGACAGTCTGCGGGCTAGAGAAGGCGGCTGGCGACTGCCAGGGAATGGATAGGCGCCTCCTGGAAGGGGATAGGCCAGGAAGGTACTGCTGGGTGCTGGGCACTGAATTCTCCAAGGAATTCACGCTGCCTCCCGTTCAGTATTGTCTCGCCTAATGTAAGAGATTAAGATCCTCACCATCCTCAAGAGGAATCACTGATATTCAGTGAATTCAGCGTCAGAAGAAAGATGAGCAGGGTTCCTCTCTCAGAGGAGGAAGATGAGGATGATGGAGAGCTCGAATGTCCAGAAGATTCCTCGGCGGTGGGAGAGTCGAAGACCCGCTCATGCATGTATCTAATGTATGATGGGAAGGCCTGGAACCTCTGAACTGCTCCCAGGATAACGGACCCGTGGGACCGACATGGCCTGGAAGAGTGGGGGATGCAGAGGTACTGAGAAGGGCACCATCTAAGAGGCGACGACCTCTGCCAGAGCTCTGAAATCGGGAACGGAGCCCGAGCTGGCGGGATCCCGACAACAAACCAGGCCACAAGACGAGACCCTGAGGATGCGATGCCTGGAAGAGCCCAGGGGAACCTCCCTGTGACGAATCCGGGACTGCATGGGTCCAGAAGGGCAGTCCACAGCAACGCCACCGAGGGAACCCCGGGCCAGAGGAAGGGCGGGTTCGCGCCACGGCTCCCAGCCACCCCACCTAGGTGGCCGGCGGAGACCGGCACCCATCTCCTGTCCTCGACCCTTGACTCCGAGAGCCCTCCTCCTCAACTGCAGCTTCCCCACCCCGAGAGAGGCAACAGCACCCGGGAGGCAGCTGTCACACGCCCTAGGAGGGGAGCTCTCCTCCTCAGTCCCCACCACATCACCCCCTGGGACCCAGGGCCACCCTAGCCCGAGGACCCTCAGGGAGGACGGGAGTGGGGACAATGGAAGGCCGCTGCACCACCTAGCACCCTGTGCCACCGGGGACCCTGACCCAAGAGTCAGGGTGCCAGGATGGGTCCACATCTGTGTCATCGGCCTCCAAAGGACAAGACCAGCAGAACCTCAATGCTGGCAACCCCAGGGATCCTCGAGCAACGGCACGTGAACGGTGCGGGTGCCAGGGACGGCGGCTGACCCCCGCCCACTCACAACAGCCAGGCCGGTCCTGGCTCCCCTGCTGCACCAGTTAGGCCCACGGTGCCATTCCCGTGCCGTCAGAACCCAACCTGGCGCCACCAGGAGCACAGACCGGACCCGGCGCCGAGATCCAGAACGGCGCCGAGGGTGGCGTCGAGGGTCCACGGTGCCAGGCCCAGAAATCATGGGCCTCGACACTGGGGAGCCTACACCTCTGAGGAATTGACTGCCGGGCGGTGTCCCCGTTCGGCCTGGGGAGACCACGGCGTTCCCCCAACACCACGAGAGAAGCTTCCTCTTTGGCAAGAAGAGGAGGAAGCTTCCTCCTCCGTGGACCATATAGGCCAGGAGGGGACCGGGAAAGGGCCTAGAGACCTTACCTAGGAATCCCTGGAGCAGACGCCGTCCTCAAGGTCAGCGGCCTTGCCGAGCTTGAACGCGGACTTCAAGGACACGACGGTCCATGGAGAAACAAGCATCGCACGCTGTCCATGTCTATGGTTGGGTCCCAGGCAACGGAGACAGACACCATGCCGGTCCGAGACAGAAAATGCCGGCCACAGGAGCACTGATGCATAGCGCCCACCTTCGATTTCACGCCTTGCTCCTGAACCGGACATGATGCAAACTAAACAAGGAAAAAAGGTAATAGCACTCGGGCTGCAGTATAGAAATAAAAAGGAATGGTCTTACCGGTATACGCCGAGTGGATGGTCTGAGAAAATGAGGAGTCTTCAGTTGTGGAAAAACCGAGAAACTATACGCTACCACGCGGCAGGTGCAGCCTCAATGGCGGGAGAAACAGAACTGATATGGAGGAGGAGTCTCTGCACCTAACGCCGCCTCGCCGCATGATGCGGCACGTCGCCGCGGGGGGCGCCATTGGAGCAGACTCTAAAAACAAAACTCCCCGTAGCAGGTGTGCGCCTGGCTTAACTCCAAGCAGTAATGAATGGTGAAGACTGACAAGGAAGATCATCTCTTCTCTGATACCTGAGGTTTCCCACCCTCTGGTTCTTCAGGTGTAATTCTAAATTATATGAGGTTTTGTTTCACAAAAAGTACGGGGTCCATTTGGGCCTTCAAGACTCTGGAATAATTTTTCCCTCAACTTTATTTGGATTAGCACTCTCTGTGGAGTTCATGTCATAAATTTATTTCTCAAGACAGACTGTGTCTCATGCAATATCATATCTTGCATAACTTGTACTACACCCCAGTCAAATTACATAAGTGGGGCTACCTGAATTCTAATATGTGCAATAAATGTTTCCAGGAAGAGGGTACACTTTTCCACATGTTTTGGTCCTGCCCTAAAATCTCCCCTTTTGGGACTCAATCAAAACTTTCCTTGACCCCTGCTGGGCCTTCATGAATACTTCACTCCCGAGATTTGCCTGTTGGGGACCTGTCATCTATCAGAGTTAAGATGCAGAAAGTTCCACATCTCTCTGGTTGCCTTATCAGCTCAGAAGCTTATTCTTCGTCATTGGAAAGACAGGTCCTCCCTGTCTGTCCAGGAATGGGTAAATTAAATTTTGTCCAATCTCAAGACAGAAAAAGCGATTGCTAGTCTCCATAATAGATTGGCAGCATATACTAAAATCTGGGATCCCTTCACTCATTACTTTCTCTGGTTCAAGTCTAAATCTATCTTAGGCTCCATGGTCTTGTAAGACTTTAAAGTAGGGAGCTTGGCATTGACGGGTACTAGGTTAGGTTACTGCAGTAAGGGAGGGAGGGTGGGTTAGGCAGTTATTCCTTCACATTATATAGTAGTGTCTTTGTCACTGTTACTAAACTGCCTTTTATTGTGGAAAATGTATCAATAAACTTTAAATTAAAAAAACAGTCATGGGGCATGATTGAATATGGGGAGCCTTGCCCTCATCTGCCTAATTAAACGTGGCTCACCAATTTTGTTGTCTCAGTGTGTAACTACTGTAGCTGATAGGTCAGAATTGACTCAAGTTACAGAGGGATGCAAAAATAAATTGAACAGTACCAGTAAAAGGGGTGGGAGGACATCACACAGAGGGAGAGCGTGGGAGGGAAAATTTAAATAACACAGTGCTGGGAAGGGGTTTGGGTGGAGGTCAACAGCAAGCAGAGGGAGGGAGTGGGAGGGATACTTTATATAGGAGAGTTGCTGGGACTGGGAAGGGCTGGGGGCAGAGAGAAGGAGAGGTGCTGGATATGGTGCCAGAAAAGAAAATATTCACCATAGTAATCTTGTTTCTTCAAAGGGATCACCATTATGATTAAACTGATGTGGTCAGCCTCCTGTGTTGGACTGCCCAGAGATGGAATTATATGCAAATGATGGAACTCTCAATTGGCTCATGCTGATTTCAAACTGCTGCCCAAAACTGCTGCACTCTGAGTGTTTCAGATTTTTACGTAGCCTAAACTGGTATAAGACCCACTAGCTATAATAATATTTCTATAAAGTAATTTCTTGTCCTCTCTGGTCAAAACACATCCCAAGAAGTAAACCTAAAAACTTGAGACCACAAGGAACCGACTGGTTAACAAAAGGTGAGTCTCTAACCTGACCTTTATGGAAAACGCCCATGGTGAGTAATTTTTCTTCTAACCCCAGGAATCAATCATTATGATTAAACTGATGCAGACTACCAAGCAGTACCTTTGGAGGTTGGGCAGAAAACCTATCTGGGAAACAGGTTCTGCAGCAGTGCTGTACCAAACCTGGCATCACTTCTGGATAGTAGATCCAGGCTGTGATGCTGTGAAAGGTGTACTGTTTTCCATGTGGCTGCTTTGCAGATTTCCAATAGTGGAATCTCTCTTGAAGCTGCCACTGAAGCATGTGCCGTGGTAGAATGTGCTCTCAGGCCCAGGGGAGCCTGTTTACCCACTTACTATAACAAAACCGTATACATGCCGCTATCCAGTGAGCAACTGTATGTTTTGTGGCAGGTCTGCCTACCACTTCTCCATAGGTAAGAAAGAGCTGTGTCTGACCTAGTCTGTAAGATTTAGTTCTGTCAGTATAGTGGCTAAGTGCCTTTGACATCAAGGAGTAAAGCCTCCTTTCTGAAGAACTGGAGTTCTCTGTAAAAGACAGGTAAAGTGATGGACTGATTTAAATGGAAATCAGACACCACTTTAGGAAGGAATTTTCAATTGGTCCTGAGGACCACTTTATCCCTGTGGAATGAAATATAGTCTACATCTATGCACAGGGCCTGTAACTCACTGATTCTTCTGGCTGAGTACTGGCAACCAGAAACACAGTTTTCAAGTGATATACTTCAAATCTGCTTTTGCAATCAGTTCAAATGGGGCATCCATGAGCTTGGCAATGCAGATATTGAAATTCCAGGCCAAAACTGGCTCCTCAAAGGAGGGCACAAGAGGTTAAGGCCTTTAAAATACTTCCTGAAGACTGGATGAGAGGTCATGGATCTCTTTACCAGCTGACAAATAAGCTGAAACTGAAGCCAAATGGACCATGAGTGTCAAAGGCTTCAGACCTAAAAATGCAAATGTGTTAGGCAATCCAGGAGAATAGCTAGGTCATCCCTGGATGGGTCAACATGCTTAACTGTACACCATATGGAAAACCTCTTCCACTTAGCAGAGTATGTCCTTTTAGTGGAAGATTTCCTGAACACCGGTACTGTCAGCACCTGTTCTGACAGTCTAAGATTAGCATACTCTAAGACCTCAAGAGCCAGGCCTTGAGCCTTAGTGATTTGAGATGGGGTACAGTATTCTGCCCTGAGAGGATGTCAACAGGTTGTGCCTCTTGGGCAGATGAATTGGAGGTACTACTGATAGAGCCAACAGAAGTGAATATCAGTGTTGCCTCGTCCAATCTGGTACCACCAGTACCATTTTCGCCATTTCACTTCAATTTCAGCAGGGTCCTGAATATCAGTGGAAGAGAAGGAAGGCATACAGGAACTTGCCTGTCAATCCAGAGCCAGTGCATCCAGGGGTAGTGTGCCCGAGAGGATGCCTGTAACAGTATACTGGTTACTGGTGATTTTCTACAGAGGTGAAGAGATCTATCTCTGGAGTGCCCCATCGTCTGAAAATCAAACCGAGTATTTGAGGATTCAGGCACCACTTGTGGTGGTCATGGTTCATAGGTTCATAGTTGTTTACAAGTTCAGGAGGTGATGCCTATATATGAACTCGCCACCCAAAGGTGGATTAATTATCAATATAAGTGAATTTGGTGTTACCTATAAAATTGTCCAACATACTTTTAAACTTATCCATTGTCTTACATTCCACTATATAAGCAGGAAGAGTATTCCTAAATTAACTGATCGCTGAGAAAACCAAAGGTGTCTTTTTTTGTTCTACAAGTAGTCCCTTTTAGCCTAAAGTTATGTGATCTTGTTTGTGGTATCGTAAAATTTTTTCTAGCCCTAAAGTTTCAACCAATCCAGGTTCATTAATGGCTTTGTAAATCAGACAAAGATCTCCATGAAGTTGTCTGTACTGAACGGAAAATAAGCCCAGCGCTTTAATCTTTCCCCATATGATTTATCAATCATGCCCTGAATTCTTTTAGTCACATTTTCTCTGTCACAGCTTCTAATTGCTTTTTTCCATAAGAAGTATTAGGAGTACAAAAAAGCATAGTACTCCAAGTGGGATCTAATCAAGCTAGTATATAGTGGTAGAATGACTTGTGGTAGCCAACTTTTGATATATTTCCATATGCAACCCATAATTCTTTGAAATGTTTTAACTTTTAACATAGTATTATGGTCAAAGTTCAATTTACTATCAATATTTACCCCAAGGTCTTTTTCATTATCAGATTCATGAAGTTTTACATTATTTACTAAATAGTCATACTTGATATTATTATGACCAAATGCATCACCTTGCATTTTTGTTCATTAAATTTCATCTTGTTCATTATTGCCCATAATTCTAGATATTTTTATTTATTTATTATTTTTATTTATTGAATTCTCGGATTACAAACGGATTTTAACTCTTTGAAGAATGTTAGTTGCCTCTATTGAATTAACAATGCAACCAAGCTTGCAGTCATCTCGTATTTTGATATCCATACATTCTCAGTTGTCTGCATTGATGCTATCAGAATGTTAAACAGTACTGGGCCCAATACAGAACCTCATGGCACTCCACTTGTCACTTACGCCTATGAAGATATTGTCTTTGATAGATGTGCATTGTCTATGATTTAGTAGCCAAGATTCTATCCATTATATTAAGCTGTGGAAATTTTTGTTTAGCAAATGTTCTAACAATATTCTATGTGAAGCCCTGTCAAAGGCCTTTGATAAGTCCAAGTACACAATGTCCACTGGAAGTCCTGCATCTAGTGCTGCACTTACATTTTGAAAAATGTAACTGATTTGTTAAGCATGACCTTCCCTTTCTGAATCCATGTTGTGTTAGATCATGTAGATTATAATGATTCATATTTTGTTCAAGTCTACTCAGGACTATTTTTGAAGATTTTCCCTATGACTGAGGAAAAGCTTACTAGGCGATAATTGGTGGTCCTGACTTATCCTGCTGAGGAGTTGAGATAAGGAAGATTGTTCCTCTGTGAAAGGCAAACCTACCCAAAGGCTGTGCTCATCTAGCCAGCACTGCAGTGCCTGTAGAAGGCTGTGAGTGACTGGGACTAGTTTGGACAGAGGATCTGTTCTCTGCAACCAGTGTTGTCTAGGTTGGAACTGGATGTCTCTCATTTGGAATCTGGAACCTAGTACCACTGTGGTGGCAGCTGCCATGTGGCTCAGGAGCCTGAGGAACTCTCTGGCTGGGTTGGGTTTCCCTGGCACAAATGAGCTTGCAAGCTGCAGAATATTTTTACCCTGTCCTATGGCAGAAAAGCTGTGCCCAGACTGGTGTTTAGCTCTGCACCAATGAATCTGAGTACCTGAACTGGTGTTTGCTGAGACTTCTGTTTGTTTATGAGGAAACTGAGGGATTCTAGAGTAGACTTTGTTAGTGATAAGGTCTGTTCTGCAAGCTGTAGAGATGGGCCCATTACTAACCAGCCATCCAGGTAGGGAAAGACTGACAACCCTTTTTTCTCAGAAACTCCACTACCATGGCCAAACACTTTGTGAAAGCACTTAGGGAAGAAGTCAGACCAAAAGGAAGGGCTGCAAACTGATAATGGCCTGAGGCCAATCCGAATCTCAGGTACCTTCTGTGAGAAGGTCTGATGGGGATGTGAAAATAGGCATCCTTTAAATCTAGGGAAGCTAGTCAGTCTTCCTTTTGTAAAGTGGGAATGATTAGTGCAGGAGTGACCATTCTGAATTTTGGTTTCAGAATGTGTCTGTTTAGAAGTCTTAAATCCAGGAAATGTCACCAATCCCTGTTTTTCTTTCTTTTGAGAAGTATCTGGAGTAGAAGCCTTTGCCCCTCTGGTTTAGGGGCACTGGCTCCACTGCCTTGATTGCCAGCAGATGTTTTACTTCTGCCTCTGGTAAGATTCTGTCTGCAGATGTAACTGGTGCAAACGTTCTTACTCCCAGCTTGGGGAGAGATTTGAAGCTGAGCGCCAGACCTGGCTCACCACCTCCAAGACTCACTTGTCTGTGCTGATGGTATACCAATCCTGGAGGCACTGTGCCAGTCTGCCACCCACTGGTGGATTTGTGACATGGGATGCAACCTGTACTAGCCCGTCAGGGGTCTGAGAGTGATGTGCTGGAATCACAGGGAGGAGCTCTCCTCATTGCTGTCCTGCCCTTTCCTCAAAAATATCCTATAGGCTGTTGTTGCAGCTGAGAGGCCTGAGCCTAGGAAAATGGTCTGGGATAGGATCACCTACCCCTACCTCCTAGTCTGGGCCCCATAGGGTGTGGAAGGCATATCCTTAGAATTACTTTTATAGGTGGCCTTGTATTCTTCTACCTTCTTCATATAGGCCTCTTTTTTTTTTTAACCAAACAGCAAATTTTTCTCAAATGGAAGTCCATAGCCTTGGCCTGGGTGTCCAAGGTCAGGTTTGTGGCCCTGAGCCAGGTAAATCTCCTAATGGAGATAGTGCCATCAACCTGGCTGCAAAATCATTAGTGTCCACAGCCATGTGGAACTGGTATTTTGTGGCATCTAAAGCAGCTCTTCTGGTATCCTATAGGTCCACTGCCACCTCACCTGGCACTCTGTCAGTCAGGGCTAACACTGCATTCCAGAGTGCCTTCTGGTATTGCACTGTATAAGCCATATAATTGGCCTGTCTAAGTATGAACGAGGCAGTCATATACCCTTTTTTCCCATTGCATTCATCTTCTGAGAATCCTTGTCTGGAGGATGGCTAGCCAAGGGAATTCTGGCTTTGTCACAGGCAGCAGCTTGCACAACTCCTTCAGTATCAGGGTGGCTGAATAGAAAATCAGTTGTTGTCCTGTCAAGCTGATATGTCTTATCAGCTTTCTTATCAACTCCTGGAATAGAATTAGGAGTTTGGAATATTGTAATGCTGCCTTTTCAAGGACTTATGCATAGGCAGTAGTAAGCGTTTGTGAGGGTTAGCCCCATCATATACAAAGTTCTGCTTCCTCCACATCCTTCTCTGTCTCCTGCAGAGGTAGGTTGAGTGTTTCCACCATGATTTTAACAAAAGCATCATGTGAGGTATAATCCTTGGGACCCGGGGGACCAAACTCCTGTTCTGGGGAAACCTCCGGATCTATCAGTTCCTCCTTAAACTCATCATCATCATCATCCTCAGGAAAGGATACCTGCGGTTCCTAGAAGGTGGAACCAAGCACAGGTACTGGGGCAGCCAGCATTGGAGCTGTTACTGCAGATTGCAGTGCTTGTAAGACCTGTAGGGCCTTGGCAATGTCCTCAGCCGTGGGCATACCAGTTTTGTCAGCTGGGAGCTCCTTAGCCTTCTTGGTTGGAGATGCAGCAGCATGCTTTTCTTTATGTTTTATCTTAAGTGGCAGAGGTTCAGTCCCTGAGTCCACTGTCCTTTTGACTTACCCTGCTCAACTTTATCTGATCCTTTATCAGGATCCTTAGCTTCCTCCATCCTTTCTTATGCCAGAGGTGGAGGAGCCAATTTCACCAGCATTAGTAGAAGCAGAGGCAATTTCTTCCAAAATTATGGACCTTTTCTTGAGAGTTTTAGGACAAAATGTTTTACAAATATCACAGTTTGCAAAAATATGGCTAGGGCCCAGACAAAAAAAAACACACAACGAATGTCTGTATGCTTTAGCTATGATCTGACCACAAGACCACACAATTTGAAACCAGTGGGTCCTGTGCATTTTCGGCTTAACAACAGGACCTCTGACATTGAGCAGTAATCGCTAAAGAAAAATCTATGCAATTATCAGTTCCCTGGAACGAATATTTCAAATATAAATAACTATTAACGGTTCCGGGGAACAGTGCTACTAGTTCCTGACAAAAAGGAACAGAAAACCAACAAATTTAAATAAAATTTAAACAAGTATATGCGTTAAGGAACTGACTGCAAGAACTACTAAATATATAGTAAAATTGAGGTAAAACCTCACTAAAAATAGCGGAACCTCAGTTCCAAGGAACCGTAAGGAACAGTCAATCACATAAAATATTAAAACAAATTACAGATTAAATTAAACTAAGGCAGCAATCTGAAATATATACTAAAACACTACTTATTGACCAGATAAACAGATTTTGAAGAGGCTGAAGTAGAGCTGTCTGGGACATCTTCACTAGGCAGGCAGAGTAAAGAATCTGAAGCACTCAGAGTGTAGCAGTTGCTAGGGCAGCAGTTTGAAATTGGCATGAGCCAATTGAGAGTTCCATCATTTGCATATAATTCCATCTCTCCGGCAGTCCAACACAGGAGGCTGACTACATCAGTTTAATCATAAAGAGTGATTCCTGGGGTTAGTACAATTACTGTGTGTGTGAGACACAAATAAGAATTATCAAACAAATTATTACATAAATACATTTAATTATTTTATTCATTTGTAGCTGAAAATCTCAGCCTTGAGTACTTTCTGTCATATTCATTCAATAACAACAGTATTTGGGACTTCATCAATATGAATAGTAATTAAGAAAAACACATTCAGATTGGCTTCAAAATAGTTATACAGTATTTTCCTTTTTATGATTTTAATGTGGAAAAGGGCAGACAAGGCAGGACAAGCGGTCCTGGTCTGAACTCAGTATCTTTGATTCTGCTTCATGCGGTGTCCTGGCTTGCAGTTTCTAGCACTCCAGTGAATTCACAGTACACTTCATTATACCTGTAACTGACTCTAGTAAAGACTCCTCAAGTTCAAAATTAGTAGTATCAAATGGCTCTTCCACTTACCGTCACTGCTATCGGAACTGAAGTTAGCTACTATACACACCCCACCATCAACCATTAAACACTATTCAGAAAAAATTAAACATTCCCCATTTTAAAATTATGTATTTAGCTCATCATTACACAAATGCATTTAATTATTTTCATTTGTAGCTGAAAATCCCAGCCTTGAGTACTTTCTGTCATATTCATTTTAATAACAACAGTATTTGGGACTTCATGGATATGGACAGTAATTAAAAAACAACAACATTTAGATTGGCTTCAAATAGTTATATAGTATAGTCATACAGTATGTTCCTTTGCTATGATTTTAATGTGAGCTCTTATTCCTTTTTTCAAAGTCACTATACACAGTTTTATTTAGGCTGTACCAAAGGAGTGCCCAAACGTATCGGAATCAAAACAGCAACATACTGTATATAACATGAATGCCACCTGCTGGTGCACTGGTAAAACAAGAGCGGGGAACAAAACTCGGACTGTTCAGGCTTCAGTACTAATTAGATGACTTGCAATCACCACTTGGTGGATTAGGGAGGTAGTACATGAAAGCTAATTATGCCACACTGAATAATAACAATAAGGTGCTGCAATGAGCAGCACACCAAGCAGTACAGTGCCCACTGAGTGGCATAAAGCAGTACAGTGCAACTACACTATAGCTACCACTGTAGCATCTCTATAGCTTCAATCACTCCAGCCACATTTCTTGGAATGCCATCCATATTTTGACATAGCGAAATAACAATATAACTTCTCACTGACACCCCACATGTGCAGTCCTTCAAGCAGCTGTATCTCCACATCTGGTATATGTTGATCGTACCAGGATTTAAAGATAATGGTAACGAGGGAGATCTGCTATCTAGAACATGCCAGGTGGAGACTCAGTAGATGGTGACATGGGTCTCAGTTGTCAGTCCCACTAGTTTACACATGTCTACTGGTGCTAATGTGGTGGGACTGCCAGATGAAAACCTTCTGTGAGCCATGGAACTGGACCTGCCAGGGGCCCTGGTGTGCTCCTCTACGGGCATCTCCATAGTTTCCCTGTTTGTGGGCTGGATTGGCGGTGCACTAGCTCTGTTAGATGAATGGTCTAAAGGTGCCCTACACCCACTCTTTATATGGCCTCATCTTCTCACCTATAACAAATGATGGGCTCCCAGGGTCATGGCCAGTCTGTCACTGCCTAAAAGAGCCCCAGGCATTCCACTGAGGCAGTCTGAGCTGCATGATTCTACTCTACAATCCACTCATTTCCTTGGGAAGCAACTGGCACCACAAGCCTCACTAACTCAGCCACCCTCCAGAACAATTCCTCTACTTGAGCCTTGACCCTGATATCAGAGGGAGTGCCAGGGCAGGGGACCCAGTGTCAAATGTTGTTGGGCATGCATTAGGAACTATACCACTCATCCCGGTAGCCTCAGTTGAACCTGAACCCACAGCTAGTGTAGCCAAGGTGACTACATCCTTGTATTCCCTCAACAAAGTCCTTAATTCCTGTACCTCACCAGGGGCACCTCTCAGTCCAGCTGCATCATGGCCGTGGAGGCCCTGTGTATCCCAGTGACCCTGCCTCTTCAGCCTCCCAGACCTCCCATACCAAAACTCAGTATGGAGGTGGATTATTCTTCCTGTCTGCTAAGTGCAACTGTAATACTAACAAAGAGGAATAACAAGTGGCCATCACTACATGCTCTAACCTGATCAGATTTAGGTCTTGAGTTGCTACGCCACCCCTTTCTGGAACACCCTCTGCAATGCCCTCTAACCTGGTCAGAAAACAGACAACGGTTCCCCTCCCACTGCTTAGTGGTTTTAAACTTCCACATGAGGTCTTCACAAGATTTGGGACTCCCAAACACACTTTTCAAGGCTGTAAGGTATACCTGGGCTGGGGTTTCAGGATTGGTGGCTTGTAAGAATGTGTAACCTCCAACGGGACCCCATAAACTCTCCACTAATCATTTCTGCTTCTTAGCTTTGGAATACTGCCAGTCCAGAACTAACAAGGTGGCACCATCCTCACTATTCAGGGTAGGTTTTATCCTGATAACATCCTCAATTTATGGTATGACTCAAAGGCCTCAGGCATGGAACCAGGGTGGGGCATCTCAGACTTTGGTGCACTAGGAACAGATCCAGCACCTCGACTCCCTCCATCTGGGGAGGTCACACTAAATAAAGTTACCACCTTTAGAGCCTCAGTCAATCCCTCCATCACCATGGCCCTAGGCATTCATTTGGCATCTATTGGGTGAGTACACTCTATCAGCATAGTCAATGTACCCATAGGTGAATCAAATATTTTCCCTTGTACTTTTACGTTTCTAAAGCTCTTTATGGTGGATACACACTTTTAAACATCCCCTCTTCCACCTCTATTGGTACAACCATCAAAAGAAAGACTTCAGGGTCCATTTCATTCCCCACTCCATTTCACCAGCCTTACCCTATCATCTTTGGTAGGCTTAAACTTGGGTAGGCGGAGTGAGCTTTGGGCCTGGGGACACATCAGGGTCCCAACACTCAGATATTTGAGTGCAGATATGGCTGGTGAACAGGAGAACCCAGCAGTGCCTCCAAGATGTAGCCCTGGTACCATATGCCAGTGGGCTACTCCCCTTGCCTGCTGTCCCTGTTACAAGGCAAGGGTCTGGGTCCTGCTACTGTGACAATTGATGGTTTGTTAGAAATATTGATAAAAGCATGGTGCCTCCACCCAGTGTAAGGTATTAGTGGGCCAGATATCTGCTTAGTAAAGCCCTTTGGGATACTGTACCTCCCATCTCCCCAACCAACCACTATGTACACTGTATCCCAATAACCTTGTTCCAATATGCTGAGGTTGCTTAGAAAAGATGGCTGCTAATGTGCTGCACGCTGCTCAGTTGTGGAGTTAAACTGAAACTGCAGGATCTGTACAAGGCGCTTTCTCTGCTAATAACAGGTAGACCACTGTTGCCTCATTATACCTGTGGCAAGTGTGCCAATCTTTACCAAATTTCTTGTGCATCTGGAATTTGAATTTACAGTCACAGTACCCACTACTACCAGGGAGAGCTAGGAGTGTATGGGACGGTGTAATAGACTGCTCCTCCTGGAGGGTGTGGAAGGTGTTTGGAATGCTGTTGCAGCTACTGCAATTTCTTGAAGCTATTCTGTTAATAGCGCTTTCTTTTCCATATTGTTTTCTCAAAATCCTGGCTAAAGCTATAATATAGTATAATCATAGTGCTAATGCTCCTGGTGTCTTTAGAGCATTTGGGGCATTTGGTGTTTTATGTTTTTATCTTTTATGTTTTTTATAAGCTAGATATAGAATTGACTTGAATTTATTGTTTTAAGGAATGGATTTATGGGGCAACAAATCTGCACTACTTTGATAGTGAAGCTTTTGTTTTTCTAAGGTTTTTTCCAAAGTTTATATACAGACTTGTATTTTCAGGTGTGCTGCTCTGTTTTGTATTGTGATTCATTTGCAAACAGTTTAAGTTCCTAAAAAGTCAAAGTTCTTTTATACATATTTAATATATATTTATAACATACACTAGAACCAATTTATATAAGGTTATAAGGTTAATATGGATTACAGAGAGGACTCTAAAATTGCTAAGTCACCTGGCTATAATTACACAGTAATCATACTAATTGATTTTTTGGGTTGGAATCTCTGAATGCAGCGTGCAGCAATATACTCAGTGATTCCATACTCTTCTTCTGATATATTCCACATGTTCCTGACTGACTACCTGGATTGACTGGCTGGATAGTTAATTCAATGTTTAGTGGAACAATTGGGATAACTGACTATTGACTACACAGACTTTGAATGAGTACCATAAACTATTAATCAATAAAGCCATTAGCTGAGCACACAAAGGTGTGTGTGCTGGATGGTCTTGGTATAGAGCTGTAGTTAAAATCCTTTCACTCTTCTTTCATTTGATTCATTCTCTTTTGCTAGAGCGCCACAGTGTCTGAAGTGGGGTACCTTACTGGTAGCATGGATTCTGGAATGTGTTTGAATGTGTGGTTAGTTGTGTCCTATTGTAAAGGGTACAGCTACATGTAGAAAGGATATGCACACACATCATATTATTTTCACTGAGAAATAGGAAATCAGTTTGTTAGATGTCCTACCCAGCTCTTGCTGAAAAGCAGAAAAGCTGAAAATCTCAAAAGCCTTTCACTTGCTCACATTGCTGAGCTTACCTTGAGTATATCATGAGTAGGTAAATTTAAATGTATATAACTGTAGTCCTGGGAAGCACTTTTAACAAAAGAGCTTTTAGTTTGGAGTTTGGAACTTATACAGTTTATTTTGAAGAATTCATTGTCTGAGAAGTTAATTATGGCCATGGGTTTAATTACTTGAAAAAGGTTTTAACTAAAATGTTGTAAGACTCATAGATATACAGATATATAGAACTTAATTTTAGTCTATTTCATCTGTTACGGCCTTGATCTTTTTTTAACCACATAGTGACAAACTGGGAGATTACTCTGAGAACATCTGCACCAGGAACTATTGCAAAATTTCCAGTAATAGCAAATGGAGTGTGTCGCTTTCAGTCTAATTGAGACTGACAAATATGTCGGCATACTGTTCGAATTTTCTCCGTGAAGAAAAGGAGAAGAAATCATCCTAGAACTAACTTTTCACTTATAAGCAAAATCAGTAAGATCTGTGGTGGTAGAAAGCATACCAAGTCCTGAAGTTATTTTACACCATACATAGTCCATGAGATTCTTTCTTTGCACCTGGGAAAATTTTTGGTGCTGTTATCTGCTTTGCCTGATATAGCTGTACTGTTTATTTTCGATAAAACAGAAAACAACATCTGCGCAAACAACAGAAAGAGGAACATTTTTATCTGAAGTTACTTTTTTCAGCTGAGCCATTTCTTATTTTATGCATAAACTTATTAAATAATTAGCATTATTGTATACTGTACATAGTGTGTATTATGTCAGTTAGTGAACCTAGTATTGACTTGGGTTAAAGATACATCTACCCAACTATTTTTGACAGCCTGGAAAATATTGTGTTTCTGAAGTAAGATTAACAGGGCTTCTTAGTCTACTGAGGCAGTATACATACTATAGACTTGTTTTAACCTGTAAAAGGGTTGAAAAGGGTTGTTTAATTAATCATTTATCCAAATATTTGCCTTCCTTGTAGTGTAATGGTAAATACACGATTTCAAAGACAACAAAATGGAGATATTTCATAGCTACAAGAAATTCCAACAAAGTCAAAAAACTAGACAGTCCAAAATAGCAGACCATTTGCTGCCATCAATGAATAGGACTTCCACACCAAGATCAATTCCATTGGAAGTAATGGTTCTGGAAAGATGTGATATTAATAGGAACAAGTTACTCCAGAGTGCAATTAACTCAGTATATTGCTACAAGTAATAGTGATATCAGCCAAGAATGTGATTCAAGTCATAGGATATTAAGTGATAACTACAAACTGAACCTAACTTGATAGTTAATATCTCCTTTCAAATCCAGCAAGCTACAAACATCTTGACCACTAGTTATGGTAGTTAAGATAAAGACAGGCAGAATGTGTCAGTGAGGAACATTCCCTAAATGTGGGAATGTAAGTTAGGGCAGAATACATAGTTCTTAGAGAGAGATGGGTTACCAGAAGATTCCACCTTAAACACTAACATCAAGCTGGGTAAGTCATAATAGACTTGCACCACACGATAGAGGAATTGAAACACCTAGAAGAAAACATTGTGGGTTTTAAGATCTGCCCCAATGATAGCAACAACCCAAATCAGAGCCAGTATCATGGAGCCCAGGACACTTTTAAGCCTAGTTGCCTAAATCAGGTTCTGACAGAGTTATTTAAAACCAATATAATGCTCATCTAATAATTATGGAACACATGGTAATTAATAAAAATATAATGGAAGCCCTGAGGACAGAAATAGCTATAAATAGATCTAAAATTGATAGCCTGCTTACTTACATAAAATATGACAAGACAGACACACTACTAAGCTCTGAATGTGAGCTGGACAGGGTAGGAGCAATACTGAAGGTAAAAGACCATTACAGTGGTATTCCTCATATCATAAAATAACTTGAAATCACCAAAACAAACTGAGAACAGGTGTCTACAAAACAAAATAAAGCAGCAAAAAAGAAGAAAACAAATAATAGAAAACAGCTTGGTAAGAACTCCTAACCAGTAATCCAAGTCAGGTCATTTAGTAAATGTTCAGAAGGAAAGGGAGGTACCATCTAATACCAGTAATGCTCAGGTGGGGGTACTTGACACAGGAAAATGTTCAGTTGCATGAAAATCTGGCCACATCTCCCAAGCAACCAAAGTTATTTGAAGCCTTAGATTTATTGGGGAAAGAAGTTATTAAACTTACTTTCCCAATTAGAATGTTCTTCCAATATTGAAGATCTGAACAAAACTAAAGAGATAGATACAAGGGATATAATAACTGAAAGGGTAGATAGAATTAAAACACCTGTAAGTAATAATGTTCCCCAAGTCAAAATATAACAGGAGAGATATTTAATGAATGGACAAATACTTGCCCCATAATAAGGCTTTATGGACCATTAAAATGGGGGCATTTTGACCCTTTGGTTAATGATAAGGGATGTTACATTATCTGAGCAATATTATGGAAATTGAACTCATTGAGGAAGACATGGTGGATATTAAGAATACCACTTTAACAGGAGCTGTCCTCATAGAGATAATGCTGTTGGCCCCCAAGAGCAGCTAATTTTATTTGGATAAATAGAGGTTTAATATGAGATCCTGATGTGATACTCACATTCCCAAATAGATCGCTATTCAATAAAGAACTAGTTAAGGTTAAAGAAGGTAAAACATTAGGTTTGTTTGAGATGACCCATCTACAGAATGAAAACTAGGACTTCTTGACTAGGATGATAAAGGATCTTTTGTAAATTTTTTTGGACCCCAATTCATGATTATGGGTATATAACAGCTATGAGACCACATAAGGATAGCCAGGTTAACATCTGGTATCTTCAAACCATTTGGCACAAATGATCTTGGACCACTCTACTAAATTGGATGGCTTGGGACTCAATTTAATGGACGCTGATAACTTTATAATAACTGAATTAGGAAGGGGATGGCCATGAATCAAGTGTTGTGATAACAGCCCCACACATAATAGATTATTTTCTGTAGCAGGATATGAAGAAAACTGACTCTGATGTGTCTAAAATTGAAGTGCAGGACATGAGTAAAACAATAAAAGGCATTTCTTTTATTTCATGGAATATAGCTGGATGTTCCACAAGCATCAGTGATAGAGAATGCAACAAATTTCTAGAACAACATGATTTGATTTGTTTACAAGAAACGTGGCACAGTGAGAATGATGAAGTTACGCTAAATGGTTATGAATGCTATTCTGTACAGGGTACGAAATCTAAAAATTTGCAAGACTTTCTGAGAGTATGGCGTTTTGTTAAAATAGAAACCTTTGATAAGGTTACAGTAAAACAACAACATTCTAATTATATATCCCTTGAGTTGATTGTTGGAGAGGATACTATTAATCATAACTGCTATATACCCTAAAAATTCTAACTACGATTCATAGGAAATATGGCAGAGCCTTACAAATGATACACGAGACTGCTACACGACAATCTAAAGGCTGACTTATGTTCAGGGGATTTTAATGCATGTACTGGCTGTTTTGATAGCCTGGTTAATAATTTGGTCATTTCTTCTTATTCAGATAGTAGTCTAAGGAAAAGAAATATCATGGATGTAAAAACAAATAATAATGGTAATAAATGAATAGAATACATGATGGATTATTTGCTATATCTTCTGAATGGTAGATTAGAAGGGATCGTGAGGACAATGTACATATGTGTCATCTCGGGCGCATCCGTAGTTGGTTATATGTTGTGGTCTGGATTTTAAATGTCTGGAAAAATAGTAAAGGTTTGCACAAGATCAGAAAGTGATAAGTTTCTACTAATAATAGAACTAAATAATATGAACATTACAACTGAGAATGCTGTTCTGCCTATGATGATGTCAGAAATCAGAATGAATAAAAGAATTGTATGGCAGGAAAACTCCCAGTTCAAAATTGATAAACTTTTAAAGGAATCTTTCTTACAACAAGGGTATAGGGACTTACAAGGAGAAAACCTGGATGTTGTATATTTATACCTAGGTTCACTCCTTGTAGATATTAGAACAGCCTTGGAACGTCCTGTTAAACAATATAAACAGACTGTAATAATTGGTTCGATAAAGAATGCAAACGCATGAAAGTTCAAATAAGGGTTTAGTTAAGGTTTATAGATTGGCTCATAAGAAAAATTACTCACCTTAGTAATGTTGTTTCTTCCAATGAGTCTTGCTATATTATGACTAATGCAGTTTGTCCCACCATTAGAACTGCTCCGAGGAGGTGAAAGAGTTAACTTCCATGCAGAGCATGGAACTTAGAAAGCATAGCTTCAGTTAGAAAAACTCTGTCTGGGATATTTCAAACCGAAACTGTCAGATCTTTACAAGCAAAACTCACTAAGGCTCTGTGTGGAAGCTATAACCTACACTAGCCAACTGGCTACTAAAATATTAATACATTTTCCTGGTCCCAACACCAAGACTCAAGTCAGGGGACCAGAAAAGATAAGATAAAATAAAACAACACCAAAACACCCCAAAAGAAGGGTGGAAAACATAAAGAGGCATCAATAAGTGCCAACAGTGGACTGCCCACCCCATACCCAAAGTAGAGAAGTTCTGAGAGGGGCAGGCTGGGAGATCCATGTGGAAGACTCCATTAGAAGAAACAACATTACTAAGGTGAGTAATTTTTCTTCAAACAACATGAAGTCTTGCTATATTATGACTAATGCAGACTACACAGCAGTACCTCCATGGAGGAGGGACAGAACCTACTTAGGAATAGGCTTTGAAGCATGGCTGTGTTAAACCGAGCATCCCTCCTGGCCTGGATATCCAGGGAGTAATGCTTGGTGAAAGTGTGTACTGTTTTCCAAGTAGCTGCTTGACATATGTCTAAGATAGGATGTCTCTGGCAGCAGCTAGAGACGCAGCTGTACCTCTGGTAGAGTGAGCCTCAGGCCTGAAGGGGAACCTTACCCAGTTTTTGATAGCAAATTGATACAAGAGACAATCCACCAGGCAATGGATCTTCTTAGTGGCAGGTTTACCTTTCCCAACCTCACCATAAGTGAGAAATAGTTGGAGGAGTCAAACCTGTGACCCTTGTATGCTCTATGTAGTAACTTAGGGCCCTCTTAACATCTGCTGTGCAGCCTCTCACCAGATGAGGAATGGATAGTGAAGAACACTGGAAGTGAAATAGATTGGTTAAGGTGAAATCTGAAACCACCTTAAGCAAAACTTCCTGTTAGTCCTGAGGACTACCTATCCCTGTGATAGGAAATAAAGTCAGTCTCCACCGATAAAGCCTGTAACTCACTTATGCCTGGCAGAAGTGATGGCTACTAGAAATACAGTTTTCCAAGTCAAGTACTTAAGCCTGCCAAAGACAGAGGTTCAAAGGGGGTTGCATCAGCTGAGCAATGCAAACATTAAGATCCCAGGCAGGGGCAGGGTCCTGAATGGTGGATTGCTATGAAGCAATCCCCTAAAAACTTGGAAAATACAGGGTGAGCAGAAAGAGAAGAGGGCTTCCTGCTGAAATAAAAGCAGAGACAGCTGCCAAATGCACTTTCAGGGTAGCTGGTCTCAGTCCCAAAGAATTAAGATGGACCATATAGTCCAAAACAGTGGGCAAATCAGCAGATTCCGGGAAATATGCTTCCCAGAACACCATATGGAAAACCTTTTCCACTTGGAGTTATAGGTAGCCCGGTGGAAGGCTTCCTAGAAGCTTTCAAGATTTCAAGAACACCTTGAGAAAGTTGTAGATCAGCAAACTCTAACTCCTCAAGAGCCAGGCCTTGAGGTTGAGGGATTTGATTTGGATACCAGACTCTCCCTTGGGCACAGGTTAACAGATTGTGGTTCCTGGGGAGGCACAGGGAAGATGGACTGTTAAGGACAGAAGGAGTGGGTACCAGGGCTGCCTGGCCCAGTCTGGAGCAATCAGGATCATCTTGCAGGGCTGAGATCTGATTTTGACTAGCACCTTGAACAGGAGAGGGAAGCGGGGAAGGCATAAAGAAACTTCCCTTCCCAATCAAGGAGAAAGGCATCCAGGGGACTGAGCCCAACACTGGGGTCTGCAACAAAAAGTGGAAGTTGATGATTGTCTGGGGCTGCAAAAGATCTATCTGAGGGGTGTCCCATCTGGCAAAACTATCCCAGTACTAGGGGATCCAGTGACCATTCGTGATGGCCCTGGGAAATCCTGCTGAGAGCATCTGCCAGGACATTGTCCTTGCCTGGGAGGTGAACTGCTATGAGGGAAGTGTTCAGGGAATAAGCCAGAGACCACAACTTCATCGCCTCGGTGCACAAGGACGAAGACCGAGTGCCTCTTGTTTGTTGATGTACCACATTGTAGTGGTGTTGTCTGTTCTGACCTGTACCACCTTGTTCTGAACAGATGCAGAAAAACCTGAAGTGCTAGAAAAACAGCTCTGAGTTCCCACAGATTGATGTGGAGCAGAGATTCCTGAGGGGACCACAACCCCTGGGTGGAGAGGTCACCCATGTGAGCTCCCCATCCCAAGAGGGAGGCATCTGTAGTAAGGGTCAAGGAATGAGATAGAGGGATGAAGGGCACCCTTGTCTCAGATTGCTCTGATCCTGCCACCACTGAAGGGCCTGGATCAGGGCTCGAGTCACTGGGATTAACTTGGATAGGAATCTCTTTGAGACCAGAAAGCTCTCAAATGGAACTGAATGTCCTCATCTGAAATCTTGCTCCTTGCACTACAGCTGTGGAAGCAGCCATGTGTCCTAGGAGCTGCAGGAAATGCCTTGCTGGTTGAGAGACCTGCAGAGTGAAGGACAAGGTCAGGGCCACCAGGTCCTTTCCTTCTAGGGGAAGGAAGGCTCTGGCCTGCTTTGTGTCCTGTTCTGCACCTATAAAGGTGAGTAGCTGGACAGGTTCCAGAACTGACTTTGGAAGATTGAGAAGAAAGCCCAGAGAGGTAAGCAGCTGCTGGGTAACTTGCTGGTGTGATTTGACTTGGTCTGGAGACTGACCCACAATGAGCCAGTCGTCCAGGTAGGGAAAGATGGCAATCTTTTGCCTTCTTAAATGAGCAACTGTTACTGCCAGACATTTTGTGAATCCTTTGGGCAGAGGTAAGGCCAAGGGCATTGCTCTGAACTGATAATGGGCTGAGGGCAGTTCGAATCTGAGGTACTTTCGTGGGAGCTTCTGATAAGAACATGGAAGTAGGCATCCTTGAGGTCCAGGGAAGCTAGCCAGTCCCCTAGCCTTAGGGAGGGTAAAATCATTCCCAGAGTCACCATTTTGAATTTTGGTTTTAAAAGGTGCTTTTCAGATATCTTAGGTCCAGGATGGGCCACCACTCTCCTGTCTTTTTGGGGTAAGGAAGTACCTGGAGTACAGACCCTTGCCCTGGTGTAGGGGAGAACCCTTTCTACAGCTCTGAGAGCCAGGAGTGTTGAGACTTCTGTTTCAAGGCAAGAGTCTCTAGAGGGTTTGCAGGTGGAAAAGATCTGATTCTCATCTTTGGAAATTTTTGAAGCTGAGAACCAGACCCTGGCTTACTACTTCCAGGACCCACTTGTCTGAAGTTAAAGACTCCCAGTCCTGGATGAAGTAAGCCAGCCTCCCTACAGGTAATGGAGAACCAGCCCTGGGCATCCCATCAGGGTGCCTGTTTGGCAGGGGCTTTAGGCTGAGGGGTGGGAGCAGGTCTGCTTGTACCCGCCTGCCTCTCCTCTGAAGAACCCCTCTGAACATAAGCTGAAGAGGAGGCCTGGGTCTGGTAAAAGGCCTGTGAAAAGCTTGCCTCTACCCCTGGGGTTGCCTCTGAGGAGTGGCTTGCCGTTCCTTGGCTTGTGCTCTCCTATAAGTGGTTCTATATTCATCCATTTTCTTCATATAATTCTCTGTCTGCTCCCCAAACAGAGAATTTCCACCACAGGAAAATCCATAGCCTTAGACTGGGTATCCTGTGACAAAGTAGTACACCTGAGCCAAGCCAATCTACAAAAAGCCACAGATGTAGCCATGACTCTGGAGGATACATCATTAGAATCCACTGCAGCATGAAATTACACCTTACATGCCTCAACACCATCAGCAGCCACCTGCTCCAGCTCCTTGGCAAGCTGGCCAGGGGCCTGTTTGGCCAAAGCCATGACAGTATCCCATCTAGATTTTGGTATCTCGCAACATAAGCCATATAGTTTGCTTGTCTGAGTCCCAAGGACGCTGCCATGTATTGTTTTTAGTGATGGCATCAATCTTCCTGGAGTCCTTGTCAGGAGGATGTGAAGCCAGGGAATATTAGCTTTATCACAGGCTGCAGCCTGAACTACTCCAACATGGCTGCATTGCTATGAAAGAAATTCTGTATCAGGACCTAACAAAGTGTACCTCCTGTCCATCTTTTTATCCACAGGAGGCTAGAATTAGAGCTTTTAATATTTTTATTGTTTGTTCTTAAAAGATTTATGTAAAGGAATAGACAATTTCCTGGACTCTGGGATATCCATCATCTCTACAAAGTCAGGCTCCTCTTGCTCATCCACAGCCTCCTCCAAAGGAAGCTGGAGGGTTTCAGCAACTTTTTATAAAACAGAAAATGAGAAGGGACTCAGCAAGCCTAGGGAGATTCTCCAAAGGTCTGTCTGGGAGATGTCCGTTCAATGGGCACATCCAGACTTTCAAAGTCACATTCACACTGTTCATAATCATCCTCCCCACCAGTACATAAACTCCTCTATATCATATTCTTGAACTGGTGGAACTACAGGAACCGACCTGTTGCCAGATAGTGGCAGTTCGGACGGAACCGTAAAGTGACTGGACAATTTGTATTGCCCTGGCTATCTCTGCAGCAGTTGGAGAAGGATTTTGACTCCACACCTGCTGACTTTCTAGTTCTCTTTGCTGGAACTGGCTCCTCAGAGTCAGCGTTGCCTTGGGAAGTCTGGCCCTGGTCAGAGGGCACTCCTCGGGTCCGGTTGGCACCGAACCGGGCTGGCTCATCTGGGTCAGTGGACTTTTGGCCTCGCTCCCTGAGCCTACCAACTCTCTTATCTAGGGTAGCTGCAGGGAAATTCTTGCAAATCTGGCAGTCTGCATTGAGGTGGTCAAACCCCAGACAATAAACACATGTGGTGTGGGTCAGCCTTGGCAAAGGCTTCCCATAGACACTACAGTGTTGAAACCCAGTGGGCCCAGTTTTTCTTTGGGTTTCTCAGACATAATGCCAGCCTAACCAAAAACTTGCCCTTTTTTCAGCAGTGCCAGGCAAGACATCCTTATCGGTTCCCAACCGTGTTATGGGTCGTGGAAAACCGTAATGAAATCTGTTTTTTAGAACCAATAAGAACCGGAACCGCACTCTAAAAGCCTTAAACACTTCAGAATGAAGTTTAAACATATCTGATTGGTTCAAGCCGAACTGATAAACATTTACAAGTTCCACACAGAAAATGAACCGAGCAGCAGGAGGAATTCCAGAGTACTGTTCAGTGAGGCGGAGTAAGAATCTGACAGTTTCGGTTTGAAATATCCCAGACAGAGCTTTTTCTAACCAAGTCAAGGCTTAAATTCCATGCTCTGCATGGAAGTTAACTCTTTCACCTCCGAGCAGTTCTAATGGTGGGACAAACTGCATTAGTCGTAATATAGCAAGACTTCATGTTGCTTGAATAAACAATTCTTGCAAAACTTAATCAGGACAAGAGAAAGTGTAAGACTGTTATAAAATTATTAAAAAAAGAACATCATAATAAACTTTGGGAAACATCTTACTGGCAATTCAACAAAAAGACAATAAACTTTTTGGACCTTAGTTGCCAATGGGGAATAATACTTAAAAAATGAGATAGACACTTACATAACAAGAGATAAATGGATTTCTCATTTTCTTCAATATTCTTCGATAAAACGATAGTCCAGGGTACACAGGAGCCTTTATTGGTGAACCTGAATTTTCAAAGATTACCATGGATGAAGTTTATTATACCCTGGCATTATTGAAGCAGCACAAAGAATCAGGCCCAGATGGTATTCCTGCTGAGGTATTTCTCTCTTCCACCACTGTCTGGTGTAGGTTCTAACAGACTATTATAATAAATGCATTTCTTCAAACAAACTCCCAGATTCCTGGAAGGAGCTACCACTGTTCCAATAACGGTAGCACAAGACACCCTACCATGTATAGACCAATCAGTCCTCTTGATGATAATTAAAAATATTTCAAGAGTTATATTAGAAAAATTAAAAAGAAATGGAAAAAAGTGGAGGACTCACAATCTATCAGGCGGATATAGGCCCTGTTCTCCACACTAGACAATATTTTGTATTACAGCATTTAATAGAAAAATATGTAAAAATAAGTGAACAGACAATACATGCACTTTTGTAGATTATTCCTCAGCACTTGATCTCATATCAAGAGAAATATTTTGGACACTACTACTCGAAAGAGGTATTTATTATAACTTGGTATCAATAATTTCACAATTATATTCTGCTAACTGAGCTAATATCAGGATGGGTAGCAAGAAAGGAATTTCAGCAACATTTAAAATCAGCAGAGAGGTAAGGCAAGGTTGCATTCTTGCACCACTTTTGTTTTCGTTGTATATCGATCAGATGTTAAAAGACAGTGCTAAAGAATTTGTAGATATACTGAATATACATTCTCATAAGTGCCCGCTTCTAGCTTATGCTGATGACACAGTTATATTTTCATTAACAAAGGCTGGATTATAAAAATATTGATTATATTTCAAAAACACAATAATGTTAAAGTTCAATATAAACAAAACAAAGGTTTTAAATTTCTCAAAGGGACATAAGAAACATTCTACATTTTGGACAATGGGGAAGAGAGACTCAAAAGAGATAAGGGATATACTTATTTAGGAGTCTATTTTAAGAAACTTTAATTGGACACAACATTCTCAAATTTTGACAGATAAAATGAGGAGTACAATGGTGGGGCTTGTGTGTTTCAACATAAAATATGGTGGGATGACTATAAAACCTTTGATACAAGTTATAAAACTGAAATTTGATTCCCAGCTCCTTTATGGGGCTACGGTCTGGGATAAAAGAAACTTAAATAAGGTACTTGTTCCACTATATAAATATTTGCACACAGTATCGAGGGTAGGACATTCCTGTCCTGCTGTTTACCTGAGAGCAGAATTGGGACTCAATAACTTGAAGCTTTAGTAGAGTCCAGGAAAGTAAACTACTGGATTACACTTACTAGAAAGGAAGAAACTTCTTTAGAATACATCACCCTAAAAGGAAAGAAAAGTGGCATGACATGGGAATTAAATACGATATTTGGTTTACAAAACTAATGAAAATATTGAGGGAAAATAATTTGAAAAATCTTAAAAGAGTAACAGAAAAAGGGATTATGCTTAGTTTTAAATATAAAGCATATACTACAAAGAAAATTGTAAATAGTTGGATTGCAAAAGATTTACAATTAATCAAACAATCACATTACTCTAAATGGTTTTCAGAAACAATTATTACTTTGGTTTTAAACCTTATCTAGAGATTCTGACAGACATCAAGTTGAGAATTATATTCTGCAGCTATAAGTTCGAACAAGCTAAAAGCAATGTGCTACTTTTTCAATATAAAACAAAAGGATGTACTTCCCAATTGTGATTGTTCTAGGGGAGGTGAGGAAAACCAGATACATGTATTATGGTTCTGCATCTTGTATCTGGTTCAAAGGGCATACTGGTTGAGTCTCTTCTTAAACAGTATGTATCCAACAGACAAAAGTTTATTAACTGACATTTTTTCCATACTGAAGATGCTTGGTCCATAGAGTGCCTTGCAACTGTAAGTTCCTAATAGCAGTTTATAAAGTTAGAAGAAAGATGAATATTATATGATAGGACATAATTTATGTGATCCTTGATATTTAAAAAGGGGGTCCCTTATGTATTGTGATATCTTTGTGATTTTAATAATTGAAAATCTGTAAATAATATCTATATATCATTTGTAGACTTTTGTATTTTAACGTTGTAAGGCTTTTAGCCACACAAGAAAAAATTACTTACCATAGTAATCTTGTTTCTTCCAAGTGATACTCAGGTATTTATAACTTTATGCAGTTAGCCTTCTAAGTAGAACTGCCCAGAGAGAATTTGGAACATCTGCAAATGATAGAATCTTTTGCATGAGCCACTTTTCAAATGCAGCCTTATACTAACTGCCTTAGTTCTAACCCCTCAGATTTTCTGGAAGCCTAGAAAGACAGGCCCATGAGGATTAAGTGTAATAATGATAATTACAATAATAATAATCTTAATAATAACACACTATAAATCATACTAATAATAGAGGGAGCTTCCTTAACACTCAAAAGGGGCCTCCAACTGGAGGCATAACATATGAATGAATACCTTGAATGTCCAAAATCACCTGAAAAGGAGAGGGGGACAACAATGGTGAACACAATCACAACATGTGTGCCAGAAACGGCATGTAAACCTCTGATAGCTCAGTATTCAGGGAGTGCATAGGCTACAGGTTCCAGAAGGAGGTAGGTAGGATATGTTATGAATACCTGAGAATCACTTGGAAGAAACAAGATTACTATGGTAGTAATTTTTCTTCTAACCCCAGTAATACAGGTATTCATAACTTTATGTAGACTACTAAGCAGTACCTTTGGAGGTGGTACAGAATCTTATTTTTGTGAACAGACTTGCAGAACTGTTGTGTCGAACCTGGCATCATCTCCTGAGAGAATATCCAGACTGTAATGCTTTGTAAAGGTGTGTACTATTTTCCAGGTAGCTGCTTTACAGATGTCCACCAGGGAACATCCCTGACAGCTGCTGTGGTAGCAACGGTGACTCTTGTGGAATGGGCCATCAACCCTGTTGTGGGCTCCATTCCAATATTAGAATAACAAAATCTGAAAATGCTGAACTATCCAGTGAGAAATGAATCTTTTGAAGCTGGGTTACCTTTCTCACATTCTAATAGGTCAGGAACAGCTGTTTCTGTCCTGCCTATGGACTTTAGTGGTTGTCAAGTAACAGCTAAAAGCTCTTTTGATGTCCAGACTATAAAGACTCTTTTCACCAGAACTAAAGTGTTCAGTGAAAAAGATAGATGAGATGCGCAAACTGGGTGGACCAGGGCCTTATCTGCAGACACTGTCTATGTATGTATGTATCTATGTATTTATGTACAATGGTTTCATTCAAATGGGAATCAAAAGTCATTTAAAGGAGAAACTCCTTGTTCGCTCCAAGAATAATGTTGTCTCTGTGGAATGAAATGTGGTCCTGTTCAATGCAGACAGACTTGAGCTCACTGATTCTTGTGGCAGAAATCATTACCACAAGGAAAAATATATATTTTTTAAGATATTTCAAATAAGTTGAAAACATAGGCTCAAAAAGGGGAACCCATAAGCCTAATTATGCACACATCTAGGTCCCTTGCTTGTACTCGTTCCTGTGAGGGGGTGTAAATGGACCAGGCCTTTAAAGAACCCTTTAAAGATAGGGTCTGAGGCTTGAAAAACATTCTGTTCAACTGAGAAGTAAATAGATGCTGAGACCAGGTGGACCTTTAAGGTACTGGTCTGCAAGTCCAGTGAAAGTAAATAAGTAAAACAGTCTATACAACTGAACACCAGCCTGTGCTGATACTGTATGTGCTAGACCCTAAAAGAGCCTCTTGAGACTAGGATCTGAGGCCATTAGAACATTTTGTTTAACTAATATGCAAGCAGATGCTGCAACTAGGTTGACCTTGAGGATGCTGGACTTCAAGTCTAATGAATATGAAAAGGTAGGTTAGTCAAGCACTGCTTGATTCCAGCATGCTGGAAACCATTTTCTGGTTGAACACCAATACTAAACCTTTTTCCTTCTGAAGCATACAGTTTCTTAATGGAGGGCTTCCTGTAACCATATAACATGTCCAAGACACTGTGAAAAAGATGCAAGGCTGCATATTGCACATTAGGCCCTCAAGAGACATGACTTGGGTCTGAGTGGACCTAAGGTTTGGGCACAGAAGCCTCCCAGTTGGAGGTTAGCAGGTTGTGCTCTGAGAAAAGTGTATTGGTTTGGAACCAGACGGGAGAGTAGCATGTCTGCCTGGCCCAGTCTGGCATTATCAAGACCACTGATGCTGGCTGGGACCTGAGCTTGAGAAATGCATTGTATGCCAGAGTGAAGGAAGGAAAGTGAGCAGGTGCTTCCTTGGCTAACTCAGAACTGGAGAATCCAGGGGCATTGGTCCTGTATCTGTTGTCTCAGTACTGTGGCAGGTGGTGGTTAGGTGGGATGAACAGGTCTACCTCTGGTATGCCCCACCTCCTGAAGATGACTTGCACTGTAATAATAATAATATAATAATATTCTGTATTTAATGCCTTTCAAAAATCAAGGCAGAACAAATTATAAAATCACACCATAATAAAACATTACAATACAAATTAATAATACATCACATCAGACAGCATAATAAAATAGTAAAATCAAACCAGATCAACCTCTTTGATCAGCCACCACCTGACTATTCGAGGCCCATTCCTGATGGGACTGGTTGATCTGAGTAAGGGTATCTGCCAAGGTGGTGTTTCTATCTGGCAACTGAATATCCTACAGGGACATTTGGAACATGTTAGACTCCATATTTTGTAAGTCCTGAACAGGAGGGGCTTAACCTTGTCCCTCCCTATTTGTGGATGTAATGCATTTTGGTGGTATTGTCTGTTCTGACCTGTACCACCTTTGTAGTAGTTGTGTGAAGACCTTAGTGCAGTAGCACTACTCTTAGCCCTGCAGGTTTATGTGCAGGAGTGAATCTGTACTTTACCATGTACCTTGGGTGGTGGGGACCCCAAGATGAGTGCCCCACTCTAGCAGGGATACATCTGTTGTCAGAAACTGATAGGGCTCTTGCTGAAAAGAAGAAGTACCTTCCATTAGATTGGTTCCTCTTTTCCTCCACTGGAGGCCTGTAACAATGTCCTCACTACTATAATTAGTTTTAAAAGATGGTCCTGTCTTGGACACCATTGAGCCATGAGGTGACATTGAATGACTCTGGTCTGTAACCTGAATCCCAAGACTGTGCCAGTGGCTGGTGCCATGTGGCCAGTAGCTGAAGAAACTGCCTTGCAATTTTTGGTTTGTTCAGCCTGAATGAGCCCGCTATTAGTGGAGTACTTCTTGCCCTGCATAGGGCAGGTAGACCCTACCTTGCAGGTATTTAGCTCTGCTCCTATGAACTGGAGTGCTTGAGCAGGCTGAAGGTCAAGCTTTCTTTAGATTTAACAAGTACCCTAGAGAGTTCAGGAGACTCTAGGTGAGTTGCAAACTCACTTGCCGGAGTGATCCTACAACCACCAGCCAGTCATCTAGATATGAGGAAACTGTGACACCTTATCTTTGAAGGTGCTCCAACCATTGCTTACACTCCTAGAGAGTGACCTGATGAGAGTCTGAACCTGAACTGCTTTCTGTGAGACTCCTTATGGGACTGTGGAAATAATTTAAATACAGTATGCCAGGAACCCTTTAGGTTTTTCCTGGGGTTTGACATGCTTCGCCTTTTGGTTTTTGTGGAGAGGACCAGAGAAACAGCCGGCCACTCACCCCCTTTTTAAAACCTGAATCACCCTTCTCAGTGATGTGTAAGTAAGAGACAGCAGTTTCACATGCAGATTTGGAGGGTGTTGTCTGGTCAGAGCCTGAAGTGCCCTTATTTGGTCTCTTTTGCAAACTTTTTAATACTTTTTCCACTGTTTTAGTGGAAGGAAATTGAGCTCAGAAACTCTGACTCACTACATCCAGGACCACTTGTCTGTAGTGCTTGAAATACCATTGCTGTGGCTACTGCTGATACTGAGGTGCAGCCCCAGCCTGATAGAAACAAAGGGGCTTGCTATGGTGTATATATCCACCTTTTCATGTATGCCTTTATCTTTCTCCAAAGAGGAATTACCCTCGACTGGAAAGTCTATAACCTTGGTTTGAGTATCCTGAGTTAGGTCTGTGACTCATAGCCAGGCAAACCTCCTTGTTATTCATCTGGCAGCAGCCACTGAACTGTTATTTGGCTGCTCTCAAACCAAATTTAGCTGTTTCAGCTAGATCAGAAGACATGGGAGTCTGGGACTTGGTTGACATAGCAGGCCGACTACCACAGTGCCTTTGGTATTGACATAGGCTTGAAATGTGTACCTGCCTGATGGCCAAGGCACCTGATAAATATATCATTTTAAGCTATGTTGTCAATTTTTCCCGGAATCCTTGTTAAGAGGACAGGATGCCAGGGGTATCTTTGCCTTGTCACAGGTTGTCACTTTAACCACTCCTTGTGGACAGGGTGGGGAATAAGAAAAATTACCTGCCATAGTAATTGTCTTTCTTCCCAGTGATGCTCAGATATTCATAACTTTGTGCAGTCAGCCTGGTGGGTTGGACTGCCCTTTGAGATGGAACACATGCAAATGATGGAATTTTTGCACGTGAGCATCTTTCAAATACTGCCTCTACCAACTGTAGTGTTCTAACCCCTTTAGATCTGTAAGAAGCCTGGAAGTCAGGCATTATGAAAAATCCAACAGCTAATTTTAATAATTTTTAGGGTTACCCTAATAAACAGAATTACCAAAAACCTCTTAAGGAGGAACTACATCAAATAAACAATAGTGTTCAATGAGAAAACTATTAAGACAAACAGAAAAACCTCTGTTTAAATCTATTTGGTATAGAGAAGTGTACCCAGAAGGGTATGGCCATGTGGCACTTGCATGCGGAGTGCAGAGGCTGAAGTTCTGAAGGGAAGATGGAGGAGTTATGATATCGAGCATCACTGGAAGAAAGAAGATTACTAAGGTAAGTAATTTTTTTCTTCTAACCCCAGTAATGCTCAGGATATTCATAACTCTGTAGACTACTGCCAGTACCCAGAAGTGGGCACAGAACTTATTTTGAAACAGATTCTGCACGACTGCTGTGCCAACCTGTATCACTTCTGGACAAAACATCCAAGTTGTAATGCTTTGTAAAGGTGTGTACTGATTTCCAGGTAGCTGCTTTACAAATTTCCAATAATGGAACCTCCTAGCAGCTGCAAGACTGGCGGCTGTTCCTCTTGTCGAGTGTGCCCTCAGCTCAGCTGGGACTCCCTACCTGCTCTAGTGTAGCAGAATTGAATACACTGGACAATCCATTGAGAAATGAATCTTTTGAGGCTGGTTTGCCCATTCCGACATCCCCATATGTAAGGAAAAGTTGTTTCTGTCTTGCCTATGGCCCTTAGTAGCTGTTTGTAATAGCTGAGAGCTCTTTTCACATCCAAACTGTGGAGTCTTCTTTCACCAGAGCTTGTATGGTCTGTGAAAAGACACACAGAGTTATTGACTGGTTCAGATGAAAGTCTGAAATGACCTTGGGAAGGAATTGTCTGTTCTGAGGACTACCTTATCTATGTGAAAGGAGATGTAGTCCTGGTCAACACAGAGAGCCTGAAGCTTGCTGATTCTTCTTGCTGAGGTAATTGCTACCAGAAAACTATTTTCCAGGTAACATATTTTAAATGGGTTGTAGCCATGGGCTCAAAAGGAGCCCTCATTAATCTGGCTATACATATATTAAGATCCCAAGCTGGCACTGGTGCCCTGTGGGAGGATGCAAATGTATCAGGCCTTTAAAAATATTTTGAAATGGGATCTGATGCTACTGACACCTTTGTCCTAGCAGAAAGATATGCAGACACTGCTGCAAGATGAACCCTTAGAGAAATGGGTTGTAGACCTTGTGAATGTAAGTGAGTCAGATAATCCAACACCACTGAGACTCCTGCATCATTTGGGGTGAAATTCCTACCAGAGCACCTAAAGAAAATCTCTTCCACTCAGCAGAATATGTTTTCTTAGTGGAGGCTTGCTATAACCTTTCAAGATAGTTAATACCGCTTCAGAAAGGTTTAAGTCTGCATACTCTAATTCCTCAGGAGCCATGCCTTGAGGTGAAGGGACCTGAGATTTGGGTAAAACAATGTTCCTTGATTGGAGATCAGGAGATTGTGCCTGAGAGGCAAACTTATTGGTTTGCTCACTGACATGGAGAGCAGAAGAGAGTACCGTGGCTGCCTGGGCCAATCTGGAGCTATCAAGATCAGAGAAGCTGAGAGGGATTTGAGCTTCAGTAGTACTCTGAAACCAGAGGAAAGGGGAGGCATAAAGAAACTTGACTGACTAGTCCAGTACCAGGGCATCCAGAGGATTGTGCCCTGGGCCGTGGTCTGCAGCAATACTGAGGCAACTGGTGGTTCTGGTGGGATGCGAACAAGTCTATCTCTGGAATGCCCCACCTCCTGAAAATTACTTGTACCACCTGCTTGTTCAGTGTCCATTCATGATGGGACTGACTGATTCTACTCAGTGTGTCTGCCAAGGTATTGTCCTTTCCTGGCAGATGGACTGCTTGAGGGACACCTTTAGAGAATACGCCAGATTCCAAATTTTCATGGCTTCTGTGCATAGGGGACCTAATCTGGTGCCTCCTGCTTGTTTATGTAGTACATAGTGGTGGTATTGTCTGTTCTGACCTGTACCACCTTGTCCATCACCAGTGTAGAGAAAACTTTAGTGACAGCCACACTGAGTTCCAGCAAGTTTATATGCTGAAGAGACTCTGCTTTCTGTCCAGGTACACTGAGTTGTGTGCTCCACAGATGGGCGCCCAGCCCAGAAGGGATGCATCTGTCGAGGACTAGTGAAGGATCCTCTTCTGAAAACGGGCTCCTTGCCTTAGGTTGGATTCCTTTTCTGCCACAAAGGGTTTGTAACAGTGCCCTTGTCACTGGAATGTTTTGAAAAGGATCTTTTTCTAACTCCAATAATTCCTGAATTGAAACTGGATGTCTCTCATGTGAAACCACTGTGCCTGTGGATGCAGCCATATGACCCAAGAGCTACAGGAATTGCCTGGCTGTTTTTGCCTGTGCAACTTGAAGGAATTTGCTGTGGCCTGAAGGCTTTGCACCCTGTCCAGTAGCAAAAGGCCCTGGCCTGTAGAGTACTGATCTCTGCCCCATGAACTGTAAAGTCTTGTAGATGTTAAGACAGATTTTTTCTAGTTTATTATGAAACCCAAGGACTCAAAAGATCTTGTGTGAGCTTTAGAGGTTCTGACTTATTCTGGTGATTTGCCCACCACCAGCCAGTTGTCCAGATATGGGAAAACAGTCACTCCCTTTGTCTTCAAGAAATGCCACAACAGTTGCTAGGCATTTTGTAAACACCCTTGGTGCAGAGGAAAGGCCAAGGGCCGGTTCAAACTGATAATGACCTGATGGGAGTCTGAATCTGAGATATTTCCTGAAATATTTTTATGGGATGTGAAAATAGGCATCTTGTAAGTCCAGAGATGCCAGCCAGTCCCTTTTGGGTTGTTGGCAGAATCCGAGCTAAAGTTACCATTTTGAACTTTGGCTTTTTCAGGTGCTTGTTTAAAGCTCTGAGATCCAAAATTGGCCACCACTCCCCATTATTCTTTGTTGTTAGGAAGTATCTGGAGTAAAACCTTTTCCTCTCAGGGTTGTAGAAACTGGTTCCACTCCTCTGAGCTGTAGCAGCTTTTGAACCTCTGCCTTTAGCAATGAAGTTTGTGCTAGGGAGAAGAGATGGAAACCCTGGAATTTTTTTGAGGAAGAAATTTGAAGTCCAGAGACAAACCTTTGCCCACTACCTCCAACACCCACTTGTCTGTGGTGATGGTTGACCAAAGGTGACGGAAATGGGACAGTCTGCCTTTGATAGGTAGGGAGGAGGTGGCCTGCATCTTAGGGGTTCTGTTTAGGCTGGGGCTGAGGTAGTTCTTGAGACCCTGCCCTAGAGCCCTTCTACCCCTACCCATAGAGTAGCCCTGTTGGGGGTACTGCTGGTATTGGGGCATGAGCTACTGGCTGTAAAAGGTCTTGTCATGAAAGAGTGACCTCTGCCCCCTTCCATAGGGCCTGGTGGATGAAGAAGCTCTGTCTCTGGCAGAGTTGCTTCTATAAGTAGCCTTATATTCATCCACCTTTCTTATAGGCCACTGTGGATTCCCCAAAAGAGAATTTCTTCTAATGGAAAATCCAGGGCCTTCGATTGGGTATCCTGAGTGAGGTTTGTAGCCCTAGCCAAGCAAACCTCCTCTGAGCCATCGTAGTTAGCATCCATCTGGCTGCAGTGTCATTCGAATCAGCAGCCATCTGGAACTGGTACTTAGCCGCCTAGCCCAAACCTGGTAGTTTCAGCCACGCCATCTGACAAGGGTGAGGTGGCTTTCATGGACATTGCCAGTACTGACTGCCACAGGATTTCTGATACTGGGCAGCATAAGCTTGGAATGTAGTTTGTCTCATGGCCAGTAAGGCTGACAATAGCCTTTTCTGGCCATACTGTCAATTTTCTGGAGTCCTTGTCCTGTGAATGTGAGGACAGAGGTACTTTTGATTTATCACAGGTTGCCTGTTGTATTACCCTTGATGGTCAGGATGGGAGAAGAGGAAGTTAGCCCTCCCTATCCAACTGGTGCTTTTTGTCTATTCTCATGTCTATTGGAGGAATAGAATTAGGGTCTGCCGGAGCTTCATAGCATCCTTCTTGAAAATGTATATACTGGGAGGAGGAGGGCCTTTGTGGGTGTTAAACCCATGATACTAAGGTACTCAATTTCCTCCTCATCCTCCACTTGCTCTGTTGTGGCGATATCTAAGGCATCTGCCATTTTCCTTACAAAGGAAAAGTGGGTGGAAAAATCCTCAGACACTCTGGGAGGTGAGCCAAAATCCTGCTCAGGGGACACATCTGGAGGGATAGGTTCATCCTCCTCATAAGGCTCATCATCCTCTTCAAAAAATAGTTGCTCGTGCAGAGGGCAACACAGTACTAGCAACCTGGGGACCCTGTGAGAGGGCAGGAGACTGAGGAATGATGCTCTGCAGAGCCTGAATAATTTTGAATGCCTGAGCTATCTCTTGAGCTGAAGGCATTGCAGACACCTCATGCAGAAGTCCCTGGGTTAGCAGGATAGGGTTCTGCATGTTTAAGTTTCTTTTTTTCTTTGAAGGAACTGGAGAGTCAGCCAGTTCTTTTCCTCTTTGCCCCTTTTTGTCTGTATCAGGGGCAGGGATAGTAGCACTTTTGGGTTCAGCCACAACAGACTGATGTGTCAGCTGGTCAGAGACTGAGGGACCCCTAGGAAACTTTTTGAGCCATTCAAGGCACTTTTCCACAGTTTTATCTGGAAAAGTTTTACATATCTCACATTGCTGGTCCAAATGTTCGAAACCCAGACAAGCTACACATAAGGTGTGCTTGTCTGCCTTGGAAACACATCTCCACACTTTAAAGTTTTTAAACCCGGCTCCCGGTTCTCTTCTTAGGTTTCTCTGCTATGGTGAGAAGCAAGAGGAAAAACACCAACCGCTAAATAATAGATACTGCTGCTTTTTAAACTGCTTTTATATATATATATATATATATATATATATTTTTCATGATCGGTTCTGGAACTGATAAGGAACCAGAGGAACCGAGCAGGAGATGAAATATGAACCGTTCCTGGTTCTGTATCCGATAAACGATATTACAAATAAGTTTGTAGGACCAAAAGCTAGTGAAAATAATATAGACTCTTTAGTCAGAGAACCCAAATTAAACTAAACTAACTCAGATCCCTCACGGTTATGCCGAACTGCAAGGAACCGAAAAACAACTACTTCAATAATAAACTAGATCTAAACTGACAATCAGTAGAGTCAGCCCTGTTCATCCCCTCCTACCTCTCCTCGAAGCTCAACATTCTATGCCTGGCATAGAATTAACCCTACCCTCCCGAGCAGTTCGAGTGCTGAGGCTAACTGTATATAGTCAGAATACAGCAAGACTTCATGTTGTTTGAAGGGTTAGGAGCACTGCCCTGAGTTCCAGAAGTTCCAGAAGATTGATGTGAAGGAAGGACTCCTGCTGAGACCAAACGCCTTATGCAGTGAGGGCTCATAGATGGGCTTCACACCCCAGGAGAGAGGCATCCGTAGTCAGGACCAGCGAGGGTGTCTGACTGAGGAATGGTACACCCTGCCTGAGATTGTCCTGATCTAACCAACACTGGAGAGCCTGACAAGAGTCTGAGTCACTGGAATCAGTTTCTTGAGACAGTCTCTTTTTGGAACCAAAAGATCTCAGGTGGAACTGAATGTCTCTCATCTGAAATCTTGCTCCTTGAACCACTGCTGTGGAAGCTACCATCTAGCCTAGGAGTTGAAGAAAATGTCTGGCTGGACAAGACACTAGGGGTCAGAATGAGGAAGCCAGATTTACCAGGGCTCTTCCCTCGAAACTGGGAGGAAGGCCTTTGCTTGAATACTAGCTAGCGCTACACCTATGAAGGTGAGGAGTTGTACTGGTTCGAGAACTGACTTGGATAGATTTAGAAAGAACCCTGAGAGCTGATAAGATTCTGGGTAACCTCTAGAGCTGAATTGACTTGGTCTGAGGACTGGCCTACAATCAGCCAGTCATCTAGATAAGGAAGACAGAGATCCCTGCCTTCTGGGGTAGGCCACCTCTACTGCAAGGCTCTTCTTGAACACTCTTGAAGCTGATGTCAGGCCAAATGGCATGGCCTTGAACTGATAATGGCCTGATGGCAACTCAAACCTGAGGAATTTTCTGTGGGAGCAATGTATAGGTATATGGAAATAGGCATCCATGAGATCCAGGGAGGCTAGCCAGTCTCCTGGTCTGAAAGAGGGAAGAATTATTCCCAGAGTCACCATTTTGAATGTTGGCTTTGTGATATGTTTGTTCAGACCTCTCAGGTCTAGGATGGGTTGCCATCTCGTGTCTTTTTGGGTTAGGAAGTACCTGGAATACAGACTTTTACCCTTGTGATGAGAAGGAAGAAAAATTACTCACCTTAGTAACTGTGTTTCTTCTAATGGAGTCTTGCTGTACTCTGACATATGCAGTTAGCCACAGCACTTGAACTGCCCCAGAGATGAATGAGTTAACTCTATGCAGAAGCATAGAATGTTGAGCTCATGCTTGGATTTCAAACCTCTGTCTGGGAGTCACGTGATGCAGAGCACTAGGTAGCTGCCTTTCTCTAGAGCTCCGACTGCCCGACCTCTTAAATAGTGAATAAAACCATTATCTGCATTTGGATAACTTGGCTCTTCTCTTTTACCCACAGGAGAGAGGTACACTCATTTGGCTGACTCTGATGGAAGTGGAGATGAAGAAAGCCATGCTGAGACATACCCCACCGCTTCCTCTGAGAAGGCCTAAAAAAATTCAAGGCCTCATCTGCTCACCAGACCCTGACTGCAGCAGATGGCACGGAAGTCGAACCGCCACCTTAGCCAGATTTTTAGAAGAATTTCAACCTTTAACGTTGAAATGAAGGAGTTCACTGGGGTAACTCATGCTCTGGAAGACCTTTCACAGCAGACGTCCGACAACGAGACCCACATTCATTCCTAGAAGGAAGGAGTGAGAGGTTGGAACCTGATCTAGTGGCTATGAGGCAGCATATTTCCAAGCTTGAAATAAAAGTTGAAGATTTAGAAGGTCATAGCCACAATAACGCCGGTCATTATTGGCTTACCAGAGAAGGAGGAGGAGCAGACCAGATCAGTTTGTGCAGAAGTTAGTAGAGAGAATTACTGGGCCATCACTGTTTGGGCATGCCTATATAATAGAGAGGGCTCACCGAGCCTTGCGACTTCACCTCAAGGAACCCCCCGCGCACCTTCATCCTCCATTTTCTTAATTATCAGGAGCGCCATCGCTTTCTTATGAGAATCAAAGATATAAAGGTGCTGCAGTGGGAGGGGTGAAGTTAAGAGTTGTTCAAGACCTGCCCTTAACAGTCCGGCAAAAGAAAGCATCGCTCCATCCAATGGTTAGAAAGCTAATTGCAGTGGGCATTAAATTTAAAATGGGCTACCCTGCTAAGTTCCAAGTTCTGTTGAGGGGTTCCTGGAGTGCCCTACGAATGCAGAAGCAGCGCAATTGCCCTCAAAGCAGCGCTACTGGACCTATTTAAAATCCCTGAGTCTAACATGGGGCTTCTGTTGGTTAAGGATGGTCCTGGGTTGCTAACTTCTGCCTGCTTCAGCAATGAGTTGTCGGATGTGTCCTATAGTTCTTCCAGTGATTTGGACAAGTGCTTTTGCAGAGAGTTAAGGGATGCATGGACGCTTTCTCCTCCCTGCTTATAATTCGGGTCCCTCTTCTTATTTGACACTGCCTTCTGATTGGTACCTGTTGTTCTGTTTGTGGCTGCAGCTGGTTCCTTGTGTTGATGGGTTTGATTCTTGCATCCGATGATGCACCAAATTAAAGGAATCCTAGGAATCTGGTCATGTGTCCAGCAGAGGAAGGTCCCAGTGCCAAGGCATAACACGACTGCTGCTGGCGTATGCGATCACTAGATGGAGCAGAGACGCGTTGTTGCTCTTAATGAATGCCTCAGCATAAGCCCATCCTGCACAAAGACACTGGCATTTGTATGCAGCATGAATGGGACTTTCAGGCTTGTTTTTATCTCTTTTTAAGGGGAGGTCAGAATCCTGGTTCAGGGGTGGGTAACCCAGAGGGCCATTTGTGGTTATTTGTCTGCTTGGGAGGAGTAGGTTGTTTTCTTTTTTCCTTCTTTCCTAGCTGCAAGCACTTGTCAGTTTGATTGTGGGACTGGATGAGTATGTGTTTTATAAGGAGTCTATGGTAAAACTCATAAAACGTGGGAGTAAATATTACTGTAATAGATAGGGAGAAGCTGATGATGGGGAGATGTTGCTAGAATTTGTTTTGGTAATGTCAAGGGAGGGAGTTAGATAGATATTTAGGTAAGATTACTTGCTAGCTATTACTGTTATTTGTTCTGACACCTTGTTGGTAAGTTCTAGACAATTGCTGACTGTTAAGACAGCCTTTTTCTTTTTATGTGTTACAAGAACAACAAAGGTGATAACTTGTATGGGCTTTATAATTTATATGTGGTGTGGGAGGGCAGGTGGAAGGAGGAGGTGGCAATACTGTGTGGGCGGTTGTCATGGACCATAGTAGATCGGAAGGGTTTGGGTGGAGGGAAAGAGGGTTTTGGGGTATTTGTTGGTATAGTGTGAGGAGGGTTTGGGTTAAGGGTATTTGGTATGGCGGTGGGAGGGTAATGGGAGGGAAGCACAGCACACATAAGGCTTGGGAAAGGGAAGGAGGGTTCGGTTATACAGAGTATTATGGATATAGTGTTTATGGGTGATTAAGTAATGGCCAGAGATATTAGATTTATTAGCTGGAATGTAAAGGGAGCTTGTCGTAAGTCTTAAGCAATATAAGATTTTAAAACACTTAGTTTATGTGAAAGCGGATATAATGTTTATTCAAGAGACCCACTTACTTAATAGTGAAGTCAACCATATGAGGAGGTTACAGGTGGGCCAGGTATTTGCATCGGAAGGAATACTCAGAGTAGAGGAGTGATGGTGATGATTCATAGGTCTGTCCTGTTAAACCACTTCAAATAATCCAAGATACATTAGGAGATATGTTTTTATAAGAGGCAACCTGCACACTCTGGAAATAATGTTGGGGTCTATTTACGGCCCTAATGTTGACACCCCAGGCTTTTTTGTGCAGATAATGGAAGTACTCACACCATTCCTAAATATGCCCATTATTATAGGGGGGACCTAAATTTAGTAATGGAAGCGTCAATAGACAGATCAGGGCCTTTCAGAAAGGGTCTCTCTCCTGCCCAAAGAGCGGTCAGGAATTGTTAGACCAAATTGGTCTCTGCGATGTATGGAGAATTCTTCACCTGAAAGACCTGGAATTCACCTTCACCTCCCAAGTGCATGGCACCAGGTCTAGGACTGACTATGTCCTGATTTCGAGTACTCTCGTATCAGGTGTACTGGATGCGGTATAGCGGCTGGGTTATCCTCCGATCATTCGGTTGTTACTTGCTTAATATCATTTCCTTCTCCTAAAAGGGGCAGATGGAAGCTTAATAATCAGTTGCTAAAAGACCCGTAAGTTGTTAAATTTATCTCCTCCCAGATAACAGAGTTTATATCTCATCAATTACAACTCCACCAGATGACCTGATATGGAGTGGGGCACTCAAGGTATAGTTGAGGGGATCTTTATAGGGTTGTCCTCTTGGAGAAAGCAAGAGAGAGAGAGAAGCAGATCTCAAATACTTTCTCAGATCTGAGAAAAGGAGGCTAGGATCTTTTCCTTCTTGTCTGAAGAATATAGGCAGGACTTAACTAAATTATGGGATTCAATCTCAGTTTGCTAGGGAGCAGGCTGAGTGGGCTATTATCAAAACAAGGGCGTGTATTCCAACCAAGGGGAGAAAGCAGGCTCGATGTTGGCTAGACGAGTAAAACAATTGGAATCTGCTAGATTAGTTGCGCTATTCACTCAATTTGATGGCTCTATTAAAACATCACCTAAGGAAATTTTAGGCGAATTCAAAAATACTTTGAGAGAAGTTATATGGGGCATTGAATGATCCTCCATCTGAAGAGAAACTGCAGCATTATTTAGGTGGGTTGAACTTGCCTTCTCTATCGGAGTATCATCAGACTAGGCTTACAGCTGCTATAACACAAGGGAAATAGAACATGTCATTAAGTACCTCCTTTGATAAAACCCCAGGCCCAGGCGGTTTTCTGCTAATTTCTATAAAGTTTTTCTAAAGAATTAATCCTTCTTTGTTGAGCTTGTTTCAATATATACTAAGTGGGCTGGCAACGGATGTCTCATTGTTTGAGGCGTTAATAGTACTTTTACCCAAACCAGATAAACCCCAGACTCTGTGTCAAGCTATAGACCCATTTCACTCCTTAATCATGATATTAAAATTTTATGAAATTATTGGCAGATCGTGTAGGGAATCTCTTCCCAAGTTAATTGGGGCAGAGCAAGTGAGATTTATGAAGGGAGATCTTTAGTGGACCACTTAGGACTCTGGCACATGTTTTCCTCGGTCTCCAGGAAGGCTGACCATCCTATGGTTTTAGTTTCTCTGGACGCTGAGAAGGCATTTGATAGGGTCCACTGGAGATATCTTCCAACCGCTTTTGAATCATTTGGTTTCCGGAATTCGGTCATGGATTTGCTCTATTTATAAATTCCGTCTGCAAGAATTTCCTGTAACGGCATTATCTCAGACCCCTTGAAGCTGTTTGTGGGTACTAGGCAAGGTTGTCCATTGTCCCCACTTCTTTTCAATTATACTTGGAGCCTCTTATTAGGTGGATCATGCAAGCCCAGGAGGTTCAGGGTATTCAGGTGAATGGGTACACTACTAAGCTATCTCATGCACTTGAGATGACCTATAGCTCCAAATTTCCTATCCAGTCTCTTTCATTCCTGCCTTATTAGAAATTATTCAGGGATTTACTGAAGTTGCTAATTACAAATTTAACATTGGAAAAACACTGGTATACCCCTGAATCATAAAACTTTAAAACAAGAGATCACTGCATTTGGGTTAGCTTGAGTGCAGATGCAAAAATATCTAGGGCTTACCCTTACAAGATCACTGGCCCGTACACAACAGTTAAACTTAGATTCTCTGGTTCATGTGATTGAAACAGACCTTAAAAGATGGGCTTCGCTTCCACCTCGATGTGGGAAAATCAGCTTAGTTAAAATGAATGTATTTCTCCATTTGTTTTACAATAAATATGTTAAATGCTTGACTCCTTTAAAATGGTTCAGGAAAATTCATGGTATAATTGCGGATTTATCTGGAATTATAGAAGCCAGAATGGCTTATCATAAATTAGCTGCTCCCAAGTCAATTAGGGGGTTGAATTGCCTCATATAGGGTTGTATTATTGGGCTAGCCATGCAAATAAGTACCTTAGATGGATGAAGCCAGTCGATCCCTGGAGCAAGGTACTTTATGTTCCATTTTGGTAAAGGTGGAGATATCCCATATACTCGAGCTAGGCCTATCTCCCAGGGCCTTGTTGCATTGCAATCCAAGCTCTCTACCCATGGCCCTCCGAAATTCTCCTATTGAGATATCCATTAGAGTTCACTCGCAGTTATGTGCCTTTTTGAAATATAGTCACGCCAAAGACCCATCTCAACCATTAAAGGGCAATCTCAACCTTCAATTGATGGTAAACCCATTAGGGTAATTGGCTCCCACAATTGGAGGATGGCCTAGTTGGTGATCTAATTTGCAGAAGGGCACTGGCTCATCAGCTGAAATTTTGAATAAATTTCAAATCCCACAAGCTGACATATTCAAAGTTTTCCAACTCGCATCTCCTGGTTAAGGGACTGGGCATAATTTCCCAATCACTCCATCACCGAGCTTCCATATAGAAATAGGACCATTAGCAGGAATGGCTCATGCTGTTTCCAGCATATATAGCATGCTCTGTAGCTGGGTTCATTCTCAAAACTTGGCTCCAGTGAGTTACTGGTCCTCACTTTTTCAGATACAGAGCCTGACTGGACGATTATTTGGCATAGTTGCCATAAATATATATCGCAAGACAGGCTTAGACTGATGCAATTCAAGTTACTGCATGATATTTATTATTCCCTCTCAGGCTGGCAAAGTTAGGCATAGTGTCCTCCTCCACTTGCTACAGATGCCAGCAGGGTAGTGAGGGATCTGCTTCACATTTTTGGAATTGTTCCAAGGTAGTTCCACTCTGACTAGGATTAGATAAGAGATGGATCCCTTACTGGGTCAGAATGATCTGTTTACTGTGGAGATATGTTTGTTAGGGATGTTTCCACAATTTCTGTAAGGAATAGGAAGTACCATATTAGCCTGATTTCCGCTTCAATTAAGAAGGTGGTCCTGAGGCACTGGAAGGATAACCTCAGAAATTACCTATAGCGAGTGGCTACAAGAGTTACTTGCTAATCTCAGAACGGAAAGAGTCATTGCTAGCCTCCAGAACAAGCTACCAAAGTTTAATCTGATTTGGGGCCCCTATATACCTTGTATTCTTTACCATCCAAGCAGTGATTCTTCCCTATTTTAATAGTATAGGTCGAGGATATGTGTTGCTGGGATTTTGGGGAAGAGGATGGGGTGGGGTGGATTTGGTAGGGGTGAATACATCCTGGCAATGTCATGCTCAAGTACTGATGTAATTATTATGTACTTTATAGTTGGATGTATTCTTTGTTGTGAAAAATTTTAATAAAATTTGAATGGAATAAAAAAACCTCTGTCTGTGGTGCTTCAGAGTGTAATCTTCAGATTCTTCGTGCAACTAACTGACTACACCTAGTGTGGAAATTGTAAATAATAAACTAACAGGTAAAATTTTGGGTCCCAAAAAGACTTAAGTCGAGAACACAAAATAAATACCAAGTAGTGAACGATATATAACAATATATAAATCAACAAGAACAATAACAACAACCCCACCCAAATGGGGAGGGTGTGGTACACCCATAAGGTGCAAAACTGTACCTGCCAGCCCACATCCCAAAAACTAGGTTCTCAGAGGGGCGGGGGAGGTCATAATACAGCAAGACTCCATTAGAAGAAACACAGTTACTAAGGTGAGTAATTTTTTCTTCAAACAACATGAAGTCATGCTGTATTCTGACATATGCAGACTACCAAGCAGTACCTTCATGGAGGAAGGTACCGAACCTATTTTGGAATAGGCTCTGCAGTACTGCTGTGCCAAACCTAGCATAACTCCTAGCCTGGATATCCAGGAGTAATGCTTGGCGAATGTATGGCAGCTTTGCATATCTCTAGTAATGTATATCTCTGGCAGCAGCCAGAGAAGCTGCTATACCCTTAATTGTGTGGGCCCTCAGGCCTGAGGGAGTGTTTACCTAGTTTGGTATAACAGCCTTGTATACAGGCTACAATCCACCTGGCAATAGTTCTTTAGTAGCTGGTCTACCTTTTCCCACTTCACCATAAGTGTGAAACAATTGAAGACAGCCATTCCTATGTGCCTTAGTACGCTCTATGTAATAGCTAAGTTCTCTTTTAACATTCAAACGGTGTAACCTTCTTTCTCCTGAAGAAGAATGATCAGTGAAAATCACAGGAAGGGACATGGACTGGTTCAGATGGAAATCTGAGACTAATTTGGGTAAGAACCTTCTATTGGTTCTGAGGACCACCTTATCTCTATGGAATGAGATAAAATCAGGTTCAACTGACAGGGCCTGTAATTCACTAATTTGCCTGGCAGAAGTGACAGCTACCAGAAACACAGTTTTCCAGGTCAAGTACTTAAGCTCAGCTGAAGTCAAGGGTTAAGCGTGGGCTGCATAAGCTGAGCAATGCAGATATTGAGATCCCAGGCTGGGGTAGGCTGTCTAAAAGGAGGGTTGATATGAATCAAACCTTTAAAGAACTTTCCAAAGACAGGGTGGGATAGAAACATAGAAACATAGAATTTGACGGCAGATAAGGACTGCTTGGCCTACCCAGTCTGCCCATTTCCTACCTGATGGATAAGCTGCAGATCCTAGTTAACCAGCAGCCTACTTCTTCCTACCCCACCCCTAGAATTGCCTTTATGACTGTCCCATGCATGCTTGAATTCCACCACTGTTTTGACTTCACAACCTCCTCTGAAGGCTGTTCCATACATCCACAACCCTCTCTGTGAAAAAATGCTTCCTTAATTACCTCTGAGCCGCCCCCTTTTATCTTCAAATTGTGCCCCTTGTTCTTGCACACCTCTTTTTTGAAAGATGCTACCCTCTGGACTTTGTTGATTCCCTGAGGCACTTGAAAGTCTCTATCATGTCCCCCTCTCCTCCTTTCCTCGAGGCTATACATATTAAGCTCCTTAAGTCTCTCTTCATATGTCTTCCGTGCAGACCCTGCACCATTTTAGTTGCCCTCCTCTGGACAGCTTCCATCCTGTCTATGTCTTTGCGGAGATTGGGTCTCCAGAACTGCACACAGTACTCCAGATGTGGTCTCACCAGCTGTCTGTACAGAGGATAACTACTTGTTTTCTACTGGTGATGCCTCTCCCTATGCATCACAGTATCCCCCAGCCCTCCTTGCTGCCCTCTCACATTGCTTGCCCACCTTTAGGTCATCTGATATGACTACCCCCAGGTCCCTTTCCATTTTGTTGTTGTTAGTATCTCACCACCCAGTGTGTACTCTTCCCTGGGTTTTGTTCCCCAGGTGCATTACCTTGCACTTCTTAGCATTGAATCTAAGCTGCCATACATTTGACCATTCCTCTAACCTTGCCAAGTCCCTTCTCATCCTTTCCACCCCACTTTGTGCATCAACTCTGTTGCAGATCTTTGTGTCATCTGCAAAGAGACATACTTTTCCTTCCAGTCCTTCTGCAATGTCGCTTATAAAGACATTGAAGAGGACCGGTCCTAATACTGAACTCTGCGGTACCCTACTGCTAACCCCTCTTTTTCAGAGTGGACTCCATTTACTATTACTCTCTGTGTCCTATTCTCCAGCCAATTTTTACCCAGGCTGTCATCTTGGGACCCACTCCCAGGCTGGCTAACCTGTATATTAATCTTTTGTGTGGGACTGTGTCAAATGCCTTGCTAAAGTCTAGGTAGGCCATGTCCACAGCCCCTCCCTGATCAACTACTTTGGTCACCCAGTCAAAGAAATCTATCAGATTTGTCTGGCATGACCTTCCCGCTGGAATTCAGAGAACAGCCCTTCCCTGCTGACAGAAATGCAGAAACAGCTGCTAGGTGAACTTTTAAGTGGCTGGCCTAAGGCCTAAGCCATTAAGGTGAACCAGATAATCTAAGACTGTGGCAATACCTGCAGCATCTTGCAGGATATTCCTGCATGAACACCAAATGCTGAATCTTTCCATTTGGAGTTATAAGTTTTTCTGGTAGAAGGTTTCTGAGAACCCTTGAGGATGTCTAAAACTCCTGAGAGAGATGCAGGCTTGCATACTCTAACTCTTCAAGAGCCAGGCCTTAAGATTGAGAGACTGGAGATTGGGGTACCAGACCCCCAGAGAAGGTTAAAGATTGTGTCTCTTGGGAAGAGACAGGAGAAGTGAGACTGCTAAGGACAACAACAGATGATACCACAGTTGCCTGGGCCATTCTGGAGCAATTAGAATCACTGTGCAGGGTTGTGACCTGATCTTGACTAGAACCCTGAGCAACAGGGGAAAAGGGAGAAGGCATAACGGAACTTGCCTTCCCAATCCAATATCAGAGCATCCAGGGGAACAGTCCCTGGGACTGGAGGTCTGCAGCAGAACTGGGGAAGCTGATGATTGTCTGGGGCTGCGAAGAGATTTATCTCTGGAGTGCCCTACCTGGTGAAGATTACTTTCAGAATGAGAGGGTCCAAGGTCCAGTCATGATGGTCCTGGAAGATTCTGCTCAGGGCATCTGCTAGCTCATTGTCCTTTCCTGGGAGGTGGACTGCTATTAGGAAGTCTGTAGGAGTAGGCCAGAGACCAGACTTTCATGGCCTCCGTGCATAAGGCCATGGACCGAGTGCCCCCTGCTTGTTGATTTACCACATTGTGGTGGTGTTGTCTGTCCTGACCTGAACCACCTTGTTCCTCACTGAGTCCTAAAAACCGAAGGGCCAAGAATGCTGCCCTGAGTTCCAGAAGATTGATATGAAGAAGTGACTCTTCTGGTAACCAAACCCCTTGTGCTGTGAGGACTCCCAGGTGAGCTCCCAGTCCAACAGAGAAGCATCTGTGGTGAGGACCACCAAGGAGTCTACTTGAGAAATGGGACATCATGCCTGAGATTGTCTTGGTCTAGCCACCACTGGAGAGCTTAGACCAGTGGTTGAGTCACTGGAATCAGTTTGGTAAGAGAGTCTTTCTTCTGAGACCAAAATAATCTTAGATGGAATTGAATGTCCCTCATCTGGAACCTGGCCCTTGCACCACTGAAGTGGAAGCTGCTATGTGACCTAGGAGCTGAAGAAAATGTCTTGCTGGATGAGAAACCAGAGGATGAAAAGAGGAAGTGAGATATGTAAGGGCCTGAACTCTTGCTGGTGGAAGGAATGCCTTTGCTTGAATAGTATCAAACTCTATCCCTATGAGAGTAAGAAGCTGTACTGGTTCGAGAACTGACTTTGGCAAGTTGAAAAGGAACCCCAGGGAACTGAGCAGACCCTGAGTGACCTGTAGAGCTGACTTGACCTGGTCGGAAGACTGCCCTACAATGAGCCAGTCATCCAGGTATGGAAATAGGAATGTCCTGTCATCTGAGGAAGGCCACTACTACTGCAAGACACTTTGTAAACACCCTTGGAGCTGATGTTAGACCAAAAGGCCATGCTCTGAACTGATAATGGCCTGAAGACAACTCAAACCTGAGGTACTTTCTGTGGGAGCAAGTGATGGGAATATGGAAATAGGCGCCTTGAGATCCAGTGAAGCTAACCAGTCTCCTGGCCTTAGAGAGGGAAGAATTACTCCTAGAGTCCCCATTTTGAACTTTGGTTTTAAAATGTGCTTGTTCAAATACCTTAAGTCTAGGATGGGTCACCACTCCCTGTCTTCTTTGGGGTAAGGAAGTATCTGGAGTACAGACCTTTGTCCCTATGTAGAGTAGGAACTCTCCACGGCTCTGAGAGCCAACAGAGAGGAAACCTCTGCTTCTAAATCAATGGTTTTGGAGATGTTTGCAAGTGGAAAAGACCTGACCCTCATTTTTGGAAATTTTTGAAACTGAGGGTGTGATTCCTGGCTTACTACCTCCAGGACCTACTTGTCTGTGGTAACAGACTTCCAGGCCTGAAGTAGTAAGCCAGTTTGCCTCCTACTGGAATTGGGGAGTCGACCTGGCTGACTCATCAGGGTGTCTGCTTGGCAGAAGCCTTAGACTGGGAAGAGGATGCAGCCCTGCCCAGCCCCATCTTGCCTCTCTCTTGGAAGAACCCTCTGTGGGAAGGGAGAGGAGGCCTGGGCTTAGTAGAAAGGCCTGTGAAAAGGCCTGCCCTGCCCCTAAACTGCTGCCTCTGAGGAGTGGCTTGCCTTTCCTTGGCCTGAGCACCCTGTAAGTAGTCCTGTATTCATCCATTTTCTTCATGTAAGCCTCTGTCTGCTTCCCAAACAGAGAATTACCTACTACAGGAAATTCATGGCCTTAGCTTGGGTGTCCTGTGAAAGGCTAGTACATCTGAGCCAAGCAAATCTTCTGAGAGAAACAGATGTAGCCATGACTTGTGATGCCACATAAATCGAGTCCACAGCAGTATGGACTTGCACCTTGCACACCTCAATCCCATCAGTAGCCACCTCCTCCAGCTCTTGGCCAGCTGGGGAGGCCTGTTTGGCCAGTTCCAGAACAGTATCCCACCTGGACTTCTGGCACCTGGCTGCATAGGTCATATAGTTTGCCTTCCTGAGTCCCAAGGAGGATGCTAAATATTGTTTTTGACCATGGCATCCACCTTCCTACAGTCTTTATCTGGGGTGTGTGAAGCCATAGGTATGTTAACCCTGTCACAGGCTGCAGCCTACACTACCCCAACATGGCTGCTATGATTGTACAAAAGCTTCATATCAGAGCCTGACAACATGTGCCTCCTGTCCATTCTTTTGTCCACTGGAGGTAAAGAGTTTGGTGTCTGAAGAATCTTTTTGTCTGTTTCCCAAAATCTGTGGAGGGAATAGACGGCCTCTTAGACTCTGGGATGTCCATCATCTTGACTTAAATCAGGCTCCTCTTCCTCCTCTGCAGCTTCTACCATGGGGAGCTGGAGGGTTTCAGCCACCTTTAGTAGAACAAGTAGTTGGAAGGGGGACTCAGAAAGCCTGGGAGGGAGACACTGGAGGGTCTGTCTGGGGAGATGTCCGGTTCAATAGGCACATCCAGACCTTCTAAATTATTATCATCTTCATCATCTTGTTCTGGATAGTCTTCGCCCCCTCCCACTCCAATTCATAATAGGCATCCTGATCGTAATCCGATGGAGTAGGATCCAACTGAACCAACCGCCTGGGTCAAGGCATCGGTTCGGATGGAACCGAGCCAAGCTACTGAACAATACTTATCGCTTTGGCTATCTCAGCAGCGGTTGGATACGCTGTTTTGGATTGAAACTGGCTGATTTCTCTTTTTCTTTCACTGGAACCAACCTCCCAGTTGGATCTCCTTTGCCCGAGGAGGTATCGCTCAGGTCAGTGGGCACCTCCTCAGGTTCAGCTGCAATCGGACCGGGCTGGCCATCCGGTCAACGGACTTCTTGGCCTCCTTTCCTTTAGCCTACTCAGTCTTTTATCGATTGTGGCTTTGGGAACATTTTACATATTTAGCAGTCTGTTCTGAGGTGGTCAAACCCCAGACAATATAACACAGATGAGGTGAGGATCAGCTTAGCAAAAGCCTCCCACACTCACCACATTTCTGAAACCCAGTGGGCCCAGTTTTCTTTTGGTTTCTCAGACATGGCCAGACTAACAAAATTACCTTTAACAGCTTTTACGCCAGGTAATACTCTCTGATCAGTAACTAACCGTGTTACGGGTTGTGGAAAGAAACCGTAAAAGTCAGTTTTCTTGAACTGATCGGAAGTGGCACACCACAACAAATTCTAAAGGAAAAATTCAAACAGAAACAGTCTGTTCACAACCGGACCGACCACTAGGGAATCAAAGAATTACAATTTCCACAGAATGAAACAAGAAAAAAAGTTCACTACCTTACTGTCCGTAGACAGAGACTTGAAAACAAAAAATAATAAATTGGTGAAAACCGACACTTTTAGGAAACTTTACCAAAGCAAGTGAAGGAGAAAGAACGACTTCACAGTTAGGGGGAGTAAAGAATCTGATGGTTACACTATGAAGCACCACAGACAGAGGTTTGAAATCCGAGCTCGAGCTCAATGTTCTATGCTTCTGCATAGAGGTAACTCTTTATCTCTAAGGCAGTTCAGGTGCTGGGGCTAACTGCATATGTCAGAATACAGCAAGACTTCATGTTGTTTGAACCCTCTATAGCTTTGAGAGACAGAAGGAGGAAACTTCTGTCTCTAGAGCAAGTGTTTCTGAAGTTGTTGCAGGAAGAAAAACTTGGCTCTCATTTTGGGGAACTTTGAGAAACTGAGAGCCAGTCCCTGGCTTACCACCTCCAAGATCCAACTGTCTGAAGTGATAGACTTCCAGACCTGAAAGTGGTAAGCCATCCTGCCCCTTACAGGAATAGGGGTGGCTACCCAACTTACACCTCAGGGTGTCTGTTTGGCAGGAACTTTAGCCAGAGAGGAGGATGCAGCTCTGGTCATCCTGTCTAAATTCCATCAGCAGCCACCTCCTCCAGCTCTTTGGCTAGCTGGGGAGAAATCTGCTTAGGAAGCTCCAGAACTGTATCCCACCTAGACTTCTGATACCTGGCTGTATAGGCCATGTATCTTGCTTGCCTGAGTCCCAAGGAAGATGCCAAGTACTGTTTTTGGCCATGGCATCCACCTTCCTGTAATCCTTATCTGGGGGTGAAGCCAAGGAATATTTGACCTGTCACAGGCTGCAGCCTGCACTACCCCAACATGTCTGCCATGGTTGTAGAAATTCGTGCCTGAGCCTGATAGCATATACCTCCTATCCATCCTTTTGTCACAGGGGTATGGAAGTAGACATTTTCAAAAGCTTTTGAGTCTATCTCCTAAAGATTTATGAAGAGGGATAGACAGCCTCTTGGACATCCATCATCTCCATATAATCAGGCTCCCATCTCCTCAGCAGCTTCTACAACCAGTAGCTGGAGAGTGTCAGTCACTTTTCTGTAAAGTGAGAAGGGACTCAGAAAGTCTGGTAGGGGAGACATTGGTAGGCCTGTCTGGGGAGATGTCTGGGTTAATAGGTTCATCTAGGCCTACAAATAAATCTTCCTCTTCTTCCTCCTCTGGGAAATCTTCATCACCCTTCCAGTCTTCATAAAATATCTCCAGATCAAAATCGATGGAGTTGGAACTGTCTGAACCGATCGCTTCCTGAAGGTGTCAGTTCGGATGGAACCAGGTGAAGCGACTGGACTATGCTTGTCACTTTGGCAATTTCTTCAGCTGTTGGAGTCTGCGGTGCCTGATCCAAACTGACTGTTTTTTCCTTTTTTGTGGAACCAATCCTCAGAATCGGATCTCCTTGCCCAAGGGGTATCGTCCATGTCAGCAGGCACCTCCTCAGGTTCGGCCGAAACCAAACTGGGCTGGCCATCCAGATCAGCAGACTTTCAGCCTCTCTTCCTTCAGCCTACTTAATCTTTTTCTAAAGTTGCTTCAGGAAAGTCCTTGCAAGTTTGGCAGTCTGTTTTGAGGTGGTCAAACCCCAGATAATACACATTTATGAGGTGGGGGTCAGCTTTAGCAAAAGCCTCCCCACACTCGGTACAGTGTTGAAACCCAGTGGGACCTTTTCTTCTTGGGTTTCTCAGACATGGCCTTCTCTTGAAAAAGTTACCCTAAATAGCTTTCAAGTCAGGTAACACTGTTTGATCAGTTACCAACCGTATCACAAGCTGTGGAAAAAAATGAGCTAAAATCTCGTGTTTTTTAAATTGATCTGAACTGGACCACACAAGAGAATTTTAAAGAGTGAGAAATCACAGAATTATTTTGGTTCCCAACTGGACCGACCGATGGAAAACCGAACAAAAACAATTTCTACACAATTTCTAATCACTACTACTTACTTACACTACCTGCAGATATAGATTCGATACCAAAAATAAACGGTTGAATAAACTGACTACTTTACTTTTACCGAACAGGCGAAGGAGAGATCTCCAGAGTGACTTCACAGTTAGGTGGAGTAAAGAATCTGATGGTTTCACTGAGATGTACCAGAGACAGAGGTTTGAAAACGGAGCTCGAGCTCAACGTTCTATGCTCCTGCATAGAGTTAACTCTTTCCTCTCCAGTGCAGTACAAGTGCTGGGCTAACTGAATATTGTCAGAATGCAGCAAGACTTCATGCTGTTTGAAACCTGTTTTCATGCAAATAACCTCAGTGATAAATAATAAGAAGGAGGAATAAAGAACTAATGTGAAATATAAGCTGAACTTTATCTAAATATCATGTTCTGTTAAAGTTCTCTTGAAGGTGTCAGCTGCTCTTTAAGCAACATCTCAGTACCTGGGAAATCAGAATCACAGTTCAGTCTAATTTCTCTTTCCCTTCTCAGTCCAATTCTGCCAAAAGCAAATCATCAAAGAGGGCCTTAGTAAACTCCTAAAGTCCAAAGTCCACTCACAGGGTACCCTGACTCAAACAGAGCCCGGAACAGACTGAAGAAATCCCAAAAGTCCACACAGTTTCAGCTCAAAATCCAGAGTCCTGATTGCTTGATGAAGCATATCAATAACTGATCACCACGGAGATCAATATTTCATGCTAGTTTATTGGGGCATGATCTAGGCACCTGAATTGATCCTCCTTTTCCCAGGAGTCCCTCTGTCCACGTTTTGGGCACCTAGACCACCAATTGGCTGCAATAATGAGTCAAGTGTCACAAACATGTCGCTCCCATTCAGTTCTATGGAGTCCACACAGTTTCCCAGCTTCCTAAGACAAATGCAGTCCAGTATAATACTTTATCTAGACAAGCACCCCACTGGATTGTAGCCTCAAATGTCCCCTGTCAAACAAGCCCACTCTCATTCAGTGGATCCCAGGGGTTCTTCTGTCGTTCCTACCGATACTTTGCCCCCAGGTGGCAGGCAGCAACCTCATTCATATTCATTGGGGTGCTCATTAATATTCATGACCCTCAAGTGGCCCTCTGTTCAAACTTCTAATTTATCACAGTTACTGGCTTCTGCCCAATTGCCTTCTGGTCTCCAGTCCCCGAAGACATAAGGTGGAGCACAGACCACAGACACCTCCCATTTTGGACTGCAGCGTGCTCAGCACATCAAAAGCACCACTTGTGCATGCATGAGTGCGGACCAAAACAAGCATGCCAGCAGCTTTCAGTCAAGCATACTCAGCAAAATCAGCAAAAACAACTTCAGGGGCGGTTGGGAAAACCGAAGGTGCCAGGAAATGGGAGAAAATGGGAAAGTCACAGGGCAGCTCAAGTAAACCCCTTAGGGTGGTTACAAATACAGAGTAAAAATAGCTAAAAGCAGGACCCTACTGGAAAAATGATATTGCATCTCAGAGGGGCTATTTTAGGTAAATAATGTAAATATCACGGTACCTAGTATTGAGTGACTCCATATGAGCGACTCCATAAGAGCACTTGAAAGTAGAATGGCTGGTGGAAAAACTCACTATATCCTGGAGAGCAAGTGTAGTAGGTAGCTACACTCACTACAGCAATATATGAGATGATACCTGACCTAGCTCTTCCAAGCTGGCTATGTAGTGTAGCGGTGTACAATGCTGCCCAGGAACCAGTGACCTGGGTTGGGTCTAGTGACCGACAACATAAAAATGTTTTTTCTTTCCATTTTTCCTAAGTCTGCACCCCCACAGAGTTCATTATATTTATTTGTGAGTGTGGGGAGGGGGCATAGTCCTCTGCATAAAAATATGTATGGTGTTTTTCTTTGGATGCAGTAAGTGACCACTGCTATTTACGATGGTCAACCTTATGTCCTTCACCCTGTTTATGTTGGGTGTTTTTTTTCTTCATTCTTTGTGGTTGGCATTCATTAGGAGTCACTGTTATCACATAATTCTATAAATACACTGTAAAAATGGTTGAAAGCAGGACCCCACTTTAAATACATCATCACTGAAAACTAGGACCTCACTGAAAATGAGATCTAGTATCTACACCATGCTATCATTTGGTTTGGTCCTGACTTGGTTTTATTTTTTATACTGAAAGGTATGTAAGCAAAGCTGCCCATTTTCATTTTTGCAGTTAGATTTTTATTGTGTTATAGAGACAAGCCAGACTGCTGCTCGCGCTTTCAGCAGTCTATTTTTTCTTTTTTTTTTCTAACAAATGTGGGGTTTCTCAGCCTGTCTGCATGTAGATCGGAGGTCGAGAGGGGCTGCCCACGGCCCTCCCAACCCCCGGCTCTCATCTGAAGAAGCATTGCAAGGTAAATGTGGGATCTGCTAAGACTTTCCTACCATTTTGCTGGGACGACTGATGCTGCCCTTTGTTCTCGTTGGTGCCCTTTTCACAAACGCTGTCTGCTAGGAAGAACTCAGTCACAGCCCGAGGATCGAGGCCGAGAGGGCGCCCACAGCCCTCCCCAACCCCCAGCTCTCGTCTGAAGAAGCATTGCAAGAACTCAGTCACAGCCCCGAGGATCGGAGGTCGAGAGGGCACTCCACGGCCCTCCCAACCCCCGGCTCGCCTGAAGAAGCATTGCAAGAACTCAGTCAGCCCCGAGATCGGAGGCCGAGAGGGCGCTCACGGCCCTCCCCAACCCCCCAGCTCTCGCCTGAAGAAGCATTGCAAGAACTCAGTCACAGCCCCGAGGATCGGAGGTCGAGAGGGCACTCCACGGCCCTCCCAACCCCCGGCTCGTCTGAAGAAGCGTTGCACAGTAAATGTGGGATCTGCTAAGACTTTCCTACCGTTTGCTGGGACGACTGGTGCTGCCCTTTGTTCTCATTGGTGCCCTTTTCAAAGCGCGTCTGCTAGGAAGGTATAAGACAAACTGAACTGGACTTGCTGCGCATAGTGAGAAAGCAATCCTGTTGCTCACGCTGTTGTGATGGACTAGCCCTGCCCGAGCTATGCGTTCGACTCCCCGCCCCACCACCACCCCCACCACCACCCTTGGTCAGCTCTGCCTTAAATAGGCTGAAGGTGATCACATGGGCTGAGAAATTTACCTAACAGCTCAGTTTCTCATCTGCAAGTTATATTGACCTGCCTCTAGGGCAGACCTAGCAATCTCAAGCTCCCTACAAGTGCACACACTGCTGATATACAAAAAAAAAAGTCTCATATGATCGCAGGCTTGAGCACCGTCCTTCTTAAACTAAGGCTGCTACAGCCACCCCCATTCCCCCAAGTGTTGCCTGACCACTTAACTTTCACTAAGCTCCCTGCTGCCATGACTGCCCCTCCCCGGCCCTCCATGGGTGGTATGGCCCCTCCCAAGCAGGGTGGCCTCCTGCCTCCCTCAACCCACCCACCTCATGGCTATCTACTAAGGGCTAAAATTGTTCATCTGAATGTCCACAGTCTCCTACACAACCATACTGAGCTCGCTGCCTGGGTTGCCCATTACAACCTGGACTTACTGGGTATCACAGAAACTTGGTTAAAACCACACACTCCTGATTCTGTGTTCTCCCTATCAAGGTACAGTCACATCAGAAGTGATCGTGGGGAACAAAGCGAGATGGTGGGGTGCTACTTTACTATAAATCGCACCTCAATGTGTCTGCAGTTGACCTCCTCCCTCCCCCGACATGTGAGTTACTGCACACCATTCTCCTGCTTGGGCTCACCAAGAAAATCCACCTGATCTGCTGCTACAGCCCACCCAGAGGCAGCATAACTGGGCTCTCCTCTCTCTGCACAACATTAGTGAGAGGGTGGGCACTAATGAAGTCCTTATCATTGGCGACTTCAACCTTAACTGGTTAGGTTCAAACTCGAAGGCATATGAGCTGCTGCTCAGGTCTCGCCCTGAACCAGCTTATCACTGAACCCACAAGGTCCTCCTCGGGGAAAGGGGTCACTGATCGACTGGGTCCTGACCAATCGACCGAACAGGATCACATCCTCGGCATCCTACCTGATGCCATCTCGGACCACTCACCCATCTTTTGCACCTGGGGTATCTCCCAGGTGAAAATACCTGGTAAAGTGATCCAAATGAGGGACTTCTCAAAATTCCACCTGCCCGACTTCCTCCACCGACCTCATTTCGACCAACTGGTCCGGGTCACCGCCTTCCTGGACCGGATAAAGCACTGGGTGCATTCTTAACCAAATACATCCCAGTGCAGAACAAACATGCCCCCTCACAAAAGGAGAGTGCGGGCACCATTACCAAATGGCTTCACGGGCTGTTCTCCCTAATGAAGCTCAGGGACAAATGTTGGGAAACTTACAAAGCATCCCATGGCCTTGATGACCTCACTGCCTACAGGCACCTCAGAAACACCTGTAAGAAAGCCATCAGATCAGCCAAAAGTGAGTACTGCTGAACTGCCCTATTCGCCTCAGGCAGCAACCCGAGGAGCTTCTGGCAGAACATTAGAAGTGCTGTGGGGGCTCTGCTCAAGTGCAAGTCACGGACTTACTAATTGAGCGGGGTTAACTGTAACAGCCCCACTATATCTAATACCTTTAACGCCATGTTCACTGAGCTCCCAGCCCCACTCCCACTGCTTCCGCCATGTCCACATCCCCAAATGCTCAGCCTCTTGAACCACACCCCACCAGCACCCCCAGACCCGAGACTGACCCTCCTTCTTCCTTCAACAAGTATCCACCACTGAGACTCAGAGGCTGCTTGCCAGCCTCTCCCTCACTGGCGTAGGGCACGATAACCTGGGCAGAAACTGCTCCAGGTTGGCGCCCACCCTTGCCCGCCCATAACACATATCTTCAACTCCTCATTAACAACTGGTGTCATCCCATACATCTGGAAAGTAGCCAAGGTTACCCTGTTCTCAAACAAGGTAACCCCAAAGACCCTGTAACTACCGGCCTATTGCCATTCTGTCGGCCACCTCCAAACTCCTAGAGAAGTTGTGGCCTCTTAGTTAACCAACTACTTGCAGGTACACAACCTCCTCTCCCAGCCCAACACGGGTTTAGGAAGGGCACTGTACATCCACCGCTCTTGCAGTAGTCACCCATGAGAATAGAACTGCTACCAACCAGGGCAACCTCATGGGCATGATCTTCGTGGACCTCTCCAAGGCCTTTGACAAGGTCGATCACTCCTCCTCAGTTCCATCCTCTTCTCCTTGGACTCTCCAACCCTGCCCATGCCTGGTTCCTCAATTACCTTACTGGTAGGAAGCAATACACCAACTTTAACCAGACCCATTCCCACCTCACCACTGTTCATTGAGGGGTCCCCAAGGATCTGTCCTTGGTCCGACCCTCTTCTCCTTCTTTATCAATGAACTACCGTCCGTCCCCACCCATGGGCTCACCACCTTATCGCCCACGACCTTGTCATCCTATATAGTGATCGTGACATTGGCTCCATCAATTCCCTACTAAACCGACTTCAAGCAGATCCAGTCCTGGCTGGTTGAACACAAGCTCACCACCAACCTTAAGAAAACCCAGGCCATGCTCTTTGGCTCCTGAACAGAATAAAATCCTGCCACACCCCTTCTAATCCATGGGGCTGATGGATTGCCCTGCAGACGGTTCCCGAGTCAAGTATCTCGGCGTCCTCTGGACCCCAACTGGACCTCTGCCTTCACATCCGAAACATCTGCAAAGCCACAAATGCTAAACTCGGTCTGGCCTACAGAGCCAAAACCTGCCTCACCCCAGCGGCCCAAGTGGCTCTAGCTAGGGAGTTCTCCTCCCTCCCTCTGCTTGGACTCATGACCTTTGCCCGTACCTAAATCCATCCTTTCGAAATGGAATATGGCCTACAACAGCATCTGCTGCTTCGCGCTTTCTGCCCCTCCCTTACCCACCGCTGAGCCTCTACACTCGTCTCGAATGACTCCCCTGAGAAGCACCGCATCTTCGTAGTAGGTAACTTCATCGACAACATTGTCAGGTCAGCCACCCTGCTGCCCTTGCCCTTCCTCTCAACCTCGGCCCCTCTACCTACCATCTTAAGTCTAAGGCAGCACTCAATCATCCAGTCCCTAGAACTGCACCCTTGTGGGATCGGGCCTTCACCCACTACACCCGAAACTGTGGAACTCATTCCCATCCCTAACATGGGCCACCTCCTCTCATACTGGATTTAAAACCTTTCTCTGGCACTTCCTGAAGGGCCCTCCACTGCCCTGCACCTCGTAGCCTTGCCCCCTACTCTACACTGACTCGGGGCCCTGTGCCTCTGGGCCCACCGCACTTACCCTCCTAAAACTACGACAAACTGGATCACTCTTACTGGTGTTGTCTGCTCCCCTTTGCAGGCAAACTTGACTCACCCACTGCCTATGTTGGTCATAGCTCTTATCTCTCCTGGGTCATCTGTAACCACCCCGGCTCATGTGTTTTTACTGCATGTCTCCACTCTATGTATTCTGATATTTCACTGTATGCAATAGTTGTATTAGTCACCTCACTGTATGTAAAAGCTGTATTAGTCACTGTACATGTAAAACTCAAGTTTGTAACTCTCCCGGTGGCACCTGAAAATAGACACTTGGATGTCTAGTGTGACTTACCGGTAAACAAAAGCAAATAAATAAATAAATAAATTACATCCCATTCAGACTTTACATACTGTAACACAATGAGGTATTCACAGTTAATTCACTATACTCAGAAGGGTGGAAGAAATCACAGAATTGATGTGGTACTGGGTTAGTTACTTACAAGGTGGGTTACTTGGGGGGGGGGAGTCTCATATGCCATACACTATTACCAGCAGAGGGTGGAAGGATATGAGGCCTGGTCCACTCTCAAGGTGGCTTTAACATATCCTTACCCAAAGGGTTTATGGAATTAGGGGTACATTCTGAAAGTACTGCATGAATGGAGCCCATTTGTCAGAGAAGGCTTGTATAGATGCACTAGCCAAATGAGTCAGCTTAGAAAAACTAGCCAGATTAGCCATGGCTACTAACCAAGCCATGAATGAGGGTACTTCTGTAGTCCCCCATCTACACAGAAGTAACTGTTTGGCTTCCACTGAGGCTTGTACAAGCCATGTCAAATGGGGGCTCGATGGTCTGAGTTCAGTGGGAAAGCCCCAGAATCCAAAAAGCTAGGGACGTAGGAACCTTTGTCCCAATACATGGAGCAGCAAGTAAGTATTTCAGACCAGAAAGGACGAATGGGACCACAGTGCCACAATATATGAAGTAAGTCTGCTCCTGTCACATTACATCTCCAGCACACATCGCTCATAAGTACATTTTTTTTTAGTACTTCTGGGGTACAGTACCAAAGATGTCTTATTTTATTTTGATAAAGAAACTTCTGGGGTCACACAGGTTTTTTGCTATTAACCAGCTACTTTGCCAGGCATCCTCACTAAAGGAAGGTTTAACATACGCTGCCATCTTGCTTTGGCAGGTAGGGATGGATCTGATAAGGATTCCTCATAAACCTATAAATACAGCTGACCAGGCCTTTCTGTGATTGCAGCCAGCTATCTAAAGGCAGTTTGTTTTGCTTGGCTTTGCCATTACTTTGGCATATCACACATGTGCACCCTCATTTCAGCCAGGATGAATAAACATGTCTCATTTGAAGAGATCTCCCAAAATCACTGGCCCAAGTTATAGTTCCCTTTCAGAAAAGGAAACTATCTAGGGTATGGCCATCCCCATTAGTATATCTTGTAGTGTATTAATCTGTTTCCCTTTCCAGCCCTCCCAATAAAGGGTTTATTGTCAATGGTCCAGCCAGGGTTATTCCATAGAGGAGGTGATTCCCAGGTTCAAACAGGTCTTACTGATGGCCCCACTTGTTGCCAGGCCTTGTGAGCTGCTTTTATTGTGAGCCAAAAATGAAATTTGGAGGGGTTACCCAGATACCCAACCAGATTGGTCCCATGCAGGGCATTCCTCTCTATTGATTCCCATGCTGGTAAGTCAGAAGTAATTCTCTGAAGCAGTCTACATGTGGCTGCTGCTGAGAACTATATGCGTAGTGTTGGAAATGAGGAAGCACCACCCACCCCTGTTCCATAGGGCTTGTGTTTGGCTCTACTATACCTTGGGGTTTTAGTGTCCCACATGAAAGTCCATATTAGATTGTCCAGTAATTGAAACCATTTCTTTGGGATCTCAATTGGTAGGTGGGATAATATAGAACACCTCGGAGTAATCATCATTTTAATTGCCACCACTTTCCCAGGGAGAGAGGTTCAACTGTTTCCACCTTTGAGTTTCTACCTTGGGGCTATCAATTAATGGAGAGAAGTTAGTGTCTGGTAGGTAAGACACATGGGCATTTACCTAATGCCTAGATACTTAATACCGCCTTAGCCTAACTAAGCCCCTGCTGAGATATCTTCGGATGAAAGCTGCTTATTTAGGAGGAGGACTTCTGTTTTACCTTGATTAATCCTGAGGCCTGAGATGCTTGCAAAGGATTGCAATAACTTCACAATGTATTCAGTGATGGTATGAAAATCGTCAGTTAGAATGAGACAATCATCAACATATAACAGTGCATGATATGACTCAGGGCCTACGTGTGTGCCTTTAATATTTGGATGTTCTCTCAGAGCACTAGCCAGGGCTTTTATGACCAGTACAAACAACACTGGGGATAGGGGACATCCCTGCCTAGTGCCCCTATGCAATTTGAATGGTTCTGATAGTGTATTATTAGTTAGCAGTCTGGCCATGGGACGTGTAAAGAGTTTTGATCCAGCCCCTGAACATATCCCCAAAGTTATAGTGCTGCAGCATCATATGGAGAAAATCCCACCTGCTAAATTGAAGGCCTTCTTGAAATCTACCGATATAGCCGCTGCTGGAGTTGGGGCTTTCTCTGCCTTCTGTATAAGGGAGATTAAGATCTAATGTGATCAGCACTGGCACAGCCCTTCACAAAGCCCACTTAGAAAGTGTGAATCAAACAGGAAGGATTTTCTCCAATCTAGCTGCTCATACCTTAGCTAGAATTTTGGTATCGACATTAATCAATGAAATGGGCCTATAGCTTGTAGGCAGTGTGTGATCTTTACCTTCTTTCAGAAGGACTGTGATAATCGCCTCCTAAGGGTGGCGGGGAGAATCTCCTGTGCCGAGCTTCTTGTAACATATCCCTCAAGGGGTGAGATACTATCTCTGGTATTACCTTATAAAATCAACAGAACCCATCTCCCCTAGTGCTTTTAGGGGCATCTTTTGAATTGCCTCCCTTATTTCTTTATCTCTATGTGCATCTCTAGTTGTTCTCTTTGGGCTTCTGTAAGCCTAGGAGCTTTGTACCTGCCATAAACTTCTCAGATTTGGACTTGTCCCAGGTAGTGTGAGAACTGTACAAGGTTTTGTAGAAAGACAGCATAAGTTGGTTAATGACCTCTGGTTTACTATGTTTCCCTTATTGTCCCGTAATTGGGCTATATGTCTCTCGGCTTGCTGTTTTTAGCCAGAATGCTAGGAGTTTCCCAGCTTTTCTCCCCTGCCCAATATTTATGTTTTAATCTTAATATTTGAAGTTCTGCTTTCCTAGACACTAGCATATTCAATTTCAATCGTGGGGCCAGGAGGTCATGCAGCAGGTTTGGGTTTGGTGATTAGGGGATCCTTCTTGTACTGGCCTTCTTTCTCTCCCAATGCCTCTCCAGTTCTCTAGTTTCCTTTTCTCTCTGCTTCCTATGGTAGACAGCATAGCTAATAATGCAACCTCTGATATGGCTTAAAAAGCCTCCCAAATGGCTGCTGCAGTTGCAGACCCAAGCAGATTGTCAGAGAAACAGGTTTTACCTCCCCTTTAAGCCACTCTTTAAAGTCTGTCTCTTACAACAATAATGGGTCTAGCCTCCAACTAACTGACCTAGTAGTGGGGACAAAGGTCCCAATTCTAATGTCAATGGGGTGGTCTGAGATCTACATGTGGGCTATTGTGACATCCAGTACCTTATTTATAATGTTTGGGGTGATAAACCAACAGTCTATCCTACTTGCAACTTGTGTAGCGTCAGAGAAATGTGTATAGTCCCTCTCAACTGGGTGGGCTACTGTCCATACGTCTTGCAATTTATGCAGGGATAGCATATCCTTTAAAGCCCTAATAGATCGGGGATGTGCATCTGGCTTGGAGTTAGATCTATCCAGGAGGAAGTCCATTGTCAGATTAAAATCCCCAGCAGAATGTCCACTTCCCTGCCGCCAACTCAATAGATCTTGTGAGAGTTTGTGAAAGAAATTGGGGTGTCCTCACTTGAGGCGTAAATGTTAGCTAATAATATATTCTCTGTGGGGATGCAACTTGGCTAAGACCCATCTCCCTTTATCAGCCCTTTGTTCTTGCAGAGTCCATTTTAAGTTTGTATGGCACAATATAGCTACCCCACCTTTAGTTTTGTTGGTCACACTATGGACCTCCCAGCCCACCCATTCCTGCCTTAGTTTTTGAGCTTCCATATGATTTAGCTTAGTTTCCTGTAAGAAGGCCATCTGGGTTCTCAGGGCTTTAAGTCTAGCAAGTACTTTCTTATGTTTAATGGGCAGTTCAGGCACCTCACATTCCAGGAGGTAGCCGTCACCATATCTTTACCTGCCATGAGTTATGTCAGTCAGTAAAACCCGAGGCCCCACCTAATACCAGGAAGCCAAGTGGTCTGTATACAGGAAGCTTATCCTTGAATCAACCCCTAATCCCTTCCCCTGTCTGTCCCTTGTAATTCTGCAAACCCCACATAAACTATGGATCAGTTCACATATTGACGGTCTAGTCCCTATAACACCTTTTTGTTTTACCTTTCCATACCATTCTCCTTGTACCACACCTTTGCCTAAGAGGCTGTCCTTATATGACCTGACCATTACAGATGGATATGGTCCATGATCAAGAACCCCTCTGAGCGCAGAGCCTGGTAATTTACCAGGAGCCGCCAACTTGACAATCATCAGATAGTGTAATCAACTCTGCTACTTGACCCGAAGTAGGGCCCGTGAACCCTGCTAAACTAACATTGCAGAGAACATCAGATTTTATAGCAGCAATCATTAAACCTTAAAACTGAGAAACTGAAAACATGATGAAACAGTTAAGACATTCGGATCAGAGATAGTTCCCTTTATAACCACTGGGGAGCAATAGCACTCTCCAGTGGAGTAAATGAAGTACTGAAAGAAAAAAACAACTTTGCACTATCTCTCTCCTGCACATACAAACCACATATCATAGCTCACCAAACACGTGGCAAGCTTTAGGCCATCTGGCATAGGAAGTCGGGCCAAATATTGCCTCCTCACGCCATAACCGACCAAAACATAACATTCCCTGGTCAGGTGCCAGCCTAACAGGGAGACCCAGCCAAGTAAGATTACTGGCAAGAGGGAGGGATGGGAGAACAGCTCAGCCCTCCACAGCCATTCAAATCCAGTGATATGAGCAGAAATAAGAAATGGTTAGAACCCTCAGTCATCTTGGCAGTTGTTGTTCGGTCAACAGCTCCACCTCAGATTCAGCCCATTCTTTACATTGCAGGGCCCAGTCCATGAGCAGACTGTGGTCCGTAAGATCTTCTGGTGTCGGGTAGTCCGAGATCCATGTTAAATCCAGGGCTTTGGCACAAAGTCCCCAAGGGTTCATATCTATTGGACACCTTAACTGGCATAGCTGCTAGGAGATTGTGCTGTCATCCAATAGGATTTGTAATCTCTGGTGGCTTCTTGATCTGTCCTTCTTGGCCATTGATTTTTTTACCGGGTATCCCTTCCAGGCTTCCTCCAACATCCCTGTTGAACTCTCTGCTAGGCCCCACTGGTTCTGTGCCTTTCGTGCAATGCTGGTTGCTATATCCATGGATATCAGGGAGTTCTCCTGTGCAGTCTATTAGTGCTGCTCGAGAGTTGCGGGATTTGATCATGCTCCTGCCTGATATTTGTATGTTTTACAGAAAGTGTTCCACATCTCCAGGGTTACTAAACATGTGAAAGACACCATTATACTGGACTCTTAGCTCGTGGGATATCTGAGCGAGGTGGGAATACCTAACTTGTAAAGTTGCTGTTTCACCTCTGTGTATGCTCTTCTCCACCTTGCAAGCTCCTGAGTGTAATCTTGGTAAAGCTGGATGGAGCATCCTTGCCATGTCAGGGTTTTAAATCTTTGGCTAGGTGGAGGTATCGCTCCTTCAATGGGTATCGTGAAATTTGCACAAAATGGGGTGAGGGTGCTCCCTGGTTTGGGAACAAGTGTGGTGAACTCTCAGTCTCTGGCAGGGCCTCAAGCTCCAGCCCTAGCATCGCTAGCTGGCATCCTCCAGAAAGTATATCATGTCCCTGCCCTCCATGCCTTCTGGAATGCCCACGTTTCTGATGTTCCATCTCTGGGCTCTATTTTCCATGTCATCTACTTTAGACATAAGTACTGAATCTGGCCATGATGTTCCCTCAGGTGCCCGTCATGTTGTGAGATTTGCTCAGCTTGCTGCTTTATGTCCTTTTGAGACTCTCCACCTGAAGAGATAACAGTCGCAGTTCCTCATTTATTTGTGTAGATGACTGCTTTAGTTCCGTAGTGTCTTGCAAGACTTTGCTTAACATTGCCGTCATATTTGCAATGTCTTTGGCCCATGCTTATCGGATGTATTGGAGGACATTGCTCTCCCTGTTGTCTCCGGATTGTTGCCTGTTCGCGTGAGAGTTTGGAGACTCTGAAACTCGGTGGTGCTTAAATCTCAGCCTGTAGAGGCGTGAGATGCAGCTGAGTCCAGGCTGTTTAACACGATGTAGATTTGTGACTCTGCCTCCGATTCCAACACAAAATTGCTTATTCAGAAGCTCTGGTAATCCGACATTGAAAGCTTGCTTTTGGAGCGCAGAACTCCCAACTGGACATAGCGGATGGGCTGCTAGGGGTTCACAGGGTGTCTCCAGAAAAGTTAGTGTGCCACCAGTTGGCTGCCAGGCTCCACCCCAAAACTGCTCATTTTCACATGGGTCCAGTCAACGATACAAAGTCAAACAGTGGTACACAGAGAAACAAAGTACAGGATGCAATAGTGTACATTATAAATTTTACAACGTGTTTACAGTCGTCTGAGGACCAGCTGAGGCAGGGGTAGAGTGAATGCAGTTAAACCATGAAATTAATATTGGGAGGTGACGAGAAACTGGATGAGGAAGGAGTGGGAGTAGTGTAAGCATGTGCACAGAGGAGTACCCTTGTGCAACAGCAGTGCATTTGAGAGGAAAGGAGGTAGTGGATACAAGGGTAGGAAAGTGATGGAATCACTTGTGAAGGAAAGAATTGTTGAGTACCTAGAGGCCAGTGGGGCTGGGACCCAAGTCAGCATGGGTTCACAGCAGGAAGGTCATGTCAGACAGATCTAATTGATTTCTTTGACTGGGTGACCAAAGCAGTAGATCAGGGAGGGAGCTGGACATGGCCTACCTAGACTTTAGCAAGGCATTTGACACAGTCCCACACAAAGATTATTAGTCAAATTAACCAGCCTGGCAGTGGGTCCCAGGGTGGTAGCTTGGGTAAAACATTGGCTGGACAACAGGACACAGAAGGTAATTGTAAATGAGTCCACTCTGAAGAAAGAGGAGTTACTAGTGGGTACCGCAGGGTTCAGTACTGGGTCCAGTCCTTTTTAATGTCTTTATAAGTGACATTGCGGAGGGACTGGAAGGAAAAGTATGCCTCTTTGCAGAAGACACAAGATCTGCAACAGGTTGATACACAAGGAGGCGTGGAAAGGATGAGAGGGACTTGATAAGCTTGGAGGAATGGTCAGAAGTATGGCAGCTTGGATTTGATGCAAAGAAGTGCAAATAATGCATCTGGAAACAAAACCCAGGGAAGATTACACAATGGGGAGGTAGTAACAACAACAAAAATGGAAAGGGACCTGGGGGTAATCATATCAGATGACCTTAAGGTTGGCAAGTAATGTGAGAGAAGGTGATAAGGAGGGCTGGGGGATACTGGGATGTATAGGGAGAGGCATCACCAGCAGAAAACAGGAAGTTGTTATCCCTGTACAGACAGTTGGTGAGAACCCATCTGGAGTACTGAATCCAGTTCTGGAAACTCCATCTCTGCAAGGACATAGTCAGGAAGGAGGCAGTTCAGAGGAAGGCAACTAAAATGATGCAGGGTCTGCAAGAGAAGCCATGAGGAGAGACTAAAAGAGCTTAATATGTATTCCCTTGAGGAAAGGAGGGATAGGTGGGACATGATAAAACGTTTAAGCACTTCAGTGGAATCAACAAAGTCCAAGAGGGTAGCATCTTTCAGAAAAGAGATGTTCAAGAACAAGGGACACAATTTGAAGATAGAGGGGACGGCTCAGGGACAATGTGAGGAAGTATTTTTTCACAGAGAGAGTGGTGGACACATGGAACAGACTTCCTGAGGAGGTTGTGGGGTCTAAAACTATAGGAGAATTCAGAATATATGGGACAGACATAAGGCAATTTTTTTGGGGGTAGGAAGAAATAGGCTGTTGGTTAAATAGGATCTGCAGCTTATCCTCTAGGTAGGGAAATGGGCAGACTAGGTGGGCCAAGCGGTCTTATCTGCCGTCCAAAGTCTATGTTTCTATGGGTGTATTGGGGTACAGAATATTTAGAGGAGTGGGTGATTGTTGTGGGCAGGAGCAGGGAATTAGCCAAGAGTTGAAGTTTGAGGTGGAATTTGAAAATATCAAGGGAATCTGACATTGTAAGGGTGGGAAGGAGGCTGTCAAAGAACCTCAGTAAATACAGTGTAAAAATGTATACGAGCAAGACACCATGGAAAATAAGATGTAGGACATCAACTGGCCTGCCTTGGGTTCATACATTGTAAAAATGTATAAAAGCAGATCTCACTGAAAATAAAATATTACATCTCAGCTGGGCTATTCTAGGTAAAAATACTGTAAAATAGGTAACATCAGGACCAGCCTTAAAATGAGATGCAAGCATCTCTGCTGTGCTATCCTAGCTCAACATGGCGTAGAAATGTGTAAAAGCAAGACTCAGGAAAATAAGATATTGTATCTCAGGTGGGCTATCCTGGATAACTACATAGTAAACATGGGTAAAACAGAACCCACTGAACAAGCATTTATCAATGCAGAATGCTTGCTGATATTAGCATTGGACATGCAGGAGTCAGAGAGATGCAGAACAGGAATGGCAGTGAAGTACTGAACTCACGCCAACCCCACCTCCACCCTGCAAAGATGGACAGGCATTGGGGTGTGCCTATGGGTTATTGCCCACAATGCTCATGACATTTCACCTGACCTATCCTGTAGACACCGACAAGTGCTGAGGTGTGCCTTGGGGTGTTCGACTTCAGAGTCACCCATTTCATAAACACATATGCTGAAATGGTTGAAGTATAGGAGAATGGGGTGAAGTCTAGGGCTGAAGAGTCCAAGGCACACCTTGATGCCTGGCACTGGCTTCAGGGTGGGGATAGGGGTGGAATGCACGAGCATTACAGCTGGCAATTCAAAGGCACACTCTGATGCCTTCCAGTCTGTACAGGTGGGATGTTATCAGTTAGAAACCCTAACTCCTCAGGCGTTTGTTGGTATTTGCAGTGCAAATTTTCAACATAGCCTTTTGTGACCCTTACCTCATGAAAGCATTTGGGACCTCTGCTCATGAACAGTAGCACTGTGTTTTTGTTAATGTGTCCCAAACTTTGATTTCCCACAGTGACCGTGCCATTCTGCCAGATGTGCTAAAACACAAATTGGGCAGGATGTGAAGAATGACAGCTATACCATTCATTGGGAGGTGTGAAGAGATGGCACTGTTGAAAATCTAGAAGGAAAATATTAAAAATGCTCAAAAGTCTGAGTGTATGTGAAAACTGTGCAATGCACACTCGTAACACATTCATTTACTAGAATTATTTCACCAAATTTTCCAAATAAGCATTTTGTGACCTCTGCTCATAAACACTGTCACTATGATTTTCTTAATCTGTCCAGAACCTTAATTCCCACAGCAACTGTGCCACTGTGTGCCAGATGTGCACACACATATTTTGGGCAGAATGTGAAAATGACAACTATACTGTTCATAAGAAAGTGTGAAAAATGCCAATGTTGAAAATCTGGGGTGAAAATATTGCAGATTTGCAAAGTTACAAGGGTGTATGGAAACTGCACAATGCATGCTCGTAACAGTCATTTATGGACTTTTGTCACCAAATTTTCAACATAGGTATTTTAGGACCTCCACTCTCAAACAGTGTTACTGTAATTTTTCTTAATCTGTCTGGAACACTGCTTTCCCACAGTGACCTCGCTATTCTGCACCGAGTGCAAAAACACATTTTGGCAGTGTTTAAAATTGACATCTGTACTGCTCATAAGGAGGTGTGAAAAAATGCCAATGTTGAAAATCTGGGTGAAAACATTACAAACTCGTGATAGCAAGTGTATGTGAAAACTACTTAGCGCTTTTCATAGCATGATCATTTTTGGAATTTTTTCACCAAATTTGCAGCATAGCCTTTCTGAGAGCCCACCTCATGAACATTGACACTGCTGTTTCATTAATCAGTCTGAAAGGTGATTCCATGCATGACCACAAAATCACCTTTCAGGACTGAATAATGCCATGGCAGTGATTGAACTCATGAGGAGGGTCCCAAGAACCTATGTTGAAAATTTGGTGCCAACAGTTGAAAAAATGACCAAGATATCCACATAAGTTGAAAAAACCCCATTTATGTCATTATACAACTTAGCAGCATTTGTTCAGTTCACGGTCAGCTTTGAAGAGTGCAGGCGTGGCATGTTGAGTGGGCTCCCAAGCGTGCCACCTGGGTGTTTGTTGGGGAAATGGAGCTGACGGGGTTGACACCCCCATTGGCACATAAAAAAGGATCTGTGTATTTTGAGGGGCATAATGTTGAGGGTTGGGCATCCACCTCAGCAAACTAAATGTACCGGAGCACAATGCTGATGGGGAGAGTGCTCAACTTGGTGGCATGTTTGCTGAACTAGTGTCAGCAGCAGCATGTCACTGCACTGGGGAAGAGGGCAAACCTCAAAATGCAGCGAGGGCACTGGCGCCACAGTGCCGCACCTCAAAACCCTGCTTCTCTCCTAAGCTGTCACATAATGTTTATTGCGTGGCGTGCAAGCAAGCATAAAAGAAAAAATTACTCACCTTAGTAATGTTGCTTCTTCTAATGGAGTCTTGCTATATTATGACATATGCAGTGAGTCCCAACCTTGAACTGCTCCGGGCTGAAAGAATTAACTTTCCATGCCAGGCATGGAACCTTGCAATCTTGACTCAGTTGAAAACTCTGTCTGTTGTTCTTCAAACTCAAACTGTCAGATCTTACGAGCAAAACTCACTAAGGTTCTGTGTGGAAGCCGTAGCGTACACTAGCCCACTGGCTACTAACTACAAGAACACATTTTCTTGATCCCAAAACAAAGACTCAAGTCGAGATTCAAGAAAGAAAAAATTAAAACATAACACCCAAACACCCCAAAAGAAGGGTGAAAAATAAGGTGGGCATCTACTAAGTGCCAACACTGCACTGCCCACCCACATCCCAAAAACAGAGGTTCTGAGAGGGGCAGGCAGGGGAGGTCATAATATAGCAAGACTCCATTAGAAGAAACAACATTACTAAGGTGAGTAATTTTTCTTCAAACAACATGAATTCTTGCTATATTATGACATATGCAGATACCAACAGTACCTCCATGGAGGAAGGACAGAACCTACTTAGGAAATAGGCTCTGAAGCACAGCTGTGCCAAATCGAGCATCACTCCTAGCCTGGATGTCCAGGGAGTAATGCTTAGTAAAAGTGTGAACTGTTTTCCAGGTAGCTGCTTGACATATCTCTAGGATAGGGATGTCCCTGGCAGCAGCCAGAGATGCAGCTGTACCTCTGGTAGAGTGAGCCCTCAGGCCTGAGGAGGAACCTTACCCAGTTTTCATAGCAAAATTGGATACAGAGACAATCCACCTGGCAATGGATCTTTTAGAGGCAGGTTTTCCTTTACCAACCTCACCATAAGTGAGGAACAATTGGAGGAGTCGAACCTGTGACCCTTGTACGTTCTATGTAGTAACTAAGGGCTCTTTTGACATCTAAACTGTGCAGTCTCCTCTCACCAGAGGAGGAATGGTCAGTGAAGTACACAGGAAGAGACATGGATTGATTAAGGTGGAAGTCTGAAACCACCTTAGGCAAAAACTTTCTGTTAGTCCTGAGGACCACCTTATCTCTATGAAGGAGATAAAATCAGGATCCACTGACAATGCTTGCAATTCACTTATCGCCTGGCAGAAGTGATGACTACCAAAACACAGTTTTCCAAGTCAAATTTTTAAGCTCTGCTGAAGACAATGGCTCAAAAGGGGTTGCATAAGTTGGGCAATGCAAATATTAAGATCCCAAGCAGGGGCAGGGTCCCTGAATGGAGGGTTGGTGTGAATCAACCCTTGAAAAACTTGGAGAATACAGGATGAGCTGAAAGAGAAGAGGTTTACCTGCTGATAAGAAAGCAGACACGGCTGCCAGGTGCACTTTTAGGGTAGCTGGTTTCAGCCCAAAAATTCAAATGCACCATATAATCCAGGATTGTGGGCAAGTCAGCAGATTCTGGGGAATATGCTTGCCAGAGCACCATATGGAAAATCTCTTCCATTTGGAATTATAAGTAGCCCTGGTGGAAAGCTTCCTAGAAGCCTTCAAGATATTCAGTACACCTTGGGGAGGTGTAGGCCAGCAAACTCTAACTCTTCAAGAGCCAGGCCTTGAGATTGAGAGATTTGAGGTTCGGATACCAAACTCTCCCTGGGCACAGATTAACAGGTTGTGATTCCTGGGAAGACACAGGGAAGGTGGACTGCTAAGGACATAAGGAGTGGGTACCAAGGCTGTCTGGCCCAATCTGGAGCAATCAGGATCATCTTGCAAGGTTGAGATCTGATTTTGACTAGCACCTTGAACAGAAGAGGGAAGGGGTAAAAGCATGAAACTTCCCTTCCAACTGAGAAGGAAGGCATTCAGAGGACTGAGCCCAACACTGGGGCCTGCAGCAAAAAGGGAAGTTGGTGATTGTCTGGGGCTGCAAAAGATCTATCTGCGGGGTGCCCCATCTGGCAAATACTACCTCCAGTACTAGGGGATCAGTGACCATTTGTGATGGCCCTGGGAAATCCTGCTGAGAGCATCTGCCAGGACATTGTCCTTGCCTGGGAGGTGAACTGCTGTAAGGGAGGCGTTCAGGGAATAAGCAGAGACCACAACTTCATTGCTTGGTGCACAAGGCCATGGCCGAGTGCCTCCTTGCTTGTTGATGTACCACATTGTAGTGGTGTTGTCTGTTCTGACCTGTGCAACTTTGTTCTGAACAGATGTGGAAAAAACTTGAAGTGCTAGAAAAACTGCTCTGAATTCCAACAGACTGATGGGGAGCAGAGATTCCTGTGGGGACCACAATCCCTGGGTAGTGAGGTCGCCCATTTGAGCTCCCACCCAAGAGGGATGCATCTGTAGTAAGGATTAAGGAGTGAGACTGAGGGTGAAGGGACCCCTGTCTCAGATTGCTCTGGTCCTGCCACCACTGAAGGGCCTGGATCAGGGTTTGAGTCACTGGGATCAATTTGGTTAGAGGTCTCTCCTTTGAGACCAAAAGGCTCTCAAATGGAACTGGGCGTCCCTCATCTGAAATCTTGCTCCCTGCACTACTGCTGTAGAAGCAGCCATGTGTCCCAGGAGCTGTAGAAAATGCCTTGCTGGTCAAGAGACCTGCAGGGTGAAAGAGGAGGCCAGAGAGACCAGGGTCCTTGCTCTTTCCAGAGAAAGGAAGGCTCTGGCTTCTTTTGTGTTCAGTTCTGCGCCTATGAAGGTGAGAAGCTGGACAGGCTCTAGAACTGACTTTGGAAGATTGAGAAGGAAACCTAGAGATGTGAGCAGTTGCTGAGTTACCTGAAGGTGTAGTTTGACCTGGTCTGGAGACTGGCCTACTATGAGCCAGTCGTCCAGATAAGGAAAGATGGCAATCTTTTGCCTTCTTAAGTGGGCAACTGCTACTGCCAGGCATTTTGTGAATACCCTCGGGGCAGAGGTTGGCCGAAGGGCATTGCTCTGAACTGGTAATGGCCTGAGGCGGTTGAATCTGAGGTACTTCGATGGGAGCTTCTGATAAGAACATGGAAGTAGGCATCCTTGAGGTCCAGGGAGGCTAGCCAGTCCCTGGCCTTAGAGAGGTAAAATAATTCCCAGAGTCACCATTTTGAATTTTGGTTTTAAAAGGTGCTTGTTTAGGTATCTGAGATCAGGATGGGCCGCCATTCGCCTGTCTTTTGGGGTAAGAAAGTACCTGGGTACAACCTTTGCCCTGGTGTGGGGTGGAACCCTTTCCACAGCTCTGAGAGCCAGGAGGGTAGAAACTTCTGTTTCTAGGGCAAGTGCCTCTGATGGATTTGCAGGTGGAAAGGACATGGCTCTCATCTTTGGAAATTTTTGAAGCTGAGAACCAGTCCCTGGCTTACTACTTCCAGGACCCACTTGTCTGATGTTAAAGACTTCCAGTCCTGGACAAAGTAAGCCAGCCTGCCTCACCGTAGTGGAGAATCGCCCTGGCCACCCCCATCAGGGAGCCTACTTGGCAGGGCTTTGGCTGAGGGTAGCAGGCTTACGGTACCCCATCTGCCTCTCCTCTAAAGAACCCCTCTGGGCATAAGCAGAAGAGGAGGCCTGGGCTTGGTAAAAGGCCTATGAAAAGGCCTGCCCTGCCCTGAGATGTGCTTTGAGGAGTGGCTTGCCTTTCTTTGGCCTGTGCATCCTATAAGTGGTCCTATATTCATCCATTTTCTTCATATAATTCTCTGTCTGCTCCCCAAACAGAGAATTGCCCACAACAGGAAAATCCATGGCCTTAGACTGGGTGTCCTGTGACAGGGTAGTACATCTGAGCCAATCCATTCTGTGAAGTGCCACAAATGTAGCCATGACCCTTGATGACACATCATTAGAGTCTACTGCAGCATGAAATTGCACCTTGGATGCCTCCAATACCATCCGCAGCCACCTGTTCCAGCTCCCTGGCAAGCTGGTCAGGGACCTGTTTTGCTAGGGCCAGTACAGTATCCCATCTGGATTTCTGGTACCTAGCAGCATAAGCCATATAATTTGCCTGTCTGAGTCCCAAGGATGCTGCCATGTACTGTTTCTTTGCCGTGGCATCAATCCTCCTGGAGTCCTTTTCAAGAGGTGCAAGGCTAGAGGAATATTTGCCTTGTCACAGGCTGCAGCCTGCACTACCCCACATGGCTGCATTGCTGAGTGAGAACTCCGTATCAGTGCCTGATAATGTATACCTCTTGTACATCCTTTTATCAACAGGAAGTATAGAGTGAGGAGTTTTAGAATTTTACTGTCTGTTTCCTAAAAGATTTATGCAAGGAACAGACAGTCTCCTAGACTCTGGAATATCCATCATTTCTAGATAATCAGGCTCCTCTTGGTCATCAACAGCTTCCTCAACAGGGAGTTGGAGGTTTCAGCAACTTTCTTACAGAACATAAAATGAGAAGGGACTCAGATAGCCTGGGGGAGAAACCCTGAAGGTCTGTCTGGAAAGATGTCGGTTCAATGGGCACATCAGACCTTCAAAACCACATTCACTCTCCTCATACTCCTCCTCCCTTCCTCCGGTTCATAAAATCCTCAAATCATAATCTTGAACAGGTGGAACCGGCGAACTGAACGCTTCCCTGATGGTGTCAATTCGGACGGAACGGGAAAGTGACTGGACAATTTGAATTGCTTTAGCTATTTCCTCAGTGGTTGAAGAAAGAACTTTTGGCTCCACACTAGCTGACTTTCTAGTCCTTTTAGTTGGAACCGGCTCCTCAGAGCTGGCTCTTCGTTGCCGAGGAAGTATCGCCCTGGTCAGAGGCACTCCCTCGTTTGGTTGGAACCGATCCGGGCTGGCCATCGGGTCAGTGGACTTTTGGCCTCCTTTCCTGAGTCTACCAACTCTCTTTTCCATGGTGGCAGCAGGAAATTCTTACAAATCTGGCAGTCTGCATTGAGGTGGTCAAACCCCAGACAATATACACAGGTGAGTGTGGGTCAGCCTTAGCAAAGGCTTCCCCACAAACACCACAGTGCTGAAACCAGTGGGCCCGCTTTTTCTTTTGGGTTTCTCAGACATAGTGTAGCCCTAACCAAACTTGCCAGTTAATGGCAATCTGCCAAAAGCAAGACTCTCTTATCGGTTCCCCAACCGTGTCACGGGTCATGGAAAAAAGCGTGTGAAATTCGTTTTTAGAACCATTAGAACCGAACCGCACTCTATAAGGACTAGAAAGTTTTAAAACAACCCGATCGGTTCAAACCGAACCGAAAACATACAAGTTCCACACAGAATAAAATAAATGTAAGCCTATCTATTACTTACAATACCACAGACAGAGCTTGAATCGACGGTTGCAGTTTAATTTGGTCAAGAAACCGAAAAATAATACTTTTAACCGACAAACGAACCGAGCAGAAGGAGAAATCTCTGGGCGACTGTTCAGTGAGGTGGAGTAAAGAATCTGACAGTTTGAGTTTGAAGAACAACAGACAGAGTTTTCAACGAGCTCGCTCAAGGTTCCATGCCTGGCATGGAAAGTTAACTCTTTCACCTCTGGAGCAGTTCGAAGGTTGGGACTCACTGCATATGTCATAATATAGCAAGACTTCATGTTGTTTGAAAGGGATATTACATCTCCACTGGACTGTCCTGGGTAGATATGTTGTAAATCTGGCAGCTCACTTGCTCTTTATGCTGCAGGTGTCATGGTGGTCATCTTACAGTGGAAGTGGTATGGTGGATGAGAGTCTTGTGCTGCCCAGGTGCGCTGCTTGGGGCTACTCATGCACCATTTGAATTTTCACGTGCTGGGAAACAAAAAGGTAAGAGGTGGAGCCTGTCTCAGTAGCTCTGCTCATTTAGCAGAGGTTAGAGTAGTGGACTGTGAGTGAGGTAGGACATGGGTAAGGATAGGGGTTTGTTCGATGGCCTGCAATTGTGTTCCATGCAAAAATTAGCTAGGTGACAAATCAATGAAAACTCAGAAGTCATTCCTCGTGGTAAAATCTACATCTATATATTTTTTCTTCAATATTGTGTGACCTTAGAGTTGATTATATTTATTCATGGGGGTTCAGGGAGCAGAGCTGCCAGTCACGGTGGTTGCAGGGGCTGCCTCCTGCAAGAAAAATGATGAGTAGTAGCACCATCCTACCTTCGTCAGATGGTGTGGGACTTGGAGCTGCAGAAAGTGAGGAATCTGGGAGGTCATCATTGTAGACTCAAGCTGACCTTAGAATAACAAGTGTCAGCTGTTGTCCACAGTGGCTTTTACATCTTCAAAACATTTCCCAGATCAAGCCATATTCTGAACCAACTGACCCAGCAATGCTGGTGCACCCTTAGTCACATCAAGGTTGGATTACTGTGACACTCTTTACCTTGGTTATCAGCGAGGTTGCTGTGTCATTTGCAACTAGTCTAGAATGTGGAAGCCAAAGTGCTTGCTGGGACCTCCCGGTTTGAGCATACCACACCATTCTCCATGCTCTTCAGTGATTCCATGTGTGGGCGCATCAACTCGAGGTGGGCTTGTTAACATACAAAGCCTGTATGGTCTGTGTCCGGGCCACTTGAAAGACCTTGTTGTACCTTATGTCTTGACCATTCCCTCCAGTCAGTGGAGGAAGACTTTTGTCTGTTCCAATATCCCATTTGAAATCCTCAGGGATAAGGTGTTCAGAATGTTGGCCCTGATTCTTTGGAACACTGTTTCCCAGGAGGTGAGAGATGCTCCTTCACTGGACAATTTGAAAAGCCTTTGAAAACTCATCTCTTTACACTGAGTGTTGGACCTGGTGCTGCTATGTAATCTTTATGAGATTTTATATTTACTGCTGTTTTTGATTTTAATTAAGTATGTTAACTCTGCTGCACATGCTGTGAGGTGCCCTGAGCCCCTGTATAAATACAGTTGCCTTGCCTTGCCTATCCTGGGCAGTATATCCTAGAGGTTAGAGTAATGAATTGTGAATGAGTGTGGTACATCCAGCACACCAGACCTGGGGTGATTTTCACAACATCCACTTGCATACTGTGTGACTCTGAGCAGTTACTTGGCCACCCAGTGCTCCCAGGTCACCCCTGAAAACAGGCACTTGCACCTAGTGGGCCTTACCCAGTTACTAAAAACTAGAAAAATAAAAATAAAGTGAAAAAATGTGTAAAGCAGAACAACACTCTCAGCTGGGCTATGCTGGCTAAGTAAAAATGATAAATTTGAGACCCCACTGAAAATAAGATATAGCATCTCCTCCATACTTTTCTGGATAAATATACTTTAAATACATGTAAAAGCAGGACATCCCCCACAAAAAATGAGATGTAGTGTTTCCACTGTGCTATTCTGCATAAATATAGTGTAAAATGTGTAAAAGCTAGAGCCAGTGAGGAACTGTCTGTCTGTTGGGCTATCCAGGTCAAATACATTGTAAAAATGGTAACAAAGGATCCCACTGAAAATGAGATACTGCATCCGGTTGACCTATCTTGTATAAATGCACAGTAAAATGTATAAAAGCAGGACCCTACTGAAAAGAATATTTACATCATACTTGGGCTGTACTGGTAAATACATTGTAAAACTGGGTAAAATCAGAACCCCACTAAAAACAAGATGCAGCTACGCTGTGCCTTCCTGGGCAAATACAGTTTAAAAACATGGAAAAGCAGGACCCTAATTGAAAATGTAGGATCTCTGCTGTACTATCCTGGCTAAATACAGGGTAAAATTTGTCCAAGTAAATCCCAGTGAAACTGGGATATTGCATCTCAGGTGAGCTATGCTTGGAAAATATATTGTAAAATTGGGTAAGATGAGGACCTCACTGATAAGGAGATACTGCATCTAAGCAGTACTATCCTAGATAAACACGTGATAAAATGGAAAAAAGCAACCTTACTGGAATGTAGATATAGCATCTCATGCAGCATCCTACTAAACATGTGATATTTTGTCTCTTCTGGCTGATGGTGTAAATACAGTGTAAAAATGGGGAAAAGCAGGACCCTACAGGAAACAAGATACTGCATCTCAGCTGGGCTATCCTGACTAAATGTATTGTAATTGTTATTGGTAAACGTAAACCTTACTGAAAATTAAGTATAGCATCTCCACAGTACCCTAATGAAATTTAGGCATTTAATCAGTGTTCACCTATGCTGTGTAAATGCACTATCAGACTGGCTAAAAGCAAGACCCTTCTGAAAACAAGATAATGCATCTCTGCTGGGCTGTCTGGGGTAAATACATTGTAAAAAGGGGCGAACAGAGGACCCCACAGAAAATGAGATATTACGCCTCAGTTGGCCTGTCCTGCCTAAGTACACTGTAAAATTCTGTAAAAGCAAAACCCCAGTGAAAATGAGATGTACAGTGCCTTCAGAAAGTATTCACCCACTTGGATCTTGTCACATTTTGTTGTGTTACTACCAGAATTTTAATGCATTGAATTATTTTCCCCTTGAATCACACAGCATACTCAACAATTTAAAGGGCAAACATATTTTTATTGTGTAACAAAAATTTATGAAACATTAAAACTGAAATATCTTGTTTACTTAAGTGTTCACCCCTGAGTCAATACTTTGTAGAAGCGCTTTTGGCAACAATTACAGCTTTGAGTCTTCTTGGGTATGGTTGTATCAGCTTTGCACATCTGGATTTGAGGATTTTGCCCATTCTTTCTTGCAGATTTGCTCAAGCTCTGTCAAGTTGGATAGGGAGCGTCGGTGAACCGCTAATCTTTAAGTCTTTCACAGATTCTCAATGGGATTCAAGTTTGGGCTTTGGCTGGGCTGGGCCACTCAGGACATTCACCTTCTTGTTCTGAAGCCACTGCAGTGTTGCTTTGGCTGTATGCTTGGGTCGTTGTCCTGTTGGAATGTAAATCTTGCCCCAGTCCAAGGTCTATTGCAGACTGATGCAGGTTCTCCTCAAGTTTGCCTGTATTTGGCTCCATTCATTGTTCCTCTATCCTGACAAATGCCCCAGTCCCTGCCACTGAAGAGCATCCCCATAACATGATGCGCCACTACCATGCTTCATGGTAGGGATGGTGTTACATGGGTGATGAGCTGTATTTGGTTTGCGCCAGGCATAGCACTTTGCATTCAGGCCAAAGAGTTCAATTTTGTTTCATCAGACCAGAGAATCTTTGCCACGTGGTCTCAGAGTCTGCCACGTGCCTTCTTGCAAACTCAGGCATGCTATTATGTGGTCTTTCTCAGGAGTGACTTCCGCCTAGCCACTCTCCCATAGAGGCTACATCTGTGAAGTGCTGCAGAGATTGTTGTCCACTGGACAGGTTCTTCCATCTAAGCCATGGAACTCTTGTAGTTCTGTCAGGGTGCTCATTGGGTTCTTGGTCACTTCCTGACCAAGGTCCTTCATGCCTGGTTGCTCAGTTTGGGAGGACGGCCTGCTCTAGGAAGAGTCTGGGTGGTTCCGTAATTTTTCCATTTCTAATGATGGACTTGACTGTGCTCCTGGGAACTTTCAACACCCTAGAATGTTTTATACCCTCCCCAGATCTATGCCTCCTCACAATTCTATCGCAGGGTTCTATGGACAGCTCCTTGGTCTTCATGGTAGCGTTTTGCTCTGACATGCACTATCAACAGTGGGACCTTATATAGACAGGTGTATTTCCTCTGAAATCATGTCAACCATTTGAACTGACCACAGGTGGACTCCATTCAAGTTTTAGAGTGATCTGACAAGGAAATTGGATGCACCTGAGCTCAATTTGAGTGTCATAGCAAAGGGGTGAATACTTATCAAATCAAGACATTTCAGGTTTTTATTTTAAATTACATGTACAAAAATTCCAGAAGTTTCATTCCCTTTGACATTATAGAGTAATTTGTTGAGATATTGACTAAAAATCCCTATAAATGTATTTTAATTTGAGTTCACAACATCACAAAATGTGACAAAATCCAAGAGGTGAATACTTTCTGAAGGCAGTGTAGCATCTCCTCTGAGCTATCCTGGAAAAATACAGCGTAAAACAAGCATTTGTCAATGCCGAATGTTTGCTTCGTGGCATTGGTAGTGCAGGAGTTAGTATAGGGTTGTCCTATACTATCAGTCCACACCTCCAGAAAGGGAAAAAAGATAATTATTACACAAATCATGGACATAGGGCAGCTGTGGAAACTGTGGGGCCCTTTACTTCAAGTCATATACATGGCTGCTGGGTCCCTGTCATGCTTGCTGGGTCATAACAGATCTCAGAGCCCAGCTTCAGGATGCCTGGGCGGCAATCTATGATCTACAGTGCAAAATGTTCCACTGCACACCATCATAACCTCCATACCAGCAGGACCAAACTACCAGTCATGGCCTAATACAGGACACAGAGTCACCGAACTGGCAGGTGGTTAAGAGAAAGAGGAAAAGCAGGGGTTCAGAAATGAAGGTACACTCCAGTTCCTAACCCAGCCATTCCAACCAAGAACAGGTATACACCACTCCAACAAGCCTCAGACACTGCAAATCTCATCTCAGAAGGATTCCATGCTACACAGAGTGGAATCCTCCTAAACCACACTGAGACAAATAAGATTGTTGGAAAGCATCACCCAGTAGCCTCTGTACAAAATGCCTAACCTAAAACCAAGGACAACAACTTCTATCCAATACAAATAAGGGCTCAAAGAAAATACACTTCTCATAATAGGAATGCCATCATCAGCAGAGTGGAACCCCACTTAATGCAAAACAATGCAATAGAAATTGCGGTCAGGTGTCCCCAGGTGCATCTGCAGAAAAGACATGAACTGCTTAATGGAAATAGTCCAAAAGCAGGAGATCTAACACATCCCAATACATCTCTGGACAAACAACTTTAATGACCACACAGTGAGAGGCCAGAACACATTTTAAGACTCTTGCCACAAATCTGACTTCACTTTCACAAAACTAGCCTTCTCAGAAGGTCTGCCAGTATGGGACAAAGGGAATGGCACCAAGTGAGTGAGAGAGGATGACATTTCGAGTTCAACACATGGTTGCAAGACTGGTGCTTGAAGGGTTTCCACTAAATGGGAAACTGGCAGAATGTCTGGGAGAGGGGCTTTTTGAGTCTGATGGCCTGCACCTGAATAGGAGAGGCATGCAGGCACTAGGACAGAAATTCGATGTCTCATGAGTTGTTTAAATTAAGTAAAGGGAGTTGGAGATCACACACACCCAAACCATCAGTGTACTTAACACCACTCCCTAAAAGTCAACAGACACATGCACATCATCAGAAATAAAAGGAACAAATATACACCAAAGACACTGGTGCATCAGCATCACCACCCCAGAAAAATATCCATTGGCATGCAAAACCTCTCAGGTAAAACAGCAGACCAGGTCTGTCCAAGAATGGGCTACACCCTCACACAAAGATGGTGCACACTCCTGGAGGACAATGGTTACAAATGCTAGTAGCCTAGCAAATAAACTTCCAGATCTCATGGCCACCATTGAAATAGAAAGCTTGGACTGTCTGGCTATAACTAAAACCTGGTTCACAGAAAACCATGGTTGGAACACAGCTATACCAGGTACAGTCTGTTCAGAGAAGACAGAAAAGAAAAAGGGGAGGAGTAGCTGTTTACATATGAGAAGAAATAAAAGCAACAGAATGCAGGAGTCCTCAGAGGGACCGAGTTGTTATGGTTAAGAGTGGACACAGGAAAGGGATCTCCTTCAAATTTGGCATCGTGTACAGGCCCTCAAATCAAAGGGAAAAGGAGGACAAGGACTTACTGCACATCATTTCTCTAACCCTCTCACTGTTTGTGAGAATCAGATCAAGAACAGCGTCTCCCCTGTTGGGAGTTTTACAAGCTGCTCCAGTTCAGCACCCTGTAGGGCCAGCAGGAAGTCTGTGCCTTTGTTGTTGCCACTGTCTGTGCACTCGGTTTATATCTGGTAGGTTAAAGTCCTCCATCAGAATTACATTTCCTCTGTCAGTCATTTTGTGTATTTCTTCTAGTAAACATAGAAACATTTCTATGTTTACTAGAAAAACTATTATCTTAACAGTAACATATTTTAATGTGACAGTTATGATGTCAGGTGTGAGACAGGCAGCTAGAGCTAAAGGGCAGAGATACTGTACTCTTACAAATACCCTTAGAAATTAAACACAAAATATAAGCTACATTTATGCCCGAATATTACATTTTTCAAAGTTGTCTCAAGTGTGTCAGGAACTCTTCATTCTCACTCCTAAAATCATGAAATCTACAATGCACTTTAATTGTAATATTAAGAATGGTTCTCTTTTTATTCCCTCATCCCACTCATTTTGAAGTTTTGGTGCTGATGTAGTTCTGTTTTCAGGGTGAACCACTGAGTATCATTCCAGAGTCCCATAAATAAACCTTGCCATTATTTGATCCTGGCTTATTATCAATAACATAAATGTATGATCCCTGAAATTATTTCTTCCAACAGTCACTCACTTTGAAACATAATCTCTATAATTCATCATGACTCATTTAGTAAACCACCAGTTTAAGTCCTACACTACCCAGGACCTATGCTTTTTCAGTGTAGGGTCCTATCTGACAAAACTCAAAATCCTGGTTCATACTTCCTGACAGGAGTCAGGACAAACTAGTTCATTTATTTTTTTATTTAATTTTGTTGACTGTGTAAGTGCACTAGATAATTTTTTCCTATTTTTAGGCACAACCCAGGAGGGGGGATACAGATGAATGCCAACTGACCTTGAGCCAGATGAAGCTGTAGGTGGCACTTTTAGTGAATGGAGGGGGATTTGGCCTGGGCAGTGGGGACATTCCCCAACTCCTTTCAAGAAGTGCCACTGGATCTTTAACATCCACCTGAACTACCACCAGAACAGACATATGGGACCTTGGTTTATTGTCTCATCTGAAAGATGGCGTCGCAGGAGTGCAGCACCCTCTTATGCTGCACTACAGTGTCAGTATTGGGATTTAATCCAAGTGCCTGGTGTGGGATAGAATTCTGCTCTCCCAGCCTCAGAGGTGAGTGTTAACTCCCACACTGCAAGTGCATCTGTTTGGGGGTGGAAGTGCAAATCAAGACATTTCATACTTGAAACAATATTTATACCAGGCAAATTAGAAAATTATTTTCTGAATAATCAAAACTAGGACCAATGTTGTTTTTGTTTGTTTTTTCATACTGATATTATTAGTTCAATTAATTATTAAGCATTTTAGTTAGTATGTCACTTTTATGGACATTAAAAATATGTTTTAAAAATTTCAGTAACTGATATGCATTGACCAAAGAGTGTGGTCACAGTGAATGGTACTGGTGTGGTGAGGGTTCAGATTTTTCTGGGCCTAGGGACCCAGGTTGCATTAATCTGGCCCTGCATGGCACAGGACTAGAACAGGATTTAGAGGCAGAAGCAGTTTCTCCTACAGTTACGCAAACTGTTCAAGAATCGAGTGAAGGGTAGATTGATAAACTTTTTATTTCTGTTGGTGAGAAAGATATGGAAGGTGCTCTCGAAATGGTCATTAAAAACAGCACAGCTAGCAGTTTAGAGCTCAGACTAGGTATTTCTAACTTTTTACCTTTGTATGGAAAATGGGATGTTTTTGCTTCCAATGACCATAAACACAGTGTTTCAATACAGTGCCTGTGCCCACTATATTCTGATACTAAACATGCGAATTATAGGGGGCTAATTGTCTCAATATTGTGTTCCAAGATTCCTGCACTAGAGACTAAGAATTTATCCTTGAAACAATTATGTAGCAAAGCAACCAGATAGATGTGTAAAATGGGAAACTGTATCAAAAAGTATGCACCCTTAAGAGTCACTTTCAAACCTGCTTTGTATGTATCCCCAGATGCTCTTGCATCATCAAAGGACAACAAAATAGCCCATAATGAGCCCAAAGGCCAGCCTACTCAGAGTGTCGGAAACCACAGGCATGATGCCAGAGAGAAGAGAACTCCTATCCTCTGGAGTGCATGAGTCCTGGTAGACTTCCACCCCAAGCCCAGTCACCAGCAAGCCACCACCCCCAGAACAAACTGTAAAATTATATTAGTAAAGAGCGAAACTAGTCATGCAAAATGCATTTGAAAAGGGTTATGTACATGCATTGCCATATGAGCTGTTTATCAACCTTGAAATGTTTTGAGTGTAACATGCTACATAATGTTTCACAAAACTGCCCAATGCAATTTTACAGACTAAATTGTGCATCCCCAAAAAAAAAACAGAGTGGCCAGTCACCCTATTTTGTTTCTTTACTCTAAGAAACTATTTTCCTAGCTTCTGAGCCTGTTAAGCTCAGAACAAAACAAAGTCCGCACTGCAAGCTGTAAAGAATTAGCATTATTCCTTTCTTATTTTTTGTAAATGTTCTGAAAAGTAATAGTTTTTAAACCTGCCATGTAAATATGAACAGTGTGAAACATTCTTTTACCTGGTTAAATGAAACAATGAAGACACTTGTATGTAATTTTGTAGCATCAAGGTTATATGTGAGCTAGAAAGAGGGCTCAGCTGCCTCGCTGCTGTTTAATATGTATATTGTCTTATAACTCTTGTCCCTAGAAAGATATGGGGAGAATCTCTATTCATAAATTTTGTTTTTATATTTGGACTTGTTTAGAGAGAAAATTAAATGGTTTGTTTATGTGCAAGGAATCAAAGTGCTTAAGATAAGTTGTATTTGGTTTGAGATGTATGTGAAGGCAGTTAGTGACAGTCTGGTGTATGACGAGAAAGATTAAGTCTGTGTAAGGAACTTGCAACTTGAGTGTGGTTTAATAGAAGCTTGAAATGTCTTTGTTTGTTTTAAAAGTTTTTTTTTTTTTGCTTCTCCTTTCAGAAAGAAAAATGTGTTTATGTGTTGTTTGTTTTAACATGGCTAATAGCCTAACACCACGTCATCAGTCGTGGCAGCTAGCCAGGCCAGAGGCATGACTAACTAGGTGATAACACAGCTGTGTTCTTGTGCACCCTTCAATATCCAATGCCAAAGCTTTCAAAGCATTTTTAACATTATTACAATTTTTCCTGTATTTTTTAATGTGGTTAAAATATAAACAAAGCATTATGTTTTAAACTAAAATGCCCCATCCATTTAATAAGTTACTTCATTTCACAGTTTACTATACAGTGTTTTTTTTTGTTTTGTTTTGCCAAATACAATGTTTGCCATGGGAGGCATGAACCTCCTGTAGACTTCTAGTACAATGCAGTTATCAGTGGCACTCAGATACAAACCATTTAACATGTTTGAATTCCTCCAGCCCCACTTGTATACTGTGCGACCTTTGGCAACTAATTTGACCTTCTTGTATTCCCATACCCATGACCCAAGGGTTTGAACATAAGGTGCCTGTTCTGGCTAAACAATTTTCTTTTTCCCTTTTATGCAAGTGTTTCAAGAACACACATTAACTAGTAATTTGTTTTTGATTTTACTTTTTTTCAGAAGCATACGCTTCATGCTTGTCCTCTGTCCAAAGCAGGATGAGAGACATTTTCTCCTGGGATTGCTGCCATTACCCTTTGGCTTATCTTTTAAAATGCCAACCCTCGTGTATGATCTTCCTTCATAAAGGTTCATTATCATCACAGCTTATATTTATTTCTATTTTGTTTTATTTTTTCTTCCCTGGTACCATTCATATGTGATTCCCTTGCAAGGCAAGGCGATTGAGGCATGGATCTTCAATGCCCAGCATCCATAACAAGCTGCTTATTTTGACAGCTTATGAAAAAAGACAGCAATGCCACTTGCTATGTAGTTGTAACTGCTAAATGGAAAAATATAAGAACTATGTTGTTTTCCCACAAATTCATTTACCTACTGTACTGTGCCCAAAAACACACCAGGGGCATATAATCTTGGAATGACATCCAAGATCAGTAGGAAGATTTTCCAAATCATTCTGACTTGTTTTAACACTTTTGTTACAGGAGTGTGTGACTCAGTTAACATGTAAATAAAATGTACAGGATTTTGTGTGACTCAGTTAAGACTGTGTTTTTAAATAGAAACTGAGGAAAAAGGGTAACGTTCTGTCTCTGTTTTGATTTTGTTTGATTTTATTTGATTTTTAGAACTCAAGTATGGTGTGGCTTGCAGCCACAACACCATCTACCCTGCCAATGGCACAGTTGATAGAGGTAGCCAAGGCATACAGTACATGAGTATGAAGCTAATGCAGCAGCATTTTAAAAACCAGTGCTAACCTATCACAGAGGACGGTCTACATAACCTTGCTCTTTGTGTTGTGTTTTATTTTTCTTTATCAGGAAACAGAAGAGTTCCTCTAACCAGGGATTGAAGCAAGACATAAAACCCACCTCCAGGGGAGGGCAACAACACTCAGTACCCTACAAACCACCTCTGGTAATGTATGAGTAGGCTATTTTAAAAGTAATGCTGTTAAAACTGTAAAAACATTGGGATATTCTAGGCCACCCCATCAGCATATATATTCAGCATATACCTTTTAATGTGCTAACTGATTGACTAATAATTTACAATACACTTTTGTGGTTATATGTCCACAACCCCTACTGTCAATAGAGTGTCATCTGACCTCTTTGTAAAACTGTTACAGAATGTACACTTGTTACCTGGCCTCTGCTCCAGCATTGGCCAACACACGCATATCCTCTTCCATTACTACAATAGCTGAGCTGCCTCTTTCACCAAAGAAGAAGCCAGGTGAAGGAATCATGTCCCTTCCAGTGCAACACCTATGGTTGCTGCAAACAATGCAAAAGTTTCTCTGACCTGACTGAGCCATAGTTGGCAGATCCAGAAATAAAGGAAGTATACCAATATTTCTCCAAATCCAAAGAAAAGAAATTGTCTACACATAATTCATTTGTTGTTTAGAGATTGTTTGTGTTCAACATGCACAAGCTCCACCTAATGGTGCCCTGTCTATATCCCAGGTCTAAGCGCAACATACATATAAGGTGTGTGTGTGTGTGTGTGTGTGTATATATATATATATATATATATATATATAACATATATATTTATATATATTTATACATATACACACACATACACTCATCACACACACTGCATTCATAAACCCAAATGTTTGTGCTTACTTTTCAAATGGTACTATTAGACGCTTTGTGCACTTCATTCCATTGCTAGCACTGTCATTTTCCAACTGTTGTTTCCCAGTAGAGGAAGAACCCATTCAAAGTCCAATGCAGAAACACAGACCAACTAGTGGTCTGGATGCATTATCAACACTTCCAGGTACCCTTGTAATTAATTTGCAATTTATGCACATCCTTGTGATGTTAAATCTCACCAGCTATACTATGGCAGAATTTAGATTCTATTTCCAATACACTTTTAGGTTTCATAATACCATAGTACTGAACTTAATTGCAGCACACCAGATACATACTCAAGATCCAGTAGCAGGGCCACACCCAACTGAATACCTAGGAGCATTTAAGAAAACACACAGCCAACTGAGAAATGGTGCTATGCAAATCAGCTGACACTGTTTAAAAGGTTTTAAGTATACTACTGTATAACCTCATCCCTACTTATTGGGGAAGGGAGATGAATTTTAACAGAAGGCCTATTTTTCTGTATTTAGATATTAAAAGAGTAAACCAACATCCATGGCTGGAAGGTGACACAGGGTAAGCCCTTTCAAGGCCAACCTACTTGTGACCCTATTGCCATGATTGGGTGAAGGAGTTCCCATCCAAGAACCTGATCAGAGGGAGGCACTGTTCCAGTACCATGAGGCCATTCTCAGATGTCTACACCTTGAAAGGAGACCGACCAGAAGGATACAGTTCCACCCTCTGAATCAGACTGAGACCAGGTCCTTTTCCAGATCCTGTCCAGGTGAAGTCAATCCCAGACCCAGATCTAAATACTCCAGAGAAAGTCCCAAATGACCCCAGACATGAAGGAAGATTGCTCCGCTTCATCTTTTTGGTTGACCCTTGACCACCAGCCATCCATCCTATGCCCCTTTTAAAATCTTGATTCCCAAAGCTTATTACAAAAAACATGAAGGTTCTGATATCGGTCTACAAGTCAATGTGACTGCTCTTAACCCCTTGTTTTGCAGCTGGACATTATGTGGACATCTACTGATTCTAATGTACTATTAAATGGTAAATCTTTAAAGGTTGGACAAACACTTAAATCACTTCTAATGGAATTTAACAATCCAAAATGTGTACTTACAACACTTTGGATGCTATAACATTACCGTTATGGCAAATGCCAGTTTTGCCTTTCCTTTTCTCAATGAAGAGACTTTGCCAGCCAGACACAATTTTACTGAATCTAATTACAGTACTGTAATTTCTAAAACTGCTTTTAAAAATTATGAACACTGCCCTATACTTGAACCCGCCCCAAAAAGTGGCCTAACTGCTATTTCTTTTCTAGGTATATTAATTAACAATGTAAATTACATGCACGTGCCTGTAATTTTAAATTTACCTAACTAGAACATGGCACAATCGGTCATTGCTCCAAAAGAAAAAAATTACTCACCTTAGTAATGTTGTTTCTTCTAATGGAGTCTTGCTATATTATGACTAATGCAGTTTGTCCCACCATTAGAACTGCTCCGGATGTGAAAGAGTTAACTCATGCAGAGCATGGAACTTAGAGCTGAAGCTCGGTTAGAAAAGCTCTGTCTGGGATATTTCAAACCGAAACTGTCGGATCTTACGAGCAAAACTCACTAAGGCTCTGTGTGGAAGCTGTAACCTACACTAGCCAACTGGCTACTAAAATATTAACACATTTTCCTGCCAACACCAAGACTCAAGTCAGGGGACCAGAAAAGATAAGATAAAATAAAACACACACCCAAACACCCCAAAAAGAAGGGGTGGAAAACATAAAGGGGCATCAATATGCCAATAGTGGACTGCCCACCCCATACCCAAAGTAGAAGTTCTGAGAGGGCAGGTTGGAGGTTATAATATAGCAAGACTCCATTAGAAGAAACAACATTACTAAGGTGAGTAATTTTTCTTCAAACAACATGAAGTCTTGCTATATTATGACTAATGCAGACTACACAGCAGTACCTCCATGAAGGAGGGACAGAACCTACTTAGGAATAGGCTCTGAAGCACGGCTGTGTTAAACACGAGCATCCCTCCTGGCCTGGATATCCAGGGAGTAATGCTTGGTGAAAGTGTGTACTGTTTTCCAAGTAGCTGCTTGACATATCTCAAGATAGGATGTCTCTGGCAGCAGCTAGAGACGCAGCTGTACCTCTGGTAGAGTGAGCCCTCAGGCCTGAAGGGGAACCCTTACCCAGTTTTTGATAGCAAAATTGGATACAAGAGACAATCCACCTGGCAATGGATTCTTTAGTGGCAGGTTTCTTTCCCAACCTCACCATAAGTGAAATAGTTGGAGGGAGTCAAACCTGTGACCCTTGGTACGCTCTATGTAGAAACTTTGGGCCCTCTTACATCTAAGCTGTGCAGCCTCTCTCACCAGAGGAGGAATGGTCAGTGAAGAACACTGGAAGTGAAATAGATTGGTTAAGGTGGAAATCTGAAACCACCTTAGGCAAAAACTTCCTGTTAGTCCTGAGGACTACTTATCCCTGTGAAAGGAAATAAAGTCAGTCTCCACTGATAAAGCCTGTAACTCACTCTATGCGCCTGGCAAGTGATGGCTACTAGAAATACAGTTTCCAAGTCAGGTACTTAAGCTCTGCCAAGACAGAGGTTCAAAGGGGGTTGCATCAGCTGAGCAATGCAAACATTAAGATCCCAGGCAAGGGCAGGGTCTTGAATGGTGGATTGCTTGAAGCAATCCCCAAAAACTTGGAAAATACAGGGTGAGCAGAAAGAGAAGAGGGCTTCCCTGTTGAAATAAAAGCAGAGACAGCTGCCAAATGCACTTTCAGGGTAGCTGGTCTCAGTCCTAAAGAATTAAGATGGACCATATAGTCCAAAACAGTGGGCAAATCAGCAGATTCCGGGAAATATGCTTCCCTGAACACCATATAGAAAACCTTTTCCACTTGGAGTTATAGGTAGCCCTGGTGGAAGGCTTCCTAGAAGCTTCAAGATTTTGAGAACACCTTGAGAAAGTTGTAGATCAGCAAACTCTAACTCCTCAAGAGCCAGGCCTTGAGGTTGAGGATTTGAGTTTGGATACCAGACTCTCCCCTGATCATAGGTTAACAGATTGTGGTTCCTGGGGAGACACAGGGAAGATGGACTGCTAAGGACAGAAGGAATGGGTACCAGGGCTGCCTGGCCCACTGTGGAGCAATCAGGATCATCTTGCAGGGCTGAGATCTGATTTTGACTAGCACCTTGAACAGGAGAGGGAGGGGGGAAGGCATAGAAACTTCCTTCCCAATCGAGGAGAAAGGCATCCAGGAGGACTGAGCCCAACACTGGGGCCTGCAACAAAAAGTGGGAAGTTGATGATTGTCTGGGGCTGCAAAGATCATCTGAGGGGTGCCCCATCTGGACAAAAACTATCCCCAGTACTAGGGGATCCAGTGACCATTCGTGATGGCCCTGGGAAATCCTGTTGAGAGCATCTGCCAGGACATTGTCCTTGCCTGGGAGGTGAACTGCTATGAGGGAAGTGTTCAGGAATAAGCCAGAGACCACAACTTCATCACATTCGTGCACAAGGTCAAGACCGAGTGCCCCTTGTTTGTTGATGTACCACATTGTAGTGGTGTTGTCTGGTTCTGACCTGTACCACCTTGTTCTGAACAGATGCAGAAAAACCTGAAGTGCTAGAAAAACAGCTCTGAGTTCCGACAGATTGATGTGGAGCAAAGATTCCTGAGGGGACCACAACCCTGGGTGGAGAGGTCGCCCATGTGAGCTCCCATCCCAAGAGGGATGCATCTGTAGTAAGGGTCAAGGAGTGAGATAGAGGATGAAGGGCACCCTTTCTCAGATTGCTCTGATCCTGCCACCACTGAAGGGCCTGGATTGAGGTTCGAGTCACTGAGATTAACTTGGATAGGAATCTCTCTTTGAGACCAGAAGGCTCTCAAATGGAACTGAATGTCCTCATCTGAAATCTGCTCCTTGCACTACAGCTGTGGAAGCAGCCATGTGTCCTAGAGCTGCAGGAATGCCTTGCTGGTCGAGAGACCTGCAGAGTGAAGGACGAGCCTAGGTCCACCAGGGTCCTTACCCTTTCTAGGAAGGAAGGCTCTGACCTGCTTTTATGTCCAGTTCTGCACCTATAAAGGTGAGTACCTGGACAGGTTCCAGAACTGACTTCGGAAGATTGAGAAGAAAGCCCAGAGAGGTAAGCAGCTGCTGGGTAACTTGCAGGTGTGATTTGACTGGTCTGGAGACTGACCCACAATGAGCCAGTCATCCAGATAGGGAAAGATGGCAATCTTTGCCTTCTTAAATGAGCAACTGCTACTGCCAGACATTTTGTGAATACCCTTGGGGCAGAGGTACGGCCGAAGGGCATTGCTCTGAACTGATAATGGCCTGAGGGCAGTTCGAATCTGAGGTACTTTCGGTGGGAGCTTCTGATAAGAACATGGAAGTAGGCATCCTTGAGGTCCATGGAAGCTAGCCAGTCCCTGGCCTTAGGGAGGGTAAAATCATTCCCAGAGTCACCATTTTGAATTTTGGTTTTAAAAGGTGCTTGTTCAGATATCTTAGGTCCAGGATGGGCCGCCACTCTCCTGTCTTTTTGGGGTAAGGAGGTACCTGAAGTACAGACCCTTGCCCTGGTGTAGGGGAGAAACCCTTTCTACAGCTCTGAGAGCCAGGAGGGTTGAGACTTCTGTTTCCAAGGCAAGAGTCTCTAGAGGGTTTGCAGGTGGAAAAGATCTGATTCTCATCTTTGGAAATTTTTGAAGCTGAGAACCAGACCCTGGCTTACTACTTCCAGGACCCACTTGTCTGATGTTAAAGACTCCCAGTCCTGGACGGTAAGCCAGCCTGCCCCTACAGGTAATGGAGAACCAGCCCTGGGCATCCTATCAGGGTGCCTGTTTGGTAGGGGCTTCAGGCTGAGGGGTGGGAGCAGGCCTGCTTGTACCCCATCTGCCTCTCCCTCTGAAGAACCCCTCTGAACATAAGCTGAAGAGGAGGCCTGGGTCTGGTAAAAGGCCTGTGAAAGGCCTGCCTCTACCCTGGGGCTGCCTCTGAGGAGTGGCTTGCCGTTCCTTGGCTTGTGCACTCCTATAAGTGGTTCTATATTCATCCATTTTTTCATATAATTCTCTGTCTGCTCCCAAACAGAGAATTTCCCACCACAGGAAAATCCATAGCCTTAGCCTGGGTATCCTGTGACAAAGTAGTACACCTGCGCCAAGCCAATCTACGAAAAGCCACAGATGTAGCCATGACTCTAGAGGATACATCATTAGAATCCACTGCAGCATGGAATTGCACCTTAGATGCCTCATACCATCAGCAGCCACCTGCTCCAGCTCTCTCTAAGCTGGCCAGGGGTCTGTTTGGCTAAAGCCATGACAATATCCAATCTAGATTTTTGTATCTCGCAACATAAGCCATATAGTTTGCTTGTCTGAGTCCCAAGGACACTGCCATGTATTGTTTTAGCCATGGCATCAATCTTCCTGGAGTCCTTGTCAGGAGGATGTGAAGCCAGGGAATATTAGCTTTATCACAGGCTGCAGCCTGAACTACCAACATGGCTGCATTGCTGTGAAAGAAATTCTGTATCAGGATCTGACAAAGTGTACCTCCTGTCCATCTTTTATCCACAGGAGGCACAGAATTAGGAGCTTTTAAAATTTTTATTGTTTGTTTCTAAAGATTTATGTAAAGGAATAGACAATCTCCTGGACTCTGGGATATCCATCATCTCTACAAAGTCAGGCTCCTCTTGCTCATCCACAGCCTCCTCCAAAGGAAGCTGGAGGGTTTCAGCAACTTTTATAAAACAGAAAATGAGAAGGACTCAGCAAGCCTAGGGGAGATTCTCCTAAAGGTCTGTCTGGGGAGATGTCTGGTTCAATGGGCACATCCAGACTTTCAAAGTCACATTCACACTGTTCATAATCATCCTCCCTCTCCTCTGGTTCATAAAACTCCTCTATATCATATTCTTGAACCGGTGGAACCGGCCAACCGACCTTTGCCAGATAGTGGCGGTTTGAACAGAACTGGAAAGTGACTGGACAATTTGTATTGCCAGGCTATCTCTGCAGCAGTTGGAGAAGGGATTTTGACTCCACACCTGCTGACTTTCTATTTCTCTTTGCTGGAACTGGCTCCTCAGAGTCAGCTTTACGTTGCCGAGGTCTGGCCCTGGTCAGAGGGCACTCCTCCGTTCGGTTGGCACGAACCTGGCTGTCCATCCGGGTCAAGCGGACTTTTTGGCCTCTCGCCCCTGAGCCTACCAACTCTCTTATCTAGGGTAGCTGCAGGAAATTCTTCACAAATCTGGCAGTCTGCATTGAGGTGGTCAAACCCCAGACAATAAACACATGTGGTGTGTGGGTCAGCCTTGGCAAAGGCTTCCCCACAGACACTACAGTGTTGAAACCCAGTAGCACGGTTTTCTTTTGGGTTTCTCGGACATAATGCCAGCCCTAATCAAAAACTTGCCCTTTTATTCGGCAGTGCCAGGCAAGACACCCTTATCGGTTCCAACCGTGTCACGGGTCGTGGAAAAACGAATGAAATCCAGTTTTTAGAACAGATAAGAACCGGAACCGCACTCTAAAAGCCTTAAACACTTCAGAATGAAGTTTCAACACAATCTGTTCGGTTCAAACCTAACCGATAAACATTTACAAGTTCCACACAGAAACCTATCTATTACTTACAATACCATAGACAGAGCTTGAACCGATCGGTTTGCGTTAAAATAATGATAATCGCGTTGAATTTAACCGAGAAAAACTCTTTAAACCGAGAAAATGAACCGAGCAGCAGGAGGAATCTCCGAGCGACTATTCAGTGAGGCGGAGCAAAGAATCTGACAGTTTCGGTTTTGAAATATCCCAGACAGAGCTTTTCTAACCGAGCTCGCTTCTAAGTTCCATGCTCTGCATGAAGTTAACTCTTTCACCCGGAGCAGTTCTAATGGTGGGACAAACTGCATTAGTCATAATATAGCAAGACTTCATGTTGTTTGAACAAACAGTTCTAGATTTCATACAGTACTGCTACTCAGCATTATGGCAGCATTTCAAACATAAGCTCAAGGGTCTGTAGGAAGTATTCTACAGAACACCATGGGTGTTCAGACCTAAACATGGAAAAAAAGAGGGTTAGGTCTTCTTGGTGTGACAGTCATTTTAGGGTCTGCCACAGGTATTTGGGGACTAAATTATCTGTTTGGAATTGGACAATTTGGCCAAAATTGGGAGGTATGCTAAATTATTTATTAGTAATTTAAACCAGGATGTAATACAGCCTATACTACGGTATTGCCAGTCTTGCACAAGAAGAAAGGTTCACCCATATAATATACACTACATTGCTAGGATTTTCAATCAGACCAGACACACGTTAACACAGTTAATACACTTTAATAATACAGAGGCTAGACAATGCCACGTAGTAGGAAACTTTTGCAATTTTGAAGCTTTGCACCCCACCATTACAAATCTCTTACGGATTTAGAAACTGGTAAGATCCCAAATCTCATTAATGACACAATATTGCCAAGTGGAATTGCCCCACTGTGACAATATAGCTTGTAGTACAAAGTACATGGATCACACGGTCACATTTATCATTGCCACTGCTACAAACTTTGGTTATGTGACAGTGCACCCCAACCAGGGCCCCTGCTATAACAGACATGACTGTGATATAAAAAAAAAAAAAACGTTTGTCACATTTACTATTTCACTGCTTATATCTGGTAAGGATACTGCAGAATTTAATGAACTGGTACAGGTACAATCACTTAGGCACTTGAAAGAAGACATCTTTCCAGAACAAATAAAGCTGCCATATCTCCTTGTTCATCACCACCATCACCCAAATGTCTACCTAGCCCCCAGATAGACTAATGTACCAGGAAGGGCTACCACTACCTGTGCCGGTGTGATGCTTTACCATGGTCACACCTGTGTGGATATAAACCAGACTTCGAATAGGGTTATGCATTGACCAAGTCGATATGAACTTTAATGCCACTAATGGAAACCAGCACACTGTTTCCTCACAGCCAACACTGGTACCCACAATAATGCTAATACTTGGGAAACCATGTATAAAAACTAGCCTGGGAAGGGCAATCCCCTGACTTCAGTGAAGAAAACATTTCTTTAGATGTCTCTTAAATCAAGACTTCAATGCACAGCAGCAACACTTTCATCAAGGCTGCTGGAATTCCATTTTCTACTAAACTCACCAACTCCTCGATTTAGTGCCCATCAGACTTACCAAATGGCTTGTACCTGAAGTTCAAGTTACCTACAGTTCTGAAGGTTTATACTGTGTGTTGCTAACCATAAGTCTTATGTTTATAACAATATGGTTTGTAATGTAACAACACCCAATTTCTGTTTTACACCACATGAACGCATATTATTGGCCATACAGTCATTACCCTGGTGCCCTTCCATGACCAAGAATCTATAAATACTGAACCCACTCATTTAAAAGATAAAACCAATACTTACCAGGTTTAATCTTAAAGGTTAACAGAAAGGAAGGATGCACACATTATTCAAATCAAAATAGTGTTAAAAAGGCAAAGGATTTATTACAAACTATGGGACAGATATTCAAAACTTTGCCCGGGCTAAATTAGAACTGCCCAGCAGGCAAGCCAGCCCAAGGGAAAAATAATCTGCTATACTGAAAAGGAATAGCCTGGTGCTAAACCCACTGAATACAGCAAAGGAAGCCAGGCAAACAGGGCCTGGAGTGCAGGGCAAAAATAGCCCTGGAATAAGACAGCACTGAATATAGCAAATAAGACAGCACTGAATATAGCTCCAGGCAGGCAGTACAAACACCCACAGAAACACAGTGCAGAGGTGATATTGGCTGCCCAGGAACACATGCAAAGAAAACAGCCCTGAATGTGAACACAGGAACAGACAGCACTGCAGTACCTCTGAATGCTAAGTACCAACCAGGACCCACATATGACAACCACAGAACAGTACAAAATGCCCAAAATACCCAAGCCCCTAAAAAGACACAGGACACAGGGATGTCATCAAAAGTACGTACAATTCAAAATGGCAACAAGAATGGCATGATAACAGCAGGGACAGTAACAGAAAACACAACCTGTCCAAATACAGCAACAAACTACAGGTAAATAAGTAAAGGACGACAACAGAGCAAGAAAACAAACAGTAAAACTGGCAAGAAACTGAAAGGGACATATAACAATAGCAAACACAAGATATACAAGCAAAACCAGAATTTACAATATATACAAATTTACAGGGCAGCAGAAATGTAGGGAAGGGATAGGAAGTGGACACAGAGAGCAAAGGAGGTCAACAGAATGGGACAAACTGAGAGCAGGCAAAGGGAGATTTGGGGTTTGGGAAGCAAAACAAGAAAACAGGACACAGTTAGGACTGGTTGCTGGAGGGTCCTGGTGGCCATTCCTCCAGTATAGCCGCCACCTCCTGGTCTCTGAGATTATAAAGGCCTGTTGTTCTATCAGCATCCTTTGCTGATGCACCAAATGGCGCAGGAGTGCATCCCTCCCTCAGACTCCTCTGGATAGGTGGCCCACAGTGATGACCGCATAGACCTACAGGAGAAAGGGGGACTATGTCAGGATGAGATACCAACAGAGCACAGTGTAACCCCATGTGGCACCACACATGGGTTGTCCCAACAACCATGCCCATGTGGCAGTACAGAACAATACACAATGCACACCTGACATGAGCTTGAAAGACAAGGCAGAATGATACAGGCAGCAAGCACCACCCCATTGTATGTGGACATGCATGGATGTATGCCGACAACACCACAGCACAGTGGACACCACACAGCACAGTGACGTGCACAGTGAAACACTGTAATCAGACAGCCATTCCCTGAGATGTGAATGACAATGGGCCAATGCATGACATACATATGGGATGACACACATTGGGAGATGCTGCCCAGAGGAACAGAGCTATGATACACAACACAGGTAACACCCACCAGAAAAGGGACACAGCCACAACACAGTATGATGACATGTAGCCCCTGCTGTAGCAGAGCATGGCATGTGGCGTGCCACCATCCACTGCAACAGCACACACAAGGCAGACATGCATGACCATCCCATGTAACACCAGTGGCAGGATGGCAGCAGGCCAGACACATGCCCAATACAGTGCTGCACAGGAGGCCATGGTATGGCAGGGCCCCATAACTGGTGGGAACAACACCTACCGCACGAGTGGAAACACAGCACACCATGCCACCACATTTGACCAGCCCCTGCACCCCCATGCATGACCGTACAAACACCAGGCACTGCAGAGACAGGGAACACCAGCCAGTAAAGGAACATGGCCCCGCACCACAGCTGTGTGCAACAGGAACACAGCAGGCAGAGCCACATATGCCTGTATGGCACTAGGGCCCCAGACAGCCCCAGCAGGCACAGTGTACGTCCACTTCCAACTCGTGCCAAGACCCACATCGCTACCAGTGGCCATAATGCAATGCCCACACAGTGGCAGGGTGTTGCCATCTAGGCGCTACCACACCCCTGTAATATACAATATGGACAACACTGGCATGCACCTACAACATGCCTTGCAGTACCTCAGAATCTCTAGACCATGTAATGAGAAACACACATGCCATGTGAACAGCAGAAGAGTCAAGCAGGGCTATATGGGCAATGGCAACACATGATGGGCAGGGCAGCACATGCAAGTACAGCAATAGGCCCCAGACAGCCCCCACCAGCAAGCACAGTGTATGTTCACTGCCCATCCCATCCAAGGCTCACAATGCCACACCAGTGGTCACAATGCAATGCCTACACTGGCAGGGTGTTGTCATCAAGACACCACCCGCAACCTCCTGTAATCTGCAGTGTGAATAACACAGGCATGCGCCCACAACGTGGCTGTGCAGTAGCTCAGAAACCTCAGACCAGGTAATGAGAAACACACATGCCATGTGAACAGCAGAACAGTCAAGCAGGGCTATATATGGCAACAGCAACACATGATGAGCATTACAGCACATGCCAGTACAGCACATAGGCCCCGACATCCCCCAGCTGGCACAGTGTATGACTACTGCCCATCCAGACACATGCTGCACTCTGCCACACCAGTGGCCAACACAGTACCACATTGCACATGCCATGGTACCAGGCATACTGCTGTGCACATGGCGGGACCAACACTGTCAGCCCATGGAAAGACCCACCCATGTTATATGCTGTGCAGTGTGTAGACAAACAGTGTACTCATGCAATAGGCTCCGATCATCATTGCTGCTCCTCCACCCACTGTGGCATTAGCAGGACCCTCTGCCTATCCCTGTTGGTTCCCGGGCACTCTTCTGGTCTGCGCCTCTGTGCTGGTCTGCTTGATGTGCTCTTCAAAGAAAAGAGGGTACAGCACTGTTACTACAGTGTGAGCCCCACAGTATGCCACAGCAGTGTCCATGGTACACAGGGTATCCCACAACATACCCCTTGCCACTGGTGGCATGCACAGTGCACACATGTGCCCTCCTGCAGGCACACTGTGTCACCCATGCCATGCCCTGACCTGGCCAGGTGATGCCACAATGGCCATTGCATGGGTACTGTGCACACAGGGCATCTCAGCATGGCAATAGTGCTGTGGACCATGGCCACATGCAGGCGGACAGTGGCATGGCACATACACAGTGGTGGAGGTGTACTGTACGCCTAGGCTCCAACCCTCCTGCATTCCATTGGTGTGCACAGCATGTCACTGCCACAATCAGCCCTCCTGCCAGCATGAATAAGCACATCAGACTAAGTTAGGTGTCAGGTGGTGGGGTATGCAACAAATGTGCATGGTATGGTCCATGTAGGCACCAAATTGCACCACAGAGCATCTAACACTCCAGAACCTCTGGGGCCTGGTAGCCCCAAAGTCCCTGCATCCATATACCTATAGCCTCCAGCACAATCAGCACATGGCCAAAAAAGTACCCAATGTATCCAGCAAAGCCCAAGAGCTCCCTTGGCAGGTATGTGTATGTGTTGACAGGCACATGCACAGGCACACCTCCCAACATATAGACACACCTGAGGGACTGCAGCCACACACACACACACATATGCACTGGTACACATGGCCGTGGTGCAGCCATCACCTACCTGGCACAGGCACTGTTCCATCACACACCATTTGCTGGTAACACCCAGCAGGTGTCACTGTTTATGCTGCAGGTCCATGTATCTGTGGTGACACTTCTCCTCATCCGTGCAATACCCATTCTGGCTGTTAGGTGACGAGCGATCGATTCCCACACCTGTCACCGTGGAAGGTCCCCATCCCTAACCTCCCCAAACAGCCATCTGTGCCTCTGCTGCACCAGCTCGACCAGGTAGGCTGTTTCTGCCTCACCCCACCTCCTGTTCCTCTGCACAACTGCTCTCTGTCTCCTTCGTGCAGACATACCTATTCACCAGCTGCACCACCCTGACACTACAGTGGCACACCTGCAGCAATACCAGTAACAATGACTAGCACACCACAATGTTGTGGTATAGTGCCACACAACCAGGAAGCGCATGCAATGCACCTGCATGACCCGTCGCTGACCCCAGTGATGACATGCCATACATGCTCACTGGAGCTGCGCTGTGCCCTTTAGCACGATGTTCACACGATAGTGCCATGCAAGCAGAGTGCATAGCGCATATGCACCAAGCATGCACCATGGCCACAGCAGGCCCATAGACAGTGCTAACATCACAGAATGCTGCTGTGTGCCACCATAATTGCTTGGTGCTATGTTTGCCCAGTGCTAACTGTTTGCCATTCGCTAAATCTTGTGATATTCAAAGGCTGCATGTAAATGAGGCTACTTTGTATGCACAGGGCAAACACAGTGATTAGCATATAATTACTGCCTCATTTGCATGTTCAACAGGCTGGATGGCCTAGCAGTGCTATTTAAGGACTAACAGTGCTCCATCTATGTTGGTGTTAGGGACTGAAGTGCTGTGGAGGAATGTGGAAGTAAACACTTGTGCAGGATGTCCCAGGAGCTGTAACCCACAACATGCAGGTATGAACATCCCAAGGCCAGGCTGCAATTCATTACAAGGGTGAAGGCTGGGTCACACGTTGTACACCCATGTGTACAGTTGTGACGCATGCCTGTCATATAACATATGTCTTTCTGTTGACATCAGCAATCTACATTGCAGAGCCTGAGGTATTGTAGCCCACTGAGAGGTGTTGCTGTTCAAACGGCTATTGGCCAAGGGACAGATATGTGTAGGAACTGTTACAGAGATTAGAGCAATCATCTGGCAACAGTCAGCTGTGATTGCAGGGAGTTAGCATTGTATGGGGTTGTGTACTGTTGTCATGGGGAGGGAGTAGCTGTGATTACTGTCTGTACTTCACACATATATATAGCTACACCACCGTGCTGACAGCCAGCACATGGAACAGGGTACTGGGGGTATGCATGCAGGGGTGCTACCCAGCCTATGGCTATGCTGTCCATGTTGGTACATGCACCCAGCACTGTAGACTGCCATGATTTGAAGGACAGCAGCACAGGCAACACTGGCACTGTCTGCACAGTACACAATGGTACCATCATGTTGTGTTGTGAGGGCTACCCTGGCACCGCACAGTGTGCCATGGCTGCAGGCCTCATGGCAACAGCACTGCTGCAGTGGGCCATGTGCAGTCTGGGGCAGCATTGCAACTGGTGGCCATTGGCCCCACAATTGCTGTCGGGCATGCTACAGCACTGCACTATTTGGAACCTTGGACCATAAACTCCCATGGTGATGCATACTGCAGCTGCCTGCGGGTCGCAAGCACTATTGCACTGTTCGCTGTTTGCCACTGTGCTACTGGCACAGGTGTGGGTCCGACATGGTGTGCATGCTGTGTGGTACACACACTATTTGCACAGAAAACAACTTGTGGTGCTCATTACATTTAGAATGCCCAGTGTGGTGCATGTAGCCACAACTCAGACGCAAGAAACAGTAGAAGCTACATGTCTAAACTTCTACTGCACTGACTTCTCACCCTGTTTGTGTACACAAACTTCAAGAAATGCAAACAGCTTACCTTCACTGTATCAAGTTACGTTATGCATACATTGTACACCCTGTGAGTAACCAGTTCTGTTTCCTCTGTCCCACAGAGGTGATGCTGCCAGGCAGGAGCATGTGCATGTGCACAAGTTCTCAGGGGATGAGCTGAGGGCAATGGTCCATGTCTTCAAGGAGAGGGAGCAGGCGATGAGGCGCAACAGGTCCACCGATGCAGTAGTCCACCGTATGTGGGAGGAGATAGCAGCAGAGGTCAATGCTCTGGGTGGGCTGGACACAGCGCAGATGCCATTCACAAGTGCAGGAATGACCTGCTGTGACGGGCCAAGGAGGAGGAAGCCCAGCGCATAAGGGACTGGCTGCGGACAGGAGGAGGGCCACAGAGCATGGAGCAGTGGGACTAGGACCCGATCATGGCATTGGTTACCTCGACCCTATGGCCAGTGACAGTTGAGGGGTTGAAGGTGGTAGGTGTGAGATGCAGCTCACACCACCTATGGCAGGTATGTACACAGCATGTGATCGACAGTGACTGCATGACACCTACGTGGGGTGTGGGACACTATGCCAATGTCGTGACACAGTGGCACATGCCAGACACACACATGGGCTGGTCGCAATGTGTTTGCGGTGTGCATGCAGCTCTGTGGTGTGCATGCGTGGCAGTGCACAGCATGCACCAGTGTCAGGTGTCCAGTCCGTATGTGCCATGGTCGGGGGTTTGTGCATGGGGCTTTTCATCATTCACATGGACAGCACTGTGGGGGTGCGTGAAGTACGCCAGAGGCCAATGCTGTTGGAGGCTGCATTTCATGTTGAGGGCTCGCGCTCCTTGTGTGCACAGGTCTCTGACACTGTTCTATTCTCTTAACGCGCAGGGTGCACATCCAGCCATGGGACAGGAGGTGCATGGAACAGCAGCTCTGGAGGCTAAGGAGGATGCTACTAAGGTGAGTACCATCTACATCTGGCATGGGTGCCAGCCGAGGTTCATCTGTGGCGCAGCAAGGGCAGCCAGCATGTAGCCGTGGTACACATGTGGCAGTGGGTGCTATTGTGGCATCTGATGATGAAGATGAGTACCTGGATGCAGAGTATGGACTGATGATGCACAGGTTGAGGACCTCAGTAGCAGGCAGGTAGTCATCCTCATGGTGACCAGCGCCCATTTCTCAGGGGACGCGAGACTGATGTTGATCTGCCTGTGGGTGGCACTGTGAGTGGGAGAGGTGGGTGGGACCTGCAGGATACACACATGGCTGCACTGCATAACGGGTGTATAGGCACATGGCAGCAGTGTACAGTGACAGGATACTGGCCATGGTGTTGTCCAGTGTGCAACATTGACATGAACTGCTGGCCACAGGGTGCAGCACAGGCCCTGCAACATGTGCTGCCCCTCCCTGGCCACTGCTGCAGCAACTGCAACCACAGCAGCACCAGCCACCACAAGCACCCACCCAACTACCCCAATGTATCCAATGGCAGCAGCCACCACCTGCAGGCCAGGGCAGTGTGGCACCCCGAGCCAGGATGGCCATAGTGCCTGGCCTATGCTCCAGGCTGCTCTGTTGTCCCAGACTGCTGCATAGCAGGACCTGCATGACTTTTGTAGGAGGTGCAGCATGAGCTATCCTAGTTGTAAGAGACTGTGGCTTGGCTCAAATATCTGCTGAGCAGCAGGCGGAGGAGCATGACATGCATCCTAGGCACTGTTGAGCCGGGCTTTGGGAACTCACTGCTGCTGTGAGGGCACATGCAGAGGTGATGTGCACTGCCATCATGGCTGGTCAGCAGGGCACACACACACCACACAGTGCAGCCACTCCACACGTGGTATCCCAGCGTGCTTCCAGTGCACGAGTGTGGTCACAGGCCCTCCACCCCGCATCCCAATCCTCCACTGGCCAGTCATGGCATCGTGGCTGGCTGCCCACCATGGCTGGGTCTGCATCACAATGTGGTTGCAGGTATACCACTGTCCAATCATCACCGCAGTCCTCACCACCCATATCATCCACACAGAGCACTCCAAGCTCTGTGTCTCCACACAAGGGCATGTCATGTGCGTGGTGGTAGGCACCGGAGATAGGCGCCATTGGCATGCACAGTGAGCCCTTGCCTCGCACACACACACAGACACACTCACACACGCACAGTCACCTACCCACTCACAGTTCTTCACACCCCACATGATGTCCCAAGCCCTCCCCCAACACCACCTGCACCCACCATAGCTGTCCACCATGCTCACATGGTGACAAGCACTGTGCACTGCTAACATATACACAACACTTGTTTACACTTCCATTGTGTGTTGCACCAGAGGGTTGCACTGTCTACACTGTTCTGTACTGTACTGGATATGTGCACATATTAGAGGCACTGTACATGACATGTTGGTCGCCTGTGTTGTGTTCACTCACCCTCCCATCCGGGCTAGTGTTTTGATAATGCCACTCCTGTGCTCCAGAGCCCTGCACGCCATATGAGGATCTCTCCTCTAGTTGCTTTACTATCCCCTGACCTCTGGCTCTGGTTCACTGTCTGACTGTTCCTCAAGTTCAGGTGCACATATACCATGGTTCAGTGTCATGTTGTGTAGCATACAGCAGGCTAGGATTATACAGCATACCTTCTGAGGCCTGTACTGTAGGACACCGCCTGACTGGTCTATGTATTCTGACAATATGCAGTTAGCCCCAGCACTTGAACTGCCCCAGAGAGGAAAGAGTTAACTCTGGCAGTAGCATAGAACGTTGAGCTTGAGCTCGGTTTTCAAACATCTGTCTCTGGTATGTCTCAGTGTAACTGTCAGATTCTTTTACTCTGCCTAACTGAGAAGTCGCCCGAGATCTCTCCTTCACTTCAGTTCAGTATTAGTAAAAATCGCTCGGTTTATTCAACCGCTTCATTATTTTTTTCGGTATCAAACCTCTGTCTACAGTACAGGTAGTGTAAGTAGGTAGATAGTGAATACAATTGTAGAGAGTCGGCCCGCCGCACAGCGTTGGATTTCCGCCAGATGCCAACGACCCGGTTCGGGAATGTGCCCGGAAGCTGAAGGGCCGCCGGGAGGAGAGGACTTGAGCATCCCATGGACCACTGTCTTCTGGGGGTACCAGAGCTCGGCTCTTGTCTGGCTCCGGTGAGACCTGAGGTACAGCAAGCCCGATGCTCCAACAGAGTGGGCGATGCGTCAGACGTCAGCGCCCAGCGCCTTGACGTCCGGGACCTGGGCACATTGAGAACATCAGGAAAAACACCTTGCAACCTCTCAGTAGATGGAGCACCAGGCCCCGACCTTCAATGCCCCTACCTGCCCGGAGACAGCGTCGATGAAACACAGAGAAGCATCCGGGTGCAAGGGCTCCCACCCTTACCTGCCTGGGGGTACAGCCACAGGCTCCGTGGGGATGGACTGCACCGCCACCAGGGAGATGAGAGGGCTGATAAGGCTATAGGTGTCTCCCCAAGAGGGAGAGCTGCAGGAGGGAAGAATAAAGGAAAAGTAAAAAAAAAAAAAAAACTGTGTAGAAATTGTTTTTGTTCGGTTTCCTATCAGTTGATCCGGTTGGGAACAAAATATTATTGTTATTCTTTGAATTTATCTTGTAGGTTCTAGTTCAGACTGGTTAAAATAAAAACAAAATTTTTCGGTTTTTTCCACAACCCGTGACATGGTTGGTAACTGATCGGATAGTGTTACCTGGCTTGAAAGCTATAAAGGGTAACTTTTTTCAAGAGAAAGGCCATGTCTGAGAAACCCAAGAAGAAAAACCGTCCCACTGGGTTCAACACTGTACTGAGTGCAAGGAGGCTTTTGCTAAAGCTGACCCCACCTCATATGTGTATTGTCTGGGGTATGACCACCTCAAAACATACTGCCAAATTTGTAAAAACTTTCCTGAAGCCACTTGGAAAAAAGATTAAGTAGGGTGAAGGAAAGAGAGGCCGAGAGGTCCGCTGGTCCGAAGGCCAGCCGGTCAGTTTCAGCCTAACCTGAGGAGATGCCTGCTGACATGGGCGATATCTCCTCGGGCAAAAGGAGGTCCAATTCGAGGATCAGTTCTGTCAAAAAGAAAAGAAGTCAGCCAGTTCGATCAAGTCCTCAGACTCCAACCGCTGAAGAAATTTCTAAGGATAAGCATAGTCCAATCGCTTCACCCGTTCCATCTGAACTGACACCTTCAGGAAAGCGATCGGTTCGGCCGTTCCAACTCCATCAGATTTCGATCCGAGGTTTATTATGAGGAATGAGAGGAGACAAAGACTTTCACAAAGCTTTCGAGTCTGTCTCCCAAACATTTGTGAAGAGAGATAGACTGCCTCTTGGACTCTGGGACATCCATCATTTCTACATAATCAGGTTCTTCTGTCTCCTCAGCAGCTTCCACAACTGGTAGCTGGAGAGTGTCAGCCACATTTTGTAAAACATGAAGTGGGAAGGGACTCAGAAAGTCTGGGAGGGAGACACTGGTAGGCCTGTCTGGGAGATGTCCAGTTCTTTTTCATATTTAATAAGCTTTATTAAGTTTACCATACAGCAAACAAGTCCAGAACACCATTACATAGCATGACATGATATTCAACAGCAACAACCTGAACCCCTTGTCCCTTTATTACAAAATCATTGCCAGTATTTGGCACCATAAAAAGAGGAGTAAGATATGCTGCTGTTCGGGACTTAATGGTGTAAAACGATAACTAACAAAGGGAAAACCAGTAACCCCCTCCCCTCCCTCCCTCCCCGCCCTCCTCCCACGCGTCTCCCTTACCACCAGGAGAAGGAAAAGAAGAGAGAAAAAAAAGGAAAATAAAACCAAGGGGAAGCAGTGAGAGCTGGAGAGAACAGCCACCTACTTCCAAATTACACCAGGTATTTAAGGCCTATTCTGCAGTACTGATGGATGCTAGATACATAACAGGGTATGTAGAGGGCCCAAATCCTCTGTTATTTTTTATTATGTTTGTAATAGCTTGCTATGGTATATTCTGCTTGCAGAGCAAAAGAGAATTTCAATGCCATTCTGTGTATGTGGGATTCTGTTGATCTAGCCAATGACGTAATATCACTTTCTTAGCACATAAGGAAATTAATTTCATGTGTTTCCTTTGGTTTCCAATAAGGTATTACCGAGTCCCCAAGATGCAAATTTCTGGTTGGAAGGCATTTTGCAGTCCCAGCAGTGGGTTTCAGTCTAGACCTAATACTTTCCCAGACAGTAAAAGGCTTTATCACATTCCCACAAGATGTGGAACAATGTACCCGTTGCTTCTCACATCTAGTCGTAGGTCCACCTGGAGCCTACCTATTCTACAAAGTTTAACAGGAGTATAATATAAATCCTGTATTATCTGAAATTGAAGCAGTCTGTACCCATCCCACCTAATATCCTTATATAGTCTTTTCCAAATTTGTGACTGACGGGACCTTCGGTAGTTGGGGAGAGTCCTGTCCCATGTATAATGAGGAGTACCCTCCAGGTCTGTAATTGTTTTTACAGCTCTTTATAGTGAAAGGAGATTAAATGTGAGTTAGGCCTTATTTGCAATGTGCTGAGAATAGGTCCAGACAGATAATGATCCCATAAACCACTACCAAAATGTCTTATTAGGACCTGGGAAATTTGGAGGTACTAAAATAAAAAGTTGCAGGCATATTATATTTAGCCATTATCTCCGGAAAGGTTAATAATCTATAGTTCTCTGTTAGGTCTATAACCTTTTTCCTGTTCCCTGCCCAAAACATTTGATTAATTATCTTCCCTAATTTTAAAATTAGGTTGCCCAGAATGCACTGTGAAGTGTCTTTCTCCATGGAATCCCTTATAGTATTACTTAGTTGTTTGTGGATGGAGGGTTCCTATAATGGGAGTGCTTTTAAGCTGTCTTGGAACCCTATTAGAGGAAAGGTATGGTAATGCCCTTATATCTATACCGCTGAGATACAAAGCGACTTTTCTATCTGCAACCACAATGGAACATAGGTTTCCGAGCTGGGAGACGGGACAGAAGTCAGCCATTGCAAAAGACTAGACAGTTAGTGGCAAGGTAATAAAGATATATATTAGGGATTTGTAAGCCTCCTAACTCTTTGGTCTCTGTAATTTGACAACGACCTATGAGGAGATTTATGCTTCCAGATGAAATTAGATATAATACCATGTACATGAGTAAACCAAGACTTAGGTAGGAGATGTCCAGTTCAACAGGCTCATCTAGGCTCTACAATATATCCTCATCTTCTTCCTCCTCTGGAAATCTTCATCTCTCCCATTCCTCATTAAAGGCCTTCGGATCAAAATCCAATGGTGTTGGAACCGTCCCGCCGATCGCCTTCCTGAAGGTGTCAGTTCGGATGGAACCAGACAGAGCGATTGGACTATGCTTATCGCTTTAGCAATTTCTTCAGCGTTGAGTCTGCGATAAAGCGTTGAAACCCAGTGGGACCAGTTTCTTCTTGGGTTTCTGAGACATGGCCTTTCTCTTGAAAAGTTACCCTGAATAGCCTATAAGCCAGGAAATACTGTCCTATCGGTTACCAACCGTGTTATGGGCTGTGGAAAAATTAACAAAATTTAGTTTTTTAAACTGATATGAACCAGAACCCACAAGAAAATTTAAATATTAGTTCAAAATAAGAATTAGAATTCACAGAATTTCAGTATCTCGGTTTCCAATCGGACCGACTGATAGGAAACCGAACACAAACTATTTCTACACATTTTTATTCACTATCTACCTACTTACACTACCTGTAGCGAAGACAGAGATTCAATAATTAAAAATAAAGAAATGGTTGAATAAACCAACCGATTTTACTTGAACCAAGAGAGGTTCGAAAACCGAGCTCGAGCTCAACGCTCTATGCTACTGCATAGTGTTAACTCTTTCTCTCTGGGGCCGCTCAAGTGCTGGAGCTAACTGCATATTGTCAGAATACAGCAAGACTTCATGTTGTTTGAATGAGAGACATTCAGTTCCACTAAGATCCTTTATGTCCTAGAAAAGAGACTCTCACACAGAACTGATTCCAGTGATCAGATCTTGTCCAGGCTCTCCAGTGGTGGTTAGATCTGGACAATCACAGGCAGGGTGTCACATTCCTCAGTCAGACACCCTCACTGATCCTGACTATGGATGCCTCTCTCCTGGGATGGGAGCCCATCTAGGAGCCCTCAGTGCACAGGGGCATTTGGTCTCAGCAGGAGTCTCTCCTTCATATCAATCTCCTGGAACTCAGGGCTGTGTTCCTAGCCCTTCAGGCCTTCTCAGAATCAGTCAAAGGCAAAGGGGTGCAGGTCAGCTTTGGGCAATACCACTACAATGTGGTACATAAACAAGCAAGGGGCACTAGGTCCATGGCCTTGTGCACAGAAGCATGACAATATGGTCTCTAGCTTACTCTCTTCAGGCTGCTCTGATAGCAGTGCATCTTCCAGGGAAGGACAATGTCCTGGCAGATGCCTTAAGCAGGATTTCTCTAGGTCACCATGAATGGACTCTGAATCCCCAGGTAATTTTCAAGTGATGGGGCATTCCAGAGGTAGATCTTTTGCAGCCCCAGGCAATCACCAACTTCCCCTGTTTTGCTGCAGACTTCCAGTCTTGGGGACTGTTTCTCTAGATGCTCTCCTGTTGGATTGGGCAGGCAGATTTCTTTATGCCTTCCCTTTTCCTCTAATTTTTAGAGTTCTGGTCAAGATCAGGACTCAACCCTGCACAGCAATCCTGGTGGCTCCCGGACTGGGCCAGGCAACCTTGGTACACTCTGCTGCTGTATCTAGCAGCATCACTACCCTTGTTTCTGCCCAGGAGACATGACCTCCTGACCTCCACGCTGGGGAGGATTTGGTATCCCAACCTTCACTCCTTCAAGCTCAAGGCTTGGCTCTTGAGTTAGAGTATGCAGGTTTGAATCTCTCCCAGGGAGTAATGAATATCCTTAAGGTTTCCAGAAAACCTTCTACCAGAAAAACTTATAGCTCCAAATGGAAGAGATTCAAGATTTGGTGCTCTCTCAAGGACATACAGCCAGATGTGGCAGGCATTGCCACAGTTCTGGACTACCTGGTTCACCTGAATAGCTTAGGCCTTAGGCCTTCTACCCTGAAGGTACATTTGGCAGCTGTTTCTGCTTTTCTTTCTGCAGGGAAGGGTTCTTCACTAGCATCTCATCCTGTTTTCGGTAAGTTCTTTAAAGGTCTGGTTCACCTAAACCTCCCTTTAGGAGCCTACTCCAGCTTAGGACTTGAATATCTGTATTGCACAGCTTTTGCAACCCCTTTGAACCTTTATCTTCTGCTGAACTTAAGTACTTGACCTGGAAAACTGTGTTCCTAGTAGCTATCACTTCTGCTAGGAGAATCAGTGAATTGCAGGCCTTGTCAGTTGAACCTGACTTCATCTCCTTTTATAGGGATAAGGTAGTCCTCAGAACAAACAGGAGGTTTCTACCTAAGGTGGTTTCAGATTTTCATCTGAACCAATCTATGTCTCTGCCTGTCTTTTCACTGATCGCTCTTCCTCAGGGAGAGAAGATTATACAGTTTGGATGTAAAGAGGCACTTAGTTATTAAACAGCGCATATGGAGGTCCACAGGAATGATATCACCCAACTTTTTCTTACCTTTGGGGAAGTAGGAAAAGGTAGACCTGCCACTAAGATATCTATTGTCAGGTGGATTGTCTTCTGTATCCAGCTCTGTTACTTCAATCTAGGAAAACAGCCACCCTCAGGCCTGAGGGCACACTCAACCAGGGTACAGCTGCTTCCTTGGTAGTTGCCAGGGATATTCCCTTGGTGGAAATCTGTAAAGCAGCCACCTGGAAAACAGTTCACATTCACCAAGCATTACTTTCTGGATATCCAGACTAGGAGTGATGCTAGGTTTGGCACATCAGTACTGCAGATCCTGTTCCCCAAGTAGGTTGTCTTTCCACTCCAAGGGGTACTTCTTGGCATCACATATTGTCAGAATACAGCAAGATTTCATGTGTTTCAAGAAACAAATCACCTACCGTAGTAATGTTGTTTCTTCTAATGGAGTCTTGCTGTATTCTGACCTTCCCTGTCTCTCTCTCTCAGAACCTGCTTTTTGGGTGTGGGTTGCAGCTACATGCTGCACCCCAGAGGTGTACCTTGTCCCCTGCATGTCAGGTGGGATGTTTTCTTTTGATTTTGTTTCCTATATAGATTGTTTCACTATCTACATGGTTTTATTCTAGGATTCTCGACTTGAGTCTTTTGGATCCAAGTTTTGTTGCCTATGGCAAAAGTTTAAAACAATTTCTTAGTTAATAGTTAGTTAGTATTGCTCTTAAGAATCTGACAGTTACACTGAGATGTACCAGAGACAGAGGTTTGAAAACTGAGTTCAAGCTCAACATTCTATGCTACTGCACAGAGTCAAGTCTTCCTCTTCAAGTTCAAGTTCTGGGGCTAACTGCATATTCATATACATATGCATAACTGCATAGTTAGTTAGTATTGCTCGTAAGAATCTACCAGTTACACTGAGATGTACCAGAGACAGAGGTTTGAAACCGAGCTCGAGCTCAATGTTCTATGATACTGCACAAAGTCAACTCTTTCCTTTTCAAGTTCAAGTGCTGGGCTAACTGCATATTGTCAGAATACAGCAAAACTCCATTAGAAGAAACAACATTACTATGTTGAGTAATTTTTCTTCTTGCATAGATACAAGCTATGAATCTGCACTGCTTGTAAAGCACAACCTTTACCCTACATATGATCCTGTAGGAGACAGACAAAATACCACGAATGATTTGCTAGGCTAAAACTTACTGCTATTTTGCTGTGTTAATGTCAGAAATATAATGATTTATTTACGGGGTACCTTCTACAGCCAAGGTGTCCTGTTATGACATAGCTATATTTAAATGAATAGACCTTTCAGAGAGCATGATGATACATTTCAAAATGTTTCACCCATAAGAACGTCACTGACACAAGCATATTCTTATGACTAGAATGCTACACCTTGTAGCATTCTAAAGGGCAACTGAGATAATACTCTGCTGCACTCCCAAATTGACCAACAGAAGTAATAGTAATGTGATCATCACACGCACATGAGCTGGCTATCTATCACCAGACTAAGATCTTATCAGGGTAAAAACCCACTTCCTGATGCCTCTTCACTGAGGAAATCACAGGCAGACCCTGCAATGTATTCATGTAAACAGCACCGCCCTCCACATCAAAGTTTCAAGACTGTAAAATGAATTAGAATCACCTAAGCATGGTTAGCACTGTTAATTAAGACTTGTTTCCTGTTGGTGATTTTATGTTTGCTTGCACGCATGTACAAGAAACATAGTGCCATCATCCGAGTTTTCAGAGGTGTGGCAGCCCTCTTCAATTCAGTCAGTGTGTTTGCGGCGTGGCGCAGTTCTCCAATGCCTGCTGGGCTGTCTATGACAGCTCCAAATGCAGTGGCATACAGTTGAAAAGAGGGAGCTACGCTTCAGTGAGCAGCGATCAGATATTGCCTGCTCATCAGCGCTCCCCTACACACACACACACATACACACCGCGGATGCTGCGTGCTTGGCTCCCTACTAACACATGTATAGCCGACGGGGTGCCCAATCCCCCGTCGGCTGTGCTGCGCCCCCAAAGCTTTTCCAAATGCCACACTGGGTGCCCACCCCAGCGTGGCTACGCATGTATAGCCTGGACGGGGTGCCCAATCGGCCTCCACTGTCTCTCCCCATGCGGCCACCGATGGGGGTGCCCAACCTCATCGCTCCATTTTCTCCCCAAGCATCCAGGTGCCACGCTGGGAGCTCACCCCATCATGGCAAAATGTATTCTAGCCAACGGGTGCCCAACCCCGCGGCTCCAGCATCCCCAAACACCCTTTCCAGCTGCCACGCTGGGAGCCCACCCCAGAGTGGCAAACATCCCGCATAGTCTAAAAACCCCAAAGAAGAAAACGCCTCGCAGTCTCCCCGCCCCTCCTCCACAACCCGCACTCACCCACTGCGCATCCTGCCTCCCCACACACCCTCCACCTCATACTTACCTCTGAGCTCGGCGTGACGATCATCGTGGATCGGGAACACATCTGCACTCTTCAAAGCCGACCGCGAACTGAGGAAATGCCGGTAAGCTGTATAATGGGATAGATAGGGTTTTTTCAACTTTGCTGCATATCTCAGGCATTTTTGGGAATTTTGCACCAAATTTTCAACATGGGGTTTTGGGACCCTTCATGAATGCTGTCACTGTCATGGTTAGAGGTCCAGTCAAGGGTGATTTCACAGTCACTGTGCAAATCACCTTGGGACTGATTAATGAAATGACACTGCCAGTGTTCATAAGGTGGGCTCTCAAGAGCCTATTTTGAAAATTTGGTGGAAAATTCCAAAAATGACTGTTTACAAGCGCATGCTATGAAGTTCAAAGACGCCGTAAGTTCGCGAATTTTCAATTATTTTTACTCCAGATTTCAACATTGCCATTTTACCACACCTTCATATGAGAAGTACAGCTGTCATTTTCACATCTCACCCAAAACGTGTTTCCGCCCATGTAGCACGCTAATGGCGCAGTCGGTGTGAAATCAATGTACAGGACAAATTAAGAAAAATCACAGTGATACTGTTCATGAGCAGAGGTCTTAAAATGGCTATGTTGAAAATTTGGTGAACAAAATTCCAAAAATGACTGTTTTACTAGTGTGCTATGCAGTTCCTATGCACGTCGTAAGTTTGCGAATTTTCAATATTTTCAATCAGATTTTCAACATTGCCATTTTATTACACTTCCTTATGAGCAGTACAGCTGTCATTTGTCACATCTTGCCCAAAACATGTTTCCGCCCATGTAGCGCACAATGGTGCAGTCGGTGTGAGAAATCAATGTATGGGACACATTAAGAAAATCACAGTGACACTGTTCATGAGCAGAGGTCTTAAAATGGCTATGTTGAATATTTGTGAAAAATTCCTAAAAATGACTGTTTTACGGTCGTTGCACAGTTCCTATGCACTTCGTAAGTTTGCGAATTTTCAATATTTTCAATCCAGATTTTCAACATTGCCATTTTTATTACACTTCCTTATGGAGCAGTACAGCTGTCATTTGTCACATCTTGCCCAAAACATGTTTCCGCCAAGTAGCTTACAATGGTGCAGTCGGTGTGTGAAATCAATGTATGGGACACATTAAGAAAATCATAGTGACACTGTTCATGAGCAGAGGTCTTAAAATGGCTATGTTGAAAATTAGTGAAAAATTCCTAAAATGACTGTTTTATTAGCGTGACGCTGCAGCAGTTCCTATGCACTGTAAGTTTATAATTTTCAATATTTTACCCAGATTTTCAATATTGCCATTTTATTACACTTCCTTATGAACAGTACAGCTGCCATTTTCACATGTCACCCAAAATGTGTTTTCGCACATGTAGCAATAATGAAGCAGTCGGTGTAAAGAAAGCAATGTTTGGGACAGATTAAGAAAATCACAGTTACACTGTTCATGAGCAGAGGTCTTAAATGGCTATGTTGAGAAAATTTGCGACAAAAATCCATAAAATGACTGTTAGCACAGTGAGCAATACGCAGTTTCCAGGCACCTCTAAGTTCATGACTTTGTAATATTTTCAGCCCAGATTTTCACCAGTGGCATTTTCTACACTTCCTTATGAACAGTACAGCTGTCATTTGTCACATCTTGCCCAAACACATGTTTCCGCTAAGTAGCGCATAACGGCTGAGTCGGTGTGTGAAATCAATGTATGGGACACATTAAGAAAATCACAGTGACACTGTTTATGAGCAGAGGTCTTAAATGGCTATGTTGAATATTTGGTGAAAAATTCCTAAAATGACTGTTTTACGTTAGCGCTGCGCCAGTTCCTATGCACGTCGTAAGTTTGCGAATTTTCAATATTTTCAATCCAGATTTTCAACATTGCCATTTTATTACACTTCCTTATGAGCAGTACAGCTGTCATTTGTCATATCTTGCCCAAAACATGTTTCACTTAAGTAGCGCACAATGGCGCAGTCGTAAGCGAAATCAATGTATGGGACATATTAAGAAAATCACAGTAACACTGTTCATGAGCAAAGGTCTTAAAATGGCTATGTTGAAAATTTGGTGAAAAAATTCCTAAAAATGACTGTTTTACTGACGTCGTTGCACAGTTCCTATGCACGCCGTAAGTTTGCGAATTTTCAATATTTTCACTCCAGATTTTCAACATTGCCATTTTATTACACTTCCTTATGAACAGTACAGCTGCCATTTTTCACATGTCACCCAAAATGTGCTTTGCGACATGAAGCGACAATGGTGCAGTCGTGTGTAAGCAATGTTTGGGACAGATTAAGAAAATCACAGTTATACTGTTCATGAGCAGAGGTCTTAAAATGGCTATGTTGAAAATTTGGTGACAAAAATCCATAAAATGACTGTGTTACTTAGTGAGCAATACGCAGTTTCCAGGCACCTCTAAGTTCATGACTTTGTAATATTTTCAGCCCAGATTTTCACCAGTGGCATTTTCCACACTTCCTTATGAACAGTACAGCTGTCATTTTGTCACATCTTGCCCAAAACATGTTTCCGCCCAGTGGCGCACAATAGCGCAGTCGGTGTGTGAAATCAATGTATGGGACACATTAAGAAAATCACAGTGACACTGTTTATGAGCAGAGGTCTTAAAATGGCTATGTTGAATATTTGGTGAAAAAATTCTAAAAATGACTGTTTTCTGGCGTGCGTTGCGCAGTTCTACTCTGCCTTCGTAAGTTTGCGAATTTTCAATATTTTCAATCCAGATTTTCAACATTGCCATTTTATTACACTTCCTTATGAGCAGTACAGCTGTCATTTGTCATATCTTGCCCAAAACATGTTTCCAAGTAGCGCATATAATGGCGCAGTCGGTGTCTGGAAATCAATGTATGGGACACATTAAGAAAATCACAGTAACACTGTTCATGAGCAAAGGTCTTAAAATGGCTATGTTGAAAATTTGGTGAAAAATTCCTAAAATGACTGTTTTACGGCGTGTGTTGCACAGTTTCTATGCACTTTCGTAAGTTTTGCAATTTTCAATATTTTCACTCCAGATTTTCAACATTGCCATTTATTACACTTCCTTATGAACAGTACAGCTGCCATTTTCACATGTCACCCAAAATGTGTCGCACATGTAGCGCATAATGGTGCAGTCGGTGTGAAAGCAATGTTTGGGACAGATTAAAGAAAATCACAGTTATATTGTTCATGAGCAGAGGTCTTAAAATGGCTATGTTGAAAATTTGGTGACAAAATCCATAAATGACTGTGTTACGAGTGAGCAACACGGTTTCCAGGCACCCTCGTAAGTTCATGACTTTGTAATATTCAGCCCAGATTTTCACCAGTGGCATTTTTCCACTTCCTTATGAACAGTACAGCTGTCATTTGTCACATCTTGCCCAAAACATGTTTCCATCAAGTAGCGCACAATGGGCGCGGTCGATTATCTTGAAATCAATGTATGGGACACATTAAGAAAATCACAGTGACACTGTTCATGAGCAGAGGTCTTAAAATGGCTATGTTGAAAATTTGGTGACAAAATCCATAAAATGACTGTGTTATGAGTGAGCAAACGCAGTTTCAGGCACCCTCGTAAGTTCATGACTTTGTAATATTTTCAATCCAGATTTTCACCAGTGGCATTTTTCCACACTTCCTTATGAACAGTACAGCTGTCATTTTTTCACACGTCGAAATGTGTTTTCACACTTTCAGCACAGAGATGCGTGGTCGCTGTGGGAAATCATTGTTCGGAACAGATAAAAAATCACAGTGACACTGTTCGTGAGCAGAGGTCCCAAAATGCCTGTGTTGACAATCTGCTGTAAAATCCCCAAACTAATTACATTACGGATGTCGTTGCACAGTTTCTATGCACTTCGTGACTTCACCAGTTTTTTTAATATTTTACTGCAGATTTGCAACATTATATTTTACACCTCCCCATGAACAGTACAGCTGTCATTTTTACATCCTGTTAGAATGTTTTGCACCTGTGGTGTTAAATGCCATAGTCGCTGTGCATAAGCAGCTTCTAACAACTGATATTGCCACTGTTCATGAGGTGGGGTCACAAAAAACCATGTTGAAAATTTAGATTGAAAATACCAACGAATGCCTGAGGTGTTAGGGTTTCCAACCATAACGCCCAACCCTGTAGAGAATGACAGGCATCAGGGTGTGACTTGGGATTCTTGCCTGTAATGCTCATACCATTTCACACCCTGCAGCCACTGAGAGGCATGGAGGTACACCTTGGACTCTTCAGCCCCAAAGTTCACCCCATTCTCCTATACGCACCCATCTCACGTATTTCCTGATGGAATGGGGTGCTCATAAGAGCCAAAGACCCCAAGGCACACGTGACACTTGTCGAGGTATCTGCAGGGTGGGGTGTGGTGAAAATGGTGTGGCCGTTATGCCTGATGACCCAAAGGCACACCCCAATGCCTGTCACCTCTGCAGGGTGGTGGTGGGTTGGTTCAGTTCAATACTTCACTGCCATTCCTATTCGCAGCTCTGTAACTTCTACACTACCACTGTCAATGCCAGCAAGCAAACATTCAGCATTGACAAATGCTGTAAAACTCAGAGCCCTAGTTCTGATAGAAAATCTCAAACAGCACTTTCCAGCTCCTCTAATCACCGGCGGCATCTGGGTGGTGATTATTAGTACTGATCTCAGTTCTTTTCTGCCCAAGAACCCTGCCGGTAAATGTCCTCCACAATCAACCCCTCTCCCCCTCGGGAAGCACTAAAGCCAGCTGGTAAATGTGCTCCACAAACAACCTCCTCCCCCACTCACAGTGCTACAGCTAATCCCTCTGGTTGGTCATGCTTTTCTTCTCATTGTAATTTTTTTTTTTGTTAAGGTCACGATTCGAGCACTTTACTGTGCAAAGAACCCTGTCTGGACACACATTAAGGAAGTTGCCTTCACTGTGAAAAAGTGCTATGAGTTTAAGTTCACAGGACACAGAGTGTGTGTAGTAAGTCGACCTACCTACTTTTTACTGATAAATGTATCATTGGGTAGCCTACCCATCCTATGTAACTTAACCAGAGCAAAGTACAGATTGTGCAGGATCTGAAATTGCATAAAACCTATATCTATCCCAATTGACATATTTATATAAATGTGACTAGATCTTTGGCCAATTCCTGGTGTGACTGGTGGTCAGGAGTACTTGGTCCCAGTAATAAAATCTAGGGGCTCTCCCGAATTAAGTAATCTCTCAGGAATCGATAACATGATATAGCTTGGCAGAAGACACCAGGAGAAAGGACTGCTGTGTGACTGAACTCTCTGCTGGGACTAAAGTAGAAGAACTTTGTATTTGGATCTTTAATTTAGGGTAAAAAACTAACATACAAAAAAAAAAAGTGTGCGTTTGGGTTAACTGAACTGAATGGGTATCTAAAGAGTTATCTAGGTGTAAATCTCAGGTGACTGAATGGACTTAACTGCTGTGAGGTTTAAATTACTTGTAGAAAGATCTGGTAAGTAGGGGAGTGGCTTTGCTAGAAGGAAGCTACATTTAAAGACTGCTTAGAAAGTTTCAGCTAATAGCTTGGCAGAAGACACCAGGTGAAAGGACTGATGTGTGACTGAACTTCTCTGCTGGGACTATATCGCCTCCTCCCTCCCCACCCAAAGCTAGTTCTATTTTTATAGGCACAGGATTTGACTGACAACAGGAACTTCCTGTTTAGGGGCAGGAAGTGAGTGATCACAGAACCACCAAGGACCCACCATCCTAGAAGGGCAAGAGTAGATCTCCGCCCCTCTTGTTGCTGGAGGTCTGCCTCTGAGCAAGTAAGGGTCTACTGAGAAATATAGGATATTCTTGTCTCAGAACAGGACAATCAGGAGCTTAAAGGGCACACAGGCAGAAAGTAAGAGAGAGAGAAAAAACAGAGGAAAGAGTAAGGATTGCAAACAGTTAAGGGGCCAGAAATAAGACATGATTGGAGTGGTGCAGTGCAGTGGCTGTGGAGCAGCAGTCTTCGGGAGATGTTCTGGAGGATGCGGTGTTGTCCCATCTGCAGGCACCTCTCTGGGCTGAGAGAGGAGGTTGCTCATCTCCAGGCTGAGTTGACCAGGATTTGTGGGACCTCCTCTTCCATCCAGGGACCACCAGTGCCACTGCCGTTGCCTCAGAGGTTGCCAAGAAGAGGAGCGGTTGGACCACAGTGGGCTCAGGGAGGGTGAGGGTGGTGGAACAAGGCGGATCCCTCCAGTTGTACTCTCTCCACAGATTCCTATGCCATTCTGGCAAAGTGTGGTTCCTCTATGGAGGCACCACAGTGGAGACCAAGGAGGATGCTGGGAACCTCCACAAAGGAGACCCACAGGAGGGTGGCAGGGGACCCTGCAGAGGAAGGAAAACAACTCTGGTGGGGACTCCATTGTTAGGAAGGCAGAACTGGGGAGGAAGGGAGAGGGAGGTAAGGTGCCTGCCTGGCGCCATGACTTGGAGGGACAGGGAGCGAATCCTCAGGATTCCCAGAGCAGCTGCACAGGAGGAGCTGGATGTCATTGTCCACCTAGGGACAAATGAACTGGCTAAGAAAGGGATTACAGAAGTGCAGGAAGGTTTGTGGATTGGGAGGGTCCTTAGTCAAGTAGCATGCACGGTAACCTTCTCGGAGTGCTACCCATCTATGGCAAAGGAGAGGTTAGTGTCCCACACCATGGGATTCAATCAGTGGTTGAAAACTGGTGTGGAGCCCATAGGGATTTGGCTTCATTGGGGACTGGGAGTCCACCTGGAGTGATGCAAGCCTCATACTAGCATGGTGGGCTGCATCGTCCAGAAGGGGAACCAGAATCCTAGTGATAGGTTTAATGCTTCATTGGCAAGCTTTTAAACTAGCCAAGGGGGAAGGCACTGGAAAGGAGCAGGAAAATCCCTAGTCCCCCAAACAATCACGGTAGTAGTGCAGCAAACACCAACATAGAGGTGTCGAGTAGGGAGAAGGCAGGGGTAAACGGAGAAAGTGACAAAGGCAAGAAGGACAGGGATGGGGCAAAGGGAGTAAGGCCATCAGGAAATGGAGGGTAATGAGTACCAATGTCGAAGTCTAGGCAACAAGCCCTGAGCTGATGGCCTTAATGGAAGAGGGATGCCTGACATCGAAGCAGTCACAGAAACATGGTACACAGAGAAACCATGACTGGGATGTTAACATACCAGGGACATAACTCACAGGAGAGACAGGCAGGGGAGAAGAGGGGAGGAGTAGTCTTCATGTAAAGGAAGGATAAAGCAACTGAACAAAAGAGTAAACAGGGAGGAGAGGAGGCACTGTGGGTCACCTTGGAGGCTGGAAAGGGCACTAGGTTATCCGCACAGGGGTTGTGTACAGACCCCATGTCAGGGGAAAGAAATGGACAAGGATATGATAGAAGGCATTCTTAGAATGGCAGAGAAAGGGAGATACTGTTGATGGGAGATCTGAATATGCCAGATGTTAACTGGAGCACATTTGCTGCAGCCACATCCAAGAGCAGGGCCATTCTTGATGCCCTACAGGTGGCAGGCATTAGACAGCTAGTTTGAACCCACTGTGAGGGAGCAATCTTAGACCTTGTACTTCAAACGGGGCAGGAGAGGATCTCAGATCTAAAAGTGGGTTGCGTCTGGGGACAAGTGACCATCAAACAGTGTGGTTCACGTTAAACTCAGCTACAGAGTCAAGCCATACAAAAGTGAGGGTACTGGACTTTAGGAGGGCTGACTTTGGCAAGATGGGAGAGTGCCTCAGAAAAGCACCAGCAAACAGGCTAGAAGGAGGTGTGGAGCAACAATGGGGAATTATCAAACTGCCATCACAGAGGCAACAAGCCTTGTGTGAAGCAAATAAACAAATCAAACGAAAGAAAAGCCACTATGGTTCTCAAAAGAGGTGGCTGTGAAAGTCAGGAAGAAAAGATAGCATTCCAGAAGTATAAGAAAACACAGAAGGAGTAGGACAGAGAGCTGTACCAGTTAAGGCAGAAGGAAGCACAGAGGGAAGTCAGAATAGCAAAGGCCCAAACTGAGGAAAAGATAGCCAACTCAGTTAGAAGGCGGATAAAACCTTTATAGGTACATCAGCGGCGTAGAAAGACAAAGGGAGGATAGTGAGGCTGAATAGAATGAACGTGGGTGGGCAGAGGGCACAGTGAAAAGCAGGAATACTGAACGAATATTTCTGCTCAGTATTCACAAAGAGGAGGGGGAAGTGCTCAATCCAATTAACAGAAGCACTCTTGATAGGGGGTCGATCCCAGTCCTTTCACAGAAGAAAGGGTTCTGCAAGAACTCCTAAAACTGAAGGTGGACAAAGCAATGGGTCCTGATGGAATTCACCCCAGAATTCTAAAAGAATTAAGGAGGAACTAGTGAAACCACTGGCTACTCTTTTTAATAAATCATGGGAGGATGGTGTGGTACCCGAGGACTGGAGGAAGGCGGATGTGATTCCCCTTCACAAAAGTGGGACCAAGACAGAGGCAGGAAACTACAGACCTGTCAGTCTGACCTCTGTGGTAGGTTAGTGATGGAGTCACTTCTGAAGGAAGAACAGTTGAGTACCTAGAGGCCAGTGGAGCACAGGACCCAAGGCAGCATGGGTTCACAGCGGGAAGGTCATGTCAGGCAAATCTAATAGATTTATTTGACTGGGTGACCAAAGTAGTAGACTAGGGAGGGCTGTGGACATGGCCTACCTAGACTTTAGCAAAGCATTTGACACAGTCCCCACACAAAAGATTAATAGTCAAATTAACCAGCCTGGGAGTGGGACCCAGGGTGTAGCTCGGTAAAACATTGGCTGGACAACAGGACACAGAAGGTAATTGTAAATGGAGTCCACTCTGAAGAAAGGGGGTTACTAGTGGGTACCGCAGGGTTCAGTATTGGGTCCAGTCCTTTTAATGTCTTCATCAGTGACATTGCAGAGGGACTGGAAGGAAAAGTATGCCTTTTGCAGATGCCACAAAGATCTGCAACAGGGTTGATACACAGGAGAGTGGAAAGGATGAAAGGGACTTGGCAAGGTTGGAGGAATGGTCAGAAGTATGGCAGCTAGGATTCAATGCAAAGAAGTGCAAAATAATGCACCTGGGAAACAAGAACCCAGGGAAGAATACACAATGGGTGGGGAGGTAGTAACAACAACAAAAAGGAAAGGGACCTGGGGGTAATCATATCGGATGACCTTAAGGTTAGCAAGCAATGAGAAGGCAGTAGGGAGGGCTGGGGGTATACTGGGATGTATAGGAGAGGCATCATTAGCAGAAAACAGGAAGTTGTTATCCCTCTGTACAGACAGTTGGTGAGACCCCATCTGGAGTACTGTGTCGAGTTCTGGAGACCCCATCTTCGCAAGGACATAGACAGGATAGAGGCAGTCCAGAGGAGGGCAACTAAAATGGTGCAGGGTCTGCAAGAGAAGCCGTATGAGATGAGATTAAAGGAGCTTAATATGTATACCCTTGAGGAAAGAAGGGAGAGGGGGACATGATAGAAACCTTTAAGTACCTCAGTGGAATCAACAAAGTCCAAGAGGGTAGCATCTTTCAGAAAAAGAGACTTGCAAGAACAAGGGACACAATTTAAAAGATAGAAGGAGGGCGGTCTCAGGGCAATGTGAGGAAGTATTATTTCACAGAGAGGGTAGTGGATGCATGGAACAGCCTTCCTGAGGAGTTGTGGGGTCTAAAACTGTGGAAGAATTCAAGAATGCATGGGACAGACATAAGGCAATTCTTGTGGGGGTAGGAAAGAAATAAGGCTGTTGGTTAACTAGGATCTACGGCCTATCCTGTGGTAGGGAAATGGGCAGACTAGATGGGCCTAGCGGTCCTTATCTGCCGTCAAAGTCTATGTTTCTATGTTTCTATGTAATGAGAAGTGGGTGCAGATTTAAACAAGGGAAAGACCAGATTTCTAAAAGGCTATCACGAGGGTCCAGGGCCAAAACGTTTTAAAGCATATGAGTAACCTGGAAATATCAAAAGGAACATAAGGATGGCCAGTGGTATAGGTCTCTGCCAGCTGCCTCAAGTCTTTGGAACAGTCTATTTACCCCACTGTGGACCCTGGGATCACACTCCCAATTTAAATCCTACTACAAGACCTCCCTCACGCCTGCTGTTACCTGGAAATACCACCCTAGAAGATATGATCCCATCCATTGGAGGAGCATCTGCTCTACCCCCCCCACCGTCATATTGCTGTGTCACCTGGGGTCCCTCAATGACCTGGAATTCATTTTTGTTATGTTAACATGCTGTAAGTTAGGCAATTGCATTGCCACAAGCATTTTGTGTACTATACCCAATTGTTCCTTACTGCTTCTTTTGTTTTGTATCATTTAGTGTTTTGTAACAACTCACTGTACCATGCATCTCATGTACTTGTTTCATTATGTTTGCTTGCAGCATGGGCAAGAAACATAGTGCGATGATCAAAATGCAGTGCCATACAGTTGAAAGGGAGATCATCGGCTGAGTGAGCAGTGCCCCCTCCCCACACACACACACACACACGCCAGCACGTTATCGTGTGCTCACGCGTCCTTACCTCCCCCACACACACACACTGTATGGCTGACAGGGGTGCCCAATCCCCGTCGGCTCTACTGTTCCCCTCAAGACATCGGGTGCCACGCTGGGAGCCCACCCCAGAGTGGCAACAGGTCCTATGGATGACCGGGGTGCCCAATCCCCATTGGCTCCACTGTCCCAACAACAGCCTTCCAGCTGCCACGCTGGGAGCCCACCCCAGTGTGGCAAACGTCCCGCTAGTCCAAATAACAAAAAACCTGAAAGAAAAACCTTTCCCTCGCTGCTGTCTTCACCTCTCTCCCACCTGCATCCACGCACTGCGCACCCTGCATCCCCACACCCCACCTCACCCATACTTGCTCTCTGGAGCTTACGCCGAAGGATTCGTGACCAGGAACATGTCTGCACTCTTCAAAGCCGACCGCTGAACTGAAGAAATGCTGGTAAGCTGTATAGTGTAATGAATATGTTTCTTTCAACTTTGCTGCATATCTCAGGCATTTTTGGAATTTTGTACCAAATTTTCAACATGGGGTTTTGGGACCCATACTCATGGATTCTGTCACTGTCATAGTGTTAATCGGGCCGGAGGGTGATTTCATGTCACTGGCGTGAAATCACCTTTCAGGACTGATTAACAAAATGACAGTGCCAGTGTTCATAAGGTGGGCTCTCAAAAGCCTACGTTGAAAATTTGGGAAAAAATCTAAAATTTTTTACAAGCCGCACAGCTGTTCCTATGCACGCCTTGTAGGTTCGTGAATTTTCAATATTTTCACTCTGGATTTTCAACATTGCCATTTGACCACACTTCCTTATGAGCAGTACAGCTGTCATTTTTCACATCTCACCCAAAATGTGTTTCCACGCATTTAGCGCACAATGGCGCAGTCGGTGTGTGCCAAATCAATGTTTGGGACACATTAAGAAAATCACAGTGACACTGTTCATGAGCAGAGGTGTTAAACTGGCTATGTTAAAATTTGGTGAAAAATTCCCAAAATGACTATTTTATGAGCATGTGTTGCGTTGTTCCTACGCACTCTCATAAGTTCGCAATTTTCAATATTTTAACTCCAGATTTTCAACATTGCCATTTTACCACACCTCCTTATGAGCAGTATAGCTCTCATTTTTCACTTCTCACCCAAATGTGTTTCACGCATGTGTAGCGCACAATGGCGAGTCAGTGTGCTAACTCAATTTATGGGACACATTAGAAAGTCACAGCCACACTGTTCATGAGCAGAAGTGTTAAAATGGCTATGTTAAAAATTTGGTGAAAAATTCCCAAAATGACTGTTTTACAAGCGTTTGTTGCGCTGATCACAGCGATACTACATTCGCAAATTTCAATATTTTCACTCCAGAGTTTCAACATTGCCATTTCACCACACCTCCTTACAGCAGTACAGCTGTCATTTTCACATCTTGCCAAATGTGTTTCCGCCCCACGAGCATAATGGTGCAGTCGGTGTGTGAAATCAATGTATGGGACACATTAAGAAAATCACAGTGACACTGTTCATGAGCAGAGGTCTTAAAATGGCTATTTTGAAAATTTGGTTAAAAATTCTAAAATGACTCTTTTACAAGTGAGCATTGCGCAGTTTCCACGCACCCTCGTAAGTTCAGGAATTGTAATATTTTCAGTCCAGATTTTCACCAGTGGCATTTTTCCACACTTCCTTATGAACAGTTCAGCTGTCATTTTTCAACAACATGGCTAAATGTTTTCACACTTTCAGCATAGAAATGCGTGGTCGCTGTGGGAAATCATTGTTCGGACAGATAAATAAAATCACAGTGACACTGTTCATGACCGAGGTCCCAAATGCTTGTGTTGACAATCTGCTGTAAACAATTCCCAAACTAATTACATTACGGGTGCATGTTGCGCAGTTTCTACCCACGCCGGACTTCACCAGTTTTTAAATATTTTCACTGCAGATTTTCAACACTGCCATTTTTACACCTCCCCATGAACAGTACAGCTGTCATTTTCACATCCTGTTCAGAATGTGTTTTGCACCTGTGGTGACAAATGCCGTAGTCGCTGTGCAAAAGCAGCTCGTAACAAACTGATATTGCCACTTTTCATGAGGTGGAGGTCACAAAACCCATGTTGAAAATTTGGAGTGAAAATACCAACAAATGCCTGAGGCGTTAGGGTTTCCACCATAACACCCCACCCTGTAGAGAATGACAGGCATCATCATGGGCTGTGACTTGGGATTGTCACCTGCAATGCTCATACCATTCCACCCCACCCACACCCTGCAGCCACTGAGAGGCATCGAGGTGTGCCTTGGACTCTTCGCCCCAAAGTTCACCCCATTCTCCCATACCGCACCCATCTCCAATATTTCCTGATGGAATGGGTAGCGATAAGGGCCAAAGACCCTAAGGCACACCGTGACACTTGTCGGTGTCTGCAGGGTAGGGTGTGGTGAAATGGTGTGTCAAGTATGCCTGATGACCCAAAGGCACAACCCAATGCCTGTCACTATCTGCAGGGTGGTGATGGGGTTGGCTTCAGTTCAGTACTTCACTGCCATTCCTATTATGCAGCTCTGTAACTCCTACACTACCAATGCCAATGCCAGCAAGCAAACATTCGCATTGACAAATGCTTGTTTAACTTGTGATGAGAATGAGGAGCCTTGAAATTGCTAGTGGGTTCTTTTGTCCATTAGCATCTTGATAAAGAGATGCAGTAGTCTTGAAATGTCGATGTGGAGGGGTGGTGCTGTTTACATGAATACTGTGTGCTGTGTGCATTTTAAAAAGCATGTTCTAATATTAAAAGAAGCTTTTTATCATCGCCCAAATGAATCAATTGTTTCCTTTCTCCTGGGCTGAGTAGCTATTTGTAGTAGATGAAAAATGCCATGTGGAAACATTGTTGAAGTTGGCACTGCCCTAATAGCCTGAGCCACCTCGTTGTCCTTTTCTGCTAGCTGGCAATTAGACCCGCATGACACTGCAGTGCTCAAGAGAACCAGACTCCAGGTTACATAACTAGTGTGCAATTTATGATGACTGTCTTATCAGTTAACCTTTTCTGCTAGTTGATAATTAGACCCTGCATGATGCTGCAGTGTTCGAAAGAACCAGACTCCAGGGTACATAGGTTACATAATTAGTGTGGAATTTATCAAAACTATCCTATCAACTAATCTGTAAGAAAATAAAACAACCTTATGTTGCTTTATGATTGCTTCTGATTCTCATTATTAGCCTTTCTCAGTCCTTGAACCTGTAAGAGAGGTATTGTATGTTTTATTATGGTAGTAATCTCCTGACATTCCCCAAAGGGCTACATTTCCCTGAAGGCAACTAAGGGTTTGTTAGGACCATAATAATGAAGTCAGAGGGTGTCCAACAAAGCCCAGCAAAATACCTAATAGAGGGTGTGTCTATCGCCAATGATGCCAAGATCTGTAACAGGTGGGCTCCTTAGATGGAGGGAGCACGATTAAATCAGACCTATAGAAGCTGGAGGAGGATCTGAAGCATGGCAACTAAGATTTAATGCCAAAAGTGCAAAGTCATGCAGATAAGAAGAGGAAACCCAAGGACAGCATATTACTTAGAGGGGCCACCTGGAGACCTGGGTTTCAACCCATAGCCCCTACTTGCATACTGTGTGATCCTGAGCAAGTCACTTAACTTCCCTGTGCTCCCAGGTCACACCTGTAAACAAGCTTTCAGCTTAGTGTGCCACTCCTGGTTAAACAACTGGAAAAACAAAGACTTGTTGAATCAAACCAAGAACGTGATTTGGGAATCAAGATTTCAGATGACTTAAAAAGGGAAAACAATTGAAAAGGCAGCATTTAAGGCCAGTGGCATGCTAGGATGTATATAAGAAAGAGAATCTCAATCAGGAAGAGAGGTGGTCATGCCACTGCACAGAGCTCTGGTTAGGCCACACCTGGAGTACTGTGTACAGTTTTGGAGGCCACAACTCAGAAGGACATTGTCCTGTTAGAAACAGTCCACAAGAAGGCAATGAAAATGGTGCAGGGACTGCAACAATTGTCTTACGAAGAATGATTAAGAGAGCTGAACATGTACTTCCTGGAGCAGGGAGGGGAGACGGACTGAAACCTCAAATACATGAAAGGCATTAATAAAGTACAGACACAGGACCTCTTTCACTACTAGGAGGCCAACAGAACTAGGGGACATGATCTGAGGCTTAGGGGTGGAGGTCCAATACCAATATCAGGAAGTTCTCTTCACAGAAAATGTGGTGGATACACGGACTAGTCTGCTCCCAGGGGTGGTGGGGTAAAGGCAGTGGGGGAATTCAAACAGTGGGATAGACACAAGGGTGCCCTCACATAGAAGAGCAATTAGGGGTAGGAAAGAAATCAAGAGCAGACTACATGGACCAAGCGTCTCCTTCTGCCATCACTTTCTATGTTTCTATGTTAGAGCAGCTGCCATCAGAACTCAGGATCCCCAATTTAATTCCAAGCAAGGGCTGGAGGTGTGTCTGCCCAAACAGAGAGGGGCAGATATAACAGTGATGATGAGGACGTGGATGTTTTGCCCCCAAAATGGAAATGGTGGTTGAGAAAAGGAAGTCTGCTCAAAGCATTGATGCCAAGTAGTGAAAGCTGTGAATAACAGCCATAGTAGTGCTGAGTAATTGCAAAACAGCATAAGGAGACTTCCTGTGGTGATCTATGGAATAGTAAGTATGAAAGGGTATCCTGTGAGAAGGGTGATCACTATTGAGTGCCTACAAAAGGGGCTACTCAGTAGCAGTGCCTTTCTCAGGGCTAGTAGAGGAGGTGAATCTGAGTTATAGTGGCGTCCTGTCGCTGCTCACGTATGTCTCTGCAGCACAGGGGGGAGCAAGCACGCCTGCAACAGGCAGAATAGGAGGAGGGTTTGTGAGGTGTAGTGTATTGGTGGGTTGCTGAGCTGGCTATGAGGCGTGGTGGGCTCATGGCAGGCTATGGTTGGGAAGGTGCCGGGTTCAGTGCTGGGTGCTTTGAGATTTTGAGCCAGTCCAAGAAATTATTTTGTTTTGTATTTTTCACCCCCCACGACATGCACTGACTGGGAGTTGAGAACCCTTAGTAGAGGTGGTGTGGGGAGGGGCACAGCCCCTCATGAAACAAAAAATTTCAAGTTCCAGGCACCCTTTTTCTCGGCTGGTAGTGTACATCGCTTAAATGGATTTTCACTGATGAACAGTCGCCTCTAATGGCGACGCTTTCTGCGACTGCAGTTATCACATAAATCCATTTGAAAGTCAGAGTGGAGCACTGTAACATTCCAGCTAGGGGAATTTCCCTTACCCAAATGCTTCAAATAGCTGCCTTCATGACCCAGGATTCCAGGTTTGATTCTCAGCAAAATCTGGAAGTGCATCTGCCCAAGTAGAGAGGAAGCCAGCATAACAAACTGCACATGCAGATGGGCTTAGGACCTCTTCCAGTAGGTAATGTGATCAAGTAAAGTAGGTTATCAGAATGAAGCCCTATAGAACAGACATAGCCATATGATTCTTGTGCTCACTCACTGTCCACCTACATACCACTCAGAGCTGATTCAGCAAATATATACTCCAAATTCAATAAAAGCCCCCAGTCTTAAAGCATCATTAGCTGCTGGTTGCCATCTTTGGATGAGGCAAAACATAGAAACATAGAATTTGATGGCAAATAAGGGCCACTTGGCCCACCTAATCTGCCCATTTCCCTACCTAACGGATAAGCTGCAGATTCTAGTTAACCAACAGCTTACTTACTCCTACCCCCACTAGAATTGCCTTATGTCTGTCCCTGCATTCTTGAATTCACCCACTTTTTTTTTTTGACTCTACGACCTCTTCAGGAAGGCCATTCCATGCATCTACAACCCTCTCTGTGAAGAAATACTTCCTCACATTACCTCTGAGCTGTCATCCCTCTATTTTCAAATTGTGCCCCTTGTTCTTGGTGTATCTCTTTCTGAAAGATGCTACCCTCTTGGACTTTGTTGATTCCCTTGAGGTATTAGAAAGTTTCTATCATGTCCCCCTCTCCCTCCTTCCCTCAGGCTATATAACTTAAGCTCCTTTAGTCTTTCTTCATATGTCTTCTGGTGCAGACCCTGCACCATTTTGGTGCCCTCCTCTGACAGCTTCCACCCTGTCTATGTCTTTACGGAGATGGGGTCTCCAGAACTGTACAAAACCATATCCTAAGCTCTGTCCTAGTGCCACCTTTTACATGACTCATCATGCATTGCTCCTGTTAGAAAGCCATTTGTTATATCAATAAAAGACAAGCCTTAAAGCAGCAGGTCAACAAAAATTTTAAAATAAAGTTACTTTCCTGGGTTCTTCCTAGCTATTTATTTACTTATATGAGGGACTACTCGAAACTTATAGTCCCCAAACTACCTGGAAGACCTACAGCGAGCTGACTGGTCCCACGTCATGGCCGCACGAGACCCCGTCGAAGCCCTCGACCTGTTCATTGCGTGCATTTGCCCCACTTCAAAATAGGCATGCTCCCATCTAAGAGGAGGGTCAGAGGCTTGGTCACAAAATGGTTTCACAGTGAGCTCCTCACACTTATGAAGCAGCGAGACAAGTCCTGGGCTAAATATAGGACATCCTGCAACCAGAAAGACCTCCAGGAGTACCGACAGCTAAGGAACTCCTGCAAGCAGGCCATATGAGCGCATAAAAGTGAGTACTGTAGTGCAGCACTGGTTGCCGCTGCAACGACCCACAACGTTTCTGGAAGAAAGTAAAAATCTGGTCGGTGGTTCTACCAAAGTACAAGTCACCCATACGAACATTGGTAAGCCCAACTGCAATAACCCCATACCATTGCCTCCTCATTTAACCGCCTTCACTGACCTGCCGGCTGCCACCCCTCACAGTCCTCTGCCCCAGCTCACTTTACGGGTCCCCACCCCCTATCAGCCTTTCTACCTCAAAAGATCACTGTGGGTGAGACCCAGGCTCTCCTTGCTGGTCTTTCTCCCACACAGAAGCGGGTCAGGACAGCCTGGAACCTAGACTACTCAGCCTGGGTGCCCCTTCATCGCCCGTCCCTTCATTGCCCGTCCCCTTGCCCACATATTCAACACATCGCTATCTCAGGGGTCATCTCTGACATATGGAAAGTTTCCAGGTTGTCCCCATCTTGAAAAGTGGTGACCCTAAGGATATAAACAATTATCACCCTATCGCAATACTATTTGCTGCCTGCAAGCTGTTGTAAAAGCCATTGCATCACAAATATCCCACTACCTACAGGGATATGGTGTCCTCTCCTCATCTCAACATGGCTTCCGTCAAAGGCCACAGCACCTCAACGGCACTCGCTGAGGTCACCACTAGGATCAGGACTGCAATAGATCAGGGCAAGCTGATGGGGCTATATTTGTTGATCTATCCAATGCCTTTGACCGGTGGACCATCCTCCTCCTCTCCACACTTCAGACCCTTGGCTTCTCCCTCCGTGCCCTCGACTGGTTCTCGAACTACCTCGGGGCAGGCAGCAACTCACCTGTTTCAATTGGACCTTCTCACCCTCTTACCCGTGAACAGTGGGGTACCACAAGGATCTGTCCTTGGACCTATCCTGTTCTCCATGTTCATCAATGAGTTACCCTCGGTTGCCACAAAGGGCACCTAACCCTGTATGCTGATGACCTGGTCATCTTAGCTGGCACCCCTGATGCCGCCAGCATCAATAACCAGCTCAACTCGGACTTCTCGCGTGTCAGAGCATGGCTGGATGGTCATAAACTCACAGTCAACTTGATGAAAACCCAGGCCATGCTATTTGGCCTGGCCAAAATCTCCGCTTGCACTCGCCCTCAAAATCCATGGGTCTAGCAGCCTCTTGCCGGACCAGTCAACTCAGCTAAGTACCTGGGTCACCCTCGATCCTCTCCTTGACCTCTTCAGACATGTCAGAAACATTTGTAATGCTACTTAATGGCAACTCGGCCTAGCTTATAGGCAAAGTCTGCCTTACCCCTTCGCCGGTTGGCTATAGCAAAGGGATATTACTTCCTACCCTTTCATATGGTCTCATTGCCTTTGCCACATCCCGTCATCAAGCCTCGCTTCGTGGGACACCACATTACAACAATATCTGCCACTTTGCCCTCTCATTTCCGTCTCACACAATCGATGTACACTCTACTCATGACTGGAATGGCTCCACCCTGAAAACATCGGACCTATATCATGGGAAACTTCATTGACAACATAATTCGACGGCCACTCCTGCCTCTCTTTGCCCTCCCCTTAAACATGCCTTCCCCATCTACCACCTCAGGTCTTGAGTGTCCCAGACCCACCTGGTCCCCAAGATCCGTACCCTCTCAGGTGATCTGGGCTCACCACCCATGCCCCCAAACTGTGGAACTCCCTTCCCTTACAAGTTTGTGCATCCCCTCTCATTCCACCTTCAAAACCTCCCTCTGGAACTTCCTGAAACCTGCTGCCCTGCCTGTGTGCCACTTAATGCCCAGTCTGACAGCCCTCCCTCCCTCAATGGTACCCCTAGCTAGGCTCTTTCTTCCCCGCCACCTTGGTGAGGCACCTTACCTGAGGTTAAGCTATGTATTGTCTATTATCAACCTGGGGGTCCTATACCTTGCTGCCCCTAGGCCTGTATGTACCCTATGACATTTGACCCACTGGTGTCGCATATATGCTTATCCCTATACTATGTACTACTGCTTTAATAACCCTTGTTGTTTCACTCCTGTGTTGGAGCATGCCACTCAGGTTTGTACTGTGATCTGTATTTCTCTCATGTATACCTTGTAACTATGTATTTCTCTCATGTATACCTTGTAACCTCCGGGGTCGCACTCTGAAAATAGGCACTAGCTGTCTAGCTGCTTGCCCGGTTACCTAGAGCAAATAAATAAATATATGTATGAATGTATATATTTATTGACATTGGTTTACTAGATAAACATACAGAAATAAAAGAAATCTCATTTACAGATGTGACTGGGGAAGACAAGGGAAATACTGTAAATAGCATAGAACAGTACACGTGTATACAATAATACATAATAAATTGTTTCCTATAATGTCATTTATTTCTTTTTTTCTGGCTGTGTGACTCCATTTCCTTTTTATGTTCACAGTACTATTTCAAAGCCAAAGAAGTGACCACACTTTATTTCTTGAGGAAAAAAAAAATTATACATTTAAAAAAGCCTAAATTTTGTTAGAGATGAAAATGTTTACCAGCAAATGAAAGTGATAGACAAAGGCTCTGGTTACTGTTATAACAGGCGGGGCAGCTTTGCTGCTATGCCACTTTAAGATGCAGGGAAAAGATTAGGCTAAGAAAGTGTTAATGGTGTTAATGACTATTCTTTACATCTTCCAGGTTGACTAATTTCACAAACAAAGGCCTATACTGATAACAGAACTTGTTTGTAATATGGACATGAAGCTGAAACAATGAATGATATGACAACAAGTTTCAGAAGAATGTGTGCACTCAAAATGTCTCAAAAACCTAACCAGCACACAGCAAAACAGGATTACCTGATAAACACCCTGGAGACCTGATCACCAGGTAAAAAAATCTGACAGGTGGCAACTTTACATTGGCTGCAAGCAGTTGTGAAGGACTGGCAGAGGAGTGACCAGATTGGATTGTTTAAGAGACAGCAGCTTTTAAAGAGACTGAATTCCTAGAAATGAGAAAGCCATGGTTTCTGCTGCACTCCCTTTAGGCTTGTTCACACGTCCACTGTGATCCATTCTCAGTGGCTTACAGCGCCAAATTGGTACTCCTACTCCATGTGTGAATACTACTTTTGGGGCACTCCTCCGTAGCATGGTGTTAGTCCATATTCCCCTTTCCCTGGGTTTATGGAGTGTATAGGTGGTTTTCTGTGCCATTTGAAAGTTTTCAAATTACCCACACCACTCAAAATCCTCTTATTAAACCAACAGTGACTGGTATAGTATCAAATCACTGAAAGGAAAAGGGCAACAGCAAAACTGATGCGTGTGAATGCAGTACTCCAATGTTTTATAAAAGTTTTTGATTAAATAAAATGAGACGCTGGGCAAGGTGTAGTCGAATGAGCCTTTTAACAAATGGCTCTGGAGGCTTGTCATGTGTCAAGATATCAACACAAAGATGCAGCATAGTAACCAGTTCTTCCTGCATGCACTAATTCAGAAACTGGCAGACTGCCAGAAGAGTACTATATTGCATTACTGGAGGTTCAAAGAGAACATCTAGGTCTGGAAAATACTCTGTACTGTCCATATGATTTTGTCACCTGATAATCTGTTGCAATATGTCTTTTCTACTCATTGTATAGCTTGCACCTATGAACTTACTTTACAAATGACCTACTCTGTATTGCTCCTATTTACTATATCATTTAACTCAATGTACTGTATGTAAAGTACTTATAAATTGTTACCTTGTATGTTTCTGCATGTTTGTACTCTCCCAGGTAGGTGCCTGAAAATAGTAATTTTATGGCTAGTGCACTTACCTGGTTAACACAAGCTAAATAAATAAACAAAATAAACCCCTATTTGTTTTGTTCCAATTGCTCAGCCTTAGTACTGACTTGTACAGAAAGTAGGGTCTAAGTGATAATGTTAACGCCTAAAGGCGATCATCATATTGCTCAGTCAGAGTGGCAAACACATTTTCGCACTCTGACAACCCCGCACACCAGAACAATGGCACCAGGACAGATTTTTACTGCTTTCTGTGGGGAGCTGCACCTCTCAAGATCCCCCTACTTAAGGATTCTAACTCCAGGGGGGTATGTCGAGGGGGGTGAAAGCAGGTAAAAAGGTTTGGGCCAGGCGAATAAAAAACTACACCAGCGCCCAGACCCAACCCAGTACCTCACCCACCCCAGCCACCCTGATGCCATGGACGAACTTGACCAACAACCACAAAGCCATGCCCTCACATCTTCTCCACCCCTCCCAGCCCATGCTCGCTTCCCCGCAGACGAATATGTATAGCAGCATCCTGTTGCCTAGTTCACCCATCCCCTCATCCAGTTGCCCCATTTTTCCATTGCCATGAGTGATTATGCAGAAGGATTCACTATAACAGACGGTGCTCTTCCTCATGCGCCCACTTCATGGGTTACCAGAAAGCAGGGTTATACGTCATTGCAACCTGAAGCTCTCTATCTACAGGCCTGGAACAGCAGAGGCAGTGGTAGCAATCACTTGTCTATAGTAGCCTGAAGAAACGAGTGAGTAGGCGGCAACTATGCAAATAAAATGTGTTTACTGTCACCTGGTTTGATGCCTCCCCAGTTGTATACAGATTAAAACCGTGTTTATTGCCTCTCAGTGATATGCCTTGTGTCATCTTGGGAGGCCAAGAGGTAGTGGATTCAGCATGACAGAGGATGTGCTCCACTTCTGGGTTAGGAAGGGAGATGCTCTGCTCCCCAATCCCTCACTGGTGCCCCGGGAGTGACATTTGGTGAAGAGCAGCCATTTTGGATGTGCAGCAGTGGATGGCACTACTGGAACTTCTATGCTCATTCTTCACTGTTGGGGGTAGGGGAGCTTACATAAGAGATGAGATGACTTGGTCGCTGCACTCTCACTGACATTGTGATGCTTGCCTTGCATCCTACCCTTGCTGTCTCCCTGTTAGTCCTGAGTTCCTAGGAGATGCTTGGCCAAAATGGTCATAAGTCTGGGAAAGTCCTTCGGTGGAAAGCTGAGGGAGCTAATTAATTGTCTAGGGGTATATTTGTGTTATAGTTTGCTGGGGAGCACCCTTGCAAATAGTTGAGGTACAGCTACTGTTCTCTTTTACATCCCCACTGAGACAGGGATTGGAAAACTTTTGTAAATAACCAGTCAAAACTTAGAGTGGCCACACATGTGGTCCTTTTAGTGGGTGATTTGTTCATAGCAGCTTATTTGGGCACAAATTCATGACACAAAACATAGAGCCCAGGAGTGCTGGCATTTCATCATGTTGCATATCATTCATTATGGTAATAACAAAATTTATAGGAGCAGAGAGGTCATCCAGGAGCATATGAACAGAGGAGCTCTTTCAGATAGCACCGGCCCAAATCATGAAAGGATTTGTATGTTAACAAATATGTCTTGACGCATACATCCCACCTCACAGGCGCCAGCCAATGCAACATCTGCAGCACAAAAAAAAAGATGCGCCTCAGAGTGGGAAACTATAATCAACCTGGCTGCAGCATTCTGCACCAGCTGCAGGTGGCATGTCAAACCTTCAAATAGCCCAAGGTGTAGCGATTGATGAGAGGCATCTAGTTGTAACCTGGATACCAGCCTTCCAACCCTGCTTGTCTACAAGGAGTCCTATCTACCAGTAGCATTTCCATCTTGTCTGGATTCAGCCTAAGCACACTGGAGGCCATGCAGTCAAAGGCATCTGTTCAGCACAAGGATAGCATTTCTCTCTACAGGGAAAATGACAGATACAGCAGAGTATCATCAGCGTATCAATAAAACATAAGATTATACAACTGCATGAGCCTACCCAGTGGCAGCATATACACAACAAACAACATGTGTGAAAAGACTGAACCTTAAGGGTCCCATAATTCAGGACAGCAGGGTGCAAGGAGATATTTCCAGTGCAACTTGCTGAACTTACTAGTAAGAAAGGACTCAAACCACTTCAAACAGTGCCCAAGTCCTCCCAAGTCCCTTAACAGAGTTGTAAAATCCAGTAGCCTACCATGTCCAAAGCTGGCAAGAGATTGAAGAGGACAAGAATCAAACAGCCACCTCTGTCTCTTGGCAGGAGATCATTTTGCATCCTGAAAAGTGCTGTCTCTGTGCTGTGATGCCTCCTGAATCCAGACTGGAAACTCTCATAGATGGAAAACGCTCCTAAGGAGTCTGAAAATGCATCACTGCTACCTTCCTGATCACCTTCCCTAACAAGCATTTGTCAATGCCGATTGTTGTCTTACTCACATTGGCATTGGTAGTGCAGGCATTAGAGAGACACATAATAGGAATGGCAGTGAAGTATAGAACCAATGTCAACCCCACCCCACCCTGCAGAGAGTGACAGGCATTGGGTGTGTCTTGGGTTGTTGGCCATAATGTTCATGCCATTTCACCTAACCCTACCCTGCAGATTCCAACAAGTGTCGTGGTTGTGCCTTGGGGTCATCAGATCTTACGCTACCCCATTTCATAAGGAAGTATGTTGAGATGGGTGCAGCATAGGAGAATGGGGCAAACTTTGGGGACAAAGAGTCCAAGGCACACCTGTATGGCTGTCAGTGGCTGTGGGTGGAGGTGTGGGTGCAGTGACATGAGCATTACAGCCGACAATCCAAAGGCACATCCTGACACCTGTTAGTTTATACAGGGTGGGATGTTATGGTTAGAAACCCTAACGTCTTGGGCGCTCTGTTGGTATTTGCAGTACAAATTTTCAACACAGCCTTTTTTGACCCCACCTCATGAAAGCATGTGGGACCTCTGCTCATAAACAGTGTTGCTGTGATTTTGTTAGTGTGTCCTGAACTTTCATTTTCCATAGTGACTGTGCCATTCTGCACCACATAAAAATGTTAGCTGCACTATTCATAAGGAGCTGTGAAGAGATGGCAATGTTGACCATCTGTAGTGAAAATATTAAAATTCTCCAAGTTATGAGTGTGCATGAAAACTGTGCAACACATGCTCATAACAATCTTCTCATGGAATTCTTTCACCAAATTTTTAATATAGGCATTTTGGGACCTCTGCTCATGAACAGTGGCAGTATGATTTTCTTAATCTGTCTCAAATGTTGATTTTCCACAGCTTACTATGCCATTGTGCGCCAGATGTGCAAAACCACATTTCAGGCAGAATGTGAAAATGACAGCTGTACTGTACATAAGAAGGTGTGCAAAAATGGCATTGTTATACATTTGGGTGAAAATATAAAAATCTTGAACTTATTACTGTCGTGGACACTACGCAACACACGCTTGTAACATATTAGTCATTTTGTGGAATTTTTTCACCACCTGTTTAACATAGGCATTTTGTGACCTCTGCTTATGAACAGTGCTACTATGATTTTCTTACTGTGTCTGGAACAGTGTTTTCCTACAGCGACTGCGCCACTGTGTGCCAGATGTGCTAAAAGAAAAATTACTCACCTTAGTAATTGTGTTTCTTGAAATGGAGTCTTGCTGTATTCTGTCAATATGCAGTTAGCCCCAGCACTTCAGCTGCTCCAGAGAGGAAAGAGTTAACTCTGTGCAGAGCATAGAACATTGAGCTCGAGCTCAGTTCAAACCTTTGTCTGCTGCACTTTCAAGTGTAACCATCAGATTCTTATGAGCTAATACTAACTACACCTGCTAGGTGGAAATTGTAAAACCACTAGCCAAAGGCAACTAAATGTTTTGGGTCCCCAAAGACTCAAGTTGAGAACTCCAAAACAAAAACCAGGTAGTGAACAATGTAACTATAAAAGACAATGAAAACACAATGCACTCTCCTCCCTAAATAAAGAAGAGCACCAGTGCACCTCTGGGGTGCACCACTGCACCTGCCAGCTCACTTCCCAAAACCATGTTCTGAGAGGGAGGCAGGAAGGAGGTCAGAATACAGCAAGACTCCATTAGAGGAAACACAGTTACTAAGGTGAGTAATTTTTCTTCAAACAACATGAAGTCTTGCTTGTATTCTGACAATATGCAGACTACTAAGCAGTACCTCCATGGAGGAGGGTACAGAACCTATTTTGGGAATAGGCTTTGCAGTATTGTTGTACCTAACCTAGCATCACTCCTAGCCTGGATATCCAGAGGTTATGCTTGGTGAAAGTATGGACTGTTTTCCAGGTGCTGCTGCATAACTCTAATAAGGGTATATCTCTGGCGGTAGCCAGGGAAGCAGCTGTACCTCTAGTCGAATGAGCCCTCAGGCTTGAGCGGATTACTTTGCCTAACTTTTCATAGCAGAATTGTATACAAGAAACAATCCACCTGGCAATAGTTCTCTTAGTAGCAGGTCTATCCTTTCCCACTTCACCATAAGTGAGAAACAATTGAGAACAGTCATACCTAAGTGCCTTAGTACAGTCAATGTAGTAACTAGTGCCCTTTTAACTTCCAAATGGTGTAATCTTCTCTCTCCTGAAGAAGAATGATCAGTGAAGAACACAGGAAGAGACATGGACTGGTTCAGATAAAATCTGAAACCACTTTGGGTAAGAACCTCCTACTAGTTCTGAGGACCACCTTATCTCTATGGAATGAGATAAAATCAGGCTCCACTGACAGAGCTTGTAATTCACTGATACGCCACCAGAGGTAATAGCTACCAGGAACACAGCTTTCCAAGTCAAGTACTTAAGTTCTGCTGAGGCCAAAGGCTCAAAAGGTGGTTGCATAAGCTGAGCAATGCAAACATTAAGATCCCAAACAGGAGTAGGATCTTTAAAAGGAGGGTTGGTGTGGAGCAATCATTTAAAGAATTTACAAAAAACAGGATGGGATGCAATTGAGGAAGTCTTCTCCACTGACAGAAATGTAGAAACAGTGACAAATGTACTTTCAGGGTAGCTAGTCTAAGGCCTAAGCCATTAAGATGAACCATAAAATCCAGAACTGTAGCCAAGTCAGAATAATCTAAGGATATGTGCTTATTAAAACACCAAATGATGAATCTTTTCCACTTGGAGTTATAAGTTTTCTAGGTGGCAGATTTTCAAGAAGCCTTGAGAATGTCCAGAACCCCTTGAGACAGATTCAGACTTGCATATTCTTGCTTTTCAAGAGCCATGCCTTGAGGCTGAGAGACTGAAGGTTGGGGTACCAAATTCTCCCTGAGAGGAGGTTAACAGATTGTGATTCTTGGGAAGAACTAAAGGGAGATGGACTGCCATAGACTGTAATAGAGGATACCAAGGCTGCCTTGCCCAGTCTGGAGCAATCAGGATCTCTTTACAAGATTGTGACCTTATCTTGACCAGAACTTTGAATAATAGAGGAAAGGAAAGATACAGAAATTTCCCTCCCAATCCAGAAGTAGAGCATCCAGGGGACTGAGCCCAAGACTAGGGATCTGCAACAGAAGAGAGGAGATTGGTGATTGTCTGGGGCTGCAAAGAGGACTATCTCTGAGTGCCCCACCTTGAAAAAATCACTTTAACACTAGAGGATCCAGGAAATTCATGATGGCCCTGAGAAATCCTACTCAAGGCATCTGCTAGCACACTGTCCTTCCCTGGAAGGTGGACTGCTACCAGAGATGTCTGTAGAGAATAAGCCAGGGACCATAATTTCATAGCTTCCATGCAAAAGGCCATATACCAAGTGCCTTCCTGCTTGTCGATGTACCACATGGTGGTGGTGTTGTATGTCCTAACCTGAACCACCTTGTTCTGTACTGATTCTGAGAAACTTGTAGAGCCAGGTACACTGTCCTGAGCTCCAGAAGACTGATGTGGAGAACAGACTCCTGAGGGGACCACACTCCTGTGCTGTGAGGATTCCCAAGTGAGCTCCCCATCCCAGGAAAGAGGCATCTGTGGTGAGAACCACAGAATGAACTGAGTGATGAATGGGACTTCTTGTCTGAGGTTGTTCTGATCCAACCACCATTGGAGAGTCTGGATCAGAGTCTGAGTCACTGGAATTAGTTTGATAGAAGATCTTTTTCTGGGACCAAAAAGCCCTTAAGTGAAACTAAATGTCCTCATCTGAAATATGGCACCTTACACCACTGCAGTGCAGGCTGCCATGTGGCACAGGAGTTGAAGAAAATGCTGTGCTGGTTGAGAGACCAGCAGGTGAAAAGAAGAAGCCAGGTCTGTAAGGGCCTTTACCCTTGCTGGAGTAAGAAAGGCTCTTGCTTGGACAGTGTCCAACTCTACCCCTATGAAGGTCAGGAGTTGCACTGGTCCAAGAACTGACTTGGAAGATTGAGGCAGAATCCTAGAGAAGTGAGCAATTGCTGGATCACTTGCAGGTTTGACTTGACTTGGTCTGGAGACTGCCCCACAATGAGCTAGTCGTCCAGGTATGGAAATATGGAGATGTTTTGTCTCCTTAGAAAGGCCACTGCTACTGCTAGAATTTGTGAATACCCTTGGTGCTGATGTTAGCCAAAGGGCATTGCTCTGAACTGATAATGGCCTGAAGGCAATTCAAACCTGAGGTCATTTCTGTGGGAGCACCTGATGGGAATGTGAAGTAGGCATCCTTGGTCGAGGGAAGCTAACCAATCCCCTGGCCTCAGAGAGGGAAGAATTATTCCCAGAGTCACCATTTTAAATTTTGGCTTGAGTAGGTGCTTGTTTAAGTATCTTAGATCTAGGATGGGTCACCACTACCCTGTCTTTTCAGGTAAGGAAGTATCTGGAATACCCTGTATGCAGTAGGAACTCTCTACATAGCTCTGAGAGTCAGTAGAGAGGAAACCTTGCCTCTAGGGCAATGGTTTCAGAGATGTTTGCATGTTTGCAGGTGGAAAGACCTGACCCTCAGCTTTGGGAATTTTTGAAGCTGAGGGCCAGTCCCTGAGCTACTACCTCCAGGACCCACTTGTCTGAGGTAACATTCTTCCAGTCCTGGAAATAGTAGCCAGCCTGCCTCCTACTGGAGGAGGGGAGTCAACCCGGCTGACATATCAGGGTGTTTGCTTGGCAGGAGCCTTGGACTAAGAGGAGGTTGCAGCTCTGCTGATCCCCTTCTGCCTCTCCCTCTGAAGAGCCCCCTCTAAGGAAAAGGAGAGGAGGCCTGTGCCTGGTAGAAAGGCCTGTGAAAAGGCCTGCCCTGCCCCTAGATTGCTGCTTTTGAGGAGTTGTCTGCCTTTCCTTGGCCTGTGCACTCCTGTAGGTGGTCCTGTATTCATCCATTTTTTCATATAATTCTCTGTCTGCTCCCAATCAAAGAATTATCCACCACAGGAAATCCATGGCCTTGCCTGGATGTCCTGTGAGAGGCTAGTACATCTGAGCCAAGCCAGCCTCCAAGAGCCACAGATGTAGCCATGACTCATGATAATATACCATTAGAATCTACAGCAGCATGAAACTGGATCTTAGATGCCTCTATCCCATTAGCAGCCACCTCCTCCAGCTCCTTGGCTAGCTGGGGAAGCCTGTTTAACCAGTTCCAAAACAGTATCCCATCTGGACTTCTGGTATCTGGCTGTGTAGGCCATGTAGTTAGCCTGCCTGAGTCCCAAGGAGGATGCCGAATACTGTTTTTAGTCATGGCATCCAGCTTCTTAGAGTCTTTATCTGGGGTGTGTAAGCCAAGGCTATGATAGCTTTACACAGGATGCAGCCTGCACAACCCCAACATGGCTGCATTGCTGGTAAAGAACTCCGTAGCTGAGTCTGACAGCATGTACCTCTTGTCCATTCTTCTGTCCACAGGAGGTAGAGAATTTGGTGTTTTAAGCAGCCTTTGTGTCTGTTTCCAAAAGATTTATGGGGGAATAGACATTCTCTTGGACTCTGGGATGTCCATCATATCCACATAGTTAGGCTCCTCTTAACATAGAAACATAGAATTTGATGGCAGATAAGGACGCTTGGCCCACCTAGTCTGCCCATTTTCCTACCTAACAGATAAGCTGCAGATCCTAGTTAACCAACAGCTTACTTCTTCCTATCCCCACTAGGACTGCCTTGTGTCTGTCCCATGCATTCTTGAATTCCCCACTGTTCTTAACTCCATGACCTCCTCAGGGAGGCTGTTCCATGCATCCACAGCCCTCTCCATGAAAAATATTCTCTCAGATTACCTCTGAGCCGCCCCTCTATCTTCAAATTGTGTCTCCTTGTTCTTGCACATCTCTTTTTTTTGAAAGATGCTACCCTCTTGGGCTTTGTTGATTCCCTTGAGGTACTTGAAAGTTTCTATCATGCCCCTCTCTCCCTTCTTTCCTCAAGTGTACATATTACACTCCTTTAGTCTTTCTTCATATGTGTTCTGGTGCAGACCCTGCACCATTTTGGTTGCCCTCCTCTGGACCACCTCTACTCTGTCTATGTCTTTGCAGATATGTGGTCTCCAGAACTGTACACAGTACTCCAGATGGGGTCTCACCGTCTGTACAGAGGGATAACAACTTACTGTTTTCTACTATTGATGCCTCCCTATGCATCCCAGTATCCCCCAGCCCTCCATACTGCCTTCTCACATTGCTTCCCACCTTTAGGTCATCTGATATAATTACCCCTGGTCCCTTTCCATTTTTACTGTTGTCAGTATCTCACCCCTTTGTAGACTCTTCCCTGAGTTTTGTTTCCCAGGTGCATTACCTTGCACTTCTTGGCAATGAATCTGAGCTGCCATACATTTGACCATTCCTCCAACCTTGACAAGTTCCTTCTCATCCTTTCCACTCCATCTTGTGTCTCAACCCTGTTGCAGATCTTTGTGTCATCTGCAAAGAGACATACTTTTCCTTTCAGTTCCTCTGCAATGTCACTTATAACGACATTAAAAAGGACCGGTCCCAGTACTGAACCCTACTGTACCCTGCTAGTAACCCTCCTTTCATCACTGTGGACTCCATTTACTACTACCCTTTGTGTCCTGTCATTTAGCCAATTATTTATCCAGGCTACCACCTTGGGACCCACTCCAAGGCTGGCTAACTTGTGTATTAATCTTTTGTGTGACTGTATCAAATGGCTTGCTAAAATCTAGGTAGGCCATGTCCACAGCCTCTTCCCTGGTCTACTACTTTGATCACCCAGTCAAAGAAATCTATTACATTCATCTGATATGACCTTCTCATCATGAATCCATGCTGCCTGGGTCCTGTGCCCCACTGGCCTCTAGGTAATCAACAATTCTTTCCTTCAGAAGTGATTCCATCATTTTTCCTAACGCTGAGGTCAAACTAACTGGTCTGTAGTTTTCTGCCTCTGTCCTGCTCCCACTTTTGTGAAGAGGAATCACATCCACTCTCCTCCAGTCCTCAGGTACCACCCCATCCTCCCATGATTTGTTAAAAGAGTATTCAGCGGTGTCACTAGTTCTACCCTTAGTTCTTTTAGAATTCTGGGTGAATCCCATCAGGCCCCATTGCTTTGTCCACCTTCAATTTTATTAGTTCTTTCAGAACCCTTTCTTCTGTAAATGGACTGGCATCGACACCCATCTTCAGAGTGTTTCTCTTGTTTGGTTTAGGTACATCCCTCTCTTCCTTTGTGAATACTGAGCAGAAATATTCATTTAGTATCCCTGCTTTTCACTGTCACCTCTACCAGCATTCCCTCCCTTTATTAAGCCTCGTATCCCTCCTTGGTATTTCTTTGCTTCCTAATGTACCAATAAAGGTCTTATCCCTTCTTAACAGAGTTGGCTATCCTTTCCTTGGTTTGGGCTTTGCTATTCTGACTGCCTTCCCAGCCTCTTTCTGCTTTAACTGACAAAATTCTCTGTCCTGCTCCTTCTGTGTTTCCTTATAGTTCCTGAATGCTGCCCTTTCTCCTTAACCTTCCTGCCACTTCTTTTGAGAACCATAGTAGTTTTTTCCTTCGTTGTGTTTTGTTGATTTGCTTTTACACAAAGGATTGTTGCCTCTGTGATGGCTGTTTTGATTACTCTCCATTGTTCCTCCACTCCTCCTTCTTATCTGTTTGCTAGTGCTTTTCTGAGGCACTCTCATTTTCCCAAAGTCAGCCCTTCTAAAGTCCAGTACTCTTGCTTTTGTATGGTTTGTTTGTATGGCTGTGTTTATCGTGAACCACACTGTTTGGTGGTCGCTTGTTCCCAGATGGCTGCCCACTTCTAAATCTGAGATTCTTTATTTGTCCCCATTTGAAAGTACCAGGTCTAAGATTGCCCTCTCCTGAGTGGGTTCCAATACTAGCTGTCTGAGGCATGCCCCTTGTAGGGTATTAAGGATGACCCTGCTCTTGGATGTGCCTGCAGCAAAGGTGCTCCAGTTAACATCTGGCATATTCAGGTCCCCATCAAGAATATCTCCCTTTTTCTGCCATTCTAAGGATGTCTTCTATCATTTCCTTGTCCATTCTCTCACCCTAAGATGGGGGTCTGTATACAACCCCACTGCGGATTGTGGTACCATTTCCTGTCTCCAGGGTGACCCAGAGTGCGTCATCTGCTCTCTGTTTGCTCTTAGTTCTGTTGCTTTGATCCTTCCTTTACATCAGAGAACTACCTCCTCCTCCTTTTACCCTCTCTGTCCTTCCTGTAGATTGTGTATCCTGGTATGTTGACATCCCAGTCATGGTTCCTCTGTGTACCATGTTTCTGTGACTGACACAATATCCAGGCAACCCTGTTCCATCAAGGTCTCTAGTTCAGGGAACTTATCGCACAGACTACGGGCATTGCTACTCATCACCCTCCACTTTTTGATGGCCTTACCCCTTTTAGTCCCATTCCTGTCCTTACTGTCTTTGCCTTTTTTACATTTACCTCTGTCCTGCCCTCTAATGACTTCTCTACCTTGGTGTTTTACCTCACTAATTACTGTGTTTTTGTGGGGGAGGCTGGGAATTCCTTGCTCCTTTTCAGTGCTTCCCCTTGGCTGGTTTAAATGCTTGCCAATGAAGCATTTAAACCTCTCTCCTAGGATCCTGATCCCCGGACAGATCGCGGACCATCGCGCCAGTATAGGTCTGCATCCTCCAGGTGGCTCCCAGTACCCAATGAAGCCAAAACCCTGAGCTCCACACCAGTTTTCAACCATTCATTGAATTCCCTGGTGAGGAGTACTCTAGCATCACCCTTGCCATAGACAGGCAGCACCTCTGAGAAGGTTACTGTATGCGCTGCTTGTCTAAGGCCCCTCCCAGCCTCTACAAACTCCTCTTGCACTGCTGTGATCCCATTCTCTAGCCAGGTCATTTGTCCCTAGGTGGACAATGACATCCAGCTCCTCCCTTGTGCAGCTGCTCCCACGATCCTGAGGATTCACTTCCTGTCCCTCCAAGTCGTGGCACCAGGCAGGCACCATACCTCCCTCTCCCTTCCTCCCCATTTCTACCCCCTGATGATTGAGTCCCCAGCAGGAGTTGTTTCCTTCCCCATGGGTCCCATGCCACCCTCCTGTCGGTCTCCTTTTTGAAGGTTCCCAGCATTCTCCTTGGTCTCCACTGAAGGTGCCTCCATAGAGGAACCACTATCTACCAGAAGAGCATATGAATTGTGGAGTGGTACAGCTAGAGAGATGCAACTCTGTTCCACCACTCTTTCCTCCCATAGCCACTCTGGTCCAGTTTTTCCTCTTTCTTGGCAACCTCTGAGGTAGTGGCATTGGCTCTAGTGGTCCCTGGGTGGGGAAGAGGTTTCTCAAATCCTAGCCAGGTCAGCCTGGGGATGGGCAACCTCCTCCCTCAGACCAGAGAGGTGCCTGCAAATGGGGCAGCATTTCAGCCTCCAGAATGTCTCCCAGAACACTGCCGCCCACAGCCATTGCACTGCACCACTTCTATCATGTCTTATTTTGTATCCTCTCCTGTTTATCTGTATGCTTACTCTCTCTCCTTATAACTATCACCCTTCCTGTTCTGGGACAGCAACTTCCTATATTCTTCAGTCTTGTTCCTCAACAGCTTCAACCAGAGGGAGCTGGTGGGTTTCTGCCACTTTTGTAAAACATAAAATGGGAAGAGGACTCAGAAAGCCTAGGAGGGAAACACCAGAAGGTCTGTCTGGGGAGATGTCTGGTTCTATAGGCTAATCCAGACCTTCCATACCATCATCATCACCATCATCAGCGTAGTCTTCATCCCCTCCAGATCCGTTCATAATACTCTTCTGGAGAATAATCCAGAATCGGAGGAACTGACCCAACCAAACTCCTACCAGGAGGTGTCGGATCAGTCGGAACCGGAGAGAGCGATTCAACAATACTAATCACCGTGGCAATTTCTTTGGCAGTTGGACGATGTGGTTCTGGATCGAACCAGCTGATTTCAATTTTCTTTCTTTAGCTGGAACTGACCCCTCAGGATGGGCTCTCCTTTGCCCAAGGGAGTCTCTCCTGGTCGAAGGCACTACCTCAGGTTCAGTTGGAACAGAACCGGCTGGCCATCCAGGTCAGCGGACTTCTCAGCCTCCTTTTCCTAAGCCTGCCCAATCTTTTTCCAGGTGGCCTTAGGAAAATTTTACAAATTTGGCAATCTGAATCGAGGTGGTCAATCCCCAGACAGTTAGCACAGGTGGTGTGGGGATCAGCCTTAGCAAAGGCCTCCCCACACTCACTGCAGTGTTGAAACCCTGTGGGCCGGTTTTTCTTTGCGTGTCTCAGACGAAGCCATCCTAAAACTTACCTTTTACTCAGCTTCAGCCAGGCAAGCCTGCCTTATCAGTTCCTAACCATGTTATGGTTATTTGAAAAACTGTTAAAACACATTTTTAGGACCGATAAGGACTTCACACTAAAACAGAAAATTCAAATAAAGTAATCAAGACAATCGGTTCAACCGAACCGATAGAAAAACATTTTTTTTTAATTTCCACACAACACACAGTACTCTAAATAATCAGTCCACTACCTATACACTTACTGCACTTACTGTACAGCAGACAGGATCTGAACCAAAGTAAAAAAAGAAATGCTGTATAAAACTGACGCTTTACTAATACCAACCAAAGCAAAAGAGATCTCCAGAGCAACTGTTCAGTTAGCGGAGTAAAGAATCTGACGGTTACACTTGAAAGTGCAGCAGACAGAGGTTTGAACCAAGCTCGAGATCAACATTCTATGCTCTGCATAGAGTTAAGTCTTTTCTTCTCTGGAGCAGTTCAAATGCTGGGGCTAACTGCATATTGTCAGAATACAGCAAGACTTCATGTTGTTTGAACTCATTTTGGGCAGGATGCAGAAAATGACAGCTGTACTGTTCATAAGGAGGTGTGGAAAATATCACTGTTGAAAATCTGGAGTAAAATATTAAAAATTCTGAAAGTTACAAGCGTAAGTGGAAACTGCACGATGTATGCTCGTAACACAGTCATTTTGGAATATTTTCACCAATATTCAACATAGGCAGTTTGGGACCTCTGCTCATGAACTGGGTTACTGTGATTTTCTTACTCTGTCCCAAAGAAAAATTATTTACCATAGTAATCTGTTTTATTTCCAGTGATGCTCAGATATTCATAACTTTATGCAGTAAGCCTGAGGGGTTGGACTGCCTGGAGAAATGGAACACATGCAATTGATGGAGCACTTTGCACGTGAGCATCTTTCAAACACTGCCTCTACCAACTGTCAGTGTTCTAACCACTTCAGATTTGTATGGAGCCAGAAAGTCAGGGCTTAAATAATTAGTACAAGAATTAAATCATTAAAATTGGGGTTATCCAATTTAGAATTTGAATTAAAAATAACCTCCAAGTGGAGGAACAATGAATATAACAAAAAATTAAAAACAAATATCAAAGAACTCTAAAATAGATAACCAGAATAAACTCTATTTAAAACTGTAAATCAGTGTAGAGAATATGCACTGCAGATATAATGTGATTCAGTGGCACCAGCATGCAGAGTGCAGAGGCTGAAGTTCTGGAATGGGAGGAAGGGAGGGAAGTTATGAATATCTGAGCATCACTGGGAAGAAACATGAATACTATGGTAAGTAAGAAAAAATTACTCATCTTAGTAATGTTGTTTCTTCTAATGGAGTCTTGCTATATTATGACAGTATGACAGTAGCAGTTTGATCCAGCTCTAGAACTGTTCGGAGGTGAAATGGTTAAAACCATTCCAAAATAGAATTTTGGCCACGAGCTCTAAGAAGCAGCTCTATCTGTGTTATTTCAAACCTGAACTGTCAGATCTTTACGAGCCAAACTCACTAAGGTCTGTGTGGAAGCTGTAACCTACACTAGCCAAATGGCTACCTAAATAATAATAACCATTGCTGGTCCCAACACCCAAGACTCAAGTCAGGGGACCAGAAATACTAACACAATTCTAATAATATGAGAATAAACATAAGTATAATAAACACACACACACACACACACACACACCCAAAGCCCCAAAAGGGACAAAAATGCTAATAGGGCATAAAAAGGTGCCCACACTAAGTTGCCTGCACCCCACCCAAGTAGAGGTTCTGAGAGGGGCAGGTTGGGAGGTCATAATATAGCAAGACTCCATTAGAAGAAACAACATTACTAAGGTGAGTAATTTTTCTTCAAACAACATGAGGTCTTGCTATATTATGACAGTAGCAGAATACACAGCAGTACCTCCATGGAGGAGGGCAGAACCTACTTAGGGAATAGACTCTGAAGAACAGCTGTGCAAACTAAGCATCTCCTGGCCTGGACATCCAGGGAGTAATGCTTGGTAAAAGTGTACCATTTTCAAGTGGCAGCCTGGCAAATCTCTAATATAGGGATGTCTCTGGCAGCAGCTAAAGGCATGCTGCTATCCCCTGGTAGAATGAGCCCTCAAACCGGGAGACTCTGCCCAGTTTCTGATAACAAAATTGGATACAAGAGACAATCCACCTGGCAATTGATCTCTTAGTGGCAGGTTGCCTTTCCCAACTTCACCATAGGTAAGGAAAAGTTGGAGGATTCAACCTGTGACCTTTGGTACGCTCTATATAGTAACTAAGAGCTCTCTTAACATTCAGGTTGTGCAACCTCCTCTCACCAGAAGAGGAGTGATCAGTGAAAAATACTGGAAGGGAGATAGATTGATTAAGATGGAAATCTGAAACCACCTTAGGCAAAAACTTCCTATTAGTCCTAAGGACTACCTTATCCCTGTGGAAAGAAATAAAGTCAGTTTCCACTGACAAGGCTTGCAACTCACTTATCGTCTGGCAGAAGTGATAGCCACTAGAAAAACAGTTTTCCAAGTTAGGTACTTAAGCTCTGCAGAAGACAGAGGTTCAAAGGGGTTGCATTAACTGGGCAATGCAAACATTAAGGTCCCAAGCAGGGGCGGTTCGAAAAGGGTGGATTAGTATGGAGTAATCCCTTAAAAACTTGGAAAACACAGGATGAGAGGAAAGAGGGATGACTTTCCTGCTGACACAAAAGCAGATACAGCTGCCAAATGAACTCTCAGGGTAGCTGGTCTGAGACCCAAGGAATTAAGATGTACCATGTAATCTAACACAATGGGCAAATCAGCAGATTCTGGGAAATATTTTTCCCAGCACACCAAATGGAAAACCTTTTCCATTTAGAACTATAAGTAGCTCTAGTGGAAGGCTTTCAGAAGCCTTTAGGATCTCAAGAACACCCTGAGAGAGGTGTAATCAGCAAACTCTAACTCCTCAAGAGCCAGGCCTTGAGGTTGAGGGATTGAGGTCCGGATACAAACCCTTCCCTGGGCACAAGTCAACAGGTTGTGATTCCTGGGGAGGCAAAGGGAAGATGGATTGTCAGTGACAGAAGGAGTGGGTACCAGGGCTGCCTGGCCAATCCGGGCAATCAGAATCACCCTGCAAGGCTGAGATCTGATTTTGCCTAGTACTTTGAATAGGAGAGGGAAGGGGAAGCATAGAGAAACTTCCCTCCCAATCCAGAAGAAGGGCATCCAGGGAACTGAGCCCAGCACTGGAGGCCTGCAACAGAACAGAGGAAGTTTGTGATTGTCTGGGGCTGCAAAAGATCTATCTGAGGGGTGCCCCATCTGGCAAGACTATCCCAGCACTTGAGGATCCAGGGACCATTCGTGATGGCCCTGGGAAATCCTGCTGAGAGCATCCGCTAGGACATTATCCTTCCCTGGAAGATGAACTGCTATGAGGGAAGTGTTCAGGGAATAGGCCAGAGACCACAACTTTATTGCCTCGTGCACAAGGTCAAGACCGAGTGCCCCCTGTTTGTTGATGTACCACATTGTTGTGGTGTTGTCTGTTCTGACTTGTATCACCTTGTCGTGGACAGATGCAGAAAATGCTTGAAGAGCTAAAAAGACAGCTCTGAGTTCCAGCAAATTGATGTGGAGCAGAGAGTTCCTGGGGACCACACTCCTGAGTGGAAAGGTCGCCCATGTGGGCTCCCCAACCCAGAAGGGAAGCATCTGTAGTGAGAGTCAAGTCGTGAGTAGGGGAATGAAGGGACCCCAATCTTAATTGCTCTGATCCTGCCACCACTGGAGGGCTAGGATCAAGGTTCAAGTCACTGGGACCAACTTGGAAAGGGGGTCTCTTCTCTGAGACCAATAGGTTCTCAAGTGAAACTGAATGTCTCTCATCTGAAATCTTGCTCCCTGCACAACAGCTGTGGATGCAGCCATGTGCCCCAGGAGCTGCAGAAAGTGTCTTGCTGGTCGAGAGACCTGCAGAGTGAAGGAGGAGGCCAGAGCCACTAAATTCCTTACCCTTTCTAAGGGAAGAAAGGCTCTGGCTAGCTTTGTGTCCAATTCTGCCCCTATAAAGGTGAGTACCTGGACTGGTTCCAGAACCGACTTTGGTAGATTTAGCAGAAAGCCCAGGGAGGTGAGAAGCTGCTGGGTGACCTGCAGGTGAGATTTTACTGTTCAGGGACTGGCCTACAATGAGCCAGTCGTCTAGATAGGAAAAACAGCAATCCTTGCCTCCTTAAGTGAGCCACTGCCACTGCTAGACACTTTGTGAATACCCTTGGGGCAGAGGTAAGGCCAAGGGCATTGCTCTGAACTGGTAATGACCTGAGGGCAGTTCGAATCTGAGGTACTTTCAATGGGAGCTTCTGATTAGGACATGGAAATAGGCATCCTTGAGGTCCAGGGAGGCTAGCCAGTCCCCTGGCCTTAGGGAGGGTAAAATCATTGCCAGAGTTACCATTTTGAACTTTGGTTTCAAAAGATGCTTGTTCAGATATCTGAGATCTAATATGGGCCGCCATTCTCCTGTCTTTTTGGGGTAAGGAAGTATCTGGAATACCGAGCCCTGCCCTGGTGCAGGGAGGAATCCTTTCACTGCTCTGAGAGCTAACAGGATGAGACCTCTGCTTCAGATCAAGGGTCTCTGAAGCACTTGTAGTAGAAAAGTCTGCTTCTCAACTTGGGAAACTTTTTGAAGCTGAGAACCAGACCCTGGCTTACTACTTTCAGAACCCACTTGTCTGAGGTTAAAGAGCCCAATTCTGACTGAAGTAAGCCAGCCTGCCCCTACTGGTACAGGAGAATCGGCCCTGGGCACCCCATCAGGGTGCCTGCTTAGCAGAAGCTTTAGGCTGGGGGTGGAGCAGGTCTGCCCACCCTCGTCTGCCTCTGCCTCTGAAGAAGCCCCTCTGAGCATAGGCAGAGGAGGCCTGAGTCTGGTAAAAGGCCTGTGAAAAGGCCTACCCCTACCCTGGGGTTTGCCTTTGAGGAGTTGCTTGCCGCTCCTTAGCCTGGGCACTCTTGTAAGTAGTCCTTTATTCATCCATCTTTTCATGTAGTTCTCTGTCTGCTCCCAAACAGAGAATTTCCCACCACAGGAAAATCCATAGCCTTAGTCTGGGTATCCTGTGACAGACTAGTACACCTGAGCCAGGCCCAACCTCACGTAAAAGCTACAGATGGCCATGACCCTAGAGGAAACATCATTAACATCCACAGCAGCATGAAACTGAACCTTAGAAGCCTCAATGCCATCAGCAGCCACCTGTTCTAGTTCACTAGCCAGCTGGCCATGGGCTTGCTTGCTAATTGCATAACAGTATCCCATCTAGATTTCTGATACCTAGCTACATAAGCCATATAATTTGCTTGCCTGAGTCCCAGAGAGGCTGCCATATACTGTTTTTTGCCATGGCATCAATCTTCCTGGAATCCTTGTCAGGAGGATGTGAAGCCAGGGGAATATTAGCTTTATCACAGGCAGCAGCCTGAACTACTAACATGACTGCATTGCTGAGAAAGGAATTCTGTATCAGGACCTGACAATGTGTACCTTCTGTCCATCTTGTTATCTACAGGAGGCACAGAATTAGAAGTTTTAAAATTTTTATTGTTTGCTTCCTAAAAGACTTATGTAAAGGAATAGACAATCTCCTAGACTCTGGAATATCCATCATTTCTACAAAATCAGGCTCCTCTTGCTCATCCACAGCTTCTTCTAAGGGAAGCTGGAGGGTTTCAACAACTTTTGTAAAACATGAAATGAGATGGGGACTCAGACAACATAGGGGAGATTCTAAAGGTCTGTCTGGGGAGATGTCCGGTTCAATGGGCACACCCAGACCTTCCCAGCCACATTCATACTGTTCATAATCATCCTCCTCCTCCTCTGGTTCATAAAATTCCTCAATATCATATTCCTGAACCACTGGGCCAGGACGAACCGACCTTTTGCCAGATAGTGGCGGTTCGGACGGACCCTGAGACAGTGACTGGACAATTTGTATGGCTTTTGCTATCTCTGCAGCAGTTGGAGAAGGGGTTTTGACTCCAGACCTGCTGATTTTCTTGTTTTCTTTACTGGAATTGGTTCCTCAGAACCAGCTTTTCTTTGCCCAAGGAAGTCTCGCCCTGGTCAGAGGGACTCCTCCGGTTCGGTTGGCACCAAACCGGCTGGCCATCCGGTCAGCAGACTTTTTGGCCTCTCGTTCCCTGAGCCTGCCCAATCTTTTTTCCAGGGTGGCTGCAGGGAAATTCTTACCTATCTGGCAGTCTGACTGGAGGTGGTCAAACCCCAGACAATAAACACATGTGGTGTGTGGGTCAGCCTTGGCAAAGACTTCCCACAAACATCACAGTGTTGAAACCAGTGGGCCAGTTTTTCTTTTGGGTTTCTCAGACATAATGCCAGCCTAACCAGAAACTTTGCCCTTTTAACGGCAGTGCCAGGCAAGACACCTTATCGTTCCTAACAGTGTCAATGGGTATTGGAAAAACGTGAATAAATCCTTTTTTTAGAACCGATAAGAACCGGAATCGTGACTCTAAAATATTACATTTTTAGTTTTAAATGAGTTTAAACCCAACTGATCGATTCAAAACCGAACCGATAACTTACAAGTTCCACACAGACAAAACCTTCAATTTACTTACGGTTACCACAGATAGAGCTTGAACCGAACGGTTTTGTGGTTAAAATAAAACTATTCTCAGTTGAATCCAACCAGAAAACACTTTTAAACCGAGAAATGAACCGAGCAGTAGGAGAAATCTCGGAGCGACTGTTCACTGAGGCGGAGTAAAGAATCTGATAGTTCAGGTTTGAAATAACACAGATAGAGCTGCTTCTTAGAGCTCGTGGCCAAAATTCTATTTTGGAATGGTTTTAACCATTTCACCTCCATAGCAGTTCTAGAGCTGGATCAAACTGCTACTGTCATACTGTCATAATATAGCAAGACTTCATGTTGTTTGAATGTTTTTTCTAACCGCAGTAATGTTCAGTATATTCATAACTTTATGCAGACTACCAAGCAGCACCACAGAAGGTGGGCACAGAGCTTACTTTGGAAACAGACTTTGCAGGACTTGCTGTGCCAAACTTAGCATCACTTTTGGATGAAACATCCAAGCTGTAATGCTTTGTAAAGGTTTTCCATGTAGCTGCTTTGCAAATATCCACTAATGGAACCTCCTAACAGCTGCTAGGGTAGCAGCTGTTCCTTCTATAGAGTGTGCCCTCAATCCTTTTGGAGGCTCCTACTTGCTTTAGTGTAGCAGAATTAAATACACTAGACTATCCATCAAGAAATGGAGTGCTTTGAGGCTGGCTTACCACTCCCACATCCCCATATGTCAGGAACAGTTGTTTTCTGTTATTCCTGTGGCCTTTAGTGGCTGTCATGTAATAGCAGAGAGCCTTTTTACATCTAGGCTAGGAGCCTTCTTTCACCAGAACTAGCATGGTCTGTGAAAAGACAGTAAGAATGATGGATTGGTTTCAATAAAAGCCAGAAACCAGGCCACCTGCTGGAGCAGCAGTTGGCTTTCTGCTTGTGACGCCAGCAACCTGGGTTCAGGAACGAGCCCGGGTTGCTGGAGAGGGCTAGCCAGGGGAGGAGGTTTGAGCATCCTAGTACTCCTTCTCTGGGGAGGGTATGGGACAGCTCCAGCACCTGCTGGCTCCTAACAGAGGCTGGGAGTAGTGCAGGATGCATGGACCGACTGGCAACAGGGGGAGAAGCAGACATCGGCATATGCCTTGACATCACTACGCTGCCCTCCACAACACAAGGAGGAAAATGGCTGGGTGCTTGCTGGATGACAGGCCCCGGATCCTCTGCAAGTCTGCATCCTCCAGGGAGCCACCCCATGAGTCTCAGCAGCACCCGTGGCCTAGAAGGTAGCTACTAGTGTCTCTCCTCCACTGGTGTAATCCCCTCGGAGAGGGGGACTCACCTTGAAGGGATCGGTGGGATACCATGGGAAGGCTGCTCTGTGGAATCCTGCAGGGGTGTCAGGACTTGAGAGGGATGGCAGTGGCAGGAGGGATCGCTGGGGTGCCTGAAGGGTGGCAGCATCCAAGCAAGGAGTGGGGATAAGAAAAATTACTCACCTTAGTAATTATGTTTCTTCTAATGGAGTCATGCTGTATTCTGACATATTGCAGTTAGCCCCAGCACTTGAACTGCCCGGAGATGAAAGAGTTAACTCTATGCTGGAAGCATAGAATGTTGAGCTCGAGCTCGGTTCAGACCACTGTCTGCTGCACTTGAAGTGTAACCATCAGATTCTTACAAGCTACTACTAATTAGCTACACTCTGAAAGAGGAAATTGTAAAACCATTAGCCAAAGGGCAACTAAGTTATTTGGATCCCCATAAGACTCAATTCAAGAAACTCAAAACAAAAACCAGGTAGTGAACTTAAATAACTTTAAGCAGAAGTTAAGCCAACTCAGCAGAGATTAGTGCACCTCTGGGGTGCAGCACTGTACCTGCCAACCCACTTCCCAAAAAGCAGGTTCTGAGAGAGGAGGCGGGGAGTCAGAATACAGCAAGACTCCATTAGAAGAAACATAATTACTAAGGTGAGTAATTTTTCTTCAAACAACATGACGCTTGCTGTATTCTGACATATTGCAGACTACTAAGCAGTACCTCCACGGAGGACAGAATCAAACCTATTTTTGAATAGGATCTGCAGTACTGCTGCACCAAACTTAGCATCACTCCTAGCCTGGATATCCAGAGAGTAATGCTTGGTGAATGTATGGACTGTTTTCCAGGTGGCTGCTTTGCATATTTCTAACAAGGGAATATACCTGGCAGCAGCCAGGAAGCAGCTGTACCTCTAGTCGAATAGCCCTCAGGCCTGAGGGTAGTATTTTGCCTAGCTTTCATAGCAGACTTGTACAAGATACAATCCACCTGGCAATAGTTCTCTTGGTGGCAGGTTTGCCCTACCCACTTCCCCATAAGTGAGGAACAACTGAAGGAGTCAAACCTTTGGGTCTTAGTATGATCAATGTAGTAGCTAATAGCCCTTTTAACATCCAAACTGTGTAATTTTCTTTCTCCTGAAGAAGAGTGATCAATGAAGAATACAAGGAGAGACATAGATTGGTTCAAATGAAAATCTGAAACCACTTTAGGCAAAAACTGCCATTGGTTCTAAGGACCACCTTATCTCTATGGAATAAGATAAAATCAGGCTCCACAGACAGAGCTTGTAATTCACTGATACGTCTGGCAGAGGTAATAGCTACCAGAAACACAGTCTTCCAAGTCAAGTACTTAAGTTCTGCTGAAGGCAAAGGTTCAAAGGGGTTGCATAAGCTGGCAATGCAAACATTAAGATCCCAAGCAGGGGATGATCCTAAAGGGGGATTGATATGAAGCAATCCCTTGAAAAATTTACAGAAACAGGATGAGATGCCAGTGAAGAAGGTTTCTCTACTGGCAAAAAAGCAGAAACAGCTAACAAATGTACTTTGAGGGTAGCTGGTCTGAGGCCTAGGCCATTGAGGTGAACCATGTAGTCCAGAACTATAGAGAATTCAGCAGTGTCTGGAGATATATGCTGCTCAGAATACCAAATACTGAATCTCTTCCACTTAGAATTATATGTTTTCCTGGTGGCAGGTTTTAGAGGCTTTGAGAATGTCCAGAACACCTTAAGACAGGTGCAAACCTGCATACTCTAACTCTTCAAGAGCCATGCTTTGAGATTGAGAGACCGAAGGTTGGGATACCAAATCCTCCCTGACAGGAGGTTACAGATTGTGATTCCTGGGAAGAGATAGGGGAAGATGGACTGCTAGGAACAGCAGGAGAGGATACCAAGGCTGCCTGGCCCAATCTGGAGCAATCAGGATCACTTTGCAAGATTGTGACCTTATCTTAACCAGCACCTTGAACAGCAGAGGAAAAGGTGGGAAAGCATAGAGAAATTTCCTTCCCAATCCAGAACCAGAGCATCCAGAGGGACTGAGCCCAAGACTGGGGTCTGCAACAAAATAGAGGCAGTTGGTTGTTGTCTGAGGCTGCAGAGATCTAGCTCTGGAGTGCCCCATCTTGAAAAAATCACTTTTACCACTAGGGGATCCAGGGACCATTTGTGATGTACCTGGAAAATCCTGCTCAATGCATCTGCTAGCACATTGTCCTTTCCTGGGAGGTGAACTGCTACCGAGAGACCTGAAGGAGTAAGCCAATGGCCATATTTTCATGGCTTCCGTGTACAAGGCTGTAAACGAGTGCCTCCCTGTTTGTTGATGTACCACATGGTGGTGGTGTTGTCTGTCCTGACTTGAACCACCTTGCACTCACTGATTATGAGAAAGCCTGTAGAGCCAGGTACACTGCTCTGAGCTCCAGAAGATTGAAGTGGAGAAGAGACTCCTGAGCTGACCACACTCCTGAGCTGTGAGAGCCCACCCACCCCAGGAGGGAGGCGTCTGTGGTTAGGACCACACAATGAGACAATGAAATGAATGAGACCCCTTGCCTGAGATTGTCCTGATCCTGCCACCATTGAAGAGCCTGGATCGAGTCCGAGTCATTGGAATCAACTTGGTCAGAGGATCTTTTTCTGAGACCAAAAGCCCTCAGATGAAACTTGGACCACTGCAGTGGAAGCTGCCATGTGGCCTAGTAACCGAAGAAAGTGTCTTGCTGGTCGAGAGACCAGAGGGTGGAAAGAGGAGGCCAGCTCCATAATGGCCTTCACCCTTGCCAGGGAGAAAGCCTTTGCTTTGACGGTGTCTAGTTCCACCCCTATGAAAGTCAATAGCTGTACTGGCTCGAGAACTGACTTGGGAAGATTGAGAAGGAAGCCAGAGAAGTGAGCACTTGCTGGGTCACTTTTAGACCTGACTTAATCTGGTCTGAGACTGACTCACTATGAGCCAGTCATCCAGGTAAGGGAATATGGAATATTTTTCTCCTTAGAAAAGCCATTGCTACTGCCAGGCACTTGGTGAACACCCTTGGAGCTGATGACAGGACGAAGGGCATTGCTCTGAATTGGCAATGGTTTGAAGGCAGTTCAACCTGAGGTACTTTCTGTGGGAGCACCTGATGGGAATGTGAAAATAGGCATCCTTTAGGTCCAGGGAGGCTAGCCAGTCCCTGGCCTAAGAGAGGAAGAATTCTCCCCAGAGTCACCATCTTGAACTTTGGTTTTAATAGATGTTTGTTCAGATATCTTAAGTCTAGGATGGGTCACCACTCCCCTGATTTCTTTGGGGTAAGGCAGTACCTGGAGTACAGACCTTTGCCCCTGTGGGTGGTAGGAACTCTCTCTATGGCTCTTAAGGCCAGAAGAGATAAAACCTCTGCCTCTAGGGCAATGGTTTGGAGATGTTTGCAGGTGAAAAGATCTGGCTCTCAGCTTTGGAAACTTTTTGAAGCTAAGAGCCAGTCCCTGGCTTACTACCTCCAAGACTCACTTGTCTGAGGTAACAGACTTCCAGTCCTGGAAGTAGTAGGCCAGCCTGCCTCCTACAGGAATGGGGAGTCGACCTGGGCTGACTCATCAGTGTGCCTGCTTGGCAGGGGCCATGGGCTGAGAGAAGGATGCAGCTCTGGTCATCCCCTTCTACCCCTCCTCTAAAGAACCCCTCTGGGAAAAGGAGAGGAGGCCTGAGCTTGGAAAGAAAGGCATTTGAGAAGGTCTGCCCTGCCCTTAGACTGCTGCCTCTGAGGAGTGGTTTACCTTTCTTTGGCTTGAGCACTCCTATAGGTGGTCCTGTCATCCATCTTTTCATGTAATTGTCTGTCTGCTCCCCAAACAGATAATTACCTACAACAGGAAATCCATGGCCTTAGCCTGGGTATGCTTTGATAGGCTGGTACATCTGAGCCAAGCCATTCTCTGCAGAGCAACAGATATAGCCATGACTCTAGATGACACATCCTTGGAGTCGACAGCAGCACAAATTGGATTTTGATGCCTCAATCCCATCAGCAGCCATCTCCTCCAGCTCCTTGGCCAGTTGAGGGAGGCCGACTTAGCCAGTTCCAAAACAGACTCCCACCTGGACTTTTGGAACCTGGCTGCATAGGCCATGTAGTTAGCCTGTCTGAGTCCCAAGGAAGATGCCAAATACTGCTTCTTGGCCATGGCATCTATCTTCCTGGAGTCCTTATCCGGGGTGTGTGAAGCCAAGGGAATGCCAGCCTTATCACAGGCTGCAGCCTGTACTACCCCAACACGGCTGCAATGTTGATACAGAAACTCCAAACTTGAGCCTGAGAGCATATACCTCCTGTCCATATGTTTGTCCACTGGAGGCAAAGAATTTAGAGTTTTAAAAGTTTATGTGTCTGTTTCCCAAAGATTTATGCAAGGCAATAGACAGCCTCTTGGATTCTGGGATGTCCATCATCTCAATGAAATGAGGCTCTTCTTCCTCCTCAACAGCTTCATCCACAGGGAGCTGAAGGGTCTCAGCAACTTTCTTGTAAAACATAAAGTGGGAAGGGATTCAGAAAGCCTAGGAGGGAAACTTCAGAAGGTCTGTCTGGGGAGATGTCCAGTTCAATAGGCTCATCCAGACCTTCCCCACCATCATATTCATCTTCTTCATCCTCTTCAACTTCCCCTCCCATTCGGATTATAGTATTCCTCCAGAGAATAATCTGTAACGGAGGAACCGATTAAACCAAACGCCTACCAGCAGGGGTCAGTCGGTCGAACCGGATGGAGCGATTCTACAATGCTAATCGCCTCGGCAATTTCATCGGCTGTCGGATGAAGAGACTCAGGATCCGAACTGCCCAATTTCTCCTTCTTTCTTTTTGAAGGAACCGATCCCTCAGTCAGCTTTCCTCTTGCCGAGGAAGTCTGACCCTGGTCAAAGGGCACTCTCCCTCAGGTTCAGATGGAACCGAACTGGGCTGTGCCATCCGGTCAGCAGACTTCTCGCGCCTCTTTATCCCTAAGCCTGCCCAACTGTTTTTCTAGGGTGGTCTTAGGAAATTTTAAATTTAGCAGTCTGAATCGAGATGGTCAAATCCCAGACAATATATACAAGTGGTGTGGGGATCAGCCTTAGCAAGGCCTCCCCACACACACAACAGTCACTGAAACCCAGTGGGCCCAGTTTTTTTCCTGGGTTTTCAGACATAGCCACAAACAAATAAACTTACCCTTTACGGCTTCAGGCCAGGTAAGACTAACCTATCGGTTCCCCACCGTGTCAAGGGTTTTGGAAAAAAATGAAAATCGTTTTTTTTTCAGAACCGATAGGTACCGGAATCAACGCAAGATATAACTAACACACAAGAACAAATGGTCGGTTCAGCCGAACTGACCTAAGTAAAGTTTGCAATTTCTCAGAAGAAAATTGTCAAAAACTCTACAGTTCACTACAGTGGTAGCCACAGACATTGCAAGCTATTTCCAGATATTTCGTGAAATTTCTGAAGAGTTTCTCTCTGCTGCCACTACTGTTTAAATGCAAAGAGCATCAGATATTTCTGGAAATATCACAGAAATTTCAGGAAACAGCTTGCAAGGTCTGTGGCTACTACCGTACCTATAACACTTACTGTACCACAGACAGGGATCTGAACTCAGAAAAAGGAAAATCTCACGGTTTAAACTGATGATTTACTTTACGAACCAACAAGCGAGGAGCAAACTCCGGAGTGACTGTGCAGTTAAGCGGGAGTAAAGAATCTGGCGGTTACTCTTCAAGTGCAGCAGACAGTGGTTTGAACTGAGCTTGAGCTCAACGTTCTATGCTTCCAGCATAGATTTAACACTTTCATCTCCTGGGCAGTTCAAGTGTTTGAGCTAACTGCAATATGTAAGAATACAGCAAAACATCATGTTGTTTGAAATAAATAACACAAAAAAAGAAAGTCAAAAACCACTTTAGGAAGGAACTGTCTGTTAATTCTAAGGACTGCCTTATCTCTGTTGAATGAGATATAGTCGTGGTCAATACAGAGAGCCTGAGCTCGCTAATTCTTCTTGCAGAAATTATTGCTACTAGAACAAGCATTTGTCAATGCCGAATGTTTGCTTGCTGGCATTAGCGTGGAAGTGCAGGTGTTAGACAGATGCAGTATAGTAGTGGCATTGAAGCATTGAACTGACACCAGCTCCACTCTCACCCTACAGAGATGGATATGCATTGGAGTGTGCCTCTGGGTGCGTTGTCCATAGGTCATGACATTTCACCTCACCCTACCCTTCAGACACTGACAAGTGTTGAGGTGTGCCTTAGGGTGTTTGGGCTTTACATTCACCTCATTCCATAAGAAATACACTGAAATGGGTGCAATATAGGAGAAATGGGGTGAACTCTGGGAAAAGGGTCCAAAGGCGCACCTCGATGCCTGTCACTGGCTGCAGGGTGGGGTGAGGTGTGGAATGACTTGAGCATTACTGTCGACAATCCCAAGTCACACCCCTGAAGCCTGTCATTCCCTACAGGGTAGGGCATTATTGCAGAAAACCCTAATGTCCTGTGCATTTCTTGGTGTTTTTACTCCAAGTTTTCCACATGGGCTTTTTGTGACCCACCGAATGAACATTGACACTATCAGTTCGTTAGGCGAAGCGTGATTTTGCACAGCAACTGCGCCATTTGGTGCCACAGGTACGAAAACACATTTTGAACAGGATGTGAAAAGTGACTGGTGTACTGTTCATGAGGAGGTGTAAAAATGGCATTGTTGAAAATCTGGAGTGACAATATAAAAAACTGGTGAAGTCATGAGCTTGCAAAGAAACTACGTGAGTGTACACCGTAATGTAATTAATTTGGGGAGTTTTACAGCAGATTTTCAACACAGGCATTTTGGGACCTCCGCTCATGAACAGTGTCACTGTGATTTTCTTAATCTGTCCTGAACACTAATTTCCTACAGTGACCATTCTATTCTGCACCAGAAGTGTGAAAACACATTTCAGCCAGGGTATGAAAATGACAGCTGTACTGTTCATAATGAGGTGTGGAAAATGTCACTGTGAAAATCTGAACTGAAAATATTACAAATTTGTGAACTTATAAGGGTGCGTGGAAATTGCGAATGCACACTCATAACACAGTCATTTTATGGACTTTTGTCACCAAATTTTCAACATAGCCATTTCAACAACTCTGCTCGTGAACAGTGTCACTGTGATTTTCTTAATGTGTCCGGCCATTGATTTTACACACTGACCGCGCAATATGCGCTACATGTGTGAAAACACATTTTGGGTGAGATGGAAAAATGACAGTTGTACTGTTCATAAGAAGGTGTGATAAAATGGCAATGTTAAAAATCTGGAGTAGAAAACATAAAGAATCTCAAAGAGAGATTCTACAGCGTCGTAAGAATTGCCAAGTAAAACAGTCATTTTGGAATTTTTTCACCAAATTTTCAACATAGGGTTTTGGGGCCTACTGCATGAACTGTGTCACTGTTGTTTTGTTACTTGATCCCAAAAGGTGGTTCTGCACAGTGACCATGAAATCACCTTTCAGGACCAAATAACAAAATGACAGTGACTGAGCTCATGAGGTGGGGTCCCAAGAACCCATGTTGAAAATTTTGGGAAAAATTCCCAAAATGGACTAGATATGTTTCAAAGTTGAAAAAAAAAATCAATTTATGCCATTATACAGCTTACCGGCACTTCTTCAGTTCACGGTTGGCTTTGAAGAGTGTAGATGTGTTCCTGATCCACGAAGATTGTCACGCTGGCCTCCTGAGGTAAATATGGGGTGAGGCGTGTATGGGGAGGTGGGGTATACAGAGGGTGGTCATGGGTTGGGGAGGGGCAAGACAGTGAGCGAGGGACCGTTTTTCTTACAGGTTTTGTTTTTCTTTTTTATGAAGATGACACTGGACTTTTGCCACACTGGGTTGGCTACCAGCATAGCACCTGGAAGTCTGTTTGGGGGCAGTGGAGCCGACAGGGGACTGGGCTCCCCGTTGTGTCTGAACTTTTGCCACACTGGGGTGGGCTCCCAGCATGGCACCTGGAAGTCTTTTGGGGGTAGTGGAGCCGATGGGGATTGGGCACCCTCATTGGCCATATGGACTTTGACACACTTGGGTGGGCTCCCAGTGTGGCACCTGGGAATCTGTTTTGGGGTACAATGGAGTCGACGGGGATTGGGCACCCCGCTGGCTGCTTAAGCACGGGTGTGCGAGGGTTTAGTACAAGAAAGCATGCTGGGGTGGGCTCCCAGCATGCTACTTGGATGTTTGTTGGGGAGACAAGGAAAAAACAGAGCTGTCTATGATAGCTGTTCAGATGCAGTGCTGATGTATGGGCATAGCTGTAGCGGCAGTATGTATACGTGCCGGCGGACGGTAATGCAAATTGCCTACACTTTACCACCACTGATTGTAGTGGTCATTTGCTCTGAACTGTATGCCACTGCATCTGAACTGCTGTCATAGACAGCTCAGACATTATTGGTGCAGTGAGGCTGTACAAGAAGAAACAAGGCACTGGGCGAGTTAGCATACCTACCAAAATTCATTATGGTGGCACTATGTTTCTTGCACATGCATACAGAAAACATAAAACTGCTTTCCATGTGACATATTTTAAATGAGCTGTAGCCATGGGTTCGAATGGAGGAACCATGAGTTTGGCTATGCAAACATTAAAATCCCATGCAGGCACTGGTGCCCTATTGGGAGTGGGGTGCAAATGAATTAATCCCTTAAATAATTTTCTAAAAATGGATTCCGATGCCATTGACACCTTTGCTCCAGCAGAAAAGTAGGCAGACAATGCTACAAGGTGAACTTTACAGTGCTGGGTTGTAAACCCTGGGAATGCAAATGAGTAAGATAGTCCAAAACGATTGGGACTCCAGACTGAGCTGGCACTAAACCCTTGGCTATGCACCAGAGAGAAAATGTTTCCACTTTGAAGAATAGGTTTTTTAGTTGAAGGTTTTCTATAATCTTTAAATATGGTTAGTACAGCGTCAGCAGGGCCGCTTAGCTAAGTACAAATTTGCCCTGTACCTTGGTGGCCCATACTTTTTCTTGAGGAAAAAAAATATTTTAAACATTTAAAAATGCTTAAATTTTGTTAGAGATGAAAATGTTTGCCAACAAATGAAAGTGGAAGACAACTGGCTCTGTTACTATTACAAAAGGTGGGGTGGCTTTGCTGCTATGCTTATCCCTCTCTCCCTGGGTGAGCCCTCCTGCACCCCCACATTCCTAGCACCATCTCCCTCTGCCTCCAATCTAGTCACCTCCCTCCGATCTCTACTGCTATACTGATATTATGCTCTCCTTTTGCACATTGCACTTTGGCTCCTCCCTTCACCCACCTTTTCTTTTTGTCTTTAGCTCTTTGCAATGCTCCAAACAACCTCTTGTTTTCTGACAACTGACTCACCATTGGGCACTGTAATTGTCTGTTGTTATATGATCTGTACTGTGTTTGATATATAATCCTGTTTGTTTACCTTTGTATTTCTGCCATGTATAATTTCACCTATCTTTTGTACTGAAATGTCCTGACATGGAACCTATGTAAAGAGCTCTGAGCTCAAATGGTTTTGAGAAGAAAAGAACTGAAATAAATAAATAAAAATAAACTTAAAATGCAGTAGAAAAGATTGGTTAAGTAAGTGCTAGCGGTGTTAATGGCCATACTTTTCGCCTTCCAGGTTGACTGCTTTCACAAACAGAGAGTTATATTGACAGAGAACTTGTTTGTAACCTGGATATGTAGCTGAAACAATGAATGATATGACAAAATATGTTTCAAAATTATGTGAGCACTCAAAATGGCTCAAAACCTAGTCAGCCCAGAGCAAAACTGGATTTCCTGATAGGGACCCTGAAAACCTGATCACGAGGTAAAAACCTGACAGGTGGCAACCTTACTAGTGTCCCATGATAATCCTCTCTATTCTCTATCCCACACACCTCCAGAAAAGTTAAATTGTTTAACTTGTTTGCAAATTGATTATCGGAGGTCTGAGTGTCCACTGATGATGTCCCTGTCCTTGTAGAAATTAATACGGTAGTAGTACCATACTTACTTAAGTGGTTGTACATAAGACCCCCGTCCTCAAGGAGGAAATAGATAAGAAAATGATAGAGGACATTCTCAAAATGGCTGAAAAAGGGGAGATACTGTTGATGGGGTCCTGAATATGCCAGATGTTAACTGGATGACATGGACTGCAGCCACATCCAAGAGCAGGGTCATTCTCGATGCCCTACAGGGGCATGCCTTAGATAGCCAGTGGTGGAATCCACTTCGGGAGGAGAAATATTAGACCTGGTACTCTCAAATGGAGAGAGGATCAAATTTAGAAGTCAGTAGACATCTGGGAACAAGCTGCCACTGCACAGTGTGCTTCACAATAACACAACCATGGAGACAAGCCATACAAAGACAAGGATACTGGACTTTAGAAGGGCTGACTTTGGCATAATGGGTGAATACCTGAGGAATGCATTAGCAAATGGCCAGAAAGGAGGGTGGAAGAACAATGGAGAAAATCAAAACTGCCATCATGAGGCAACAGGCCTTTGTATGAAACAAATAAAAGAAAACAAAGCGGAATAAAAAACACTATGGTTCTCAAAAGAGGTGTCAGGGAAGGTTAAGGAGAAAAAGGCTATTCAAAAGTATAAGGAACCAGAAGGAGCACGACAGGAACTGTATCAATTAAAGCAGAAAGAAGGGGAAGGCAGTCAGAAAAGCAAAGGCCCAAACCGAGGAATGATAGTCAACTCAGTTAAGAAGGGGATAAAACCTTTTATAGGTATATTAGGGAGCATAGAAAGGTTAAGGAGGTAGTGAAGATTAATAAAGAAGAGGAGGTGGCAGAAGAAAACAGTGAAAAGGCAGAGATACTAAATGAATACTTTGCTCAGTATTCACAAAAGAAAAAGAGGAGAAGTTACCTAAACCAAACAATAGAAGCACTCTGGGTAGTGGGGTTGACACCAGTCCATTTACAGAAGAAGAGTCCTGAAGAACTCTTAAAACTCAAGGAAGACAAAGCAATGGGGCCTGATGGGATTCACGTAGAATCCTAAAAGAACTAAGGGAGGATCTAGTGACACCACTGACCACACGTTTTAACAAATCATGGGAGGATGAGGTGGTACCTGAGGACTGGAGGAGGGCAGATGTGATTCCCTTCACAAAGTGGAGCAAGACAGAAGCAGGAAACTACATATCTGTTAGTTTGACCTCAGTGGTGGGGAAATGATGGAATCACTTCTGAAAGAAAGAATTATTGAGTACCTAGAGGCCAAAGTACAGGGACCCAAAACAGCATGGATTCACAGCAGGAATGTCATGTCAGACTGAATCTAATCAATTTCTTTGGCTAGGTGACCAAAGTAATAGACCAGGGAGTGGCTGTGGATATGGCCTACCAAGACTTTAGCAAGGCATTTGACACAGTCCCGCTCAAAGATTAATAATCAAGTTAGCCAGCCTGGGAGTAGGTCCCAGGGTGGTAGCCTGGGTAACAAACTGGCTGCACAAGAGGACACAGAAGGTAATAGTGAATGGAACACATTCTGAAGAAAGGGGTTACTAGTGGAGCACCTCAGGGCTCAGTACTGGGTCCCGCCTTCTTTAACGTCTTTATAGGTGACATTGCAGAGGGTCTGAAGGAAAAGTACACCTCTTGCAGATGACACAAGATTTGTAACAGAGTTGAAACACAAGGGGTAGAAAGGAAGAGAAGGGACTTAGCAAGGTTGGAGGAATGGTCAGACATATGGCAACTTAGATTCAATGCAAAGAAGTGCAAAGTAATGCACCTGGGAAATAAAATCCAGGAGAAGAGTACACAATAGCAGGGAGGTACTAACAACAACAATAATGAAAAGGACCTAGAGGGTAGTCATATCAGATAACCTAAAAGGTGGGTAAGCAATGTGAGAAGTCAGTAAGGAGAGCCAGGGGAATACTGGGATGCATAGGGAAGGGCATCACAAGTAGAAAAAGGAAGTGGTTATCCCTTTGTACAGACAGTTGGTGAGACCCCATCTGGAGTACTGCATGCAGTTTTGGAGACCTCATCTACGCAAGGACATAGACAGGATGGAAGCAGTCCAGAGGAGGGCAACTAAAATGGTGCAGGGTCTATATCAGAAACCATATGAAGAGAGACTAAGAGAGCTTAATATGTATACCCTTGATGAAAGGAGGGACAGGGGGACATGATAGAAACTTTTAAGTACCTCAAAGGAATTAACAAAGTCCAGGAGGGTAGCATCTTTCAGAAAAGAAGTGTGTAAGAACAAGGGCACAATTTAAAGATAGAGGCGGCTCAGGGTAATGTGAAATATTTTTCACGGAGAGTGGTGGACACATGGAACCGCCTTCCTGGAAAGGTTGTGGGGTCTAAAACAGTGGGAATTCAAACATGAACAGGACAGACATAAGGCAATTATAGTGGGGCTTGCAGGAAGTAGGCTGTTGGTTAACTAGAATCTGAAGCTTATCCAATAGGTAGGAAATGGGCAGACTGGGTGGGCCAAGTGGTCCTTATCTGCCGTCAAAGTCTATGTTTCTATGTTTCTATATTTGCTCGGTTGCTCCAGGCTGTCAGATTCATTTCCAATGGTGAAGTCAAATAATTCAATGCAGTCAGTGGCTTTATTAGTGCAGGACAGGAGGGTTAGTTAGGTGTAAATGATGGATGTGGGAGGGGCCCAGAGGGAATGGAGTGGTGGGGCCAGTCAGGGAGATGCACAGGGTCCCAGAATGGTTAAGGCTGACCCTGAGCATCAGGAGGTTTAAATTAGCATATTCTAGTTCCTCAAGAGCCAAGCCTTGAGATTGAGGAACTTGAGGTTTGGATACAACAGTGTTCCTTGATTGGAAGTCAGGAGATTGTGTCTCCGAGGAAGATGTATTGGTTTGGTTACAGACATGGAGAGCAGAAGAAGTACCATGACTGCCTGGGCCAGTCTGGAGCTATCAAGATCAGAGAAGCAATGGGATCTGAGCTTCAGTAACACTTCTGAAAATCAGAGGAAGGGAGGAAAGGCATACAGGAACTTCCCTGACCAATCTAGGGTCAGAGCATCCAGAAGAAGTGTGCCCTGACTTGGTCTGCAACAGTATTGTGGCAGGTGGTGGTTCACTGGGACGTGAATAAGTCTATCTGTGGAGTGCCCCACCTCCTGAAGAGAAACCACCTATTTGTTCAAGGTCCATTCGTGATGGGCCTGGTTTATTCAACTCAATGTATCTGCCAGGGTATTGTCTTTCCCTGATAAATGGATTGCCTGCAAAGATACTCCCAAGGAATAGGCCAGAGCACAAATTCTCATGGCCTCTGTGCAGAGGCGGCCTGATTGGATGCCTCCTGCTTGGTTATGTAATATATTGTGATAGTATTGTCTGTTCTGATCTGTACCACCTTACCTTGCACTAGAAAAGAGAAAGTTTCTGGAGTTACTTTAGCAACTGTAGCAACACTGCTCTGAGTTCCGGCAGATTTGTTGCTGGAGGACTCTGCTGCTAACCAGGTGCCCTGGGTTTGTATGATCCCTAGTGGGCATCCCAGCCCAGGAGGGATGTGTCTCTTGTAAGGATCAGTGAGGGGTATCTTTGGAATGGAATTCCTTGTCTTAATGGGATTCTTTTTCCACCAAAGGAGAGCCTGTAATAATGGCCTTGTTACCATAATGAACTCTGAAAAGGGTCTTTTCTTGATTCCAGTGCTCTCTGAGATGAAACTGGATGTCTCATGTGAAACTGGCACCTTGAACTGTGGCTGTGGATGCAGCCATATGATCCAGTAGCTGCAGAAACTGCCTTGCAGTTTTGGCTTGTGAAGTCTGAAAGAGTTTGCTACCGACTGAAGACTTTTACCCTGTCCAAGGGCAGGAAGGCTCTGCCCTGCAGGTGATTATCTCTGCCCCTATGAACTGCAATATTTGTGCAGGTAAGAGGACAGACTTTTCTGGTTGATGATAAAACCCAGAGAATGTAGAAGGTCCTGGGTAATTTTCAAAGAAAGTTAACTTGGTCTGGTGATATGCCCACCACCAGCAGTCATCCAGATATGGAAAACAGTTATTGCTTGCCTTCAAATATGTGCCACTACAGCTGCTAGGCACTTTGTGAAAACCCTTGGGGCAAGAAAGGCCAAAAGGCAGGGTTGAAAACCGATAATTGCCTGAAGAGAGTCTGAATCTTAGATATTTTTGTAAGATTCCCTTATGAGGATGTGGAAATAGGTGTCTTTCAAGTCCAAAGATGCCAGTCAGTCCCCTTTTGGATTGCTGGCAAAATCAAGGGTGCGACTCAGTTCAGCACTTTTCATTTAAGCGCCGCCAGTATAGCTCCATGCATTCCAGCACTGTTTATTCGGTGCTACATTGTTTACCGCTTGAATCGTTCAGCGCTTTCATCATCAGTGCCAGAGGAGGCAAATGGAGTGATACTAGCACTGTCAGGGACAGGTGGGATGATGGTTGTGGCAGTGAGAGAGAACTGTGTTTTGTTGCCAGACTGGGGAGTGAGCCACTCAGCAGAGGAGCGAGGCTGGCACGATGTCAGGCACAGTCAGACGGGAACATGGCAGTCAGCTCAGCTGATGAAGTCTGTTACTAAAACAAAGGTATTTTCTGCAAAAATGTGAAAGTTGTTGTGTGAGTGATTAATCTGTCACCTATGTTGCACTCGGAGCACAGCTCAGCATGGGGAGGATTATTATTTTAAAGTCCCCTCACCATGAGACTCCAGCCCAAGAAGGGCTGTAAATTATCAAAGCGAGGCTCAACCCAGAATGAGCATTTTTTAATTAACTGTAATGTGAGCGCTGTAATAGGTCAGTGCTGTAATTGAGACGAGGCAGTTGGATTGCGCTTGAAATGGTAGCGCGATAGCTAGTCAGCTGAAGTAGAAAGCGCCAAGTGGGCTACACCCAAAATCAAGGCCAAATTTACCATTTTGAACTTTGTCTTTTCAGATGCTTGTTTAAAGCTCTGAGATCCAATATTGGTCACCACTCCCGATTTTTCTTGTCATTAGAAGTATCTGAATAGAAACCCTTCCTCTCAGGCTGGTAGGAACTGGTTCCACTGCTCCAGCTGTAGCAAGTTTTGAACCTCTGCCTCTTGCAGTGCCTCTCTGCTAGGGAAGGTGTGCTGAAAACCCTGGTTTTAGAGGAGGACGGATTTGATATCCAGAGACAGACCCTGCCCCACCACCTCCAGGACCCACTTGTCTGTGGTGATACTCAGTCAAGCATGGAGAAGTGGGGCAGTCTGCCTCTGACAGAAAGGGAGAAGGCGCCAAAGCTTCAGGGATTCTGCTTTTATTGGGGCTGAGGTTGGGGCTGAGATCTTGCCTGGAGCCCCTTCTACTCCCTACCTCTGGATTATCCTTGCTGGGATACTGCTGGTATCGGGCAAGGCCACTGGTGCAGGAAGAGCCTGGCCGTGAAATACCTGCCCAACCCCACCTTCCATAGGGTCTAGTGGATGAAGAAGTGCTCTTTCTGGCTGAGTCACTTCTGGAAGTGGCCTTGTACTCATCCACCTTTTCATATAGGCAACAGTGGACTCCCCAAAGAGAGAATGACCCTCTAGGGGAAAATCCAATCCTTTAGACTGGGTATCCTTAGTGAGGTTTGTGGCCCTAAGCCAGGCAAACCTTCTCTGTGCCACAGTGTTTTCTATCCATCTGACTGCAGTGTCATTAGTGTCAGCAACCATTTGGAATTGGTATTTAGCCACCTGTAGCCCAAATCTGGCAGTTTCAGCCAGGTCATCTGACAAGGGTGAGGAGGCTTTTGGGACATAGCCAGGACAGACTGCCACAGTGACTTCTGGTATTGGGCAGCATAAACCTGGAAATGAGCCTGTCTTATATGGTCAGGAGGCCAGTAAATAGCCTTTTTGGCCATGCTATCTATTTTTCTGGAGTCCTTGTCTGGAGGGTGAGAGGACAGAGGGACCTTAGCTTTATCACAGGCTGCTTGCTGTATTATCCCCTGATAGTCTGGATGGGAGAAAAGGAACTCAGCCCTGTCCCTATCCAACTGGCACTTTTATCCATTCTCCTATCAAAGGGAGAATGGAGTTTGATGTGTGGAGCTTCAAGGCATCTTTCTTGAAGAATTTGTAGACTGGGAGGATTAACCCATTATTTCTAAATACTCTACCCTCCTCATCCTCAATCTGTTCAGATGTGGCAATGTCTAAGGCATCTGCCATTCTCCTGATAAAATTGAAATGTGAGGAGTAATCCTCAGACACCTTGGGGGGCCAAAGTCCTGTTCAGGGGACACTTCTGGCTCTATAGGTTAATCATCTTCATCAAAATCATTGTCATCCTCATAAGGTTGTTCACCTGGTAAGGAGGGTACTTACTGACAGCCTGGGAACCCTGAGGGAGGGAAGGAGGCTCCTGAGGAGGCATGATATTCTGCAGAGTCTGAATTATTTTAAATACCTGGGCAATCTCCTGGGCCAAGGCATAGTGAGACCCTGGGCAGAAGTCCCAGTTTACAGGAAGGGTTCTGCATGCTTAAATATCCTTGATTTTTTAGATGGAACTGAAAGTCAGCTGGTTCATTAACTCTTTTGCCCCTTTTCGTCTGTATTAGGGGCAGGGTTAGAGAACAGATGTGGGTTCAGCCACAGTTGATAGGTGTCAGCTGGTTAGAGCCGAGGAACCCACAGGAAACTTTTTCTTTAGCCTTTCAAGGTGTTTCTCTGCAGTTTTTTCTGGGAATGTCTTACAAATTTCACATTCCTCTTACAGGAGATCATAACTCAGACAAAACAAAATGGTTATATTAAATGCACGCTGAAAAGAGAACAGAGAGTTAAAATCTATGTTTCGACTTTAGTTCTTCTTCAGGAAATATCTAAAGAGAAAAAAAAAAGTTAGTTTAGAGGGAGGTAAAATGAGGTATATACAGTATATGTGTGTGGAGGAATAAAAAGGGAGGCTCAGGAGAAGAAGAGATAAATGGCAAGATAAAGAGAGAATCTGTGAAAAAAAGGTGATGATGGAAAGATAAAGCATAATAGGAGTGAAGAGATAGAGAAACCCTAGGTGGGGACTAATTAACAGGGCCTAGAAAGAAGGCTGAAAAGGTGACAAAAGTGTGGGAAGGAGACAGAGATGGAGACTTATGGTGAAAATGAAAAATAAATTAAATGTGTACAGATACAAACAGACTTTAGAGAAAATATGGGGTGGCGAAAGATGTTAGTGGAAAAAAGTCTATCATTTAAATCAGAGGGCTGCTGGGAGCTAAGGTGGATGATCAGCTTGGCTTCCATGTTTTTTTTGTGGTCAGAATCCCAGAAGCCCTGCAGAAGGACACAAACAGAAATCTCATTGACACTGTGGTCCCAGGAGATAAAGTAGGATATAATGGGTTTAGCTCAGCAAAATCATCCTCTTCACTGCATAACCTGTGAAGTCTAAGAAAACTGTAGAATAAGGCTGGCCATTCTTGACATGTTTAGAATGGAAGGAGCTGTGGAGGAGGAAACTGTGAGAGTCAGTGGGATTGTAGTAAACTGATGTATTCAGACCAGTGTTCTGTACTGACAGCTGGATATCCAGAAAAGGCAATGTAGAGGAGGATACTTCAACAGTGTATTGAAGGGAAGGATGGACTGGTAAACTTGTCAAGGAAGACTTGAGGGTCTCCCTGGAGCAGGAGGTGGCCCTCACACAGTCATCTATGTAGTGTTTGTAGAGTTCAGGCACAGTCCCTGTGAATCAGAGAAAAACGCTCTCCCCCCAACCCACAAACAGATTAGAAAAGCTGGGACCCATCTTGGTATCCATGGCAACTCCACTGGCCTGCTGAAAAACTGTTATTAAAAAGAAAAAGCACTGTGTAAGAACAAATTCTGCCAAATGAGTTAGTGTGTGTGTGGGTGGCTGCTGCACTTCCTGTTTATTCAAAAATGCTGCAAAGCTGTCAGACCATCATCATGGGGGATCACTGTGTAAAGAGATTTGATGTCCATGGTGAAGATGAGCTGATGAGAGTCATTGAATCTGAACCTGTCAAATAACTGGAGAGCATGGTTAGTGTCTTCAACATAGGAGGGCAGGGACTCATTCAGAATCTCATGAGGCTGCCCAAAAATGCAGAGATGTGGGATGTGGTGCAGGAGCAGGCAGACACACTAGGATCACCAGGGTAACCTGTTTGTGGATTTGGGAAGGAGATAAACCTGGATGTCTGGGGATGCTGAACTATGAGTCTCTTAACAGAAGCAGGGAGCTCTTTGTTTTCAATAGCAGAGGTGATGGTGGTGGTGACATCAGTCTGATAGTTAGCAGTGGGGTCCTGTAAGAGAAGAATAAAACCTGGTGTTGGAGAGTTGCTGTGTGGCTTCAGTGATGTTAACTCCTTTGCCAGACCACAACAGCACCTGCCTTTTCAGCTGGTTTGATAACAGTGTCATTCCTACATCAGAGATCTGAGGCTGCAGCCATCAGGTGTCAGGTTGGAAATGGTTGTGCCTGCAATGAAGATTGAAGTTAGTGTGTTTTCCATGCATTGGTTAACAAAATAATCATCAGCAGCAAACATCCTGGAGGGGTGTCCATGTACTGCTGGGGACTGATATCGTTGATTGTTCTGGTGATACTGTCATCATCTGTGGGAAAAGGAGTCTCATTAGAAAATGAGCTGTAAGGTGTACTCTATGGTAGAAGCACTGCAGATCAACTTAAACCTGGGGTGCATCAAGATATGCGTGTAGGGCACAAAAGAGACCTTTGCTAAGGAGTGATTGCTCATCTTGTGTCAGGGGAAGGTCTGGAGGAATACAAAATATCAAATTGTTAGTTGTATCTGACTCGAGGGCTCATGTTGGTTGTTGATCTGCTGGGTGAGAGACTGGAGTTTTGCAGATTTGGTGTCCTTGAGGAACTGAAAGAGTGGAGTTGAGGTTTTTGATGCAGTGCTTAATGAAAGGAAAGTTATGTGGAGCCATTGGATGCAGGAAATCCTTTGCCTTTGAATGTTTTTTTCCACAGAGATCACCTGTGTTTTAATGGAGATAATGTTGTTCATAAGTAAGTTTCCTAGAGAAAGTTTTCAAAAGTTTTATTAGTGGAGGAAACATGTATCTCAGACTTAAAATGAACAAGGATGGAATTTCTCAATAGAAACCTTTAGGAATAATAATCTAGGTAGTGGCATTTGGAAAGAAACTGTAAATGACTGCAGAGTTTACTCTAGGAGCAAATGGTAGAAAATAATTCAAAAGAAGACTTAAAAATATGAGAACGGAATGCCGACATAGATGAAATGAAGGAGCATCATAGAGAATTCAGAAGAGATTTCAGATTAGGCATAGTAGGTTGCAGCAAATGTAGCATACAAAATGTAAAAAACAAAAATAAGGCGCTGTGTCAGCATGTGGTCTCAAAAGCAAAACAAAATCATTATATTAAAATTAAAAGTTGAAAATAGAGTTCAAAATCTATATTTTGACCTTAGGTTTTCTTCAGGAAATATCTAAAAGTAAAAAAAACACAAAGTTAGTGTAGAAGGAGGTAAAATAAGGACATATGTGTGGGGAAAGAAACAAGCATTTGTCAATGTCAAATGTTATCGTGCTGGCATTGGCTTTGGTAGTGCAATGCGGAAAAACATTTTGGGCAGGATGTGAAAAATGACAGCTGTACAGTTCATAAGGAGAATTGTAAAAATGGCGATGTTGAGAAATGCTTAGCATGTAAATTTTGCAAATTTGCAAAGTTACAAGGGTGCATGGGAAATGCAACCTTACGCTTGCAACACAGATGTCATTTTTATGAATGCCATAATTAGATTTTCAACATAGGCATTTTAGCACCTCTCTGTTCATGTACAGTGTCACTGTTATTTCCTCAAACTGTCCCAAAAGTGATTTCAGACAGCTTAATCACGGCTTATTCTCAAGGCCGAAGAGTGAAACACATTTTGGGCAGGATATGTGAAATGACAGCTGTACTGTTCATCAAGAGGTGTGGAGAAATGCCAATGGTCAAAATCCAGAGTGAAAATATTACAAATGCACAACGCTACGAGAGTGAGTGCAATCTGCCAACGCACGCCGTAATCACAGTTAGAGTATCGCCACCAAATTTTCAACATAGGCATTTTAGGACCTCTGCTCATGAACAGTGTCACTGTCATTTTCAGAATCTGGCCCAAACACTGATTTCTGACAGTGACAGCACTATTGTATGCGCGTAAGCGCGGAAACACATTTTGACCAGGACGTGAAAAATGCCAGCTGTACTGTTCATAGGAGGTGTATAAAATGCCAATGTTGAAAATCTGGCATAATAATACCAAAATTTAAGTTACGAAGAGCCTAAATAGCAGCTACTGTATGTACATCTAGAACTAGCCATTTTTATTTTTCACTTTAATTTGCGTACCATAGGTTTCTGAGAGCCCACCTCATGAATTGTGGCACTGTCATCTAATAACGCTCCCCAAAAAGGTGATTCCATGCAGTGACTGCGAAATCATCTTTCGGGATCGATTGACGATATGACAGTGTCAGAATTCATGAGGAGGGGTCCAAAACCCATGTTGAAAATTTGTTACAAATTCCCAAAATGCCCAAGATATGCATTATAGTTGAAACCCACCTATTTATTCCATTATACAGCTTACGGCATTTCCAGTTCATGGTCGGCTTTGAAGAGTGCAGATGTGTCCCGTCCACTGAAGATCATTGCTGGACTGGAGGTAAGTATGGGGTAGAGGGGTGGGGAGGCAGGGTGCACAGTGGTGGGTGCAAGTTGTGGTGGGGGGTTGGAAGAGTACGAGGACCGCTTTGGCTTTACAGGTTAAAAAAAATAAAAGACATCAGTGGACCATTTTCATTTTAATAGATGCTTTGGCATGCTGGAGTGGCTCCAGCATGCCACCCGATGTTGTGTGTGGGTGGGTGCTTTAGCCAATGGGGATTGAGCACCCTGTCGGCAAACAAGAAAGGGGGCCGCATGAGCCGAGGGGATTGGGCACCCTCAGCAAGCAAAAGAAGGGGAAACACATTATGCCAACAGGAGTGGCCTCTGTCAGTAAAATTCAAGGAGGAGGGATACATGTCGGTGGGGGATTGGGCCCCACTGAAAAGAAAAACTGTTGGGGTGCATGATGCTGAGCAGGATTGAGCACCGGCAATCAAAAAAGTGATTACTTGATGCCGACGATTGGGCACCCCATCGGCACACAATCAGAGGGTGTTGACAGGCAACAGCAGCAGTCACTGCTGCCATGTTGCTCATGTAGGGAGGTGTTGTGGTCACATCTGCATGAGAGCTTCGGCTTTTATTGCAGAGGACCTTTGTCTGATGTCTTCACCTCATTAGCTAGGCAGTTGCCCCTGCTGCTTGAATGATTGGGGAATGCGGGACGCACCTACTGGTGCATGCCCTGCATTCACCCAACAGTGACCGCAAGCCTAAATCTGCACTATTGCAAGATGTTGGCTGCACAAGTGCACCAACATAAAAAAGGGGAAGCTCAGGAGAAGAAGTGATAAATGGCAAGATAAAGAGAGAATATGTGAAACAAAAAGGAGATAATGGGAAAGATAAAGACAATAGAGTGAAAGAGTTAAGAGAAGTCCCCAGGTGGGGACTAATTAACAGGGCCTAGAAAGAAGGCTGAAAGGTGACAAAAGGTGGGAAGGAGACAGAGATGGAGACTTATGGTGAAAATGAAAATAAATCAAATGTGCACAGATACAAACAGACTTTAGGGAAAATAAGGGTGGCTGAAAGATGTTAGTGGAAAATAAACCTATCATTTAAACCAGAGGGCTGCTTGGGAGCCAAGGCAGATGATCAGCTTGGCTTCCATGTTTTTTCTATGGTCAGAATCCCAGAAGCCCTGCTGAAGGACACAAACAGAAAGGTCATTGACACTGTGGCCTGGGAGATAAAGTGGGATACAATGGGTTTAGCAGTGTCACCATTCCTAACTGCTCTGTGATGTTCCCTGAAATAGTCAGCATAAAATTGCCTACCAAGTCTCTCTGATGTAAATAGCGGTATGCTTCCTGCAAAGAATACAATATACCACATTAGTGAGGTGCATGAGAACTCCTTAGTGATGTGAAAAACACAAGCAGGCCTCTGAATTACAGTCACACTGGAAATAAATTTGCAGGTGTAGCAGTGAGTCCTGTTGCAAGGTTTGGTACCTTGTAGGGAGGAACTGTTAGGAGTAGGTAAGCTGCTTCTAACCAGGAATTCTGCAGGTTAGGTGGCCGTCGGTAGAGGCAATAGGTGGTTCTGTAAAGGCAGCAACCAATGTTAGGGTCAGTTTGCAAAATGGGAAAGTTACTGGTGATGATCCTGTGAAGAGAAGGTGTGCTCTGATGGAAATGAAGCACTTGTGGAATTTGCCATTGTTCATGTGTGACAGTATCCCTCCTGCAGGGGTCAAGGTCACGGGTCATGTTACTGACCCAGGAGAGTGCTCTGTCCACTGTGCTTTTAGGGTATCCCCATTGACAAAAAACTGTGCATTATTTGAGTCTGCTCAGCAAAATCATCCTCTTCACTGCATACCCTAGCAAGTCTAAGAAACTGTGAATAAGGCAGGCCATTCTTGACAGGTTTAGGATGGAAGGAGCTGTGGAGGAGGAAACTATGAGAGTCAGTGGAATAAACTGATGTCTTCAGACCAGTGTTCTGTACTGACAGCTGGATATCCAGAAAAGACAGTGTAGAGGAGGATTCTTCAACAGTGTATTGAAGGGAAGGATGGGCTGTGGTAAACTAGTCAAGGAAGAGTTGGAGGGTCTCCCTGGAGCAGGAGGAGGCCCCACACAGACATCTATGTAGCATTTATAGAGTTCAGGCACAGTCCCTGTGAATGAGAAAAAAAAAACTTCCTCCATCCAACTCACAAACAGATTAGCAAAAGCTGGGACCCATGTTGGCACCCATGGCAACTCCACTGACCTGCTGAAAAAAACTGTTGAAAGAAAAACACTGAGTGTAAGAACAAGTTCTGCCAGACAAGTTAGTGTGTGTGTGTGTGTGTGTGGGTGGCTGCTGGACTTCCGTTTATTCAAGAAATGCTGCAGAGCTGCCAGACCATCATCATGGGGATCACTGGGTAAAGAGATTTGATGTCCATGGTGAAGATGAGCTGATGAAAGTCACTGAATCTGAACCTGTCAAATAACTGAGAGCCCAGACAACCCAGATAACTGAGACAAGCCACACATAAGGTGTGTTTGTCTGCCTTGCAAAGAAATCTCCACACTTAGTACAGTTTTTAAAGCCGGTTCACCAGTTCTCTTTTAGGTTTCTCCAACATCATGTTTTAAAAGGAGAAAATGCCAACTGCTAATAAAGAAAAGTTTTTTTTGCAGTTGTGGTCAGTTCTAGAACCTTAGGGAACCGAACTTAGGAGATGTAAAATGGACTGGTTCAGTGGTTCGTAACCGAGAAAAACAATTACAAAATACTTCAAATTTAAAAAACTGAAGTATTTAATTTACTGAAAAGAAGGTTCTTTAATCAGAGAACCTCAGTTTTAACTAAAACTATCCTGGTTTCTCACGTTATCCCAAACCGAGAGGAACTGGGAAAAATAACAAATTTAACCGAAATAACGATAAATAACTAAACTATCAGTAGAGACAGTATATGAAATAAAATATACTTGTTTTAGGTAGATCATAGATTTCTTCACGCAGGAGAAAGTAGACTAACAAAACTCCAAGCGATCAGACTTGCAGGCGAGAGAAAAATCTGAAGTAGTTAGAACACTGACAGTTGGTAGAGGCAGTGTTTGAAAGATGCTCTTGTGCAAAGTGTTCCATCAATTGCATGTGTTCCATCTCTCCGGCAGTCCAACCCCTCAGGCTTACTGCATAAAGTTATAAATATACAAAGCATTACTGGGATTAGAACATTGTTTTCCTATAGTGACTGCACCACTTGCGCCAGATGTGTGAAAACACATTCCAGGCAGGAAGTGGAAAATGACAGCTGTACTGTTCATAATGAGGTGTGAAAAATGGCAGTGTTAAAAATCTGGAGTAAAATGTTGCAAATTCTTGAAGATTACAAGCGTGAAGTGGAATTTGTTCATGAAAATTTGCAACATAGGCTTTTGGAACCCACCTCATGAACAGATCACACTGTCGTTAAGAATCGGTCCTGAAAAGGCAATTCTACGTAGTGACCAAGGAATCACCTTTCAGGACCAAATAACGAGATGACAGAGACTGAATTCATGAGGTGGGGTCCCAAGAACCCCATGTTGAAAATTTGATGCAAAATTTGCAAAATGGCCCAGATATGCACCAAAGTTAAAAAAAAAAAGCATTTATTCCATTATACAATTTAGTAGGATTTGTTCAGTTCGCAGTCAGCTTTAAAGAGTGCAGACATGTTCCCGGTCCACTCAAGATAATTGCGCCAGGCTCTGGAGATAAGTATGGGGTGAGGGTGTGTGGGAGGTAAGTGCATGAGAGGGTGAGTGTGGACTGGGGAGGGATAGGATGGCGAGGGACCATTTCCTTTGTTTCAGGTAACAAAAATAAAAAAATTCACCGCTGACTCGTTTTCCTTTTTTTCGCAGGTTTGGCTACTCTGGGATGGGTCCAGAAGCCCTCGTGGTGGCTTATAATTTGGCCATTACAGCAGCTCTGATATCATTGCTCCTGTCCGTGTTCATCCACTCCTGCTCACTTCGATCCCCATGGTTTGATGGGACTCAGAGGGAGATGCGGACTCTTTGACGAAGGTTGGAGTGTTGCTGGCGGAAGTCCACTCTTGATGCCGACCACCCTTAGATTGATGGACCATTATCAAGTCTCTTAATCTGAAATCTCCCATAAGAAGGCAGAGTTCCTGTCAGGGAGATTGCAGCTGCTCAAAATCGACTAGCTCAGCTGTTCTGAACTGTGGACAGACTGCAGCAACCTGGCCTGTCTACAAGTTCAGAAAGCATTTTGCATGAAGAGTGCGACAAACTTGTTTGATTCTTTACAAATAAGGGTGCCGACATCAGATCAGCCTCCATTCAGCACACTCTATGGGCACTGTGACGGACCAATGTGGGTTCGCATATCTTTGCCTTCCTTGGAGTACCTTTGGCCAGCTGGCTTTCATGGATGTCATGCGGATTGTCCAGAGTGTGCAACCTACATGCCTGTAGTTTGGATCTGGGACCTGCTTCCCTTATTTTGAGTTGTAGTGATGTCATTGGCCTGGTCCTAGCTTGGATAGTCTGGTGCTCCCAGGAGACGGGTGAGTTTCCATGCTCCCTAAAAGAGGCAGTGGTAACATCACTCATGAAGAAAGCTTCTTTGACCCAGACTGCCTTTGCTAACTACAGACTAATTCTAACCTTTCCCTTTGTGGGGAAGGTGATTGAGAAAGAAGTGGCCACACAGCTGGAGGACCGCTTGACCATCCATGCTATCTACATACCCTCCAGTCCGGATTTTGAAAAAGCATAGTACCGAGACAGAGCTGATGCAGGTGCTCAATGATCTCCTGATGGCTAGAGACAGGAGGAGCTGTTCTATCTTGGTCCTCCTAGATAACACATCGGTGTTTGATACTGTGGGCCATGGGGTTCTGCTTGATCAATTGAGGTTCATTTGTGGACCGTGGCACGGTCCTCAAGTGGTTTACATTGTTCCTGACAGGAAGATCTCAGAGGGTGGTGTTGGTTTTTTTTCCTCTGACTTAGTCCCATTAACATGTGGAGTCCCTCAGGGATCAGTGCTGTCCCCATGTTGTTCGTTGTGTATGCTGCCCTTGAAACATTGTAAGAAGGTATGGGCTGAGGTTTCACTACTATGCTGATGATACCCAGCTCTACCTTTCTTTGCCCTGATCAGGATGCAGCTGTCTCGGTCTTTAATAACTATCTTGCTAAAATCCAGGAGTGGATGAATACCAGCTGTCTAAAGTTGAACTCTGATAAGACCGAGGTATTGGTAGTGGATCCTGGTCACCGGATAGAGAGGTTGGGGGCTCGCCTCTGGGTTATATCTTGAAGGTGAGCCACTCCTAACCCTCTGAATGGGAGCGGAACCTGGGGTAATCTTTGACGATGGCTAACCCTGCATTCTCAGGTGTCGGCTGTCATCATTTCCTCATTCTATCATCTGAGGAATATTGCCAGGACCAGGCACCCTGTTCCATCTGATGACCTTTCTACTCTGATTCATGCCTTTGTGACCCTTGCGTTGGACTACTGCAACTCCCTGTATCTAGGGCTGCCTGGGGTGGAAATCTGCCTCTTACAGCTAGTGCAGAACACTGCGGAGTGGCTGTTGATTGGATCCTCGTGGTCCCGTCATATTTCACCAGTGCTGCGTGGACTACTTTTGGCTGCCAGTCCAGTGGCAGATCACCTTTAAAGTCAGTTTGTTGACTTCTAAAGCCCTACATGGACTTGGCCTGGACTACCTGAAAGAGCTCCTGGTTCCTCACTGCCCTGAGCGATCACTCCACTCAGCCAATGAGGGGTTGCTAGAGATTCCAAGGGTATGCTTGAAATCTTCTGGGGCCAGAACATTTATGTATGCAGCCCTTACCCTCTGGAATTCTCTACCCCATTGGTTACGTGAGCACACGACCGTGGAGGGTTTTAAAAGCATTGAAAACTTGGTTATGGGGCCAAGCTTATGGCATTTAAAAGGATGGAAAAGTTTAAGATTGTATGACTACATTATTGGTTTTGAGATGTGTTATTGATTTTGCTGTTGTGGAATTTTTAATTATGTGATTTTATTCCTGTTAGGTGCCTTGGTTTTGAAAGGCGCCATAAAAATAAAGTTATTATTATTTTGGCACATTTCTTTGGTGGGGGCATGTTAGCCACACTGGGTAGGCTCCAGTGTGGCACACAATCAGAAGCGGGACAGTGGCAGGAAAATGGGTGGTTAACATGCCGACAGGAGAATTAGGCACCCCCATTGGCAAGCATATCTGTGTTTGGAGACATGATGATGAGGGGATTGGGCACCCCTCAGCAGACTAGCTCAGTAAAGGGGTCACATATGCTGACAGAGGGATTGGGCACTCCCCAAATCAGCTTCCTGGAACTATGAGCTGTGGGTGGTAAGCCACCATCGGCCATGTTTATTGAAATGTTGCACCAGGTATGGCACACCCTGCAATGAGGGTTGCTCCCTCATTGCAGCGGCTAAACGTTCAAGTTGGTGACATGTTTTGCAACTGCTGTCATAGACAGCTGCAATCTAATTCATGCCACGGAGCTCAGCTCTAGAAAGCAGTGGCGCCACCAGCCACAACATGACAGTGCCTCCAAAACCTGCTCTTCCACTTCAAGCAACCCTACCTAGACGCTCTATGTAATAACTAAGTGCCTCCTTATATCCAAACTGTGCAATCTTATCTCCTGAGAAAGAATGATCAATGGGAAAGACAGGCAGAGACATAAATTGGTTCAGATGAACATCTGAAACCACCTTACGAGAAACCTCCTGTTTGTCCTGAGAACTACCTTATCCCTATGAAAGGAGATGAAGTCAGGTTCAACTGACAAGGTGTGCAATTCATTGATTCTCCTAGCAGAAATGATAGCAACTAGGAACACAGTTTTCCAAGTCAAGTACTTGAAGTTCAGCAGAAGATAAAGTTCATGGGGATTGCATAAGCTGTGCAATACAGATATGCAAGTCCCAAGCTGGAGTAAGATCCCTGAAGGAAGGGTTTAGATGAACCAGTCCTTTAAAGAACTTACTGAAAACAGGATGAGATGTTAGGGAAGAACTCTTTCCTGTGGAAAGAAAAGCAGAAACAGCTGCCAAATTAACTTTCAGATTAGTAGGCCTAAGGCCTAACATGTTCAGGTGAACCAGGTAGTCCCGAACTGTGGCAATGCCTGCCACATCTGGCTGTATGTCCTTGAAAGAGCACCAAATGCTGAACCTCTTCCATTTGGAGCTGTAAGATTTTCTGGTAGAAGGTTTCTAGAAACCTTAAGGATATCCATTTCTCCCTGGGAGAGATTCAAACCTGCATACTCTAACTCTTCAAGAGACAAACCTTGAGCTTGAGGGAGTGAAGGTTAGGATACCAAATCCTCCCAGTGAGGAGGTCAGGAGGTCGTGCCTCCTGGTAGAAACAAGAGTAGTAATGGTAATAGAGACAGCAGCAGAGGTACCAAGGTTGTCTGGCCCAACTGGGGCCACCAGAATCACCTGCAGGGTTGAGACCTGATCCTGGCCAGAACTCTGAAAATCAGAGGAGGGGAAAAGGCATAGGAAATCTGCCTGTCCAATCCAAAGGAGATTATCTAGAGGAACAGTCCACAAGACTGGGGTCTGCAGCAAAACTGGGGAAGTTGGGATTGACTGGGGCTGCAAAGAGATCTATCTCTGGAGTGACCCATCTCTTGAAAATTACCTGAAGTACATGGGGATTCAGGGTCCATTCATGGTGACCCAGAAATCCTGCTTAAGGCATCTGCCAGGACATTGTCCTTCCTGGATGATGCACTGCTATCAGAGAAGCCTGAAGAGAGTAAGCTAGAGACCATATTTTCATGGCTTCTGTGCATAAGGCCATGGACCAAGTGCCCCTTGCTTGTTTATGTACCACATTGTAGGTGTTGTTGTCTGTGCTGACCTGCACCACTTTAGTGCTTGATTCCGAGAAGGCTTGAAGGGCTAGGAACATTGCCCTGAGTTCCAGGAGATTGATGTGAAGGAGAGACTCCTGCTGAGACCAAATGCCCTGTGCACTGAGGGCTCCTAGATGAGCTCCCACCATAGGAGACAGGCGTCTGTGGACAGGACCAGTGAGGTTGTCTGACTGAGGAATGGGATACCCTGCCTGAGATTGTCCAGATCTAACCACCACTGGAGAGCCTGGACAAGAGTCTGAGTCACTGGAATCAGTTTTGTGAGACAGTCTTTTCTGGGACCAAAAGGACCTTAAGTGGAACTGAATGTCTCTCAATTTGGAACCATGCTCCTTGAACCACTGCTGTGGAAGCTGCCATGTGGCCTAGTAGTTGTAAGAAATGCGGACAAGACACTAGTGGTTGGAATGAGGAAGCCAGATCTATCAGGACCCTTACCCTTGAAGATGGGAGGAAAGCATTTGCTCAAATAGTATCCATCTCTGCCCCTATAAAGGTAAGGAGCTGTACTGGTTTGAGGACTGACTTGGAGAGGTTTAGAAGGAACCCAGAGCTGAGAAGACACTGGGTAACCTCTATAGCTGACTTGACTTGAGTTGGTCTGAGGACTAGCCTACAATTAGCCAGTTGTCTAGATAAGGGATAACAGAAATGCCCTGCCTTCTAAGGAAGGCTACCACTACTGCAAGGCTCTTTGTGAACACCCTTGAGCTGAAGTCAGACCAAATGGCATGGCTCTGAACTGATAGTGACCTGATGGCAACTTGAACCTGAGGTATTTTCTGTGGGAGCAATATATACGTGATATGGAATAGGCATCCTTGAGATCCAGGGAGGCTAGCCAGTCTCCTGGTCTCAGAGAGGTAAGAATTATTCCCAGAGTCACCATTTTGAATTTTGGCTTTGTGATATTTTTGTTCAGATATCTCAGGTCTAGGATGGGTCGCCACACCCCTATCTTTTTGGGGTAAGGAAGTATCTGGAATGCCTGCCTTTGCCCCTGTGTTGTGGAGGAACCCTCTGTATAGCTTTGAGAATTAGTAGGAGAAAACCTCTGCCTCTAGAGCAAGTGTTTCTGAGGCTGATGCAGGTGGAAAGGATCTGACTCTCATTTTGGAGAACTTTGAGAAACTGAGAGCCAGTCCCTGGCTTACCACTTCTAGGACCCAACTGTCTGATGTGATAGACTTCCAGGCCTGGAAGTAGTAAGCCAGTCTGCCCTCTACAGTAATAGGGAGGTGACCCAAACTGACACATCAGGGTGTCTGTTTGACAGGAGCGTTAGGCAGAGAGGCGGATGCAGCTCTGTTTATCCCCCTCTGTCCCTCCATCTGAAGAACCTCCTCTGCTGAAAAGAAGAGGAGGACTGAGCTTGGTAAAAGGCTCTGAAAGGGCCTCCCCTGCATGCCCTAGGCTGCTACTTCTGAAGAGTGGCTTGCTTTCCTTGGCCACTTTAGTCCTGTAGGCTGTCCTGTATTCATCTATCTTTTTCATGCAAGACTCTGTCTGCTTCCCAAACAGAGAATTACCAGCCACAGGGAAACCATAGCTTTAGCCTGGGTATTCTGTGAGAGGCTAGTACTCTGCCAAGCAAATCTCCTAAGAGAAATAGCTGTAGCCATGACTCTTGATGTCACATCATTGGAGTCCACAGCAGCATGGGATTGTACCTTGGATGCCTCAATTCCATCAGCAGCCACCTCCTCCAGCTCTTTGGCTAACTGGGGAAGCCTCTTAGCCAGCTCCAGAACCGCATCCCACCTGGACGTCAGGTACCTGGCTGTATAGGCCATATAATTGGCTTGCCTGAGTCCCAAGAAAGATGCCAGTACTTTTTTTGGCCATGGCATCCACCTCCTGGAATTCTTATCTGGGGGTGAAGGCAAAGGAATATTTGCCCCATCACATGCTGCAGCCTGCACTACCCTAACTTGGCTGCAATGATTGTAGATAAATTATATCCCAGAATCTGAGACCATATTCCTCCTGTCCATCCTTTTGTCCACAGGTGGTATGGAAGAAAAAATACTCACCATAGTAATGTTGTTTCTTCTAATGGAGTCTTGCTGTATTCTGACTACATGCAGTTAGGCCCAGCACTTGAGCTCCTATGAAGAGGAAAGGGTTAACTCTATGCAGCAGCATAGAACATTGAGCTCAAGCTTTGTTTTCAAACCTCTGTCTCTGGTATATCTCAGTGTAACTGTCAGATTTTACAAGCAAAACTAACTAACTAAGATGTGGACATTGTTTAAATTTAGACCAAAGGCAATACAACTTGGGTCCAAAAGACTCAAGTCAAGAACCAAAGAAAAAAAAAAAAAAGACAGTGAATATATATCTATAATAAAACATGAATAAGCAAAACCACCCCACCCTGAAAAGGGAGAGGATGCAAGGTATACCCCTGAGGTGCAACACTGTACCTGCCAGCCCACTTCCCAAAAACAGGTTCTGAGAGAGGAGGCAGGAAGGAGGTCAGAATACAGCAAGACTCATTAGAAGAAACAACATTATTATGGTGAGTAATTGTTTCTCAAACAATATGAAGTCTTGATGTATTCTGACTACAGGGATTTATTTTACTCTAAAAATTGATTAGCGTTTGCTCATAAAAGTGCTAAATCTTTGTGAAAATGCATAGCCCTTGCCTCACTGTGTTTAACAAACACAGCACTTCTAGAAAATCCATATAAATACTTTTGTACAGTTCGTATAGTCCAAGAAAAACTGCTAATCAATTATTTAAAACCCTGTGACTATATGCAGACTACTAAGCAGCTCCCCAGAAGGAGGGGACACAGAACCTTACTTTGGGAACAGGATCTGCAACACTGCTGTACCAAACTAGCATCACTCCTAGTCTGGATATCCAGAGCAGGGTTTTAAGTAATTGATTAGCAGTTTTTTTCTTGGGACTATACTAACGTTACAGAAAATATTTACATAGATTTTCTAGAAGTGCTGTGTTTGTTAAACACAGTGAGGCAAGAGCTATGCTTTTTCACAAAGATTTAGTACTTTTTGAGCAAAACGCTAATCAATTTTTAGAGTTAAATAAATCCTGCAGAGAGTAATGCTTGGTGAATGCATGGACTGTTTTCCAGGTGGCTGCCTTTACAAATTTCTACCAAAGGGATATCCCTAGCAGCTGTCAGGGATGCAGCTGTACCTCTAGTTGAGTGGGTCCTCAGGCCTAAAGGAGGTTCTTTGCCAATTTGGCATAGCCAAATTGGATACAAGAGACAATCCACCTGGCAATAGCTCTTTTAGTAGCAGGTTTACCTTTTCTCACTTCCCATAAATCAGAAACAGCTGAAGACAGTCATTTGTATGTGCCTTAGTGTGCTCTATGTAGTAGCTAAGTGCCCTTTAACGTCCAGAATGTATAACTTTCTCCCTGAAGAAGAATGGTCAGTGAAAACACAGATAGAGGCATAGATTGGTTCAGATGAAAGTCTGATAACAATTTGGGTAGAAACTTTAATTCATTCTGAGGACCACTTTATCTCTGTGGAAGGAAATAAAGTCAGGCTCAACTGACAGGGCCTGTAATTCACTAGGTTCCTGGCGGAAGTGATAGCTACCAGGAACACAGTTTTCCAGGTCAAGTACTTAAGCTTGACTGAAACTAAGGGTGACTGCTAAGCTGTGCAATGCAGACATTTAGGTCCCAAGCTGGGGTAGGCTTTCTAACAGGAGGATTAATGTGAACCAGACCTTTGAAGAATTTACTGAAGACAGGATGTGATATCAGGAAGAGCCCTTCCCTGCAGAAAGAAAGGCAGACACAACTGCTATGTGAACCTTCAAGGTTGCAGGCCTAAGACCTAGGCCATTAAGATGAACAAGATAATCTAAGACTGTGGCAATGCCTGCAGCGTCTGGCTGTATGCCTTTCTGGGAAAACCAAATGCTGAATCTTTTCCATTTGGAATTATAAGTTTTTCTGGTAGAAGGTTTCATAGAGACTGTCAGAATATCCATGACTCTTGAGAAAGATGCAGGCCTGCAAATTCTAACTCTTCAAGAATCAGGCTTTGAGATTGAGAGACTGAGAGTGGGGTACCAAATCCTCCCTGAAAGGAGATTAGAAGGTTGTGTCTCCTGGGAAGAGACAGGGGAACTAACACTGTGAGAGTCAACAGCAGAGGGTACCAAGGTTGTCTGGCCCAGTCTGGAGCCACTAGTATCATTGTGCAGGGTTGGGACCTGATGTTGGCCAGCACTCTGAACAACAGCAGGAAGGGAGGGAAGATATAGAGAAACCTGCAAACAGTCCCTAGTACTGAAGGTCTGCAGCAGAACAAGGGAAGTTGATGATTGTCTGGGGCTGCAAAGAGATCTATCTCTGGCGTGGCCCCATCTGGTGAAGATTACATTTAAAATGTGAGGGTCCAGGGTCCATTCATGATGGCCTTGGAAAATTCTGCTCAAGGCATCTACTAGCACATTGTCCTTCCCTGGAAGATGAACTGCTGTCATGGAAGTCTGAAGGGAGTAGGCTAGAAACCACAGTTTCATAGCCTCTGTGCACCAGGCCCAGAACCGAGTGCCTCCTTGCTTGTTTATGTACCAACCACATTGTGGTGGTGTTGTCTGTTCTGACCTGCACCATTTTTTCTTTGATGAACTCTGAGAAAGTCTGAAGGGCTAGGAACACTGCCCTGAGTTCCAAAAGGATTGATATGAAGGAGATTCCTGTTGTGACTAAACCCCTGAGCCGTAAGGCTCTTAGATGGGCTCACCAACCTAGGAGAGAAACATCTGTGTTAATACCACTCAAGGGACTTGACTGAGAAAAGGAACACCTTGTCAGAGATTGTCCTGATCCAGCTACTACTGGAGAGCTTGGACCAGAGTTTGAGTCACTGGAATCAATTTGGTGAGAGAGTCTTTTTCTGAGACCAAACAACCTTAGGTGGAAATGAATATCCTCATCTGGAGCCAGGCTTCCTGTACCACTACAGTTCAGGCTGCCATATGGCTTAGGAGCTGGTGAAAGTGTCTGGCTAGACAAGAGACCAGAGGCAGAAATGAAGAAGCTAGATCTGTAGGGCCTCTACCTTGCTAGTGGGAGGAAGGCTTTGCCTGGACAGTATCTAACCTACTCCTCATGAAAGTGAGAAGTTTCGTGGAAGCTGGAAAACCTTGCTACACTGCAAAGAATAAACTATAACTCCATTTAGGACCTGGAAACCTGGTAAGGCATAATACTTGTAAAGAAAGGAGCTACGCTTTCTACAAAAAGTTTCATTTTTTTCCTTATTGGCATTAAGCAGAGAATTGCAGGATTCCATTAAAAGTGTAGTAATTTTATAACCAGAGGGAGGGAGATAACTGAATTTTCTTGATTGTTGGGTTGAGACCTAGGATTTTGAAGGATATTTTTGCAACATTTTAAAAGTGTCCTGCTGGTTGAGAAGTTAAGTTTCATCCTGGTTTCACTGAAAGATGTTGTGTATTGAAATCAGACATAGCAGACTGCCTACATTGAAAGGCCTGCTTACATCACAGGTGTCACTAGTCAATCAATTGGCTCTGGGTGGGGTTTCATCACTGCTGTCTTAGGCATCCTACACAGTTAGAAGCCAGTCAGTCTGACTTTGCAGTGTAGCAATGTTCTCAGCTTCCACAGACAAATCAAAGAACAAACTATAACTCCATTTAGGACCTGAAACCTGTAAGGCATAATACTTGTAAAAGAAAGGAGCTACGCTTTCTACAAAAGTTTCATTTTTTTCCTTATTGGCATTAAGCAGAGAATTGCAGGATTCCATTAAAAGTGTAGTAATTTTATAACCAGAGGAGTGAGATACAACTGAATTTGTTGATTGTTGGGGTTGAGACCTAGGATTTGGAAGGATATTTTTGCAACATTTTAAAAGTGTCCTGCTGGCTGAGAAGTGAGTTAATTTTATCCCTGACTCGGTAGAGTGATTTGTGCAGGAGACGTGGTCTAGTAAATTGTGGTGTTAGTTGAAGTACTATAAAGGCAATACTCACCAGAGTGGTGGAGCAGTTGTGTATTTGATTGTTTCTAACAGTCACCAGTGGCTGTGGACTACCCACCCACCCTACCCCACACCATCCAGGAGTGGCATTTCTTTATAGCCACAGTTCTGACATCACTCTCAACAGGTCTTGGGAAGAAACTGTCATATCCTTAATAATCCAGCACAGTGCAAAAAAGGGCAGGTACAAACCACAAATAATAAAAAAAAATATATATATATAGTATATTTTAAGTGAGAGGACATGGGGAGTGGTAATGCACTGGCTGTGGGCAGCAGTTTTCCGGGAGACATTCTGAAACTGTGTTGCTGTCCTATTTGCAAGCAACTGTCAGCTCTGAGGGAGGAGGTTGCCCACCTTCAGGCTGAAACTAGCAAGGACTAAGGAGGCCTCCCTTCCAAAGAGCATCCACTGCCACAACCACTCTCAGAGGTTGCCTGGTATGAAGAGCAGTTGGACCACCGTGGGTTCTGGGAGGCGGTGGTAGGACCAGAGGCTAAGCCCCTGTAGTTGCACTCTACACAAATCATATGCCATTCTGACAGAGCAAGGTTCCTTCTAAGATGGCACCCTCAATTGAGACCCAGAAGAAAGCTGAGGACATCCACAAGGGAGACCCACAAAAGGGTGGCAAGGGACACCCACAGGAAGGAATATCTTCTGATAGGGGACTCTATTGTTAGGGGGTAAACCTGGAAAGGAGAGGAGAAGGAAGTGGTGTCTGCCTGGTGCCATGGCTTGAGGGACAGGAAGCTAAACTCAGGATTGCAGAAGCAGCATCACAGGAGAGGGAACTAGATATCATAGTCCACCTTGGGACAAATGACCTAGCTAGGCATGGGATCAGTGCAGTGCAGAATGAATTTGTGGAGTTGGGGAGGGGCCTCAGACAGGTGCACACGGTAACCTTCTCAGAGGTGCTACTCAGTCCATGGCAGGAGTGAGGCTAGGTACTGTACACTCATGCAGTTTAAAGAATGGCTGCAAAACTGGTGCAGAGCACAGGGGCTTTGGCTTCATTTGGGACTGGGGGCCACCTGAAGAGATAAAGGTCTATACTGGCATGATGGTCTGCATCTGTCCACGAAGGAACCAAGCTCCTAGGTGATAGGTTTAAATGCTTCCTTGGCAAGCTTTTAAACTAGCCAAGGGGAGGCGCTGATAAAAGGCAGGAAATTTCAAGCCTCCCCCACAAAACATGGCAGGTGGAGGTAAACACTGAGGTACGAGCTCAACACAGGGCAGGACAGTGGTAAATGGAAAATAGACAAGGACAGTAAGAGCAGGGATGGGGAAAAGATAAAGCCAACATTAAATGGAGGGCAATGGGTACCAATGCCGTAGTCTGGGAAACAAGCTTCCTGAGTTAGTAGCCCTGATGGAAGATGAACAGTTGGATATTGTGGCAGTCACAGAAACATGGTACACCAAGAACTATGACTGTGATGTTACATACCAGGGCATACAATCTACAGAAGGGACAGGAAGGTAAAGAGGAGGTGGAGTAGCTCTATACATAAGGAAGGGATCAAAGCTACAGAACTAAAAGTAAAGGGGGAGGACAAGAGGCACTTGGGTCACCTTGGAGACAGGGAGTGGCATCACAATCTAACAGGGGTAGTATACAGACCCCCGCCTCAAGGGAGGAAATGGACAACAAAATGATAGAGGACATTCTCAAAATGGCTGAAAAGGGGAGATACTGTTGATGGGGACCTGAATATGCTAGATGTTAACTGGATAACAGGTACTGCAGCCATATCCAAGAGCAGGGTTATTCTCGATGCTCTGCAGGGGCAGGCCTTAGACAGCTAGTGTTGGAACCCACTGGAGGAGCTATATTAGACCTGGTACTCTCAAATGGAGAGAGGATCACAAATTTAGAAGTCAGTAGACATCTGGGGAATGCTTACTACTGCACAGTGTGTTTACAATGAGCACAACCATGGAGATAAGTCACAAAAAACAAGGATACTGGACTTTAGAAGAGCTGACTTTGGCAAAATGGGTGAATACTCTGAAAATGCACTAGCTAATGACCAAAAAGGAGGGGTGGAAGAACAATGGAGAAAATCAAAACTGCCATTATAGAGGCAACAAGCCTTTGTGTGAAACAAATAAAGAAAACAAAGGAGTAAAAACCACTATGGTTTTCAAATGAGGTAGCAGGAAGGATAAGGAGAAAAAGGCTGCATTCAAAAGTATAAAGAATCACAGAAGGAGCATGACAGGGAACTGTTTCAATTAAAGCAGAAAGAAGTGGGAAGCAGTCAGACTAGCAAAGGCCCAAACCAAGAAAAAATAGCCAACTCTGAGTTAAGAAGGGGATAAAACCTTTATATGCATATTAGAGCATAGAAAGGTTAAGAGAGGATAGAAGATTAATAAAGGAGAGGAGGTGGGCAGAGGGAGACAGTGAAAGGCAGAGATACTGAATTAATACTTTTGCTCAGTATTCACAAAAGAAGATGAGGAGAAGTTACCAAACCAGACAATAGAAGCACTCTGTAGGGGTTGACACCAGTCCATTCACAGAAGACAGAGTCCTGAAAGAACTCCTAAAACTCAAGATGGACAAAGCAATGGGGCCTGAAGGATTCACCCCAGAATCCTTAAAGAACTAAGGGAGGACCTAGTGACACCACTGACCACGCTTTTAACAGATCATGGCAGGACGGGCGGTACCTGAGGACTGGAGGAGGGCAGATGATTCCCTTCACAAAAGTGGGAGCAAGGCAGAAGCGAAACTACAGACCTGTAAGTTTGACCTCAGTGGTGGGGAAATGATGGAATCACTTCTGAAAGAAAGAATTGTTGAGTACCTAGAGGGCTGAAGGGCACAGGACCCAAAGCAGCATGGATTTGCAGCAGGAAGGTCATGTCAGATGAATCTAATTGATTTCTTCTGACTGGGTGACCAAAGTACAGACCAGGGAGAGGCTATGGATATGGCCTACCTAGACTTTTTAGCAAGGCATTTGACAGGTCCCACACAAAGATTAATAATCAAGTTAGCCAGCCTGGGAGGGTCCCAGGGTGGTAGCCTGGTGGCAAACTGACTGCACAACAGGACACAGAAGGTAATAGTGAATGGAACACATTCAAGAAAGGGGGTTACTAGTGGAGTACTCTGGGCTCAGTACTGGGTCCAGTCCTTTTTAACATCTTTATAGGTGACATTGCAGAGGGTCTGGAGGGAAAGGTATGCCTCTTGCAGATGACACAAAGACCTGTAACAGAGTTGATACAGAGAAAGATGAGAAGGACTTAAGGTTGGAAGAATGGTCAGACATGTGGCAACTTAGATTCAATACAAATAAGTAAGTAATGCACCTGGGAAACAAAACCCAGGAGAAGAGTACCAACAGCAGGGGAGGTACTACAACAACAAAAATGGAAAGGGACCTGGGGGTAGTCATATCAGATGACCTAAAGGTGGGTAAGCAATGTGAAAAGTCGTAAGGAGAGCCAGGGGATACTGGATGTATAGGAAGGCATCACTAAGTAGAACAAGCTTGTCAATGCCTAACGCTCTGCTTGCAGGTATTTGCAGTGGTATTTGCACTTGGACATGGCTTAAAAAAATCAGTGACAAAGAAGTGCTAAGCATTTGTCAATGCCGAATGTTGCTTTGCTTCTATGTGCTGTTTAGGTATTTGGAAGTCATTGAGTGCAAATATTGTACCGCTTGCAACTTACGCCGCTGCGGGTAGGAATCGTGTAAAGCACGTCAAAACAGTAATTTTTATGTGAATTTTTTTTCACCAAATTTTCAACATAGCCATTTTAAGACCTCTACTAGGGAACAGTGTCACTGTGGATTTTTAATGTGTCCTACATTGATTTCACGACACCGACTGTGCCATTGTGCACTACGCATGGGCGGAAACATGTTTTGGGCAGGATTGAAAATGACAAGTGTGTACTGCCTCATAAGGAGGTGTGGTAAATGGCATGTTGGAAAATCTGGAGTGAAACTATTGAAAATTCACAAACTTGCTGTCTATGTAGGAACCGCGCAACACATGTCAGAAACTAGTCATTTTTGATTTGTGTCCAATTAACATGGGTTTTACCCCTTCATGACTATTCACTGTCATGCGGTTATTCAGGCCCGAGGGTGATTGCGCAGTGACCGCGCAGTGACTGTGAAATCACCTCTTTGGCCCGAATAACGCCCATGACAGTGACATCATTTATGAGAAGGGTCCCAAAACCCATGTTGAAAATTTGCAAAAATTCCGCAAAAAGCCTGAGATATGCAATAAATTGAAAAGCCTATCTAGCCCATTATACAGCTTACGGCATTTCCTCAGTTCGCGGTCGGCTTTGAAGAGTGCAGACGTGTTCCCAGTCCACCGATGATCATCGCGACGAGCTCGGAGGTAAGTATGGGGTGAGGGTGTGGGGAGGCAGGGTGCGCAGTGGGTGGGTGCGGGTTGTGGGAGGGGGCTGGAGAAGCGCCCGTGGACCATTTTAATTTACAGGTTTTTAAAAAAAAAAGACAACGTGGGACATTTGCCATGCTGGGGTGGGCTCCCAGTGTGGCAGAAGGATGGCTGGGGGCAGTGGAGCCGGCGGGGACTGGGTACCCCATCGCGAGACGATCGCGGGACGTTTGCCACGCTGGAGTGGGCTCCAAGCGTGGCAGCAAAGATTTGGGCGGCGATGTGTGCTGTGTATGACAGTGGTGGTTTTCTTTGAAGAGAAGACCACCGCTGTCATACACTACACCGTTGCCCATTGGTGAGGACTGCCATGCCTGCTCAATTGAGCAGGGATTGCAGAGGAGGCACACCTCCAAAGTGTCCCATTTTCCCAAGACGTTCCTTGTGCACATGTGCAAGTGAACGTAAAAGGGAAGTGGTTATCCTCTGTACAGACAGTTGGTGAGACCCCATCTGGAGTACTGTGTGCAGTTTTGGAGACCTCATCTACGCAAGGACATAGACAGGATGGAAGCAGTCCAGAGGAGGGCAACTAAAATGGTGCAGGGTCTGCAGCAGAAGCCATATGAAGAGATACTGAGACAGCTAATATGTATACTTGATGAAAGGAGGGACAGGGGCACATGATAGAAAACGTTCAAGTACCTCAAGGGAATCAACAAAGTCCAGGAGGGTAGCATCTTTCAGAAAAAGAGATGTGTAAGAACAAGGGCACAATTTAAAGATAGAGGGGGACTGACTCAGGGGTAATGTGAGAAATTTTTTCAGGAGAGAGTGGTGGATACATGGAACAGCCTTCCTGAGGAGGTCGTTGGGTCTAAAACAGTGGGGAATTCCAGCATGCATGGGACAGACACAAGGCAATTATAGTTGGGGGTTGCAGGAAGTAGGCTGTTGGTTAACTAGAATCTGCAGCTTATCCAGTAGGTAGGAAATGGACAGACTGTGTGGGCCAAGTGGTCCTTATCTGCCCAAAGTCTATGTTTCTATGTTAAGTTGTACTGGTTCGAGAACTGACTTGGAAAGATTGAGAATGAATCCCAGAGAACTGAGTAGATTCTGGAAGACTTCCAGAGCTGACTTGTACTGGTCTGAAGAATGGCCTACAATGAGCCAGTTGTCCAGATAAGCTAATATTGAAATACCCTGCCTCTCTGAGGAAGGCTACTAACACTGCAAGGCACTTTGTGAACACCCTTTAGGCTGACAATAGGCCAAAGGACATGTCTGTGAACTGGTAATGACCTGATAGCAACTCAAACCTGAGGTACCTTTTGTGGGAGCACCTGACAGGGATATGGAAATAGGCATCCTTGAGGTCCAGGGAAGCTAAACAATCCCCTGGCCTCAGAGAGGGAAGAATTATTCTCAGAGTCACCATTTTTAATTTTGGCTTTGTGATGTTTGTTTAGATATCTCAAATCTAGGATGGGTTGCCACTCCCTGTCTTTTTGGGGCAAGGAAGTATCTTGAATACAACCCTTGCCCTGTGCTGTCGGAGGAACTTTTTCACAGCTTTTAGAGCTAGCAGGAAGAAATCTCTTCTTCTAGGGCAATTGTTTCTGAAGTTGTTGCAGGTGGAAAAGACTTGATTCTCCTTTTGGGAAACTTTTTGAAACTGAGAGCCAATCCCTGGATTACTACCTCAGGACCCACTTGTCTGAGGTAACAGCCTTCCAGGCCTGGAAGTAATAAGCCAGCCTGCCCCCTACTGGAATAGGGAGGCGAACTCGAGCTGACACATCAGGATGTCTGTTTGGTTGAAGCCTTAGACTGAGAGGAGGATGTAGCCCTGCTCATCCCCTCCTGCCTCTCCTCTCAAAAGAACTCCCTCTGCTGGGAAGGAAGAGGAAGCATAGGCTTGGTAAAAGGCCTTTGAAAAGACCTGCCCCTGCCCCTAGACTGCTGTCTGTGAGGAGTGGCTTGCCTTTTCTTGGTCTGTGCACTCCCTGTAAGTTGTCCTATATTCATCCATTTTCTTCATGTAAGCCTCCTTCTGCTCCTCAAACAAAGAATTACTCACCACAGGGAAATCTATGGCCTTAGCCTGCATGTCCTGGAAAAGGCTAGTACATCTGAGCCAAGCAAATCTCCTGAGAGACACAGATGTAGCCATGACTCTTGATGCCACATCATTAAAGTCTACAGCAGCATGGAATTGTACCTTGATGACTCAACTTCATCATCAGCCACCTCCTCCAGCTCTTTGGCCAGCTGGGGAAGCTCTTTAGCCAGTTCGAGAACTGTATCCCCCTGGACTTCTGGTACCTGGCTGTGTAGGCCATATAATTAGCCTACTGAGCCCCAAGAGGATGCCAAATATTTGTTTATTGGCCATGGCATCCACCTTTCTGAGTCTTTGGGGTGTGAAGCCAAAGGAATATTAACCTGTCACAGGCTGCAGCCTGCACTACCCCAACATGGCTGCAATAATTATATAAAAACTCTGTACCTGAGCCTGATAACATTTACCTCCTGTCCATTCTCTTATCCACATGAGGTAAGGAGTTCGGCATTTGCAAAATCTTTTGTCTGTTTTCCCAAAGAATTATGAAGTGGGATAGACAATCTCTTGGACTCTGGGATGTCCATCATTTCAATAAAATCAGGCTCTTTTCCTCCTCAGCAGCTTCCACCATTGGGAGCTGGAGAGTTTCAGCCACTTTCTGTAGAACAAAAAGTGAGAAGGGACTCAGAAAGCCTGGAAGGGATACATTGGAAGGCCTTTCTGGGGAGATGTCCAGTTCAATAGGCATATCTAGGCCTCCAAAGTCATTATCATCCCGCCATCCTCGGATAATCTTCCTCTCCCTCCCATTCCAATTCATAATATGTATCCAGATCGTAATCCGATGGAGTCGGATCTGACTGAACCGACCGCCTAACAGGTGGCGGTTGATGACGTTGAGTGAAGTTGAATGAACAATACTGACCGCTTTGGCTATTTCATTGGCAGATGGAGTATGCGGTACTGGTCCTAACTGGTTGACTTTTTTTTCTCTTAGCCGAACTGACCCTCAAAGTCAGATCTCCTTGCCTGAGGAGATATCACTGGGTCAGTGAGCACCTCCTCAGGTTCGGCTGAAACTGAACCGGGTTGGCCATCTGGATCAACGAACTTCTCTGCCTCCTTTTCCTTTAGCCTACTCAATCTTTTTCCAATGTGGCTTCTGGAAAATTTTTACATATTTGGCAGTCTGTTTTAAGGTGATCAAACCCAGACTATAAACACAGATGAGGTGGGGTCAGCTTTGGCAAAGGCCTCCCCACACTCAGTACAGTGTTGAAACCCAGTGGGACCATTTTTTTCTTGGCTTTCTCAGACATAGCCACACTACAAAATTACCCTTTACAGGTTTCTCGCACCAGGCAACAGTCCCCTATTGGTTACCAACCGTGTCACTGGCTGTATAAAAACAGATAAAGTCCATTTTTTGAAACCGATAAACGGACACCACTACTAAATCCCAGAAGAAATTCAAAACAAACAATGGCTCGGTTTCCAACCAGACTGACCGACAAGAAACCAAAGAAAAAACTATTTCCACAATTATAATATCACTATCTATCTACAACACTACCTGGACCATAGACAGAGACTTGATACCGAAAAATAAGAAATTAGTTGAACATCTGAATGCTTTTTACTTTTACCAAGCCGAAGCAAAGAGAGATCTCCGGAGCAATGTCACGGTTTGGCAGAGTAAAGAATCTGACAGTTACACTCTGAGATGTACCAGAGACAGAGGTTTTAAAACCGAAGCCGAGCTCAACGTTTTTCCCATGCTGCTGCCTAGAGTTCACTCATTTCTCTCTAGAGCAGTTCAAGTGCTGGGGCTAACTGCATATAGTCAGAATACAACAAGACTTCATGTTGTTTGAACAGCTATTTTCCACCTCTCCAAACTTCTGGATATACCAGTGCACCTATATGTGGTATTGAGCAACTGTGCATAGGCACACTGGCAACAGATTATGTGTCTCATGTATTGGTTAGTGCCTTACTAACTGTGCCTTCCAGTATAGCACATTTAGTGAGTCCCCTGCTTTTGGGTGCTAATCACTGTTAGCGAGGCACTAACCCATTTTGCACATGCTAGCAGGTTTTCAATATCCCATCCATGGTGTGTCTATGGTGATATGGTAGTCCTTGGAGGACTGCCACATCCCATATTCCCCTCCACTTGGAGTTAAGGTACAGGGCAGGGTCATTTTCAGAGAAAATGGTACTCTAGAACAAGTAGGCATGCTAAGAAGCTGGAGGGGTAAATTCAGGAGGGATGTTTGGAAGTACTTCTTCACAAAAAGGGTGATGGAGGCCTGAAGCAGCCTTCCACTAGAGTCCAGTCTTAAATGGAAGCGTTCAACTTGGAAATCACGGCTTATTGGGGGTGGAACCCAGCTGGAAGTCTGCTGAGCTGAGCATCAGAACCTTCAGAAGAAGCAGGCACAGAAGCGACAGACATGATGGATTCCACAGTAAGCAGAATAGGTAAGGACGCCTAGTCAGGCCAGCAATGTAAGATGTCAGAGAATGGTTCCCACCTCCGGGAGATGGTGAATGGGATCATAGATGGAGGCTCCTAAGGGTAAAACAAGGGTAACATTAGGGAAGAATCTGCAAGGTCCCAGGGCTCCCATCTCTTAAGATAGCAATCATCATGACCCAAATCTTGACAGGTAGGGTTAGGGATGGAGACCAAAGGACCAATGGTGTGAAAGAGCCAGCTGGTAGGTACTGTATATGATGGAGATGGACCTCCAGCTCCAGTAGCCAACAGGTATATCCTACACTCCAATACTGCCAGGTATAAGTTAGAGTCGGAGTCATCGGGTAGCAGAATAAGTAATGGAAGAAACAGAATTCCATCCTCGTAGACAGGGCAAGCCTACCTGGCCAGTACCCTCAGAAAGAAAAAATTACTTAACTAGTAATCTTGTTTCTTCCAAGTGATACTCAGGTATTCATAACTGTATGCAGTCTTCCTCCAAAGTAGAACTGCCCAGAGAGAATTTGAACATATGCAAATGATGGAATCTTTGCATGAGACACACTTCAAATGCTGCCTTATACTAACTGCCTTAGTTCTAAACCCTTCAGATTTCCTGGATGCCTGAAAGATAGGCCTACAGGGACTAAGTGTAATAATAATAGTAATAATAACAACAATATTAATAATAATAGTAATAATAATAACAATAGAGGGCACTCCTCAACACAAAGTGTAATAATAAGTAAGTGTAATAATAATAATAATTAGAGAGAACCCATTAACCCACAAAAGGGGCCTCCAACTAGAGGCATAACCTATGAAAGAACACCCTAGAATGTCCAAATTACCTGAAAAAGGAGAGGGACAACAACAGGGAACCAGTCACAACATGTGTGCCAGAAATGGCACTTATGCCCCTGAGAGCACAGTATTCAGGAGTGCTGAGGCTGAAGGTTCCAGAAGGGATGAGGTGGGAGAGTTATGAATACCTGAGTATCACTTGGAAGAAACAAGATTACTCAGTAAGTAATTTTTTCTTCTAACCCTAGTAATACTCAGGTATTCATAACACTGTCTGAACTACAAGCAGTACCTTTGGAGGTGGGCACAGAACCCTATATTAGGAACAGACTTTGCAGGACTGATGTGCAAATCTGGCATCACCCCAGGACAAATTATCCATAGTGTAATGCTTTGTAAAGTTGTGTACAGGTTTCAGGTAGCTGCTTTAGAGATTTACAGGAAACATTCATGACAGCTGCTATGGTAGCAGCTGTGCCCTTCTGGAATGGCCCTCCACCCACAAGGCTCCTTTCCAGCCTTAGAGCACCAAACTGGTTATATTGTACTCATCCAGTAATAAGTGGACCTTTTGATGCTGGGTTATCCTTTCTCACATTCCCATAGGTCAGGAAGAGCTGTTCTGTCCTGCCTAAGGGCTTTAGTGGCTGTCAAAAGTAGCTAAACTCTTTTGATGTCCAGATTATGAAGACTTTTTTCACCAGGACTAAAGTGTTCAGTGAAAAGCAGGGTTTTTAAATAATTAATTAGCAGCTTTTTTCTTGGGACAAAACTAACTGTGCAGAAAGCATTTGAAAAATCACTCACCTAGTAATTATGTTTCTTCTAATGGAGTCTTAGTGTATTCTGACTATTGCAGTTAGCCCCAGCCTTTAAACAGCCCCATGGAACAAAGGTTAACTTTCTATGCAGAGCATAGAATGCTGAGCCTCGAGCTCAGTTGAGGTCTCTGTCTGCAGCCCCTTGAAATCCAACCGTCAGATTCTTACAAGCAAAAACTCTCCTAACTATCCTATGTGGAAATTGTAACATTTTTACTAGCCAACTGGCAACAAAGAGTTTTGAATTCCCAAGGAAGACTCAAGTCAGAAACCCAAAACCAAAACCAATCCAAATAAGGATACTAACAAAACAAACACCCAAATAAAAAGAGGAGGTGTAAAGAAGCACCCTGAGGTGCAACACTGCACCTCCACCACCCACTTCCCAAAAACAGGTTCTGAGAGGAGGCAGGGAGGAGGTCAGAATACAGCAAGACTCCATTAGAAGAAACATAATTACTAAGGTGGGTAATTTTTTCTTCAAACAACATGAAGTCTTGCTGTATTCTGACTATTGCAGACTACCAAGCAGTACCGCCATGGAGGAGGGACAGAACCTACTTTGAGAATAGGCTCTGAAGTACTGTTGTGCAAATTAAGCATCACTCCTAGCCTGGATATCCAGAGAGTAATGCTTGGTAAAGGTATGGACTGTTTTCCAGGTGGCTGCTTGACAAATTTCTAAGAGGGATATCCCTGGCAGCAGTCAGGGAAGCAGTTGTACCTCTAGTGGAGTGAGCCCTCAGGAACTGAGGGCAGAATCTTCCTAGTTTCTCATAGCAGAATTGTATACAAGACACAATCCACCTGGCAATAGTTCTCTTGGTGCGGGTTTGCCCTTTCCAAATTCTCGTAAGTGAGGAACAACTGAGGGAATCAAACCTGCTGACCCTTGGTATGCTCTATATGTAGTAGCTAAGGGCCCTTTTAACGTCTAAACTGTGTAGCCTCCTCTCCTGAAGAAGAATGATCAGTGAAGAAGAAAGGAAGAGACATAGACTGATTCAAGTGGAAATCTGAAACCACTTTGGGCAAGAATCTTCTATTGGTTCTAAGGACCACTTTACCCCTATGAAAGGAGATAAAATTAGGTTCCACTGACAGGGCTTACATTCACTGATATGTCTGGCAGATGTAATGGCTACTAAAACCCAGTTTTCCAAGTCAAGTACTTAAGCTCTGCTGAGGACATAGGTTCAAAGGAGGTTGCATAAGTTGAGCAATGCAAACATTTAAGTCCCAGTCAGGGCAGGGTCTTTAAAGGAGGACTGGTATGAGGCAATCCATTAAAAATTTCCAGAACACAGGATGAGATGATAGTGAGGAAGACTTCCCCATTGACAGAAAAGCAGAAACAGCTGACAAGTGCACCTTGAGAGTCACTGGTCTGAGGCCTAAGCCATTAAAATGGACCATATAATCCAGGAACTGTAGGCAATTCAGCAGTGTCTGGGAAATATAGTTTCCTGGAACACCAAATGCTGAATCTCTTCCATTTGGAGTTATAGGTTTTTCTAGTGGCAGGCTTTTGAGAGACTTTGAGAATATCCAGGACCCCCTGAGACAGATGCAAATCTGGATACTGTAACTCTTCAAGAACCATACCTTGAGATTGAGAGACTGAAGATTGGGGTACCAAATCCTCCCTTGAGAGAAGGTTAACAGGTTGTAATTCCTAGGAAGAGACAGGGAAGATGGACTGCTAGGGACAGCAACAGAGGTATCAAGGCTGTCTGGCCCAGTCTGGAGCAATCAGAATCACTTTGCAAGGTTGTGACCTTATCTTGACTAAAACTTTGAACAGTAGAGGAAAGGGAGGAAGGCATACAAAAATTTCCTTCCCAGTTCAGAATCAGAGCATCCAGAGGGACTGAGCCCAAGACTCGGGGTCTGCAACAAAGAGTTAGTGATTGTCTGGGGCTGCAAAGAAATCTATCTCTGGATTGCCCCACCTTGAAAAATCACCTTCAACACCAGAGGGTCCAGGGACCATTCGTGAAGGCCCTGTGAGATCCTGCTCAGTGCATCTGCTAGCACATTGTCCTTCCCTGGAAGGTGAACTGCTATCAGAGAGTTTGCAGGGAATAAGCCAGGGACCACAACTTCATGGCTTCTGTGCACAAGGCTGTAGACCGAATGCCTCCTGCTTGTTGATGTACCACATGGTGGTGGTGTTGTCTGTTCTGACCGAACCACCTTGTTCTGCATTGACTGAGAGAAAGCTTGCAGGGCCAGAAAACTGCCCTGAATTCTAGGATTGATATGGAGAAGGGATTCCTGAGCGGACCACAAGTCCCTGGGCAGTGAGGGCCCCCAGATGGGTTCCCCAGCCCAGAAGGGAAGCATCCGTGGTAAGGACCACTGAATGAGACTGAGTGACAAATGGGACCCCTTGTAAATTGTCCTGATCCTGCCCCCATTGAAGGAGCTTGGATCCAGGGTCTGATCAGTGGAATCAGTTTGGCAAGGGGATCCTTCCTCTGGTACCAAGGCCCTCAGATGGAACTTGAATGTCCCTCATCTGGACCTGCCCCTTGGACCACTGCTGTAGAAGCTGCCATGTGGTCCAAGAGCTGAAGGAAATGCCTTATTGGTTGGGACACTTTAAGGCTGAAGGAAGAAGCCAGTTCTATAAGAACTCTTGCCCTTTCAGGGAAGAAAGGCTCTTAGCTTTGACAGTATCCAGATCCGTCCCTACAAAGGTAAGGAGCTGCACTGACTCGAGAACTGACTTGGGATGGTTGAGAAGAAATCCTGAGAAGTGAGCACTTGCTGGGTCACTTGCAGGTCTGACTTGACTTGGTCTGAGACTGGCCCACTATGAGCCAGTTGTCCAAATATGGAAAATGGAAATCTTTGCCTTCTTAGAAAGGCAAATGACTACTGCCAGGCACTTTGTGAAAACCCTTAGGGCTGATGTTAGCCAAAGGGCATTGCTTTGAACTGATAGTGGCCTGAGGGCAACTCAAACCTGAGGTAATGCTCTGTGGGAGCACCTGATGGGGATGGAAATAGGCATCTTTGAGGTCCAGGGAGGCTAGCCAGTCCCTGGCCTTAGAGAAGAAAGAATTATTCCCAGAGTTACCATCTTGAACTTTGGTCTTAAAGACGTTTGTTCAGATATCTTAGATCTAGGATGGGATGCCATTCCCTGTCTTTTGGGGTAAAGAAGTACCTGGATACGGACCTTTGCCCCAGTGTATGGTAGGAACTCTCTCTATGGCTCTTAAGGTCAGAAGAGATGAAACTCTGCCTCTAGGGCAAGGATTTCTGAGAGACCTGCAGGTGGAAAAGATCTGGCTCTCATCTTCGAAATTCTTGAAGCTGAGGACCAGTCCCTGGCTTACTACTTCCAGGACCCACTTGTCTGAGGTAATAGACATCCAGTCCTGGACAAAGTAAGCAGCCTGCCCCTACTGGAATAGGAGAGTCGACCTGGGCAGGCCCATCAGGTGTCTGCTTGGCAGGGGCCTTGGGCTGAGGGTGGATGCAGCCTGCTCATCCCTCTTCTGCTTCTCCTTTGAAACCCCCTCTGAAAAGGGAGAAGAAGCCTGTGCTTGTAAAAGGCCTATGAAAAGGCCTGCCCTGTCCCTAGACTGCTGCCTTTGAGGAGGTGTCTGCCTCTCCTTGGCCTGAGCACTCCTATAAGTGGTCCTGTACTCGTCCATTTCTTCATGTAATTCTCTGTCTGCTCCCAAACAGAAATTACCCACTACTAGAAAATCCATGGCCTTAGCCTGGGTGTCCTGTAGTGGCTATAACATCTGACCAAGCCATTCTCCGAAGAGCCACAGATGTAGCCATGACTCTTGAAGACACATCACTGGAGTCCACAGCAGCATGAAACTGTCACTTTGATGCCTCAGTCCCATCTTCAGCCCCTCCTCCAGCTCCTTGGCTAGCTGGGGAGGCCTGTTTAGCCAGTGCCAGTACAGTGTCCCACCTGGACTTCTGGTAGTTGGCTGTATAGGCCATATAGTTTGCCTGCCTGAGTTCCAAGGAAGATGTCATGTACTGCTTTTTTGCCATGGCATCAATCTTCCTGGAGTCTCTGTCTGGGGGCGAAGCCAAGGGAATATTTGCCTTGTCACAGGCAGCAGCTCTGCACTACCCTAACATGGCTGCATTGTTGGTATAAAACTCCATATCTGAGCCTGATAGTGTGTACCTCTTGCCCATCCTTCTGTCAACAGGAGAGTGCAGTATTGGGAGACTGTAAGATTTTGAGTGTCTGCTTCCCAAAGGATTTGTGGAGGGAATAGACAGTCTCTGGACTCTGGGATGTCCATCGTTTCTACATAATCAGGCTCCTCTTGATCCTCCATGGCCTCCTCCATAAGAAGCTGGAGGTTTCAGCCACCTTTCTGTAAAACAGAAAGTGGGGAGGGACTCAGAAGGCCTAGGAGGGAAACACCAGAAGGTCTGTCTGGGGAGAGGTCCAGTTCCACAGGCACTCCAGACTTCACCATTGTCACCATCATCCTCGAACTCCCCTCTTCCTCAAACTCTGGTTCTTAAAATCTTCAGGGGTATAATCTTGAACAGGGGAACTGACCGAACTGAGCCCCTGCCAAATGGTGCCAGATCGGTCGGAACCGGCAGGAGCGATTCCAAATCCGAATTGTCTGGCTATTTCTTCGGTGGTCAAAACATGAACCTCTGTATCCGAACCGGTCAATTTCTCTTTGCATTTCTTTTGTAGAACTGACCCTCAGGATCGGTTCTCCTTTTGCCCGAGAAGTATCGCCCTGGTCAGAGGGCACTCCTTCTGTTTCGGTCGGAACCGAACCGGCTGGCCATCTGGGTCAGCGGACTTCTCGTGCCTCCTTTTCCTTCAGTCTACCTAATCTCTTTTCAAGGGTAGGTTTAGGAAAATTTACAAATTGGCAGTCTGTATTGAGGTGTTCAAACCCCAGACAGTAAACACAGGTGGTGTGGGGATCAGCCTTGAAAGACCTCCCACACTCACTGCAGTGTTGAAACCCAGTGGGCCCAGTTTTCTTCTTGGATTTCTCAGACATTGGCCAACTCTAACCAACTTACCCCTTTTATGGCAACCACCAGGCAAGACTCCCTTTATCAGTTCCTAACCATGTCACAGGTGTTGGGAAAAAACGTCAAAACCCGTTTTTTAGAACCGATAAGGACTGGTAACTACTCTAAAGTAAAATACAGAAATTCACTAGAAGTGATCGGTTCAGGTGAACCGATCAAACAAGTTACAATTTCTACACAGAAATAAGAAAAACCTATCTAGTACTCACGGTACCGCAGACAGAGGCTGAACCGACTAAGCGGAACAAATTTGACTTAAAACATACACCTTTACTGACACTTAAACTGACTTTTCGAATCGAGCTGAAGGAGAAATCTCGGAGTGACTATTCAGTGAGGCGGAGTAAAGAATCTGACAGTTGGATTTCAAAGGGCTGCAGACAGAGACCTCAACCAAGCTTGAGCTCAGCATTCTATGCTCTGCATAGAAAGTTAACCTTTGTTCTCCAGGGCAGTTTAAAGGCTGGGGCTAACTGCAATAGTCAGAATACAGCAAGACTTCATGTTGTTTGAAATATAGGTTTTCTAGAAGTGTTATGTTTGTTAAACACAGTGAGGCAAGTGCTATGCATTTTCACAATGTTTTAGAACTTTTATGAGCAAAACAGTAATCAATTTATAGAGTTAAATAAAACCCTGAAAAGACAGGTAAGATAATGGTTTGATTGAAATGATAATTAGAGGTTCATGTTAAAAGGAAATTTCCTGTTTGCTCCTATGACAACTTTGTCTCTGTGGAATGAAATATATAGAGAATACTGGATGGGTAACTATCAGAACCAGTGTGTTCTGCCACAGAGGGTTCTGATTCCTCCTGACCTCAAGAGCAAAGCTTGAGAGGTCCATGGGAATCAGAACCCCAAGGTGGCAAACACACTGGTTGTGTATAGAGTTGCTCATCCTGTATTTTTATAGTGTATAGTACTGTGTGAAATATGTGTTTTGTAAGTTCTTTGCTTTCAGAATGAAACTGACTCATGCAGTCTCTAGAGGTTCTAGAATGCTGTTCTACCACAGTAGGGTAGAACAGCATTCCATGACCTTGGAACTGTGGTAGAATAGCATTTTGAAAGGGATGGAATTTTGTACAGAACAACACACCACTATACACTATAGACCTATTCAATTCAGAGAGACTTGAGCTCACTGATTCTTTTGTCAGAAGTGATTACCACAGGAAAAGTTTTTTTTTTTTACATATTTGAATAAATTGAAGACATAGGGTCAAAAAGGAGACCCATGAGCCAAACTATACACACATCTAGGCCACATGCTAGCACTGGTCCCTTGTGAGGGGTGCAAATGGGACAGGTCTTTAAGGAACCCTTTAAAGATAGGGTCTGAGGCCTGAAAACATTCTGTCCAGCTGAAGTGTAAGTAGATGCTATAGCCAGGTGGACATTTAAGGTACTGGACTGCAAGCCCTGTAAGAGCAAATAGGTAAGATAGACCAACACAACAGGAACACCAGCCTGTGTTGACATGTGCTAGGTCCATAAAGAACCTTTTGTAGCTAGGATCTGAAGCAATAAAATAATTTTGTCCAACTAATATGCCAGCAGATGTTGCAACCAGGTGGACCTTAAAGGTACAGGACAGCCAGTCAATGACTTTAAATAGATAAAATAGTCAGACAGCTGGGACCCAGCATGTTCTGGGACTAATTTCCTGGTTGAACACCAATCATAAAACTTTTCCATCCTGAAGTATAGATTTTCTTAGTAGAAAGCTTCCTGTAACCACATCAATGCTTAAGACACTTTAAGAAAGATGCAAACCTGCATATTATACCAAAGATACTCGAGCCATGCCTTGAATGTGAGTGATCCGAGGTTTGGATATAGGAGCCTCCTGATAGGAGGTCATCAGATTGTACCTCCCAGGGAAGGTGTATTGGTTTGGGCCCCGCATGGAGGGCAGCAGAAGGAGAGAGACATGTCTGTCTGGCCTATTCTAGTGCTATCAAGATTATTGATGCTAACTGGGACCTGAGCTTGAGAAAATTGCTCTGCATATAGAAAGAAAGAAAGAAAGAAAGAAAGAAAGAAAGAAAGAAAGAAAGAAAGAAAGAAAGAAAGAAAGAAAATGCACTTGCTTCCTTGCCAACTCAAGCCAGAGCATCCAGGGAATTGTTCCCAGATCTGACTGTCTGTCATAGTACTGTGACAGGTGGTGGTTATGTTGGGATGCGGACAAGTCAACCTCTGTGGTGGCCCACCTCCTGAAGATAACTTGCACCACCTGACTGTTTAAGACCCATTCATGATGGGGCTGGCTGATTTGAGTTGATGTATCTGCCAAGGTACTGTCCTTACCTGGCAGTGGCAGATGAATATCCTGAAAGGGCCCATTGAGCATGATAGATCCCATATTTTCATGAATCCTGAACAGGAGGGCTTAACCTTGTCCCTCCTGAAATGTTTATGTACTACATTGTGGTGGTACTGTCTGTTCTGACCTGTACCCCTCCTTGTAGAAGTTATGTACAACCTTTGGTGCCAGTAACATTACTGTTAGCCCCAGCAGGTTTATGTGCCAGTTGAACCCCAGGTGGGGCCACACTCCAGTCAAGATATCTGTTATCAGACAACTGATAGAGCTTTTGCTGAAAAATAAACTCCTTCCATTAGGTAGGATTAGTTTTTTCTCCATTGGAGACCTGTAAAATTGGTTATGACGAGGGTTCTTTCTCTGACACCAGTGAATCCTGAGGAGAAACAATAGTAATTTGTAACCTGGATTTCAAGACTGCACCAGTGGCAGGTGCCATGTGCAGTAGCTGAAGAAACTGTCATGCAGTTTTTTTATTTATTTATTTATTTCATCCAGGATGAGTGAAACCACTATCAGTGGAATACTTCTTGCCCTGCTTCCATGTGCAAGTAGGTCCTGTCTCACAAGGTATTAAGCTCTGCTCCTTATGAACTTTAGTGCCTGAGCAGGCTGAGAGACAAAATGCCTCTAGATTTATCAGAAAGACCTAGAGACTTCAGATTCACTTGCTGGGGTACTTTTGCAACCACAGCCAATCCTCTAGATATAGAAAAAACTTGTGACACCTTGTCTTTGAAGATGCTACAACCACTGTGCATACTGTTATAGAATGATCTAATGGGGTCTGAATCTGAGATACTTTCTGTGCTTAAGGAGATGTGGAAATACTTTAAGTCCACTGATGCAAGCCTTAACCTTTCTTTGGAGTGTTACAGAATCAGTGCAAAAGCACCATTTTGAACTTTGGCTTTGTCAGATGCCTGCTTAGCAACCCTCTAAGACAGGTTACCACTCCTCATCCTTTTGTAGTAACTTTGCTATACCAAGGCAGACTCTCTGTCTTTGACAGTAACAGGTTTTACTAACATACTAGAATGCTGGCAGAATAGGCCTAATGGTCTTTCGTGTCTGCTCGTTTGGTCAGCCCCCACCCTGGGAGCTGACCTTGCTGCCCGCCCTCTGGCTTCTCCCTTCTCCCTTCCTGTCCCAGATATTCTCGCTGCACTGGTTTTGCTTCCAGACCCTTCTCCTGTACCTGTCCCACCCCTCTTGAACCCTCCCACCATCTCTGCCTCCACCAGCCCCTGGGCAGAGCATTCCATGGCTCTACCACCCTCTCTACTAAAGTAGCACCTCCTCCTTTCTCCCTGAATCTCCCTCCTCCAGTTTTCACCCATGCCCTCTAGTTGCTCCCTCCTTCCTTCGAGCACCCTGACTGCTCCTCCCTATTTACCCCTTCATGTACCTGAAGACCTCTATCATGTCCTTCTCTCTTCCAATGTGAACATATTTAGCTCTTTGAGCCTCTCCCCATAGGTCCTATCCCCAAGCCCCAAATCATTTGGTTGCCCTCCTCTGGACCTTCTCCAGGAGTTCAATATCCCTCTTTAAATGTGGCCTCCAAAACTGCATGCAGTACTCGAGGTGTGACCTCACCAAGCAGTTATATAGTGGGAGTATCACATCCCTCCTTCTGGAGGTGATCCCCAGTGATGCATCCAAGCATCCTGTTGGCCTTTGTCATTGCCCTCCTACAAGTCTCCAAGTTGTTCATCTTGACATCCACCACCACCCCAAGGTCCCTCTCAGCCATCGAGACTTGTAGAATTTCCCCAGGTTGTACACATGGCCCAGGTTTCTGGCTCCCAGGTGCAGTACCTTGCATTTCCCTGCATTGAACCTCAGCTACCACTTCCTAGACCACCTTTCTAAAGACTCCAGGTCCTCCTGTAGGGCCCTCTCCCTCCTTCCCATCCACCGCCACCCCCAGTTTTGAGTCATCCAGAGAGACTCATCTCACTCCTGATACCCTTCCTTATGTCAGAGACATAGGTGTTGAACAGGGGGCCCAAGAACTGATCCTGAGGGACTCCACTAATGACCCTCCTTGGGGATGAGATTATCCACCAACCACGACCCTCTGGGTCCGGTCCTGGAGCCAATTGCCTATCCATCTGATCATCAGGTTCCCCACCCCATTTCTCCCAGCTTATCCAACAGGCCTCATGAGGAACTGAGTCAAGCGTCTTGCTGAAGTCAAGAAAGTGGACATCCACTGGTCTACCTAGGTCCAAGGCACTCATCACCCAGTCATAGAACTCCACAAGGTTTGTGTGACATGATTTCCCTGGGACGAATCCGTGCTGTTTATCATCCAGGCACCCAACTTTTCCAGGTCCCCAGTCTCTCCTTGACAATGCCCTCCATCACCCTGCCCACCACTGATGTCAGGCTGATGGGCCTGTAGTCCTGCTACCTCCCTTGAGTCCCCCTTGTGGATAGGCACTATATGCACCACCTTATAGTCCTGGGGCACCCATCCTGTCCTCAGAGAGATGCTGAAGAGCTCCACCAGGGGTTTCACCAGACATCTGCCAGTTCCTTCAGCACTCTGGGATGTAATTTATCCAGCCCTGGTGCTTTCTCCATCTTAAGGGACCTGAGGGCTTCCCTCACTCTCTCTGCCGTGATTTCCACCTCAGCTACATCATCCCCTACATTGCCTTCCCCCACCTGCCAGTGATGCCCCCCTCCCAGACCCGCCAATTGGTAGGGTCCCCCTCCTCAGTTTCACCATCTCCTGCCATGTGTGATGCAGCCCACCCATTATCATTGGTGAAAACTGGAGGCGAAGCATTCATTTAGTACCACAGTCTGCTCCCCCGGGTCTTGTGCCCATTCCTCCCTGTTTTATCCTGCTACTCTGCCCCTTCACCCTTCATTTTCCCCAGTGTATCTAAAGAACCCTTTGTTCCCTCCTAATTTTCCTGGCCAGGTTCTGCTCCTTCCTTGCCTTGCGCTCTCACCACCCTAGTGGCCCTTCTGGCCATCAGGCTCATCTCTCCTCAGTCCCTTTCCTCCTTGAGCACTTGAATTGCCTATAGGGCTGCCTTCTTTCCCTCACCACTCCTGAACCTCCTGGTCCACCAGCAGGGGTTTTAGGCCCTACCGCATTTTGTCTTACTCTTGCAGGTGCTGGTAGCATCCTGCACCCCTCCTGATGATTTCCCACCTACTGTCAGCGTCCATGTCTGGCCCAATCCCATCCAAGTGCTCCTTAAGGATCCTTCCCATTTTCTTGAAATCCGCCTCTGAAGTCAGTTACCTCCATCTTTGTGCAGCCTTCTACCACTCCTAGGTTCAGGCTCTGAGGTTTTGAACCTCTTTTTCTCGAAATTTTCTTTTCTACATCTTTAGATGGATAGAAAACTTTTTTTGAAGGGATCTGAACCCAGAGACAATCCCGATTACTACATCCATGATCACTTGTCTGTGGTGTCTGGAATACCCCTGCTGTAGGTATTACTGATGTTGAAGAACAGCCCTAGTCTGATACAACAAAAGGAGCTTACTGTGGTGTATTCATCCATTTTTAACTTTAATTTTTCACCAAAGAGGAATTACCCTTGACTTGGAATCCATAGCCTTGGTTTGGGAATACTGAGTTAGGTTGGTGACTCACAACCAGGCAACCCCGTTGAGCCACTGTACTTACTATCCATCTAGCAGTAGCCATTTAAACCATTTGGCTGCTTCCAAACTAAATATAGTTGTTTCAACTAGATCTAGCAGGAGGTAACATGGACCTGAAAGTATGTCAGTTTTCCTGGGATCAGTGTTAGGAGAGTAGGATGACAGGGAGCTCTTTGCCTTGTCACAGGCTGTTGTTTCAACTACTCCTTAATGCATAGGATGAGGGAATAAACTGAGTTCTCTCCCTGTCGAACTGATGTTTCTTATGTGTCTTCTTTTCAAGAGGTGGAAAACAGCTTAGAGTTTGTAAAATCTTTAAAGTGTCTCCCAATGAATTCATTCACAGGAAGGGGAGTAGGGTTACCACCTTTTAAGAAGCCCAAAGTGGGACATTTCCTCTTGAAACATGATTTTTCGCAGTACAAGATATGACCTTGACCAATGCAACAGACTTGTTTTCTTAAAATAATCAGAATTGAGACTAGGTGTTGTAGTTTTTTAGTTGTTTCTTATAATTTTAAGATATTTTAATTAAGGTATTATAGTTTTCTACAACATTTACAGGAAGTTAGATAATATTTTTTCTACTAGCAAGACATGTAGTATTTTTCATGTTTTCACAGGACACAACTACCGAATCAGGACTGTCCTGTGAATCAGGACATGTGGTAACCCTAAGGGAAACTTTTAGTGGGTGTCAGCCCAATCATTTCTCACAAATGTGAAGAGTGAGGATAATCGTTATTTTTGGTAAAACCCAAACATTCCATAAAATCAAAGTCTTCCTCCAGATAATGGGAAGACTGATCAGAGGAGACAGGCTGCTGTGCAGAGGTCTGCTGCTAGGAAGTACACAGCACTTGTAAGCCTAAAAGTGTTTTCTTAAGCCATTCCAGGCACATCTTTACACTTTTTTTTTAGGAAAGTTTACAATTTCCACACCTTCATTCACAGTGAAACACCACCAGAATGAAGCCCAGTGCTACAAAATTCTGCAGTAAAATTACTGCAGTAAATTATACAATTTCAGTGGGAATTAATCCCTTTAGTGACACAGTAAGCCTGAGACACTATACCTCATCCTGGTGGGCTTCACCACAGGCAAGACCCCTGAATTCCATGCGTTCTGCAGTTGCAGAATTTGCCGCAGAATTTGCATCATGCCGCAGAATATATATATACAGTGCCACAGAATTAATTGTTTTTGTAAATTTTCATATAAATATACTGTTTTGCCATAGTGTCAGGCTTTCTTTCCACCTCGTTTGTCCTGAAGACCCTCCTCTATGCTCAGCATATGATGTAATTGATGACATCACATCATATTTAGCCAATGACAGGACTGCATTCTGCCAGAGAAATGAACAAATCATGCCACAGAAATCAGAAAATGCTGCACTTGAAGTCAAGGAGCCCTGCCACAGAAATCAGAAAATTCTGCCACAGAACACCCAGGGGCCTGACCATAGGTAACAATCTGCTGGAATTGGCAGGCTTTCTAGCAGGCACAGAAGTCCCCATACACTGTCTGGCAGTCGGTTCTGTGTGCTTAGTTTTTTTGATTTCTTAGAGGGAACCAGGTAGTCAGCCAGTTCAGCAAGTCTCTCAAGAATTGCTTGTATACTAGTCTCAGGGATAGCAGTTTACATTAGTTGTTGTGGTTTTATCCACAGTAATTTAGGGTGTCAGCTGGTCAGAGCTGGAGGGACCCTTAGATGGTGAAAGTTTTCCTTTTTTTTTTTTTAGCCATATTCCAGGTATTTTTCAATAGTTTTCACAGTTTATTAGCCAGATTCCATGTATTTTTCAATAGTTATTACAGGGCAGGAAATGCAGATTTCACTCTGCTTTTAATGTCCATGTCCAAATGGGTAGACAAAGGAACTTAACAGAATTTCACTACACAGAATACAGAGTTTGAAACCAGGATCACCAGTTTTATTTTTCATTTTAAAAGACAGTTTGAATGTAAAAGCAATCAAACTTACAATTTAAACTCTAAAACTACAGGTTTACTGAAATTACAAAAGTAAAAGACAGCAAAAGAAATGTTCAACAATACTTATATTCTGTAAGGTTTCTCATGCCAGAACAAGATGATAAAGAGGAGAGAATCTCTGAGCATCTAGACTTATCAGGCAGAGAGAAATCTGAAGGGTTTAGAACTAAGGCAGTTAGTATAGGCAGTATTTGAAAAGTGGCTCATACAAAAGATTCCATCATTTGCATATGTTCCAAATTCTCTATGGGCAGTTCTAGTTAGAGGAAGACTGCATACAGTTATGAATGCATGAGTATTACTGGGGTTAGAATGCTGAGTTTTGGATGGAGTCAGAGAACTGCTGGTATGGGCTGGCAGGAAAGCAAGAAAAGCTGCTGTACAAAAAGAAGAAGTAAATGAATAGGAATTTTGGAGAAAAAGATGAAGGAACAAATGAATAAGTTCAAAGGCGAAACCGATGAGGGGTACAATTGTAAAAACGAGGCAGGTAGTGAGTAGGGAAGGCAGGGCAGATGGAGAGATAGGAAGCATGAGAGAATGTACATTAATCGCTTTAAGGCAGAGGGGAGCTGTGGACAACTTGTAGACTACAGCGTTTGGGATAATGGGCCATGAGATTAGAGCCTGAGAAATAGTGCACCTGTCCTGCTTAAGGCAGAGGGGAGCTGTCAACTGTATACTGCAGCAATTGGGGTAATGGGTCTTGTGGTTGAAGTGTGAGGACATAGCGTGCCTATCTTTGTAAGGCAGAGAGAGGCTGTGGATGAGCTGAACACTGCAGCTAATGCAACAGGGCAGAGTCCGGAGAACTGCTGGTATGAGACAGGTAGTGAGTAGAGAAGGCAGGGCAGATGGAGAGAAAGAAGAGAGAAGAAAAAATTACTCACCTTAGTAATGTTGTTTCTTCTAATGGAGTCTTGCTGTATTCTGACTATTGAAGTTAGGTCCTGCCTTTCAACTGCCCGGAGAACAAAGAGTTAACTTTCCATGGCCAGCATGGAACGTTCAGCGAAAGCTCGGTTGAAGCCTCTGTCTGCTGTTGTTTAAACTCCAACCATCAGATCTTTACGAGCAATACTCACTAGAAGTTCTGTGTGGAAACTGTAAGACTCACACTAGCCAACTGCAGCTAAATTTATTAAAAAAGTTTTTTGGTTTCCAAAGCAAAGGCTCAAGTCAGGAAACCAAAAAAAAAAAACACAACACAAACCCAAAAATAAAGGAGGGTAAAAGGCACCTCTAGGGTGCCAACACTGCTCCTGCCCACCCAGATCCCAAAACCAGCTTCTGAGAGGGGAGGGGGAAGGTCAGAATACAAGCAAGACTCCATTAGAAGAAACAACATTACTAAGGTGAGTAATTTTTCTTCAAACAACATGACGCCTTGCTGTATTCTGACATATTGCAGACTACAAGCAGTACCTCCATGGAGGAGGGAATCAAACCTATTTTTGGAATAGATCTGCAGTACTGTTGCACCAAACCTAGCATCACCCTAGCCTGGATATCCAGAGAGTAATGCTTGGTGAATGTATGGACTGTTTTCCAGGTGGCTGCTTGCATATTTCTAAGGTAGGAATATCCCTGGCAGCAGCCAGGAAGCAGCTGTACCTCTAGTAGAGTGAGCCCTCAGGCCTGAGGGTGGTGTTCTACCAATTTTTCATAGCAGAATTGTATACAAGAGACAATCTACCTGGCAATAGATCTTTTAGTGGCAGGTTTGCCCACCTGACCTCTCTCCATATGTGAGGAACAACTGGAGGGACTCAAACCTGTGACCCTTGAGTGCGCTCTATAGTGAGTAGCTAAGGGCCTTTTAACATCCAAGCTGTGCAACCTCCCTCCAGAGCAGGAATGGTCGGGTGAAAAACAGGGAGAGACATAGACTGATTAAGGTGGAAATCTGAAACCACCTTAGCAAAACTTCCTGTTAGTTCTTAGGACCACTTTATCTCTATGGAAAGAGATGAAATCAGGCTCCACTGACAGGGCTTGTAATTCACTGATATGCCTGGCAGAGGTAATGGCTACCAAAACACACAGTTTTCCAAGTCAAGTACTTAAGCTCTGGAGGACAAAGGCTCAAAGGGTGGTTGCATAAGCCAAGCAATGCAAACATTAAGGTCCCAAGCAGGAACAGGGTCCCTAAAGGGGATTGGTGTGCAGTAATCCCTTGAAGAACTTATAAAACACAGGATGGGTTGACAGAGGAGAGGGCTTGCCTACTGACAAGAAGGCTGAAACAGCTGCCAGATGCACTTTAAGTGTAGCTGGCCTAAGTCCCAAGCCATTAAGATGAACCATATAGTCCAGGACTCAGGCAACCAAGCAGATTCTGGAGAAATATGCTTATTAGAGCCCCAAATAGTGAACCTTTTCCATTTGGAGTTGTAAGTCTTTCTAGTGGAAGGCTTCGAGAAGCCTTAAGGATATTCAGAACCCCTTGAGAAAGGTGTAGATCAGCAAACTCTAACTCTTCAAGAGCCATGCCTTGAGATTGAGAGATTTGAGGTTCGGATACCAAATCCTCCCCTGAGACGATGTCAACAGGTTGCAATTCCTGGGAAGAGACAGGGAAGGTGGACTGTTATACAGCAATAGTGGGTACCAGGGCTGTCTGGCCCAGTCTGGAGTGATCAGAATCACTTTGCATGGTTGAGACCTGATCTTGGCTAGCACTTTGAACAGGAGAGGGAAGGGGAAGCATACAGGAACTTCCTTCCCAATTCAGAATCAGAGCATCCAGGGGACTGAGCCCAAGACTGGGGTCTGCAACAAAGAGAGGAAGTTGGTGATTTTCTGGGGCTGCAAAAGATCTATCTGTGGAGTGCCCCATCTCGAGAAAATCACTTCAAAACTAGGGGACCTAGGTCCATTCATGATGGCCCTGGATATCCTGCTGAGAGCATCTGCTAGGACATTGTCTTTCCCTGGGAGATGAACTGCTATCAGAGAGGTTTGCAGGGATAGGCCAGAGACCACAACTTCATTGCTTCTGTGCACAAGGCTATAGATACAGTGCCTCCTTGCTTGTTGATGTACCACATTGTGGTGGTATTGTCTGTTCTGATCTGTACCACCTTGTTCTGTACAGATTTGGAAAATGATTGCAGTGCCAGAAAAACTGCTCTGAGTTCCAAGAGATTGATGTGAAGCAGAGATTCTTGAGGTGACCACAGCCCTTGGGTGGTAAAATCCTCCAAGTGGGCTCCCCAGCCCAGCAGGGAGGCATCTGTGGTGAGTATCACTGAATGAGACTGAGAGACAAAAGAACTCCCTGTCTCAAATTGTCCTGATCCTGCCACCATTGCAAAGCATGGATCAGGGTTCGAGTCACTGGGACTAGTTTGTGGGAATCCTTTCCTTGGGACCAGAAGGCTCTTATGTGGAACTGAATGTCCCTCATCTGGAATCTTGCCCCTGGACCACTGCTGTAGAGGCTGCCATGTGGCCCAGGAGCTGCAAGAAATGCCTTGCTGGTCAAGACACCTGAAAGGTGAATGAAGAGGCCAGTTCCATAAGGGTCCTTACCCTGTCCTGGGAAGGAAGGCTTTTGCTTTATTGTATCTAGCTCTGCCCCTATAAAGGTGAGGAGCTGTACTGGCTCGAGAACTGACTTTGGAAGTTGAGAAGGAATCCTAACAAGTGAGCACTTGCTGAGTTATTTGCAGATGTGACTTGACTTGGTCTGAAGACTGGCCCACTATGATCCAGTCGTCCAAGTATAGAAATATGGAGATCTTTTTCTCCTTAGGAAAGCAACCACTACTGCCAGGCACTTTGTGAACACCCTTGGGGCTGATGTTAGGCCAAAGGGCATTGCTCTGAATTGATAGTAGCCTGAGGCAACTCAAACCTTTTTTTTGTTATTCATTTTACTTTATTGGCATATCCATTACATGTGCAGTGAACAAACATTAAGCTGGTGAAGATTTACAGGATAATCATAGATGCACTATATACTATTAACCAGCCTATACTATTAGTACATTCATGCCTATAAAAATTAGCTAAACACTACTCCACCACAGACCTCCCACCCCTCACCCATTATTTATTTAATTAAAACAGCATTCACCGTAATGAACCCAGTCAAACTTTCTGAATGGGGATACCTCTATAGGTGACTCCCAGAGCCATGATGTCAGGGATGTATCTAGAAGACCCCACTGGGAGTAATAACCACTGGCTATTACTCATCTTGGCGATGTAGGTTCTACCTAACCAGCAAGTGTAACTTCTTTGTACCATTAAGCCCGAGACGGGTGGAAGTATCCTTCAGTGTCTCAGTATAACAGCTTTTGCAGAGGCTGATATTATGGCCATATACAGTTTCTGCTGTTTGGACATATCGCTATTAAAATTATTCAACAAACATATTTTGGATGTAAAAAACATCCAGGTCTACCTCTTGTGATAGAGAGACATGAATTGCCCTCCAGAGGGGCTGAATCTTAGCACAATCCCACAGTACATGATATATATAGCTGCCTTCCTCCCACATCTGGTACATGCAGATTGTGTTAACCTGCCCATTCTATATAGTTTTGTAGGGTATAATACATATTATATATAATGTAAAACTGCTGAAGCCTGTATCTATCTTGTCTAATATTCTTATATGTATTAAACCATATGCTTCCATGTGTCCCTATCCTCTGCTATTCCTAATCTATGTGTCCAATAATAACTAACACCATTTGGGAGGTTGTCATCAAACCGTTGCAATGCACCATAGATTCCAGAAATAGAATGGGGCTGGTCAGCTATCTTAACTAAATCTACTAGTTAACTCTAATATCTGCCCGGCCTCCTTTTTATTAAGATGGGCTTTGATTGACTCAGAAACTTGTCAGAACTTGAAGTATTGTCCCTTTATTTCTGGAAGCTTGATACATGCCCACTCATATGCTACTAACTTACCCTGAGGAGCTAAGTCTCCAACTTTAGGCCTCTAGCTGATTTCCAGAACCCAGGCAAAATTGGTGCCCGTTGTATTAAGAAATGAATATTCTGTATCAACATTTGTTCTAGTGAAGTACTGCCAGCTGACCCTTAGAAGATTTTGGTCTGCTGTAAGGCTCTTTAATGACCAACCAATAGGGGTGTCCTCAACAATCTTGGGAGAAGTTTAATAGTAGTATAACGCGATCGTGCATAATGATATCCTATGTTTCCTAACTAGGTCTCTTTCAATAAAATCAAAGAGGTGTACAAGGGTGCAATGACGAGGTTGTATTTGGTTTAAACCAATGAACCATTACTTATGTGTGATGCAATGTAATACTTATAGAAAGATGGAAGAGCCCCTCCTTCTCTCTAGGGCCTGTAAGTTTCTATACGCTTTCCTAATGGCTTTCCTTTCCATAGGTATGTACTAAGCATCTTTCTTAGATTCACAAACCAGACTTTGGGCAAATAACATCCCAGCATATTTAGAGGATATATAACCCTAGGCAGTATATTCATTTTTACCATTTCTATTCTGGCCCATAACGACAGGGCAAAAAATCCATCTATTTAGATCTTGTTTGATGGTTTTAAGGAGGCTACCAAAATTTTCCTTGACCATTGAACTTATTCTCTCATAATTTTAACACCAAGGTATGTCAATATCCTTGATTCCCAAGTCAGGCCAAGCTCCTTCGCTATATTGGGGTAACATCTATTGTTCAGTGGGAAAGGTTTGTCTTGGAGGGGTTGACTTTATAGTTGGAGACTCTAGAAAATTTAGTTATTTCTCTTAGTATTTCTGGAATACCAGTGTCCGGTTCTTCTAAATGCATCAGAAGATCATCTGCATATGCTGAAATGAGATATTGCCTACTCCCCAACTCAATTCCTTTGATCACTTGTGATGCCTGCAATCTACGAATCAAGGGTTCAAGATATAAATTAAACAGAAGTGGAAAAGCGGGCATCCTGTCTTGTGCCCACGTTAAAGGAAAGGGGAGACAATATGCCATTACACCATACATGAGCCGTAGGGGCATTGTATAGAACTCGAACCTAATCTAGGAACTCCTTAGGCAATCAAAGTTATCTAAACACGAAAAGAAAGTCCTAAGACACTCGATCGAATGCCTTTTTGGCATCTAGTGCCAATAATGCTGCTGGGTATTGTGCACCTTAGGATGTATAATTAAGGATGAATCTTACGTAGATGATCACTGGATAGCCTTCCATTCATGAATACTTGTTCATCACTAACCATGCTACTCATGAATGGACTCAACCAATTTGCTAATATTTTAGCTAATATTTTGATATCGACATTCAACAGCGATATTGACGATAACTGCCCATCAGCATGGGGTCCCGGCCAGGTTTGGGATTGAGAGTAATGAGTGCCTCTAGGAAGGACAGATCAGAGATACCTTCACTGAACCAAAATTGTACACTTTAGTTATAATTGGGCATATTATATCCACATAGGTCTTAAAGAAGTTAGTGGTTAGCACATCCTGCCCTGGGATTTATCTCCGCTAACTGTGAAACTGCAACCTTCACCCCTGCCTCTTGGATCGGGCTCCTAATTGGCTCACACTAATATTCGCTATCTTGGTTAGGGGACAGAGCTTAAAACTTCTGGATTTCTATAGAGGTGGGTTTATTTTTAAATCAACTGAATGCATAATAGAAAATAATCTTTAAAAGTGGCCACAATTTCTTTTGGTTCTTTTACCATATTATCCCACCTCTTTACATATTGCAGCCACAACTCAATTTGAATTTAGTTGTTTTAATCCAATGTACAAATTTACCTGCCCTCCTCCTGATTCTAAATATTTTATCTTTGTTCTATGTAAAGTAGCTCTGCTTTCTGCATCATTACAGAATATTGGGCTTGTAACTGATGCAGCTTAATCCAGTCGAGCTCATCAGAGTGCTTTGTGATGCTATTCTCCTCATTTCTAATGGCTATTGTGATCTCTTCCAAGTGCATCTTGGATTTTCTAGCCCTGGTGCCGATATCCGGATGCACTCTCCCTAAGCCCACATTTTCAATGCTGCCCACACAATGTCTATATTCTGACCTAATTTAAATTAGTATCTATAAAATGTGTCATAAACGTCTTTTATTTGCTCCTGAATGAATGTCGCCCCAGTAATTGGTTATTAAACCTTCACCTGAAGTCCCTCAACCCCTGTGCCAGTACCCACTTGATGAAAACTGGGAGTGGTCTGATATGACTCTGTCATTAATTCCGCCTCTACGACAGAGGAAGAATACTCATGCTGATTAAAAATAATCAATTCTAGAACCTGTTTTATGCGGAATAGAAAAAGGTATATTGCCTCATCCCCCATTCATCAGTCTCCAGACATCGATCAGGCCTAGATTATCCATGACTTCTCTTAAGGCTCGCTGTGCAGGGAGAAACCCACACGCCTATTCTCCGGCCTGGTCTAAATGTAACTGTGTTGTGATATTCCAGTCCCCCTATTAGCAAGGTGGAGGAAGTGAAACCATTCAGAGCCTCTATTATTTGCATAAAAATTGTGGAGAGTCTGTATTTGGGCCATATACTGATCCAATAACTACCTTCACTGAGACTAAAGTTCCACTAGGAAAATGTATCGCCTTGTGTATCCCATATCTCCCTTTTAATTGGAAGGAGTCCTCCTATGAAATATTATAGCCCTCCACCTTTATTGGAGGAAAAGCCAGCTCCAAAGTTTGGCCCACCACTGTTTAACAAATAGTTGAGTATCCTCTCTAGGAAGGTGTGTTTCCTGCAGACACACAACGCCTGCTTTAAGAGTTGAGAGGTGTTTCAGTACAATCTGTCTCTTACATCTGTCTCTAGCACCCTTAATATTCCAACTTACCAAATTAATAACTCCTGTCATGACCCTTAGAATTCAAAATAATACCCAATTGTGATCTTCCCCACTGTATTAGGGTTCTGTTAAGCTTGTCCCCGACTGTTATGTTCTACAAGTGTGAATGCTGTTGCCTTCAATCCCCATTCTCCCCCCATACCCCGAACTACCTCCAGTTCCAATAACTACACCACAACTTCACTATGTCGAGGTGATGTTCATTTCAACCTAGGTTCCAGCCATCCCACCCCCAACCCCATCTTTTCTCTAATTCTATAATCTAAGCCCTTGTAGAGTATTCAATGATATGAGAAACATGCTACATAACAAAAATATTCATCCTAATAATGGAAACAAATCAGCCTTCCAATATTTACACTTCCTCCATTATGACAAATTTCCATACATTAATTAACTATTAAAATCAAAACTTTCTATGGTCCATGGCCCTCTAGTGGGGAATACGTTCCTGTTAAAGTCCCTTTAACCATGTCGAAAAGAAAAATCTCATAGTGCAGAAACTAAGCAAAATATCCCATATTAACTCTAAACAAAATGCCCCACATTGTATGCACTTTCCTGTAACTTTTAAAACATGTAACAAAGTCAATATAATCATTTCAGTCCTTGTTATCTATTATTATGGACGTATCTCTCTGAGGACCGCTAGCTGTCACTGCTCCCCGATCTACATTATCAGTGCCTGAAAACCAAAAGTAAGCAAGTCTTGTACTTAACGGATCTCCGTTTTCAGTCAAACTCATCCTTCCTAGGCCATTTGCACCACTTTTTTTTTTTTTATTAAACTTGGATGGGAAAGTCACCAGGGCTCATCTGGAGAGCGATCAAACTGTAGCCAAGCTCTGACGATCCGCACCATCTAGGCAGTTCTCTTTGACAACACGAGCTCCATCAATTACAGCTTCTCAGCCACGCTCCCTCCATTCCACTGTGCTCCATTCAGTTCCTCTTGGCTCCCGGCATTGAAAAAAACAAAAGAAAAAGCGACACTTCAACCTCGAACCTCCAGGGTTTGTGTCAAACTCACTGTCCTCATATGGCACTGGACATGAATCAAATTAAATACTTCAGCGTGGAAAAAGTCTGCTGCAGCTTGATCCTGTTCACAACATTCTCCTTGCTGACACCGAGCGAGGCACATCTCAAGCAAGCACAAAACAGTCTGAGGAGGTCAATCCCCTTCCTGTCAGTCCTCTTTCAATTAAAACAGCTATTTAGCGTCACAAGATTAGTACACGGCTGCCCCCATAATCATTTAAAAAGCTCTGGCAAGGCATTTTAAGTTCTCCTTGAACCGCCTCAACTGAGTCGTAGTATTGCCACTGATCTTTAATCTTGACCTGGAGCAGCGCTGGGTATCGGACTCGAACTGCACACCTGCTGCCACCAACTTTGAAACTATGGGATGTAGGCTCTGTCTTTTAAGGCGTACAGTGTGGGAGATCATGGGTAATTCTAATCTTTCTTCCCTCCAAAGCAACGCCCTGAAGCGATTTGACCTTATTTAAAATATATTGTTTGTCAAAAAATTCAGCAGCTTGCAAATTATCGGACGGGGGGGGCTCAAGGACAGGAGGGAGAAGAAGCAATCTATGTGCTCTTTCCACAACATAACTGCCGTTTGGAGGTGGGCCGTAATTTTTTCAAAGAGCTTCTGAACAAATAAAATAGTCAGTCAATCCCTCTTCTTTTAGTGAATACCAAGAATAATAAGATTATTTCTTCTACTCCTGCCCTCGAGATCTTCGAGCTTTTCTTCCATTTTCTTGATTCTTTTGTTGAGGGAGGCTCTTTCCAAATCGTGTTTATCTGCTTTAAGTTCCAAGGTTTTAATTTTAATTTCGTTATCCCCACTCTCATTTCGACTGTTTCCAGTGCTGTTTTAAAGCATTGTATTTCTGCATAGATCTCATCCACTGAGTATTGCAGCGGGGTGAAAATTTCCAGAAACCTATCCTCTGTTAATGCAGATGGCCCTGGACTGGATTTAGTAGGTCCCTGATGTGGCCTCTCGGCCTGTTCTTTCTCTCAGGTGAGGGAGGCGGAGTATGTTTTGCCGTTTGTTTTTAACAAAAGCTTCCATTTCGAAAAGCTTTACAGTCTTTGGAGGTTACTCGGTCTTTCACTCGCCAATATCTATTGATTAATCCTTATTTACTCCACTTCAAGGCTGGTATATGCGGGTTGTAGATGGAGCTGATGGAGAAGCTACTCTTCCTAGGCTGCCATCACGTGATCTCCAGGCAACTCAAACCTGAGGTACTTTCTGTGGGAGCACCTGATGTGAATGCGAAAATAGGCATCTTTGAGGTCCAGGGAGGCAAGCCAGTCCCTGGCCTTAGAGAGGGCAGAATTATTACCAGAGTCACCATTTTGAATTTTGGTTTTAAAAGGTGCTTGTTCAGATATCTTAGATCCAGGATGGGCCACCATTCTCCTGTCTTTTGGGGTTAGTAAGTACCTGGAGTACAATCCTTTGCCCCTGTGTAGGGTAGGAACACTTTCTGTGGCTCTGAGAGCCAGGAGGAAGAAACCTCTGCCTCTAGGGCAAGGGTCTCTGATGGATTTGCAGGTGGAAAGGATCTGGTTCTCATCTTGAGAAATTTTTGAAGCTGAGAACCAGTCCCTGGCTTACTACTCCAGGACCCACTTGTCTGATGTCAAAGACTTCCAGTCCTGGACAAAGTAAGACAGCCTGCCCCCTACAGGTATTGAGAATCGGCCCGGCAGACCCATCTGAGTGTCTGCTTGGCAGAGGATTTAGGCTGAGGGGTGAAAGCAGGCCTGCACATTCCCTTCTGCCTCTCCCTCTGAAGAACCCTCTGAGCATAAGCAGAAGAGGAGGCCTGGGCTTGGCAAAAGGCCTTTGAAGGGCCTGCCCCTGCCCTGGAATGCTGTCTCTGAGGAGTGGCTTGCCTTTCTTTGGCCTAAACACTCCCTGTAGGTGGTCCTGTACTCGTCCATCTTCTTCATGTAGTTCTCGGTCTGCTCCCCAAACAGAGAGTTACCAATGACAGGGAAATCCATGGCCTTAGCCTGGGTATCCTGTGATAGGCTAGTACATCTGAGCCAAGCCATCCTCCGAAGGGCCACAGATGTAGCCATGACTCTAGATGAAACATCATTGAGTCCACAGCAGCATGAAATTGCACCTTGGATGCCTTAATCCCATCCGTAGCCACCTGCTCCAGCTCCTTGGCAAGCTGGTCAGGGGCCTGTTTAGCAGAGCCAGCACAGTGTCCCACCTGGACTTCTGGTATCTAGCTGTGTAGGCCATATAGTTAGCCTGCCTGAGTCCCAAAGATGCTGCCATGTACTGCTTTTTGCCATGGCATCAGTCTTCCTGGAGTCCTTATCTGGGGTGTGAAGCCAAGGGAATATTTGCCTTATCACAGGCAGCAGCCTGCACTACCAACATGGCTGCATTGCTGGGAAAGAAACCCGTGTCAGAGCCTAAAAGGGTATACCTCTTGTCCATTCTTCTGTCTACAGGAGGTATGGAATTAGAGTCTCTAGAATTTTAAATGTCTGTTTCCCAAAAGATTTATGGTGGGAATAGACAATCTCCTGGACTCTGGGATGTCCATCATCTCAACAAAATCAGGCTCCTCCTGATCCTCTACTGCTTCTTCCACTGGAAGCTTGAGGTTTCAGCCACTTTCTTGTAAAACATAAAGTGGGAAGGGACTCAGAAAGCCTAGGAGGAGAAACACCTGAAGGTCTGTCTGGGAGATGTCCGAGTCAATAGGCACATCCAGACTTTCATAATCACCATCATCATCATTATCCTCATACTCTCTCTTCCTCCTCCTCCGGTTCATAAAACTCTTCTAAAGTATAATCCGAACTGGAGGAACCGACCGAACGGAGCCCCTGACAGATGGTGCCTGTTCGTCCGGAACCGAGTTAGTGATTGAACTATCCTGGCTATTTCATCAGCGGTCAAGAAAGAATTTGTGGATCCGAACTAGATGATTTTTCCCTTCTTTTTCTTTTAACGGAACCGTCTCCTTAGAATCGGCTCTCTTTTGCCGAAGAAGTTTCTCCCTGGTCAGAGGCACTCCTTCTGGTTCGGTCGGAACCGAACCGGGCTAGGCCATCCTGGTCAGTGGACTTCTCAGCCTCCCTTTCCCTCAGTCTACCTACTCTTTTATCCAGGGTAGCTTTGGGAAAACTTTTACAAATTTGGCAGTCTGAATCGAGGTGGTCAAACCCCAGACAATAAAACAGGTGGTGTGGGATCAGCCTTAGCAAAGGCTTCCCCACACACACAGTGTTGAAACCCAGTGGGCCCGTTTTTTCTTGGGTTTCTCAGACATAGCCAATCCTATCCAAAACTTACCCTTTTCTGCAATCCACCAGGCAAGACACCCCACTGGTCCTGACAGTGTTACGGGTCTTGGGGAAAATGTAATTAAATCCATTTTTTTAGAACTGATATGGACCGTTACACTCTAATAAATTCAAAAGCTAATCTGATCGGTTCAAACCAAACTGAGCCAATGTTTACAAGTTCCACACAGAAACTAAATGCAAAACCTATCTAGTACTCACGGTACCACAGACAGAGACTTAAACCGACAGGTTCAGTAGAAGAAATTCGAGAAACCGAGTGAAAAATGACACTTTAACCGACTTTTTGAACCGAGTGAAGGAGAAATCTCCGGAGCGACTGTTCAGTGAGGCAGAGTAAAGAATCTGATGGTTGGAGTTTAAACAACAGCAGACAGAGGCTTCAACCAAGCTCCGCTGAAGCGTTCCATGCTGGCCATGGAAAGTTTAATCTTTGTTCTCTCTGGCAGTTGAAAGGCAGGACCTAACTGCAATAGTCAGAATGCAGCAAGACTTCATGTTGTTTGAAAAGGGTATTAAGCTGGGAGCATGGAGCAGGAAGCGTGGAGTGTGCATTCATGGCTTTAAGGCAGAGGGAGCTGTGGCCAACCTGTATACTGCAGCAACTGAGGTAATGGGCCTTGAGGATGGAGCATGAGGACATAGTGTGCCTCTCCTTGTAAGCAGAGGGAGGCTGTGGACAAGCTGAGCACGCTGCTGCTAATGGAATAGGGACAGAGCAAGAGCCCCCAAAAACAAATGCCAAGGAGAAGCAGAGAAATGGTGGCAGCTGAACCAGGAGAGAGGATCAGGACCAAGAAAAGCACGATGAGGCAAACCAGGAGCAGCTGGGGGGCAGAGATGCACAGGACTGGGAGTACAAGAGGAGTGGGGAAACAAAGCAGGGACTGAGCAAGAGGAATGGCACCCCAGAGGAGAGAGAAAGCCAGAGGACAAGAGTGGAGAGCCAAAGGAAAACTGGTAGGCATATGAAAAGAGAAACACAGTGGAAAAAGGCGCAGCTCGCTGATGCAGGAGCCTGGGAGGAAAGCAGCATGCAGGACAGTGGAGTAAAGGCGGATGTGACCCAAGTATCACGAGCAGATGGGCGCCTGCAGGTGTGAGGAGCCAGGACGGAAACAGGGGCAAGGTCCTGAGGAGGAAACAGGGAACAGAAAAAGGAGTCACAGGCAGCAACTGCCATGGTTGGGCAGTAACCCCATAAACACCAGTAGTCCGTGGAAGGGGAAACAGAGCAGGCAGAAACAGAAGGGGGAAGCAACAGCACAGCAGTATAGGCAAGGAAACAGGACGAGCCAAACTATGAGGAAAATGGCAAACAAAACACAACAGGACAGAACAATGGAGAGAGAGCACAGGAGAACAGCAGAGGAAAGGGTGGAGAGGCACAAAGATGGAGCGAGGGTAAGACACAGGAGACAAAATGAAGGGCTAACCAGAACCAGAAAAGCAGCAGCCAGCCACACCTCTTTTCCTCAAAAGCAGACCTGCTTGAGAATGCAAAATACAGTATCAATCAGGTCCATAAGGCTGCAGGTATGCATGTCACTGGTGAGACACCCCTCCTTCCCTAGAAACTTTAGAAAGTTTTGTGACCCCAGGACAGCATGCAAAAAAAAAAGGACTGAGAATTTGTACACATGCCACCCGGTTCCTGCTACCCCAGCTGGTCTGCTTGTACACCGTGGCGTGCCAGACATATCAGTGGCTGTGCCCTGCAATGAAGGGCACTCCCTGATTGCGGCAGCAAATTTTCAAAGTTGGGGGCATGCTTCAAAACCGCTGCCATAGACAGCATGCTCATTCATTGGTGCCAAAACAGACAAGCCCAAAAAGCAGTGACTGCACTGGCCACAATACTGCCACACATCTGAAAACTGCTACTGGCACAAGATGCAACAAGATCAAGGAGGAGAGAGGTGATATGATTGAAACATTCAAACATCTTAAGGGGCAGTAACAAGGTGAAATAGTCTAACATGTTTCAATGTAAGAAAAATAGCAGGACAAGAGGATACAGCATAAGAGTAGAGGAGGCCGATTAAAGGAGTAATGTGAGGAAGTTCTTCACAGAAAGGGTGGTGGATGCATGGAATGGCCTACCTCAGGAAGTGGTGGCTATGAATACAGTGCAGGGCATGGGATAGGCTTGTGGGAGCAATACAGATGAGTATGAATAGATAGGCCATTGACAGAGCAAGGCGATGGCACATTCATAAGGTAGAAAAAGAAATGGGCAGACTGGATGTGCCTTGCTGTCCTTATCTGCGTCAATTTCTATGTTTCTGTGTTTTCTAAAATGTTTCTTGCACGTGCATGCAAGCAAACATAAAATGTGTAAAAGCAGAACCTCAATGAGATATTGCCTGTTAGCCAGGCTATCCAGGGTAAATAATTGTACATTATAAAATGTAACAGCTGAACCCCACGGAAAATGAGATATTGCATTTCAGGTAGCCTTACCTGGGTAAATACACTGCAAAATGTGTAAAAGCAGGACCCACTGAAAAGAAGATATAGCACCCCACTGTGCTATCATGGGTAAACACAGTGTAAAAATGTTTAAAAGCAGAACCCCACTAAAAGCATAATATTACATCTCAGTTGAGCTATCCTGGCCATATACATACTATAAATGGGAAAATTCAGGACATAGATATACAGAATTTGACAGCAGATAAGGTTCTGTTGGCCCATCTGGTTTGCCCATTCCTCCTTCCTACACTATTACCACAGACTGTACAATTTGTCCCCCCTTCCATTCCACTATAGTTCCTTATGCTTATCTCATGCATTCTTGAACCCAACTGCTGTTTCTCCCACCACCACCACCACTGGAAGGCTGCTTTAAGAATCTAAAAGAGACCCTCGAGTGTGGCACAAGACCTACAGGGGAAGGAAACAACCCTGGTGAGGGACCCAATCATTAAGGGGTAGAAGTGGGGAGGAAGGAGATTTAGGTAAGAGATGCCTGCCTGGTGCCATGGCTTGGATGGAGGGAGCGATCCTCAGGATCTCAGGAACAGCTGCACAAGGGGAGGGAGCAGGATGTCATTGCCACCTGGGGAAAAATGACTTGGCTGGGAATGAGACATAGAACAGTACAGGAGGAGTCGGTAACCTTCTTGGAGGTGCTGCCTGTCTATGGCAAGGATAATGCTAGGGTACTCCACACCATGGGATTCAAAGAATGGTTGAAAAACTGGTGTGGGTTCAGAGACTTGCTTCCTTGGGGACTGGGGAGTCACCTGGAGGGATGCAGGCCTATACTGGCGCGAATGTCTGCATTTGTCTAGGAGAGGAAATAGGATCCCAGGTGATAGGTTTAAATGCTTCATTAGCAAGCATTTAAACTAGCCGGGGGTACTGAAAAGGAACATGGAAACCCCAGTCTCCCCACAAAACACAGTAATTAGTGAGGCAAACACGAAGGTAGAGAAGTCATTCGTGAGCAGGATGGGGTAAATGCAAAAAGGGCAAAGGCAGTGAGGACAGGGATGGGGCTAAAAGGGTAAGGCCACAAAAATGGAGGGTGATCAGTACCAATGCCCATAGTCTGTGTAACAAGCTCCCTGAACTAGTGGCCTTGATGGAAGAGGAATGCCTGGATATTGAGGCAGTCTAGGAAACATGGTATACAGAGAACCATGACTGGGATGTCAACATACCAGGATACACAATCTACAGGAGGGACAGGAGGGTAAAGAGGAAGAGTAGCAACTCTCTATGTAAGGGAAGGGATTAAGGCAGCAGAACTAAAGAGTAAACATGAAGTAGATGAGTCACTATGGGTGACCCTAGAGACAGGAAATGGCACCATAATCCACATGGGAGTTGTGTACAGACCACCATCTCAGCGGAGAGAACTGACAACGAAATGATAGAAAGCATCCTTAAAATGGCAGAAAAGGGGAGATATTGCTAATGGGGACCTGAATATACCAGATGCTAACTGGAGCACCTTTGCTGCAGGCACATCCAGGAACAGGATCAGTCCTGATGCCCTACAAGGGCATGCCTCAGACATTTAGTGTTGGAACCCACTCGGGAGGGAGCAGTCTTAGACGTGGTACTGTCAAATGGGGAAGGAGAAAGGATCTCTGATTTAGAAGTGGGTAGCCATCTGGTAACAAGCAATCACCGAACAGTGTGGTTCACAATAAACACATCCGTAGAGTCAAGCCATACAAAAGCAAGGGTACTGGATGTCAGGAGGGCTGATTTTGGGAAAATGAAGAGTACCTCAGAAAAGCACTAGCAAATGGGCAAGAAGAGGGTGGAGGAACAATGGGGAATAATCAAAACTGCCATCACAGAGGCAACAAGCCTTTGTGTGAAACAAATCATTAAAACAAACAAGGAAAAAAACACTATGGTTCTCAAAAGAGGTCGCAGGGAAGGTTAAGGAGAAAGGATAGCATTCAGGAAATATAAGGAAACACAAAAGGAGCAGGACAGAGAACTTTATCAGTAAAAGCAGAAGGATGCAGGGAAGGCAGTCAAAATAGCAAAGGCCCAAACCGAGGGAAAGATAGCCAATTTTGTTACAAAGGGGGATAACACCTTTTATAGGTACATTAAGGAACGAAGAAAGACCAAGGGAGGATATGGAGACTTAATAAAGGGAGGGAATGTGGACAAAGGGTGACAGTGAAAAGGCAAGGATACTGAATGAATATTTCTGCACAGTATTCAAAACAGAAGAGGAGGGTAAGGTACATAAACCTAACAAGAGAAATACTCTGGATAGGGGGCTTGATAGCAGTCCATTCACAGAAGAAAGGGTTTTGAAAGAACTCTTGAAACTGAGGGTGGACAAAGCAATGGTGCTGATTGGATTCACTCCAGAATTCTAAAAGAACTAAGGGTAGAACTAGTGACACAACTGACTACCTCTTTAACAAATCATCTGAGTACTGCATGCAGTTCTGGAAACCCCATTTCCACAAAGACATAGACAGAGTGGAGGCTGTTCAGAGGAGGACACCACAATGGTGCAGGGTCTGCACCAGAAGACATACGAAGAGAGACTAAAGCAGCTAATATGTATACCCTTGAGGAAAGGAGGAGAGGGAATTAACAAAGTCCAAGAAGGTAGCATCTTTCAGGAAAAAATGTGCAAGAACAAGGGGCACAATTTGAAGATGGGGGACAGCTCAGAGGTAATGTTAGAAAGTATTTTTTCACGGAGAGGGTTGTGATGTATGGAACAGCCTTCTGAGGAGGTTGTGGAGTCAAGAACAGTTGGAGAATTCAAGAATGCATGGGACAGATATAAAGCAATTCTAGTGGGGGTAGGAGTAAAAAGCTGTTGGCTAACTAGAATCTGCAGCTTATCCAACAGGTAAGGAAATGGGCAGACTAGGTGGGCCAAGCGGTCCTTATCTGCCTCAAATTCTATGTTTCTATGTAATGCATCACTCTTTCTGTGAACTAGTTCCTCACATCTCTCCTAAATCTACTCCCACCCCAACTTCATAGCATATCATCTTTTCTTGAGCATCTTTTCTTCTAAAACAAATGTCTCTCCTGTACCTTATTTACCTCTGTAAGGTACTTAAAGGTCTCGATCTCCCTCCTTTCTTTCCTCCAGGGTATACATACTGAGGTTCTGTAGTCTCCCCTCATATTGTTTTTGATGCAGACCCTGCACCATTTTAGCTGCCCTCCTCTTGACCACCTCCACTCTGTTTGTGTTCTTCTGAAGATGCAGTCTTCAGAACTGGACACATTACTCTAGTTGAGGGTCTTACCAGTGATCAACATGGAGGCAACACCAGCTCCATCTTTCTGCTGGTGATACCCATCCCTATGCACCCCAGCATCCCATTAACCCTCCTTAACTGCCTGGCCATCTTTAGGTCATCCTGTATGACTACTCACAGGTTAATTTCCTGCTTGGTGGTTGTTAATACCACTCCACCCATTCTGTACTGTGCCCTGGGGTTTCTGTGCCTTATGTGCATTATTTTGCACCACAAAGAAAATGTGATATTGCATCTCAGCTGGCATGTCCTGGGTAAATACACTCTACAAATGTATAAAGCAGAACCCCACTGAAAATGAGGTGTAGCATCTCTGATGTGCCATCCTGGATTAATACAGTGTAAAAATCTGTGAAAGTAGGACCACAATGACATATTGCATGTTAGTTGGACCATCCTGGGTAAATACATTGTAATAGTAGGTAACAGTAGGACACCACCAAAAATGAGATATTGCATACTAGCTGGTGTATCCTTGGTAAATGCACTGTAAAAGTGTATATAAGCAGGACCATACTGAAAATAATTTTTACTTGATACTTGGCTGTCCTGGGTAAATACATTGTAAAGATTTGTAGAATCAGGACCCCACTGAAAATGAGATGTAGCATCTCAGGCGGGCTATCCTGGATAAAAACATTGTAAAATGGGTAAAACAGGACACCACTGAAAAGAGGAGATTGCACCTCTGCTGGGCTGTCTTGGGCACATACACTGCAAAATGGGTAAAAGCAGGACCTTACTGAAAACAAGTTATTACCTCTCAACTGGGCTAGCCTGGGTAAATACACTGTAAAAACTGTTAAATGCAGATCTTACTGAAATTTACATATAGCATCTCTGCAGAACCCTATGAAAATGAAGTATCTCATCTCGCTAGTCTCTGTGCATAAAATGTAAAAGTGGTTAAAAGCAGGACCCCACTGAAAACAAGATAGTGCATCTCTGCTATGTCACATGGACAAATACAGTGAAAAAATGTGTAAAGCAGGGCTTCACAGAAAATTAGCTGTAGCATATTTTGCTGTTCTATCTGGGATAAATATATTGTAGAAAAGTATAAAAGCAGGACCCTGCTGAAAATGAGATATAGCATATTTATTTATTTAGTTATTTATTTATTGAATTTTGATGACTGGGTAGGCCTATTGGGCCCAAAGGTCCCTTTTCAGGGCGACCGGAGTTACAGGACTAGTAGGAAGCACAATTATTATAGACGAGATTATTGCATTTAAACAGGTGAATATCTATATCTAGCAATGACATATTGCATAGCATGTTACAAAGATTAGCAAAGTGAAACTAAGGAGGAGAGCCATAGCAGCACCTGGGTCACAATTACCCTAATAGAGTATTTTTGGAGGAGAACCCGTAGAGAAGGGTTGGGGTTCCCAGCTCAGGTTGGAGTGAGGTAAGTGCTCAGGTAGTAAGGTAGTGTGGAAGTGTCAGGTAACATAGCAATGGCATTGACTCGTGGCAAGCATGTGTGCCTTTGAGTCTTGTTAGAAGCTCTTGAGTGATGGAGCTTCCTGAACCTCAGGAGGAAGGCTGTTCCATAGGGAAGGCAGTGTGGGAAAAGGGCATGCCCTGTCTTGGTCCTAACCCTAGGGACTTGAGAAGAGTTTGGCCGAGGTCCGTGAGGTTGCGAGGATTTCGCTTGGTAGTTATGAGCCCTGCGAGGCTTGGGGAGGTGCTGGGCTAATTAGCTTATGTGCTAGGCAGAGCACTGGGTACCTGAGACAGGCTTTGAATGAAGGCCAACTGAGAAGTGCTGGAGAGTCACAGTGGTGGCTCCTAGAGTGGGACTGAGTGGCAAACCGGACTACCTTGTTGTTCAAGACCTGTAACCTATTGAACTCGAGCCTGGCCATTCCCTGAAGTATCGGGCAGCATAGGTGAGTGTTAGGAGAAGGACACTCAAGACAATGGCAGTCCTGGCTTCAGGGATCAGTTGATCCTTGAGACGATAGAGTGTACCAAGTTTACCGTGAATGACTTTGGTGACTTGGTCAACATGTTGTTTTAGAGTGAAACCTTGGTCCAAAGTAAGGCCAAGGTATTTCAGGAGGCAACCACTTCAAGTTTGTTACCTGCCCTGGAAGTGAGTTGTAGGTGTTGTGATCTGTTTTGGCCTAGGGATCTGGGTCCAAACACCATGGCACTGGTTTTGGAGGTATTCAGGACAATTTTATTCTTAGTAAGCCAGTCCTCCATAGTGAGTAGGTCCTCTTGGAGGACTGGACCTAGGTCACTCAGGTTATCAGAGGATCTGTAAATCACAGCATCATCAGCATACTGTATGACATTACTGCTCCTGCAATGGTTGTGTAGATCATCTATAGATAAGGAGAACAGGAGGGACCGAGAATGGACCCTTGAGGTACCCCTCCTAAGGGCAGTGGATCAGAGATCTTGTCCTTCCACTTGACCCTCTGAGGCGACTGTTTAGGTAGCTTTCAAACCACCTGAAGGCATGAGTGTCAAGGCCTATGTTACTCAATTTGTGGTGTAGGAGTTGGTGGTGGACCAAGTTGAAAGCCTTGGAAAGGTCGATGAAGACCGCACCCATGTTGGACCCGAGTCAATTTCTCTAAGCACATCTGCAGATAACTTAGTTAGAGCGGTGTCTGTCCCATGCTTAGCTCTGAACCCATGTTGAGCCAGGGAAAGAAGCCGTGTGTCTCTAAGTATTCCCGGAGTTGAATGTACACCAATTTTTCCTGGATTTTGCAAGGGTGCAAAGCAGGAGATTGGCCTATAGTTGCCAATGGGTTCTGCAGGCCCACCCTTGTGAATAGGGACCACATGTGTGTGTTCCACAGCTCTTGGACAGTCCCTTCTAGAAGGGACCTGTTTATGAGCCAGGTAAGAGAGCCTTGCGAGTGCTGGAGCATCGTCCTTGAGTAGTCTAGCTTGGATACCGTCCGGCCCACCAGATCCTCTGGTTTTCAAGGACTTTAGTAAGGAGAGGACTACTTTAACCTTAGCTAACCTAAGAAGAAAAGATGGGTGGTCTGGGTTAGGAGGTTCCAGTAAGGGGATATGTTTTTAGTCACTGGGAGCCCAGCCTTGTAATAGTCAAAGTTCTTGAAATGGCAATTGAGGGTCTCAGCAATGAGGGTACCATCGCTCAGTAGCTGCCCATTGGCCTCTATGGGACCTGGGGCTGCCTTGCCTTTTCCCTTTATCCCCTCTTTGATGTGAGACCAGAATAACCAGTGGGTTGTCTAGGTTAGTTTTCTGGAGATGATTGATGTATGCCCTTTAACCAGTTTGACTGCATGCTTACTTTGGTTTCTAAGAGCTCTGTAGGTCTCCAGGTCAGTTGGGAGAGGAGCACTTGAACTTTCAGGCTTTGTCGTGGCGGATCATCAGGGCTTTTAGGGGAGGGATCCACTTGTAGCAACTACCTTTAACACGATGGGTCTTCACTGGAGCAAAGAGATAGGCAGCACTCATGAGGGATTTCTGGAAGAAGCGACGGCCCCATCCAGGGTAGGGAGGCGTCGTAGCAGACTCAATCGATGTTACTGAGAAAGGTATTATATTATTCGGTGAGAATTTAGAGTAGTCCCTCGTGCGTGAGGATTCTAGGTGGAATCCTGTCTGCCCTGTTCTTCCAGACACAGAAGATCAGTGAGTGGTCGCTCAGGGCATCGCGCACAGTGCCTGCCAACTGAATATTCTTTGGGTTTGGCACCAGAGCCCTGTCGATGGTTGCATGCCTTCCCATTCTATGATTCACTCTGGTGGGTTCAGTAATAATCTGGGCAAGATTTACCTCATGTAACAGGCCACTGATTGATGACTTTGCCTCCTGAGCCCAGTTCAGGTTAAAGTCCCCAGTATGAGGGAGTTCAGATGAGACCTCATTGGCTAGTGATTTAGTGAGAGTCCCCAGGATTGGAGAGCATTCTTATGGGGCTATAAACACACCCAATGGTAGGTGTTGGCACCACCTAGGGTGAGCCGTATAAAGATTGATATTTAGCATTGTTATCCTGGATAAACACAGTGTAAAAATAGAATCCCAATGAGATATCGCCTACCAGCTTGGCTATCTTGACTAAATGTATGATAAACAAGCATTTGTCAATGCCGAACATTAGCTACAGGTATTTGCAGTGGTGTTTGCTACGTATGGTGCTTTACCTTAATGCCCTGTCGCGATTGCTGGTATTTGCACAATAAATTTTCAACATGACATTTTGTTATCCCATTGTGCGCTACATAGGCGGAAACACGCTTTGGGCAGGATGTGAAAATGACAGCTGTACTGCTCATAAGGAAGTGTGGTAAAATGGCAATGTTGAAAATCTGGAGTGGAAATATTGAAAATTCGCAAACCTCTGAAGTGCGTGGAACTGTGCAACCTGCGCTCGTAAAACAGTCATTGTTAGAGATTTTTCACCAAATTTTCAACATTGGCATTTAAAACCTCTGCTAATGAACAGTGACACTGTGATTTTCTTAATGTGTCCCACACAGTGAGTTTGCACAGCGACTGTGCCATTTAAGCGACATAGGGCGAAACACATTTTGGGCAAGATGTAAAAAATGACAGCTGCACTGCTCATAAGGAGGTGTGGTAAAATGGCAATGTTGAAAATGTGGAGTGAAAATATTGAAAATTCGCAAACTTACGAAGGCATAGGAGCTGCGCAATGAACACTCGTAAAACAGTCATTTTAGGAATTTTTTTCACCAAATTTTCAACACAGCCATTTTAAGACCTTCTGCACATGATCAGTGTCACTGTGATTTTCTTAATGTGTCCCATACATTGAGTTCACACACCAACTGTGCCATTGTATGCGCTACTTGTAGCAACATGTTTTGGGCAGGATGTGAAAAATGACAGCTGTACTGCTCATGAGGAGGTGTGGTAAAATGGCAATGTTGAAAATCTGGGTGAAAATATTGAAAATTGCAAACTTACAGCGTGCGTAGGAACTGCATAACACAGACTCGCGTAAAACAGTCATTTAGAATTTTTCACAAATTTTCAACACAGCCATTTTAAGACTTCTGCTCATGATCAGTGTCACTGTGATTTTCTTAATGTGTCCATACTTTGATTCGCACACCCGACTGCGCCATTGTCTTACATGGTGAAACACATTCGGGCAGGATGTGAAAATGACAGCTGTACTGCTCATGAGGAGGTGTGGTAAAATGGCAATGTTGAAAATCTGGAGTGAAAATATTGAAAATTCACGAACTTACGAGCCTGTGTAGGAACTGCGTAACACACACTCATAAAACAGTCATTTTGGGAATTTTGCAAATTTTCAACATAGGGTTTTGGACCCCTTCTCATGAATGATGTCACTGTCATGGCGTTATTCAGGTCCAAAGGGTGATTTCACACAGTGACTGCGCAGTGACTGCGAAATCACCCTTTGGGGTAGAGACACGCCATGTGATATCATTCATGAAAGGAGTCCCAAAACCCCATGTTGAATTTGATCAAAAAACCAATCTGAGATATCTAATAAAGTTGAAAGCCCCTATTTAGCCCATTATACAGCTTACGGCATTTCCTCAGTCCGTGGTCGGGTATGAAGAGCAGAGCGTGTTCCGGTCCACCGAAGATTATTCGCATGACTCCAGAGGTAAGTATGAAATGTAGGGGAGGCTGGGTGCACAGTGGGTGGGTGCGGGTTGTGGGGGATTGGGAGAAGCTTAGGTAGGACTGTTTTTGATTTACAGGTTTAAAAAAAAACAGACTACGTGGGGCGTTGCCACACTGGGATGGGCTCCCAGCATAGGCAGAAGGATGGCTAGGGGGCCAAGGAGCCGATGGGGATTAGGCACCCCGTCGGCTCAAGCTCATCGCGGTTGTTTGCCACGCTGGGAGTAGGCTCCCAGCATGGCACCAAAGCTTTGGGGTGGCGTGGCGTGGGGGCGGCGTGTGGTGCTCTGTATGACAGCGGTGGTTTTCTTTGAAGAGAAGACCACCGCTGTCTCCCAGATCCCGCACCCATTGGTGCAGGACCACCACGCCTGCTCAACGAAGCAGTGGATTGCAAGGGAGGCACACCTCCAAAGTGTGCTACTTCCAAAACGTTCCTGTGCGATGCGCAAGTGAACGTAAAAATGGGTAAAATCTGGATCTCACTAAAAATTAGATATTGCATCTTAGCTGGTCTGTCTTGTATAAATGCATGATAAAACAGTTCGAAAGCAGGATCTCACTGAAAATGAGATTCTTCATCTCTGTTGTGCTGTCCAAATCAAATGCAGTGTAAGACTATGTAAAGACAGGACCCCAAAGAGATATGCCTGTTTGCTGGGCTATCCTGGGGAAATACAATACATTGTAGAGTGCCATCAGAAGCAGGGACTAGCCCCTTTCCCTCTTGCCCAAACCAAGAGATTGCTCCCGCAACTTTTGAAACTCTCCTATCTCCAACTGGACAGTCCTCAAATCTCCACTTGTCTCAGTAGCAAAGCCTTCTCCTCAGCCACCCTAAACTATGAAACACTCTACCCTCCTCCCTTCTCTCCTTTGACTCACACCTCATTTTAAATCCTGCTGTGAAGAGGCATTGCTGGTGGCTGCCACTTGCTCCTGCCTCCCCGGTGACCCTCCCCAACATGCCAACCAAATGGCTGGGGCCCCTAATAATTCAGGAACACTGTTGTACAGTGTTGTTTGCACCCTTTGCAGATTGTGAGAGGCCCTTTGACACCATGCATTCTTGCTTAAATCAGAACCAGTCTACAATTTCATGGTAATCTGCTTATACATCCCATGATGCTTTTCATTATGGGGCATGTGTGATTTGTATTTCTTTGAAACTTGGCTTTGTGCCAATGCCCTTTAGGGTAACCCTTGCCTCAGTGCTTCTGTGCTGAGTTTTCTGTCTTTAGCATATTTTTTCCTTACTTTTCTGAGCTCACCATGACCCAAACCTGTAAGGTCAACTTAAGGCTCTGGTTCATTTTGCCTGGGTTGTGATACTGATGAGGCACCATGATGAGTCCTGGTTAGGATTAAACATGTGTGTGTTTTCTGTTTGCACCTTTTGCAGATTGTGTGAGGCCCTTTGGCACCATGCATTCTTGTAAGGCTGAACCAACCTAAAATGTCATGGTGATTTGCATATACATCCCATGATGCTCTGCAGTATGGAGGTATGCATGATTTTGTATTTCTTTGAAACTTGGCTTTATTACCAAATCTGCATAATCTAAGTCATTTTATCCTGCATTTTGTTCCTCACTAGCACTATGTGGGACTGAATTGTGTATGCCTTACTCTGTAACCCCACTCCCCATTCAACCCACATAACTAATCTTTCACCTCTTTCTTTCTCCCAGATTCCTGATTCACTGCAGCACAACACAGGATCAAGAGGGCCAGTTCCAGTCTTCTCTCCCCACCATAGCAACCAACCAGATGCCCTATGCTGCCCTAAGGTACAATCCAATAGTTTTTGCTAAAGGCACTCGCCCCTTGCTGGCATGCGGTAGCCACCCCACCTCATCCAGAGGTGTGTTTACTTATTGGGCCATCCAGATTTGGTTATTCCACTACTGCACCTTCCCTTCCTGTGAGCTGGACTTACTCACCTCCCTCCTTTCAGTTTCCCTTGGCACAGCTCTATTCACTGTTGTTTGCTGGCTCCTTGAAGGTACTGCAATGTAATGTGTTATTGTTCACCACAGTGCAACAGCATTCAGTTATCTAAAATCCCTGCTTCAACTGTACATATTGTTTGGCCCTTTAAGTGGTACTTACTGTTTTTATGGGATATCTAATCTGCCTCTAATATTGCTTTGCTGCTGAATGCACTGCATAATGTAATTATTTCTATTTTATCTCACACTTGCTAATTCTTTTTGCACTATATTTATGGATTACCTACATGCCTCCATTATTGTAATGCTGCTAAACTGGACTACCTAAATGTTATTTTCTCTTAACCTCCCTCTTACTTTTAATCAGCTGATTTGAGTGTTTCTCTATTCCTAATTAACGTTTTACTTGCTATTTTGCTGTTATTTTACTCCCACTTTCCTAATTTGCTCTCACTTCTCTGACATGCCATCTGTCATCCCTTCCTCCTTCCCTTTCTCTTAGTCTTCTCCCCACCACACCCTCCCTACCTCCTCCTATCTCATCTCCCTCCCCACAACTCCCCATCCTCCTGTCATCACTCCCTCTCCCACTGCCCCTGAGGTCCCTGGTCCTCTTTCTCTCTCTTGCCTTCCCCTGCCTCAATAATATCTTACTTAGATCCTTGACCCACTCTACTCTCTTTCCACTGGCCACTGCATTCTCCCTCATACCCTTTACACAGATGGATCCCTGTCCTTATTCAACTCCTTGTCTTGATATTGCTCTTGAGGGCAGGAGATGTCAAGCCCAACCCAAGTCCTACCACCCTCCCCCACACCTTCCCAAAGGTCTGCACATTATCCACTTCATTATCAGGAGTTCCCCAAAAAAAAAACTGACCTGCTCCAGCCAGTCATGGCTAGCCTCCAGCCAGACATATGTATCATTACTGAATCGTGGCTCTCCATTAAAATCCAGGATAACACCATATCTATCCCTGGTTACTGCCTAACTAGACAAAACAAACCCAGTAGAGGTGGAGGCACTGCCATCTATATCTCCTTCTCCATACATCTCACCACCTTCTCCTCCCAGTCCTCTCCTAGTGTGCTACTCATACCAGGGGACTTCAATTTGAATTTGCTTTCCCTCGCCACTCCAAGATCCATCATGATATCATGTCTCTTAACCTCACTCAGCTGACCACTGACCCCACCCATCTAAACTACAAATTCCTCAAGTACACCCTGTTAGATTGGGCCTCACCTTACACTCCCACCATATTACTGCTGCTGGCATCATCCTGGATGCTGTCAGTGACCACCACATGGTCTTCTGCATTTGTAAAATTCACTGTCACAAAGCCCTCCCAAACTACTTTTGATCCATTCCTTTAGGTCCCTGGATTTGTCTGTCCTCCATGAGGATATGGCATCAACTGGCTGGTCACCTGTATCTGCCTCCAGCACTGTTGGCAATGCCCTTGAATATTTCAAATCCAAATCAAATTCCTTTCCATCTGGGACCATCATGCCCCTAAGGAAAACCAGGGTCAGAGGCTCCCACCTTCCCGGATCTCTGCTGAGCTCTAGCCTGCCAGCATGCAAGGGACCTAGCATGGAAGGCACACAAGACCTTCAGGATCCCCGTGACTTCAAAAAATATGCCCTTTGTAATACCTGCCCAGAGCCACAAGGCTAGCCAGGAGGCAGTATAGCGTAGTGTTTTTGTTTTTGAGCTCACCATGACCCAAACCCATGAGATCAACTTAGGGCTCTGGTTCATTTCCCTGAGGTGTGATACAGACAGGGCACAATGATAAGTCAAGGGTAAAACATGTATGTGTATTCTGTTTGCGCCCTTTGTAGGTTGTGTGAGAGGCCCTCTGGTGCCATGTGTTCTTGCTTAAAGCTGCACCAGCCTAAAATGTCACTGTGATTTGCATATACATCCCATGATGCTTTGCATTATGGAGGTAAGTGTGATTTTGTATTACTATTGTATAGTGTCCTACAAATGAATAACTTCTTTAATAGCTTGAGCAGCTCTGCCTAGCAACTTATATGGTGCTCTGTACTGTCTGCATTTCAAAATGATTGATGCATCTTACTGTATAAATGCTAGCTGTAGTTTTAAACTATGCTGTACTGTAACCTTCATCGGTACTTCTTAAACTGTAATGTTCTCCTGTTCTCGGTACTTTGGATTTCTTCTGTACTGTACTATGCTGTACTGTAATGCATTTGTACTTTGTACTCTTTTGTAATCTTTGTGTCATCTCCATGGCCTGGGTCATGCCTGAAAATTGTCTATTGGATCAATGCACTCTCCTGGTTAATAAATACATAAATAAATAAATTGTAAAATGAGTAACAGCAGGATATTGCATCTCAGCTGTCCTGTCCTGGGTATATACACTGTAAAATGTGATACACCAGGACCCCACTGAAAACAATATATTTATTCTAAGCTGGGCTATACTGGGAAAATATATTGCAAAAATGGGTTAAATTGGAACCCAACAGAAAATGAGATGTAGCATCTCCACTGTGCCATCCTGAGTAAATACAGTGTAAAAATCTGCAAAAGCAGGACCCCAATGAAAATGAGATACAGTAACTCTGCTGTGCTTTCCTGAGTAAATACAGTGTAAAAATGTGTAAAACCAAGACTCCAGTGAAAATGTAATATTGCATCTCAGGTGGGCTTATCCAGAATAAATACATTGTAAAGGCGTGGCTAGCACTGACAAGATGGCAATTGCGATTTAGCCGGCTCCCTGAGCATCAGTTGAAAAGTGCTGTTTTACAGAAAACAGCAAAGACTGAAACATCTATTGCTAAGGGAGTGATAGCTGCAGTCGATGGCATCACGGAAATCTAAAAATCGGCAATCGAAATTGCAATTTGGGGTGGCAGACCTTCGAGGAAAGTTGCAGACTGGTCCAGATTCCTCCTCGCCAACAGGCCGATAGTGCCATGCCACAAGAGCTAGTATGTCTGTCATAGAGCACTCACTGGCGGGGATACCCTCCACCCTTGAAAGCATGCAATAAGAAATGCGGATAGGCTTTGCCCTGTGACGGCTCAAATGGGTCACCTTCAATCGGTAGTGACTGGGCTAACAGAAACCACCACCACCACGCATGCTACACACATTAGTGAAGTTCAACAAAGAGTTAGCAACCTGGAAGATACAATCCATACTATGCCTTGGGAGTGCTCTAATCACACTGACCTCATTGAGGAATTAAGAGGGCAGATAGATGAGCAAGACAACTGCTCCCACATTCCAACCTCAGAACAGTGGGCCTGCCTGAGGGTACAGAAGAGAAATTCCCTGTGGCTGGACTGCAACAGTGGCTAGCGCAAAACCTCAAGCTCCCCAGAGGCCGCTAATTATGAAATCAAGCGGGCATACAGAGAATCACCCCCACCTAAACCTAAAGAGCGACCAAGGCACTGCCTCATCAAATACCTGATTCAATGACAAGGAGACAATTCTGGCAGCTGCCAAAATGCAGGCACTATCAAATGCAGCAGTTCCAGAGTGGGATCTTCCAAGATTACAGTTGCAAGGTTCAAAATAAGCGGAAATTCAACGGAGTAAAAACAAGCTGTGTTCTCTAGGCTGGCCATTCTTCTTTTTATATCCTGCCAAGCTAAGGATTGATTGGCCAAGGGGTCCACCTAAAGTCTTCTACAACTACCTAGAAGCTGAGAAGTGGGTGGCAGAGGCTTCCAGACAAGAGGGTGGATGATCTCCTAACTCCTAAGCCTCCACAAGGTAATGGCTCCTGTATTTATGTTCACTATAGAGGTCTTACAATACTCAAGACAGGGCCCTGTTATCTGCACCCCTCCTAGACTTATTTCCTCCTGCAATGCAGCTGATTCTTTTGATGTACCTTGCTCTGGCCCCCCAAAGTGACTTAAGTGGAGACTGCAGAGCACAGACTTGTGGCATAACCGCTACCATGAAGATCAGTCTTTAACTCGGCCACAACATTTTGAGAGTCGAGTGGTGGTACTGGGCATCAAGAGAGCACGCCTGCCCTGGGAGCAATTTGGCGCAGTACTCATGATATGGTAAATGAAGGAAGATTTTGTCTTTGGTGCTAGAATGTCGCTGCACAGAGGACCTGTGGATGCATGTTCCCTGGTAGAAGAGCCACTGGGACCCTACGATAGATCTGACCGCTGTTCTGGATTGATTGAGGTGACTTCAGTTGGTAAAGTGATTCCACCCGACCACATCTGAGGATGTGGGTACCTGCAGGTGGTCAGAAACATTTGGGCTATGGCAAGAGTGACCAGGACCTCTCAGAAAAGTGCACCTCTTTGAACTAGGGGTAGCATACTTCAGACTGCATGAGAGGGCTGCATGTATTATTATGACTCACAAAAGTAGTGTTTGAAAGCTAGATGCAGTGGGTGTGGGTGTCAAATCTGCAAAAGCAAACAAGAGATGGGAGAGTAAGGAGACAACTGCATGTGCGCAAAGAAGGCTGTATGTGTTGGGATAGACACACGTAATGGACATGCCTTAAGTGTCCTCTGTCTGGGGGGGGCAGAAAGTGGCCTGAGCACCTACTATGTCCTCGTTGAGGACAGGGGCAAGATGCATGACTGCTGCATGTGAAGTTAAGTTAAATACTGTCTGTTATCCCTTGCATGACAGTGTTGCTTTTGGACGCTGGTACAGTATTGTGGATGAGGGGACCTTGGGGTGGGCACAGAGATAATGAATACTTGGTGGTGTACTTATCTTTACAGGGTGGTGGTTGCCATGAAATCCACCCAGAGGTATGGCATCTGAACGGTACCTCCTGATCTGTGTCGGCTTGAGAGCCGAACTAGCAGGAAAAGGCTATTTGGTTATAATCTTCTATTATCGCTTCTGAACAGGAAATCCCCAGCTATCAGCAATGAGTGTGAATGTTGCTGGGTCTGGTTGGTCTATATTTAGGACAGATGCTCAAGTAACCTAATACACCAGCCATCCAAAAGAGAGGAACGCTGACAGGGCAGGGATTTGCACAGTTGAATGGGAAGGGATGAGGGTGGTGTGCAGATTATTATGGCTGCCCTGTTGGCACACATAGTTGAGTTATTGGGGAGTGGAATGTTAACATTGGGGTGGGAGGGGAGCTCTGCTTCAGTTTTGAGCAAATAATACTTGATGGAATGGATATGCAGGTATGGAGGAACCTTGCATTCAACATCTTAATGCAATACAGTGCACTAAAAATGGAGGTATCAATGTATCACTATGACAATGGGTAGGTTTACTAAAGTGATAATGTGGAATGTTAATGGTTTGAAGACTGTACCTAAAAGAAAGAAGGTAATGAATGACATGAAAAGGTCCCAGGCTCATATTATCCTTTGCAGGAGACTCATATGTCAACTCAGGAAGCCCTAAAACTGAACAATACATGGGGATGTTGGCTGTCGGCATGTTACTCCACCAAAGCCAGGGGCACCTCCATATGGGTACCTAAAACCTGAAGGTAGAGGTAGAGGTACATAGGGAAATTAAAGATGGTGGAGGAAGATATGTCCTGGTCCATTTGACTATTGAAGGGGAAACCCAATATCTGTCGGCTCAATTTATGCCCCAAATGTTGAGGATCAGGGTTTCTTTCAGCGACTAGCCTTGGACATGTCTAGTATGCCAGGACCATGGAGTGCGGAGGAGATTATAATTGTGTTGCTGATGTTACTCTGGACAGATCTAACCCTCGCCAGTGCCTGTCTCTAAGAATCGTTGGCCTTAGGAGAAATTGAACAGGCTTATACTTTAGTGGATGTTTGGCAGCATCAAAATCCCACAAAAGAGAATACATGAAAATATCAAAGCTACAGAAATTCAGAATACACATAAGGAGCCAGAAGAACTGTGGGTCACCCTGGAAACAGGAAATGGGACAGCCATAAGAACTGGGGTTGTCTACAGGCCCCAGACCAGAGGGAGGACATAGACACATTACTGTTAGAAGATATACAAAACATGACAGCTAAAGGGAGGTTCTGATAATGGGAGACTTCAACATGCCAGATACAGATTGGTCAATACCAGCAGGAACATCTGCCAGAACTAGACTCATAGTGGATTCCCTGCAGGAGGGCCTCAAACAACTGGTACAGCAACCCACAAGAGACAGGGCTATCCTAGATCTAGTACTGACTAACAAAGAAGGGATCACAGATCTCCAGGTAGAAGGTCACCTGAGGGCCAGTGACCATCACATGGTATGGTTTAATTTGGCTACTACATCTAAATCATCCCATTCCAAAGCAAAAATATGGGACTTCAGAGGAGCTGACTTTGATAAGATGGCCAACAGAGTTAAGCTAGCCCTGGCAAAAGAAACACAGGTGAGGAGGTACAGGCAAAGTGGGCAAGCATTAAGGATACAATACTTGAAGCAACATCCCATTGTGTTAGATAGAAAGGAAGTGCAAAAGAAGAAGGAAACCACTTTGGTTCTCAAATACAGTAGCAGAAAAGGTCAGAGCCAAAAGGCTGGCCTTCAGAAAATATAAGGAACACAGCGGAATGAAGATAGGGAGGCATACCAAACTGCCCTAAGGGAAGCAGGTAAGGCAGTAAGGCAGGCAAAGTCCCAAACTGAGGAAACACTAGCACCTAACAGTAAAGAAGGTGACAAGACTTTCTATAGATACATTAGTGAAAGGAGAAAGTCCAGAGGGGTATTGCTAAGCTTAATGGAGAAAAGGGAGCATGTGAGGAGGAGGACCCTGTAAGGCATCTATCCTAAATAGATACTTTTGCTCAGTATTTACTGAGAGAAGGTAGGGCAGGGCCCACAGCTCAGCATCATGGACACAGGGGAGGGAGGTGAGCACTACTCCTTCACAAAAAGAAAGGGTCCTACAAGAGCTTGCTAAGCTCAGGGTGGATAAGGCAATGGGACCTGATGGCATACATCCCAGGGTACTTAAGGAGCTAAAGGAGGAACTAGCAGAGCCGCTAGCAGAATTGTTTAGTGAGTCTCTGAGCACAGGAGAGGTCCCAGAAGACTGGAGAAGGGCTCATGTGATCCCACTCCACAAGAGTGGTAGCAGGGAGGAGGGGAACTACAGACCGGTCAGTCTTACCTCAGTAGTGGGCAAGATTATGGAGGCACTCCTTAAGGAAAGGATAGTGCAACACCTGGAATCCATAGGGGCACAGGATCCAAGACAGCATGGGTTTACAAAGGAAGGTCCTGTCAAACTAATCTCATAGATTTCTTTGACTGGGTAACCAGAGTGGTGGACCAAGGGGAGCAGTTGATGTCGCCTACCTTGACTTCAGCAAAGCTTTGACACTGTTCCACATAGAAGATTGATAAATAAGCTAGGTAGGCTCGGGTGGGTCAGAAGTTGGTCAACTGGGTGGCAAACTGGTTGACTGGCAGAAAACAGAGAGTGGTGGTAAATGGTATACAGTCAGAAGAGATGCAAGTCACAAGTGGGTACCTCAGGATCAGTCCTGGGGCCAGTCCTATTCAACATCTTCATTAGTGACCTCATGAGATGGACTAGAGGGTAAGGCTTGTCTGTTTGCAGATGACACCAAGATCTGCAACAGAGTAGATGATCCAGATGGGGTGGGCAGAATGAGAAGAGATCTGGATAAACTAGCAGAATGGTCAGAAGAGTGGCAACTGGGATTTAATGCAAAGAAGTGCAAAATCATGCACATAGGGAAGAAACCCTGAAGCCACTTATAGGCTGGGTGGGGAGTTGCTAGCAGTCACAAAGGAAGAAAGAGACTTGGGCATCATCATCACTGATGACCTAAAATCATCAAGCAGACCTCTAAAGCAGTAAGGTAAGGCTAGGGGGTGTTAGGGTGTATTAGTAGGGTATCACAAGTCGTAAGAGGGAGGTAATAATCCCTCTGTACAAGACATTGGTTAGGCCCCATCTGGAGTAATGCGGCAGTATTGGAGGCCACACCTTCACAAGGACATTAACCAAATTGAGGCAGTCCAGAGAAGGGCAACCAAAATGGTGCAGGGACTGCATCAGAAGACATATGAGGACAGATTAACGGAGCTCAATATGTATACCCTTGAGCAAAGGAGGGAGAGAGGTGATATGATCGAGACATTTAAACACCTTAAGGGCATAAACAAGGTGAAAGAGTCTAACATGTTTAAATATAAGAAAATAGCAGGACAAGAGGACACAGCATGAGATTAGAGGGAGGCGATTAAGGGGAATGTGAGGAAATTTTTTCACAGAAAGGGTGGTAGATGCATGGAATGGCTTACCACAAGAAGTGGTGGCTATGAATACAGTGCAGGGCTTCAAACAGGCATGGGATAGGCATAAGGGAGCAATACAAATGACTATGAATAGATAGGTCACTGACAGAGCAAAGGCCGATGGCACATTTATAAGGTAGAAAAGAAATGGGCAGACTGGATGGGCCTTCGGTCCTTATCTGCCATCAACTTCTATGTTTCTATGTTTCTACAGCTTCTACTCTCATGCTCATGGCTCATACACCAGACTTGATCAGGTGCTGGTCAGTGCCCTCTGCTGATTACAAGGGATCAGCACTTTACTCCCTGATCATAATATCTGATCATGCATACCTACAAATACCATTAGAGGTAGGAGGAAGGATGATCACAGCAGGGTACCTGGAGACTGGATCCCCTGCTGTTGAAGGGGATGGGGAATTCATTACATATATAACCAAGGCACTAGAGGAACTCTAGCAACATAACAAAGGGGGAGACATCACACTCGGCCAGGTGGGATGCCATGAAAGCGTATATCAGAGGGCAGGATATATCATATTCCACGACAAGAAAAAAAAACGGCCAACTAGAGATGGAGCATCTCAGACACCGGATCACAGCTTTTGAAGAGGCCCACATGAGAACTCCCATGCAGTCACTATATAAAATAGTGCAAAACTAAAATGGAAGTTCAGTCTGTTAAATACTACACAAGTCGAGAGAGCAATTCTCTTAACATGGGCCAGTGCATATTTTGATGGGGACAGGGAGGAAAGTCCTAGCTTGGCAACTAAAGAAGAGGAAAGGGACAGGACAATTACATAAATCCAGAAGGCAGTGGAGCTAACCACCTTGATTGGAGAAATAGGTGAGCAGTGTAATAGTTTCTACCAGACATTATACACATCAGAGGTAGCTCCAGCCCCACAAAAGTGCAACCCTTTTGATAAAGTCACATTGCAGACTATACCCCTGCATTGTTGAAGGACATGGATAGCCCCTAGAGAAATCTTAACTCCTTTGTGCCATCAAGTCCCTTGCTAGGGAAAGACCCCGGATCCGATGGGAAATCTATTGACTTCTTTAAATTATTTAAGGACTTGGTGGTAGACCCATTATTTGATGTACTGCAAGAAGGGCTAAATAAAGGAATCTTGCCACTTCTATGAGGACAGCCACCATTACCATCCTCCCTAAATGGGGAAAACCCTGTCTGTTGTGCCTCATACAGCCCCATATCACTGCTTGCAGCTGACTATAAATTATTGGCCATGGTGTTGGCCTCCCGGCTGGAACCTGTACTCCTGGGCTCGGACACTCAGATCAGTTAGGGTTTGTAGGTGGTAGGCAGAGGAAGCACAATATTTGGAGGACCTTAATGTCCTACGATTTGGGGGAATCGGCCTGTGAACATGGGTGGCCATTTTAGCCCTAGATGCCGAGAAGGGATTTGATAGGGTTGAATGGCAATATGTTCAAAGCCTTAAAGCGCAGGAGTTGGGGCCAGGATCTTTATGCCTCCCCAAGACTCAGGTCCTGCTGAAAGGTTCTTTGTCCACCCCATTCACACTGGGAAGGGGCACCAGGCAGGGCTGCCCCTGTCCCCACTGTTATATGTCTTGGTCTTGGAACCATTGGCAGCAGCCATCAGAAATCATGTGGGAATACCGTTGGTTTGGGAGGGGGGTAGAGCATAAGGTGCCCTGTATGCAGACAATGTCTTACTTTATTTACAAAGCCCTACTGAAGGCTTGCCTCAGGTGCACTGCCTATTACAGGAATAGGGGCACGGTCAGGTTATAAAGTCAACTTACATATAGAAACATAGAAACATAGATTTTGATGGCAGATAAGGACCGCTTGGCCCACCCAGTCTGCCCATTTCCCTACCTAATGGATAAGCTGCAGATCCTAGTTAACCAGCAGCCTACTTCTTCCTACCCCACCCCTAGAATTGCCTTATGACTGTCCCATGCATGCTTGAATTTCACCACTGTTTTTGACTCCACAACCTCCCTCCTGAAGGCTCGCTCCATGCATCCACAACCCTCTCTGAAAAGATGGCAAACTTTGCCCCAGACTTTATTAGGTAGGGTCATCACTGTAAAGATGATGATTCTGCCTAGATGCCTCTATCTTTACCAGTCTTTGCCCATCTGGGTTCTCAGGTACATTTTAAACAAGTAAATGCCTTGATCAATAGTTTTCTAGAGAGGAGAGGTGCCCAGATTAGAAGGACAGTACTACAAATGCTGACTAGTAAGGAGGGATGGGGTTACCCAACTTCCAGCTTTACTGTCTGGCAGCTCAACTGGCATTTATTCCGGTGGTGGGAGTCATGTCCATCTGGACTGGGATGAACCAGAGGAAGAACAGATTGGAGGGTCTTTCTGACACATGTACTTATCGGGGGCTTGAGCTTCAGGAATTGCCAGCCATTGGCAATCCTTGCACAGCAGCCACAATAAAAGCCTGGTTTAATGCACACCACACCCTGGAGTGGTTTATTGTGATTATACAATGTGTCCCTTCATTTTTGTTCAAAAATTAATAGAAAATGATAATTTTTTTATTATTTACAGCTTTGTACTGAATTTGTTCTAATGCTACAAAAAATAGTGCAGTGTATTTTGGTTAAAAGGTGTAGGTTAGTGGAGCCATGGTCCTATTACAAAGCCTGTATCATTAAAACATCCTACAATTACAAAAAGTTGATTTAGTTTCATTTTGTGTTGTAATGTTATAATATAATCTGCAATTTCTTCTTTTCCGAGTGTGTTAAAATTGTTTCTCATCTGCTTTCTCTGAGCATCTCATCTCAGTAAGCTGAATCTGTACAAAATGGTAGGACAGCGAGAACAAAACACCTGTCCCTAGCGAACTGCTGTCAGAACTGGCAGCCGCGACTATGAGGCAAATGTTAGTGAAGCACGCACAGTTAGTACAGTCGGTAAATCTAAGACAAGATTGGGTCAGAGTTGTGGTGTACCTGCTGCTGGTCTTCAGGGAGGGTTGAGTGGTTTAGGAGATACAGCGGTGGTGTCAGAATGGTGCCAGTGGTGGAATTCAGCCTCTTCATCTCGCTTTCCCGTCAGCACTCAGGGTCACTGCTCTGTAGTGTTACTTGTGGGCACACGGCACTCCATTTTTGTTGTGGTTGGACAAGTAGAGGCTGAATTGGTACCGCATGTTTAGCGAGGAAGAAAAATTACTCACCTTAGTAATGTTGTTTCTTCTAATGGAGTTTTGCTGTATTCTGACAAATTGCAGTGAGGTCCAACCTTCGAACTGCCCGGAGATGAAAGAGTTAACTTTCCATGCCAGGCATGGAATGCTGAGCTCGAGCTCGGTTGAGACTCTGTCTGTTGCTGTTTGAACTCAAACCGTCAGATCTTTACAAGCTATACTCACTGAGTGTCCTGTGTGGAAACTGTAAACTTACACTAGCCAACTGGCTACTAAATATAATAAACACATTTTTTGGTCCCAAAACAAAGACTCAAGTCAGGAAACCCAAAAATTAAACAAACACAACACCCACCCACCCAAACTAAAGGGATGAGAAATAAGAGGTGGGGCACCTCTCGAATGCCAACACTGCTACTGCCCACCCACATCCCAAAAACAAGGGTTCTGAGAGGAGAGGTAGAGACAGAATACAGCAAGACTCATTAGAAGAAACAACATTACTAAGGTGAGTAATTTTTCTTCAAACAACATGAAGTCTTGCTGTATTTCTGACAAATTGCAGACTACCAAGCAGTACTCCATGGAGGAGGGACAGAACCTACCTAGGAAATAGGCTCTGAAGCACTGCTGTGCCAAACCCAGCATCACTCCTAGCCTGGATATCCAGAGAGTAATGCTTGGTAAAAGTGTGTACTGTTTTCCAGGTGGTTGCTTGACAAATCTCTAAGATAGGAATATCCCTGGCAGCAGCCAGGGAAGCAGCTTACCTCTGGTAGAGTGAGCCCCTCAGGCCTGAGGGTGGAATTCTACCTTTTTTTCATAACAAAATTGAATGCAAGAGACAATCCACCTGGCAATAGATCTCTTAGTGGCAGGTCTTCCTACCAATTTCACCATAAGTGAAGAATAGTTAGAGGAGTTAAACCTGTGACCCTTGGAACACTCTATGTAGTAGCTAAGGGCCCTTTTCACATCCAACTGTGCAGCCTCCTCCCCAGAGGAGGAATGGTCAGTGAAGAAAACAGGGAGAGAAATAGACTGATTAAGGTGGAAGTCTAAAACTACAGCAGGCAAAATTTCCTATTAGTCCTGAGGACCACCTTATCTCTATGGAAAGAGATAAAATCAGGCTCCACTGACAGGGCTTGTAACTTGCTTATGCGCCTGGCAGAAGTGATGGCCACCAAGAAAACAGTTTTCCAAGTCAAGTACTTAAGATCTGCTGAGGACAAAGGCTCAAAAGGGGTTGCATAAGCTGGGCAATGCAAACATTAAGGTCCCAAACAGGGCAGGGTCACTGAATGGAGGATTGGTATGAAGCAATCCCTTGAAAAATTTAGAGAATACAGGATGGGCTGAAAGGAAGAAGGCTTGCCCGCTGAAAGGAAGCAGAGACAGCTGCCAGATGCACTCTTAGTGTAGCTGTTCTGAGCCCCAAGCTATTAAGATGAACCAGATAGTCCAGGACTGTGGACAGGCTAGCAGACTCTGGGGAAATATGTTTCCCAGAGCACCATATAGAAAATCTTTTCCACTTGGAGTTGTAAGTGTTTCTGGTGGAAGGCTTCGAGAAGCTTTTAGAATATCCATAACACCTTAGAGAGGTGCAAATCAGCAAACTCTAACTCTTGAGAGCCAGGCCTTGAGATTGAGAGATTTGAGATTCGGATACCAAACCCTCCCTCAGCACATGTTAATAGGTTGTAATTCCTGGGAAGAGATAGGGAAGGTGGACTGTTAAGGACAACAAGAGAGGGTACCAGGGCTGCCTGGCCCAGTCTGGAGCAATCAGAATCACCTTGCAGGGTTGAGACCTGATTTGACTAACACCTTGAACAGGAGAGGAAGGGGAAAGCATACAGGAACTTCCCTTCCCATGAGAACTAGGGCATCCAGGGGACTGAGCCCAGCACTGGGGCCTGCAGCAGAAGAGACGGTTGGTGATTGTCTGGGGCTGCAAAAGATCTATCTGTGGGTGCCCCATCTGGAGAAGATCACCTTCAAAACCAGGGATCCAAGGACCATTCGTGATGGCCCTGAGATATCCTGCTGAGAGCATCTGCTAGGGCATTGTCATTGCCTGAGAGGTGTAGTGCTGTAGCGTGGTGTTCAGGAATAGGCCAGAGACCATAACTTCATTGCCTCTGTGCACAAGGAAATAGACCGAGTGCCCCTTGTTTGTTGATATACCACATTGTGGTGGTATTGTCTGTCCTGATCTGAACTACTTTGTTCTGAACAGACTTGGAAAAAACTTGAAGTGCTAGAAACACTGCTCTGAGTTCTAATAGACTGATGTGAAGCAGAGATTCCTGAGGAGACCACAACCCTTGGGTGGCCAGGGTCCCAAGTATGCTCCCCCACCCCAAGAGGGAGGCATCTGTAGTAAGGATTAGAGAATGAGACTGAATGACAAAGGAACTCCCTGTCTTAGATTGTCCTGATCCAGCCACCACTGTAACGCCTGGATCAGGGTTTGAGTCACTGGAATTAGTTTGGTCAGAGGGTCCTTTTCTGAGACCAAAAGGCTCTCAAGGAACTGAATATCCCTCATTTGAAATCTTGCTCCCTGCACCACTGCTGTAGAGGCAGCCATGTGTCCCAGGAGTTGCAGAAAATGCCTTGCTGGCCGAGACACCTGAGGAGTGAATGAAGAGGCCAGTGAAATAAGTGTCCTTGTCCTGTCCAGGGGCAGGAAGGTTCTTGCTTTACTGTATCCAGCTCTGCCCCTATGAAGGTGAGGAGCTGCACAGGCTCTAGAACTGACTTTGAAAGATTCAGCAGGAAACCAGAGAAGTGAGCAGTTGCTGAGTTATCTGTAGGTGTAACTTGACTTGGTCTGGTGACTGGCCTACTATGAGCCAGTCGTCCAGGTATGGAAATATGGAGATCATTTTTCTCCTTAGAAGGCAACTACTACTGCCATGCATTTTGTGAACACCCTTGGAGCAGAAGTTAGGTCAAGGGCATTGCTCTGAATTTGGCAGTGGCCTGAGAGCAGCTCTGAACGTGAGGTACTTTCAATGGGAGTGTCTGATGAGAATATGGAAATAGGCCTCCTTGAGGTCCAGGGAGACTAGCCAGTCCCTGGCCTTAGAGAGGGTAGAATTATTCCCAGAGTCACCATTTGAACTTTGGCTTTAAAAGGTGCTTGTTTAAATATCTGAGATCCAGGATGGGCCGCCATTCTCCTGTCTTTTGGGGGTTAGGAAGTACCTGGGTACAATCCTTCCCTTTGTGTAGAGGTGGAACCCTCTCTATGGCTCTGAGAGCCAAGAGGGAAAGACCTCTGCCTCTAAGGCAAGTGCCTCTGAAGGATTTGTAGGTGGAAAGGATCTGGTTCTCATCTTTGGAAATTTTTTAGCTGAGAACCAGTCCCTGGCTTACTACTTCCAGGACCCATTTGTCTGATGTTAAAGACATCCAGTCCTGGACAAAGTAAGCCAGCCTGCCCCCTACAGGTGGTGGAGAATCGGCCCTGGCAAACCCATCACGGTGCCTGTTTGGCAGGGGCTTTAGGCTAAGGGGTGGAAGCAGGCCTGCTTGTACCCCGCCTGCCTCTCCCCTAAAGAACCCCCTATGAGCATAAGCAGAAGAGGAGGCCTGGGCTTGGTAGAAAGGCCTATGAAAAGACCTGCCCCTGAGCCTGGGATGCTGCTCTGAGAAGTGGCTTGCCTTTCCTTGGCCTGAGCACTCTTGTAGGTGGTACTGTACTCATCCATTTTCTTCATGTAGTTCTCTGTTTGCTCCCCAAACAGAGAATTACCCACAACAGGAAAATCCATGGCCTTAGTCTGGGCATCCTGAGACAGGCTAGACATCTGAGCCAAGCCATCCTATGAAGGGCCACAAATGTAGCCATGACTCTAGATGAAACATCATTGGAGTCCACTGCAGCATGGAATTGCACCTTGATGCCTCTCGATACCATTCGCGAGCCACCTGTTCCAGCTCCTTGGCAAGCTGGCCAGGGACCTGTTTAGCTAAAGCCATTACAGTCTCCCATCTAGATTTCTTGATATCTAGCTGTATAGGCCATGTAATTAGCCTGCCTGAGTCCCAAGGATGCTGCCATGTACTGTTTCTTTGCCATGGCATCAATCCTCCTGGAGTCCTTATCTGGGGGTGTGAAGCCAAGGGTATATTTGCCTTATCACAGGCTGCAGCCTGCACTACTCCAACATGGCTGCATTGCTGGGTAAGGAACTCCATATCTGAGCCTGAGAGAGCATACCTCTTGTCCATTCTCTTATCCACAGGAGGTATAGAATTAGAGTCTTTAAATTGTCATTGTCTGTTTCCCAAAGGACTTATGAAGGGAATAGACAGCCTCCTGGCCTCTGGGATATAAATCATTTCAACATAGTCAGGCTCCTCCTGATCATCCACAGCTTCTTCCATAGGAAGCTGAAGAGTTTCAGCCACTTTTTGTAAAACATAAAATGGGAAGGGACTCAGAAAGCCTAGGAGGAGACACTCCTGAAGGTCTGTCTGGGGAGATGTCCGGGTCAATGGGCACATCTAGACTTTCGTAATCACACTCACTTTCCTCATACTCTCCTTCCTCCTCCTCCTCCGGTTCATAAAATTCCTCTAAATCATAATCCGGAACTGGGGAACCAACCGAACCGAACACCTTCCTAATGGTGCCGGTTCGGTCAGAACTGAGGATAGCGACTGAACAATCTTTATCGCTTTGGCTATTTCATCAGAGGTCGGAGAAAGAACTTGTGGATCTGCACCGGCTGATTTATCCCTTCTTGTTCTTCTTGCGGAACCGACTCCTCTAAGGTCGGTTCTCCTTTTGCCGAAGAAGTTTCGCCCTGGTCAGAGGGCACTCCTTCTGGTTCGGGTGGAACTGAACCGGCTGGCCATCCGGGTCAGCAGACTTCTTGGCCTCCCTTTCCTGAGCCTACCAACTTTTTCTAGGGTAGCTGCAGGAATATTTTTACAAATCTGGCAGTCTGAATCGAGATGGTCAAACCTCAGACAATAAACACAGGTGGTGTGGGGATTAGCCTTAGCAAAGACTTCCCACACACTACAGTGTTGAAACCCAGTGGACCCGTTTTCTTTTTGGGTTTCTCAGACATGGCCAGTCCTAACAAAAACTTAACCTTTTTCTGCAATCCGCTAGGCAAGACACCCTTATCGGTTCCTGACTGTGTTATGGGTCATGGAAAAAAATGTAATAAAATCCATTTTTTTGGAACTGATAAAACCCGTTACCACACTCTAAAAGCAGAATAAAGTTTTTAAACAACCTGATCGGTTCAAACCGAACCGTCCCACGCTTACAAGTTCCACACAGAATAATAAAAAAATAAGCCTATCTAGTACTCATGAAACCACAGACAGAGACTGAACCGATAGGTTATGGTTTAAATTGTCGAAAACCGAGAAAACAGTACTTTAACCGACAAATTGAACCAGCAAAGGAGAAAATCTCCGAGCGACTGTTCAGTGAGGCGGAGTAAAGAATCTGACGGTTTGAGTTCAAACAGCAACAGACAGAGTCTCAACCAGCTCGAGCTCATCATTCCATGCCTGGCATAAAAGTTAACTCTTTCATCTCCGGGCAGTTCGAGGTTGGACCTCACTGCAATTTGTCAGAATACAGCAAGACTTCATGTTGTTTGAAAACAACATGGCTGCTCAGAATGATTTTTATTTTTTTTCTCCAGTTACTGAGATGTGGCTGGCTGGCACCTTTGCATTGGTAATGTTGAATTTCACAACTCTGTAAAGGTGCCAGTCAACCAATCAGATCTATTGATTTTGAAGCCCCATTGTATAATTGTACTTATGCCATGCATTCTTGAACCCCACCACTGTTTTCTCCCACCAGCAGTGATGGAAGGCTGTTCCAGAAATCCACCACTCTTTCTGTAAGAAGTAGTTCCTCACATCTCTCCTGGATCCACAAAGACCTGGGCTGGCTATCCCTCCTCCACCAGGCAATATTACCTCTGCAACCTTTGGACACCATCATCAGAGCATCAAAGCCAGCTGAGCTCTCAAACTACTCCAACTGGTTATACCTTCACGGGACCTTAGATCCTCTGACAAGTCCTTATTGAATATTCCTCTGCAAGACAAAAGGGCTCGAGCCTTCAGTTATGCTGCCCCTCACTTCTTGAACTTGCTGCCCCAGGGACTAAGAAATGCTCCTTCTCACGATGCATTTAAGCACAATCTCAGAGCTTTCCTTACCTCGATGGACACATGTGTTTGTTTTGATCCTCTTGAATCCATGCTCCTAACCTGTTCTCCCACCTCCCTATTATGTATTATAGGCACTTGTGCTTCTTTTTATTCTTTGTTTTTGCTTTTATGTTTCATGTTTGTTGATATTGTATAACATTGTTGATCTGATGCCAATTGTAAAGCTCTCTAATTACTGCCTAATCACTTAGCTTGCCTCGCTCCTGAGCTGTTTTCCCACCTTCATTCCTTATCCTGCACCCTCTGTTCCTGTAACACTTACTTTCCCAGCCCGCTCTCTTCCCACTTCCCACTTAGCCATTTCTCCAGTACCCCTGTCATTACCCTCCCTTTTCCTGCCCTCCCTCTCCTGCTCTTGCGCCTCCTCCCCTCTAACCCCTCCTCCCCTCTCTGCCTTGGTTCCACCGGCCCGGTAACAGGTTGCTACCTTGTACCGCTAATGCCGTAACTTGCACGCCCCTTCCTACCTTTCTTTCACCTTTCTGCCCTCTCCTGCCAGCTTTCCCTCCTTCTTTATTCTTCCCTCTTCTCCCTATGCTCAGTCCTCACCCCTCCCTCTCCTGTTTATCCGCCTCCCACCAGTTTGCGTGACTCCCTCTCTCTCCTGCCGTCTCAGTAGCTCCACCGGCTCGGCCGCAGGTTACTACTCTACCCCACCAATGCCGTTTCACCACCTCGCCTCTTGTCCTCCTCCTTCTTCTGTCTCGCTGCGCCTTACTAGGTGCACTCTATCTCCCTACCCCACTCATTTCCTATCTGTTCAGCACCTTCATCCTTTTCCCCATACCCTGCCTTCCCACCCTACCCTTCCTCCCCATTCCTTTAGTTCAAATCCTCCTCACCCTTGCACCTAGTCCCCCACCACCTCCCTCCACATCACCCTCTCTCTCTGTTTTTGCACCCATAGCTTCACTGTCCTGTTCCCCGACCTCTCCGTCTTCTTGCCACTCCCGGTTCCCTCCCGGCCACAGGTGGTAACCTTCTCCCACTAATGCCGCACTTGGCACCTTAACCTCCCTCCTGTCCTCCCTTTTTGCTATTCACCCCACACCCCTGTCTCCGTCTCTCCTGCCCTACCTCCACACCTGTCCCCTACCACCTCTCCCCTAGTTCTCAACAACTGAATACATGTAATTTTATCCTTATTGCTATGCTTGACTACACTGTGTGACTTTGTCCTTTGCAAATGTATCCTGCTCTGTGTAATTTCTTATGTATCCTGCAAATGTATCCTGCTTTGTGTAATCTTTATGTATCACTGTGTTCTGTAACTGTACCTCCGTCGGGTGCCTGAAAATAGTCACTTGTTGGCTAGCGACTTACCCGGTCAACAAAAACTAAATAAAATAAATAAATAATCCACCTCCTCCAGCTTTATAGCATGTCCCCTTGCTCTTAAGCACATTTTCTTTTGAAAAATACTTCCCTCTTGTACCTTATTTACCCCTGTGAGGTATTTAAAGGTCTCTATCATACCCCATTCTCCACCTCTGTTCTTGGGTGTACATACTGAGGTCCTCTAATCTCTCTTCATAGGACTTTTGAAGCAGACCCTGCACCATGGGATGTTTGATGTCAAGTGGGCCATCCTCGTAAATACACTGTAAAATGGGTAACAGCAGAACCCCACAGAAAATGAGGTATGCAGTTCATCTAGCATACCCTGTGTAAATACACTGCAAACTTGTGCAAAAGCAGGACCCTACTGAAAAGAATAATTTACATCATAGTTGGGCTGTTCTGGGTAATACGTTGTAAACATGGGTAAAAACAGGACCCCACTGAAAATGGGATATAGCTTCTCGCTGTGTTGTCCTGACTAAATACAATGTAAAAATGTGTAAAAGCATGACCCAGTGAAATGAAATATTGCATCCAGGTGGCTATCCTGGATAAAAACATTGTAAAATGGGTAAAAAACAGGACTCACTGAAATGAGACATGGATCTCTGCTGTGCTGTCTTTGGCACATACACTGTAAAAATAGGCAAAAGCAGGATCCCACTGAAACAAGATATTAACTCTCATCTGGGCTATCCAGGGTAAACACACTGTAAAATTGGTAAATGCAGACTTTACTGAAAAATTACTTATAGCATCTCTGCAGTACCCTATTGAAAACGAGATATTTCATCTCATCTGGCCTATGATCTTTAAATACAAAGCAAAAATAGCTAAAAGCAGGACCCTACTGAAAACAAGGTATTGCATGTAAGCTGGACTATCGTGGGTAAATGCACTGTAAAATGGGTGAAATGAAAGGAGGACCCCACTGAAAATTAAATATTGCATCTCAGCTGGGCTCTCCTGAGTAAATACATCATTGTAGATGTATAACAAGATACAACATCTCTGCTATGCTATCCTGGACAAATACAGTATCAAATGTATAACAACACTGGACCCCACCAAAAATAAGATGTAGCAGTTTTCATTGTGCCTTCCTGGATAAATACAGAATAAAAATGTGTAAAAACAGGACCCCAACAGATATTGCCTACCAGCTTGTGTAAAATGGCACCCAAATGAGAGATTGACTACCAGCTTGGCTGGCCTAACTAAATATATGGTAAACATGGGTAAAATATGGACCACACTGAAAATGAGATATTGCATCTCAGCTGGCCTATCCTGTATAAATACATTGTAAAACAGTGTAAAAACAGACCCCACCAGAAATGAGATGCAGCATCTCTGTTGTACTATCCTGTTAAATGCAGTTCAAAATGTATAAAAGAAGCAGGACCCTAATATATGGCAGCTTAAATTCAATGCTGTCAAATGTAGCAGCAGCTTGGATTCAATGCTAAGAAGTGTAAAGTAATGAATGCAACTGGGAAACGAAAATCCAAGGGAGAGTACACAGTGGGGTGAGATACTAACAACAACAAAAATGTAAAGGGACCTGGGGTTAGTAATATCAGATGACCTAAAGGTGGGCAAGCAATGTTAGAGGACAGTAAGTAGGCTGGGGGATACTGGGATGCACAGGGAGAGACATCACCAGTAAAAAATGTAGTTATCCCTCTGTACAGGCAGCTGGTGAGACCCCATCTGGAGTACTGCATGCAGTTCTGGAAACCCAGTCTTTGCAAGGACATAGACAGGATGGATGGAGGCAGTCCAAGGAGGGATAACTAAAATGGTGCAGGGTCTGCACCAGAAGGCATATGAAGAGAGACTTAAGTAGCTTAATATGTATACCCTCGAGGAAAGGAGGGACAGGGGAGGGCATGATAGAAACTTCAAGTACTCCAAGAGAATCAACAAAGTCAAAGAGGGTAGCATCTTTCAGAAAAGAGGTGTGCAAGGACAAGGGGTACAATCTGAAGATAGAAGGGGACAGACCAGAGGTAATGTGAGGAAGTATTTTTCACGGAAAGGATTGTGGATGCATGGAACAGCCTTTCTAAGGAGGTTGTGGAGTCAAAAACAATGGGGAATTCAAGAATGCATGGGACAGACATAAGGCAATTCTAAGGGGTGGGGGTAGGAGGAAGTAGGCTGTTGGTTAACTAGGTTCTGCAGCTTATCCATTAGGTAGAGAAATGGGCAGACTGAGTGGACCAAGCGGTCCTATCTGCTGTCAAATTTTATGTTTCTATGTTTGTAATGAGATATGCCTGTCTGCTGGGCTGTTCTGAGTAAATACAGTACACTGAAAATGGGATATTGCATTTCCAGCTGACCTATCCTGGGTAAATACACTGTAAAAATGTGTAAAAGCAGGACCCCACTTAAAACAATATGTTTCTTCTATGCTGGGCTATCCTGGGTAAATATATTGTAAAACTGGGTAAAATCAGAACCTAACTGAAAATGAGATATAAAGTATCCCACTGTGCTATCCTGGGAAAATACAGAGTAAAAAGCTGCAAAATGCAGAACCCAATGAAAATGAGGTAAAGCATCTCCTATGTGCTGTCCTGTTAAACAATATAAAAATGTAAAAGCAGGACCACCAAAGAAAATGACATATTGCATCTTAGGTGGGCTATCTAGGACTAACACAGTGTAAAAATGGGTGAAAGAAGGACCCCATTGAAAACAGTATATTTCTTCTTAGCTAGACTATCCTGGGTAAACACACTGTAAACATTAGTATAAGCAGGACCCACTGAAAACAAGATGTAGCATCTCCACTGTGCTATCCTGGGCAAATACAGGCAAAATGTGTAAAAACAAGACCCCAGTGCAAACTAGATATTGTATCTCAGGTGGGCTATACTGGGTATATGCATAGTAAAACGGGTAAACAGCAAGACCCCAGTTAAAATAAGATATTGCTTCTCAGCTGGCATATCCTGGTAAATACATTGTAAAATGGGTAAAAGCAGGACCCCACTAAAAAAGAGATATAGCACCTCTGGCGTGCTTTCCTGAGCAAATATAGTTTAAAATGTGTAACAGCAGGACCCCACTGAAAATCAGAAGTAGCATCTGCACTGTGCTATCCTGGCTAAATACAATGCAAAATGTGTAAATGCAAGACCTCAGTGAAAACGAGATATTGCATCTCAGATGGGCTATTCTGGATAAATACATTGCAAAATAGGGTAAAAGCAGGACCCCACTGAAAACAAGATATGGCATCTCCACTGTGCTACCCGGTAAATACAGTTTAAATACATGTAAAAGCAAGACCCCACTGAAAGTGAGATATTGCATCTCAGGTGGCTATCCTGGATAATACATTGTAGAAATGGGTAAAAGCAGGACTCCACTAAAATGAGATATTGCATCTCAGATGGGATATCCATGCATACATCATAAGAACGGGTAAAAGCCGGATGCCACTGTCAACAAGATACTGCCTCTCAGCTGAGCTGTCCTGGGTAAATATATCATAAAAATTGGTAAAGGCAGACCTTACTGAAAATTAGAAATAACATCTCCACAGTACTACCAAAATTAGGTATGTCATCTGGCTTATGCTGTGTAAATACAGTGTAAAAATTGTGAAAAGCAGGACCTTACTGAAGACAAGATATTGCCTCTCAATTGGACTATCTTGGCTAAATGCATTGTAAAAATGAGTGAAAGCAGGACCCCACTGAAAATGGATATGTCATCTCAGCTGGGCTAGCCTCAGTAAATACATCATTGTAAAAACATGACCCCACTGAGAACAAGGTATAGAATCTCTGCTGTGCTATCCTGGGCTAATAGAGTGTAAAATGTGTACAAGCAGGAGTCCACTAAAAAATGTGATGGCATCTTTCACTGTGCAATCCTGGATACATACAGAGTAAAAATGTGTACAAACAGAATCCCAGTGAGATATTGTCTGCCACACGGGCTATCCTTGCTAAATATGCATGGTAAAAATGGGTGATATATGGACCCCACTGAAAATGAGATATTGTAGCTCTGCTGGCCTGTATAAATACACTGCAAAACTGTGTAAAAGCATGACCCGGTGAAAATGTGATGCAGCATATCCTCTGGGCTAAACTGGATAAATACAATGTAAAATCTGTAAAGCAGGATCCCAGTAAGATATTGTCTGTCAGTTGGGCTATCCTGGGTGAATACAGTACACTGTAAAATTGGTAACTGCAAGAACCCACTGAAAATGAGATATTGCATCTCAGCTGACCTCTCCTGGGCAAATATACTGTAAAATGTGTTAAAGCAGCACCCCACTGAAAACAATAAACACAACTCAGCTAAGCTATCATGGGTAAATACATTGTAAAATGTGTAAAATCAGGACCCAGCTGAAAACAAGGTGATCTTCACTTTGCTGTCCTGGGTAAATACAAGATAAAAATGTGCAAAAGTAGGACCACAATCAAAACAAGCATTTGTCAATGCTGAATGTTGTCTTGCTGGCATTGGCATTGGCTGTGCAGGAGTTAGAGATGCATAATAGGAATGGCAGTGAAGTATGGAACTGCGCCAACCCACACCACCCTGCAGAGACTGACAGGCATTGAGGTGTGTCTTTGGATCATCAGCCATAACGTTCAAGCCATTTCACCTCACCCTACCCTGTAGACTCCAACAAGTGTCGTGTTGTGCCTTGGGGTCTGTGGGCCTTATTCTCACCCCATTCCATAAGGAAATATGTTGAGATGGGTTCAGTATAGGAAAATGGGGTGAACTTTGGGGCTGAAGAGTCCAAGGCACCTTGATGCCTGTCACTGGCTGCAGGTAGGGGTGCAGGAATGGCACCAGCATTACAGCTGACAATCCAAAGTCACACCCTGATGCCTGTCAGTCTCTACAGGGTGGAATGTTATGGTTAGAAACTCTAACATCCTGGGAGTTTGTTGGTATTTGCACTCTAAATTTCAACATGGGCTTAAGAGTTATGAACATGCATGGAAACTGCTGAATGCACACTGTAACACAGTCATTTTGTGGAACTGGTTCACCAAATTTTCAACATAGGTATTTTGGGACCTCCACTCATGAACAGTATCACTGTGATTTTCTTAATATGTCCTGAACATTGATTTCCCACAGTGACCGCGCTTATTGTGCACCTGATGTGCGAAAACACATTTCGGCAGGGTGTGAAAAATGACAGCTATATGTTCATAAAAATGTCTGAAAAATGGCAGCGTTGAAGATCTGGGTGAAAATATTGCTAATTCTCAAAGTTATGAGCATAATGCGGAAACTGGCGCAGCACGCCATTAACACAATCATAGTGTGGAATCTTTTTACCAAATTTTCAACATAGGCATCTTGACCTCCGCCATGAACAGTGTCACTGTGACTTTCTTAATCTCTCCTGAACATTGATTTCCCACAGCAACCGTGCCATTCTGTGCCTGATGTGCGAAAACACATTTCAGGCAGGATGTGAAAATGACAGCTGTACTGTTCATAAGGAAGTGTGAAAATGGCAATGTTGAAAGTCTGGAGTGAAAATATTAAAATTATCAATGTTACAAGCGTGTGTGAAACAGTGCAAAAGCATGCTTGTAACACAGTCATCTCTTAGTTTGTTCACCAAATGTGCAACATAGACTTTCTGGGAGCCCTCTTCTTGAAAAGTGACACTGTCATTTGGTTAATCAGTCCCAAAAAGTGATTCCATGCAGTGACTGCAAATCACCTTTCAGGACGAATAATGAAGTTACAGTGACTGAGTTCATGAGGTGGGGTCCCAAGAACCCATGTTGAAAATTTGGAGCCAAAGTCATAAAAATGGCCGTGATATCCACGTAAGTTGAACCCCATCCATTGATGCCATTATACAGCTTACCATGATTTTCTTCACTTCATGGTCAGCTTTGAAGAGTGCAGACGTGTTTCTGCTCCACCAAAGATCATTGCGCGGCTCCAGAGGTAAGTATGGAGTGAGGGGAGGTGCAGAGAGGTGGGGTGTGCAGAGGGTGGGTGCGGGTTGGGGAAGGAGGCGTTGTGACCACAAGGGACCATTTTCTGGTTACAGGTGGAAAAAGAAGGGCGTTGCTGGGAAGGGTTTTCCTTACAGGCTTGCTTTGGGCACTCTGGCGTGGGCTCCCAGTGTGCCACCAGTGTTTTGGGACAGGGACTGAAGTCAATGGGATTGGGCCCCTGTTGTCAAATGTTTGTGTTTGGGGGATGATGCCAAGGAGGATTGGGCACCCGCTTGGCAGATTGAGGACAGGTGACTGAAGCCGACAGAGATTGGCCCCCTGTCAGCAAAGACAGCATGTCTGTGTTTGGGGGATGGTGCTGAGGGGGACTGGGTACCCCCTCAAGCAGACAAATAAAACAAGGGGAACATACAGTATCTGACAGGAATTGGGCTCCCGTTGGCAAACAAACTGGGGAGGAGGCATGCCGACAGATGGATTGGGCACCCCCAATGTTGGCTTTCTGGGGACTGTGAGAGTTGGATGGCTGCAGCCGCCACCATGTTTATTGAAATGTTTCAGCATGCAAGGCATGCCCTGTAATGATGGGCTGCTCCTCATTGCAGTGGCAAAATTCTTTCAAGTTGGTGGCACGCTTCTGAACTGCTGTCACAGACAGGTGTGCTCATGTATTGGTGCCACAAGACCAGTCCAAAAAGCAGTGGCTCCGTTGGCCACAACAGGGCAACACCTCCACAACCTGCTACTCCTGTAAACTGTCACAAAATGTTGCTTGCACTGCTCGCGAAAGACAACATAATGAGCGATTACCTCTCGGCTGTGCTGTTCTGGCTAAATACAGTGTAAAATGTGTAAAAACAAGACCCCTGTGAAAATTTGATATTGCATCTCAGTTGGGTTATCCTGGATAAATATACTGTAAAAATGGGTAAAACCAGGGCCCGACTGAAAAACAGGTATTGAATCTTTGCTGAGCTATATGGGGTGCATGCACTATAAAAATGGCTAAAAAGAGGATCCCACTGAAAATGAAATATTACATCTCAGCTGAGTTATCCTGGTTTGTACATATACATTTTGTCCAAACTGCTAAACAAGTAAGACTTCACTGGAAACAATATATTGCATCTCAGCTGGACTATCCTGTAATTGACTGCTCTATCCTCATTAAGCCCCCAGCGATTTCCTGCCTCTCGTACTACCCCTCCTCCTTGATCCTCCATTAACATTACCTCTGGTGTCTACAGGCACACCACCCTCCATCTGTCCTGCTGCCAATATCCATTGCATCTGGTGGTACCCCTCCCACTGCACCTAAATCCCTACCCCAGTCCCAGAATACCACTGAAATCTGTTCTCTACTGACCTCCACAGGCAGCTGCCATCTACCACATGGAAGTCCTGTATCGCTATTAAGCAACTACAATAATACAGAACTTGCCAGAACTCTGATTTAACCAATGCTCTTTGTGTGTGCACAGCTGTTCTACTGTGTGTGTGTGTGTTTCTATGTCTTTCTGCACACATATTTGTGGCTGTGTGTGTGTCTGTGACAAAGGTTCTAGACCTGGGTTAATTACAGAAGTTATCAAGTGGTTACTTATTTATTAAGATTTCAGATAGCACCTTTGAGCCACGGTTCTTTTATAAAGGTTCCACATCAAATGATGAGAAGACAAAACACAGTCAGGAATACATCAGACAAATAAGACAATTCTAGGCAGTCGGTGGCATGTTCAGGTACCATAGTTGGTTTGCATATAATAATAATAATAATAATAATAAAAAAATAATAATATAATAATAATAATAAACTTTACTTATATATAGGCTCTTTCCAAAACCAAGGCACATTCCAAAAAGATTAAATACAAACAGAACAAACAGACAGTAATATAAAACTGTTAAAAACAAGTACTAAACATTAATCAAGGCCACATGCCTTATTCCATAAGAAGGATTTAAGAGCCTGTTTAAAGCTCCCCATGGTCGAACACTCCATTATCCGATGTGGTAGAGAATTCCAAAGGGCTGGTGCCGCAAACATAAAAGCCCGGCACTAGCTGATTTCAGTGTGACCCTAGGAATTCTAGCAACCCCTCATCGGCTGAGCGGAACAACCTCACCGGGAGGTAAGGAATCAAGAGATCTTTCAGGTAGTCAGGGCCCAGATCGTGTAGGGCTTTAAAAGTTAGTAATCCAACTTTGAAGGTGATCCACCACGGACTGGTAGCCAGTGGTGATCCCAGCACCGGAGTAATATTTGATGTTCTATGAGTACCTGTAAGTACTGAGGCGGAATTCTGCACCAGCTGAAGCGCGATATCAACCCCTGGAAGCCCAAGGTAAAGTGAGTTGCAATAGTCCAGGCATGAGGTCACAAAGGCATGAGTCAAAGTTGGCAGATCACCGACAGAGCGAGATGCTTGATTCTGGTGATGTTTCTCAGATGATAAAACAAGGATTTTACTGCTGACACTTGAGATCTTAAGGTCAGCCCAATATCTAAGATCACCCCAGATCTAGCACCCATTCAGAAACCAGTAACTCGACATCCCCACAAAACACTCCAGAGGGGGAGCCGCCACAGGTCCTCCTATCCGCGATCCAGATCCAAAACCAACACCTCGGTCTCCCAGAATTCAACTCAGCCAACTCGACCTCATCCAATCCTGGATTTCCTCCAGACAGCTACTAATACCAAAACAGCTCCTTCCTGGTCGGGTGCGAGGACAGGTACAGTTGGGTATCATCTGCATAACAGTGAAAACCCAACCAGTACCATCTCACAATGTCTCAGAGGGAAGCATGTACACCGCAAACAACATGGGGACAATATAGAGCCCTGAGGGACCCCACAAAAGCGAGAAGGATCAGAGGAAAAACCCTGACACCACCCTCTGAGATCTTCTGGTGAGGTATGATGTGAACCATCTGAGCATAACCCCAGAGAGTCCACAAATACATCTCAGGCGCCTAAAAGAACCCCATGGTCAACAGTGTCAAATGCTGAAGATAGATCTGGTAACACAAGGATAGATAATTTTCTCTGGTCTCTCGCCATCAGGAGATCACTGAATACCTGAACCAGCGCAGTCTCTGTACTATGCCTCTTACGGAAACCTGATTGGAGAGGTTCGTAGATCCTATGGATGGTCAAGTGGTTCTCCAATTGGGCTGCTACCACCTTCTCGATCACCTTCCTGCAAAGGGAGGTTCAAGATAGGTCTGTAGTTAGCCAGACATTCTGGGTCCAAAGATGGTTTCTTGAACAAGGGTGTCACCACTACCTCTTTCAAGGATAGGGATATACACCTGAGTCAAGAGAGGACCAGACTATCTGTGCTAGAGCCAGTTGAATAGAATCTCACACACCCTATGATTAAGGGTGTGGGACCTGAATCTAAACTACAGGAGGTAGGGCCGCGCACCTGGACAATCCGCATAATATCCACGATTTCTGGGCGCTCGAGGTACTCCAGGAAAACAAAGGGATAGTGACTCAGTCCCGGCACCCGAACTAGCATAGAACGTGCCAAACTGATGTCTTCCCTAATATTGGCCACCTTATCGGCAAAGAACCAAGCAATCTCATCACACTGTGACTGTGACAACACTCTACGAGAGCTGCAGACAGGTTTGGTTGCACAATCTGCCCACAGTTCTGAAAAGCTGAGCAGGTCGGTTCTGCACAGCAGAAATTTCCCGGACAGGAACTCTGCCTTCTTCGGGAGATTTCTGACTGATAGAATTGATAATGTTCTAGCAGTCTAAGGCAGTCGGCATCCAGGTCAGACCTCCGCCAGCAACGTTCTAACCTGCATCCATTCACAGAACCCTCAGAACCCCATCAAACCATGGGGTTCAAGGTCGGAGGAGAGAGGATGCACATGAACTAGAGCAATAGAATCCAGGGCAGAGGTAATGGCAGTATTATAAGCCACAACCAATGCCTCTGGATCATTGCTATTCACAGGAAGCTTTGATAGGTCAAGAACTGCCAAGGCCATTAGAGAAACATTCCATGGGGTGGAACTTGACCATCTCCACAGGGTCATTGCCTACAGGGGGGGACCAAAATTGAATCTCCGTGAGTTATCTGACCAACTGACTGGTTCCACCCCATCAGAAGCCTCGATCCCCAGGAGGAAGACCAAGTCAAGAGAATGGCCAGCTTTATGAGTAGCAGTGGTAACTACCTGTGTTAGGCCCAGTGAATCCATTAACTGGAGGAAGTGCTGTCCAAATTCAGAGTTCATCATCGATCCTTGCATTAAAGTTACCCAGGACCATCAGCCTGGGGACTCAAATGTCAGGTCGACAATGAAGTCTGCTACTTCCTTAAGGAATTGCTTCTCATCTCCTGGGTGGATGGTAGATGAGAGCAATTCGATAGCCCACACCTGCTACAACGGCACATTCAAAAGAAAAGGTCTCCTCAACTGGTACACTGGTGAGATCCACCGGTCTTAAAGCAGACTGCAACCCCCACCCCACAGTCCAATCTTGGTGATGTATCACTGTATACCCGGCTGGAATTATGGCCTCAATATTGGTCCGCATTATTATCCAGCCAGGTCTCGGTGATGCAAGCCAGGTCCTTCAGGCAACAAGATCTGAAATTATTGCCGCCTTGTTCGGATGGATCTGGCATTGCACAACATTGCCTGGGTAGGACAGGACTCCTGGACTGCCCTGATCACCTGCCCATCACTAAGGATGGTGCCCTTGGGTATGGGGACCCAACAGGATGGCCCACGCTTATTCGCCTCAGGGCCAACTGGACTTAGTCACCCCAATGAGAGCGCTCCACTCATCTCACCTCCACTGTCCACCCCCTTGCAGGCAATATCTAGAGCCCGACAGTGTTGGTAGATAGAAAAGGCAAGAGGGGGTTATAGAAGGGCGAAGGAGTGGAGAGCAGAGGCTGAGTAGCTCGCCTGGGGCCACAGAAAGACACATTTCAAAACAGACCAAATCCTCAGAAAACAATAAAAGTAGGTAAAATCAGTTCCTTATAAAAATTAAAACAAGCTAACTAACAACATTAACTAAACAAATTAAAAACAAATCACAGCCAAACCTTTTCTCACCCCACCCCCACCCAACTAACTAATCAAACCAACTTCAAATAAACAACTAGCTAAAATCTATAACTTAAACAACAGAAAACCTAACCTGCCTAACGGATAAAGTAAATAAGTAAATAAATAAGCCCACCAGTCCTCTCACAACCTGGGCTACTTAACAACACAACAATACAAAACTAAAATAAATTATAAAAGATATTCAAAAATTTCCCTTAGAGAAATCTCACAGATCTCTACAATGGGGAGATTTCACAGATATAATTACCAACAAGGAATAAAAGAGCTAAAGTCTGAGAGTCACAAATTCATGAAAATCACAAATTCAATGGAGCACAGGGTCGCCAGTAGGTAGTTCACCCTCTCATGGGTGGAAAACTGGTTCAAGAAAGTAATGTATTGCAGACCGCTCTTACCAGATTCAGAATGTGTCCAGGAGCTTACACCTCCAAGGAATGGTAGCACTATTCAATTTCTCAAATGAGTCCTCACCCCATTTGAAAACAACAGAGCCCCAAACAGTGATCTTAATTCTGAAAAACATACATGCAATCTGCAGACAAAGCCAAAACTCACTGCGAAAGCCAGAAAACAGGGAGCAAGGAAAGTCAGCCAGGGCACCCAGGAAACCAAAGTTCTATTTCTCAACTCCACCGAGTAGCTGATAGAGCTAGCAACAGCTTCAGGTACCAGATAACTCCAGGTCACCACCGATGCTCCACAGCTCCAGGAAGGACCCACCCAGATCCCAATACCTCTTTCCAGACCCGCCCCCACTACGGTTGCCCGTCAGCTACCGGCGGCGAAAATGGAAGAGCTGCGAGATTCGCTGCCCTACAGCAGCAGCACCACAGCATACTACTGGCTCGAGGTCAGGGTCAGGAAGGGATTCCTCCCCACAGTCCACCAGAGTCTCTCTAATCAAGTGCTGACCAGAATCACTCCTCCCTCGCTGCTCACTCAAGGCCACTCCGGTTACTCCTCGATCCACCACTGGGACTCCCACTCTGCTCCCCGCACACATGCAATATCGAGACTCCACAGATAATAGCTCCCTTCACATCAGATCAAATGTAAAGCAGTTAAATGTAACGTCAAGGAGTGCAAGGTGATGCACATAGGGTAAAATATCCAACAACTGAATACAGACTACCAGAGCTAGTAGTGGAAAGCACAACTGAGGAAAGGGACTTAAGGGTAATTATTTTGGATTGTCTGAAGGCAACAGTGCAATGTCTAATATTAAGCAGTGGGAAGGGTAAATCGGAAGCTGGGGTGCTTAGGAAGGAGAATCATCATCAGCAGGAAAGCAGAGGTGCTTCTGACACTGTACAAGTCACTGCTTCACCCTCACTAGGAATACTGTGCACAATTTTAGAGACCACGTTTAAGAAGCAGATGGAAAAAGGAGGCAATATAGAGGAGGGTAACCGAGATGCTCCTGGGAGAGCAGGAAAGGTCTTTCAAGGAGAGACTGAAGGCCATAAACCTGTAAATGTTGCAGGGAGAAGAGGGATAAGGCCCATGACTAAGATATACAAATACTGCACCTCCAAAGGGTAAACCAGGTGGGTAACAGGTGCTGTTCAAACTGAGTGGGAACACAAGCTCTGGAGACGATGTCACTAATTTGGGATGGAGGTAGGGCAAATCTAAGAGGGATTCGAGGAAGTACTTTTCTCATGGAAAGTGTAGGTAGGGTGGAATAAGTTACAAAAACGGGGATCTGTGCAAATTTAGTAGAGGGACTCAAACATGGGAGGAAGGGGTTATATGCTAAGGATAGGCTCCACCTCAACTTGGAGGGGAGGAGATTCTTAAACTGAAACTAAGTGGATTCATCCATGAGAGGTGGGATTTAAACTTGTGAAGGGGAGGGATGGGAGAAAGGGCCACCCCATTGGAGCCACTTAAAGGGCTTGGCCAAGGACCCACAAAGGGGAGGAGGACATGGTGTAGGCCAAAGGGCAAGATGCTAGGAGAGGGCAGGAGACTGCACAGGGTCATGGAGGTTGGGGATGGGCGGGTGAAGGGCTGGAGGATAGTTCTGATCAATGCCAGGAGCTTAGGGAATAAAATGCCTGAGCTCCAAGCAATGCTAGTTGAGGGGCAGTGGATGTGAGCAGCAATTACTGAGACATGGCCACCCAGGGCACATGATTTGGACCTAAACCTGGAGGGATACACAATGTTCAGGAAAGATAGAGAGTTGGGGTGGTGCATGGATAGTCAAAAATGACATTGGTATTGGTGGAGTGGAGGAGGCTGGGGGATGTAGTGGCAATTTGGGTAACCCTGCAAATGAAGGGGGTAGGAAAATAAAATAGGGTTGTGCAAGACCCACCTGATGGCAGAGGGCCTGGAGGAGAATATGGTACAGAATATTAGGGGTCACTGTGGAGTGGGAAAGGAAGGGTGGTGGGCATAGGGGACCTAAACAGCTAAAGAGGCAGACTGAGGACTATGACACCCCAGGGAGTAGAGATTGCTGGATGTCTTTCAGAACGCATTCCTAGTAGAGCAAGTCGGGTAGCCGACTAGGAGGGCCAGTTTTAGGATGTGGTCCTAACAGAAAGTGACCAGATTACTGGCCTGAGGTGAGCAGCCTGTTGGCAGGCAGTAACCATGCCACGGTCTGGTTTTTCCTGTACCTGGATGGGAAGAAAACTGCATGAAAATGGTGGTAATCGACTTTAGGGAGCGGATTTTGAGGGCATGGGGAGGATTCTTAGGGATATTTGGATGAGATAAGGGCCAGACATGGATGCTGGGAGTAGGTGGAAGATCATTAGAAGGGGTGCAGGAGGCTACAGGACCTGTGAGGGTGAGGTACAAACACTGTAGGGCCAGGAAGCCATGCTGGTGGGCCCGGGAGGTTCAGGAGGTGGTGAGGGAGACAAAGGCTGCCTTTGTGTACTTAAAGAGCTCAAGGAGAGAAAGGGATTGGGGGCAGTATGAACTGATGTCCAGGAAGGTCACCAGGGTGGTATGATCGGCCAGGGTGAGGATGGAGCAAAACCTGGCCAGAGATATCAGGAGGGGTGGAAGGGTTCTTTAGATACATAGGGAGAAAAGAAAAATTACTCACCTTAGTAATGTTATTTCTTCTAATGGAGTTTTGCTATATTATGACACATGCAGTGAGTCCCAAACTTCAACTGCTCTGGAGGTGAAAGAGTTAACTTTCCATGCCAGGCATGGAATGCTGAGCTCGAGCTCAGTTGAAACTCTGTCTGTTGTTCTTCAAACTCAAACCGTCAGATCTTTACTAGCTAAACTCACTGAGGTCCTGTGGAAGCTGTAAACCTACACTAGCCAACTGGCTACTAAACATAAGAACATTTTGGTCCCAAAACAAAGACTCAAGTCAGGAGACCCAAAAATGAAAAACACAACACCAAGTCACCCCAAAAAGGAGGGGTGAAAACAACAAGGTGGGCATCTACTAAGTGCCAACACTGCACTGCCCACCCACATCCCAAAAACAGAGGTTCTGAGAGGGGCAGGCAGGGTCATAATATAGCAAGACTCCATTAGAAGAAACAACATTACTAAGATGAGTAATTTTTCTTCAAACAACATGAAGTCTTGCTATATTATGACATATGCAGACTACACAGCAGTACCTCCATGGAGGAGGGACAGAACCTACTTGAATAGGCTCTGAAGCACAGCTGTGTTAAACCGAGCATCACTCTTAGCCTGGATGTCCAGGAGTAATGCTTGGTAAAAGTGTGAACTGTTTTCCAGGTAGCTGCTTGACATATCTCTAGAATAGGGATGTCCCTGGCAGCAGCCAGGGAAGCAGCTGTACCTCTGGTAGAGTGAGCCCTCAGGCCTGAGGGAGCAACCTTACCCAGCTTTTCATAACAGAATTGGATACAAGAGACAATCCACCTGGCAATGGATCTTTTAGTGGCAGGTTTCCTTTACCAACCTCACCATAAGTGAGGAACAGTTGGAGGAGTCAAACCTGTGACCCTCGGTACACTCTATGTAGTAACTAAGGGCTCTCTTCACATCTGCTGTGCAGCCTCCTCTCGCCACAGGAGGAATGGTCAGTGAAGTACACTGGAAGAGATATAGATTGATTAAGGTGGAAATCTGAAACCACCTTAGGCAAGAACTTCCTGTTAGTCCTGAGGACTACCTTATCTCTATGAAAGGAGATAAAATCAGGCTCCACTGACAAAGCTTGTAATTCACTTATGCGCCTGGCAGAAGTGATGGCTACCAGAAACATAGTCTTCCAAGTCAAGTACTTAAGCTCTGCTGAAGATAAAGGCTCAAAGGGGTTGCATAAGCTGAGCAATGCAAACATTAAGATCCCAGGCAGGGCAGGGCCCTGAATGGAGGGTTGATGGAAGCAATCCCTTAAAAAACTTGGAGAATACAGGATGAGCTGAAAGAGAAGAGGGTTTACCTGTTGAAATAAAAGCAGACACAGCTGCCAAATGTACTTTTAGGGTAGCTGGTCTCAGCCCCAAGGCATTGAAATGGACCATATAATCCAGGACTGTGGGTAAATCAGCAGATTCTGGGAAATATGCTTCCCAGAGCACCATATGGAAAACCTCTTCCATTTGGAATTATAGGTAGCCCTGGTGGAAGGGTTTCCTAGAAGCCTTCAGTATATCCATTACACCTTGGGAGAGGGTAGATCAGCAAACTCTAACTCTTCAAGAGCCAGGCCTTGAGATCGAGAGATTTGAGGTTCGGTACCAAACCCTCCCCTGAGCACAGGTTAACAGGTTGTGATTCCTGGGAAGACACAGGGAAGATGGACTGCTAAGGACAGTAGGAGTGGATACCAGGGTTGTCTGACCCAATCTGGAGCAATCAGGATCATCTTGCAGGATTGAGATCTGATTTTGACTAACACTTTGAACAGGAGAGGGAAGGGGGAAGCAGAGGAACTTCCTTCCCAATTGAGAACTAAGGCATCCAGAGGGACTGAGCCCAACACTGGGGCCTGCAACAAAAAGGGAAGTTGGTGATTGTCTGGGCTGCAAAAAGATCTATTCATGGGTACCCCATCTGGCAAATATCACCTCCAGGACTAGGAGTCCAGTGACCATTCGTGATGGCCCTGGGAAACCTGTTGAGAGCATCTGCCAGGACATTGTCCTTGCCTGGGAGGTGAACAGCCGTAAGGGAGGTGTTCAGGAGTAAGCCAGAGACCACAACTTCATTGCTTCGTGCACAAGGTCAAACCGAAAGTGCCCCTTGCTTGTTGATGTACCACATTGTGGTGGTGTTGTCTGTTCTGACCTGTACAACTGTGTTCTGAACAGATTTGGAAAAAACTTGAAGTGCTAGAAAAACTGCTCTGAGTTCCAACAGATTGATGTGGAGCAGAGATTCCTGAGGGACCACAATCCCTGGGTAGTGAGGTCACCATGTGAGCTCCCCACCCCAAGAGGGATGCATCTGTAGTAAGGATTAAGAAGTGAGACTGAGTGACAAAGGGAACCCTTGTCTCAGATTGCTCTGATCCTGCCACCACTGTAGGGCCTGGATCAGGGTTCAAGTTACTGGGATCAATTTGGTTAGAGGATCTTTCCTTTGAGACCAAAGGCTCTCAAATGGAACTGGATGTCCCTCATCTGAAATCTTGCTCCCTGCACTACTGCTGTAGAAGCAGGCATGTGCCCCAGGAGCTATAGAAAATGCCTTGCTGGTCGAGAGACCTGCAGGGTGAATGAGGAGGCCAGAGAGACCAGGGTCCTTGCCCTGTCCAAAGGAAGGAAGGCTCTGGCTTTCTCTGTGTTCAGCTCTGCGCCTATGAAGGTGAGGAGCTGGACAGGCTCTAGAACTGACTTTGAAAGATTCAGAAGGAAACCTAGAGGTGAGTAGTTGCTGAGTTATCTGTAGATGTAACTTGACTTGGTCTGGAGACTGGCCTACTATGAGCCAGTCGTCCAAGTAAGGGAAGATGGCAATTTTTGCCTTCTTAGGGAAGCAACTGCTACTGCCAGACATTTTGTGAATACCCTTGAGCAGAGGTGAGGCCAAAGGGCATTGCTCTGAACTGGTAATGGCCTGAGGGCAGCTCGAACCTGAGGTACTTTCGATGGGAGCTTCTGATGAGAATATGGAAGTAGGCATCTTTGAGGTCCAGGGACGCTAGCCAGTCCCCTGGCCTTACAGAAAGTAGAATAATTCCCAGAGACACCATTTTGAATTTTGGCTTTAAAGGTGCTTGTTTAAATATCTGAGATCCAGGATGGGCGCCATTCTCCTGTCTTTTTGGGGTAAGGAAGTACCGAGTACAACTTTGCCCTGGTGTAGGGTGGAACCCTTTCCACAGCTCTGAGAGCCAGGAGGGAAGAGACCTCTGCCTCTAGGGCAAGTGCCTCTGGTGGATTTGCAGGTGGAAAGGATCTGGTTCTCATCTTTGGAAATTTTTGAAGCTGAGAACCAGTCCCTGGCTTACTACTTCCAGGACCCACTTGTCTGATGTCAGAGACTTCCAGTCCTGGACAAAGTAAGCCAGCCTGCCACCTACAGGTAGCTGAGAATCGGCCCTGGCAACCCCATCAGGTGCCTGCTTGGCAGGGGCTTTGGGCTGAGGGTCGAAGCAGGCCTGCTTGTACCCCGCCTGCCTCTCCCTCTAAGGAACCCTCTGGGCATAAGCAGAAGAGGAGGCCTGGCTTGGTAAAAGGCTCTATGAAAAGGCCTGCCCCTGCCCCTGAAAGCTGCCTTTGAGGAGTGGCCTGCCTTTCCTTGGCCTGTGCACTCCTATAGGTGGTCCTATACTCATCCATTTTTTCATGTAATTCTCTGTCTGCTCCCAAACAGAGAATTACCCACAACAGGAAAATCCATGGCCTGAGTCTGGGTATCCTGTGACAGGCTAGTACATCTGAGCCAAGCCATTCTGCGAGTGCCACAGATGTAGCCATGACTTTGATGACACATCATTAGAGTCCACTGCAGCATGGAATTGCACCTTGATGCCTCAATACCATCAGCAGCTACCTGCTCCAGCTCCTTGGCAAGCTGGCCAGGGACCTGTTTTGCTAGAGCCATAACAGTATCCCATCTGGATTTCTGATATCTAGCAACATAAGCCATATAATTTGCATGTCTGAGTCCCAAGGATGCTGCCATGTACTGTTTCTTTGCCATGGCATCAATCCTCCTGGAGTTCTTGTCAGGGGTGTGAGGCCAAGGGAATATTTGCCTTGTCACAGGCTGCAGCCTGCACTACCCCAACATGGCTGCATTGTTGTGCAAGGAACTCCATATCAGAGCATGACAAAGTGTACTTTTGTCCATTATCTTATCCACAGGAGGTATAGTGTGAGGAGTTTTAGAATTTTTACTTTCTGTTTCCCAAAAGATTTATGCAAAGGAATAGACAGTCTCCTAGACTCTGGGATATCCATCATTTCCACATAGTCAGGCTCCTCTTGATCATCCACAGCTTCCTCCATAGGAACTGGAGGGTTTTAGCCACTTTCTTATAAAACATAAAATGAGAAGGGACTCAGAAAGCCAAGGAGGAGACACCCTGAAGGTCTGTGGGGAGATGTCCGGTCAATGGGCACATCCAGACTTTCAATCCACATTCACTCTCCTCATACTCCTCTTCCCTCCTCCAGTTCATAATATTCCTTAAATCATACTCTTGAACCGTGGAACCGTCAACCGACGCTTACCTGATGGTGCCGGTTTGGTCGAAACCGGGAAAGCGACTGACAATTTTAATCGCTTTGGCTATTTCTTCAGCGGTTGGAGAGGAAAGTTTTGGCTCCACACCAGCTGATTTCCTAGTCCTTTTGCTGAACTGACTCTCAGAGTCGGATCTCCTTTGCCCAAGGAAGTCTTGCCCTGGTCAGAGGGCACTCCTCCGTTTGGTTGGAACCGAACCGGCTGGCCATCCGTTCAGCGGACTTTTGGCCTCCCTTTCCCTGAGCCTACCAACTCTCTTTTCCAGGGTAGCTGCAGGAAAATTTTTACAAATCTGGCAGTCTGCATTGAGGTGGTCAAACCCCAGACAATAAACACAGGTGGTATGGGGTCAGCCTGGCAAAAGACTTCCCCACAGACACTGCAGTGTTGAAACCCAGTGGGCCCATTTTTTCTTTTGATTTCTCAGACATAGTGCCAGTCCTAACCAAACTTACCTTTTATGGCAATCCGCCAGGTAAGACCCTTTATCGGTTCCCAACCGTGTCACGGGTCATGGAAAACCGTAATAAAATCCGCTTTTTAGAACCAATAAGAACCGTAACCACACTCTGAAAGACAGATTAATATATTTTAAACAACCTGATCGGTTCAAACCGAACTGATAAACGCTTACAAGTTCCACACAGAATAGAAATTAATGTAAAACCTATCTAGTACTCACAAATACCACAGACAGAGTCGGAACCGACCGGTTGCTGTTTAAATTTGGTCAAAACCGAGAAAACAATACTTTAACCGACAAAATGAACCGAGCAGAAGGAGAAATCGGAGCAACTGTTCAGTGAGGCAGAGTAAAGAATCTAACGGTTTGAGTTTGAAGAACAACAGACAGAGTTTCAACCGAGCTCGAGCTCAGCTGCCCATGCCTGGCACGGAAAGTTAACTCTTTCACCTCCGGAGCAGTTCGGTTGGGACTCACTGCATATGTCATAATATAGCAAGACTTCATGTTGTTTGAAGGAGGGATAGATCAGCAGGATTAGCACTGGGGAGGATGGGCTCAGGAGGCAAGTGAGCAGGCTGAAGTACTAAATGAATACTTTGCCTCAGTCTTTACTGGGGAAGGAGGGTCCATACATCCCGACTGGAGGATAGTGAGCCCAAGAGAGAGGCTGGTCGCTTGGAGGCTGGAGGATCAGCAAAGGCTAGGGTGGGGCTGGGACGAACTAGCAGGGGAGGGACAGGATGGACAGGCAGATGGGGAGAGGTCAGGAGGGAAACCACAATGGATAGGGTGAGGGTGGTCCTCTGGTTTCTAAGGACTGAGAAGGCATCGGGGCCAGACGACATCCATCCAAGGGTGCTGAGGGAGCTGGCAGATGTGCTGGTGGCTCTACTGGCTGAACTCTTCAGCATCTCTGCAGACAGGCTGGGTGCCTCATGACTGGAGGGTGGCCCATGTTGGCCTATCCACAAGCTGGGTGTCAAGAGGAGATGGGAAATTACAGACCTGTAAGCCCGATGTCCGCGAGTGCACAAGGTGATGGAAGGTATTATCAAGGAGAGGCTTGGGGACAGCTTGAGCAGATGGGGTACCTGACTATAGGTAGTATGGCTTTGTCCTGGGGAGAATGTGCCAGACCAACCTTGTGGAGTTCTACGACTGGGTGATGAGTGCCCTGGACCAGAATAGGCAAGTGGATGTCCTCTATCTGGACTTCAGGAAGGTGTTTTATTCGGTCCCCACAATGGCCTGCTGGCAAATCTGGGGTGGGGGAAGTTTCTCAGATGGATAGAGAATTGGGTCTCGGGTGAATACAGAGAGTAGTGGTTGGTGGGATAGTCTCATCCCCAGGAGGGTTATTAGTGGGTACCGCAGGATCGGGTCCTGGGGCCACTCCTGTTCAATGCCTATGTCTCAGACATGGGGAGGGGTATTAGAGTAAACCAAGTTTCTTTGTGGATGACTAACCTGGGAGCATTGGCAGATGGGGAAGAAGAGAGATGGCCTCCAGAGGGACTTTGATGCTCCAGAAGGGTAGTCAAGAATGTGGGGACTAAGGTTTAATGCAGAGAAATACAGCATGATGCACCTGGGGTCAGAAACCTGGGACATATGTACACCCTGGGCAGAGACACACTGCAGGTCTTGTCAGGTGAAAGGGACCTGGGGGTAGTAGTGGGCGTCAAAATAAACAACTCTGAGATTTGTTGAAGCAGCAGCAAAGACAAATAGGATGCTGGACTGCATCGCCAGAGGGATTACCTCCAGGAGGAGAGAGGTGATCCTCCCTCTGTATAATGCCCTGGTCAGGCCACACCTCATACTGTGTGCAGTTCTGGAGACTGCACCTAAAGAGGGATGTTGCACTGCTGGAGAGGGTCCAGAGTAGGGTGACCAAGTTGATCTGGGGAATGGGGGTAGGACCTATGAGGAGAGACTGGAGGAGCTCAACCTGGCACGCACTTGAGGAGAGAAGCGACAGGGGAACATATGACAGAGGCCTTTAAGCATGTAAAGGAGATCAATGGGAGGGCGCAGAAGGTGCTCAGGTTTAAGAAGGAGGGCAACCAGGAGGCACGAGTGGAAGTTAGAGGGGAGATTCAGGGGGAACAAGGAGGTGCTACTTCACTGAAAGGATGGTGGAACTATGGAATGCGCTGACCAGGAGCCTGGTGGAGGAGGACACTGTGGAGGGATTCAAGAGGGGTGTGGACAGGTACAGGGGAAACTGAAGCATGAAAGTCCCTTCAGGGAGGCACGCTGGATGGATTTTGAAGGCTCCATGGAAGGGCAAATGAGCACCCAGTAGGGGTGCTGGCTACGGAGTAGACACAACAGAACGTGAGGCCTATTCTGCTGACTTTAATATGTTAGTATGGGCTTGGTAAATACATTATTAAAACCTATGTAAGGACATAGACAGGGTAGAGAAGGTTCAGAGGAGGGCAACAAAGATGGTGCATGGATTGCATCACAAGTCCTATGAAGACAGGTTGAAGGAACTGAACATGTACTCCCTGGAGGAGAGGAGGAGAGAGGGATATGATAGAGACATGCAAGTATCTCACAGGAGGAACAGGGTGCAGCAATACACTATTTTTAAGTGAAAAGATGTTCCAGGACTAGAAGGCATGGGATGAAGTTGGAGGAGGATGATTCAGAGGAAACATGAGGAAGAATTTCTTCACAGAATGGGTGGTAGACAAGTGGAACACCCTGCCAGAGGAAGTGGTGGGGCTGAAACAATCAAGGATTTAAGAATGCATGGATAGACATAAAGGAATTCTGGAGGTCAGGGTAAGGGCAACAGACTTCTAGGAAAACATAAACTGAACTTACAAGCTCAAATGGGCAGACTGGGTGGGCCATAGGCCCTTGTCTGCCGACACTGTCTGTGTATCTATGTATAAAATGGAGACAGGGAGAGAAATGCCACTATGGCTCTCACAATCCACATTAGATAGTAAGCCCTGGACAGACAAGATGGGCCAAGGAGCCTTTTTCTGCCAGCAGCTTCTATCTTTCCCATTCCAATGGTTTCCCCACCCAGCTACCTGATCCCTGTTGCCCCAGACTCTGAAAATTAAAACTGCTACAAATGCCGTGCTCGTGGGCACCAGGCAGTAGAGATGAGTCACTTAACTGCCCAGTGCTCTTAGGTCGCCCCTGAAAACAGGCACTTGTGCCTAGTGGGCCTTACCCAGTTACCAAAGACTAAAATAAATTAATAGGTACACCCACGTAATGGAGGGAGGCCAAGCTATCTTCCCCTAGTGTTGGTAAAGATAGAGACAATAACAGGGCAAACTAGAACTGGAGCCTGGGAGGAACAGAAAATGATACTGGGAATGTGGTGATAGAACTCCAAGAGGGAAGGGGTGGGTATGGCAGTGGTAGGCATAAGGAAGAGGTCAGGAGCTGGTTGATATAAACGAGGTTCCTGGAAGGAGAAAGCAAGTGTTCTGGAGGGTTATGTACCAGAAGCCTGGGGAATAATACCAGTGACCTGCAAACAGTGGTGGCAAAAGCATACCTGTACATAGTGGTGTTAACAGAAACATGGGCAACACAGCACCATGACAGGAATTGACCATTCTAATTTATGTAATGTTTAGGAGAGATAGGGAAAAGAAAGGGGTGGTAAATGCAAGACAGGTATCAAAGCTACAGAGGTCAAGGATCATGGAGGGCAAAGCACTGAAACAGTATGGGTGCAGGTCATCATGGAGCAGTGAGGAACATCAGGATTAGAGAGGTAGATGGACCAATATCTCAGAAAAGGAGATATGGAACTGGGAAGGAGAGTAGAAGGGCAGCAGAGCAGGAGCAGGTGTTGTTAATGGGTGGCTTCTACATGCCAGGATGTGGAGTGGGGGCGTCCCAGGCAGCAAGTACAAGGAATCATTGCTAATAGATGCATTTCAGGAAGCATCTCTGCTACAAAGAAGACAGCCATACTTGGACTTGGTGCTCACAAACAATGACAGCATAAGAGAGGTCACAGTTCAGGACTCACTGGGAACAAGAAAGAAAGCAAATACAAAGGTTCTAGACCTTCAGAAGGGCAGATGTTGTTAGGATTCAAGAACTGCTGAGGGAGAAGGTGGAGAAGGGGAGTGAAGTAGTGGGCTGCACAATAAGTGAGAATTGTACAAGAATGGTGCATTAGAGGTTGTGAGTCTCTAGGTAAGGGTAGTAGGGAAGAGCAAGTGAGGAATAAGTTATTGTGGTACACAAGAGAGGTGGGGGAGGCTGTGAGGGAAAAAAGAAGGCCTTCAATAAATACAAAACCAGACAGGTGGAGGAAGATACAATTGCGTGTCTTAACAGAATCAAGGGAGGCTAGCAATGCAATGAAGATGATGATGCTGATGGTGAAGAATCAAGGAGGCTAACAATGCAGTGAAGATGATGATGCTGCTGCTGATGGTGAAGATGATGATGATGATGTGCTGAGTTGTGAACTGCACAGGGAATGAAGATGGGACAAAACTTTCTTTTGCTACATTTGGAAGAGGAGTAAAACAAAGATGGGGATAGTCAGAACGAGAAGGGGAAGAGAATGAAGAGGAGGACATGTGGTCCATCAAGAGGACACAGTGGTGGGGGCAGCGATGTGATGGTGATGCACTCTCCAGAGGGAAGGAAGGAAGAAGCAAGGAGACAGGAGGACAGGGAAGTGGCAGGCAGTCCAGGGAAGGCTAAGGATAGGGAGAGGAGGAGAGTCTGAGTGGGGAGGACCACATTTCAGGAAGACTCAGGAAGTAATAGCAGAGGAGGTGGTAGCATGGTGGATGGAGCAACAAGTGAGTGCAAAGGGAGGTTCCACAGACGAAAAATAGTTCGGAGGTGGAGGTCAGTAGCCCGGTCACATTTGTGAGGGAGAGAGGACAGGGCAAAGGTTAGGGGAGGAAAAGGGAGACAAGACAGGGGATGAGAGGGCCTCACAAGTTGGGGGCAGGGTAGTGGAGGGCAACAAGAGGGTGAGCAGGATAAGCATCAGAGGGTCATAATTTAGGGATTCTATACCTAAGGGTATAACATGGGGGAAGGGTGCCAAAAAAAGCAAATCTGGGTAGAATGCTGTCAGGCATGACAGCTGGTAGAGTGGGGCAGCACATGGGCAGATATGCAGGAAGGTGGAAGGGCCACACATTGTAGTCCACCTGGGAAAAAAACTGATCTGGATGGGAGAAGGATAGAGGAGGTACAAGACAGCTTCAGGGAATTGGGAAAACTATGCAGCAAAGAGAGAACAATGGCAACCTTCTCAGAAGTTCTGCCAGTGCCAAGGGCTAGTACAGACAGGAAGAGAAGAATCAGTGACTTCAACAAGTGGCTGAGGGAATGGTATGGGACCAAGGGGTACGGATTGGTTGGGGACTGGGGTAGCACATGGCTAACACAGATCTTTATGCAGAGAATAGGTTACACCTTAGCAGGGAAGAGTCACAGGTGTTGAAGCAGGAGCTAGGGATTTCATCAACGTGAGGTATCATTTAAACTAGAAACGGGAGGCATTGAAGCTGAGAATCATCAGAAGAGGGGGTCCCTTGGACCTCCCCACCACAGGGATAGATATGACCTTAGGTGAAACAGGTGTTGGAATGAAGGGTAAGGAAGGATAGGAGCAGTGTGGAGAATGGTTTTGCTAAATGCCAGGAGCCTGGGGAACAAGTTGGCAGAGTCGCAGGCATTGATGGCAGAGGGAGAGGTGGACATAGCTGCCATTACTGAGACGTGGGCAACCAGGCATTATGAATGGGACCCAACCATCCCAGGGTACAAACTATTCAGGAGGATAGGGATAAAGGGAAGGCTGGGGAGGGTTGCCATTTATGTAAGGGAAGGGATCAGATATAATAGGAGGAGGGCAGATCGAAGTAATTTGGCTGCAAATACACAGCCAGAAAGGGACCAAGATTTGTCTGGGGGTTGTTAATAGACTCTGGCCCAGAAGGAGGACATTGACAGGGAACTGGAGGAGCAAATAAGGAGGCATAGTGGCAAAGGGAGCACAGTAGTGGTGGGGACTTTAATCTACCAGGGGTGGATTGGGGCATACCAGCAGTCACTTGTGCCAGGGAGCAGATCCTTTTGAAGTATTCCAGGATGGTTTGCTTACCCAGAGGGTAATGGAGCCAACAAGGAGGAAAATATACTAGACCTGGTACTGGAAGTTAGGGAACAGGACAGGGATGTAAGGGTGGAGGAACCTCTAGCAAGCAGTGACCACTGCACAGTGTGGTTCTCAATCAATCTGGGTAGGGAAGTAGACACTCAAAAACTAGGATCCTGGACTTTAAAAGGGAAGACTTTGGCAGGATAGGACACATACTGGAAAGTCATATGGCAAGTATCCACCCACAGATAGACACAGAACAAAAATGGGAAGTCATCAAGGCAGGACTGTGTGGCAGGCGCCCTCCCCTTATCTAGGCAGCACCTTGAGACTCTTCCCTCTCTTTTCCCCAGGTCTGATGCAGCAGTATCAATATATTTCTTTCTTGCTATAAATATTCACCTTTCACCTTTGGTATGGTGGCCTCCTACCAAAGTCTCTTCAATCTAGTTTACCCTCTATATTTCATTTTCTTGATCTCAGGTGCCTTCGTGAACTACATGCCCCTATCTTGTTAGTGCCTGTGGTGTTAAAAGCAATTGGTAAATACTAATACAAAGTACTTCACCATGTAGTGGAAGAATGTAAACTACATTGGACCATGTTGATATGGGTGTAGCGCCTGCAGTGCACACCAGTCTCAGTGTTATGATTTAGAAAAGCTGCTCCTATCCTAGTGCATCCTACAATTTATGAACAAAGAGTACAAACACCAGGCCACATGTACTAAAAAATTAAAAGGTACTGTGCCTTAGTGGTCCTGGTGTCCAGATATGTACCCTGCATATGGTAGTAACATTAGATTTTATGCTACGGGTGCATAGGTCTGGACATGTCCAATTGCACACCTGTAGCTGTTCCCTTACAAAGATGCCCCACTGCAGGCTCATAGGGGGCTGGTTTGCTAGTGACTGATGCTGTAGTAAAAGAAAAGTGAAACCACTTCTTGCAGTTTAAAGTATTAGCCAGGTCTGGAGGCTTTGTATTTACTGCAGCTTGCGGCAGAGGAATTAGCCGCACCATGTTGTCTCAGCATCGGTTGGAGTGGGGAAAGTCTCACTTTGACGCACACTGTGACTACCATTCAAAAGAGCTCCCACAGGGAAGAAAAGGGTGTGTAAAGAGCACCAAAAGTGCATGGCTCCCAGAGTGCCTAACAGGGAGATAGCCCAGGAGCATAAACTTAGTAAACCCAAGAAAAAGAGTTTAAAGATAGGTTCGATGTGCTTACACAAGAAGATGAGATAATTTGAGATGATGCTTGTGTAACTTGATTTGCTTTAGTGCTTTCCGCCTCTATCCATGGGATATACCACCCTGTAGGGTACAATGCAAGGACCCTAGAAGAGGGTTCTCCCCATAGGTGCCGTAAGAATGAATGCTTTGGCTAAAGGTAGGTTAGAAAGAAGCCCACGGATAAGAGAGACGAGCCACTGGAGGAGGAGGGTGGTTGGTGGGTAATCTAAAAATGAATCCTAGCTAAGCCCAGGATGTGTGTGACCTTTAAGCTCAAGGGGAGGACGCTGTTGCTCCATCCATTGCACCTGGGTTTAAAGCCTCCCATTCAATGTGCTTATGCAACTGGATGAGATAATGTGAGATGATGCTTGTGTACTGTTTGCTTTGTGGCTTTTCGCCTCTCAGTTCATGGGATATACCACTCTGTAGGGGCACGCATTTAAGGAACCCTAGAGGAGGGTTATTCCCTACAGGTGCCGTGGGAATGAATGTCAGCTAAAGATAGGTTAGGAAGAAGCCCAAAAAGAATACCCAAACATGTCAAGCTCAAGAGGAGAGGATGATGAATGAATTCTGTGAAAAGAATGGCTAACTTCCTAAGGAGAGGGGAAGTCAGGCCACCATCCACCTCCACCCAACAGCGGAACCTAACTAACCAAAGAAAGCACCAACTCTAACTAATAAATATTGTGACCATTGGCACGGAGGGGAGGAAAATCCCTTTGAGGAGGAAACCTCTGGGGATCCAGGCCTAGGTCGCCTTCCCCAGGCTGACGACTTTTGATTTGAGGATGTATTTTGGTAAAGGAATGGTTCATTAACTAGGGATATGAGTAAGGAGGATGATGATGAGATAGGGAAAACTCTAAAGAAGCACAGATTAAAGAAGGAACATGAGACAGCAGGGACCTGAGAAGGGTATGTGCAAGTAGTCAACGAAGGGAGTAAATCCATGTAGAGGTCACAGGAACAAAGGGTATCCAGATGTGCTCATGAGGAGATTCCAGATCTGCCGATGAGGAGACCTAGGATGATGCAGACTGACTTGATTGAGCAATGTGAGGGAGCAGACACTGAGGCTGAAGAGGCATGCTTGATTATACTGATGTAAAATGATTAGACTCTGAATGATTAGACCCTGAGGTTGTAGTCGATGAGGTAGCATAGGATTCAATGATAGGAATGTCTGAGTAAATGATGTAAATGGATAAACCTTGAGGTAATGTTGAGTGAATGATGACTGGAGTTATGAACTCGATACATGTGGCAGGATGGCCATGGGTTGATAAGGTGGCATAGGAGTCATGATAGGTATGCCCAAAAAGAAATATTGATAGCAGGCCACGAAAGTGGAGTGAACCCTGGATGGCCAGTATGGAATTAGAAGAGGAAGAGAAAGGAATGATTCAATGATAATGATGATTGCTGCAGGAGCGCAGCGGTTCAACATGAGCAGATTGGGAAAAGGAGACTAAATGAACTTGAAATTGAACAAAGGAACAGGAGGCAGTGATGAATTCTGATGGTGAAAATCACCACATGCGGATGGCAGGTCGATAAAAGGTAAATAAAGGAAATGGGAAATGAACTTGTACAAAGATAGGATGCTCAATACAGCGATGCGAGTAAGGAGACTCCTTAAAGGAGGTAGCTGAAGCCAAGAAGGCACGCTCTAGAACCAGAGGGTAGCCGAACCAGAGGATACGGCTCAGGACGAGCGATCAAGAGGTGCAAAATCGGATGACGTACAGTGAGGAGTGAAGCCATGAATGGAGAGAATCCATGATGGCTAGGGCGAGAATAGGTGCTAGGCTAAGGAAGGTAAATAGGAATGGATGAGGTACAGTGATGGATTGAAGCCATGGAGGCTGGTATGGGAAAGCGAGGTATGAAAGGACAAAGGACGGTGGGGAGGTCAATGGGTTAGCGAGGGACCCAGCCTGTATGGGATGAGAACTGCAGTTGGGCGAGTCACATGAGGCTGGACAGAGTCAGCCAGAGCATATGACTGAGGATAGGTATGCCCAAAAGAAATTCGAGTGCAGGCCAGGCGTAGCCTACTGAGGTATACGATTGCTCAGCCGAGGCAGATCGATCGAGCGATGGAAATAGATAAGCAGGTCGGTGCGAGGCAGCATGGAACCAAGAGGGCTAAATGAACTGGAACAAGTAACTAGAGACAGATCGAGCATTTGGAACAGAGAGAGGTAAGCCATGAATGGAGCAAATCCATGATGGCTGATGAGGGATGGAGGATGATGGAGTGAAGCCATGATTGGAGTTAATCCTGACAGCAGACACTTGGATGATGAGGAGGAAGCCATGATGGCAGGGACGAGAAGAAGCATGAGATGAGATGGAAGCCATGATTGGAGTGAATCCTGGACAGCTGGCAGTGTGAAGCCAAGATTGGAGGCTCGATTGCAGGACATGCAATGGGAGGGATGCGGATGTGCTAGAGATGAGTACAAGGATGGAAGGTGAAGGTAGGACAGGGAAAATCCAAAGAAATGCACAGGTTGTGGGAGACGAGATCCGGCGATGGAGGTGAGGAGGCAGACCCTGAGGGCTGAAACCAAATGGAAAAGGCACAATGTGCTCAGCTGATCAAGGATGGTCAAATGGTGCCACCTGCTGGACAGTAGGAGAACCCACCGAGAGAAGAGCAAGAATCATCCTGATATAGGTAGGAGCGGAGAAGCATATAGTACAAGACAGGGAGGATAACAGCTAGGGAGGGCAGCACAATGAGACATAGAAAATTCCAGCAGAGTACTCCAAAGAATCGAAATGCCCCACAGAAATGAGAGACAGAGCAGGAGAAATAACATGGAGAATGGAGCCTATCACATGATATGATGGAGGAGGTAGAGGACAGACCTTGCAATGAATGTCGTTCCCAACTATCAAAATAGAGAAAGTCATACACAATGAAACGAATGATCTAACAGACATGAGTATAGAGGTCCTGACCAGCCAGTACATGGAGATTTCTGAGGAGCCAGAAAAACATAGCCCAACTGAGAGGTGCAGGTATCAGAGCCATATGAAGCTGCAGATCAAATTAACATATGCAACGGTTGTGGAAGACCCAACGAGGAAACTGTGTGAACCAGGCGGGTGGTTGACAGTAAATCCAGAAGTGCTGCAGGTTCTCCATAGAAGACGGTTCGAGGTTGCCATTAGCCCTTTCAGAACAGAAGAGCCCCTAATAATAGATCAGGCAAAGAGACAATAGCATTTCCTGGGATGTGCACCCTGAAAGGAAGAAAACACAGTGGTACTCCAGGAAACCGCCAGCAATGACAAATAAAGTACATCACCACTCCGGTGTCCTCAACGCAGCTGCCTGGCTCCCGATACCCAGCAGCAGCAGGCAAGGCAGTGCACACTGAGTGAGAGAAACTCCATTCCCAGTCCCCAGCCTCCTACTAGACAGTCAGGAGCCACAAGGAGCATTCAGATGCAGAGTCAGAATGGGAAGAGCCAGCTGCCAAAGCGCAAATGGAGGGGAGGAAGGGCACGTCTTCCGTAGCAGAAAAGGCCCCCAGTTAGCAAGTGAGAAGAAAAGGCAGGAGGAGATGGAAACAGAGGCGCCCACTCACCAACTCGTTGTTTCTCAGCAGGGAAGGCAGCCGACAGAGAGAGCCCAGGAGTGTACTAAAAGCAGGGCAACTAAAAGGGGACAAAGCCAACGAGCAACAGCAGGATAGGGGAAAGACAGGGAGGCAGATGTCGGGTGAGCAGAGGTGAGGAGCACTGAGAGCACCAATGGAGAGAGCCAATGAACAGAAGCAGCATTAGCTGCAAGAGGAGAGTGAAATGAGCTAGGCAGGAGGGGAAATGGGAGCACGAGGCCAGAGGTAGAGAAGAAAAGGCACCTCTGGCTGCAACGAAATGAATCCTGGCAAAGCCCAGGATGTGACATTTTAAGCTCATTGGGGAGTGACATTGTTGTTCGCCCATCGAACCTAGGGCTTAAAGCCTCTCATTGTAAGCTATATTTAGAAAAGGCCCAAATGAAAAGTTGGTAGCCAGCTGTATATTTCAGCTGACAATTATGTTACCCTCTTACAAATAGTACTTCAATGTTCTGGTGTCAGGAAGATTTAAAACCCATAAGTAGGGTATTTTTCTGATCTGAGAAAAAAAAGAATGAGGAGCTAAAATAACTTCTTACCTGCCGCTAGGTGGCCTAGGTCTACTACAGGGACCAGTGTCCCAAACAGAGGCGTGATTTATAGTAATCTTCATGCCTATGACACTAGATGTGAGGTGGAGCTGCATGATATTACACATTACCATATAGCCATTACATATGCAAGCTGAATATTTACTTTTATGTTTAATAATGAACAAAATGCTGTATTACTACCTAAGCATATAATGTGCCCTTATAACTGTACTTACGTCTATTTGAACCCCAAATGTCTGTGTTAGCGTGAGAAATCATATTGTATTAGTTTGGGGATCAATAGACCATGTGACATGTATGATGCTGTAGCTAGACAGTAAAAAGCACCTCTTGTGCTCACTTCAGAACATTAGCTCAGAGATTAGTACCTATTGTATGTACTGTACCTGTTGATTAATACACAGATGATAGTGGAGACAACCAATGCCAAGTATCTCTGCTCTGTGGCAGCATCTACTGGGGAGGAGTAGTTATTTTCTTTATTTCTAGTTTTTCTGAGTTAGTTTTTAGAGAATTAAAATTCACACTAAGCAACCAGTGTGTTTAAAACCACTACTGTGTCTGATGTTATCTATTCTCACACCTTTCCAATCCAAAGACTGGCTAAAGTCACTAAAACGCTCATCAAGAGCCAGAGCAATAAAGCCAGGACCAAGAAACTAAGTTGGATAGTAGAAAGGAAGTGGAGAAGGTGAGGAAAGAGGAATGCATTTTGAACCTACAATAGATCCAACAGGGCAGAAGTCGAGAAGAATATGTGAAGAAATCCAGAGAAGTAAGCAGAGTGGTAAGGGCAGCAAAGACAGCTAGGAAATGGAGGTTAACACAGGGCATCACAAAGGAGAAAACAATTTCTTCAGATATATCAGAGAGAAGAGGAACAGCAAGGATCAAATTGTTAGGATCAGGAGGGTGGGTAGAAAAGGGATGAGCAAGCAGAAGTAGCTTAACAGATACTTCTGTTCAGTCTTCACCAAGGGAAGGATGGGCCCGTACCTGAGAGGAAGGGTGAGGTGGGAGCCGGGTGATGGAAAAAGCAAACACAGATAGAGAAATCACAGTAGAAAGGGTGAAGGAGGGCCTTAAGTCCATGAAGGTGGACAAGGCACCTGGCCAGACAGAGTCCACCACAAGGTGCTGAGAGGAAGTTAGCAGAGGTCCTGGCAGGGCCATTAATGAACCTGTTCAATAGCTCTCTGAACTTAGAGAGGTATGCCCAGGGACTGGAGTGAAGCACATGTGTATCTCTCCAAGAGTGGGCCCAAGGATGAACGGGAACCACAGACCAGTGAGCCTTACTGCAATTGTGGGAAAACTGATGAAGACAATCCTCAAGGAAAGACTGGTGCAAGTGCTTGAAGATAACAATCTCCAGGACAGCAGGCAGCATGGGTTTGTCTCAGACAAATCCTGCCAGATGAACTTGGTTGATTTTTACAACTGGGTTACAAGGGCACTGGACAGGAGTTTCACGGTGGATGTCCTCTACCTGAATTTCAACAAGGCCTTTGTTCGGTGCCACACAGAAGCTTACCTGTAAGTTGAATCAGGAGCAGGAAGGAAACTGGTCAGATGGGTCGAGAACTGGCTGTAGGTAGACAGCAGAAGGTATAGTGGGGGATCACAAAGGAGAAAACAATTTCTTCAGATATATCAGAGAGAAGAGGAACAGCAAGGATCAAATTGTTAGGATCGGAGGGGATGTGGATGGGTGTGTAGAAAAGGGGCTGAGCAAGCCAAAGTACTTAATGAATACTTCTGTTCAGTCTTCACCAAGGGAAGGATGGGCCCACACCTGAGAGGAAGGGTGAGGTGGGGCGGGTGATGGAAAAGCAACCACAGATGGAAAAATCACAGTAGAAAGGATGAAGGAGGGCCTTAAGTCCCTGAAGGTGGACAAGGCAACCTGTCTAGACAGAGTCCACCACAAAGTGCTGAGAGAGTTAGCAGAGGTCCTGGCAGGGCCATTAATGAACCTGTTCATAGCTCTCTGAACTTATGGGGCATGCTCAGGTACTGGAGGAAGCACATGTGGTATCTCTCCATAGAGTGGGCCCAAGGACTAACCAGAGAACTACAGGCCAGTGAGCCTTACTGCAATTGTAGGAAAACTGATGGACACAATCCTCAAGGAAAGACTGGTGCAATTGCTTGAGGATAACAACTCCAGGACAGCAGGCAGCATGGGTTTGTCTCAGGCAAACCTTCCAGATGAACTTGGTTGATTTTTACAACTGGGTTACGAGGGCACTGGACAGGGATTTCGGCTGGATGTCCCCTACCTGAATTTCAGCAAGGCCTTTGACCCAGTGCCACAAGCTAGGCTTATCTGTGTTGGAAGAGTCTGGGAGCAGGAAGGAAACTGGTCAGATGGGTCGGGTAGACAGCAGAAAGTAATAGTGGGGGGGTGCATCTGAACCCAGGGCAGCAACAAATGGTATAGCACAGGGCTCGGTGCTGGGACCAGTTCTGGTTAAGATCTTTACAGCCGACATTGCATTATGGATTAAGAGCAAGATCAGTCTCTTCAGGATGACATAGATTTGTGCTGAGGTAGATGGGGGGCAAAAGTACTCCAGAAGTGGCAGGAGGATTTGTAAAACTGGAGGAATGGTCTCACACTTGGCAGCTTGGTTTCAATGCCAAGAAGTGCAAAGTGATGCATTTAGGAGGCAAGCACTCAGGACACAATTGCCGGCTACAGGGTGTCCTGTTAACAAAATCCAAGGATCAGAAGGATCTGAGAGTGCTGGTAACTGGGAGATGAACCACTCTGCTCAGTGCAGGAAGGCAGCAGTGAAGACAAACAGGATGCTAGGGTTCATAGGAAGGGGATTACTTCTGAAGTAGGGAAGTCATCTGCTCTGTGTACGTCCCTGGTGAGACTGCACCCAGAGTAATAAGTATGCACCTGGTGCCCCAACTTGAAAAGGGACATCAAACTACTGAGGTACAGCGCAGGGCAACAAAATGATCCTGGGGTTGGGGACAGACCATTTGAGAAGAGATTGAGAGAGCTCAATATGTATACCCTGGAGAAAAGAAGGGAGAGGGTATGATTGAGACTTTCAAGTTCCTGAAGGGTTTGAACAGAGTGAGACACCAGGTGTACGTTCAATCTGAAGGGTGGAAGGAAACCAGGGGACACTCTATGAAGCTGGAAGGGGCAGGTTCAAGAGGGAACTGAGGAGGCAGTACTTCACAGAAAGAAGTGGTGGCAGGGTGGAACACTCTGCCAGAGGAAATTGTATCACTGTAGAGTGTTGGAGACTTCAAGAGGGGTGGGACAGATTCAAGGGAGGGTACAAACTGGGAGAGGGCAGGAGATGTGGAGGAGGACATACAAGGGAGGCAGGGCAGCTGCAGTCTAATGGACTGAAATGCTGCACACTCAGAAGCAGACTAGATGGACTAGATAGACCAAATGGCCTGTATCTGCTGGCAATTTCGTATGTTTGTATGGAATGCAGACATATTGGAAGTACTGCTTCTGTTATTTATTTATTTAGTTTTTATTAACCGGGTAGGTACACTAGACAGCATAACTGCCTATTTTCAGGTATGACCCGGGAGATTACAACAAAGGGTATGTAGACAATAGCAGATACAAGAAAACATCATGGGAACAAGTAGAAGTCAGACATAGTACACTTATACAAAATTTTCAGCAATGACAGCACATTTACAGGACTCTATATGTAGTAACAAAACAGGACTATAAGTGCAAATAACTAACAGTCATAAGTCATACAACTAGTGAGTTACTGCTAGAAGACAGGAAATAGCGAGATTTCCAGGCAGGTCTGAGAGAAGTAGAGGTTGGAGCCAGTGAGGCAACTAGGAGAAACCAGTACAGGAGCGAGTGGATAGAGAACAGGAGCAGGGTTCTGAGCTTAGAAAAGACATTTGAAGCTCCTGTTTGAAGCTGCGTGGAGAAGGGGAGATTTTAGATTCAGTGGAAGGCGTTCCCATAGTTTAGGGGCCCAGCTAGAGAAGCATTCTCCTCCATTTGGTTTTACATCTCAGTTGGACAAGAAGAAAAATTACTCACCTTAGTAATTATGTTTCTTCTAATGGAGTCTTGCTGTATTCTGACTACAGCAGTTAGCCCTAGATCTTAAACTGCCCCGGAGAACAAAGGTTAACTTTCTATGCAGAGTATAGAGTGCTGAGCTCAAACTCGGTTGAGGTCTCTGTTTGGAGCCCTTTGAAATCCAGCCATCAGATTCTATACGAACAAAACTCACTATTCTACGGAAGTTGTAAAGTTTTACTAGCCAACTGCATCAAAAAGTTTTGGATTCCCAAAGGAAGACTCAAGTCAGGAAACCCAAAACCAAAACCAATCCAAATAAGAATAATAATTAAAAAAACACCCAAAAGAAAGGAAGAGGGTGTAAAGGAGCACCTTTAGGTGCACACTGCCCTGCCCACCCACTTCCCAAAACAGGTTCTGAGAGGAGGCAGGGAGGGAGGTCAGAATACAGCAAGACTCCATTAGAAGAAACATAATTACTAAGGTGAGTAATTTTTCTTCAAACAACATGAAGTCTTGCTGTATTCTGACTACTGCAGACTACCAAGCAGTGCCTCCATGGAGGAGGGACAGCACCTACTTAGGAATAGGCTCTGAAGCACGGCTGTACCAAACCGAGCATCACTCCTAGCCTGGATATCCAGAGAGTAATGCTTGGTAAAGGTAATGGACTGTTTTCCAGGTTGCTGTGACAAATTTCTAAGAGGGATATCCTGGCAACAGCCAGGAAGCAGCTGTACCTTCCAGGGAGTGAGCCCTCAGGCCTGAGGGTGGAATATTTCCTAGTTTCTCATAGCAGAAATGTATACAAGACACAATCCACCTGACAATAGTTCTCTTGGTGGCAGGTTTGCCCTTCCCACTTCTCCATAAGTGAGGAACAACTTGGAGGGAATCAAACCTGTGACCCTTGGTACAATCTATATAGTAGCTAAGGGCCCTTTAACATCTAAACTGTGTAACCTCCTTTCTCCTGAAAAAGAATGACCAGTGAAGAAAATAGGAGGACATAGACTGATTCAAGTGGAATTCTTTGGGCAAGAACCTTCTATTGGTTCTAAGAACCACTTTATCCCTATGAAAGGATATAAAATCAGGTTCCACTGACAGGGCTTCGAAATTCACTGACACGCTTGGCAGAGGTAATGGCTACACAGTTTCCAAGTCAAGTACTTAAGCTCTGCTGAGGACATAGGTTCAAAGGGAGGTTGTATAGTTGAGCAATGCAAACATTTAAACCCAGGCAAGGGCAGGGTTCTAAAGGGAGGATTGGTATGAAGCAATCCTTTAAAAATTTACAGAACACAGGATGAGATGATAGTGAGGAAGACTTCCACTGACAGAAAGAGAAACAGCTGACAAGTGCACCTTGAGCGTATCTGGTCGAGACCTAAGCCATTCAGATGGACCATATAATCCAGAACTGTAGGCAATTCAGCAGTGTCTGGGAAACATGTTTCTTGGAACACCAAATGCTGAATCTCTTCCATTTGGAGTTATAGGTTTTCTAGTGGCAGGCTTTCGAGAGGCTTTGAGAATATCCAGAATTCCCTGAGACAGATGCAAATCTGCATACTCTAACTCTTCAAAAGCCATGACTTGAGATTGAGAGACTGAAGATTGGGGTACCAAACCCCCCTGACAGAAGGTTAACAGGTTGTAATTCCTGGGAACAGACGGGGAAGATGGACTGCTAGGGACAGTAACAGAGGGACCAAGGCTGTCTGGCCCAGTCTGGAGCAATCAGAATCACTTTGCAAGGTTGTGACCTTATATTGACCAAAACTTTGAACAGTAGAGGAAATGGAGGAAGGCATACAGAAATTTCCTTCCCAGTTCAGAATCAGAGCATCCAGAGGGACTGAGCCCAAGACTGGGGGTCTGCAACAAAAGAGAGGAAGTTGGTGATTGTCTGGGGCTGCAAAGAGATCTATCTCTGGAGTGCCCCACCTTGAAAAAATCACCTTCAAGACCAGAGGGTCCAGGGACCATTCAGTGATGGCCTGAAGATCCTTCTCAGTGCATCTGCTAGCACATTGTCCTTCCCTGGAAGGTGGACTGCTATCAGAGAGGTTTGCAGGAATAAGCCAAGAGCCACAATTTCATGGCTTCTGTGCACAAGGCCGTAGATCGAGTGCTCCCTGCTGGTTGATGTACCACATGGTGGTGGTGTTGTCCACTGACTTGAATCCACCTTGTTCTGCACTGAATGAGAGAAAGCTTGCAGGGGCCAGAAAAACTGCCCTCAATTCTAGGAGATTGATATGGAGAAGGGATTCCTAAGGGGACCACAGTCCTGGGCAGTGAGACCCCCAGATTGGCTACCCAGCCCAGAAGGGAAGCATCCGTGGTAAGGACCACTGAATGAGACTGAGTGGCAAATGGGACCCCTTGCCTTTAAATTGTCCTGATCCTGGTCTGGGTCACTGAATCAGTTTGGTAAGGAATCCTTTCTTTGGGACCAAAAGGCCTCAGATGGAACTGAATATCCTCATCTGGAATCTTGCCCCTGGACCACTGTTGTAGAAGCTGCCATGTGGCCCAAGAGCTGGAGGAAATGCCTTGCTGGTCGAGACACCTGAAGGCTGAAGGAAGAAGCCAGTTCTATAAGAAATCTTGCCTTTCCAGAGGAAGAAAGGCTCTTGCTTTGACAGTATCCAGCTCTGCCCCATAAAGGTAAGGAGCTGGACTGGTTGAGAACTGACTGGGAAGGTTGAGAAGAAATCCTAGAGAGGTGAGCACTGCTGGGTCACTTGCAGGTCTGACTTGACTCTGATCTGGAGACTGGCCCACTATGAGCCAGTCGTCCAGATATGGAAAATGGAAATCTTTGCCCTCTTAGAAAGGCAATGACTACTGCCAGACACTTTGCGAAACCCTTGGGGCTGATGTTATACCAAAGGCATTGCTTGAACTGATAGTGGCCTGAGGGCAACTCGAACTGAGGTACTTTCTGTGGAGCACCTGATGGGAATGTGAAAACAGGCATCTTTGAGGTCCAGGGAGGCTAGCCAGTCCCTGGCCCTAGAGAGGAAGAATAATTCCCAGAGTTGCCATCTTGAACTTTGGTTTAAAAGATGTTTGTTCAGGTATCTTAGGTCTAGGATGGGTCACCACTTCCCTGTCTTTTATGTTGGTGCGTTTGCAAAGCCAACATCATGGGACAGTGCAGCTTGAGGCGCTGAAATCGCTGTTGGGCGATCGCACGGCACGCACCAGTAGGTGCGCCCTGCATTCCCCAATCAGCCTGCATGCTGGTGCCACACCATGCATACATAATGTGGCAAGCACATCTAAGAAAAGGTCCGCTGCAATCCAAGCAAAGCTGCCAGACGCAGCTGTCCTTTTCTTGCCGTGTTCACCGCCATTATGTACATGGCGGGACACTGGTCGTAGCACTGCCGACTCGGTGCCCAATCCTCCTGTCAGCTGCCCTGCCCCTGCCCTGTGAATGTGCAATGGGAGCCCTCCGCCGGCATAAAGCACCCCAATTGTTTAATGCCGAGGTGCCCAACCTTGGTTCTTACCCTGCCCCTTTCCTTGTGTGCGATGGGGAGCCACTCCCCATCGCGAAATGCTTCCCAATGTTGTTTAATGCGGTGCCCAATCCCCTCGGCTCCTGCACTCTTCTTTTGTGTCGACGGGTGCCAATCCCCGTCAGCATAAATTCTGCCCCTCGTGTTGTTTGCCAGCAGGGTGCCCAATCCACATCAACTACAGACACCCCCAAACAGTTAGGTGGCACACTAGAGCTCACCCCAGCATGCCAGATCCTGGGAAAAAAAAAAGCTGTCCCGCAATGTTTTTTTTTTTTCTTTCTGAACCTATAAAAGAAAATGGTCCCTCGTAGTCTCCGTGCCCCCTCCCCCACCGTACCCACCCACTGCGCACCTCTTTCCACACCTCCTCATCCCATACTTCATCCGAGCCTCAAAGCGACAATCATTGGTGGACCGGGAACACATCTGCACTCTTCAAGCCGACCGCGAACTGAGGAAATGCCGTAAGCTGTATAATGGGATAGATAGGGTTTTTCAACTTTAGTACATATCTCAGGCATTTTGTGAATGTTCAAATTTTCAACATGGGTTTTTGGATCCTTCATGAATTCTTGCACTATCATGTTATTCATTCCTGAATGTGATTTTGCAGTCACTGCAAGGAATCACCTTCGGGACCATGATAAGGAAATGACAGTGCCACTGTTCATGAGGGGCTCTCAAAACCTATGTTGCAAATTTAGTGGAAAATTCAAAACATGACTGTTTTACGAGTCGCAGTAGCAACTGCTAACGCACGCCTTAAGTTAGTGAATTCACAATATTTTCATGCCATTTTCTCAACATTGGCATTTTACCATACCTTCTTGTGAACTGCATAGCTGTCATTTTCACATTCTGGCTGAAATGTGTTTTCGCACTTCCGCGCAGAATAGCGTGGTCATGAGTGAGAAATCAGTGTTCAGGACATTCAAAAATGACAGTGACACTGTTCATGAGCAGAGATCCTAAAATGCCTGTGTTGAAAATTTTGACAATACTCCATAAATTGACTGTTTTATATGCATGTAGCAACTGTACAACGCATCTCTCACATTAGTGCATTTGTACTATTTTCATACCAGATTCTCAACATCAGCATTTTACCACACCTTCTTGTGAACTGTACAACTGTCATTTTTCACATCCTGGCAGAAATGTGTTTTAGCACTTCCGAGCAGAATAGCAGCGTTAAGCTGTACAAAATCAGTGTTCTGGACATTTTGAAAATGACAGTGACACTGTTCATGAGCAGAGGTGCTAAAATGCCTGTGTTGAAAATTTAGTGACAATACTCATAAAATGACTGTGTTATGAGCATGCATTGCGAGTTTGCACGCACACCGTAATGCTCGCAAACTTCTAATATTCTCACTCCAGATTTTCTACAGTGCCAACACTGCACCTCCTAATGAACAGTACAGCTGTCATTTTTCACATCCTAACCAAAATCTGTTTTCGCAGTTCCGGCAGAATAGTGTGGTCGCTAGAAAGTCCGTGTTCAAGACACATGATGAAAATGACAGTGACGCTGTTCATTAGCAGATGCCCTAAAATGCCTATGTTGAAAATTTGGGAATGAAAGTCAATAAATGGAGTGTTTTATGAGTGATTGCACAGTTTGCACCACACTCATGACTTTTAGAATCTGTAATACTTTCACTCCAGCTGTTCAACATTGGCATTTTTCTATACCTCCTTTGAACACTGCAGGTGCCTGAAATGTGTTTCGCATGTCCAGCACAGAATTGCACGCCGCCATGCGAAATCAGTTTCTGGACAGTTTGAGGAAATGATGGTGACACTATTCATGAGCAGAGGTCCTAAAATGCCTGTGTTGAAAATTTGGTGTCAACCCATACAATGACTGTGTTGCAAGCGTGCATTGCGCAGTTTCCATGCACTTTTGTAACTTCGCTACAATCCGGCAAATTTTCATGCCACATTTCACCACTGGCATTTGTGCACATCTCCCTTAGCAACAGTCCAGCTGCCATTTTTACAGCCTGCCCAAAACGTGTTTCTGCAGCTTGGCGCATACAATGCGGCTCGCTGTGCAAAATCACCTTTTGAGACACATCCACAAATCACAGCACTGTGCATCTCTAGCTATAGCACTTCCACAGCCAATGCCAGCCACAACATCTGCATTGACAAATGCTTGTTTGGGGTAAGAAGTACCTGGAGTATAGACCTTTGCCCCTGTAGGTAGAACTCTCTATGGCCCTAATGCTAAAAGAGATGAAACCTCTGCCTCTAGGGCAAAGTTTCTGTGAGACCTGCAGGTGAAAAGATCTGGCTCTCATCTTTGAAATTTTTGAATCTGAGAACCAGTCCCTGGCTTACTACTTCCAGGACCCACTTGTCTGAGGTAATAGACACCCAGTCCTGACAAAGTAAGCCAGCCTGCCCCTACTGGAATAGGAGAGTGGCCTGAGCAGACCCATCAGAGTGTCTGCTTGGCAGAGAGCCTTAGGCTGAGGAGTGGTTGCAGCCTGCTATCCCTCTACCTCTCCCTGAAGAACGCCTCTGTGAAAAGGGAGAAGAGGCCTGTTCTGGTAAAAGGCCATGAAAAGGCCTGCCCTGCCCTCAGACTGCTGCCTTTGAGGAGTTGCCTGCCTTTCCTTGGCCTGAGCACTCCTATAAGTCGTCCGTGCTCATCCATTTTTTCATGTAATTCTCTATCTGCTCCCAAACAGAGAATTACCCACCACAGGAAAATCCATGGCCTTAGCCTGGGTGTCCTGTGAGGACACACATCTGAACCAAGCCATTCTCTGAAGAGCCACAGATGTAGCCATGACTCTTGAAGACACATCACTAAGTCCACAGCAGCATGAAATTGTTCTTTTATGCCTCAATCCTATCTGCAGCCACCTCCTCCAGCTCCTTGGCTAACTGGGGAGGCCTGTTTAGCCAGTGCAAGTACAGTGTCCCACCTGAACTTCTGGTACCCGTTGTATAGGCTTATAATTTGCTTGCCTGAGTCCCAAGGAAGATACCATGTACTGTTTTTGCCATGGCAACAATCTTCCTGAGTCTTTGTCTAGGGTGTAGTCAAGGGAATGCTTGCCTTGTCACAGGCAGTAGCCTGCACCACCCCAACATGGCTGCATTGCTGGTATAAAAACTCTGTATCTGATCCTGATAGCGTGTACTTCTTGTTCATCCTTCTGTCAACAGGAGGTACAGAATTGGGAGACTTAGGATTTTTGTGTGCTTCCCAAAGAGTTTGTGAAGGGAATAGACAGTCTCCTGGACTCTGGGATGTCCATCATTTCCACATAATCAGGCTCCTCTTGATCCTCCATTGCCTCCTCCATAGGGAGCTGGAGGCTCTAGCCACTCTTTCATAAAACAGAAATGGAAGGGCACCCAAAGCCTGGGAGGAAACACCAGAAGGTCTGTCTGGGGAGATGTCTGGTTCCACAGGCACATCCAGACTTTCACCATCATCACCATCATCCTCAAACTCCCTCCTCCTCAAATTCCAGTTCATAAAATCTTCAGAGGAATAATCTTGAACTGGGGAACTGACAGAATTGAACCCTGCCAAAAGGTGCCAGATCGGTCGGAACCGGGCGGCGATTCCACAATCCAGATCGCTCTGGCTATCTCCTTGGTGGTTGGAACATAAACCTCTGGATCCAAACCAGTCGATTTTTCTTTGTGTTTCTTTTTTGTAGGAACCTACCCTCAGGATCAGCTCTCCTCTTGCCCGAAGAAGTATTGCCCTGGTCAGAGGGCACTCCTTTGGTTCGGTCAGAACCAAACCGGCTACCATCCGGTCAGCGGACTTCTCGCCTCCTTTCCTTCAGTCTACTCATATCTTTTCAAGGGTAGACTAGAACATTTTACAAATTTGGCAGTCTGTATCAAGGTGTTCAAACTCAGACAATAACGCGAGGTGGTGGGACCAGCCTTAGCAAAGACCTCCTCCTGCCACTCACTGCAGTGTTGAAACCCAGTGGCCCAGTTTTTTCTTGGGTTTCAGACATGGCCAACCTAACCAAACTTACCTTTTATGACAACCGCCAGGGCAAGACTCCCTTATCGTTTCTAACCGTGTCACAGGTATTGTAAAAACATTCAAAACACGCTTTTTTAGAACCGTATGACCAGTAACCACACTTCAAAGTAAAACACAAGGATTCACATAAGTGATCGTTCGCCGAACCTATCTTACACTTTACAATTTCCACAGAAAACAGAACAAAACCTATATATTACCCACGGTACCACAGACAGAGACTGAACCGACTGTGAGGAAATAAATTTGATTTAAAACCACAATTTAACCGAGACTTTAACTGACTTTCGAACCGAGCTGAAGGAGAAATTCGAAGCAACTGTTCAGTGAGGCGGAGTAAAGAATCTGACGCTGATTTCAAAGGGCTCCAGATAGAGTCCTCAACCGAGCTCAAGCTCAGCATTCTATGCTCTGCATAGAAAGTTAACCCTTTGTTCTCCTGGGCAGTTTCAAGGCTGGGGCTAACTGCAGTAATCCGAATACAGCAAGACTTCATGTTGTTTGAAGGGATTTTCAGCTGATCTCAGTAGGTAGACAGAGGTCTCAGGTTTGAGAAGTAGAGCCAATTTGTCAGGTATCTGGGAGAGATTATATTCTTTATAAAGCAGTAGGAGTAAACTATGGAAGGCTGAGGGGTAAAACCATCCCAGACTGGATATAGAGTGCATCAGTGAGTACGCTTTAGGTAAAGACAGAGCAAAATGGTAAATGTTGTTGAAGCAGATATCCCACTTTCAAGGAGCCTCCAGTAGTTGCCAGAAGGCTATTAACCCATATGCCAATTTGGGTCTCAGGATCCCCTGTGCAATGGCCATCCTTGCTTGGATGTTTGGCTATGTCTCACCTTATATGGCAGTCGAGTTGAACAGTGACAGTTTAATGACTGAGGCTAGGTGCAGGTCAAAATCCAAAGGCAGGGTCAGGGTTTTCCTAGGTATTGAAACAGCAGTAATTGTGTAAGAGGAGAGCCATCAAGCACTCTGATACTTAATGGTTGGGTGCAGGACCTAATTTTTAACCTGAACCAAGAGCACAGTCACCGCTTTATTTTTATTTAAGACAAGTTTGTTTTGCAATAGCCAGCTCTGAAAGGTATTGAAGTTACTATTGAGATTCAGGTTGATATCTGAGAGGTTTGAGGAGGATGAGTAAAGAACAAGATCATTGGTATATAGCAGACCTGAGCAAGCACCAGTGAGTGGTGGGATGTCATTTATGAAGCCTGAAACAGGAGAGGCCCAAGAATCGAACCTGGGGCACCCAATAGGGACTTAGCATCTCTGATCTGGACAAATTGTTGATGCTCAAAGATAATTTTGGAACCAGGTGGTGACGGAGGTAGAGAATCCTAGGGATAACAACTTTGATAGGAGCAGTGGGTGGTCAACTAAATCAAATGCTTTTGTAAAATCAATAAAAGTAGCCCCAGTGAGACAGTCTTTGTCCATAGTGAGTCTGACATCATTTGTAAACTGTATGAGAGCAGTGGATGTACTGTGCCCACTCGGAAACCATGTTGGTCAGGGGTGAGGAGTTTGAAGGAGTAGAGGTAATCCGAGACCTGGGTAGCAACAATTTTCTTCAGTTTTTTAAAGAGGATGGGAGGATAGCAATAGGGCAGTAGTTATCCAGGTTAGTGGTGTCCCCTTTTGTAGACTGGTACAACTCGAGCAATCTTCCAGAGGGAAGGGACATGTCCTGTAAGAAGAGACAGGTTGAAAAGTCTAGTCACTGGAGAGACTATACTGTAGATGGTGCAACAGTTCTTAGGAATTTGGGTAAGAGTCCAGCTGCTTTGCCGATCCAGCAGGAGATGGACTTAAGTAAGCATAAGATTTCACTCTTAGAGACTGGACGAAGGGTAAAAGTTGGGTTGAGGGTTTAAGGTTATCCTGAGGTGCAACAGATAAAGGCCCAGGATGTGCAGTATAGGAGGAGAGGTCAGTGAATCTGGAGTTAAGAGCCTCGGTGAAAGTGAGCAGGTTATTTACAGTTGTTTACTGTGGAGGATAAGAAGCTGCAGCCTGACTGTGTCATCAAGCCCAGGGTGGGAGGGGAGAGGTTGTCAACATAGAAACAATTTCAGAGGCAAGGTTATAAAGGGATTAAACACACTAGACAACATCTATGAGTGGTGAAAGAGTTGGGGCTGGTCCTGACTACACCACTGGCAGAGCTCTTTAATAGCACACTGAGATGTGAATGTGCCAAGGTATTAAAGGACAGCAAATTAGTGCCTCTGCATGGAAGCAGAAACTGAGATAAACCAGAAAAGTGTGGCATGGGGTCATAATGTCACTGAAATAATAGCACAAACAAAAACGCTGTACACACAACGACGTGCACTCTAACAGCATCTGGAGAAAACCCCAACTGACACAGGAAGAGCACACACCATGCAAAAGTCTTTGTTTTGCTGGGAACTTTGCCCCACACTTACCAGCCTGGTGGGCCGCCCCACACCCCAGACTTATTAGAACCAACTCCGGGAGTCGTGGACTTTGAGGAAAGAAAACCTTGAGCGGACCAATAATTAAAACATACAGAAACTGATGGCAGAAGGAGACATTTTGGTCCATCTAGTCTGCCCTGTAGTAGCCTTGTTTAGAATTTTGCTATCCTCAAGCTAATTAGCACAAATTTATTTTAGCAAATCAGTGCTTCAGTGAAAATAGTGAAAATTATTTTACAGTAAAACTTAAAAGTTTTGCAGTATATTTCCCACAACTGGGAAGTCTAAGAGCCTTGCACTGATCAGACCATGTGACTGGCTGCGATGTATGCACAGTGCAGTAATGTAATTGAAGCAAGATATCTACCCACAGTGTAGAAACCCCAAGGGAGCCTTATACTAATAGTGGAGGGAAGGAGTTTTAGAGGGATATCAGGAAGTATTTATTTAAAAGAAAGGGTGATGGATCTGTGAAACTGGTTGCCAACAGATGTGGTCTGTGCAAAATCAGAGGGGGGATTCAAACATGGATGGGACAGGCACATACACAGGTATGGTTCAGCAAAGGGAGGTGGGGAAGAAGGAGAGTTATGTGCCACCAGGTCCCGTGCAAACATCAGTAAGTGGAGCAAGGCAGATGGGATGGGCTGCAGGGCCTTTTCTGCTGACAACTTCTACATGTCTGAATTTCTATGATGCCAACAGCCAGCAGCGCCATTTGTATATTTCCCCTTTCTCCATTGGAAGCAGTATAGTGTGGTGGTTAAGGCACTGGGCTGCAAACCTGGAGACCTGTGTTGGAATCCCACAGCCCCACTTGCATACTGTGTGGCCCTGAACAAGTCACTCATCTTTCTTGTGCTCCAAGGTCGCACCTGGAAACAAGTTTTGGCTTAGTGTGCCTTTCCTGGTTAAACAATTTCCTTTTCCATTCTCCTTGTATAATACTCTCTCCATAACTCTACCCCAGTCCCCAAAATACTTGTAATACTGTGCACCCTGAAACCAATTTATGACTTATGATTTTCAGATTGATTGGGTCAATCTTCCACGGTCCCAGGTGACTCATTTGCTCTGTCCCTACTTCTTAACCACATGAATGGTTACTCCATTGCAAATTGCATTACTGCTATGGAAAGGACACACTGGGGTGGGTGGGGGGCAACTAGCTAGCTGATGTATCCAAAACTAGCTCCTCCCCTTCACATCAGAAATAATGGATCATAGTCAGAATGGGCACAAAGTATTTGAAGACTGTTGGGGCTTGAGGAGGGGTTGGGGTAAGGAGGGGTAATAGAAATGGTGCTGGTATTTTGAATGCTTTTGTGATTTTTCAAGCCTGGGACCACAGGAAAGGGGAGGATGGATGGAAACCCTGGAATACAATGGTGGAATTTGAAGGACTAAGAGGAATGCATCTCCAGGAAGAAATTACATGTCTGACTCCGGAAACAAAATGGGAAGGACTGCTTATTGTTAAATGCACCTATAAAACACTTAAAATGGACTAAATTATATTTTATCTGTGTACACTTTAGTCCATTTTATGTTATTAACCTATGTAGGAGATGAGTCAGATTCTGTTTTTATTCTGAAATGTTAGCCATGCAGAGACTCTCCAACTGTAACTTGTTCTCTGGTGGTGCACTGGATGTGTCTAGGCTAACAAGCAAAGGATCACTCTTTTTCATTATAGAAATGTGTTCTGAGATGCAGTGTTATGCATATTCACTACATAGCTACATAGATAGACACATAGAAGTGATGGATATAGTCTGTTCAGTCTACCCTGTCACTAGTTACTTTATAAGTGATGTCCTGTATGCCCATCTCTTTTTGATACCTTGTAAGCCTATTACTTTTATAGGAATAGTTCCTTCCCATCCTCTACCTTTTGTCTTTACTAATCTCCAAACTCTGCCCCACTGAGCCATAAATGTAACTATTGTTTGCTTGTTTTTACCCTTGATGTATATGCTTATCTGTTCACCCTGTTCCTGTTTATTGGTATTACCCTGCTCATTGCTTGTATTTCACATTGTTGTAATTCTCACACTGTTTTGTAAACCATGCTCTTGTACTCTCCTGGGTCATACCTGAAAATAGGCATTCCTGGTCTAGTGTGCTTACCCGTAAACAAAGCTACTTAATAGATAAATAAATAAATAAATAAATCATCCCTGCTTCCATGACCTCCTTGGGTAACTTATTTCACTTGCCTATCACCCTGTTAATGAATAACTTCCTGGCATCTGTCTTAAAACCTCCCAACAATTTTCAATCATGCCCTTTGTGACTCAGGTTTTGTTTCTGCAGAACAGGTCGCTACTATTCACCTTATCTATGCTCCTCAGAAATTTGTAGTTTCCATCATATTCCCCTCTCCCTCCTGTCTTCTAGTGTTTTATTTATGATATGCTTGATTTATTGATATAGTTTCACCAGGAGGCCACACTGAACAACAAGTTGCTCGTCTTGCGGTGTGACCTGGGGAGGTTACATAAGGTTGTGAAGGATGATCAGTTACAATAGTACGTGGGTAGTACAAACAATACAACATTGTAAGATTATGCAACAGTTGAAACACAAGGTGCTGTACAATAAACAATAGTGGAACATTAGGTCAATTTCAATACATGTCCAAAATTATACAAAAGAACATATAAATGTGCAAAACAGTAATAATGCAACAGAACCATCATAGTGCATGAGTGTACCAGGAGCAGGCTTAAGGTAGTATGCAAGTGCTGTTGTAGTAAAAGAAGAGGTGGGTTGTGCATATGGGTGACCCAGAAAGGCAGGTGGAGAAGAGAGGAGTGGCAAGAACTGAATATGAGGAGAAGGGGTAGCCATTTCCTGATTCCCTTCAGGATGTTGAGAACCCTGCCCGTGGGAGGGGGCATGGTAGGAAGGCAGAAACTGGGGATGTATTAGGAGGGACAAAGCAGGAACATCTGAGGGAGAGGCAATTGTGTAGGGCAGAGGTAGGGAGTAGTTGGAGGAGGAGTGTCGTATTTCAGGGAAAGGAATTCCATATTTTAGGGAGCGATGGGCAAAACCAGTCTGACCGATGAGGGTGGAGTGGCAAGGTACCATCAGTGTGTGGGCGTCATTAGATCCGAGAGAGTGAGTGGGGGAGGTAGAGTGAAGAAAGGATAAGAGATAGGAAGGGAGCATTCTGAAGCAGAATTTGGAGGTTAGTTTGGCACAGTGTGAGATCGTCTGTGAGATAGTGGAAAGAAGGTTAAAGGCGATAGAGTTCACAGTGGTGGGAGTGGGAAGGGAGTTGAGAGTAAATAGGCAGAAGGAGTTAAAAGAGTGTCCAACTTGATCAGGGAAGATTTGGGAGCAGCACCATAGACTGTGTCACAGTAGTCAAAGATGCAGAGTATCATCTTCTGTACAGTTTCATGCCTCGCAGTCAGCCGGATGCAACTACAATTCCTGTACAGAGCACCAAGCTTGAGGCACAGTTTCTTCAGGATAACATCGATATGCACATAGAAATTGAGGTGCTGGTCCAGCCAAACCCTCAGATATCTAAATGAGGTGTCCTCAGGATGGTCCTATCAAGGGTGTGGAAGGTGGGTAGGGCCGGGAGCCTAGAAAGTCTCTGCCTGTTGCCAAGGTCATTGAGACTGTTCTTGGCATTTAGAAAAGCTGATGAGAGGCAAACCAGAGCTGAACTTGGTTGAAGTCATGCTATAAGCTGGTTTGCACAGCAGCAGGGTTTTGCCAGAACTGTAAGACAGTATCATCAGCATACACGTGGATAGATATTAACATACTAACATACTACAATGACAGCAGAATAGGCCTAATGGTCTTTCGAGTCTGCTCAATTTTCAGCACCTGCACTGAGGGCTGACTCTGGTGCCCCCTCCTCCTGGTTATACTGTTCCCAGTTCCAGATGTTCCACCTGTATTGGAACTGGTCAGATTTACTCCCCTGTACCTGTCCCATTCCTCTTAAACCCATCCACAGTCTCCACCTCTACCAGTTTTCTGGGCAGTGCATTCCATGGCTCCACCACCCTTTAAGCGAAATAACATCTCCTTCTCTCCCTCTGAGCCTGCCCCTTCCAGCTTACACCTGTGACCTCTCAGTTGCCCCACCCTCCTTCCTTTGGAGCACCCTGTCTGGGTCTCCTTATTGATCTCTTTCATGTACTTAAAGACCTCTATCATATCCCCGTCTCTCTCTCTCCTCCAGGGGTACATGTAAAGCTCCTTGAGCCTCTCCTCATAGGTCCTCTCCCCAGGCCCCAGATCATTTGGTTGCCCTCCTTTGGACCTTTTCTAGGAGTGTGTCCCTCTTTAAATGTGGTCTCCAAAACTGCACACAATAATTGAGGTGTGGCCAACTAAGCGGTTGTACAGTGGAAGGATCACTTCCACCTTCTGAGGTAACCCTGGTGATGCATCCCAGCATCCTATTTGCCTTGCAGCTGCCCTCCTACAGATCTCTGAGTTGTTCATTTTGATATCTATCACTGCCCCAGGTTCCTCTCACCCTCCGTGGCTTGAATCGTGTCTCCTCCCAGGGTATACCCCTGGCCAGGATTTCTGACTCCCAGGTGCAGAACCTTACACTTCCCTGCACTGAATTTTAGTTTCCATTTTCCTGATCACCTTTCCAGAGCCTTCAGGTCTTCCTGCAAGGCCTCCTCCCCTCCTCCTCCTCATCCACCACTGCACCCAGCTTTGAGTCATCTGCAAAGAGACTTATCTCACTCCTGATCCCTTCCTGATGTCTGAGACATAGGTGTTGAACAGGAGTGGCCCCAGCACTGACCCTGGGGCACCCACTAGTAACCCACCTCGGGGATGAGGCTAACCTCCAACCACCACCTTCTGAGTTTGCTCAGAGATCCAATTTCCTATCCATCTTAACAACTGTCTCCCTACCCCATTTCCTTCAGCTTAGCCAGCAGGCCACTGTGGAGTACTGAATCAAATGCCTTGCTAAAGTCCAAAGAGGATGTCCACCGCCTACCCTGGTCCAGGGCCCTCATCACCCAGTCATAGAACTCAACAAGGTTTGTCTGTCACGATCTTCCTGGACAAAGCCATGCTCCTATCGTCCAAATACCCAGTTTGCTCCAATAACTCCCTAGCCTTTCCTTGACAATACCCCTCCATCACCTTGTTGACCACTGATGTCAGGCTAATGTGCCTGTAATTTCCACCTCCTCTTGATCCCCCTTGTGGAGTGGCATGACATGAGCCACCCTCCAGTCTTGGGGCACCCACTCAGTCCTCAGAGAGATGTTGAGAAGCTCTGCTAGGAGGGCTGCCAGGACATCACCAGTTCCCTCAGCACCCTGGAATGTATCTCATCTGGCCCAGGTGCTTTCTCGTCCAAAGGGACCTGAGGGCTTCTCTTACTCTCTCTACCTGGATTCCAGCCTCACGCCCTCCCCTTTTCACCCTGTACTGCTGGCCCCCACCTGTCTGTGGTGGTCACTCCCTTTCCCAGACCCATCAAGGCCCCTGATCTCTACGTGTCCCCACACCTTCCTCTGGTTTGCACCTGTCATCGAGGCACAGGTCAGGAAACATAGAAAACACAGGAACAGCTGTAAATTCCACAAAACTGTTTATTTGTAGTTGTAGTAATTGGAAGGTTGGGCCTGTAGTTCAATGAACAAGCAACCAGCCACTCCCACTTCCTGAGCTAAATAAGCAGTTTCTCTCAGCCTCATTGTGAAGCACTTTTCTTTGCAGCTGAAGGCTCTGTCCATTTGTCCTCTGAGCTGGTTGGAGCCCACAGGCTGGCTGAGCCCCCCTGCTCCTGCTTGTCTTTGCTGGATTTCTGTGTTTATTTTCCTGCTTCTGGTTTGTATTTTGCCTTGGCTGCATGTGTGCTTCTTCTTTCTTTGTTTCCTGTTCTGTGTTTGTGTGTCTTTGGTTTTGTTTTGTTTTTTGGGGCTTTGTTTCTAAACTCCTAGCATATTGTTCCAGATCTCCCACTACTTGCTTTCAGTCACTCAATTCTCAAACTACTGCAATGCAACTGCAATCATTATTTGTGTGTTTCAGCTCAACCATAGCTGCTCCATGTTGCATACTCAATTGATTTCAACTGACTAAAGCTTACATTAAACCTAGCTATGCAGCTCAATCATGTTCTCATTCTACTTACCTATAATAACAGCTTCATTGCACTGCCTGGCTACACCTGCTTTCAGAGCATTGTGTCTCCTCATTTGTTTTGCAGTTACAACTCCTGTACTCAATACAAATGTTGCTTTTATTTATTCACACTGTCATACTCTGAGGTCAGCTAAAAAGCTCCTCCGAGGCTGTTAAATTAGCTTTCTATCTGCATGTGGTTCTCGGTCTTTCCATCACTTTCTTGTTTGTCCTACAGCGGAACTGTTTGGGGAGTCGTGCCCCATGTGGCTCATTGTCTTTGTTATTAATCCTGTCTTTGTCACCGAAAACTCCTCAGAGTATTTGTCACATTGATTTGGCTTTTAAATGTCTGGCTGACATGATTCACTATTCAGTGCTGTTTCATTGCTACCGTTATGCAGACCTACGTGCAGGTCCACTCACTACTCTGTTTCTGACCTACATACAGGTCAGCGTTTGCTTACGCAATCATTGCTCATTGCTTATGTAAATCATTGCTTCATGTTTACTGCCATCCCTCGCTTCTGCCTCTGGGACTTGCTGCACTAAAGTCCGGATTCAACCTTGTAAGGTCTCAGCACTCAATGTTCATTACAATCTCAGCGCACCAGGGCTCAATCAGCTCACCAGATTTTCAGCTGCTGCTCACCAGCTTTTAGCTCTCTATCAGTTTACTGGGGCATGCCAGCCATACCATTCTGGCACAGGTCTCCTGCAGCTGACAGTCTCACTCTGCACCATGAGTCTGCAGTTTGAGCATGCAAAGCTTGGGGCAGGGTCCTTCTCACCTGGCAGCTGAACTGTGGTTCCTACATACATCTGTTTCCTATTACTGGTATCATAGACTTTCATTATCGATTCCTTCCCTTGCTCCTATTACCGTATCACAGACTGCCATCAGTTCCTTATGCCTACCACCATCCCTCGGCTTCAGCCTCTGGGATGTCGGGTGCAACTGGGAATGTCTAGTTCCTTGTGGACCTTCAGTCAACAACCGTACGATGGCACCTCAAGTTGTGAAGTTAAGACTAAGTTTGATGGGGTGGGGCTCTCATGGGGGCCACTTTAGCTGTCAGTGGGTTCAGAGGCACCTTTAAAGCTATTCTCCCCATAACTGCCTCTGGTTCACCTGGTTTGAGTTTAGGTGAGTTGGCCAGGCGAGTGCCTCAGCAATCATTGTTTTCCTCTTCCTGCCTTGGTTGCCTATCATGTTGCAGAGTTTTCTCACAACCGTCCATGGCATTCCTGCTAGAGGGATGAGTGAGAGCCTTCCTCCAAATTGGAATAATTTCCACCTCCTTTAATTGAGTTTTCCAAATTGCAGCAGCAGAGCCATCACTAAATAAACTATCCCACACCTGGAGGGAAGGCAACCTAGGCCTTGGATCCCCAGAGGTTTCTCTTCAAAGGTTTTCTCTCCTCCGTTGCCTCAGGTCATAACTGTTAGTTAGCATAGTAGGGTCTCCTAGTTTCTTTAGGTAGTTTCACTGTTGGATGGACGTGGAGGATGTCCTGCCATTCTCTCTCTCCTTAGAAGATCCCCATTCTCAACACAAATCATCAGTATCATGCTACGCAAACCTGGACATTTCATTACATCATCAAACTCAACATCTCATTACATTATCAAATTGTCTATGCTTTCTACTACTCATTACATTTTCACCCTTATGTCACAGTTCCTGCTCACTCATAAGCTTTGGATCACCTCAGTCTATGGGATATGCTTGTGCTACATTTCTTTTGGGATTCCTAAGGTACCATTAGCCATGGGAATAGTCCGTGGCACCTCTAGGGTGGAACCCTCTGAGGGTTCCTTGTCTTTGTACCCCTACAGGGTGGTAATTCCTCTGGAACAGATAGTGCAAATGGCCAAAAGCAACTAACACAGTTGCACAAGCATAACACTATACTGGCTGTGCAGGACACTGAATTGGAAGACTGGGCCTGTAGTCCAATGAACAAGCAGCAAGCCACTCCCACTTCCTGAGCTATATAAGCAGTTCTCTCAGCCTCATTGTGAGGTACTTTTCTTTCCCCACCATCCTCCTCTCATCCTCCAGCGGCAGCACTTCTCTCCTTGGGGGATTCCTATAGTACCTTAGCCACGGAATCATCCCATGGCACCTCTGGGGGTAGAACTCTCTGAGGGTTCTTGTCTTCGCACTCTTACAGAGTGGTAATTCCTCTGGAACAGAGTGCGAATGGCTAAAATCAAACTAACACAGTTGCACAAGCATAACACTATACTGGCTGCGCAGGATTGAACATAAAATAAAATAAACCTGATCAGAATAACTATATACAGTAGCAAAATAAAATCGCTTGTAAAAAAAATCTTTCTTGGGGAAAAGAATCTTACATTGCAGCTCATTTTAGCTGTTTTACAACCCCATCCTTTGCAAACATCCTGTCTTTGCAAAACATTCTGATTTTTGTTAATTTCAGGAGCTGCCTAGAACATTGAGAACTTCCTGAGATCTCCAGAGCAGCTGCAAAAGGCTGAGACATTTGTACTCAAGTAACCTCTAGCTTTTACAGTTCTTCAAATTATAAATATATATACATTTCAACAGCAACACTAAACATTTTCTAAACAAAAGGGATCCATTATCAGTTTCATTTCCATATACTGATTTGCACATATTCTTATATTACCAGATGTAGCTATAGATGTGCAAGGGAGGAAAACAGACAGCAAGAGAAAAGAGAGTGAGAGGCAAAAGATTGCAGATGGTTTGGTTTGATCAAGTCTGAAGTCTCACAGGAAAATTTGGCTCGCAACCAGACAGAGGAGAGACAGTAAAGGAAAGAATACAGATCCTTGCATTTAAACACTTTCTCCCTAATAAATGAGACAGGGTCCTATTCTACCCTGTCACACCCCTACTCCCCCACAAGACATAGCCCCTCCATCCCCTGGTAAAACTGAGGCAAAATACTCCTTTAGGACTTCTGCCTGTTCCCCACCTCCTGTGCCCAACTATCCCCTATCCTTATCTTGCTGATCTGCCCCTTACTTTCCTTTTTTCCCTGTGTATCTAAAGAACCCTTGTCCCCTCCAGATCACACTGGCCAAGGACTGCTCCTTTTTGCCTTAGCTGTTCTCACCACCCTGGTGACTCTCTTGACTGCCAGCTCATATGCCTCCTAATCTCTTTCATTTCTAGAGCACTTGAAGCACCTATAGGCAATGAGGATGAGCAGGCTGTGGGAAGATCATTAAGGAAAATGAAAAAGAGTAAGGGACCAAGCACTGAGCCCTGGGGACACCAGTGTTGATGGGGAGTGGAGGGAGATGGAATCAAGGATTCCCACTGATTGGGTCTTGCCATTGAGGTAGGATTTAAACCAGTTGGTGGCTGACTGAGTCAGGCCAGCTGAAGAGAGGAATCAAGAAGCAGCGGATGGTAAACAATGTTGAAAACTTTGCCTAGGGTCGACAAAGATGGCTGAGGAGATCGGGCCATCATCCATCCTTGAAACAATGGAGTCAGTAAGCCTGAGGGGGAGGTGGTTGTTGAGTGGTTCTTCCAAAAACAAATTGGAAGGATATGAAGAAGGAGGAATTAGAGAGGAAGGGTGATAGTTGAGAGAGAACTAAATGTTCTTGATGTTTGGCAAGGGTAGGAAGGAGGAAATAGGGCAATAGTTGCCTTAGTGGGTGTGTCACCACCCTTGGGGAGAGGGAAGGACTGCAGCATGTTTCCAGGATGAGGGTACTTGGGCAGAAATAAAGGAGTGGTTAGGGATTAGGAGCTAGGATAAGCAATTGCAGGAGCAGAAACATAGAGAAGTTTAGGATCGAGTTCATCTGGTGAAGAGCCTTTAGAGGGGTTCAGGGATAGGAGGACACTAAGAGCTTCATCAGAGGAGATAGTAGAAAAGGAACAAGGAGGAGGTAGGCACTGGCTGAGGTGAAGGGCTGAAATTAATAGGTGGCAAGGGGAGGAATTTAGAAGAGATGTGGTACATGAGGTACGGTAGGCATTAAATTCATTGGCCACAGAGCCAGGGTCGGAAACTAGGAGTTATTTATTTGAGAACTGGAGGGAGGGGGGAGAATAGGCATGAACTACCTCCAGAATTTTTATGAAGAGTTAATGTTAGTCAAGAATGAAGAGTTGAAATTATCGGTCTTAGCCAGTCTAGTAGCTTTAGTACATGAATTGCATAGCATTCTGTATTTGGTGTAGTTGTTTGGATGTTTAGTAGATTTGTGTTTTCTGCAGGCCCGGTCATGCTCCCTGAAGCAGGCCAAAAGTTTGGGGTGATCCTGGGAGGTGAAGCCCATGGACTCTGGTCCTTCTGAAAGGAGCAACGGCATTCCAGGTGGCAATAAATTTATCCTTAAAATAGTCAAGGCTTGGCTTCGACAGAAATGGCAGTGGGAGAGGGTAGCCCAGTCGATGAAGCAAGTGCAGAGCTGAGTGGGGTAAAGTCAAGGATTTAAAGGACCAGATCTGTATGATTTTTAGGGGAGGTTTGGGTGATGGACCTTGGGTACAATGAAAATGGGATTGTGATAATTAAGGGCATCACGGAGGAGACCAGATTTAATGACGCTGGGGCGAGGGTTGTGAGTGCCAGTCAAGCAGGGTGTGGTTTTGTGTTTTGGGATTAAGGCATGCGGGCTCAAGTATAAGTTGAGTGAGATTTAGAGCAGTTACATCATTGCATAGCTTGTTTAACTTGGGAGACAACCAATTTAGATTCATGTCACCCATTATGAACACTTCACCAGATTGCGGAGGGAGGTGATATTGGCTAAGAGTTCAGTCATGACCTAGGGTTGAATGCTTAGCGGCAATAGATGCCTGCCACAAAATTGGGATTCAGAAAGGAAGGGTAATGCAGGTGATAAGGGCTTCACAGGTAGCTGGGATGGAGGTAGATGAGGGTGGTAGTAAACTGCAGTGAAGACAGGATATAGGTACATGGCCACTCTCCCTCCGTGACCCGATCGATCTTGTCTGGAGAGGGAATACCCAGGATGGCAATGCAGTGTGCACATATTGACGACACAAACTGTTCCCATATGTCTGTCTCTGTCATCCCTGGATTGACTTTGCATAAAGCCACCAGCCTATCCCTGTCCTTTTTCGGGTGCGTGTTACAGAACATGGCACAGTACTAGAGATATGACCTCACCAGGAACCCGTCCAGTGGCAAGATTATCTCCTTCTTATTGTGAAAGCCTCTGCCAATGCACACAAATGTCCTGTTAACCTTGCCATATGCCCTATTGCACTGTGCAGCGACTTTGAGGCTGATGCCAACAATAAGCCCCAGGTTCCTCTTTCTACATCAAAGGTCTGGGACAGGTTCCACCTGTAAACTCTTTGCATTTCTAACACTGCTGGAATGGGAGGGGTACATAGATAAAAGGGGAGAAGACATTGTTTTACCCCCAGTTTCCATACTGAATAGCAAATGCCAAATGCTGAATACCAGACTAGATGCCCCCGCCCATTTCCAAGTACTGATATATGTCAGAATATTCCAGAAAATACATCTCCAAGGCCTACTACTGTTAACTAATCAGCTATGGGTGGGTAGCATAATTGGTGCAAAATATCTATATTAGCTTGCAATACATGTATTTGACACAAAGTAGTATACCAAGAGGTATTACAAAGTTGAAATACAAAGATTTTTGCAGAGTCCTCATAGAGATTCAGTATATGCTTGCTTCAGTGTTATAATTCTGTATGATGCCTTGGTCATTTTAGGAGCTATTTTCAGTACCAGCTTCCATACTGAGGGGTGCTTTATTTAAAACTTTTAAAAACTACCAAACCATGTTAAACTACATATTTAGAGGTAAGCTGCAGAATTATTTAATAGAGGGTTCTTCATAACAGACCTATGGAGCCCAATTTTCTGATTTCGGCAGCATAAAATAAGGGGTTAGGATACTGTACTTCTCCATGGGTGAGGTGCCTGCCTTCTATTGAATTCTCTTTGACCAAAAATACTTCAGATTGAAAATGCATGTTTTACAAACCAGTATATAGAGAATAATATAGGAACCATACACAACAAAAGCTGTGTTCCATGAGGGGTTAAGATGATAGCCTATGAACCTCGAAGTTAAGCTCGAGAGGTCCATGCTGTCATATCAACCCAAGATGGAAATGCATGCCGATGTGTGTGGTTGACTTAATTTTTTTATAGAATATGTTTTTTACACTAGAGTGACAGACCCCAATGAAGTGAAAACAAATAATCTTGCCATTTCTTTGTTCTCACATAACAAAATAAAATTTCCAGAATTTTGAAAGGTAAAAGGTATGACTTTGAGCACTGGGTGATTAGCAAGTAACTATGCATAGAATAAATGAGAAATTAAAAATTGTATGACCTTTAAACTGTGGATAACAACTGTTCGGAATGTGCATAACAGCACTTTGGAATGCGATAACAGTTTAGAATGTGCTTAACAAGGATTTTGAGCAGGCTGATTTTATCCCTAACAAAGGGTAACCATATATTATAACAAGTTTAAACATAGCTTGGCAAATAAAAGGGTTAAGCTGCCAGAAGATTAAGAATGTATAGGTTTTAGGACGTGTATACATGCTGGCAGCACAGCAAGGTTAATACAGCCACATACCTGTTTCTTGCCCAAGTAAGATGTATCTGAAGTTAAAAATTCAGTTTCATTACTGTAAACCTGGGTGTAGGTTGTTTTCCAGCACTTCTTGTTTCTGTCCAGCGTACTTTAGCTTTTCCTTTGGCACGTATTTCCAGGTACTTCACTTTGATTTCTCCCGCTAAGTTCTAGAGTCACCTTGCCTGAGACAGTCTCTCCGCTGAAGTAGACAGGGACACTGCCATCAATCCCACGCGCAAAGCTTACAATTACATTCTGCACATTCCCCAGCACCATGACTATAACAAAAATATACTAAAAAATATGTAAAAAATATGGTAAGAAATGTTTAAGATCTCATGTAAAATGTGATTTCTGCTTTACACAGATCAGTGTATTTGATGTGCAAAAGCTGCAGGCAGAAAGAGTGAATTCTTTAAAAACAGTTCACTGCTCTTTGAAAAGAAAGATTGTTGTGTTGTTCACAGCTTCCGGGTCTCTGGATCTGAACATAAATGGGTGGAAACAACTTCTCACTTTACGTTAGATGCCTTTCAGTTCCACCCATGAGGAGGAGGGGGTGCCACTACGTCTATACTTTGTGCCAGTGGATCAACAACCAAGGAACAGGATACTGCAAGACAGTAGTTTAACCCTTCACTGCTGTGAGTATTTTGCACTCCTTGCCAGTTTACTGTTGTTATTTTACACTATATTATTTGAAACTAAAATATCAGTTGGTTCCTTCAAGAAAAAAGCAGGGCAATGCAAATGTTTAATTGGCACAATCTGACCTCATATTTTATTTTTTATATTTTTTTATTGATATCTAGGATTACAAACACCTTTGAACCAGTGGTTCTTCTACAAAGGTTCCAAGTTAAGAAAGTAAAACAGTTGTTATATGAGAGGAAAGAAAGCTAACATTACAATATCATTGCAAGTATGGTATCCATAGAAGGTACAACTCCAGTGAGTTCACAAACAGGTAATATAGCTGCCAAAAGTGATTTTGTCAAATTAACTTGCAAAGGGGAGAAAAGAGAATAGTTAGAATAGAATAGAGATTGAATAGTTAAGATAGAAGAGTACAGTATATATAGGTATAGTTATATAGGTGGAATTCAGGAATGTTTTGTCCATATCTGGTCATGTGAACATGAAACTGCTTAAACTGAAAAAGAAAATGGTTCTGGTCACAAATGTTGCAGAAAAGACTGTCAAAACCAATGACTGAACTTGAGAAACATGGAAACCTATATATATTGCTGGACGTTCTCTGGCTGTATGGTACATGCAATAAAAATGTTATATATGCAGAAACATTATTTAAAGATTTATGTAACCCCTGCAAATGAGGGTTCTAAAAGTCTTCCAGGAGCTTGCTTGAATTCTGCAAGCCTGTATTGTGTTCGTCTAAGCCGTTTATCTGTGACTGCTTTTAGAGTCTCTGGTACTGTCTCTTTAAGAGCTGTCTGCCTGCAGACATAATTAATTTGGATGGGGTCTGTGTGTTTCCTGCTTGAGTCCCACTCGAGCTGCTGCCAATTGTTCTGTTTCTGCCGTCACTTAGTGGGCAGAGTGAGCACTTTTCAAAGATGTAACTGTTTGCCAGAAAACATTTAGAGTAATAATGAAAATACAGTTTGTCTAACCTGCTTTTCTTTGCAGTCAGAACTGTGCATGCCTAGTCCCCAATTCTGGTTTTGAACTGCTGAACTGGACCAATCAGTGTGGGGGACCTTTGAAATGGAGCCTGCTGCTGGCAAATCAGAACTTGGACTCTCATTGTGGAGCCAGCCACCTATGTACTGTATGGCCAATGCTTCTGGAAATTGTAGTTTGGACTTGGTGCCTTTTTTCCACCAGCAGGGGAGTTTACTGTGAGTGACAGCCAAACCAGCCCACTGAACTGGAAGGAACTCAAAGGAAATTCCGGCTCTGTCTACTGGAAAGATCAGATCAGTTTGGGGCAATGAAGAGACAAGGAGCTGTGAGCTTCTGCACTGTATAGTTCTACACAGTAAGCATGTAAGGCCCTAAGTTTCGGTCTGCAGCTTGTGCAAGTGCCTGTTCGGACTGAATCCAACCTGTGAAGAGAATCAAGGAGATCTGAAAAGTAGAAACCAGGCTCACCCTGTAGAAGACTGGAGAAATTGCTGAATCACACTTGGTCTGTCAGAACTTAATCTGCTATGTGTTCTCCGGATATTGTGCAATAATTGCAATCGGGATCGAGAAGCAACCTGCCTGGTATAGTACTTTCCTTTACATAAAAATGTGTGTAGTGCTTGTGGGGAATCGCGCTTCAAATCCCTGTACAGTGAATTGAGTGCATGAAGCTGGAAGTAATCCCGGTTAATCCAGACTACATCCATTTGCTCTAAACTGCAGTGGGGTCCAGTCACAAGGACCTTGTCCACATGGTCTGCTCCTCCTGGCAATCCAGGACAATCAGCCTTCCATCCACTTCCCAGCCTTGAGTTTGTGAGTACAAAGCAGGGTAGCTCCCTGCCATCTGTTTATCAAATCGCAAGTGTGTCATCTAATTGTTGCTTTTTTTCATTTCTTCACGAACTGAGCCCTCCGGCTCCGAATACAATTGAGTATTGTGCAAGTGTTTTTCCATCACAGGACCCCATCCAGCTGCACCGATCCTGGCTAGCCCCCTCCCCCATCCTGGGCACCCAGTGAAAGTGACAATTTGGGACTCTGAATATGTGCACAGTACTGTGATTATTAATGTGTTTAACCTAATTAACTTGAGTTCCCCTTCCTTATTACAGCTCCTTAAATAAATCAGATATGTTGGTTTTCAGCAAAGTTACACTGACTGAGGTATTCATTTATGTTAAGGTATTGTACTGTAGTTTTCACTATATCATCTTGTTTTACAGGGGTCCTCAGAGTCCAGTCGACAGAGCTAGTCCTGGGGGTAAGTGTACATTGTGAAGATATTCCTAATGCATTGTGTGGGCCACTAGTGGGAAGAAAGGGAGGTTACAGTGTCCCAGAGGGCTATGACCAAGTTAGTTTAACTACTGCAAACCCTGACCTCTGGGTGGAGGCACCGCCATTGACCTAGGCCTCAACCTGTTAGTAGTTGCTAAGCAGGGGTAGTAGCCCTGGGATAGTGCCACCGAGGGGTTACATCTGGATTACAACCTTCAAGCTAGACTGCTCATTTACAAAGGTACCCTGTCAGTTACAATATGCATCTACAGTGACAATAATTAACATGTACAGGTACCTGACAATTGTGCAAATTGTGCAAAACAATCAGTAAAGTGTTGTTCTAACAATTTGGGAAGTTCTAAAAAGTGTCTCAGGAGCTGGAGCAGCCTATTGCATTGTCCAGTGGGCACTGTATGCCAGCAAATACAGTACTAGTAAAAGAGTGAACATGTATAGGAACCCAGCAATTAGGCTTATAATGCAGAGCAAACAGTCGAAGAGTAGTTCCAACAATTATGGGAGGTGATTGCAAAAGCTTTTTGGACATATTCCAGCATTGGTACTGTAGCTAATTTCTAACAAATAACAGCTAAAAACAAGGCACTATCAGTCAGTGTCAGTGGCTCAGCAGGTACGCACTCGCCTCTGAGGCCAGGAGATCAGAAGGTTGTGGGTTCTATCCCCACAACAGGCACTGGATTAATATCCCAATACTGACACTGCAGTGCAGCATGAGGGGGTGCTGCACTCTTGAGGTGCCATCTTCGGATAAGACCTGTCATGGTAGGCTAGCAGAGGATGGGACAATGACAGTGCATGAAAATGCATGCAGCCACCCTTATACCCACAGCATGGCAAGCAGGTATGCTGTATGGTCCCCAGGAGTATGGGGCAATGAGAGAGGTAGCATCACACAGGTGGGTATTAGGATGCATGGCCCCTATGGTGGCTGGAGGAAGGGAATGGAGCAATCAGGATGATCACACAGCATGCCATTGCTACTTGCATGCCTATCAGGGTCTGCTTGTGTGCATGCTACCTGACAACACTGCAAGTGTACCTATAGTGCCAATCCTTTGTTGCTGTATGTCCCTCCACCCATTAGCTATAGTTACAAGTCCACTGACTCCCATGCTGAATGCATGTTCTGTACTCTTATAAGTGCTAGACCATCTGTTAGGTAGTCAAGCACTTACATGCTAACAGTTGGCACTTTCAGACGTGACTGTCAGTTGTGTCTAGAATGTGCCGTGAAAAAAATTACTCACCTTAGTAATTGTGTTTCTTCTATTGGAGTCTTGCTGTATTCTGACATATGCAGTTAGCCCCAGGACTTGAACTGCCCCGAGAGGAAGGTTCATTTCTATGCCAGGCATAGAATCTTGAGCTCGAGTTCAGTTTTCAAACCTCTGTCTGTGGTGCTTCAGAGTGTAACTGTCAGATTCTTACGGGCAGGCTAACTAATTACACTTTACAGTGTGGAAATTATAAACCTATGTAAGCCAACAGGCAACAACCTGGGTCCAACTGACTCAAGTTGAGAACCCAAGAGAAAAACAGGTAGTGAACAAGATATATAAATATAAAATTAAACATAACAACAACAACAAACCCCACCCTGAAGGGGAGGGGTGCAAGATACACCCCAGGTGCAACACTGCTACATGCAACCCCACTTCCCAAAAACTAGGTTCTGGAAGGTGAGGAGGTGAGGTCAGAATACAGCAAGACTCCATTAGAAGAAACACAATTGCTAAGGTGAGCAATTTTTCTTCAAACAATATGAAATCTTGCTGTATTCTAACCTGCTGGTGGTCAAACAAACTCCCTCCTAGCCTACTTAAAGTTACAGTCCAAAGACGCCTCAAAAAAGCTCCTTTCCTGCCTCAAATTGTACCTTGCTTCCTGTGATTGGTCACCCATCCACAAGGTTCAGACTGTTGATGCAGCCTTCTTTCCTTTATCACCACCTTTAAAGGTGCCTGTGACATCTTTGCCCCTTCACTAAGCAAATTTTCAAAAACAAGGATACCCATGGATCTCACAGTCCCTGCTTGACCTGATGCATCATAGAGACAACCTCTGGCACACAGTCCTGGACTCACAGTGACCCCAAGATAGACAACTCCACAGAGAGGTCAGGAACAAATGCACCTGGGCCATCCATCTAGCCAAGGCCTCTTACTATAAGCATGCCCTCACCACCACTTGGGCTCTGGGAAAACATTCTGGAGCAATATAAAGGAGCTATGCAGGAAAACCATCTCCCTGCCTACTTGTAGATTCTAGTAGATGGGGCCATCACCCAGGACCCTACCACCATCTCCAATGCCCTTAATTCCACCTTCTCAGACTGCAGTAACATCCTCCCACATAACTTCTTCCACCCAATTCCAAATTGCCCTGAGGTCATCTCAGCTACCACAGTCCTCCACCCTTCTGGCTAACAATAGTCTTATACAGTGAGGCAAAGTGCTACCTCACCAAAGCCTTGACAAATGTGTGCTATAGTAGTGACACTATTGACCTCAAAATTCTCAGACTAACTCTGGATGTGACTTTGCCACATCTCACCAAAATACTAAACTGGTCACTACCTGCAGCCAGTTTCCCACTCTATGGAAAAGTGGCATCATTCCCCCATTCTCAAGAGTGGTGATCCCACTTCCACCAGTAATTACCACCCATCTCAATCCCCCAAAGGCACTCAAATAAATAGTCTCGGACCAGCTTACCGACTACTTGACCAAACACTCGGTGCTCTGCCTAGAATAACATGGGTTCCAGAGGGCAGCACCACCACAGCCCTCCTGGAATTTACCTCATATGTTCATGAGGCCCTCGACCAGGATCCTTAGCAGGAGCCATCTCGTTGACTTGACCAAAGCCTTCGAAACTGTCAGTCATGCTCTTCTTCTGCACTCCCTTCCATCCCAACATTTCTCCCTGAAGCCACCTCCTGGTTCAAAGACTATCTCACTGGCAGGACACAACAAGTCAAAATTTACACTACTCTTTCCTCCAAAAGGCCAGTCCAATCGGATGTCCCACAAGGGTCCATACTCGGCCTGTTGCTCTTCCTCTTTTCCTAAACTCCTCCTAAATCCTGCAATGGGAAACCTCTCTATGTGGAGGATGCCATAGTGCTATGGAAACGCCTCATCCTAATCCCTCCAGTCTGTCCCACAAGGCTTTTTCAGAGAAATAGAAACCTGGTTCTTTGAGCATTGCCTAGTACTCAACTACAACAAGACAAAATCGATGATCTTTGCACCAAAGCCCACTCAGTAGTGCCCACTTCTCATCACTAACTCCCAGGGTCTCAGTCTTGAACAGGTCAATAGCTTCAAAGACCTGGGTGTCACCCTGACACTTCCTTACCTACCACGCACACATCCAACACCTTTCCTCTGCTGTAAATACCAGATTGGGGATCCTATATAGACATAAACATTGTCCACCCCTCAGGCCCTATATCTCGCTGTAACTTCTTCTTTCCTACCTCTGGACGATTTGCATTGTGATTTATGAATCTGCAGACCAAACGGCCCTATGCAGTATCAACATAGCACTCAATAAACCCTACAGACTGGTCACTGGATGGACAGAGACACCCACATGCGAGCTTTACAAACTTATGGACTGGCTCACCTTTGAAGGAAGGCTTAAGTATCACACTCCTTCCAAGCCAAAAATATATTCCTCAGTCTAGCACCCAAAGACCTCCTCCCTCATCCAGACTGTCCCACAGGAGGGCCTAGATTCCCAACTAACACCTCTCTCCTAGTCCCCACTGTAGGACCTCCTAAGGACAAAGGTCTTTCGATACAGGGCTCCCCTCTGGCTAAACACCCTACCAGCCTCTATCTCCTCAGCCCCTAGTCTTGGACAATTTATTACTGGTCTTAAAAACTCCTTCTTGAATCATCTACTTGTGACTGCAATCGTTGTGGTCTAGAGCCCTAGAGCAGGAAAAATCCACAATGGTAGGGTTAAATACCTAACCTTAATCCATGACTGCATCCTCAAGTCCCACATTCACACTGTATATAAACTCTGACTCAGGGTTCATTTTGGGACCCTTCAAAACTGTAATCTACCTTGTATCACAGCTTAGCCAAAGGACTACTTAGGATACTTGATGCAATGTTTATACACTGTACTATATGACCTATGTATAAATACTAGCAAATGTTATGTTTATTCTTTTGTACTGACGTGGGGCCTTTGCAAAATAGTCTATGACTCAAAGGATTGTAATTCTGATTCTAGTCAATAAAATAAAATGAAAAGAAAATATGCAGACTACCAAACAGTACCTCCATGGAGGAGGTACCGAGCCTATTTTGGGAATAGGCTCTGCAGTACTCTGTACCAAAGCTAGCATCACTCCTAGCCTGGATGTCCAGAGTAATGCTTGGTGAATGTATGGACTGTTTTCCAGGTGGCTGCTTTACAGATTTCTAGCAAGGGTATATCTCTGGTAGCAGCCAGAGAAGCAGCTGTAACCCTAGTCGACTGAGTCCTCAGGCCTGAGGGGGTGTTTCAGAAACATAGAAGTTGACGGTAGATAAGGACCCATGAGGCCCATTCAGTCTGCCCATTTCTTTTTCTACCTTATAAATGTGCAATCAGCCTTTGCTCTGTCAATGGTCTATCTATTCATACTCATCTGTATTGCTCCCTTATGCCTATCCCATGCCTGTTTGAAGCCCTGCACTGTATTCATATCCACCACTTCCTGAGGTAGGCGCTCCATGCATCCACCACCCATTCTGGGAAAAGAACTTCCTCACATTACCCTTAATCAGCCTCCTCTAATCTCATGCTATGTCATTTTGTCCTGCTGTTTTTCTTATACTGAAACATGTTAGACTCTTTTCACCTTGTTAATGCCCTTAAGGTGTTTGAATGTTTCGATCATATCACCTCTCTCCCTCCTTTGCTCTAGGGTACACATATTGAGCTCCATTAATCTGTCTTCATATGTTTTCTGATGCAGTCCCTGCACCATTTTGGTTGCCCTTCTCTGGACTGCCTCAATCTGTTAATGTCCTTGTGAAGGTGTGCCCTCAGTACTGCACGCAGTACTCCAGATGGTGCCCAACACGTGTCTCTTGTAAGCGAGGATTATTACCTCCCTCTTCCATATTGTGACACTCTACTAATACACCCCAACATCCTCTAGCCTTACCTACTGCTTTAGTGGTCTGCTTGGATGATTTCAGGTCATCGGTGATGATGACATCTAAGTCTCTTTCTTCCCTTGTGACTGCCAGCAACTCCCTCCCAGCCTATAGGTGGCTTCAGGGTTCTCTTCCCCATGTGCATGATCTTGCACTTCTTTGCATTAAACCCTAGTTGCCACTCATCCAACCATTTTGCTAGTTTATCCAGATCTCATCTCATTCTACCCAGCCCATCTGGAACATCTACTCTGTTGCAGATCTTGGTGTCACCTGTAAACAGACAAACTTACCCTCCAGTCCATCTGCAATGTCACTGATGAAAATATTGAAGAGGACTGGCCCCAGACTGATCCCTGAGGTACTCCACTTGTGACTTGCATCTCTTCTGACTGTATACCATTTACCACCACTCTTTGTTTTCTGTCTGTCAACCAGTTTGCCACCCAGTTGACCAACTTCTGACCCAGCTTATTAATCAATCTTCTATGTGGAACAGTATGAAAGCTTTGCTGAAGTCAAGGTAGGTGACATCAACTGCTCCCCTTGGTCCACCACTCTGGTTACCCAGTCAAAGAAATCTATGAGATTAGTTTGACAAGACCTTCCTTTGTAAACCCATGCTGTCTTGGCTCCAGTGCTCCTATGGATTCCAGGTGTTGCACTGTCCTTTCCTTAAGGAGTGCCTCCATAATCTTGCCCACTACTGAGGTAAGACTGACTGGTCTGTAGTTCCCTGCCTCCTCCCTGCTACCACTCTTGTGGAGTGGGATCACATGAGCTCTTCTCCAGTCTTCTGGGACCTCTCCTGTGCTCAGAGACTCACTAAACAGTTCTGCTAATGGCTCTGCTAGTTCCATCCTTAGCTCCTTTAGTACCCTGAAATGTATGCCATCAGGTCCCATTGCCTTGTCCACCCTGAGCTTATTGAGTTCTTATAGGACCCTTTCTTTTGTGAAGGGACTAGTGCACCTCCTCCTCCCCTGTGTCCAGGGTACTGAGCTGTGGGCTCTGCCCTACCTTCACTTCAGTAAATACTCAGCAGAAGTATTTGTTTAGGATAGATGATTTTACATGGTCCTCCTCCTCACATGCCGCTTTATTCCTTTGATCTGAGCAATACCCGCTCTGGACTTTCTCCTTTCACTAATGTATCTATAGAAAGTCTTGTCACCTTCTTTTTACTGTTTATGCTAGTGTTTCCTCTGTTTTGGGCCTTTGCCTGCCTTACTGCCTTCCCTGCTTCCCTTAAGGAAGTTTGGTATGCCTCTCTATCTTCATTCTGCTGCATTCCCTTATATTTCCTGAAGGCCAGCCTTTTGGCTCTGATCTCTTCTGCTACTGTTTTTGAGAATCAAAGTGGCTTCCTTCCCATTTTGCACTTCCTTTCTCTCTAGCACAATGGGACTTTGCTTCAAGTATTGCATCTTTAACCTTGCCCACTTTGCCTGTACCCCTCACCTGTATTTCTTGTTGCCAGGGCTAGCTTAACACTGTTTGCCATCTTATCAAATTCAGCTCCTCTGAAGTTCCATATTTGCCTTGAATGGGATGATTTAGTTCTAGTGGCCAAACTGAGCCATACCATGTGATGGTCACTGGCCCCAGGTGATCTTCTACTTGGAGATCTGTGATCCTTTCCGTGTTAGTCAGTACTAGATCTAGAATAGCCCTGTCTCTTGTGGGTTGTTGTACCAGTTGTTTGAGGCCCTTCCCTGCAGGAATCCACCATGTGTCTAGTTCGGCAGATGTTCCTGCTGGTACTGACCAATCTGTATCTGGCATGTTGAAGTCTCCCATTATCAGAATCTCCCTTTAGCTGTCATGTTTTGTATATCTTCTAACAGTAATGTGTCTACGTCCTCCCCCTGGTCTGGAGGCCTGTACACAACCTCAGTTCATATGGCTGTGCCATTTCCTGTTTCCAGGGTGACCTACAGTTCTTCTGGTCTTATGTGTATTCTGAATTTCTGTAGCTTTTATATTTTCATTGACATAAGGGCCACTCCACCCCTTTTCTATGTCCAGTTTAGCCTCTGTTATTATTGCCTGCAGGTCTGGGATCTTATTTTCCAGACTGCAAGCATTTGTGTACATGATTTCCCATTGGCCAGATTTTGGTGTGTTAGTTGTTGGGCAAGGTCTGGCGTTTCTCATGTGTCATATGGAGAGGCGGACTTTTTCCTTACCTGGTGATGCAAATGAACTACAAACATGCTGCACTCCTTTTGACCACCAGCTGAGGGGAGGGTGTTCTTCCCATTCGACATGTGGGTGCTGCACCCTCTCCACATTTGCTAGTTTAAATATTCTGCAAAACATCAAACTTCTGCTCCAATGCACTGACTCTCTCCTTATTCAGATGCAGTCCATCAAATTTAAAGAACTTTTCTCCCAAAACTGTTGCCAGTTCCCTACAAATTTGTGTCCTTTTCCTGGCACCAGCCCTTGAACCATGTTTAGCTCACCTATCTCACCTTCTCTGACCTTCTGTCCGCCCAAGACTGGCAGGATCTCAGAGAAGGAGATGCGGATGAAATGGATGATAGTTTGTCACCGAGCCTGGTCAGGCATTCCTTGGTCTCCACAACTGACCAGCTGGCAATATCATTAGTCCCTATGTGTTGACATATACAGCCAGCTCTGAGTGCTTGAGTGCTGTATAATTTTTTTATTGCATATAAAATTTGTGAAGGAAGGTCAGTTCAAGGAAAAGGCTGTCTTACTGAACTGACACATCAAGACCCCCAGGATAAGTTCAAAGGACAGGATGTATTTTAAACTGCAGAGATCTGGGGTGCAATTACCTTGTCAACTTGCTTTCATCCCAGGAAATAAGATTAGCCATTCATAATGCCCTCAGGAGATCCTTTGACTTGCATGGTTACCAGGAAGGACTTGTGGGAGGGGTGTCAGAGAGAAGCCAGAATGGACATTGAAGAAGTTTGATGTCTGAGCCAGGAGGACCCAAAAGATTTGGAAGGTCAAAATGCATTTCCAGGAACCCTTGAATTACATCAGAAAGATCTGAGGTGTAGATTCCAAGGTCCAGATGGGATTAAAGAGACCAATACACTTTTGCTTTGAATACAGTGACTTAGATCAAAGAAACTTTTGAGATGTATGTAGCAGAGCACAAACCAGTTCTGACCAGTTAACCTGTGGAGAGGAAAGTCAGTGAGGTCATCTCATATTTTTAAATATTTTATTTGGAGACCCTGTATTGTAAAATATAGAGTTTGATACACCAAGGCAGAGTTAGTGACCTCATGGGTAGGCTGGCTCAGAAGTGTGCTTAACTGCTGAAAGAACCAGACAGAGACCCACAAGAAAATATTTCTGACTGAAAGGTGGGAGATCCTAAAAGCAGTGAAAGAAAGTAAGCATTAGATTATACCAGTCTGAAGTTATAAATTGTAGGAACTATACTTTTTTACCTGTTTGTTTTAAGGCTGTATGTGTTGGGATATATATTTGTTCTGTACTTATTGTTGTGTTTTGATATTTTTAAAGTAAAAGATATCTTTTTACAAACGAAACTGCTGAAGTGCCTTGACAATTCTTTTATCTTAAGTGGAGCTTTTAAAAGGTTATAGTAGCACTGTGTATGGGCTTATTGTATACCAAACTGGGAAATGGATAGAGTTCTCTAAAAGTCTTGCATAGAGCTCTAAGGGTTCATTTGAAAGACCTGGTTAGGTGCCCGTAGGCAAAGATATCTGGCCCCTGAAGACAGAATTATCTGAGCCTGATAATTGGGCACGCTAACAAGAGGTTATCAGTTTGAATCTCTTCAGAGCTTGTGACTAAGGTGACTTGAACCCACAAAACAGACAAGAGCGTTACCTTGTCTGTTCACTGTACACAAATCATACGCCAGAAGTTGACACCTTGGGAGTAGAGGGTTGACGAAGTTGAGCGAAGTTTGTGACAGATTGGGTGGTAGCAGTGGCCTAAAAGTTTGGTGGTATAAGCTTCATTGTTCAGTGTGTTAGCTTGAAACTGTTTAACTCACTTGAAAAAAAAAAAAGCAGTGTTTTATTTCAAGAGGAACCAGAACTATACCCTTGACTTACAGTTAAGTTCCCACCCATTTTATTTTTTTCCAAGTGCCAGTCAGTAAAGTATTAGTAGTGAGAGAAGAAGAAAATGTCTTCCGACTACAGCAAGCACACTGTAGATTTCTTAAGCCATTGTGCAGGGACTGGGGAGTCCTTTTGGGGTGAAAGCCACTAAGCAGGACATCATAGAGGCCCTGATGGTAGCAGATACCCAGGACAGCGAGTCACCAACCGTGACTGAAAGGGACCAAACCTCAAGTCTGGAAGGGCTAGCGCCAGTGAGGGTCCCAAGCCAATGAGGCAGACAGCAGGGCCAAGGTCACCAGTATCCTGAATCCAGTGGTACTCAAGCAGCAAATTGAGTTGCAGAGGACAGAACTGGAGGCAGAGTGACAACAGAGGGAGGTGGACCGTGAGGCAGAGCAACAAACAAAGGGAGGCAGACCGTGAGGAACTTAAGTGCCAGCGAGAGGCAGAGGAGAAGAGAGAGCGAGAATGCAGAGCTGCAGAGGAGAGGAGAGAGGTGCACCAGTGGCAACATGAACTGGAGAAGCTACGACTCCAACCAGCGGCACCAGGGCAGAAAAGTGGCTTGGGTTTAACTGGGACTGCAGGACTGGGTTACAAATTGAACACTAAATTAATAGCTGAGTTTAAGGATGGGAGGATGTAGACGCCTTTTAAATTCTTTTTGAAAAGTTTGTATTCAGACTAAAATTCCTAGAGAGTCCTGGGCTTCCACCTATCCCCGCTACTTATCGGAAAAGCTTGGGAAGCATTGGGTCACATGGACAATAAAGACAGTGATGATTACAGCAGTTAAAGCACTACTAAAAAGTTTGAATTAACTGCTGAATCATACAGAGCTAAATTCCGTAAGCTCAGGAGAAGCCCTGATTTGAGCTGTGAGGAGCTAGCCACAAAACAATGTCAGTTTTAAAATGTTGATGGGAAGGAATTGAGGCAAGCACTGTTGATACAATTGAAATGTGATTTTATTAGAACAGTTTTATTGGGCATGCCAACAGAGTTAAAAACCTGGCTAGAGGACCGAGATCCAAAAACAGTGCAAGAGGCTGCTGAACTCTTGGACCACTATGCCAAGAGCAGACCTGCTCTGAGAGCAATGGGCAGTGTGGCAGTGCAGAAAGGGAAAGCGCACCTTCAGAGGAGCTAAACCCTCACTGCCTCCACCGAAACCAATTAGCACCAGGTTTCAAAGAAAAGATTTCTGAAGTAAGAAATGTTTGTTGGTTATGTAAAGAAACTGGGCACATTGCCAGACAGTGTCCAAAATGGGAAAACAATAATACGCAAAGTAGTACCTGAAAGGAAGTGGGTTGTTTGTGTGTCCTGGAAGCATGCCAGTGAAGATGAGGAACACATGCACCCAGTCATGGTAAATAGTGTACAGATGAAGGGGTTAAGGACACAGGGAATCCCTGACATTGGTAAAGGGGATCTGTACAGCCTGGTCAGCTTATACCCAACAAATACATAACTGTACAAGGGTTTACTGGTGAAGAGAAACATTGCCCCTGGCCAGTGTTCTCCTGGACTGGGGTAAACAGGGGAACTGTGCAACAGGTGGCTGTAGCTAACACATTAGCAGTGGATGCGATCCTGGGTAATAATCTCCAGCAGTGGGTGGTATGTGCAGTTACCCATAGCCAAGCAGCCAGGGAAAACTGTAGTTCCTGAGTCCCCAGAAGCCATTGGGAAGATACTGAGAGGCTGGATCCCCAGCCTGTGTCTCCAGAGGGGATACTGATAAAAAGGAGTAGAAATTTCCCAGGAGCAAATAACCACCCAGCTACAGAGGGTTACTCCAAAGAGGGAGGAGTGACCTCTGTCAGAGGGTAGGGACTGACAGTGATCCTGAGGGCCCTGATGCTAGTGCTAGGGACCCTAGTTTAGCTACTGAAGGGGACCTGTCCCATGCCTTGGGAAGGTGTGAGGGGTTCGCATCTGCTTAGAGAAGTGACCCTAGTTTAGAGAAGCTGAGGGCTTGGGCAGACTTGGATGTGCAAAGGGAGGTGACGGCAGACATAGGGTTTATTGGGAAAATGGACTTATGTATACACAAGCAGTACAGACAGAGGGAGGGATGTTAGGCAAGCAGCTCTTGTTCCCCAGGGATATCGTGAGCAGTTGCTCAAGGTTGCCATGCTATTCCCTTTATCTGGTCATCTGAGAATCACACAAACTATGCAGTGGTTGGCCCAGAATTTCTACTGGCCTAACCTCGCCCAGCAGGTAAAGGAGTATTGCAGGTCTTGTCACCGTGCCAAGAAATAGGGACAGCGATCCAGAAAACTGAAGCCGCCTTGATTCCATTGTCTGTAGTGGAGGAACCATTCCAGAGGGTGGGAATGTATATTGTGAGGCCTTAAATACCCCAGCTCCTCAGGGAAAAGGTTCATTCTGACTGTGGTGGATTATGCCACCTGGTACCCAGAGGCAGTCACCCTTTCCTCACTGAGGACAGACAAAGTGGCAGATGCCTTGCTTGGGATTTTCTCCCATGTTGGGTTTCTGCAGGAGGTAATCACTGATCTATGGGGTTCCTTCATTTCAGACCTAATGAAATGTCTATGAAAGAAGTGTGGGGTGGTGCAGAGATGCTTGACACATATCACCTACAAGCCAATGGCTTGTGGAATGCTTCAATGGTACCCTAAAGTCAAAGCTCGGCGTTGCTGAACAGCATGGGAGTGACTGGGAGAAATACCTTCCCACCTGGTGTTCACATACAGGAGGTGCCCCAAGAGTTGACAGGATTTTCCCCTTCGAACTCTTGTATGGACGCCAGGTACATGGGCCCCTAGACTTGATCTGGGAGGACTGGGAAGGCAAGCATGCCACCCAGGGAACTCTCATTGTGTATTATGTCCTAAGGTTTAGGAAAGGGTAAAGGAGTATATGGGGACAGCCCAGAGCAACCTGGCAGCTGCCCAACAGAAACAAAAAGTGTGGTATGCACTACAGAGCCAGAGCTAGCTCGTCACATGGTGGGTACAGAAGTCATGGTCCTTATTCCAGTCCAGAAAGACAAGCTGGAAGCTGAGTGGGCAGGACCGATAAAGTGGTTAGGAAGGTAAATGACGAAACTACATTGTGGAGTTACCTGACCATAGACAGACAGAAAGGATGTACCATGTCAACATGATGAAGCCATAGGCAAATAGGGCTGAGATGGTATTCACAGTGTGTAGTCATGGGGAGGGACGGATGAAGGAGACCCCCTTCTGGACTTGCTGGAAGAGAATATGGGAGTCCTCTGTCGAGGCAGTAAAATTGTCTCCCTAGCTGACCCTGGGCCAGATCCAGAAAGTGAGGGAGGTTTTAGCAGACTTTGCCCCTTGTTTAGCGCCAAGCCTGACTAACCCCTTAGCAACACACGATGTGGAGACAGGGACAGACGCCCTATGGCGGACAGCATATCGGGTGTCAGAGACTGTCCAAAAGGACATTAGGAGGGAAGTGGAGGAGATGCTGGATTTAGGGTAATCCAGAGATCCCACAGCCCCTGGGCCTCACCGTAGTCCTTGTGCACAAGCCAGATGGCTCAGCTCATTTCTGTGTGGACTATCGTGGACTGAATGCAGTCACGAAGTCAGATGCCAACCCGACGCCCAGGACGGACAAACTCCTGGACAAGTGGGGTGACCTACCACGACTATTGACCTGACAAAGGGCATTGGCAGGTAGAGTTGACAGACAGAGCTAGGAGAGGTCGGCCTTCATCACTCTGGTAGGCTTATTTGAGTTCAAAGTAATGTTTTTTGAATGAAGAACGCCTGCCACTTTCCAAAGGTTGGTGAACCAGGTGTTAAATGGTGCTGAGGAGTATGCTGTGGCATACCTGGATGACATTGCCATCTTCAGTACCAGCTGGGAGGAACACCTGTCACACCTTAGGGAAGTGCTGGACAGAATACAGAGGGCCAGGCTTACTGTCAAAGCTGAGAAGTGCCAGGTGGCCATGAGAAGTGGCATACATCGGGCATGTGGTAGCTGGGGACAGCTCCGTCCTAACCAGATAAAAATAGAGGATACAGGCATGGCCCAGACCAGACACTCAGAAGCAGGTCAGGAGTTTTCTGGACAGCAGGGTACTACAGAATGTTTGTACCTAATTAAAGTGCCCTGGCTGCCCCCTATCTGACCTGACAAAGAAACGGATGCCCAAGAAAATTACCTGGGGTTCAGCCTGTGAGGAAGCCTATACTAAACTGAAGGAGGCACTGTGTAGTGCTCCTGTTTTGACAAGTCTGGACTATAGCAAACTTTTGTAGTTCAGATGGATGCCTCAGATGTGAGTATGGGGCAGTACTAAGCCAGACATTCAGTGAAGGGAGGACTACCTGATAGCTTACCTGAGCTGAAAGCTGTTCCCCAGGGAACAAGCATACTCCACGTGGAGAAGGAGTGTCTTGCCCTAGTGTGGGCCCTAAAGAAATTGGAGCCATACTTGTATGGGCAGCCTTTGTGGTGCAGACTGACCACAGCCCCTGGTTTGGTTGTCACAGATGGGGAAAAACAATGGCAGACTGCTCAGGTGGAATCTTGCTTTACAAGGGTATGATATGAAAATCTACATAGGGCCAGAGCCATAAATAAGAACTTAGATGGACTGTCTAGGGTCTATGAGGAGTGAACTGATTTGGGAAGCTCATCCCATGTAGGGGATGGATTCCCCAAATTCAGTCTAGGTGGGAAGGAATGTGAAATAGACAGCCTGCACTGAGTGCTCGAGTACTGTATTAATTTTTGTTATTACATATAAAATATGTGAAGGGAAGGTCAGTTCAAGGAAAAGGCTGTCTTACTGGAACTGACACATCAAGATCCCAGGAAAAATTCAAAGGACAGGAGATATTTTAAACTGCAGAGATCTGGGATGCAATTACCTTGCCAATTTGCTTTTATCCCAGGAAATAAGATTAGCCATTCATAATGCCCTCAGGGAGATCCTTTGACTTGCATGGTTACCAGGAAGGACTTGAGGGAGGGCATCTGAGAGAGGCCAGAATGGACATCGAAGAGGTTTGATGTCTGAGCCAGGAGAACCCAGACGGATTTGGAAGGTCCAAATGCATTTACAAGGGAACCCTTGAATTACATCAGAAAGATCTGAGGTATAGATTCCAAGGTTCAGACTGGATTAAAGAGGCCAATACACTTTTGCTTTGAAGTCAGTGAGAGATGTATGTGTAATAGAGCACAAGCCAGTTCTGACCAGTAAACCTGTGGAGAGGAAAGTCAGTGAGGTCATCTCATATTTTTTAATATTTTATTTGGAGACCCTGTATTGTAAAACATAGAGTTTGATAAACCAAGGCGGAGTTAGTGACCTCATGAGAAGGCTGGCTCAGAAGTGTGTTAACTGCTGAAAGAACCTGACAGAGACACACAAGAAAATATTTCTGACTGAAAGATGGGAGATCCTAAAAGCACTGAAAGAAAGTAAGCATTAGATTATACCAGTCTGAAGTTATAAATTGTAGGAACTGTACTTTTTACCTGTTTGTTTTAATGCTGTAAGTGTTGGGATATATATTTGTTTTGTACTTATTGTTCTGTTTGATATTTTAAAGTAAAGATATTTTTTATACAAACGAAACTGCTGGAGTGCCTTGACAATTCTTTTTATTTTAAGTGGAACTTTTAAAAGGTTATAGTAGCACTGTGTATGGGCTTATTGTATACCAAACTGGGAAATGGATAGAGTTCTCAAAAGTCTTGCATAGAGTTCTAAGGGTTCATTTGAAAGACTTGGTTGGGTGCCCGTAGGCAAAGATATCTGGCCCCCAAGACAGAATTATCTGAGCCTGATAATTGGGTATGCTAACAAGAGGTTATCAATTTGAATCCCTTCAGAGCTTGAGACTAAGGTGACTTGAACCCACAAAACAGACAAGAGGGTTACTTTTTCTGTTCACTGTACACAAATCATATGCTCAGAGGTTGGCACTTTGGGAGTAGAGGGTTGACCGGCTGAGCAAGTTTGTGACAATGTGTACCAGGACATCAATGTTTTCTCCTGCTTCCTGAACAATTTTAACAATGTGGTCAGTGCCTCTCCATGCTAATGTACCTGGGAGACATCTGACCATTATCCCTGGCTGCAGATAGGTAGCAACTCCCCGAATCATGGAGTCTTCTATGATCAGAAGTTTTTAGTTCCTTTTTGCTTTTTTTGTTTTGGTTCCTGTTTTGGGTGAGTTTTGTTGAGCTTGCTCCTGTGCTGCAGTGTCCTGCTCTAAAGTGTCCTCTGCCCCTTTGTTTTATTTTGGAGATAGAGGCAGATACCTGTTTGTAGTTTTTATATGGTTTGTGAGGTGATATGCTGGAGAGCACAAAGTGATTTGCCCTCTTAACCACCTGCCAACCTCCCGGACCAAATACCCTCTGCGGTCGAGGTGTTGTTGGATGTTTGGGAAATGGCGGCGGTTCTTATAATATATTTCCTCTTGAATATGCAATTTGAGGCACGCAATCTCTGCCCATGCTGTCTGGAGCTGAGCCCTTAGATCTCCAATGGCCCAGCATGTAGGACAGTGTCCTAAATCCTCTAAAACTGCCCTTCCATAAAGTGTTCCACAGTACCTGCAGTTAATGATATCCATTCCAGATAAGTTGCTGGGTTTATAACCTGGTCAGAATAATTAGGACGAAAATGAAAACAAATGTTTGATTTTGTGTTTTGTTTGTTTTGTATAACTTGTTATAACAAGTTAAATTACTAGTGCCCTATAAATTAGGTCACTGTGTGGATACCCTCTGATCTGCCCTTCCTGATTGCTGCAGGAAATGTTACAATTGTGCTATCCTATAAAAGGAGTGTAGTGTGGGGTGGTGGGGATGGGGTGGGTGGTTGGACCTTTCTGTTGCCGATAAAGAACTATGGACTAAAGAAACAAGGAGATAAGAGCAGAAACAATCAGCAATCAACAAATGCAGTAGCCCTGTAGGCTTATCCTAATGATACATAAAACTCTAAAACCTGTAAAGCACCACCTGTAATAATTTCACAGAAGATATACCCTGTAAGAAACACTTTGCTACAGAAAAATATAAACCAATAACAGAAGATGTACCTTGCAAAAGACAATTTGAATCAGAAGATTACAACAGTAATCTGTAATACACACCTGTAGGCACACCTGTAATAATGCAGCAGAGGTATACCCAGCAACAACAATTTGAATCAGAGAAAATAAAGCAATAAAATGTTAGCAACAAACAATAACAATCCCTGTGAGTACAAAATAAAAATAACAACACACAGTAAATCTGCCTAACCAAAAGAAGCCTTAATCCTTTTCCTTGCTCTTGTAAGTTTCTTTGCTCTGTCTTTTCAAGCAACCTTGGAGAAAAAGTGCTCAGGTGAAGCTAGGTGCCTTAGCCAGCAAACCTAGTCTAGTTTTGCCTAGCTTGGCATAGCATAATTGTATACAACAGACAATCCACCTGGCAATAATTCTTTTAATAGCAGGCCTACCTTTTCCACTTCTCCATAAGTGAGAAACAATTCAAGACAGTCATTCTTGTGTGCCTTAGTATGCTCTATACAGTACCTAAGTGCCCTTTTAACATCAAACTGTGTAATCTTTTTCTCCTGAAGAAGAATGAGCAGTGAAAATGCAGGAAGAGACATGGACTGGTTCAGATGAAAATCTGAGACCACTTTGGTTAAGAACTCCTATTAGTTCTGAGGGCCACCTGATCTCTATGGAATGAGATGAAACCAGGTTCAACTGACAGGGCCTGTAATTCACTAATTCACCTGGCAGAAATTATGGCTACCAGAAACATAGTTGTCCAGGTCAAGTATTGCCTCGGCCAAAGCTAGAGGTTCAAAGGGTGACATTAAGATCTGGCAGATGGGCTCCTAAAAGGAGGTTAACATGAACCAGACCTTTAAAGAACTTACCAAAGACAGGGTGAGATGCCAGGGTAGAGCCCTTCCTCGCTGACAGGAATGCAGACACAGCTGCTAAATTAACTCTTAAGTGACTGGCCTCAGGCCTAAGCCATTAAGGTGAACCATGTAATCCAATCCTGTAGCAATACCAGCACAATTTGGTAGAATATCCTTTTGGGAACACCAAATGCTGAATCTTTTGCATTTGAAATTACAAGTTTTCCTGGTAGAAGGTTTCTGAGAAACCTTAAGGATGTCAAAACTCCCTGAGAAAGATGCAGGCCTGCATATTCTAACTGTTCAAGAGCCAGGCCTTGAGATTGAGAGACTGGAGTTTGGGCTACCAGATTCTCCCTGAGAGGAAGTTAAGAGATTGTGACTCTTGGTAAGAGACAGGAGTGAGACAGCTAGGGACAACAACAGGGGATAACAAGGTTCTCTGGCCCAATCTGGTGCTACAAGAATCACTGTGCAGGTTACGACCTGATCTTGACTAGAACCCTGAACAACAGGGAAAGGCATAAAGGAACTTGCCTTCCAATCCAATATCAGAGCATCCAGGGAACAGTCCTGAGGACTGGAGGTCTGCAGCAGAACTGGAAAGTTGGTGATTGTCAATGCGAAATAGATCTATGTCTGGAGTGCCCCACCTGGTAAAGATGACTTTCAGGATGAGAGGATCCAAGGTCCATTCATGATGGCCCTGGGAGATTCTGCTCAGAGCATCTGCTAGCACATTGTCCTTCCAGGTGGACTGCTATTAGGAAGTTTGAAGGAGTAGGCTAGAGACCACTTTCATGGCCTCTGTGCACAAGGCCACAGATCCAGTGCCCCTTTGCTTCTTGATGTACCACATGGTGGTGATGTTGTCTGTCCTGACCTGAACCACCTTGTCCCTCACTGAGTCCGAGAAAGCTTGAAGGGCTAAGAATACTGCCCTAAGTTCCAGAAGATTGATATGAAGGAGAGACTCTTGTGGAGACCAAACCCCTGTGTGTGTGGGCTCCCAGGTGGCTCCCCAGCCTAGGAGAGAAGCATCTGTGGTAAGAACCACTGAAGGAGTTTGACTGAGGAGTGGACACCTTGTCTGAGATTATCCTGATCCAACCACCACTGGAGAGCTTGGACCAGAGTCTGAGTCACTGGAGTCAACTTGGTAAAAGAATCTTTTTCTGAGACCAAAAAGACCTTAGGTGGAACTGAATGTCACTCATGTGGAATCTGGGTCCTTGCACCACTGCAGTGGAAGCTGCCATGTAGCCTAATAGCTGAAGAAAGTGTCTTGCTTGATGAGAAACCAAAGGATGAAATGAGGAAGCTAGATCTTAAGGGCCTTTACCTAGCTAGTGGGAGGAAGGCCTTGCTTGAACGGAATCTAACTACATCCCTGTAAATGTGAGGAGTTGTACTGGTTCAAGAACTGACTTTGGCAGATTGAGAAGGAATCAGAGAACTGAGCAAATCTGAGTGACCTGTAGAGCTGACTTGACCTGGTCGGAAGACTGTCCTACAATGAGCCAGTTGTCCAGGTATGGAAACAGAGAAATCCCTGCCTCTGAGGAAGGCCACTACTACTGTAAGGCACTTTGTAAACACTCTTGAGCCGATGTTAGCCAAAAGGCATGGCTCTGAACTGATAATGGCCTGAAGGCAACATGAACTTGAAGTACTTTCTGTGGGAGTGCCTGATAGGAATGTGGAAATAGGCATCCTTGAGGTCCAGGGATGCTAACAATCCCCTGACCTTAGAGAGGGAAGAATTACTCCCAGTCACCATTTTGAGCTTTGGTTTTAAGATGTGTTTGTTCAAATACCTTAAGTCTAGAATGGGTCACCACTCCCCTGTCTTTTTGAGGTAAGGAAATATCTGGAGTACAGACCTTTGCCCTGTGTGGAGTAGGAACCTCTCCATGGCTCTGACAGCCAGCAGAGAGAAACCTCTGCTTTAGAGCAATGGTTTGGAGATATTTGTAGGTGGAATACACCTGACCCTCATTTTTGGAAACATTTTGAAACTGAGGGCCAGTCCCTGGCTTACTACCTCCAGGACCCACTTGTCTGAGGTAACAGAATTCCAGGCCTGGAAGTAGTAAACCAGCCTGCCTCCTACTGGAATTGGGAGTTGACCTTAGTTGACACATCAGGGTGTCTGCTTGGCAGGAGCCTAGGACTGGGAAGAGGATGCAGCCCTGCTCATCCACCTCCTGCCTCTCCCTCGGAAGAACCCCATCTGTGGGAAGGAGTGAAGGCCTGGGCTTGGTAGAAAGGCCTGTGAAAAGGTCTGCTCCCGCCCCTAGACTGCTGCTTTTGAGGAGTGGCTTGCCTTTCTTTGGCCTGTGCACTCCTGTAAGTGGTCCTGTACTCATCCATTTTCTTCATGTAAGCCTCTGTCTGCTCCCCAAACAGAATTACCCACCACAGGGAAATTCATGGCCTTAGCCTGGGTGTCCTGAGAAAGGCTAGTGCATTGGAGCCAAGCAAATCTCCTGAGAGACACAGATGTAGCCATGACTCTCAATGCCACATCATTGGAGTCCACAGCAGCATGGAATTGCACTTTGGATGCCTCAATCCCATCAGTAGCCACCTCCTCCAGCACTTTGACCAGCTGGGGAGGCTTTAGCCAGTTCCAGAACCATATCTCACCTGGACTTCTGGCATCTGGCTGTGTAGGCAATATAATTAGCCTGCCTGAGTCCCAAGAAGGATGCCACATATTGTTTCTTGGCCATGGCATTCACCTTCCTGGAGTCTTTATCTGGGGGTGTGAAGCCAAAGGTGTATGAGCCCTGTCACAGGCTGCAGCCTGCACTACCCCAACATGGCTGCTGTGATTAAACAAAACTCCGGACCTGAGCCTGAGAGCATATACCTCCTGTCCACTCTCTTATCCACAGGAAGTAAAGAATTTGGTGCCTGTCAGATCTTTTGTCTGTTTCCCCAGGGATCTATGGAGGGAATAGACAACCTCTTGGATTCTGGGATGTCCATCATCGCCACAAAATCAGGCTCTTCTTCCTCCTCAACAGCTTCAAACAGAGGGAGCTGGAGGGTTTCAGCCACCTTTTGTAAAACAAGTAGTGAGATGGGGGCTCAGAAAGCCTTGGAGGGGAGACATCAGAGGGTCTGCCTGGGGAGATGTCCAGTTCAATGGGCACATCTAGACCTTTAAAATCTTTGTCATCATCATCATCATCATCATCCAGTAGTCCTTTGTCCCCTCCTACTACAATTCATAATAAGCATCGGATCATAACCCAATGGAATCGGATCCAACGAACCAGGCACCTAACCTGTAGCACCGGTTTGGATGAAACTGGGTGAAGCTATTGCACAATACTAATCGCTTTGGCTATTTCTTCAGCAGTTGGAGTGAGTGCTGGATCCGAACCAACTGACTTTTTCACCTTTTTAACAGAACCGACCCTCATAGTCGGCTCTCCTTTTGCCTGAGGATGTATCACCTAAGTCAGTGGGCACCTCCTCAGGTTCAGTCAGATCGAACTAGCCTGGCCATCTGGGTCAGCGGATTCTCGGCCTCCTTGTCCCTAAGCCTACTCAATCTTTTTCCAGAGTGGCCTTCAGAAAATTTTTGCAGATTTGGCAGTCTGTTTTGAGGTGGTCAAACCCCAGACAATAAACACAGACGGTGGTGAGGGTCGGCCTTAGCATTGGCCTCCCCACACTCCATACAGTGTTGAAACCCAGTGAGACTGTTTTTTCTTGGGTTTCTCAGACATGGGCAGGCTAAACAAAATTACCCTTACGGCTTTCAGTCAGGTAATACACCCCTATAGTATATGTTGGAATGTTGTTCTGACTATCTTTCTGAGACAATCAAAACATTGTTCTGCTTCAGTAGTGACGTCGTACTGCAGCAGAATGACTTCTGGTTCTGCTTCAGTACTTACGTCATACATACTCCGTCACAAGCATTAACTTTTGTCATGGCAACTGTAAACAGTACTGTCTCACCTGCCAAATGGCAATTTGAAAAAATCATCCATGTGGTAAAGTCACGGTCCTGGCAGCCACTGTTAACTCAAGCAACTAATTGCCATGTCAGCTGCAGTGTTCTCCGTACCCATGTCGGACCGGAAAAGTTCATCATTGAGCAGGAGAACCAGAAAACAAATAAAAACAATAAATGGTGTTCATCAGATCCACAGTTTCCTACGAGACAATAGCGAATACAGGGTGCTGCACAGTATTCCCCAAAATTAGACCCATTACTAGCAGATTTTATTTTCAAAGTTAGATGTCTAGATGGATCAGAATACACTCCGTCAACACTTAGAAGAATGCTAGGAGCATAGATAGATACCTAGAAAAAGCAGGCTGTAAGGAATTTGAGTACAAGTCAACTGATACCTTTTCCCAGAAACTGTAAAGACACTGTCAGCCAAGCAAAAGTTTAAAAAACATGGGCAAGGTAACAAGCCAAACCGTTAGAAGCCCTAAGTAGATGCAGACATTGAAATGCTGTACACTGGCACCCTGAATGCAGAATCCACAGCACTCCTCAATCTAATGTTCTTCAATGTAGGTCTCTACTTTTACTCGAACAGCAGAACAGCACAGTCTTAGATGGGCGACCTGCAACTCTGTTCAGACACAGATGGAACTGAATATGTAAGAGTACAACGAGCGACAGACCAAGACCGAACTAGTAAGAATGCTAGGGATATGCGGCCTGTCAAACCTCGAATGTACAAAAGTGACAATCCTGACAGGGATCCTGTGGCTGCATACATAAAATACAAATCTGAAAGGCCACCAGCAATGCTGAAGCAGATGTTACATTTTATCTAGCACCCAATGTTAACTACAAACCTGGCTTTTCTGCTGGTATCACTCAATGACAGTCGAGACAAACAAAATAAGATGTATGATGAGGTCCATAAACTGTCAGCAGGACTCCCTGATGGTAAAAACTAACCAACCACTCCACCCATAAGGCATCCATTCAGAGACTCGTGGATAGCAACATACCCCCAACAGAAGTAGTACAAGTATCTGGGCACCTGAATGTGCAATCAATAAATAACTATTCATTCCTCTCTGCTGAGAAACAGAAGAGAAGCAGCAAAGGTGTTTAAAACATGACGGTAATGTGGCTTTTCACCTCAGCCCTACATGTACCTCCGTAGCACAATCATCCGTCCAATGAGCGCTAGCCCAAAAAAGAACAACCCCATGTGATGTTGGCAACATCTATTTCGTAACGGCTGCATTTTCAACCAAGGAGTAATCAGTAGCTTGTGAGCACCCATGGTGCCCTGTGAAACGGAAGAGAGTAGCAGTACTGAAGATTCACTGACCTGATTAGGTAAGTCCCAGTGGTGAAAATCCTAATCAGTCAGTGCCATTGAGCCAATCTCAGCAAGGGGTAATGGGTGAGGGTCAAAGGTAAAATGTGCAGCACAGTGACCGCATAACTTTGAGGGAAATGTATGAAATAGTGGCTGAAAGTAAAAAGCAGAGTGAGTAACAAAATGTTTTTTCTCCCCCACACACTCTATCTACAGGGCCAGGATGTGAAGTCTAACTGCTCCAAAGATTTGAACAGCATGTTACTGTTTCTGTACTTGCTGTGTTTTTTCCCTGTTCCTCCAGTAAAGCTTTTGCATAACTCAAGTTATGTCTCTAAAAGTTTTTATCTGTAGCTCACTCTAATATTTTGTATGTCAGCAACATACACTATACAGATAAGCGGATGCCGAACAGACACAACAAGAATGTTCTTACACTCATGGTTGCTATGCCGACTGACAACCTCTCGAGCTGCACACTTGAGGTCTACTATCAGCATAGCAGCCACTCATGTAAGAACAGCCTTGTTGGGTCCATTCAGGCATCCACTATCCCACATATCGGTTACCAACCATGTTACAGGTTGTGAAAAGAAACCAAAAAATTTGCTTTTTGAAACCGATAGGAACTGGCACGCCACTACTAAATCCCAGTAAGTAAATTCAAATACACATAGTCAGTTGCCAACCAAACTGACCGATAAGGAACCGAAGTTTTACAATTTCCACAAAAGAAATACAAATATACTGTCCACTACCTATCTTCACTACTTACTGTACCGTAGACAGAGGCTTGAAACAGAAAGTAAACAAATTGGTTGAAAAACCGATTATATTTTAAACTTTACCTAACCCGAAGTGAAGGAGCAATTTCGGAGTGACTTCACAGTAGGGAAAAAAGAATCTGACAGTTACACTCGAAGCACCACAGACAGAGGTTTGAAAAACCGAGCTCGAGCTCAGGATTCTATGCCTGGCATAGAAATTAATCCTTTCTCTCTGGGGCAGTTCAGTGCTGGGCTGAATGCAAATGTCAGAATATAGCAAGACTTCATGTTGTTTGAAAGCACACTCAGCAGTCATAAACAAACCATCATTTGTAATCAGATGGGGATGCAAAGACACAATCAAAAGCCGCAGAGCACAGGCAAATCATACAACTGGGCCTGTGGCCAGTCCTGAAAATTCTGCCCAATATATTTTTAATAGTCCTGGTAAAAGCTAACTAATTATGTAAATAATTCCCAGATTTGCAAGGTATATATTTTTGATTTAATTTTGTAGATGGTATTTTGGATGCGAACAATTTGAAGTTTCAGGAGGGGTCTAAAAGCTTTACTATAAATAACTTTACAAAGTTTACATCTTTGAAATCAACATGACCAGTCTAAGTAAGACCAATAGCATATATATATTTGTACAGTACATTTATTTGCAGTGTTTGGGGTTACCAACTTCACATTACTTGTACTAGGTTGCACAAATAGGGACACATTTTCAAATGGTTAGTGTGGCAAAAACAGGATTGTGCCTGGCTGACCTGGAATAGCGTCAGCTGTCAGGGTGTGCCAGTATCAAAAGGATGCATATACACCACGGTCCCCTGGCAGAAGCTGTCTCACACAATACTGTGCTGTACCTATGCAGATTTAAACATTTTCTTGAGGAGGACCCCCACATTCCCAGTTAAAACAAGCATTTGTCAATGCCAAATGTTGTCTACTTCAGCATTGGCATTAGTAGTACCGAGATTAGAGGCACATAATAGGAAAGGCAGTGAAGTATTGAAGTGACACCAACCCCACCTCGCCCTATACAGACCGACAGGCATTGGGGTGTGCCTTTGGGTAGTCAGCTATAACGCTCATGCCATGGTACCTCACCCTTCCCTGTAGATATTGACAAGTGTTGTGGTGTGCTTTGGGGTCATTGGGCATTATACTTACCCCATTTCATAAGGAAATACACTGAGGTGGGTTCAGTATGGGAGAATGGGATGAACTTCATGGCTGATCACTGCAAGGCACACCAAGATGCCTGTCACTGGCTGCGGGGTGGGGTGGGGTGGAATGCGTGAGCATTACAGCCGATGATCCCAAGTCACACCCCTGACACCTGTAAGTCTGTACAGGGTGGGGTGCTACAGTTGGAAACCCTAACACTGTAGGGAATGTGTTGGTATTTTCACTCCAAATTTTCAACATGGGCTGTTCATGAGCACACCTCATGAAAAGCGGCACTATTAGTTGTTTGCTGAAAGGTGGTTTTGCACAACAGCTATGCCATTTGGTGACACAGGGATGAAAACACATTTTGGGCAGTATGTGGAAAATGACAACTATATTGTTCATGAGGAGATGTAAAAAATGGCAACATTGAAAATCTGGAGTGAAAATATGAAAAATTGGTGAAGTTATTAGCATGCATAGAAACTGTGCAACACACATCTGTAACCCAATTATTTTGGGGTTTTTAACCACATGTTTAGCATAGACATTTTGGGACCTCCCATCATGAACAGTGGCACTGTGATTTTATTAATTTGTCCAAGCATTGATTTCACACAGTGACCACGCATCGTGGTATCACAGGAGCGAAACACATTTAGGGCAGGATGTGAAAATGACAGCTGTACTGTTCATAAGGAGGTGTGAAAAAATGCCAGTGTTGAAAATCTGGCATGAAAATATTGCAAATTGCGATGTTGCAAGGTGTGTGGAAACTGTGCAATGCACACTGTAACACAGTCATTTTATGATTTCATCACCAAATTTTCAACATAGGCATTTTAGGACTTCTGCTCATGAACAGTGTCACCGTGATTTCTTCAAACTGTCCTGAAAACTGATTTCGCACTGTGACCGCGCTATTCTGTGCCAGACATGCGAAAACACATTTCGGCCAGGATATGAAAATGACAGCTATACTGTTCAGAAGGAGGTGTGGAAAATGCCAATGTTAAAAATCTGAGTGAAAATATTACAAATTCATGAAGTTACGAGCATGCATGGAAACTGCACAACGCGCAACGTAAAACAGCCATTTTTTTTATTTTTACCACAAATTTGAATGTAGGCTTTTGAGAGCCCCTCATGAACAGTGGCACTGTCGTTTCATTAATCATTTCCAAAAGGTGATTCCTGCAGTGACTGTGAAATCACCTTTCAGGGCCTATTAACACCATGATAGTGCCAGAATTCATGAGGAGGGGTCCCAAACCCCATGTTGAAAATTTGGTGCCAAAATTCAAAAATGCCTGAGACATGCATCAAAGTTGAAAACCAAATTTATTCCATTATAGAGCCTACCTCAGTTTCCTCCAGCATTTCCTCAGTTCATGGCCAGCTTTGAAGAGTGCAGGCGTGTTCCCGGTACACCGAAGATCATCGGCGTCGGACTCGGAGGTAAGTGAGGAGGGGATGGGGAGGCAGGGTGGGCGAGGGTTGTTGGAGGTGGCAGGGAGACCGCGAGGACCATTCTCTTTTACAGGTATAAAAAAAGTCGTTTTTTTTTTTTTTGCAGGGATTGGGCACACTGGAGCGGGCTCCCAGTGTGCTACCTAAGTCTTTCTTTGAGGATGCTGTAGCTGACAGGGATTGGGCACCCGTGTTGGCACACACTGAAAGGGGTGGAGACACAAGCCGAGGGGATTAGGCACCCCTTGGCACACAACAAAAGCGGGGAGGGGAGACATTATGCCAGTGGAGTAGTGGGCCCCCATCAGCAAAATAAACCAGGACAGGGATAACGCCGACAGGATTGGGCCCCCATCGGCAAAGCACCGCTGGGGGGCGATGATGCCGAGGGGGAATCTGGGCACCCCTGGCATACATTTTCAATGGAGGGGGTCATTATGCTGACGGGAAGTGGGCTTCCATCGGCATTGTCACAAAAGGTGGCGGCAATCACTGCCACCATGTTGCTGGATGTCAGGAGGCATGTTGTGGTCCTGCTGCATCAGAGCTTCACTTTCATTGCATCGGACCTTTTCTTTGATCTGATGGCCACATTATCTATGCAGGGTGTCAACACCTGCTGCTGGCTGATTGGGAATAGAGACACACATACTGATGCATGCCCTGCATTCGCCTAACAGTGACTGCACCTCCAAATCTGATACTACCGTAGTATTGTGGCTTGCATGCGAGAGCCAAATATAAAAAAAATCAGCCTGGTAAAATCTTGGAAATGATCCTGCTCTTAGCCAGACCCAACTGCAGTCACTAGGTACCTGAGGCCAGCCATAGAATTAGATTTTTCCTTGGAGACAGAGATGGGGTAGACCTAAAGAACTTTGTTTGTATTATTTTCCATGTAAGACTTAAAATGCACTAAAGAGGACCTAACATTCCTAATGGCCCAAAGATCCCCGGCTTTTTATCACAATTTTGCATGTGCCCCTCTCCCTTCTCATAATGCCCAAACATTGGTTAGCTGTGACCCATAAACCATTCACCTGCACAGCTGTGTCTGACTGGAACTCCCTTCCTCCCTCCATTCTGTCATCTCAACCATTCCTGAGTTCCAATCTAACTTGCTTTCTTTTCTCTGCCACTACTCTTGCTCCTGCTACTGGTGATATTAAACCTCAACCCAACAGCTCTGTCTATTTCTTATCCTTGCTCTTCCCTTAACCCTGTCTTCTTACCTTGCCTCTGTGCCTCACATTTAAACATATCTGCAATTGGTCAGCCTCTTGTATCTGATTTCATTACCTAACAATTATACATTATAGTGCACTCTCTTGAATGTGTCATGTATTTGTCACAGTGGTGAGTGGTGGGTGGGCAGTCAGGGCAAAAGCGACACAAAGAGTGGAAAGGAGGTCCAGTCTAGTTAGATTGGACTTAGAGGCGGCACTGTAGACTACATCTCCATAGTCAAAAATCAAGAGGATCATCTTCTGCACAATTTCTTGGCAAGCCGGCAATGGGATTCAACCACGACTGCGTATACAGCGCCTCAACTTGGGATGAAACTTTTGTGGATGATGGCAGGGAGGGTGGGACCTCGAGTAGCACAGTATGTGGATAGGGAGGAGGGAAATGTAACATTATAGTGCACCTGGGTATGAATGACCTGGGTCAGTATGAGAGGTTCAAAGAGATGGGAGAATTTGCAGAATGGAAGGGAAATTGATAGCCTTCTCAGAGGTGCTTCCAGTCACAAGGGCTAGTATGGCAAGGTAGGTAAGGCTTGCTGAATTTAATGAATGGCTTAGAGGGTGGAGTGAGGTGGAAGGGTATGGGTGCATTGGTGGTTGGGGTGGGGACATAAGATAACAATGACCTGTATGTACCAGACAGGTTAAATCTCAGAAGAGAGCACACAAGGGTCTCAAAGGGAAAGCTGGGAGAGGTAGAACTTCATGATTAAAACTCTAAATTTAAAATAATGGGAGGGGCAGAAGGTTGCAAAGCACTATTAGCCACTTGGTGGAGGAGGCTGATAGGCCTCCCAGTCAGGACAGCAGGAGGAGGGAGGATGCGAGGGTGAGGGAAGAAGGGAGGTACCAAGAGAAGAGGGGTGGAAGTGGGCCAGTCAGGAGTAAAGTGGGATCCATAGTCGGGTAGAGTAGAGGGTGGTGTCTCTAAATGTCTGAAGTCTGGGGAACAAAATGGCAGAATTGAAGTTATTGTTGCTGAGGAAGAAGTGGATGTAGCAGCATCACAGAGACTTGGGCCACACAGAACCATGACTGGGTATAAATGTTACGAAATGATAGGTGGACATGAAGGAGGGATAATTTGCACCAGAGAGGAAGAGGCAGAGGGTAAGTCTGAAGCTTTGTGGGTACAGATTCAATCTATTAAAGGGAGGAAACTATGATGGAGGATCTAAAGACCACCTTCCTAGTGCGAGGAATTGGACAGGGTACTTGGGTCCTAGATCACAGGTATATCCAGCAGTGGGAAGAAGTAATAATGGGGGATTTCAGTGTACCTGGTGTGGAGTGGCAAATCCCTGTTACCTCCTGCAGTATGGAACAAGTACAGCTGGATGCTATCCAGAGTGTTTTCCTGACTCAAGGTGTCATATCATAAGAAAGATATCACCCTGCTAGAGATGATCAAGAGGGTTAACCAAGAGGATCCAGATCCAGCAGGGCAAACCTATAAGGTGAGGCTCAGGAGCTCAACATGTACTCTCTTGTGGAAAGAAGGATAGGGATGACATGACTGAGACCCTGAAGCATCTTAAGGGTCTTAATAGAATGAGCATTGAGGGCCTCTTCATCCTTAATGGGAACAAGACCACTAGGGAACACAGTCTAAGGCTGGTGTGAGGAAGGTTCAGAAGGAGATGAGGAGGTACTTTTTCACCAAGTAGGTGGTGGACAGGTGGAATAAATTATTAGAAGAGGTGATATTTTTAAGAATAGTGGACAGCTTCAAGGGGGTGTTGACAGGGTCAGGGGGAAATGTGGTCGAAGGGAGTGAGTGGTTGAAACAGGGGTAATGGAGGGAGATCAAAGGAATGGGGACCAGTTCCCTTTGTAAATATATAGGGAACTGCACAATCAAGCAGGCTAGATAGACCATGAGACCTTTATCTGCTGGTATGTTCGTATGCTCATATGTTTATAATATCACAGTGTTCACCATGATAACAGACGGTGAAGTCACAAACAACAATTGTGTGGTTAGAGGAGAATCAGATACATTTTGAAAGACTAACTGAAACAACTGTTGCATTATCTACATTATTTAGTAGGCAAACAACAGGCGAAAAAAAAAAAAGTATATAATAACTAGACAACAATAAAGTTAAAACATAATGGCCCCTATGCACTATCGGGCAGGAATGACATGCTGGAGGCAAGTATCCCACCCACGTAGCTCCCACCTGTGGACAGGTGCACACTGGCAGTATTCATCAATGGCTGCCACCTGTCCATGGGTCCAACCCCCGGCACCCATAGTGGATCCCATATGTGGCAGGGCATTGGCCAGGTGCATGAATACTCCATGCGTGCCCAGACCCTCATGATCAGGCCCGGTCGCATCACTCCACTGTGTCATGGTGCGGACCCCACCCCTAAAGGCTACTCCATCACAGTTCCATATGCCTGCACCCTGCTCACAGCCATGTCTCCATGTTGTACTCCACCCCTCACACACATCAGTGCCCCATCCCCATCCACATGTTGGCATATGTACTAAGGCAGCTGTACCCCAGCACTGTACACATTGCTGCCTTACCTCCACCCACCCCACCCCTGACACCCTGGGATCCCTGTCCCATATGCATTGCTCAAGCACCCCAATGAACATCCATTCACTATACCCGGCAGAACACCCCTCAGCCCCATACCTGTGGTCTGGTGCCAGGGGATGTGTAGCACAGCCCTCACATACCTCCTTGGCTGCTGGCCATCCAAATGATGCTGGGAGCATGCTGACTATGATTGGGTGGCATGCTCCCAGCATCACTTGGACAGCCGGGCAGTTGAGGAGGTGTGTGGAGAGCTGTGCCGCTGGCCATCCCCTGGCACCAGGCTACAGGTATGGGGGCCAGAGGGCCAACACTGACCACCACAGATTGTCATGTGGGCCACAGCACACATCAGGGTCCCCGGAGTGGCAGTGAGTAGGTAGGGTAGGGAGGGTGTCTGCACTCCAGGCTTAATGCCCCATGCATGGGGGGCCTCTGCTTATGTGGGAATGGGTCACGGCTGTCTGACTGGGACAGTTGGGGCTGGGAGGCCAGTGGGGATGGTTGCAAGGTTCATGTTATTGGGGGCCACAGGCTATCCACCTGGACCTGGTGGCAGACCATTTTGTGTGTGTGGGTGCTCATAGAGAGTTATGGGAGAACTCCCCATCATGTCCTGTACTCTCCTCCACACCCCAGTGGGCAGCATTACATGCCATAGTGCATGGTCATAGTGCTGGCTTGCCCCCATCCACCCATGGTGCATTGCTGTCTGCAAGGCTGGGGCATCAATGCTTAGGGCTGCACACCCTGGATATGCATCATGCTTGGGGCACAATGGGTGCAGAGTGGTTATGTGCCACAGATACACAGTGCGTAGCCTCTCCACCCCTTCATGCATAGTGGTCCAATTAGTGTAAATCTAGTGTAACCCTTAGGCTGCCGCTGTCATGTACACACATTTCAGTCTTGCCTCCTGTGACTGTGCACAAATTCTTTGCACTTCTTTGCAGAAGCCTGCCTTCTCACCCAGGTCGGTTGGGGTACAGAAGGCTCTATAAAGATGCAGAGAGCTATATTCACTGCTTTTTTCCTTGCAGTGCTAAAACTTCTTTGTTATAGGAGCTGCAGGGAACAGAGGAGGAGAGCCGTAAGCAAGGAGAGGCAGTGGCTAACACAGCACAGGGATTTAGGACTGCTAAATACTTTTAATGTGCTTCCCTTAACTTTGCTGTTGCAGGTAGAGAGCAAGGAAGAACAGGAACTAACTTGATTTTGGATAGCTTGATTGATTGTTTTTTCCACAGTGGACACTGGCCGAGACCGTTTGAACAGAACCATTCGGTGATGTGGAAACACAGTAACCAATCACTGAGCAGGCCACAGAAGGGGCAGGAGTTGAAGACATAAATATATGGGGAGAAAGGCAGTTGTAACTGCAGAAGAGAGCCTTCTCACCCAGGTGGGTCGGGGGTACAGAGGAGGTTCTATAAAGGCAGAGAACTGTATTCACTGCTTTTCCTATGTGCTTCCCTTAACTTTGCTGTTGCAGGTAGAGATCAAAGAAGAACAGGGACTAAACTGATTTTGAATAGCTTGACTGATTTTGTTTTTTCCACAGTGTATGCCGACTGTGGAGTATTCCCACCATCCCTGCCCCATCCAACCTCCCTGAGCACATCCACGTTTATAGACACAGGTGTTATGACATGTTTCCTGCCTAATCGTAGGAAGGGTGGACCTAAAGACAAGGGAGTAACAGAGAAGGAAAGGACAAAAAATACTTTCTTTAGCAGGAGGAAGGAACACAGCTAGAGGAGTTTACAGAGGGACCTGGAGTAGAATAGCATCTAAAAGGGACAGCCTAAAACCTCAGGAAAGGCAAGGTAAAGTGAGCCTAGAAGAATAGAATAAGCTAGGATTACAGGAAAAACATGGGCAAATGGAAAAGTACAATAACTATAGGAGAACATTGGGTGTGGTGCAATGCAGTGGATGAGGGGCAGCCATATTCAGACAAACCTTCTGGACCCTGAGATGCTACTCTATCTGCGTGTACCTCTTTGGATTGAGGGAAGAAGTGGCCAGACTCAGAGCAGCAGTAATCTGGGTCAGGAGTACCTACAACCCCATCCAGAGACTGCCCAGTCCAACTCCAATGCCTCTAAGGATGCCAAGAAGGGAGGCACTTGGACAACTGTGGCTCAGGGAGGGTAAGAGAGGTCAGGCACAGGCACATCCCGGACCTGTCTCACTATGAAATTCCTATGCCATATTAACAAAAGGGACTGCCAAATGAGGCACCCACAGTGTGGAAAGGAAAGATGTGGAGGTCAGCCAGGAGGGGTGACCTCAACTGGGGGCAGAAGACCCCAGAGAAGGATGAAGTGAATCCTAGTGGGGACCCAATCATGAGGGTATGCAGCTTGGTACAGGGAAGGAGGAGGAGGACAGGAAGGTGAGGTGCCTGCCAGGTGCAACTACTTGGAAGGAAAGGGAGGAAGATCCTAGGGATCCCCAGGAGAACAGGATGGAAGGGTGAGCTGGACTTACTAACTAATGACCTGGCCAAGGATGAACCGGAGGTAGTACAGGAGGAGTTTAGAGACTGTTGAGGGGTCTGAAGCACGTAGCTAAATTAGTCACCTTCTCAGAGGTACTACCTATAAAGGACATGGGCAAGAGTAAGCATACTTACCAGGAACTTCAATGCATGGTTGAAGAATTGCTGTAGCGAAGAGGGTTTTGACTTCATTAGGGTCTGAAGGATGGGGTTTAGTCAAGGCTCATGGCCTGCATCCATCAGGAGGAGGAATTGAGATCTCGATGAAAGTTTAAATGCTGCATTGCTAAGCATTTAAACTAGCTAAGGAGCAGACTGGTAGACAGGAAAGATAGCTGTCTACCCCGAAAGACTAGCAGTGATATCGGGGAGCAGGAAGGGGAGAAAATTGCAAGAAATCCATTAACAAGGGAGACAGATTAAGGATGACAAAGGGATGCAGGCAGCAGACACAGAAGAAAATAAAGATAGTAAGAAAAATATGAACAGGGCAACAGGAAATAACATCAGGAATGCCATGTCCACAAATGCCAGGAGCTTGGGCAGTAAAGTTGCAGAATTGGAGGCCATCATGCTGGAGGAAGATCTGGATTTGATAGCAGTAACACAGACATGGTTCAATGAGAACACAGACTGGGAAGTAGAAATACTGGGGTATGTGCTATTTAGAGGGACAGAGCGCTTAAAAGGGAGGCGGGTAGCACTGTATGTAAAGAACACTATTAGAGCCACAGAGATACCAAGGGTAAGAGGGAAGAGATGTTATGGGTAGCACTGGAGGTGAAAGGTGGAACCATAATATGAGCAGGGGCTATATATAGAATGCTTACACAAAAGGAGGAAGTGGATAAGGAAATTAAAGCCATAAAGTGAGATGTCCAACAGGGGAGGTCATACATGGAAACAAAGACTTTGACAACAGATAAGGACTGCTTGGCCCACCTAGTCTGCCCATGTCCCTATAAACAGGATAAGCTGCAGATTTCCTAGTTAACCAACAGCCTATTTCTTCCTTCCCACCACAAGAATTGCCTTATGTCTGTCTCATGCATTTTGAATTCTCCCACAGTTTTAGACCCACAACCTCCTCAGGAAGGCTGTTCCATGTGCCACCACCCTCTCTGTGAAAAAATTCCTCACATTGCCCCAGAGCCATTCCCCTCTATCTTCAAATTGTGTTCCCTTGTTTTTGCACATTTCTGTTTCTGAGGATGCTACCCTCTTGGACTTTGTTGATTCCACTGAGGTACTTAAAGGTTTCTATCATGTCCCCCCTCTCCCTCCTTTCAAATGTGGGATTTCAATATGCCTGATGTGGATTGGAGCATCCCAGAGGCATCAACTAATAGGAGTAGGGAGGTCCTAGAGGAGCTATAAGAGGCATTACTAAGACAGCTCATTGATGACCCTACATGGAGGGGCCATACTGGATCTGGTACTGTCACATGAACAGACAAACATTCAAAACTGCCAGCAGATATAGGCCATGTGGTCTAACAAGTCTGCTTGAGTGTGCAGCTAGCAATACATTAACTGCAGCTGCTCCTCCACCCCTCCCCCAACAGTGACACTCCCTTCACTTTGTCCTGTCCCTTTAAAACTGCCCACCAACTTACAGGATATCACCTTCGGCAGTGTGTTCCACAAAGACACCTCCCACTCCATGAAAAAGTGCATCCTCGTTTTCTTCTGAATCTTCCACCTCCAACCTCAGACCATGCCACCTCATGTCCTTCCTCCCTTAGCTTAAAAATCCCTCTGTATCATTCTTGTTTATACCTTTCATATATTTAAAGGTTTCTGCCAAATCCCCTATCCCTTCTCTCCTCCAGGGAATACATATTAAGTACCCTCAGCCTCTCCACATAGAGTTTGTCTTCCAATCCCAGGATACTCCTTGTTGCTCTGCACTGGATCTCATCCAGTAATTTAACATCCTTCTTTAGTATGGGCACCAGTACTGCATGCAGTATTCCAGGTGCAGCCTCACCAATGACCTGTACAGGGTAGGATCACCTCCCCAACCTGGAGGTGAATCCTAGCGATACACCCTAGCATGCTTTAGCTGCTGCTTTCCTGCACTGTGCTGAGTGGCTCATTTGCCCTGTTATTATCACCCCAGATCTTTCTCCTCCTCTGTAGTGGCTATCTGTACATCTCCCAACAGATAACACCTCCTTGGGTTCCTTGCTCTTATATACATGACTTTGCTGTTCTTAGCATTGAACCCCAGCTGCCATGTGTCTGCCCAGTCCTCAAGTTTAGCAAGATCCTCCTGCAGACCCTGCCACACCACTGTCATACACCACCACCCGATCTTCGTGTCATTCGTAGATAGACTAATCTTGTTCTTAATGCCATGTGAGATGTCAACAATGAAATGGTACCCTGCTCATTACAGCCCTTGAAGATGAGAGTTCCTCACCTGCCACTACTCTCTGTCCATCCAAGACAGGACCTGTCAAACAGAGACAGTGTAACCAGAGTCACAGTAGGGGATCACCTTGGAATGAGCTATCACAAAACAGTATGCTTGATGTAAAACAGGGCAAGAAGCATTCAACATCAAAACAAAGGTCCTAGATTTCAGGAGCGTAGTCTTTGGGAGAATGATGGAGAGGGTTAGCAGGGCTCTGGCAAAGATACAGAAAGTGGAAGGGGTAGAGGAAAGGTGGACAACAATAAAAAGGCCTTAGAGGATGCTATGAGCCTTTGTATAAAACGGGTATCAAAGAACAAGAGAAGGTAATAAATATTGGGATCTGGAACACCCGGAACACTCAGATATGGACTCATTCAAGGTTTACAAGTCAGGTATGACCTGCCCCTTAGTGATTTTGGAAATACCTTCAAATGAGAAGCCTCTACCAATCTTGGGTTAGGAGAAAACATACCTGTGTATCCTTTAAAATGCAAAACTACTAAATCCCTCTGCTTCCCGCTATGAATAGTTAATGCATACCAAAGGTAGAGCTGGTCTTATACAGAGGTTCCTCGGAGATAGTGCTCCTAATCCCTCTCTACCGGCCAAGGACAAGTGGGTCACCACACTAGAGACCTCCATTACGGACTCGCAATGGCAACAGTGCTGGTTGAGAACTCACCAGGCCTGCTGCATCCCCAGAGTCTCCTTCTACTGAACAAAATATTACATCTCTGGTATCATGCACCATCCTAACTAAAACGGATGGGTCTTCTTCCCACTGACTACTGCTGGAGATGTAGCGCCCCAGAGGCCGATCTGCTCGACATCCTGTAGTCATGTACACCTCTGAAGCCCTACTGGAGGCAGTAATACAGCACTGCTCTGCCAACCTAAGGTCGACCCTTCCAGCAGATCTGGGTCTATGAGTATTGGGCCTAACACCTGAAACTCTTACCTCGCCCAAAGCTTCTTATTCTATGGCTTATACAGGCCTCGTAGAATGCAAGTGTCTTATTATATGACGCTGGAGAACTTCAGAGGTCCCTTCCATTTCAGAATGGCTTGTGGCTTTGGAAAGGATGGCCACTTTGACTAGGATATCATGTCATAGGAACCAGTGTTTACATAGTTTGCTGAGATATGGGCACCCTTCATGGTGTATATTGACTCAAATACTCAACTGTTGTCCCGAGACACTTGAAGGATAAATTGAAACCACCCTGACTTCCTAGAATTGGTTGCATGGTTATTAAACACTGTTATTGATTCTCTCTATATAGCTATCAGGAGCTCCATTTCTGGATGATTAATTTCTTGTTCCCCACTCAGTTTCTTACCTTATGTGAAGAAGCTCAGCCACTTCGATTTCCACCTATTTGTACAGTAAGTATGTAAATCTCTATATATTGTCTCCTAATAATTTCATAACAAGGTCAACCAGGTTTTATAGTTATCCTTTAAAAGATGTTTGAATAATCAGTGATATTTCTGGTAAATATGCCGTCCTCTACTTTAGACCTGAGTTGACTGTGTGCATTATGTGGTAATGTTGTAAACCACTTTGTCAGCCATCTGGCCTAATGGTTAAAGTTCTGTAATAAGACTGAAATCTTCCAATAAAAGATTAACTGCAAAAAAGAACAAGAGAAAGAGGAGGCTGCTTTGTTATCCCAGAAAGTAGCAGAAGCTGTAAAAGCAAAAGACTAGCCTTCAAAAAGTACAAAACTACACAAGGGGACGGACAGGAAGGAGTATAGAACAAAAGAAGAGAAGCAGCAAAGAGGGAAGCTAAAGCACTCAGAGGAGAAACAGCAAAAATAGTGAGGCAAGGGATAAGACATTTTACACATATGTCTGTGAAAGGAGAAAAACAAGGCAGGAGAGTATGAATCAATGAGGAGTGTAGAGAAAGTGTGGAGGAGGACCAGAAGAAAGCAGACATAGTGAACACAAATGTTTGTTCAGTATTCATGAAAAAAGAGAAGGAAATGGTCCACAGATAAAGGAGAAAGGGAAAGGAATAAACAGGAGGGGTAGATGTGAGGCCCTTCAGAAGAGAGAATACTAAGGGAACTGGAGAAGTTAAGAGTGGACAAGGCTATGGGACCCATGGGTGCACCCAAGAATACTAAAACGAACAAAGAAAGGAACTGGCTGCTCCCTAGCAGCCCTGTTCAATGAATCCTTGGAAATGGATAGTATTGGGGACTGAAGGAGAGCTGATGTGGTACCAATCCACCAGAGTGGAAAAAGGGATGTGGCAGGGAACTATAGGCCAGTAAGCCTGATGTCAATGGTGGGGAAGGTAATGGAGACATTAATGAAAGAAAGGATGGTGGAATACCCAACCAGTAATAAGTTGTAGGATCCAAGGCAGCATGTTTTTTTGGGGAGGGATCATGCCAAACTAACCTAATCAAGTTCTTCAACTGGGTGACATGAGTTGTGGACCGAGGGGCAGTGGATGTGGCCTACCTGGATTTCAGGAAGGCCTTTGACACTGTTCCACACAGGAGATTAGTAAACAACTCAAACAATCTAAGGGTAGGGAAAAAGTGGTAAAGTGGATGAAGAACTGGCTAGCAACAGAAGCCAGTGGGTGGCAGTGAATGGGGAGAGATCAGAGGAGGGATGTGACAAGTGGGGTACCACAGGGTCAGTTCTGTGCTATTGTTGTTCAGTGTTTTACTAGAGACATTGCAGATTGACTAGAAAGGAAAGTATGCCTGTTCATGGATGACACAAAGATCTGCAACCGGGTTGAGACACAAGAGGGAGTGGATAGGATGAGAAGAGACTAAACAAACTGGAGGAATGGTCAAGGGTATGGCAGCTAGAATTTAATGCAAAAGTGTAAGGTCATGCATATGGTATGCAAGAACCCAAGGCAATATACCAACTAGGAGGTGAGGAGGTGACAACAACTAACCAAGAAAGAGATCTAGGAGTCATCATAATGGATGACCTCAAAGTGGCTAGTCAGAGTGGGAGGCAGTGGGGAAGGCTAGCAGGATGCTAGGTTGCATTAGGAGATGTATAACAAGTAGAAGGAGGGAGGAATTTCTTGCCTCTTTATAGATCACTGGTGAGGCTCTGCCTAGAGTGCTGTGTCCAGTTCTGGAGGCCCCATCTCAGAAAGGACATCGACTAGGTGGAGACAGTGCAGAGAAAGGATACCAAAATGGTCCAGGGCATGCATCAGAAAACTATGAGGAAAGGCTGAGGGAACTAAACGTGTACCACTAGAGGTAAGAAGGGAGAGGGGGGCCATGATAGAGGCATTCAAATATGTCAAAGGATAAATAAGGTAGGGAAGAGCAGCTTTCTGCACAAAAGATAGAGCACTAGGACGAGGGGCCATCATATGAGGCTGGAAGGGGTGTGTGACTCAGAGGCAATGTGAGGAAGTAATTTTTACAGAAAGGGTGGTTGAACCCTGGAACAAGCTACAGGAAGAAGTGTTGGGTGCAGACACTGGAGGCATTCAAGCACACATGGGATCGGCACAGAGGACTAGTGAGATTAGGACAGAGGGGAAGAACAGACACAGATCTAGAAGGAAATATTGTTAAAAGTAAGAGATAACCTGGAACAGGGCAGACTAAATGAACAGGAGGTCCTTTTCTACCGACAACTACTATGTAACTTCCTGAAACAATTCTTGCCCAGCACAGCACTTAAGTTTAGTGATTTTTTAAATACTGTTCCTTTACAATAGAGCTAAGTAATACACTAATGCTATGATCTGTTGTGTCACAAAAATAATACATAGATACTAGGCAAGGCAAGGTAATTTTATTTATACAGCACCCAATCCCTGGGGCTATGGGCGCCTTACATTAAAAAACAGCTAAGGTTAATACAACACACACTCTCTATAAAACATATGTAAAACAACAAGAATATAAACAAGAAATAATTCTCAGCATAATTAAAATGAACTCATGTAATTAATGCAGGTCAGTCGCCTTCGAAAGGCCACACGAAACAGATGAGCCTTTAGCCCCACTTTTTTTATCTACTTTCCCTGCTGCTCCAGTGCCCCCACTTCTTCAGGTCCTCCTGGGTCCCTGCTAACCCCTGCTTACCTCACTGGAGTCCTGTCTCCTCTATCTTCATATTGCAGCCACTCCTGAGGTATCCGGAGCCGAGTGGGTCCCTCCTCTGAGAGGGAATGCACCAGTGGGGCTACCTGGCACTCTCTATTAGGCCCCTGGATGCTGCTGAGGTTAGTGGAATGGCTCACTGAAGGGTTTTGGTGGGACAGGGACCTGGAGGCCATCATCCAGTGGGTGCCAAGCTGTTTTCCTCACTTTTGTCCCCTGTAGTGGTGTAGTAACATCATGGCAAACGCCTATGTCCATCCCTCCCTGTTGCATACTAAGCCCAATGTACTACGGGTGCTCCAGCTTTGCTAGGGCCAGCAGGCCCTAGGGCACATCCCGCCCTCCACCCAGAGAAGGAGAGCTGTCTCTGTATGTTCCATCCTCCTCCCTGGTTGGTTCTTTCAGCAACCTGGGTCTGTTCCCAAACCCAGGTTGCCAGTGTCGCAGATGGAAATTCAACAATTGTGCCGATGGGCTGGCATTTTAGCCCTTTTAAATGACTTGATTGTTGGGGCCTCCTGATAACAGTTGAAAGGTGTTCCACAGGGTTGGCTGAGCGACACTAAAGGCAAGGTCACCAAATGTTTTGAGCTGGACCATATGAACATCAAGAAGGCTTCTAGTCGAGGAGTGGATGGAATGGACTAAGATAGCAGGTATAAGGAGATCAGCAAGCTACCCGGCCCAGTCCATATAGGGCCTTGTAGGTGAGCAATCCTACCTTGAAGAGGCTCATTCACCTGACAGGCAGCCAGTGCAGAGCCTGCAGAACTGGGGTCACATGACTGGACTTAGCCAGGCCCATGAGCAACCAAGCTGCTGCGTTCTGCACCAGCTGTAACCATCAGAGGGTCCTCCAGTGACCCTGAAGTATAGAGCATTACAGTAATGAAGCCTCAAAATAACAAAGGCCTGCACCAGTGATGGCAAGTCCTCAGATGGAACTTGGGGCTTAATCCTGGTGATATTCATCAAGTGGTAAAAGCCACTTTTGACCACAGATGACACCTGAGTTTCAAGTGTCAATTTGCTATCTAGGATAATGCCAAGATCCTGCACCCTAGTGGAAGCCATCAATGGAGTAGATCCCAGAAACAATCCTGTACCCACTCTGAAGCACTCCCATCAAGCCCATGACCTAGCTCAATCACCAGTACCTCTGTCTTGTCCGGTGCAATAGCAACCTGCTGTAGGACATCTAGTCACTGGCAGTTCTTAATAGGCATGAGGTCAATATGTTGCACAGCAGAATGCTGTGTGACTTAATCGCATTGCCGATTTACTTATAATTTTTGATCTGTGGTGGGCTTGGATCCTATACCCCGGACCTCCCCACTTAGGATTCTAACCCAGGGAGGGTCTGACATTGACAGCGGACAGGTCCAGGGTTTGTGCATAATGACGACGCTACTAAGCCGTATGACATTATGGCACAGTAGGTTCTTAATCACTTCCATGGTATCGCATGTTCCAGGGCAAGGACAACATAGTTAGTATCATCTGCATAGCAGTGAAATCCCACACTGTAATGCAGAATGAGCTCTCCTATGGGCAGCATGTATACCACGAATAACAACAGCAACAAGATGGAACCCTGAGGTACTCCACATGACAGTGGCTTTGGGGAAGAGGAGAAGTTCCCCATCACCACCCACTGCACCCTACCAAACAGAGAGGACCAGTTAATGACAATAATGGCGAGTCCACAATACTCTTGAAGGCGATCAAAAGCATGATGTGATCCACAGTGTCAAAAGCTGATGAGTTGATGACAGTACTGGAGAGTCCACAATACTTTCAAGGTGATCAAGAAGCACAATGTGATCCACAGTGTCAAAGGCTGATGAGAGATCAAGGAGAACAATAACTGACCTGTCTCCTCTATTTCTAGCCCTGAGAAGGTCATTATGCACCATAACTAATGTCTATTCAGGGTTTTAAATAATTGATTAGCACTTTTTTCCTTGAGGCAATACTAACTGTACAGAAAGCATTTATGTAGGTTTTCTAGAAGTGTTATGTTTGTTAAACACAGTGAGGCAAGTGCTATGTATTTTCACAAAGTTTTAGAACTTTATGAGCAAAACGCTAATCAATTTTTAGAGTTAAATAAATCCCTGCTATTTCAGTGCTATACTTTGTCCTGAAACCCGACTGGAATGGCTCATAGATTTCAAAGTGCATGAGGTATTCTTGAGCTGTTGCGCCACTATTTTCTCTACAACCTTGCCCTAAAATGACAGGTTAGAGACTGGACAGTAATTTGCCAGGACATCAGGGTCAAGAGATGACTTCTTCAGGAGATGTCTCACCAGAGACTCTTAAAGGTATCTGGAAAGACTCCTCTGACATCGAACACCAGACAATGCCAGAAAACACGTGTCAACAGTCCTGACATATCTCATCCAGAAACAAGTTGGGGCTGGGTCCAGTTCACAATCAGTGTGTTTGAGCTCTGAGATCACCTCAATGCTCTTGGCCACCTCCTGGCTTAAACTCATCCCAGACAGATGGAGCTCCTCTGCTCATCCCATGCCAAACACTGTGAGGCAAAACTTGCCTCACTGACGGGATCCCGATCAGATGGAGGACACCTTGTCAGAGAAAAATAGAGCAAATCTCACCCAAAGTGACTGAAAAGTCTTTTTGGCTGTAGAAACATAGAAACATAGAATCTGATGGCAGATAAAGAATGCTTGGCCCACCTAGTCTGCCCATTTCCCTACCTAATGGATAAGCTGCGATCCTTGTTAACCAACAGCCTATTTCCTCCTACCCCCAATAGAATTGTCTTATGTCTGTCCCATGCATTCTTGCATCCCCCATTGTATTTGACTCCACTACCTCCTCAGGAAGGCTGTTCCATGTATACATAACCCTCTCACTGAAAATACTTCTTTACATTACCTCTGAGCTACCCCCATCTTCAAATTGGGCCCCTTGTTCTTGCACATCTCTTTTCTGAAAGATGCTACCTATTGGACTTTTGTTAATTCCCTTAAGGTACTTGAAAGTTTCTATCATGTCCTCTCTCTCCTCCCTCCTCACTTCAAGGGTATACATCTTAAGGTCCTTTAATCTTTCTTCATGTGTCTTCTGGTGTAGACCCTGCACCATTTTAGTTGCCCCTCTGGACAGCCTCCATCCTGTCTGTCCTTGCGGAGATGGGGTCTCCAGAACTGCACACAGTACTCCAGATGGGTCTCACTAACTGACTGTACAGAGGGATAACAATTTCCAGTGTTCTATTGGTGATGCCTCCCTATGCATCCCAGTATCCCGCTATCCCTTCGTACTGCCTTCTCACATTGTTTGCCCACCTTAAGATCATCTGATATTAATTCCCCAGGTCCCTTTCCATTTTTGTTGTTGTTGGTATAGCACCCCCATTGTGTACTCTTCCCTGGTTTTGTTTCCCAGGTGCATTACTTGCACTTCTTTGCATTGAATCTCAGCTGCCATACCTTTGACCATTCTTCCAACCTTGCAAGTCCCTTTGCATCTTTTCCACCCACCTTCTGTATCGATCCTGTTGCAGATCTTTGCTTCATCTGCAAAGAGACATACTTTTTCCTTCCGGTCCCTCTGCAATGTCGCTTATAAACACATTAAAGAGGACTGGTCCCAGTAATGAACCCTGCGGTACCCTGCTAGTAACCACCCGCTCTTCGAGTGGACTCCATTTATCATTACCTCTGCATACATGTGATATGTCCAACTTGCTTAAGAGGGAGATTTGGGTCAAATTAGTAGGGAGATTGGCCTACTAGTAGGAGATGCCGTAACGTCATGAGTTTGTCCTTAAATGGCATCAAAAATAAGAGTAAAAGCATTTAATATATTTCATTTTGTCAAGAATAAGCACTAAAATGAATTAACAACTAGTTGTACAATGTTGTTACTTACACTGTTCATCACTAATTTACTTTTATGTGTGTCTATCTGCCAAAAACAAACATGAATGGATATTTTGGACATAGTTTCACTTAAGCAGGAGATTTTGTTTCTGGGAGGGAGAGGGAGTTCAGTCAAAAACAGAGTCTCTCAAAAGAGGGAGATATCACATGTATGCCTCTGCATCCTGTTGTCCAGTCAATTTTTACTCAGGCTACTACCTTGGGGCCCACCCAAGGCTGGCTAACTTTTATATTAATCTTTGTGTGGGACTGTGTCAAATGTCTTGCTAAAGTCTAGGTAGGCCATGTCCACAGCCCCTCTTGGTCTACTACTTTGGTCACCCAGTCAAAGAAATCTATTAGATTCATCTCTCATTAGTTCTCCCTTAGTTCTTTTAGAATTCTTGGTGAATCCATCAGGCCCCATTGCTTTGTCCACCAACAGTTTTAAAGTTCTTTCGAACCCTTTCTTCTGTGACCTCTATCCAGAGTGCTTTCTATTCTCTGATTTAGGTACCTTCCTCTCCTTCTTTTGTGAATACTGAGCAGAAGCATTGCAAGGGGTATCTCCTCGAGGAGGGAGGGAGTGATTCTGCCACTGTATAGGTCATTAGTTAGACCACATCTGGAGTCCTGCGTGCAGTACTGGCACCCATATCTGAAGAGGACATTAAGTTACTGGAGGTGCAGCACAGGGTGACAAGATGATCAAGAGGCTGGGGACTTGCCATATGAGAGGAGGCTCAGGGACCTGAACATGTACTTGCTAGAGGAGCGGAGAGGGGGGGACATGATTGAAACTTTTAAGTACATGAAAGGAATAAACAAGACAGGTACAGAGGGATGCTCAAAGTAAGGGAGGGAGGACACCCAGGGCCATGATATGAGGCTGGAGGAGGAACGTTCAGGAGGGAGATGAGGAGACACTGTTTTGCAGAGAGGGTGGTAGCTGGGTTGAATGCATTACCGGAAGAAGTGGGTATCCAGTAGAAGAGTGGACTGTTTCAAAAGAGGCTGGGACAGGGCAAGGGGAGGGTCAGTGGAGGAAGGGTGGGAGGGAGGGCAGTTGCAAAATAAGGTGCTAGCTGCACATTTGAGCAGACTTGATAGACCTGTAGGCCTTTATCTGCTGGCAAATGTTGTATGTCTGTAAGTATTCGTTCAGTATCCCTGCTTTTTACTGTCACCCTCTGCCCACCCTCCCTTCCCATTATTAAGTCCTCACTATCCCTCCCTTGGTCTTTTTTGCTCCCAATGTACCTATAAAAGGTTTTATCCCCTTCTTAACTGAGTTGGCTAACTTTTCCTCAGTTTGGCCTTTGCTATTCTGACTGCCTTCCCTACTTCCTTCTGCTTTAACTGGGACAGTTCTCTATCCTGCTCCTTCTGTGTTTCCTTATACTTCCTGAATGCTACATTTTTCTCCTTAACCTTCCTTGCCACCTCTTTTGAGAACCATAGTGTTTTTTTCCTTTGTTTTGTTTTGTTGATTTGCTTCACACAAAGGCTTGTTGCCTCTGTGATGGCTGTTTTGATTTTCCCCATTGTTCCTCCACCCTCCTTCTTGCCATTTGCTATTGCTTTTCTGAGGCACTCTCCCATTTCCCAAAGTCAGCCATCCCTAAAATCCAGTACTTTTGCTTTTGTATGGCTGGACTCTATGACTGTGTTTATCCTGAACCACAGTGTTTGGTGGTCACTTGTCCCCAGATTGCTACCACTTTTAAATCTGAGATTCTTTCTCCATCCCGTTTGACAGAACCAGGTCTAAGATTGCTCCCTCCAGAGTGGGTTCCACCATGAGCTGTCTGAGGCATGCCCCTGTAGGGCATCAAGAATAATCCTGCTCTTGGATGTGGCTACAGCAAACGTGCACCAGTTAACATCTGGCATATTCAGGTCCCCATTAACAATATTTCCTTTTCTGCCATTCTAAGGATGCCTTTGGTCATTTCTTGTCCATTGCCTCTCCCTGAGATGGGAGTCTGTGGACCACCCCATGCTAATTGTGGTGCCATTGCCTATCTCAGGGTGACCCACAGTGCCCCATCTACTCCCTGTTTATCATTTAGTTCCATTGCTTTGATCCCTCCCTTACATAGAGAGCTACTTATCCTCTTCTTTTACCCTCCCTGTCCCTCCTGTAGCTTGTGTACCTGGTATGTTGATATCCCAGTCAATGGTTCTCTGTGTACCATGTTTCTGTGACTGCCACAATATCCAGGTGCCCCTCTTCCATCAAGACCACTAGTTCAGGAAGCATTCACGCAGTCTATGGGCATTGGTACTCATCACCCTCCATGTTTTGATGGCCTTACCCTTTTAGCTCTATCCCTGTCCTTACTGCCTTTTTCTGGATTTACCCTGTCCTGTTCTGTTCCCTATCAACTTCTCTACCTTGGTGTCTACTTCACTTACTACACTATTTTGTGGGGGCTGGGCTTTTCCTGTTTCATAGAAACATAGAAACATAGAAGTTGACGGCAGATAAGAGACATAGAGGCCATCCAGTCTGCCCATTTCTTTTCTACCTTATAAATGTGCCAGCGACCTTTGCTCTGTCAGTGGCCTATCTATTCATAGTCATTTGTATTGCTCCCTTATGCCTATCCCATGCCTGTTTGAAGCCCTGCACTGTATTCATAGCCACCCACTTGTGGTAAGCCATTCCATGCATCCACCACCCTTTCTGTGAAAAGAATTTCCTCACATTCCCCTTAATCGGCCTCCCTCTAATCTCATGCTGTGTCCTCTTGTCCTGCTATTTTTCTTTTATTTAAACATGTTAGACTCTTTCACCTTGTTTATGCCCTTAAGGTGTTTGAATGCCTCAATCATATCACCTCTCTCCTCCTTTGCTCAAGGGTATACATATTGAGCTCCGTTAATCTGTCCTCATATGTCTTCTGATGCAGTCCCTGCACCATTTTTGGTTGCCCTTCTCTGGACTGCCTCAATTTGGTTAATGTCCTTGTGAAAGTGTGGCTTCCTATGCTGCACGAGTACTCCAGATGGGCCTAACCAGTGTCTTGTACAGAGGGATTATTACCTCCCTCTTACGACTTGTGATACCCCTACTAATACACCCTAACACCCCCCTAGCCTTACCTACTGCTTTAGAGGTCTGCTTGGATGATTTTAGGTCATCAGTGATGATGATGCCCAAGTCTCTTTCTTCCTTTGTGACTGCTAGCAACTCCTCCCAGCCTATAGGTGGCTTCAGGTTTCTCTTCCCTATGTGCATGATTTTGCACTTCTTTGCATTAAATCCCAGTTGCCACTCTTCTGACCATTCTGCTAGTTTATCCAGATCTCTTCTCATTCTGCCCACCCCATCTGGATCATCTACTCTGTTGCAGATCTTGGTGTCATCTGCAAACAGACAAGCCTTACCCTCTAGTCCATCTGCAAGGTCACTAATGAAGATGTTGAAGAGGACTGGCCCCAGGACTGATCCTGAGGTTTCCCTTCAGTGCCTCCCCTTGGCTGGTTTAAATGCTTACCAATGAAGCATTTAAACCTATCTCAGGATCCTGGTCCCCTCCCAGGCAGATGCAGACCACTCATGCCAGTATGAGCCTATATCCTCCAGGTGAAGCCCCAGTCCCCGATGAAGCCAAATCCTGAAGCTCTGCACCAGTTTTCAACCAGTCATTGAATCCCATGGTGCGGGTGCCTAAGCCTCATCCATGCCATAGACAGGTAGCACTTCCAAGAAAGTTACCATGTGTGTGTTACTTGTTTAAGGTCCCTCCCAAATCCACAAACTCCTGCTGCACTGCTCTGATCCCATTCCTAGCAAGGTCATTTGTCCCTAGGTGGATAATGACATCCAGCTCACTCCCCTGCAGCTACTCCCATGATCCTGAGGATTTGTTTCCTGTCCCTCCAAGCCATGGCACCAGGCAGGCACCTTACCTCCCTTTCCCTCACTCCCCAGTTCTACCCCCAATGACTGAGTCCCCACCAGGAGTTGTTTTCTTCCCCTGTGGGGTCCCATTCCACCCTCCTGTTGGTCTCCATTGTGGAGGTTCCCAGCATCCTCCTTGGTCTCCACTACAGGTGCCGCCATAGAGGAACAATGCTCCACCAGAATGATGAATGAATTGTGAAGAGGCATGACTGGAGGGATCCACCTCTGTTCCACCCTCACCTTCCCTGAGCCCACTGTGGTCCAACCATGCCTCTTTCTTGGAAACATCTGAGACAGTGGTGGTGGCTTGGGTGGTCCCTGGGTGAGGGAGGAGGTTTCCCAAATCCTTGGCAGGTCAGGCTGGAGACTAGCAACCTCCTCCCTCAGACCAGAGGTGCCTGCAAATGGGGCAGCAACGCGATCTCCAGAATGTCTCCTGGAAGACTGCCCCACAGCCAGAGCATTGCACCACTCCCCACATGTCTGTCTCCCTTCCTATTTAAGATGTGTTTCTTTTGATTTGGATTTGTGTGTGCAAGCTTATGAGTTTTACCCTATTTGGGTGCTGTGCCTTTAAGGATATGAACAGGTGCATCTCCTAAGCAGTTTTGGGGAAGTGATGTCAGACCCCTGCTATAAAGGAAATGTTGCACTTGGGGAGGATGGGGTGAGGGTAGGGTGGATGGGGAGTAAACCCGTGCCCTCCAGAAACAATTAACTACAACTCTGAACCTCCACTCTGGTGAGGTGCCTTCCTTCCTTTCAGACACCTATGTCAGAGTTTAAGTAACAGGTATAGTCACAAATGACTGCAAATATCTCCCAGCTAGATTTCCTCCTGGCAAATAAGTTAAACTAAAACGTCAACCCCAAAACAGAGAATCACAACACTGACTCCTACTTACTTAAACAGGCCCATAATTAATACTTCAATTCAGTGTAGTCTGTTAAATCACCTCCTTACTTTAAGGAAGCTGGTGGTCTCTCTCCTCTCTCTCTCCCTCTCTCTCTCTCCTCTCTCTCTCTCTCTCCTCTCTCTCCTCTCTCTCTCTCTCTCTCTCTCTCTCGGCAGCCAGGATGCAGAGTCTGTCCACAGTTGGAAGTAGCTGAGATGGTCTATTTTTCCATGCAGCAAGCTCCTGGACAGGAAATTACAGTTACATAGCAGTAGATCTTTCAGAGAAGCTCTTGCAGCAGATAACACATGTGGGACTGAAACCATCAGGTGGCAGGACCCCATGGAAAATGTCTAACTAACAGTCTCAGGTGAGGACCACCCCCATCATTGGACCACCCGACATCATGCATGGTATAAAGGGAGGGCAGTCCCCAGCATCCCTCAGTTCTCCCACTGGAGACTCTGGCAGAGATGATGGAAGGTGTTCAGGAACAGAGATGTGATGGTCGCTGAACTGGTAGCCTGCTCTTTATTGGTGGACATGTTTTTTCATTCTGCATGGTGGGGAACAGTCTCACTACTGCAGAGCCAGCAACACCCTCAGCAGGTGGGATGGCGAGGTCATAAGGTTTGAATGGGGGTAGGTTGATGGAATCACCTGACAAGAAGAGGCAGGAGTCGTACACAGAGGTTGGCTGAAGCAAAGATGTTTATTAGACAGGAGGGAAGGTGGACATGGTCGTACAAGAAAATACTAACAGCAAACACAACAGGGATTATGGACAGCATTGTTGATAACTAACATACAACTATATCTAAACTCTATGTTATTCTAAGCTGCAAGGCCTACGCATAAGGGATATAACCTTATACTTACTTTATCATACTATATATAACCCCCTACAAATGGGAGTTCCCGAAGGCTTCCTGAGCTTGCTCAAATGCTCGTTGCTAGGCTGGTGTCCTGTGTCACAAACCCACTCAGCAGGTCAGCCTTCTACTCCCAAAGTGCCAACCTCCCGAGCATAGTCTTGTGAACAGTTAACAGAAGCAGGGTAACCCTCCTGTCTATTTGTGGGTTGAATCAACCTTTGGTCTCAGTTCTGGAGGGATTCAAACTATGAACCTCTTGCTAGTGTACCCAATGCACAGGCTCAGATAATTCTGTCTTCAGGGGCCAGATATCTTGCTCACGGGCACCCTAACCAGGTGTACAGAAATGAACCCTAAAAACTCTAATAAAGACCTCAGATTACTTTTTCCTTTTCCAGTTTGGTATCACCATTCAAGCTTGTGCACAGTGTCTGCTTTAACTGTATATATTTCACTTGTTAAAGAAAGAAATTCAAAGACAGACCAAGTAGGCTCTAAAATAGAGTTTTACTAAAATAGATAAAAAATATATAAAACATAAAATACAGAACCATATATCAGAAAACATACAAATCTTTTATAAGAACAAGGTTTTAACCATGCAATTTCTACTACAGTACTTAGATTTTGTCTCTCTCTACCTGTATACATGCTTAAAGTGCTCAAAGATGTTTCTTTGTCAGAGTGTAGATAAAAGTCTCTGAAGGAAACAGAATACTTGTTTAAAAGCTGGCTTTGCCCACCTCTTTGCGTGAGGTCACCTAGCGCCTCTTCTGGTTATGAAAATCATACACCCAGTATAGTTTATCATATTAGAGGGTAAGATAATTAAGGTTACATCAGCAGAAACTCCTTTCCCCATGTGACTTCCCCAATCAAGTCTGTAAATTTCCTTTCATCTATAAGTAGTATCCTCTCTCTCATAGACATCAAAGCATTTATGACTTCACACAAGTGTCACATAATCCTGCACTCTTCCCTAAACACTATAAAATTTTAGGATTTCCTCCCCAACTACAGCTATAATTAACTTAGATAAATAGGAGATCCTTGATTAAGGCCTGTTCTACTCTGTAATTAGCTTCTGGCCTTCCAGGTAACACCTTGTATCTAAAACCTGTGTGTGTGCGCGTGTGTGCGTGTGTGTGTGTGTGTGTGTGTATCATACTCACATGCTGTTTCAGCATTCTCATAAGAGACAGTCCATAACACATTTTATATTACAAAGAATTATACAGTAATCAGAACCAGCTGTACATGTATCACATCCGTGTTTAGCGTTTAAATGTATTGCCAGTGAGTGCTTGTGTGGCCTCCATGTACTGTCACTTTAAGGGCTGCTGCTTGCTGTCATAATTAATCTTAGAAGGGATTGTGTGTTTCCTGCTTGAGTCCGCCTGGACTGAGGAATAATTGTTCGCCTCTGCCATTGCTAATTATGCAGAGGGCCCCACTGAAAGGTGTAACTAACTGCTGGTAATCATTCAGAGTAATAATGATAATGTGGCTTGTTTTAACCTGCCTTCTTTGCAGCAAGGACTGTTCAGTGTAGCAGCACCATTTTGGTCCTGAACTTTAGAATTGGACCAATCAGTACTTTAGGACTCTAAAGGGAGCCTGTTAAAAGTGGGACCATGTGGATTACCAGTTGGGAATTGTAGTTTTGGACTATTGGCCTTTTTGCACCAACAGGGGAGCATGTTGTGACTGACAGCAGAACCAACCAATTGAACCTTTTGGATCTAAAGGAAATCCCTGAGCTGCCTGCTGGCAAGGCAGATCTAAGTTGGAAGCTGAGAGAGCAACAGCTCGTGAAAGCCAAGCAGTCGTTGGGCAGTGGTTTGCAGGGAGAAGTGTGGAAGGCCTGACTTCTGACATATTTTCCTGTTTTCTGCTCCATGAGGGAAACCAGGGTATTTCGGACTAACTCCGTTTCTGTGAGGACAAAGAAGATACGAAGTGAAACTAGACTCAACCTGTAGAAGACCGAAGATTTTGCTAAATCTGATCGGCCTGTCAGGAACTCCAGCAACCTTTGAGCTCCTGGGTTTTAGCAGTGACTTTGTGATAAGGATTGGGAGCAGTTTGCCTGGTACAGTAATCTTTCTTTACATATAAATGTGCTGTGAACTGGAGGGGTCGTAATCTGGTTTTCCCCAAGCTAAGTTGTGTGCTGAGGGCTGGAAGCTGTACCCAGCTCAAATCAGACTGAATCTGCTGCTATCTATTGCAGCTGGGCCCTGCCATGAGGGCTCTGTTATCCTACCCTACTGCACAGAGAAAATCCATCGATCGAGAGACCTGCCAGGGATCAGCCCCTGCTCTATGCCTGAACAGGAACGACATGGTAGTAACTCATGTGGGCCCTGCTTCTTCTGGCAATCCAGAAAATCCATCTATCATCTCGACCATCATCCATCCTGTGTCCAGCTTTGGGTATCATGAGTAACAAACAGGGTAGCCCCCTGCAACATATAGCTAAATCAAAGTGTGTCATCTGATTGTCTGTTCTTTCTTTTCCTTTGCACAAACTGAGCCCTCCGGCTCGAGTTACAATTAGGGGTGTGGTGTATGTTGTTTCTTTTCTTCCACAGGGGCCCCAACCAGCTGCAACACCAGCCTACCCAGGCAACTGACCTGGCTAGCCCATTTTTCATCCCCTGGTACCCAGAGAGTGTAACTGTCTTAGGGACTTTAAATACCCACACAGTAGAGTAAATGATAGAGTGTTCCAACCAATTACCCCTAATTGTGCCCCTCCCGTGTTACTACCCCTGAATAAATCAGATCTACTTTTTTTCTTCAATTTACATTGACTGTGGTGTCAGATTATAGTCAAGGTATTGTATTGTTGCTTTTATCTTGCATCACGTTGTTTTACAGGGGTCCCCAGAGCCAAGCTGAAGAAATCAGTCCTGGGGTAAGTGCCAAATATATGTGTATGTGCAAAGCATATCAAGGGTACTGGAAGGTAAACTTTGTGTTATGTGGGCCACTATGGGAATCGGGGGGGTCACAGTGTCCCAGAAGGCTGTGGCCTGCTTAGATTGACAAATACCAACTCTGACCTTGGGTGGAGGCACCTGTTACTGAACCTAGGCCCCTTAACCTGCTACTAGCTAAGCAGACAAGGGTAGTAGCCCTTGGGATAGCACCACCTAGGGGTTACATATATAGCAAGCATACAGTGTACAACCACTAAAGTATAACACTCTCAAAGTCTATAAGATGCAGATGTTCTGTCATCTTCGTGCACAACTGAAGAGTCGAGTAAAGAGAAAGGACTCCTGCTTGGCGCTAAGCTTCCAGTAAAACCTGGAGAGGTTGCAAGGAAATGGAGAGATTTGTAAACAGACCTTAGTCATTGGCCAGCCCACTCTCCAGAGTTGCCGGAATATTAGCGCACAAACTGACCAAACTGAGTTAAAGCACTTTCTTGGCACAAATCCTTGACCTGGGCTGCCAAGGATGAAGAACCAAACTGCTGCGGGTTTTCTGGCACTGGCCTCGACCAGGGCTGCCAAAGATGAAACCAGGACTTGGTGAAGAATCTCTCAGAGGATTGCCAAGGCTGAAGACACCAACTGCTGAACTGCTTTGAAACAGATCCACTAAGAGGTCCAACAAACTTAAGCTGGCTCCAGAAGATCACACAGGTTATGCAGGATGGACCAAGCAGGAAGAAAGTTAGAAGATGAAGATTTGGATTCCACAAGGTTTAGGACAAAAATAAGAAACCTGCGGCAGCGAACACACCTGGGACACATCGGACTCGACTTTCGGCAGGCATCTGGAAGTTACAGATGAGGCTTCTTTCAGTCATCTGACTTCCACGCTGACCAGGAAGCGGAATCTGCAACTCTCAAAGGGACGTTGATTTCAGCTTATGGCAGACGATATGGCAAGAAGATAATGAAGTTAATTGCTGGCTGAAAATTGCTGAGGTGAAGACTTGATGAAGGCTGAAAATTGAGACACAGACTTTGCACTGCACACTGATACTTCTATTAGCACTGTACACTGGAATTTCACTCGCAGGAAGCAATTGTTCACTTGCAGGGCAATCTGCCTGGGAGTAGGGGCAAATTGCAACAATCCAGGGCAATTGTTCACTTGCAGGGGTGTGACAGTGTAAACACTACACTGGGAAACAAGAGGCTAACATCTTGGCTGGAGTTGAGAAATGCAGGGAATGCATCACTGAACAGGCAGGGGGTGCCTCCCAGGTGTTGCTGATTAGAGGGATTGCTGAAAGGCAGAGAGAATACAGCAAGGAGTCAGTTGGAAGCCAGAAACTGCTGCAGCGAGGAGATACTCCTAGGCAGAGAACCCTGCAAGATGGAGGGTGGAATGTAAGACAGGAACAGAGCAGAATGCCAAGGAGAAGGGTTAGTACTGGAGAGAGCATTTGGGAAAAGGTGAAACCTGCTGCTGAAAAGATACCATTTTAGAACTGAGCAGCCTGAGGTGAGATCAGCCTAGCCAGCTGGGCCAAAACAGTGAGTGGAATGTACTGCTAATAACAGCCTGCAAATAAGACTAAACGGAACACTGGGTTTTATTTGAGACTGCACATTCAAAACTGCTGGCCCATAAACTATTTGTTTTGTTTGAGGCTGTATATTCAAAAACTGCTGCCCCATAGGTGGTTCAAAGATTCCTTTTGGCAAGTCAGCCTGAAATAACTGTTTGTATTGTACCTTGTTTTCTGACCAGGCTGGAGAAGTTGAGCTGACTGGTTATGCTTTTCTGGAGCAATAAGTTACATTTGGAGCAATAACATTACATTTTCTTCTGTGAATATTAAACCCAGCATGTTGCCTCTCCATCTACCACAGGCCAGCTTGTCACAAGGGGCAAAATTGGCTGCAGCAAGGGTAAATTGCAACAATCCAGGGCTATTGTTCACTTGTAGGGGTAATCTGCCTGGAGCAGGGCAAACTGCAACAGTCCAGGGCAATTGTTCACTTGCAGGGGCAATCAGTCTGGAGCTAGGGCAAAAGTGAAACAATCTAGGGCAATTGTTCACTTGCGGGGCAATTGTTCAGGTCAGGGATAAATTACCACAATTCTAGTGTATACAATACAGCTTTGGTGCTTTTGGCAATTAAATCAATGCTTTAGATGCTTCAGGAATAAACACTTATAGAAACACTTCGTAGGAAGCAGTATAATGCAGTGGTTTAAGGCTCTGAGCTGCAAACCTGGAGACCTGGGTTTGAATCCCACAGCCCCACTTGCATACTGTGTGACCCTGACCAAGTCACTTAACTTCCTTGTGCTCCCAGGTTGCACCTGTAAACAAGATTTCAGCTTAGTGTGTCTCCTGGTTTACAAAAAAAAAAAAAAAAAAAGAAACAGTACATTAGCTGACAGTCACTTTATAGTATGTTGTGTGCTAAGCACCCCTTGGTTGGACCCTTTTTTCAACTTGGGATCTGTATTTATAGGATCTGGCTACCCCTGAGCACTTTGGTGTGATTGTCCTCTTTCCCTGGCCTTATTTTACTGAGCCCCTCAGAAATTGGGACTGGAAGTTCTTTATGACACTGGGCCTAGTTTCCCTTTTAAACACTGTGCCTGACTGCCCTCTGTATACTGGGCCTAGTTGCCCTACACTACAGGGTCTGGCTGCCCTCTTTATACTGGGCCTGGTTGCCCTACTTACTACCTGGCCTGGCTGCCCTCTTTAAATTGGGCCTGGTTGCCCTCTATCTACTGGGCTTGGCTTCCCTTCTAACTACTGGGCCCGACTGCCCTCTGTCCACTGGGCCTGGTTGCCCCCTATAGATGCGGGCCCTATCTCCCTTGCCCAAAGCTGGGTGGGCCTAGGGTGCCCCTGTTAATACTAGACCTATAATACCACTTTGCTTATCTTGAGGGCCTCTAACTGGTTGTCCCCTTAACTACCTCTTTGACTTCCAGTCAGGGCCTATTCTGCCCTTGTCCTGCCTTAACTCCACCTTTGGGGCTTCCCTCTATTAATATTTATAACTTATCTTTTCATAGACTTTCTACTGGGCCCCTCCATGGGTGTCACTAAACCTAGATGAATATTAATCTATATAAATACAGCCCTCTGGCCTGCCCCACAGCTTCGTCATTCCTATGCAGCACCGACTCGCTGCACAATAAATAACTTTACTTAAAAGAAAAATAACTTTAGGCAGTTAGCACCTAGCTGCTGGTGCTGCCACCGACATACCGCTCGGCCTGGGGTAAGACAGTGTTGAGGTAGGTGGGAGGCACTGCTGGCAGAGGAAGGCTCTTCTTGCAGGTGGGCACAGGGTGTTTGGGGACTTTGCAAGGTCCTAGCGCACGATTGCTCTGCAATGTCTCTACTTCGCTGATGTGGCACTGCTTTTTTGCTCTCTGGAACAGGAAACTGTACTTTAAAAAAAAATAATAATAAACTGGGGCTCCAAGCCCAACATGCTAAACAGGACGCTCTCCTCTTCTTACAAGGTGGCGAGTGGGACTTCAGACAGCACAGCTGCATCTTAGGCTGGAGGCTGGAGGGATTAGAGACTGGAGGCAGCAGAGGCACATAGACAATCTCTCAGGGACAGCTTCAACCCTACAGGTAAGCTCTGTGGTGCCCATATGCTTTTGTGCCTTTCCTCCACAGCCACCAGGATTCACACTGTAACAACTTACTTTTCAAAGAGCAACACTCTGGGTTCTAGAATGGTTGAAGTAGAATGCTGTGCATGAGCAGCTCAGCACAGCATTCCGTCCAAGCCATTATTACTTTTGCTGCATATAAAATCTCTGTTTTTCTGCATTTATTTTGTGCTCTGAGCACCTTTTAATTTCTTTTTCTTGTGTTTTCTCCACTATAGTGAGAATTCATTCACAGGGGCCCCTTTTGTGCTCCTGCTAGCCCACACAACAGGGCACCCTGGGCACCTGTAAACCTTTATTCTTTTATTGCTTCTCTTTTCTGTAGTGCCCCAACTTTGGGGCATTACAGATAATTGAGGAGAATTCCTCAGAGAGCAATCATAATGTTGCCAATGCATACCTGGTGCAGAGGAGGTTCCCTAGGGGAAGTTGGAGAGGAAAGCCATGCCTGCTGCAAGAGCTTCTCTCGAAGATCTACTGGTACAGTAAGTTCTTACTTAATTGTACTTTCTTAGTTCAAGAGCCAACTCTTGCAGCAGGTAACCATGTAGGACTGAGTCCCAAGCTATAAAGGAGTCTCAGGCTTATCTCTGGTGGAGGACGAGAGAAAAGTCAAGAAGGGAATGCCCTCAGGAGAGGAGTCCCTGCAGAACCACCAGGCCAAGCCTGCTCTGTATCTGAAGCAATGTTGAGACTGTAATGTCTGATGAAAGTATGAACAGAATTCCATGTGGCTGCTGCACAAATGTCAGCCACAGATATGAGTCTAGGAGCAGCAAAGACACACTACTCCCTAGTGGAGTGATCCTTCACCAAGCCCAGCAAGGGTTTGTCATATTTCTGGTAACAGAATGAAATGCAGTTAACCAGTTATTAAGAGAGGTCTGTTTGGCTACAGAAGCCATCTGGATCCTGGAGGCAAAGGAAACAAAAAGCTGATCAGAATGTCTAAACTCTCTTTCTGGAGAGAGAAAAATACAAAATGTGATGAACATCCAGCGTGTGGAGAAGAGCCTTCCCCTGGTTTAAGTGTTCAGGATAATACACTGGGAGGTGTATGTCCTGATTCAGAGTCAACTCAGACACCACCTTTGGTAAGAACTTAGGACTGGTCCTCAAGGCCACCCCAATGCTTGTGGAATACCAAATAAGGCTACTTACACATCAGTGCCTGTAGCTCAGAAATTCTTCTAGCAGAAGTAACGGCAACTAAAAATAATGCTTTCCAGGAAAGAAAGGGAAGCTCAAATCCACAACTGGTTCAAATGGGGTAAGGTGAGCTTTTCCAAAACAAAAGCAAATCCCAAGGGAGGATGAGGTCCCTTGTGGGGGCATTCAAATGAAGAATGCTCCACAGAGAGGTCGGAGCTATGTCCAACTGTGCCACCTTTCTGCTTTGAACAGGACACGGCAGGCAGAGATGGAAGACAAATGAACTTTGATGGACGAGTAGCCCAATCATGAGTCTGACAGCGACAACAGGTACTCGAAGATCAAGCTCACCAGACAGGCCAAGGGATCAAGACAGCAGCAGTAGCCAGAAGCACTTCCATTTCATGGCGTAAGTAGCTCTAGTGGAGGGTTTTTAGTGGCCACCAGAATGCTGGCAATCCTGTCCAAGACACCAAAGCGCCACTTGACTGGGTTCTCAGGGGCCACACAAAGAGATACAGTGACAGAAGGTTCGGTGAACCAAAGTCCCGTCATCTGGGGAGAGCAAGTGAGTGCTCAGTGACAGGTGAATCAGGGTTCAGCAGCCAATTGTAATAGTAGGAGTATCAAATCTGTCATTGTCACAATTGGGCCACAAGGATCATCACTGCCCTTCCACTTGCAGCTTGAGAAGTACCTTCTGAAGGAGTGGGAAGGGAGGAAGGCATAAAGGAACCTCCCCTCCAGGAAAGGGACAACGGTCTTACCAGAAACTCCAGGTCCTGGATCTAACAAGCAAAAACAGGGCAACTTTGCATTGATAGGGGATGCAAGAGGTCCAGCTCAGCCTGTCCCATCTGTTGAAGGGTTGTCGATAACCGACTGTAGAAGGCCCATTTGTACATTCTGGATAGAGAGTCCTGCTGGGAGCATTGGCCATGGTGTTTTGAACACCTAGGATGTGAACCGCCAAGATATCTAGGCAGAGAATTATGGCCCAGTTCCAGACCCATTGCTTCCAACAAAGTGCAGTGAGTGCTACCCTACTTGTTGAGGTAAAACACCACCGCCATGTTGTCTGTCTGTCTGGCTGAGGAGGTGTCCTGGGCAAAGCACCGTGCTCAAAGCCTGTAGGGTATAGAGAATTGCTCTCATTTCCAGAATATGTATGTGGAGAGCTCCTCAGCTGTGGACCAGGTGCACCCTGTGTCATGTGGATGCCCGATGTGCTCCCCAACTAATGCCAGAAGCATCTGATGTCAAGACTTGATCTGGAGCTGCTTTCTGAAAAGTATCCCTCTGGGGGATGTCATCCACCAGTTGGGTTCTCGACTACCTAGTTCTGGGATAGAGACTGTAATGTGATTAACCCTCTACTAGTTATAATCATATTTGGGGTATAAATATATGATTATTTGAATGTCTGCTTAGGAATGGCAACCAGCAGCTTTAAAGGGACCTGACCTTTTGACCCCAAAAGCCCTGGTTGGCTGAAATTTAAACTAAACCTTTACTTTGAAGCACAGGGACAAAGTCTGCATTTTATGGCTTGATGTGGACCTTATTTCCCTCTCCTTGTACAAAAACTTCTGTTGCAACAGTTCTGTCCTTTATGTCGTTTATTCTGTCCTTTCAGCTCTAGTTCACAGATTGGCACCTCTCCCCCCCATCTTTCTCTTATTGTACCTATCTCACTGTTTTCCATTTTCACTAAGGTCCACTGAAAGGGTACAGTTACTTGGTCAAACCATGACCTAGCATTGTACATACTATTATGCAGCATGTAAAATAATTCATTATGTTAGGCAGTACAGTCTTACATTCAATATGCTGTTTTTATGCCCTCAAAATGGCTACATGTTCAGTATGCCTCAAGAGAAATACAAAACATTTCTTGTCTAGTATAATAGCCTGGGAATATTAGTTAATAGTTCTAAGCCCCAGAGCAGCTGTTTTTATTATGTGCAAGTAGCCTAAAGCCTTCTCAGCTGAAAAGTAAGCCATTAAAGGGTCACAATAAATGTTTGTCTCTCAGAAGAATAATGTTAAAAGCACAACAGAAATTGCTTCATTTAGTTTAAAATAAAGTAAGTTTAAAGGGGACACTTACAGGCTGAAGAAAAGGCTACAATTTCAACAGGAAAACTCCTCCTGGAGTCTGTAGCTACATCCTTGTTGCTCAGCTGCTTTGTCTGGCCCCACTATGGGCAGCAGCAGCCTCTAGTGACTACTTTTATAATACAAGTGTTGTCAAGACAATGCATTTTGATTTCAGTTCTCCTTTGTTTAAAATGCAAAGCCATGACATTAAAGCATTGTAATAATATACATAAAGGCTCCTAGCTTTATATAAATTAAAAGGAGCTGTTTAAAATGTTTTTATTGTTTCTGATGATGCTGATATCACATGACCTGGTGAGCAGATATAAAGGAGTCTACTTGCTCAGCATGAGAGGAGTGAAGGTCGGTGCTTTCTGGCCTGGGTAGGCAAAGGACTGAGGGAGTCTAGTACCCTTGTGGAAACTGACTACACAAGTTTGCTATGGCTGTGAGAGATTTTCTGTTTATTATTTAAAATAGTTATATTTTATTTATTCACCAGTAAAGCCTTTATTTACTTTCTTTTTATTTGAGGTTGCTTAAAATAAACATTGCACCAAGCCAATGGTGTGTTAATCATATTTCTGGTTGTGAGTGTCCATCTGCTATCCCACATCCTATGACATATGGTGGCAGTGATGGGATAACTGCTGGCTGCGTCTTGCTGGGAAGAGAGCGTGGTTCTGGCGGATACCGACCAGTATCCCAGGTGGACATGCTGCGGGATGAGGTGGTGGAGTCTCCAACAGGCATCCAGATGTGGAAGATAGCTGAACAATCCGGTATTCCTTTGACTGGACCCAGTGACCCGCCCCAAACAACGCTTCAAACCAGAGGTTGGAATGGAGCAACCAAAGGAAGATACCTTGGAGGAAGAAGCTGAGGCACCCCTCCAGAAGATGTAGGTGACCTCCAGAGATGGCTGTGCATCAGACAGATCCAGATGTAGAAAGAGAGAGATCTGGACTGCCATAGACAAGATGCCAGGTGGGCGATATTATGCAGGTACTGCAAACTATCAAGCAGGGACCACTGAGAGAGACTGGTCCCAAAGGCATTTAACTATCTGTCTGATGTAGATGATATAGAGGCATATCTTACTACCTTTGAAAGGTAGCCTGGACTTGTAGCTGGCCACTAGAACAGTGGGTGGTGCGTCTTGCCCCCAATTGACTGTTCATGCCCAAATTGTCTATAGTAGGATGGACACTAGAGCTGCTGAGGATTATGAAAAAGTTAAAAGAAATCCTTAGATGATATGATATTAATCCAGAGACAATACTGCCAAAGATTTCAGTTTTAAAGATGCAACAGTCTGACACACCCAGGGAGATATCGCACATTTAAAGGACTTGTGTTATAAATGGCTGCAACTGGACAATAAGACCAAACATCAGCTACTGGAAGCCATTATTAGTGAACAGTTTGTAAGGATCCTACCATCCAATGTGCAAATCTGCAAGCCTGAAGGTGCGGAGAAAACTATTGCCCTCGCTGAGGACTTCCTAGCAGCCAGGCGTTCGAGATACCACTGTACTCAAGAGAGGTACCCCACTACACCTGTGGTAGGAAACCCTCCTTTTTCTTCTAATTTACAGACTGGGCATAAAGATTGGAGGCAGAAAGGAAAGACAGAATCCTCTTGGCAGAAATTATTTGTTATAGCTGTCAAAAGAAGGGACATGTTGTTAGAAATTGTCCAAACATCAAGAAAGACCTTGGGAATCTGGCTTTAGCAATCTGGGGATCCTTTGTAGCTACAGTAGAACTGGGTGTTTATCAAATGCCAGGCCTAATTGATTCAGGCAGCCGGCAGACTTTGGTGCATGCAGACTTGGTATCCAGGCCAAGGCACATGCTCCCTTTCTGGACTGGATCCTAACTAACCACCATCCCTCATCTCAAAAGTCTCCATCCTACCTGACTAGTTAAGTGACCACTCCTCAGTCATATGTGAATGGTCAAATAAATTCAGCCTCCTACCACCCAAACTAATTACAAGCAGAATCCTCCCAAGTGGTCAAATGAAGCACCTCAAATACCACCTCAGACAACAAGACTGGTCCCTATTTTCCTAGCATCGGATGTCAACTCTGCACTAGACATCTTCATCAACACCTTCAATGCTGCCTGTGACTCCTATGCCTCCTCCAAAAGAGGAAAGTCAAAGGGCTTTGCAACCCTTGGTTCTCGGTGAGCTCCTAGCACTGATGAAATCTAGGGACCACCTCTGGGCTGGAGCTCGGGACACAGGTAGGCAAGTAGATATACAAAACTACAAATGTGCTAGAAATGATTGCACTAAAGCTATATGTCTGAAGAAAAGTAACTACTACAAAGGTGCTCTCACTAACACCTGGGGTAAGGGAAGTCCTTGAATGATCTTAAAGAAGTTGCAGTGAAATTGCCCAAAGCGTTACCTACCTTGTTGGAAGTGGATGGGGCTATAACTCTGGACCCTGCCACCACAGCAAACACGTTTAACAATGCATTCTCAGATCTCAGTTCGTGATCCACACTACTTCATTGAAGCCGACCTCTCTGTTGCACCCCCACTACCCTGTCCCCTCCTCGACTCAACCGCCTTTTTACTTTAAAGCAGTCAGGAGGCATGAAGTGTGCAAATATGTCAGCAAAGCAATTGAAAAATCAAGAACCAGCAGGTACACCTCAACCTAAAACTACTGTCCCTAATGCTAGATGAAGTGCTGTCTCCACTTAATCATATTTTCAACCTCTCCCTCACCCTCAGCCAGTTCGCGACAGATGGAAATCTGCCACCGTTATGCCAGTCCACAAAAGTGGGGACGAGGCCCATCATGGGAACTATAGGCCTGTATCCATACTACCCCCAAAGGCCATTGGTGATTAGTCTCTGACCAGCTGATGGAATACTTGTCTAAGCATGACAGCCTTTTGTAAGCAGCAGCTTACGGTTTCCAGAAAAGGCCACAACACTAGCAGTAGCCACAGACATTGGCAGCTATTTCCAGATAATTTTTGAAATTTCTAATGAGTTTTTCTCTGCTGCCCCTACTGTGGAAATGCAGAAAGCAGGAGATTTCTCTAGAAATATCACAGAAATTTCAGGAAATAGCTGGCAGTGTCTGTGGCTACTACTGTACATGACCCTCCTAGAATTCACAGGAGCAATCCACAACTCCTTGACAATAATCAACTAACTGGATCAGTCTTCATTGACCTAACTAAGGCTTTTGACGCCATCCATCACCAACTACTCATCACATAGCTTTAAAATACTGGGCTTTCCCCAGAGGCTGCATCCTGGTTTAAGAGCAACCTGGAAAACTGCTCACAATGAGTGAAAATTGCCCACATCCTCTCCAATGCTAGACCCATCCATTCAGGAGTCCCAGGGAATCCATTCTCGAGCCACTCCTTTTCAGCCTTTTTCTGAACAATCTTCCACAGTCCTGTCCTAAACAAATCCTGCTTTATGTGGATGACACAGTCATCCACGCCACTCATCATGACCCCTCCTACTTCAAAAAAGCTCCAGTTGGGTTTCACCTCCATTGAAAAATGGTTTAATAGATAAAAGCTGCTACTCAACTATAAGAAAACAAAGTCGATGCTTTTCTGCGACTCTTGCAACAAGCATAGGTCTCAACCCATCGCAATCACAAACTGCCATGGTGCTGTCCTAGACCAAGTACACTCCTTTAAATATCTTGGAATCACACTCAACAATCACCTATCATATGGCATCCACACTGACACTGTTGCCAAACTGTTAAACGCATTGGGCTTCTCTACAGTCACAGGCAATGCCTTAAGGATAGCTGTGCAGAGCTCTGTGGTCTCACTAATCAGTTATGGTCTGGTTGTCTGCAGCTCTGCTACTGACATAGCCCTTAGGCACCTATCCTTAACTCTAAACAAAGCCTGCCATCTCATTACAGGATCCCACCATCTACGCCCACACATGTGCACTCTACACCCTAATAGGTTGGCTCCAACTATCCAACCATATTAAGTTCCATACTTTCTTTATGGCCAAGAAGATCACATTTGGCCTTGCACCCCAGGAGTCAAAACCCTCTAGGTGCAGCACACATCCCGCCCACCAGAGATTCTGAAAATCAAATTCTGCACATCTCCAGGTGCCGCACCTCTCTGGGACAAAGGTCCTTTGCTCACTGTGCACCCTCCTTGATTAATGGACTCAACAAAGGCATCACCTCTCTGCAAAAGCTTGGCCAGTTCAAAATCAACCTTAGCCTCCACCTGTCTGCCTCCAGCTCCTGTGACTGTCACTCCTAATCTGCTATCCCTTTAGCACTTGCCTCTCCCTCTCCCCTCCCTCACACCTTCCTCCCTTACCCCTCCTCCCCTCCTCCCGTGCTATAGCACTTTCTAGAAGCCTGACAATGCCCATGGCTGCTCCTCTTTTCTGTTGCCCCCTCAATCCTCAACTTTCCTGTTAACTCTGCCCTACCCTGGTACCTTCCTCCCTCAACTGTTTGTATTCAACTGTTTGAGACTGTTTAGAATCCATGCTCTGCATTGTTTATACAAATTTCTGTCCTGTACCTCCTTCCCCTTAAATGTATGTATTCAACTGCTTGAATTGCCTATTTCAAATTTTGTCATGTTTGTATTGTTTCCCTAATTGACTGGGACCTTTGTAAAGAGCCTTGGCTCAAAGGTACTTGTAATCTTAGAATAAACATAAATAAATAAATAAGAAAGGAAAGGAACTACCGTGACTTGTGTTCATGGGAACATATGTCGATACCCTACTACCCCAATGAGACTTAACCATTCAAGGGACACATAATCTAGAAGTTGGGTTAGTCCTAACACCTGTACCGGTTATAATTGGACACGATTACCATGATTTTCCTGCTCTAATTAAAAGCAAAACATTTCAACAACCACTAGTGGGGATTACAACAAGGACCAAAGCTAAGCAAGGATATTTGCCAGATATTTTTCCTTTTGATGATGGCAACTTTGATATTCCTGGGAAGAACCGGAAAACTAAAACAGAAAAAGAAAAGATAAAAGGACTGCAAGATAAACATGCCAATAACACTCTTGAGATGAGACATGTTTTACAGAATATAGACAATAAATTGGAACAAAATCCTGATTCTACACTAACTTCTTGTTTTCATAGGTCAGGAAAGATATGGGTCTGGGACATCCCCAGTATGTATTAACAGAAAGTATTTACATGAGAGTGTCTTAATCCCAAAACTCAGAAGTTAGTGACGCAAAGGTGGTACCAGAAAAGTATAGAACACAGATCTTACACCTGGCTCATGATATGCCTTTGGCAGGACATGCTGATCGGGATAGTACATTACAATGTATTCTCACCAGGTTTTACTGGCCAAATATACATGAGCAGGCAGGAGAGTATGTAAGATGTTGTCCTAAGTGTCAAACTGTAGCTCATTTTGGTTTCCTTAATCCTGTTTGAGACTTTTCTTTTGCATGTGGAGAGTTGAAACAGTATTGGATAATTCTGACAAAAACTGTTAAGGGCTTAAAAGTGTGTTACTATCTTGCTAAGGTAAGAATATAGCAAGGTCTCAAACTGAGTCAAAGGGTAAAATTGTGAACCAGGCTAGGTGCCCACTGGGTGAAGTATTGCACTGCATTTCCCAGAAGAGAGTGTGATATCTGAGCCTGTTAACTGGGTGTGCTAGTGAAAAGGGTTCATATTTGACTCCAGGACTTGAAGCTATTAGGTGATTTAGACCCAAAAGACAGAAGGGTTACCCTGTTTGTCTCCTGGTCACATATTGCATTTCGAGATTTGGCACTGTGGGAGCAGAGGGCCTGACCTGTGGGTGTGTGTTTGTGACAGAGACCAGTTGGTCCAGATTGTCCCATCTTTGGACCCACTGGACTCTCAGAGCTCACTGAATCATCCTCATATGCAGTCTGGCTAGAGGGGCTGTAACAATGGATGCGCCATATGGCCTAGAAGCTGGAGAAGCATCCTGGCTGGGACTGTTGGGAGAGATAAGACATGGTGGTGCTAAGCCTCATAGTTGAAGTGTCCTGTCCTGTGGTAGAAGGCCTTCCAGGTGTTGTCAGTAACATGGAGGGATTGGGTCAGGATCAGGGAGGACGTTGGTGCATTGATGATGATACCCAGTTCTCGAAGAGATAACAGGTGTCCTGGATCATGCGCCGCGGCTGTTCGCTGGGCGAAACCATCAAAAGCCAGTCATCCAGGAAAGGGAAACATAGTGCCCTTTCCTTCAGAGGACTGCTGCAACCACCGATAGGCACTTGGTAAAATCCCTTGCAGCGAAGATACGCTGAAGTTTAACGTTCTGAACTGGTAGTGACTTCCTTGAAACTTGAACCTGAGAAACCTTCTGTGGGCTTGGCCACTAGGATGTGGAGACAGGTGTCCTGAATATCCAGTGATGCAGGCAATCCCCTGATGGATCATGGGAAGCAATCCTGTAGAGTGACCACCGAAACTGTTTGTGTACTACAAACATGGTTGAAGTCGCTAAGGTCCAAGATGGCGCAGGTCCCCAGTCTTTTGGACATGAGAAAGAAATGAGAATAAAGCCCATGCCCCTCTAAGATGGGGGTACTGACTCTATGGCCCTTTTGAGCAAGAGAGCCTGAATTTCTGCTTGGATGGGCTTGGCACAAGCTGAGGAACAGTGGGAGGGAGGCCCATTAGGTGGGATCTGTACAAATTCTGTCGAGTGTCTGTCAACCATTTGTAGGACCCACTGGTTGGAGTTGATCTTTCACCTGCCCCTGGCATAGAGAGAAGGTGGCCTCTGACTGCCTCCTCCCATCACAGTTATGGGAGGGGTGGGTCCAACAAAGAGTCAGGCTGTTGTGGGAGGAAGACTAGCTTGGGCTGGTTTGGCGTCATGAGAGGTGGACCCTGTGGAGCCTCTGGAGGCCCTTACAGCTATAACTACCTCACAGTTGCTGCTGTGGCTGAAAGCAAGATTGTTGTTCCCTTTCCCTCGAAAGTGAGGCTTTGGAAAAGGCCTTTGCTTTGGCTTATACATAGAATGTAGGGACCAAATGGCCATGCCAGAGTTCTGCAGTTTGATGATGATCTTTTCAGAATCCTCATCAAAGAGGACAGAACCATGGAAAGGTACATCCAGGATGCTTGTTTGCACATCCTATGCAAAACTGAAGACCCAGAGCCATGAATGCCTTTGAAACATACTCCCGTGGCTGCAGCCCATGCTGCCACAACCACTGAATCATAGACTGACCGGAGGACCTGTGTGCCCATGTCCAAACCAGTTTGCAGTAGCTTTTCTAGCTCTGCCTTCTGTAGAAAGTCTGGGATCTCCTTAACAAAGTCAATCCCTTGTTCCCAAATGGCATTCTGGAATTGTATCATATGGGTAAGGAAGTTGAGACTCTGTATGGTACATGTGGTGGAACAGTAAACCGTCGCCCTACAGAATCTAGTTGTTTAGATTCCTTGTCCGGAGGCTGAGTATGAGGTGTCTCGGCCTCTGGGATCTATCATGGGCAGTCAAGATGACTACCTTGTCTGCCAAGGGTTCGCTCGCCCCAAAAGTTCCTCTTTGGGAGCCCGTAAATGCAGTCTGCCTTTTAAGTATTGCGGCAGAGGTGCAAAGGGCATTTCAAGGCTGCCTTTGTGATATCCATAAATGTTTCCACCAAGAGGGATGACCACTGGTTTCGGGTCCTTTTGGCTCAGGACTTAGCTAAGTGGAGTGTCTCTGGGTCCAAGTGCTCCATTTCCCAGCTCATATTGACCTGGATATGCCACATGATCTCCATGAAGGAGGGGTAATTTGGTGGTGATTTGGGAGTATCCCTTGGGTCTAGGGGACAGGTCCCCAATAGATGAGAGTACAAAGGAGAAGGAGTCTGAGTAATGGTCTGAGTCTACAGAGAAGGAGGAGGAATGAGACTGTTGCACTGATGTTTGTGCCTATGGTGGTAGGAGGAGCCAGAGGAACTCAGGCTCCTGGACCAAGATCTGGAGGCGGCTCTTGTGAGGAACCTTGACCTTGCCCCAAGGTGGGGTAGGCTCCATGCTCGTGCCTGAAAGTGAGCTGAGTTCCATTGGAGGAGGGGCCCTGTATCAGTGGGGGTCCTCTGTCCACAGAATGTTTGGTGGTAGGAGATCTGTCCAAATGGTCTCCCACCAGTAACCAAGGTCCTTAGAAACATAGAATTTGATGGCAGATAAGCACCGCTTGGCCAAGTCTGCCCATTTCCTTACCTAATGGATAAGCTGCAGATCTTAGTTAACCAACAGCCTGTTTCTTCCTACCCCCACTAGAATTGCCTTATGTCTGTCCATGCATTCTTGAATTCCCCCACTGTTTTTGACTCCTACCTCCACAGGAAGGCTGTTCCATGTATCCACAACCTCTCCACTGAAAAATACTTCCTCACATTTCCTCTGAGCCATCCCCCATATCTTTAAATTGTGCCCCTTGTTCTTTGAACAGGGACAGGTGAAGCTTAGGGTCTAAATCAGTTGTCAGACCTGATGCCAGTCCAGAGCCATCATCTGGTCAGAACCATTATCTGGTGATGGTGGGTGAACAGGAGGTGATGTCGGGCTATGGTAGTAGGTCTGATGACAGTAACTGATGCCTGGTTTGAGACATTGTCCAGCAGTTCTCAGAAGGACTGTGTCCTGACTGATTGTCAGCTGGTGGTGGTGGGGGGAACCAGTGACGCCGGGGACCGGTCGGTGGTGCCGATGGCTGGGCTGCCGAAGCAGTGATGGCAGTCGCCTGTCGTCGGTGGAATCCCCACCTAATGAATGCTGTGTCACCAGATGCTTGTCTGACACTGGCTTGGCTGGTCTAGGTAGTTGAGAGGCAGATTCTGAGAGGAGTGCCCTGAGGCCTTACACCTGTCCCTGAAATCAGCACCAGAGACAGAGGCCGACTGGGAGTGGGCTGACATTGGACCCTTACTGAGGTCAGATTGCCTCCTGAGGTCTCATTAGGTGGCCAGACCTTGAGCAGCTGCAGGGTGGGGCCTGAGGATCTGGAGGTGCTGTGCTTGGCTTGCCTGGAAGGAGAATGGGTCACCTGGTAGGCAAAGTCAGAACTGCCCGTGGAGGCAGAGTGGGAGCCAGAAGGTCTGGATCTGGAGGGAGACCTGTCCTTCTTTCTCTCTCCTTCCCTCCTCATTGTGCTTCTGTGAAGATTTATGGTGGGAAGAACTCCCTCCCTCCCCTGAAAGGAATTTATCTGCATGGTGGACAAGCGTTGCTCTATGAGGAGGCCTATAGGGTCTTCTGACGGGGATCATCATCCTGCTATTGAACTTTTGGCAATGCTGGCAGACCGAGGTATCGTGGTTGGGGCCTAAGTACAGCAAGCAGGCAGAGTGCCAATCTTTGGATGGGATTTGTTTGCACGAGCAATACTTGGAGGGTGCCATTCATTGGAGGACATCAGAAGGCGACATGCAGAAACATGTCATCTCTCCTGTCCTCTTCCCCCCATCCTCTCTCCCTGTTCCTCCTTGGCCTCCTGCCAGTCTAGGGGAACTAAAGAGAGACCTTTTACCAGGGTTTAACTTTTGTTGAATTCCAATTGCCCTACTTATTGTACCTGAACCATTTAGTCATTTGCAGTGTATACGTTTTCCCAGACTTGCTCTTCTATGTTGTTTTAACCTCAGTATGTCGCATTGCTCGAATACCTTAATGTATATTGCCACATATGATGTTGCAACCTTATTTATATGCAAAACAAAATGGTTATATTAAATGCACGCTGAAAATAGAAAATAGAGTTAAAATCTACGTTTCGACCTTAGGTCTTATTCAGGAAATATCTAAAAGAGGAAAAAACAAGTTAGTGTCTTATTTATATATTCATTCCTGCCCTTTTATGCTATTGTAACTGTGGGTTTGACACATTTCTCTCCCTCCAACATGTATATTAACTATTTTCTGTTACTGTAAGCTTATCATAGTTCTATTTCCCTGACCAAGTGTACCCTGGTTCTAACTTACTTGTGTTGCAACTGCTTTGTATTGCAACTGCCTTGTCTCTTGTATTGCAATTGTAGTTTTTTGTACTGTTTTTCTTTCTTTCATTGTCTCTTTGCACTCCTTGATGTGGAGCCTTATAAATGAGTCTCTGACTCAAAGGTTTGTAATTCTGAGATTCAAATAAATAAAAAGAAAGAAGCAATCATGGCTGAAAAAGTGAACTTTTTGGTAGAAAATAAGAAATCCGGCTAGAAACTTAGCAAAATGGTGGTCGAACTAGCGGGAGGCGATCTGTGGAGACAATGAATGCAAGTCAATGGTGGGAAAAGAACTGAGGGACACCAGGAACCACCCTCCCTATATATTATGCATGATGCGGAGGCAAATTAACGTCAGGGGATAGTCCTGTCAGAGACTGCTAGCTAAGCGTTTTCTGTGAGGTCCTGCCAGTTGCGGCTTCATTCCTACATGTGTTACCTGCTACAAGAGCTGACTCTCAAAATAAGATCTCTGTCTTCTTACAGTTGATGGCCCGTGGTACTCATGATAATGAACACACAAGGCCAGTTTGTCCTCCCTTGACTGGGTTCTCTGCCAGCAATGCTCCAACTTCTGACCCTGATCTTCATCACCTTGAGATCCCTATCAAACCAAGGGGATCTCAAGTGAGAGGATCTGGGTAGAATATGGACTGGTGCAATGGCATAAAGCATTTCGGGACCACCATTATAGGTGGTCACGCACCTCATCTGCGCCCAACTGCACATGCGGCATCTATTCTAGGTAGGTTAGCTGCCACCAACAATCCCTCTGGGGACAGTCCCTGAAAGGGTCATTAACCATCTCAACAGGGGCTGTAGGCTACTAGGGCTGTGGAGACAAATACTGATCGGCACAGATGCAGCTAAATATGCCTGTATTTGGGTTGTTGATCCCAAAGCTGAATATATGCCATTTTAGCTTGTGTTTGTGCATGGGACTACCGTCTAGGAGCCCAAAGGTCATAAATAGCAGGTGCCCCCCTCCCCATCATTTGTTTCCCACTTAGTTTTGTTTTTGATACATTCCTTTAACTCTTGACATGGGCATACATGCCAGCTGAACAGGAGGGAAGTCAGAGTGGATGTGAGCTGAACTGCTGGGAGGAGAGGTGCGGCTGACTGGCCAATACCAGACAGGGACGATTTGCAGACCTACCAGCCAATTAGCTGCAGCAGTGAGTTGAGTGTGTGACCCAGGAGACTGTTTGCAGGAGAGCATGTTGCATGCTCATTCAGGATAGGAAAAGGCTGTTCAGCAGTTCAGTGTGCATGTAGTCAGACTGTGAGAAGCTGATTAAACCTGCAGAGTAGTGCTTGCTGGCTCTCAAATTTGCTTTCCTTAGGAAAGGCTTGTGCTAGTACTGTAGTAGTCCAGTAGTAAACTATAAAAGAAAAGAAAACAAAACAGTGTAGCAAATGGAAGGGTGGGGTGGCAGAGGACCAGTGACTGCAGAGTGCAGACTTATGGTGTGGACACTTTGGGGAACTATAATCTTATCCTCAGAGACAGAGGGTTTGATCTTGGGCATGAAAATGGGCTAAGTCTACAAGAAGTTGAAATAATAACAAACATTTGTCAATACCGAATGTTGCTTGCTTATATGTGCTGTTTAGGTATTTGGAAGTGATAGTACCATGCCTAAGAACTGTCATGCCCCAAGACATCCACTGTGTCTTTCTGTTCAGTTTTCACAGAAGAGGGGAGGCATGGCCACACAGTACAGCAGTTACCAAGGCAGTGAAGAGGTGGACAATAGTCCATTCACAGGCAAAAGAGCCCTGCAGGAGCTGACTAAATTGAAGGTGGACAAAGCGATGGGACCAGATGACATACAGCCAAGGATATTTAGAGAACTGTGAAGGAGATAGCAGTATCTCTGGTAGCCATGTTCACTGAGTCAATCAACACAGGGTGGTACCAGAGAATTGGAGGAGGGCACATGGGTCCCTCTACACAAATCCGCAGCAGGGAGGAGGCGGGAACTATAGACCAGTCAGCCTCACCTCAGTAGTGGGGAAGATCATGGAGACATTGCTTAAAGAAAGGATAGTGGGGCATCTAGAAGCCGCCGGAGCCCAGGACCATGGGCAACATGGATTCAGAGTGGGAGAGGCATGTCAGAGCACTATCTGGTTGATCTCTTTGACTGCGATAAAGGAAGTAAATCAAGGTGGGGCAGTAGACAACGCTACCTTGATTTCAGCAAAGCCTTTGACACTGCTCCACATCGGAGGTTGATAACCTAGCTGGGTAGGCTGGGCATGGGAGAAAGGGTGGTAAACTGGGTTAGAAACTGGCCAACAGTCAGCAGGCAGAGCATGGTGGTAAATGGGATTCAGTCTGAGGAGAGGGGTGACCAGTGGGTGCCTCGGGATCAGTCCTGGGACCAGTCCTGTTCAATGTCTTCATTAGTGACATTGCAGAAGGGCTGATGTGAAAGGTCTGCCTGTTTGCAGAGGGGTGGACAAAATGAAGAGGGATCTGAGGAAGCTTGAAAATGGTCTGAGGACTGGCAACTGAAGTTTAATTCAAAAAGTGTAAAATGATGCACCTGGGACACAGAAACCCTGGGGAAAGCTACAGGATGGGGGAGTTGCTGACAGTCACAAAGAAGGAAAGAGACCTGAGGGTTCTTATTTCAGATGGCCTGAAAATGTCAAAGTGCTAAGGCAGATGGGAGGGCCAGTGACATGCTGGGGTGCATAAGCAGGGGTATTACCAGCATAAGGAGGGGTAGTGATGCCATTATATAAAACCATGGTCAGGCCTCACATGAAGTACTGTGTGCAGTTCTGGAGGTCGCACCTTTGTAAGGATATTAATAGGCTGGAGATGGTCCAGAGAAGGCCGAATAAGATGGTACAGAGCTTGCAACACAAGACATACGAGGAGAAATTAAGGGACCTCAATATGTAATCACAGGAAGAGAGGAGGGAAAGAAGGGGCATGATAGAAACATTCAAGTACCTCAAGGATATAAATATAAATATAAATATAACTACTGAGAAGCAGGAGAAAGCTGCTATATGTATTTATTTATTGAAATGTTTCACCAGGAGGGCACCCTGAACAACAAGTTGCTCATCTCATGGTATGGCCTGGGGGAGGGTTACATAGGGTTGTGAAGGACAATCAGTTACAATAGTATGTGGGTAGTACAAACAATACAACATTGTAAGATTGTGCAACAGCTGGAGCACAAGGTATTGTACAATAAACAGTAGTGAAACATTGGGTAAATTACAAAACATGTCCAAAATCATACAAAAGAACATATAAATGTACAAAACAGTAATAATGCAATAGAACCATTTATAGTGCATGAGTGTACCAGGAGCAGGCTCGAGGTAGTACACAAGTGCTGTTGGAGTAAAAAGGATGGGGTTAGGCTGTGCAGACTGGTGACCCAGAAGGGCAGGAGGAGAAGAGAGGTGGGAGAGGCAAGAACTGAGTGTGAGGAGAAAGGGTAGCCATTTCCTGATTACCCCTTCAGGATGTTGAGAACTATGCGGGGGTCATGGTAGGAAGGCAGAAACTGGGGATAGGTATTAAGGTGGGTTAAAGCAGGAACAGCTGAGGAAAGGTAATGTGTAGGGCAGAGGTAGGGATTAGCTGGAGGAGGAGTGATGTATTTCGGGGGATTCCAGATTTTAGGGAAACAATGGACAAAATCAGTCTGACCGATGGGGCTGCAGTGGTGAGGGACCATCAAGGTGCGGGCATCATTTGATCTGAGACAGTGGGTGGGGAGGTGGAGTGTAGAGAGTGGGTGAGAGATAGGAGGGTAGCCTTCGAACCAGAATTTGAGCTTAGTTTGGCACAGTGAGAGATGCATCTACCACGTGCCAGCTTCTGTGTGATATTCTTTTGTTCTTATAAATTTTTATCTCCAGTATTTCAGTAACCACATGACCACACTGCCTTCTTTAGGCAATTTTATGCTGGTTGATGACTGGTGTCAGAGGCAGACAGAGGGCTCACCAAACTGTGTTGCCATTTGAAAACTTCATTAATTGTTCTTTACTGGAAAGCATTTTGGAAAGCTGGTGAAGGTCTCACAATTTTTATTATGATTTTATCTCCTTATTTCTGTCCCTTTGGTTCTTCCATCCCCACATCCCAACAGTCATTGGTGATCACAGCTGCAGCCTTCTTCTTGCCAAGATAGTGGGTGAGCGCTGCCATCACAGTCTGTGAAGTCTGACGTCTTTCAGTGCCACTTATTGGTCATCTTCCAACACAGGTGAGGTGCTACCAGCCCAAAACTAACTCAGGACAAGCAGCATTCAAAGTGGGAAGAAATAGAATGAGCAAGAATCAAGTACTCATTCAGATGCAGCGTTGATTTTAAGATCAGCATACGGTGTGGACACTGCAAATAGAACCTCAGCTCTTTTTTTTATTATTATTATTATTCCTATTTATTCACCTACTTTGGCGACTACCAGCGAGGCATCCAGCCACCAGTCCTGCCCGCCGGGAGGCACCAGGCTCACTCACATGATGGGGATCTGGGCGCAGCTGTCGCGGTCCACTGGAGGGTCTCCCCATACCCTGTCCAGCCAGATCGGCCCTGACCCCCAGTGAGATTTCACACTAGTCCTCCCGGTGAGGCAGGGCACAGCCATCAAGCTGCAGTTGCGCCTAGCCATTTTCCACCTTATTTTCAACCCCAATGGAGCACGAGACGTCAATGATGTCCGGGCACTGCATGCCGACATCCTCGTGCTCCCACCACATATCCACCAGCCTGTAGTGCCACCAGGTGTCCCCAGGGGCCGCCACAGTGCGGTGGATTTCTAACCCTCCCAGGATCAGGAGAGCAGTCTACAGATGCTCAATCCTTATCCTCCCTGCTGACCCACCGATGACCTGAGCCTGTTCCCGAACTCAGGTTGCCGACATGGTGCGAGGTGTGGCGTCCAGCTCCTCAACCTTCAGCACCACCAGGCTGGCCAGAACCTCAGCTCTTTAAGCAGTCTTATGAAGAGTAAAGGCTTCTCAAAGCACTGGGGTTCTGTTTATTGTACTGTAAGTGGACTGCATCTAATTCGTAATTTACTGTACCTTACATCTGGATGTATGGTAGGCCCAACTTTAAATAAACACTGCACCTGAATGAACACATGATGCCATAGAAACATAGAATTTGTCAGCAGAAAAGGACCGCTCAGCCCACCTAGTCTGCCCAAGTGTTCTCTACCTACTTGTAACTCCTGCCTGTATATGTTACTGTATGTCTTATTCTGCCTGCATCCATCAGGACCTCCTTGTGAATGAGCTTGCTCAATAAATTTTTCCTGCAACGAACTTAAACCTACTCCATCTCCATAGCCCTATTGATCTCTATTGACCCCTCCTTCCCCTTTTTCTAATATACACCTATGTTTATCCACTGCATGCTTCTTGCCCCTACTAGTTTAGCCTCCACCACTTTTCCTGGAAGTCTGTTCAAGCGTCTACCACCCTTTCAGTAAGAATTGTTTCTTCACATCTATCCTGAACCCCCCCAGCTTCATTGTATGCCCCTTGGTTTGGGTGCTCATTCTCATTTGAAGGAAACTCCCCAACTGTACCCTGTTTACCCCTGTGAGGTACTTTGTAGGTCTTGATCATGTCACTTCTTGCCCTCCTCTCTTCCAGAGTGTACATGTTGAGATTCCTCAGCCTTTCCTTATAGGGATTCCTGTGAAAATTCTGAACCATTTTAGTTTCCTCCTCTGGAAAACCTCCACCCTATGTCCATTAAAGTGTGGACTCTAAAACTGGACACAGTACTCCAGCTGGGGTATACCAGGGAGTGATACAATGGCAGCACAACATCCTCCTCCTCCTCCTACTGGAGATGCCACTCCTTTGCACCCAGAATTAATTTGCCCTGCCCATAGCATTTTCAAGATTGTACTGCTACCTTATGTCCTCCTATATAATAACCTTAAGGACCCTTTCATGTCTAGTAAGTATCGTACACTCCATCCTATAGCTAGCATCGGGTTCCTATGCCTTAGGTACATGATTTTACACTTGTTGGCATTGAACCCCGACTAAGTAAGAAATGGAATTGATTTGAATGAATTGCACGCTTTTAAGCAGCTTTACAGAGTGTATGTGTTTGGTGGGGGACTTTGCTACTATAACTATTTGCTTTTGATTTTGGTCTCAAATCAGATGCATTCCAGTAAAGAGATAAAACACATTTAAGAAAGACTCATAAGAAATGTAAAAGTCTTTGTACATTAGCCAGGGCTGAGCTTGCTGAACCCTTAACACTGCATTGCAGACGGGAGAGATGCAGCCTGTTCCTAATTAATGAGCTTCCCACTGGTCACCTGTGAGCCTGTTTTGGGGCAGAGCTTCCTACACAAGCATCTGTCAATGCCAAATGGTTGCTTGCTAGCATTAGCAGTGGAAGTGCAGGAGTTAGACAGATGCAGTATAGGAAAGGCAGTGAAGTACTGAACTGGCTCAACTCCACCCCCACCCTGCAGAGATGGACAGGCATTGAGGTGTGCCTTTGGGTTGTTGCCCATAACAGTCATGACATTTCACCTCACCCTACCTTGCAGACACTGACAAGTGTTGAGGTGTGCCTTGGGTGTCCGGGCTTTACACTCACCTCATTCCATAAGGAAATATGCTAAAATGGGTGCAGTATAGGAGAATGGGATGAACACTGGGGTCAAAGAGTCCAAGGTTCACCTCAATGCCTGCCACTGGCTACAGGGTGGGGGTGGGGTGGAAAGGCATGAGCATTACTGTTGACAATCCCAAATCACACCCTGATGCCTGTCAGTCCCTACAGGGTAGGGCGTTATGGTTGGAAACCTAACACTCTGGGCATTTCTTGGTATTGTTACTCCAAGTTTTCAACTTGGGCTTTTGAGACCCACCACATGAATAGTGACACTTCTAGCTGAAAGGTGATTTTGCACAGCGACTGTGCCATTTGGCACCACAGGTGTGAAAACACATTTCGAACTGATATCAAAAATGACAGTTGTACTGTTCATGAGGAGGTGTTTAAAAATGGTAGTGCTGAACATCTGGAGTAAAAATATTAAAAAACTGGTGAAGTCACGAGCATGTGTAGAAACTGCACAACATACACCCTTAATTATGTTGGGGATTTTTACAGATTTCAACATAGGCATTTGGGACCTCGCTCATGAACAGTGCCACTGTAATTTTTCTAATCTGTCTAGAACACTGATTCCCCACAGTGACCGCACTATTCTGTGCTGGAAGTGTGAAAACACATTTCAGCCAGGATGTAAAAATGACAGCTGCACTGTTTATTAGGAGGTGTGAAAAATACCAATGTTGAAAATCTGGAGAAAATATTACAAATTCGTGAAGTTACGAGGTGCATGGACACTGCACAATGCACACTCATCTCACAGTCATTTATGGGCTTTTGTCACCAAATTTTCAACATAGGCATTTTAAGACCTTTGCTCTTGAACAGTGTCACTGTGATTTTTAATCTATCCCAAACATTAATTTCACACCAACCATGCCATTGTGTGCTACATGCGTGAAAACATGTTTCAGTTGAGATGTGAAAAATGATAGCTATACTGTTCATAGGGAGGTGTGGTAAAATGACAATGTTGAAAATCTGGAGTGAAAATACTAAACATTCTTGAAGTTACGGCGTGTGAAGGAACTGCACAATGCATGCTAGTAAAACAGTCATTTTGGAATTTTTTCACCAAATTTTTAACATAGGGTTTTGGGGTCTATCTCATGAACTATTACACTGTTGCTTTGTTAATCAGTCCCAAAAGTTGGTTCTACGCAGTGATGACAAAATCACCTTTCAGGACCAAATAACAAAATGACAGTGATTGAGTTCATGAGGTGTGTCCCAAGAACCCCATGTTGAAAATGTGGTGAAAAATTCTAACAATGGCCAAGATATCCACTAAGTTGAAAAAAACATTTATGCCATTATACAGCTTACCAGAATTTCTTTAGTTTGCAGTTGGCTTTGAAGAGTGCAGGCGTTTTCCTGGTCCCCGAACATCGTGCGCTGGGCTCTGGAGGCAAGTATAGGGGTGCAGGGGTGTGTGGAAAGGTGGATCGCAAAGGTGGGTGCAGGTTGGGCGGAGTGCCACAGACAGCACAGAACCATTTTCTTTATTTTTACAGGGTTAAAAAGAAAAGGACACCACAGGACGATTGGCACTCTGGGGATGGGCTCCCAGTGTGCCACCTGGATGTTTCTTGGGCAAGTGGAGTGGAGTTGATAGGGATTGGGCACCCCATCAGCCATACAGTGTGCTGGGGGTGTATGAGCTGAGGGGATTGGGCAACCCCTTGGCACACAACAAATGGGGGTGCATCATGCCGATGGGGAATTGGGTTACCTTGTTGGCAAATGAACTGGGGAGGATCATGCCAACAGGGATTAGGCACCCCATTGGCTTTATTTATTTATTGAAATGTTTCACCAGGAAGGCACATTGAGCGGTGGGCAGCGGCTTTCCATCGGCTCGTGGGGACTGTGAGATGCCGACAGAAAAGCTATCGCCATGGGAACACCACACAATGCAGCTGTATAATTGCCTGCTGAAGTCAGGGATGCCCCACAGCAAAACAGCTGATTGTGTAGTGATGGGGTGCTCCCTGATTGCAGGGCTCAGTTTCTTTGATCACAGTGACCTGCTCATTAAATGCCCCATCGATAGCATGCTCCTCTATTCGCCGAGGCAGAGACCAGCCCCTGAACAGGCTGCTGCCATTCAGCACAACACTGCCGCACCTCCATGACCCACTTGTGAAGGAAGTCTGATGCAATGTGTTTCTTACACATGCATGCAAGCAACACAGTAAAAAAGTGTTTTCACTTAAAGAAAAATAGTTTATTTTTCAGAAGGAGGTTAGGAGGAAGTGATGTGGCAGAATGCAGAATCTCATCCACATAGACAGAGAGAGTGCTTGTTCTTGGGCAAGAACAGCAGCCACAAACAAACTAGATCTACAAGAAGCAAGCAAGCATTATTAAAAAAAAAGTTTTATTCTGGAGAAAAAAGTTTTGTTGAAGGAAGTAGAGGAGGAGGAGGTGGAGTGGCAGAAAAAGCAACAGATAGAAATCTATTTCTGACAAAAGGCCTGTATCTTTCAGTTTACATTGTGCAATTTATTTATTTATTTAAAAGTTTAACTAGGAAGTACATACTGAGCTGAAAACAGCTAGTTTCAGATGTGTCCTGGGGAGAGAGGAGTAGAGATAGCTAACATAGAAACATAGAATTTGACGGCAGATAAGGACCGATTGGCCCACCCAATCTGTGCATTTCTCTACCTAATGGATAAGCTGCAGATCCTAGCTAACCAACAGCCTACTTCTTCCTACCTCCAGCCCCTAGAATTGCCATGCATTCTTGAATTCCACCACTGTTTTGACTTCACAACCTCCTCAGGAAGGCTGTTCCATGCATCCACAACCCTCTCCGTGAAAAATACCTCCTCACATTACCTCTGAGCCGTCCCCTCTCTAGCTTCAAATTGTGCCCCTTGTTCTTGCACACTTCTTTTCTGAAAGGTGCTACCCTCTTGGACTTTGTTGATTCCCTTGAGGTACTTGAAAGTTTCTATCGTGTCCCCTCTCCTCCCTCTCCTCGAGGCTATACATATTTTAAGCTCCTTAAGTCTCTGTTGATATGTCTTCTGGTGCAGACCCTTCCCCATTCTAGTTGCCCTCCTCTGGACTGCCTCCATCCTGTCTATGTCTTTCTGGAGATTGGGTCTCCAGAACACACACAGTACTCCAGATGGGGTCTCACCAACTGTCTGTACATAGGGATAACAACTTCTTGTTTTCTACTGGTGATGCCTCTCCTATGCATCCTAGTATCCCCCCAGCCCTCCTTACTGCTCTCTCACATTGCTTGCCCACCTTTAGGTCATCTGATATGAGTACCCCAGGTCCCTTTCCAGTTTTTGTTGTTGTTAGTATCTCACCCCATTGTGTACTCTTCTCCTGGGTTTTTGTTTCCAGGGGCATCACAGGTGCATTACTTCATACTTCTTAGCATTGAATCTAAGCTGCCATACATTTGACCATTCCTCCAACCTTGCCAAGTCCCTAACAATAAAAATATAACAAGGTAAAATGCAATAATATAGTTTTACAAGCAGAATAATAAATATGATAGGTAGAATATTAAATGAAGGCATCTAGAAAATGACACACACACACTAATATACACAGAAAGGAAAATAACAGAGCAGTAAGAAGTGGGCAAGACTAGAGAATGGAGAAAAGAGGAAGAATTCATGAGCAGTTGCAGTTAGGATGACAAAAGTCAGAAAGAAGAGACTTTGGCGAGGAAGGAGAAGATGCAGAATGAATAAGAAGGGAAGCGGTAAGAAAAGCAGATTGGCCAACAATAGATTTTCTAGAAGGAAAGAGAGAGAAATGGAAAGTACTGTGGAGAGGCAGGAGCAAGAAGGAGGAGGGAAATAATGGATTTGATATGAGTGCCAAAGCAGAATTTGGATAAAAAGACCTGAAGAAGTGACCTGTGTGACCTGAAAGCTTGTGTCTAATTCCATCTTTGTACAAGACACTTGTTGGTCCAATAAAGACATCAAACCTTCCATCATCTCTGATAAAGACACAATGGGAAAGGTGCCTAGCATCAAGAGAGAGAGGAAACAGCTGAGTAAAGAGAAGCTAGCATCTGAAGATAGAGGGATGGCTCAAGGGCAACATCAGGAGTATTTTTTCAAGGACAGGGTGGTTGATGCATGAAATGGCCTTTCTGAGGAGGTTGTGAGGTCAAAAACAGTGGGGAATTCAAGAATGCATGGGACAGACATAAGACAATTCTGGTGGGAGTAGGAAGAAGTAGGCTATTGGTTAACTAGGATCTGCAGCTTATCCAATAGGTAGGAACTGGGCAGACTGGGTGGCCAAGCAGTCCTATCTGCCATCAAAGTCTATGTTTCTATGAGAGCAGTGGTGCCTATAAGAGGGCAATCAAAAGAAAAGCGGCAGAAAGAATGAAAAAAGAGTCAAGTCTGGAAAAGGAGGATTCAGGTGCACTACTGTAGACTAAATCACTGTAGTCAAAAATAGGAAGGATAATTTTTATGACAATTTCTCGGTCTTGCCCAGTATGACCATTTAAACAAAATTTGTTTGGCCCAGTGGTGCAGAGGGTGAGGCATGGATACCTCATCTCGCATCACGCCAGCAACCCAGGTTCGGTAACAGACTCAGGTCATAGGGGAGCCAGCCCAAGGGGAGGGTAACAGGCAGGCTTGAGCAGCTGCAGGCCAGCTCTCCTCTCTCAGGGTTGTGGTCACCTCTCCCATATTTCCTCCAGGTGGAGGTCCGGTGGCTAGGGTAGGCAGGAGGAGGTGGCAAGTTGTGGGAGGGTGTCTTGAGCCACAGCGTGCGCATGCCACATGTGCATGCCCAGCAGAGAATGGGAATGGGTGAAAATGGGGAGAAAATGCAAAAAATCTATATATAAAAAAAATCTGTTCTTGCCTTAAGGCATTGTAGGGATCAGTTACCTTGTGTGTCTTGCCCAGTGTGACCATGTAAAAAAATTGTTTTTGAGGCACCAGTGTGGTGCACAACTGTATGTTGATGCCTCAGTGACATTTCAAAAATGAAGTACATTACAGTGGCAAGTCACTGTTGCCACTACCATGGCAAGTGAGGGTCCGGCACTGCTTTCTCCAGATTTTGCCCCGAATCAACTCTGTCTTGGAGTTGATAATCCTAATTATGAGGGGTGTGGGGGCAAAGAGACACATAGCCCCTGAAAAAATAGTTTCCCGATGGATTTATGCCAACTAAAACTGGTCAACGTAAATCTGTTGCTGTAGTATTGTGTCGAAATAAAGTTTTCACTGCGGTTTCATGGATCCTTGCACAACAACAGTTGCCTTGTGCACCATATAGGTGCAGATGGTCAATTACCTTGTATGTCTTTCCCAGTGTAACCATATAAAAATCAGTTTTGAGGCACCAATGTGGTGCACAATGACAGTTACCTTGTGTGTCTTGCTCAGTATAATCATTTAAAAAAATCTGTTCTTGAAGCACTGTAGGTACAGTGGGCCAGTTACCTGATCAGTCCTGCTCAGTGTGACCATTTTAAAAAATTAGTTTGAGGCACCATAGAGATGCAGAGGGTCAGTTACATTGTGTGTCTTCCTTGTGTGATCATTTAAACAAATCAGTTCTTGAGGCATCCCAGTGGCATGGTGGGTCAGTTACCTTATGTATCTTTCCCAGTGTGCCCATTTAAAATATATGTTCTTGGGGGCACCATAGTGGAGCACAGGGTCACTTATATTGTGCATCTGTTCCAGTGTAACATTTAAAAAAAATCAGTTTGAGGCACCAATGTGGTGCAGAGGATCAGTTACCATGTGAGCCTTGCCCAGTGTGACCATTTAAAAAAAATCAGTTCTTGAGGCATCATAATGGCATGGTGGATCAGGTACCTTATGCACCTTTCCCAGTGTGACCATGTAAACAAATATGTTTTGAGGCACCATAGTGGTGCAGAGGTCACTACATTGTGCATCTTTTCCAGTGTAACATTTTTAGAAGACTCAGTTCTTTGAGGCACTGTAGTGAATGAGCGAGTTAGGTACCTTCGGAGTCTTGCCCAGAGTTACCATTTAAACAAAATCAGTTCTTGAGGCACCATAATGATGAAGAGGGTCAAGTTACCTTGTGCATTTTGCCCAGTGTGACTGTTTAAAACAACAAGTTCTTGAGACACCATAGTGTTGCAGAGGGACAGTTACTTTGTGACTCTTGCCCATGTGACCATTTAAAAATCAGGTCTTGTGGCACCATAGAGATTACAGAGGGTCAGTTACCTTGTGTGTCATTTCCAGCATGACATAAAAAAGTCAGTTCCTTGAGGTGTCACAGTGGTGCAGAGGTCAAGTTACCTTGTACATCTTGCCCTGTATAACCATTTAAAAACAAATAAGGTCTTAAGGCACCATAGTGGTGCAGTCAGTTGCCTTATGACTGTTGCATAGCGTGATCATTTAAAAAATAAGGTCTTGAGGCACAATAGAGATTTCAGAGTCAGTTACCTTGTGTGGTTATTTGAGGCACTGTAGTGGTGCAGAAGTTTAGTTACCTTGTGTGTCTTGCCCTGTGTGATGATTTAAAAATCAGGTCTTGAGGGCACTGTAGTGGTGCAGAGGATCAGTTACCTTGTGTGCTTACCCAGTGTGACCATTTAAAATTTCAGAACACTAGAGACCTGTAACTCCATGTTTTACCAGTGTCTCCATTTAAATGTAACTTCCTTGTTCCCTGCGGTTACTTGAATCCCATCAGTGTCAGTGTTAGGTAATGAAGGCAGCTGGTGAATATCTAGTTAGATGGATTTTCACCTAGTCACTCTCTGCTGCTTGGCCTTAACCGAGAGCAGAGAGGTGATGTTATTAGAACTCTTGCAGCCTCATCAGCTACACAGCTTGCTGAGAGTGTGGGAGTTTAGAATTCTGGGAGTAGTTCAGTTCCAGTGCTCAGAGAATGAGCAGTGAGAAGAGTCAGTTTTCTCACCCTAGTCTGAGGACATCTTTTGCCTGACTTGTGAAGTGATGGAAACCGTCTTCAGGATTTCCCAATGCCCTCATTCCCAGTGGGATGAGGAGGACTGCAATGGATTTGAGGGGCAATCCCTGATCCAACCTAGAACCTTTTTGAAGCTGCCTTTGGTATACAAACTGTGGGTAGATTCTGTTTGAGAGTTACCCAGGGTATGTACCTGCCTTGTTTTCTGTGGGTGACACTCTGATAAAGGGACTCATTCACCCATTTCTGTGAGAATTTTCTCAAGGAGATTGTCTTAAAGTTAGCTGACAACAGTGGATGTCCCAGGTGTGACTAGGCACTTTGTTCAGAACTTTAATTTTATACCCTTGTGATGTTTTCTAATGCTAAAATGTGCTAAACAGTGGAAGAATGCATAATTTCTACTGTTCATTATCTGGTGAGGTGTAAGTCTAAAAGAATGGCTAGGTATAGACGAGGGAAACAAAGGTAGGCAACCCCCATCTGGAGGGACCAGTTCAGCACTTTGGGTTCTGTAAGGGCACCTGTTCTTTCAGCATATGGCCAATGCCTGAAGAGTAAAGTTTACCCTTGTATGTGGGTTTTGCTAGTCTTCAGCCCTAGTGTGCTCCATCATGGCCAGTGTGCCACACTTCTTTCTGTGAAATTCAATGCTGTATTGGAACTGTTCTAAGTTCTGGCCTAATGCCACTTCCAGGGGAATATTGTGTGTTTTCATCATGGCTAGTACCACATTTCCAGATGTCTAATCCTATGTTATATGGGAGGTTCAAGTTTCTGTTTTCTACAGATGTGTTCTGCATTTGTTTTGTGCTTAATGTAAACCTTGGGGGCTCATCTTTGCTTTTGTGTTCCAACTGTGTTTCGGAATAAAAGCCCACTCAAAATCTCAACCTGGTATGGACAATCTAGTTAATGTGTCCTGTGTGGATTTGCTGGATTCCCCTGTCAGAAGTAACAAACCTAGCATAGCCCTCAGCAAAGGTTCTCTCCTCAAGACCTGGGTTTGGTAAAGGTCTGTTTGTGTCTAGTACACACTTTGTGTTTCTCTGTGCATATTTGCTTTGTACCCCACCCCTCTCTTTTCCCTAGTCAGAAAACATATGAGAGGTGTGCTTACTAGTTAAATAAGTTGCCGGTGGGGGTTACATAAATAATTATCACTTTACCATGAGCAAAAGACCAAATGAAGCTTCAATCAGCAGCAATGATGAGGAAAATTCTGATGCTCCTTCTGCTCTGCCAAGAGCAAGTGTCATCTGGAGGAAACAAACTAGATCTGGCCATACTGTTAAACCAATGAATTTAAGCCCATTTTCTAAAACACCAGATATTAAGGTTGCAGCAAATTGAAAACAAAACAAATAAATAAAAAACTTCTTCCTCATCTACCCACCATCTAACATGTTCTGCATCCAGTGCTGGTAGTGGTACTGACAGCAGTAAGAAAAATGACCCAGTTCTTCTGTGAAGCATGTGATGTTGCATCATTGCAAAGACCAATTGATTATTTCATATGCTGAATGGCTCAATGAGCTTCTGGCTAATCTTCATCTAGAAAAATGATAGCTAGCCTTCGTGGCATATTATCTGTGTCTCATAAGAGACAGGATAAGTTCCATGCTTTCTCCTTCCCTAACTCTTAGTTGGTAGGCTATTCATTCACCTTTTCTCCTAGATTTCCCCAGAGTTGGGGTACTTTTGACAATACTCCACTTAATAACAGGTGTATGTAACAGTTATGTACCACAACCTGCCACATGTAGTCTCTATATTCCTGAGAATAGTCCAGATGAGTTTAACCCTTTCTCATTATCCATGGGTTCTCTGAGTGGTGGGGTGGGGAATGGGATGGAGGGTTTGTTATGGGGAGGGGTGGTTTGAGTGGCAGGTTTATGGACGTTGCTTGTTATGACTGGTTCTGTATCATTGTTTCTTGTAATCATCCTTGTGACATTTAATAAAGTATATTGAATTTATAAAGAACTACCCAGTTCCTCAATGGTTATACTGAACTGTGAGGAACCAAGAAAATAAACTAAAACAACACTTAAATAATGTTAACTAATTAACATTAAAGTAATAAACATAAAATAAATGCAGCAGTAAGAATAATATTATAAGAAATGACTTGTAGTCAGTGAAGAATCAGAAGGCGACTGAGAGGAAGTCTCCTGGGCGTCTTTACTTGTCAGGTGGATAAAGAGATCTGATACATTGGTGGAACATTGCAGCTGATAAGAGCAGCAGTTTGATTATGTGGCACGAGCCAATAATAGTTCTATCATTAGCATTAATTTCATTATCTCTGAGTGGCTCTGCTTAGGAGGCTGACTGCAGAGAGTTAGAATTTAGCAGAATACCTGGGGTAGAATAGAAAATCATTTGCTGCAAAAAGCTTGCTTTCCCCCTTTTTGAGAAATGCAGTACAAGTGCATGTTCCAGAACTAAGAATAAGGATGGTACCAATGGCAACTGAGTACCACTCTTGTCAGTACAACAATTCCCAGCAAAGCAACTGTTGTTAGCACAAGTGGTAATGAAATGGAGAAAGACAGTGACCGATTGCTACTGCTCACATTACCACTACTGCCACTACCTCCATTATCTTATTTATTGAAATGTTTCACCAGGAAGGCACACTGAGCAACAAGTCACTCATCTCCTGATGCAACCTGGGGAAGAGAATCTCAGAAGAATTTAACAAGTATAGTACTCCTAGGAATCAGCATGCCAAATCCGAGCCACCACCAACATCCAGCAACACAGGTTAATTCAGATCAAGTACAGCTACCTCCACTTAACACTTGCATTCCAACTAATGACATCAAATTTAAAATGAAACAAATGCTCTCCTTTCTAGATGATAGAAATGGCAGTAACACTAGAGTAATTACTCCACCACATATTCTTCTGCTGTTTTCCCGCCAAATGTGAACGGAAAATCTTTAGCAAAAAAAAGATTCCTCTTTTCATTTTCACATAAGATCTGTGTGCATTGTAAAGTTTGCATTAGTAGAGGATGGCAAACAAGCCATCTAACCACTATTGTTTGTGGAACCATATAAAAATGTCATTGTGAATGTTGTAGTAATTGTTCAGATAGCCCAAGGATAAAGTGGAAGCAAACAACTACGATAGTGCTTGACCGCCAGCCTTTCTCTGTCATTGAAGACACTGGCTTTAAAAGGCTTGTGAAGATACTTGAGCCCAGTTACACTTTTCCCTCTTGTACCACATTTAGCTGTAGTGTTTTACCTTCCATCTGTACTGCAGTAAAATAAAAGATTTGTGAAAAAATAAATGTGCTGAAAATGGTCTTTTCACTTCACTTCTAACATATGGACAAGCACTAGTGATTGTAATGCATACTTGTCCTTAACTCACTGGGTGCAGTTTGCTGGAAATGAACTGCAAGTATAGACTGGGGCTGGATCAGATTCAGACACTTATGGTGCGAATGCATTTAAAACAAACTCTGGTCAGAACCAATACAGCTGCTCAGGGCGGTGAGAGTGATTAAAGGAATGCCCTGTGCTCTCACTGCACTGGAGTCAGCCATATCTTAGGCAGTGGTGGTAACAGTACTGTCTGCGCATGCACAGTTTACCCTGGAGTATGCCATGGCCAAGTTGGCAGCAATGACAGAATTGTGCATGTCGATACCGCGCATGTGCAGTGCGAGTCGGTGGCCATCTTACGATATAGCGGCCATTACTTTTTGCAGTTGTGGAAGAAAAAGTAGTGCCCTGAGAAGAGGGTGTACATGTGTTTCACAGAAGGAAGGGATGCATAAACACAATGACTGGAACTATGCCTGAGCACTGTGGAAGTATGCCAGATAGTCCAGTCACATGCTTCCACAGTGCATTTGCAAAGATGATGGCAATAAGTCTGTGAAGCTCCACCCATGCAGATGTAAAATGGCTCTCTTCCTTGTTGCTGTTTTAAGGGGAATGTACTGCTGCCAATATCAAGCTCAGTGTAAACTCTATGATGAATAACTGGAAGTATGCAGACAAATTCAATCCTAGCATCTCCATACCTGCCATAGCAGGAGAGTCAACACTCAACAAAAATAGCTTACCATGACTTTATGTCATCGGTTTTATTCTGTATTAACATAATTTCAGTGCAGCAGCATCAGGTCATTCCAGAGCAATATCCCTGTGTAGCGGCTGTAGCTAGCATGGTCACTTATGCGTGGCAAAACTTCAAAACAAACTTTCTACTTTTTGATTTGTTACCCCGACCATCACACTTCCTGATGCTTGGAAAAACACATCACTTATGTTTCTATGCAACAATGATGTCATCCTCATCCTAGCATATTTGTGACTGATAATGCTGGAAACATTGAAAGCCATCAGTGATTGAGGTTATGAACATGTTCCCTATTGTTCACACACTATAAATCTTATAGTGTGCAAAACCTTAGATAGTAATAAAACACTCTGTAATGTACTCAGCATTGCACAAAATTATGTGGTCATTTCATTTTCAGTTAAATCAAATGACTGCCTGAACAACTTTCAAAAGGAAACTAATATTCCACAGCATCGCTTGATCTAAGATGTCATGACCAGGTGGAATTCAACATTTTTTATGTTGGAATGACCGCTAGAGCAAAACATGACACTTTATGCAATGGCACCAGGTTGGTGGCAGTACAACTTGAAAGGCAGTGGGGTAAAATAGAAACTCTTGCTGATGTGTTAAGACCATTTGAACAAGCAGCAAAAAATCTGAGTGCTGAATTGTCCTCCCTGAATCAGGTTATGCCCATGGGTTCACATCTTGTTACGTAGAATTGAAGCATTAAACCAAAGAATGGATATCCCTCAAGAGGCTGCTTCCTTGCAAATGTTTTCATTGAAGAACTTCACAGGCATTTCACCAGAGCTTTTGAAGACAAAAATGATGTTCTTGCAACAGTTTTGGCCCTGTTTTCTCAATCTCAATCTCAATCTTTATTTATAAAAGCACCTTTCTTGCGACCAAGGTGCTTGTACATAACAAAACAGATATAATAAATAAATAATCACAATGGAGCAATAAATTAATAAAATCCCATAATTAAAACTCTATGAATTACAGCAACAGCCTAAAATCGGGATATGCTAGATTAAGTAGATAAGTTTTTAGTGGAGTTTTAAAGCCCTGGGCAGTTGGGCAATCTACGCACCCGATGAGGTGGTTTTATATGATAAAGGTGAGTCTGAAAGATTGCCTATCACATGAGAGCTAACAAACCTGAGCCCATGGTCAAATGGACGACAGATGTTGTACCAACCATTGCAAATAGCGACAGTCGCTAAAATACTTAAAGGGAACATTGTTTAACCAGGAGTAGCACACTAAGCTGAAGCTTGTTTCCAGATGTGACCTGGAAGCTAAGGAAGTTAAGTAACTTGCTCAGGATCACATAGTATGCACCTAGGAGGCTGTGGGATTCAAACCCAGGTCTCAGATCTGCAGCTCAGAGCCTTAAGCCACTGAGCTATACTGCCGCCAGCTATACTTAACAAAACACACATAAATAATTTTTATGCAGGGGCGACCCTCCCAAGTTAAATAATCAACTCTGAGTGGGGTGCAGACTATTGGGCCAGTTATTGGATCATGAGAAAAAAAGATTTTCTGCCTATAGCGGACCCAAACCGGGTCTGCTTGCATTGCAAGCGGTGGTGTACACCACTCGCTATACAAGCAACTTGGTGGGAATTGGCCACGATGGATGCTATATCCTGCAATAGTGAGTACAGTTCCTTGCTATACTCACTGTACAGGATATAGCGACGTATTGCACCACTCACTGTCTTGTAGAGTGCTATTATTGAGTCACTCAAAAGTGCAGCGCTCAATAATCAACGCTCTACATGGGTGCTACCGATGAGGTTGAGAATTCCACAGGGTCAGGGCTGCAAAACCAAAGATCGAGCCCCAGATGTCTTCAAGCGAACCCTGGGAATCTCTAGCAATCCCTCATCAGTGAATTGGAGAGGGTGGGGAGTAAGGGCAATGGAGATCTTTCAAGTAGCTAGGTCCCTGATCGTGTAGGGCTTTATAGGTCAGCAAACCGACCTTGAAGGTGAGCCACCACTGAACTAGCTGCCAGTGCCATCTGCAGAGCACAGGTGTTATATGACTGGTCCTAGAAGTACCAGTCAATAGCCTAGCGCCACATTCTGCACCAGCTGCAGGTGGCAGATAGCAACCCCTGGTAGCCCTAGGTAAAGGGCATTGCAGTTGTCAAGGCAGGAGGTAATGAGAGCGTGAGCCAGCGTTTGAAGATCTTCAGGAGGAACCAGATGTTTCACCGGGCAATATTACTCAGGTGGTAAAAGAGGTTTTGATGACTGCTGGCACCTGAGACTTAAGAGTCAGGCCATCATCAAAAATAATGCCCAGGTTCTGCACTTGGCCTGAGGTAGTCAGTTGAAAGCCCCCAAGCCATAGTCCAGATAATCTGGGTCTGCAACCAACACCTCAGTTTTAACCAGGTTCAACCACAGCCAACTCGCACTCATCCAATCCTGGATCTTGGCTAGACAGTTGTTAAATACGAGAGAGACACATCCTGACTGGGTACAAAGATCATGTACAGCTGAGCATCATCTGTGTAGCAGTGACAGCTCAGACCATACCACTAATAATATCTCCTAATGGCAGCATGTACACTGCAAACAACATGGGTGAAAAAATGGGGCCCTGCAGCACCCCTCAAAATAGGTGGAGAGAGGCCGAGGAATAAATCCCAGACACTGCTCTGAGTCCTACCCTCGAGGAAAGATTGAAACCATCTGAGGACCATACCAGACAGTCCACAGGTGACCATGAGGTGCTCCAACAACACACCATGGTCACAGTGTCAAATGCTGCACAGAGATCAAGGAGGACCAAGATGGAATGGGTCTTCTGATCTCTTGATGCTAGGAAGTCATTTACTACCTGGACAAGGGCTGTCTTAGTACTCTCTCTTCCTAAATCCTGACTGGAAGAATCATTGACATCTTGGCTGGTCAAATGATCATCCAGTTGTGACACAACCACCTTCTCAATAACCTTGCCCACAAAGGGTAGGTTAGAGATAGGTCTGTAGTTCGCCAGACAGTCCAGGTCAAGGGAGGGCTTTTTAAGAAGGGCCGAACAACTGCCTCCTTCAGGGAATCAGGAAAGATCCCCTCTCCAATGACCTCCAGACTATCTCTGCTAGGACTGGGCGATCTTATCCACTCATCATAGCAGAAGGCATGTAGGGCCATATCCAAACTACAGCTTGTTGGTCGCAGCCTCTGGATGAACATCACAATGTTTCTGATGGTGGGTCAGCTAAAGTCAGACCAGGTAAACTGGGTGCCGGCATCTCCTGCTGACCACCGCAGTTTCCATTAGAGGAGACGGATCTGATTGTGGCACTCTTATCTGTGTAGAACTGAGCAAACTCATCACACCATTCTTGTGAAAAAGCTCCCCAGACTGAGACAGATTGGATTGCACAATCTGTCCACAGTCAGAAGAACTGAGCTGGTGGGTTCTGCAGCAGCCATCTCCCTGGACAGGAATTCTGCCTTCTTACGGGTGATTGCTGATTGATACACCACATAATGGTCCATCAGTCTAAGTCTGTCACACTCCAGGCCTGATTTCTGCCAGCTCCACTCTAGCCTTCATCCACTGTCATCAACTCCTTCAAGGTCTCATCAAACCAGGGAGACCTTGAATGGAGAAGTAGCGAACACTAACAAGTGCTACGAAATCTAGGGCAGCTACCACCACCTTATTATAAGCAAGTACTAGATGTCACAAGCACTCAGCAGGTCAGGCCCTCTGCTCCCCACAGTGCCAACATCTGAGCGCAATAGTGTGAACAGGTAACAGATAGGGTAACCCTCCTGTCTGCTTGTTGGTCTGAATCACCTTTTGTCTCAAGTTCTGGGGGATTCAAACTGTGAACCTTATGCTAGTGCACCCAAATAAATGTACAGGCTCAAATAATATTCTCTTTGGGGATGCAATATATCTTTAGCCTAAGGGCACCTAACCAGGTGTCCAAAATGAACCCTTTAAAACTCTATAAAAGACCTTAGGTATATTCTTACCTTTTCCAGTTTAGTAACACCATCAATCTTTTGAACAGTTGTCAAACTTAGCCATGTATACATCACATGCATAAAGAACTTGGAAGGCATACAGGAAGTCTCTTGAAGCGAAGATTTTACTAAAGATGATAAAAATATGAAAATGTAAACACAGAACAATATATCAAAAAGCATACAATCACTTAAAAGAACAAGGATAAAGTACAAAGCATAAACTCCTACCACAATACAATTAGACTTATTCTATCTAATGTATTACCTCTGTAGAGTGCTTAAGTTAGATCAAAGATCTTGTTTCTTAAGAGTCCAAAAGATATGTCGACAAACCATTCAGACACAGTATTAGTTTAAACTGTGTCTCTCCACACCCTTCTATGAGTCATCTAGCTCCTCCTCCTAGAATATAAAAAATACAAACATGAAGTCCTATCAGGAGGTATTTTAAATAAGGTGACATCAGCAAAAACTCATTTCCCAAATTATAAGTCTTTGATTTCCCAGTTCCTTCTCCCAAGGCATTTCAGAGGTTTTGTAGCTTTTTTTTTTTTTTTTTAGTTGTTTAACCAGGAGTAGCACACTAAGCTGAAAGCTTTTTACAGGAGTGACCTGGGAGCACAGGGAAGTTAAGTAACTTGCTCAGAGTCACACAGTATGCAAGTGGAAGCTGTGGGATTCAAACCAGGTCTGATTTGCTGGATGTCACCAGATTTGCAGTTCACAGCCTTTTAACACCAGTTGGTATTAAATGTTCTACCTCTTCAGACATCATAAAAGTTTATGATTTTCATCCTCTAGCAGACTCATAAAGTCCCATTTCGTTTCCACTTGAAGAAGCAACAGGTCATAAAAGGCCATAAAATGCAATATCTCAAGGAAGTTAATTATATTACAGAGATCTCCTGGTTTAATATATATATCCTGTAATTTCACTGACACGGAGGCGCCATGGAAGCACTGTGACAATCACACACTATATTTCTATATTACAAATATCATCCAACGATCATAACCAGCTGGTCAGCGTCACACTAGATTCCCCAGATTCAAGCATTCACTTAGTATACCCGATAGATCCAGCACTGCTATGGGCATCTGGGGTAACACCCTCAAAGGACGTGCGGAGCACCTCCATAGGGACAGGCCTACTGGGAACCACAAATGAACCCAGTGGTGTGATGGTCAGACCACCCAACTGATTCCACCACCAAGTTGGATATCTCTATCCCTGGAGGAACACCAAGCCCAATGAATGACCACCTATGGGTCAAGGAGGTAACAACCTATGTAAGGCCCAGCAAATTCATTAGCTAGAGGAAGTCTCGACCAAATTGTGAGAGTTCGTCATCAACCCAGGCATTGAAATCCCCTGGATCAGCCATCGGGGGATCCCAATGTCAGGTCGACATTGAAGTCCGCTAATTCCTAGAGGAAAACCTTCCATCTAGTGGTGGACAGTAGATGAAAAATCCTGCACCTACACCTCACCCATGATACGTCCAAAGGTTGGTGACCCCTGCTGGAACTTCCACAAGGTTTAGTTCTGATCTAAAGTAGGGCTGAAAGTTTGGTTAGCTCATGCACTAAAAAGATCAGACCGTGTTCATGCTTGCCGTGCATTGTGAACATTTATAGAAAAGCACGAACTTTGGTTCGACTGTTTGCCCAGTCAAGTTTTTTTTTTCCCTATACCTCTGTCACACATGCTCAGTTGTGGCAGCCCCCATAATATCATGTGGTGCAGGATATGGAGAGTCAGGAGACTGAGTCCTTGCATGTAGTCAACCAATAAGGACTTTAATGATTTGTCCATGACTCAATTTCTCCGAGTCTCCGCCTCTACCTTGCAGAACTGGGAGCAACAGCAGTGGCAATTGGTGGAGCAAGTCAGAAAACATGTGGGTGGGAAACTGATAACTAAGACTACAACTACACCAAGGCAGTTTCTTCAGTTTGTGAGGAGACAGAGTGAGAGGTGGTGACAAGCGAGAGCACTGAGAGTGAGAGAGCTTGCTACTAACTGAATCGTGAGTCGTGGCAGGCGACGTTGTTTCACTGATTTTTTTTTTTTGCCTTAAAGTACTCGACTTGATGCAGCAAGCAGTGCTGTATTTAACTGTTAGGAGAAAATATCCCTGTGTCTTACCACTTAAAGTACTTCGACTCGACACAGCAAGCAGTGCTGTATTTAACTGTTACGGAGAAAATATTCCTGTGTCTTACCACTTAAAGTACTTGACTCGATGCAGCAAGCAGTGCTGTATTTACCTGTTAGGGAGAAAATATCCTGTTTCTTACTAAAAGTACTTGACTCGACGCAGCCATAAGTGGTAAAAGACAGCAGCACTGCTCAGGCAATCCAAGCAACTGTAACAACAGTAATGGAAAATTCAAGACGTTGCAGGAGTAACCCGTTGTGGTACTCAGAGGATGAGCACAAGGGCCATAATAGTGCTGCAGCCAGTTTTAGTAAGCAGAGTGATGGTTGATGATGATGAGGAGGAGAAGATCAATGAGAGTGAGGCAGAAATCAGTGGAACAGATCCTGAGTTTGTAGTAGATAAGGCAGCAGTCAGTATGTCAAGTAGCAGTAGCTCTGGGGAGTGAGATGAAAAGGAGGAATACAGAGGCAGAAAAGAACAAAATGAGTTCTCAGAAGGATGGCTGTGGTGCTAAAAAGACATTAATGATAGTGGGGCATAACTGGAAGTCAGACACCTACACATGCAGAGGAACAACAGAGGACAGAAGATGGACAGGTTTCACGAGGGAAGAAAGAGATGCAGTTCATCCAGTCAGAGGTTGTGCATCTTCAAAATTATATGCAGATGGCCATCGAAAGACCTCAAAGAGATAGTGGAAGTAGTAGTGGCTGTGGTGCTGGCAGTGGTAGTAATGAACCTATTCTCCTATAAGCAGCAGTGCAACAAAATCTGTAGAAATCTGTTGTGTGGGATTTTTTCACACAAGATAAATCATCTGGCAGCCATGTGGTTTGCAAATTATGCAAAACAAAATTAAGTCATGGTAAAGTGGGTACTCGACTAGGAACATCAACAATGATAAGACATATGAACAAGTCTCACATTTATCAGTATCAAAAAGCACAAAAGGAGCACACACAGGTTGTTGCACTTCTGCACTCAGCTGAGGAGGATGAGATAATGGATGTTTACCAGAGCAATAAAGTAACTGATGTGAGGTGGAGGATGATGAAAGTCTTCCTTCCAGTCAAAGCACAGCATCCTCAATTTCGTTTCTTTACCCTCTGAGTCCACCACCACAGCCCAACGAGTCATATACCATCCATGGCCACAACATTCACCCTCATTGTAGTAAAGGTCAACAAGCAGCCCAGAAAATAAGGTGATAGCAAGCATCAAATTTCTTTGAAAGACTGCTTTGAGTGGTCACAGAAATATAAGCCCAACAGGCCTGAGGCTGAGGCGATTGACAAAGGCAATTGGGAGATGATAGCCACTGACTAGCTCCCATTCTCGTTTGTGGCTAACCCAGGTTTTAAAGCATTCATGGAAATCGCTGTGCCAAAGTATCAGGTCCCCAGCCAGACATATTTCTCCAGTGTTGCCATTCCAGACTTGTATGATGCTGTTTGAAAAGGCGTGTCTGATGCTCTGAAAGGTTCAGTGGGTAAAAAAATTCATGTCATGACAGATATGTGGACCAGTGGTCAGACGACTGACTATATGGCTGTGACTGGTCATTGGGTAAACTTTCTCTCCTCCTCCTCATCATCATCATCATGTAGTGGCACTGGTGGCGGCAGCAGCAGCAAAGCAAGTGACTTTCACAGTTCAAAGGCAGGCAGCTTTATGTATTTGTGGTTTTGAAAAGACCACAAAGTGGAACATCTTCTGGAGGGCCTTGAAGAAAAGTTTGCTGAGTGGCTGACTCCAAAGTCCTTGCAACCAGGGTTTATAGTGTCTGACAATACTTCTAATATTGTGAAAGCAGTAAGACTTGATAGGTTTACACACATACCGTGCTTTGCACACACCATTAACTTGGTGGTAAAGACTTTATCAGTGAGGACCAAAATGTGCAGAACTTGATTGCAGCTGCCTGCACTGTGTGCACCGACTTTAACCATTATGTGAAAGCCGAAGTTGTTGCGGCAGATTCAGATTGAAAACAGCCTCCATCTCCACCAGATGATACAGGAAGTTCCAACCCAGTGGAATTCCACTTACTATATTATTTTTATTTATTTTATTATTTATTTCAATCTAGGATTACAATACCTTTGAGCCGAGGCTCTTTACAAGGTTCCACGTCAGCGTGTGCAACAGTCATCATTTTTAGTTACAAACATATAGTCATTGACTTACAGACATGTAATAACTCAGTACAAAGACTTGAGTGAGCTATGAGCAAGGCAAGGGAAGGGGGTGGGGATGGGGAAGTGAGGGTAGGAGATCGGGAAGGAGGTGCAGGGGCTAAGGGGAGTATGGGAGGTGGTTGGGGCAGGGGCAGGAGTGGAGATACAGGGAGGAGGTGGGCGAGGTGGGAGACAGTGCAGCCAGGGGCCTTGTTGGGGAATATGACAGGTAAGGTGCTAGGGTGCAAGACGATTGCAAGTGCAGGGTGCTGTGGCATTTGCAGCTGGAATGGTGGAAATGTTAAGATGAGCAATCACAGGATACAAGCAGTGAGAGAAGCAGCTTGGACTTGAAGAGGCCGAGTGTTGGAGCGGTTGCTATGTCGCTGCCAAGAGAGCTGAGCCAGTTGGATGCCCGATAGGTGAATGATCTTTGTCCTTGGGTCATGTGACATCGTGAGATGTGTAGTAGATGGAACTGGATCTCCATGTAGTGACGTTCCTATGTCTAGGCTTAAGGAGGCACAGACACCAGGTGGGGCAAGCCCCATTATAATTTTCTTGGTCATGATGCAGGTTTGGTATTTTATGTGTTTGTCCAGTTGAAGCCATCCAGATTGGGAATAAAGGTCATATGTGTGGAGTACGGTGATGTGAGCCAGTGATGAGATGACAGGCTTTATTCAGGAGGTCGTGATATGTTTGAGAGCAGTGGTAGTTGCAGAACCATATATAATAAGACCATAGTCTATGATGCTGACGATGGAGCTTTGAATGGTCACTGACAGTGCTTCTGGGGTTAGGTGTTTCCTGTGCCGGAATAATATGCCTAACCTCGCATTGGCAGACTTTACAACATTGCTGATATGGACAGTGTATGAGAGGTGGGGATCAAGGGTGATGCTGAGGTACTTGAACAATTGTGTTTGCTCTAGGATGGCTCCTTGTTTGGTTGCAGTGGAGAGGTGGAGTTGTTTGTTTTGTTGTGGGGCTGCAGAAGACCATAGACTTGTTTTTACTGATTGAGAAGCAGTTTATGATTTAGGAACCAGGATTCAATGGAGGAAAGGCCTGCTGAAGTTTATTTTGTAATTGGATTGGATCAGGGTCCGAGGTGAGGATCACAGCATCGTCGGTAGAGAATTATTTGTTCTGGGCAGGTGTCAGTAGTGAGTTTAAGAATAGGCTGAATAGGAGATGTCCCAGAATGGAGCCTTGGGGACTACCGAGTGAACCAGTCTAGGGTCCGAGAGTGTATCAGTGATTCTTACTGTTTGGGACCGTTCTTCAAGGTAGCTATTAAACCAGCCAGTGGAGTCGGTTGACAGCCCAGTGTTCTGAAGCTGGACAAGCAGGAGGTGGTGATTGACGGTGTCTAAAGCTTTAGTTAAGTCAATGTAGATTGAGCCTAGTAGTTCACCAGAGTCAAGTGCATTGTGGATTGCGCGCGTGTATTCAAGTAGGGCTGTTGAGGTGCTATGACCTTTATGGAACCCGTGTTGTTGCTTGCACAGGATGTTGTACGATCCAGGTATTCTGTGAGCTGGTCCGAGACGATATGTTCTACTGCCTTGGAGAGTGGGGTAGTAGGGAGATAGGTCTGTAGTTATTGTGGGCAGTTTTGTCACCACTTTTATGGATTGGGGTGACAGTGGCAGATTTCCATCTGCCTGGGAACTGGCTAAGGCTGAGAATGCCTGAATAACAGAAAGCCATTCATCAATATGCAGTCCAACATGGCATTGGGAAAGGAGATGTGAATATCAGCCCCAATCACTGGTGTCTGATGGAGAATCTTTGTTGTATCCTTAAACCTTTTGAGGAGGCTACCCGAGTGGTGAGCTCTGATGGTGCCGGACTAAGTCAGATCCTACCCTTAATTTCACTCATCAGGATGAGACTGCAGTGTCTCGAGTCACAGTTCTTTGATAATGATGACATCAATGCTGCATCCCTTGTTGAAAAAATTATACAAACCTTCCTGGGTGACGACGGATTGTAAATATGTGCAAAAGCTGAACATTACATTTGGCCACACTTCTTGACCCTCGGTTTAAGGATACAATTGAGACATTCTTCAAACCACATGACTTTAAAGACCTGGAACACTATCATGAACTGTTAATTGAGAAAGTGTCAACACGATAGTTGAGAAAAGTAGTACATCATCAGTGCCCTTTGGCTACATTCAAATTCTGAACAAAATCTGATGGAGAGGGAGTGAGCACAGTCTGCTGTTGCTGCTGCTGCCACCACTACTGATGTTTTAGCTCATCAAACACAAACCAGAACTGCTGCTACACCACAAGAGGACAAACCACTGTGGGACATGCTGTCAGACTTTGGTCTAATAAAGACAGCTGGGAAGGCTCTGCCAGCAATAGTGGTACCAGAAGTCCCTGCTGCAAAAAATGGTTAAGGATTATATGGAGGAGACTGTACATCTCACTGCAGGTGATGAACCATTGCTTTATTAGCAACAGAAAAAATTGATCTGGCCTTCTTTAACTGAGATCGCAATTGAATACTCTCAGTTGCCCACCTGCCAGCACATATTCAGAGAGAATTTTAGTGCTGCTGGGGCAATAGTGAATGACAAAAGAACATGTCTTTCCATGAAGAATGTAGAGAGCCTCACTTTTTAAAATGAACCTGCCTCAATTCAAAATCATAAATCGTCCTAAATTTATGCAGGTTGACAGCACACAGATGGCATCATGCCATGCTGATGACGACGACGACATGATGGTGAAGGATCTGTTGCCACTAGTAGCCACTAGCCTTTTCAGATGTCTTTCCCTACACTGGTGGGTCTCCCTGTCTCCTCCTCATCCTCGAGTTCCATTAATTTCAGGAACAAACAGCCATTGCTGGTTCTCATGTGCCACTAAGGCCCAATCTGACTAGCACCAGAAACTGAAGGACCACTGCATATGGCAGTTCTTCCGAAATAACCAGAAATGACTACACATTGTCACACAGCTCTTCATTTGTTTTATTAGATTTTTATTAGAAAATACACAGTCAATGAATACTTATTACTGGCTGTTAACAAACAAAAACATTAATAGATTAAATAAATAATAAATAACTGTTCTTCTGGTTCATTTCAGATGGGAATTTAATTTAAAAATGTTTTTTTTTTTGCTGTAAAATGTCAACTTTACAATACATTCCTAATTTCAGTGTTGAACCCAAGGACATCCAATGTTTTGATCTGAAGGAACCATTCACCAGATAGAAACTGTTTTCATCATAACCTGTAAAATGAAAAAAAAAAAGATTTTACAAAGTGCTGTTCCCACATGCACTCATAACAATAAAAAAAATCACTGATCTTACCCTAGCTCCGTCCAAAACTCCAAGCCCTCAAACCCCTGGGACACTCCCTCTTACAAATACAATTTGCCCTCCATTGTTAGACACCAAACCATGCACGTAACCTGGCATCATAAAGCCTGTTTGCAGATGGTATACTGTTATGGGTTTTTCAATTATTTTGAGTAAAGATGAGGAAGGGCAGATGTTTGGGAGGGTGGGACAAATGAAGTAATATTGACATAGTTATCTATGGGAGGTATAGGATCAGGGCAGGAGAGTGTACTAGAGGAAAGGAGAACATGATGGTGGGTAATGTATTACTAACTTTGACAGTTACTCAGAATAACAGAAAGCCCCATACTAATAACTACACAGACAAAGTTTAAAGTAGAAACATAATTTAATCCGCACAATGTGGTAAAGCAAAGCATACACACTGCCCCAGCGGCGTCGGCACCATGCCTTCCTCGAGGGGGCACTGAGGAAGGTAAGGTACAGAAGTGTTGGGGCAGTGTGGCGCTTGCTTTATCACATTGTGTGGATTAAATACATTTTGTACTGTAAACTTTGTCTGTGTACTTATTTGGTACTAAAGCAGTTGAAGCTATAGGTACCACGGGCACCAGTTATTTTGAACTGGGCTCTATTAGTACCTGAGTCTAACAGTGGGGAAGATTTAAAATTATTGTAACAGGGTGTAGCTCAGCGGGTTAACCCTTTGGGCTGTCTGTAACCAGATTTAAAGAGCTAAAGTTGTCAGGGATAATACACGAGTCAAATATCATGCCTGACCTTTACTTGTTAAATCTGTTTCAACACTAGTATTTTTAAGCATCTGCTGGGTAACCATGTGATTCTAAAATACATAAGCAGTAAACACATTCCACCTGGTTCTACTTAACTAGAAAAAATCCACATGTTTTATTTTGCATGTTTGGAAATATACATGTAATACTAAGATTCTAACTTTAAGAATGAAGTTTTGCAAAGCTTTGAAAGCACTGAGACAGAATCTCAAGCACCAAAGCTTTGCAATACTTAATTGTATTTATACCATAAACATTCTTAGTACTACATGTACTTTCCCAAACAAAAACAATACTTCTGTGGATTTCTTAATTAAGTAGAACCATGTAATTTTTTTGTGTTATATATTATAGAACTTTGTTATACCATGTAGAACCTGGTTTTACTTAGTAGAACTTGTTTTTTACATAGCAGAACTAGTTTTATTTGGTAGAACCTGGTTCTACTTGGTAGAACCTAGTTTTACTTAGTAGAACTTGATTATACATGGTAGAACCCAATTCTACTGGGTTCTACCTGGTTCTTTTTGGGTTCTACTCATAAAGTTGCAAGGTAGAACTTTTGGGGTACACACAGCCCTAATCTAAAGCAGATGGCTACACCCCTCCTACAATCCATCCTCAGGCAGTGTATTACTGAGTACCCAGCTGGAATCGCTGAAGCCAACACAGGACCAGCATTTTCATCCAACCAGGTCTCGGACATGCAAGCCAGATCTGATGATCTAACAAGATCTGTTATTAAAGCAGTCTTGTTCTTAATAGACGTGGCATTGCATAACACCACTCAAGTACGATGAGTGACTAAGGAAGACTGCTTTCTTGCCTAAAGAAGGCAGGAACCCTTGGGTATGGAAAACAAGTAGGGAGGACCCTTTCCTGGATCCATTTTGCTCCACGGTGTCTCCTTGTTCCCACTATCCCAATCCTGCCAGTCCTTTCCATTCCCCGCCCTCCTCCTAACTATCCCCAGAGCCTGACACCACTGGGGACAGTGAAGGAACAATTAAAGGATGGAGGTCCCTGAGCTTGAGGGGGAATAATGCCTGACTGTCACTGCACCTTCCCAGCACATATTTAGCATGCAGCAACATATCCAATAAATACGAATTAACCCCCAATCCCCAACAAAATACGAAACAAAAAGAAAAACAAAATAACAAAAAAAATATTACAACCAAAAACAGCAATCAAACAGCAATAGTGCACAAATTTGTTATTGTCCAATAATACTAGTATCAAGAATAACAAAAACATATTTAACAGAGTCCATAGAGCCATGCTATAACTTTAATGAAAATCTGAGACTGGAAAAAGAAGGGAAGGGAGTCTCACCACCTAACCATAATGTTCTATGTAGATGGATGTAGCCCTCTCACTGCCACATCATTATGCCTCTCAAAATGCTGAAGCAAAAGAAGGAGCCCTCTCACTGCCTTCTAGAAGATATAAACAAGGATCTATGTAACCCCTGCAAATGGGGGTTCCCAAAAGACTTCCAGGAGCTTGCTTGAATGCTCCAAGCCTGAATGGTGTTTGGCATTTAAGCCATTTATCAGTGAGTGTTTTTAGAGCCTCTGGTACTGTCTCTTTAAGAGATGTCTGCTTGCAGACATAATTAGTTTGTATGGGGGACTGTGTGCTTCTCTGTTTGAGTACCACTCGAGCTGCTGCCACTTCACTCCATTTTGCAGTCACTAGGAGTGCAAGGGCACCTATCTGAAAGATGTAACTGTTTGCCAGAAACCATTTAGAGTAATAATGAAATTACAGTTTGTCTAACCTGCTTTCTTTGCAGTCAGAACTGTGTCTGCCTAGTTCCCCATTCTGGTTTTGAGCTGCTGAACTGGACCAATCAGTGTGGGGTAAGCTAGCTCTAAAATGGTGCCTTGGACGAATCAGAACTTGGACTCATAATCTGAGCCAGCCACCAGAGGATTGTGTGGGCAGTGACTCTGGGAGATGTAGTTTAGACTTGCCTTTTGGACCAACAGGAGCAGTCTATTGTGAGTGACAGCCAATCCAGTCAAGAACTGGAGGAACTCAAAGGAAGTGCCCGGTTTGTCTGTTGGAGTTTCAGTTTTAGCTTTGGCAGTGAAGAAGGAAGGAACCCTGTGCTCCTTCAGTGCACAGTTTTAGTCAAAAACATGTGTAAGGTCCAGAGTTCCGGTCTGCAGCTTGTTAGGACTGAATCCGTCCTGTGAAGAGAATCAAAGGATATCTGAAGAGTAGAAACCAGGCTCACCCTGTAGAAGACTGGAGGAATTGCTGAAAATTGCACTCGGTCTGTCAGGAACTGAATCTGCTGTGTGTTCTCCCGGGTATTGTGTAGTAATTGCGATCGGGATATGGATGCAGCCTGCCTGGTATAGTGCTTTCTTTGCCATATAAATGTGTGAGGAGGTTTGTGTACCTCAAGTGAATCCTGCTGCCATTGTGTGACTTTTGCCTGTGGCTGTTTACCATATAACTGTGTGAGGAGTCTCTTGGAGCTCAAGAGTAGCCCTGCTGACATTGAAGGACCCTATCTTATTTGGAGGTCGGAGTACTACTTCAGGGTCGCTCCCTGTTGAATTGCCACATTAAATCCAAATGGAATTACTGTACTGCTGACTGTTTAATTTTCCTTTTTCTGTGTGAAAGGGCCCCTACCAGCTGCCACGGTTTGGACTAGCCACTAGGGCTTGGGTACCCAGGGACAGTAACTGATAGGGATAGGCCTGTGCACAGAGCCATAAGTAGATGAGTAGAGTGATAAGCTAATTAACCTGATTTCCCCTGTCCTTGTTATATCCCTAAATAAATCAGAGCTGCTTGTTTCAGCAAAGTTATACTGCCTGAGGTATTTGTCTATGTTAAAGTACTGTACTGTGATTGTTGCACTGTATCTTATTTCACAGGAGGTCCCAGTGCGGAACCAGTCCTGGGGGTAAGTGTATACTGTGAAGGTAATTCTGATATATTGTGTGGGCCACTAGTGGGAAGAAAGGGGTTGCAGTGTCCCAGAGGGCTGTGACCAAGTTAGTTTAACTATTGCAAACCCTGACCTCTGGGTGGAGGCACTAGCCATTGGATCCAGGCCCTCAACCTGTTAGTGGCAAATCAGGCAGGGGTAGTAGCCCTGGGATAGCGCCATCTAGGGGTTACATCTATAAACACCGGACAACCCAGACGTCAGGAAAAGCACCATCAGCTCCTCGCAAAACAAATCACAATTTAACAGTTTTACCAGTCATGAAAAATTAGGTGCACAAGTGTCTCCTCAATGGTCTAAATGCCAGACCTGAAACTCACCTCCAGGAAGGCACCAGAGCACAGCTAATTCCCCACATAAGCTACGGAGCTAACCAACCCCGTCAGGCAGATCCTCACAGCTCCAGGAGCTCTGGTAAATGCCCACCCTCACTTCTGACCACCCCAGGGGAAAACAGTCACACCGCACACCCACCTCAGGATGAACCTAGCTGGCTAGTCCGCATCCAAACTGCTTAGGGATCCTTTACAACTTGGGTCCATTCCAAATGGAAATTGCTTCAGAAGCGACCTGATAACCCAGTTCTAATGGTGGCCTCCTATTCCACTCCAGGCTGATGTTAAGAATTTAAGGTGTCAGGCAGATCCCACCAAGCATGACCAGTTTGCAGCCTTTACCCTCAGACACAGTCCAGGCTCAAATCAATAACTGCTCCTGTAGTCAGGCTCCACCACTGCCTGCTCTTTCTCCTAACTCCCAGGGTTGGATAACTCTTATTCCTTCAAAATGTATACTTGGATCGCAACTCTCAGCTCTCAGTCCATAGTCTATAAATGAACAAATGGATGCAGTCTGCAAATGAAAATGCAAAACGTAGGCTGCAAACAAGTGAAACAGTGCAGAAGAATGCAGCTTGCAGCCCTCAACTCACCAGTGCAAGGATGCAACTCACAACTCACAATCTACAAATCTGTAAATGAACGCATATGCAAACAACGCCGGTGCAGGCAGGCCCAATAAAATGGCCCAATGGAATAGGACCACTGGGAAACACCAGGCAACACAATACTAATAGCAGTGCATAAATAATAACTGGCACAAGAACTACCACTGCTTGACTCATCACTCAAAACAAAATGAAATCCCCAACGAAATGAAATCCACAGCTTAAAAATAACTGCTTAAAATTAGTACTGCTGCTGCAGAGCTAAAACAACAACTTTAAGAGTCTGTCCTATCAAAGGAAGTTGCAAGAGCTTTTAAAATACACTTAGTAAAGGAGGTTCAGTATGTTAAAGACGTTATGCCAGATTTCTATATATGGAAGGTCAGCCTGATCATATTAATGAGTCTGACTCAATGAAAATGATGAAAGTGGCAGCACTGGATTTGTCAATGCACATGCAGATGGTGATACCACTAGAACTTCAAATACACACAATCTTAAGAAACATAGAAACATAGACTTTGACGGCAGATAATTACAGCTTGGCCCACCCAGTCTGCCCATTTCCCTACCTATTGGATAAGTTGCAGATCCTAGTTAACCAACAGTCTCGTCCTTCTACCACCACCAGAAATGCCTTATGCTGGCCGGTGGCGCAGAGGATTGAGGCGCTGGATGCCACACTCCTAATCATGCCAGCGACCCGGGTTGAGAATGGACTCAGGTGCCGTGGGCTGGCAGGGGAAGGAGAGGATTGAGCATCCAAAGGACATCTCTCCTCTCCTGAGGAGGGCTATGGGTAGCTCCACTCTGTAGTGGCCCCTGGTGGAGACCAGGGTACTACACATAACAGCACAGGAGGGACTAAAAGAAAGCCGGAAAACAGCTTCTGAGCCACTGGATGATGGCCGTCATTCTCCATGTCCCCTGGTACCTCCGAGAGCCTCTTCCACAGCAGCAGCACCCCCCAAACCATGGCAAAATAGTGTGCTGGGCTTCCTGCCATCCGGTGCCTTCCCCTGGAGGAGGGGACCTGCCCAGCGACGGATATGCCAGGACAACTTGGGGTCAGTTGCGATGTGTGGGTGAGAGGAGAGCTCCAGAAGAGGACTGCTGGGGCATGGAGCACTGGCGGCCCAAAGGAGAGGCGGATGCCAGAGTGTGGGAGGAAGGTAAAAGATCGCACACAAAAAACAAAAATGCCTTATGTCTGTCCCACTAATTCTTGAAAACCAGTTTTTGACCCCATGACCTCCTCAAGAAGGCTTTTCATGCTCCACCACCATCTCCCTGAAAAATACTTCCTCATGTTGCCCTGAGCCATCCCTCTCTATCTTCAAATTGTGCCTACTTGTTCTTGCACATCTCTTTTTCTGAAATATGCTACCTTGTTGGACTTTGATTCCTTGAGGTACTCAAAGTTTCTATCATGTATCCCCTCTCTCCTTTCCTCGAGGATATCGTATTAAGCTCCTTTACTCTCTCTTCGTTTGGTTTCTGGGCGGACCCTGCACCATTTTAGTTGCCCTCCTCTGAACTGCCTCCATCCTGTCTATGACCTTGCAGAGATGGGGTCTCCAGAACTGACGCAGTACTCTAGATGGGGTCTCACCAACTCTCTGTACAGAGAGATAACAACCGCCTGTTTTCTACTTGTGATGCCTCTCCTATAATTCCCAGTATCCCATAGCCCTCCTTACTGCCTTCTCACATTGTTTACCTACCTTTTGGTCATCTGTTATGGCTACCCCCAGGTCCCTTTCCATTTTGTTGTTTGTAAACTCCACCCCTGATTGTGTACTCTTCCCTGGGTTTTGTTTCCCAGGTGCATTACTTGCACTTCTGTGCATTGAATCTAAGCTGCAATACTTTTGACCATTCCTCCAACCTTGCCAAGTCCTGTCTCATCCTTTCCATCCCCCTGTGTATCAACCCTGTTGCAGATCTTTGTGTTGTCTCAAAGAGGCATACTTTTCCTTCCAGTCCCTCTGCAATGTCACTTATAAAAGACATTAAAGAGGACCAGTCCCAGTACTGAATCCTCTGGTACCACACTAGTAACCCTCCTTTCTTTGGAATGGACTCTGTTTACTATTACCCTCTGTGTCCTTTTGTCTAGCCAATCTTTTTACAGGCTGCCACCCTGGGACCCCTCCCAGGCTGGCTAACTTGTTTATTAATCTTTTGTGTTGGACTATGTCAAATGACTTGCAAAGTCCTCCCTGGTCTACTCTTTGGTCTCCCAGTCAAAGAAATCTATGAGATTCATCTGACATGACCTTCCCACTCTGAATCCATGCTGACTTGGGTCCTGTGTCCTGCTGGCTTCTAGGTACTTAGCAATTCTTTCTTTCAGAAGTGATTCCATCTCCCTGCCACTGAGGTCACACTAACAGGTCTATGGTTTCCTGCCTCTACCTGCTCCCACTTTGTGAAGGAGAATCACATCTGCCTTACTCTAGTCCTCAGGTACCACACTATCCTCCCATGATTTGTTAAAAGGGTAGTCATAGGTGTCACTAGTTCTCCCCTTTGTTCTTTTAGAATTCTGAGGGTGAATCCTTCAGGCCCCATTGCCTTGTCCACTTTCAGCTTTAGGAGTGATTTCAGGACCCTTTCTTCTGTGAATGGGCTGGTATCGACCCCACCCCATCCAGAGTGCTTCTATTGATTGGTTTAGGTAGCTCCACTCCTCTTCTTTGTGAATACTGAGCAGAAGTACTAGTTCAGTATCCTGCTTTTCCCTTTCCTCTCTGCCCACACACCATCCCTTTATTCAGCCTCACTATCCCTCTCTTTGTCTTTCTATGCTCCCTTATGTACCTATAAAGGTTTAATCCCCTTCTTAACTGAGTTGGCTACCTTTTTCTCGGTTTGGGCCTTCGCTATTCTGACTGTCTTCCTGCTTCCTTCTGATTTAACTGGTACAGTTCTCTGTCCTACTCCTTCTGTGTTTCCTTAGACTTCCTGAATGCTATCTTTCTATCCTAACCTTCCCGCCACCTCTTTTGAGAACCATAGTGTTTTTCCTTCATTTTGATTTGTATATTTGCTTCACACAAAGGCTTGTTGCCTCTGTGATGGCAGTTTTGATTTCTCCTCATTGTTTCTCCACACCTCCTTCTTGCCCATTTGCTAGTTCTTTTCTGAGGCTGCCTCTCATTTGCCAAAGTCAGCCCTCCCAAAATTCAGTACCCTTGCTTTTGTATGGCTGTGTTTATTGTGAACCATACTGTTTGGTGGACGAGTTGTTCCCAGATGGCTACCACTTTTAAATCTATGATCCTCTCTGCTTCTCATTTGAGAGTACCCAGCCCAAGATTGCTCCCTCCCAAGTAGGTTCCAACTCTTGCTGTCTGAAGCATGCCCCTGTGGGCGAAAATTACTCTGCTCTTAGATGTGGCTGCAGGAAAATTGCTCCAGTTATCATCTGGCATATTCTGGTCCCCATCACAATAGCTCCCCTTTTCTGTCATTATAAGGGTGCCTTCTATCATTTCCATGCTCATTTTCTCCCCTGAGAAGGGGTCTTTATACAACCCCTGTGCTGATTGTGTGTCATTTCCTGCCTCCAGGGTGACCTACAGTGCCTTCTCTCCTGCCTGTTTACCCTTTAGTTCCATTGCTTTGATTCCTTCCCTTATGGAGGACTACTCTTCCTCCTCTTTACCCTCCCTGTCCATCCTGTAGATGTGTGTACCCTTGTGTGTTTACATCCCAGTCATGGTTCTCTGTGTACCATGTTTCTGTGACTGCCGTGATATCCAGGCATCCCTCTTCCATCAAGGCCACTAGTTCAGGAGCTTGTTACCCTAGACTATGGGCATTGGTAGTCATCACCCTCCATTTTTGACAGCCTTACCCCTTTTGGCCTTCCCTGTCCTTACTGCCTTTTCTCCATTTTACCCATATGCTGCTCTAGCGACTTCTCTACCTTGGTTTTACCTCACTAACTACCCTGTTTTTGTGTGGGGGTCTGGGATGTCCCGTTCCTTTTCAGTGCCTCCCTTGGCTAGTTTAAATGCTTGCCAATGAAGCATTTAAACCTATTACCTAGAATCCTGGTTCCCCGCCATGACAGATGCAGACCATCACACCAGTATAGGCCTGAATCCTCCAGGTGGACCCCAGTCCTCAATGAAGCCAAAACCTAAGCTCCGCACTAGTTTTTCAACCATTCATTGAATCTCATGGTGCGGAGTAACCTATCCTCACCCATTCCATAGACAGGCAGCACCTCTGAAAAGGTTACTGTGCATGCTACTTGTCTAAGGCCCTCCCCAACTCCACAGACCTGCCCTGCACTGCTCAGATCCCATTCTCAGCCAGGTCATTTGTTCTGAGTGTGATCTGGGGTCAAATCAATCTTTAGAAGACACAGACTCAGATGAAGATTCCATCTTTATGCATACTACGATTGCAGAGAATGTACAGTGCTAGTTACAGAGAGTTACAGACAAGGTAGAATGCAGTAGTGGTGGTGATTAGAGATGTACAAAGTTTTAAGTCTCTTTGAAGTTTGGACAAATCTAGGAAATCTACCTCTGCGGATCATTTCACAATTCACCTTGAAATAGCCTAAGTTCACCATGCAGCTTTGCGGTGGAACCACTTAATTACACCAGTGAAGTTAATCAACATAGAGAAGATTGTGCTGAGCAGAACCACATGGTGTACACTTTGTGCAGGACTGCAGGTCACATGGTGGTACTGAAGCAGGCAGGAAGAGAGTGAGTGAGTTACTTTCACTTTCTTACAGTGTCTGAGAGTGCAGGCAGCTCTTTGAGGTGTACTGAATCTATAACTGTTGGAAAAGCAGAAATAACTCTTATCTACTTATTTTAAGCAGTTTTTTCACTATTTGTACTTCTCTTTTTGTTATATTTGATCTTGTCTGATTTAAGCCCCTTAGTATTTTTCCCTGTGGTAGTACTACTGTTTGTTAGGATGGCAGAGGTGAGAAAAGTGGGCTGTGATGGTGTGCATCGGCTTAATTGTTCTGTGTTTGGGGCTGGGATGGGCGCCTAGCCAAGTAGGGGACAGTCAGGCGACTATAAGCAGCCAGGATGAAGAGCAGCAAGAAGAGCAACAGGTGGAGACCGAGGCAGTCTAGCAGCAAGTGGAGCAGGTGGAGGCTGTGCTGGTGATGGTCGAGCAGGAGGTGGAAGTTCCAGAACCAGCACAGCAGCAACAACAGCCATCTGCAGGAAGTGCAGGGTCCTTCCCTACTCTTTCTGTGTCTCCTCAGTGTGGGAGTTCTTCAAGTAGCACAGGGAAGGCCCAAGCACTGTCACCGCAAACTCTGTGGGAGAGTGGTGAGGAGGGGAAAAGGGAGCCATCTGGGCACTGGTTGTCAGGGAACCCACATGTGAGCACACCATGCCGGGAATGGGAAGCCAGGCTTTAGTATGAGCCTGCAGCTCTTCCTCGGGATGTGGAGGAGGGGACAGAAGAGGGGCCCAAGGTCAGTTGTACAGACACATAGGCGCTGGCAGGAGCAGAGAGTCCTCCACTACCACCAGCCAGGAACAGCAGCAGGACACAGCAGTGCAGGCTTCAGCAGCCCCTCCCCATGCCACCATTTGATCCCCATGCAGTGACCACACAGGCAGAGCTGGCTGTCCTGTCAAAGCAAGTGTCCAGCATGGGGCAGAATGTAAGCAAAGTGTTGGAGGAGCTCAAAAGTGTCTAAGAATGTCAGCAGCAAATCATGGAACAATAGGATAGGCTGCTAAAGGTGGCTGAAGACCTGAATCATCAGTTGGGAGGAGCCAGTGGCAATAGTTAATTTTTTTCTGTCATTTCTTTCATTTCTGTTCTGTATGTTGTAAGTGTATTCCCCATTCCCCACTGTTGTTGTCCCTCTCCCAGCAAAAAGAAAAAAAACACAAAAATAAAAAGTATATAAAAAGCACATGTGGCCCACCCTCCCCGTCCATCTAGGCGAACCAGTCTTCCAGGGAGGAGGCCCACAACTCAGAAATCCCACCAGAACACAGTCGGGTTAAAAGCATGGAGAAATATGCACCTCTGAAGAGGCACCAGGCTGATGCCATCCCTTACCTTGTTGATCATTAGATATTAGGCCAGTCTGTTCTCATTTTCCTGTAAAGGGTTGTTTCATAAGACTCCTCTCCTCTAATATAACCTTTTGATTTCCAGTTTTTTTTTAATCATAGAATAGTTTTTATTAGTTTTTAAGTGAACAGACATACATATCATGACCATAAACTGAGTAAGGTTCAGTCAGACAATGCAGAACATTAGGAAAATATCTTTCATTTAGACACCTATCACAGTATCACAAATACATAACTACAAACATCAGCCTCATAGGCAAATAGATTGATATAAAATGCTTATCCTCCTTCCCATTATCTGCAATCCAGATAACCCCATAGTAGGGGGTATATAGGAAGCATATGAGACCAGAGAAGAGAACAAGCAGAAGAAAGCAGAGACCTCTCATTAAACCCATAAGGAAAGAAAAAAAAAAAAAAGGAGAGGAGAAAAACCAGCAGGGAAAAATCACTGGGGTTAAGAATGGAACTTTGGAGGACCTACGTCTAAGTCCTAAGAACTGGGGTGCAGGTGGGAGGGTTACATGGAGGGTGGAGCTTTGCAGAGAGTGGAGTTAAGGTAGGCCCCCATTTACTACAGTAACTGTGTAGTTGTTCTCTGGTGGCGTAGGTGAGCCTCTCCATAATGGCAAGTCTGGCCAGGGCCGAATGCCAAGAGGAGATGGCAGGGGTGCTGGGTGCTTCCAGCTCATCAGGAGGAGTCTCTTGGCTTCCATCAAGACCACTCAGATACAGTCCCTCTGAGCCGATGGGAGTTGACCTAACGAGGAGTGGTCACCCAGCAGAAGCAAGGAGTCAGAGAGGTTGATAAGGTGTCCCAGAACACTGTAGCAGTCCATCGCTACCGTGGACCAAAAGAGACAAGGCTAGGGCATTGCCAGAGAACATGAAGGATGTGGGCGGGCTTTGCCGGCACCTCCAGCACTCATCATGCTGGAAAATGCAGCAGAAATGGAGGACGGCTGGTGTCCAATACCATCAAAGGAGTATCTTGAGCTAGATCAGTTGGTTCCTTGCATCAATATAGGCTGAGTGTGCCAGCTTAAGACAGCGGGACCAGACCTCTCGCTAATAGGGCTTGCTATGTCCGAACTCCAGGCTAGTCTGCATGGATCAGTGTGGTCCAGTAGGGCATTGCGCCAGGTGCAATAAAACTGTCCCATCAAACCTCAAGAGGTAGATTTAAGGTGTAGAGTATAAAGCCATTGCCTTTAGGGTCCGAATGTATGCTGATCTGAGGATAGCACAGCACTACTGAATCTGCATAAACTTCCAGAAATCCTTGACGGTAGAAGTAAGTAGCTCTCAACTGGTCAAAGGACATAATCTCAGAGGAGCCAGGCAAATATAAGTCCTGAATCACCCGGATCCCACAGTTCTCCCATGAGGGCCAGTAGATGGGTTTCTTATCAACCGTCAGGAGCCAGTTATGCCATAGACTGAGATACTGGAAAGGGAAAGATGGGCAGACTTTGAGGTGCTGACCACCGCCATTAGTTGAAACCATGCCCTCCTGGTACCAACCATAACCGGAGTTTGCTGACTGATTAGCAATGAGGTATTGGTTAGTAGGAGACCAGGGATCAGCCCTGCAAAATCTGGGATTCAAGCTGACCCCACAGAGGGAGTGGTGAGGAGGAGGGACAAACCATTTGGCGGCCTGAGTCGACAGGTGTGACCAATGGTACCCTTGTAACCAGGGAAGACCCATGCTCCCCTAGACCAATGGGTCAGCAGCTACCCCAGCTCCAGCGTGGATGATTGCCCTCCCATAAAAGAGGAAATCAAATTATCCATAGAATGGAATAACCTAGTGGACAATTTAATGGGAAGGTTATTGAGGAGAAATGCTACCCTTAGGAGCAGGAGCATACGAATGGCAGCTACCTTTCTGGGAGATATAAGTTTAATCGATGCCATCAATCCACTTCAGCAGACAGCTGCGAGATAAAGGGGAAAAATTGGCAGACTCTAACTGGTTCCATGCCCAGGTAGGAGAGACCTCGGGCATCCAACTGAGCTCTGTGCCCTAGAGACAGTCTTTCATACAGACAGCGTTTGGGGGAGTAATGCTCATCTTTTCTGATTGGTGTGCAGTCCAGACAGCTGAGCAAAGGTTCCTAGAACTTCTGGGACACATGGAAGAGAGTCCCTGGGATGAGCCATAGTGAGCAATAAACTATCTGCATAAGTGGCAGTCAGGTACGTGTGCTTCCCCACTGATATACCCTCAATCTCCTCCGTAGTTGTGAGCTTCCAAATGAGTGGATCCAATGCCACTAAAAAGGAGAGGGAGAAGGTTTACCCTGTCATGTTACCCTTTGCATGGAGAAAGGAAGGAGATGTCCTTATTAGTAAGGCTCCTAGCCACTGGTGCATTATAGAGGTATGAATCCATTGTCTGAAATAGGGACCAAAGCTGTAGAGCTATAGAACTTCATGCAAGTAGGGCCACTCTACGGAATCGAAAGCCTTAGAAAAGTCGACCACCATTGCTGCCATGAGGATTTGAGAACGTTGGGCCAGCCATTTAAGATTAAGGATCAATCTGGTTTTGTCCACTGCTGCTCTGTCCTGGTGAACCCAGCTTGAGATGGATGGATAAGGAAGGAAGTCCTCCGTAGCCTCTTTCGCTAACATTTTGCTGCAATCTTGGTGTCTACGAATTGAGGGAGATGGGGCAGTAGTTGGCGGTCGAGCGGATCATCTGATTTTTTAAGCAATAGGGTAATCAGGGCCTCTCATAGTAGAGGAGGAGAGGCCAGAACCATGGGCTTCACGCAATGCTGCCAGGAGGGGGAGATCTCCAGGAGCATAAGCTGGTATAGCTCCATAGGCATGCCATCTGGTCCCAGTGCCTTGCTCTTATCTAGTTGAGAAATAGCAGCCTGAAGTTCAGTAGCCATAAAGAGTTCATCTAAGGATGCCATCATGGTCTCGGACAGCCAGGAAATGTTAGAGGAAGAGCAAAAGTCTCCAGCTCCTGAGACAATTGCACCTGAGCCAAAGGGTGTGGGACTGATACAGCTTTTGATAGAACTGCTGCATACAGTCATTGATCCCTTTGGGGTCAGTGACAATCCCACGGACAGATCTTGAAGCGCATGGATTCTAGTGGTGGCCTGTTGCTTCCGAAGCTATATGCTAGGAGCTTGCCTCCTTGTTGTCTCCATCCCAATACATATGCTTGGCCCTAACCAATGTCCATTCGCCTGTTGTTGAAGCATGGTGTCAATACAGTATTTTAGGCCTACTATTTCCTTGAGTAGCAGCGGTTGGGCTGCAGGGCTGCAGAGGCCTTAAATCTAGTTTCCAGGGTTGCCAGCTCACTCTAGAGCTGAGTCAGTATTGCCTTCCTCTTCTTGTTTTGCCAGCAGAATAGGAGATAATGTGGCCATGTAGAATGGCCTTAAATGCCTCCCAGACTGTACCAGCCAAGATCTTGGAAGTAGGATTAGTGTCAAAATACTGCTTAGCTAACCTCCACACCATATTGCAAAATTCTGGATCACAGAAGAGTAAGGGGTTGCAATGTCACCTGGTACCCGACCTTTCCTGCCCTGTTGAGACATGGGAACAAGTAACAAGGCGTGATCTGAGATGAGGATATTGCCAATGTGAGAGGACACAATCCCTTACACTGCCAGGAGTTAGCTAACCATAAATCAATCTGACTATATATGGCATGTACCGAGAGTAAAGGAGTAATTTCTCCTAGTGAGGTGATCCCGTCTCCAAACATCCAACAGCCCCACTCCTCCATCAGCTCTTGCAGGGCTGCCCATGCCTCAGGGTGAGCCTGGGGTGTGGGCCTAGATTTATCCAGAAAGATGTCTGAGTCAGATTGAAGTCACCCCATCAAGATGGGAATACCTGGATGTTTTGCAGTGAGGGATTCGATGGTTTGGGATAGGTCATGAAAAACCTGGACTGTCCATATTTGGACCATATACATTGACCACCAGTGCCTGTCCCCGGAAATACAAACCTAGCTGCTACCCAGTACCCCTGCATGTCAGAGGCAACTTCGCCTTCCATCCAGCAACATGACTTCAGTACTAGGATAGTTACTCCCTAGACTTCATTGCAGCAGACAGCAATCACCCTGCCCACCAAGGATATATTTTTATTTATTTAGTTAGTTTTTGTTAACTGGGTAGGTACACTAGACAGCAAAGCTGCCTATTTTCAGGTACGACCAGGAGATTACAACAATGGGTACATAGACAACAGTAGATACAAGAAAACATCATGGAACAAGTTGAAGTCAGACATAGTACACTTATACAAAATTTTCAGCAATGACAGTACATTTGCAGGAATCTATATGTAGTAACAAAACAGAAATATAAGTGCAAATAACTAACAGTCATAAGTCATACAATTAGTGAGTAAGTGCTAGAAGAGAGAAATAGCAAGATTTCCAGGCAGGTTTGAGAGTAGTAGAGGTTGGAGCCAGTAGGCAACTAGGAGGAACCAGTACAGGAGTGGGTGGATAGAGGACGGAGCAGGGTTCAAAGCTTAGAAGAGCCACACAAAGCTCCTGTTTGAAGCTGTGTGGAGAAGGGGGATTCTTAGACTCAGTGGAAGGGAGTTCCACAGTTTAGGGCCCAACTAAAGAAAGCATTCTCTCCCATTTTGATTTTACATCTCGGTTGGACAAGAAGGGAGTTGTCGGCTGATCTCAGTGGGTAGGCAGAGGTCACAGGTTTGAGCAGTAGAGCCAGTTTGTCAGGTATCTGAGAGGAGATTATATTCTTTACAAAACAGTAGGAAATAAACTGTCAGAAGGCTGAGGGTAAACCATCCCAGACTGGAGTATAGTATGCATCGGTGAGTATGTCTGGGCAAAGACAAAGCAAAATGGCAAATGCTGTTGTAGCAGACATCCCACTTTCGGAGGAGCCCTACAGTAGTTGTCGTGAAAGGCTATTAACCCATATGCCAATTTGGGTCTCAGAATCCCTGTGCAATGGCCATCCTCTCGTGGATGTTAGGGCTATGTCTCACCTATATGTCAGTCCAAGTTGAATATTGACAGATTTAATGACTGAGGCTAGGTGCGGGCCAAAATCAAGGTGGGATCAAGGGTTACTCCGGTATTTAAAATGGTAACTGTGTTAAGGGAGAGCCATCAAGCTCCGATACTCAATGGTTGGGTGCAGGACCAAATTTTGAACCGAACCGAAGACCATAGTCACCGTTTATTTTTATTTTTATTTAAGGCAAGCTTGTTTTGCAATAGCCAGCTCTGAAAGGTATTGAAGTTACTATTGAGATTCAGGTTGATATCTGAGAGGTTTGAGGAGGATGAGAAAGAACAAGATCGTCTGCATATAGCAGACCTGAGCAAGCACCAGTGAGCGGTGGATGTTGTTTATGAAAACTGTAAACAGGAGAGGACCAAAAATCAAACCCTGGGGCACTCCAATCCAAGTAGGAGCAAGAGGGACCTAGCACTCTGATCTGGACAAATTGTTGCCGCTTTGAAAGATAATTTGGGAACCGGTGGTGACAGAGGGCAGAAGCCTGGGGATGACAACTTTGATAGGAGCAGTGAGTGGTCAACTAAATCAAATGCTTTTATAAGATCAACAAAAGTAGCCCCAGTGAGACAGCCTTTGTCCATAGCGAGTCTGACATCATTTGTAAACTGTATGAGAGCAGTGGATGTACTGTGCCCACGTCAGAAACCACGTTGGTCAGGGGTGAGAAGTTTGAAGGAGTATGGGTAATCCGAGACCTGGGTAGCAACAATTTTCTCAGTATTTTAGAGAAGGTGGAGAGGATAGCAATAGGGCGGTAGTTATCCAGGTTAGTGCTGTCCCCTTGTTAGACTGGTACAACTCAAGAAATCTTCCAGAGGAAGGGACATGTCCTGTAAGAAGAGACAGGTTGAAAGTCTAGTCACTGGAGACTATAGATGGTGCAATGATTCTTAGGAATTTTGGTAAGGTCCATCTGCCCCTGCTGATCCAGCAGGAGAGATGGACTAAGTAACATAAGATTTCACTCTCAGAGACTGAGCGATGGGTGAAAGATGGGTTGGAAGGTTTAAGGTTATCCTACAGTGACGGGTAAAGGCCCAGGAGGTGCAGTATAGGAGGAGAGGTCAGTGAATCTGGAGTTGAGAGCCTCGGCGATAGTGAGCAGGTTATTGCAATTACAACTATCCACACCATAACAGAGATGGTATTGCACTTGTTTTCCCCTATGATGGCATTAACATGACTCCAAAACCACGAGAGTCACTGACAGAGGTACTAAGGAGCTGATGGTAGTACTTGCCCTTAGCAGATCTAATGGAAACCTTACATAGGTTTCGAGTCTTCTTACTCCGCCCAGTCAGATGGGGACTGAGTTAGCTTAGCTTTGTTCCATGCTTTATCCTCTTTTTGAGAGAGAACAGGAGTGAAGAATTTAACCAGCGGTAGCAGATCCCTGGATATGGTACCTTTACTGGAATATATTTGTCTTGAAGGTTCAAAAGCGTGGTAAGGAGGTATTGAGCAGCACATTCTGTATTACAAGTATTACATAGAGGCACCCAGTCCATGTTCTGTGGCTCCAAGAGTAGGGTTCTCTTATTCATTTTGAAAAATCCCTGAAAATAATTTCTCTGGGGGTAGTTTAGGGTCCTAGCCTTCCAAACACAGTAAACTGGGAAGTGGTCACTGATTGAGTCTGTAAAACTCCAACAGCACTGATCCTCCCTGTTGGAGACAACCCAGTCTAGAAGAGACTGGAGACTGCTGTTACTAGCCTGTCTGGTCAGGAGAGTGACCAGTTGAGACAGGTATAACCTGCTGAGTTCAGCAGCATAGAGATTAGAGTTTTTCTCTAGCCAATCCAAGTTGAGGTCTCCCATAACAATGAGCTCTTGTCTACCCTTTAGTGAGGAAAGATGGTTAATTACCTTAGTCAGGCCTGGTAGTCCATTTTTGGGAGGGTTATAGATGCATACTACATTTAGCTTCTAGTGACACTAAGGTAAAACTATATGAATAGATTCACATAGACAGGTAGTGTTGACTGGGAGGACCGTAATGCTCAGGTGCTGTCTGGTATAAAACAAAACACCACCCTTTTTAGCATTTGGACAATCACATATGTGAAGTTTATATCCATTGATCCTACATAAACATAATGAATCTGGTATATGGGGTTTTAACCAAGTCACAGTTAGACCTAAGACATTAGGGAGTTGTGAGCAATCCAGGCTTCAAGCTGTGCAAAATTAGCTGACAGACTTCTAATGTTCATATGTGCAAGCCTAAGCCCCTTTTCTGTGAACAAATAAGATGGGTTCTTGGGAGCGATGCCATCAGGAGGACCTGGGTTGGGTTCAATATCACCGGAGAGAGACAGATGACATAGGGGTACCCAGGTCTCAAGGAGAGAGGTTTGGAGTTTCCTCAAGTGGCATATAAAAAGGTGAATGGCTTAGGTAGTCAGCTATACTAGCAAATGGGATAAGCTTTAGAAGACAGGTTTCAAGAATAGAGGTATTCCCCTTGATAATTAGGTTTGAGAAAAATGGCTCCAGTCCTCGGCTTTATTTGAGTAGCCAGAGTCAGTATATGGCTGGCAGAGAAGATCTACTGAGAGTTGGAGGGAGCTAGAAAGGAAAATACTCCTACAAAGGTACAGTGAAGTGAGATCACCCCATAGTGTACACTGGTAAGGAAATTAAGGAAATGTAGAACTAGGGAAAAGAGAAAGCAGTGAATCCAGGAGATGGGGCTGAAGCAAATGTGCAGTTGACTGCAGGAGTGAGACAGTAACTAAGTCCAAGGATGAAACTATCCAGCAGGAAGAGATATAGAGCTGCAACTAGAAACCTTATAAAGGCTTTTGCTAAGTGTGGAGATATTCACCAGGTTCCTGGGCAATCCAACAATGAAATTACAAGCTAGCTGCCTTGAGAGCCTCACCCCAGGTGAAATGGTCCAATCACTGAGGGAAAAGAATATCCATCCCCAAGGAACAAACATTTAATAAGATATGGGGGGTAATAAGACTTGGGGAGGGAGGAGAAAATTTGACTTCAGTGTCTCTCACAGAAAAACAAAATTTGACTTCACTGTCTCTCACAGAAAAACAGACTAAGAGCATACAATTAAATCAGAAACAGCGCCATAAACTCCAAGATTGTAGCACACGAAATGCCATAAATACCAGGAACTGCAATGCGGGCACAAATTCAATTTACAGCTTGGCTGGACAGAGGCACATTTAAGTCAGTTTGTACAGGGGTTTATGTGGTCTCCTCTAGTCTGCAATAGTGCAGAGGTAAGTTGAGGTAGAAATTCAGCCACAGCTTGTGTAACCCCCTGCAAATGGGGTTCTCAAAAGTCTTCCAGGAGCTTGCCTGAATGCTTCAAGCCTGGGTGGTATTCGAGTCTGAGCTGCTTAACTGTGGTTGCAAGTGAGTGCTATTTGAGCCTCCACATACTGTCTCTTTAAGAGCTGTCTGCTTGCAGACTTAATTAGTTTGTATTGGGGGACTGTGTATTTCATGCTCAAATCCGCCCAAGCTGCGGAGTAATCATTCCATTTTGCGGTCGCTGAAGGCGCAAAGGGAGCCCATCTGAAAGCTGTAACTGTTTGCCTGTAATCATTTAAAGCATTAGCAAAATTGTAGTTTGTCTAACCTGCCTTTATTGCAGCTGGGACTCTGTGTGTTTTACCTCTCCATTTTGGACCTAAACTGCTATGCTGGGCCAACTGGGTTAAGGAAGCTCTAAAATGGAGCCTGTGGACGGATCAGAACTTGACTCTTAATTTGAGCCAGCCACAAGGAGATTGTATAGGCAGTGACTCTGAGAAATGTAGTTTTGACTTTGGTCCTTTTTTCTACCAACAGAGAGTCTTATTGTGAGTGACAGCTGAATCAGCCAACAGAATAGTGTGGAACTAAGGAAATACCCTGCTCTGTGACTGGAACGATCAGATCAGTTGTGGCAGTGAAGAGAGAAGGAGCTGTGTGCTTCTGCAGTGTATAGTTTTGCAGGAAGCGTGTGTGAGGCCTGAGTTTCGGTCTGCAGCCTTTGTGAGTGCCAGTTTGGACTGAATCCGAGTTGTGAGGAGAAAGAAGCACTAGAAGTGTGGAAACCAGGCTCACCCTGTAAAGACCTGAGAAATTGCTGAATCGCACTCGGTCTGTCAGGAACTGAAGCTGCTGTGTGTGCTCCAGCGTATCTTGCAGTAATTGCAATCAGGATCAAGGAGCAGCCTGCCTGGTATAGTACTTTCCTTTACATATGAATGTGCGTAGTGCTTGTGGGGAATCGCTATTTCCAATCCCCTGTGCTGCGGGTTGTGTGTTGAAGCTGGAAGCAAACCCCAGCTTGTCTCGAACTAAATCCATTTGCTATAAACTGCAGTGGAGTCCAGTCCAGGACCTTGTCTCCATGCCCTGCTGTTTCTAACAATCCAGAAGAACATCCACGATCCGGTTCTCAGCTTGGGTATTGTGAGCACAAATCAAGGTAGTCCCCTGCAGCCTGTTTTTCAATAACAAGTGTGTCATCTAATTCTTGTTGTTTCTTTGCTTCATGGACTGAGCCATCAGGCTCCGGATTACAACTGAGTGTTGTGCATATATTTCTTCTACGAGGGCCTATCCATCTGCACCTGCCATCCAACCCCAGGCAATGGACCTGGCTAGCCCCTCCCCAACCTGGGTACCCAGAGTGTGACTTTTCAGGCCCTGTATGTGCACAGTACTGTGATTTAATGCCACTAATTAACCTGATTTCCCTCCCGTGTTACTGTTCCCTAAATAAATCAGATTTGTTGTTGTTGTTAAACTTTAAACTGTCTGAAGTGTCAGTACTTTCATGCCATGCACTGTATTGGTTTGTGTATGCTGCTTAACCTTATTTTTCAAACCGTGTAAGGTTGGAGCACCTATTACAGCATGCAAAGCATTCTGAATTGCAGCTCCTTCAATTAAGACTCCCAGACAGAAGGGTAACCCACCAGACTATTGTGACTTAATAAAAGAACTTCGGAGGTTGAAGATGAGGAGGGGGATTCTAATTCTGGGGTGGCGCAGCCCAAGTGAGCACAGCATCGGAAGGTCCTTGTGATGTGGGGACCAATGAGGGTGTGCCACCATGGGGTGAACTGCTGAGAGAGATCAGGGAATTCAAACAGTTTCTTTATGAAGGCTGCACTGCAAGTACAGGCCTCGACCCATATCTGACTGCATCTGCTATGGGGTGGGGTACCCACCCAGGCATCTCCTCTGACAACAGCTCAAAACTCGATGTCTTGACCATGGAAGTGGGGAAATTGATGAGACGCCCAAATGCTTATCACGCTGCAGACAGAGATGGCACCAAGGTGTCCAGTTAGTAGTACCCTCGTCCTAGGTCCCAGTGTGGCCTCGGTTAGCTCAAACTCCAGAAAGTATGTTTTGCTATAATTGTGGGAAGGATGGGCACATGAAGAGAGAAATGTCGGTCCCCAAAAGACATAGACAAAGTTGTATATAGGCTACAAGGAGAGCTGGAGAACAAATCAGTGGTTAAGAAATGCACAAATGCAGAACCCAGTGAGGGTCCCAAAATACTAACTTATGTCCCTTTGTTGCAAGGTCAGTTACCCAGGCCCCTCCTACCGCCCTCCAGACTGGTCCAGAATAGTGTGGCCCTCCATGGAGACCACTGTAAAGGTGAATGGAGTGTTTACAAGAGCTGTATTAGACAGTGGCTCCCAAGAGACAATTATGTTCCAGGATTGGTGTCAGAAGCATTTGTCAGACGTACCCTTACAACCATTGGAAGGACTGCATGTATGGGAGTTAAGTGAAGGCCTACCCCTACTCCAGGTATATCCAAATTTGGCTGTCTTTCCCTACCTCCATGGCTGGAGTGGCCGAGCAAGTAGAGACCCTGGCCTTAGTGTGTCCCCCTACTGGACTGTATGATGGGGTTCCACTACTAATTGGGACGAATGTGCATATGTTTGGACAGTTGGCGCAGTTGTGTTATGAGAAACAGGATCACAGAGTGGTGAGCTTTAAGAATTCTGGCATTGATTAAGAAGGCCTATGATGCCCAGAGATGCTGACAAAGTGGAACCAGAGAAACGGTTGGAATTGTCTGGAAAAAGGATCCTGAGTCTCTGATCCTGGTGTCAAATGCCCAGTGTACCTTACGGAGAGGTCCATATCAGAAAGGATGTCAAGAATAAAATCCTCATGCTGGATGCTCCAGGCGATGTGAAATTGCCAGAGGGACTGCTGGTCAAGCCAAGTATTTTGCCTGCCAGAGCCCATACTTATGCCAGATGGGTAATGGTGCAAGTTCATAATGTGTCTGATAGAGAGATTCAAGTAAATAGAGGCTGCACCTGGCTAATGTGCATTGTGTGGATACTACAGTGTTGCCTAGTAACAAGTGTTTGGGAGAATGACAGAATGAAGCCGACTTGTTTGATTTTGGTGACTCCGTTGCCAGCCGAATGGAAGATGAGAATCAGTGAAAGCTTGCCCAGAGAGACCAGGTGTTTTCTTTCAGAGAATGGGATGTAGGATGTGCAGGAGCTGAGCACCACATCCGCTGCATGATGAAAGACCATTTCATGAGAGGTCTCGACGCCTGGCACCTGCTGACATAGATGATGTGAGACGGCATCTGCAAGAGATGCTTGCTGCTGGTGTAATACAATAATCCAGAAGCCCACATGCTTCCCTATTGTGGAGTGAGAAAAGAATGGGACAGTAAGGATGTGCGTGGATTATCGCACCTTGAACCAGCGGACTATCCTGATCAGTATACAATGCCCCGCATCCAGGATGCTTTAGACTGCCTGAATTGTGGCAAGTGGTTCTCCGTGCTGTATCTTTGCAGTGGGTACTACCAGATCCCAATGGCCCCTGAAGACCGTGAGAAGACAACCTTTATCTGACCGCTGGCTTCTATGAATTCATGAGGATGCCTCAAGGGATTTCAGGTGCTCCAGCCACTTTTCAACAACTGAAGGAGCGTGCAGTGGGGACATGAACTTATTAGAGCACCTGGTGTACCTGGATGATGTTATTGTGTTTGGCAGCTCACTGGAGGAACATGAGAGCAGATTGTTCAAGGTGTTGGACCGACTGGAAGACTTTGGCCTAAAACTGTCCATCGATAAATGTCAATTCTTCCAAACATCTATAAAGTATGTGGGACACATAGTCTCCACAAAGGAATAGAGAGTGACCAAAATAAAGCTGAGGCCTTGACCACCTGGCCACAGCCCCACAATCTAAAAGAACTGCAGAGATTCCTGGGATTCTGTGGCTACTTTCACCATTTCAAGGACTATTCAAGAGTGATCCATCCTTTACTTAATCTTACTCAAGGTTACCTCCTACCCACAAAAAATACAAGAGGTCAGTTTCTTCTGAGCCTGAGAGGTATATTTCCATCCCAATGAAGTATTTGGAGCCAGATGGACACCTGAGTGTGAAGCTGCTTTTCATGAGATTATATATCAACTTACCCACGCCTGTCCTTGCCTATGCAGATCCAGCGAAGCCTATGTCTTACACACTGATGCTAGCCTGCAAGGCTTGGGGGCTATATTGTACCAAGAGCACGAGAATGGCCTGAGACCAGTGGCCTTTGCCAGTAGAAGCCTGACCCCATCCAAAAAGAACTATCCTGTACATAAGTTAGAGTTCCTAGCTTTGAAGTGGGCTATTGTTGACCAGTCCCATGAGTACTTGTATGGGGCTAAGATACTAGTAAAACTGACAATAATCCTTGACCTATGTGCAGACTTCAGCTAAGTTGGATGCCACTGGCCATAGGTGGCTTTCTGCATTATCTACATATGACTATGCTGTTGAATACAGAGCAGGCCTGAACCACATAGATGCTGATGCTCTCTCCGGAGGTCTGTTCCCAGGAATAACTGGGTCAGACTGTCAGAACCTGATATTCGAGCACTCTGCCAGAAGTTTGACAGGAGGAACAAATGTCCACGGATGCAGTGGACTGTGAGGTGGATTGTTTGGGACCCTCTGATAATTGCATACCTGCTGCTTATTGCCACTTTTCTACAATAGACATAGACATTGGTGCACTGCCTCGGCTGGACAATGACAGTATTCAGCGGGCTCAATCCAGATCCCATTATAAAATCAGCTTTGAAGCCCTCCATGCAGGGAAAGATGTGTCCAAATTACGCCCACTGATTTGGGAACTGCATTGTTATACAAGGAAGTTGAAACTGATCAATAGACTGTTATACAGAGAAACAGTAGACAGAGGGGGCAAATAGACAAATAACTAGTGCTGCCCACTGCCTTTCGAGACTCAGTACTGAGGTCCTTACACAACCACATGGGCACCTTGGTATAGACAGAACACTTGACTTGGTGAGATCAGATTCTATTGGCCTAAGATGGGGCTGATGTTGAGCAACACATTCGAACATTAGTCGCTGTTACAGAGGAAAGCTTTTGCCCCAGAGGGCTGCCCCTTGTTGACATCACCACCAGTGCACAGATGGAGCTGGTCTGTATTGATTTTCTGAGTTTGGAGTCAGATCAAGAAACATTAGTAATGTGTTGGTGGTCACTGACCATTTTACGAGATATGCCCAAGCTTTCCCCACCAAGGACCAGAAGGTATCCACTGTGGCAAAAGTACTTGTAGAAAACTTTTGTTCACTATGGGGCTCCACAAAGAATCCATTCTGATCAAGGGAGAGACTTTGAGAGTCGTCTGATCAAAGAGATGCTTTCTCTGTGGGAGTGCGAAAGTCAGAACCACCCTTACCACCTCCAGGGGGACCCACAGCCTGAACATTTCAACCACACTTTGCTAGACATGCTAAGCACCTCCACCCAAAGGACAAGCCTAGATGGAGCCAACAAATTAGCACCATGGTACATGCCTACAACTGCACCAAAAGTGATGCCACTGGGTTCTCCCCTACCATCTGATGTTTGGAAGAGAAGCTCAACTGCTGGTAGATGTATGTTTTGGAGTTTCTCCTGATGAGGTTCAAGCTGACAACTATTTACAGTATGTGCAAAAGTTAAAGGCCCAGCTAAATCATGAGTACCAACTGGCTCAAACCATGGCTGCCAAAAGAAATCTGGCCAACAAAGAAAGGTATGATAAAAAGGTGAAAGCACAGTAACTCCATGAGGAGATCTGGTATTGCTAAGAAATCTGGGATTGCATGGCAAACATAAGATTGCTGACAGATGGCACCATCTCCCTCACATTGTAGTGGGCAAACTAGATGAGCTGCCTGTGTACAAAGTAAGGCTAGAGAATAATTCAAAAGATGTTAAAACAATGCATAGAAATCATTTACTACCCATTGGACAAATCTTGATTGAATCTGAGCCCCAGAAAATGCCCCTCTGGACCAGTGACTGGAGCTGATGCTAAGAAAAATCAAGAAAGTCTGTACCTACAGAAGCTGAGTTAAAGTGTTCCCCTCCACAAGTCCCAGTTGAACATGACTGTCAGTCCATGTCAGAGGAAAGTGAGTGCAGCTTTGAATACTACCCTTTTAAGAACTGAGTCAGTTGTTTCAGGGCAAACCCTAGTCAATCCTGGAGATGAAGCTGGGCCTTCTGGACTGTCTAAGACCCCAGTTTTGTCCCTGGAGCCAATGCTCCCAGAAAGTGAAGTGCAAAGCATCAGGTCAGATGATATGGAATCACTGTGTATGGTTGAACTGTTTGAGCTTTCAGAGGAGGAAAATGATGGACTGGAACAGACTGGTGATATACCAGAACAAGAAGAGTATTTTGAGTGCCCTAACAGTCCATTGCCAGTGTCCAAAAGCTCTCCATGTGAGCCAAGTGTTGTGGACTCAGAGACTGTAACTCCTGGAGCTGAAAGTGCCCCAAGTTCTAGTCTCTCTACCCAATGGAGACTCCTGACAAGTGAGGACAATGCTGAAAATGAGGCTCAGAATGCAGAGACTGTAACAGTTCCCCTAGAAAGACTGGTTGAGCTGTAAAGCCTGTGGTGCACCTCAGTTATGATTCCTTGGGAGGCCTGTGGACTTGCCTCTCAATGTTGTCCATAAAGGAGTATATGTGTCCCCAAGCTCATTGCCCAAACTGAACATCAGTGTTAACTCCAAGTTACTTGTGTTGCCCTCTAGGTATGGTGCCCCTGCCCCATCCAGCCCCAAGGTAACTGATAGGAAGGGCCCTCTCTTCAGGTTTCATGTGCAGGAGGTAATAACCTGAGGTATGGTACAATGTGTGCATAATACTGTGAAAAGTGATGTACTGAAAAGTTTCAGAAATGTGTTTCTGGTAAGGTGATATACTGTATGATAATTACATGTATAAGCCTAATGTGATACTGATGTAAATATGCATGGTTGTATTGAAACTTATGGGGTACTTACTTGACGCGACGCCAAGTTTTTCCAGGCAGGGAAAGGTGTAACCCCCTACAAATGTGGGTTCCCAAAAGTCTTCCAGGAGCTTGCCTGAATGCTTCAAGCTTGGGTGGTGTTCAGAGTCTGAGCTGTAACTGTGGTTTGTAAGTGAGTGCTATTTGAGCCTCCACTTACTGTCTCTTTAAGAGCTGTCTGCTTGCAGACTAAATTAGTTGTATGGGGGACTGTGTATTTAATGCTCGAATCCCACCCGAGCTACGGAGTAATCGCTGCATCTTGCGGTCGCTGAAGGTGCAAAGGAGCCCATTTGAAAGCTGTAACTGTTTGCCTGTAATCATTTAAAGCATTAGCAAAATTGTAGTTTGTCTAACCTGCCTTTATTGCAGCTGGGACTCTGTGTGTGTACCTCTCATTTTGGACCTAAACTGCTGTGCTGGGCCAACTGGGTTAAGGGAGCCCTAAAATGGAGCCTGTGGACGGATTAGAACTTGGACTCTTAATTTGAGCTAGCCACAAGGGGATTGTATGGGCAGTGACTCTGGGAAATGTAGTTTTGACCTTGGCACCTTTTTCACCAACAGAGGGAGTCTTATTGTGAGTCACAGCTGAATCAGCCAGCAGAATAGTGTGGAGCTAAAGAAAATGCCCTGCTCTGTGACTGGAACGATCAGATCAGTTGTGGCAGTGAAGAGAGAAGGAGCTGTGTGCTTCTGCGGTGTATAGTTTCTTGGGGGAAGTGTGTGTGAGGCCCTGAGTTTCGGTCTGCAGCCTTTGTGAGTGCCAGTTTGGACTGAATCCGAGTTGAGGAGAAAGAAGCACTAGAAGTGTGGAAACCAGGCTTATCCTGTAAAGACTGGAGACCTTGCTGAATCCTTCTCGGTCTGTCAGGAACTGAAGTTGCTGTGTGTGCTCCAGCGTATCTTGCAGTAATTGTGATCAGGATCGAGGAGCAGCCTGCCTGGTATAGTACTTTCCTTTTACATATGAATGTGCGCAGTGCTTGTGGAAATCACTATTTCCAATCCCTGTGCTGTGTGTTGAAGCTGGAAGCAAATCACAGCTTGTCTCGAACTAAATCCATTTGCTATAAACTGCAGTGGGGTCCAGTCACAAGGACCATGTCTCCATGCCCTGCTGTTTCTGACAATCCAGAAGAACATCCACCATCCGGTTCTCAGCTTGGGTACTGTGAGTACAAATCATAGTATTCCCTGCAGCCTGTTTTCAATCACAAGTGTGTCATCTAATTCTTGTTGTTTCTTTGCTTCATGGACTGAGCCATCAGGCTCCGGATTACAATTGGTGTTGTGCATATATTTTCTTCTACAGGGCCCTATCCATCCTGCACCTGCTAGCAACCCAGGCGTCGGATCTAGCTAGCCCCCAACCTGGGTACACTGAGTGTGACTTTTCAGACCCTGTATGTGTGCACAGTACTGTGATTTAATGCCACTAATTAACCTGATTTCCCCTCCCGTGTTACTGTTCCCTAAATAAATCAGATTTGTTGTTGTTGTTAAACTTTAAACTGTCTGAAGTGTCAGTATCTTCATGCCAAGCACTGTATTGGTTTGCGATGCTGCTTAACCTTATTTTTCATGGGGTCCTCAGAGACAAACCTGCAAATCAGTCTCGAGGGTAAGTGATACCTTATGAATGAACAGTGTGTACATGTGGGGTATTGGTACTGTAACTCCTGTACATCGTGTGGGCCATTAGAAGGATTAGAAGGGGTCTCAGTGTCCCAGAGGGCTGTGACCAAACTAGACCAACCATTACAAACCCTGACCTCTGGGTGGAGGCACCCACCATAGAACCTAGGCCCCTCAACCTGTCAGTAGTCAAGCAGGCAGGGGTAGCAGCCCTTGGGACAGCACCACCTAGGGGTTACACTTGGACAGCAGGGAGCCACTTAGAAAAGGTGCCAGAATTCAAAGCTAGGCAGCCTGAGGACTTAAAATGGTACCTGATGGCTACAGTACCTTGCTGGCTTCGAGGTGGGCTGGTGAGGTCAAAAAGCCAGGGGCACCATGGTGACCCCAACAGTGGTGACTAGGAGCCTTGCTGACTTTGAGGAGGGGCTGATGAGGTCCAAAGAGACATGGGAGTGCCACAGTGACCCCAACAGGGGTGACTAGGAGCCTTGCTGGCTTAGAGGTGGGCTGGTGAGGTCCAAGAGCCATGGGGAGCACCACGGTGACCCCAACAGGGGCAACTATATGCCTTGCTGGCTTCAAGGTGGGCTGGTGAGTCCAAAGAGCCATGGGGAGCACATAGTGAGCTAACAGGGGCAACTAGGAGCCTTGCTGGCTTCAAGGTGGGCTGGTGAGGTCCAAAGAGCCATGGGGAGTGCTGCAGTGACCTCAATAGGGGCAACTAGGAACCAACGCACTGTTCTTGCAGTGAGATGAGTCTCCTGTAACAGAGCTATGTCAGCCTGCAAGGAGTGTAGGTGGTGAAGAACCTTTGAAACATAGAAACGTAGAATTTGATGGCAGATAAGGACTGTCTTGGCCCACCTAGTCTTCCCATTTCTCTACCTGATGGATAAGCTGCAAATTTTTTTTTTTCATTCAACTTAAATTGAAGTATACAATACAAAGAACGAAACCACAATAGGCTACGATATTGAGTGTACACTTATAACAAAAGGTAAAATGGTTCATTCCCCCTTACCCCTCCCACCGAACCCCCCAAGATCTCAGTGCAGCATTATACCAACTAAGTTGTGGTGTACACTGTGCAAAAATATGTGCTTCAAATTTGTAAAGCATATAAGGTTTGAAAGGGGCCCCAAATCATGTTAAATTTATCAATTTTATTTGAAAGACTTGCAATAGTCCTCTCCATTCTGAGGTTAGCAAGGAGTTCCTGGAGCCTCCAAATAATTTAAATTATCAGAATCTTTCCAGTGTCTAAGGACCATTTTTAACAGACAAAGAAATCAAAGCCATGTGATACTTTCTACACACCACAGAAATAGATGAGAAGTCCCCAATAAACATACTTGGTGTGAACAAATCTGAAGCCCTAAAAGCGGGTCAACTCTATGCTTAATAGTGGCCCATAGTGATGCCACTCTAGGACACTCCTAAAAGATGTGAAGAATGTCTGCAGACTGTGACTTGCAACTTGTACAGAGTGGAGAGAGAGAGAACACCCATTAAGTTTCTGCAGAGAATAATAAATATTATGTAAGATTTTAAATTGCATTAACCTAAGTCTATCCTGTAACAAAAATTTATGACAATTATGCCAGAGGAGGGACCAATCAAACTCTACCTGGAAAGAGAGAATGCCAATAAGCTACCGGGCATAGTTGTGTGGATATGCCCAAGTAAATAAATGGCTGTATAGTTTGGAAACAGCATGGGGCTAACCAGCCAATTCAGCTAAAGTAGGTTGAAACTGGATATGAGTTCTGGGAGGTGGAATAACTCCAGATACTTGCAACAGGAGATGCCGAAACTAGTAGATCTTGAAAATGCTTTTACCAGGTATCCTGAACTTGCGCATGATACCTTCTGAAGAAGACCACTGCATATCAGCTGTAATAAAGTCTTCCAGCTGACAATTTCCTAACTGAGGAAGCCAAAAGGGTAACAGTGGTTTATTGTTTATTTGTAAATTGGGATTACCACTTATGGGTTGGGACAAATCCTTAATATTATCATATTTGAGAAAAGCACACAGTTGAGTATGAGCCTTAATCGAAAACTGCAATGGGAGAGTTACAAAATGTTTGGGAAGAGCCTAGTTTGGTATATAGCATCGCTCTGGGAAGGTATCCGTGCTTTTTAATAAAGACTAATTCCACCTTTAACCATACCGGATATAACCAGAACAAGCTGATAATTGATCGTTACAGCCACCCTAAGATATTTATTAGCCTGACTGGCCCCAATAATACAATCCAAGATGGAAACCTCAACCTCCTCTTCCTTAGGTGCAGCCAACTTGTGGAATGCCATCCTCGATTTCTTATACCCCATATAAAATTGAAAACGTGCTGTGAACTTTTTAAACCAAGACATCGAAGCCCAATATTTAACATATTAAGGGGTAAAAAGACGGGAAAAACATTCATTTTAATCAGGTTAATCCTGCCCCATGAAGAGAGAGGAAGGAGGGCCACCTGCGTAGGGTCTTGGTCTATCTTATGAACCGATGACTCTAAGTTTAACTGCTTAAGTTGAAGCATGTTTCGTGTCAAATATGATTCCAAGATATTTAATAGAATCAGACTTCCACGCCAGCCCAAATGTGGTAATTTCTTGCTTATAGACTCTATGATTAAGAGGAAAACCAGGATTTTACCTATATTAAGTTTATAATTAGAAACCTTACTAAACTCCTCTATTATCTTGAGAATCAGGGAATGGATGTAGCTGGGCTCGTTATTTGCAGGAGAAGGTCGCCTGCATATGCTGCAACCTTAACTTCATGACCATATAGGGAAATACCTGAGATATCCTGAGCTTCTCAGCCTCCCAATAAGGGGCTCTAGATATATGTTAAAAAGCAGCAGGGATAAGGGACACCTTGCCTGGTTCCCACGAATAATTTAATCGGATCGGAAATCACCCGTTGCAGGAAATCCTAGCAGAGGGTAGTAAATATAATGAATGAACCCAGTTCGAAATTCCCTGGGAAAACAAAAGCCTCCATCGCTGCAAACAGATAGTTCCAATAGACCCTGTCGAGCCTTTTGGCATCCAGGAAACCAAAGCCATCGGAAGCGGCATCCCTGGAGGCCGAGAAGACATGAGCCAGAGTTCTCAGGTGGTTGGATGATGATCTACTATAAAACCAACCTTCTTCTCCCTATTATAGAAGGGAGAACTAAGCTCACCATCAGCAAGTAATTTGGCTAAAATGTTGATATCATGATTAAGTAGGAAATCAGTCTATAACTAGAAACCTGGTCACGTGGCTTGTCTGGCTTGGGCAATAACACAATCAGTGCTTCAAAAGGAGGAGTCAGTCGCTTGACCAGAGAGAAGAAAACGGAAAAGCGGAAGTAAAATGGAAGTAGTTGCTTGGAAAAACTTTGTAAAAATTAGAGGTAAACCCATCAGGGTCAGGAGACGGAAGGATTTAATTACCCTTTCTATTTCATCTTCAGAGATAGCAGAAGTTAACGAGCTTGCTGAAGCTCAGTAAGGAAGGTAAATATAGGTCCTCAAATATGCCTGCAGGTCCTCCTCCGAGGGAGGGGTTAACATGGGACTGTATAAATCCTGGAAGTAACAAGTAAATTCGCTTACTATCTCTGAAGGTGAAGTTCTAGGAGTCACCCTCTAAGGAGTGAACTGCAGCAATAAATCTGGCAGTCTCCTGCTGTTTGACACGCATGGCTAACATCCGCCCAGCCTTCTCCCTTGGTCAGTGTAGACTGCATCTGCTTCAACATAGCGAATCTCAACTTGTTCCCTTAACAGGCCAAGGTAAGCGTCCCTCAGTTTGACTAAGTCCTGCCTAAAAGTCTCTGAGGAGGCTGGGGAAAGAGTAGATTCCATGCTCCTAATTTGAGACAACAGACGAGAAGCTTTGTTTTCCCGTTCTTTTCCTTTTAATGTTACGTCAATTTTAATCCCTCAAAAAGGCTTTAAGAGCCCCCATTCCATATCAGGTCATCCTATAGACTTATTATTTAAGGCCACAAACTGCTGTATTTGAGATGCTATGTGTTCAACCTTATCCAGTTCTTTCAGAATTTGATTATTGAGTTTCCACCTACTTCCCTTCTGTGGCAAAGATAAAACTGACAGCCAACAAGTGACTGCAGAATGATCTGAGGGTGGGCCGAGACAATATTAGAATCCACTACACCCGGTAGAAGATTTTGAGAAATCAAAATGTAGTCGATCCGAGAAGAGGTGCCATGTACTGGCAAAACAAATGTGTATTCCCTATGGTTAGGTGAAGCACACACCATACATCGCATAAGCCAGTGGAGTCCAATAGGTCCCTGAAGGCCCGTTGAGCGCATGGAAGGCCTTGACAACATTGACCCGACCTATCTACGGACTGGTCAAACATCAAGTTGAGGTCACCCCTATTATCATGGGGAGATCAGAAAATGAATACAAACTTCCAGTAATTTAACTAAAAACCCTGGAGTATCCATGTTAGGCCATAGACACTACCAGGACAATGTCAAAAGTATGTAGTTTGCCTTTACAAATAGAAACCTACCACAAGGGTCGGAAATAATTTTAAGAGGTTGAAAGGGATGGATCTGTGTAAAAGAATCATGACCCTCTACTTTGGTAGTACCTTGTGCATAAAAATCTGCTCCACCTGTTGACGCCTCATCTTGTCTGCTTCAGTATTAAGTAAATGCGTCTCCTGTAATATAATTTCTGCTTTAAGATGGTTTAAATATTTCAGAATTTTATATTGTTTGATCTTATGTCTTGCCCTTTAACATTTCAAGTGATACACTGGATATCCCTAACCATCACCCTTTGGAGACTCAGAGTACTTCATAACAAACCACCTAAGCTTACTTATGGTCTTACTGGTACCGTTTGTTGAGTATCGCTCGCGCCTTACCCACCCACCTCCCAGCCCAACCCAATTCCCCAGAAACCCAATATAAAACCCCAAAAGTAACCCCAACAGCATTGGATAAAGCCCAACCCCTCCCAATCCCACCCCTCATATCGCCTGGTACATGATAAACAGCTCACCTATACCTCCCCTACCGCCCTCCCCTGCTCCCAACAATTAGTTTAGCTATAACTATAGAACAAACCTTTCTGATCTAATAAAGCAGTGAATAACTTTGAATGAAACAATATTTGTATAAAGTACCTCAGTACCCAACTATGTGAAACATAACACATATTAAAGTCCTAGAGCCATATGGCTAGAGAAAACAGTTAAACATAAACACTGTCCCATTCATAGGGTAGAAGTCCAACAAGATGGGAGAAGGCATGTACCTAAATGCTATTAATCAAAGAAAACAAAGCGAAGTCTTTATTTAGAGACTTCTAATCCACCCTTCTCCCTTTAAAGTAATCTCCCTTCATAGAATAATAAACCGAGTAAAACTTGTATTAATTACCCTACAATCAGTATTTCCTTTATTCAGTAATAGGTAAAATATCTTTCCCAGTGTAAACCTAGCATGAGACCTGTTTATGGAATACTACATCACATACAGTCTTTGGTGCCATCTAGCGATAAAAGTCCATGCTGCAAGTTAAGATTGGCTTACAAAACGAGCAGTAATGGGTCGCTGATGGAGAAAGTAGTGTTGTCCCACATTTCTAAATTCTCTCAAGCAACTCTGAAGTAAACACAGAATCAAAAGTTTAAAAATCAAAGCTTTAAGCACTTTGTGCGAACAGCGCAGATCTTCCTCAAAAACTTAAATCCAGTCCCACATTCACATTCAGTAATATGGAAAATCCTCAGTGGGTAGAGCGGACTGCCGCAAAGCAGATACCGCCTATTATCACTTGAGTGACTTAGTACCAACATAACAGAAGTTGCAGCACTTTTCAGATAAACAGTACCTCAGACCAGCCAACCCGTAGATGCTATGTACAGTCCATCAGGAAAACCCAGCCAAACCCCTACAAATGCTAGAGTCTTTTAATAAAAAAGAAACCCTGACAGGCATCCTGCTCTATTATATGGATTACCAGTCAGCCACATCCAACCCCTACCTCAGGGATACGAAATAAATCTGGGAAGGCAGTCTTAAGATCGGCAGCCATGGACTCTGCATCCTCATATACAGACCAGAAGCCAGCCACAAGCACTTGCAATCTGCTGGATAACTCATCTTAAATTTGATGGCTACTGCTATTAGCTTATTGACAATTGCATGGTAAGTGGCTCATTTCTGGCTCACTGACAGAGGTAAGTCTTGTGTGACCTAATCTAGATCCTCCCATGTGAGATCTTTAATTTCCCACTTTGGATAAAAAATGTTGCCTCTCCTGGTAATTCAGAAATGAAAGATAAAGGATCTAGGGCCGCTCCTTGTGGTGGCATTGGATGGAGCACTCTGTAGGCTCTTTTCAATTATATAATCAGAGCCAAACGGAGATGGACCTGCTATTCTCTCAACAAATTTTCTGGCAAATTTGATCGGTCTGCACCTTCTTCCCGTTCTGGCAAGCCTATTAAAACTGCATTATTGCGATGGCTACCCCTCCAAGTCTTTGACCTTATTCTCCATCTTTGCTAGTCGCTGCCACACGGCCACCAACTTTGGACTGAATTGATCTTGCTTAGCTTCTAACGAGTGTATACGAGCCTCATTGTCAGACGCCTTCTGTGATAGGGATTCCACAGTGTTAGATATACTTTTAATTTCCCAGAATCGACTGAAGTTCAGATTTGAAAGGCTGGAATTCTTGAGAAATCTGGTGAGGGTAAGAGCTCTGAATCTGCGTTTCGGTGCCAGTAGTCTGCGACTGTAGTACAGTAGAGGCCTTGGTCTTCTTCGGGCCTTCTCGGAGACAGAGGAGGGTTATGTTTGGGAAGGCTTTTCTTCACTTCTATCTCCATTTACCCATCACGGCGTAAACACCGGATTGCAGAGAAGGTACACAAGGCAGATAGGATAGTTCACCGCTACAGAAACATAATTAAAACGGTATAAAACAGCGGAGTAGAGGAGCTCATACAGGAGAGTGTTACCGGTGCCCTGCATCACGTGACTCCATAAGCTGCAAATTCTAGTTAATCAACAGTTTACTTCCTCCTACCCCCACTAAGCACTTTGAGTGCTTAACGGGTGATTCAACCTTTAACATTTCAAGAAATACATTTGATGACAGCCCTTCGTGTTCTGCATCTTATTACCAAGCATTAACCAAACAGATATACTCACCCCAGTCAGTCAGGACAGATAGGAAAAGGTAACTAAAAGAGAGAGTTGCCTGAAAGGAGATAAGAAGTACCCAGCCAGAGATAGCTTATGCTGGTCAATGAGAAGTATATTAGAATAAGCCTAGAGAAGACAAAAATACAACTATTTACAAATAATGCAATGTAAATAAGCCAACAACAACTTGTAAGGCCCACCAACTACTGGCAGGGATGCCCTAAAGTGGAAAAGATAACTACTAAATAACCAGTCAAGAAAAAGGCAATTAACAAATTTTAAAGGTGATCAGATTTCACAGTGAGAGTAAAGCCCCCAGGTAGTGGGGGATTGCTCAGCCACGCTGACCAGTCACCTATGAGTGGAGTGAGAGGAAACAAGCTGGTTAGAGTGCAGTCCATGGCTAGTATTATAATCAGCGCAGAGTGTCTGCATCCAGGAGAAAGGTGGTGGTTAAGGGGAGGGTGACTTGGGTGTAGGGGAAAGCATAGCCCAGGAAGGGGAAGATGGTGGGCTAGGGAGAGGGAATGCAAGGAGAGAGGAAGAGGGTCACTTCTTGTTTGCAATCCTTCAAGACATCAGCATCTAGTGCTCAGGGTGAGAATCGCCTGAAACATGAGCTGTGGGAGAGGAGGAGGATCTCGACAGACCTCCCGATTAATGTAGGCAGCATCAAAGAGAAAAATAAAGGTGGGTATTGGAGGCCATAACTGGTTGCCTTCTTCTCTCCCAAAGGAGAAGGAGGCAGCCAGAGCCATCAGTGGGGCTCGAGGCCCCTGACCCACCTAAGCGTGCAACTGTGAGGGAGTATATGAATTCAAGTTAAGGAGCCCTCCTTAAGCAGATAAAGGAGAGAGAACAGAGGTGATGGTAGCAGCCCCCATCACCCCCTAAGCACCCCAGAAGTATTCCTTAACCTTGGTGGGTAGATGGGAGCCCAGTTCCCTCAGCTGCCCCTGGTGCTGAAGAGGGCATAGCTAAGAAACATGTAAAAAGAAACCAAGAAATGTAACCAGTGAAAACTCAGTCCATGACAGGAGAGTCAGCTTGATGGTCAATTGATCAGCAGGCCGTGTTCTTTCTTGAGAGCCATGGGACTCCACTTCTGCAAATGTTAACAAGCCAGGCTTGACAGGCAGCTGAGAGAGTTCAGCACAGTCCTCCTGATCTGAAGGGAATCTGCCCAGGCACCTAAGTACAAGGTTTCCATAGCAGAGGCTTCCATATTTAGCAGTACCCTCAGGTTGCAGGAGCTCCTCTCTAACAAGCTTGGCAGGTGAGGCCACTTCTAGACTCCCAGAGGGTTGATCGTGGTTGCAGGGAGAGCACTGCTGTATGCGGGTGTATGACAGGATCCGCGCCATGGCAGCGAGGAAAAGTTGCCCTATTGATGGAGACTAGCCAGCAACCTTACTGCTCAAAGGGCCTGATGGATCAGAGGAGGCTATAGCCTTCGGGATTCTTTAGGCAGAGGGACCATCCGGGCAGAATCATAGTCCTCCCTGAAGCCAGAACAAGGCACAAAGATTCCCCTGCTATGCAGGTGCCCTGCTGGAGCCCAGAGCCTCTTAGGTGGTGTGGTTCTGAGCGGCAGGTGGGGCCAGTGCTTGAGAGCCCAGAGTTCAATGTCTTGCGGGGTCTCAGCCACAATGCTTTTGCCATTGTGGGCCCACATATAGGTGGGTAAGATTCCTATACCATACTTGAAGCCTTGTGCAGCCAGCACCTTTTAATGGGATGAAGGCATCTCATGCAACGCTGCTTCCTCGTGAAAAGTCTCTAAAGAAGAACATTTTTTCTCTCTGCCACAAGATCTCTTCCTTGTCTCTAGCTGCCCTCAGTATCCTCTCCTTCATGGAGTAATGCAGTAGGTAGGTTATTATAGGCTGAGGTGACGCACCATTGGGCCGGGACCCAATGGGAATCTTGTGGACCCGTTCTACCTTTGTCAAGCCTTTTCTCGCTCCCCCATCATTGTGGGAATCACCTCGTTGAGGAAGCGTTGCCTTGTTTAATCCTCAGTCCCTCGGGGACGCCGATAATTCTGATGTTGTTATGGCGCCCTATTTTCCTGGTCCTCAGCTCTGCGCCATAGTGTGGCTAATTTGGCCTCATGGTCTTGCAGGCATTGAAGGATCTCAGCTTGGCTGGACCTATCATTTATTTATTTATCAAGTCTAGGATTACAATACCTTTGAGCCATGGCTCTTTACAAAGGTTCCACGTCAGAGAAATACAAATTATGGGGAACATCAAGACAGGCATTACAACAATGTGGACATTGCAAACAGAGTACAGATTAATACAGTTCAAGGGTAGCATTGTAACAAAGGCAGCCAGCGGCATTTGTCAGAGAAAATAGACAACAGATAAGAAGTGCCAGAGTCATAGGGAGAGGGAAGAGGGTAGGAGGAGAAGGAATGTAGGAAGAGTGGCAAGAGGGTGAAAAGTGCAGCATTGGGTATACCAAGATGTGAGGGTAGAATCCAGTGGGGGGACAACTAGAGCAGAAAGGGAAGTGGAGAAACAAAGTTAAGTTAAGACCTAAGTCCTCGGTTTTTGCTCAGCCACGCTCATGTGGTCGCTGAGCACCGGACCTCTGCTACAGTGCCCGCCAGGGTGCATGAGATGCTGTCGACTCTGGTGAGTAACATTTCCAACATTTTGGTTATGTACTGCAGCGAGTCACCAATGTCAAGTGGGCGAGGAGAGGGTTCTGCAAGGCCCAACTGGGAGCAGTTAGTGGAGGCCATATCAGAGAGCGGGTCTGATTGAGAATTGTCCGCCCACAGTAGCAGAAAGCAGGTTGGGCATGTTCCAGAGGCAGTTGTCAAGTTTAGCAGTGAGGGAAGATAGTCAAATGCATGTGAGCCCATTAACTTCAGGAGATAGTAACCAAACGTCGCACTTCACACTGCCTACACAGGTCTGGAGGTCTCAAGGTGTCAGGCGCTAAGTACACTGTAACTGGACTCCGTGTTGCAATAAACCCATGCCGAACAAACGAGAAGGGCTAGAGAAGCATACTAAAATCTCAGAGAAAAGAAGGCTCCCTGGATGCGGATAGTTACTTCAGATTGCTATAGCCAAGGACTGAACTTAGAGCCTATGCTGCTATCTTCCTTGGCGTCCAAGCCATGTCCCTTGATTTCCAGGTTTTAATCAAATATGCACCTTAGCATGCACTGTACAATGCCACATGTATTTGAACTTCTCTAGTTATACAGTCTCGTAATGTTTTGTCTAATTCCTTGTGGTGTTTGTTCTCGTCTCATACTTTTCCAATTTGTATTGTCGCCTGACGTGAAACCTATGAAATGATCTTGTTCTCAAAGGTGTTATCCAAATTTCAATAAATAAATAAAAAATATATATATTGGCTTACTTGGAGACATTTTAAAAGGTCTGCAACCTCAATGAAATCCGAGGGCACCCTGAAATTCCACCAGAGATCCCGGGCTTGTACAGCTTCAGTCCTGCAGCCGCAGGTATTCTCCCTACCCTGTGGTCACAGAGGTGTATGAATTAAATAGAGCCCCTAGAAAATGAACTCATTGGGACATTAATACCTAAGGATTTTCATTTCATTAGAATCCTTATTTTACAAATGGAACAAGAGTACTGATTTCTTTCCTAAAACCATTATTTTATTTCTCCTGCACCCAAATGATTACAGGCGCTGCAGGGGTCCAGTGTTCTTTAACAATAATTCTCAGCTCCATGGGGATAAATATTTGTACAACCAAAAAGTCAGATAATATAGGCAGAGCAATTCTTCAAAGAGCTGCAATACAGCAGTCAGAATTTCCTCAGTCATAGCATGACCTCGATACCCTGGACCATGAAGCTCCAACAGTTTCCACTGGCACTGGCAGGTACCTGCCACTTCACTACTAAACTAGTGGGGCTTATACATTTTCTCTCCAAGGAAAGTGTACAGCTCTCACACCCATTCCCTGGCTCTTTCTTCCAGCCTCCAAGGGACACGGATGGTGCGGTACCAGCAAAACACACACTGCAATCAGAACCTATTATCCTTTTCGCCTCTAGGCCGCTTCCACATATTTGCTTGGTTCCCAAAAGTGCTTCTGCTTCCCACCAATATCCTGGATCTGTTAGAGCTTAGAGCAGAATTACTGCTGCACAATGCCATCCTTCATCTCCAACCAGCCCGCTGCTCATTGTGAGCAACCAGCATGGAGGAGGGGACCTCTAGGGCACTCTGCCCACTCGGCAAAGTCCAGCAGACCCTGGCCTATCCTCCAAACAGGCACCTTTCGGGTAGAAGTTTCCCCATGCCCCTTCTCCAGTGTGCCAGAATCGCCCTGCTATGCCAAGCTGCAGAGGCCCTGCCACCGCCTGCTGCAACCCTGATGACCCAAGCACGCTATGCCCTTGCTACTGGGTCCACGGGACACTAGGCCCTACCTATCCTGCACCTGCTCCCTGCCATATCTCTCTCTCTCTCTCTCTCTCTCTAACCCCCTAGGCCCAGGAGCTCAATATGCTCTAATGTCAGCCCCCACCTCAAGCACCACTGTCAGCTCTACTCAAGGACTGGGTGGCTCTCCCAACAACCACCAAACCTTTGCCATGGGAAACCTCACTGACAACATTGTCAGAATGTCCTCCCGCCAGCTTTTGCCAAACTGCTCAAACCTGTTCCCTCTGTTTACCAGCTGAGGTCCAGTGACTCCCAGGCCTCAAGGTCCCCAAAACTCGTTCTCTTCCAGGGATCATGCCTTTGCTGCCCTTACTCCTAGAACATGGAACCTTCTGCCTGCCCAGGTAAGGTCTGCCCCTCACATACCAGCTTCAGGTCCTCTCTGGGCTCCTTGAAGCAAGCATCCTCCTGCCCTTGTTCCTAGTGCCCCAACCTGTGTGGTGGGCCTAGTGTCACTTGGACTATGTGCAGTTGCCACATGTGTCTAGGGAATATCTGCCCTTCTGATATCTGTTGCTTTTTGACTGTTCCTTGTTGATTGCCATACCTCAACTCTGCAATGTTGCCGTGTTGTTACTACCTGTACCTGACTACTCCTAGTTGATTCCTATGCCTTGACTCTGTATTGTTGTTGCCTGTACCTTGTAACTCACCTGGGTTGCACCTGAAAATAGGCACTTGACTGTCTAGTGTGATTACTGGGTTAACAAAAGCTAAATAAATAAATAAATGTCCATAGCTGCCTCTCCTATGCCCACCCTCGGATGCCACCCTAGAACCTGGTGCTATGCCACTGATAAAGCCAGCCTGCCTAAAGCAGTGGGAGGGGCTCCACCTTGCACTGCCCTGCAGTGCCTGAATGGTGTCTCCTTTCTCCTCTATGGCATCCCACATTCTCTTTGTCCTGCCTATTTATACCCTAAACCCTGCCCTCTGATGCCACCAAGTGACTGCAAGCAGAAAATGCCCCCAGAGCACTACCATTCCTAAACTCTGGGGCAAAGGTAGAGCAAAGGGGTCCCTATAGAGAGTATACACCCTCCTCAAAGGAGAGGGGCTTACACTCACAAAACATTTGTCTATCCTTGTCTAATGCATACTGTGTAATGTCTTATCCTATGATATTGTACTCCCTGTGTAACCTTCCCAGTAAATAACATATTCTTCTTGTCATGCTATATATTCTCTTTTCACATTCTGTAGTAAGTGTCCTAGGTTTATGGCAGAGTTGTCATCTGTATGGTTTGTCAGGTTGTATTTGCCCCCATTAAGTACAAATTCAAAACAATTATCAAAAGTGACATGGAAACACCAACACAACCCAAAAATCTTTCCTACCTTATCCTGCTGCTATGTCTCTCTTGTGTGTGCGCAGTATGCACTTCCATGAGAAATTACCCAGAATAAAATGAGAAAGTATTTATGTGAAAAGTGCTGTGCTGGCCTGCTCTGCTGCACTGTATGCGAACTCCATGAGAAATTACCCAGAATAAAAGGAGAAAGTATTTATGTTAAAAGTGCTGTGCTGGCCTGCTCTGCTGCCCAGTCTTTATTGCTGCATGCGGTGAAGCTTGCATTAGAAATCACCCATCCTGTCGGCCGGTGGCGCCAGAGGCTGGCGCTGGACATCTCACCTCACGGCACGGCAGCAGGTTCGGGGCCGAGCCTGGTTCGTGGGAAGATCAGCACGGGTGGGGAGGGTGGAGCTGGATGGAGCTGCCGACAGGCAAGCTCTCCTCTCCTCTCCTCTCCGGGAGGTGATATGGTAGCCCTCACTCACGGCTGCCCCTGGTGGAGACCAAGGGCTGCACAAGCAGGGTGCCGCGATAGCCAATGGGGTGGGCAGAGGAGGGTCGGTACTCGGGCTGTAAGGCACATGCTTGCCTCCACACGCATGCGCCCTTCTCTGGGGCCCTGGGTAAAATGGGGAGAAATGAGAAAAACTGGCAGCAGGATAGTGACTGAGTCTCTGCAGGCCCCTGCTCCCGACTGGCTTAAGGTGCCCAAGTGTTCTGGGGACGGAGCTGGGGAGCCTATCAGATGGGGTCAGATGGAGGAGGAGCATAAAGCTTTTGTATAAAAAAAAAAAAAAAAAAAGAAATCACCCATCCAACAATAAAATGAAAAACATTTATATCAAGAAAATATGCCTGTTGTTGTACCCCAGTATGTCTCCTGCAAGAAAAACATGTGATATAGGCTGCTGCTACACAGCTGTGCAGTTGCTGAATGAGAACAAGAACATTCTGGAATAATGTGGATGTGGATGATAAAGAACATTCACAATGTCTGGTTGATATTTAACATATGAAGACTTGTGACACCCAGAATTTAAAGTATTGCTGCTGCTTTGCCACTGCTGCTGCTATAATTATTTATGTCCTGAAGGATTACTTGTAGTGATGGCACTGCTCCTGTTTGTGTGCTGTTGCTGGACTGGTCACATCTGATGGCGACAGATTGATGGTACCATTGTATCCTGCACACTACTCCTGCAGTTTGAGTGGGAAGTTCATTTCATTTTGTTAATTTTGTTTTGATAATGTGGTATTGAATGGGGATGGTTCATCTTTGGTTTTAAACAGCTGTGTCTCTTTCCTTCTAGGGATCTCACATACTCAAGCTCGACAGTCTGGATTGCTTTATGGGAATTGATCGTTCCTTTCCAGTGGTGCCAGGTAAGTACATTTTTAAATTTTATTTTTGGATGGGTGGTTTGGGTGAAGGTACTCTTTTGGGGGAGGGTTGCTGCCTGTGTTATCTCTGTGGCATCTTAATCAAAACTGTTAAGCACTGTATTTTTGAACATCCACGTTTCTGCTTCCTTGCAGGTATTTGTGGACTCCATCCAAATGAGACAGAAGTCCATTGTCAGTTACTCACCATCTGATGCTGTGGAATCAGGTTACCGTACAGTACTGGACGAGTAAGTCTTTTAAATTATTAGGTGATGTGGTGGCTTTCTTTTGTGAATATGTAAAGTTGAATGGATGGCATACTTAATATTTTCTGTTCTTGATTTTATCATTTCAGGTTATTCTCTGAATCTTTATTTAGCATGCATAGGATGATGTCTGTTCTGATTGATGATGAGCAAAATGTAGCAGCAGCTGCAACACATTTCTGAGAAGGAAACATTAACAGTCATGATAATAGCACAACAAATTCCAGAGATGTTGTATGAGAATATAATGGCATACAAAGGTGGCAGACAACACAATTTTGTTGTCTTCAAGCATCATCACTGTCCTCAACAAAGCAGCCCTCACAGTCTTCAAGGCTGAGTTCTCACCTGATGGGTATTCACATTCCACAACTGAGTCATCAACATCGGTGTTTACAGTGCATGATGACTTCATCTTTCTGCCAACGACACCATCTGTTCTTTATGTTCCTCAGAAGATCCACTGTGAGGAAGCGGTAAGAATAGATGTTCATCTCCATGCTGACCTGGCAAGGATTTGGAAACCTGCTCCCCACCCAGGGACCACCCAGGCCACCACCACTACCTCAGAGGTTGCCAAGAAAGAGGAGTGGTTGGACCACGGTGGGCTCAGGGAGGGTGAGGTGGTGCAACAGATGCATCCCTCCAGCTGTGCCTCTCCACAGTTGGGTAGAACTCCGGGAGGGAGAGGAAGGAGGTAAGGTGCCTGCCTGGCACCATGGCTTGGAATGACAGGAAACAAATCCTCAGGGTCGTGAGCAGCTGCAAGGGGAGTGAGCTGATGTCATTATCCACCTAGGGATGAATTAACTGGCTGATAATGGGATCAGAGCAGTGTAACAGGAGTTTGTGGAGTTGGGAGGGACTAAGACAAGTAGCACACACGGTAACTTTCGGAAGTGCTACCTGTCTATGGCAAGGATGAGGCTGGGGTACTCCGCACCATGAGATTCAATGACTGGTTGAAAAACTGGTGCAGAGCTCAGGATTTGGCTTCATTGAGGACTGGGGCTCCACCTGGAGGGATGCAGGCCTATATTGGCACAATGGTCTGCATCTATCCAGGAGAGGAACCAGGATCCTAGGTGATAGGTTTAAATGCTTGATTGGCAAGCATTTAAACTAGCCAAGGGGAGGCACTGAAAGGAGAAGGAACCTAGCCCCCAAAAAAAAAATCAGGGTAGTTAGTGAGGTAAATACCAAGATAGAGCAGTTGATAGGAGAAGGGCAGGGGTAAATGGAGAAAAAGACAAAGGCAGTAAGGACAGGGATGGGGCAAAAGAAATAAAGCCATAATAAAATGGAGGGTAATGAGTACCAATGCCCGTTGTCTAGGTAAAAAGCTCTCAAAATGGTAGCCTTGATGGAAGAGGGATGCCTGGATATTGTGGCAGTCACAGAAACATTATACACAGAGAACCATGACTGGGATGTCAACATACCAGGGTACACAATCTACAGGAGGGACAGGGAGGGTAGAAGAGGTGGAGGAGTAGCTCTCTATGTAAGAGAAGGGATCAAAGCAACGTAAGTAAAGGGTAAACAGGGGAGAGGAGGCACTGTGGGTCACCCTGAGAGTGGAAATGGCTCCACATTCTGCACAGGGTTTGTATACAGAGCTCCATCTCAGGGGAGGAAATGGACAAGAAAATGATAGAAGGCATCCTTGGGATGGCAGAGAAAGGGGAGATATTGCTGATGGGGATCTGAATATGCCAGATGTTAACTGGAGCACCTTTGCTGCAGTCACATCCAAGAGCAGGGCCATTCTCGATGCCCTACAGGGGCATGCCTTGAGACAGCTAGTTATGGAATCCACTGGAGGAGCAAGCTTAGATCTGGTTCTCTCAAATGGGACGGAAAGAGGATCTCTGATCTTGAAGTGGATAGCCATCTGGGAACAAGCACCACCAAATAGTGTGGTTCATGATAAACTTAGCTGTAGAGTCAAGCCATACAAAAGTGAAGGTACTGGACTTCAGGAGGGCTGATTTTATCAAAATGGGAGAGTGCCTCAGAAAAGTACTAGCAAACAGGCAAGAAGGTGGGTGGAGCAACAATGGGAAACATCAAAGCCACCATCACAGAAGTAACAAGCCTTTGTGGGAAGCAAATAAACAAATCAAAATGAAAGAAAAAAACACTATGGTTCTCAAAAGAAGTGGCAGGAACGTAAGGGAGAAATAGATAGCATTCAGGAAGTATAAGGAAACACAGAAGGAGCAGGACAGAACTGTACCAGTTAAAGCAGAAGAAAGCAGGGAAGGCAGTCAAAATAGCAAAGGCCAAACCGAGGAAAAGATAGCCAACTCAGTTAAGAAGGAGGATAAAACCTTTTATAGGTACATAAAGGAGCAAAGAAAGACTAAGGCAGGGATACAGATGCTGAATGAAGAGGAAGGTGGTTGGAGGAGAGCGACATTGAAGAAGCAGGGATACTGAACAACTACTTCTACGCAGTATTCACAATGGAAAAGTAGGGGAAGATACCTAATCCAGTCAATAGATGCACTCTGGATAGGGGGTTGATATTAATCCTATCACAGAAGAAAGAGTTCTGAAACAACTCTTAAAACTGAAGGTGGATAAAGCAATGGGGCCTGATGGGATTCACCCAGAATTCTAAAAGAACTAAGGAAAACTAGTAACACCACTGATTACCCTTTTAATAAATCATGGGAGGATGGTGTGGTATCTGAGGACTGGAGGAGAGCAGATGTGATTCCCTTCACAAAAGTGGGACCAAGACCGAGGCAGGAAACTACAGACCTGTCAGTTTGACCTCAGTGACAGGAAAATAATGGAATCACTTCTGAAGGAAAGAATTGTTAAGTACCTAGAGGCTAGTGAGGCACAGGACCCAAGGCAGCATGGATTCACAGCAGGAAGGTCATGTCAGACAAATCTAATTGACTTCTTTGACTGGGTGACCAAAGTAGTAGACCAGGAGGGGCTCTGGACATGGCCTACCTAGACTTTAGTAAGGCATTTGACACAGTCCGCACAAAAGATTAATAAACAAATTAGCCAGCCTGGGAGTGGGTCCCAGGGTGGTAGCCTGGGTAAAACACTGGCTGGACAACAGGACACAGTGGGCAATAGTAAATGGAGTCCACAGTGAAGAAAGGGGTTACTAGTGGGTACCGCAGGGTTCAGTACTGGAGCCAGTCCTTTAATGTCTTTAAAAGTGATATTGCAGAGGGACTGAAGGGAAAGTATGTCTCTTTGCAGATGACACAAAGATCTGCAACAGGGTTGATACGAAAGGTGGGGTGGAAAGGATAAAAGGGACTTGGCAAGATTGGAGGAATAGTCAAATGTATGGTAGCTTAGATTCAATGCAAAGAAGTGCAAAGTAATGCACCTGGGAAACAAAACCCCAGGAAGAGTACACAATGGGGGTGAGAGACTGACAACAACAAAAATGGAAAGGGGCATGGGGTAGTCATATCAGATGACCTAAAGGTGGGCCAACAATGTGAGAAGGCAGTAAGGAGGGCTGGGGATGCTGGGATGCATAGGAGAGGCATCACCAGTAGAAAACAAGAAGTTGTTGGCCCTCCGTACAGACACTTGGTAAGACCACATCTGAGTATTGTGTACAGTTCTGGAGACCCCATCTCCGCAAAGACATAAACAGGATGGAGGCTGTCCAGAGGAGGGCAACAAAATGATGCAGGTGTATACCAGAAGACATATGAAGAAAGACTAAAGGAGCTTAAGATGTATAGCCACAAGGAAAGAAGGAGAGGGAACATAACAGAAACTTTCAAATACCTCAAGGAAATCAACAAAGTCCAATAGGGTAGCATCTTTCAGAAAAGAGATGTGCAAGAACAAGGGGCACAATTTGAAGAAGGGGGACGGCTCAGAGGTGATGTGAGGAAGCATTTCTTTACAGAGAGGGTTGCAGTTGCATGGAGCAGCCTCCCTGTGGAGGTCATAGAGTCAGAAACAGTGGGGAATTCAAGAATGCATGGCACAGACATAAGGCAATTCTAGTGGGGGTAGGAGGAAGTAGGCTGTTGGTTAACTAGGATTTGCAGCTTACCCGTTAGGGAGGAAATGGGCAGACTAGGTGGCCAAGAGGTCCTTATCTGCCATCAAATTCTATGTTTCTATGATAAGCACCAGTGCAGTAGAAGGATTCATAGGGTATTTGGTGTGGCATTCAAACATGCTCACAAGAGTTGGTTGTGATTTTTGGGGTGTTGGGCTGGAACTGGAAAACAGATGGCCACATGGCGATGACCCAGTAGGGTTCTATTTGACTCAAGAGACATACATGGTGTATTTTATGGCTTGGCAACAGCATTACTGTGCACTGACTCTGTTGGGGACTGCTGAAGCTGCCACTGCTGCTATGCCTAGTAGTTGTAGGAACCACCTCCACTATATATTCCCCACTATATATTCCCCTTAGTGGCACTGTGCAATGAAAATGAGGATAAGACATGAGAGATGAGGACCAGGCCTCCTGCAACTACCTCCATCTGGTGTTTAAGCCATAGGACAGGGTGGCAGTTGTTTAAATGCCTGTGCTGACCACCAGTGCCTAGGTGGCTCCCTTCTTCCCCTGCTGACCCTTACGTGGCAAAGCTGACATATTGCCACCGCTTTTATCTTGTGGCTCCAGCACATAGAAGTACCACACTAGGGATGTTGTAGCCCTTTTTTCTCATAATGCCTGGAGTGGGACAGCGGAGTTGTAGTCTGGGGAGGGGATACTTTTTGTAGTTTGACTCTCTCCTCACATCAAGAATAGTGCGGGGACCTTCACTTTAACATTCGGCAGTTAAATCAATGGTGCTGGTGCACTTAAGAACCTCTGCACTGTCGCCACCTTTCTGCTTCTTCTTGTCCAGTTCCCATGTCGGATCATCCAACAACTCATCATCATCCTCCTCAGGCTCATCATCATCATCATGTACATGCCATTCGCTGTCGATGTCCTCCTTATATTGAACCTCAAGCTCAACAGTTTGTGTGTCAGTTGTCTGCACAACAGTTGTTGTCATGGTGGTGTGACCCATGTTTTGGGGCATTCCAACATCCCCTCACCCACTGCCTCAACGGTATCATGTAAATTCCGTGCAAGCACTTCAGCATGAGCATAATAACTCAGTGAAATAAGTGCAAAGGAATTGTGCTTACAGTACATTTCGCCAAAATGCAATTACATCACAAAAAGCAATCTTAACTTCAGCTGGATCTGATTCTTCAGCAGTGTCTTTTAGATGTAGGGCTATTAAGGGCTATACTGCACTCACCCTTAATAGCCCTACATCTATAAAGGAGAATAAAGGGACACAGATAGTCTAACACAGGAAAATAAAAGACCCTAGGGCAGGATTCACAAGAGATCGCCTGGCGCATCTCAGATGCTCGGTACAAGTCAGATGCACCGAGCCCAGGTGGTGGCATTCACAAGGGATGCACCATGCCAAGCAACAAGTGCAAAACCACTGTGACTCACCACAGGACACAATGGCGCATCCGTAGAAGCGCCCGGCACATCCAGAGATGCCCCAGGGCAGGCAGGCAGCCCTGCAGCCACACAGAGGGGCCAGCAGAACAACTGGAGCAAAACAGCAGGGCAGGAGGAGCAAACACAGAGCTGATTCAAACAGACCTATGTACACAGGTATAGAGTAAAACATGTTTATAAAATGTAATGTCCATAGAAACTGTACAGATCAAATGCCAGAAAAGGAACATCATCAACAACAACATCAACAACGACATCCACAGGAGGGATGAGGGAGCAGGGATGGGTAGGAGGACGGGAAAAGGGACAGAAACAAGGAACAGGGTAGGGCAACTATTTACACAGGAAGGTCCCCAGTCGGTGGCAGGGTGACACTAGCTGCATGATGCTCTGCCACGCAGCACCACTGGCGCGTCGGAATGCACAGCTTGACCCCACGCAGGGCAGCTGACTGGCGCCGAACAGTCCGAGCAAGAGGGTGCAGGGCCGCCTGGATGGCCACACGGATCCTCTGGTCCACATCTGCTGGCACAGCGCCACCACCATCACTACCTAGCACAGCACAGTGATCATAGACACCTACAGAAAATGACAGAAGGAACACACACTGAGGGCCAGAACGTGAACACAACCCTGCCCACCACAGCCCGCACAACACCAGAAAGACTGCAACCATGTAAGCGGTACTCACCCATCCCTGGAGGGGCACCAGACCTGGCACCCATGTATCGGCGACGATGCAAATCAGCAGCGCCCACAGCACATTGCCTGGTCCCTGAACCTGCAAAGCACAACACAAAGCACCATGAGTGAACACTGCCACAGTGCAGGATGCAAGTCCCCAGCCACCCACCCTGCCGGCAAGTGGCCATGCAGCAATCAGCGATGCCAGTGTCCGAGGCACCCGGTGTGGTGGGCGCACACAGCCATGCCGTCCCCCCAGCAAGAGGCAAAGCAGCACAGGAGCACCATGGGGGCAGTGATAGACACACACAGCATGTGCCACAGAAGGATACAGCTGGAGAACACCTACCTGGCCGTGGCAGTGCACCTGCTAGTGTACATGGCGCCGCAGTCATGCCAGCCTCTCTGGGTCCCACCTCTGGAGTTCGCCATAGTGATACCTGCATTTCTCACCCGTGCATGGCATGCCAGTATGCTGCACAATCCGTGAAGCGTGGGTGGCCCACACCCTGGCTCTGGGCTCATGGAGGTTCTTCTGTCCAAACAGGTGACCCTCCACAGCCATGACCTGTGCCACTAGGTGTAACAACTCCAAATGTGACCAGTTCATGGCCCTAGGCCCCATTCTTCCAGCTCCGGGCATCCTACACTGTGTACATACAGTGGCAAGGTGCAATCAGGGAATGCGTTGTCCACCGACTGTTATCGCGCCACGTGCAACAGTGATACACGTGCAGCACATTGTGCACTGAACATGAAGAGCTATTGGCCACTGCCAATGGAGGGCAGCGCATCGCCGCCACCACGCAATGTCACTGCACGGCAAGGACGATCGCACATGCACTGTGTGCATGCCAGTGCCATGTTGCGCACGCGCATATGCCAGTAACGCAGATCATGCATAGTGTGTGATCTGTGGGGAGGGATGGACATTGCAGCCTGGGCGGCACATTGTGGGACAAGCAGCGCCGACATGGTACATGACACCACAATCGCCAAGCACGCTATGGCACACCGGACAATGGCGTAACAGCGATAACGGAATATGCACTGCATAACATGTACAATGCATGCGTGGGGATGCGCCGTGGTGGACAGCCCAAAGCCATGCAGATGCACCACCCAGACCACGCATGTGCTGGCAATGTGCCGACTGTCGGTGGCGCATCACACAGATGCTCCGTGCAAAGTGAGATGAGCTGGGAGCAATTATGCAATTCAGAAAGAATGCCCCCAAACAGCCTCATCATCCATGCATGGGCATCTCAGCTGATTAGCATCTCATTAACAGGTGCTCAGGCCTCATTTGCATGCCCTGATCCATAAATGCTCCCAATTGAGCAGGCTGAGACCAGGGTACTGAGAGGGTCAGTGCTTACAGGGTGAGTACACTGCCACAGTCACAGGCTACAGCACGCACTGGTGTGCCTGCATCAGTGTGCACAGCTGATGGTGCCCCAGTACATCGCATGTGGGACCAGACCACCATCAGGTGGGCACCACAGCAACACGTGATGTACAACTGCAGGGACGTATCCATGGGGTGACATTGGACAGGTCCCTGCTGAGGCCACAGCGGAGGACCGTGTGACTGGGACACACACAGCACAGCACACACATGCCGGGCACTGCTGCACGATGGATGGCAGCGCACCGTGGCGGTGCACTGCAGGGGTGCAACATGTACGAAGGACATCACATAGTACACAGGGACACAGGGATGGTATGAATGGCTGGGGTTGGACTGCACTGGGAGGTGCATGCAGCGTCATGACACATGTATGTACGCCGCGACAGTGCTACACCTGTGCAGGCACAGTGTCATCACTGCCAGCATACACACCGTCGCTGTGCAAACACTGCATGCCACCACATGGCAGTCCCCTCTGCCCTGCAGCCAACACAGTGGTGGCACCCAGGTATGATGGTGCACCATGGTGGTGGGACACACACAGCAGGGGTATTGTGACACATACACACGGCAGACGGGTCAGTGTCACACACCCTGTGGTGGCTACATGATACCTCTGCTGCATTCTGGTGCCATGTGTGGCATGCTCATCCCTCATGGACCGCACACCATGGTGCATGTCCACCTGTGCCAGGCAGCCCACGCATGGACCATGGCACAGACCACTGGCACCACAGACCATGGTGAGCCTGCAGACAGTGGGAGAGTGGTGTGGGACTGTGTGTACACCTGGGAGGGTCTGACACAAGGTTGCTTCTACCCACAGTGTATAGAATGTCCGAGGAGTCAGGTGCCACTGGCAGGCAGCACAAACTTCACACGTGATGAGGAGAGGGCACTCATCGAGGCATGCCATCTACACCTGGATGTACTCACTGGCAGGGGTGGCAGCAGGATGGCGTGTGCAGTGGGCTGGGAGGAGGTGGCCCGGCATGAACGTGGTTGCATCATACAACCGCACAGTGCAGGAGTGCAGGAAGCATTGGAATGATGGGCAATGGAGGGCCAAGGAGAGGGTGGCCAGCATCCAGGCCTCCCTGAGGCAGACAGGGATGGACCCAGCTCAGTGGCACCACTGAACCCCAATGAGGCCCTCCTGGCCACCGGTGTGTCAGGGATGTCCGTGCATGGCATCCCTGGGGTGGCTTCCAGACGGGGGCAGCCTGTTGCAGCATGGTGAGTAGCTGGCACCCTGTCACCGCCATGGACAGGCGTGCATACCTGGCGGTGTGTGGCTGACTGTGCATTGTGCCATGTGCATCCTGTGCATTAACCACGTCTCTCTTTCTGTCTTCCACAGCTCCATCGTGACTCCATGGCGTGGCTGTGGCTAACGGCGCAGCCCCCATAGGCAATGATGTGGGCCCACCCCTTGGAGCCATTGACAGTGACATGGTCATGTCCACACTCTACACACCACTGGTCACAGCACCTGTGGTGGAGGGCCCTGTAGAGCCCTCCACCAGCAATGGCAGTACTGCAGGTGGGTACATCACATGGTTGGAGAGCCTGGCTGGGGTGTCTGATGGTGACCCAGAGGATGTGGTGGACATAGCGGATGCACTCATTATGCTTTGCCAGTGGCATGCAGGGTGAGGGCATTAGCACCAACGCATGTTCCACCATCAGCAGCGCCACTGCCATAGGCAACTGCAGTGCACACAGCGGGGCCGCTTGTGCACGGTCCCCTGGTGCCAACAGCGCCCCACTGTGCTGGACACTGGTGCAGTGGTGGCACATATGCCTGGGCCTAGGTGCCATGCCCCTGCACCGCTGCCCAGCACAGTGTTGGCAACATCAGTGGCATCCAGGCAGGGTACCAGTGGGCATACACCCGCTACAGTGGGACCACAGGAAGACATGCATGGACAGCAGGTAACTATGCCCAGCCATGATACACACACAGCACAGCCTGACAGGGTGCATCCACCACTCATGGATGACCCTGGGGAGGCTGCCAATTCCCAGTTGGCGGCGCCGCCCACATGCTGCATCGCTGCCAGCCAATGATTGTGTCTACCTTGACCTGCTGTGGGCAACTGTGGATGGTCAGGAAGCACTCCAGCAGAGTTCCGTAGCCATCGGGCTGTCATGGTCCAGGAGCATGAGTCCAGCGGCAGCGTGCATGCTCCAGATGCTAGCTGAGACACGCCTCATGTGGGTGGGCATGACTGCAGCCATGGAGTGGACCACAGCCGCTATGGAGGCAGTGGCTGCATCCACAGCATGCCACGGACAGTGTGTGTCCAGTCGGACACCCAGGAGCATGTCCCGGACACCCGTCAATGGGACCAGGTGGGCCCCGTGCTGCTGACCCCATTGCCATTGGCATCCACCCCACCATCCATGGCTCAGCTGGGGGCATGGTTCAGCCACCCCACTGAGCACCCACCCATTCACGGTCTCAGTGGAGCACCCCATGGGGTCCCTGGAGACACCCCCTGTGGCTGGTGGTGGCACCTCAATCATCAGCAGCCATGGCAGAGGTCGCCCGCATGTCCGGTGGCAGTCATGGGGTGGCCCTGTGATGTCCATGCCCAGGGGCCTGCAGTGGTGGGTGGCATGGTTACTGCACACTGGCCGCCATGTAGGTGGTGCCAGTGCCGCCATGCGTGGTGGTCTCCAGCCACACGTGTTGCCCAGGCACCCCGTGTTGCCTGTGCTTGTGCACGATGTGTGTGTGTGTGTGCTGCAGTCATGCCATGTGTCATGGGTATGATGAGTGCATTACGGTGCATGCAGTGCCCATGTGCGCACGCAGTGCACACTGACCTGTGACAGTGTGGGTGTGGCCTTGTGGTTCTGGTGTGGTGCATGCAGGTGTGTGTGTGTGTGTGTCACCCACCGTGAGCATGTGCCCGCATGTGTGCCCTGGTGTGACATACAGTGCCTGCCTTGCCCCGCCATGTTGTCCCTACACTGTGGTGCCCACACCTGCACATGTACCAACCTGCATACTCACCTGCGTGTCCAGTAGTTCCTCCACCACTCTGCTGCGGTATGCCCATGTCCTGGCTGCCAGCCTTGGATCCCTGCACCCATGTCGTCGTTGGTTCCATGTTCCTCTGGGGTGCCCCTGCTGCACCCTTCCCTGCCCCTCCTCCTCCCGGAACTGTTGCCCTCACCGCCTCGGCAGGACTCAATGGTCTTGGGCCATGTTGTGTAGCTACAACAGGCAGGGAATATGCCACAGGCCTTCTCAGGGCTGTACTGTAGGGCACCGCCTGACCGGCACAGGCATCGAAATGCATCTTCAGCATGCCAAGACACGCCGATGATGGCACATGTCACAGCATGTGCCTCATTATAGCATTCCTCTGCCACTGTTCTTGGTAGTCGGAAGGGGTGAGGAGCCAGGACGCAATGGGTATGCAGCATCACCTGTGGGGTAGATGTGTCTCCATTAGTTAACAGTATTACACTGTGGCGTGTGATCCACCCCATCTCGCCCTGTGTTGTGCACCCCTGTCCTGCCCCTCCGCCCATGCTGCGCATGCCTGGCAGTCCTGCTTCCCCTGCCCCTGCTGCCGCTGCCTGCCCCCATCCATCCTATGGTGCACATCAGGACCATGTCACCCTGCTGCTGCCCCAGCACCATTCCACATCCCTGCTGGGCAGTGCCCCAAGCCTCGCGTCTCCTGCCCACGGCCCGCCCCAGGTGTCCCGGCATGGTGGCCCCCCGGCTGCTGGCACATAGTCACATGTACCTAACAGGTGTCCAGTTTGGATGTCCCCAGCATCAAACCTTGCACAGAGCGCCAACTGGTGCCATTTGTATGTATCATGTGCGCTCCCAGGGTGTGTGGCGCAGACATTGGTGATACTCCCGTGGCATCACACAACACCTGGCTGTTTACTGAATGGTACCCTTTGATTCACGATGTGACGCCTCCTCACCAGGAGGTGCGCGGATTGCCACATGGGTGCAGTCGATGGCCCTATGACACCTGGCATGCATGCCACCCTGTGGAACCCCTGCATGGCTTCTCTCCACTCTGCCTGTGTGCTGGGGAATCTGATGTATTCCGAGCATGCAGTAGCAGTGTGGTGAGGAACTTGTGAGGAGGCGGGACGTTGAGGCCTGTGATATGCCAGTGGTGTCCTCTGTTCACCTCTGGAAGGTTCCTTGGCGAGCAGACACATAGCCGTTGTCACCTTGGTCTCACCGTGATGGTGTGTCCTCGCAGTGGGAGCCTGCATCACATCACGGCACAGCTCACATAGCTGCCTCAGCATGCCCTTGTTGAGGGCAATATCATCCGACTGTCTCCACCTCTGTCAGCTGCTCAAGGACAGCCGGCACGGTACCGCAGTGGGCTGGCCACCCATGGTTACTTCTAGTGCCCTGCCTCCTCCTCCTTACTGGGGCACCAGTAATAGCAACTGCTGCTGGGTTCATCCCTCTGTTGCTGTAGCCCTGTGGTGTGGCTTGCTGTCTGTGCCTCTCTCTATTATGACTTCCCTCTGTGTGTGTCCTGCTGTTGTCATTCCATTGAAGGCCTGCTGGTGTGCTGGACTTACATCTCCTTCTTTTGTACTTATCTTTTAGGGCACATCCTGGCTTTGTGCTGGAGTTGCTCCATTGCTGCTTCTTGGTTTTGCTCTGTGGATATGGATGTCGTGTGTGTGCATGGGTACACCCGTGAACATGCTCCACATGTCATTCGGTGCTCTATGGCACATGTCTTTGGTAGCAGGGCATCTAGGATTTGCACCGAGTGCTTCCTCCCTGTGCCTGAATCGCCACGGCACATTTCCAACTTGGCGCTAGCGCATCTGAGATGCACCAAGTGCATCTGTTTTGTGAATCCTGCCCCTACTGTTTCATGTGGCGCATTGTAACTGGGGTCTCCACATTAGCTGCTATGATCATTGTCCTAAACACTAATCTTTTTTTCACCATATATACCATCTTTTCATTTCTTTATTTTTTAGGTAATGTTTGGGTGTTATGCACTGAACAGCAGAGCACTAGAATACCATCAATCGGTTAAGAGATATTGACTGTGTCAGTCAGCTACACAGTTAGTTCTTTGCCGATTGATCTACTTTCTTTTTACTCCATAGAGAGCTGCAACTTCTTCTGGTGAGCTTCAGTGTGTGGGAAGGTGTGTAGGCTGAGGTGATTGCTGTTTTATGCAGAATTTGTGATAGCTAACAGGCCACTGAGGTGTCCCACTGCACATATTTTCAGAGTGCCATTTAAGTAAAAAATAGAGAATAAAGAAAACAGCATCTGTCCTGATTTTGCAAATGAGTTGGCATCTACATTTAGGGTATAACTGCAGAACAGGCTGCAGAAAAGAGAGATACTGTGTTCCAGAAGGATACAAATAGCATTTGCAGTGCTTCAGTCGCTAGGGTTCAACACGGAGCATGTGAGATTGGGTGTAGGGAGTTGCTTATAACTGTGGCTGCTGAACTATACAGTAAATCAGAACTGGTATTGGGGAATAAATGCTGTGTGTAAGTTACTGCTGCAGATGGGTTCACATTGGTCTTTAGAACTTGCAATTTGTGTTTCTGTTACTCTGAGATAAACGGTCGATTCAGGGATCCACAGCATTATCACTGTAAATTTGCACAGTGCTGTACTACAATTACTGACTTTATTTTTGCATTGTTCATGGCTGTGAGCACATTGCTATACACACTATTGCTATATGACAAAATTAATGCATGGATATCACGCAAGGTCATTGTTTGTGCTGAATTGACATGGAACTGTTAAATTGCTAGACAGCTGGCTTAGTTTTCTGTTAAAGTCTCAATTAATGTGTAGACCAGTCTTGATGTTCTTAGCACTCGACTTCTAAAACTCTCGGGTCTCAGCCGATAATCTAGGCTGAATTACAAGGCTTCTTGCTATTTTTTGTCAAAGTCAAAATTAATTGTGTAGACCTGCCTAAATGTTTTAGAATTGAACTGTAAAGTGCAGTTGGAAACTGCTGTAATTTAGAACTGTGAAGTAATTCCTGCCCCTCTGCATTCATTCTTTCTCTCCACCTCCCCTGCTGTTAAATCCTGCATCTCTCTTCTCCTCCTCCCTTGTAAATTTCATATTCTACTAAATCTCCCTCTGTCCTCCCCCTGGTTCCAGTTCAAGCGTATTTCTCTTGTCTGTGGCAGCCCCCCGCCAAATTCCTTTCTTCTTCTCTGCACACGCCTCTGATTTACTCTCCAGTGTCACCCTTCTGTTATTAATGTGACTCACAATCTGTTCCTTTCCTCAGATCTCTCAGACCCTAATCTGGGAAACATCTGAGCGGCGGGGCTGCCTGGGCCAGCCGTCCACACCACCACTGCTCACCGCCCAGGAACCCTCCTCTTGCTGGTAAGCTCCCAGGCCAAACTTGGAAGTACTGAAAGGCTCCCATTGGCTGCTGCCTGTTGCTTCCATCTCCTCTTGTGCTCATCGCTGCCACTGATTGGCCCTGCAATCTTGACTGATTCAAACTGTTTTGCTGGGGTCTGCACCCATAGACTTCAGTGGGTTTGGGAAGAAAATTTTAGCCCGCCCCCTCCCCACCTCCCACCTTAATTAAATAGGCCTTAGCTCCACCCACTTCTGCCTGGTGAACCGCCTTCGTTTCCTATTGGATACTCTCTCTCCTGTACCTCCTCTCTTTGCCACCTCTCCTCCCTGTTCCTCTTCTCCCTCTGCTAATCAACTCAGTCCCTCACTGCCCCTGCCTCCCTTCTGTGCCTGACACCCTGGCATCTTGAGAGGATGCCACCACTGAGAGGTTGTCCTGGGCAGCACAGACTGGCTGGGGCCCTATTCAAATTATGGGCTCAATGAATGCTAGACCCTCCCGAAACCACCCTCCTCCTGGCTATCAGTCAAAGGCTTGAGGCTCGTGCACTTAAACATACACAGCCTTCTACCAAACCTTACCGAGCTAACAGCTTGGGTGGCCCACTATAATCCGGACATTATGGGGATCACTGAGACATGGCTTAAGCCACACGATCTGACTCAGTTTGTGTCCTTCCAGGCTACAACCTCATTAGGCTGGACAGGCCCCAGAACAAGGGGGCGGAGTACTCATATACTACAAGACGCACATAAACTTCTCAGTCATAGGACACTCATAATCTGCATCACAGCTCTGTGAGTTCCTACACGCCCTCCTCCTGCTAGGGAACACCAAAAGGTGCATGTGATATGTGCCTACAAGCCTCCCAAGGGTAGTGTGTCTGGGCTCTCCTACCTCCTAGACAGTCTCAGCCCAAAGGTTGGCTCGAGCGAGTAACTAGTCCTGGGGACTTCAACCTTAACTGGGCAGGTCATAGTGCCCAGCAATACGAACCACTGTTGGCCGGACTGGCCCTAAGCCAGCTCATCTCTAAACCCACTAGGCCCTCTCTCAGAGACGACAAGGGCTCGTCATCGACTGGGTACTAAGCAACAGAGCGGGAGAAAATTATCTCCTGTGGCATTCTACCTGATGCTATATCAAGATCATTCTCCAACCTTTCATTATGGGGCACCGCCCTCCCAAAATCCTGCACAAGGTGATTCAAATGAGGGATTACTCCAAACTCAATGCTGAGACTTCCTGAAGACCTGAGGCATACTGACTGGTCTCAGGTCATGGCCACCAATGACCCCTCAATGGCCCTTGACAACTTTCTAAAGTGTTCACCCCACTTCAAGACAGGCAGCCCCCTCACAAGAAGGAGAGTGAGGGCACTGCAACTAAATGGCTCCATAGAGGCTTGTATACTCTCAGGAGACAAAGGATAAATGCTGGGTGAGGTATAAGAGTTCACTGTCCAGCATGGGATCTCCAGAATTACAGGCAGCTGAGCAACTCATGCAAGAGAGCCATTCGCTCAGCAAAAGTGAATACTGTCAGTCCATCCTGCCTTCACAGCCAAAATCAGAGGACTTTCTGGCAGAGCATTAAGAAAGTGGTGGGTGGGGCCACGAGGCGCAGGTCACTGATATGCTCATTGACGGGGTTAACTGCAACAACCCCCTCACTATTGCCAATGCCTTCAACGTTCAGTTCACAGACTTGCCTGCTTTACCCAAACTGCCGCACTACCCTGCTGACCGGCCTCCTCACCCAGAGGGACAAGCCCCTCACTGCCCTTTTACCTCAAGGCAGTAACAGACATGGATGCCCAGAAGCTTCTTGCTGGTCTATCCCCATACACTGGAGCTGGGCATGACTGCCTGGAGCCCAAGCTGCTGAGGCTAGAAGCATCAGTACTAGCCCGCCCATAGCCCATGTCTTCAATGCATCGCTCACCTCAGGCATAGCCCCGGACATCTGGAAGATGGCCAAGGTGATACCTGTACCCAAGCAAGGGGACACAAAGACCTCAAGAACTACCGTCCCATTGCAATCCTATCAGCAATCAGCAAGCTTCTGGAAAAGGTAATCGCTCTCAGGCCACCCACTACCTACAGACCCACAACTTTCTCTCCCTGCACAACATGGGTTTAGAAAGGGCATAGCACCTTCACGGCCCTAGCAGTTGTTACCTCGGAGATCAGGTCTGCTGCTGACCGAGGTGAACTGACCGGGGCCATCTTTGTTGATCTCTCAAATGACTTTGATATGGTTGACCACACATTACTGTGCTCCTTTCTCCTGTAACTTGGCTTCTCCTCCCAGCTCTTGCATGGATCAGTAATTACCGCACGGGCAGGCATCAGTACACCAAATTCAACAAGGTCCTGTCTGAGCCTGCCCGGGTTAACTGCAGAGTCCCCAGGGCTCTGTCCTGGGGCCTCCTGTTCTCTCTTCATAGATGAGCTACCCTTGGCTCGCTCTAGGTTCCTCAGTGTTGTACGAGACGACCTAGTCATCATGACCAAATCCCAGGACATCGCCACCATTAACACCAAACTAAACTCGGACTTCGACCACATCCAAACTTGTTGCAGGACCATAAACTTGTTATTAACCTACAGAAGACGCAGAGGCTATGCTATTTGGCTCAGCAGCCAAGTTAAAGCCGTCCTGGATTCACTACAGATCTCCAGGGCTGATGGGTCACTGCTGACTGTTGCAGAGCTCGGTCAGTACCGAGGGGTAACCCTTGACCCGCAGCTGGATATGAACCTGCACATCGAAATACATGCAAGGCCTCAAACTGCAAGCTGGGTCAGGCTTACAGAGCAAAAACTATCTAACTCCAGCTGCCCGCTTGCTCTAGCCAGGGGAGTCCTCCTACCCACGCTTTGCTACAGACTAATCATCTTTGCCCACGTTGCAAAAACTAGTCTAGTAAAGTGGGACTCAGCATACAACAACATATGCCGTTTCGCTCTCAGCCCCCGCCTCACTCACCGCTGTAGGCTTTACAACCGGCTTGAGTGGCTCCCACCGGAAACTCACCGCCTTTATGTCGTGGCAACTTTATTGACAATATTGTCAGAACTGCCACCCTCAAACCTTGCTGAGACCTGTTCTTGCTACACCCTCCCACAACCTGCAATCTAGCAGCTCCTATGTGCTCCTGGTACCTAAAACCTGCACAAAAATGATTGACCGAGCCTTCTCTGCATATGCACCCATGGTTTGGAACTCTTCCAACTAGTACTGCCCTCTCCCTCGCACCAGAGCTCTAAAGCCTCCCTCTGGGGTTTTCTCAAAATGGCTGCCACCTGTCTCTGCACACTAGACAAGCCCTCTCAGCCTGAGATGCCCCAACTAACTGAGATGCTACCTAAACATTACGACTTGGGCAGAGCACAACTGTGCTCATACTCCTCCAGTTCTCACAGCATATATAAAAATGGACCACGAGGCCCACTGGCAAGACAGGGTGAGCACTATAACTGTGCACTCCTTTCTGTCACACTGGGCCCACTATCCCAACTGTGACTCCTCCTTATTCAAACTGCTAGCCTTACAACTTGCTGCCTGGAGCGATGAATTCACACTGCACTTCTTCCTACTGACTGCAATGTTTAATACTGTATTGTAATACCTGTTTTTGGTATTGTTGTCTTACAATGTCCCTGTGTTCTGGTCACTTTATATTAACTCTTCGCTACTATTTGCCTGATGAAATCTGATGCTTGTAAAGTCCCTGTTGTTAATTCTATGTAATGTAATCCTCCACTTGTATTTGCCTGATGTTCATGTATGTACCTTGTAATGTACCTCGTAATCTCCCAGGTCACACCTGAAAATAGGCACTTATCTGTCTAGTGTGCTTACCCGGTTAACAAAAGCAAACAAATAAATTAACTGTTTTGCAAGGAACACCTCTACTGCCAGCATGTCCAGCAGCATCAGAGACAGGAACATGCTGCGCTGTATCCTTATCAGACATTGCTTCTAGTGTAATTTTCAGACGTCTTGCACTGCTGACACTTCCCACCACATCATCACCCTCACCCACTAACATGGCTGCCACAGAGCTTGCTGAAAAATTTAGATACAGGAAAGCCACTGCTAAATACTCCAGCAGCACTGCTAACATCACCCATCCCAGAGCACGAATAACTTGTTGCTGGCAACTACACATCAGAAGACTGTCCTTTTCACTGTTTCAGTTGCAGCACTTCTCACAAATGATTTTAAAGTCTTGCCTGCATGACTCACTCCTCTCCCTTTCTTTTTCTCTTTGCTGGCATTTCGCTTTTCTTAAGGTTTGGCAACATGGAAATTAAACTGTTACTTTTGAATACTATTTCTCACAGCAGCACACAGGGGTACAACAACAGTTTGGGTGAAAATCAGTGATTATAAGATGGATTTATAAAGCTGGGATGTACTTTGCCAACAGAGCAGTAACGCAGTCTGGACTGGGAGGATACCACTGGTGTTCTCAATAACAGGAAAATTCAGTGAAATCCTGCAAAGATCAGTCTGAAAATGGTTACTTCTGGGCATTATTTCTCACAGCAGCACCGTGGGTGCAACAACAGGTCGGGTAGGGTACCAGAGTCATTAGATGGATTTCAAATGCTGGGATGTACTTTGCCAACAGAGCAGAAACACGTCAGGGAGGGATACTACTGGCGTTCTCAATAACGAGAAAATTCAGTGAAATCCTGCAAAAATCGGTACAGGCCAGCCCGCCAGCGCAGCAGTAGGGTTACTGCTCATGGCGCCAGCAACCTGGGGTCAGAAACGGACTCTGGTAGCTGTAGGACTGGCCTGAAGGAGAAGAATTGAGCATCCATCGGCTGCTCTCCTTCTCCGGAAGGGGAGGAATGCCTGTCCCACTACGCTACCGCCACCTGGGTGACCACTGGTGGCAGTGCAGCGAGGGACAGCCAGTGGGAGGAGAGATCGTAGACCAAAGCTGGAGTGTCTGCACATCATAACACGGTCCGCCCCTTTGGCTCCCCTTGCATGCCTACGCTCTCAGGGGTGGCATCAGAAACATGGAAAATGGCCGCTGGATGCTGGAGTAGATGGGATCCAAGCTCCCAGACACCATAACCCGGCTCTCATGGAGGATCGCCCAAGACTGCCCACTCTGGGGATAGGCCGAGGCAGCATGGGGGCAGATCTGGCGGCCCTCCGAGAGGTATTGGGAGTGGGCAGAGTGAGCAAAGGATACCCCTGAAGAGAGCGGCATCCGTGGAGAAAGTGGCGGGGGAATCAGTACAGAACACTGTTAAGTTTGGATGCTATGTTCACACACACCACACAGACGTGGGTACAACAGCAGGTTTGGCATGCTACCAGGGTGAAAAGAAGGATTTCAACTAATATACAGGCTGGTAAGAATTCTACTGCTGCCTTGATGTTCAAAATGTGTGTGTGGGGCGGGGAGGAACAGCTATAAGGCAAAGGAATAAAGGATAGTAAGGTTTTTTTATTATTTTAAAAGCTCAATGTTTTAAAAAGGGAGAGGAGGTAGGGATAATGAAAACAGAAGGGTGGGGCAGGGCCTGGGGTATTCAAATCAACACATACACTCATTTACTCACTCATCACTCACTCACTTCACTCACTCACTCACCACCACTCACTCACTCACTCACTCACACACTAGAAAACCCCCAAATTGCAATCCTGCACTCAATAGACCAGATTTAAAATGTTTTCAAAGGAAATATTTAGGTTTATCCTCCACAAATCTCTTTGATTCAGAAGCAGCTCCTCTCTCCTTAGACTCTCTCTCTCTCAGTTAGGGAAGGGATCAAGATGTAAGCGGGAGGAAGGGAGGAGGGCAGGTCAGAAGTAATCTGGCTACAACTACACAGCCAGAAAAGGGTCCATGATCTGTCTGGGGTTGTTATAGATCTCTCGACGCAGAAGGAGGACATTGACAGGGAACTGGGTGAGCAGATAAGAAGGCATAGTGGCAAAGGAGCACAGTGGTGGTGGGAGATTTTAATCTACCTAGGGTGGATTGGAACATTCCAGCAACCACTTGCACCATGCAGCAGATCCTCCTGGAAGTTCCAGGATGGCTTCCTTACCCAGAGGGTAATGGAGCCAATGAGGAGGGAATATACTAGACCTGGTACTGAAGGATGGTGAACAGGTCAAGGATGTACAGGTGGAGGAACCACTAGCAAACAATGACCACCGCACAGTGTGGTTCTCAATCAATCTGGGTAGAGAAGTAGCCACTACAAAATCTAGGGTCCTGGACTTCAAAAGGGCGGACTTTGGCAGGATGGCACAAATACTGAAAGTCATATGGTAGGCACCTGCCCAGAAATGGACACGGAACACAAATGGGCAGTCATCAAGGCAGGACTGGCTGAAGCCACTAAAACTTGTGTCATGAGCCAGAGCAGGAAAGCCTGGACCAAGAAACCAAGTTGGATGAGTAGAGAGGTAGTGGAGAAGGTGAGAGAGAAGAGAATGCATTTAGGATCTACAAGAGATCCAACAGGGCAGAAGACAGAGAAGAATATGTGAAGAAATCCAGAAGTGAGCTGAGTGGTAAGGGCAGGAAAGTTGGCTAGGAAGCGGAGGTTAGCACAGGGGATCAAAGAAGGAGAAAAGGATTCCTTCAGATATATCAGAGAGAAGAGGAAGAGCAAGGATCAAATTGTTAGGATCGGGGAAATGGATGGGTAGAAAAGGGGCCTAGCAGGCAGAAGTACTTAATGAATACTCTGTTCAGTCTTCACCAAGGAGAGAGATGGCCCTGTACCTGAGAAGAAGGGCGAGGTGGGAGAGGGTGGAAGAGAAGCAACCACGGATGGGGAAATCATGGTAGAAAGGGTGAGGGAGGGCCTAAAGTCCCCGAAGGTGGACAAGGCACTTGGCCCAGATGGAGTCCACCACAGGTGCTGGAGAGTTGGTAGAGATCCTGGCAAGGCCATTGGCAGACCTATTCACACCCAGATTAACCATTGGGCAGGCGTGGCAGTTGCCCAGGGCCACAGGCCCCTGGGTTTCTGGGCGGACCCTAGTTTTTTATTTTTGCAGGGGTCCAATGTTTTTTCTGCAGCTGCCACTTGCCGTGCAGTCTGTAAAATGTATCACCAGCGCTGGCGGGGGCCGTGCAGTACGCCATCCATATCTCTACTTGTGCCTGCCTCGTTATTTAAAATGTTTTTAAAACTGCATCCTGTTACAGACTCCAAGTCTCTCAAGACAAACTGTCCACAGACTTCCAGTCCACTATTCAGACTCCATCTCACTGCTTCTGATGTATCTGTAGTAGTGGCTGCCCCATTGTTCCAGACCTGTTTTATAGTCGGTCGCCTCCACTGGGCCGAGTAACCAGTCAACAAGTTACAGTCAGATGACTAAGTCCCCAATAGTGCTGCATCTCACTGCTGTCCTTTGTTCTCTTACAGGGTGGTTTTTCAGGTGGACCCCGCTGGCCATGCATACATAATCAGACATGATGATGTAAGACCCAGCTACCAATCAGAGCTGCCTGCTGGGTCTGTTCCTGTTTTTGGCACCTCCGCCCACTTGGACCTGAACTTTTCTGTCCCCCTCAGTCCATGGGCTGTACTTAAAGGAGCCTCTCCGGTGCTCTGGGAACAATTACAGCTGAGGAGAGTTCCAGAGTGTCGGAGAAAATCACATGAGAAGCCGCTGACCATTCTCATTTGAGAGCCTGACAACAAGTTGTACTGCTGTTCACCGCTGATCGACTGCTTCCAGTTCCGCTGCCGACCTGGACCTTCCTCACCGATCGTATCTATTTGCTGCTGCTAGCTGTTCATTTTATTGTAAGAAACACTGTCTCGCCAGCAGCACAGTAGCACAATGGAGCCAGTGAGGGAGCAGCAACAAGTGAGTACCAGCAGTGTCCCGTCCACCAGCAAGCAATCGGTGACAGAACAACGGAGTGAGAGAAAGAAAACAGGAGCCAGTTAATTCCTTTACTTGTCTTGAGGTAAGATTTAAGATCTGGTCTGGAAGGGCTGGAGATTTATTATTTTACAAGCTCAGCATATTACCTGACCTGTGTCCACCTACAGTACATGTTTTGCAGCCTTTGCTGAGTCATGGATTCATTTTGCTGTTTTTTTTGTTGGTTACTTAAATTGTGGTGATTGGGTCTGGGCAGTGGGCTGAGCTTTCACACACTTTTATTTATTTATGTGTTTGTTAACCTCTGTTATCTAACTCCCCGATTATATAGCCGGGGTTGGTCTGGGGTTTTGATGCTCGGTGCTTAATTGTTTTGGTGCTTTTCTTCTTTGAGCATAAGTACCTCCACCATACCTGACCTCCAGCCATTGTTAGTCATGCTGGTGGGGGTCTGAGTGATGAATGATGTAGTAAAATGCTTATGCTGTAAACTCCAACAATATGTGGAGACTCTGAGTCAGATTTGTAAGCCACCACTGATTATGTACCCTGTGAGTTTGGGGGTCGAGGGGTTGATCTGGGGTTTTAGATGGTCTGTCACTGTGGACTGGGTGATTTTTTTCTTTTTGCAGGCAACTTGGAGCCACTACTGATTATATTGTCTAGGAGTTTGGGGGCGGTCTGGGGTTTTAGATGTTCTGTGGTTGATTTTGATTTTAATGCTTAACAGAAGTGTACTTTATATTCAAATTAACCACCAAATCCACCACAGTGCATCCAAACCCCTGACCGCCCACCCAACCTCACAGACTATATAATCAGTAGTGGCTCCAAGTTGCCCACATTTTGCTGGTCTAAAGCATTTTACCGCGCTACTGATCACTCAGACGCTCCTCTAGCATAATTAACAATGGCACACTGAGCTGGAGGTCACATGTGGTGGGGGTACTTACCAGAAGTGTGCTTTATGTTCAGATTAAGTACCCCACCACACTTAACCTCCAGCTCAGTATCAAACATGAAATATAGACTTTGACAGCAGATAAGGACCACTTGGCCCACCTAGTCTACCCATTTCCCTACCTATTGGTTAGCTGCTCCTAGTTAACCAACTAACCTACTTCTTCCTACCCCCACAGTATTGCCTTATGTCTGTCCCATGCATTCTTGAATTCCCCACTGTTTTGACCCATGACCTCCTCAGGAAGGCTGTTCCATGCACCACCACCCTCTCTGTGAAAGAAAACTACTTCATATTGCCCCTAGCCGCCCCATCTTCAAATTGTGTCACCTTGTCCCTTTTCTGAAAAGATGCTACCCTCTTGGACTTTAGTGATTCCCTTGAGGTACTTGAAAATTTCTATCATGCCCCCTCCTTTCTCTCTCTGTGTATGGCTCCTGTTGCAGACCCTGCACCGTTTTAGTTGTCCTCCTCGGGACTGCCTCTGAACTGCCTCCATTCTGTCTATGTCCTTGCGGAGATGGGGTCTCCAGAACCACACACAGTATTCCAGATGGGGTCTCACCAACAGAGCTGAACAACAACTTTCTGTTTTCACTTTCGATGCCCTCCCTCTACGTCCCAGTATCCCCCAGACATCTCTACTGCATTCTCACATTGCTTGTTTACCTTTAGGTCATCTGCTATGACTATCCCTAGGTCTCTTTCCATTTTGTTGTTGTTACTACCCCCAATTGTGTATGTCATTGTTCCTTATGCTGGTGGGGGCATCTGAGTGATCAGTGATGCAGTAAAATACTGTAGACCCCAGCAAAATGTAGGAGACTTAGAGCACCTACTGATTACATAGCCTGTGAATTAGTAGGTTATAATAAGATATGGGCAAAATCTGACCAGCCTTTTCTTAAAATAGTACCTATCTTATGGTTGTTTTATTGCAAATGTATCTGTCACCCTTTTGCTGCTTTTATACTGGGCTAGTCTGTGATAGTACTCTACATTTGTCTCCTCACTACTCAGCAGTATAATACTGCTGAGTAGTGTAGCGACAAATGACATAGTCTAAATACTGATCTGTGTTGTTAGTGATGGTTGGTACCTCTGGGCTAAATGGAAAAGGCCAGGCTAAGTTACTATAATGTCTGCCTTCCTTTGTCAATATTCATTATACTGTTATTTTCACCTAGGTTTCCAAGTATTACCAGCTAATACTTTTGCATGCAGAACACTGAAAACTTTATTATAGTAAAACATTAAACGTGCCACAATGCTTTCTGTGCAAGGTTGCATTCTGTTATCACCGGTTAGAGTTCTTATGTTTTGTAATAATCAGTGATATTCTTTCTGTGGGTGCACTCCACCTCCACACACCCCGGGAAAAAAATACAGTTTCATCAGTGCACCCCAGGAAGAAGAATAATAGCACTGAATATTACAAAGATAAGAAACAAAACCATAAAAACCGAACAACTTTTACTTGTGGCACAATGACATACTGATAAAGAAATGGTGAATTAGTTATTGTTAAACACATTTCTGTGATTGCTGTGACAATATGAGAAAATAGTGACTTTATTTTGCTTGTCTGGTGATGTTTTCAGTGATTGTAAAGGACGTTGGACTTTGGTGTTTTCCAGTGCACAACTGAAAGCAATGTGAGCATGCCCACTGCATGATCACATCTCCACCATAGTGTGTGTGTGTGTGTGTGTGTGTGTGTGTGTGTGTGTGTGTGTAGTTTCAGAAAGTGCACCACTGGTCCAGTGTCCTCCACAAGTGCCTTGGAGGCTATTTAGTAACTGAATGAAGTACTACGGGGGTTCCATACCACCAGTGCCGAATTTTATTCTGTGTGAGCCGACTTGAGTGTGTCAGTCATTGTGGACTTCTATGCATTGCAGTGGAATTTAGGTTGTGGAGTGACTACATTTGCCATCTACTAAAGAGTTGCACTGCCCAGATTTCACCACTGTCAGTAACAATGAAAATGGAAAGGAATGGATTTGGTTTACATAGTTCCTTTCATACCTTGTATTCCAAGGTGCTTTACAGTCTGGGGCTGCTGATATTTTGAGGACAAAGGGCATTCAAACCAACCAGAACCTGATTAAAGTCAGACTGTGTGGAGGTTACACACCCGGTACAGGAGGTTGTTACTTGCTCAGAATCATGTGTCACTGTGTCACTAGCAGTTGTGGTTTCAGTCTCTTGGTTCACAGAGCTGTGCTTTAGGCAGTATCCTTGTGGTTTAGAGCACTGAACTGGAAACCTGCAGACCTGGGTTTGAATCCCATCAGAGCCCACATGCATGATGCATACTGTGTGACCCTGAGCAAGTCATATTCATTTCCTTGTGGTCCCAGGTTGTACATGGAAAAAATGTCTGGCTTAGTGTATCTTTACCCTGGTTAAACAGTTCCTCCAGTCTCCCCTTTCCACTCTAACTGAAACAATGGGTAGTTTTTTCAGAGCACATACATGCTGTTAAACAGAGTTGAACTTGCCCATCCAGATGGAAATTTGCAGGTGGGCCAGTAGCCCCCACTCTTGGTATCTTGCTACCCTCTGAACTCTTAAAAGTATAATTAAATGGTGTAGTTTGGGCACTGTGTGATGGTGGGTACAAATGGAATCCAGGCAATGTTCAGGATGCAAAACTTCAACTTAAATTTATTATTCAACAGACAAAAATAAGTGGACTGAGTACAGAAAATAAAGTAACAAATCAAAAGAGGTCTAATGTTGGCTTCTCAAACAGCTTCTGATATCCACCTAGTAGCATGCTAGGGGACAGGTAGGTAGAGCTCCTACTAACAAGTGACTTGCTCTACAAGCACTAGTACATTTATATCAGTTACAAGTCTCATGACCCACTAAGCACCTCCCACTTTATACACTGAATCAAAAGATACCTTTAAAGGCTACAAAATTTAATTTCCATATACAAACATATTTTATAATACTGTTTCACAAAGGTAGGAACTCACTAGCACAAATAATAAGGCTTAATGAAGGAAAAACAAAGAATAAGCCAGGAGTCAGGCTTCTCCCAGCAGTGACTATTATAAATAGGCAGAAAACATGGCGGCCGGCCTAAGTAACACAGTCATTCTACAGGAGGATATGAAGTTCAACAAACAACAGTTTGCCACCTAGAACGCAGGTACATATGCAATTGCTCTTTTTCACCTAAAGTTTCTCAACAGTAGAGTACAATGATAGGAACCCTTCTGTACTCTGTATTCCTTAAAAATAGTTTTATTGCAGCTCTTTTCTTTATCTCCATTTATCTATCTTTTATCTGTCTTTTAAAGGCAGGTCTCATACATAATGCTTACAGCCTCATTAGAAAGGTGTGCCCCTGTACAAGCTCTGCTGCCCTATTAACTCTTTTATCACCAAAACAAGCATTTGTCAATGCTGAATGTTGTCTTGCTCGCGTTGGCATTGGCAGTGCAGGAGTTAGAGATGCATATAGGAATGGCAGTAAAGTATTGAACTGATGCCAACACCACCCTACCCTGCAGAGACTGACAGGCATTGTGGTATGCCTTTGGGTCATCAGCTATAGCGCTCATGCCATTTTACCTCACCTTACCCTGTAGACACTGGCAAGTGTCGTGGTGTGCTTTGGGGTCTTTGGAGCCTTATACTTACCCCATTCCATAAGGAAGTATGCTGAGATGGGTGCAGTATAGGAGAATGGGGTGAACTTCAGGGCTGAATACCCAAGGCAGACCTCGATGCCTGTCACTGGCTGCAGGATGGGGGTGGGTGGGTGGAATGATGTGAGCATTACAGCCAGTGATCCCAAGTCATATCCCTGATGACTGTCAGCTCACAGGTGGGTGTTACAGTTGAAAACCCTAATGCCATAGGCATTTGTTGGTATTTTCTCTCCAATTTTCAACATAGGCTTTTTGTGACGCCACCTCATGAAGAGTGGCACTATCAGTTTGTTAGCTGAAAGGTGGTTTTGCAAAAACACATTTTGGCCAGGATATGTAAAATGACAGCTGTACTGTTCATAAGGAGGTGTGGAAAATGGCAATTTTGAAAATCTGGAGTGCAAATATTACAAATTTATGAAGTTACGAGCATGCATGGAAACTACGCAATGCACGCTAGTAAAACAACATTTTTTTTTTATTTTTCCACTAAATTTGCAACATAGGCTTTTTGAGAGCCCCTCATGAACAGTGGTACTGTCATTTCATTAATGGACCTCAAAGGTGATTCTACAGAGGACCCAAAAATCACCTTTGGGACTGAATGCCATGACAGTGACTGAATTCATGAGGAGGGGTCTCAATAACCCCATGTTGAAAATCTGGTGCCAAAATTCCCAAACATGCCCAAGATATGCACCAAAGTTGAAAAACCCTATTTATGACATTATACAGCTTACTGGCATTTCTTCAGTTCGAGTCGGCTTTGAAGAGTGCAGATGGTTCACGGTCCACTAAAATCATCGCGCGTGCTCTGGAGGTAAGTATGGGGTGGGAGGAGTGGGGAGACAGGGTGCGCAGAGTGTGGGCTCGGCTTGGGGAGGGTACCACACTCGATGCGGGACAGTTTTTCTGGTTTGCAGGTTTAAAAAAAGAAATTTGCAGGATGGTTTTGTTTTAAGGGCATTTGGCATGCTGGGGTGGGTGCCCAGCATGCAACCTGAATGTTTTTGGCGTGCTGTAGCCAACGGGGATTGGGCACCCCGTCAGCACATAGCAAAGGGGGGCAAGAGCCTATGATTGGGCACCCCATCAGCACACAACAAAAGTGGGAACATTATGCCGATGGGGATTGGGCCCCTGTATGCAAGAAAAGACTGTCTGGGGCGATGATGCTGGGGATTGGGCACCGCATACACTTTAAATGGGAGGGGCATTATGTCAACGGGGAGTGGGCTCTATTGGCAAATGAAGTGGGTTGGGCACTCTTGTGTAGGGCAGTCAGTGCCACCATGTTTATTGAATTGTTCACCAGGAAAGGCACATCGGTGGGGTGGTTATTGTGCCGCTGCATGATAAGCTTGCATCTCATTGCAGCGGCACTTTCTCAGATCTGGTGGCCACTTTATGTATAGCTGGTGTCAGCACCTGCATGCTGCCTTATTGGGGAATGAGGGATGCACCACTGATGCATGCCCTGCATTTTCCCACAGTGACCGCACTCTCCAAATCTGCACATGTATCGTAATGTGTTGGCTGCCAAGCACGCACGAAGCCAACAAAAAGGAGTGCTTGTAAGCCAAACAAAATCTGGTCAGATCCACCAGGGTTACATAATGAAGTTATTGAAGTTGTGTGAAATTGTTAAGGAGGTATGGAGAAACAACACAATGATTTGTAAGTAGTAAGATTTGCTTTAGTTTCTGTTCTAAGGAAGGCATACACATTATTAGGAAAATATATGGAGGTGTACACTCTGCTACAATGACATTGTTTTGATTGATTTTCTTTGCATTTAAGATTTAACTAAAATGCATTTTTCTCTGGCTAGCCCACTGAGATGGATTACTAACTCTGCTTGAAAGCACAGTACAGGCACAGGTCATTATCAAGCAAAATGAATTATAAAAGAGTATATATAATATACTGTACATGTATCAAACAGATACAATGCACTACAGCAGCTACAAAATAGAGAGAAAAAGTTTAGAACATTAACAAGTTTAGCAACATCCTCGCAGAGAGCTTCAGGTCTGCTTCACAAAATGGATTTATATGCAAAGCAGAAATGGGAACAGCACTGACTCTTACTGTGCTGCAGACAAAAATATGCATTTGAGGCTGTAGTTAAATAAATACAAAAGAAATTGAAAATTGTTCCCTGACAGCAGGGGCAGGATATTCAAAGGGTTGCTGCATGGCGCAACAGGAATGCACCATGCGCAACCCACCAATGCGCCTGAGCCCGATATTCAGAGGGGCAAGTTGTGATGTACAACCCCAATGCACCGGGTGCATCAGTAATGTATGCAGCACAAGTTCAGGGGCATGCCGCCCATATGCAGCACATCACATATTCAGCCTGGGATGTGCGGCGCATGCTGACACAACTCCGCCTTGCGCTGCGTGGGGGCTCATAGATGTGCCTGGGAAAACTAGGAACAAATCCTGGCCACCCACAGGTGAGCTGCCATATTGCAGGGCACAACACAGCAGCCACCAGTCATGGGTGGCTACCCGCAGTCACCCTGAACACTGTCTACAAGCCCCCATCTCTGGGAGTATTGTGTCCCCCGCCCCATCGCCCAATTGTGGGCAACAGTTGACATGACATCCCTGGTGGTCCAGTGAATCCCCCACCCGATCATGGACATCTGTAGTAGAAAGGTCCCTGGTGAACCTGTGGATTCTCCCCCGCCCAATCACAGGCGTATGAATTAAAGAGGTCCCTGGTGGACCAGTGAAGCCCCTTCACCCAATCCCAGGCATATGCATTGACAGTCCCTGGTGGTCCAGTGGAAACCACCCCCATCACCCAATCATGGGCAGATATAGCCTGTCACGTTTTCCTCATAATGCACTTTATGTCAGGTCCTTTGCTGTGCCCCAGTTTCACTGAGGTTCGAGATCATGACACTGGTACTTTCAATATCTTTAGCTGACAGTGCTCAGCTGTCTCACGATCAGGCAGTGCACTGGACTTTTCTTGATTTTGAAAAAAGAAAACACTTTTGTTTGGCATTTGTAATTTTACTTCATCTTTCACTAATCGTAACTCCCACACACTGTTACGATAACACAATAAGCAGGCACAAATGAATTCATACAGGATCATGTAGTAACTCATAATTTAGTAGGGTTGTTCTATGGCAAGCCGTTAGGGACATAATTCAGAATCTCTGGCTGTATAGTAAACACACACTATATGGTGAAATACATACAACATATAGCGAAATATATACATTATATAGTGAGATACATACACAATGTAGTGAACCACATACAGTATCTACTGAAATATATACATTGCATAGTGAAATACATATACTGTATACTGAAATACATATATTATATAGTGAAACACATACACTATATAGTGAAATGCTTACATTGCATAGTGAAATACATACACTATCTACTGAAATCCATATACTGAATACTGAAAATCCACACACTATATACTGAAACAAATGTACTATGTACTGAAACATATAGACTACCTATTGAGATACATACACTACAGACTGAAACATCCACATAAACTATCTACTGAAACAAATACTCTATAGATTGTAACACATACACTATATATTGAGAAAAACTGCATACACTATATACTGAAACAAATACACTAGATATTGAAATACATACACTACAACTGAAAAGCATAAACACTATATACTGAAACAAATACACTATATATTGAAACATCTACACTTTACATTGAAATACATACACTATCTATTGAAATAAATACACTATGCACTGAAAAATCTGCATACACTATATATTGAAACAAATATACTGTATATTGAAATACATACACATCTATTGAAATGCATATACTACAGACTGAAAAAGCCATACACTATATACTGAAACAAATACACTATATATTGAAACATCTTCACTTTATGTTGAAATACATACACTATCTGTTGAAATAAATACACTATGCACTGAAAAATCTGCATACACTATATACTGAAACAAATACACTACATGGTGAAACACATACACTATGTATTGAAACACATACACTGTAGACTGAAAATTCTACATACTCTATATACTGAAACAAATAAACTATATACTGAAATGGACTATGTTCTGAAACTACCCATCCCACTGCCCCTCCCCATGAATGTCCTATAGTTGAACTCATTGCCTGCTGCATTCAGTTAGCTGCTAGCTTGATGAGAGGATCTCTGAAACTGCAGAGCCGAGGAAAACAAAACAGGGCTATCTCTTATTCTACTTCTTTATGGGGTTTTTCTTTTGTTTTGCTTGCACACCTTTAGTCAAATATCAGACCATTGTGATGTGACAAGAAACTTTTAAAACTAATTTAAATGCTGTAGTTTATTCTTTTAAATAAGTGCTGCCTTCATTTACTGTCAGACAACACATTTGTATAGGAAGCTAATACAGGATATTCTAACATACCTGTATACATAGGGAGCTGCATGCATTTTCCAAGTTAAAGTGTTGATTTGTTTTATGTGTAATTAATTATTGTGTAAGTCCAGCAACTTATCTGAGTTGAATGCTTGGGAAGCACTTCAGGAGCTGTGGAAGTGTAAGCCAAAATCATTGCTAGTTTGTACTCTATGGACTATGTTTTAAGTTTTATTTTAAAATATCTATTTTGCTACAATTCCTCAGTATTCAGTTTTCATCAGGAGTTTAGCTGGCATATGCATATAATTTGCATTGTTTTACTAAATAACTTTATTGTGAATCCTCACTGAGGCATGCACAGTCTGTTTTGGGGTTTGAGCTTCTCAAACTCTGTTTTATTCTTTTTTTCCCATAGAGATTTTATCTCCTTAGTCACCCTGCTACCCTTTGCCCACTGACATCTCCAGCCCAATCACTTACCATCCACAGGACATATTGCTCTGAGACCCCCCACTCACATCCCCGTGTTGGGGCCAGGATGGGAGGGCCACTGACAAGGAGACACATATATGAGCAGAGCCTGTTTAGCAGTGCAAAATCTGTGGCAGGTTGTTGGATCATTTTGCCATTAGGGGTTTCTACCTTTGGTTTCATCCTCTGGGCAGCCAAGCATGGAATGATGCAATTGCATACAAAGACACATGCTTCCTTTGTGCCTGCCTGAGTCCTCCCTCTTATGCAACTCCACTGCCCTGCCAGCCCTCCTCAGCTAGGTGGATGTTGAAGAGCGGGTAGTCAGACTTCCCTCACTGAGAGGAGAGCATTCCCGAGATGCTCAATCATGCCCCCACCCCAGCTAACCTCTGTGCAACTCAGATCCACCCCCAAAACTGGGCCACTGGCATGGAGGCAGTGCAATCACCAGCAAGCTGCTAGGCCCACCAGACTGTGTTTTATAAGTAAATAAAGATAGCATATAGGTAAAAGAAGAAAACAAACTGTATTTTAACTAGTCTGTTATAAACATTTTAAGTCACATCACAATGTTTGAAATCGGATAAAGGTTTTGCAAGCAAAATACGATAAAACAATACATAAAGAGATAGATAAGATAAACCTTTTATGTTTTACCTTCTGCATCTTAGGAGGCATCAGCCAGGATTTTTAGTCAATTAGGACCCCATTTCCAGAAGGTTAGCGTGCAGAGCTAAACATTACACTGCTGGAACAGCATGGTTGGATCGGTGTCGTAGTCAGCATCACTTGATGCTACCTGATCATGTGCATGTGCATATATACTACTACGGCCATGTAAATGAGCAATCCTCTCCTGCATACCGAGCACAGTGCTGTATAAAGGTTTCCTTAGTGACCATAAGTACCTCCTCTACATTTATACTCGCCTCTAGGCTTCGAGTACCTAGATGCTTGATGTTGCACTTTTGGTTTGAACCCGAACTGCCATGTCCCATAGCACCCTTTAAGTTTTCTAATGTCCCCACTCATTCTCTCCATCTGCACCTATCAATGCTATTACAGGTTGTGGTGTCATCTACACAAAGGCATATCTCCCTTCCAGCTTTTTCTGTTATGCCACTATAAAGACACTGAAGAGGATGTGTCCCATTACTGAACCCTCCAGCACCCTACTGGTCACTCTCTCCTCACTGGAGGAGTGCCATTCCTACCACCTGTGTGGCTGCGCTATCTCAGGTGCAGCACTTAGGAGTGCACAACACTAATCTGAAAATGGGGGGCCACATACCACTGTAACAGGACTAGCACTGCATTGTGATAAGCATGGCTGATACTATTTTAAAAGCATTCTGTGCAGTGCTAACCTGTTAATGGGGCACTATTTTTTTGCACAGGATTACTAATTGCAACCAGGTGCTCATACAACTGGGGTTACTCCTTAATGCATATAAGGTGTACAGGTACATTAAATGCTTTCTTGAAGTGTTATCACACTGGTGGTTAGTGCTAGTTAATGATTCTGGGAATCGTGTTTTAACTGCACACACGTAACCTGCCAGCAACCCCCACACACATACACACTACACACACAGTCAGTTCTGGACACATAAAAAAACAAGCATTTGTCAATGCTGAATGTTGATTGCATTGGTCCGTTGAGCTCGCTCACTGGCCCTCTGTCACTCGCTCATTCTGTTTCTCCCAGTGCTTCAGGCTGCTGTTTTGTACTGAGCTCCTTCCTGTGTTGGCACCCTTTTCGTCCACAAAGAAATCCACAGATGGCCTGACAGAGCTCTGTTGAGGTGGGTCACCCCCTCTGACTCCCTCATTCTGTTTCTCCTTGTGTTGCAGGCTAGCCTTTTGTACTGGGCTCCTACCTCTGTTGGTGGCTTTTTCTGCCAACAAAGAAATCTGCTGTAGTCCCAACACAGGTCCGTTGAGGTTGCTCACTCCCCTCTGTCACTCACTGTTCCGTGTCTGCCGCGCTGCAGGCTGGCCTCTTGTATTGGGCTCCTGCCTGTGTTGCCACCTTTTTCCGCCCACAAAGGAATCAACAGCAGTCACGATAGAGCTCTGTTGAGCTTACTCACTCCCCTCTCTCACTCACTCATTCTGGTTTTCCCATCACTGCAGGCTGCCCTTTTGTACTGGGTCCCAGCCGTACATTGCTGTCTTTTTCTGCCAACAAACAAATCTGCAGCAGTCCCAACAAGCTCCATTGTGCTCACTCACTCACTCCCTCTCCCTCACTCACTCATTCTGTGTCTCCTGCCGCTGCAGGCTGCCCTTTTGTACTGGGCTCCTGCCTGCTTTGGCGGCTTGTTCTGCTGAAAAGAAATCTGAAGCAGTCCGACACAGCTCCATTGAGCTCGCTCACTCCCCTCTCGCTCACTCATTCTGTTTCTCCCGGTGCTGCAAGCTGGCCTTTTGTACTGGGCCCCTGCCTGTGTTGCCACATTTTCTGCCCACAAAGAAATCCGCAGAGTCACAATACAGATCTGTTGAGATCTCTCTACCGCTCTGTCACTTACTCATTCTGTTTCTCTTGGTGCATGCAGGCTGCGCTTTGTGTCGAGGCTCCTGGCTGCGTTGGCACCTTTGTCTGTCCAAAAAGAAATCTGTAGCTGTCCTGACAGAGCTCCATTGAGGTCGCTCAATCTCCCTCTGTCACACGCTTCATTCTGTTTGTCCTGGCGCTGCAAGCAGCCCCTTTGCACGGTGCTCTTGCCTGCACTGGTGCCTTTTTCGCCCAAAAAATCCACAGCAGTCCTGCTTGAGCTCTGTTGAGTTCACTCAGTCCCCGTCCTCACTCCTCATACTGTTTCTCCCACCGCTGCAGGCTGGCCTTTTCTACTTGGCCCCTGCCTGCTTTGGCACCTTTTTCTGCCCACAAAGAAATCCGCGCAGCCCTGACAAGCGCTCCAGAGAGTTCACTCACTCACCCTCCCTCTTCGCCCTCTCATTCTGTTTCTCCCAGTGCTGCAGGCTGCCCTTTTGTACTGGGCTCTTGCGCTAAGGCCTTTTTCTGCCCACAAACAAATCTGCAACAGTCTCGACAGAGCTCAGTTTAGCTGGTCACTCCCCTCACACTTGTTACGATCTTAATCTGTCCCAAACAGTGATTTCCCACAGTGACGTGCTATTCTCTCGGCAGGAGTGCAAAAGCATATTTTACACGGATGTGAAAATGACAGCTGTACTCTTCATAAGGAGGTGTGAAAAAGTGCAACTGTTGAAAATGTGGTGTGAAAATATTACAAAAGTGCGGTTACAAGGGTGCGTGGAAACAGTTCATCGCACACTTGTAACATGGTCATGTTATGGAGTTTCGTCACCAAATTTTCAACATAGGGCTTTAGGACCTCTGCTCACCGAACAATGCCACTGTCATTTTCTTAATCTGTCCCGAACACTGATTTCCCTCAGCGACCGCATTGTTGTCGTCAACTGTGAAACCATATTTGGTCAGGATGTGAAAAGTGACAGCTATACTACTCATAAGTAGGTGTGAAAAATGCCACTGTTGAAAATCTGGCATGACAATATTACAAATCTGTGAAGTTACAAGGGTGTGTGGAAAGTGTGCAACTCATACTTGTAATACAGTCATTTGCTGGGCTATCATCACCAATTTTCAACATAGGCATTTTAGGACCTCTGCTCATGAACAGTATCACTGTCATTTTCTTAATCTGTCCCGGACAGTGATTTCCACAGCAACTGCTCTATTCTGCACCGGAAGTGCGAAACACATTCGCCAGGATGGGAAAAATGACAGATGCTCTGTTCATAAGTAGGTGTGGGAAAATGGCAAGTTGAAAATCTGGAGTGAAAATACTATTCCATGGGTTACGAAAGGTGTGGTGCAAACTGTGCAACACACGCTTGTAACACAGTCATTTTGGAGTATCATTAGCAGATTTTCAACACAGCCAATTCAGGACCTCTACTCATGAAAAGTGTCACTGTCATTTTCTTAATCTGTCCCGAACACTGATTTCAAACAGCAACTGCTCTATTCTGTGCCAGAAGTGCGAAACACATTTCGCCAGGATGTAACAATAGACGGCTGTACTGTTCACAAGCAGGTGTGAAAAAATGGCAATGTTGAAAATCTGGTGTGAAAATATTGCAAATTCATGAAGTTACAAGCATGGGTAGCAACTCATATTTTTACACTTGTAAAACAGTCATTTTTGCATTTTCCACCAAATTTTAACATATAGGCTTTGAGACCCACTTCATGAACACTGGCACTGTTGTTTCGTTAATCGGCTCCGAAGATGATTCTGCACAGTGACCACGAAATCTCCTTTTGGGGCCGATTAACGCAATGACAGTTCAGGAATTCCATGAGGAGGGTCCCAAAACCCTATGTTGAAATTTGGTGAAAAAGTCCCCAAAATGCCCGAGATATGTACTAAAGTTGAAAAACACTATTTATTACGTTATACAGCTTACCGGCATTTCCTCAGTTCATGGTCGGATTTGAAGGGTGCAGAGCGTGTTCCCAGTCCACCCAGATTGTCGTGCCAAGCTCCAGAGGTAAGTATGGCGTGATGGGGGGTGTGGGAGGCAGAGACGTGAGTGGGTTGGTGCGGGTTGCAGGTGGGTGCCAGGACACTACGAGAAACCATTTCTTTTTTGCAGGTAAAAAATAAAAATATTTCACAGGACCATTTTCCCTTTACAGGGCATGTGGGATGCTGGGATGGGCACCCAGCATGCCACCAATGTTTCTTTTGGGGGCAGCAGTAGCCGGCGGGAATTGGGCACCCGTCGGCAGGAATAAAACCGGGGGTGTTACAGGAATGCAGGCGGTGAGTGGGCTCCCCGTTGGCACCAGAAACAATGGGGCACCGAGGCGACAGGTTGGGGACCCCATTGGCACCACAAACCGGTGGGGGTTATATTGTTTGTGAACACGGAGGCAACCTGCCGCCGTGTTACAAACAATATCAGGGTCTTTACATCCCACCCTTCAATGACGGGTCGCTCCTCATTGCAGCAGATGGCTGATGCTGCAATGACGTAGCTCCTGATTGCAGCGGCGAAATTGTCAGCAGTTGGTGCAAATATTCCAAACCACCGTGACCAGCAGCCTGCAATGGCATTGGGGAAGCAGGACGAGACATTTTCAGGCTGTGGGGCATTGGCCACAACAGTGCCATGCCTCCACAGCTTGCTACTGAGAAAGCTGCCGCAATATGTTATTTGCGCTGTGCGCAATCAGCATAAAAATGGTACATCTAATCTGCCCCATTTCCCATATTAAACCTCTGAGCCTACTGTTCTTGCAGGGTGAATAGCCTTCACTATCCACTCCTTGTGCCCCTCCCTACTACTATAGCTTGAGTAACTATTATACCCTTCACTTTGTCACAGCCATTCTTGAAACCATTTATGGTTTTGGTGCCTGCCATCTCAGCTGGCAAACTATTCCACATTTCCACCACCATTTCTGGAAAATAAAATTTTCCAATATCCCTCTTGAACCTCCTCCCATCAGGTCTCTACTTGTGCCACCATAACCTTGAACTGTTACTCATGCTAAGTAGTTCTCCATTCACTTTGTTTATTCCTTACAGGAACATGAAGGTCTCTATCATATCATTCCTTTCTTGTCTGGTCTCCAGTGAAGACATGTTCAGTGCCTTGAGCAGATCCTCATACAATCTGTCCTGTCAGCTCTGGATCATCCTGGTCACCCTTGTCTTTATCTTTCCTGAGGTGAGGTCTTCAAGTTCAGAACTCTGAACAGTATACCAGTGCAGCTCACCAATGATCAATAAAGAAGCAGTAAACCTCTTTATTCTACTATCAGAACCCCTTCTGGCACATCCTAGTATCCTATTTGCCTTACTAGAAGCCTCACTGTACTAGCTTGATTGTTTAAGGAGTCACTAATGACGAATACTAGGTCCCTTTTCTCAGCTGTAGTGCTCAGCTCTATCCCTCCTATCCAGTACTCTGTCCTGGGGTTCTTGTCCCTAAGTGAATCACCTTGCACTTTTTGGCATTGAATTTCAACTGCCAAACCTTAGGCCACCTCCTAATCTTTACATGTCAGTCTGCAGTTTCCTACCTCATCACTATCTGCCCTCCCATGAGCTTGGTGTCATCTTCAAAGAGACACAGCCCCAGATTCATTCTCAAGCGTTGTTAATGAGCATATTGGAGAACAAGAGTCAAGATGGATCCCTGTGGCAATCCACTCTTGACTTCCTCTTTTTGATCTGACACCATAATCACAACCCTCTGATGCCTCATTCAACTAAAGCCCCCTCACCACCATAAAACACTGCTTATATTTTCCTTCAAATCCTGGGACCTCACCCCTTGCGCTGTGCCTAAGTCACTCTGATTGGTCCCCTATCTCATTGGTCTGCTCCACTGATTCCATGCTAACATATTTCAAAACAAATTACTCTAAATATATATATATATATATTTTTTTAGTTGTTTAACCAGGAGTAACACACTAAGCTGAAAGCTTTTTTACTGGAGCAACCTGGGAGCACAGGAAGTTAAGTGACTTGCTTAGAGTCACACAGTATGCAAGTGGAAGCTGTTGGCTTCAAACCCAGGTCTGGTCTGCTGGATGTCACCAGATTTGCAGCTCAGAGCCTTAAACCACTACGCTATACTGCCTCCCTTTATGGGACTGCCATACCCCCCATAGCAGGACATGAGAAAGGTACACCACCTCCCTAGATCATGGCTGACCTCATGGTTTACTTAAGGTGCATGATTTGGCCTGGTCAAAAATAAGCGTAACCCATCCCCCATGGCTTCCAGAGCTACTCATCATCTCCGCAGCACCTGTACCATGGCAATAAGCTTGCCAAAGATGAGAATTTTCAATCTAACTTCAGTACCAACATTGGTTACCTGTCTAAATTTTGATGGGCTGCCACAATCTCCTTTCTCCTCCCACTCCTTTGCTTGTCCTCAGAGTCAGTGACACCCTGTCTCTAACCTCTCCTTCATCACCATAGAGATGTAATTCCTTTTCATTACCTGTACCTCATCTCTCCTCTCCTCTCTTCCTCTCCCTTCCTCACCTTCCTGCCAGCCTGCATGATTGTCATCTCCTTCATTCCCACTATTGTTTTTTTGTCTCCAGTAACTCCATCCTTTATCCCGACACACTTCCCGCCTAATCCTTCCAAGGGTAGGAGCTCAGATGGCTGGGATAGCAAGCTCTTCCATCTGACTGCTTCTGCAATTCCTCCCCATTGGATGACCTCCCTAACCTCTCTTTCTGGTGTTCCTCCATCCCTGCTGACTAGAAGGCTGCCACTGTTACTCCTCCTCCTTCAAAGATGGTGACCCGTCAGTACGAACAACTACTGACTCATTTCTCTCCTCCCTCCAAATTACAGGAACAAATTATCTTGTTACAGCTCTCCCTTTCTGGACTACTCTTCCTTTTCACCCAATACAAGTCTGACTTCACAAAATCACTCCACCATCTGCTCAGGCTCACCAAATCCATCCATAATGGTATGGATCACAGCCTATTCACTTCTGCTATCTTCATCGATCTAGCCAAAGCATTCAAACCTGTCTACCACCCATTATTAGCCAAACTCAGGCTGCAGGCCTCTCTGACTTACCATCAGCTGTTCCTCCTACCACAGGGTAGGTCCCAAGCAGTCAAAAGTGGTGACCTCCTCTCCTTCCTGCCTGTATCCACTTGGGTCCCACAAGGATCTGGGTTAAGCCCACTACTTTTCTCCATTTCCTAATGCTCTCCCCTCCATGTGCTTGTCTTCATCCATTCACATGTAGATGGATGACATGGTCCTCTTCACAGCAGGCCCACAGACTCCAGTTGGACTTTGATCAAGTTCAGCCCTGACCACACAAATCACCTTTTCCTCAATGTCAAGAAGGCTGTCTCCATGTCCTTTGGCACAAGGCACCAGACTCTCTAGGCTCCCTCCTCTTCCTACTTTCCATACCTGGATGGCTCCCCTGTGGAGATTTCACCACCTTTAGTTATCTTGGTATCTGTCTAGACCAGCACCTAAATGTTTCTGAACAAGTGGATGCTATAGCTAAAAATCTGCACCACAATTTGGTGCACTTTACGAACTGTGTGACTGTATCCCACCTCCAGCATACCATGCTATTATCCAGAGAATGATCCTCCAAATCTCTGACTATGGTGAGTTGGTCTACAGCGTAGCCTTCACTACCCTTGCCAGACTGGACACACTTTTCAACTATTTCTGCCATTACACTCTCGATCATCATCTTGGACTCACCATTGTTCTGTATATAATCATCTCTCCTTTTCTTTTCTGCTGGACAGACACCATGCCCACTGTGCCAGCTTTGTGGGCAAATCCGGTTGTTTCCCTACCCTCCTATCTCTCTGACTGCCCCGTTATAACCATACCATCAGAAGCTGAAATAAACGAACCCTAGCAGTCCCTTCAGTTTCCACAACCATCGGCAAAGTCACATTCCAGCCACGCTGCCTAAAATCTGGAACTCCTCGCCCCAGCCATTCACCAATCTCCTCCCATGGATTCTTTCAAATCACTTCAGTGGTCTCACCTCTCCCTTCTGCACTTGCTCTAGTTTTCCTCTTGCTCTCCTATTACTTGTTTCAGTTTAGGTACAGCTAAAATTTGGCACCTATGCTTCCACTCTAGGCATTATGCACAAATGTTTATAGCTAATGTTGAAGTAAAGCCTCTCCAACCCTTTGTGTATCAGTTGTGCAGATGGAGCTCCCTCCTAACCGTGAACTCCATAAAATACCTTGGGGTGACACTTGACCCAGAAGTTGGACCTAGAGTCATATCCTAAATGTCTGTAGAACTGTCAGCTGTAATTGGGTCTGGCCTATAGGGCCAAAAAAAACTGACACCTGCTGCTCATCAGGCACTGCTAGAGGTGTACTACTTCCCTCCCTTAGCTATAGACTCCACCATTTGCCTGCACCTCCAAAGCCTCTTCTTACTCAGTGGCACACAACGCATAGTAACATCTGCTGCACTGGCCACCCCTGCCTCACCCACCATTGTGAGCTTTATGATAACCTAGGTTGGCTTTCCTGACCAATCACCTGAACTTTGGGCTGGGATGCCTCGTAGGCAAAGTAGATCAGAACCGGCACCCCCTGGGCTGGACAGCGTCTGTCCTCCTGACCCCTCCTCTTACCCAATCAGGTCCCAGGGCCTGGGATGCTAAAAATACACCCTCACCCGAACCCTTATGGGGACAGGGACTTTGTTGCATGTGCTCTAGGCTCTGGAACTCCTTTCCTGGTATATTGGGACACACCTCCTCCCATCAGCAAGCTTCCAGAAGTCCAATGTGGGCATCTGAAAGCTGGCCTCAGCTATGCAGGTTCCCAAGCCTCCTAGCTCAATTGTACTTGGAGCCCAACTGTTCTGAGGACCTGCCAATAATCTTTTGGTCATTTCTCATGATCCATTACTCTCCTAGGCATCTGACTGCACTATGTATGCTCTAGACATATATTGTTAATTATATGTACTTTATCAATTTCTGTCATAGCAGTTCACTCCATGCCTTACCGTTTTGTGACTCAATGCATTTGTTACTCTATGCACTTGCTTTACTTGCTGTTATGTTCTGAGTGTATCTGTATTACCTGTTGTACACCCCGGGAAGTTCCTGTAATGACATATAACATCTAGTGTGCCTACCTGGTTAACAAAAAGCTAAATAAATAAATAAATAAAACTGCACTGCATTTGATTGCTAACATAGGTTTGTGGCTCCTGACTGTACTGTATATGCATTATCGATTGTTTGCTTGTCCTCAAGTTCTGACATCTGTATAATTATTCCCAATGTAATTTATGGTTATGTGTTCTACTCCAAGTATGTTAAGTATTTTGAACTATTGTGCTACCTAAGACCCACTTGTACAAGTTCCTTCCCCAAGGATGCATCTAGAAATGAGCTCCAGCTTAGTATTCCTGGGTGGGGGCATGAACACAGGATCATTTTACTATATTAATTGGGCCATTTAAACTGTGATCGGGGTATAGAACCTTCATGCCAGGATAATTTTGGTATACTACTTGGGAGCATCATACTGGTGACCACAGGCAGGGTCACAATATGCACCACTGTGTGCTCAAATTCATTGTTATTGAAAAGTTTCACCAGGAAGGTACTGAACAACAAGTTAACTCCATCTCAGCAGTGACCTGGGGGAAAGGGTGATAAAGTTACATAGTAACAATGAGTACACAAAATACACAATATCATACAAAACATAAGGTTACAACTAAATTGCATTAGCATGAAAAGCAAATAATTACAAGGGTAGAGAAGTGAAAACCAGTAGAGGTGAGCTTGTGGTGAAAAACAGAAGGCGTAATGTAATTGAAGTGTGAACCAATGGCCTGCTACACAGACTAAGAATAGCACAGGGTGGCAAGTAAAGTGAGTCAGCAGGGCATCAAACAGGATATAGGACAAGAAAGGGGGAGCTAGAGGCAGGTGCAATTTACAGAGGAAATTATGAAGAGCTTGATTTAATGAGCCAGGCGAGGAAGAGGATTGAATATGTGGGCGACAATTTGGGGGAGGCGAAGGAGTGAAGGCCTGTCACTAGCGGTGGATCTCAAGGAACAGACAAGAGTTCTATGGTCATGGGCTCTTAGAAGTTGAGGAGAGGGGGTGGGAGGGGGGATTAGGGAATTTAAGTAGGGAGGAGTGTGCCAAGCCAGTGACCAGAGATGATTTAACGCAATGATACGTCACCTGTTGTTAGGGATGGGAAGGCTAAAAGCTCAGTACAAGTGGCAGCATTGGGTAGTGATGTGCATCCAGAGAAACCGACGAATGAGTTGAAAAAAGTATCCAGGTTGGCTAAGGGCACAATAGTAGAAAACGGGAGGATCGGTTTTGGATCAGTTCGCGTCTTGCCTGTAGGCGGGGAGGCTGGAGGCGGTTTCTAAATAAGGCGCTGAGTTTGGGGACGAAGCTTTTTAATATGGCATCTACATGGGCCGAAGGTGAGATGTTTATCAACCCAAATTCCCAGATACCTGAAAGACTCAGTAGCAATTACAGTTGCTCTGAAGGGAGATGAGAGGTAGGGGCAGAAGAACCTTGACAGCTTCTGGCGTGTGCCAAAAGTCATGGACACAGTTTTCTTGGCATTTAGAAAGGTTGGTGAGTTGACCAGCTCAGGCATTGTTGAAATCACGTTGGAGCCCAGAGGCGTCAAGGAGTGGGGCAGAGGAGAATAAACCATCATCAGCATACATATGTATAGAAGATGGTACAGATGGATGGAAGATCAGTTCAGAAAGATAAAGAGAATCGGGCTAGTATGGACCTTGGGGACTCAGAGGTATGGGTAGAGGAGGGAGATGTAGTTGGATATTTTTACAGACATGAGCAGTCATATCGGTATGTCAACCATTTAAAGACATGTTCAGACAGCCCAGCTGATGACCAGGTGTGGAGCAGGAGGGAGTGGGAAACCGTGTCAAAAGCTTTAGTAAGATCAATAAAAATAGCAGTGGTTATGTGACGCAATCCATGCCTGTCTTGATCGCATCAGTGATTCAAAGCAGAGGTAGTAGTAGAGTGATCGTTATGAAACCCAGATTGATATTGGATGAAGAATTTCTGTCTGAGAGGTACAAGGATAGTTAGTCAAGGACTAGATAGTCTTATGTAACCCCTATAAACAGGGGTCCTAAAAGCTTTCCAGGACTTGTTTAAGTGCTCCTTGCTTGGCTGGTGTTAGAGTTAAGCCGTTTAAATGCTGTAGCTAGTGGCGCTTTAAAACTCTGTACTGTCTCTTTAAGGACTGCCTGTCGCAGTCATAAATAATTGAAATGGGAGGGGCGCTGTGGTCCTATGCCTAGTCCTGCCTGGGCTGCACAGTAAAGCTCCATTCTACCACCACTAGACTGTCAAGGGGTTCTCAAAGGATGTAACTATTGTGAGACAACTTAGAGTGGTAATGATAATGGAGTTGTTCAACCTGCTTTCTTTGCTGCAAAGACTGTGATTATTTCCTCCAAGTAGTCCCTGCCGACAGGACCAATCAGTACCTCAGGACTCTTGTGGGCTGTCTGACCAATAGAGGACTGCTTGTAACTGGAAAGGTATGGGCTATGACACTTTTCCAGCCATAAAGGCCAGAATAATTGACCGGCAGGTGACATCAGCCAATAAATCGGTAACCGAGCAGTGAGTGCCTCATGCTGCTAGGGCAGATTCGCTGTGGCAGTGAGGAGAAGGGCTCTGAGCTGGCCATTTGAGAATAATTCACATGGAACACGTGAAGGCCTGATTAGCCCGTTTTGCCTTGTCAGTGTGGATCAAATCAAGGCGTCTCGGTTGGAGGAAATGACAGGGAACACAGCTACCTACAAACCTTACCTGAAGGACTGGAGAATCTGCTGGGTGCGCGGTCCATTAGGATGGTTGGGTAACACTACTGCCAGTGGTTGTGAGTTCATTGGGTCTGAAATCCTGCCTGGTATGGTACCCCTCTGTGTTTGCCATATAATATGTGAGGAGGGTGAAGCCATGGTTCAAGCCTGCCAGTAGTGAAGAAAGGTGTTGCTGAGTCATGAATATTGGATCATGGTAGCTCACTCTCAAGCAAGCAGTGGCCAGACCCTTTTCGTTATCTGCCTGCGTGCAGACCTTCTGCTCATTCTGATCTGCTCAGGACAGTAAATGTTCATTTTCAGGCCCCAACCAGCTGCCGAGGACTAGCCATTAGGGCTTGGTACCCAGGGACAGTAACTAGTAGGTTTAGGCCTGTGCACAGGAGCCCTAGGTAGATAAGTATAGTGATAAACCAATCACCTGATTTCCCCCTAGCCTTATTCCCCCTTAAATAAATCAGTTGTTTGTTTTAACTACACCTAGCTGGATTGTGTTTGCTGAAGATGTACTGTACAGTGAAAGTGTAATAGCAGTGCCTTACTTTTCAGGGTCCCCAAGTGAGCTGAAGATCTGGCGGAGAGTAAGTGTGCCAGGGAAAAGTGTCATTACCTCTTGGACTAGTGGGACAAAGGGGTTCCAGTAACAGAGGGCTGTGACCAGTCAATCGTGACTGTCTTGTCCCCACCTCTGGGTGAGCACCCGTCAACAGATCTGGCCCTTCACCCTGTCACAGGCGAGGCAGGCAGGGGTAGTAGCTAAGGAAGCACCCTGGGGAACACCTGTTTTGGCTAATGTCAGGAGAGGTATAGAATGGTAGTTCTCAGGGGAGGAGGTCGCCCACTTATGGAGGGAGGACAATAGCATGTTTCCACTCATGGGGTTCGACCAACTGAAATGAGATTGACAAGAGCGTGGTGGGGAGCAATAGCGAAACGACAAGTTGTAACTGGGTCAGTCAGCGGAGCTACTTTATAAGGTTTAGGGCCCCAAGGCCACCAACATCCAGTTCTCAGAATTTTAGAAGGAAAAGCTGAGGTGGGGCAGGAGGACTGTGGGTGCAAGAAATAACTGGTTAATGGTTGGGAGGGGAGCAGAGTAGAACACATGAGGTAAAGTGCGAGTTGAAAGCAGCAACAATGCTAGGGTGGTAAACAACGACAGTATTGTTTGTTGGAGGAGGGAGGGAAGAGCCTGTGGGAGAAAGGAGTGGATTACTTTCAGAATTTGGATGGGTTATTTTTATTAGAGTTGAAGTAGGCACAAGTAATCAGCCTTGGCCAACAGTGGCTTTGTGCATTTGTTTCTGAGGACGGGTAGGCCTCATAGTCTTTAAGAACTTTGTTCTTTTATGGAGCTTCAGACTGTATCCGTGCCTTAGACAATGAGTTCTAGGAAGATCCAGGAGGCGTTTCAAGGACACATACCGGCGTAGTGGTGCATGTTGATTCCAGACTTCAAGGAATTGTTCTCTAGTAGTTAGCTGTGACATCTGGGTACAGCAACAGAATAGGTTCCCAATTAGTGTTAGTCAAATCATAAAGGTGGGTCAATGTTCAGGGATTTGTATGATTGGTTGTGAGGTTTATATGGGACTTTGACTTTGTGAATTTTGCGCCCAGGAAAGTCATGCAATGGTCACTGAGGCATCTGCTAAATACCAAGTATGACCCTATGGGTGTGAGTTATAAGCCCAGTCGATGAGGGAATGGTTTCCTGTCTTGTGATTTAGCCTAGTCGGATCTTGGATAATTTGGGTTAGGTTGACGCATGTATAGCATTTAGCACTTTGCTGGGTGGTGGTCAATTTATGTTGAACTCTCCATAATATATATAATTCGCCAGCAGAAGGTGGCTAACAGGTGGTTATGAGTTCAGTAGGAATGATAGGTTGTGACCCAGGACAACAGTAGACACCTGCAACAAAGATAGGTTTAAGAAGGGGCGAGATTTGCAACAATAATATCCCAATACTGACACTGTAGTGCAGCATGAGGGAGTGCTACACTTCTGAGGTGCTGTCTTTCGGATGAGGCGTTAAACCGAGGTCCCATCTGCCTGGATTGGTGGTAGTTCAGGTGGATGTTAAAGATCCCATGGCACTTATCGAAAAAGAGGAGGGGAATTTTTTAATTGCAAAGAATACATAACATTAGGCAAAAAAGCACAAAAACAAAAATCATTATAACAATGCAAAGAAAAACATGCAGGAATCCATCCATAAAATTAAGTAAGTTCCCTATAGTCACAATAAAGAAAACAGAAGAAAAACAACAGTGCATATAAATTTTCAAACAAAAGGAACCCCAGGATCATATCCTGAAATCACCAGAATTACCCTTACCAACACATCTCCATAAATCAGCAAACTTTCCTCTATCAAATAATGCATTTTCCTTCTGTTTAAGCTGATTCAGAGATGCTTCAACACTTCTAACAATACAGGACGTTGGAGTATTAATGTGTATAAAGAAAATTTACACTGAGCTTGCACAGATGATAATTAAGGCAGGCAAAAATGACATTTAAAGTGCTTGATGATATCTCTTGTAAAACCCTGTATATTCCTCTAAATCAAACCTCATACTGAATATGCATTACAGGTCCCCTAATTCCATCTGAGTGAACAATCTGCCCAGAAATGCTGTGCATAAGAACAGAGAATATAAATGTTTCAATGTTTCCTCTTGTTCTCACATTCAGGTCTTAAACATATTCTGTCAGTTAAAGGCTTGTGCTTCCAATTGCCCTTAACCCCCAATCTACCATGACAGCTCAACCACTGTACATTCCACCATATGCTGTGGAATTCTCTTATCCCGTAAAAGTTTTAAGGCAGACTCCAGCTTGGTAAGGAGACATCTAGGAAATCTACTCTAGGGGCATTAGCCTTATCCATAATTTGACTTACAAGCTTTCCTCTGAACAGTAAATATACAGATTTACTAAAACCACACAGTCTTAATTTCTTAATGGCTGCAATGGCAAAATCTGGAACCAAAATAGACCCCGGATTTTAGGGACCTCTGTTACCCAATTATCAAAAAAGGCTTGAAAAAGACCTCTAGTCCATGAATCCCACAAATTAAGGGCCCCGGTAGTTTGACTGAAGGATGAGAAAATAATAAAAGAATGAAAAAACACTACAGGATTAATCATTCCTAAATCACCCTGTTTAATCGGAAGGTATGTGAAATCTCTTTTAACAGGATTCAACCTGCTGCCCCAGATCATTTGGAAAGAAAACACTAAAAAGTCTTGTTTCTAACACAAAGGGAACAGGAAAAACATGAGCTATATATAAAAAAAGTGGAAGCAGAAACTTCTTATCAATTTGAACCCTCTTCAATTTCCCAAAAGCCCAGGATTTTCACCTAGACACCTTCTGTTCACCTATAATCAGCTTATCTTCCCAATTAAGAAATATCTTATCCCCTTCCCCAAAAAAACTCCTAAAATTTTAAAGTGCCCTCCACCACTCAGTATACCAGCTATAGTACCAATTTTATCCCCAGCACCAATTTCTAATGCTCATTTCTTATCATAATTCAACCCAGTACCTGAAAGCTGATCGAAATCATCAAAATGCTGTAAAGCCTGAAAGCCAGACCGAACATTTGAGACCAAAAGACAAACATCATCCGCATAAGCAGAAAGTTTCTGAGCAGGTATAACCACATGAGGAGATAATCCCACAATATCAATATCACTCAGAATTACTCGTACAAGGGGATCAAGGCAAAAAATATACAACAAGGGGCTGAGTGGACACCCCTGTCTGACCCCTCTCCGTAACAACATTGGTTCTCCCAAAGTATTATTAACAGAAGGAAAAGTAATGGCCTGACTATATAAAAGTTTGATCCAATTTTGCAAAAAAGAAGGGATCCAATACTTAGACAGGACTTCGAATAGGAAACTATGAGAGACACTATCAAAGGCTTTAGCCTGATCAAGTGCCAATACAAACCCTCTCAAATTACCCTGTGTCCTGTATTCAAAAAAATCCTGTAATAGTCTCAGATTTAACTGTATATTCCTTCCAGGGACAGAACAAGTTTGTACCAGGTGTATGAGTTCCATAGCCGCCTTTTGCAGTCTTTTACATAAAACATATGACAAGATCTTATAATCAGTGTTCAGGAGACTGATCGGCCTCCAATTTGTGAGATGTTTCCTATCACTTAAGGAACCCTCCTGAAGTCATCATATCATTATACGTATCCATCAAAATCCCTCCAAGGACATCCTTAAAAATTAAAAAAAATTCATTAGTCAGGCCATCCTCCCCTGGTGAAACACCATCCCGTAAACAAGAGATAGCCTCTAGAGCTTCTGAAAGTGTGATGGGGCCTTCAATAACCAAAAAGTTTGCTCCGAAAGCATAGGGTAGGAACAGATCACCACCAGATCCCACATTAACCCAGGGAAAAAAGCCGTCCTCAAAGAGTTTATGTAAAGCATCCTTTAAGATATCCAATATTTCAACCTCTGTATGCTTTAAAACCCCAGCAGCATCAAACAAACCCTCCATCACTTTATGCCCCATTTTAAATTTGCAAGCCTCAAAGGGATCAGAAAAAGGTTAAGACAAAGTCCCAAATTTAAACTCAGCAGTCAAAAATGCCGCCCTAGAAAAATGATATGCCCTCATTTCCCTTAATAATATCAATTTGTGACTTAATTCTACAGTCACAAACATTCAGAAAGAGACATTAATTTATACAGTTGGTCCCTATAACCCAAATACACAATGTACTCCTCATTACAGGTTCATTTTCCTAATTTTAAAAAGAAGGCCTTAATGTCGGATTTGGTGTCCATCCACCAAGTACCCTAATCCTAATATAAATCTGCAACCGACTTTCTAAAAAGGAAACATCTGTCAACCTGTAGCTTAATTTCTGTGTGTAGCAATACAGAGGAATTTAATTTCCATCGCCTGGGGACTGAAGGAAAACTGGGTGGAATATTCCCTATACCCAGGTTACAATGTAAAATATTATGATCCGTGAACTTGTTAAGGGACATGGTCATTTTTAAATTACGTAAAATCTTAGAAATAAAAATATAATCAATAATAATCAATTCTAGTGGAGAAAGCACTTCTGTGATATGTAGCTCCACCATTTTGTGTAATGACCTATACACATCCTGCAACATAGCCATTTCTAATATACCCTTAAAACATGGAGTCACAATAATTTTTTGTTGCAAATTATCCTTAACTTTGACATCCAAACTACAGTTCATATCACCCCGGACATGACAGATTTATTAGTAAACAGAAAGGGTTTAATTTGATTAAACAAATCAATTCTGGAGCTTTTACTTTGGGGTGCATAAGTATTTATAAGTCGAAGAAAAAACCTTGAAAGTACAACCAAGTACCATGGCTCTACCAGGAACTAAATCTACAAACGATGTACCCAAAGTTCAGGTGTTTGAAAGAGAATGCCCAACCCATCTACCATATCCTCCCAAATGACCAAAAAGACGGGCCCCAGGGACATAAACGTTTTGACTGTATAGTATCATGGATGGAATTAAACCTGGTCTCTTGCAAAAAAATGGTATCTGATCTAAAGGTTGCAAAAAAACTAAACAAAGCCAGCTGTCTTTTAACATTTTTAATGCTACAGGTGTTGTCAGAGACTAAGTATAAGGATGCCAGTAGGTCAAAAATTAAAAGGAAGGTCAACCAAGGTCTTTATCTTTTTTCTGTTTTTTTTTTTTCCTTTTTTCTTTTTCATTTCTTTGGGCCCTGTCAAATCCTCCTCACAGTCCATTTCAGATACAGCAGCTGAAATGGAAGAAGTATCCAAATCCAGACCTCCATCAATCTCCTGCAATATTTCAAGAGTTTTTAGTAGACAGAAGGGCAGCAGAAACAGAAGCCTTACTAGTAGATCTAGTGACCCGTTTGAAGGGACCCCAAAACCAGAAGAGGGAGGAGGCATAATAGACCCAACACTCCCTTCACCAGATGTGCTAGGGGTTTCAGGGCGATCACCCACAGTAGACTCAGAAACAGAATCCCCCTGGCCCATTTCATGATTATCCCGCTGTAGTCTGCCGAGGGTGGGGGTGGTGGTGAGGGTGAGCTAAGAGGGTCAGGCCTAGGAGGCCTGTATCTTTCCTGTGCTTTCCTGTGCTTCAGATACCAAGCCATCTTTATTCAGTCCTCCCTGTCTGTTCTGACCAGCCCATGGACACTGATGATAGGCATGGCCATGTTCCTCACACAGATTGCATTTATAAACATTCCTACAAACAGTACTAGTATGATCATAATCCCCACAAAGGGCACAAATGACCCCGTTGCAAGTGCTACTCAAATGTCTGCTACTACCACACTTGTAGCATGCCTTATGTTGTCCTGGATAAAACACCACCACTCTATCTTTTCCTAGAAAGAAGCTGTTTGCAATATGCTGGATTTCATCTCCCAACATCAGCAATTTAACTTTAAAATGCCAGCTTCCCATCAAGATGTCCTCTGAATCAAGGTTGCAAAAGGAGGACCAAAGCTTGACATTTTTTCTCCAACCAGAAATAAATATCTCAGACATTAATCCCCTCATTCCTAAACATGATATTAACAGTCTTCTAGAGGGGTTTAGTAAGGGGAATAGCCCAAAAAGGAACCCATAAAAGTAAATGCTTTAAAGTCTCATATTTTCTCCAAAAAGCATCAAGTCCAGTGAAATTTTTTAAGCTAACATCAGAAGTGTCCTCACCTCTGATATTAATCAAGGCATAAATATCAGAGGCTGCAAACCCCATAGAGTCTTTCAAAAGTTTTTCTTGCCACGTATTGTCTATCAGGATAGTTCTGTAGCCCACCCCTGTAACATAGGTGAACAGCGTTTCTTCTAGGTACCTGGTCCACTTTATTATTTTTAAATAAATCCAAAAAGGCCTAGGAGAAGGAGGAGTTTCATCAGCCCTTGTGGAATCATGCAACAAAGCCTTAGGACTCCCTGCCACCTCACCATTAGCAACCCCAGGGGAAGCTGAAAACACAGCCTGAGCAGGTAAATGTTCAGAGACTGCAGATGATGGTTCAAAAATACAAGAATCTCTCAGCTCACCTTGCGAGAAAGACGTCCAGGCTGGATCCGGCACCCATTTCACATCCTCCATTTGCATCCAGACAGAATGAAGCAAGGACTCATCTTTTGACCAGCTCTCAGGCTCAAAGGAGCATCTACAGTGGAAGCCAAAATATTTCTGCATTCTTCTGCCGTGGTAGTGCCGATATCAGACTGAGACAGCTGAGGCGCTACTCCACGGTTTGACAGAATCAGAGGCAGTATAACCACAGCTCCTCGGGTAACTAAACCAGTTACATATCTGCTCGGCACCTTGTGCCCCTAAACTCAACGGAAGACTCTACTACCAGCTCCACAGTGACGGGTAGGTTTGCTAGTGCTGAAATAATGAAGTCACCAGAAGAAACATCCTGATTCTCCATTCTAGGATCTCCTATAGCTTCCATAGGCTACACACCGGTCCTCCATAATAGGTTCATAGGAAAAATACAAAGTGAGGGAACAAGCCCATTATGACTAACTATAATCACAAGTGGAGCCTCAGGCCTTGGCTCCGACCACACATGATGACCATTCTTCTCAGTCGCCAGCCTTAGACTGACTGTAGCCTGCTCTCACAGCAGCAAGCTCCCCTGCAGGAGAGTAGAGGAATTTCCCCAGTGTCCTGGCCAAATTTTTCCCATTCACTAAAAATACCACCAACAGCTTAATCTGGTTCAATTTCAGTTGCTTACCATCCGTATCCCCCTTCCCCGGTCTCCCCTGAAAAAGGGACTTCAAGGCCCAGTGGGCTTACCAGGTCAACAAAATTCAATAAATAAATAAAAAATGTGAAGCATGTGAGTATATTGTTACTGTTCCATACTTTCTGTGAATTTACTGCTGCATCAGGAAATAGGTCACTAGAAGGGCTGGTGGGGGGTTATAGCTTCCCTGAGGGCTATAGCAGAATAGATACAATCCCCAATACTGTTACTCTGGGTGGAGGCACCTAGTTAGTGAACCCAGGCCCCTCAACCTGTGTATAGTCATACAGGCAGGGGTAGCAGCCCTTGGAATAACACCATCTAGGGGTTACACTAGGAAGTCAAGAATGTTGTGCCACTTGCTCGTTGTACCTGGGCTGGTTTTAGAGGGCTCCTGCCACAGTGTACATGCTCTGTTTGTGGGACAAATGAGCATGTAAGACTGAGGAGTGGTATAGAGAGATATATATCAATTAGTGAAGGGGGAATCACCGGACCCAAACAGGGAATGAGTGCTGGATGGTTGGGGGGGGGTAGGGTAACATGGGTGGAGGAGGAGGAGGAGGAGGAGGAGGAAGAGAACGCAGACATATTGAATCAGTTTTTTCATAAACTGAAGATGGAGGCCACACTGGGCTTGTCATGACAGTGAGAAAGCAGTTAGTTTTGCAGTGATTTTAATTTGTAATTTAAATTTTATTTTTATTTTAAAGTTTTGCTGTTGTTGAACATTATTTTTGAGTTAGTAAGGGGTTAGTTTAGTTAGAGATTCTAAGGAGATAGCTAGAATTGTCACTAGCATTTTCAGGAGTAGTTTAGAGTCGTAGGAATGAGTGTGAGTCAGACTATTATCACTCTCCTGTTAGTCTCTCAGAACATGCTACTATTGATTTGGCTACTGTGCTGGTGAAGGAGAGGAAGAAATTGGAAAATGAACTGATACCTTGTGGTGGCTGGCTCTGGGTTGGTCCAGAGGTCATTTTGGAACCTGCATCTGTGGCCTGGCGGTGTGCAGGGGGAGATGTTGTTGTTGCTGAGGAGTGCGGAGGAACTGCCTTGCTCGTTCGATGGTTTGGATGGTGCAGTGATTGGGTTGTACTACATCGGAAGACCATGGTGTGGGCAGTGGTACGGACCGCTGTGTGACCTGGTGGTAGTAGCAGATGTCTGCAGAATTGAAGGTATTGGGGGGCTTAAGGTTCTTTGTGTCCACCCTTGGTGGGGGGGAGGTGCCTGGTTTCTAGATGGGAGGGCGGAGAGAAGTCAGCCAAAGGGCTGGGTCTGGATCCGAATCCTCCTAGGTGCTCCAAGAGACATCTGGCACCAACTGGGTGATCCCTTGGGGTCCGTAGTGTGTGGGATTATTCGGGCTGCCCCTCCTCCTAGGTGATGGATGTGTGAGAACTATCCCGGTGCTGTCTGGGCCTACCTGCAGAGAGCGATGATTTTTGTTATAGCGATCGTAGGAGAAGAACTTTGTGTGAGCTCCTTATTGGGCTGGTTCTGCTAATGAACTCCTCCTCGGACACCTGCTGACCTGGTTTGAGACATTTTTCTTCTCCTCTTCTTTTTACCTGGCCCTAAGATGATGGTCATCCTAAAGCAGTGAAAGTGCTTTTGTTTTTTACTCATTTATATTGCTGACTCCAGGAGGCTCAGGTGAGAGCTAGTGGCCTCTTGGATGTTCTATTCTACCTTACCCCCTGAAGTGAGAGTTTGTGGTGGTGTTTACATTCATAAACTGGCATGGAGAGACTAAATGGATTGTTCTATGGACCTTTTTATGAACTATTGGATATATTGTTATTTTCGTAGAGTGTTGGATTTTATTTTTGGTGTGGGGCTGTAGTTTTTATAGGGTAGTTTTGTAATTGTTAAAAGTGTTGTGGGAGTATAGTTATTTTATTGGAATCACTGCTGATCTAGAGTAGGCAGTATGTGTTGGGACCATTCTTCGGCTGTCGGGTGCTACTCCCTCTCCAGGTTGAGGAAATACACCCCTTCTATAGCTCTCCATTGCAGCCCATAGAATATATGCATTGTCATGCCTTGGGGATTGCTCGGAAGGGTCGGAGGGGCTGGGCCCCAGGACCTGGTGGGGGAGGGGCACGGGATGGGCCGATTGGGGTAGTGAGACCAAGGAGGTGCCCTGGGGCTAAATGGGTCCAGGAAAGGGGTCTTCCCTTCCTAGTTCCCATACTCAAGGGCTCCATGGGTAGTGGGCAAGTAGCCCCGCTCTTCCATGACCTCTCATCCAACCTTAGTGGTATTATGCAATGCCAGGTCAATAAAGAACAAAACAGCAATTATTGCTGATCTTGTTGAGACATCTGACCTGGTTTGCATCACTGAGACCTGGCTGGACAAAAATGCTGGCCCAGTTTTGGAGTCAGCGTTCCAGCCAGTACTTGGTGGTACAATCAACCGAGATTGATCAGAGGGGTGGGGGTGTAGCTATCTGTTTTAAGACAGAACTGGGCCTTGTGGAGGTTCCAATGGGGACCACCAGATCCTTTGACTGTATCATGGGAGCAGGTGTGGGCAGTAGGATTCTTCTCATCTACCATTCACTCAGAGATGGGAAAGTTTTCCTGCAGGAAGCTGCAGACTTCATGGTCGACGTGGTGTTGGAATCCTCCAGGTGGTTGGTCCTGGGGGATTTCAATGCCAGCGTCGAAGATGAACTCTCACATTTTGGTCAGAACTTCCTCCAGCTGATGATTTTGTTGGGGCTCACACAAGTAGTTACCGCTGTTACCCATATTCAGGGTCACTCCTTGGATCTGGTGTTCCTCTTGGGGATGGAGGCCACTGACTTGGTGGTGGAACCAGTTGGATGGTTGGACCATCCCTCCATAGGGTTCAGTTTCATGGTTCCTCTTGTGAGACCCGCCCCTTTTGAGATGGTCCAGTACCGCCCTTTGAGAGGTGTTACCTCAGGGGTCAGATGGCGGTGCTGGACCTATTGAGTAGAACGTTGGAATGCACAGATCTGGGAGACCTAGTGGTGCACTATAATAGCATGGTGCTGAGGGCCCTGGATCCGTAGCTCCTGTCCAAGTTCGCCTGCTCCCATTTTGCCCTCGGTCCCCCTGGTTTGATGGGACTTTGAGGGAGATGAGGAGAGTGGGGTAAAGATTGGAATATTGTTGGTGGAAATCTGGCCTGGAGGAGGTCAGACTTAGATTGATTATCCATTATTCGGACTATCAATCAGAAATCTTCCATAAGAAGGCAGAGTTCTTGTCCAGGGAGATTGCTGCTACAAAGAAGATATTGACCCAGCTGTTTCAGACCATGGACAGACTGTGCATTCCAGCCTGTCTCCGGGATGGAGAGCTTTTTCACAATTAAAGTGTGATGAGTTGGCCCTAAATACTGGAAAGAGCTTTGCACTACCGCCTCCTGAGACAGTCTGCTCGGGCTGGATTTAGGGGTTGCTGGAGATTCCAGGGTGTCTTTAAAATCTTCTGGGCCCATGCATTATGTACGTGGCCCCTACCCTCTAGAATTTCTACCCCATCTGCTGCAGGACTGCATGACTGTGGGGATTCAAATAGGTGCTGAAAACTTTTTATGGCACCAGGCCTGTAGTGAAATGGATTGAATGGGACCCAACAGATTATTTTATTACTGTGTCTGTTGATTTTATTATTGTTTTAATCTTATTGTACAGCCTTTGACATTTTGAAAGTCACTTAATTTAAATAAAGATATTATTATTATTTCTTTGCAGATAAGGTGTCTGTCATCAGGTCGGAGACTGCTGACTCATTCAAATGAGAATGTCGGTGGTCGATGCAAGGGCACAGCGATTGTGGATCTCGTGAAGATTGTTCAGAGCTTGCGACCGACTTACTGTAGTTTGGATCCTGGTCCAATTCACCTCCTTGTGGGGTGTATAGATGTCATCAGACTGATCCTTGCTGAGATAGTCTGGTGCTCACTGGACCAGGGGGTGTTCCCAGACCCCCTGAAGGAGGCTGTGGTGACACCCCTGTTCAATAAATCTTCATGTGACCCAGATTGTCTTGCAACCATAGACTGTCCCCAACTTCCTTTGGATACAAGGTTATTGAGAAGGTAGTCATGGTAGCTTCAAAACTTTCTTACCACCCATGAAGTCTATGATCCTCTCCAGTCTGGCTTCAGGAAGAGGCATAGTACTGAGACGGCATTGGTTTGAGTACTTGTTGATCTCCTAATAGTGAGGGATCGGAGGAGTCATTTGATCTTGGTCCTCCATGATCTCTCTGCAGTATTTGACACCGTGAATCATGGGGTGCTGCTGGAACGCCTGTGGCTACTCTGTGGACTGTCTGGGATGGTCCTCAGGTGGTTCCATTCTTTCCTCACAGGTAGGACTCAGAGGGTGGTATCGGGGATTTTTTCCTTGGCCCCTTCTCATTACCTTGTGGGGTGCCACAGGGTTCCATGCTGTCCCCCATTTTGTTCATGGTGTATATGTTGCCATTGGGAGACATTATAAGGTTGTATGGGCTGAGTTTTCATTGCTATGCAGATGACACTCAGCTCTACATGTCCTTTGTGCCCGAACCAGATAGCGCGGTCTCGGTCTCTAACAACTGCCTCACTGAGATTCAGGACTGGATGAGTGCTAACTGGTTGAGACTGAATCTGGATAAGACTGAGGTGTTGGTGGTGGACCCAGGTCAACGGTTGACTCCTGGGCAACCATCTGGCCTTGTGCTAGGGGGCAACCACTTGAGACCTGAATGGGTGCGGAATCTGGAAGTTGTGCTTGATAATGATCTAACGTAAAAGCACAGGTGTCAGCAGTTGTCAAGTCCTCTTTTTTCATCTGAGTTACATTGCTAATAAAGCACCTTGTTCCACCTGGAGATCTCACTACATTGGTTCACGCTCTGTGTTCTTTGTGTCTTGATTACTGCAATGCTCTATATCTAGGGTTACCAGGTGGATCTGCATTGCCTACAGCTGGTGCAGAACACTGCGGCCAGGTTGTTGACAGGGTTGTCAAGAAGTAGCCTTATCACACCTGTGCTGCTTGAACTGCACTGGCTGCCGGTGCAATGGATGATCATCTTTAAGGTCGCGTTGCTGACCTATAAGACCCTACATGGACAGGGACCGGGTTACTTGCAAGACCTCCTTAGGCCTTACTGCTCCCTCCGCTCACTTCGCCGACAAGGGATTGCTAGAGGTTTCCAGGGTCCGTCTTCAGACATCAGGTGCGAGGGCTTTTTCTTTTGTAGCCCCAACCCTGTGAAACTCTCTACCTCATCGGATTCGAGAGTGTCTGTCCAACAAGACTTTTAAATCCTCATTAAAAACATATTTATTTGGATTGGAATTTGGGGATCATTTTTAGTCTCATGACTGCTGCCTTTTTATTTTAATGTTTTATCTGTTTAAATGTTCTGAATTGTATATGCCCTTTGGTTTTTGAAAAGCACTTTAGAAATTAATTTTGATTGATTGATTGAACATGCATTGCTATCTCAATTAGTGACATGAACCAGACATCTAAAATCCGATTAATACACTATGCAAGCTAGCACAGTCAGAAAGCAGAGTAATAGGCATAAAATGCTCAGTGTACAGTCAGTGGTGAACTGCGGATTAGGAAGGATGTTAAGAACAAGATTCTCATGCTGGATGCCCCAGAGGAGGGAAAACTGCCTGAGGGACTACTGGTTAAGCCTAGCATCCTTCCAGCCTGAGCTCATGCCTGTGCTCAGCAGGTTGTGGTGCAAGTCCAAAATCTGTCTGATCGGGATATCAGAGTAAAGTGAGGTTGCACCTTGGCCACTGTGTACTGAGCAGGTACTGCTGTGCTGCCTAGTACAAAATGCACTGGAGAGAATGATGAAGTAACTCTTGATCTATTAGACTATGGAGAATTCTCCATTCAAACAACATGAAGTCTTGCTGTATTCTGACATATTGCAGTAATGTCCAACCTTTGAACTGCCCCGGAGATGAAAGAGTTAACTTTCCATGCCATGCATGGAACACTGAGCTCGAGCTCGGTTGAGACTCTGTCTGTTGCTGTTTGAACTCAAACCGTCAGATTCTTTACTCCGCCTCACTGAACAGTCGCTCCGGAGATTTCTCCTTTGCTCGTTCAAGTTGGTCGGTTAAAGTGCCATTTTTCTTGTTTCGACCAAATTTAATTCCGTTAACCTGTCGGTTCAGTCTCTGTCTGTGGTATCGTGAGTACTAGATAGGTTTATTTTCTTGTTTTCTGTGTGGAACTTTAGAACGTGGGATCGGTTGGGTTTGAACCCGATCAGGTTGTTAAGAAAAGTTTATTCTACTTTTAGAGTGTGGTAACCGGTCCTTATCGGTTCTAAAAAAAAACGGATTTCATTATGTTTTTTTCCATGACCCGTAACACGGTCAGGAACCGATAAGGGTGTCTTGCCTGGCAGATTGCCTAAAAAAAGGGTAAGTTTGGTTAGGACTGGCCATGTCTGAGTAACCCAAAAGAAAAACCGGGCCCACTGGGTTTCAACACTGTAGTGTGTGTGGGGAAGCCTTTGCTAAGGCTGATCCCCACACCACCTGTGTTTATTGTCTAGGGTTTGAGCACCTCGATTCAGACTGCCAGATTTGCAAGAATTTTCCTGCAGCTACTCTGGAAAAGAGAGTTGGTAGGCTCAGGGAAGGGAGGCCAAGAAGTCCGCTGACCCGGATGGCCAGCCCGGTTTGGTTCCAACCAAACCAGAAGGAGTGCCCTCTGACCAGGGCAAAACTTCTTCGGCCAAAAGGAGAACCGACTCAGAGGAGTAGGTTCCAGTTTAAAGAAAAAGAAGGGATAAGTCAGCCGGTGCGGATCCATAAATTATTTCTCCGACTGCTGATGAAATAGCCAAAGCGATAAGGATTGTTCAGTCGCTAACCCCGATTCCGACCGAACCGGCGCAATCAGGAAGGGGCTCGGTTTGGTCGGTTCCCCCGGTTCCAGAATGTAATTTAGAAGATTTTTATGAACTGGAGGAGGAGGAAGGAGAGTATGAGGATAGTGAGGGTGATTATGAAAGTCTGGATGTGTCTATCGACCTGGACATCTCCCCAGACAGACCTTCAGGGGTTTCTCCTCCTAGGCTTTCTGAGTCCCTTTCCCACTTTATGGTCTACAAAAAGTGGCTGAAACTCTTCAGCTCTATGGAAGAAGCTGTGGACGACCAGGAGGAGCCTGACTATGTTGAAATGATGGATATCCCAGAGTCCAGGAGGCTGTCTATTCCCCTTCATAAGTCCTTTGGGAAACAGACAATAACAATTTTAAAGACTCCTAATTCTATACTTCCTGTGGACAAGAGAATGGACAAGAGGTATACTCGGTCAGGCTCAGATACGGAGTTTCTTACCCAGCAATGCAGCCATGTTGGGGTAGTGCAGGCTGCTGCCTGTGATAAGGCAAATATACCCTTGGCTTCACACTCCCAGATAAGGACGCCAGGAGGATTGATGCCATGGCAAAGAAACAGTACATGGCAGCATCCTTGGGACTCAGGCAGGCTAATTATATGGCCTATACAGCTAGATATCAGAAATCTAGATGGGACACTGTAATGGCTTTAGCTAAACAGGTCCCTGGCCAGCTTGCCAAGGAGCTGGAGCAGGTGGCTGCGGATGGTATTGAGGCATCCAAGGTGCAATTCCATGCTGCAGTGGACTCCAATGATGTTTCATCTAGAATCATGGCTACATCTGTGGCCTTCGGAGGATGGCTTGGCTCAGATGTACTAGCCTGTCTCAGGATACCCAGACTAAGGCCATGGATTTTCCTGTTAGGTAATTCTGTTTGGGGAGCAAACAGAGAACTACATGAAGAAAATGGATGAATACAGGACCACCTACAGGAGTGCTCAGGCCAAGGAAAGGCAAGCCACTCCCCAGAGGCAGCATTCCAGGGGCAGGGGCAGGCCTTTTCATAGGCGTTTCTACCAAGCCCAGACCTCCTCTTCTGTTTATGCTCATAGGGGGTTCTTCAGAGGGAGAGGCAGACGGGGTACAAGCAGGCCTGCTTCCATCCCTTAGCCTAAAGCCCCAGCCAAACAGGCACCCTGATGGGTTTGCCAGGGCCGATTCTCCATCACCTGTAGGGGCAGGCTGGCTTACTTTGTCCAGGACTGGATGTCTTTAACATCAGACAGATGAGTCCTGGAAGTAGTAAGCCAGGGACTGGTTCTCAGCTTCAAAAAATTTCCAAAGCTGAGAACCAGATCCTTTCCACCTGCAAATCCTGCAGAGGCACTTGCCCTAGAGGCAGAGGTCTCTTCCTCTTGGCTCTGAGAGCTATAGAGGTTCCACCCATGCACAAAGGAAAAGGATTGTACTCCAGGTACTTCCTAACCCCCAAAAAGACAGGAGAATGGCGGCCCATCCTGGATCTCAGATATTTAAACAAGCACCTTTTAAAGTCAAAGTTCAAAATGGTGACTCTGGGAATAATTCTACCCTCTCTAAGGCCAGGAGACTGGCTAGTTTCCCTGGACCTCAAGGATGCCTACTTCCATATTCTTATCAGAAGCTCCCACCGAAAGTACCTCAGGTCTAGACTGCCCTCAGGCCATTACCAATTCAGAACAATGCCCTTCGCCTAACTTCTGCTCCAAGGGTGTTCACAAAATGCCTGGTGGTAGTAGTTGCCTTTCTAAGGAGAAAAAGGATCTCCATCTTTCTATACCTGGATGACTGGCTTTTAGTAGGCCAGTCTCCAGACCAAGTCAAGTCACATCTACAGATAACTCAGCAACTGCTCACTTCTCTAGGTTTCCTTCTGAATCTCTCAAACTCAGTTCTAGAGCTGGTGCAGCTCCTCACCTTCATAGGGGCAGAGCTGGATACAGTCAGAGCAAGAGCTTTCCTTCCCCTGGACAGGGCAAGGACCCTTATCTCACTGGCTTCTTCATTCACCCTCCAGGTGTCTCGACCAGCAAGACATTTTCTGCAGCTCCTGAGGCACATGGCTGCTTCTACAGCAGTGGTGCAGGGAGCAAGATTTCAGATGAGGACATTCAGTTCCACTTGAGAACCTTCTGGTCTCAGAAAAAGGACCCTCTGACCAAACTGATTCCAGTGACTCGAACCCTGATCCAGACGTTACAGTGGTGGCAGGATCAGGACAATCTAAGACAGGGAGTTCCTTTTCTCACTCAATCTCATTTTCTAATCCTTACTACAGATGCCTCCCTCTTGGGCTGGGGAGCCCACTTAGGGAACCTGACCACCCAAGGGTTGTGGTCTCCTCAGGAATCTCTGCTTCACATCAATCTATTAGAACTCAGAGCAGTGTTTCTAGCACTTCAAACTTTTTCCAAGTCTGTTCAGAACAAAGTAGTTCAGATCAGGACAGACAATACCACCACAATGTGGTATATCAACAAACAAGGGGGCACTTGGTCTACGGCCTTGTGCACAAAGGCAATGAAGTTATGGTCTCTGACCTATTCTCTTAACACCTCTTACAGCAGTACACCTCCCAGGCAAGGACAATGTCCTGGCAGATGTCTCAGCAGGATATCTCAGGGCCATCACGAATGGTCCCTGGATCCTGGTTTTGAAGGTGATCTTTCCAGATGGGGCACTCCACAGATGGATCTTTTGCAGCCCCAGACAATCACCAACTTCCTCTTTTGCTGCAGGCCCCCAGTGTTGGGCTCAGTCCCCCTGGATTCCCTAGTTCTCAATTGGGAAGGGAAGTTCCTGTTGCTTTTCCCCCCTTCCCTCTCCTGTTCAAGGTGTTAGTCAAAATCAGGTCTCAACCCTGCAAGGTGATTCTAATTGCTCCAGACTGGGCCAGACAGCCCTGGTACCCTCTCTTGTTGTCCTTAGCAGTCCATCTTCCCCTGTCTCTTCCCAGGCCTGTCTCTTCCCAGGAATTACAACCTGTTAACATGTGCTCAGGGGAGGGTTTGATATCTGAATCTCAGATCTCTCAACCTCAAGGCCTGGCTCTTGAAGAGTTAGAGTTTGCTGATTTACACCTCTCTCAAGGTGTTCTGGATATCTTAAAGGCTTCTCGTAAGCCTTCCACCAGAAGCACTTACAACCCAAGTGGAAAGATTTTCTATATGGTGCTCTGGGAAGCATATTTCTCCAGAGTCTGCTGGCCTGCCCACAGTCCTTGACTATATGGTTCATCTTAATAGCTTGGGACTCAGACCAACTACACTAAGAGTGCATCTGGCAGCTGTCTCTGCCTTCCTTTCAGCAGGCAAACACACTTTCCTTTCAGATCATCCTGTATTTTCAAAATTTTTCAAGGGATTGCTTCATACCAATCCTCCCTTCAGGGACCCTGCCCCTACTTGGGACCTTAATGTTTGCATTGCTCAGCTTATGCAACCCCTTTTGAGCCTTTGTCCTCAGCAGAGCTTAAGTACTTGACTTGGAAAACTGTTTTCTTGGTGGCCATCACTCTCCAGAAGACATAAGTGAGTTACAGGCCCTGTCAGTGGAGCCTGATTTTATCTTCTTTCCATAGAGATAAGTTGGTCCTCAGGACTAATAGGAATTTTGCCTAAGGTGGTTTCAGATTCCACCTTAACCAGTCTATGTCTCTTCCTGTTTTCTTCACTGACCATTCCTCCTCTGGGGAGAGGAGGCTGCACAGTTTGGATGTGAAAAGGGCCCTTAGCTACTACATAGAATGCACCAAGGGTCACAGGTTTGACTCCCTCCAACTGTTCCTCACTTATGGTGAGGTTGGTAAGGGAAAACCTGCCACTAAGAGATCTATTGCCAGGTGGATTGTCTCTTGCATTCAATTTTGCTATGAAAAACTAGGTAGGATCCCACCCTCAGGCCTGAGGGCTCACTCTACCAGAGGTACAGCTGCTTCCTGGCTGCTGCCAGGATATTCTTATCTTAGAGATTTGTCAAGCAGCACCTGGAAAACAGTACACACTTTTACCAAGCATTACTCTCGGATATCCAGGCTAGGAGTGATGCTCGGTTTGGCACAGCAGTGCTTCAGAGCCTATTTCCTAAGTAGGTTCTGTCCCTTCTCCATGGAGGTACTGCTTGGTAGGTGTTCAGTAATATAAGTCAGAATACAGCAAGACTTATGTTGTTTGAAGAAAAATTACTCACCTTAGTAATGTTGTTTCTTCTAATGGAGTCTTCACTTGTATTCTGACTCCTCCCCCCCCCACCTCCCCTCTCAGAACCTCAGTTTTTGGGATGTGGGTGGGCAGTAGCAGTGTTGGCACTCGGGAGGTGCCCCAACCCTTTCTTCTCTCACACCTTTAGTTTGGGTGTGTAGGTGTTGTGTTTTGTTTATTTTTTGGGTTTCCTGACTTGAGTCTTGTTTTGGGACCAAAAATCTTTTTATTATATTTAGTAGCCAGTTGGCTAGTGTAAGTTTACAGTTCCACACAGGACACCCAGTGAGTATAGCTCATAAAGATCTGACAGTTTGAGTTCAAACAGCAACAGACAGAGTCTCAACCGAGCTCGAGCTCAGCGTTCCATGCCTGGCATGGAAAGTTAACTCTTTCATCTCTGGGGCAGTTCAAAGGTTGGACATCACTGCAATATGTCAGAATACAGCAAGAATCCATTAGAAGAAACAACATTACTAAGGTGAGTAATTTTTTCTTCCTGAAGAATGGAGAGCAAAGTTCAGCCGAAAACTAGCCCAGTGCAGCAAGGTGTTTTTTGAAAGAATGGGATGTGAGATGCATCACTGGAACCGAACATTACATTAGACTTCATGATGAAAGGCCTTTCAGGAGAGAAATTCTGTTCAGCACTTTGATCTTGGGAAAGGTGCTTTATAAATAAAGCTTATTATTATTATTATTATAGATCTTGCCGCCTGGTACCAGCAAACATTGACGATGTCCAGTGTCACCTCCAGGAGATGCTAGTGGCTGGAATTATACAGGAGTCTCGCAGTCCATATGCCTCTTATGTAGTGGTAGCCTGGAAGAAAAATGGGTTGGTGAGAATGTGTGTGTGTGTGTGTGTGTGTGTGTGTGTGTGTGTGTGTGTGTGTGTGGACTACCAGACTCTGAATTGTAGAACTACACCTAACCAGTACACTATATCATGTATCCAAGATGCCCTTGACTGCCTTAATGGGAGCTAGTGGTTCTCTGTGCTAGACCTCTGGAGTGGGTATTATCAGATCCTGATGGCCCCCGAAGGTAGAGAAAACAGCATTCATCTGCCCTTTGAGTTTTTACAAATGGGATTTAGGGATAAATGAGCAGATAAGCCTGAGCCAGTTTCAGAGGGCTCCTGCCACAGTGTCTATGTTCTGTTTGTGGGATAAATGTCACAATATTCTATTAAGTTGCCTTATGTGATGTTATGGGCCACATGGGGAAGATGGCAATTAGACTATTGTAACAGGTTATTTCTATCTGTGGTTTTCTGATGTAGATCAGTACCACATATTACTATTACCACCCTTCTTTATTTTCAAGTCTAAGAATGCAATAGACTGCCAATCCATACTGGACTTGAATTTCAGGTGTGGGCTGGTACTCTGTAACCACGTGCAAATCTGTCCAATTCCAGTGCAGGCACCTTTCAGATGATTAGTATGGCATTGATATATAAATGCCACAAATCCAGATATGAAAAGAAAATGGATTTGTGGCTTAGCTATACAAGTACTTCATTTCCCACCTTCCCACATACAAATTAACAAAACTAGGAGCTATAGTGATGTTCATGGCTGTACCAGTTCACTGTCTGTAGTATTCATTTTGAAACAAGAACATGATGCTCTCTAACACTGCCCTTGGCATTTGTACATTATATGATGTGTAAAGTTTAACACAGTACATCTTGGATTGTTTTATCCAAAAAGAAAGTCAAAGCCTCTAGTTGATCATCACGGTGAATCATAATTGAAATGATTCAATGTCCAGGCTGGCAAAAACCAAGAATCATCCATATAAAGGTTTTCAACCACTTTAATGACATTCACAAAGTCCCTGATATAAGAGGCAACATCTTGACAAATGGTTATGAAAATATCAAAATGTCAAGATGGTTTCATGATCCATCCATTCCCTGATAAAATAGGTCCACCTGGTAGTGCCTGAATATTTTTGTGTGTCTTTGATAAGATGTATAGGACTGGCACCACCAAGTGTGTTAATCTCAAGGCATAATACTCTTGTTCTAGTGCCCTTGATGTAATTGAAATTGAAGCTCATCTTCCCATTCTTTGAACAATTTTGCCTTATTTGATAACAGTTCATAAAATTCAGAGTTCTGCAGCCATCTATGTACCACAGCTGTGCACCCCTGAAGATCGCTGGTCGCGAGGGCGCTCCACAGCCCTCCATCAGTCCCCCCCCCCGGCTGCCTCCTTCTCCCGGACCCCTCAGACCCTGAATCAGCCAGTTATTGTGAAGCTGTGCACTCCTGAAGATCACTGGTCGCGAGGGCACTCCACGGCCCTCCCTCAACCCCGCCTCGGCTGCCTCCTTCTCCCAGACCCCTCGGACCCAGAATCAGCCAGTTATTGTGAAGCTGTGCACCCCTGAATATTGCTGGTCATGAGGGCGCTCCATGGCCCTCCCTCAACCCCCCTCCCCGGCTGCCTCCTTCTCCCGGACCCCTCGGACCCTGAATCAGCCAGTTATTGTGAAGCTGTGCACCCCTGAAGATCGCTGGTCGTGAGGGCGCTCCACGGCCCTCCCTCAACCCCCGCTGCCTCCTTCCCAGACCCTCAGACCCTGAATCAGCCAGTTATTGTGAAGCTGTGCACCTCTGAAGATCGCTGGTCGCGAGGGCGCCCACGCGCCCTCCCTCAACCCCCGCTGCCTCCTTCTCCCGAACCCCTCGGACCCTGAATCATCCAGTTTTTGTGAAGGTAATCATCCTACCGTTTTACTGGGATGGCGGCGTTTCATCTGGTTGCTGCCCTTTTGTTCACTTTAGCGCCTTTTTCAGCAGTGGAGAACTTTAAACTGGGACATTAGCGCTGGGGGATAAGCCCTTCTGCTGCTCGAGCTGTTTTTTTTAGACGGCCAAGATGTGGAGATAGCTTTTATTCCTGTGACTGTTGCTTAAATTGTGCCTGAAATTGTATGATTTGTTTGGTTGCCTTAAAGCACTCCTTTAAGTGAAGGGTGGGCAAGGGTTAAAGCGATAGCCATTGTAGGGATCTGTGTGGCTTTAAAGCTGTTTCCATAATCGTATTTTGAACTCGCGATTTTAAGGTTCTGATGCACTGTTCCTGATGTTAAAGACAGCACTAGCTGTAATAGGTATATGCGGGACTGCAAAGGACTGTAAAGCTGCTCTCTGTTATCTACTGTTAACTGCAATGTTTCAAGTCATCCCAAAGCAACGCTTCTGGTATGCTGCTCAAAGTCTGCTCACCTAATCCTTTGTAATTACCCCTCCCTCTAGCCTACTTATCCGAGCCTCTCTCCCTTTGTCTCCACAGCTGTGCACCCCTGAAGATCTCTGGTCACGAGGACATTCCACGCCTCCCTCAACCTCCCGCCTGGCTGCCCTTCTTCTCCCGGACCCTCGGACCCTGAATCAGCCAGTTATTGTGAAGGTAATCATCCTACCGTTTTGCTGGGACGGCGTTTCATCCGGTTGCTGCCCTTTCGCTTTAGCGCCTTTTTCAGCGGTGGAGAACTTTAACTGGGACACATTAGCGCTGGGATAAGCCTCCTGCTGCTCACGCTGTTTTTTTAGACGGACTAGCCCTGCCAAACACTGTGTGTTCGGCTCCCCATCGCCCCCACCACCGCCCTTGGTCGGCTCTCCCTTATATAGGCAGACAGAGATCACATGGGCTGAGAATTAACCTATCAGCCCAGTTTTCCATCTGCAAGTTATGCTGTCCTGCCACTAGGGGCAGACTCAGCAATTCTCAGGCTCCGTCCAAAGTGCACACTCAGCTGCTTAACGAACAAGCAAGCAAAAAAAATAAAATCTCAGTCCTTATATCACTCGGTGTTTCAGCCACCCCATATTCTCCACCCCTGCACTGCCTGACCACCCCACTATCATTAAACTCCCCTCCGTCATGACCCCCCGGTCCACCCCCCCCCACTGGGTCCACCCGGGGTGGAACTACCCCTCCCAACCAGGTCAGTCACGGGCCCCTCAACCCACCCTCCTCATGGCTATCCGCCAAGGGACTAAAAATCGTCCATCTCAATGTCCGTAGTGTCCTACACAACCTGGTGGAGCTCACTGCCTGGGTTGCCCATTACAACCCAGACATACTGGGCGTCACAGAAACATGGCTAAAACCTCACAATCCTGATACGATGTGTTCCCTACCAGGGTACAGCCACATCAGAAGTGATCGAGGGGGGAACAAACATGGTGGTGGGGTGCTACTTATTACAAAGACCACCTCAATGTATCTGCAGTAGACCTCCCCCATCATGTGAGTTCCTGCATGCCATTCTCCTGCTTGGGCTCACCAAGAAAATTCATTTGGTCTGCTGCTACAACCCCCAGGAGGAGGCATGCCTGGCGCTCCTCACTTCTGGACAGTGTTAGTGAGAGTTGGCACAAGTGAAGTTCTTATCGTGGGAGACTTCAACCTAAACTGGCTAGGCTCAAACTTGAAGTCATATGAGCCACTACTCTCGGGCCTCGCACTAAACCAGATTATCACCGAACCAGCAAGACCCTCTCCCCGGGGGGGAAAAGGGTCACTGATCGACTGGATTCTGACTAATAGACCGAACAGGATCACATCCTCAGGCATCCTACCTGATGCCATCTCGGACCATTCACTCATCTTTTGTACCTGGGGTATCTCCCAGGTGAAAATACCCGGAAAAGTGATACAAATGAGGGACTTCTCCAAATTTCACTTGCCCGATTTCCTTGCTGACCTCAGCTCGATCGACTGGTCCGGGTTCACCACCTCCTTGGACCCGGATCTATCGCTGGGTGCATTCTTAACCAAATACATCCCAGTACAGAACAAACATGCCCCCCTCACAAAAATGAGGGTGTGGGGTACTGTTACCAAATGGCTCCATGGGGGCCTTTTCTCCCTAATGAAACTCAGGGACAAATGCTGGGAAACCTATAAAGCCTCCCACAGCTCTGATGATCTCACTGCCTACAGGCACCTTAAGAAACCTGCAAAAAGCCATCAGATCAGCCAAAAGTGAGTACTGCCGATCCTCTCTACTCGCCTCAGTCAGCAACCCGATGAGTTTTGGCAGAACATTAGAGTGCAGTGGGGACTCTGCCAGAGCACAAGCCACGGACTTACTAATAGGCGGGGTTAGCTGCAACAGCCCACGCACTATCTCTAATACCTTTAACATGATGTTCTCTGAACAGCCCCCCGTCACCCTCTGCCCCGGCCACTCCTACATCCCCTAACGCTCACCCACCCAAACCCTACTCCACCAGCTCCTCTCAACCTGGACCTGAGACCTGGCCCTCCTTCTTCCTTCAACTAGTATCCACTGCTGAGACCCAGAGGCTGCTTGCCAGCCTCTCCCCTCACACTGGCGCAGGGCACGATAACCTGGAGCCGAAACTGCTCAGGTTAGGTGCCCATTTCCTTGCCCCTGTTATAACTCACATCTTTAACTCCTCACTATCAACTGGTGTCATCCTGGAACTCTGGAAGGTAGCCAAAATTACCCCTGTCCTTAAACAAGGTAACTCCAAAGACCCCTAAACTACCGGCCTATTGCCATTCTGTCGGCAGCCTCCAAACTCCTAGAGAAAATTGTGGCTTCTCAGTAAAGTGTATATCTGCAGGTACACAACCTCCTCTCTCCGGCCCAGCACAGATTTAGGAAGGGGCACAGTATGGCCACTGCCCTCGCTGTGGTCACCACGCAGATCCGCACAGCTACTGACCAGGGCAACCTCACAGGTGCAATCTTCGTGGATCTCTCCAAGGCCTTTGACAGGGTAGACCACTCCTTCCTCAGCTCCACTCTCCTTGCCCTTGGACTCTGTAACCCTGCCCATGCCTGGTTCCTCAACTACCTTACTGGTAGGAAGCAATACACTCATTTTAACCAGACCCATTCCCACCTCTCCACTGTCCAATGCGGGTTCCCCCAAGGGTCTGTCCTCGGTCCGACACTTCTCCCTTTTTATCAACGAGCTGCCATCTGTCTCCACCCATGGGCTAATTACCTTATATGCTGATGACCTTGTCATCCTAAACAGTGATCGTGGCATTGGCACCATCAATGTCCAACTAAACTCTGACTTCAAGCGGATTCAATCTTGGTTGGCAGCACACAAGCTCACCACCAACCTTAAGAAAACACATGCTATGCTATTCGGCTCCCTCAGTAGAACTAAATTCTGCTCCGCCCCCCTTCTAATCCTCGGGGCTGACAGCTTGCCCCTGCAGATGGTTCCTGTCAGCAAGTATCTTGGTGTCACTCTGGACCCCCAGCTGGACCTCTCCCAACATGTCCGCAACATATGTAAGGCCATGAATGCTAAACTCAGTCTCGCCTACAGAGCAAAAAACTGCCTCACCCCAGCTGCTCGGGTGGCCCTAGCCAGAGGTGTTCTCCTCCCTCCCTCTGCTATGGGCTCATGACCTTGCCCCATGCCAAAATCAATCATCTCGAAATGGGATACGGCCTACAACAGCATCTGCCACTTTGCATTTTCTGCTCCTCCCCTTACACATCACTGTGACCTCTACACTCGTCTCGAGTGGCTTCCTCTGGAGAAGCCACTACCTTTGTCATAGGTAACCTCATTGACTACATAGTCAGAACATCCACCCCCGCTGTCCTTGCCCTTCCCCTCAACCCAGACACCACTACCTACCATCTTAGGTCAAGGGTGGCCCTCTCCCGCCCAGTTCCTAGGACACACTCCCTCGCAGGTGATCGGGCCTTCGCCAGCTACGCCCCGAAACTATGGAATTCTTTCCCAGCCACTACATGGGCCACTCCCTCCCACACTGGATTTAAAACTTCCCTCTGGAACTTCCTGAAGGGTCCCTCCACCTGCCCTTGCGCCTCGTAGAATCGTCCCACTATGCTGTGCATGGGCCTCTGCGCTCCCTGGGACCACCGCACTTACTTTCCTGACAACCTGGTCAACCAATAACAAATTGGTTACCTTACTGGTATTGTCTGTACTCCCATTGCATGTAAACCTGACTCAATCACTGTCTATGTGTGGCCTTGTCATTTCCCCGGGCCACCTGTAACCACCCCTGGGCTCATGTGTTGTTTTGTTTTCTACTGACTGTCATTCCTCTATGTATCCTGATACTTCACAGTATGTAAAAACTATACTAGTCAATCCATTGTATGTAGAAGCTGTATTAGTCACTTCACTGTATGTAAAAGCTGTATTAGTCACTGTATCTGTATAATTCAAGTCTGTAACTCTCCCGGGTCGCACCTGAAAATAGGCATATGGATGACTAGTGTGACTTACCCGGTAAACAAAAGCAAATAAATAAATAAATGTACTTCTTCAATGTATATTGTGGGCCTCTATAATGCCAGGCATGCCCCCCTTATTAGTGGGTTTTATTACCATGCAGTCATTTGAAGCCAAAGATCTAAGTGCTCTTCTCTCTACAGTGAAGCAGTTATTAACATTATAATGATATGTTATATTTTTCACAAAATCCAAGTTTGTTTCACAGCTGCACAGAAAGACAGACACAGACTTAATGTGCAGCCCCATGAAGACTTGATGACACTCTTAGTTGGACCAATGCTTCTGTTTCTGATGGAAAACTCAAATCACTTTCACCACTCACATTCACTCCCACAGTGAGTGCTCTGTTTTCTTGTGCACAGATAGAAGTTAGTGTGAGGATTGTGGTCAACCTATGCAGGTCCATGGTGATCTTGAAAAATTCAATGTTGCAAGAAGGAAAGAAGGATAGACTTTTTTTAATGCCATTTACTCAATATCAGTGATTAATCTGGGTCACATATTTATTACATTAGGGTTAGAATGGACATCCCTGTACAGTCTCTGCTGATGGTTGAGCGCACTGTTTCTGGGGGTGGTTAATATAGTTATTTGTTCTTTCCTCTGCCACAAACCCCCCACATATTTCCTTCTTTGGTTGTATGCTACTAAAATGGTCTTGTGTTGCTGCTGTCATTCTTGTCAGGGTGATGTGGGATCTAAAAACTGGACACTGAACTTCCTGTATCACTTGGGCCAGTAGAGTAATCCCTGACATTGTGTTGGTCTGAGGTACACAAAGTACTTTTATATGTTATTATTTTACAAGATAGACCATGGTGGAATCTGATTATTCTCATCTGCCTGCCATGTATATATCCAACTGAGACAGTAATCTGTAGCATCTTGCTCAAATGCACATTGTTTAGTGGCATTTATCTTTATGTCATATTGTTCAACTTTCTCCCTCAGCATATTGTTATATTGTACTCTGCCTGGTTAGTTCTTTGTCTAATAACTATTTTTTAAAGGCTTCATCTGTAACGCAAATTTCACTAAACACTGGCCCTTTGACTAAAATGGCTTTATCCAAACTAAGGGCATAGGATTTCAATGAAGCTTAGTTCATGCTATTTTGACATGAAATTCAAATACTGTGTGCCATAAGCAGGCTTCTTCAAAATTCTAAGGCCTCTTGGCACCCATTTCACTTCAAAGGAGGATGACCAGGTGGGGTAGAGGAACAGTGGCAAAGAAGGGCTATAAGGAAGGCAGCAAACTTTATGCTATAAGTGAGCAAAGCAAGGGGAACAACATTTGTCAGTGTCGAATGTTGCTTGCTTCTATTTGCTGTTTAGGAATTTGGAAGTCATTGGAGTGCAAATATTAAAATTCGTGAACTTACGAATGCAGGGAACTGCGCAAGATGCATGCTCAAACAGTCATTTTTAGGAATTTTTCACCAAATTTCAATGTAGCCATTTTAAGACCTCTGCTCATGAACAGTGCCACTGTGATTTTCTTAATGTGTCCCATACATTGATTTTGCACACCGACTGCGCCATTGTGCTAATAGGCAAAACACGTTTTGGGTGAGACATGAAAAATGACAGCTATACTGCTCATAAGACTGTGTGGTAAAATGGCAATGTTGAAAATCTGGAGTGAAAATATTGAAATTTTACAAACTTCTGACGTCGTGGGAACTGCTAACGCATGCTCGTAAAACAGTCATTTTAGGAATTGTTTCACCAGATTTTCAACATAGCCATTTTAAGACCTCTGCTCATGAACAGTGTCACTGTGATTTTCTTAATGTGTCCTGACATTGATTTTTGCACCGACCGCGCCATTGTGCACTACATGGTAGGAAACACATTGGGTGAGATGTGAAAATGACATCTATACTGCTCATAAGAAGGTGTGGTAAATGGCAATGTGAAAATCTGGATTGAAAATATTGAAAATTCGCAAACTTACGGCGTGTGTAGGAACTTTCATAATGCATTTCGTAAAACAGTCATTTAGAATTTTCCACCAAATTTTCAAAATAGGCTTTTGAGAACCCACCTTATGAACACTGGCAGTGTCATTTCGTTAATCATTCTGGAAAGGTGATTTCACGCAGTGGCTTGCAAATCACCCTTCGGGCCCGAGTAATGCCATGACAGTGCAAGAATTATGAGAGGGGTCCCAAAACCCATGTTGAAAATTGTGCAAAATTCCAAAAATACTTGAGATATGCAACAAAGTTAAAAAAACTATCTATCCCATTATACAGCTTACCGGGATTTCCTCAGTTCAAGGTCGGCTTTGAAGAGTGCAGACGGCTCCCAGTCCACCGAGATCGTCGCGCCGGACTCGGAGGTAAGTATGGGGTGAGGGGATGTGGGAGACGGGTGCACAGTGGGTGAGTGCGGGTTGTGGGGTGCAGGGAGACTGCATGGGACCCGTTTTTATTTACAGGTTTTAAATGACGGGACATTGCCACACTGGGGGTGGGCTCCCAGCATGGCAGAAGGATGGCTGGGGTGTGAAGCCAGCAGGGGATTAGGCACCCCGCGACAGCATGGGGGAAGAGAGAGGAGCTGATTTGGGACACCCTGGCCATAACATGATTTTGCCATGCTGAGGTGGGCTCCCAGCATGGCACCTGGATGCTTTGGGGTGCAGTTGACGGGGATTGGGCACCCCGTCGGCCATAAATATTTTGCCACGCTAGTGGGCTCCCAGCGCAGCACCTGATGCTTTGGGGCGGAGCCCACGGGGATTGGGCACCCTGTCAGCTGTACAGTGAGGGAAGGCATGTGAGCATGCAGTGCGTGGCATGCGTGCGCAGGGGGGGGAGAGCTCTGCTCACCAAGCAGAGTTCCTTTCAACTGTATGCCACTGCATTTTCAGCTTGTCATAGACAGCTGCAGCAGTGATTGGGGAACTGGGGCCATGCCTGCAAACACACTGACTGCATTGGAAGACAGGCTGACACACCTCCAAGCTTCGGATGATGGCACTATGTTTCTTGCACATGTGTGCAAGCAACATAAAAAAGGACTGCTATGGTCTCAAAGAAGTGGTAGAAAAGGTAAAGGCTAAAGGGTTGCATTCAGAGGGTATACAGAGATGCAGAGGGAGGATGATAGGGAGATATATCAGGGGAAAGAGGAAAGCAGGAAGAGCAGTAAGGAGCACAAATGTGCAAACTGAAGAGAGAGACTAGTCTAGGCAGTGACAAAGAAGACAAGACATTTTTAAGTGGGTAAGTGGAAGGAGGAAGACTGGAGTTGGATCATAAGATTAAAAAGGGAAGGGGGCAGTGCAGAAAGGGACCAGCAAAAGACAGATATCCTGAGAAAATACTTTTGTTCAGTGTTCACAGATGAAGGAGAAGGGGAGGAGCCACAAAAAAAGTAACAGGATTGAGGGAAGGAGGTGAGCATTAGTTCATTTTCAGAGGAGAGTGTCCTGAAGGGACTTGCTAATCTGAAAGTGGACAAAGCAATGGGGCCAAATGGGGTGAATCCAAGGATACCGAAGGAACTCAGGGTGGTACAGGTTGCACCTCTGATAGTCTTATTTAACAGCTCATTGGAAGCAGGAGTAGTTTCGAAAGGCTGGAGGAGTGTAGATGTAGTCCCACTTCACAGAAGTGGTAGCAGGGAGGAGGCTGGCAATTATTGACCAGTCAGTCTGACTTCAGTGGTGAGAAAGTTAATGGAGTCATTGCTGAAGGACAGTATGCTGAATCTAGTAGGTTACAAGACCCAAGACAGCATGGATTTATTGGTGGGAGGTCATGTCAAACAAATCTGATAAAGTTCTTTGTCTGCGTGACTAAGGAATTAGGACAGGGTCGAATGGAAGCTGTGGCCTCTTAGATTTCAGTAAGGTTTTCAACATCTTTCCACATAGGAGGCTACTAAGCAAACTGGGTAGCTTGGCAGTGAGTCCAAAAGTGGCAGACTGGGTAAGAAATTGGTTAGGAGATAGTTGGCAGAGGGTGGTGGTAAATGGAGTTCACTCAGAGGAAGGGAAGAAGACCAGAGGGGTACCTTAGAGATTAGTGCTGGGACCAATCCAATTTAATGTCTGTGCAAGTGACATTGCAGAGGAGATAAAATCAATGGTCTGCCTCTTTGTGGATGACACAAAAATCTGCAGTAGGATGGACACTCTGGGGGGGGAGCGAGTAGAGATCTGAGAAAACCTGAGGAGTGGTCAAGGGTGTGGAAGCTGGGTTTCAACCAAAAAAATACAAATTAAAGCCCTTGGCAAACAGAAACCTAGGGACAAAGTACAGAATAGGAGGAGTGGTACTGATGCCCACCAAGCAGGAAAGAGACCTGAGGGTGATCATATCAGATGACCTAAAGGTGTTCAGGCATTCGGACAAGGCAATTGGGAGGGCTAGTGGGATACTGGGTGCAAAGGGAGGGGAATCACCAGCAGAAAGAGTGAGATGGTGTTGCCTCTGTATAGACTGAGGGTAAGACCATACCTAGAGTATTGTATCCAGTTCAGGAGACAGCATCTGTATGTGGACATAGACAGAGAGGAGGCAGTTCAGAGGAGGGCAACTAAAATGGTGGAGTGTCTGCTTCATAAGTCCCATGAGGAGAGACTTAAGGACCTGAATATATACACCCCAGAAGGCAGGAGAGAGTCAGGTATATGATACAGATCTTTAAATATTTCACAGGGGTAAATAAGGTAGAAAGGAAAATATTTTTCTGAAAAAAGGTGTTCAAGGACAGGTGCACAAAAACAAGCTGGAGGGGTACATCCAGGAGAGATGTCAGAAAGTACTTCATCACAGAAAGTGGGCTGAAGATCAAGTAGGATCTGCATTAATACTATAGTCAGGGAATAATGGGCAGACTGGGTGACCAAGAGATCCTTATCTGTCAAATTCAATGTTTCTTTGTTAAAGTAAGCTGAGGGTGACTTTATCCTGATACATTGTCTCTCTTTCTAGATAGTTTTTTTTTTATATAATTGTAGAAATGCAGTTTTTACATCTATGGAAGATCACTTGACTAGAACATTCTGCCCTGGATTTAATAATGGGTTACTGCTACCCTGATCTTGGAAAACTGTATCAGCAAAACACCCAGATGAAGTAGGACCACTGGTTCCCCCCATATCCATGGCCATGGCTATATTGAAACCACTAGACAAAAAAGGAAAGCACCAGAGGAAATCACCAAAAAACAAACCTGGCTAAGGGTCAGATGTCTGGGGTAAAACTAACACAAGACATGCTGGGCTGTGTTTAGCTACGGATGTATTAAAGCTGACCTGTGTAATGTTATGCTACATAACAAAACAGCAATCCATGCAAGTTCCCAAGCAAACAACAAAAAGTCAAAACATCAAGGGCTGCACTGGGAAAAGCTAGTGTGGAGCTATTGTAAACAACATATGAAAGGCAAAAGGAAACAAAGCACCCACACAAAACAACTGACAACACAAATGGTAAATGGCTGAAATAATCATTTTATTGTTACTAAAATTACTAAAAAAAATCAAATCCTCTGGCTCTGCTGGGTTTGAAAAGCTGGAGATCAGACTTCTCAGAATCACAGCCCACGTCATTGCCTCTCCAATCACTTGACTCCTAAACAGAATGTGTGTAAAGTTGCCTTGGTCACTCCTATCCCTAAAGGTGGAGATATTGAGCTTGTTGGGAATTATAGACCAGTATTCATGCTCTGCACCCTAAGTAAAGTGTTAGAGAGGATTGTACACCAGCAGGTCGAGGAATATGTTGAACGGAACAATTTACTAACTGAATGACAACGTGGTTTTAGAAAAAATCATGGTACCAACTCAACCTTGATTAACCTTACTGGGGATGTCTTCACAGCTCTAGATGATGGCCTTTCAACTGGTGTGGCCTTTGTAGACCTCACCAAGGCATCTGACTTGGTGAATCATCAGCAGCTTATCACTAAGCTAACATTCCTTAGTCTTAATCGTCTGTCTACTCAGTGGTTCACGGACTACATTGACGGCAGATCACAAATTGTCAGATGGCATGGAGCTAAGTCTGACAAACACCCTATTGTGGATGGTGTCCACCAGTGTTTGATATTGGGACCTCTCCTGTTTTCCCTATTTATTAATGATTGGCCTCAACATTGTGGAGGGGCCAAGATGACCTTTTATGCAGACGATGCCATGCTTTATAGGTCCTCCTGAGACACTCTCCAACTAAACCACCTTCTTGGTCAAGACTTTAGTCTACTTGAGAATTGGTTTCTTACTAACAAATTAGTTTAAATAGTAAAAAGACCAAAGCCATGCTACTTGGCCCTAAAAGCATGGTCCCACCCCATTCACAGTTATTGTCCCAACTCTTTCCAATAGCTCAAAAATCGAAGTGATTGATCGTATCAAATACCTATATGTATACTTAGACCAAGACTGCTCATTTAAGGGCCACACCAACCATCTGACCAAGAAACACAAACAAAAATTAAATCTATTATATTGCCTGAGCCCTTTCCTCACTCGTGAATCCAAACTCAAGGTTTTCACTGATTCACTCCTTCCAACCTTGCTATATGTGGCCCCTTTTCTACATTCTGTAAGAAGCTCTGAAATGCAAAGGCTAAAAATACTGTATCACAGGATAGGGCACTTTGCTGCAGGGGTGTCACCACAGGAGCATCATTACAATGTACAATTATCTCTAAGGTGGCCTTCTCTTGAGGGCAGATTATCATATCCCTCACTGTGCCTTGCTTTTAAGCTCCAGCAAAATGGTGCCCCTCCTAGCCTAATTAACACGTTAGCTCCCAAAAAGAATGGGAGAACACTAAGATCCTCTGGCCGCCAGCTTCTTCCAAGTCCCAGTGTTAGGACTTCCCTAGGACTCCGGTCCTATGCTGCCTTCATCCTGCCTGTCTGGAATGGTCTCCCTAGCAGTCTCTGGGAATGTACTGCCCTTGGGGACTTCAAGAAGGGTCTTAAAGCCCACTTGTTGGAACTGAGCCTCGGCAACTGCTACCACTGAGTCAGCCGACACCCTGCTGCCGATCTAACCTTATTGGGACATAAATCTGACTGTGACTGTCTCATGTATAATACTTCTTCTCCTGTTGATGTTGATTGTAACTAACCTGTCACTGTATCCTTGACTGGGTCAGTATCTCTATATTAACTGTTAATTGTGAAATGACATGTATGTATTTTGTTATGTTTATAGATGTATGTAATTAATTCCGGGTCGCCTCTGAAAAAGGGACTGTTTCAGTCTCAGTGGACCTACTCGGATACCAACATTCAAATAAAATAAATAAATAAACATTCATCCATTTGAAATGTGCAATATGCTGAAAATGCAAATTTCACACTGGCTAGCAGCATACAGTGCAATGGTCCAACTGTTTGTATCATAGGACAAATGTCTGACAGTTTGGCTACACACTAGTAGGCTTTTGGTTAATGTTTGCCTACAACTTTATAGTGCCACCCATCAACACCAAGCGATATGCATGAGAATATAAATAAAATCTGAGTAACGAAAGCAACTTGGCACATAAACTTGACAGTCTTAAAAAAATGTGACACTGTAGCAAATGATGTAGTGACAACTTCAGCTATTTTTGTTATGCTAACAGTATTAAGTTATCTAATTATGCTAAAGGTATTAAGTTATCTCCATAAACTTTAAATTATTTATGTATATTATTAATTTCAGTTTAATGCTAATCAGCATTACAATGTATAGGATTTCTAGTGTTTACATTGGTTATTTACAAAGAAAACACAATTTTTCCTTTAAAGAGCACCTTTCTTACAATTTTCAGTAAGCTATTTGAACAAACAGGAGGCTTCCTTAGCTGAATGTGAGTTCCTCCATTGCAGTTTTAACACATTATGTTTAGCCCCTTAAGGAAGAGAAGGGATTATATTTTGCCCCGAGGGCCTAACTGCCCAATCCCTTCCACTTCCTGATCTCTTGACATCGTCACCATGTTCCAACATGTTGTGATGTAATTATACGACCAGCGCAGGACCGTGCTCTATGCAAGTCTATGGAGCATCATTTTAAAAGCTATTTTCCTGATTCTGTACTAACTTTTGGTACCAGCTGAAGCCAATATTCAAGTAACAAAGCCCTTCTTATTTGGATACTGGCTTCGATTTGTACCAAAAGTCAGAATACAATTGGGAATATAGCTTTTAAAATGACATCATGAAATGTCGGAGCATGGTGGAGGAGTCAGGGGATCAGGAACAGGAAGGGATAAAGCCTCTGGCCCCTTGAGGGCAAAACACAATCCCTTTCCTTCCTTAGGGGGCTAAACATAATGTTTTAAAAATGCAATGAAGGAACTTCCATTCAGGTAAGGGGCACCTCCTGTTTGTTTTGTAGTGCACTGAGAAAGGTGCTCTTTATTACTAACTAAAACACAAGGTAGTTCTATCTTGATATAAAATTTATGGAGTTAATTTTATACCTTTAGCATAATGAATATAATTGCTCTCTTAACTACATCATTTGCTGCAGTATCCCATTTCTTGGAACCTGTTCAGTTTATGTGCCGAGTTACTTTTGTGACTCCGATTTTACTCATGTTCTCGTGCATTTTCACTTGGTGTTGATGGGTGGCACTATAAAAAATAGTACACAAACAGTAGTCTTGCATCTCTGATGAAGCCTACCAGCATGTAAGCAAAACGTCAGAAGTTTGTCCTATGCCATAAACAATCTGGGCTGGTATGCACTATGCAGCTGGCTGGGGTGAAGTTTGTGTTTTCTGCATATTGCACTGTAAGACATTTCAGCTATTTACCGTTTGCCCTGTCCGTTCTTTTGTGTGTGTGCTTTGTTTCTTCTCTATTCTATTTTTATATCATTTTTAAAAGTTTTGGAAGTAATATCACTATTGCTTTTTTGTTATCGATCTATTATAAAATTCTCCATTACAAGTATATTTATATACATTTGTGCTCTTGATAGATGGTAACGCTGCTTCTAACCCCAGTAATGCTCAGTATATTCATAACTTTATGCAGTAAGCCTGGAGGGTTGGACTGCCCGGAGAGATGGAACACATGCAAATGAGTATAATTCTTTGCTCGTGAGCATCTTTGAAACACTGCCTTTACCAACTGTAGTGTTCTAACCTCTTCATATTTTTCTCTTCGCCTGAAAGTCTGGCCACTTGGAGTTTTTGTCATCCTCTTTTGAGTGAAGAAAGCTGCAAACTTATAAAAATAAGTATATTTTTCTTTTCTTATACTGCCTCTACTAATTGTTAGTTAAAATACTTAGTTGTGGTTAACATTTTTGGTTTTTTACAGTTTCTTTTGGTTCAGGATAACCGTGAACGAACTGGGTTAGTTTTAGTTTAATCAGGGGTTCTCTCATTAAAGACCCCTGTTTTTGTCTTATTTCAGTATTTAATTTTAGTATTTTGCAACTGTGTTTTATCGGTTACTGAACCGCTGAACCAGTTCCTTGTTCATCTCCACGGGTTGGTTCCATCGGTTCTTATTGGTTACGGAACCAACTGCAAACCCTTCCCCCCCAAAAAGCTTTTTTCTTTAACGGTTGTGTTTTTCTTTTCTAAGTGAGATGTCAGAGAAACCTAAGAAGAAGACCGGGAATCCAGGTTTAAAATTGTACTAAATGTGGCGATGTTTTTGCAAAAGCTGACAAACACACTTTATGTGCGATGTGTCTTGGGTTTGAATACCTTGATGAAGAATATGATATTTGTAAATCTTTCCTGGATGAAACCATGGAAAAGCACATTGAAAGGCTAAAAAAGAAGGTTTCTAGGGGTCTTTCTGGCTCTGTCCAGCCTATACCCAAATCTATAGTGGCTGAACCAACAAATGTTGCTACCCCTGCCACTGATGCAGGAGAAAAAGGGTCAAAAAGAAGTAATGAACTGACTGACTCTCTGGTTCCATCAAAGAAAGCTAAAAAGCTCAAGTATGCAGAACCCTCCCCTGCTAAACCAGGGACTTCTGCACAGACTACTATCATGCCTTCGGCCCAGGAGATTGCCCAGGTATTTTAAAATAATTCAAACCCTACAAAGCATCATCCCATCTCATCAACCACCTACCCCTTTGCAGAGTCCCAAGGCTGTCAAAAAATTTGTTGTCCTCCTTGCCAGAGGAGCAATTTTATGAAGAGGATGAAGAATTATATGAGGAGGATAAACTCATACTACCAGAAGTGTCCCCTGAACAGGACTTTGGTTCACCTTCTTGGGTGAATGAGGATTTTTCCTCACATTTCACCTTTCTAAGAAGGATGGCAGATGCTCTGGACATTGTCACAACAGAGCAAGTGGAGGATGAAGAAGAAATAGAATATTTGGAAATGATGGGGTTAACTCCCACAAAAACTCTCCTTCTGCCAGTTTACAAATTCTTCAGAAAGATTCACTAAAAATACCACCAACAGCTTAATCTGGTTCAAGATCAGTTGGCATTCATCTGTATCCCCCTCCCCCAGGTCGTGCCTGAAAATAGGCAGGATTTGTCTAGTGCACTTACCCGTCAACAAAACTAAATAAATAAATAATGCTTTGAAGCTTTGCAGACCCTAATTCCATTCCCCAATTGACAGGAGAATGGACAAAAATATCAACTGGACAGGAAGGAGCTGAATTTCTTTTTACCCATCCATTTCACCTGGGGTAATAGAGCAAGCAGCCTGTGATAAGGCTAGAGTCCTCTGTCCTTCCATCCTCCAGACAAGGACTCTAGAAAGGTGGACAGTATGGCCAAGAAAGGCTATTTATTGGTCTCCTTGGCTAATAGGCAGAGCACATTTTCAGGCTTCGCTGTCCAGTATCAAAAGTCACTGTGGCAGTCTGTACTAGCCATGTCTCAAAAGCCCTTCACCCTTATCAGAAGACCTGGCTGAAACTGCCAGGTTTGGGATGAAGGGGCTAAATACCAGTTCCAGATGGCTGCTGACACCAATGATACTGCAGCCAGATGGATGGTTAACTCTGATGGCACAGAGGAGGTTTACTGCAGCTCAGGGAACCACACCCTCCTCGGGATACTCAGTCCAAGGCACTGGATTTTCCCCCTTGAGGGAAACTCTCTTTTTGGAGAATCCACTGTTGCTTATGTAAAAAGGTGGCTGAGTATAAGGCCACCTACAGAAGCAACTCTGCTAAAGAGAGAGCTTCCTCATACACCAGACCCTATGGAAGGAGGGGGCAGGGGCAGGTCCTTCTTCAACAGGCCCTTTTTTCAGTCAGCAGCTTCCCCCAGTACCAGCAGTATCCCCAGCAGGGATACTCTAGGGGAAGGGGCAGAAGGGACTCCAGACAGGGGTCTCAGCCCCAAACTCAGCCCCAACCAAAACAGAATCCTGAGGCTCAGGTCACCTCCTGTCTGAGGCAGACTGTCCCACTTCCTCCAGACTTGGCTAAGCATCACCACAGACAAGTGGGTACTGGAGGTAGTGGGTCAAGGTCTGCCCCTGGATTTCAAATATTTTCCTCCTTTCTTCAGTGCACCTTCCTGTGCATAGAGACCACTGCAAGAAACAGAGGTTCAAAACCTGATAAAACTCAGAGCAATGGAACTAGTTCCTGCCACCATGAGAGGAAAGGATTTTTACTCCAGATATTCCTAACGACAAAGAAAAATGGGGAGTGGTGGCCAATATAAGATCTCAGAGCTTTAAATAAACACCTAAAAAAGCCAAAGTTCAGAATGGTAACTGTGGCCTGGATTTTGGCAACAAATCAAAAAGGGGACTGGCTGGCATCACTGGACTTGAAAGCTGCCTATTTCCACATCCCCATAAAGGTATCTTACAGGAAATACAGTATCTAAGATTCAGACTCCTTCAGCACCAGTTTTCAACCCTGTCTTTTGGCCTTTCTTCTGCCCAGGGTATTTACAAAGTGCCTAGCAGCTGTGGTGGCACACCTTTGCAGGCAGGGAGTAACTGTCTTTCCATTTCTGGATGATTGACTGGTAGTGGGCAAATCACCAGAACAAGTCAGAATTTTCTCTAAGGTCACTCAAGATCTTTTGGAATCTCTAGGTTTCAATTACAAAAAAAAAATAATAAAGCAGAAAAAGTCTGTCCTAATTCCTGCACAGATATTGCAGTTCAAAGGGGCAGAAATCAACACTCCACAAGGCAGAGCCTTCTTGCCACTGGACAGGGTCCAAAGCCTTCAGTCAATAACAAATTCTTTCAGACTGCACACGCCAAGAACTGCCAGACAGTTCCTACAATTGTTGGGCCATATGGCTGCATCAACAGGCACTGTTCAGGGCTCCAGGTTTCGTATAAGAAACATCCAGTTTCATCTCAGGATTCACTAGTGTCAAAAGATCCCTTTTCAAAGCTCATTGCAGTAACAAGGCCACTGTTGCAGGCCCTCTTGAGGTGGAAAAAGGAATCCAACGTAAGACAAGGAGTTCCTTTACAGAAAGAAAATCTCTTGGTGGTTCTCACAACAGATGCATCCCTCCTGGACTGTGGAGCCCACTTAGGGGATCATGCAACTCAAGGCACCTGGTCAGAAGCAGAGTCCCTTCAGCACATAAACTTACTGGAACTTAGAGCAGTGCTGTTAGCTCTAAAGGCATTTTTTCTTGTACCGGGCAAGGTGGTACAGATCTGAACAGACAATGCCACACAATGTATTACATAACAAGCAGGGAAGCACAAGGTCAGACCTCCTCTGTACAGAAGCCATGAAGATTTGGATTTTAGCCTAATCCTTAAGAATATCCCTGCAGGCAATCCATCTACCAGGAAAGGACAACACTCTGGCAGATGCACTGAGTCAAATCAACCAGATCCATCATGAATGGACCTTAAACAAACAGGTAGTACAAGTTATCTTCAGGAGATGGGGCACTCCACAGATAGACTTGTTCGCATTCCACCAGAACCACCACTTTCCACAATATTGATGCAGACCACCCATTCAGGGCACACTTCCTCTGGATGATCTGGCTCTGTATTGGTCAGGCAGGTACCTGTATGCCTTCCCTCCTTTTCCTCTGGTTTTCAGAGTATTACTGGAGTTCAGATCCTAGCCAGCTTCACTGTACTTGATAGCTCCAGACTGGCCCAGGCAGCCATGGTACTCTTCTGCCTCCATGTCTATCATAAACCGATACATCTACCTCTGAGGCACAATCTCTTGACATCCAATCAGGGAGCACTGTTGTATCCAAGTCTCAAGTCCCTCAATCTTAAGGTCTGACTCCTGAGAAGCTAGAGTATGCTGATTTAAATCTCTCTCTGAAGCTGTGTTAAACATATTAAAAGGTTTTAGGAAACCTTCCACTAAGAAGAGCTAGTCTTCCAAATGGAAGAGACTTTCTCTCTGGTGCTCAAGTAGAGATTTAGTGCCAACTCGGGCTGGAGTGCCAGTTGTCTTAGACTATCTTACTCACTTGCATTCCCAGGGTCTACAACCCAGTTCATTAAAAGTTCATCTTGCATCAGTGTCTGCTTACCTTTCTGCTGGAGCAAAGGTGACAATAGCATCAGGTCATATTTTAAGAGGTTCTTATGATCTGATGCACTTGCATCCCTCCACAGGGTGCCAGTGCCAGCATGGGATCTCAATGTGTGCCTAGCTAAACTCATGGGCCCTCCTTTGAACCCATGGCTACTGCCTCTGAAACATGTTACTTGAAAGCAATATTTCTAGTAGCAATCTCTTCTGCAAGGAGAATCAGTGAGCTCCAGGATATGTATCGATCAGGACTATATCTCATTCCATAGAGATAAGGTAGTCCTCAGAACAAACAGAAAATTTCTCCCTAAAGAGGTTTCAGATTTCCATCTGAACCAATCCATCACTCTTCCTGTCTTTTCACAGAGCATTCTAGCTCTGGGTAGAGAAGTCTTCATAGTCTGGATGTTAAAAGGGCTCTTAGTTACTACATGACAGCCACTAAAAGTCATAGACAAGATAAGAAACAGTTATTCCTGATGTATGGGGATGTAGGAAAGGGCAATCCAGCCTAGAAAAATGCCCATCTCTCAATGGATAGACAAGTGTATTCAATTTTGCTACACTAAAGCAGATAAGTAACCCCCAACTGGATTGAGGGCACACCCTACAAGAGGAACAGCTGCCACCTTGGCAGCTGCCAGGGAGGTTCCTTTAACTGATATTTGCAAAGCAGCTACCTGGAAAACAGTACACACCTTGCAAAGCACCACAACCTGGATATTTTATCTAGAGGCGATGCTAGGTTTGGCACAGCAGTTCTGCAAAGTCTGTTTCCAAAATAGGTTCTGTGCCCCTTCCTATAGTGCAGGCTTGGTAGTCTGCATAAAGTTATGAATATACTGAGCATTACTAGGTTAGAAGAAAAATTACCATAGTAATCTTCTTCTTTCCAGTGATGCTCAGATATTCATAACTTTCCTCCTTCCTGCCCTTCCAGAATTTCAGCCTCTGCACTCTGCATGCTGGTGCCACCAAGCCATAATGTGTTTAGTGCATATCCTCTGCACTTAGTCAAATTTTAAACACGATTTTCACATGTTTTTTTCTCTTAGAGTTGTCTGTTGTTGTTGTTATGATAAATATTGTTATTGTTCTGCCCTTTGGGGCTTTTATGTTGATACCATACTTTAGTTAGGGTTAACCCTAAATTTTAATTAATAATGATTAGGATAATTTCCTGAGGCCTGACCTCTGGGCTCCATTCAATCTGAAGAGGTTAGAACATTACAGTTGGTAGAAGCAGTGTTTGAAAGATGCTCATGTGCAAATAATTCTACTCATTTGCATGTGTTCCATCTCTCTGGGCAGTCCAACCCTCCAGGCTTACTGCATAAAGTTATGAAAACCTGAGCATCACTGGGAAGAAACAAGATTACTATGGTAAGTCATTTTTTCATCTTTTATAATATATAGAGGGAAAATACAACAGGCTGACTCAAAATATGCAATTTATGTTCAAGTGAGAGGGGGCAGGACTATATCTCATGAATGTCAGAGCCATGAGTGAGTTATGAAAGTCCTGCCTCCACAAGTGATTGTAAATTGTGTATTTTAGTCAGACTATTAAACACACAACAGTAGTTTTCAAGTTACAGCTTTCAAATCTGCAATTTGTCTGAAGCTTTTGCTGTTTTTCTGAAACAGCTGGCTTCAGTTCATTGTGATGTCATCAGCATTGTGAAAGCTGCTCTCTGATTGGTTCAGCATTCCACTGTGATGACAGTAATGTGAAAAATATCCATTGTTACAACAGTAACAACCATATTTTTTGATATGTTGCTGTTACTGATGTCACATATATTAATATATGAAAATGAAAGACATTTTAAAACTAAATTGTAGTTTCACATTAACAGATCTCGTGAGGATCTGTAAGTTTCAATCTGCTATATAGTACTCTTATAGTATATGGTTACCTATTATTATATATAAAAATCAGTCTGCTCAAAATCCTTTTTAAGCACATTCTAAACCTTTATGCACATTCTAAAGTGTTGTTATGCGCATTCCAAACAGTTGTTATGCACAGTTAAAAGGTCATACAATTTTACATTTCTCATTTATTCTACACTTAGTTACTTACTAACTACCCAGTGCCCAAAGTCATATCTTTTACCTTCCAAAAGTCTGGAAATTTGATTTTGATATGTGAGTAGAACAAAGAAATGACAAGATTGTTTCTGTTTCACTTCAGTGAGGGTCTGTCACTCTAGTGTAAAAAACCATATGCTATAAAAAATAAAATATGGTCAACCACACACAACTCGGCATGTGTTTCCATCTCGGGGTGGAGATGACAGCATGGACCTCTTGAGCTTCCTCTCGGTTCATATCCTGTCATCTTAACCTGTCAATGGAAACACAGACTTGTTGTATATGGTTGCCTATACATTATTTCCTTATATTGCTTTCATTGCTTCACAATCATTCCACTCTCCCTTTAGGTAACCCCTAACCACCAGAAATTAATAAATAAAATTGCCTTGACCTGCTTAAGATGCATCATGTGTGTTACAGATATGTTAAAGCAATCTTGGCTTTGTTTCTGTAGGTGAATCTATTCAGTTCACTGCTGAGGTTCAGAACTGCTCATCCCGTTCAGTAGTGCCAAAGGCAGCCATTCGCCAATTACAGTGCTTCATTACCAAAAGCAAAACAAAAGTAGTAACTGACCTTGTTGCTCAACTGCAGAGAGAACCAGTGTCAGCTGGAAGTACTGAGATATGGAATGGCAAATTGGAAGTCCCAGCACTTGCCCTCTATTCTGGAATGTGATGTCCTCCATGTGGAATATTCACTAATGGTATGTAAGCAACTGGTTTAGTAATAATAGTAGCCATCGAGTGCTGCTTTCTTCTCAATAAGGGAAAGAATGGCAAAACTAATTTACCTATGAATATTTACTTTAGATTTTGCTAATCTAGTTAATGTTTCTTAAGGTAATATTTTGGTTTACTAGGACATCCTCTCAAGATGCAAAATATTATTTTCATTGGGATCTTTAGAGATTGTTGTATAATCAAATGCTTCACATTGATACATGGTATCAGTGAACAATGGCAAAGGAGATAACACAAAATACTTATGAGAGCTCCAATCCAGGGCCCGTAGTAACATTGATGTAGATAGTATAAGTAGTCACACAGACGTTACCCAGAGCCAGACAGCTTTCAGGAGTCAGTTTGAGATTTATTGGCTTATGTTTCCAGTCCCTTGAACAAGGAAGCAAAAGAGACATTTCCCAAAGTGTCTCCTTACCTTACTCTTCAAGTGATAAATTATGGAACTCTCGAAAGCTGATCAGGGCATAGCTCTGGTGGGAATAACTGAGCAATGAGAGGAGTATTACTATGAACACCTTTTAAGTGGACAATAACAGCTGGTTAAGATTTCTATAAAGTAAGCAATGGTATTGTAGGTAGTGAATTTGGAAATCTGCAAAGCCTGTTGAAAGTCATGGCTGGTATATGCGGTACTGCAGAATAGAGGATGCAGTCATGAACAGATGATCTCCACAATTGATACTAGGCAGTAGTAAATGTGAAACAAATTTTTGTCTATCAGAATGGATTTATCCACCGCCACACTCTTGATAACATTTCCATGTAGCCCTCCCTCCCTCCTCCTTGTACCCAACTGCTTCTTTCAGATAATTTTCTTCCTTCTTAGAATTCATTAAAAAAGCTCTATTATATCTCAATGACAGGTCACTTATCTCATGTTGTCTCCCACCTCTGGGGCCTGATATTCAAAATCGCACAAAATGTAGCACAGAAATTTGTGCTGTGCCTTGCGGTTGCCCAGCTGCCCAATAATGCTATATTCAGTCAAATAGCCCACCCACACTATTCAACTGAATATAGGGTCATATTGGTACAGCACTAGGCCATTTAGCACTGCTCCAACAGGGCTCCTGCAGAGCACCACCAGAATGGATAGAACTGGAGTGCTAGCTGCAGTATTCAAAGGGACCCATGCAAGTGAGCCCACTGGGCATGCAGGGCAGTAAGGGTCCATTTGTATGCCAATTTGGGCTCATTTGCATGGGTGGCAAGCAGGTTAACACAGCACTGCTTCCCCATTGTGTGGTCCCAGAAATGTAGATATCCCTGGTGGTAGTGCCCCCACACTGATTGCCATCCCATTCTATACAGAAAATATCCCTGGTACTAATGGTCCCCTGACTCATATTACTGGCCTTTTCTGTACCTTTCTGTACAGAAAAATATCCCTGGTGTTAGTGGTCCCTCCTCTGTCTGATCACTGGCCCATTCTGTACAATAAAATATCCTTGGTGTTAGTGCCCCCGATCTCTGTAAAACAGATATATCCCTGTGATAGTGTCATCCCCCACCTCTAGCCCATTCTGTACAAAAACAAAATATCCCTGGTGTTAGTGCTCAGCCCCATTGATTGCTGGCACATACTATAAAAACAACTATCCCTGGTGCCAGTTGTGCACTGCTCGGCTGATCATTGGCCATTCTGTAAAACAAATATCTCTGCTGCTGTGGTTCCTCCCCACAATCACTGTCCCATACTGTGATGACATGAAATCCTTGGCGTCTAGCACTCCTCCATGGTGGCACCAAACCCCACCCCAGTCACCTTCCTAGTGGTCTGTATGTCCAGGCAGGTTGTGTGCCTGCTATTTATAGGACAGGGTGATGTGCCTGTCCTACAAATAAAGGGACACTCCCAGCCCGGACATCTGACTGCCTGCTGAGGAGGGTGTGAGAAGGCTGCACCGGTTGCCATATGCACCTGTGGCATCAAGGGTACTGGGAAGATGACTGGGGGGATAGGTTTTTGGTGCCACAGTGGGAGGGGTTGGTAGCCAGGGACTTTATGTTATCGCAGTACAGGCTGATGATCAGTGGGTGAAGGACAAATAGTACCTGTGATATTTGTTTTTATAGTGTAGGCCAGCAATCTGTAGGGGGAGCCACTACCATCAGGGATATATTTTTTTTACAGTATAGCTCAGCAATCGGGGGACCACTACTGTCAGGAATACATATTTTTACAGACCAGGTTGGTGATCAGGGGTTGGGAAGGGCCACTACCACCAGTTATATATTTGTTTTACAGTATGGGGTGGCAATTGGGGGAGGGACCACTACCACCAGGGAAATATATATTTTTAGGAGATCAGGCCATCGATTGGGGGGGGACCACTACAACCAGGGATTTATTTTACAGTACAGGCCGGCAATCAGTGGAGGAGACCACTAGCACCAGAGAGTTTTAAGTGTACCTTAGGGGCTGGTGATCCGTGGGGGGTGCCATGGACCACATGGGGTGGTTTTGCCCCTTAAGCGGAAAACCAGCCAGTTGGCAGCATTACCTCTGGCAGCCACTAGGGTTGCCCGGAGTTAAGTCAGTGTTTTGTTTTGTGGTATTTGTGCTCTGCAAAAGGCCTGTACTAAACCCTTTTGGACAGCGCTAAGCTGGTGAATATGGGTATGTGTGGCTATTTGTGGCCATGCCTCTCCCTTTGCCCGCATGTGTACATTATGGTTTGTACTGGTGCTAACCCTGTTTGCCCATGCAACAGCCTGTTTTGAAAATGGGGATCTAGCGCAAACCCCAGCTTGCACGGGCAAAGACACGTTAGTGCCTATGCATCTTGTTTGTTTGTTTTTTGCTCTCCTTCCCTCCCTCTCTCTGTAGTGTCAATATCCATAAAATTTACTTACAGAATTTCTCATTTAAAACAGCAATGAAACTGGGCACAAAATCTGACCCTACCTTTTGTCACTACAGAAAATTCCAGGCATCTTCAGTTATTTAGTGATGACGTTTTCTAGTTCTATCAACATTTGATTATTTTATAAATGTTTTGTTTGTTTTTTTCCCAGTAAAAACAAAGCCTTCACATGTGGCTTAGAAATTGCACTGTAGGCCAGGCAAGGGTTGGGATCAAGAAACTATAAAAAAAAATGTAAGGTGCACAACATAGTGTGCCATTGTTAGAAAAGCCGTGACTAGGGCTTTAATGTTACATTACAACAAGGTCGTGAGTGACGGGGTGTTCTGGATTTTGGAGCATCCCACACTCACACTGTGTTGGTGTCACAGTAATTCTTCTGCCCTTCATGGCATGCCCAACCTGGATGATGTTATATTTAGTTTATGGGATGGACAAAGCCCACGGCAGAAAATACTGCAGCCACTGTGTGCTGTCAGGCTGCAGGGGCAACCCTGTCCATCCTATTCACTTTTACTGTCACCCTTTTGCCTACACTGTCATTTGCCAAGCATTCTTTGTTTGCTCACCAGCAAGGGTAAACCATACAGCATAGACAGTGCCTAGAAAAAAAAAATCAAAATCATTTTTCTTTGTAAAAAAGCGCAATTCCAGGGTCTGTTCATTGCTTTTGTACAGTAGTAATAATAATAATAATAAAACACAAACAATTTAAAACAATATAATCAGATTTAAAACCAACAACATAGTCTCAAAAAGGTCCCGACTACTTATTTAAAACTCCTGCTTATACAATTTTTAAATAACCATTTCAGAATACTAAGAAGAGTCAGGATAGAAAAGTAAATATGACAGGTATGATAATATTTTTATTAAATGTAGCTGAAACAAGCTTTCTGGGAAAACATTTTTCATTGCAGTAATATTAGTTAGAAAAAAATGTCATTATGCATTTTTTTCTAGTTATACGTTCAAGCTCCCTTAAGTGACTACTGCTTAAAGGGAAATGTCCAGCAGTAATCAGGCCACGCCTGGGTGTAAAGCATGGCACAATTAGTCTTTTCGCAAAATGTATATATTTTTTTATCTTATTAGTGCTGCAATATTTCATTCATATCTGTTTGATTCTGCCTCTGTCCTGCTGGCATTTAGAACTATGTGGCACTCCCACAACCAACCGTGGATGTTTTCACACTAGGAGCATCCGGGGGTGTGTCAGTAGACAGCCTATGTAAATGGAGCTAATAACAGCTCCAGTTTACAAAGTATGTGGTGGTTGTATAAAAGTTTAGACTTGCTGAGGAATGCCTTGAGATACCACGAGGCACCACTGAGTCACTCACGTTCACATGGTGATTGTATAAAAGTTTGAAGTGCTGAGGAGATATCTGGCACCTCGAGGTATACAGTACCTCAGCACTGCCAAACTTTTATACAATCACCACATGAACATGAGTGCCTCTGTTGTACCTTGAGATACTGCGAGGCATACCTCAGCAGTTCCAAATTTTTATACAATTACCACTGTGCATGTCCTGGTGATACACCAAGACCAGATATAGACTGGCAGCTGACTGCCAGACTATACCTGCTCTCAGTATACCTCTGGGACACGTACTTTGGAAAGAGGAGCTCTTAATAGCTTCATTTACATAGGCTGTCTATGGGCATGCCCCCAGCTGTTCCCCATCTGAAACATCATACTGGGCCAGCTGCAGGTGGTGTGGGTGCACCACACAGTTCTAAATGATGACAGAATAGAGGCAGGATCAACCAGATGTGAGTGAAATATTTCAGCACTAGTAAGTTAAAAAAATACATACATTTGATGAAAAAGCTAATTGGGCCATGCCTTACACCCAGGCATTGCTCGATTACTGTTGCATGTTTCCCCTTAAGTGTATATCCTGCTTCAATAAATGCATTTTCAATGCCCTGATTCATTTCCTATTGCTGCAGTGATATCTTGTCCTGATAAAAGAGTTGAGTAGCTCATTAACGTCAATAATTTTGACAGGGGGTTCATACTACCTGATGCTCCTTGGTACAACATTAATATTGATAGATAACACCTGGTATGTTCCCTATTCAGTCTTATTAGTTGATAATTGCCATGAGAAGATTAAATTCTATTCCTATTGTCACATGTCCAGCTAATCCACTAATCTTCTAATGCCATGAGAGAGAGAAGGAGTTCACGCCCAACTGTTCATGTCGAGTCTTGTGCTGAAGCTCACTGCATTTTGGAGAATGTTTCCTCCATGGAGAAACAGCTCGGGAATCCAGGATGAAGAAAGGAGGGCATTTTGGTTTAAAGCATCGAGCTTTTGGTCCTTTTCTCCTGCTCTCATTTCCCCCTTTTTTTCCTCTCTAGCAGTAATGTAGCAGCCGTGCTTGGACTTTTCTTTGGTTGCTTTATTGGTTAATGAACCGAGCGCTAATAGCTCTCTTCTCTCACTCTGCAACTTTCCCCACTGTGGGGTATGTCAAAAAGTTATCATGGGGCAGCAGAAATCTCACTGGTATCAAAGAGTTTGGACTGTTGTTTCTTCTCATCGAGTACAGAGAGCTTCTATGAAACAAAACTGCAAGACAGTGAGACATTAGACAAAGAGTCGCCAACTAGGAAGCTTCATTTCTTCATACCTCATGGGGAGACAGGTAACACTCTGTTCTGGGAATTCCAGGGGAAGGGCTTATTTACCTTTTTATAAACCAAGATAAAATTTACTGTCTCCAAAGAACCTGGTACACGAGGGAGAAAGCAGAAATGTATGCCCTCTACAGGCTTAAGGAAGGGGAACGGGGAAAGAGAGAAGGGGGAAAAAAACTCTATAAAAAAGACACCTATCTGCGGGTTCTGAAACATCGAATTCTGTTATATCTAATGGTGCAATACAAACTCCCCGACTGGTTTTTATGATATCTTCAGTAAGACAAAGAAAGATTCTGTGACTATGACTGCATCAGCTAAATCTAGGAGCATGAGAAACCAAGATAAAGAGAAGGATAGGGAGGGATTGTCTAGTTCTGACAAGACTAAAACTTTGGCTGAAGAATCTCCAAGTGAAAATGAAGAAAATACAAAGAGATTCTTTTAAAGGAAATGAAACAAGGTTTTTCCTTCAGTTAATTCTGATGTATCTACTTTAACTACAAAACTTTCAGAAGCTGTTGAAAATTTTGAAGGCCTAGCTTTGTGCACTATGGAGTGTGAAGAACGATTCAGGAAGATTGAGGATGTTATCCCCACAATGGCTAAGAATGTTGAAAAAAGTAGTAAAGAGTTGGAACTGCTTAAATCTAAAATGAAAACTTAGAATCTAGATCTTGTCATGCTAATTTAAAGATTGGTGGTTTACCTGAGGGGCAGAAGGTCTAGATCCACTCACATATTGTGAGGAACTGTTAAAATCAGCTATGGGCTCTGAATTTCCTCAACAAAAATAGGGCTTGATAGGGCCCATATAGCTTTTGATCCTAGGAACGATCAGTCTAGACCTAGATTTATGTATATTAAAACCCTCAGATACCAGGATAAAGAGAAGATTCTCACAAAGCATGAATTGATAAAGGTTGTATTACAAAGGTTTGAAATGACAGATTTATCCAGACATCCCTCCCACTATCCTTTCAAAATGAAAAGCTTTGATAATATTAGAGACAAATTAAGAAAAAGGCATTCCATTCATGCTGCTTTATCCTGCAAAGCTCAGGGGAACCTAGATGGGAAAATATTGTTTTTACTTTCCACTGGAGGTTGAAGAGCTTTGGCACCCAGTCTAAATATTCAACAAACCCCCAGATCTTGGACCACAGACATCCACTTCATCACCCCTGATGGACAGCTGGATTATACATAAGGGGAAAAGGAGGAGAGAGGGAAAGGGGAAGAGAAAATAAAAATGATGGAAGGGGAAAGAAAAAGGAAAAGGAAATAAAGGAAAGGGAAGAGGAGAAGGGAAGGGAAGGAAGAAAGAGAGAGAGAGAAAGGGAGAAAAAGGAAAAGTTATGACAAGGTTGGCATATGGTTAAGATAGGAAGAGCTTTGTGGAGGGTAATAATTTGTGATTTTTAAGCAATATATATATTTCTTTGGGGGCTGATGGACAGAGGGGAAGTGACTAGAGGTCAAGGCAAAAGAAAGGAAGAAAAATTAAAATGCCTTCATTGCTTATTTTTTTCTCCAGGAGGTGTAATGCAGGCTTTCTCCAGTTCTACCAGTTCTTACGTTCAGCAGAGGTTTAGTAACCTCTTTTGGGGGGGGTAGAGGCAGTCCATTTGATTTTAGGATGCCTGGTAAGAGAAAATCAGGATGGGGATACATAATGTTCTAAATGTCAGGGGGAGGTAATTAGCCTTTTCTTTTTTTTTCTTCTTCTTTTTTATCAATTGGGTATGCAAATGGATATAAAAAAATAAACTTAATAAAAAAGGTAACAATGAACAAAAGGTTTAAGCATGGGTGTATCACTTTATATTTTCATTTATTTATTCAGAGTGGAGGGTTATTTTTAAAAATGAGTTTGAAACACAAATCGGTCCACAGCAGCTGGGGGTTTCTACTGGCCTTGGCTTATTTAAGAGGTTTTATTAGTTCTCAAATGAGTGAGAGAGAGAGAGGAACCATTGTGGGGTTATTGAGCTGGATTCTGAGATGTATGCTGTATTTCTGAGTTTAAGATTTTATCCTGAAACCTGAATGGATCTAGCGATAGGTCCAAGATTAGGAAGGTGATAAAAATAACCAATAAAATAAAAATTGATTGCTTGTTATTGCAAGAAACACACTTTAATAATAATGATGCTGACTTTTTGGGGGGAACTTATTCAGAGCTACAGTTATTATGCCACCTTTTCAACTCAAGCTAGGGGAGTGGCTATTTTTATAAAAAAAAATTATTATTTGAATCATAACCTTCTTAGGCTCTCAGTGGACCGACTGGGGAGGTTTGTAATAGCAGAGGTTTCTTTTAAGGACAATAGGTATGCCCTATCTTCATTATACGGTCCTAACACTGAGGAGCCAGGGTTCTTCATGGAATTCATAATAGAAGTGGCTACATTTGAATCTGCTCTTATTATTGGTGGGGAGTTTCATCTAACACTTCATCATTTAGACAGGGTCCCTCCAGTAGCTGAAAGAAAAAAATGTAGTAGAACTACTTAAAGTTTATGAAAGATCAACAGCTTCAAGATCCTTTCAAATGTCTATATCCATCCTTGAAAAAATTCTCCCAATATTCTATAAAGTTTATAAAACCTATTCTAGAATAGATTTTTTTGGGGTTTCCCAATCACTTATAAAAACTATCAGTAACATAATGTACAAACCAATAAGAGTGTCAGATGATGGACTAGTATTAATAAAATAAATTTATTTCAGCAAAAATTGTAGGCATAGTCAATGGATAATTCTCTTTAGCATTATCCAGGATTTATAGATAAAATAGTACAGGGATTAGACTGGTTTTGGAAAAATATTGAAAACCAGGGACAAAGCTCTTTTGTTGTCTGGTATTCTATGAAGGCCTATTTTTGGGGCTGGATTTCAGCACAAAAGGGCATTAGAAGGAGAAGTTGGGGTAAAGAGGAGCATAAATTAGAGGCTGAACTCTTGCAGGCTCAAGATGAGCATGTAATGAACAGGACTGAACAAGTGGAAATGAGACTTATTACAGCTAGAGATAAGTTTGAAAAAATGTTGCAGGATCAAGCTAATAATGAAATGTACAGGGCAAAAGCTAAATATTACTACTTTGGTGATCTCCCTGGAAAAACCCTTGCTTACCAACTAAGTAGAGAAAAACCAAATTAATGCTATAAGAAGTAAAGGTAATTTGTTATTATCATCTGAAGAGGAAATTAGTAATACATTTAAGATATATTATCAAAAGTTATACACTCCAGAGACTCAAATTGAAACTACTCAAATTATTGACTATTTGGCACAATGATCTCCCAAAACTTTCTGACTATGATATTGATTGGCTAAATACATAAAGAACTGAGGAAGAAATAATCTCTACTATAAAAACCCTGCATATAGGAATGAGTCTGGGCCCTGATGGCCTTCCATTAGAATTTTATAAGAATTTAGTCACTCATCTGGCACCAAGGCTTAAGGAAATGTTTACCTGTATTTTAAGGGACAGAAATCTTCCATCTTCTTTCAGTCAAGCAAATATTATCCTACTTCTAAAAATGAAAAGATCCTGAACCATAGGCTCATATAGATCCATTTCTTTATTAAATTGCAATTATAAAATGTATGCAAAGATTCTAACTAATAGATTAGCTAAAGTTATAGGAAAAGTAGTTCATCCGGATCAAATATGGTTTGTAGAAAACAGAAGACTACATCATCACACCAAAAGGGCATTTAATGTCATTCAGACCTGTGCAGGAATGAACACTGCAGTCCTCTCATTAGATGCAGAAAAATCATTTGACTAGGTGCAGTGGCCATTCCTGATAGAAGCTCTCAAGAGCTTCGGAATTATAGGTAAATTTATAGATCAAATTGGTTTAATATATGATAGCCCTCAGGCAAGAGTTAGGATGAATAGTAATTATTCATCTTTTTTTCCATTATACAGGGGACTAGACAAGGTTACCCCTTATCACCATTACTTTTTGCCTTATTCTTAGAACCCTTAGTGGTTAAAGTAAGATCCCAAGAAATGCAGCTGGATATACCAGTAATGAATACTTTCAATTATATTATGCTTTATGGTGATGATGTTTTGATCACATTCAGAAACCCTGACTCTTGTTATAGTGTCATTATAGATACTTTAATGAAATTTGGCGATATCTCTGGATATCGAGTAAACGGATAAAGCGAACTTCTATATCTGGAGATCCTATAAATTTAACACACCAACAGGTATTATCTCTGCATAAGAATAATATTAAATATCTAGGAGTTTAGTTAGCCCAAGATATGAACAGAGTCTTACAATTAAACTTTGATTCACTAATGCATTCAGTAAGGTCAGATTTGGATAAGTGGCAGTATCTTCCATAACACAAAAAGGCAGAATCAGTATTTTTAAAATGAATGCACTCTCCAGGTTCTTATTTTTATTTGAAGCTATTCCAATTCTTCTAAGAGATTTGTTTTTTCAAAACTAGATAAAATAATTAGGACCTTTCGATGGCAAGGGAAGCATCCTAGAATAGCAGTTCAAAAACGATATCTACAGCTGCTTGAATGAGGTCTGGGCTGCCCAAACTTTCAGCTTTATTATATTGCAGCTGAGTTAGAAATAGTTTATTACTGGTTCCACATGCCAAAAAATCCTTTAATAGCAGATATGGGCTTGGAGCAAGTGACTCTCAAAGGAGTAAATCTAGTCAGTGTACTCACTTCTTTTTATCAAAATGTTGCTCTCTTAAGTATAACTAAAACAGCTAAATATGTATGGACTCGGGCTGTTAAAATTTCTACAGGGTCAGATATTTTATCAAAGCTTACACCTTTATTCAGTAATAACATTTCCCCCCTTCTGTGCAGGATGAAACATTCCAACAGTGGTATTTTAGCAAAGGACCATGGATTATAGAAGATTTTCTACAGCATAAATTTGTTAACAATTTTGAGCAAGTAAAATCAAATTTGGTATCCTTGTGTGCATGTCATGAATACACACAGTTAGAAATGTTATCTATAAAAGAATAATAACTAATTTTTATGTAAACGATTCACCATTGCAGCTTTTTTCCAAGGAGGTGAGACTAATAAACATCTGGTTTCCAAACTTTATGATGTTTTGCAGGAAGAAACCTCTGCCTCACTCTCTCACCTTAGATTGGCCTGGGAGGAAAATTTATCAGATCTGATTTCTGAAGATAACTTGACCAAAATTAGCAAACTGGACACATTAGGTATCAAAAATAATAAGCTATTCCAAATGCAATTTAATACTTTTCTTAGCGCATATTTGACTCCTATCAGACTTCATAAAATAGATACCTCTCTCTCTCCATTTTGTCAGTGGTGTACCGGGGCCAGGGGAACACTTGCACCTATGCTGGTGGACTGTGCTATGTTGAAACCATTTTGGGAGAAGGTCTGGTTGATTTTGGGTATAACCATAGGACAGGATGTCCCCTTTGACCCTGGCATTGCCATATTTGGACAGCAGATATGGCAACAGGACCATCAGAGTCACCAGAAAATTATCCTTAATATTGGATTAACAGTAGCAAAGAAAGCGATATTAAAGCATTGGAAAGATCCTGGGCTCCCATCATATAAGAAATGGATAGCTCAGATGTTGGATGTCAGTAAGGTAGATAAAACCCTCTACTTATTAGAAGATAACCTTGAAAATATAATTAAATTTGGTTACGTTTGTTTCATATTTGAATAATTGGTCATCATAGTTAGGGTTGAATTTGGCCTGATAAGTTGGCTATGATGAAGTGATAAGCCTTCAGGAGTCGTTACGATGAAAGAAGCACCTATGCGCTGAGCCAAAAAAAAAAAATCTTTTAATGCCATGGAATCTTCAGCATGCAAGCACTGAGCATTCTCCTTCTGAGAAAGTTGAAGATATGCTGTCACTCCCAGGCATGACACTGTCAGAATTGGTAGGGTGTCTAACAGTCACACATATGCCAGCTGCTTTTTAAATGTTTAAATACTGTCTTCACAGTTCTCAACCATTTGTATTAACTACAATATAAGTAAACAGTAAAGTTGGCCAGTCCAGGAGCGTGAAGGGCAGAGGTGATGAGAACCTCACCTGCCACGACAGTGACAACCCGAGTTCAGAAATGGATCAGGGTCACATGTTAGCCAGCCATGAGAAGTAGTATTGAGTGTCCTTTGACAGTTCTTCTCCTTCTGTGGAGGGTGGGTACAATGCTTATTGCTGCTTGGACACCACCTAGGGGAGGATGGATGGTACCACAGCGGTGTCTGTCCTGGTTAACTGAGGGTATGCACTGTATGTGTGCAGCAGCATCATGAAGCATGCTATGCCATAGCATGCTTGTAGTCAGGAATGGGAGAAATGGAAAACCAGGAAAGTGGCCGGTCACCATATATAACGGCAGACCAGAGCTCTCACCCTATGTGTATCCCTCACGCGACAGCAGCAAGAATGGCTGTTGGAGTTGGGTACACTAGATGCCTGATGTTGGAGTAGGAAGTGACCAAAAACTGAAAAGTTTATTGCAAAAAAAAAAAAAGTGAAGTAAGTGAAAAACTAAAGTTTTCAGCTTATTTCTATACACACTTGTAAGTGTATCACCCACATAAGTGAATAAAAAAATACTGGCGAAAGGAGTATTCACTTAGGTGGGTTCCACTGTATTGCATTTCTGGTGTAAAAAAAAATCAGTATATCCATCATTCTTTTTAATCTATTTTACTCCTAAATTGATAAGTGAATGACAGGACAGCTGCTGCTGCTGCAGTACCACACAGCCTCCACTAGGTGGCATCCAAGCAGCAACAACCACAGGATACCCTCCCAGAAGGAGGAAAGATTGTTCAGTTCTCCTTCCCCTGGCTGGCCTCTGAGAAGTGCTGATCCATTTCTGAACCTGGGTCATCAGCATGGCGGTAGGTGAAGTATGGAGTCTTTTGAGGTATTTTGAAGGTCGCTGCTCTCCGACTCAAACTGTGAATAACAAACATTCTGGTGTGATGCTGTGTAATTTACCATTAGAAACGTGTGCTAATACCATTCCAATACATACACGGAATGAATCCAGTATGTAAAGTCAAGACATAACCTCAAGTGAAAGTTTTTTCTACAACGTGCAAGTAACAGCAAGTTTAATGACTTGAGTCATTAATTTAATAAAATTAATAATAAAGCTGTTTTAAATCTACCGAGAGAAATAAAATATACCTTCAATGAGTCGAATTATGTCAGAGATACTGTCTGCAGCTATGCAAGCATATGATCAGATGTCTTGCCTCCTTGCAAATACTGCTGCTTTAACAAAGGCTACAGGTATTTCACATAATGTTTGAAAACAAGAAATGCAGGGAGGTGAATGTCCACAGGTAAAGGCCATTATCCCCTGCAACCTTTCCAGTGCTCATAAATCCTCATAAATGACTTATCCTTTGCTATACCATTGGCCGATGCACAATCGTAAATCATTGGTTTGCTAGAGGCCAATCCCCCAGCTCCAGCCAGAGAGATGAGTTTACTTTTTTCATCTCCTGGAGGTCAGTCATAATCTAAATTTTTCCAACCTTAGGTAAAATTTACTTTCACTCTTTTTTGTCTTCCCCTTACTTTTACCTCTTTCTAAGGTAGTCTTGTCGACAAATGAACTCGCATAGGGGCTTAGGTTCTTCCTTCCACTAACAGCATGCCTATACTAACTTGTTAGGATGTGAATTTGTTTATAGCTGCTCACCACTGTAGAAGCAGGAAGCAGGTGGAGTCAGACCCTCAGGTACTATCTGTCTGCCTCCCCTGCCTCAGCTGGGGACCCTCTGGTAGCGTCCCCAGCTTTGCTATACAAAGGTAAAGGTCAGTACTGCTGGAAAGATACACACCATCTGAACAGACAATTTGAGCTATCTCACTCCAAGCAGAAGAGCACATGCCAAGTCCATTTGCTTTGCATATAAAAGAGGTAGTATCCTTTTTTTTGTTTATGGCACCCTTCTATGCCACTGCCTCAGTCTTTGTCAGGGTCCCCTAGGTGCCTAGCTGTGCCGTGCTCAAGCCCTACATCCACACACCTGCATTTTGTCATGTTTTCTGCACCCCAGTCAGGGAAGAGACGGGTCCCACCTACCTGAATGAGCCTTGATAGGCTGACAGCTGATGGTTTCTAAGTTGGTTCACTAAGTCCAAAGTCCATTGGTCAGTGAGGTCATTCCTGAGTTTTCCCCAGCCCTAAAGATGCAGGCACACAGGGGCAGTCCAAGCACGTGTGCACACTGAAACATGCCTGCACCAGACCCTCAGTCTGTGCCCAGCTCTCCCATGATGCCTTGCCTGCACTGTCAGCTGTGGTCACCCAGGTGGCAGTAATACAGCGAGGGCAGTGACCCACCCTGCAGGAGGAGGAAGTCCCCTGGGACACTCAAGCCTCCTCCCTGCTCACCCCAACAGTCTGAGCTCATTACTGAAATTGGGTCACTGGTGCCACAACTGAAAGCACTGCTGTACTGATGGGCCAGCTGAAAAGGTAGTTTTTAATCACACATGGAACAGCTAAGTCAACAATAAAGATTAACATGCCTGGAGAAATAAGAAACCCCAAAACTTTAAAGACACATTTTCTCTTCACCTGGGGGCTGCAACATGCACTCAGACTCGTGCTGTACTGTAAATAAATATTAGAGATCAATATCACTGGTGCATAGCCAGCTACAGTGCTACCATATGTGGCACCAACCACCCAGATTCAGGAGTGAACTCTGTCATTATAAGGTCAGCCAGGGGAAGTAGGAACATCTGATGGATTGCTTTCCTCCTCTGGTGAGGGTGGGTCTTGGCAATAGTCTGACCCCTAACGGTGGTTGGAGGTTGGAGTACTAGGGATCCCTTGCTGGTGTAGGGGTTGGCAGAGTGGTGGATGTCTGCACTCCATATGCAGAGACTTTCCCAGTGTGTACTGACATCTTTGCAAGTCCAGTCTGTCAGGGGACTAAAGAAAAGAAAATCCCCTGCAGTCATGCACAGTGAAGCTGGGAGCTCTCTTTATGAGTTGAATGATACTCAGGATCACTGGTTGGGGGAATCAGATAGATGCAGTTCTTTTCTCCTCACCCCAGGGGAGCCAGGCCATGGGGGCAAGTCATGGGTCTGTCCATGTAGGTGATCTTGAGGGATGCTGGGTATAGATGGTGTCTCCAGAGGATAGATAAAGAGTGCATCCTGATGTACACGGAAGTACTGAGTTAAAAAAAAACAGTATCTATGTGTCTCACTGGAGCATAAAGTTCATATGTGTTGTCACTTGTCCTTACCAGACATTAATCTCAGATACCAAAATTCAGTGCTGTCTAACAATCAGAATCTGATCTAAAGCTTAGAAAAAGATCATAACAGTGAAGTTTATAAACAACAGTGGCATAGTGTACAAAAATCAAGTATGAGACCGTGAATGGATAAACACCACAGTGAAGAATATGTACAAGGAAAACATCATTACTAAATTTACTTATTTATTTACTGAAATGTTTCACCATCAAGGCACACTGAGCAACAGGTTGCTCATCTCCCAGTGCAACCTGAGGGGAAGGGGTACAATAGGGATGAGATATTTTACATTCAAGTTACAAAGATCAACATTACATACAACCAATTAAGGCAGTTCTTACAGTGTTGCATATATGTGTAATTTGTGAGAATAATTAATCATTTCATTTCATTTTTTTATACCTGTATGTGTAATGAGCATATCTGCCCGTTTTCATATGTGACAAGTGCACACATAACAATACACATGAAAATATTACAAAAACAGGTTGAACAATACAATAATAACATTCAGTCAATGAACACCACATAATTACTGTATCACAAAACAGTTACATTCATCCTTATCATAAAGCCATCTCCATAAAAACATTTTTTAAAATAAATAAAAGTACACTCAACCAGATGGGAATGAAAAACAAAGGAGCTATAAATAAAACTACCTCTGACCAATTGATTTACTGCATAGTGGAATTGAAAAAGGTAACTTACTCTGGGAGTGAGTCTCACATTCATTTAATGCCATAGAAATAGTGAAAAATGGAATTAGGCAACAAACACCCCCAATACCCTTAAATAAAAATTGGTCAGACTTAAAACAAACCCTATTGTGGAATGAAATACAGCCTGAGAGCCTAAGTAAATCGCAAGAATGAGTAGGAGGGGCAGCACCTGTCAAAAATCTTAAAATTGAATTAAATGATATCTTTAATCAACCCAAAATATTATCTGTAGTAGCAGTGTAAACATTAATACCATAATCTAGCAGACTAAAGAGAAAACTGTGGGTCAAGAGTTTTCTAGATACATTTGACAAGAAAGGGCGTACCCTGTATAACATTCCTAATCTTTGATGAAGGGACTTACATAAAAAAATAAGTTCAATGGTAATAAGTGAACAAGTGCTATCATGAAATAAGGGGTGAAGGAGAGAGAGGATGAGATGACAGACAGTGCAGAGTCGTGTCCCAGAGAGACTCCTTTGGGATGCGGGGAACCCTGCAAGGTGACAGGGGACTGGAGTAGAAGAGAAAGACAGGGAGAGGGACAGGGAGAGGGAGATATTAAACCCTAGGAGGAGAAATAGGACCTGACCCAAAAAGAGAACCCTTCAGGATGTGATGACACCTGCAAGGGGGCAAGGAAGTTCAGGCAATTGTAAACCCTCCTGCTGTTAAGTGTTGTAATTATAGAGGGATAGTGAGAGAGAGTGAATGAGGAATAACACCTGGTAGAGGATGAGGCCTGATCCAAGGAACCCTCCAGGATGCTGGGGACCCTGTCAGAGGACCTGGAAGGCCAAGGATAGGTAGATGGGGGGGAAAATGTGGCAAGCCTAGGCACTATAGGACCCTTTCAGGATGCTGAGAACCCTGCAAGGGGAGTGTGAAGGCTAGGGAAAAATGGGGAGAGAATAGAGGAAGGGAGAAAGGTATGAGAACTAGCACCTAGGAGGGCTAGGGTCAACAGAGGCAGTAGAATCGATAGAAGCATTGGGTAAAATTCCTAAGGGGGGCCGAACTATACATAGAAACATAGACTTTGGCTGACAGAATAAGGACCGCTGGCCCATCTAGTCTGCCCATTTCCCTACCTACAGGATACGCCATGATCCCAGTTAACCAACAGCCTATTTCTTCCTAACCCCACAAGAATTGCCTTATGTCTGTCCCATGCATTCTTGAATTCTCCCACAGTTTTAGACCCCACAACCTCCTCAGGAAGGCTGTTCCATGCATCCACTACCCTTTCTGTGAAATAATACTTCCTCACATTGCCCCTGAACCGCCCTCCTTCTATCTTTAAATTGTGTCCCCTTGTTCTTGCAAGTCTCTTTTTCTGAAAGATGCTACCCTCTTGGACTTTGTTGATTCCACTTGAGGTACTTAAAAGTTTCTATCATGTCCCCCCTCTCTCTTCTTTCCTCAAGGGTATACATATTAAGCTCCTTTAGTCTCTCCTCATACAGCTTCTCTTGCAGACCATGCACCATTTTAGTTGCCCTCCTCTGGACTACCTCTATCCTGTCTATGTCCTTGCGGAGATGGGGTCTCCAGAACTGGACACAGTACTCCAGATGGGGTCTCACCAACTGTCTGTACAGAGGGATAACAACTTCCTGTTTTCTGCTGCTGATGCCTCTCCCTATACATCCCAGTATACCCCCAGCCCTCCCTACTGCCTTCTCACATTGCTTGCTAACCTTAAGGTCATCTGATATGATTACCCCCAGGTCCCTTTCCTTTTTTGTTGTTGTTACTACCTCCCCACCCATTGTGTATTCTTCCCCTGGGTTCTTGTTTCCCAGGTGCATTATTTTGCACTTCTTTGCATTGAATCCTAGCTGCCATACTTCCTGACCATTCCTCCAACCTTGCCAAGTCTCTTTTCATCCTTTCCACACCTCCTTGTGTATTAACCCTGTTGCAGATCTTTGTGTCATCTGCAAAAAGGCATACTTTTCCTTCCAGTCCCTCTGCAATGTCACTGATGAAGACATTAAAAAGGACTGGACCCAATACTGAACCCTGCGGTACCCCACTAGTAACCCCTCTTTCTTCAGAGTGGACTCCATTTACAATTACCTTCTGTGTCCTGTTGTGCAGCCAATGTTTTACCCAGGCTACCACCCTGGGACCCACTCCCAGGCTGGTTAATTTGACTATTAATCGTTTGTGTGGGACTGTGTCAAATGCCTTGCTAAAGTCTAGGTAGGCCATGTCCACAGCCCCTCCCTGGTCTACTACTTTGGTCACCCAGTCAAAGAAATCTATTAGATTCATCTGACATGACCTTCCCGCTGTGAACCCATGCTGCCTTGGGTCCTGTGCTCCACTGGCCTCTAGGTACTCAACTATTCTTTCCTTCAGAAGTGACTCCATCACTTTCCCTACCACAGAGGTCAGACTGACAGGTCTGTAGTTTCCTGCCTCTGTCTTGGTCCCACTTTGTGAAGGGAATCACATCCGCCTTCTTCCAGGCCTCGGGTACCACACGTCCTCCCATGATTTATTAAAAGAGTAGCCAGTGGTTTCACTAGTTCCTCCCTTAATTCTTTTAGAATTCTGGGGTGAATTCCATCAGGACCCATTGCTTTGTCCACCTTCAGTTTTAGGAGTTCTTGCAGAACCCTTTCTTCTGTGAAAGGACTGGGATCGACCCCCCTCTCCAGAGTGCTTCTGTTAATTGGATTAGGCACTTCCCCTCTTTTGTGAATACTGAGCAGAAATATTCGTTCAGTATCCCTGCATTTTCACTGTCCCTCTGCCCACCCACCGTTTATTCTATTCAGCCTCACTATCCCTCCCTTTGTCTTTATCACTCGCTGATGTACCTATAAAAGGTTTTATCCCCTTCTTAACTGAGTTGGCTATCTTTTCCTCAGTTTGGGCCTTTGCTATTCTGACTTCCTCCTGCTTCCTTCTGCCTTAACTGGTACAGCTCTCTGTCCTGCTGCTTCTGTGTTTCCTTATACTTCGGAATGCTATCTTTTTCTTCCTGACTTTCACAGCCACCTCTTTTGAGAACCATAGTGGCTTTTTCTTTCATTTTGATTTGTTTATTTGCTTCACACAAAGGCTTGTTGCCTCTGTGATGGCAGTTTTGATGATTCCCCATTGTTGCTCCACACCTCCTTCTAGCCTGTTTGCTAGTGCTTTTCTGAGGCACTCTCCCATCTTGCCAAAGTCAGCCTCCTAAAGTCCAGTATCCTCACTTTTGTATGGCTTGACTTGTAGCGAGTTTAACGTGAACCACACTGTTTGATGGTCACTTGTTCCCAGATGGCAACCCACTTCTAGATCTGAGATCCTCCCCTGCCCCTGTTTGAGAGTATGAGGTCTAAGATTGCTCCCTCACGAGTGGGTTCTGAAACTAGCTGTCTAAGGCCTGCCACCTGTAGGGCATCAAGAATGGCCCTGCTTTTGGATGTGGCTGCAGCAAATGTGCTCCAGTTAACATCTGGCATATTCAGGTCTCCCATCAGCAGTATCTCCCCTTTCTCTGCCATTCTCAGAATGCCTTCTATCATATCCTTGTCCATTCCCTCCCCCTGACATGGGGGTCTGTACACGACCTCTGTGCGGATTGTGGTGTCCTTTCCAGTCTCCAAGGTGACCCACAGTGCCTCCTCTCCTTCCTGTTTACTCTTTTGTTCAGTTGCTTTTATCCCTTCCTTTACATAGAGAGCTACTCCTCCCCCTCTTCTCCCCTGCCTGTCTCTCCTGTAGGTTATGTACCCTGGTATATTAACTTCCCAGTCATGGTTCTCTGTGTACCATGTTTCTGTGACTGCTACGATATCCAGGCATCCCTCTTCCATCAAGGCCACCAGCTCAGGGAGCTTGTTGCCCAGACTACTGGCATTGGTACTCATTACCCTCCATTTCCTGATGGCCTTACTCCCTTTTGCCTCTCCTATAAGGAGCAAGATGAAGGAAATTAAGGCAGATCATGACAGGAACACTTGGGTGAATGATAGTTGGAGAGGGAAATGTTGATGGAATGGGAGGGGGGAGTCCTGGATTTGGGGAGGTAGAGAGTTCCAAATTTTAGGGAAATGATGAGAGTACCCAGACTGGCCAGGTAGGGTGGAGTGGCGGAGGACAGTTAGTGTGCAAGTGTCGGTAGATCTGAGGGAGTGGGAAGGAGGTGGGAGTGTTAAAAATGAGGGGGAGAAGTAGGAAGGGAGTTTACCCAGTCAGTGTTTAGTGGTGAATTTAGCACAGTGTGAGGGTTGTCTATTTGTAAGAGAGGGGAAGGAAAAGGTTTGACAGAGGTTACAGTGGTGTGTGTGAGAGAGAGTACCAAGGGCAAAGTGGCAGGAGTTGAAAGAGTAGCCAATCTGGTCAGGAGGACCTATGAGCTGCACCATAGACTACGTCGCAGTAGTCAAAAATGGAGAGATAATTTCTGAATAAGATCATGCCTAGCCGTAGAGAGATGCAATCATGCTTCCTGAACAAGGTGCAGAGCTTGTAGTGCAGTTATTTCTGTATGGCATCAATGTGCCCAGAGAAGTTGAGGTGTTGGTCTAACCAAACCCCAAGGTATCTTAAGTAAGGACCTGTCAAGAGTGCAAAAAGTGGGTAGGTAGGGAAGCCTAGAGAGTCTTTGCATTGTGCCAAAGGTCATGGAGACTGTCTTCTTGGCATTGAAGAATAAATAATGGTTTGCAAACCAGAGCTGGACCTTGTTGAAGTCATATTGCAAGCTAGATGTAACTTCAGCTGGGCATGAGCCAGATGCATACAGGACAGTATCATCAGCGTACATTTGTATGGTGGAGGAAGGGGAGCAGATGGCATTTCATTAAGGAAGATGGAGAATAGATGGGGACCAAGCACGGAACTCTGAGGGATGCCAGTGCAGATCGGGAGGGGTGACAAGATGGCATCTGTGATCTTAGCTGATTGGGTTCTACCAGTAAGGTAGGCCTTAAGCCAATTAGTGGATGAAGGGGATAGACCAACAGATGAGAGGGAATATATCATTAAAGCCTAGAAAAACATAAAGATAACACAAAAAACAATTCAAAGAAAAAATGAAAGAAAAGTGTATTAACAAATGCTTAAAAAGAGGGAACAGAGAAAAGATTCTGGTACTAACAAAATCAAGTATAGCGTAACAGGAAAACAAGAAACTATTATTGGTGTAAATCAAATAGATAAAACAAAGTCACACTTGTTTTTGGTATGATGGAAATGAAGGGGTGGAGAAGAAAAGGGTAACTTCATGGGGGAAGGGAATAGTAGGGTGGGGAATGGGGAGGAAAAGGAAGGAAAGGAAATACATCCATTAAGAATCCTAGGTAGATGGCACACAGTCTATATGGAGTAGTTACCTCTTGAGTGTATTAAGGATCACTGTCAACCCCTTTGGCCTCAAAACGTCCCTAGTTTAAAAATACATTTTATGATTGTTCTCATTCTGTACAGACTGCTGATGTAGCTGGTGTTTGATTCAGACTCCTTTTCCATTTAAAAAGTACAACAATGAATGCCCACCATACTGGTGTTACCACACAAAAACATGTTTGTTTACATTTCTTGACCAACTACAACTGCATCTTTCCTGGACTCAGGAACACCCAACACAATCTTGCCACTCATTATGCAGTGGGAGTAGAGAGACTATTGTATCATGAGTGGCTGCACCATTTGAGGGTGTTTCTAATGTTCAGAAGTATGCAGTAAGCTTAGGTAAACAATTTGAGCAAAACAAGGCCGGTATAACTATACATTCCCAAGCATTTCAGTTCTAATAGACAAGGAGAAATAAAAAAAAAAACAACATCAGTGAATTTTAGATAAGGTAAGCAATCATATAATGTGGGATTTTACATAGAAATAATATAATGCAAAAAGGTTGACAGTGTCCTTTAAAAGCCTGGGGCACCAGATCTTTGAGCTTCTTGTCAATCTATCCCTTGAAAGGATGACATGGATTGCCAGTTTTACAGACAGAGTGGACATTGGGTGGAGATTTCTGCAAACCCACCCTCTAGGTATAACAGGGAGCATCAGCAGGTGCCAAGGAGATGAAGTATTGTGGGAGAAAAAGGCTAAAGGCCTCCCACAGATGGGGATGGTCCTCTTTAATGTGACTGCGCTGTCACTGATGTATTGTCTGAGGTGACCTAGAGCAGGTAGGGATCAACAGGTGGAAGGCAGGTTTTTTTTTTTTTCAGTTCAGATTTTATTAACAGATTTTCCACATCAGGAGGCAGTTAACAAGGGAAATAAAATAAGAATACAGCAACTTGTTATGTTAAAACTGCCCCCCTTCCCCCCCATACAGCAGTAACATGTCATTATGTAACCTAAGCTCAAAACCATTATACAAGAGTATAAAGGGCTATTTACTCTGAAACACTACTTATTGTATGTCTGGGCAGCTAGAATTAAGGAGTGAAGGGGAACCCATATTTGAGTGTAAGCAGATAATCTATTGTGAAGGCTGGCAATAGCTTTTTCCGTACACAGGTTAGCAAGGATTTCATTTACCCATTCCTGCAATGTTGGAGTAGACTTGCCTTTCCAGTGACGTAAAATAAGCTTCTTGACAGATAGTGCTATCATAGAAATATGAAACCTTCTTATTTTGACCCTGATGGAGGACAGGTCCTCAGAAGACAAATCAGGCGTGAAGTACTCCTGCAAACCCAGTATAGGATCCAGGAAAACTTTGACAGATTCCCACAAAAGGGAAATTTTGGGACAGGACCAAAATATGTGAAGGAGTGTTCCCTCTCCCTGGGAACATCTAACACATATGTTTGAGTCCAGGAGACCCCATTTCTTAAACTTAAATGGAATATAATACATGTTGTGCAAAATGTGATATTGCATAAGACGCAGTCTTTCCTGGGACACAAATTTATGGCAGGACCTCCACAAGGCCTGCCAGTTAGGGGAATATTGGGGAAATATGGAACTCCAGAACCTCATTGGTCCAAAAGAGTCCCCATATCTTCTATGAAACAAATCTTGATATAATTTGGATACAATACCCGACCATCCAAGTGGAGAAGAGAATTCTGGGATCAGGGCCCTAACTGTCTGGTTAGGAGGGATATTGCCCATTACTGTTGTAAGTAAGCGCCTTAACTGTACTGCTTTGAAATGTGAGTATGCCAGAATACTAAATTTCCGAGTAAGATCACCTGCAGGCAGCCATTTCCCCTCCTCGTCCACAAAGGAAAATACTATCCCATCGCCCAATTGGGGCAACCAAGTGCGGGGAATCTGCTGCTTGTTCATAGTGAAAGATGGGGAGTTCCAAATGGATTGCACCAAATCTAACTGGGGGATATAGTGCAAAAAGGAGCAAAGTTGCGCATATACCTTTAAGGAAGTGGTAATAGTGGAACACTTCTCAGCGCCATGCACCTGGGACATTTTTACATAAAACAGAGTTAGGGGATCCATATTCATAGACCAAATTGAATCCAACTCTATTCTAAGTTGTGTCAGCTATAACTTTTCGGGGCCCGGACATACCCATTTCAGACATTTTGCCAGGTGGCTAGCCCAATAATATATACCAAGTGAGAAATCACAATCCCCTCAGATTTTGAAGCAGACAACTTATAAAAGCAGTCGGGGTATTTGTCAGACCAGATAAACTTGGTGAAAATACCGTGCAGTTTCTTAAACCAGGATAACGGGATAAAAGTACTGAGGAGAGATAGGGGGTAGAAAATTCTTGGGAAGATATTCATCTTGATTATGTTGATCCGGCCCCATCGTGAGATAGGGAGCTTAGACCATCTGTCAAGATCCTGAATTATAAGCTGGAAGAGGGGCTCCAGATTTTCCTTAAACCATGCTGAGGGACTGCAAGTTAGTTTAATGTCCAGATATTTTAGTGTCTTAGGAGCCCAACATAAACCTAAGGGGGTAATAACAGTCTTGAATGTCTTATGGTTTAGAGGGAAAAAGGAGGATTTGTTAGCATTCAGTTTATAGTTGGATAGGGCACTAAATTTAGCAATTTCACCCAGCAGAACCGGAACGGAAGATACCGGGTGGGATAAGTACACAAGAAGATCATCCGCATATGCAGTGAACTTAACCTTGTGACGCCCCACCCAGATGCCTTGTATTTCTGCATTATTGAGAATGTTTTGAATGAGAGGTTCGAGATACAGGTTAAATAGAAGGGGAGAAAGGGAACAACCCTTTCTGGTACCTGAATGTAATGAAAAAGATTTGGAAAATGCACCATTTCCAGAAATCTGTGCTGTTGGAGTTTTGTATAATGCACCGATCCAGGATATAAAAACAGGAGGAATCTGGAAGGTCTCAAGGACTTGGAACAAAAAGTTCCAGTTCACATGATCAAATGCCTTCTCGGCATCCAGGAAGACCAGCCCAGTGGAAAACACAGCATCCCTGGAGACTGAGAAGACGTGAGAGAGGGTGCTCAGATGGTCTGAGGATGAACATCCCTTCATGAATCCAACCTGGGCCATATCTATTAGATCGGGAAGGACTATGGTTAACCCATCGGCTAATATCTTCGAAAGGATTTTGATGTCTTGATTTAAAAGGGATGTGGGCCTGTAACTTTGAACTAACTTCGGGATCCTTATCTGGTTTGGGAAGAAGAACAATCAGGGCTTCAAACAGGTGAGGTCAGCCTCTCAGATAAAATGTACTGAAATAGGCGATAAAGTACTGTCAGTAAAAGTTCATGAAAACTTTGTAAAATAATGAGGAGAACCCATCCGGACCTGGGACCTTGTCCGAAGGCAGCCCTCTGATAACCTCTGAGATCTCTCCTGAGATATGGGAGAAGCCAGAAAACCCTTGTGTTACTCTGATAGGGAGGGCAGATGGGAGTCCCTTAAGTACCCTCATGAATCTCTGGACAAGGAGGGTTCTCCATGTCCCTGTATAATTATTCATAATATAGAGCAAACTCTTGCACTATCTCAGTAGAGGATACTCTCAGGGACCCATCTGCCAGTGCCCGAATTGGTGGGATAAATCTTGCAGATTCCTGTTGTTTTAAACGCAATGCAAGCAGACGCCCCGCTTTCTCTCCCTGGTCTGTATAACTGGCTCTGGTTTGGATTATAGCTAACTCTGCCTTTCCCCTTAACAGCTCTAGATATCTGTCTTTGGCCACCAGAAGCTTCTTCCTGTCCTCATTAGAAGTACTGACAGAGAGATTCGCTTCAAGGGACCGAATTTGGGACAATAATGATAGTAGCTCTTCCTCCTGTGCCCTTTTCCTTTTGGATGCTATACTGATAAGAACCCCCCCTTATGTATGCTTTAAAGGCCCCCCATAAAATGTCCGGCTTTGCACTGTCTAATGGGTTAGATGAGAAAAAGAACTCAATTTGCTCTCTTATAAGCTTACAATACTTGGCATCCTTTAGAGCTGCTCATTGAGCTTCCACCTGGTCTCCCTTTTGGGTGAGTTAAGAAAGGCCAAGCTACATACCACAAGAGAGTGGTCGGAAGTAGGGCCAGGTTGGATCGAGGTGGACATGACCCCCGGCAAGAGACCCTGAGGAGATAAATATATAGTCAATGCGAGACTGCGATCCGTGCACCATTAATTGAAGGTAAACTCCTTGGAGTTAGGATGCAGCATGCATCAAACATCACAGAGCCCGCATTGATCTACCAAATCCTTTAGTGCCCTCTGCCCCTGGGACAGCCCCCTCAGTCCACTACCTGACCTATCCAAGTTAGAGTCTATGACCTGATTAAAGTCGCCCCCCATAATGATCATGATGGGAAGCATTGGAAGAATAATAGTTATCAACCTCATGAAGAACCCCAGGTCGTCAATATTGGGCCCATATATGCTACAAAGTAAGAGTGGTACTGACCAGAGAGTGCCTTTAACTAAGACAAATCTGCCCCCCGGATCTTTGATAACCTGCGTGGAAATAAAGGGAATGCCTCTATTAATAATTAGCATGACCCAACAACTATTGGTGGAGCCCAGAGCGTTATAAACCTGATCCACTTGCGGGCTCCTTAATTGTAAAGCTTCGGATTCTAGTAAATGGGATTCCTGCAAGAACGTTATCTGAGAAAGCAAAAGACTTAAACGTTTGAGCACCTGATATTGTTTGGATTTTTACCTGATCCCCTTTACATTCCAGGTTGCAAAAATTACATTGTTAACCATCTAAATAGGATTAAAGAGCTTAGTATCATCAGCCCTGTACAAGAACATCGAGAAACATTCAACCAGGTTCCAAGTATTACTGCTGTATAGTCCACCTTCCCCCCATCCCATCCATGATTACCCCATACCCCTCCCCCCATAACATCTCCCCTTCCATTTGACATGAAACAAACCAAGCAAGTAACCCTGGGCCCCTCCCCCACCCACACAGCTGTCACAAGCAATGTTTAGCACAGTACTGTGTCCCTTCCTCACCCCCAGCCTCCCGAGGTAACCCCTATCACAAACATAATAACAGTCCTCCCATCTAAGTGAATGCCCTCAGATCCTGAAGAGAAAAAAAAGAAATTAGACTTCATTAACAACCCCCAGTGGCTTACAAGAAATGTTAGACCATGAGCAAGAATGCATCTCATTTGTGAGGGAATAATAATACTGAGATAAGGCACCTAGAGAAGTTTGAACAGATACCCAGAGACCCCGAGAAATGAAAAAGGAAATGGATCTCCCTTGCTCCTATGAAAAAGATTCTTGCCAAATAGCAGACCTGACGAGGAGTCGTACAGAAGGGAAATTGACCCTTCTAACCAGAGTTCAGTGGCCTGCATAACAAATGGGACACCAAGACCTTGAACCTTGTGCATTAAGTTTTAAATTCGGACATCGTTACATCGGCACCTTGCCAGTCCGAATGCCCAGAAGCACAAAATAGGGGCTTTCAATGTCCCAAGCCAGAAACAGAGAATGAAATCAAAAGGAGGTCATCCCCATATTACCACTATCATTGATCTGACATTCCTGCACGCTGAGCTCCCTCTAGTGGATACTGAACCACCGCACCGCACATTTTCCTGAGAGTTAGGGATTAGCCCAGCACAGGCCCAAAATTAAGCCACTTTGAATGAGATATTGCTCCTTAACAATTCAGTGTATTCCTGCCTTCATTAATAAAGGCCTGCCCATCCAGCAAAAATAGAATATGAGAAACCCCCCTTCCCCTTGACTAGTAAAATAAACATTTCTACAAAACAATAAGCTAGGTTACAGGCTCATTTTAAACACGCTAAAGTGTGAATGTCCCAAAACAATTGACTCAATTAAGATATAAGTACGTCCATTTAGATAACCAGAGTTTCCAGAGGCAAACCAACGTTCCAGATTTCTTGAAGATTGGCTAGATAACAGTTCCCACATAACAGCACGAGACTCCCTTCACCAAGAGAGCAAATCTTGTCATGGATCCCGAAACAGATCAGGCAAGGCGAGCTTTAGACTGGAGAGAGTTGATTCAGAGTCTTCATAGGTAAGCCAGGAACCATTCACAAGCACCTGCAGCCTGGCCGGATACCCCATCCTGAATTTGAACCCTGCAGCAATAACCTTAGACACAATGGGGTGAAATGCTGTACGTTTCAGCCTGACTGATACTGGCAAATCTTGTGCAATTCTCAGCTTGGAGTTCTCCCAGGGGACCTCTTGCAGAGCTCTCACTTTTACCAGAAAATGTTGCCTTTCTAAGAAATTCAAGAAATGGCAAATAACGGGACGGGGGGCAGCCCCTGGTGGTGGCTTTGGCCACAACGATCTATGCGCTCGCTCAATGGTGTACGCAGGGCCGAAGGGAGAAGGACCAGCAACCCATTCCACCAGCTTCTGCATGAAAACTAGAGCATTCTGGCCCTCTTTCCCTTCAGGTAACCCTAGGATAACCACGTTATTTCTGAAGCTGTGGCCCTCGAGGTCTTCTAACTTGGCCTCCACTCTAGAGAGCTTCTGCCTGATCGCCGCTATTCGGGGTCCACCTTGTCTAAGTGATGATCCAGGAAACAATGCGAAGGTGTTATCCGAGGCCATCATCGAGACCTCATCCAATTTTTAGATAGAGCTTTAAGGTCAGTCGCCATCTCTTTCACCTCCTCTCGAAAAGGCTTGAACTCCTCCAGGAACCTATTTAGGTTAAAGGTTCCTGCTCCATTGCTTGACTGAGGTGATCGGGTCTATCAGGCCCACTCGATGCCCGGGATTTCTTTGGGGCCTTCTAGGGGGTGACTAGATGGGTATGCTTTTACGGGGCTTTCTTCATATAAGCCTCCATCAGTGCCCAAATCTTGCTTGTCAGAGGGTTTGGAGTCTTAGATAGCAGGATCCGTATATAACAGAGAGTTTTTAGCGATTTCAGCATCAGAAAAACAATTATAAAATCGGGAGGCTGGAGCTTCACGGAGGAGCTACTACTCAGCACTCTGCATCACGTGGTCTCCCTGGAAGACAGGTTTTTGAGGGATCTGCCTCTTTTACCATGTGACAAACTGGTCCTGATTCATCATGATATTTTACGGCTACAATAAGGTGCTTTTATTGATTTACAAGTGTGATTGCTTTGGATGAAAACTTGTATTTTACATGTGTTATGACGTCTTTTTATAACATGTTTGTCTGTTTGTATATTGTGTATGTATTTTTATTGTCAGATGCTATATGTTGGATGCAACTGGAAATAATGGTTTACTCTCAATTTGCCCTCCAATAATATGATTGATTAAAAATGATTGATCTAAGTTTTATCAGGCAGCTGCCTGGTGAATCCTGCAACTAAATCTAGACCACAATTACAATTATGAATGGTGTCAAAACAACCAACCTAGATTCTTGGACTGTGGTCCTGAGGTAATGATCTATGAATGCTAATCCTTAAGTAATTTAACAGGATTAATCCTGCTGACCAAAGTCCTGTTCTTTGCAGGGCCTGAGTGAACAGCACCCCAGGTATGTTTGTGCAAAGCCACCTATATTTGGATTAGAGGAACAGGGTGTGATGCTGTGTTTTGATCCCTATTCTTCAGCAAAGTAACATACTTCTGAGAAACAACAAAATAACAACATCTGGGAAAGGGAGTTCTCCAAATTCAATGGCATTCACCTGACTAAAGGGGGAGGGGGCTAGGACGCTGGGCCAAAATTTTGATGTCCATGCAGGACATTTAAACTAGCGGATGGCAAAAAGACAGCAGCTCTAAGAGTGGCACATGTATAGCCAGCCATCTCTTCCCCCTCCAGCTAGCACCAATCCTAGAGGACACTTCAGGGTAACAGTTGTAGAAGGCAGAAAGCATGCAACCCTGTCAGAAACTGACAATGGGCAAAAAAAAGGTAAAGGGAAAAACAAGAACAAGAACAGGTGGTATCACAAATGGGGATGCACTTCGGGACTGAACAGCTTTATGTTTCAGTGCACGCAATCTGGCTAACAAGATGCCAGATCTCACTGCCACATTAGCAGAGGCATGACTGGACTAGGCAGCCATGATCAAATACATGGTTCACGAACAATTATGACTGAGAGGTGACTATCCCAGGGTATAACTTGTTCAGGAGAGCTAGGACTGGGAAAATGGGAGGGTAGCTATTTATATTAATGATACCATAAGTGCTAAGGAAATCCAGCTGGCACAGGGGAAACCAAGGACCTATGGATTACAATCAGGGCTGAAGTCGGACATCCATCTGGGTAGGAGTAATCTATAGATACCCAAATCAGGAGGAAACCAGGGACAAGGATACCTAGAAGCCATCCTTCAGATGTCAGACAAAGGGACATGGTGCTGGCAGGGGACTTCAATCTACCAGACATTGACTGGAGTTCCTACACAGCAGCATCAGAAAAAAGCAGGAATTCCTAGTTATACTATAGGAAGCAGGCCTAGGTCAACTAGTGAAGGCACCCACAAGAGGAAACATGATCTTAGACCATGTATTCACAAATAGTAATAGGGTTCTGGGTGTCGAAGTGGGAACCATCTGGGAAACAGTGATCAGTGCACTGTATGATTCAAGGTAAACAGGACTGAGAACGCCACACACTCTGAGCTTATGGTTCTTGACTTCAGGAGGGCAAACTTCACAAAAATAAAGGCCTGTGTAACCCCCCTGCAAATGGGGGTTCCCAAAAGACTTCCAGGAGCTTGCTTGAATGCTCCAAGCCTGAATGGTGTTTGGCATTTAAGCCATTTATCAGTGAGTGTTTTTAGAGCCTCTGGTACTGTCTCTTTAAGAGCTGTCTGCTTGCAGACATAATTAGTTTGTATGGGGGACTGTGTGTTTCTTTGATTGAGTACCACTCAAGCTGCTGCCAATTCACCCCATTTTGCAGTCACTAGGAGTGCAAAGGAACCTATCTGAAAGATGTAACTGTTTGCAGAAATTATTTAGAGTAATAATGAAATTACAGTTTGTCTAACCTGCTTTCTTTGCAGTCAGAACTGTGTCTGCTAGTTCCCCATTCTAGTTTTGAACTGCTGAACTGGACCAATCAGTGTGGGGTAAGCTAGCTCTAAATGATGCCTTGGACAGATCAGAACTTGGACTCATAATCTGAGCCAGCCACAAGAGATTGTATGGGCAGTGACTCTGGGAGATGTAGTTTAGACTTCAGTGCCTTTTGGACCAACAGCAGCAGTCTATTGTGAGTGACAGCCAATCCAGTCAAGAACTGGGAGGAACTCAAAGGAAGTGCCCAGGTTTCGTCAGTTGGAGTTCAGTTGAGCTTTGGCAGTGAAGAAGGAAGGAGCCCTGTGCTTTTTTCAGTGTGCAGTTTTAGTCAAAAACGTGTAAGGTCAGAGTTCCGGTCTGCAGCTTGTGTAACAGCTTGTTAGGACTGAATCAGTCCTGTGAAAAGAATCAAAGGATCTCCTTGAAGAGTAGAAACCAAGCTCACCCTGTAGAAGACTGGAAGAATTGCTGAAAATTGCACTCGGTCTGTCAGGAACTGAATCTGCTTGTGTTCTCCAGGTTGTGCAGTAATGCGATCAGGATACAGATGCAGCCTGCCTGGTATAGTACTTTCTTTTATATGGATGTGTGAAGAGGTTTGTGTACCTCAAGTGAGCCCTACTGACATTGAAGGACCCTATCTTATTTGGAGGTCGTGAGTACTAATTCAGGGTTGCTCCTCTGAATTACCACATTAAATCCAAATGAATTACTGTACTGCTGACTGTTTAATTCTCCTTTTCTCTGTGTGAAGGGCCCTACCAGCTGACCACGGTTTGGACTAGCCACTAGGGCTTGGGTACCCAAGGACAGTAACTGATAGGGATAGGCCTGCACAGAAGCCATAGAGTAGATTATTAGGAGTGATAAATAATTAACCTGATTTCCCCTGTCCCTTGTTAGTATCCCTAAATAAATCAGAGCTGCTTGTTTCAGCAAAGTTATACTGCCTGAGGTATTGTCTATGTTAAAGTACTGTACTGTGATTGTTGCACTGTATCTCATTTCACAGGAGGTCCCAGTGCGGAACCAGACCTGGGAGTAAGTGTATACTGTGAAGGTAATTCTGATATATTGTGTGGGCCACTAGTGGGAAGAGAAAGAGGTTGCAGTGTCCCAGAGGCTGTGACCAAGTTAGTTTAACTATTCAAACCCTGACCTCTGGGTGGAGGCACCCGCCATTGGATCCAGGCCCCTCAACCTGTTAGTGGCAAATCAGGCAGGGGTAGTAGCCCCTGGGATAGCGCCATCTAGGGGTTACACCTGAATGAGGGGCAATCTTAGTAACACAACAGAAGGGAGCATCGAGTAGTGTTTGACAAGGTTGAAAGATGCAATAACCATGGTCACATCACAGTGTGCCCACCAGGTCAGTAAGAATAAAAAGAGGATGAACCCACTATGGTTTTCCAAAGGGATGGCAACCATGGTGAGAGAAAAGTGAAAACCTTCAGAAAGTACAAGGAGTCAGGAAAGAGGCTGACAAAACAGAATATAAAGAAAAGCCAAAGAGACAGGGAAAGTGATAAAAATGCAAATCACAGACAGAGGTGAGGCTAGCTCAGGGAGTGAAGAAAGGTGACAAAACATTCTACAGGTACATTCGAGAGAAAAAGGAAGACTAAAGGAGGCATTGTTTGAATTATGAAAAAGGACGGGCAGCCCACGGAACATGACGGAGAGAAGGTAGAGGCATTCTATGAATACTTCTGCTAAGACTTCATACAGGAAGCAGATGGTAGTGGTCCAACAACAGGCAAAAAGAATATTCCACTTAGAGGCACAAACATGAGTCATTTCACAGAGGAAAGAGAACTAGAGGAAATCAACAATTTAAAGGTGGATAAAGCTATGAAGCCAGATGGCATACACCCAAGAATACTTAAGGAACTTGGAAGGGAACAACAATCCCCTTAGCACTGCTGTTCAAAAAATCATTGGAGAGTGGGGAGGTTCCATAAGACTGGAGGAAGGTAACAGTGGTGCCACTCCACAAGAGCAGAAGCAATCAAGAGCTAGGAATCTACTAGGGTTGTCAGAACTTGTTCGAAAAAGATTCGAACCCTCCTCGAACCCTGGTGTTCGAGTTCTAATTTAGAACTCGAACACTAGAGGGTTCACAAAAGGGTTCGACTTTTTTTTATTACTTAAACGACACTGCAGTGCCACTGCCTGCTATTTCCTGGGGGTGGTGAGGTTGACTCTGCACACTGACAGTCTGACACAGAGGGATGATGCAGGGGTATAATTATGAGGATGAGGTGGCAAAGGTGAGCACATTTGTCCTGCAGAGCGAACATTATACTCTCGTCATTTCCTCCCTACTTCTCGCTCCGTTCCAATTCACTCCATGATCATTACCCTCCTTCAGCAAATTCACTGATACCAAAATGACAGAGGTGAAATGTCTGCTCAGATTCCAATCTGCAACTCCTCCCTACTCCCTCTCTCTTTGACCCAGAACACCACCCCACCCCATTCACCAGCGGCTCCTGTCTCTGCACAATTAGGTATGACAAAATAAAAAAATGAAAAACGAACCTGCCGCTTCGGTAGTAATATTAGTCCTGATGGGAGACTTGATTTTTTTGCATCGCTTTCCTGAACCATTTTATTTATGGATACATACAGTATTTTTCCACCAGGAGTGAAATGTCTGCTCAGATTCCAATCTGCAATTGTTCACCCTACTCCCTCTCTTTGACCAAGAAGCCCCCAATTCACCAGCAGCTACTGTATCTGCACCATTAGGTACGACAAAATAAAAATAAAAATGAACCTGCCGTTTCAGCCTGACAGTGCTCTGAAGAGTGTAGTAATATTTGTCCTGATGGGAGATTTGATTTCTTTGCATCACTTTCCTGAATCATTTTATTTATGGATGCATACAGTATTTTCCACCATCTGACACTGACACCAAAAATTGCTTAGTCAGTGACGGAATGCCAAGGGCAGACCTTGGACATACATTTTAAAATTCTCCCATAAACACAATTTAATTTAATCAAACACTTAGAAAGTACTGTAGTTGGCATATTGTTTTAGACTTTCGTGATCTACAAGACCACCAGCTAAGGCACCAACAAAGTCTTTATTCAGCAGATAAACTGAATTGGCATTCTGCTTACTGTTACTCAGTACCCATAAAGATCTCACTGGTGGGAGAGCAGAGAAGGAGGGGATTGGTACAAGGATGGGGGAAGGGAACAATAGTAGTATGGCGAGAGTGAAATGCCTGTGAGTGAACCTGCATGGGGCAAAAGTTATGTGGGAGTGAAATGGCGAGAGTGAAAGTGGCGGGAGCGAAATGATGAAATGAAATGTGATCGCCCAACACTCAGCCTCTTTTCTGCTGCTGCCTGCTGGTGAGGCTTGGAGCCTGCCGTTCAGGGGTGCTGGGTTTCACTGGGAATACAGACTGCTGGTGGCTCGAGGTGGAGCTGCTGCTGCAAGCAACAACTAACTGGGAGGTAGGACTGAGTGGTGGTGCTGCAGTGCCGGTGGAGTGGGGGTGAGCAGTAATTGGGGTGATAGCCAGCAACATCATCATGCTGGGAGGGGACTATATGCTTACTATGCTGTGGACAAAAATAAGACAAAGTAATTAAGCAGAGGAGGTGGTGGGAGTGAGGGATTACAGTTTGCACAAGGCAGTTCTAAGCTGGCAGGTGCTACATACTATTGCCCATTTGATTTGGTGCCAGTCAGGAGTCAGGAGCACCCAGGAAAAGAAGTCTGCTGCAATCTAGGAGCATTCTCTCTCCCTGTTGTGTCTGGAGTGGTCAGTGGCTCTACCAGTGACCGTGACCAGCATAGCAATCAGCAAAGCACACACGAAACTACTCAACCTGAGCTAACATAGCTGTAGTCATGAGGAAGGCAAGGTAGGTGGTGTTTAATTATGTTTTATTGGTGGTCTGCTCTGCTCTGCTGCATTGATCATGTCTACTGTGTACTGTCTACAGTCAGTGTCTGATTTAAAATGCTGTGCTGTTCTTGTGTCTCTCCAGTGTGCCACCTGAGCCTGGCTATGTCTGCTTTGGTATGGGCTACTGAGGGGTGAGGGATTATATGGTTATCCTAGCATGCAACTCCAGTGTTTTCCTCTGTGTTTCCAAAATTAAAGTAGTTAAAAAGAAAAAAATCACCTTACCCTGCAGGAGGGTGGAATGGCACAAGGAGTCATTGTGGGAAGGAAGGAAGAGGGAGAGAGCTATAGATCAAGTAGGCACAATTTAAAAAATAGGGTTCGAGTTCTAAAAAGTTCTAAAGATTAGAACCCTAGAACTTTTTCAAAAGTTCTAGACTAGAACTAGAACCCAGAACTTCAGAGGGTTCTGACAACCCTAGAATCTACCATCCAGTTATTCTAGCTTCAGTGATGTGGAAAACTGATGGAGTCCCTACTGAAGCAAAAAATTGTTGCTTTTTTGGAGGAAAGTGGTCAGCCTGACACAATGCAACATGGTTTTACAGCAGGGAGGTCCTGCCTGACAAACCTGGTACATTTCTTTGACTGGGTCACCAGAACAGTGGATCAGGGTGGGGCAGAGGATGTGGTTTACCTGAACTTCATTAAGGCGTTTGACTCAGTTCCACACAGGAGACTAGTCAATAAACTGGAGAACATGGGAGTCAGGCTTAAGGAAACAGACTGGGTCAGGAACTGGTTAAATGGGAGAACACAGAGTGTATTGGTAAGTGGCACTCTTATCGGAGGAGGGTAGGGTGACTAGTGGGGTTCGAAGGCTCAGTTCTGGGCGATCCTCTTCAACATATTTATCAGTGACATTGCAGAGGGACTGAAGGAAAAGTGTGCCTGTTTGCTGATGACACCAAAATCAACAGCAGGGTTGACACATCAGAGGGCAACAAAGCATGGAATCTGATCTCCGAAAGCTGGGGATTGGTTAAGGATCTGGCAATTGAAATTCAATGCCAAAAAATGTAAAGTCATGCATCTGGGAAAATGTAATCCAGGGAAACTGTATTTGATGGAAGGGGAGCAACTGGTGGATACAAGGCTAGAGCTAGACCTCGGGGTGATCATATCAGATGACCTCAAGGTCAGTAAACAATGCAAGAAGGCAGTACTAAAAGCTAGAGGCATTCTGAGCTGCATATAAAGGGGCATCACAAGCAGGAGGCATTAAGTGATCATGCCTCTGTATTGATCTCTGGTAAGATCCCACCTGTAATACTGGGTCCAGTTATGGAGGCCACACCTCAGGAGAGAGAGAGAGATAGATAGATAGACTGGAGATGGTGCAGAGAAGAGCAACAAAGATGGTGCAGGGCTTGTACCAGAAACTGTAAGAAGCCAGATTCGGTGAACTCAAGCTATACTCCCTAGAGCAGCACAGGAATTGGGGGGACACGATAGAGACATTAAAATACCTTAAAGGCAACAACAAGGTACAGATGCAGAACCTCTATCAGGTTAAAGACTACAAGACAAGAGAGCATGACCTTCACCTCAAGGGAGGTAGGTTCAGGAGAATGGCCCCTACACACTATTGGGGAATAGGGACCGTGAAATGTGTGTACCCAGCCTGTGCCCCCATGGACAGGTGCACTGTACCGGCATTCACAAATGCTGGCCACCTGTCCATGGCCCCTCCCGCCGGTGCACAGGTCCACGCAGGGCAGGTGCGGATGTAGGTGTGGACCTAGCCCAGCATCCAATCAGATGCCTGGCATGGGTCTGACAGTGGATCCCATGCACAGCGGGGTGTGTGTTGACAGCATGCCCTGTGGATGTCTGAGGGCTGGGGGATGCAGCAGGTGGCAGAGGAGCAATGTCGCTGGCCCTTGCCATTGGCACTGATGCAGTTCTGTGAGATGGGGATGGGGGGGAATGCCTGCTGACAGGGTTTGGGGGACACATCCTCTGGTAGTGGAGAGGGGTGTTAGCATGTGGCTCCATTGGGGTGGGGGGCAGCCTTGACCCAGTGTCCTTGTGAAGGGTGGGACAGCATGGGGGCATCGGGGTGTGCCACACCCACTACTGCCTGACAGATGGTGTCAGATGGCTGAGACCTGTGACCCTGGTGGTTTGGTGGGATACTCACCCTGCCCAGTGGGGTGTGCATGGGGCATGTAGGGGGTTTATGGCTGGGTCTCTCTGGCATACCTGGTGACCCACTATGCACCCCCCAAGGCCAGCACTAAGTGACTTAGTGCATGATGCGTAGTGCCAGCCGGCCCCTCACTCACCCCCGGCACATGGGTCAGCATGAGGCTGGGGGACTGGCTGCGTAGGTACTCTATGTGCCCCCCCTTCGTGCATCCTGCACGGGGGACACAGTTGATGCGGGGTTGCCACTTGCCCCAGATATGTGCGCATAGTCACTCCACACCATTCAAGCATAGGGCACAATATGATGAAATGTAGCATGTTACTGAACCGTGGAATAGCGTGCTGGAGGGGGTAATGGGGGGAAAAGATGGTGGGGGAATTCAAGTGTGCATGGGACTGGCATTGCGGCATACTCAAGCATGCAGCTAAGTAGGGGGAAAAACAAGGGCAGACTTGATGGATCATAAGGTCCACATCTGCTGACAACTTCTATTTTTCTATGTTTCTATGTATGGTCTCCGCTTAGGTGGCTACCTGGTTACTGAAACCCTGATCTTGTTTGAGGCAGCTTGCTTGTATTTGAGGCTGGTAGTATAGCCTATAGGTTAGAGTAACAAGCTGTGAATGAGCTTGGTACAGCCAGCAGACAAGGATTTGATTCCACAACCTCCATTTGTAATACTGTGTGACTCTGAACAAGTCACTTAACCTCCCCAGTGCTTCTAGGTTACCCTGAAAACAGGCTCTTGTGCCTAGTGGGCCTACCCAGTTACTCAAAGACTAAAAAATAAAATAAATTATAGCTGCTCCTCTGCCTTTCACATTGGAATTGTCTTACCTTATTTGTATCTACTACTTATATTTTGCTTGCTGTACGCTTTTAGTATTCTCGCATCAGTAAATATTTGCCTCAGTATATTTTATATATTGAGGGATTACCCACTTTGCTGTATACAACTCCTTTGTTGCTCATTTTTGCTGCAAATTGTTTAGGTATTTTATGGCTGTGTAGATAACATTTTAAACCTCCTGTTTTTCCTGTTTCCCCTTCACACAGGAGCAACTGGAAAAGCCAATCAAGGCTCTTGTTTTCTTATCTGGTAAAATATGTTCTAAATTTTTTATTTTTTATTTTTTCATTTATTTCGGTTTCAGAATTACAACCTTTGAGCCAAGGAGGCTCTTTCACAAAGGCTTCATGTCATGGACATAAACAGAATACAAAACAGAAAAACTTGCAATGGCAATAATAGGGTAGGTAGTTGTGATTAAACCTGTTGGTCATATAAAAAAACAAACAGAAAAACATATACAGATTTGTATACAAGCAGAATGTGTAACTTAACAACAGAACAGTAGACACAGATAAATCAAAACCAGTTGCTAAGTGCAGAGAAGTCAATTGCTATAAGTGCTGAAGGTTGGAGACATAGCAGCCAAAAGTGGCTTTGCTATGGCAGATTCCAAAGGGGCGTGAAGAAGGAGAGGGAAAAGAGTGGGGTAGGGTATGAGGGGGTGGCAGTCAGGTTTAGCTGTGAATATGGCATAGGGTGAGGGATTGAGAAGGGTAGCAGGAGAGGGTCACCAAGTCAAGAGTCAAAACCTGTACTTGAGGGGTGGAGAAGACTGGTTTGGGGTGGATGGGAATAGGGGATGCCTTGGAGAAGAGGGATGCGAAGAGGCCAGGGTCAGTTGCCAAGCATAGCAGTTGTTGGTGCCAGCCAGGTGGTGACGTGGGCTTTCTTAAATGGGCAAGTGGTTTCATTTTGTAGGACAGTGGAGGTTGGTCATTCAACCATTGTGGGCTATGATGAGAGATGGAGCAGCTGAGCCAGGAGGTTCTTTTAAACGGTACATGCAGTAGGCCCTTCACTGAACTTCTCGTGTTTTTGTAAGTTGGGTTGTGTTGGAATAGTTTAGTGGAAGAGTCAGGTGTTTGTCCTAGTAGGGCTTTTTCCCCAAGTAGGCAGACTTGGTATTTAGTCCTTAGGGTAAGGAAACAACCCTGTTCATGAATATGGGCTGCAAGTATGAGTGTGATGATCAGCCCTCAATACGACCTGGCAGGCTTTATTGAGGAGAAGTTTACACGTTTGAGCGAGGTCTCAGTGGCTACACTATATATGACTAGGCCATAGCCAATAATTGACAAAATGGAGCTCTGAGTGATGAGTTTGAGGACCTCTGGGTCATCACTTTTCTGTGCCGGTTTAGGATCCCAAGTTTGATGTTAGCAGATTTTATGGCGTGATCTATATGGGAAGCAAGGAGAAGAGTCATTAATGTGGATACCAAGATATTTGAAGCTGGAGACCTGATCTAGGATGTCACCTTTATGACTTAGGATGATAAGGGGGTGGGCAATCTTTTTGGACTGCTAGGACGAGAAGTGCATAGATTTAGTTTTTTTATAATTTAATAGGGGCCTGTTATGCGAGAACCAGGCCTCGAGTTTTGAGAAGCTGTCTTGAAGAGCATTATTTATATCTTGCAGGTGGTGACCAGGGACAGATATCACTGCATCATCTGCACAGTGCAGCATTTTGGTAGGGCAAGCACTAGGGAGAGAATTGATAAAGAGGCTGAAGAGCAGAGGCCCTAGGATTGATCCATGGGGAACCTCTGAGGTTTAGATGTAACTCCCTTTATCCTAACATGCTGATTCCTATTAGAAAGGTAACTTGAAAACCAAGAGACTGTGTTATCAGACAGGCCAAGGGTGGAAAGATTATCAAGTAAGATTTTGTGATTGACACTGTTGAATGCTTTGGTCAGGTCTATAAAATAGACTTCACTGTTATACCAGAGTCCAGGGTGTCATAGAAATGGGAAGTGAAGTCTATGAGTGCTGTGATAGTACTGTGGTCTTTGCAGAACCCATGCTGTTGTGGATAGAGTATTTTGTAGTTGTGCAGGTATTCTGTGAGCTGGTCTGACACCAATCTCTCCAGGGCCTTGGAAAGGGGAGATAAAATAGAGATTGGGCGATAGTTACCAAGGCTAGTTCTGTCACCATTTTTGAAGAATGGGTGTGACTAGGGCAGTTTTACATTTATCTGGGAATATGCCAGTCCTAAGGGAAATGTTGAAAAGTTTAGTTAGAGGGTAAGCAAGTTCTTCCAGTGAAAGGGCAAGCAACTTCATATCAATAGAGCCACTGCCCATTCTAGTTTTGCCTGAGTCTCTTCTTACATATTTGATGGTTTCAGACCGTGAGACCTGCCTGAAGTTGAAGAGGATTGTAGGAGGTTTAGGTATATGAGATGTTGGGACTGGAGGGTGACCTGTTAAGATTGGGGTCTAGGTAGTCTGAAAGTAGTACAGAGCCTAGGTCCATAAAAGCTTAATTAAAGGCATTTGCAAGGTCTTTGGGATGTTGCACTGGACCTGAAGAAGTAACAATTAGATTGCGGTGCTCTCAACTCCCTCCTGTAAGTGTTTTAATGTTATCCCAGAAGTCTCTTCTTTCCCCAGATCTGACTTAATTGCTCTCTGTAATACGTGGCATGGGAGTTCCTAATTAGCCTGGTACATTTATTCCTTGCAGACTTGTAAGCAGTGAAGTCAGCCTGTTTACTGGTAGCCCTCGCTATATGCCAGAGGTTTCCCTTCCTTTCATTTGCTCAAGTAGGGGGCTGCTGAGCCATGGGTTAATGGCTCCCTTAATTTTGGACGTTTTTACAGGTGCAAATGGGTCCCATGCTCTGTTAAAGACTGTGGTTAAGTAGTCAAGGGCTTTATTAGTGTCAGTGCAATCATCTGGGGGTCCAGTCAGCAACCTTTAGGAACCTTTTAAAGAGGTGCAGGAGCCCTTTTCTCAGGGATCGGTTCTTGATGTGTAGAGGGGTGTCTTTTGGGCACTTGGTAGTCCAGGAACAAATTGTTGGTGAGTGGTCACTCAAGGTATCTGGGAGGACCAAGATGTATTTGATATGCTCTGGGTATGTTGCTAGGAGCTAGTCTATTAGGGTGCTAGTCTCTGTATGTTAGTTCATTCTGGTTGTCTGTTTGATCATCTGCTTGAGGTATAGACTGTATATTTTATCCCGTACAGCTGCCATATCATTTGCTAACCAGTTTGTGTTAAAGTCTCCCAAGATTACCTGTCCTCAATCCTGTTTAGCCTTGCTGATCTGATCATAAAAAAGGTCAAGCCCTATAGCTTGCTTTCTAGGGGGAATGTACACTGTTGTTACTAGCAACATTTTGTATTTCTCTCTGATAGAGTTTAATAGATAATATTTGCTTCTTTTGTGTTGGTGTTAAATATGCCTTGTCCTTTGATGTTACTACTCAGGTAGATGAGGCATCCCCCGTTTGGCCAGTCTACCTAGGCAGAAGATGGTATATCCCTTGAGAAATGGCACTATCCAGGACTTTGGGCGAGAGCCAAGATTCCATTATTGAGATAATGTCTGACTTGTGCTGTGATACCCAGACCTGGAGTTTGGGTAGTTTGGGTAATAGACTACCAATATTTATTGAGGTGATTTTGATAAATCCATGGAGTGTTGGTTTGGGGGAGGTGACAGGGCTGGGTTAGGGCAGATGTTCTCAGACAAGAGCAGCAGACTGAGGATTATCCTTAGGACATAGGGTCTCCACCATAACCTCAGGGCACGAGTGTGTCTATGGCATAAAATAAATATGGCTTTAGGCCGCAGTTTAAAGAACTTTTATAAAGAGGTGCTTTGGGAGAAGACTCTACCACAGTCATATTATTAGGCCTCCATCTTGGTATTGCCCAAACTTAGGAAAGACACAGCCTTTTGCACCTCGTATCATCCAATTTCTCTGCTTAACTGTGACCTCAGTATTGTGGCTAAGATACTGATAGTTCATCTTGAAATACTCTTCAGATCCTTGGTACACCATGTCCAGACCAACTTTCTGCAAGGATGCTATTCCTATCATAATATGTGACTTATGCTGAATATAATCCATGAGAAATCTTAGCACCTTGGGACTGCATCTGTGCTCAGCATGGATGCCAAGAAGGCCCTGAGCATGTGAAGTGTCCATATCTGTTTGAGATCCTGTACCCAAAGTGGAGACCAAGGAGGATGCTGGAACCTCCACAAGAAGACCCACAGGAGGGTGGCATGGGACCCACAGGGGAAGGGAAACAACCTGGTGGGGGACTCATTGTTAGGAGGGTAGAACTGGGAGAGGGAGGTAAGTGCATGCTTGGTGCCATGGCTTGGAGGACAGGAGCAAGCCTCAGGATCAAAGATGAGCAGCTGCACGGGAGAGGAGCTTGATGTCATTGTCCACCTAGGGACAAATTACCTGGATGGTAAAGGATCAGAGCAGTGCAGAAAGAGTTTGTGGAGTTGGGGGGGGTCTTAGACAAGTAGCACACACAGTAACCTTCTCGAGCTGCCTGCCTGTCTATGGCATGGGTGAGGCTAGGTTGCTCCACACCGTGGCATTCAATCAGTGGTTGAAAAACTGGTGCAGAGCTCAGGGTTTGGCTTCACTGGGGATTGGGGTCCACCTGGAGTGATGCAGGCCTATACTGGCATGATGGTCTGCATCTGACCAGGAGGTGAACCAGGATCCTAGGTGATAGGTTTAAATGCTTCATTGGCAAGAATTTAAACCAGCCAAGGGAGGCACTAGAAAGTAGCAGGGAATCCTGCCACCAAAAAATCAAGGTAGCTAGTGAGGTAAACACCAAGATAGAGAATTGATAGGAGAAGGGCAGGGGTAAATGGAGAAAATTAGAAAAAGGCAATAAGGACAGGGATGGGGCAAAAGGGATAAGGCCATCAAGAAATATATGTTAATGAGTACCAATGCCCATAGTCTGTGCAACAAGCTCCTGAACTGGTGGCCTTGATGGAAGAGGAATGCCTGGATATTGTGGCAATCACAGAAACATGGTACACAGAGAACCATGACTGGGATGTTAACATACCAGGGTACACAACCTACAGGAGGGGCAGGTAGAGTAGAAGAGGGAGGAGTAGCTCTCTTGTAAGGGAAGGGATAAAAGCAATGGAACAAATTGTAAACAGGGAGGAGAGGAGGCACTGTGTGTCTCCTTAGAGACTGGAAATGGCACCACAATCTGCACAGGTGTTGTATACAGACCCCCATTTAAGGGGGAGGAAATGGACAAGGATATGATAGAAGGCATTCTTAAGATGGCAGAGAAAGGGGAGATATTGTTGATGGGGGACCTGAATATGCCAGATGTTAACTGAAGCACCTTTGCTGCAGCCACATCCAAGAGCAGGGCCATTCTCGATGCCCTACGGGGGGTATGCCTCAGACAGCTAGTGTTGGAACCCTCTCAGGACGGAGCAGTCTTAGACCTTGTACTCTCAAATGGGGACAGTGAGAAGATCTCAGATCTAGAAGTGGGTAGCCATCTGGGAACAACTGACCACCAAACAGTGTGGTCCATGATAAACTCAGCTGTAGAGTCAGGAGGGCTGACTTTAGCAAAATGGGATAGTGCCTTAGAAAAGCACTAGCAAACAGGCAAGAAGGAGGGATGCAGCAACAATGGAAAAACATCAAAACTGCCATCACAGAGGCAAAAAGCCTTTGTGTGAAGCAAATAAACAAATCAAAACAAACAAAAAGCCACTATGGTTCTCAAAAGAGAAAGCAGGGTAGGTTAGGGAGAAAAAGACAGCATTTAGGAAGTATAAGGAAACACAGAAGGAGCAGGACAGAGAACTGTATCAGTTAAGGCAGAAGGAAGCAGGAAAGGCAGTCAGAATAGCAAAGGCCCAAACTGAGGAAAAGATAGCCAACTCAGTTAAGAAGGGGGATAAAACCTTTTATAGGTACATTAGGGAGCGAAGAAAGACAAAGGGAGGGCTAGTGAGGCTGAATAAAATGGATGGTGGGTGGGCAGAGGGACAATGAAAAAGCAGGGATACTGAATGAATACTTCTGCTCAGTATTCAGAAAAGAGGAGGAGGAGGGGGAGATACCTAATCCAATTAATAGAAGCACTCTGGTTGGGGGGCGATCTCAGTCCTTTCACAGAAAAAAGGGTTCTGAAAGAACTCCTAAAATTGAAGGTTGACAAAGCAATGGAGCCTGACAGCATTCACCCTAGAATTCTAAAAGAATTAAGGTGAGAACTAGTGACACCACTGACTACGCCTTTTAACAAATCATGGAAGGATGGTGTCATACCTGAGGACTGGAGGAGGGCGGATATGATTCCCCTTCACAAAAGTAGGAGCAAGACAGAGACAGGAAACTACAAACCTGTTAGTTTGACCTCAGTAGTAGGGAAATGACAGAATCACTTCTGAAGGAAAGAATTATTGAGTATCTAGAAGCCAGTGGGGCACAGATCCAAGGCAGCATTGATTCACAGTGGGAAGGTCATGTCAGATGAATCTAATCAATTTCTTCGGGTTGGGCGACCAAAGTAGTAGACTAGGAAGTTCTGTGACATGGCCTACCTAGAAATTAGCAAGGCATTTGACACAGTCCCACACAATAGATAAATAAACAAATTAGCCAGCCTGGGAGTGGGTCCCAGGGTTGTATCCTGGGTACATTGGCTGGACAACAGGACACAGAAGGTAATAGTAACCGGGTCCACTCTGAAGAAACAGGGTTACTAGTGGGGTACCACATGGTTCAGTATGGTTCAGTCCTTTTAATGTTTTTATAAGTGACATTAAAGAGGGACTGGAAGGAAAATATGCCTCTTTGCAGATAACACAAAGGTCTGCAACAGGGTTGATACACAAGGGGCATGGAAAGGATGAATGGACTTGGCAAGTTGGAGAATGGTCAGAAGTATGGCAGCTTGATTCAATGCAAAGAAGTGCAAAATAATGCACATGGGAAAACAAAACCCAGGGAAGAGTACACAAAGTGGGGGGGAAATAAATAAGAATCAGATGATCTTAATGTCGTTAAGTAAGCAATGTGAGAAGACAGTAGGAGGGCTGAGGGCATACTGGGATGTATAGGGATGCATCACCAGCAGAAAACAGGAAGTTGCTATCCCTCTGCACAGACAGTTGGTGAGACCCCATCTGAGTATCATGCTCAGTTCTGGAGACCCCATCTCCACAAGGGCATAGACAGGATGGAGGCAGTCCAGAGGAGGGAAACTAAAATGGTGCAGGGTCTGCAAGAGAAGCCTATATGAGGAGATACTAAAGGAGCTTAATATATACTCTTGAAGAAAAGAGGGACAGGGGACATGATAGAAACTTAAGTACCTCGGTGGAATCAGCATCTTTAGAAAAGAGATGTGCAAGAACCGGGGACGAATTTGAAGATGGGGTGGGGTTCAGGGCAATGTGAGGAAGTATTTTTCACAGAGAGGGTGGTGGATGCATGAAACCACCTTCCTGAGGAGGTTGTGGGATCTAAAACTGTGGAGAATTCAAGAATGCATAGGACAGACACAAGACAATTCTTGTGGGGGGTAGGAAGAAATAGGCCGTTGGTTAACTAGGATCTGCAGCTTATCCATTAGGTTGGGAAATGGGCAGACTAGGTGGGCCAAGTGGTCCTTATCTGCTGTCAAAATCTATTTCTCTATGTTTCTAACATGAGTCAGTTTGGTCTGCATGACACAAACAGTATATAACTTGAGTCAAGTTGTTATTTAACTCTCCCGCATCACAGGTTTTGGTAAATTGGGATCTCTCAGAGGAACTGCCGCTTAGTAGAGGCACAACACAGGGTTGTCCCCTCTCCCCAATTTTGCTTTCCCTGGTAGTCAAACCCCTGGATATATATATCAGGCAGTGCCCCAAAACTAAAGGAATCTAAGATGCCAGAGGGAAGTCCCATAAGATTTTGTTATATACTGACATGTAAATAGAAGGTGGCTTAAGTGCCCAGATTTCAAATTCTATTATCTTGCAGCCCAGCTGAGAACAGAATGTAGAAGAATAGTAAAAGTGGACAGAGACAATGACCTGGGTAGTCTTGGAGAAGGAACCCAATGGCCCCAACCAGCTGCATATCTGGGTTTGCAGGGTTTACAGCCTGCAGATGTTTACTACGAATAACATATTGATGCCCTATACACTGGAAGCAAGGGGGATAATCAGGAAGGGATGTTGGGGGCAGGAAGATACCATCATCCTGATACTACTTAATGCTAACCCAGAATTCCTCCTGCGACTTTAAAACCCTTAGTTTGCAGCTTGGAGTGAGAGGGATATATGCTGCATGGGTGATCATTGATTACAGCAGCAGTTACAGCCTTTCATCAATGTAGTAGAAGATGGGATCTGTTCAAATACTTAAAAGAGAGGGACTGTGTTACTAAAACCAAGCCATCAATCCCAGAAGATTTTCCCTGTATGATGGGGTTGGACTAGGCCAAAACCTCTGATAGCTGAAGCCTATAAAACAGTGAAGTGTACAGATTATTCAGAAAAGGTGAAACTACAGTGGGAAAGGGACTTCCAAATGTAAATAACTGAAGAGGGATGGGCAACAATTTGCGAAAGTCATTTAGAATTGCTGATATGCATTAAATTCAAAGAAATGCAATATAAATATGAGAATAAATTACATACAGTATGTGCCTGCCATTGTTTTTCAATTTCCAAAATGTTTCACCCTCATTTGTAGTACATGTCAACAAAGAGTGGGGGACTACATTCATTACTTTTGGGGCTGAACAAAGTTGTTATGGGGTGATAACACCACCTTTCATAGCTTCTTGTTGGAACTGCACAGAAGTGAAGAGACAACAGACAAGTGGTGTCCAGCAGCAAATATATTTTATTTCTGGTATATAAAGCAGGCTTATAATCATCAGTGTAGTCACCGGGAGAATATTTCCAATCTTTCTTACCTACGTAGACAGCTAGTCTCATCTCTTTTCAGAGAAAATGTGCAATGCAAAGGGTCTTATACCCTGATGATCACTATGACAACAGCTAAAAAGATATATGAAAATTCTATAATTGGACAATGGCAAATAGCCTGACTCCTAACTAGTCTGGGAAAGCTTTCTGAGCTAGCATAAACAGATAAATGAAACAGTGGAATCTTGTATTTCTGTAAAGGACACTTGTGGTTACAGTTCTGCATAAGCACTAAAGATGGCAGTATTGCCTAGCTAATAATTATACAAATATATGTATTATAGTGGCATGGTAGTGCCACTATAGTTAGGGTTGAGGAGCCATTTACATGTTAAACCCCCAAAATTTTGCACCTTAATAACTTTTTAACCATTTGACGGATTTGTCAGAAATTTGGAATACATGATCAAGACCCATATGCCCTGGGATCTGCCAAGTGTTGTACCAGTCACATATACGGCTGCGGAGTTATTAAGCATGATCTGCGCATGCGTTTACGCTTTTCTGGAATTTTACTGTCATCTCTACAGGTTGCACAGTTTGCTTGACTGGTCCGAAATCTTCAGGGAACGTGCAGCCAGGGTCCCCGATGTGCCTTTTGAAGATTTCGTGAAAAAATATTAAACGGTTCAAAAGTTATTCAAAAAACAAGTTCCCATTATAAGTCAATGGGAAATGTTAACAAAAAGTTCGACAGTGTCGCAACGGCAGTTTTTACTTTCACAAATGGCCCTTTTACTGTCGCAAATCCTCCATTTTGTTTTCAGTTAGTGATCAGAAAAATGCTTGGCATTTAAAATTGGGACCCTCAAGCAACCTAATTATTTTTGTATTCACCTAGTCGGACCCTGAGGATGCTAGTCATGTCTTTATTTTGGGTTAAAACACCCCAGAAATATGTTTTTCCAATTTCTGGAAAAAGTACTTTCACAAAGTACTGTCGCACTTGCGAAAGCAATTCTTTGGCACCCTGCTGCAAAAGAACGGTTTGGTGTTTTGATGTGAAATTTGGAGGGAACGCAGCCGACATCTCACAGATGTGCCTTTCAGTGTTTTTTTGAAAAAATATTACATGGCGACAAAGTTACAGCACTCCAAAGTTGACATTTTTTCCCCATAGGATAACATTATGGCGTCCGACGATTACAGGAATCCTTTACGCCTCTGCTACAAAATAACGGTTTGGTCTTTTGGGCTGAAATTTTGAGGAACACAGCCAACATGCCACACATGTGTCTTTTTGTTGTTTGGTGAAAAAATATTACAGGGAGCCAAAGTTATGACACTCCAAACTTCTCTTTTTTCCCCATAGGATAACATTATGGCGTTCGCCGCACCTTTCAGGGCCCGTATCTCGGAAACGGTGTGAGATATGGACTTTTTGAATGGTGGCTAAGTGCAAAACTAACCAGGAAAGTCATAAATCATACGACTTTTAAATTTGTTTTCTACATTGTACGGTTCCTGAGATATAAGCAATTTAGTATTCCAACTCCTCATTTTCTACTCCGTGAACCATTATCCATACATTCTTTGTACTCACTGTCTTTCTCTATGCAGCTTTTGAGGAAAACCAGCCTGTGCACTTACATTACTGTTACTATTACCGTTTTGCTTTGGTTCCTTTCCCATTTCACTCAACGTTCATGTCTATGCCACCACGCATTACCCTTTGCGCTTTCATTTGTGCTTGCTTTGTGTTGTTTTTAACATTTCTGTCTACACTACTGTTTCTCTTTCTGTTTCCCTTTGTGTCACCATGTGCGTTACCATTACATTCACTATTTCTTGTTATCATTCTCAAAAAGAAGGGAAATTAGAGGCAAAAAACTCAGTTTAATGCAATAGTTAGGGTTTTTCCACACAGACAAAAGTGAGGAAATTCGGTGTTAGGGTTGAAATCTCCCCTTGGACCCCGCCCACACCCCAACCGGCATCGGGGTGCACATTAGGGTTATCAGTCCTAACTCTCACCCATTCTCCTACACCTCTGCTTCTTTACACATGTGATGGGGTGAGAGTTAGGGCCGATAACCTAATGCTCACCCGATGCCAGTTAGGGTGTGGCCAGAAGTCAAAGGCTCCAACTAACAAATTCTCACTTTTGTTGTTGTTGAACAACCCTAACTAATGCATTAAATGGAGTTTTTGCCTCTAATATATATATATATATATATATATATATATATATATATATATATATATATATATATATATATATATATATATGTATATATATATATATATGTGTATATATATATATTTATATGTGTATATATATGTGTATATATATGTGTATATATGTGTATATATGTGTATATATGTGTATATATGTGTATATATGTATATATGTGTATATATGTGTATATATGTTATATATGTGTGTATATATATATATATATATATATATATATATATATATATGTGTATATGTATATATATATATATATATGTGTATATATATGTGTTTATATATATATATATATGTGTGTATATAATGTGTATATATATATATATGTGTATAATATGTGTATATATATATATATATAGTGTAATATATTATATGTATATATATATATATGTGTATATATGTGTGTGTGTATATGTGTGTATATGTATATGTGTATATGTATGTATACAAGCATCTACCAGTGTTACAATAAGAATGCAGCAAATCATTATGATTCTTAGCAAAAGTACAGTAGAACTCAGATCCTGACACTTATGCTTGTATGATAAGTGTCAGTGCCCTAAGATTAAAATATATACATATAAGCACTACTGTCTGCGAGGTAGGGGGCCAATCAGGGGTGTTGGTTCATGGATAATATTCCCCCCCATGCCCAGGTAGATGGTGAGATGGAGCTAAAAAGGTTGTTTACAAGCCTGATGTATGAGCCTTGTAAAGGAATTTGAGTTGTTCTCGATGTAGTCTTAGGGTACATTGCAGGCAGCAAAGAGTAAAATGATAAAAATAATCAGAAATGCTTGAATGACAACAAAAACTTTAAATGTGAGTTCTAACCAGGTATTACCTAAGGCAGTGCTTAAATCAGCTTCCATGAATATTTTCAACCTCCTTAAGAAGGCTGATGCATTCTAATGCTGGGTTACTCAGCACCGACTGGACATTGTCGCACTCATCAAAACCTGGTTATCCAACTCCACCCCTGACTCCTTCATCTCCCTCCCTGGTTACACCCTTTTCAGGGAAGATCGGGTGGGTAAGCGTGGAGGTGGTTGTGCTGTTTACATGCGTGACTCCCTCCTTGGACATGCACTTCCACCATCCAAGCTTGATAACAGGGCACAAGCCCTCATGCTAAAAATCTCCCCCAACAATGGTAATGGCTCACTCTTTCTCACTGTTGCCTATATTCCCTCCAGAAAGCAAGACCTCGCAATTTAGATTCTTGATGACTACCTCTCTGGCCTACCACCCAAAATGGCCCAGATAATTGTTGGTGACCTGAATATCAACTGTCTCTCTGCCACGACCTCCCAAACCAGAGATATCTTTGCCACCCTTCACATATCTCAGCTTGTCACCACCCCAACTAGATTCAACCCCTCTAGTGGCACCAGCACCCTCCTGGTCATCACCACTACCAACTGCCCCCAGAGGGTGCTTGATATCAGTGTACTTCCTGACTCACTTAGTGACCACTCCCTGGTCATATTCTCTTGGTCTACTACCAACAGCAAGCATGCACCACAAACCACCCAGCAAAGTCGCCTACTCCCAGGCTGCCTGCGTCACCTCAAACTGTACCTGTCACAACTGGATTGGCCCCCAATCAGGCTTACACCACCCACAGATGGGGCATTGGGTCTTTTCACTTGTACTTTTAACGCTGCCTGTGACATTTATGCCCACTTTGCTAGAAATTGCACCAAAAAGCAAAGCACGCCCTGGGTTACCCCCTCCTTCCTTCACAAACTTAAAATGAGAGACAACCTATGGCACATTGCCATGGAATCTGGCAAGCCAGCTGATAGGCAAGCATACAACGCTGAGTGCAATAACTGTACTTGGGCCATTCGACAGGCCAAAGCCCAGTACTACAAATTCGCCCTTGTCGCCTCCTGGGGGTCGGCTAGGTACTTTTGGGATAATATAAAAGAGCTGAATGTGAAATTCCGATCCCAACCCCCATCTCAACTCTCCTTTAATGGAACTGTCTGCTCTGACCCCCTTGGCAGAGCAGACTGCCAAAACCACACTTTCTCAGACCTGAGTTCAGTCCTGTCAGTAACTTCTTTGACCCCATCCCAGTAGCACCCCTGCTCACTCTCCAGAGACCTCCTTTCTATCTACGTACCATCTCCCCGCTGGAGGCTAGACCCCTTCTGCAAAAGCTGTTAGTAGTAACAATCCCGGCACCGACCTACTGGACACTAGGCTACTTCGTCTGATGTTGGATGCTATCCTGGTCCCACTTACTGATCTATTCAACTACTCTCTGTGCCTGGGTCAGATCCCAGCACATGAAAAACACCATCATCACTCCCCATCCTAAAGAGTGGTGATTGAGCGACCCTGGGTAACTATCAACCTATCTCCATCCTCCCCCACTCTCTAAGGCCCTTGAAAAAGTAGTTGTCAAACAGCTCATCGAATACCTGGCCATGAACAATATCCTGTGCCCTGAACAGTGTGGCTTTCATGCAGGTCATAGCACCACAACTGCGCTACTTGAATTCTACAACTTTCTGCACTCTGCTCTTGATGCCAGAGTTCTGCTGGTGCCGTGTTCATTGACTTTTCCAAGGCCTTTGACATGGTTTGCCATCCCCTCCTGCTTGACCCCCTCAGATGCCTTGGCTTCTCCCTAGTCCCCCTTGCATGGTTCACCAGCTACCTCTCTGCCAGAACTCAGTGTGTAAAAATCAATAGCATCCTATCTGACACATGACCTGTCAGCTCTGAGGTTCCCCAGGGCTCCATTTTAGGCCCTCTCCTCTTCGGTCTGTACCTCAACTCCCTCCTCGCCTGCCCAAGTAAGATCCTCTTCCACATGGATGATGCTGTGCTCTTTGCCTCTGATTTCAACTCCAACACACTCAGGCCACCTCCAACAAGCTTTTGATAAAGCTGAGCATTGGTTCAAATCATGAAGGCTAGTCTTGAACCTAAAAGACCAAAGCTATGCTCTTCTTGCATCGCCAAAGCAAAGCCAGTAGTGCCACTCTCGTGATACTGCCTAGCACACTAAACTCCATTGAGCAGGTTTCCTCCTACAAGTATCTGGGCATTACCTTTGATTCGGCACTCTCCTTCCACTCCTGTATCAATGCCCTCTCTGCTGCCACCAATGTCAGGATTGGACTGTTATACCACCACGGGGACTGCCTACCACAAGAGGCTCTTAGATTGGTAATCACTACTCTGTCCTGTCACTAATCGACTACGGGCTGCCCATTTATACTGCAGCTGACAACACTGTGCTTGCAAGAATCCAGCTCTCTATAAAGAAGGCTTACAGGCTAATGCTGGGAGCCCCTAGGTGTGCCTATATGTACCTGCTGTACTCCACCACCAACTTGCTCAACCTTGAAAAAAGACTCCACTTCCCTACTTGCCTTCTTGTAAAAAAGACCCTGCTAGGGCTCCCCACCCGGGGTCACCACCTCCCTGCAGCATGCCACCCCCCCAGTCTCCACACGCAGCACTGTCAAAATCTTCCTTATTGCCCCCAGGGTACAGACCTCTATGGCCCAGAGATCCTTTTGCTATTGGGCTCCCTCCTGGTTCATTTCCCTCCCAGCCAGCATAGCTGATTCCACTAAGCTTGGTCCTTTCAAGGTCTCCCTCAGAAGCCATCTGACAAGCACTCGCTGCTGCAACTGCACATAATCCCCCACCTGCCCCTTACCCTCACCCCTAGGCTTGGGTTGCCCTGTCTACTTTTGCTGTATATGCCTGGGGTCTCAGGCAACATCTAGTGACTAACAGAACAAAATATCTCTGGTTGCTACCTGATGTGGTACTTGTGTACCCATATTATGACTTCTGTGATCTACCTATTACCAAGCTTGTACCATCAGTGAATTCCTGTAACACCAGTTGCTTTTTTAATCTAAGTGCTATGTACTGTACTGTTTTGTTTGCTGTGATGTATTGCTCTCTTGACAAGGTGCCTTTGTAAATGAGTCTTTGACTTAAAGGTCTGTAAACTGATGATCTAATAAATAAAATAAATAAAATCACCAGTATGAATAAGATCATTAAGAGCATCAGTAGCTTTGGATATATTATTGCTAATGTAAATTAAATGTGTATCTTTTCTAGCTAAAAGAAACTTCAAGGAAAGTATAAAAGGATCAATATGGACATTAAAAATAGGCAAATATTGAGACAGGGCAAGCAAGTATTGGGGATCAGAATCAATAACGTCTGGTTCAGGGAGAGGAACAGGAATGATCACAGTGTGACTAATAAAAGTTTTCTGATAAGGAGTAAAACAAAAGTTATGTTTAGTAATCTGACATGACTTATCACCATAGGCAAAAGATTGATAGTTAGTTACGATGCAGTATTGGCCATCAGAAGTATAGGTAACTCTCTGGGTTGGCACCCACCATCACTGTAGATATACTGGACAGGTAAAGGACTGGTTGGTGAGCTGTGTAGTGAAGCAATGTACCTCTTCAAGGTAGCTTCAGGAGGGACCTGTTTTGGTGGCTTGCGCTGAAGATGCAGCTTCTGGAGACTGGATGTCATCATCCGGATCAACATCAGTAAGATTGGATGGCAATTCTTTACCCAACATCAGTGCCCAGTCAAGGTGTTCTGGAGCATATCTGCAGACAGGTTTCATAATATCAAAATGTCACAGCAGCACAGGAAATAGTAGCTTTTCTTTTACGACAGTTTGTATGGGGTGCCACCAAGCTTGGAGGAATGAATGATAAACCTGTTTGGAGGGTAATTCAGTTCTTCCTCGGTAGATGTCATCAGCAAGGTGGCCTATGGGTGTATTCAAGCTAATTTATCAAATACAGCTATAGCAGGATCAAAACATGGTAAAGACACAGTGAAGGTCACAAACATGTTTTCCTTAATGGAACAAGTTTTAATAAAATAGCAAGGAGCTTGATTAGGATACTTAGAAACACATCCAATATTTCTAACAGTTGACATAGAAATGTTCAGATACTTTGTTACACAAACAGAGAAACAACCAGTAGTTTTGCCATGTGGGCAATACCATTTACCCAATCTAAGATCATGAATAACATCTGGAATTTTGCTTGTTTCCAAATCCCTGAAGAGACTGTTAACAGTAGAGATAACATAAGAGCCATAGGCAGAGCATAACATTTCATGGCCAATATATTGTTTCTCCGCCTCATGGTTATTCTGGAAAATAAGTTCATTAAGTTTATGTTTAGTATCATTGAAGCCTTTGGCAATTTCCTACATATTGTAAACAGTGAAACGTTCCTCATTACTGAGAGAATTTACATCATGCAAAATAGGGGGCAAAACATCATTATCGATAGCTTGTTGTAATTTAAGGGTTTGTGCCTTAATGGCAGCAATATCTGCTCAGTTCAAATGGACATACCTGAGCCAAGAGGCCAGTTATGGTGCTGGCTGCTCGGTGATGCCTGAGACAGATCCGTCCACACCAGCTATATGGTTGCATCCTGCTTGGTGCATGGATGAGGTTTAGTTTTAACATAGTTCCTAGGAGGCGGGTCTGACAACTCCTAAGTGATCAGTGGTGTGTGGTCCACTGATAGGGTCGATAGTACGTGTTTGATAAGCAGCAACAATATCAGCAAGCATCATACTGTAAAATTTAGAGGTATTAGTTGCATGGCAAAAGCCAATTTCAGCCATATTTCCATGTGTGAGATTGAAAATAACTGGGATGTGCATAAATTTATGCGTTATTAATAAGGGCTTATGGTAGTGATGTGGCAGTCAAACCACTAGGAGGACCTTCCTCCTTGAGAGGGCAGTTAATCAGTTCTTCTTGACTTGGTGGGACTACAGAAATATAAAGAGCTTCAGTAGCTACATAGTTATGAAGACAGTAAGAGCGTGCCTCCTCTGGAGAGAGGCAGTCACACCGGACAAGATCTATAGTAGCAGCATGATTATACTGACCAGTATGTATAGGAGAAGTCTGTCTAATAGAAAGAGTACCATTTTTATGGCTGCAGGGGGGCATAGCCCTGCACACGTATTGCTTTGAGAAAAGGACTACCTGCATAATTTCCTTCCAAACAACATGGTAGAGCCTTAAAATTAGTGTCATTCACTGAAGCCTCATTATTACGCTTCCTGTGTGTGTGTGCGTATATCAGCTGAAGAGCATTATTTTTCCTCTGGCTTGAAGTTAATTAAGCCCTCCTCAGTACTGCCTTTTTTTTGCAAGTTGAAACCTCCTCCATAGTGTTTTGTGGGACTTTCATGTAAGTTTCAGTGCTTAAGATGAGCACTCTCCAATACTGCCTTTTTTGGAATGTTGAAACCTCATCCATACTGCTTTATGGGGCTTTCTTCTGGCTTGAGAGAAGTTAAAGGAAAACTCCACCTGAAATCCAAGTCTTGTGCCTCTGCGATTTGTCAGAATTTGCTAAAAAACTATCCTGCACATTTTGAGTCACTCCATAGGGGACATCAATAAAGAAACCAAATACTAAGGATATCACATAAAGACAAATAATCACAAAGCCCACTTAGCCGATGGATGACCACAGCTGCAAAATGATTAGATTTGTCTACAAGCAGTCAAGCACTATCTTCTACACAAGGCACAAGCAGTTGAATGAAAAGTCCACACACACAGCTGCAAAATTATTAGATTTGTTTGCAAGCACTGTCTTCTACACAAGACACAAGAAATCAAATAAACACACACACACACACACACACACACACACACACAGCAGAACACAGTGGCAAAATGATTAGGTTTGTCTACAAGCACTGTTTTCTATGCAAGACACAAGCAATGGAATCAACACAGGAATGCCAATACAATTAATATAAATATGCATACCTCTCAACCTTTTGTCCCCCAAATGTGGAACATTGCCTGTCAGAATGTGGAACAAATGGGCAAAATGTGGAACACTTACTCAAATCTTTACCTAAGAAGCTCAAAACACTGTTAACATGTTGCATTTATGTTCAGAAAGTCTGTTATTAATTGAATATTATATTTTTTGCATCATTTACTATGGATTTTTGCTTTAAAATGTTGACTCTGAATGTGGAACAAGTCCTCACAATGTGGAACAGGGAGCTTTTGTGAAGCAAAATGAGGAACGTTCCTCGTAATGTGCTACAGTTGAGAGGTATGTAAATATGGACAACACACTGCAAAAAATTCAGAAAAAGAAAATCATAGTGCAAAAGTTTCCACTAAATATTGGGATGATCCATAACCAGGTACCCTCAAATATATATATATATATATATATATATATATATATATATATATATATATATATATATATATATATATATATATATATATATATATATATATATATATATATATATATATATATATATATATATATATATATATATATATATATATATATATATATATATATATATATATATATATATATTTGACAACACTTCCTCAGTTGATGACATCACTGGAGCTCACAAGTTTGTTTCCTCAGCTACTCATAATGGTGGTCATTCTTTGGATTTGATCTTCCTCCAGGAGATCGAGGCCTCCGATTTGGGGGTGGAACCTGTTGGTTGGTCCGACCACTACACCGTGAGGTTCAATTTCTGCAACCCCCTTTTTAGGTCTGCTCCTGTGGAGATGGTCAGTTTCTGCCCTTTATGGGATGTTGGCCCTGTAGACGTGGCAGCGGTAATTGACCTCTCGGAGTTCATTGATGCCAGCTCAGATCCAGAGCCATTGGTTCAGGCCTATAATAAGGCCATTTCCTCGGCTCTTGCCCTGATTGCTCCAGTCCGTGTTCGTCCCCTTCCACTTCACCCTTGGGCCCCTTGGTTTGATGGGTCTTTGAGGGAGTTGCAGAGGTTGGGATATAGGTTAGGACATCATTGGCAGAAATCCACCCTGAATGCCGACTGTCTTAATTTGTTGGAGCACTATCAGTTTCTACCAATCAGCGATCTCCGTAAGAAGGCAGAGTTCCTGTCCAGGAGATCACTGTCACTTGAATCGACTGGCTCAACTCTTCCAAACTGTGGACAAGTTGTGCAACCCAGCCTGTCTGCAGCTCCATCGAGTTTTTCACAAACTGAGTGTGATGAGATTGCTTTCGATGTTTTTGAATAAGGTGCCGACATCAGGTCGGAGATCTGTCTGACCCACTGTATGGGGGATGGTGTTGGTCGATGCCTGGTCACTACACCTCTTGTTTCCTTGAGTACCTTTGACCTGCCAGAGTTTGTCAATATTACGAGGATTTTCCAGGGGATGCACCATAAGTGCTGTAGTTTAGATCTGGGCCCAACTTCCCTGATCTTGGGTTGCGGTGACATCATCAGCCCGGTATTGGCACAGATTATCCAGTGCTCCTTGGAACTGGGTGAGCTTCCATGCTCCCTGAAGAAGGCAGTGGTGACACCCATTCTGAAGAAAGCTTCATTGGACCCGGATACTCTAGCCAATTACAGACCTATCTTGAACCTTCCTTTTGTGGGAAAGGTTATCAAGAAAGTAGTGGCAACTCAACTGGAGAACCATTTGACCATCCATATTATATACGGACCTCTCCAGTCTGGTTTTCATAAGCGGCATGGCACTGAGACTGCTCTGGTTTGGGTGCTCTATTATCTCCTGATGGTGAGAAATCAGAGAACCCATTCCATCTTGGTACTCCTTGATCTGTCTTCAGCTTTTGACACTGTAGACCATGGGGTAATGCTCAAGCACCTGAGGTCCATCTGTGGCCTGACTGGTACAGTGCTCAGATGGTTTTCATCTTTACTTATTGGTAGAACTCAGAGAGTTGTCTCTGGGATTTTTTCTTCTGAGTCTTTCTCCCTGCCTTGTGGGGTCCCTCAGGGCTCAGTGCTGTCCCCCATGTTGTTTTCAGTGTATATGCTACCCTTCAGAGACATTGAAAGATGGTATGGGCTGAGGTTTCACTGCTATGCTGATGATACCCAGCTCTACCTGTCTTTTGCCCCCAACCAGGTTAGTGCTCGCTCAGCATTTAACAGCTGCCTCACTGAAATCCAAGACTGGATGAATTTGAGTGGGTTAATGTTGAACGAAGGTAAGACTGAAGTTATGGTGGTGGACCCAGGACATAGGATAGAGGGGTCGAGGACTGAGTTGCCCTCTGGTTTATTCTTGGGGGCTGCTCAGATCCTTACTTCTGAATGGGTGCGCAACCTGGGAGTGGTACTTGACGACGGGCTGACCCTCTGTTATCAGGTGTTGGCAGTCATGAAGTTAGTCTTTTACCATCTTAGGAACATTGCTAGGATGAAAAATCTTGTTCTGTCCAGTGATCTGCCTGTATTGGTCCACATCTTTGTGACCTCGCATCTTGACTATTGCAACTCCCTTTACTTAGGGCTTCCCGGGGTTGATATCCGCTGCTTGTAGCTAGTGCATAATGCTGCTGCTTGTCTACTGACTGGGGTATCTAGGAGATCTCATATTATCTCAGTGCTGCATGATCTGCACTGGCTGCCGAGTCAGTGGCGGATCACCTTTAAAGTAGTTTTATTAACCTACAAAGCCCTGCACTGACTTGGTCCAGACTACTTGAAAGAGCTTCTGATTCCTTATATCCCTGTGCGACAGCTTCACTCGGCTAACGAGGGGTTGCTGGAGATTCCAAGGGTTACTTTGAATTCTTCTGGGGCCCGCACTTTTATGTTTGCAGTCCCAACCCTCTGGAATTCTCTGCCCATCATCTTCAGGAGTGCAGGACCATGGGGAGCTTTAAGCAGGCACTAAAAACGTTTTTGTGGAGCAAGGCTTTTCCTGATTTGTTATGATTTTGATACTGTGTTTTAATGAATTGTTTTTAAATTTTGCGAAGCGCCTTGATAATTTGAAAGGCGCTCAATAAATAAAGACATTATTATTATTATATTTTTAAATGCATTAATACAGGTTCATGGTACATTCTAGAATCACTAAGATTTCAGTCTGCTATACGTCTAACAGTGATTTCAGCGACAAAGAGCAACAGTGATTCACAAAGGGATAATCGGGTACCAGAAGTGTAATCTGTCTCTATGCAAATGTGATCCAATTCCGGGGCAACAATACCTGATAGACATATTTTCTGTTATACCTTTGCAAAACATCTGCCACTATACCACATTTGGCAGTCATTGAAAATGTTTCCTAGCTATTCATCCCTGAATTATAAACAGTAGAATCCAAACCAGCCAAACCATATGAAGATTCATCACTGTAAGCCTTGTCTATTATGTAGACTGTGATACTCAACAGTTATAGGGTAAGTTAGTCCATCTTGACTTATTTTCTGCATATGCATCTCAGTTGCTAAGGGGTCCTGACCATGTTCACCATTCCTCAAGCCAAACTAGCTACAGTATGTCTAGCATTAGATTATACCATTAGCAAGAATCTCTTTAAATAGTCTTTTTTTTTTTTTACAAATTGAAACCTCTTCCATAGTTGTTTTATGGGACTTGCCTCTGGCTTGAGAGAAGTTAAAGGAAAACTCTACCCAATGTCCAAGTCTGGTGCCTCTGATTTCTCTGAATTTGCTAAAACAACCAAACAAACAAAAAAAAACTATCCTGCACATTTTGAGTCCCTCCATAGGAGGCATCAATGCAATAAACAAATACTAAGTGAGGACTGGATCACATAAACACAACCACAAAGGCTACTTAGCCAATGGATGACCACAGCTGCAAAATGATTAGATTTGTCTACAAGCAGTCAAGCACTGCCTTCTGCACAACACACACACACACACACACTCATACCAGAACACAGCTGTAAAATGATTAGATTTGTCTACAAACCCTGTCTTCTACACAAGACACAAGCAATTGAATCAAAAGTACACACACACACACACACGCACACCTCAGAACACAGCTGCAAAATGATTAGGTTTGTCTACAAGCACCGTCTTCTATGCAAGACACAAACAATTGAATCAAATGACATTAGCTGCAATTACCTTGTCTTTAAACAGGAATTACCTTGGCCTTCATTGTTCACTTGGGAACTTAAGCAGCAGACTGGTAGGACAGAGGTCTGGGGTTATATTCTTTTTTAACTGAAATATTTGAATAGTTTGTAAGTGCAATTAGTTCTATGTGTTAAAAATTATTACCTTGAATTAGAACTGTTACTTGGGCTGTGATATTGTAACTTTGGAGGCTTGGGGACAGTTGATTGGCAGGGTTAATTAGAGGGAAATTTAAATGTGTTGTTTGCCTGGTGTTTGGTAAGAGCTCTCCCACCCACCCTGTTTTGTAGGCTTTCTTAAATACTGAAAAGCCACTGTGGGTTGGGATTGAAGGGCTGAGTAATTCTGTTTGGGACTCAAATTCGAAGCAACAGGAGCTGGTGGGCCTGTGACATCATACGGTACCTGATGTCTGCTTACACACACTGGACTGTATGTGTTTGTGAGACTTGGGAACTTTATTGGTGGGGTTGAAATTGGGTTTGTAAATAACTACAGTCAGTATAGAGAGAAACTGTATTCTAGGGGAAAGGGACTGAGAAAAGGGATGTGCCATTATAAACAGAGGGGGATAAACAGGGTGGCCATATTCCACCATCGAGGCATCTTGGAAGGGTTGTAGGCTGCACAGGCTGTGGGATGGCAATAATTCTAAATTGGGCCTGGAGAGAGGGAGGCTGCCCACTCTGTAGACAGCTATCTTGTATCAGGAGTGAGGTATATTGGTTAAGGAGTAAGCTGGGGGAGCTGGGGTGGGAGGTGTCCAAGGATAAGGGGTGTGGATATGGGCAGCAGAAGGGTGGGGCTGAGGGGAGGCTGGGGCAATGCTCTAAAATTACGGGACATTATGTTACAGCAAGCAGGAGGGGGATATTAGGGACAGAGGACCCTTAGATAGGGAAGTTGATGCTAAGGGAAAGCTTAACGGGTGAACATTCTGAATACAAAGAGAGTGGAGGGAAGAGTCAGGAGGGGCTGTTGTGTGGAAGCCTAAAACAGCAGACTGTGGGAAGGAGCTCTAAGGAGAACAGAGCAAGAGGAGAAGAAGAGGGCAGTTTAGAGATGCAGTCAGGGAAACTCGGTTACTTGATGGAGGCTGACATAGAGTGTCACAATAAATTTGAGATACTAAGCAACCTAGAGGGGAGGAAGGGTTGGTGGAAATGAGGAAACTTATATGAGGCCGGGGAGGAGTCCGATACCCATAGGGCATCAGACTGGCTATGGAAAGGATAGAAATAGTCCCAGAGGAGAAGGGAAACATATATGTTAAGCAAATGGGGAGATGCAACATATTCCAGACATGAGAGGAGAGCATGATTGGAGAGAAACTGGGAGACAAGGAGGTGGGAGGAGCCCCTTCAGCTGGGGGTCAGTACCAAGGATGGGGCCCCAGCTAAGGGACCCACAGAGAGCCTCTGGAGGCAGGGTACTATTACAAGGGGAGGATGGCGGTGTGGGAAGGAAACCATCAGGGCCAGGATAAATGGTTCGGATAGAGAGGGTTAAAGGGACACCTATTCAGAGGGTTTGAGTTAAGTGGGCAAAATAGCAAGGGAGGCAGAAAGGGAGGGTGACAAGGGGTCTCTAATAAGGCAGGAAGACTCCCATGAAATTGAGATCATGAATAAAGGGGAAGGGGCTGAGAGGGCAAGGGTGGGGGTAACCATAAGGATGATGGCGGTGTTAAGGTTCTGTTATTGGGAGACTCAATGATTAGGGGTATCCAGTGGGAGGACAGGGGGTGGATGCCATAGCCAGGTGAAGGTAGTGAGTATCTCTGGGCTGATAGTGCACAGAGCAAAGTTCATGGTGTATGAAATGGTTAGGGATTGTGGAGGGAAACCGGATTTCCTGGTGCATTTGGGAACTAATGATCTAGAGGGAAATAGCGTTTTGGAAATCCAAGCAAGGTTCCAAGAACTTGCCAGAGTCTGTCGGGATAATGCATGCAACATTTCCTTTTTGGAGATATTGCCAATACCAAAGGCCTCAGTGGAGAAAAAAACGAAGCTCACAGAGGTTAATGACTGGCTCAGGAAGAGAGGTGAAGAGAGTGGGTTGGGGGTGTTAGGGAACTGGAATGGAGTTTGGGAGGATAAGGGACTATATGCCAAGGACAGGTTTCATCTTGCCCCATTAGGGAAGGAAGTCCTTACATAGGGGATGGCTAACTACATACAAGAAAGGTGGGGTTTAAACTTGTGAGGGGGGAAGGGATAAGGAGGGGCTGACCAGAAGTCCTCTCCTCCAGATGAGGGAGAGCCTTCAAGCCCAAGGGGGGAGGGGAAACAGACTGGTGGTGGAGGTTTCAGGAGGGCGAGAAGGGAGGATGGAAGTATGAGGAATCTGGGTGGGGTTCGACAAAGAGGATCAGGGATAAGGGTGGGGTTGGTGTTGGTGTTAGTAAATGCCAGGAGCTTGGAAACAAAATGCCAGAGTTCCAGGCCATGCTGTTGGGGGGTGGATGTGTGGCGGCGCGGTCACGGAGGCGTGGGCCAACAAAAACCATGACTGGGACCTAAGCGTGCGGGGTACACTATGCTTAGGAAGGATAGAAAGGAGGGCAGAGGGGTGGAGTGGCTATGTTCATTAGGGATGACATAGAAATTGCTAGGGTAGAAGAGGCAGAGAGAAACGTGGAGGCCTTATGGGTCACCTTCACGATCCCCAGCAGGAGATGCGGTCAAGTTGGGTGTAGCATAGGCCCCCCGGGATGAGTGATGTTCTAGAGGATGGTTTGCTGGACAACATCATTGCCCAGTGTGGACCAAAAGAGGAAGGAGTGGTGTTGATGGGGGATCTTAATATGCCAGGTACAAACTGGGGAACCATGTCCTCTAAGGTGGCCAAGGAGCAGAGGCTGCTGGATGGCTTCCAGGATGTGTTCTTAACACAGCATGTGATGGAGCCCACAAGGGAGGGGCATGTCCTGGATGTGGTTCTGGCAGATGGGGATCTGGTAAGGGACATGGTTGTACAGGACCCCCTGACTGGGAGCGACCACAATACTGTCTGGTTTCAAATAAGCATGGGGGAGGGGGTGAGATCTAGGACACTGGCAGTGGACTTCAGGGGGCAGACTTTATGGGCATGGGAAATATTCTCAAGGATCACTTGAAGGATTACCTCAATGACAAGTGTGGAAAGGAGATGGGAGGTCATAAACGGGACTTCATGAGGCAGTCAGGATCTGCGTAAGTTGAAATGTAAGGGAGCAAGGTCACATAAACCATGCTGGTGGTCCAGTGAGGTACAGGTAGCAGTCAGATAAGAAGGTGGCTACAAAAAATATAAAACAACAAGAGGGGATAGGATAAGGAAATGTACCAGCTTGCATCTAGAAAATCACCAGATGGTGAGGGGAGCAAAGTCCAGTAAAGAGCAGCGGCTGGCACAGGGGAATATGGAGGGAAAAGGGTTCTTCCAGTACATTGGGGAACGGAGAAAACTAAGGGCCATCTCAGCAGATTGAGATCAGAAGGAGGGTGAGTGGAAGAGGCGAGGACCAGGCAGAGATATTTAACAGGTACTTTGCCTCTGTGTTCACTAGGGAGGATGGGATATCTACAAAGCAAGGCACAAAGGGGATAGAAGCGTCAAGTGGGATCAGGGAGCAACAGAAATGGAGCAAGAGGGAGGGGTGAGGTACCCAGGGTGTCACATCTGGGTAAGGATAAAAAGGCCAGTAAGGTGGAGGGACGGATGATGCTATCTCCACCAAAGGGTGTGGTTAGCCCTCAAGGCCCTAAAGAAAGACAAATCTCCTGGGCGGATGGCATTCATCCAGAGTACTATGGGATTGGCGGACATACTGGCTGCACCTGGCGGAGCTTTTCAGCAGGTCACTTGAGACAGGGAGGGTACCTAGGGATTGGCGAGGCACATGTGGACCAATCCATAAAGGGGTCGAGGGAAGTACCAGGTAACTATAGACCCATCAGTTTGACCTCGTGGTGGGACAATTAATGGAGAGTATACTAAAGGAAACATTGGGGTGTACTTGGAGGAGGTGGAGGTCTGGATAGTCGGCAACATGGGTTTGTGCCAGGTAGATCATGTCAAACCAACCTTGTGGAGTTCTATGAATGGGTAACATCAGAACTGGACAGGGGTAAGCCTGTGGATGTATTATTCTTGGACTTCAGCAAGGCGTTTGACTCTGTCCCACACTGGTCTGGTGGAGAAACTGATGGGGGTAGGGTAGGCCCTCTTGATGGTCAGATGGATTGAAAACTGGCTAGCTGGATGCACTCAGAGAGTAGTGGTCTGTGGGGAGCACTTGAACCCTAGAGAGGTTGGTAGTGGGGTACCTGGGGGGACTCGGTCCTGGGTCCGATCCTGTTTAATGCATACATACTCGGACTTCAGGGAGGGTTAGGGTGTGAAATGAGTCTCTTCATGGATGACTCAAGATGGGAGCAGAAGTTGAGGAGAAGAGGGAGGTTGGCCCTGCAAGGGACCTGGACACCCTGGAAAACTGGGCTCACACATGGAAATTAAATTTCAATATCACCAAGTGCAAGGTGTTGTATCTTGTCTGGGAAACCCTAAACACAGGTACACCCTGGGAGGGAGGCACTGGAGGCCTCAATGGGGAAAAAGACCTAGGGTCACGGTGGATGCATGTATGAATAACTCTGAGCAGTGCAGGAGAGCAGCTAGCAAGGCAAACAGGATGTTGGGATGCATCATAAGGGGATCACCTCTAGGAGCAAGGAAGTGATTCTGCCGCTGTACAATGGACTGGTTAGACCACACCTTGAGTACTGTGTACAGTACTGGAGACCACACTTGAAGAGGGACATACAGCTCCTGGAGAGGGTACAGAGGAGGGCAACAAAGATGTTACGAGGGCTAGGGGATTTGACGTATGAGGACAGACTTGAGGAGCTCTGCCTGTTTTCATTGGAGGAGAGGAGAGACAGTGGGGACATGATTGAGGTCTTCAAGTACCTCAAGGGAATAAATAGGGTAAACATGGAGGGGATCTTTAGACTAAAGCAGGGAGTTATCACCAGAGGGCATGGTTTGAAGTTGGAATGTGGAAGGGTGAGGGGGGAAAAGAGGAGGAGGTTTTTCACTGAGAGGGTGGTGGACCCTTGGAATGCACTGCCTGGTGAGCTGGTTCACAGATCCACAGTGAAGGGCTTCAAGAGAGGGTGGGACAGACACAGAAAGTGGATGTATCAGATGATGGCCTGTCCCGGAGGGTGGGGATGGATGATAGGGGTTTCTGGAGCACAAGGGATGGGAGGGTCTCGACACCCAACTAAGGAACTAAGGTTCGAGCAGACTCGATAGACTGCAAGGCCTAATCTGCTTGCAAATAGTATATATAGTATAAATGTCCATAACATATTGGTCAAAATGGGAGCAGGATTTTAGGCAAAGTGACATAGTTTCTATTTATGTTGCAGGCAGCAATAACTGCTACTAAAATAAATTGATGTGTCTCTTGCCATGCAGTGGGGGAGAGGTGGAGTGTTAAGTAGCATTGTTGAGGAGCAATCACAAATTTGTTTTTTAAATAGATGTGCTCCATGTTGCTTCCAGACCAGTTTATATAAACCATTACAGTTCTGCATATATTATTTAATTCATGGTCTGCTGTAACAAACTATAAAGTGCTGCTCCATTTCTGCTACTTGGTACTGGTAAAAAAAACTGAAAGGGACTAAGGGATAGCAACAGGAGTGCAGACAAAATTACTTTAAACAGTGAAATGCTTACACACACACACACACACACACACTATCAGGACATAGCTGGATAAAAGTACTAATATTTAGGAAACATATTAATTATGCTATACATACCCAAAGACTCAAAGTGTGACTCCTTTAGCTGCCATGCTCAGTCTTCTGTGGTTAATTTGAAACAACAAGACACTGTTCTCCAGCAGGGGCTATTAAACAATAGAGCAATGTGCACTCTGGGAAGATTGTCTGGGACAAGATGCAATAAAAAAAAATCTAGCACTCAGTCCAAAGCAGACAAAATGTAGAAAAACATATTTTTTATTTTATTAACCAGTGTGCAAAATGCATTGCCTGTTCATCATAATGGTAACAGGGTGAAAATTACAATCTTCACGTTTTGCCAGGCAAACTGCCTAGCTTCATCAGAGATAGAGAGGTTGATTAACTAATTCAAGTACTGCTTCACCTTCCACATTAAGTGGCTATAACTTAGATAGAATTGGTATTCTTACACTTAAGAGATTGATTGTAGTTTTACCTAACCAAGGAGGTTGCAAACAGCTACGTTTTTATATGTAAGCATCTGTATCTAATGAGCATATGCTAACACCAATGAAATTCTGTCTCCAGTGATTGTCTCATTATTGCTTTTAGTTGTCATGCATTTTGCACATGGGGATCCTGCCTTTAAAATGTTTGTTGTTACACAGTAGTACTATCTCTGATGAAGCTAGGCAGTTTGCTTGGCAAAAGTAAGGTTGTATTTTTCACTCTGTTACCATTATGGTGAACAGCCAATGCATTTTGCACACTGATTAATAAATTAAAAAGTATTTTTTCTATATTTTGTCTGCTCTGGACTGGGTGCTTAATTTCTTTTGCTTTGAACTATTATTAATAGCGCACCAGCCCTTTTACTCGGTGCGGCTTTTCCTTGTTTGCTTGTCAATAAAAAAATCTGAATAGTAGGTTCCGGTGGGCATAAAAGTACCAGGAATGTTAAAAAAATCTCCCCCTCCCCACTCATTCACAGGTGTCAATCAATGTATTTGCTATCCATGCTGGTTGATCTTTCTTGCTTCCCTCATAGTAAGAATGTGAAACTACATTTGTGTTATTTTAAATGACTAATAATGTGGCATGTCCAGTTTGCATCAATTGGGGATGAAGCTATATTCCTTTAGCTGTGTGGAATAATTCTCTTGGCATGCATGTAAGAATGGGTGAAGCAAGGAATTTTAAACTTACTCTAGATGAGAGATGATGGAACTGTAAGTTGAGTATGTGTTTTCTAGAGGAAAAGAGGGAAAGCGGAGACATGATAGAAGTATTCAAATACTTCAAAGGTATCAATAAGGTACAGGAAGGTACAATTTTGCTGAGAAAGAGATGTTCAGGGACAAAGGGGCATGATATGTAACTAGAAGGGTGAAGACTTAGAGGGGATACAATGAAATACTTCTTTAGAGGCAGGGTGGGGGACACATGGAACAGCCTGCCAGCAGAGGTAATGGGTACCAAATGGTTAGAATTTCAAACAAGCATGGGATACACATAGGAGGACCTTGATAACAGGGCTAGAGCATGGGGGGGGTATTAAGGCTGGAGATCAGTTATGGTCCATGGCATAACCACATGGTCAGAATATTAAACATTTTAAAATATACATAAGTGCAAAAGTAACCATTTCAAGAAGAAAATGGAACTGCAGACAAAAGCAACAGCACACAATTGTGCAGTTACATCAGAACTCAAACCAGTCAAACCATAGGAAGATTCATCACTGTAAGTCTTCTGTATTATGCAGACTGTGACACTTTACAATTTTAGAATAAGCTAACGCATCTGGACTTATTTGCTGCATATGCATCTCAATAGCTAAGGGGTCCTGACCATGTTCACTCTTCTTCAAGCCAAGCTAGCTACAGTATGTCTAGCAATAACATGGATGGCAAGATTATGCATTATTTTCAACAAGAAGTTAACATTTTAAAAAGTGCTGTAGACTAAGAAGCAGCTTAAGTAGGTGAATTATCATGCTAACCAAGATATGTTCTGGTTGTGTTCCATAAGGCTAACCAATGGGAGCAGTAGGGGAAAGGGATAGAAATCTAAAATAGAACCATTTAACCCATTTGTGATTTAAAGTTGCATGACAGAAATGCAGCTTCCAGAACTGGACACCATATTCCAAATGAGGCCTCACCAGTGAACTACACAGCGGCATCACCACCTCCTTACTTCTGCTGGTAATACTTCTCCCTATGCACCACAGCATTCCACTGGCTCTCCTCACAGCTTTGATACATTGTTTAGCCTACTTTAGGTCATCCAATATGATTACGCTAAAATCCCTTTCCATTTTAATGACCATCAGCCCCCCCAATAATCCTTCTCTATGTTCCTGCAACCCAGATGCATGATTTTGCACTTTTTTGCATCAGATCTCAGCTGCAAGATTTTGGAACATTCCTCTACTTTTCCTAGGTTCCACCTCATTTTTTCCACTCTTCCCGGAGTGTCCATCCTGTTACAGATCTTAGTGTCATTCACAAACAGGCACACGTTCCCCTCCAGGCCCTCTGCAATTTCATTTGTGAAGACATAAAATAGGGCTGGGCCAAGGACTAATCCCTGTTGTACCCTGCTGGTCACACTCCTTTCCTTTGACTAAGCACCATTTACCATGACTTTCCAGCTTCTGTCATTCAACTAGTTCTTAAGTCAGTTTACCACCTTGTGACCTACTCCCAGGCTGCCCAGTTTGTTTGCAAGTCATATGTGGAATGGTATCATAGGCCTTACTAAATGCAATTCATGTTTATGTTTAAGCCCATGAAACACCCTTATCAATTTAATGGTATTTGCAGCGTAGTGACTCTGCCAGAGTTGTTAGAAATGTCAGTGTTAGGCCAGCCATGGAATGTACTTTTGGACAGGTGAGCTACAGGGATTGTGTAGGCATAGTGTCAGTTTCCCACTGGATAGAAAGGGAAGATTTATCAGGGGCAACAACTACAGCATCAAGAAAGGCATCTGAGCCTTCTGTAACTTTAATCATTTTGTTGGGAACATTAATATGAACTCCCATGGGAGCCAAATGTTCAAGTTTGCCAAGGAAATGTTGTATACAGTCCTTGTGAGTCTGTGAGGATACAGGGGGTGCAGTCACAGTCAAAGTCAGTAGTCCCACCAGGAGGAAAGAGAGTGCAAGATAACCATATTGCCAATACCTGTAAGAAAACAAAATAATTTATTAAGTGTGGATACTATTCTGCCCAAAGTGGGTTAGGAAAAGTAAAGTCACCTTTGTATAATTTAAGTTGGTTAGCATGAAACCAGTTGTCGGTGGTCTTTCTGCTGTTGAACTCAGACCTGATACACAGCAGGACTGACTTTGTTCACAATGGGATAGAGACCTTCCCATTTACTGGCAAATGAATGTGTGGGTTGTCTATACTGGAGAAGCATAACCTGACCTCTGACTTGCCAGTCTACTTCTTTGGCATGCTTATTAAAATAAGCTTTGGCTTGCCGTTGAGCTTTATGTATTTGTTTGGCTGCAAACATGTGTGTCTTCATGATGTCATCACAAAGCTTTTTGACACATTTGTCTACAGAAACTCGATGTGCAGTGGGAGTGTGTAGATCAACCAACAGGTATTCAGGTAGTCTCACAGCTCTACCAGTCATAACCTCATAGGATGTACACTGAGTAGTAGCTGAAGGAGTGCCCCTGATTGCCATCAGTAATAGTGGCAAGAGGGGGAATCTCAATCCTTGGGACTGACAGGGACAAATTTACTTAACACCTGTTTGATTCTTCTGTTAGCTCATTCTACATGGCCTGATGATTGAGGATGGTAGGGGATGTGGATTCTGATCTACTCCAAGCATTTGGAGTGTCTGTTGCATCAATTAAGTTGTAAAGCTGATTCCCTGGTCTGAGTCTACTTTAAAGGGCAGACCCCACCTGGAGAACAGTTGATCCACTAGGATCTTGGCAGTGTCTTTGCCATGTTGCTCTTTACAGGAAATGCTTCTACCCACTTGGAGAACAAATCCGTAACAACAAGTGCATACTTGTTGTTCTTACTGGAGTTGGTAAGAGGGCCAATGAAATCAATTTGTATCACATTTTATGGTCCAGTTTGCCACTAGGGCAACAGTCTGGAATTTCCTTTTTACCAAAATTGGGCTGTTCTGGGCACACACTATGCAGTTGTCCACATAGTGCTCTGCATGTTTGGCCATACCAGGCCACCAGATGACTGTTTTGAGTCTCTGGAGAGTGTTCCCTGTCCCCTGGTGTCCATCAGTGCAAGTATCAATAACCATATGGATAAATTCGGTTCATAGGGATTGTGGTGCAATCCACAATTTGTCATCTGTATCTTCTGTTCCATACCAGATGAGCTTCTGATCACTAGATAAATGTATTTTATCTGAGTGTCTCTTATATGGACTACATTCAGGTAATGGTTCTTCAATTCCTTTGTCTAGGAAGTTGAAGACATACTTCAGTTCTGGGTCAGATTTCTGTGCAACAGAAAGGTCTAGTGGAGGTTCTGGTACTGGTTGCTGCCTAGTATTAGCAGCCACAATAGCTATGCTGTGGGGTGAGTCATTGTCCATGTCTCCCCAAGCACCCGCTTTGGCTAGCAAGTCTGCTTGCTCTTTGAATTCATGATAAAGATCAGATTTGCAATGGGCTTTTACTTTCTGAATATACACCTTGTGAGTGAACTGTTGTGTAAGGGTGTAAATATACACAAACAAGTCCCTGTATTTGACAGGTGTGCCATTAGAAGATGTAACATTGTTCTTCTGCCAAACGCATAAATTCAGTAAGAGATGAGCAGACCCAACTGGAGTATACAAAATGATGGCATCCCTATCACCATGGGGCATGATCTCCAGTGCACAGGCCACAGCTGCCAGTTCAGCATACTGTGAGGAGATAGCGCATTTCCTGGCAATGCATCTGAAATCACCTTCCTGGTCCAGGATGAGCACTCCCAGCCCTGTCACCTGCTCTTCATCCACATAGGATGTAGAGATATTTGTAAAAATATGGATCATGTTGGTATCCTCCAGGACTTCAGGTGTAGCTGGTAAAAATGGTCCTGGGTCAGGTAGGTCAGGAGATTGGAGGGCACAGTCATGGGGTGACCCTGTGTAGAGTAGACCATGGGCCAAAATTGAGGGCATTTTAGCAGGCAGTACTATGATATCCCTGTCCTGCAAAAGTAAGGACCAATGGATCAGTATAGTATTTGAGATTGAACCATCTGTGACTCTATCTGAGAGCAAAAAGATGGTTGGGATATGACAGGTATGCAAGACAATGTGAGCATACCCAATGATGTACACAAAGTGTTTGACAGTCAAGTCGATTGCCAAATGAGTTTGTTCACAGAGATTGTACTTTCTCTCTACTGGTGAGAGTATCTGTGATGCATAGGGCATAGGCCTATAGTACCCATTGTACTTTGAGTCAGCACTGCAGACATGGCCACATCAGAGTGTCAGTTTCAGATGGAAAGGCAGACTGGGATTGGGGTTTATCAGTGCTGGGGCTGAGGTAAAGCTTGTTTCAGCTGTGCCACAGCTTCAGTATGAGCTGGGCCCCATGTCCATGGATGTCCTTTTAAGGAGCTCATACAAGGAGCAGCCTTCAGGGCAAAATCAGGATAAAATCCCTGAAGAAATGTATCATTTAAAAATGTTGGAGTCTTGCCATTGGTAGGAAGTGGCAAATCTTGCAAGCCCTGGATCTTCTTGACAGTTGACTTCTGCCTTGGTCTGTGATATGAGACCAAGGAAACATACCTCCTTTCACACAATTGTGCTTTGGAGGGTTGCACTTAAGGGCTGTTCTCTTAAGGAGAGACAATAACTCATCTAGAAGGGCCAAATGTTCTTCTTTTGTGGTGGTTGCTAAAAGCAAGTCATCCACATACTGCAGGAAACACTGGGGCATGGACAATCCCTGTAGAGCATCCATCATATGGAGATGGAAGAGAGAAGGGCTGTTATGGAAGCCCTGGGGAAGGCAACTCCAGGTGTACTAGTGTCTTTCAAAGGTAAAGGCAAATTTTTTCCTGTGCTAATTGGAGTGATTAAAACCTGTTAGAAATATCAAGAGTGGAAAACCAGGTTTTGTCAGGTGTCAGCAACTTGAGCAAATCAGAAGTTGATGCCACAGTTGAGCACAGCTGGGGGTAACTTGATTAAGTTTCCTGTAATCGGTTATAAGCCTCCAAGCTCCATTTGGCTTCTTTACCAGCCAAACTGGCAAATTCACGTGGAGTCACAGGTCCTATTCACTCCTTGTTATTGCAGTGACTGGATGGTCTCCCTCAGCAATGGTAAGACTTCAGCAGAAAATGGGCACTGCTTCTGCCTTACAGGGTTATGTCCTGGAATCTCAATGGTGGTGCGCATCCTACCACAGTTATGCTTGTGGGTAAAAAACACATCACAGTGTTTTTGCAACAAAGGTGCAAGCTCAGAAAACAAGTCATGACTTTTGAACAAGGCCATGACGCCATACTCCCTGTTATGAGAGATGACAGCCACCACGTGAGTTTGGGATGGTAACTGCATGACATTGTCCTTTGATCTGCAGGAGTAGCCTGTTGACTAAATCCACAACACAGCCATGTTGTGCAAGAAAATCAACTCCCAGCATGCTGGGGTGGTGATCTAATACCATGAGGTCAAAGGCAAAATCAGTACTGAGGTGGCCTGCCACCACAGGTAAAGACACATATCGATAGGGTGTGTAGCTGTGTGCCATCTACACCTCATGCAGTGGTCTTCCAGCTGGTCAACCAGTTAGATACAGCTGGGTTGTCATCATGGGGAACCGACATGGCGGCTCCTGTATCCAGGAACATGTCCAGTTGGCAGCCCCCGACCATGGCCTTTACAGAAGGCCATTCATTCATGTCAACAAGCAGATCACATACAATCTGTACTGGGGTCTGTAACTCTCAATCTGCACTTTCAGAATCATCATCATCCTGTTCCTGAAACCTGAGGCCCATAGAATCTCTATGGGCCTCCTCAATGTCTTGTATAGGATACAGATGCTGTACCTGTGATATCACAGGCATGATGGCAGCCTGTTCAGTTGCCTCCTCCTTCATCTTTGCATTGGTCTGGCCAGTAGACGAAGTCACAAAGGGATTCTTTCCTCGGCTGCTCGATTGCTCTGTAGCCATAGGCAGGAACGGATTTTCGTTAGATGGTTCTGCAGCTGGAGCAAGGACTGCCATGGTAAGCGTGGGTTTGGCCTCTGTTTCAGCTCGAATTTCCTCCAGCAATTTTCAAAGGGTCTCATTCTCATCCTTAAGGCTCTGATAGCTAGGACCATTCTGGTACTTGCCATCGGACTGATCATTGGGGTTTTTCCAACTGTTCTGATCTTTGTTATTCCAATTGTTTCTCCTATTCTGGTAACCCCCCCCCCATATACTGCTTGTCATCTGAAGGGGTGTCTGAATGTTACCTTCCATGGTGTAATGTGTAGGTATAATGAGATATCTGCTACAGGGCAGTGACTTGAGTGGCAGGTGCAGGGGGGCTGCTAGAGTTTGAATGGTGGCAGCCGGTATGTTCTTGTCAGAGGCAAGGTTACAGAGGTATACATGAAACGCATGCTCCATCTTACCAAGGATGTTTGCGAAAGTGTCCATAGTGTGATTAACTTGGAGTTCCACTTTCTCCTGCAGAGCCAGAGTCATGTTTCAGATGTACAAATCCTTGTACTCAGTCTGGTCTTTGTGTGCTGTCTCACCATTAAGGCATTTCCCAGTTTTGTAGGCAAGCCATAACCACTGATGATAGGTGGCGGGGCTCTCTTTGGCACTCTGTTTCACCTTGTAGGCTAGCCAAGCTACAATGACACCTGGGGAGTTGGTGGCAGTAAGTGCCACAGCAATGTCATCAAAGGCAAGGGTATCACAGTTTCGAACTGTTTCACAAAGCTTGTTACAAACAGTGGGCTCTAAGGTCTGTCGTAAGACTTGTACCTGGTACCCAGGCTAGAGAGAAAGTTTCTGACAAAGGGAGCATACTTTCTCCAAGTGGCAACTGAGGTTGTCAGTTGGACACATCTGTACGATGGTCTGGGTAATTTGTTGGACAGCATGAACAACCTGTAAGGGGCTGGAATTATGGGGAGCAGTATTCTGCTCAAGTCATTGCATGGTTCTGTGGATGGCAGTTTCCGCTACTGCATCAGTGACAACCCTGTATAAATGGTCTCTGTGAATAGTGGCCTCAAACATTCGGTCAAATGGGCTTGAATTTTACTGTGGTCCTCTTCTGAAATGTAAAGGTTAGCCGTGGTCTAATGGATCATGCCATGCACCTCCGTTGTGTCATCTTTCAAGAGATGCGGCATGTGAGCTGAGGTGCTGCCATCTTGGATGATGTGCTACCACCATGTTTGTGAAGACATGGCAATGTAGAGGGCATATGTACATGGTCCACCATCTTGGGATGACTGAAATACGACAGCCCATCATGGTGTGGATGGGTGTTGATGTGGCAAACCTTGTCATTATAATCAGAGTCATCATCGCTGATGAGACAGTGTCGATGGGTGTGTATTGGAACCCATCCATAGGTTTAACATGCCATCGAGAACCTCTCGCTGGTGGGCAATTTCGCCAACTTTGTTCTACACTTTTGTGAAAACTCTTGAGAGCCCTGCTCAATACCCTTCTCTACCTCACACTGCAATTCAACGTTATCCCTAAGTTCCTTATCTAACTCTTTCATCAACCTTTCATTCTCCTCTTTCAGTTCAACATTCTCTGCTCTCAAACTTTCATTTGTATCACTTAAAATATCATTCAAACAAATTAACTGTTTCTTATTACATTTCAGCCTTTCATAATCATCTCTCAAAATGCAAATTTCAAGCTCAGAGTCTTGAGCACTACAGTGCAACAGTCGGTTATTAGCATCATGGAGTGACTGAGCCTCCTCCACTACCTTCTGTTCACATTTTTTTAACTCTGATGCCTGCAAGCCCATCTCTTTTTTTTAGAGAAGCATTTTGTAGTCGAGGAGGCACATTTTGGCATTATACTTCCATGGTGGTATGTAGAGCCATGACCAAGAGACCTTTAAGGTGATATTTCTTGGATTTCTGCTTAGATTCTAAATATTGATCAGAGATTGTAAGCAATGGATTTGCAGCCTATTTCGTGGTCAAGCAAGAAATCAGTCCATCCTCTATTGGAGGTGAGGTAATTGAAACATTGAGTCCCAGTTCTGTGCACAATTCAGGCATAACAAACAAGGGTTAACAAACAAAGACAACGGTTGAAAGACTGGACTTAAATCCTTGGTGCCATTCCCCAATGACTTTCTGGTCCCCTGTGGGCAAACAGTGGTGCTAATGCAGCACACTGCTACTCACAAAGGCAGTGTATCAGTGGACTGGTGTGGGTCTTCCACACCTGAGACCAAAATGGAAAACAATCTGTAACAGAACAACCACTATAAGCATGAATAGGTCCAAGTAGGCAACAACGTGCACTACACTACTCAACATTCAAAGTTACTTGAATGGAATCATCACTTTGTACATTCCAGCCAGCACAAGGTTGCCAAATGTAATGGAATGATAACACCACCTTTCTTAGGTTCTTGTTGGAACTGCATAGAAGTGAAGAGACAACAGACAGGTGGTGTCCAGCAGTAAGCACAATTTGAAGATAAATGGGGGATGGCTCAGAGGCAATGTGAAGAAGTACTTTTTCAAGGAGAGGGTTGTGGACATGTGGAACAGCCTTCCTGAGGAGGTAGTGGAGTCAAAAACAGTGGGGGAATTCAAGAATGAAAGGACACACATAAGGCAGTTCTAGTGGTGTAGGAGGAAGTAGGCTGTTGGTTAACTATGATCTGCAGCCTATCCATTAGGTAGGTAAATTGGCAGACTAGGTGGGCCAAGCGGTCCTTATCTGCCATCAAATTCTATGTTTCTATGTTATTTATGGTATATAAAGCAGGCTTATAACCATTGGTGTAGTCACTGAGAGAATACTTCCAGTCTTTCTTACCTACGTAGGCAGCATCTAGTCTCATCTCATCTCAGAGAAAATGTGCTATGCAAAGAGTCTTATACCCCTGATAATCACTATGACAACAGCTAAAAAGATATATAATATTACTATAATTGGACAATGGCAAATAGCCTGACTCTAACTAACCTGGGAATGCTTGCTGAGCTGGCATAAACAGATAAATGAAACAATGGGATCTTGTATTTCTGTGAAGGACACTCATGTGTTACAGTTCTGCATAACATTAAAGATGGCAGTATTGTTTAAATAATAATCACAAATATATATATATATATATATATATATATATATATATATATATATATATATATATATATATATATATATATATATATATATATATATATATATATATATATATATATATATATATATATATATATATATATATATATATATATATATATATATATATATATATATATATATATATATATATATATATATATATATATATATATATATATATATATATATATGTGTGTGTATATATTTATATATACATAAATCACACATGCCCACACAATGCAAAGCATCATGGACTGCATATGCAAATCACCACAGAATGGTATGCTGGTCCAACTTTAAGCAGAAATGCATGGTGCCGAAAGGCCTCTCACACAGTTTGCAAAGGGTGCTTGCTGAGCTGGCATAAACAGATAAATGAAACAATGGAATCTTGTATTTCTGTGAAGGACACCTGCAGTTACAGTTCTGCATAAGCATTAAAGATGGCAGTGTGTGATTTTGTATTTTCTTGAAACTTGGCTTCCCAGCCAAATGCCCTTTGGGGTAACCCTTGCCTCAGTGTTTGCACACAGAGGTTCTTTGTCTTTTAAACAGTTTTTTATTTTAATGGGTTCACCACAACATATCCAAGACACACTGTCTACAGGGTAGCTGGTCCATTCCACTGCGGTGTCAAACAGACGAGGTATACTGATGAGTCCTGGTAGGATGAAACACGTGTCTATGTCTTCTGTTAGCACCCTTTGCAAACTGTGTGAGGCCTTTCGGCACCATGCATTTCTGCTTAAAGTTGGACCAGCATAACATTCTGTGGTGATTTGCATATGCAGTCCATGATGCTTTGCATTGTGTGGACATGTGTGATTTGTATTTTCTTGAAACTTGGCTTCCCAGCCAAATGCCCTTTGGGTAACCCTTCTCAGTGTTTGCACAGAGGTTCTTTTGTCTTATATGTATATATAGAAACATCTCCCAGTGTTACAATAAGAATACAGCAAATCATTATGATTCTTGGCAAAATACAGTAGAACTCAGATCCTGGCACATATGTTTGTACGATAAGGGTCTGCACCCTAAGATTAGTACATATACATATAAGCATTACTGTCTGTGAGGGCCAACCAGGGCATTGGTCCATGGATAACAAAGTTAAGGTCCTGCTGATTTCAAATGGCCAAAGAGTCAACAAAATTTGCAATGGTGGGCTGGGATTCTGCCCTGTCATACTAATTCAGAGTGAAACATAGGGGAGGTCAGGTGAACATACTACTCTAGCTCCATCCAGGTTATGTTATTACTGGCCAGGAAGGTGATCCAAAATACTTGGATTTCACAAATACAGCCAACCCTGGGACAATGATTGTAACCTCATGATCCAAACATTGCCCCTGGAGACTCACATGTGTGCAGGAAGGCATGGTGGATACATGAAACACAATGCCAACTTTTGACTGCTATCCTCAGGGATAAGCAATGTTAATCATGCAAGGACATGTGTAATGATCTGCAGTGAACTACTTGGGAAAGGGAAGCTGTAAGGAAAATGATGGATAAATTTAAACAGATTTTTTATTATCCAATTTTATACTTATAAATGTAGTATAATAACTGGGGAGCATTTTCTTCCATAGGAAAACAAGGTTATTATTTGCCATTATTACCCACAGCTTATAATTATGAATGCGTGCTAGGTTTCCTTCACTCCGCACATGCGCCAGTCTTGTTCTTCTATTTTTGTGTGCCGCCATCCCTGTGCTTCACTGATGTACATCGCCGACACTCCCAGTCAGTGGTAAGTTCTTTTTAACATTTTTACAGGCAGTATAGAATTAGGGATTAAACAAAAAAGTAAATGCTGTGTTCCTTCAAGATCCATGGACAAACAACCATGCTAAAACCCCACTGTTCCGTGGCATGACTCCCTGGGGTTGTTAGTTTATTTTATATACTTGCTGTGGTGAGAAAATGCTCCCCAGTAACTATATAAAATAAAGGCTGGGTAGGAGTGTGTAAAACTTGAATTGTGCACACATCCTCTGGATGGGATACCTTAATAAACCCCTCGAGCTTTGCTCTCATTGTTTATGTGGCATCCCACCCCTCAGAGGAATATAAAATCTTGGTATAACCCCCTACCCAGCCATTATTGTGTATATATATAAACTGCACAACTTTTTAATATTATTGTTGGTTCTGTACTGCTATGTTGTTTTGTATTACAAAACAAACTCATCAAGATGGATAACTGTATTGTAAGCCATAGTACCCCTATACAGACAATTGTCAGCTGACAATGTACTTGTTTTGAGTTTTGATGCATTATACTATATGTCCAGTAATGTGCAAGTGTGCATGATGTAATAAGCTTGAAAACTCAAAACGATTTTACAGAAACGTAGATAATCCATATTCTTGTACAGTAGATTTCTGTCTGTCTAAAAAGAGATGTACTTTCAAAGGGTAAATCAGCAGTTTTACTCAGTAGGTACTCAGATATGTCCCTGGTTCTTAATCAAGTATATATTCAGATACAAGGATATCCTGGAAGTAATAGGGGTGCTCCAGAGTTCAGCATGGGCATCGGGTCTCATAATATGTAGCAACAGATAAGGTAGACTGTATGGGCCAAAAGGTCCTTATCTGCCGAAAACATCTTTGTATCTACCTAGCTGACACTGCATTTGCCAGGGTTCTGGTTGCAGTATCATGTATGTTTGCAGCTATTTGCTGTTGGTTTTTTGGCTATGTCTGGACAGGTTTTCTTAAGCTGCAGCAAGTGTGACCTATCATCAGAGGGCAGGTTGTTACAAAACGGTAACACAGCTTTCCAGAGTGTTCCCTTTGAATGTGCTGTGTAACTCAGAATTCTTTATTCCCTCATGAACAGGATAGCAGACTAGTAGGATTTATTCACAAGTGTGTCATTCTTTCTGGACTCCTTATAATGTGAACCTTTGAGAATGGCTGTCATTACCTTTTCACATGCTGGAGCCTTTATTAAACCTTAACAATTATTATGCTGGTAAGAGATTCTGGCCCTGGCTGGCCTAGTGGAGTAGAGTGCTGAGGTGCTATGCACCTTACTTCTACCACACTGCCGACTTGAGTTTAGCAATGAGCTCAGGCAGCCAGGGTCAGCCCAGGGAGAAGGAGCTTCTGAAGGTCAGCTGTCCTCTCCCAGGGTGGTGTGTGGTGTGCATGTTGACGCCTTTGGCTGCCACTGGGTGGAAGCCTGGGGGTAGCGACAGCAGTACCGAGGATACAAAGGGAGGGACAGCTGTTCCACAGCATGTGTATGCCTTCATATGTACATGCTTCTGTGCTGCCACAGCAGGGGTCTGATGGAGAAAATTAAAAATTGGTCAGTGTGGGCTACATAAAGCCCTGCCCACCTACCTCCATCCTGCACCATTGCCTGGTCACCAGCCCAAATCTGGATGAAGTCATTGGGTGGAGGGAGGCTGGCCCCACCTTCCCAGCCCTACCATGGGGGGGGATCCATAGGGATCTCGGGCTTGATGGAAAAATTCTAGCCCTGTCCTGGTTACTGTATACATGGTGTAACCCCCAGTCAGCACTAAACTGTGAGGGCTACTACCCCTGCCTGTGTGGCTAGTGACAGGTTGAGGGCCTAGGTCCATGACATGGTGCCTCCATTTTATAAACTGAAACTTGGGGAGAAGGTGTCACTCGGCATGGTGACTAGGTTTAGCTACTCTGCACAGGGCACCCAAGTAATCCAGACACAGGAAGCAATACCTGAAATTGCCCCTGGAAGTAGGCTGAATCCTCCCCCATCCTCACAGGGATGGGGCCCTGAACCATTGACAGTGGTCTCTTCCACTTCACTTGGCTGTTCTTGTGTTCCTCTTCAGGTGAGAACACACACCTCAAACCAAAATATAGCTCTTGGCAGAGCTAAGGGCTCTGAGGACCTGCAGCTGCAGCACACATCTCTCTCTACTGAGACCACATAAAGACTACTACAGACTGACTACTGACTGGAATTCAAAACCTCCCAACATTCTATCCTAACTTCCCTAACTGCAACATTCCAATGTGGCTTATGCAGCTGTGACAGTTCTAAAATTATGTTATCCTCAGTCTCAGCTGAGACTGAGAACAGAGTAGACAGTGTGAAATCCATTTAACTGGAATTTCACAAGCTGCCTTCCCTGCCTGCCACTAGGTCTAACTGGGACTCTTGCAACCCCAGGTAACAAGGGGATTACACTCACCCTTTGGCCAGGAAAATGACTGTCCACAGTCATTAGTCATCCGGCATAGACATCTCACCTCAGTGTGTTGACTATGGGGAGGTAGCACTACCTTTCCCCTACCATGTGCTAGCACACGCAGACAACACTAAGGGCCTAGAGGCCTCAGCTGACATATCAGCCTCTACTCTACCCACTAACTATGGGTACCTACTGGCTCTTGTAGAACTGTCCAGAGCATAGCCCTAATAGATCAGTACTGTGGCCTCCGCCAGTCAGGACCACAGCCTGTCTATCCCCTTGCCCTCTAGGAAAACATGTCTGCCTCTAACTCAAAATTCCCAAAATAAAACAACAGGAACCTCCCCCAACCCTGGACACCATGCAATACACATCATGAGCTAATACCATACACTATGCATTACTCCACACTCCCCAACCATACTTGTGGAAGGAAAATTACATACAGTAATCAACAACATCTTGTACTTTAACACTACAACACTTTTAAAGTACACCATAGAACTTCACGCTTTCTTCAGGAACCACCTGAAAGAAACAGAGAAAACTAAAACACTCTTCTAATCTGCTTATACAGTCTATCTAACCCTACCGCCTAAACACTGAAGAATCCCAAAATATATATATATTTTTTTTTAAAGTAGAAAACAGTAACAGGAAAAACAGTAGAAAAATAGAATATTTACAAAACACATTTGCATTTTTTGGGGATGGAATACCCTAAATGTCCCTTCTATTGACTCACAATGCCCGAAGGCAAGTCCAATAAAGAGTTTTTCCTGGGCTAGAGCACAGTGAAGCAAAGTTTTAGCAGGCTGAAGTCCCGAAGGGGAGAGTCTTTGAGGACAGTTCACATTTTTGGAGTCTGCTGATGTAGGGTGTGTACTGCAAATGTCAGAAACAGAAAATGTCTGGACTTACCAGTCCCTTGAAGAATGGAAAACATACTACACCTGTGTCCCCGCCGAAGACTCTCCCGGGCAGCATTCTGTCAATACAGCTGGGTGGACCTCTTCTGGAACACAAACAGGATGGCACATCTGGGAACAGCTGGGCTGATGTCATTTCTGGAGATGGAACTTTGGAACAGGAACAAAAAGGAAAACAGCTGGTCTGAAGTCATCCAATACCGAGGCGATGAATCAGGATTCAGCTGGGCTGGTGTCCTCTCTGGATTTGAAGTCATCTGGTGAGCCAAGTTGATGGATTCTGGAAAGCCAGTACACTATAGAACTGTTGAAGGTGGGGCACCTGGATCCTGGACGTCCAGAATGGTGGAACACCATAGGTATGGCAATGGCTAGAATGGCAGCATTGGCTACCACTGCTCTGCTCTCCACTTGGTAGGCATGGGCACATATGCAGGATGTTTTTGACATTGTGGGAAATAGCACAATGAGTCAGGTGCAAGAATTATTTTCCTGTCTGGGAGCTCAAAATTCACATTGTGAAAGGATTCATGTCCCTTGCTGTCCACGATCCGAACAGTGTCTATAAACAATGTCCTGCCCGCTTTCCATGTTTGGAACTTTTCTTGCAAGATTCTGTCTCTTACAAATCTGCTGGCATGAGGGTGCACATGTGTCATGGCCTCTTCCATAATCCAGGATTTCCTGCATCTTTCTATCTCCTCCCAAATCCTTTGAGGAAAGGTAGGAAACGATTCTCCATAGATTTCATTTGCTTTCCCATGAACCAGTCTTTCCTCCTTCCTGCATTTGGTCAACCTGCGACCTCTGGCCTTACTTGGGGGTGGCCAGTTCTGGTTCTGCCAGCTATGCATACTTAATGACACATAAAATGGATCCCTGGTTCCTTCTTGCACAGCCAGGGCTATGGAATCACCACTCTCTTCCATGTGTTCCTTTAAGCCAGGAACTGGAGGCTGTGAACCCACACCTTCTTTGTCAGGCCAAATGGGTTCCCCTTCATCATCTTCACTGAGAATCTGTGCCCAGGAGTGAGCAGTTGTCCTCACTCCTGAGACGGTCCACTCCTCACTAGGTGCGGAGGTCGAAACCTCCCATTCAATGGCCTCTTCTGTCTCATCTTCACCTATGAGACTTGGACTAGGCCCCTCTATCCACGGGTTGGCTGATGCTCCCTCTGCACTGTCTCTCAGTGACTCAGACTCAGACACATTAGTCATCTGTGCTAGCTGTTGATCTGTACCCTCTAGCTTTATGCCTTACTCCACTGAACTTCCCTCTTCAGGTCCTTCCTGGTGCTGTGTGCTGCCCATTGCAGGTTCTTGTAATTTTGTTCATGTGGGAGCCAAGCAAATCTTGGGCACTTTAAACAAACTATATTTCTCTAGGCACCCAGAACAGTGAGGTACCATGAAGACGTCCTTCCAGCATTTAAGCACATCACACATACTCGTACTGGATATCCAGGAATCGCCACACAAGGAGGCAGTCGCTCCATAGTAGTACTTCTCAACATTTCTCAACTTGTTAACTTCTCCCATGATCATAGCATGGGCATGATCTGGGTAGCAGGCAGGTCCTAAAGCCTTGACTGCAGAGAAAATAAACACTCACTGTTATTACAAGTCCCACTTGGTTAAAAAACGTTTTCACAAAATGGCTTCCTTGCTGCTGTGTTTACAATACTGCCCCACCCTGTAATGGTGACTGCAGCACTCCTGGTGCATCAATGTTCTGTAAATGGGTCAAGTCACTGTGCATCCAATTTACACACTCTACTGATAACATTAGCTCAAACTGCACAAACTTGCACTGGTTGCTCTCTTAGCACATTTATATGATTTACTATGGACTTTTTACTTGCGGAAGACACTGCTCTAGCTTACAGTCCCATAAAGCCACAGTATTTCATAGCACAGGATTGCCTGTATTTCTTGCTGCATCTTTCATACAACTCACAGTCTCTCACATGGCTCTAAAATTATACTGTTGCTGAACCTATAATTATGCTCACAGTCTACTGCTTAGAATTCTTGTTTTAGCTTCTTTCAAACTTGGCACAGCCCTTTGCAAAGCGACTACACTGCTATACACAGATTCAGCTGTTTTTTTTGTGAAATCACACAGTTTGAGCTATTTCTGTTGGATGGTACTCACTCTTATCATTAGCTGTTTGCTGCAATGGAAAAAAATGGCCTACAGCCGATCGTGGAGGCCTCTAGAAGGAAGCGGGCTGGCAGTCCTGCCGATTGTCTCTCAGAACACCACACTCACAGTCCAGATAATCGAGATGTGGGTTGAGCCCGAATTTGAACAGAAAAGTCAGTTTTTAAACTTTTTACAGTGCTTTCAGTCACCATGATGCTTCTCCTGGCAAGCCAGTTCGCACTCCACTAACTCTCCTCTCGAATGCTGTGCAGTCGCCTAGAACTGGCTTGGGGGCAGGACTGATTGCAGTCTCACCAATCACTCGACACCATGCAAATGAGCCTCTTTCCTCTCAAATGCTCTTCTCCTCACGGCGATCGTCGAGCAGGCAAATTTAAACTGCAAACCACACTTTTTTTTTTCCAACTGTGACTCCTCGACGGGAGCCCATTTTAACCATTTATTATGGCCATAAAGCACAACAAGTCTCTCAGTCCACACAGAAAGCATTTCCAACATCTAGGGCACAATTTTCATTTTGCTACCCACAGTTTTCCACACTTTTTTTGTCACAAACACTTTTAAAAGCTGGCAAATGCTGTAACTTGATGCAGGACAAGGAATACACACGGGCTTTACTGCTCCTTGGTAAACAGTTGGCAATATCACAACAGCACATAGATAGCAGCACACAGTGGCATATTTAGTTGGCATTGCTTCAGACTTTTTGGGCTACCCTCTGTCAGATAGCCAAAACACTAACCACCATCCAAGAAACCTTTCTTGTTCCTTCTCCCAAATTTCAACAGAATCCCAGCGATAGCCTCCATGATGTAACCCCCAGTCAGAGCTAAACTGAGAGGGCTACTACCCCTGCCTGTGTGGCTAGTGACAGGTTGAGGGGCCTAGGTCCTATGACGCGGTGCCTCCATTTTTATGAACTGAAACTTGGGGAGAAAGGTGTCACTCAGCATGGTGACTAGGTTTGGCTACTCTGCACAGGGGCACCAAAGTAATCTGGACACAGGAAGCAATACCTGAAATGTCCAATACCAGAAGTTGGGATTCTAAAGTGTGGCTTTTATTCACAAACACCAATCAATAATAAAGCATAGACGGACCCCCACAGGGCTACACTCCTGGTAAATGCAGATTTCTCCAGAGCTCACACACATCTTCAATACTGTTAAACCCTCAGGTTAAAGAATACAAAGGGCAACTGCCCTAACTCGACTCCTTTTCAGTTTCCCTGGCTCAGCTCCCTTGCCAGCCCTTTGGACCACTTTCCAAATAGCATAGAGATTTATTGGTGGCTCTCTAAACCACCTACGAGCCCTTCTGCCCCATCAGGGAATCTTTTTCAACAATCCCCATCTAAGTACTTTCCTCAGGCACTGGTCGAGTACCTGAGAGAAAGCAACAGGAGTCCCAAAGTGAACCCGCAGAAGTGATTCTGGTCACGCCAGATAGGGGGTCTCCCACCTCTTGCTCCCATAAATCATACCCGGCCATTCCTCTGGACTCTTTTACCTTTTCTAGAAACACTTTACTTTGTAGATTCTCTTTCAATGTATGTCACATTTAATCTACTGCTTCTTCCATCCCTTTTGTGCTGAACTTGAAACAAACTTAATGAGTGGCTGTGTCCATTCCTCTAGACCCCCACAAAGTTAAGCAGTCCAATTCTTACAACTTTTAAAACTGTACTTGGCTGTCTTTTCTGACCCTACAGTAACAGTCACTTAAATTCATCTTGTCCCAGGTGAAAAACATTGGCCCTTTGGCTCACCCCTTGGTGTAGGCGCCCACAGGCTTTTCTTCTTCAAAGAAATCTCAACAAAAACTTGGTGCCTCAGCACGAACTTAGGTTTAGACAGCTTCTTCCTCCTCTAGCCAGGCCAGGGGATTGCCCTGAAGTAGGCTGAATCCTTCCCCTCATCCCGCAGAGATGGGGCCCTGAACCTTGTAAGTGGTCTCTACCACTTCACTTGGCTCTTCTTGTGTTCCTCTTCAGGTGGGACCACACCTCAAACCAAAATATAGCTCTTTGGCAGAGCTAAGGGCTCTGAGGACCTGCAGCTGCAGCACACATCTCTCTACTGAGACCACACACAGACTACTACAGACTGACTACTGACTGAAATTCAAAACCTCCCAACATTCTATCCTAACTTCCCTAACTGCAACATTCCAATGTGGCTTATGCAGCTGTGACAGTTCTAAATGATGTCATCCTCAGTCTCAGCTGAGACTGAGAACAGAGTGAGACAGTGTGAAATCCATTTAACTGGAATTTCACAAGCTGCCTTCCTTGCCTGCCACTATTTCTAACTGGGATTCTTGTAACTCCAGGTAACAGTGGGGTTACAATGGAATATGCAATGACCAGACTCAAAATATGCAGATTGTGTTCAAATACAGTATGAGGGGGCAGGACCATAACTCATGACTGGCAGAGCCAAGAGTGACTTATAAACATCCTGCCCCCTAACAAATGATGATAAACTGCATATTTTGAGTTTGGCCTTTGCATATTAGATATATACATCATCTGTTTACTAGTTTAACTTTCTTTTTTAAATCTTTATGGATAAGATTTTGCAAGCAAAAACTTACAATAAAATACTGTACCACACAGGGATACATGAATTGTGTAAGACAATAATATCCACTTAGAAAGATATAGTAGACACCCTGCAAAGAGTTACATCAAGGGAATTACCAAATGAAACATTAAAACCATTTATCCCACAGCTATAAAGCAGCATGGAGAACTACAGTGCTACTGTTTAACTTAATGCAAAAGTTGATGCCTCCTTTCTGTCTTGTGCTATCGCACCATGTAACCCACATATACCTTACACAAATAATGGCTGAAAACTATTATACCTCAAGGAAGAGCCAGTGAACTAAAAGGGTATTACAAAAGAAAAAAAATACTTTAACTATTTAACTTTTATTTTGAAACACACATGCCCTCAGACTAAGCACCATGTATACCATCCCCAGCAGTAGTCACACTGACACACTTAGAAGTCCTGTACATAGGAAATGCCCATCCCTCCTGACTAATAATATCAGGAGAAAAGTTGGGTCCAAGCCTTTAACAGGGTAGCTGAAGGGACTCATCTTTTGTTCACTCCATGGAATAAGTGTTGTATGAGCAACCTGAAGTGCACACTTAATAAACCCAGCACCATTACTTCACCACGCTGGTCTGGTATAAATAAAGACCACCATTACGACTACACACTCAGCAAGCAAGAAAAACAGGATATCATGCCCTCTATTCCACCCATTGTCAAACCATTATGCCCAAAATCTCAAAATGTACATGACTGTCTGTTGATCCAGAGTACAATAAAAAAAGAAAATAGAAAATCTCACTCCATGTTGATCTGATACCTGGCTGGGGAGGAAGATGGCCACTGCTAGAACCTTTGAGAAGCCTTGGCTCATATCTCCAACTGAATAAAGGTAACTACTGTATATACTGCATACATGTTATAACAATTATAATAAATGGATCGTAAGCCACATTGGGAGTGGGAGATCTCCATTACAGTTTCACATAGCGGCCATTAGACATGGAGACACATCAGTGATCATTCATTAACTTCCTCAGTATCCGACAGGATACCACTGCTCCTTCCAATTCCCTTTCAATACAATAAGCCAAATTTTCACCATCCCCGAGTCATTGAACAAATTGGAATGACCCTTCCACACAGTCTTGAGTTTTGCCAGTATCAATAGCTGGTGTTGTAACTTTAGTAAGTAAGTAAAATTTATTTCTTAAACACCTTTTAAATTATCAAGGTGCTGTACAATAAAATAAAGATACAATATAATCAAACAATAATAATAACACATTTTAAAAACATTCAGAAAAAGCCTGATAAAACATGTAGGTTTTAAGTTCTGATTTAAAATTTGAGATGGTCAGGCATTCCCTTAACCTACGAGGTAGAGAATTCCACAGGGTGGGTGCAGCATAAGAAAGAGCACATGCCCCAGATGTTTTTAACCGAACCCTGGGAATCTCTAGCAATCCCTCGTTGGCAGATCAGAGTGAGCGGAAAGGGCAGCAGGGAGTAAGGAGCTCTTGCAGATACCGGGGTCCCTGCTTGTGTAGGGCTTTGTAGGTCAGCAAACCAACCTTAAAGGTGATCTGCCACTGTACCAGCAGCCAGTACAGTTCACGCAACACAGGTGTAATGTGACTAGTCCTAGATGTACCAGTCAAAAGCCTGGCCGCCGCATTCTGCACTAGCTGCAAGCGGTGGATATCAACCCCCATAAGCCCTAGGTAGAGGGCATTGCAGTAATCAAGGCAGAAGGTTACAAAGGTGTGGACCAGTGTCAGAAGGTCAGCCGGAGGAACCATGTGTTTCACCTGGACGATATTCCTGAGATGATAAAAGGAAGATCTGACAACAGCAGATACATGTGATTTCAGGGTCAAACCACTGTCACAAATAATACCCAGGTTATGCACCGGTCAGGAGGTCATGGAGCTAAACACCATCAAGCCATAGGTCCGAAGGGTGCCCAGCCCCAAGACCTGCCTCCGGATGACCCAGGTCCACAACCAACACATCAGTCTTATCCAGCTTTAACCTCCGCCAACTAGTGCTCATCCAATTCTTGATCTCGGTTAGACAGTTCTTAAGCACAGAGATTGCATCATCTTGTCCTGGAGTAAAGGATATATACAGTTGGGTATCATCTGCATAACAGTGAAAATCCAAACTGCATTGCCTAATGATTTCTCCCAATGGCAGCATATACACTGAAAACAACATGGGCACCAATATGGAGCCATGCGGCACCCCACAGGATGGGGAAGGGCATCAGAGGAATACATTCCAGTGAAAACCCTCTGTCACCTGCCCGTGAGGAAGGTATCATGCCAAAAGCACACAAACATTTAGTGGAAAACATTTCATCGTAAATTTCTCAGTGCAATAAACATCAGCGCATGAAACATTCTGCCGCATGAAACATTCTGCCACAAAACATGACGGCATGACAAAGCCAACGTTTGACATAAGCAACAACAGAGTTTTGATTTGTAAAACATTTGTACCTTCAATTGATGCAGCTGAGATCCTGATTGCCTTAGGATATAGTGCCTTTAGGATCCTGCGTGATGAGTGATGCATCCTCTCACTGTCCACCAATGAAATCAGTGATTCGGCAGTTCGTGCAAAGTTAAAAGATCAATCTTGCATCAGTAAATATTAAAATCAGTGTTGTGCCTTCACATCTCAATTAGACCTGCAATTGGAAGTTGTGTGCAATAGCTCTTAAGAAGTCCATCCGCTTGATATCACAATAAGATTCAACAACCTTTACAATCCTTTTTGATATGTCTCTGTATTTTTTTCTTGGAGCTGGAGGCTCTATGCCAGCCAGGTACTGCTCCATACAAAGCTCATTTAAGTTTTGTTCGACCTTCAGTGCAGAAATGAACTTTCAAACGGTGGGATGGCATGCACCAAGAAGAATATTAAAACTTCTGTGCCACCCCTCCACAGGGTTTATAGTTCGGGGTAGTCCACTACTGACTGCAGAGCTGCAGTTACAGAAATCAATAGCAAAATGAGGTCGGTGACGACCACCTGGCCTCCCTATCCATGTGTCTTCGAAGTAATCAGCTAGGGGTGCTAGTTGGTCGTCATTCATCGTATAAAATTCTGTGGCCCTCAGTTGTTCAAAGACTTCAACAATATCTGCTGGTGGCATGTATGCAAGGGCTGGAAGCATTCTGTTGTGCAAAGCATAATCAGCATCCACAATGTAATTTTTTGTGAATGATTGTGTTTTCCTGCATTTTACGCCATACTGCTTGCACAGGTGGAAAAAGCAACCCATAGTGCCTGCCATAGGAAAATGCTTTCACTGCTGCAAGTTCAAAATCGGTCACTATTGAAGTGGGGGACAGTTTAGGACACATCCTTTTTAATTCTTGTAGTACCTGTGCATAGCTCTCAGTAGCACGGTCAGACATCAGTATGTACACAGAGGGGATTACTGCAGATTGGCGAACACCATGTATTGTATATAGCTCTGTAAATAATGTTGGTCTACATTTAAAGGTCCCATCTGCAAACCAGTGTGGGGGTTGCACGCATATACTGCAAATTTCTTGCTGTTGCAAATATGATGAATCTGTGGTTGTCATCCTGCCCAGAATTATATTGAAGGAACAGCTCCCCTCTCTCAGTATTCCAGTACTCAGCTGGAATATGTAAATCTACAAGTGGTGCAGGCTGCGTAGGGACTACTGCTGCTGCCTGTCATGCTCTCTGTGCAGTGCGCTTAAGGCTAGCGACCGATGGTAACTTGACACTGACTGCTTGGCTAAGCCCACTGGTAGTGGTTGCAATGAGCTGCTGGGTGGTCGCCTGAGAACAGCCGGCTTTATCTTTTAACTGATTCACAGCTTTTCATGCCAAAGTAACACCAGCATCAGGATCATGATTATGTTCCTGTATATATTTTATAGTTTCCTCAGCACTTGTGTGAACTCTTGCAGGGCATTTAAATGTGTCGTATTGCCAACACTTCCAATATTGCTTTTCCCCATAAGTACGCTCCAGGCAATACATAAATCCATCTTTGCACAGCAATGGTTGGCCTCTGATACTTCTATCAAACTCGAGCGGCATTTCTGTAAGAACTCTGACTGCACTGTAGGGGGCTGCACACTGAACACCAACTTAATATACGCTGAACTGTCATGCATTGTAGAGTCTGTGCGCTAAGTTATTGCGCTTAATTACTGCATGGTAATTGATCATGCCATGAATGTGTTGCATGGAATGACATGGAACCCATGAGGAAGGATCAAACCAGCTTAGGACTGTTGCAGACAGTCCACAGAGACACCTCAGGCACTCCAAAAGCACACCATGGTCTACAGTGTCAAATGAGCCTAGAGATCAAGAAGGACTAAGATAGTATGAGCCTTTCAATCTCTCACAATTGGGAGATATTTTAAAACCAGAACAAGGGTGGTCTCAGTGCTATGTCTCTTCCTAATCCCTGATTGGAGAGCATCATAGACATTGTGGGTTGTATTATGGTCATCCAGATGCAACGCAACCACTTTCTCAATAACCTTACCCACAAAGGGTAGGTTAGAGATAGGTCTGTAGTTAGCTGGACAGTCTGGATCCAGGGAAGGATTTTTAAGTAGTGGTCGAATGACCACCTCCTTAAGGGGATCAGGAAAGATCCCATTCTCCAAGGAACTCCAGACAATTTCAGCAAGGATTGGGCAGATAACATCTACACAACCTACCAATAGTGGCGTAGTGCCCAGATCCAAACTACAGCTGGTTGGTCACAGAGTCTGGACAGTCCTCACAATGTCCATGAATTCCAGCCAGCAAGAGCACAAAGCATCCCCCGAACCTGGTCAAAGAGCTTCCATCTCTTTCTGGTAGAATATGAAAGGTCAGGAAGCAGTGAAATTAAGGCATCATCATATCTTAAATCTCTTTTGTGTTTGGCCAAAGAAAGCATTTGGTCCTGTACCTGCACTCCATTACAAACAATGAGTAGGGTTCATGGACCTGATCCTTCTGCCATAGACCTCCTTGGAGTGATCCAGTATGCCTTTTTAAACCTAAGATCACACTGTTCCACTGATATCCCCAATATCTGAGGGAGTAATGTTAATATAAAATCAAGTGGTGCATCCCCTCTGGTGTGCTCGAGCAATCCCACTAGCCTTAGATTGCACTCTCCAGTTTGATTTTCGACCATCTCTAAGCACTTGAAGTAAGGCATTTTCTTTAATAAGACTGGAAGTTGCATCCATGGACTTTGGAAACATGGTGTCAGATCGACACCCCCGCTGACTCCCCACTGTGACACACCCACCCGACCGCAGCCATAGCGCCCGGCAAGCACCTCGACACACACCCACAGTGGAATTGGGAGCTGCTGCCATTCTCTCTGCCCATGGTGTGGGGTCTGATGTTGGGTTGCGGTCTGCCCGTGGTGTATCTGTGTGCTGAGTCACCCATCCCTGCCAGTTGTTGCTGTGGAGCTGTTCTCAGTGGTTGCCACCTCTGCCCAGCGTATCCCATTGCTATCCATCCGTTGCTGCCGAAGTGCTAGGGGGAGGGGGAGAGTTCACCAATCACCGGCTTGCTCTTGAGGTGTCTGTACAAGGTGTGCCAGTCTGTGTACAGTAGTGGTGGTGGCAGTCAGGATGTGCAATGCAGTGACATGTGTCGTGGGTATGTCCGTCGAGCAGGTGTGCGTCGGGGCTGGCCACGGCGTTGTGCTGGTGTCGATGTGGGGGATGTCACTGCAGTTGCCTTCGCCTACTGTGGTGCTTCCATGGACTTTAGTACTGATCCATCCGTCCTTTCTATTGATTGTTCTGCTGACTCCATGCATGTTTCAGGGTGGACACCCTTGGTGATAAGGCATCCAATTTCCTATTAGTGTCTAGGATGGTTCTGACTAGCTGTGTCAATGTAGAGTTAATAGTACTGTACCAAGGGACACATCTTTGGCTCCAGTGCTATCACCAACTGTGACTCCATATTTGCAGTGGTGGCCCAGCTCCTCATATCTTACAGGCTTTGGCTGGAAGAAGTCAGCTGTTGGGTGTATTTTTGCCTTACCCATATTTCTTTGTCTGTAGAAAGTCTCACTGCATAAATAATTGAGCTTTCGAGTAAAAGTAGTTAATAAATAGTTCTAAATGATAAATGGCTCTTTTCTTTGGTAGCTCTGTTAGAACACATCTGCCCGATTCTGCTACTAGCTATGCCCCTCCCTCAATAGTTTAACTTTTAAATTTGCTATTTGAAGATTTAACTAATTCTTTTGATTTTAACTGCTGGCCTCAATACTGACCTAGGTAATTGTGGTGTCATCAGCATTGTAAAAGCTTGTAAAAACTGCTGTCTGGTTTTGTATTCCATTGTGATGATGCTAACTTTCAGCATGTTTCATTATTATCTTTTATTTATTTTTTTATTCTTTTTCCCTCTGGTCAGGCCCCAAGGTCCTCTCTTAGCCAGCCTATCCATTGTCCTGCCCACCTGTGAGTCCCCAAACTGTGCCTCCTCTCTCCCCCCCTCACCGATGCCAGTACCCCTGGCTAACCCTATCCGGGAAGGGTCACCCCCCACCTACTTTGGGGCCCTCTTACAAGTCAGACTCTGGCATTGGACGAGGGGTCTGGGTAGAGGAAATCGAACGCCAGTAGAGGAAACTCGGTGTTGGGCATGGGGGAAACATGCCATCGCCTGATCCTCGGCGCCGGTATTTTCCTTTGTTCAATTCCACCCACTCCCTCCCTGCATGTGCACCCCCAACACTGGCATGACATTACATATAGCCCACGCTACTGTGGCACCCTGATCTCCACCAGGGGCTGCCGGATGCCGAGCTCCCCAATGCCCTGCCCCAGATGGGAGAGCAGCCCAGCGGGCACTCAATGCAGTCCCACCCTGCCGCCCCGGCCTGAGCTCACTCCGAACTCGGTCACCGCGTGGCGTGAGGTGTGGCGCCCAGCACCTCAACCCTCAGTGCCACAGGGCTGGCTTGTTTCATTATCATCTTGATGGCCTTTTGTATCAGGTTACGGAAATGGATGTTTCAGACTTCATACAGAGCTATGGGAAATAAGGAGGATATCCATTGTGACAACAGTAACAGTGACATATTTTTGATATGCTGCTGTTACTGTTATCACGAGCCAAGATCTTACTTTTATCTTGTTGTTTTTACCCCATCCTGTTGTATACTGTATAGTTTTTCAGACTTTCCTATCAATTGTTGTTGCTGATGCAGGCAATTGTAGGATCTTTTTACTCATCCTTTTGAAAGTCTCATGGATGGAAAATATGGAAAATTCTGACTCTGTTACTTAAAGTCAATCCATATATATATATATATATATATATATATATATATATATATATGAAATCTGACTAAACGCTCAGTCGCAGACTCACCAACTTCAGAGTCAGTTTCCACAGTAGAATATTTTACTTTTTTTTTTTACTCCTCCTCCACACCTGGCCAGTCTCTCTCTCGGCCCCACATGAACTGCCCACCCGGGCTACTCCTCGACTCCTACTGACCCACATCGCGAGCCAGCCACAAGTAACCCCGGTGTATCCCTTCACCAGGCGGGTCTCTTACCTCCATAGGAGAATGGCCCTGGTGGCCAACCAACAATCCTGGGGTGCTGCTGGGATGGCATATAGAGGCCCGGGAGCCCAGTGGTAAGGGTTCTGGATGGCTGTCACCCGATCGGCCCGGCACCATTTTTTCCATTTTGCTCCCCTGAGAAGTGTCGAGCCACTGATGTCAAAGCCTGCGCTGACATCCATCACTCCCTTAGTGTATTGGGGCCAACATCCTGCTGTACTCTCAGTCTCTGCCAAGAGGCAGCAGGCACCAAGTCATAGATCCCCCTTCCCCACTGAGATGGTGAGCCGTTGTCAGACATTCATTTTCTTCTCCCCCGGCTGGCCCTCCAGCAAGCCGAGTCCGTTCCTCAACCCAGATCATTGACATTGCAGGCAGAAATCCAACCGCTGCTCCAATTGGCCACAGTAGGAATATTAATCACTTCTGCAATGTTCCTCAGGAAAGCAGAATATGATGAAAATCCTCCTGTGGACATGGGGGTAAACATTGCTCTCCACACCTGAGACTGCAGGGGCAATAAATTCTCATCCTTCTCAAAATAATATTCCTCCTCCGAGACATTAGGTTGCACTGAGGCAGGGACTTTGAAGGCCAGTTCCTTCGTTGATCAGAAGAACTGCAACATCTGTTTGAATTACACTGTAGATGGCAGCTGAGCATCACCAGCAGGCTAGACAATGGGCTCAGCTGCTTCTTCTTGTTCAGGCTTCAGGATGTTATCTTTTATAGTCTTTTTAAGGCTAGTGTGACAGGAAGACTACAACCTGTCTTTCTTGGAGTCCTTTTTCTCTGAGTGTTCCTAAGCTGAGGATACTTGTTCTTTGTGCTTCATACAGACTGTCCTTTAGACTTGTGTTAAGGAGAAGCTGTGTCAGCAGACAGTTTTAAAATGATCTTCTCATCCAATTTCATAGTTTTCATCTAGTCATAGAGGCATACCTCTCAACTGCTATGAATTCCACATAGCGCTATGATTTTCACACTCAAATTTACCCTTGCTCCGCACAGGTTTACTGATGTTCCTCATAATGTTACAGCTATTTCTGGACACACAAACTATTAAATCATTGAACTAAGTTGATAGAAACATTCCTTATCACTAACTATATGGAGCCCACTATCTGTAGACATAATATTGCTTAAAATAAGAAAGTGCTACACATTCTGGCCCTTTGCTATGATTTTTGAAGGCTAGTGCTATGATTTTTAATGCAGAGAGGTTGAGAAGTATGCATAGAGGCTGAGATAATTGTGATTGCCTTTAGCTTGACTTGTTTTCTGTATCTTAGGTCAAAACACTTTACACAAATCACAGCCAATCATGTTCTATGCCCTAACACTTATTGCACTGTGAATGCCTAGCTGCCTTAGACAGCAGTGGACACACTACTGGCACATTTTTCTAAATCGCTTGGATTGATGTGTTTTTTAGCTTTAGGTTTGCAGTCTGATTCAGACCTGAGACCAGATAGAAGGGCACCACAGTAGTTATCTGACTTCAGTCACTGAAAGTCAGTAATTTATGTTGACTACCAGTTTGATTTCATTTGACCACCATCACAGTGAGCAAAAACAATTTGCAAAATGCTATGCACAAGACAGGAGTACTTTAACATTGACCACAGTCATTCTTAGTGAATTAACACATGACAATTTCAACCACATTCATTGTGAGACAAAGAAACAGCCAAATGTGCCTGGGCAATATAGCAGCATACTTTTAAAATGTTTTTATTTAATCTTATACAATGTGTAGGAAAAAATCCTGCATCCTGATTGGCTAGGATCAGTGCATTTTAGGAGTGTAATGCATGGAAAACAAAAATGTCCTGCCAGACAGGATGCAGATTAGAACATTAAAAGAATCATTGGCTTGCCTTCAGAATTAAAAAAAGAAACAAATGCCATATTTGTTGCATCTCACTCACTTGAAATGAAAACAATACTGACAGTGCATCAGCTGCTATGCATTTCAGGAGCAAACAATTGAAAAATAATGCTTCACATTGTCTCATGTTTTAAAATTGAATGTTTCTTTTTACTTACTTGATAAAATGCTACTACCTTCGCTGTCTTCTGTATCTTCCAAAATGTCCAAATCAAAGCAGACACCCCTAGCAGACTGCTAAGCCTCTTCTTGTGAGCCCTGGTTTTCATTTAGTAAAAACAAAAGCACAAAAACCTGTGATTTCCTGGCTATATTAGGCCCACAACTGCCAGGCTCGCATCTGGACGTATCTAATACAGGCCACTAGGACACTGGTGATACTTTCAGATGGTAGCATGCTGGCAAAAAAGACTGCCATGGAGGCCAGCCCATTTGAACAGCAGTAGTGCTATATTCAGGAGGCAGTATAGCTATGGTCTAAGGCTCTGAGCTGCAAAATATGGTGACATCCAGAAGACCAGACCTGGTTTGAATCCCACAGCTTCCACTTGCATACTGTGTGACCCTGAGCAAGTCACTTAACCTCCTTGAGCTCTCAGGTCGCCTCTAAAAAGCTTCCAGCTTAGTGTGCTATACCTGGTTAAACAACTAAATATATTGCTAACATTGCTGATGATTGGGGTTTGGGAATGAGCTCAAGTCATTGGAATGTCAGCCGTGGGAACGTAGGATTGAGCATCCCAAAGAACACTTTCCTCCTTTGGGGAGTGAGGATGTTGCAACATGCTGCATTATCGTCACCTGGCAGCCATGGGTGGTGGTGCAAGGGCTCAGAAACTAATAGGAAGGGGCCCTTGGACCAAGTACGCAGATTGGCTGTGCTGGGCTCTGCCAGCGACCAGTCATGTTGCATGCTTCTTGAGGGATGGGTGGAATACAGAAAAGGGGAAACAGAGGTGCAGACCTGGGAGGATGAAGCCTCAGCCTTCTTACCACATCCATCACTGGAACTGAACCATCTTCCACTGGGGATACTGCCAGTCTTCACCTTCACTGTGGGTGGCCAGATAGACTGGGGAGAAGAAATACTGGAAGAGCTAAAGGTGTACCAGCCCTGGGGGGTAAGCTGGGGGCTGCACTGCAGTATGTCGTCAGTGGGATGGTGGTCCCAACCAGAGAGGTGGCAAGTTCTTGGTGGGACAGTATACAGGCAAGCTCACTGGGTGGAAAGAGGTCCCTGACTGGCCCTGAGCAGTGAAAAAATATGTTAAAAAAAAAGATCGGAGGGCGGATCTTGCCAACCAAAATGGTGGTACCTTAAATCTATAGCTGAGCATCTTGGGGGAAAAAATTAATTACATTCCGAAACTCTCTCATCTTATGGAAGTCAAACAGGCACCGGAATGTTAAACAAAATGAGATCTACTGAAGCATACCTTAAAAATAAAAATCGGCAGCTGCATAGTAAAGATCTATCGTGTTGAAAAAAGGCAATGGGTACCATGCTCTCAGACTTTTGACAACTGTCAGACCAGGGCTAAAATTTGCAAGTGTTATCTGCTTTAGGACTGGTAACTGGAAGAGCGGGAGGAATGTGGCCCTCACAGATGCGATCATCATGGCACAATCCCCAGACACAGAACAAGCTATGGCCGATGAACTGACCAAAATTACTACAGTGTTGAGCTGGGTCCTTAATGACACTACAGAACTTAAAATAACCACAAACCAGACCAATGTAGACTTAAGAGCCTTAACAACCTGGGTCACGGGTATGGAGCAAGTGTCCTGCATACATGAAGAGAAATTAAACCAGCATCAGAGTCTGTTGAATGAGCATCATGAGAAAATAGAATACCTGTTGGCAAAAATAGATGACATGGAAAATATGAACATATGAAATTGCCAGCAGATACAGGCCATTCCATCTATCAAGTCTGCTTGAGTGTGCAGCACTTCAGTCCGTTAGACTGCAGCTGTCCCCACTCCCTCATATGCCCTCACCCTTCACCTCCAACCCTCCCATCTTGTACCTCCCTGAATCTGTCCCACCCCTCTTGAAGACCCCAACACTCTGCAGTGATACAACTTCCTCTGGCAGATCATTCTACCCTACCACCACCACCCTTTCTGTGAAATAGTGCCTCCTCAGTTCCCTCTTGAACCTGCCCCCTTCCAACTTCATAGAGTGTTTAATGGTTTCCCTTCCACCCTTCAAACTGAACATATGCCTGGTGTCTACTCTGTTCAAACCCTTCAGACACCTGAAGGTCTCAGTCATATCTCCTCTCCCTTATTTCCTCCAGGGTATACATATTGAACTCTGCCTCTCCTCATATGGTCTGTCCCCAACCCCAGGATAATTTTTGTTGCCCTCACGCTGTACCCCTACAGTAGTTTGATGTCTGTTTTCAAGTAGGGGCGCTAAAATTACATGTAATACTCTAGGTGCAGTCTCACCAGGGACCTGTAGAGGGACAAGATGACTTCCCACTCCTAGAAGTAATCCCCCTGCTATGCACCCTAGCATCCTGTTTGTCTTCACTGCTGCCTTCCTGCACTGAGCAGAATGGTTCATCTCCCCAGTTACCAGCACTTCTAGATTCTTCTCCTCCTTGGATTTTGTTAATGGGACACCCTCCAGCCAGTAATTGTGTCCTGGGTTCTTGCCCCCTAAATGCATCACTTTGCACTTCTTGGCATTGAAACCAAGCTGCCAAGTGTGAGACCATTTCTCCAGTTTTGCCAAATCCTCCTGAAGTACTTTTGCTCTCTCCCCCCCACCCCCATCTATCTTGGCACAAATCTTTGTGTCATCTGCAACTACATCTGAAGAGACTGATCTTGCTCTTAATCCCTACTGTAATGGCAGCTATGAAAATGTTAAACAGAACTGGTCCCAGCACCGAGCCCTGTGGTACACCACTTGTTACTGTCCTGGGTTAAGATGCCTCCCCCTCCACTACTACCTTCTGCTGTCTACCCTGCAGCCAGTTCTTGACACATCTGACCAGTTTCCTCCCTGATCCCAGACCCCTTCCACTTGCAGGTCAGCCTACCATGTGTCAATAGGGCATGGTACAAGAATATACGGATTGTGGGGATGCCCAAGGAGGCCGAAGGGTAGGACATGGTTGCTTTTCTGCAAGGGGCTCTGCCAACCATGTTGGCACTGTGATCTATGGCCGACTTAGAAATCGAGAGGGCACATCACTCCCTGGGCCCTAAACCAAGGTAAGGGGAGCTACCAAGACCAATTCTCTGCCACCTGTTAAAATAACTGGTGAAGGAAGAACTTCTACAAGCTGCTCATGACAAAGGGTGCCTGCAATGAAACAGGGCAGAAATCATGTTTTTGAGGACTATTCGCCTAATTATCAAACAAACGGTGAGCATATGCCACTATGAAGCAAACACTTTACAAGGTGAGTACTCCTACTTCAGTCAGGTGCCCAGCTCTGCTAAGGTACATTTCCAAGGTAAACCATGTTTAATATACCTCATGAAGTGGAGCAATTCATATGGGACCCGAAGCAACAGCAAAGGTGCTCCAGCAGCACCCTTACCAACCACACATGGCACTGAGTCATTGCCAGTGGGGGTCTCTCAACCAGATGGACCACATTCCAAGCCAAATGCCTGTCTGCAGTCTCCTCAACAGCCTGAAGAGCCATGGCATCAGGTGGGCAGGGGTAGACAGAAAAGAAGAATAAGACCCCCCCTCCCAGCAAACATCTCTCAGAAAGGCTAGATCCAGGAGCTGGCGAAGTTTCCAAAGGGCACTCTGGAACAAGCAGCAATTCTCCTTCAGCTACACTGATTAAAGTCTCCAACAGATATGTGCTTTGAAGGAGCTGACACCAGCCCTCTGTACCTCCCTACAGCCGTGACAGACCAGCAACATACAGAGGAAGGCCTGGCCTATGGTGAAGCTGACTGAACTGCGATCTGCCACGAGTGGGCAGACTGCCTCGAGGACCATCCTGAAGCTGTGAGAATGGTGCCATTATTAAACAGCATAATTTTGCAAAAAGCACTCAAAGAAGCCACCCTGACTAATGAGAGAGAGAAACAGACTGAAGTAAGCTAAACCAGCATGGGTAAATGACCCTAGGTGCATGTACAACTTTATATCTTTCTACTTTCAATTGCTGACCTGACCAGCTGAGCACGGTATTCGCTAAGTGCTCTTACCTTGTGGTAATTTCCAATCGATCACAGATCTTCTATTAGGGGCATCTTGAACTTCCAAACACCCTAGATGAAATATTAAATCAAGGTCTGACACCACCGGGATAATGAGCAGCCCAGGCAATAACTGCTGACTTTGGCTGAATGGCAGAAGGGACAACTGAGAAAGAGGAAGCTGCCTAGGTCTAATAAAGGACAAGCACACTGAGCGGTGTCCCCTAGGCTACTGGTGAAATTGCAGATTTTGTTCCTCTATCTTCTTTATACGCTGTGCTGGCCTCACCTCATGGTGCCCTATGTGCAACGTTACAAGACGGTTTTGTTCTATTACAGTTTGGTGTTGGTGCTCTTAACGTGAAAGTTTTACAATTGTTTTTGCCAGCCCCCTTGGAGAGGAAAGGTAATCACTGGTGCCCGCTTGTTAAACATGGAAGCTTAACACTCCCCCCGATAAGATGTTGCCAAAATGCCCCAGAAGTGTAAGGGGTTGAGATTACCTCCTGTATGGGCAGAGATGTGGGACAAGATCTTGCCAAAGGTCATCTCAAGCTGTAAAGGGGGAATTTATGTGTCAATGCATAAGAAAATTGTGGTACACCCTCACCAGTGACCTCTGGCAAGCAACTTCCCTGATATAAAGGGGGCTGCTGCACTGGCAGGTTGAAAGCAGTGTCCAGTAGATCTGGCACCCGCAAAGACTCATAAGACAGCCAGACTAAAATGCACAACTTCCCACCATGGCATAGCACCAGGGGCCAAAGTCTGGTTGTTGCCCTCTAGAGTGCTTCCATGAGAGCATGTAGCATATAACTAGGGGCAATAGAGTACCAGATTGGAAAACGGAATGATGCTGATGAGAGCAGAGGATGTCTCCTCTCTTTTCCCAACCCCCATCCAGAGCCTCACATGGCGTGGAACTAGCAATGGGTAACACAGAAGGGAGTGAACATCAATACCTGGGGAAAAACACCCGGCTTGGTTAACTGAGGGGAAATACATCATCTTAAAGTGAACCATGCACCTTAGCAGCCTGTGCCTGACTCCTATGGGAATAGAAAGAACCCCTCCCCCCGGGGTGAGCTACTAGTTCATAAAGTAGCAAACTAAGTGTAGACCAGCTAAGAAATGAATGTAGTAGCCAGATATAAGAATACAGCAAGATCCTATCTCCCCCCAGTGGAGGAGCCCCAGGGGATCACTAACAGAGTCAGTTTGATCCAAGAGGGGGTAGCTCCTCTCCAGTGTGATAGCATATAGTCAGATAGATGTCTGTTTATATACTCAATTGGGTAAAGTTATAATGGTTACATTAATAAGAATGTTGATGTTTACCAGTATGAATGTATTATTGTGTTTCAAAGAAAAGGTACCATCTGAGCCGGAGCCTAAACACCCACAGGGCAAGCATAGGGGTCAAACGTTGCTGGCCTGGCCACTGGTACAAACAAAAAGAGTTTTATATGATCAAATTGTCTCTGAATCATCAATCAAGAGGTTGTCAGGAATAGAGAAGGTCTGGGGAGCATACACAGACTCTGATCTGGGGTTTGTGAGGACTTCAGCCCTACAGAGAAAATATCTATATTACAATGGGGATCAATAACCATCTATATTGCACATCAGAACCTTGAACATTCCAAATGGCAGCGATGACTACTATAGTGACCACCACGTGGAATATGAAGGGCCTCAGTTCACCAATTAAATGGGATAAAATACTGACTCGAGTGAAACATTTGAAGACCTAGGATTTTTTTTTAGAAGAGACTAAATTATCTAAGACAGAAGCCCCATATCTGGTCAGGGAGTGGGTGGATGGGATGGGAAGCACACAGCACAGCCGAAAGCCAAAAAGGATATCCATCTTCTGTCACAAAACTCTGGGATGGAAACCAATAATGCAGAAAGCAGACAAGGAAGGGAGATTGTTGATAGCAAAAATGGCAACTCAAGCAGGTCTAATACTCCTGGTAAACCTGTATGCACCCAAGCAAAGACTGCTCAGCATTTTTTGAAGAAAATTCATGGGTGATAGCCAGCCCGGTGGCACTGAGGTGCTGGACACCTTACCTCGCGGCACGCAGGTGACCTGGGTTCAGGAACAAGCTCGGGTCATTGGAGGTCGACAGCGGGGGGGAGGGCGGAGCTGGATTGAGCTGCCAACAGGCAGGCTCTCCTCTCTGGGGAGGGGATGCGGTACCCCTCAGCCAATGGTGACCCCTAGTGGAGGCTAGGAGTGGCACAGGCTCAGAGGGGGCCAGGTGTTAGGCCACGGGGTGAGGGAAAGGAGTCATAACTTGGGCCGTAGGGCACATGTGTGCCTCCACGCGCATGTGCTCCTACTCCTGGGGCTCCTGGGTGATAACCAGACAGAAATTGCACAGCGGCAGCAGGATGATGACCACTCCCTGCAGGTTCTCCTCCCGGCCAGGTACAAGGTAAGCACTGGCTATTCCAGGGGACGGGGCTGGGGGGTGGTCAGAATGGGGCAGCCAATCGGAGGAGCATAAAAATAGAAATAAAAATAAAAAATAAAAAAGTCATGGGTAATTTTGGATCTGTCATTCGATAACCTGGAGATTATATAGGGAGTGGAATGCAGTCTGGATCTGGAAGCTGTACTTGACAGATTCAAATCCAGACCAGAATCCCACACTAATTCTCTAAGGCAGATGCACGAACTGATGGAGCTGCACCAGCTTTCAGATGTGTGGCAGCCAAGGTATCTTGGGGGAAAAGATTACACATAGTTTTTGCTGGCAAATTCTATATCCAGCAGATTGGACTACTGGCTGAGATCCCAAAAAATAATGCCCAGTGTAGTGGACACATCTATAGCCCCCTTGTACCTGTCAGACCAATCACCCTCACTTTAAATTTTGTACTCACTCCTCTTGACCCCAGGATCCTGTACCTGGAAACTGGACCCCTTCCTTTATATAATAGGATTTACATATGGGCAGCACAGGAGGCAGAACACTATTTTTAGGACAACCCTCCAGACTCAGTTCCCTAGGCAAGATCTGGGAAGCCTTCAAAGAAGCCATAAGAGGCAAAATAATTGGTTACATGGTACACCGTAGAAACAGAGAGAGAAGGAGGCCTCTGAGATGGAAGCTAAACTAAAAATAAAGAAACAGAAATACAAGGATGACCCCTAAAGTTCTAGAACACGGAACTCCTATACAAGATTACGTCCTCAGAATCCAGCTTAAGTGGATGGTCACAAGAAATGCAGAGCTGTAAATCATAGGGGCCAAAACAGGTATTGTCTGAAGGTAAGAGGGCAGGGAAACTGCTTGCATACAGACTAAAGAGAGACAAGCAGAAAGAAGTATAATGCAGCTACAAGATCCCCAGGGACAACAGAGCATGTCTTCAGATGGGATTAACAAGATAATGTTGGGGTTTTACAAAATGCTCTATAGTTCACAGGGAAATTGGGACCGAAAGGCATTCTCAAACTTAATGGACAAAATCTCCCTTCCACAACTTACTACCACCCAAAAAACTGAGTTGGAAGCACCATTCACAGAACTGGAGCTTAAATCTGCCATACAACACATGGCCCCGCATAAGTCCCCTAGAAGCGATGGCTGTCCCATAGACATTTACCAGCAGATAAAATACACAATAGCCAAACCCCTGCTTGCCAAGCTGCATGAATCCTCACACAGAGGATCTCTCCCCAAAACCCTTTCAGAAGCCATCATAACAGTACTGCCCAAAGAAGGAAAGGATCCAGCCCTTCCTGCCAACTATAGGCCCTTTTCTTTAATAAATGCTGATGCCAAAATAGTTGCTAAATTATTGGCAGCCAGACTGGAGTCAATCCTGCCAGCCATTATACACCCAGCACAGGTAAGCTTCATATGAGGCAGAATCAGCTCAGGCAATCTAAGGGCACTATGCATGCTATTTCAGACTGCTGCAGAACTCCCATCCCTGGCAATAGCCATCACTCTGGACTTCGAAAAAGCATTCGATTTGATGGAAAGGGAGTTTCTGCATGCAGTCTTGAGATGGTACAACTTTGGGGATAGATTTACTGCATGAGTCAAAACCCTGTACTCCTCCCCAATGGCCAAGGTTTTAACCAACCCTGTCAAACCCCTTCCATCTGCATAGGGGTATGCACCAGGGCTGCCCCCTGTCCCCTGTGCTATTCGTGTTGGCCATTGAACCCTTGGCAGCAGCAGTTAGGTAACATCCAGACATCAGGGGTATTAGACTGGGTTCTACAGAATACCATACCAATCTCTACGTTGATGACTGTTTGATACTAACGGAAAACCCAACCACTAGAATTCTACTCATCCTGGATACCTTAAGGGCCTTTGTAGGCTTTTTCAGACTGAAAATTAACCACGGTAAATCAGAAATACTTCCCCTTAATAAGCACGCCACCAAGGACTTGACCAACAAGTCAGGCCTGGCATGGGCTCCCAAGGCCATCAAGCACCTAGGCGTCCACCTTACCGTTGACCTACTGAGACTAGTGAACATTAACTTCCTACCACTCATAAAAAGTTGCAGAATGATCTGGAAACAACTTAATTTATCATTGCCAGAAAAGCTCAGGGCTATTAAGATGATACTGGCGCCCAAGGTATACTACCTGCTAGCTCACATACCATTAGAAATACCAAAGGACTGGTTTAAAATACTCTCATAGGTACCTTCCTTTGGGAGGACAGTACCCCTAGATGTAGCAGATCAAAGTTATATGCACATTGGAAAAGGGGAGGGGATAGAGTTTACCTAACTTCACACACTATGCATGGGCATTTCACAATGCCAAAATCTGTGAAATGTTCCAACCAATAGGGAGAACCCCATGGCCTGGATAGAAACTGAGACAGAGATTCTACAAGGGACATCCCTAACTTGCCTCCTGGGATACCCCTTACTGAGACAGGTTAGTAAGTGGCTATTTAATCCACTTTCCAGTCTTCCAAGGTTCATTTTTATTACTTTTATGAGTTTAAAATAAGCAGGGGAGTGAGACAATACGGATTAATGTAAATAAAGTCAGAGAAAAGTCTCAATCTATCCTTAATGAACAGAGCAAAAATCTTCTTCTTCAAACTTGCTTTATTATTTTTTATAATTCCATATTTTTTTCACATGCTCTTTATTCATTTTGTGTACTGTAACATTACAGAACTATCTAAGTTCCTTCCTCAGACTTGGAGCTTATTGTTTTTATCTAAATGAAACAAATATAAGAAGATTTATGTTTAATATACACTTTTGATTCTTATGTTTTATGTATTTCACATTCTTTTGATATTTTTACATAATATTTATTTATTAGTTACAGGTGGAATAGATCTGATAAATCATAATTTTTAGGACATATCTTAGTCTCTGTAGTCAGTGTGTGTGTGTGTGTGTGGGGGGTGAGCCACGTTATTTGCCAACAAATTTTCCATTGCTTCCTTATCTAAAAAAACATTATCTGAGTTAATACAAGTTAAAGGTCCTCTTCCATTATTTTATATAAGTTTCTATGTATTTTAGCATCTTACTTGTAGTTTATAGAGGGCAAATGTTCATCATATCAGAGCCCTCTTGTGAAATCAGTGCCTTCAATCTGTTCTCTAAATTAAACTGAACAACATTGTTTGATAAAGTCTTGAATATCTTAAATTCCAACTCTTTTTTAAAAAGAGCAATGTCTAGAGCAGGAAACTTTGCTCTTTCTACCTGTGCCCCACTCTTCGCTTTGTTCTTTCACTTGGTAGTTCACAAATATTTGGCAAAGAACACCGCTACTCCCGTCACCATTACATGCCACTGTTGTAATGTAAAGTTTTACTACCACCTTTCCAGGTGAAGAAGAAGGGCCGGGCACTAGGCTGCACACCTGGGGGTGTGCTGACATCATGTCTGATGTTACCTGGGTGGCCCGGTCAGTAAAGAACCTTGCTGGAGTAAAAGAAAACTTCCAGGAAGTCCCCTTCGTCTTGATTTGTGTTTACAAACATTTTATTGAAAAAATCCATTTCTCAATCCTAAATCCTTTGGATCTCTTATATTTAAACTACCCTCACTTTCATGTGTATTTTACATTTCTGTCTGGATACTTTCTCCTTTATTGTATTATTCTAATTGTGTATATTTATATCATGTTGTTATACGCTATCATATTTAAGTGTTTTACAGTGTTTTACAAAAATATATATGTGCCTTTTATTCAGCAGAAGAACAAATTACTGTGCTTTAATTAAAGATTAAGATGAACTGCACTCAAATTCTGGTAAGAGTGAACTCGGCAAGCAAAAGAGCTAATTACTATGCTCCAAATAATAAAGAATGAGATGAACTACACTTTAAATTATACAGAGAGCGGACTCAGGATTTAGGAAGGTGGATGAATACAAACCATCTATAAGAGTAATTCATCCAAAGACAGGCCTTCTACGCCTTATAGGCCTTATGGAAGGGGAGGTAGAGGAAGGTCCTATGGTAGACCTTCTATCAACCTCAAGTTGTTTCACAGCTGCAGCCATACCCACAGCAGACTGGGGTATAGGCGAGAGTTGAAGGCTCAGGCGGTATGCCCTAATCTGCCCAGACTCAGGCCCCACTGAAACAAAATTCCTGACTGCTTTGCCAAAGCCGCCTCCTTAATATCAGTAGGGGCAGACTGGCTCACTTCCTTCAGGCCTGGCAGGCATAACCATGGACACGTGGGTATTGGAATTAGCGATCCAGGGTCTCTCTCTGAGTTTTAAGTCCTTCCCTCCTCTGACGTCAATGCTATTCAAACCAGCCTGCCTTCTCGAAGAACAGCTCGTGGAAAAGGAGGTTCAAACCTTGATCAGCATAAAAGCAGTGGAGCAGGTGCCAACCCTTCAGAGCGGCAGAGGTTTTTACTCCTGGTATTTTCTTACCAAAAAGAAAAATGGGGAGTGGCAGCCCATTTTGGACCTAGGGCATCTGAACAAATACCTGACAAAGCCAAAGTTCAGGATGGTGACCCTATCCATAATTTTACCTGTCATCTAGCAGGGAGATTGGCTGGCATCTCTAGATTTAAAAGATGCCTATTTCTACATCCCCATAAGGGAGTCTCACAAAAAATATCTCAGGTTCAGATTCCATTTAGGTGATTACCAGTTCTCAGCCCTGCCCTTCGGTCTTATAGCAGCACCAAGGGTATTCACAAAATGCCTGGCAATGGTAGTAGCATTCCTACGAAAACCTTATCTCGACGACTGGCTAATAGTGGGAAAGTCATTTTGGCAGGTGCAAGCACACCTGGAAATAACAAAAAATCTGTTGCATTCTTTGGTCTTCCTGTTAAATGAGGAAAAGTCCATTCTCACACTGATTCAGGTCCTGCATTTTATTGGAGCAGAACTGAATACCTTAAAGAAGACAGGAAATCATTTCTAAATCACAGCTGTTTATTAAGTTCTTATTCTCAGAAATGATATGCATTCATCTACTTTATCCACATAAAACTGTACCTGAATAAAAAGTGATATGAAAAACTGTATATTGCATTGTTTTGTTTTCATGGGCAGCATTCAGATACTGTTCTCTTCTTGGAACCAATAACTTGGAGTTTTAACTTTGTCATGGTTTGTGTATAGAACTCTAAGCATAGTACGGATAGGTCAACAGCTCATAATTAGCATTCTGTGCACAAACCATGACATAGTAAAAACTCAAAGTTATTGGTGCCATGAAGAGAACTGTAACAGAAGGCTGCCCATAAAAACAAAACAATGCAAAATACAGTTTTTCATATAACTTTTTATTCGGGTACAATTAAATCTGGATAATTCAGGGGAATCCGTGTCGTTTCTGAGATTAAGAACTTTATAAACAGCTGCCAACTGGCACAAATTTCCTGTCCCTTTTAAAAGGAAAAGTTTTTCTTCCAGAGGAGAGAGTTCAGTCTATACTGCAACTGATTGCCTCATTCGAGTTGGGAAAGCCATGTCCTGCTAGAAGATACAGTACTTGCAAATACTCGGACACATGGCTGCAGCAACAGGAGTGATCTTGAGAGCAAGACTTTGAATTAGAGACATCCAGTTTCATCTACAGACACGCTGGTGCCAAAGAAAAGACCACATGTCAAAACATTCCTGTAACAAAATTTGTGATCCAGTCCCTACAGTGGTGGACAGAAGTCCACAATCTAACGGCATGAGTTCCCTTTCAGAGGGGAAAATCCCTCAGTCATTTTTACAAAAGATGCTTCTCTGTTAGGATGGGGTGCTCATGTAGGAGAGCACACTACCCATGGCACTTGGTCAAATGTGGAGTCTCTCCTCCACATAAATCTGCTAGAGCTCCGTGCAGTATTTCTGGCTCTAAAAAGTTTTCGCCAGTTAATACAGGGCAAGGTGGTGCAGGTCGGAACAGACAAAACCACTGCAAGGTTTTACATAAACAAGCAAGGAGGAACAAGGTCGGATCCCCTGTCTACAGAGGCCATGAAAATCTGGGAACTGGCGCAGTCTCTAAAAGCTTCCTTGCAAGCCGTTCATGTACCAGAAAAGGACAATGCCCTGGCAGATGCCTTAAGCAGGATCAACCAGGCACATCATGAATTGTCTCTGAACAGACAGGTTCTGGACTCAGTGTTCAGATGAGGGGCACTCCAGGGATATATCTCTTTGCCTATCACAAGAATCTCATGTTGCCCCTATTTTGTTGCAATCCACCAGTCAGAGGTACAATTCCCCTGGATACCCTAGTCCTGGACTGGTCAGGAAAGCATCTATATACCTTCCTTCCCTTCCATCTCATCTTCAGGGTTCTACTCAAACTCAAATCACAGCCTGCATCCATGATACTGATAGCACCAGACTGGGCCAGACAGCCATGCATCCCCTTCTGCAGTCAATATCAGTGTCCACACCAATCCTCCTACCCAGGAGGCACAATTTTTTAAATTCCACCAAGGGAAGATCCTGTACCCGAATCTCAGGTCTCTCAGGCTCAAGGCATGGCTGTGAGGGGGCATTTTTGCAAATAAATCTACAACCATGTCAATGTCTACATTTAAGTCACAGTTAATGTGCATTAGTGCAAGAGCACTTAGTCGCTGCTGTCCCATTGTAGCACAAAGGTATAGTACAGTAAGTACTTAACCTCCACAGGGTACTAGCACTTCTTTCCCATTCACAAGAAGTCACTGGTAAAGTTAAGAATATTTTCAGCAGCATATAAATGTTCGAAAACATATCACTGTCACAGATTTTGATTCTCTGTGCAATAGCATTTTGGCATGTATTTAACATTACTGTATCTGTTACAACAGCTGACTTTCCAGCAGAAAAGTTCCTCTTGAAACAATTCTGGTTTTGCTTAGAAAATCTCAGGATTCACTGTTAACAGATACAGCAGACAAGTGGTGCAACTTCAGAGAGCTCCTGTGGAGGCAATGAGTTAACCTTCCCTTCCACCTCTTTTGAGAACCATAGAGTTTTTTTCCTTCATTTTGTTTTGTTGATTTGCTTCACACAAAGGCTTGTTGCCTCTGTGATGACTGTTTTGATTATTCCCCATTGTTCCTCCACCCCTCCTTCTTACTCATTTGCTAGTGCTTTTTCTCAGGTACTCTCTCATTATCCCAAAGTCAGCCCTCCTAAAGTCCAATACTCTTGTATTTGTATGGTTTGACTCTATGGCTGTGTTTATTGTGAACCACACTGTTTGGTGGTCACTTGTTCCCAGATGGGTACCCACTTCTGAATCTGAGATCCTTTGCCCTTCCCCAATTGAGAGTACCAGGTCTAAGATTCCTTCCTCCCGAGTGGGTTCCAGCATTAGCTTTCTGAGTCATGCCCCCAGTAGGGCATCAAGAATGACCCTGCTCTTGGATGTGCCTGCAGCAAAGGTACTCCAGTTAACCCCTTTTTCTTCCATTTTAAGGATGCCTTCTATCATTTCCTTGTCCATTTCCTCCCCCTGAGATAGGGGTCTGTACAAACTCCCCATGTGGATTGTGGTGCCATTTTCCGTCTCCAGAGTGACCCATAGTGACTCATCAACTTCCCGTATCCTCTTTAGTTCTGCTGCTTTAATCCCTTCCCTTATATAGAGAGCTACTCCTCCTCCTCTTTTACCCACCCTGTCCCTTCTGTAGATTGTGTATCCTGGTATGTTGACATCCCAGTCATGGTTCTCTGTGTACCATGTTTCAGTGACTGCCACAATAACCAGGCATCCCTCTTCCATCAAGGCCACTAGTTCAGGGAGCTTGTTACACAGACTGTGGGCATTGGTATTCATCACCTTCCATTTTTTGATGGCCTTACCCCTTTTAGCCCCGTCCCTGTCCTTACTGCCTTTTTCTGCATTTACCCCTGTCCTGCTCCCTACTGACTTCTATACCTTGGTGTTTACATCTCTAACTACTGTGCTTTGTGGGGGGAGGATGGGATTTCCCTGATCCTTTTCAGTGCCTTCCCCCTTGACTAGTTTAAATGCTTGCCAATGAAGCATTTAAAACTACCACCTAGGATCCTGGTCCCCCCAGAAAGAGGCAGACCATCGCACCAGTATAGGCCTACATCCTCTAGGTGGCTCCCTGTCCCCAATGAAGCCAAACCCCGAGCTCCACACCAGTTTTTTGACCATTTATTGAATCCCATGGTGCAGAATACCCTATCGTCATCCTTGCCATAGACAGGCAGCACCTCCGAGAAGGTTACCATACATGCTACTTGTCTAAGGCCCCTCCACAACTCTACAAACTCCTCTTGCATTGCTCTGATCCCATTCACAGCCAGGTCATTTGTCCCTAGGTGGACAATGATATCCAGCTCCCTCCCTCGTGCAGCTGCTCCTGCGATCCTGAGGATTCGCTTCCTGTCCCTCTAAGCCATGGCACCTGGAAGGCACCTTACCTCCCTATCCCCTTCCTCCCCCACTTCTACCCCCCCAATGATTGAGTCCCCCACCAGGAGTTATTTCCTTCCCCTGTGGGGTCTCATGCCACCCTCCTGTGGGTCTCTTTTGTGGATGTTCCCAGCATCCTCCTTGGTCTCCTCTGCAGGTGCCTCCATAGAGGAACCACTGTTCGCCAGAACAGCATATGAATTGTGGAGAGGTACAACTGGAGGGATGCACCTCTGTTCCACCACCCTCTCCCTTTCTGAGCCCACCTTGGTCCAACTGCTCTTCTTTCTTGGCAACCTCTGAGGTAGCGGTGGTGGCCCCGGTAGTCCTTGAGTGGAGGAAGAGGTTTCACGAATCCTTGCCAGGTCAGCCTGGAGATGGACATCCTCCTCCCTCAGACCAGAGAGGTTCCTGCAAATGGGCAGCATCACAGCCTCCAGAATGTCTTCCGGAACACTGCTGCCCCATAGCCATTGCACTGCACCACTCCCATCTTGACTTATTTTGTGTCCCCTCTCCTGTTGCTTTGTATGCTTACTGTCTCCTCCCTCTATGTATTTTTACACCTACTTTCCTACTGCTTATGTGCCCTTACAACTCTCACCCTTCCTGTTCTTGGACAGGAACTTCCTGTAGCCTTCAGTAGTGTCCTTCTTCCATGCTTGGATTCAGACCTCCAGCAGCCAGGGGGGAGACAAAAGACAAAGAAGACCAAGCATGTTGAACCCCAGGAAAAACCAACAGGGGATTCTTCTGTGCCTCATAGTCTGCCTACTGCTGAGGAGATTGCCAGGGCTATTAAAGTCATTGAGGCAATTCAGGGGTTCATACCTTCTCTAACACCTCCTCCTCCAAGTATTCAGGAGATTACTCCATCCTCAGAGCCCCAGTCTCATGAGATAGATACTGAGGAGTATGAAATACCAGAGGAGAATGATGATGAGCTCATTGAACAAGAAATCTCACCAGAGCATGAATTTGGCTCTCCTCCCAGGCCTGAGGAGTTTTCCTCTCACTTTTTCTTTGCAAGGAAAATAGTAGATGCCCTTGACCTTGCTACCACCGAGGTCATAGAAGATGAGAAGGAGGCAGAGTATATGGAAATGATGGGTTAACACCCACTAGAAAAAATGTTCTGCCTATTAATAAATTCTTCAAGAAGGATTTATTCAAAATCCTGCAGAACCCTAACTCTGTCATGCCTCTGGATGAGAAGGCTGACAAGAAGTACCAATGGGACAGAAAAGGAGCTGAATTCCTCTATTCTCACCCTGATCATCAGGGTATAGTCCAACAGGCAGCCTGCTAGAAGGCGAGGGTTCCTTCATCCGCTCATCCTCCTGAGAAGGATTCAATGAAAATGGAAAGCATGTAAAAATTAAAAAAAGGGTATTTAGCTGCCTCTGTGGGGGTCAGACAAGCTAATTACCAGACCTACTCTGCACAGTATCAAAAAACACTGTGGCAGTTGGTTTTGGCCATGTCAGAGAAGGTTCCTTCCCCTATCTCTGATGACCTAGCAGAAACAGCCACATTTGGACTGGAAGCATCTAAATACTAGTTCCAGATGGCAGCAGATGCCAATGATAATGCTGCTAGGTCTATGGCTCTGACTGCAGCCCAGAGAAGGTTTGCTTGGTTAAGAGATACAAACTTAACACAGGACACCCAGACTAAGGCCATGGACTTTCCTGTATGAAATCATTCCCTCTCCTGTAAACAAGTCGAAGAGTATATGAAGAAGGTGGACGAATACAAAGCCACCTATAAGAGTAATTCCTCTAAGGACAGGCCTTCTACTTCATATAGGCCTTATGGAAGGGGAGGCAGAGGAAGGTCCTCATATGGTAGGCCCTTCTATCAAGCTCAAGCTGACCCACAGCTGCAGCCATACCCAAAGCAGACTGGGTATTACAGGGCCAGAGGTAGGTGGGGCTCCAGGAGGGGTTCCCAATCCACCCAGGCTCAGGCCCCACTGAAACAAAATCCCTGACTCATTTGCCAAGGCCGCCTCCCTAATACCAGTAGGAGGCAGACTGGCTCACTTCTTCCAGGCCTGGCAGGCCATAACCACGGTCAAGTGGGTATTGGAATTAATGAGTCAGGGACCATCTCGGAGTTTCAAATCTCCCCCTCCTCTGAAGTCAAGGCTGTTCAAACCAGCCTGTCTTCTCAAAAAACAGCTCCTAGAAAAGGAGGTTCAAACCCTGCTCAACATAAAAGCAGTGGAGCAGGTGCCAAACCTTCAGAGGGCCAAAGGGTTTTATTCTCTGTACTTTATTACCAAAAAGAAAAATGGGGAGTGGCGGTCTATTCTAGACCTAAGGCATCTGAACAAATATCTGGTAAAATCAAAATTCAGGATGGTAACCCGGTTTATAATTTTGCCTGTCATCCAACAGGGAGATTAGCTGGCATCTCTGAATTTAAAAGATGCCTATTTCCACATCCCCATAAGGGAGTCTCACAGAAGATATCTCAGATTCAGACTCCCTTCAGGCCACTACCAGTTCTCAGCCCATCCCTTTGGTATCACCTCAGCACCAAGGGTATTCACAAAATGCCTGGCAGTAGTAGTAGTATTCCTGCAAAAGTTGGGAATTTCAGTTTTTCCTTATCTCAACAACTGGCTAATAGTGGGAAAGTCATTTCAGCCGATGCAAGCACACCTGGAAATAACAAAAAAATATGTTACATTCTCTGGCTTCCTGTTAAACCAGGAAAAGTCTATTCTCACACCAGTTCAAGTCCTGCATTTCATTGGCACATAATTGAATACCTTAAAAGGAAGAGCTTTTCTTTCACTGGACAGGGTTCAGTCTATTCTGCAACTGATTGCCTCATTCAAGCTGGGAAGGCCATGTCCAGGAAGGCGACACTTGCAAATACTGGGACACATGACTACAGCAACAGGAGTGGTCTTGGGTGCAAGACTTTGAATGAGGGACATTCAGTTTCATCTACAGGCACACTGGTTCCAAAGAAAAGACAGAAAGTTAAAATTGGTTCCTGTAATAAAATTTGTGATCCAGTCCCTTCAGTGGTGGACAGACATCCACAATCTAAGAGCAGGAGTTCCCTTTCAGAGGGAAAACCGCTCAGTCATTCTTACAACAGATGATTCTCTGTTTGGATGGGGTGCTCATATAGGACAGCACACTACCCATGGCACTTGGTCAAGTGTAGAGTCTCTCATCCACATAAATCAGCTGGAGATCCGAGCAGTGTTTCTGGCACTCAAATGTTTTTCTCAGCTTATACACAACAAGGTGGTGCAGTTCAGAACAGACAACACTACTACAATGTTCTACATAAACAAACAAGGGAGGAAACAAGGTCGGATCCCCTGTGCACAGAGGCCATGAAAATCTGGGAACTGGCTTACTCTCTAACAGCTTCCTTGCAGGCCATTCCTGTACCATGAAAGGACAATACCCTGGTAGATGCCTTAAGCAGGATCAACCAGGCACATTGCAAATAGTCTCTGAACAGACAGGTGCTGGACTCAGTGTTTAGACGATGGGGCACTCCAGAGGTAGATCTCTTTGCATCTCAGGAGAATCACATGTTGCCCCTATTTTGTTGTGGGCCATCAGTGAGGGGTACAATTCCTCTGGATGGTCTAGCCATGGACTGGTCAGGAAGGCATCTGTATTGTATGCCTTTCCTCCCTTCCCTCTCATCTTCAGAGTGCTACTCAAACTCGGTTCATAGCCTGCTTCCATGATACTGATAGCACCAGATTGGGTCAGGCAGCTATGGTACCTCCTTCTGCTGTCAATGTCGGTGTCCAGACCAATCCTCCTACCCAGGAGGCACAATCTAGTAACTTCCCACCAAGGGAAGATCCTGTATCTGAATCTCAGGTCACTCAGGCTCAAGGCCTGGCCCATGAGGACTTGGAGTTTGCAACCTTACAATTTTTTCAAGCTGTCCTGGATATCCTAAAAGCATATCGAAAACCATCTACTAAGAAAACGTATAATGCAAAATGGAAAAGGTTTTCTATTTGGTGTGATGCCAAGCATATTTCTCCCTCCCAGTCAGAAATCCCAGTGCTGTTGGAATATCTTACTAAATTACACTCACAAGGTCTGAAAAATACATCTCTGAAGGTGCATTTGACATCAATTTCAGCTTTTATTTCTGCAGGGAATAAGTTTCCCTTGCATCTAATCCCATTTTCAAAAAGTTCTTTAAAGGGCTAAGTCACTTACATCCTCCTATTAAAGAGCTAGTCCCTGTATGGGATCTGAACATTTGCATTGCTCAGCTCATGAAACCTCCCTTTGAACCAATGTCATCAGCCCACTTGCAGTATATCACTTGGAAAACTGTGTATTTTGATGACAATCACTTCTGCTAGAAGAATAAGCAAATTGCAAGCATTACGTGTGGAAAAGGATTATTTAACCTTTCATAATGATAAAGTAGTACATCGAACTAACAGGAGGTTTCTTTCTAAGGTAGTTTCTGATATCCATTTAAATCAGTCCATGACACTGCCAGTCTTCTTCACAGAACATGCCAGTTCAGGAGCACAGGCTCCATAGTCTGGATGTAAAAAGGGCATTGAGTTATTTTTTGACCCATACCAAGGATAACAGAAATGATAAACAACAACGTTTTCTCACTTATGGGAATGTGGGAAAGGGCACCCCAGCTTCCAAGAGATCAATCTCTCGCTGGATAGTTCAATGCATTCAGTTTTGTTACACAAAATCTGGGAAACAGGCCCCAGCAGGCTTCAGGGCCCACTCTTCTAGGGGTACAGCTGCTTCTCTAGCAGCTTCTAGTGATATCCCTTTAGTGGTGATCTGTAAAGCAGCTACCTGGAGGACAGAACACACCTTTACTAAACATTATAGTTTGGACTTGCAGTCCAGAAGTGATGCCAGGTTTGGCACAGCAGTCCTGCAGAGCCTCTTTCCTAAGTAGATTCTCTGCCCACCTCCAAAGGTACTGCTTTGAAGTCGGCAGAGAGTTATGAATATAAGAAGAATACATGGGGTTAGAAGAAAAAATTACTCACCTTAGTAATTTTGTTTCTTCCAATGCATTCTTCCATATTCATAACTCTCCCTCCCTACCTCCCCTACCAGAACCAGAGCCTCTGAATGGTCTTCTTACCTGATAATCCCAGACACAGGCAAACGTACCTTTAATCCTCTAGGGTTTTATCTTACCCGTTCTTTTTTCCCAGGTGATTCTGGTCATTTTGAGGTAGGACTGATACCATAATCATTAGTGTCAGCTTTATTATATAGACATAGAGTATAGTTGTGCTGTACTAAGCAGCATTCAGGCTTGAATATTTTTTTAAAATAGGTTGTCTTATGAGCTTCCTAGAAAACTGAGGCATTGATAGAACGTGCAGCAGATGAGGGTAGCAGTTTGAATAATTGTCATGTGCCAATGATTACATCATTAGCTTATAGTTCCATTCTCTGGGCAGTTCTACTGAGCAGGCTAACTGCAGAGAGTTATGAATATAGAAGAATACATTGGAAGAAACAAGATTACTAAGGTGAGTCATTTTTTCTTCTTGCTGATATGTAATGTCTGCCACACCTGTGGCTTGGGTTGTAACTGAAAACTGTCCTCTGGATTAGTCTGCTTACCCGGTTACAAAAGACATAAATAGAAGAAACTTTTAATTACCAGTGAACTGTGACTGTAGTTCAGAAGTAATGTGATCTATTAATGGAATAGCCAAGTTTCGCAGATAATATTCCTCTGTTGTCTCAGCTGGTGCATTAGCTTCTGTGCTGCTGTCTCCCAGCCATTATTGGTCTACGAGACTTAACTCATACCTTTTCTGCTAGTCTGATGCTCTGTGGAGTTAGGTACTTATTCCCATTGACCGTCTTCCCGAAGACTGTTATCCCGTGCCCTCATTCCCGAATGCGTCTCTTCCTGACTATTATAATTCCCACATTACAAGTTCCCGACCACATTTAACATACATGCAGCTCCTTGCAGTTCAGTGTCCACTGGACCATTTGTAAATTTTAACTGGTAAATCTTGCCTCTCATGAATGAGACTCATGTTATTTCCCCCTACTGTAGAGTATTACGATACCATGCCCTGAGCACCCTTCATTTTTCATCTCAGAACCTAGCACCTTCTCCCAAGCAACAAATCCTGCCACAGCCACATTATTTTTAGGCTACCAGAGGGCATGCTGGTTCTTTGTGTAGGTTGAGAAGGCTATGGCACTACAAATAGAAGCATTTTAATTAACTGTATATCTTAAGTTGCAACCTCACCCTACCAGCCAGATGTACAGGGTACGCATAGCCGACCGCTATAATCATTTTAGCAAGCCCGGCACTACCAGTTCATATGATGGGATGAGAACCGTCTTTATGGGGTTTCCTGATGCTGGAAGTATCAACATATCTTAATCTTCTCCCCTGCACATTAGTAGGGGACTGCAGTTTCACTGGCGACCTCTGAGCTGTCGGGGGATGATATTGCTGCAGCAACACCTACGCTGTAATTGGGGCAGTAAGGCAGATTTATGTTCAGTGCCCTTAATTGGAAAACAGAATGGCTGAATTTATATGGAAACAGAGAACTGAAAAGTGCTGAGACGCCCATAGTATTGCAACTACATACACATATAAGGTATTCTGTGGCTCAGAGACTGAATTCAGATTTAGAATTTATTTTTAATTTTTAGTGCTTTGCAAAAAAAAATTGCTACTGTCCGTTTTCTAGAGTACATTTTTTGAGATATTTGGATTCAGGATCAATTACTGTCAGGAGTCTTGAATGTCAGCATTATGGTCTCAAACTTTTGGGCTGAGGGAATTAATTTGGATACCGCTGTGTGTGTATGTTTTGCTGAAAGCGGCCAGCACATCTTCCTGAAGAGCAGCATATGTGTACTTCTCATCAGATACCTATGGAAATGATAAACCATAAAAGAGTGAATGTTTATTATAATGAAAAGCATAAAAGCATAAAAATACTAGCAGTACACCAATTATGTTTTAACTTAATTACTTTATAGTCATTTTTTTTACTTTCCTTGCAGTTGGCCATCTAAATACTGTATATAATGCATCAAAAATTTTACAGAATCCTTACAAATGATTGACTCTCCCCTACCAACCACCCAATTGCTATATGTGACAGTCTGTTTCCATGGTGAGCACGGTGTTGTCAAACAAAGGCACTGTGAGGTAAATAGGGTAGAGGCAGCTGTTTGCATATGTTTTCTATACAGACCTCAAAGATGGACTACCTAGATGTGCTTCAAATTTTGGAAAGGAATATTGAGAAGGAAAATTAAATTATTCTGTAGTAAATTGTTACATCTGAAGTCTCTTATTTCTGAAAGCACATGCTGAAGTGAGGATGTGTTCCTTAGGTCATTCTAAAATGTAAAAACTTCCTCAAGGTGTACTGATACAGTAGTTAGGAATTGAAAGTACTGCTCACCATTGAATATGTATTGATAACGTCATATGTGGTACTCTGAAGTTTTACAGAAATGCCATGTAGATGGGATAATGTTAAATATACGGTCGTCAAGTTAATGATAAAGTCAAAGGTGATAAGAGTCCGCATTCATCAGTCTTTGTCTTTGGGTCCCAGTTGCTTCTGGTAAATGATTCATCATACTGTTCTGCATGATGGCCATATGCTATTACTTCCATGGCAATCACCATGTAAACATATGCCTGGTAAAAATGTTGAAATGCCTCATCACGTTCTGCCCATCTGGTGTGGCACAAATCTAATAATGGTTTCCACGGTTTTGCTCCTTCAATGTGTTTACTTATGATGCATTTCAGTAATCCCTCTCTCTTTGGGCTGTGGTTAAGAAAACATGCATATTTCCTTCATTTTATCCAACGTGTTCCATACTGTTGGAATTTTGCAAGAATGCACAATGGCAAGGTTCAGGCAATGTCCACTGCAGTGGACATATGTTGCTAAAGGTGCATGTTTAACTGAGCTTGCACTCCAACTCTGTCACTTGACATTGCAGTGGCACCATCATACCCATAGCCTCTAATATTCTTTAGATTCAGGCCACCTTTCTCAGGGTCATAGATTATTTCATTTGCATTGGCAACACCTGTTGTGACCTTTAGCTCAAAAAAATTCTATAAATTCCTCTCTAATGTTGTTGATCATGTCTACAAATCAAATAACTAAAGGCATCTGTTCATGGTTATGGCATGTAACCTCATCAGCCACTATAGCAAAGTACTGTGCTTCCTGTACTTCACTGACTATGCACATCTGAATAATCTGTAGACCAATCACTTCAATAATCTCATTCTGTGACATAAGAGACATGTAATGTACTTGACTTAGTTTGTTTTCAATTTGTGTTTTCCAACAGGCTTCAATATGTTGCTTCATAATTGTATCCGATTCTCCAAGAAGGTGCAGTAGTGTAAGGCAATTTTAATGACTGACACAGTGTGATAATCTTTCATTGCTACCCCTCAAAGCAATGCACTGTCTTCCACAGTATAACACTGCCTTGGCTATTAGTCTAAGAGTATATGATGATTCTGGGCAATGTTTTCCTCCCTTCACTGATTGAGAATACCAGGAATACTTTTGGGGGCTTCTCCATTCACATTCTGAATACATCAGCTGCCTGTCAGGCAAATCTGTGATATGGTTTGATGGCATGTTCACTTAAGGTGTCTGATATTTTTGTCCATGTTGTAAATGGTTTGTTCACTAGAATCCCTTTGTCATCACATTTATGAATGAACAGTGCACACAGGACAGAAAACACACCATCAATCTTTAGACTATACACTAGCCGCTTCTAAATCTTCAACCACTTGCTACCATTGAATCCACAGTTACACCCATTCATGCATGTTGATAGATATAAATAATCACTGCTTGGCTTGAAGTGGTTCCTCAATATATGGTACTTCTGGCCACTGGATAGTGTTGCTAGTATTTTGTCTATTTCTGACATACACCTTGTTGCATTAATGAAGGTTCCTATGTCCTCAATTAAATGTGCATCACAGCCACCTGACAAAGAAGAAAACCAATAATTACTATTAATTGTTGGAAACAAAATACATTGGGTGATGCCAACTGCTAGCTATATGCACAGTGGCCATTTATTCCAAGCATGATTTCTAACAGCAATTGTCAGTGTTAAGAAAATATGCATTGTATGGTGTTGTAGCTTATGTCAGTAAAGTCAGTTTGTATATTTTATCATTCTTTTTTGATTTTCTGCAAGTGAAAAGGATCATAGTTTGCCCTCCATTGCAGTCAGTCAATCCCTTCAACTTCAGGTGGATTGAATGCTCCCCTTGCTCACTGAAGCACACAAGACGCATGTGATGGGAGACTGCATAGGAAATTTAAATTAAATTGCATCAACATAAGCTGCAACACCCAGGCAGTAATAGCACCAAATCAGTCAATACATTTAGGAATTTTTAAAAATCCCTTGAGAATTGGGAAACCTTTTATCATTTAGTTTGCTATGTTTGGAAGTGTGTTTGCTGCCACTGGGAGGGTGCTTCCATTTGATAGTCTGGTTAACATCCACTATACATGATCTGGCCTCTGAGTAAGTATAACTTAGAGGATAATGGCTGGGGATTGAGTGATAACCACACTGTAATCACCTCGAGTGGTTGCTAGGACAAAATGATAAACCTCGAGCGCGCAGCTCGAGAGGTTTACAGTAGCCCTAGCAACCACGAGAGGTGATTACAGCGTGGTTGTCACCTGATCCCCAGCCATCATCTTTTATAGTGTATGGTGAAAAAAACACTTTGCATTCTATGTGTGAGAATTATGGAACTCTAGTGCATTCTTTTTTCTTATGCCATTGTTTGGAAGTTCTGAAGTGTGGTTAACAACTTTTAAAATTCTAAACAGTGCATAACCAAGCTGTGTGACTGCTGATTATGGTGGTTAATAGGCACTTACCATACATTATAAAGAAATATTAATTCTTGAAGTACAACACCTCAGGGTGCTGTGTGATGTGCCCTTATTCTGCTTCCATAAAGCCGAGTTAGTACATACCAACCACAACCTTGGTGAACAGACACCCTGGTTTGTGAACAAGCTTGGGTCACAGGTCAGAGGGGGTGAGGGAGGGGACCTTGTCATCCCTTACAGTACAACTGCCCCCAGGTGGAGTCCTGAGGCTAGTGTAGTTAGTAGTGGGCATGCATCAGGAGGCCACCGCAGTACTGTGGTGTGTGTGTGTGTGTGTGTGTGTGTGTGTGTGTGTGTGTGTGTGTGTGTGCCTGCATCTGTTATAAAGAAAAGTGACCGCAAACATGGATCAGGAAATGTGTATGTAAAAAAAAATCAGGAACTATAACAATGTTCAAAACATGCAGGGATACTGGTAGGAAATAGCTGAATCACAGCTGTATCACCATTTATTGAACTAAGAGATGCAAGACAAATATTGTGTTACTTACTTGTTGAGAATATTTGGTCATCAGTTCTTCAGGGTAATTTGAAGACTCTGTGCTGCTGCAGTCATCATGAAGGTCAGTGATCATTTCATTGTTTTCAACTTGGCCAGAAACTGTTGGTTGATCAGCATTCCTAGGAAGTGTGGTGTGGTCGGATGAGATGTCACATCCCCAGGAAGTGTGGCATGGTCAGATAAGATGTCGCCTTCAATAGGGATGGACTGAATATTTATTTCTTCATCCCTTCCTTCAGCTTCTGAACTGTGTCCAATGATCTTGCAAGGCGGCAATGAGTCAGGCTTCTTGCAGTGTCTTTTTTTCCCTGTTTCCAATAGTATATTAAGGGATTGAGGCAAAGGTAACTTGACAGTGGGGTGGCATCCCAGTGCAAAGTTATCATCTCCCCTTTCCAAACCATAACAATATTAAACAGGGAGCTCCCTTACCTCTTAGTGAACACCTCCATGCTATCTTCTTGCTGGCTTTTCTTTCTACTGGCCCCAAAGAAAGGTAATGGACCATATAATTTACCCCCAGGGGCTGCCCGCATGATCACTTTCCCACTTCCTGATCCTGCTAAACATCCCCACGCTTCTTACCTACTATGATGTTTTTATAGCAGAGCATAGGCTGTGCTCCTTTTCAATGGAGCATCTGTCCTCTACTTTCCTGATTATGAATCAGGTTTTGGTACCTAATGATGGCATAGTCCAACTAACAAGAACTCTGGTTAGTTGACTTCTGCCATCACCAAGTACCAACACCTTACATAATATGCAATTTGGAGAATAAATTTGAAAAAGATGTACTGTTGTAGGAAATGAGCACATCTCCACGCTCTGACCGCCATGTGCCAGATTACGATTCCTTCCCTTCCTTTTGGGCCAGTATCACAAAAAAGAAATACAGCATGAAGGAGAGCAACAAGAGGTAAGGAGCTCCATGGTTAATCGTTCACTGACCGTAGCCTAATTTTCACTTGCCTCCAGGGCTCCAAATAAGGTGTTTTTGGAAATACTTATCATAAAATGTTTTAAATGAGTGCTGGGGAATACTTGCCCATTTTATTTATGTCATTTTAGGACATACTGTACAGAAAAGTGTTAATGAGGCCTGGCACACACCCGCAATTTGTAATGTGCCACACTACATAGAATACATCATTGCATAATTAACTGGTAATTCAAAGTAGCATTTTTTCCAGATTTACAGCACTTGTGTGCATCTTAATTGTGTCTTATTCACCTTACTTTTAAAAAATGCAAGTGAAAATCTTCTACCTGCCACCCTTATCAGAATCACTGTTGGCACCTATCAATTATCTAGAAAAAACAAACTGCATTTTTACAAAATGTATTTCTAACACCATCCAGAGATTTGTATGCATCTAAATTTGGGTTCAGCTCACCACAATTTCAAAATGAGGGCTCACCTCCCCCCGTGCCTATGTTTAACCTGGCCAGTGCCAGCTGTTTAGGTGTTTACCAACTAGATTGCTCACTTGATACCAACTTGTGTAACACCTGTTATCAATTACATGTACCCTGTAACCTAATTGTATTTGTCTGACCACAGTGTGCAGAGCCTCTGTTGAGCGCCTATTGTTTTGCAAATCTATGCTATGTAACCAAAAACACAATGTATGTCTTTATGTGACGAAGTACCTTTGGAAACGAGCCTCTGGCTCAAAGGTTGTAAACTGATTCTTAGAAATAAATATAAATAAATATAAATATAAATAGAAGTAGTTTTTTGTACCATCCATGCACCAATGCATTGTTTTACAGTGATAGGACATTCTTTGTAAAATAAGGGTGGGAGTGCATGGATGTATCAGGCATGGTCCATTGGGAGAGTTAATGCTCCCTACACTTGCCAGTAATGGTAGCTATGGGTCTTCTGATTGTTTTTTTAGAGTCTGGTCTCCAGTGGCATGCAAGGAATACAGATGTGCAAGGCTGGGAAGGGAGAGTTAGCAGCAGTGGGAAAGTTGGAATACAGACCACCACCTGCAGGGTGGCTACAGGCCAGTCAGCCTCACCTCAGTGGTGGGAAGGATCATGGAGACACTGCTGAAAGAAAGGATAGTGGCATATATGGAATCCAGTGATGCTCAGGATCTGAGGCAACATGGATTCACAGCAGTAAGGTCATGTCAAATGAATCTAATAATTTTTTTTGATTGGGAGACTAGGGAACTTAATCAGGAAGGGAGGGTAGACATTGCCTATCTAGATTTCAGCAACTTTAGACACTGTCCCACATAGAAGGACGATTAACAAGATGGGTAGTCTGGGCATGGGAGACAAGGTGGTGAACTGGGTTAGGAACTGGTTAACAGACAGAAGGTGGTGGTAAATGGGGTACAATCTGGGGAGAGGGGTTGACCAGTGGAGTACCACAGGGATCAGTACTAGGACCAGTCCTGTTCAATGTCTTCATTAGTGACATTGCAGAGGGGCTGGAAGGAAATGTCTGCCTGTTTGCAGATGACACCAAGATCTGCAACAGGGTGGATACTCCAGAAAGGGTGAAGAAAATGAAGCAGGACCTGGAGAAGTTTAAAAGATAGTCAGAGATGTACCAACTGAGGTTCATTGTAAAGAAGTGAAAAATAATGCACCTGGGTAGAGGGAACCCTGGGAAGAGCTACAGGTTGGGGAGAGGAGATGACTGTCACCAAAGTGGAAAGGGGCCTAGGGGTTATCATCTTTGATGCTGTTAAGGATATATTAGATTAGTGCAGGATCCAAATGGATCAAAAGAGAATGAGGGATTAGTGGAAAATGTAGAATTGGGGAGTGAAAATGGGGAAAGTGATTTGATAACAGAAGAAATACAGCTGAGAAATAGTTTTGACATATTGAGAGAACCTAGGAAAAGGAATGGGGAGGAACGGGAATGTGTGGAAAGTCAAGAAGAACAATTGGAGAGACAGGTGGTGGTTATAGGAGATTCCATTATAAAATTCACAGATCAGTATATCTGTAGAAATGATAAAAAGAATAGGATGGTTAGTAGCTTTTCTGGAGCAGGAATTGAGGATTTGTATAACATGATGGATAATATTTTTAAAGCAGCTGGGGAAAAACAAGTTGCTGTAATTCACGTGGGCATAAATGATATTGTGAAAAAGACACTGCCAGAAATGCAGGAGGAATATTAAAAGCTGGTCAAAAAGCTAGAGGAAAAAGAGAGTGAGATATTAATCTCGGAAATTTTACCTGAACCAGGGGCATCGGTCTATAAGCAAAGGAGAAAAGCATTGTCGAATGGTTGCTGAAATGGGCTAATTCAAGTGGATTTAGATTTATAAGGCACTCTGGAATGTTTAATAATAGAAACAAACTGTTTTGTAAGGATAGACTCCACCTTAATTATAGGAGAAGTAGAATGTTGGGGATGAGGCTGAAAAAAGAGATAGAAATTAGTTCAAACTAAATGGAAGGGGGATGAACAAAGAGAATAGTAGGGAAAAAATGATAAACAGAAGCAAAGTTAAAAGGGTTAAGACCGTAAAGGTCATGTTTTTTAATGCTAGGAGCTTAAATAAAGTATGTAGTTTGGAACTGGAAATTCTAATGAAAGAGGATGAGTTGGATATGGTGGGCGTGGTTGAGACTTGGTGGAAGAATGAAAAGGGATGGTCTCAGAATATACCCGGTTATAAACTGATTAATAGAAACAGGGAGGAAAGAGGGTGAGGAGGAGTTGCTCTTTTTGTTAGGAAAGATTTAGAGATTAGGAGAATAGAAGAGACAGTTGAGCTAGGAAAAGTAGAAATTATAACAATTGAACTGTTGGGAATAGTGGGGAAAAAAATGCAGGGTATCAGTGTTTTATAGAGCACCAGATACAGACGTATTGGAGACAGAAGCCTTCCTGGAACATATGAGTAGGTCAGTAGAGGATACTGATATTGTTATGATGGGGGATTTAAATATGCCAGAAATCAGATGGGGTGAAAATCAGAGAGGAAATAATATATCAAGTAGGTTCTATGAAGGACTGGTGTCAGCAGGAGTGCAGCAATATATTTATGAATGAACAAGGGTGAATATATTGGATGTCATTATTACAAATTGAAGTGCTATTGTGAAATAAGTAAATATTCAGGCATAAGTAGTGATGAGTGATCATTATTCAGTACTATTTGAATTAGATTGGGAGAATAAACTGTAAGGGGTAATATGATTCAGTACCTATATAAGAAGGGGGACTATAGACAAATGAGGGAGGAATTAAGGAAAGTTGATTGGGAACAGGCACTGGGAGATCATGATCTTGAGAAATCATGGTAATTATTCCTAAAAAAAAATAAATGAGATCAAGGAAACTTATATTCCACAAAAGAGAGTCTATAATAATAAAGGGAAGAAGCCTCCATGGCTAACAAAAGGAATAGTTAGGCTATGTAAAAAAAGAAGTGGTGTTTCCAGAAGATGAAAAAGGCAGGAACAGCAGAAAATAAGGCCAGGTATAAAAGAATTTTGAATAAACTTAAACAGGAAATAAAAAAATAAAAAAAGCAGCTTGAAATGAGACTGGCAATGAACAAGAATAACAAGAGCTTTTATGCTTATGAGAACAGGCAGAGGGGAGAAAGCAACATGGTGGGCCCATTAACAGTTAAAGGGGAAATAATGTCAGAACCTCTGGATATGGCAAATAAATTTGCCAAATGTTTCAGTTCTGTATATAAAGAGCAGAAAATAGTTGGAAATAAGTGTAGAGTTAGTGGAAATCTTGATCTAAAGGAAATAATAACAAATGAGAAGGTGATGAAAAGGATTATGGGTTGAAAGGATAAAGCGGCAGGACCAGATGATATTCACCCGTTTATGTTAAAGGAGTTGAGAAATGAATTGGTGACTGTTATAACCAGAATGGACCAGAGATCACTTGATGAGGGTGTGGTGCCAGATGGGTGGAGAAGGGCATGCGTGGTGCCAATTTACAAGAAGGGTAAGAGGGATCAGGTGACAAATTACAGACTGGTGAGCCTGACATCGGTGGTGGGAAAGATAATCGAAGGCATCATTACTGATGAAATAAAGGACATTTTGGTTAAAAAGGGAAGGGTAGATCAGCTTCAGCACTGTTTTGTTACAGGCAGATCATGTGAGACAAACCTTACAGCTTTCTATGAACATACACAAAATTGGGTGGATGAGGAAAAGAGAGTGGATGTGGTGTTATTGGATTTCAGTCGAGCCTTTGATACTGTGCCACGTAATAAGATAATAGATAAAATGATTAAATGGATATAGATTCAACAGTGGTAAAATGGGTTACGCAATGGTTGACTGATAGAAAGCAACAGGTGAGGATTAGGGGAGTGTTGTCAGAACCACAGAAGGTGGGGAGTGGTGTTCCCCAGGGGTCGGTGCTGGGACCATTACTGTTTGTCTTATTTATAAGTGACTTGGATATAGATAGTGAAAATAGGCTGGTGAAGTTTACCGATGATATGAAAATAGGAGGGGTAGTGGACACATTTGATGAAAGGTTAAGTTTTGGAAAAGATCTTACAGATCTTGAAATGGGCGGAGGAAAATTATATGAATTTTAACAAAGATAAATACATCATAATTCACATGGGAAGGAAAAATATTCACCAAAATTATTATATGAAGGGTATGGAACTAAAGGAATCATAGTGTGAGCGAGACCTAGGAATCTATATCCATGGTGATTTAAAGACTGAAATACAGTGTAGGAATATATCAAATAAGGCAATGTTTTTAATAAACAGTATTTTGCGAGGTTTTCACTCCAGGGGTAAGGATATTCTGTTGCCTTTGTATAAGACCTTAGTGAGGCCTGTACTTGACTACTGTACAACAGTTTGGAGTCCATATTTGGTGAAGGATGTTAAAATGGTGGAAAGGCCTCAGAGGACTTATACAAGGATGATTTATGGGTGTGAGGGTCAGGATTATAAGGGGAGATTGGAAATGCTTGGATTGTGGTCTTTGGAGGAGAGGAGAAAAAGGGGGGACATGTTGTTACTATTTAAAATCTTAGGGGATCAGACAATGAAGATGGAAATGAAAATTGAACCTAAAAATCCAAAATATCAGCTGAGAGGACATAATAGGCAGCTGAAGGAAAAAGTGTGTAGGACAGATAAATGAAAAAATGGGTTTAAAATAGAGCGAGTAGTATGTGGAATAGATTACCACAGGAAGTAGTAGATGCAGAGAATATGGAGGTGTTTAAGATTAGATTAGATAAATATATTAAGGAAGTTGATAACCTCTGTTGCCACCACTGAATTGTGGAGAAAGCTTTTATGGGCTCTGCCTTCTTGACTTTCTTATTATCCAGTATGAAAGCAGTGTACAAAGGTGGCAAGGAGGGCCAGTGGCATGCTGGGGTGCATAGGCAGGGGTATATCTAGCAGGAGGTGGGAGGTATTGATGCCATTGTATAAAACATTGGTAAGGCCTCATCTGGAGTACTGCATGCAGTTCTGGAGAACACACCTGTGCAAGGACATAGATAAGGTGGATACTATCCAAAGAAGGGCAGCAGAGATGGTACAGGGCTTACACCACAAAATATATGAGGAGATACCAAGGGATCTCAGTATGTACTCACTGGTGGAAAGGAGAGGAGACAGTGGGAAGGGGACAAGACTGAAACTTTCTAGTAACTCAAGGGCATAAACAAAGTGCAGGTGGGGAATCTTTTCCAATGTAGAAAAAGTACTAGAACAAGGGGGCATGATATGAAATTGGAAGGGGGTAGATTAAGAGGTAATGTGAGGAAGTTTTTCTACATGGAAAGAGTAGTCAACACTTGGAATAGTCTGCCGCAGGAGGTAGTAGGGGCAAGCACAGTGGAGGGGTTTAAGCATGCTTGGGACAGGTACATGGGAAGTCTGAGAGGGGAGGGAGTGATGACATGCCATTGATCACATAGGGCCTATGGGCAGACTGTATGGGCCTAGCAGTCCTTCTCTGTTGGCAGTTTCTATGTTTCTGTGTTGCTGTTTAAACCCTGTATACCAACCAGTTACTGAAATGTTGGTCACAGATAATCATAATGTGAGACAAGTCAGATACAGAAGCAAACTCAAGAACACTGGTGGCTGAGGCCCTGTCCACACTGCAGCCCAAAAAACCTTCTGTAATGTTACACAGGGTGTAAACCGCATCCGTAACGGCGAGGGTTTACACTGGTAATGTTACAGCAGGCGCTTTCGCAACTGTTGTATAAACCTGTTTTTACAACGGTTACAGAAACGGTCACAGGGCTGTAACGTTGCCGCCGGCCATCTAAACGCATGACCGTGTAGCCCCCATTCAGCCGCTAGACCAGCAGGCAGTGCACCACAGAGGGGCACAAGATAGGCAAATGAACAAGGAAGTGCCTGGAAGGCAGAGAGGCATGCAAGGACTGTAACCACTGCAGTGAGGTGAAAACGGTGCAGGGCAGTGCCTGCACAACGTCAGAGGCAAGAAGCCTAGATCCGCTGGGTGCACACACCTGAGAGAGGTGCAGCCTGGAGGCACAGTGTGCCAATAGGAGGTGCTGCCTGCATCAGTAGTACATGAACTGTGAGGAGGGAAGAGCACTGGTGCCCAGGGCAAACAGTGGGCACATGCCATAGGGAGGCAGCAACAGATGCCAGCACTGTGTGCCAGAGGTGTGAAGGGGGCCCCAATAGCTGCCACAACACATGACCAGCCCCCAGAGGACAGCAGTGCCAGAGCACACCAACCCAGCACCACTGCAGAGTGACCCCATCCCCCAAACACTGCCTGTGACTGGTGGAGAGTAGGCAGGCCTGTACCAAGCAGTGACCACAGCCGCACGTCACCCTGACCACCAGCAGGACCATGTCAGATCGCGGCACCACCTTGTCACATGAGGCCACAAAACTTCTGGTGGAGTTCTGGACCCAGGAGAAGGTGCAGGCAGAGCTAACCAGTGCAAGGCACAACACAAAGGTCTATTAAAAGGTATCAGACTACCAGTTCGGGAATGGGGTGCAGTGGATGGCAAAGCAATGCCATGACAAGATAAAGCAACTGAAGGTGCGGTACCATAAAACCAGGGACAGCAACAGATGCTCAGGGGGTGTGTGTGTGGCGTGCCCCTTCTATGACACATTGGATACCATACTTGGAACACGGCCTGCCACCAAACCAGCATTCATCCTGAAGAACTCGCAGGTGGCCAGCACTGAACTGGACATGGAGGATGATAGGGACACCACCAGGGATGTGTACCCACACCTGGGGAATGAAAACAATGATGGTGTGCAGCGGAAGTGCCCCGACACAGGTACGTGCAATGTGCAATGTGTATGCTGGGATATGGCATGCCAGTGGAGGTGTATCCTGGGCACGCGGCACATGGTGATAGGCATGGTATGTATGGGTGGTGGCACAGGTGCACTTGAGGAAGTTTGCATGTGGCACCTGTGGTGTGCATAGGCACACAGGTGCATGGGGGACAGGGGCATGGAGCTGGGGTGGCCGTGGGAGGTGGGGGTGGGGTAACCACATGTGTGTAATGGTGACAGGTGTGTTCTGCCATTCCAGGGCAAGACCTCAGTGAGGGGACATCGGTGTACACCGATGCAGTGGAGGCCTCCCCAGTTTCCTCGGCCCTGCAGGATGTGATGCCAGGAACCTCCAGTGATGGCTCCACTGCAGAAGGAGGCAGCCATGCGAGCGGCAGGGTGACCAGTTACCCCTGATGAACCTCAGGAAGAGAAAGTTGAAGACGGCACGGATGGCAGATGTACTTGGGGCAGTGCTGGAACCAACACATAGAATGATGCAGGAGCACCACAGGGAGCTAATGGACCTGGAGAGGGAGCGGGCATGGGAGAAGAGGCATTGGAGGAGTGGTTATGGAGACAGGAGGCAGAGCAGACACAGCGGTTCTTCACACAGATGGTCCAGTTACTGGCCATGCAATGCCAGCAGCCACCCCCTACAGCAGCACTGCAATGGCTGGGTGCCACCCCAATGGCACACACCACCACAGCCCCAACCCCCTGTGCCCTGTTCCCCTGTGGGTGTGCCACCATACCAATAGCCACTGAGACACTCAGTGCCATGGCCGACCCTGCCATAGTCCACCCGTCCACCGCTGGCAGACAGACAGACTGCGTGGCACAGCCAGCCACCACCAGGATGCATCCCCCGGCCATGCCAGCACCCCGCTCTCATGACACCCCACTACAGTGTGCTGTGTACATGGGTGGTGTCACTGCCCCCACAACCCTGCCACCCACGTCCCAGGCAACACCAGTGGGTGCCAGCATGACACAGCAGTACCCCACAGGTGTCACACCAGCCACCGCTGGCCTGAAACACAGCACCCCAATCCCCGATGCATGGTGCCACTGCTCTGCACAGTGCTACCCCTTGGATCCCGCAGCAGGCATGCCCAGCTTCACACAGAACCTGTACAGCAATGGGTTCCAGCAAACCACCCTGTGATAACCCATGCAGCATGCAGGGGTTGGCTGACCAGTGCATGCCGCCAATTGCCACCTGGGACTCCCTATTTGATTTCCCTCCTATGTTGGTGATGTTGCTGGGGTCCACCCAGTGACATTAGTGCCTGGTTCATGTTGGCACAGAGGTATGTGCCGACTGTGGCACTCAGTTCTACAGTGCAATTCCTGGGTCGCACGCACTGTTGCATGGCATCTCTGCAACATGCTGTGTCAGGGGTTTCGATACAGTATGACCACTTGGGTGTCTGGGTTAGGGCACCACCTGTGCATGGTTATGTTTTTCTTTGGTTCGGGTAACAGTACAGTGACCCACACATAGGTTCCTTTATATGTTGGTGTACACCGCCGCCCATATGGTGGCATGGCATTGTGTTTTGCATTGTTCGTTCACATGACAGTGTCAGTTTCATTTGGGGATATGTGGTGTTATGCAGCAATGCACATGGTCCACTGCATGGCCTTGCTGCTGCTGCACATTGTTTACTTGTGTTATTGCCACCAGAAGCCATGGCAGTGTTGGATTGAAGGCTGTCTTGTGTCACCATACCATGTTGCTGGTTTGCTTGGGCGGTGTGCATGCATGTGCACATTGCTTTCTGGGGCACAGTAGGGCTTCCGATTCCATGGGTTGCTGGTGTAGGGGTTCTGGATGTGTGGCCTGGCTGCACAATGTATGCTAGGACATGCAGCTTGCATCCAGTGGCAGCGGGGCGTGGTATGCCATTTCCTGGTGGTGCACTGCATGCCTGCTTGTGGGATGCAGCGGGGTCCCTGTACCCGGCATGTGTTGGTGCATCACTACACTGCATCACTGCATGCCTTCATGCCATGTGTAGGGGCCTCCCCTCATTTCAGTTCCACACCTTCACCTGCTGCACACCCCTGGTCCCCCACAGGTGCCACTGGGCACACATTGCTGTAGGACACCATGGCATGTTCTGTCCCACTCAGTGTGCCCTGTGTACACTGGCAGCCGGGTGTTCATTCAGGTGGGTTTCTGTCTTCGCAGCTGTCTTCCGCAGGTGCACCATAGGATGCACTCCACATTACAGGGGTTGGGTGCACACACTTCACATCTCAATGTGGACAGGCTGTGCCGGTTCCAGACTGTTTTCACACCTGTTCCCTGGCAGTGTGGACACGCTGTTAAGTTTGCAGCCTGTAATGGTTTAGAACTATTTCAGCCTTGTTGGCCTTAGTGATTTAACAGCATCTCCACCTTTGATCACAGACTGGACACTAGCTGAAAGCCCTAACAATGGAGGGATAATGACTCGCATTTAGTTTTTTTATGGGATATCCATTTTGCACTGCCAGATAATTGCAGATCTTAAAGAGGTGTTAATCACGCCAGGATATCTGGAACACCAATGGAGATTATCATGAGGAGAAGAGATTAATGAAGTAGGGACTTTTAACTTCATTGACAACCATGGAAAACCTGTACTAGGCAAGACAGACAAACATAATTAAAGACAGATAAACAGAGTTAGCTGCACTAGCCCTGGTCAATGTGCACTAGTAAAACAATCGACCCCTGCAACCATGGCAGACTCCAGATGCAAAAAAGTAAAAAGTTGGAATTGTCAAATCTATGGCTGCTTAGATGCAATGCAAACCTTATCCAAGATTAGCTGCTCACCTTTGATCATTCAGAAACTATAAATGCCATTCTTATAGAGAGCTACTACATACGTCAACAAAAAAAGCCCATGCACCCCCCCCCATTGGCAATGCAGTAATTTCACAAGGTGTGGGTCGGGTCTCTTGGTATTCACCTCAGGAGCCTGCAGCAAAGTCACCCAACTTGCTACCACCCATCAGCTGTGTCCCTACTCTAAACAGCATCTGCCTCAAATGGCTTGCATAGAAACTATAAATGGCATTCTAAAAGAGGGATGCTACTGCATATAGCATACATCTACCAAAAAAAAAAGAAAACAGGTTAAGGCACAGTCTATCCCCCCCCCCAATTAGAGTAAATATAACAATAAAAAAAATGTTTGTTCAGCTGTGATTGGCAATTTACTAATTTAATTTCAAAAGGAGTGGGGGTCTCTAGGTATTCACCTTAGGGCCCTGTGGTGGTTACCCAGTTACCACCATCGAGGTGGACCCCCCATCAGCTGTGTCCCTACTCTAAACAGTATTCACCTTTCTCAAATGCACAACCCAATGGCAACCATACCTCTCAACCTCTTACCTCATAAATCAGGGACAAGGCTTAAAAAAATCAGGGACAGAGACCCAAAATCAGGGACACATCTTAAACATTGGTAATGCTCACTCAGAAAGCTGTTAGGAATAAGAGAATTAGTGTAAGAAGCATTTTCTGATGAAGAACTAGTCTGTAACTTTAATGTTTAACATTATTTTATGCTTACAATCCCCACTGTTCAGTCACAAAAACAGAAATTTTACGAGGGACAGAGGAAAATTTTGAGGTAAAATCAGGGACATCCCTGAAAATCAGGGACAGTTGGGAGGTATGATGGCAACACAAATATTTACTTTTTTCACACAGGAGTGTGGTGTGCATATTTAATGGAACGCATGCAAAGAGAGCTGAAAAAGAATAAGTGCCTCAGCTGGGACTTGAACCCAGGCCACCCGGTATACAGTTCTGATTGCCCAGGTTATAGTTGTCTAAGTGATATAGCTGGTTAGTGCAATTGAAATGGTATTCTGGGAGGCCTGGGTTCAAGTTCCAGATGAGGCATTAATTCTTTTGTACCTCTGTTTGTATGCATTCCATTAAACAAGCAAACCACACTCCTGTCTGATTGTTAAAAGTAAATATTTGTGTTGCCATTGGGTTGTGCATTTGAGAAAGAGTAATGTGCTCAGGGATGGCCCAGGTTCCAGTTGTCTCAGTGGCGCAACTGGTTAGCGCAATTGGAATGGTATTCTGGACGGCCACGATTCAAGTCCCAACCATTACAATGCCTCTGTTGTTTTTACTCATCCAGACCACCACACCAGCAGCTGAAAGCAAGCCCCACCCTCCCAATAAACTGAACAAGCCATAAAAATGTAAGGTTTGGGCAGCCACACACTAGACCATTACAATAAAATTACCCCCCACTTGTCCAGACCCCACCCCCAGCAGCTGAAAGTGAATCTCTGATGAACAAGCCATAAAAATTAAAAAGAATTAATAAAAACACAGTTGGTCCTACACGATTTGCTCCAGTTTTCAATGTAAGCAGTAACTCAGGACTTATTCCACCCCGGTCTCCACCAAGAAAGAACTTCACTAATTCACACTGTCCCCATATCAGCTTGCCAGGCAGTTCTAGCAGTACCCTCTTTTTTAACATCATTAAAGTATTGCACAGGATATTACAATGTAAATTTATCATCATGCTATTACACAATCCAACAATGTGTGCATATATACACCTAGGAGTAGAAATTAAGTTTTGCAGCCACTAGCCATAAGGGCTAGTGAATGGGAAAATCCACTAGCCCCACAGACTTTTCCACTGACCCAGTTGATATACATACTGAAGTGTTGCCTTCTTCAGCAAAAGCCCACAGGTCTAGTTAAATGAAATTCTCACTAGCCCAATACAAAATCAACCATCATTTGGCTAGCATGGGTCAGTGACAGTTTCAATCCCTGCATACCTCTCCTCTGTTACTATACTCCATAATTAAAACGCCCTCCAATTTAATTTCCTCCAGACCCCCTAACTCCCAACTGCTGAGAAGCTGCAGACACAAAAGACCTTTTACTGCCAGGAAATTCTGTTTCAGTGAAGTTTTCCCATCTCAAAACACTGGCACACTAGCCCAGCACTGGTATGTTCTGTGACATTTTTCCCTGAACTAGTCCTTGTCTTTGGTCTTTGAAAAGGGAACATTTAGTACATCAGTGTGGGACTAACGTACCCACACACACACACACACAGTCTGGACTCCACCATCTTGTTTAACAGCACTGGGCAAGAACTTTGTTTTAAGGAAACTTAATGAATAGCTAAGAGCCCTTCACTGCAGTTTGAATTGTCTGCAACTTTAATAAATGCAGCATTGCTTTGAGTTTAGCTTTGCTATGAGGCAGTAGTTAACTTTATGTTTATTTCCTTCACAACAGCAGCAAAGACAGACCAATTAGTTTCCAATTGAGGCTTGGAGGGAACAACTAAAGACACTCATTTTGCAGCATGCTTCATGAAGCAAGGCACTTTAAATCTTCCCAGACTTGTATGTGCCAGCCTGCTCTTATTCTTTACCTTTCCCCAGGAATGGCTAATGTTGTAGCACTATTGTTCTTCAGCTGCCTCCACCCCTCTCCCCACCACCAACAAACATCCACCATTCAGAGGGAGCAGCAACATTTGCCCCCGTGCAACCTGGCCCACGACAATTATTATAGCCATAATGCAGCACATAAAATAACTGGGGACACAATGGTACAAAGCAGCATTAACTTAATTACACTCACTAGTGTGCAGTCTTTAATCCAGTCAGGAGTTCGATCCAGATGCTTGCTTTAATAAATAGCCAGGGACAAGTTTACTGCCCAATAGGTATTACTGTGTTGAGCAAATGGACTTTAGACAGCTTGCCCTCTGTATTCATCCTCATGTCCAGGCTAAAAGTCTCCAGGTCACTGCAGCAGCAAACTCAGTTGTCCCCAAGTAACTGCCTTTAATAAAGTAAGCTCCAATTCTGCACAACTGGTCTCCCTCTCCCCCAACACCTGCCCACCAACACGTTACAGCAGCAACTATGTGAGACCACCTGAAGAGCAGCAACTGGTACCAGACTGTCCCTGTGAGCCTCCAAAAATAAATCAACAAACCGCTTAATATAAACAACATCTCCAGACCTCCGGCCACAGCAGCTCTGTATTGCCCCCGTGAGCTATCAGTAATTTGTCTCTCTGGTGCTGCAGCGGTCAATCTGAAGTAGAAGCACTTATCAGGTGGTGGCTGGCAGAAAAAGTCAGTGATATGCCTGACCTGCAGATTCTTTTTTCTATTCCCGCTTTTGGACTTTTGATCCTCCATTCTCTGTCTTCTACTTCAGCTCCAAACTAAATTCAGCACTTCTGTGTTTGTAAGGGAACTGGGCAGGCCCAACCATGGACATCTTATTTATCTCACTAGGCATTGCAGTGAGAAATAGTAACCTCAACTGATTGGCCACAGAAGGGGTACAGCTCCAGATTCAGACTGAGCTCCTGGAATGGTAACTGGGCAGTAACAAGGAAGGGGGGGGGGGTCATTCTGCAAGGAGTGGGCAACAGCTGAGGGGGTGGGGGTTGCACATCACAGTAGAGAGGAGAGACAAGCCTAAGCATTTGGCATCCAATTCTAATGAATGAATAATTTAAAGGGCTAGACCATGATTTTAGTAGTTGGGCAAAAAAAAAAATTCCGAGGGGTTTCTTTCGAATCTGATGAACCCCATTTGGCAATAGGCCTGAAAGATGTGAAAAAGGAGGAGTTGTCAAGAAAGGAAGTGAACTGAGTAAGTTCCTGTAACTTAGCCAAAGTGGGAAGAAGAGATATAGAAGTGAAGTTACCAGTAGTGGTGGGTCCATCACCTTTGTGAAGAGCTATGACAATGGCATGTTTCCAAGCATCAGGAACAGTGGCAGAGATAAATGAAAGATTGAAGAGTACAGTAATGGGCAGAGCAATGGCAGATGCAGAGAGTAGAAGACAGTTAGGGTCAAGGCCCTCTGGACTACCTCCCATCATAGGATTAAGGGCAAGTAGAGCCTTTAGGGAGACAGAGGAAGGAATAGAAGGAGGGGAAGGGAAATTTGTTTAACCAGGAAAGGCACACTATGCCAAAGCTTGTTTCCAGGTGCGGACTGGGAGCAGAAGGATGCTAAGTGACTTGCTCAGGGTCACACAGTATGCAAGTGGGTGCTGTGGGATTCAAACCCAGGTTTCCAAGTTTGCAGCTCAGAGCCTTAAACCACTACGCTATACTGCCTCCAGGAGGAAGAGAGGAAGGCAGAGAAAGGGAGGTATGGGGGTAGAGAAACATGGGATAAGAGAAAAGGCACAGGTAGTAAAGTAGGTGCTAAAATGCATGGCAAGAGTGGAAGGGTCAGAGAAAAGGGAATCAGCAACCTTGAGAATAGGAGATGATGACTGCTGTCTTTATTATAAACTAAAAAGCTGATGTTAGAATACTAGGAGACTTGAAATCTGCACAGAGGGAGAGGCATTTCTGAAAAACATTATAAGTGCAGGGGCTCTGTTCCTTACATGGAGATGATGCATAAGTTGGACTGCCTGTTCTGATTCATGTAGAAACATAGACTTTGATGGCAGATAAGGACCACTTGACCCACCTAGTCTGCCCATTTCCCTACCTACAGGATAAGCTGCAGATCCTAGTTAACCAACAGCCTATTTCTTCTTACCCCCAGCAAGAATTGCCTTATTTCTGTCCCATGTATTCTTGAATTCTCCCACAGTTTTAGACCCCTCAACCTCCTCAGGAATGCTGTTCCATGCATCCACCACCCTCTCTGTGAAAAAATACTTCCTCACATTGCCCCTGAACTGCCCCCCCATCTTTAATTGTGTTCCTTGTTCTTGCACATCTCTTTTCTGAAAGATGCTACCCTCTTGGACTTTGCTGATTCCACTGAGGGTACTTAAATGTTTCTATCATGCCCCCTCCTCAAGGGTATACATATTAAGCTCCTTTAGCCTCTCCTCATATAGCTTCTCTTGCAGACCCTGCACCATTTTAGTTGCCCTCCTTTGAACTGCCTCTGTCTATCTATGTCCTTATGGAGAAGGGTCTCAGAGAACTGGATGCAGTACTCCAGATGGGGTCTCACCAACTGTCTGTACAGAGGGATAACAGCTTCCTGTTTTCTGCTGGTGATGCCTCTCCTGATGCATCCCAGTATGCCCCAGCCCTCCCTACTGCCTTCTCACATTGCTTACTAACCTTAAGGTCATCTGATATGATTACCCCCAGGTCCCTTTCCATTTTTGTTGTTGTTACTACCTCCCCTCCATTGCGTAATCTTCCCTTGGGTTTTTGTTTCCCAGGTGCATTATTTTGCACTTCTTTGCATTGAATCCAAGCTGCCATACTTCTGACCATTCCTCCAACCTTGCCAAGTCCCTTCTCATCCTTTCCATGCTTCCTTGTGTATCAACCCTGTTGCAGATCTTTGTGTCATCTGCAAAGAGGCATACTTTTCCTTCCAGTCCCTCTGCAGTGTCACTTATAAAGACATTAAAAAGGACTGGACCCAGTACTGAACCCTGCGGTACCCCACTAGTAACCTCTCTTTCTTCAGAGTGGACTCCATTTATAATTACCTTCTGTGTCCTGTTGTCCAGCCAATGTTTTACCCAGGCTGGTTCATCTGACTATTAATCTTTTGTGTGGGACTGTGTCAAATGCCTTGCTAAAGTCCAGGTAGGCCATGCCCACATCCCCTCTCTGGTCTACTACTTTGGTCATCCAGTCAAAGAAAGCAATTAGATTAGTCTGACATGACCTTCCCACTGTGAACCCATGCTGCCTTGGGTCCTGTGCCCCACTAGCCTTTAGGTACTCAACAATTCTTTCCTTCAGAAGTGATTACATCACTTTCCCTACCACAGAGGTCAAACTGACAGGTCTGTAGTTTCCTGCCTCTGTCTTGGTCCCACTTTTGTGAAGGGGAATCACATCCGCCTTCCTCCAGTCCTCAGGTACCACACCATCCTCCCATGATTTGTTAAAAAGGGTAGTCAGTGTTTTCACTAGTTATCTTCTTAATTCTTTTAGAATTCTGGGGTGAATTCCATCATGCCCCAATGCTTTGCCCACCTTCAGTTTTAAAAGTTCTTTCAGAACCCTTTCTTCTGTGAAAGGACTGGGATCGACCCCCTCTCCAGAGTGCTTCTGTTAATTGGATTAGGCACCTCCTCCCTCCTCATCTTTTGTGAATACTGAGCAGAAATATTCATTCAGTATCCCTGCTTTTTACTGTCCCTCTCTGCCCACCCACCGTCCATTCTATTCAGCCCCACTATCCCTCCCTTTGTCTTTCTATGCTCCCTGATGTACCTATAAAAGGTTTTATCCCTCTTCTTAACCGAGTTGGTTATGTTTTCCTCAGTTTGGGCCTCAGTATTCGAGACTTCCTCCTGCTTCCTTCTGCCTTAACTGGTACAGCTCTCTGTCCTGCTCCTTCCGTGTTTCCTTATACTTCCTGAATGCTATCTTTTTCTCCCTGACTTTCCCTGCCACCTATTTTGAGAACCATAGTGGCTTTTTCTTTCATTTTGATTTGTTTATTTGCCTGACACAAAGGCTTGTTGCCTCTGTGATGGCAGTTTTGATGTTTCCCCATTGTTGCTCCACCCCTCCTTCTAGCCTGTTTGCTAGTGCTTTTCTAAGGCATGCTCTCATCTTGCCAAAGTCAGCCCTCCTGAAGTCCAGTACCCGTACTTTTGTATGGCTTGATTCTGTAGCTGAGTTTATCATGAAACACACTTTTTGATAGTCACTTGTTCCCAGATGGCAACCAACTTTTAGAACTGAGATCCTCTCACTGTCCCCATTTGAGAGTATGAGGTCTAAGATTGCTTCCTCATGAGTGGGTTCTGAAATTAGCAGTCTGAGGCATGCCATGTATAGGGCATTAAAAATGACCCTGCTCTTGGATGTGGCTGTAGCAAATGTGCTCCAGTTAATATCTGATATATTCAGGTCTCCCATCAATAGTATCTCCCTTTCTCTGCCATCCTAAGAATGCCTTCTATCATATTCTTGTCCATTCCCTCCCCCTGACATAGGGGTCTGTATACAATCCCTTTGTGGATTGTGGTGCCATTTCCAGTCGCTAAGGTGACCCATAGTGCCTCCTCTCCTCCCTGTTTACTCTTTTGTTCAGTTGCTTTTATCCCTTCCTTTACATGAGAGCTACTAGTCCCCTCTTCTCCCTCCCTGTCTCTCCTGTAGGTTATGTACCCTGGTATGTTAACATCCCAGTCATGGTTCTCTGTGTACCATGTTTCTGTGACTGCTACGATATCCAGGCATCCCTCTTCCATTAAGGTCATCAGTTCAGGGAGCTTGTTGCCCAGACTACGGGCATTGGTACTTATTACCTTCCATTTTCTGATGGTCTTACTCCTTTTTTCCCCATCCCTGTCCTTATTGCTTTTGTCACTTTCTCCATTTACCCTGCCCTTCTTCCTATCGACATCTCTGTCTTGGTGTTAACCTCACTTACTACCCTGACTTTTTTTGGGAGGCTAGGATTTCCCTGTTCCTTTCCAGTGCCCCCCAGCTAGTTTAAATGTTTGCCAATGAAGCATTTAAACCTATTACCTAGGATCATGGTTCCCCTCCTGGACAGATGCAGCCCATCATGCCAGTATAGGCTTGCATCACTCCAGGTGGACCCCTGGTCCCCAATGAAGCCAAAATCCCTGAGCTCTGCACCAGGGTTTCAACCACTGATTGAATCCCATGGTGTAGAGCACACTAGCCTCACCTATGCAATAGACAGGCAGCACTTCCAAGAAGGTTACCATACATGCTACTTGTCTAAGGCCCCTCCCCAACTCCACAAACTCTTCTTGCACTGCTCTGATCTCTTCCTTAGCCAGGTCATTTGTCCCTAGGTGGACAGTGACATCTAGCTCCCTCCCCTGTGCAGCTGCTCCGGCGATCCTGAGGATTCACTCCCTGTCCCTCCAAGCCATGGCACCAGGCAGGCACCTTACCTGCCTCTCTCCTTCCTCCCCCAGTTCTACCTTCCTAACAATGGAGTCCCCACCAGGAGTTGTTTCCTTTCCCTATGGGGTCCCATGCCACCCTCCTGTGGGTCTCGCTTGTGGAGGTTCTCTGCATCCTCCTTGATCTCCACTGCAGGTGCCTCCATAGAGGAACCACACTTTGCCAGAATAGCATAGTTACAAAATAAAAGAACAGCTTATAAGCACACAGTCAACAATTACATGTAAAATGTTTGGTGGAAAGAAAGAAGTACAATTTCTCTCTGAGAATAGTGGGTATTTTCCAATTGCAATGCCAATTTTATTTATATGGCACCCAATCTCAGATGCTCTGGGTGCCTTACAATAAATAAAACAAAACAACAAATAACAGCTATAAATCTTCTGAAATCACTTTTGAGTAATTCAGTCAACTTGGAAAGGTTAGACACACATAAGAGTGGTTTGGATGTACATTTTTGGGAGGAAGACATAAACAGGTATTGTCACTGAAAAGTGGAGGGTGGTTTTGATGGGTGTTGAGCCTGTATGTTTATACTGCTGCTCTTATCCCATAAGTTGATGTGGACAAAATGCTTGAGGTGTTCATGTACAATTTGACCACAAAACATCTGGTTTCAGACTTCACCATGCTCTTGAACAGATCATCACTGTTGGAGCAGAAAACACCAGTAAGGAGCACAGGAATGGAAGAATATGGCAAAGTGATCAAATCAAGTCATGGACTCTATGTAGAGCAGGATGATCAACTAGCTCGATGAGCTCTGCCTGGAGCTGGTTGGCCATGACTACCAAAGCAAAGATGTAGTTATTCCAGCAGTATGACTATGGACAAAAAAACAAAATTCACTTGGCTAAACATTTTAGAGTGGCAACAAAAAGGTTACAATGTGGGTTGTGCCATTTTAAAGGTAAATCAGTACTCTCATAGATATTTCTGTCTTCATTTTTTTCAGGTATATTTAGAGATCCCCAGAGCACTTAAGTTATCCATGGATTTGCCACTTGTTATTGGTACCATTCCCATGACATCTGTTAAGCCATTAGACTTCCTGCCTCAGCCAATTGGTTTTGTCTGGAACTAAAGGTAAAAAAAAATATAAAAAAAATAATGTTCTCTCTCTCTCTCATATATATACACACATATAATAAAAAAAGTAATAATAATTTTATGTATTTTACTGTTTTTGTGACACCATACAGTTTGATGACCAAATTTATTGGTAATGTGATTAAATATATAATTAGTAAAAGAAAAATTATCTAGAAGAGGCCAAAATGCGAATTATCCAGTTTCACTTCAGTACAGTAACTGCTCATTGCTGTTTTTGTTTTAAACGTAGTTCTGTGTGCATTTAGTGCTTCTGTTATTTCTTTGCTGTCTTTACTTGTAATTGTTTTGGGGCTCTTCAAAATCTGAAACCTACTTTTGTGTGCTTTTAGTGGTACTGTTATTCCTTGCTGTCTTTACTTGGGATTGTTTTGGGGATGCTGAAAATGTAAAACTTAGTTTGGTGTGCTTTTAGTGGTGCTGTCATTCATTTGCTGCCTTTAATTGCTGCAAATTTTGTCCTGTCTTGTCTGTCTTGCCTTGTAGTTTGGGGGAGGGGTGATAATTGTCTGACCTCTGGCCTGCAGCTATATAATAACCGGAGACAGGACTAAGTCAGATCTGAGGTAGCAGATTGAATTTTAGTTTCTCAGAAGAGTCCAGAAGGATAAGGATCCAAATTAATTTCAGTGCAGTAACTGCTCACTTCTGTTTTTGTTTTAAACCTATTTTTGTGTGCTTTTAGTAGTGCTGTTATTTCTTTACTGTCTTTACATTGAATTGTTTTAGGGCTGTTGAAAAATTGAAACCTGGTTTGGTATGCTAATAGTGTCATTGTTATTCATTTGCTGTCTCTACCTGGAATTGTTTTGGGACTGTTAAAAATCTGAAACCTAGTTTGGTGTGATTTTAGTGATGCTGTTATTCATTTGCTGTCTTTACTTGGACTTGTTTTGGGGCTGTTGAAAATATGAAACCTAGTTTTGTGTGCTTTTAGTGGTGATGTTATTCCGTAGCTGTCTTTACTTGGATATGTTTTGATGCTGTTGAACATTTGAAATCTACTTTTGTGTGCTGTTATTCCTTTGGTATCTTTACTTGGAATTGCTTTTGGGCTGTTGAAAATTTGAAACCTAGTTTTGTGTGCTTTTAGTGGTGCTGTTATTCCTTTGCAATCTTTACTTAAAATTGTTTTTGGGCTGTTGAGAATCTGAAACTTAGTTTGGCGTGCTTTTATTGGTGCAGTCTTTAGATGCTGCAAATGTTGTCTTGTCTGTCTTGCCCTGTAGTTTCTGGAAAATGTGCTAATTGTCTGACCTCTGTCCTGAGCTAGGTGATAACTGGAGGTGGGGCTAAGTCAGATTTGAGGTAGCAGGTTGATTTTTTGGTTTCTCAGAAGAGGCCAGAAGGAAATAATAACTACAACAAAAATTGAAAGAGACCTAGGAGTAATTATATCAGATGACCTAAAGGTGGGCAAGCAATGTAAGAAGGCAGTAAGGAGGGCTGGGGGATGCTGAGATGCATAGGAAGAGGCACCAACAGTAGAAAACAGGAAGTTGTTATCCATCTCTACAGACAGCTAGTGAGACACCATCTGGAGTACTGCATGCAATTCTGGAGACCCCATATCTGCAAAGACATAGACAGAGTGGAGGCTGTTCAGAGGAGGGCAACCAAAATGGTGCAAGGTCTGCACCAGAAGACATACGAGGAGAGACCAAAGCAGCTTAATATGTATACCCTTGAGGAAAGGAGAGAGAGGGGAGACATGATAGAAACTTTCAAGTATTTTAAGGGAATTAACAAGGTACAAGAGGGTAGTATCATTCAGAAGAAGAGATGAGCAAGAACAAGGGGGAACAATTTGAAGATAGGGGAGATGGCTCAGAGGTAATGTTAGAAAGTATTTTTTCACAGAGAGAGTTGTGGATGCATGGAACAGCCTTCCTGAGGAGGTTGTGGAGTTAGGAACAGTGCAAGAATTCAAGAATGCATGGGACAGGCATAAGGCAATTCTAGTGGGTGGCAGGAGAGGAAGTAAGCTGTTGATTAACTATAATCTGCAGCTTATCCATCAGGTAGGGAAATGGGCAGACTGGGTGGGCCAAGCAGTCCTTATCTGCCATCAGATTCTATGTTTCTATGTTTCTATGGGGAGAGCAGTTTACCCCAGAAGAGGAGGAAGTGAATCCTGGTGGGGGACTCTATTGTAAGAGGGATCCTGCTAGGAACACTTGAGGATAAGGACAGGGAGGTGAGGTGGCTGCCAGGAACCATGCCATGGAGGGATGGGAGGAAAATCCTTGGGATCACCGGGAAGGCAAGACAGGAGGGTGAGTTGGATGTCATTTTCCATCTATTTACTAATGACTTGGCAAATGGGCAGCCTAAGGAAGTTCAGGAAGAGTTTAGAAATTTGGGGAGAGATCTCAAGCAAGTAGCTACATCAGTTACCTTCTCAGAAGTACTACCTTTGAGAGGCATGAGAAAGCGTAGGGGCACATGCACCAGGAGCTTTAACACATGGTGGAAGAACTAGTGCTGTGAGGAAGGGTTGGAATTCACAGGTGACTGGGGACCAACCTGGAGGGATGGGGGTTTGTTCAAGAATGATGGTCTGCATCTGTCCTGGAAGGTAATCCAAGCATTTAATGATAGGTTTAAATGCTACAAGGACAAGCATTTAAACCAGCAAAGGAGGGTGGCAGGCCAGCATGTAGTGTACCTAATTGCTCAACCCCCCATAGCTAGCAGTGGAACCAGTGATCAGGAGGAGGTGATAGCTCTACAAAGCAGAATACAAAATATGGAGATAGGCACCAAGGGGGTGGATAAGCAGAAAGGGGGCAAAATTCAACAGAACGGCAGACAGCAGGGAGAACCAGGGATAAAGGACAAGCAGGGAGGGTGCTACAGTAGAACAGCTAAACCATCCAGAGAGTTCACAACTTAGTAAGCCATGTATGCCAATGCCAGGAGCCTTAACAACAAGATGGAGGATCTGGAGGCTGACATGGTGCAGTTGGACCTGGACATTTTGGCCATCACAGAGACCTGGTGTAATTTTAACCATGACTGTGGGATGTCCATACAACATATTCAATTGAGATAGGCAGGCAGGGAGGGAGGAGGAGAAGTGGCACTTTATGTGAAAGATGGCATAAAGGCCACAGCAATCCAGGAGGAACAAAATGGGGGAGAAATACTGTGGGTTGAGCTAGAAAGGAAAAGGGGGCCAGCCAGCCACACAGGTGTGGTCTACAGACCACCAGACCAGGAGGAAGAGTCAAGGAGATAATGCTAGTTATCCAAAGGATGGCAGACAAGGGGAGCTGGTGCTAGTTGAATACTTCAGTATATTCCAGATGTGGAATGGAGCCTCCAGGCAGCAGCATCAACCAGGAGCATATTTATCTTTGACTTCCTTCAAGGTACCTTTCTTAAGTAACTGGTCATGGAACCAACTCAACAAAAGGCAATAGTGGATCTTGTGCTCACACACAGGGACGGTGTGATAGGGGTAACAGTGGGGGATCACCTGGGGAACCATAAGCAACACTGAAATCACAGAAGGAGTGGAACCAAACCACACTAAAACACATATCCTGGATCTTAGGAGGGCAGACTTTGTGAAAATGGGGACATGTTTGAAAGAGGCACTAATGGGAATGGGGAGTGAATCAGGGGTGGAGGAACAGTGGGCAATATTTAACCCTTGCTGCACCGCCAGTGTATATACATGTCCTAAAAACCTATACGTTCTAAATCTTCTGGCAGCCTAAGGGTTAAAATAGGCATTACAAGAGCAACAGAATTATGCATTAAGCAGGTTATCAAAGGGAAAAGGAAGAGGAGGCCATTATGATTTTCCAAGGAAGAAGTTGAGAAAGTGAAAGCCAAAAAATCACATTTAGGCAGTGCAAAAAGATGCAGGCAGAAGGGGACAGGGAGATGTACCAGGAGAAGCAAAGGGAGGCAGGGAGGTCAGTAAGGGAAGACAAAGCTTAGACAAAAGAGCACATTGCAAAATCAGTTGGTAGAGGGGACAAAACCTTTTACAGGTTCATAAGTGAAAAAAAGAAGGGAAAATGAAAGTATAGTGAGAATGAAGGGAGAGGACAGAGGCCGCATGGAGGATGACAACAGTGAAGCTGACATAATGAACAGATTTTTCTGCTCAGTCTATACTCAGAAAGAGAAGAGTAATGGGCCTGGAGGGAGTACAAGGGGTGGGAACAGCACAGAAATGGACACTATGTGCCTGTGTACATGCCAAAGTCAACTCTGATGAAGGCATCTACTCTGACGTTGAAACATTAGTGGGTTATGTTGCCAGGTGTTAGCTCAGGTGTGCCAAAGGGTCTGTTTGATGCTGTGGCACAGTTCAATTAACTTTTGTGAGCCTTTAAGCCTTTTTGCATGATGTTGCATATGCCTGTATAGACCTGCACATTTGATAGTTAGTACTTGCATGTTCTTGCTGCTTTCTTCTGTGAATTACAATTAAAAGTCTTGTTTTTTTGAAGACATTCTTTACTGGCCCATTCTTCTATGATTAATTTATGCATAGTTTCAATTTGGGCCCCCTGAGTGTTGACCATTTAAACTGCTTTGACAGATTTGTGCCTTCAAATTTTTTACACCCTGGGCTTGTGACATTACAATCATTTTGAGCACCAGTCACTTCTTGTTTTTGACATATATGATAGTATCATTAGAATGCCTGTATGTGAGAGTTCAAAAAGACAGAGGGGAGATAGTTTATGAAGAGAGAGAATAGGATGGGTCCAAGGATGGAACCAAGTCAAACTCCAAATAGGATTTGGAGGGTGGAAGAGAGGATGCTAGTGACTTGCACAGCCTAGGTTCTGTCAGTAAGATAAGAGCTAAACCATTGGACTTCATGGGCTGAAAGTCCAGTGGCATGGAGTTTGTTTAGAAGGAGGAGGAGAAGGTGAGAGATGAAATCAAAGGCATTTGCAAGTTCAATGAATATAGCTGAAGAAAAATTTGCAAGTTTCTGGGCTGAGAGGATGGAGTCACTGAAATTTAGTAGGGAAGAAGTGTTGGAATGAGATTATGTAAACATTGATTGGACAGGGGACAGTGTGTTCAAGGATGTGAGGAAGTCATTGAGTCTTTTATGCATAATGGATTATTGGAGCTTGGCTAAGGATGGGAGAAAGGAGATGGGTTGCTTGGGGGCGATGGTTCACCACCTTTGTGTAGGGGAATTACAGTATAAATCACATTAAACTATTTCACCAATGAGTTGGTCTAGCATTGTTTTTTATAGTTGGAAATGCATTGGCAACTCATATTGCATTGTTTTTCATTGCTTAACCAGCTCAAGAACAATGTTTGCAAAAATTTTTGTAGCTCATTTGGAAGACACCTATAGTTCAGTCACAATGCAATTCAAAACTGAGTTTTAACTCTTAAGAAACAGTTTGTACAGAGCTTTGTGCTGGATCCAGCAACACGTATGCAACTCAGTCAGAAATGCTAAACCAACTCATTGGAGGAACAGTTTAATATGACTTGTACTGCACTTTGGCATATTTCCAGGCTAATCTAACTGTGGATATGGAGAAAGAGAGATAAGGCAGTGTGTTAGGGGGATACTGATAGGTAGTGCTAATATTCTGAGATGTTTGGGGTGTAACCCATCAGGGCTGAACTTGTTTGGGTTAAGGGACATGATTGCCTGATAGACCTCTAGATGAGGGACAGGGGAGAAATACAAATTTATGGGCTGGGGTAAAAGGGGCAATCAATATATAGAGGCACTCTACAATAATGTGCCACATGAAGGTGCTTTGGATACTGTGGCATTTTTTCTAAACTCAAGGAACCCAAATTAGAACCCACCTACTGACATTTTAATTAAAATATTGGAACATAGCCAGCCAAGTGCAGATGAGGGTTGAGGTGCTGGCACCTTATCCCTTCCCAACATGCTTCCCCATGTTCAGGAATGAGCATGGATCATCAGGCACCAGTCAGAGGGAGAGGGGGAAGGGGAGGGCAAGAAGTTGCATTGAGCTGCTGGCTGGCAGCTCTCCTGTCCCAGGGAGGGACTTGGGGTTTTTCACACTCTTGGCTGCCACCAGGTGGAGGCTGGATGACAGCACCAAGCCAAAGGGGGGACCTAGTGCTAGGCTGGCTGACAGGAGGAGTCCATCATGAGAACACATTTGAGTCCATGTACCAGGGTCTTGGGTTAACATGGATAAAAATGGAAAAAGGGACACCAGGCAGGGATGATTATGCCCTGAGCTCAGTGGCAGAATGAGTCATCTTGAGGAGAGGACCAGAGTGGAACCTGCCCAGAGCACCTGGCAGCAGAAAAAAATCTATAGGGTAAACTATTGGAGCTTATTTTAAAGAAAAATGTTTTTATGTTTAATAAAGATATGTTCCTACAAGTAAAAGGGACCACTATGGGGGAAGGGGCACACATGTGCCCCATCAGTAGCCAAGATATATGTGAGGCTGTGGGAAAATGAGTTTGTGTTGAATGCAAATAATAGCCCTTTCCTTCATAAAATAGTTTTGTGGCATAGATACATTGATGATGTTATTTTAATCCAGAGAGGTAAACATACAGAAATGGATGATTTCATACTTTTCCTACATAGTTTGAACCCTAATCTTAAGTTTACATATATGTGTAACAGAGATTTCATCTCCTATCTGGACTTGTCCCTGACTAGAATTGTTAATGGCAGCATCACTACAGATATCTATAGAAAATAAGTGGATTGCAGCATGCTTCTTCTGGCTTCCAGTTGCAATCTACACCACATCATGGGAATATCCCTAAGGGACTATTCATGAGAGTTAGAAGAAATTGTAGTACTCTTGTGGGATTCCAAAAATGATGGAACTGAAGAATTAACAGGCTACAAGAAAAGGGTTGTAGCAGCAGAAAGGTTACAAATCCATGGGAATTTGCAAGGGCACATAAGCAGACTGAGCTGCTTAAAAATAAAACTAGAAACAAAAACATTAATCAGAGACACAACTTTGTTGCTACCTATTTGGTGCACTCTGGTGTTGTAGATAAAATCATCAAGGAACAATGGCATGTGCTATCAGCTGATGCAGATTTGAGGATCCTTAGTGCAGAATGTCCAAGGAGGTACTATACAAAGGCATGTACTTTGAAGAATATGCAAATGCACATCCATTGTACAGACAAAAAGAATTCAACCAGACACAATAATAGCAGTGCAAGAAAATGGTGAACATTTTGACCTATACTTGTTTTATTCTATTTTAGATAGCACCTTATCTACTGACTTGTAAGATACCCTTTTTTCCACAATTTGAGTCTTTTGTAGTACTTTTTTTTTCACATTTGAAATAAAAAGAGTGCCCCTTTTAATATGGCTCAGACCAGTTTTTCATTACTGTTCCCAGCTCTTCTAGAACACCTGCTGTTCCATAAGGTCAGCGAGCTCTGCCTGCTGAATGCTAGTTCATTCTAGTCATGACGGAAGTGATTTTAGACAACTGATGTATAAAAACAGCCGAGAACACTGATGAAACCCAACTCCAAGCCATATTAAAAGGAACACTCCTTTTATTGTTTCAGATGTAAAAAAAAGTACTAAATTGGACTCAAATTGTGGGAAGAAGGGTATCATGCAAGTCAGTAGGTAAGAGGCAATCTAAAATATAATAAAGTATAGGTCAGCAATTTCACCATTTTCTTGCACTGCTGCTTTAAGATTGCTACCAATGTAAAAACTGTATTTACTGTAAATTTGAGACAACAGGGCAATATTTTACAAGTATCAGTGCAGGACACAGTTACAATATCCACCATCTTATGATGTATAGCATCACAGGTGTAATTTATTTAGCAGTGTGTATCTGCAAAGCTTTTTATATAGGAAAGACCACAAGAAATTTTAAAATTCAAATGGGGGATCACAAAAGGGCTATAGAAATAAAGGGATCCCACCTATGCAAGAGCTGCATATGTCCAAAAAACTTCTGATCATAGGAGACTCCATGATTTGGGGAGTTGATACCCATCTCCAGCCAGGGGTGATGGTCAGATGTCTCCCAGGTACATCAGCATGGAGAGACACTGACCACATTGCTAAAATTGTTCACAAAGCAGGAGAAAACATTGATGTCCTAGTACACATAGGGACTAATGATCTCGCCAGCCGGTCAGTTGTGGAGACCAAGGAACACCTGACTAAGCTGGGTGACAAACTATCATCTATTTCGTCCGGCATCTCCTTCTCTGAGATCCTGCCAGTCTGAGAGAAGGGAGCAGATGGACGGAAGGTCAGAGAAGGGAGATAGGGGAGCTAAACACGTGGCTCAAGGACTGGTGCCAGGAAAAGGACACAGATTTGTAGGAACTGGCAACAGTTCTGGGAGTGAAAGTTCTTTAAATTTGATGGACTGCATCTGACTAAAGAGAGTCAGTGCATTGGGGCAGAAGTTTGACGTCTTTGCAGAATATTTAAACTAGCAAATGGGGAGAGGGGTGCAGCACCCCATACGTCGAATGGGAAGAACACCCCTCCCCCCTCAGCTAGTGGTCAAACAGGAATTCAGCGTGTTTGCCATTCATTTGCATCACCAGGTAAGAAAAAAGGTTTGTCTCCCCATACGATGCACAGAGGTAATGCCAAACTTCACCCAACAACTAACACACCAAAATCTGGCCAATGGAAAATCATGTACACAAATGCTCACAGCCTGGGAAATAAGATCCCTGACCTGCAGGCAATAATGTCAGAGGCTAAACTGGACATAGTAGCAATTAGTGAGGCGTGGTTTACCAGTAACCACACTTGAGGAGACTTCAGTACCTGGCTATGTATTGTTCAGAAGAGACGAGGGTGCAAAGGGGAGGTGGCCCTGTATGTTAATGAAAATATCAAAGCTACAGAAATTCAGAATACACATAAGAGCCAGAAGAACTGTGGGTCACCTGGAAACAGGAAATGGGACAGCCATAAGAACTGGGGTTGTCTACAGGCCCCAGACCAGAGGGAGGACATAGACACATTACTGTTAGAAGATATACAAAACATGACAGCTAAAGGGAGGTTCTGATAATGGGAGACTTCAACATGCCAGATACAGATTGGTCAATACCAGCAGGAACATCTGCCAGAACTAGACTCATAGTGGATTCCTGCAGGAGAGGGCCTCAAACAACTGGTACAGCAACCCACAAGAGACAGGGCTATCCTAGATCTAGTACTGACTAACAAAGAAGGGATCACAGATCTCCAGGTAGAAGGTCACCTGGGGGCCAGTGACCATCACATGGTATGGTTCAATTTGGCTACTACATCTAAATCATCCCATTCCAAGGCAAAATATGGGACTTCAGAGGAGCTGACTTTGATAAGATGGCCAACAGAGTTAAGCTAGCCCTGGCAAAAGAAACACAGGTGAGGAGGTACAGGCAAGTGGGCAAGCATTAAGGATACAATACTTGAAGCAACATCCCATTGTGTTAGACAGAAAAGGAAGTGCAAAAGAAGAAGGAAACCACTTTGGTTCTCAAATACAGTAGCAGAAAGGTCAGAGCCAAAGGCTGGCCTTCAGGAAATATAAGGAACACAGCGGGATGAAGATAGGGAGGCATACCAAACTGCCCTAAGGGAAGCAGGTAAGGCAGTAAGGCAGGCAAAGTCCCAAACTGAGGAAACACTAGCACGAACAGTAAAGAAGGTGACAAGACTTTCTATAGATACATTAGTGAAAGGAGAAAGTCCAGAGGGGTATGCTAAGCAATGGAGAAAGGGAGCATGTGAGGAGGAGGACCCTGTAAAGGCATCTATCCTAAATAGATACTTTGCTCAGTATTTACTGAAGAGAAGGTAGGGCAGGGCCCACAGCTCAGCATCATGGACACAGGGGAGGGAGGTGAGCACTACTCCTTCACAAAGAAAGGGTCCTACAAGAGCTTGCTAGCTCAGGGTGGATAAGGCAATGGGACCTGATGGCATACATCCCAGGGTACTTAAGGAGCTAAAGGAGGAACTAGCAGAGCCATTAGCAAAATTGTTTAGTGAGTCTCTGAGCACAGAGGTCCCAGAAGACTGGAGAAGGGCTCATGTGATCCCGCTCCACAAGAGTGGTAGCAGGGAGGAGGCGGGAACTACAGACCAGTCAGTCTTACCTCAGTAGTGGGCAAGATTATGGAGGCACTCCTTAAGGAAAGGATAGTGCAACACCTGGAATCCATAGGGCTGGGATCCAAGACAGCATGGGTTTACAAAGGAAGGTCCTGTCAAACTAATCTCATAGATTTCTTTGACTGGGTAACCAGAGTGGTGGACCAAGGGGGAGCAGTTGATGTCGCCTACCTTGACTTCAGCAAAGCTTTTGACACTGTTCCACATAGAAGATTGATAAATAAGCTAGGTAGGCTCGGGGTGGGTCAGAAGTTGGTCAACTGGGTGGCAAACTGGTTGACTGGCAGAAAACAGAGAGTGGTGGTAAATGGTATACAGTCAGAAGAGATGCAAGTCACAAGTGGGGTACCTCAGGGATCAGTCCTGGGCCAGTCCTATTCAACATCTTCATTAGTGACCTGAGATGGACTAGAGGGCAAGGCTTGTCTGTTTGCAGATGACACCAAGATCTGCAACAGAGTAGATGATCCAGATGGGGTGGGCAGAATGAGAAGAGATCTGGATAAACTAGCAAAATGGTCAGAAGAGTGGCAACTGGAATTTAATGCAAAGAAGTGCAAAATCATGCACATAGGGAAGAGAAACCTGAAGCCACTTATAGGCTGGGAGGAGTTGCTAGCAGTCATAAAGGAAGAAAGAGACTTGGGCATCATCATCATCACTGATGACCTAAAATCATCCAAGCAGACCTCTAAAGCAGTAGGTAAGGCTAGGGGTGTTAGGGTGTATTAGTAGGGTATCACAAGTCGTAAGAGGGAGGTAATAATCCTTCTGGTACAAGACATTGGTTAGCCCCATCTGGAGTACTCGTGCAGTATTGGAGGCCACACCTTCACAAGGACATTAACCAAATTGAGGCAGTCAGAGAAGGGCAACCAAAATGGTGCAGGGACTGCATCAGAAGACATATGAGGACAGATTAGCAGAGCTCAATATGTATACCCTTGAGCAAAAGGAAGGAGAGAGGTGATATGATCGAGACATTTAAACACCTTAAGGGCATAAACAAGGTGAAAGAGTCTAACATGTTTAAATATAAGAAAAATAGCAGGACAAGAGGACACAGCATGAGATTAGAGGAGGCCGATTAAGGGGAATGTGAGGAAATTCTTTTTCACAGAAAGGGTGGTAGATGCATGGAATAGCTTACCACAAGAAGTGGTGGCTATGAATACAGTGCAGGGCTTCAAACAGGCATGGGATAGGCATAAGGGAGCAATGCAAATGACTATGAATAGATAGGTCACTGACAGAGCAAAGGCCGATGGCACATTTATAAGGTAGAAAAAGAAATGGGCAGACTGGATGGGCCTTGCGGTCCTTATCTGCCGTCAACTTCTATGTTTCTATGTTTCTATGATGCAAATGGGGAATAGGGCTAATCACACCTTCACCTTTAAGACCATAGACAACACGAATCCCAACCAAGAGGAGAATCTTCAACAATTTAATCTTAAAAAGGGCAACATTTTGGATTTTATAACTGTAAGCTACCTAAAAACGTAGGCATAATGGAACATTTGATTTGTGTCCTTATTTAGAAAATAAATGAACTGTTTTCCTGTGGATTTAAGTTTCATGTGATTAGTATATGTGTTTTGAAGATATACCATCCAAATATGTCCAACAATGGACTGATTTTCTTAAAAAAATTAATTAGTTGTGCTGCTCTGTCAATTGCACTATCTTTTAAGATAGTGTATATTGTATTTCTGAATAATAGTTTACATGATTGATTATCTGATCTTTCCCCCAACACCACTCCTTCCCTTTATTCTCTTTTTCCCTCACACAGTTTTCCTCTGTGACTATCCTGCTTTCTACTCCAAAGTGTAAATGTTATTCAGGGGCTAGTCATCATGCAAAGGATTTTAATTGAATATTGAATGTTTTATAGATTTTTTCAGTCACTTTAAAGTAGCGTCTTGCATCATGACTATATCTTTCTGCCTTAACCTTTGATAAATGACAAGGTCCAAAATGTGTCAGGCTGGGCGGGCGCTATCATGAGTGTTAGCCTACATCAGTGATGAATTGTTTTATTAATAAACAGACAAAAAGCAAAGTTTCAAAGCTAATTGATGTCCTTTACATTTTGGTGTTGAGTTCCCAGTTCAGCAGTTTGTACCACTGCCAGTAGTGTATAGTGCCAATTGAGAGATTTCGTATGGTGTTACCCCATACATAGGGGATTTGCATAGCCATGCTACTGTGCACTGGTTATTATGCTTTAGAATGTGTGTTTATGCTTTGATGACAACTAGCTGTTTTTGGTGCAGTATTAGCCACTGCTAACAATTTTAAATCACAAATTGTACTGAAAAGAAATAATATGACTCACTGGAATTAAACCCAGGCTCTGGAAACTATTAGGGAACTCTACCCACTGAGCTTCAGGCTCATGTGTTTGGACCTGGGGTTCTCTGACACTCTTGCTTGCTCGGTATTACATATCACGCAACTATGCAACAAAGAGGAATCAAGATGACAATTAAATATGTTCTGGTGTAATATTAACCACTACTCAGCAATTTAAATCACAAAAATGTAGTGAGAAAGAAATAATGTGACCCACTGAGAACTGAACCCAGGTCCCTGAGATACCATCCCAGTGCTCTAACCAGAGTCTCACATGGTTGCCTGTGCCTTGCAGAGATTAAAAAAAATTGAAAGCATTCTATACATTGCCCTTGTTGCAAACTGCCTTTACAAGTCATGCATGCCATGTGGATTGTAATGAGTGTCTCATATACTGTTTTGGCCATTTTATTTATTTATTTGTTTATTAGCTTTTGATGACTGGGTAAGTACATTAGGCAAAAATCCTGCCTATTTTCAGGTATAACCTGGAATATTTTATAGCGGCGTATGTGCATTAGAAAAGGTTGTTTTGTGATTTTATGGCTGCTAGTGATTATACAACCTCAATTGTCATCCTCTGCTGCTGATCAAGGAAATTAGCACTCATTATAGTCCCACAATCCAGAGTATGTAATTAAGGAAAAGTTTTTAAAAAAATGTTGAGGAGATTGAAGAAAGTAAGACAAAGAAATAAGAGTCATTTAGCAATGCTCAGCAGCATTGGTACTTTAATCAATTATTTGTAATGAGTGAACTGTAGAATTGTATAGAATTTATATTTGTGCTGTATATAAACTGTATCTCAAAGTTAATTACATGCAATTTATTCACACAGGATAATCTAACTTAAATGTTACACCTTATTTTATGTGTGGTCCAACTTCTGTTTTGGGACAGCTTGATGTCTTTATTGAAGAACTATATGAGGAATATTATAATATGGCTCATTTGCATACTGAAATCACACGAACATATGAAATTACCAGCAGAAACAGGCCCACAGGTCTATCAAGTCTACCTGATTGTGCAGCTCTTAGTTTCATATCACTACAGCTGTCCCACCTCCACCAAAACCCCTCCCTTCCTCCTCTTTTTCAGTGTTTCCCCCTTTATGTTATTGGCTGTACTAACCCTGCCCTTAATTCTATCCCAACCCCGCTTAATACTAGTCACTGTTCTTTGAGCAATTAACTCCTCTGGCAATGTGTTCCAACCCACCACCATCTTTCTATGAAGTAATGCTCCTCATCTCCCTCCTAAACCTCCCTTCCAACTTCAAGATTATGCCCTAGTGACCATTCCCCTTTAAGCAGAACAATCCTCTTTCTCTGACATTGTTTATTCCTTTCAAGTACTTAAAGGTCTCTATCATGTCCTCTCTTATCCTTCTGTCTTCCAGGGAGTACATGTTGAGCTGCTTCAACCTTTCCTCTTACAGCAACTCCCCTAGTCCCATGATCATTTTTGTAGCCCTATGCTACACCCTTTCCAGGAATCTCACATCCTTTTTGAGGTATGGGCACCAGTACTGTACACAGTACTCCAAGTGTAGCCTCATCTGTGAGCTATACAATGGCAGGATGAACTCCCCTTTTTGAGAGGTGATCCCTGTGGTACTGCATCCCAGCATCCTATTTGCCCTTGCTGCCACCCTCCTACACTGTGCTCATACATTCATGTCCCCTGTGACTATTACCCCCAGGTCCCTTTCCTCCTCTGAAGCTGTTACCCACCATCCCCCCAGCCAGTAGCTTTTCCTGCAATTTCTGGTTCAAAGGTGCATGACCTTGCACTTCTTAGCATTAAACCCCAACTGCTATTCCCTAGATCAGTATTTGAGTTTAGCCAAATCCTCTCTGAGTGCTTGCCTCTCTTCCTCATTGTCCACGTTTGAACACATCTCAGTGTCATCCACGAACAGGCTGATCTTACACTTGACCCCCTCTGCAATGTCTCCAGTGAAGACATTGAACAAAACAGGGCCAAGCACTGAATCCTGCAGTACCCCAGTTGTTACTGGCTTTGGCTTGGATGTCTCTCCCCTTACAACTATCCTCTATTAGTTGCCCTGCTGCCAGCTCTCAGCCCACCCCAGCAGTTTTTTCCCCTGCCCCAATGTCCCTCAGCTTGTTACCTAACATCCAGTGCAGCACCAAGTCAAAAGCCTTGCTGAAGTCCAGATACAGGATATCCACACATGGCCATCATCAACTACCCTAGTGACCCAGTCAAAGAAGTCAATCAGGTTAGTTTTGCAAGATCTTTCCATGACAAACCCATGCTGTCTCTTATCCTGCAGACCATTGCTATCAGTTTAAAGTTTTTGGGTTTGCCTTGTACTGCACCCAAGGCATGGAAAAAAATCACACATTCATTACACAGTAACACAGTATTGTGATGATGGAAGGGATTTAGGGCCCTTCAAACAAGAGAAATCCATTAGTGATGCTTTACAGCATGCATCAACCCACTAGAGTGTGGTGCTCCAGAGACAGAACTTTATGCTAATTTTAAAACTTAAAATGCAGGTTCACATTCTGTACTGTGGTTCATGCTCCTTCTAGTGTTATAACATTGGTTCAGTGGCCTCGCAGCCAGTAAGTGTTATGCTTGTGCAACTGTTACTTAGGTTTTGGACATTTACACTCTATTCCAGAGGAATTACCACCCTGTGGGGTACCAAAGGCAATGAACCCTCTAAGGGTTCCACCCTGAGTGTGATGGGAGGATTCCCTTGGCTAAAGGTACCTTGGAAGGATCCCCAGGAGAGGCGCTGCCACTGGAGGGGCGGGAGGATGGTGGAGCAAGAAAAGTGCTTCAGAAGGAGGCTGAGGGGATCTGCTTATATCACTTCTGAAGGAAAGAATTGTTGAGTATCTAGAGGCCAGAGGGACTCAGGACCCAAGGCAGCATGGATTCACAGCGGGAAGGTCATGCCAGACAAATCTGATAGATTTCTTTGACTGGGTGACCAAAGTAGTAGATCAGGGAGGGGCTGTGGACATGGCCTACCTAGACTTTAGCAAGGCATTTGACACAGTCCCACACGAAAGATTAATATACAAGTTAGCCAGCCTGGTGGTGGGTCCCAAGATGATAGCCTGGGTAAAGAATTGGCTGGAGAATAGGACACAGAGAGTAATAGTAAATGGAGTCCACTCTGAAGAAAGGGGGGTTACTAGAGGGGTACCGCAGGGTTCAGTATTAGGACCGGTCCTCTTCAATGTCTTTATAAGCGACATTGCAGAGGGACTGGAAGGAAAACTATGTCTCTTTGCAGATGACACAAAGATCTGCAACAGAGTTGATGCACAAGTTGGGGTAGAAAGGATGAGAAGAGACTTGGCAAGGTTAGAGGAATGGTCAAATGTATGGCAGCTTAGATTCAATGCTAAGAAGTGCAGGTAATGCACCTGGGAAACAAAACCAGGGAAGAGTACACAATGGGGGTGAGATACTAACAACAACAAAAATGGAAAGGGACCTGGGGTAGTCATATCAGATGACTTAAAGGTGGGCAAGCAATGTGAGAGGGCAGCAAGGAGGGCTGGGAGATACTGGGATGCATAGGGAGAGTTATCACCAGTAGAAAACAGGAAGTTATTATCCCTCTGTACAGACAGTTGGTGAGACCCCATCTGCAGTACTGCGTGCAGTGCTGGAGACCCAATCTCCTCAAGGACATAGACAGGATGGAGTCTGTCCAGAGGAGGGCAACTAAAATGGTGCAGGGTCTGCACTGGAAGACATATGAAGAGAGACTTAAGGAGATGAATATGTATAGCCTCGAGAAAAGGAGGAAGGGGGGGACATGATAGAAACTTTCAAGTATCTCAAGGGAATCAACAAAGTCCAAGAGGGTAGCATCTTTCAAAAAAAGAGGTGTGCAAGAACAAGTGGGCACAATTTGAAGATAGAAGGGGACGGCTCAGAGGTAATTTAAGGAAGTATTTTTTCACAGAGAGGGTTGTGGATGCATGGAACGGACTTCCGGAGGAGGTTGTGGAGTCAAAAACAGTGGTGGAATTCAAGCATGTATGGGACAGTCATAAGGCAATTCTAGGGGGTGGGGGTAGGAAGAAGTAGGCTGCTGGTTAACTAGGATCTGCAGCTTATCCAATAGGTAGGGAAATGAGCAGACTGGGTGGGCCAAGCGGTCCTTATCTGCCGTCAAAATCTATGTTTCTATGTAGCTCAGGAAATGGGAGTGGCTGGCTGCTTGTCCATTGAACCATAGACAGAGCCTTCCAATTGAGTAGCCTACGCAGCCAGTAAGTGTTATGTTTGTGCAACTGTTACTTAGGTTTCAGCTGTTCACATTCTCTATTCCAGAGGAATTACCACCCTGTGGGGGTATCAAAGGCAAGGAACCATCTAGAGGATTCCACCCTTGGGGTGCCATGGGAGGATTCCCTTGGCTAAAGGTACCCAAGGAAGGATCCCCAAAAAGAAAGTAGAAGTATGACGCATATGAACAATCAGTAGTTGTGAAACATGATAATAGATAAGCATCTGGCAGCTTAATAATGTAATGGGATTCACAGGTTAGCAATGGCATGAGTTTAATGGGTTGCAAGAGATGAGGAGGCCCTCCTAAGGAGACAGTGAATGGCAGGAGAGTGGGAACAGCAAGTAGGGACACCATCCACCTCCATCCAACAGTGGATCCTATCTAATGGAACTAGGAAATACTAACTAGATGTTATGACCTTCAGCATGGAGGAGAAAAAAAAAACCTTTGAGGAGGAAATCTCTGGGGATCCAAAGCCTAGATTGTCTTCCTCCAGGCATGGGATAATTTGATTAGTGACAGCTCTGCTACTGCAATTTGGAAGCCCAATAATTAAGAGATGGAAAATATTCCAGTTTGGAGGAAAACTTTGCTCTGTCTTTTAACAGAAATGCTGTGGAGGGTCGCAAAATGGTAACTCTTCAACTGCCACACCAAGGCAGAAGGGAGGAGAGTAACGACCACCGAGGCACTCACCCAGCCTACCAATCTAAAAATAAAAACTAGGTGAACCAGAGGTGATTATAGGGAGAATGCAGTGAAGGTGCCTTGCTAGGGAACCACTAAAGCCAGTGAACAACCATTACAGGGGAAACCACTAAAGGAAATCACTGTAACCTCCTTTCACGGCTTAGTCATAAATTCTACAACCTGAGGTGCTGTCAGTACGGTTGATGACTGAAGGTCTACCCAGAGCGTGGACTTCCCAGCTATAGGCCAGGTGAGAAGGACCCCACCCCAAGCTTCGCATGCTCAAACTACAGATTGGGTGCAGAGCAAGACCATCCGCTGAAGGGGACCTGCACCCCAATGGAATGGCTGGCATGCCTCAGGGACTGATGGAGGGCTGAATACACGTGAGTACTGAGAACTTGAAGAGCAAATGGCAGAGAGCATTGAACAAAGGTGGCATGAGTAAGGGTGGATCTGGACCTAGTTCAGTAAAGCAGAGTAATGCAGTGGGACATGGTAACAATAGTTGGACCAGCACATAGGTCAGTAAGCAATAAGAATAGTCAGACTGGCATGTAGGTATGCAAAACATAATAGCAGTGATGGGACATGAACATAAATGGGGACAGCAGTATGATAGTGGGGCAAGTCAGCCAGAGTTGAAAGCCAAATTAAGATGACAAGTACTCTGAGGATTTTCAGAGGCGGAGGTAGGATTTAAACAGAAGTAAGTCCTCACTGTAGGAAAAACAAGAAAGTGATGGAAGGGTCATGAACCATACTGGATATTAAAACTAGGTTACAGCATCAGCAGTAGCTTAGCTGACCTCAGAGCAGAACAGCAGCATACAAAACAGGGAATAACATCAGTTATGAGTGGTAGCATTCTGTATGCGTGGAAGAAGGGAAGCACTATGTTGTGAAAACAGATATGACCACAGAGGAGGTAGATTAAGCTTGGAAAACATGAGTAAGCTGCAAAGCAAGGGTTCAGAGGGAGCCTGGATTCAGAGGGAGCTTGCCTCAGGTGAAAACAATTAGGAACAATTAGGCCTGTAGCATGGGAAGCAGCTTTGGTCTGTGTAAAAACACAGGTTCTGGTTACAATAGCAATGGGAGTAACTAAAAGCAAATAGCTGAAGCTGCAAGAACCAAATGGTAGGAGCAAGCAAATGGTAACAGCTGAAAAAATGAATCCCCCCAAAAAAGAAAACAAAACCAAGACACAAGCAGAGAAGAAACAGGGAAAGAACAAAAGGAAGCACACAGCTGGAGGCAAAATACAAACCAGAAGCAGAAGAACAAAATGCAGAGTCCAGCAGAAAGAAGCAGCAAGGTGGGGGTGGTGGTCAGGGCAGGCCCCAGCTAGCTGCAGAGAGCAAACAGACAGAGCCTCCGGCTGGCAAAGAAAAAGTGCTTCAGAAGAAGGCTGAGGGGAACTGTTTATATAGGTCAGGAAGTGGGAGTGGCTGGCTGCTTGTCCATTGAATCATAGCTGAAGCCTTCCAAATCTGTGTCTCTGTCTGAAGAAAACAGTCACCCAAACTACAACTCTAGCCTTCTGGTCTTCAGTTTGCATAATTTAAAAAATGTTGTTTATTATTTTAACTTTCAAGTTTGTCTTCAATAACTCTGCAGTAGTTAGATATTTGAAATTATTTTCTTTGTATAATTTGCAGTTTTTCCGGTTCCTGATTGGTTCCAGGAACTGGAGAAGGCTGCTCTGCATCACTGTTCTGACCTAAAGGGAACCATATCATTTTATTAAAATAAACAAACATTGCTGATTTTAAGTATATTTAAGTGTTTTTAGTCAAACTGACACACGGTTCCTGTTTTTGGGAACTGGGCTATTTTCTTGATTTAAAGTAGCCCTTCAAAGAATGGTGCTTTCTCACTATCTGTGAGGGAAAATATTTTATTTGTGACTAGGAACTGAACATTATTTTTTTAAAGTCTTTTAGTGATTGGCATGACTGACAGACCCAAAAAAGTACAGAAGACCAACAGGTTTCACAAACTGTAAAATTTGTTTTCAGATCCTGGAGAGGGCACAAGCTCTGTTTAAGGTGCCTGTGTCCAGATCATGATTGTATCAGTTGTGAGCTCTGTAAAAGTTTTGCCCTTATACCCAAAGGAAGTGGGTTAAAGAGAAGAATGTATAGCTTCTCAGTCTGCCTCTGTCACCAAAACACAGTAAAGGCTCAGGAGGGAGTTGATAACGATGGTGGAAAGCACACATCAGAGGGTCTGGCTCATAAACAGCAGCAGTCCCAGTCAGAGGGACAGATACAAAGATAAAGCTGCACAGCCATCAGATAAGCATGCTGAAGATGGTAAAGATAACAGGATGACTGACAGGGAGTCCTGATACCACTGGTGACAAAAATATGGATAAAATAACTACAAATCAGGTACTGAAAAACAGTGCCTGCCAAGAAATAAAAAGCAAGCGTCCTTGCCACTCCTTCCAAAAAGGAAAGGGGCAGGCAGTGGATCAGAGATAAATGCCCTTAGCAGGGGACATGGCTAAGGTATGGCAGTTTTCAAAGCCTTCCAGAGTATGGGATACTTCCTTAACATGCCTGCCTCCACCCCCAGGCTCTGGTCCCAGGCCATTTGCCTGTGGAGAAGAAAGGTATGGATTATGAGGAGGAGGAGGAGGAAGCTGAACATACAGAACCTGATGGCTCACATGACCAAGAGTCTGACTTCCCTCCTAGGCCCACAAGGATTACACCTCGTATGCCACATTCATCAGGCAGATGATGAACACTCTTTACATCCTCTCACATGAGACAGAAGAGGATGAGGAGGAGGAAGTGGAGGTCATGAATAGGATGGGCTAGTCCCTACAAGGAGACTGCTAGTCCTCATCAACAATTCACTCCAAAAAGTTACTTAAAAATCATGTCAGCACCTAATTCAGCTGCTGGCTTTGATAAAAAATTGAAAAGAAGTATCAGATGGACAGTTATGGAGTGGAATATCTGTATGTCCATCCTGATCATGAGGAGTTTCCAGGCAGCTGCTTGTGAGAAGACCAAGGTGCCCTTCTCCCACAACCTTATGAGAAGGAGTCCAGAAACTGGATACTATAGCCAAAAGTGTACACAACAGACTCCTGCTTGTGTGGCAGGCAGCTTATTTGATGTATAATACAGCTCAGTACCAGAATGCATTGTGGAATGCAGTTCTAACTCTGACTGGTTAATATTGAGGTGGCACAGGACCTGACTGCCACAGCAAAGTCAGCTCTGGAGGCCACTAAATACCAGTTCTACATGGCTGTCAACACCAGTGACTCTGCTTCACATGTCCTAGCTTATGCAGTGGCATCGAGAACGTTTGCCTGACTAAGGGCTACTATCCTTACCCAGGACAACTAGACTAAAGCCATTGGTTCCCCCTTTAAGGGAAGTTCCTTATTTGGTGACAAAATGGAGACATACATGAAAAAAGTGGGCACGTACCAAACCACTTATAAAAATAACACTGAAAAAGAAAAAGCATCCACTTCCTACAGGCCCTACAGAAAGGAAGATACCAGATTATTATCCAAGACTTTACACTTCATATCAGTACCAGCCCAAAATGCATGAGCCCCAAGTCACAGCCAGAACAAACCCCCTGCCAATTCTGCCCTGGATACTAGTCAAGCAGGGAGCAGCAGGAACATTGGGGGGTTGGGGGGTTAACACAAGTCCATTTTCCAAAGAAAGAGTCCTATAGGGACTTGCAGCTCTGAAAGAGGACAAGGCTAGTAAAGGAATTCAGGGAGGTACTTGTTGCACCTCTGACAGCCTTATTCAGCCGTTCACTAGAAAGAGGAATGGTTCCACAGTCAGAGAGGTGAGCAGACATGGTCTGGGACTATAAGAGCAGCAGCAGGGAGGAGGCTAACAACTATAGACTGGTCAGTCTCACATCAGTGATGGGACAACTGATAGAAACTCTGTGAAACAAAAGAACAGTAAAGTATTTTGAATCCAGTGGGCTACAAGACAAAAGGCAGAAGAGATTCACAGGGAAGGTCATGCCAGATGAATCTGACTGATTTCTTCAACAGGGTGATCAGAGAAGGGCGGCACACATAGTCTATTTGGACTTTAGCCTTACAGTGGGGAGGGGAGAGTGATCAGCAGTGTGCCATAGAGTTCAGTACAGTAACCGGTCGTCTCCTATGTCATACAGAACTTAGCCATAACTTGAAATAAAGAAACTGCTGCAAGTAAAAGTAGTAGAAACATCTGTACCTCACAGTAGGAAAGGGCCATTTTAAAGATACTTCCTGGTTCCAGAAAAATGGTGTGTGGTGACCCATTTGTGTCTTAATCAAAATGTCTGAACAAAAATATAAAAAGGAAAATTCAAGATGGTCACTCTGGGCACAATGATACCCACTCATTAACCTACTTCCTCCAGCTCACTGACTCCATCTTGTCTAGTATAGACCAGGGCCAAATTACTTCCACCATCTTTGTCAACTTGGCTAAAGCCTTCATACCGTGTCACACTCCCTTCTCCTAGATAGCAAGGCAGCAGAGCTCTCAGCCTCCTCAATCAAGTGGTTCAGCTCGTACCTAGTGGGCAGGTCACAAGCTGTCCGTACTGGAGACATCCTTTCATCTGCACTCCTTTTCTGCTCAGGTGTCCAACAAGGATGTGTACTGGGCCCCATACTTTTTTTCCGTATTCCTAAAGGAACTCCCCAGTGCCTGTTCCTTTGCATCCATCCATATGTATACAGATGACACTATTTGCTTCTGGCTCCTCTACTGCTGACCTTGCTGTCCATCTGCAACAGGATTTTAACAGTGTCCAGCACTGGTTCCATTCCAGACTTCTGTCCCTCAGCACCAAGAAAACTGTCTCCATGATCTTCAGCTCCAAGCAGAGGCTTCAGCAGGCAAAGCAATGCCACCCTGCTATGTGGTGTAAAAGGATAAGGGCAACAATACAAGACAGAAAACTCAGCACCAGCAACTGTAATATCCAACATAGCAGGCAAGAACAAGGCAAAAGAAGCCAATTTACAATGCAGAAGTGGATAAGTAATGTACTGTATAATACAATGCCTGAGAAAAGTATCCATATGTATCAGTCTCTAATGCTGAGCTGCAAATCTGGAGACCTGGGTCTGAATCCCACAGCCCCACTTGCACTGTGTGATCCTGAGCAAGTCACTTAACTTCCCTGTGCTCCCAGGTTGCACCTGTAAAAAAGCTTTCAGCTTAGGGTGTCTCACCTGGTTAAACAATTGGAAAAAAAATCAAACAAAAAAACAGCAGCATCTGTGAGAGTCTGACGTGTATAGATACTGTTCTCAGGTATTGCATTATGCAGTAGATTACTTGTGCACTTCTGCACTGTTGTGCACTTCTGCATTGTAAAGTGCCTTTTTTGTACCTGCTGTTTTGGATATTATGATGGGTGGTGCTGGATTTTCTGTCTTGTTTCTCAATAGGGGCTTGCTAGACTGTCCCACTCTCCTCTTTCCATACCCTTGATGGTAGTATGTTTACTAATGTCCCCTCCTTCAAATATCTTGGGGTCTGACTGGACCAGCACATCAATTTTCAACTTTTCAGTGCACATTGATTCAGTCCTCTAGACACTTGACCACAAACCTGGATGCGCTGTGTAGAAATAAAGCCAGTATCCCTCACACTTACAGCAGGGAGTTAGTCATAAAGATGATCCTGCCCATCTTCATCTATAGTGATATTGTCTACAGTGCCACTTCCAAGTCCATCTCTGCCAGACTGGACCACTCCCTCCAGTCCTTCTGCCACTTTGCCTTGGACTGGCACCATCCTACACCAGTGCTTTCTCTACTTCTCCTCTCCGTCCCTTAACTTGATGTCTGACACCTCATACACTGTCCCACTTTCACCCCAAATTCTGGTTTGACTGTCCCCCCACTTCTCTGCCATCCTTTGTGCCTACCCACACCAGGACATTGCTTCCCATTGCTTCTTCCTCCTTCCTAGGAAAACTTCCATAGACCAAGCTGCCTTCATGTATCATTTTCCTAAACTCTGGTCCTCCCTCTCCCTATCTGCTCATCCTCTTCTTTCTGTTCCCTTAAATCCATTCTTTTTAAGTTTCCCAACCCCTCCTGCAGCTGTTGCTAGTCTCTGACCCTTATATTCCCTACTCCCATGTTGCTGACATCCCCCATGCCCCCAGCTGTGAGTAACTTTTTTCCCCAGTCACACACAAATTCTCACTCAACACAAATATAAGTAAAACAAGCATTTATCAAAGCCAAAAGTTTGCTTGCTGGCATTGGCATCGGTAGTGTAGGAGTGACAAAGATACATAATAGGAATGGCAGTGAAGTATTTAAGGAAGCCAACCCACCACCACCCTCAGAGACTGACAGACATTGGGGTGTGCCTTTGGGTCATCAGGCATAACAGCCACGCCATTTAACCATACCCTACCCTGCAGACACCGACAAGTGTCACGGTGTGCCTTAGGGTCTTTGGGCCTTTATGCTCACCCCATTCCATCAGGAAATATGGTGAAATGGGTGGAATATAGGAGAATGGGGTGAACTTTGGGGCTGAAGAGTCCAAGGCACACCTCAATGCCTCTCACTGGCTGCAGGTGTAGGTGGGGTGGAATGATATGAGCATTACAGGCGAAATCCCAAGTCACACCCTGACGCCTGTCAGACTCTACAGGGTGGGACGTTATGGTCGGAAACCCTAATGCCTCAGGCATTCATTGGTATTTTCAGTCCAATTTTTCAACATGGGTTTTGTGGCCTCCACCTTATGAAGAGTAGAAATATCAGTTTGTTGGCGAAGCTGATTTTGCACAGTGACTACACCATTTGGCATCACAGGTGTGAAAACACATTTCAAACAGGATGTTAAAAATGACAGCTGTACTGCTCATGGCGAGGTGTAAAAAATGGGAATGTTGAAACTCTCCAAACACAAGACTCAGCACTCAATAGTTGGCGTTTGAAACAAGCATAATTTAATTAAACAGAACGCCTATACAAAGCCAAACGGCTAAAAAGTGCACAGCAAGGCAAACTCCTGACCGGTTTCGTGCAAACTGCACATCATCAGGGGGTGGTGTCTTGTAAAGCAGCAACCTATATATAGGGAGTATATTTAAAGGAACATTTACACAGAAAATACCCCTATTAGAAAATAAACAAAAAATATATATATATACTCTTTCATTATGCTAAGGTATTTAGAAAAGCTAATATACAGATTCCATATTTGTTCCTACCATAAATATACCCTGAATTTTTTATGGAAGATAAAGGAAACAATATACACCTTATGAGTATAATAAAAGATCAACTAGAAAATTTGACAACTCTAACTAGATGCCAAAAAATATGTTCCATGTCCAAGCGTTTGTAACCATAGACTTATATCTGAAAAAAATCAATAAAAATAATAATGTTAAATTATCTAGATTTAAGACAGCTTAACAATTCAATCTTGTCATGTAGTTTATTTAGCTACATGTCAATGTGGAGCTTTCTATGTGGGCAAAACTATACGACCATTGAAGATCCGAGTTGGGGAACATTTAAGATCCATCATTAATAATGATGCCAGAAGTGCCCTTGCCGTTCATTGTGACAAAAGTAGAAAGTCACAGTTGCAACATAATTTTAGATTTTGTGGCATAGAAATTGTGAAATTGGGTCCTCGGGGAGGAGATTTGGATGCAAAATTGAAATTTAGGGAGTACTTTTGGATTTACACATTAGGGCCCTCATTTCCGGATTAAATGACAAGACTGAATTGTTAAGCTGTCTTAAATCTAGATAATTTAGCATTATTATTTTTATTGATTTTTTTTTCAGATATAAGTCGAAGTGTTTAAACGTTTGGACATGGAACATATCGGTGTGTCCCGATGGTTGGGAGCTGATTTCCTGTCTCATACTGTATAATCTCTTTTCCTTATGTAATTTTCATCAATTCTGAGTCCTGAATAGAGTTTATAATATCTTTTGTATATGACCTACCTTTCTGTCTTTTATTATTTATTATTTAATTATTTTTTTTGGCATCTAGTTAGGGAGTTGTGAAATTTTCTAGTTGATCTTTTATTATACTCATAAAGTGTATATTGTTTCCTTTATCTTCCATAAAAAATTCAGGGTAAATTTATGGTAGGAACAAATATGGAATCTGTATATTAGCTTTTCTAAATACCTTAGCATAATGAAAGAGTATATATATATATTTTTTGTTTATTTTCTATGAGGGGTATTTTCTGTGTAAATGTTCCTTTAAATATACTCCCTATATATAGGTTGCTGCTTTACAAGACACCACCCCCTGATGACGTGCAGTTTGCACGAAACCAGTCGGGAGTTTGCCTTGCTGTGCACTTTTTAGCCGTTTGGCTTTGTATAGGCGTTCTGTTTAATTAAATTATGCTTGTTTCAAACTCCAACTATTGAGTGCTGAGTCTTGTGTTTGGAGGATTCGTTGTGGACTCGTGCACCTTTTTTACACAGAGGAGCTGTTTTTGCTGTATTGACTGTGAATGTTGAAACTCTGCAGTGAAAATATGAAAAAACTGGTGAAGTCACAAGCGTGCGTGAGAACTGCAATGCACACTGCAATGTAATTAGTTTGGAAGGGATCCAGAGTTCAGGCAAGCGATGGTTGAGGCTGCCAGGGAGTATTTTGCTAACAACTCAGCATGTGGAGCTACTCTGGATGTTATGTGAGAGGCATTTAGGGCGGTCCTGCGGGGCCACATTATATCCTTTGTGGCTAAGCAAAACAAAGACTGCAAGAAAGCCCTGGAGTCCTTGCAGTCAGAACTTTCTGGGTTGGAGGCGAGGTTCAAAGCTCGCCCCAGTACTCCTAGGGATACCTCCTTAGCTAGTAGAATAGTTGGTCTCAAATACCAAATCACTTCCCTGCTCAGTCAGAGGGCTGAATGGCTATTGTTGAGATCAAAACACCAGTATTGGGAGAGTGGGGAAAAAGGAGGTAGGCTCCTAGCGTTTCAACTGTGGAAGCAGCAGGCCTCCTCCAGAATCCAGGCTGTCTGTACAGCAGCTGGTGCGGTAGTTACTGACCCATTGAGTATCAATGAGACTATGCAGCAGTACTACCACACATTGTACCAGTCCCATTCTTCTCTTTCTGATGCCCAGCTATCTCAGAATCTGCGGCAATTTTGTAAGGGCTCTACTATACCGTCCTTATCTCTGTCCCAGGTGGCACTCCTGGAGACCCCGATCACCTGCGATAAGGTCGACCGTACTCTCACCCAGATGGCCAAGGGGAAAGTCCCAGGACCTGATGGAATGACTGTCGAGTTATACCAAGCAATTAAGCAAGCGATTACCCCTCCATTATTAGCTGCTCTACAAGAATCCCACTCTACCGGTTCCCTTCCTCCCACTATGAGAGAGGCTCTGATCACCCTACTTCCAAAAAGGTCTACTGACCCCCTTAACTGTGCCAGCCTTTGCCCCATCTCCCTTCTATCAGTCAATACCAAGATTCTGGCTAAAAATCTGGCCACCAAGATGCTGGAGGTGTTGCCCTCTTTGATCTACCCGCCCAAGTAGGTTTTATGCAAGGAAATCAGGGTCAGATAATATCAGGCTATTGCTTAATTTGAAATGGATAGTGAGCCGCTCAAAGATCCCTATGGCTGTACTGCCTGTTGACTTTACTAAAGCATTGATTCGGTCAAATGGAACAACTTGCATTAGATACTTCGGCTGTATGGCTTTGGCCCTTGTTTTCACCAGTGGATAGCTGCCCTTTACAGCTCCCCTTTGGCCAACATTTTAACCAATACAAATGTTTCCCCTCCCTTTCCCTTATTCAGGAGTACCCAGCAGGGCTTCCCCCTGTCCCCCCTGCTTTTCTTGTTAGCACTAGACCCGTTAATTCAGTCACTCTCTGCTGTGGATAGTATTATTTGGATTTCAGCAGGAGGTAGATCACATGTGGTGGCAGCTTATGCTGATAACCTTCTTCTTACCTTGTCTTATCTTCAGCAATCCCTCCCATTGGCTCTCTCTACCTTGCTTGACTTTGCCAAAATCTCTTGGTTGCAGGTCAATCAGCATAAGACCATTCTGGCCCCCCTCAACTCACTCGTTACCAAGGATTGCCTCCATGGCGGTGAGTTGAGTTGGGTGGATCAGGGCTTTACCTATCTGGGGGTTTATATACCCAATACTTGGGCAGATATTGAATCCTCCAACTTCTCCCCGCTATTGAGGCAACTCTCAGTGGAGGTGGAGTACTTGAGGAAGCTGCATTTATCTCTCCCAAGGAAAGCGGCCGCTATTAGAATGCTCCTCCATCCCAAAGTGGCCTATCTGTTTAATAATCTGCCGATCCGTCTCTCTCTCCTAAGTTGTTTGCCTCCCTTGAAAAACTCACCACCTCCTTTCTGTGAGAAGGTAGAGCGCATAGATGGGGGAAGTATAAGCTTCAAGCCCACTGGTCTAAGGGGGGAGGAGCTTAGGGGTTCCCGGGTTTCAGGGGTACCACATGGCCAGAATCTTGGCGCAGGCCACTAAGTGGTTTGTCCCTATGGCTGCTTCTCCTCTTGCCTAGGTTGAACCTGAAGCCAGTCTGGCTCGACCCTTTCCACTTAGGTCCTTGTTGGGAGGCAGGGGTCCCCCAATGCATGATCTTTCCTCACCATGTGTGAAACCAGGCATTCCTGGTGATCCATTATGTCCCTATCAGGTACCCCTAAGGAGGCATGGCTTCCCCCCTCTGAGATATGCTAATTTGTGGCACAATCATTTGTCTGTGGTTGATGGTGAACCCCTAAACTGGCCAACGTAGGAAGCAAAGGGAATTCAATAAGTGCAGGATCTTCTCATAAGGAATTTGGATATCCTGTTTTCTTTAGACCAAGTGAGAAGGGAATTTGATCTCCCCTACAGTGATTTCTGGAGAGATACCTCCAGCTACGTAGTTCTATCTAAGCATGCAAGCTCAGTGTAAAGTGGACTGTAAATGGCTCTGGTTGTTGACTCTGCATAAGTCAGCATCATCTTGGGGTCTGATAGGTCATTTTTATAGTATCTGGAGGGACTCGTGTCCCAACCCCTCTAATCAATGCAAGCTTAAATGGGGTGCTGATATTGGGAGGGACATACCTGAATCCTCCTGGTCTCACTACCTCCAGGATGTACACACTGTCTACAAAGATTCCAAAAGCCACTTTCTGCAGCTTAAGAGTCTTTTATGCAGGTATAGGACCCCGGCTGCTCTTTGCGCGGTGGGACATTACACCATTCAGAGTGCTGGAGGTGCCAGCAATCTGATGCTCACTTACTGCATATCTTGTGGTCCTGTCCCCAGGTCAGGCCCTTCTGGGTCACCACTGCTACTGAATGCTCCAGGGTTTTGGGCACCCGGATTACTTTGCAAGATCTATGTCTCCTCCTTGGGGATACTTCCCAATTACGCTCATTGACCAAGGCCCAAAAAGAGTGGCTTATGCTGGCAATGATGGAGGTTAAAAGGCTGCTATTGATGCAATGGAGATAGACGGGTCTTCCGGCTCCTAGCACTTGGCATGCAGCAGTGGCTTGCCTTGCCCTTCTGGAGCAGATATCCTACTCCCACTTGGATGGCTGGACCTTTTTCCAGTAAATGGGAAGCCTATTTACAATATCCCCTCTGTAAAACCCCCACACCACCAGGCAACCCTCCATGAAGTTAGTCTTAGAAGTACTGGTAGGTACCACTAACTACTTAGGGCTGCTGCTAGGAGGAAAGATACTCTGCTTAAAAGAAGTAACTTTAATTTGTTTCAGGCTGCTGAATACTATTGTGATATTGTGATATTATGTCTAATTGTCAGGAGTGAGTATTGCTATTGTGTATTGGTCACTTGTCACCCTCTAGGTGTTATTAATTTTGTGCAAATTGTACAATGGTGTCTTGTCAAAACTTGAAAATCTCAATAAAATCTAACATGATAAAAAAATGTTGGTCCGTGACAGTGGTTTTCTTGTTCTTGGATTTTGGCATTTTAGAGGGAGCTTGGTGATGCTAAGATGCAGTGTGTGGAGGCCTTGGAGGCAGATAGATCATGGCCAGTAGTTCCAGTTCTGGAGTTAGTATTTGGAACCTGTTGTCTCTCCTTCATTCTGCTAGTAGCCATCAGTTGTTTAGCATTTTGAGTGTCTTTGTCCCACATGTGTCAAATCCCCCCCCACACACACACACACACACAGCTAGACTACCTCTCTTGGCCTGGTCCAAGAAAAATGAAAGTTTGTCAAGGACTTTACAAGGCTGGATGAGAGATTGTGCCCCAGACCCCTACGCCTGCAAAGGCCACATGGGCAACAATGTTGAACTCAGAGATTTTGGACCAAGAAAGGAAAAGGTGCTCGAAAACTGCATATGCAGCTTGTGTGGCTCAGCGAGCCTTCTAATTAGAAATAAGGTTTTGCTTTTGTGGTACTGCACTCCATTCCAACTTAAATAAAATGGGTTTGTTAACACAAGATGCATGCACATGCAAAACTTCCAATGCAGACCTGCTCCATATTCTATGGCACTGGGGATCGTTGCAACCAATTTGGGCTAGGGTAATCCACTTCTGCTCCAGAATCCTTGATTTGGCACTTCCCACCAACCCAGAGTGTTGGCTACTTGGCCTCTTGTCAGAGGGGGATCGACTGAGAGATAAGCATAGGTTATTATGGCTTACCCAGGCCTCTGTAGAACTTTTTAGACTAATTTTAAGATGATAGAGGACCCCATATGTTCCTTTATATGGGGAGTGGTGCCAGGCCATGGAATCCCTGGCATCCCAAACAAGGTTGGCCCATTTTGCAAAAAACACCTGTCAAGCATACCAAGAAATTGGGGCCCATAAGACAAAGGCTTTTTCCCCCCATGCCTCACCACCAGAAGCTATGGGCTCTAAAGATCTACTGAAACCCCTTGAACCATATTTGAGCTTAGGATGGATTTATGTATTGCATTTGACTAATTGAGTGTTTGTGTGTCTAATGTATTTCAAGTTATAATCTGATGCTTTCAAAACCTGCATAGACAACCTGCATGTACAATATCTGTAAATTGTTTGATATACTTTTTCTGTGTGTAATTGTGCTTACAATTTGTAAAACCTTACCCTTCAATAAAAAGATTATGCAAAAAATAAAATAAAGACGACAAACTGAAAAAAACATATTTCCTGAGCCACCAATTACAGACTACAAGGAACCTCCCAAACTCTCCACCATACTCTTCTGCAGTGGACTCCCATCAAACCAGGACAATAAATTGTAAGAAACAATGCCCCGCAACATCACAAGATGTAAAACCAGTCCCTACATATGCACACTAATCACCATCAGAACACCACATAACAAAGTTGTACAAATACATGGATTATAGACGTGCAAATCACATAGTGTAGTTTACCTCATACAGTGCAAAAAATGCCAAGAAGTGTGTCATCCAGGAGAAACCACACAGCTCCTTCAAACCAGAATGAATCTCCACTGGCATACTTTCTATCGATAAAGATAACCAACACACCAGTGAAACATCACTTCACACAACCTAATCACCTAACCTCTGGACTTATCAGTAGTAGTACTTAGAAACAGAAATAATGGACAGAAGGAAATTCGAGATTAAATTTGTTATGCAACTTGATTCACAACAGAGCAGTCTAAACAGAGACACAAGGTTTATGATGGTTCACTTTTAGGGCTCTCTCACCCATTTTATTCCCTCGTAACTTATGTAGTGAGATTGGGCTATCTAAAAACCATGCCTCTCCCCTCACTTGACTTTTCACTTTTTTCTCCCTCCCCTTAACCCATCTCCTGTCTGTATAATTACCTGTGATACAACTAGTTTTAAGATATCAATTAAAATCATAGAAACCTAGATGATGTCAACAGAAAAATGCCACTGGTTCATCTTTGCTTGTCCTTTAAGATGCTAATTCTTTAATTCAACTTTGGGTACAAAATCTGCTTTCTCTGCTCAGTCTGCTAAGTGGCCCTGAAAGCTTGTGTACTGTAACATCTAAGTACAGTTTCTTTGATGGTACAATAACAGGTATCACAATCTGCAACATGTTTGGCAATCTGCAATAAATCCCATATTCCAAGGACTTGTAAGGCTGCAAACATTTTCTCTTTTGAAAACTATAAAAAAAACATGAGAATGCATTTGATTGTGCTTATCAAAGATAAACAGAAAGGCCAGCCCGTGGCGTGAGGGCTGAGGCACTGGATGCCTTACCTTGTGCTATGCCGCGACTGGTGTTCGGAACAAGCATGGGCCACCAGGGGTCAGAGAGGAGGAGAAGGATCGAGTGTCCATGGTCTCACCTTCTCCGGGGAGGGGTTGCCAGTGGTCGGTGTACAACTGGCCCTTAGTGGAGGCTGGGGGGCAGCCGGTTAGGTTGGAGATGGGGCAGATGCAGATGCCTGGAGTAGCACGTGCAGGTGCATGTGCACTTCCTCCGCTGGCATCATTGCATGCCTCATCTCCACAGGAGAGAAAAATGGAGGAAGAAAATGAGTTGCTGCGGCGCATGATGGAGGGCATCTTGCAGGTGACTCGCCCTGCTAGCCATAGCGTTGGCCACACTGGATCTGGTCTCCAGTGGGGGTTGGGGAACCCCACTGGCCCTACCAGGGGGGGGTAAGCCCTGGGAATATGGGTCAATGCCAGTTGGTGGACACCAGGGGAGGAGCTGGGAGCTCCCTCCTGAGGTAGGGCCACAGCAACAGGAGCATAAAGTAATAAGAAAAAAAAGATAAACAAAAAGTCAGTAGAAATGTGCAGATGTGGATATTTGCTCAGCAAATCTCTCTTTTGGATTTTTCCATTTTAAATATTTGGAAAAGATAAGTTCAACCACACTAATTACCACTAATGCAATAGTAATAGACAGGATTTGTGTGCTGCTGGCAAAAATTGTATTAAAAAAAATTAGACTAGGAATAAAGAAACACCACTGCTACAGTTTAACTAACTATTCTTTGTTAGCTCTACTATCAAGGCCGGAACTTATTTATAGAAAGTATTTGAAACTCTTAACATCAATGGAATAGCTCAGGTTTACCTCTGATCTTTGTAGTGGGAAGAAAGTAATCATTCCACTGGCATTGGCAATGTCAGTCACATTGTAATTAATGCTGCTGGAATTGATCTGTGAGACAGTGTAATAAACATAGACAATATCCAGGGCTCCTCTTGTGCGTTCCACGATGCAGGACACTGTAGACCCTTCATCAGCAGTCTGGGAAAACATAAGAGAGGGAATGAGAAGAAAAGTTGTTGTTTGACCGAGAGACAGTTTGTAGACAGCAATGTACTTTACCATTAATATAGTACATAGGCACAGATATTGCAAGGCCACAAATGCACAAACCCACAAAAGATCTGAATGCATTTACTAGTTAATTCATATATTTAGAAGAACTGTATAACTCATATAGGTATGCACCCAGGATGGCGACACTATTACAGCGAAAACGTTGATACTTATTAACATTGAAGTTTATGTAATAGACCACCTGAAGACCCTAGCACTCTCCCTCTCAGTCCTACACCCCCTCGCTGATCCACCTCCAACTCGGAATTAGAATCCTAGAGATCACGGGGTGTGCCCCGCATGAGGGGTTCGAGGGATGAAGCCCCTCCGATGAAAAATGGCCGGGTTCTCAAGTCAGATTTATGTCAACCGCAAGTTGTAGTCGACATAAATCCATCACTATGATTGCAGTCGACAACTTAGATGTCGAACCGGCATTGTGGAGCCACTTACATAAACCTATAGAAACATTCAAGAGCATTCTTACTCACCACACTAGCAGGTATTTACTACCAGAAAATGCTAGCTAGTATAAACAGAAAAAGGACCGGCAAGAAATTTGACATGTACAGCACTAACAATGGTGGTAGTATTAGTTTCAAAAAGAGGTAACTATGATTTTACTTTAAATATACTTGTGAGAGATATTCCATTCCCTCTGCAGAACCAAATTCAAGCAGCCAACCCAGGATGTTTCAAATAGAGTCCTAGGAAATGTAACACAAGTACATAAAGAAATCTAACACCTTCGAAGCAACTCAACAGGGACCCTTTGCAGATCAAAAGAAAACCTGCTTACAGTACAAAGAAGGTAATCTGCCTAATTACTGTACATGAAAACAGCAAAAAAACAAAAAAAAACAATATATGAGGCAAAGAAGAGCCTCAGAACAAGATACATAGAGAATAATGGATTGGCAAGTGCATGTTATGAATTTGTTTACACACCCGAGGTGTGTGATGACCCATAAACCTCAACACCGAAACTCAAGAGGTTTATGAGGTCATCACACGCTGAGGGTGTGTGAAAAAAAATCCATAAACACACACTTGCCTATCCTTTATTTTTTATAATCACTGGTACGGGGAGTCAATGCTGCAGAAAGAAAGTTAGTGAAGCAGTTCAGCTGCAATCCCTGCTGCCTCTTACTCAGTCCCTCTGCACCAGACACACACACACGCTGCCTGTTTCTTCCTTACCAGTACAGATATTCTTTACTATTTTTCTTTTTTTTTTCACTGCAGTGTGAACCGCAATAGAATAAGTAACAGTAGTCAGCCACACTTGGTTCGCGATGCAGCCGCTGTTTCCTGAAGTCCTGCTCGAAGGGTACAAATGGCTGGATCAACCAGATAGATTTTTTAAATTTGTAAAGAAAAAATCAACCAGATAAATAGTGATATACATGTAACCCCTAGGTGGCGCTATCCCAAGGGCTACTACCCCTGCCTGTGTGGCTAGGTGCAGGTTAAGGGGCCTGGGTGCTGAAAACGAGTGTCTCCACCTGGAGGACAGGGTTAGTGGTAGCATAGCTGACCTGGGTACAGTCCTCTGGGACACTGTGACTCCCCTCTAGTGGCCCTGACTGTACAAAACCCACAGATGCAATAACCCCCAAACAGCAGATACATCCCCACTCTGATTGCACTTACTAACAGGGCTGGTACCACCTGTTCTGCCCTGGAGACCCCCTGTAAAGTAAGGTTAAACACAGCAAACAATAGTACCACAGTGCTAGTTGTATAGAAGTGCACCACATGCAGGTTAAGTGCAAAAAGATTCAGATCTGACTTATTCAGGGGAAATGAACAAGGAAGGGGCATAATCAGGTTGATTGGCTTAGATACTGATTCAGTCAGGCTACAAGGCATGTACTTCAGAGTCCCTCAACACAGTCACACACACACTCTGGGTACCCAGTGGTGAGGTAGGCTAGCCTGACACATCGCCTGGGGTAGGCCAGCACTGCAGCTGGTTGGGGCCCTATGATGAAAAGACAAGCCATGCACAATAGCCCAAAATTTGTAATCTGGAGCCAGGAGGCTCAGTTCGTGATAATTAGACAAAACAATTCAATCAGATGACACACTTTGATTGAGCTGTTGTTGCAGGGAGCTACCCTGGTGTTTACTCACGCTACCCAGTACAGAACACAGGATGGATGAAATGGAGACTGCAGGATGACTTGTTGGTTTGCCAGAAGAAGCAGGACCCACATGATTCACTGTGGCGTCATTCCTGTTCATGTTGTTGAGCAGGGGGCTGATCCCCAGGCAGGTCTCTTATTGATGGTCTTCTCTGTGGCGTGAGCAGCTGGCTGGGCCAAGGTGGCAGGGCCCAGGCCAGGTGAACAATTCAGATGGTAGTCCGGTAGTGCTGGATTCCGCTTCCAGCAAGCATTACACAAGCACTGGGGAACCAAATCAGATCCACGAGGCATTCAGCACACTTATAGTAAAAGAAAAGTAGTACCACAGTTCGAATGACAGTCTGGTTGCAATCACAGTGTCTCTGCACAAACCATATGCTCTGTGGTGGTTTCAGACTTCTGACAGGCCGATCACGTGAAGCAAATCTTCAGTCTTCTTCAGACAACAAAACAGTTACAATTTGGTAATTTTTGTCACAAACTTGTTCAGATTTAGTCCGGTTACAATTAACTGAAGTATTCCCTCACAAGGGAAATGAGGCAGGCAGGCCAAACGCAGCCTTCCCACCAGTTTCCCGCACAACTACGCAGGAGCAGTTGCTCGAATATCTTGAACTGTTCACTCTCTCAACTCCAATCTCAGACCGACTCACTGCTGCAATCAGCTTGGGACTTTCCCTAAGATCCAAAAGGTTTGATTCCCCAATTCTTCCCTATCACAACAAGAGCACCCTCCAGGTCCATCCAGGCCTAATATGCAAAACTACAATTCCTACAGAAATTCACTCCCACAAGACCCTGGGGACAGACTCCATTCTAAGGTCCTAAAAAGGTACTGATTGGTGCAATACAGAAATGTCCATGCTGCAAAGAAAGGCAGGTTAGACAAACTATAATATCATTATTATTAGAGCAGCGAATCAGCAAACAATTACAAGTTCTAAGAGAGCTCCCTCTACACAATTAGCGATGGCAGAATGGAGCAATATTACTGCAGCTCAGGCAGGACTCGAGCCTGGAAACACTCGACCCTTACCTGGATTAATTATACACCACAAAATGATGCCTAAGGAGACAGGCACAGAGGCTAGCTAGGCACTCACATGGGCAACACTTTTACAATGCTAGGACACAGAACACCAGCCTGGCAGTGGGCATTAGGCAAGCCCAGGAAGACACTTTAGGAACCACCATTTGTAGGGGGGTTACACCCTTCCCTGCCTGGAAAGAACTTGGCATCCACGTCACGTCTATGCTCATAACAATGCTATTTGAAGACATTGTACTTATACAAAATATATGCTTCATTACCATTACTATATGTATCCAAAATAGCTAATACATATGAATTATATATATATATATATATATATATATATATATATTATGGCAACAGTTATGCATTTTCCATACACTCAATAATGATTTTACTATGATTCCCACAATAATATTACTGTACTCATTCATGTTATAGTTTCTTGCATTCTAAACAACATAGATGGGGTCCTATCAGCTAACTTGGGGCTACACGGGGCAGGGGCACCATTTCCTGAAGGATGGACAATCACCTTGGAAGTAGCAGAAAGGTTCAGTTTGGACAGTGAGCTCTTTGAAACAAAGACACTCTTGTGGACAACATTTTAGGGGAGATCTACTGGTCTTCCAGGGGAGTCATAGCTTAGATGCACTACGGGTTTAACCGCTCTCCCAGACTTCCTTTGGGAAACAGGTACAGTCTCTGGGGTACCAGCATTTGCATCATTCTCTTCTTCAATAGAAAGGGGTACCTCTGCACTGGGTGAAGTCTCCAGTAGCGGAACGTTATCGGCTCCTGAATCTGTTCACTCTGTATCCACATTAGACGCTTCAGTGTGCTCTGCAAGAGGTCCGGATTGGTCATCCAGGAAAAGCTCTGAGACAACTGGACTTTGGGACACTGAAGTGGGACTTTCAACATTGTCATACAGTTCCTCAAGTTCTGGCCTGGCACCAGGAAGGTCTATAGCATTAGCTTCCTCCTCGGGCAGTTCAAACAATTTCACCAAGCACAGAGTTAACCAGTTCACACGCTATACTTTGCACCTCACTTTCCGGGGGCATGAGCCCCAAGGAGGAAGCCAGGGGGTTAGACAGTCCTGAGGGCCCAGCTCCATCCTCACAATTATATATTGAGTTACCTTAAAACAACTGACTCAGTTCATAAGGGATAATAGGGAGGATTGCACTCACTACTGTCAGATTCAGACTGACAGTCATCGTCAGGCTCGGCCTGCTGAGGGGAAAGCCTTGGTTTTCACACGGTTGGAGAGGATTGACTCTGTCACCTTTTGGCAGCGGCATGAGTTACTGGCCCCAGGAGGGCAGGATATGACTGTTCAGCATCGATCATTACTTGGCCAATGGGTAGTAAATGGCTCCTGTGCATGGCTTTAACAGCTCTAGAGTTGTTCTCAGGGCACACTTTGCACATAGGCAGTTCATCCAGTTTACTGATCACTATGTGTGGAAGGTGATGCTGCCTGTCAGCAATTTTATGCTTTCCATGCAGTCCCAAATTGTGCAAGAATACACGGTCTCTGGGCAGTAGCTCTTGAGCCTTCACTTTCTTGTCGTGCCTCTCTTTGTTGGCAAAGTTTCTCTTGGTGGCCATTGTTTGAGCCAGTCGATATGTATGGTTCAATTGAGCTTTCAGTTTCTGGTACATAGTAAATAGTTCTCAGCTCAGACCCCATCCAGGAAAACCACAAAGCAAACATCTACGGGAACCCGGGCTTCCGTTCCGAACATGAGACGATAGGGAGAGAATCCAGTAGCATCGCTTTTGGTGCAATTGTAAGCGTGTACCAAGGTGCTAATCTGCTGACTCCACTTAGACTTGTCTTTAGGATGAAGAGTACCCAACATGTCCAGAAGGGTTCTGTTAAAGCGTTCTGGCTGGGGGTCCCCTTGAGGGTAATAGGGAGTGGTTCTGAACTTTCGCACCCCCCACAGAGAGAGCATTTCTTTGATTAGTCTGCTTTCAAAGTCTCTTCCTTGGTCAGAATGGATATGGGTGCACTATAGTGGACAAAGAACTTTTCTACTAGCACCTTGGCCACCATAGAGGCCTTATGATCCTTGGTCAGGAAAGCTCGTGCGTATAGGGTAAAGTGATCAGTTACTACCAGTACATTGCCAATGTTCTTTTGATCAGGCTCCAGACACAGGAAGTCTATACAAACCAGTTCCATGGGGGCACTGGTAGTGATGTTGACAAGTGGGGCAGCTTTCTGCAGCAAAGCTTTCTGTTGGAGGCAGCGACTGCAAATTTTGACATGATTCTCAACATCTGCTACCATTTTCAGCCAATAGAATCGGGACCATACTAAGTCAAGAGTCTGGTCAATACAGAAGTGTCCCATGTGGTTATGGAGGGATCTCAGTACCAGCTATTTGAAGGCTGTGGGTAGGACCAACTGCTGTTTATCCACTTGACCTTGATGATCTACTGTCTCTATATAATAACTGATCTCGTAACTTTAATCTGGGCCTTCTTTGAACAACAATGCAGTTCATAAGTCATTAGAATGTAATTTAGACACATCCTTCCCCGCACACAGGGCATCAAGTGGGCTGCATCATGGGGTCCTGGGATTGAGCCTACTGAATGCTGTCACTATCAAACTGGGGCAAAGCACTGACATCTAATGCAGAAAGATGAAAATAAGCGGCAGGTATGCATGTATAGGGGGGCCCCAAACATTCCACCAGGCAGCCCACAGTGTCTGCAGACAATTGCTCATCTTTGTCAAACTTTTGGCACAATGCTTTAATAGAAGGTTCATACAACCTCACCCAGTTGTCTGTGGAACTTGGCCACTGTGAAAGGATGTCAGCATCAATATGGTTCAGTTCAGGCCGGTATTCAACTGCATAATCGTAAGCTGACAAAGCAGAAAGCCATCAGTGCTCAGTGGCGTACAACTTGGGTGAAGTCTGTACATATGTTAGAGGGTTGTTATCAGTCTTTACTAATATCTTGGCCCCATAGAGGTACTCATGAAACTGGTCATCTATGGCCCACTTTAGTGTGAGGAACTCCAACTTGTGCACGGGATAATTGTGTCAAGCTGTGACTGGCGAAGGCTACAGGTCTCATGCCATCCTCATATTCTTGATCTAGCACAGCCCCAAGTCCCTTCAGAATGACATCCATGTGCAGGATGTATGGTTTGGTGGGATCAACATATGCAAGGACTGGGGCATGGGTAAGCTGATAGATGACTTCAAAGAATGCCGCCTCACAATTATGGGTCCAACGGTTCCAAAAGGTTCAGCTGTTTGAAAATACACCTTGTCTTCTTCTTTGAGGGACCCCTTCTTCCATCTGCAGCTGGTAGGAGTATAGCCTTGGGTAAGATTAAGGAATGGCCTGATTACCTTCGAATAGTCCTTAATGAATCAGCGATAGTAGCCGCAACACCCCAGAAAAAGCTGCAGCTCTTTTAGGTTGGTGGGCTGGGGCCAGGTGGTATGGGACTGTACTTTACTGGAGTCTGTCTGTATCCCCCTCAGCTAACACTATGTGTCCCACATACTTTACAGACACTTGAAAGAACTGGCCATTGTCTATGGATAGCTTGAGGCTGAATTCTTCCAAGCGATCAAGAACTTTGAACAGTCTGGCCTCATGTTCTTCCAGCGTGCGTCCAAAAACAATGACATCATCCAAGTACACTAGACATTCTAGCAGATTAATTTCCCCTACTACATGTTCCATCAACCTCTGGAAGGTAGCAGGGGCACCCAAAATCCCCTGTGGCATCCTCAGAAATTCGTAGGAAACCCAAAGGACAGATGAAGGCTGTTTTCTCACGGTCCTCTGGGGCCATCGGAATTTGGTAATATCCGCTGCGGAGATCAAGTACTGAGAATTACAGACTCCCATTCAGGCAGTCCAGGGCATCCTGTATGCGTGGCATGGTGTATTGATCTGGGACAGTCCGTCGGTTAAGGGTCCGATAATCCATGCAGATCCTCAGAGACCCATTCTTCTTGTGCACAACTATGATGGGAGATGCATAGGGTCTTCTTGACTCTTGAATAATACCGCAGCGAGCATCTTTGTAGGTGCCAACATTGTCTATATCAGCCGGAGCAAGGCGAGGGACCGCCTCGAAAGGCCTGTCACTGTGCAACAGAATGTTATGCTTAGCACCATGGATGCACCCCACATCTCATTCTTGTAGTGAAAACATTTGATCCCTCTGGGCAAGTTTCCCACAGATCCGAGTCTTCCATTCAGCAGACAATGGAGAATCACCAAAGACAAATAGCCTGGGGTAACTTCCTCCCTTTCACCAGAATGCTTGTTGCTGGGTAATACTGCAGTGTCTGCACAGTGTACTGTCGCTAATGTTCACCCCCTGTTCACTCGGACTTCTCAATCCGACACATTTTGAATCTGGACCATCACTCTTCATGCATAGGCATGGGCACAGGCAGGCAGGATACTGGGTTTAACCAACAACTCTCCTCTAGCTACTTCCCTTCACTGGGGGATTCCAGAATCAATATTTTATTTTTCATGTCCTTTCTAAGGTGAACTTCTCCATGAGCGGTGAGTGTTGGGTGGTAGTACCAGAGAATTGGGATCCTTCTTCCACACTATCCCCACCGGCTAGTCTCCATCCACTTCTATAGTCTGTTTTTGCAAGTCATAGGCTTTCTTTTTCAAGGCTGAAATTCTCAGGGCCTGCTCAGTTCATTGCCCTTGTTTTTCTTGATACAGCTGTGTTACTCTTCCAAACATGTGGCCGTCGGTCCCAATGAGCAAGGGAACCTCGTCATACAATCCCGTAGGAAGGCACACCAGAGCTAGTGTCTCTACTTGTTCATCTACACCACTTACAGCCGCAGGAAAAGACAGCCAGAGCTGGACATATCCTAGGTAGGGATAAGACTGGTCACTCAGGCCCCACACATGTAGGCCTTCCAGAGATTGTATTGGCACATCAGATAAGTGTTTGTCATAGCAGTCCTGAAATACAATGGCCACTTTCGACCTGCTGTCAAGCACAGCCTGAGCATGGATACCATTGACAGTCACAGTAGTTTCCATCGAAGGGCCTACTATTTTAGACCAGTCAGGAGGGACAGTAGCAGGGGCCTGGACAGATGATTTAGCCACAAAGAAGTTTGATTTAGGATTTCTTGAGCCTTCACTACGTCATTGCCACCACCCTCGCCATTGTCTTGCTTTCCAAGCTCCCTTGAAATCTGTATACAACTTTATCTAGGTCCTTTGGAACCAGCATTCTCTCCTCATATGCCCATCCTTCCCACAATTATGACAAAACGTGATTTCCAGAGTCTGACATGGCTGACACATCACATTGGGAGCTGGTCCCCATTCACAACTAGGAGGCTGGGAACGTATATAGTTTGTGCTGGAGCTGGGGTACCAACAACAGGCAATCTGGGCTCAACCTCCCCCTGGGGTGTTGAAGGCAGTGGTAGATGTATCAACAATTCTCTTATTGCCTGCATTAGTTCCTTTGTTTCAGTTTTCTGACTGCTATCTGCAGGGGATGCCAAAGTGTGCACCCCCACCCCCATAGTGGACACACTCTGAGGGGGCTAGGATCTGTTGTGTCTTTGGGAAGGGGCTGGGGGAGAAGGGTGGCTTTCATTTCTCTGAACTCTCTCAGTAGCTCGGCACACTGCAAAGTATCCCCAGCAGCCTCTGGTTCCAAGGGGTTCCCCTGGGCCGAGGACACTCTGACTGTACCTACGCTGGAACTCCCATCTCCTTCCTCATCTTCAGCTTCCCTAAGTTCCTTCATCAAGTCACAATAGTCAGGTGGATTACCCTTCCTATCCTGGAGCCTTAACTGAAAGATTAGCAATTTAGAATATTTGGCATATTGCAGTATGTGGTCTAACCTCACACGTTTCAAGTCACTAGCTGGTACCCCACCCTTTCTGTAAGCTCTCTGTAGGGTCCTCTCAGATGAGTGACATATGTGGATAAACCTTCTCCCTTCCACTGTTTAGTGCCTTTGAATTGCACCATCAAAGTCTCCCAGACTCAATGTTGCCAAATAGGCTTTCAAGGGCAGACCGATACCTTTGTGCAGGCGGATCAGGGTTGGTGGACCTCAGCAACCTAATTGCTTCCAGGGCTGGACCCTCAAGCTCTCCATAATCCTTTTCCGCCTCTGCACACTGCCACTTGGGTACCAAAGGGCAACATAATCTATCCAGGTCTCCCAGTCATCCTCCCCTGGTAGGTGGGAAGGCACCTGAGAACAACCTCAGTTTGCAGTTTGAATCATGACTAACTGCAGGCGCCCGATGTGGGCATTGGCACTGGCACGGGCACTGGAGCTGGAGTGGGTGGGGTGTGGGGAAGGAATGCCTCCAGGTGGCAGGAATAACCTTTAAAATCCTCAATCGTTTTACCTCCTCCAGCAGCAGTTTGATAATCTTTTCCTCATGGGTTTCAGATAAGGGTGGGGGCTCATCCCCACGGGGTCTTTGCTGTCCTTAGTTATTACCCTCCCAAGCGGTTGGGGACCCTTCAGTGGTAATTGTCGTTGGCACCTTAGTACCGTCCACAGGGTCACTACACTCCACCAAGACTATGAGGGTTTGGGCAGTTAAATCAGCCTGTTGACCCACCACTACAGCTTTTTTCAAACATTCAACTTTGGAAAGTGCCCCTTCAACAGTGTCCTTACTAGTGCCCATAGGTATATCCAGTATTAGCAAGGCATTGTGGGTATCAATCTCCTGCCCCGTACACCACTCCACCAACTGGTGAACAGCCATTTCTACTGGGATAGCCATTAATCTTTAACAATAATTCTTGATTTTGGCCACAAGGAGGGTGCTAATCCCAGTGGTGGGCCTCCAAGATGTAACCCCTAGGTGGTGCTATCCCAAGGGCTACTACCCCTGCCTGCGTGGCTAGGTGCAGGTTAAGAGGCCTGGGTGCTGAAAACGGGTGCCTCCACCTGGAGGACAGGGTTAGTGGTAGCGTAGCTGACCTGGGTAAAGCCCTCCGGGACACTGTGACCCCCCCTCTTTCCCCTCTAGTGGCCTAGACAATGTACAAAACCCACAGATGCAATAACCCCCAAATAGCAGATATATCCCCACTCTGATTGCACTTACCACCAGGGCTGGTTCCACCTGTTCTGCCCTGGAGACCCCCTGTAAAGTAAGGTTAAACACAGCAAACAATAGTACCACAGTGCCAATTGTACAGAAGTGCACCACAGGGAGGTTAAGTGCAAAAGACTGAGATCTGATTTATTCAGAAGAAATGAACAAGGAAGGGGTGTAATCAGGTTGATTGGTTTAGATACTGATTCAATCAGGCTACAAAGCATGCACTTTAGAGTCCCTTAGCACAGTCACACACATGCTGGGTACCCAGTGGCAAGGTAGGCTAGCCTGACACGTTGCCCGGGGTAGGCCGGCATTGCAGCTGGTCGGGGCCCTATGATGAAAAAACAAGTCATGCACAATAACCCACAATTTGTAATCCAGAGCCAGGAGGCTCAGTTCATGATAATTAGACTAAACAATTCAATCAGATGACACACTTTGATTGAGCTGTTGTTGCAGGGAGCTACCCTGGTGTTTACTCACGCTACCCAGTACAGGACACAGGATGGATGAAATGGAGACTGCAGGATGACTTGCTGGTTTGCCAGGAGAAGCTGGGCCCACACGATTTACTGTAGTGTCATTCCTGTTTGTGATGTTGAGCAAGGGGCTGATCCCCAGGCAGGTCTCTCGTTGATGGTCTTTTCTGTGTTGTGAGTAGCTGGCTGGGCCAAGGTGGCAGGGCCCAGGCCAGGTGAACAAATCGGATGGCAGTCCGGTAGTGCTGGATTCAGCTTCCAGCAAGCGTGACACAAGCAGGCAGTGGGGAATCAAATCATGACCCACTAGCAGCATTCAGCACACTTATAGTAAAAGAAAAGTAGTACCACAGTTCGAATGACAGTCCGGTCGCAATCACAGTGTCTCTGCGCAAACCGTATGCTCTGTGGTGGTTTCAGACTTCCTGACAGGCCGATCACGTGAAGCAAATCTTTGGTTTTCTTCAGGCAACAAAGCAGTCACAATTCAGTAATTCTTGTCACAAACCTGTTCGGATTTAGCCTGATTATAATTCACTGAAGTATTCCCTCACAAAGGAAAACGAGGCAGGCAGGCCAAACACAGCCTTCCCACCAGTTTCCTGCACAACTACGTAAGAGCAGCTGCTCAAATATCTCAAGCTGTTCACTCTCTCAACTCCAATCTCAGACTGACTCACTGCTGCAAACAGCTTGCGACTTTCCCAAAGATCCAAAAGGTTTGATTCGCCGATTCACCTGTCTATCACAACAAGGGCTTTCCCTCCAGGTCCATCCAGGTGCCAACTTGCAAAACTTCAATTCCTACAGAAATTCACTCCACAAGACCCTGGGGACAGCCTCCATTTTAAGGTCCCAAAAGGTACTGATTGAAAGGTACAATACAGAAATGCCTATGCTGCAAAGAAAGGTAGGTTAGACAAACTATAATATCATTATTATTAGAGCAGCGAATCAGCAAACAATTATAAGTTCTAACAGAGCTCCCTCTGCACAATTAGCGATGGCAGAATGGAGCAATATTATTGCAGCTCATGCGGGACTCGAGCCTGGAAACACTCGGCCCTTACCCAGATTAATTATACACCACAAAATGATGCCTCTTAAGGAGACAGGCACAGAGACTAGCTAGGCACTCACATGCTCAACACTTTTACAATGCTAGGACACAGAACACCAGCCTGGCAGTGGGCATTAGGCAAGCCCAGGAAGACACTTTAGGAACCCCCATTTGTAAGGGGTTATATACAAAAAGGTTACTTGCCATGGTAGTGAGGCGTGAAGGATCAATGAAGGTACTCTGTAATGGAAAAATACAGCCGCCATGTTTGTTCAGGTATTTGGCCCCCACAGACAGATTTGGGGCCGATGAAGTGGTGCACTTCAAATGAGAAGCAAAGTGAAACAAGGACTTTTGAGAACACCATAATAACTGGTTTTCGAGTTATTAGAGCGTTTGAGAGAGCTATAAATCGTATAATAAAGGGGTCACCAGTAATTATCAGAAACATAATTGTACAAAGGTGTCTGAAATCTACTAACCTGATTGGTAGGCTGGGGTCTTTACCCATAGGTAAATTCCAGCATAACACATGGGTAAAGTTTAAGCCCTCCCAGCTGACTGCTACACAAAAATAAATAATCACTCCCCATTTTTAGTTTTCCAAAACTCCATTTAGCCACCACCATGCTGAATTAAAGACAGCTGCTCAGAACACTGTTCACAGAAACTACAATTTCCCAAAATGGATTACTTTACAAAAAAACTCCAAAAATCCAGTTTCTTCATCCAAAATACAATCATGTATTACAAAACTTTGTTACTGACCACTGTTTTTGTCACCGTTTCCCGCTTCCATCTTCCACTCTCGATCTTTGCAGTCACCTGGGTCCCACACTCTGTCTCTGCTGGCTCAAAGAACTGCTGTGCCAACTGCATTCAGCCCAAACCATCGACCCCCACCCCCCCTCAAATAAAACAAGAACAAAACCACATCTCCTCCAGCAGCTAACTCTGCACACTAATGTCTTCATTCAGTATTCATTCTTTAAGACCCTCTTTTTATGAAACACTTTTAGGGCAAAGATCCTTTTTTGTACTGTGTTTTTTAATTTCAAAATGCTCTACCATAATCAAGCTTTCTCTCTAACTGAAATATGTGAGCTGCTCACAGGTGGCAACACATAGCAGCTCCCTACAACTCCAGCATTCTCATTCTCTCTCTCTCAGTATATAAAAAAGTATAAAGTAAAAAACAACCATCACAATATTAGTGTGTGTGTGTGTGTGTGTGCGGGATGAGGGACTGGGAAGATGTTTCTTACAAATATATTCTACCTAGCAACAGGGGACTATTTAATCTACACACAGAGGAAGGATATTACACTAAAAAACATTAAAACAGCTTTAATTTTTCAATTGTAAGCTTTATAATAATTATTTTTAAATATTTATCTTTCTACACATTGTATTTCACAATAACCCACTCCAGGGTGTAGTTTATGCTGAGATTTGCCCACTTCTGATGTGGTTTAGTCACTCATCCTGTGTCCTCATGACCAAGCCACACCTGGCATGAGTAAATCCCAGCATAACCCACGCTGTGTTGTAAATTATTCATTAAATATACAGTACTATTACCTACATCTGGCCTGGACACATATGTACCTGAACATTCTAATCAATCTGGCCACCATAATTTGGTGGATGTCACTCTCACCACCATTCGTAATGTCAAAGACTCAGGTCAACTTTTAAATGTAGAAAACTACTCGATACATCAGTTTCACACATTCTACCCAAACAGTAATGGATTTTATAGAATAGCAAAGTACTTAAGAGGCTCAGAGAAGTTTATTATGCATCAGAAGACATATGAGGACAGATTAACGGAGCTCAATATGTATACCCTTGAGCAAAGGAGGGAGAGAGGTGATATGATCGAGGCATTCAAACACCTTAAGGGCATAAACAAGGTGAAAGAGTCTAACATGTTTAAATATAAGAAAAATAGCAGGACAAGAGGACACAACATGAGATTAGAGGAGGCCGATTAAGGGGGAATGTGAGGAAATTCTTTTTCACAGAAAGGGTGGTGGATGCATGGAATGGCTTACCACAAGAAGTGGTGGCTATGAATACAGTTCAGGGCTTCAAACAGGCATGGGATAGGCATAAGGGAGCAATACAAATGACTATGAATAGATAGGCCACTGACAGAGCAAAGGCCGATGGCACATTTATAAGGTAGAAAAAGAAATGGGCAGACTGGTCCTTATCTGCCGTCAACTTCTATGTTTCTATGTTTCTATTCAGTTTCCACTGGGCAATATTTCCTCCCTTCCATCTTTTCATTTTTGGAGGGTCATGTGGTATGAGGATGTGAAGGCTGCCCTCTGATATGACAACAATTTTCCTTTTCTCCTCAAACTCTGATCATCTCACCATTGCTGATCTCCTCAGCCCTATGTTCTGCAGGGTAGGGCCTAGCCAACACTGTGGTCATCTGCAATGTTATGGTCAGTCCAGTCTCTGTAAGACATGCTATTACACAGGAGGAAAGGCACCCCCCATTGGTCTGTGTACTGCCACCACAGTGCTCTTTCAACTTTACTTCCACAGTGAAGGAAGTCTGGTGCATATCCAAGTCTGCCACATAGGAGCACAATGGCTATAACCAGTGCCACCGGGCTGGGACCTATTTTGAATTTAAATAATACCTCTTGTAGGAATGGGCAGGGAACAGCTTTAAATTACAACAGTCACACAAAATATTTATTCTTACCTGATTATAAAGTGGGAGGGGGGAGCAAATATTATGAACCTAGAGTCCCTTCTGATCTTAAATTACCATATTAATATGTGCATTAGAAGTGGAAAATCTTGTAATCAGTTATTAAATATCTTACATGTGTGTGGCTTTTTTACTATTCCAGCAACAAAAGTGTTCATGAATGCTTTATTGATAAATTGGACTGACTACTATAACTCATGTTGCTCAATCGATTCTCCCAAAACACTTATGAACATTCTCGGCTTTTTTTAGATTTCCAGTCTTTGAAAATCAAATCAAGAATTAAAGTTTTGATAGCCTAGCTGAGATGTTATATCTCACTTTCAGTGGGGTCCAGCTTTACCCATTTCCACAGATGGGTGGACTGGAGCACTGAGAGGTTAAGTGATTTGCCCAGGATCACAACACGTATTCGTCTCTAACAGGGTTTTGAACTTGTGATTGCAAGCAATGGTTAAAATGCAAGGAGCCTAGCCAACAAGATCCCAAATCGCATAGCTATGATGGAGGCGGATAGGCTGGACTGGGTGGCTGTGGCTGAAACATGGTTCACTGAAAATCATGACTGGGACATAACTATCCCAGGTTCAACCTATTTAGGAGGAACAAGAAGGGGAAAAGGGGAGGGAGGAGTAGCTTTTACATCAGACAGGGAATAAATGTAGCGGAGTTGCAGGTGATCAAGGTGAGTCAAAAGCTCTATGGATAGCAATCGAAAATAGGAACAGGACAGCAATCCGGGTAGGTGTTATCTACAGACACCCAGCACAGGGGGAAAAAGGGGACGTAGAACCAATGGAGACCATACAAAAAATGGCAGATAAAGGTGATATGATACTGGTGGGGGACTTCAGTTTGCCAGATATAGATTGGGGCCCATTTATGGCAGCATCAGCAAAGAGCATGGATATCCTAGCAGCCCTGAGGAAGACAGGTCTGAGACAGCTAGTAAATGCACCAACCAGGGAAGGCGCTGTCCTGGACCTGATACTTACTAACTGCGATAAGGTACATGATGTAGAAGTAGGGAACCATCTAGGTTCAAACAATCATTACTTAACATGGTTCAAGTAAACACATTTGAGGACACCAGTCACTCAAAACAAAGGTTCTGGATTTTCAAAAGCAGATTTTCAATAAATTAGGGTCTGCCTGGTAGATAATCTCGACCACCAAATGGGGGAGCGAAGAGTTACGCACTAACCTGGAAAAGCAATAACAATAGTCATGGATTAATGCACCAGGAGGATAAGTAAGGCTAAAAAGGAGAAGCACACTATGGCTCACAAGGAAGTGGCAACCAAAGTGAGGGAGAAAAGGCTAGCATTCGAAAGTTCAAGGAGTCTGGATGTGAACATAGCGAAGACTACAGGGGAGGAGCTGAGGGGCTGAAGGCTCTCTCAGGAAGTTAACGATGTGGGCTCTGCCCTCCGGGGACAACCAGAATTATGTCTTTTTTCTTCTCACAGCCTTTTTGAGCGGGTGGGGCAGGGCTGGGTGGGGTGGGGTCAGTCAGGTAAGTCAACACCGCCATGATCACTGATGAATCGGATGATGATGAATTATTCACGTATATGTGTGGAATTTGAAAAAAAATTATCTCCCATTGGTGGACAGGTGGGTGGTCCAGTCACGCAGCCTGGCGTAAGGTAGGCATGCACAGCGCCTCCAGAGTGCCAGCATCACACACCTCAGCCTGTAGGTGTCTGCTGTGTTTGGAGCCATGATCTGCCATTTTTGTGTCCTCCTTGGCAGTGGACGGACAGTAGTTTGAAGTTGCATGCCGTGCAGAAGTATTCAGAGGCTTGGAGTGGTCGGAAGCTCATAGTAGTCTAGTATATAGACACAAGAGTAGCTAGCAGCATGTGTACAGGAGGCATTGGGTAATGTGTGTGGCTGGCTGCCTCAATTATACCACCGGGACTGGGTGGCGAGGAGAAGCAGAGAGAGAGTTGGCATGGTCAGGTGGCGAAGAAGTGAAAAGGAACCTCAAGTCCTGACCTGTCCTCTCACATCACCGGTGTCAGTCAGAAACACCAATGAATTGATGACATCACCATCCTAATGGTGGTGGTGGTGCAGAGAGAGTAGACTGCAGTGCAGCGATCAAGATTTGAGAGGGTGAGCTGATGAGGCCTGCTGGGGAGACCGAGACCTGGCCTGGTGGAGTCAGAGACCGAGACACTCGACTTTGGATTGGTGATGGTAAGCTGACTGACTCTTCATCTCTGAGGACAGACGAGAGCTTTATTTCATTTGCCAGGCCCATTTTCTCTACAAAAATTCAATGTGCAGGCAGCGAGCTACTTAATCTAAAGTCACTCACACACCTCCCTTGGGTATTGGGTTCTGGGTTGGGGCAGGGTCGACATTGTGGCCTGGGGCTGGGGAGGTGAGGAATTGTGGAATGGGGAATGGGGAATCTTACTTGCCTTGGTTGGCACTGGCATGGGCAGGCTAACTGACTGGTGTAACCCCTGGACTGGACTACTGGTAGCACCACTACTAGGCAGTCTGGAGTCCAGACTCTGCGTCCCCACCCTGTTCAGAATTCAGTTAGTACTGTATCTGGTACCCTAACCTGCTACAGGGGGTGGAGACAGTCAGTAAGTGAGTGTGGTTTCGTAGCTAAAAAAATGGCACTCTGGCTCTTCTTGGAAAGAGAAGGGCCAACTTCCATGGCAAGGATTACTTCCTTCCCCATTTCCAGTATATAGAAGATGAGGCCAAGCCCAAAAATAAAATATAATGCAGGGCTTGCTTAATTGATAGAAATATTAACTAGTGCACTTTTTGATTGATTTACAAAATAGTTAAGTCTCAAATACATTATTTAGTGCTTAAGCTGGAGAAAAAAAATTAGGCCATGCTTTTCAGGTCAGGACACAGGCAGGCCAAGTGTAACTTAAGTCATAGATATTTAGAGAAATGTAGCAGTAGTATTAATTTGGGATGTTTGGAGGAGCTGACGACATTTAACTATTTTGGAGTTTGGTTGAATAAGTCAGAACCTGTGTTCTGAAGAACTGATGAACAATAATGAAAAGAAGGAACTAGATTAGATAGCCGTATATGAAGCTGGGTGTTGTATGGGGAGGGTAATGTAATCAGGGAAGCTAGACTACATAAAATATGTTATCCCAGTGTTGTGCCTCTGCTGCCTGTGCTCAAGAAACATTTAAAACAGCAATTAAATTGTCTATATCATTCAAAATGTTGTTGTTGCAACAACAATTCTTGATGTAATGTGAACTTGTTTAGTTTTATGTTTTGTACCATTTGGGTCCCCCTTGAAATTAAGCATTTCATTTGATGCCCTTGAGGCTTACCCGACCAAAAAAATGTTAACATTAAAAAAAGGTAAAAAATGCTGTATTATGGAAATGTAGCTACCTTACAATTATGCTATATCAAAGATGGTTAAATAAAATTGGTCGATGCATATGGTTAACTACCCTTCTGACCCATCTGTCTTCCCTTCTTGAAGAGTTCAGTTGGCTGCCTGTGAAAGCCTTGTATCAAATTGAGATATGTTTGTATTTTGATCCAGAAGTCATTGAATGGCAAATACTGCTGGCAGATTTTGTATCAGGCTAATAAGATTCTCCTTTAACTAGCCCTGCAATGTAAAGAGAAGGTAACATCTCAGTAAGTACACCAGCTGGGCCAGTGGAAAATCTGTGGGGCTAGCTGATTTTTCCAGTCAATGACCCTGAGAGAATAGTGTTAGTGTCATGTGAAATTCAGCATCTGAACTGTCTTATTGAGATGACCATAGCCCTCCCCCATCCTGGTGGTGGCTGCCTGTAAACCAAGTTTATGCAAGTCATCAGCACTGCATCTGAGTAAGTCTCAAATGTCTCACAAATTGTGGACCAATGACCAACTCATTTAGGCCCTGTCCATACTACACCTCTGTAACGTTACAGAGTGCCCAAACCATTACCACAATGGTTTGCGTTTACACCTGTAACGTTACAAAAGGCGTTTTCGTAACCATTGTTGAAACCACATATGAGGTGGTTTCAACAACGGTTATGAAACCGGTCCCGCCTCGGTAACGTTACCAGCGGTAGTGAGGACGGGCGGTAACGGTCCCCTGCAGAGCCCGTAGCGCAGCGCGAGCTGCATTGTGGGATTGGGCACCGTGGTAACGGTCGCCCGGTTCCCGAGGTGTGGACTGGTGGTACCGGTCTCATACCAGTCACTGCTGCAGTGTGGACACACTGTACCGCTCCCCGGTTGTAATGGTTTCTGTCCATTATGGGGTCTGAGCGGTGTAGTGTGGACGGGGCCTAACTGAAAACTCCCCTCTGTAACATTACAGAGGGTCCAAACAGTTACTGCAACAGTTTGTGTTTATACCTGTAATGTTACAGGAGGCGTTTTCGTAACCGTTGTTGAAACCACTTATGAGGTGGTTTCAACAACGGTTACGAAAACGGTTCTGCCTCTGTAATGTTACCAGCTGTAGTATGGACGCGTGAGCGTGTAGCCCTAGCATTGCCCTCAATGCAGCACAAACTGCATTGTGGGATCGGGTGCTGACCGTAATGGTCACCCGTCATCCCACAATGTGGACCGGCTGTAACGGTTCTGAACTGTTATCATGACGGTTCACGGACAGTATGGACACACTGTAATGTTTACCATCTGTAATGGTTTGAAACCATTACAAGGTTTTAGTGGTGTAGTGGGGACAAGGACTTACAGTATACCCATTACTTGATAATCTTAGCAGGTTGTCCTCAAACATTTATGCTCCTCCCTGCCCAGATATAAAGGGCACTTGGTTATAAACCCTTAAAAGTTTTCTCCCATCCTTCATTCGCTCATGTTGTTACTATTCATCTTGAGGATAGATGTATGTCCTCTAATCTAAATGTTGTTCCTGAATCCTGGGAATGGTCATTGCATAACTGTATGGCTGTAAGAGTGTATGTTCCTATTATACACAGCTGTTTTTCTGTTGATTAATGGTCATTATACAATGGCAAGAAAAAAATCTTGGACTCTGATTGGTCAGTCTTGGGCTGGACCCATGATGTTAATCAGTACAATATCATGGGTCTAGTCTCAGCCTCACTGTGAACCTGCAGATGATTTTTTTGCTGAGCATCTTATTGATTTTTTTACTGAGCATCTTATTGATTGTTTCATCTTCTCTTAAGAAATAAAAATATTTTTCCACACAAAAACATCTTTAAAATTATTTTCTTTATTCTGTATAACAGTGAGCCATTGTATAATAGCAATAATGCCCTCCAGGGTGTGTGTCGTTTGGGATAATGTCACACCTCAGTCGTTGGATGCACTCGGCCTGCGGCCTCATGCCCAACCACCTGAGGCATGACGTTATCCCAGCACGACACACACCCTGTTGGGCATTATTGCTTAATCATTAACCATCATTAAATTAAATGCAAAACATTTCAATAACAACTTTTATGGCAAAATCATGGACAAATGCTGACAATAGGGGATAATGAACATTTTATTTAATTCTTTGGTAACTAGGTAAGGCCCACTAGGCACAAGTGTCTGTTTTCAGGGGTGCCCAGGAGCACTGGGGTGGTTAAGTGACTTGTTCAGTCACACAGCATGCAGAGCTTATCCTGACTACGCAATCTATTTCTCTCCTATTCTTAACATATTATATTCCATATTTTTCTGTATTGTACTGTATTTGATGTGGAACCTTTGTGAAAGAGTCTCGGCTCAAAGGTGTTTGTAATCCTAGACTTAATAAATCAATAAATAAGTTGAGGTTGTGGGAAACAAACCCAGGTCTGCTGAATGCACCAAGCTCATTCACACCTCATTATTCTAACCTCTAGGCTATACACAATGGAATACATGAATAAATGATATTAGCAGGGATCGAAGTTTAGTCTTACATCCATTAGCCAGCAGGGCAAGTGACTAGGAAAATTCACTAGCTCCACAGACATTTTCACTTGCCCAGCTGATGTACTTACTGCAATGTAAACTTGTCCACGACAAGTTAGAGCTAGTTAAAGGAAAATCTAACTAGCCCGGTACAGAATCTACCAGAATTTGGCTAGCGTGCCAGTGCCAGTTTCAACTCCTGATTAGTGTAGAGTCAGTTAGGAACGACTCTCTGCTGGTAATGCCAATGAGCTGCTGAATCCAGGGCTGGTGCTGACAGTACTATTCCTGTTGTGTGTTGCACCATTTTACACTGGGTATTTCCAATTCCAAAAGATATTTCGAGCAGTATTTTCTCAAGAGCTTGCTTATGCCTTTCATCATGATTGGGAACTGCTGCAGCTTCTGGGCCACCCAAACCTGTTTTCTGTATGAACCTGAGCTAGTTCTGCAGGCTGCAGGAGTAGCACAGGTGGATACAGAAAACAGGTTGAAATGGGCCCAGAGATGGGGAGGGGCTACGGAGAGTGGGTGAGAGGGAAAGGAAGAAGGCGAGAGGGTTGAGTTGACATCACATGCTCATCATAGGTTCTCTCTGTCTCCCCAGTCAATAATGGATCCTTCCTCACTCTTTATCTGTTTTCCTTTTGAATCAAAAGGGTAAAGGTAGAAGTGACACAGGATCCACTAATGGCTGGGGGAGACGGAGAGAATCTACTGAGTTTTATTTTCAAAAGTCAAACTTTGGTGCAAAGTGCCTGCACCAAATGCTGTAGCTTAAGTGCCACCTTACATCAAAGTCTGCAACAATCCCACTTTTCCAACACAGGCTGTGTCAACATCAGGACGCCATGCGTCAAAGCTACCTGCACCACCTTTGTGACAGAAGCATCCCTGCCCAGGTCGCAATGGTGCTTGCGCTGCACTGTCCATGATGGAGTTGCACCTTCCCTTTATTTGGTATTCCAGAAGCCAGGAGCTGCTCTAAGGGCCCAGCGCCACTGCAGGCTGGCAGGGCAGTGGGGGGTATGGAATGTGGTGCGGCAGGAGGTGCCATGGGCTGCGACAGGGACATGGTGGCAGTGACAATAATCTGTGGAGGATAGGCACCTGGCATAGGTGCGCTGCACTCTGGTACAGAGCCAATTGGCACTGGTCGGGGGGTTGTTGGCAGGGCTGGAGCATCATGACTTGGGGTGGCCATAGCCCTGCCACCTCCCACACAGGACCCAGGCCAGTTCCCTACATGCAATGGGTGGCAGTGGACAGATGCAGGTGGCACCATGGCGAGGTGCATTTGGTGGACAGGAAAAGTATGTTCCTATCTGGGCACGAGTATTATGACATTCCCCTGGTATACAGCCCCCCACACGGTGGCTGGCTGATGCCCAACTACACCATTGGGGACTGGGCAGGTGACAGGGCTGTTGCCACCTGGGGTCCAGACTGGATCATTATGCACTGCCTAGGCTCCTGCCATGCCAGCCCTACTACTCGGCCAGTCGGCTCTGCACCACTGCGCATGCATGGCACCTCTGTTGGGAGGCTCCAGAGATCACTGTAACTAGCATGCCCCTGTCGTGGCCCATGGTACTTCCTCCTGCTCCAGTGCCCCCTGGTTCTCATCTTCCACCCCACTGCCCTGCCAGACAGTGGCACATGGTGGAGCTGGTCTACCATCTACCCTGAGCCACTTGTTGCGACCACTGCAGGGCTTCTTGAATTACAAATAAGGGGATAACTAAGGGGTTAAAGAGGTTCAATTGTAAGTTCCACCCTCCCCAGCAGTTTGGGAGCTGTTAGTCTGTGATAGTCCCTGCAGGGGAGGCTGCCTTAGCTGCTCAGATAAATTCATCAAGCCATTACTTTGGCACCACTTTTGTTTATCATACTGAGGAGGTTCATTTTCAACTGGTTAAACTTCCTCCACACGATGGGGATAAGTCGCCCACTAATTCAGGTCCTGTGATGGCAGTTGTTTGAAACCTAACCCCCATCAAAGAAACAAGGTGTGCTGAGTAGTCTGTTGTGGGTTATGTGGATTTGTGGGCTGGACTGGAATTTGTCTTACAGAGTCTCTGTGGCACAGAGCTGGTCCTGAGTCCTGAGGAAGTTTGACCAAGCAAGCAGTGTCACCGGATTCAAGGAGGATATGGAAGGCAGTCTTCATCTGTTTTCGTGGACAGCCTAGAAAGTTATGTGTCTCATCATTAGGTTTTTCATGGAGAGAGTAGTGACTGTTGTGATCTATGTTTATGGTTTGCAGAACATTATGGGATATGGACAGAAACAGAATATAATAAGAAAGTCGTTGTTTTAAAATGAAATTCCTTTCATTCCATACTAGTACTTGCCCTGGTATATCATACTTTAGGAAACAGGCTTGGGAATTCAAGAAATATGATTGGCTGCCGGGGTACATTAACTAACAGTGAGAGCCCTCTATGTTACAGGTCCCTGGCATGCTAACCCAATACAGTATCATTGTACCAACCCTGCTCTGTAATTGGCTAAAACAACTCCTTTCAGTTTAAAATCACAGCCATTTTTTCCTCTCGTTAGTGAGAGATACTCTCCACCAGTGCTCCTTCGTTTACTACCAGGCGCCTACTAAACACAGCCCCAGCTCAACCTCCGACATGCAAAACAACAATACTCATTTATTCTGTAATAAAATGTAAACTTCTGCTCTGTACCTACACTGCGCGTGGCTCAGAGAGGTACTACACTCTCAAGCTGATCAGGGCACCACCACTCATTTTCCTCAATCCTCCATGGTTCTGCCTCTCATTTCTCCTTGCTGCGCTCTCCAACCCCACAAATCAATCTCTGAGCATGATATGTGAGAAAAAAACAAACTAACCGAAATGCCATATAAAAATAAATGAAAAAAAAATTTACTTTCTCATTCTAACGCCTCTTATGTCTTCGGGTGTGACACCAGCAAGCACTCATGATTATGCTGCATCTCCTCCCAAAAATAATTAGGAACATAACAGAACATACATCTTCTAAACAAAAAATAGAAGCAAAGACACTGCTGTGGAGACAATAACTACAAACTCATTGTCTTGGGTGGGATAAGTACAAGAGAATGCGGGGGGGACGACAACAAATGGCACAGCACAGAAACAAGGACTACTTTACCGTACAAACATTTAAATGTTATTATTATTATATCTTCTCTTTTTTTTGAATGAATGAGAATGAATGAGCGCATCTACGCGCTCATTCATTCTTATTCATTCAAGCCCTCAGTGGCGCTCAAGTCAGGCTGCCGGCCATGGAGGTGAGTGGAGGGCTATGCTGGTGGCCCGATTGGGTTACTGGGGGAGCTGGGTGGGTGCTGATATCTATTGATGGGGTGGGGGTGGGGGTCCACTAGACACGGGGAGTGGAGGGTGATTTGTCTTTTTACATAAAATAGATGGAGGCAGGGTAACTTGGGGGATTATTTAATATTATAATGGCCAGTGATAGCCTGGGGGGGACCACTAGGCACCAGGGAGTGTAGGGTATTTTTTTTTTAAATAAAACAAATCGGGGGGGTGCAGGATAATTTGTGTGTGTGTGTGTGTGTGGAGGCTGGGGGGTTCAATTGGGCTTGTGGTGGCTGGTGGCAACAGGCGAAATTTTGCTTTAATTTCACGTAATATTTCAGCCATCGAAATTGCCGATTTCGCTGCAATTTCACCGGCAAAATTTCATTTTGCTGCATCTCTAGTCTTGAACTTCATTGCGACATGTTTCTTGAGATTGCCAGGCAACGTAATATCACAGTGGAATCCTTTCAGGATGTCTTCAACATGCTTCACAGGGAAAATGCTCATGATTTACAAATACTTCTTCCAGAACTGACACATTTAATACAGTTGGCTTTAACTATACCTGTGCCTTCTTGTACATCAGAATGTTCATTCTCCTCACTCCATCGAATCAAGACACACTAACAGTCAACCATGGGACAAGCAAGACTTAACCATGTGGCCTTGCTAAACTGTTACAAACATGTAGCTCAAAAGATAAACCTAGAGAATGTAGCAAACAAATTCACCATGCAGCACACTGTCAGACGAAATACTTTCTACATTGCAAGAGAAAAAAAAGTAGTATGCCGGCAGTATCCACATTTCCCTCATAACTTGTAGGACACAGAACATATCCTGGTTTCTACTGTTAGTTAATTCAGTTTTAATACTTTTTGGAAATGTCATATTGTTTGTGGACCAGAACAGTTAAGAGTTTACTATGTTCAACAGCAACATTCTTCAGTGAACTTCTTCAAGTATCCACATCATTTTTTGCCTTAGTGGAATGCTTGAAGATTGTCTGCATCCAAGATTCCATAGTTGGTAGTGGACCATAGGCTTCAAGTTTGTTTGGCTTTTCTCCAGTGTCAGAATTCAAGTTGTTCTTCCCCAGGCAGTTACTACATGATGGACTTTAAAAGCACCAGTCATGCTAATTTTCAAATATTTCAAGCCCCACCCCCCAGCAGCAGCTGCTTACCTACAAATAACTTCACAAGTCCTCTTTTTAGAAAAGGATGCGACTACTGTCCCATCAGATTCAGTTGTAGCCTCTGTATCACAGACACTGTTACCCCAGCAGATGCTGACACATTTCCTTCACCATACCACAGACACACTAGTGTCCATTCAGATACAGATCTGCTTGGAAACTTTACCTAGCACACCACAACTACTGTTCCAGTAGATGCTGGGCCGCTTCCATTCACAACACAGGCACCAGTGTCCCAGTAGATGCTGTCAGAGTTCTGTTACCACAGGCACCATTGTCCCAGCAGATGCAGTGCCTGCGGCAAGAGAGCTTTGGCATCATCTGAAGCTTGGACACTGCTACTGCCTGTGTTGAAGCGAAGTGCACCAGCATCTGGTGGAGATGGAAGTGGGACAGTATTGTCTGTGCTAGGTAGGGTGCCACAGCAGATGCAGATCTCCTTGAACAGTAGTGTCTGTGATAATGGAATCTACCACCATGTACTGGGACACTAGTGCCTTTGCTGAAGTGATGTGTCCCAGCATCTGGCGGGACAGTAGTGTCTGTGCTACAGAAGCTACAACCAAATCTGCTGGAGCAGCAGACACTTCCTTCCCATAAGAATGTTTTATAGAGTTAGAGATTGTATACCTTTGATTGGAGGAGGTGACCACCCCATCCCTCCCATTTCCTGATGTCTGATTTCAGAGGTACTACTGTGGCACTCTACTGTTTTGTGTATCCATTCATGGTCACAATCTAGCAGAGCAGAGGCTGGATGATGCCGCAGTAACAGCCTTCTGACTGTCAGGGTGCAGGGGTTGAGTATGTGCAACATCTTTATGTAACACACCCACAACATTGCAAATGTGCCAGCCTGAAGTGGGGGGGGAGCTTTGTGCACCAGTGCACTGACTTAATAGCATACAGGAGCCCTGAGTCGAACCATGTCCACATGTTGATCCCCACTGGTGAGACAGTGGGAGGAGTGGCGGTTGGAGATGGGCACAAAGACGCCAGAAAGGCTTGAGCTGGTGGCGACATACTTAATGGTGAACAGGAGCCCCCAGACCTCTCCCTATGTTGGTCCCCACTGGTGAGACTGTGGTGGGAGTTGTGGCTGGAGTTGGGGGCGCAAGGATGACCGAAGGCTGGAGCTGGTTGCAACCCCCAGGTCCTAGCAGCAATATGGGGGAAAAAGTTTTAAATTCTGCTGCTTTATTGTGCTAATATATCGTGGTGATTTTTACCCAGATATCATGATACTAAAAATTTGATATTTTGACATTCCTATGCTGGAGCCTGGAATGGTGTCTACTCCAGTTGAGGACCAGGAAGGGGAAGGGAACAGGTGGCCAGCTCCTCCAATGAAAGCAGGATTTACAGTCTCTGAGGCTATTACAAAATTTCAGTAAGAGAGTTTTGAAATCATTTGCAGCTGTTGGGAGTGGGTGGGGCTTAAGTAAAGCACCGAAAAGGTGATCTTTAATAGCCTACAAGAAACACTAATTTGACACATGAATGTACTCGACTGCATCTGCTATGCTATGTCACATTCATTCGTTAACGTTCAAATGGACAGTGTAATGTACACCATCAAAAAGTTAATGTTAAGTACATCATCCAAAGACTTTATCATGATGAGATCGCTAATATTATGGGATTTATGACAGAAATGTCTTCACTGGATTGAACATGCCATAAACCACTCTCCAGATGTTCAAACATGGAAGCTGCAGGCTCATCTTAAGAAGCCACTACCACAGCATTAATCAACATCATATCAAGGTACATATGCATTAACTTAGGCAACTGATGCACTTGAGACATATTGCAGTTGTATATTGCTAAAATTTTAGTGTTATACCTTAATGCTATAATTAGAAGTAAGCTGAAAAACAGCAATACAGGCAAATTTAGGTACTGTTCTATAGTTTCAGTGGTGGTGTTTATATTATGCGATCTGTTAAGTATAACCCTCAAAATGCACCACAGAACACCAAAAACCCCAGAGCTACTTGGGCATTGGCAGCCCACAGACCCTGACCACTACTTGAGCCTCCCTCCCGAAAAAATAAAACTCGGCTCCCAAAGATATGAAAAAAGACGAAGAAATGTATAAAGAGAAACTGAGGTGGGTAGGTGAAGACTAAGGAAGGCTAAAGCTGAAACAGAACTAAATATAGCATGGGGAGTAAAAGAGGCGCATAAAACCTTTTAGTTATATCAGAGAAGAGAAGAGAAGAAATAGGAGGAAGTGTAAGACTGACAAAAGAAGGAGGTGGGATAGTGGAGGAGGACAGGGAAAAGGCAGAGGTCCTTAATAAGTACTTTTGCTCGGTTTTCACAAAGGAGAAAGAAGGAAATGGACGTACACTGATAAAAAAAGACATACCAATATCAGGGGTGGATATGAGCCCCTTCACAGAAGAACAAGTGCTAAAAGGACTAAACAAGCTAAAGGTGGATAAGGCCATGGGCCCAGACAAGATACACCCAAGAAGAGTCTTGAAGGAACTAGCACAGGAACTAGCAGCACCCCTGACTGAATGGTTCACCAGGTCCCTAAAGAGTAAAGTGGTCCCAGAAGACTAGAGGAGGGCAACAGTTGTCCCTCTCCATAAGTTGGGAAGAAGGGAGGAGGCAGGAAACTACCGGCCAGTCAGACTCACTTCTGTGGTGGGAAAACTGATGGAGTTGCTGCTTAAAGAAAAGATACTGGAGTTTCTGGAAAAAGTGAGCAGCAGGACACAAAGCAGCACAGCTTCATGACAGACAGATCATGTCAAACTAATCCTGATCGACTTCTTCAACTGGGTCACCAGAGTAGTGGACCACAGGGGCATGGTGGATGTAGCCAACCTGGACTTCAGCAAAGCATTCGACTTTGTCCTGCACTGAAGGCTGATAAGTTGGAAAGTATGGGAGTAGGGCAGGGGGGTGGTCAACTGGATAAGAAACTGGCTGAGTGGGAGGACACACAGTGTGCAAGTAAGTGGCACATTGTCTGAAGAGAGAGAGAGGTGACTAGCGGAGTGCCTTAGGGGTTGGTGCTGGGACCTCTCCTCTCCAATGTTTTCATTAGCGACATTGCAGACAGGTTGGAGGAGAAGGTGTGTCAGTTTGCAGACAACAACAAGATTTGTGATAAGGTGGATACCCCAGAGGCGGTGAAGAAAATGGAAGCAGACCTAGAGAAATTAGAGAAGTGGTCAAAAACATGACAACTGAAATTCAATGCAAAAAAATGTAAAGTCATGCACATAGGCAGAGGCATTCAACAAGAGAATACCACAGAGGGGAGGGGGCATAAACTGGTGGCAACCAAACAAAAAAGTACCTGGGTGTCATTACATCAAAAGACTTAAAAGTGGAAAAACAGTGTAAGAAGGTGGCACTGAAGGCTAGCGGTATGCTGGGATGCATCGGGAGGGGTATAATGATCAAGAAGAAGGAGGTTGTACTACCACTGTATAAGTCCCTGGTGAGACCCCACCTGTAGTACTGTGTCCAATTCTAGAGGCTGCACCTCAGAAAGGACATAGACAGATTGGAGACAGTGCAGAGGAAGGCTACAAAGATGATACAGGGACTGCACCAAAGGCCATATAAGGAGAAACTGGGAGAACTTAACTTGTACTCCCTTGAGCAAAGCCGAGAGAGGGGAGATATAATAGATACATTCAAGAACCTCAAGGGAGTAAATAGGGTGCAGGTGCAGGACCTCTTTCAGGTCAGAGACTGCATGCGAACCAGGGACACAACATGAGACTGCAGGGAGGAAATTCAGTGGTAATAGGAGAAGTACTTTTATACTGAGAGGATGGTAGATTACTGGGTAAGCTTGCCCCAGGAGGTCACGGGGCTAAAGGTTAGGGAATTCAAAAATACATGGGCTGGATATAAGGTGTAATCAGGAACCAAGTCCTAATTGGGAGGGTAGGAAAATGGTCAGACTAGATGGATCAAGAGGTCCCTATCTGCCGTCACAGTCTGTGTTTCTGTGGCCTGGTTCCTAAGCCAGTGCTCTAATTACAAGCTACAGGAGTTAAATCAGCTGTATTTGTTAGTCTCCATGTAGTTTTATCAGCAATAATGACTTTCTGGTGAAAATATCAAGAGACATTTTTTTCTTTTGGTTTTCTTTCATTCCTGAATGAAGATACGGGATTCTGAAGTTTCAAAGTTCCCACTCCTGCACCATGCCTGCCATGAAAATGAAATATCTTGGTACAGTGCTGTGCTGTTCACTATCACAAACAAGTATCAGCACCATCCCTAAATGTCCCCAGTATGAAGCTAGAATGTACATTCGACAAGTAACCTCCTCACTGGAAGAGATTTTTAAAAATTGCATGTGGTGGCCATCTTTAATTTTGTGAGTCAATAAGCTATAGAAGCTGTTTTAAAAATATCTGGGGTATCTAGAAATACTGTAACAAAAATTGACCCAAGGTCAGCAGCATGAGAAGGAACAGCCACATGCTAGGAAGTCTGCCTAGAGCGCAGCTCTTGGGCTGTTTTAAATCAAGAGCCATTAACAGCTCAAGCTCAGAGTTCGAATGATAGAACCCTGAGCCTTTCATAAAGAATGCGAAGCAACCATTAACGGAATTGAGTGGTGACCAGTGAGGGGAGGACACAGAGAGCAACAGGGACCAGGAAGAAGTTTATTTAGTGGTGTAAGCAGGCCCATTGGCTCTGCCTGATGTTTTTGCTCTGGTCAAGTGCAACAAGTACTCATCCTTTTCTCCTTCTTGGCAGCATGTGAAGTGCAGCAGTCTCCCTCAGCAGTCGGCTGTCCTAGAAGAAGAGCAGTGAGTCAGCGGTCCTCAGAGCAATTTGGTGGCCGTAGTGTGGGCTCCGTTCAGCCCAGTTTGTTATTTTAAATTCATTAAGTGATACTTCGTTAGCAGCAGCATCAGCACCAGACTGTGGTGGTGAGAGTCGTAGGAAGGGTAGAGCCAGCAGCAACAACATCGGAGCCAATCAGGCTTGAGTATTCATGACCCCTTGGTTTCCTCCACAGTACTGGGCCAGGGCGGTGAGTTAGCAGCAGTACCAGTGGGCAAATGTGGTCTGCCTGTTTTAATTAATTCATTTAAATTGAAATTAAACCAGAGGGTTTTGGGGCTCAAATTATGGTCCCAGGCAGGTGAGGCAGCACCACAGATGGCAAACTCCATGAGAGATGGCTTACAGTGTAGGACAGCCAAGCAGGGCTTCACCAATGGTCCTAGACAGCAACATAGCTGCAGTGCCCCACATCCAGGGCCAGGGTTTTACTGGGAATATCTGTAAACTGTAGTTTCCCACGGAAGAGGAGGGGCTCCTCCTGACCCACAGAATCCCCATAGCAACTAGTGGGATTTACGAATAATAATTTACGCAAATGAGGAAGCACTGAATATAGCTGTCCAGAAGCTGAGAACTGACTGCATGATTTAAAGAAACAGTACTCGAATTTTAGCACTGCCAGTTTGAATTGCATTATTTGTCCTGATTTTTTGTTTATGTGAACTTTGTGTGGTTCTGCCTTGCTGCCCATGTTTCAGGACTGTTGCCTAATTTCCAGTGGGGGAACAAGTCAAGTACAGTAGCCAGGCTTTGTTATTTGAGCATCTCCAGCTCTGCAAACTTGTCCTTTCAAGTACCAGTGGTCCAGAGATCCAGTACCAGAGGTCCAGCAGTCCAGTGCCAGATGTACAGAGATCTGGTTCCAGAAGTTCAGAGTTCCAGTTCCAGAGGTCCAGTGATGGAGGTCCAGAGATCCAGTGCCGGAGGTCCATAGATCCAGTTCCAGAGGTCCAGTGGTAGAAATCCAGAGATTCAGTACCAGAGGTTCACAGATCCAGTATCAGAAGTTCAGTGCCAGGGAACCAGCGGTCCAACACCAAGAGTCCAGCATAGAGGTACCAAAGGTACAGAGGTCCAGTACCAGAAATTCAGTACCATGGAACCAGCAGTCCAGCACCAAGGGTCCAGTGCTGGAGAACCAGAGCCAGTACCAAGGAGTCAAGATTTGACCATCTGGGGTGGTCAAGTGGGCCGACACCACAGCAGCTTGCTCACCACAGACAGCTCAGACCACGGGGTCAAGACAGGACCATCAAGGGTGATCAGAGAGAGTCTATGCCACAGCAGCTTGCCCCACAGCAGACAGCACAGATTAAGATTGCACCATCTTAGGTGGTCAAAAGAGGGCCGACACTGTAGCAGCTTGCCCCACAGCAGACAGCTCAAGACCATGGAGTCAAGATCAGACCATCAGGAGTTGTCAGAAGAGGGCCAATGCCATAGCAGCTGCCCCATTTCAGATGTCCTAGCTTTGGGATCAAGAACTAGTCTCCTTCCAGTGGCCAGGACTAGCAACTTACTAGCCATTGCCTTTTGGGACTTCCTAGTACCACTTTTTGGACTTACTTTGCACTTAATACAGTTACTGTGGTTTTCACTCTTTTCTCTCCCCAGCAGCCCACATTCAGGTGGGCACTCCCGAACCCATCCCTCGATGTCCACCAGCACCAGCTTCTGCCCCTAAGGGCTCTTCCCCTGGCGGAGTCATTGGGGAGCAATCCCCACCACTGCACACTCAGGACTGGGTTCTTGCTGGTCCGACTGGCCAGGGCAGTCTGCAGGTGCCAATCATAACCCCGGCAGTTTCCCTTAATTTTTCTCCCACAGAGGACATGCTAGGACCCCAATGGCAGTGCAGCGCTGGCCTCCCATATACAGCACACCAGGCATCCGCTGCCTCTGCCCTCCTTCTGGCAGCATCAGTGCGTCAGCCCTAGCTTCCACTAGGGGCCAGACTAAACCAACTGCTGTTTTCCCCTCCCGGAGAAGGAGAGTTGTCCTGGGGATGCTCAATCCTCCTCCTCCCGGCCGGCCCCGGCAACCCGCTTGCACTGCGAACAAGGGTCGTCGACATGGCAGGAGGTAAGGCATGGATGCCTCAGTCCTCCACACCACTGGGTCAGCCTTTAGTTATTGCATCTTTAATTCTCTTTCTTAGAGCTACTGTATAGTTTCCCGCCCATATAATTGTTACCCTTTTAAACTCAGTGAACTGTTTTAACTGACTCTTCCATGTCTGTCTCATCTTGCTTAACACCCAGTGATACCCATGTAGGTAAACAGAGCTTCCCCTTTGTTTCAGCTCTCAAAATTACCAGTGGCAGGTGCTGATTGACCTCCATTTGGGACAACCACACAATTGTTGGGCTTAACAACCCAACAAGGCCCCTCCATAAGCTACTGGCCTGGGGGCAGTTACAATATACTGAGGATGAGTCTAAGAATGTCAGAAATACATTCTGGCTAAAAAAATGTATTATTACATTTTGTGCCATCAAATACTGCTGCTTTAATACCTTAAAGTGAGTTTTGTCACTTTGACAAAACTTTGAAAATTATAATATTTAGACAGGATTGAACTATATTTTCTTGATTATCTAAATCCTGTTCCTTTTATTCTTTATTACTGGGTTAATTTACTTGGAAACAGAACCTTGGTTTCCCTAGCAGTTAATATGGTCTTGCTTTATATGTCTTTGCTGAAGTCACAATATTCTGTTTGTGACTTCATTGTAATGCCGCATCAACAAACTGTGATGTCACAAACAGAGAGTCTGAATTCAGCAAAGATAAAGCAGCTGAGGCAGATGGACTGCAGGAACAAGGATCCTCTTTCCATGTTGATTAATCTAAAAGTGAAACACAAAGGCAAGAAAAATGCAGGCAACATATACTGTAAAATGTAATCTGAACTGTAACTATATGTGTTATATGTTTTTAAGTATTTCCTTAAAAGGGACAAAATTGCCTTAAAGAATGATACTTGAATAAAACTCTGCAAAACAGTCAACTGTAAGTGGAGTGTGGGGCTGATCACCCACCCCAAAATATCACAATGATGAAGGTCATGCGAGATGCAAAATGTTGGCGTTTTTGTGGTTGTTGTCTTTGTAAGTCTGAATTTATGTTTTTAGGCTATTAACAAATAAAATAGCGAAATATCTCACTCTAGCCAGGGTGTTCTTTTGTCTTAGGTTGGTGTACAAGGGGCTCAATTAATTGATTAATCTTATTTGCGAAGTACTGTGACACCATTTTACTCTGTGCAGCTCTGTTTCAACAAACGAGTAAAGTCGAATTCAACATCATCTACACTGCACTGTTTATCAAGCGTGCTTTGCCATCACATGTTAGCAACTCTCTGCTGCTGTTAATGCAACCCCAAAAGTAGGTGTTAGTCTAAATGTGGCTGTCCTGAAGTGCAGAAATTCTAAATAAATAAAATAGATTCAACATGGCTCTGAGATGCTGCTGCTACCAGTAACACTGCAGGCACCATTGGAGCTTTGCTCCTCCATATGCCATTGCCATCTAAATCCTCAGCATGGATATAGAGGAAAGGGAGATGGTTTAACCAGGAAAGACACACTACAGCGAAGCTTGTTTCCAGGTGTGACCTGGGAACACAAGGGAGTTACAGTAAGTGACTTGCTCTGGGTCACACAGTATGCAAGTGGGGACTGTGGGATTCAAACCCAGGTCTCCAAGTTTGCAGCTCAGTGCCCTTAACCACTGTGCTATACTGCCTCCCATATACAGTAACTGTATAACTGAATCCAACTATTCTGAAATGCTGCACACACAGTGTGAGAGAGACTCTTGTACAGTGCATGGGTGTCTCTCGTAAGCAATGTACTGCCATCATATCAAATGCTCAAGTGCTGAGTCATAGCCCTAAACAGCAGTGATCTATTGAATAACACAAACATATTAAACTAAAATGAGGATTTGTAATACCCTCATAATATGTTCGTCTCAGATATGAGTAGTGTTTTTTCCTTTCACCCTGCATACAGTGTATCAGAACAGCTCAGTTTCAGTTCATTGTTCTCATGCCTGAAGAATGTAGAAAGCCACTCTTACTTTGTTAAGAGTGCCTGAGAAAAAGTACTTAGGTGATAACATTCAGTTAGCTGTAGTAGATAGAAATATAGGGCTCGATTCTCAGTGCTCTGAGATTGACGAAAAGGTGCCCATGCCAAACATAGATAGCACAAGTGGCACCTTGCATCAAAAACTGCCCCTGAGCTATTGACAAAAAACAGCCTGCATCAACTGCAGGCTGCCTACTACCCCAAACAGGGCTTGCACCACCTGTGTGCCCAAAAATGGGCTGCAACCTGGTGCAAGGGGTCATGTGACAGACACAGGCTGCCACATCCCAGGGCTGGTTAAAGTGTACTTAGAAAAGTCTCCTCTGGGAGAGTACCCTGTTTGCAGCAATGTGCCATGGTGTTCCCTCCTCATTCCCTGATGTTGCCATCATTATTACATATTGTAATTCCCCCTGCCATGATGGTATAGTGCCCCCTCCCCATTCTCCGATGTTGCCATCATTAATACCCTCTGCCATGGTGGTATAGTGGCCCCACCCACCCCAGCAGGTAGTGCTCACCACCCTGCTCCCCCCATCCTGAATTAGAGCCAGCACCAGCAGAGCCCTCCTCTCACCTCTACAGCCAGTGCTGACTGATCTGTCAATGAACGTGTACTGTAAAGTACTAATCAGTAAACTACTAATGTACTAATGGAAAAACAAAGTACATGCTGTTTATAATGGACTAGTATGTCTGCCTCTTTTTGTCCATCATAAGCGTCTGCCCAGCCTAACCAAAATCGATTACAGTGCTATTAGTAGCCTCACAGTTTGCCAGCAATAACTAATAAATACTTTCACAATCACGTCTTGATCTTGTTTCTACCTTACCTCCGTTTGTTGCTCTGGTCAGCTTGCTTGCTTTAGGACACCAAAGGTGGGAAGGGGGCTCTGCTATATAAGAGGGATGTCCGCAACCGCAGCTGCAGCCGAAAATTTCACGGCCAAACAAAATGAAACCCTTCTGCTACTTCTCCACTTTGTGAAAGGGCTTAGGACATGCCAAAATCAGGAGGTTAAAAAATAAAGTTACATGAGCTTTAAACCCTGCCACAGCAAAAAGATTTGCATTTCAGGCTTCAGGGCCAAAGTGGGACAAGTGGGAGGTTTACAGCTAGAGTGACATACTGTTCATTTCAGGCTTCAGGACCTGCTAAAGTGGAAGGTTTACAGCAGGAGGTAAGAAAAAAAAAGGTTTCCTTTTGGGCTTTAGAACCCACTACCGCAAAAAAGATGACCCACTGCAGCAAAAAAGAATATTTTCATTCCTGACTTTAGGACATGGGAGGTTGGGCTAGAGTGGTATGCTGTTGTTGATTTTCATTTCAGACTTCAGGACCCATTGAAGATGGAGCTATAAAGCAGAGTTAAAAAAAAAAGTTTTCCTTTTGGCCTTTAGAATCTGCCATTGCAAAATGCAAGTTAGCCGTTCCTTTGGGACAATAGAAACACATTCCTCTTCTCTTTCCTATAGTGGCACACAGGTTGTATTCTAACTGGCAACTGATCACAAGTGATTAACACCTGATTGCAGCTGCTCAATGGAATTATTAGGGGATTCGCAGAATTAGTGGCGGCTGCTATGTCGCTATAGACAGCAGCCACAGTATTTGTATAACACTCGATTTTAATACATAGTGCTATGGAAAACCTTTTGGCAAACATTAATTGTCTAATATAAATGGCCAGCTGTCTTAAGCATGGACACTATAAGTGGGCATACTGTATGTATTTCGATCACTAAATATGTACTGTAAAGTTTTGTGTAATGCTTTTGTATGAAAGATGCTATACAAAATTGTATTCTATTGTATTTATTGCAAAGATTAATGTTTTCTAAATGCTGTGTAACTGTATAATATGCTAGCTGCAACTGTGGAGCTTGGAAAATAAATTAGAGAATAAAGTATGGGTCGGGGTGTGTAACGAGAAGTTTACATACACCCAAGAGGTTAGATGCTGCATAAACCCCGAGAGCAAAACTCAAGGGGTTTTTCACTAGCATCTAACACCGAGGGTGGGTTTAAACTTCGAGTTTACACATCCTGGCCCATTTTTTATTTTATGTAATTGCTGGGTTTGCCTTTTTTGCCACAGCAATTATAATAAAAAAAAAAAAGTTCCAGAGAGCTCGGCAGTCCAGCATGATTTAAGTATACGGTCCGTGGTGCCATTTTCAATTTATTTTAAAACTTTTTTTATTTCATTCCTTAGTGAAAAGATACATTTTCCCCTGTTGTGGTAGATTTTTTATTTAAAAATTTGCTTACTGCCGACTCCGAGTAGTGGTTAGTTGTCTGAAGAGGAAAAAAGCGTGGGGCCAGTGTGAAGAGAAGAGCTGCAGTGGGGCATGTGCAGAGTGAGGGAAACGTGTGTCGTTTGCCATTATAATGCTCCTTTATAACGGCAAATTACGCCATGGTTTCCCCTATGGGAAAAAAACTAAGCCAGTTATTATTTATAGAATAAAGTATAAGGTGGTGTGTGTAACGAGAAGTTTACACACACCTGAGGTGTTAGATGCTCATAAACCCCGAGAGTGAAGCTCAAGTGACCCTGGTCTGGGAGCAGACTCAGAGAGCTAGGTCGGGAGGCTATAGGGCTGGGGTGAAGCTGACACACAGCAGCACTCTGAGTCTGGGAGGGATGACACAGTATTTCTACTCCAACAGTGGCCCCTGTGGTGGGCCAGGGAGCTTGCTTCCTCTGCAGGTGCATCACTGCATGCCTGCAAGGTCCGACAGGGCACTGTCCAACATCAGCAGGAGGTGGGTGGCGGGACTAGGGGATGGGCACAAAACTAAGAAAACTCCATGTCTCTCAGGCTGCCTGTATGGCATACACCAGCACTCTTGGGCTTTGCTCTTCAAACATCCAACTGGCCTGTATGGTGGGGAGAGTGGCTGGTGGGGCTTGGAGCTTGCCGGATCCAGGCCTGAAGACAGGAGGAGGTGGTGGTCTGGAGTGCAAACAGCTATATAACAAATTATAAATCAAGACATCATTCTTAGCCAATCAGTATTGTATAATAGCGTATGGTGGAACACTGTTGTGCATGGAAATCCATGCCTAGAACAGTACTGTTGTGCTGCAATAGTGATGTCAAGATGTTGTGCTGCACTAGAGATGTCACTACTGCAGAACAAGAAGCCGGAATGGATCCGCACAGCCACATGTCTCTAACTGTGTCAGCAATCCCGGGGAAGATGTACTTTTTTTTTTGATGTTACCACTGTCGAGCAGTTTTTTTTTGTCAGTTTCTGACAGCGCTAACAAGAAAGGGAGAGATGGCAGCTAATGTTGTGCAACAAGTTAAAAGTAAGACTGTTTTTTTTTTGCTTGGCACAGAAAACCTGCTGTCAGTCGAGCAGCTGACACAGAGTTGAGGAAAATTAACTTAAACAGTAAACTGTAAAAGAAAAATGTGTCCTAAGTAATTTCCTTGCTTATTTAACTGGAATTATTGCCATACACTATAAAAGATTGTGTATGATCTGTCATACACCGACAAGGCTGGATTTTAATCTCAAGGTTTCCTTGGTAACAGAAGGCATCTCGAGCTGTGCGCTCAAGGCTCTTGTTATCAAGGAAACCACTCAATTCAAACACAGCCTTGTTGTGTATGACTGCTCTTACACAATCCTCTATGTTAAAAAAATGAATTTTAATTTAAAATCTAAATATTTTATTTTACAGAATATTATAAATCAACACATTATTCTTAGCCAATCAGATTGTTTATTTCTAAACATTCCAGGTACTCTTATAACCATAAGAGGGTGTCTCATGCATTTAATTCTAAAATTCGGATGTTCTGAGTTCATTTGGTGTAGTCCATTTCCAGAACAGTCTCTACTCAGAAAGGGGGTGGAGGGCGCTGAACACAAATCACTGCAGACAGTCGCTTCATTGTCCAAATATTTTTTCTTTATTGTAAACATGGCAAATACCTCAACATTTCACCCTACGATATAGGCTTTTTCAAGAGATGCTTTTATATTATATTATTTTACTCACAGTTGTTCTAGAGTCCATTATTAAGTTCTGTGCTTCTTTATTTAAATAATCTTAGGGTCCAGTACTCCAGTGTTTCTATATACCCAGTTATGTGCACATCTACATTCAGCTTAAACACCAAAATTTCTTGTCATGTCTCATTTCATTTTATTTGTTTCCATTAGTTGTCCCACTGAGTTCTCATCCTAATTTCTACAGCCTGCCACTACTTCGTCAGACGCCAAGCTGGTTTCCTCGTGTGCTATGTCCTGGAAGGGCAGCAATTGGAAAAGATAAAGATGGAACAGGATCTAGGAGTTATGATATCGAACGATTTAAAGGTAGGAAAGCAATGCGAAAAAGCAGCACTAAGGGCAAGCAGCACCCTTGGATGCATAGGTAGGGGTATTACTAGCAGAAAGCGTGAGGTAATCATCCCACTCTATAGGCCCTGGGTGAGGCCTCACTTGGTTTACTGTGTGCAGTTCTGGAGGCCACAACTAAAAAAGGACAGAGGTGAGCCGCCAAGATGGTGCAGGGACTACACCATGAATCTTACAAACATAGGCTCAGCCAGTTAAATCTATTCTCCCAAAAACAGAAAAGGAACAGAGGAAACATTTACATTTGTTAAAGGGATAAACGCAGTACATACCAGTAACCTCTTTCAGGAAAATAGGACTACGCGTACAAGAGGCACAACTTACGCCTGGTTGGTGGTAAATTCAGAACCAATGTTAGGAAGTACTTTTCACAGAGAGGGTCGTGAACCCTTGGAACAGCCTGCCACCTGAGGTGGGAGCGGCTAAGACTTTGGGAGAATTCAAATGGACATGGGACTGTCAATGTAGTCACCTCAACAAGAGCAGTAGATGGGGGGAGGGTAGACATCTCAGGCAGACTAGATAGACCATGCCGTCTCCTTCTGCTGGCAAATTCTTATGCTCTTATGAAATCATTTTTAATTGTCAGCTGTTTATAAAGTTAGTGAGCCAAATGTATTAAAGGGGACAGGAAACCTGTGTTAATTAGAAGCAGTTTATAAAGTTATTATTCTCAGAAATGGTATGCATTCCCCTACATTTTTCATATTTATCTGTACCTGAATAAAAAGGTGATATGAAAAACTGTATTTTGCATTGTTTTGTTCTTATGGGCAGCATTCTGTTACAGTTCTTTTCACGGAACCAGTAATTTGAAGTTTTAGCTATGTCACAGTTTGTGTACAAACTCTAGGTATAGCTCTGATAGGCCAACAGCTCATAATTAACATTCTGTGCACAAACCATGACATAGTACAAACTCCAGATTATTGGTTCCACAAAAGAACTATAAAAGAATGCTACCCATAAAACAAAAAACGTAAATACAGTCTTTCATATCACATTTTGTTGAGATACAGTTAAATATGAATTACTTAGGGAATGAATATCATTTCTAAGAATAAGAACTTTGTAAACTGCTTCCAATTAGCACATATTTCCTGCCCCTTTAATATCTGTGGCTCCTTTGATGAAATGAGCTGAAATTTTGTGTGTGTTGTCTAGAAGGAAAGGTCTTGATGTGTGGACATTTCTGTTATGGCAGCTAGTGTGGTTTCTGATATACATATGTGTCATTTTAAGAAAATAAATGTTTTCCTATACTTAACATTGTTTTTTTTTGCTCTTGCCTACAGACTGCAAGAAACTAAACTGCAAACTGACCAGCTCACGTTTTGCATTGTCTCTCACCCATCTTACAAATAAAAGATCCCCACTTCACCTCTAAAAATCAAATTTGGTTCCAGTCCCTGTAAAAAGAAAATGTCCATCTTTTTTTTTTAAACCAGAAAAAAAGAAAATGGTCAATCATTGTCCCCGCCATCCCATCCCTCTGAGAACCCACCAACCCACACCTCCCTTACCGTGTGCTTACCACCGGAGGTCACTGACAGTCATCTTTTGTGGTTCGAGACACGTCTGCACTCTTCAGACCTTAACCATTAACTGAGGAATCAAGGTAAGTGCTGTATAATGTATTTCAATGGCATTTTGAACTTTTATTTTATTTTGTTTATTTTATTTTAGTCTTTGGTAACCAGGTAAGACCCACTAGGCACAAGTGCCTGCTTTCAGGGATGACCTGGGAGCACTGGGCGGTTAAGTGACTTGCTCAGAGTCACACAGTATGCAAATAGAGGTTGTGAGAATCAAACTAAGACCTGGTCTGCTGGATGTACCAAGCTCATTCACATCTCATTCCTCTAACCTCTAGGCTATACTGCCAGCCCAAGTTATGTTCATAACTTTGCCATTTTTAGGACTTTTTTCACCAAATTTTCAACATAGCCTTTTTGGACCCCACCTCATGAACACTGTCATTTCATTAATTGGGTCAGGAAGGTGATTTTGTGGTCACTGCATGAAATCACCTTTTGGGACTGAATAATGACATTTCACCACCAGTGTTCATGAGGTGGGTTCCTAAAAAAGCCATGCTGAAAATTTGGTGAAAATATTCCTAAACATGGCTGAGTTATGCACGTTCATTAGAATTTTTCTATGCACTCACATACTGTAACTTTGGTAATTTTCAATATTTTGACTCCAGATTTTCAACATAGCCAATTTTTTACACCACCTCATGAATAGTACAACTGTCATTTTTCACATCCTGTCCAAAATGTGTTTTTGCACCTGTGGCACGGAATGGTGTTTTGCCATGGATTGGAACATTTATTTATTGTTTTTTTTTATTTATTGAGTTCTAGGATTACAAATACCTTTGAGCCAGGGCTCTTTTACAAAGGTTCCACGTCATAAGGTACAGATTAGACAGAGCGTGACTGGCAAAACAATTAAATCATTGTACAAACATAAATTGTAGATGAGGAACATAAATTGAAGCAAACATTCAATGAAGGGAGGAGGAAACAGGTGAAAAAGAAGAGCGAGGGATAGAGGGAGGAAAGGTTGGGGAAGAGTGAGGGGGACAGCAAGGGAGATAGGAGAGGTAGAGGGAGGAAAAGGAGGGGTGGAGGGAGGGGGATGCAGCCTGGTGGGCTTTGTCGGAGAACAAAAGTAAAGTGCAGAAGTTGGGCATGGTGGTGTCACAAAGTGCTTTTCAGCTATGGTGTTTATGAGCTTAAAAGAAGACTATGTTGAAATATGAAAAAATGCCAAAGTTATGCCCGTTAATTGCAATTTCGTTACTCATGCTCGTAACTTTGGAAATTTTCAATATTATGACAGCAGATTTTCAGCATAGCCATCTTATAATCCCACCACATATATGTCACAGCTGTCAGTTTTCAAATCCTGGCCAAAATGTGTTTTTGTACCTTTGGTGTGGAATGGCGTTGCAGTTACGCAGAATTACGTTTTGGCAGGGATTTGAACATTTTCTGTACTGGGTACATAAGGTGGGGTAATAAGATGGCTCTGCTGACAATTTGGTCACTGTTGTCTTTTAAATGGAAGCTTCCACAGCTATATACATGTATGCATCTACGGAGGGATGGGAGTGCAGGGCCAGTAGGGACCTGCGCTTCCATACGCAAATAAGTATACAATTCAACTACCTCAAAAAGTAAGGAAATAAACTGCAAAAAACTGTGTTAATGCTGTAGTTAGGGATAAAGCCACAAAAGTAGGGAAATGTGGCATTAGGGTTTTAAAAGATAACACCCCACACCCACCCTGCACACACCAACTGGCATCAAGGGTGTGCCTTGGGGTCATCGGCCGTAACACTCACCCCATTCTATAAGAGAATAGGCTAAGATGGGTACAGTATAGGAGAATGGGGTGAGTGTTAGGGCCGTCGACCCCAAGGCATACCTCCGATGCCTGCTGGTGCGTGCAGAGTGGGTGTGGGGTGTTAGCATTTAAAACCGTAATGCCACATTTCCCTACTTTTGTGGCTTTATCCCTAACTACATGGTAACATAGACTTTGACAGCAGATAAGGACCGCTTGGCCCACCTAGTCTGCACATTTCCCTACCTACTGGATAAGCTGCAAACCCTAGTTAACCAACAGCCTACTTCTTCCTACCCCCCACAAGAATTGCCTTATGTCTGTTCCATGCATTCTTGAATTCTCCCACAGTTTTAGACCCCACAACCTTCTCAGGAAGGCGGTTTCATGCATCCACTACCCTCTCCGTGAAAAAATATTTCCTCACATTGCCCCTGAGCTGTCCCCCCACTATCTTCAAATTGTGTCCCCTTGTTCCTGCACATATTTTTCTGAAAGATGCTACCCTCTTGGACTTTGTTGATTCCACTGAGGTAATTAAAAGTTTCTATCATGTCCCCCCTCTCCCTCCTTTCCTCAAGGGTACACATGTTAATCTCCTTTAGTCTCTCCTCATATGATTTCTCTTGCAGACTCTGCAGCCTTTTAGTTGCCCTCCTCTGGACTGCCTCCATCCTGTCTATGTCCTTGCGGAGATGGAGTCTCCAGAACTGGACACAGTACTCCAGATGGGGTCTCACCAACTGTCTGTACAGAGGGATAACAACTTCCTGTTTTCTGCTGGTGATGCCTCTCCCTATACATCCCAGTATCCCCCAGCCCTCCCTACTGCCTTCTCACATTGCTTGCCAACCTTAAGGTCATGATTACCCCCAGGTCCCTTTCCATTTTTGTTGTTGTTACTACCCCCCCTTCCCATTGTGTACTCTTCCCCAGGGTTTTAGTTTCCCAGGTGCATTATTTTGCACTTCTTTGCATTGAATCCAAGCTGCCATACTTCTGACCATTCCTCCAACCTTGCCAAGTCCCTTCTCATTCTTTCCACGCCCCTTTGTGTATCAACCCTGTTGCAGATCTTTGTGTCATCTGCAAAGAAGCATACTTTTCCTTCCAGTCCATCTGCAATGTCACTTATAAAGACATCAAAAAGGACTGGACCCAGTACTGAATCCTGCAGTACCTCACTAGTAACCCCCCTTTCTTCAGAGTGGACTCTGTTTACTATTACCTTCTGTGTCCTGTTGTCCAGACAATGTTTTACCCAGGCTACCACTCTGAGACCCACTCCCAGGCTGGTTAATTAGTTTATTAATCTTTTGTGTGGGACTGTCAAATGCCTTGCTAAAGCCTAGGTAGGCCATGTCCACAGCCCCTCCCTGGTCTACAACTTTGGTCACCCAGTCAAACAAATCAATTAAATTCGTCTGACATGACCTTCCCACTGTCAGTCTGTGCTGCCTTGGGTCCTGTGCCCCACTGGCCTCTAGGTATTCAACAATTCTTTCCTTCAGAAGTGATTCCATCATTTTCCCCACCACTTAGGTCAAACTGACAGGTCTGTAGTTTCCTGCCTTTGTCTTGCTCCCACTTTTGTGAAGGGGAATCACATCCGCCCTCCTCCAGTCCTCAGGTACCACACCATCCTCCCATGATTTGTTAAAAATGGTATTCAGTGGTGTCACTAGTTCTTCCCTTAATTCTTTTTAGAATTCTGGGTGAATCCCATCAGACCCCATTGCTTTGTCCACCTTCAGTTTTAGGAGTCCTTTCAGAACCCTTTCTTCTGTGAAAGGACTGGGATCAACCCCCCATCCAGAGTGCTTCTGTTAATTGGATTAGGTACCTCCCCCTCCTCCTCTTTTGTGAATACTGAGCGGAAGTATTCATTCAGTACCCTTGCTTTTTCACTGTCCCTCTCTGCCCACCCATCATCCGTTCTATTCAGCCTCACTATCCCTCCCTTTGTCTTTCTACGCTCCCTAATGTGCCTATAAAAGATATTATCCCCCTTCTTAACCAAATTGGCTATCTTTTCCTTGGTTTGGGCTTTGCTATTCTGATTGCCTTTCCTGCTTCCTGCTTTCTTCTGCCTTAACTGGAACAGTTCTCTGTCCTGCTCCTTCTGTGTTTCCTTATACTTCCTAAATGCTATCTTCTTCTCCCTAACTTTCCCCGCCACCTCTTTTAAGAACCATAGTGGTTTTTTTTATTTTGATTTGTTTATTTGCTTCACACAAAGGCTTGTTAACATAGAAACATAGAATCTGATAGCAGATAAGGCCTGCTTAGCCCACCTAGTCTGCCCATTTACCTACCTAAAGGATAAGCTACAGATCCTAGTTAACCAACAGCCTACTTCCTCCTACCCCCCACTAGAATTGCCTTCTGTCTGTCCCATGCATTCTTGAATTCCCCCACTGTTTTTGACTCTACGACCTCCTCAGGAAGGCTGTTCCATGCATCTACAACTCTCTCTGTGAAGAAATACTTCCTCACATTACCTCTGAGCCATCCCCCCTCTATCTTTAAATTGTGCCTCCTTGTTCTTGCACATCTCTTTTTCTGAAAGATGCTACCCTCTTGGACTTTGTTGATTCCCTTGATGTATTTGAAAGGTTCTATCATGTCCCCCCCCTCCTTTCTTCAAGGCTATACATCTTAAGCTCCTTTGGTATTTCTTCATATGTCTTCTGGTGCAGACCCTGCACCATTTTGGTTTCCCTCCTCTGGACAGCCTCCACCCTATGTCTTTGCACAGATGGGGTCTCCAGAACTGTACATAGTACTCCAGATGTGGTTTTACAAAGTGTCTGTACAGAGGGCCAACAACTTCCTGTTTTCTACTGGTGATGCCTCTCCCTATGCATCCCAGTATCCCTCAGCCCTCCTTACTGCCTTCTTACATTGCTGGCCCACCTTTAGGTCATCTGATATGACTACCCCCAGGTCTCTTTCCATTTTTGTTGTTGTCAGTATCTCACCCCCATTGTGTACTCGTCCCCTGGGTTTTTGTTTCCCAGGTGAATTACTTTGCACTTCTTTGCGTTGAATCTAAATTGCCATACATTTGACCATTCCTGCAACCTTGCAAAGTCCATTTTCATCCTTTCCACCCCACCTTGCATATCAACCCTGTTGTAGATTTTTGTGTCATCTGCAAAGAGACATACTTTTCCTTCCAGTCCCTCTGCAATGTCACTTATAAAGACATTAAAAAGGACCAGCCCCAGTACTGAACCCTGTGGTACCCCACTAGTAACCTCCCTTTCTTTACTGTGGACTTCATTTACTATTACCTTCTGTGTCCTGTTGTCCAGCCAGTGTTTTATCCAGGCTACCAACCTGGGACCCACTCCCAGGCTGGCTAATTAGTTTATTAATCTTTTGTGTGGGACTGTGTCAAATGCCTTGCTAAAGTCTAGGTAGGCTATGTCCACAGCCCCTCCCTGGTCTACTACTTTGGTCACCCAGTCAAACAAATCAATTAGATTTGTCTGACATGACCTTCCTGCTGTGAATCCATGCTGCCTTGGGTCCTGTGCCCCACTGGTCTCTATGTACTCAACAGTTCTTTCCTTCAGAAGTGATTCCATCATTTTCCCTACCACTGAGGTCAAACTCACAGTTCTGTAGTTTCCTGCCTCTGTCTTGCTCCCACGTTTGTGAAGGGGAATCACATCCACCCTCCTCAAGTCCTCAGGTACCACACCATCCTCCCATGATTTATTAAAAAGGATAGTCAGTGGTGTTACTAGTTCTTCCCTTAGTTCTTTTAGAATTCTGGGGTGAATCCCATCAGGCCCCATTGTTTTATCCAGTTTCAGTTTAAGGAGTTCTTTCAGAACCCTTTCTTCTGTGAAAGGACTTATATCAACCCCCCTATCCAGAGTGCTTCTATTGACTAGATTAAGCATCTCCCCCTGCTCTTCCATTGTGAATACTGAGCAGAAGTGTTTGTTCAGTATCTCTGCTTTTTCACTGTCGCTCTCTGCCCAACCACCTTCCTCTTTATTCAGCCTCAGTATCCCTGCCTTTGTCTTTCTTTGCTCCCTAATGTACATGTAAAAGGTTTTATCCACCTTCTTAACCAAGTTGGCTATCTTTTCCTTGGTTTGGGCCTTTGCTATTCAGACTGCTTTCCCCACTTCCTTCTGCTTTAACTGGTACAGTTCTCTGTCCTGCTCCTTCTGTGTTTCTTTATATTTCCTGAATGCTATCTTTTCTCCTTAACCTTCCCCGCCACTTCTTTTGAGAACCATAGTGTTTTTTTCTTTCATTTTGATTTGTTTATTTGTTTCACACAAAGGCTTGTTGCCTCTGTGATGGCAGTTTTGATGTTTCGCCATTGTTGCTCCACCCTCCTTCTTGCCTGTTTCTAGTGCTTTTCTGAGGCACTCTCCCATTTTGCCAAGTTGGCCCTCCTGAAGTCCAGTACCTTCACTTTTGTACGGTTTGACTCTGCAGCTGAGTTTATCATGAACCACACTATTTGGTGGTCACTTGTTCTCAGATGGCTACCCACTTCTAGATCTGAGATCCTCTCACTGTCCCCATGTGAGAGTACAAGGTCTATGATTGCTCCCTCCGAGTGGGTTCCAACACTAGCTGTCTGAGGCATGCCCCTTGTAGGGCATCAAGAATGGACCTGCTCTTTAATGTGGCTGCAGCAAAGGTGCTCCAGTTAACATCGGGCATTTTCAGGTCCCCACATCAACAGTATCTACCCCTTCTCTGCCATCCTAAGGATGCCTTCTATCATATCCTTGTCCATACCTTCCCCCTGAAATGGGGGTCTGTATACAACCCCTGTGCGGATTGTGGTGCCATTTCCAGTCTCTAGGTGACCCACAGTAGCTCCTCGCAGGAGTGTTGCCAGAAATTTCCATTTTGTACACGATCTCCAACAGTTACACCCCCCCAATTAAAAAATGTACACATCCCTTCCAAATGGCACCCCCTTCCAAACAAGTCAGATTGTTGTCAGATGATTCCTCTTCTTTCTAATGAGGTTATACATGTATTGTATCCTGCTCAGTGGCTTACACTAACCCAAATACTACAGATTAGAATGATAATATTAACAGAGTGGCTTATGGTTTGTGACAGGCACTCAACAAAACTGTACACAAATGTGTACAGTGAGTATGCCTGTCTACACCCTTGCCTCCTCGCCTCCCTGTTTACTCTTTTGTTACATTGCTTGTATCCCTTCCCTTACATAGAGAGCTACTCCTCCCCCTCTTCTACCCTCCCTGTCCCTCCTGTAAGTTATGTACCCTGGTATGTTAACTAGAGCATTAACACATTTTATTTGCAATTTATAATCATATATTAGAGAATCCTCTTTGTTGGAAATGGACTGTGCCAACTGAACTTGGAAATTCAGAATTTTAGAACTATGTGCATGAGACAACCCTTTATCCTTATAAGAGTATCTGGAATGTTTAGAAAATAGAGGATTGTGTATGAGGAACCGTACATAACAAGGCTGTGTTTCATTCAGGAGGTTTATGTGGTAACAAGAGACCTTGAGAGTGCAGCTCAAGAGGTCTCTTGTTACCCTGGAAACCTTGAGTTTGAAACTCAGCCTTGTATGTGTATGGTTGCTAATATACAATCTTTTATAGTGTATAGACAACTATTACTGTGAGTCTGTGTCCAGCATAAATAAAAAGAGATTCCTCCTGTGCTCCACTAATTGTCTTACTGTTGCAGTTCTTTCAGGTGTCGCTCACTTCCATGGTCAGCTCTCTCACCTCTGTGGCTGCTTCATCGAGTGCCAACGTTTGAAAAAGGTGGCCACGCAAAGACGTTCTATGTTGTTGTGCTGCGGTAGTGATGTACCTGAGTGTAGCACAACAACATCATGATGCTTGTTACTGCAGCAGAACAAGGCTGTTCTAGGCATGGATTTCCATGCTGAACAGCATTCCACCATACACTATTAAAAGCAGAATACCAGTGCACAACCCCCCACACACACACACACAAAACATGGTACATTTTAGTATTTAAACAATTACATGGCCACTGGCTCTACTTACTTTAAACTTCATGTAAAGAAGGGGTCCTCTTAGTTTTCAGATTGGAATTCCAAAGTGAGCAAGCTACACCACCCCATCACGATGGGACCTTACACTATAAGGATGTTTAACATGATTTGCTGTGTCTCTTGTGGTTATAAGAGTTTCTTCACAAGTCCTTTGTGTGCCAGAACTGCTCGGCTTCACCTCACAGTTCTGTCACCCAAGGAACTTGAGAAGGCACTCTTATAACCATAACAGACACAGTATGTGTGTATAAACATATAACAAAAAAAAATGAAATGAGGCTAAACTGGTGCTGAGAGTTTCAAAAAAAGAAATGCACTTTAAAAAAGTAAAAATATTACTGTATGTTGTCAGTGTGTTCTTTAACAACAAAAGTGGTCCAGATTTTCAACAAGACCAGCATGTTCCAGTGATGCCACAAACTGGGGCACTTTTATGCTTGATGCCTAGCAGGTGATTTTTGTCAGTGTGCAGGTTTGCTGCACTTCTCCCAATCTCTTTGCATGCCTGTCCCATATTATATCTTGCTGTGCATATACCATGCTTCAAAAATTAAGTCATCGTAAGAGGTTTGCACCCCACAAGCCCTTCTAAAACCTGGCACAGGATTTCTGTGTTAAATTGAGGTTCTGACTCTTCATAGGAGTTGCAAACTCAAAGTCTAAGAAGTGGTGTCTCAGAGTGCTTCCTTGGATAAGTCTTATCATAAAGGACTGAAATAATTTGAATGAAATCCTTGGCAACAGTGCTACACAGATAGTCGCAAGCCCATTCAGATTTGAATACCCTAAAATAGCATGTAATATCGAGTATTGTCCTCCCTCTTGTTCAATGGCATTGTGTTACACGAAGGAGTATTTTCCTTTGCAAAGAGCCTGCCATCTGCTGTGTTAATAAAGTCCTCCAGTTCTTTGTGCCATCAATACAAGCTCATGCCACAGGCTATCGCCCAAGCATGCAGTTCAATGAAATATTCAGTGATCGACATTGTTCAGCACTCGATTACATCTGTTTAAACCAGGAGTGAAACTGGCAGAACTAAAGGTCTGGGACTACTAGTTAGAGAAAGGTACCAGGAGACTACCTGTTGGGTTCAGATGAGTTCTCTCTGCTGGTAAAAGTAATCACCAAAGAAAGGTCTATCTTTAGAAAGAAACCAAGGATCAGGGGCTGTTTCCCAACACCATGTGCCATTACTGGTGGCACCACAAACCATGTGTGCAACCACCAGGGTAGATGTGAGGCATCCAGTCCCCCAGCTTTTCAGCCATGATTGCACCCATGCTGCAAACCATTATGCTCAACTGTCCCTAATTTTTCTGGGATGTCCCTGACATCCTCAGAAATGTCTTAATCTGTCCTCACTTCGCATTTCTGTCACTGAAGAGTAGGAATTTGAAGCAAATAATAAGACCAAATATCTAGTGTTGTCTAATTCAGAAAATGTGTTCTGCATGAAGCCACTCTGTGTGTTAGAGGTGTCTTGAGCTGATATTACCATTTTTTAAAGCTCTGTCCCTGAATTTTGCTATTAGCCTCTGATTTTTGTGTGCCCTTATCTAGGATTTTTGGAGAATGAGGTTGCTGCAAACTGGCGAAATTTCACACATGAAAAATACCCAGCAGGCACCTGTGGGAGGATTCTCTATTCCTAAAACTAGTCCTCCTGTTAAAAAAAATCAGTTTTTTAAAGCCGTTTATTGGGAGTTTACTGTGATATGCACTGCAGGAGTGGGATGAAAAAAGGGTATATTCTGAATTACCAAAAAGAAGAATACTTTATGCATTTGATTTTTAGGAATCCTGAGAAAATATGGATAATACTGTGGGTTTAGGGTCACTGCCTTTCAGGGGCAGAAGTTTAGAGTATGGTTGGTTTTGATAAGCTTTCATTATCATCTGTAATAAGAAATGTCTTAGTTTTTGGTTATTTGAAAGAATCTCTTACCTCAGGAATACAGGCCCCAGTAAAGCCAAACAGCCCATTGGCATTGTCACTTTTCTGTATCCTTAACCTCGCCATGCTCTTTTCCTCTGGTATACGTGCTCCACCTTGAAGAGACACTAGCTTGAGTGTAAACAGTTCCTCCCCTTCCTCCTCCACATCATCTCTGGCAGAAACAATAAATGACTTCTTGCTTTCTCCTGCTTGGTACAACAGGTAACCAGACACGGGCTGCAAGTCTGCCTTCGCTGGGGTGGTGTGAAGTTCATGGATTTGACTCCAGCTCAGTTTGCTCTCATACAGCCTCACATCCTGCATCAGCCCCACAAATCTGTTGCTTCCATCTGATGCTGCACCGACTGTCACACTCCCGGGGCCTAAATGTTACCAAGATAAACAAAGGTTAGCAGTGTCATGACAAACCAACAGCAGTCATCTAACCGTAGAGCAAGCCTGCTCTCCAGCTAACTGTTTGCCATTTTGTGCTCTGTGCTTGCTATCGATATTTAGTTCCTAGTCAACAGAAGTTTTGGACTGGCCCACCTGTGTACTGAAACATTTACAGATGGACCCTTGGCCACCCTCAAACACTAAGCATCTGTTCATATAACATTTGCTGATTTCTGCAAGTTCATTCAAAGTGTGCTAACACGTTCCCTTTCAGTGTGAATGAAAATGTTATTATTATATTTTCTTATGTTATATTGCAATGCTTTTTCAGAAATAGAATACAAACAACACTTTATTTACAACAATTGTAATATACATATGTAGCCCTCCCAAAGATAGGACTTACCTGTTAAGCCCTTGGAGGCTTGGGGTGTGATCACCTGTGGGGTCTGCATCCTCCAGCTGGGACTGTGGCTGCAGGCCAAGATAAGAGGAGCTGTTATTTATCCTGCTGTTTTTGTTACGCACTGCCAAGAAAACAGTGCCCATGCACCTGAAGACAAGCCAGAGGGATTGGGAGTGTCACCATGAATAACCCAGACTGAAATCCCAGTTAGATTTAGTGTTGTAAAAAGTTAAAGTAAAAAGTTAAAGTAGCAGCCAGCATCAAGTAGAACTGTGTAAAACAGTAGTCAGTCTTGGAACTGAATGTAATAGATGGATGCAGCCATTTTGTGACCCTTGACCTCCGACTGACCAACTGGAATGCAAGGGGTCCTGAAAAGAACACAGGCACTTGAAAGGAAAAACAACAGAGTGCTTGGTGCCCTTTTGTAGCCACTGATGGAGCCACAGCATGAGTGACAAGCTCAAGCACCAATGAAAGACTGATATGGGAGTGAGCTGAGCTAAACCCTTTCCCCAGCCTAGGAGGAGTTCAGCACAGTCTTTACCAAGTGGGTGGAGAGGAAAGAGGTGCTGAGAAGGATAGCTGTGGACCTAGCAAAGCCTCAGAGCCAGAGATCCATCCTGGTGTGAGCAAATCCGGTTGCTGGAAGTTCTAGCCAAGTTAAGAAGAGGTGCTGTGAAGTCTTTATTGCTGTGACAGACAGAATCTGCTAAAGCCATCTACAGACAACTGATATCAGAGGTGAGGACAAGTTATTCTGCCTTGTCTGGTGTGTTCAAGGGAGGAGGTGGTCATGAGCTTGTCTCTAGTATACATGTAGCCTTGACTTAGTGAAGGCCCTGTTAAAGAAAGTGATTACCTGAAAGGTATTTTGAAACTGTGGAAATTTATTATTGAGGGTTGTGAGAGACCCTACAGTACAGTAGGATTTGGTTGCAAAGCAATCATGAGTGGGAGTTAGGAGGCCTAGTGCACTAGGTCTGTGGAGAGGTCTAGTCATCAGAGAAGCGCATTGCTGTTACTCTTGCCTAAACTTATTGATAGGATTGTTTGGCATTGTCCTTATTCCCTTTACTGGATATGCTCTGCTGATTAATAAAATCCTGGTATTAGTTTCTAAAATTTGGTGTGTAAACATATTATAAGCGATCTGCCCTAATTGGTACAAAAGTAATTGAAACTACAATTAAAGTGTAGGTAATTGTACAAGTTGGTTTCTGGGTGGTGTCCGACAGCTATTGGGAAGGCGGACTAGTACGGCATCCCAGGTGTCAGTATTCTACTTGAGATCAGGCCCACTATTTCCTTCTCTGGGTGGAGGCACCATGTTATTTCCCTTAGTCCCCGTCCCAACCACACACCCCACATGAGGAGTTTATTGCATTCAGGTTTCAACCTTTCTTGGACCCCATGAGTGCAAGGCAGGGTAATAACTAGGAAAGTAATATCTGTACCATCTGCACAGTGACCTGGTTGCATCTCTGAGGCACCACTGGGATTTTCTGTTTATCAAGTGGATATATCTGTAACCACTGGCAGGGTTCCCACCACCCAGGTGAAATTTAGAAGATTTTGGAAGATTTAAAAAATTGTGAACATTTTAAAAAATTTGGGGAAAATTCAGAAATTCAAAATGGTGTTTAAGGAAGTTGAGAAATGGTATTTGCAACAAAGTTTGGACCCAAATAACATTTTGTTCATCATTAACATCCCCTGATGAAGGGGACACCTCTGATTTCTTGCCTGTGTTTGAAAGTGAATTGACTGGTCTTGGTAGGATGAAAATATGGCATGTGTTACATGTGCCTGAGAAAAAGATACAGCGTTTATTTTTGGAAACTGAAAAGATCTTACTGTTACTGAATTGCCTGCATTTGTGATGCCCCATGAAGATGAGCTTTGGCACCTTTATTTCAAGGGCAGCACTATAGCTAGTTGCTCAGATCACCCTCCTCTGGGAGCTGAGGGAGACAGTGAAGAAACTTCTTGAACAAGAATTGGAATTGGAACAAGATTTGAAAAATATGTTGAATGAGACAGGGCAGAAAAATTGGCAAGAAACAAATTTGTTGAATGCTGTAGAAAGATTGATGGAAAAGGTGTGATAGCCAGCATGAGAGTAGAAAGAGTATAGAAGCTTGTGGCCATTTCCTGGTGTGAAACTGACTTCCATTGGGGAAGATTACTTTGATATGAGGATTGAGCAAGCTACCCAAATGGTGCAAGATTTGCAATGTTCTGATGCAGAGAAAAGAGCATGATTGGGGGAATGTCTCTGTGGTCCTGCTTTAGATGTAATCTTTGTACTCAAAGTTACCAACCCCAGTGTGACAGTTTAGAATTGTTTAGCCACTCTGGAATAGATGTTTGATCATGTAAAACCAGGAACCCTTCTTCGATGCTATCAATGACCAAGCAGCACAAAGCAGAACTGTCTGATTTTCTGGTAAAGTTAGAAAGTTGCACAGAGAGCTTACAGAAAAGGATGCTTGATACCTGAAACCATGGATCGTACTCATGCAACTCAAGTATTACATGAAGCAGTGCATTACTGATCAAATTCTGCTGAGTATCCAGCTGAGAGACCACAAGGAGAAGCTGCCGCCTTATGATGAGCTTATGGAGAGGTGCAAGAGCAAGAACAGAGACTGTTGCCTGTGATGACAGCCATGACCCCCAAAACATGTAACTGGGACTGCCCCATGACCACATCTACTGGGTGAAGTGATGAAGAACTGCTAGAATGTATATACAAGAGATCACAACTGGTGATGGAAAACTGAGAACCTACATGAGTAACTGCTGAGAGTATCCATGGGCACCAAGGTGGTGAGAGGAAGGACACTTGTGAAGAGAGTGCCACACTCCTGAAGATCTAAGAAGGGTGAATGAATTGCTTAGGAAAAGATGACAGGAGCAGGGAAACTCCAAAGGAGCCTGATAAAGGAGCACACTGGAGCTCTGAATGCAAGACATTCCCATGTGAGGACAGCTATACCTCAAACAAATTGAACTGCAAAGAAAGTAACTGATTTGGAGAAAATTGTTGGACTCTTGTCCAAACTGAAGATCAAAATTAAAGGGAAGCCCACACAAACATTGTTGAATAGTGGCTTGGAAGTAACAACTGTGTCCAAAGATCACTATGAGAAGATTTTAAGTCATGTGCCATTGGAGCCTCTTGAAAGACTAGATGTGTGGGGAAAGAATGAGGAGGCATATCAATACATAGGAGTCATCTGAATCTCAGTCATCTTTCCTCAGAATGTGACTGGGGTTGAGAAACCTGAGGAAACTTGTGCTTTGGTGTGCTCCCAGTCCAAAACATATGACAGCACCAGTCATCCACTGGAACAAATGCAAATTGTTTGCACTCAAAACAATATACGAGAGAGAGAGAGGAGAGAGAGAGAGAGAGAGAGAATAAAATCCCAGAAGGAGTGGGAATTTCATGAACTGGTCTGTAAAGTATATGTCAGACAAAAAGAGAAACAAAGTAATCAAGATGATAACCTTGTTGGTATCATGTGGCAGAGGGATAGTAAAGAACTGGCCCTGCTCCGAAACTCTGAATGGACCACTTGAGGTATGGTCTGAATGAGAAAGAATGCAGAGAAGCAGTTACTCATGTTTGGCACCCCAGCAGAACATGGTTTGCCTGAGGGGTTACTTGTGAAGCCCAGTTTTCTGCCTGTGAGCACCTATGCTTCTGTCTGGAGAATAACTGTGCAAATTAAAAGTGTTACTGAACATAACATCGCCGTGTGCAGGGGGACACTTTGGTACAGGTATACAGCACTGACACTAGTCCAACTGAAGTCAACCTCCACCGCCCAAGTGACTGGAATCGATCCAAACCTGTATGACTTTAAAATCTCACCAGTACCGAAAGCTGGCCAGGAGAACCTAAGTGTACTCCATGAACGAATGTGATGTGGGATGTGTGAAGGTAGAACAGCACAAAATCCAGTTCCATGATGCAAGGCCTTTTAGACAGCTGTTTTGAACCTGCTGATAATGACAGCATCAGAAGACTTCTGCAGGAAATGTTAACAAGTGGTGTCACTGGAGAGTCACACTGCCCGTATGCTTCACCCATCATGGTAGTGCGGAAAAAGAATAGAACCATAAGGATGTGTGCAGACTATCAGCCTCTGAACAAGCAAACAATTCCTGTTCTGTGCACAATGCCTAAAATACAAGATGCCCTGGACTATTTAAATGGAAGTCCACGGTTTTCAGTATTGACCTGAGAAGTGGGTACTGCCAGTTACTTGTGCCAAAGTCAGACCGAGAAAAAACAGTCTTCATCTGTCCATTGGCTTTTATAAATTCTTGAGGATGCCCCAAGGAATATTGGTGGCACAAGTCACTTTTCAGACATTAATGGAGTGAGTTGTGACTAATATAAATCTGCTTGAGTGTCTTTTCTATCTAGATTATGGCATAATCTTTGGAAAAACCTTGTAAGAGTGTAAGACTCACTTATTCAAAGTCTCGGATTGACTCGAGGACTTTAGACTGAAACTATCTTTTGACATGTGTCAATTTTTCAGAAGCTCAGTGAAATATGTGAGAGACATTGTTTTTCGAGAAGGAGCTTGCACTGACCATGACAAAGTAAAAGCTTTAACTGCCTGGCCAAAACCAGCCCAATTGAAGGAACTGTCAAGATTTTTGGGGTTCTGTAGATACTATATGACATAATCAAGGGCTATACCAGAATTGATTGACCATTTTTAAACCTGACACAAGGGTGTCCACCCACAAACAAAAGATACAAAGCAACAAGAAATTAGCCTATTCCTAAAGGTTACTACTGAATCAGTGAACCATTTGGATTCAGGTGGGATGGCAACTGTGACAGAGCTTTTGCAGACATTATCAAACAACTGACAAGTGCATCAGTGTTAGCGTATTCAGATCCAAACAAACTGTGCACTCTGTACATGGAGGCAAGTTTCCAAGGACTTGGAGCAGTGTTGTATCAATTGTATCCAGAGGGCCTGATACTTGTGGACTCTGAAAACAGACGTTTGACACCATCTGAATGTAACTATCCAGTTCATAAGTTAGAATTTTTGGCACTGAAATGGGCAACTGTGGACCAATTTCTTGAGTACTAGTATGGTGTGTCCAAATCACTGTAAGAACTGATAGCAATCCACTAACGTATGTCAAAACAACAGCAAAGCTTGATGCCACTGGGCAGCAATGACTTTCTGCATTATCCACATATGATTACTGTGTAGAGTATCACCAGTGACTGAATAGTGATGCTGATACTCTATCGAGACATCAATATGGTAACACCTAAAATGAAAACTGGGTCAGACTTCCTGAATCAAGTGTGTAAACTGTGTAGAAAAATTACTATACTTATGAGCATTCATCACCTCCAAATCCAAAAAGGCTTTCAAAGAGAACAGTGTTGAGACCCATGCTTTAGAGACATTGTACCTGTGCTCCAGAGGAGAACCATCTGAACAAGTAACTGTAATACACAATTAATACCACCCGGGTGAGTGGTGATGGGCTATACCTGCCTGCCAGGGGTGTAATGGGGCCCAACACCACAGGTGGAGGGCTCAAAAAGCCCCTGGAAGGGCAGGCACAGCCCAATACCACCCACCCACCATGGAGGGTATTATTTTATTATCAGTTTTTTTTTTAACTGAAATATCTGAAAGATGAGAAACCTGTAAAATAAATAGAATTTAGTATAAAAGTATGTTAACTGTAAAGTAGTCCATCAGTTGGCACAATTGCCAATAGAGGGTGCTGGTGTTAGATCCAGTCACCTTTCTGTCATGTCCCACCTGTGATCTCTTAGTAATTCAGCTACTGTTTCATCTGGCATAGCAGTCAGGCATGCTTGGCAACCGTTAAGCAATCTTTCAGTGTGTAATCTTTTTTTTATATGAGCTGCCAATCTCTGTGTGGTAGTGTGCAATATGCAGGACATTTCATGTGGCATCATAATCAGCTGGCAGATAGAGCACTGTTACAGCTGCGGTTAGCCGTACTGAGGTGGTTAGATACAAACATGGAGGTAGAAACACCATTTCACAATGTTATTTAAGTTAAATATTTAGGATTTATTTTCTTTGACACAGACTGTGGAGCTCGTTCACTCTAAGAGGGTCGTGTGGGGGACAGCTGCCAGCTGAGTAGTTTCATCACTATGGGAGAAAAAAAAATGGCGGTTTTGCATGTTCACTTTTAAATGTGGCATAGGGAGGTTTGTTTTATGTCATTCAGCATTTCTTTTCGGACTTTAATCATGACAAGCTCAAAGCTGTTTGACTACTCTGTCAATTTGTTCTGTTCCGTTGCTTTTGATGCTTCAGTTGACTCTCATGTATGTTCTCTGTGAGGTTTGTCATAAGTGGCTGAGGAATACCTCTGGGTAATGGAGCATGTTGAATTGGCACTTGTTTTAGGTGGGCATTGTCTGATAGATGCCCACCTAAATGAATGTCTCAGCCAATGAAATTTCAGAATGTATTTTACCAATTTTCTAAACAGAAATACTTCTTTGTTGCTCAGAGATGGCAAACATTGAAAATTTGTGATGGGCTGCTATACAGAGAGTTTCAAGATAGTGATAGGCAGAAGAAATGTCAATTGTTGTTGCCGGCTAAATTCTGTAAACATGTACTCAGAGCACTGCATGATGAAATGGGATATTTGGGTGTAGACCGTACACTGGATCTGGTTCAACACAGATTCTATTGGCCCAGGATGGGGATAGAAATGAGAAAGTACTACCAACAATGCATCTGTTGCATCCAAAGAAACACCCTGCCAAAACATTCAGCACCACTTATTCATATCAAGACTAGTGCTCCATGGAAGTTGTTTGTGTTAAGCTCCTTAGTCTTGAACAGGACAGTAAAATGTAGCCAATGTGTTAGTTGTGACAGATCATTTATAACAACATATGCAGGTTTTTACAACCAAAGACGAAAAAGAGTCAATGGTAGCTAAAGTCCGGATGGAGTTCATTGTTTACAGTGTGCAGTGAGGTGGGTGAGTGAAATTGAGCCATTCAATTTGAGCGACTCAATTTGACCACCTGTAAGAATATTGCAGTGGAAAATGTAGCGAGGAGTCAAGTATAGCGAGTGTAGAAGTGGGCTACACCCACTATAGCAAGCTATGGGGTTGAGTTTGGCCAAGTGCTGCTGAGCTGGCTGTTTGGTGTAGAGGCTTAAGTCACCACCACTAGAGCTGGTGGACCTGGGTTTGGGTCTGGCTGCAGGAGACATTTTTATTTTTTAGTGTTTGTTTTTCCCTTATGTCTCCAGTTGATTATAACTGAGTTGTGCAATTTTTTTATTGCTGCTGTATGAGTGTAAGCAACCATCACTGTTGCAGCGTTTGGTGTAATTTCAGTGTTTGTGGTCAGTGGTGTAAAAAACTCACCATTATCACATAAAACCTTGTTCACTATGGTGTGCCTCAAGGAATCCATCTAGATCAAGGCTGAGACTGTGAAAGTAAGCTAGTAAAATAACTTTTGTCCCTGTGGGGCATTTGCAAATTAAGAACACCTCCATATCTCCCACAAGGTGACCCTCAACCATAATGATTAAATAGGACTTTATTAAATATGCTTGGTACTCTAGACCCTAAACAAAAGTCAAAATGAAGCCAACAAGTAAGCACCCTCTGCACACTTACAACTGTATGAAAAGTGATGCAACCAGGAATTGGTCCTACTACTGTATGCTAGGAAGAGAAGCTAGATTGCCGGTGAACATTTGTTTAGGAGTTTCTGCTGATAAAGTATGCCCTGAAATACAGCTGCAGTATGTGCAAAGGCTCAAGGATCAGTTTGACTGTGCATACAAACTAGCCGCAGAAACCTCTGGGAAGAGAAATGAAGCTAACAAAGCAAGATATTATAAGAAATTGAGAACCCAAGGACTGTTGCCAGGAGACAGGGTCTTGGTGAGAATCTTTGTTTGCCTGGAAATCACGAGCTTGCTGATCACTGAGGAGACATCTCTATGTAATTGCAGAGCATATGAATGACATGCCAGTGTACAGAATACAGCCTGTGGGAGATGCAGGAGGATCAGTGATGATCCACAGAAACCATCTGTTGCCAGTTGAAGTGAGTAAGACAAATGCAAATCAGAAGTGCCTGAACCCCCTCCAGAAATGCCAAACCAGATCTGTAATGCACAGAAAACCAAATACACCTCATCCTAGTCATGATCCTAAAACACAAAAATCCACAAGTACACAACAACCTGCAGTCCCCTAAGTAATGCCTGAAGACTTGTCTGATGAAGAAGTGGAACCTGTACAGTACTGTTCCAGAGAGGACATGCCTGGCTTTCTGAGGAAAGTCACTGCCACATTGAGACCAAGTAAAAGTAATACTTCTGTGAACTCTGAAGTTGAGGTAGTTAGGCTGCAGAGTTAAGAATGGAGATTGAAGAGGATGCTCAGCGTGCAGTAGTGGAGGAACCCATAGAAGAGCTCAATGCACCTGAGGAAGTAGTATAAGCCATCCAAAGTAAGGACCTTATCTTGTTGGACAAGAAGGAAAGGGAAGTGCATCTGAGTGCCAAGGAAGGAATGACTTTGCAGCTGAGACACTCAGAGAGACCCGTTAAGCCAATACTGAAACTTCTGTATGATGCCCCTGGTGCCTCTGCTGATTTGCCCATGAATGTAGTGCATAAAGGTATATACAGCACCCCCAGGTCTTTGCCCTAGACAAGTTCAGTAATTCTAATGGGTGAAATGGTATATGAATATGTGGAATGTGGATACAGCCAGCACTCCGTTATCCACCTCTCACTTATCTGTCACACTCATTTCCATCCATGTGACATAGCTACCTTTTGATATGCTTGTTAGAATCTCTGCTCAGGAACCATCACACTCAGATATCCGCTATGACATTGGGAACAGATAGGGTTGGATATCTGAGTGTTGACTGTATTCTAATTATACTAGATAGCATTCATTTGTCTAGGTTGACTATGGTGCTGAAAAGTGAGTTAGCTGGTTCAGAATCAAGAATTTAAATGAGACCCAATGCATATATAAAATGTATATACCGTATGTGTTGCCAGTCAGGAGTCAGGTGTCTAGATGGCAATGTATATATGTGTATACATGGACTCTTGGATGATGGAGTAAATCTGGTTACTGAAAGTTCGATCCAAGCTCAGAAGAGGTGCTGTGAAGCTTGCATTGCTATAAGAGACTGATTCTGCTAAAGCCATCTATGGACTGCTAATATCAGAGGTGAGGACAAGCTGTTCTGCCCTGTTTGGGGTGTTCAAGGGAGGAGGTCATCAGGAGCTTTTTCTACAGAGTTCATGTACCCTTCTTCAACTAGGCACCCACTGGGGTGCTGCAGGGTAGCTCATAGGTCTTTACTTTCTGAACTTGTCACACTGATGTGTGCTGACCAAGAAGAAACGGTGCTGTGACACAGAGATCAGGCCTACAACCACCATCTGCCTGCTGCTGTGACATCATCCATTCACAAGAATTGGTGACTGCTTTCCTTGGTGTAGGACACATGAGTACTGGCTTGCCAGCCAGAAAACTGCTGCTGCTATTAGAAATTTCTTGTTGGATTACAATTGTTTTGAATTCTCCATTGGATTACAATGTGTTTTGCTAATGCAAATGTGCTAGCCAAAAGTCAGGTGGGTGTGATTAAAGCAAGCTTGCATAACTATAAGTGCACCAATGCAAGATCTCAGGCACCTTGACTTCAGGCCTGCAACATTATCTGGGTACCCAGTAGCTAGGACTAAACTGCAGTTAAAGAAAGTGATTGCTTGAAAGTTACTGCAAAACTGTGGAAATCTACTACAGAGCATAGTGGGAGGCCCTACGGTACAGTGGCCCTTGATTACAATCTTGTTTGTGGGTGTTGGCAAGCCTAGTGCACTAGCTCTGTGAAAAGGCCTGGTCATCAGTGGAGTGTATTGCTTTGGGTGACTCAACTGAATTATCAAAAGGAATAATTGTGTTGCTATTACCTAAACTCATAGTTAGAACAATTTGGCATAACCCTTATTCCCTTTACAGGACCTGCAATACTGATTAAAAATGTGCTGTGGCTCGATTTTAGAAGAGCCACTAGATTGGCACCTGTTGCGCCAATCCCTGTCTACGGCAAACTGTGGGTGCACCAGGGAACCAGCACCATATTTTAGTAGAACAAGGGTCCCTGTGCCACAGACCCTCAAGCTGCCACAGGGAGAGTGTTGTGCCAAAGAGTTGGTACATTGGAGAGGTTTGGCAGAGGGTGCTGTGATCCTTCCACCCACTGAGCTGCCTAAGTCACAGAATATGGGGGTGTTGGAAATCGCCATCCGGTATGTGGGCATGGTGCCCAGTATGTGTCCTACAAGGCTGTTTGCAACCCCAGAGGGTAATGTGGAAATGTGCAAAAACAGCAGTGCTCAGGATGGCTAGGGATCATGTCAGCAGCAGTGTCCAGATCCAGGAATCTGTACCTGCAGACGTGCTACGTAAACCCCCTGCCAGCTTGCAAGTTTTGCTGACACCCACAGACTGCCCCTGCCTACACCCTCAGTGGTGCTGTGGTGGTAGTGGGTGTCTATCCTATACCACCACAGCACCACTGATGGTGCAGCCAGGGATAGTCTGTGGGTGTTAGTGAAACTTGCAATGTGCCACACTGCCACATGTAGGGTTGCCAAACAGCCCTGTAGGACACATACTGGGCATCATGCCCACATACCAGATGGCATTTGTGGTGTCCAACAACCCCCCAACCAGCAGAGTCACAACCCACAGCACAACAGCTTCTAGACCAGCTTCTGGCTTGTTTAACCACAGCCAGGACCTGCATCAACTGTGGGGCTTTCAGAATCCTATCTTAGGGAATGCTGGAGCCCTGCTGTGGTGGAAGACCCCTTCCACCTAGGTACACCACCACATTTGGTGCAAGGGGGTGGTGCAGGGTGTGCTCGGCATATGGCTTCTCAAATTTCGACATAGCCTGCATTCGAAAACTGGGATTGCTGCAATGTTTGGTGCAAGTAGCCAAGGGGGGAGACACTGAAAAGAGAAGGGAAATCCTAGTCCCCCCAATAAAATCAGGGTAGTTAGTGAGTTAAACACCAAGATAGAGCAGTTGATAGGGAGAAGGGCAGGGTTAAATGGAGAAAAAGACAAAGGCAGCAAGGACAAGGATGGGGCAAAAAGAAATAAGGCCATAAAAATGGAGGGTAATGAGTACCAATGCCCATAGTCTAGGTAAAAGCTCCCGAAATGGTGGTCTTGATGGAAGAGGATGCCTGGATATCGTGGCAGTCACAGAAATATGGTACACAGAGAACCATGACTGGGATGTCAACATACCAGGGTACACATCTACAGGAGGGACAGGAGGGTAGAAGAGGAGGAGGAGGAGGGTAGCTCTCTATGTGAGAGAAGGAATCAAAGCAACAGAACTAAAAGGTAAACAGGGAGGAGAGGAGGCACTGTGGGCCATTCTGGAGACTGGAAATGGCCCCACAATCTGCACAGGGGTTGTATACAGGCCCCGTCTCAGGGGGAGGATATGGACAAGGAAATGATAGAAGGCATCCTTAGGATGGCAGAGAAAGGGGAGATATTGCTGATGGGGGACCTGAATATGCCATATATTAACAGGAGCATCTTAGCTGCAGCCACATCCAAGAGCAGAGCCATTCTCAATGCCCTACAGGAGGCATGCCTCAGACAGCTAGTTTTGGAACCCACTCAGGAGGGAGCAATCTTAGACCTGATACTCTCAAATGGGGACAGAGAGAGGATCTGAGATCTAGAAATGGGTAGCCATCTGGGAACAAGTGACCACCAAACAGTGTGGTTCACGATAAACTTAGCTGTAGAGTCAAGCCATACAAAAGTGAAGGTACTGGACTTCAGGAGGGCTGATTTTGTCAAAATGGGAGAGTGCCTCAGAAAAGCACTAGCAAACAGGCAAGAAGATGGGGTGGAGCAACAATGGAGAAACATCAGAACCACCATCACAGAGGCAACAAGCCTTTATGCGAAGCAAATAAACAAATCAAAATGAAAGAAAAAAACACTATGGTTCTCAAAAGAAGTGGCGGGGAAGGTTAAGGAGAAAAAGACAGCATTAAGGAAGCATAAGGAAACACAGAAGGAGCAGGACAAACAACTGTACTAGTTAAAGCAGAAGGAAGCAGGGAAGGCAGTCAGAATAGCAAAGGCTCAAACCAAGGAAAAGATAGCCAACTCAGTTAAGAAGGGGATAAAACCTTTATAGGTACATTAGGGAGCAAAGAAAGACTAAGGCAGGGATACTGAGGCTGAATAAAGAGGAGAGTGGTTGGGCAGAGAGCGACAGTGAAAAAGCAGGGATACTGAACAAATACTTCTGCTCAGTATTCACAATGGAAGAGCAGGGGGAGATACCTAATCCAGTCAACAGAAGCACTCTGGATAGGGGGCTTGATATTAGTCCTTTCACAGAAAAAAGGGTTCTGAAAGAACTCCTAAAACTGAAGGTGGATAAAGCAATGGGGCCTGATGGGATTCACGCCAGAATTCTAAAAGAACTAAGGGAAGAACTAGTGACACCACAGACTACCCTTTTTTTTTTTTTTGCATTATTTCTTTATACCTCCTTCGTGCCTGCTGTCGTCCTCTCCTTCAGGTGGCCAACTCCTACCACTGCCTCCTCAGACCAATCCACCAGCCAGCTGCTCCAATGCCCAGTTGTACCAGACATATCCTTTCACTGGGGGGCTCTCCCATATCCTGCCAGGGCTATCGGGAGGAGAGACCAGAGCACATGGAGCACTCCCTTGCATCATCACCAGGACACGGAAATGCAGCCTGGAGGTTTCTCGGCTGAGAGACGGAGGGAGGGGCGGGCCATCATCCTGATGGCATGTGTGCATTTTCACCTTTTCTGGTCCCCTCTTGTATGCCGCTATTTGTGGTACCTGGTCTCCACCGAGACACTCACAGGCGGGCTTCCCACCAACCCACCCCAGGAGGGACAGTCTCCGGATGCTCAATCCTCTCCTTCCCCTGCAGCCCGGTGACCTGAGTCCATTTCCGGACCGGGTCGCCAGCATGGTGTGAGGTAAGTCAGTAGTGCCTCAGCCCTCTGCGCCACCAGGCCGGCATGACTACACTTTTTAATAAATCATGGGAGGATGGTGTGGTACCTGAGGACTGGAGGAGGGCAGATGTGATTCCCTTTCACAAAAGTGGGAGCAAGACAGAGGCAGGAACTACAGACCTGTCAGTTTGACCTCAGTGGTAGGGAAAAAGATGGAATCACCTCCTAAGGAAAGAACTGTTGAGTACCTTGAGGCCAGTGGGGCACAGGACCCAAGGCAGCATGGATTCACAGCAGGAAGGTCATGTCAGACAAATCTAATTGATTTGTTTGACTGGGTGATCAAAGTAGTAGACCAGGGAGGGGCTGTGGACATGGCCTACCTAGACTTTAGCAAGGCATTTGACACAGACCCGCACAAAAGATTGATAAACAAATTAGCCAGCCTGGGAGTGGGTCCCAGGGTGGTAGCCTAGGTAAAACACTGGCTGGACAACAGGACGCAGAGGGTAATAGTAAATGGAGTCCATGGTGAAAGGGGTTACTAGTAGGGTACTGCATGGTTCAGTACCGGGGCCGGTCCTTTTTAATGTCTTTATAAGTGACATTGCAGAGGGACTGGAAGGAAAAGTATGTCTCTTTGCAGATGACATGTAGATCTGCAACAGGGTTGATGCGCAAGGTGGTGTGGAAAGGATGAAAAAGGACTTGGCAAGGTTGGAGGAATGGTAAAATATATGGCAGTTTAGATTAAACGCAAAGAAGTGCAAAGTAATGCACCTGGGAAACAAAAACTCAGGGGAAGAGTACACAATGGGGGGTGAGATACTGACAACAACAAAAATGGAAACTGACCTGGGGGGTAGTCATATCAGATGACCTAAAGGTGGGCAAGCAATGTGAGAAGGCAGTAAGGAGGGGTGGGGTTATACTGGGATGCATAGGGAGAGGCATCACCAGTAGAAAACAGGAAGTTGTTGTCCCTCTGTACAGACTGTTGGTAAGACCACATCTGGAGTACTGTGTACAGTTCTGGAGACCCCATCTCTGCAAAGACATAGACAACCAATGGAGGGTGATGAGTACCAATGCCCATAGTCTGTGTAACAAGCTCCCTGAACTAGTGGCCTTGATGGAAGAGGGACATCTGGATATTGTGGCAGTCACAGAAACATGGTACACAGAGAACCATGACTGGGATGTCAACATACCAGGGTACACAATCAACAGGAGGGACAGGGAGGGTAAAAGAGGAGGAGGAGGAGGAGTAGCTCTCTATGTAAGGGAAGGGATCAAAGCAACAGAACTAAAGGATAAACAGGGAGTAGAGGAGGCACTGTGGGTTACCCTGGAGACAGGTTATGGCACCACATTTCGCACAGGGTTGTATACAGACCCCATCTCAGGGGAGGCAATGGACAAGGAAATAATAGAAGCCATCCTTAGAATGGCAGAAAAAGGGGAGATATTTTTGATGGGGGACCTGAATAAGCCAGATGTTAGCTGGAGCACCCTGGCTGCAGTCACATCAAAAAGCAGGGTTATTCTTGATGCTTTACCAGCGGCATGCCTCAGACAGCTAGGGGTGGAACCCTCTAGGGAGGGAGCAATCTTAGACCTGGTACTGTCAAATGGGGATGGAGAAAGGATCTCGGATTTAGAAGTGGGTAGCCATCTGGGAACAAGTGACCACCAAACAGTGTGGTTCAAGATAAACACAGCCATTGAGTCGAGCCATACAAAAGCAAGAGAGTTGGACTTTAGGAGGGCTGACTTTGGGAAAATGGGAGAGTGCCTCAGAAAAGCATTGTAAACGGGCAAGAAGGAGGGGTGGAGAAACAATGGGGAAAATCAAAACAGCCATCACAGAGGCAACACACTTTGTGTGAAGCAAATCAACAAAGCAAAACAAAGAAAAAAACACTATGGTTCTCAAAAGAGGTGGTGGGGAAGGATAAGGAGAAAAAGTTAGCATTCAGGAAGTATAAGGAAACACAGAAGGAGCAGGACAGTTAACTGTACCAGTTAAAGCAGAAGGAAGCGAGGAAGGCAGTCAGAATAGCAAAAGCCCAAACTGAGGAAAAGATAGCCAACTCAGTTAAGAAGGGGGATAAAACTTTTTATAGGTACATTAGGGAGCAAAGAAAGATGAAGGGATGGATAGTGAGGCTTAATAAAGGGAAGGGAGGGTAGGCAGAGGATGACAGTGAAAAAGCAGGGATACTGAATGAATACTTCTGCTCAGTATTCACAAAAGAAGAGGAGGGGGAGGTATCTAAATCAAAGAATAGAAGCACTCTGGATAGGGAGATCAATATCAGTCCATTCACAGAAGAAAGGGTTCTGAAAGAACTCTTAAAACTGAAGGTGGACAAAGCAGTGGGTCCTGATGGGATTCACCCCAGAATTCTAAAAGAACTAATGGTAGAACTAGTGACACCACTGACTACCCTTTTTAACAAATCATGGGAGGATGGTGTGGTACCAGAGGACTGGAGGAGTGCAGATGTGATTCGCCTTCACAAAAGTGGGAGCAAGACAGAGGCAGGAAACTACGGACCTGTTAGCTTGACCTCAGTGGTAGAGAAAATTATGAAATCACTTCTAAAGAAAATAATTGTTGAGTTCCTAGAGGCCAGTGGGTCACAGGACTCAAGGCAGCATGGATTCACAGTAGGAAGGTCGTGTTAGACGAAGCTAATGGATTTCTTTGACTGGGTGACCAATGTAGTAGACAAGGAAGGGGCTATGGACATGGTCTACCTAGACTTTAGCAAGGCATTTGACACAGTCCCACACAAAGATTAATATTCAAGTTACCCAGCGGGTCCCAAAGTGGTAGCCTTGGTAAAAATTGGCTGGACAACAGGATACAGAGGGTAATAGTAAAGGGAGTTCACTCTGAAGAAAGCGGGGTTACTAGTGGGGTACCACAGGGTTCAGTACTGGGACCAGTCTTCTTTAATGTCTTTATAAGTGACATTGCAGAGGGACTGGTAGGAAAAATATGTCTCTTTGCAGACGACGCAAAGATCTGCAACAGGGTTGACACAGAAGGTGGGGTGGAAGGATGCAAAGGGACTTGGTAAGGTTAGAGGAATGGTTAAATGTATGGCAGCTTAGAGTCAATGCAAAGAAGTGCAAAGTAATGCACCTGGGAAACAAAAACCCAGGGGAAGAGTACACAATGGGGGATGAGATAATAAACAACAACAAAAATGGAAAGGGACCTGGGGTTAGTCATATCAGATGACCTTAAGGTGGGCAAGCAATGTGAGAAGGCAGTAAGGAGGGCTGGTGGGATACCGGGATGCATAGGGAGAGGCATCACCAGTAGAAAACAGAAAGCTGTTATCCCTCTGTACAGACAGTTGGCAAGACCCCATCTGGACTACTGCGTCCAGTTCTGGAGACCCCACCTCTTCAAGGACATAGACAGGATGGAGGCTGTCCAGAGGAGGGCAACTAAAACGGTGCAGGGTCTGCACCAGAAGACATATGAAGAGAGATTGAAGAAGCTTAATATGTATACACTCGAGGAGAGGAGGGAGAGGGGGGACATGATAGAAACTTTCAAGTACATCAAGGGAATCAACAGAGTCCAAGAGAGTAGCATCTTTCAGAAAAAGAGATGTGCAAGAACAAGGGGGCACAATCTGAAGATGGAAGGGGACAGCTCAGAGGTAATGTGATGAAATATTTTTTCATGAAGAGGGTTGTAGATACATGGAACAGCCTTCCTGAGGAGGTAGTACAGTCAAAAACAGTGGGGGAATTCAAGAATCCATGGGACAGACATAAGGCAATTCTAGTGGGGGGTAGGAGGAAGTAGGAGGTTGGTTAACTAGGATCTGTATGCATGAGTATCTCTCCTCCTCTAGTGATATAGATCCCACTCTTTTTGAAGCCACAATTATCTTAATTCCTGAACCGGATAAAATTCTCACTGACCCGGCGAATTACCGACCTATATCCCTTCAAAATTATGACATGAAAATCTTTGCTAAGATTCTGACTGAAAGAATTAAAAAAGTTTGGTCTGGTTTACTCAGTCCCGAACAAGTAGGTTTTGTGTCTGCTAGATCCTCTGCGGATCACTTAAGAACCCTATCCCATATCTCCCAGCAAGCCCAAACAGTCTCTCTTCCTATGGCATTGGTTTCGTTGGACGCAGAAAAGCCTTTGACCGAGTGGATTGGGCCTTTCTTTGGGCTGTGATGGAGAGAATGGGCTTTCCGACATCATTTTTAAAATGGATTCAGATTTTATATAGCTCCCCTTCGGCCAAAATTTATTGTAACGGAGTTTTTTCCTCCCTTTTCCGTTTATACACTGGCACCAGGCAGGGGTGTCCTCTCACCTTTGCTATTTAATTTATACCTAGAACCCTTCTTATCAGACTCAAAAGCCTCTCCACTTGTTAGAGGCTGCATGTTAACAGCAGGGTTGGTACTTTCTGCTTGCAGCAGTGATATACTCCTGCATCTGGAACGTCCGGCTGAATCTCTAAAAGCGGCGATTGATGTTATTAAGCAGTTTGGAGCCCTTTCTCACTATAGATTGAATATCTCCAAGTCGGAAATCTTTCCATTAAATGTTCATACGTGTAAACAGGAGTTTGTTACTTTTGGTATGAAATGGGCTCCTAAGTCGATTAAATATTTGGGGATTCATTTAGCGACAGAGCCCTCCCTTTTGAGGAAGCTCAATTTGGATAATATTAAAAATATGGTTCACCAGGATTTGCGCGTAGTCTACCCTTCCATTTCTCTCTGGGCTGGATCAATATTCTTAAGATGAACATCCTTCCCGGATCTTTACCCTTAATTTGTTGAATCTGTGGTTGCCTATCGCCTATTTTCAACAATTTCATGCGATGTTTTCCAATTTTATCTGGCAAGGAAAGGGTGTTAGACGCTCATACTCTAAATTATCTCTCCCCAAGGACAAAGGCGGTCTCCAGCTCCCTAATCTTTTACTCTATCACTGGGCAGCTCATCTTTCTAAACTAGGGAAATGGATTTCTATGGATCCTAACCTTCCATGTCCAACTTGGCTTCAAATTGAGAAGTCACTTTTATCGAGGGCCAAATTGGATACCTATGCGTTTTTTCATCCCTTCTTCAGCGGTTTAGCACTGGTTGACTGATAATGATTTTGACATCCCTTAAATCTCAAGCCAATGCCTACTGTCCCTTAAAAATCCTGGTTAGCTCAGATTTAGGCCAGCCGTGATCCTTAATCCTATATTAAGTTGGTCATTCAAGACTGACCCCTGAATGGCTCCTACAACTTAGAGAAGCTAGACTGGAACACTTTTATGATCAAGGATCACTCCTATCTTCGGCCGATATACTGATAAGTTTGGCATTCCTAAGGAGGAGATATTCAAAGTTTACCAATTAAGGCATCTTATTGCTGGGAAGTTTGGTATCTCCTTTAGCGAGTCAGTGGCCTACCCTTTCTTTCTCAAATAATAAGCCTTGCTTTCAACCACACTCCACTTGTTAATCTATGCCTTTCTCCTAAATTATAAATTTCCTGACACAGTTGGGGTTCTAATATCTGGTCATCTTTGTTGTCTGATTCTCCTTGAATTGGTCCGTATATGGAAGGATCTTCATAGATATCATACCCAGGATAGATTAAGGCTGACTCAATATTATATTGTGAATAATTTATATTACACCCCTGTTAGCTTTTCAAGCTTAAGAAACTTCCTCACTCTATGTGCTCTAGGTGCATGCAGGAGAGAAGGAACCTCCTTCATGTTTTTGGTCCGTAGTAAGGTTGCTCCTTATGGTCTTCTATCCGGGACAATTGGATCCCTTCTGGGTCTGTCGACCTTTTTAACCCTGAGATCTGCATTCTGGGCGAGTATTCTCGCATAGACAGTGTGAGCGCCGGTATCATATGGCTTTGGTGTCCATGGTGGTCAAGAAGTTGGTCCTGAGACACTGGACTGATCAATTGGCCCTGACTTACACTGAATGGCTGACTGAGCTTTCTGCATACCTTAACTCGAGAATCTAATTGCCAGCCTGCACTGTCGTAAGGACCTGTTTCATAAGAGATGGGTAGATTACAGTCGCTATGTTTGCACTAAAGAGTTCATAATCAGATCCTGCTGCCCGCATTGGCAATTTATATTTTATTATGTATTGTTTTTAGTAAATTCACTGTTAAGGGAGATCTCATATATAAATGAACAGTGTTAGACTCATCCAGGTTATAAGAAATCATAGGAAATATTGAAGGCGCACCTGGGTGGGGTGGAGGGTGGGTGATTGTGTTTTGGGTCAGATAGTAGTTTTATTTCCTCTGTATACGTAATTTTGGAAGGGGGATTCTGTTTGTGGGGGTTTTAGGGAGGTTTTTTGGGGGGTTACCATGTACTTCCAGGTTTTATTCACCTGACATATTTGTTATGGTTTGTGTTTTTTATATATTTGAAAAATTTGAATAAACTTAAATTTCAAAAAAAAAAAAAAAAACTAGGATCTGTAGCTTATCCAGTAGGTAGGGAAATGGGCAGACTAGGTGGGCCAAGCGGTCCTTATGTGCCATCAGATACTTTGTTTCTATGTTTAGGGAGGAGGCTGTCCAGAGGAGGGCAACCAAAATGGTGCAGGGTTTGCACCTGAAGACATATGTAGAAAGACTAAAGGAGCTTAAGATGTATAGACTCGAGGAAAGGAGAGAGAAGGGGGACATGATAGAAACTTTCAAATACCTCAAGGGAATCAACAAAGTCCAAGAGGGTAGCATCTTTCAGAAAAAGAGATGTGCAAGAACAAGGGGGCACAATTTGAAGATAGAGGGGGGACGGCTCAGAGGTAATGTGAGGAAGAATTTCTTCACAAAGAGGGTTGTAGATGTATGGAACAGCCTTCCTGAGGTGGTCGTAGAGTCAGAAGCAGTGGGGGAATTCAAGAATGCATGGGACAGACATAAGGCAATTCTTGTGGGGGGTAGAAAGAAGTAGGCTGTTGGTTAACTAAGATCTGCAGCTTATCCGTTAGGTAGGGGAATGGGCAGACTAGGTGGGCCAAGCGGTTCTTATCTACCATCAGACTCTATGTTTCTAAGGTGTCACTTGTGTCAATTCCTTTTGGTGCAGGCACCTTGCATCAAATGTTGACCTTTGAAAACTGAGCCCCTGGTGTTAGTTTCTAAAATTTGGTGTGTGCACATATTATAAGTGAGCTGCCTAAATTGGTGCAAAAGTGTCTGAAACTACAATTAAAGTGTAGGTGCTGATACTGATCGGTTTCCAGGTTTTATCTGACAGCTACTGGGGAGATGAGTTAGTAGTGCATCCAGGGGGCAGTATTCTACCTGTGATCAGGCCCACTATTTCCTTCTCTGGCTGGAAGCACAACACTAGTTCCCTTATTCCCCATCCAAACTAAGCCCCCCACAGGAGGAATTTAATGAGTGCAGGCCCTTAACCTTGCCTGACCCCCAGGAATGAAAGACAAATACAATAACTGAGAAAGTAACACCTGTACCATCTGCACAGCTACCTGGTTACACATATATCTGAAATACAGTCTAGAAATGAGAAAGAAATCAAGTGCCCTTACTGGATTTGAACCCATGCCTGCTCAGAATACCATTCCGCTGCTCTACCAGTTAAGCTACCCAGATGACTGGAGACCCGGAACTCCCGTAGATACTCATCTTTCTCAATACACAACCTGGAGCCACACAGAGTGTATTACATATTATTTTATTTACATGACTGTGATGTGTACATATTTGAAATACAATTGAGAAATGAGAAAGAAAGTGTAATTTTCTCTCAGCTAGGGCACTTAATTTATTTGTGTCAGTGAGCTATTGAAGGCTTCAAGCAGAAAGTGAGAAGATGATCGGGTATGCAAAAGGGGCTTTTACTATGGAGAGTACTGTAGTAGATAAGCCAATCAGCAAAAATATAAAAACAGCGCCAACATGAAAAAGATATGTACAACAGCACCACCCATCCATGAGTAAGAGGCAATTCCTACAAATGTCAAAATAGCTTTTGCTAAGTGTTAGAAAGATCTTATGCAAGAATTAAAACATTTCCCACAGCAAAAATCAAGGGATACCAGTGTTCTTTAAGAATGCATAGTATGTAATTGCTCTGAGGCCTTTCATGCTGAAGAAATTTCAGTTTTGACCTCCAGAGCCCCTGGTCATCCAGGACATTTTGGAGCACTGCTTTTTTCTGTTTTACCCTCCATAACGCCTTGTGATGCTGGTACATGTGTCCTGTCACTGATGCTGCACCCTCGCATCCTCCCACATAATGTTCCAATGTGTTGTTAGTTCCGGCATCCCTGTGGCTAGGGCATTGGCACACAATGTGTTGGGCATCTCTCAACCAATCTGCAGTGGTCACTTTAGCAGCAAGATGATGTTTCATCCCAGGGAGAACCAGCACTGCCACAGACAGCAGCTCCTCCTGGCCACCAGGCAGAGGTATCTGGGTCACAGCGTGAACCTGGATTGCTCGCATGATATGTTTACCTACATTTTACTAGATAGCTGCAGATTTTATTTCCATGTGCCTTAGTCTCTGAACAATTACCAATATTTCCAATGCTGTGATTATTGATGGTGATTTTATCCCTCCTTCTCCTTCCCTCTCCCAGGATGCAGCTGTAAACAAGTTTGTTTTCTTTCTCTGTCTTGCTTACCTGGTTTAAACAAATTGAAAATAAATAGCCCAACCGGTGGTACTGTCTGGTGGAAGACCTGAGACTGAGTCCCAATTCTGACTTCTACACTCAGGCCGCAGGGCACAGGCCTCTACAGGGAGACATTGCATGCTGGTCGGGGTGCTGGATTGCTCAGTGCTACAGCACGTCCTATAGCTGGTGTAGCTGTGGGACTGATGAATGGCCACTCAATGTCAGCCACCATCTGCCACAGGAAAGTGCCTGAGTGATGCTCAAGTTGATTGGAAGGTGGGAGGGCTTAAGGAGGGGAACAAAACTGCCTGCAGGTGATAATGGTGTTGTCACCGCCCACCAACCTCAGAGTCACCAAACCACTAATGCCCCTCCTTTTTCTGATCTTCTGCATTGAAGGTTGTTCCTGGGAGGCAAACAGTGTGTGGCACTGCAAGAAGCAAGAGGCAGGAGGATCTTGGGCTGCAGAAAGGATCGTTTGCAGAGGCACCCAGTACAATAGGCATGCAAGAGAGCCAGCTGAATCAGAAGACAGATGAAATATGGGAGGAATAGAAGCCCCTAAACAGTAAATGAAACAAAAATAAGTAAAAGTGTAACCCCCTTGCGAATGGGGGTTCCCAAAAGACTTCCAGGAGCTTTCTTGAATGCTCCAAGCCTGAATGGTGTTTGGCATTTAAGCCATTTATCAGTGAGTGTTTTTAGAACCTCTGGTACTGTCTCTTTAAGAGCTGTCTGCTTGCAGACATAATTAGTTTGTATGGGGACTGTGTGTTTTTTGATTGAGTACCACTCAGCTGCTGCTATTCACTTCATTTTGCAGTCACTAGGAGTGCAAAGGAACCTATCTGAAAGATGTAACTGTTTGCCAGAAATTATTTAGAGTAATAATGAAATTACAGTTTGTCTAACCTGCTTTCTTTGCAGTCAGAACTGTGTCTGCTAGTTCCCATTCTAGTTTTGAACTGCTGAACTGGACCAATCAGTGTGGGGTAAGCTAGCTCTAAAATGGTGCCTTGGACGACTCAGAACTTGGACTCATAATCTGAGCCAGCCACAAGAGGATTGTATGAGCAGTGACTCTGGGAGATGTAGTTTAGACTTCAGTGCCTTTTGGACCAACAGCAGCAGTCTATTGTGAGTGACAGCCAATCCAGTCAAGAACTGGGAGGAACTCCAAAGGAAGTGCCCGTTTTGTCGGTTGGAGTTTGAGTTGAGCTTTGGCAGGAAGAAGGAAGGAGCCTGTGCTTTTTCAGTGCAGTTTTAGTCAAAACGTGTAAGGCCCAGAGTTCGGTCTGCAGCTTGTGTAACAGCTTGTTAGACTCAACCGTCCTGTGAAAAGAATCAAAGGATCTCTGAAGAGTAGAAACCAGGCTCACCCTGTAGAAGACTGGAAGAATTGCTGAAAATTGCACTCGGTCTGTCAGGAACTGAATCTGCTGTGTGTTCTCCGGGTATTGTGCAGTAATTGCGATCGATACAGATGCAGCCTGCCTGGTATAGTGCTTTCTTTTATATAAATGTGTGAAGAGGTTTGTGTACCCTCAAGTGAGCCCCGCTGACATTGAAGGACCCTATCTTATTTGGAGGTCGTGAGTACTAATTCAGGGTCGCTCCTCGTTGAATTGCACATTAAACCAAATGGAATTACTGTACTGCTGACTGTTTAATTCTCCTTCTTCAGTGAAAGGGCCTCCCTACCAGCTGCCACGGTTTGACTATTAGCCATCAGGCTTGGGTACCCAGGACAGTAACTGATAGGATAGGCCTGTGCACAGAGCCATAGGTAGATTATTAGAGTGATAAGCTAATTAACCTGATTTCCCTGTCCTTGTTATATCCCCTAAATAAATCAGAGCTGCTTGTTTCAGCAAAGTTATACTGCCTGAGGTATTTGTCTATGTTAAAGTACTGTACTGTGATTGTTGCACTGTATCTCATTTCACAGGAGGTCCCAGTGTCGAACCAGACCTGGGGGTAAGTGTATACTGTGAAGGTAATTCTGATATATTGTGGGCCACTAGTGGGAGAAAGGGGTTGCAGTGTCCCAGAGGGCTGTGACCAAGTTAGTTTAACTATTGCAAACCCTGACCTCTGGGTGGAGGCACCCGCTATTGGATCCAGGCCCTCAACCTGTTAGTGGCAAATCAGGCAGGGTAGTAGCCCTGGGATAGCGCCATCTAGGGTTACATCTGGAGGCTCACCGGCTGGGATTGTGTGTCCTCTAGTGGCCATATTTACGAACCACTGTTAAGAAAAAATGGGTACCCGACAGAAGTGGCTGTGCACCGCTGGTGGAGTGGTGTACTGGGAGGAGATCGACCTCAAAATGCTATGCTTATCCTGGACATCCCCTGGTATCAATACTGGACACTGTGTAGGGAGTACTTTCCATGTGGAAGGTTTACAAACCCTGTGGTGGTGGGTCGGCATGCTAATCTGCTCACCCACACTTTCCTGGCCCTAGTAGAGTTTAAGGATCCCATAGATAGCTCCAAAGTGCCACAGACCATTACCCCAGAGGGAGCCCTCACTGCTTGGAGAGGATAACTAAGGACAGTAAAGACCCGGGGAATCAGCCCCACCACTATCTGAAACTTTGAGGAGAAATTGGTTGAATGGTTGCTGGGAGAGGGGAAACTGTGGAGGACTTGAAGAAACTATTTTGCCACCTGGGGTGTTCCTCCCCAACACCCTCCCTGCTCCAGTGTCTGTAATGGGTGGCTGAACCAATGGTAGACCCTATTTCTGCACCTGCCATTAGTCACGACTCTCCACCGGGTGGAGGATCTTCTCTGGCACTCCTCCCACCCCCAAGGGAGGATGACTGGGAGACCTGGATAGACTATGTTGCCCCCAGTGCTAGAAATGGCAATGCTCAGAAGGTGAAAGCTTAAAGAGGGTTAGTGAGAGCCCGAGGAGTCCCGTCTTGCTACCATCCGGCTAAACGGGCCAGTAACCCTGAGGCGACTGCACAGCTCATCTTGAGGCCTTGGAGAATGTGTATGAGCTCAGATTCTGATGAGGACCTATGGTGGAGAGAAGAGATGCACAACAGTACCAAGGGAGTTGTTGTCTGTGTATGCTCTCGGCTGGAAAAATTGTTGCAAGAATGCCCTCAGAAAAGGTAGTTTGCCAGACGATTGAACTGACCGAACTAGGCTGGACAGGATCCTTAAGTCTGCCCTCTTCAGAACTGCTGTTGCTTCAGTTACGCCTGGCAGATCGACTGGAATCCCCACCTCCCTATGATGAGTTAATGAGAGAAATTAGGAGTTGAGAAAAGACGACCTAGGAGGGACCTGCACCAATAGCTGCGGCTACGACCGAGTGACTGAGGCGCTACCCATCAAGTGAAGTTCAGGGCAGAGGTTGGCAGTCAATGAGTGTTCTGACAAGGAAAAAGATGTCACAATGGGGCGAACTGTTGAGAGAGATCCGGAATTCAAAACAGTCCTTTATGAAGGCCACGCCTGCAAGTACGGGGCCTGACCTATATTCGACGCATCTGCTGGTGGGGGTGGGGTACCCACCCATGTATCTCCTGCTGATAACAGCTCCAACTCGATTCCTTGATCATGGAAGTGGAGAAACTGACGATGTCTCCAAATGCTTATCACGCCGCAGAGATAGATGGCACCACGGTTTCCAGTTAGTAATACCCCGCCTGGCTCCCAGTGTGGCGCCCGGCCAGCTCAAACTCCAGAAAGTATGTTTTGCTATAATTGTGGGAAAGATGGGCACATGAAAGGGAATGCCAGTCCCAAAAGACACTGACAAAGTTGCATATAGGCTACAAGGAGAGCTTCGGAGAAGAAATCAGTGGTTAAGAGGTGCACCATGATCCCAGTGAGGGCACCAAAAATGCTAATTCACGCCCTTTGTGGCAAGGTCAGTTGCCCAGGCCCCCACTACCGCCTCTCCAGACTGGTCCAGAATAGTGGGTCCCTCCATGGAGACTACTGTAAAGGTGAACGGAGTGTCTACAAGAGCTATATTAGACAGTGGCTCCAAGTGACAATTATGTTCCAAGATTGGTATCAGAAGCATTTGTCAGATGTACCCTACAACCATTAGAAGGACTGTATGTATGGGGGTTAAGTGAGAAGGCCTACCCCTATTCCGGTATATCCGAATTTGGCTGTCTTTCCCACCTCCGGTGGCTGGAGTGGCCGAACAAGTAGAGACCCTAGCCTTAGTGTGTCCCCACTGGACTGTATGATGGTGTGTCCTTTGTTGATTGGAACAAATGCTCATATGTTCGGAAGGCTGGCACAGTTGTTGAAAACAGGGTCAAAGACTAGTAGAGCTTTTAAGAGTCTGCTTTAATTAAGAAGGCCTATGAGGCACAGAGAGATGTTGAAAAACAGAACCAGAGGAACCGTCGAATTGTATGGAAGAAGGATCCTGAGTCTCTGATCCTGGCCCAAATGCCCAGTGTACCTTACAGGAGAGGTCCGTGATCAGAAAGGATGTTAGAATAAAATATTAATGTTGGATGCACCAGGCGATGGAAAATTGCCAGAGGACTGCTGGTCAAGCCTAGTATTTTGCCCGCTAGAGCCCATGCTTATGCCAGAAGGGTAATGGTCCAAGTTCATAATGTGTCTGAAAGAGACATTCGAGTAAACAGAGGTTGCATCCTGGCTAATGTGCATTGTGCAGACACTGCAGTGCTACCCAGCAGCAAGAGTTCAAGGAAGAATGACAGAGTAACGCCTGACTTGTTTGATTTCGCGACCTCGCTGCCAGCTGAATGGAAAGAAGATCAGTGAGAAGCTTGCCCAGAGAGACCAGGTGTTTTTAAAGGAATGGGATGTAGGATGCGTGCAAGGAGCTGAGCACAATATCCGGCTGCATGACAAAAGACCATTTCGTGAGAGGTCTCGACGCCTGGCACCTGCTGACATAGATGATGTGAGACGGCATCTGCAAGAGATGTTAGCTGCTGTGTAATACAAGAATCCAGAAGCCCTTATGCTTCCCCCATTGTGGTAGTGAGGAAAAGAATGGAACAGTAAGGATGTGTGTGATTATCGCATCTTAAACCGGGCGGACTATCCTGATCAGTACACAATGCCCCGTGATTCAGGATGCTGTGGACTGCCTAAACGGGAGCAAGTGGTTCTCTGTGCTGACCTCCGCAGTGGGTACTATCAGATCCCGATTGCCCAGAGGACCGTGAGAAAGACGCCTTTATCTGTCCGCTTGGCTTCTATGAATTCATGAGGATGCCTCAAAGGATTTCAGGTGCCCCAGCCACTTTTCAACGATTGATGGAGCGTGCAGTGGGGAATGAACTTACTAGAGTGCCTGGTATACCTAGATGATGTTATTGTGTTTGGCAGCTCACTGAGGAACATGAGAGCAGATTATTTAAGGTATTGGACCGACTGGAGGACTTTGGCCTTAAACTGTCCATTGATAAGTGTCAATTCTTTCAAACATCAGTAAAGTATGTGGGACACATAGTATCCACTTTAGGAATAGAGACCGACCCAAGTAGTGTTGAGGCTTGACCACCTGGCCACAGCCCACAAAATCTAAAAGAACTGCAAGATTCTGGGATTCTGTGGTTATTATCGGACGCTCATCAAGGACTATTCAAGAGTGATCCGCCTTTACTTAACCTTACTCAAGGGTATCCCCAACCCCACAAAAAATACCAAAGTCAGTGTCCTCAAGACTCAAAGAGTGTATTTTCATCCGAGTGAAGTATTTGGGGCCTGCTGGACTCTTGATTGTGAGACTGCTTTTCATGAAATCATATATCAACTACCCATGCTCCAGTGCTGGCCTATGCCGATCCAAGAAAACCTTACGCCCTGCACACTGATGCTAGCTTGCAAGGGTTGGGGGCTGTTTGTACCAAGAGCACGAGAATGGCCTGAGACCAGTGGCCTTTGCCAGTAGAAGCCTGACCCCATCCGAAAAGAACTATCCTGTACATAAGTTAGAGTTCCTAGCTTTGAAGTGGGCTATTGTTGACCAATTCCATGAGTACTTGTATGGGGCTAAAATACTAGTAAAACTGCAATAATCCTTTGACCCATGTGCAGACCTCAGCTAAGTTGGATGCCACTGGCCATAGGTGGCTTTCGCATTATTCTACATATGACTATGCTTCGAATACCGAGCAGGTCTGAACCACATAGATGCTGATGCTCTCTCCCGAGGCCTGTTCCCCAGAATGATTGGGTCCGACAGTAGAACCTGACATTCGGCACTCTGCCGAAGTTTGAAGGAGGAACAATGTCCACGGACGAGGACTGCATGGTGGATTGCTTGGGAGCCTGAGAATTGCATACCTGTTGCTTATTGCCACTTTTCTGCAATAGACATTGGTGCACTGCCTCAGCTGGACAATGACAGTATTCAGTGGCTCAATCCCGCGATCCCATGATCAAAGCAGCTTTAGAAGCCGTTTATGCAGGAAAAGATGTGTCCAAATTACGCTCCACTGATTTGAGAACTGCACTTTATACAAAGAAGGTCCTAAGTTGAAACTGATCATTAAACTGTTATACAGAGAAACAGTAGACAGAGGGGGGACAAGTAGACAAACAACAACTAGGTGCTGCCCACTGCCTTCGAGACTCAGTACTGAGGTCCTTGCACAACCACATGGGGGCACCTTGGTATAGACAGAACACTTGACTTGGTGAGATCCAGATTCTATTGGCCTAAGATGAGGGCTGATGGAGCAACACATTCGAACTTGTAGTTCGCTACATAGAGGAAAGCTTTGCTCAGAGGGCTGCCCCCTTGTTAACATCACCACCAGTGCACCCATGGAGCTGGTCTGTATTGATTTTCTAAGTTTGAGTCAGATCAAAGAAATATCAGTAATGTGCTGGTGGTCACTGACCATTTCACGAGATATGCCCAAGCTTTCCACCAAAGACCAGAAAGCATCCACTGTGGCCAAAGTACTTGTAGAAAATCTTTTGTTCACTATGGGGCTCCACAAAGAATCCATTCTGATCAAGGGAGAGACTTTGAGAGTCGTCTGATCAAAGAGATGCTTTCTGTGGGGAGTGCGAAGTCCAGAACCACCCTTTTCACTACCCCCAGGGGACCCACAGCCTGAACGTTTCAACCGTGACTTTGCTAGATATGCTAGGCACCCTGCACCCAAAGGACAAGCCTAATGGAGCCAACAAATTAGCACCCTGGTACATGCTTATAACTGCACCAAAGTGATGCCACTGGATTCTCCCCTACCGCCTGATGTTTGGAAGAGAAGCTCGACTACCAGTAGATGTGTGTTTTGGGGTCTCTCCTGATGGGGTTCAAGCTGACAACTATTTACAGTATGTGCAAAAGTTAAAGGCCCAGCTAACTCATGCGTATCAACTGGCTCAAACCATGGCTGCCAAAAGAAATCTCGGCCAACAAAGAAAGGTATGATAAAAGGGTGAAAGCACAGGAACCCAGGAGGAGATCGGGTATTGCTAAGAAATCTGGGATTGCTTTTACAGCACAAGATTGCTGACAGATGGCACCATCTCCTCACATTGTAGTGGGCAAACTAGATGATCTGCCAGTGTACAAAGTAAGGCCTGAGAATAATTCAAAAGATGTAAAAACAATGCATATAAATCATTTACTGCCCATTGGACAAATCTTAATTGAGTCTGAGCCCTAGAAGATGCCCCTCTGGACCAGTGACTAGAGCTGCTGCTAAGAAAAGATCAAGAAAGTCTGCACCTACAGAAGCAAAGTTAAAGTGTTCCCTCCACAAGTCCCAGTTGAGCATGACTGTCAGTCCATATCGGAAGAAAGTGAGAGTGACTTTGAATACTATCCTTCTTACGAACTGAGTCAATTGTTTCGGGCAATCCCTAGTCAATACTGGAGACAAAGCTGGGCCTTCTGGACTGTCTAAGCCCCTCAGCTTCATCCCTGGAGCCAATGCTCCCAGAAAGTGAAGTGCAAAGCATCAGATCAGATGAAATGGAATCATTGTGCATGGTTGAACTGTTTGAGCTTTCAGGGAGGAAAATGATAGATTGGGGCAGACTGGTGATACACCAACAAGAAGAGTATTTTGAGTGCCCTGACAGTCCACTGCCAGTGTCCAAAAGCTCTCCATGCGAGCCAAATGTTGTGGACTCAGAAACTGTAACTCCTGGAGCTGAAGTGCCCCAAGTTCTAGCCTCTACCCCATGGAGACTCCTGACAAGTGTGGACAATGCTGAAAATGAGGTTCAGAGTGCAGAGACTGTAACAGTCTCCCTAGAAAGACTGGTCGAGCTGTAAAGCCTGTGGTGCACCTTGTGCTATGATTCACTTGGGAGGCCTGTGGACTTGCCTCTCAATGTTGTCCATAAAGGAGTGTATGTGTCCCGAGCTCATTGCCCAAACTGAGCATCAGTGCTAACTCCAAGTTACTTGTGTTGCCCTTCATATGGTGCCTTGCCCCATCCAGCCCCAAGGTAACTGATAGGAAGGGCCCCTCTTCAGGTTTCATGTACAAGAGGTAATAACTTGAGTTATGGTACAATGTGTGTGTAATACTGTGAAAGAGTCACGTATGCAATGTTTCAGAAATGTATTCTTGGTAAAATGATATATTGACTGATGATTACATGTATGCAGCCTAATGCAAATGTATAGGTTGCAGTTGAAACTTATGGGTACTTGCTTGACGGACGTCAAGCTTTCCCAGGCCAGGAAGGGTGTAACCCCGTAATGGGGGTTCCCAAAGACTTCCAGGAGCTTTAATGCTCCAAGCCTGAATGGTGTTTGGCATTTAAGCCATTTATCAGTGAGTGTTTTTAGAACCTCTGGTACTGTCTCTTTAAGAGCTGTCTGCTTGCAGACATAATTAGTTGTATGGGGGACTGTGTGTTTCTTGATTGAGTACCACTCAAGCTGCTGCCAATTCACTTCATTTTTGCAGTCACTAGGAGTGCAAAGGAACCTATCTGAAAGATGTAACTGTTTGCCAGAAATTATTTAGAGTAATAATGAAATTACAGTTTGTCTAACCTGCTCTTTGCAGTCAGAACTGTGTCTGCTAGTTCCCCATTCTAGTTTTGAACTGCTGAACTGGACCAATCAGTGTGGGGTAAGCTAGCTCTAAAATGGTGCCTTGGACTAATCAGAACTTGGACTCATAATCTGAGCCAGCCACAAGAGGATTGTATGAGCAGTGACTTGGGAGATGTAGTTTAGACTTCAGTGCCTTTTTGGACCAACAGCAGCAGTCTATTGTGAGTGACAGCCAATCCAGTCAAGAACTGGGAGGAACTCAAAGGAAGTGCCCGGTTTTGTCGGTTGGAGTTTGAGTTGAGCTTTGGCAGTGAAGAAGGAAGGAGCCCTGTGCTTTTTCAGTGTGCAGTTTTAGTCAAAAACGTGTGTAAGGCCCAGAGTTCCGTCTGCAGCTTGTGTAACAGCTTGTTAGGACTGAATCCGCCCTGTGAAAAGAATCAAAGGATCTCTGAAGAGTAGAAACCAGGCTCACCCTGTAGAAGACTGGAAGAATTGCTGAAAATTGCACTCGGTCTGTCAGGAACTGAATCTGCTGTGTGTTCTCCGGTATTGTGCAGTAATTATGCATCGATACAGATGCAGCCTGCCTGGTATAGTGCTTTCTTTTATCTAAATGTGTGAAGAGGTTTGTGTACCTCAAGTGAGCCCTGCTGACATTGAAGGACCTATCTTATTTGGAGGTCGTGAGTACTAATTCAGGGTCGCTCCTGTTGAATTGCCACATTAAATCCAAATGGAATTACTGTACTGCTGACTGTTTAATTCTCCTTTTCTCTGTGTGAAAGGGCCCCTACCAGCTGCCACGGTTTGGACTAGCCACTAGGGCTTGGGTACCCAGGGACAGTAACTGATAGGGATAGGCCTGCACAGAGCCATAGGTAGATTATTAGAGGATAAGCTAATTAACCTGATTTCCTGTCCTTGTTATATCCCCTAAATAAATCAGAGCTGCTTGTTTCAGCAAAGTTATACTGCCTGGAGGTATTTGTCTATGTTAAAGTACTGTACTGTGATTGTTGCACTGTATCTCATTTCACAGGAGGTCCCAGTGCCGGAACCAGACCTGGGGGTAGTGTATACTGTGAAGGTAATTCTGATATATTGTGTGGGCCACTAGTGGGAAGAAAGGGGGGTTGCAGTGTCCCAGAGGGCTGTGACCAAGTTAGTTTAACTATTGCAAACCCTGACCTCTGGGTGGAGGCACCCGCCATTGGATCCAGGCCCCTCAACCTGTTAGTGGCAAATCAGGCAGGGGTAGTAGCCCCTGGGATAGCGCCATCTAGGGGTTACAAAAGAATAAACATTTGGTCCAATGTGGATTGAGATTAGATAGATCCTACCCTGAGGTGGGGAGCCTCTGGCTGGTTGGAACCATCTGGGTCAGATGACCACAGATCCATTCTGGAATCCAAACTGGGTCACTGCTGCATTGTCCATCCCTAATTGAAAGCTTACCCCCTCACTCACCCCACAAACAGCCCTACAAGACAGAGTTCAGTGTAATTAATCTATCAAATACAGTACAGTAATAAGAAATGTTCTTCAAGAATGACCGCCATGGAGAACACTAATTGAGACAAGAGGGCATTAAAAGTTAACATTTTGTTTCAAGCATGAAGATCCACAGCCACACAAATGCACTCCTCACAGCAGAATCTGTTACTGGAACAAGTATCTGGAGGAGGGATGATACAGGGCCTGAAAACATGATTAAAGAGCCAGGAAAGGCACACTAAGCTGTGATAGCTTGTTTCTAGGTGCATCCTGCTGGGTGGGTTACATGGACCTGTTTTTGTTTTCATTTAATTGATCATCTCCTTCATTACCCACTATCACCTATCAGCAGATGAAGCCATGTGCCAGTCTCTGATTCAGTACAGGTTGCTTACCTGTAGAGAAGGAGTCTGCACAAATGTGGCTCCATCCCTCTTATCTTTGATAAGCAAGGAATAAAAACAAGTGCTGAGGCATATCCCTCTGGTTAAGACTAGGATTGGTGCACCTGTGCATACTTTTCGACTGTGGAGCCTCTGTCAATCAGGGACTCTCCCATTACCAAATGAAAGTCTGCTGTATGGTGCTGGATGTATTTAGTGTTCTTGTACACTAAATGCTCCAGACATGAGTGAAGGTTTGGCAGCTGTATTTAGAAATGGGGGGTAGTTTTCCAGTTTGATAGGCCAGTATACATTTCATACAAGTAAGCAATAAGCAATGACAGGGCATGGGTGTATGCTAAATAACGCACATCCAGGCTGCATTGTAAGGCTCAACCAATGGCAAATGCCTTATGCAGCTTGAGAGCATATAATTCAATATACACAATACCATTGAGTCGTTTACTGCACTTAGAAAATTGAAATATGTTGATGAAGTAATGAAATACAAACAGAAAAATGTTAAATTGCTGTAAAACTGAAGAAATTGATGACATGTAAATCCACTTGTTAATGTAGTTCCTATTCTGCAGTTCTAACTCATTACAGATCCCCTCCTACTATCCGGCAGCCCCATTAACAAAGGGTTGGGCTGCACTGTCTGTATGCAGCTCAGCTCATTAGAAGCTTTCATAATGGCAGTCAGCAGGGCGGCTCCTTGCACAGGTTGTGTGATAGAAACAAACTAACAAGCTTTTATTGAGTCCCCCCGCACCCCAAATGTCTGTCAGTATTGCAGTTCAAGCCAAGGAAAAACTAATCAGAGAACCAGAGGATGCAGCTTTGGGGGGAGGATTGGATCAACCAGCAGTCTGCAGAACTTGAAAAACTAAGCTGCATTTCTTCACTGTCCAACCTTGAGGGTCATTGAGAGCTAGGATCCAGAAACAGGTGAACTAAAGGGACCTACTGGACAGTAACATAATATTGTGGTGGCAAATAGAAACTTAGTGTATATCTTTTCTGCCTCTCCTACTGAATGGAGTGAGTCTGTTCCAAATGGGACAACAATGGACACACATCTAAACGTGTCAGCCAGAATGCTACTCTTAATAATGTCACGTACCTTTCATTGTGATTCCCTTCTCTCTGTGGCACTCCAAAATCCTTACAGACTGGGTTACGTTCACCTAATACAGTAGGCTAACTCTGCACATGAGACTTATAAGAAATCTGATCCCACCTGTGCTCCTCTCCTTCCCAGAATCCTTGGTTATTTCAAATGCATATACTAGGCTGCAGCGCACTTACCCAACTCCTGATCTTTAGCTACAAAACTTTAAATTCCTTGACAGATAAAACCTTCCTTTATGAACCTTGTGGCATACTTATAGTTACTAACCTAATGAGAGGCTTTATTTTTTTTTTTTAACCTTGTGTTTATGCTCCTAATCTGCCTCCTCCCTCCATTCTCTCCGACATCCTCTGTGGACCCTCCAATCCCCGTCGTGATCTGCCCCTAGAGTGCCTTGTCCACACACTTCCCTGAAGACCCCCAGTATACCCCCTGGGTAGGGGTGGGAGGAAACCCCTGGCACTTACCTCTTTCCAAACCAGCACTCTGTATGTGTGTGTAGATCCTGCACAGTGGAGTCTGCCCGATGAGCCCCAGAGATGTCCAATGGAGGCGTCTTCGCCTAGGAGGGACCGAGGTGTTTTTCCTGATTTCTTCCCCCTGATGTCAGCGTGCAATGAGGGGCTATGAGCTAGGAGGCATGCTGAGACGTACCTCCCACTCCGCCCCTCTGCCGACAACCACCCAATCTACTTGCTGCTTCTCCATCTACCGCGCCATCCACCCGGTTTCCCCCAGGTGGCGGTATTGCAGCAGAAGCCTGCAATTCCCCCCCCCCCAGAGAAGTGAGAGCTGCCGCCGGGTGCCTCTATCCTTCCGCCCGACGCACCCAAGTGCTCGCTCCTCGAACCCAGGTCACCGCGTGGTGCGAGGTGTGCTGATGTCCAGCGCCTCAACCCTCAGTGCCACCGGCCCATCCCATGAGAGGCTTTATATTACATTTGTCGCCTAAATCTGAGACAATTTACTACTTTTGTGTTGGGTATGCTGAGAAACCCCTACAGCTACCAGGGGCCATGGAGTGCTGCAAAGAGAAGATTACACAATCACCTTTACCAGGTAAGTAAACTACCTATGCAGTTCTCGCAAAGGAATCAGTCTATGCCTATTTGAATGCCTGAACATTGCTACCTTCTTCAACTTCTTCAGGTAGGCTATTCCACATGCTAACCACCCTGTGTGAAGTGTGTGATGTAATGCTTTCTGTTGTTTCCACTTATAAAATGAGTTGGGAGTTTTCTGCCTTCTGATTGGCTAAGAGGTACATTTGGCTGTGTCCTTATCAGGGCATATTGTGCCAACCAGTACCTCTTTAGTCAACTAGGATGCAGTGCAGGCAAAGATCCATGTCTACCACAAATCTTTTATCAATTCTGGTTGAAGTCATTCATGCCGGTAATGCGGCAACTCCCTGCCCGACCACCTACTGAAACTGCATAGGTGAGCTGGAGATCCCCCACCTCTGCCACCCCTCACAACACACTGTGTCTTACTGCACACATCCTACTACTGGAACCATGGACAAAACCTTTTTCTCTTATTTAAAATAAAAACTGTCACCTCTTCTGTCGAGAATGCTGTACTGATCCGGTGAGTGTTCAGCAGGTGCCACAAGTATGCCGCTTTTAAATCATAGCAGAAACCCGCTCCTCAGCTCATGTAAAATAATGCAACTGTTTATAAAATAAAGTGCAGAGCATCTAAAACTGTGGCGAGAAGCCAAAACCATGATCGGGGATGCGCTATCGGAAAAGTGCTAAATACGGAGGCTTGTGAGGGACATGCTTGCTCCTGCACCTCTCACAAAAAAGCTCCCTGGGCATTTACTCACTTTTTGTAGTGGCTCACCAGATCCACCTTTACTGACTCTTTGAGATGAGGGTTTTTCTTTGTAATATTCCAGGTTTCAGCATTATGGCAGAGTGAGCAGCCAACCTGACACCGCTGCTGAGGGACTCCTTTCTCCCACCCTCTCACAAAAACATTTACTTGCTTCTCCAGTGGCTCACCAGACCCACTTAATCACTTCTCCATTGACTCTTTCACACAAGGATTAAAATAAAATAAAAGAATAGAAAAGGTGAATTCTAGAGGATGTTATGTTGGGGGAGGGGCAGACACCACAGCCACTACAATACAATGACTGGCAAAGAATACATTTTTGATTTTTCCATGATTATCATATTTTTTACTCTTTTTATGTGATGGTTTAATTAACTCAGCCCATTTTATAAGTGGAATAAGACACTCCAAGGTGTGGTTTATGGCCTGATAAGAGCACTTCCCAGATGCTAAAGGCACTCTTCGCAAGCGCCTCATGCCTCATTACACACCTGGGACGTGCTCTTATCAGGCCATAAAACACACCTCATCGTGTCTTATTCCTTACTTATCCTACCTTACCAGCTGGAGTGCTTATCCTCTAGTTCTGCATGTACTTACCAACTCACACATTTAGCTCCATCTCCCTGGTTGTGTTTTCACTGTTGTACCACAAAGAAGGCTCGTTCACACTGCATATTGTGAGTTGGTGCTGGTGGTGCACAGCGCCCAGATCAGTGCTGCTGTGCACATGCAAATGCCAAAGTTCTGCCATTTTCCACTTGTGATCTGTTGTGCCCATGATCCTTGTTTTCTTGGGATCATGTAGTGGAGTAGGAGTTTTGCACTGGTTTGATCAGCTGTGTGAACAGCCAGCACCATCCAAAATGTTGCCCAGTGTCACGGATCCACTCTGGGACCGTGTTTCTTAACTGCAACCCTGTTTTTTTAAAACTACTTGCTTGAGTTCAGCTGTGTTTAAAGTGCATAAAACTGTCTTTAGCTGAACTCGGGTCTGAACCCCCAAGCACTGTAATATTGTTGAATGCACCCCCACCAGAACCCTCCTCAGAATGCCAGAACTTCTCTTGCAGCATTCCAGAGCTATGCCATCTGAATGCTGCTCCACAGAATTTCAGATAGCTTGGCTGAACCATCTACACAGCCATGATCCAACTTTCTCGCTGTGTGAATGAGCCTAGAGTGTATGTGTGGCCCAGACTTCCTGTCCCTAGATGTGGTAATTTGCACTTCCCTAAGGTAAACCAAGCCCCTATTTCTCTGTGTGCAAGTCATACAAATATAGAATTTGATGGCAGATAAGGACTGCTTCGCCCGCCCAATCTGCCCATTTTTCCTTACCTACAGAGTCACCGTAGACCCTACTTGATTTGAAGCTTTCTCCTCCCTTTTCACTAAGATTCCCCTATGCCTATCCCAAACATTCTTTAACCCCATCACTGTTTCTGTCCCCACCACCTTCTCCAGAAGACTGTTCCAGGCACCCACCACTCTTTCTGTGAAGAAGTACTTCTTCACATCTCTCCTGAATCTACTGTATCTCCCCTCCAGCTTCAATGCATGTCCCCTTGTTCTTGAGCATCTTTTTTCTGAAAAATTATACCCTCCTGTACCTTGTATAATTCCATGAGGTATTTAAATGTCTCTGTTATAGCAACCTCTCCCTCCCCTTTTCCAGTGTGTACATACTGCGGTCCCTTAGTATCTCCTCATAAGACTTCTGATGCAGACCCTACACCATTTTAGTTGCCCTCCCTGGAACGACCTCCACTCTGTCTATGTCTTGATGATGTGGTCTCCAGAACTGGACACAGTCCCTAGGTGGGGTCTCACCAGAAATCTATACAGAGGCAACACCACCTCCTCCCTCTTTCTGCTAGTGATACCCTCCCATGCACCCAGCATCCCATTAGCCATCCCATCTGCCTTGTTGCACTGTCTGGCCACTTTTAGGTCATCAGATATGATTACATCCCGGTCTCTTTCCTATTTGGTGGTCATCACTACCTCGCCACCCATTTTGTAATCTGCCCCAGGTTTCTGTGCCCTAAGTGCATTATTTTGCACTTTTTTGCATTGAAACCCCGTTGCCATACCCTTGACCACTGCTTGAGTTTTCTCGGGTCTTTGCTCATTCTTTACATCTCCCCTGGCATGTGCACCCTATTGCAGATGTTGGTGTCTTCTGCAAAGAGGCAGACCTTCCCTTCTGGCTCCTCTGCAATGTCACTTATAAAGACATTAAAGAGGACTGGTCCCAGTACTGATCCCTGAGACATCTCGCTGGTCACCCTCCCTTCTCCGGAGTGATTTCCATTTACCACCACCCTCTGTCGCCTATCCCTTAAGCAATTCCTTACCCAGTTTATCAACTTTGGACCCACTGCTAAGCTGCCCAGCTTTCATGTGAGTCTCCTGTATGAAACAGTGTTGAAAGCCTTACTGAAATCTAGTAGGCCACACCCATCACTCCACCTTGATCTAATTCCCTGGTCATCCAGTCCAAGAAATATGTCAGATTCATGTGACTGATCTCCTTCCATGAATCCATGCTGCCTCAGGTCTGTAACCCACTGGATTCAAGATATTCCATAATCCTTACCTTCAGCAGTGATACCATTAACTTTACCACCACCACCAACAGGCTGACTGGCTTATATTTGCCAACTTCCTCCTGTTACCATTTTTGTGAAGTAGGACTACATTTGCACTCCTTCAGTCCTCCAGAACCAGTCCTGCTTTTAGTGAATTGTTAAATAGGACTATTAGAGGTGTAGCCAGTACCTCCTGAGCCCTCAATACCCTTGGATGCACCCTGTCTGCCCCATTGCTGTGTCCACTTTAAGATCTGTAAGTCCCTTCAGGACTATTTCCTTCAAAAAAGCACTAGTGTCCACCTCCCTCCCTCCAAAGCCCCTGTTACTAATTTTAAGACCCTTCCCCTTCTCCTTCCTCTATGAACACTGATCAAAAAACTAAATAAATAAATAAATAAAAAGTATTTGTTCAGGAAATCTGCCTTGACTTGGTACTCCTTTGCACAGTCCCCTCCCCACACCTTCCTTTTTCAATCTCACAATCCCTCTCCTGGTCTTCCTCTTTTCACTTACATTCCTTATAAATGTGTCATCTCCTTTCATTACTACCTGGACTATCTTCTCAGTTTGCACCTTCGTGTTCATTATTGCCTTCCCTGATTACCTCTGTTTCCCATTATACACCTCCCTATCCTCCTCCCTCTGAGTCTCCTTATACCTTCTGAATGCTACCCTTTTAGCCTTTAACTTTTCAGCCACTTCTTTTGAGAACCATAGCTGTCTCTTTTTCCTCTTGCTTTTGCTCGCTTGCTTGGCACAGAGGTTTGTTGCCTTCAAAATGCTCCCCTTTAGTATTGCCCACTGTTTCTTGACCCAACCCAGGTCATCCACCCGCAAGGTCATCCCTGAGGTATTCACTCATCTTTTTAAAGTCTGCCTTTCTGAATTGCAGGACCCTTAACCTTGTGTGGTTTGATTCCACAGCTGTCCTTATGTTGAACCACACTGTACAGTGATCACTGATCCCAAGCTGGCCTTCCACCTTGACGTCTACAACACTGTCCCTGTTAGTGAGTACCAGATCCAGTATTGTCCCATCATGAGTGGGCTTCCAGATTAGTTGCCTGAGAACGCTCCCTGCAGGAAGTCCAGGATGTCCCTGCTTCTAGTGAGGCTGCAGCTGGGATTCTCCAATCTACATCCAGCAGATTGAACTCCCCCAGCAGCAGTCCCTCCCCCTTGTCTGCCATCTTGCCAATGGCTTCCACCAGCACCTTATCTAAATCCTCCTTTGTGCTGGAGGTCTGTAGATCACACTAATGCAAACAGTGGCTCCATTTCCCATCTTCAGTGTGACCCACAGTACTCACCTCCACCTGGATTCCCTGTATCTCTGTCGTTTTGATGCCTTTCCCTCACATAAACACATCACCCCTCTTTTTCTTTTCACCCTGAGCTTCCTGAACCGAGTATATCCTGGTATGGCCATGTCCCAGCAATGATTTTCAGTATACCAGGACTCAGTAATGGCCATACAATTCAGGTTGGCAGCTGGCCCAGTGGTATGGAGGGCTGAGGCAGCGCGCCTTAGCTCCTGCCACACTGGCGACCAGTGTTCATTGGCAAGTGTGGGTTGTCAGAAGTCAGCCAGGAAGGGAGAGGATCAAGCTTCGGCAGGACAGCTCTCCTCTCCAGGGATGGTGGCTTGGCAGTCCCGTCAATGATTGCACTCAGGTGGAGTCCTGAGGGTAGAATGAGTTGGAGATGCCAATGAGGAGGATGCTGTCGGACTCCACAATGTGCCTATGCCTCCTCAGTAATGGGGAGAGGAAGGAGAAAATGGTGGAAGACCACCCAAGGCAGCAGGATGATGATCGATCCCTCGCATGCTCTGCACTGGTGGCCAGCACAACCACAGCCCTGTGGCAGAGGACGATGGTCAAAGTTTAGTCCCGAGGAGCAGGGTGATGGGCTGGGGGTCGATACCAGATGGGGCGCCGGGGAGAACCAGTAGATAAATAGAATATAGAAAAATATATACATATCCAGGTCAGCCTCTGCCATGATGTCCTCTAGGTCTGGAATTTTACTTAGACTTCTAGCATTTGCAGACATGTTCTTCCAGATTTTGTTAATCACCCTCTTGCTAACCCACTTTTTCCCTCCTTCTTGCCCCCTCTTTTTAATCCCATCCCCCTTCATTTCTACCATCCTGCTTCTTTTATTAATTCACACCCTGGGGGATTTAGCTCCCCTCAGGTCCTCACTACTCTCCAATTCAGTCTGTTGGGGGGGCAGTTTATACCTCCCTGATTCCTTCCACCACCACCCATGGCTAGTTTAAATGTTCATGAAAGCAGCATTTAAACCATCCACTGAGGACTGTGGTTCCCTTCCCAGAAAGATGCAGGCCATCACCCCTGGATAGGCCTTTATTCCTCCAGGTAAGTCCCCAATCCCCAGTGTAGCTAAGCCTTCCTCTCTGCATCATTCCTCCAACCATGTGTCAAAACTAATGGTAGAGAACCCTTCGGTTACATACAGGCAGCAACCTCAGTGAAAGCCACAGAGCATGCTACCTACCAAAGACCCTTTCCAGCTCCCTAAACTCCCCTGCACTTTTTCCAGCCCCAACCCTAGCAAGATCATTAGTCTCAAATGAACAATGACATCCAGCTCTCTCTCCCAACCAGCCGCCCTATCAATCCTCGGGATCTGCTTCCCATACCTCCAGGCTGTAGCGCCACATAAGCACCTTACCACCCTCTCCCCATCCCTTCATATTCCCAAATCTATCCCCCTCATAAATGAGTCCCCCACCGGAAGATGCTTCTTCCCTCTCTGAGGTCCTCTACCACATTCCTTGGGCTCTTCACTATGGAGGACCCCACATCCTCTCTGGCCACTACCACTGATGCTCCTACAAGTGTAGGGAATTGTATAGTGGTACCGGTTGAGGACTGTGCCTCTGAGCTACCACCCCAGCCTTCTGTAGCCCACAATCCAGCTGTCCTCCTCCCCAGCATTCTCTGAGGTAACAGTGGCAGCACTGGTGCTCATGGGTGAGAGAAGATCAGTCCCTCAACTCCTAACCAGCTCAGCCTGGAGTTTAGCTACCTCCTTCCTCAGCCCACAGAGGTGTGTGCAGAGGGAGCAGTACTGCAGTCTCCAGAAAGTTTCTCTGAAAACTGCCAACCCACAACCACTGCCCTGCACCACCACCAGCATTTCCAATTCCTATTCTCCCTGGGTCATCTGAAAATACTTTTGTACTTTTACTTCTAATAGGGTGTTTTCTAGATCTCCCCTTTTTTGCTTACTGCGCTCCTTTGTACCCTTACCCTAGATAGAGTTTTCACTTCTATCCCAATCTACCCCCTGTAGTGCATTACCACCTTACCATATCCCCTCTTCTTGTCAATTTAATGCCATCAGTAAACATTAGCAGCCTGCTTCTGGTGATATCTCCACTTAGAACATCTCTCCACCATGAATAGTGATCATCCACTACTGCTATTTGCCTCCTACCTGTCAACACTGTCAACATACAATTTGTGGTAGGACTCCATATTGAGCAGAAGGTTAAAGTAGCAGCCAGTGTTAGTGTAACACCCTTCCCCTGCATGTGGGAGCTTATGTTGGCTCCACAGCGCCTGCACCATGCCATGAGCTGCCAGCCTCTGAGGACTTAAGACTCCATGGAGGGGGGACTTGAGGAGCAGCAGCAAGAGGAAAAGTTCCAGGATTTCTTCCGTGCCTTCTGTGCCATAAGAGCCACAGCTGCCAGACATCAAGGTGGATGCACTGCCGCACAGCTGCTGCTGATGAAAGAAGAGTGATTCTGTGCTTGAAGACTGGGGATTTCCCCCATGACCTCACTGCTAAGTCACTGCCCACCCCAACTGAACAGGACACTAGCACATCCACTCACAAACATGGGGTGCAAATATATAGAATAATATATGGGTGGGTGTGTGTAACCAGAATTTTACACACTCTGGGGTGTGGAATGTTATATAAACCCGAGACAAAAGCCCGAGGGGTTTATAAAAGCATCCCACACCGAGGGTGTGTGTAAAATTCTAGTTTACACACTCAACCATGTATTATTTTATTTAATTATTGGTCCTCATTTTTTTTTAGATTTACACACACACACACAGTCTCTCACTCACTCGCAGTTGCTCATGGTTCTAGGGATGCAGTGGCAGCAGAGCTCCACTCGACAGGTATATATGGCAGGATCAATCAGTTATGGTTTTTTTCAGTTTTAAGGCAGGATCAACCAGATAAATATTGAAAAATATGTAAAACATTACCTGGGACAAAGTGAGATGCAAAGGAGAAGTCTGGGACCGGGGTTCAGGAACTCGGTTACAGAGCAACAGAGCCGCCATGTTTTTGGGAGATGATCGCCCAGATGGAGTTGTAGCTAATGAGCTGCACAGCTGTTCTTTGAGTGACAGACAGTAATTACAACCTTCTTTGTTGTAACAAAAAATATAAACTGGGAGGTTGTAACCCAGAATAAAACCACGGTTATCCATGGATAAAAAACGAGGACCATTAATTAAAAGTGTTTTAAGAGCAGGATCCATTTAAATATAAGCCTTGGTCCAGATCCCCTAAAGATTGCAATGGCAGCCACCATCTTGTTTGTCTTTGACCTCTCTCAACATGGAAATGGGGTCAGAGTCTGGCACAACACCCAGTCAGGCTGCAGAAATCTGCAAATGGGGCCCATGGGACACACAACAACTCAGTCAATTCAAATGCGAATGGTGCGGCCAATTGTTTATCTAATGATGAACCTATAGCACTGCTAAGAGTGAGTGACAGTTCCAAGGACCAACAGAGGGCTGGATTTCCCCAGTGAACAGCAAGGACTGTTCCAGAACTTGGTGAGTCTGCATGTGGCTGCTGAGGGAGTCAGACTAGACTGAGCTGCAGCTGTCAGCGGAAGAAGACAGACCACATGTTTGTCAGAGCCAAGTAGAATTCCTGAATACAGAAAGGGAGGTAATTGCACACTTGCACACTGCAGACTTAAAAGACCAAAGCCAAAAGCCAGAAGAGGTATCTGCCAGCGTATGCCACCAGTGATGTTCCTCTGGGGCACCCAGAGAGACTTTGTTACACAGCAGCATTAACCCTCCAACAGAGAACAGCTCTGTGTCTGGGGAGCTATCCAGCCAGCACCACAGCCTAGGGCTGGTTGCTGCAGCACACTAGGGGTGGTATAACAGGGCATGGTGTGCTGGTCTGACATGGTTGGCTTCATAGGCTGAAGCTACATCAGTGATTTTCAGAAGTAGATGTGAGCAAGCCAGGAATTTTTCACCAAGATCTGAGCCATAGTCAAGCTAGCAGTCTGACTGGACTCTACAAGCTAAAACACAAGAAGAGCCCTGGTTACTGAAGACTGTTCCCTGCATAGGAGTTGAACATTTCAGATACTACACAAGCTGCTTAGGCTGAAAAAATATGCTTACTTTGACCATAACTGACTCAGCTTGACTTTGGCTCTCAATTGCTTATAGAGGCTGAGCCGAGCCGAGCCAATCCAGGCAATAAACACGAGCCAGGCTCGAGCCTGCTCTGGCTTCCCCACCTCTATTCAAAAGAGGATCTTCTGCTACATGTGCAGAGGAGAAGAGACTTGACTGACCTGCAGACAGTAGTTTGTCAATTGAGAACAGGTACCTGAGATCCTAAAAGAGAAATTGAACCAGGCAGAGAATGAACTCACTGCTACTGGACCACTATGCCTTGCACACTGAGGGAGATCCCACTGGTACGGGGAAATCATAAGACATTCAGGGCTTTGTCCCTACAGCACCATGACTACTGTTGATAGTTAATTTGGGAAACCATGTAATGGATTAGGCCCTCCAGAATGGAATAAAAATATCCAGTTGGGTTTAGTTTGTGGTTTTGTTGCAACCAAGTAAGGTTATTTCTAATTCTTTTAAGTGTATCTATGATGGCCAACCATGTGTGATATCAATAAGTCTACAACAGTTCCATGGCTGGGTCCCCATTGAAACACCAGAAGCTCCCTTATATTAGGGTTTTTAGTTGCTAGTACCAGTGTGGCATGCGTAGTGCCCAACAGTACAGCTGGGCAGAGGTTCTGTGCATGTGTGATTTGGGGGCAGGCCACTGATAATTTGGGCTGAGCCTGGATGACCATCAACCAGCACCAGAAGACCAGCCACTAGGGCTATGCGAATACCCTTTCCCCTTTGGGCAAATATTTGATATTCGGCAGTCAAATATTTGTTATTCGGGTATTCGGGTGAGAATTTTAAAAACAAACAGAAAAAAGCCCTCGCCCTCCTCCTCCAGCCCAAATCCTATAAAATACAACCCCATCCTGCCATCCTCTGCCAGAAGCCCAATCACACCCTCCTCCTCCACCAGCACTCATAATGAGTTAAATGGTATCATCATATTTTCAAAAAATCCCACGATGGGTGACCAGCACAACCCACCCACCTCCATGGCCAGCCGCCATGTTTCTAGCATAAATAAACAGAGCACTTGTTTACACTTTAAAACATACTTTTCATTTATCCTATCCTCATCCTGGCAGCACCATTCTGCCACCTTCTCCCTTCAGCACACAGTCCTCAGTAGGAGAAGGCAACTGGTACAACCATTCCTTCCTCCATGGCTGTCCACCTTCTCGTGAATGAAAAACTCCTCACACACTTGCTTGCTTTATAGTAAAACCATCTGATAAGATACTTAGATGCTTTAGGGAGCATGTACAAAACTCTACAGATGAGCAAGTGGTGGGGTGGGTATAAAGGGCATACACAAGACCCAACAGGTGAGCACATTGGAGGGGTTTAAAGAGACTTCCACACTCAGCTAATACTTTGCAGAAGCTATTGCAAAAATGTGCTGTCCAAAAATAAGTTACTACGCCTCCAGCTAGAAAACTTGGAGAGCAGAGCCTGAGCCAATAACATTAGACTGTAGGGGCTACTGGAAACATCTAAAGGGACTGATTTGATGGCTTTTGATCTTGACTTAATAAACGCAAAATGGACTCTTGACTTACAGGAGCCAAATATATACCATTTATAGACTAACTCCTAGGAAGAAAATCCACGGACAACCAGCTTCGCACCATAATGATCATCAACAGCTGGCCACACATACAGGATGATGTCTTACAAGCTGCAAAAACAGGAGGCCCTTTCAAATTGGAAGGTGATGTGCAAATTTAATTTTCTCCCTGGACTTAAGCTTCGAGACAAGACACTGGTGCAAGGGTTTCAGAATCAATCACATCTTACAATTACCGGCTTGCCTGCATGCTAACTATGCGGATAACATTTTATTGTTTTGGGACCTGCAGGAGGGAGATAAGTGCTTGAAGGATATAAAAAGAGGGATTTTGTACATCAGCCTCACACCTCTGATTCTGATGGGGAGGACCGACTGTTTTTAATATCACACAATGCACAAATGATACAGTTTTACTGTTCAGTTCATTCTTCTTATGCAGAGTTTGTGTTCAGCTGGGGTTTTATATAAGGTACAGACGGTACCAATGTTTGGTTGGATGGCAGCATTAAAAATGTATTCACTATTGCAGCCTTAGAGGCAATTTGGTAATCTTTACCTCTCCATGTGAATTGGGGATTTGGCAGGGAGCCGCAAATTCCTAAAATGGCCATCACCTAGTGGCAGTGAGATGGATGATGTGCTAAACTGGCAATGCAGCCTGAATCAAAGGCATAGCCGTCCAACCTGATTGTTTTTGATTTATGCAGGACCCAGCTTGACCCCCTTTTCTATTCAGGGGGGCACAGAGTGAACCCTCCTTAAGTAATTCAGATTGTACTTTGTTGCAATAAGTTCTGAAATGTTCTTCATTAAGTTCTAAGGAAAACTATAGTGGTTTCTAATTAGTTGTTGGGCACTTAGCCCAGGAGTTAATTCCATTTGTCAATCGATTTGAAAATGTTCTTTTCAGGGTACCATTCAGCCTTTCAGTGCTATTTTGCCAATCTTTGTAGCAACCAACACTGGACTCACTGCAGCTTAGTGTTATGTATTTTTTCTAGATTAGAGTTGTTTTGTTATGGGGTTTTTTCTGTTGTTGTATTATTTTCAGTGTGGAAGGGTACTTGTTTAAGTCAGTGGCTAGGTTGTTTTGGTTTTTTGTCAGTACTACTACTAATGTTATGCAGTATGAATATATGAATATATAAATGTGGTAGTAAATAATTTCTGGTTTATTACCTTGCTTTATTAGTGTAGTTAGTTTCTTTAGTTGTAGTGTGTTTTATTGCTTTTGTTTTCTTGTTGTTCATTACTAATGCATTTTATTTACTGCTGTTCTATGCTTTTTAAGTTATTCATATTTTTATTGTTGTCATTTTTGGTCTTGTATATTCACTATACTACTTATTTGTGGAAGTAATGCTTCTTTCATTTGCTTTCTGAATTTCATTTCTTTTGTTTTAAATTTATGTTTTGTTATTCTTTTTCTATTTTTAGTTTAAATGTACTATCTTTCTTTGATGATTTTTCAGGTATATGAAGTGTTTCTAATTATGTTTTCATTCTCTTTTTCTCATAGTGTGTAAGTATATTCTGTTTCCTTCTCAGTTTGTTTTTGTAGTTTTTCTTTTTCATGTTTCAATTATTTTGTTACTTTCATTGTGTACTTTTTCAGTAGTTGACATTCTACTTTTGGTGGGGTGGGTTTCAGAATTGTACATAGTACGGTGTGTGCTGGATTTGTTGACTTGTAGAGGGTGATTACCTTCTAGTGTTTGAATGTAAAATTCTGTACTTGGTGTGTGGTAAGCATTGATAGAGTAAGCGAGTGTATATTTATAAGGTAGAAAGAAAGGGTAGATTGGAGGGGTTTTGTGTTCTTATTTGCTACACCTTTTATGTGTTTTTTATGTATTCTAGTATTTTGTTTGGTTTTTGCATGTTTTCTTTCGTTAGGTAGTGTTGTTTGTGTTTTGTTATTATTATTTTAGTGTTCTTTTTCTGTTTTTTTGTGATTCTAAGTTTTATTTCTAAGTTAGTGGTTTTTCTTGTTTTTTGCTTAAATGTATAATTGTGTATTTTATTGAAATTTTGAATGTTGCTACTTTCACTACTTTCTGCTTGGTTAGGTTCCTCTTGTAGATGTTATAGTTTTTCTCGTTTGCTGTAATTTGCTTTTTTGTGTTATTTTAAATAAGTATTTTTGTTTTTGCCTTTTATGTGTAATGTTTGGAGTGAATAGTTTAAATAGTATTGCCCAGTATAGAGTTTTGTGTCTACTGTATATTGCTGGTTTGTGTTTGTAGTATTTTCTCATTACTACTACTTGTTGTAGTTTAATATGATAGTGTTTGCCAGTATGCTATTTTTGTTTCTATTTAGTTATTTTTCTTTTGTGTTTTGGTGGGGTATTGGGATTGGGGTGTTTTGCAGGAAAGTTTTAAGTAGGGAGGCCAATAGTATGGGTTTTATTTAGTTTTTGTTATTTAGTTGCATATTGTAGGTGTTAGTGGTGGTGAGCTTTGAAACTAGTTTATGTTGTTTACTTTGGAGGTTGTTGTTCTTGGAAATGCTACCAGTTTTTTGTGTGGTTGTTTTGCATTGTGTGGTGTGAATTGTGTTTTGGTATTTTACTATGCATAAATATAAGTATGCTAAATATTTTAGGTGACATATTTATATTTGTTCTGCATAATGTGTTTCACTGGTGTGGTTACTTTTATGCTACTTTGAGGGATGGGAGAGTTTGGTGAGTTTGATTGGGTGGAGGTTGGGGTGTTGGCATTGTGACTTTTATGTACTTCAGTACAAGATTGATTTTTCTATTTTTAGCTATGTATGCTATAAATAGTAGTATTTTAAATAAAAAGCCATTTAGAGTCTGTGAATAAGTAATCATTGACCAGCTAATTTTGTGTTTCTTTGTACTTGGGAAATGTATGGCATTCTCATTAGCTACTTCCTCACTAGTTACCTATGCATTGGTTGGGGACTAATCTTGATTAAATGAGACCAATTTAGTAGTAACTTTATATAAAAGTAGCTGGTCAGCGCTTGTTGTAGTTCCATGTCATAACAGCAATTGTTGTTATAGCAAGTGTACATCACTGAAAAGCAAATCAGCAATGTACACTAAAAGCAATAACATACCTAGCAAGTAAATATTGTTTATGTGGGGTTGTATCCACTTACACTTCTGACTAAAGATAACCAACTCAGGGGGTGATGTTGGGGAGGGAAGACAGTTTGAAAATAATAAAAATACTTGTGGTGGTAGTAAAATGTTCTTGTTTCTGGAACTTATGTACTTGCTGTACCTTTAATTAGCTACTATCACCAACATACTACATTGTTAGTTGTATGGTAGCATGGGTACATTTTCTCACATAAATTTTATTTCTTATCCTTTCTTTCTTCCTTTATACCTTTTCCATGTCATCCTCTTCTGGCTCATCCATACTATTACTGTCACATCTCTTCTCACTATCCATACAGGGTAGTCTAATGATAGTGATGTAAATGAACCATTGTTTTGACAGTGGCTCATTTACAGTTGCTGTCATCACTGGATATTGCCTGTTGCATTTTAGAGTAGGGAGCCAGCTGATGGGTGGTCTACCTTCACATCTTGTAGCTGGGTACCTTCACAGCAGGGCCCTGAGGTGAATACCAAAACATCCCCATGCCTATTGGAGATAAAATAAGTAAGTGGCCAATTCAAGCAGAAAACAATATTATATTTGTGAACTTTACCATGTGGCAGGATGCGCACTGAATTTTTTGTTTTTACCTATGTATGCCACAAGCAGTAGCACCCTAAATAAGAAGCTATTTAGAGATTGTGAATGTGCAAGGGCTGAGCAGCTAATTTTGTATTTGTTTTGTGCTGGGGAGTATAGCCTTTATAATTAGCTAGCTCTCACTAATTACTTACCCACTACTTAAGTGCTGCTTCATTTAAAGGATGCTGATTTAGGCAGTGCACTTTGTATTTAAGAAGCCAATTCAGGCAGTTGCATTTTAGAGTAAAGACCCAGCTGATGGATGGTGTACCTTAAAGTTTGGTAGCTGAGCAACTTACCAACAGGGCCCTCAGGTGAATACCAAAAGATCTCTACTCCTGTTGGAAATAAAATAAGTACATGGCCAATTCAGGCAGAAATAATTTTATATTTGTAAACTTTTCTCCTTGTGGGGGGAGGGTATGCACCAAATTCTCTGTTTTTACCTATGTATACCATAAACAGTAGCATTCTTGAATAAAAAGTCAATTAGACATTGTGAATGTGCAGGGGTTGAGAAGATAATTTTGTATTAGTCAGGTTCCTTCCCCTTCCTGGTCCCAATTTGCCAAAGCCCTACCCCTGTGCTCAGATGTTTTGTGACATAAGAGTTTGTACAATGTGAGCGTTCACTCTATTTACTGTCAAAGGGGGTTTGTTTTTTGCTTCTTATTGTATTTTAGAGGTTCACTGAAGACAAATCAAAACCAGCTATCAACTAACAAGAAAGTAAAAGGCACAACTTGACTAACAAGAGCCTTATTGTTGAACTTTAACTTTGACCAGAAATCTTTCTTTGGCATTGTTTAAGGTGCCTAGTGTTTGCCAAATATGCATTCACTATGCATTGCTCTACATGCAATCCTGCCCACTCATCAGTCTCCTCCTCCTTTTCCTCCATGTCAGTAATTCTCACCTGACACAAAGCATCCCAAGGTGGATTTACTGTAATTTTTTCTATTACAAGTCCTGTTTTCTCAGCCCATTTAACTGAGATGTTAGCAATACCAGGTCTGTGATCACTTTAATGTTGTGCCTTACATAATTGTGACCGTAACATCTGTGCCCCATGAACCTGTCTTATTAGCTGATCAGTTAGATTTTGTACCTGATCACGACCACTTTCAGGTATCGATGACAGGCCCCTTTTATATTGTTGGTCCAGCATGGTGGCAATACCAAAATCTGCTGGCTGCAGAATGCTGGAAATATGGGTTTTGTAATCAAATACATGCAGCATGCATTGCATTAAGGCACAGCTTCCCTATAACCACCTGCCTCTAGCATGTGTCTGCCTCAGCACCCTTAGAAGTTGAGTAAGATGATGGATACAGGCAGTGTCCCCACTCACTGCCTGTGTGACATATTCTAATGCCCTTAGAATTATAATCAGGCTATCCATTAGTTAGCACTGATCTGTTGTCAGAGACACTGATACTCCAGAACTGTCATGACTTGTATGCAGCAGCAGGTATTCAGAGATGGCTTTGTACACATGCTCGATCATGTAGAGTGTCAAGTTCCATCTGGTAATGACTTCCAGCTTCAGACAGTGCTGAGGCAGCTGTTTCTGGGTCTACAGGTGCCTTAGTTGGCCAAGGGCCTTTCCAGAACAAGCAAAGTGAGCACAGATGTGGCAGGCCACAATCAACATGGACTTGATTTCAGGATTAGAGATGTTGCAAAATTTCATTTTGCCGGTAAAATTGCCACGAAATCTGCAATTTCACCGCATGAAATATTTCATAAAATTGTGGTGAAATTGTGAAATTTCACTTGTATCCATCCTTATATGCCCATTCTGATCTCCCATGTCCCTGGTGTCAAGTTGCCACCCCCCCCCCCGGCTGATCACCAGCTGAATTCAAATCAAGAACCCTCCCCCCAGTCACATTGAACCCTGGCCCCCAATCTTTGCAAAATAAAACAATCCCCTCCCATGTCCCTGGTGTCTAGTGGTCCTCCCCCAGCCAATCACTGGCTGAATTCAAATCAAGAACCCTCCCTTCCCCCAGTCACCATGAGCCCCAGTTCCCAATCTTTGTAAAAAAAAACAACAGCCCCCATCCCTTTCCCTGATGTTTGGGAGCCCCAGCTCCCATCCTGTTTTATGTCAGAGCCCACCCAATTTCTCCCCAGTACCTGGTTGGGCTACTAGCAAGAGCTCTTCACCACTCACCTCCACGTGCTGATGCCCCATCTGAGCACTTAATGAATGAGTGTGTGCATACCGCACTCATTTGTTGAGCACTCAGATGGCTGCCAGCTGTGTAGGTGAGCTGGAGGGCTGTGCCAGTGGCCTGATTGGGGTACTGGAGGGAGGGGTGGCCTCTGACTTAAGACAATGTGAGGGGTCCACTAGACACCAGGGCAGGAGGGCTTACAAACATTGGGTGCTGGGGCTCAGGCACTGAGGGGGATGGAGGGTTCTTGATTGAATTTGGCCAGTGATCAGCCTGGGGGGACCACTAGACACCAGGGACTTAGGAGGGGATTGTTTTACTTTGCAAAGATTGGGGGCCAGGGCTCAAGGTGACTGAAGGGTTGGGAGGTTTCTTGATTTGAATTCAGCCAGTGATCAGCTGGGGGGGGGCACTAGACACCAGGGACATGGGAGGGGTTGTTTTTTCCTACAAGATTGAGGGCACAGGGGTGAAATTGAAACCACTGCTTTAAAGCAAATAAATCAGAAGAAAATACAAAGAAAACTTGCTTATCAAGAGGAACAGGGCACTCCAGATACTTTTAAGAGTGATTTTGTTCAAAATACTCTGCTTTTAACACATTTTTGAAAGATTTTTGGGCACAGAGATTCCTTCAGGTCAGCCTTAACACCAACTCTCCCTTCATAAGGCTGCATGGAATTCAGCCTACGCATGGCAGTACAACCCATTGCAGTACCATGTCGCTTCCAATCCCATGGGTTATTTCAAACTTCACCTGCAGGCCCTAGTTTGAAGGCAAAGTTATCAAATCCACCACTTGTGAAGTTTTAACTGTGATGTGAATTAAAACTTCTCATTGCAGATGAAATTCACAAATTGAGGTGAATTTGTGAATTCTCTACAGAGCTAAGTTTTCAAACTTTGCACACCTCTGTGACTTTTCAGGAGAAGAAAACATTGTGTAATTAGTGCAGTCTCTTAATTAGTAACTACTGATCCTAATACATCACTTAAAAGCTAATGCTTGTGCACTAATAGCAAATGAGTGTTATATGCTGTGTACAATATATTTTGCTACAGTATATAGAAAGCTATCTTTTATGGGGAATACAGAAGGCAAGGTTTCCATGAAGATAATCTGCAGAAAGAGACAGCATCTGGTTGTCCAGCTTAATTTAGTGTGTGATATAATTAAATTACAGAACAACTGTGAGGCATGGTTACAGATTACATGGCAGTAAGGTGCTTTATTATTTACAGAACAGACAACGTTTAATTATAGTCTTATCAATACAGTCTGAGGCAACCAGTCTGTATAAGCTTTTCTTCTATATTGTTGCAAAATTTCACAATACTTGGCATTTTGTTTTTCAGAACTCAATTTTGCCTTTTCTGCTGGTTTGATGTAATTGCTTTACAGCCTTGGATTTTGTATGGTTTTGTATTTTTATTTGTATCATTTATTTATTTATTTTTAATTCTAATAGGGCTTCAGACCCAGCACATCACTAACACTGCTCCTGTAAAGGTGCTAAGTGACTTCATGAAAGAAAAGAAAGGAGCAATTTATTGTTGTTGTTCTCAGCCTCTGCTTGACATTTAACAGCACAAACTGTGGGGTGTTTTTGGTCACCAGGAACAGAGAGATGTGAATTTATAATTCGCTGGTGAAGCTGCAGAGATGTGAATTTATAATTCGCTGGTGAAGCTTCTGTGAAGTGGGAGAACTTTGCACTTCACTAAGCTTTGCAAAGTTCCCTAACCTAGCACCAACTTCACCAGCATTGCTTTTTTTTTTTTTGCTTTAAAGGTTAATATAACAAGAAATCAATCATTCACCCTCTGGGTCATATTCATCCACCCTCCCACCAAGACACATTGATTAAAATAATATCCCCTGACCCTATACCTGTCTAGAACCCCCACCTCCTTCCTCCCAGTATACCTTGCAATGTTTGAAAACTATAATATGACAATTGGATCCCTTAGCCTCATCTATAAAAGCAAGTTAACCCCGCCTCCCCTCACCTCCCTGTAAATTATAACACAGTACCATCCCCCCACAACTAAACACCCCCTTGCCAATAAATCCTCTCCTTCCCAAAGCCTTCAAACCCCAGTTTTGGGCTGTTAAAATACCTGTAAAAAAAAAAAAGCAGTCTTTATTATTCAGTGTTTGCAAGCCAAATCAATTATGGCATGTATCATAGTATTAATACCTTATTGGTTGGTTGTAAGGTTTTATCATTAACAGATATTTTTAACACTCAAAACTGGGGTTTGGGGCATTAGGGGAGGAGGGGTTTATTGACTAGATGGTGGTAAAGGGTGGGGGGATTGTGTCATAATTTACAGGGATGGGGATGAAAGAGGTGGGAAAACTTGCTTTAGTAGGTGGGCAAAGGGAACAATTGTTGATACTGCAACTTTCAAAATCTTGCAGGGTACACAGGAAGAAGAGGGAGGTGGGTAGCAAGTGGTGGCTGGGTGGGCGAAATCTTATTAAACCATCTGGCATGGTAGAAGAGGGTGGGTAGCTATGATCCAAATGGTGGGGGTGTTTTTTTTTCAAGCACATCTGTTTACATCACTTTGCATAGTTCTTTGATAGCAAAATGCTACTTCACTCAGTGAAAACTACACATTGTGACAATTTGCATCACACGAAAAAGAATGACATCATACAAAAAAGACTCTTTTTTGTATCATGAGCCACAACAAAAAGAATTCTAATGTTAACAAAAATAACATTTTAAGGACATTTCTCCAACAGTTATGTGCAGAATCCAGCTAAAGGGATTTTAGTAAGCAAGATACATGTGTTGGTTACTCTCCTTAATGTCATTTTTGTGGATTTTGAAGTCTTTAATTTTCTCTAGGGAGAATGAGAAAACAAAATGGTGGCCAAACAAAAAAGGATTTTCCATGCATGAAAAAGGATGATGTCTTTTCATTTCATCCAGCTATTTTTGGTACTTACTGAGCATGCTCAGAACCGCTTATTCAAAATTTCAAAATTAAATAAGGTTGGAATGGATTAATATTTTTTTCAGCAAACAAGCAAAAGGCACATCTGTGGGCCAGCCCTTTTCTACTCAGCACAAAAAGTGCCCCAACAGCTTGGATGTGCAGGAAAGATTATACTTATGTATGCAGCCAATTTCCACACCATGCAACACAATAAAGATAGTCACACACATTATTTAGTGCATAAAGTGCATATCATCTTTTAATTCATCATATAAGATCAAAACACCAGGTAAAGCACCATACCTCTCCACGAGGATGCTGGCAGATGTCTGTTGGGAATGTCTGCTGATGTCCTCATGGAGAGGTACAGTATGGTGCTATTAGGCGTTCTGGGCTTATATGATGAATAAAGTAGCTGCTATGTACTTTATGCACTAAATAAGTGTGTGTGTGTGACTGCCTTTATTGTGGTGAATGGTGCAGACATTTTGACTGCATACCAGCCCCTTTCTATCCAGAAAATTTCATACCAAATTTCCAAACCATCTGGGCATTAGCCAAGCTGACAGAAAACCCATTCAAACCAATGGGAAAAGTCCCCAAAATACACTTTTGCACTATCTGTATTTTGGAATCCACATCTGACTAGAACTAAACTTGGTACATCCAGCGATCTACCATGTGAGACTGCATATACAATGTCGTTCAAATCTGGGTACAGCTAAAGTTATTAAAGGCAAAAATCGGGTTTAACATTGAAGTGCACCCATGGTGCAACTATAGAGGCATGACCACCCTTATAATAAATATATATTATAGCTGCATGGCAGTGTAACCATGGTTAGGCTTGCATGGTCACTTCTATGTTAAACCAAAATTTTGAACTTCAATAACTTTGCAACCATTCATCAATTTTCCTGACATTTTGCATGCATGGTGTGGTACCATGGATCTCTGGATCTGGAAAGTGCCATTCTGGTCAGATTTGATGGTTGCAGTGCTGCATAGTGTCAAAAAAAGTGAAAAATCCCCACTTTTTGTGCATTTTTTCATCGACTGTTCTGTCCAAGCAGTGTATCCATTTGGTCTGAAATGGTGTTGGGTAGATGTGGACTGGGTCAAAGGGGTGCCCTTTGAAGATTTGGTGGAAAAATATTAATCCATTCAAAAGTTATGCCATTTTTTCATGTCCCATTATAGACTATGGAAAAATTTATATGGACGGCATTAAAACTTTCACGAAAACATTTTTTCATTCATGATCTGGAAAAATTTGTTCATACTGCTGCCATCTTGTTTTCAGTTAGTGAGAGACAAAGAGTGGTAGAACTCAAAAAATACTGCCCCTTTTTAAATACCACCACTTGTGTTTACTTAATCAGGGCATGAGGAACACGTCCCTGACATCAGTTTTTGTCAACATTGTCTGAAAATATGTTGTTGTTTTTTTTGATCGAGCTTCCAAAATTTCATTTGCGCAAACATAATTTTCATGTGCAACAACATTTTGGGGAAGCAAAGAAAACAACTGCACAAACATTTTGATGCACAACAACATCCTTTAAAATGAATAGGGTGCATTAAAAGTTTGTCCTTTGCATGCAACAAGGTACATTGGGCTTTTCAGCTACAATTTACAGGGTAAGAAGCTGTTGACTTACAGTTGTGCCTTTTGCTTGTTTAGTAAAAAATATTGAGTGGCTCTGTACTTATAGCATTTTGGAAAACTGAGAAATGTCCCTTTGTATAACATTGTAGCATCCACGGTGTCTTTAAATGACCGTATCTCGAAAACAGTTCGAGATATGGATTTTCATGAAAAATTCTTAGTCCCCTAGTTCCCCTATAGAGGGACTAAGTACAAATGTAGAGTTGGAAAGTCATGAATACCATGAATTTTCAATTTTTCTCTAGCTTGTATGGTTAGGGGTCAGGGGCAGTATTTTTTAGTTCTACCCTTGAGGAAAGGAGGAGGGTGACATGATAGAAACTTTCAAGTACCTCAAGGGAATCAACAAAGTCCAAGAGGATAGCATCTTTCATAAAAGAGATATTCAAGAACAAGGGACATAATTTGAAGATAGAGGGGACAACTCAGGGCAATGTGAGGAAGTATTTTTCACAGAGAGGGTGGTGGATGCATGAAGGCCTTCCTGAAGCAGTCATGGGGTCAAAAACAGTGGAGGAATTCAAGAATGCATTGGACAGACATAAGGCAATTCTGGTGGGGGTAGGAATAAGTAGGCTGTTGGTTAACTAGGATCTGCAGCTTATCCAATAGGTAGGAAATGGGCAGACTAGTGGGCCAAGCAGTCCTTATCTGCCATAAAAGTCTATGTTTCTATATTTCTACTGAGATATTTGGAAATTAGTATTCCAATGGCTCATTCTCATGTCTGTAGGCCAGTATTATGCCCTCAGTTATGTGTAAGTGGTGGTGCAGAGTCCAGAGGTCCCATGTCCCCACTCATGCATATGATTATGGCAACATTGAAATATTGATGTGTAAGTGGGAGCACGGGGCCCGGAGGGCCCATGCTTCCTCATATGCATACCTTTAGGAAGAAAATGGGCAGTGTCAGGGGAGTGCAGGGCCAGGAGGGCCCACCCTCCCACAAAACACACCAGTTACTAGTGCTGTGCAGAATTTTCACATTCCAGCAGAATGAAATTTCAGGAATTTTCAAAATTCAACTGAAATTCTGCCAGAAACAGAATGGTACAATTCCACAGCAGAAAATAGTTGAGAATGATTTTCCATGGAAAAAATGCTTTTCCATGGAATATTATTCTGTGGATCACAGTAGGCAGAATTCTGCAGAGGAACCAACAAAATTCCAGTGGAAATTCTGATGGCAGAATGGTCATTCCATGTTAATTCCACCAGCGAATTCTGCATTCTGCACAGCACTACCAGTTACCAGTTATATTCCACTTTCTCAAAAGAAATTCATTCATTGCAAAAACCTTCATTAATGTGTCCAGTTAGGGTTGATAGCACAGTGACAAAGTGTGGAAAGTTCACATTAGGGTTACCACCCATACCACCCCATCTCTCACTCCCACCCTCCTCCACCCTCCACACACCAACAGGCATCGGGAGTCCCATGCTGTTGCATGTCACCTTGTTTACACATGGAATGTGGTGAGAGTTGGGCCTGATGACCCCTTGACACAACCAGATGCCTGTTGGTGTGTGGAGGGTGGAGGGGGGTGGGGTGGGGAGGTAGGAGTGGTAACCCTAATGTTAATTTCCACACTTTTGTCACTGTGCTAGCAACCCTAACTGATGCATTAATGACATTTTTTATGTGTAATAGACAACCCACTGTTAGGTGTATGGTCATGCTCTGATATCGCTTGAGTCATGTGATAGGATCCAACAAATCAGTAGACATAATTTTTCCTACATATTTTATAAATATATATATATATATATATATATATATAGCCACATACCCAAATACATGCCAGCAAAGATAATCTTAGTACATTTAGGCAGCCCCTATCCCTGACTTCATTACCCTCTCCATAGAGTGCCTGCAGTCCTGTTCCTACTTTGCTTCATAATTATGCTATTTTTTGGGAGCAAGGCTGCAGTGAACGGTGGCTGCTCATCTCATACCATGAAGTTACGAGCCAGGCTTTATGAGTAAAATTACTTTAAAACTACTGGGCAGAAAATATTCATTTATAGCTGAATAAGCTCCTAGGGCAGGCAACTACATGGTATGAGTTGACTGCTGGGAGTTTGTCAGCAGCTCTTTAATCACAAATGAAAGTGGAGTAAGCACTGCTAATGTGACTTCCTTGTGGGAAAACTGATAAAAAAAATGTTTTGTTTACATATACTAGAATTAAATAATAAAATTACATGACAAGGCGCCATATGGATACATGACATTGGTGGTTATAAGTACTGTACTTATACATTATATGGGGTAAATGAAGGAATAATTATGGAATACATACTAGAAAGCAATTCAAACTGTGAATGTTTTATTTAGATACTTTATATTTTTTAAGCTGTCCTGATGAAGCTACCAGTGCTGTCACAGAACACTGATGTTAAGCTTAAGGGTGAAGGATATAAAAATAAATATATAAAACACTAACAAATGATCCAGTAAGGGTCATTTCTTGCAGTCTCTGCTTGGTAAATTTGCTGCTCAATCAGTGGAGACAACTGATATAAACCTCAACAAACTTGACCAATTTTAATTGTGAGACATACAAATAAGCTATAGAGAAATGCTGGAAAAAGCAACAAGAAGATAAGCGCACCTTAACAATGTACACCTGTTACATATCATAAATTGTTTGGACATTATTTTCTAATTTAGTGCATAGACTTTTACCTCACAATCTATGATGTTATTAGGCACAATGAAATGAGGCTGCGCAGCTGGACATTTTTGGACAAACTTTAACACATCAAGTGCATGGTTATTGCTCAAGTTGGATCATGTTGACAACACTTGAGACTACTAGAATATGATTTATTGGGGCTGGCCAGTTGGCACAGCAGTAGCATGTCTCTCCAGACACTGGTGACTCAGCATCAGGAGCAGTCTTGGATGTCAGGGCCAGCCGGAGAGAGGGAGGGACTGAGCATCCAGAGGATATTCTCCTCTGGGGAGGGAGGGCATGCACTCTGCTGCACTACCACCACCTAGGTGATCATAAGTAGTGTTTCAAGCAGAGCCTAACTGCGATGGGAGGACATGTGCATGCTCACATCACTGCAGTCCACACCTATGATGCACCCAGAGGAAGGAGAACATGGGAAAAGACTGCCACCTGAGACAGTATGATGTGATGTCATCCTGCAGAACCTGCACATCCTCCGGGTTTCCCTGCCTGCCACATCTGGCTAAAACTCACCCTGAAGCATGGGGAGCCTTGAGAGTTCCACCATAGAGGGCAAATTGTGGGATACTGTACCAGGCAGGTGAGTAAGTCCTAGAGACAGCAGGTGACAGAGCTTGGGAGGATGCTGCAAATGGGGGCCAACAGAGCAAAGAGGAGTGGGAAATAGAAAATGATTTATTATACATGCCCCATTCACCATTTGTAACATTGCTGTGTACCAATTCTTCACCTCTCAAGCAAGTTATCATTGCATACATACATCTTTAAATAACATTAATGCACAAATTTAAAAAAAAACAACAACAGGGGAAACAGTGAGAAATTGCCACCAAATGCATTTCTTCAGAGTCAATGCACCCACCCATCACAAAATGGGAGGTGTGTCCTGCTCAGTGCAGACTACTATACCTGTTCCACAATACAACATGAACAGTAGCCTGACTATGTAACTGCACTTACATATGGAAACTGTGTGTTCCAGGCATTTGGAGGCAATTTCTCACTGTTTCCCTTTTGTGTGTGTGTGTGTGTGTGTGTGTGTGTGTGTTTGTTTTATTTATGTTAATTGTTGAAGCTGTTGGGGTACAGTATTCTCCTCAGGGCACTGCTATGAAGTTGCCCAGCTACCAAACGTCAAGGTAGACCACCCATCAGCTGGGTCCCTACTATAAAATGCAACTGCCGGAACTGTCTTCCTTTATATCGGGCGTACCACATAAATTGGCCTCCTTCCATTAAAGTGCAGCCCCAATCAATGGGTAGGTAGGTAGCTAATGAGGAACTAGCTAATGAGAGAACCATACATCTCCTAAGCAAGATACAAACACAAAATTAGCTGCTGAACTCTTGATCATTCAAAAACACTAAGTGGCTTTTTATTTAGGGGTGATACTGTTTATGGAATACATAAGTAAAATAGAAAATTCAGTGCACCCTCCCCAACATGGCACATTTACAAATATAATATTTTTCTGCCTGCATTTGCACTTACATATTTGATCTCCATTAGGGTGGGGTCTTATGGTATTTACCTTAGACCCTGCTGTGAAGTTACCCAGCTACCAGATGTCAATGCAAAACTTGCCATGTGAGGGAGGGGTGCACTGACTTTTCCATTTTTACCTATGTATGCCATAAACAGTAGTACCCCTAAATAAAAAGCCATTTAGAGTCTGTGAATAAGCAATCATTGACCAGCTAATTTTGTGTTTCTTTTGTACTTGGGAAATGTATGGCATTCTCATTAGCTACCTCCTCACTAGTTACCTATGCATTGGTTGGGGACTAATCTTTGATTAAATGAGACCAATTTAGGCAGTGCACCTTATATAAAAGTAGCCAGGTCAGCCTGTTGCAGTTCCATGTCATAACAGCAATTGCTGTTACAGCAAGTGTACATCACTGAAAAGCAAATCAGCAATGTACACTAAAAAGCAACAACACACCCAGCAAGCTAAAATACTGTTTATGTGGGGGGGGGGCTGCACCACCCCCACACCCCCCTGACTAAAGATAACCAACTCCAGGGGGGTGCATGTTGGGGAGGGGAAGACAGTTTGAAAATAATAAAAATAATTGTGGTGGCAGTAAAAACGTTCCCTGTTCCTGAACCCAGTACCTGCTGTACCTTAACTAGCCACCCTCACCAACACACCACACTGCTAGCTGTATGGTAGCATGGCACACTTCCCCACACAAACCCTATTCCTTATCCCTCCCCTTCTCCTCCCTATACCCCCCCTTCCAGTCATCCTCCCTGGCTCATCCATACTATCACCGTCACATCCTCTCACTATCCATACAGGGTAGTCCAAAATGATAGTGATGTAAATGAACCATTGTTTTGACAGTGGCTCATTTACAGTTGCTGTCATCACTGGATATTGCCTGTTGCATTTTAGAGTAGGGAGCCAGCTGATGGGTGGTCTACCTTCACATCTTGTAGCTGGGTACCTTCACAGCAGGGCCCTGAGGTGAATACCAAAACATCCCCATGCCTATTGGAGATAAAATAAGTAAGTGGCCAATTCAAGCAGAAAACAATATTATATTTGTGAACTTTACCATGTGGCAGGATGCTGCTGAATTTTTTTTTTACCTATGTATGCCACAAGCAGTAGCTCCCTAAATAAGAAGCCATTTAGAGATTGTGAATGTGCAAGGCTGAGCAGCTAATTTTGCATTTGTTTTGTGCTGGGGAGTATAGCTCTTTATAATTAGCTAGCTCTCACTAATTACTTACCCACTACTTAAGTGCTGCACTTCATTTAAAGGATGCTGATTTAGGCAGTGCACTTTGCATTTAAGAAGCCAATTCAGGCAGTTGCATTTTAGAGTAAAGACCCAGCTGATGGATGGTGTACCTTAAAGTTTGGTAGCTGAGCAACTTACCAACAGGGCCCTCAGGTGAATACCAAAAGATCTCTACTCCTGCTGGAAATAAAATAAGTACATGGCCAATTCAGGCAGAAATAATTTTATATTTGTAAACTTTTCTCCTTGTGGGGGGAGGGTATGCACCAAATTCTCTGTTTTTACCTATGTATACCATAAACAGTAGCACTCTTAAATAAAAAGTCAATTAGACATTGTGAATGTGCAGGGGTTGAGAAGATAATTTTGTATTAGTCAGGTTCCTTCCCCTTCCTGGTCCCAATTTGCCAAAGCCCTACCCCTGTGCTCAGATGTTTTGTGACATAAGAGTTTGTACAATGTAGAGTTCACTCTATTTACTGTCAAAGGGGTTTTTTTTGCTTCTTATTGTATTTTAGAGGTTCACTGAAGACAAATCAAAACCAGCTATCAACTAACAAAAGTAAAAGGCACAACTTGACTAACAAGAGCCTTATTGTTGAACTTTAACTTTGACCAGAAATCTTTCTTTGGCATTGACTTTACTTGTTTTAACACCAACACTACGAGCATATCTCAAATGTTAAGCTTCAGGTTTTTTTAACTGGTAATTGACCAGGTGAGTAACTGATTAAAGATTCTGAGGTCTGGTGCCAAAATGTTGTGTTGATGTGACCACAGTCATAGAGGAAAGTTTGAATTTTGCAATAGCTAATTTACTTTTGTATTAAGATTGAAAAGTATATATCATCAGTGTATTGGTTCCAATTCAGAAGGATTGCTGATTGTACTCCAGAGCTCTGTATCAGAGGTTAATGATGTTCAGACTGCAGGTAGAAGCAGGATCCACTAAGCTGTTGTGGCTATGTAGGTGTAAAAAAATAAATAAATAATAAATAAATAAATAATTGCTAGCTACATGGTCTCCCCACTCATGCAGGAAGTGGAGTCAGCATGTTTTAGTAGTTAAAGCACTGTTGGGAAGGGACATCACTGGTTTAAACACAGCTAGACACAAGCACTGACTGTGTGACACTGAGCAAGTCACCTAATCTTCCAGTGCTCTCGTCCATGCATCTATGGAAATCGGTAGAAGCAGAATCCTACTGGAAATTAGATGTTGCATTTCACATGAACTCTCCTGGGTAAATGAATTGTAAAGAGTTCTTAAACAAAATATCGCTAGGAGTCACCATCATTTCCTGATCCAGCCCCTTTCAGCTGGTGAAGGCAGTGTGGTCTACTCACTAGAGCACTGTTGGGAATCCAGAGGTTGCAGGTTCAGATGCTGCTAGCATAAAATGCTCACTGTGTGACCCTAACCAAGTCAAGTAATCTCCACAGTGCTCCAATCCACTCAGATACAGAACTGGGTAAAAACAAGAAAATATTGCTGGTGGTCACCTACCTACTCCAGTCCTCACTCTGCAACAGGCAGTGTTGTCTATAGGCAGTGCATTGCTGGGAACCAAGAACTTGCAAGTTCAACACAGCTTCAACCAAATACTCTGTGTGATCCTGGGGAGCTCAACTAACATTCTTCTACTCAGTCCTTGTAACTACAGCATGAGCAAAAGCAGTCACACACTGAAAAGAGATGATGCATCTCACTTGGACTGTTCTAGGTAAATACATTGTAAAATGGATAAAACAGGACCCCTCTGTAAATGAGTATTGCATCGCAGCTGTACTATCCTGGGTGAATCAACTGCAAAAAAACATTGTCAGCACAACAGACCCCCCATAGTCATCTAGTGTTTAGAGCAATATGTAGACAAATTATCTTGGGCACTCACCACCACATATGATGTCAATTCCATAGTAAAAGAATAATAATTTATTCACATATTAAGAAACACAAATTGCAGTTTGCCTGACATGTTTCAGATCCTTGTGGAGCCTTTCTCAAAGGCTAACTAATTCAAAATGAAAGATCTTTTTTATAGTCCCTTCAAAATGACAACACTATGACATCACCATCTTAAAAGGACATTGATAGGCTGATTAATTTTATAAATACAACAATACAAATATATGTAAAACCATCACACAAAATACTTCAATTATTTCAATATATACACATACATCCTAAAAACAGTTCAAATTAAAAATATATTAAGTACAGAGAATGGAGGGCAGTTTAACGTGCATAGGAGATATACTTACATAAGATTCTAAAATGTGAAGTGCTACTTTGAATTGTCCAAATTCCTCATTATAACATATTGAACATCTTCATTTGAAGTACACTTCACTGCAACATATAAGGTGTACAGTTGAAAAGAAAAAATTATAATTGCAGATGAAAAAGTTTATTTCAGACCTGATGTCAAAGGGTAAAATATAATACACCTACATTAACTAGTACATCCAAATGCCAAAATAAATTTAACACAAAATAGCTTAAGCATTGTAGGGCCATACATAATACTTAGTTTCTTTCCTCTAAATACAGGCAAATTTCAATACCTGTATTCAGGTCAGGGCTTTTCATGACTTTCAGTTTTAAAATCCAAAAATTCTTTCACTTTACGATCAAGTTTCTGTAATTCCCCTCTCTGGGGTTTCTGCTGACTCAGTCAATAGCCATGTAGGTGAAACTATGCTGTAAACCATCTCTAGCATTTACTATATGTGCTGCTGTTGAATATGTGAGATCCTCTCTTTCTAGCGCTTTTTGGTGTTCACCTGCTCTTATCTTGAAACTCCTGGTTGCTTCCCTATGTAAAAAGCCTGGCAACTGCAGGTCACCAGGTAGATAACTCCACTTGTAATACAATTCGTAAATTGCTTAATTTCAAAAGAGTTCACATTGTTGATAGTACTGAAAAACTTTCCTTCTTTCACACATTTACAATAAATGCAATTCCGACATTTAAAACACTCCTTCAGTTTGGTAAGCCAAGTGGAATTTCCGTCCTGCTCCTGAAAGTGAATGTGCATAAGTAAATCCTTAAGGCTGGTAGCTCTCCTATATGACATTCTAGGACTTTGTTGTGCTATATTGTGGAGACCCTGATCTGCAGCCAAAACTTTTCAATGTTTATTAAATATATCTGCAACACATTTGGCTTGTACTGAATAAGTAGTACCTACATTTCATTCTTGTATTCTTGCACTGTTCGCCTGTAGTTGTACCCAACAGCATATTTCTATTAATGCCCTCCACATATTGTTTTGCCTCTTGAACTTTCCTGGAGCTATATTCCCTCTCCCCAAATCTGTGTTCTAAAATATCCCCCTCCAATAACTCTCTGCTTTACTGTAGTTATATTTCATTAAACTCACCTTGGGGATGTTATTAATAACATGGGTTGGATGACAACTAGATGCCAGCAATATTGTATAACCATCATCCAACTTTTGTATATATCTGTACTCATGCTGCCATCTAAGTCTTTTTAATGTTCAGATCTAGATATGACACTGCCTCTTTGCTGCTGGATTACATAAATCTCAAATAAGGACTTGTTGTATGCAAGAAATCCTCAAGCTCTAATTCTGTACCAGACCAAAAGGTCTGGTACAGAATATTCATATCTAGATTTGAACATTAAAAAGTTAGATGGCAGCATGAGTACAGATATATACAGAAAGTCGGTTGATGGAAGCATCCTAATGCATTTGCAGGGACTCAGCATGCATCAAAAATACCTTTGATTGTCCTGGTCCCAGTCAGTGTGTTCCAGTAGTAAAAGCACTCCTGGGAAAATGGCAGAGTGCAGATTCAGATTTTGATTGAGTGAAATACTCAGTGTCACCCCAACCTACTCACTAACCTTCAAGTGATCCAGCTCATGCAGCTACAGAATTTGCTATATGCAGGACTCCTGAGCGAGATGTTGCATCTCAGCTAGGCTATCCTGGGTATATTATTGGCACATGAATATGTTGGAAAATCTGTTTAGATATCATGTGTAAAGCACTTTGACCTGTGCTCATCAATGGCAGTTGTAATCACATGAGGAATGTTGACATTGACTACTGACTGTATCATGATCATAATTTCCATATTCCCATTATTTCCAGCCTCCACAGAGACTCTGTTAAATTTGCAATATTTGAATTTTAATGGTAGGGAAGTCAAGCTCCCTTTGTGTTTCTGCCATGTGTGTATGGGATATTCAAGCAATTGTACTCACTCTGCAGAAATGTTTTTACAGGTGTTCTCTCTACTTGCTTTATGTGATTTTTACTTTCATTAATGTGGTCTGCATTGCAGGCCAGTTCCATTTGTGATCGAAGTCAGGAAGTGATTTTGAGCTTTGGCATAGGAGCAGCACTGGGAGGTAGTGTATGCTGAATTTTATGTTTGTCAGGGTAACTGTTGTTAAGACTGTAGGTTGAAGCAGGATCCACTGCAAATGAAATATTGTAACTCAGCATGGCGGTCCTCTGTAAATAAATTTCATAACAAACAAGTTCCTGCAAATTCAAGCCTTTTAGACCTCCTTAGAGGCATTGGAAGCAATATATTCTAGTGGCTAGAGCACAGCTGAGAGTGAGAACTGGAGGATCACAGGTTCAAACCACACTAGACCAAAACACTTACAGTGTGACCATGAGCATGTCACTCACTGTCTAAGTCCTCACGTACACTGCTGGCATGCCAGCCTTTCTCACCCCCTTCCCAACCTCCACAGCCAGTGGATGCTATGTGGTTTACTGGTTAGAGCACATTGGGAAGCAGGAAATTGCAAGTTTAGACCCTACTATAGACAAATACTCTGTGTGACCCTGAACAAGTCACTTATCCTCCCAGTGCTCCACTTCACCCAGATGTGAAAACTGCTAGAAGCAGGCTTGCACTGGAAATAAGATGTTGCATCTTAACTGGGTTACCCTACATAAATACATTGTAAACATGGATGAAAGCAAGACCCCACACTGGAAAGGACATGCTGCACATTTTTTGTTTTAGTAACGGACCAAACTAAGAGGGATATTTCTATAGCTCTTCCTATTACTACCGTAGCTGCACTGTGGCACTTCTTTTACCTTGCCCATCTGCCCCAAAACCTCAGCAACACCACTACTTACTAAGACCCTGTCCACACTACCCCTCTGTAATGTTACAGAGTGCCCAAACCATTACTGCAATGATTTGCGTTTACACCTGTAACGTTACAGAAGGTGCTTTCATAACCATTATTGAAACCACATGAAGGGTTTCAACAGAATATGAAAACCAGTCCCTCTCGGTAACATTACCAGCAGTAGTGTGGATGGGCAGTAATGGTCCCCTACAGGGCCTGTAGCACAGCACGAGCTGCATTATGGGATTGGGCACCGCGGTAAAGGTCACCCGGTTCCCGAGTCGTGGACTGGCAGTACCGGTCTTGCACGGGTCACTGCTGCAGTGTGGACACACTGTACCACTCCCCGGCTGTAACAGTTTCTGTCTGTTATGGGTCTGAGTGGTGTAGTGTGGACGGGGCCTGCAGCTGTGCTGTGGCACTCACATTTGGTTTATAGAAACATGAACATCCTGCTTCTTAACAACTTGTTCTAATGGAATATTCAGGCTCCAGCACTCCTGCAAACATGCAGATTTGCAAAGCATTGTTTCATGGAAATACATTTTGCACATTTTGAGAAAGATTCAAAGTTCCAGTACCACCAGTTTCCAAAACATTTGTGGTTAAATTGATCTGCATAATATTGTATAACATCCCCATTTAGAAAGCAGATTTGTGTCTGTGAGGTTTGCCAATTTCTTTCTGCAAGTACTATTCTAACTCATTTTTGTGCCAGAGCCATTCTGCATATTTGTTTGCAATGATGCACTTGTGTATAATTTGTTGTGCTGGCATCATGTTGTATAATGTGAGACAGTGTGGCCTAGTGGTTAAATCATTGGCAGTGGAAAATCACAGGTTCAAAGCTCAGCAGTACCAAATGCCATATCCATTGTGTGACCTTGAACAAGCCATATAACTTCTCAGTGCTCCAGTCAAGTCAGCTATTAAAATGGGTAGATACAAAACCTCACAGAAAATGAGGATTTATCTCAACTGGGCAAGTTTGCTGAGTACTGAAGGCTGTAAATACAGCAACTGTTTTGTGATGCCCTGGCTGATGTAAGCAATCCTTACAGAGCTATCAGCAGAAACACAGTTCATCAGCATTATCAGTTCTGTCAGGAAACACCATGCAAGCAGTATGAACCAGCATGGCATGTCTCTCACAGACAGGACTGGTGAGAGAAAAGAGAATCCTTTTATTATTGTTCCCTTGAGCCTGGAGATGTGAATTTGGGAAAACCTCTAAGGGGTTGGGCCAATTGCTAAACTGATCAGAAACCACCAGAAATCTAATAACTTAGTGACTGCACCTGGAGGGTGGCTGCTGTAGATTTTATACTGGGAAGACAGAAAGGGTCTGTGAGAGAAATTACAACCAAACCTGTTTTATTTAATTTCACAGAACAAAGTTTATTTCTTTTATCTAAAAGTAACAGTGTTCAAATGAAGGCTTATAATAACTGGCCATTAATTTTTTCAATAGAGATGGCCAGTAATTATTTAGCATAATAACATGCTGGTTATTGTGGCAAACACAAGCTCACTGAACAGCAGCTGCAGTATCGAGCACTGCACTCTCAGTTGCTATTCAGTGAGCCAGCAATCATGCCACAGCTGAAATGACTAAAGAGTGGACATTCTATATATTCGCCTGGTATTTTTTTTTTAAGACAGACATACTTTTAAAGCATAATCTCCTGTGGTGCTCCTCTATACTGCACATGAAACAAAGCAGCAGACCTGGCCGGCCGCTGCTGAAAGATGTCACTATGTGGCATGACTTCCAGTTTTTCCATACATCTTCAACTGGTACTTGTGGGGTCAAATATTTAGTCCTTTGTAGAAGTGTAATTAGTGTAAATGTGTATTTAGTGCTCTGCAGAAGTGTATTAAGTGCTTTCTTGCAACTCTCCATCTTTACCTCCTCCAACTACAAATAAAAAAAATTATGGGGGGGGGAGCACTTAAGAAAAAATTGATGGCCAGCAATTATAAAAAATAAGGCATGGGGTGGTATGCTTACTCAAATTTAATACTGTGCATACCACTGGTGTGTATTAAATTATTGTAACACACACCACCCCAATTATTATCCTCTATTTAGTTTTGATTCAAACCTTGAAAAGGTTCCTTGATTGAGTGTTCCCAGGATTTCTTATATCAGCCAAGGACCCTATAACACATCGTCACAAAACAGTTATTGTTTTATACAACCTGCTCTTAACCAGGCTTGCCCAGCAATCTCTCATTTCCCATGGGGTACTGTATGTACCCATTTCCTCAGCTGTATTGACTGAATCACTGAGAGGTTACATGACTTGCTCAAGGTCACACAGTGACTATTTGGCACTGCTGAGGTCTTAAGTTATGATCTCCTAGTTAGTACTCAAGTTGCTGCTATAGCTACTAGACCAATAGTTCTCAGACTTTGTCACAGTGAGCCTCCCAAATCCATGGAAAAGATTTTGAGCCTCCCAAAAATTTTAATAATCTTGGGCCTCGTAAAAGAAAAATAACATACTGTACTTTGTGCAGTACACCATGAAGAAATTGAAACCCTTTGAATACTTGGCTCACATTCAGTTATTTGCCTTATACTGATATGGAGCCTTTGAAAAAAGCTCCTGTGCTCAAAGGTGTTATCTGAATAACAAATAAATAAAATAAACCAATATTATCATTCAACTTATTGTAATCCTCCTCCCAGGCCAGCCTAACTGCTCTACTATTTTCATTCTTGCACCATTGTTACCCCTTGTTGCATTACCTTCATGGGTCAGACTACTCTGTTTTCTCTCTATATGAAATTACCTTCCTATACTTTGCCTCTCCCCATCCTTCCCTGCTGCTAAGTAACTTCTCAGGGATTACTTTGCTCCTTCCTGCTATTGCTCTTAGTACTTCTATGCTCAACCCTTGTATTTGGACTGTTCTGCCATCAGTCTACAAATTGATCAATTACCACCACTCATTATTAGTTTACTGTTCATATTTGTTTGCACTATTTTTCATTGTGTATTTCTTGGTTGTTTTGCAGTTATCTTTTGAAATGTGTTCACTCCGTACCGTTCCCTAGGTACATCTGAAATGAGCCTTGGCTCATTCACCTTCCCTTGCCACCTATTAGTAAATAAATACATTAAATTCACCTGCTATTATCCTCTTTTAGTTTGCATAATCTCTTCACACAAATATATAAAACTCAAAATTTAAATACATTACATTTCAGACTTGTTGAGCCTCCCTAGAACAGGCTGGGGCCTCCCAGAGGCTGGCCTCCTCATTGAGAACCCCTGTACTGAGACCATTGCACACATTACACACAGTGAAGCCAGCACAACAAATTATACATAATTACCTAATTGCCTAATTGCAGATAAATATGCAAACGACACTGGCAGAAACATGGTTCAAAATTGTACTTGTAAAAGAAAAGTGGGGATGACATGAACCATTATGCAGGGCAATCAAACCACAAATGTTTTGTAAACTGATGACACTGAAACTATGAAACAGTTCTCAAAATGATGCAAAATGTGTTTCCATGAAACAGTGCTTTACAAATCTACAGTATTGTGGGGTGCTGGTGTGTGAAAATGCCATCAGCGCAAGTTATAAAAAATAACACGAGACTCATTGGCTCAAGAAAGCTTCATTAGGAATTATGGGTAGCACAGTAATTTATTCTCTTCATTACCCTACTCTGATGTAATTTCTTCTGCTAGTGATGTAGAAAATGGATGACTGCAGCTGTAAATGGGTGGGGGTTGGGGGCTAAATATGCTATGTTTCTGACCCTAAAAGAGTTGTAGGTTTGGCCAGTAGCTTATTTGAAATATATTTCCTTTGGCAACAATATTGTCACTGTTCCTTGTTACTCAAGTGTTCCACTTTAAAAACAGAGTGAGGTGTCTTTGTATAATTGTTCTTCTATCTTCTTTTCCTTTTATGCAGGACTTTTTCTATACAGACATTGCATCTTGTATTATGGACCAATCACATGAAAAATCTAATGAATAATTGTTTTTTTTCGATTAAAAGTTTATTGATGATTTTACAGTTATACAAGAGACAGAAACATTGATGACAGATGAGTAATATAATAAAGCATTATTTGTTCTGCCTCCACCCTCCAACACCTCCTGCCCTCCCCTCCCCCCATACCACAGTACTGTGGAATAGCACTCGAAACCAATGTTTATACCTTGCACCAGTTTTACTTTCGATAACAAGTAGAGTGTATAAGGATCCCAGATCCATTTGTATTTCTGTTGCCTGTTGTAAAGGCCAGCAATGGCTTTCTCATTTCTGAGGCTGGCAAGTATTTCATTGAGCCATTCCTGATATGATGGGCTTTCCTTGTCCCTCCAGTGCTTGAGGACCACTTTTTTAACAGACAGTGCAATCATGGAGATATGAAACTCCAGGTGTTGACATCAATAGAGGACAAGTCACCTAGTAGGCAAATTTCAGGGGTAAAACATTCTTGGAGACCCAGCAACTAATCTAGCTTGACCTTAATTGCATTCCATAAAGGTGTTACTTTGGGGCAACTCCAAAATATATGGAGAAGCATCCCTTCTTCTTGGGAACACCTGGTACATAGGCTGAAGTCCAGGAGGCCCCAACCAGCAAGCTTTTGGGGGGAGTAGTAGAGGTTATCTAAAATATGGAACTGCATAAGCTACAGCCTATCCTGTGACACAAACCTATGATGGTTCTGCCATAGTATCGGCCACTTGATGGAAAGTTGGAGGAAAAGAGGTCCAGTAGTTGATGGGACCATAACAGTCCCCAAATCTTCATTGAAAAAGGACCTGACATACCTTGGATACTATCTTAGGAGGGCATATCAAGGGAATGAGCTCTGATAAGAAAGAGAATGCAGGTGGATGGGGGGGATTTTTGCCTAATAATGTAACAATGAGATGACTGGCCAGAGGAATATTACATTTAGAAATAACCTTGGTTGTGGTAAGCCAAGTTCCAGCGTCCCCAAGGAAAGTGGACAAGGACCCTTCTCCCAACTGTGGTAGCCAATTGGGGGAAAGTTCCATATAGATTGAGAGAGAGATCTAAATGGGTTTCAAATGAAGGAACGAGCAAAGTTGAGCATGGACTCTTAAAGATGCTGCTATAATTGGACACTTCCTAATGTCCTGTAATGAGGAAAACTTGGCATATAGGAAATTGGTGGGGTCCATTCCTGTATATGGATAACATCTAACTCAATTTTAGCCATGCCGGCATCAGGCGAGGAGGCCTGGTTTTAACTCATTTAAGATATTTGATAAATGGCTAGCCCAGTAGTATAAGGTAAGATATGGGATAAGGAGGCCGCCTTAAGTTTCAGAGCCACCAATTTATGATATGCCAAGCAAGGATCTTATTGGACCAAAGAAATTTGGTAAATAATCTATACATTTTCTGAAACCAGGATACTGGGATGAATGAATTAAGAAGCAAAAGTGGATAGAAAAGTTGAGGAAATTTATTCATTTTGATTAAACAAATCCACCTCCATAGTGAAATGGGAAGTTTGGTCCCTCTATCAAGATCTTGGGTAATAGTTTGAGACAGGACATAAGAATTTTTTTAAACCACATGGAGGGGCTACATGTAAGTATAATTCTAAGATATTTAAGAGATACCGGCGACCAAGATTAACCAAAGCAAGTTATAGTTTGTTTGAATACCTTATAATTAAGGGGTAAGACAGTTGATTTATTAAGATTTAGTTTGTAATTGGAAAAGCTACTGAACTTAGATATTGTATCTAGCATGGAAGGGATGTATGATTCAGGATGGGACAGCTGAAGGAGAATGTTGTCCACGTATGAGGACACTTTAACCATGGTACCTCGTATCGATATTCCCTGAATATCTGGGTTGGTTATAAAGCTGCAAATAAGTGGTTCTAAATAAATATTAAATAGTAAAGGGGAAAGGGGGCAACATTGTTTCATTCCAGAATGTAGAAGAAAAGAATCAGAGAATGCCCCATTCCCAGAGATTCTGGCAGAAGGGGATTGATGCAAGGCTTGGATCCACTGTACAAATTTAGGGGAAAATACAAATGTGTGTAAGGTATAGAACAAGAAGTTCCAGTTCACACGATCAAAGGCTTTCTTGGCATCCAGGGACACCAGTACAGCCGGGTATGGATCATCCCTGAACTCCAGGAAAACATGGTAAAGAGTCCGAAAGTGGTCGAATGATGACCTTCCTTTCAGAAATCCAATCTGTGGCAGCCCAATTAAGTCCAGAAGAACTAATGTAAGCCTATCAGCCAGGATCTTCATGAGAGTTTTAATGTCCTGATTTAAAAGGGCTATGAGCCTCTAACTTTGTACTAGCTCTAAATCTCTACCAGATTTGGAGAGGGGAACAATTAAAGCTTAGAATAGAGTAGGGTCAGAAGAAAACACAGATAATATGTGTTGGAATAGCAAAAGAAGGGCTGGAGTTATTTGATCTTGACATTTTTTTAAAATAGAGAGGAGAAACCATCTGGGTCTGGTATCTTGTCCGAAGGAGGGCACATATCACTTCAGTAATTTCAGCTATAGAAATGGGGAAGAAAGAAATATTTTATGGGCATCCAAGAGAGGAAGATGACAGTCTTGGAGATAGGCATCTAGGGTCACAGTAGAAGGGAGATTTTCCATATTGCTATGAAACTGTTGATAGTAATGTGCAAATTCCTGCACGATATCAGAGGGGGAAGATCTCAAAGCCATCTATGTGAGACCTAAAAGGTGGGATAAATATCGCCAACTCTTGCTGCTTAATTCTTAAAGCTAGCAGGTGCCCAGCATTTTCACCCTGGTCCGTATAGACAGCTTTAGTATGAATAATGGTGAGTTCAGCATTGTACCTCAGTAGCTTTAAGTAGTTATCTTTAGTGGAAATTAATTTCTGTCGAGTCTCCTCTGACGTGCGAGGGGATAAGTTGGCTTTCATCATCCTAATTTGTGATAGAAGGGAGAGAAGACTTGCTTCTCGGGCCCTTTTCTGGTTGGAGGCAAGACTAATCAGTATTCCCCTCATGTATGCTTTAAAAGTACCCCAGGTAACGTCTGGCGTAGTAGCCTCTGCCATGTTCAAAGTAAAGAATAGGTCAATTTGCTCCTTAATCTGATCTGCGAGATGTGGGTCTTTAAGAAGCTGGTCATTTAACTTCCAATGGGTGTCCTTCTTAGGGAGAGAAAGCAGAGTTAAATGGCACATAACAAGGGAGTGATCCGAGGAGGAGCCCGGTTGGATTGTGGTTGAGAGCACTCCTGGGAGAAGAGAATGGGATATTAGGAGGTAATCTATTCAGGGTGGGATCCTGCATGGGAGACAAATGTACATTCCTCATTTTAGGTGCAATACTCTCCACACGTCACACAGGCCACTCCGATCCAGCAAGTCGCGGAATGCACATTGTGCAGGTGAGAGCCCCTTCAATGAGGGTCCCAACCTATCTAGGGAAGGGTCAAATGCCAAGTTAAAATCTCCACCCATTACAATCAGGATAGGAAGCATAGGTAGGAGTAGGGTAATCAGCTTAGAGAAGAAGCCAGGATCATCTATATTGGGACCATGTACACTGCAAAGTAAAAGAGGTATAGAGTAGATAGTTCCCTGGACTATAATATATCTACCACTGGGATCCCTGATAACCTGCGAGGGGGTAAAGAGGATTTTTTTTTAATGATTAACATGACCCCACAACTGTTAGTGGACCTCTGGGCTGTGAAAACCTATCCAATCTGTTGTCTCCTTAACTGCAAGGCCTCTGCTTCTAACATATGAGATTTCTGTATAAAGGTGATTTGAGACCGTAAAGGGTTCAAATGCTTGAGTATTTGGTATTGTTTGGGTTTTCTCCTGATCCCTTTCACATTCCACATAGCAAAAGCAATGTCATTAGCCATCATGAATTATATAGAACAAATGAAAACAATACAGAAGAGTGCTATGGAAACAGTTAACAGGAAAACGATCATCACTTAGTACTGTAGCACAACCCTCCCTTCCCCCCGCCCCAAACAACAAGTAACAAACTAATCCCATCAACAACCCCCCAAAACCCTACATCTCCCAGCCCACCCTCTATATCCTGTCCAGTAATACGTTGAACAGCATACCATATCTCTACTACTCCTCTCCGATCCCCATAATTCAGAGTACCTCCAAATAGTAGTTAATTCCCAAGTAAAACAATATAAGGAAAAAACAGTTAACAAATGTACCTCTACCAAAGTTTTACCTACCTCTCTTTGAAACCCGAGTATCCTAAGAATAATGCAACACATTGAAACAACATAAGCTTAAACTAGGGGATTCTTATAGTCTGCTCCCTCTAGTGGTCAGAAAAAAGAACCACTGATATTTGTTACCTTGTGTTCAAAAGGTGGACAACACAATACAGAAAGTCCTTCTTATATTTTGCAATGGTATCACTATATAAGGAACACATTTTCCACACTTCCATGTGCTGCAGTGTAAAACACAGAGTTAAAATAAACTAATAGAAACGAATTGCCAGAACCAAGATTAACCCCTGCCCAAGCATGCCCACTGAGTAAACACTGGCCTGACTTTATGCTTTTACAAAAGGGGAAAACATCAGCAGAAAAGTCTAGGAGGCAGCAAACCCCTGTGTCCATAGCGCCAGTGCCAACCGATAACAGTGTGAGCCCTCAGACAGTTTGTTTCAGCCATCACATGGCCCACTAAGTGAATCTCAGCTTCCAAATGAAGTTACAACAACCTGAGTCCATTCAAGTATCCCGAAACAAATCAGGAAGAGTCAGCTTAAGGCCTGAGCTAGCCACCCTCACATCCTCATATGCCAGCCAGGATGCCGAGACCAGAACCTGCAACTTAGTGGGGTAAAGCATTTTAAATTGGAGGCCCGCAGCTATAATTTTAGAAACCAATGGATGGCAGGCCTGCCTGCATTGTCGAATCATGAGGGGTAAATCCTGGGCCACTTGAAATTTCTTCCCTTCCCATTGAAGATCTTGAACATCCTGAATTTTGGCAAGAAAGTGCTGCCTTTCCAGGTAGTTCATAAAATGGAAAATCAATGGTAGAGAGGCTGCTCCAGAAGGGGGAATGGGTCTCAGGGCTCTATGCACCCTCTCAATGATGTATTTGGGTCCATATGGAGAGGGGCCTGCCACTTTTTCCACCAGCTTCTGATTAATAAGATAGCATCAGGGCCCTCTTCCAGCTCTGGGAGCCCAATGAGTACACCATTGTTCGGTCTACTGTGCCCTTCGAGGTCCTCAGTTTTCTGCTCCATTCTGCTAAATTTCTGCCACAGCATGGCCACATCAGATTCAGATCTGTCTGCCCATTTTTTCAGGGACATCACTCTGGCCTCGTTATCTGACACTCTCTCACCACATCATTCATGGCCTCAGACAAGGATTTAATCTCTGTAGCCATACCGAAGCTCATCCTGGAATGGACGAAATTCAGCAAGGAAATCAGTGAGTGTAAGCAGCTCCTGTCCCATTTTGGTGGTGGGTTGAGTAACAATGGAAGAGGCACTGTGAGCCCTCTGCTTTTTTGGAGCCTTCTCCGGGGTGAGTGGAGGGGTATGCCATGGCAACGATTTTCTCATTTCTATCTCCATCTTCCCGTAAAATCATCCAGTGAAGAGATTTGTTGTTAAGCAGGAGTGTGGTGAAGCTCATTAGGCTCAATTGCTGAGAGAGAGTGGCTTAAAAAGTGAATTTATCGCAGGGAGGGTCGGAGCTCTGGAAGAAATGTAGTCTAGGCAAGCTGCATCATGTGATCTCCCTAGTGAATAATTTTTGATAGTGGTTCATTAGTGGTTGTTTGTATTTATCAAAATTTCTGCTAGCACATCTCTCTGAGTCTGTGAGTGGTGATTTTGAAATTTCTGTGACTTTATTTTTTATTTTTGAGGTGCATAACATTTTTGTGTCATTGAACTTGCACTGTTTGGGTGTTGCTCCCACCCACACTTTTAGATTTGATTATTTATTTTTAAACTAATAATATGTCAAGCTTACTTAAAGCAGTAGTACATATTAGTCATTATGTAGGTTTGTTTAGTAATAATGTATTTCTTGCAAAACATCAATATAAACATTTTTGATTTCTTCCACTCCTATAAAGGATTTTTTAAGTTGTTTCAGGTTTTTAAAGTTCCTGCTCCCTTGCCATGCATACCATAAAATTAAATAACTTGGTGAAGTGCTATGTTACCATCAGAAACATGTGGCACTATAGCACCATCCTAATACATCCACGGTATGAATTTGCGTGAATTCAAAAATGAAAAAATATGGGTGAGATTATTAACAAATCATGAGTGGATCTCCAATGGCCTGAGTGATTAAATACAAAATTTGTCATAATAAATTTATTACAAATATCTGCTGGAATTAAAAACACACTGATGATGAATTTAAGAATGTCCAGAAATAAAAATTTGTTAAAATAAACTATAGCATATGATGAACTTGTTTGCTGACTAACAAATGCTACTGCTTTAAAGAAAGTATTAGCATAATTTTTGTTTACTTATTTCAAGTTTGGTGACCAGGATGGATACACTAAACTGGAAGTTCACTTACAGGTGTAATTCAGGGCAGGGATACAGCAAGGAATGAAGCAGCAATAACAAATAAATTAACAACAATGGCAGGATATACATCAACAATAAAGAGCAAGGTACAAGTAATACATTCAAGAAAAAGAACAAACAATGTTCAGATTGTACAAATGCATCAGTTATGTAGTAGTAAGGATGAGAGCTTGGGAAGTATGACTCCTATGTGTGACAAGATATTGTGTCAGGGTGGTATGAAATTAAAATGACAAAATACAACTGTCTTTTAAGATATACAATAGTGTGAGGCAAATAGGGGAGACAGCGTGGGTGGATAGGGTATTGGTTGTTGGAATGTGGAGAGATGAGGAAGATGACTAGCTGCAGGTGCATGTATTTGAGAAGGGTGCAAGTAAAGGTGGTTTAAGTGAGTGCATGGAGGCTGAGAAATAGATGGGAGAGAAGTTGTTCTACAGTGTTAGAAGGCAAATGGAAAAGCAGACCAGCCAGCTACAATATTCTATAAACATATGAAAGGAATGAGCAGCAGATGATCAAAGGGATTAGGAGGATGGGATCACAGAGTTAAGTAGAGAAGAGGTACAGTGAGTGGGAACAGAGGCAAGCGGTATTTGGCCAGAAAGGAGGAACCATGTGAGAGCTGCAAGACCTCTAGATACTTTGAGAGAGCAATATTTAAAATGTAAAATCTTTGAGGTACCCTTGAAAAATCATCTTATAACATGAAAGGTGTTAGGAGGAACAACAACTGTCACTGCTGTTTTAAATTTGCACCTACAGTATATTCTAAATTAAATGCAGAAAATGTTTACTTCATTCTCTGCCTGTAGTGCTTATCTCTATTGAATGGAGAAGGTGAGTGCCCTCCTTTCATTTTTCTTCTGTCTAGTACACTTGTTTGCGGGCAAGTACCTAAATCCCAGTGTGGCTTTCTTTGTGTCTTTTAGTTAGCACATTTCTGGCTAGTGAATGTTAGGTAGATTACGTTCCTCAAGTATACAGATTTTGTTGATGAACTAATAGACAGCTGGAAAAACAGGACAGACATCTATAAACAAATTCTAAGTAGTGATTGTACCACTGTTAACTATTAACGGGGACCAAAACCCTTATAGATTGGATCCTAACCACACCCCTGGAAAGACTATTCAAGGCTGAGGTGCTATCTGATGCCATCAGTGACCACTCACCAGTCATATGTGAATAATCAGCCTGGTTACCACAGACCCCTCCTAAAACAATCACTAGCAGAGTCCCATGTAAAAACTTAATCGGTGCCTTCAAAGCATACCTGGCCCAAATAAATTGGAGCTTTTGGATGCCATCCCTGACGTCAGTATGGCACCTGACTACTTCATTACCCAATTTATGGAAGCATACAACAAATGTCTCTGGCTAAAAAATTAGAAGGACTTCAGCTGGATGGATTGTCCCAACACTACTAGCCCAACTGCCAGGCAGGGATAATCTCTGAAATCAAGCAAGGAATACTGGATTGCCTGTAGATCTGCAAAGATATAAGGGAGCCTGCAAAAGTACACCTGGGAAGTAAGAAAAGCCAAAACATACTTCTACATGGAACAATAAAATAAAAACTTACGTAATGGGAAGAAATTTGGGGACAACTAAAAGACCTCCTCAGGAGTAATGTTAAAACATCCTCAATGATGCTTAGCACAAATGGGAAGATCACAACAGTGCCAACAGAAAAGTAAATTCCTTCAATGAGGCCTTCACCATGCTGAGCCCATTCTTCCCCCCAGACAAGTCAACTAGGTATAAAGATGTTGACTCCACTGGACAAAGCATCCAACGCTGCCCAGATGAGGATCTCCCTAAATTTTACTTAAGTATGCTACCATAAAGGAAACCCTGAATTATGTAAAACGAGTCTTGGGAAAATGAGAATGAGTGGGGATATTGTTCACATGAAGGTACTGGCCCTAGCACTTGATGAGCTAGCAGTTCCCCTGATTAAGATTTTCAACATGTCACTTCAAAACTTTCAGTTCCCTGAAATATGGAAAGCTGCTTTAGTTATCCCAGTGCTTAAAAGTGGGGACTGCAACAACATGACCAATTATAAGTCTATCTTCATCGTCCCTATTCTGTCCACAATCTGCTCAATAGATGAATGAACTTCCAGACTCCTTTGTGGATGCCCCAAATGACACCATTTAAGAATTCCTAAGAAATGAATTTTCTAAGAAATCTGTCTGTTGTTGTTTTAAATGAATTATATTCTGTTTTCTACAATGATACTCCGTGACTGACAACCTGTCTGATTTCTCCTCTGCAATTCCTTGGTTGTAACCCTAATTGTCTGTACCTGACCTGGCTCCTCTTGAGCTGATAAACATTTGTCATGCTAACTTGTAATTTGTGCTGTATTGAAGTGGAACCTTTGAAAAAGAGCACTTGTGCTGAGAGGTATTTTTTTGAATTGCAAATAAATAAAATAAAAAAAATCATTAGGATTGGGGCATATCATTTTACTGTACGTGTGACAGTGGTTGGTATCTCTTAAATAATTCCATGTACAGTTATTGAGTCTGTTAAGGTTATAAGAATGCATTCTTGAGTTCTTTGGGAGAGAAAATGGCAAGGCAAAGCTAAGACATTCTGGCATGTAGGACTTGAGAAGAAACTCTTACAACCATAAGAGACACAGTAACTGCACATACACACATATAAAAATCATGTTAAGAACCTTTAAATTAAAAACATGGAATTTGAATTAAAGTAAAATATTTTACTTTGCAGTAAAATAGAAATCCTCTATGGAATATTGACTATATAAAATTAGCTTAGACATGTAAATTTTAGAGCTTCTGAACTAGGATGAGACACATTCTTATGGTTAGAAGAATACTTGGAATTCTTTGAACTAACCAGTCCATACTGACCAAGGGCAATGCCATTATTTATACTTATACTTGGACATAATCAACAGATCTGATTATATAGTGTCAAATGATTTCAGTTCAGAAGGAACAGCCATAGCATACACAGTATCCCCGTAATCAATGGCAAACAAAAGCAGCTGCATTGCAATCAGACTTCAAACACATATAATTAATATGTCTTTACAATACCTCAAGACATGCAGTGACTGAAGCTTTGAGAGATTAAGCCTGAGTGGAGAATGTCAGATGAAACTCCAAACTGACAGCAGGCATTTAAAATGATCAACTGCCATGAGTTTGCAGCTATGCAGTGTGGTTATATTAAATCTATGAGCTTCAAAATGTACTCTAGCTTTAACCAAAAAGCCTGGCCACTGTATTCAATCAATTGAGAATCATCCAATTATTCACAGGAGATGTCAAAACATTATTAAAGTTGTTTTGAAGTCTAGCCACTAATAGTCTCAATTGAATAGTCATTATAATGTAAATGCAAATAATCTGCATACATCTGTACTGAAAAAAAAATGCAGACAGTTGGAAATCATTTAAAAATACTACATGGAGAACGAACAGCAAGGGACCTAGTGCAGAGACTTGAGGAACCCCTTTTGATATTGGGGATTGAATAATGCCTTTTCCCAAAGGGTTACCATTTGACTTCTATATGTAAGATTACAGGGAGACCATCTACAAGGTTCAGAACTGAATCCAATATTTCTAGTTTCTCAAGGAATAGAAAATCAACGACATTGTCAAAGGCCTAACACATTACATAAAAGTAGTGTCTATTATCTTATTGCATCTAAGACTTTGCCTATATCACTAAATACTCTAACATAGATGTGATTGCAGAATGATTTAGGAGATAACCTGACTGTACATTGCAAAGAAAATTTTGATCTATTAGATATGTCATCAACAAATGGTGAACATGGAAATTGCTATATGATTATATAAAGTAAGTTTACTAGGCTTGCTAATAATTTGAATCATCCAAGCAAATTTTTATTGGCCTGGAACCTGAGAGGTTTCAATTAATAAGCTAAATAGATTAGAAATTGGATAACAAATGGATTTAGCTGCAAAAAAAAAAGAGCTGATTCCATATTACTGTCTGCTTCTCTAGCTTTATGGGTATTAGAAAGTTTACTTAGTAGAAGCACCCACTCTTGATATATCACATCATATTCTTGAATACTCCCAGTACACAGTATCTGTAAATGTGGATAACCAAGGAACATGACAGACATGCTGGCGGTAAAGTGTATGACAGAAAAGTGAGCCATTTTGTCATGATCTGCAGCTGTCATTTAGTTGAATATATAACATCAATATTCGGTACATGTTTGAGTCCATTTAATTCCACATTTTTGCAGACATTTTGCTCAGTAAATAGCATTCATGTTCTGCTCTAGGTTATTCTCATAACAGTTTGCTTTAGTATTCCTCACAAGTGTTTTGGCCAGGTGCCTGACGTTCCTATAATAAATCAAATCAGAAATTACACCAGTAGCCATAGTCATTTTCCACAAAATTAGTGGAATCCAATCACACTATGTCGAGAGTCCTGGACATCAGAAGGGATGACTTTATAAATATGGGTGAATGCCTCAGGAATGACATGGCAGGGGAAGAGGACCTGGAGGGGGTGTAGGAAAAGTGAGCCAAGCTAAAAGAGGTCATAATTAAGGCAACAAACCTATATGTCAAGCAGGTAGGAAAAAGTAAAAGAAAGAGGAGACTGCTATGGTTCTCAAAAGAGGTAGCGGAAAAGGTAAAAGCTAAAAAAAAATAGCATTCAGAAGGTATACGTGCATCCAGAGGGAGGAGGACAGGGAAGTGTATCTGGTAAAACAAAAGGAGGTAGACAAAGCTGTAAGGAGTGCTAAAGTGTTAACTCAGGAAAGCAGAGCTCATGGAGTATCAAAAAGAGACAACACATTTTTCAGTTATGTTAGCAAGATAATGAAGACAAAGGGTGGGATTGTACAGCTAAAGAGGAGGGTGACTGTACAGAGGGAGATCAAGAAAAGGCAAACTTCTTTAAACAATACTTCTGTTCAGTATTAACAGTAGAAGGAGAGAGGGAAGGACTTCAAAAAGACTCCAGGAACTTTAAAAGGAGGGAAGCAGACACCAGCCTTGTTTTCAATGAGGACGTCTGGAAAGCACTCGCTAATGTGATGGTAGACAAAGTTATGGGGCCAGATGGGGTGCATCCAAGGGTGCTGAGGGAGCTCAGGGAAGTACTGGCTGCACCTCTGACAAACCTATTTAACAGATCACTGGAGATTGGCATGGTCCCTGGTGACCAGAGAAGGCCAGAGGTAGTCCCGCTTCACAAAAGTGGTAGCAGGGAGGAGGTGGGCAATTATAGGTCTGCCAGCCTGACATTGGTGGTGGGTAAGTTAATGGAAAGACTACTAAAGGAAAGGATTGTTGAATATCATGTATCCAACAGATTACAGGACCCAAGGTAGAACGGTTTCACTGGGGGATGGTCATGCCAAATAAATCTGATAGATATCTTTGAGTAAGAGACCAAGGAATTGGATCAGGGAGGGGCAGTGGAAGTGGCCTACCTGGATTTCAGCAAAGCTTTCAACACCATTCCAAGTAGGAGACTTGTAAGCAAACTGAGTAACTTCAGGGTGGGTAATTAAGTGGTAATCTGGGTAAGAAACTGGTTATCAGATAGGACACACAGGATAGTGGTAAATGGAGTTCTGTCTGAGGAAGGAAGATGACCAGTGGGGTACCTCAGGGATCAGTGCTGGGACAGGCACTCTTCAATGACATTTAAGTGACATAGTGGAGGAACTGGAAGGAAAGGTCTGCCACTTTGCAGATGACACCATGATCTGCAACAGAATGGACAATCCTGTTAGGGATGGAAAGAATGGGCAGGAATCTGAAAAGACTGGAAAAGTGGGCAAGGGAATGACTGTTGGGTGGAATGCAAAAAAAGTGCAAAATAAGGCACCCTGGCCTTAGAAACTTGGGAGCTGAGTACAAAATGTGTGGAGTAATATTGACAAAGACTAAGCAGAAGGAAACTTGGGGTAATCATATTGGATGACATAAAGGTGATCAGGCAGTGTGACAAGGCACTCGAAATGACTAGTAGGATTCTGGACTTATAAGAGGGGGTACCACCAGTAGGATGAGAGAGGTGGTGTTGCCTCTGTATAGATAACTGGCATGACATCACATTGAGTACTGTCCATTTCTGTACACCACATCCCAGGAAGAACATAAACAGAGCAGAAGTGGTATACAGAAGGGCAACTAAAATGGAGCAGGGTCTGCATCAAAAGCCCTAGGAGGAAAGGTTAAAAGAGCTAAACATGTGCACCTGGAGGAGAAGAGGGAGTGATGGTGGGATGGATATGATAGATACCTTTAAATACCTAACAGGGACTAATAAGGTACAGGAGGGGAGGGTAAACTGTGAAGTGGGCGCATGAGGAAGGGCACTGTCCGTAATGGAGACACCTTCCTGGCACAATCCCTCATGACAATGGGAGGGTACGGTGACCGGATGAGGGGTTGGACAAACTGGGCAACAGTATGTCGCTATGTGTATGCACTCATGGGAGGAGCGAGCACAGTGAGCGTGGGCTGGGAGGGGGAAGGGAGGAGGGGCTGTAGGGGATGGCACTGTGGTGGATGGCCAAGCTGCATCGTGGCATCAGGGGTTAGCTAGTGGTTGGGGTGGGTGAGGTACCGGGTTTGGGACTGAACACTGGTGCATTTGTATTGTGCCTGGCCTGAACCTTTATTTATTTTAATGCTTTCACCCTTCCTGACATGCACCACCCCGGAGTTGAGAATCCTTTAGTAGGGAGGTGCGGGGGTGGTGTGAGAGAGCGCAGCCCCTCGACTGAAAGCATTAAAAAAATCTCCTGGTGCCATTGTCCTGTGCTCTGGGGTTGTCAGAGTGCTGAAAAGCTTTTCGGCACTCTGACTGTGTGATAATGGTGATCACCTTTAGGCATTTGCCGTTATCACATAGACTCTGAGGGGAGTATATTTCAGAGAAAAAGGTGCTCTAGTACAAGGTGGCATGCTATGAAGCTGGAGTTGGGCAAATTCAGGAGGAATGTGAGGAAGTACTTCTTCACAAAAAGGGTGGCGGATCCCTGGAACAGACTTCCAGAGGAGGTAGTGGTGGTGAAAACAGTGGTGGGGTTCAAAAATGCCTAGGACAGAAATAGAGGAATTGTATGCATAAGGAAGGGAAGGGAAGAGGTACTATAGTGCCATAGGTTAAGTCAGGTCTGCAGCAAAAAATGAAAGTTAAAAAAATTATAAAATGGGCTGAGTGGACCCAGCAGCCCTTATCTGCTATCACATTCTATGTTTCTATGTTTCTAGTTCAATCAGGGTTGCATCTGTCCAAGGACAGTAATATCCTTGGCTCCAATTTTGTGGAATGACAATTAGGCATTAGAAATCCTAACATATTCAGTGCTGAAGTCCTCAGTAGCAGAATGCACACCCAAAATCACATTCAAACATTCTCAGTAATTAAACAAGCCCTCACTAAGTTATCAAAACTAAACCTATGGTAGAACCAATACTGTAGAAATAGATATATTCTTTGCATAAAATTGCATTAATGCAACATTTAGGGTTCAGGCTATAGTGAAAAAGTAGGAAATGTGGTTTTATGGTTTTCACCCCTAAAACCTCATTACAACCCTAAAACAAATTGGGTGCAGTCTTCCTAAGGGTTGTCAAACCAAAAACTCACCCCATTAAATGTGTATGTTTCTGGAATGTAATGAATGTGGTGATCTTTGGGGTTGACAACCCCAGGATGACCATGCCTGATTTATTTTCATGGGTGGTGGTGGGGGTGGTTAGGGTTGGAAACCTTAAAAACTACACTTTATACTTTTGCTTAGCCTGAGCCCTAAATGTTGCATTAACACAGTTTTTGCAAAAGTTCCTTACTTTTTCAGATAGTATAATCGTCTTTACTTGCCTGTGTGGGCCTGGGCTCCCATTCCTCCATAGATGCATATAGTGGCTCAGATATTCAAAGGTTGCACATGGTGCAACAGTGTTACACCATGCACAGCCACTGATGCTCCCAGTGCTTGATATTCAAAGGAAAAGTCGCGGCACAAATCCCGATCGCGGGCACATCAATAATGTCGCAGGCACAGGTGGGGATGGGCCATGCATACTCTGCACAGCCCGATATTCAGCCGGGATGTGCAGAGCCATGCATGTGCAACCCTACCTGCACCAGCACAAAGTTGATCCAAAATAAAAGGAACAGCAGTGGCCACCCACAGGTGAGCTGCCGCGTTGCAGGCGCAACACGGCAGCTGCCACCTGTGGGTGGCCACTCAGCTCCGGCTGCACCTGGCAGTGACCGCTGCCCGCCCAATTGTGTGCTAAGTAATAAAATCAGATCCCAAAATCCTGGGAGCCCAGTGGACCTGCCCGCCCTGTTCGCGGGCTAAGTAATAAAATCAGATCCCCGAAATCCCTGGTGGTCCAGTGGACCTGCCTGCCTAATCATGGGCTAAGTAATATAATCAGATCCCTGAAATCCCTGGTGGTCCAGTGGACTGCTGTCTGCCCGATCGTGGGCATTTGTATTAAAAAAAAGTAATACTACCAATATCCCTGGTGGTCCAGTGGACCGCTGACTGCCCGAATGCGGGCATTTGTATTAAAAAAAAGTAATACTACCAATCTCCCTGGTGGTCTAGGTACCCCTCCCCACCCACCCACTGAGCCCCGCCCCACTCCCCTCGGTCAGCTGGCGGGCGGCAGCACCCCACCGCCTTCCATCCTGCGCCCCACCCCAACACCGTCAGTCGGGGCTATAAGCCCATTGGTCCACAGCGTGAGCCAATGAGCATGCAGACCTATACCCGTACTACACATTCCAGATATGTGAATGAATCATTCACATATCTGGAATATAACTAATCTGTCTGTGATCGAGCAGATCAGCGGTCCACTGGACCACCAGGGATATTGGTAGTATTACTATTTTTAATACTAATGCCCACGACAAGCAGACAGCGAACCACTGACCACCAGGATACTGGAAGTTATTTATTTATTTATGCAAATGCCCCGATCGGCGGTAGACAGTGGTCCACTGACCACCAGGATATTGGACATAGTTTCTATTTTTTCATACAACTCCCCATGATAGGGCTGTGGAGCACATTGCTGGCTGCAGGGGCATCGGTCCCGACGGCTGCTGCCTGGCAGGGCACCAGGGTCATCGGGGATTGGCGCACCTGCATGCAAATGGGCCATAATGACATGCAAATGGCCCCATGTGTGCTTGCATACATTATAGCCCCATTTGCATGTCAAGTTTTAAATATCACTGTTGCTGTGCATGGCGCAATGGAACTTCGCTGGCGCATCCCATGCTCCACTCTGGCCATGCGCTAGCACAGTGCCACTGCGCCATGCACACTGCAGGTGGCAGGGTGTGATATTCAATGCTGCTGAGCCATGGCACAGCTCTGTTGAATATCATCCAGTCCACACCCCTGTGCAGCCAAGTTGAGCTGTGCCCAAGCTTGCGCCACAGCCTGGCGCAGTTTGAATATCTGGACCTCTGTATGTATGTTGCTGTGGAAGTGCAGGCTGTCTGGGCCCTGTGAATGCATTTATCAAGACCATAACCAAATTATCACCTTGTCACCATTGCCTTTTATTACCCCACCTCATGAACCCAGTAATGAAAAGTTTCAAATCCCCAAAATGTTATTCTGCAAAACAGCAATGTCATTCTACACCTCACATGTGAAAACAGAGTTTGGCCAGGATTTGAAAAATTACAACTGTCACATTCATGAGGTGGTGTAAAAAAATGGCTATGTTTAAAATTTGGGGTCAAAATATTTAACATTACTGAAGTTACAAGGAAGCACACCAAAATTTCAATGGATGCACATAACCTTGACATTTTACATATTCTGAGCCTGAATTTTCAACATAGCCTTCTTATGACCCCACCTCAGGAATAAGGATGATGATTATTTTCAAATCCTGCCCCAAAGGAGATTTTCAAGCAACAGAGAAATCACTTTTAGGCTGAATTTTCACCACCATTGTTCATGAGGTGGAGTCCCAAAAGGGACCTGTTGAAAATTTGGGCTCAAAATATGCACAGAATGGCAAAGTTATCCATCAAAGTTCAAATCCCCAGTGAAATACATTGCACCCCTTAGTTTCTCATACTGCAGTTGGTGGTTCCAGCAGCAAGATGTATCTTGCCCAGGGACCTGTTAAGGTGAGTGATGGTGTGTAGACAAATATGGGAAGGTGTGTGCAGTGGTGGGTGCTCACTGGGATGGGGGATGGATAAGTGAGGGACTGTTTTCTTTTTTACTGGTTTAAAAAAAAGACATTGAGGGATGGTGTCCTTTGTTTTAGATGCGGATGAAGATCGGGGGGGTGCCACTAGACACCAGGGAAACATAAACAAAATATGTAGACAGTGATCAGAGGGGTAGGAGGTGGCATTAGACACCAGGGAATCCTTAACAAATATGGGGACAGCTACTAAATACAGTACCAGGGAAAGTTTGCTGCAATATGGGGATGGTGATTGGAGGGTGGAGGGTGCCACTAGACACCAGGGAAAGGTAAGTTAAATATGGTGATGGGAATCAGAATGTGGGGTGTGCTACTATACACAAGGAAAACCATAACAAATATGGGGACGGTGATTTGAGTGGTGGAGGGTGTTACAAAAAAGGTTACTGCAATACAGAGATAGCAATCAGATGGTGGGGGTTGCCACTAGATACTAGAAAGAAACCCTAACAAATACAGAGACAGTGACTGAAGGGGTGGGTGGTGTCACTAGACATCAAGGAAACCTTAACAAATATGGGGACAGTGATCGGAGGGGTGAGGGTGCTACTAGACATCAGGGAAACATTTATTAAATACAGGGATGGTGATTGGAGGGTGGGGGTGCCACTAGACACCAGGTAAACATTAACAAAATATGGTAATGGCAATTGGTGGGTGGGTGTGCCACTGGACACCAGGAATAATTACTGTATATCTTTTGCATAAGAGGGGTCCTTTTCATATGACTGAATTATTTTTTTGTAAGGTCATACAAAAAATGTGGAAGCAAGTCATGAAAAAGGATATAAAAATAAAAAACACATCTGAGGTCATTTTACAACAGTTAGGTACAGAATCCACAAAGGGATCCCAGTGACCAAGATACATATGTTGGTCTCTCTACAATTCTATTTTGTGGGTTTCATATTATTTTTTGTTTTCAAAAAATGGAAAAGAAGATGGTGGCAAACAAAAAGATTTTTCCCTCATGAAAAAGGATTGTCCCGTTACAAAAAAGGATTCCTTTTTCATTTCAGACAGCTATCTTGAAGTGCTTACTGAGCATGCTCAGAACCAAATAAAAAAAAAAATAATAACTACAGAATGGAATAGTAGTTTTTCACAAAACCAGCAACAGGCTGTACTGTGGGGCATGCCCTTTCTACCCTGCAATTTTCAGACCAAAATTTAGAACAGTCTGGGCACAATTTATTTATTTATTTAGTGATTTGGAAAAAACCTTTGAGCATACGCTCTTTTACAAAGGTTCCATGTCATAGATTGCAAAACAAAGTACAGTAGGAGAAAGCAAAGGGTCATTACAATGAATGATACAGCCTGGATTCAGAACTTACAGAATAATTCAAAACATAGGTACAAGTTAAATAACAAGACAAAACACTTCATGAGGGTGGGGGGGATAAGCAGCCACAAAGTGCCTTGTCAGTAGTGCAGATGGTCAGGCATAGCTGGCAGAGGGGTGAAGAAGGGGTGTATGAGAGAGAGAGGTAAGTACTGCAGTGGAGGCAAGAGGGTGGGGAAGAAGGACGATAATGTAAGGAGAAATGGTGGAGTGAGGAGGTTAAGCAGAGAGGACATGCTAGAGTAAAATGGTGTGGTGTGAGGGGGCATGGTCAGGCAGCCAGCATTAGTAGTGACTGTTTGGGAAACTCACAGGACTGTGAGTTGGGGGAGGGGGGGTGGAAGGTGCCTAAGGAGCATGATGCAAACTGATTACTCGGGTAAGTCATGCAAAGGGACAGAGGAAGGGTACCTGAGGCCTGCCTAGTGCTCGCTCGGGGGCAGAGAGAGCAGGTTAGCTGGACTCAGGAGCAACTACACTTAGAGGGTGTTATTAGGTGCTGTTTGAGTCAGTTTGAATTGTGTGCCAGACAATTGGTGGCCAAGAGATTCCCATGAAGTTCATTCATCCATACAGGGGCCTGGTAAGCAAATGCACGTTGCCCGAGTGAGGTATGACAGAAGGGGGTTCACCAAGGCCCCTCTAGTCCTCCCTCTGGTGACCTGTAATGAGTTGGCCATCGTGATCAAGTTGCCTACACAAGGTGGCATTTTACCCAATGGAGCCTTCTTACGTAGGATACAAGTCTGGAATTTGACCCTGTTTCTTAATGATAGTCAATTTGCACATTCATACAGAGTACAGGTGTGAGTGCCATGCTCAGCATCCAGGGTGAGTCTGCAGGCTTTGTTGAGCACAGTCTGAACCCTCTTGAGCGCTGTAGCCATTGCCACCCCATAGACCACTAGTCCATAGTCAAGAGTAGATATAATTGAGCTGTGGACTGAGAGGTGGAGGGCCCCCAGAGAGAGAGGTATTGCCTGTGCCTGTACAGGACACCAATCTTGCTATTGACTGTCTTGACCAGAGAGTCAATATGTTGTGGAAACATGAGGGTAAACATAGAAACATAGAAACATATACTTTGATGGCAGATAAAGACCACTTGGCCCACCCAGTCTGACCATTTCCCTTCCTATTGGATAACCTGCAGATTTTAGTCAACCAACAGCCTACTTCCTGCAACCCCCCACTACAATTGCCTTATGTCTGTCCCATGCATGTTTGAATTCCCCCACTGTTTTAGACCCAACAACCTCCCCGGGAAGGTGGTTCCATGCATCCACCACTCTCTCCGCAAAAAAAAAAATTCCTCACATTACCCCTGAGCCATCCCCCTTCTATCTTTAAATTGTGTCCCTTTGTTCTTATACATCTCTTTTTCTGAAAGATGCTACCCTTCTGGACTTTGTTGATTCCCTTGAGGTACTTGAAAGTTTCTACCATGCCCCCCCGTCCCTCCTTTCATCAAGGGTATACATATTACGCTCTCTCAGTCTGTCTTCATATGGTTTCTGATGCAGACCCTGCACCATTTTAGTTGCCCTCCTCTGGACTGCTTCCATCCTGTCTATGTCCTTGCATAGATGGGGTCTCCAAAACTGCACACAGTATTCCAGATGGGGTCTCACCAACTGTCTGTACAGAGGGATAACCACTTCCCTTTTTCTACTTGTGATGCCCCTTCCTATGCATCCCAGTATCCCCCTAGCTCTCCTTACTGACTTCTCACTATGTTTACCCACCTTTAGGTCATCTGATATGACTACCCCCAAGTCCCTTTCCATTTTTGTTGTTGTTAGTACCTCCCCTGCTATTGTGTACTCTTCTCCTGGGTTTTTGTTTCCCAGGTGCATTACTTTGCACTTCTTTGCATTCAATCTAAGTTGCCATATGTCTGACCATTCCTCCAACCTTGCCAAGTCCCTTCTCATCCTTTCTACCCCCCTTGTGTATCAACTCTGTTACAGATCTTTGTTTCATCTGCAAAGAGGCATACCTTTTCCTCCAGACCCTCTGCAATGTCACCTATAAAGATGTTAAAGAGGACTGGATCCAGTACTGAGCCCTGAGGTACTCCACTAGTAACCCCCCTTTCTTCGGAATGTGTTCCATTTACTATTACCATCTGTGTCCTGTTGTGCAGCCAGTTTGCTACCCAGGCTACCACCATGGAACCCACTCCCAGGTTGGCTAGCTTAATTATTAGTCTTTTGTGTGGGACTATGTCAAATGCCTTCCTAAAGTCCAGGTAGGCCATATCCACAGCCCCTCCCTGGTTTATTACATTGGTCACCCAGTCAAAGAAATCAATTAGATTCATCTGACATGACCTTCCTGCTGTAAATCTTGCTGCTTTGGGTCCTGTGCCCCGCTGGCCTCTAGGTACTCAACAATTTTTTCTTTCAGAAGTGATTCCATCGTTTTCCTTACCACTGAGGTCAAACTTACAGGTTTGTAGTTTCCTGCTTCTGCCTTGCTCCCACTTTTGTACCATCTATTATGACCCCCAGATACTTGAACAAGTGAACTTGTTCCAGCGGCTCACTTCATGAGTTGGAGATGATGAGGGGGTCCTGACAAAAAAAAAAAACAAGCATTTGTCAATGCTGAATTTTGGCTTTCTGGCATTGGCATTGGTAGTGCAGAAGTTAAAGAGATTCATAATAGGAATGGTAGTGAAGTATTGAACTGATGCCAACTCTGCCCCCACCCTGCAGAGACTGACAAGCATTGGCAGTGTGTCTTGGGGGTCATCAGCCATAACCCTCATGCCATTTCACCTCACCCTACACTGCAGACACTGACAGGTGTTGCAGTGCCTTGGGGTCTTCGGGACTTAAACTCTCCCCATTCCATAAGGAAATATGCTGAGATGGGTGTGGTATGGGAGACAGGGTGAACATTGAGGCTGAAGACCCCAGGCACAGCTCAATGCCTGTCACTGGCTGCAGGGTGGGGGTAGAATGGTGTGAGCATTACGGCCAATGATCCCAAGTCACACCCCTGATGCCTGTCAATCTCTACAGAGTAGGGCATTATGGTTGGAAATCATAAAGCCCTGGCTGTTTGTTGGTATTTTTGCTCCAATTTTTCAAAATGGGATTTTTTTGACCCCCACCTCATAAGCAGTGGCACTATTATTTCGTTACTCAATCCCAAAAGGTGATTTTGCACAAAAACTGCACCATTTGATGCCACAGGTGTGAAAACACATTTCTGGTAGGATGTGGAAAATGACAGCTGTACTGTTCATGATGTGGTGTGAAAAAATTGCTATGTTTAAAATCTGGAGTAAAAATATGAAAAATTGGTCAAGTTACAAACTTGTGTAGAAATGCACACCTGTACATCAATCATTTTGGGAATTATTTCTCGAATTTTAACATGCACATTTTGAACCTCTCCTCATGAATAGTTGCTGTGATTTTGTTAATCTGTCTAGAAAGCTGATTTCCCACAGTGACCGTGCCATTCTGTGCCACAGGTATAAAACTCATTTCAGGAAGGATGTGAAAAATGTCAGCTATACTGTTCATAAGGAGGTGTGAAAAAATGTCAATGTTAAAAATCTGGGGAGAAAATATTAAAAATTGGAGAAGTTATGAGTGTGCGTGGAAACAGTGCAATGCACACTTGTAAAGCAGTAATTTTTTGGAATTTTTTCACCTCCCCTCATGAACAGTGGCACTGTCATTTCTTTAATCAGTCCCAAAAGGTGATTCCATACAGCAACAGTGAAATCACCTTTCAGGACCGAGAACCTAAATGTCAGTGACATGTTCACAAGGTAGGGTCCCAATAACCCCGTGTTGAAAATTTGGGCCAAAATTCAAAAAAATGGCTGATATATCAACCTAAGTAGAAACCCCCCATTGCCTCCCATTATAAAGCTTACCATCATTTCTTCAGTTCGCAGTTCAGCTTTGAAGAGTGCAGATGTGTCCCAGTTCAAAGAAGATCATGGCTCCCTACCTACAGAGGGTAAATATGGGTAGATAGATAGATATTGTATTTATATAGCACCCATCTCCAGAGACTCTGGGTGCTGTACAATATGACATATATAACATATACCATACAATAATACAGATACAAATAATACAAATTTAAAACTAACTACAACAATATACAAAATATATATAAAAATAACAGCTTAACTAAACATCTCACAATATACTATTTTTATAAAACCCCTTCAATTAAAAGCTTGATTTAATAGGTATGATTTGAGGCCCTTCTTAAAGGCTTCCAACGTGGGAGCCTCCCTCAGATAACCAGGCAAGGAATTCCACAGGGTAGGCACAGCTGCTGCAAATGCCCGATCACCAGATTGCCACAGCCTGACCTGGGGAACTCCAAGGAGGCCACCCCTGGCAGAACGGAGAGCCCAGGCTGGGCGGTACAGCACAAGGTGCTCCTGCAGATAGACTGAGCCCCTCTTGTGCAGGGATTTATAGGTTAACAGCCCTATCTTGAAGACAGCCCTCCACCAAACTGGCAGCCAGTGCAGTTCACGGAGTGCCGGGGTGATATGTTCACATCTTTTCACTCCCAGCAAATAATCTTGCTACCGCATTCTGAACCAGCTGCAGTCTGTGGAGGTTGCCTCCAGATATCCCTAGGTACAGCACATTGCAGTAATCTAACCTGGAAGTGACAAAAGCATGCACCAGTGTGGGCAGGTCATCAGGCGGGATCAGGGCTCAAATCCAGGCAAAATTCCTGAGATGGTAAAACCGGGTTCACACCATAGCCGACACCTATGCTTTACGTGTCAGGTCACCATCTGGGATTACTCCCAAATTCTTCACCTGCCAAGAGAGTAAGGGTAAGCGGGGTGTGGGAGGTGGGTATGCAGAGGGATGGTGGGGAAGGGGAGGGGATGAGTGAGGCAACGGTGGACCATTTCCTTGTTTGCAGGAAAAAAGATTGCAAGGGAAGGTTTCTTCATTTACAGGTTACAAAAAAACATAGGCACACTAGGTAGGGCTCCCAGTGTGCCACAGTTCTGGGGGGTGCTGACACAGGATTGGTCACCTTAATGTCAGCAAGGCATATAGACGGTTGGGGGACATGCATCTGACACCAGGAGTGGACATCCCAGTGTCGGAAAGAAAATGTGAAACTGTTCAACCAGGAAAGACACACTAAGAGGGGGATGCTGACACAGGGATTGGGCATCCTGATGTCAGCTTTTTGGGAGTGTGTGTGGTCGGCGGCAGAAGCCAACACATTACAGTGTGCCTCTTAATGTGGGGGGGGGGCATGTCAACATGTGGAATGGGAACCCCAATGTCAACTTTCTGGGGATTGTGTGCCAGACAGCAGGAGCTGTCATATTTATTGAAATATTTCACCAGGAAAGGCATGTAATGGAAGCATGTCATCTGCTGCTGCAATGATGAGACTATCTCTCATTGCAGTGGCAGATTCATTTAAACTCTATGGCTCTCTCTGAAACTGCTGTCATTGGCAGCATTCTCATTGGTTGGCAGCTGAGGGATGCACCCAGTAAAGCATCCCTGCATTTGCCACAACACTGACACACCTCTGAAATATACTACTACCACAAGATGTTGCTTGCGCATGTGTGCAAAACAACATAAAACAGTAAAAAACATGCAGATCTGCATATCAGAACCACACATCTGACTGAAACAAAAGTTTGCAAGTCCAGAGATCTACCACTCGAGACCACACATGCAAAATGTCATGCAAATCTGTTGAACGCATGCAAAGATTTTAAAGAGCAACATTTGGGGTTTAACATTAAAGTGCCTACTCAACCCTAAATATTGCATCACTGTTATATATACATACATATATATATATATATATATATAGTGTGTGTGTGTGTGTGTGTGTGTGTGTGTGCGTGCGTGTATTCTTTGTAAAAAAACTGCATTAATGCAACATTTCGCATTAAAGCTACAGTGAAAAAAAGTAGACACATGTGGCTTTGGGTTTCCAACCTAAAGCCCACCTAACTACAACAATTTAGGGATACAGTCTTCCTTGGCATTGTCAACCTAAAGCTCACCCATTCTATATAGTCAGAAACATACACACCTAATATGGGTAAGCGTTAGGGTTCATAATGCCAGGGAAGACTGCACACCTGATTTGGAGGTAAGCTTTATTGCTGACAATGCCAAGGAATACTGCACTCCTGATTTGTTGTAGGGGTGGATGTGGGGCTTTCAGGTTGGAAAACCTAAAGTCAGATTTCCATACTTTTTTTGCTGTAGCTTCTACCCTAAATGTTGCATTAACACAAATTTTGCAATTCATTTCATTACTTTTTGAGATAGCATAGGCATATCTTTATTTGCCTGTAGGTATACAGGGCCCTTGGGGTCCTTGGCTCCCATCCATCCATACTTTTATACATAGTGTACATCCCTCCATAGATGCATATATGTATGTCACTGTGGGCCCTGAGCTTCCAATTGTAGGACAACAGCAAACATACTGTTGGCATCGCCTTCTCATCACCCCACCCCATGAACCTGGTAGTCCAAATCTTCAAATCCCTGCCAAAAAATCATTCTGTGCCACCGCAACTTGAATCCACATCAGAGGCCTGAAAAGACAATGTGACCAACATTTGGAAAATGACAGGTTCATGAAGTGGTGTAACAAAATGAATATGTTGAAAATTTGCTGTAAAAATATTTGAAATTACAAAGTTATGAGCCAGCGTAAGAAATGTCAACAGACGTGCATAACCTTGCCATTTTAAGATATTGTTACCTCACAGTTTCAAAATACCTTCTTATGACCCACTCCATGAACAAGGGTGGTGGAAATGTTCACATTTCCACCGAAGAGATTTCACTAACCAACACCAAAATTACCTTTGGGGGCAGATTTTGTAGTTCCACCAACATTGTTGAGGAGGTGGGTTGTCAAAGGCTATGTTGAAAATGTGGTGTTAAAACATGCAAAAATTCCAAAGTTGAAAACCCAGTTGAAATACATTGAACTACACTTACCTTATTTTCTCCTACAGCAAGCCACTTGTTGAGGTGGAGCCTGGATGTTCACCCTGGAACCTGCTAGGTAAAAGAGGTGTATGGGGGTGTGGTGTGGTGGTGCTTAGTGGGAGGTAGGGTGGGTGAGTTAGATTGGTGAGGGATGGCTCTTTGTTTTTTACAGGTTGAAAATAAATTACATCAAAGGGATGGCTTTCTGCTTTCAGGGACTAAAGGAAAGGGAGGATTTGGGGTTCCAATAGACACCAGGGAAAATTATGTTAAGAATGGGAATAGTGATGGAGGGCAGGGGGTGCCTCTAGACACCAGGGAAATCATGGCAACAATGGGGACAGTGATCAGAGAGCAGGGGGTGCAACTGGACACCAGGGAAAATTATGTTAAGAATGGAGATGGTGATCGGGGGGTGCAACTAGACACTGGGGTAATCATGGCAACAATGGGGACAGCAATCAAAGGGTAAGAGGTGCCACTAGACACTAGAGAACATTAGTAGAACTGGGACAGTGATCAGAGGGCATGGGGTGCTAGAACACACCATACAATAATAATATTAGTAACAGGAATGGTGATTGGAGGGCGAGGGGTGCCACTAGACACCAAGGAAATCATGGTAACAATGGGGATAGTGATCAGAGGGCTGGGGGTGCCGTTTGACACCAGGGATCATTAATAGAATGGGAATGGCAATCGGGGGTGGGGGAGTTCCACAACACACCATACAATAAGAATACTAACAAAAAGGATGGTGATCAAAGGGTGGGGGTGCCACTAGTCACCAGGGAAACCATTAAATCATTATATGGGGGCTGTGATGGGAGGTTAGGAGGTGCCCTAGACACCAGAGAAAACACTAAATAAGTACTGGGATGGCAATCAGAGGGCAGGGGGTACCACTAGACACCAGGAAAATTATTTTCTGTTTACAAGAAAGGATGACTCGTGATACAAAAAAAGAAATCTTTTTCATATCATGAATCATGAAAAAAGATTTCTAATCTTAAAAAAAACAACAACACTGGAAGGTCATTTCTGCACCAGTTGTGCAGGATGCTGCTAAAAGGGTCTCAATAAGCAATGTACATGTGCTGGTAGTTGGCCACAAAGCCATGTTTGTCTCTTTACAAATTTGGATGTTTAGGAAAAAACAGAAAGCAAGATGTCAGCGAAATGAAAAAGGATTTTCCTCTCATGAAAAAGGATGACATAAAAACAAAAGAAGATTCTTTTTTTGTATCATACAGCTTTCTTGAGGTGCCTACTGAGCATGCTCAGAACCAATTAATGAAAATGTTAGAATGAAATAACTTTTGAACAAATTAATGTTTTCTCACCAAACCAGGAAAAGGAGCATCTGTGGCCAGACCCTTCTACCCTCAAAATTTCAGGCCAAATTTCCAAACTGTGTGGTCGCTACAGGTGTCAGGTGAAAACCTATTATAACCAGTGGGAAAAAAAACTGCTTGAAGTTTACTTTTTGCCCCAAAATAGATATCCCCACCTGTGGGTCCATGCAAGGAGTGGGGAATGGGGTGTTATGTTTGGAAACCCTAATGCCGAATTTCCCAACTTTTGTCACTTTGATCCTAACTGGTGCAATTTATTTCCTTACTTTTTGAGATTGTATAATAGTATCCTTGTTTTATGGTGGGACCCTGCACTCCCATCCCTCCATTGAGATAGTATAACTATATCCTTATTTGACCCAAATTTCCAACATAGCCTTCTTATGACCTCACTGCTTGTATCCAGTACAGAATATATTCAAATCCCCACCAAAACATCATTCTGTGCCACAAGTGCAAAGAATGTGTGTTGTTTTGGAGTATATGTACTAAAATATGTATTTTTTGTATTGCTTAAATTTGGAGAGAAATAACACTGCGGCCTGAGGCAGTGGCTTAGCCATGAAACATAGCCTTGAAAGTGTTTTGGCATGAATAAAAATAATTATTCTCTGAAGAGATTTTGTTGTGGAGTTCATCCTTTATATACTTTTGGAACTATTTTCTGTCACTTACAGGATGACCCAAAAAGTTATGGACTTTGAGTTCTTTTAGATCGGGGCATCCTGAATTTAACATAAAATCGAAGTTAAAACCCACATTGAAATACATAGGACCGCATTTACCTTAGTTCAGATTGCAGTCGCTGGTTTCAGCAGCAAGATGTGTCTTTGAGGCGGTGGAGTGGGCCTTGAACTTTGGACCTCAGGAGGTGAGTGAGCGTGAGTGGGATGTCAGAGGGTATGGGAGGGTGGTCAACAGTGGGAGGTAGGGTGCAGGTGCAGGGGTGATCGTAGATGGACTTTTTTACAGGAAAAAACAAGCAAAAGACAATGAGAGATAATTTTCTCCTTTACAAGATAAAATAAAAATAAAGGACCATTATGGTGGTGGGGTGGATGATGCCACTGCCACCAATGATTACTGGGGCATGGAAGGGTGGGGGGGTGCCACTGGACACCAGTGCTTCATTTTAAAAGATGTAAGTGTCAGAATGCCAGTAAAACAGTGATTTTATTTTTGATTTTAAAAACAAAAATATAGGAATTGAAGGTGGCAGGAGTGCCTCTAGATACCAGGGCTAAGAGGGACAAAAATACATTTATTTGGGACCAAATGATCTCCCAACACTTCAGCAACACTTTTTCCTGAAGAAGATGGCGAATAACAATCCTTGCTCACGTCTCCTTTCCTTCTCCACCACCCTGATTTGTCAATTGACTGGTGGATAACGATTCCCTGTCTGGCCAGCTGATCAGCAAATTTTCGCAACCAGATGACCAGACAGAAATCCTTGTTCGCCAGCTGAATTCCTTGTCTGCCACCCAGATTCATCACTGATGGACAAGGATCCCTGTCTGGCCATCTGGTCATAACAATTTTCAATCAGATGTCCAAACCAGGAATCCTTGTATGCCAGCTGATTTCCTTGTCTGCCAATGACAAATCAGAATGGTGAACAGGGAATTTAGCAAGTGACAAAGAAGAAAAAAATGTCTCTGAGGGCACACAGATGCCAGAAAGCAAACAACACAGCTCATTGTCTCTTGATGAGCAGAAACCACACTTTGATGTGTAAGAAAAACATCCCTGGGCAGAGTTATGACACTTTTTTTCAGGGGTGATGAAAAAAAAAGATGGCATCTGATATACAAGGAATAGTTTCTGGGGAGCCAGGATTGACAACTGGTGAACCAGTATTGGTCCCTGATGAACCAGGATCCTGGTTTGTACTGTGCAACTATCCTAAAAAAATAAAAATCACATTGAAAATATTGGGACCTTAAAAATGCTATGTCATTTAAAAGGATTTATATGTTTTCACCAAATAAATGCTGATCTGTTTCATGACCAAAGCTCTTTCTACCATACAAATTTCAGACCACAATTCATCACCATCTCTGCACAGTGTGACAAGAAAAAACTGCAGAAAGTGGCAAATGTTGGGTTTTTTCACTATCAGGATCTCAGAATCAGCAAATCTGACCAGGATAAAACTTGGCACTTTGAGTGATCTACTCCAGGAGACCGTGAGATGCAAAATTTCGAGCAAATCTGTTAAATGGTTGCAAAGTCATTAAAGGGCAAAATTTCAGGTTTAACATAGAAACTTTGCTCAACCCAAACTATTCAGGCTCTGCTGTGCCATTTATATATATATATATATATATATATATATATATATATTTATATACATATAGTTATGGTTGAGAGACATTTTAAGATTAAAGGTCAAACTTTGCACCTTAATAACTTTGCCACCGTTAAATAGATTTGCCTGAAATTAGTATGTGTGATTGACATGCTAGATCTTGGGATCTGCCAAGTTCTGTACCAGTCAGATATACAGCTGTGGAGATATTAAGCACCAATGAAATGTGCATTTATGCTTTTTTGTGAATTCTTTGCTCTCACCTACAGGTCACACGGTTTATGCAACTGGTCGTAAAACTTCAGGGAACATGTGGCCAGGGTTCCCAATGTGCCTTTTGAAGATTTTGTGAAAAAATATTAAACGGTTCAAAAGTTATTCAAAAAACAATTTCCCATTAAAAGTCAATGGGAAAAGTTAACAAAAAGTGTGAAAGTGTCGAACAAGCCGTTTTTAGTGTCACAAATGACCCCAGTAGTGTCGTGAGTCAGCCATTTTTTTTAAGTTAGTAATCACAGAAATGCTTGGCATTTAAATTTGGGACCCTCTAGGGACACAATTCTTTTGTGTTCACCTAATTGGACCCTGAGGATGCTAGCCATGTCTTTATTTTGGTGTTAAACACCCAGAAATATGTTTTTCAAATTTCTGAAAAAAGTAGTGTCGCAAAGTAGTGTCGAACTGACAAAAGTTTTTCAAAATTTGTGAAAGGTGTCACAAAACACGACACTACTTCGCCAGACTATGGTCAAAATGACTGGACTTATTTGTCACCCTGCTGCTAAAGAACCATTTGGTCTTTTGGGGTGAAATTTGGAGAAAGGACAGCCAACATGTCACAGATGTGCCTTTTGGTGGTTAGGTGAAAAAATATTGCATGGCTCCAAAGCTACAATATTCCGAAGTTGACATTTTTTCCCATAGACTAACATGATGGCATACGCCGCACCTTTTGGGGCTCGTATCTCAAAAATTATGCGAGATACAGATTTTTTGTTATGAGCTACATAGCCTATGGGCTATGTAATATAAACCTATGTAATACAAAATGGTAGCCAGGAAAATAATGATTTCTATGAAATTTACATTTTTTTCTGCGTAGTACGATTACTGAGATATTTGCAATTAAGCACTTCAGATGCCCATTTTCAGGTTCGATGGGCATTACAATGCACACATTCTTTGTACACACTGTGTTTCTCTGTGCACCTGTTTGGCAAAAACAGGGCATAGCTTTATTACTATTACACATACTGTTTGCATTTGCGTTTATGTAGCCATTTGCATTACTGTTCCATATGCGACATTGTGTATATTAATGGTACAGTTGTATGATTCCAGTAACATACTACTTAAGACAGGTAGGAGTTCCATGGCATCAGTCAGGATACCACCCCCAGAGCAGGCACTGCATCCTGAGTGGAGACTCACAGGAAAAGGAAACCAATGGGATCAATGGTAAACTGTGGATTGCTGCAACATGTAAATTGGAACACTTTGCTGTTGTATTTTGTCACCCTGCGAATTCCCCAGAGCAGGTAATGCATGCTGAGTAGAGACTCACAGGGGAAAAAGACGATAGATATAAATGGTTCAGCTCCATTATTTCAGTAACAGACTAGTAGGGATAGTTAGGAGTTGTGTAGCATCAGCCAGGTCATGCTGCCCAGCTACAGAACAGGTGCTGTATCCTGGGTAGTGTTTGATAGGAAAACAAAACCATGGACATCAACGGCACACTACTGTGGAGTTGTGTGGTGTCAGGCAGGCAATGTGCAACCTCAGTCATGGTAGTGTAGTCTGAGTGGATAGTGGTAGTGAAAGAAAAAAACATAGACATCAAGAGGACACCTCTGTGATTGTAGGGACACACAAGTTAGGACACTTAGGAGTTGCATGGTGTTTAGACAGGCTATTACAGCGTGTTGCTACTACTTCCTTGTCGCCTCCCCATTGGACATTCAGTATAGATGGATATAAATGGTTCAGGTCCATGATTGTAGAACACACAGTAGTTAGGATAGTCTGGAGTTGTACAGCATCAGGCAGGCAATGCCCATCCTTCTCCAGAGCAGGTACCAAACAAAGAATATGGATATTAATGGTACAGTTGCATGATTGCAGTAACATATTAGGATAGTTATGAGTTGCATGATATCACACAGGCGGATAGTTAGGAGTTGTATGATATCACACAGGCAATGCCTACCACCCTGGAGAGGGTACTGTATTTTGAGTGCAGACTGACAGGGAAACAATACCTATGGCTATAACTGGTACGGTTTCATGATTTCTGTAACGTACTACTTAGTTCAGTCAGGAGTTCCATTGCATCAGCCATGGAATGCCCGCCTTTCAGAACAGGCACTGTATCCTGAGTGTAGACTCACAGGCAAAGAAAGTCAATGGGGACAGTGGAACAGGAGTGTGCTTGCAGGAACACACAAGTTGGAACACTTTTCTGTTGCATTTTGTTAGCCAAGGAATGCCCGCCCTGGGAAGATAATGTGAGAAAAAAAATGATGAAATTCTGTGTTAGGGTAGAAAACCCCCCTTGGACCTTCCCAGCCCACCTAGCCCGGTCCTAACTCTCACCACATTCTCCTATACCTCTGCTTCTTTACACATATAGCATACTACTTAGGACAATTAGGAGTTCCATGGTGTCACCCAGGCAATGCTACCCTCCTAACAGGTACTACATCCTGAGTGGAGACTCACAGTAAAAGGAAGCCCATGGATGTCAATGGTACAACACTGTGATTGCAGGAACACAGAAGTTGGGACACTCTGGGGTTGTGTGTTGTAAACTAGGGGAATGAGCCCTCCTCTCATAGCAGGTACTGCATCCTGAGTGTAGACTAATACAATTAGAAAGAACATGGGATCAATGGTAAAACAGTGTGATTGCTGTAACACACAAGTTGGAACACTTTCGATTGCAGTGATACACAAGTTGGGACACCTTGGACAGGAAAACTAAACTATGTATATAAATGGTACAGTTGTGTGATTACAGTAACATACTACTTTAGAAATCTAGTAGTTCCATAGTGTCAGCCAGGGGATCCTCCCCAGAGTATGAACTGCATCTTGAGTGGAGATTCAAAGGAAAAGGAAATCCATGGGATCAATGGTAAAACAGTGTGATTGCTGGAACACATAAGTTGGAACACATTGGAGTTGTATTTTGTCACCTCGGGAATTCCCTCTCTCCCCGAACAACATGGACATCAACGGCACACTACTGTGGAGTTGTGTGGTATCAGCTAGGTACTGCACAACATCAGGCGAGTTAGTGCATCCTGAGTGGAGAGTGGCAGTGAAATAAAAAACATAGACATCAACAGGATACCTCTGTGATTGTAGGGACACACAAGTTAAGACGCTTAGGAGTTGGATGGTGTCAGACAGGAAATTACAGTGTGCCGTTACTACTTCCTCATCTCCCTCCCCCATTGGACATTCAGTACTGCGTCATAAGTGGAGAACCACATCAAGACTGAATCCATTCACACCAATGCTACACCTCCATGATTGTAGTTTTCACAAGTTAGACAGTTAAGAGTTGTATGTTGTTAGTCAGGGAATGACTGCACTGTCTATAATAGTAAAAGTTAATCAATTCACAATGATGGTATACCTGTGTGACTGCTGCTGTTGCACCAATACGGTTGGTATTTGGATTTACTCATCTAGTGAATGCTGGCTATGTTCCCTCCATCCCACCCCTACACTCAGAGCAGGAGATTAATGTTTTAACCTTTAGAGTCGGAAGAAGAAGAAAGACTAATATTTTTGTTTAGAAAAATATTTATGTAACAAAATTTTTTATTGAATTCTTTTTTTCACACAAAAACATAAAAATATTATTTGTCTTTTTGAAAGCATTATTTTTTTAACACTAAATTCGTCAACATTTCTATAATCATAAACAATGAAACGGATTATAATTTACAAAAAAACATTGCCAGGTTTACTGTGGTGAAGGAGTCAGCCCACCACAGGAAGTTGGATGTATGTAGAGGTGCAGCACAAGTGGAAGCTGTTCCAAAATATGATCAGTACTGGATGTCTGTGGAGGCACTTAGGGTTGTCCAGGGAGACTGCTTTACTGGTCTTCAGATGTGGCAGTGGTTGTCTCTGCGGTGCTGTCTGCGGGTGCATGAACCAGCTCCAGCAGAAGGCTGACTGTCCCCTGTTGTGCATGTAGTAGGGACAATATTTGTTGTTGTGCCACTTTCATTTGTTGTTGTCCTTGTTTCAGGCCAATTACTTCTGCAGTGAGGCTGCCAACCTTCTGTTCAAGCCGGTTCACACACGCACAGTGTGCTGAGCATGATGGAATTTCACTGATATCTGTGAACAGAGGATTACACATATTAACATGTTAGACTGCCAATTATTATCAACTGGTTCAATTCCTCATGTAATTATATATCAGTTCTAGGGCTATGCCTTGGTAACAGTTTGAGTAATGTCTTCAGTATGTAGCTAAATATTGCAATCAAATTAGTGAAGTAATGAATTATGTCACATTGTTATCTTGCTAGGAATGACCCTGTGCACCCCAGAACAGAAACTGCATGCTGAGTGTAGAGCCATTACAGAACGTAGGGTATGTACATCTATGCTTTAAGTCCTTGACTGAGTTATGCAGAAGTTGGTACAGTTAGAGTTGCATGCCATCAGACAGATGATGTTCGAACACCAGAGTAGGCACCGCATCCTTAGTGGTGATACACAGCTAAATTGAGGACATGTAGATCGATGGTATACTTGTGTAGTTGCAGATATACACAGGCTAGGATATTTATGAGTTGCATCATCTGAGCTGTACAATAGCCTGTGACACACATCATTCTACATACCAGGTGGAGCTTTCTGAGCATGGAGCCACACTAAGCAAAAGACAATGGACATCTGTGGTGTAGTCTGTTTCTTTCAGGCACACAAGTTAGGACAGTTAGGAGTGCATGGTGTTAGATGTGCAACAGTGTTTTGGCTCAGATAAGGCACTGCATCCTGATTATGGATCCACAAAAATGAAAGAAGATGAGCATAAATGGTGCTGTTACATGTAGCAGAAACACTGAAGTTAGGACAGATAGTAGTTGATGATGTGAGCCTGTTACTCCCCACCCCCCAGTACAACAGACAAAGGAGGTATTGTGTTCTAAGTGTACATCCAAAGGGAAATTAACGTATGAACATTAATGATATAGTTCCCTGATTGTAGGATTAGACAAGTTAGTACACTTGGGAGTTGTATGGGATTAGACAGTCAGTCCTCCCATCACAGTGACACAGAGAACAGGCACTGCTTTTTTAGTAAGAAATACAACAAAAGAAAGATGCAGGATATCTTTGTAGAACTTTATTATTGCAGTAACAATGTAGTTGGGACAGATAGGAGTATAATGGTGTCGGCTAGGCAAGACCAGTCCTACTATAAGTGTGCCCGGTGCATTCTAACTGGACAGTGACAGACAAATGAAGCCCATGGATATTTATGGGACAGCACCATGTGTGCATAAACTGAGAAGTTGATACACTTTGTAGTTGCGTGTTGTTAGTCAGGGAATGACTCGCAGGTATGGCACAGGAGGTACTACATGGTGAGTGTACAGTAAAGGTTATGTATCTCAAAGGCACAGTTTCATTATTGTAGTTATGCACTTCTTGTGATAGATAGTAGTTGTACGCTGTTACCAAGGCAATGTGCTCCATCCCCCGCCCCTGTCTGGCCAGGTACTGCATCATGAGTAAGGTGTGAGAGAAAAAACAAATGTTATGGACATATCAAGTATAGTTTTGCAATTGCAGTAAAGGATAAGTTAACACAGTTAGGAGTTGCATGGTACTACAGGAATTATGTTAATGGTCTGTTAATCATCCTTTAGGGGTGAATGTGGCATGAGGCCTGGCCAAGTGCTACATAACCCTACAGGGTGATCAACTTATGATTAAGATAACCCCCTGGGAGCACCTATTTGTTATTATAATAAAAAATGCTAATAAAATGCCGTCACAACTTATTCAGTACATAATCAGGGTGTACATGTATGTTATTCAAGGATTTACATAGCGTTGATAGAATGTTTAGTACCAATCAGAAAGGTGTTTTTGTCAGACACTTTTAATAATATTGAGTGGCTAGTGTGAGTAAAAGAAACTTCATGGATATGCAAGGTGCATGTGTCTTGTTGCATTGGTACACAAGTTAGGACAGTTAGGAGTTGTACCATGTCAAGCAAGCCAATGACGCACCCTACAAAAAAAATATATATACAGTATGCTGAGTGGTGAGGCATAGCTACAGTGAGTGTATAGAAATCAACAGTAAATCTGCATGGTTGTAGCTATACACAAGTTAGCATACTTTGTAGTGGGATGCAGTAAGTCAGCCAATGCTCCGCTTATAAAAGTACAACCAAATGAGCTAATTTATAGTGATAGGGGATGCACAGGAGGACTGATGCCATGTACATCAATGTCACATGTCCCTCATTGCAGGCATAGACAAGGCAGCACAGGTAGGAAAAACACAGTCTATCTCAGATCAGTTAATGAGCATTGAGTGAAGAGTTATACGTAAAGTAAGGGCATGTACATCAACATCATATATATGTGGTTGAAGATACATTAAAATTAGGATAGTTAGTTGTTGTGTGGACTCAGTAATGTGATGCACCCATACCTCCTCTGACCTCACCCCTCAGTAGTTCATTGTGAGTCTGTAGGTTCAGTGACAGTAGCAGTATGGAGATGTACATTACTACCCACAGATATTGCCAGCTATTTTCAAATATTTTTGTGATATTTCTAGAGAACTCTCCGGCTTTCTGCATTTCCACAGGAGGTGTAGCAGAGGTAAACTGTTTAGAAATTTTGCAAAATATCTGGAAATAACTGGCAATGTGTATTACTACTGTATGGTACAGATCCATGATTTGTTTATTATAATTCACGTTAGACAGTGTTTCAATGGTCTATCTAGTTATGGTTAAATACTTATGCTCAGCAGTGATGCTAGTCACCTGTTTGAGCTGTGTTACAGAACTTCTTTTGCAGTGTCACTGGCCACTGTAGAAGAGAGAATAGATTCTGTAATGTACAGTATGACAATCTGTTCATTAATAGCAAGGCTGTTACTTGGTATGAAAGAACAGAAGAAGGCTAGAGCCCACTGAGACTGTTCCCCACAATATGTGGGACATTATTTATCTATTATCCTTCAACCAAACATCTAATTTGTTTTTAAAGATAGTGGCACTAGTTGCCTTTATCAATTCTTGTGGCAAGGTGTTCCATACAATGGATACTCTTATTGGAAAAAGTTTCCCCTTTTGCTGGTTTTATAAGTTTTTACTTCAAGCTGTTTATTATGCAGTCTTGGAACATGTCTCCTTTTGGAGAGTGTTAGACCACATTTTTCCATTAGATCTGGTGAATTTATTAAATTAAAAACCATAAGCATATCACCTCTTAATCTTCTAGTTTGGAAAGAGAAGAGACCAGTAGCTTTTAATCTGTTCTGATAATCCAAGTTTGTTAATCTTGGAATCATTCTAGTTACTCTCCTTGGAACCTGTTCAAGAATTGCTATGTCTTTTTTTTGGTTTGGATTCCAGAAAGGGGAGCCATAGCCTAGATACATTCTAATGTATGCCCTATACAATGGAATAAGGCATTGTTCAGTGCGATTAACAAAAGTGCATTTTATTTGCCTCAAAAGTCTGTTGGTCATGCAAGCAGTTCTAACACAGTGATCATTTGATGTAAGTTTATTATTAACATATATCCCTAAATCTTTTTCACAATTTGATGAGTGAAGTGGTAGTCCATTTATATGATATATAATTTTTGGATTATTTACACCGAAATGCACTACTAAACATTTGTCTTGATTAAACTGCATATGATTTTCATTTGCCCAAAGTGTTAATTTTTCCAAATCCTTCTTTAATGCAGAAATATTTTCTTGATTATTAACCTTGCCCCCCAATTTAGTATCGTCTGCAAATTTAACTATGAAGTTATTTGGCCCTGTTTGTAAATCACTGATAAAAAGGTTAAACAATGTTGGTCCCAAGACCGACCCCTGTGGTACACCACTTGTCACACTACCCAAATCAGACAAGATATCATTAATTCTGACCCTCTGAGAATGATTTGTCAACCAGTTTAAAGTCCAGTTGACAATGTCAGGTGACAAACCTAGATTGTGCATTTTAGTAATGAGTTTTTCATGTGAGACTTTATCGAAAGCTCTACTAAAGTCCAAAAGAATTACCTCAGTAGGGATACCCACATCTAGTAGAGTACTTATATTATTGTAAAAAGATATCAGATTAGTGGTGCAGGAATACTTGGGAGTACACCAATGCTGATTTGAATAATAAATTCCTAATTTTTTACAATCTTGATCTATTAGAGACTCCATTACTCATTCCATTAATTTACCAACCACTGAGGTCAGGCTAATTGGATGATAATTTTACAAAGAACCTCTATTGCCTTTTTTAAATATGGGAGTAACTATTGCTGAATGCCAGTCATTTGGTACAATGCTTTCTTGTAAGGATTTATTGAAAATAATTGACAAAGGTATAGAAATATTTATAGAGGTTTCGATCAGAAACCATGGATGAATACCGTCTGGGCCCAGACTAGTATTTTTTTTTAGTTTTTTTGATAGCCTGTAAAATGTCAGTTGGATAGAACCTATGATAATCTATGTGGTGAACTTTAAATGTACTAATAGGTGATTTTTGAGAGACGACAGAACAAAAGTACTTATAAAAGAGATTCGAGGTTTCTATATCAGATAAAGAAGAGCCATTGGTTATAATGAGACCAATGGTCCTTGATACACCTTTTTTACTATTTATATAGGAGAAAAGAGATTTGTGACAGTCTTTTGTGTGAGCTAGTTTAAATTCTAGCTTATTTTTTTTGCCAATTTAATAGAATTGTTAAAGTTTTTCACAGATAGTTTGTATTTATGTAATAGACTAGTTTTAAATGGAACAGAACTATTCTTAAGTTTCCTAAAAAGTTTAATTTTTATTTTAATCTGATTTTTAACTGTCTTGTTAAACCAAGGGGACATTTTTCCTTTATTATTAAATTTCCTCTTAGATGGAATAACAGTATTTTCCAAATAATGTACTATGTTTTTAAAAAAGTCCCAAGCTTGTTTTGTTGTACAATTAAAAAGATTAGATTTCCAGTTTATGTTTTGTAAGTATTTATTGATTTTAGAAAAATTTGCTTTGTTATAATTTTTTGTACAGTATAGCTTCCTTTGTGTAGTTTAAAACTGTTGAATTTCAAAAAGAATACATGAATAATCACTGGTCCCAAGTGGATCCCAAATTTGTAAATTGCTAATTTGTTGCTCTATGTTAGTAAATAATAGATCCAAAATATTAGGACCTCGAGTGGGTTCAGTAACAAGTTGTTGTAATCCAGTACTAACTACCATATCTATTAGTCCTTTCTCGGCATAGGACTGTCCTGAGAATGAGTCCAAGTTAATATGAGGGAGGTTAAAGTCGCCAAATATTACAGTATCTTGAGATTCTGAAAATGTGTAATTTCTTTAAACATATCAGTTGTGTAATCTGAATTTGCAGATGGAGGTTGATAGATGTTATCAATAGTTATATAGGACTGCTCTTTCAATAAGATCTTAACCCATAAACTTTCCAAAGGAAAGGAGAACACACTTAAAAGAAGGAATATCATTTCATATGTACATACAAACTCCACCGCTTTATCTAATCTGTTTTTATGATATAACTTACAACCTGGAATTTCTCTGGACCAAATTGAGGATGCGTCCCACCAAGTTTCAGTTACTCCCACCACACCTATATTTAAATTGGTATTACTTCTATGTTTGATTATATATTATTATTCTAGGATGCTACTATCTGCTACACTTTAGGTTGGCCCTGCTGAATACTGATACATTTCAGATAAAATATATGGTAACACTAATAATTGACTGCATACTGACTACTAAACTACAACTGAAGTATTACAATGGCTATTCATGACATATGTCTTTAATATTAGCTGTGTTCAAGATAGGACACTAAGTTAGAGTGCAGTGTGAACACCTGATGTACTACTACCCTTTCTGATCTGATAGTAGACCATCAGTGATAGTCAGAATCTAAATACAAAACTAAACATTAATATTATGCAGTACTGAGAATAGCTTAATGGTATTTATTAGAATGAGTAGTTGTATAGAGTAAGCTATGGTATGGTCCTTTAGTGTTTGGTGACCGGAGAAGGACACCACAAGGAAAGTATTGAATAGTATCACTATTTTAAATGGTGTCAGGTGTATATAGCTTAGTACTGTGAGTACTTATTCACTTAAAGACAGGAACACACATAGAGAAATATACCATTAAGTTTATACAGACTTCAGGGGTGGGATATACAAAGGGGTTGCGCTTTTCGCAGCAGTGTTGTGCCATGTGCAACCCACTGATGTGCCCAGGTGTGATGTTCAAAAGGGGAATTTGCTCCGTGCAAATCCTGATGCACCGGGGTGCACCAGTAATGTATGCAGTGCAAGTGTTGGGGTGGCGTGCCCATGCATATGCGGCACATCCCAATATTCAGCCCGGGATGTGCAGAGCATATGCAGCCACACACCCATCTTGAGCAGCACAGGAGTGCACAAAGATGTTCCCAAATATTACTGGAGCAAGGACTGGCCACTCACAGGCCAGTTACCGTATTGCTGTGCAAAATACGGCAGCTGCCAGCTGTAGGTGGCCACCCAAGCCCTGGTGGCAGCATGCAGTGGCATAGCACCCTCCCCAAAATGTCCGAACGTGGGCTGTAATACTCATTTAACTCCCTGGTGGTCCACTGCACTGTACCTTTGCCTGATCATGGGCTGTAATAAGTAATCTACTCCCTGGTGGTCCAGTGGACCAAACTCCTTGCCCGATCACAGTCTGTATTAAATATTTTACTCCCTGGTGGTCCAGTGGACCGAAGTCTGTGCTCAATCACAGGCTGCAATAATTAAATAACTCCCTGGTGGTCCAGTGGTACCCGTACCCCCCTCCCAAGCTGCCCACTCACACCTTCCACCCTGCTCCCCTCCACCCAGAACAGGCATTACTTGTACTTCAGTTGCTTTGTCTTACCTTCTGACCCAACAAAGATAATGCTGTTGGTGTCAGAGTTTTATGCCTCCACAGACTCTGGCTCTGGTGGTACAACATTTGGAAAGGTCGGGTGCACCTCTGATTTCCTGTAAAAGTGAACTGTTAGTGATTTTTTTTGAATGTTCTATATATTTATGCTTTAATTTATCACAGATTTCTATTTGTAAGCTTCTGTTACTTTTTTGTTTTTATTGGTAGTCAGAATAGCATATTGTACATTCTTTGATTACTAAGACATTTATTTAGTACAGAGATGCCATGTTCTGTGTGTCTATCTGTTATATTATGTTTATACAATGGAATAAGTCACAGTTACAAAGTCTGACTTCACATAATTGTCATAGCTATTATATTAATAATAACATAGAAACATTGACTTTGATGGCAGAAAAGGAACACTTGGCACACCCAGTCTGCTAATTTCATTACTTACAGGATAAGTCACAGATCCTAGTTAACCAACAGGCTATTTATTCCTACCTCCCTACAAGAGTTGCCTTATGTCTGTCCCCCTCCTCTTTTCTCATTACTGAGCAGAAATATTCATTCAATATCCCTGCTTTTTCACTGTCCCCCTCTGCCCAACCACTGTTCATAGTATTCAGCCTCACTATACCTCCCTTTGTCTTTCTAAGCTCTCTGATATACCTATTAAAAGTTTTATCCCCCTTCTTAACCGAGTTCGTATTTTTTCCTCAGTTTGCCCATTTGCTATTATAACTTCCCTCCTTGCTTTCTTCCTCCTTTACTGGTACAGCTCTGTGTCCGGTTCCTTCTGTGTTTCCTTATATTTCCTGAATACTATCTTTTCCTGCCTGGCTTTTGCCATCACTTCTTTTGAGAACTATAATGTTGTTTTCTTTCATTTTGACATTTTTGGGTAACAAATGTATTGTGTACTCATGGCATTGTAGGCGCTCCCCCACAACGGGCTTGCCAGTATCCTCTCACATTTCATATGTTATGCTATGTTTTACCAGCCAGAGTCATTCTCCGGTACCAATTTGCATTTTTTTAAGACATAAAAATGCTGTCGGAGCAGCTTCCACTTGCTCTTGCACATAGCAGAATTTTTGTTGTATACTGTATAGCAGCACCGCATGTGGTTGCTTATGAGCCTTCACATGTTGACCAACTTCCTGTTGGTACTACGCATCAGGATTCTTGTGACTCCTTTTCTATGGGCAGAATCCACCAAACAACGAACCTCTCTTGAGCTCCAGAGTCTCATTCTTGTTAGTAATTCTAAGGTCTGGAATGAATATAGAGATAGAGAGCAGTATGTTAATCTCATATTTAATGCTTTCTGCATGGTTCTATTTCTGAGCAACTTTTAGACTAACAATGTGCAGCTAGTATGCTGCTACCTATTGAACAGTACTGATTAGTACTGATGATGTTTGACAACAGTTATGATTATATTACATGACTTACTATGTGTGGTATGTCATGCAACATGTGTGGTGTATGAGTGTATAGTTACATCATATGTATAAACATTTTTTTTATGTTAGTGATGTGCTACCAGCAGTACAATTCTACCTACACTCCGAAGTTCCTTGGTACCCGTCTTCTCCAAAGACCAGGTAATTTATCCTGAGTGTGCAGTCACAGGAAAAGGAAGCCAATGGGTTTAAACTGCAGACATCACTGGTTGCAGGAAAGAACAAATTATAGCTGTTTGTATTTGGATGTTGTTATCCATGCAATGTGCACACATTTCTCCCACCCACCACAAGCAAGCAACTGCATCCAGAGTGAAGATGTACAGAAAAACAAAGAAAGTACATACTGAGTGAAGAGTGATAGTTAGAGTGAGGCAATAGACACCTAAAATATACCTATCTAATTACATATTTTGACAAGTTAGCATACTTAGGATTTGCACAGACTCAGTCTGATAATCTCTCCCCCCCACATAACAGGAACTGTCTCAAGTGTGGTGTGGTACTATGAAAAAAATGATAACATGTCTTTCTGTGATGTTTGTTATGTATGTAGCTTTTCTATTTTTTGACCAAGATGTTCTGGTTCTTAAAAGAACTGTTTTTAAAAAAACACACAGTTTAACATTCTGATTTCTTTAGAAGGCTGTGAGTATTCCATCTCAAAGGTCTCCCAGAAACAGGCAATTGCCAGCATGAGAGAAGTGCACACCATCTGGTAGATATAGCCAATCGTTAGAATACTTAATTTCAGGGTGATGTATTGTGTGCATTCCAGACATGCGCAGATATCCAGATATCTGAATGTTAACCTTTCTACATGCTCTGTCAAACAGGTACACGTGCTGTTCTGCTTGCCAGATCCTGCGTTCTGTTATATCATAAAATATTATCTTACAGGCAGGTAACACATGCATGATAGAATCAAGGTCCAATTTTGCTCCTGATACTAAATCAACCCATCTTTTTGTGCCCAGATGATTGCCTCTGAGATGAATCAGCAGCATGTCTGGCTGAGCATGAATCCTCAAAAGTCTGTGGATAGGTGGCATGAGATGATCCCACCTCATGCCACCTCTTCCAAACCACTTAACAGAGCAATTGGGCAGCTTCAGGTCTCTGCCAAAATTATTCCTCTGAGCATACTCAGAAGCACGCCTTACTATGCTGCTGCCCACTACCCACACAGTCCATTTGCTGTTTTCTGCCATTGTTACGTGTTAAATTGAGAAGTGGACAGAGAGCTACCAAAAAAATCAGTGTTTCTCCTGCAGTAGCTAGAGACAAGTGAATGTAAAACTAAAATTTCCCTCCCAGCTTTAACATTGGTTTTGTAGGCTGTTCCAAAACACAGTCATTTTGGCATGTTATTGGTTAGTGATTTGTCATGATTAACCAATACAGTGGATGCACTGACTATTACTACACTGAATGGCTGTTCTTGATGTCAACCACAAATGCAGGAAGATTTCTTAGTGGGAAAAGGTAACATTGCCGTTGGTTACTTCAAACAATTACAGGGTGACAGAGGCATGTGATTGGTTATGTGTCTTCTTATGATACACGTGCTGCTTCTTTCTGCCTCCATTTTCATCTCTATCTGTGCTAGTAAGTACTGACTGACACTCTGACTTTAAACTGTTATAGCTTTGTTTAACAGTATGCTAGCTAAATAATATTGTTATGGTGAAATGCAGCATTAAAAAATGTTTTGTTTAATACTATTTTTGCACTGGTTATACTTTATATGATACTGTAAAAATTGTTTAGAAGGTATGATGTACTTACATAGTCAGAAACAGGGTCATGGTGGTTATCTTTAAGATGGCTGCTATGTCTTTCTTCTTCTGTGTTCTGTTGTTGTGATTGGTTGCTTGATGTGGCCTGATAAATCTACTGATGCATTGGTTGAACCATGTGTCACTCAAATAGGCACCAGTCTGTGATTGGCTGATTGTGGAAAAGGGTGTAACGCAATTGGTATTTGCAAAACTTTCGTACGTACAACACTACTTTGCTATACACTTTGTATGTTCGACATCATTTGCAAAAAGTACATTACACACTTTCGCATGTTCGACACTGATATTTTCTCGAAACTGTCGAACATACGACACTGATTTTGTGAAAGTGTCACACGTTCGACACTGTTTCTTAAAATTTTTGAAAAAACTGTTTTTTTAGGTGAAACAGCACTGCGGATGCCTGATATAACAGTTCTGCTTGATTGCTCAGATATTAACATATTTATAATCATACTATTATACAGCTTATATTCGTCACTGTTTGAAAAGAATGTGTATTGCTTTACTGATCTTCAGTTACTACAGTAATAGTCTACACAGTGTTAAGTATGGAGTTGTTTTTGTTCTTTTTATATGAGATATGTATAGTGTAGCATACTATGTTATGTTACAATCAAGGTAAAGAGATGATTTTACATTTTTTTTCTCTGCTTTCCATACATGTGTCTGATTTTGCTGTAAGATTGCTGTACTGAACTGTGAATTGCGAAACAGGGATGATGCCACCCAGACAGAGACAGAAGTCTATGCAGAGACGAAACAGGTATAATAGTATGTCACTGTTGCTTAAGAGTAATGTAAAAGTCATCCATGGTAACTCAAGATGTAAAACAATTTAGAATTCAAGCAAAAGTGTTAATTCAGACATTCATGATTCTACAGTAAAGAAACGTGTTTGCTCTAGACCAAGGAAAGAATGTGTGGCTAAGCAACAGTTGCATAGGTCTGTGAACTACAAGGATACTCTTGCAAAGACATGCATTAACACACGTGGTAAGCAGCGCCATAAATGTGTAGCTGCTGATGGACATCTGAGTAAGCAAAATTATTTTTGATCACTAGCTGCTAAAGCTAAGATTGATAGACTTATTGCTGCTGTGTTGAGACGGGAGTGCTAAAAAGTCAAAAATCATGTAAGTTTGATGAAATTGCAACTCCAAGTACGGACGTTTGTAAATAGAGCAGTTTTTGTTCTTCGTCTGTGGCGTAAAATGTCTCATGCACTTGAGCAGTTCAGAAAAACTGTGTATGACATAAAGATGAGACTACAACGGTACCCCATTTTGAGCATGCACAGTTTCTGTGATGTTTTCACAGGATGGTGGCTGCACACACAGCACTCAGAGGCATATTTCTGGGAGGAGTCATATTACTCACAGAAAAAGGACAGCAACTTGTGCATTGGTGAGTCCGGTAAAGTGTGCAATGTACTCAGTGTGTGTGATGATACTAGAATGGAGTCATATGATGAATGTGAGGAAAGTACTCAGCCTCATAAATGACACTGTCTCTCATAGACATGTGATGAGACTTGTAACCGGATGCAATCATCATTTGACAAAGTTGTGCACTTCATCAACCTGTTTGTCATTACTGATCATGAAGACAGACATAAAACTGTTTGAGAGTATAGACCTTTGTGAGATCCGTCCACATACTGGACTCATGGGTCATTCACTTGCATGCCTAGATAGTGGTTTATGTGACAGTGTCTTTCATCACATGCGTATGCTGGGAGTGCATCAATCAGGCATGTGCAATTTTGTGTACAGGGTCTATGATGTTTGTTGAGTTGTCACTCAATATACTCGTCTGAATGAGTTACTGCAGTCTGGTGACATGCATGGTGCTATGACATTTCTGAAACAGCTGCTGCGCATCAGTAATGTGACTGAAACTGTGATTGATCAGTCATCAATTGTTGATGAAAATTGTGTGTCTGTATTAGAAAGTGATATTCTCAAACAGTTTGGGAAATCAATTGCCAAATTTGACTTGGCAAAGTCAGAGAAATTTGACTCTGTATGTGTGTCATATCATTGCCTTTGATCCGAAAAACAAATGGTGACAGTGAATTTGGAAACCTTGTCACCATACAATGATATGTGGTTTCATCTTGTAGCATTTCTGCTCTTAAAGTGTGACTTTCAGTTATACCCAATCATTTTGATGTGCAAACATTGTTTCTCCAAGGTAAAGTCTAACGTTCTACCACCAAGGTCAGTCTTGAACAACATGGAGGCAGATGTTACACCAAGTGAGATTGCCATGTTGAATATGTTTGAACAGATTCTAATTCATACCATGAAACCATTCCAAACTATTCTACATCTGAACACTAAGACACAGAACATTCCACAAAAAGAACTCATTAGATCTCTTAAGGGTTCCGTTATGTATCTTCCACTTCCACTCCAGGAAAATGTGGAGGTGATCTCTAGTGATAATACTTTGGTGATTCTTGTCAATGGTGTTCCAACTAAGTCAAAGGTCATTTGGCAGGATGTTGTCAATGTAGAGAAGGCGACGCTTGCTCTTACTTATTTAAAGAGTAACAATCCCTTTTACGCAGACCTTGATATTGATCGCATGACCACTGTGTCTGTAGAACAAAATGTGTTGGGAAACACTAAATCAATGATTGAGAAAGTCAATGTTGCTACAAATGATAATTTGTATGAACAGTATACAATCCACCCACTGCATGGGAGAGATCCAGTAGGGCACAACATTGATCTTTATCAAATGAAACAGGTGGGAGGTGAGCCTGTCAACATTTGGGAGGCAACACTGGAAGCACGCTGTTTCCCAGACTTATTCCCAAAAGGGTCAGGTGGTCACCTGGATGAAAGAGAAGTTTGTGTACAGGGTGCTGAGTACCGAACAAGCCATGTGCTCAGTAAAGATGGCAAATTCAGATGCAACATACAGTACCTGTTTCATCTCCCATGTTAGAGTGAACGTAGCATATTGTCTGTGTCTATTGTGCATACTATTCATCTGACTACTCCACTTGATGGAATTGCAGCTGTACAGTTTCTTCAGAAATTGAAGCAGAAAGATGAAAATGTGCAAGTTAATTTTTCTTCTATTCTGTCAAGTCTACATGACACCAAAGAATATTGGTACTGCAGACACTCTGAGGTGCTGAGAATGCTGCGAGAGCATGGTGCAGCTACATGGTTTGTCACACTCAGTTGTGCTGAGTATGCCTGGGATGAGGTCATAGAACTGTTGAAGTGGGTAAACTCTGATGTTGATGGTATTGCATCAATGACTGTCAGGGAGATGTGCTCACTTGACCCTGTCTCTGTCACAAGGCATTTTCACAAGCTGTTCCATGATATTCTGACTTTAATTTTGTCAAAGGACAATCCGCATCTTGGTGTTGTGGAACATTACTTTTGGAGGATGGAGTATCAGGCACAAGGTGCTCCTCATATTCACATGTTGCTGTGGATCAAGGATGTCCCCCGTATAGGTGAGCATGAAGCAGCACAAGTGCTCACATTCATCAAGAAATATATATCACTTGCCGCATTCCAGACAAGAATGACAGTCCAACACTGTGGAAGTTGGTGCAAAAGTTTCAGCACAATATTTGTGTGAAATACTGCCACCGGTTAGTGAAGAACAAATCTGATTGGTACACAAGATGTCGTTTCAGATTTCCTAGACGTGTCTGTCAGGACGGTTGCATGAATGATCTGTTTTCAGCAATACGACACCACTTAAAGGCAAAATCTAATAAGAGGGTATATGAGTTACGAAGAGATGAGAAAGAGGTGTACATCAATGACTACAACCCTACTCTTCTCCTAATGTGGCAAGCAAATATAGATGTTCAGTTTGTGGCTGACAACTCACTGGCTGTCGTGCGGTATGTCACTTTGTACATTACTAAACATGAGCAGACTAGCTTGCAAGATCTTTGGGAAGATATTGTTAGTTCAAGCAATAGTCTGACATCTCAGTTGTGGTCACTAGGCTTGAAGACCCTTTCACACAGAGAATGTGGTGCTTATGAGGCTGGTGATCACTTTATTGGTACACATCTGTACAGCAAGTCTGATGCTGTCCGCTTTCTCAGTGTGAACTACAAAGTAAAGAAAGAGCGTGTACTTATTCCTCATGCTGAGATTGAGGAACTGGCTGCCAATAGACCCTCTTCAAGACATATCTTGAAGAATAACCTCATTGACACATACTACCCCCGTAGACACGAAGACATGGATGATATGTGTCTATTTCAGGTGGCTAAGTAGTATGACTACAAGACAGATGTTACACCTGATTGCACACGTGACATTTACAAGGTCAGAGGAGTGGATGGCTGTCTTGTTAAGAGACATAAGCCTTGGCTCATTGACCACTGTAAGTTACATCTAGGCACATCTGAGAGCAGAGAGCATTACTACTTTGCTCTGTTATTCCTAATTAGACCCTGGAGGAATGAGGCTGAATTGAAAGGTGACTGTGATACATTCGAGGAAGAGTTCAATTGCAGTTGCAAGACATTCAAAAGTCAATACTCAGAGATATACATACAGAGACTAGATACTGAGAAGGAGCAGCTTGAAAAGGCACAGAAGCTACTTGAGGAGGATACTCATGTTAGCTCACAGGACAAACTTGATCCAGAAGGACAAGGTATCCTAGGGGAACCTCTGCCTCTGAATGCCCCAGAAGTACTCATGTTGGCAGTGGAGAGTGCCATGGAACATGGTACGCACTGTGGTGCTGACCCAGCTGAGTTGAGACAGAGACTCAATGAGCAACAGCCTGTGGTTCACTCTCAGGTAGCTGATGCAGTCCGGTATGGGATACTGCATGAAGAGAAGAAATATGACTGTCTTGACTACACTCCACTGCTGATATTTGTTAGTGGGTCAGCTGGTACAGGGAAGAGTCTCCTTATTGAGGCCATTACAGCTGAAATACAGAACTTTACAGGGTCAGCAATGTCTGTTACTGTTAGTGCTCCCACCGGACTGGCAGCATACAACATTGGTGGAGTGACATTATGCCGTCTGTTCATGTTGCCAGTGAAGCATGGCAAAGCAGGAGAGTATTGGAAACTGTCATTTGAAGTTGCATCTCAGCTTCATTCAATGTTTTGTAAGATGAAGTTGCTCATCATTGATGAGATTAGTATGGTCTCTAATTTGTTGCTTGCCTGTATACATCTACATCTACAGGAGATCCTGGGGACTGACTATGGAGATGCATTCAGTGGAAAAAGCATTGTTGTATTTGGAGACCTTTTACAGCTTGCACCTGTGAATGCAGAACATGTCTTTTCAGCTCTGACTGTGAAGCAGGCCAAGAATACACTTGGCTGCATTGGAGGTTTTAACCTGTGGGAGTTATTTACCTATGTTGAGCTGTATCAGAACATATGCCAAAGTGCTGACTTGACTTACAAGGCACTGTTGGATCAAGCTCGTACAGGTTCTCTGACACCAGAACATGTTGCAATGTTAAATGGACAAAGAATCAGAATAGACACTACATCCACAGAAACTGCATGTGATGTTTTCAGTGATGTGTGTTCCACAGGCACATGCATTGTGTGTCTTATGCCACGACTAAAGAAATGCGCTGAGTTCAACAGTGTCATGTTGCAGAGAGAAAATCATCAATTCTCACACTACATGCTGTTGACACAGTCGATGGTGTCATTTTAAGTCAGAAACTGGTAGCTAAGATGACTGAACGACTGTCTGAATTGAAGTCAGATGTTTCACAAACAGCTGGTCTAGAAGCTGTACTTACAGTTTGTAAGAATGCATGTGCCATGCTATGACGAAATCTTGATGTGGAGCGTGGTATGGTAAATGGTGCCATGGGTAACATCATTGTCTTTCTCTACAATGTTCAAAAGACATTTATCGAGACACTTGTTGTCCATTTTGACAACATGGAACATCCTGTACAGATTGCTCGTACCTGTGTTAAGTTCCAGGTATTGAAGGATATCTATGTGAACAGGAAACAGTTCCCATTATGGGTTGCATATGCTGTTTCTATTCACAAATTGCAAGGCTTAAGTTTAGATTCAGCAAAGGTGGACATATGTACAGACATTTTCAAAGATGGCATGAGCTACATCGCACTTTCATGCATTCGTAGTCTTTCTGGGTTGCACATTATAACACTTGCACCTCAGAAGATATGCGCTGACAAGCGTTGTATTGTTGAGTATAACAGATTACATACTCTGTATCAACCACAGATGCATTTAATACCACTGCCAATGTATGTGGTTGTCTCAGATCAAATAGTCTCAGCTACAGCTGGCAACAAAAGGAAACTAGTTTCTGCAACTGATCAAGTCTGCAAAGTGGGAAAAAGGTCACAATTCCAAATACGGGTGCTATACCAGGTGTAGGTCAGAAGTCACTTGGTGTGACTGTTGTCCCAGTGTTTGATAACAGTACTAGAGTTAATTGCTATGCTAGTTCAGCTATGCAAGTCTTTCTTCACATGCCACACTTTGTGCAGGCAATATCTGCTTCACAAGAGACTCCCTTATCAAAGACATTGAAACAGATTGTCAGTGTGGCTTCTGATCAGTCTAGCAGTATCCAGTCACTGACACCTCTACGACAGGTGTTGGACACATATGATGGATGCAGTATATTTGCTGATAACATGCAACAGGACACCAGTGAGTTTATGATGGCAATCATAAACAGCTTGGATGAAGAAGGTACTTCAATGCATCAGTATTTTACTATATCATATGTAACTAAATACATACGTGTCCTATGTGGTCATTCAGAGCGAGAAACCACAGAAGGTATGCTTTGGGTTTCTCTGTTTGTGCCTCAGGCTAAAAGTGTAAAGCTCCATCAGCTGTTGGGCTATGTTCATGAAAATCTTGTACCAATGGAATGGAAATGTTAAGAGTGTGATATAAAGTAAGGAAAAAAATAAAAAATAGTATTTGAAATACTGTTTTAATGCTTTGAATATGTAGAGATACATATAATAAAACTGCAGTCCGCAGCTGCCTGGAATTTTTTTTTGTTGTTGTCCAACCCAATTTTTCTGTTGTTTTATTGGTTCTAAATTGTGACATGGAAAGTCTGTAGGTTTTAGTTGTAAGTTTTCTCTCAATTCTGCCATTTTTCTGTTTAAATAAGATATGCTTTCAACAATCCAGATGCTGTCCTGTTATTTTTATAGTTTGAAGCACCTCCAAAATGTGTTCTGAATGTACTAGTTGGTGTCCTCACCTAGTACATTCAGAACATGGTCAATTAATTAAGTTTTGATATGCACATCCCTTTTTTTTAATGCTCCTGTGTGTTACCAGTGCTGCCCTTGCTATATTGTTAGGTAGTACATCTTGCCTACTCTTTATCATTTGAGTCGGGTCATCTTTTTCAACCCTTCCAACCAATGGTGTCCATGCTCCTATTAGGTATATTTAGAATGCCCCCCTCCCCCCAATTGGTTGCCCGATTGTTTGGGGATTCCAGTTTTCTCCTGAGACATAGGTGGCCAGTGGGAGGTGTAAAATCTGCTGCACATAAGTGCTTGCCCCCTTTCTTGCTGTTTTTTGTACAGCAGAAAGTGTTGGTGTCCACCTGGAGCAGTCGTTGTGCATTCAGAACGAGGAAGAGTCCCAGTCATCCAAAGTGCACTCAGAGTACCAAAAGGTAAGGTTCTTACCAGGTCTGCCAGTTTAAGGGACAGGGGATCATTGTTCAGCTTATTTGGACTCCAGCAGTGTGATTTATTTACTGTTTGCCGCCAACTGATGTTTGCTTCTATGGCTGGAGGGTGATTTAGTACTTATGCGCGGCCTTCCTGCTACCAAAATGCTTGTTTAAATCCATGGTTTGTTGTACACAGTTTTTAAAACCACTCACTATATGGCCTCCACATGGCTGGATGCTGAGCAGGCCATGTTGAGACCATGCAATCTGTGGTTGTTGGGGGGGGCAAAGTATTGTTTGGGCTGGTCCAGAAAAGCTGTTTCTGTTGCATTTCACATTGTCAATGGGTAATAATAGTCTCCATGATGTTTTGTAATGTCAATTGTATTTTTTTTTAAATCCATGCTTTGCTGTGCTGATGTTTAACATAGAAACATAGACTTTGATGGCAGATAAGGATCACCTGGCCCATCCAGTCTACCCATTTCCCTACCTATTGGAAAAGCTGTAGATCCTAGTTAACCAACAGCCAACTTCCTTCTTCCATTCACCAGAATTGCTTTATATCTGTCCCATTCAGTCTTGAATTCCTCCACTGTTATTGACCCCACAACCTCCTCAGGAAGGCCATTACATGCATCCACCACCCTCTCTGTGAAAAAATTATTTCTTACTTTGCCCCTAGAGCCTCTATCTTCAAATTGTGGCCCCTTGTTCTTGCAGATCTGTTTTTCTGAAATATACTACCCTCTTGGACATTGTTGATTCCCTTGAGGTACTTAAAGGTCTCTATCGTGTCCACCCTCTCCCTCCTTTCCTCTATGGTATACATATTAAGCTCCTTTAGTCTCTCCTAGTATAGCTTATGGTACAGACCCTGCATCCTTGTTGTTGCCATCCTCTGGACTGCCTCCATCCTGTCTATGTCCTTGTGGAGGTGGGATCTCCAGAACTGCACACAGTACTCCAGATAGGGTCTCACCAATTGTCTGTACAGAGGGATAACAACCTCCTGTTTTCTACTGGTGATGACTCTCTCTGCTTCCTAGAATCCCCCAGCTTAATCATGCCTGACAGAATTTTGTGTAACCACCCACCACATGGTCTCCACATGGCTGGATGTGAGCAGGCCATTGTTTGCTGCTCAACCTTCTGTCATTTTGACACCTTGCAGTCTGTGGTCATTTGGGGGATGGGGGGAAGTGCAAAGTATTGCCTGTCTGCTACTAAATGTTTTTCTGTGAAATGGTTTACCTGTTGTGTCCATTTCTGTGGCACTGGGACATTATGTCCATCTGCTTTTGTGTAACCACCTACCACATGACTGGGTGCTAAGCAGGCCATTGTTTGCTTCTCGACCCTCAGCCATGTTCAGGCCATGTAGTTGTGGGAATGGGGGGGTGCCTAGGTACTTTGGGGCTTGTTTTTAAAATGTTTCTCAATGTTTGCTGAAATGTGTTTCCTAATGTGTCCTGCATAGTCTTAACATGGCTGCATGCTGAATACAGTCCTCTTTTGTTAGGCACTCAGTGTGCAGCCATTTTAAAGGAAGCTTCTGATATAAGGTATTGGGCTTCATAGCCCAATACCTTATATCGTTCTGAGCTCACCCCTGCACAAAGTTTAATTCTATAGTTAGTAATTTTAGCATGGGCAGGGATTGTAACTGGCACAGAATCATCGGCCAGCCAATCCCTTCCAGCTTCCTGGTGCCCCCGCTATACCCCAACTCCACCCCTGCACTCTTTGATACTGTGATGTGTGGCCATGGAGAGTGTGAGGGCCAGCCCCATAAAAGTCAATGGGGGCTATTTTTAAAGCCAACTTTTAGTCATTTTTAACAATCCTTGAGGAAAATTAAAGCAGTCGCTTAACTAGTAGGGACCCTACTAGTTAAGTGATGACTTTAATTTTCATCTAGGACTGTTACAAATTACTGAAAAATGGCTTTAAAAATAACCCCTATAGACTTGTATGGTGCTCACCCACACATTCTCCCTAGCCACAAGTCATAGTTTCAGAGAGCATAGGGGAGTAGTTAGGGTAGAGCAGGGACACCAGGAAGCTGGAAGGGATCGACTTACTGAGTGTTCGGCACCAGTTATAATCCCGTCCCATGCTACAACTATGAACTTTAAATTTAAATTTTTTGCAGGGATGAGCTCATGCTGCTATAAGATATTGGGCTATGTATTGGGCTATGCTTAATAACTCCACAGCCATATATCTGACCAGTATGAAACTTGGCAGATCCCAAGGCATATGAGTCTTGATCATGTGTTCCAAATGTCATGCAAATCCATCAAAAGGTTGCAAAGTTATTAAGGTGCAAAATTTGGGGTTTAACATGTAAATGGCTCCTCAATCCTAACTATGGTAGCACTACCGAGCTACTATAATATATATATATATATATATATATAGGGGGATCATGTGATGCAGAGTGCTGAGTAGAAGCTCCTCTGTTAAGCTCCTGCCTCCTGATCATTAAATCATCTTTTTTAGATGTTTATATTTCTCCATTTCCTCTGCTTGTGAGATTTACTATCATCTGAATAACCTGGAAGTCTGGTTTGTGTGTTAGATTGGCAGATGGAGGCTTATATGAAAGCCCCGCAGAAACACCCCCCCCGCTACTCCTGATAAGGTCTCAAAGAAATCCCAGGCCTCAGGTTGGCCAGAGAGGCCTGATCCTTTGAGTCAAGTCAGGGAACAAGAACCTTTAATGCTCAATAGGTTCTTAGAAGAGTTTAAGCCCTTTCATGAAGAGATGAAAGAAATGGCGATTGACCTGAAAACTCTCTCTAGAAAACTGGATGAAGTCTCATTAACTGTCTCTGATAATACAGCTAGAATAGTCTTGATGGAGAAAAAGCTAGAGAATCTCGATCCTGAATTGGTGTCTACGTGACAGAAGCTATCTCGTCTCGAGGCCAAGCTCAAAGATTTGGAGGGCCGTAGCCACAGAAACAATGTGGTGATACTAGGGCTACCAGAGGGAGAAGAGGGCCAGCATGCTGTGGTATTTATACAGAAGCTGGTGGAATGGGTGGCTGGCCCCTCTCCCTTCAGCCCAGTATATATTATAGAGCGAGCTCACAGGTCTCTGCGACCTAAGCCTACTCCGGATGCTCCCCCGTCCTATCATCTGTCGCTTTTTGAATTTCCTAGAGAAACAGCATTTTCTTCAGAAAGTGAGAGCTTTACAAGAGGTTCGTTGGGAGAATACAAAACTGAGAATCGCACAAGATTTGCCTGGTTCAGTTCGGCTGAAGCGGAAGGTGTTTCACCCCATCGTGTCCAAGATTATTGCCGCAGGCCTGAAATTTAGGATGGCATACCCGGCCAGGTTACAAGTTTTCGTAAATGGATCCTGGTTTAACAACGATGATCCTGCAGTTGCCCTGTCGAGCCTTAAATCCATGCTACCAGACTTGTTTTGAGAGCCTTGAGAGGCCCTGTTTGTGGGATGATGAGCTGCTTGGAGTTGCAGATTGGAACTGCTATTTTCTCCTTCTTTGAGGAGATAATGTTAATGAGCTGTATTGGAAATTCTAGTTTTCTTGCTGAGACTGAGGAGATCAGTGCAAGGCATCCCTGCTAACAGTCTCTTAAGCTTTAATCTCAGAATGTCAGCTACTGTTAAGGGCAAAGACACTTGGGGTCTCGGGGTTTGCTTAATTGGGAACAGAGCTCCATGTCTCAGTATATTCAGTTTTGTATGTTGAATAGAAGGGGGAGTTTGTCTTTTGATTTTAGGATTAGTGTTTACTTTACACGGATCAGAAATCAGAGTGGTCTTGGGCTTTCTCTGCATCTTACAATTACCATGTCAGGATTGGGCTGTGGTCACTAGAGGGTGTACTATGTATTGGCAATCTATAGCTGTGCAGCTCTTAATTTGAGGGGGATCTCCCTTAATCTTCCCAATAGTCCCGAGTTCAGGGCAACAAATTTCTGCAAGGAGATTTTTGCAATTTAGGGTTGCTAATCACAGGGAAGTTTTGTTTTTTCAGTTTTTCTTCTTCTGGGTCACGGTTGCAATGTTGTTCTAGATCCTTGCTTCTCAATCTGAGGAACGTTATTCCCTTCACTAGGCTCCCGATCTGGTTCTGGTCTCTGCATAGCTTTTCCATGAGGCAAGGTCACTCCTAATTTTCACTCTCAGTTTTACTCTGGTTCCTAAGGTTATCTTGCATATTCATGAGTCTGGCACTACACTTTGTTTATCAGTCCACTATCATGCTAATGTATAGGCGTGTGCAGGTATTGGAAGCACAAGGCCGTTCTCTAATTTTTTTGGGGTAATTGATATCGTTCAATTTTTCAAATAATTTCTTTCGAATGTGAGTTTTGTGCCATTAGTAGAGGTATTATCGGGAGGCGAGATGGAGGAAAAGACCCAGTACTGTGCTGAACGTTGCTTGTGGCAGAGTGGGGGTCGGGTGGGTGGGGGATTTGGGGTTTTGTTAGGGAATGGGGTAGTTGGGGGGAAGGAATGGGTTAATTGTGGGGGGGTTGGGGAGGAGGGAGGGTGTTACTGCAGTAACTGTGGGAGTAGCATTGCATGTATTATGTATCCTGAGTTCTGGGCTGAGCATATTTAGTCTAACAGCTATTATTAGATGGCCAATGAAGTGACTTTTGTGGCTTGAAATGTTAAGGGGATCAGGAAAAAACCCAAACAATATCAGGTTCTCAAACACTTAAGCTTATTACGTTCTCAGATAACTTTCCTACAGGAATCCCATTTATTAGAAACTGAAGCTTCACAGTTAAGGAGACAACAGGTGGGCCTGGTTTATAATGCTCAGGGATCTACCAACAGTTGTGGGGTCATGCTTATTATTAACGGGGTGTCCCCTTTGTCTCTACACAGGTCATTAAAGACCCTGAGAGAAGGTTTATTCTAGTTAAAGGTACTCTCTGGTCAGTTCCACTTTTACTTGGTAGTATATATGGACCTAATATAGATGATCCAGTGTTTTTTATGAGACTCATATCTGTTATTCTCTCAATGCTTCCCATCAGGATTATTTTGGGGGGTGACTTTAATCAAGTTGTAGATTTTAATCTTGATAGGTCAGGTAGTGGACCAGAGGTGGTCACTCTGGGGCAGAGGGCTTTTAAAGACCTAGTAGACCAATGAGGGCTCTGCGATCTCTGGTATGTCTTGCACCCTGATTCTAGGGAGTTTACCTTCAGGTCAATGGCGCACAGCTCACAGTCCCGCATTGATTACAGATTTATTTCTCAGGTTCTCCTACCTGGGGTTAAGACTTCCTTGATTCAACTCTGGCCCTGTCTATTTAATTCACTGGGTGTGTAAATTGGTATTCCTTAATTTACCTAACAGGGAAACCAGATGGAAACTTAATGAACAACTTTAAAGATGTTAAATATTGCAAGCTCATGCTTAGAAAATTGAGTCTTTTTTATCCAACCTTTAGATAGCGTAAAGCCGGATATTCTGTGGGAGGCTTTAAGGCTTACAGGACAGGGATCCTTATTAGTATGGTGGTGGGTAGGAAAAGAGCACAGGAGAAGGAATTATTATCATTACTGTCCCAAATTAGGTCACTTGAAAATAATTTTTCTGCTAATGCCCCGGATGAAGACAAGAGGAAACTCCTAGTGTTGAAAGATAAATATTTAGAGTTACTTTGGGAAAAAGCAGAATTAGCTATTATTTGTACAAGAGCTAGTTACATGGATCAAGGAGAGAAGGTGGGGCACCTAGTGGCATTGCGTATTAAGCAATAAGAATCGGTGAGATTTATCCCTCCGATCAGGGCAATGGCAGACGGGTCCCTGAAAGTATCTCCTACTGAAATAGTGCAAGAATTTGCCCTATATTATGCAAGGTTGTACAGTGACATGGAGTATTCTCCCTGTCCTGGGAGCACGGAGAGTTATCTGAGGGATTCCCATCTGCCCTCCCTCTCAGAGCAACACAAGGGGTTTCTGGTTACCCCTTATCATCACAGGAGAAATTGCTGATGTTATTAGTGGTTTACCTGCAGACAAAGTCCCAGACCCCGATGGATTCTCCTCCCTATTTTACAAAGTTTTTCAGGATCTTTTATTACCAGTACTTTATTGTTTATTTCAATATATTCTAACTGGGGCAGAGGCAGATCCTCACCTCTTTGAGGCTCTGATTGTTCTTCTCCCTAAACCAGATAAAGATACTGAGCTTGTTCAGAGCTACAGACCTATTTCCCTTCTAAATCAGGATATTAAAATTCTCTCGAAGATACTAGCTAATAGGTTAACTGTAGTTCTCCCTGAGTTAATAGGTACAAACCAGGTGGGATTTATGAAAGGGCGCTCATCATCTGATCACTTGCACACCCTATCTCATGTTTTCTCAGCTACCAGGGATGCCGAGTTCCCTGCAGGACTGGTTTCCCTGGATGCCGAGAAGGCATTTGATCGAGTGAATTGGAACTTTTTATTTAGAGTTCTGGAAGCTTTTCAATTCCCTTCTGTATTCATATCCTGGATTGCTACACTATATAAAACTCCTACAGCAAGGATCTCTTGGAATGGGGCCTTCTCCAAATCTTTTCCACTCCATTCAGGGATTAGACAGGGATGTCCCTTATCTCCTCTGTTATTTAATCTATATCTGGAACCTCTCATCCAAAACATTCTCAATAATGTTTCCATACAAGGCATTTGGTTGGGCATCATGAAATTAAAGTCGCTGCATATGCGGATGATTTTCTGATACATTTATGTCATCTGGTATCTTCTGTACCGGCCTTGTTGAGTGAAATAGCAAGATTTAGTGACCTGCCCAACTACAAACTGAATGCTAGCAAATCTTTATTCTTCCCATTAAACCATAAGGTATTCAAAAATGATATTAGCTCCTTAGGTTTATGCTGGACTCCCAGGTCATTCAAATACTTGGGTGTTAAACTATCTCATAATCCCCTAACATGGTTCAGGGAAAATCTGGAATCCCTCTCACAGCTGATAATTCACGACCTCGATAGGTGGTCCAAACTTCCCATTTCATTATGGGGCCGGATCAACATAATTAAGATGAATATATTTCCTAAAACTTTTTACTCTTTATCTCTTCTCAATACTTTTATCCCACTTCTCTGGTTTAAAAAGTTACATGGCATATTCACTAGATTTATTTGGGCTGATAAGTATCCTCGATTGGCCTATTACAAATTGGCAGCTCCAAAACTTGAGGGGGGTTTACAGATTCCCCATCTGGCTATAAACTACTGGGCCAGTCATTTAGCAAAATGTCTGAGATGGGTATCTCCTGGCACAGAAAAAGAGCAACTGGCTTGGCTTAGGATTGAATTAGTTGTAATTAAGTCCAAGAAACTGGACCCCCTTACCTTATTGTATCTTAAAATTTCCCAGGTGCGTATGACTGAGGAATGCCCTACAGTACTTACCTCTTTAAAGGTATATGCACAATTGTGTTCATTTTTACAATATACTCCCCACTTGGACTTGGCCCAATCTATCTGGAACTCCCCATCTTTCACTATTAGTAAGAACCAGATTCCCCATCAATGGTTGTCCCAATTGGGAGATGAGAAACTTCTCTCTCTCTCGGATGAAGATGGGCAATGGTTGTCAGTAGGAGATATTATCAGGAAATTTTGTATTCCGGCTCCCTCTCACTTTAAAGTTATACAGTTAAGGCACTTACTTACAATAATTTTTGGTAATACCCCCCCCCCAGACTGTCACAGCCCTGATACCTGAGGTTTCTCCATTTATTGGATCTTCAGGTGTTATATCTAAATTATATCAGGTTTTGTTTTACAGGAGATATTGGGGGTTCTTTGGGACCCACAAGATTCTGGAATTCTATCCTCCCTCAATACCATCTGGATTGGCAATCCCTGTGGAGATCTTGTCATAAATATGTTTCTCAAGACAGATTGCTTCTCATGCAATATCATATATTACATAACTTGTATTACACTCCGGTTAAATTACAGAAATGGGGTCTCTTGAATTTCAATATTTGTATTAAGTGTTTGCAGGAAGAAGGAACACTTCTTCACATGTTCTGGTCCTGTCCCAAAGTTTCCTCTTATGGGATTCAATTAAGACTTCCCTGGACCCTTTACTGGGCCTCCAAGAGTATTTTGCTCCTGATATCTGCCTTTTAAGGGACCTGTCTTCTATTAGAGTTAAAGTAAGAAAGTTTCATATTTCCATGATTGCCTTATCAGCTAAGAAGCTTATTTGGAGTCATTGGAAAGACAAATTCTCCCCATCTTTCCAAGAATGGGTAAACAAAATCCTGTCTAATCTGCGTACAGAAAAAGTGATTGCTAGTCTTCATAATAGATTAGCAGCATATACTAAAATGTGGGATCCCCTCCACTCTCTAATTTCTTTGGCTCAGTCTTAATCATGTCTCAGTTTAAATGGCTATGTAGGCTCTTAGGTAAAGAGTTTGGCACTTAGGGATAATAGGTGTGTTACTGCAGTAAGGGAGGATGGGTGGGTTGGGCAGTTGCTTCTCTACATTGGTCTGTATTTTACCTCATTCTCATTGTAACTGCCTGTTATTGTGGAAAATGTATTAATAAACTTTGAATTAAAAAATATATATATATATATATATATATATGATCTTAGAGGCAAAAAACTCCATTTAATGCATTAGTTAGGTTGTTTCACAGCAACAAAAGCGAGGAAATTCAGTGCTAGGGTTGAAACGCCCCCTTGGACCTCAGCCTACCCCCCCAACCTGCATTGGGGTGCAAGTTGGGGTAATCGGTGGTAACTCACACCCCATCACATGTGTGTATAGAAGCAGAGGTATAGTAAAATATGGTGAGAGTTAGGACCGATGACTGCAATGTGCACCTTGATGCCAGTTGGGGGTGGGCTGGGGGTTCCAAGGAGGCTTTCAACCTGACACTGAATTTCCTCACTTTGTCATTGTGGAACAACCCTAACTAATGCATTAAATGGAGTTTTTTGCCTCTAATTTCCCTTCTTTTTGAGAACGATGATGAGAAATAGTGAATGTAATGCAGTGGTCGGAGCGCGAGGCCCACAGGAACAGAAACGCAAACAGAAGTGCAAACAGTGGAGCACATGGTAATGCAAACGTAAATGGTAAAGGAAACGTTAATAGAAACGCAAGCTCAAAGTGACACCGAAGCAAACAGTGACACAAATGGACATTGAAGCACCTACGAAAATGCAACTGGTAAAGTGAACAGTGATGGCAGTGGTATTTTAAATTTAAATTTTAAGTGTCACAGCAAAAAGATTGTAAAAGGGAACAGAAACGGAAATGCGAATGCAATGCATTAGATATGAACGCAAACCGTAATGCGCACAGGCATGGTACCACAATTGTAAATGCAAATGGTAAAGTTAACATGAAGAATAATGCCAAATGAAAGAGAAATGAAAATTAGAACAGAAGCACGTGCGGAAACGCAAACCGAAACAAGCACGGGCACAGTACCGCAATTGTAAACGCAAATGGTAGCGGTAACAGCAACAATAACAGCAAAGGAAACAGAAGCGCAAAAGGAAATGCAAGCACATATGGAAAAGCAAACCGTAATGCCCATTGGCACAGTAAAGCAATTACAAACACAAATGGTAACAGTAACAGCAAGGAAGACTCAAAACGAAAGAGAAACGGAAATGCAAACGAAAGGGCTGACGGAAATGCAAATGGCAATGCTCACGGTGACGCAAACAGAAACAGTAGTGGAAACACAAATGGTAACAGTAATGAATATGTAAGCTCAAATGACAACACAAAGGGTAACATGCACGATGGTGTACACAGGATATGGTAATGCAAATGGGGACATAAACGCAAGTGGAAACAGTAACTGTAACAGTAACGGAAGCACATACCCTGTTTTTACCAAACAGGTGCATACAGAAATACTATGTGTACAAAGAATGTATACATTGTAATGGGGATCGAAGCTTAAAACGAGCATTGGAAGTACTTAATTGCTAATATCTCAGCAACTGCACGACGAGAAAAAATTGAAATTTCTCAACAATATTGATTTTCCTGGCTAGGTTTTTGTTATTACATAGCCCATAGGGCTATGTAACTCACAACAAAAAATCTGTATCTCATATAGTTTTCTTAGATATTAGCCTCGAAAGCGTGTGGCGTATGCCACCATGTTAGTCTATGGGAAAATGTCAACTCTGAGTACCTGAATCTGTGCCATCCATGCAATATTTTTTTAACCAAACTGACCAAATGCACATCTGAGAGATGTTGGCTGCCTTTCTCCAAATTTGAGCTGAGAGAGACCAAACCGTTCTTTTGCAGATGGGTGGCAAAGAACTTCTGTCATTTTGGCCATAGTCTGGAAAAGTAATTAACCAATTTGCAAAAGCTTTTGCAAAATTTTGCAAAAGTGTATCAGTGCGACACTACTTTCTTACTACTTTTTCAGAAAACCGAAAACATAATTCTGGTGGCTGCTTAACCCCAAAATAAAGACATGGCTAGCATCCTGAGGGTTTGACTAGGTGAACACAAAAATAATTGTGTTCCTAGATGGTCCCAATTTTAAATGCCAAGCATTTTTCTGATCACCAACTGAAAACAAAATGGCAGATTTGTGGCACTACTAGGGTCATTTGCGACACTAAGAAGTGCATTTGTGAAAGTGTGGAACTTTCTGTTAACTTTTCCCATTGACTTATAATAGGAAATTGTTATTTGAATAACTTTTGAACCGTTCAATATTTTTTCAGGAAATCTTCAAAAGACACATCGAGGACCCTGGTCTCATGTTCCCTGAAGTTTTCGTACTGGTCGTGCAAACCGTGCGACCTGTAGGCGAGAGCAAAGAATTCACAAAAAAGCTTAATTACTCACTTCGTTGTTGTTTAATAACTCTACAGTCATATAACTGACTGGTACATAACTTAGCAGATCCCAAGATGTACCATGCCCCATCACGCATACCAAATTTCAGGCAAATGCATTGAATGGTGGCAAAGAGTTGTTATAGTGTGTACTGACTTTAACCTTAAAAGTGCTACTAACTCTAATTATGGTAGCACTACCATGCTACCATAAGTTATATATATATATATATATATTGTGTGTTTGTGTGTGCGTATATTATTGTGGCAAGGTGTGCCACTATAGTTAGGGTTGAGGTCGCCATTTTCAAGGTTAATGAATTTTGCACCAATAACTTCTACCACTGTTCAACAGATTTGCCTGAAATTTGGTATGTATAATTGGGTGTGGTAGATCTTGGGAACTACCAAGTTTTGTACTGGTCAGATATACAGCTGTGGAGTTATTAAGCACCAATGAAATGTGCGTTTATGCTTTTTTGCAAATTCTTTGCTCTTGCCTACAGGTCACATGGTTTGTGCGACTGGTCCAAAAACTTTAGGGAACATGCAGCCTGTGTGCCCGATGTGCCTTTTGAAGATTTCTTGAAAAATATTAACGGTTCAAAAGTTATTCAAAAAACAAGCTCCCATTATACGTCAATGGGAAAAGTTAACACAAAGTTTGAAAGTGTCGCAATTGCAGTTTTTACCTTCACAAATGGTCCTTTTACTGTAGCAAATCCACCATTTTGTTTTCAGTTGGTCATCAGAAAAATGCTTGGCATTTAAATTTGGGAACTTCTAGCAACCTAAATCTTTTGTATTCACCTAGTTGGCCTGAAGATGCTAGGCATATCTTTATTTTGGGGTAAAACACCCCAGAAATATATGTTTTTCACATTTCAAAAGCACTTCACAAAGTACTTTCGCATTTGCGACACTGTTGCATGAATTTCGAAAGCTTTTGCGAAAGTTCGACAGTACTTCTTCCAGGCTGTGGCAAAATGACAGCAATTCTTTGACACCCTGCTGCAAAAGGACTGTTTGGCTGAAATTTGGAGGGAAAGCAGCCAGCATCTCACAAATGTGCCTTTCAGTATTTTGGTGAAAAAATAGTACAAAGCGGCATAGTTATGGCACTCCAAAATTGACACTTTTTCCCCATAGGATAACATTTTGGTGTCCGCCGCATTACAGGAATCCTTTGCCGCCCTTCTGCAAAATAATTGTTTGGTCTTTTGGGCTGATATTTGGAGGGAAAAAAGTTAACATCCCACAGATGTGCCTTTTGGTAGTTTGGTGAAAAAATATTACAGGGAGCCAAAGTTATGGCACTCCGAGCTTCTCTTTTTTTCCCCATAGGATAACATTACAGCATTCGCTATGCCTTTCAGGGACCGTATCTCGGAAATGGTGCAAGATACGGACTTTTCATAGGAAAAATGCTTATCCCCCTAATAGGGCTAACTACAAAACTAGCCAGGAAAGTCATAAATCATATGACTTAAAAAAAAATTTTCTACGTCGTACGATTCCTGAGATGTAAGCAATTTAGTATTCCAACTCCTCATTTTCTGCTCTGAGACCCATTATTATGCATACATTCTTCGTACCCACTGTCCTTCTCTATGCAGCTTTTGGGGAAAACCAGCCTGTGCGCTTACATTACTGTAACCCTTACCACTTCTGCTTGCGGTTCTGTACCCATTTCACTTATTGTTCCCGTCTACACCACCATGTGCTTTACCCTTTGCATTTTCATTTGCACTTGCTTTTGTGTTATTTTAACCATTTGTGTTTACAGTACTGTTTATCTTTGTGTTTTGCTTTCCATCACCATGCGCATTACCATTTGTGTTTGCGGGCACCGTGTTACTATGTGACAAGAAATCATATGTTGCCCCTGCCGCATTACATTCACTATTTCTCAGACTAATTCTCAAAAGAAGGAATTAGAGGCAAAAACTCCATTTAATGAATTAGTTAGGGTTGTTCCATGGCGACTAAGGTGAGGAAATTCAGTGTTAGGTTGAAAGCCCCCGAGACCCCTGCCCACACCCCCAACGGGTACAGGGTGCGCATTTGGGTTGTCGGTCCCAACTCTCACCCCATTCTCCTATACCTCTGCTTCTTCACATATCTGATGGAGGTGAGAGTTAAGGCGCAACTCCAATGCGCACCCTGATGTCAGTTGGGCATGTGGGCGGGGGTCCTAGGGGGCTTTCAATCTAACACCAATTTTCTCACCTTGTACTGGAATAACCCTAACTGATGCATTAAACAGAGTTTTGCCATATATATATATATTTTTTAATGGTAAAAGCTCTGTTTAATGCATCAGTTAGGGTTGTTCCACAGTGACAAAAGTGAGGAAATTCAATTTTGGGTTCCCACCCCTTTGACCCACACCTCCCCACCAATAGGCATCAGGTGTTCGTTGGGGTCATTGGTCCCAACTCTCACCCCATCCCATGTGGAAACAAGCTGAGGTGATGCAATATAGGAGAATGGGGTGATAGGTAGGACCGATGACCCCAACACACACCCCAATGCCTGTTGGTGGGGGTGTGATGGGGGTGTGATGCAAGGGGGGTGCGAACCCTAACATAGAATTTCTTCACTTTTGTCACTGTGGAACAACCTTAACTGATGCATTAAACAGAGTTTTTTCCATGAATTTCCCTTCTTTTTGAGAATGTGCACTATAAAAAGTGAAGTAACGGCAACACAAATGCAAGCGCAAATGCTAATGCATATGGTGATGCAAACGTAAACGATAATGCAAACAGTAATAGAAAAGCAAGCGCAAACTTTAATGAAAACAGAAAAGCAAATGCAAGCGCGTACAGAAATACAAAATGTAATGCGCATGGTCACGGTAATGCAATTAGAGATGCAGACACTTACAGTAACAGCAACGATGATGCCAAAGGAAACACAAACAGAAATGCAAATGCAAACGGGAGAGTGTACGCAAATGCAAATATAAATGCACACAGTGATGCAAAAGGAAACTCAAGCAAAAACAGTAATGAAAACGCAAATGTTAACAGTAACGCAAATGCAAGCACAAATGAAAATACAAAGGGTAACGCATATGGTGGTGTAGACAGGAATGCTAACGCAAATGGTAATGGAAACACAAGTTGAAACATTAACTGTAACAGCAATGAAAATGCACAGCCTTTTTTCCCTCCAAAAGCTGCACAGAGAAACACAGTGAATACAAAGAATGTATGCATAATAATGGCCCTCGGAGCAGAAAATGAACGCTTGGAATACTAAATTACTTATATCTCAGGAACCATATGACATAGAAAAAAATTAAAATTTCATCTGATTTATGACTTTCCTGGCTAGTTTTGTACTTAGCCCCATACTGGGGGATAAGCATTTTTCCAATGAGAAGTCCGGATCTCAAGCATTTTCGAGATACAGGCTCCAAAAACACAGCAGACACCGTAATGTTAGTCTATGGGAAAAATAGTCAACTTCAGAGTGCTGTAACTTTGCAGCCCTGTAATATTTTGTAGATTTTGGAGAAAAAAGGCTGTGCGTTTTCATTACTGTTACAGCTAGCATTTCCACTTGCGTTTCCATTACCATTTAGCATTTCTATTACCGTTTGTGTTATTGTTTATATTTGCTTCACCATGTGCATTAGCGTTTGTGCTTGCATTTGTGTTACCGTTGCTTCACTATTTATAGTGCACATTCTCAAAAAGAAGGGACATTCACGGCAAAAAAACTCTGTTTAATGCATCAGTTAGAGTTGTTCCACAGTGACAAAAGTGAGAAAATTCGGTGTTAGGGTTGGCAACCCTTGCACCCCACACCTACACCGCCCCCACCAATAGGCATCGAGGTGTGCATTGGGGTTGTCAGATGGGGTGAGAGTTAGGACCAATGACCCCAACGCACACCCCGATGCCTGTTGGTGGGGATGGGGGGGCATGTGTGCAAGGGTGGCAACCCCTAACACCGAATTTCGTAACTTTTTGTCACTGTGGAACAACCCTAACTGATGCATTAAACAGAGTTTTTAACCATGAATATATCTACAGTATATATATATATATATATATATATAATACTCGTTGCAAAAAAACTCCATTAATGTATCAGTTAGGGTTGATATTACAATAACAAAAGTCTGAAAATTCAGTGTTAGGGTTCCCAACCTTCCACCCCACCCCCACCAACCATCCTCCACACACCAACAGGCGTTGGGATGTGACTTATGGTCGACAACCCTAACTTTCACCCTACTCCATGTTTAAGGAAGCTGAGATGGTACAGTATAGGAGAATGGGCTGAGAGTCAAGCACATTGACCCCAAGGAACACCCCGATACCTGTTGGTGTGTGGAGGGTGGGGTGATAGCGTTGGAAACCATAACACCAAATTTCCAGACTTTCGTCATTGTAAAATCAACCCTAACTGATGCATTAATAGAGTGTTTTTTTACAATGAGTTTCCTTACTTTTTGAGGCAGTGTAATCTTACCCTTAATTTACTGTGGGCAGGACCCTGCACTCCAATCCCTCCGAAGATGTGCCTATGTATGTAGTTGTATAAGCACAAGTCCCTCTCAGCCCTGCGTTTCCATGTGTCAAACAACAGTGACCAAATTGTCAGCATAGCCATCTTTTTACCTCACCTCATGTACCCTGGTGCAGAGAAATTGTGAAATGGAAGGCAAAATGCAATTATGTGCAATTGCAATGCCATTCTGTGCTACAGGTGCTAAAACACATTTTGGGCACAATGTGGAAAATGACAGCTGTATTGTTAATTAGGTTTTGTGAACAAAATGGTTATGTTGAAAATTTGGCAGCAAAATGTTGTTCCAGAGTTATGCATTTGCATAGTATAAATTCAACAGATGCATGTAACTCAGGCATTTTTTGAAATTTTTTCACCAAATTTTCAACATAACCTTTTTGGAACTCCACCTCTGGAGTACTGTCACTGTCATTTCATTCATCAGTCCTGAAAGGTGATTTTGCACAGCAACCATGTAATTTTGCACCACACTTATGAAAACATGTTTAGGGCAGGATGTGAAAAATGACAGCTGTACTGTTCATGACGTGGTGTGCAAAAATGGCAATGTTGAAAATTTGGATTTAAAATATTAAAAATTGACAAAGTTACGAGCGTGCTTAGAAATATTTCAAGGACTGCGCAAAACTCACGCATTTCTTGGTATTTTTGCACCACATTTTCCACGTAGGGCTAGATGATCAAAGGAGTTGCACCTTGCACAACTGAGTTGCACAAGCTCAACCCCAGAAATTCACCCTGAGTGATATTCAAAAGGGAAATGCGCTGCACAATTCTGGATGTGCTGCAGTGCAAAGATAATGCATGGGGGGTATCTCCAGTGGGCGTGCCCATGCATATGCAGCACATCTTGATACTCAGACGAGATGTGCTGAGTATTTGCTGGCACATCTCAGAGATGTGCAACATACATGGGCACAAAGTTACACCTGTATAAACAGGTCTAACTGGTAGCCACCCAAAGGCAGGCTGCTGTATTGCAAGATGCAACACAGCATCCACTAGCCCCTGGGGTGGCTATCTCCCCAAGCACCACGTCCAATCCCCCTACAGTGCATACAGAGCACTGGTAGTCCAGTGGTTCCCCTAGGTTTGCTGGCAAAGGCACCTAGCTTCACCTGAGGTCTTTTCTTTTAGGTTTGTTTGAAAGGATAGAGCAAGGAACAACATTATTTATCAGAGCAAGGAAAAAGATTAAGGCTTCTTTTGGTTAGGCAGATTTACTATGAGTTACTATTTTCTTTTGTGCTCACAGATTTTGTTAATGTTGTTTTGCTTACATTTTACTGCTTTATTGTTCTCTGATTCAAATTGCTGTTGCAGGGTATACTTTCTGCTGCATTACTACAGGGTGTGCCTACAGGTTTCTTACTGTTTTGTGCTTACTGATTACTGCTGTAGTCTTCTCTGCTTCAAATTGTGTTTTGCAAGGTATGTCTTCTGTTAAGGTGTTCTGCAGGTTGTGCTTAGAGGTTTTGCTACTTTTTTACTGCTTTATTTTTCTCTGTAGCAAAGTGTTTCTTGTAGGGTATATCTTCTGTGAAATTGTTACAGGTGGTGCTTGCATGTTTTACAGTTTTTTTTTATCATTAGGCTAAGCTTTCAAGAATAATTACAGGAGCACATATGAGATACAGACTGAGGGATAGCAACTGCATTTGTTGTTCATTAATTGTTTCTGCTCTTACCTTCTTGTTTCTTTCATCCATGGTTCTTCTTTTTCGGCAGGGGAAGGGCTCAGCCACCCACCCCCATCCCAAATCACCTCATGCTACACTCCTTTTCGGAATAGCACAGTCATGGCATTTCCTGTAGCAAAGCAGGAAGGAGGATCAGAAGGGTAGCCACAGTGACCTCACTTACAGGGGCACACTTAATTTAACTTGTTATAAAAAGTTATACAAAAACAAGCAGCAAAACAAAGAAACAAACAAAAAAGATATATATATATAAAACATTTTTGCTTTCATTTTCCTTCTAATTACTTGGATCAGGTTTAGTGGTGAGCGAAGTGGCCAAAATCCACTCTATGAAGTGATTTGCAGAGTAATGCCGAATCCACAAAGTAATCCGCAATGTGAAGCAGAGTACTTCGCGTCATAATGAGGAATGCAAAGTCAAATTAAACCAATGACTTCATATTATTCTGCCTTCTCCAAACCACTTCTCCGCCAATTTTAAGGTGGAGTACAATGAAATCAATGTACTTCGCATCACTTCACTTTGTTATTGAGCTCCAAGGTGAATTTTGCTGTGATTCATGGGATTGCAGGTCACATGGGCTCTAGATTATTCTGCAGAGCCTAAGTTCTGTGTAGTGTTTGCATAGTGGAAGATGGAGACAGTTTTCTCAGAGCTCTGTGATTTAAATCTTCTAAAAGCTGTTAAAAAAGCCTTTTTGTGCCCTTTTTTTGCTCAAAATTTAGTACATCGATTGTAGGAAACCTTCTTGTGTTCACATCATCAAGTGTTTATTGTTTGTGTGTGGATTTGGAATGTTAATTTAGAACATTCAGTCTGTGTACTGCAGACACTTGAAGTGTGCTTTGGGGAAGGGTGTATCTATGGTGGAGGTAGGTTAAAACTAGAAGAAAATGGCTGTCTTTCTGTTTTGGTTATATTTTTCTTGTAAAACTGTTAATGTATACAGTAATATTTTCAGTAATTCTTGACTTTTTTTGCTGATTGTTGTGCAGCAGTGCATAATTTGTTTGTTTAAAAGATTTGGTTATATTACTGAAGTTTTCAATTTGCTACGCATTACTTGTAGTTTAGTGTGTGTGACGCGTGCCATCAAATTAGACACATTTTATTGTGCCACAGAGTAATTGCAGCAGTGTGAACCTGCTATCCACCACACCTGCATGAATTTTTGTACTGCTTTGTGGTATCTTTACTGGTAGTGGACTGTTACTGCCGTGCACTACCCCCTCAACCGGCAAAAGGTATTCTTTTCCAGATTTGGATTTGTGACTTGTGACCACTGGTTAGGTGTTGTGCCTTCGTGTCTGCATCTCTTGAGTGCGCTGCTCAATCTTAATCTGTATGTGCGTTTGCATCTCCTTAGAACCCAGTCTTCATTTGTAACTTAAGTCACAGTTGCTTGTTTGGCTTCCCTTCAGAGTACTGGTGTGGTGCATATTTCTGCATGAACATTGTACTCATTGATGTGCATTTTTAAGTCAGGGTGATCATCACGAGTCACTCACAATACAAATTGCATTCTTCATCTTCATGGTCACGATTCATGAATCACAAAACTGTAAGTTTTTTTGTAGTCAGTTCCATGTAAGCCTGTTTCGTAGTATCTTGGGTCTCGGCTTCAATCACCATTGTACTCATTGATATGAGTTTTCAAATCAGGTAGTTTTGTGTGGTACAGGTCAGGGAAGTACAGCTGTAGGTATTCACATTTCTGTACAGTTTATTATGATTGTTCATGTCACATCAGACACTCATCAAGAGACAAATCACGTTCTTCATGAATCAAAGCAGTTCATTTTTTTTCAGTTCTGATGATATGCTGAAGACCAGTAAAGATGACCAAAACACTGAAGAAACTTTTTTAACTTTTTTAAATAATCCCCCCCACCAAAAACATAGTTACCTTCACTGGCTTGACAGTATTCCAACACCAAAATTCCTCATCAGCCAAGAAATGCACACCCCAATTTTGACTATGTGACCTGTGATATAAAAGAAAAAGCAATGATTACATGTGTATATATATAAAAATATATCTATATAATGGATATGAACATTTAAGGTCAACTCAGGTTCTGTGGAAAACCATGATGGTACCAGGTACATTAACTTACCAAGGGTAGTATTATTTTACACACAATAGCATATTTCCTGTTGGGGGTCAGTGCAGCATACATTGGACAACCAACTGCATTATCACATCATCATCATCATAGATGGTTAACTCAATGGTCGGGTCATCCTTCTAGCACATCATTTGGCAAGACACTGTGCATCAGCCCAGTAAGGTCAAGAAGCATTACAAGAAATTCCAAAAGCAGCAACAGGGGATATACTGTAGTTCTTATTGGAGTGTGTGCATGCATGACTGAGTGTGGCATGAATTAAATGGAGACTTTTCTTTCCTTTTTATGTTCTCATTTTTCTTCATCTGGAGTCGGGAATTTTCTGGAGACAAGACAGTAGCATTTTGGGGATGCACATTCATTCTGGTGATTATGTGTGACCACTGCATGCATGACCGAGTGCACCATTAATTCTGAGAGACTTTGCATTTCTTGTAAAGCCTTCATTTCATTTTGTCAGCACTGGGGAATTTGTGTGGGGGGCTGCCAATATTGTTGTCACTTGGTCTTACTTCACTTTAAGACAAAAAGATAACACAAACAATAATTACAAGGCAAATTAAGCCTTTCATATTGGCCACTCCGCGTTGTGGAATGACTACATGAAGTGCCCACTTTGTGGGCACTTCACCAGCGAAATTCATCTTCGCTGCATCTCTAACCAGGTTATAAACTTGGCAACTCAACTGGAATGGATATTATTAACTGCAGGTACTCCGGGACACTTTTCAAAATGGCAGTTATACAGGATTTAGGATGCTGTCCTACATGCTGGACCATCGGCGATTTAAGAGCTCAGCTCCAGGCAGCATGGGCAGAGACTGCGTGCCTCAAATTGCATATTCAGGAGGGAAAAAATTACAAGAACCACCCACCATTTCCCCAACATTCAACTGAAGCACCTCAACTGCAGCTGGTAGTTGATCCAGGAGGTAGGCAGGGGGTTAGGAGGGGCAAATAGGGTTCCCCATTACTCAGTGCTCAACAACGTATCACCTTCATAAACCATATAAAAACTATGAACAGGTATCTGCCTCCATCTCTGAAATCAAACAAAGGGGCAGAGGACACTGCAGAGAAGGACACTGTAGCACAGGAGCTGGCACTACAAAACTTACCCAAAACAGGGACCAAAACAAAAAAGCAAAATGGAAATCCAAACCACTTCTGATCGTAGGAGACTCCATGATTTGGAGAGTTGATATCTACCTCTGGCCGGGGGTAATTATTAGATGTCTCTCAGGTACATCAGCGTAGAGAGACACTGACTGCATTGCTAAAATAGTACAGGAAGCAGGAGAAAACATTGATGTCCTGGAACACATAGGGACTAATGATCTTGCTAGACAGTCAGTTGTGCAGACCGAGGAACACCTCACCAGGCTGGAAGACAAACTGTCATCCATTTCATCTGGCATTTCCTTCTCTGAGATCCTGCTGATATGGAAAAGGGGGGCAGATGGATGAATGGTCAGAGAAGGTGCAATAGGAGAGCTAGACATGTGGCTCAAGGGCTGGTGCCAGGAAAAAGGAAAGAAATTTTAAGGTAACTGGCAACAGTTTTGGGAGCGAATGTTCTTTAAATTCAATGAACTGCATCTGACTAAGGACAGAGTCAGTGCATTGGTGCAGAAGTTTGATGTCATTGCATAATATTTAAACTAGCAAATGGGGAGAGGGCTGCAACACCCAATAGATCAAATGGGAAGAAAACTCCCCCCCAGCTAGTGATCAAACAGGAGTTCAGCATGTTTGTAGTTCATTTGCATCACCTGGTAAGGAAGAAGGTCTTGCTCCCCTTACGACACACAGGGGAAATGCTGGATCTCACCCAACAACTAACACACCAAAATCTAGCCAATGGAAAATCATGTACACAAATGCCTGCAGTCTGGGAAACAAGATCCCAGCCCTAGAGGCAACAATGACAGAGGCTAAACTGGACATAGTAGCCATTAGTGAGACATGGTTCACCAGTAACCATACTTGGAAGACTTCAGTACCCAGCTATGTACTGTTCAGAAGAGACTGAGGTGCAAAAAGGGGGGGTGGCCTTTTATGTCAATGAAAATATAAAAGCTACATAAATTTAGAATACACATAAGGAACCAGAAGAACTGTGGGTCACCCTGGAAACAGGAAATGGGACAGCCATATGAACTGGGTTTGTCTACAGGTCTCCAGATCGGGGGGGGGGGGAGGACATAGGCACATTACTTGTTAGAAGATACACAAAACATGACAGCTAAAGGGGAGGTTCTGATAATGGGAGACTTCAAAATTCCAGATACAGATTGATCAACACCAGCAGGAATGTCTACCAGAACTAGACACATAGATGATTCCCTGCAGGGGGAGGGCCTCAAACAATTGGTACAACAACCCACAAGCAACAGGGCTATCCTGGACCTAGTTCTGTAGTTCTGCCTAATATGGACATGATCACAGATCTCCAGGTAGAAATTCACCTGGGGTCAGTGACCATCACATGGTATGGTTCAATTTGGCTGCTAGAACAAAATCATCCCATTCCAAGGCAGAAATATGAGAGTTCAGAAGATTTGACTTTGATAAGATGGTCAACAAAGTTAAGCTAGACATGGCAAGAAAAAATACAGTTGAGGGGGAAATGACAAAGTGGGCAAGCATTAAGGATGAAATACTTGAAGCAACATCCCATTGTGATAGGTAGAAAAGCAAGAGCAAAAGAAGGAGGAAACCACTTTGGTTCTCAAAAACAGTAGCAGAAAAGATTGGCCTTCAGGAAATATAAGGGAACACAGTGGGATGAAGATAGGGAGGCATGCCAAACTTCACTAAGGGAAGCAGGGAAGGCAGTAGGGCAGGCAAAGGCCCAAACAAAGGAAACACTAGCATGAACAGTAAAACAAGGGGGCAAGACTTTCTATAGATACATTAGTGAAAGGAGAAAGTCCAGAGGGGGTATTGCTAGATAAAGTGGGATAAGGGATAGTGTGTGGAGGTAAAGCATCTATCCTAAATAGATACTTCTGCTCAGTATTTACTGAGGAGAAGGTAGGGCAAGGTCCATAGCTCAGCACCAAGGACACGGGGGGAGGTAGGTATGCACAAGTCCCTTCACAAAAGAAAGGGTCCTACAAGAGCTTGCTAAGCACAGGGTGGAGAAGGCAATGAGACCTGATGGCATACATATCAGAGTACTAAAGGAGCTAAGGGTGGAACTAGCAGAGTCATTAGCAGAACTGTTTAGTTAGTCTCTGTGCACAGGAGAGGTCCCAGAAGACTGTAGAAGGGCTCATGTGATCCTGCTCCACAAGAGTGGCAGCATGGAGGAGGCAGGGAACTACAGACCAGTCAGTCTTATCTCAGTAGTGGGCAAGATTATGGAGGCATTCCTTAAGGAAAGGATAATGCAACACCTGGAATCCATAAGAGCACAGGATCCAAGACAGCTTGGGTTTACAACAGGAAGTTCCTGTCAAATTAATCTCATAGATTTCTTTGGGTAACCAGAGTGGTGGGCCAATGGGGTGCAGCTGATGTCGCCTTCCTTGACTTCAGCAAAGCTTTCAATACTGTTCCACATAGAAGATTGATTAATAAGCTAGGTTAGCTCGGGGTGGGCCAGAAGTTGGACAACTGGGTGGCAAACAGGTTGGCAGGCAGAAAACAGACGTGGTGGTAAATCATATGCAGCCCAAAGAGATGCAAGTTACAAGTGGGGTAACTCAGGGATCAGTCCCGGGGCCAGTCCTCTTCAATATCTTCATCAGTGACATTGCAGATGGACTGGAGGGTAAGGTTTTCCTATTTTCAGATGATATCAAGATCTGCAACAGAGTAGATGATCCAGATGGGTTGGAAAGAATGAGAAGAGATCTGGAAAAACTGGCAAAATGGTCTGAACAGTGGCAACTGGGGTTTAATGCAAAGAAGTGCAAGATCATGCAGATAGGGAAGAGAAACCCTGAAGCTACCTATAGGTTTGGAGGGGAGTTAATAATAATAATAATAATAACTTTATTTATTTAGCGCCTTTCAGATACCAAGGCGCTGTATAAATAGATCATAAAATCAAAGTATACAAATAAAATCGACAATTCAAAACAGCATCAATCAGTAAAAGCCTTATTCCATAAAAAAGTCTTAAAATCCCACTTAAAGGCTTCCACGGTCGCGCATTCTCCAAGCCAGTGAGGCAGAGAGTTCCAGAGGGTAGGGGCCATGAAACCAAAGGCCCTAGCCCCAGAGGACTTCAATATAACCCTCAGAACCTCTAGCAACCCCTCGTCGGCTGAATGGAGCTGTCGCAAGGGGCAGTAAGGAACCAGAAGCTCTTTCAAGTAGTCAGGGCCGAGTCCGGGCAGGGCTTTGAAGGTCAAAAGACCTACTTTAAAGGTGATCCACCACTGTGTAGGCAGCCAGTGCAGATCACGCAGCACAGGGGTGATATGTGTCCTTCTAGTCACCCCCGTCATTAACCTTGCAGCAGCGTTCTGCACTAGCTGAAAGCAGTGGATATCAACCCCAGGAAGCCCCAAGTAAAGGGAGTTGCAATAGTCAAGGTGAGATGTCACGAAGTCATGGACCAACACGGGTAAATTGCTGGATGGAACAAGGTGTTTCACCCTGGCAATATTCCTAAGATGGTAAAATGTGGACTTAACGACTGCTGACACCTGATGACGAAGGGTCAGCCCGTCGTAAAGCACCACACCCAGGTTACGCACCCATTCAGAGGAAAGGATCAGATCCCCCCCCAGCAATACACCAGAGGGCTGACCGGACCCCAACCCACCTGTCCCATGCCCCAGATTCACGACCAAAACCTCAGTCTTACCGGCGTTCAACTTTAACCAGCTCGCATTCATCCAGTCCTGGATTTCAGCGAGGCAGCTATTAAATACCAAGAGAGCACTAACCTGGTCGGAGGCAAAAGACAGGTAGAGCTGGGTATCATCGGCATAGCAGTGAAACCTCAGCCCATACCTTCTTACAATGTCTCCGAGGGGCAGCATATACACTGCAAACAACATGGTGGAGAGCACCGAACCCTGGGGGGCACCACAATGCAGAGGGAAAGGGTCAGAAGAAAAAATTCCCGACACAACCCTCTGCGTTCTCCCAGATAGAAAAGAATGAAAACCATCTGAGCACTGTACAAGACAGGCCACAGATGGACTCCAGACATTTGAGCAAAACCCCATGGTCTACAGTGTCAAAGGCTGAAGAGAGATCAAGGAGGACCAAGATAGAACGGTTCCTCTGATCTCTCACCATCAGGAGATCATTGAGCACCCAAACCAGAGCAGTCTCGGTACTATGCCTCTTACGAAAACCAGACTGGAGAGGTTCATAGATATTATGGATAGTCAAATGGTCCTCCAGCTGATTTGCCACTACCTTCTCAATAACCTGCCCAATAAAGGGAAGGTTTGAGATTGGTCTGTAGTTGGAAAAAACATCTGGGTCCAAAGAAGCCTTCTTCAAACAGGGAGTCACCACAGCTTCCTTTAGGGAGCTAGGAAACTCACCCAATTCTAGGGAGCACCAGATTATTTGAACCAGAAACGGGCCAACGATCTCAATACAACCCAAAATTAGGGAGGTAGGGCCCGGATCTAAACTACAGCACGTAGGGTGCATCCCCTGGATGATCCGCATAATATCACTGAACATCGGCAGGTCAAAGGAACACCAGGAGACAGAGTGTTTCATGACCGAACGCCACAAAAGCTTCCCTTAGAGTGTGTTGGATGGATCTCGGATCTGATGTTGGCAACCTTATTCACAAAGAGGAAATCAGGAGACTGGCTGAGCTGCTCCCATGGCATGGTGGTCTAAGGCATGAGCAGTGGTTCAGCAGGTAGCACACTCACTTCCGGTGAGGAGATCAGAATGTGGGTTCTATCCCCACACCAGGCACTTGGGTCCATATCCCAATACTGACACTGCAGTGCAGCATGAGGTGCTGTCTTTAGGATGAGACATTAAACTGAGGTCTCATCTGCCTGGATTGGTGGTAGTTGAGGTGGATGTTAAAGATCCCATGGCACTTATTGAAAAGAGTAGGGGAATTTTTTATTATAATAACATCATAAAACTAATATAAGAAATAACAAGGATAAAGGAGAACAAATCATAAATCAAAAAAAATAAAGGGAAAAACATGCAAAGTTTCACAAACAACATTATGTACAAAATTTACATAAGTCATCACCCGACCTTAAATGCAAAGAAAGACCCAGCTTTCATTCCCCATGTTACTTATTGTTAGAAATTAATCACTAAGCCCCCCTTATCGACACCCATAATCTATTTATATTTAATAAACAATAGAAACCCTTTCCACCAATTAGTCACCTTTTGTGCTGTACCAAATTGTAAGTCTTTCAAATAAACCTTCTCCATAGCCCCTTGAATCAGTAAACTGATTGTTTCATAAGACATTAGCCTTTGGTAAAGGACCCACTGGCATCTAGCATGCCATAAGTAATATTTCAAACAACAGCAACAAATCTGTAAGGTTTCTATATTACACCTGGCCACAAACTGAGGAAAATAACCCAAAACCAGGGTATCATAATTCAGAGATAACAGACATTTCATATGCCATTTTGAAGCCAGGAATTTCCAAAGGGAACTAGCATAATAACAATGAAAGAAAAAATACTCTACTGTCTCTTCCTGATTTATACAGCCAAGAAAAGGACATATCCTTTCTTCTTTAACCTTGTGCTTAGCATTTCCCCATACCCCAATCCTCCCATATACAGTCAACCATAGAAATTCCACATATAACCTGGCAATCTTGGATTATTTAGTTGATAAAGCACTCTTGGTATAAGAGGAGTAGGACAATTTTTCAAAGCAGATACTGAAGGATTTAACAGTGATATAACTGTATCATATAATTTAGACCCTGTAGTTACTTCAATAGTTTGTTTAGAAAGGCCCCATTTATATAGTTTCTTTACCACTGGTTTAAAAAATTGAGGAACCTGCAAAAATTGTGATAGTTTTGGGGGGGGATAGTATGCCATACCAAAAAATAATGACCAAGAACATAATGTAATAAAGAATCACACGAGATGCTGATGGTAATAATCCAAGTTTAACATTTTGGGAAATAAATAAAGTAAGAAAAACATGATGGGATCCACCATTCCTAATCTCCCTTTATCTTTCCCTAAATAGGTATATTGCCTTTTTATGGAATTAAGCCTATTACCCAAAGCATCTGAAAGAATAGGCTGTGCAGTCTGGTTTCAAGTTCTTGAGGAAGCGGGATATGAATGCTATGTATAAAAATTTGAGAATTAAAATTGCCTTATTAGCTGTACCCTTTTAAGTTTAGCCAACCTCCAGTGTGTCCACACCTGTACTTTTTTTATTAGCTGAGGAGAAGTCATGCTCCCAGTTTAGTAGGGGAAGGTTCTGAGGCCCAAAGAATAACCCCAAAATCTTAATTGGGGCTGAAGTAATACAAAACCCCTGAATGGAAACCTCAGCAGGAGAATTAACCCTAATAAATAAACCCTGACTTTTAGTTTTATTAATTTTTGAATTAGAAACATGTGAGTAAGAAACCAAAATATCCAAAAAAATAGGAATTTGAGTATAATCAGAGAAAAAACACAAATATCCTCTGTGTAGGCTCATAAATACAAGGTATCCAAATTGGGATCAACACCCGTTTCCACTGTGGATGATGTGTTAATGATTGTATTAATTTATCAATGGTAAATATATATAATAGAGGACTTAGTGGGCATCTTTGACAAATCCTGTAGCTGTAATGAAAGCCTGCTGTAATGCAATTATGAATAACTGGATGAATAATAACAGTATCATAAAGTGTTTTATCCATTGGACAAGGAAAATGGGACCCATAATGTTGCAAAGTTAGAAAAAAAAAGGGTGATATACCAGATCGAAGGCCTTCATTTGATCTAAGGAAAGAATACAGCCTGTCAGGTTATGTGATGAAAAATGTTCAATTAGATCTCTAAGAATCATAACAGCCTGCTATATTTTCCATCCTGGGAGCCCACAATATTGGGATGGAGATATAACCATATTAGCAAAGGTCTTAAGCCGAGAATTTAAGAGGCCAGTCAATAATTTGTAATCAGAGTTAAGAAGTGTAATAGGTCTCCAATTTTCCAAACTCTCCCGATCCCCTGATTTATACAGAAAAATTAACAAACCTTCAGAAAACCAAAAGGGGAATTTGGGGGTTAAGAGGAAAAAATTAAATACCAAAGTCAAACATTCTGTAAATTCAGAAGGTAACGTTTTGTATAATTCTGATGTTATTCCATCAATTCAAGGGGAATCCCATTATTTTGGGATTTTATTGCAATTTCAACTTCTGCAGCTGTTATGGAGCAATTAAACTAGACATGTCAAGCTTAGTTTTGGGAAAATGAATCATATTTAAAAAGTTTCCAGCTCATCTATACTAGGGGCACCACTGGCTATGTAATCCCAGAAATTGTTTAATAGTGGCATACATCCTAGTGATATCCTGAACCAGACACCAATCTTGTGTCAACAAAGAAGACATTGCAACTTTAGATTTATATTGTTAAAAACCTCATAAGGATCTCCATAAGCCTGTTTCCGAGTACGTTCCTGAAAAAGTACTTTCATAGTTCTAGCCCTATTGTATTGTACCTCCTGTAATTGTTTTTTATGATTGTTATTTGGGAAGAATAATCAAATTTAGAGGTGTTTGCCATTGAAAATAAATAATACAACTGCTGACGTGGTTTTAAATAGTGCAGAAATTTTAGGTTTTCACTAGATTTCCCAAGTTTTAGTAGCAATATTTTTAAGTCCTCCTTTGACTCCCTCCACCAGTCACCTAGATCTTCATAAAGAAAAGCAACTGAGACCCATGCACTAAGCAATGATTTTATAGTTTTAACACAAGCGGATTGCTCAACACTGGAGAGCTTAATTTCCATCTTGATTTTGGGGAGATGTTACCTACCAGATGAAAAACACACTTAAGAAGTAAATGATCTCAAAACCTATAGGGTATGTACAAAATTTACATGGAAGAAAGTTTTAGACAGAAAAATATAATCAATAGTAGAAGTAAGGTGTTTCTTTTATAGGTAAATTTTGGACCCCTTACTGAAACTGTTTACTATCTACTAGGCCTGATGTGTCCAATAGTTGGAATAAAGCATTAGAATCCAATAAATCTTTTTCCTTTATCTGTAAGTCCACCTTTGGCTTTCTTGAGCTCACAGTTAAAGTCACCGCATAAAAAATATGAAAGGAAGTAACAAAAGTGTTGAATCATTGAAAGAGAGTAACTTTCTCAGTTTTTATCATGAGAAATAAACATTAATAAATCTGCAGACCATGGAGTTCCATTTTCCATCCAGAATCATCAATCTACCTGGAATTAAATCAATAATTTATAAGAGAAAACTCATGAATTAAAAAGAAAACCGATACCATCAGCAGTCTGTTGACCAATGGACCAGTAGGAAGGACCCCAGCACCATTCCCTTTGAAAAAACCTGGCTTGATCCAAAGTAAACATCTATGATTCTTGAATGAAACATACATCAATGGAAGAACCATGAATGTAGTCATAAACAATCTGACGCCTACTGGGATTTAACAAACTATGAACATTTAAGGAGCCAATTGTAAATCCCATTTAGTAGTAAAGACACAATCAACCATCCTTTTTCCTTCATTTTTTTCTTTTTCCCTTTATACCCCTCCTGAAAGTGAACAGGGGGACTATCCTGAAAGGCCTGAGACTCTGGTTCACCACAATCCATGTCAGTATCTCCCCACTGTGGAGCTAAGACAGCGAAGGGATTACTGGATTTATTTTCCTCCTGTGGAGGGGGAGGGTTTGAGGTTCCTAGAGGACCTCTGAACTACCACTAAAGGAGAAGAAACCTGAGGATCTGGGGCCTGGTTCTCCTGCTGAGATGTATAACACACAGGGGAAAGAAGGGGGGGGGTTCAGAGAGACCAGGAGGAGGCAGATCTTTAGACTGCCCCATAGTCTGGGATGAGTCCAGGTGTTGGTTAGCATCATCCACAGAGGAAGCAGCAGCTGTCTGGGGAGGATTATCAACTAGATCCTGAGCCTTCTGGATAAGAAGGTCAGGGCTACCACTGCAAGCCTTATTTTTTGCTGCCCAGAGACATTCAGAAAAAACATGCCCAGTATCTTCACATAAGCCACATTTGGTAAGATTGGCACATTGGAAGGCAATGTGACCTATTTCCCCACAATTATCACAGTGGGGCCTGTCACAAGAACTAGACAGGTGAGTATGAGACCCACACTTATAACGGCCCTAGGTTGCCTGGCATAAAACAAACCCCCCCCCGTCTCTTCCTAATAGAAAAGAGTTGGGAATATGCTCTATACCACTATCAGTTTGTCGAAGCTTTACCTTAAACCACCAACCTCCAGTCCAAAATTGTTCAGAGTTGAGAATGGATTCGGGGGGACTTACAACTTCACTTTTTTGGGACAACCAATAGGTAATATCATCTACATGAACCCCTCATTTCTAAACATAATCATTACATATTTAACCAAAGGCTTGGACAAAGGAATAATGAGGAAGGGGTCCATAGGGAAAAAAATGTACCTGGTTATATCGCTCCCAAAATAAATCTAAAGCATAGGCAGAACGAAAACTAATGTGACGTTATCCTCGACTGAAATGTTAATAAAAGCAAAGACTTCCCTAGATGAAAAATGCAGAGAATCCTTTAGTAGACTTTTCCCACATAATGTCTATCCGGTCTCACCTCCAACCCTCCTTTATAGTGCAGTCTAACGCATTTCTAGGAGGTGCAGCCTCCTTCTTAATCTTAGTAAATAAATGAGACATTAATGGTTTCTCTACATCAGGTTTCTGCTGAGACAAAGTAGAAAGATAATTAGGTCCTGAAAGCACAGCAGAATCAGAGAGCTCAGCAGGCACAGAAACAACGGACTGGGAGGCTGAGGTAGGGTCTCTCACCAGAGGCAAAGCACCAGAACAAACAGTGGTTGGTAAAGGTTCAGTAGATAGCTGAGGTCTCCAGGCTGGCTCATTTTGGGAAATGTTTAATTTTGGGTCCCAACCAGGTATAGGATGCCAGGTACCCTGTTTCAAGGTCCACCCTGCTTCACTGAGAGCTTTTTGAGGAGGCCATAACTCTGTAGCCTGAGGTTGCATAGGAGGATCAATTGGTAGTGTCCCTGAGGAAAGTTCTAAAGGTCCTGGAGGTGTGGAGATAGTTTGAGTACCACTTGTCCCCAAATTGAGTCTAGAAAGCAGAAAAGCTGCTTGCTTATCCTTATTGTCATCCCCTGACTTATCCTGCGGTTTTAAAAAAAAATAATTCAGAAACCATGTCTTGGTTCGGAGGTTGGTTTGAAACACACAGGGGTTAGCAGGATTAGAGCTATCTGCTGAAGGCACTGATAAGGAGCTGCAGAACACAAACCCATGACTTCCGTTAGTGTGACAGAGCAAAGGTGGGAGCAGAGCTTTTGCAAGCTAAAGCAGGGTTATCCGGGTCAGGTAGGTGTGCAGAAACAACAATCAGCAAGTTTAAACCTGGTTGCTGGTCTTGCAATTCCGGTGACTGCTCTAGGCACGGAATCACTGAAGATTCAATACCGCCAGCCATCACAGAATCAGAGTGTAAAGAATGTACAGAGTTAAGGTTTTGCACAGACTCACCACGCTGGCTAGAATTAGCAAGCTCTTCCGCAGGACTCAGCATCATGGCAAATGGCAGCCTGTTCAGGGCTACTGACAGGCGTAGCTGAGGAATCCATTGCACACAGCTGCTGCTGAGCGTTCTTGCTCTTTAGCCTAGCGGCAAGCTGAAGCCTAAGCTGCTCCTGAAGAGCTTCTTGATGAAAACTCTCAGGAAACACAGTATCGTGCAGTGGTTGAATTACAGGCAGAGGTACATCCATTGTAGAAATGGAAAGTTCTTGCAACTGAATATCGTTTGTAACAGCATTACTTTCATTCAGAACTGTGGAATCCAAGTCAGAGTTCAACAAACGCTCCCCTTCTCCCGGAACATCCATCTTTCTTCGCAGACCAAACAGTAGTGACCAGACCTTGGTCACTCAGGCCCCCTACAGCTAGCAATGCAGTAGGGGAATTTCCTTGGTGTCCTGGCCAAATTTCCCTCATTCACTAAAAATACCACCAACAGCTTAATCTGGTTCAAGGTCAGTTGGCATTCATCTGAATCCCACCCCCCCGGGTCATGCCTGAAAATAGGCAGAATTTGTCTAGTGAACTTACCGGTCAACAAAAACTAAATAAAATGTTCAATTTCAGGGCTTGACAGTAAAATGGCTCTGGACTCTTAATCACCTCCATGATCTGATTGTCCTGTGATGTTTGTAGTACACCATTGGAAGGTGTTGCCAGTGCTGGAGCAGAGATAGCTGATATCCCTAACACTCTAGTGGATGTGCACTCCTTTTCTGTCTGCTTTTCCCATTAAATATATTTTCAGTGATTGGTCGGCACTGATATGGAGAGTGACTTCAAACCAAAGCTGCAGTAATGGAGATACCCTTATCCTTCTCCCACTGGTGATATTGAGCAGCAGCACAAACTGCTTTCTTCAGCCCAGCACAGCAGCCTTTAGCATCACAGATGAACAACAGTTAGGAGGGCAGTTTGCAATTCCCACCTTTGGACTTTATTTATTTATTTGTTTATTTATTTGTTAACCGGGTAAGTACGCTGAGCTGAAGTCCATTTTCAGGAATGACCCAGAGCCTACAACAGGCTAAAATATAACAACATAAATTATATAATCACAATACAATACAGTGCAAATAACATCACATTAAAAACAATTACAGTTCATCTGATATATCAAGTAAGATCTGAACTGTGTTTTGAAAAGATTAAAACCACAGGCACTGAGGCCTGAGCAGTATTAACCACATGGGCGTAATAGGCTGGAAACTTCAGGTGCCCCCACCCCCAAAAACATGGCTTATTTCAGTGCATAGATACCATGGTGCTGGTGTGACATGATCTCCACTGTCTGCCAAAATCTGTAGGAGTAACCGGTCATGGCACTCCTATGAAAATGTTGCCTGGGCACTGGCATTAACAATGTATGTTCACAATCCCTTTGCCCAGCAACAAGTCTTTTCTGGTATGAAAAACATCAGTTCACAGGCACACATTTTAAAACACTGCACCAGCGCCATGCATTATTTTCCTTTAGACTTTTCCCAGAGACCGGGAGCACCCTCAAAGCATGGTCTGGCACCGAGGGGACCCCCAAATATCAGATGAGTCCAAATGTGTATCCCCCCTCTCTGATCTCAGGGCTTGGCTAGTTTATTCATTTATGTATTTATTTATATCTTTGGTAACCAGGTAGGTGCGCTGATCTAAAAGACCTTTTACAGGCACAACCTGGCCACAAAATGTGGCAACAACACATTAAACAACAGTACATACAGGGTATAGTAATACACACCCCAAACATGAGGTGGTGTGTAAAAAAAGAAATGTAGAGTAGATAAACTGGATTATATACAATAACAGCAGAGATAGGCTAGGGACAATGTGACAAAACAAATAATGCAAAATACATTCACTAACAGCATATGATATCATGATCCATTTCATACAGATGCCAGCAACCATAGCTGTGCAGGCTCAGACAATCAACATTTTCATTGTTTCTTAGGGATCAAAGAGGATCAAAGAGGATCAGGGGTAGGTTTGAGGATTTGAAGGTGTGTGGGGGTTAGAGCAAAAGGAAGACAGAGGTGAGGAAGGAGTGGCTGGAAAGGCAGGAGGCAATAAGTGATGCCTAACATTATAGAAACAATGGAGATTCAGTATGTAGACCCTAACTTTATTGTTGTGTGCAGTGACAGCAGCAGTTAGGAGCCAGGCTTTTAGATTCTGTTTAAAAGCCAGGTCGGTGGGGGATGAGCAAATGCACAGTGGGAGCTTGTTCCATAGGGAGGGTGCCGAGATAGAGAGCCTCAAATTCTCATGCCAGTGGAGACATGGGGTACTTCTAGTGGGGGGGACTGAGGATGCCCTAAGAATCATTAAAGCCATTCTGTCTGTCAGAAGGGTGAGTAGGGGGAGAGGTGTTGGTTTCTAAGTGAGCAGTCCACCATGCAGACCAATTCATAGTCGAAGCAACCTTGTAGAGGGAGCCACCCTAAGGACTGGTAGAGTGTGCAGTGGTGGGTAAGGTGGGGAGCTTGAAGGATGAATCAACAGATAGGGTTGTATGTTATGTTTAGCCAAGAGTGCAGGGTAGAGGATATGAGGGAGCAGACAGGGGTGCAGTCATGAAGGAGGGGCAGTATGTTACCACATGCGATGGCAAGGTGCGCTTCAGCAGACAGAAAATGTTTTTGAGTTGGCATGCAGTGCCTAATTACTGCTGGATTCTCCACACAGTGTTGTTGATATGTTCAGAAAACAAAAGGGAGGGGTCAAGGGTAACACCTAAATATTTGAAGGACAGGCTATTTTCAAGCGGGCCTACTGGAGTGAGTACTAGGAGGGAAGTGTTGGTTTTGGCGACTTTGACAAGGAAAGGTTTAGAGCCAAAGAGCATAGATTATCTTTTTTTCACTGACTAGGAGCCCATCTTGTTTGCGATGTATATGCTGCCTTTGGGAAACATTATAAGGTGGTATGGGCTGAATTTTCAGTGCTATGCAGATGATATTCAGCTGTACATGTCCTTTGTACAAGAACAAGATGATGCTGTCTCAGTCTTTAAGAACTACCTGTCTGAGATTCAAGAGTGGATGGTGCCAATTGGCTCAGGTTAAATCCGAATAAGACTGAGGTGTTGATTGTGGACCCAGGTCATCGGGTAGAGGGGTCATTAGCTGGACAACCCTCTGGGCTTTAGCTTGGAGGTAACTAATCGTTGACCTCTGACCGCGTGCAGAATCTGGGTGTTGTGCTTGATGATGAACTGACACTGACGTCTCGGGTGTCGGCTGTCATCAAGACGTCATTTTACCATCTGCGGAACATCACTCAGATAAAGCACCTAGTCCCGCCTGATGAACTTCTGACTTTGCTCCACGCCTTTGTGACCTCAAGCCTTGATTACTGCAACGCCCTATACCTAGGGCTGCTCGGGGTGGACCTTCGCTGCCTGCAGCTGGTGCAGAATGAGGCTGCCAGGTTGTTGACTGGCTTGTCAAGATCTTGCTATGTCACACCTGTGCTTCGTGGACTGCACTGGCTGCCGGTGCAGTGGAGGATCACCTTCAAGGTTGATTTGCTTACCTATAATGCCCTACATGGACAGGGACCATAATATTTGCAAGACCTCCTATGCCCCTACCACTTCGCTCCACCAATGAGGGATTGCTAGAGATTCCCAGGGTCCACCTGACTATATCTGGAGATAGATCTTTTGCTTTTGTAGAACTGACCCTGTGTGAATTTTCTACCTCGTTGGATTAGAGAGTACCTGTTCACTGAGGCCTTTAAAGCTGCCTTGAAGACCTATTTTTTTAATTTTGCCTTCCCTGAGGTTTAATTTCTGCTGATTTTATAACTGATTTTAAGTATGTGTTTTTATGACAACTGTGTTCTTTTAGTTATGTTCATGTACAAAACCATTGTCTTTTGGAATGGCGTTTTATAAATAAAATTTGCTTTGTTTTTCTTGTTGGAGAAGAACCATTGATGGGCAAAGCTCTAGTTTTCTGTAAGGGTGGAGGAGATGGAGTCAGTTGATTTATCACTATGGTCGAGAACCAGATCGTCTGCATAGAAAAGTGTTTTACAACAGAGGCTATCCCTGGGGAGTGCATTACCGAACATACAGAAAAGCAGAGGTTTGAGTATGGAGCCCTGGTGGGCTCCAATGTGTACAGGGAGGGCAGCTGAGGATGCTTTAAGAATGATAACAGACTGGGACCTATTAGAGAGATAGCTGCGGAACCAAGCAGCTGTTCCAGCTGAGCAGCCAAAAAGCAAGGTGGAGTGGAGAAGGTGGTGGTCAACAAGGTCAAATGCCTGTGACAGATCTATGAAGACTGCATCTGTGGCTTTGCCCTGGTCCATGTTTCTTAGAACATGATCAGAAGAAAGGGCCAAAGCAGAGGAGGTACTGTGGTGCTTGTGGAAACCATGCTGGAGGGGACAGAGGAGGTTATATTTTTCTAGATGCTCTGATAGCTGGAAGTGTACACTTTTTTCAAGCAGTTTACTTAGGTGGGGAAGGAGGGAGATAGGCCTCTAGTTGTCAGGGGAGAGTGGATCACCAGCTTTAAAGACTGGTACCACATTTGCATGTTTCCAGAAGTCGGGAACAGTAGATGTAGTAAGGGCGAGGTTGACAATGAAAGTGAGGGGTTTAATAATTGCAGGGGAGATACGTTTTAGGAATTTAGGGTATAGACCATCACTGCCATGGTTTCCTTTGGTCTGGAGAGACTTCAGGAGTTTGATAGTGACATTTTGACTGAAGCCACCTATAGGCTGGGAGGGGAGTTGCTAGCAGTCACAAAGGAAGAAAGAGACTTGGGCATCATCATCACTGATGACCTAAAATCATCCAAGCAGACCTCTAAAGCAGTAGGTAAGGCTAGGGGGGTGTTAGGGTGTATTAGTAGGGGTATCACAAGTCGTAAGAGGGAGGTAATAATCCCTCTGTACAAGACACTGGTTAGGCCCCATCTGAGTACTATGCGGCAGTATTGGAGGCCACACCTTCACAAGGACATTAACTAAATTGAGGCAGTCAGAAGGGCAACAAAATGGTGCAGGGACTGCATCAGAAGACATATGAGGACAGATTAACAGAGCTCAATATGTATATCCTTGAGCAAAGGAGGAGAGGTGATATGATTGAGGCATTCAAACACCTTAAGGGCATAAACAAGGTGAAAGAGTCTAACATGTTTAAATATAAGAAAATAGCAGGACAAGAGGACACAGCATGAGATTAGAGGGAGGCGATTAAGGGGAATGTGAGGAAATTCTTTTTCACAGAAAGGGTGGTGGATGCATGGAATGGCTTACCACAAGAAGTGGTGGCTATGAATACAGTGCAGGGCTTCAAACAGGCATGGGATAGGCATAAGGGAGCAATACAAATGACTATGAATAGATAGGCCACTGACAGAGCAAAGGCCGATGGCACATTTATAAGGTAGAAAAAGAAATGGGCAGACTGGATGGGCCTTGCGGTCCTTATCTGCCGTCAACTTCTATGTTTCTATGTTTCTATATTTTGCCAATGACCCTGAAATGGAAGGGTGGGGTCAGGGTGGTGGTTGAGGATGAGGGTTGATTGGTTGGTGGCTCAGTGCTGGAGAAATCTGTGGGGAGGTTTGCTCAGATAGGGGATCAGTCCTTGAATCTAGCATTGCAAGCATTGGCAGTCACAGTAGGGTCAGAAATGGGACCATAGAGGATGAGTTGAGTTATTTGCCTGTTGGTCTTGGGGTTGGAGTGACCAATGGAGGCCCAGAAATTGCATGGATTACCAAGGATGTTTGTTGGTTGAGGCAATATTTGGCTTGAGCGATTTTGCAGTCTGTTTGCAGGTGTTGCGCAGTTGTCTATAGACATTCCAGAGTTGGGGGAGGGGTATACCTTGTATACCTTCCATTTGCTATCCCTGCCATTCATTAGTACCAGTAGTTCTCTGGACAGCCAGTGGATGCAGCCTTCTCTTACCCTTCTGGTTATAAGGGGGAAATGAATGTCCTGTAGGTGAGAGAGGGTGGAGGTAAAGAAAGTGACTGCATCAGAGATATTGCTGAGATGGTAGAGGGCAGAGGACTTACCTGACCTTGAGGTCAGCCATGGTTCTCTGATGAACCCGACCTGCCAGACTGCCACCCGCAGTCCAGGTGTGAAGCCACAAGCCCCTTACAGAAACGCAGGTAGTCTGAGAGCCACAGCTGTGGTTCTCTGATGAACCGACCTGCCAGACTGCCACCCAGTCCCGTGTGAAGTCACCAGCCCTCACAGAAACACAGGTAGTCTGAGAGCCACAGCCATGGTTCTCTGATGAACCCAACCTGCCAGACTGCCACCCACAGTCCAGGTATGAAGCTACCAGCCCCTTACAGAAATGCAGGAAGTCTGAGAGCCATAACCATGGTTCTCTGATGAACCCAACCTGCCAGACTGCCACCCGCAGTCCAGGTGTGAAGCCACCAGACCCTCACAGAAATGCAGGTACAGACTTGCCCTCAGGGACTGATTCCCTCCAGGAAGGGAGCCCTAGCTGCCAATTTGTTCGCCCACCCATGCACCCCCCTGTCCTGATTAAATATACATAAACCCCACCCCGGCTTTCTAGCTCACTCCTACTGGCTATTGCCAGCCACGCCTCATTGGTTATCTAGGGCTTAATTTTCATTGGTCCCCCATCCTCCCACAGGAACCACTCATTTCCCTGGCCCTCTTAAAGAACTGTTGCAAATCCTGTATTTATTACTGGTAAAAGGAAATATCTCCACGTTAAGAATGCCATCTGCGCCTATCCCTCTCTATAGTTGCCTTATATTACTAAGTTATGCTCTACTCAAACTTTTGGTTTGCAACTTGGACAAAGGCCAGTTTTCCTCCTCTATCATCTACCAAGATATAGCCTCCCACATTAGACCATGGTGTCCTACATCAGGGACGTCTCCTCTATGGTCATGCCCCTCCTCCCACCAGGCCATAACTATAGAACAAGTGCAGTTCCCAAGATGGTATCAGCTCTATCAGTTCTCTGTGTTTTATCCCTAACAAATAGCAATCCTGCCTTAACACAGCCACAGCTAAACAAATGTACACTCAAAGGAGTAACAAAAGACTATTTAACAGGCTAAGACACCACCTTAAAAACTACTACTGCTTCTCCTACTCTGTTCGGAAATGTTGAATTAAACCCAGGCCCACCTATTTCTATGGATGCCCTAGGACCTTCCCCAATAAAGGGATTAGCTTTCTCCATATCAATGTCTGTAGTTTGCTAAAGAAGATTGACTCTATACAGACCTGGGCTCTACAAGCATCTCCTGATTTCTTCATGATAACTGAATCCTGGCTCACACCCTCAACCCCGGACAAATCTATCAGTGTACCCGGATATATCATCTACCGCTGTGATAGACCGACTAGAGGGGAAGGGGTTGCAATGTATGTCAAAAGCAAATTCACAGTCACAGTCTTTGACTGTACCTCAAAGGCTAAGGAATTTGAATGCCTGGCTCTAAAATTATCACTTTCCAGTGAGAAATCACTCCTAATGGCAGCATGCTACCGACCGCTGTCTGGTGGCTGGGCACTTCTGCCACACCTTCAAAACCTTCTTGACTCTGCTAATACTGAGTGTATTCTAATGAGGGATTTCAATCTAAATTGGAATGATGACAGCTCTAAGAAATTGAAGAATCTATGTGATGTTAATGGTCTGTTACAAATAGCGACTGCTATAACCAGACCTAACAGAAAAAACTCTGAGCGCTGCACCCTCCTGGACCTTATGCTAGTAAACAAACCTCACAATATCGCGCATACTGGAGTATTCTTCAATGATATAAGCGACCATTGCACTACTGCCTGCATCAGACTTCCTTCCCAAGTAAAAACGGCCTCCAAATTCAAACTGAAAAGATGCCTGAAAAAGTTCTGCCAATACACTTTCCTGAAAGATCTAAGCAACATTAGTTGGCAGGATTTCTATCTAGCCCCCACCTTTAATGAAGCATTTAACATCTTTCACAGCCTCTTACTGGGGCTAATAGACAAACACGCCCCACTAAGACTGATCAAATCAAAAATAAAACTCCTGGCTGGTTCTCTCCCATCCTGAAGAAAACACTTAGGGATAGGGACTACTGGTGGAAAAAGCGAGAAATTCCACCTGGAGGCCAATTGGTTAGCATTCCGTACCACTAGGAATGCTTGTACCAAGCTAATTAGGTCATAAAAAGCTAGGTACTTCCAAAAAGAACTGGAAGACAATAAAAACAACTCTGCCAAATTTTGGAACTTCCTCAAAGAAGTCGAAGGTCAGTCCACTGCAACACCCCTTCCAAACAAAATTGTGTCTGATGGTACCAACTATACGGACAAAGCTGATATACTAGAGAAGTTTAATGATCACTTTGCCACTGCAGGGCTTGCCTTTGACACCTCATCTATCAGCAAACTTAGCCCGGCAAGAGACTATACTGCTGACTTCACTGATAACCACAACCATAACCAATCTCATCCCACCCCCTTCGGCTTCCTCACAATTACGTTCAAGCAAGTGAAGGACTTCCTCCTTTCTCTGGATACAAAAAAGAGTGCGGGTGCAGATAATATTGAATCTTACTTCCTAAAACTTGGCCATACCTATCTGACGCCCCCATTACACACTTATTCAACACCTCTCTGATTCAAGGTGAGCTACCTGTCTCGTGGAAAACTGCCCACATCCTACCATTATTCAAGACTGGGGATCCAAGTGATCTGAACATTTACCAACCTATTTCTATACTATCCGTCCTCTCTAAATAACTTGAAAAAATTGTCAACATCCAACTTAGAGAACATTTGGATTCACAAAAGTTGACAAACCCAGCTCAGTCCAGCTTCAGAGCCAAACACAGTACAGTTTCGGCTCTTGCCAAAGTAACTACAGACTGGCAAATGGCCTTGTACTCTAAGAAGCATGTATTTGCCCTCTTCCTTGATCTAACTAAGGCCTTCGATACTGTGGATCATACCATCATGCTTACTGCACTGAGTGACATTGGACTTGATAGTTCTGCCATTAAATGGTTCACCAGCTACTTAACCAATAGGTTACAACAAGTCAAAGCCATAGGAGATCTGTCCCCACAAAAATCCTTGTTACAAGGAGTCCCACATGGCTCTATCCTGGGCCCTATCCTCTTTACAATATACATCAATAATCTGGACTCGCAGCTGGGCACAGCCAATGTGCACTTATTCACAGATGATTCTGTACTCTATACCACAAATTCATCCTTGGATTTGGCCCATGAGTACTTACAGAAAGACTTCCAATACAACCCTCCAATACAACCTTATCACTCATAAGCTCCTCCTCGATGCCAAAAAGACTAATGCAATGATTCTCTAACCAAAGTCTACTTCCAGATATCCACATATCACACAGATCCGAACACTCTTAAATGAACCCCTTGAATTAGTTGATGCCTTTAAAGACCTAGGGTTCTGGCTGGATAACAAGCTCAACTTTCTGTGCCACTTAAATGAAACCTCAAAGAAACTAAGACGGCGATTAGGTTTATTCTATCGCATTAAACACTTACTTACATTAGAAGTCAGAATGAGACTAGTACAAACTACATTCCTACCTATACTGGACTACGCTGACTTCCTTTACAGTCATTGCCCATCAATGGTGCTAAACAAACTGGACACCCTTTACCACCTGGCTTTAAGATTTATCCTAAATCTACCCCGTGGTACACATCACTGTCGTCTACACCAGGTTTCGGAATGGACCTCACTCTCAACTAGGAGAAAAATGAATGCTCTCCTCTGGTTTTTTAGAGCATTATCTGATAACCTCCCTGCATACATCTCGAACCTCTTCAAATGGGCTAAAGGCTCCTATGGCCTGAGATGCTTCTCCATAATCTGCATCCAGATTCCTAGAGTGAAAACTACCCTTGGTACAGCAGCAATCAGCTTCTCACTTCCATCACTTTGGAACACTTTGCAAGACTCATTAAAATTATCCTCACTTCCAAGCATTTTCACATTCAAAGCTCTATTAATGGATTATCTGAAGGAATCATGCAACTGTTTCAGATGCCAATGACCCCTAAGCCCTGGGTGCCACTCTCAAATCCCTCGCCTAAGTATCTCATCCACCCCACATTCCTACGGAAACCTAGGACCTACAAGCCTAGTTCCCTTAATCCAAGATGGTCCTGTCTATTCTCTACCTTTTACCTATTCTGGCCTCCCTCTTGGCTGCCTACTCTTTCACCCCAATTTCTACCCTATTCCTTAATACCTCTTTATTTTTATCATTTAGGTATGAGCTCTTACTCAGTAAGGAGTATAGGAGACTATATGGGATTGTTGTCTCTTCTCATTCCAGTAAAGCTTATCATTATGTACCTTTGCATATTAATTATGTTGACCAGTATGTATAGGCCCATATTGAACAGCACCTTAGCAATGCTTTTTTTTTGTTGTTGGTTTTTTTGCACCGCTGTCCACCATAATTGTAATCTTATGAAGTGTACTGTATTGTATTAATGCCCAGAACCACCTTGAAAATGAGCTTGCTCAATGGTGTTTATGCCTGGTTAAATAAAGTGATTGATTGATTTATATGTGTTGACCCCCAAGCATCCAGACTTCAGCATCCCAGGTGCAGGGTTGCAAGGCAAACTAATAAGTGCAAAACAGTCTGGAAAAACAAATTCAGTAGTAGTAGTAATAACATTTATTTATACAGTATAGCACCATTAGGACAATTTACACCCTATTTACAAAGAGTACCTGTGCAGTGAAACATACAGAATTCAAGTTTCCACACATAACAATAACTAACATATTGCAGTATAGTTAAATACACAGTTGTAGAAAAAACAAGAATGAAGAGACACATTTAACATGTTATTTTTGATTATTACAACACTATTCCACAAATGTTTTAGATTGCAACCTGGATCCATATTTTATTCCAAACAAACTTTCAACACATGGTTCATCTTGTTTGTTTATTTTTTTTATTTGAATCTAGAATTACAAGTACCTTGAAGCTGAGGCTCTTTTACAAAGGTTCCATGTCAGGAGGATACAATGTAACACAGGACAATAGATACAGGATTTGTAATAAACATTGGGTTACAGTAAACATGGAGACTTAACAAATTTTGTCAAAGCAAAATACAGATTATGACAGTACTAGGTAGGATACAATTACGAGTAGCAGCAAAAGGCCTTGTCAGTAGCACATAGGAAGTTCAGAATAGAGTGGGGTGGGGACAAGGGGGTGGGGAGAGGGAGATAGCTAGGGAGAGAGAAAGTGCTGAAGTTAGGGGCAGGGCAGCCGAGGAAGGTAGGGGACAGGAAGGCTGTCCATGGGAAACAGTCGCAGGTGCTGGAGGCTGAGAGGGATAGATGTAGCCTGGATTTGAAGGGGCCAAGCTTGGGAAGAGAGGAGATGTCACTACTGAGACCATTCAAGCAGAGTGGGGTCCTGTAGGCGAAAGCTCTTTGCCCCTAAGAAAAACATCAGTGAGGGATCAGAAGGAGTTGTGAGTCAGTGTCCCTTGTATGGCGTGAGTTATGAGCAGGAGAAAGGAGAGCTTGGACACCAGGAGGAGAAAAGCCCAGGGTTGTTTTCTTGGCCATTAAGCAGGTTTGGTATTTTATGCGGTTAGAGAGTTGTAACCAGCCAGTTTGGGTGTAGAGGTCACACTTATGGGTGAGATGGTGGGCAACAAAGATGAGATGAAAGGCTTTGTTGAGGGCCGTAGCAATGCATCGGAGTGCAGTGGCAGTGGCAGAGCCGTAGATGATAAGGCCATAGTCAATCAGTGAGGCCACAGAGCTCTGAACTGCAACCCTTAATGCTTCAGGAGTAAGGCATTGCCAGTGCCTGTAGAGAAGTCAATACAATTATTAGCAGCTTTAGCAATGTTGTTGATGTGTAGACCATAGGATAGGTGACTGTCGATTGTGACTCAAGATATTTGGAGGTATACCTGTTCAAGGGCAGCACCATTGCAGTTAGAGATGGTCAAGGGATGGTGCCTGTATTTGTTGTGAGTGCCGAGAAGAACATAGACTTTGATTTTTATAGTTGAAGACTAGCTTGTGATTGGTGAACCAGTTTTCGACTGAAGAAGCCAAGCTGTAGTTTGGACTGTAGGGGATGGAGTTCCTTGTGGATGGAGAGGATTAAGGCATCATCAGCATATAGTAGTATTTGCTCAGGGCAGGACTGAGGAGGCTATTCAGAAAGAGACTGAAAAGGAAGGACCTAGAATGGATCCCGAGGAACACCAGAGTGAACTGGTCTTGCTTCAGGAGGACGTCACAATTTTGACTCTTTGTGATCGATTTTCAAGGTAACTTTTAAACCATGTCATCTCCCGGGTGAGAGCCCAGCATTTAGCAGCTGGTCAATCAGAAGGTAATGATGGATGGTGTCAAGGGCCCAAGTTAAGTCAATGTAGATAGACCCAGTTAGTAGACCATTATCCAGGGAACTGTGGATTGCACCAGTGTATTCCAGTAGGGCTGAGGTGGTGCTGTGGCCTTTCTGAACCTGTGCTGCTGAGGGCACAGGATATTATATTGTCCAGGTAATCTGTGAGTTGGTCTGATACAATCCTTTCAATTGCCTTTGAGAGGGGCAAAATGGAGATAGGCTGGTAGTTCATGTAGAGGGCCCGGTATACACTTTTGTGGATAGGGGTAACAGTTGCGGTTTTCCATCTATCTGGGAACTGACTGAGGCTGAGGGAGAGGTTGAAGATTTTAGTTAGAGGTGGTAGAACTTATTCAAGAATGAAGGACAGCAGTTTAAGGTCAAGTGAGTCCCTACTTATTCGGGTCTTGGGCAATTGCTTTTCTAATGTATGTGTGTACATCCTGCATCTTTACTACCTTGAAGTAGAAGGGTGGGTATTTAGAAGGGGGGTGAGCTGGTGGCGTGTGCAGTGGTGTCATCATTGTTGAAAAAGTCTCAGGGAAGAACACTGCTGAGGTCTGTGAAGGCTGTGTTGAATGTATTTGCTGTAGTTAAGGGGTCCAGGATATTTGTCCTATCAATATTCAGCATTGTGGAGGAAATTTTATGCTGTTTCCCAGTAACTTCTTTTAAATTGTTCCAGAAAGATTTGTCATTTCCCCAGGTATTTGTGAGATCTTCATTATAATAGTGGCTTTTCGTTAGTAGAATAGATTTTGTTCAGGCATTTCTGGCATGTTTGTAGTTCTTGATGTCAACTTACCTTCCTGAGGCCCAAGTCTTCATCCAGAGATAGTCCCTAGCTTTTAGTTGAACAAGGAGTTCAGCAGAGAGCCAGTGGTTGCATAGGCCTTTGACGTTACATTTTTGAAGGGGCATAGGAGTCACAGGTGGAATTAAAGATGCTAATGAAAAATTCCAGGGCTGAGTTGATATCAGTAGCGCTGTAAACAAGAACCAATCTTGTTGTCTTAGGCAGAATTTTAAGTACTTCAACTACCCTTTAGAAGAACTCTACTAGAGAATGACAAAAAGCCGAGAAACATACTAGTATGAAACATTGCAAATAACACGAAAGTAATCCTGTTCATCAAGAAGGATAGAAATATTTGAAATACCAAGTCAAATGGCCTAATTATACCCAATCTAGGAAAGTACTAGTACCAATTATAATTGTACCAAAAAGTAGAAATCAACTAACTTCAAAAAATTGTTATGCCATCACTCCATAATTCCCCTCTCTATTTACCAACCAATTATCTTCATCACACCAACAAGGTATCTCAAAGCAAAGAAAATTTATTCAAAGTCTAAAACAACACTAATACCTATACATTATTCTCTAAAGATATACACTACTGCAACTGATCAAACTTTCTATAAACCTCAAAATATTTGACAGTAAAATCTGCAAATATATTTAAAACACATCATTCAACAAACCAAGAAAACTCTTTCAAGCCAAAGTACACAACCCCACCTCTTTTGTCTTTCTAACAAAAGCTAAAAAAACACTACCAACCTAGAAAACATAAATATATCCAAAATTTTAGAAAACAAGTTTCAACTATAGTAAGTACATCCAATTATGAAATTGCTAAATACACAGTATATATCAAATTTATAGAAAAACTGCAAATATTAATTATTACAAAATGCAAAACCTATCCCACCACCAAGTAATTGTAAATATGCAAAACCCAAGGCCCAAAAGCCAAATATTACAAAATCCAAGAAAACAACCAACAAAAACACAAAACCTATTTATCTGAAAAGTATTTATTTAACCACTCTAAACATAAACACGCTTAAAAGTATCATGCTCCAATAGAATAAAATATATACCAAGAAAAACTATACTTATCCAATGGCAAAACACCCCAGCCATACCACTATAAAATGCCTCCCATTTCCAGAAAAACCCATCCAGAAACAAAAAACGAAAACTACTCAACCCTAACTCAGATTCTTTTTTTGTAAGAAGAGACCATTTTCTGTGTTTTTTTTCATTCATACAAAATGATGCATTCATATGAAAAAATGGACTTTTTTCAGATTTTTTTCAGATGAAGGGATCTTTTTGTGAGGTTGTTTCGTTCATATGAAAAAAGGATGCCTACAGACAAAAAAGGAATCTAAAAGAAGCTAGTACAAACTCTTTTTCATATGAAAGGATCCTTTTGTATGGCCCAATTCCTTTGTCGCGAGGCCATATGAAAAAAGAAACTTGAGTCATGAAAAAGGGTTTACAAAATATAAAATCACATTTCAGTTATTTTTCCAAAAGCAACTCCAGAATCCACCAAACAGGGGTCCCAATTAGCAAGGTACATATGTTGGTGTCTCAACAGGCTCTCACTTTTACGGGTTTTCAAAAAAAAAAGTTTTTGGAAAAAGGAAACAAGATGACAGACATACAAAAGAAAATTTTCTCATGAAAAGGATTACCCCATACAAAAAATATATTTTTCTAATGGACCAAATTTTTTTTCATTCCAAACACCTATTCAAAAACTGTACTAAGCATGCTCAAACCGAAATGTCAAATTTTATAAAGGATTAACTCCATATAAAAAGGTTCTTTTTGTATGGATTTTATCTTTATTTTATTCTTTGGTAACCGAGTAAGGCCCACTAAGCAAAAGTGCCTGTTTTCAAGGGTGACCCGGGAGCACTGGGTGGTTAAGTTACTTGTTCAGAGTCACACAGTATGCAAGCAGAGGTTGTGGAATCAAACCCAGGGCTGCTGGATATACCAAGCTGATTTATAGCTTGTTACTTTAACCTCTAGGCTATACTGCCAGCCCTATAATGGAGTAAATATACATATATATATATATATATATATATATGGAGCAAATTATTTTTCAGGATCTTTTTCGTATGGATCAAATTATTTTTTCATTCCAAGCAACTATCCAGAAAACCATACTGAGCATGCTCAGAACTGACATTTCAAACTCTTATAACTTTGGAACAGATTAATATTTTTTCACCAAACATCAGCAAAAGGCACCACTGTGGCCCAAGCCCTTTCTACCCTGAACATTTCAGAGCAAAATTCCAAATTGTCTGGGTGCTAGACGATGACCAAAAAACAAACCCAGAAACCCCTCCATTTTTTCACTTTATTTTTGCTATCTGGATTCTCAAAATCCACACATCCAACCAGAACAAATCTTGGCATGTCAAGAGACCTTGTCCACAAAACCATACATGCAAACTTGCATGCAAATCCATTGAATGGCTGTGTAGCTATTAAAGTGCAATGTTTGGGGTTTAACATAGAAAATCCTGCTCAGCCCTAACTTTAGTGGTGCTACCATGTAATTGTAATATATATATTTTTATTTAACATACTTTATTGATTATAACAAAAGCACAAAGTAGCAAAACAATGCATACACAGAGATCTACAAGTGATACATATTGAAATGGAAATGAATAACAGAAAAAAAAGATATTCGGAGAAATAATAACTAACACTACCTTAAACAGACTAAACCTCCTACCCCCTACTCCATGGTGCACTTTTCCTTAGCCTAGTGTAGCAGTACTAGATGAGGACCAGAAGGATTAACAAATATATAAATTAATAGGAAACAATAAATGGCCAAACAAAAACAATAGGGGACCCCACACAAAACAGAGGAAAGCCAGAAGAAAAAGAAAAAGAGAGGCTCGTGACCCATCCACATCACCCTGTCAAGTCAAATAGAGGCATTTAGCTTCCCATTTGTTATTAAAAGATGATTGACGTGTATGATGCCGCAATTAAGTGCTCAGCTCGGAGTGCAAAGGATATTTCATGTAGCCATTCTGTATAAGAAATAGGGCTTGATCCATCCAGTGTCTGAGCACTAGTTTTTGACCGCCATTGAAATTAAAGCCATGTGGAATCTTCTCTCCTTCACCAGGATTCTGGAGTAACCTCCCAGAATACATATGATGGGAGAAGAGGCCCTGCAGCCCAACAGTGGGTCTAAAGTTGATTCGATTTGTTTCTCAAGGGAGATATTTTTTCACATGACCACAATATATGGAGGAGCGAACCTTCCTCCTTGTTACATCTAGAGCACATGCTAGAAGGAAGGTGCTTCATTTGAGCCAGTTTAATAGGAGTATAATACAAATTATTTAAAATACAATATTAGTTACCCTATAACGATCTTGAGTGTGATATATATATAAATCTTTCCATATATGTTACCAATTAATATCTTCATCAGGAAGAAAGCTTGCCAGATCTTAGACCCGCTGCCGGAGGAGGTTATGGTATTTGAGAAGCAGTTTATACAAAGTAGATATGCCATGCGGTTTGCTAGCTGAGATTTTAATTTGCTGAAGAAAGGCACCAATATAGGAGGGTTTGGGTTCTTTCCCAAACACTTTGATTACGATGTGCTTAAGCTGAAGAATTTTAAAGGCTGCCTGTGACGTTAAGCCAAATTTGGCTAGAATCTCTTCTGTGGTCAAAATAGAGTCCTGTGAGTAGAAATCGGCAACAATATGTTCAGAAGAGAGTGGTAACCAGCCTTCAGATATTGGAGCACCTCCTATTTTGAGATTCAAGTTAGCATAGATTGGCTGAGAAAAATCAGAGTTTGGGGATACCTTACAATAACTGAACAATTGAGAAAGGACTCTTAATGAGATACCAATCAGGAGAGACTGCAAGGCTTTTGGTATATTCTTTATAGGTGTGTGAAAAAGTGAGGATGGGGCTAGTTTATAAAAAGCAAACATGTCCGATTCAATTTGCAAGCAGATTGGGACATACTCATGGTGAGTAAGGAGTTCAGGTAAAGAGAGCCACTTCCCACATTTGTACAGATGGCAAGCCCAATAATAGAGTATGAAATTAGGCAGACGCAGACCTCCTAGCTCCTTGGTAGGGACAATTTAAGATAGGATCTTCTGATTGCTTTGTCCCACCAAATAAAGGAATTAACATCTGAATGAATATGTTGAAAGAAAGATAAGGGTAACCATACATCCAGCATATTTAAGGTAAAACAACCTGGTAGACATTCATCTTGATGGTGCTAATTCTGCCCCATAAAGAGAGAGGAGTTTATCCATTTTACTAGGTCCTGCTGAATATTGTACCACAAGTCCTCCAGATTAAGCTTACACAGTAAGGATAAGTCTGAGGTAATGTAAATACCTAAATATTTAATGGACCAGGGGTCCATTTCATGCCGAACTTGCTAAAAGCTGAGCTATATGTTAAGTAATTAAGGAAAGATTTCAGTTTTACTGATATTGAGTTTGTAGTTTGAGAATTTCCCCAAATATCAATGATATCCAGTGCCTCTGTTAAAGAAGGGCCGGATCTGAAAGATGAAGCAATATATCATCTGCATAAACCAAAAGCAAAGGGCTCTATCAGCCTACAGGTATGCCGATGGTTAAAGGAGAGGATTTCAATTGCCTGATAAGGGGTTCGAGATATAGGTTGAAGAGGAAGGGAGAGAGCGGACATCCCTGCCACGCACCTGAGAAGAGAGGAAAACATCAGAGAGTACTGCATTGCAGTGTATCCTAGCCAGAGGGGAGGAATATAAAGCTTGAATCCATTTAATAAAGTCATTGGAAACCCATTATCTGTAGAGTTGCCCACAAGAAATTCCAGTCCACCCTATCAAAGGCTTTTCTGCATCTAAAGAGATTAATGCCATTGGAATAGGGGAAGTTTTTGTCAACTGAACAAGATACGACAATTTACGGAGGTGGTCTGCAGGGTTCTACCTGACACAAAATCCTATTTGTTCTGGACTGAGAAGATGAGTCCAGACTTGTTCAATTCTGCTAGCGAGTATCTTGGCGAGAATTTTAATACCGCAATTTAATAGGAGATTGGGTGGTAACTCGCTGGAGAATGGGGTGGTTTGTCTGGTTTAAGGAGAAGGATAATTGAGGCTTCTAGCAGGGATGGATCCTGGATTTGCCAGGAGAGCATATATTGATACAGATGCTGCAGGCTAGGTGCAAGGTCTTTGGCAAAACTTTGCAAAGTTTGAAGGTAGGCCATCTGGGCATGGGGCTTTGTCCATAGCTAGATTATGAATAGCCGATAGCATTTCTTGAAGGGAAATGGGAGCAGATAAAAGGACTGCTGTGTAAGAGAGAGTGGGTAGAGATGAGGCAGTCAAATATTCTAGTAGTTCCCTTTGTGACGGGGGTGAAGGATGTTTATTGTAAAGAGAAGAGTAAAACTGTTTAAAGATGGAAGCTATGTCTCTAGGATGTGTTTTAGTGGTCCCGCCTGGGTCATTAATGGAGGGATGAACCTTGACGCTCCAATTTCCTCAGGCGCAGAGCTAGAAGGTGATTTGCTTTCTCCCTTGCTCTATGTATTTTGCCTGGGTTCTTAGTATGACAAATTCCGCTTTTTCTTGTACTAAACAAGAGTATTGATTCCTTAAAGTCAATAATGTTTTCAAGAGATCAGGAGAGGGAGGAAGGAGGGATTGTTCGAGTGAGCGATTTGAGCCAAAAGTGAGGTAATAGTAGCCTCTCTTCCGTTTACGGGTAGAGGCGAGCCTAATAAATTCTCCTCTCAAAAACACTTCAAGGCACACCATTCATGGTCCATTCTTGACAGAACCTTGGTTATTAGCAACAAATGACTGAATCAAGTCAGAGATTTGGTGATAACATAATCTTCCTTTAAAAGCTGCAGATTTAGGCGCATACTGGCCCTTTGGAAATTATGGTCTAACAGAACAGTAACCCAGGCCACAGCATGGTCCGATATAACTATCGGTTCTATGGGCGAATCATTTAGGCCATGTATAAGTGAGCGGCTGAGTAAGATATAGTCCAGCCAGGACCAATTGAGTGCACCACTGAGTGAAAGGAGAAAGAGTGACCATAGGATTTTGTAATCGCCATGGGTCACACAGCCCAGCAGAGTCCAGAAATTCAGAGAGTGCTTTCTGGGCAAAGGAGAGGGGCTTGAGGGGAGTTGGAACAGTCTCAAATCCTGGGTGGGTGGTAGATTCCAGTCCCCGAGTATTAATGGGAGAGGTGAAAATGTTTGCAGTTTATTCAGCAATTCTAGGAAAAAAATCAGCATTCCCCACTGGCCCATACACACTCCGAGAACTAATTCAGTGCAGTCTAGTAGGCCATGAACCAACACATATCTCCCTTGTGGATCTATGATAGTTGTTTTGGCTGAAAGGCTACAGACTGGTGAATCAGGATGGTGGTTCCACCACTAGCTGTCGACATACCAGATGCATAGACTTGCCCGACCTCCTGTCTACGCAAGCTAGCAGCTTCCCAGGAGGAGATGGGTTTCTTGAATGAAAGAGATGTTGGCACTAATACTGATAAATGTTTGAGAATCTGGATTCTTTTGTTGAGTTCACGAGCCCCTCTAACATTCCAGGTTATAAATTTTTCAGGCCACTAGCCATTAGCTCTGTAAAGCTACTTGCATGTCCGGTCCCTTATAACGAGAAAGTGCACCAGGGAGACCCCTCAGAAAGTATTCCCTCAAAGCTATAACACTGGCATTCCCCAGACCCAGCAAAACACAACATTAACTCCAACCAGCAAAACATTTTCAATATGTTGAATACCCCAATAACTAAAAATAAAGAATTGTGGAGCACCATAGTTATCAAATACCCCCCATAATCAATACCCACTTACAACTATTTACAGTTAACACTCTACCTGACCTTAAACCCCACTGATATACCTTATTACCCTTGATAGGTAGAGATCCCATATGTACCCTAACGTGATTACCCTCTGTAGTCATATCTAAACATACATAACGAGAGATAACTGATTCAGTACATAATGTAAGTCACTAATCCTGAAATAGCCATAAATATAAACCATCCTGAAGACCACAATATATTCCCCATAGTGGTATAAGTTATTATAATATATCTGAGGGTAGCTACGGTACTCCCCCATACACCAGTACATGTGGCTGGCTATTCCTAAGCTGATGCCATCCCCTCCCCCTAGGAACCTAACCAATAAGTAACAACATTGTCCTAATCCTGAAGGAGAACACCATAGAATTGTGAAAAGGAAACCATTCATATGGTAATCATGGTAACCAAATTATTACCAGCCTAGTATCAAGAGAAGCCTTGCAAAAGCTCTGGATAAGGAAGCGAGAGAAGAAAAAAAGGGGGTGCAAGAAATATGACTGCAGAAGTAACCTAATTGTAGGCATGAAGCTCTAATGCAGGAGGAAGCAGAAAACTGAAAAATAGAGGGAAGAGACAGAAGTCATGGAGTGAAATACCATGGAGATGCAGACTGAGGGTGCGGGATCTTAGCTCGCCATCACTCACCAAATGGCAAAAGCCAGGAAATTATATGGGAGGGAACATACAATGGGAAGAGAATCAGAAGCAAATAGAGAAGAAACAAAAGAAAATATTTTCTTTCTTGTTTGTTTTAAAACAAAAGGAAAATAACTGAAGCAGGATTTAATGTATCAGATGAACCATCGTAGATGTAGCTGTTTCCCAGGGAACCAAATTGACAGCGAGCTAGCACCATGCCGAAAAACAAACCCCAGGAAAACAGCCAACTGAACAAAAAGGGTCTGCAGGAATAAAATGTCTCAATGGTGCGTGGGTTCCTCCAGAGCTTCGGCCACAGTTCATCTCCATTTTAGTCCGCCACCGTCATCTCCTAATAGGGACTACCTCCCATCGTATAGGCTCCATCCGGACCGATCACATCCATGGTAAGCAAACTGAGAAGCATTTAAACAATGAAAGCTTCAGGGCAGCTAATAGTATGGCCCACAACATTAGGATTTAAACAGTGAGGGCAGCTTCTTGCTCAATCGACCTGAGCCTGATCAGCAGAGTCAAAGAGAGCCATACTCCATCCACCAAAACCTGCAGGCGAGCTGGTAGGCCATTCAAAATTTGATACTAGCTGCAATCAGCTTACTAACAGTGGGATGAAAAGTGGCTCTGTTCTGGTGGGTTTCTAGAGGCAGGTCCTGGGTAATCCGTAGTCACTTGTCCTCCCATTGGATAACATGTAGCTCTCTGACTTTTAAGAGGATATATTGCTTTTCTAGATAATTGAGCAGACGGATGATCATTGGGCTAGAGGAAGCTGACTCTCTCCGGTTTCGGATGTAAGGACCTGAGCCCTTTCAATTAGGTAGGTGGGATTATGTGAGAAGGGCTCACAATCTTGGTGAAGAGCTTCTGGTGAATAGAATCAAGAAAGGAACCCTCAGCCCCTTCTGGTAATCCAAAGATTAAAATATTGTTCCTCCTGCTGCTTCCTCTAGATCTTCAGTTTTAAGTTATAGCTTTGTAATTTGTTGCCTAAGCTTTATAATCTCAGGGTCTGCCTTGTCACGCCAGGCTTCTAGGGAGTGGGTGTGCCTCGGTGTCAGCCGCCTGGTCCTAAGATCAGCCATCTCACTGCGAATGTTTTAAGATCTGCAGTGATGACCTGTAGGGTTTCCTTAAATGGTTGCAGCTCCTGTAGGAACGTTCTCCGACAACAGTGCAGAAGCTGAGAGAGCACTCAGTTGCTTGGCGAGGAATGTTGAAGAGGTTTTGCTTTTTGGCCTGCTTATCAGGCGACCGGTGCGTGTGTCTGGGCAAGACCGCTTTTCATTTCCGCCGCCATCGCAGCTTTTTATCCACCAGAAGCGCCAAGAACTGGCCAGATGACTTCTCAAATAGGCAGGAGCAGTAATGATAAGGCGATGCATGAATCTGATCCAAAGCGATTAGTTATAGTAGATTTCCGAAGGGGGAAGCGGGGCCAGGGAACAACTACAAGGTCAGACCCATCACGTGATCTCCTTAATTGTAATATATATTCTCATTCAGGGCCTGAAAGTGAGCCTAATGAACCACTTGTTATTTTGTTTCTTATAATTGACTCTGTCATATTATTATTGGGTTAGAAATATAAGTTGCATGATTTGTGGGGACTGAGATTGCACAGAACTGGTTCTGAACTGAGCTGCAAACCCCTGGTCCTTACAGCAGTTTTCCCTTTAGTGAAGTTCCAAACCAGGAGGTAGTGGGGGGAGGGACAGCCTAGTTCTAGGGAAGCTCGAGGAGCAGTGCACATGTGTAAATGGCAGACTCGTGGGCCATGGGCCCTTATCTGCTGTCAACATTTACGTATCTATGTATTACAAGTGGGTTGATCCTGTGGTGAGGTTGAGAGCATTCCAGTGGGTTGTGTACCACATTATACCAGGCCCATTTTAACCATTCTCTTGGTGGAGGCACAATTTTAAACTTAAAAGGAGGATTGTGCTTAGCTTGTACCTCATTTTTATGTTTGCCATGAGCACATGCACTGCGAACATCTTGCGATGAGAGAGCACTTCTGAGGGTGTTTCCTTACAAACCCATTGCAGTTCAAAATAGCAGAGGGCTCAGCAGTGTAGACCAATGACCAGGCACTGTGCTTCTGATGCAACTCCCTGCTTTGTGAGCTAAAACGTTGTGTACTTCAAAGGACTGAGGCTGCTCCAATCAGAGAGGCTTCAGTCCTTTGATTTGCATGAAGCCGTGTCAGCAAACAGCTGAGCAGCTTTTGGCTGTGCCTCCTCTTCCTTGCTCACTCCTCCTCTCCTCATAGCATGTCTGTGGCCCCACCTGCCATTCCTGATGTTTGTTTCCTAACAGTAGACAAGTATTCTTCTCCCAAAATCTCTGTGTTCTGCTCCTCTGTAGCTCAGGTAAGGAGCATGTCTGCACCCTACCATCACCAATGTTTGTTTCCAAAGGAGATAAACAACCTCCTCACAACATCCCAACCCCCACACACACATAAATTGCTGCTCTGTTCTGTTCCTCTTGGGCAGGAGGCAGCAGCAGGTAAATAAAAAAGCATTTCATTTAAATATTCCCCACACACTTGCGCTGTTCGTAGCTATTACATACAGTGGAGGCAGATATTAACAACAGATATGTTTGGCAATCAGTTAAAACTTTATTTTTCCTTATCCCCATGATCAGCAGCAGCTAACACTACTAGATGCTTTCTGACTGTCGCTGACTCCAGGCTTCCCATCCTACACTGTCCAAGGTTACTGTCCATCACCCAACCACCGTCCAACTTTACCCCATCATCAGAGCAGGTCAGGACCTGATTTGATCCCCACCCACATCACAGAGACTAGGCCAAAACCTGACTTTTCACTCAGTGGAGATGCATCACTTGATCTGACTGCAGAGAAACTCAGACCCCAGCCCCTGATCAATCTCCGCCCCCATCCAGCTCACATCACAGCCAGCCTAGTCCCAGCAGTTGCTTGTCTTTCTAGCCAGTACTCCTCTCTGCTTGCCAAATAAAGATTACCCACTCCCTGCCTCCACAGCTAACTAAACCTCTGTCTGTCCTTGAATCTGGCTGTGAGTCAGCTGTTTAAACTAAGACCCCACTGTGACTAGCCTGCTGCTGTTCAAACCAAGATGACCCCCTCCCACACCGGCATGCACTGTTCCAAGAAGCAACCCCACCCTCGGATTGTTCAAGCATGATATTGGAATGATCCACCTTTCCACTCGCAGCCAATGCAACCTTTCAGAAATAGAATGGCTGCCCATCCCTTGTCCTCCCACTCCTTTCCAGGCTACACACAGGCACTGCCAATAGCAACAAGCAACCTCCAAGCCAGTGGGTCTGTCTGCTCCCACTCCGCCTTCTCAGCCCAGCCCCATTCCTGACAATGTATAGAGGAGGAAGAAGGCATGGAACAAAGCTGTGACTGTCTAGCCTGGCTATAAGTGTTGACTGGATTCCATTTTTTTTTATTAGGGCTTTGCAGGATTCAATAGATTCAGTGCCAGTGCTACCAAAAATTGAGAAGGACATGATGGGGCAGAAAAAAATGAGGGGACTGGACCCTTCAACCCCAGTGGTTGCACACTTGCTTTATCACTAAAATAATGTACACATGTAGAGCTTAAATGCAATGTTAAGCTTTGCCTCCATTACGGTGCCATTCTGCTTTTGTATTTCAGTTTAAGCTCATTTCACGGTGCATCCTAGAAAAGGGAAGTGCAGTAGAGTGCAACTTGACAATAAGGAGCAAAAATAAATAATAAAAATACATAGCAAGTTAATCGTTAGCAAGGAGTCACACTTGAAACGCCTGCTCAGTGTGCCTTTCCAGGTAATTTTAAATAAATAAATAAAAATTATACTAACATACAGAAGCTATGAGTCTGAACAATAAACATGAATAACAAATTTGGAACATGACAACGTGCAAAATCCAGGATTAAGTTGTGGTCAAGGAGGGCAACTGTTTGAGGTAAACCTCAATAAAGATGCAGAATCATTACAAATGGCCCTAGGAGAGTTAGAAGTCTGGACACAGAAACAAGGGTCATCTTTTAATGTAGATAAGTGCAGTGTGATGCACTTGGGGAAAAACAATATGCAATATCAGTACAAATGGGCAATCAATTTCTTAATGTGATTACAGAAGAGAGTGACCTGGGGATAAAAATATGTAATAATTTTAGTTTTACATCACATTACAACCAGTTAATAAAAGGCTAGTAGTATACAGTTCTGCATCAACAAACATATTAAAAGTAGAAATAGGGGTTCTTATGCCACTGTATACATCACTGGTATGTCCTCATATGGAGTATTGCTCTCCCAGTTTTGGTCCCCAGGAAAAAGGTGATATTGCATCCCTGGAGAGGGTGCAGAGATGAGCTACTCGTAGAATCAGGGAAGTTCAGGGATTAGATTATAACCAGAGATTGAGGTCTCTGGTGCTGTACTCTCTGAGTTTTGTAGACTCAGGGGGACATGTTTTAATTTATAGGGCCTTAAACAACCCACTATTATGGGAGCAGTTAGACCAACTTTTAGATCATAAATGTAACACAAGAGCCCACCCACTCAAATAAAAATTGAAAGATTTCATTCAAATAAAAGAAAATATTGGCTGACAGTAAGGCCAAAGATTTGGAATAAACTACCAGTTGAGATAATAGTAAGCAGAAATATAATGATGTTTAAAAGGAGTTGAATAATTATCTAACTAATAATAATATCTTGGGGTATTCATAAAATCCTTGGTGAGCATATAGGTTATGTCTTTGTAAGCTCTGAAAACCTATGAAACCTATCTGGAAGTTGGGTCATAATTAGGTTTTAAAGAACTTAAGCAGATCCTGAACCAATCTTGTTTATAATAATATATAACTCTGTGTGCATGTTAAATTAAGAGCAAGATATGCACACAAATCAGAACATACCCTGTAAATAAAAATGTCCATCAATGCCTGTTGTGCTGTTAGTCCCCCCCAAACCCTTACTTACCGCTGGGGATCCAAAGACATAAACTTCCCTGGACTGCAGACACGCTTCTTCACTCTTCAAAGCCAGACCACAAACTGAGGATATCAGGTATGTGGTTCAATGTATTTCAATGGGGGTTGAACTTAGTAGCATAACTTGTCTTTTGGGACTCCACGTCATGAACAATGCAAGTGACATTAGACAAATCTGTCCTGAAAGGTGATTTCACGGTCGCTGTGCAAAATCACCTTTTGGGCAGGAGTTGAAAATTTTCTCCACCTTTGTTCATCAGGTGGAATAATAAGAAGACTGTGCTGAAAATTTGCCATACAAATATTAAAAAACAAAGAAAGTATGAGCCTACATTGAAAATTGTGAACACAGGCTAGTATATTTGGTAATTTTAATATTTTGACCCCAAATTTTCAACATAGCCATTTCTTAACAGCACCTCATGAATGTGATAGCTATCATTTTCAAATTCTGGTCAAAATATGTTTTGCATCCCAAAAAGTGATTTTTCAGTCGCTGCATGACATCACTTTTTGAGCAGGAGTTGAACATTTTCTCTGCACTTGTTCATGAGGAGGGGTCATAAGCAGGCTATATTGAAAATCTGGGGCAAAATAATAATAGACAACAAAGTTATTACTCTGCATTCAATTTTGTGAATGCAGACTCGTAATTTTGGTACTTTTCAATATTTTGACTCAAATTTTCAACATAGCAATTTCTTCACAGCACCTTTTGAATGTGACAGCTGTCATTTTCTAATCCTGGCCAAACTATGTTTTTGCACTTGTGGCTCAAAATCACATTTGGATGGGATTTGAAAATGTACTCCACCCTTGTTCATGAGGTGGGCTCATGAGAAGGCCATGTGGGGTCATAAAAGGCTAGGTTGACAATTTAGTATAAAAATATAACACTCCACAAAGTTATGAGTCTGCATTCCACTTTTTCAATGCACACTCATAACTGTGGTACTTTAATATTTTCTCCCCAACTTTTCAACATAGTCATTTTTACACCACCTCATGAATATGAGAGCTGTCATTTCTCAAATCCTACAAAATGTGTTTTAACACTTGTGGTGCACAATGACGTCTTCAGCCTATAGTTTTATAAATGACACCTGTCATGCTCAAAAGGAGTGCTTTTGAAAACATTATGTTGAAAATTTGGGGTAAAGATCTGAAAAACCATTACAAAAGCAATGCCTTACCATCAACAAATATTTGGCATTAACAAATGCTTGTTCTCTTTAGACACACTGATTTTCAAATACTGGTTCTAATTATGTTATTGCTCCTTCCGTACAGTCCTATAAGCAATCCCCATGAGTGTTTCTGATCTACACACAGGTGATAAGGACCATGTTAGAACTGTATGATGTAGTCTATGTCCTTGCTCAGCTTTTCCAATGTTGTCATGATACAACAGTGTTCTACTGTAGGACTATGTGGTTCAGAGGGCACTGGGTCCAAACAGCACCTACAAGAATAGCATGGTCAAAGACCATGCATCAAAAAATAGCACCAATTTTGTACAGCCCCCACAATCCCCGGACTTAATTATTCTCACTCTGGGGGAAGCAGATCACAGGATAAATTAAATCTGGGGCCATGAAATACTGTTTCCACGGCCCTGGAAAAAAACTAAGTCCCAGAGCATGTAAATGACTGGAGACCAGGGTTAGAACCCTGGTCTCCAATAGCGCTGGCTGAGCTACTCTATGCCCCAGCCCTCCATACCATGGGAGCAGCTCAACCAGCTTCCCGGATTCTGGTGCCCTTGTTCATGATTGGAACCATGGACATTGATGAGGAGTGCTTACTGCAAGTGCTGTAAATCCTCTTGCTGTCTGGGGTAGTGCTTACCAGACTAGCGCTCAGTTGACTGGCCCCTATTCTGGTAGCGCTAATCTAACTGGTACCGTTGAGAGGTACATAAACCACATCATATTGTTCTAAAATGGTACTTACCATCAGAGTTTAAAAATCAGAAATACCCACTGAGACTACTAAAAGTTCTGTACAGATGGAAACATAAAAATAATTAGAACCAGTATTTAGAAACAGTTTGTACTAAGAAAAAGGACTTACAGGATCAGTGCAGTTCTTTAATTGTGGATATGAGCCCCCAATCAGAGTTTAAAGGGCCCAGGCCCCTCTGTCTTGTCGAGCCCCCAAGGCAGGGTCAGGCACTGCAGGTTGACATTGAAGCGGGGAGTACCCCGATGAACAAGACACCCATGGTGGATGGCGAGGCACAAAGTGAAGTTTTACATGAAAACATGTTGCACAATTGGGAGACAATGTGCGTTTTACTTACATTTTGCATTCATAGTAATTTGACAGAATTGTTATATTTATGTATACCCTAGAAAATACTTTCTAAACTTATGCCAATAACAGCTCCCCAAATAAACAAGGACTGTATACAATAAGTCTAGTTTATACAAATGACTTCTCATCAATTTCAGCTCTTGGTGTTATTAGTACCTGTTTTGTTGCCTTTGTACTGTGAGCTGAAGTTTTCTGTTTACAGAGTCTTCATCCAGCACCAGACCACTCTGTGACTCCTTACTGAATCCCACAATGCCATTCTGTAGATCATTTCCTGTTTGGCAAACAGACCACCATAATGAGATCAAACAGATATGAGCTGCAGGGTTGAGTTTCTCCTGGAGGACTAGTCAACAGTTTCTCAAGAAACACAGAAATATGTTATAAGCACTGCATTGACCCAAACCTTATTTCCATTATTCAGAATATTAGCAGGCATGGCACTGCCTGGTATTAAATCTGTTTTTCTAAACGGATTTGTTTAGTTTGCAGTCCAGACAAAAATACTACCACAATTGAATATTATTTACTGCAAAATATTTTATACAGCACCTAAGACAAGATAATGGGCGACAACCAGAATATCAAAAATTCCACAGAAAAATCCAAAGATGTATTGTATATCCATGCCTTTATACTGTATACCTACTTGTAAGCATTGGTTTAAGAGAAACTTCCATATATCAGACATTCAGGCCTTTTTACATGAGGACACCGTGATCCGAAAAAGTAATATTTTAATTTCTTTACCTGACTTTACTACTGCAAATTCTTCTTCTTCAGAATACACATTTAATTGTTATCTCACTTCATTATTCAAATGCACTGCTATTGAAGTTGAAGTGTACTCTAGTGTTTGCCTGCTACAAAGAGTAAGGAACTTCTTTCATGCAATATTGTAAGAAACAATACAAACTGGTAACTACGTGCAATTCACTCCAGCTTAAACAGCATTCTGCATATTGGTAGTTGTATAAGGTAGCTGAAAATGTTTCAAAAATTCTGATAAAAATCAAAGAGAGGTACAGTATATAGAGAATACCAGATGGGCAACTATGCACAACCAGTGTGTTCTGCAACAGAGGTTCTGATCCTCTGACCTCTAGATGAAGCTCGAGAGGTCTGTGGAATCAGAACCCCGAGGTGACAGAACACAATACTTATGCATAAAGTTGCTCATCCTGTATTTTTATAATGTACAGTATTATGTGAAATGTGTGCATTGTGTTTTTTTTCCCTTTCACAATTAAACTGACTTGTGCAGTCTCTAGAGATTCTAGAATGCTGTTCTATCACAGAAGCGTACAATCGCATCCTATGACCTTTGAACTGTGGTACAACAGCAGTTTGAAAGGGTGAATTTCTATATAGAACAATGCTCTACCATACTCCATAAATAAATATTATGTGAGGATTCTATCGCAACTTACCTAAAATAATAATGGCTGCAAAAGCTGCAAATCCATCAGCATCTATTCCATCCACAATTTTGCCCCTCCTTGAGGATCTGAGAGATAGACATAGAAAATTTCCTGTCCTTCTGGTTCATCATCATCGATAATTCTAATTGACACTTTGGTTTCATTTTCTCCATCCAGTAGTGTTACTAATGTCGTCCATTCTCAAAATCCAGTCCTTCTGTGGCCACGTCAGGTTAGAATGTGCTTGGCTGTTTTCAACAGGAGTTCCTGCAAGCCCATTTTCTTTATGTATCCTTCCAAGTGTTTTAACTGTCACATGTATGACCTCAGAAAAGCCCACAGTCCTCCTAACATGGAGCAACACTGTGTTTGGTGAGCTGTTGTTTGTGTCTTCTTTAGCATATGTTTCAGTTGGGCCAAGACTTAAGTGTCCATTAAGAATGTCATTGTCTAAAATTGTTATTGAAGCAATGCTGAAGCCTTGGTTTAAATGGGGATTTGAATCTGCACCAGCTGACCTAATGTCCAAAGCTTCAACAGAGGTCAGGTTTACGTAAAATACCTCATCAGACTCAAAATGTTGTCATTGATAATAAAGACAATGATAACAGCTTCATTTGATTGGTCTCAAAAACAAGTTCCCATTTGGATTAGTTCATAATCTTCTCTAGGTTTGGCACTTCCTGCAATGGTTTGATAGGTTACTTAGTTCTGTTTCCACGGAACCCAAACAACTTTTCGATGTGCAAAAGACCTTCTGAGCATGCTCTTCAACTATAACATGTGTTGAGTTGTATGCAAACTGGAATACTCCCATTGGCTCAATTTCTGCTACAGTGAATCCTGATCTGAAAGAAATAAGAAACTAGTACTGGATTAGGAAAATGCTTTCAAAACAGCCACTCAGTACCAGATAATTACAGTTTCTGTTTGTGGTTCACATGAAGAATAACCAAATGCCATCTATATCATAGGTGGACCAAGCAGTCCTTATTTGCCATCAACATTTATGTTTCTATGTTTCTATAGTACATCTTTATGTTCACTTCAATTCTCATTGAGACAACTCCAATCTAAAAGGACCCAGCTCTAATGTTATATGATACTTCAGTTAAGGTAAACTACCTGGTTAATGACTTTTGTTATGCAAAACTGGTAATTGCACAATAGTTTAACGGTATTTTGAAATGCTGCAGCAAGTGAGGTATGCATGCTACAGCCACTTGTTCTCTTCAGTTGTAATTTGATGCCATTATCTCAAGGTAACTTAAGATATACTTAGTGCTGGCCAGAAATCGTGAATTCAGAATTACTGCAAATGTTGCAAAATTTTTGGAAATTTTCAGAATCCTGACTTTGGTGAAATCCAAATCCTCTGAATGTGTCTGGTGTTTTTGTTTTTTGCCACATTCTGCAGTTTGTTTTCTGGCAGAACAGTGGAATGATACATATGAACTGCAGAATGACAGTTCTATGGAATTCCTTTCTGTAGTTTAACATATCACTCCACCATACATGCAATCATTCTGCAATTCAGTGAACAGTTCTGTGGAATTTTTTCTGCAGTTTAATCCATTAATCCATGAGTCATACATTAATTCTACCATTCTATGTCAGATTTTTATTATAGTTGCCAAAGAGCTCTCTGAAATTTTGTGTAAGTAAAATTCCAATCTCGATAATTCCACCAGCAGAATTTTATTTTTGCACAGCACTAGGTATACTGCAGTAGAAGTCAGCTTTATCATAACTGCTGTCCTCTGACAGCCAGCTCCCTGCCCCATTTATCCTGCTTACCCTTTCTCTGTCACTTACCTTGCCTCATTTGAACACCACGAGTATTCCCCATGTGTTATCAGCTTTGGGTTTCAGAGCTCCCCAACAGGTGACACACTTTAGCAGTTGACAATTGGTTTGTTGAGCCCAAGATTGTTGAGTATCATGCAGCTTGCACCAGGGCTTTACTGTCTTGGTTTCACACTCCCCTGCCACCAACTCTGGCATTCAAGGGCTCCATTATATGTACGCATGCACATGCTGACACATGGAGCACTGAGTTTGTTCTCTGAGATATTCAGTCATCCTTCCCCAGCCAGACTCCAGCATCCCTGACTCATATATGAATTAGGATCCACGAACAACAATGCAGTTTCCAAGCTAATGGGCTGACCACACAATTTGTTTGATTTCTAAAGCCACGGATGTACTTTCTGTGTTTCTGAGGATATTTGCATATTTCCCTAGAGCTCTAGCTCATCCTATAAGAGTATAATAGCCTGGAATATTCATAGCAACATTATTCCCTCAAAATGTATATTCAGCAATTTCCTTGTCAAAATGTTGGCTGGGAATTTCAAAGGGATTCATTTTGGATCCTCCACCCATCCTTCTTACAAATGATTGGTGAAGTAGTTATTGGATACCTCTTACTGAACCAAGAAGTGAGTTTCACCAAACAATCTTTAAGGCCTACACAAAGTTCTTCATCAGGTGATCTACAGATCCCTATGTTGGCACATACAACAGTCACAGACAAGACAACTGCCTAGAAGCAGAGCTCTACAGGCTTGAAACACAATTCAACACAATCCACCTGTGCAAACACATGATCGGATTCTTTAACTAACATCATTTGATAGCACTGACCTAGAGCTGCTGAACCCTGTGATTATTTTTCGGTTCTGAGTCTCGAGCCAGGAATATCATCGCCAAAAGCAAATCTACAGCACTCCTTGTCAAGAGCAGAAAATGACAGCCTTGACCACAGATCAGGCTTCCATAAGCAGCACAGGTCTTAAAGAGACAGAAACGATGTTCAAAACCCTAATTCAAGATATCCCAAATATCACAAAAATTGTCAAAGTCCTGGGAGAAAAGAGTAGAGGTGATGGAGATCAGAGTGGCAGACAATAACATTTTGATGAACTTCGATGGATGCTAAAACATCCATTCAAGAAGACAAAACTCAATACTTAGAAAAATAGGTCCAATACTTGTGGTCGAAGATCGTTGACCTTGAAAATCAAGGTCAGTGGAATAATATCCACACAGTAGGCATTTCTGAAGGCACAGATCAATATGTCTGCACCTTCCTATAAGCAGCATTCCCTAAGATGTTAGATTTTTTCTGGGACTTCCCACTTAAAATTGAATGGGTCCATAGGTTGCCGAGCCCCTCAACCAGGACAAGGTTCTCCTTACCGACCCATTCTGGCTTATTTCTTATGGTACAGCATAAATGAGCAAATATTATGCCTGGCCAGAGAAAGAAGATCCCTTAACTGGAATGGCCGTGAGAGTGCATGTATTTCAAGACTTTTCAAAAGACTTGACAGACCACCAAAAAGCCTCTGGCCCAGTTAAAAAGAACTAGCAAAGTTGAGCATCCAGTATTCCCTAAGGTATCCAGCAACCCTGCAGCATGAAGGGAAATGTTTTTCTTGGCACACCTCAGGAGACAACACAGTTTTGATCCAGGCAATAAGAGGGTCATCAAGGAAAGGGGACAGACGAGTCAGACCAAGAACCAAGCCACAATAGCAGATTCTGGGTGCCAGCAAGAATGAATTGACTGGTAAGAAGGTACCAGCTAATGGGCTGGTTGACAGAACTGGGAGACAGCAAACACAGCAGGCAAGCAAAGCTGGTAATCAGTCAAACCGAAGAGACAGAGAACTGGAGGCCAGGACTGTACCCCAAGAGTGAGAGTGGATATACCTAGGGCAGGTGTAGGATCGAGAAGCTAGATACTTCATGTTATAGTCCAGCCCACCATCTTCAAAGCAAAAGCTGCCAAGCAAGATTGCAAGGGAACTGAATGAAGAAGAAGCAGAGCTGGTCACATTAGGCAATCTGGAAGGGAGGAAAAGCTCAAATGGACATATCATGTGCCACCCCATCTGATGATGACTTCTCACTAAGACCAAACTGGTATAATATAGCCACTGTGGATGTAACTGAATTCAAAGCCAGTAACACACACACACACTCATTAAAGACTCCGGGACTGATCGCTGAGGGGTACGAGAACTGCATACTAAAATTACATTTTATTTGTTTATGTTTTGCCCCTCCACACCTACTAGGTTTTGGGTGTATCAATGACTTATGCAACCAAATTCCTTTGCCTTCCCTCCTATGTGAAGAGTTCATTTGTCAGCGACTTGCACGGCAGCAAGGTAGGTGGGTATGCATTGACTGTACACTGATGGGGTGACAGTATCATTTAGGGAGGGCAATGCTGTGTATTTGATGGGATCCTGAAATACTCATAAAGTCTGGGTTTTATGTCTGGGATATTGTTCAGTCAGGGTGTGTGTGTACTGTTTAAATCATACTAGCTAGACTGGCTGTAGCAGATCACTATCAAATACATAATTTTACTACCTACTGTGATCTTGTGCTTGTGTTTTATTTATTTGAACCAAGGTTGGCAGTTTGCTTTTCTTATGCTCTGCAACTAGGGAACATGGTGTCACAGCTTGCCACATGCAAACACTCAAGAGGAGACAACACCAGCCACAGAGGCTACCTCGCTAAATGTGAAAGAACATAAACATAAGAACTTACCATAACAGTAAATCTTCGAGGGAATCTCTGTCATCAGGTAACACTTATGGAACTTAGCCATTAGGCATCAGGATCCCACAGAAGCGCTTGTGGCAAACAACTGAGATGACTTCCGCAGTCCCTTGTACGATGTGTATAGTAATGCAAATTTCTATGCACATCCAAAGTGTGAGCAATATTTCCTGGATTGGCATGCTCTGGATAATAAACAGGCAGGTGGATGGACTGATTTAAGGTAAACCTCAGACACCACTTTAGGAAGAAACTTAGGGTTAATACGAAAAGAGACCCTGCCTTTGTGGAAAATCAAATAAGGCTGCTCACACATAAGAGCCTGTAGCTCTAAAATCCTTCAAGCAGAGGTAATGGCAACTAAAAATAATGCTTTCCATGACAGAAAACATAGCTTGCAAGATGCGGCTGACTCAAAAGGAGGCAGGGTTAGCTTCTCCAAAATAAAATTGGGTCACAAGCTGGAACCAGGTTACTGATAGGAGGCTTCAAATGCAGAATGCCTCTTAGAAAAGTACAGGCCACATCCAGCTGTGCCACAGTATCACCATCAATGGGCATATGAAAAGCTGATATGGCTAACAGGTGCATTTGAGGGAGGAGTATTTGAGACCTGCATCAGGCAAGGTCAGGAGATACTCTAAAACCTGGTTCACCAGACTGGTGAAGGTCCAGTCAATTGCTGCAGTGATGGAAACCAAATCTGCAAGGCCAAAATGGGGCCACCAGAATAAAGATGGCACCTTCCATCTGTAGCCTGTTGAGAACCCTCTGAATCAGATGGAAAGGAGGAATGCCTAAAGAAACCTCCTTTTCAGGAGAGGGACAATGTGTCTCCCCAGAAAATTCTAGGCCCTGGATCTAGCAAGCAGAAATGTGGCAGTTTTGCTTTGAGTGGGAACACAAAAGGTCCGCTCTGACAACCCCACCTGTCAAACAGGTCTTCTGGACCGAGACCAGCAGCCCCACTTGTGCACCTTAGATCATGCATCTGCTGAGGCTGTCTGCCAAATCATTTTGGGTGCCTGGCACAAGGATGGTTGATAGTTCTAGACCATGATCTAGAGCCCAGTACCATACTCTCATTGCCTCCCGGCACAGATGGTAGGAATGGGTCCCCCTTGCTTGTTGATGTAATAAACCACACTGAGATTGTCTGACTGCATCAGCAGAGCAACCGGAGAAAGATGGTTCTGAAAGATCTGTAAGGCATACAGAACTGCCCTCATTTCTAAGATGTTTATATGGAGGTGAGTCTCCCAGTGGGACCAGAGACTCTGGTCTGATAAGGACCCAAATGGGTCCCCAACCCAGATCCAAAATGTCTGTGGTGAGAAGTGGGATAAGAAAGGTAACCCCTTTAAGAGACTGGCTGGGTCCATCCACCAGTGAAGCACTCTGCATACTAACGAGGAGACAAGGACCAGCTCATCTTGATCATCTGAGTTCTGATCCTCAGAGCCCTGAGGGTCCACTGTGGAACCCTCATGTGCAACCTGGCCAGAGAGACCATAACAATGGCTGTGCCCATGAGGCCTTATAGCCTGAGGAATGTCCTAGGAATGTCCTGGCTGGGACATACCAGCTCTGAGCCACCTCCTGGGCCTGGGAAATAAGGTGGTCTGCCTTGTCCTAAGGGAGAACAGCCTTGCCCTGAGTAGAGTCCAGGACTGCCCTATGTACTGCAGTCACTTAGAAGGGGTCAGCACAGACTTAGACCAACCGACAGTGATGCCCAAGGACTGGAATAACTGCAGGGTGTGTTCTAGAGTTAACAATAGGAGCTCTCTGGATGGAGCTTTCAGTAGCCAGTCCTCCAGATATGGGAACACATAGAGGTCTTCCCGATGGAGGGCTGCTGCTACAGCTGCTAAGCACTTGGTAAATACCAGTGGCACAGAGGGATAAGCCAAAGGGCAATGCCCTGTACTGGTAATGCTCCTGCTGGAACAGAAACCGTAGTTATTGCCTGTGGGGGAGGGGGGCAAACCGTGATATGCAGATATGCATCTTACATATTGAGGGAGCATAGTCAGCCACCCTGCTTCAGCAGAACAAGAAGGCTATGCAAGTGACCATCCAGAACATTTTGTACTGGATAAAAGGTTCAGCTTCTTGAGGTCTAGAATGGCTTAAAGTCCCTGTTCTTTTGGAACCAGAAAGAACATGGAGTAGATAGGAAAATTACGTACTCACCGTAATTCTTGATCTTCTCTTGTATCTTCACCATTCATTACTTCCTGGGTGTAAGCCGGGCGCGCACCCGTCCGCAGGAAGCTTTTTTTTTTTTTTTTAAAGTTAGTTTAACGCCCCGCCTCGAGGAGCTGACGCGCTGCGCGCGAGGGGCGCTATAGTTACCGACTCCTCCTCCAACTCAGTTCTGTGGAGCGGAGAGGCAAAAGTGAAAGCAGAAAATATAGATAGTGAGGCAAGATAGCCGAGGGATAGCAAAGCAAGGAAGAATGAACTGAAAAAGGAATAAGCCGATGGAGGAAGGACAGAGGAGATAAGAACATCCCTAGCCTAGGGACTGCAGGGCCTCCTTACCTGGGCGACTCTAGGAGGAGAGATGAGTAAGGAAATGAGAAAATAGAAGAAGAAGAAGGAGAAAAGAAGAGAGAGATGGGATGTTGAAGGGACCAGAATGCCCAACGAGCATAGTTAGCTTGTAGCTGAAGGCTCGACTAAAGGGGAAGCAAGAATCCCCGGAGATAGAGCTGGAAGAGAAGGTTCACCGAACCCGCTTAGACAGACTCAGGAGGGCATAGTCCTCATCTTCAACATGCCATTGTTCTTGATACCCACCTCGGCCCTGGCCGTGGAAGGCCTTTAACTGGAGGACAGCCGAGGAGGGAAGAATAAAACCCAGGCAGCATGAGAGCGTGCTCAGGGGTTTAGAAATGGAAAATGTAAGCCTTCAGGCTTTCAAGATAGAAATGGGACTCAGACTGACTGGCTAAGGCAGGTCAAGGCTTAGACTGGCTAGATTGGATATGGTCAGCAATGTTCTACTGTAAAATTGTCCAAGAGGACACTTAAAGGAGAAACCAATATAAAACAGCGAGAAGGATAGCCTACCTTCTCATTTGTCTTCTTGTTTGTTTTCCCTTTTTTTTTTTTACAGATAAAAAATGTTTTTGTTTTTTTAACTAGATGCATGACCCAGATACCAAGATGCCTATAGCAGTCAAGAGAGTTCCCTCAGCATTTTTTTTTTTTGCAAAAGAAGAAAGGAATAGACGCATCTGCTCCTCTGCTCTGTAAGGCAAGAATAGAGGGGGGGATTAGATTCAGGGCAACTATCTGGACACGGGATTGCAGGATCAAAACTGAATAGCCTGAGCCAGGCCAAAACCCCAGAGGTATCTTGCCAGAAGAATAGCAAGAGATAGTTGTGCAGTCTGAACGCCAATGCAATCCACTTAGATGGCCCATGAATTTAGAGTAAGTAATTTCTCTGAAATTTAGAACCCTCCAAAAGAAAGATCTTTTTTCTTTTTGTTTTTTTTTTTTTTGAAAAATTAGGCAATTTTTCCTATATTTTATATAAATGCAGAGAGAGGAAGGAGACGGGAGGTGGAGAAGCCACAGGAAGAGGCCACTGAGGGGATGGGGATGGTGGTGAATGAATGAGAAGATACAAGAGAGATCAAGAATACGTGGTACGTAATTTTCCTCATCTTCCCTTGTCAATCTTCACCATTCATTACTTCCTGGGTGAGTACCAAGCCCTCTTTCTGGAGGGGGAAGAGGCCATACCCTGAGGGAACAAGACCCCAGCCTTCTGCTGGTGAGAAACAGAAGGAGAAGACCCTGGCTTATTCAGAAAGCCTCAAGAGGGAGAAGAGCTAGAGGTGCCTCCCTGAGGACGAGGAGACGGAGGAGCCCCTGTAAAAGTCTCCTAGCTCTGGAAGAGAAAAGACGGGTCCCCTGGAAGGGGAGCTAATCACCCCACGCCGGGCCAGGGGTGACAACCTGGAAAGACGTAGGCCATGCCGTCCGCCTGATGCAGATCGCTGTCCCCGCAAGCCTGGAAGCCACCTCATTGGCGTCATAAGATGCCCTTTGCTTGGTGTCTTGCCAGCTCCAGGCCTACCGCTGGAGAGGGCAACAGCTTGTCTGGTTTGTTCGCATCAGGCATAGATGCCAGCAGCTGGGACATCATCGACCACAGATGCCGGTTGTAGGCAGCGTGGTGAGCCTGATGTGATGCAATACATGCACCGCACGAGAAGAAGAGAACACTTTCGCTCCCAACGGTCAACTGAGAGAGTCCGAACTGTGAGCGGTCGTGCGCCAGGCAACGGCGCCCAGAAGGAGTATCCAGGCATACCAAACCTGAGGACGGGTTGGGAAGGGAACCTAGAGACTCAGAGGGGGCACAATACCTACGCTGGCAGTCCGCGTTGGCGGAAGAGCGGCAGGGGACTGCCATGACCGGATAGATGCCTCCTGGAAGGGGATAGGCCAGAAGGTACCACCAGATGCTGGGCACTGAATTCACCAAGGAATTCACGCTGCCTCCGTTTGGTATTGTCTCTTCGAACGTAGGGAACCGGAGATCCTCACCATCCTCGAGAGGAAACGCTGATATTCTGTGAAATCAGCATCGGAGGACAGATGAGCTAGGTTCCTCCTCGGAGGAGGGAGACGAGGATGATGGGGAACTGGAATGCCCAGAGGATTCCTGCGCGTGGGGAGAGTCGAAAGACCCGGCCATGCATGTATCTAACATATGAGGGGAAGGCCGCCGAGAACTCTGAACTGCCCCCAGGATAACGGACCCGTGAGGACCGACATGGCCTGGGGAGAGCGGGGTGGTGGAAGGCAGAGAGATGGGAGAGGGCACCTCCGTGGAGGCAACTGCTCTTCATGCAGGGCTCTGAACCGGGAAAGGAGCCCTGGAAAGGGATCCCGGATATCAGACCAGGCCGCAGAACGGAACTCTGGGGAAGCGGAGCCTGAAGAAACCCTGGGGAGAACCTCCTGTGACGACGCGGACTGCATGGATCCAGAAGGCAGTCCACACAACGCCGCTGGAGGACACCCTAGAACCCTGGAGGGAGGGGCGAGGCTCTGCACTTTGGCTCCTGGCCACCCCCTGGGTGGCTAAAGAAGACCGAGCAGCAGACCCCTGCCCCTCAACCCTCGGACTCGAGAGGGCCCTCCTCCATGACCACAGCGCCCCTGTCCCTAGAGAGGCAACAGCACCTCTAGAAGGTAGCTGTCACTGGCCTCCAGAGAGGGAGCCTCCCGCGCCACCCCACGCCTGCCCCCGGGCTCCCGCCACCCCCAGCTGGGAACCCTCAGGAGACGATGGAAGGGGAACAGAGGGAGGGGCCCGCTGCGCCGCTTCTGGCACTTCTAGCCACCGGGACCCAGACTTGAAGAGTGGGGGTGCCAGGATGGGTCCATTATCTGAATCATCGCCTCCCGAGGAGGACGAGACCAGCAGGACCTCAATGCTGGCCACTCTAGGTCCTCGCTGAGGCATGCCGAACGCCCCGTACCAAGGGAGGCGCTGCCGCCTCCTCACGCCTGTAGCAGCCAGGTCTAGCTCATTACCTTCAACGGCGCCGTGCCGCGCACCGCCTGGAGGGAGGACAAGGCCCACGGCGCGGTGCGCCGCCGCTTTGTCCATCGGGCGCTGTGAACGGCGCGGCGAGGTCTCAAAGCAGTACCACCAATGGCGCTGCCGATCACTGGCGCTGAAGGGACGGCGCCGGGATCAAACGCACCGAAATGGTGCCGCATCGATCACCGCACCGCGAACGCGCGCCAGGATCCGAAATGGCGCCAAAGGCGGCGCGCCGAGGTCCACCGAGCTAGGGCCTCGTAAAGTCAAGGGCCTCATCGGGGAGCCTGCACCTCTGAAGAGGTGATCTGCCGAGGCGGTGCTCGGCGCCATGTCCGGGAGGGACTACGCACGCCTCAACACCGCAGAAGGGGCCTCCTCGGCAAGAAAAGACGAGGAGACCCCTCCCCTCAGACGAATAGGCCCGGAGGGGACCCGGGAAGGGCCTAGAGACCTTACCTGAGAATCTTTGAGCGACGCCATCCCCCGAAGGTCAGCGGGCTTTGCCGAGCTTGAACGCTGTGGACTTCGAGGACACGGGCGGTCCATGGAGAAACAGGCGCCGCATTTAATCCATGTCATGGTTGGGTCCCAGGCAATGAAGACAAACGCTATGCCGGTCCGAGACGGAGAAATGCCGCCACAGTAACACCGACGATAGGGCGCGCCCGTTTTGAAACACGCTGGCTCCGGACCCGGACATAACGTGAAATCAACAAGAAAACAGTAGGAAAGCACACCGCGCCGCTTTAGAAAGAAAAAGAACGGTTCTTGGCCGATTCGCCGAAAAGGGAAAGAGAGTCGCTGACGAGGTCAAAATATGGACGCCCGAACAGGTGCTGCCCCCGACGGCGGGAGAAACAGAACTGAGTTGAGGAGGAGTCGATACACATAACGGCCGCCCTGGGCGCATGACGCATGACGCCGCCTCCCGAGGGCGGGGCCGTTAGGGCTAACTTTAAAAAAAAAAAAAGTCTCCCGTGACGGTGCGCAAGGCCTCGCTTACACCCAGGAAGTAATGAATGGTGAAGACTGACAAGGGAAGATCTCTTTTCCTTCACCACCTGGGTACTGGTTCTATGGCCCACTTGGCGCAGCAAGGTAAGGACCTCCTCCCCGAGTGCCTCTATGTGGTCTGAAGGGCACAAGGTGGAGACTGGAGGCTGTTCTAGAAGTTTCTAGCGCATGGCCCTGTTCTATTATCTGCAGGATCCAAGCAGCTGTTTTGGTGATTCTCCATTGTGACAGATAGAGGGAGAACTGGCCTCTGACCAACACCTCCTGATGTGAAACAAGAAGAGGGGTCTAGCAAGGAGTCAGGCTGAAGCTGAACTGGCAGCCAGAGCCTCACCCTCCTCTAGGCTGCTTGGCAGAGGAACCAGAGATGGAGGAGGGGCAGGCAAGGCATAGCTGGCTCTGCATTTGACCTGAAGTTTGGTTCCTAAGCCTGACTTGTGAGACCTTTCAAAAGGAGGGTTTTGGTCTACTCCTGGGCTAGGTATGGTACAAGGAGGATGGACCAAACAGCTCTGCCAGAGGCCTGCAGGTCATTGATAATACCCTGCACATCTGTTCCAAAGAGTTTGTGGCCCACAAAGGTGTTCAACACCTTTGTTGGACATCAGTCACAAAGCCAGAGACCCTAAGCCAGGAGTGCCTTCTGAGGTGAATGCCCTGGCTGTAGTATCAGCCAAATCATAGGTGGCTCTGAGGACATGCTTGATGACATCTTCCAGGCCTGGCACATTTTAACAAACTCCTGTCTCTGGGAACCCTCAAGGAGGGCTGCAGCAGCTTTGCTCTTCTTCCAGAGGGTGTTTTGGTACTTAATCAGATGAGACAAATAACTGGCAATCCTAAGACCCAGAATGGTAGAGGCAAAGTCCTTTGCCCCAGAGGTTCAGCCTCCTGACTCCTGGTCCAGGGGCAGGGAACTAAGGTGCATGGGGCCTAGCTAGTCATGAGTGGCCTTGATAAACACTGAGTCGGGTTTCAGGATGAGCAACATAAAATGGCAACCCCTGAGGCACCTGGTAGAGCTTTGTCAGCTCTTCTGGCATAGCTGGTACCATGCTGGGCCTGCGCCAGGCTGCAGTGGCAGCATCATTCAGTGCTGGCAGCAGAGGAGGAATGACTTTGGGTGGAGATTCAGGGATTTCCAAGAAGTCCACCAGATTCCTCCTGGTTTCATCCTTTTCTCTGTTTGGAAATCCCATTGTGGATAAGCTGCTTCAAAATGTTGAAAGAGGTACTCAGAGGGATCTGAGGTATGTTTGACAGACTCCTCACCTGAGAAGACAGTGGCCCCATCAAGGACTACACACCAATGTCTTCCTCCTCAGCCTCTTCCTGAGAGAGGATGAGATCAGGATGGTACTCCTCTTCGACGCCAGCCAGCTCTAAATCAGGGGCCAATGAATATAGTACTAGTGGTTCTCTGAAGGCATTGGACAAGTGGGTTGGAGTGGTGTCGACATTGAGGCAGCACCCAACAGCACAGGCAATGACAGCCTGAGCCATGGAACTAGCTGTTGAATGAGAGAGGTGGTAATGGAGGAAAGAATGTTGTTAAGGTCAATGGCAGAAAAGTGGAGCATTGTTGACACAGGCATTGACGGATGGGGTGTGCAGCCGGGTCTGACAACAAACCACTAACAGCAATAAAGGAGTGTGGGGCCCAGCACCCGCGTGACCGAGGCTTGAGAGTTATATACTGTGGGGTGGGTGCCGATGACCCCTCCACAGCCCCATGATGACTGGAAGAAGAGTCCACCACAGGGGCCCGGTTAGAGCAGAGGCCTGCACAGGGTGAGGCACCGACACCAAGCAGTCGATGGGGTGATCCCTGGAGAACAGGAATTCAGCGGAAACAGGGATTGCTGATATGGGAAGGTCAAGAATGTTTCCCAACAATTAGAAGGATTAGTCCTGGGCTTTAGTGGCCTGAGAACCCAAAAGACGCCGCCAACTGGGGCCTGGAGGACTCCTGCTCTCCACTGGCTGCCTGTTGCTCCACAAGGAGCTTCTGCAGAGCTTTTGTGTCGGCACTAGGTGGTGAGGTTGAACTTCAAGCAGGATTCACAGGCAAGGCACACTGTGGTTGTGCTCAAGACAGCAAACACAGAGTTTGTGTTTGTCAAGTTGAAGAGATCTTAATTCAGCAGCGACAGCGACGGAAAAGAGCTGACAAAGGAATAGTTCTTGACATACAAGGAAAAAGAATCACTTTAAACTAAAGTGATTTAAAGATAAAGAAAAGGTAATTTTGGTGGTTGAACTGAGCTGATGAAGCTTCTGTGGAGTTCGTGCATGAATGGTCGATGGCGGAAAGAACTGAGGAGGAGTGGGGCCGTCATGCTTATATAGGGTGTGTGACATGAGAGACTGATGTCAGTGTGAGCAACCCCAGTAGACTGCTGCAGAAAAAGCTCCGTGGGATCCTGATACCTGATGGTTAAGTTCCATAGGTGTGACCTGATGACAGATATCCTCAAGAAGACATCTCTATGTAGGAGGCGAGAGGAAAGGTAACTGCCACCGAGGCTCCCTCATAAATATGCACAAGATTGTACAGTCGCATTGATGGAAGTGACTTTGATCAAGGTCTGGGGAGAACAATCAGTTGGTGGAACAGAAAGATTACTGTTTTTATCACTCCCACCTCATCTTCCATTACTGGCTGGGCAATGGGGAGTAGAGACCAGGGCAGTGAGGTGAGAAGAGAGTACTTATGACTCTCTCCCAAGGAAGCCAGAAGGCTGCGAATGGTGTGGGAATTTCTGTTTGAGCAAGCAGCTAGAAGATACTGCAAAATCTAACAGAAACCCTGACAAGGGGCATGTATCTGGCCCTTAGGAGACTATTAGTCACTCTGTTACACAGGAGTGCACTGGTAGATTTTCATTGACATAGTTATGAAACAGAATTTAGGGACTTGCTATGAGGACTATGATAGGTGTTGTGGGGCTCATGGGAGGCAAGACAAGTACAATGCTGGTAGATCAGTGATGGGAAGTGATCCACATCTCAATTGTGTTTCCTTCCATAATTTTTTTTTTTGCTGAGGAGAAGCTGCCTCTTCAGCTGGTGAAAGAATATTCCCTCATGCTGTACTACAGTGTCAGTATTAGGTTTTACCCAAATTCCTTGGTGGCTAGAACCCACAACCTTCAAATCTTCGGGCCTCAGAGACGAGTGTGCAACCTGCTGAGTCAGTGACACAGCTGGACTCAGCTCACTGTGCCAAGTCCAGCTGACTTATTGGCTACAAACATGAAACTACTCTTAGAGTCACTTTCCTGTGATATGGAGAGGGTTCCACCACCTCAGAGCACTGGCAGTAGTGTGACCAGTCATTGGGGCACCAAGTCAGAAAGTCGCTGTCCTCTCGTTTTGGGAGGTGTTTCTCTCGCCCCACACTCCCTTTCTAAATATATGTACCTGGGGGCCTTGGGGAGGGTGGCTAATCTGACAATCAATGCTACATGACTAGGCACTCTAATACCGTGCCCTGATGACCAGTAAGGCATGAAGAGATGACAGAAATTAAATCTCTCCTGCCTGGCAAGTTAGCAGTCCCAAAATGATGGCTCTCCCAAAATTAATTATTGCTTTTTCAAGACAGCTCCAGTGGCATGGAGGGCTGAGGCAAGCATGCCTTACCTCCTGCCATGCCGGGCGACCGTGTGTTCACAGTGTGAGGGGTTGCTGGGGTCGGCTGGGGAGGGAGAGGATCAGGCATCCAAGGACAGCCTCATCTCCTAGAGAGGGTGGAGACCATGGACTGCATGTGCCTGACCCTAGCGGCGGCTGGGGTCGGCATGCCATGTCCCAGATCATGGGTGAGGAGGAACAACTGACCAATGCAGCATGGACACATGCACTGCACATCATTGGCAGCATTGCACACTCCCACCTCTGGAAAGAAAATGGAAAAGGTCCCCAGTCGTGGAGCATGACGATGGTATCCCCACAGCGCTAACTCGAGAGGATCCTCACCCAGTTGGATCCATTAATGGTAGAGTCACTCCCACCACCTCTGCACAAAGGTAAATCTTGGGGCATAGGAGAGAGGTCCGGTGTTTGGGTGAGGGCATCGGGGACGGCTGAGGTAGCCGGCCAGGGATCACTTGGAGAAAAGAGTAACTAAAAAATATTGCTCTTTCAACCTCCTCCCAGTGACCATTAATGGGTGGAAAAGGTGGACCTTTATTCTCCACAGTTTAATGGACACAGCAGAAACCTAGGAGTAGAAGAGAATGCCTAAGGGCTCCAGTCTGACATGGCATCTCGAATACATCATGGCCATGAGCATACCATGTCACAAATGGGTCAAAAGTTCTATGCAGTGTCTGTTGGCTATGGATCAAACAAAACCTTGGTGGCTGTAGCTTGAACAGGCATTCTCAGGAGACAAGCCCCTACATGCATACCTGCTTGAAGATAAGGTCGTGGACGAACTTTACCACCCTCTTTCAGCTACACAAGAAAGTCTTTGTGCTCAGTTAGCAGATTGGTGGGCTGGAAACCCCATCTTTAAGAGTGCATAAGGGATATAGAATAATGCCAGATTGAAAATTGGGGAAACTGTCGATTAGAGATGCTGGAAAACACAAGGGATGGATACCCTAGAAGATCTTTTATGTCCGCGAGTCATACATACTAAATTACTTTGGGCAGTTACAGCAAGAGTACAACTCACAAACAGCAGAATACAGGGGTACAGTATTTGCATCTCAGGAGATGCCCTGAGAGAATGGCTAGGGATAGCTACAGATACAGACACTTGGATATGGATCAGGTGATAGATGGGTCAAGCAAACATTTAAGAGGAGCTGACCTGTTTACAAGGAAAGGGAAATTGTTTAACCTGGAAAGGCACACTGTCAAGCTTGTTTCTGGGTGTGACCTGAGAGCACTAGAAAGATAAATGACTTGCCCGGGTCACACAGTATGCAAGTGGGGGCTGTGGGATTCAAACTCACTTCTCCAGGTTTGCAGCTCAGTGCCCTAAACCACAATGCTATACTACCTGCATTAATCTTATCCAGCAACCCATCTCCCCTAACTGAGACTCTGATAAGCAGGGGTGGAGACAATCTACAAGTGGACATCACCAAGGAAACCTGGTGGAAGTGCTGCAGAATGGCACCCAATCCAATCCAAGATACCAATTAATTCAGAAAACTCTTGGTGCACTGGTACCAGACACCTTAAAAATATAACAGGGTGGAAATACAAATTCCAAATTGATGTTGGAGGTGCCACAATGGGGCAGGTGAAATTGGTCACATTATCTGGGCATGCCTAAGCCTTGTCCATTTCTGATTGGGATTAGAAATCAGGCTGTATGTTTTAGGTACCCCTCCCACACCCCTAATGCTCAAGGTGTTGGGAGAGCACTTCCCACTAATGGGGACAATGTTCAGTTCCAAGCCACTTGTTGATATATTGCCAATGGAGGCCATGACAGCTGCTCATGAAATGGAGGAAGGCAGAAAGTCAGACAATTACAGAGTGGGAGACTGGGTCTGCAGATAGGCTTACGTGGTATGAGGCTGCATGATTAAAAGCGAGGACAATGCCTAGATTTGAACTGGTTTGGGGGTCTCAGAGCTCAGTACACATGATGGTAGCAGGCCGACCCAGAGGAATAGGAAGAAGAAAACAAGGGTCAGTCAGAATGGTTGGAAGTGTTAGGGTGGGACACATAGTTAGAGCACCATTAACAAACCATTAACAATCACCACCTTCCCCACATCATCATCTTCCATCATGTCAGACAGGTTAAATCCAGAGCTGCTGACCTAAATGACCTGTGTCACATTGTTACTGTCACTAACAGTTTCATTGCTCTTCCAGCAGTATGACTAATCTGCAGTATGTGGAAGCAGAACATGACCCAACAGGGCAGCAAAGGAATAGTATTGCTTCTTTTAATCTCCTCCTCCTTTACCTAAGGCACTAAGGAGCATTCACATTGGGGGCAAGAATTAAAACATGACTCAACCTGTTTCATTATTGGTGTGTAGTAGACTTAGCCAGGAAGTTAGCTAGTGGAACTAAATTAAAGCTTGTAATATGAAATTACTACAGTTTTAGACTTTTATGAATTGGAATTTCAGGTGTTGGGGTCTCTGTTTATAGTGAGTTTTAAAGAAGGGTTGGGATGCTTAAAATATTATTTTTCTACTTCCTAGGAACATATGTATTAGAAGTTTTAATACACTCAATCTTTAGTGTTGTATTTCCATGGTGCTTGCCCATTCAGGACTGAATTTGGAAATGCATGCTATATGTATTATTATTCTCAATAAAATTTGTTATACAAACAAGCATTTGTCAATGCCAAATGTTTGCTTGCTGGCATTGGCACTGGTAGTGTAGGAGTTAGAGAGATGCATAATAGGAATGGCAGTGAAGTATTGAACTGAAGCCAACCCACCACCACCCTGCAGAGGCTGACAGGCATTGGAATGCGCCTTTGGGTCATCAGGCATAACGCCATGCCATTTCACCACACCCTATCCTGCAGACACTGACAAGTGTCACGGTGTGCCTTGGGGTCTTTGGTCTTATGCTCACCCCATTCCATAAGAAAATATGGTGAGATGGGTGCAGTATAGGAGAATGAGGTGAACTTTAGGTGAAGAGTCCAAGACACATCTCGATGCCTGTCACTGGCTGCAGGGTGTGGGTAGGGTGGAATGGTATGAGCATTACAGGCGACAATCCCATGTCACACCCTGATGCCTGGCAGACTCTACAGGGTGGTGCATTATGGCGGAACCTAACGCCTCAGGCGTGCTCATTGGTATTTTCAATCCAATTCTTCTACATGGATTTTTGTGACCCCATCTCATGAACAATGGCAATATCAGTTTGTTAGCTGAAAGCTGATTTTGCACAGCTATCACACCATTTGGCACCACAGGTGCGAAACACATTTCAACAGGATGTGAAAATGACAGCTGTACAGTTCACGAGGAGGTGTAAAAATGGCAATGTTGAAAATCTGGACTGAAAATATAAACAAACTGTTGAAGTCACGAGCATGCGTGAAACTGTGCAACGCATACCCATAATGTAATTAGTTTGGGGATTGTTTACAGCAGATTGTCAACACAGGCATTTTGGGACCTCCACTCATGAACAGTGTCACTGTGATTTTCTAATGTGTCCTGAACACTGATTTCCCACAGAGACCACGCATTTCTGAGCTGGAAGTGCGAAAACACATTTCGGCCAGGGTGTGAAAAATGACAGCTGTACTGTTCATAAGGAGGTGTGGAAAAATGCCAGTGTAGAAAATCTGGACTGAAAATATTACAAATTCATGAACTTACAAGGGTGCGTGGAAACTGCGTAATGCACGCCAGTAATACAGTCATTTTTGACTTTGTCACCAAATCTTTTAACATAGCCATTTTAAGACCTCTGCTCATGAACAGTGTCACTGTAGCTTTCTTAATCTGTTCGAATATTGATTTCGCGATTAACCGATCACGCATTGTGTGCTACATGCGTGAAAACACATTTGGGTGAGATATGAAAATGACAGCTGTATTGCTCATAAGGAGGTGGGTAAAATGGCAATGTTGAAAATCTGGCATGAAAATATTACAATTCGCGAAGTTACAGCGCGTAAGGAATTACTGCACAACGACGCCAGAAAATACAGTCATTTTGGATTTTCATCAAATTTCAACATAGGTTTTGGGGCTACCATGAACTATGACACTGTCATTTTCATTACTCAGTCCCAAAAGGTGGTTCCACACAGTGACCGCGAACTCACCTTTGGGACTGAATAACAAAATGACAGTGACTGAGTTCATGAGGTGGGCCCCCAAGAACCTCATGTTGAAAATTTGGTAAAACAATTCCTCAAAATGGCCGGATATGCACCAAAGTTGAAAAAACATTTATGCCATTATACAGCTTACCGGGTATTTCTTCAGTTGCAGTCAGCTTTGAAAAGTGCAGACGTTTTCCCAGTCCACCAAAGATCATCGCCCCAGGGCCCGGAGGTAAGTATGGGTGCAGGGTGGGAGGTGGGTGCAGAGAGGTGGGCGACAGCTGGGGAGGGGGGCAAGACAGTCAACAAGGGACCATTTAATTTTTCACAGGTGTCATTTTTATTTTTAGAAGACGACGCAGGACTTTGCCATGTTGGGGTGGGCTCCCAGCTGGCAGCTGGAAGTTTATTTTTTTGGGGTGCAGTGGAGCCGATGGGGATTGGGCACCCTGTCATTATATCGGATGTTTGCCACGCTGGGAGGGCTCCCAGAGTGGCAACTGGAAGTCAGTGTTTTTGTGGGTGGGGGTTCAGTGGAGCCAACAGGGGATTGGGCACCCTATTGCCATACGGATTTTTGCCATGCTGGGGTGGGCCTCAGCATGACATCTGGAAATCTGGTTTGGGGGCAGTGGAACTGATGGGGATTGGAGCACCCCCGCCAGCCATAATGTGCGGGTGGGGATGCATGAGCATGCTGGAGGTGGGCTCCAGGCGTCTACATAGGTGTTCAGGGGTGGGAAGATGAACTGTCTATGACAGTTCAGATGAGTGCTGATGTGTGGCAGTTTGCATACTGCTGACAGCAGTATGCAATTGTCTACACGCTACCACTTGTGGGGTGTTTTCCTCAGAACTGTATGTCACTGCATCAGAACGCCATAGACAACTCGGACATTCATTGCGCTGTGCAGCCGCACCTGCAAAAGGTAGTAGGGCATTGGAAGTGGAGAGGCACACCTATGAAAACTTGTATGGTGGCACTATGTTTCATGCAAGCAAACATAAAAAGAACCCTGTGTAGAAAAGAAAGCTTGTGTAGTGGAACTTACTTGTTGGTCCAATAAAGGATATGAATTCCCCTACTTCATCTGTATGTACAAGGATCAATAAGGCTACAAATGTTAAAAAAGGGGTTGAGTCCCAGAAGAAGCTGAGCCAGATTATAAAATGGGTAAAAAATACAGAAATCTTATTGGCTAAGAGCATCAGAACCCAGGTCTGTTATCTCAGCACAACAGCACTGGAAGTAGATCAAGTAGCCAGTATGCCTGTACATGTTTCAGTTTTGATCAGAACCCTCCATTGCCCAGAGTAAGATCGCTGCCTGGCGCACTTACGCCATATCATGTTTAAAATTCCTTCCCAACAAAAAGCCAAAAAGAAATGCAGAATTTAAATTCCTTTGCCACATTAAAACAGCTACCAAGGCACCAATTTATTTGAAATATCCTGATGAGCCCCACTACCCTGAATTCTGTCCAATGAAAAGTTCTGTTACTGCACTGTATTTTGTCTCGCCACCGGGTGGTCTCCACTTCTGATACTGCTGGCTGCAGCTCTCCTGTTCACAGGTGCAGCTCTGCCTAGCTGGGTGGTCTCTGCTCTGCTCTGCTCTGCTTTCAATGCCAACAACTGCGGTTCCCCCTGTTCTCATATCTTGATGCCAGTGAGTTAGCACCTCACAAAGCTCAGCGAGGACTGGCAGACTGCCACTGAACACAGCAGTTACGTAAGCCTCACTGCCATGGCTCACTGCGACACCCCTGCTGCCTCACATCACTTCTGCCCACCGCTTTAATGACTGACTACCTGGGATATCTCCTAGACAGAAACAAAAGTGCCACTGACCATGGCACACATCAAACAGCCCTAACTGACTTGGCAGCATCAACTACGCCAAAATTGCTTGGACTATACTGTATATTGCCCAGTTTGTAAGACTGCTCTTACTGTTAAATCCACAGCTCGCTACCATTTACCTAACTTTTATTTACTGTACAATTGGTGCCACCTGCTGGCCAGACACCATCATAAGAAATAGTAAATAACACTACTTTTTTTCTTTTGTAACTTTTTCTTCTTCTCTCTTGTTTAAGTAAGTTAAATTTTAAAAGAAACTTTTGAAAAAAAATGTATCTACTAATAATTTACTGGACCAATTTCATAATTGAAATAAGGCACTTTGGGTAGTCCATTAGAACGGCGACTCAATATTGTCGCCATGATGTTAGGAAGGGATGCTGCCACAGGCTTCCTTCATGAGTTTGTTTTGGCATGTTGTGTTATGGTGTTACTTCACAGATGGCATCTTCTCCCAAGATGTCAGGATCTGGAGTTGATTATATTAATACATGGGGTGTAGGGTGTGTGGGATGGAGTCCCTGCAATATAGGTCACACATACTGCTGGATGGAAAATTGTCATAGCGCGTAGCTGCTGTTGGCAGATTGCTAGCTCTGTGATTTACATTGGTAGTTTGAATGTCGCTACAACATGGGTGAACCGGCACTGGGTGTGGTCGTGCTGGGATAATGGCATTTCAAAGGTGGTGGAAGCACTGCTTTAGGCATTGTGCTTCAACCTACCCAAGGCATGCTGTTATCCCAGCACAATGCACACCCCGCCATGCCTCATTGCTTAAATATAAATTCATTTGAAAATCTCAGCTAAAGCCAGACAATTGGCACAGTTGTAGGGTTACCTTGCACAATGCCAGCAACACGGGTATATGAAACATACAAAACTGCCACAGATACAGGCCCTAGGGCCTATCAAGTCTGCTCGATTGTGGCTATCAATGTTCTACTGTGCAGCTGCCCCTCCAATCCAGTAGTGACCTTCCCATGACTCTGTCCCACCCCTTCTTAAAACTACCCACCATTTTGACATTACCACCTCCTCTGGTAGTGCATTCCACCCATCCACCACCCTTTCTGTGAAGTAGTGTCTTCTCATCTCCTCTTGAACCTCCCCTCCAATCTCTGACAGTGCCTCTAGTGTTTCTCCCATCCTTCAATCTAAAAATCCCTTTGTACTAACCTTGTTTATATCCTTCATATATTTGAATGTTTCGATCATATCCCTCTATCCCACCTATCCTCCAGGGAGTACATGTTGAGCTTCCTCAGTCTGTCCTCATAAGGTCTTCCTCCATTCCCGTGATCATCCTGGTGGCTCTGTGCTGGACTCTCCTCCAGTAACTTTACATCTTTCTTTGGTAGGGCCACCAGAACTGCATGCAGTACACCAGGTTCGATCTGACCAGTGACCTGTACAGAGGTAGGATGACCTCCCTCTCGGTGAGATGATTCCCTGGCAATACACCTCAACATCTTGATAGCCCTAGCGGCTGCTCTCCTGCACTGCACTGAATGGTTCATTTGCCCTGTGATCATCACCCCAAGATCTTTCTCCTCTTCCGTGGTGGATAACTGTACCCCCAATGTGTAGCTGAACTTTAGGTTTCTAGCTCCCATGTGAATAACCTTGCACTTTCTCATGTTGAAACCCAGCTGCCAAGTGTCTGACCAGTGCTCAAGTTTATCCAGGTCCTCCTGCAGCCCTAGCCATCCCTCTGTGCTGTCCACCACTGCACTGATCTTTGGTGTCGCCTGCAAATAGGCTTATCATACTGCTGACCCCATCTGCGATGTCAGCAAGAAAGATGCCAAACAACACTGGACCCAGCACTGAGCCCTGTGGAACCCCCTCTTATTATAGCTTTTGGAGATGAGAGTGCCCTCCTTACAACCACCCTCTGCTGCCTATCATGCAGCCGCTTGGACCCATCCCATAACCTTCCCCCTACCCCAGGTGACCCAGTTTGCTAAAGAGCCTCCCATGCAGCACTGAATTGAAGACCTTGCTGAAGCCTATGACAGCATGCCAGGGACCCTGGGGGCCAATTGAGGGAGAATGACTGACGGTCTCAGAAGATGGACCCTCTGGGTAAGGAAGGGCATCAGACTTTGTTGAATTACTGCCATCTGGATGACCCCAGATGGCGGTGCAGATCATGCTGCTAAGTGAGAGGGGCATGCTGGTAGGTGCTGTGTGCATCCATACATATCATACATGTGACACCTGGTACCCTTGCCACCAGCATCTGTTTGGGGGCACAAGAGAAGAAACCCTGGAGCATGTAGATAATGCCCCCTCCTGGGTGCATCACTTTGACAGGTTGCCTCCTCTGCACATACAGTATGACAAAGCAGTGGTGGACTGCTGCTGCCCCATTGAATCCACTACGGAACCAGTACAGTTCAGTGAAACTCCTGGGGGAGAGGTAAGTATCTGAAAAGGAGATAGACAGGGCTGAGATGTGGGGTGGAAGGGGCAGCACCATGACAAGATAAAGAATGTATAAAAAAGAAAAATCCAAGCTGCTGTATCCCTACTTTTAATGAATGCCACTCAAAGAATTATCTCAGACAATATCATTTAAATTCTGTTGCATAACGCTTGCATTTGTCTGTCAGGTCTGGGAATTTGTCATCTTTTTTGTAACCAGATGCTATGTGTTTCAGAATAAACCCATTTATCTTTCATTTGTATGTGATTAATCTCTTCACTACTGTTAAACTGAATAGTTGTAATATTCTTTATCAGGAATTTAAGCCAGAAGTCTGATGTACAGTAGGACTCAGTATTAATAACTAGGACTTCTAATTTAGTTGCCCTGAGCAAGCCCAAATGTCTCGTACATAGATACATAGACAGTGTCAGCAGATAAGGGCTCAGCCCACCCAGTCTGCCCATTTGAGCTTGTTAGTTCACTTTACGCTTTCCTAGAAGTCTGTTGTCTCTTACCCCTACCTCCAGAATTCTTTATGTCTATCCCATGCATTCTTAAATCCTGTGATTGTTTCAGCCCCCACCACTTCCTCTGGCAGGGTGTTCCACTTGTCCACACCCATTCTGTGAAGAAATTCTTCTTCACATTTCCTCTAAATCGTCCTCCTCCAACTTCATCCCATGCCCTCTAGCCCTGGAACATCTTTTTTCGCTTTAAAATAGTGTATTCCTGCACCCTATTCCTCCCTGGAAGACACTTGTATGTCTCTATCATATCCCCTCCCTCCTCTCCTCCAGGGAGTACATATTCAGGTCCTTCAATCTGTCCTCATAGGACTTGTGATGCAATCCATCTACCATCTTTGTTGCCCTCCTCTACTCCTGTCTATGTCCTTACGTAGGTAAGGCCTCCAGAAGTGTACAAATTCTGCCTTCTAGGTCCCAAGTAATGTCACTGATGAAGATGTTGAATAGGACCAGTCCCAGCACTGATCCCTGTGGTACCCCACTGGTCACTCTTCCTCTATGGAGTGACGCCATTTACCACCACCTCTGTGTCCTGCCGCCCAGCCAGTTACCTACCCACCACACTACTGTTCTGCCCACACCCATATTCTCAAGTTTGTGTAATAGCCTTCTATGTTTCACAGTGTCAAAGGCCTTGCTGAAGTCCAGATAGGCCATGTCCACTGCCCTCCCTGATCCATCTCCCTAGTCACCCAGCTGAAAAATTCAATGAGGTTGGTCTGACATGACTCTCCCTTGTGAAATCATGCTGCCTTTGGTCCTGTAGTCCATTGACAACCAGATGTTCCACCAATCTCTTCTCCAGTAGTGCTTCCATGATCTTCCCACTACCGGGTGAGGCTGACTGGTCTGTAGTTTCCTGCTTCCACTTTGTCTCTTTCATATAAGGGACTACATCTGCTGTCCTCCAGTCTTTGGGTACCTCCCTGTCTCCAGTGATCGGCTAAACAGGATGGCCCCATTGCTTTATCGATTCTTATTCCTTCCAGTTCCTTCAGGACCCTTTCTCATGTAAAGGGACTGTGTCCATTTCTGCACACTTCCCACCCCTTGTACTGCCTTTTAGGCCCATTACCCTCCTCTTCCTCAGTAAAGACTGAGCATAAATACCTGTTCAATATGTCAGCTTTACTACTGCCATCCTCCACGCGGACCCCATCCTACCCCTTCAGTCTCACTATCCTCCCTTTGCCTTTCCTTTTTACTTATGTACAGTACGTGTAAAGGTTTTGTCCCCTAACCACTGATTTTGCAGTGTGCTCTTCTGTCTGAGCTTTGGCTTCCTTACTGACCTCCACGTCCCTTTGCTTCTCCTGGTACTTCTCCCTATCCCCTACTGCCTGTGTCTTTTGTATGCCTGAATGCAATATGTTTGGCTTTCACTTTCTCTACTACCTCCTTGGAAAACCATAATGGCCTCCTCTTCATTTTCCCCTTGCTAACCTGCTTAATGCATAATTCTGTTGCTCTTGTAATCCCCGTTTTAAATACTGCCCACTGTTCCTCAACCCCTGATTCCTGCCCCATTCCCTTAATGCCTCCTTCAAGCATCTCCCATTTTCCCAAAGTCTGACCCCTAAAATCAAGGATACATGTTTTGTGTGGTTTGGTTCTGCTCCTTCTGTGATTTCAAACCACAATGACTGGTGGTCACTGTTCCCCAGTTGCTCCCCACTGTTACCTCATCATACTGTCCCTGTTTGTGAGCACAAGGTTCAGTATTGCTTTCTTGTCGAGTTGGTTCCATGACCAGTTGCTTGAAGACGTCACCTTGAAGGGAGTCCAGGATAAATCTGCTCCTAGCTGATGCTGCTGCTGGGATGCTCCAGTCCATGTCTGGAATATTGAGGTCTCCAACTAGCACTACTCACCCTTGTCTGCCATCCTTTGGATGCTAGCATCAGCTCCCTATCTGTTTCTTCCTCCTGGGCTGGTGGTCTATAGACCACACCTGTGCAGATGGCTGGCCCTATTTTCCTTTCCAGCTTAACCCACAGAATCTTTCCCCATTTTGTTCCTCCTGGATCTCTGTGGCCTTTATGTCATTTTCACATAAAGTGCCACTCTCCTCCCTTCCTACCTGCCCTGTCTCTTCTGAATATGTTGTAGCCAGGTATGGCCATCTACCAGTCATGGCTATCATTACACCAGGTTTCTGTGATGGCCACAATGTCCAGGTCCGACTGCACCATGAAATCCTCCAGATCCTCCATCTTGTTGCTAAGGCTCCTGGCATTTGCACACATAGCTTTCCATGATTTAACTCCCTAAACAGTTAGCTGCTCTACTCCAGCCCTTCCCTGGTTGTCCTTATCCCGGTTCTCCTGCTGTCTGCCCTTCTGTTGAATTGTGCCCTTTTCTGCCTATCCACCTATTGGGTGCTTATCTCCATCTTTTGCACACTGCTCTGTAGAAATATCCACCCTGTTCACTGGTTCCACTGATAGCTGTGGGGTGGGCAATTAGGTACCCTCCTTGCTGGCCTGCCACCTCTTGGCTAGTTTAAATGTTTGTCCATATAGCATTTAAACTTATCATTCAGTGCTTGGATTCCCCTCCAGGATGGATGCAGGCCATCAGGCTTGAACAAGCCTCCATCCTCCAGGTGGGTCCACAGTCACCAATGAATCCAAACCCTTCCTCACAGCACCAGTTCTTGAACCATAAGTTAAAGTTCCTGGTGCATGCGCACCTATGCTCTCCAATGCCTCTGCAGGTAGTACTTCTGAGAAGGTGACAGAAGAAGCTACTTGCTTAAGATCCCTCCCCAATTCCTAAACTCTTCCTGAATGTCCTTTGGCTCCCATTTGCCAGGTCATTAGTACCTAGGTGGATAATGACATCCAACTCACTCTTCCCGGAGAACCCCAGGATCTTCCTCCCATCCCTCCATGTCATGGTACCTGGTAGGCACCACCTCCCTGTCCTCCCCTCCTGTGTTCCTAGCTGGATCCCTCTTGTGATGGAGTCCCCACCAGGATTTGCTTCCTCCTCCTGGGGTCCACTGCTCTCCCCACTGAGGTCACCTCCTTAGCTAACTTCCACATCCTTCCCTTCCACTTCTCTGGGTGCCTCTATTTGGTTGTCCCCATTTTCCAGTGTGGCATATGAGTTCTGGAGTGGAATAGGATCTGGATGTACCTCTGCCTAACTGTCCTAACCCTCCTGAGTCCACTGTCATCCAAGTGCTCCTCATTCTCAGCATCCTTTGAGGCAGCGGCATTGACTGGGTGGTCTCTGGATAGGGGTGATGGTACTCTGACCCAGTTTACTTCGCCTGAGTCTGGCTACCTCATCCCACAGTCCAGAGAGACACATGCAGATAGGGCAGCACCTCAGCGCCCAGAAGGTCTGTCTGAATATGGCTGCCCTGCAGCCACTGCAATGCACCACTCCACATTATACTGCACTTATACTGCTATTCCAGTACTTGTCTGTTACTGAAGCTCTGCCAGTTCCCTTTTATTAATTTACTATCCTAAAAATCATGCCACTGATCCTCAGATACTTTTCTTTAAAAAGGAAAAATAAATAAAAATGAGTCAAAACACTTGTTGTGCTGTGGGCGGATTCTTCCCCTCATGCCCTCCTACTCCACAACCCCTGCTATCCCCTGTGTTTAGTTCATGTCAATCAGATTTAACAGGGCATATAATTAAGAGTGGGGGCAGGGAGGAAGGGGTGAACATTTGCAGCAATTAAAGATAGCAAAGGAAAGGAATACACCACCACTACAAGCACACCAAACTAGGTTTTAAATTTTCAACAGCCCAAAACAATTCTAAGTAAAGACATCAAAGAAATTACAGTGTCACTAAAAGCCCACAATCTAAGTTTAAAACAAAAATAGCAATGAACAGTTACTGTAAAGCATTGAAATGAATCTGGATCCTTCCTTTGGCTTCTTCTTCATAGCTCTTTCTTTTCTTTGAACTAGAACACATTCCCAGAGTAGATGATGGGTGCAATCCAAAATCAATACAAATCTATAGTCCTTTTCATAGTCCCCTATCACTGCATTTAGAGTGTGTGAATACCTTATTTTGAATATTGGCCTAATATTCATGTTTGGGGCCCCAAATTCAAATTCTGCTTTGTTATTTGTGTACCTGGTGGGATGGAATTAAAAAGCTCCCCAACCCTCCTCCCAGCTCAATCATGGTAAAGATAACCCTGCCCCACCCCAACCTCTGCAACAAGCCCACTCCCACCCTCCTTCCCCCTAGTAACCACATTTTCAATAGTAACAGAAAAACTCCAATGATGGGCACAACCTGCCTGCCTCCGCAACCATCCGTCATCTCCTGTTAACATATATTTAGTTATACAAATCATCGCCCATTCCCCACACTGGCAGCAGCACCCAGATTCCACCCTCTCCTTCCCCAGTACCCACATGTCTTACATTTAAGCAAGTTCACAGGCACAAGAAGGTGATCAACACAGCCTGTCATTTGGGGTTTGGTTACACTCATGATATGCTATACCACATCCTGTCATGTATTATTGTTTAACAGTGTTCTATATATGTTGCTTGTACATTGTGGGCTGCCTCTGAGATTAAAAGCAACAGATAAATTATCTTTACTTCTGCTTTTACTTTGTCCCATTCTCCTCTAGTCACAACTCTGCAGTGCTCTTGCTAGTACTCCACAAAGCATTTGAATATGTTATGAATTGTTACTTGTATAATATGGCTCACTCAAGACGGATGCTGCCTTCTATAAAGTGTGTACCATGTTTTAGATTCACACCAAAGAAGTAACACAACTGTTCTGTAGTCTCTGAAAGTTCTGCTGCTCTGCCTATTTCAGTCACAGGTGTAGGTTGTCACATATGTTTATACCAAGCATATACACTTATGGATTTACTACAAAACTGTTAAACTGCTACTATATGTGTTGGAACTAATGCTGTGCTCTAGACAGAGAGTAGGATATTTTACCTCAGCTGGCGCCTCCAGACACGCTGCTGTGCTGATAGATACAGTGCAAATGCTTCAGGTTCTCCAGCGTGCAAAACACAGTGGCACAAATATGGTTCTCTTGCCCGGAGAAAATTCAACAGAACCTAAAGACAGGGTATGGTTAGTTAGAGTATATCCTCACATTCATTTTACATACAGAAAACAAAGTATATTAATCTGGGTTATCAAAAATTAGAGTATATTTACCCCAAAATAATTAGTCCAGGGAAACTGTGGCCCAAGTATTCCTTTTATAAGAGAAAGGTAATCCACTAAAGCACAATTTGAGTCTCAGTCCCAATGAAGTATGAGAATGTACCTCAACAGTTCCTTCCTTTATGTTACTGGGTAACAGGTCACAAATAATTCTTACTGTATAATTACTGGTTTGCTTACATAAGGACTCATTTTCAGTAGAGCTAGGATGCCTATTAAAATGGGTAAAATATTTCAGGAACCTAACTGGCTAAAATCAAGACATGGGGTGATGCATTAATCCACAACAAATGCACAACACAGAACTTGTTTTTGGCAGCTCACGCTAGTTCAGTGGCCACTTCATTCATTCCTCATTGTCTTGACAAAATTGCAAACACCTTTAATCATAACAAACCTTTAACCAGGTCCTAAAAGTATAACTTTATAACATTAAGAACAAGCATTTGTCAATGCCGATTGTTTGTTTGTTGGTATTAGCATTGAAAATGCAGGAGTTAGACAGATGCAGAATAGGAATGGCAGTGAAGTATTGAACTTCACGCCAACCCCACCTCCATCCTGTAGAGACAGACAGGCATTGGGGTAAGTGTTTGGGTTGTCGCCTATAATGGTCATGCCATGTCACCTCACCCTGTTCTGCAGACACCGACATGTGTTGAGGTGTGCCTTGGGGTGTTTGTTTTACAGTCACCCCATTCCATAAGGACAAACACTGAAATGGATGCAGCATAGGAGAATGGGGTGAAGTCTGGGGCCGAAGAGTCTAAGGTACACCTCGATGCCTTTCAGTGGCTGGGGTGAGATGGCATGAGCAGTACAGTCGGCAATCCAAAGGCACACCCTGATGCCTGTCAGTCTGTACAGGTGGGACATTATGGTTAGAAACCCTAATGCCTCAGGCATTTGTTGGCATTGCAATACAAATTTTCAACATAGCCTTTTGTGACCCCACCTCATGAAAGCATTTGGTACTTCTTCTCATGAAGAGTGGCAGTGTGATTTTGTCAATGTGTCTCGAACTTTCAGTTCCAAGAGGACTGTGCCATTCTGTGCCACATATACAAAAGCACAGATCAGGCAGGATGTGAAAATGACAGCTGTACCATCCATAGGGAGGTGTGAAGAGATGGCAATGCTGAAAATCTGTAGTGGAATATTAAAAATGCTCGCAGTTCTAAACATAAGTGGAAACTGTGCAACGATGCATGTAACACAGTAATTTTATGGACTTTCATCACCAGATTTTCAACATAGGCATTTTAGGGCCTCTGCTCATGAACAGTGTCACTGTGATTTTCTTAATGTGCCCGAACACTGATTTCCACAGCGACCACGCTATTTTCCGCTGGAAATGCAAAACACATTTCTGTCAGGATGTGAAAAATGACAGCTGTACTGTTCATAAGGAGGTGTGGAAAATGGCAACATTGAAAATCTGGAGGAAAAATATTGCAAAATGTGCTAAGTTACGAGCATACATGGAAACTTCATGCAATGTACATTTGTAACATTCATTTTATGGACTTTCATTACAAAATTTTCAACATAAGCATTTCAGGACCTCTGCTAATGAACAGTGTCACTGTAATTTTCTTAATGTGTCCTAAACACTGATTTCCCACAGCAACCACGCTATTCTGCCCGGAAGTGCGAAAACACATTTTGGCCAGGATGTGAAAATGACAGCTGTACTTTTCATAAGGAGGTACAGAAAATGGCAAGGTTGAAAATCTGGAGTGAAAATATTGCAAATTCATGAGAGTTACGAGTGCATAGCAACTGCGGAACGTCTTCAGAAACAGTCATTTTTGGATTTTTTCCACCAAACTTGCAACATAGACTTTTGAGAGGCCACTTCATGAACACTGGTATTGTCGTTCGTTATTCAGTCCCAAAAGGTGATTCTAGGCGAGTGATCAAATCACCTTCGGACCGGTCAATCTCATGACAGTGGCTGAATTCACGCAGGAGGCCACAATAACCCCATGTTGAAAATTTGCGCCAAAATTCCAATAAATGCCTGAGATATGCACCAAAGTTGAAAACCCTATTTATGCCATTATACAGCTTACCAGCCTTACTTCAGTTCGCGGGTCGGCTTTGAAGAGTGCAGATGTGTTCCCGGTCCACCAAGATCGTCGCACTGGGCTCTGGAGGTAAGTATGGGGTGGGGTGTGGAGGCAGAGTGCACAGAGGGTGGGTGTGGGTTGGGGGTGGGGCCACCGTCTCAACGAGGGACTGTTTTCTGATTTACAGGTAAAAAAATAAAAGAAAACACAGTGGGGCTTTTTTTTAACAGGGACATTTGGCATGCTGAGATGGGCTTCAGCATGCCACCTGGAGTGTTTTTGGGGGGTCAGTAGCCGGCTGCATTGCACCCCATCAGCACATACTGCGGGGGAGGCAGAGCCAGACTGGGCACCCCCTGGCCAAATCAACTTTTTGGGGCAAGACATTATGCCAATGAGGAGTGGACTCCCCATCAGCAAATTAAAATGGGATGGGGACTGACGCCAACAGGGATTGGGCCCCTACGGCAAATGAAGACTGTTTTGGGGACATACTGCCGAGGTGGACTGGGCACTCCCTCAGCAGTGGGGGCTGTATAATATTGTTTGTGAACATGGCGGTGGCACTCAGTAATGTTCTGCCCTGCAATGATGGGTCGCTCCCTCACTGCAGCGGAATGGTTGGCGCTGCAATGATGAAGCAGCCCCTGATTGTTGCGGTGAAAATGTTACAATTCGGTGGCACTTTTGGAAGCCAGTGGCATCAGCACACTGTGCTTCCATTGGTCCATCAGTGCCAAACTCTCAAATGCAATGCCTCCGTTGGCTGCCACAGTGCCACGCCTCACAACCCACTTCTCTCCTAAGCTGCCATATAATGTTCTTGCATGTGCAAACAAACATAAAATACTCAGTGCACTGTGTCCTTGAAAAGCAAGTGACCACCAAAGAAGGATGCACTGAGGTGGCTGGGCCTGTGGGAGGGCCACCATGACTTGTGAATGGTGGGCCTGTGAGGGCCACTCATGCATTTGTGAATGCAGGGCCTGGGAGGACCACCATGCATTTGTGAATGGTGAACCTGTGAGGGCCACCATGCATTTGTGAATGGTGAACCTGTGAGGGATACCATGGATTTGTGAATGGTGGGCTTGTGAGGGCCACCATGTATTTGTGAATGGTGAACTTGTGAGGGCCACCATGCATTTGTGAATGGTGAACCTGTGAGGGATACAATGCATTTGTGAATGGTGGGCTTGTGGGGCCACCATGTATTTGTGAGTGGTAGGCTTGTGAGGCCACCATGTATTTGTGAGTGGTAGGCTTGTGAGGGCCACCATGTATTTGTGAGTGGCCAGGAAGGTGTGCATAATAACAGAGTTATACTGACATGTCAGAGCTACTGTAAGTGGTCTGAAAATCATGAATTTGAAAATATAACCCCTGATATGCCAAGGAGAGAGAGAGCTCATAATTGCTTGATATAAGATGCGGAAGTGCATTACAGTTACCAAGCAAGAGAGGACCTTGGGCTAATCATTTTCTGATGATCTAGGGGTGGCAGGGCACTGCAACAAGGCAGTAGGCATTGCAGAGCCAGATACTGGGGTGCATAGGGAGCAGGATGCTTAGCAGAGGAAGGGAGGTAGTGTTGTCCCTTTATCGCCCACTTGTGAGACCTCACCTGAGTATTGCTTCTAGCTTTGGAGGCCACACCTCTGCAAGGACACTGACAGAGTGGAAGCAGTCCAGAGGACTACTAAAACGCTGTGGAGGTTGCACAAAAAAACATATGGAAAGGTCCAGGTGCTGTCCACCACAGATGGGGAGTTGAGAAGCTGAAGCTTCATTTGGAACTGCAGAGAGTGCAGCTTTGCCATACAAGACAGACAGCTTACCCAAGGCCCCTGGAATTCTATGGTTCTGCTGTTGCGGAATTTGCCACAGAATTTGCATCATGCTGCAGAAATATATATAGTGCCGCAGAATTCATTGTTTTTGGTGAATTATCATATAAATATACTGTTTTTCCATAGTGTCAGGCTTTCTTTCCCACCTCATTTATCCTGAAGCCCCCTCTATGCTCAGCATATGATGTCATCGATGACATCACATCATATTTAGCCAATGACAGGACTACATTCTGCCAGAGAAATGAATAAATCATGCATAGAAATCAGAAAATGCTGCCGCAGAAGCCATGAGCCCTGCCGCAGAAATCAGAAAACTCTGCCGAGAATACCAGCGCCCTGAGCTTACCCTACAAGCCCAACAGCAGAGGGAATCCCAGCAAGTAAGAGAACAGAGAACGCTCAAAGCCCAGCAGCAGAGGGAATCTGAGCAGAAAAGACTCACAATGGAGATGAAGGACAAGCAGCAAAAGAGAGGCCAAGGAACAACAGTACCAAAGATAGGCTGAGGACAAACAGAGTCAAAGAGAATTCAAACTGAAGAGGTTGAAGCTTCAAATACCAGTGCCAGAGCAGGTAAGTGGCAGGGTGAACCTGAAACCCAGGCTGGGGTATAAATGAAATTCCAACTTAACTGCAGAACTTAAAGAGGGGAAGATAGGGATACATTTCTGAATTCATTTGAAAAGGTCTGTATCCAGGCCAAGATACCCAAGGAGGCCTGAAGCTTCAGCTATCCCTGCTGCTTACTGGCAAGGGCATGCAGCACTAGGCCAAATGGACAATGAGGACAGTAAAGACTATGAAAAACTTAAAACTGCTTTACTGAAAAGTATGAACTGACTCCTGAGGCCTACAGAGTTAAATTCTGAAAGCTCTGTAAGAGTTTGAAATGAGCTTTGAGGAACCTCACAAAGCAATGTCAGTTTTGAAACATTGGTGGTAGGGGTGGATGCTAACTCTGTGGGAAAAATTGAGGAGGTTGGAAGAGTTCCTTTGGCTTGCCCAGTGGAGCTGAAAACCTGGCTAGAGTACCTGGATCCTAGAACAGCACAGCAAGCTGCTGAGCCTCGGATCACTATGCCAGGAGCAGGACTGCTCTGAAAGGAAGTGGGAGCAAGTGCTGCAGGGCAAAGGGAAAGCATGCCTTCAGGGCAGCTGAATCCCTCACTACCTCTGCAGAAAGAGGGAAGCCCCAAGTTACCAAAAGGGACTTCTTGCATAAAACAAGTGATGAATGTTATTTTGTAAGCAGGCAGGGGCGTCTTGCTAGACAGTGTCCTAATAAGGAACAGAGTCGAAAAGTGTCCCTCATAAGGAGGTGGGTGCACTGTGAATCCCTGAGCATATGCTTGCTGTGGACATGAGGGAGCATTCACCCAGTTACCATAAATGGGGTGCTGATCCATGGGTTAAGGACACTGGGGCATCTCTTACCCTGGTAAAAGGGGATTTGGTTGGGCCTGAACAACTTATGCCTATTCGATTTGTAACTGTGGAGGATTCACTGGGGAGAAGAAACCTCGCCACTAGCTAGCGTTCCCAGATTAGGGTGAGACAGGAGAGGGTGCAAAAGTGGCAGTGGCAGACAACCTCACCCTGGATGTGATTATAGGAATAATCTCCATCAGGGTGTGGTGCATGCAGTTACCTGCAGTCAGATGGCTAGAGCTGCTTGTAATTCCCTGAACCCCATAGAAGACCCTTGGAAAGAATAGAAGGCTGGTTCCCCAGCCTGTGTCTCCCTGAAGGAGAGTAGTAAGGCGAGGTAGGACTTCCCCAAGTAGCCACTCACCGAACAGCTACAGAAGGTTACTCTGAGGAGGGAGGTAACAAATGGTCAGAAAGTTAGGGATGGCAGTGACTCTGAATGCCCCTTTGTTAGAGCTAAGGACCCCAGTTTAGGGACTGAAGGGGACATGTCCCATACTTTGGAAAAAGTGAAGGTATTGCCGCTGCTCAGAGGACTGACTCTAGTTTGGAGAGCTGAGGGCTTGTGCAGAATCTGATGGGAGGTGGCACGAGACATAGGGTATTTTGGGACAACAGACTGTTGTATACACAAGATGTAAGGCCAGGGAGGGGTGAGGGCAGGTAGCCTGTCATTCCCCAGGGTATCATGGAGAGGTTGCTCAAGATCTCCTCATGATATCCCCATGTTCCGCATCTGGGCTTCATGCACCATGAAGCACTAGCCCAACATTTATTTTGGGCCAACTTCACCCAGCAGGTAAAGAAATATTGCAGGTCTTGTCACCAGTACCAACTGATAGGGAAGGCAGGTAGCAGAACAAAAGCTGCCCTAATTCCCTGCCCATTGTGGAGGAGCCATTCCAGAAGGTAGGAATGGATATTGTGGGACCTTTGAATACCCCAAGATCCCTGGAAAAAGTATATGCTGACAGTGGTTGATTTCGCCAGCTGATACCCAGAGGTGGTCGCCTCTCCTCAGTTAAGGCAGTCAAGGGCATATGTTTTGCTAGGGATTTTCTCCTGTGTTGGGTTTCTGCAGGAGGTTATCTCTGATCAAGGGGTAACTTCATGATGGACCTGATGAAGTGTTTGTGGGAGAAGTGTGGGGTGGTGCAGAGACACATGACAGCTTATCACCAACAAGCCAATGGGCTCATAGAAAGATTCAATGGTACTCTAAAAACGATGCTCCAAGCATTTGCAACAGCATGGGAGGGACAAGGAGAAATACCTTCCACACCTGTTATTCGATACAAGAAGGTACCCCAAGAGCTGACAGAGTTATCCCCTTGAACTCTTATACAGACATAGGGTGTGTGGGCCCTAGAGTTGAACCAGAAAGACTGGGAAGGCAAGCACTCCACCCAGGGGACTCCCATAGGTAGTATGTCCTTAAGTTTAGGGAGAAGCTGAAGGAGCTTGGGGTGGCCCAAAGCACCCTGTCAGCTGCCTAGCAGAAGCAAAAGGTCTGGTACGATCATGGAGCTAAAGCTCACTCATACAGTGCAGGCCAGGAAGTAATGGTCCTAATTCCTGTCTGGAAGGACTAGCTGCAGGCTGAGTGGGCGGGAACATTCAAGGTAGTCCGACAGGTCAATGACGTGAACTGTATTGTGGAATTGTCTGACAGGAGACATACCATAGGAAATACCATGTCAATATGATGAAGCCATATGTAAATAGGGCCGACATGGTGTTTGCAGTGTGTAGTCCTGGGAAGGGATGAATGAGGAAACGCCTCCTGGACTTGCTAGAGGAAAGCAAGTGGGAGTCATCTGTGGAGACAACCAAGCTGTCATCCCAGTTGACCCAGAACAGACCCAGGAAGTGGGGAGGATTTAGAAGACTTTGCCTTTATTTCGGCCAAGCCCAGATGAATCCCTTAGCGACCCATGAGGCAGACACGGGACGCTTAGCGCCATATGATGGACAGCCTACTGAGTGTCTGAGGCCATCCTAAAGGATATTAGGAGGAGGTGGAGGAAATGCTGGACTTAGGGGTAATCCAGAAATCCCAAAGTCCATGGGCCTTGCCCAAGTCCTCATCCCAAGCCGGATGGGTCTACCCACTTCCGTGACTATCATGGACTCAACACAGTCACAAAGTCTGATGCCCACCCAACACTACAGATGAATGACCTACTAGACAAGCTGAGAGGTGTGACATACCTTACCACAACTGACTTAACAAAAGGGTATTGGCAGGTGGAGTTACTACCAGAGCTAGGGAGTGGTCAGCCTTCATCACACCAATAGGATCATTCAAATTCGGATAATGCCTTTTGAAATCAAGAATGCCTCTGCCACATTCCAAAGGTTGGTCAACCAAGTGTCACAGGGTACTGAATAGTATGCAGTGGCTTATCTGGATGATATTGCTATCTTCAGTACCAGCTGGAAGGAGCACTTGTCCCATTTGAAGGAAGTGTGAGGCAGGAATACAGATGGCAGGGCTCACTGTAAAGCCGAAGAAGTGCCAGGTGGCTATGGCGGAGGTGGCATACCTAGGTCATGTAGTGGGGTGGGGCAGCTCCATAACAACCAAGCAAAGATTTAGGCAATAGAGACATGGCCCACACCTGAAACCCAAAAGCAAGTTAAGAGCTTCTAGTGACCATAAGGTACTACTGAAAGTTTGTGCCCAATTATAGTACTGTGGTGGCTCCCTATCTGGCTTGCTAAAGAACAGACAGCCCAAAAGGTAAACTGTTATTCAGCCTGTGAAAGGGCCTTCGCACGGCTAAAAAGTTATGCTGCGCAGTGCCCTGTGCTAGCCAGTCAGATTACACTAGGCAGTTTGTGGTACGATGGATGCCTCAGATGTGGCTGTTGAAGCAAGTCCTCTACCAGGCATACAATCAGGGAAGAGACCACCCGATGGTATACCTTAGCAGAAGCTACTTCCCGGGATCAGGCATACTCCATGGTAGAGAAGGAATGCCTTGTGCTGGTATGGGCCTTGAAGAAATTAGAGTTGTACCTCTATGGGAGGTGCTTGAGGTACTGACTGACCACAACCCTCTGGTGTGGTTAAATCAGATGGAAAAAACAAATGGATGGCTCCTCAGACAGAGCATTGCCCTACAGGCCTAGGACATGACCATTACACACAGGGCAGGGTCTGCCAATACTAACACAGATGGACTATCTCGCAATTAGAACAGAAGTCGAACTGTGGAAACCCTGCCAACAATAGGGGTGTTCCCACAGATTCAGTCTTAGAAGGGAGGGATGTGCCGATTCAGCCACCTCAGTCATACTGCTGTCATATTTTTCTGCAATTTTTTTATTGTTTAATTTCCAAAAGACTAGGGCATAGGTTTATCAGAAAAGATGCCCACTTTTCTGCAAGGATACATGAGAAGAGCTAATGTGTATTTCAGTGTCTGACATTTTCCTTTGCCTGGGACAAAGGCTTGCTTAGATGTCAACAGGAGTTCATTTTCAATAGGGATTGGAATTTCCTGGTAGCTGATCAAGGGGAAGATTCCATAAATGACAAGAGATAGAAAGGTTATCTCCTCTGTTATAACACTTTGACTTTCAAAGCAAATTAGTTTGATAGCTTGTCCTACAGACATCCAGTCTAGCAAGCCATTGTTAAATTCTCTACCAGCTGCCATAGTCTATTTCATTCTAATAGTATCAGTAAGGTAATGTAGATCAAAGTCAGCCAGGAGGTGGGATTGTAGAAAAGCAAAATACTGTTAATTTTGGTTCACTTATAATTTTGGGGAAAAGAGCAAGAGAGACCTCTGCTGGCTTAGATATGAACAGATGGACCTGGAAATATTGAGGCCACTAGCCATTCACGGCCCATTTTACAGACTACAGAAATGGGCTATATAGCTACTTCAATGGAGACTCTGGGCAGAAGCCAAATTTCCTGATACCTGAAAACTGCCAGACACACTGAAGAGCACTGCAAGAAAAACTGGGGCTCTGAGACACAGCAGAGAGAAAGAAGAGAGAGACTTTGCAAAATTTTCATTATTTTGGGACTCTGATTCTCTACAGAAAAGGTAGAAATTATCCAGGTAATCCACTAGTTCATTTTTGTATGTATTTACCAATTTTTTTTTGTAGGTATCCTGTAACCAAAATATCTAAATCAATTGTCTGTATGGTAATTTTAAGTAATCAGTAAAGCTCTTTCTTTTATTTTAGAATATTATTGCCTGGGAGTGATTTGTTGTGTGTGAAGACTTTGGGAAGGTTTATTCAATCTGTGACATGCCTACTTAGTGCAAAGGTGCCATGTGCTACGAAACTAGGATTCTGGAAGGGATCATGTGCCCTAAAGTAGGGTAAAAGTACACAAGATCTCTGGAGGGTGCCTGTGGGTTTAAATCAGGTTTTGCACACCTGTGGGAGAAACCACAATCAGGGTTGTGAAGACAGCCCCCAAAGATCTCATAACATCTGGTTCTCCCCAGTGCAGCAACCAAAAGGTTCCTACCTGGCTACATACTTGACACTGTATTTTACCCTTGCCCAGAGAGAGAGAGAGACAGAGAGAAGCCCTGGGCCCTTGTGATGAGTGTTCAGTCATGAAATCAGCGAGCACTCTAACTTGGCACAAGGATGGTATTTCCTGCCCCCGTTGTCATGGGTTGCACTTAGGGAGAACACTGTGAGCCCAGTGATCCTGGCCCCCAGGGGTGCATTTGTGACATTACCTACTCACTAAGGTCTGCTGTTCATGAAGAACTACCTATTCAAAACCTGCACGCGTCTGGGAGATATTCTTCTCTGTTGTTGCCCCAAGCCTATGGAATTCTATACTGCCTAGCCTATGCCAGTGCTAGACTGCTACTACCTTCAAAAATGGATATTACAGCCACCTCCTTAAGACTATTGTATGCTCTTGTGTCTAGAACTCTATTTTTACTTGGTTGCTACATCTTAGTCACTAATGCTAGTCTGCCTGCTGCTACCATGACTTGCTGTGCAGTGTCTCATTAGACTATATTGTCTGGTTTCATTAACAAGCAGTTGGCCTGCTCCTCCAGTGCCTTGTAATGTTGTCCTCTTTTTGTTTATCTGCGTACTACCTTTGTTATGAGGTCCGTTTTATCTGCTATTGTCAATGTTACTACCGTTGCTGTACTGTAAATTGTTGTTTACTGACCCTGACCCTGTGCAACCTCCTGGGTCATGCCTGAAGATAGGCATGTAATTGTCTAGTCCACTTACCTGGTCAACGAAATGAAATAAATAAATAACTATATTTTTCTGAAATACTTTGAAGTATTGTAAAGCTGAAAGCAATCAGTTTAATTGATTATTGTTATATAATGTATGGTGGAACATTGTTAACTATAAAAATCCAGCATTTTACAGAGTTGTTATACCCTCAATGTGAAATCAAGATGTTGTTATACCATTGTGGAGTACGTCACATCGATGATACAACATAGAGCAGCGTTCATGTATACGCGATCGCTAACCTCAGGACTTCCTGAACCGGCCGCAGCGGTAAAAGCTGGACCCTGGAGAGAGCGGTGGTGAATAAAAAACTTAAGTAAGCTCTCTTTTTTTTATTTTTATGTGCATCATACACTATAAAAGATAATGTATAGTCTACTATTGGCAACAAAGTGTGTGTTGCCATCTCGAGGTTGCCACAATGACTGAATCCCCCGAGCTTCACTCTTGAGGTTTATAAGGTCACTGTGGCAACCTCTCATGGCAACATATGCTTGTTACTGATGGCTGCTCATACATTATCCTCTATGTTATGCACATATTCCTAAGTTTTGCAAGTGGTATAACGAGAAAGCCAGGGTTGGGTTTGGAGGCACTGGTCTCCACCTGAAATAATGTTGTAGGTCCTGTGACCCAGGGCACTGCTGAGTCTGACCTCCTGGAACAGTTGGGATACACTTTGTTTTATTTTTACATTTTGGACTCCTACAAACTTATTTACTGTTTAGTAGTTGGATAGGTAATTACCTGGTTTCAAAAGTCTAAACATGTAAGTTTAAAACCAACACTGGGAAACCGGAGGTTGTGGCCGTCTTTCCCAGATGGTCGCCTGCTACCAATAGTGCACAAGCACATGCGCTGGAAATGTCTGACATCATGAGGATGTTTGGGTGTGTGACATCATGATACTAGGCAGTGGCAGACTCAAAGGTGTTCATAGACTGAGCTTTACCAGATTTGCACTGGAAAGATAAAGCTCTAGTGTGCTGTACACTAAGCAGAGTGTGCATTCTACTAAATAATTTGAATTATACTAGATTTTGTAAGCAGTAGTACCATGTGACATTGATTAATTGTACTTAAATTTCTCATTATGTATTGAATTGTTCTCGGACCCAAGTAGCTTTTGGTGCAACCACTAGGATAGATATCAGATGAGTTCAAAACTTAAAATATGATCTTTCAAAAATTGCAGGACTACTCCCTTGAAAAAGTTGGCAGGGTGCTAGCGAAATGTTGGGGGCATCAGTTTGGTGGCCAAGCATACAAGGCGGAAAAAATACGAACTGAGCTCAGTTTGTGATGTGTGTTCACTGATTCATTGGATTCCTCATCACCTGCTCTGACTGAGTGCCAGCTGCCAAATACCACTCTTGTAGCCTTTCCCAGTCCCTCTTAAGGGCCTTCACTCCCTGCACTGTGACCACACTATTGCAGATCTTGGTGTCAGATGCAGACGGATTTTTCCTTTTAACCCACCTCTATGTCCCCAATGAATATATTGAAAAGTACAGGGCCCGTACTGATCCCTGTAGTCAGGTAGGGTGGGCAGACTGAATGGGCCACTGGGCATTTTTCTGCCATCATTTTCTATGTTTCTATGTTTTCATGGCTGGTCCTGTGTCCCCATGGAAAAATCACATATTTCCTGATATCTGAGGGTACTCATTTAGCAGATATGCAATTAACTAATTTATTAATGTGTTAAAACATCAGTACCTAATGAACACACTGCAAACCACCTTATTACAACACGTGACAGCAATCTTAATAACACGTTACAGCCACCTTAAGATGACAAGTAACAGCCACCCTAAAATCCTCCAAACCTACAACAACTATAGGCCTTGAAAGACAACAGACTGAAAAAACTCTACCTATAAAACTGCCCTAGCCTAAACTCCTAACCTCACCCAGCACCTCCCTCCAGCCCCACTCATCAAACAGCCTTGTCCCTCGATGCACCAGCCTTCTCTCTCTATGTCAACAGGCCCTCCCTGCTGCTGCTGCAGTCTCCATGTTGCATCCAACTGCATGCTGTTGCTGCCAACTCCCATGATGCTCCAGACTTGAAACTACCATGTCACTCTTCAGCACCATTCCAGACTGCAAATGAATCCTGCTGTGAAACGTCACTCCTGACTGTACTTTGCATGCTGCTCCAAATTGCACTCCCTAGCACCACCCTCAACAATCAAAGGGATGAACCACTGCAGCCACACCTCCTTTTATAGTAGGCCCCAGCACTAAGGAAAACTACAGGACCAAATGCTAACTGTCTCAAAATGCAAGTACACAATGGAAAAAGTTCTACTACACTATGGAGGAAAACTATCCGGACATACCACTACACTAAGGAAAACAATAAACTACTTAAAATAACACCACAAAACCCATAAATGATTGCAAATGCTTACAAAATTTCAACCTACTGAACTATATAACATATATCTGATAACAAATACATACAGTACTTATAAAATATTACTATCTCAGGGCCTAATGAGCTTGTCAAACCTCTTGCACTTCAGGCTTGTAGTTTTGTGGTCTTGTTATCGCTTGTAATATTTCCTTGTATATGACAGTTCAGCATCAGGTTTTCTACAGACTGTATAAAGTATATAGATTACATAAGAGGTTATAGAGAATAGTACATTTATCTCCACTAATGAATAGCAAGACCTATAACTCACGCGATAAAGCTACTAGTACGCTTTTGAAGGTCTTATCACTCATGTGGAGATAAATGTGTTATTTCACTACAACCTGCTATGAATTTGATACATACCACATCACTGTTAATGTTATTTTATTACTGATTTACCTTTTGTTTTAGCTTAAAGCAACAGTATTGGTTAGCCAGCAAAAAATCTTTAATTCATTTCTTTTTTTGTGGGGGGTTAGCAAAACAATTTTTCTGACATCCTGAGATTCAATACTAGCATTACCGCATATGTCTGATAGTTTTAAAACAGATTTTATAACTAATTTTGTAATTAATGGTTAAAACATTAAAGATAGCTATCACTCAATATTTAAAATCTCTTCCGTTAATGCTACCTTTTGAATGAACTTTCTAGATTCCTATGGTGGATGAATTAGGATGCTGCTACCACTTGTTTCTGATGGTAAACGGTACAGCATCACACCAAGCTTTTTAATTTATTTTTTTTATGGTGGTGTGTATGGAAAGGGAACTTTAAAATACTTTAAAATTCCATATCTCAGTTCAGGAATGAAAGAGAATTATAAACTAAAGAACAATGGATATACTGATTTTAATTTTTGCACGAAATGCATCACTGAAATGGCACAGTGAGTAACAAATACCTCTGCTTTAAAGATTGTCTTTCTTTTCATTTTAAACTCTCAGTCTGGCCCATTGCTCTCTGTGTTCTATGCTTAGGATCTAAGTAATGTGCTCTAAATGAAAATACATATTTTTCCAAAGTAACATGATTTATGCCCAATTTATTCACCACTAATGTGGAATATTCATACACTCACCAAATGCAGGTGTGATACTGCCAGGCTGAACAAACCCAGGAACCAGTCCTGGTGGATACCCTTCTCCAGTCACGGTGACAGAGCCATACAGCCCTCTCCTTGATATAACAGCCTGGCAGGTCTCGCACTAATGTTTGAGATCCGATGACACCAGAGTCAAAGCCAACCTGAATGTAACAGATGCAGAAAATTGTTTAGGGATGCAGTCTGGTATAGTTGTTAGAGCACAGAACTATCCCTTTTTAAATTACAGGTTCAAATCCCACAACAATTGCTGACTCATTGTGTGACCTTAACCGAGTTATTTGACCTTCTGGGCCTTAAATCACATACCAAACTAGGTAGAACAAGGCCTGATTTGAAAAGGAACTGTTCCAAAATGTGTGAAATAACATTCTCAATAAAATGTCACTGCATGTTTCCTGGTGTACATGGTCTTTACATTTTCTATAAGCATCTTATAGACATCATATGTTTTCACACATTATCTACTTAAACCTAAAGGGGAAAACATTTGGTATATTTAAAATATGTTTTGGCCATATACAGAAAATATATTTCTTTTTCCTAATGGGTAACTTGGGCTTCATAAACTATGCTGAGTAAGCAAATTGTAAAACAAATTGTCATGTTAGACTATCATCAAAATACAGTAGTTGTGCTTCTGAAAATAATTTGCAATGGCTCACAGTGGAAATAATATGAGCAATGGTATCCATATTGTAACAACAAGAGTCCAATAGTGATGTCAAACAAGTGCAGTCAGTTCCGTTCGAGGTATTGCCCCACAGACAGAATGGAATCTGGAATTTACTTCAAACTGCTATGTATCCACACTCCCCTAGGGTTCCAACCTCATATTTGTTTTCTCCGCTGAATAGAGCAGTCACCCCAGGGTCCTCTCCTACTATTCCCAGCTAAGATTTTTTATTTTATTGAAAGTTCATTGTAAACTTTGTATTAGTTAATTTTTCAACACTGTTAGTTCAGAAATTTTTTGTGATTTTGTTAATTTCTCTGTATTTTTCTCCATTTTGTTGTTGGTTTCTGGAACTGGAGAAGTCATGGTAAACAATGCTTCTGCCTAGTGTGACGGAACCATATTTTTAATTAAATTGAAAGATAAAAAGCTGTTTTATACTTTGTTTTATTGTATTTATGGTGGTTTTACTGCTTTTTCATTTGGGAAATTACCATCTTTGTGGCACACCGGTTTTCAGTTGATTGGTCTGATTGATAGGCCCAGAAAGAAAACAAGGCTCATAGAGTTTAAAACCATAAATCCTGCTTCAAGTTCTGAGTGAAAGCAGATCACCATGAGCTTTGTTTTAAATGTTTAGGCCTTGACCATGATTTTGTAGATTGTCACTTGTGTAAACAATTTGTACCCCAAACACAAAAGAAAGGGGCAAAATTGGTACGGGTGGTGGACAAGTGGAACACCTGCCAGAGGAAGTGGTGGGGGCTGAAACAATCACGGATTTAAGAATGCATGGGATAGACATGAAGGAATTCTGGAGGTGAGGTTGGGGGCAACAGACTTCTAGGAAAACATAAAGTAAACTTACAAGCTCAAATGGGCAGACTGGGTGGGCCGTGGTATCTGCTGACACTGTCTATGTATGTGAGATACTAACAACAACAAAATGGAAAGGGACCTGTGGGTAGTCATATCAGATGACCTAAAGGTGGGCAAGCAATGTGAGAGGGCAGCAAGGAGGGTGGGGGATACTGGGATGCATAGGAGAGGCATCACCAGTAGAAAACAGGAAGCTATTATCCTCTGTACAGACAGTTGGTGAGACCCCATCTGAGTACTGCATGCGGTTCTGGACACCCAATCTCCAAAGACATAGACAGGATGGAAGCTGTCCAGAAGAGGGCAACTAAAATGATGCAGGGTCTGCACTGGAAGACATATGAAGAGAGACTTAAGGAGCTTAATATGTATAGCCTCGAGGAAAGGAGGAGAGGGGGACATGATAGAAACTTTCAAGTACCTCAAGAGAATCAACAAAGTCCAAGAGGGTAGCATCTTTCAAAAGAGGTGTGCAAGAACAAGGCGCAATTTGAAGACGGGGCGACTCAGATGTAATTTAAGGAAGTATTTTTTCACAGAGAGGGCTGTGGATGTATGGAACGGCCTTCCAGAGGAGGTTGTGGTGTCAAAAACAGTGGTGGAATTCAAGCATGCATGGGACAGTCATAAGGCAATTCTAGGGGTGGGGTAGGAAGCGTAGGCTGCTGGTTAACTAGGCTCTGCAGCTTATCCATCAGGTAAGGAAATGGGCAGACTGGGTGGGCCAAGTGGTCCTTATCTGCCATTAAATTCTATGCTTCTATGTTTCTATGTATCTATGCAGTTAAGGAGTCTATTTCAGTGCCGCATAATCTGCATCAGTGTCACTTCACAACTCTCCTTAAAAAGGCTCTAACGTGGAAGGGTCGCCTGCTAGTGGAAAGCATGCACCAGCATGTCCTCACCCTAGCAGTTGTCACTGAAGTCAAAGGTGACTGAAAAGCTGCAAGCAGCAGTCTCTACCCAAGGAAACTCAAAAGGCTGCAAAGCCATCCTTGATCTCAGTAAGGAGCACAGAGCATCTTACAGGTGGAGCCCTGATGCAAAAGATGATAAAAAGAATAAAACTTCCTCAGATATGCCAATGCCGCCAACACTGGCCAAGAAAAACAAAAGAAAAACATACTGTACATCTGCTACTCCCCATAAGCTACCAGGAGCCAACAGGGGGTCAAGAGCTATGCCGTCCTGTGGAGGACATCACTAAGAAGTGGCAGTTCTTCCAGGCATTCCAGGCTATGGGGAACCTGGTAGAACAGATTTCAGATGCCCTGGAAATATAGGGGGTGCTGAATACAGGCTACCAGCCCAAACTTCAAAGAACAGGAAAGCAGACTCATGGAAACAAATGTAAGTCCAAAGTTTATTGTGGCTGACCATTGATAGAATCCTTCCTCTCCAGGGGTTTAACCTTTAAAACAGGGTCTTCCTCAGGGGGCGGTCTCGGGACCTGTTCCCTGGAGGAAGACCCTGTGTTAGGGTCAAAGTGCTGGAGAGGAAGGTTACTGTCTGGGTGAGCAGCCACAAACTTTTGGACTTACATTTGGTTTCCACGAGTGCTGCTTTTTTGTTCTGTGGGAACCTGGTCACTGCCTCTGTTCCTCTCCAGGTTTAAGTCATACAACATACGAATATGCAAACTGACAGCAGAAAAGGCCATTAGTCTATCGAGTCTGCTTCATTTTGCAGCTAGCACCTCACTCTGCAGCTGCCCTCCCACCCTACCCCCATCTCATGACCCACCCTTTACCCTATCCCAGCCCTCTTGAAGCATCCCACTGTTTTACAGGCCACCACCTCTTCCGTAGTGTGTTCCACTCTGCTACCACCCTTTGGTAAAGAAATGCCTCCTCATCTCCCTCCTAAACCTTCCACCCTCCAATCTCATGTCATAACCTCGAGTGTGTGTGTCTCTCTCTCTCTCTCTCACCATCCCTTGAACAGTTGTTTCATACCTGTTCTGTTTATTTCTTTCATGTACTTAAAGGTCTCAATCATATCCCCCTCCCTCCTCTCCTTCAGAGAGTGCACGTTCAACTCCCTCAGTCTAACCTCATATGGTAACTCCCCAGACCCTGGATCATCTTTGTTGATGTGCTGCACCTTCCAGCAATCTAATGTCCCTCTTTAGGTAAGGGCACCAAAACTGAATGTAGTACTCCAGGTGGGGTCTGACCAGCGATCTGTATAGGGCAGAATCACCTCCTCCTCCTAGAGGCTATACCTTTGCAATACAACCCAGCATCTTGTTGGCTACTGCTGCTGCTTTCCCACACTGTGCTGAGTTGTTCATTGGTCCCATAAAGAGCACCCCAGATCTTTCTCCTCCTCAATCACAGCTAGCTGCAGCACCCCCCCACAAGATGGTAGCTCCTCTTTGGAGTCTTTTGCCCTGAAATGCAGCACCTTGCATTTTGGGGTTAAAACCAAGTTGCCAGGTGTCAGACCATGTCTCCAACCTTGTTAAATCTTCCTGCAATCCCAGCCACCCTCCTTGGTCATCCACCACTGCTCTAATCTTGGTGTCATCTACAAATAAACCAATCTTGCTATTTACGATTCTGAAATGTCTGCAATAAATACCCCAAATAACACCATCCCAAGCACTGACCCCTGTAGGACCCTCATTCATCGCTGCCCTTGGGGATGATAATTCACCTCCCACCACCACCCTCTGCTGCTGTCCATGCAGCCAGTTCTTCACCCATCCCACCAATTTTGACCCTGCCCCTGGACCCCTTAGCTTACATGCTAGTCTCCCACATGGCCCTGAGTCAAATGCCTTACTGAAGTCCAGTGCAGGACATCCACCGCCATGCAGGGACCTGTCCTGGAGGAGGTGGATGAGGAGGAAGAAGGGGAACCGTTTGAGCCTGACACTACCCCAGGACAGGACTTTGGTTCACTGCCACAGGTTAATGAGGATTTTTTCTCATATTCCTTCTTTATAAAGCAGATGGTGGACATCCTTGATATTCCTCTCACAGAAACTGAGAGGATGTAGGACGCTGAGTTGAATAGTATGCTGGGCCTGACCTCCACAAGAAGGCTATCAGTCCCCATCCACAAATCCTCAGGAAATCCACAAGCAGAATTCTGACAACACCCAAATTCTGCTTCAGGCACTGATAAGAAAATAGAAAAGAAGTACCAGGTGGATAAACAAGGTGTTGAGTATCTGTATACCCAGCCAGACCATGAGGCAGTGATTCAAGTTGCTACCTGCAAATGGCTAGCCTGCATGTCAAGGAAGGTTTGCACATCTACAACCTTGCAGTTAAGGCAAACAGCCTATATAGCCTACACAGCTTAGTACCAAGAGGCACTGTGGAAAGCAGTCATGGCACGGAGTGAAAATGTCAATGGCAAAGTGTGTGATGATTTGCTGAAATGGTCAAAGCAGCAATAAAGGTCACCAGGTATATCAGATTTACATGATTGTGGGTGCAAGATGATGCCTTGAGAGACCTGACACACTGCTGCCCTGAGGAGGTTTACTTGGCAAAAGGCTACCAACATTACTGAATACTTGGAGGCAAAGGCAACTGATATCTCCTTTGAAGGCCTCTCTCATTTTGGTGACAAGACAGAAGCATATATGAAAAATGGAAAACAAAAGTTTACCTACAAATGCCTAACCAGAAGGAAAGGGCTTTAACTTCCTACAGGCCTTATGGCCAGAGACCATACTCCTACTATGAAACCCCAGGCAGACAGGTGCTTACAGGAGAAGAGGAAGGACAGGTGCTAAACAAAGGCAAGTGCCAGCTCCTAAGCTGAAAGAGGAAAAGAACCCTTGAAAATTTGATCCCAGTTACCATAGACTCACTAGTAGGAGGATGTCTGGCCACTACTTCCAGGAATGGCAAGTTATCATGACTGATAAGTGAATACTACAAGTGGTGAGTCAGGTCTAGCTCTTCAATTTACAGAATTCCAAGACTGAAGTCCCCTGGATTTCAGCATTCAAATCAGAGGAAAAGATACTATTGGAGCTGGAAGTGAAAAAAAAACTTTAAGCTCAGAGCTGTGATAAAGGTCCCTCCTCCCACTGGATAAGAGGTCCTTCTCCAGGTACTTTATGACTCACAAGAGAAATGGAAAATAGTGAATAATTAGTGACTTAGGAAACCTGAACAAGCATATAAGAAAGGAAAGGTTCAAGGTGGTGACACTAGACACAGTGATCCACCCCTACAGGAAGCAGAGTGGCAAGGTTCCCTGGATCTGAAAGATGCATAAATTAATATCCCACTAAGACCCTCTTCCAGAAAATACCTCAGATTCTGGCTAGGAAGTGGCCAGTACCAGGTCACAGCACTTCTAATCTCAGCACCCACGGTGTTTTAAAAGTGACTAACCACCATGACAGCACATCTGAAGAGAATAGCTGTGATGTTGTATCCTTACCTGGTTGAGTGGGTTGTCTCAGGTAAAACAAAGGAGGAAGCAATAGGCTCTACAGCCTTGGTGAGAAGCACTGTAGAAAAGCTGGGCTTCCTTTTCCAAACAGAAAAGTAACAGCTAGAACCCAGACAGGTGCTGGAGTTCATGGAGCAGAACTGGACACCCTGCAAGGAAAGGCTTTTCTGCACAAACTGATATAAAAGTCTTATTTCTTGTGCAAATTCATTCCATGTGGGTCTCAAGAAGCCTGCCAAGGAACTATTGCATCCTTGAGCCACATGGTAGCAGCAACAGCTGTCATTTCATAGGCTCATCTGCAAATGAATGATGTAGAGTACTGTATTTCTTAAAAAGATACCGCACCAAAGAACAGACTATCTGGACCACTTGGTTCATGTCTTACTAAAACTGTTACATGCACTTGAGCAGTGGAAGGAAAGAAACAACCTCATTGAAGGGATCCCCATCCTGCAGCTGTCTTCAGGTTTGATTCTAACCACAGATGGATCCCCTTTAGTGTGGGAGGTCATCTGGGAGACAGAACAGGAAGCAGAGTCTGAATCCACAGGATTGCTTGGAGCACACCAACCTGTTAAAACGAAGGGCAGTGCTCCTGACAATGCAGTCCTTCTCACTTTTACGAGGGCAAATGGTCCAAATCAGGACAGATGATACTACAACAATGTATTACATAAACAAACAGGGAGGTACCAGAGCCCCTCCAAAAAGCTCCATGCAGAGGCAATTCAAATATGAAACTTGCCATACTTCTTATATGCCAAAATAGCTGCAGTTCACTTGCTAGGAAAAGACAATGCCTTGGCAGATTCTCTTAGCAGGATATGTCATGGGAATTCTGAGTGGTCTCTGGACCAACAAGTAGTAAACACAGTGTTCAGGAGATGGTGTACTCCCAGAGGTAGGCCTGTTCACCTCTTGAAAGAATCACAGTCTACCCGGTTCTGTTGCAGACTGCCGTCAAAAGGGACAGTGCCAGAAGATGCATTGACACTCAGCTGCAAGGCATGGTTCTCATACCTTTCCTCATTTCTACCAATTCCTTAGGATGTTCTAGACACTGAAGATGGAGTTGGCAACAATTATTCTGGTAGTCTCAGGCTGGGTCAGGCAACCATGGTACTCCCTTCTGTTGTCCCTGTCAGGCAGATTCCCCATCTTCCTGCCACTGAGGCACAATCTTCTGTCATAGGGCAGAGTGACATTTCCAGAACTCAGAACAATGGGCCTGAAGAATGAAGGTCTTGAGTACCTTGTGTATTCTGGAATGAATCTTTCTGACAAGGTATTTGAGGTTCTGAGAATGGAAACTAGTTTTCTGCATAAATCGCACTCATTGCCTATGACCAAGGCCCCTAGAATTCTGCGGCCGCAGAATTTTCTTGTGAGAACTTGCAATCTACATGAGTACTTCTGCGGTGCGCAGAATTCACTCTTCTTGGTGATTTTATTAATATTTCTGTTTATCCATAGAATCTGGTTCCCGCCTCTCTCTTTATATCCAAACCCCCTATATGCTCAGAATGTGATGTTATCATTGCTATAACATCATACATTAGCTAATGAAATGACTGCATTCTGCAACAGAAATGAACAGTCACTTATCTACCACAGCTCCCACTGCCAGAGATGGTGGCACAGCACATCATGCATGGTGATATTTGCTCAACCTGCACTACAGCCTAATACAATTTTCAGTCTTAAATTATTGCACTAGGGCCAACTTAAACAAAACCTTGTCAATAGCACAGACCTGTTAAGTCCATACCTCACTTTGTACAAACCTATTTGTGCCTTTAAGGTATAGAGATGCCATCTGAAATGAATAACTGGTAAAATAAATTTAACTGTCATTTTTAAGAAAAATAAAGTACTTTGCCCGAAAAGTGGAATATAATAATGTAGCCCTGTTGAAAGAATAGACCTGTTAAATAAATAATTGCCCTGTACGCATTTTTGCCATGGTTATTGATTACATATTGTCATTGGTTGATAGAATCACCTAAAAGTTATGGAGAAATGTTGTGTGCAGGGACAGCTGTTGGGCCAGAGGGTAGCATGCTGTGTTTCCCGTGCCGCAACTCAGGTTCGGAGATTAGCTCTTGGGAGCTGGCTGGGCAGCACAAGAATTGGTGGAACACATCACTGCTCGGAGCCTGGGAAGGTATGGTGCAGTGTTCTGTCACATAGTGGACACATTGTGATAGGCTGGAGAGCTCTATCTCACAATCGGTTCACATGCATGTCATGGTCGATGGTGTTACGCAGTGTGTCAGGGAAAGCAGGTTGACATGAAAATGAGTTTTGCAATAACTCCTCTATTCCATTTCCAATGGGATCTGTATGAATGAGGATGCAAGTTCATGGAAATAAAAAAAAAAAATATATATATATATATATACACACACATACATATCTCTGTCTCTCTCACCACACACACACACATACACATATATTTGTATGTTGTTAGAGATTGCATATAAATATATAAGTGATACACAGTGGGAACCGCATGAGTGGTGTAGAAAGCATATACGAATATATAAGTGATAGTGGAAACCTCATTAGTGGGATAGATAGCATGCATATAGAAATACCTTATTTATCACATAAGGTCCTCTCTGCATATGTCATTTATGCAACAGGCTAGGACCTTAAGGGAGACATTTGTTTTGTTTTTTTAGGCATAACATTATTTTTATAAGTCTGTTATTTTTGAACTAGTGTTACTGTGCTTTCCCCATCCCGATTGCTATAACCACTGCCATGAAAGTGAAGTCAGGATGACAAGCTGACACTGTGATGTGGTAGTTTGTTAGTGCCGCAGAACTTCCGCAGAAATTACAAACCACCACTGGTGAGTTCTGCGGCAAATGGTAGCCTCGCTGCAGAATCCTTGGTCCCACTGTGCCGCAGAAAGTAGGGGCTCTGCCTATGACTGCCCTGCCAGAGTTTTGGAAATAGGCGCATGCATGTGATGTTATTATTATACCATATCTGAGATATTATTAATGTTGTGGATATTCCCAATCATTTTCCCAACTCCTTTAATAGAATGAATTCACTTATTCTGCTTTTTTTTTCGTCACTCTATCAAGGTGAGTGTGATAACTTTGTATGAGATTTCACTAAGTCTGTATGCTGTATGCTTGTATAGTTTATGTAATTGCTGGGGCATTCTGTATTTCTGTACTTGGAGAATATTTCTCTTTATATGTATCTTTTGAGAAAATCTCAATAAAATGAAAGTCAAAAAGAAAATGGGTGTTTTAAGGGTTTTTTTGTGTGATCAGAAGAACGATGATGGAGGTGAAAATCACCTTTGTTTCAGCAACAGGCACAGCTGAAAACTCTGCCCCATGCCTTTGTTCAACCTCCTGTAGCAAACCCAATGACTAAACAGTTGATATATGTATAGCATAGTGCCTTGATGCCTGACATTGCATACTTCAGCTATTATTGTTACCTCAGAGTTTGCTGCTTCCTCAGGTACTGACACAACAGCTGATGTGGCTTCTCTCTGGATCCGAGGCACATTGGAGGAATTCCACTAACAAGACTTGCACTGATCAGTTCAACAGTAAAATTAAATCCTGTTGGGAGGAACACCTGTAGAGAAATCCGAAAAGGTTGGAAAAGGTTGTAGTTTCAGCACCTTTTAAAGCAGACAATTAGCATACAATTAATATACAAATAAATGGTTAGTGTACCAATGTGACAGAATGATGGAGCCCTCTTATAACTCTAGGAAATCCAATAGGAAGTCATTCATTTAAGCAATAATGCATGACAGAGTGTGTGTCATGCTGGGATAATGTCATGCCTGGGGTAGTTGGACATGAGGTCACAGGCAGAGTGCATCCAGTGCCCCAGTAGTGATGTTATCCTAGCACGACACACACCCTGGAGTGCATTATTGCAATTACACAATGGCTTGTTTATTATATATAGATAGTATGGGTGCAGTGTATCACGAGAATTTAACACACACGCCGGGTTTATGATAGCTATCCAACAACGAGGGTGTGTAAGAATTTGAGTGAAACACACTGCACCCCATATTTTGTTTTATATAATTGAAGGGTTCCATTTTTTCCTGAAGAGATTTGAATAAAAAGATGAAAGTGAGTCTTACCTTGTGGTAAAGAAACACTTTCATTTATGACACAGAGAGCTGCAGGTCGAACACTTAAACTGTACTTTTTAAGTATTAAAAGAAGAAAACAAATAAATAAATATGTAGATGGTTTGTTTTCAGGTCATCTCTCTGAAGCGCTTGTACCAATTTCATGAAAAACTCCAATTTGTCTGTGTGCTACTTTTTCGTCCCTTTTACTTGGGAAAGAGGACTATAGGCAAGAGTGAGTTATTTTGGCATTTGGAGGGTGGTGACATTGTCATGTGGCGGGGAGTTCTAACAGTGGAAGCTTGTAGTAGCAGTTATTTGTGGAATGGAACACATGATTCTTTATTCAATGTCACGGTCAATGGCATAACTGAAGTGGGCTGTCGAGCGGGGGTAATTGAAGCGGGCTGGGGGGAGTGATTTTTACTAGAGTTAATGTGGTCATTCAGTTCGACTCAGAGCCATGATGTTGTGCTGGGATAATATCATGGCTCCAGTCCTAGACTGAGAAATAAGAGGTCAGGATTTTTCACTACCATTGTATAATAATGAGTAACAGTAATTTAAGGTCAGAGGTATTCTACTGGTGTGTGTCCTATTATTCCCTCACACTTCATAATAAGGTATTAATAAGTACAGTATAGCTTTGCAAATGTGTACTCATTTATAAGGATCCTCCACTCACTTTACTACCCAGGTTACAATTTTCATGTAGTAGAGCCCCAAATAATTTCAGAAGTTTGGACTACATCCCAAAAAGGATTTTCCAATCAGCCTTGCTGGATAATTATAATTCTTTGTCTCTCTCAAATATCAAAACCCTTGGCCGCCAGGAGGTGCTGAGGGTTGAGGCACTGGACATCACACCTCGTGCACACCGGCAAAGGGGTTCAGGAGTGGACCCTGGTCATCGGTGATCAGCAGAAGGAGGAGAGGATTAAGCATTCAGAGGACTGTCTCCTCTCCTGGGGTGGGCCTGTGGGGACGCCTTCGCTCTGCAGCGACTCCCAGTGGAGATGGGGGTGCCTCAAGGAACATGCTTCAATGGGGAGGCACTGGTGGATGTCAGCAGAGTCGTCCTCCATGCAGACATCATTGCATGCCCGTGCCTCCGGGGCATGCCACACCAGGAGGAAAACCCCCTGTTGACAGGGAGGCAATGGCACCATGGTAAATGTACAGTGCAGTTGTGAAAATCGAACAAAATCCAGAAACACATAACCACAAAAGTACACACACACACAAACACATACACACACACACACACACACACACACACACAGTCATGGTTTATCAAAAGCAAAGGACTGAATTTAATTCAAGAATCTCACAAGACACCAAATGTCATTGTGGCATCTGTATGACCCATGAACTAAAATCAGCACTTCATTTCGAGCGAACTCCTGATGTGCACCCTGTTGAACACCACCTGCCAGGGCAATCTGCAGCCTGTCATGGAGGGGTTAATGGCCTGATACTGGAGGCCTGTTTGGGCCTGGTGTATGGTGAAGTCACCTCTTGCGGCTGCATTATCTACAGCAGCCTGCGGCACAAAGCTTGTTTTCATGGCTTCACTATCTGCTCAAAAACTGCACCGTGCTTACTTTACCTTCAACTTCTGAGTGTGCAGTGTTTTCATGTTCCTGAGGTTTAGGCTGTTTAGTCTTACTGCTGCATCTGGTTTGTATTTTTCGGTTGCATTCCTTCTGTGATTTGAATTTAAGGCCAGATTTTCTGACTACTTCCCTTCCACTGAGGCAGAGTCACAGTTCCCTGTAAAACATGACCCAAAATCTCCATAGTCCCTCCCAAGCTATTGTGTACGAACATTACAATTGCTTGTACCTTCCACGGAGCCCATGAAAGGCAAATAACATTTTAATTAACCATCCCTCCCCACAGGCACTGAGCACCCCACTGAAAACATCTTCCACTTCCTGCTAGTCTGCTAAATAGTGATACAAGAATTAAAAGTCATATGTCCTACTCTGACTGTTTATTGGCACTTTGTTAATTCCAAAATTAGCGCCATCTTCCACTGTCACACTTCTTATATCTCCTCCTGAAAAGGAAACTTGTTTCTGGGCATCAAACGATGTGACTTGATACCTCACAGTCACACTGCCAAATGTTCCTGCATGCCTGGTGACATTAACTTGAAGGTGACGACTTAAATCTTGCTGCACTAATACAGACTGCTTATTGGAGTATATGGCAAAACACCATGGGGATCATCATTTGCAGTGACAGTAAACTTGGAAATTCTGTTCCCTTCATCCAGTTCAGCACCTCCTTCAATAGAAGTTAACTTTATCACATAGTCTTCATCCAGTTCAGGTATTTCATCAGGTAGGAGCTGGATGACTATTTGGGATGTTGTCTGCATGTCAGGAATAACAGCAAATCCACTAGTTGAAAGGAAGTCTCCATGATATCAGAATCACTGCTCAGCTCCCAATATACCTTAAAACACAAGAGAGTAAACACAATCAATCTGAAGTTCAACAGAATATGTTTGGCTTGATCCAGCACCACAAATTCTCAAATGTCTGACAGTTGGGCTCTAGCAACCACTCTATTGTTGGCTTCCAGTACTCTGGTACTCTGGGTGTTGAAAAAGTACTACTACATCCATAGGTATAACTCGCTAATTTCGAGCTGCATGGGATTGGGAATCAGATTTTGATAACCAGACAGTCACTCAAACGTGAGATAAGTTAACAGATATCCTAAATGGCTTAATTCTGAGGCATGTACCAACCAGAAATAAATATAAGGAGGCTAAAATTCTCCACCATGGATAACCCAATCTGTTAAAGGATTAATTAAAAACAAAATAAAGCATACCATCAAGCAAGACATAACAACACGGAAGCTGGCTGGGAGATATACAGAAAGAACCTCAAACTTGCAAAAGTGGTATTGTTCAGGCCAAAAGAAATTATGAGCACACACTGGCTACTAAAGTCCAGGATAATTATAAGATCTTTTATGCATATATCAACAGCAAGAAGGGAATAACAATACTGTTGGACCCCTAAAAGCACAAAATGGGGATCTTATAAAAGAGAATAGGGCATTAGCTGAGGAATATAATACATATTTTTCATCAGTATTTAACGTAGGCCCTCAAGTTATCCAGGACTGTGGTGAAATAATACAAATAGGAGAAAGCCTCAGGATAGATCCAGCTGATGCCTTAAACAGACTAAAATAGGTAAATCAGAATAAAGCACAGAGCCACATAGGCTTCATCCCAGAGTAATTAAAGAAATGGCAGCAGTATTAGTGGGTCCAGTATCCTGCCTCTTTCAGAAAAGTATAGATACTAGTGAGGTTCCAGAGGCCTGGAGGCAAGCAGTGACTATACCCATCCACAAGAAAGGTTCAAGACAGGAGGTCTCAAAGTATAGGCCTATTAGTCTGACCTCAGTGTTAGGAAAGATTCTGAAGGTATAATCAAAGACTACACCACAGAATTCCTAGTAGCTTCTGGCAGGATAGATATGACTCAATATGGGTTTACTAGAGGAGGTCATGTCAAACCAACCTCTTGGAATTTGATAACAAAGTTAGTAAATCCATGGATATGGGAAACCCGATTGATGTTATTTTCCTAGACTTTGCAAAGGCATTTGACAAAGTCTCCCATGAGGAGCTTGTGAAATCACTATTTGAGTTAAGTCTCCCAGTTTGGGTACCACAATGGGTTAGGCAAGGCTAAAAATAGAAGACAGAAGGTCTGTATTAAAGGGGAATTCTCTGGCCAGGCTAGAGTGACTAGTGGAATCCCCAGGGCTTGGTATTGGGACCATGTCTGTTTAATTTATACATATCATCCAAGCAGGTCCACTCAGGGTTTGGGTGTCCAAATTTGCAGATGACATTAGGATTGGATGTCCGGAAATAATATAGAGGACAGCTTATCTTACAAACAGCCTTAAATAACTTCGGATATATGGGCCTCCCAGAAGCAATCTATCTTTAATATTGATAAGTGCACAGTTATGCACTTTGGAAAGAAAAATAATCAGTTTCAATATACCTTGGGAGGTTCTGTGCTAAAGACTGTAAGTGAAGAAAAGATCTGGGATTATTATTAACAGTGATCTCAGTTTTAGTATACAGTGTAACACAGCTCTAAAAAGGCTTGCAGTATAACACACTGTATATAGAGACACATCAAATGTAGGACAGGGAGCTTGTGATGCCCTTGTATACTGCACTGGTGTGTCCTCAGGCGGAGTACTGTGCAGTTCTGGACTCCCATATAAATGGGGTGATATTGGAATGATGAGAGGGTGCAGAGGAGAGCCACCAAAAGGATTAAAGGGACAGAGGACTGAGCTACCAGCAGAGGCTGCAGATTTGGAGATGTACTCACTGGAGTATCGTAGAATGAGAGGAGATAAGTGTTTGATTTATAGGGCTCTGACCAATACCAATCTGTGGGATCTCTTAGGTCTGATACAAAGGGACCGACTGCACAATACCAGAGACCATCATCACAAATTGATCAAGGAAAGATATAGAACAAATAAAAGGAAATATTGGTTAAATAATAGGGTAACAGAAATATGGAATATGCTGCTTTGTGAGGTTGTGGAGAGCAAAACAATGTTGAATTTAAAACAAATCTAGATAAATTTCTTTTAAGTAGGAATATTAATGGGTATTCATAAATTATGATAGGTGAGCTCATGGACTAAATGTCTCTGATGCTCTGTAATATATATGTAATCTATGTAATCTATGTAATTTCCAGCAAGGGTGGTCATCGAGAATAGAATGATCTACCAAAAGAATGGCTAAGTCAAGCAGCAGTAAAGAATATGGCCCTTTCTCTCCCAACTCCTAACCAGAGTTTGGTGGTTATCCGAAAACAGTGCTGTCATGCCCAATGACTCTGGCAGTGCAAGTGACCCACTAAAATGACCACTTTGTGTAGATCCAATTGTATAAATGAAAGGAAAAATGTGACTCCTACCAGGAAGGAAGACCTGTAAAAGTGCAATTCTGTGCCCTACCTTGATTCATTTTAATGGTGTGCCCCCAAATTATTTTGGCCTGATGTCCTGATGCAAAGAATAAAAGATCATCTATGGAAAACTCCCTCAAAAAGGCTTATTTAATCCTCACAAAATAAACTGACTAAAGATCAAAAATATGTATTTTCTATTCAAATCATGGCAGCAAAATGCATCACAACCCAGAATTTAAAATAATTCCTTCCACCCAAGGACCTAATGGTGGGCAGTGGATTTATCAGAAGTTAAAGCTATTAAAGAATACTGCTTTCACAGTATATATATATATATATATATATATATATATATATATATATATATATATAATGTAAAATGGGTGGTATTTATCACCCAGGCTAGCTATAGATAATTTAGTTCCTAAAGAGCAGCTGATGCCTTCAGGAGAACTTTAACAGAACACAATATTTAGATACAGTTCAGGTTGTATTTCACATTAGTTCTGTATTTTTCCTCCCGATTATTTATTACTGATGTCATTTGCAAGAAAACAGAATATTTGCTCCTGAAGAGTTCATCCACTCCCATTTGTTATTCCCTGCCAAAGGCCATAATGCACTGTTTGTGACATCACAGTTACTCCCATGGCAACAGATTGTGATGTCACAACAGAGGATTGTGACTTGAAGTAGGAGTAAGCTATAATGGCAGATGAGCTCTACGGGAACTTCTGGGACAAAATCATACATGAATGCAAATTTACTAAGTAATAAATAATGGGAGGAGAAATATAGAATACACATGGAATGCAAACAGGATTGTGCCAAATTATTATTTTTCAAAGTTTTCTTTGAGGCGCCAGTAGCTCTTTAAGAAAAGCCTTGGAATACAGAAGATGCCTGAATAGATATGGAGAGCTGCCAGTGTCATTGGTGTTGATATTCAGTCTTTGTCTGGATAAAATAGAAGAGTCAACTAAGAATGAAAACATTACCATTATGTCTCCAGTGGTCCCTTGGTTTCGCGGTAATGAGAAATGTAATGTTTAGCAGCCCTTCAAGTCTTGATGGTTCCACATAGGACTTCGGAACAAAGACTCAGGAGGAATTGCACAATTCCATTGGGATGTCCAAACTTTAGGATCTAAAAAGGGTAACAAAAATAAAAAATGAAGACATGTTATATGTAAACCCGGTTTACTGAATTTTTGAGAGTACTATGACTCACCTGCAGCTCTGAGAGTTACTCTTCTGAAAACTTTACATCCTAACAACAGACATTTAGTGGGAATCTGTGTTTGGAGAAGCTCCACTATACCTTGTTTACAAAACATTTTTGTTTATGCATAGCTGCCAAGTGCCCTTGGCATATGTGTGGTACTCTGTAGAATCCATGGACGGGAATGTGCACCCTCCATACCAGATCCCACTCATTGCATGTTTCTACATGGGTGATGGGGGGGATGCACTTTTGCATGCACTATAAAATTAGTTGTGCTCCACAGGGGGTTAAGAGGTGACAGCATTACACAAAATTCAGCAGTAACACTTGTGCACCCTATACAACAGATTCACAGATCATCCTGAAGCCAAACACCTTCCTGCAACATGTTGCCCCATCCCTCAGTGTGAACATGGAGGTCTGGGGGCTGAACTGTCCTAGTTCTTTTTTTCTAAAACAGTTGCTACCTTGCCGGGTATATGGAAGTCTTTTGGCAAATGTCATATCCCACAATTCCTTGCTCCACATGAAGCAGGAGAACCACTCTAATGCCAGCTAAGATGTCAAGTGTCTGACCCTGCTCTGCACCCTGACCCTCTATGTTACTCTCCAGAAACAGATTGGGGAGGCTAGGGTTATGAAAGAAGCAAGAGTGATGGCATCCGAGGGTGATGAGCTCTGTGGCCCTGACCTGCCAATTGTTTTGGATCAAGTCCCATGTCTATAAATGGCCTGAACCTGCCCACCATTGTAGTCCTTACCTTAAGCCCATACCCATGATTATTTCTTTTCACCCATGTCATAATTTGTCTGCTCTCTGTTTCTCACACTACTGACTCACTCTTACTGCCAGCATCTCAAGATTTTCCTATTGCTTCACTGGGTAGTTAGGTACAGTATCTTTACCACTGCTGCCGCCACTGCTACTGTTGGAGTCCATGATATGGTACCTCATGAAGCCTAGGCTCCCAGCATTAGTAGTAATAAGAACAGCAATCCTACAAAAGTGGCCATACCTGTGCTGCATCAGTAATACTGAAGAACCATGCAAGCACTAAAACTGGGGACTCAAACAGCTGCACTTCTAGGAAGCATGCTAGAATACCCAGTACAAAGTCAAGACCAAATATTTTTCACTGGAAAGGGAGAAAGACCCTAAATCTCTTGTAACTCAGTTCCTGTGTATCTGAATCAGCCTTCAACTTCACCAGGTGAGAAATTATAAAGTCTGCCTCTCGCCCTACCCATACTCTGACACCCAAAATGAATACAACTTGACTGAGATTCAAAGCCAGATTTTGTATACTTTATACATTATTTTTAATATATTATTTTTTCAACAATCTAGGAGCATAATGCACATACTTGTGGTCCTTAATCACAAATAATGAAGAGCAAAGTCTAACTTTACAATGTGCTCATTGAATATATTTCACCTATGCAGCGTGCAGTAAAATATTGCTCTACCAGTTCCATTAATCAGTTCAATGTGTACATGATTTTGAAACCCTTATATTTATACACAATTTTATTTATCTTTTATTGAAATTGATACCTGAGAAGGCTCATGAGCATAAAACACCTATTTTCATGGGTGACCAGTGACTGTAAGCTACCTGGGTCATGGACAATATGGGGCATTCTGGAGAGGAAACTTGCATCAGTTTGCACATACCTGTCTGTTGAGAGGAGACTGTGACAAAGTTCAAATAATCCCCTACCCTTCAAAATAAATGTGAGGCAGAGAACTTGTGTTTTCTACAGTTTGCTCTCACAAAATGGTGGAAGAGATCAGCAAAAGGGGGTGGGGGTTGTGTTGGATGAAGCCCTCAATCAATGTGTAGAACAACGTTATCAAAAATACAAGAAATAACATACAATAAAAACTATTTTTCTTTTACTGTGTTATACTTTTGTTTTACCAACAATGTACTATAAAATCTCATTTGTCATTTTGTGAGGATAACCTTTGAGTGCTCCCAGAAAACAAAGAATTTAGACTTAGAAACATAGAAGTTGACAGCAGATAAGGACCACAAGGCCCATCCAGTCCGACCATTTTTCTACCTTAAGAGGCATGCGTCCTCCTTCTCTTTCTCTCTCTCCTCTATCTTTCTCTCGCCTCTCTAGATCTATCTTTATCTATCTCTCATTCACTCTGTCTCCCCATCTTTATATTTTCTGTATCCTTCTCTTCTCTCACTCTCTATCTCTCCCTCCCCTCTGGCTCTCTTTCAATTCAGTTTAACTCAATTAAATGATGCTTTGTTGCATGGCTACAATACAAGGATTTCCAAAGCTAATACAGACTATTATTATTAACACATACTGTACAAGAACTGCATGTTATATAGTATCTAATTCATACTACATATATTAAATCTGATATTATTAAGCAAACAAAATACTGCTGGGGCAGGGTGTTGCCTCAGAATGTCTGATATTGATGACATTTCTTAGAAATTCTGCAGCTAACTTTACTGTTTCCATATTTTCACCCAGAATAATCGGCATCTTGGCCTCTCATCATTCAATGTGTTAAATGTAGCATATAATTCTGGGTGAACTTTATAAAATAGCTATCTCTGATATCTGAATATTCAGCATAGTTAAAAGGAACAGAATCGCATTTCCAATTTGGCCCACATGGCTCTGGCTACTTAGTCTGTTTTCCGCTGGTTTCCAATTCTGTTTCTGCTGCCTTGTTCTACCATGTTTCAAGCTTATGGTCACTGATTATATTTTGTCATTATGTGTCTGTGTTTTACATTATGAACATTTATTAAGTATCCAGCAATAGAGAAATTTCTGTTTAGTATTGAATAGCATTTCAACTTATTTTGAATTTTGATTTGGGTTTACTAATGCATAATATTGCAAAACGTATTGCTCTTTATAGAAATAAAGATGCCTCTCCTCCCATTCGCCAGATCCTCCTCACCAGGACAATCCTCCCACTTTTGACTATGCAAATGTTGTTTAGAGATCTGCCTCGCATCCACCCTTTCCAGATTGGACATCCTTTTCAATGCTTTTGCTGTTTCACTCGCGCCCTCAAGGACTCATCACTGCACCCTCTACTCTTCCTGTCCTCTCCCCCTTATCATCCAGCTGAATAATCACACCTCCATCATCTCAGCCAAGTATTGGCTTGGCACCCCCTCCTCCCTATATTGACTTCCTCCAGATCCTCCCCGCAAACTTCCTATTGCTCTGCAGGTGGACTCCCACTCCTTCGCTTCTTCCATTACTCTCACTCCAACTCTGAAAGGTTGCTTAATTCCACCTTCTGAATCTGTGGAACTTCCTTCCTCTTCTCTCTGAATGCTTTCATTGCTAAACCTCTTCAAAAGGACCCTTTCCACCACTGCCTCCACCCTGCTCATGCCCACATGATGCTTAAATCCTATGACCCCAGTCCCTAAAATGACCCCTGTTACTTTGCATCTTTTATGAGCCCCTATTGTTTGTAGCATCTGCTTGCCTGCACTGCACTTTTATGGGATACCTAATTTGGTGATAACCTGCCTGTTGCACTGCTACTTCAGCATTGAATTGCCTGTACCATGCACTTGCCTCTTCCCAGGCAAACATTTTTCTTGTTTACATTGTTGTATCTTGCTCACTTGCACTGCCGTTACAATGTATGTATACCTGTATTATACATATCTGCCGTGTACCCATGCTTGTCTTGTAACCTATTTCATAAATTGGCACCATGTATGTTGATGAAATTGTACCTCCTCTTCCTTCCTCCAGGTTGCACCTAAGAAATGAGCCTCGGCTCAGTGTGCCTCTCCTGGTTACCAACTTTTATTAATAAAATAAAAATGAGTTTTAAATAAAATATATTGTTTTGTATTAACTGAAGACAGAATTAACCAGTTCATTTTGTAAACTACTGTTCATTATCTAGAAAGCATTAATTTCAGTATTGTAGAAGTAAAGTTTAGTCAGTTCACCCATGCTGGTGGGCCAGGAATGTTCCCATGAATTAGGGCACAGGCAATATGTCACCCGGTATTACCGCAGCAGGCAATGTGCTTCCTGGGAGTTAGAGTTCCATAGCGCTGTCCCAGGAGACAGTCAGGTTCACCCACTTGCACTTGCCCCAAAAATAAATATAACCTCCTCCAGGGTGGGCATGCCATGAAGGGCAAAGAAACTGTGTGACATCCAACATGGTGTGATGGCAGGGCAACCTAAAATCAAGATCGTCCCTGTCACTCACGCCTTGTTATGGCACCCACATTACAGCACCCTGATCATGATGCTCCAATAATGGTATAAGAGTTTTGTCATAGGGTGGTTTACCGATTGCATTTTCATTTTGTTGTTGATTATTCATGGTCTTTCTTAAACTAATAGAATATTCTGTCACACTGCTTCAGGTGTAACAGCAGCCCCTTTCTCTGTGTCTAGAACTGATAGGTATTGTCCTAGCTCTGCTCTACTGGCATAATTTGACATAGTTTGATAAACTTTTAGGATATGCTTACAAAATAACAAATGTATCATTTCTGTTGGTGTTGTATCCCTTTACGATACTCCTGGATCAATGTCAGACCCTAGATTTAATTTCCATTAAGACTCATTTGTTGAATAACACAATCAAATTATTTCACTCAAAGTTTAACAGGTATCTTCATTTAGTTCTGGAATAAATGCATGGAGTGCTCTCTTGTAGGGCTTTTACTGCCTCTCTAAAACTTCCTGAGGCACTTATTGCCTAAGTAGTAACAATTAGTAGTGTGTTCATGGACCTCATCAGTATACACCTGAATTTGTACTTCATACTATTTCTGATTTTTTTCTGGAAGTCACAATTTTAGTCTTGTTTAAGTTTAATTTCCATGACCACATATTGCAATATTATTCTAGTTCACATAGTCTAGCCCTGTTCTGTTGGTAATAGAAAAAATGATTGCTAGATCACTGATGTATAAATTAAAGAGTATTGCCTAACTCCACATTTCAGTTGAGATAATTCTGTTCTTATGCTATTTAGTTTTACACTGCACTAATATCAGAGTATTATCCTCTAATCATGTGATATACTTTTCCATCTATTCCACTTTGTAGGAGTTTGAGATCAAGACCTGATACCCAATAGAGTCAAATGCCTTTGGAAGTCTACAAAGCAGGAACATATTTTACCTTGCTAGCATGACCCACATAATTGGGGAGGAGGTTGCTTGTCTCCATGCTAACCTGGCAATGATTTGGAAACCAGTTCCCCACCTTAGGGACCACCCAGGCCACTGCCACTACCTCAGAGGTTGCCAAGAAAGAGGAGTGGTTGGACCATGGTGGGCTCAGGGAGGGTGAGAGTGGTGGAACAGAGGTGCATCCCTCCAGTTTGCCTCTCCACAATTCATTCATCACTCTGATGGAGCATGGTTCCTCTATGGAGGCACCCACAGTGGAGACCAAGGAGGATGTTGGAACATCCACAATGGAGGGTGGCACAGGACCCCACAGGGAAGGAAACAACTCCTGGTGGGGACTCCATTGTTAGGGGGTAGAACTGGGGAGGAAAGGGAAAGGAAGGTAGGTGCCTGCCCAGCACCATGGCTTGGAGGGACAGGAAACAAACTCAGGATCATGGGAGCAGCTGCAAGGAGTGAGCTGGATGTCATCATCCACCTAAGGATGAAGGACCTGGCTGAGAATGGGATCAGAGCAGTGCAACATAAGTTTGTGGAGTTGGGGAGGGTCTTAGAAAAGTATTACACACGGTAACTTTCTCGGAGGTGCTACCTGTCTATGGCATGGACAAGCTAGGGTACTCTGCACCATGGGATTCAATGACTGTTGAAAAACTGGTGCAGAGCTCCAGGATTTGGCTTCATTGGGGACTGGGGTTCCACCTGGAGGATGCAGGCCTACACAGGTGCGATGGTCTGCATCTATCCTGGAAGGGAACCAAATCCTAGGTGATAGGTTTAAATGCTTCATTGGCAAGGATTTAAACTAGCCAAGGGGGCACTGAAAAGGAGAAGGGAAACCCTAGCCCTCCAAAAATCAGGGTAGTTAGTGAGATAAACACCAAGATAGAGCAGTTGATAGGGATAAGAGCAGGGTAAATGGAGAAAAGACAAAGGCAGTAAGGACAGGATGGGGCAAAAGAAATAAAGCCAGAAAAAAAGAGGGTAAGGAGTACCAATGGCCAGTAGTCTAGGTAAAAGCTCCCCAAATGGTGGCCTTGATGGAAGAGGATGCCTGGATATCTTGGCAGTAACAGAAACATGGTACACAGAGAACCATAACTGGGATGTCAACATACCAGGGTACACAATCTACAGGAGGGACAGGGAGGGAAGAAAGGAGGAGGAGTAGCTCTCCATATAAGGGAAGGGAAGGAAGGATCAAAGCAACAGAACTAAAGGGTAAACAGGGAGGAGAGGAGGCACTGTGGGTCACCCTGGAGACTGGAAATGGCTCCACAATCCGCACAGGGTTGTATACAGACCCCGTCTCAGGGGAGGAAATGGACAAGGAATGACAGAAGGCATCCTTGGGATGGCAGAGAAAGGTGAGATATTGCTGATGGGGACCTGAATATAGATGTTAACTGGAGCACTGTTGCTGCAGTCACATCCAAGACCAGGGCCATTTTCAATGCTCTACAGGGCATGCCTCAGACAGCTAGTTTTGGAACCCACTGGAGGAGCAATCTTAGACCTGGTACTCTCAAATGGGGAAAGAGAGAAGATCTCTGATCTTGAAGTGGGTAGCTATCTGGGAACAAGCGACCACCAAACAGTGTGGTTCACGATAAACTTAGCTGTAGAGTCAAGCCATACAAAAGTGAAGGTACTGGACTTCAGTAGGGCTGATTTTGTCAAAATGGGAGAGTGCCTCAGAAAAGCACTAGAAAACAGGCAAGAAGATGGGTGGAGCAACAATGGAGAAACATCAAAACCACCATCATGTAGGCAACAAGCCTTTGTGTGAAATAAACAAATCAAAACGAAGAAAGAAAAACACACTATGGTTCTCAAAAGAAGTGGTGGAGAAGGTAAGGAGAAAAGATAGCATTCAGGAAGTATAAAGAAACACAGAAGGAGCAGGACAGAGAACTGTACCAGTTAAAGCAGAAGGAAGCGGAGAAGGCAGTCAGAATAGCAAAGGCCCAAACTGAGGAAAAGATAGCCAACTGGTTAAGAAGGGGATAAAACATTTTATAGGTACATTAGGGAGCAAAGAAAGATGAAGGCAAGGATACTGAGGCTGAATAAAGAGGAAGGTGGCTGGGCAGAGAGCGACAGTGAAAGAGCAGGGATACTGAACAAATATTTCTGCTCAGAATTCACAATGGAAAAGCAGGGGAGACCTAATCCAGTCAATAGAAGCAGTCTGGATAGGGGTTGATATTAGTCCTTTCATAGAAGAAAGGATTCTGAAAGAACTCTTAAAACTGAAGATGGATAAAGCAATGGGGCCTTGATGGAATTCACCCCAGAATTCTATAAGAACTAAGGAAAGAACTAGTAACACCACTGACTATCCTTTTAATAAATCATGGAGGGTGGTGTGGTACCTGAGGCTGGAGAAGGGCAGATGTGATTCCCCTTACAAAATGGGAGCAAGACAGAGGCAAGAAACTACAGACCTGTCAGTTTGACCTCAGTGGTAGGGAAATGATGGAATCACTTCTGAAGGAAAGAATTGTTGAGTACCTAGAGGCCAGAGGGGCACAGGACCCAAGGCAGCATGGATTCACAGCAGGAAGGTCATGTCAAACAAATCTAATTGACTTCTTTGACTGGGTGACCAAAGTAGTAGACCAGGAGGGGCTGTGGACATGGCCTACCTAGACTTTAGCAAGGCATTTGACACAGTCCAGCACAAAAGATTAATAAATAAATTAGCCAGCCTGGGAGTGGGTCCCAGGGTGGTAGCTTGGGTAAAATACTGGCTGGACAACAGGATACAGCAGGTAATAGTAAATGGAGTCCACAGTGAAGAAAGGAGGGTTACTAGTGGGGTACCACAGGGTTCAGACTGGGCCAGTCCTTTTAATGTCTTTATAAGTGACATTGTGGAGGGACTGGAGGGAAGGTATGTCTTTGCAGACGACACAAAGATCTGCAACAGGGTTGATATGCAAGGTGGGGTGGAAAGAATGAAAAAGACTTGGCAAGGTTGGAAGAATGGACAAATGTATGGCAGCTTAGATTCAACGCAAACAAGTACAAAGTAATGCACCTGGGAAACAAAACCCAGGGTAAGAGTACACAATTAGGGTGAGATACTGACAACAACAAAATGGAATGGGACCTGAGGGTAGTCATATCAGATGACATAAAGGTGGGCCAGCAATGTGAGAAGGCAGTAAGGAGGGCTGGGGGATACTGGGATGCATAGAGAGGCATCACCAGTAGAAAACAGGAAGTAGTTGGCCCTCTGTACAGACAGTTGGTAAGACCACACCTGGAGTACTGTGTACAGTTCTGGAGACGCCATCTTCACAAAGATATAGACAGGGTGGAGGCTGTCCAGAGGAGGGCAACCAAAATGGTGCAGGGTCTGCACCAGAAGACATATGAAGAAAGACTAAAGGAGCTTAAGATGTATGCCTTGAGGAAAGGAGGGAGAGGGGACAAGATAGAAACTTTCAAATACCTCAAGGGAATCAATAAAGTCCAAGAGAGTAGCATCTTTCAAAAAGAGATGTGCAAGAACAAGGGGCACAATTTGAAGATAGACGGGGATGGCTCAGAGGTAATGTGAGGAAGTATTTCTTCACAGAGGGTTGTAGATGCATGGAACAGCCTTCCTGAGGAGGTCATAGGGTCAAAACATGTGGGGAATTCAAGAATGCATGGGACAGACATAAGGCAATTTAGTGGGGGTAGGAGGAAGTAGGCTGTTGGTTAACTAGGATCTGCAGCTTATCTGTTAGGTAGGAAATGGGCAGACTATGTGGGCCAAGCGGTCCTTATCTGCCATCAAATTCTATGTTTCTATGTTTCTATAATTGTTTATTATGGTTTGTAGAGAGCAAATGTGGTCTGTAGTTCTGGGATTAGGAAAAATCCTATTAGACTTCTGTGCAGGCTGTCTTTATTTCTGAGGATATTTATGATTCTCTGATTTAGTTTAGTTTGAGTTTATTTATTTCACCAGGAAAAGGCTACATTAAGCCTGCTCATTTACATGGAGGTCCTGGGTAGGACAGCATATAATACAAACTAGATACAGCAATATACTGTACAATAGTAAGGAAGCTATGAACATAGCACAAGAAACTATTGGAGAAGATATGCACTTCAGAACAGGTCAATGAATAGAATATAATGAAGAAGAAAAAGAATAATGGTTATGCAACTGTGTATCATGCAGTTTTTTACACCGAGGGGTGTATTATTATAAACCTCGAAGATGAAGCTCGAGAGGTTTATGAGGCATCACACTGATGTCAATATTTACAATAACAGCAGGTGCATAACTTTTATTTTTATAATTGCGGGTGCATGGTAGTGTGACTGAGCAGTGTTTGTTCAAAAAAATCCTTGTCTAACCAATATTCGTTCTTTAAAATTTTGTAACTTGTGCAGATAGCTTGTTTTATTTGTTTTGTGTTAAAGCACTGAGTACAGACTGAGGTGACGAGGACTCGTCTGAAGGCGAGATTCAGGTATGGCGGAGTGTTGCCATAGAAACACTCGAATGCGGCGAATGTCATTTTCTGAAGCCGCCCGAGTCCTCGCTCTCCCTCAGTCTGTATGGCAGCTTTAACACAAAACAAATATCTAAAACTCAGCTATCTGCTACAAGGACAGGGTTTTAAAAAGGATTTGAGTTTGTCTACATTTTCCAGAGTTTTTATGAATACTGCTCAGCCACACTGTGCTGCAAAGAACCTAAAAGTGGCAGTCGCAAGGACAGTGCAAGGTGTTGAACAATCGTAATAACTGGTTCTGCTAGTTATTACGGCATTTGAAATGTGACTCTGCCCGGTGTTAAAGGGGTCACCAGTAATTATTACATAATAATGTATATCTTATTACAAATTGTACAATCTGAATATTGTGTACCAACTGAATAGAAAGGTAGTCAATGATTTAAGTACATATTATACATATATGCATTTCAGGAGGAATATATATCTGCATGACACCACAGAATAATTTGCCCATGTTACTACTCACACAAATCCTCAGTAGTTATTTAGGTTAAGTTTATGGTCATCTTTCATAAATGGGTGTAATGAGACCCTCAGACAATATTTCAGGAAAATGTCCAGATAAAAGATTAAATTATAGTAAAATATTTTTCCTGTAACTTCATACTGCTAAATATTAGTATGCCACTTAGTATCATGTCAACCCCACATGCTTTTCCAACATTAAGTTTTCTTTATATATATTTTCCTCCTTATGTCTCCAGTCCTGACAGCAGCCCCCAGCCCTGACTTGTCTCGGGAACCTTCAGTTTAACTATCTCTTGAAACCTTATTAGACTGGTGACCTGTCCTGTTGGATCATGTGGTGCTTGTGAGGATGCTGAGTGGGCTGAGTCATTTTCCTCCTGTAGGTTTTGTCAGTTTTCCCATGGGTGTCATGTGTGCAGTGACATGCATGCACAGGTTGGCATGCATATCTGCTACATCTGCCAACACCCTGCCCCAATCAGCTGTTCCTGCCATTGCTGCCATCTGGCCTCTGACCGTGGCAATCAAGAGATGGGGCAAAGGAAGCCCATCTGCACAGATCACTGGTATGGCCTCACCCAGAGTACTGTGTCCAGATCTGGAGACCACATCTCTAGAAGGACATAGACAGAGTGGAGGTGATCCAGAGGAGGTGAGCTAAAATGGTGCAGGGTCTGCATCAGAAGCCCTATAAGGAGAAACAAGAACCTCAATATGTACACCTGGAAGAGAGCAGGAGAGGAGGGATTGATAGAAACCTTAAAATACCTTAAGGGAAAATAAGGAAACATTTTTCAGAAAAAAAGGTGTGCAAGAACAAGGGGCATGATATGAAGCTGGAAGGGGTAGATTAAGGAAAGATGTGAGGAGGTACTCTTCTCAGAAAGAGTGGTGGATTCCTGGAACATCCTTCCAGCAGAGGTGATGGGGATGAACGAGTGACTGAGTTCAAGAATGCAGGATAAGAACAAGGGAATCATAGTGGAAGGGGGAGGATGGACTGGAGATCAAGTAGGGTCTGCAGTGATACTGTGTAGGGAAAATGGACAGACTAGGTGGGCCAAGTGGTCCTCATCTGCCATCAAATTCTGTGTTTCTGTGTTTCCTGAGGGAGGAGTACTGTCAACACTCCCTCTCCCAGTCGACCCTGGTGATCCTGCTCCATTCCTGATACCTGGACACCGTTATGGTAGATGGAGTGGTGACCAGTACTTCAACCCATACACCACTGGACTGGCTCTGCTTTAAGTTTTTTATATACTGTATCAATATCTATCTATCTATCTATCTATCTATCTATCTATCTATCTATCTATCTATCTATCTATCTCTCTCTCTCTCTCTCTCTCTACCATTGGTCCATCCAGTCTGCTCTGTTTTATCTTATCCTACTCTGGGACCTAATGTCTAAATGAGTTTACTGGCCTCATCCCTCCCCTTCCCCATTCCTGCTTTCTCCCTATGTTACTATTCAGCCTTTTCTCAGCCCTAGCTGTGTTTGGAAACTATTACTGTTTCTTGCACCCACTACCTCTGCTGGTAGTCTGTTTCATGGCTCAACAGCTCACTCTTTAAAATAAAGCTTTCTCACATCCCTCCTGAATCTCACCCTGCCAGCTCCCACCATGCCCCGTGTTCTTGATTTGCCAGACCTGTTGAATATTTCCCAACAATCTACATTGTTCATGCCTTTCAGGAACTTAAGACCTCTATCTTATCTTCCCTCGCCCTTCTGGTCTTCCAGTGAGTACATGTTCAGGGCCTTAAGCCAACCCTCATAGGATCTGTCCTGCTGACCTGGATCATTTCGGTTGCCCTGTGCTGTATCGTCTCTAGCCTGTCTTTGTCTTTCTTAGGTGGGGGCTCCAGAACTGGGCACAGTATTCCAGGTGTAGCCTCACCTGTGATATATAGAAAGGCAGTGTCACCTCCTTCCTTGTTGTGTCAAACCCTGTACCTATATACCACAAAATTCAGGTTGCTTTGCTGTAGGCCTTATTGCATTGTTTAGATTGTTTTAGGAGCTCATTATGATTTCCAGGTCTCTTTCCTCAGTGGCAGTGTCCAACTTAACCTCCCATCCAGTAATCCTTCCTGGGGTTCTTGTCCCATATGTACATCACCTTGCACGTTTGGCACTGAACTGCAACTGCCAACCTTTGGACCACCTCTCTAAACTCTGCAGGCTCACTTGCAGTTCCCTTACCCCCCTCCCCACTGTCTACCCTGCACCAAAGCTTAGTGTCATCTGCAAAGAGATGCATCTTGCCTGTATTCATTCTCCTATGTTACTGATGAACATATTGAAAAGGACTGGCCCAGTACTGAATCCTGTCACATCCGACTCATGACCTCGTTCTCCCTGACTTGACCCAGTTTACCACCACCTCTGCTATCCCTCCCTTCCAGCCAGCTTCCACTCATCCAACAAGATCCTTCACTGTTCCCCGATCCTGTAACTTTTCAGCAACCTTCCATGAGGCCACGAAGTCAAACGCCTACTGAAGTCAAAGTAGAGCAAATCCCATTCTTGTCCCTTGTCCACTGCCCTAATTACCCAGTCTAAGAATAATATCAGATTGATCTAAGATCTCCTGCCTTGAACCCAAGCTGCTTACTATCCTGGAGCCAACTTCTCTTTACTGGGTCCTCTTTGACTAGTGGAGGTAAGACTAACAATCTGTAGTTTCCTGGTTGCTCTTTTGTCTCCTCCCTTGTAGAGCAGGACTACATTCACTACCTTCCAATCTTTTTGATTCACCCATGACTGTAAAGAGTTATTGAACAGCCCTGCCAGAGGTTCCAGCCAGTTCCTTTAGCATCCTCAGGTACATCCTATCTAGCCTTGGAACTTGTCTATTTTCAAGACTGCTAACCCGTTTCTGATTCTTTCTCCTGTAAGTACCACCTGCCCCATGTCTGGGATCGCTCTTGCAGTAGCCTTTATACCATTTTCAGGCAAGGGCCCTCCTTACTCAACAGTGAACACAAAGTAAAAGTAGTCATTTAGAACTGCTGCTTCTACTTATCCTCCTCTGTTACCTTGCAGTCCTCCATCAGCCTAATAATTCCAGCTTTCATCTTCCTTTTTCCCTGATGTACAGGGTATGTAAAGAAATGTTTTTCCTACTCCTTGACTGCCTCTGCAATATATAGTTCTGTGTCTGCTTTTGCATCTCTAACTGCCTTCTTACCCTTCTTCCTCCTTATCTTTCTTCCTCCTTACCTGATATTTATCCCAATCCTCATTTCTATTTCTTTTTGTATCTAATGAAGTCTCACTGTCTGCCTGACCTTCTTTGGAGAACCAGATTGGTGTCTTGAGTTGTGCCTGTTAGTCTTCGTGACTATTCTCAGGCAAGATTTAGTTGCTCTAGAATTGTCCCTAATTACTCCCCATTTCCTGATTTCAACCACTCCCTCAGCTTATCTGTGACTAGTTCCCTCATCTTGTCAAAGTCTAAAATCGAAAACCTCAGCCTTTGACGAGGGTATACTGGTACTCAGAGCCAGTTTTAACCATATGGCATTATGGTTACTGGACCCCAAGAGCTCTCCAGTCCTTGCTCCACCCAATATGTCTGAATTGGTGAGCACCATGTGGAGAATGGTGGTTTGCCTTGAGGGCTGTCTGATCACCTGCACCAGCAGGCAGACCTGCAATGTATTTAGCAGGGCCTGACTCCTGGCAAATTTAGCTGCTGGAATGTCCCAGTCTACATTTGCAGCTTGAGATCCTCACCACCACCACCTCCCCATTTGCTGCCTCCTTCTGTACATCTGCCCTAGTTCCCCATCTCCCTCGTCCCCCTGTCCCAGCAGTCTGGAGACTACCTCCATGCACAGCTTCACCCTATCTGGTTGTCAGCTGCACCAACAGCAATACTGACCCTCTGCTCTTCCTCACAGATCTTCCTCAACTGCCTCTATGTCTTCCTTGACATAAAAGGCTAGCCCACCCTTTCTGAACCCCTACCTCATCTATACTGGTGTATCCTGGCATTGCTAAGTCCCAGTCATTATTCCCAGTGGCCATGTTTCTGTAATGGCTACGTGGTCTAACATCATATCTGCCACCGTCACCTGGAGCTCACTAATTTTGCTCCCAGGATCCTGGCATTTAGGTAGACTGCCATTCAGCATGTGCCTATACCCATTCCTTTGTACTAGAACTTCTCCCTTGTCATCCCTTTAATTTCATGCCCTTGCATGTTCTGTGTGTGCCTGCCCTCTGACTACTATTCTTACTTTATCGGACCCTTTGTCTAGATGCTTACATCCCTTCTGTTTCTAGCCCTCATTTCTGGGGCAGTACTAACTAGGTTTCCCTTATGTCCCCTTCTACTGTGGTTCCCTAGTCTCAGTCTCTCTGCACTTAGTTTAAATGTCCACCAAATTAGACATTAAACTTCTTCCCCAACACACTGGCCCCTGACTTGCCAGGTGAAGGCTGTCACCCTTGGAGGCCCTCCTGTCCCAGAAGCCCCTCAATCTCCTAGAAAATTGCACCTCCTCCTAACACCATCTCTTTCAGCCACTTTATTAAACTCCTCAATCTCCCCTTCCTCACTTTTCGCTTCTCCTTTCCCCACCCCAACACTGAGGACCCTCAGAAAAGGCCTAAGAAGCTGAGTGAGCCTTCAATCTATGCCAGCCTTCGATGTTGCACTTCACCATCTCAGCTAGCTGATTCACCAGATTGTTGGTGCCAAAATGTACCAGCATTCCAAGCTTCTCTCCCAGTGTACCAGCATTTCAAGCTTCCTCCTTTTCCTCTACCATCCTCCCTATCCTGTCCATGTCTAGGATGGCTGATGCACTTGGAAGGGATCTGACCACTCCACTCTCTTTCTCTCATTTTTCACCACCTTCTGTACCTCTACTCATTGAGTCTCCTACCACTAGGATACTCCTTGCTGCCTTGCTCCTGCAATACCACTGGATGCCACCAAGTCATCCTGCTCACCCTTCCTGACTGGCTCTGAGACGCCACTGAGGAGTCCAGTACCTTCTCTTCCTCAAGTGATGCAAACTGACTCACTGTCAGGGTACAATCAGCCTGGATGACATTCTTGTGACTGTCCCTGCCACCCCTTCCTTCCCTGCTACCCCCAGCTCCCTGAGCCAGTGAACATGTGGTGGAGTAGGGGTATTGTGTGTGAATGTTCCATCTCAGCTGGTGATGCAGTCTGGATATCTCCTCCTTGTGGCTACCAGCTGTGCCAGGAGCTCTGCAAACACCCTATTTATGGGCCAGTGTCCTCTCCTCCAGAGTGTAGCCCAGGAGATGAACATACCTTGAGGAGAGATCCCACACAGGTATCCCCTGTGGCAGGGTCAGGAGGAGGATTGTCCTACCTGCCAAACTATACAGATGACCCCCCAACACACACACAGGACCTCTAGGTGATGCTGGGTCTATGGTGACCAAGGAATCATCCTGTGGCTGCTGCAGTTTTCCCATTTTCTCCCTGGCCAGACAATGTGCAGTGATGCAGCTGTATGTGTGCATAGAGGTGCACACCACTACTCACCTGCCACTGGCCACCCTCTGAGTTGCATCCTGCTGTTCTGTCACTGTGCCTCCTCATGGTGGCAGTACTGATCAGTACAGCTTGGCCTCTACTGGAGGGCCTCTGCTGTGGTGGGGCAGACAGTGTCCAGAGCCTCAACCCTTTATGCCACTGTGCTGGCATGCCTTAAAGAGATAGGAAATTATTTTACATAATTAACTGCCCTTTCATCTTCCTTTCCATGCCAGTTATGTATTCTGATATGCTTTGATGATTTATTGACAAAATATAGAATATTGTATGAGGAAGTGTGGTTTATGGAGTTGAACACTCATGGTTTGTGATGCCCCGACCCTGGGGTGACCGAGGGGTTTATATGAGCATCACACACCAACCGATGTGCATAAAATCCCATTAAAACTCACTTCATGTTTTATTTTATATTTACTGGTCATCCTCGTGGTTGTGTGGGGCATGTCGGCAAACCTGGAACTCGGTCCCGATGTTACAAGCTGGCCACAAGTAAAAGTTACTAGGTTTTATTTAAAATAGGGACAGAGATTCATGAAAGTTCTTGGGGCACTGAATATCAGGGCAGGTAAGCTGTCAGTATATGTAAGGGGAGGAGCAATTTGAAACTAGTAACACTTTTCATTTTAAAAATTGCTTTGTGAGGTATTGTAAAGCCATCGGCTTGTGCCTCACATACATTGTATAAAAAACCTAGCGCTGTGGGATGTGGCATAAGGATAGCTTCTCTGGTGGCTTTCTAAGGTGCTGCTTTGGTTTTTGTGTGCCCGTGGTTTACAGAGCTCCTTAAACCACATATGTGGCTTACAGAACTGTTGGGCACTCACTGGCAGTGATTTATAACCACTAACCAGTAAAATTTATTAATCTAGCTTTGTGTCCCTCAGATCTACATAGAGTTCCCTCTCTTCACCAGGTATTGCTCTTTATTTTCATATTTTAAGACATTTATGTCATCATCAACTCCATTCCATGCTATTCATCTGAATGTCCTGGAATGGTGTCATTGATGTCATAGAATGTTCAGACAGTATGAAAGAGATAGTAGCACTGCTGAGGAGAGAGAGATTCAGGTAGTTAATAGGCAACAAAATTAGATTATTAATTTAAAAGGTCAAAATATCAGAAACTGAGTAGACAAAGAACAACTGGAAGGTATCTAGACATGTAAAATAGTTTCCTTTCACCTTTAAGTTTTTAAGTTCCTCTTTAATTTCTTTAAAGTAATAGAGAAGTGGAGAGGAGTTTGATAATCTTAAATAGCTGCTTCAATTGCACAGAGTTTGTCTATAACTGTTATTTGTTCTGACAACAGATCTTAATTTGAATTTCCGAAAGAAGTGCTCAAAATTATGTCTCCATATTGTATCACTGCAGATTGGTAAATGCGTGTGTGATTTTGTGTTATTAAATTTGTTCCATTTATTCCAAAAGGCATTGGTATCAAATGCTTCCTCAGTCTCTGATCATTAGTTGTTTACAAAAGTTTAAATTTTTCTGTCTGGCAAGTGATTTACATTGTCATCACGTTATAAAATTGTATCAATATGTTGATGATGTTTGATGTGGGGTGTCTTTGGGATGGGACCATGGAAGAAGCTGAGAAGATTGTCATGGCTAAATGTAAGCAATATTCATCTTAAATTTACCAGTAACATAAGCAGACATATTTTAATTTCCTTGACATCACTTTAATAGTAGATGAAAATTGGTGAATCAGTACTAAAAGGATTCATAAATCCACATTTAACAGCAGTCTTCTTCAAGCAGATATTGAACTCCCCAATGCCTTGTCAACTCAATCCCTTAGTCAGTTCTAATGCATCAGGTGAAATTGCTCTCACTGTGGAGTTTGGCAACCAGGCAGATGAACCAAAAATTAAATTTATGGAGAGAGACTGTAATGGGAAATTCTTGGATAATACCTGTGAGAGAATGAGGATCCTAGATCGGAATACTCTGTTAAAACCCCAAACCAATGGAATGGGGTCAGACTCATAAGAGAACCAGTATGTTTCATTTCGAATACAATCAGGTTATGGGCAAGAGTGGAATCTTCTTAGGAAATACTGATCAATTTTACAGGGTGACCTGTCACTAGCAAATGAGATAGGACTTGTCCTAGAGTTAGCTTCAGAGGGCTCAAACCTCAGGGATAAATATGTACACAGCCAAATTAAAAGGGTACAAACTAATCAACCATTTAGAAATTGATTACCACCCAGGCCCAAAGGCTCCTGCAAATTTTGGCATTGTACAGGTAATGTATGCAGGTACTATTTGCAGTCCCTTAGGTCTGAACTTCCATTAGGCCTATGCAGTGTTGCAATAAAGAAATTTATAAACTGCAGCACAGCATTTGCTATTTATGCCCTTTGGTGTTGCTGCCCCAAGATATATAAAGGTTGAACTGTTAGAATGCTAACAGTCAGTATTCAGAAACATACAAGAAGTTTTGGAAATTGCATGAGTAACAGTCCAGTGGGCTAACATTTCCTGAATGCCATAACTCAGACAGTTTGACAAACTACACTTTACTGGTGTAGAATAGCTCAACCCTAACAAAAGGTGAGGGATAGACTGATCGAATTGTTACTGAGAGAAAACATCTGATTTTGGAAGTCTAAAGCCAAAAGGGCTTACTGATGATGGGAATCTTCTTATAGTGTTTTTAACACAGGTATGTATTCATATTCATAGCAGCATGATAACATGTCTGCCCAGATCCCATCGGTTTATCTAGCTTTATGTTTTGGTTTCTTGGAGATGATACATTATGTTTCCTTGAGTTCCACCACCACCACTATTAGATCATTACTTGTTTGAGCTTTATTTATTTTTCTCATGTTGCTGCATCAGTTGTGTTTGCAGGTCTAGCTTGTATTTGTACAATGGCATGTCTGTGCTAATAATATGTTCTAATATCTTTCTCTTCTATTTTTTCTGTTTTGTCTTTTTCCTTACTAGACCAGACTCTATGCCCCTCTAGGTATCTCCTTCTTCCTTCTTTTGCCCACACAATGCCAGACCCTACCACTTTTACATTTGTACATCCACATCTTGATGTTTTCCTGTACCCACTGTTGAGAAGCAGATTGGATGCAACTGGACCCCCATGAATCTATTGACAGCCATGTTATATTTCAGATTGATTATAGCCTGTTGAGATTTTTTTACTGGGACCTCTATATTTCTATCTGTATGCAGAATCTGTGGATATGTATCTTATATACATATACATATACCTGCTCATGGTTAATCCATGTTTTCTCTGTGCTTATAACATCTAAATTGTTTTGAAGAATTGTCATTTTCAAGGCTTCAGGGTAATATTTAGTGCAAGCCTTTATCTATTTTTCTCCTTTGTGAGAAGCCATTTGCATACCATTAATGTTATATTTTTGTATACATAGATACATAAACACTACTGGCAGATAAGGGCCTATGGCCATCCAGGCTGCCCATTTGAGCTTGTAAGTTCACTTTGTGTTTTCCTAGAAGTCTGTTGCCTCTTACCTCTGACCTCCAGAATTTCCTTATGTCTATCCATACATTCTAAATCCTGTGATTGTTTCAGCCCCTACTACTTCCTCTGGCAGGGTGTTCCACTTGTCCACCACCCATTCTGTGAAAAATTCTTCTTCGTGTTTCCTCTGAATTGCCCTCCTTCCAACTTCATCTCATGCCCTCTAGTCCTGGAACATCTTTTCACTGAAAAATAGTGTATTCATGCACTCTGTTCCTTCCTGTAAGATACTTGTATGTCTCTATCATATCCCCTCTCCTCCCTCTCCTCCAATGAGTACATATTCATGTCCTTCAACCTGTCCTCATAGGACTTGTGATACAAGCCATCTACCATCTTTGTTGCCCTCCTCTGAACCTTCTCTACCTATCTATGGCCCTTACATAGGTGAGGTCTCAGAAGTGCACACTGTACTCCACGTGGAGCCTCACTAGTGTCTTGTATAGTGGAATTATGACCTCTCTTTTTCCTGCTGGTGATGCCCCTGCTTGTGCATCCCAGCATCCTATTCTTTACCTGCTGCCTTGTCGCATTGTTTCCCTACCTTGAGGTCATCAGAGATGATAACCCCAAGATCTCTTACCTGCTTGGTGCATGCAATATCCTCACCTCCCAACTGATATGTTGTTCCAGGGTTTTGTGCCCCATATGCATTATCTTGCACTTCTTTGCATTGAATTTCAACTGCCAAATCCTGATCATTCTTCAAGTTTCTGCAGGTCCCTCCTCATTCTGTCTACACCTTCTGGCGTGTCCACTCTGTTACAGAGCTTTGTGTCATTAGCGAGCAGGGAAATTCTGTCTTCTAGGTCCTGCACAATGTCACTGATGAAGACGTTGAATAGGACCGTCCCAGCACTGATCCCTGTGGTACCCCACTGGTCACTCTTCCTCTGTGGAGTGACAGCCATTTCCCACCACCCTGTGTCCTGCCACCCAGCCAGTTACCTACCCACCACACTACTGTCCTGCCCATTCCCAAATTCCCTAGTTTGTTTAATAGCTTTGTGTGGCACAGTGTCAAAGGCCTTGCTGAGTCCAGATAGGCCATGTCCACTGCCCTCCCTGATCCACCTCGCTTGTCACCCAGTTGAAAAATTCTATGAGGTTGATCTGGCTGCAGACCTCCCTCTGGCGAAACCATGCTGCCTTGGGTCCTGTAGTCCATTATCAACCAGATGTTCCACCAATCTCTCCTTCAGTAGTGCTTCCATGATCTTCCCACTACTGAGGTGAGGCTAACTAGTCTGTAGTTCCCTGCTTCCTCTTTGTTCCCACTTTTGTATAAGGAACTACATCTGCTGTCCTCCAGTCTTTGGGTACCGCCCCTGTTTCCATTGATCAGCTAAAAGGATTGCCAGAGGCTCAGCCACAAACCTCTCTTAGTTCTTTTAGGACCCTGAGGTGCACCCATCTGGATCCATTGCTTTATCAACTCTTATTCCTTCCAGTTCCTTCAGGACCTTTCTCGTAAAGGACTTATGTCCATTTCTGCGCCATTCCAACCCCTTGTACTCCTTCAGGCCCATTACCTCATCTCCCTCAGTAAAGACTGAGCAGAAATACCTGTTCAATATGTCAGCTTTACTGTTGTCATCCTCCATGCAGCTCCCATCCTCCCCCTTCAGTCTCACTATCCCTCCCATTGCCTTTCTTTTTCACTTATGTACCTGTAAAGGTTTTGTCCCTCTACCCACTGATTTTATAATGCACTCTTCTGTCTGAGCTTTGGCTTTTCTGACCTTCCTGCCTCCTTTTCTTCTCGTGGTATTTCTCCTACCCCCTTCTACCTGCTACTTTTGTATTGCCTGAATGCAGTCTTTTGGTTTCACTTTCTTCTCCTCCTTGGAAAACCATAATGGCCCTCTTCCTTTTCCCTACTAACCTGCTTAATGCATAATTCTGTTGCTCTTGTAATCCTTGTTTAAAATATTGCCCACTTCTTCAACCAATGATTCCTGACCCATTCCCATTAATGACTCTTTCAAGCATCTCCCATTTTCCCAAAGTCTTCTCCCTAAAATCCAGGATACATGTTTTTGTGCGGTTTGCTTCTGCTCCTTCTGTGATGTCAAACCACAGTGACTAGTGGTCACTGATCCCAGGTGCTCCCCACTGTTACCCCATCACACTGTCCGCGTGTAGAGCACAAGGTCCAGTATTGCCTTCTCGAGTTGGTTCCATGACCAGTTGCTTGAGAAAGGCACCTTGAAGGGAATCCAGGATAAATCTGCTCCTGGTTGATGCTGCTGCTGCAGGAGGATCCAGTCCACGTCTGGAATATTGGAGATCTCCAACCAGCACCACCTCACCCATGTCTGCCATCCTTTGGATGGCTAGCATCAGCTCCCGATCTGCTTCTTCCTCCTGGGCTGGTGGTCTGTAGACCACCCTGTGTGGATGGCTGGCCCTATTTACCTTTCCAGCTAACCCACAATATCTCTCCCCATTTTGCTCCTCCTGGATCTCTGTGGCCTTTATGACATCTTTCACATAAAGTGCCACTCCTCCTCCTCCTCCCTTCCCTCACCTGCCATGTCCTATCTGAATATGCTGTAACCAGGTATGGCCATCTCCCAGTTGTGGTTATCATTACACCAGGTCTCTGTGATGGCCACAATGTCCAGGTTCGACTACACCATGACAGCCTCCAGATCATCCATCTTGTTGCTAAGGCTCCTGGCATTGGCACACATGGCTTTCTATGATTTGAACTCCCTGGACTGTTTAGCTGTTCTACTCCAGCCCCTCCTGGTTGTCCTTAATCCCTGGTTCTCTCCACTGTCTGCCCTTCTGTTGAATTTTGCCACCTTTCTGCCTATCCACCTCTTGGGTATTTATTTCCATCTTTTGCACACTGCTTTGTAGAGAAATCCACCTCTCGGTTCACTAGTTCCACTGCTAGCTGTGGGGTGGGCAATTGGTACCTTCCTTGCTGGTCTGCCACCCCTTGGCTAGTTTAAATGCTTGTCCATGTAGTATTTCAACTTATCATTGGGTGCTTGGATTCCCTCCAGGATGGATGCAGGCCATCAGGCTTGAAAAAGCTTCTATCCCTTTAGGTGGGTCCCCAGTCACCAATGAATCAAACCCTTCCTCACAGCACCAGTTCTTCAATCACGAGTTAAAGTTCCTGGTGCATGCACCTCTAATCTCCTATGCCTCTCACAGGTAGTACTTCCGAGAAGGTGACAGAAGTAGCTACTTGCTTGAGACCCCTCCCAATTTCCTAAACTCTTCCTGAACTTCCTTGGACTCCCCATTTGCCAGGTCATTAGTACCTAGGTGGATAATGACATCCAGCTCACCCTCCCATCTTGCCTTCCCAGCGATCCCCAGGATCTTCCTCCCATCCCTCCATGCCGTGGCACCTGGTAGGCACCTCACCTCCTGTCCTCCCTCCCGTGTTCCCAGCTGGATCCCTCTTATGATAGAGTCCCCACCAAGATTTGCTTCCTCCTCCTCTGGGGTCTACTGCTCTCCCACTGAGGTCACCTCTTTGATTGACCTCCACATCCTATCCCTTCCACTTCTCTGGGTACCTCTGTTTGGTTGTCCCTGTTTGCCAGTGTGGCATATGAGTTCTGGAGTGGAATAGGGTCTGGGATGTGCCTCTGCCTGATGGCCCTAACCCTCCCTGGGCCCACCATCATCCATGTGCTCCTCATTCTTGGCATTCTTTGAGGCAGTAGCATTGGACTGGGTGGTCTCTGGAAAGAGGTGAAGGTACTCCTGACCCAGTTTACTTCCACTCCGAGTCTGTGACCTCATCCCACAGTCCAGAGATGCCTACAGATAGGGCAGCACTGCAGCGTCAGAAGGTCTGCTTGAATACTTTGCATCGTATATGTAACATTAATTCAGTCTGTTTCTTCTGAATTATAGTATTATGGGTTCTACATCCCTCATCGCTTGTTGGAGACAATTCCTCATACTGTACAGTGAATGCTATTTGCATCATTTCATTTGCATAAAGTTCAGGAAATAAGGTAACTAAGTAGGCAGCTTAATTTTCTTACTGTTATAAATTAGGGTGGTCAGGCTCCAGTAGCTGGCCGCGGGGTCATAATGCACATAGATGAAACTGCGCACATCACTACCACGCACCAACAAACAAGCATGCAGCAACACCCGAAAGTCTTCTTTGTTTTGTGGGGGTTTTGCCTTTGCACCCCAGAGTATTATAATCAACTCCAAGGGGTATGGGCACAGAGGCAAGAAAAAAATTAAAAGTAAAAGATTACCTAGCAGGAATCAAACCACAATTCTCCCAACCCATGCACTGCAGGGTCAGGTGCTCTAGCCATTCCACCATGGGAGTGGCTCAACTGAGCATCTGACCAGTGGTGGCTACATCCACTTCCTCCTCTGTGGTGAGTGACAGGGAGTAGTGATACTTTCACATCATTGATATTCCCCTGTCACTCTAATCCCTTACATGCTACTCATAATGCAGTCTTGATGTGCGTGAGTTAATCTCATGTGATTATGACCTAGTACCCCAGTAGCCCACCCTCTGATAAAACTCTATATGGGCAAAGAACCAGGGCACCTGGCCTGTAGTGAATGGCACCAGTTCCTGTTTGTTCACTTTGGCCTATGATGTAATTTCATTACATTTGTTTAAATGAATGATTTTTTCCTCTAATTTACTGACTGAGAGTGAAGTAAATGAACTTAGCATTGCTGATGTGCAGTGGCTTTGTTGACTTTATTGATACCTGCTTTGGGGTTCACTAATCCCTATCACTGCACCCACATTTAGGACTGCCTGGCACAAGCTCAGGTTTACTGTCTGTATCCATTTGCACTTGTTTCACACACTGAATATCTGTGTTTTTATTCTGCTGAGATTTTCCTTAGTGCTCCAAATTGGGATTGACAGGAGATGTAATGTTCTTTTAAATGTACTCTGGTGTGCGCAATGTGAGGTTATTACAGTACATGGTGAACTGTTATAGGATTTGTTAATTTAATAAACCTATGCACATGAAAACAACTCCAAACAAATCATTTTGGAAGGGAAAAAATCAAACTCACGTTAACGTGACATTCCCCTGCTCTGGGATCGAACTTCTGATTCTCCCATTACTAGATTAAGCTTTATAATGAAGGTCTCTTGTACTTCAACTTCACCATGAGGATAAATCATCAGTTCAAGTGTTCTGATCCTCCTTCACCATCTTGGAACTGAAATGATCCATTTACAGGGTTGCGATATCTGGGTTTGGGAAGGCAAAATTGTTCTTGAATTGGGGCCAAGAATGTTCCATGAAATCTGCGAGGATAGAGACAAATCCAATGTCAATCAATTATCAATTAAATGGACCATTAAGCTACTAGGACTGCTTAAGGGACACAGAGGAGGACTGGCATGGTATAGGACTGGAATAATTAAGTCAAATGATTTGAGCATAATGGTGTATTCAGGTAGAGGTATGTGAAATACTTGTGCATCATGATTGTAACTTTGGCTTACTCTCACTGCCCCTGCTACAAGGACTACCACCCCCTTTTGTGGTGACAGAAAGACACTGGAAGACTCTTGATTAGGGTTCCACCCTAGAGGTGTCATCAGGATAAGGTATCTTTAGACCAAAGGTAGTAACTTAGGAAAAAGGTCCAAAACAGTGAACACATGAACAGACAAGCACTTACTTCTCAAAGGAGAGAAGAGACGCAGCTTGAAAAGGGGTTCCAGTGTTCCCAAAGGAATGTCAGAATTGTAATGAATTGAATGTAGGCCACTGTCCAGCTACAGCTCTTGGCAGAAATAAGAATATGAAATTATGAGCTTTGGCACTGAAAAGAGGAAAATCCCTTGTGGAGGAAATCTCTGGGGAACTAAGCCTTAGTTGCCATCCATCTTGGCTTGGGCAATTATTAATGATGCCTTGAACACTAATGAATTTGGAAACAAATTCAAGGAAAGAGTGCAAATGAGAAGGTTCTCTCTCAATCCTATAGTGGGATAATGCTGTTAGGTGCTGCTAAGTCAATCTGCATAGCCAAAGAGCCCCTCCACCTCAAAGAGGCCCCACCCTTAAGGTGTGAGCATGAGGAGAGAAATGACAGCTGGATTGTTTTTGCTCAACCTTGGCCTGAAGAAGGCCTACCCTATGATTGATAATACTAGAACTAAGGAGGATGTAGAACAAGGCCAGGCAGGCCATAGGCAGACACAGCAAAGATTGCTTCAAAAAGTACCACTGAGTTGATCTGCACAGCTAAAGAGGCCCTCGTGGCAAGAGCCCTCACCTCACTCCTGTGCTGGTGAGTCAGCCTTCTTCACTGCCTTCCTCTCTGAACTTGCTCCCTCCTTTCTCTCCATCTATCCCCACCCTGTCTCCTTTAGGCTCCAGCTAAGCCTGCTTCCTGCTCCCACCCATCCTTCTCCCTGAGCCTTCCGTAGGAGCCCCTACCATCCCTGTTTGTTGGGCCTCCTCCTGGGTTTTATGTCAACGATATCAGACTCCTTTCTTTCTCTTATGCATCTGTTTACTTTTAGCTCCATTTACTTTTATGTGCACTTGTACTATGTTTAAACTTTACTCTGTGTAGTCTTTATTTTGTACCGATCATTAATACTGTGTGTTTTAATTATTGTATTTCCTGTTCCTTTTCTCTATGTCACACCTGAAAATGAGCCTTGGCTCAGTGTGCCACCCAAGTTACTAATTTTCCAGTAGCTAAATAAAAGACCCCAACCTTATGATGCAGACTTCAGGAGCAGAGCTGGCATATCAGCCTCCTGGATTGTTTAGCCCAGCAGGCTTTTTAGTTTCATAGAGATACAGTTAACACAGGAAATGTAACACAGGGGTGAATCCATGCTGGCTGATGTGTAAGGAGGATGGAGACATGCTAGATTAAATAGAGAATGTCAAGGTATGTGCTAGGAGAATGATGAAGAGGAAAATAACTTGAGTAGGTACCATACCATGAGCTATAATGAGGGTGAATGCCAGGTAGGCAGTACAAAATATGGTAGGAAAGCATGAGCCCAGGAGATAGGATGATAAGTAGGGCCTAAAAGAACAATGATGGATGGCCAAAGCATGATGAGAGGGCAGGGAACAGCACAGAAGAGGAGACAGAACACAGGACAGGTAGCAGACAGGGACCAAGTAACCAGGCAGTGGTACCAGTGGGCAACAGAGACAAAGCAGCAGCAGGAGAGGTGGGCAGCACAGGGTAAGTAGGGCCCAAGGAAGGCCCACAACCATACCGACAGCCGTAAATGGAGCAGCATGAGACAGAGCCATTCAAGACAATGGTAGAGGCAAGAGCTGTAGAAGGCAAGAGCAAAGAGCACATAAGCAACAAAGACCCCCACTGAGGAATACAACATTAAGAGGTGCAGCAAGGGTAGATAGGGACAGGCAGGTGAGCAGGGAAGGACCGACTCACAACAAGGTGGAGGTGAAGAGCACCACAGGGTGCGACAAGACCACAGTGGAAACCAGAGGGCCAGAGGAGTGATGCATGATGGCCAAGAAGGCACCAGGAGACCCTACATGCAGAAAAAAATGTCAGGAAGGGAAACAAAACAACCATAATAAAGAGAGAATGTAAATAAGGCAAACACAATGACCAAAAGGGAAGGGAAAAGGACAGAGAACATGTGGCAGCCAGGCAGAAAACAAATGAGCATCTGATGGATACTTGTGCATGCGCAGTTCATGTATTGCTTGGTGGTGGGCATGGCAGAGTCACCCACTACTCCACTGACTCAAGGACAAAGCCCTTCAATTTTTTTTATTATAAATCAATATTAAATAGGGGTCCATCACAATTCCCAATATCAATAAACTGAGCCTTGGGATCAGCATATCCCTGATAAACACCCTGCTGCAACTGAGAGATCTAAGTTAGTTTGTTTAAAAGTTGCAAGTCTTTTGCAACTCCAGTCTTGCTGCCTGTTCAGAAAAGCTGATTTCACTGAAGAGCTACTACTAATGATGTTAGCTGACACTGGTTGATGCAGTGCATACATTCCCAGAATGTGCAGATTTATGGTACCGTGGTGAGTGACATGGTTTTTGAATACGGAGGGGAACATATCTTTGGAATGCTAAGTTTGTGTCTGAATTCAGAATACTGAAAGGATGAGATTTCATAAGGTGGCTGGGTTGCAAACTTCTCATTGTACCACAGTAACTACAGTACATCACACAAAATGAAAGCATGCGACAGCTCCTGCTCACTCTGTCTGTCTCCTGCAATTCTGTCTTCATGATCCCCCAAGTAAATAATTAACTGTTGTCTTGTTAACGTAATAAAAAAATAATCTCAAATCACATCCAGCTGCTCACAACCCACCCAGTGCCCAGGGTTGTACTTGTTACGTAGTTAGAGGCTGTACAGTAAGTTAAATTTCAATCCTGCAAGAGTTGCCTGCTGAGCAGTGAGACTGACACATTAAGCACCTCAGTCTGAATGTGCATTATTCAAATGAAAGTACTTATTGTGACAGGAAGGTCCTCAAGGGTGCAACTCTTGTTCAATCGAAATTTAACTTACAGCCTCTGAAAAATGAACAGGGTACAATTCTGGCACTGAGTGGTAGCGCTGTGAGCAGCTGGGTATGGGATGAGTTTATTTTTATTTTGCAGTGACAAGAAAATGACTACTTATTTACTTTGGGGGTGTAGACTCACTGTCAAACTAAACTCTGGCACGTCACTGCAGATCATTGCATGTTTTGAAATAACCAGATACTAAACAAAAAATGTATGTGTAATCATACCGCTTTCCATCTTGGGGCTGTAATGACCTCCTGGGACCTGATCGCTTCTAGGTAAACATTCACTGTCTAGGTCAGCGTGATGTTATAACAATCTTTTCAATGGAAACACAGCTTTGCTGTGTATGCTTGCCCATACATTATTCTCTGTGTTATTAAAGAGCTGGTGACACAATCAGGTGAACTTTAACAAAACATAATATTTAGACACAGTCCATCTTGTATTTCGATTAGTTCTGTATTTCTCCTCCTTATTGTTTATTACTGAGGTAATTTGTATGAAAACAGATTTCTGCTCCTGAAGAGTAATTCTATTCCTGCTGCTTTCTCCTACCTGAAGTCATAGAGCACTGTTTGAACCCTCACAGTTACTCCCATGGCAACAGACTGTGATGTCACAACAGAGGATTATGACTTAGAGTAGGGAGTAAGCTATAAAGGCAGATGAACTCAAGAAAACTCTAATGGACAGCGATCATATATTCATACACATTTCCTTAGTAATAAATTATGGGGAGGAGAAATATATAAAATATAAATGGAATGCAAGCAGAATTGCACCTAATTATTATGTTTTTAAGTTTTCTTGAGGCATCAGTAGCTCTTAAGGGCAGTGTATAAAAGCCTCCTGCCAAATGTGACTGACGCTGGTATAGCTGTAGAAGAATGTTACACCAATGCCCCACCTCTTTTGCTTAGGGGCCCCAAGTGTGCTCAGGGAGAAGTTCTGGTTTAGAAATGCGGAACATAAGAAAAGTCTTGATGGTACAATAGAGACTCTGCTGATCTGAGCTAGTAAGGTTGGTTCTTTGGTTTAGTGACAGAGCTCTTGTTTTGGAAGCTGACAGCAGAGTTCTTGTTTTGGAGCCTAAAAGGACAGTTTGATCCCCAGCACATAAAATTATCAAAATGGGCGTGGGGAGACAGAACTCAGAGGGACCTAGAAAGGCTTGAGAGGTGGTTAAAGGCTGGCAGCTGACAGTGACAACACCAAGAAGTGCAAGGTAATGCACGAAGGAATAAGAACCAATGCATGTAGTACTGCATGGGAGGGGTTAAGCTGTCCACTCCAGCAGAGGAGTGGGATCTGAGAGTCCTCAACAGTGAGTCACTCAAGCAAACCAAACACTGCAATCAATCACTCACTCACTCGCTCGCCACTCACTCACCACTCACTCAATCTTATTTGTATACTGGAAAGGTATGTGAGCAAAAACACCCATTTTCACAAATGTCCAGTGTCGGAAGTAAACAAAAATCATAACAAAGACAATAGAGAATATATTACAGAGGACAGAGAGTGTACATAGTGTGAACATCATTTAAACAGTTATAAGATTTAATAATAATAATAATAATAATTTTATTTATATACTGATTACCAAGGCCAGACATAAATAACAAATCAGAACAATAAAAGAAAGAATCATTAAAACATACAATTAAAACAAAACAGTCATAACAGTCAGTGTTCTAAAAATGCAGTTTCTCATAAAAAGTCTTCAGACCTCTTTAAAGCCCTCCACAGAAGTGCACTCCTGCAACCGACAGGGTAGAGAGTTCCAAAGGGTGGAGCTACATACGCAAATGCCCGAGCACCCAAAGATTTCAAATTTACCCTTGAACCTCTAGCAACCCTCGTCAGCGAGACGGAGTGATTGATTCGGTAATAAGGAATCAGAAGTTCTTTCAGATAGCCTGGCCCATATTGTGTAGAGCTTTGAAAGTCAGCAAACCCGACTTTAAAGGTGATCCGTCCACGAATTGGCAGCTAGTGCAGTTCGCGCAGCAGCGAGTAATGTGACAAGATCTGCTGAACCTCGCAAAAGCTGGGCTGCAGCTTCTGCACTAGCTGCAGGCGACGGATTTCAAACTCAGAAAGCCCTAGGTATTTACAGTGGCATATGATCCTATTTACAGTGCTGAAAGAATCAGATGAAGCTAACGGATATAAACTTTGGACATACTAAACACAGGTGTATCACAATAAGAATTGGTACAAAAAAAAGCCAACCAGACAGCAAAAGGAGAAGTCAAAAATAGTGTAGTAAAATGGGGTGATACATTGGCAGGAAGGCAAACAGACACTAAGGCTGGGCAGATGGAAGGCGACTGAGGAAAAAATAGAGTTAACAGGAGAGATTGGGGTCATTTGAAACTGCGTTGTTTAGTTTGAGAGAGTAAAGGGAGAGCAGAAAGAGGACAGGACAGGAATAGAGCCATCTGTTTATGTGCTTTGGGGGAGGGAGAAAGTGCAGGAATTGGGGATGGAAGTGGACAACTGGATATTAATGAGTAGGCAGGGGCAATGGCAGGTGGAAGACTTGAGGAGGTACTCTTTAAGGGCGGTGTTAAAGAGTACAATGGTTTACAGGCCTTGATTGTATGAGGCAGATTGTTGTACCTCTTCATGCCCTGTATGAGATCGAGTTCTGTGCCTAGTTGGCCCTGTAAAAGGGGTGTCAAAGACAAGACTGGCAGAACCCCTGGTAGCCCATTAAGGAGCTGTGAACAGGAATAGGGAGTTGATGCTAGGAGGGAGAGTATCGAGGATATCTCATCTAGGAAGGAGAGCATCTTGAACTGGAATCTCCTCTCTAGAGTGGGCCAAACCGAATATGGAGTAGAGAGTGCAGTGATGTGTATGCCAGGGGAGACCAGTGACGAAAAGTGCTATGCTGTTGTAGGTGGCTCTGAGTTTAGTGTAGAAGATGAAAGAGGTGGGAGGAGGACGATGATGGAGCCATAGTCGATAACAGGCAGGAGTAGAGAGCTAGGTAGGTGAGATCTGGATGTGGGGATCAGGAACGTTCTAATCCTGTATTGGAGACCAAGCCTGACATGGCCTTCTTAATGAGGTTGCTAATGTGGAGGTTGTAGATGAGGTGAGGTTGAGGTGGAGACCCAGGTATTTGAATTCTGATACTTGTTCGATGAGGTTAGCAGTGTTGTCAGAGAGTTTAAGGCCAGAAACCAGGGCTTTCCTGGGGCCTGAGAAGATCATGAACTTGGTCTTCTTGGAATTGAGGACCAAGCCTTTACTGGAGAACAAGGAATGCAGCCTCCAAAAGTCAGACTGCAGATTGTGGAGCAGTGTTTTTTTTTTTGTCACTGCAGTACAGAGTTGCATTGTCTGCATAGAGAACAAGTTGAGTGGAATGGCATATGGAGGGGAGGTTGTTAATGAAGAGAGAGAGAAGAAAAAGCGGCCTAGATTGATCCTCTGGGGAACTCCGTGTTTTACTGGGCATTCAGCAGAGGTGGCCTTCAACTGAGGTCTTGTATGGCAAGGCATCTGGGATGCTGGAGTGTATAGCGTGAGGTTTTGACAGTAGGAGGGTGGACGTGATACTGACGCTGTACAGATCACTGGTGAGACCCCACATGGAGTATGGTGCCCAGTTTGGAGTCCTCACTAGAGAAAGGACATAAATAGGCTGGAATCAGTGCAGCAGAGGGTCACAAAAATGATTTAGGGCCAGCAAAGCAGATGCAATAAGGAAAGGCTGAAAGCCCTGAATATGCACTCACTGAAGGCCAGATGAGAGAGGGAAACATGACAGAGACTTATAAGTTCCTAAGGGGTATAAATCAGTTAAATTGGAAGGACTGTTTGTTAAGAGATAGAGATGCACTCTCAAGAGGGCAGAACAGAAGACTGGTGGGAGGTAAATTCAGGAAGGACGTGAAGAAGTCCTTGTTCACTGAAAAGATGGTGTGAGCCTTGAAACAGATTGTAGTGGAGGTTATGGGCGAGGACCATATATGGGTTCAAGCATGGGTGGGCCAAGGCCAAGGGACTAAGAGTCCCACTTGGGGAACAAGGGAGAAGGAGGATGCAGAAAGGGAGCAGAAAGTGAATGATCCACTATGGCACTAGGTTGAGTGGTAAGGCAGTAATAAATATAGGCAGATTAAACGAGATGTTGGTCTTCTTCTACCACCAGAACCTATGTTTCTATGTGCTCTGTGGTCTGTTAGAGATGTGAGATGACGTACTGCCACATGTGACTTGCCTGAGGTAGTCTTGCATTACTTTACAATGGGTGCCACCTGCCACATGTTACTGACCTCTGGGTTATATGAATATATGAATTCGCTAGCAGAAGAAGGCCATAAGGTCTATTAAGTCTGCCCAAGGTACAGCCCTAGTACTTGTGATTACAGTGGGCCCTGCCTGGTCCCTTCCTTTGAATCTTAACCTTCCCTTCACTTAGCTTAGCCCTCTTCCCAAGTTCACCTAGCTTAACCTTCTCCTCAAGTTCATCGACCTCTGCTTTGTGCTCCCCATATTGTTGTTTTGTTGCTGTTTAATGCTCTTTGTTTATTTTGAATTTTACTGTATAGTAATTAACTGTATGGCAATTATGTTCTTAGCATTTTCTTGTAATTTGTATAATTTGTTATACTTATTTCCATATATTGTATTATTTTTGTACACTGTACTTTGATCTATCTGTTCGGTTCTGTTCTCTTCTCCTTCCCACAAGATGCATCTAGAAATGAACTGATAGCAGCTCAATATGTCTTTCCTGATAAAACTTTGAAATAACCTTGTCCCACCCACTCTTGAATCCACCAGCTGTCTTCTAATTGACAACCTCTGCCAGAAGTTCATTCCACCCCCCACCACCCACATCATAAAGAAGTGTTTCCTGACTTTCTTCTTGAACCCCTCCCCAACAAATTATAACTATGCTCCCCTGTGTTCATGTTTCACTTATGTTTAAGAGATTCCTATATCCACCCTGTTAGTATCACTGAGTTACCTGAAGGTTTCTTTCATGTCCCCTGCCCCTCTTCCAGTGAGTACATATTAAGATTTCTGAGCCTGTCCTCATATGGACAATCCTGCTGGCCCTGAATCATATTCATAGTCATTATCTGCACTGGCTCAAGCTGCATAATGCCCTCCCTCAGGTAGGATTTCAGTACTGTACACAGTACTCCAAGTGTATTCCTACCTGAGATCTGTCGAACATACAAACATATGAAAATTGCCAGCAGATAAAGACCTAGCGGTCTATCAAATCTGCTTGAATGTCAGCTAGCACCCCTTATTCTGCAGCTGCCCTGCCTCCTACCCTTCCCTCCTTGACCCTCACCCTTGCCTTGTCCCAGCCCCTTTGAAGCAGTTCACTGTTGTATTCGATACCACTTCTGCTGGTAACGCATTCCACCCAGCTACCACCCTCTCCATAAAAAGTGTCTCCTCATCTCCTCCTGAACCTTTCTCCCTCCAGTCTCATATCATGGCCCCAGGTGTCCCTCCCTTCCTTACTTTGAACAGCCCCTTCATACCTGTCCTGTTTATTCCTTTCATACAGTGGCGTGAAAAGTATTTGCCCCCTCCTGATTTTCCCTATTATTGCATATTTGTCACACTGGATGTTTTCAGGTCTTTAGACAAAATGTAATATTAGATAAAGGAACCTAGTGAACAAATAACATTTTTTTTTTTTACTTATTTCATTTATTTAATGAAAAAGTTAACCAACACCAACTGGCACTGTGGAAAAGTAATTGCCCCCTAATTAAATCAACCCAATTAAAGGGATAATTAGAGTCAGCTGATTGAACACAGCCAGGCTTGATTACAGCCAGCCCTGCTCAATATAAACCTCACTTATTTTGAACCTTACCATCAGAGTCACGTTGCCAGCACAAAGATTCAACAAGCACATTATGCCACGATCAAAGGAAGTTCCTGAAAAGATCAGAAAAAAGTTGTTGCTATCTATCAGTCTGGAAAGGGTTACAAAGCTATTTCTAAGGCTCTGGGACTCCATCGAACCACAGTGAGAGACATAATCTCAAATGGAGAACATGTGGAACAGTAGTGAATCTTCCCAGGGTGGGCGGCCTGCCAAAATTACTCCAAGGGCGCAGCGTAAAATCATCCAGGAAGTCTCAAAGGATCCTAAAACAACATCCAAAGAACTGCAGGCTTCTATTGCCTCCAGCTAAGGTCAGTGTTCATGACTCCACAATCAGAAAGAGACTTGGCAAAATGGGCTTCATGGGAAAGCAAGGTGGAAACCACTGCTAACCAAGAAGAACATAAATGCTCATCTCTCATTTGCCAAGAAAGCACCTGGATGATCCACAAGCCTTTTGGGAAAATGTTCTATGGACAGATGAGTCCAAGTGGACGTTTTGGACGACATGGATCCCATAATGTCTGGCGTAAAGCATACACAGCATTCCACAGTAAGAACATCATACCAACAGTCAAACATGGTGGTGGTAGTGTGATGGTGTGGGGCTGCTTTGCTGTCTCAGGACCTGGACGACTTGCCATAATTGTAGGAACCATGAATTCTGCTCTGTACCAGAAAATTCTTAAGGAGAATGTCCAGTCATCTGTCCGTCAGCTGAAGCTGAAGCGTAGTTGGGTCATGCAGCAAGACAATGATCCAAAACACAAAAGCAAGTCTACATCAGAATGGCTGAAAAGAAGTAAAATTAAAGTTTTGGGTGGCCTAGTCTAAGTCCAGACCTAAACCCAATAGAGATGCTGTGGCAGGACCTGAAACAAGCAGTTCATGCTCAAAAACCTACCAATGTTACTGAATTAAAGCAGTTCTGCGAGGAAAAGTGGGCTACAATTCCTCCACAGTGATGTGAAAGACTGATATTGAATTATAGGAAGCGTTTGGTTGCAGTCATTGCAGCTAAAAGTGGCGTAACCAGTTATTAAGTGTAAGGGGCAATTACTTTTCACACAGTGCCAGTTGGTGTTGGTTAACTTTTTCATTAAATAAATGAAATGAGTAAAAAAAAAACAAGTGTTATTTGTTCACTCAGGTTCCTTTATCTAATATAACATTTTGTCTAAAGACCTGAAAACATCCAGTGTGCCAAATATGCAATAACAGAGAAAATCAGGAAGGGGCAAATACTTTTCACGCCACTGTACACTTGAAGGTTTCAGTCATATCCCCCGTCCCTTCTCTCCTCCAGCGAGCACATGTTCAAATCCCTCAGCCTCCTCTCGTATGGTCAGTCTCCCAGTCCCTTGATCATCTTTGTTGCCCTCGCTGTACCCCTCCAGTAACTCAATGTGCCTCTTCAGATATGGGTGCCAGCACTGCATGCAGTATTCCAGGTGCGCTCTAACTAATGATCTATACAGTGGCAAAATCACCTCCCTCCTTGAGGATATACCCTTGCAATGCAACCCTGCATTTTGTTGCCTTTTGCAGCTGCCTTTCATACATTGTGCTGAGTTGTTCATTGACCCCATAATGAGCACCCTAGATCCTTCTCCTCCTCCTCTGTCATGGCTAGCTGCATTCCCCCAGCTGGTAAATCCTACTTGGGTTTTTGCCCCAAAATGCAGCACCTTGCACTTTTGGGCATTGACTCCTAGTTGCCAGGTGTCCAAACAGGTTTCCAGCTTTGCCAGATCATCCTGCAACCCCTGCCATCCCCGCAGGTCATCCACCACCGCTCCCATCTTGGTGTCATCAGCAAACAGACTGGTCTTGCTCTTGATGCCCAATGATATTTCTGCAATGAATATCCCAAACAACACTGGTCCCAACACCGAGCCCTGTGGAACACTGCTCATCACTACCCTTGGGGATGAGAGCTCCCTACCCATCTCACCAGCTTTGCACCCCTTGCCTTCCAACTTACGTCCCAGCCTCCCATGCGGCACGAGTTGAATGCCTTACTGAAGTCCAGGTAAAGGACATTCACTGCATGGCCCCATCCAAGTGCCTAGTTACCCAGTCACAGAACTCCACCAGGTTGGTTTGGCAAGATCTGCCACTTATAAAACCATGCTGTCTGCTGTCCTGTAGCCCTTTGGCCTCCAGGAGGCCACCAGCCTTTCCTTCAGGATAGTCTCCATCAGCTACCCACAATGGATGTGAGGCTCACGGTCTATAGTTCCCAGTTCATCCCTGGGGCTGCTCTTGTGGAGGGGCACCACATGAGCCATCCTCAATCCTGAGGTTCACACCTTGAGTATAGTGTGGCATTGAATAGGTCTGCCAAAGTTCCCACCAGGACCTCTGCCAGCTCCTTCAGTACTCTGGGGTGGATGCCATATGGGCCTGGTGCCTTGTCCACCCTCAGTGCCCTCAAACCCTCCAGAACTCTGCCCTTTGTGATTTCCCATCCATCACCCCCCCCTCTGTTTCTGCCCTCCCTCCCCTTGGGTATCACCCCCTTCTCCTTAGTAAAAACAAGGAGAAGTAATGGTTTCACGCTTCTGCCTTATCACCCCTGCTTCTACCCACCCGCCTTGCTAATCCTTACTATATGGTCCTTACAGCTCCTTTTCTCCCTGATGTACCTGAAGAAGTACTTCTCCCCTTCTTAATGCCCTGCACCAGCCTGAGCTCCATAGATGCCTTGGCTGCCCTTACTGCCCTGTCTCCTCCTTCAATTCCTTCAGGTACTCCTCCCTGTCCTCCTCCTCCTGTTGTTTTGTACGCCCTAAAGGTAGCTCTTTTCCTCCTTACCTTTTCCATGACCTCCTTGCTCACCCAGCTAGGTTTCTTTGCCATAGCCTTCTTGCTCTTGGCCTTGCTGCAGGTTCTGGTTGCCTCCACCATCTCCAGCTTTATGAACTCCCACCTCTGGTTAGTGTCCATACTAGGTTAAATTCTGGCCAGGTACTCTTTTACCACTTCCCCATCCTCTTGAAGTCAACCCTCCTGAAGTCCAGCACTCTTGTGCGGATTCCACTCCTTCCTTACCCATATCCAACGTGAACCATACTGAGTGGTGGTCACTCCCACTAGTGGTTCTTCCACCCTCAGTTCCCTAACAAACTCCCCATTTGCCAGCACGAGGTCAAGGGTATTCCCTAACCTGGTTGGTTTGCTGACTCATCGGCATCAGGAAGCTGTCCCAGAAGGCATCCAGCAGTACCTGCTCCTTCTATTCCTGGTTGTTTGGGTACCCAATCCACTCTTGGCATGTTGGAAGTCTCCCACGATCACCACACTACCCTTCTCGCAGGTCCTCCTGATCTGTCCCACTAGTTCTCTGTCTAACTCCTCTGTCTGAGATGGTGGCCTGTACACCAGTCCCATCCTGAGAGTCCTGTTCTTGGAATCCTGGATTAGCATCCATAGTGACTCAATACTACCTCCTCCCTTCCTCCCATACACACTTCAGTTCTTCCTCACATATAGTGCCACCCTCTTCTCTCCCAATCACTCTATCCCTATGAAATATTCTGTACCCTGTTATTGACAGGTCCCAGTCATTGTACTGGATGGCCCATGTTTCGTTGATGGCCACCATGTTCACCTCCCCTCTGCCATGAGAGTCTGTAGCTCTGCAGTTTCTTCACAGGGTTCCTAGCATTCAGAGTGACCACCTTCTACCGCTTCCCCATCTCCTCCCCCTTCCTGCCCTCCTTTATTAGCATCACCACTAGTACTTGCCCTTTGTCCTTTGTCACTATTATGGGGTGTAAGCTCATATGGCTATAATGTGCAGCAGCAGGATTACCTCCTTCCGCCTGCTTGTAACCCCTAGCTATGCACCGCTGCATCCTGTTAGTCTTGGCTGCTGCCTTTTGCACTGTGGGGACTGCTTTAGGTTGCTGGTAATAGATATCCCAAGATCCTTTTCCTCTTCAGATTTCATGACCTTTACCCCACCAATCCAATTCAGCTCTTGGGTTCTTGCAGTCAATACATAACTTTACACTTCTTTACATTGAACTCCAATTGCCAAATACCAGACCACCTCTCTAACTTTGAGAGATCTTCCCTTAGGTCACTGACCCTCTCCTCCCTATTCACCCTCCCACACAGCTTGGAATCATCTGCAAAGAGGCAAATCTTGCCTCTGATGCCCTCACCTATGTCATTTATGAACACATTAAACAACATCAGTTTGATCACTGCCCCTGCAGGACCCTGCTTGCAACTTTCCTCATTCCTGAGAGTCCTCCCACTACCATCCTTAATGAATACAGGTTCTGGAGGTGATCTCGTAGTTGCGACCAACATATTGCAAACTGGATCCAGGCCCAATCCAGCTACTAGTGGGCTGTGTCAGGCAGCTGGGCCGGTGTTCGTTGAGATTATTCGGTGTTCCTTATCAGAGGATCTTCCCATCTGCATTGAAAAATGCATTGGTGAAGCTAGACCCAGATATCTTGGTGAATTGTTGACCTGTCTCTAAACTGCCTTTTTTAGACAAAGTTATTGAGGAGGTGACTGCATTGTAACGAGGAACACCTCACAACCTTTGACACCTATGAGCCTCTACAGTCTGGGTTTAGGTGAAAGCACAGCACAGAGACTGCATTGGTCAGGGCACATAATGATCTGCTCAGGGCCAGGGATAGAGAGAGTGGTCAGTTCTTGTCCTCCTTGATGTCTTCTCGTTATTTGATACTGTGGACCATGGGCTTTTATTAGACCAACTAAGGGTGCATAGGACTCACTGGCAAAGTCTTCTGCTGGTTTGAGTCCTTCCTCATGGGCAGGACACAGAGGGTAGTGATGGGAAGCTTTCCTTGCTCTCAATGGACCTGCACTGTGGCGTACCTCAGGGGTTAGTCTTTTTCCCATGTTGTTTGTGCTGTACATGCTACCCTTAGGTAGGATCATTAGAAAGTATGGAGTTGGGTTTCATTGCTATGCAGATGATACTGTGCTCCATCTGTCTTTTGCACCAGAGATAAAGGGCATGGTGGATGTGCTTAATCAGTGCTTGGCTGAGACAGCTGGGTGGGTGGGGAACAGTACTATAAAGTTGGATTGCTAACTTATAAGGCCCTACACAGGCTGGCCCCTGGTTACCTGCATGATCTCTTGTATCCTTACGAGTCTGTACACCCCTCCGATCCACCAGGAAGGTCTCTAGTTGTTTTCAAGGCTAGGCTTTTTTTTTATATTTGTTGTACTTCCTAAGCCATGCAATGGGATACAGCTCTGGCAGTGCCACAGTTTAGTGCTTGACTAACTTGGCATGGTAGGCGGCATCCTGCATTGCCCAAGTTTTCTTGTTTCTCCCAGGAGGCGGGATGTGCAATGACATCAGGCATGTATGCGATGTCTGCCCTGCTTCCAGCAACTGGGTGTGCTGGCTATTGGATCCTGGCCTCCACCAGGGGTCGGGTGACCACGGGACTTCCCACCCTCCCCCAGAGGAGAGCAGTCCTTGGAATGCTGAATCCTCCTCTCACCAGCTGTCTGTCTGTCACCCAAGCTCACTTCTGAACCTGGGTCACCTGCATTGTGAGCAGTAGTGCTACTGCTGCAGCAAGGCCTAAGGAGCTAGGCTTAAAATCTCGGTGGACTACTCCTTTGAGGTAGCAGGAATGGTTTTATGGAATTCACTCCCAAGGGCCTAAGGAGACCTCCTCGGTGAAGGTCTTCAAAAGGGTCTTAAAACAAACTTATTTACACAGATGTTTGGGGAGTAAGAGTCCCTATTGATTTTAAAATGTGAATATCTAGGATATTTACCATAGAAACATAGAATCTGATGGCAGATAAGGGCGCTTGGCACACAATCTGCCCATTAAATAACAGTGCAAATTAGTTGGTTGTTACGATTTTGTTGCTATGGGAGTTGTTATTTATGTATATTTTTATTTTATTGGGATGGTATTTATTATTTTATGTGTTGCTATCTCTGTTTTATTGTACTGGTGCCCTGAGTCATCAGGAAAGGCGCCATAAACAAATAAAGTCTGCAACTATTACCACCCTTTGGGTCCCACCACTGAGCTAATTTGCCATCAACTGAATCTATTTTTTACATCCTTAGGTCCTCCAAGTTTTTATCAATGTCTTTGGGAACTGAGTCGGAGGCTTCACTAAAGTCCAAATACAGTACATTCACTGCCTGCCCTCTGTCAACCACATTTGTCACCCGGTAAAAGTTTAGTTTATTGTTCTAGGAATTACTACCTTTGAGCCAGAGGCTCTTTTACAAAGGTTCCACGTCAATTAGGTACAGTACAAAAAGGTTACATAGATAACACAACAATTTGTGCTGTGTTAAGAGCGAGAAAACATATACAAATACATATCAAATCATTTGTGCAAAAGGACATGAGATATCAATAATCACATTATTATTACAAGAAAGAGGTCATGCCAGATTAAGAGAAACAAATAGGGAAAAAGTCCAGAACAGAGAGGGTAAGTGAAAGGTGTGGGGAGCAGACAATAGCAGGAGAAAAGGTTTCCCAAACATGTCTTTGTCAAATAACGGAACAGGGTGGGTAGTGAGAAAATAAGAGGTTTAATCAGGGCAGTCACAGGAGCTGGAGGTGGCAAGGTGAGAGAACAGCCTTGATTTGAAAATACCTAGAGAGGTGGAGGCAGTAATATGAGTGCTGAGGGCATTTAGCCAGCTGGGGCACGATAGGCAAATGATCTTTGTCCCTGAGAAGTCCGGCATCGGGGACTTGGAGAGGCTGGTGTTCTGATCTTCTGGTAAAGCGGTGTTAGCGCTCAGGCATAACAGGTCTTGGATACAAGGTGGAGTGAGGCCCAGAGTGGATTTTTTGCCATCAGGCAGGTAAGGTACTTTATCGGTTTGAGAGTTGCAACCAACCTGAGTCAGCATAGAGTTCACATGTGTGGGTTAGTTGATGTGCACCAGTGAGCAGCCGACAGGCCTTATTTAGGGATGTTGTAATGCGACTAAGTGCTGTAGTAGTGGCAGATCCATATATAACTAAGCCATAGTCAATGACTGAGATGATAGAGGATTGGATGGCAATCCTCAGTGCAGAATGGGTAAGGAGCTGTCGGTTCCGATACAGAATCCAATTCGCTGATTAATAGTTTTGCTGTACTATCAATGTGAGTTGCAAGGTTAGGCCTTGATCAAAGTTGATTCCAAGATATTTGAAAATTGGCACTTGTTCAAGGGTATTTCCCAGGTATGTATTAATGGTGAGTGGGACTTGCCGTTTCTTGTTTGCGGGTTAGAAGAGCATGGATTTAGTTTTTGTGGTTTAGAACCAGCTTATGTTCAAGGAACCACATCTCAACTTTGGAAAAGCATGCTGAAGGTTGAGGCGTAAGAGGTTCAGATCTTTATGAGTGGCAAGAATCACAGCATCGTCGGCATAGAGGATTATTTGTTCAGGGCAGGATTTGGGAGGGAGTTTAGGAAAAGGCTGAAAGGAGGGGCCCAGGATGGATCCCTGGGAACTCCTGAGCAAACGGTTTGAGTCTGAGAGAACTCCAGCTACTTTACAGATTGAGAGCACTGAGCAAGGTAATTTTTACCCAGTCACCAGGACCCTCACGAGAGCCCTAGGGATAGCAGTTGTTTGATAAGTAGGCCATAGTGTACTGTATCAAATGCCTTGGTTAAGTCAATGTAGACTGCTCCAGTTAGGTTTCCTTTGTCCATGGCATTGTGCATTGCTCCTGAGAATTCAAGTAGGGCAGTCAATGTGCTGTGACCTTTCCTAAATCCATGCTGCTGGGTGCATAGGATGTTGTGCTTTTCCAGGTAGTCTGAAAGTTGGTCCGCCAACGCGTTCAAGGGCCTTAGAGAGAGGTGGTAGTATTGATATCGGCGATAGTTACCAGGCAGTGACTTATCACCACTTTTGTGCACGGAGTCGGAGTGACAACTGCAGCCTTCCATTTCCTAGGGAATTGGCTGTAGCAGAGGGAGAGATTGAAATTATTGTGAGGGGCAGTACTTCCTCCAGAGTGAGGGACAGAAGTTTAAGGTCAATAGTGTCGCTGCTTGCTCGGTACTTAGAAATGGCCTTCTTTACATATTTATAGACTTCATGTGCCTTTACTAGTTTGAAATGGAAGGGTGGTTTGGTTGGAGAGGCAGTAGTAGAAGTAGAAATTGGAGGGTCAGCATCAGTGAAGAAATCAGATGAGAGGACACCACTAAGGTCCGTGAAGGTATCATTTAGGGTGTTTGCAATGATCTCTGTGTCTAATGTAGTGGTTCCATCCGCATTCATTATTGTAGGAGAGGATTTGGACTGCTGACCCATGATATTTCTTATGTTGTCCCAGAAGGATTTCCCTTCACCCTAGGAGTTGGAGAGGGCATTCTTGAAGTAGGAGCTCTTCATCAAGCGGATCTGTTTAGTACAGTGGTTGCAAGCCTGTTTATATTTTGGATGTCCGACAGGTGCCAGTAGCTCTTGCAGTGGCCCAGGTGATCCTACTTTTGAGTTGTGCCAATAGCTCGCCGTGAGCCACGGATTTGTGAGTGCTTTGATTTTGTGCTTTTTACTGGTGCATAGGTGTCACAGGCAGTGTTGAAAGTAGTAATAAAGTAATCAAGGGCTAGGTCAACATCTTGAGTTTTGTAAATCAAGGACCAGTCTATCTGCCTAAGACAGGTCTTGAGATGAGTAAGGTTGCCATAGGTAGGACTCTGCTATAGATGGTTTTGGAGGCGGCTATGAAACTTATTTGTCCAGGTACATATTATTGAGTGATCACTGAGCGAGTCAGGGAGAACACTTACATTGGTTATAACGGGTAGGGTGGCTGGTAAGGATCCAGTCAATGAGGGTGCTGGTCCCTGATTTGTAGTTTTTCCTGGTAGGAGTTTACCACTTGTGTTAAATTTGCTGCTAGGATAGCATCTTTGTTTGACCCTGCATCAGGAGCAAGCCAATTTATATTAAAGTCCCCAAGGAGAAGGAGTTCGATGTCAGAAGGTTGTGTACTTACGAACTCGAGGACAGCCTGTAGGCTGGAATCAGGATCTTTGGTGGGATATAGACAGCAGCAATCATGAGGACTTTGTTTTGGGCACCAAGTAGTATCTTGATAGGGAGGAGTTGCACTGAGGTTTCTGTGGTGAGGTAAGAACCAGGGAGACAGGTGAGGTAGTCCTTTATGTAGATTGCACACCCACCACCCTTTCGAGGTCCTATCCAGCCTGAATATCTTGTAGCCTTGTATAGAGATGGCATGATTCGGAGTATTAGGTGTCAGCCAAGTTTGACAATGGCAAGAATATCCGGGTTGTGTTGGCTGGCAAAGATTTGAAGGGAGGCCAGTTTTGGGAGGAGACTGCAGATATTTAAGGTAGCATTTTGAGCCCCTCCATTTTGGCAGGCTTTGTTGTACTGTAGGAGACAGGGCCAGGATTTGGGTGGACACTTCCTGATATCAAGAGGAGGAGGAGTAGGAGTTTAAGAGACAGTTGCTGTACTTGTAGTCAATAGAATTACACTTCTGAGGCTTATGCGGCTTGGACCAGTGCAGGCGCCTAGGGTCCCAGAGCAAGGAGGTTGTTAGTAGTAGAGGACGATATGCCCATTTATCCTTGTTATAGCTTGTCAGTTGCACCCAGTCGCTTGCAGATAGGTACCTGGTGGTTAAGTCAAAACCAAAAGAATGATCAACAGCTGAGGTCCAGAGTCACTGAAATGTTAAAATTCCTGAAGGTGATTAACTGTGCCTGCACATATGCTGACCAAGTTGGTTTAGCACAGCCTCCTGCCATGAATCATGCTGTATCTCATCCTCAAGTCCATTAACCTCAAGAAACTCAAACAGCCATTCTTTCAGGATGGTCTTCATCTGCTTGCCCACTATGGAGGTCAAATTGACAGGACTGTAGTTCCTGGCTCACCCCTAGGCCCACTCTCATGCAGCGATAATACATGTGTGGCTATCCACTCCTGCAGTACTACACCCATGCCAAGAAAACTGTTAAACAGATCTATCAGCAAGCCTGCAAGTTCTGCCTCCAGCTCACTTAACACTCTGGGGTGCATGTCATCTGGTCCCAGGACTTGTCCACTTCTAGGGTCGCCCCTTCAGAACTAGGTCCTCCATGATCTTTCCTCTCCACTCCCATGTCCCATCTTCCCTTGTTGCACTGGTCCATCTTTCTCCAGTCCTTAGTAAAGATTAAGCAGAAGTATTCATTCAGTACTTCTGCCTTCTCTTTACTGCCCTCCACCTGCTGTCTTGTGAAGAAGACCTTGTCCCTTGTTTGACCTTTCCACAATTTGCATTTCCTTCATAGCCTTGGCCTGCCTTGCTGCTTAACTACTTTATTAGCCTCATTTGACTTCCCAAGTAATCTTCTCTGTCTTCCTTCTGGGCTTCTTATACTTTCCATACAAGGCCCTATTTTCTTTCATTGCATTGCTCAACTCCCTAGTGAACCAAAGAGGCCTCTTGGATCTGGATGTATTTTCCTTCTGCTTAAGGCAGGTTTCAGTGGCTGCCATGATCCCTTCCCTAATCATGATCCACTTTTGGTCTACATCCATCTCTTCATTAAGGCTAGTTAATCATGTCTTTGGTATTCCACCCATCCTGATGAACTCGGCTTCCTGAAATCCAGAACCAGCATCTTCATGTTCAGGATCTTCTTCCCCATATCAATGTAGAACCGCAATGATTGATGGTCACCACCTCCAGGGGTTCCTCAACCCTGATGTCTCTATCTTCAGTGCCTTTCCAATGGGCACCTCTTGCTACATGCAATTGGCATGGAGGTGGACTTGCAAAACTTTACAAGTGGAGATACCTACTGCCACATGTGACCAGCCTGGGATGGTACTGTATCACTTTAAAATGGGTACCTCCTGGCCCGTCTGCCAGTGCAGTGGTAGTGCCACTGGTTGCAATGTCAATGATGCAGGTTCAGAACCAAACTTGGGATGTCAGAGGGCTGGCTGAGGAAAAGATCAAGTGTTCATAGGATTGCTCTCTCTCCTATGTTAGGAGAAGGTAGGCAGAACCCAGTGCTTGATTGGCCCCTATCCAAAGTGAAGGAAAGGTTGCCCAGGTCAACACAGTAGGGAGGCATGATAGATGTCAAAGCATTGCACAGGAGTGCATGGCATGTGTCATGACAACATTGCACCCTGTGCCTCCCAGGAGTTAGTATTAGAGGAAAAGCTAGTAGCAGGATGTTGACAACCCCCCAGGCCCTGCACCAATCAGCTGGGGATGCCAGCCAGAAATGTATCCAGACCATGGCAGAGGTTGGAAAACTCCATCGACCCCAGGAGTAGGCAAGTCCTGGGGAAGGCTCCTGGCAGTAAGTCCCAGTGTTCATTGGGGTGACGGGGCTGGGCACTTGACAGATGGGGCCGACCAAGAAAGGCAGAAAAGAATGACACAAAGAAAATGGGTACCTCCTGACATGCTATATGTGTCTGGCCTGAGGTAGTCTTATATCTCTTTACAAGGGTATCTTTGGGTACATGACTGGCCTTGGGGATGACTTTGCATCACATTACAGCAGGTGCCTCCTGCCACATAATGTGACTGGCTAGGGAGTGGTCTTGTATCACTTTCAGTGGGCATATCTTGCCACCTGTAAGTGGCCTGTGGTGGCCTTGTGTAACTTTACATTGGGTGCCTGCTGCCACATGTGACTGGGCTTGATGAGGCCTTGTCTAATTTTACAATGAGTACTGTTCCTCCTGTTACATGCAGTAGGCCTCGGGATGGTGTTGTATCACTTTACAGTGGTACCTCTTGCCACATGTGACTGGCATGGAGGTGGGGCAGGCTTGTATCACTTTACAACAGGTACCTCCTGCTGCATATTACTGTCCTGGGGGTGTGGCCTTATATAATATTACAGTGTATACTTCCTACTACATGTATCTGGCCTGGGTGTAGCTGTACATACCTTCATAATGCCTGGTTAAGGCTGATAATCACCAAAAAACAGTTGATGTCAAAATACTTAATACATGTTTATGATGTTACAAACATGTATTATGAAGCATCCTACAAGTTGCTTTCACAAATTTACCAAGCTATTTCTTTTCTCAAACCAGTAATAATAAAGTGGTGTACATGGGCTGTGTTGCTCTCGGTTTTATATACCCCCTTGGCTTTGTTCTTATGATTTATGTAGTATCACACACCTCAAAGGTGTAAAGAAATCTTATAACACACTGCCATCCATACATTGTTCTACACAGAATGAGATTAATGTGCCAGCCTTCCAAACAGAGCCCTATCATGAGCTGTCATGGCAAATCTTTGCATAACCCTCCTAGCTGAGGATGCAGTGCAGTCTGGTGGTGTGAGTGCCATAGGATCAGGGCATTAATAAAATAACAGTAATTGCATGCTGCATAAAAACATGCTGCAAACAGTGCAGATCACTATTTAGAACACAGACCTGTGTAAATCTGGTGCAGGGATTCCAGGTGCAAATCTCACCCTAGTCCCTTACTCACTAGTGAAAGCAAGTCCTCTAGCAATCTGGTAGTCTACCACTTCTAGCTGTAGAACTGGGTAGCAGAGGTGCCACACTGAAAACCTCATCTCAGCGAGATAAACTTCAAATAATAAAGAAGATAAACTCAGCCTCAACTATTGCAACCAGAACTGCTGTGACCTGCACCCCATAGCTTCATCTAAACTTACTGTAGTAGCAGCAGGCACTATTACAGGCAGGTGGCTCAGATGTAAACTGAATAATGCTATGCCTTCCTGAGAGCAATTACAGAATCTACACTTTTAAACAGATTACCATGACTGCTGAAGACTGTGAGTAATCCTGAGTCAAGATCTTTATCTCGCCACCCTGGCCAGAAATTCAATGGAACTAAAAAAAATGGAATACTATCTACTGCCAAAGAGCAATGACTGAAGAAATCAGAACATATTTTTAAAACCACTGTTAGATATTTTTTAGACCAGGAACAACAGCTTTTCTTTTGGTCTGTACCGTAAACAAAAAGGAAAGGAACAAGAACTTGCCTCGGCATTTCCAACCATCCTCCAGTCCTCTCCAGCATCAGGTGTGAGGAACTGTGTTGTGTTGGGGTTTGGTATTGTAATATGGCTCTGGTTGATGAATCGGATGAGGCCATTGGGAGAGTCACTCTTAGCAATGGTGACTCTTGTCACTAGCTGGGCCCCAAGGACTGCTCCACCTGTTGCTGCTACCAGATGGATCTCAAACTGTTCATCAAATTCCCTGTGGACAAGAAAAAAAAAAGCAATAAAGATCTTATCAGGCATGTTCAACTCGAGCTGTGATGCCAGAGCATGGGATCACTCTCCTAAAATGTCTTTACCCCTCCCAGGTGACCAGGGCTAGTCCAGTGCCACCTCCTATCATCAACCACCCAACACCACCTTCCTGAACTGCTCATACATTAAATTAAGTATTTAGTCACCTACCAACTTCCCCCTCCCCACACTGACATCACTTTTCAAGCCCACTTAACTTAACCACAGTCCCACCTTAAATTGGGGAAAGTGTCTCCCAAATGTATGCCATGTAAAAGTAGGACCCCACTAAAAATGAAACATAGAAACATAGAAGTTGACGGCAGATAAGGACCGCAAGGCCCATCCAGTCTGCCCATTTCTTTTCTACCTTATAAATGTGCCATCGGCCTTTGCTCTGTCAGTGACCTATCTATTCATAGTCATTTGTATTGCTCCTTATGCCTATCCCATGCCTGTTTGAAGCCCTGCACTGTATTCATAGCCACCACTTCTTGTGGTAAGCTATTCCATGCATCTACCACCCTTTCTGTGAAAAAAATTTCCTCACATTCCCCTTAATCGGCCTCCCTCTAATCTCATGCTGTGTCCTCTTGTCCTGCTATTTTTCTTATATTTAAACATGTTAGACTCTTTCACCTTGTTTATGCCCTTAAGGTGTTTAAATGTCTCGATCATATCACCTCACTCCCTCCTTTGCTCAAGGGTATACATATTGAGCTCCGTTAATCTGTCCTCATATGTCTTCTGATGCAGTCCCTGCACCATTTTAGTTGCCTTCTCTGGACTGCCTCAATTTGTTAATGTCCTTGTGAAGGTGTAGCCTCCAATACCGCAGTACTCCAGATGGGGCCTAACCAATGTCTTGTACAGAGGATTATTACCTCCTCTTACGACTTGTGATACCCCTACTAATACACCCTAACACCCCCTAGCCTTACCTACTGCTTAGAGGTCTGCTTGGATGATTTTAGGTCATCAGTGATGATGATGCCCAAGTCTCTTTCTTCCTTTGTGACTGCTAGCAACTCCTTCCCAGCCTATAAGTGGCTTCAGGGTTTCTCTTCCCTATGTGCATGATTTTGCACTTCTTTGCATTAAATCCCAGTTGCCACTCTTCTGACCATTTTGCTAGTTTATCCAGATCTCTTCTCATTCTGCCCACCCCATCTGGATCATCTACTCTGTTGCAGATCTTGGTGTCATCTGCAAACAGACAAGCCTTACCCTCTAGTCCATCTGCGAGGTCACTAATGAAGATGTTGAATAGGACTGGCCCCAGGACTGATCCCGAGGTACCCCACTTGTGACTTGCATCTCTTCTGACTGTATACCATTTACCACCACTCTGTTTTCTGCCAGTCAACCAGTTTGCCACCCAGTTGACCAACTTGACCCACCCCAAGCCTACCTAGCTTATTTATCAATCTTCTATGTGGAACAGTGTCAAAAGCTTTGCTGAAGTCAAGGTAGGCGACATCAACTGCTCCCTTGGTCCACCACTCTGGTTACCCAGTCAAAGAAATCTATGAGATTAGTTTGACAGGACCTTCCTTTGTAAACCCATGCTGTCTTGGATCCTGTGCCCCTATGGATTCCAGGTGTTGCACTATCCTTTCCTTAAGGAGTGCCTCCATAATCTTGCCCACTACTGAGGTAAGACTGACTGGTCTGTAGTTCCCGCCTCCTCCCTGCTACCACTCTTGTGGAGCGGGATCACATGAGCCCTTCTCCAGTCTTCTGGGACCTCTCCTGTGCTCAGAGACTCACTAAACAATTCTGCTAATGGCTCTGCTAGTTCCTCCTTTAGCTCCTTAAGTACCCTGGGATGTATGCCATCAGGTCCCATTGCCTTATCCACCTGAGCTTAGAAGCTCTTGTAGGACCCTTTCTTTTGTGAAGGGAGTAGTGCTCACCTCCCTCCCCTGTGTCCAAGATGCTTGAGCTGTGGGCCCTGCCCTACCTTCTCTTCAGTAGATACTGAGCAAAAGTACCTATTTAGGATAGATGCCTTTACAGGGTCCTCCTCCTACATGCTCTCTTTTCTCCATTAAGCTTAGCAATACCCCTCTGGACTTTCTCCTTTCACTAATGTATCTATAGAAAGTCTTGTCACCTTCTTTACTGTTCATGCTAGTGTTTCCTCAGTTTGGGACTTTGCCTGCCTTACTGCCTTACCTGCTTCCCTTAGGGCAGTTTGGTATGCCTCCTATCTTCATCCCGCTGTGTTCCCTTATATTTCCTGAAGGCCAGCCTTTTGGCTCTGACCTTTCTGCTACTGTATTTGAGAACCAAAGTGGTTTCCTTCTTCTTTTGCACTTCCTTTTCTGTCTAACACAATGGGATGTTGCTTCAAGTATTGTATCCTTAATGCCTGCCCACTTTGCCTGTACCTCCTCACCTGTGTTTCTTTTGCCAGGGCTAGCTTAACTCTGTTGGCCATCTTATCAAAGTCAGCTCCTCTGAAGTCCCATATTTTGCCTTGGAATGGGATGATTTAGATGTAGTAGCCAAATTGAACCATACCATGTGATGGTCACTGGCCCCAGGTGACCTTCTACCTGGAGATCTGTGATCCTTCTTGTTAGTCAGTACTAGATCTAGGATAGCCCTGTCTCTTGTGGGTTGCTGTACCACTTGTTTGAGGCCCTCCTGCAGGAATCCACTATGAGTCTAGTTCTGGCAGATGTTCCTGCTGGTATTGACCAATCTGTATCTGGCATGTTGAAGTCTCCCATTATCAGAACCTCCCTTTAGCTGTCATGTTCTGTATCCTCTAACAGTAATGTGTCTATGTCCTCCCTCTGGTCTGGGGCCTGTAGACAACCCCAGTTCTTATGGCTGTCCCATTTCCTGTTTCCAGGGTGACCAGTTCTTCTGGCTCCCCACGTGTACTCTGAATTTCTGTAGCTTTGATATTTTCATTAACATACAGGGCCACTCCTCCCCCTTTTTGCACCTCGGTCTCTTCTGAACAATACATAGCCAGGTACCGAAGTCTCCCAAGTGTGGTTACTGGTAAACCACGTCTCACTAATTGCTACTATGTCCAGTTTAGCCTCTGACATTATTGCCTGCAGGTCTGGGGTCTTATTTCCCAGGCTGTGAGCATTTGTGTACATGATTTTCCATTGGCCAGATTTTGGTGTGTTAGTTGTTGGGTGAGTTTGGTCCAGCTGAGATGGTGCATCTCAGCTGGACTATTCAAGGTAAATAATTTATATATAAAAGAAATATATCTTCAATCACCCACACATAGCACTTGATGGAGGAAGGGCAGAAGGTGATCTAATTCCCAGTGGGCATAATTTTATGTATCTGGTGTTCTGTCACCCCGCCAACTACTCCTGTTCTTTACATGCAACCTCCACCCTAACCTGACTACCTCCATGCCTGTATCTTATGTGTCAAAGGCCCAGTGGTAGGAAGAATTGCCCCAACCTCTGACCTATAATACAAGGCAATACCTGAAATCTCAGCAGTTCAGTCAAATCCCCTGGAACACAGCCCTTTACTTTCTAAGGTCTGGCAAAATTATTTTAGCTGTTCTTAGGCAATTTCCTTGAAATATAAAGTTTTTGTAATATATTAAAGTTGGTTGTGTATTTCCCTCTTTTGAGTTGTACAGTCAGATCCTCTCCTTGCATTGCCAGCTCGGACAGCTCATTCTGAGGTATGCAGGGGACTGGGTGAGAGGGTGGGAGGAGCAGTCCAACTAGTATCCGACTGTAATAGATCAGAGCTGAGTTTTTTATTTTATTTTTTATTTAAACATTTGGTGACCTGGCAATGATATAATGATATAGTACCAATATACTGTTTATATATATATATTTCAATGATATAATACATTTAGAATAATTTCCTTGTTACTGTTATGAACAGCACTATTAGTAAGTGAGAGGCCTGTATGACATCACAGAACCGAGAATGAAGCTCTAACAGTCAGGTGATGTCATAAACCCTAGTGTTGTAGTAGTGATGTTTGTATCAGAAGTCAGATTTTATTTTATATAATAGATGTATCAGCTCATCTGACGACATTGGGTATGAGAAAAAAGCAGCCAGCTGTTGGGAAAGATGCTTATAAAGAAAACACATCACAGCTATGTTTGCATGTCATGTGGTATAGGGCCTGAGCTGAGTATTCTTTTCGCCTTGTTGCCATAGCAAGCCATTCTTCATGTTCTGAAAAAGTTGTTCTGCATGATTTCTTATGCAGAATGACTTTTGAAAATGCTGTCAGATCAAGTTGATTATCTATTATTGACTACATGCCACTCCACCAGCTCCACCACCTCTATGCACATCTTTGTGATCCAAGGCTTGAAATCAGTAGAAGAGTATAGATTTTCCTAGTAGCACAATACATGGAAACACTTACAGATGGAAAAAGACCTAGGTCTATCACGGCTGCTCTGTAGCTTCCAGAACCCGGATCTAATTTTGCACAGTGAAACACAATGCAACATGGTAACACATGAAATGCAATTGTATTGCAACTCAGAGTTTTGGGTGTGGTTGGATTTGGATGAGATAGTCATGTTTTCTCAAAACTCAGTCAGTCCTACCCTAGTATGACTCATTGTGACAGCTATGGCTATAGATCTAGCCAATTCCCTGATTCAGTGCTAGCTGGATTCCTCTACTGCTAGTGATTATCATGGTAATGCTAGAGGCCTTTTTCTCCCGAGGGTGGTAAACCTATGCAACAGCCTACTAGTGGAGACAGAGGACCAGTACAGACCTGTGAGATATACCTGGACTATTTCTACTTACCAAGGAAATTCTTATGTATGCTGGTAGCAGAGTGGTAGGGAATCCTCTGAATTGGTACAAGTTTACATATACTTATTTCATCCCTGGTGATGAAGCTGGGGTGGACATGATGGACTTAGAGTCCTTCCACCATATTACTACATGTGATTACTCTATAAAAATATTAATAATGCCACAAATGCTTCCCTTTATTTCATCCATGGCCTACTGTATGCTTACAAACTTGAAACTTACCTCTAAGTGTCATCTATAATTGACACATTAATGAAACTCTGTTCTGCCATGATAAAGATGACAGAGCTGTTTGGAACATTGTAGTCACTACTGGGATATGCAGAAATACTACGAGAGATAAATTCTGCTGTCACAAATCCATAGGTTCCCTCTTTCTGATCACTGGAATCATCATCGCCCAATGTCTTCTTCCACTGTGGGTGTCAAATTGAAAGAATGTTTATGGTTAATAAAGTTATAATTAGCTAAACTAGACAAACAAAAGCATCAGAAAATGATGACACTAAACTGGGTTCTGTGTTGCTCCACATAGTGCACTTGTACCTTGCTGCAGTTTCTGATGACTCCCTCTATGGTTCTTAATATAAGCAATATCATCCATGGTTGATCTTATCATATGGCTCAAGCTGCTCAGCTATTTGGGGATCATATACATCGTATGCTAAAAATGAACTTTCAATAGTTTGCAGGCTCACCCAATTTTCTACAAGCAAAATGTGGGCATCACTGTACTGCAAGGCTCAAAGCTGTGGCAAATGGGCACCAAGAAAGCAGACAGTGAAAAAAGTACTATTTAATTTTAAAAAGGATCTCCTGTTTCCCAGTTAATGGATTGGGGCAGTAAAGTTCAATAAATTCTAATTTTCAGGACTCTAAATGTCAGATGTAGTTGAACATAGTGGTGTAGCTACTGTAGACAGATACAATTTGTATGTCAGAAAACCCCTTTAATGCCCTCTGTTCCATTGTACACATGCCCATATTTGTTATCCAGACCCTTGTACGTGCTAATATTTGTTACCTGACCCCTTGTTCATGCCCATATTTGTTACCCAGACTCTTATACATGCCCATAGTTGTTATCCAGACTCCTTTGTACATGACTATATTTGTTACCAGACCCTTGTACATGCCCATGTTTGTTACCCAGACCCTTGTTCATGCCCATATTTATTACCCAGACCCCTTGTACATGCCCATATTTGTTACCAGACCCCCTTGTTCATGCTCATATTTGTTACCCAGACCCCTTTGTACATGCCCATATTTGTTATCCAGACTCTTGTACATGCCTATATTTGTTACTTACATACCATATGTACATTTATTTATTTATTTACAAGATTTACTAGAAGGGATACTGAGCAACATAGCTCGATTCCAGATGTAACCTGGGGCCTAGACCCAGTACATGGCAAATAATTGAACAAATACAAGTACAGATATCGAATAAAGAAATGATAGCAAAGGATTTGTACAAACACGACAATATAACATGTATAACATGAATAAAGTACTGCAGGTGTACTGCAGGTGTATACCCACATGTGTTGCCTAGACCCCTTGTACATGCCAATATTTGTTACTCAGACCCCTTGTTCATGCCCATTTGTTACCCAGACCCTTGTACATGCCTATAGTTGTTATCCAGACTCCTTGTAATGCCATATTTGTTACCCAGACCCTTGTTCATGCCCATATTTGTTACCCAGACCCTTTGTTCATGCCATATTTGTTACCCAGACCCCTTGTACATGCCCATATTTGTTACCCAGACCCCTTGTACATGCCCATATTTGTTATCCAGACTCCTTGTACATGCCTATATTTGTTACTCATACCTATATGTACATACTCACATGTGTTGCCCAGACCCCTTGTACATGCCAATATTTGTTACTCAGACCCTTGTTCATGCCCATATTTGTTACCCAGACCCTTGTACATGCCCATATTTGTTATCCAGACTCCTTGTACATGCCTCATATTTGTTACCCAGACCCTTGTACATGCCCATATTTGTTACCCAGACTCCTTGTACATGCCCATATTTGTTACCCAGACCCCTTGTTCATGCCCATATTTGTTACCCAGACCCCTTGTTCATGCCCATATTTGTTACCCAGACCCCTTGTACATGCCCATATTTGTTATCCAGACTCCTTGTACATGCCCATATTTGTTACCCAGAATCCTTGTACATGCCCATAGTTGTTATCCAGACTCCTTGTACATGCCTATATTTATTACCCAGACCCCTTGTACATGCCCATATTTGTTACCCAGACCCCTTGTACATGCCCATATTTGTTACCCAGACCCTTTGTTCATACCCATATTTGTTACCCAGACCCCTTGTACATGCCCATATTTGTTACCCAGACCCCTTGTTCATGCCCATATTTGTTACCCAGACTCCTTGTACATGCCCATATTTGCTACCCAGACTCCTTGTACATGCCCATATTTGTTATCCAGATTCCTTGTACATGCCCATATTTGTTATCCAGACTCCTTGTACATGCCAATATTTGTTACTCCTGACCCCTTGTACATGCCCATATTTGTTATCCAGACTCCTTGTACATGCCTATATTTGTTACTCATACATATGTACATACCCACGTGTTACCCAGACCCTTGTACATGCCAATATGTGTTACTCAGACCCCTTGTCATGCCATATTTGTTACCCAGACCCCTTGTACATGCCCATATTTATCCTGACTCCTTGTACGCGCCATATTTGTTATTCTGACTCCTTGTACATGCTCATATTTGTTACCCAGACCCCTTGTACATGCCCGTATTTGTTATCCTGACTCCTTGTACATGCCTATATTTATTACTCAGACCCTTGTTCATGCCCATATTTATTACCCAGATCCCTTGTACATGCCATATTTGTTACTCAGACCCTTGTTCATGCCCATATTTGTTACCCAGACCCTTGTACATGCCCATATTTGTTACCCAGACTCCTTGTACATGCTCATATTTGCTACCCAGACCCTTGTACATGCCCATATTTGTTACCCAGACCCCTTGTTCATGCCCATATTTGTACCCAGACCCCTTGTACATGCCCATATTTGTTACCCAGACTCCTTGTTCATGCCCATATTTGCTACCCAGACCCCTTGTACATGCCCATATTTGTTACCCAGACTCCTTGTACATGCCCATATTTGTTATCCAGACCCTTGTACATGCCCATATTTGTTATCCAGACCTTTGTACATGCCAATATTTGTTACCTGACCCCTTGTACATGCCCATATTTGTTATCCAGACTCCTTGCACATGCCTATATTTGTTACTTATACCATATGTACATACCCACGTGTTGCCTAGACCCTTGTACATGCCAATATTTGTTACTCAGTCCCTTGTTCATGCCCATATTTGTTACCCAGACCCTTGTACATGCCCATATTTATCCTGACTCCTTGTACGTGCAATATTTGTTACTGTGACCCTTGTACATGCCCATATTTGTTACCCAGACCCTTTTACATGCCCTTATTTGTTACTCAGACCCTTGTTCATGCCATATTTGTTACTCAGACCCTTGTACATGCCATATTTGTTATCCATGCCCATATTTGTTACCCAGATCCTTTGTGCACCCATATTGTATTCAGGAACTGCACTGCCTCTCCAATCAACTTGTAAGCCATGTCATACTTAGCATATGAACTATTGCTTTATGTCCTTTTATAGAGGTTTTAGCATGGAAAGCAGGCCAAAACAGCAGCAAAATATGCTTGTTTGAACAAATGCCAAGAGCCTCCATGGCTTGGAAATACCTCAGCTAGTGTACTGTTGGCATAAATGTGGCAAATGTTTGACCACAATGTCCAGTTTAATCTAATGTGAGGTTTTGTAAACTCTGGTTCTGAACTGGTCTACAACTGGAAGTTCTTGAGGGGAGTCACCAGAGGAGATGCCAGGACACTAGGTGACTCTTCCCAACTCCTCCTTGCAACCTGTAAGTTTTCTAAACTGCCTAATTTGCAACCTGTATGTTTAACTGTCCATCTTGATGTGAAACCTGTATGTTTTACCATACTGCCTTACTGTGTTATGCTGCCTTCTGGGGTAGGTGGGAGCTAGTCCTGTTGCTAACAGGGGCTTCATGTACTAGGTAAAATTGCTGCATTCTAAATGTTCTGTTAGGCCTCTCAGATTCTAGTCATACAGTATAAAGTTTTTTTTTGTACTGTTCTGTTATTGATGGTGCTACATTATTGCTACATAGTTCCCCTTGCCAGCCCACCCCCACTTGCATGTATGTCTCCTATTGTGCTGGTCTCAGTTGATTGTTTTACTGCCCTATCTGGGTCAAACCTACACTTCTAGTTTCTCTATCTGGGTCAGGACTATGCCCTTCTAGCTCCCTATCTGGGTCAAGCCCATGCTTCTGCTAACCTCTTTCCTCGGCTGGCCCGTCCTCCTCACAGTCCCCCTCCTTGTGTTACTTCCACATATGTTTCTGCTAGCCTCCCTATCTGGTCAGGCCACATTGCTCCTCAGAGCACCCCCGAACTTCTGTTATTACCACTTTACAGGTCCTTCCACCATGTTGCTTCCTATCTTTTTCTCCTCCTCTTTTCCATCTCCTAATTCTACCCCATTCAGTGCCCCATCCTCCCCCTCTCTCTTAGCTTCACCCCTCTCCACTCCACCTCCATCCTCCTTTCTCCTTCCCTTCCCACTCCCCAAGGTATCCTGGGTGCTGTCTCCTCATGGTCCTTGACTCCACCTTGAAGCTGTCTGGTGCCTCCTGCTCCCTGTACCACCCACTGCTACCCCTCCTCTTCCATCTAGCAACTCCTTAGCTCATTTAAGCTCCATGTAGATGTATGACTCACAGTTACAGGAGAGATCAAACTTAATCCTGGCCCCATCCTCCCATCTCCTATGCAGCGCCTCAAAGAACTGCAGGTTGTCCACCTCAGCATCCACAGCCTCTTCCTAAAAGTGGATCATTTGCAGACCCTCATGGTCAACCTCCAACTGGATATCCTCATCTTTTCAGAATCTTGGCTCTCCCACAAGGTCCAAGATTCTTCAGTATACATCCAGTTACTCTGTTATATGCAGAATCATCCCAAGCTGGACTGTGTTGTTGCAATCTACCTCTCCACAGACATCAATTGGTGCATGTGCTATATCAGTCTCCTCCCCTAAGCCTATGAGCTCCTCCTCCTCCTAAAACTCTCCTTCCCTTCTCAGTCCCTATCTTTATTGCTGGGGTGTACTGTTGCCCAGGTCTATCCCTTATTTCGGTCACCAAGTTCCTCACGTCCCCATCCTCTGCTGGTGAGATGTTTATCCTTGGTGATTTTAACATTGTTTGCTCTCCACCTTGGCACACAAACCTTGCCAAAGTGTTAAATCCTCAAATATACCAGTTGATTTCAGATCACACCCATCTTAATCTTAAACCCCCAAACCATTTCCTCTGGATGAGGTACTGTCCTCCACCCCCCACCATATTGTAGATGCAGGTATCCTCCTGATGTTCTCAGTGACCATCATAACATCTACTGTGAGCACAAGATCCATTGCCCTTGCTGGACCTGTCCTCCTCCATGCTGACCTGTCATCCACTGACTGGTAGCAACTCTCAACAGCCACTGACATCAATTCTGCCCTCAAATCCTTCCAAACCAATTTATGACTGTCTGAGACCACCATGCCCCTCAGGAAAACAAAGGGTGTGGGGCACCCTTCCCTGGATTTCTGCTGAGCTTCAGGCTTGCCTTAAAGCTAGAGATGTAGCCTGGCGATCCTACAAGGTCACTAGCTCCTCTGGCTCCCTGTTAAATGACTGACTCCTTGCAATGCTTGCAACAAGTCATTAGGCGTGCAAAATCCAAGTACTGTACTTTGCATCCATGCTCCAGAGCAACCTTAATCACCCTCAAAGTTCTGGAAGGTAATCAATTCACTTTTCTGCTCCCCAACCCAGTCCGACTCCTGTCATTATGGTTGGCCACTACTGCATCATTGAACTTGCTACCATTGCTTCTTCTTTCAACTTCTTTTAGAACATTGCCCTCTCCTTTCTCCCATCCTTTCCTTACTGCCCTCCAACCCTTGCCTCACCTTTACACTCTTTCCTTCTCTCTACCACTCCTCTGCCTCTTTTAGGGACTTTCTTGCACAGCCCCTGCAAGGTATGAGTCCTGATGGTCTCGACCCCAAGTTTCTTCACCTCTCTGCACCTGCCATTGCCATCCATATTACCCTCCTTTTCAACCTCTCCTTCTCTTCAGCCTCTGCCCTGGATACCTGGAAACAGGCCACAGTCATTCCTCTACCTAAAGGAGGTGATCCTTCATCACCTGGCAACTATCAGCCTATCTCCCCCTTGCCAAACTTCAGAACACCTTGTCCTATCTCAACTTTCCACTTTCCTTGACTCCTTCTCCTTTTACTCCTTACCAGTCTGGCTTCAAAAGTCCCAGTCCACTGCCACCTTCCTCCTCCAGCTCATTGACTCATAGAAACATAGACAATGTCAGCAGAAAAGACTTTTGGTCCATCCAGTCTGCCTGTGGTTCCCTTTCTAATGCTGGGACCTAACTGACTCCACCTTGTCAGGTATGGACAAGGGTCACTTCATTTCCACCAGTTTTTGTCAACTTGGCCCAAAGCTTTCAACACCATGGTCCACCTACTTCTCCTGGACAAGCTTAAGGCAGCGGGCTTACAGGTTCTTCAATCAGCTGGTTCCAGTCCTAACTTGAGGGCAGGTCACGAGCAGTCCATATTGGAAACATCTTATCCACCCACTCGCTGTCTGCTCAGGCATTCCCCAAGGATCCATTCTGGGCTCCATACTCTTTTCCATAATTCTGAATGACCTCCTACTGTCTATCCCTCTGTGTCCAATCACATGCATATAAATGACACTGTGTTGTTTGCCTCTAGTCCTTCTGCTGCTGACTATTCTGTCTGACTCCAACAGGATTTTGACAGTATCCAGCTCTGGTTACAATCCAACAAAAGTCCCTCAATGTCAAGAAAACAGTCTCCATGACCTTTGACTCCTGGTAAAGACTTGCCAGGCTCTCTTTCCTCCTTCCTTCTACACCCTCTGTGGTACTACAATTGAAGATGTCTCCTCCTTCAAGTACTCAGGGTCAGGCTAAACTATCACCTCAACTTCTCAATACACATAGATGCCAACCTCAAGAACTCTACCCTAAATTGGGTGGGCTCTACAGGAACAAGTCCAGCATCCGCTGACAGTTAATGTAGAAGATAATCCTCCCCATCTTTGACTATGAAGACATTGTCTACAGTGCTGCTCCCAAATCCTCCCTTGCCAGATTGGACTCCTTTTCAACTCTTTCTGCTGTTTATCCCCAGAATGCCCCTCCAAACTCATGCTCCCTTTACTCCTCCCTCTTCCCTCATTTCCCTTGATGCCAGGCATTTTGCCCACTGGGCCTCCTTCACCTCAAATTCTGCCTTGGCTCCCTCCTTCCTACCTTTCTGCCCTGCTCTCTTCCCCTTCTCTACTTACCTTCTCTGGAACAATATATTCCATTCCTCTCCCTCCCTCTAGGAGAACTACTGTGGACCAAACTACTTTTCATATAATTTCCCCAAGTTCTAGTTCTTTCTTACACTTTTTATCTGTTCTGCCTCTTCCTTCTCCTCTCTCAAGTCCCTTCTTCATGACTTTACTACCCCTTCCTACAACTGCGCCTGACCCCTGTCATACTGCCCCACCAACTCAGAGCAATACCTCTTTATCTTCGCTAAGCCTCCAGTCTATGCGGCATTAATCTGTCTCTTAACTGTGTTCACATCTAAAAATGTTTTGTATGGTTGTCTTACTGCATTGTACTTGCATTGTCATTTTCTTTACCTTCGCTCAGATTGGGTGGTTTTAGCTGTGCCATAATCCAATGTTCACACCGGTTAAATTTGCACTTCTTCTTTGACATGATCTTGCACCTTTACTGCTGATTGTGCTGTTTATATACCTGTAATTCACATCTGAAAACTGTATTGTATTTGTGTACTCTTGCACCTTGCTGTACTGTGTAGTCTGTATTTTGCATTTATTGTTGACTGCACAACTCTATTGTAGTTTTATTAAGCTTGCACCTTACCGTTCTTTGTATAGTATTCTGTCATTTGTATTTATTGTGACTACCTGTACTGTATTTTATTATTCTTGCACTTTACTATACTGTGTAGTTTATATTTTGTATTTATTGCAACTACCTAACTATACTGTAGTTTTATTACTCTTGCACCTCACTGTACTGTGTATAGTGTTCTGTATTTTATTGCAACTGCTCAGCTGTACTGTAGTTCTGTTACTCTTGCACCTTATTGAACTGTGTATAGTATTCTGTATTTATTGTGACTACCCAACTATATTGTTTTTATTACTTTTGCATCTCACTGTACTGTATAGTCTGTATTTTATATCTTATTGCAACTGCCCAGCTATATTGTAGTTGTGTTACTCTTGCACTTTACTGTACTATGTAGTTTGTATTTATTGTGACTACCCATCTGTATTGCATTTGTAGTTGTATTACTTTTGCAACTTACTGTACTGTGTAGTTTGTATTTTGTACTTATTGTGACTGCCCATCTGTACTGTGTTTTATTACTCTTGTACCTTACTGTACTGTGTAGTCTGCATTTTGTATTTATTGCAGCTGCCCACATATACTGTATTTTAATACTCTTGCAACTTACTGTACCGTATACAGTATTCTGTAGTTTGTATTTTATTGCAGCTGCTCAGCTGTATTGTATTTGTATTACTCTTGCACCTTACAGTACTATTGCACAGTATTCTGTATTGTATTTTATTGTGACTGCCCACCTATACTGTATTTCTATTACTATTGCACCTTACAGTACTGTGTACAGTATTCTGTATTTTGTGTTTATTGTGACTGCCACACTGCTTTGTATTTTTATTACTCTTGCACCTTCCAGTACTGTGTTTTCTGTATTTTGTATTTATTGCAACTGCCCAGCTGTTTTGTATCATCATTACCCTTGCACCTTACTCTACTGTGTAGTCTGTATTTTGCAGCTGCCAGCTGTATTGTAGTTTGTCATTTTTGCATTTTACTGTACTGTGTAGTTTGCATTTTGTATTTATTGCAACTGCCTAACTGTATTGTATTTTATTACTCTTTCACCTTACAGTAGAGGTGTGCAAAACCAGAGAGGTTCTGGTTTTGCCAAATCACTCCTGGTATTGGTTTTGGATTGATGGCCCATATTCATTGAACATAAACATGGCTTGTACCTTCAGTTTAAAGTATAATATAATGGAAAACAGGTTACATTCTGTAGAAAACAGCTTAATAGCATGCAGCTACAGTAGCAAGGCCCAGCTGTTAGTAAGTTCACAGGAAATAATGTATTATTTTGAGCCAGTGCTGAAGCTGAATAAGAACATAGTTTCATTTCCTTGCAGTCTAAATTCCTAGCAATAAATGACAGGATCAAGACGTGCTGAAAACAGGGACATAGGCTGAGGCAAAGTATCAGTTGAGTACAGCAGTGTAGCTTAAAGTTTAGAGTAACAAGCTGTGACTGAGCTTGGTACAGCAGACCTGGGTTTGATTTCTCACAACTTCAGCTTGCATACTGTGTGAATCTGAACAAGTCACTACTGTACCTCCCCAGTGCTCACGGGCCACCCTTGAAAACAGGCACTTGTGACTAGTGGGCCTTACGTAGTTATCAAAGAATATCACATGCACACACAAAAGTAACCCCTGGCTACCTTGTTTAGTCTGTTAAGCAAGGTGTGCACTGCTAACAAATGTGACTTGGTGACTGAAGGAGGGCAACAGGACAGGAACATACAGTAAATGACAGGTGATGGTCTGAGGAGATATTTTAAAAAAGGTAGCAGCATGCACACAGAATTGGACCCTCCACCCATCCTCTTGAACTGATGTTTTTCTTTTTTTCTTTTTTTTTAAATAAGCCGACTTTATCATTTGTATTGCCAGTGATGACTCCCACAGTTTCAACATTTTTTTTTAACTCAATTAGGATGTGCATGCACACAATTTTTTTTGAAGTACAAGCGCCATGAAAAGTCAGACTAAGGCAGCATTGTGATTTGTGAAAGAAAATACCCACTTTATGTAGGATTTTTCATTTTTTTCTTTTATAGGTGACTATCGATTAAAGAGCAGCAGATCAGTCAGAATGGGGTTGGATGTTATCCAAGATACAGACTTGGTGCATAGAGTACATAACTGGAAGACATCTACCAGAAATCAAATTTAAGCTAACCTTACAAATAAAGGTTGAAGAAAATGTGTGAGTATGAAATTCTTTCATATGTTCCATAGAGTCAGAGAGTAGCCTAGCTTTTGTACTCTTGCCAGACAGCAATTCAGTGAAGAAATAAAATGGTGCCTGGCATGAGACAGGACAGCGAATGACAAGAGACAGGCTGATACAACATTCTCTTTCCCAGTACTGAGCCATTAATGCAACTACAGTATTCTTCTTCAACATCACTGTCAATAGGCTCATCATGACTACTATCCAAGCAGAGTGTTTTGGAAGTGCCTGAGTATCCTGCAAATACACCATACTTTAGTTTAATAAAAGTTAGAATTTCAATGTTTTCTGGAAGGAGTTTTCTCCTTCTAGTACTAACAACATAACCAACAGCACTAAATATTCTTTCTAAATAGACACCGTTGCTGGGCAACTTAAATAGTAAAGGGCTACTTTTGTAATGGCGGCCAGACCGCACCCTTTTCATGCCAATACTGAAGTGGGTCATCTCTAACGTTTATCTTTCTGGGATCCTTTAAGAGGTCATCCACCATACTGCTTGCTGAGTAGCTTGTGATGGGAGAGGTAACAGCACTATCTTTCTCTATGTTATCAGTCCTCTCCAAATGTTGTCTGTGGATGCACCATACAAATTAGCCCTGGTTCCGACACATAACGCAAGGCTTTTCTTACTTTTCTGCCTTCACTGGGACCTATTTTTGGAAGGAGCATGGCTATTTTCATGATCAGCAGCAGCAGCACTCTAGTTGGAGTTTCTGTTGTCATTTTTATAGCAACTTTATTATAATGGGCAGTTCTTTATAACAGTTGAGTTCTACGCTACCAGATTGGAAAGACCTGGCAAACTGGTTTTGAAATGTGGACCCATCATTATTGCTATCACATAATGTTCAGATTCCAAAATCATGGAAATCCTGCAGTCTGTTTCCAAAGACAAAGACAGCTTTTTTCAGCAAAATTGACACCTGTGGATGCATCTTGCTCTTCAAATGTTTCACAGAATCTTTCCAGTCTCTGCAGGAGTAGATGTATCAGTGGAATGAAGACCTATGGTTGCACCATCAGCACTTGCTTCACGGGTGACTTATTAAAATGGCTGGAACAACTGACATAAATATGATATAAGATGCTACTTCCCAGAGGTGAGAGCAACATCCCTTTCCCTACTGCATGTTCCATGGTGTACTGGTACACTGCGTTGTTCTTGGAGCCTCTGTAACACGTAAAGGTGGAGTTTCACTTACTGGCAGCTTCTTGCTTTAGCTAGTGAATTGATAAGTTATTCTGTTTTTGCAGTTCCTGCAAAATTTTACAAACTATTGCAGAGTGCCTAAAATGACCACATATCTTACGTGCAGCACCCAGCATATTCTGCATAGTCCTATCTTCACTGAGAAGTCCTGTACCACTAGACTGAGTGTATGTGCAAAACATGGTAAATGCAGAAACCCACCATTCTTTAATGCTTTTACAATGTTAGCTCCATTGTCTGCAACCACAAATCCTGGAGAAAGGTCATTAGGGAAAGCCATTCTGAGAACCGTTTCTTTAGCTCCTGTAAGATGTTCACACCAGTGTGATTTTGTTTGCCAAACTTGCAATAAAGAAAGCAACCTGTTTATGAGGATTTTGTTGGTTGCGGTGTTGCCAGAGGATGAGGAAAATGATACCCAGTGGGCGGTAATATCATGTAGTCTATTGTTTGTCCACTCGCCTACATATCTGTTGATACATGTGCTTCTTCAACAGCTGATGACTGCAAGGCACTTTTTATCTTCTGGCACAGTTCCTGTAAAGAGCTGGCACAGCCTTTCTGGAGAAATATATCCATGATGGTAGCTGATATCGAGGAGAAGCGAGTTACATAGAAACATAGAAACTGATGGCAGATAAGGACCACTAGGCCCATCCAGTCTGCCGATTTTCCTTACCTACTGCAAAATCCACAGACCCTACTTGATCTCCGGCTTTACCTTCTCGCTCCTATAGCTAGGGTTCCCTATGCCTGTCCCATGCATTTCTGAATTCCCCACTGTGTTTGCCCCACCACCTCTGCTGTGAGTCTATTCCATGCATCCACCACCCTTTCTGTGCAGAAATACTTCCTCACATTACACTGTAGTCTACCCCTTCCAACGTCATGTCATGCCCCTCATTCCTGAACACCTCCTTTTCTGAAAGTTGCTGCCTCAGAACCCTATTAATGCCCTTAAGATACTTGTAGGTTTCTATCATATCTCCTCTGTCTCTCCTTTCTTCCAGGGTATACATATTGAGGTCTCCCAGCCTCTCCTCATATGACTTTTGGTGCAGGCCCTGCACCATCTTTGTGCCCTTTTTAACTGCCTCCACCCCGTCTATGTTCTTCTGGAGATGTGGCCTCCAGAACTGGACAGAGTGCTCCAAATGAGGCCTCACCAGTAATCTGTACAGTGGCACCACAACTTCTTTTCTTCTGCTGGTGATACCTCACCCTATGCACCCCAGCATCCCACTGGCTCTCCCCACACCCATGGTACATTGTTTAGCCACCTTTAGGTCATCAGATATGACTACCCCAAATCCCTTTCCTGCTTGGTGACCTTCAGTATCTCCTTCCCATCATGTAATCCTCCTTGGGTTCTTGCACCCCAATCGCATGATTTTGCACTTTTTGCACTCAGTCTAAACTGCTGCCACACTCTAGACTATTCCTCCAGTTTACATAGGTCCTTCCTCATTTTTCCACCCATCCCGGAGTGTTCACCCTGTTGCAGATCTTAGTGTCATCTGCAAAGAGACACCTTCACTTCCAGCCCTCCGCAATGTCACTTATGAAGACATTAAACAGGACTGGCCCCAGAACTTATCCCTGTGCCACCCTGCTGGTCAACTTCCTTTCCTCAGGTTGAGCTCTTTACCACCACCCTCTGTCTTCTATTACTCAGTTTCTAACCCAGATTACCACCCTGTGACCCCTCCTGGCTGCCCAGCTTGTTCACAAGCCTTTTATGTGGAACAGTATCGAAGGTCTTACTGAAATCAAGGTAGGCTACATCTACTGCTCCCACTTCCCTAGTCACTCAGTCAAAGAAATGAATTAGATTTGTTTGACATGACCTTCCCACTATGAAGCCATGCAGTCTCAGATGATGTGCTCCACTGAATTCAAGGTGTTCCACAATCCTTTTTGAAGTAGTAATTCCATAATTTTCCCACTATTAAGTTGAAGCTGATTGGTCTATAGTTTCCAGCCTCCACACTTCTTCCACTTTTGTGAAGAGGGACTACATCTGCCCTCTTCCAGTCCTCTGGAACCACTCCTGTATCAAGTGATTCATTGAACAGGGTGGCCAGTGGTGCCGCCAGTACCTCCATATGTTCCCTTAATATTCCAGGATGCATCCCATCTGGTCCCACTGCCTTGTCCACTTTCAGTTTTGTGAGTTCTTTTAGGACTCTCTCTCTTCAATAAATGGACTGGTGTCACCTCCTCCCATATTTGCTCATGTTGCCTAACGGTGGTCCCTCACCTTCTCCTTCTTCTGTGAATACAGAACAAAAATATTGTTTAGTACAAATGCTTTTCAGGTCCCATTCCACACTCCCCTCTTCCCCTTTAAGCCTTACAATCCCACCCCTGGATTTTCTCCTTTCACTAATGTACCTATAAAAGTCTTGGAACCTTTTTACCTCCTGTGTTATTTTTTCCTCCATTTGGGCCTTTGCACTCCTGATTGCTTTTAGTGTCTCTCTCTGTTTATCCAGGCACACTACTCTGCCCCCTCCTTCTGTGATTCATTGTACTTCCTGAAAGCCATCTTTTTGCCCTTGCCTTCCCGGCCACTTCCTTTGAGAACCACAGTGGTTTCTTTTCTCTTGCCCTTGTTTACTTGCCTAATGCAAGGTTTATTGCCTCCACTATGGCTCCTTTCAGATGGGCCTCTGCCTCAACCCCCCCATTCATCCCTCTCTGCTAGTTCATTCTTGAGACATATCCCCATTTTAGTGAAGTCCACCCTCCTGACATCCAGGACCCTCGCTTCGTGGCTTGACTCTGCCACTGTACTCATACTAAACCACACAGTACAATGATTACTGGACTCCAGGTGTCCCCAAACACAGCAGAGTCAGCAATAGAAAATTGGTACATGTCAGTGTAATTGCAGACACTGGCCTGTTTAACTGCTGAGCAGCTGGATGTCTTTGGTCATATTAGTTCTTCGTTCAACAGCCTGCTGCATCATTAACTGGTTCTGGGGTGTGACTGGCACAGTAAAACAGGCTGGAGGAGACAGAGAACAACTCATTCTGTTGTCAGCTGGGGAGTTTCTTGATTTTGATAAAGACCTAGCAGAAAATGGGGTGATGCAGTCAAAGTCCTGCTCAGTGTCTGAGAGGTTCATTGTATATGGAAATATTTAGCTATGCCAGCAGTGTAGTACCAGTGTTAACCTATACATCCTCTGCCATGTCACCTTGTGATTTATTCCTTGCCCTCTGAAGTGGATGTATCTGCTGTAAGTGTCTTAAGGGTGATGTGCCAACCTTCTTGCCTGTCCTCCTATGCTGAAAGAGGCCTTACATAAGCATCATATTGCAAGGTGAAAAAACTCCAAACAGAAGGGATGACTTTTCATTTTGTCCCTGGCATTGCAACTTCTGAATCATTATCCAGCATGTCTATGTTAATTTCTATATTTTGATTATTTTCCTCAATGTCCTTACTGGATGGTTGGGCGTGAGGCCTGCCCTCAGCAGAAGAGACAGGCAAGCCAGGCATAACTTCTTTTTCAGTTTCACTGACTCCTAATGACCTTTCTTCTTCTGATGACCTTTCCTCAGGTTTTTGATCTGACATCTCACAAGTTCATCTGGCTTTGAGCCCTCATCATCAGAGTCCCATCATGCACTGCCTCTCAGGAATGTATTCGCTGCCACTGCTATCACAGGGTCTGACTCTGAGGAATGAGAAATGGTAGAATCTTGAGAAAGTGGCACAACTTATGCATGTGTGCTTATTCTTTCCTTTCCACTGCATGTAGTGCCAGCAACTGCCTTTAATTTTTAAATATCTGTACCTTTGGCAAATCTGCTTTTTGAGTTGCTGGTTCAGCACCTGAGCTTTCTTGCTTCCTTTCACTTGGCCTGTATTTGTTAACTGAGTATCACCTGCAGCAGCAGACTAACATGATAGGATCTCAGAAGACATGGAGTCAGAGCATGAGGAAGCTTCAATTGGTAAAAGTGGATGCACCTACTACAGTAGAAGAAGCACTTTTGTGTTCACCGTGTGTAAGCGCAGCGAACACATGGTATGAAAGTGTCCTTTGAGGGTGTGGACACTGTCTACCCAATGCAGAGCAGGATTGCAAGGATGTGACAATACCACCCAATCAGCACCCAGGCTGACTATGACAGTTTCTGGCTTGCTGGGTGGGGACGGCAACAACTTCAAAAGAAGTTGCCGTCCCATTGATCCAGCTGCCCAGCAAGCCAGGCTGATCTGTCATGGCCAGCCTGGAATGCATGGAATGTGTGCCTGCAGCAAAGAAAACCATCCATCGATATCTGTTGCTGGCAGCCCTAACTGTCCCCAACCTGACTCTCCTGTCAGTCTCCTCTCCCACACACACGCACAAACAGTAGTGATGTCTTTTGTACCCACCCCCAAACATAACTCAAGTGACACTAGAGGTGCCCAATCCCCCAGTGTCCTTAATATTTAAGCACTGTCCTCCCAGTGACAGAGAATGCCCAATTGCACAGTGTCCTCCATTGATAGTAAATTGTCCCTGAAATAAAGAAACTGTCCCTCACCAACACAAACAGTAGTGATGTCTGTTGCGCCACCCCCAAACATAACTCAGTGACACTGGGGTGCTCAATCCCCAGTGTCCTTCATTAATAATAAACTGTCCCTGAAATAAAGAAAACTGACCCTCAGCATTTTTTTTTTATAACCCTGAAATAAAGAAAACCGTCCAACGTTGTCTGTTGCGTCGTTACCCACCCCACCTGACCCTTCCATTCAGGACCCACCACTCCACACCCCCACCCCATACTTATCCACCCGAGGTCCGTCGCCATAATCTTCCTTGGACCACAGACACATCTTCACTCTTAAGCCCAACTGTGAACTGAGGTAAGCACTTCAATGTATTTCAATGGGGTTTTCAGTTTCAATGTATTTCAATGGAGTTGCCAACTTAGTGGTATAACTTGGCCATTTATTTATATTTTTGCCCCAGATTTTCAACATACCATTTTGGGACCCCTCCTCATGAACAATTAAGTAACATTATGCAATTCTGTCCCAAAAGGTAATTTTGTGGTCACTGTGTGAAATCACCTTTCTGGCAGGAGTTGAAACTTTTCCACATTTGCTCATGAGGTGGGGTCATAAGAAGGCTATGCTGAAAATGTGGTGTAAAAATATTTAAAACAACAAAGTTATGAGCCTGTGCAGAAATTGATGAATGCAGGCTCGTAACTTGGCAATTACAATATTTTGATCCCAAATTTTCAACATAGCCATTTCTTCATAGCACCTCATGAATGTGATAGCTGTCATTTTTCATATCCTGGCCAAAATGTTTTTGCATCCCGAAGGTGATTTTACGGTTGCTACATAAAATCACCTTTGGGCAGGAGTTAATTTTCTCTGCAATTGTTCATGAGGTGGATCATAAAAGGCTTGTGTGAAAATTTGGAGCAAATATTAACAAACAACAATGTTATGAGCCTATGTTGAAATTTATGAATGAGGACTTGTAACTTTGGTAATTTTCAATATTTTGATCCCAAAGGTTCAACATTGCCATTTCTTCACAGCACCTCATGAATGTGATAGGCTCATAACTTTTATAATATTTAATATTTGACCCCAAATTTCCAACATAATAGTAATAATATAATTATATAATTTATTTATAAAGTGCAATTCAAACAGATTTCAAAGCACTGTACAGAAGTTAAAACATAAATAGTACAATACAATATCTGAGAAAATCATTAAGAATGGGGTTCCCGAACAGTGTTCCTTGAGCTTGCTTAAATGCTCACTGCCAGGCTGGTGTCCTGCGTTTTAGCAGTTTACATGTGATTGCCAGAGGTGCCTGTATAGCCTCTGTGTACTGTCTCTTTAAGAGCTGCCTGGATTGCAGTCATAATTAATCTGAGAGGAGCTCTGTTTGAAGATGTACTTGTTTGCTGATCATTTGTTAGAGTAGTAACAATATTGCAGTTTGTTCTAACCTGCCTTCTTTGTAGCACGGGCAGTTCTGTTTGTTCCATCATCTTGGTCCTGGACTGCAGAATGGGCCAATCAGTACATTTGGAACTCTAAAATGGAGCCTGCCTACAGGGGCTTGGTGGGGCCAAAACTTGTAGGAATTGTAGTTTTGGGCTTTTGGTGCCATAACCTGGTGGGGAGACCTTGTTGTGACTGACAGACAGATCAGCCAACCGAACCTTTTGGATCTTGGGAGCGTCCCACACTGCTTGCAGTTTCAGTTAGATCTGAGTTGGGAAGTGAAGAAGTAACAGCTCGAGATAGTTCAAGCAGCAATCCATAGTGGATTCACACTGTAGAACTGTGGAAAGACCTGAGTTTGGGCTGCATGCCTGCCTGCTGTTCCTGAGAGGGAACTTGTGCTTTTTGGACTGAATCAAACTTGGAGGCGAATTAAGCCACTGAATTGTGACCAGGCTTAAACCTGAAGAAGACAAAGATTTGCTGAATGCGATCGGCCTGTCAGGATTTCCAGCTACCTCTGAACTCCCGGATTGTGCAGCGACTCTGTAATTGCGACCGAGAGCCATTTGCCTGGTAGAGTGGAATTTTCTTACATGTGAATGTGCTGTGTGCTTATAGTGGGTTGTGATTTGGTTCCCCTGTGTGTCTGAACTGTGTTTTGCTTGCTGGAGGCTGTATCCAGCTCCATGGACTGAATCCATATCCATTTCCATTTGCCTGGGCCCTGCTACACTGGCTCAGTCAGAATACCTGCTTGAAAATGTCGATGAGAGACTGGCCTGAGGATCAGCCCCTGCTCAACACCTTGAACAGGAGCGACTCCTCGGTGATTACGTGTGAGCCCTGCTTCTAGGGCACTCCAGCTCAATAGCCTGCAGTCTCGATTTCATCTTGCCTGTATCCAGTACTGGGTATCATGAGTAAACATCAGGGTAGCTCCTGCAACAACAGCTAAATCTAAAAGTGTTGCCATCTGATTGTCTTGTTGCCTTTTCTTTCATGAACTGAGCCCTCCGGCTCCGGATTACAAATAGTGTGTGTTGTGCATGTTGCTTTCTTTCATCACAGGGCCCCAACCAGCTGCAACATTCCTAGCTAGCCCACCATTTTCCTACCTGGGTACCCAGAGTGTGTGACTGTGTAGGGACTCTGAATTGCATGCATAACTGTCTGACTAATATAGCTTTTAAGCAAATCAACCTGATTACGTCCCTCCTTGTTCAAGTCCCTGAATAAATCAGATTTAACTTTGTTTGCATTTAACCTGACTCGGTTCCAGTTTGTGCCAAGAGTATTGTACTGTTGTTATTTGCTGTGCTTAACCTTGTTTTACAGCGGGTCCCTAGGGTCAAGCTAGAGGAACCAGACCTGGTAGTAAGTGCAAACAGTGTGGTAATTGCTTGGTGAATTAGGGTCATTATAAAGTAATATTAGCAAATTGTTCAGGCCACTAGAAGGGAAAGAGGGGGTTACAGTGTCCTGGAGGGCTGTGTCCAGGTGAGCTTGATCACTAACAACACTGACCTCTGGGTGGAAGCACTAGTTTCATTACCCAGGCCTCTTAACCTGCTACTAGCCAAGCAGGCAGAGGTAGTAGCCCTTGGGATAACGCCACCTAGGGGTTACACTCCAAAAGCATGGCTAAATAAATAAGTTTTCAAAGCCGTCTTAAAGTTCTTCAAAGTCAGGCACTCTCTTATCCGATGAGGTAGAGAGTTCCACAGGGTCAGGGCTGCATAACTAAATGCTCTTGCACAAGAGGTCTTCAACTGAACCCTGACAACCTCTAGCAATCCCTCGTTGGCTGAGCAGAGGGTCGGAGGGGTCAGTAAGGAACCAGGAGCTCTTGCAGGTAGCCAGGACCCAGACCATGTAAGGTCTTATAGGTCAGTAAACCGACCTTGAAGGTGATCCACCACTGAACAGGCAGCCAGGGCAGATCGCACAGCACAGGGTTGATATGACTGGTCTGGAAACCCCACCAGTAACCTGGCCACAACGTTCTGCACCAGCTGCAAGCAGTGGATATCAATCCCTGGAAGCCCTAGGTAGAGGAGTTACAGTAGTCAAGGCAAGAGGTCACAATGGCGTGGACCAACATTTGAAGATCGCTGAGATGGAACAAGGTGCTTAATCAGGCGATATTCCTCAGATGGTAAAAGAGGATTTTACTACAGCCGACACCTGCAAATGAAGTGTCAGCCCTTCGTCAAATATCACGCCCAGATTCCACACCTGAACAGAGGACACGAGCTGGCTACCCCTAGCCAAAGCCTGGAGGCAGGCTGCACTCCCATCCTCTCTATCCCAGACCTGGATCCACCACCAACACCTCAGTCTTTTCAGGGTTCAACCTTAGCCAGCTGGCCGCATCCAGTCCTGGAGCTCCATGAGGCAGCTATTAAAGACAGAGACTGCACTATCCTGATCGGGGCAAAAGACAGGTATAGCTGGGTATCATCTGCATAACAGTGAAACCGCAGCCCATACCATCTTACAATGTCTCCCAATGGCAGCAGATACACCACAAACAACATAGGGGACAGCACAGAGCCCTGAGGAACCCCACATGGCAGAGAGAATGAGGCCGAGGAATAAATCCCGACAGCACTCTCTGAGTTCTGCCAGTGAAGAAAGATCTAAACCAACTGAGGACCGTACCTGATAGTCCACATATGTCACTCAGGCACTCAAGCAGCCCCATGGTCCCGGTGTCAAAGGCTGAAGAGATCAAGAAGGACCAAGATTGAATGGCACTTCCGATCTCTATCAATCAGGAGAGCATTGAGCACCCAAACCAGAGCAGTCTCTGTACTGTGCCTCTTCTGAAAACTGGACTGGAGGAATCATAGATGTCATGGATGGTCAGGTGGTTATCCAACTGGAGGGCAACTACTTTCTCTATCACCTTCCCAATAAAGGGAAGGTTAGAGACTAGCCTGTAGTTGGCAAGGCAATTTGGGTCCAGAGAGGATTTTTAAGGGCGGTATAACCACTGCCTCATTTGGGAGTTTGAAACTCACCTAACTCTAAAGAGCACTGTGCTATTTCTGCCAGGACAGGGCCAATGACATCTACACACCCCAGAATGAGGTGTGTAGGACCTAGTCAAGACTACAGCAAGTAGGCCACATACTTTGGACAATCCATGCAACATCAGAGATTGCCAGCTGGTCAAGGTGATCCCAGAGGCCCACGATTGGTGACCATACACCGACCACCGCAAACCCCCATAGGCGCTGAATGGATCTCAGCCCTGATGTCTGCCAACTTATTGGCAAGAATTGAGCAAACTCATCACACTTATATTTTGAAAATGCTCTTTGGACCTGAAGACAGGCTGGTTTGCACAGTCTGTACATGTTCGGAAGAGCTGAGCCAATCGATTCTGAGCCACATCAATCTCCCTGGACAGGAGCGCTGCCTTCTTATGGGAGATTGTCGATTGATAGACTCGGTAATGTTCCATCACTCTAAGATGGTCAGCATCAAGGGCGGATCTCTGCCAGCAACAATCCAGCCTTTGCCCCATGTGCCTCACCTCCTTCAAAGCCCCATCAAACCGAGGGAACTGAGGCGGAGAGTGAGGGCCAACATTGACAGGAGCAATAGAATCCAGAGCAGCCCCATGGCCTTTTATAGGCCTGGACTAGGTGCTCTGGACACATGCCAATATCTGTACATCCTGATAGGTCAAGAACTGCCAAAAGACCAATGGGAGTAACATCCCTCAAAGGGTGGTATCTGATCATCTCCACAGGGGCAGGCCTATGAGGTGGGAGCTCAGAAACTGAATCTTATACTGCAATGGTCAGACCATCCAACGGTTCCACCACCAAGTCGGTGGCCTCCGTTCCCAGGAGGAAAATCAGATCAGTGAGTGACCATGAATATGGGTTGCAGCGCAATAACCTGTGTGAAGCCCAACATATTCATAAGTTGGAGAAGTCCTGACCAAGTGCGAGAAGTTCATCATCGACCCAGGCATTGAAGTTACCAGCACCATCAACCTGGACAACTCCAACACCATGTCCATGATGAAGTCCGTGACTTCCTGCAGGAACACACTCACCCCGGGTGAGCGGTAGATGAGAATGAACCTGCACCCCACACCTGCAGCCACAGTACCTCAAACGGTCTGGAGCCCTCAACTGGAACCTCTGTGAGCCCAATTCCATTCTAAAACATAGCAACACCCCTGCCCCTCTGGTCCACTTTTGGGTGGCATATCACCGAAAACCCAGCTGGAATAGCTGCCTCAAAAATTGGACTGGCATTGCCATCCAGCCAAGTCTCAGTGATGCATGCCAGGTCAGCTGTCCCAACAAGATCAGCTATAATAGCTGTCTTGTTTTTCTGGACCTACCATTGCACAGTACCACTCAAAGGGCGGGTTCGGAGCCGTCCGGAGCTGCAACCCTGAAATACAGGAGCCCTTGGGTATGGGGACCAGATAAGATGGACCATGATCTGGGACCCATTTTTCCCAGGACATCTCCTGGACTTAACTACCCCAATTCAGCCCCCTGCTCGCTCTTCCCCAAGGTTCGGTTCCCCAGCCCTCCTACTCCTTTTACTCACTATTCCAAGAGCCCTACACTGCCCGTAAACAGTGGCCAGGGTGAAGGAAAATGAAAAGGCGAGGCCCTGGAGCTTGGAGGAAGAGTAGTGCCTGACCAGGAGGGCTGAATGCCAGCACATTCTATTAAAGCCGGAAACCCAAAACTCAACCACCATACAGTACAAAAGATAAAAGAAAACCAATACCCAATCATAAAAGGAATACTTAATTAAAGCAACAAAACCAGTCCAGAGATTGCAGAAATCAACAGGAGCAGACACAAATCAGGGAGGTGCAACCAGACACCATAAAAATGCAAGTCTTATACAGTCAATGCCTGGAGAGCTCACAGCAGTCGGGTAAAACAGAACAACCGGTTCCATCACTGTCTCTCACACAGTAGGAAAGAATGCAGCCCACAGTAACTTAAAAGTTGAAAAATCATAAAGTAGGGTACTCTCACCACCCTCAAGGACTGCTGCACTGGGAGAACCAAACAAGATGATCCTTGCATAAGCAAGCACACAGCAAGCAAACATCGCAATGAAAGAGGGACAGGGAAGGGAACATCAGCGATAGATCCAATAAGTCCAATATATCCAAATCCTTGGTCGAACAGAACTGAGCCGGGATCGACTGTCTCAGCAGCTCCGACCACCAATAGGAGAGTTCCAATAGATGCAGCCTCCAGCCATCCAACGGGAGGCCACTACTCCCCTCGACTCGAGACCAGTAGCTACAGGTACCCAGAGCCTGCCTTCAGGCCGGACTCCCAGGCAGCTTAGGACAGCACCATACTCCCCACCAACTCTTTGGTGGCCAGACAATAGGCGTTTCTTTCCCAGACCCAAGCCTGACTAGGAGCAAGTGGCCACCCGGCAGGCGACCAGATTTCAACCCTCAAGGCTCAGGCAAATAGTACTGCAGGAACTTCTCTAAGGCAGTCAAAATAAAGGACTGATGGACTGCTGAACAAAGTCGATATACTGTACTCACAGATCTGATGTAGTCATGGATACACTCCACTGGCCAGGTGTAATCAAAAAAACACAGGACTCAAAGCTCTTCACCCCTGCCCCAACCTCCCGCAGTCGCTGAACTGGCGGCAGTGATAATATATCTGACAGTGCAGCAGTAAAGCAGTAAATCAGATCCTCCCTCCTCAATTCTCCGCTCCCTGGTTCTGCTAATAATCCAGAGAGGCTTCAAAGCATGCTGCACAAACAGAGTGCAATAAAAGAAAACTTAGATGAAAACCAGAAAAAGAAATAAACAAACAAATAAAACTCAAAGAATAAAACTTAAAAACTTAAAACAAACTTAAAATAAACAAAAATCCGATTAAATTTTGCTCATGCTGGCAGACTAACAGATGGCAGACAAAGCGTGGTCACCATCTTTGACACCCCAACATAGCCATATCTTTACAGCACCTCAGGAATGTGACAGTTGTCATTTTCAAATCCTGGCCAAAATTGCCATAGATGACAACTATGACTGCATTTGCCATTCATGATGGCCAAAACAACTTTCCTACATTTGGACCACTGTAAAGTAGTAGCACTTAGTGTTCCACCTAATCATAGGGGCACCTACCTTCACAGAACTTCATTGTCCCCCGTCTACCCCTCCTCTCCCCACTGGACACCCATTCCCTCTCTGTCCCCACCTTCATGCCCTCCCGTCTGCTGGTCTCCTAGCCCCATTGTCTCCAACCTTCCTTCAGTCTGTTCTTAACCACTTACAAGGCATACACTTCACTATGCATAGCTGAGCCTATTCTCTACTCTGTTTCTCCCCCCACAAGTATGCTTAACTCTCCGATGCAGGCACCTTCTCTCCAATGCTGTAGCAGTGTCTAAATGTTATACCTTAAGCTAAATGCTATCCCAGTCTTGTAATTCACATCAATTTATTGTCTACCTAGCTTGTAATGTATTGTTTTGTACCAGTGCAATTTTGTACTTGCTTGTAATGTAATGCTATGTTGGTAAATTTTTTCTTGTAACTGACGTGGAACCTACAAATGAGCATCTGCTCACAGGTGTTCTAAGATATCATTGAAAAAATGTTTTCACATCCCAAAAGGAGATTTTGTGGTCCCTGCATGAAATCATCTTTCGCACAGGAGTTGAGCATTTTCTCTGTACTTGTTCATTAGGTGGGGTCATAAGAAGGGTATTTTGAACATTTGGGGCACAGATATTAACAAATAAGATAGTTACACTGCCCAACATTATCACTTCTACTTTGCATTCTTAAAGAGCAAGTTTTAAGTGCCTTGCCACCATACCGGCTCCCATCTGCTTTTCTTAAAATAACACTCATAAAACAGCTCAGTAGAGCTGTTAGGCAAAATCTCACATTCCCTGATTCGGGCCACACCCCACACTTGCACGTTATGTGATGTCAGCTCAAGATTGGCGCGGGGCGTGCTCCATGAACTACATTGCTGGCAATTTTTGCAAGCTGTTTTTATCATATTAAGTGCTGAATTTGAGAAGGAAGGGCACCACTCAACTACCAAGTTTTTATTAGTTGGTGGTGCCTTCTTCTCAAATTGACTTAATATGATAAAACAACTTATAAATAACCCCAGTGTAGGCTATGGCACACCTTGCTGTTCTTGAGCTGACGTCACATCTACTGGCGTGGGGGCGAGGTCCCGAGTCAGGAATGAGGTTTTGCCTAACAGTTCTATGGAGCTGTTTTATAAGTGTTAGTTTAAGAAAAGCAGACAGAATTTTTATTTCTTTATGGATAAATCTCTTAACCAGAGGGTGCGCTATTACATATGTTGGAGGGAGAATTATTATTACTCAAAACCTGCTCTTTAAATGTTAATAAAGGATTTCTTCACTGAAGCAATTTTCAAACACATACCCTATGATGCCAGTGCACATGGTGAACACTCTGGCATTGACAAATGCTTATTGGTTTTGTGACTGTTTTTTCTTCTTCTGAATTGCTGGCTTTGTCTTGGAAACATGTTTCACATGCCTACTCCAGTCCATCATTATTTAATAACAGTTGTTCATCTCTAATGAAGCCAGCCTCCTTCAAAAAAAACACAGAACCTAACTGTACTACCTTCCTCAGTTGCCTTGGGGAAATAGGGTGGCAATGATGGTGAGTAGTTAATTGCTGCTCGAGGCAAGGAATATGAACTGGTTAACTAGTAAAGACTACAAGCTGGGGCTACTATGCAACTGCCAAGAGCTGCCCCTCTCTCAAAAATGTTTCACACGTGACACAAGCATTTATAGGACAGAACTACACAAAATAAAATATGATCCTCCTGTTCCGACTCCTGCAGTTGTGGGAAATAGCTGGTGACACTGTGCAGACAGAGGCTACTCAGCTGCAGGGATGCCCCTCTCTCCAAAATGTTTCACATGATGCAAGCCTTTATTTGACAGGACTGCACAAAAAAGTATGGTCTTCTGCCACAACTCCTGCTTGTGTGGGAAATGGCTGGTGACACTGTGCAGTCAGAGGCTACTCAGCTGCCAGCTGCCCCTCCCTAAGCATTTCACAAGTGACACAAGACTTTATTTGACAGGACTATGCCAAACAAAATATGGTCCTCCTGTCCAGACTCCTGCTTGTGTGGAAATGGCTGGTGACACTGTGCAGACAGAGGCTACTCAACTGCCGGGCTGCCCCTCCCTCCAAAACATTTCACACTTAATGCAACATGCAAGCCTTTATTTGACAGGACTATACAAAAAAAATATGATCTGTCCTATCTCTCCTGCTTATGTGGGAACTAGCTAGTGACACCACTCTTTGGGATGGTTACACTGTGACTTCCTCAGCCAGCATCTCACAGTATGCCAACCCAGTATCCCTGCTGAGCTGAATAAGCTCAGTCAATGCTCCCTCAGCTTAGGCTCACTAGGCACAGGAGTGACCCAGGAGCACTAGGGAGGTTAACTGACTTGCTCAGAGTCACATAGTATGGAAGTGGAGGCACTGGGAAATTTGGAATTGTCTGCTGTTGGATGTCCCAATTCTTGCAAGTCTGCAGCACTTCCTGATCCCCAACACACACACACACACACACACACACACACACAGTCAGTCTCTGGCCCAAGTCCCGACCCACTCAGTTTTTTTATTACGTTTTCTGATGCTCTGTTTTGTTGGCAATGTGGGTGGAAACTGGTCCAGGCAAGACCCTTCCTTCCTTCCTGCCGGCTGCTCAGAGCCTCACTCCCCTGCTCCCAGTCCCTGATCCACATCCCTCCCGAGTCCCCATCGGACCCTCTCAGTGTTTTGTTGCTTTTTTGATTTTGTATTTTTTTTAATGCTTGTTTTCTTTCCATGCTGAGTGCTCATTAAGTGTTCAACTCCTCCACACACTTGTCTCCAACCAGGGTCGGGAGACCTCTTCTATCCGAGCATCGCTTGACTGAAGAGAGATCCTCTCTCCTCGGTGGCTCAAAGCAAATAGTGCCGAGGAGGCTCTTCCATCTATACTTCGGTTTGTGGATGTGCAAACAAGAGTATCTTCACTTGAACCTCCAACTGACGAGCTGTCACCTGTCACATGATAGGCAGGATCTCAACAAGAAGGAAAAGGAAAAAAATTAAGTTGGAGATCTGAGCCGAGCTGGCAAGGTTCGCTCGGGTCTCATAAACTGAGCTGTGTGGACAGCTCGGTTTTACCAGAGATCTGGCACACTTCTACCTTACAGTACTGTATATAGTATTCTGTAGTTTGTATTTATTGTGACTGCTGAACTGTTTTGTATTTTTATTACTCTTGCACCTTACTGTACTGTAGTCTGTATTTTGTATTTATTGCAAATGCCCAACTGTACTGTAGTTTTGTTACTCTTGCACTTTACTGTACTGTGAGTTTGTGTTTTGTATTTACAGTAGCAGCCACAGACACTGCCAGCTATTTCCCGAAATTTCTGTGATATTTCAGTTATATCTAATGCTTTCTCCATTTCTACAGTAGGGCAGCAAAGAGAAACACTTTAGAGACTTCACAAATATCTGGAAATAGCTGGCAATGTCTGTGGCTACTACTGTATTGTGACTGCCCACCTGTATTGTATTTGTATTACTCTTGCAACTTACTGTACTGTGTAGTATTCTGTAGTTTGTATTTATTGTGAATGCTGAACTATTTTGTATTTTTATTACTCTTGCACCTAACTGTACTGTGTAGTCTGTATTTTATATTTTTGCAACTTCCACCTGTACTGTATTTGAATTACTCTTGCATCTTATTGTACTGTGTATAGTATTCTGTATGTATTGCGATTTCCCACCTCTACTATATTTGCATTACTCTTGTTACTGTGTTATAGTCTACTACCCCCCACCGGATGCATCTGGAATTGAACTGTTACCAACTTAGTATGTCTTTCCTGGTGACATGTTTGAGATAAATAAAATAAAATAAATAAATACATTCATACAGTATCGACGGGTTATAGTCAAATGGGCAGAATGAATTCTACAAAAATGATTCTCCCTAAAACCTGGTCAGTTCTAAAATTTGGAACAACAAAAACTTCCCTTAAGGAATTGTGTGTTTTATAATGTTACCAAGCAATGGCAGACAAATAATATGCAAATGTGTGACCATTACTAAAGGCCAAATTGAGAGTCAGGCAGCCATAAGTGCAATTTGTGCCATGCTGGCCTGTGCGGGTCTGCCACCAGTGCCACTCTGCAAGGGACTCCCCAGGGGTCCAGATCTTGTTTGCCTGAAGGACTTGTGACTCTGAAAGTGGACAAATCTACAGGGTTGGATAGGGTAAACCAAGGTGTTGAGCAAGCTCAGGCAGGTACTGGTTGCACCTATGACAGCTTTATTCAAAAACTCACTGGTAAGAGGAGTGGTTCCAGGGGACTGGAGGAGGGCAGATATAGTCGCTCTTCATAAAAGCAGCAACAGGGAGGAGGCCAGCAGCTATAGTCCAGTAAGTCCGAGTTCGGTGGTGGGGAAGTTAATGGAGGTGCTTTCAAATGAAAGGCCTGTAGTATCTTGAATCCAGTGGATGCAAGACCTGAGGCAGCATGAATTCATGGAGGAGGTCATCTTAAACAAACTTGATCAATTTCTTTGACTAGATGACCAGGAAATAGATCAGGGTGGGGCAATGGACATGGCCTACTTACACTTTAACAAAGTCTTCAACACTCTATCACATAGGAGGCTCATTCATAAATAAACTGGGCAGTCTGAGGGTGGGTTCTAAGGTGGTAAACTGGAGTGCGACATTGGTTGATGGATAGGTGACGAGGTAAATGGCACTCAATTGGGGAGGATGGTGACCAGCTGGGTATCTCAGTGCTCAGCTTTGGGACCAGCCTCTTTAATGTCTTTATAAGTGACATTGCAGAAGACAATGAAGGTATGCCTCTTTGCAGATGACAAAAAATCTTCAGGGTATGGAGAAATGAGTAGAGACCTGAGAAAGCTAGAGGAATGATCTAAGATATGGCAGCTAGGTTTTAATGCAAAAAGTGCAAAATCATGCACTTAGGACACAGAAACCCAGAGGTGGAGTATAAAATAGGGAAGAGGTATTGACAGTCACAAAACAGTAAAGAGACCTTGGAGTAATCATACTGTATTACCTCATGGCGGTGAGGTAGTGCAACAAAGCAGTAGGCTAGGCCAGCAGGATGCTAGGATGTAGGGAGGGGTATCACTGGCAGAAAGAAGGAGATTATGTTACCACTATATGAATTGTTGGTAAGGCCACCCTGGAGTACTGTGTCCAGTTCTGGAGACCACATCTCAAAAGAATATAGACAGGGTAGAGGCTGTCCAGAGGAGGGTAACTAAAATGATGCACTGGTTGTGTCAGAAGCCCTATGAGGAAAGATTGAGGGATTTCACTATATACACCCTGGAAGGGAGAGGAGGACATGACAGAGACCTATAAATACCTCACAGGGGTAAATAAGGTACAACAGGAGTACTTTTAGAGAGGTGCATTTAAAGGGCTGCATGCAATGAAGCTTGAAGGGAGAAATTTAGGAGGGATGCAAGGAAGTACTTTAATTTTTTTATTTTATTTTAGTCTTTGGTAACTGGTAAGGCCCACTAGGCACAAGTGCCTGCTTTCAGGGTGACCTGGAGCACTGGCGGTTAAGTGACTTGCTCAGAGTCACACAGTATGCAAGTGGAAGTGTGGGAATCAAACTCAGGTCTGGTCTGCTGGATGTACCAAGCATGTTCCACCTCTTTTCTCTAAAGCTCTACTGCCAGCCCAACTTCTTCATTAAAGACTGGTAGATATATAGAACACTCTTCCAGTGAAGGTAATGGTGGTAAAACAATAGTGGACTTTAAGCATTCATGGGAATAGCACAAAGGAATCTTGATGGGATATGTGTGTGTGTGTCTGTGTGTGTGTGTGTGTATATGTGTGTGCGTGTGGCGGGGTTGGGTTTCCGAAGATCAGGTAGGGTGACTGGTGTCAGTATAGACAGGGAAAAATGGGCAGACTGGATGGGCCAAGTGGTTCTTATCTGCAGACAAATTTTATGTTTCTATCTATCTGTGTTTCTTTGTTATTAGCTGTCATTTGTTTCTTTAGCAATTTCTACTGAGTTTTAGATTAATAGAAACAAAGAAACATAGGGATTTGATGGCGAATAAGGACCGTTGAGTCACCCAGTCTGCCTTTCCCTACCTAATGGATAAGCTGCAGATCCTAGTTAACCAGCAGCCTACTTCTTTCTACCCCAACCCCTAGAATTGCCTTATGGCTGTCCCATGCATGCTTGAATTCAACCACTGTTTTTGACTCCACAACCTCCTCCGAAGGCCGTTCCATGCATCCACAAACCTCTCTGTGAAAAACACTTCCTCACATTACCTCTGAGACGCCCCTCCCCATCTTCAAATTGTGCCCCTTGTTCTTGCACACCTCTTTTTTGAAAGATGCTACCCTCTTGGACTTTGTTGATTCCCTTGAGATACTTGAAAGTTTCTATCATGTGCCCCCCTCTCCTCCTTTCCTCGAGGCTATACATATTAAGCTCCTTTAGTATCTCTTCATATGTCTTCTGGTGCAGACCCTGCACCATTTTGAATTAGCCCTCTTCTGGACAGCTTCCATCTTGTCTATGTCCTTGCGGAGATTGGGTCTCCAGAACTGCACACAGTACTCCAGATGGGGTCTTACCAGCTGCCTGTACAGAGGGATAACAACTTCCTGTTTTCTACTGGTGATGCCTCTCCCTATGCATCCCAGTATCCCCCAACCCTCCTTACTGCCCTCTCACATTGCTTGCCCACCTTTAAGTCATCTGATATGACTACCCCGGTCCCTTTCCATTTTGTTGTTGTTAGTATTTCACCCTCCATTGTGTACTCTTCCCTGGGTTTTGTTTCCCAGGTGCATTACCTTGCACTTATTAGCATTAAATCTAAGCTGCCATACATTTGACCATTCCTCTAACCTTGCCAAGTCCCTTCTCATCCTTTCCACCCCACCTTGTGCATCAACTCTGTTGCAGATCTTTGTGTCATCTGCAAAGACATACTTTCCTTCAGTCCCTCTGCAATGTAGCTTACAAAGACATTGAAGAGGACAGTCTAATACTGAACCTACGACTTACTAATAACCCCTTTCTTCAGACTGGACTCCATTTACTATTACCCTCTGTGTCCTATTCTCCAGCCAATTCTTTACCCAGGCTATCATCTTGGGACCCCTCCCAGGCTGGCTAACCTGTATATTAATCTTTGTGTGGGACCGAGTCAAATGCCTTGCAAAAGTCTAGGTAGGCCATGTCCACAGCCCTCTCTGAACTACTACTTTGGTCACCCAGTCAAAGAAATATCATACACATTGTTTGGACTTTCTGTATTTATGCAGTATGTTACAGTTGAGTTGTGTAGGTCTGAATCATCCCATACCACTTAAAACAGCAGTGCAACAAGACTGGGCAAAAAAATCTGACCCTATCTTTTTATCACAATAAAAGATCCCAGGCATCTTCAGTTTTATTTGGTGGTACAATTGTCTAGTTCTGCCATCATTTGAGTACTTTAGAAATGTCTTAATTAATTTTTTCCTCAAGAAAAAATAAGGCCATCACATTTGCTTATAAATAGCATTGCAGACCTCACAAAGGTTATAACTGAGATAATAAAAAAACATATGCTACACAGCGGAGGTACCTAGAAAAGTAGATGTGACATTTACAGTTGCAGACATAAGATGGCCACATTTTGCGAAATTTCTGTGATATCTCTGAGAAATTCCTGCCTGCCTGCAGTGCCACAGTTGGTCACCAGAGAATCTCTTTAGATGTATTGCAAAATATTTAGAAATATGTGATCGTATCTATGGCTGTGTATTGTGATATTATATTTACCAGTTAGGGTCAATAAACCACTGCGGGCCAACCCTCACAAAGTCCATAATTCACACTTGTGAATTACGGAGTTCAAAAACCACGATTCTATGTAGTGCAAAGTCACATAAAGCTATGCAAAGTTGCATAAAAGTCGCTCAAACTCACTTGCGCAGTGCTAACTACCAGTAAATATAAAAAATAAAAAATGTGGTGAAGTGTGGCTAATGAGGATTTTATGCACCTTTGGAGTGTAATGCCCAGATAAACCCCTTGGGTTCGCCCTCTGGGTTTATGGGGGCATCACATACCTTGGGTGTATAAAACTCTCATTGGCCACACTTCCCATGCAGTATTCCTATATTTTATTAATTGTTGCTGAAACTAGACTTTTGTAAATCATTTTCATTGTACTGCTGCTTTAACAGCCACTTTCTTCTTTTTTTCTGTACAAGGCCCACCACAATCTGGACTGGCTTACTTAAAGTGACTGAGTACATAAGGGTGTTTCTACACCAGGGGCCAGATATCCAAAGCTTATGCCTGGCGCAAACTGATTGTGCAAGAATTGCACCAGAATAGCACCATCTTGCTATATTTAAAAGACCAAATAGCACCAGAGAAACCCATTAGTTCCAGCGCAGCAAGATAATGCCTGCTTGGGGCAAAGTGAGGGGCGGAACCATGCATACATGCGCAGTGCTATATTCAAAGCTATAGCGTGGAGCAACGTGCAATTGTGCAACACTTAGCACGGCGTTAGTTACCACCTATGAAAAGGTAGTCTTAAGTCCAGGCAAACCCAGGACGGGGCGTGGACACAGCAGCAACAGGGAACAAGGCAGTATGAATCTAATGAGGAGGCAGTGTGGGAGGATGGCCACCCTGGGCCACTCCATATGCACAGGCAACAAACTGTGGAGCATAATGCCCAACATTGTTGTGAAGTGCACACTCATGTAAATGATACAACTGAGCTAGAACACCACTTGCAGCAACAAACTATTTGTAATGTATTTTACTGAACTGTAATATGTACTAATGTGATATTTGTATATTGTGTGCTGTTGTGCATTGTATGTCTGTATTGCACACGTTGTATCTCAGCCGCACAGTTAGTGTCTCCAGGTCATTTCCTGACACTGGGCCTTGGCCCAGTGTGCTTACCCAGTGAACAAGGTGATAACAATGTACAGAAAACATACATGGCCGAGACATGCTGCACACAGATGGCACTGCCCATGTCACCATCATCTGGCACTGGTTCTAACCCTCCAGGCATTGGTGGTGCCCCAGCACCCAGTGGACACCACGAGGCGTCCATGCAGCATACACCTCCAGTTCCCCAACTGGTGTACACAACAGAATCCAGAGGATACATGCTGCACTGGGGATTGGAGGGTGCTGAGGGTAGGAGATGGTTTACTGGTGGCCAGGCTGAACCACATAGTAGGTACTGCCACATGGCTGGGGCCATCTACACAGTGTACATTTTCCACTGATGGTAATGCCCTGACAGCAGTATGCCAGTATGATGGTATGTATGCCCCCGGGCACATACTACACCTGTCCAGGATCCCTGCACACATGGACAGCCATGTGTATGGTTTGGGGATCCCATGCCACTGTGCAGCACATGAGGTCACAGGACAGTATGACTGTGGTGTCACTATCACACCACACCTTCCAGCTGTGCATGTCATTGTGTGGATAGCACCAATCACTGTTGCTTGACACACCACAGGCATTGCTGTGTACCTCACAGTATCACCTACTATTGTACTGTACCATCTGATAAACACTGTGGCAGGAACAATGATTTGCTTCTGGCATGCAGCACAACCATCCGTTCCTGTAGTGCTACTTCCCTGGGCCATATTAGTCTTTGCATTTGTGTCCAAACCAAGACTGCAGCTATTGTTCTGTGAGTTGTGAGCACACATGGAATGTGGCTACCGAACTGTAATCCCAGTCAGACCTACAGGTGGAGCTGTGTGCACTGATAGGAGAGTGACTACCATCCTGTAATTCTAGTCAGACCTACAGGTGGAGCCATGTGCACCATGTGAGGTGCTGGGCAATCCACATGCTAAGCAGGCTGTAATGGGATGCTAATGTAGCTGCTTGCCCTTGGATGCCTGTGTAGTCTAATTGTATAGCAGTTTGAATAAAGCAAACATCAGCACCAGGCAAGCGTGTCAGTGCTGTGCAATCGTGTTAGCGCTGTGCAATACTGTAGTGTTCCATTACATGGTTCGGCAGTATTTGGCCTGCACTGTTTGCTGTTGTTGTGCTCCACTTCTGTTAGCACACACATTGCCCACATTGCTCAGCCTTCACTCACTCCACCTCTGTGTGCATTGGGCCACTGTTGCAGTTTGCACTGATCTCACTTTCTGTATTCAGTGCTGTCTTATTTGCCAGGCTATTGTTGCACTGCACTCTCATCACTGTTTGCACACCTTCGTTTGCACATTATATATTCAACTCAGTTAGCCCTGGGCTATTTCTTTGAACATGGCTTGCAAATGGTTCTGGGCTAATTTTGCCTGCATGTAGTGCCTAATTGCCCCAGGGCAAAGTTTTGAATATCTGGCCCCAGGTATCTGCACCCTGATAAAGCTCCAATTGAGCAACATGCCAAGGCACATGGTCTGTGGCTATGGTAGAGAGTTCTTTCACAGTGTCAATGATGTTTGCATTTGGACCATTTTGGTTTAAATAACCTGCACCAGTATCTACGACTATGTTCTGTAAGTTTCATTGCTGGGTGACACCCTGCTCCAGCTGGAAGTGCTGCTACTTTCTTGCTTTGTGTGCATATGGTGGGAAGCAAAATTCCCTACAGCAGCACTTGAATCCTGCACCAGTGAGCATGTGCAGACCATGTTTTCTTGTTTCCTAGCCAGCCTCCCTCTCAAGTCCAAACTTTCCCCATACATCTACCTTCTCTGGAGTCACACACAGGTTAGAAATGTGAGAGCCAGCCAGACCAATGACGTGGAAGCTGAGGCATCTGTACCTTACCTCCTGCCATGTTGGTGACCCGTGTGTTGCTGCTGGGGGTCAGCTGAGGAGGAGAGGTTGACAGTCTGGAGGACTGCTCTCCTCTCCAGTGCTGGCAGTCCATGTCAGCTGCCCCCAGGTGGAGCCTAAGGGTTGTGTGGGTCAGTTGGGCGCCAGAGAAAGGGAGGTGCTGCAGGACTTCCGTGCATGTGCACACCTCCACACATGCACATCTGGTGTGTCACCCAACCACGGAATGGGATGGGAGAAAATGAAGGAAAACACCCCTGGCTGCAGGGCATGACTGACCCTCCACAGGCTCCGCAAACGGACTACACCATAGCCCTGTGGCAGAGGGCACAGGCCAAAAGGTAAGCCCTGGGGATGCAGGGTGACAGGTCTGGGAAGGTTGGTTCAAAAGAGGCAGCCGGGAGACTGGAGGATAAAGTGTATATGAAAACTAATGTGAGAGCCAGCTTCAGGTATCTTTCCAGGAGCCAACAACATCTTTGTGACACCCCTATCTATCCGGCTACCCACTGATTAAAATTCCCTTTGTTTTATACTCCACCTGGGCCCACCATTGCAAGCCCACTCCTTGACTAGCAGGGTGTAGGCTAGTGCCAAATATGTAGGTAGTCAGTCAGCCCCCCCATCATACTAACCAGACCATTCCGCTTGTCAAATCAGCTGATAAGTAGAGCAAAATGGAGCAGATCTGGGTACAAACAATCGTGAGAGAGGGTGTGGCAGTGGCATCAATAGTAATAATGCTAAGCAGTCTAACTAGTCAAACTGCCTAGAGACACAACAGCTGATCCTACTGCCCTGCCCCCACCCTCATGATTGTTGGTGCCTGGCCTTCACATTTGCTCTATTGATCAGCTGATTTAGTGTCTTGAGTGGGCAAGGTGAGGGGGGAACTGACTAGCCTGGATATTTGAGACTGCCCCCAAATAAAGGATTGGGCATGGGGGGCCCTGGAGGAGGAGGAGTGTATAAACTAAGATCATTTTTATCAGTTGAGGTAGTCAGTTAGGGGGGGCATCATAAAGACACTGTCAGTTCCTAGAAAGGAGCCAGGAGCTAGCCTTCACTTTTCTTCCCTGCTAAATATTGTTTGTTGCCATATTGGTCCTTCTACAACAAGATGTGCAAGACAGGTGATTTGATACCTTTTATTGGACCAACTGAGATTTACAGAATATCCTTCAGCTATTGAACTTACATAGTTCTTCCTCAGAAGGAAATGACAGTTTGCTAAAAGAGCTCCCTTTAAGTACCCAGAACAATATTAGAAAGAAAAAATGTTTTACACATGAATGTGACAGATCAGGGAGTTATCAGATAAGAAAACAGAACCAAACAGAGATAAAGAAAGCATCCTTGAAACAATAGTTGTGTGTAGGTCAAATGTCACAGAATGGAATGTCATGTAGTTGTAGAATGTCTATAAATTATCGATGTTAAATGTCTTACTGAAGATAAGTTAGGGACTGTGTGTGTGTGTGTGTGTGTGTGTGTGTGTGTGTGTGTGTGTGTGTGCGCTAAGCACTAGAAACAACGCAGCTCTGCATGTATGAATCTAAAGCCCATGAAATCACCACCCACCAATTAAAATCAAACCTATAAATACACATAGTTATATACTGTAGATTAGATAGAACCATTTTATATATAAGCATATTAAAAATAGGCAAAGCAAATATCTGTCCATGTGTTGTACCTGAAACAAGATGGGACATGAAACCTATGTCCATATTCATATCATCATCAACTGTATTCAGAAGAAAAATAAGTTTGACCTCAGATGCTCATCTCTGTTGTGTATTTCAGAATGTCCTTTGAGAATCAGAACAAAGGCGTCAGAGACTGAGTGATCCAACTGAAGAACTCCCTCCCACCTTCTGCTGCCCTAGTGAGATCTGCTGTCCATTTCTCCAACCTGAGCCACCTCTCAGACACTTAACCCCTTTCTCCTTTCTCCTCTACTCCCAAGTCTATCCCCACTAACAATAGTCCACCACCACCAGCTGCTTCCCCTTTGGCTGGGGCCTTTCCTCCCTCATTGAGGCTTCCCTTTTGAGGACCCCACGTCCTTTCTATTATTATGGGTGTCTACTCCTGGCTACCCTGTCCTGCCACTATGGCAATGAAGTATGCAGTGGTACAGACTGAGGGTGTGTACCTTTCACACCAGCTCGACCCTCCCAGAGTCACCAAGGTAAAACCACTCTGCTTATGCCTAGGCATCCTCAGAGGCGGCGTCAGACTTGGTGATTCCTGGGTGGGGCAGAAGGTTCTCTGCACTCTTGCCAAGTTGGCCCACAGTCCAGCAACCTTTGCCCTTAACTCAGAAGTGAATACAATGTGATAGAACCTCAGTCCCAAGAAAGTGTCCCAAAACACTGCAGCTCAAACCATTGCACTGCACCACTCCCATGATCTGTTCTTCTTTTACTCTAGTGCCTGCTGAAACTTCCCTTTATGTTACTGTCTCCTTTCTATGTCCACTAAATTCCTACCTCCCCTGTTATTGTTTGAAATTTATTTGGTGCTCTGCCCTAGATAAGATGTTCCTTGTGTTCCTTTTTAACCAACCTGCCTGTACCTATTTTGCTTTGGGTGTTTACTCCTTCTTACCTCATCATATATGTATGTAGTAAAGTTTCATACTTACTGTGATGGTAGATCTTTGTGAGGATCTTTTGCAGCTGGTAATACTCTTGGTTTCCACCAAAGGGTGCTCTTGTGCATAGTAGCTTTTGCAGCAGTCTTTTGCCCTAGGGGCCACCCACACCTGTGATCTCATCACCTGAGTGACTATAATGGTGTGGGCGACCCCAGGCATTCTCAATTCCCCAGGCTTCAGCTCACGGAGGAGACCAAGGGAAACTGAGGTGCTTAGAAGTACCACCTCACTCTTTCTTTATCATCATTTATTATTATATAGATTTATTTCTATTTTTATCTTTTGCAAGGAAGATTGCCCTTCTAGAGAAGGAGGGCAAAGGGAGGATACACCTGCTGCAAGAGATCCTCTCAAAGATCTACTGTTGCAGTAAGTATGAAACTGTACTATATTCTTTGAGGGTATCTCTTGCAGCAGGTAATACCCTTGGGTTGAGTCCCAATCAGTAAACAATAGGAAGGGAGGTTCAGGATAGAAGCTCTTGCAAGACAACCAACCAAAGGCAGTCGGCGTCTGGAGGCAATATCCAAATGGTAGTGTTTCATAAAAGTATGTTTCATGGACCATGTCGTGGCATTGCAGATGTCTGTTATGGAGACACCCTTAAAGCAGGCTGCTGTAGTAGCCATTGCTGTAGTGGAGTGTGTGTGTGGCAGCTCCTGGTAGTGGTTTGTTGTATTTGTTATAACAATAGGTTATGCAGTGAGCCAACCAATTAGAGAGGGTTTGTTTAGTAACAGGAAACCCTCTCTGGATTGATCAAAAGACACAAGAGTTATGACAATTTTCTGGTAGTCTTAGTCCTTGCAGTATAGTATTGCAGGATGCGGTGGACATCCAGAGTGTGCAAAGCGATTGACCTGGATTATGCATGAGCTGGAAAATATACAGATAGGTCAATTGATTGATTAAGAGTATGTTCAGAGATGACCGTTGGTAAGAATGTCGGATTGGTCCTTAGAGACCCTGTCCTTATGAAAAATAAGGTAAGGTACAGTGCACATCAGGGCTTGCAGCTCAGAAAAGCATCTGGCTGACATGATGGCAACCAAAAGAGTTTTCCAGGCCAGAAAGTGGATTCAGAAGAGGCCTCTGATTCAAAAGGTGGGAGGGTCAGTTTTTCAAGTATAAAATTCAGGTCCCACGGGGTGGCCACAGATGGGAGGATGGGAGGTTTGATATGTAAGACACCCCATAGAAACATCTTTGTGAGGTGATGTTAAGAGATCAGTCTGCCTTCCAATGGTTCATGGAAGGCAAAATTTAACTATGGTGTACCTTTGTAGAGGAATAGCTCAAGCCAGTTGAGGTGAGAGTAGAGAGGTAGTTGAGTATGTCTGTTAGGGACATGAGAAGGGGTCCATGGATTTAGAGGCCACCCAATTGGTGAACCTCTTCCATTTACAGTTATAGGTCTATATGGTGGATGGTTTCTGGGTGCCAGGAGGATATCAGCTACTGAGGAGGAGACATTGAGATGGCCTACAAGGACATCTTCAGGAGACAAGCATGTAGGTGTAGGGATTTGAGGCTGGGTGGAGACATGTCCCCCATGCTGGGTAAACAAGGTCAGGTGAATCAGGAGTGGTAGGGGATCCTCCACCATGAGTTATTGCAAAGAGGAAACCAGGGTTGGTGAGGCCAAAATGGGACTATTAGAATCATTGTGGCTGGCTCCATCTAGAGTTTAGCAGGATCCATAGTATTTAGAGGAATGAGTGGGAAGGCATACAAGAAGAGTCCGGTCCATGGTTGGGATAGCGCATCTATAGATATTCCCTTTCTGTTCAGGATAATAGAATAATACATACTGTAGGTAGAAGATGATTTTCTGGGGAGGCAAATAGGTTGATGTGTGAGTCCCCATGTCTCAAAATGTTCTGCAGGACTTTGTGATCCAGAGTCCATTCATGGCATTAGGAATGGCGACTGAGGCTATAAGCCAGAATGTTGTTCTTCCCTGGAAGATGGACTGCTGTGAGTTTTAGATTTTGTTCTAGGGCCGTGTCCTAAATGTGGAGGGCAGCCTTGAAGATACATTGGGACTTTGTACCTCCTTGTTTGTTGAGGTAATACACTATTGACATGTTGCCCGACTGGATCAATACCCGCCTGGCATCAGGTGGGGCGGACACGTTGAACAGCGAGTTGAACTGCTTGCATCTCCAATATATTGATGTGAAAGGAAGCTGTGACCAGGTCCCATGCTCCCTGGGTTTGGTATTGACCAAGATGGGCCCCCACAACCCTGAGTAGAGGCATCGGTAGTTAGTACCTGGGTTGGAGGAGAAGACTGAAAAGGCACTCCTTGATAGAGGTTGTGATGGTTTGTCCACCATTGTAGGGCATCCCGAAGGGTGGGGGAAGAGTACAAGGCATCAAAATTGCCTGAACCTTATCTCCATTGATTGTGCAGGGTCCACTGGATGGGTGCATGCAAAGCCTCACATGCTGTACCATGGGGATAGTGGCAGCCATGTGCCTGAGAAGGCATAGAAGCCGGCAATCTGTGATGGTGGTGCAGGCTTGTATCTGTAATGCCAGTAAGGTGAGTTTTCCTGCCTGTCCTCCGGAAGATAGGCCCTGCCCTAGGTACTGTCTAATCACGGTACCTATGTATTGTAGTCTTTAGGTTGGCATTGGATTGGACTTTGGCCAGTTTACTGTGATGCCCAGAGCCTGAAACACTGTCAGAATGTCATGAAGGAGTCAAGGAGGGTTGTCTTCAGGTCTGTTTTGATCAGCCAGTTGTCCAGATAAGGAAAAACAAAGTGACCCTGTCTTGGATGGCTGCCACCACCTGAGACATTTGTGAAGACTCTTGGGGCTGATGATAGACTGAAAATACCCAAAGCCAAAAATGGTTTCCCAGAAGGTGGATCCTGAGAAACTGGTGGTGGGTGGGATAGATAGGGATGTGTAGGTATGCATCATTTATGTCTAGAGCACATATTAATCCCTTGCTGTAGGATGGGAGTATGGTAGTTAGGGTGACCATCCAGAATCTCTTGTATTGGATGAAGAGATTCAAGTCCTGTAAATCCAGCACAAGTCATAAGTCTCCTGTACATTTGAGCACCAGGAAATGCAAGAATAGAAGCCTTTGCGCTGGTCCTGAAGTGGTACCGATCTATGGCATGTTTTGTCAGTAAAGTGTGAAGTTCTTACTGAAAAATGGGTAAGTGTTCGGTGGGATAGTGGACCAAACGAGGAGGGTGATTCAGAGGGATGGAGGACAATTCCAGGGTGTGTCCCATGTGAATCAATTGAAGAACCCACATGTCAGAGGTAATGGTTTGCCAGGCCTCTTTCTGCATGGCAAAATGGCCACTGACAGCTACCGAGTCTGGCAGGTGGAAGCTGTGGGGAGGTTGATTAATTCAGAAATGGAGGGCTGTTCTGACCATGAAGTGGGGTGGAGCAGGAGTCCTTTGCCAAGGTGGTAGTCTGGGATGTCTGGGACTGTTGTCTACCTCTTGGGGCCTGTTTATAGTTGCCTCTTTGCCTACCAGTCCTCTAAAACTGAAAGAACTGTTGGTAACAGGATTGGCCAGGGCATTGGGAGGAGTGGTCCATGCCATGAACAATCCGTAAAGTCCTGCCGAGGCCTAAGATCATCAAGAATGGTCTGGGCCTCCAACCTGAATAGTTTTGTGCCATTAAAGGATGCATTTAATAATTTATGCTGTACATCAGGTGCAAAACCGAACCCTAAGCCAAGCATAGTGTTGTGGGTGCCCCATGGCAGACATCCTAGGTGCAGTGTCTACTGCATCATATCCAGACCATAATAGGTGTCTGGAGATACAGTTGCATGTAGAGATAGTGGCCAGTAGCTGCTCTTTCTCTGGGGATGGAGGTACCTTATTCACTGAGCCTAATGCTGAGGACTATAGAGTCCAAGGTTCCATGTGATAACAGCGACTGCGTAAGAGTGATGGCAGTTTGGGTGAGTCTACATTGCGAAAATGAATTTGGTGATGTAGACTCGTAACTAACAAGCGGCACGGGCACTTACCTTCTATTATTTTGTATATGTGGGGGACTCGCCCTCCGCAGTCCCTACTAAAGAATTTGCAACCCCGGGTGCAAAACTATAAAATATAAAAAAGTGACCAGGCGAAAAAAGAGCACACCCAGAATCGAATCCAGCACTCTTCCAACCCCAGCCTGCCACCAACCCACCATGCCACACAGCCAGCTCAGCAGCCTATCACCACACTATGCCCCACAAACCCTCCTCCCTTCCGCCTGTCGCACAATGTGGTCCCTTCCACCCCATGCATGTGCATACATATCAACATCCTGTCACTATAATCGTCAAACCCCTTTCCTGTCATCCCTCCTGCCCAGTAGCCCTGTGTAAAAGTGCAGTGATTGAGTCGTCCTTTTGGAAGCTCAATCACGGTGAATTACACAGGCTACCGAGTCCTCTGGTATTTCACCATGTGTTTTATATAGTTAAGGATATGGAGATTTATAATACCTGCCTGGTACACTTTCTTACCCATATAATCGAACGCCTCGAGTCCTTGTCGGGAGGCAAGGAGCTAAGATGTTTGGGTCTTTTGTGCGATCATGAGCAGCATTAAGGACCACTGAATCTGCCTCCATTGCCATTGAAAAGAAAGGATGGTCAATTGGAGACTGGTTGAGGCTGTCTGCCTTCTGGAACTGCAGGAATGGTGGAAGGCTGATGCCATGCAGATAGTATTGCATTTTGGTAAGTCTGGATCAGAGGTGGGGTCACCACTACAAGTTCCTCTGGAAGTTCAGATAGTGAGCCATGTCACATCTCTGTTTGTCATGTTCCATCGTGGTGAAACCTAGAGACTTTTGGTTTGTGCCATCAATTTAAGAAAGAAGGATCATCCGGTGGGGATGCAGCTGCAGGCCAAGAGGCATCTTCATCGGTGGAGGAAATGGTGGATGCAGCAGAGGGTCACGAAGACCATTGGCTAGATCAATGAATTCCTCAATTCCTCCTCATAGTCTAGATAATAGTTTTTCTCAAAGGATCATATGGAGGGACTAGGAGAGGGTCTCTGTCCTGGTGGAGCCTCTTAGGAGGGAGAGGTAGGAGGCGAGGTCCTTAGCCCCTGCCTCTAGTAGGGAGTGCATGTCTTGCATCATTTGTAGTACCATCTGTTCTACCACTGCAACATCAACGGAGGAAGAAGCCATCATGCAGGGAGGTCTAGGGTGAAAGGGCCTAGAACCTGGGGTGTACTGGTCAATGCCTCTATGTAGGTCAGCCATACCTCAGTAGAAAGCCACCTGGGAAGGAGGTGGAACTTTCAGTACCATAGTTCGGAAAAGCCTTGTTTCTTAATGACATATCCCACAGTGATGCGTCGATTCATGACTGAAAAGGGAGGAAAGAGTATGTCTAAATCCAGTGGTCATCGATGAGGAAAAGATACTTATAGATACATAGACAGTGTCAGCAGATAAGGCCTATGGCCCATCTAGTCTGCCCATTTGAGTTGTAACTTCAGTTTATGTTTTCCTAGAACTCTGTTGCTCCTTACCCCTGACCTCCAGAATTCCTTTATGTCTATTCCATGCATTCTTAAATCCCGTGATTGTTTCAGCCCCCACCACTTCCTCTGGCAGGGGTTCCACTTGTCCAACACCCATTCTTTGATGAAATTCTTCCTCATATTTCCTCTGAATCGTCCTCCCTCCAACTTCATCCCATGCCTCTAGTCCAGGAACATCTATAGTAATGATACCTGATGGAGGATGGGTCATCGTCAACGTGCCACCAGAATGGATACCACAAATAATGCATCAGAGAGCATTGTTGACTGACATGGTTGGCAATGTCATTGATGGGGAAAAGATTTGGAATGGCTTATCGGTGACGGAGTACTGCTGACAGTGGCCGCCGACAAGCCCTTACTTTCAGAGGAAGATGAGGACTTCTGTCCTATGCTTATGCTTGCTAGAATGCTTATGGGGTTCATCGATGATGCTTCTTTAGGGCAGGTGCTCTGTTCTGAAAATAGCTTCTACTTCATCAAGTGTTTTCAATTTCTTGTAAGTTTCTATGTCTGGTAGCCTGGTTAAACTCTGGCAAATTTCACAGGAGAGTGGTGAGATGCCCTAAGTGGGGACTCCAGCGGTATGGTTGTTGTAGCCATAGGTTTTCTACTGCAGTGACACTTTTGAAAGTAAGCTGTAGATTTATTTATTTATTGTGATCTCGGAGTGACACCTTTGAGAACAAGCTCATTAAAATAGGTTCCATGTTAAGTAAGTTCCTTCTAAGTTCTAAGTTCTGGAAGGTGGTCAACGCACCATTTCCCAGTGATCCCACCCCCAGTACTTAAAGTAAATAGCTCACTAGTGACTGACCCACCAGCTGTAGCAGTGGTATTTAACTCCTACTATACCTCCAGGGCCACTGAGCTACTAAATCCCTCCTTCCTACCCATCACCCTTCCTACCCTCTACTGGTGTGTCCTCCACTACCTTCTTACCTCCCTTCTCTTTCACTTCTGAAACCACAAACAATTCCCTAATGCCCTCCTCAACATCAACCCCTCTAAAGTGCCTCCCCCGATGGCCTCGACCCAAAACTCTTCTCCTTTCCGCTCCGGCCATTACCTCCTCTCATTAATCCTAAATCTCTCATTCTCTACTGCCTCAGTCCCTCTTCATGGAAACATGCAGTGGTCCTCCCTCTATCAAAGGGGTGACCCCTCATCCCCTAGCAACTATCACCCTTTCTCTCCTCCTTGTCAAGCTTCAAAAACACATCGTTCTCTCCCAACTCACCTCTTTTCTATCTGACACCTTCTTTTCACCCCTTTCCAGTTTGTTTTCAGGAAACCCACTCAACCACCACCTCTCTCCTTCAGCTCACAGACTCCATCTTAACTGAGATGGACAATGGCCAAATGCCTCTGCCATTTTTATGCGACCTTGCCAAGGCCTTGACACCATCTCTCACTACCTTCTCTACTCACTCCCAGCAGCTGGCCTAGCTCCCTCCACCACAAACTGGTTCAAAGCCTACCTTTTGGCAGAACCCAATCAGTTAAGATCTTGGATGCCACTTCCTCCCTCCCAATTAGCACTGGCATCCCCAGGGCTCTGTATTAGGGCTCCTTCTATTCTCCATCTTCTTAAACGACCTTCCCTCTGTTTGCTTCCCCTCCACCACTATACATATGTATGCCGATGATACAGTTCTGTATGTATCTGGCTCCTGTCCTGCTGAGGTTACAACCAGCTTAAGTGAAACTTTGACAAGGTTCAGCTCTGGTTTGCTTACCATCAACTTTTTCTCAATGCCAGAAGCCTGTCTCCATGACCTATGGCACAAGGCAGAGACTCTCTAGGCTTCTCTCCTACCAACTTTCCACACCCTTGATGGGACTTTGCTTGAGGACATATCCTCCTTCAGGTACTTAGGTGTTTGGTTGGACCAACACCTAAACTTCTCTGGATATATAGATGCCATCCAGAAAAACTGCACCCCAAGCTTGGTGCCCTTTTCAGGAACCGTAGTTGCATCCTCCTATGGCTAGGCTTGAACTCGATCAGAAGATGATACTGCCAATTTTCAACTATTGTAGCGTAGTCTATGATGCTGTCCCAAAGTCCTCCCTGGCCAGACTGGACACCTCTTCAATTTCTTCTGCCGCTTTTCTCTGGGTGCCCTCCCTTACATCCACCACTGCGATATTTATCGTGCCCTGTCCTTCCCTCTCTTACAAATAGGTGACTCTCCGACTGTTCTAAATTCACCTCCAAGCACTGGTGAGGTGAGCTCCCTTCCTTAACTCCTCCTTTATAATAACTCCCCATCCTCCCATTCTCTTAGATCAACTGACTCCCGAACCCTGGTAGTCCCCCACAAATCCACCTTAATGGGCCAATCTGCTCACTCTCAACACCTCCCAAAAATTTGGAATTCACTTCCCCTCAAATCCCACACTCATCCTCTGCCTACTCCATCAGCTCTGCCCTCAGAAATTACCTTGCGCCTAGCTGTTCCTGCCATGTCACTCCTAATTCCTCCTATTAGCCCTGGATAAACCCTACCCCTCTACTGTCACCTAACTAATTTCTAACTCTCCTCCCTTCCTCCAAACTGCTCCCCTTACTGGTCTCCTTGATCTCTCACAGAATGTAAGGAACACCAAATGCTCTCTATGGGTCCCTCTTCTACCCCCCAGGGCTTGTATCCCTCATCTACTCCCTCCCTCTCCCTACATCCCTCCACCTCACCCCTCTGTCTCCTTTCACCCTTTTCTTACATATAGCACTTGTTACTTACTAACCGGCATTTGTCATTGATTCACTTTTTCTACATATTATACAACTCTGTTTTAACACTGTTTGTAACACCTGCCTTACAACTATATGTTAATGTTGATCTTGTAACTTGAGTGCAACTTGAACATGACTCTCTCCCTCCCACTTTTCTTTACTTACGTAAGCACTTGTTTACTTATTAACCGGGCACTTATTGACCTCTTTCTACCTATTATGTGCAACACTGTTGTACCACTGCTTGTAACACCTGCCTTAGAACTGCATGTTAATGTTGATCTTTTGACTTGAATGTTTAATGTTTCAGTCCTATTGTACCCTTCCCCAGGTTGCACTGGGAGAAGAGTGACTTGTCGTTCAGTGTGCCTTCCTGGTGAAACGTTTCAGTAAATAAAGTAAAACAATAACTGTGACAACAGTTGGTTTTACAGGTAAACAGGTAATACAAAGACTAGACATACAATGCTATACACTATAGAACTACAGAACGATAGAAAGAATAATAACAATAAGCAGGCAATGTGCAATATATGCCAATATTTCAAGGAATGGACAGGGTGAAAGTAGGGGTATGTGTGCAGGGTGAGAGATACTGCAGCTGGGCCTTGTCAACAGAGGGTCAGCTGAGCAAATGGGCATGTGTGCGGGTGAAGAGATGCTTCACCTCATCAATAGAGGGCCAGGGGTGAGACTGAGACATTTTCACAGGGACTGTCAAGTAGGGAGGGAAGTTAGGAGGGTGTAGTAAGGGTGGACTAGTGAGGAGAGAGGTGGGGGCAGAAATAGCATGATTGTGGAGGAACAGATGGGGGTAAGTTGGAGGTGAAAGATTCAAGGAGTTTCTGGCAAATTCAAATTATTGAGGAAATACATTCTTCTGACATTCGTTGAAAGCGGGTGGGAGCAGTTGATGAAACTGGTCGATTCGATTCTCATCGATGACGACTCATTGAAAACTGACATGAAGAACATGGAGCTACTGCGTGCAGTGAACTGAAAGCAGCGGGAAAAGAACTGATGATGCCTGGGGCCAACCACACCTTGATAGTCATCGGGTGATGGGTCACAGGTGTGGGTGGCCCTAGGCAAAAGACTGCTGGGAAAAGCTACCATGCACAAGAGCACCCTCTGGTGGAAACCCAAGATTTATCTGCTGCAAGAGACACCCTCAAAGAAAATATATATATGTATATATATATATATATATATATATATATATATATATAATAGAATAATAGATAGGTTCTGGTGTATTACAAGGTAGTAATTACATCGAGAGGTTCTGGGGACACAGAAAACCTCGAGCGCGGCTCGAGAGGTTTCATGTGTCCCCAGAACTCAGATCTAATCTACTAATGCCAGAACCCTATTATTATTTTTAATATATGGATAGGAGGCGAATTGACTCACCTCCGTTTCAGTACTGGAGTTAGCGGGTGGATGTGCGTGTGGCAGGGTTCCCCAGTCCTGTGTGGCCAGGCGGCTGCTGTGGGCTACATTGGCCGTTTTGGGGGATAAGTGGCGATAGGCCGAGCAGAGAGCCCCAGAGAAGAGTCGGTTGCCTGATAGTTCAACCTAAAAAACCCGGTTGTAGCGGAAGATTGTCGCTAGCAGTGAGCAAACCACCACATATTTTCAGACTCCTTCTGCCCGCCCACAGAGGAAAACGGCCAATCAGAGGCACGCGGTTTAACATGTTGAGGATAGACTTGGACATGTGCTCTTGACTTTCTTGATAATACTATCGTTCGGTGCCGAACGATACTACGGCACATCTTAACGATAGTATTATCGCCCAGGAGCGATGGTATTACAAGAATTTTTTGTATGCTTTTTCAGGGATATTATTTTCACAATCCATATATTAAATATATATATATATATATAGATAGATAGATATAGATATAACATACACTTACACATACACACACACACACACACACACACACACACACTAGGTTTAATCTAGGTGCTTACTCTCTCTGACAGCAATTCCTGCACTTCCAGCACAGAACCCCAACATACAAAGTAACATAAAATTTGTCACCAGATAAGGACTACTTGGCCCACCAAGTCTGCCTCTTTTCCCTGCCTATTCTGTCACGGCAGACACTACCTGGTCTCCAGCCACCTCCTCCCCACACACACACACGCACTTTGATACCAGTTTCCAATATACCTATTGCATGCATGCTTGAAATCCACCACTATTTTCACCCTCACCACCTCTACTTGACGATTGTGCCAGAGCAACCATCACCTCTCAGTGAAAATACTTCCTTACATTCCTCTAAACATCTCCCTCCACCTTCATTGCATGCCCCTAGTTCTTGTACACCTTCTTTTCGGAAAAATGCTCCATTTCTGTACCTTATACACACCTGTGAGGTATTTAAGGGTCTTTGTCATGTTCCCCTCTCCCTCATGTTTTCCAGTGCATACATGTTTAGATCCTCAGTCTCTCCTCACAGGACATTTGGTGCAGCCCCTGCACCATCTTTGTTGCCCTTCTTTGGATGGCCTCCACCCTGTCTATGTCTCTGTCTGTGGTGTGGTCTCCAGAACTACACACAGTACCTCAGGTGTGGTTTGCCAATGACCGATGCAGCAAGCGCAACCTATGCACCTCAGCATCCCACTGGCTTTCCCTACTGCTTTATTCCATTGTCTTGTCACATTAAGGTAAACTTTTTATGATTATCCATAGGTCACTTTTCTGTTTAGTGACCATCAATACTCCCTTCTATTCTCTGTCTCTGTGTTTCTGAGCCCTAGGTGCATGGTTTTGTACTTTTTGCACTGAAACCCAGGTGCCATATCCTTGACCATTCCTCAGACTTTTCAGGTTTCTGTTCATTCTCTCCACCCCTCTGGAGTTTCCACCCTATTGCAGATCTTGGTGTCATCTGCAAAGATAGACACATAGATAGATAGATAGATAGATAGATAGATAGATAGATAGATAGATAGATGATAGACAGACAGACAGACAGACAGACAGACAGGAAGATAACATTTTTATTTTAATACAGGAACTTTTCATTGAGAACAAACCCTAAAAGCCCGATGTATTACAAAATAGATAAAAACATAACAATGCTGGAACAACAATAGGTTACATTTGATTTGAGCTACAGATACTAGAAATACTGTGGCTCACTACATAATATAAAATGTGTGAGGAACATACACCACATTCATACAGTATAGTAACACCACTTATAGTATTCAGACAGTAGTTTCAATCTTTTCTTCAGAGCAGCATGAAACTCATTCAATGTATAAGTTGTGAATGACTATTACAGTATGCACTGCAGACCATTGGTACACAGTGTGGACCAACAGGCTTACAGCAGATACTATAAGTTGTCAGTCGGCGGGCAGCTGAGGAGATGTTTGGGTGGGGTTGTTGCCTGCCGCTGATGGGAGGTGGCTGGGTGAGCTGGGGGTCCTGTGTGAGTGGAGGGTGGGGATACCACTAGACTACCAGGGAATGGGGAGTTACATTTTACTGCGATCGGGGTTACAGGCAGGGGGGGGTACCACTAGACCACCAGGGTGGTTCAAATAAAATTTTACTGTGACTGGGGTTACAGGCAGGGAGGGCTACCACTAGACCACCAGGGTGATTTGAATAACAATTTTACTATGATTGGGATTACAGGAAGAGAGGGGTACCACTAGACTACAGAAAATATATTATTGCACAAAACAAGTGTCAGAGAATGCAGGGAGGGAGGGGCTACTAGACTACCAGGGAAATATATTATTGCACAAAACAGATGATCGGGGTTATGGGGGAGAGGGGACCACTGGATCACCAGGAGTTACCACGGCTGTTTTCACAATGATCAGGGTTATAGGCGGGAGGGTACCACTTGACCTCTCTGAGTGCACGCATGCTGTGCAGGCGCCAGATGAATTTTGCTAGCCAGCCCTGCACAACTCATGCAAATTGAGCCCATAATTACATGCAAATTGCCCCATTTGCATATTCAAGTCTTAATATCCAAATTGCACCAGGCACCTCTCCAGTTACACTGGCGCATTCCCATTCAGGTATGCAGGCCTGTCTGAGGATGTGCCAGTGCACTGTATTTGTGCCATGTGCATTATTCGATATATTCAGAAGAGATCATATGGCACATCTCTTTTGAATATTTACCTTTGTTGCTCAGCGCCAACTCAGTTGCACTGTGCAACCACTTCATGCCATTGCCAGGCGCACTTCTGAATATCAGGCCCCATGTGTATTTTCAACAGGGCACGTTTAGCTGAATTTCTATATAGCAAATTTCTATAATCCCAAAATCAGTAGTTGTTTAACAGTTTTAATTCTTTATTATTTAGCCAAATAGGGTGACACTCGAAGATCCCTACTTTTTGATTTTTAACAATATGTTAATGTGTTCAACAGAATCAACATATGTCAGGTCACTGTCTATATGGACACCAAAGTATTTAGAATTGTTTGTACTTGTTACCTTTTGTCCATTTTCAAACACAAGGTCAGGGCCAATTTCTTGTTTTGTTTGCTCCTGGGAAAAGTTAACACACTGAGCTTTCTTGCCATTTAATAAAAGACCTGAACCAGCAAATGGTCTCTTCATTGTATTAAGATCTAGTTGAAGGATCTAGTTGAAGTTTGTGTTCCAGTTCAGTCTGACTGCATGTGGAGGCCACCAACACCGTGTCATCACATTCAGTTGGATCTCACTGTTCAGAAGCAGGCCTGGAAGATCATTCATATAAATATTGAAAAGCAGTGGGCCCAAGATAGAGCCTTGGGAACTCCTCTGCTTCTTTCTTTGAGGCACTGATATTACATTACCTTGGGCTACACTGCTTTCAGTTGGACAAATATGACTGGAACAACCTTAGAGGCTCATCACGTACACCCAGTTTTTGCATTCTTTTCAAAGGAACTGATGGTTACAAACTGAATGTTTACTGAGGTCCCAAACACATCCCTGTGTACATACCCTCATCGAAAGACCTGGACACTAGGTTTTAAAATCAACAAGGGCTGTGTCTGTGGACCCCACTAAAAATCATGTTGCTTTTCAGTCACCAAACCATAATGTTTCCAAATGCTAGCATAGCTGCCAATGTGTCAACTGCTCCAGCACCTTGGACATAGGGCAGCAATGTGCTGGGATAATAATATGAGAGGGTAAAGAATCTCCCCAATTTGTATACAGGGATAATTTTCCTATCTTCAAAATCTGTTAAGATAGAATAATTTAGACTCCAGTCAAAGAAATATGTAATTGTTGGGGCTATTATATCTGCACCTCATTTCAAAAGTTTGTTTCAATTTCATCCCATCCTTTTGGTTTACTTATAGTCAACTTACTATTAATTGTGGTTTTTGTAAATCTAAATACAGGATATAGGGGGCATTATTTGTTCCTTGCAATGCTGTCCACCATGCACCCAGTGCTGGAAGTGAATTTCCATCACTTTCTATAAACACTTTAGAATGTCAGTCTCCAGTTTGCTCAAATCCAGATCTGGCAAATCAATCAAATAATATTTCAAAATTCCCAGTGTCTTAGATTGATCACTCACAATATTCCCATTTTCAAAACAGTTCAGTGTGTGGTTTTGAACAAACAGGATTCTGGAGTTGATTTACACATTTACAATATTTTCTTGGATCCTTTTCTGATCAATATTGTTTTTGCAGTATGTGCTTCTTGTTACCCTAATTTGGTTTGTACATTCATTTCACTACCTTTTAAGTAATTCCCACTCTTCTAAATTACCTGTCTGCCTTTCTTCCAAATCCAAACTCCCTGGAGCTCGTGCAACATAAAAATACTTGGGGATTATGGTTGACAGCACAATGTTGTTCACCAATACATTGACAATGTTGTTAAGGCAGTCAATACTCGCACTGGGCTTTTGCACAGGCACAAGCATAGTCTGACCCCAGAGGCACTTAAACTAGCTGTCCACAGTTCCTGGTGTCACTTATTAACTATGGGCTGGTAATTTATGGGTCAGCCTCTGATACCCTACATTGCATAAAGTAGCTCTAGACAAAAGCCTGCGACATTACTAATTTGCTTGGCTGGCGTACACTTGAGATCTATGCTCTCAAACTAACTGGCTGCAGTTCTCAGGCAGAATCATGTTCCAATCTTGCCTTTTGTTGAAAAAAGTTTGTCTTGGCTTGCTGCCTGTTAGAGGTGCAGAATCTCCTATCCTTGTGATTACCATTGCTGCACCCATAACTTGGAAAGTCAAATCTTTAAAATGTGGAGCACAGTCGGACCTCCATGGGTCAAAGATCCCGTGTATTGTGCCCCATGTTGGCTGAGCTCTCTTCACCCGACATCTCTGTCTCGGTTACTTCACTAGATACTTTTAAAAGAAAACTGAGACAGCAGCTAGTTACTAATGCTAGCTGTGACTGCCTTCAATAATATAAATGCATACGATTCAGGCTCTTACTTCACTTCTGCCTACACCTTTACCCTGTTTGACTTATGTCACACTTCTCTCTCCTGCTGTCCTTCCTCACATCCCTCCTCTTGATCCCTCCTTAACCATCCTAAATACCTTGCCCTTCCCACTCTAAGGCCTGTCAGCCTGAGTGCACCTTTCCTCACCTACTCCTTAACCTCCTGCTTTCTATCTCATTTCCTTTCCACAATGATGAAGCCTATTGGACTGATGTTTCTTCCCCAGTAGTGAATGTCTGTCTTCTCTTACCCCATCTCCATTGTCATGTCAATACTGTGTTTTGCTAATTTGGGTTGTATAGTCTCTGCTTACATAGCTATGGCCTAACCTTACCTGCATGATGCCTTATTCCGTAATCCTTATAAGTTATAATCCCACATGTATAAATGTATTGTAGATTACCTTTTCAGCACACTGCTTCTGTTTTGTATAACTCTGATGTGGAACCTATGTAATGAGCTTGTTCTCAAAGATGTTAATCCTAGACCACAATAAATAAATAAAAATAAATAAATAAAATCATGTTCTTTATTCAGAGTCTTTTTTTAATTTTATCTACTGCCCATGGCATGTGACTTTTACGTGGGCCCTTTGAATTTTTGTGCATGTTCACAGAAACATAGACTTTGAAGGCAGATAAGGACAGCTTAGCCCACCCAGTCTGCCCATGTCCCTACCTATTGGATAAGCAGCAGATCTAGTTAACCAACAGCCTATTTCTTCCTAATTGAAATAAAAAGAAAAGAAAATCCTGAAATGTAACTTCGAGATCAGGTGTAAGTTTGTACCTGTTCCATCGAACTGCCTGCAAGCTTTGTCTGAAAGATTCTAAATTAAATTGCCTCATGTCCGGCTTCCAAAGAGGTCAGTTTGGGACTCAAAGATTTATCCATATGTAACATACATTTGACTGGATAGCGATACCCCAAATGCAATGGTAATATTTCATACTGTTGAACCTCAATACCTTCTGAAATAAACACCAAGTCCAATGCTGAGCCTTTGTTTGCTGACTTTATACAGCAGTAGATTTTGGAAGTAACTGCTGTAGTCCTAAAACAGAAAACTGTCCTTTAGCTCATTTCTTCTGGTCTGGGTCCAATCTGTATTGAAATCCACAAGTAATATCAGTTTTCATCTTTTACAACCTCAGATTTCTGTATGCCATTTGATCAAATGTTTTGGTTTGGTTTATTAGGCGGTAACTAAATGAACCCACTATCAGATTCAAGAGAAGACTTAAACAACGAGTCTATGTCTTCTATATTGTCCATAATGTTTTGTGTTGCCCCAGGCCACTCCTAAGAAATAACACACCCACACCCTGTCCTGCTGAATAAATCAAAACCCTTAATTTAGATTTCATTATTTTATGCCTGCATGAAGCCACGTTGCTTGACAGCCCTATCAGGGCCAGGTGTTCCGCCTCAACCCAGATTCTGAGTAAATCCATCTGTTTTTATGATACTATGAGCATTCTCATGTCAAAAGGCACAACTTCCTTCTAGTTCTTCTGCTGCATGACTTACAAAGACTTAATAGAAGACTGGACCCACTACTGAGCCCTGAGGAACCCTGCTGGTCTCTTTCCTTCCCCAGTGAGTACAATAAACCACCACCCTCTGTTGCCTATCCATCAGTCAATTACGTATCAAGTGTACCACTTTGGTTCCCCTCCCAAGCTTCCCATTTAGTTTATTAGCCTCCTATGTGGCATGTTGTCGAAGGCCTTGCTGAAGTCTAAGTCAGCCATGTCCACTGCTCCACCCCAATCTATTTTTCTGGTCACGCAGTCAAAGAAATCTATCAGGTTTGTCTGAATTGATCTCCCTCTCATGAATCCGTGCTGTCTTGGGTCCTATAACCTGCCAGATGCAGAGGGTAATCTACTAGTCTTTCCTTTAGAAGTGACTCCAATAATCTACCCACTACTGATGTCAGACTGACCAGCTTGTAGTTGTCAGCCTCTTCCTGCTGCTGCTGTTATGGTAGGGACCGCCTCTGCCCTTCTCCAGTCCCTGGGATCACCTCTGTATCTAGTGAGTTATTGGATAGGGATGTCTTAGGTGTAGTCAGTACCTCCTGAACTCCTTCACTACCCTTATATTCCCCATCCTGCCCCATTGCCTTGTCCACTCTCAGATTCACAAGTCCCTTCAGGACTTTTCCCTCTTCAAATTGACTTATGTCCTTCCTCCTCCCTCCCTCCTTCAGTGGTTCTGTTACCTATATGTGTCCCATCATCTTCCTCTTCCACTCTGCAGACTGAGCAAATGTATGTTTTGATCATCCTTTATACAGTTCCCCTCTGCACCCTTCAGCTTCACAATTCCTCCCCTTGGCTTTCTTTTCACTTACATACATAAAAGGTCTTCTCCCCCTTTGTTACCTCCGATGGATATTTCTTCCTCAGTTTGTGCCAGCCTCCCCTCACCATCTTCCCACTGGTTAAACTCCTCTCTCGGACTCATTCAAACAGAGAAAAAGCCTGGAGCAAAGCAAGGCAAACCCAGTCACGGACTGGGCGGGCCTGAAGACTCCCGAAACCTATGAAGGTTTCTATCAGAGCAACAAGGAAAATACCACTGTCACTTCTTAACAGCTCTATCAGTGACTCTCGTGGTTTCTGGAGTCATGTTAACTGCATACTGGGAAAGAACCAAACAATGCCATCACTGATATGGTCATGGGCGTCTGTACTTGCAATAACCCTTCCCTCTGTTTTGCTGGTATACCTCTCTTTCCTCTCCACCTAGGTCTCCTTGTTTTTCCTGAATGCTGCCCTTTTACCCTTCCCTTGCCACCACCTTCCTTAAGAATAATATTGGTCTTTTTCCTCCTTCTTTTGTTCACCTCTTTTGTGCAGAGGTTTGTTGCCTTCACTGTTTCATCCCTTAATCTGGCCTACTTTCCCTCCACCCCATCAGGGTAAGCCTACCACCTTGAAAGCATCTCTGAGGCATTCATCCATTTATTTTAAATCTGCCCTCCTGAAGTCTAGGACCCTTGCCCTTTTGTGTTTGCCACAGCTACTATCCTAATGTTAAACCACACTGTTCAGTGGTTACTGGTGCCTAGCGCATCCCATCCTAACGTCCTCTTACTGCCCCTGTTTGTAAGCACAAGGTTCAGTGTTGTCCCATCACAGTGGGTTCCTTGACTAGCTACCTCGAAACGCCCCCTGCAGAAGTCTAGGATGAACCTGCTTCTAGCTGAGCTGTGGCCGGAGGCTTCAATTAATATCTAGTAAACTAAAGTCCCCCATCAGCAATACCTCCATCTTATCTGCCATCTTGCTAATGGTTTTCCCAAAATATTTGTCTAGATCTTCCCCACTTACTGCCTCTGCCAAGGTACAAAATCTGGGTCATTCTGAATGATAGATTGACACTTGAGGCTCAGGTATTTATCTGTTGTCTGGAGTGGCTTTTACCATCTCAGGGACATTGCCTGGATTAAAGCTTTAATCCAGCCTGATGTCTTTCCTCACTAGTGCATGCTTTTATAATGTACAGACTTGACTATTGCAATGTCCTTTACCTTGGGGTTAGTGGAGGGTTCTGTGTCACCTTCAGCTAGTGCAGAATGCAGCACCCAGGTTGCTGACAGGCATTGTCATATCTCCCCTCGCACCCATCACTGTGGCCTCTATAAAGCCCTCTCACTCCCTTCCCTGGTGTCCAGATGACTGTCCTATATTGCCTCTTTCATGGCCAAATTATGGACCTGCAGCCTCCCTCCTATATTGTGTGCTCCATCTGTGTCTCCTCCCAATGTGCCTACTCCCTCTGCAATTCTGACCAAAAATCATTTGCTATCACCCACCATTCCACCTCTGATGGACAATCCGCTTTCTCTTTCTGCTGTCCTAACTTGGAATGGGCTCCTCCCATCTGTAATGCCAGCTCACACAATTTCCTATCCTCCTATTGTGTATATACATGACCCCTCCTGTTCCTGCCAACCCCCCAGTTTTCCCTCTAACAATACCACTTTTCACCACTCTTAAACCCAAGATCCAGGTCACAGGTTCCCCATGTCAGAGTTCGGCAAGGCAGACACCTGATTGCTCACTCCACCTGCAATCCCATAGGTCCTGACCCTAACTAGGCCGCTCCTTTTAGTCTAAATCAATTGTGCCCTAGATTGTCTGACTACCTGTATTTTTATTTCTGTTGCCTGTATGTATAATTACCAATGCTGTAATATTGTACTTATTTCAATTTAATGCAGTTTTTTCTGTAATGTTACACCTGCTCATGTACCATATGCCTTTCAGTTATGCTCATGTTTTCATGTACCATGCACTATACATCTCACTCCCCTTCCCCTCAGGATGCTTCTGAAATGAGCCTTGCTGCTCAGTATGCCTTCTTAGTGAAACTTCTGAATAAACAGAATAAATAAATTCTGAGGTCCTGCCATGTGACCCTGGTGATGTGGTATCTGCACTGGATGCTGGAGATGTGGAGAGTCTCCTTCAAGGTCAGTCTTCCAACCTATAAAGCCTTATATGGACTGGGCCCTGGCTACATGGGTAAACTCCTGACTCCTTACTGTACCCAGCAATCTCTCCACTCCTCCAGAGCTGGGCCTCTTGGCAGTTCCCAGGGCATGGTTCAAATCATCAGGGACCATTCATTTGAAGTGGCAGGACCGGCCCTGTGCAGCTCACTCCTAGATCCTTCAAGAAGGCCTTCTCACTGGAGATCTTTAAATGGATCTGAAGGTATATCTGTTTAAGGACACTTTCAAGTATAGTAAGTAAGATTCCTGCACCAGCTACTGTTTGTTGGTGTTTTACATTGTATGATATTGTTATTTTATGTATTTTAGCAATTTTAAGTGGTTACCAACAGTGTTTCATATTGTACTGTCTTCATCTCGAACAGCGACCTGAGCCTCAGGAAAGGGTGCTTAACAGATAAAAGTTTTCTTACTTACTATTTACTTACTTACTTACAAGATCCTCCACCTGTGCTGAAGGTCTGTAAATCACATCAGTGCAAATGCAGGTTTCTGGCTGCTGTCTCCAGGGCGACCCACAGTGCCTGCAGCACCTCCTTACCCCTTGAATTTCTGTTATCTTGATATCTTCCCTGACATATAACACAACCTTCCCCATCTTTCCTCCCTCATTCCTTACTGAACCGCATGTATCCTGGTATAGCCATGCCCCAGGCATCGTTTCCTGTGTACCATGACTCAGTGTTGGACACTATGTTCTGGTATGCCTCTACTATAATGGCCTCGAGATCTGGAATTTAATTGATGGATAAAGAGCCTATTCTCAACTTTCACGGAATACAGACTGGGCACCTCTTTACAATGCCTGCTACATGGAATGTGCTGCACAATACCTCATCACCATGCTTTTAAACCCGTCAAGATAAATTTGTCCCAATAAAAGATACCGTATCAGGGAACCACTGCCTGCTGGTTAAACTCCTCTCTCTGGCCTCATTCAAACTGAGAGATACAGCCTGGAGTAAAGCAAGCAAACCCAGTCCCCACCGGACTGGGCTGAGTATAGAAGACTCGAAACCTATGAAGGTTTCCATCAGAGCAACAAAGGGAAAATACCACTGTCAGCTTCTTAACAACTCTATCAGTGACTCATGGTTTCTGGAGTCATGTTTACTACATACTGGGAAAGAACCAGAGCAATGCCATCACTGATATGGTCATGGACGGCTGTACTTGCAATAACCTGCTCACTATCACTGGGGCCCTTAACTCCATATTCACTGACCTCTCTTCCTATGCTGCACCTCCATGGCCTCTACCTGACTCTCCACAGGGCAGCGTCAAACCATCTAACCGTCCTTTCATCCTTCACCCTGTCTTTGAGTCTGAAACCCTAAGACTACTTAAATCCATCTATCCTGCTGGGTCAGCTGAGTGGATGGACTTCTACTAATTACTAAAACCATTGCCCATTCTATAGTCTCTCCTGTGACTCATCTCTTCAACCTGTCCCTGCTCACTGGACATGTCCCTTCCTCTGGAAGACTGCTTGTGTAGTCCCTGTCCACAAGGGGACACCACTAACCTGGATAACTACTGCCCTATTGCCATCCTCTCACGCTCCGTAAAATCCTGGAGAAAATCGTAGCCACCCAGCTCTCTGACCACCTTCACTCGTTCATCCTCATCACCCCTGATCAACACAGTTTCGATGAGGGCATAGTACATCCACTGCACTTGTACAGTTTACAAATGTTGTCAGACTTGTGATGGATAATGGCTCTCTCACAGGAGATACTTTTGTTGATCTTCAGAACCTTGATTTAGTTGACCACCCTCTGCTCCTATCTAAGTTGTCTTTTCTTGGCCTCTCCTCCTCTGCTATGGCCTGGTTCCATAATTATCTTTTGCAGCGTCAGCAATTTGTCCAGATTGGTGGCAAGTCTCCTTGCACCTACTTGAACTGGAGTACCCCAAGGTTCGATTCTTGGCCTTCTCCTGTTCACGATCTTCTAAATGACCTCCACCACTTACTGGGCCTTGCTCAACCCTGCTATATGCAGATGACCTAGTTCTTCTCTTCCTCTCCAAACCTCTTGGACATCACCAGAACCTCAGTCATAATTTAATACCTCCAGAGCTCTCTATTGTTAAACAAACTTGTCTTCAATAAAAATGAAACTGCAACTATGTTCTTCGGCTGTGGCTCAGAAATTTGGTCCTGCACCCAACCTTTGTGTATCAGAGTGCTAGATGGTACTGCCCTCACAACAGTTATCCTTCAAATACCTCAAGTCACCCTTGACCACACTGTGAGACTTGGACTTCCACCTAGCTACAGTCATCAAATCCATTAATATAAAAACTAGGACTGGCATATAAGGTCAGACATAGCCTAATATCCTCAACCAAGGTTGGCCATGCTTGGGGATCCTGAGACCCAAACTGACATATGGGCTAATAGCCTTTCTGGCAACTTCTAGAGGGATCTTCCAAAAGTGGGATGTCTGCTACAATTTGCGATTTTGCTCTGTCACTACCTAAACTTACTCACTGATGCTCATTGTATTGCAGCCTGGGATGGCTTACCCCTTCTGCTTTCCTTCAGTTCACCTCCTCCTGTTTTTAAAGAATATAATCTCCTCTCAGATACCTGGCAAACTGACTTTACAGTTCAAACCTGCAACCTCTGTCTACCCCTGAGATCAGCAGACAAGTCCCTATTTGCCCAGTCAAGATGTAAGACTAAAATCAGCGATGCGTTCTCAGCCTGTGCTCCAAAACTATGGAATGCCCTCCTACTGAATCTCAAAAACTCCCCCTCTCCTTGTAGTTTCAAGCAGGACCTTCACAACACTCTTCTAAGCTCTGCACCTTGTTCCCATAGTGGGTCTACCTTCTCCTCTGCTGGTTCCTCCTAATTGCTCTACCAGTACCCTATCTCTACTACTTTCAAAGCTGCCTGGGAAATCCTGCTACCCCCTCCCCTGCACTTACCCTTAAGTTGTTGATACAAGATTCAAAGACTGCTATCTATTTGTACTTACATCTTGTATATGTTTTAAATATTGTTCTTGCAACTGTATTGTCATTGCTATATAGGTCGTATAGCTGTACTATGACTGATCTCTAGCCTGTTTCTGTACCATTTCTTGTTCACTTGATTGTCTCTTTGTATATACTGTTGTCTACATGCCCTTTGTTGTAACCTCCTGGGTCGTACCTGAAATAGGCAGCCCTGCTGTCTAGTGTGCCTACGAATCAACAAAAACTAAATAAAGAAATAAATTTCCAAGACTTCTTGCATTTGCTCTCGTGGAGTTCCACTAGGGCTGTGTAATTCCTTTTCCTGAATATTTGGCTGAATATTCACTATCAGCAACCACATATTCAGGTATTCAATATTCAGGAAAGAATTATTCAACCACTTAAAAAAAAAAGAAGCCCTCTCCCTCATCAGCGGCCCAAAATCAAAGTAAACTATAACCCCATCCCCTACCCTCTATCAAAAGTACAATCCCCCTCCACTCCCCTTGCACCCACAAGTTGTTTTTTTATCATGTAAGAATTTTATTAATTTTCCATTGCAACAGATATACAAACATACTATCTCATAATGACAAAAGATTCAGCTTCTTCACATGAGTACACACATAAGCAACTTATAACCCAGAAATAAACAGCCATATACAGTCTGTCCTGCTACATTACACAGCTCATTAAAACGACATTTATTGTAGAAAGATATATCCCTTCACAATAAACTTGAACTTGAGAAAACATGCTCATTACTTCCAAAGCTCTAGAGATATTCTGAGGTGACCCTTGCAGGACCTGACAGTCAGCTAGTATCTGTATGATCATCCTCCTGTCTGTTGATGGTGCCTGGCAACTATACTCATCATCATGGCCTTGTGTTCACCTAAGGGCATCCAATAGCACCCCCCTCCTTGCTTAAATGCAAAGAGATTTGGCTACCCGATGTAAAGGTTGCTGTGTGGCAGCCAGTTTATGTGTTACTTCCTGAGAGTACCCTTACCTATCTATAATTACCCATCCTTGCTCTTTCTACTAATTCACCTTGTCAGTGTAGACCAACAGCATCATGTGGGTACAGCCCCAGATTAGCAGGAGGGTTAAGAGGGGTGAGAGGGCACCGAGCATAGGTGAGAACCTAGAAAGGTGCCCACTTCTTTGTATATATGGAGAGCTTACCCTTTGCCGCATAAGAAAGTCTTCCTAGAGCCACTCTTGTGCTGCATGCCAGGTTAGAATTAAAGATGGGGTGGGGATTGTCTCCATCTCATCAAGAGTGCCCTGTTAGCCTCCATAACTGCCAGCAGGAGCAGTCATCTTGTAGTGGAGATCATGGATTCAACTGTGATGTGTCCCCAAGAGGATGAGTGCTGGGAGAGGAATTTGCAACTGCAACACTGTAGAGCAGTCCTCTAGGATGGCCTTCCATAATTGTTGGATTCTGAGACATCTCCATAGAATGTGTAAGAGACCTGTGCTGGGTGTGACACCTCAGCATTGAAAATGTGGAGTAAGCCCCAGCGATGGAGTGCCTTGGGGTCCTATGCCAGCGGTGCAGGATTTTGAGTTGAAGTACCTGACTTTGGCATCCCGATATCCTATGTGTGCTTTATGAATACATTTTCCCACTGTTGCTGGGATATCTTCCCCTGTAATTCCACTTCCCATGCCACCTTACACTTGCCCATAGTGTCTGGCTGTGCATCTCTTAGGTTGGCATAAATTCTACCTGCAAGACCTTTCGACCCATTGGCTCTGTGCCTCCTTGAAGCCATGCCCATTCTGGCCTATCAGCCACTGTGTATTGATTTCTCCCTACCACCCCTTATTTGCAGGTACTGCCAGAAATCTCACCTGGCAGGGCTGTATTTGTTTTGCAGCTGCTCAAAGACAACATGACATCTGAGTCTGGCAGATACATGTCCGTCACAATCCAAATATTGCGTTGAATTTAGTTCTTCCAGTAAATGGGCTTCCCAGCTATCAGTATGGAGGGGTTACTCCATAAGTGTTAGTGCATTGCCTAGGTGGGACTCGAGCTATTCTGGGGTGTTTGCTGCTGTCAGACTTTTCTCCCACACCATCTGTGTGTCTCCTAGGATGGAGTTGGCCCTCAACTGTTTTTTCTTTTTTGCCTAGCAGTATGCCCAACAATTGTGTTCCTGCTAGCTGCAACTCTAACTGTATCCATGGCAGGGTGGCGTCTGATCTAAGAAGATACCATTTGTGGCTGCAACATTCTGTAGGCCAGTGCGTAGCCCTGTAGCCAGAAGAGGCCCAGCCCCCTCTCATCCAATGCGTCCTCATTTAGTTTTACTAAGCTTGGGTTGTTGGCTGTCCCAAGGAAAGCTGCCACTAACTTTGGAGGCTACACAGTATGATTTCTGGTATGAGCAGGGGTATGTTCATAAACAAGTATGCCAGACATGGCAATATGAACATCCTTACTGCTTCTACTTTACCCTGCAAGGAAAGTCGTATTTGACCCCATCTCTTTATTTCTTGTTCCAGAGGTGGCAACAGGGATACATAGTTCTTGGTAATTATTCTCCCCAGCTGAAGGAGATTTTAGTCCCCAGGTAAGAGAAACTTGTAGAGGCCAAAACTATTTTGGCGCCTCCTGTGCACTAGTTACTACATGACGAAGTTCAGCAGCAAGGTGTCATTTTTTTTTCAAGTTTACCCTAAGCCCCAAAGTGTGCATGAAGACCTCTAGCACTTTTATGATCTGAGGGACCGCATTCACAGGGTGAGACAGAATTAGTAACATGTCATCCGCATTCCCTTGAAATCCAGAGAAAAAAATGGGCAGGGTTAAAAGCAAATGTAGAATTTGGAGGTGAAAGTTCAAATAAAGCCAAAAATGAACAGAATTTAAATAAATATAATCTGAGAGATCTAAAACACAGATATTTAACATACAAACATACGAACATATGAAGAAGCCAGCAGAAGAAGGCATTTGGTCTATCAAGTCTGCTCATATTGCAGGGTCCACAGTCTGAGCTGATGTCCCTGCCTCCTCTCATCTTCCCTACACATGATCTTTACCTTCCCTATGCCTATCCAGCCTCTCTAAAACTGCCCACTGTCTTCAATGAGACGACCTCTTCCAGCAGTGCATTCTAAATGTCTACCACCTCTCGGTGAAGAAAGGCTTCCTGACCTCCCTCCTAAACCTCCTACCCTCCTGCTTAAGACTGTGCCCCTCATGTTATGGTTGCCACTCAGATTAACCTTCCTTTGAGAATAATGTATACAGCAAGATGCAAAGAAAATACGATCTTTAAAAAATCTGGAATGAGATAGATCCAGAAATGCGTAATGCAAAAATGTAGGACAGTTTAAAGCAGGCATAAATATAATGTTGAAAGATAAATGCCTTTGCCTAGGTAGTATAAAAATATTTTTTGTAATTTGGGATGACTGCAATAAACCATTGCTGACTTTGTAACTCAGATGTAAACTTCTAAATAAATATCAGTAAGTTCATGTAGAATTGTAGACACTGAGGTTAATCTTTGTGCTACCAAATGTTTTTTTGGGGGTATGGTGAGGTATGGGATGATTGCAATAAACTATTTGTTCTTTTTGTAACTGAGATGTAATGTCTTAAACTAATATCTGTACTGTATGTCTTTTTAGAATTTGTAGAAACTGAGGCTTATCATATGCTGTTTAATGTTTGTTTCAACTGTTTATCTGTCAATCTGGAAACACAATTCAAATTTGAAACTTTCCCAATGTACTTGTAATGCTTCAGTTGTTTTCTTGTCAATGTGGAACCATTTAGCGTGAAACTCTCTTAATGTAACTGTTTGCTGTCAACAAGACAATTTTGCAAAGCAGGCCATACAGTCCTAAAAGTTACTTCCTGTCAAAAAATCAAAGGTTTTGTCTATATATCTGTCTGTCTGTCTGTTTATCTATCTATCTATCTATCTATCTATCTATCTATCTATCTATCTATCCATGCTCACTAAATATTGAGAATTGTTCACCTGTTTCTGTATGTCTCGAGAATGTAGCAACTTCTGGGTGAGGGGGTTCTAAATCCAATAAGAAAGGAGACTAACAGGCAACCCTGCCTAGTACCTCTATGTAGGGAGAACAGTGCAGATATGGAGTTGTTGGTGAGGACAGCTGCCATTGGGGTGTTGTAGAGGGCTGTTATCCTGCTACTAAAATATGGGCCAATGCCATATGTGTGTAGCAGGTTATGTAGATATTCCAAGAGACTGAGTCAAAGGTTTTCCAAAGTCGACAGCCATTGCCACCATAGGAGTTTGAACTGCTGGCTGCCCATTGAGGTTTAGCAGGGGGAGCAAATTATCTGCTCCCATCCAGCCTTTCCGAAAGCCCTGCATGGATTGAATTAGTGAGGATGGGCTTGTTCTAACCACTTTGCCAGCACTTTTGCTAAGATTTTTATCTGTAGAGATAAAGAAATGGGTCTATAATTGCTGTAGTCTTGTGGGTCATTAGATTTTTGGGCAGCAAGATAATAAGTGCTTCCTTCACTGTGGGAGAAAATCATGTCTTTCCTGGCATGGTTTGATGCTGCCTGCAGGTATGGGATGATGGTTTGGTGCATGGCCTGATGTAGGTCTAAGGTGAAGCCATCATTACCTGGGGCCTTGCCGGCCTTCAGTTTTGTCATGGCATGGAGCAATTCTTGCTCACTTAGGGGTTTGTCCAAAAGTTCTCTGATCTCGCTGGACAAGACTGGGGTGGGGAGTCACTCAAGAGGTCCACTAGGTTGGGAATGGGGCTGATCACAGCTGAGCCACTGGTGAAGCATATAATGTCTCACAGAAATGGCGCATGATCTCATTAATTCCCTTATGGTCAGAAACTACTTCCCTATGCCTGTTATGCAGGGCCATGATCTGTGTCACCCACTTCAGTTTTCTGAGTTGGTAAGCCAACGGTTTACCCCCTTTGTCCCTGACTTCCAGTAATTATGTCTCGTGACAAGAGGAGCCATTCCATCTTGCGTTGGAGCAACAAGTTGATTTTGTATTTAAGCCCTATTATCTCGGGCACTTGTGTTGGGAGAAGATGGGGATGGGTTTTACATCTAGTTTCCTTTGTACTGACCTCCTCTTGCAGAGAGACTATCTCCTGTGTTCCTTTTATATGGCTAGCAGCTGAGTATGAAATAATTATGCCTCAGGAAGGCCTTGAATGCCTCCCATACAATACCTGGGATAACTCCCAGAAGCTTTCATCTGAAAATAAAACTTGCCTCCTGACCTATCCAAGTCACAAATTCTGGGTCTTTTAGCAGTGGGGTTACACCCCCATCATGGTGAATTCAGTTGACCTCATGGGAAGAAAAATATTCCCACTGGTGCACGATCTGATATGATAATACTATCTATAGTGGTGTTAGTAACTCCAGCGGCTGCCAAATTGTTAGCCAGCCACACATCTATCCTGCTGTAGGAACTGTGGATGAGGAGAAGATAGTCATGACCTGTTGGATTGTCTCTGTGCCAAATGTCAGCCATTCTCCATTCCATCATGAGTGTGTTAAGCACAATCCTAGCTCTGGGGTGCAAGTCCATAGTCATCATTGATTTGTCTAAAAGCAGATCCAGAGCTACGTTAAGGTCAACCCCAACCAATATGGGAGTGTCAGGGTGATCTTGGACCATGTCTGAGACAGCCTGGTTGATCTTATGAAAAAGGAGGGGTCATCCGCGTTTGGGCCATAAATATTGGCTAGTAAGATCTGCCCTCAGGGGTATTAATTAAGGATACCGTCCATCTTCCAAACTCATCAGCAGTTGTTTGGATTATCTGCCACTTCAATGCTTTGTGGATTAACACTACAACCCCTTTGGATTTAGTAAAAGCGGAACTGTGGATGACGTGCCTCACAGCTCTTCCACAACCAGGAAACGCACTTTGAAGTTAAGTGAGTCTCCTGAAAATGGTTACATCTGCTTTCATGTGTTTCAGATACTGAAGCACCTTGTTTCTCTTTACTAGATGATTGAGTCATTTACATTCCAGGAGATGCACTTAACCCTTGAACCCTTTCATTAGGGTTATCTGCAGCCATTGTCTACTCTCAGTGAGATGGGGCAGCGTATGGAAGAACATGAGGTGATATACCTATTAGTCTCCCTCCAAGGCCCTGTGTGACAAGAGGGGGTTGTCCTCAAGAAAAACTTAAAGGCGGTGAGCACTGCTCTCTAGGTGTGATCTTGGGTACAAGTGTCTTCCTGCTAGTCCTGTGGGTCTGGCCCCTACCTCACCACTGATCCTGTCTAAAGTTCAGAATCAGAAAGGGTGTCCTCTGAGGGTGGAGAGCTGGAAATGAGGCTTACCTGTAAGCAGACTGAATGTTATTCTAGGCAGAAGAGTCGCCCTTGTGCTTGACAAAGGCTCCATGTACCACTGTGCAACCAGTGGCCATATGCTCTTAAACTGTATTAATAACTGTTGACCAGCGTGTAAAAACAGCTGGATTTAGAACATAATCAACCACAGATTGTAACACTACTACTTAATACTTACTTTCCTTTTAAAATGTAACCACAGTAACCAGAATTAAAATTAGAACTAAAATGAAATCCTGAACCGTTCAAACAGTGTGAGCAGAAAGGTTAAGATTTACACAGTCAGCTCTGCCACTGAGAACTTTTACAAGAGTTCTGGTCTGGATCTGAGTACCGACCGTCCCTCCTCCTGTAGTGCTGATCGGCATGCCAACTAGGTGAACCACTATCCACCTTCCTCCTGCACCTATTCTTGATAAAATGAAGGCATTGTGTTTGTTAGTGCACCCATAAACACCGGGTGATGGGGAGCAATCCTTACCCCAAAGGCCCTACTTTGGTGCCTCAGGAGACTTGGAGGAAGTGAAGTACCAAAGCATTCACCACTACAGAAATTGTATCTTGTGGATTGTGGTAATGGGGGTGGAGGAGGACTGCAGCACCCTGTATATGTACCGAGAGGGTAGTGCTAGCCCATGTCATTGACCAGCTGGTTGGGAGCTCTTGACCCTTAGGAGACCCTGTATTCCCTTCCCTGCACAGTTTCCATTCTAACACAGCTGTGTTAACCCGGTACTATCTGAGGAGCATTGTCAGCTGTGAGGGGGCACTAGCTCTGTCCCTCTTCAGGACCCTAGGAGTACCTGTCCCAGTGGGAGGGAGTAATGCATGACCCGCTTTCCCCTCACCCACATATATGCCCATATTGCCGTGGTCAGGACAAAATAGTTGATTATAATCCAAAACAGCCTATGCTTCTCCCCTGCCCCCTCCTCGCATTCTCCCTCTCTGTTTCTCTGTGCAGCTACTAGTCGCCAGTCTTTTCGTAATCTAATCCTTTTAACTGAGTATCCCAAATGTGTCAGCAAGCACAGATTCTCATGGGTGGGGGATTAGTCATCCCAATCCATACCAAAAGGCCTACCAAACTGTGCTTCCCAGTTATCTGTATTGTGTTGGGGTCAGTTCAACCACACTCTGCCCACCCTGTGCTACATTTACTCCCTCTACCATTGATTCCCCCATCACAACCCTTCCACCACATATAAGTAAGCATGTCTGGCATAAAATGAGAGTCTCACCAAACTTGAAAAGGATATAGTCTGCTTCCAATCCAGAAGCAGCTGCTTCATCGGGAGAGTTCAGTTATGTGAATCTGGATGTCCATGTTCAGGGGTTCAAGTCCTGGAGCTTGCCACTACTTCTGTGAATGTCCTATCTCCAGGGACCATGTAGTCCCTCTGCCACTATTACACAGTCCATGTCTGAAATTTCTTCATCCTGTAAGGCCCAGGATTGGGGTCCTCTTCTTTGTCTGCCTCATTCTGCAAAGTAGTAGTCTCCGGCAGTCTCTCTGCTGTTGCCACGGCCTCAGGGTTTCTCATGGAGCTTACACGGAGGTGATGCCACTGCTGCTTCCAGATTTGACTTGTGGGGTCAGGGGCTCCTGAATCTCCACCTTCTGTGATTATTATAACCCTGTTCAGGACTTTCTGTATCATGTCCCTTGAGTGCAGGATGTTCCTGGCATTGGGGAGTGAACATTTCTCCACTATCCTGTGCTGATATTTGCTTGGCTATTCAGTGTCGGTCCCCACCATTTTGATTAAACGGGTTGCTGTGAGGGGCCATTCTCGCTCATCCCAAAGCTTTCTGGGGTTTGAGATCCTGAGGTGTAAGTCCAGCCAATGTCTCTGCATCAGATTAGCTAGTTCAGCAGGGGCGCCCTCAAATGTTTGGCCATTCCTTGTAGAACACAAGTTTGTCAGCCCCTTAAATCTGTAAGGTATCCTGTTCTCCTGCAGCATTGCCTTCTTGGGTTGTATGCTTTTCTGGACTGCAGAACCTCCTGGGAAAAATCCTAATATACAGATACAGTGGAGTGAAAAAGTATTTGCCCCTTCTGATTTTCTCTATATGTGCATATTTGTCACACTGGATGTTTTCAGTGTCTTTTGACAAGAATGTAATATTAGATAAGGGAACCTGAGTGAACAAATAACACTTGTTTTTTTTTATTTCACTTATTTAATGAAAAAAGTTAATCAACACCAATTGGCACTGTGTGAAAAAGTAATTGCCCCTTACACTTAATAACTGGTTACGTCACATTTAGCTGCAATGACAGCAACCAAACACTTCCTATAATTCAATATCAGTCTTTCACATCACTGTGGAGGAATTTTAACCTACTCTTCCTGGCAGAACTGCTTTAATTCAGTAACATTTGGTAGGTTTTCGAGCATGAACTGCTCGTTTCAGAGTCCTACCACAGCATCTCTATTGGGTTTAAGTCTGGACTTTGACTAGGCCACTCTAAAACTTTAATTTTACTTCTTTTAGCCATTCTGATGTGGACTTGCTTTTGTTTTGGATCATTGTCTTGCTGCATGACCTAACCACCTTCAGCTTCAGCTGACGGAAGGATGACTGGACATTCTCCTTAAGAATTTTCTGGTACAGAGCAGAATTCATGGTTCCTTTAATTATGGCAAGTCATCCAGGTCCTTGGCAGCAAAGCGTCCCACACCATCACACTACCACCACCATGTTTGACTGTTGGTATGGTGTTCTTACTGTGGAATGCTGTGTTGTTGCTACGCGAGACATTATGGGATCCATGTTGTCCAAAAAGTTCCACTTTGGACTCATCTGTCCATAGAACATTTTTCCCAAAAGGCTTGTGGATCATCCAGGTGCTTCTTGGCAAATGAGAGACGAGCATTTATGTTCTTCTTAGTTAGCAGTGGTTTCAGCCTTGCTACTCTCACATGAAGCCCATTTTGCCCAGTCTCTTTCTGATTGTGGAGTCATGAACACTGACCTTAGCTGAGGCAAGAGAAGCCTGCAGTTCTTTGGATGTTGTTTTAGGATCCTTTGAGACTTCTTGGATGATTTTACACTGCACCCTTGGAGTAATTTTGGCAGGCCGCCCACTCCTGGGAAGGGTCACTACTGTTCCAAGTGTTCTCCATTTGGAGATTATGGCTCTCACTGTGGTTCGATGGAGTCCCAGAGCCTTAGAAATAGCTTTGTAACCCTTTCCAGACTGATGAGGGCAACAAAATGTTTTTCTGATCTTTTCAGGAACTTCCTTTGATCATGGCATAATGTGCTTGTTGAATCTTTGTACTGGCAATGTGACTCTGATGGTAAGGGCCAAAATAAGTAGAGTTTATATTGAGCAGGGCTGGATGTAATCAAGCCTGGCTGTATTCAATCAGCTGACTCTAATTATCCCTTTAATTGGGCTGGATTTAACTAGGGGGCAATGACTTTTTTCACACAGTGCCAGTTGGTGTTGGTTAACTTTTTCATTAAATAAATGAAATAAGTAAAAAAAAAAGTGTTATTTGTCCACTCAGGTTCCCTTGATCTAATATTATATTTTGTCTAAAGACCTGAAAACATCCAGTGTGACAAATATGCAATAATAGAGAAAATCAGGAAGGGGGCAAATACTTTTCACGCCACTGTATATGCATCCCTTTACAGAATAATTCACCCTTGTTCCTCAATACCCAGCAAAGACATTCCTTAGTTGAAAATCTGAGCAGGTAGGCTATAATCAGGTGAGGTCTTAGCCTGGTGCTGCAGGTGGCGATCTGGTTCTGTGGGCCCTCCACCTCAATTGGTTCTTGCTATCGGGGTCCAGCAAATTGCTGTAGAAGGGTCAGAAGAAAGTGTTCCGTATTGCTCCTTCAGCCTTCTCCGGAAGCCTAGGATCCATTTATTATTTCTCCTGCTACGATTTTCTTGATCCTCGGCATGCTCCCAGAGTCTATCCAAGTGTCTTTCATGCTCGCCTAACCTGCACAGTATATTGTGCTGGTAGTCTTCAAGGTCCAGGACATGCTGCTATGTGGCATTCATGCAATCCCTCAGTGCACAAACTTCTTCTGAGTTAGACTCATTAGCTATTTTCAATTCAGACATATCCGTCACTAGGGTTTCTAGTAGCTTTGTGATGTAGCCCAGTGTCGAGTTTCCTGGATCTCCATTAACCACAGTTGCCCCACCATCTGCCATACTCAAGGGTGTCTGATTGCTGTCTGGATGCTGACCATGTGGTTATGAGGAGGAGGCCCTACTATCACTGCCTCATGAAATCATAAGTCCAGCAGAGTGCGCTTAGCCGTGATGCCCCAGTAGTTATGGGTAGCTCCTTGCAGTCTCCTGTTATTCCAGCATTGGAGTTGTGAAGATGGAACCATGAGATGCTGGCATTATGGTAAAACATATATATAAAGAAGAACGGGATGGTGCATTGAGAACTAGGCGTCCATGGTGCTCGGAGTTACTATGCGCTCTTCTTTTTTTTTTTTTTTTTTTATATATACTTTTAATAAAACTAGATCCCCAATGAGTGACCAGCTCAATCCACCTGCCTTCATGGCCACCATCACCAATTCTCAAATATAAGTCGAGAATGTGACTGCCTTAACCGTCCCACTTCCATGGTTGATCACCTTCTGAATGGAAGCACCTCACGCGTCGGCTTTACTATAGTAAGAGTGCGACCGCTTTCATTTATGAGAACGCAGCCTGCTCATGGAGAAGAAGGGTTTGAGTTGGTCAGCTTCTCAACTTATATTTGAGAACTGGGTACTGGTGGGTGGCAGTAGGCTCAGGTGCAGTGGCGGGGGCATAAATTATATATATATATATTGCAAATGTGTGCTTTACTTAAGACAGCGGCCGACTGTGCAGGCGGGCAGGTTGAACCAGTTCCCAGTGAGGAACTGGTTTTATTTTTAAATGAAAAAAAACAAATAAAACTTGAGGGTGCTGGGGGAAGGAGGGTGAGATTGTGCTTTTAATCATGAGTGAGGGGATGGGGGTTGCATTTTATCTGGTTTGGGGCTGGGGGAAGAGGGAGGAAGCTGCTTTTCTTTTGTTTTTGCAGGTGGCTGAATAATTTTCCTGTTTGGGAAGGGCTTCTGAATATTAGTGAGTCCCACTATTCATGGTATTCAGGAAATAATATCTGGCCCCTGCACAGCCCTACTTTCCACATCTTTCTCCATCCCTGCTTGCAACCCTCTTGTTCCTTCCTTTGGCCCTGGCTCATTTTTCCTCTCACATTCCTATGTTTGTTGCTTGCACCTTTGTCTCCAGCTCCCATTCTTTTGATTGAAACTGTTCTCTGGGAGAGTTTTCTCTTCACGAGTTCTCCTTCCTCCTGCTTTATTTTGTGGGGGAGGGGTCAGTATATGCCTCCTTCTGTCCTTCTGCCACCCTACTCAGCCAGTTTAAATGTTTTACTTTTTTATTTAAACGTTCAAACTTTCAGGATAAGTTCTGTGAGATGAATATCTCTTTTACAGAACATCCCATGTCAAAAATTCAGCAATACAAACAGCAAAACACAAACCAACAACTATAAACTATACCTTCTATTTTTAAAGCATGAACAGGATAATCTGGTATTTAACTATAATCAGTTTCAATGAATTTTTAAAAAACAGGCAAAACTGGGACAGCCTCGAAAATGTGGAGCTAGGCTGTTGCAGGCATGGGGGCACCAAAGGTGACATTTTCTCTTCAAAGGCAGACGAATACTTATTTAATTGATAACAGTGATGCATTTCTTCATCTAAAGAATATTCACGGAATATTTATAATAATATTTTCATCAAAGTAACATTTAAACTATCCACTGAGGACTGCAGTTCTATTCCTAGACGGATGCAGGCCAAAACCTTCTGTACAGGAAAACATCCTCACAGGCTGGTCCCCAGTCCCCAGTGTAGCCAGCCCCTCCTCTCTGCACCATTCCTTCAACCATGAGTTGAAGCTCCTGATGTGGAGTGCCCTGTCCTCACCTCAGCTGTATACAGGTAGCACCTCAGTGAAAGTCACTGTGCATACTACCTGTTTTAGTCCCCTCACCAGATCCCCAAACTCCCCACAGCAATCCCAGCTGCATCCCTAGCCAGGTCATTGGTCACCAGGTGGACAATGACATCAGCTCCACTCCCTGCCTCCCTAGTGATCCTTAGGATCTGCTGACCATCCTCCAAGCAATGGCACCAGACAGGCACCAGATAGACACCTTACCTCCCTCTTGAGGAGGCAGTATAAGCGCTGTGGTTTAGGGCACTGAGATGCAAACCTGGAGACCTGGGTTTGAATCCCAGATCCCCACTTGCATACTGTGAACCCTGAGCAACTCATTTAACTTACTTGTGCTCCCAGGTTGCACCTGGAAACAAACTTCATCTTAGTGTGCCTTTCTGTTTAAACTACTTTCCCTTCTGTTTCCATTGCCCCTCCCTCTTCCCAAATCTATCCCTAATGATTAAGTCCCACAATAATCTGCTTTTCTTCTGCTGGGTCCTTTGACACCTACCTTGGGTTCCCCCTTTGGGCATCCCATCTTCCCCTGCCACTAATACTGGATGCTGCCTGCCCACAGTCCTGTCCTGCCAGAATGGTGAAGGAGTGCATAGTGGCACTGGTGGAAGAATGTCGCTGCCCTACCACCCCACCTCTTCCAGAGTCCACCTCAGTCCAGCCAGCCCTCGTTCTCCAGGTAATTGGTAAGTCATCAGTCATGATTTTGAAGGTCATTCATGACTGATTATTGTTAATCATTAATGTTACCATAAGCTCACCAAAGGAGATCATGATCTAAGATCATCATCAAGATCATGAAACATCAAGCATGAACTTTCAAATCACCAACTGATGATTATTGATTATTTTGCCAGCTTAAATCAGCATGATATTTTTGATGATCTGTGGATGATCAAGTGATGATCATTGATGAGTATATTAGTTCAGTATTATAAGATTGCAAGTCACAGAAGTAATAAAGTTGTATTCGTTAATTATGAAAATATGAATGTCACATATTAGCAAAGAACAAATTAATTATGAATGATAATGTAAATCATGGGAAGTCAAGTTTTAATCCTGTTAGGAAGAGTACATGCAATGTCTGGTACTGGATACATATTTGCATACCTAATTTACATATTTTAGCAGCACAGTTTATGGAACAAAACAATGGTAATTTCTATTTTAAATTAATTTTGCATTGACAATATTAGTTTGCAGACTATTAGGAAAGGTTTTGAGCACAAACCAAGGACTTTTAGGAACTCACCATAGCCATAAAGGAACCACTTAATGGGGATATATAAACCAATATAAACCTTTCTAATTCCAGTAAGATGAGAAGTATTTAGAATAAACATAACTAAAAGCAGTGGCCTTCTAGAAAAAAGGTCATCATAACTGATCATTCCAATAACAATGTCTAAATAGAAATAAATTCCAAAAGTATAGAGAAAGATACATTGCATCATGATGATATGAGATCATCCATTAATCATAATCACTGTCTCCATAACCCGTGGTTTTGATTGGCAGCCATTTAGCGTTGATGATTAATTAAGCAATAATGCCCAACAGGGTGTGTGTCGTGCTGGGATAACGTCACGCCTCAGGTGGTTGAGCACGAGGCCGCGGGCCGAGTGTAATCAATAACTGGTGGCGTTATCTAACATTTCTACACACCCTGAAAAGCGCATATTATACATATACTAATGGCTCGTTGTTATACAGAATAAAAAATCATTTTTAAAGATGTTTTGTGTGGAAAAATATTTTTTTTTAAAAGAAGATGAAACAATGAAGCACATCATCAAGCACATCAAGCAGCACATAATCAAGCAAAAGTTATCTACAGGTTCACAGTGAGGCTGAGACTAGACATGTGATGTTGTACTGGGATAACATGCAGGTGCAGCCCAAGACTGACCAATCAGAGTCCAGGATTTTTCTTGCCATTGTATAATTATTGTTAATGATGATCGTAATTATGGTTTTTGAAGCTTAAACATGATCTCTGAACATAACTGAATAATGATCATTCATGATGCATCATTACAAAATCATCATCTTTTCGGTTGGGTCCTTTAGGCATCCTCTAGGGCAGTGGCATTGGACTTGGTGGCCCTGGGTGAGGATGAGGCCATCTGGACCATGGTCAGCTCAACTCAGAGTCTAGGGACCTCCTTCCTCAACCAAGAGAGGTGTGTAGATATGGGGCAGCACCTCAGTTTCCAGAGTGCCTCCCAGAAGACTGCTGCTATACACCCACTGCACTGCACCACTCTCATTTCTAGCTCCTTATACCTCCTGAATGCTACCCTCCCTTGCCCTTACCCTTGCCACCACCTCCTTTGAGAACCATACTAGTTTCTTTTGCATATGCTTTTCCTCACCTCTTTTGTGCAGAGGTTTGTTGCCTTCACTGTTCCATCTGTTACTCTGGCCAACTGTCCTCCACCCCATCAGGTAATGCTCCCCCCGCCAAAGCATCTCTGAGGCATTCAGCCATTTTTAAAAATCTGCCCTCCTGAAGTCCAGGACCTTTGTCCTTATGTGGTTTGACTCTGCTGCCATCCCTAATGTTAAACCACACTGTGAGGTGATCATTGGTCCCAGGTTGCATCCAACTCTAATATCTGCAGCACTGTCCCTGTTCATAGCACCAGGTCCAGCATTCAGCATTGTCCCATCATGAGTGAGTTCCTTGGCTAGACCTCAGAAATGCCCCCTGAAGGGAATCTAGGATGACCCTGCTTCTAGCTGAGGCCATGGGCAGAAGGATTCGATCAATATCTGGCAGACTGAAGTCCCCATCAACAATGCTTCCCCTTATCTGCCATCTTGCTAATGGCTTCCCCATTTCTTTGTCTAGATCCATCCCCTGTGCTGGCGGTCTGCAAATCACCCCAGTATGAATGAAGGCTCCAGCTGCTGTCTCCAGGGTGACCCACAGTGCATGCAGCACCTCCTTAACCCCCATGCATTTCTGTTGCCTTGATATCTTCCCTGACATATAAACACACACACACACATATACACATATCTTTCCTCCCCACCCATTCCTTACTGAACTGCATGTATCCTGGTATAGACATGCCCCAGTTGTGGTATCCTGTGCACCATGACTCAGTGATGGCTACTATATCCAGGTATACCTCTGCCATTATAGCCTCAAGGTCTGGAATTTTGTTTCAAGACTTCTTGCTTTGCACACATGGCATTCCACATGTTTCTCCCACCCTGCTTACAACCCCTTCCTTCCTTTGGCCTACCTCATTTCCCCTCTCATATTACTATGTTTGTTCCTTGCCCTTTGTTTCCAGTTCCTTCTTTTGCCTTGAAATTGTTCCTGGGGCAGTTTCTCCCTACAAGTTCTGCTTCCCTCCTTCTTCATTTTGTGTGCCAGAGGCAGTATACGCCTCCCTCTTTTCTTTCGCCACCCACTCAGCTAGTTTATATGATTATTTTAATTTATTTTTTCATTTAAAAGTTTGAAATTACAGGATAAGTTCGACGAGATGAAAATATATTACAGGACAAATTCAATGACACGAAAATCTCATTTACAGAAAGTCCCATGTCAAAATGCAACAATACAATGCACAGCAAAACACAAAACAACAATAGACTATGCATTTAATTTTTAAAACATGAACAGGACAATCTGGTGTTTAATATATTCAGTTTCAATTACTTTTTAAAACAAGCAAAACTATGACAGCCTCAAAATGCAGAGCTAGGCTGTTTCTAGCCATAAGGGAGCACCAAAGGAAAATGTCACTTCCATAAGCAGACTAGTACTTAAGTAACTGATAACAGCGTGTGTTACCTTTAAAGAATATTTATGGGAATATTTATAACATTTTGTTAAAGTAACATTTAAAACCATCTACTGAGGACTGATGTTCCTCTCCTAGATAGATGCAGGCTGTCACCTTTGTAGTATGCTCACATCCTCCCGCGTTGGTCCCAGCTCTCCAGTGTACAAGAGCTGAACCCCACTTCTCTGCACCATTCCTCCAACCAAGAGTTGAAGCTCCTGATGTCCATTTCCTTGTCCTTGTCTCGGCTGCATACAGGTAGCACCTTGGTGAAGTCCACCATGCACAATAAAATGTTTTAGGTCCCTTCCATATACCTTAACTCCCCTTGAACAATCCCACAATCTCAGCTGCATCACTAGCTAGGTCATTGGTCCTCAGGTGGACAATGACATCTAGCTCCCCCTGCCCTGCTGTCCTAGCGATGCCAGGATTCTCTGACCATCCCTCAGAATCATAGTGCCAGATAAGCACCTTACCTCCCTCTCCACTCCCTCTCTCTTCCCAAATCTATGCTGCAAGGATCAGGTGCCCCACCAGTCCCTGCTTCTTCTTCTTCTGCTATGGTCCACTGTCACCACCTTGGGATCCCCCATCAGGGAACCCACATCCTCCCCTGCTGCTACTTCTGGGTGCCACCTCCTGGCAGTTCCACCATACCAGAATGGTGAAGGAGTTGTGTAGTAGCACTGGAAGAAGAGTGTTCTTCTGCCCATCCACCCCCACCTTCCTGGAGCCCACCATTGTCCAGCCAGCTTCCATTCACCCCTTGGGACATCCTCGGGGCAGTGGTGGTGGACTTGAGTAGCCTCTGGGTGAGAAATGAGGCCATCTGGATCCTGGTCAGCTTGGCTCAGAGTCTAGTGATCCTCTTCCTCACCAGAGAGGTGCTTACATATGGGACAACAACTCAGTCTCCAGAATGCCTTCCTGATGACTGCTGCTCTTCACCCATTGACTGCACTACTCCATTTCTAGCTGTGGGTTCTCCTCCTATTCCTTACTGTACCCTGTCCCTATGTTTGCTCTACCTCCTTGAGCCTCCTAACAGTCTTTCCTATGTCACCCTACCGAGATAGGGTGTCTCCTGTTTCCTTTGGCCTTGTTTCCTGTTTACTACCTTCTTTAAATTGCTTCCTCCTCACCTCTGCCTTTTTACTACTTTTAGATCTTTTCCTTAGTAACCCACTAGAAACCTTATTTCACCTTACCACAGACAGGGAGTCCCTCCTATTCCCAATAGTGGCTCTGCCTTCCACCCTTTACCCTTTCCTGGTTCTAGGATAAAATGGCTCTGGACAAAGGCACAAGGAGAAAACATCACTAGACAAAAAGGTACTAAATGCAAAGTAGGAAAAAATGGCACCTGTACCACATAACACAAGTAAACACATAAGCAAATGTTGACAACTAATGTCACTTATTAAGTATAGTAGTACCATTAAAAAAGATTGACAAATACAATTTCTAGTAAAATGTTTGCAGGGGTCTCTGCCCTGCACCCATAGAATATACATATATATATATGTAAACATCTCCGAAACCCCACAAATCCCAACGCCCATAAATCTTGTGACATCTTGCCAACACCCCTAAGGTACAAAATGCGTGACTGACCATAGTAAGTCCTTCTAGCACTTCAGACAGGTGGCAATCAGTATTACCTGCCTCCAATGTCCATGACACTTTTCCCAGAGTAAGCAATACATAGAAACATAGACTTTGACGGCAGATAAGGACCGCTTGCCCCACCTAGTCTGCCCATTTCCATACCTCAGGATAAGCTGCAGATCCTAGTTAAGCAACAGCCTATTTCTTCCTACCCTCCACAAGAATTGCCTTATGTCTGTCCCATGCATTCTTGAATTCTCACACAATTTTAGACCCCAACCTCCTCAGTAAGGCTGTTCCATGCATCCACCACCTTCTCTGTGAAAAATACTTCCCTCCTCACATTGCCCTGAGCCGCCCCCCTCTATCTTCAAATTGTGTCCCTTGTTCTTGCACAGCTCTTTTCTGAAAGATGCTACCTCTTGGACTTTGTTGATTCCACTGAGGCACTTAAAGTTTCTATCATGTCCCCTCTCCTCCTTTCCTCAAGGGTATACATATTAAGCTCCTTTAGTCTCTCCTCATATGGCTTCTCTTGTAGACCCTGCACAATTTTAGTTGCCATCCTCTGGAATGCCTCCATCCTGTCTATGTCCATGCAGAGATGGGGTCTCCAGAACTGGATGCAGTATTCAGACGGGTCTCACCAACTGTCTGCACAGAGGGATAACAACTTCCTGTTTTCCGCTGGTGATGCCTCTCCTATACATCCCAGTATCCCCCAGCCCTCCTTACTGCCTTCTCACATTGCTTGCAGATCACCTACCATACTTCAGCACACATCGAAGCCATTTTCTTCTCTGAGTCTTTGTATCCCGTGCTATATTGACCTAGTGCAGTTAAATTGGGTGACTTTTTATTCTGAGACTTTTCATCAAGCCCTTTTGTCCTGTTATCCCCTTTCTCTGCAGTGAGTGTAACAACAAGTGACAAGGTACTTTACCTTAGTTGACTAGCACAGCCCCTGCTTCCCTGTCTTCCTCCTGCAGATGCCTAGGATACCAGTACCTGTTCCACTCCTTTGGTGTTCCACTCACTCGTTGGGACACAAGTGTGCTTGACACACTGGACAAGGAAGTCTTATTTGCTCCCAGTGGCCATTTTGGGTCCATTCCAGCAATGGATGGTTCTAACGCCATATGGCGTCTATGGGAACAAATGAGTTTTAATAGTGCACTTTTTAGAAGGCACTAAACCTCTGTCAGCTCCACCCTCAGTTACACACCAGATTCTGGGGCCTCCTGAATCTACTCAGCTCAGGATTAATCTCCTGAGCTTGCTTCCACACAACAAGTTATAAAAATATTTTCTCCCACTTACCCTGCTACTTTCAGTATGAGAGGAATATAAAAATATATAAATATGCCTTAATAAGCTAAAGCTAGGTGCTCACACTCCTCTCTGTCAACAAAGTCTATACTTCCAGCACTGACCTGACCAGAAGAGGGAGTATTATCTCTCAAAAGCTAGTCTCAGAAATAATTTTGTTAGTACAGTAAAGGTATCACCTGCAATGTACTTGTTTGTTTTCTTGTATTTCCAGCACTAACTGTTCCTTTCATCTGCTGTCTCTTGTTAGAATGCACTAAATCTCAAGAAGCTCCATGCCCCCATCACACACTTGATTCATAGGGCATTCTGAATCTACTCACCTGCAAGAATAATTTCCTGAGCGAGGTTCCCCACACTAACTGTTATAAATATAAAGATAGGTCTCAAAGTGCTCCAAACTCTAAATAAAAGTATCTTTCCTCCACCTACTCATTACATTCAGGTATGTTTAAGTCTGGGGTTCTCGGCCCCTTTCTATTCACTCTGCTCCTTCCTCTGTGAGTTCTCTATTCACTCTTGCAGTTTCTTCTGATATTGGATTGACTCCTTTCACCTGTAACTCACACAATCACTGGCTTTCAGCATTGCCCCACTTTCCTAGCATCAGTCATTTTCTCTGTTCCTTATTGGCTGCGTGGTCATTTTGCCGTATATAAAAACAGCGCAGCTACAAACACCACAGCCAAAACAGCACCAACCACAAACAGAGTCAGTCAAAACACAAACGCTCACAAACAGCACACCCATTGAAAACAATGGGTTTATGTTTATTGCCACCCCCACACCCCAGAACTTAAATAACTAACTATGGGGTGGGTGGGGACTTCAGGATGGAAGAAACTCGGGAGGGAAGTTTTTAAAATAAATAAATAAATAAATGCCAGCAAAAGTTGTAGCAGGGAGAGAACAAACCACAGTCCCAGGTCTCTCAATTACTCCATGTGCTGGTGCTCTAGCCACTACCCATGGGAGGACCTTGAGCAAAGTACCTGGCGTGCAGCAACTTCTTCCATTCCCAGAATGACATACAGCAAAAGGGGTAGCGGTGTTTCTACAGCTGTTCTACCTAGTACGCTAAAATTCAACGCTATCTATACAGTGTGGTTAATACCACACTGTTTTTCATGTACGTATTGACCCGTGCATCCTTATTTTGATAGATTGATTACTATTTAATTGTTCTTTGCCAGTTCCACATTTTTGTATGGTAACTTACTGATTTCCAATTTATTATTAAGCTTTATTGTGTTGTTTAGTGTTAAATACTGATTTAAGTTCTATGTATGTTATCCTGTATTGTGTATATGTTCGCTTCTCTTCTCTTCACCTCCCCAGGGCACATCTGAAATGATCTGATACCAGTTCAGTATATCTTTCCTGGTAAATCCTTTGCAATAAATGCATACATACATAAATCAATAATATATAAATAAGTAAATACATAAGTATGGAGAGAATGATAATGGCACGTAGTGCCACTATAGTTAGGTTGAGCAGAGCTTTTATGTTAAACCTCAAACATTGCACTTTAATGACTTCATAACTGTTCAACAGTTTTGTACAAAATTTTACATATAGTAGTAGCAGTAAAATATTTTTATTCATAGAAATTTACGTGAATAAGGGATTGACTCGACTGAGTAAAAACTCATTTTAATGAGGTCCACAGTGTAGTATACAAAGTTTCAAAGTAAAAATGTTTCATACATATTCTAAAATATATACAACATAACATAAAAACTGTATCAATGAATTCTCATTTGTCTTTTGGTTACAATATAATGTTTAACAATAAGACAAACAACATTATTCAATAATGTACATATCTCCAGCTCCAACCAAGTTAGCACACTTTCCCTTTGTCCTTACACCTATTCTACCTGGTAGATTCTAATTATAAGGTCTACAGCACTGCCTTATGACATATCTCTTTCCTGTACCTAGATTTTATCCCTGCCATAATTTATTCACATTTCCCATTCATAATTGTTCAAGTATCCTGCTCCATCCTAGTATCCCTGCATATGCAGCCTTGTGGGTAGGTCTCTTAGTTTTGTTCTGGTCGGATGTATGGATTCCAAGCTGCACATAGTAAAATAAAATTTACAATTTGCTGGTTTTCCTGTTTTTGTCAGTGCACTGAACCTTGATGGTTTGGAATTGTGGTCTGAAATTTTCAGAATAGAAAGCACTTGGGTCACAGATGTGGCTTTCGCTTGTTTAGTGAAAAAATATCAATCCATTCCAAAGTTTTCAATTTTAAAGTTCCATTATTTTCAGTGGGAATTTTACTCTCAAGCATAGCTTCCTGGAATGAAAAGAATTTGGTCTCACAAAAGAATTCTTTTCATGATGGGCCAATCCTTTTCATGAGGAAAAATTCCCTTTTCCTGTTTCATGAGCTGCCATCTGGTTTTCTGGTTTCTCTTGCCAAAAATGTCAAAACTCTCATAAATAATGTCTTGCAGAGACATCAGAACATGTATCTTGTTCATTTGGACTTCATTACTTGGATTCTTTCATTGTTTACAGTTAAAATGCTCCTGGAAGTTTTTTTACATTATTTAAATCCTTTTTGCAACTTGCTAACATCCTTTATTGTGAATCCTTTTTGTTCTTGTGAAAAAGGATTGCATCTCATGAAAAAGATTGAAAAATCAATAAAGTTCAAAATCTCTTGTCATAACATGGGATCCTTTTGCAAGAATGAAAAGGATTCATGAAAAGGATCCTATCTAGCAAAAGGATTCAAAAAGCAACTAAGTCAAAATCCTTTTTGCAACACTTGATCCTTTTTGTGAGAATCAAAAGGATCCCATGGAATAAGAAAAATTTGGGACTTTATTTTTATGAATCCTTTTCATGCCAATGAATCCTTTTTGTTCCATGTGGAATAGATTTCATGGCATGGAAAAGATTTACCATGCTCCCTATGTATCCCTGGTGTCTAGTGGCCCCCTACCCTCCCATTTTAATATATATATATATTTTATTTTCACTGGTGTCCAGTGACACCCCACCCTCCATGTTCCTCATATTTAATAAATAATGTTCCATTGGTGTCCAGTGGTACCTCAACATCCTATGTCCTTCAGTGGCCTGTAAATAGAAAATGGTCCTCAATGTCTTGTATTTTATCTGTAAAATAAAAGCCCACTGATGATTGCATCTGCCCTCCACCAGAACTTCCACTGTGCACCAACCACCCTGCACCCTCAAAGACCCCACACACACCTTCAATCACCTGAACGGTACCACTGCTGAAGATCCATCTCGATCGAAGACACATCTTGCTGCTGGAACTGGCAACTGCTGAATGAGAATAAGGTCATTGTGGTTCAGTGTATTTCAATGGGATTTCTGATCGCGAGTTATCATACATCAAATACAGCAGTCGTTGGTTCCAGCAGCAAGCTGTGTCTTGATCAGAGTGGATCTTCACAGTAGGAGCAGTTCACATGGGTGAGGGTGTGTGGGAGTCCAGGGAGCTGCAGGGTGGTGGGTGTACAATGGGAGGTTGGGTAGAGGTGCAGATGTGATCAACGTGGACTTTTTTCTAGAGGTTAAAAAAAAGACAAGACATTTAGGGACCATTTTCTTGTTAGGCAGACTATAAAGGACATGGGAGGGTGGAGGTAGCACTGGACAAGCATGCATTATTTACAAAACATGAGGGACATGGGAGGTGGGGTGGGTACCACTGACACCAACAAACAGACGGTAGCTTTCACCAGCAGTGCTGACTGGGAGTGCCCATGATGACGCTAGTCTGTACATATATACAAATATGTGGGTGGCCCCTAGTAGCCTCAGTTCCCAGATTGTGATAGCTCACGGGGCAGGACACCAAGAGAAACTGAGGAGGCCGGAGGCATTGTCTATTAGGATGATGAAAAGTACAAGCAGAAGATGTCTGTCCCAGACAAGAAGGAGGAGGGAGGAACGTGACCTGCTAAAGAGATTCTCTCAAGATCTACTGTTATGGTAAGCATGAAACTGTACTATCTTCTTTGAAGGATTCTCTTGCAGCAGGTCATATATTTGGATTAATCCCAAGCAGTCAAGGAGAAAGAGTGGTTAGGAGAAGACCCTGGAGGACAGCATGACCAAAGGAGGCACGATGTCTGGAAGTCATGTCTAGACTATAATGTTTAGTAAATGTATGGATGGTAGACCAAGTGGTGGCATCACATATATCAGCGATGGAGATGCTCCTGAAGCAAGCAGCAGAGGTAAAGAGAGCCTTGGTGGAGTGCTGGTAGAGCACCGGGGAGTGGCTTGTGGTATTTAGTGTAACAGTGAGTGATACAGTGGGCCAACCAGTTGGATAAAGATCTGCTTAGTGACTGGGTGGCCCTGCTGCCAGGAGAAAAAGCCATGAAGAGTTGCTTCAATTTACAGGAAGACTTAGTTCGAGTAGGTAATAATGCAGGATGCGGTGCATCCTGAGTGTGAAGAAAGGTTTCTCCCAGGTTAGTAGACTCGGGTTGAGAACAGATAAGTGGATGGCTTGGTTGAAGTAAATTCTGAAATGAATTTCAGAAGGAACTTTGGATTAGTGTGGTGCAAGACTCTGTCTTTATAAAAAATTACATAAGGCTAATGGCACATGAGGGCTTGGAGTTCTGATATGCACCTGGCTGAGGTGACAGCAACCAGAAAAGGGCTCTCCAGGCCAGGAAGAGGAGTTCACTGGTAGTGGCTGATTTGAACAGTGCAAGCTTTTCTTTCCAGAACAAAGTTGAGGGCCCAGGTCAACTAGATCTCGGATGAGTGGCTGGAGATGCAGAATGCCCCGAGAAACATCTTCGCCAGGTCCATGTGGGTGACCTGGCAGTCCCTGATAGGTTCATGGAATGGAGATAGCAGCTAACTGGACTTTGATGGAAGAGTAACTTAAACCCTGACTGGAGAGGGTGGAAAGGTAGTCCACATGGTAGTTATGGGCAGGAGTATGGGTCAAGCCTGCGCCTGCAGCCCATATGGCAAAACATTTCCATTTGGCAGTATATGTCTTTCCAGTAGACACTTTCCTGGAGGCCAGCAAAATCATGGCCATAGAGGCAGAGACATTGTGCTGGACTATAAAGATGTCTTCAGGCGCCAAGCATGGAGATGAAGGACCTGAGATTGGGGTGAAGAAGGGCCCATGGTTCTGCAGGAGGAGATCAGGCTGTAGGGAAGGGATCCATGATTGACAGTTGTTGGGGAGGAATCATATCTGTCATGGCCAAAATGGGGCAATAAGAATCATGGATGCCCACTCCTGCTGGTGTTTGGGAAGTGCTCTGTATGAGGGGATGGGTGGGAAGGCATATAAGAAGCATTCATGCCAAGAGAGGGACAGGGCATCCAGGGAGTGGCTGAGTGAGTTGGGCAGGATCGAACAGTAGAGGTAGTCTGTGATTGTCTGGAGAGGCAAACATATCCAAGTCTGGAGTGCCCTCAGGTGAGAATATGTTGTGGAGGACTGCCATCACCAAAGGTGCCTGTGATCCTGAGCATGATGGCTTAGGTGATCCATGACTACATTTTGGGATCTTGGAATGTGGACAGTGACCAGATGACGGTGGAGAGCTACAGCTTGATTACACACTTTCATGGCCTCTCAGCAGAGAGTCTATGACTTAGTGCCCCCTTGCTTGTTGATGTAGAATACTACGCATGTGTTATCTGATTGGACCAGCAGGGTCCTGGGACAAGAAACAATTGGAAGGCCTGAAGAGCCAGACGGATGGCCCACATCTCAAAATATTGATGTGGAGACACAACATATGGACCCTAGAGGCCTTGTGTTTGAATGTGACCCAAGAAGGAGCACCCAACACACAGAGGAGACATCTGTTGTAAGGGTCTGGGTAGGGGTGAACTGAAATGGCATGCCAATTTACAGCTACATCAGATCCAGCCACCAGGAGAGGGCCTGCTTGAGGCTTGGGTGAATCAAATGGGTTGTCAAAGTCCCGTCTTTTAGTGCCATTGGCAGTGAAGGGCCCATTGGACTGGATGCATGTGTAAGTGGGCATAAGGCATGGTAGAAATAGCCATGGCTATGTGACTGAGGAGGTGCATGTATTGGCGCACAGTGATCTGCTGTGTGGCATGGCATTGCTGCATGAGAGAGATAAGCTAGTGACACCAGTCCAGCAGCAGAAAGGCCCACCGTATGCTTTGTCTAAGATTGCACTGATGTACTGGAAGCACTGAGATGGCTCCATTTGGTATTTGGTGACATTTACTATGACGCCTATGTCCTGGAAGAGGTCCAGTGTGCATCAGGAGTGTAGCAACTCATCTCAAGAGGAAGCCTTGATGAGCCAGTCATCCAGGTACGCGTGAACATGTAGTGACCTTGGCACTGAAGGGCAGTGGTCACAACTGCCAAACGCTTTGTGAAGACCCATGGGGCAGAGACAACCCGAGGGCAGGGCACAGAACTGGTAATGGTAGCCTAGGAGCTGGAAACACTGGTACTGGCCATGGGCAGGTATTTTGGGATGTGAAGGTTGGAGTTTTTCATGTCTAGAGTGCAGAGCCAGTCTCATTGGTTTAGAAGAGGCAGAACTGTTGGTAAAGTGACCATTCAAACCGTTTGTACTGGATGAACCAGTTACGATTGTTCAGGTCCAGGACAGGGCAAAGATCTCCCGTGTGCTTGGGAATCAGAAAGAAATGGGAGTAAAGCCTTTGTTCAATTCAGCTTGAGGAACAGGCTGAACTGCCCACTTCTGGATCAAAGAAAGGAGCTCCTCCAAGAGAACCAGAAGATGTACCATGGGATACAACAGGAGGTGAGGTGGATGGTGGTGGTGGGGGGACGACTAGGAGCTCTAGAGTATGGTCCATACTGAAAAATTTGCAGTACCCATTCATCTAAAGTAATCTGTTTCAGCCTGTAAATGTAGAGCAAAGTGACTGCCACTGCCTCAAGGCCTGCAAAGGGAGGCTGCTTGAGTAGTCAAAAGGAAGTAGGGTGGCAGCGGCCACAGCAAGGGCAGCCGTGGCAGCCTTAGGGGTAGGCGGAGGTACTGCCAAGTGGAGAGGTACGGTTGGCATTTCCGAGGGGCTGACAGGCAGCACCCTTCTGGTGAGAGGCATGCCTAAACTGAAAAGACTGATATGGGTGCCTTTGGCAGGCAGGCAGCTGAGTGCAGTACATTGTGTGTATTGTATGAAGAGTGCGGTCGAGAGCCTGCAAGTCATTAATGATGCTTTCGTGTCCGCACCAAAGGTTTGTGCCCATAAAAGGGAGCATTCAAGATGGTCTGTTGCACATCTGGGGTAAAGCCAGAAACATGGAGCCAGGAATGGGGTGAAGAGTGATACCCATTGCCGAGGTATAGGCAGAGGTATCCATGGCATCATAGCCTGCACGGAGGAGATGCCAAGAAAGACTAGTACCCATCTTGAGGGTAGCCAGCAAGAAAAAATTATTCACCTTAGTAATCTTGTTTCTTAAGGTATTCTTCAATATTCTTAACTCTTGCAGTTAGCCTGAATAGTAGAACTGCAACGGAGAATAGAACATATGTAAATGACAGAACCCATCATTGGCTTGTGCCACTGTTCAGATGCCACCTTATCACCTGCTGCATTCTAAAATGCTCAGATTCATTACAGCCTGCAAAAGAAAGGCCTATTTTAAACTAACCTATCAAATGTTGTGCTAACAACCCATAGGTAATAATAATAATAATAAAATAATTGAAATATTTTTAGTAATACAATAACAAACCTCTTATTAGAAGTACCTCCCAGAACTGTCAGATAAGCACTGAAGAGGAAAACAGTACCCTCGGGGTCCAAAATATATCACAACAGGGTGAAAATACTCCTTTTCATTCAGATATCCAGCTGAGATGCAGAGGCCACTGGTTCTGGAAGGGAGGCAGGGTGGGAGAGTTAAGAATATTGAAGAATACCTTGGAAGAAACAAGATTACTAAGGTGAGTAAATTTTTCTTCTAACCCCAGGAATTCTTTAATATTCTTAAGTCTTGCAGACTACTGAAGCAGTACTTTGGAGGTGGGCACAGAACCTATTTTGGAAATAGACTCTGCAGAACTGTTAGTTAAACCTCGCATCACTCCCTGAACTGGGTATCCAGGCAGTAGTGTTTCATAAATGTATGTACTGTTCTCCATGTAGCTGCTTTGCAGATTTTCAGCAACGGACACCCTGGTAGCTGCTATAGTAGCAGCTAACCCATACCTCTCTCAACCTCTTGCCTCATGAATTAGGGACAAGGCTTAAAAAATCAGGGACAAAGACTCAAATCAGGAATACATATTCAAATCTGGTACTATTCACTCAGAAAGTTGAAAAATAAAAGGATTTGTGTTAGATGCATTTTCTGAAGAATAACAAGTCTTTACCTTAAATGTTTGACATTATTTTGTGCTTTTAATCCCCACTGTTCTGTCACAAGAACACAAATTTACTGAGGACACAGGAAAAATTTGAGACAAAATCAGGGACGTCCCTGAAAATCAGGGACAGTTGAGAGGTATGGCTACACCTTGTGGAGTGGGCCTAAGGCCTAGTGGGGGTCTTTACCTGCCTTTGAGTAACAGAATGTGAAACTAGCATGCAAGCTAAGGGTACAGGAGTGGGGACAGAATTGTTGGGATGGGTAGAGAACTGGTTGCAAGGACGGTAGCAGAGGTGGTGGTGGGAGGAGAATTATCAACCCCAAGGGCAGTGACAAGTGGGTCCCACAGAGGTCAGTGCTGGTGCTGGTGTTATTTGAGGTATTTATTTCAGACATCTTGGTAGGCATAAATAGCAAAATCAGTCTATTGCGGACAACACCAAGATGGGAGCTGTGGTGGATGACCAGGGGTGGCAGGGATTGCAGGAAGATTTAACAAGGCTGGAGACATGGTCTGACACCTGGCATCTTGGTTTCAATGCCAAAAATGCAAGGTGCTGCATTTTGGGGCAAAGAATCAAAGAGGAGCTACCATCTGGTGGAGGGTGCAGCTAGCTGAGACTGAAGAGGAGGAGAAAGATCTGGGATGTTCATTACGGAGCAATGAACAACTTGGCACAGTCTAGGAAAACAGAAGCGGTGGCTAACAAGATGCTGGGTTGTATTGCAAGTGGTATAACCTCTAGGATGAGGGAGGTGATTCTGCCATTATACAGATCGTTGGCCAGACTCCACCTGGAGTATTGCATTCAGTTTTGGTGCCCTTACCTAAAAGGGACATTAGAGTGCTGGAAAAGGGTGCAATGCAGAGCAACAAAGATGATCCAGGGTCTGGGAAGTTATCATGAGGTTAGACTGAGGGAGTTGAACATGTACTCTCTGGAGAGAAGAGGACAGGGGATATGATTGAGAACTTTAAGTACATAAGAGGAATAAACAGGACAGGCATGGAGGGACTGTTCAAAGGAAGAGTATGAGATACACTCCGGTTATGACATGAGATTGGAGGGTGGAAGGTTTAGGAGGAAATGAGGAGGCATTTCTTTACTGAAAGGTGGTAGCAGAGTGGAACACATTACCAGCAGAGATGATGGCCTGCAAAACAGTTGGATGCTTCAAAAGGGGCTGGGATAGGGCAAAGGAGGGTCATGGGAGTAGGGGTGGAAGGGCAGCTGCAAGAGTAGGGGTGCTGGCTGCAAAATTGAGCAGACTCGATAGACCAAATGACCTTCTTCTGCTGGCAGTTTCAGTATGTTCATAGAATTGGATACATTGGACAAGCTAGCTAGAGATAATCCTTTTAGATGCTGGTTTTCCTTTCCTACATCCCATAAGTCAGGAACAGCTGCTGTCTGTCTTGCCTGTGGTCCTTGGTGTGAGTCATATATTAGCTCAAAGCTGACATCCAAACTGTGGAGCCTACGCCACCTGAACTAGAGTGCTCAGTGAAAAAGACTGGCAAAGCGATGGACTGATTTAAATGAAGTCAGAAACCACTTTAGGAAGGAACTTCCTGTTAGTGATAAGCACCACCTTATCTCATGAAAGGAGATATAGTTTTGCTCAATGCACAAGGCCTGGAGCTAGCTAATCCTTGTGGCCGAGGTAATGGCCACCAAAAACACTGTTTTCCAAGTTACATATTTCAGATGGGGGTTCCATGAGCTTGCAATGCAGACATTAAGATCCCATGTAGATTCCCATGTGGGAGGGTGTAGGGAGCCAAACCTTTGAAAAACTTCTCAAAAATGGGATTGGATGCTATGGAGACTCCCTTACCAGCTGAGATATATGCCGAAACTGAAGCCAGATGCACCTTCAGGGTGATGAACTGCAAATCCGAGGAATGAAGAAGTGGGTAAGGTAGTCCAGCAGGGCTGGTACCCCTGCTTGTGAAAGTACTACATCTTTAGTAGAACACCACATAGAGAATCTCTTCCACTTAGAAACATACGTTTTCTTAGTAGGGGTTCCCTGCATCCCCTCAGAACATTTAGAACATTCTCAGAGAGATGCAAACCTGCATACTCTAGGCTTTCAAGAACCAGGCCCTGAGCCTGATGGATCTGAGGTTCGGTACAGGATCCTCTCCTGGGAGAAAGTTAACAGGTTGTGCCTCTGTGGGAGGTGTATTGGTGGAGCCACAGACATGGAGATCAGCAGAGAGTACTATGACTGCCTGGTCCAATCTGGAGCTATCAAGATCATTGATGCTAGCTGAGATCCGAGTTTGATTAGAGTCCTGAGATGCAAGGGAAAGGGAGGGAAAGTGTACAGCTGTTTTCCAGACCAATCCAGTGCCAATGCATCCAGAGGTATTGAACCCCGGCTAGTGGCTTGAAACAAACCAGTGAGAGCTGATGGCTTTCGTGATGCAAAGAGATCCATCTCTGGGTGCCCCATCTTCTGAAAATGATCTCCAGCACCTGTCTCTTGATAGTCCATTAGTGATGATCCTGGTTTATTCGACTTAGCGTATCTGCCAGGTGTTGTCCTTCCCGGCAAAATTAATGGCTGCCGTGAAGCCTAAAGTGAGTAGAACTAGGCTCCACCATCATTGCTTCTGTGCAGAGGGTTGGACCTTGTCCCACACCTTGTTTATAAAGTACATTGTGATGGTCTTGTCTGTCCTGACCTGTACCACCTTGCCTTGAATCATAGATGCAAAGGCCTGTAGGGCTAAAAGCACTGCTCTGAGTTCAGCAGGTTTATGTGCTGGAGTGACTCTGCACTTGACCAAATGCCGTGAATTGTAAGGTGCCCAAGTGGTCTCCCTGCCCCTGAAGGATGCATCTGTTCTGAGAACTACTGATGGGACTCTGCTGGAAGGGAACTCCTTCCTTAGGTTTTCCTTTACCTGCTACCATTGCAGAGCTTGAAGTAATGTCCTTGTTACTGGAACCAGTTTTGAGAATGAGTCTCCTTTGGCACCAATGTGCCCTGTGGTGAAACTGTATATCACTTATCTGGAACCTGAACCCTATGACTGTGCCTGTTGCTGCAGTCCATATGTCCTAGAAGCTGTAGAAACTGCCTTGCTGGTTTTGGTTTGTTCAACTTGAAACACCCAGCAATCTGGAGAATGTTGCTTAACCTGTCCAGAGGCATAAGCCCTTCCCACAGTGTGTCGAGCTCTGCTCCTATGAGGTATAGTATCTACCCTGGTTGAAGGATGGATTTCTTGAGGCTTAGAAGGAAATGTAAAGACTCCAGAAGGTCCTGGGTTTTCCTCAGATAATCCCGCACCTGTTGTGGTGACTTTCCCACCACCAACCAGTCAGTCCACAGATAGGGGAACTCTGTGATTCCTGCCTCTTAGATGTGCCACTGCCACTGCCAAGCACTTCATGAACACTCTTGGAGCTGAAGTGAGGCCAAATGGCAATGCTGAGAACAGGTAATGACCTGATGGGAGTCTGAACCTGAAATATTTTCTGTGGGACTCCCTTTATGGGGATGTGGAAGTAAGCATCTTTTAGATCCTGGGATGCCAGCCCATCTCCTTTCTGAAGGGTTGGCAAAATCATTCATTCATTTATTTATTTAGTTTTTGTTAACGGTTAGAGTGCTAGACAGCATAGCTGCCTATTTTCAGGTACAACCGGAGATTACAACAAAGGTACATAAACAATAGTAGATACAAGAAAACATCATGGGAACAAGTAGAAGTCAGACATAGTACACTTATACAACATTTTCACAAAGACAGTACATTTGCAGGAATCTATATGTAGTAACAAAACAGAAATATAAGTGCAAATAACTAACAGTCATAAGTCATACAACTAGTGAGTAAGTGCTAGAAGAGAGGAAATAACAAGATTTCCAGGTAGGTTTGAGAGTAGTAGAGGTTGGAGCGGTGAGGCAACTAGGAGGAACCAGTACAGGAGTGGGTGGATAGAGGACAGGATCAGGTTCAGAGCTTAGAAGAGCCATACAAAGCTCCTGTTTGAAGCTGTGTGGAGAAGGGGAGATTCTTTGACTTAGTGGAAGGGAGTTCCATAGTTTAGGGGTCTAGCTAAAGAAAGAATTCTCCCCATTTTGGTTTTACATCTCGGTTGGACAAAAAGGATTTGTCAGCTGATCTCAGTGGGTAGGCAGAGGTCACAGGTTTGAGCCAGTTTGTCAGGTATCTAGGAGGAGATTATATTCTTTATAAAACAGTAGGAAGTAAACTGTCAGAAGGTTGAGGGGTAAACCATCCCAGACAGGAGTATAGTGTGCATCAGTGAGTAAGTTTGGGTAAAGACAGAGCAAAATGGCAAATGCTGTTGTAGCAGACATCCCACTTCGGAGGAGCCTCCAGTAGTTGCTGGAAAAGCTATTAACCCATACGCCAATTTGGTCTCAGGATCCCTGTGCAATGACCATCCTCGCGTGGGATGTTAGGCTATGTCTCACCTTGTATGCCAGTCCAAGTTGAATATTGACAGATTTAATGACTGAGGCTAGATGCAGGTCAAAATCCAAGGCAGGATCAAGGGTTACCTCTAGGTATTTAAAAGAGGTAACTGTGTTAAATGGAGAGCCATCTAGCACTCTGATACTTAATGGTTGGGTGCAGGATCAAATTTTGAACCTGAAATGTTTTATTTTATTTAAGACAAGCTTGTTTTGCAATAGTCAGCTCTGAAAGGTACTGAAGTTACTATTGAGATTCAGGTTGATATCTGAAAGGTTTGAGGAGGATGAGTAAAGAACAAGATCATCTGCATATAGCAGACCTGAGCAACTTTTGCTTTGCCAAGTGTCTGTTCAGTAACCTTAGATCAAGGATAGGTTGCCACTTCTCATTTTCTTTGTGGCCAGAAAATACCTTGAGTAAAATCCTTTTCCTTTCCTGTGGAGGAACTGGTTCTACTGCTTTTGACAGCAGCACTTCCTCCTCTAACAGCTTCCTTTCTGAGTTTGAAGTTGGTCTGAAGACTCTTGTTCTTAAGGTTGGGAAGGATCTGAAAAGGAGGGTCAAACCCTGACTCACTACCTCCAGGACCCACTTGGCTGTGGTAACTGGCTTGCAAGCTTAGAAGTAATGAGTCATCCTGCCGCCCGCTGCTACAGGAAGGGGCATCCCTGGCAACCAAGTCAGAGATTCTGCTTAGGTTGTGGTTAGGCCTGGCCAGCCTAAGACCCACACCTAGATCCCTTTCTTCCCCTACCTCTGAAGTATCCTGTTTGTTGGGGATACTGTTGGTACTGCCAGTGCAGCTTGGGCTTGAAAAGAAAGGACTGTCATAGGCAGACTTGCCCCCCTTCCATAAGGCCTGTAGGAAGCTGAGGGCTTTTCCTTGGCGAATTGCTCTTGTAGGTGGTTTTGTATTCATCCACTTTTTCATGTAGGCCTCTGTTTTGTCCCCAAACAGAGGCTTATTCTCACAGGGACAGTCCATGGTCTTGGTCTGAGTATCTTGTAACAAATTCATGGCTCTGACCCAAGCAAATCTTCTAAGAGCCACTGTATTGGCCATCCACCTTGCAGCAGTGTCAATGGCATCTGCTACCATCTGGAACTGGTACTTGGATGTCTCTAAGCCAAACCTTGCAGTCTGTGCCAGGTCAGCTGCAAGACTAGAGAGCCTTATCTGACATAGCTAAAACCGACTGCCACAGTGACGTTTGATACTGGGCAGCACAGGCCATGTAATTAGCCTGTCTAATTGCCAGGAAGCTGACAGGTAGCCCTTCTTGGACATGCTGTCAATCTTCCTTGAATCATTTTCTGGAGGATGTGATGCCAAAGGCACCTTTGCCTTGTCACAGGCTGCAGTTTGCATGATTACTCTCATGATCAGGATGGGAGAATAGAAATTCTGCCCGTCCTGTCTAGTTGTTATTTTCTGTCAGCCCTTTTATTCAAGGGAGGTACAGAATTGGGTGTCTGGAGAATTTTGTAACATGCTTCTTCAAAAACTTATTTATAGACAGAAGTTTCTTGGTTGGAGTCAAGCGCCATTAATTCAAGGTATTCTACCTCTCCTTCATCTTCTACCTCTTCACTACTAGTGATGTCCAAAGCCTCCACCATCTTCTTCACAAAAGTGAAGTGTGAGGAAAAGTCCTCCGCTAATCTTGGTGGAGACTCATACTTCTGGTCTGGGGAAATCTCAGGCTCAATGGATTCCTATCATCATCATCATCATATTATTCATATTCCTCATAGTCCTGGATCTCAGGACCAGAGGATGCAACTGGGGTTACTGGGGCTGAACCAAGAGATTGACCAGTATTGATGGAACCTGAACTGGTACCAATTCCGTAAAGACTGAATGACTTTGAGCACCTGGGCAATAACCTCTGCTGAAGACATGTCACACTTTTCTATAGAAGTCCCTTTAGGCTTTCCAGTAGGGGTTCTAAGTGTTTTGTTTCTTCAACTTTTCACCGATTCGGTTTCTCAACTGGTTCGCCAGTTCATTTAGACTTAAAGGTGTGCAAAATTAAATTCCATGGGTGGAATTCAAGTGAAAGTCTGACTTTTGCTTCTGTGGAAGTTTGAAACTGATTTCCAAACTGCAGAAACTCCACCTCTGACCGTGATCATCTAATCCAAGCCCCTGGTGGCTAGTACTCCTCCCTCCACTCAGCCCACATGTAAAAAAAAATATCCTGGTGGCTAGTGGTCCCTCTCCTCCACCCTGGGCCACTGCCGAGGAATTGTGCAATGCGCCCCTCCCCATCTCCATTGTAATCCCTGGTGGTCTAGTGGTAATTGACAAGAAGTAAGTAAGCCCTTATCCCCACTCCATCCCTGATCCCCAGTCCCATAATTTATTAGCTATCCTAGTGGTCTAGTTCCTTACCCAGCAGGTACCCATCACCCCACTCCCACCCCATCGTAAATCCCCAGACCAGGTGAACCAGCACAGCCCTTCTCTCTCCTCGCCCGGCCACCCACTACAGAGCTTAATGAATGAGTGCATTCCTGTATAGGAATGTGCACATTCATTGACAGCTCAGTGGGGGCCAGACGTGAGACGCAGCCAGTCCACCCATTGAGCTGTCAATGAATGAGTGTGTTCCTGTGTGGGAACATGCTCATTCATTAAGCTCAGTGAGGGGCGGCCATGGTGGAGAGAGGAGTGCTGTGTCGGTCTGCTCGCTTAGGAGTTCGATGGGGTAGGCAGTGGGTTGGCACCTGCTAGGGTGGGGGGGCACTAGACCACCAGGGATAGCTAATAAATTATGGGATGGGGAGGGACAAGGGCTTACTTCTGTCAATTACCACTAGACCACCAAGGACTGGAATATAATACGGAGCGAAGGGGTGGTACTGTACAATTTTGGCAGCAGCCAGCAGGTGGAATGGGGACCACTAGCCACCAGGGATATTTTTATACAAAATTTCACCTGTAAGTTACTAACTTTCACTGAAGTTTTCTGCTCCACCACAGGTGGAAATTCAGAAAACTCTCATAAAGTTCCTATTTTCCATGGAAGTTCCACAGGGGTGATACTGCCACGTTTGCCCACACCTATTTAGACTTAGAAGGTTCACCCTTTCCAGGGTAGATGACTCCAGTTCAATGATTTCATCCGTAATTGTTCAGGGAGCAGGCTGGTCAGAGCCATTATCTCCCGAATCTTTGGGATGAGCCATCCTCAAGCCTGTTCAGTCTCTTTTCTATAGTTTTAGCTGGAAAGGTTTTACAAATTTCACAGTCAGATGTGAAGTGGGTTTCACCAAGACAGACAACATATTTTTCTTGTTTGTCTGCCTTGGCAAAACCTCTCCAAGCTGAATACAGTTTTAAACCAGTATGGCCAGTTTTCTTCTTTGGCTTTATCTAACATTTTAGAAAAATGACAAAACCAAAAGTGAACCACAATAAAAGCCCTTTTTGTGGTTTAAAGGGTTCCTGAAACCGTGGTTACCTCCTGTGAGGAACCGATGACAGGAAAAAGAACCAAAAGATCGATTCTGGCAATAAATAGAACACACCTAAACTATACTTAAAACTAAAGTAATTAACATTGAAAACAGAAAATAATGGCAGCAGATAAAAAATATGAAAATGTTAATTGTTTTCTGAAGTAAACAAAGTAAACAATATGAAATATCATGACTGTTAGGTGAGATCTCTGAGGCGTCTTGCGTAGTAGACAAAAATTAAATCTGGCGTTTTAGAATGCAGCAGTTGATAAGGGCAGCATTTGAATAGTGGCACGAGCAAATGATGGGTTCCACCATCTACATACATTCTATTCTCCGGACAGTTCTACTATTCAGGCTAACTGCAAGAGTTAAAAATATTGAAGAATTCCAGGGTTAGAATTGGTCAGTGTCGGTGTACTGGGGAGGTTGGGCTACCACTTCTGAGGCTGCAGTCCAAAGTGTTTTCTGGTACTTGAGCATATGCCCCATATACTGTAGTTCAGGATCGCATAACCAGGGTGGATGAGGCACAGGCCCATTTCCAACGAGTCCAACTTATGGGACTGCCTGTCAGGAAGCAGGGAGCTCAAATGTTTAGGATGTTTGGTCCGATCATGTGACACATTGATGACCACAGAATCCGCTTTGTGGAGCCGTGGCGAAAAAAGAGTGGTCCATGGGGGCCTGGTAAAGGTAATCTGCCTTCTTAGGCACAGGAGGTACCGTGGAGGGTGGTGCCAGGCCACAGAAATGGCTTCCTGATAGGTCTGGATGATAGGAGGAACCGCGTGGTCGGGTACTCTGACAGATCCAGGTAATCAGCCAAGATGTGGTGTTGCCGGTCTTGGGTGGAGGTATTGAACCCCATGACCTGCTGTAACTAGGTCATAATTTCCAGGAAGGTGGGTAGTCTGGAGGAGAACAGAGAGGTAGAGCCTAGGATCCTCCCCCACGAAGACAGAGTAGAGGTGCTGGAAGGGGTATGTGCCCCACCATCATCATTCCTCCTCCTCTTCTTCCTCCTCAAAGTAATCCAAATCCTCTTCTTCCAGGGGATGGAAAGCATGAGGTGGTGTAGGCACATGGCGGCACATGGCAAACCCACTTTCTAGGAGGGGAGAGGGAGAGGAGGGAGGTGGAGGTGGAGGCTGCTGCATGGCCTGCATAACCTCCAGCCCAATTTTCACTACAGAGGCCACATTGACAGCAGGTGTCATAGACAAGATGGAGGAAGAAGGAGGAGGAACTCCCATGTACCCCATGCGAGGAGGGGGCATGGATGGCCTGGGCTGAGGCTATGGATAGAGCCTAGAGCCAGGAGGCTGGAAGTCATTCCCCACACTTTAACCACCAAGCCTCAGAAAGAAACAGGCTGTCACGGCTGTGGCAAGGATGGTAAGTCCATCAAAGAAACCCCTGACCCATGCTGGAGGCTGTGTATTAGGGGCAGAAAAGGAGATGTCAACAAATGTGGCAGTTATCGATGAAGGACCAGTTCCCATGCTGGAGGATGGGTCATCGGCGGTTTGGGAAGTCGTCGACAGAGTGGCCTGGGTTGTACCCAGGATCGATAAAACCTTAGTAAGGGTCATCAATGAGAAAACCAGCAAGGAACTCATCGATGAAGGAGGTTGTTGGGCTTTACGGCAGGCCTCATAACTCTGGTTCAAGGCTGCGAGGACCATCTGGGTTTTCTCCATTGGAGTGGGAGAGACCGAGCCATTGACAAGCGGCGAGAGGTGGAAGCTGTTGATGGCTGAGGTCCTTACCCCTCGTTTGCCAGTTGAGGCCTTGTCCTTGTCTCGATGCTTATGCTTCATACGAACATACATACGAACATACGAAATTGCCAGCAGAAAAAAAGCCCACAGGTCTAACATGTTTGCCCGATAGTGGAGCTCTTAGTTTCATATTACTACAGCTGCCCCAGCCCCACCAAACCCTCCTTCCTCCCTTTCCTGGTCTTTCCCCTTTGTGTTCTTGTTTGTACTAATCCTGCCCTTGATTCTATCCCAACCCCATTTAAAGCTGCCCACTGTCCTCAGTTCAGTTAAATCCTCCAGCAGTGCATTCCATCTCACCACCACTCTCTCTGTAAAGCAGTGCCTCCTCATCTCCCTCCTGAACCTTCCCCCTTCCAACTTCAGACTGTGCCCCCTAGTGACCCTTCCCCCTTTAAAGCAGAATTGTCCTCCTCTCTGACTTTGTTTCTGCCTTTCAAGTACTTAAAGGTCTATATCATGTCCTCTGTTTCCTTCTCTCTTCCAGTGAATACTTGCTGAGCTCCACAATCTTTCCTCATACGCAACTCCCCTAATCCCATGATCATTTTGTAGCCCTGTGCTGCACCCCTCAAGTAATCTCACATCCTTTTGAGGTATGGGCACCAGTACTGCACACAGTATTCCAAGTGTGGCCTCAGCAGTGATCTATACAAGGACAGGATGACCTCGTCCTTTCTAGAGGTGATCCCTCTGGCAATTCACCCCAGAATCCTATTTGCCCTTGCTGCCACACTCCTACACTGTGTTTATACCTTTATGCCCTCCAGTGACTATACCCGAGGTCCCTTTCCTCCTCTGAAGCTGTTACCTGCACTCCCCCAGCCAGTAGCAGATCCTGGGATTTCTTGCTCCAAGGTGCATGACCTTGCACTTCTTAGCATTAAACCCCAACTGCCACTCCCTAGACCAGTGTTTGAGTTTAGCTAGATCCTCCTTGAGTGCCTGCCTCCCTTCCTCATTGTCCACTTTTGCACAAATCTTAGTGTCATTTGCAAATAGGCTGATCTTACTCTTGACCCCTCTGCAATGTCTGCAATGAAGACATTGAACAAAACAAGGCCCAGCACTGAACCCTGTGGTACCCACTTGTTACTGGCCTTGGCTTGGATGTCTCCCCTCTTACAACTACCATCTGTTATCTGCCTACAACCAGCTCTCAACCCACCCCACCAGTTTCTCCCACACCCCATGTCCCTCAGTTTGCTCATTAACCTCCAAGGGGCACCGAGTCGAAAGACTTGCTGAAGTCCAGGTACAGGACATCCACAGCATGGCCTTCGTCAACCACCTAGCTTCAAGGAAGAGTGGTGCTTAGACTAAGATGCCTGGGAGCTCATTGACAGCAGCTGAGATGACAAGAAGCAGGACTGCATTTCCTGTTCCAGGAGAGCCACCTTCTACTCCATGAGATAGGATCCTGGAGTCATCGATGATGGGTAGCAAGGGTAAATTCCTGGCAAGGAGAGCACGTTGTGGGCAGCTCCCAGACAGCGTAATGCAGAGAGTGGTTATCATACCATTAGATCTTTCTTCCACAATGGCACTTGTGAAAAGGAACCTGAACTGGACATACAAAAACAAAATTCATGAACTTTCCTCGTTGATGATTGTGGCAACAAACTAGAGATGAAAGCGACATGTGAAGTGAGCTGGGAGACAGCAGGAAAAGAACTGAGGCTGAAGGAGCCACCCATGTATTTATACACATGCATGGACTGGCGTCATCATGGGCAGCCCCCAGTCAGCATTGCTGATGACAGCTACCATCAACGAGCGCCCTCTGGCAGACACCCAAGTGTATGACCTGCTGCAAAGATTCCCTCAAAGAAGATCATTATTTACAAAATACAAGGGACATGGAGGGTGAGGGTACAACTGCACACCAATGAAAATATACAAAACAAAAATATATGGAAATCAAAGGGTGGAGGTGCCACTACACACCAGGGCTATGAACTATAAATTAATGGGGACTGGGGACAACTGGAGGGTGGGGGTTAACACCAGAGACCAATGGAAATATAAAAGAAACAGTGTATGGAAATCGGGGTTGAGGGTGCCACTAGACACCAGGGCTACTAACTGTAAATTAATGGGGACCTGGGCACAATTGAAGGGTGGGGTACCACTGGACACCAATCAAAATATAAAAATTACAATGTATGGAAATCAGAGGGTGGGGTACCACTAGACACCAGGGCAATTAACTGCAAATTAATAGGGATTGGGGCACAATCGGAGGTGGGAGGTACCACTAGGTACCAAGGGCAAAAACATTAACAGGGTTGGGAGGGTACCACTGGACACCAGGGAAAATACATAAAACATTATACAGTATATATAGAAATGGAGGGTGGGGTGCCACTAGACTCCAGGGATGCATATAAAACAGTAACATACTGCAGAGATGGGAGTGCAGGTCCTGGAGGCACTATGCTCTCACAGGAAATGGAATACAATGACACTATTATAAGCGTTATGTATGGATGGGAGTGCAGGGTCCAGAGGACCCTGTGCTCCCACAATAAATAAGGATAAGATTATACTATCTCAAAAATAAAGACACAGATTGCAAAACTATGTTAATGCACTAGTTAGGGTCAAAGCAACAAAAAGTTGGAAATGTGGTGTTAGGGGTTTCCAACTCTAACCCCCTCCCCTCCAGGCAGCATAACGGGTGTGGGGTGTGCCTTGGGGTTCTCAAGCCAACGCCCACCTCATTCCATCCAATAAGGTCAGATGTGCATGCTGGCAGGAGAATGAGGTGGCGTTAGGCTAGAAACGAACACAAGGCTGGGCTGCCTGGGGAGAGGGTATAGGTTGAAACCCTAATGCCACATGTCCCAACTTTTGTCACTTTGATCCTAACTACTCTATTACCTAAGCTTTCTGCTATTTATATAAATATATAGATAGATATATACACTTCTAGATTTAAGCTGGGCACTTACTCTCCTCTCTGATAGCAATTCTAGCACTTCCACGCAGGATCCCAACTAACTATCCCTTTAAACTGTCATCTCTTGTTAGAAGACACTAGACCTCTGACAGCTCTGCCCTCCCCCAATCACACAACTGATTCACAGGGTTTTCTTAATCTGCAGACAACCCAGATTGATTTCCTTAATTAGGTTCCCACAACCTATTACAAAATTAAAGTTAAGTCTCAAAGTGCCCCAGATACTGACTAAAAATCTCTTCCTCCACCTACCGACTTACATGATTTCTTTAAGTACAGAACAAATATATATATATATATGTATGTATATATATATATATATATATATATATATATATAAATAAGGGATATGCAGGGGTGCCTGTGGGATAACAAAGTTATCTGTACAGTTGCCTGTGACCTCGAGTAACCTCACGGTGGCGAAGCCATGGTGAGGAATTCTGATAGTCATGGCAACTGAACAAATACTTTGTTATCCCACAGGCACCTCTGCATATTTATTTATGCAACAGGATTTTGTGGGGTTCTGGTTTTCATATTTTTTTTTTTTAGTTAAATTCCTTTTCAGGTTTTTTCTCTGTGCCTGGTTGCTGTGTTTGGTTTGCAGGATTGATGTGTGAGAAGAGGAAAAATTACTTTTTTCTTAAGAGTGTTTTCATTTAAAATGTGGTTCCAGTTAGGGAGGAGCATTTGGTTAGGTGTGCATTTTGTGAGTGTTTGGGACTGTGATAGCTTGGGTTTAAAGAGCACTGTGAGGAGGTGAAAGTGAAACTGGGAGGCAGTGCTGGTAAGCAGGCAGCACAGGTGGTGGTAGTTAATGATGTAGTTACTGTGTGGATAAATGGGTGATGATGGGAGTTACTATGTGGATAAACACATTTATCCACATAGTAGCACTATATAAATGGATTTATCAGTGCAGATTTATTCAGACACCTGTTGCATAAATATATATATAGAATAATAGATAGAGGCTAGTATTATAAGGCAGTAAGACCATTGAGAGGTTTGGGGACTTGGAACCTCGAGGCGAAGCTCAAGAGTTCCCAAAGTCCCAAAACCTGAGATGGTCTGACTGCTTATAATACATATAGTCCTTATTCTTATTTTTGTAATATATGGACCCCATTGCGAACATTCCTTTTCTCTTGTGCATTTATGAAACGGCTGGCTGGTCGCCGACTCAGCATGCGCTGTCTCTGAGCTGCCCACAGCACTAACCTAGTGTCTCATCGCTCATTTCAAATAAAATTTTGTTTCTGTTAATTTAGTAGGCAGTCCTACCTTTCAGCTTTTTGTCGTTCAGCAAATGCAGGATGAGTGACATAGTCCATTATTTGTTCAAATAAATAAATAATGAAACGACAGACTGAACAGATTCCTCTCGCTAAATGAGATGAAAAAGATGCCATGTTTTCATGTTGTTGTGCCCACCTACTAGAAAAAGCTGCCAATGGAGATACATGCCGTCAGTATGGTTTGTACAGGAAGGACGTGTGACCATGGCATGGCTGGGTTTCGTTGGCAGGAAGATCTGGACTTCGATCTGTGATTGTAGTGATAATACTATCGTTGAGAGCTGAAACCATAGTATTATCAGCTCTGAGCGATAGTATTATCAGGAAGGAACAGGGTATTATCACTTTGGACAGTGTTGTATTACTGGGATTTTTTGTATGGGACAGGATGGTATTATTTGACCATGTCCATATATTACATATCTATACATATTTATAATTTATACAATGGGGTGAAGCAATAACTATTTCAATATATACTGATATTTTCACTGGTGTTGAATAACATCCTGCTGATGTAGATACAGTGATATATTCAGACAAATATCTACTCTCTGCATCAACAGGTGATATTCCAACACTTGTTTTATCATGAAAGTACTGCCAAACACTCAAAACCAGGCAACTGAAAATTCCAATCATCAGCTCAGACAGCGACTTGGACTCAGAAAACACAAAACATACCTGCAGACTGATGCCAGCAACCTGAACATGTTTTCTCACAGTTCCTGATGATTCTCACTTGCTAAGAATTAATAAAGGTGAATCCAAAGTGAGCACTTACTTTACAAACCACATGTTGTCTCAGAAAAAGCCGAAAACGACAATCAAAAATACACAAAGCACACATTTGAAATAAAATAAAACAGGCGCACATGAAGTACACTACATAACTGATAAAACACAAGATAAATAAAGAAAAAAATGCAAAAACATGCCAAAGAGTCCAAAACACATATTGCAAAACAAGAATCCGTAACTCAGTTCTGCAAAAACCCGTCCACCACACAAAATTAACCAATCCTGCCACGCATTATGTTACAACAGAACCAGCAAACAATCAAACCTGAGAACCGCACCATTCAAAAAATAAAGCCAATGGAAAGCTACACATATTCCAGTCATCACTAACCATGTACAACTTCATTCAGAGACAAAACTACAAGGCAGACAGCACACCGTAAAGGTAAATAACACTGAGAACAAACTCAACATAACAAAAATAACAAAAATAAGAGGCCCTGTTGTATAACTTGCACATATGATGTGGGACTGCGGAACATGGCAAATATTAGAACTTGTGCAGCGTGAACTGCAATAATATCACTTGTGGCTTCACCACTTGTGATATTATCACAGCACTCTGCACTCATGCTAATATTTTCCATATTCCACAGTCGCTCATCATGTATCCTATATATATATATATCCACATATACATTCTTTGCAAAAACTATGTAAATACACCAGCTAGAGTTCAGCTTAGAATCACAGCATTATAGAAATTGATGCATGAAAAGGACCCTCTGGCCCATCAAGTCTGCCCTCCACCACACCACAAAAGTAGTGAAGTGTGGCATTAAAGGAGATAAAGAGCAACACCACACAACCAACCACAGACAGACTACATACAACTGTTTCCAGATGACATAAATGCAGTAGCACTGATGTGCTAGCTTTGTGGATTTGTATCTGTGGCAGGCAGACCGCAAGCTGCAAGACATACACACTCACTTGTCACTGCAGATACAAATCCACAATACTCAAATCACAACACTGCTTCTGTATGCAGAACACGCCCCTTCAGCAACAGATACAAATCCATGATACCCAAATTGCAAGAGTTCTTTGTCTGCAGACATGCATGTCCTTATGGAGCTAGTGCTTCTGTAGCATCAGGTACTGTACTCATGTAGACTGTAAGACATACACACATTTGATGGTCTGTACTTCTGCAGCCACAGGTGTAAGACATACTCACCAACCTCTGGCTGCAGAAGCACAGGCACCACAAAATCAATGATATCAGAACTACAACACTACTTCTGTCTGCAGAAGTGTAGGCCCAGAAGGGCACCCTTTTCAGCCACACATGTAAGACATACACACGGACTTGGCTCCAGAAAGGCAGGCCCCAGTTATGCAAATAGAAGTACTGTCACAATGTGGGTATAATGATTCCAGCAATGGATCTAGAAATTGTTCAAGGGGTAGCAGGTTTTCAGTTATGCAGACACATATAGAAAAGCATGCACTAATGGATCCTGCATGAGTACAGCAGAGCCAGTCATGCTGCAACATGGTAACTTGCAGTAAATGACATGTCACAAAATATGGCAATTAAAAGGGCTTAACTGCCACAGAAAAATAATGTTCTCTGCAGCATACTGCAGCATTTTTGTGATATACTGCATCATTACTGTGCTGCATCCTGGCTGACTCAGCTGTACCTCTGACTGCAGAGGTGCAGGCAGCCTGCATTTCTGTAGCCACACATACTTATGTACACAGTAACACGCACACATATGACTGCATAAGCATGCAGCCATAGATACAAATCCACAAAGGTAGCACATCAGTACTACTGCATTTGTGTCATCTGGAATGTTGTTTGTCTTACCTGATGATGTCTGTCTGTGGTTGCTTGTGTGATGTTGTCGTTTGTTGCTTTGGGGTGGTAGTTAAGGTTGGAAACCCTAACACCACATTTTCTTACTTTTGTGAGTTAAGTTGAACCCCTAGGTAGTGCGTTAACACAGTTTTGCAAAGAATTTATTTTCTTTTGAGATAGTGGAATTGTATCCTCATTCATGCCCTCTGGGCCCTGGGCCAAGGGAAGACTTCATCCAACTATGGAAATGCAGCAACTGATGTCAAGAATTCATGGGGCTGTCTTGTGGGGTGTGGAACCACAGGCCCTCTGGGTGGTCCATGTGGTCACAGATACAGATGCACAGGGCAAAGATTCCATCTCTCAGCCAATGCATAGTGCCCTCTGCCACCCACAGGTGTAGATGTGCAGGGCCCTATTCAAAAAGAGTTTTCTTCACCATATAGTACCTGGCCTGTGCAGACAACCCTGCACCTTTCCTCTCCTGGCTGGGAGTAGTGTCGCATAGCTGTCCCCCAGCCTTACCCCATTCAGTCAGCTCACTGAGCTTGCCCCAAACTTGGCTCACCAGCATGGGATCACAAAGCACTACCGATGGGGTAAAGGCTGGCACTACACACAATGTTTCTTAGTAATTATTTTTATAAAAGTTTTATCCAAATTTTCAAGATAGTCATTTTATGACTCCTCCTAATAAACATGAGCGTGTGGCATTTATAGTCTATTGGCCAAAACATCATTTCACACCACAAGTGCGAGAACACATCGCATCCAAGATTTAAAAAGGACACCGCTCAAGTTTATTAGTTGGTATGAGAAAATGGATATGTTGAAAAGCTGGTGTCAAAGTATTGAAAACTAGTGAAGTTTGAGTGAACATTGCAATATTTCAATGTTCATTCATAACTTTAGTCATTCTACCATATTTTACACCACATTTTCAACATAGTCTTCTTATGACCCCACCTCTTATGAACCCAGTAAGTGAAAATGTTCTAATCACTGCTGAAATGTCATTTCACACTACTGATGTGAAGACACATTTTGGCCAGGAGTTTGAAAATAACAGCTGTCATAATTATAAGGTTGTATGAAAAATTCCTATGTTGAAAATTTGGGATTCATAATACTAAAATTACCAAAGTTATGAGTGAGCACAGAAACATTTCAATGTACACACATAACTCTGTTGTTTTAATATTTCAACTAAATTTTCAACATGGCCTTCTTGTGACCTCACCTCATGAATCTGGTACGTGAACATTTTCAAAATGAATTTGCACAGCAACTGTGAAATCACCTTTCAGGCCAGATTTGAAGAGTTCCACTGCCCTTGTTCATGAGATAGGGTCCCAAAAGACCATGTTGAAAATTTTGTTGCAAAATATTAAAAATGACACAGTTATGAATAAAAGTTCAACCCCACGAAATACATTAAACCAAACTTACCTTATTTTCTCATATTGCAGTCACTGGTTCCAGCAGAGGCATGATTGAAGAGTGGATCTGTCACATGTGACATGTTCAGGGAGTGAGAGTGTAAGGGGTGGTGGGTGCTGAGTGTGGGTTCATGGTCGGGTTGGTGGAGAAGTTTGGGGGTCAGATCGGTGAGTGACTGTTCTCTTTATTTATAGGTTTAGGTGAAAACCATTTTCTTTTTACAGGTTTAGGTGTAGGAAAAAAAGACCAAGGAGGGATGGTTTTCATCTGGCAATCCAACACTGGGAATTGGGCACCTCAGTGTTGGGATGATCTTCAGGCACAGTGGGTGGGCTCCTGTGCCACCAACTATATTTTGGGAAGAGGGACAACCTGGATGGGAGGGGCTTCAAAGAAGCAATAGTGGGGTGTATCTATATAATATATATATACACATATATATATTTCTAGTTTTAAGCTGGGTGCTTACTCTGTTCTCTGTTAGCAATACCAGCACTTCCAGCCATAGTTAGATTTACTCCAACAACTGAACAACCCAAACCAGAAGATACTAGAACTAGGTATTCTTTCTTCAAAATCCTCAGGTTACTTACCATGAAGAGCTGCAAACTGTGGGTCAAACTCTATGATCCCCAGCGTTGTCATTTTTGAATCACAATTCTGATGGATGACAGGTTTCCTATCTTGGGGGTTGGTCCAGCTGAAGTCCATTTTCTCTAATGGTGAAATCATACCAGCTTGCAAACAACATACAAAACAAAAGATGTGATTGTTAGTATTTTTTTCTGTTTAACCCCATAGTCAGTTCCTGTACACACCCTCCAACTGGCAGTGCAGGACAGCATACTGTAGTGCGGCATGGGCTACAACCACAATGCACGCCTTTTCACAGAGAGCTCCTACCAGAAAAGGCCACAACCATTCTATGGAGTGCCAGCTCAGTGCTGCCTTAGTTACTTACATACCCTCCTACCTAGGGAGAAGTACCTGGCATACTGAGATTGAAAAACTATCTTGCTTGCTGTGAACTTGAGATGACCATATAAATCTGTTGCCCAGTGTAAGGAAGTCATTAGCATATGCGATTTGCATATGCTTTGCTAATACTACGCCGCTAACATATATATATATATATATATACATATATATATATATATATATATATATAAATCCTGCTTTGTGGGAAGAAGCCCTCGCTTTCAGTAGTTGTTTCAAATGTGTGTTTCATACAGTAAACTTACAGCTCACTCCACGCTGGTGTCTGCGTGATTATTACATGGTGTCAGAATGGACCACCTGCAGACTCCCACCGCTTCAATTTATATGGAATGCATCTGAAAACTGGAGAAGATTTAAGCAGCAATTTGAAAATTTCACAGTTGCCAGTGGACTCGCTAAAATCATTGAAAATCCGGGCTATGACCTTCTTACGTGGCAGGCCGGTGCATTAGAGGTATTCAATACCTTTGTTTGGGAAAGCGAGGAAGAGAAGGGCAACTGAATACAATTGTGGGACAATTTGACAGGTATTGTAACCCAAGAAAGATGTGGCTTACTAAAGACATTTGTTCAATACAAGGAATCAGAATCTGGGTGAGTCTATTAATTCATATGTAACTGAACTGAGGCTAAAGGCTAAATCTTGTGAATTTGGAGATTTAACTGATTCGTTGATCAGAGATATAATTGTATGCAGCATACAGAGTGAGCATGCAAAACACAGACTGTTGAGAAAAGCGGACTTAACATTTGATGATGACATAGATATATGTAGGGCCGCAGAACTGAGATGAAATGCAAATAAAATGCTTAAATGGGAATGCTCAGGATGAAAGCTCAGTGCAAGTAGTAGCTCAGTGCAAGTAGTAGTTGTCCAGGAAGCAGAGTCAAAGCATGTGCCAATGCAAGCAAGGGAGTTATGCACCTCGAGCAAATAAAGTCAAATGTAAAAGTGCGGTCATGAGCATAAGATAAATAAATGCCCAGCATATGGTCAGTTTTGTAGATTAGACCACAGGAAAATCACTTTGCTAGGGTATGTCATGTGAACAAACACAGTGAGATCCATGTTGTTACATAAGATGCCCAAGAGAATGAAAGTACTTTCAGCATTGAGACTGTGACTACTTATAGGCCAGAGACTGACTGGAAAGTAAATCTGAGTATAAATGGAAAATGGTGACGTTCAAGTTAGACACAGGAGCACAGTGTAATGTGATGCCTTTTCAGATGTATTAAACACTGTCTGGAGAAGCTATTCAAAGGTCATCAGCTAGACTGGTTTGCTATTCTGGGCATAAACTGGATGTAAAAGGCAAAGTGATGTTGCTGACATGTTTTAAGCAAAGTATTACCTGCTGCAATTTCAAGCGGTTAATGCAAACGTGACCCAGTGCTGGGACTGTCTACTTGCTTGGAAATTAAGCTTATAAAGAAGCTATTTTGAGTAGATGCTGCAAATGGAAGTGCAGGATAAACCACAGAAGGAATACTGGTTGAATTTGCTGATGTATTTGAGGAATTGGGATGCTTAGAGGGTGACTACCACATTAAAATAGATAAAACAGTCAGCCCTGTGATCCACACCCCTCCCCAAGGAAAATACCTTTCACATTACAAGATAAAGCGAAAACTCAGCTGGAGAACATGGAAAGACTGGGGTTATTGAGAAGGTGGAGAAACCAACAAGCTGGGTCAACTCAATGGTGGTTGTAGAAAACCAAAGTACAAATCTGTGTAGATCCCAGAGATCTTAATAGAGCAATTAAAGGGAACATTACTCAATGAAAACAGTTGACGAGGTTGCAGCCAAGTCAGCAGGGGCCAAAGTATTCAGTGTTAGATGCTGGGCATGTCTTCTGGCAGATTAAACTGGATGGTCCTAGTTCTGATCTAGTGACTTTTAATACCCCTTTGGGAGGTACAAGTTCAAGTGTCTCTCCTTTGGGATTTGTTAAGCACCAGAAGTCTTCCAAAGAAAATTTCACACATTTTTGAAGGGCTCGAGGGCACAGAGGTCATTACATATGACATCCTAATATGGGGAGCTAATGTACAAGAGCACAATGCGAGGTTAAGCATGTTTTACAAAGAGCCAGCGCTAAGCATTTGTCTCCAAATCTAAAGAAATCCAAAATCAAACGTCAGAGGTCCAATATATTGGACACATGTTAAGTAACAACAGGTTGTTGGCAGACCCGAGAAAATTAAAGCAATTACCCAGATGCCTATTCCCCAAAATAAGACTGACTTACAAAGATGTATGGGCATGGCAAACTACTTGGCAAAATTTATTCCAAATCTATCAACTGTAAATAAGCCCCAGAGAAAGAAACAGTATGGCACTGGTAGGAGTGCCACCAACAGGCCTTTCAAGAACTGAAAACAGTTGTTACTAACTCCCTAGTGCTGGCCTACTATGATCTAAGGAACAAAACACACAAGGTTCACTACGCACAACAAGTTCCAGGGTCAGTGCGGCTCTTGCAGAGTGCCGCCTGCAAGTTAAAGGCAAAAAACCAAAGTGAGTAGCACTCACAGCATAGACAGAATAGCCTACAAACACACCTAGCTCCTGGTGCTTTGAGACCAATGTCTCTTCATTAGAGCCCCTGATGAAGAGATGATTGATCTTGAAGCTCCAGAGCTAGGTGTGTTTGTAGCTGGAGCTGTTATCTGTGGACACCCAGGATTTACCTGTTGCAATCGAAATATATATTTTGCATCCTCATCCAGATTTGGTGTCCGCTATATTTCTACTATCTATGCTGTGAGTGCACTCTCCACTTTGGTTTTATGATCTAAGGAAACCTGTTGAATTATCTGTTGATGCATTCTCTGAAGAGCTGGGTGCCTGTCTGCTGCAAGAAGGCAGGCCTGTTGCTTTACTTCCAGATCACTTAATAAAGCTGAGAGAAATTATGCATAAATTGAAAAGGAAACACTAGCTATTGTGTTTGGTTGTTCAAAGTTCCACCAATATTTTTATGGCAGATCCCAGGTCCATGTTAACTCAGACCACAAGCCACTAGAAAACCTTTTTCAAAAACTGCCCACAGCCGTGCAGAAATTCAACACATGATGCTAAAACTGCAAAGGTATGGTTTACAGTACAGTACAAAGCAGGTAAAGAACTTCATATAGCAGATGCCCTGAGTATGGCTGTGGGAGAAAATTCTGTGCCAGAAACTGAATTAGACAAATATGAGGTTTCACACAGTGGACTATATGCTCCTTTCCGACCATCTGTGCCAGTCCAAATGTGCCCATCAACAGGGCACCAAAATTCCCAAATCACCGCCTCTTCCTTAGGTCTGCCACCCCTGGAGTTAGAATCCTTAGTTGGGGTGTAGGGGGCACAACCCCCCTCATTAAAAGTAGAGATTCAAACTTAAATCCCTGCACCCTAATGACAGGTGCACTCGGACGGGTGCCTTCCGATGGTGGAACCCTATATTAGTGATGAAAGACTGAAATTGCTTCAGCGTGAGATGAATAATGATTCAGCACTGGTCAAGTTGAGAGACACTGTTTTGAATGAGTGGCCCATGGAGAAAACATTAGTGCATCCCAAGATAAGGCAGTACTGGCAGCTCAGAGATGAAATCTCAATAGAAAATGGATGTTTGCTAAGGGGAGACGTCACTGAGACCAGACATGTTAACCAGATTACACAGCAGCCACTTGAGCATTGAAAATGCTAGCGCAGGGGCCAGAGATCTTTATTCTGGCCAGGGATGAACAGTCAGATTAGTGACATGGAGGCCAAGTGCGGCATCTGCCATCTGTTCAGGAAAGCACAAGCTAGAGAACCGATGCAGCCACATGAGATACCAGACAGACCTTGGCAAAAGGCTAGGGCTGACCTATTTGAATTTGAAAGGAAAATTATCTGGCAATAGTTGATTACTACTGAAATACATTGAGATATCCAAGTTGAAAAATACAACAAGCGAAATGGTGATTAACCATATTAAATCACAATGTGCAAGACATGGTATTCCAGAAATACTTGTAACAGATAACGACCCATAATTTGCCTGCATTGAATTCAGAGACTTTCAATGAAGTTATGCTTTTAAACATATAATGTCTTCACACAATACCCCAGAGTAATGGCATGATAGAACAGGCCATTCAAACAAAAAGCACAAGTGGACTGTCAAGACCCTTACTAGCGCTTTTAGAATTGAGAAATACCCCACTGGAGGCTAGGATCTCCAGCACAGCTTCTTATGGACCACAGAACCAGAACTTTAATGCCTACCAGATCTGAGCTACTTAAACCAAAAGTACCAAAGTTGAGGTGCAAGCTACATTATGAAGGGCTCAAGAAAATAAAAATCTTATCACTGCACACCCAACCACTCCCAACCTTACAGCCAGGACAGCCTGTTTACTGCGAACACCTGAGAATACCTGGACCCCATCAATTGTGGAACTCCCTACTAAAGAGCCACATTCCTATGTAGTACAAGCAAATGGGAAATTGTATCATTAGAACAGGAGACCTTTCATTAACCCTGAGCGCGCCACTCCTGTGACCCACAAAACTCGCACATCCGAGGAGAGGAAGAGGAAGTGAGCAGGACGACTGTATGGAGGATGATGAGCTCCTCAAGGTGCTTGCAATGGCGTCCCTCCCCAAGTAATGCCGGGGCTGTTACAAAGTGAGCCTGTGGTGTCAGCCCCGCCCTGAGTAGTCAGGAACAACTGACTGACACCAGCTCCAGCCCAAGAATCAGCAGTGTCAGTGGACGGAGAGCAGAAGGCCCGCCTGGCATCATGACTATATGCTTTAGACTCACAAAACTTTGAGCTGCAGTACACAGAACTTTAAATATTTTACTTTGGGGGAAGTTCAATTAAGAAGGGAGATGTAAGGAAGTTAATTAGCATATGTGATTTGCGTATGCTTTTACTAATGCGCATGCACTAACATATATATTACCAGCTCACTCCACTTTGGTGTCTGTGTGAGTATTACACCCAGCATGGATCTGAACTCAGAGTCAGTGTGGTAGAGGACTCTTTCCACACTGTTAACTTGAAGTGGATATGAGTTTTCAGGCACCTGGAAGATGAAGGCTGGGAACATTGCAAATGTGGTATGCTCGGCATGAAGGAGGCAGGACACCATCCGATGAGTGTACAAGTAATTTCTGCCTTGAGGCACGCTGGTCACAAAGTCCCCTGCAGTGCCAGCTGCTCTCTTACTACAATGGACCAAATGATCAGGCAGCTTTTAGATAGAATGGGGAGGATGGGGGGACAGAGACAGTATATACATCAATATACAAGTAATTTAAAACATAACTACCTTTAACCAGCAATCCTGCAACGTAGAAATTAAAAGTCCTGATCCATATTCTGCTATGGTTCCATCATTTCTTACCTTTAATAAATTCAAAGGGTGTTTCTCATTTACACACTGGTGTAGAGGAGAACCAGTTTAAAACAGCTTGATGTAGTTTATGTCCTCATCCAGCTGTTACACTGTCTACACCATACGGTTCCTACACAGGGTATTCTTCACTAGTATGTAAATCAAAACCCTACTGTGTTTATGAAAAGATCAGTAAAGATGGAACCATATCAGAACTGAAAATAGAATTTAGATGACAGCTTTTTTCAGGAAATGACTTACAAATTCAACTCAGTTTTCCTTCAAATTATATCAGATATGTCAATTGATTCCACTGTTCTTCCATCTTCATGCGTAGTTTCCTAAAGTGTGTAGTACAGTATAGTACCTTTATGCCTTGTGGCAGACAAATTGGAGGCATTTTTATGAAAGGAAAAAACACAATTAGGAAAGATAAGCAGACAGGACAAGACAAGACAGGACAGGATATGGACAGGGGCAGGGACAGGGACAAGACAGGACAGCATATGGACAGGGACTGGGACAGAGACAGGGACAAGGACAAGACAAGACAGGATATGGACAGGGACTGGGACAGGGACAAGGACAAGACAAGACAGGACAGGATATGGACAGGGACTGGGACAGAGACAGGGAAAAGGACAAGGACAGGGACACGGACACGGGCAATGACAAAGACAAGACAAGAACAAGGAAAACAGTGAGCAAGAGGAGTAGTAGAAAATCTCAAATAGATTGGCAGTCTTTGCTGAACATAAACAAAATGAAGATTTCAAAACTTATCTCAGGCTCTTTACCTTCCAATGAGTTCCACTCTGGTTAGGTTTATAAAGAATTCCTCAGGCCCTTCTGGGATGTCATCATCCGTACTTCAACAGAAAACCATTTTATGACCTCATCTGGTTCAAATACTAGTTTCCCTGCAGCAGAGATGAAATCGGATCCGCCTGTTGCAGAGCTGTTAAGTCTGGTACCAGAGTTGTACTTGCAAGTAGCCACTGGATCGCAAACTGAAATGTTAATCTAATTCAGGAAAACATTGAGAGAAGGTTTCATGTCAATTAGATTCTATTTAATATATCTTTAGGTACATCAGAACTGAAATTGTTGCACTCCTAGAAAGATTTATGGTGGTTTAAAACAAAATGCATTGCCCTGGCTTGAAAGGATAGGTCATAATCTGTTCTGATGCATTATACAATACAGTCAAAAGATAGAACACCTGAAGATTATTCTTTTATTATCCATACAGCGTGTTTAGTAGACAGAAAATTACTCAGTCCCCCTTTCATAAACAAATTACCCCCCAGTCCAAACAGAAGGTATTTAAAAGGACATAACTGCACCATCACTGGGTCAACAGCAGAGTTAGTTTAAGCCTTGGTGCCCAAAAGGCCCCTCCTCATTGTGTCTTACTGGGTGCCAAACTCCATTCAATGAAATCCTCCTGATCCTGTCCCAGTTCCTCCTTCCTGTTGGTATTCTCAGTATATCATTGAATACCTTTATTTACAGTTCCCACATCCCCTACACAAGGTTCTGTCTGCATGTGTGGGGTGGGTCCCTATGATTGTAGGCAAGCAATGTGTCATTTTAAACTCCCACATGCTGCCTGCTAGACATTTCAGTGGATCCATAGCTCCTGGTTTGGGTCATGGAAGCTACACATGCCCCTTCTATTATATATATGTATAAAATACTGCCCATGCCCAGCTCAACCCAAAACATTGGAGCCATTGGACATTACCAACTCTATCCACACTCCAAGAGTACCTGGTTCTCTCCCAGCTCTTCTCATTCCTAAACTCCTTATTTCCTCTTCTTTCCATAGTCCCTACCGATCTGTCTTCAGAAAAAAAAACATCTGTTGTCCTCCCTAGTGAGACTTACTGTATTGACTTCATCCTGAGGGGTGGATCACAGTCGCTTCACCTCCCTATTTGCATAGATCTTTGCAAAGGCCTTCAGCACTATTTTCCAACCCTTCCTACTAGACAAGCCTTCTGGTCTTAGACTTTCTGGTTTTGCAGTTTAATGGTTCCAGTTCCCACCTGGCAGACAGGTCACAAGTGGTTCTAGCCTTCCTCCCCAGTCTATTCTGGTGATCCTAGGCTCTGCCTGTGGTCATATCTGGTTCTTGATCTTCCTATAGGGCCTGCCAAAGGTGTGTAGCTCCACATTAGATTCATTTGTATGTATAAAGCATGGTTCTAGGTGCCTGTGATACCTTAACCCCAATTTGTTTGTAGACCTCAAATGGATTACAGCAGTATCTAGTGATGGTTTTGTCCCAACCAACTTACTTGGAATGCAAAAAGTTGTTTCTATTATCTTTGGCACCAGGCACTGCCTGGCTAGAATCCATGATTCCCTGTTCTTCTCAACCCTGGATGACTCCCTAGTGGAGGAGGTCTCTTTCTTTCAACAGCTGGATGTCTGGCTGGATCATTACCTTGACTACTGTACTTCTGGCTGCCACATTGATAGAATACATAAAAACTCCTCCAAAGTTCTGTGCACTCCAGAGGAACAAATCCAATATCCCCTCCCTGCCTGACAATAGATCACTGTGAAAATGATCATCCCTGCATTTGACTGTGGGATGTGGTACAGTACATAGCACTGCTGCCCTGCTACCCTGCCATATTGGATCCCCGATACTCGTTGTGCCCTTGTTGTTGACACCCCTTCACCTCATGCTTACCTCTGCTACTTCTGCTGTCTCCTCTGCCACCCCTTCAAGGGCAAGCACCTCTGTCATAGTGCTTCCCTTATTGATATGTTCTGATTTGGATCCCTCCTCTACTACCTCAGCTCTCTCCTTTCCTGCACTCCCATTTTCTCCCTCCACTCATCTAACTCTTACTCCTTATCCCTTCCCTGTGTTGTGACTGGCTGGACAGTCTACCTTCTCCTTTAAGTTGTCTCATCTCTGGTGTAGCCTCCCTCCATCATCTGTTTCTCCTTCTCAGGCTCACTTTCTGTTCTGAAATTCCAGCTCCATGACTACGCCATGCATATCTGCTGCTATATCTAATTGCCACATTTCCTATTCTCCCCACTCTCTTGTGGTTCCCTCTCCAGGGCCCTTTTGCCATACAAACTGACTGATAGAAAATTGGGGTAAAAAAAAAATTGGTTCTTTTCTGTTTGTGCACAAAATATATTGTGCTTTCTCATAGTCTATGCTCATAATCCTACCTTGCACTCGTTTGTGCACTAACTCTGCATGTTGCACAATTTTGCATGCAAGACAACCTTCTTTGCATCATGGGCAAAATCATTTTGGACATAATTTTGTTGCAAAACAAGCTGACAAACACAATTTTGTGAGAACAGCTGAAACTGATTTAGTTTTTCCCAAATGGCTTTGACTAAGACATTTGAAAATCTATGCCCACCCTCCCTTTCTGGAGCCCTTGTTCATCATATGACCTGCTGCTGTTAGTAACATAGAAACATAGAATTTGGCAACAGAAAAGGACCAGTAGGCCCATATAGTCTGACCTATTTTTCCCTATTCCAAAACCTCAGATCCTATCTGGTCACTGGTATTCCGCCCTCGCCTCTACTTATTATGCTCATGTGCCTATCACATAATTGGCATTTAGCCATACTTTGATATTGAAATTTGGAGCCTGCTATCATCTGTATTGTCTGCTGTGTACTGACTGTACTCCAGTCCACACACTGTTGTTATATTCTTTACCTATTCAATTTTGATCATGCCCAGTACTGTGTTGCTTTGTTATTCACTGTTCACATTCAGTATTGTATAATGTTGTTATTAACTACTTTCCTGTACCTTTCCCTGGATAGGACTAGGGCTCCCACACACACAAACACAATGGATCTTGGGGTGGGGTAGAACTGTAAATAAATGTATTGGGAGACACTGGCAACATCAACTGGAATGGGCACTGGGGATGGGGAGGGATACATTGCAGAGTGAGTGGGTGTGTAGGCAGGACTAGATATAGTCACAACTGCCCTATGACAAAACATCCCATCATTCTCAATTGTCTCCAGGTACATTGGTAAAATACTGTACTAGAGTATCTTCAATAGTCAAACAAGCCATAATGAACTGGATTCATTTCAATAATATAGTGCAGCTGTTCATTTACTTCTTAAAACAGAAGCCATAAGGAGCATTATGACGGACATTGTATTTATTTTGCCAACTTGCCTACAGACAGAGCATGGACTGCCTTTGTTGAACAAAACACCCATAAAATTTAAATGCACAACTCTTTCCAGTTTTACAGTGTTTTCTAAGGACCTCATTTGAACAAACAATCTTTATTGTAATGTGATAATGTATTGCTAAGAAAACAAGGTTCAGAAACATAGAATCCGACAGCAGATAAGGTTGCTTGACCAACCCAGCATCCCCACTTCCCCTACTTACAGTCCAGTATCACTGAGGACCCTACTTGATCTCGATCCATTTTCCCTTCTCTCTTCTTTCCCTAAGATTCCCTTATGCCTATCCCATGCATTCCTGAAACCCATCAATGTGTTCTTCCCCACCACCTCCACATGGAAGCTGTTCCAAGGATTCGCCACTCTTTCTGTGAAGAGTACTTCATATCTCCTGAATCTACCCACCTCCAGCTTCACAGTATGTCCCTTTGTTCTTGAGTACATTTTCTTCTGAAAAATACCTGCCTCATGTACTTTATTTACCCATGTGAGGCATTTAAAGGCTCTGCCATATCCTCTCTCTTCCAGGGTGTACATACTGAGGTCCTTTAGTCTTTCCTTGCAGAACTTTTGATGCAGACCCTCCACCATTTTAGTTGTCCTGTGGACAACCTCCACTCTGTCTATGCACTTTCTGAGATGTGGTCCCAGAACTGCACATAGTACTCAAGGTGGGGTCCTACCAGAGATCTTCACAGAGGTAACACCACCTTCCCTGTTCTGCTGGGGATAGCCCACCCAATGCACCCCAGCATCCCACTAGCTCTCCCAACTGCATTGTCACACTGCCTGGCCACCTTTAGGTCATCCAATATGATTACCCACAGGTCTGTTTCCTGATTGTTGTTTGTCAATACCACTTCACCCATTTTGTATGCCACCCTGGGGTTCTGTGCCCTAAGTGCATTATTTTGCACTTTTGCATTGAAACCCAGCCGCATATCCTTGACCACTCCTCTAGTTTTTCAGGTTTCTGCTCATCCTTTCCACTCCCTAGGAGTGTCCACCCTATTTTGATGTCATCCACAAGAGGCAGATCTTCCCTTCAGCTCCTCTGCAATGTCATTTATAAAGACATTAAAGAGAACTGGTCCCAGCACTGATTCTTGAGGCACCCGCTGGTCACTCCCCTTTCCTCAGAGTGAGCTCCATTTATCTTGGCTCTCTGATGCGGTTAGACAACTAAGTTGTCGACCACCATCATAGCTATGGATTTATGTTGACTGCAACTTGCAGTTAACATAAATCCATCTTAACCAGACATTTTTTCAATGGGGGCTTTGCCCTGAACCCTTTACACCCCATCTCTAGGATTCTAACTCCAGTCGGAGTTGAATCGAGGTGGAGTGCAGGACTGAGAGTGCCAGGGTTTCAGGTGATCTATTACAGTGAAAATGTTGATGCTGTCAGCATTGATGTTTTGCTGTAATAGTGTCACCATCCTAAGCGCATACCATTTACCACCACCCTATGTCTATCCCCAACCAGTTAATTACCCAGTTTATCACCTTTGGACCCACTCCTAAGCTACAACAGTTGCTTACTAGTCTCCTATGTGGAGCGGTGTCAAACCTTACTGAAATCTAAGTTGTCCATGTCCACAGCTCCACCATGATCTAACTCAGTTGTCACTCAGTCAAAGAAATCGATCAGATTTGTTTGACATGACCTCCTGTGAAACCATGCTGCCTCAGGTCTTGTAACCCACTGGATTCAAGAAATTGCACAATCTTTTCCTTCAGCTGTGATTTCATTAGTTTTCCCACCACTGATGTCGGACTGACTGCCTGTAATTGCCAGCCTCTTCCCTGCTACTACTGCGTGCAGTGGGACTAAGTCGCACTCTTCCAGTCCTCCAGAACAACTCCTGTTTTCAATGAGCTGTTAAACAGAACTATCAGGGGTGCAGCTAGTATTTCCTTGAGCTCCATCAATACCTTTGATTTCACCCCATCTGGTCTCAATGCTTTGTCCACCTTCAGATTAGCGAGCCCCTTCAGGACTATTTCCTCCAAAAGGACTGGTGTCCACCTCCTTCCTCCAAAGCTTCAGTTACGTTTTTTGTGGCCACTCCTTCTCCTTCCTCTATTTCAGTCTGTGGGGGACAGTTTCTGCCTCGTGATTCCTTCCACCACCACCCTCGGCTAGTTTAATTATTCATCAAAGTAACATTTAAATCATCCACTGAGGACTGCAGTTCTCCTCTGGCATAGATGCAGGTCATCACCTCTGTATAGGGCTTTATCCTCTCAGGTAGGTCCCCACCCTCCAATATAGCTGAACTCCTCCTCTCACCATTCCTTCAGTCATGAGATGAAGCTCCTGGGGCAGGGATTCCTTTTTTAAATCAAAGTTTATTGCTTTTAGTCTACAGAGAACAGAACCAGTATACACCATCTGTATCATAAAATGAATCAAAGCCAGTACAATCCTATACGTTGGAACTGTCCCCTCCCTATCCGGCCCTATACCCCATCCCCACCCTAATAAACCCTCCCTCCCATTTCAGCACAGTCTACTCCATCCATATAGTCTGCAGACTCTGCCCCTAACATCATAACATTATACTGTATATTAGATAGTAAACAGCGTGTGAAGAGGTTCCCATATCCTTTTATATCTATCCATTCTCTTATTGAGACTAGCCACTATATTTTTCATTCTGAGGTTGGCAAGTAACTCTTTCAACCATTTGGAATATGAGATATCCACACTGTCTTTCCAATTTCGGAGAATAACTTTCTTAACAGATAGGGATATCAAAGCTATAGGATATTGCCTGTTGGTCACTGGAATCGTTGCATTATCACCTAGAAGGCACACCTCAGAGGGTAAAATATCCGATAGCCCTAACAAGAGTCTGTCTTTGCTGGGTACCCTCCAAAGCGTAGAGGCCTTGGGACAGGTCCAAAATATATGATACAAAGAGCCCTCCACCTGATGATAACGAGAACAATTGGGCGACACAACAGTCCATATTTATCTAATTTTTGTGGAGTGTAATATGTATTATGTAGTATATGGAATTGAGTGACCTGCAGTCTATCCTGAGTAATATATTTATGACAGTTACACCATAACATTGTCCATTCTATTTCTTTCTGAGGAAAAATGAATCCCAGTACTTCTCAGGCAAAACAAGCCGGGTATACACAATTATATATTACCTTATAGATATTAGATACCAAATTAGCAGAGTTGGACATAAGGGCCAATTCTTCCAAAAAGCTTTAGTTCCTTTTGGGCGGTGTCACCCCAAATACCTCCACTAATAAATGCCTTAACTGAAATACCTTAAATGTACCCTTAGTAGGGATATTGAAAGTTTTTAAAATGTCAGTGGTTGAGGACCATAAGTTCTCCGATGTGACTAAATTGAGAGCCACTTGTATCCTGCAATTGGGAAGCCATGTGAGTGTGATCGACTTGTTATCTATTTTTAAATTTGGGTTCCCCTAATGGGTTGTAGTAAGTCGAGAGTGTGGCTGTATTTCATGAAGGCACATATCTGAGTATGTACCTTGACAGAAATTGTAATGGGTTGATTTTAAACTTGAAGGAATGGCACTGGGATTGATATGAAGCAAGGCAGCTGGAGTTAAGCCATTTACCGGATCAGGAACAATTCAATTTTAAGCCAGACAGGAACAAATACCGAAGGGCAGGGATTCCTCTCCCACTCCTGTCATAGATAGGAGCAGCTCAGCTGAACCCACTGAGCGAGCTACCTGTCTAAGACCCTCCCCAACTCCTTAAACTCCTCTGCACTATCGCAGCCCTGTCCCTAGCAAGATCATTTATCTCCAGGTGGATAATGACATCCAGCTCTCCCTCCTGTTCAGCTGCCCTAGGGATCCTCAGGATCTGCTTCCCATCCTTCTGGGCCATTGCACCTGGTAGACACTGAACCGACTTTTCCACCCCTTTCCTATTCCCAAATCTATCCCCCACACAATCAAGTCCCCACCACAGGTTGCATTCTCCTTCCCTAGGTCCTCTACCACCCTCCTTGACATCTTTACTATGGAGGGCCCCACTTTCTCCCTGGTTACTACAGGTGCCTCCTTTTGACAGGCCCACCCTGTCAGAGTGGCATAGGAATTATGTAGTGGTACCCGATTGAAGAATGTGCTTCTGTCCCACCACCCCACCTTCTAGAGCCCACAACAGTCCAGTTGTTCCTCCTCTCTGGCACCCTCTGAAGTAACAGCGGCAGACTTGGTGGCACCTGGGTGGGAGAGGAGGTCCCACCAATCCTAGCCAACTTGGCCTGAGTCTAGCGACCCCTCCCTCAACCCAGAGAGGTGTGTGCAGATGGGGCAGCAATGCAGTGTCCAGAAAGTCTCTCTGAAACTGCTGTCCTACAGACACTATACTGAACCACTCCCAACATTCTCAATTTCTGTTCTTCCTATGCTACCTGGAAATACTTTTGTACCCTTCCCTGATAGAGTGTTTCTAGTTTTCCCTTTATTTGCTTGCTTCTATTTGTGTTTCCTATGCCTTGTTTAAATATCTTTGTACTACTATTCTAGATAGGTTGTTGCATCTGTTCCCAGTTTTGGTCTACCCTTGATCTTCAACCCTGCCTAGCAATGACTGTTCTACAGAAGTGAATAGGTTCCTTGCCTTAGTTGACTGGAAGAGTCCTCCACTTCTCTGCTTCTTTCTACAATGCCTACTGACACCTGCATGATGTCCCTGTTGTACTCCTTAGCTGTTCCACTCACTTACTGGGACACAAATGTGCTGGACGTGTTAGAGTGAAAGTACTTTTATAGTGCTCTTGTAAGAAGCTCTAAGTCTCTTTCAGCTCCCTCCCCAATTACACACCTGTCATCTTTAAAGATAGAGATGTGAGACATGGCACACCTCTCTATGGACCTGGAAAAGTCATCATACCAAATTTGACACAGTTGGACAAATACATTGTAAACTAGACAGAAATAACTGATATCACAATTTGGCAAAATTTCACAAAGTTTTGTGGAACTTTAGCAAATTTCACAGAAGCAAAATGGAGTTTCAGCTAGAATTGTGCTGAAGGAAAATACATTTGTCCAGCCCTAGTCATAATCCTCAACTTATTACATCACAACTTGTTGTCACAAAATTATTCTGATGTCAGAAGTAGAGGATAATAATGAGAAGATGAAGACAAGTGGGAATGGATGAAATCAAAGAGGCAACAAGCCTGTCTTCATGCAAATGTGTTTAGGAATAATGAATAGAATTCTGAAATTACACATTTGGGGAATGTTATAAGATTTATTTGAGATCTGCTAATGCCTACTGTCACTGTTTTGAAGGGAACTAGAAAATTGCTTTAAAATTTTATTTTCTTTCTATTGGTTGTAGATGGCCTTCAATTACACGGTCCCCATACTATGGAACATACATCAAGGAATGTCATGAACTATAATTTTAACAGCATTTATGTTTTGTCTAGAGGCTTTTAAGAAAGTATACTCAGTCACAGCAAGGAGTTACTCTTGTAAATCACTTTGACATGCCAGTTACACATGCTATGGTGCCTAACAATTGTAGAATTGTATTCAAAAGTAAACAAAACAAATCTGGAGGCATGCACTGTCAGTACCTGTTTTGCTTCCTCAGAAGTCTGCAGCAACTCTTGGGCAAACATAAACTTGCCATAAGGAAGGTCACTGGCTGCTATGGTGATGTTTGCAGAGCTGGGATTCATTTAGAGCTGCCCCATCACTGACTCCAGTTAGCTGTAGCTGGCAGAGCGCCTCTCCTCTGGAATGTCATCATCCAGGACCTGGGCAGAAGACAGCAGATCTGAAGCTTTATGGGAGAGCTACAGTACATTAATCCAATGATGATATTGGTGATGACTATGATGGTGTTAATTAATAAATAATATAGTGAGTGGAGACCATTTCAGTCATTTGTAGCCCATATCTAGGGTGCCTTTATCAGGCTACAAGACACTCCAGATGTACAAATGTGCCGATGAAGGCCCCCTGTTATGTTGATGAGTTCTAACCTAATGCTCAGTGCATGAACGTTCTGTCAGTAGCCCAAGGAAAGCTCCTAGTCTGGTAATCTGTCTTTTATGTATTACATTTTCCACTCACTATAATAGCAAAATGCCATACTCTGGGATTGAACTCAGTCTTTATCTGTTACCTGCAGTGCCATTATTCCTCATACAATCCTGATCACATTATCCATATATGAATAAGATAATTTAGAGTTTTAACTTTGTTATATATTAGATATGTACTTATAGTGTTCTCATGGCTAATAGAGGGATACTGTGTGTGCAATATATATAGCTTGTGTGTTATGTATTGATGGGCTATTTAGTCCTTTGTGTGTTAATAATGATTTTAGAATGTATAACAACAACAACCAGATAAGTGTGTTTCAGACAAACGACAAGTTTCTGCTTCTAATTGTGGCTATTTATTTGGGGTAAAGGTTAGCTATATAAGTTATAATTTGGGGTACAGTGTTATGAAATGTAAGACACGAAATGGGCTTTGATAGTATGTGTAAAATCTGGTCACACTGCCTACTTTTGCTAATCCAATCTGGCAATGTGGAAAGTAATCCTGGCCCTTTGGCAAATGATATGGCAGATAGTGACTTTTTTGCAACATTCTCATGGCCTTAATATAATGCATTTTAATGTTTTGAGTTTAATATCCAAATTCCATGAGGTGAAGTTGTGGATTAGTCTTTATAATCCTGATGTTTTGGCATTGACTGAAACTTGGGTAACTTTATCTGTTCTTGATTCTGAACTCTGTATACTTGCTTATAAAATGTTTAGGAAAGATAGTGCTACTGGTAGAGGGAGGGGTTTTGTTTTATGTCAAGGAACATTTAGTGGTAAATGAGAATACTATTTTTATGAATTTGGATTATTGTGAACATGTCACCATTCAGCTAACAATAGGATTTGTTAAGAAATTAACTATTTGTTGTGTATATCTTCCACCTAGTGGTAGTAAATTAGGTTTGCAGGAATTTGTAAATGCTTTAAATACTAGGGTTTCTACAGAGTTGATAGTATTGGGGATTTTAATTTAAATTGGATGGGTTCTGGTATAACAAAATTAAACACTGTTTTGCTTCAGTCTGGTTTACAACAAATTATTACTTTGCCCACTCGACACAATAATAGATCAGGAAACAATACTTTATTGGATTGGATATTAATAAATAGGCCTATTAATGTGATAAAATGTGGCTTGATTTTGGATGCGCTAAGCGATCATCACCCAATTTTTTGCATTTGGAATCATGGGGATTGAAGAAGCCTAGCCTATTATAAGAACTTCTAGGTCTTTTCTGGGTTTGATGTGCATTCTTTTGTACACAGTTGGGTAAAGTAGACTGGTCTTTTTATATTCTATTCCTGATGTAGATCTTGCCCTGGACTTTTTATTAATGAGTTTACACATGTTTTGGATCAGTTTACCCCTTGTTAAAAAAAAGTCCGAGGAAAACTCATGGGTAGCTAACATCTTCCTTAATTAAACTCATGAGACAATGAGATAAGGCTTGGAAAATGTATAAAGTTAATAATTCTGCTTCTTTTATCACGTTTACAGGGCTTTAAGGAATCAATGTAAGGCTAAGTTAAGGAAGGCCAAGACAGATTTTATTCGACATAAACAATGCAAAGGACTGTCTAACACTACCACTTTTGGAAAACTATTAATGCTTTGATAAGGCCTAATGCATGTCAATCAGCTCAATGAGGTTGAATGGTGACTTGCTGACTTGTCCACTGAAGATAGCTAATGAGTTTAATTTAAAGTTTACAGTACTAGCTAATTCTTGTAGTAACCAGCCTGAGGGAATCATTTAGGAATGCCTGCAAATCATATAGATAACCGTAAGTTTTATCTAAGGACCACTACCCCAAAAGAGGTTGAGAGGTTACTAAGTGTATTAAAAGGGATAGTTCAGCTGGTTCTGATGGCTTATGTCCCAGTTTACTGGCTGATGCTCGTCAGTTTAGCACTTCTATTAGTGTTATTTTCAATTTATCATTTGTGCGATTATTATGCAGTTTATGGAAACAATCGTTCGTTATTCCTATTTTCAAATCTGGTTCACAACAGGAGTTTGGTAATTATAGACCCATTTCTATTTTGTCTGCTTTAGCTAAAGTTCAGGAAAAATAGTTTATAACCATCTGATCGAGTACTGGATTGCCTTGGACTACTGTCTCAGAACCAACATGGTTTCTGTAAAGGAAGAGTACTGAGACTGCCTTGGTCAAGTTCAGAACCTGTACTCAACGGCATGGATAAAGGGTGCCTGACGGGTGCCGTGTTCGTGGACTTGACCAAGGCATTCGATTCTGTTAATCATCAGTTGTTGGTTTCTAGGTTAGGGACTCTGGGAGCTGGTGTTTCTTTTCTGGACTGGATGAGGAATTATTTAACAAATAGGTTTCAGAGGGTTAAGTTTGGAGGTGCTGTATCAGATTCTGTATTGGTGGAGTGTGGGGTTCCACAGGGTTCTATTTTGGGGCCACTTTTGTTTTCACTGTTTTTGATCAAGTAGTGAGTGTGACTAACAAATCTTCCTTAACTCTTTATGCTGATGATGCAGTAATTTACATGCAGGGTTCATCTGTGAGAGACTCAGGTGTTTCCTTAACAGAGAAAAGTGTAAATTCCAGTCTTCTCTTCTGGCCTGTAAGTTACTTTTAAATAGATCTAAGACAAAGGTGATGGTTTTGGTACTTCTCCCAGATTGAGATCTGAGGAAAATAAATTGGAAGTTAAGTCTCTAGATGGAATATTTTTGATCATGTAGACACATTTTAATATCTTGGAGTATTGTTAGATTCACATTAAGTTCTGAACCTCATTAATTGAGGGTTATTTCAAGAATTCATTGTAGAATGGCTCTCTTGTATAGAATTCGTTCATTCCTTATTCCTGAGTCTAGGTTGGCTATTTCTAAACACTGTTTAGCTCCTATTGTGAACTATGCAGCCATAATCACTGATATTGCCTCTGCGACAGTGATCTCAAGAAATCCACTTTACTCCATGCAATAGCAAAATTTGCCTAAATTGTCCCAAATTATCTCATCATTGTTTGATTTGAAAGAGATGGGTTGGTTACCTATCTCATTAAATTTTCAATACTGTGTGGCTAAGTTTATATATAGAGTTGTAGATTCTGGGACTCCACAAAATATTTCTAAATTATTAAGGCCATATAGCGATGGTTATTACTCTAGATATAGGTCAGATAGCAGGTTTTTGAGATTCCATTTATGAAGACTATAAGTGGGCAAGATACTTTTCATATATTGCTCCATCTATTTGGAATGAAATTCCTTATGATATTAGAGTGATCATGTTCTGCTGAAAAGTTTGCTGATGCACTTAAAATGTACTTTGAGTCTCAATTTAATTGTATGTGTTTTTATAATTTAATTTTCTTGTAACAAAGACAATTTTGTCTGCGATTTTGCACTGTATGTGTACATTTGATTATGTATTGTTTATGTAATACATGTGGGTCGCACCTGTAAAAAGGAACTTGTTTCCAGTGTGCTTACCCATTAAGCGAATAAACAAACAAACAATAACAGATTTTAAAGCACTTTCCATAAAATCTTCATAAAATGCCCTGAAGACAGAGTAAAATTAAAAGGGTGGGCATTTACAAATCACCAATGTGCAACATTGCCTGCTGTTCTGTTGCAGTATTCTAGGCAGCATGGCCATTGCACTGGTACAAGGAGGCTTACAGTACATAGCACAATGTGATTTGCATTATAGACAGCAAAATCCAGGTCATTGAGACAGAGGAGGGGTGGGTTCTTCCCTGGCCTAGTGTCAGGGGTGTTCCCTGCCCCATCTAGACAGGTGAAGGATTTGGGTGTGATCCTGGACGATGGCATGACAATTGATATGCAGGTGTCGGCCGTGGTCAAGAGTGGATTTTACCATCTGAGGAATATCTCCCAAATCTGAACCCTGATTCCGGCTGAGGTTATGACCATGCTGGTGCATGCTTTCATCACTTCCAGGCTGGATTATTGCAATGCCCTGTACCTAGGGTTATCTGGAGGCAACCTTCGCAGGCTGCAGCTGGTGTAGAATGTGGCAGCAAGGTTACTGTCAGGGGTGAGGAGATGTGAAAATATCACCCGGTCCTCTGCAGACTGCACTGGCTGCTGGTCAGGTGGAGGATTGTCTTCAAGGTAGGGCTTTTGACCTATAAGACCCTGCACAATCGAGGACCTGTCTATCTGCAAGAACTCCTTGTCCCCTACCATCTGCCCCGGACACTCCGTTCCACAGGGAAGGCCTCCTTAGAGTTCCCAGGGTGAAGTTGTGGCATTCGGGTGACAGGGTATTTTCAGTGGCCACGCCTACCCTGTGGAACTCATTTCCTATTTATGTGAGGGCTCCCTCAGTGGAAGCCTTTAAAAGGGTTAAACTCATATTTGTTCCAACAGGCTTTTATTGATTGTCGGTGACCTGTTAATAATAGATGGATGAATTTTAATGATGCTCGGTGGAACTGTTAAGTATATAGTTGTACATTATTGTGTATTATTATGTGGTTGTTTGTTTTATTGTATAGCACCCAGAGTCCTTGAAAATGGGTGCTTTTATAATAAAATATCTATCTATCTAAAAGACCCACAAAATTGTGAACATTCAAACTGGGCTTGCATTGTGGGCCATTATGTGACCATTCTACCCCCAAACAATCACAGAATTACTGAACTGGACTTAGATAAGCAGCCCATCCTGTCACTCTAAACTTGGCAGACAACACATGTAAAATGCATTATATATGCTCTGCCTCAAGGAGAAAAAAATAGCAGTCATAGCTTAACTCAATAGGTACCTTCATAGAAACATAGAATGTGTTGGCACCAGACATGGACAGAGTAAGCCCAGCTAGTCTGCCCTATTTTCCCTGCCTGCTACTACAACCTGGACCCTTTTGGTCACAGGTGTCCCTTCCTCCTTCCTTACCTCTGTTTATTTTACCTATGTGCCTATCCCATGCATGTTTGAAGCCCCCTATTTTCACTCCTACCACCTCTTTTGGCAGGCTGTTTGGGTGTCCACTACTCTTTCTGTGAAGTAGTATTTTCACAACCTCTTACCCCCAAGCTTCATAGCTTGAGACATCCCTCCTAGCCCCCCAGCCCACTTCAGTGGATTATCCCTTGTGCCTGTGTTTGCACTTAGGGTGAACAATTCATTACAGTTCACCCTGTTTATCACATGGAGATACTTACACATTTCCATCATATCCCCCTTTCACTTTGTCTCAGATTTTTGCTCCTCCTGGGTTTTCTGTCTATGTTTTTGGTGGGATGAGAAGGAATTTGATTTTAATTAGGATGCTCAGATTCTTTAGAATCTGTTCCATCTGGATCTTACAGGATTTCAGAAATTCTGAGTCCCAGTCCAGTATTTCCAAATCTGGACCCTAACAACCTGTTAAACAAACACTTCCAAAAGCGCAGCTGCAAAGTTATAAAACTCAAAAAATTGCAGACAATTGTCTCTCACCTTGCTATGTTGAGAGTCCCCTTCAACCTCTGTTTCTGAATACTGACTCCTCCCACTTTTAAATTGGCTGATAGCAGCCGGCGGGGGCATTCCACATCCTGTTATGTCTTCTTTCCTTGATGGTCCGGTGTTTGCAGGTCCAGTGTTTGAGGTTATTTCACTTCCTGAACTCATTGGGGACCCTTACCCATTGTCTGTAATTTTATTTTTATACATATCTATTCCACCCACTATGCCTAATTGATACATAGGAGGCATTAATGGGCTAGGGTGGAAACTTTCAAACAGCGTCATAATGTTGTGAGGACACTATTAAGGTGCAACCCCAAAAATAAGAAAGCAAAGGAGCAGCATCGATAGGGTCCATAAGGACTACTTTTGCTGGGGCTGTTGATATCATAAGGCCATCCTCAGCACTAGTGTGGAAACCTTTGAAAACCAAGGTTACTTTAAACACAGCTGTTCCTCCCAGGCATTTTACTTCAGGTTGCACTTTGTGTAGGTACTTATGAAAAACTTTGCATCTAGTTATATATTGTGTGCACGTGGCATTATGACAGCGGAATGACTATTTTTGATATATATTCTATTTTCTGAGACTATAATCCAGTTGAAGGGTTCACAAAACTCTTCCTGACCATCAAGGGGTAAAGTAAAAAATCAGCTCGAAGATAACATTTAATAGCAGCAATAAAGAGAGAGACAAAAAAGGCCTGGGCATAAAAAATCCCTTGCTGGGGGCAATAATATCTCAGATACACTGAGCCATTAGCTCAGGAGATAATAAACAGTGTGGGGCGGGGAGGCTTGTAGAGAAGGGACTCTTCACATGTAGCAGAGTTGTGAATAGTTCTACTGTGACCTATCCCAGTGCCACAGTAGGGGAAGAGCCCAGGTGTGTGACTCTCAGCAGATTGACAAGGAATGTCAAAACCTGCCATTGCCTGGAAAATCCCAGGATTCAAGGATCAGGTTAGGGGTGTGTCCCAGTATGTTTGGCAGCCTGGGGAAGAGATCAGTAAGAAGAGTGGGTATACATAGTCTTGAGAAGACATTTTCCCACAAGAGGGCAGGAAAATATCATTTTCATAGTTAGAAGAAAGAGATGGTCCAAACTATTCAGATGGACACAGACAACTAGCAAGTATCCTTTAAACCCTCACTACCATCTTAGGATTGCCATGGATACATGGATCATTAACCATAAGAGAATGCATACCTCTGTGGCAGCTCGGAATGAGACCCTACAGTTGAGAGGAGAGCATAGGTCAAATCTCACCCAGATATTATAGCAACAGAAGATGAGTGGAAGATGCAGGTAATACACACTCGATACAACAGTTTTAATGGAATACTTAAATATGGTTTCTTTGATTAATGTGATTAACATTATTAGATAGAATTAATAGTACTTCAGCAGTTAGTGTACCTTACCTTTCTTTCATGTAAATGTCACTTTTATAAGGTCCCATACAGATACACTACAGTATTGTACTAAACTTTGTCTGTTAATCCATGGGAGAAATCCCAGCTAGGAATTAGCTCCTTAATGGTTTTGAAGTTAAATCAATAAACTTTTCATTATGAAAAGAGATTCCCTCTAAAGAGCATGAATTTCTAAGTCATCTCTGCCAGCAGCTATATGTTTAGTGGAAATACTTCTATGAGTACCTGTGTAGTAAGAAACTGTGTAGTTAGATTTCCTGTTACTGTATGCTTTTCTCTCATAGTTACTGTCTGTTTACTCATCCCTTTTATTTAACTTTTGAATATAAACAGGCTATCATTACGTTACTGTATGTAGTGGGATTACATTTGGATCATTTAATTTCCATGAGGATGCTTGCACATTGTGTAATACATGTAATCACCCTCAACCGTGAGGTGTGCTGACTAAGCCTGGAGATGGTAAAGGTAAAGTCTGTTATGTCTTGGGTTAATGTTGCGGGGTTTGTTGGTTAGAAATGGGCTTGGAAAGTGACGTGGTGCCTCCACCTATGGTGATCTTTATGACAGAGTGCTGCCAGGGTTTTCCCTAGAGGTAATACATACCCCCTCTGTGACAGGAACACAATAACACAATCCCTTCCACATATCACTCAAAGCATGTGAATGAACAGCATGGCAGTAATGGCAAAATCTGTCAGCAGCTGCAAATACATAACCAATAAGTTCATTTTGCAGTTAGAGAACACGATGAGGGGACAAGGGAAGGAAGGTAAAAATAAGACAGCTGTTTACATTCACTCCCACCATAAGGTAGTCCAGCACCTCCCCACACTGGTGCACCATTGAACCCCACAGTCCATCTGGGAACTCCCAATTACAGTTTGAGTGCACATAGATGCAGAGTTGCAGCCCTGTGATGCTTGGACCTTGGTGCAGTACCATGTAAACTCACTTGTTGGCTATAGCTGCTGAATGGCAAATTACACAATTAGATAGACAGTAAAGAGTTGCTCCTGGCTGTAAGCAGTAGATGTGGGCTTGATTCTAAGGTCATACAGGAAAGACTAGAAAGTATTTAGCTACCTAGATAGCTAAACAATAGGAATGATAAGCTCCACAGGTAAAACCAATACTCATGACCTTTAGATGACAGGCTGGTTCTGTTTCTGTGAGGATGCCTCCCTGCTTAGGCAGATAATGGCTGGATGGTCTTTTCTGTAAACTGGATACACTCCCAGTGGCGACAGGTGTAGGCTGTGATGGTTTTGGATGATGGGAGTTCTGTTCTGTAAGCTGGTTACAGATGCAGTGGACCCAATGCACTTCTGGTGACAAGAGGTGGATGCACAGAATGCATAGAAAATGTCAGCAGATAAGGACCACTAGGCCCATCTAGTCTGTCCTCAAACTCTAAAGTTGGTCTATGCCTCTGATCCTATCCGATCAGTGGCATCCCTCCCTCTGCCCCACCTCCAAGGCTCCCTTATGGGTGATGCTGCAGATGATGATGATCCTCTTCACCCCCATGGGGACTTACCTTTACCCACCTCAATGGGCAGGCAGTCACTCAGGACCTCAGCTGTTTCAATCCCTGTCAGGATAAAATTCTAACAGCAGCGAAAGCAGTGACTCACCACCTTCTCAGATGCAGAGCAGTTTTCAAGGCAACCCTTGCTCTAATTTGATGCTAGAACCCAGGCTCAGCACTCTAGCTGCATAAATCCCATTTTCAGTAGTCTCAAGTCTGTTTTGGCAACACCTATTAGTCGAACAGGAATGGCAAGTGAAAGCTATTCACAAATGCTCTCCTCTCCTCAGAGTTTTTGTTTCAGACAAATCTGCTCTATTTGCACAGATCTCCACTTGTGGAGAAATCAAGGGATTAAATATCAGTGGCTAGCATACTATGCATTATTCATTATGCTAAACCCCTTGCTCTCAGTGACTGCCAGTTCAGGGAAAAGCATGCATACAAGTTCTGTTTTGCCAAGCTAAGCTCCAAATAGATGTCAGTTTCACAGGAAAGGATGTACTAATTTAGTTGTTTTGCATGTTGTGAAGCTTTGACAGTTGCTTGAAACTGAGCAACCTCCTTGCTGTGGGCTTGAGACCCTGAAGGCAGTCTAGGGGCCAGCTGAGTAAAGAGAGGTGGTGATGCACTGACCACAGTGAGATGGGCACTGATCAAGTTGGCAGAACAAATGATAGTGTCCAGTCCACTCATTAGTCCTGCAGTTGCAGTCTGGATCTGGACAGGGGTAAATAAGCAGTGCAGGGAAGGCAGCAACAGTGCTCCAGAGTCAAAGGCAAGCCTCCTTTTAGATCCACCCTCCTGAAATCTTTGGCGTCCTCATCAATGCCTGAAAGACATAAAACACTGCAACACAACACAGGCTGTCTAATGCACCTGATTCTTTTCTAAACATTTCTAGCTAATATTCCTGTATACTATCTGAATGATATCGACAGTGTACTTCACAGAATATGGGGTAAACATTGGTATTAGCATTTTCCCACCATGGTAAACATGTATACCTCAAAAATGGCTTGAGGGCAGGATGGGGGCAGTACTAGCGGGCTTGGCAGCAGATTGACCTTTTCATGCACCACATTTACAGGTTGGTCAGAAGGGATACCAGGGACATTGTAAGTGAATTTAACCTGGTGTATGAATTCACTTCCAGAACAGTGAAATGCTGCAAGTTCTTCTGCAATTATTTGATAAGGTTCATCAATGGGTTCTGCTTCCTCTGCCAAAATAGTTTCAAGTCTTTCAATGTTCTGAGATGGTTCAGTTACTGAAATCCACATCCTCTGTGATGGGAGCAAAGTCCATGACTGTGGACCCAAATTTAGTCAACAGAAAAGGTGCTGTCGAGTCAGTTGTCTGGAATGACTTGCATTAATTCCTCCAGATGCTGAAGGGTAAAATGCCATGGGGAATAGTGCAGGTAGATATTCACATTGTATTGCATTGGACAGCTGTAGTGTTCCTCATCCTTAGAGCTACCGTAGACCACATCAGACTGAGTCACCAGGGAGGAAACAGGCAATTTAGGTGGAGGCACCTGGTTTCCTCCTTGTCTGGGTCTCATTCCTGGTGGCAGGTCTCCTGGCAATGAGAGAGGGTAGTGGGCTGACTGGTTCAGGCAACAGTTGACCAGTGGACAAGCTGTTTTGATGCAAAGTTTGAGCACATTTCCTCTTTTCAGTCTCAGATGATAAACTGGCAGGTTTAGAAGCTGTTCTAGAATACACAGTGATCTGGTTTCCATCGGTCCTCAATCTTATGTTTGCCTGGGATCCCCAAGTTCTGAATAAGTACTTGGTTTCCTGGCTGGAGAGCTTGCTTTTCAGACTCTTTTACATATCTGGTCTTGCTGGATATGTTGGACTTCAACTGCTTCTTGGGCCACCCTGTAGTCCTCTTTTAGTTGAGCATGTAACCTCTTGTTTTAGTCCAGGTATATCTCTGGCAAGGCACCATCAGCTGATACCCGAAATATAAGTCTACCTAAAGTCTGGCTTTCCATCCAAACATTAGGAAATAGAGTGAGAATCCTGTTGAGTCATTTTGGTACTATTGTAGGCATGGACTAAGAAAGGTACCTGCTGGTTCCAGTAAGGCTTTTTGTACAGTCCAGTGTCCCAACATATTAAGCAGCATTCTACTGAATCTCTCTGGCTGAAGTGTGGATGATATAGAGCAGTACAGAACTTCTGAAGCCCATAATGCTGAAAAGTTATTTTATGAGATGACTCTCAAAGTCTTTCCCTTGGTTGGAGTGCATGTGATTGGAAAAGTCATAATGCACAGTTTTATTTTGCACAAAACGTTAGGCATTCTTCCCACTCAGTTTGGATCCTTGAAAAGCATTATTTAAAATGTGAAACATTGGCTGTAGTGGAGTTTTACTGCTGGGTAAAATATTAACCAGTAAAAGCTATTTGTTTATCCTTCAACTGATCTTCAGTCCATTTTATGTCTATCTGGGAGTCGAAATGAGTGGGAATAATTGTGTTCTGCAGTGACTTGATGGCTCAGTTTGCAGCACTTCAGCCATCTCACAGGAAGCCAAAACTTTAGCCATGGTGGCTGCCTTCTGGTCTTTTGTGGGGCAAGACTATGCATAATGGGTGTTGTGGTTGGTCACTACCTGAATACTATTGCTCCTTTTCTGATCAGGTTCAAGGAAAGAAAGTCCATGCAGACCAGGTCCATTAGACCAGTACTGGTGATGTTTACAAGTGGAGCCACCCTTTTGGGTACAGTCTTACAGGTGATGCACTGGTTGCAGTGTTTACAATGTCTCTTTACTCCACTAGCCTATTCTGTTTCTATGTTTCCACTGCCCATTTGGGATTTGTGGAAGTAGGCTGGTCATCAGGCACCATTAGTTCATGACCTCTCCATGGGTAGAGTATAATGTGATCATCTGGACAGGGCATCTGCATCAATGTTGTGCAATCCCAGATGGTATTACAAATGGAAGTTGTAAGTACCATCCATCTATACCCATTGGCATCAAGCTTGGAGTCATTAACACAAACTGTAGGTCAGCGGTTTATTGTCTGTCAATACAACAAACCTGGCTCCATAAAGATATTCATAAAACTGATCAGTCACTGTCCATCTCAGTGCAGAAACTCCAACTTATGAACTGGATAGTTCTTTTCAGATGGCTTTAGACTGTGACTGGCTTGGCAACCAGTCTCACACCATTTTCATGCTCTTGGTAAAGGACAGCACCCAGTCCGTCAATGCTGGCATCAATGTGAAGGGTATACAGCTGGTATTGTCAGCAAAAGCTAAAACAGGGGCCACCATTAGGTGTCAAATGATCCTTGAAAAGCATTTTACAGTCCACAGTCCATCTGTTCCCAAAGGTTCATTGGTCTTGTAGGATTGCACGGTGGTTTCTGTTTGGTCCCCAAACCTTGGGCCTTTCAGATTGGAGGATACCCTGGGTCAGATTGCTCAATGGCCTCACCACCAAGGAGTAGTCCTTCACAAATCTCCTATAGTATCTGCAGAACTCCAGGAAAGACTGAAACATCTTTAAATTGTTGTGGTTCAGTCAGGTTGTGAGGTTTCCACTTTTGCTGGGTCAGTGGTGATTCTTTGCTCCGATGTGATGTGGCCAACATATTTGACAACAGCATGATAGAACAGACACTTGTCCAGGGAAAGCTTTAGACAACGCTCCTTCAACCAGTCCAGTACCTTTAGCAGTCAAGCTTCATGTTCTTCCAGTGCCCTCACAAACACTATGAGGTCATCCAGGTAGACTAAGATCTCCAGGGATTCATGTCTCCTGCCACCTTCTCCATTAGGCACTATAAAGTTGCTGAGGTGCCAGGTATCCCTCTGGCCATATGCTCAAATGGATAAAACCAAGAAGACATATAAAGGCCTTCTTCTTCTTCCTCAGCAATAAGTATTTATTAGTAACCACTGTGCAAGTCCAAGCCCAGCACAGAGAAACATTTTATTTATTTATTTATTTCATATGCAGATAAACAGCTTTGAGCCAACAGGCTCTTTTATAGAATTCCATGTCAGGTAGAACAAACAGAACAAATAACAAGTTTCCATTACATTAGGGCAAGAAACAAGATTACAGTGGTAGTTTGATGAGCATTTCAGGAAGGCAGAATACTAACAGGCTGTACAAGCAGGCAAGTAGACTATTGCATTTCTAAATTGTACAGATACTGGAAGTGCATTTGGCATATGGTTCCTTATATTGTTGAGTCTAATAAAAGGCCTCAAGGAATCAAGCCAAACTTAGGGAGGAGTAGCCTGAGGGGCTTTGTCATGGGTTGGAAAAGGCGAGGGTGGAGCAGGAGGCGGGACAGCTGCCCAGGGGCTTTGTCAGGGAGGTGCAGGAGCATGGGAGAAGTGTGGAGGGTGGGATGGGGGACTATATCATGGCTGCCTGCGTTTAGTGGTTGAAGTCACACTGGTTATTTTATGCCAATAGGGTTAGCAGGTCTCTTTTAAAGGGCCAATTTTGTGTGTTCAGTGTGGTAGTAGGGAGTTTGTTAAACCATGTGGGGCCACGGTAGAAGAGTGACCCCTAGGCAAAGCATGTTCTTCTAAATGGGACATGGAGCACTCCCTTAGCCATTCCTCTAGTGACATTTGAGGAGGGTGTCACTGGAACAGTCGTGACAGTAGAGTCATGTTGAGACCTAGTAGGGCTTTTTACCCATAATGCCGCCTGACACTTTGTTCTGAGGTGGAGCTGGAGCCAACCTGTAGAGGAGTAAAGGGTGCAAGTATGGGTATGCTGGTTGGCACCAAGGACCAGGCGGCAGGCCTTGTTGGCTAGTAGTTTAACTCTGTTTAAGGTTGAGTCGATGGCAGCACCATAAATGACTAGTGCATAGTCGATGATTGACAGAATAGAGCTTTGAGTAACTAGTTTAAGAGCCTCATGTGTCATGGCTTGCCTATGTCTATAGAGGATGCCTAGCTTCATGTTGCCAGTTTTGACTACGTGGTCGATATGGTGCACAAAGGAGAGTGTATCATCAATATGTACTCTGAGATATTTGAAAGTGTAGACTTGTTCGATGCTATCCCTTTTGGCTATAGCTAGTCAAGGGTTCAACATTCCTTTGGAATGTGGCAGGTTAGATCCACATTTTCATTTTAATAGTTCAGTAGGAGTTGGTTTGGAAGAACCCGCCTCTAGCATGCAAGGCTACTCTGTAGGTTTTAGAGATTTCACAAGCATTGCTACCTGGAACTGAGATCACTGCATCGTCTGCATACAGCAGCATTTTAGCAGGACAAGCTTTGGGAAGGAATTTATGAAGAGACCGAAGAGAAGTGGCCCTAGGATTGAGCCTGTGGGACCCCTAGGGTTACCTTTCTGGGATCAGAGTAACACCCCTATCCTAACACTCTGCATCCTGTGTGATAGGTAGCTGTTGAACCAGGAGATAGTATCTACTGACAGTCCTAGGGTCCATAGGTGTCTTAGCAGGATTTGGTGGTTAACAGTTTTGAAGGCTTTTGTGAGGTCGATAAATATGGACCCCTCCATTTTTCTTGAATCAAGGGCTTTGTATGCGTGGGAAGTGAAGTTGATAAGGGCGGTGATGGTGCTGTGCTTTTGACAAAACCATGTTGCTGAGAGGCAAAGCAGATTGTACTTGTTTAGATATTTAGTGAGCTGATCAGAGGCGACCCTTTCTAATGCTTTTGAGAGAGGTGGTAGTATTGAGATAGGCGATAGTTCCCCATATCAGTTCTGTCACCGCTCTTAAACACAGGGTGACCAGGGCAGTCTTCCACCTGTATGGGAAGATTCCAGTTCAAGGAGGTGTTGAATAGTTTGGTTAGTGGGTGGCAAGTTCTTCGGGGTAAGCACAAGCAGTTTCATGTCTAGTGAGTCACTGCCAAACCTGATTTTGTTTAGAATCCTTTTAACATATTTCATAGTCTGTTGCCTCGTGAGTTGCCTAAAGTAGAAGGTGGTTGTCCATTTCTACAAGATAGTGGAGGGTTTGTGTCTATGGGATCCATGGCAGTCGAGGACTGGAGAAATTCAGGAGAGTACAGCGCTGAGGTCAGTGAAGGCCCTGTTAAAGGCATTAGCCAGGTTTGAGGTTGCTGCAAAGTGCGAGATGCTGTGACTATTAGATCCGGTGGAGCTCTAGACCTAATGTTTTTCCAAAACTCATGCCATTTCCCAGGTTTTTATAGCTGTTCTTTGTATAGAAAGCTTTGGCCTGTCTTACTATCCTGGTGCAATTATTCCTAGCCATTTTATAGGCCGTGATGTCAGTTTGCTGCCTGTTTCTCTGGCAATATGCCAGAGATTGTCACATTGTTTCATCTGGGCAATGAGTGGTCCTGTGAGCCAGGGGTTAATGGCCTTTTATTTTAACAGTTCTGACCAGGGCAAATAGGTCGCATGCATTGCTGAATATAGTTATGAAGTAGTTTACTCTACATCTACTCCTGTGAGGCTTTCTGAGGCATCTTCTACTCGAGGCATGGTGTATTGGCCAGCCACATTCTTCTGATTAAGGTGCAATAGACAGTAACATTATTATGGTGCAAGTCTTCTTTTGGGCCCACTATAGGTGAAGCATAGGAACTCTGAGACTCCTTTATGATCCTGCTGCCAAAATTTCTTGCAGATGTCATCTGATATCTACAGTGTCACCAGGTGCCAGTCTCCTTGACCTTTCTCTGAAGGGGACAGTTATCATATAGCCATATTCGGTCTTCTTTCTCTTTTGGAATATCCATGCCCAACTCACGGTATGAGAAGACATCTAACCAGTCAGCCAATTCCCATTACAGTTGTTTCTTCCAGTTGGGAGGAATGGGAGATGAACCAAAATGGGAAACATCTTCATAAAATTGAGGGTTCTCTTCTGATGGGAAAGTGCCACTACCACTTCAGCAGTTTCAAGTTGGCTAATACTGTACCAGAATGTACTGTCACATCCTTATGTGCTTTGTTCTTTAACTTTATGTTGCTCATCTTGACCATTACATCAGTACAAAGTAATATTCCTTACTGAACCATCAGACTGCCTGACAAACAGCTTCCCAAGGATTCTACTATGATGATATAGTCTGACAAGGATTCATGGCAGTCCATGGTTCTTTCTACTAGCAATCAGCCCCAGGGGCAGTGAGGCATAATCAGAGGCTCTTTTCCTTCTTTCTTTATGACTCACACAATCCCACAGGGTTGTTGAATGCCTTGGCTTCCTTCTCCAGGTGAGCAGTTTGCACAGTGGCATAAACTGGCAATGTCTGGTAATTTACCTCGCCTGCTTTCTGCGGGCATAGTGGGCCAGGTGTCCAAACATATTGGCGCTGGTTCCAATTAGCACCAGTGTCTTGTCCAATATTTGGGCATCAGGACAAATAAGAGCTAAGGTATTGATCCTTTAAGGAACTCCAGCAAAAGTCTCTGGAAATTTGATTTGCACAGTAATGTATCCATTGTAGGGTAGCTGGCACTGCTCAAACCCCAAAGAAAGTCCTACTAGAGTGTAGGGTAGGTGTTTCAGGTGGTGAGAGAACCTTATTTTATGACTTTTTAAAACTTTCAATTTACTTGGTGGCTTCTTCTCTATCGACTGTGTGAGAGACAGTGCTGGATTTGAAGTTTATTATCATAATCAGACTGGTGTGAGCTTTCTGGGCATTGACTTTATTTTATTGCACTCTTTATGGTGACTGATTGCTCCTCCTGATTTGTGTCTGCTTCTGCTGATTTCTGCAGTCTCTGGACTGGCTTTGTTTCCTAATTATTTGTTTTCCTTATGATTGGTAGTTGGGTTTTCTTTTGTTATATGGTAGATTTGCTTTGGGTTTCCAGGTTTTAATAGTATGTGTTGGCATTAGGCTCTCCCAGCCAGGCGCTACTCTTCCTCGAGCTCTGAAGCCTCTAGCCCTTTAGTTGCCTTCACTCCCGATTGTTGTTTATGGGTGGTGCAGGGCTTTTGGGATAGTGAGAAAAAGGAGAAAAGAAGGCTGGGGCTCTGAACTTAGGGGAAGAGTGAGCAGGAGGCTGAATTGGGTTAGATAAGCCCAGGAGATGCCATGGGGCAAAATGGGTTCCAGATCGTGGACCTTATTATCTGGTCCCCATACCCAAGGGCTTCTGTAAGTCAGGGCTGGTAGCCGGATGGCTCCGACCTCGTCCATCTCAAATGGTGTTGTGCAATGACAGGTCTATAAAGAACAAGACAGCTATTATAGCTGATCTTGTTGGAACAACTGACCTGGCATGCATCACAGACCTGGCTGGATGGAAATGCTGGTCTGATTTTGGGCGGCTATTCCAGCCGGTTTCTCGGTGATACACCACTCGAGACTGGACTGCAGGGGCGAGGGTGTAGCTATCTGTTTTAGAACGGGATTGGGCCTTGCAGAGGTTCCAGTTGAGGCACGATTGTTTGAGTGTACTGTGGCTGCAGGTGTGGGGGTGCAGGTTCATTCTCATTTACTGTCCACCAGGGGTCAGGTGCATTCCTGCAGGAAGTCGCGGACTTCATCACTGACATGGTGTTGAGTCACCCAGGTTGATGGTGCTGGGTAACTTCAACGCCTGGGTCAATGATGAACTCTGCAATTTGGTCAGGACTTCCTCCAACTTATGAATATGTTGGGCCTCACACAGGTTGTTGCCTCTGCAACCCATGTTCATGGTCACTCACTTAATCTAGTTTTCCTCCTGGGAATGGAAGCCACCGACTTGGTGGTGGAACTGGTTGTTAGTCTGACCATTGCACTGTAACATTCAATTTCTGATCACCCCTATAGGCCTGACCCTGTGGAGATGGTCAGATACTGCCCTTTGAGGATGTTACTCCCATTGGTCTCTGTGGTTCTTGACCTATCGGGATATACAGATGCCCAGTGAGGGTCTGAGTTCCTAGTCCAGGCCTATAATAAGGCTGTGGGGAGCACCCTGGATTCCATTGCTCCTGTCGAGTTCGCCCCTCACTCTTCGCCCGTCGGGGTCCCCTTGGTTTGATGGGGCCTTGAAGAGTTGAGGTGTGTGGGCGAAGGCTAGAGCATTGCTGGTGGAGATCTGCCCTGGATGCCGACCACCTTAGATTGATGGAACATTATTGAGTCTATCAATCAGCAATCTCCCATACAGTAAGAAGGCAGAGTTCCTGTCCAAAGGAGATTGCTGTGTCTCAGAATCGAATAGCTCAGCTCTTCCAACCATGGACGGACTGTGCAATCCAGCCTGTCTTCAGGTCCGGAGATCATTTTCACAAGATAAATGTGATGAGTTAGCTGAATTCTTTGCCAATAAAGTGGCCGACATCGGGCTGAGATCCATTTGGCACGCTCTATGGGGTTTGCTGTGGTTGGTGTGAGGTTACTATACGGTCTTCCTGGGATCACTTTGACCGCCCGTCAATCTAAGGTGTTGTGAGGATTGTCCAAAGTACTGCGACCTACTTGCTGTAGTCTTGACCTGGGCCCTACAGCCTCATTTTGGGGTGTGTAGATGTCATCGGCCCTGTCCTGGCAAATATTGTTTCATGCCCTTTATAGTTAAATGAGTTTCGAACTCCCAAAAGAGGCAGTAGTTACACGCTCCTTAAAAATCTTCACTTGACCCAAACTGCCTGCCAACTACAGGCCAATCTCTAACCTTCTCTTTATTGGGAAGTTGATGAGAAAGTAGTTGCTCTTCAGTTGGAAAACCATCTGACCATCCATGGCATCTATGATTCCCTCCAGTCTGGTTTTTGGAAAAGGCACAGTACAGAGAACGCTCTGGTTGGGTGCTCAATGATCTTCTGATTGCTAGAGATCGGAAGTCTTGTTCAATCTTGGTCCTTCTCGATCTCTTTTCAGCCTTTGACACCGTGGACCATGGGGGGCTGCTTGAGTGCATGAGAGACATCTGTGGCCTGTCAGGTACAGTCCTCAGTTGGTTTAGATCTTTCCTCACTGGCAGAACTCAGAGAGTGGTGTCAGGGATTTATTCTCTACTTCATTCTCACTGCCATGTGGGTTCCTCAGGGCTCTGTGTTGTCCTTATGTTGTTAGCGGTATATTTGCTGCCATTGGGAGACATTGTAAGATGGTATGGGCTGCGGTTTCACTGTTATGCAGATGATACCCAGCTCTACCTGTCTTTCCCCGACCAGGATAGTGCGGTCTCTGTCTTTAATAGCAGCCTTGCAGAGCTCCAGGACTGGATGCGGGCTAGCTGGCTAAAGTGGAACCCTGATAAGACTGAGGTGTTGGTGGTGGATCCAGGTCACGGGATAGAGAGGACAGGAGCACGGCTTGACTCCGGGCTTTGGCTCGGGGCAGCCAGCTTGTGTCCTCTGTTCAGGTGCGGAATCTGGGCATTATATTTGATGAAGGGCTGACACTTCATTCGGAGGTGTCAACTGTAGTCAAATCCTTTTTTTCCATCTGAGGAATATCACCCAGATTAAGCACCTTGTTCCATCTGCAACCTTCCAGCGTTGATCCACGCCTTTGTGACCTCCGCGCGAACTACTGCAACTCCCTATACCTAGGGCTTCGGGGTTGATATCCGCCACTTGTAGCTGATGTAGAGCCCTGTGGCCAGGTTACTAGCTGGGTTTCCGGACTAGTCACATCACCCCTGTGCTGCGTGAACTACACTGGCTACCTGTTCAGTGGCAAATCACCTTCAAGGTCAGTTTACTGACCTATAAGAGCCCTGCGGACTGGGTTCTGGCTACCTGCAAGAGCTCCTGGATCCTTACTGCCCTCGACCTCTCCATTCAGCCGACGAAGATTGCTAGAGGTTCCCAGGGTTCGACTGAAAACTTCTGGTGTGAAAGCATTTATGTATGCAGCCCTGACCCTGTGGAATTCTCTACCTCACAGGATTAAGAGTGCCTGACCGTGGACAGCTTTAAGATGGCTTAAAAACACATTTATTTAGCCATGCCTCTGGGGATTGTTAAAGTTGCAGCACTGTATTTTACTGATCTTTTTAGCTATTTTAATGTGTATTGTGTTTTAATTCTGTACAGCACTTTGATACTTGTTGAATTGCGCTATATAAATACATTTTATTATTGTTATTACATTTAGTAAAAGGTTCAGTAGATAATGGTGACCTGCAATCAGCTGTCCATCTTCACAGGGGTATCCCTAGATGGATATCTGTATGGTTGAGGTGGGAACCATTAATCCAGGCAGCAACCTGTTTTGAACAGAGGTAGTAGGATTTGTCCATCTTATGGAGCTGTTCACTTTCAGAGTTCCAGGTCTGTCTCTTACTGGGTTTTGCTGTCGTTTCCCGGTGATTGTTGTTATCTTTTACAGTTCTGGTCTACGAGCTGCTGATTCTCAGGTCAGCCACATCCTCAGCGAGAACATCCATCTTCTCCATAGTGAAAGCGAACACTTCATCTTTGAGCAGTGTCAAGGGTTGAGGCCTGACTCTTTGTGTAGACAGAAGAATTTGGTGGGCGTCCACGACCAGGTGACAGGAAGCTGGCTTGTGGATGAGATGCCTGCACCATCTCCTTCACACTCTTTGAGTTCCTTCAGCTGAGTAGCCATGTCTGCGGTGTCACTCTACTCTCAGCGGCTGTCAATGTGTGGCTGTATGGATGTGGCTTTCTATGCAGTACCCATAGTTAAATGGCATGCTTCCCATGCTTCTTCTTCCCTAACTTCATCTAGTAGCTGTCAGAAGTTCAGGAGTCTGTTCTGCTTTCTTTCAACCTGAGAAATATCAGAGTCCAGTGGAATATACAGCTCCTCACAAAACTGGTCCAGTCTTAGCTGTGCAGTCTGTGCAGGGTAACTTCTCCAGCTTCCAGAATTCTTTGAATCACAGTCTCCATTCGGATCATGTAATGAGGCAACATTTCTCCTTCTTTTTGCATGCTGGCTCCCAGTTGGTAAAGTAGGTCCTCCTTTAACTCAGGTGATCCAAATATACTCTTAAGCATGGTAAGGTGGTCACTTATGCTGCCATTCAGCTGGCTGGCATGTAGGGAACAGATGATGTCTAAAACTATACCTATCAGGCTGCCTACAATTCTTCTGCATTTCTCGTCATCTGAACACTTCCACAGTTTCTCCATGTATGTTGCTTGGCTCTTTCAACTTTTATAGTTGTACTCCCCAGGAGGAGTGGAGTGGCTCCAGAGAAAGTATGCAGTCTCCTGCACTGTTCATAAGGCACGACAAACTAGGAGGTCCAGTCCTATTCCCAAACCCGGAGTCTGCTGGCTGGTATTGTCTGTGCTGTTTCTTCTTCCATAAAGAATGTTCTCACATCTTGAACAGTCTTTCCTCCACTGCCAAAAGGATTGCAACTTCTTTCAAATTCACTTTGTTCTTTAGGGCCCTAATGGGGATCCAGGTTCATATGGGTTGTTATGAACTATGGGGTAGGGTCTCCATCATTAGTAAGCTGGTCAGGCACCACTGAGGGATCAACATATTCTCAGCACTCCACCAAACACATAATGTTTGTTGATCCAAACTGTAAACTCTCCCATGAACAGTCACTTTTCCAAAACCATTTATGCTGCCTATGACACTTTGTAGATGCTCCCTAGGGTTCCTTCAAGGATCCCATGCACCAAAAATTTTTATTAGATCAAGGTTCCCACCTTCTCACCAGTCTAGCAATAAGATGTGATCCACCATGAAGCTGAAAATTTGTGGGTACCAAACTCTGTTCCTGCTCCAGGGTGAGGTGCAGAAATGTACCAAAAGTCCCAGTGGTGCCTCCAAGTTTGTAACCACCCCACTAGTGAAGTATGCTGACTAAGCCTGGAGATGATAAAGGGTAAAATCTGTTATGCCTTCAGGAGAATGGCGCCCGAGTTTGTGGTTAGAAATGGGCTTGGAAAGTGACATGGTGCCTCAACCTATGGAGATCTATATGAAGGAGTGCTACCAGGGTGTTTCCCCAAGGAAACAAATACAACCCCACCCTCTGTGACAGGGAACTCAAAAACACAATCCCTCCCACTTATCATGCTAAGCATGCAAATAAACAAGAAGACAATAATGGCAAAATACATCAGCAGTTGCACATAAATAACCAGTGGGTTTATTTTTGAATTGGAGAACAAGGTGACAAGGGAAGGAAAAGTAAAAATAAACAAAGACAGCTGTTTGCACTTACCCCACCATAAGGCATGTCTCAGAACCTCTCCCCACTAGTGCTCCACTGAATCCCACAGTCCCTTGGGAGCTCTCAATTACAATTTGAGTGTGCACACAGATGTAGAGTTGCAGGTCTGTGATGGACCTTGAGTGCGGTACCATTAAATTCATCTGTTGACTGGCAAATTTCTACAATTGGATACACAATAAAAGAGTTGCTCTTGGCTGTAAGCTGTAGCTGTGGGGCTTAATTTAAGGTCACGCAGGAATGCCCAGAAAGTATCTAGCTAGCTAGCTAGCTAAATAATAGAAATGATAAGTCCTGTGGGTAAAACCCAGTGCTCATGACCTTTGATGACAGGCTGATGCTGTTACCATGGGGCTGTCTTCCTGCTTAGGCAGATGATGGCTGAATGGTCTTCTCTGTAGGCTGGATACAGGTGTAACAGACTCGATTTACTTCATGTGGCAAAGGGTGTGGGTCGTGATGACTCTGGATAATGGAATCTTTGTTCTGTAAGCTGGTTACAGGTGTAGCAGACCCAATGCACTTCCAGTGGCTAGGGATGTGGTTGTAATGCTCCAGACAATGATTTCTCTTTTAATCCCCAAGGGGACTTGCCTTCACCCATCCCAACAGGCTGGCAGTCACTCAGGACTTCGGCTGTTTCAATATCCTGTCAGCATAAAATCCTAACAGCAACAGAAGGCAGTGGCTCACCATCTTCCTAGATACAGAGCAGCTTTCAAGCAACCCCTGCATTAATTGGGTGGCTGGAAAGCAGGCGGAGATACTGAACCAGTACTTTGCCTCGGTGTTCACTAGGGAGGAGTCCGGAAATTCCCAAATAAGGGTACAGGACACAAAAGGAGCAGCAGACCTGCTCATTGGGGCACCTACTGAAGAGCATTCTGCTGCGGATGGTAGTACAAATGAGGGACATCAGGCTGGTTTGGCTGGGGAGAGATGCTGATATCCCTATCAGTCGGGTGAGAAGCCCTCAAGTCCCTATAAAGGACAAATCTCGGGGCCTGATGCTATACATCCCAGGGTGCTGTGAGAGTTGGCTGCACCACTGCGGATCTCTTTAACATGTCACTGCAGATGGGAAGGTACCAAGTTATTGGAGGCAGGCACATGTTCTGCCCATCCATAAAGGGTATCGAGAGAAGAGCCAGGAAACTATAGGCCTGTCAGTTTGACGTCAGTGGTGGGGAAGATAATGCACAGCATACTTAAGGAAAGGATGGAGGTTTCTTGGAAGGCAAGGGTACCTGGATAACCGACAGCATGGGTTTGTGCCAGGTAGATCATGTCAAACCAACCTTGCTGAATTCTATGAGTGGGTGACATCAGCTCTCGATGGGGAGAAATCCGTGGATGTCTTGTTCCTGGACTTCAACAAGGCGTTTGATTCAGCCCTCACAATGGCCTGCTGGAAATCTGAGGAGGATTGGGGTAGGCTCACTGACAGTTAGATGGATTGGAAATTGGCTTTCTGGGCGCACTCAAAGAGTAGATCAGGGGGAGGTCTCAGCTCCTAGGAAGGTCATAAGTGGGGTCCCCAGGGATCAGTTCTGGGCCGTTCCTGTTCAATGCCCACATCTCTGATATCAGAGAAGGTATCGGGAGCAAAATGAGTCTCTTTGCAGATGACTCTAAGCTGGGGTCAGTGGTGGAAGGAGGAGGAAGACTGGCCTGCAACAGGACCTGGATACTCTGGACAGGTGGTCCTGCATCTGAAATTGAAATTCAACTCCTGCAAGCGCAAGATGCTACATCTAAGGTGGGAAACCCCAACTATGTGTATACCCTGGGGAGAAGAGTTGCAGGCCACAAAGGAAAGAGACCTGGGAGTCCTGTTGGATGTTAACATGAATGATTCAGAGTCTGTTGGCACTGGGAGCCCACCCAGCGTGCCACATGTACCCTGTTAAAAAAATGGTCCGCAATGTTTGTTTTTTTTCCCTGTGAAAAGAAAATGGTCCTTTGCGTCTCCCTGCCCCTCCTGACCATACACCACTGCGCCCTGCCTCCCAGTCCCCCTCCTCACCCCATACTACTCTGGAGTCCAGCACGATGATCTTCGGTGGCCGAACACGCTCTGCACCTTTCAAAGCTGACCATGAACTGAGGAAATGCCGAAGCTGTATAATAGAATAAATAGGGTTTTTGAACATTGATGCATATCTCAGGCATTTTTGGAATTTTGGCACCAAATTTTCAACATGGGGTTTCTGAGCGTATGTTGTACAGTTTCCACGCATGCTCATAACTTGAAATTTATAATATTTTACTCCAGATTTTCATAATTGGCATTTTCCACACCTTCTTATGAACAGTACAGCTGTCATTTTACATATCCTGGCGAACTGTGTTTTCACACATCGGTGCAGATGAAGGTCGCTGCATGAAATCAGTTTTCAGGACAGTTTCAGGAAATGATGGTGATACTGTTCATGAGAATAAGTCTTAAAATGCCTATGTTGAAAATTTGGTGACAAAATTCCATAAAATGGACTGTAAGAGTGTTGCAAAGTTGCGAGTTTTCACGCACTTTGTAACTTCGCAAATTTGCAAGATTTTCATGCCAGATTCTCAACACTGGCATTTTTTAAACCTCCTTATGAACAGTACAGCTGTCATTTTTCACTTCCTGCCCTAAATGTGTTTTCACACCTGTTGCGACAATGTGTGTGGTCACTGTGCGAATCAACGCTTTAACATACATTAACAGAATCACACTGCCACTGTTCATGAGGGAGGTCCCAAAATACGTCGTTAAAGATGTGGTTAAAAATACCAAAATAATTGGGTCACTGACGTGTGTTGCACAGGTTCTATGCATGCTCATGCAGCACGTTCATCAATTTTCATATTTTCACTCCAGATTTTCAACGTTGCCATTTTTACATCTCCTCATGAACAATACAGTTGTCATTTTCACATCCTGCTCAAAATGTGTTTTCATCTCTGTGTCAGTCAAATGGCATAGCCGCTGTGCAAAACCACCTTTCAGCTAACAAACTGATAGTACCGCTTTTCTGAGGTGGGCTCACAAAAAGCCCATGTTGAAAATTTGGAATGAAAATACCAACACACGCCTATGGTGTTAGGGTTTCCAACTGTAGCATCCCACCGGTAGAGACTGACAGGCATCAAGGGTGTGACTTGGGATCATCGGCTGTAATGCTCATGCCATTCCACCCCACCCCACCCTGCAGCCAGTGACAGGCATCGTGGTGTGCCTTGCACTGCTCGGCCACAAAGTTCACCTCATTCTCTTATACTGTACCCACCTCAGCGTATTTCCTTATGGAATGGGGTAAGTATAACGTCCAAAGACCCCAAAGCACACCACAACACTTGTCAGTGTATACAGGGTAGGGTGAGGGTGAATTGGCATGAGCGTTATAGCTGATGACCTAAAGGCACACCCCAATGCCTGTCAGTCTCTACAGGGTGGGGTGGGGTTGGCATCATTTTAATACTTCACTGCCACTCCTATTATGCATCTCTAACTCCGGCACTACCAATGCCAGCAAGACAACATTCGGCATTGACAAATGCTTGTTTTACTCTGTCAGAGGGTTAGAGGAGAAGGAAGCTGGCATGAACTGATGCAGTGGAGTAGAAGGTGGTTATGGAACAACACCTAGCCACCTGGGGTGGGATTGTGTTCTGAATACCAAATGTTAACAAAACCGCATCAATAAGTGGCTGGGTATTTAGCCAAATACCAAATGCCTGATTATTCATACTAGTCAGTTACTGAGCTTCAGTGCACATGCCACACATTTGCTCTTTACTCTGATTAAGACAGAGCTGATTAGAATTGAACAATTTAAACACTTTGTCTTGATCAAAGTTAAGGGCATTCTGTGTTTGCTAAATTGATCTTTTCACACAATAACTGTAGCATCTGCATGCGTATAAACATTAGAATTAGCACATGCATTATAGCAAAAGCAACAAAGGGCCCAGATTCTTTCTTAACATGGAGTTCTGTACAATTATGAAACATAGGTCAGATTCATCATCTCAGATAAAAATTTTAAAAGTTTTTAGTTTCTCTTTGCAAGGCATCTATAAAATCACTGTTGAGCCATACTACAGAAGCTAAATGCATAGATCAGACAAAGCATAAGCCAGGCACGTAAGAATAAGGGCCTAACATATGCAAGATTCACCCATTGCCCACCTGCACAGCTTTCTACCTAGATGCTGATCCACCCCAGATGACATGTACAGTATAGTCTCTAGCTGCCCCTGTCTGCATGTGTAGCTTTATTTGGGCACAGATGTCCTGCTCCATGTGAGTAAATGATTGTTGAAACATAGAAACTGATGTCAGATAAGGACCGCTTGGCCACCCAATCTTTCCATACTCCCTACCTACTGTTGGATACAGGAGTATGGCTGTATTCCCTTTACAAATTAGTCAATGTACCACCCAACCATCCATGCTGGTTTGGAGGGCTGGGGGCAACTGCTGAGGAGCCTGTTTGGGGCACATAAACAATTCTGGATTAGCTAGCCTGGGAGGAGAAATAATTTATGTCAGTGTATCCTTATAGTAGGCTCTGCCCCTGGAGACCTTCATATATTTTTAGAATATTTTCCCCTAGAAAAGCTTATTCATTTTATATAATATGCAAGCAATAATACCCAATAGAATTGGGTGGTACTGGGCATACTAGACCACTCAGAGGTATGTGGGGCCCAGCGCCACAGGCGGGAGGCCTTATAGCCCTGAAAGATCGGTATTGCCAATATCGCCCACCCTGGAGGGTATTATTGCACTTGAAAATGGGCTAACTGTGTCATTTGTTTAGGATTACAAAGAAAAATATCAAGTAATTCTATAAAAATGACTACAGTTCCATTTTTGTTCATTTGATGTAAAGTAGTCCATGACTGTACCTCTGGTAGTGTGCTGTATCAGCCCCACTTCCCCATTAGTGTAAGCCTTTCCTGTTTTACTTCCCCATTGCTGAATGTTTTTTTTCCCCAATATGCTGTCAATAACAGGAGAAGATCGAAAATAAAGTTGTAAATCTCTGCTGCTGGTATTGGTGGGGCACTCATTTGACATCACGGTACTTTGAATAGCACAGTTTGTGCTGGCAGTTTTAGTAGCAGGAGGCACCCAATGCAGATTTCAAAACTGCAGTGACAAGATGTGGTTTCTAAAGCCGACTGGTGAGCTAGATTTTCTTGTGTGTGACAGTGATTTAAATTAATAAGTGAGGGTGATTTTGGGGAGAACTTGTGCTTCTGGGTGGGGACTACCACACTCAGCCATTTGCTCAAGTGATGAGCACTTTCATTTTCAGGAGGCGATTGAGCGCCTGAGTAGCGTGTTACAGAGAGAATGAGTGCGGTATTAAAAAACAAATTTACGTAGGTAAGGTTGTGTGCTAAGTACTGTAGTGTAGAGCAGGGGCCACAGTCAGTATCACTACGTGGGATGTCACTTGTGTAAACCAGGTGACTGTAGTGTCAGTAAATGAGCATTTGAGGCAAAATCTCTCGCTAGGCGAGAGAAAAAAATGGCAGTGATTTTAAAAGAAAGGAGGTGCTTTAGCCAATGATAGAGACGGCTAAGCACCTTGATACTTCACTGGGTTGGCATTCCTGAGACTTTTAACTTACAGGGCTCTCATTATAAGTTAATGTACCCCATGCCAACCAATCAGATTTCTTTATTTGTAAAGCCCATTTTCTAAAAAAATTTATAAACTGTCAACCATTATGTATCGTACTAATATCATTAAGTATTGTATGTACTTTCATGCTTTTTTTGTTTGTTTTGTACAGGACTGTTGAAAGTAGGACCCTGAGTCTTAGCTTGTTTGCTCATGCATATAATTAAAATATCTGTCTGTCTATCTATCTATCTATCTATCTATCTATCTATCTATCTATCTATCTATCGATCTATCTATCTGTCTGTCTGTCTCACTCTCTCTCTCCATCTCTCGTTCTCATTGCACTTTGCCTTTACGTAACAGTGCTAAAGAATCTACATGGTCTGTAACTACTTCATTACTTTACAGAAGCAGCATGGATTACTGGTGGTAGCATAGAGCTCTGAACCTGGAGACCAACATGAAGAATCCCACCAACAAACCACTTGCCACTGTGTGACCTGGAGCAACTCTCTTAACCTCCCTTTTGCCTAACCTCCTATCTCTCTCCCTCTCTCTCTGCCTTCCTCCCTCAGTCTCATGTCCTCTGTGAGTGTGTGTGTGCGTGTGTGTGTGTGTCCCTATGGCTGTTGCCACTCATCCTGGCTTGTAAAACACTTCACAATACAGTGGAAACAGTAAGTATGAAAGGCACTACATGAAACCACATTGCTTCCTTAATAAATGTTGTATAAGTGAAGTTGAAACTAGAAACTGTACTATACAAGATGGGATATTATATAAACCAATCACGGTTTGACTTTTGTTCCTTTAACTATACTGTAGTTGTAACTTAACTGGATATAACCGCTTGTTCTGCAAACTGCTGCATCCAGGGACTCTAACGAAAAGGAGATATTGCATCTCATGGGGTATCCCATTGGAAACAAATACTAATATAAAGTAATAAATCAACAGGGCCAGATGTAGCAGCTGCAAGCATCTGCATCTATGTCTGCCTAACTATACAGAACTCAGGATCAATATTTCAAAGGATCCATAGTTTTGTGACCGTTTTCCCTAATGTGCAGCAGCTCATGTCAAAAATTGTCGTATGTGTCACCACAAATCTTGGATGGTGTTAGACCAACTATTAGGTGGTCTAAGCAGCATCCAAACTGCAGACACGCTTCACGTGAGTACACGTCAGCAGCTGCTTTAAAAATCCAGCCCATGATATCTAAAATGCACATTCATAGAGTGCCATAGTAATGCAATGCCCAGCTTTTGAGGTTCATTTCTTATCACCTGATGCCATACCCACCTGTATCAGAATTGTGGCTGCTGACTGTTTGTCTGCATGAGCACTCTTCCTGATGTTTCCACAAATTCTTTCAGAAGTGGTGGAATAATATTCAGTCCACAGTGATCTCATAAAATATCCCTGGACCGGTCTATTCTAAAGACAAGAATGAAAGAAGAGAAAGAGAACACCAACTGAGCTTTGAAATAGGGTTTACTTTTGTCCAAGGAAAATTCGAAAATTATGCTAGTTCACTTAGTAAACCATAGAGTGACAGCAAGTTCACCCTAGTTTTGCCTGTAACTGTAAGAATGTATCTTCTGTAATACCCATCCTCTGTTATCCCAAGAGGCAGTATAACCTAATGGGTGAATCACAGAGTTGAGAACCTGGATACCCGATTTGAATGAATCTCCCTAGCATCATAATGTGAAATGTTAAACAATGGCTTCAGCTTCTTGTATGCCCTCCTCTCTTCCTCTGTTCCTCCCTCTCTCTCTCTCTCCCTCTGTCCCTCCTCCCTCCCTCCTTCATTCCCTCTCCTTCCCTCACTCCCTCATAAAACTGCCTTAGCCTTAACTTCTCTGTGTTCATCTAAGGACTGTTGAGGACTGTAAACACTTGGCTTTATCATGTATGAAGGGAGCTACACACTACTATCTTCCTTTATATCTTCCCTTCATCCATACCCCAAAATAAACTAAAGTTTTTCTTCTGTTATGCCACACTAATGGGGCCAACCTGACTTCCCTTGCCCTCCAGCTGGTGGAAGAGCAAATTACTTCTTTATGGTCTATTCCAATGAAGCTCCTTAGTCCTCGCCCCTTCCCCTTGCCAAGTGTTTCTCCTCTGTGATCTCTATGTCAGCCCAGTTCCCTTACTGTTCCCAGGGGTAAACCCAAGTCTGCTTATGCACCTAGAACCCTGCTACTGTGCTGCAGAGCTGGCCCCATGGTGATGCAGTACAAGAAGAATAGCCTGCAAATCTTCTCCTGCACTAACTCCTTTGATCATTGAATGTACAGATACACTGACTTTGTATACTTTGTATTTACTGTCTGTAATCCACTCCCAGGATGCACCTGGAAATAAGATATCATAGCTAAGTGGGCATTTCCTGGTCAAAAATTACAAATAAATAAATGTACTTTCTATGTTTACCACCTATGCAACAAAGATAAATTAAATGGAACTGAATACTCCGATATGGAGATAGTAACATTTGAGCTTGAGAGCTCAGAAAGTTTTGCTGGTTATGAAGCATCATACCCCAGAAAATATTTTTGGACTTCTTGTTACACTTAATTTTTGTCACCTCCCTCCAGTAGACTCTCTTTGCATTGCACTAGCCACAGGGGTAGCATGTTCCCTGACCAGTCGTTTGGCCCAGGCGTGCCAGTTGCATGCAGTCTCCCCAAGCACCCATCTCCCCTCTTGCTTTCTGAAGGTCTGCCTCCTCCAGTACCATTATTTCCTGCGGTTGATAGGGCAAGGTGTTAATGAAATGCTGCTGACTGGTCAACAGAAGGTGCTACAGTACAAATTGACCACTGAATCTTTCACAGAGACTGTACATCTCCTCTCCAATGCTTCCTGCCCACCACCAGTGCAGACTCCAGAGGCCTGTACCTCCCAGATTGTAAAATACCACTGCCATGTCTTTGGGCATGCCAACCATTATTTCCAGGAACTGTACCCATTGGGATCGTGATATGTTCTGGCTCTGACCATTCCTGCCCAGTGAATGCAGGTATTTTAGGACTGTATGTTAATGTTTAGGTGTTGCAGTAAACTTTTAAACTACTTCTTACATAACAAAAGATGACACAAGACTTTGACCTGACTATTGTCCTCCACCCCCGGACACATCTGGAAACAAGCTGTTGACAGCTCAGCATGTCTTTCCTGGAAAAGTTGGTATACATACATAAATAAATACACTAAAACCTCTTGCCCACCACCATAAAAGCTATTTGTCCCACGCACAAGTGAACTGTGCATAGCAGGGTCAAGATGTATAAAAAACATAAATATTGTAGCTCTATTCCCAGGAGGCAAAGAAAATAGCCAGTTACCGATGAGATCATAAACATGTCTTTATTGCATTGCTTCTGTAAAGAAGCCACTTTGCTGATAGTCCCTAATTATGCCAAAGTGAAAACTAGAAAACCATTTTGGGATTCTGATACAGAATTTAAACATTTGAGTCCTCCTCAATATTACCCAGGAAAAGGCTGGGTCCACATTGCCTGCCTGCATGCACTCTTAGAAACAGCACCCAGAAACAAAGTACATAACGATTATGTATTGCTGACATTCTAATCAGTTGTAGCACAAACAGGATGACATTCCTGGAGGGCCCAAGATAAAAAATCCCTTTTATTGCTGCCCCAACACATTTACCCTATACATTTTAATAGTTTCCCAAAATTCACACAGAGGCTCCTAGTTTTAAAGGCGTAAATCCAGGAATCCTGAGAAATTTCACTTGGCAAAATTTTCGCTGGAAATTAAATCAGGTTATTAAATGCTGCTTATTAAACAAAATCATAAAAGGTAAAATCAACACAATGATATGAAACTAGGAGGCAAAACTAGTGGTTCTTCAGGCAAATGTGGAGGACAGGCAAGTTATAATAAAGGATCAGTACGTGAGGTTGGTGACTAATGTTCTCTAAGTCTGTGGTTTTACAAGCAACTTCATAACAGTCCATGAAATTCCACAGCAGTCAACAAAACTAAAGCACTGGCCAGGAGTACTCAAAGTACCAACCATACTGACAGGTGTCAGACTGTCCTATGCAGAAATAGGACCTCACGGAAATGGTAGAAGTTGCTTGTAAAGCAATTTGGAATACAGTGCAAGAACAGTATTACATAAACATAAATTCTGTACTATTTTTCAGTCCAGCCACTACCAGTAGTTAATCAAGGTACCAGTGGTACTGAGATGTGCAAAGGACCATGTTACTATACAGACTGTACCATAGCTAGGCCACTTACATGTACATGAACAGATAATGTTGCTCTTCTTAAAATCACACCTTCAGCTTCAAAAGAAAGGTGAAATCTGACAATGGTACAAGCAGCTCTCCATTACAGCCAACATCTGGAAACCCAGGGTCAGAGTTACATGAAAAATGACTCCCCTTTGCTGATTATTTCTTTTCACCACAAGCTGAATTCCATACGGATAGGTAGGACCAGTTTTAGCTGCCTGAAAACAAATCCATTTGAATCCCTCTTTCTACTGTTGTTCTGAGTGATTGAAAGAGGTGGAGTAATTTAATGTGTTCTGTAGGATGCATAGATGGTATGAGAAGGCAGATGCTTTCCAGTCTAGAAACATAGAATTTGATGGCATATAAGGACCACTTGGGCCACCTAGTCTGCCCATTTACCTACCTAATAGATAAGCTGCAGATCCTAGTTAACCAACAGCCTACTTCCTCCTACCCCAACTAGAATTGCCTTATATCTGTCCCATGCATTCTGGAATTCCCCACTGTTTTTGACTCCACAGCCTTCTCAGGAAGGCAGTCCCCATCATCCACAACCCTCTCCATGAAAAAATACTTCCTCACATTACCTCTGAGCCGTCCCCCATCTTAAAATTGTGCCCCTTGTTCTTGCACATCTCTTTTTCTGAAGATTCTACCCTCTTGGACTTTGTTGATTCCCTTGAGATACTTGAAAGTTTCTATCATGTCCCCCTCCTCCTTTCCTTGAAGGTATACATATTAAGCTCCTTTAGTCTCTCTTCGTATGTCTTCTGGTGCAGACCCTACACCATTTGGTTGCCCTCCTCTGGACAGCCTCCACCCTGTCTATGTGTCTTTTGAAGATGGGGTCTCTAGAACTGCATGCTGTACTCCAGATGGGTATCACCAACTGTCTGTTGAGGGATAACAACTTCCTGTTTTCTACTGGTGACGCCTCTCTCTATGCATCCCAGTATTCCCCAGCCCTCCTTACTGCCATCTCACACTGCTTGCCCACCTTTAGAGCTGTGTTGTTTCTGTAAACATAAATACAATTAAAAGCCTCAAAACCCATTAAAAAGCATCATGGTTAATAAGTAAACTGGTTATGAGTTGGAGGGTCAACTGACTAGAAAAGGATTCAGCCCTTGCAACATTCTGTTTGACATGACACTACTAGGACCTCACCACAGCCAGAACACACACACTGAAAGTAGTAATAATCTTTAAAATATGCACAAAATGTACGCATGATAATAGGAAAGAGCTATTGCTTGTAGCTTAAAAGAGACCATAGAAACTTAGAAATGCATAATATTGGACCTGCATCCAGGGTGGAGCAGAGCCTAACTATAGTAGAACAGTAGCTGGCACCTACTGAATCCTTGTGGCCCTCAGTACTGGAGAAAATATAGAAACAAAGAAGGAAATGTGGTAAGAGAAGCACTTTGTGTTTACTGGCTTGAGTTTTAATTGCTGGACTATGTTGTATTATGCTACTTTTGAGTTATTTGCACATCTGGCACTGAATCTACACTGAATAAAGTCCAGCACTTGAGAGAAAAGTAAACTGCTCTGTTTCTATCATTTACTCTGGGACTGTGGGACACAGGGTTCAGTTGAGGACAGCACCTAAACGCAGTTCACTGGTTTTAGTAAAGTGCCAATATTGCACAAATTAAAATAATACATTTGAAGAGCTACACTGAACTATCTATAACACTGCTTGTGCAGTGCTATACACTACCCTGTGGGCTTGATCCATAACCCACTTGGTTGATAAAAAATGGTAAGGAAGATTTGGTTCCTAGATTACTGAACTAGTAAAATAGTCTTTGTAGAAGTGGGTTGTTCCTGATGCCTTGAAAAAAGCACTGGCGCAGCCTCTCGAAAAAGCCTAATCATACCTGAAGATCTGAGGAATGGTAGGCCTGTATCCAATATTGCCTTTGTGTGTGTAAGCTTCCTGTAAAAGAGTGGCTTATATTTCTATTTTAGGCATCCCCGAGCTAGGGAATGTGTTAGTGGTCTGGGAGAAATTGCAGCTGGATGCCTCAAGGTGGCAGCAGAGACTGGGTTTTAGCAGTATAAAATGGTCAGACAGGAAATATTGGGGCCTTTCCAGCCTGGGCATTAGGCCTGGGGCTGGGGAGGGTGCTGGAAGCATAGTGCTAGGAGCAGATTAGGTGGGTAAGTGAGGAGCTCAGCGGTCTAGAAGGGCCAGTAGGGAACTCCACCCAAAGGAGTACAGTCAGGACAGCCCATGTGCTGGGGTCCACGAGGAGTTGGGGGAGGTGGAGCCCATGGGGAATATGTAACCAGGTCCTGTGTCATTGTGGGCAGGGACAAAAGGTGGCTTTGTAGGCCAGGAAAGTGTAGGAGCCCTTACAGACCCTTAGCAGGTATACCCCAGGTCACCAGGGCTGGGAGAGCAGTGGCAGGGACCTCCAAGGAGGAGGAACTGGTGGCAGTGACTTCCGCACACCTGGTGTGGCAGGGTGGCCTAGTGGGGTAAAAGGAAGCCGTGGGGCCTTTTACCCAATATATGGGCCTGCTTGGAAGGGCAGGTCCTGGGGCAAAATAAAAGCCAGGACAGTTTGGGAGGAAATAGTGGTTATGTGCATTATTTAAACTGAGAGGAAAAGTAAATTAATTCAGATTCTTCTTTTCCCTTTATCTTCAGTTTGATTAATTTTCCATGAGTTACATTCCAGTTGCAGTATCCATCCAGCCTGGGTGGGACTGTAAGGGCTCCTGAAACAGCGAGGTGCAGCACAGAGGTCCTGGTCCAGTGGGCAGCTTGGGAGGAGAAAATCCAAGACCGAGGAGAAGGTAAAGTACTGAGTGCTGAAGACGCCTGAGAGATAGGAATACTGCTTTCCCTGCCTTAATTTGGGAGTGCAATTGTCTCAATGCTAGCACTTGAGGTGCCCCTTTCTTTGCTCTGGAACACCTGCAACAGAAAATGTATGCCCCTAAATGGGGGCATAGAGAGAGGTTACATGTGAAATACTGGAAAGGGTTTTAGCACATCAACTAATTATTAGACTGTTGAAACAAGATCTTTGTGATCCATTCTAGTCCACCTTTCTGCCTGGACATGGTACTGAGACCGCTGTTGTGTAGGTCCAAACTGACCTCCTCACAGAAATGGACAATGCTAATATTTCTATTCTTATTCAGTTAGACCTTTTAGTATCATTTGATACTGTGGATCAACCACTTGGGGTCCTTGTTGGGTAAGGTGGGGATGGTCCTGTATTGACTCTGGTCTGTCCTGTCCAACAGAATGCATTCTATGTGCCTGGGGTATTTTAATGTAATTCAAGAGTGTGGGCTGTGCGGCACCTAAGGGATTGATGCTGTCTCCCATGCTTTTCAGTATTAATACAGTATGCTGCCACTAGGGAGAGTTCCTGGAAGTACAAGGTGGAATATCACAGCTAAGCTGGTGATACACAGTTGTATTTGTTGATAATGTTAGACTCTGCCAGTGTAGTGGAATGCCTGTCCAGCTGCCTTGCCAAAAGTTAGGAAATGGTTCACAAATGTCTGACCCCATCTGAACCCAGAGAAATCTGAAAGGATTGTAGGGTGCTGGAAATAGGAGGAGGGTTTGTGTCAGTCTACTGTGCACCCTCAACAGAAGATTCTGTTAAACAGATCAGAAGCGTTACACAGACTGGGTGTTATAACTGACCAAGGAAAACCAGGTGTCAGCCATGGTCAGGGTGGCATTTTATCACCTCACGAAATATAAGGAAAATAAAAATCTTCCTAACAGGTCCCACAGTAACACAGAAGCATAGAAGTTAATGGCAGATAAGGACCGCCAAGACCCATCCAGTCTGCCCATTTTTCTACCTTATGAATGTGCCATGAAACATTGTCTCTGTCAATCGCCTATCTATTCTTACTCATCTGTATTGCTCCATTATGCCTATCCCATGCCTGTTTGAAGCTCTGCACTGTATTCATATTCAGTACTTCCTGAGGTGAGCCGTTCCATGTATACACCACCCTTTCTGTGAAAAAGAACTTCCTCACATTACCCTTAATCGACTTCCTCCTAATCTCTTGCTGTGTCCTCTTGTCCTGCTATTTTTCTTATATTGAAACATTTTAGACTCTTTCACCTTGTTAATGCCCTTAAGATGTTTGAATGTTTCGATCATATCATCTCTCACCCTCCTTTGCTCTAGGGTATACATATTGAGCTTGGTTAATCTGTCCTCAGATGTTTTCTGATGCAGTCCCTGCACCATTTAGGTTGCCCTTCTGGACTGCCTCCATTTTGTTAATGTCCTTGTGCAGATGTGGCCTCCAGTACTGCACACAGTACTCTAGATGGGTCTTAACCAGTGTCTTGTAAAGAGGATTATTACCTCCCTCTTACAGCTTCGATACCCCTACTAATACACCCCAACATCCCTCTAGCCTTACCTACTGCTTTAGTGATCTGCTTGGATGATTTCAGGTCATCTGTGATGATGATACCCAAGTCTCCTTCTTCCCTTGTGATTCCAGTAACTCTCCTCCCAACCTATAGGTGGCTTCAGGGTTTCTCTTCCCTATGTGCATGATCTTGCACTTCTTTGCGTTAAACCCCATTTGCCCTCTTCTGACCATTTGCCAGTTTATGCAGATCTCTTCTCATTCTGCTCACCTCATCTGGATCTTCTACTCTGTTGCAGATCTTCGTGTCATCTGCAAACAGACAAACCTTACCCTCAGTCCATCTGCAATGTCACTGATGAAAATATTGAGAGGACTGGCCCCAGAGATCCCTGAGGTGCCCACTTGTGACTTGCATCTCTTCTAGCTGTATAATGTTACCACCACTCTCATTTTCTGCCAGCCAACCAGTTTGCCACCCAGTTGACCAACTTCTGACCCAGCCAGAGCCTACCCAGTTTATTAATCGATCTTCTATGTGGAACAGTATCAAAGCTTTGTTGAAGTCAAGGTAGAGCAACATCAACTGCTCCCCTTGGTCCACCATTCTGGTTACCCAGTCAAAGAAATCTATGAGATTAGTTTGTGGGACCTTCCTTGTAAACCCATGCTGTCTTGGATGCTATGCTCCTATGGATTCCAGGTGTTGTACTGTCCTTTCTTTAGAAGTGCCTCCATAATCTTGCCACTACTGAGGTAAGACTGACTGGTCTGTAGTTCCTGCCTCCTCCCTTCTACCAGTGTTGTGGGCGGGATCACATGAGCCCTTCTCCAGTCTTCTGAGACCTCTCCTGTGCTCATAGACTCACTAAACAATTTTGATATTGGCTCTGCTAGTTCTACCCTTAGTTCCGTTTGCCCCTGGAATGTATGCCATCGGGTCTTATTGCCTTGCCCATCCTGAGCTTAGTGAGCTCTTGTAGGACCCTTTCTTATGTGAGAGGACTAGTGCACCTCCATCCCCCTTTGTCCATGGGGCTGAGCTGTGGGCCATGACCTACATTCTCTTCAGTAAATACTGAGCAGAAGCCAGCCTGGTGGTGGTGAGGGTTGAGTCGCTGGACACCACACCTCGTGCCACACTGGTGACCTGGGTTTGGGAATGGACTCAGGCTGCCAGGGACTGGCAGGGAGAAGTAGGATTAGTGTTCCGACTGCTCTCCTACCTCTGGGGTGGGTTCAGGGCATGTGTCACGCTGCAGCAGCACCTAGCGGTGGCTAGGCACACCGTCAGTGGTGAGCATACAAAGGGGAGGAGTACGGCAGACACCTGCAGATAGATGCATCAGGTGTCATTGCATGTCCGTCTCCACTGGGAAGTAAAGGCAGAAAATCAGTGGCGACCGCAGTGGCTTATGGCGAGCCCTGTGCCCCGGACACGAGAGGTGTGTCCACCTGTTTCCCAGTCACAGCCCCACCCCATGGGGGGTGTCCTGTTATTTTCATCAGGGGCCTGTGTGAGTCAGGTCTAGCAGCATATGCCAGACCTGGACCTGGTCCAGGGCATAGGTGCCGTGGCCTGAGGTTGTTGTGGCTCCGCTCTGCACTGAAGGTGAGTAAAGTGTTACATGATAAAAAAGTAAATACTGAGCAGAAGTACTGTATCTATTTAGGATAGATGCTTTTCTTGGCCCTCCTCCACACACGCCCCTTATCCCCTTTGATCTTAGCAATACCCGCTCTGGACTTTCTCCTTTCATTAATGTATCTATAGAAAGTCTTGTCCCTTCTTTTACTGTTTGTGCTAGTGTTTTCTCGGTTTGAGCCTTTGCCTGCCTTACTGTCTTCCTTGCTTTCCTTAGGGACGTTTGGTATGCCTCCCTATCTTCATCCTGCTGCATTCCTTTATATTTCCTGAAGGCCAGCCTTTTGGCTCTGACCTTTTCAGCTACTGTTTTGAGAATCAAAGTGGTATCCTCCTTCTTTTGCTCTTGCTTTTTCTCTTACACAATGGGATGTTGCTTCAAGTATTGCATACTTAATGCTTGCACCCCTCACCTGTATTTCTTCTTGCCATGGCTAGCTAAACTCTGTTGGCCATCTTATCAAAGTCAGCTCCTCTGAAGTCCCATATTTTTGTCTTGGAATGGGTTGATTTAGTTCTAGTGGCCAAATTGAACCATACCATGTGATGGTCACTAGCCATACAGGAAATCTCCATAGTCAATTAAGGAAAGAAAGGTAGGTTGGACTAAACGCAGTTTGGCATCACAAGTGAGGAACTGTCTAATTCTATAGAATAGACCCAACCTCTGCCTTAACTTCTTTACCAGGTCTTCAACATGCTCAGAAAATGAGAGGTTCTGGTCTAACCACATTTCTAAGTATTTAAATTTTGGGATGAATTCTGTTTTCTCTCCCAGAATTGTGGAGATCTGTGGCAGTGCTCCAGAGCTGGCAGGGTTTGTCACACGGCTATAGGGTGAGAACAGCATTACCTTTGTCTTTTTTGCATTTAAAAGAATTTTTTTGTGGAGGAGCTGGGTCTGAAGCAGGTCAAATTCTTCTTGTAGGTCTGCACAGGCAGCTTCAGCAGTCGGTCGACTTATGTATAGCACTGTGTCGTCTGCAAACAGGTGTATTTTTGCCTTGTTAATGCCCACATCAGTGTTGTTGACACAGATAGCGAAGAGCAGTGGACCAAGTATGGATCCCTATGGCACTCCCCTTCGAAGTGGTTTGAGGGGGGATAACTCCCCCTCAGCCTTAATTTGTTGCTGACACCTTACCAGGTGCTCCGAAAACCAGTGCAGGGATGCTGAGTCAAGACCAATGTTCTTCAGGGTGGAGATTAGCAAGCCATGATCCACGGTATCGAAAGCCTTACTAAGGTCAAGAAATACTGCACAGGCAAAGTCTCTGTTGTCTAAGACATTATACCAGTCGTTTGTTACTTTTGCAAGGGCCAAAATAGTGCTATGTTTAGTTCTAAAGCCCGATTGCATCGTGTTTAATAAACTTTTAGCTTCCAGATAGGCCCTAAGTTGATTACTGACAACCTTTTCCAAGAGCTTCGACAGAATTGGAAGTAAGGAAATTGGTCTATAGCTGTTGAGGTCGCAAGTATCCCCCAATTTAAACAACGGGATAGCATAGGCAGTTTTCCATGTTATAGGAAGGGACCCTTGGGACAGTGATAAATTAAATAGGTGGGTGATAGGAACAGCAAGGATGTGATAAGCGATTTTAATAAAAGTAGGGATCCAGTGAATCAGCTCCAGCACTCTTCTTAACATCCAACTGAAGTATAAGATCTTCAACCTCTTTCAAGAATACGTGGAAATGAGAAGCCAGGTACCGGGGCAAAGAGTCTATGCAAGGGACACTTAATTGAGAGCAGACCAGAGCTGCAGGGGAATTGTCAAAGGCTAGACCAGCTGTGGCAAAATGATTGTTGAATGCTTCTAAGATCCCCTGTTTATCACATATAGTTTTCCCCTCAGATATGAATTTTGGTGGTAAGGAGTTATTTGGAGTGTGATTGGACATTTCCTTGATTGTCCTCCAGAATTTAGCAGAGCACTTTGCAGCCGAGTCCAGCTCCCTAAGATAGAATGAAGCCTTGGCATCTCTGACCATTTTTGTGCATGCATTGCATGCCTTCCTGAAGAGACACCAGTCTGAGTCCAACTTCGTCTGTTGCGCCTTTTTCCATAGCTTATCCCTACCTAGCAAGGTGGCTTTCATCTCGGGAGTGAACAGTGACAAGTTTTGTTTTTACTCAGATTTTTACCATTCAGGCATGTACATCAAGGGCCCCTACCAGTAGTTTATTAAAGATATCTTATGCCTTGTTGATCATGGTGGCTAGGTAGAATTTTGCCAGTGTGGCAGTGTCTCAGTTCATATTATAGGCGGCCACATCAGGTTGTGGCGGTCCTTTAGTGATGAATTTAGCTGACAGTCCTGTGTGATGTAGAGACCTGACTGCAGTAATGAAGCAATGGTCACTGATGTCGGTAAAGAAAGTACCAGTGTGCGTGAAAAGATGTGGCTTATCAACTAATATGACATCTAATAGTGTACTGTTACTAACATTCTTCTTATTGGGACGTATATGTTCTTGAATTAGCTGTACTAACTCACAAGCATCACAGAAGGTGTTTAGGGGTGAAGCAGTTTTGGAGAGCCAGTCGAAATTACAGTCCCCAAGTATAATTGATTCAAGATTCTCTTTCTGGATGACAGAACCAAGTTTTGATAGGAGTAGGTGTTCTACTGATGGGGGTCTATAACAACCAATGACTTGATGGCCAAAGAAGTAGATAATTCAATCTTGAGTGTCAGTCTTTCAAATTCATTTTAACAGAGGTCGAGTCCATGCAGGATGTTGTGAACCTTTCCTTAACGTATATTGCCACTCACCTCCCCTAGTAGGTCTATCAGTTCTGAATAGCTAGTAGAAAGGGATGCTAATCTCTATCTCTGAGTGGCTGGCCTAAGCCAGGATTCAGATATTACCAGGACATCTGGTTGAGTATGGTTGATCCATGCCTGTATCATAGTAAACTTTTTAGGAGGCTACAAACACTGACATGCCAGAAACTCATTCCTTCAAGGGTGATCGTGTCCGAGGAGAAGAGAGGGAGAGATGGGCCCAGGGTTTAACTCCATGTTACCTGAGCATATCTGTGATAGAAGTAACAGCTTTGTTGAGGCATCAAAAGTTAGTTTGAGTAGCCTGGCCCTGCTACACCTATGATTCTTGACAGGTTGGATATGCCTATTGCCACCCCTAAGAGTGTACCGCGCTAATGCTAGGAGAAACAATACCCTGACTGAGATGTGCGGGGGGTGGCTAACACAAAAGGGAATATTGGGACTTGCTTGAGAAGGCGGCTCAATATAGGTACCAACACAAAGGGTACCCTGGTTATACTCTGACAATAGTACCTATCTCTAAGGCACATAAATAACTAGAGGGCAAGTCAATGTTCGGAGAACAAAACTTTAAGGGGTCAGTCTCTGCTTGCACAGGCTTCTGAGGGTAAAATGCCACCTGAGCACAGCAGAGGATAATCAGTGAAAATAGTAGTGAAGGGCCCCCCATAAAGGTGCTATCTGGGCCCCCCATACTCAAGACATAGTAGGGAGCAATGTTAGCTACAGTTTGGGGGCAAGGGAACTGCAAACGATAGTATCATAAGGTGCCTAAGTCAGCGACCGGCTGCTATGGGGGAGTTCCTAAATGCCAACCAAAAGAATTGGATAGGCCGACGATGGCCTTCGTGGGCATGCTTTTAGAAGGGGGTGGGATAATGGCGTATTTAATAATTGAGGGGCAGGGATGGGTGGTGGGCATGAAATTAGTGTTTTTGCTGTACCTTGAGCGAGGAGAGTCCAGGTTGAGGACCCGGGTGGCGGCTAGAAGCGCCACCACCCGTGTCCAAGGAGCCTGCACCTTAGGGCAGAGCCTCCTAGTCCGTGGTCCTTAGCTGGGGAGATAGGAAAAGGAGAGGTTAAATGCTGGTCATGGACAAAGGACTGTCTGCACCAGCAGGGGAGCCAAACCAGCTGGACAAAGGGATGTGTATTCCTTGGCGCCCAACGCCTGGCGCCACAGATTTTCAGAAAGGAGCTGATCACTTAGTTTATTTGTCCTAACACACTAAACAGAAATATATATTACTTTAAACAGCCAGGCAACAAGTAAATACAGCTTTTTTGTGCAAGGTTCAGTAAAAAAGAAAAGATTTTGCTGCCATTCAAAAGAAATTCAGAAGCAGTTTGCAGAAGCCAATTGGAGGCCAACGCCAAAGAGCGCTCATGTTCCAATTGGTTAGCAGCTTTTGCCATACCTTGAGAGAGGAGAGTCTGGGCTTGAGGTCTTGGACGGCAGCTGTGGAAACACTGACCGCCTGGTGTCCAAGCAGCATGTACCTGTAGGGCAGGGAGCCCCTGGAGAGTGTGTTCTCAGCTTGAGTGAGGAGGGTCCAGGCTTGAGGTCTCAGTCAGCGGCTGTGGAAGCACCGACCACCTGGTGTCCATGAAGCCTACAACTGTAGGGCAGAGAGCCCCTGAAGAGCATGTCCTCAGCATCCACACTTGCCCTCTGCATTATCAGCGTGCCTCAGACACCTGGACCCAAGAACCTGGTCACCAGTCCCCAAGAATCAAACCCCCCAATTTTTTTTTTTTAAACAGTAACTACAGTGACTTAACTCTAACTCAAACTAGGCTTACACTTACAGATGGAACTATTACATTAACTTGAAGTAAAAGATCAGCTTTTTACCAAAAGGATAGGGTGTTTCTCTCATCTTCTCTTAGTCCTTTGAGATATACCAACTTGCTCAGAATCTCTCCTTTCAGTCTTATTTCAATTGAATAGACTGATCTCCAGTCAGATTCTCTCCCCTTTTTGTATTGCTTGCACACTTGTGCAAGAAACACATTACTTTCAGCAGTTAGGGAGAATGCCTAAATGCATCAGGAAATTCGGGCCACGTCACTATGCAATCAGCTGTTTTGGTGCATTACAAGCTACCAAAACAGCTGATTGATGTTCCCACGGTGACAGCTTCTCTGTCAGCCTCTCACAGTCCCCAGGAAGCTGACAGAAAGCCGCCACCTGCCATTCAGTATGCCTTCCTGGTGAAACATTTCAATAAAAAAAAAAAACGATGGGGTGCGCAATCCCTCTGTCAGCATGCCCCCTTCCAGTTCAATTTGCCGACGGGGGAACCCACTCCCTGTTGGAATAATGTCCCCTCCCAAATTTGTTGTGTGCCTCTGGGGGTGCCTAATCCTCCTTGGCTCTTAAGCACCCCCACACTTATATGTGCTGACAGGGGTGCCCAATCCCCCTGTTGTCATGCCCCATTCCTGGTAATTTTGCCGACGGGGAGCGCACTCCCTGTCAGCATAATACTCCTCCCCCCAATTTCTGGTGTGCAGAGGAGGTGCCCAATCCCCCTCGGCTCTTGTCCCCCCCAGCACTCAGTATGTGCTGACAGGGGTGCCATCGGCTACAGTCCCCCTCAAATACTCAGCTGACATACTGGGAGCCCACCCTGCAAAAAAGAAAACCTTCCCTCGAGTTTTTTTTTGTAAACAAACCTGTAAACTAGAAAACGGTCCCTCGTTGATTCCGGCGGTCCCTCTCCCAACCCACACCTACCCTCTGCGTACCCCACCTCCCCACATACCCCCATACCCTTTACTTATCTCCAGATCCCAGCGCAATGATCTTCGGTGAACCGGGAACACGTCTACACTCTTCAAAGCTGAACGAAACTGAAGAAATGCCAGTAAGCTGTATAATGGCATAAATTTTTTTTCAACTTTGGTGCATATCTCAGCCATTTTTGGGAATCTTTTCACCAAATTTTCAACATGGGGTTCTTGGGACCCCACCTCATGAACTCGGTCACTGTCATTTTGTTATTCAGTCCTGAAAGGTGATTTTGCAATCACTGCATGGAACCACCTTCTGGGAATGCGAATGTAATGACAGTGTCACAATTCATGAGGCAGGCCCCCAAAACCCTATACTAAAATTTGGTGAATAAATTCCTAGAAATGACTGTTTTACGAGCGTGCATTGTGCAGTTCCTATGCACACTTGTAATTTCGAGCAGTCTTAATATTTTTACTCCAGATTTTCAACATTGCCATTTTACCACACCTTCTTATGAACAGTATAGCTGTCATTTTTCACATCTCACCTGAAATGTGTTTTCGCACATGTAGCGCACAATGGTGCGGTCGGTGTGCAAAATCAATGTTCAGGACAGATTAAGAATATCACAGTGACACTGTTCATGAGCAGAGGTCTTAAACTTGCTATGTTGAAAATTTGGTGACAAAAGTCCATAAAATGACTGTGTTACTTAGCATGCATTGTGCAGTCTTCACGCACTCTCATAAGTTCACAAATTCATAATCTCTTCAGTCCAGATTTTCAGCACTGGCATTTTTCCACACCTCCTTATGAACAGTACAGCTGTCATTTTGCACACCCTGGCTGAAATATGTTTTTGCACTTCCGGCACAAAATAGCATGGTCACTGTGGGAAATCAGTGTTCAGGATAGATTAAGAAAATCACTGTGACAGTGTTCACGAGAGGAGGTCTCAAAATGCCTATGTTGAAAATCTGCTGTAAAAAATCCCAAAACTAATTACATTACGGGTGTGCATTGCGCAGTTTCTAAGCACACTCATGACTTCACCAGTTTTTTTATATTTTCACTCCAGATTTTCAACATTGCCATTTTTTACACCTCCTCATGAACAGTACAGTTGTCATTTTTCACATCCTGTTAGAAATGTGTTTTCACACCTGTGGTGCCAAATGGTGCAGTCTCTGTGCAAAATCACCTTTCAGCTATTGAACTGATAGTATCACTGATTGTGCAGTGGGATCACAAAAAGCTCATGTTGAAAACCTGGAGTAAAAATATCAAGAAACGCCCAGGGTGTTAGGGTTTTTGACCATAATGCCCTACCCTGTAGGGACTGACAGGGGTCAGGGGTGTGATTTGTTATTGTTGACAGTAATGCTCATGCCATTCCACCCCTACCCTGCAGCCAGTGGCAAGCATCGAGGTGTGCCTAGGACCCTTTGGCCCCAGAGTTCATCCCATTCTCCTATACTGCACCCATTTCAGTGTATTTCTTTATGGAATGAGGTGAGTGTAAAGCCCAAACACTTCAAGCACACCAACACTCAGGTGTCTGCAGGGTAGGGTGAGGTGAAATGTTGTGACTGTTATGGGCAATGACCCAAAGGCACACCCCAATGCCTGTCCGTCGCTGCAGGGTGGGGTGGAGTTGGTATCAGTTCAATACTTCACTGCCATTCCTATACTGCATCTGTCTAACTCCTCCACTTCTACAGCTAATGACAGCAAGCAACACTTGGCATTGACAAATGCTTGTTAGGTTCTGTGTCCTCGATAGACCCATTTTATTCTCAGAGATCAAAAGAATTTAAGCCGAATCTGAAGCTTTTGACCTGACCTATGGTATTTGCTCATGTCGTGCTTCTGTTCCACCTCATGATGCCCCTCATGCAGAGACCCCATTTCCAGAGGCAATCATTCTAATACTTGGAATAATCTGTCACTTCTGAGATACAGAGGATACAGACTATTTGGCCTTCAGTAAAGTCATTATGCCAGACATTCCACTGCTTGGCCAATTCTGTTTCCTGAACAAACATTACACACATGTTCCATTCATGAAGTAACTAATAAAATAATGTCTGCATTATTTTCTGGTTCACATCCCTGTGAGTATGAAAGCAGTGGGCTTCTTTCTGATTTGTTGACATTCAGAGTGCCTCTAATTTCAAATGGCTTCATGTGTCTTTCAGTATTCCAAGAAACAGGATTCACAGTGGAAGAACCAGAAGGGGGCTTCATTCAGATAAGTCTAACAATAATTCGGAATGCAGGCACTCTTGGAAATGTTACTGTCCAATGGGTTGCCACTATTAATGGACAACTTGCTGCCAGTGACCTGAAAGATGCATCTGGTAATGTAACCTTTGCCCCTGGAGAAACCAAACAAACTGTGAAGGTGGAAATTATGGCAGATGATATTCCAGAAAACCATGAGGTAAGTGACAACAAAAATTCAAAACAAGGATCTCCTCAAAATAAAGAGGGCATTTTTATTTATTTTGTTTTGTTGACCAGGAAGGGAGGACTAGGACACAGTGGCAACCCCAGGATGAAACTCAATTCTGTAGAGATAGAGCACTTGTAGTGAAGACCCACTGACTAGTATCGGGATTAATGACAATTAGTCCATTTTGTTATTCAGGAAAATGTGACACTGCTAGGATGATGTGAATTCCACAGTTTCCTGCATGACAAAATGAACTAATTGCCATTGAAATTACATTGCCTTATTCAGTAGGTCTGCTGCAGCATACTGCAGAGTGCTTTAAAGTGGGTTTCATCCTGAGGGATGCCACTGTATTTTCCTATTTACAACCTCATTCTGGCGGTGGAGATGGTGGGGATTGGGTGTGTGTGTGGAGGGGAGTTTAGAGGAAGCACTGATTGATGTTGAACCAGGTTAAATTTAAACTGCAGGTGGTTTTGTTAATGAACTGGAGAACTTTGGCAAGTCATTGTGGAAATTGCCCATGTCTTTGAAATGTGCAATCTCAGGCATCAGTAGCACTTTAACATCCTCATAGGAAAAGAAAGCGGCTCAGGACAACACAGTGTTGTACTAACACCATGTTGCTGCCTGGGTATGGTTATTTATAACCAAGGAAGAGTGCCCCTGCAGAGCTACTAGCAGCACTTTCACATCTTAACTTTAATACTGCTGCACATTTCATGAAGCTCTTAAAATGTTTCATCCACTCTAGCAAACGGCAGTAGAAAGAAGAGAAACTAATAGCTGCATTTATCAAAGGGAAGGCACACAGGCAAACTGACAAGGTACATTCTCTTTGTTTTATACTAGGCAACAGTTACTCCATTCTTAAGATGACAGTATTAGGAAGATTGTAGATTTAAGTAGTTTTCAAGACAGACTTCGGAGATTAATGCAAAACAGTATACTTTATTTTACAGTACAATGTGAAGGTCCTTTGAGACAGAAGCTTGTATTGTATGAACTATTAATGATATCAAAGCTATGCAATATATACAAAGCACTGCTTACAGTAGGTATTATATGAGATGAGCCCATAAACTGCTTTATATTCATCAGGATTGAGGTCTGGAGCTCCTGAGCCAAATGGCAGGAGCTCATATCTCCAAATCCATCTCTGTCAAACACCAGGTAGCTGGAGGCAAGAACTTGATGGACTATTGTACCACATTGAAACAGATTTTAATCAAATTCAGAATAATCAATTATTAATTAAAATATAAAAAAATGAAAGTTATGCTGTTTGGTAAAAATAGTAACTTGTACAGCAATTTATCTTTTAAATTTACTACAGCTGGAGGTGAGGTTATAGAACAGGTCTAAATCTTCAGTTACTTGGGCACTACTATTAACTGTCCACTGTACTTTGTCTTCCCATGTTGACCGGGTCATAAAATCTATTACCCAAAGATTGGAAATTTTGTTTCAAAATCGCCATAATTTGACTACTCACTATTGAAAATTGGTTGTTTTGGGCATGCTTGTGTATTTTATTGATTATTGTCTGGTTATATAGTATATTCAAGAACTGGGACAGTGCCCTGTCAAGGATGCCAACCGTTTTTAACAAAGTACTGTATGTGGTTTTGTCCTGGGAAATGATTTAAGTACTTACCATTATGCGCTTTATGCACAGCTTGAGTCACTGTTTTTGGATGATGACTCTGTTAATGCATCAGTTAGAGTTAATAGCACAGTGACAAAAGTTTGGAAATGTGGTGTTAGGGTTACACCCCTACCCCCCACCCTCCACACACCAACAGGCATCAGGGTGCGTGTTGGGGTCATCGGCCTAACTCTCACCCCATTCCATGTGTAAACAAGCTGAGGTGGTGCAGTATAGGAGAATGGGGTGAGAGATAGGCTTCATGACCCCAATGCACACCCCGATGCCTGTTGGTGTGTGGAGGGTAGGGGTGGGGAGGAGTGTAGATGTGTAACCCCAACCACATTTCCAAACTTTTGTCACTGTGCTATCAACCCTAACTGATGCATTAACACAGTTTTTTGCAATGAATTTCCCTTCTTTTTGAGAAAGTGTAATGTCACCATTACATGATGTTAGAGTGCAGTATCCTCTGTACCCTGCACTCCAACATCATGTAATGGTGACATTTGAATGCCAGTGAAGGGTCCATAGGACAATGCAAAACCTACATTGTTGGCAAATGTAGTTACTCTAGGACTACACAGTATGCAGGACCCTACATTTGCAAAGTATGGTAAAGTATGTTTTGCTGAAGGGCAAGGTCTGAAGGACCCTGCACTCCCACAGTATCGAAAAAATATGGCTGACTGAGAGTACAGTCTTTTCAGTAACCTGTGCTTGTACAGCCATAAACTAATGTATAGCTGTGATTGAAGGTGTGTTGGTGGTACACCTACATGCTGTGGAACCATGGTGGACTCAACAGTACATGTAGTGTACCGCAAACTGCATGCTAGATACATATAGAAATGTATTGTGGTTACGGCTTATACATATGTGTAGCAAAATTATGTATGTGTGGGAGGGCAAAGGCTGCAGAGGACTCTGCACTTCCACAGTATGTGATGGTGATATTTGCATGGCAATGCAGGGTCCATAGGACTCTGCAATGATACACTGTTGGAAAATTACTATTTCGTGTCAGTACACTTTTTTGCTGGAGTGTACACTAGCACATTATGGTAAATGTATGTTTCTGTGGGAACACCAGGTATGAACTCAAGATGGCTATCTCTGATTGGTTGTGTTGCCTTGCCCCTTGCCTCTGCTTGTGTGTGTATGTGGGTGAGGGAAATGGTTAGGTTGTTAACCCTAACACCACATTTCCATGCTTTTGTCGCTGTGCTATGAACCCCAACTGATGCATTAATAGAGTTTTTGCAATGAATTTCCTTCTTTTGAGAAATGTAATGTAACTGGTATGTATTAGGGAGTCATCTCCGGGCCCTTTGCTTCCTCTCTATTGCCCATTTTGCATAAGGTATGTGTATGTGGAGCATAGTCTCTCCGGTCCTGCACTCCCACTTTCACACATAACTATGGAGCCATAGAGCAGCCCTATAGGCAAGGAACCCTTGTAACACTAATTTGCCAATATCTCAGCAACTGTAGCAGTTACGAAAACAATTCCAGTTCTGTTGTAATGATGACAGCATAGCCTCCATGTGAGACAAATCAACCAAATCCATATCTTGCATCATTTACAAGATATGGGCACCAAACAGCTTGAAAAGGCATCCTTGGAACCCTTGTGACACGCTTTTGCCAATATCTCTGTAATCGAATAAGTAGGAATAAAATTCCACTGCTGGTATAATCTATGGTTTCCAAACTTGTTTCTGCAAGTTAGATCACCTAAGCTGTTGGTAGTGAAAGCTCCATATCTTGCTTCGTTTTTGAGATACGGGCACCGAAATGTGTCACGGATGCCGCAATGTCATCCTACTGGAAATTTCTCAATTTTGGAATGCTGTAACTTTGGGCCCTTTGAAAGTTCTGGCACCAAACCAACAAAAGACACATCTGTGGGACCAGGGCTTACCACTCTGCAAATTTGGTAGCCCGTGACATGAGCGTCGGCTATTGGGTTGCCTGCAATAATGGTGACCCAATCCTGGCGCATGTCATAGGGGTTGCATGGGATGTCATTGTATGTATGCATGTGGGGGTGAGCATGCTACAGCGAGGGTCGGGAGGGATTGTGAAGGGTGGTGCCATGGTGGGTTGTGAGCTGGACCCATGGCATGATGGGTGGGTTGGTGGCTTTGGTGGGCAGGATGCTGGGTATGGGTCTGGGCGCTGCTGCTTTTTTGTTGTGCCAGGTCCACATTTTTTATATGTTTTGCACCCCCAACATGCACCCCTGGAGTTGAGAATCCTTAGAGGGCACAGCCCCCCCCCACACAAAAGATAAACAGCCAAGTCCCCAGCACCGCTTTGTAGTGTAATCGGGAGTCAGGAGTGCCAAAATTGATTTCAACACTCTGGTTTCTCGATAATGGCACCGCCATTAGGCTTTCACCATTATCACATAAATCTGCAAATTTCAGCCCCAAAGCCCCAATTGTTTTGTTTGCAGGGGTGGCAAAGATTTGCAGTTTTGGGCAATATTCTTTCATAAGTGCGAAAGTTTACATAAAACCAACGTGGACACTTTCATGTTTGTGAAAGTGTTGCTGCTGCATCTTTCACAATTTGCAAAAGTACTTGGGCACCAATTTTAAGAATGGCATTTCTGAGGGGGTTCCCCTAAAAAAGATAGGGCTAGCATCCTCAGGACCCGACTAGGTAAACCCAACAGTCAGTGGTTACCTATGGGGTCCCAGATTAAAACGCCAGGCATTTTTCTCTTGCTAACTGAAAACAAGATGGCTGCAGCATGAAAGTAAAAGGCCATTTGCAAAAGTAAAATGTACTGGCAGTAGTTTCTATGAGACACATATATTTTTCCCGTGACTATAATGTTACATTTGTTTTTGAATAACTTTTGAACGGTTTAATATTTTTCACCAAATCTTCAAAAGGCACATCAGTGACCCAGACTGCATCTTCCCTGAAGATTTCAGACCAAACAGACAAATCATGCAGGCTGTGGGCGCGTTCCAAGAAACATGCAAAAAGTCAATTTTTTTGCTTATTTTGGTGTTCTGCAGCTCTACAACCGTACATCTGACCATAACACAACTTGCCAGATCCAGAGATCTAGGGTACCAGACCACACTTGCAAAATTTCAGGCAAATCCGTTGTATGATGGCAAAATTATTAAGGTCCACAATTTGAGATTTAACATTAAAGTGCTTACTCAACCTAATCTATACTGGCACTACCCGCGCCAGTATAATATATATGTATGTACTGTATGTATGTATGTAAAGCTATACATAACAGAGATATGAAGCAACACAGTAACTTGCAGTAAAATTACTTGCCACAAAATACTGCAGTAAAAAGGACTTAATTGCCATTAAATTATGCTGTTCTGCAGCATACTGCAGCATTCTGTGATATACTGCAACATTACTGAGTTGCATCCTGGATGGTGCTGCTACATGTATGTGTATCTGTATCTAGACATATAGAGGTAGATATATAGATATTGCAAAAACTGTGTTAATGCATCAGTTAGGGTTAAACCAACAGAAGTAGATTTCCATCCATAACACCCCATTCACCACCCAGCACAGACCCACAGGTGAGGGAGGGGTTGTCTTGGACAGTAAACCCTAATGCTCACCCCATTATCCTATGCTGTAGCCATGTTACTTAATTTTGTAATGGAATGGGGTGAGCACTAGGGTTCACGGTCCCAAGACAGCCCCCCCATGGGTCTGTGCTGGTTGGAGAATGGGGTGTTAGGGTTGGAAACCCTTATGCCACATTTCCCTGCTTTTGTTGGTTTAACCATAACTGATGCTTTAATAAAGTTTTTTTAATAATTTATTTCCTTACCTTTTAAGATAGTATAGTAGTATCCTTATTTTACTGTGGGACCCTGCATTCCCATCCCTCCATAGATGCACATATGTATCTAGCTGTTGAAGCACAAGGACCTCCATCCCCCGCGCTTCCAGTTATAAGACTGCACTCATGAAATTGTTACCATAGCCATGATAATTACTCCACCTCATGTACGCGGTCCAAGAAAATTTTCAATCCCATAAAATGTAACTCAGCACAAGTGCAAAATCACATTCTGGCAAGGATTTGAAAAATGACAGTTGTGACATACATGAGGTAGTGTAATAAGAAGCCTATGTTGAAAGTTTGGGCTCCAAATATTTTAATTTCCCAAAGTTACGAGCATGAGTAGTGAAATTTCAACAAATCATCATAACTGTGCCATTGTATTAAATTTTGACCAAAATTTTCAGCATATAACCTCACCACAGTTACCCAGTACAGAAAAGTTTCATATCCCCTCCAAAACATAATTCTGAGCAACTGTATCACCATTCGACTCACAGGTGTGAAAACACATTTTGGCCAGGATTTGAAAATGACAACTATGAATATATGAGGTGGGGTAATAAGAAGACTATGTTGAAAATATGGGGTGAAAATATTGAACATTAGTAAAAGTTTACGAGTGTATGAAGCGAAAGATTTCAGTGAATGGTTCATAACACAGCCAATTTTTTTATTTTGATCCTAATTTCAACATAGTTTTATGACCGCCTCATGAACAATATAACTGTTGTTATACAAATCCCAGCAGAAAGATGATTTCATAAACCAACCCTAAAATCACCTTTCTGGAGGGTTTGCCTAATGACAGTTAAATTGTTTATAAGATGGGGTCTGCAAAAGGCCATGTTGAGCATTTTTGGGTACCAAAATCACAAAAACAGCTGTGTTATGGTAAAATTTGGAAACCCCTATTGAAATAAATTAAGCGCATTTACCTTGGTTTCTCATATTGCAGTGACTGGTTCCAAAGCAAGCCGTGTCTTCAATTGGTGGAGCAGGGTCTCGAACCTGGACCTCTTGAGATGAGTGAAGATCTGTGGGGACATCACGGTGGGTGGGGTGGTGGGTGCACAGTGGGAGTCAGGTGGGGAGGTGCAGGTGTGATCGGTGATAGCCATTTTGCTTTTGACAGGTAAGCAAAAGTTAAAAAGATATCAAGGGACAGGCTGGCCCAGTGGCGTAGAGGGCTGAGGCGCTGGATGTCTCACCTCAGGCACGCCGCGACCCGAGTTAGGGAGCAAGCATGGGGCATCGGAGGTCGCACGGGGGGCAGAGCTGGATGGAGCGGCTTTAAGGCAGCTCTCCTCTCTGGGAGGTAGGGAGGCATCCCTCGCTCATGGCTACCCCTGGTGGAGGCCGAGGCGGCGCAAGGGGAGGGGTCGTGGTGCCAGTGGGTTGGGATGGAGGAGGGCTGTTACTGGGCTGTAGGCACATGTGTGCCTCCACACGATGCATCCTTCTCCTGGGGTTCAGGTAACTGGGAGAAAACAGGAAAAAGTCAACCGGTGGCAGGATGGTGACCAACTCTCCGCGAGCACCGCTCAGGACCGGTAATGGGTAAGTCCCAGTAATCTCGGGGACAGAGCTGGGAGGGTTGGTCAGATGGGGCCGCTTGTTGCACGGGAGAAATAGGAAGTGATAAAAAAATATATATATATATCAAGGGATCATTTTCTTATTTTCAGGAAGAAAATGAGGATGGAGGGTGGGGGATGCCACTACCACCAATGAAAGTCGGCATTGGGGTTGGGGAGGAGGGCCAGTAGACCACCAGGAAAGGTAGTGGAAAACAATGATAAAAATATCAGGGATCAGAAGGGAGGGCCAGAAGACCACCAGGAAATGGACTGGGAAAATAAAAATACTGATATCAGGGATCAGGACGGTAGGGCACTAGACCACCAGTAAATAGACTGGGAAAATAAAAATACCAACATCCCGGAATTGGGAGGGAGGGCACTAGACCACCAGGAAATCAAGAATACTAAAATCGGAGATTGGGGAAATGTTGACTCTGAAGGCTTAGGTTGTCTCGTCTGCTAAGGGCACTGTTAATATGTATACACTCCTTTCCCCTCTCCAGGATGCATCTGGAATCAAGCAGTAGTCTGCTCAGCATGTTTTCCTGGTAAAACCTTTAAATAAATAAATAAGTGCTGCGAGTGCTGACATCTGAACTGCCAGCCTCACTGAGCTTGCTGCTCGACCCAAAAGGCTGTAGTCACCCACGGCAGGTGGCTCACAAACCACGCCAAGTTCCAGCCAGCACCTATTGCCTGGTGTTGTCATACCTTGGCCCCTTCCCTAGTAGGCTTTTTAAATATAAAAACTATTTAGGTGTTTATCTAATCGGGGGCCAAGAAATTGGATTCTGGGGTCAGTTAGCTCAAGAAATGACTAGAAATGTTTTTGGAACCCCACAGCTGTTAGTGCTGAAAATTGCGTCACAATCCCATTGTCTCGAGAAACAGTGCTGCAGTTTGCAGCATTACCATGAATGTTTCATGAAACAGTGCTGCAATTTGTGGCACTTTCACAAAAGTGGTACCACAATTTGTGGCAGTAATGCCACAGATTTACGGCATTAAAAGTGACCGAGTTAAATAAACATATTTCTGGATCCTATTTCTAAAAAGGCAAGGCAATTTTTATTTAAAAGCATGCCCATCCCGGAGGCTCTGGGTGCCAAACATATTAAAATTACATGCAAACACAATCAATAAATTATCTATACAAAATAACACTATAATATACAAAATAAATGATCGGCCCTATAATTCAGTATTACAAAATTCATAGATACTATGAGTTAAAGCCAGGGGCCAGATAAGACGGAGTTCAAGGAGCAGAAGGAACTATAATACAAAGTCCAGGAAGGCCTGATTATACAAGAAGGCCTTGAGGTGGCTTTGAATGCCTCAACAGAAGGGCCTCCCTTATAGCTGGAGACAGTGAATTCCACAGGACGGGGGCAGTGACACTAAATGCTCTGTCGCCTGCTGTTTTTAGCCTCATCCTGGGAATCGCAAGGAGGCTCCTAGAGGAGGAGCGGAGAGAGCGGACCGAGACAGTAGGTGTAAGAAGATCCTTCAGGTAACCAGGGCCCAGGCTGTGTAGGGCCTTAAAGGTGAGCAAGCCCACCTTGAAGAGGACCCTCCACCTGACTGGCAGCCAGAGCAGTTCATGCAGCATCGGGTGATGTGACAGTACTGAGACTGTCCAGTCAACAAACTGGATGCTGCTTTCTGCACTAGCTGCAGCCAGCGCAGGGTACCTCCAGAGACCCCAAGATAGAGCGCATTATAGTAATCGAAGCACGGACGCTGCCAATGGTGTGAACTAAGGTGGGGAGTTCCAGAGGTGGAACTAGGGCTTTATCCTGGTGATATTCTCAGATGATAGAAACTGGTATAGACAGCGGATGACACCTGAAGCTCAAGCCGTCAGTCCGCTGTTGAGAATAATGCCCAGATCACACACCCTTGAGGAGGCCTTCAATGGAACAGACCCAAGAAAGAGCCCTGTTTCTGCACCAGAGGCCAACCTATCATGCCTTCTGTTCGACTCCACCACCTGTACCTCCGCCTTATCGGGGTTCAGTCACAACCAGCTGGAGGCCATCCAGTCAATGAGCTCTGCAAGGCAACTGTTAGCACTTCCACTGTGTTGGATGTTCCAGGGGCAAGGAAAGATACAGCTGGGTATCATCAGCATAGCAATGAAAACCCAAGCTGTACTTCCCAATGAGTCTCCCCAGGGCAGCATGTACAAGGCTAACAGCATTGATGACAAGACTGAACCCTGGGGCACTCCGCATGACAGGAGGCTAGGGGAGGAGGAGAAATTCACTATCAGTACCCTTTGCCCCTGTTAGCAAGAAAGACTCAAACTAGCAGATGACAGTGCCAGCAAGTCCGCAGAATTCCCTCAGGCGGTCAAGTCCACTTGTCAATGTTGAAGAGAGATCAAGGAGGAGGAGGAGGAGGACAAGAATTGTCCCTCCCTTGATCTCTTGCCCTAAGGAGGTCATTATGCACCTGAACTAACACAGTTTCTGTGCTATTCCTCACACAAACCCAGACTGGAGTGGATCATATAGATCGCCATATGAGGTGCTCCTCGTTGAAGCACCACTACCTTCTCCACAATCTTACCCAAGAATGGAAAGTTGAGATGGATGGTAATCTGCTTGATGTCAGGGTCCAAAGATGGTTTCTTCAAAAGAGGTCTTATCAATGCCCACTTCTAGACATCAGGAAAAAAAAAACCTCTGACAAGGAGCACCGGACAGTCAAGGCAAACACTGGGCCAACGGAGTCAACACGTCCCATTAAGAAACGAGTTGGCACCAGGTCCAATTCACGAAAGGTGTGCTGCAGCTTGGAAGCAACCTCAATGACCTCAGCCATCTCCACCGGTCTAAACTCACCCCAACCAGGAGTAGTGGTCTCCGGATGTCCATGGTGGCCACTGTCGGCCAAAGTATGGCTCACTGGTAGAATCCTCCAAAAGAAGGTAGTTCCAGCTCAGCCCACCTCAGTATAAAAGAAAAGTATTTATTTGGGAGGAGCCTAAACCATTCAGTTGCTATTGTCTGTTAAGTACAGACTGGTCAAAAGACTCACCACCACTATTTTCTAAAAAGCAAAGAATTTTACTCAAGAAAGTCCCACAAATATTACAACTCTCATCACAGATACAGTGTATGATTTTGTGCAAACGCTTGTAATATTTTTTTTAACACTAAGTCACTTAGTGGTTCAGTGTTAAAAATAAGACGTTTTAGGCAGGAGACTCCAGTCAATAATTTCAATGGAAAGGTTCTTTTTGTTTATGTTTAGAGAATGCAGGAACTTATTGAAAATTGATGTGGAAAGCTGAGCTTGCATATACTAGAGTGAGAATACAATATAAGGTAAAAAGCAGAACTGTGCATACTTCGCTGTGGGGGGGCACATAATTACTTTGATAAACAATTAAAGTATGAAAAACAGAACTGATACAGATGCATTTAAGATTTGTAACCTACAATAGGTGCTTATTTTGTGTATTTTAGTGGAAACCAAGTGGTGAATTTGAAAGAATAGCATTATATAGGCTGTCTAAAATACAGGAGGATACTTGTATACTTTAGAGTTACTAGGTAGGTAACGGTGTAAGAAACCACTATGGTTCTCAAAGGAGGTGGCAGGGAAGGTTAGGGAGAAAAGAAAGCATTCAGGAAGAGCAAGGACTCACAGAAGGAGCAGGACAGATAATTGTATCAATTAAAGCAAAAGAAAGCAAGGAAAGCAGTCAGAACAGCAAAGGCCCAAAGTGAGGAAAAGATAGCCAACTCAGTTAAGTAGGGGATAAAACCTTTTATAGGTACATCAGGGAGCGAAGGAAGACCAAGGGAGGGATGGTGAGGCTTAATAAAGGGGAGGAGGGGTGGACAGATGATGACTATGAAAAGGCAGAGATACTAAACAAATATTTTTGCTCAGTATTCACAAATGAAGATGGGGAAGTACCGAAACCAAACAATAGAAACACTCTAGATATGGGGGTTGATACCAGCCCATTCACAGAGGAAAGGGTTCTGAAAGAACTCTTAAAACTGAAGGTGGACAAAGCAATGGGGCCTGATAGGATTCATCCCAGAATTCTAAAAGAACTAAGGGTAGAACTAGTGACACCGCTGACTACCCTCTTTAACAAATCATGGGAGGATGGGGTGGTACCTGAGGACTGGAGGAGGGCAGATGTTATTCCACTTCACAAAAGTGGGAGCAGGGCAGAAGCAGGAAACTACAGACCTATTAGTTTAACCTCAGTGATTGGGAAAATGATGGAGTCACTTGAAGGAAAGAATTGTTGAGTACCTAGAGGCCAGAGGGGCGAGGACCCAAGGCAGCATGGATTCACAGTGGGAAGGTTCATGTCAGATGAATCTAATAGATTTCTTTGACTGGGTGACCAAAGTAATAGATCGAGGGCTGTGGATATGGCCTACCTAGACTTTAGCAAGGCAATTGATGCAGTCCCACACAAAAGATTAATATACAAGCTGGCCAGCCTGGGAGGGGTCCCAAGATGGTAGCCTGAGTAAAGAATTGGCTGGAGAATAGGACACAGAGGGTAATAGTAAACGGAGTCCACTCTGAAGAAAAAGGGGTTACTAGTGGGCACCGCAGGGTTCATTATTAGAATAGTCCTCTTCAATGTCTTTATAAGTGACATTGGCAGAGGATTGAAGGAAAGTATGTCTCTTTGCAGACAACACAAGGATCTGCAACAGAGTTGGATACACAAGGTGGGGTGGAAAGGATGAGAAGGACTTGGCAAGGCTGGAGGAATGGTCAAATGTATGGCAGCTTAGATTCAATGCTAAGAAGTGCAAGTAATGCACCTGGGAAATAAAACCCAGGGAAGAGTACACAATGGGGGTGAGATACTAACAACAACAAAAATGGAAAGGGACATGGGTGTAGTCATATCAGATGACCTAAAGGTGGGCAAGCAATGTGAGAGGGCAGTAAGGAGGGCTGGGGGAATACTGGGATGCAGTCAACAAAGTCCAAGAGGGTAGCATCTTTCAGAAAAAGAGGTGTGCAAGAACAAGGGGGCACAATTTGATGATTGAGGGGGGACGGCTCAGAGGTAATGTGAGGAAGTATTTTTTCACGGAGAGGGTTGTGAATGCATGGAACAGCCTTCCTAAGGAGGTTGTGGAGTCAAAAACAGTGGTGGATTTCAAGAATGCATGGGACAGTCATATGGTAATTCTAGGGGTTGGGGGCAGGAAGAAGTAGGCTGTTGGTTAATTAGGATCTGCAGCTTATCCATTAGGTAGGGAAATGGGCAGACTGGGTGGGCCAAGCGGTCCTTATCTGTCAGATTCTGTGTTTCTATGTTTCTGTGTAGGTGAGCATTTTAAAAGCTCCTCAACACAATTGATATAAGCAAAACAATATTAAGTTCAAAACAAAAAGTGATATCTTACTGAACTCATATATATTTATTGCAGAATATTATTGGAACAATTTATACATTTGATAGATTCCATCATTTGAAAATTTAGGGTGAGCATTAATACATTTAGCTGATCTTGATTAAATACAGCTAACATTCACTTAAATATTAATAAGACTGCACAAATACAAATTAATTATTGTTTATGACCTAACAGATACTGGAATGCACTTAGGAAGGATATTTCTGAAACATTTGCACAAAATCATACACTGTATCTGTGATGAGAGATGTAATATTTGTGAAGATTTTCATGAGTAAAATTTTTGCTTTTTAAGAAATAGTGGTGAGTGAGTCTTTTGACCAGTCTATACTTCACTGGCGGAATCCCCTGACTAATGGCGGATGCCCTGTCCAAGAAGAACCTAGCAAACTCTTTGCATAATGCATTCAAAAAAGCTCCCTTCAGCTGTAGACAGGAAGGATGAAGAAGTCTGTCCACAATCTGAAAGAGCACAGTTGAGCAGTTCTTCCTGGTGGCAATCTCCCTTGACAGAAATTCTGCCTTCTTATGGTTGATTGCCCCCGGTACACACCATAGTGAGCATGCAGGGCCAGTCTGTCCACCTCCAGACTGGACTTCCACCAGCAGTGCTCTAATCTCCGACCCACAATCTTCATCACCTTGAGCTCTATCATACCAAGAGGACCTCAAGTGAGAGGGATTTTGTACATGGACCAATGTGAGGGAGTTGAGTGCACCAGACATCGCTTTTATTATAGGCGGCAACTGCCATGCACACACCCCCAATGCATGCTCGGTCCACACTAGATAGATCAGCCACTACTTAGAAACCCTCAGGGGTCAAACCCCCCCAAAGGGTAGTAGCTAACAATCTCAGCATGGGGAGAGCTCTTGGGGGAGCCCTGAACCAGAACTCCACCTTGCAATGATCGGACCAAATGACCCAATCAGTCCTGAGATTATTTATCTCAAGCCCCAGCAAGAACACCAGGTTCAAAGTATGGCCACCCTGATGGGTCATGGAAGAAACTATTTGCATCAGACCCAGAGATGACATCGCCTGGAGGAAGCTGAACCGAGTGGAAATGATTCGTTGTCAGCCCAAACATTGAGGTTCCCAGTACTACACTGGGGCTTCAATGTTTCACCAACAAGAAAGTTGGCTACCTCCTGCAGAAATTCTCCCCGACCAGGAGGGCGGTAAATCAGGAGAATCCGCAACCTGCGCCTGGACCCCAAGTGACAGCCACAAACTCAAATGAACCCGTGTTGTTACTGGGTGCAGGGTGAAGCCTAGCTCAGCTTCTAAAATTATGGCTACTCTCCCCACCCCTGCTACATTCTGGGGCAGTGCACTATGGTATAACAGGGTGGGACTGCGCCTAAAACCGTGCCAGCATCATCACTGATCCAGGTTTCCGTGATGCAAGCCACATCGACTGAAGAAATCAAGTCCATAATAATTGCAGTCATGTTTCTGATCGATCTGCCATTGCAAAGCACTGCCCTCAGGGGATTGGTGGACAGTGCAGCCCCTCTGGCTACGTGCCCACTCAGTCTGGTGGGAACCCTTGAGACAGGAACTAAACATGCCTGGCCTCTCTCTAAAACCCGTCTTACTCCAGGACGCCTTCTGCACCCCACTACCTCGATCCTATCACCTACTGTAGTGCATGGGGCACCCTGACCTGGTTGCACAATGCGGTTCCTCTTTATTCCAACCTCCCTACAGTGCCTTGCTGTAGTGGTAGAGAGTGGAAGGTTGGAAAAAGGCCACAGATCGAGCAATTTGGATGCCCCATACACTATCCTAGTCCGCCCGAGGCCCTCATACCTTCCCAGACACATCCCTCCTGACTACACACCTTAGGCCCCCAAAATACTAGTCCAGCAAACACACACACTACTAACATACACTAAAACAATAAAACAATAAAAACCCTATACAACACACAGCACGCACTCCACACACACATGCAAATTAAGTAAAACCCAAACACCCCACCCACAACCAAAGCCACCCCCACTCAAACCAAAAACCAACTAAAAGTCCAAAATATAAGCTTTAAGAGTCCTGGAGAGACAATTTCAGCTTACAAAAGCAATATTTGGTGCCAACCACTTAAGGCAAGGGCACTCTCACTGCCTCAATCCCTTGACGGTCACAGTTTGATAATCTAGCAATAAAAGCTCATTAGCTGCATGCAACCATAGCAGGGAACACTTGCATATCTGAAAGCAATGTCCACAAAAGGAGATCTTTGGCCCCCTTAACGATAGATCCACAGGGGCAAACAAACCAGGTCCCAGAGAAGGTAGTCTAATGACAGAATCGTGTTCCTTGGGCCCTACTTAGGTGAACACAGCTGTTGGTGTTTACCAAGGGGCAGCATTTTTTTAGTTATATAATTTTTTTTCCATATTGCTAACTGAAAACAATGTAGTGGAAACTTGAAAGAACAGAGTCCATTTGCGAAAGATAATGGCACTTTCGCAAAAGAAAATGGTACTGTACTGTATGAGACTTCTAATTTTCCCATAGGAAATAATGGGAACCTTGAAATTTTAATAACTTTTGAACAGATTAATATTTTTTCACCAAACCTTCGAAGGCACATCTATGACCCAGACCTCATATTCCTGAAAGTTTCAGACCAAACCAGCAAATGGTTCTGGAGAAATGATGTGACAAAATACTGCCAAAAGTGGTAATTTTCACATTTTGTGACATTCCGTAGCTCTGCATCTGTACATCCAACCAAAACGAAACTTGGCAGTTCTAGAGATCTATGAGACCCGACAGCATCGCAAACATTCAGGTGAATCGGTCAAATAGATGCAAAGTTATTAAAGTGAAAATGTTTGGGTTTAACATAGAATTGAGGTCTGAATTCTAACTATAGTGGCACTACTGTGCCAAATATCTATCTATCTATATATATTATGGTAGCATGGTAGTGCTACCATAGTTAGGGTTGAGGAGCCATTTCTATGTTAAACCCCAAAACTTTGCACCTTAATAACTTTGCAACCGTTTGATGGATTTGCCTGAAATTTGGAATTTATGATCAAGAACCATAGGCCTTGGGATCTGCCAAGTTTTGTACTGGTCGGATATACAGCTGCAGAGCTATTAAGTGTGATCTGTGCGCGCGTTCACGCTTTTCTGGAATTCTGTGGTCGCGCCTACAGGTCGTACGGTTTGCGTGACCGGCCCAAAACCTTCAGGGAATGTGCAGCCAGGGTCCCTGATGTGCCTTTCAAGATTTCGTGAAAAATATTAAACGGTTCAAAAGTTATTCAAAAACAGTTTCCCATTATAAGTCAATGGGAAAAGTTAACAAAAGTTAAACACTTTCATAAATGCATTTTACGCAATGGGCCTGTTACTTTCCAATCGGCCATTTTGTTTTCAGTTGGTGATCAGAAAATGGTTGGCATTTAAATTTGGGACCCTCTAGCAACCTAATTTTTTGTATTCACCTAGTCGGGCCCTGAGGATGCTTGCCATGTCTTTATTTTGTGGTAAAACACCCAGAAATATGTTTTCAAATTTATGGAAAGTATTTCGCAAATTACTTTCGCGTTATTTAAAGTCGCAAATTTTGCGTAAGCTGTCAAATTGCGACAGTAATTTTCTAGTCTGTGGTAAAATGACAGCAATTCTTTGGCACTGCACTGCAAAATAACCGTTGGGAGTTTTGGGCTGAAATTCGGAGGGAACACAGCCGACATCTCACAGATGTGCCTTTCAGTGTTGTATTGAAAAAATATTACATGGCGGCAAAGTTATGGCACTCAAAGTTGACAGTTGTACCCATTGGATAACATTACGGCGCCCGAAGCATTACAGGAATCCTTTGGCACCCTGCTGCAAAATAACGGTTTAGTCTTTTTTCCTGAAATTTTGAGGAAGACAGCCAACAGTACACAGATGTGCCTCTTCAGTAGTTTGGTGAAAATATCACATGGCGGCAAAAGTTACGGTACTCAAAATTGACGGTTTTTCCTATAGATAACATTACGGCGCTCGACATTTTAACAGAAATCATTTGGAGCCCTGCTGCAAAATAACGGTTTGGTCTTTTTTCCTGAAATTTGAGGAAGACAGCCAACAGCCCACAGATGTGCCTTTCAGTAGTTTGGTGAAAAAAATTGCGGGAGGCAAAGTTATGGCACTCCGAACTTTTCTTTTTTTTTCCCATAGGATAACATTACGGCATTTGCCCGGCGCCTTTCAGGCCGTATCTCGAAACGGAAAGTAGATACGGACCTTTCGTTGAAAACTTAGCTCTAGTGGGCTAAGATTCAAATTAGCTTGGACAGTTGTAAATAATATAACTTTAAATTTTTTTCTACATCATACGGTTCCTGAGATATAATGTATTTAGTATTCCAAGATCTCATTTTCTGCCTTGATACTCATTATTTTGCATACATTATTTGTACTCACTGTCTTTCTCAATGCAGGTTTTGGGAAAACCAGTCTGTGTGCTTACATTACTGTTATTGTTGCTTCTTTCCGCTATGGATCCGTATCTGCTTCACTTACCATTGACGCCTGCGCCACCATGTGCTATCCTTTATGCTTCATTGCGCTATGCTTGTTATTTTTGCCATTTCTGTCTACAGTACTGTTTATCTTACTGTTTCACTTTACATCACCATGCCCATTGACATTTCTGTTTGCAGGCACCATGTTACTATGTGACAACACATCACGGGCAGACCATTCCGCTCACGCCACCATGTGCAACTCTTTCTGTTCTCATTCGTGCTTGTGTTACATGGTAACACAAAAGCATTTCTGTTTGCGCTGTTGTCCCTGTTAGTATGCCACAACACATCGGGCCCCGCTGGCCTACCGCTGCATTGCATTCTACTATTTCGTTATCATTCTCAAAAGAAGTTAGAGGCAAATTTAGTGACGTATTAGCGAATAGTGTGAGGACTGTTGAATTATTTCCATTTTCGCAGTATTAAAAGGCATTGGATTAGGGTCAACTCTCACCCTATTCTCCTATACTTCTGCTTACATATGTCATGGGGTGAGAGTTAGGGCTGACGATCCCAATGTGCACCCCAATGCCGGTTGGGGGTGGGCGGGGTCCAAGGGGGTTTTCAACCCTAACAGCGAATTTCCTCACTTTTGTCGCTGTGGAACAACCCTAACTAATGCATTAAACGGAGTTTTTTGCCTCTAATATATATATATATATATATATATACACACACACACACACACATATATATATATATATATATATATATATATATATATGTAGTATATATATATATATATATATATATATATACACCTTTGCAACAGTTCAAGCAATTCACGAAGTTTTGCATGTCCCATCAGGGACCAAAGGTCTCTTGATGTGTCAAGCTTCATTTCAGCTGGATGTGGGTGCAGAAATATGGACTATGAAAAAAAAATTGAAAATTACAATTTTTGGTGACATTTTTTGTTACATCACTGTGCCAAAACAGAGTGGGCTTTTGGTCTGAAGTTTTTGCTGTATATAGGCCTTGTGTCACAGATGTGCCCTTTGAATGCTTGGTGAAAAAATATTAATCTGTTTCAAAGTTATTACATTTTAAAGTTTCTCTTTATTTCCTATGGGCTGGTTGGCTCTTCTGCTCGAAAAAGGATTCTTTATCACAAATGCAGAATACTTTTTCACAAACATGGAATTCTTTGCCGCAAATTCAGAATCTTTTTTTGTTCTGGCACTAACTTGTTTTCAGTTAGCGGTGACAACAATATTAAATAACTTAAAAATATACAGGTTTAGTAGACAGGAACAGTTGTCTTTACCTAATCGGGACCCATACAATCCAATTCTGAGGTTTGTTTTTTGATAAGTCACTTAGAAATGTGGGTTTTTTTAACATGCGGAAATCCTTTCTCTCAAACTGTGGAAAAAAAAGCCACCAAATGGGATCCTTTTTCGCAATTTGCGACAAAAGATTTTCTTTTTCAGCAAATTTCGAAAAAGGAACCACAGAAAAAGATTATTTTTCACAATTTGCGAAAGAGGAATTTGAAGACAGCTGTTTCTTTGTCATGTCACAGTTCACAAATGGTTGTTGATTCTGGTCTGAAAATGTTCAAGGTACAAAGTTCTTGCCCACAGGTGTGTCTTTTGCTAGTTTGGTGAAAATATATTAGTTTGCTGTGGAGTTCTGTGGTTTTGCATTTTGGTTTGTTTCCCATAGGATAACATTGTAATGAGAAGTTTAGACAGTTGTTTCTTTGTCAGCACTCTGTGATGAAACAGTTTTCAATTTTGCTGTGAAATTTTCAGGGTACAAAGACCTTTTGCTCTTTTCATGAAAATATGTTAATATATTAATTTGGTGTCAAGTTACACAGGTTTCACATTTTTGCTGTGCTTTTTTATAGGATAAATTGCAACATGAGGTGTTTTTGGTGCTGCACATTAATCAGGAATTGGGTGTGCCTTGGGGAAGTCAGCCCTAATGCACACTCCATTCAGTCATGAAGAAAGCTGAGATGTTTGTTTATTTTGTTTATTTGTTTATTTGAACATCAGTTTAACATGAGATGTGTACGGTATATGAGAATGGGATGAGCATTAGGGATGACAACCCAAGGCACACCCCATGCCTGATTAGTGAATATGCAGGAGAGGTGAAACTGTAATGTTTTTCCTGTTGCTGTCTAGTAGGTGGGGGTGTTAGGGTTGGAAACCCTAACACCACATTTCCTTTCTACTTTGTCACTTCAACCCTAGCTACTGCATTAATAACAAGGTTTTTATAAAGAATTTCTTACCTTTGAGATAGTATCCATTCTTAGATGTGTACATATATCCTAAATACATATTATTAGGCAGAGCTAACAGGGCCATTTGGGCCCTGCACTTCCATGGCTATATAGGTGAAGTGTATTGAGGATTCTGCATGCTCATCCCTCTATTGATGTGTACATGTATGCTGTTATGGAAGCAAATCAGCCACAAAATTGTCAGTATACCATTCTTGTACCCACCTTATGAACCCAGTATAAGTAGGTAGAGCACGACACCTAAAGCCTCAGTACGATGAAGCACACGTATCCAAGAAGTCCATACTGAGCAAGCTCAGAACCTTAATTTTTAAAACCTTGTAACTCCAGACCGCATTAATATTTTTCCACCAAACTAGAAAAAGGCACATCTGTTAGGCAAGCTCTTTGTGCACTGAAAACTTCAGAGCAAAATTGAAAAGTGCTTCTGTGGTGTGCAGCACCAAAGAAACACCTCACATTACAGTATTATCCTATGGGAATTGAAACAATATTTCAAACTGGTATAACTCCAGATCAAATTAGTATGTTTTCACCACACCAGCAAAAGGCACAACTGTAGAGCAAGCCCTTTTCACCCTGAAAATTTCAGACCAAAATTCCAAACCGTTTTCTTTTTACTCTGGGATGACCAAAAAATGGCTGTGTTATAATCCTTCTATGTGTTCCTTTTTTGGAAATTTGTAAAAAAGGAATCCTTATTTTGTAAATGTTTGAAACAGGATCCTTTTTTGTGGGTTTTGTTTTGCAATTTGTGAAAAAGGATTTCCGGGCACGAAAAAGGACATGGAAGAGGATTTCAAAATGCTGAAAAAACACACTTCTAACTTATTTTTTTCAAAAACTAACACCAGAATTGAGTGAAACAGGTCCCAATTAGCAGAACACATGTGTTGGTTTCTGCCAACACATCATTTGTTTAAGTTCATTTTGTGTCCTCATTAACTGAAAAATAAATGGCAGTGGTATGAAAAAGATTTCCCATTTGTGATACAGGATGACTCATTTGTGAAAAATTATTATCTATTTGTAAAAGGATCTTTTTGAGTACCACATCTAACTGAAGAGTGCTACTGAGCATGCTGAGAACCTGAATTTTCAAATCCTTTTAACTCCAGACCGATTAATATTTTAGTTATTAAAGTGCAAAATTTTGAATTTAACATAGAATTGCTCTGCTCAACCCTAACTATAGGGCCATGACTGCTGCCCTACATACATGGATGGGGACTTTTCCCCATAGAAAAGGCCATCTATTATTTCCATGTATACATCTGTCTAGTATTAATCAAAGCTATATATCTGCACTAATCAATTAATTACAGCTGTATTCCAGCACTAATCAATTACAGCTACAGTATATACCTGCACTAATAAAGCTATTTATCTACACTAATAAAACAATTAAAGTTATATACCTACACTAATTAAAAGTATTTACCTATACTAATCAAAACAAAACCAATGAACCAATTAAAACATTATTATACAATCAAATAGAATAAAAGCAAGAACACCAAACACAACTCAGATCAGAACTTAAAAAAACTCATGATGGAAGACTGAAACATAACAGAAGACCGACTAAAATTGATTCATGAACAAAAAATTAAAACATCACAAAGAAGACAAACTTTGAGGTCAGAATAGTAAATACTTACCTGACCAAGATAAGAGAACACAGAGACATACTACAAATACCTGTTGAAGAAATTAACAATTATTTATCAAACTTTATATACACCCACAAAAAAATAGAGGGAAGCAAATATGAACCAGGAACATTAAAAGGAAACCTTGGAAGCATGGACAGATATTTTGAAAAATAAACAACTATCCACATTCAATATACTGAAACAGAAGTTCAGCCACCATGATTACAAAACAGAAGCATCCAAAAAACAAGGTAAAGGCAACTGTCCAAACCAAGCAGAACCTCTAACTAATACCAAACTAGGTCTCTTACATGAATCTGGAACCATGGGCTTTCACAACCCCACAGCACTGCTCAGCATGTTATTCTTCAATATAAGACTACATGTTGCCTTAAGAACAATGGATTAGTATAATCTAAATTGGGGAGACCTAATACTAACCACAGACACAGAAGAACACAAATGCTTATAGTACAGTGAAAGATAACCCAAAACCAAAACTGGAGCTAACCCAAAAGACATCCGTGCCATAAAACAAAAATGTACCAGAACACAAGCAACCCACAGCGAGATCCAGTTAGTTACAGCATACCTCAAATATATGAACCACAGACCTGAAAAAATGAAAACACCATATTCACCTTAGTTTCTACCTGGCACCTTACATAAACCACAAACCAGACTCACTGTGGTTCAGAAACATGAAAACTGGCAAAACCAAAATGAGAACATTAATGTAAAACATAAAAGAATCCACATGACTGGCATCAGAAAAATGAATTACAAACCACATCAGCAGAAAAAAACATCCCTACAAATGCTAGTAAACCAGAACCTACCACCCACAGAAATAGTTCAAATATTTGGCCATAACAACTTACAATCGACTACCCCACCTTTTCAGAGCAAAAACAGAAATTCATCTCCAATATATTTCCAGGTGAATCCCCAAAAAAACCCAAACCAACAACAAATAACATGGGACAACATATGGAAAACAGAGGAAGACATCCACGACTTCAAAATCCCTGAACACAAACAACCAGAAACCACAAAACAAGCCACACTAGACCTAATGCATCACAAAAAAATCATAAACCCAGGGAAATGACAGAACTGGAAAACATCATACCCACAAAAAGGAGTATCCAGCAACAGGAAAAAGCTCAACAAAAATCCTCTGTGGCTAAAGGACTGACTGTACCAAAAAAAAGCCCATTTTAATAACAAGATCAGTTCAAACTATGTATGAGGACCAATAGAAGTCAACCTAATAATCAAAAGCCCAATCCAGACCTTCCACAAATTAAAATATCATAACAGAGCCAGAGGAGCCTATGTAAAACTGGAATGTAGACATGTGCAATACAGCACCTCTGAAAGCCAGCTGCTTCTACATTCCAGAGAACTCTGCAACACGCCTCACAAGGCAAATGTCAATCTGGAATGCAGACTTGTGCAATATAGCACTTGAGAGCCAGCTGCTTGTGCATTCCAGTGACCTCTGCAACAGCCTGCAAGGGCAAACACTGCCAGCAAAACCAGAGGAGAACTGCTTCCAGCTTGCAGCCAACTCTGCCAAACACCACATGACACAAATAAACAAATAATAAAACAAGCTGCTCCAAAGAGGAGGAAAATGGAAACTCACCTCAACCACTATAGCTCTCCCTCATATCTGCAGCAAACATAGACATTATATGGTACATAAACTGCAGCATTGCATTATTTGGAAATATAAGCAATGTGCAAGGTAACATCAATATAAAGATTAACTAGGTGCAACCCCAGAAAAAATCGAAAAAACAAAAACAAATGGATGGAAAGCTCAGAAACAGATACAGACTCAAACTAAAACAATGACAAACACTTCTTCAGTACTTTGGCCTCTGGTCCAGAGAGTACGGAGATGCCATGTGCCCCTTACTATCAGCTATCCCTATCTCTCACACTATAGCTTTCTTCCATGCACAGCTATGGGACCTCCTTGTTACAAAAGAACAAGCATTTTTTTAATCTTGGGACCATGCTCTTCCCCCCAGGGAATCCCCCGTGATTGATCTCATATCTGGAAGGAGGTATAACAATAAATCAAATGGGATAGATACCACTTCATGTAGTTCCAGATACTGCATAATATGTTTTACACTCCAATTAAACTTTACAGAAGGACCTGTGAAAAGATTAAACCTTTTTGGGAAAGTATCAGATGTCGGTTGGACCCTCTGTTAGGACTCGACTAGGCCTCACTCCTGAAATTTGCATTCTGGGGGACTTTGCCAAGACCTTAATTGGTAATCAGAAACCATACATTGCATTAATATTGGCCTGTGCCAAGAAGGTCATTCTCCTGCACATTCTATGGAATGGTACAGAAGATCCCTTTGCACTGCAGGCCAAACATATTATTGCAAGCATGTCACACTCTCACAAGAAATATACCCAGGTATGCGAATCCCTTTACCTTGTTGACTTGGATACTGGGTGATGGTCGAATACTCACTAACCATATCTTATTTTTTCATTTATTATAGATTATTATCTATGATTCCATCTCCCACATTTCATACTTGTGAGAAGGATTAGATTACTATAGGCTTACAACCTGCACATAAGTTCTAGTTGTTATCATCTGGGCTTTATCTGGAACATCCCAGTCTCTGGAGAAGGGAGGAGTGGGGAGGGTTGGTGGATGGAAGCAGAAGGGGTGGCACAACTGTTATAATTTTAGCTTGCTGAGAAACTTACATATTTTGGATAACTCTTTATAGAATTTGGGCTTATCCAGTTGTTATTAATGCAACTACTGTTTGGTTGATCAATGATATGGTACGTATCTGAAAGTTCACATATTCTTCACATTTCTGATGCATTACCCCAACTAGTTAATAAAGTGTGTTGAATTAAAAACCAACAAACAAACAAAAAAACACAATGACAAACACACTATGAAAGGGACAGTAATTAAAAAAATTAAAGTGACAAAACCCTAATAAACAAGATAACATATTAGTGAAAGTAACTAACAAGACAAAACAATGAAGACTAGATGTAAACCATACAAAACCTATTAGTTGTGAAAATAACTAGTAATATAGCTTGTGTGCAAAACAAACTCTAGCAAGAGCCAATACAGCTGCAGCCAAGGTCTATTGGAAAATGGCACTGTCCACCGTGTCCAAGATGGCCATGAGAGTTTTCTGTGCATGCGCGATGACTCACACATGTGCACTGAACTGTGGTGGTACAGTCCACTGTGTCTAAGATGGCCACTGGTGTTCTCTGCACATGTGTGGCTACTTGCGCATGTGCACTGTGCTCCAGTTGCCATCTTGGATACAGCGGACTGTGCTGCCATGCCACCAGAGTTCAGTGCGCATGTGTGAGTCATCGTGCATGAGCAGAAAACCCTGGTGGCCATCTTGAAAATGTGGACAATGCCATGTTCCACTGGTGCTGACAGATAAAATAGTCCGGTGACCGCGCAGTGATTGCCATTCCCCTCCACTATTTAAAAGGTCCATTCCGTATCTGGTAAGCTCCCTTTTCTCTGCAGTGATCGCAAGACATCTGCAGGGCTACACCCACTGCAGCTGTAATAAAAAGAAACTCTTAATACTGTATATTGTGTCATCCTTGCTAACTTCCACACTAAACCATCCACATGTATTATATCCACTAAACAAAATGAAAATATGGAATACTCAAATATAATGCTATCTCAGGAGCTAATGAAGTAATAATGCCACTCCACCTTTGGCTTTGTGGCTTATAACCTCATTAGCTCCCCTCAATGGCATTATATCCTTGTATACCACAGTTTCCTATCATTTATTTTGTTTACACAAATATATACAGCTTCAATTACAGCTTCCGGCTGTTTCTGGCAGAAGAGAACTGGTTGCAGAACAAGAAACAGAAGTCCAGAACTACAGATTTTTTATTAGTTTCCCTCCTTCTAACCCAAAGCCAGTTCTAGTTTTATAGCCACTGAATTTGACTGACAACAGGAACTTCCTGTTTGGCAGTAGGAAGGGAAGGATCACTGAGACACATTGGTTTCAGCAACCTTGAAGGAACCTAAAAAAAAAAAACTCTTTATCCCTCACCCCAGGCTGCTGGAGGTCTGAATCCAAGCACGGAAGAAGGAGACTACTGAAGACTACAGGAAGTTCCTGTCCCAGAACAGGAAGGGTGAGAGTTGTAAGGGCACATAGGCAGTAGGAAAGTAAGTGTAAACATATATAGAGAGGGGAGACAATAAGTATACAAAGCAACAGGAAAGGGGACACAAAATAAGTCAAGATGGGAGTGGTGCAGTGCAATGGCTGTGGAGCAGCAGTGTTCTGGGAGACATTCTGGAGGCTGTGATGCTGCCCTGTTTGCAGGCACCTCTCTGGTCTGAGGGAGGAGAATGCCCATTTCCAGGCTGACCTGGCTAGGATTCGTGAAACCTCTTCCCCCACCCAGGGACCACCAGGGCCACCACTGTTACCTCAGAGGTTGCCAAGAAAGAAGAGCGGTTGGACCAAGGTGGGCTCAGGGAAGGAGAGCGGGGAACAGAGGTGCATCCCTCCAGTTGTAGCTCTCCACAATTCATATGCTGTTCTGGCAAAGAGTGGTTCCTCTATGGAGGCACCTGCAGTGGAGACCAAGGAGGATGCTGGGAACCTCCACAAAGGAGACCCACAGGAGGGTGGCATGAGACCCCACAGGGGAAGGAAACAACTCCTGGTGGGGGACTCGATCATTAGGGGGTAGACATGGGGGAGGAAGGGGATAGGGAGGTAAGGTGCCTGCCTGGCGCCACAGCTTGGAGGGACAGGAAGCGAATCCTTAGGATCGTGAGCAGCTGCACATGGGAGGGAGCTGGATGTCATTGTCCACCTAGGGACAAATGACCTGACTGTAAATGGGATCAGAGCAGTGCAAGAGGAGTTTGTGGAGTTGGGGGGCCTTTGACAAGTAGCATGTACAGTAACCTTCTTGAGGTGCTGTCTGCCTGTGTAAGGATGACGCTAGGGTATTCTGCACCATGGGAGTCAATGAATGGTTGAAAAACTGGTGTGGAGCTCAGGATTTTGGCTTCATTGGGGGCTGGGGAGCCACCTGGAGGGATGCAGGCTTACACTGGTGCGATGGTCTGCATCTGTCTGGGGAGGGATCCAGGATCCTAGGTGACAGGTTTAAATGCTTCATTGGCAAGCATTTAAACTAGCCAAGGGGGGAGGCACTGAAAAGGAGCAGGGAAATCCCAGCCTTCCCCCACAAAGCGCAGTAGTTAGAGAGGTAAACACCAAGGCAGAGAAGTCAGTAGGAAGCAGGACAGGGATAAATGCAGAAAAATGTGTTAAAGACAGGGATGGGGCTAAAAGGGGTAAGGCCATAAAAAAAAAATAAATGGAAGGTGATGAGTACCAATTCCCGTAGTCTGTGCAACAAGCTCCCTGAACTAGTGGCCTTAATGGAAGAGGGATGCGTGGATATTGTGGCAGTCACTGAAACATGATACACAGAGAACCATGAATGGGAAGTCAACATACCAGGATACACAGTCTACAGGAGGGACAGGGTGGGTGAAAGAGGAGGAGGAGTAGCTCTCTATATAAGGGAAGGGATTAAAGCAACAGAACTAAAGAGTAAACAGGAAGTTGATGAGTCACTGTGGGTCACCCTGGAGACAGGAAATGGCACCACAATCCGCATGGGGGTTGTGTACAGACTCCCATCTCAGGGGGAGGAAATGGACAAGGAAATGATAGAAGGCATCCTTAAAATGGCAGAAAAAGGGGAGATATTGTTGATGGGGGACCTGAATATGCCAGATGTTAACTGGAGTACATTTGCTGCAGGCACATCCAAGAGCAGGGTCATTCTTGATGCCCTACAGGGGGCATGCCTCAGACAGCTAGTGTTGGAACCCACTCGGGAGGGAGCAATCTTAGACCTGGTACTCTCAAATGGGGAAGGAGAAAGGATCTCACATTTAGAAGTGGGTAGCCATCTGGGAACAAGTGACCACCAAACAGCGTGGTTCACAATAAACACAGCCATAGAGTCAAGCCATACAAAAAAAAGAGTATTGGACTTTAGGAAGGCTGACTTTGGGAAAATGAGGGAGTGCCTTAGAAAAGCACTAGCAAATGGGCAAGATGGAGGGGTGGAAGAACAATGGGGAATAAACAAAACAGCCATCACAGAGGCAACAAGCCTTTGTGTGAAACAAATCAATAAAACAAAACGAAGGAAAAAAACACTATGGTTCTCAAAAGAGGTGGCAGGGACGGTTAAGGAGAAAAGGATAGCATTCAGGAAATATAAGGAAACGCAGAAGGAGCAGGACAGAGAACTTTATCAGTTAAAGCAGAAGGAGGCAGGGAAGGCAGTCAGAATAGCAAAGGCACAAACTGAGGAAAAGATAGCCAACTTTGTTAAGAAGGGGGATAAAACTTTTTATAGGTACATTAGTGAGCGAAGAAAGACCAAGGGAGGGATACAGAGACTTAATAAAGGGGAGGGAATGTGGGCAGAGGGTGACAGTGAAAAAGCAGGGATACTGAATGAATATTTCTGCTCAGTGTTCACAACAGATGAGGAGGGGGAGGTGTCTAAACCAAACAAGGGAGAAACTCTGAATAGGGGGTCGATACCAGTGCATTCACAGAAGAAAGGGTTTTGAAAGAACTCTTGAAACTGAGGGTGGACAAAGCAATGGGGCCTGGTGGATTCACCCAAGAATACTAAAAGAACTAAGGTAGAACTAGTAACACCACTGACTACTTCTTTAACAAATCATGGGAGGATGGAGTGGTACCTGAGGACTGAGGAGGAGATATGTGATTCCACTTCACAAAAGTGGGAGGAGGGCAGAGGCAGGAAACTACAGACCAGTTAGTTTGACTTCAGTGGTAGAGAAGATGATGGAATCACTCTGAAGGAAAGAATTGTTGAGTACCTAGAGGCCAGTGGTGCACAGGACCCAAGGCAGCATGGTTTCACAGCAGAAAGGTCATGTCAGATGAACCTAATAGGTTTCTTTGATTGGGTGACCAAAGTAGTAGACTGTGGATATGGCCTACCTAGATTTTAGCAAGGCATTCGACACAGTCTCACACAAAAGATTAATATACAAGTTAGCCAGCCTTGGAGTGGATCCCAAGGTGGTAGCCTGGTTAAAAAACTGGCTGGACAACAGGACGCAAAAGGTAATAGTAAAAGGAGTCCACAGTGAAGAAAGGAGGGTAACTAGTGGGGTACCGCAGGGTTCGGTACTGGGACTGGTCCTCTTTAATATCTTTATAAGTGACATTGGAGAGCATCTGGAAGGAAAGGTATGCCTCTTTGCAAATGACACAAAGATCTGCAACAGGGTTGATGCACAAGGTGGGGTGGAAAGAATGAAAAGGGACTTGGCAAGGTTGGAGGAATGGTCAAATACATGGCAGCTCAGATTCAATGCAAAGAAGTGCAAGGTAATGTATCTGGGAAACAAAAACCCAGGGGAAGAGTACACAGGGTGGGGGGTGAGTTAATAACAACAACAAAAATTGAAAGAGACCTAGGAGTAATTATATCAGATGACTTAAAGGTGGGCAAGCAATGTGAGAAGGCGGTAAGGAGGGCTGGGGGGATACTGGGATGCATAGGGAGAAGCATCAACAGTAGAAAACAGGAAGTTGTTATCCCTCTTTACAGACAGTTAGTGAGACCCCATCTGGAGTACTGCGTGCAATTCTGGAGACCCCATCTCCACAAAGACATAGACGAATTGGAGGCTGTTCAGAGGAGGGCAACCAAAATGGTGCAAGGTCTGCACCAGAAGACATACGAGGAGAGACTAAAGCAGCTTAATATGTATACCCTTGAGGAAAGGAGGGAGAGGGGGGACATGATAGAAACTTTCAAGTATCTCAAGGGAATTAACAAGGTACAAGATGGTAGTATTTTTCAGAAGAAGAGATGTGCAAGAACAAGGGGGCACAATTTGAAGATAGAGGGGACGGCTCAGAGGTAATGTTAGAAAGTACTTTTTCACAGAGAGAGTTGTGGATGCATGGAACAGCCTTCCTGAGGAGGTTGTGGAGTCAGGAACAGTGGGAGAATTCAAGAATGTATGGGACAGGCATAAGGCAATTCTGGTGGGGGGCAGGAGGAAGTAAGCTGTTGATTAACTAGAATCTGCAGCTTATCCATCAGGTAGGGAAATGGGCAGACTGGGTGGACCAAGCAGTCCTTATTTGCCGTCAAATTCTATGTTTCTACAGTATATGTATATGTGTATATATATATATATCTATATATATATCTATATATATAGATATATATATATCTATATATATAGATATATATACACACACACACACGTGTGTGTGTTCCAAATCTAGTTTTTTACTTCTGTATCTTGACTTGCATGTCTTACAAAATGTAGACTTATTGCTCAAAGAGCCACAAGAAATACAGGAACTCTTAGCTTACATTAAACTCTGCTCCTGAGACCAGACAGTGATTCTCATTTAGCTGGGAACTTAAGAAACTAAAATACCTTGGGATATTTGTTGCCCACTTTAGCAAGAGTGCCTATCAAGATAATTATCTGCACCTTCATCCAACTGCTTTTGCAGGATTTTGTTAGGTGGAACACCCTACTGTTAAGCCTTACCCATAGGGTGGAAGTAGTGTGGATGGTAACACTTCCTATAGCATTGTATTTGTTACAAAATGTCTCTCTTTGTATACAAGGCTCCTCTGGAAAAGAGAAATCTCCCTATATGTATTGGGGAGGGGGACTAAAACTCCAAATCAAATTGAAGATTTTACTCCTACCAAAATACCAGGGTCTGGCCTCCGGTTCCATGTGGTGATTGCCAAATAGTGATCACCATTATAGCGAATGTACATTGCAAAAATCCAGAACGGCAATGTACACTCAGTGAAGACATGTGAGCAAAACAATGTTTTTTATGTGGAGGCTGTGCCCCCACACCCCCAAGTAAAGATTCTCAACTCCAGGGGGTGCATGTCGGAGTGGGGTGAAACTTCTAAAACATACTCCTACCTGCAAAATACCGGTACCTCCCTAGCCCCAAACCCTGCACCCTCCCCACTATAGCCAGCCACCCTCACCACCACACCACATGGCAAGCTCAGCAGCCTCTCGCCACACTACCTCTCACATACCGTCTATCCTGTTCCATTCCCCCTCCTGTCCTTCCTGTCACCTTGTTCTTTGCCCATCGCTACCCTTTCAGGGTAGCTCACATAACGAGTGCTGAACTTGAGTAGCTCATATTTGAGTCGCTCAAGTTCAGTCACCGTTCTGATGGGTTTCTGCCCTCCCTAATCTATGTGTATATTTTCGGGCACCCCAAATCAGATTCATGTTGTACAGGCCCTTAGGTGGCACACCTATGGCCTGACTTGAACTGGAAAGGGAATACCTCCCCAATACAAAATATATTAAGAATGTTTATCATTCTAGTAAGTAAGTAAAGCTTTATTTGTTGAGCACCCAATCCCAGAGGCTCTGGATGCTTTACATAAAGGTGCAACATTTAAAAACACATTTAAATAAGTACAATAATTTATATCAGAGTCAGTTAAACAATACATTTATAAATAATAAAATCACCACTCTAAAAGCTCCTTAAAATTCTGCTAGATGTTAAAAGCTTGCTTAAACAGGTGCACTTTTAGCCCTTGTTTGAAGCTCTCCTCAGAGGGAGCTTCTCATAGAAGTCATGGCATCAAGTTCCATGAAACAGGTGTGGTGACCTCAAATGCACGGTCTCCAGATGACTTGAGCTGCACCCTTGGAACTGAAAGGAAACCATCCATAGAGGAGGGGAGTGAGCGCAGTGGGCAGGCAGGTGTCAGAAGGACCATCAGATAACCAGGACCCAATCCGTACATGGCCTTATAGGTGAGCAAGCCCACCTTGAAGGCAATTCTGCCCCGACCAGCAGCCAGTGCAGTTCATGCAAAACTAGGGTCACATGAACAGACCTAGGAGGCCCGTTAGTAACCTTTCTACTCCTACTTCTACTCCTGTATGAGACTTCCACAGAGAGGCTAATTCCTGGTTGCACCACCAGTTACTGATGTGGCAATCTACTGGGAAGTCTCCGCACTTTACTCTCTTTCTGACTTTGATCTGCCCAATTCCCCTGCAGGAGTATCTCCCACTGGTGAAGGTGGACAGGGGGCTACTGCAACTGGGGTCAGCACTCCCTATAATATCTCCCACAAATGGTCACAGTCTCAAGAATCCAGACCTTTTCCAATTTGCAGAGCACCTTTAGCCTGAGACAGCAGGAATTTTTCAGATACTGTACCTGCAGGTTTGTCATTTTTACCAGTCCCTGCCTTTGGTGGCTTGTACCACCACACTGTGCCCTGCAGTCATAAATTGCTTCTTGTGTTTCTTTAAAACAGGGCCTTCCTCTCATTTGATCGCCCGCCTCTATCAGGTGCTCCAATACACCATGGAAGACACCTGCTTGGAAATAGCTCATGATGACAGGGGGAAACGGGAGTGGATCTTCCACCTGACACCTGGCAGAGAGCATGTCTCGCTGCTGCAAAGGTGACTAGCTCCCATCAGTGCTGGGAGTGTAATTGGAAGCAACTGACTCATTACTTTAAAATGCTGACTATTATGGTACACTACTTCCCTACCCATTCTGCCACTTGTTGGCATAATTGCTTGGAACCCCAAGCAGTGCATACTTATATTATGTGGGTTTGCCTGATACTACACATATTTTTTCAGGACCTGGAAAAGGAACTAGCTGGCAGTATAGCCTAGAGGTGAGAGTAACAAGCTGTGAACGAGCTTGGTACGTCCAGTAGACCAGACCTTGGTTTGATTCTCACAACCTCCATTTGCTAACTGTGTGACCCTGAGCAAGTCACTTGACTACCCAGTGCTCCCAGGTCGCCCCTGAAAACAGGCACTTGTGCCTAGTGGGCCTTACCCGGTTACCAAAGAATAAAATAAATAAACTAGCAGAGCTCTTTAACAGACCCCTCCAGCTATCCTTAGAATTATATTTATTTTTACAATTCCCACAGGGATTCTGGGACCCATACACTCATTACCTGCTAAGTATCCTCCTCACAGCAGCAAAAAAGTTGATAATGTGCCACTGGTTAATGTCCAAGCCACCATACATTCTGGGCTTGTGCAATCTTGTGGGGGCAACTTTATACTATGGAAAAAAAGTACTTTCTCTGTCAATGATTGCTTAGAGAGCTTTAAGTCCCAATGGACTTCCTAGCTTTTATATGCCATGAGTAAAGATCTGATTTTGGTCCCTTGATAGCACAAATAGAAGATCACTGTGACTGGTGACCCCCTCCCTCCATAAAGAAACTGCAACATATTATGGATAGTAGGTATTTTTGCTAACCCTTCCTCTTTTCCTGTAAGTATTTGAAGATCTGCTCTCCCCTTCATGCCAGTCCTCCAGTCACCTCCTTTCTTCATTGGATCAGACAGCTTCTTGTGGTCCTTGATACTGTTTGTAATTCCTAGCAGTTATATGGCCCACCATCAATCTGTGCCACAGAGGATAGGTTTGTCATTGCTGACTGATTAGTCCACTGGGGGCCTGTATGTTCTCTGTACTGTGTATGACTTACCAGCCTGCACTGAAATTGTTGTATTGTATTTTTATTGTACACTATTGAAAAATCTTTAATAAAAACTATATTTACTGCCCGTGGCATAGAGGGTTGAGGCTGGTGTTCACTCTGGACCCACGCCAGCTCCGGGTTCGAGCCGACTTGATGCCGGGCTGGCAGGGTGAGAGAGGATTGAGCATCCATAGGGATTGCTCTCCTCTCCGGGGTGGGTTAGGGAGGTGTCGGTTGGCAGCGCCTCTGGTGGAGACCATGAGCACTGCACAACAGTGGAGGAGGGATGTCCACGCCAGAAAATGTGAAAATGCTCCACGTTATACCAGATGAAGGCTGCCTGGCTCTCTGAGGCCGTCAGTGCCCCTGAAGCCTTCTGCCTCAACAGCACCACAGGGCCAAGATGTTGCGCTGGTCTGCGGCCCCCTGGCTGGTGCCTTCCCCTTTTGAGGAGGGGGACCCACCAGGTGAAGGGTTACACCAGGTTACCCTGGGGTGGCTGCCATTTGAAAGCTGAGGCCCAGGGGACAGGATGTGTTGGAAGCAGCATTGGCTCACCCGAAGGTGAGGCTAATGTGGCTGCAAGCTGGGGAGTAAAGAAATAACACACACACACACACAAAACTGTATTTACAAAAAAGGTCTTCTTTACAATAAAATAAAGTAAAATACAACACCTGAGGCCTCATTCTTGGCTGAAATGGCTGGTATAGACTGGTTTATGTGACCACTTAGCACCTGTTGCAATTTTATGACAGCACAATGGAGATCACAGCATTTCCCTACAAGGTAACTAAACAGTTTGAAATGGGGCAGGGGTCACCTTGTAGTTGTCAAACAAATCTCTGTGAAACCTGTCTCAGCTTCTTGAGATCCCCTTCCCCTAACCACTAGTTACTAATCAGCATGTCATTGGCTGGTTGCATACACGCATACCCACCAACATCTGTTCATTTCATTTCCATAGTGATCTAGTCACAAGGGGTAATCCTTCCCCTGCAGCTAATGAGGCCTTTTGTGTATAATGCAAATGGATGGCGGAACAAAGGTGTGACAGTTTGCCCCTGTTTTGCACCATTGCTCACTGCAGCTGAGGGTGGAGCCCATGATGTTTGGATCAGTTAAAATTTGATGACAGATTTTCTACCAGTTCTAGTGGAAAATCTTGTCTGAAGACAATGAGAGGGGATATTATCTGAAGAATATCTGGAGTCCTACAGAAAATGGTCATTGGGTAGTCAGAGGGAGCACCACTGCCCTATATTCTTGCTCAATCTTGGAATATCATTATTAAGATGCATATCAATGCAGATCTTCTTTTATTGTCCTAAATCTGACCCAGGAGATATTTTATAGTATAAAGTAAGCTAGACTGCATGCAGGGTTACTCTGATTTTCCTGTGGTTTCTTCAGATCACTTATGAGCTTATTAAGTGCACCAAGCTGGTACGTAAACTGTACATGTATAGTTTTCATTCTGCCCATCTATAGCTTAAAAAAATCTATCAAGTCTGTTTCAAAAAAGGGGGCTCTGACTAACAGAAAGCTGATTTTGTTTTCTAGACTATTTATGTGGAACTGATTCGTGCCTCAAATGGAGGTTCTATTGGGAGAGAGCGGGTGGCAAGCATTATTGTCCCTGCCAATGACAATCCATATGGCACAGTTTTCTTCAGACAGCCGGTGTATCGAGTTCTGGAGCCCCTTGAACAAAATTCAGTAGCAAACATTACAGTTAGAAGAAGGTTTGTATACCAGAATATCTAAGTAAGAATAACTGCATGCCCAAGTTTGAAAGTGTATGTGGTAATTAGGTCAACTGGATGAGGCTAACCAGCCGGTGCATTGATACTTTGCAACTGGGTGACATGGGTTTGAGTTCCAGCACTGACAATTGCATCAGTAATTGACATTACATACAGTGATTTGGGAGTTTGAGTTGCAAAATATTGAACAGGAGACACCCATTTCAGAGTAGTAGTCCTTTTCGTGGGGTGGGGGAGTAAAAGTAGATAGAGTTTCTTTCTACACTGCTTTGGCAAAGCCTACTGGACTAATGAGCAGCTCTGACAGGACTTTGGTGTAGGGTAGCTTCTGCCAGTCTTCTGTAGCAGACCTGCTGGTATTGGCATCTGTCATGTCAGTAATCTTTGATCACGAAGATAATGAGGGGAATAGAATGACAATCAAGGTGGTGGATACTGCTTCCAGTGCATAGCTCACAAAGCTGAACAGTTTGTTAAAATACGTTTTTTATGATTGTTCTTGCTAATCTTTGGTGATAAGAGATTCAGTGAGTGGCAGTGTGTCAATCTTACTGATAAAGCTGCACACAGTATGCAAAATATTGCTTTAATAGCTGTCCTAATGGCACAGTTGTTATATGTCAAACTCCCATGCACGAAACCTGAGCTCCTTCCATGGTCTGCTTTACAGTGCAGTCTGCCAGGATGAAATGTTCTGATCACAGTTTCTGACAGTGATATCTTGCAGAATCCTACAGGAACATAATGCAATCTGTTGGCTGTTAATCCTATATATCCTGCAAGAACCTGACCTCTGTATCACGGAGTGATTCATTATAGTGGGCGCACTGTATGTACTGTTGGTGACACACTGAATTTGGGGTAGAGCACCCCTCGTTTTTACCACCACAGGCTAGTCTCTGAGTGACTTGATGTAATGATGCCCGTGGCATCTGGCATCATGGTTAGGGTTAGGGTGCTATTAGGTGATTCTCATGCTAGTGAAAGAGGCAGAGTGATGATAAATGAGATGAAAACTCACCTCTCTGACAGCAGTCAAACATCTGAAGTCGCTGTCATGCGCTACAGGAGGACTTAGACACATGTTAGTTGGCTGGTGACTGGGGGAGGGAACTAAACTCAGTGGGCAGGTACAAAAATACTGTAGTAAACACACTCATGCTATTGTGTTAATGTTTGAGCAGATAGGAATTTGAGACTGATCTACACCTCCAGGTCCTGCTTCTCTTCCTCTTCTTTTCTTCTTTCTCTTCCTGGAGTGCTGTGTGCCATTCCCCCAGAGCACAATTCAGAACTGGAACTCTGTCCAGTCTGTGCTGTGGAGCTGGTGGTAGGCTAGGGTGTCAGCAAGTAGGTTAGGGTTTCCTCTGGCATTTTTTTCTTCCCAGACTACCAGCGTGGGATGATGCACCATGTGTGCATGCCTGCACACACATGCATGTATCTGCATCGAGGGTGACTCACTCACTGCTAGGGCAAGCCTGCTGTGCAACCACCTGGCCTCCACTAGGTGGCAGCACAAGAGTGAAATGCTGGAGCCTCCTTCACCGAGAGGAGAACTGTTGCTTGGATACTTGATGGGTACTCAATTTCACTCCTGAACCTGGGTCGCTGGCATGGCAAGCATTAGCACTACCACTGTGCCACCAGGCTGGCATACTCTCCTCCGTTCTTGACTTCTCCTTCCTCTCCACTTTTAGTCTGGCTTCTGCAAATTCCATTCCCCCATCTTTTCCCTTGTGCCGGCTACTGACTTTACTCTGACAGGGATGATCCGGAGGCACATCACAGTGCCCATGTTTATCAACCTAGCTAAGGCCTTTGATACCATGGCTCATCCCCTTCTCAGCTCTGCTCCCACCTTGCTTGCTGGCACCAGTCAGTTTAAGTTGGTGACTCATTATTCTCTTTCCCGTCATCAGATCTGGTGTTCTGCAGAGCTTTATGACCTTTCCTCAGTCTGTGCCCCCCTCTGTGTACATACTGTATGTGCAAGAACAACACCATAACCTGTCTATGGAGTCTCAGTTGTTGGACTGGAATTGTCACTTCAGTTGACTCATATAATGCCCGTTGTTGGCCCCCACTCAAACCAGCCCTCTCCTAATGACAAAAAAACTGTTTCATGACTTTTGTATCTAAGCAGAGGCTAGCATAAATTAATTCTAAATCTGTTTTAAAATCCTTATTGGCACCTCCCCTTCCTGAAGCTGTGTCCCACTTCCAGTATATGGGTGTGTGGCTGGATAAAACCCTTAATGTTTCCTCACACATCAACATCAGGCACACTTAGATTTGTCCTAAGCTTTGTGCACTGTACTGCTAAGTCCTGCCTTCCACCTGATCTGCAGTGAGATCCTAAGTGATTTTACTAGAGCTGGACTATGCAGGTTAGGTATACAGTTGCAGTCATAGATAGGACAGATATGTCTTGATATTTCACAATATTTCTAAACAGATTCTCTCTGATGGCCCAAAGTAGTACTGCAGGTAGGCAAAGAATTTCTCTAGAGATATCACAGAAATTTCAGGAAGTATTTGACCAGGTCTTTGGTTACAACTTTACAGTGCTGCCTTCAAATTTGTCCTGGTCATAGTGGACCCATTGTTTTATTCCTTCTGTTGTTTTGCTCTAACCCATCACTACTCCCTATCCCTAACCTTGCTTTGCCTTCACCTGAGCCTAAGAATCTACTCCACTGCTCCTCCTTTCTTGTTCAATACTAGCTCTCTTCCCTCCTTTTATCTCTTTCTGCTCTCCTCTTTCCCACCGTTCCCTCATTTTCTCTTTGCTCCTGTGATTCCTGTTCTTTCTTCACCTCTCACCGTGAATCCTCGACAGGTCAGTCTACCTTCTTGGTCTATCTCTGTAACCTCCAGAACAGCCCTCTACCAATACAGCTCTTGTCCTCCATTCTGGTCATTAAATCCCTTGTAAATGCTCATTTTAACCCCCTCTTGCTCTTGCAGCTAATGCTATATTTTGCTCACGTGTTGTACTGTAATATGTTATGTTCTTTTTATTTTACTTACATTCATATTTCATAGAAACATAGAATTTGATGGCAGATAAGGACCACTTGGCCCACCTAGTCTGCCCATTTCCCTACCTAATGGATAAGCTGCAGATCCTAGTTAACCAACAGCCTACTTCCTCCTACCCCCCAGTAGAATTGCCTTATATCTGTCCCATGCATTCTTGAATTCCCTCACTGTTTTTGACTCTACGACCTCCTCAGGAAGGCTGTAATTTTATATTCTTCAGCAGTTTTTTTGTTCTTGCTACTGTTTCTTTGCTATTTAATACACACTTACAGTAACTTTTATTCAGTTTTATTTACATTTATGTTTCATTTGCAATGATGTATTATTATACTGCATTATTCATCTGTAGTTCCTTGTTGTTCCCTCTCATGAACTGCACTGGAAAATTAGCTTTGGCTCTGTGTACATACCCCAGTCATCAAATTTAAAATAATAATAATAAAAAAAAGATTTAAACTAGTAAGATGTCCATGAGCCTTCTCTATGATCCTTGCGTCCCTTTTTTCCCGTGTTGCTGCCTCCTGGGAAGGCCACTGTATACATTAGTTGACTTGGATTTTTATCTCCCAACACACTTTATGATGTTTGATGTATTGCAGATTCCATGGTGCACATCCCAGAAACCTTAAACACTTGATCCCTGAGCCAAACATGGATAGATAGACAAGCAGGTGACCTTCCAGTTGCAGGGAAGTTCTAGTATTCCTGCTGCAGCATAATTTGAATTATGACAAGGGTTAAATGAGTTCTACATGGGCTGAATACTGAAACTTCCATGTTGGTTTTAAATTGGTTGGTCCTTACATCTTCCTAACCCTGCTGACTTACTATATTACAATGGAGGACAGGATGCATAGAAAGCTTGTTTTGTTTGTTTTAAGTAATGTAACTGTTTATATGTTTCTTTTTGACATACTAGTGGAGGAAAGTTTGGAAGATTGCAGATATTCTATAGCACTGCTGAAACAGATGTTGTTGACCTTGCCTAAAAAGGTCAGGATGTAATGTCTTACTATGATCCACCAACAAATGGAATTGCCAACAGTCCATCCAGAATGGAAGTCAATGTCACATCGTCAAAACAACCTCTGCATGCTTGTGCCACTGTGTGCCTGAAAGAACGAGCTTGTACAGCCTTCTCATTTGCAAATGTTTCTGGTGTACCTACATGCTACTGGATGGTCACTTTAGGTAGTAGTGTGACCAACACGTCAAGTTTCTTCACTTTTAGGAAAAATTTAACCAGCACATCTTATCTGTTTGGTTCACAAGCCACTGCCGGCAGTGACTTTCAGCCAGCTATTGGCCAGTGGACAACTATGATGGAGGGTGAAGAATTTTCTAATCTCACAGTCACACTGCTTACTGACAATTTACCAGAACGAGATGAATCATATTCACCATCTCCCTGCTGAGAGTTGAGCTTCTGAATATTACAGCAAGTCTAAGAAACCAACCTAGCATAGGGCAACCAACTATCCATAGCGGTTGTCATTGCAATGAATGGGGATGCATTTGGGTGTTTCTGATTTACAGCCTCAGTCCTAATGCAACACAGAAAGGACTTTATCTGGAAGTCACTGAACAACCCCAGAACACTGTGCAGTTAGTAATAGAGAGACGGGGAGGAAGCCTGGGCCAGGTGACTGTGGAATGGAGTGTGATTGGTGGAACAGCCACTAAAAACCTGGATTTCATTGGAGATGGTGAAAGATTAACATTTGAGGAAGGTAAGAGCTGTTTTTTGTTATTCAGAGTAAAACACATTCTTTCTAAGAGTATATTGAAAAGCCAGTCATCATGTCTTATTTTCTTAGTACAGTGAAGCTTTTTACAGTTTCCATATTGCAGTTCAGTACTGCCTGCAGATAAGCAGTATCTTAATGGTATATTACTACACAGAATAATAGGTAAGAAACCATCTCTAGAGCTGGCTCATTGGCACAGGGATCGTGCTGCCACTCAAAATGCCAGCTGCTTGAGTTCAGAAATTAAATTGGCTTCTCAGAGGGCTGGCTGGGGAAGGAAAGTTGAGGGTCCCAAATGATATACCTTTCCTTTGAGGTTGGAGGGTGCCAAACATCACTGCTACATTGTCACCTGAGTGACCACAGAAGGAGGTAAAGCTAATACCATATGCTGAGGAGGGGAAGACACCCCTGATGCTAACATGCATGCATGCATGCATAGCAAGAAGAAGTGCATTTGATGACATCATGGTGGCAGTGTCCTCAGGGTGATAGAAGTGGAAAGAAAATCTTCCACCTGCTGCAGCATAAAATACAATGCCTCCATCTGCAGGCTTGGCATTTGCTGACCAAGGCTGCCTTCTCTCAATGACTAGAGCATGAATTATCCAGATGGGTTTGGGCCACCTGGAAGGCATGGTAGACTGTCAGAAGCAGGTGAGCTTCAAAAGAAGGTAAAGTGATGGAGCTAGTGATAGGGGGTCAAGGACAAGAACAGTGGGTCCTAAGGCCAGACGGAAACAGGAGCATGAAAATGATTTTAATAAATGAAAGAAAGAAACTGCATACCATCAAAGGGTTATGGTGACACTATAAACCAACAATGTGAAAACAGAGTGGTTACTGATGTCACCAGTGCCCTGGGATGGAATTTTCTGCCTTGCTTGTTACTGATCAGCATTGTGTGCATGTGTGTGTGGGGGAGGAGGATTGACTACTGGAAGATAAACTGAAATTAGTAGAAGATGTATCAAGATGTACAGTTCATGGCCCTAAACAGGCCAAAAACATCACTACTACAGAGAGGTATGATTGGGCGCAAAAAATCATGACACCACCTGGAATGGAAAAATATAGGCCCCAATGAGCCGAATAAAGTCCATAAAGGTCTGATGGTGCAGGTAGTAGTGAGAGCTGCAGCTAAAAGTCACAAAGAGTAGCAAGCAGCTTTAAATTTTTTTTTATACAGATTTTTATCCTCACTTCTTTTCTCTCCTGTGGTGTTATACTGCACTTAATCATTAAGGCATGACAAGGAGTTGGGTTACTATTAGTTAATCTAACTCTAGGGGATAATGAAGCAAGAGGTGATACAAAGTGCCTTATTGCTCCCTGTGGTTAGATTAACAGAAACAACCCATGTCAGCCCAATGGCATTACACCAGCACTACTGCTTGCAACACTAGTGACTTGGATTGTGCTTCAAGTGTGGTTCAAATGGAGGACAACTGGGAGGAGGATTTAGCATCCCAAAGGATACTGTCCTACTCCGAGTCAAGGGGGATCCAGGTCCTGCTGTAATACTGCTACCTAGGTGACGGTTACTTGGCCTGCTGTAGTGCCAGCATGCTGTGTTGTGCATGTGCTACAGTAGGAGCATTGCCCAGTGACACTTGTGTAAGACAAAACAAAGAAAATGGTTCCCAGTCCTCATGATGATGCCTGTGGCCTTCTTGACCTCCACTTCCCCATCTATGGGTACCCAAATGAACTTTATTTCTGGAGAGTCCCTGCTTTCTGTCCTGACAGGGGTTTTTGTTAAGACAGAGAAGAGTGAGATGAGAGAGAAGGTGTTGGCACTTGGAGTTATGAATTGCTAGGGGAAAAGAGAAACTAGTGAACAGGAGGGCAAAAAAAGTGAATTAAAAGCAAACAAAATAAAAAGAACCCAATCCTTAGAGTGCCTTAATGGCATTTTTAAACTGAAATGCTCTATAGAGTAACTATTGTATGAGTGTTAGTTAACATTATCTTTTCTGCCTGCTAATTAGAATGCTCTATATTGAACCATGCAGTCAGTTCTATAGTGTAACAACACCTAGCATTACAGCAAATCGATGCCAAAGTCTAGAGACCAGTCTTTCCTTATGAATTAAGAAATGAGCATCTATAGGAAGATGAAAGGAATATACAAACATACAAAATAGCCAGCAGAAAAAGGCCTTACCTAGTCTGCTCAAGTTTGCAGATCCTCCGTAGTTAGGGATCCAGGGTTCCTGAATGGGTTGGACCTGGCACCTCTTGTTATACTTTGCAGGCCACCATTTTTGGAAAGAAGAAACCCTGGTACCATAATCAAGAGGTTCGTTCTGTCACAACTTTGTATAAGTTGTGAAATTCATTGAAATAAGTACGACGTGAATGAAAAATATGAGAAATATCAGGAAAAGTAGATATTTTACCAAATATGATCTAGAACCTTTAATATTACTCAGATAGGTCTAAAATGTGTATCAGTTATGCATATTGAGGCTATTCACACAAAACAAGTCTCATTGTCATCATGTCTTTACAGTAAAGACCAGTATGTGCAATTATTGTAGGAAAATATTTCCAAAATTGCTGATTTTTTGGCTAAATCTTTGAATAGGTCCACTCATCCAGTGACCCTGCCATAGACATTGTTCACTCCTTCAAGTATCTGGGAGTCATGCTGGACCCCACCCTCTCTTTCACTGACCATGTGAATTCAGTAGTTCGAGAATAAGCCTAAAACGTGGTGCGCATACCGCATCAAGCCTTACTTCACCGTGAATGCTCACCTGGCTATTGCCAGAGGAAACCTTATCCCCATCCTGGACTACTGTTCCCCTATTTACACTCCTGTCTTCTCTTCCCTCCAGTAAAAACTTGAGGTCATATGCAATAGCATCTGCCGATTTGCCCTGTTCACCCCTTACTCCACACACCACTGTGACCTCTACTACCCCCTGAACTGGCTCTCCCTACAAGTTCGCTTTGACTTTACTACTGGCTGCCTCATCGATACCTGTATTAGGAGTGGTCCTGCCTCCCCCCATCCACCTTCTTCAAACCACGCATTCTGCCAAGGCCCCCCTGTTCCTTCCTGTCCCCCACTGGAAACTCTCTGCGTACCTCCACAAATATGGTTAGAAAGTATCGGTCATCAGCCTCCATCCTATGGGATGGACTGGCTGCCCATAGATCTACTAACAAACCTCATGCTGTCAAGTGAGACTATAAAGTCCGGCTCCTCACTAGGGACACTTGCACCTGTACACACAAGTAATTGCCCCCCCCCCAGCCTTCTGTTGCCATGACCTGCAAATTTCCATCCCAATTTCTTGCTCTGGCCCTAGACAGCCGGGACTTGTCACGAGTGGGTATGATTAGTGTTGTAACCTCTTACTACCTTTTCTACTGCTTAATCTGCACATGTTCTCACACTTTTTTCCGCATCTATGATCTTTATTACCTCAGCCCAGATTCCTACTGCACTGCTGCAACTATTGCCATCTCACCTGCTATTCATTACTATGTCTGCCATACTTACATACCTACCTGTTACATGTTATCTCACTTGCCATTTGTTTGCTCTGCTACAGCCTTCCTGGCCAGGAATTCTTGACTGTATTGTGACTGCCTAATTTTAGCATTATTGAATGTACATAGCTGTAACCAATTTGTATTATCTACTATTGGTAACTATTATATGTGTATTATCTACTATTGCAACTATTTACCCTGCCTGTGCCTTTTGGCCTGGGTCATGCCTGAAAATGGTCCATTGGACCAGTGCACCCTACCCGATAAAGTCAGAATAAAATAAATAAATAAATAAATAGACTTCATGGTGTTTCCTCTGACGAAGTAAATTATTGCATTCATATTACACCATACCATATTTCTATCTTCTACAATGTTTCTTCTTTCATTTAAAAGAAACCTGACTCAAATATCATGATTTATGACTAAGATATTCCATTTTGTGTACTCATACCCCCAAATGGACTCGGTCAAAATTTGTAGACACATGGGTAAATAGAACATTTGTATATGCACAAAAAACTTTTTTTTTTGTTTCATTGATGTAAGGGATGAATCAAAACAAGGGTGCATCACACTGAACAGTGTTAAAATTACAAATTCAATACAAAGAGAATAGTTTAGAATTAAGGAAATAATTATGATTAATTAAGATTTAGTTAACTGCGTATAAAATGTACTGGTCAATGATCTAAGGCTGTAGACTTTCCTTTTTAGTGTTACATTGATAATGGCTACTTATTCAATTACGAGATTATCACTGTACTAATCATCAAGTTCATGACTTTCACGTCTTATACATACGTGACCTTCAATGTCACTTAGTCACTGACACTGTCACTGTCTTCCAAGGTCAGACTCATTTGAACTTGACTACATTTCATGGGGTCAGCATTACACATACATGCAATAACACATTTGACATTTGCCCTAGCACAAATGCAGCCTCGATGGCATTTGTTTCTTTTGCATTTGCAGTACTTGGTTTGCACAGCCACTTTTGGCTTTGGTTCCTTTGTCATTATATGCAGGACTAGCCTACCTTCTTGAAGAGTTTGCCCAAACAATGTAGAGTCAGGAAGCACTGGATTTTACTCATGAGCCCTTTTAATAACTGCTGTCTGGTACAGAGCTTGCAGCATGTGAAGTCTAAAGGCATCATCTGTTGATGGCAGAGTCCGTAGGTCACCCTTTGTTGTCACATACAGGTGAGCTCAGAGTGCATCCAGGCCACCGCAGAACTTGTCTCTGTAATATAATTTCATGAAGAACTCAGACGCTGCTGAAATGACCTCATCGGTGACATCTAGACTTACTTTAGATATGTCATAATCTGCTAATGCATGAAGGTTGGCTGCATTTTCAATGGCAACTTTTAGAGCACGTTCCTTTCCTCTTCTGTAGGGATAGCTGACAGTATCACAGCCACTCAAGATGTAAGCACTCATAACAACTGATGTGAGTTGTGATGCATCCATGTTGCACACAGAGATGTGCGAAGTCCATAAATTTCTCTCTGTGAAAAATTTCACAGATTGCGCTCAGTACGCAAAGTGCAACCCACAAAACTTGCAGATTGTGGAGCGCAGGATCAAATGCAAAGTGTGGAATTTCGCTGGCAAAATTCCATGCTTCCCACAAAACCTGCCCAACAAATATAAATCCCTAGTGTCTAGTGGCCCCCCCCCCGCTGATCGCCAGCCACCCCCATCACTGGCCAGTCAGCCACAATGTAAAAATAAATCCCTGGTGGTCCCCCCCCCCACAGATTGTGGGCCACAGTTGAAATAAAGAAACTCACTCCAGGCCCCCACGCACATTGCCGATCGCTGGCCAGTCGGGCACAATGTAAAAACATAAAATACATTTTTGTACATTCAGTCCCTGGCATCTAGTGGACCCTCCCCGACACCCCATCAGGAAGTGCCCCACAACCACACCACTATGCTCCCCTATCCTGATCCCACCCTGACTGGGCCACGGGCACAGCCCTCTACTCACCTCCGTGGCCAGAAGCCTGACTGAGCTCTTAATGAATGAGCACATGCTGCACGCACTCATTCATTGGCAGCTCCCAGTCATTTTAAGGAGCTTTTCAGGGACTAGGGAACAGGAGGTGGCTGCTCCGGTCACTGGAGGGCTTCAGGGGGCTAGGGAACAGGAGAGGGCTGCTCCAGTCACCAGCAGGTGCCCACCCCCCGGTCTGTGACCACAGCAACCCCCTCCCATTCTCTAACCCCTGAGAAACTTCTTAAAATGACCATGAGCTGTCAGTGAATGAGCTTGTGCTTATAGAAACACATGTTCATTCATTTAGAGCTGAGTTGGGCTGCCGGCCGTGGAGCTAAGTGGAGAGCTATGCCGGTGGCCCGGTCGGGATGGGATCAGGATGGGGGGAGTGGGGTGGTGTGGTGGGGCACTCCCTGATGGGGTGGGGGGTCCACTAGACACCAGGGATTGAATTACCAAAGTGTATTTTATCTTTTTACATTGTGGCCGACTAGCCAGCGATCGACGGATGTGTGTGTGGGTGCCTGGGGTGAGTTTCTTTATTTCAACATTGGCCCATGATCAGCACTGGGAAGAGGACCACCAGAGACTTAATTTAAAAATATATATTTTTTTTATTGTGGCCAATTGGCCAGTGAATGGGGGGCTGGTAATCAGCAGGGGGCCATTAGACACCAGGATTTGGGAATCTCAACTTCTTCTGTTTTGTTTTTTTAGTGCACTTGCACTTAAACCCCAAAAAGCAACGCAAAGTAACAAATTTCCAATTTTTAGTCACAGCTGCAATTTCGTGAATTGATCTGTGAATGCAAAATTTGCGCTTTGCTGGAAATTTGCTGGCGAAATTAAACTTTGCTGCATCTCTAGTTGCACATAGTGCTAAGAGAAGCTGCTACTGAATGGCATGGCAGGTACAAGCCCATCTTCTGAACCCACAGCTCTTCTAGACCATCCATCTGAGTGGTATAGTAGATGCACAATTGGCCTCAGCACAAAGGTGTGGAGGGCTATGTGTCACAACATGGGCGCCAGAGCCACCTCGCACCTCACTGTGCCACCCACATGGCATGCATGGAGGGTGCGCAGACCCACCACACCCAATCCCCACATCCACGGACAGCTCCACACTGGGAGCATTCCAGGGCATGCCAGCACACACGGTATTCACTAACCCACATAGTGCTGGCTGCATGAGTGTGGAGGGTGGTGCAATGTATGCCAGGAGACCCTGATGTAACCCACTGCACACCCCCATGGGCACAGGCCTGGAGATGCTGGGGACTGGGACTGGGCACATCATGCTGCCCCTGACCGCTGGTCAGCAGCAGAGGCAGCTTGACAGGTGAGTGCTCAAGAAATGCCTGAGTGGCAGCACCATGACTGGAGGGTGCTGCGCAGGTCCAGGTGCATGCAATCACTGTACAGTCCCGACCCATGCCACCCTACATGTGGAATCCACTATGGGTCCCAGGGGGCATCCCATTGGATTCCCGCCGGGATGATGACATCTCCTGGCCACCCTGTGGAGTCCTGCACACTGGGGGCAAGTCAGGTGGCTGGCACTGATGAATGCCAGTCTAGGCATACCTGTCCATGGGGCACCGGCACTGGTGGGTACACGTATTTCATCGTACCTGATTCCTGAGGTTCATATGCTCTGCTCTTGCGAGATGAAGCTTTTCTCATTTTTCTCATTCCTCACTTATCAGGCTTACTGATGGACTAATATCATACCTATCTCCTACAATGTTGATGCAGTTGCAGCTCTCTGGCTTTATTTGAATTAGTGAATATATATATATATATATATATATTCTCCTGCAAGTCACCAAATGTACGACTATCAAGGCTTTTGTGTTGTTGAACAAATGCCATTGCATCGACAACTAGTACAGTAGGTTCATCTGAAGAAGGCAAGTTACCTGGTTCTGACCACAGTTCACCAAGGTAACTTTTTAGGGCAACCAGGTAATCAGCTTTGTTGTCTTTTGCATGACATAGCCTTGGGAAGGTCAGCATATGGCTCAAAAGAGCCGAGGATATTTGTCCATTCGTGACTGAAGGCTTCTACCTTTCTGTCATCATTCAGATCTCAGATAAAGTACAAGTTCCTGACCACATTGCTCTCCTCTTCATAGACCTCTTGCTTTCTGAATGTGTGTTGGTGTTTTGGCTTTACTTGTGAATGTCTGAAGCTTTACAGTTGTAACTTTTTCACTACCACTCTGTTGTGCTGCGGTTAAGGCTACAATGCCTTTTTCCTTGGCTTCAATGAAGTCATTTGATGTGGCCTTTTGACCAGTAGAAATATTGGTATAACAGGTGAATGGATTGATCATTCTGCCAGTGACCACATTCATCACTGTTTTAATTGCTGTACTGTCCTTCTGTGCTGTATACTCAGAGTCTCCATAGTGTTTGAGATCATCAGTGCCATGAAGGTGAGCCATCAATTTCATTTGTTCAGAGATTGCTGTCAGTGCTGGTAATGAATGCAGGTATTTCTCCATAGAGGCAGGCTGCTGTTATGCCATGGAAAAGCTGGGTTTTAGCATCTTTATTATACATCTGCTCAAGGGCCATATCAGTCCACACCATTAAACTCACCAACTGTTCATTGCATGGTGAATTTGCAAAATCTGAATGCTCCAGTGATGTCTGGCGCTGTGGTTGGTAGGTCTTTCATAGCGGACAGTTAATGGGGAATGCAGGAAACATATTTGTGATGACTAGCAGCCACAAGATATGGAAGCATTTTCTCAACTTCAGCCAGGTGCTGCTCCCAGTGTCCAGCTCGCTCAGCATAGATATAACGATTCAGAATCTGAATCATGTCTTGTTGTTGGGGATTTGTACTTTGCCTCATGGAACTTGTTCATTAACGTGTCTGATTCTTCCAGTAGCCTAGTTGTTTGGACATATGAATCATTTGCATTTTGTGTATCCTCAGCATCCATGGCATCTCTCAGTCTTTGAATACTTTCTGAGAGCAATGCCATGCACTCCATGTCTTTGTAGTATTCACCAATGAGCCAGCTTTCAAATGCATTCCATTACAGTACATGGCAGCATAAACTAGTCTATGGGCTCTCAGCATAGCATAATAGTCTTTGCCTGACATGATTTTGTTGCCAGTTCCATGGAGGCAAACATTGGCTTCAACAAGGAGATCCTCTGTTCCAGTTTCTTTCATTAATTACCCAATTTCCCTCATGAAATTCAGTGTAATATGGAAGCCACCCATATGAAGGATGACTCTGCCATACTTCTCCGGCTTCTTTTCTGAAGGCCAAGAACAATCTCATAGATTGCTTCATCAAAGGTAACTATGCAGAATTCCTGCCCAATTTTCTGAGTGACCTTCATATTAATACTGAACTGATGCTTCAACAACATCAGGGTTTACAGGAGGTTCTGGAAAGAAAGGCCCATACCCAATCTCAGTCGCCTGTACTTTCTCTTGTGCAACTAATTCATAAAGGAAGGCCAGTAACAGGTTTCAATCATTCTATGACATCTAAATAAAATGTAGGGCCCATATTCACTAACTGCCAAAGCCAGTCTACAGGATGAAGTGGTTCTGTGGTCTGCTGTGGTGCTATTGCCATGCCAGCAAATGAAAGACTCTTCTGGCAGTCTTTGAGTGTGAGATTACTTTTCCCTGCTTGAAATTGTTGAAGGTATGTGTGAGAACACTCATGTTTCTTAACTAGGGGCACCCTAACAGCCATTGACTGTTAATCCTCACCTTCATCAGCATACTGATATTTTGCATGCAATTTTCCATGCATAGTTTTACCATCCTTTGTGCTCTCTTGGAAGTCTAGGTTGTCAGTTGCACACTGTGTGAACTTATTTGTTTGTTTGTTTATTTATTTACCATATTGCAGCCAAAACTCCCACTGAAGTGGGTCAGCTGAAATTCAATACACAAACTTTAAAAAAAAAGTACAAATAATTTACTGACCTGACTTCAGATTCATGGGTATGAAAACCCCATCTTGAGCTTCCTGTTCATCAGCAGCTGCTGCCATGGTAGCAATATAACATTGGGCATCTTGGTAGCTAATGCTATTTCCAAATATATTTAGCATGGTTACGGACACCTTGCTCTGGGTGGTCTTTAGTATGTGTAGGGCAGTATCAACATGTTTTGGTGTTGGAACACCAGCAATGGCTGCAAGTATGTCTTGTTCAAGATTCAGTACCTGCGCCTGTTGTTTTGGGTTTAACTGAACCTCCCATCATTGCCTACTTCTGGAGTAGCATCAGTAAGCATCCAGGCCACATGATTGTAGAAAGTAGTACCCACACGTTTTGAAATTGCTTCATAAGACACATCCAGATTTGTTTCACGTGTGTCTTGGTCTTATAATGTGCACTCTTTAGCTGATGTAATACTTTGAGGTTCTTCTCTGCCAAACTCTTTCAGTTTAGACCTTGTTAATTTTTCTGCTTTGTTACTGAACATATTTGCATCCATTTGAATCTGAGTATCATTGGGTTCATCTTCACTTTCTTCTGTATATTCTGATTCTTCCATAGTTTGCTTTAATTTGATGAATTCAGAAAGCAACTGTCCAACATTCAACTGTGCTGAACACAAGAGACTTGATGTACCTTTCTGAGGAACTGTGGTTACCTTACAGCCACTGGAATTAGTGTAGTATGGCAGTAGGCATCTTTTCAGACTTACTGACCTGTAGGATGATGCATCATCTACACCTCCTAACCACTGGTGATATCTGTCACAAAGTTTAGCAAAAACATTTCCATTGTCAAATGTTGGCCTATCAATTTGAGAAATTAGCCAACAGAACCCTACATCATAGATGTCACTGCCTTCCATGACTGTTTTCTATTTATATCATTATTAAGACATGATCTATGGTATTGCAATTATGTGCTAGCAGATCTAGGCATTCATCACCAAATCCTTGCAACTTATGTAACATGGTACTCATTGAGTTCTTTGGCCTTTGCCACACAGAGTTTTGACTATCAGCAGATGCAATCATCAACAGCTTCCTATTCCCCTGTTATCCCACTCATTTTTACATTCAAAACCTTTACTCTTGTAATCAAATAGACTGTTGATTAAAGATCGCTTGACCACGTGAGATGGTCCTGGTTACTCTCTTCCTGTTCTGAAACTCTGTGGTGTTTTGTTCAACAGTTTTTTGTTGGTGTATGCTTTGCGACAACTTTCATGCATTACTGGAGTCTTTGCTAGGAATTCATCTTTATGTAACACGTCCTTTTCCAGTTAGAAAGCGACATCATCATCATCACGGTTCTGAATTGCATACAAGAAGGTGGGATATCCAAGTTCTGTCAGTCTTTGTAAAGAGCCGTGTTTTGCATCTTGCTGACAAATGAGGCAGCGGAAGTAATTTGTGCTTGGTCGCCACCTTTTAGTGCCAACTTGGAATGCTGTCTCCATTGCTGATCAGTCATAAATCTGAAATACAAAAAAAATCGTTATAAATACTTGGCACAAAGCACCAAATTGATTACTTTAAGAGCATTCCCTAAATAGGCAGATTATTAATATCATAAAACCCCTATACAAAATACAAAAATACACATTATAAATACTTGGCACAAAGCATCAAATTGATTACTTTAAGAGCATTCCCTAATAGACAGATTACTAATATCATAAAACTCCTATATAGTATTTCAAACTATACCAAAATCAAACTAGAAATGCATATATGGCCAACACTGACAAAATGCTGGGTAGGATGGTGACCATGTCCATTTGGGGGTATGGGTACATAAAATGGAATATCTATTTGAATCAGGTTTCTTTTAAATGAAAGCAGAAACATTGTAGAAGATAGAAATATGGTATAATATAATGTAAATGCAATGATTACTTTGTCAGAGGAAATGCCATGAAGTCTATCAAATAGCCAAAATCATCCATTTTCAAATATTTTCCTACAATATTATATAGTGGTCCGTATTTTAAAGATGTGATGACAATGAGATGTATTGTGTGAATAGCCTTAATGTGCATAAATGGTACAAACTTTAGACTGATCTGAGCAATATTGAAGGTTCTAGATCATATTTGGTAAAATGTCCACTTTTCCAGATTTTTGTCATATTTTTCATTCACGTCTGATTATTTCAATGTATTTCACAACTTGAACAGGAGTTGTGACAGAGCAGGCTTCTTGATTATGGTGCTGGGGGGGGGGTCTCTTCTTTCCAAAAATGGTGGTCTGCAAAGTATAGCAAGAGGTGTCAGGTTCAACCAGTTTTTGAAGGTTTTTGTGGCTCTGGATCCCTTATTACCAGTATCTACTAAAGGATCTGCCTCCCCCCAGCTATCCACTTCTCCTGCCCCTTCAACATCTTGCAATTGTCTCTTCTACACTGTCCTAGCCTGTTTTGAAGCTGTATATAGTCTTTAGGCAGACAACTTCCTCCGGCAACTCATTCTTCTTTGCCACTACTCTCTCAGTGAAAAAGCAACTCCTCATTTCCTTGTTGAAGCGTTCCCCTCTCCCTACCAGTTTAAGACAGTGGCCCTTAGTGATTCTGTTTCCACTAAGGTTGAATACAGGAAGTCCCAAGGGGTATAGGAAAAAGGGTTATACATATGAAATGGTAACTTAAATTTCCTTTTTTCTCCAATTACTTTTCTTCCAGGGGATGTAAGAAAGATAATCACACTTACAATTTTAGATGACAAGGAGCCTGAGGACAATGAAAGCATTGTGATCAGCTTGACCCATACTGAAGGAGGGAGTCGTATTTTGCCCAGCTCTGACACAGTCACAGTGGTCATTCTAGCCAATGACAATGTTGCGGGAGTTATCAGTTTCCAGATGGCATCAAGATCTGTGATTGGTCGTGAAGGTGGGTGTGTCTGCATATTGACAGCAGTCATGCTGCTTATCATCAGCTCATATAACACCATTCTGTCATCCTGGTGTTGCTAACCTGATAAAATCAATGCGGATAGTTATGCATTTCAGGATACCTCTGAGTTAACTGGGATGACTTAACGCAATGCCTTAACCAGGAAGGACTTGAACTTACAGTGGAGTAAGATGGTAGCCTCAGTAGCTCAAAACCAGCAGTTTGTGCATGTTATGATTCACATGGTACAAAGGTTACTTGGCTCCCTGTGGAAAAGGCAGTTTCCTTAGTTCATCCTTTGTTCAAATACTGCATTAACACACATCAGGAAAATAATAGAAAACTGCCACATGGTAGGAGGGGTGGACAAGATAGATGTTAAATCCTTTCCAGCACCACAATGCTGTGCATTTCATGTTGTATTTTTAAGAGTGAAAGCACGCTGTATGACAATAAAGATAGACACAATGGATTGTATGATTATTTTTATTAGACCAACATATAAATGGCAAGACATAAGCTTTCTGGGCCACCTGAGGGCTTGTTTTTAAGATAGTGGTGCAAAAAGCTTGTGTGCTATAAGTTCTTTTGTATGATGCAATAACATATCAGTTTTGTATAGTGCCTTTCATGTAAGTATTGCTTGAGATACAAATATAAATAAATTAAATAAAGGCTTTATCAAATAAAAAAAAAGTTTTAATAGCACATTTTCAAAACAAGCTGTCCATACATTGCAGCTTCAGTGGGAATCACAGTGCAATAAAAACTGTCATGCCAGTGAGTTGGTTTTACATTTTTTTTAAGTTTTCAATGGATTGTCAACTCAAGTTGTGTTGTTTTGCAACACTTTACCAGATCAAGAGCAATTTTTATAAAACTTTTTTGTAACTTGACTGGAATATATCTACAGTTCATTCTCAATGCAACATAAATCTGAATTGCCACTCTTAGGAAACAGTTTTTGCAAGGGCCTGTGCTGAATCCAGTATATCTTACGCAGCTTGTTGAGAAATATTAAAGCAACTAATTGACGAGACAGTTTGATGCAAATTGTACTGTAGTTCTGTAAAAAGTGAGCACAATTGATATGTGCTATAATGCCATCGAGCAGGCTGAAGCTTTGCTGATGGAATGACCAAGAGACCCTACCAGCTGAAAGCAGAGAGAATACGATGGATAACCCTTTACTTTGAGATCTCTTTACTGCAATGGAATTATGTAATGTTTTAAAAATGAGCATGCTGGTATTGAAAGCATTGCAAAGCGATGTGGGTTACACTACATAAGTGACTGTGGAAAGTGGAGCTGTACTAAATGTTGACTGTAACAGATATTTAAACTTACTATACCATAACCAAGGGCAAAAACCACAGGCATGTGTTCCATCCTCATTGGGTGTGTGGTGCCATCATTGTCTTAGTCAGAGACCAAGGCAGTCCCAAGGAACAAGAACACTTAGTACCCACTCACAGAGACTTGCATACCATTTTGAGCACTATGCAAGTTTGCCCATTTCACTACACATGTGACTGGGTCAGGCGTATGCCAGGGAACCAGATCACGTGGGAGGCCCAATGCCAGGAACTACTGCTTTTGGGCATTCTGGGTGGGAAGGGGGAAGTGAATATATTACATCAACAAGCACTGAGTCATAACTTTCCAATAGCCTGATGCCATGTCCTGCTGAGCATTTGGGAGTCCTGACTGACTCTCCCTATCACCAATGGCAGGAAAAACTTGGAAGGGGCAGCCAGTTCCCCCTATCATCTTCTAAATAGAAATACCTGCCTTTATTGAGATATGGCAGTCCTGCTGGTAAACTGCTGTATCCCACAATCCCCTGCTCATGCAGAGCAGAGTATCTGCTGGTGGACAGTTTGCAAACCAGTGGCCAAGTCAAGCTGTGCTCCTTCTGTTCGCTGTCTCCTTCTGCACAGTCCTCGGCAGCCATAGCCAAAGAATGTCTCCTGAGAGATCTGCTTGCAGAGCATTAGTAGTGCACTGGCTGCATATGTATGAACTGCACATATGCTGGATGTTAATTTTCTTTGTTTCCCCTCACCAAAGCCCCCATCTGGCTCCATCCATCTGGTACTGCCCAGCCTCATCACCTTGTTGAACTTCTGGGGGGCTCCTTTTACCTGATCTATGGTTTAATCTCCATGGTAGAGCCTTCAAGGAACATCACATCCCCTTCAGTGACACAAACTCTGTGGATTGGGATACCTTCATGCTGAGTGGACAGGTGTCATGGAGTACAAACAAGTAAAGATGTCATCCTGGTGGGAATGAGAGAATTTTCCTATGTTACCTCCCCCTTGAGAGGAAGGCATGCATATTATGCATGCATGTAATGGGTGTGTGCTGAGCATAGCTACATGTCTCCTAACCCATCATCATGTTATCTGAACCACCCGTAGACCTCCAGGTGGTGTTTGTTCAGTGGAGGATGGGCAATTTCCCACCCCAAGGAGGCAAGCATCCTATGGGATGCTCATTCCTCCTCCTCAGCCCTCCCCCCACCAGCCAGCCATCCTGTGCCCCTGGCTAGCTTCCAAATTCAGATCAGCAGTATCGCAAACAGCAGCTCTGCAATTACACTGACAGGCTGATTGCTTTGAATAGAGGCCACAGTGAGCACACATAACGGTACAGTTTCAGTCTTTGAAGTCCCCAGTGCTTGAAATCCTCTTTTAAAATTAGTTTCATATTAACTGGAGCTAGTATAAATATGTAAGACTGGCTTAAAATGCAGACTTCAGGCACATGTGAGTTCTTGAACTGCTAAAATGAGATAGGCTGGGAAAATCAGAAAGGAAGTCTGTTATTGAGAGCTAAACAGAGAGTGATAAAAGCATGCAAGCAATAGTCAACACTCTAAGAACATCCAGGCAAGAATAAATGTTAGAAACATTTCATCAATAAGAGTTTTGTATACGTCCTTTAAAGCGTATAGAACTCAGGATTAAATTTAATCAGTGTAGCTGTTCAAACAATTCTTGTTGAGATTTCTGACTTAATCCAGCCTTTCAAGTTGATTTATTGTATCTAACCAAGTCGCACTCCTTTGCTTCCCAACATAACTTCAGTTTTGTTGTAGTTTAGCTGTCAAACCCAAAACATTGAAGTCAGACATGGATAGTTGTTGACTGGATGCTCAGTGAAATAAAAGTAGATTGCATCAGAGTTTAGAACTCTAGAATTCTAAAGAAAAAAGATAAAAATAAGTCTTGGTGTTATCTTGCCAGATCCTGATATATGTTGGTCCCATAAAAGCTATCATATTATCCTCTGTGCTTATCTGTGACCCAGCGTGGCTACAGATCCTTTCATGGTACAGCAGTGAAGGAACATTTAAGGGCTAAGCTTTTTGCAGGAATGTGTACAAATAAGCTGGCTACTCTAATGGTTGAGGTACTTGTCAGCCACTGCTTGAATCTTGGGCATGCCTCTCAGCTCAGGTCACTAGGGCTATAAGTGCAGTGGTCTTAGTTTAGTTACTAATGGGCAGGGGTTCACATCTCAAAACCACTCCATTTGCTTCCTGTGGCACATCTATCTTTTCATGACAAAAGAAGCCCTTAACTGAATCAAAGAGAAAAACAAATCACCATCTCAGTTCACCTTGGAGTGCTGGTCTGTCTGGTTTAGACCTTAGGTGCATTGGCTGAGTATTGTGGGATTGCCTGCATTGCACTCCTCTTTTGCTGACCATAGCCTGAAGATAAATGAAGAGCTTCAGTGTCTGCCTTCATCAGTCTGTCACCATTAGTGCTCTAAATCTATACTTTAAATTAACAAAAAATAATGTATGCTGCATTGAAAATTGTCACAGCTGAAACAGGACTGTGCAAACAAGCTGTGTCTGCCCAATCTGCAGATAGATTGTTGCCTGCATTTTGCTAGCTTTAAATGAGTGAGTGACCCCACCTTTTGGGTACAGGACTACTCAAGCAGCAAGGTGATTCCCCCTGTGTTCTGCAGGCACTGTCCTCCAATACAGATGCTTCCTTGCAGGAGTTTACTACTGTTTATGTTAAATGTCAGCATCCATTGGCCAGCCCTCTGGTTGATGGCACATGGGATACACTGGATCAGGTCCTGCAGCGGACATGCATGTCATTGAAGTGATATGTTCACTGTCTCAGACTGGCAGCCCCAACACTCATTACTCAATACTGTCTCTTGTGATTAGTTCATTAGGACAGTGATATCAGTCTTGAGGGAGAACACTCGCTGTTGGTCAAGAAATGAGTCCAGCGGCAAGGTCTAAATGGCATGATGGGGGGGGCAGAGTAATATATTGGCTAAGTAAAGGACTCAAAGGATATCAAATAAAATATGGTGGCACCCTTGATACCGACTTTCAGAATATTTAAAATGGAAAAATAGAGTTTGATTTAGCCTGACCATATGCAGCATGTAGCTGAAGGGTTTAGTGATTTTTGCTGTTCCTGCACTTATACTTGTCTACAGTGTGCCTACAAAATGTGGATGGCAGGACCTCTGTGAGCAGCACTTTTTCCAGTGTTGAAAGCAGCCCTTACAAGGGATTTCGGAAATGTCATAAGTGGCATGACATTGCTTTTAGCAGCTAAAATGGTGCAGAGTGTGAATCAAAAGCCCTATAAGAAGAGACTAAAGGACCTCAATATGTACGCCCTGGAAGAGTGGAGACAGGGGGGGAATATGACAGACCTATGAGATACCTCGTTGAAGTAAATAAGGTACAGGAGGGGAGTAGTTTTCAGAAGAAAAGGTGCTCAAGAACAAGGGGATGTGCTATGAAGCTGGAGAAGGATAGATTCAGAAGAGATGTGAGGAAGCATTTCACAGAAAGAGTGATGGATGCATGGAACAACCTTACAGTAGAGGTGGTGGGGCAAAAACAATGGTGGGATCAAGAATGCATGGGATAAGCACAAAGGAATCATAGTTGAAAGGAAGGGGAGGAGAAAGAACTGAAGATCGGGTACAGTCTGCAGTAATAGTGTAGGTAGGGAGGAATGGGCAGACTGGATGGCCCAAGGAGCCCTTATCTGCCATCAAGTTCTATATTTCTATGTTTCTAGCAGTTGCTGAAAATTTTATGTAAGATATTTTATATATCTAAAACAGGCCTACGTGTTTTATAGAATAATATGACAGACTGGTTAAACCTTGTGTACCTGTCTGCATCTAATGTAATACACGTTTATCAGGGATGTCATGTTTATGTGAACTATGGAGAATTGTGTACAAGACCCTCAGAGCTCTTCTGTGTTGTTCTCTCCACACAACTTTGGATCTATAGATTAGATATGTGAATGTATAATATTGTATATCATGAGACCCTTCCTGTTCCTTGATGGTCTGCACTGGAAAGGATTATGTGTAAACATTACAAGGTTGTAGGATAGGGTTTTAAATCCTTCAGTGGTCACTGACCAGAGCATTATGAGCTATTTAAGTAATATCCACAACTAAACAATGCACATGATCCATTATTTTTGATAATACATGGATCCTTTAATGTAATGATATGTCCTACACAGATATTCACAGAACTTCGTGCATAATTAAATCCAGGTATGGTTGCTTTCATTTTTCACTCAGCAGATGGTCACTATAGATTGGGCAGATAAAAGAAAGGAAATCTGTGACCACATGCAGTAGTAATGGGGCAGGAAGTCATAACTTGGACTTCCTCCTCACCCTCTTGAGGTATTTACAGATACAGTAGTCCAATTTTCTTATCTATCTCAACATGGATCCTCTAAGTAGAGTGCAAAAAATCTCCAAAACACTTTATGTGTCAAGTTGTTTTATATTGTAATTTTTGCAAATGGTTTATGGAAGAATCTCCTCCCTCCCTCCCTTCAGACTTTGTAGCTTCACCGGAATTGAAATTCCATTAACATTTTTGTGAACATTTGTGCATCTAAATGGCTTGTCTGAACTGAGGTTTGTACCCATGTCGCATCATGAAACCCAAGCTTCCTCGTTGTGGCTTTATTTTAAAGATCATGTGCAATGAAATTTGCAGAACTTAAACAGTCAAGCATCATTCATTAAATACTGTTTTAAAAACAGTGTCTGCCTGGTGTTTTATATGATGTTCTACCATTTCATACCATTTTTAGTCATTGTATCAGGGCTAACACATCCATGCCTAGGATGGATTAACACAGATAAAGCCCCCTCCTTAGAACATATTATAAAGCAGACACTGACCAACAGCAGTGAAGTTTCCAACATTACAACACCAGCAGTAGAGTAGCACCCCTAATGACATCAGCAGCCTGGAGGCATGCTGACTCACCATTCAGCAACCTTGGAGAAATGAACAACACCCAAAAATGTGCTGAATAAAGTACAGATTTATCGACTTCTATTACAAAACTTGGAACACACAAAGTTGTTGTTATAGCAGTATTTATTGAATGGTGCTGCCTATTTTACTTTTGAAAACCATTGCACATGATCTTTAAAAATATAAGAAGGCACAAGTCAGTCTCATGGGGAGTGTATAACTGGCAGTGTGTGTGAACATCTCAAGTTTAGCTTTGCAAGACTCATAAAAGTTGATTGTGTTAATAATCATAGTGACACTAAAACAGCGGAGTTCTGCTAACCCTTTATACTGGTCTTAATGCAAGTGGTCAGATTCCCCAAACAACAAAATTTCATGGAGAAATATCAACCGGTAACCATCGCTTACACATTGTCAGCCTTAGGCTACCAAACCACTGCACATATTGACCACTGTGTACACCTCAGATGATCCTGCCAACTTGAACAAAGAGAGATTCAACATGCATTGCTCAATGGTTCAGGAGCATACTGTAGCTCCTTTGGGGAATCATGTCAGGTAGCTCATGTTAATTCCATGCTGGATGTGTGGCTTCTCTCTCTCTCTCTCTCTCTCTCTCTCTGTTCCTACATTAATGGTTCTCTTCAGTTTGCCAGAACTGTAGGGCTTCTCCTGGTCTTGGTAGACTAAGAAGAATTATTAATGTGTTCAAGGAATTAACATAAACTACCTCAGGTGGATAGTTAATCGTGGGTCAGAGAGGGAGCTGGTATTCACTGCAGTAAAAGTAGACAGTTTACATGCATTGGCTTTTAAGAAAGTGTGAAGAATTACTTAGAGTGGCCTGAGGAAAGGTAATAAAACAGAATTGCTACTGAAGTATTCAGTCTCGATCAACTAAACCAGTGCCTCTCAGATGAGGCCATCATGACCACATGCAGCCGCCATCATAGCTTTGTGCAACCTCACAGCTCTTTGGTACTTAGTCAAAAATGTGATGGAACTGCAAATTCCTTACTCTTTAAAACAGGAAAGATTAATTTCAAATGAAAACTCATACAGAGCAGACTTTATTGTACTGTATATGTTGCGAAAAGCAAACTTTTATATCAGCAGAGGGTGAGTCTTAAAATAAAGTCTGTGGCCATTTGAAATGTCTGGTGGATACACCTTTAGTCCACTAGGGTTTGAGGCTTGAGAAGCACTTAACTATGCCATTACTTATACTACTGTAGATAAACTTGATAAACCAAAGATACCCAGAGAGGTGACATAAGTCATCAGGTCTGACATATCAGGGACTGGAGTGGTAATGGGGAATGACGGTTCCACGTTTGTTCAACAGCAACTGCTGACTGCCTTACTGAGAACATCTGCAGTTAGTGCTGTACAAAACAGTGGTCAAGATTTCAACATATTTTTTTACTCTAAATCTCATTTTGATTCTCATTAATGTTAGGCATAGCAGTTAAGTGAATATTATAGTAGATGTAAGACACATTTTAATATGTTAATTAAGGGTCTTTGCCCCCAACACCTCTCATTTTTTAAAGAACATGATTATTAAATGATACCTAAACTGGCAGGCTGGCCTGTCAATACAGGGGTAGGACTACTGCTCATAATGCAATGACCTGGGTGGGAGAATGAGCCTGGATTATCAGGGGATGACCGGTAGGAGGAGGATTGAGGTCCCAGAGGATGCTCTCCACCTCCTGTGAGGGCAGGTCACCATGCGTACTGTAACCCTGCCACCTGGGTGACCAGAGGTGGCAGTGCAGCTGAAGGCATCATGTGGGAGAAGGAAAATATCACCCAGGGACCCTCACTGTGCTTGCAATGCATGTGTATGTGCATTGGTCCCCCTGGTGCATCAAAGACTTCCTGGGGACTTGGGACAGAAAACAAGAAAGTGCGGTCCCAATGCTGGCTTCCAGAGACTCTTCAGTCACCTGACAACTGGCATGCTCAGGGGTATATCCCCCAAACCTCGGCATAAACCAAGGCTTTGTGGGGGGCAGATGGATGGCACATAAGTGAGGCTAAGGGGGAGATGCAGTTATTCTTGTGAGACCCAGAGCAAAAGTGATGGGGCATAAATTATCAGTTGCAGAAAAAAGATAACTAAACCAAAAAATAAAAAAAGAAAATAATTGTGACTGAAAATGACATAGCATCTCAAAATCTTGGGCACCATCTAATTTTCAGTGAGGAGTTGGGATCTGCTTCACTTCAGCTTTGTTGAGTGATGGAACTAAAGCCTAGTGGAGGTCAGATGACTATGAAGGCCATACTGAGTCAGTGGCTATGTCGGAATGTAAACCTGGCATCTCCTGGTTTACAATTCTGTGCTGTAACCACTGGAGTGAACGGTCCCAAGAATATGAGTGATGAAACCTAAGAGTGTAGTCAGATATTTAAATATGGTACTACTGTGTCTTCAGGAACTTATTGCGTAATTCTTTTTTTCTTAAAAGCCAATGCAATACTGTATGTACTGGCAAGAATACATATTATACACTGTAATAGAAAATCTGCCACTTTTTTTGCAAAAGGCAATATATATTGTATTGTTTTTCAGCTTTCTGTAAGCCCGATTATTTATTAGAAACACTTTCTTTGGATTTACTGACACATTATAAGTACTATAGTAAATGCTTAAAATTTCACTTGTGCCCTCCACCTATTAATCTTTTTAACTAATTTTGATTTATTAATTTACGTGTCAGGACTGGTATTCTACATACCAGAACCGGCTTAACAAAAATTTCATGAATGTTATTTAGCTTTTCATTTTATGACAACTCACTGTGTTTTCAACATTTCAGCTGATTATTGGAGTCTGAGATCAATAGATGCTTTCCTTTTTGTTAGCTGTGTAGGTTTTGTATATTTTTTGTGTTTTGTGTTTTTTTTTTTTACTTGAACAACATTTACACCATTATGGAATTTGCAACTAAAACTGATGTGGACTTGCAGGTAAATGCAAGTGTTATGCTGAGTGCGCTTTTTGTTAGCTGATCATTAGTATCGTCATTATCATTATTGCCTCAACACAGTCATGATCCAGTTAAAGGGTCTGTCCCTGTGTTAATTAAAAAGCATGCTGAATTGTTTTTAAAGCTCGTACATACAGCAGTTACCAGACCCATAATGCAACTGAGATCTAAAGCTGACTTTTTAAAGATGCATGTGAAATTGCTACTGTATTTAGAATGTATGTTTTGACATGGCTTATACTTGAGGAGAGTTGACTGTGTGTGTGACCTCTGAACTTTTCCTTGCAACTCAGTTCTTTCTCTGTACTGTCTTTTACACTTCCATTTACAGTGGGCCCTCCAAATAATGTGCTCTGTTATAAGGCTACTTCTGATACAAGGTTATTATGCCTTGGCTTCCACTTCTGTTAAAGCACATTGAAATCACCCTTCATAGAACAACACCTCACTCTAATTCTCATTGGCTGCTCAGCCTATTTTCTGTTACAGGGCCCAAAACATTTCTATGGCAGATTTGTTTTCGTTCTATGATTGCTCCTGTTTGTGTTTAACCACTCACTCTATGCCTAAGGACCCCTTGGTTTGCTAGTTCCTTGAAGGAGTTGAGGAGAGTAGGTCAAAGGCTGGAGAGAGCTTGGCAGAGGTCCAGCCAGGATGTTGACAGGCTTAGATTGATGGAACATTATAAGGGCTATCAATTGGAAATCACCTGTAAGAAGGCAGAATTCCTGTCCAGGGAAATTTCTGCTGCGCAGAATCGACCGGCTCAGCTCTTACGGACTGTTGACAGATTATGCAATCCAATCTGTCTCCAGACTGAAAGAGCGTTTTCTCAGGCCAAGTGCAAGGAGTTTGCTCGATTCTTCACAGATAAGGTTGCAACCATCAGGTCTGGCATCGGCCCGGCTCTCCCTACGAGGGATTGTGGAGGTCATGAGGTGGTGACTCGGTCTGTCTGAATGGAATTTAGCCAGACAGAATTCACAGACATTGTGAAGATTGTCCAAACTTTGAGCCCAAACAGCTATAGTTTGGATCTGGGCCCTACACCCCTATTAGTTGGTCATGTAGATGTTATCTGTCCGATCCTAGATAAAATTGTCTGGAATTCCTTGGAGAGGGGCGTCTTTTCTGATCCCCTTAAGGAGGCGGTCATACAACCACTCCTAAAAAAACTTCCTTGGATCCAGACTGTCCTGCTAACTACAGGTTTGTCTCTAACCTGCCGTTTGTAGGTAAGGTTATAGAGAAGGTGGTTGCATTGCAACTGGATGATCACATTGTGACCCATAATGTCTATGATGCTCTCCAGTCTGGATTTAGGAAGAAACACAGCACCGAGTCTGCACTTGTCTGAGTATTGAATGATCTCCTAATAACAAGAATTCAAAAGGCTCGTACCATGTTGGTCCTTCTCAATCTCTCTGCAGTGTTTGACACTGTGGACCATGGTGTGCTATTGGAGTGCCTGTGGTTTCTTTGTGGACTGTTGGGGACAGTCCTTGAATGGTTTTGATCTTTCCTTGAGGACAGGTCTCAGAAGGTGGTCACTGGGATTTATTCCTCTGACATCCTTTCCCTGTCCTGTGATGTGCAGCTTGGCTCCATATTGACACCCATGTTGTTCGCAGTGTATATGCTGCCATTAGGAGATATCATCAGGTGATATGGTTTGAGTTTTCACTGTTATGCAGATGATAGTCAACTGTACAAGTCCTTTCTACCTGGGCAGGTTGATGTAGTCTCTGTGTTTAATAACTGTCTCTCCGAGATCAAGGACTGGATGAGCACCAGCTGGCTGAGATTGAACCCAGACAAGACGGAAGTGTTGGTAGTGGACCCAGGTCATCCTGGAGAGGTTTGGGGGCAGGGCAGGCATCAGGCTTATGGCTTGATGGTATCCAGCTCACTACCTCAGACCGGGTGTGCAATCTAGGTGTTATTTTTGATGATGGCCTGACCCTGAAATCTCAGGTGTTGGCAGTTTTCAAATCCTCATTTTACCATCTGAGGAATATCGCCAGGGTGAAACATCTGGTTCCTCTTGATGACCTGCCAACATTAGTCCATGCCTTCATCATCACCCGCCTTGACTACTGCAATGCCCTCTACCTAGGGCTTCCTGGGGTTGATATCCATGACTTGCAGCTAGTGTAGAATGCGGAGGCCAGGCTTTGACTGGTACATCTAGGGCCAGTCATATTACTCCTGTGCTGCGCAGACTGCACTGGCTGCCTGTTCAGTGGCAGATCACCTTCAAGGTCAGCTTGCCGACCTTTAAAGCCCTACACAAACAGGGACCTGGATACCTGCAAGATCTCCTGACTCCCTACTGCCCCTCTGCCATCTCTGATCCACCAGTGAGGGATTGCTGGAGATTCCCAGGGTTTATTTAAAAACATCGGGTGCCCGTGCTTTTTCTTTTGTGTCCCCTACCCTGTGGAATTCTCTACCTCATCGGTTAAGAGAATGCCTGACCATCGAGAGATTCAAATCTGATTTTAAAACATATCTTTTTAATTTAGCCTTCCCAGACATATTTTAAGTAAATTAATGCATCTGTTATGTTTTATTGTTATTTAAAATGTTTGCATTGGATTTTAACTGTAAAGCATCTTGGTTTTGGAAAGGCTATACAAATAAAGATTTACTTTACTTTGTTTTGCTCCTGCTGCATCACTGGTTTACTTTCACTACACATTTCTCTGTGGTCATTACCTGCCATATCATGTGATGTCAGTGATGAAATCGGGTCCTGAGAATGGGTGACCAAGACAAACAAAGATGGGAAAAAAGTCTCAAATTGTAGAAAACTAGTATGTTGTAAATTAAAAAATAACCAGAAAGGATGAATTCTGTGACAACACATAAGCTCTGACTGTGGCTGGATATATGTTTGGCATCTGGCTGTGCAGTTGCAAACTACAAAATTCTAGGGGTCTTGACTATCAAATTTGGAACTGCTTGGGTTTCCAAGAACAACATTATGTGGAGGACCCATTGTATGAATTACACCACAAGCGGAAACTCAGCAGTAAAATGTTAAAACTGTGATGCACTCATGAACTAATGTCTATGCTGCCATGCTACTTACTGAACAGGGCACTATAAAGGACTTTCACTGAGTTATTCCTATGTGTACTCACAAATATCTGACCCAGAAATGACAGTGAAACACAGTGGCCACTGCATTTGACAAGCACATGGCACTGCACTGTATGTGATTCATTACACCAACTCGGTTTTAGCATTTAACTGCTGTACTTCAGTAAAGTTTATAACACATCACTCAGAGGTAGCATGCTTCATTGACATTCCCTTCATTCCTGCAGTACTCTGTCAGTTTTTTTCTGAATAACCTACAGTATATAATTATACAGCATATACAGTATAAGGGGTTAAATTGGAGAGAAGCCCACAGGATCTCAGTTCCACCACCTCTTACAAAATTGTATGAGAGTTTCTGCAATTCTTTCTCCACTGACTACTATGTGAGACTTCCACCACCAAGAGATGACAGTTCCCCCACCTAAACAAGTGTAATCACTTACAGTATCATTCTCAGTGGTTCAGTAGGTAGCATGCTCACTTCTGGGCCAGATAGGTTGTAGTCCCATACCAGGTACTTGGGTTAATACCCATCAATGACACTGTAGCATTGCAATTGGGTGCTGCACTTGTGCCGTCCTTCAGTTGACATGTGAAGACAATGTCCCTTCTGCCCATCTCTGGTCATTGCCCATGTGAAAGTAAAAGACCCCATGGCACTTATTGAAGAAGAGCAGGAGTTTCCTTGGTGTCATGCCCAACATTCCCCCCATCAAAAAAAACAGGTCCATGCAACCCACCCCCCAGGACATATCTGGAAACATAGAAACATAGAAACATAGAATTTGATGGCAGATAAGGACCGCTTGGCCCACCCAGTCTGCCCATTTCCCTACCTACTGGATAAGCTGCAGATCCTAGTTAACCAGCAGCCTACTTCTTCCTACGCCCACCCCCCCAGAATTGCCTTATGACTATCCCATGCATGCTTGAATTCCCCCACTGATTTTGACTCCACAACTTCCTCCGAAGGCCGCTCCATGCATCCACAACTCTCTGTGAAAAATACTTCTTAAATTACCTCTGAGCCGCCTCTATCTTCAAATTGTGCCTCTTGTTCTTGCACACCTTTTTTGAAAGATGCTACCCTCTTGGACTTTGTTGATTCCTTGAGGTACTTGAAAGGTTCTATCATGTCCCCTCTCTCCTCCTTTCCTCGAGGCTATAAACACTCTAATAGCGTAATGTGCCGTTCCTAGTAAGCGAACAATGTACAACTGACAAACAAATATCTCTTTATTTCTTTCCTATAACAAATAAATATCCCACTATTTCCTTTCCCTACAACAAATAAATAAATATCCCCCTATTTCCTTTCCCTGGTTTTTCTTGGCCAGTCTTTATCCCCACTACGTATGTGTTCTCTTTCACTATAAAAAAAAGGAGGAAGCAGCTGCATCTGGCTGTGGTGGTGCTCAGTAACCAAAGCCAACTTCTGTTTGAACAAAATGCACACAGTGCTGCTCAAAGGAGACAAAACACTCCTTGGCAATAATAAGGTGCACAATCTTGCCAGCTCAGTGGTGTGGTGTGGGGGGGCTAAGCCACTGAGCACCACATACCTTCTGCCATGCGGTGATCCATGTTTGGGAGCGACCATGGGTTCCCGGGATTGGCGGGGTGGGTGGGCTGGGAGAGGATCGAACAGCCAGCTGTCTGCTCTCCTCTCCTGGATCGGGTGGTTGGCCATCTTGGCTCTAGGCTGCCACCAGGTAGAGGCTAGTGGTAGCTCATAGGAACTATGAGTGGCAGACATAAGTTAGGGGTTGAGGGCAGGAGCTTCAGTACCTGGACACATGCACGCCTCTACGCGCATGTGCTCACCTGAGAATACTGCAGCTGAGGGCAGGGAGGTAGAAAAACTGGAGGAAAAAGATGGCACCACAGGGGTGCATAAAGCTTACCCACCGCACCTTCACCTGCTGCATCACCAGACCTACCTGTTGGCAGCACTGGATTGGGACTTTGGATGGCAGGAGGACAGCCCTCCACTTCTCAGCCCCAGCATGTGGGGTAATCTGTGGGGTACCAGCCACTTAGGTAAGCCTGGGAAGATGACGGATGGTGGTGGGTTGGAGTCAGGTGGATGTGGAGCCAAGCAATATCGTGCCACAGGAGTATAAACAGTTGATGGAAAAAAACATTAGGTGCAAAATCATAAAGCTCTGCCAGGTACACATAAACTCAACAGATTCTGAGTAATCAATGCCCTTTTTTAAGGAGTTTAATAAAATAAAGGATTTTGCACCTTATTCCTGCCAGTGAGTGCTTTTGTTCCTGCTGAGCAGGGTAGTGCATTTCTTACACTACAGTTGGTTCTAGCTCCTCGAATTTGTTGTCAAGACTTCTTACATTTACCAGTTGGTTCCAGTTTTGGTTTCAGCACTATTTTCTGCACTCTTTAAGCCCCTTTTTATTTTATTTTTTATTCCTATCCCATGTTTTAGTAATATATATTTTATTGGCTCCCTTTGCTGTCCTCTCCTATGCACTCCATTTTGATCAGTTTTAATTGCCTGTGTACTTCACAGGATCCTTTAATCAGGATAAATAACAATGATGCCCTCCAAATGAGGCTTGAAATCCTTTTGCTGTTAGTGTGCTTGTAGTGTATTAGTAATAACGGAAGCATTCTACCAGAAAGGGCAGCAATAACGTGAATCTCCTAGACATACAGGTATGTTACAAGGTCAGATCCACACTGGGAACTAAGTTATTGTCTTACATGCTTTGGAATGCTTTAGTTACCATTTTACTAAACTGACACTACATAGTACACAGACATGATATAATCAGTTTAAAGGATACTTCACCTTCTTCAAATGTATGCCAAGGAAATTGTGTGTGTGTGTGTGTGTGTGTGTGTGTGTGTGTGTGTGTGTGTGTGTGTGTGTGTGCAAGGAGGACCTCTGTAAGCTATATTTCAGTCAGATCATCTCATTGTGCCCTTAATGTATAGGAGAAACCTTGCATCTCTATGTTGTACGAACTGCTCCTGGACGTGGGAATGTTACTGTTGACTGGAGAACCATGGAAGACTCGTGGAGCAGAACTTTCTGAATTTTACTGGCACACTCTTCTTTCCTGAGGTCAGTGCAGAAATGCAGTTCATACTGCAAGTGATTTGTTTTGCTTTAACAACCTATTTTTGCACAGCTTATTTCATATTAATGATGTCAAGTTGGAAAAATTAGCCAAAAGCCAGAATGAGCCTGGTTTACTATTCTTTAATTTAAGCAAATGTTGGTTGAACAGCTTAATGGTTTGGAGTAGGAAAATACTAACACCTGTTGAACTCCTAAAGGATCAGGACAATTGTGACATAAAAACAAGGATGATCAGATGGCTGTTTACATAAATGAATATTTTGTGTCAGTATCCACAGAAAAAGATGAAATAAGTAAGGAATACAGCATGACAGAGGGATTATGCTATGTTAATGTACCAACAGGTGGGTTAAAAGTTCTGATCCAAAGGGTGAGGGACTTAAACCACCAGGAGGTACATTGACAAGCATAACCTCTCTAGTGGAATTGCCTTATTCCACTTATAAAATGTAACGTAATGTTAGTTTATCAGAAGTGTAGTAGGGGTAATTTGGTGCTGTATCTTTAAATTGCAATTTTAGTGTATTAGTATACACCAGATATGCAGCAGCAATTAGGTATTAGCTAGATCACCTCACCAGTTGGGTGTAGCTGCACTGCAGGGAGTGAGTCATGGCTGCATGGTTGTAGATCATGTTGCTTTAAGCATGTATTCTTGAGTTTTAACTTCCTGTTTCCCATGTGATCTGTGAGGCTGAGCTGGAAGCCTGAACTGTGTGTCCTGTACTTTGAGTATCATCTCAGTCTGACCTGGAAACTTGGGATGTTGATTTGACACCATGTGATCTAACAGAGGTGCACTGTAGTGCGGCTGATGATGAGATTGAAGCAGGGAGTTTGAGCTGGCCTGTGTTTGTTTCTGCATGCCAGACAGGTCAGTGGATATTTTGCTAGCATTTAGAGTGTTATTTGTAGAGGTGTTGCTGATGGTTTAGTGCTATTATATAGCTATGTTTATGCTTTCACGTAGAACATTAGTTTTGAAATATATTTTGTGTTTTCATTAGGTGTTTAAGATTTTTTTTTTCTTGTGTGAGCAGCACTAAGGCTTTCTGAGTCTGGATTTTTTGGCATGAATTATGTTTTTTCAAAGTTGTTGGATGGATTTCCTTTGCGGTTTTTGCTTCTTGAGTGATGTTGCCATGGGAGGTGGGGGTATCTTTTGTTGTGTTTTTAATTTGCATGATTTCTTTTTGATATTGCCTGGCAGTCTGGGTTGCATTGTTACCTTTTTGACCCTGAGAATATGTAATTAGCATATTGACCTTTTTTACCTTGACAGGTTGTCCTCTTGATTAATACACCTCTATCATGTCACAGGAGAAGGGGTATGTGCTAGGTTAATTCAGTACCATGTGACAGGGTCCTGACCAATGAGGAACAAGAATTGACCTGGCCCCATTTTATAATTTTGAGAGGCCAAAGGTTGTTGAGTGGGGAACAGAACAACACATTACAGGACATACTCTACGTGCATCCTCTGAAGGGGTTGCAAGCTTGCTGAAGATTGTCATGAACAAGGCAGTGGGCTTAGCTGAATGCATTCATCACAAACTACAAGGGTCTTTCTACCTCAGCCACTCAAAAATGTCTTTTTGCCTGTTCAAGCTCAGCTCAATTAAAAGTTCTAAGACAATTCACAAAAAGCTGTGATAGTTCCTTCAATTCTTAACTGTTTATTTATTTTCAGATAATAAATTAATCTGTGGACACTTCGAAATCAGTACCCAATGTTTCACTTCTATGCAGCTTTTTCAAGGGAGGTGGTCCTGTAATTTGATAGAGTATACTTTTTTTAATACACACACATATAGGTAGCTTCATTAAGTCATCAAAATAGCTGCATATTAATTCTGTATTTCATCCAAATAATAGTTGCACTCAGTTTATAAGCAATAGTGGCATGCCCCCAAAAAGGAGCATGTAATTACCTACAAAAATTGACTTATCTTCTTAAAAGCTGGACTTGTAAGTGCTTCTCATAGGACCTCACAGATACTATTAGCAGCATGCTGTTTGGCATCTTGATGTATCTGCTATATGCTGACTACCAGCACAACGTGTTGATGTCACCAGTGCTACACATCATGCATGCACCGATGTAATGACATCATTCATCAGTTCCTATGTGAGCACAAGCACTCAGCTGGAGCATAAGGCAACAACAAGCCACCTCAGCTAATAGGTCTCTATGAAAACAAAGACAACCTCCCTGGATACTGAAAGGGTATTGCTTTCACTTTAAAGATTTTAATACCACTTCTTCTTCATGCCCAGGATTTGAACAAGTAATATTTTTGCTGTTCATCTTCAAGCAGGAAAAGACGGTACAATATTTTGGAACTACGGTTTCTTTTGGATAAAGGACTGATTGTCTATAGCAGTGAAGCTGTTATTTGGTTACTATCAGTTTATTTTGTTTATTCCTCTAAACTTGTGCTTTGTACTTGTATTATAAATATTGTTTGGAGTTATGGGTTTGTTTGACAGTATAAATTCACTCACTGAAAAATGCACTAGCCTTTATGGTTATAGTAATGATGATTTAGAGAACACTGTTCTAGAACCTACTGTACCAGTGAAACGATTACACAACAGATCACTAGAGGAAAGAAATTTAAAAAATAGAAAGTTTAAAAGAGAAAGACCTGAAATATGAGTAGCATATATCTGTAATTATATTTGTTTACCTTAGCTGAGTATGTATGGAATAGGAGGATAACCAGAGGCTTAAGGATTTTAATTGAGCCTAATGTGGGGGTTCCACTATGCTTTTACCTTAGCTGAGTATGTACAGAATACAAGGATACCCAGAGGCTTAAATAGCAACTCTGCACTTCACATGTGCTTTCATAGATAAAATGTTCCAGCTGTTACAATTTACGAGAGAATATATTTTTTTCATTTTCAATGTTCTTTTCAAATATTTACTGCATATCTTGGCAGTCTATCTAAAAGATCTGTATAGAAAATGGTTAAAAACATGTGCCTCTACCCTGTTAACTTCACAGTGCCTATGTTTATGACATCATAGTGCTCACCATGACAACAGACTGTGATATCACAAACAGTAATTCTGTGGGTAGCAGAGAACAGCCAGATACATTTTGAAAGACTCAGTGAAACAATTGCTGCATTATCTACAATATTTAATAGACTAATAGAAGGGAATAGCAAAGAAATAACTAGGAAACAATACAGTGAAAACATAACTGGTGTAAAGCTAGTGTTTGTAAGCTTTTCATTTTACTAGAGAGTTGCTCTTTAGGATTTTAATTGAGCCTAATGTGGGGTTCCACTATACTAAACTAACTGAAAGGTGGGAGGCAATTAGGACAAATACTCCATTGACTTTATGCTGGCCATCATAGAGGCCACAGCTAAAGAAAGAAAGAAAAGGGTAACTACTGAGATTAACACATTACAGGAGCAATTGGGCAATGTCCTTTCAACTGAGGGATGAACTAGCTTTTAAATAGAATTAAGACACAGCTGAGTGAGTCTGAGAAGGACCTAAAAGCTAGAAGGTTATGGATGTACAAAAGAGACACAGTTGATTACATAGGCTCCAGAGTGTTTAATTGGAGCTCACAGAGAGGCAATAGATAGAGGACAGTATGTCCAGCTGTTTGTTTAAGGCACAGATAGACTAATTCAGAGGAACATGTACAAGAACCCTTCTGCCCTGCAGGATCTCTCTCCTGGGAGGCTTTACACATAGTGTAATTCAGAACTAGGTGCCTCAGTCACTTGTCTTGCTTCTGTTGCCCTACAGAAATGCTTACAACTCAGATCTTCTGATCTCAACCTCTTAGTCATACCCAGGACTAGGACTAAATTAGAGGAGTTGGCCTTGTCTCTGCCCTTAAACTTTAGAACACCATCCCAGCTAATATCAGACACTGTTCTGCTACTGAGCTTTCCAGAAACAGTATCACTCCCACATACAATTGCTGGCTGTATGTACAGTACTTGCTTCTAGTCCTGAACTCTGGTAATGTTGCCAGTGTATACCTACATCCTCACATCTGTCATGTTCAATATTCTGTTATTTTGAAAGCATGCTTTCTGTAGACTACTGTGTTTTACCATTGTGATATTATTCTCATGTTTCTACTTGTCATTGTCATGTACTGTACTGTACTGCTTATTCAGGGATTTATTTAACTCTAAAAATTGATCAGCGTTTTGCTCATAAAAGTGGTAAATCTTTGTGAAAATGTATAGCTCTTGCCTCATTGTGTTTAACAAACACAGCACTTCTAGAAAATCTATATAAATACTTTCTGTACAGTTAGTATAGTCCCAAGAAAAAAACTGTAATCAATTATTTAAAACCCTGTTATTGGTTTTGTACCCTCCTAGGTCATGCTTGAAAATAGGCAAAGGTTTGTGTAATGCACCCAACCTGGTTAATACAAACCTAAATAAAGTGGACAGAGTCAAATACATCCTTTCTTAGGGAGGAGCAGAAGTGCCCAACAAGACTAAACAGTGGGGGCCAAGTGATTAGGCCAGATTCAAGAGAAAGAGACCCAGGCAATGGGTTGTGTTCAGGTTCACAGGGAAAGATTAAAGAGTGAACAAAAATGGAAAACAAAACATCAAAAGAATGGCAAAGAGGAAAGGACAAGCAGGAAGGAAAGAAACTGAGAGAGCAATTTGGGATTAGTGACAAGGAACGGACTGTGATGTCTTTAATCCCTTTGTAAAACAACTCACATGGAAACGGTTGCAGTATTATCTATTGGGTTATCCTTTTCCCCTACAGAACACCCCAGTAAATTTATGATAAACTTGGACTGGCAGAGATTTTTCTTTAAGCTCAGGTTAAGGTATTATTTTGGTGTAGACATAAGATCAAACAAGTGGCATGGATTAAAAAAAAAATAAAAAACTTCAAGTGAAATCTACTTTTCTGCCTCCAGGTCCTATACCCGCCTCTAAAGAGAGTTTTTCTCAAGTGGTTATGAAAGAAACAGAACAAGTATTGAACAGATTTAAAATGCAGAACCACAACCTCACTTTTAAAGAGAGAAAAGCATTTAAACTGTTAGAGATTGATGACTCTATAGTAATAATCTAGATTTAGTAGTTGCCGTATTGGTCCTTGCAAGAATAGATCCAGAAGCAAATGATTTGATACCTTTTAATGGACCAACATAGATGTAACAACAAGAACAAAGTGCTCTAGCTTTTGGACCAACCAGTCCTTCTTCAGAAGCTCATGGCAGTTGTTTAGAAAATACAGTACTTATAACAACTAGATAATGCAGAGAAAACAGAAAAAAATCCCCATTGGTTTAAAATACTCATTTAAAAAAAAAAAAAAAAAAACAGAAGATGATGTCAGAGAAGTTTAACAGTATAATACTGCCCTCGGTCCGAAAGAACCTTGGGTTCAGATGTGCTTGGTGCAACACACATACAAAGAATCCTACTGCATATAAATTTAATTGACATAAGATAACACTGCTGAAGCAGACAACTCCTAAATCAAGCTATGAGTGTCACAGTTAGTATAAGGATGTGATTACTGAAAGGCATGGTCTTAATTCCTTGAGGTTCCTCGACTAGAGTTTTTTGTTTGACACTAATATTATCAATTGATATTTAAATTATCATTTATATAGTCCTGAGGTTTTTGTAATTTCTTGGACCTTTTATTTAGCTTGAGAATACAGCTGGGTGACATGTCCAGCTAGGTTTTACACATCACACAGTGTGCACTGATGTTTTTTAGACAACTTTACTGGGAATTCTTGTCTTTAATGCATACATTGTAATTTCATGAGCCGTATAACTATCTTAGGTTGTCTTTAAGCTGGGTGGGGGTTGCCTTTCAGTAATCACATCCTTATACTAACTGTGACACTCATAGCTTGATTTAGGAGTTGTCTGCTTCAGCAGTGTTATCTTATGTCAATTAAATTTATATGCAGTAGGATTCTTTGTATGTGTGGTGCACCAAGCACATCTGAACCCAAGGTTCTTTCGGACTTAGGGCAGTATTGTACTGTTAAACTTCTCTGACAACATCTTCTGTTTTTTTTTTTTTTTAAATGAGTATTTTAAACCAATGGGGATTTTTTTTCTGTTTTCTCTGCATTATCTAGCTGTTATAAGTACTGTATTTTCTAAACAACTGCCATGAGCTTCTGAAGAAGGACTGGTTGGTCCGACAGCTAGAGCACTTTGTTCTTGTTGTTACATCTATGTTGGTCCATTAAAAGGTATCAAATCATTTGCTTCTGGATCTATAGTAATAAGAAAGGCAGACAAGGGGGAGGATTGTAATGAATGTGGATGAATATAGAAAAGAGTGTCACAGGCAAGACGCGGTGGATGTACTACTTGGTCTACGAGGGGAGGTCAGGGAGAGAAACTATTGGATTCCCCTTTATGGCGTTTAGGTATAATAGTGGGAAAATTGATCTTAGCCCAAAACTAGTTGTTAGTATCTGTGCCTTCTGTGGCACAGTGGGTTAAATCTCTTCTATTGAGTATGAAACTGGAACATACCCAATATTCAGCAACCAGTTGGGTAGATAAAAATTACCAGATGTGGGGTCCTCTAGTGGAAGTTTCATTTTCCACATGGTTTCCCACATTTTAGAGGGTATGAGTAACAAAACATTAAAAAGGACCTTGACATTCCATATTATAAAATGAGTGCCTGATTGCCTGTAAAACACTTTTGCTTGTCCCACTGATTGTTTTGCATAACATTTTTATTTATTTATTTATTTCTGATCTTGGATTAACCATTTGAGCTCAGAGCTCTTTACATAGGTTCCACGATAGTAGATTTAGAACAGGTAGGTGATTATACAGAGGATTGAGACAAACAAGACAAGAGGATTAGAATGAGAACATTTAGGTACATTTAGTCTTTAAACAAAGGAATGCAAAAGAATACAGCGAAAACTAAAACTGGAATAAGTTAACACAGTCAGATACATACAGGAAAAGACTAAATAACTGTGCCCAACAGGGCTTGTTAGTTGTCAACAACACGAGGTGGTTAGCACATAGAAGTGCTGGAGAGATGGGGTGGAGGGGTTTGAGCCCCAAGTGCAGGGTGTCCGAGATAGAGAGAGAGAGAGAGATCTGTTTGGCAGAAGGGCAGATGGTAGGAGATGCCTTTGCTAGGAGCTAGCGATAGCAGACACATTGAGATACTTGTATTAAATGATTCTTTAGGTTCTTTTTGAAGGTCCACAGAGTGGGCAGGCTAATAATGTTCTCATGGAAGGAGTTGAACCACAACAGTGCCCAATAGGCAGAAGAACTTTGACCTTGAGATGTCTGACATTTTGGAGTCAGGAAGGACTGCAGTTCTGAATTTCTGGTGGGCCTGGGATTGGTGCTGGGAACTAGGAGTTGTTGGACCCCAGTCGGGAGCTGACCAAGGCAGATTTTTTGGCCAGGAGGCAGGATTGATATTGTAAGTGACCAAACAGCGTAGCCAGTGAGCCTTTGCATAGAGATAGCAGGTGTGGGTTAGTCGGTGTGCCCTCAAGGTGAGCCTGCAGGCATTGTTACATACCAATGAAAAGCTTAGAGACTATACTGGACATTCTATAGTATGTAACTGTAGGTTTATATCTTGTGATTACTTTGTATCATGATGTTTTGTCTTGCTTACTGTTGTAATTAAGTTTACAGAAAAGAAAACTTGAGAATGGAGACAATTATGATAAACTGAGATGTAACCCAATGGAGCCGATCAGTGGTGGGATTAAACTTTTGGTGTAAAGGGCTTTGAAAGAAGAATGGGTGGAGGACAGGGTAACAGAAGCACTTGTGAACAAGCATTTGTCAATGCCGAATGTTTGCTTGCTGGTATTAGCATTGGAAATGCAGGAGTTAGATGCAGAGTAGGAATGGCAGTGAAGTATTGAACTTCACGCCAACCCTACCTCTACCCTGCAGAGATGGACAGGAATTGGGTTATGTTTTTGGGTTGTCACCCATAACGTTCATGCCATTTCACCTCACCCTATCCTGCAGACACCAACAAGTGTTGAGGTGTGCCTTGGGGTGTTCGGCTTTACAGTCACACCACTCCATAAGGGCATGCGCTGAAATGGGTGCAATATAGGAGAATGGGGTGAACTCTGGGGCTGAAGAGTCCAAGGCACACCTCAATACCTGTCACTGGCTGCAGGGTGGGGGGGGGGTGGAATATCATGAGCATTACAGTCGGCAAGCCAAAGGCACACCCCTGATGCCTGTCAGTCTGTACAGGGTGGGACGTTATGGTTACCCTGTTGGTATTTGCACTACAAATTTTCAACATGGCCTTTTTGTGACCCCCACCTCATGAAAGCATTTGGGACCTCTTCTCATGAACAGTGGCACTGTGATTTTGTCAATGTGTCCCGAACTTTGAGTTCCCACAGTGACAGTGCCATTGTGTGCCAGATATATAAAAATACAGATTGGGCAGAATGTGAAGAATGACAACTGTACCATTCATAGGGAGGTGTGAAGAGATGGCAATGTTGAAAATCTGTAGTGAAAATATAAAAAATGCTTGAACTTCCGAGCGTACGTGGAAGCTGTGCAATGCATGTGCGTAACACAGTCATTTAGTGGAATTATTTTACCAAATTTTCAGCATAGGTGTTTTGTGACCTCTGCTCGTGAACACTGTCATTATGATTTTCTTAATCTGTCCTGAACATTGATTTCCCACAGCAACCACGCTATTCTGCACCAGATGTTTAAATGCATATTTCAGGCAGGATGGTCAAAATGACAGCTGTACTGTTCATATGGAGGTGTGAAAAAATGCCAGTGTTGAAAATCTGGAGAGGAAATATTACTGTAACCCCCCTGCAAATGGGGGTTCCCAAAAGACTTCCAGGAGCATGCTTGAATGCTCCAAGCCTGAATGGTGTTTGGCATTTAAGCCATTTATCAGTGAGTGTTTTTAGAGCCTCTGGTACTGTCTCTTTAAGAGCTGTCTGCTTGCAGACATAATTAGTTTGTATGGGGGGACTGTGTGCTTCTCTGTTTGAGTACCACTCGAGCTGCTGCCAATTCACTCCATTTTGCAGTCACTAGGAGTGCAAAGGAACCTATCTGAAAGATGTAACTGTTTGCCAGAAATCATTTAGAGTAATAATGAAATTACAGTTTGTCTAACCTGCTTTTTTGCAGTCAGAACTGTGTCTGCCTAGTTCCCCATTCTGGTTTTGAACTGCTGAACTGGACCAATCAGTGTGGGTAAGCTAGCTCTAAAATGGTGCCTTGGACGAATCAGAACTTGGACTCATAATCTGAGCCAGCCACAAGAGGATTGTATGGGCAGTGACTCTGGGAGATGTAGTTTAGACTTCGGCGCCTTTTTGGACCAACAGGAGCAGTTTATTGTGAGTGACAGCCAATCCAGTCAAGAACTGGGAGGAACTCAAAGGAAGTGCCCGGTTTTGTCTGTTGGAGTTTCAGTTTTAGCTCTGGCAGTGAAGGGGAAAGGAACCCTGTGCTCCTTCAGTGCACAGTTTTAGTCGGGAAACATGTGTAAGGTCCGGAGTTCCGGTCTGCAGCTTGTGTAACTGCTTGTTAGGACTGAATCATCCTGTGAAGAGAATCAAAGGATATCTGAAGAGTAGAAACCAGGCTCACCCTGTAGAAGACTGGAGAAATTGCTGAATTGCACTGGTCTGTCAGGAACTGAATCTGCTGTGTGTCTCTCCGGTATTGTGCAGTAATTGCGATCGGGATAAAGAAGCAGCCTGCCTGGTATAGTACTTTCTTTTGCCATATAAATGTGTGAGGAGTCTCGTGGAGCTCAAGAGTAGCCCTGCTGACATTGAAGGACCCTATCTTGTTTGGAGGTCGTGAGTACTAATTCAGGGTCGCTCCCTGTTGAATTGCCACATAGAATCCAAATAGAATTACTGTACTGCTGACTGTTTAACTAATTTTTCTTTTCTCTGTGTGAAAGGGCCCCTACCAGCTGCCACGGTTTGGACTAGCCACTAGGGCTTGGGTACCCAGGGACAGTAACTGGTAGGGATAGGCCTGTGCACAGAGCTATAGGTAGATGAGTAAAGTACAAGCTAATTAACCTGATTTCCCCCTGTCCTTGTTATATTCCCCCTAAATAAATCAGAGCTGCTTGTTTCAGCAGTTATACTGCCTGAGGTATTTGTCTATGTTAAAGTATTGTACTGTGATTGTTGCACTGTATCTTATTTTACAGGAGGTCCCAGTGCCTGAACCAGTCCTGGAGGTAAGTGTATACTGTGAAGGTAATTCTGATATATTGTGTGGGCCACTAGTGGGAAGAAAGGGGGGTTGCAGTGTCCCAGAGGGCTGTGACCAAGTTAGTTTAACTATTGCAAACCCTGACCTCTGGATGGAGGCACCACCATCGGATCCAGGCCCCTCAACCTGTTAGTGGCAAATCAGGCAGGGTAGTAGCCCCTGGATAGCGCCATCTAGGGTTACATTACAAATTTGTGAAGTTACGAGGGTGCATGGAAACTGCACAATGCATGCTTGTAACAGTCATTTTATGGACGTTTGTCACCAAAATTTCAACATAGGCATTTTAGGACCTCTGCTCATGAACAGTCACTGTGATTTTACATACAAACATACATACGAACATACAAATCTGCCAGCAGAACGGACCAATCAGTCTGTCTAAGTCTGCCCAAGTGTGCAGCTACTGTAGCACCCTAGATTGCAGCTGCCCCAGCCTCCTCCCCCTCAGTTCCTCCCCAGCTTGTCCCAGCCCATGCACCCTGACTCTTGCTTTATCCCACTCCTTCTTAAAGCTATTGACTGTCCTACATGTTACCACCCTCTGGCAGTGCATTCCAACTAGACACCACCCTCTCAGTGAAATAGTGCCTCCTCATTTCCTCTTGAAATGTCCCCTTCCAGCCTTAGTCCTTGCCCCTTGTCTCTCTTCACTCCTCAGTTTAAACACCCCTTGGTGCTAGGTTTATTTACCCCTGGTATTTAAACACTTCAATCATATCCCCCATCCCTCCTCCAGTGTGTACATGTTCATCTCCTTCAGCCTAACTTCATATTCCTTTCCTTCCATTCCCCCTCCAGTAACTTTATATCTCTCCTCAGGTATGGCCTCCAGTATTGAACACAGTACTCCAGGTGCGGTCTGACCAATGATCTGTAGAGAGGTAGGATCACATCCCTGTGTCTGGATGAGAACCCCCTTGTGATGCAGCCCAGCATCCTGTTTGCCTTCCCTGCTGCTCTCCTACACTGGGCCGAGTTGTTCATGCTCCCAGTTATCAACATCCCTAGGTCCTTCTCCTCCTCTGTGATCCCCAGCCTCACCCCTCCCCAACCAATAGTCCCTCTTCTGGTTCTTAGACCTGAAGTGCATCACCTTACACTTCTTTGTGCCACTCCACCGACCATGTCTCTAATTTGGTTTGGTCCCCCTGCAGTTTTTCCCATCCATCCTCTTCGTCCACCACCACCCCCATTTTGGTATCATCTGTGAACAGACTAACTCCAGGATACCTAGAACCACTCAGCTCACACCTTCGAAGCCAGGATTGGTCACCACTGGACTCTACCAATGGCAATGACAAGGCACTTGATTTCTTCATCGACCACTTTAATGCTGCATGTGACATTGACGCTCTCAAAAAGCGGAGAGTTAAGGGTGTGCAACCTTTGGATAACACCTGAACTACTGGGACTTATGAAGACTAGGACCACCTCTGGCACTGGGCCAAAGCCACAGGCAAGCAAGCAGATATTCAGGCTTATAAAATCCAGAAATTTTGTACCACAGCCATCCATTTGCAAAAATCAATACTTTAGGGAGGCACTTTCCAACTCGTGTGATGACAGTAAACATTTCTGGAGCAACATAAAGGAAGTCACTGGCAAAGACCTCAAGAGAGCACCCACCATGCTTAACATTGATGGAAACCTGACTCTTGACCCAATGGCCATGGCCAATATTTTTAACAATGCCTTTACAGACCTCAGCAGTGTCCTCTCCCTGATTTTTTCTTGGTCTCTGCCCTGCCACCCTCCCCAGTCTGTAATGCTCAGCAGCAGGCTCCCCTCCTTTTTACTTCAAAGAGGTTACTACACCCAGGCTAAAAGTACATACACAAAGTACTGTAATGCAAGATTCAGTGAGGACAATCTAGATCTCAAATTTCTTGCCCTCACTGTCGAGGAAACTCTTACACTTCTTACCAAGATTCTGAACCTTTCTAAGGCTTGTGCATTCCCCAAAATGGAAACAGGCCCTAGTAACCCCGTGCACAAAAGTGGAGATAGGCACAGCACACAACCACAGGCTAATCTCCATTCTACCTCCTCTATCGAAAGCACTAGAGCATATAATTGTAGATCAGCTTGTGGAATACCTGGACAAATACAATATTCAATGTCCCCAGCAACATGGCTTTTGTAAAGGTTATATAGTACTACCACTGCACTGTTAGAATTCACTGGTTTCATACATAATGCACTCGACCAAGACCATCTGGTAGGGGCTGCCTTTATCAACCTGATGAAGGCCTTTGATACATAGATACATAGATACATAGACAGTGTCGGCAGATAAGGGCCTATGGCCCACCCAGTCTGCCCATTTGAGCTTGTAAGTTCGGTTTGTTTTCCTAGAAGTCTGTTGCCCCTTACCCCTGACCTCCAGAATTCCTTTATGTCTATCCCATGCATTCTTAAATCCCGTGATTGTTTCAAGCCCCACCACTTCCTCTGGCAGGGTGTTCCACTTGTCCACCACCCGCTCTATGAAGAAATTCTTTCTCATGTTTCCTCTGAATCGTCCTCCTCCAACTTCATCTCATGCCCTCTAGTCCTGGAACATCTTTTCGCTTAAAATAGTGTTTTCCTGCACCTGTTCCTCCCTGTAAGATACTTGTATGTCTCTATCATATCCCCTCTCTCCCTCCTCTCCTCCAGGAAGTACATGTTCAGTTCCTTCAACCTGTCTTCATAGGACTTGTGATGCAATCCATGCACCATCTTTGTTGCCCTCCTCTGAACCTTCTCTACCCTGTCTATGTCCTTACGTAGGTATGGTCTCCAGAACTGTACACTGTACTCCAGGTGGGGCCTCACTAGGTTCTTGTATAGCGGAATTATGACCTCCCTTTCCTGCTGGTGATGCCTCCCATACATCCCAGCATCCTATTTGCTTTACCTGCTGCCTTGTCACACTGTTTCCCTGCCTTGAGGTCATCAGAGATGACAACCCCAAGATCCCTTTCCTGCTTGGTGCATGCTATATCCTCACCCCCCAACTGATATATTGTGCCAGGGTTTTTGTGCCCCATATGCATTATCTTGCACTTCTTTGCATTGAATTTCAACTGCCAAACCCCTGACCATTCTTCTAGTTTCTGCAGGTCACGTCTCATTCTGTCTACACCCTCTGGTGTGTCTACTCTGTTACAGAGCTTTGTGTCATCAGCGAACAGTGAAATTCTGCCTTCTAGGTCCTACGCAATGTCACTGATGAAGATGTTGAATAGGACCGGTCCCAGCACTGATCCCTGTGGTACCCCACTGGTCACTCTTCCTCTGTGGAGGACAGCCATTTACCACCACCCTCTGTGTCCTGCCACCCAGCCAGTTACCTACCCACCACTACTGTCCTGCCCACACCCATATTCCCCAGTTTGTGTAATAGTCTTCTATGTGGCACAGTGTCAAAGGCCTTGCTGAAGTCCAGATAGGCCATGTCCACTGCCCTCCCCTGATCCACCTCCCTAGTCACCCAGTCAAAATTCAACAAGGTTGGTCTGACATGACCTCCCTGGTGAAACCATGCTGCCTTGGGTCCTGTAGTCCACTGACAACTAGATGTTCCACCAATCTCTCCTTCAGTAGTGCTTCCATGATCTTCCCCACTACCGAGGTGAGGCTGACTGGTCTGTAGTTCCCTGCTTCACTTTGTTCCCACTTTTATATAAGGGGACTACATCTGTCCTCCAGTCTTTGGGTACTTCCCTGTTTCCAGTGATTGGCTAAACAGGATAGCCAGAGGTTCCTCCACCACCTCTCTTAGTTCTTTAAGGACCCTGGGTGCACCCATCTGGCCCCATTGCTTTATCAACTCTTATTACTTCCAGTTCCTTCAGGACCCTTTCTCGTGTAAAGGGACTTGTGTCCATTTCTGCACCATTCTCACTCCTTGTACTCCCTTCAGACCCATTACCCTCCTCTTCCTCAGTAAAGACTGAGCAGAAATACCTGTTCAATATATCAGCTTTACTGTTGTCATCCTCCACGCGGCCCCCATCCTCCCCCTTCAGTCTCACTATCCCTCCTTTTGTCTTTTTTTTTCACTTATGTACCTGTAAAGGTTTTGTCCCCTCTACCCACTGATTTTGCAATGTGTTCTTCTGTCTGAGCTTTGGCTTCCCTTACTGACCTCCCTGCCTCCCTTTGCTTGTCCTGGTACTTCTCCTATCCCCTTCTGCCTGTGTCTTTTGTATTGCCTGAATGCAACCTTTTGGCTTTCACTTTCTTTTGCTACTTTGGAAAACCATAATGGTCTTCCTTTTCCTTTTGCTAACCTGCTTAATGCATAATTCTGTTGTTCTTATAATCCTATTTTAAATACTGCCCACTGTTCCTCAACCCCTGATTCCTGTCCCATTCCCTTAATGCCTCTTTCAAGTATCTCCCATTTTCCCAAAGTCTGCCCCTAAAATCCAGGATACGTGTTTTTGTGTGGTTTGGTTCTGCTCTTTCTGTGATTTCAAACCACAATGACTGGTGGTCACTGTTTCCAGGTGCTCCCCACTGTTACCCCATCACACTGTCCCGCTGTGAGCACAAGGTCCAGTACTGCCTTCTGCCGAGTGGTTCCATGACCAGTTGCTTGAGGAAGGCACCCTGAAGGAGTCCAGGATAAATCTGCTCCTAGTTGATGCTGCTGCTGGGATGCTCCAGTCCACTTCTGGAATATTGAATTTGATATTATGAACTACTCACTGCTACTCGGGCAATTATCGCTCGCAAGGGTGTTGAATGATGCTGTGAGCTGGTTCAAAAGTTACTTAGAAGATCGTTAGCAGCAGGTCAAGATAACCAATGTCTTCTCTGAAAAGAAGCCAGTTCATTCTGGAGTGCCTCCGGGATCTATACTGGGGCTCCTTCTCTTCAGTATCTACTTGAATAACCTCCCACGAGTCTGTCATGAACAGATTCTCCTTTACACGGATGATGCCGTGATCTACTCTAGTAACCCTGACCCTAAGAGCCTCCAGGATAACTTTCAACACAGTTTCTCAGAAGTGGAAAAGTGGTTCTGCACTCAAGAACTGGTGCTAAACTATAAAAAGACCAAAGTGATGCTTTCAACAATGCCCATAAGAAACACAAGTCCAAACCCTTGTTCATCACAAACTGCATTGGCACCCCACTTGAACAGATCCACTCCTTCAAATATCTAGGGTCACTGTTGGTAGCTCACTCACCTACTCGCAACATATTGATAACGTAGCTTGAGCTGTTAACATAAGGACTGACCTACTCCAGAGCGAAGTATAGCCTCACTCCCGAGGCACTAAGAATAGCAATTTTCAGCTCTGTCATTACCATCATCAATTATGGGCTGGTTGCTTATGGCTCTGCCTCTGCTACATCCCTTCACAGCATCACTGTTGCTCTTAACAAAGCATGTAGACTCCTTACTGGGGCTGCCCGCCTCACACACACACGTGTGACCTATGTGCTCAGATTGGGTGGCTTCATTTATTCAGCCGGATACAATATCAAACCTGCTTACTTACCAAGAATGAAACATAGAAACATAGAATTTGACGGCAGATAAGGACCGCTTGGCCCACCCAGTCTGCCCATTTCCCTGCCTACTGGATAAGCTGCAGATCCTAGTTAACCAGCAGCCTACTTCTTCCTACCCCCATCCCCTAGAATTGCCTTATGACTGTCCCATGCATGCTTGAATTCTACAAACCAAAGACAATTGAAAGGAAAGGGGCACATTAGCCATTTATGTACTCAGTTATATATACTCATCGTCATGAATTATTAGAAAAAATAACTGATATTATCTAATTTCAGCTATTTGTTGATTTGTGTTTTAAATGAGTAAATCAAAAGTTGCTATGTTTAAAAGAAAGCTTTTATAACAAAGTCAAGCCTAGGTACTGCAGCCACAGCACAAGGAACTGTTGCAAAACATTATGTCATAAACTAGTCAGTCAAGACATTTGAATAAAAAAAATATGCCAGTCATTGTTGCTGGCAAAAAATGCATGCAATTTTCTAAGATAATGCATACATATACCAACATTCTTGTTGGCAAATTGAAGTAATACATACAACTTTCTAAGATGATGAATTTTTCCAGCTGATACGTCAATAAAATCTGTATTCAGTCACATAAATTAAAAAAGCGGTTTCCTCACCACATTCTTACTTAAAGAACATTTAATGTAGCTGCAACAGTTGGCATGTGATGTTTAAGGGACAGTGTCTGTCAACCCCATTATGTATCAAATTATCACTACTTGTAAAGCAAAAACACTTTATGATAGGTCACATTCTGTGAAAACTGCTAATGCAGATATTCTTTTATTTTTGATTCCTTTATTCTTTTTTTTAAAGAGGACAGGACACTTGTGCTTAGGTGCAGCAGATTGCAATGTATTTAATAAGAAAAAAAATACATATATATATATATATATATATATATATAAATGGGCTGGATATTCAAACTGCTGCCATTCATAGGCTAAGCCCTTGAGCTGCGTAAAATAGTTGCTCAGGGTGTGTCCCGGCGATATTCAAAGGAATTGCGCTATTGAGCAACCTTTGAATATCACCCCAGCCACAACCACTGTGCATGGCGCAGTGGAACTTCACCACCGCAAGTTGACAGAGTGGAGCATTCAACTTGCGGTGGCGCTAAGTACCATTGCGCCATGTAAAATCATGATATTCAAAAGGTGACATGCAAATGGAGCTATAATTCATGAAGGCTGGGGGCCATTTGCATGTGATTATGTCCCCATTTACATGCCATTAGCATGTAGGTGCTCGATCCTGAGGACTTGCACTCGGTACTCTGCATCGGGACCGACGCCTTGCAGCTTGATCGCGCATAGTGTACCTCCCCACCAGCCCGATCGTGGGCATCAATGTGGCTCCCCACCTCCTCCCGACATATCCCTGGTGGTCCAGTGGACCAAATGCCCGATCGCGGGCGGTATGTGTGATAATTCCCTGAACATAGCCCTGGTGGCTGAGTGTCCCCACCCTACCACCCACGAGCCCCACCACCCCACTTCCCCGGCGGCGGCGGGCGGCAGCATCCACCGCCTGCTGCCCTGCCGCGCCGACTGACAGCCGGCGGTAGGGCTACCGCCCGGTAATTGAAGAGCAAGAGCCAATGGGCGTACAGCTATGCTATGACATGACAGTCCAGTTTTGTGAATGAATCATTCACAATTCTGGACTGTCATGTACGGTATGGGCTGCCCATCTCATCCTTTCCATGCCTCTTTGTGTATCAACCCTGTTGCAGATTTTTGTGTCATCTGCAAAGAGGCATACTTTTCCTTCCAGTCCCTCTGCAATGTCACTTATGAAGACATTAAAAAGGACTGGACCCAATACTGAACCCTGCGGTACCCCACTAGTAACCCCTCTTTTTTCAGAGTGGACTCAATTTACAATTACCTTCTGTGTCCTGTTGTCCAGCCTATGTTTTACCCAGGCTACACCCTGGGACCCACTCCCAGGCTGATTAATTTAACTATTAATCTTGTGTGGGACTGTGTCAAATGCCTTGCTAAAGTCTAGGTAGGCCATGTCCACAGCCTCTCCTGGTCTACTACTTTGGTCACCCAATCAAAGAAATCTATTAGATCGTCCTGACATGACCTTCCGGCTGTGAACCCATGCTGCCTTGGGTCCTGTGCCCCACTGGCCTCTAGGTACTCAACTATTCTTTCCTTCAGAAGTGACTCCATCACTTTCCCTACCATAGAGGTCAGACTGACAGGTCTGTAGTTTCCTGCCTCTGTCTTGGTCCTACTTTTGAGAAGGGGAATCACATCCGCCTTCCTCCAGTCCTCGAGTACCACACCATCCTCCCATGATTTATTAAAAAGAGTAGCCAGTGGTTTCACTAGTTCCCCCCTTAATTCTTTTAGAATTCTGGGTGAATTCCATCAGGCCCCATTGCTTTGTCCACCTTTCAGTTTTAGGAGTTCTTGCAGAACCCTTTCTTCTGTGAAAGGAATGGGATCGACCTCCCTATCAAGAGTGCTTCTGTTAATTGGATTAGGCACTTCCCCCTCCTCTTTTGTGAATACTGAGCAGAAGGATTCATTCACTATCCCTGCTTTTTTCACTGTCCCCCTCTGCCCTCCCACCGTTCATTCTATTCAGCCTCACTGTCCCTCCCTTTGTCTTTCTATGCTCGCTGATGTACCTATAAAAGGTTTTATCCCCCTTCTTAACCGAGTTGGCTATCTTTTTCTCAGTTTGGGCCTTTGCTATTCTGACTTCCCTCCCTGCTTCCTTCTGCCTTAACTGGTATAACTCTCTGTCCTGCTCCTTCTGTGTTTCCTTATACTTCCGGAATGCTATCTTTTTCTTCCCGACTTTCACAGCCACCTCTTTTGAGAACCATAGTGGCTTTTTCCTTCATTTTGATTTGTTTATTTGCTTCACACAAAGGCTTGTTGCCTCTGTGATGGCAGTTTTGATGATTCCCCATTGTTGCTCCACACCTCCTTCGAGCCTGTTTACTAGTGCTTTTCTGAGGCACTCTCCCATCTTGCCAAAGTAAGCCCTCCTGAAGTCCAGTACCCTCACTTTTGTATGGCTTGACTCTGTAGCTGAGTTTAACATGAAACACACTGTTTGATGGTCACTTGTTCCCAGATGGCTACCCATTTCTAGATCTGAAATCCTCTCACTGCCCCCATTTGAGAGTACGAGGTCTAAGATTGCTCCCTCATGAGTGGGTTCCGAAACTAGCTGTCTGAGGCCTGCCACCTGTAGGGCATCAAGAATGGCCCTGCTCTTGGATGTAGCTGCAGCAAAGGTGCTCCAGTTAACATCTGGCATATTCAGGTCTCCCATCAACAGTATCTCCCCTTTCTCTGCCATTCTAAGAATGTCTTCTATCATATCCTTGTCCATTCCCTCCCTCTGACATGGGGTCTGTACACAACCCCTGTGCAGATTGTGGTGCCTTTCCAGTCTCCAAGGTGACCCACAGTGCCTCCCTCCTCCCTGTTTACTCTTTGTTCAGTTGCCTTTATCCTTCCTTTACATGAGAGCTACTCCTTCCCTCTTCTCCCTGCCTGTCTCTCCTGTAGGTAATGTACCCTGGTATGTTAACATCCCAGTCATGGTTCTCTGTGTACCATATTTCTGTGACTGCTATGATATCCAGGCATCCCTCTTCCATCAAGGCTACCAGCTCAGGGAGCTTGTTGCCCAGACTACGGGCGTTGGTACTCATTACCCTCCACTCCCTGATGGCCTTACTCCTTTTTGCCCCATCCCTGTCCTTCTTGCCTTTGTCACTTTCTCCATTTACCCTTGCCCTTTTCCCTATCGACACCTCTATGTTGGTGTTTACCACACTTACTACCGTGATTTTTTTGGGGGGGGCTAGGATTTCCCTGCTCCTTTCCAGTGCCTCCCCCCTTGGCTAGTTTAAATGCTTGCCAATGAATCATTTAAACCTATCACCTAGGATCCTGGTTCCCCTCCTGGACAGATGCAGCCCATCATGCCAGTATAGGCTTGCATCACTCCAGGTGGACCCCCAGTCTCCAATTAAGCCAAATCCCTGAGCTCCACACTAGTTTTTCAACCACTGATTGAATCCCATGGTGCAAAAGTGTCAGTGGCTCAGTAGGTAGCACACTCGCCTCTGAGGCCGGGAGATCAGAGGGCTGTGGGTTCAGTTCCCACATCTAGCACTTGGGTTAATATCCCAGTACTGACACTGTAGTGCAGCATGAGAGGGGTGCTGCACTTCTGAGGTGCCGTCTTTCAGATGAGACATTAAACCGAGGTCCCATCTGCCTGGATTGGTGGTAGTTCAGGTGGATGTTAAAGATCCCATGGCACTTATCGAAAAGAGTAGGGGTGTTTTTATTTGCAAAAATAAACATACAATACAACACATTTTCACAGAAAACAGAAAAGACACAAAAGGCTACATCACTTTAGCCATATATCTTTTCAAATTCACTTTACATATATATACTGTCATTTTTTTTACATTTATTCATGTTTCTTTTGTTTCTTTATTTATACTTAATAAAATGTAGAAATCTTTCCATAATTTCTTTAGTGTTCTGAAGATACTCTTGACATATCTGTGGCATAAATTTTCTCCAACTCTTTTGCAATCAGTTTACTAATGCAAACATACAACATTTTCTTTTGGTATATCACCCATTGTATTCTGGCTTGCCACAGAAAATATTTAAGACATCCTAAAAATAAAGTCAAAGTCTCCGCATGTACTCCAAAAGCACCAACTGGGGACACTCCCAAAGCTAAGAATTCATATGCCATATTTATCAGCCATTTCAGATTCCATACATCTGCTAAAAAACACCACAATCCTACAGCGTAGGAACAGTGTAGTAAAAAATGCTCATGGATTCTTCTTTATTAATGCATTCCGGTATGGGCATAACTGTCCTGCAAGACTTTATATTTAGCATTTCCCTAACGCTTAATCTTCCATAGAAAATTAACCACTGAACCTCCCATTGATTTTTGGGCAACCTAGGATTATTTAATTGTGCCACTATAATAGGGTTCAAAGTTAATGGGCAATTTTAAATTCGCTCTTGTGGATATAGCTTTTGCATTAAATGGCGATATAAATCCTTTGTGCTATCCATCAGTGCTACCTCTTCTGTATTTCCCATTTATATAATTTTTGTGCCGTGAGGTCAAAGTGCTCAGGAATTTTAAAATATTTATTAAGTTTAGGAGCTAAAGAAGTCCAACACTTAAAGTATTTCCCATGTTTATTAAATTCCATGAATTTTCAGATCTGGATTCTGATATCAACCCTTCTTTTACGGAGTTGGTAATGAAGAAAACATGGGCGTATACCACCGGGTCTATCATTCCTAAACCCCTGTTTTATTTTTAGGTATGTAAAACTTCTTTTCACTGGATTTAAATGGTTACCCCAAAGCATCTGAAAGAAAATGCTATATAATTTGGTTTCGAATTCAGTTGGAAGTGGAAATACCATTGCCACAAATTGAATAATTGGTAAAAGAAATTGTTTAATTATGTGTACTCTCTTAATTTTAGACAAACACCATTGCTTCCATCTAGATACTTTGTTTGCCACACTCTCAAGTACCCTCTGCCAATTCTCCTTTGGAACATTCTGAGGACCAAAGGTAATGCCCAAAATTCGAAGCGGGTTTCTAGAAAAATCAATCTTCTCCAACCACATTTCCAAGATCCCACATTCTCCAATTATCAATCCTTTTGTTTTATTTATGTTAAGTTTAGCATTCGACACTTTAGTAAACTCCTCAAATGCTCTCATAAACCCCGAAACTGATGAAACATCCTCCAAATATATAACCAAATCATCAGCATAAGCTTCTATACGCAGCTGCTCCAGACTGTTGTCGTTATAGGATATCCCCTTCCATTTTTTTTCCTCCAATGCAGTTCGTAAGAATGGATCTATAGAAAATGTATATAAAAGGGGGCTTAATGGGCACCCTTGCCTCACTCCCATAGTTAAAGAAAACCCAGCAACCGGTTCGCCTTTCACAAAGGGAAAAACCATCCCATTCTAGTACACTTGCTCAATTAATCCTACCAACTTATCCTGCACCCCATAATGCCTCAAAGTTTTAAAAAGAAATGGCAAATGAACCCTATCAAATGCTTTATCTAGGTCTGCTGCTATCAAATAACCTGTTAAACCCATCTCATTGTAATAATCAATCACATCTCTTATTCGCATAATGGCAGACTGAATTCTTCTCTCTGGCAATCCACAATATTGATCAGTCGAAATCACTTTCCCTGCTTGTTGCTTAAGCCTTTCATTCAGTATTTTGGCGAAGATTTTATAATCAGTATTTAGCAGGGTAATTGGTCTCCAATTCCCCATAACTTGCTTATCACCAGTTTTAAAAATATAGGTTAACAAACCTTCCAAAAAGATGGTAAATACTATTTTTTCTAAAAAATCTTGAAATAAAAGGCCCAAGCATTGACTTAGTTCATCCTGAAACTTTTTGTACAAGTTGTTTGTGAGACCATCTAGACCAGGTGAAGTATTTAATTTTAGTGACCTGATAGTTTCCTTAATTTCTTTCTGGGAGATAGTATCCCACTCTGTTTCTACATTATGCCTTATATAGGATACCGGGATCCTATTTAAATAGTCCTCTATCTCTTTAATTGAAATAGATTGTTCAGGATTTAGGAACCAAATGTTCCTTAATTACCTCCCTGATTTCCAACTCTGTAGTTGCTATACCCCCATCAGATCTTTTCAACGTCTCCAAACCCATTGAGTCTCTAAATTCCTTGCACATCTGAAAGGGGTCCCCAAAAGGTGATTTCTTTACCCCATTAATCAATATGGCCTGCATTGTTTTACTTCTATCATACTGGTATTCTTTCATGTCATTTTTTAATAAGGATATTTGTTCTGAATAATCCCACCTAGAAATATAAGCTAAAGAAACAAGTCTCTGAAGTTGCTGTCTCAAACTAAGGTAGTGCAGAAATTTCTCATTTTTGATTTTTTTTCCAGTATTTTTAAACAAGTTACGCAGGTCTGCTTTTGTGTCTAACCACCATTTACTTAAATCTGTATATAAAAAAGCTACCGAAAGCCTAGCCTTCAATAGACTTCTTGTCTTAGACTGAATATAATTCAATTCTAATACTGAATTATTAAGCTTCCATCTAATATGTCTTATTTCTCGCCTTTCTGGAAGTAAAAAGGTGCTTATCAAAAATGAGTGATCTGAAAATTCAGAGGGCAAAATTTGGAATGATTTTATATGAATGTTGGAAGAAACAAACATATGGTCAATAAGTGAGAAGAATTTACCTTTTCTAAAAGAAAACTGATTTTTAATTTTTACGGAGGTATTACAACTCACTAACCCTGCATCTCTAAGGATTTTACCTAACGCGTTAGTATCACAATATGTTTTCTTGCCACTTTGTTTGCCATGTATGAGTTCTGGAACTGTGCAGTTAAAGTCCCCCCCATAAAACTCTTACCGTAGTAAATAAGAATGGTTGCACCAATGTCAGACAGTTCACCCTACTGGATTTGGTTTGTGGATTATATATATTGATAAACCGAAAACAAAACCCACACCATTTCCCATCTAAGATCAGAACCCTCCCTGGTACCAAGTCTATCAGATTATGCAACTGAAAGGAAAATGAGTTAAATAAAATCCCCACTCCATCCGCGACATCTTCCCCAAACGCACCAAAAGGACGGGCCCCATCCACTCTTTCTTAAATGCTATCCTTGCTCAATAGTAAACATCCATGTCTCCTGCAAAAACCAGACTGATAAGGGAAAATCATGTATAAAATTAAACACAGCCTGCCTTTTAGCTTTACTTAATAAGCTATGAGTGTTTAATGAACCCCATGAACACTCCATTGTCTTTCATTGTGGTCAATACCCTTCATTTTTTTCTTTTTTTCTTTTTTTTATCCTTATAATTCTCTAGTATCTGAGACTTATTTGAAATAGTGGATCTTTGGGAGTCTGATTCCTCCTCTGCTGCATTTCCCCAAGAGGAAAACAGAGCCGCATAAGTATTACTAGTCTCCAACTGACAATCTGGGGGGGGGAGCCCTAGCATTCAAATTTCTAGCTGACCTTCTCTGAGGAACAGTTACAAAGGTATCCTCTAGCTTTTTTTCTCTGTCTGATTTTCCTACTTTCTCATTAGAGAAACAAACAGGTGGAATGCTTAAAATATTCGGAGGGCCCATTTCTTCCTTTTTAAACATCTTTTTGCTAATCTCAACACCATTCTTATTCCTTTGGGTTTCAGGAAACACTTTTTCCCCTGTTGATACCATTTTTGAAACCAAACTATTTTTCCTTTCTGCCTTACCACTGACCTCAGGGATAGGTACTACAGAACTAGGTGCAGAAAGGGAGCCCTCATGCAATGGGGTGGATTGAACCACAGCGTCTTGAGCCTTCTGAATATAAGACTCAGAACCAGAACTATTTGATGAATTATGTGCTGCCCAAGGGCAGAATTTAAATACATGTCCTTTTGCCTCACATAAATCGCATCGAGATTGATTACCACAATACATAGTTACGTGCCCTACCTCCCCACAATTATCACATCTGGGTTGATCACAAACGCTAGATAGGTGAGTCTTTGCTCCACACTTATAACAGGCCCTGGGTTGTCCACTATAAAACACACGCCTCTGTCCTTCCCTAACAAGAAAGAGTTTGGAATGTGCTCAATTCCTGTTTCCTTTTGCCTCAGCTTGACCTTGTATTTCCACCCACCCGTCCAAAATTGTTCTGAGTCTAGAATAGGGTCCGGTTCACTTAAAACATCACACTTCTTTTTTAACCAGAATGTAATATCTTCAACCCATACCCCTTCATTCCGAAACATGATGGTAACAAACTTAATCAAAGGCTTTGATAATGGTATCACAATAAAGGGGGCCCATATTGGGGAAAATTTCACTTGTCCATAACGTAACCAGAAGAGCTCAAGTGCTTGTTGTGACCTAAAACTAACGTCAAAATTATCCTCACCAGAAATGTGTATAAATGCATATACGTCTTTAGGAGAAAAATTTAAAGAATCTTTCAGCAAAATTTTCCCCATGTAATTTCTGTCTGGTCTAACTTCTAATCCTCCTTTATACTGCAATCTTACTGCATGCCTCCTCGGTGCAGCTTCTCTCTGTGTATTTGAAAAAAGATCTAACAGTAAAGGCTTTTTCTCTGGTTCCTTTGGGGGGGGGGAACTGACAATTTCACTGCAGGCTTAGACAAGGCCTCCGTAGCCACAGTAACCTCATTTGAATTATTTAAATCATTCGGATTACTTGCAGTATCTAAAATCATATTTTCCTCAAAATTCTTGCCTGTGCCTGAACCCTTTTCTTGAATTTGTACCTTTGGGGCCCACTCAGGAAAATCCTGAGAAAATGGTAACTTAGGGCTCCAAGTTGGATCAGAAATCCATCCACCAGAGTCTGACACAATCCAACCTGCTCCCCTTAGAGCCTTTTCTGGTGTCCATACTTTTTGTCCCTCCATACTTATAATGGGTGTTTTTTTTTTCATCTAAACCTGCTGTATTAGACCTAGACATTACATTCTTCCTTAATCCCCCTTCCAAAAAAGAAAATTCTGTGACCCCTAATGGGGAACCTACGCTGGACTGATAAATTACATTTTTATTAACCTCTAAAGCATCTCCCTGTTTCCCATTATTATTTAAAACAAACCCTTTAATTTTGTCCAAAGGTACAGCAGAGTCAGAAAAGTCCATCTGTAAAGTGTTACAGCTCCTTTCAGTATTTATGGCATTGCTATCTTGTTTAATCTTCATCTGTATCGGCTGAAAAAATAAGTTACATGATTTATTGAGGTTTTCAGTCCTCCCTGGCTTTTCTTCTTGTGTATCTTCCCCGCCTGTATCACAGCAGAGTGCTCAGACTCGCTTATTCACTGCGCTAATGCCTGTCCTTGTAAGTCGAGATACAAGCCCGCTTTTTTGCACCTCAAAATCCATGTTCACTGAAGAAAACGAGCTTGGCTGCAAGACGACAGGCAATTCAACCTGTTCCGACCCTTTAAAAGTCATTTTTGAGTCTAAACCCGATAATTCTTCTATGTTATGGAAATCATTATTACCGGTTTGAAATTCAGCGCCTTTCATCCAGGACTCTGTGCTATTGGACGTCTGCCAGCCCACAGAATCTTCCAATCTCTTCCCTTCTTCTTCTTTCTTCCACACCTCCTCAGATTGCCATGTTTCCACCATTTTTTCTTTCATCTCTGTCGTGTCTTTGCAGATTGCCGGTTCTGGGTTCAAATCCTGCTGCAGCAAACAAGAGCATTCACCGGTCGAATTTGCAAGCTTGAGTTCAGAGCCACTCTCTTCCTTAAAACCTGAAGAAACCATAGCAGGCAATATCTCCACATTTAATTCTTCATTTTTCAGCAAGCTCCCCTGAAGATTCTCCTTTTGGGAGCTTAACAACGGAATTAAATTCAGCCGAAACTTCAGCTGCAGCCTCCAGTATGCTATGAGCAGGAGACGAGGCTTCTCCTCCTACTCTGCAAACGTCTTCCTCCATCCTGGAACTCCTTCGAGTGGCCATTTGCAAAAATGACCTGTCCCCCTACTGGCAGCCTAGCAGCAACCGAGTAGGGGAATTTCCCCGGTGTCCTGGCCAAATTTCCCTCATTCACTAAAAATACCACCAACAGCTTAATCTGGTTCAAGGTCAGTTGGCATTCATCTGTATCCCGCTCCCCCGGGTCATGCCTGAAAATAGGCAGGATTTGTCTAGTGCACTTACCCAACAAAAAGCTAAATAAATAAATAAATAAAACACCCTAGCCTCTCCTACGCCATAGATGGGCAGCACCTCCGAGGAAGGTTACCGTCGTGCTACTTGTCTAAGGCCCTCCCCAATTCCACAAACTCTTCCTGCACTTCTAATCCTTTCTTAGCTAGGTCATTTGTCCCTAGGTGGACAAGGACATCCAGCTCCCTCCCTGTGCAGCTGCTCCGCAATCCTGAGGATTCGCTCCCTTCTCCTCAAGCCATGGTGCCAGGCAGGCACCTTACCTCCCTCTCCCTTCCTCCCCAGTTCTACCTTCCTAACAATGGGTCCCCACCAGAGTTGTTTCCTTCCCTGTGGGGTCCCCTGCCACCCTCCTATGGGTCTCCTTTGTGGAGGTTCCCAGCATCCTCCTTGGTCTCCACTGTGGGTGCCTCCATAGAGGAACCACACTTTGCCAGAATGGCATGGAATTGTGGAGGTACAACTGGAGGAATGTGCCTCTGTTCCACCACCCTCACCTCCCTGGAGCCCACTGTGGTCCAAGCGCTCCTCTTTCTTGGCAACCTCTGAGGCAATGGCAGTGGCACTGGTGGTCCCTGGATGGAAAAGGAGGTCCCACAAATCCTGGCCAACTCAGCCTGGAGTTGAGCAACCTTCTCCCTCAGCCCAGAGAGGTGCCTGCAAATGGGACAACACTGCATCCTCCAGAACGTCTCGCAGAAGACTGCTTCTCCACAGCCACTGCACTGCAACACTCCCATCATGTCTTATTTCTGGCCCCTTAACTGTTTGCAATCCTTACTCTTTCCTCTGTTTTTTTTCTCTCTCTCCTTACTTTCTACCTGTGTGCCCTTTAAGCTCCTGATTGTCCTGTTCTGAGACAAGAATATCCTATATTTCTCAGTAGACCAGTTACTTGTTCAGAGGCAGACCTCCAGCAGCTAGAGGGGGATGGAGAGCTACTCTTGCCCTTCTAGGATGGTGGGTCTTTGGTGGCTGTGTGATCACTCACTTCCTGCTCCCAAACAGGAAGTTCCTGTTGTCACTCAAATTCTGTGCCTATAAAAGTAGAACTAGCTCTGGGTGGGAAGCAGGGCAATATAGTCCCAGTAGAGAAGTCCAGTCACACAGCAGTCCTTCCTCCTGGTGTCTTCTGCCAAGCTACTCCAAGCGTCATCTTCTGGGGTGTCTTTGTTTTTGAAGAACCACAAGAAAACGTGACCCAATGAGCGGTAAGGGACATGTAATCTATGTTTTGAGTGCTGGTCCAAATATCTGTTGTGACATGAATAACCCCACCCTCCGCAGTTTTAAGTGCAAGCATCACTGTCGCTTTTAAAGCCTGATAAATGTTTGGTATTTCAACATAGGAAAAGTACCTTCGATGAGGAATATTGTAACGAGTCTCTGGGCTCCCTAAAATCCTCATGCTCTACCAAAGAATATGGGAGAAGGGCTCCTGCTAACAGTTCACCAATTCTGTGATTAAGATGAAGGGTCTTTGTATGATTTTTAGTAAAGGTATTCTTCCTTTCAAATGCCTGAGACAGTGTTAGCTGTTTACAATGTGTCCCTGTTGGTTTATTTTACACCGTGCTTCAATGGGCAGATGGACGCAGAGATGGTGGACTAGGACTTATACATTCAGTGCCACCACTGGATGTGCAACTGGTACTAATGATGCTGGCATTGGTGGTAACAGTGATCCCAGGACTGGCAGTGGTTCTGTCTGCATCAAGTTCAGATAATTCAGTATCCATTTCAGATTCCTGACCCTTCTCACATGCGGTCTGGAAGATGGAGGACATGGGTTTCGGACGATCAAGCAAAACTGAATGCTTTTTCAGATGGCGTTTAAGAGCTGTAGTGCCAAGGCATGACACAACTTTACCACAGCTTACACTCTGTATATACATTGCTCTGCATGGATCAGTTTTACTGACAGAGAAATAATTTCACACCTCAGATGTGACAGATTTTGTTTGAGTGCTAGGAAAATAGCTAAAGACTGTTTGCGTCTTTTCACCTGTCCTAACAGAACCTGGGACATGCTCCTTGGTGCTAGAAGAGTGGGCAGAAGACTCTGATGGATTTTCATTGCTGGCCAACACAGAAGTGGTGGATTCAATGGATATGTCCTTTTCATTGCCAACAGTGCTGGATGTATTTGCAAGTGCACTACCTGATTCATTGTCAGCAGACTTGCTCATTTCACTTTGTTGAGGAAGTAATGATACTTCACAAGACACAACAGTGTCGGACTGAGATAAAGGGCTGCTGTCTGAGTCTGAGTCAGAGAGGGACTCACTGTCACTTGCATTATTACTGCTAGTCACAGGGATTTTAACAGCATGAATGCCATACTTATGGTGCCTCTCCGTGTGACCCCAGCAGCTGCACAGGTTTTCTTAAAAGGTCCCCCTTTACCACACTTCGCTGTTGCTCTTTTGCTGTTTGTTGAGTTTTTATCACGTGAAACATTTTGGTTATTTCTGCTAGCACCAGGATTACCACTACCACCAACACCTGCTCCAACACCAGCACCAGATGCTTCATCTATGTTGGTGTCAGCCATAACAGTACCAGTATACTGCAGTGAACACACCGACACCCACACAATTCCTGTGTAAGAAAGCAATGTGATCTGTGATCCCTGGCTACAACTCCAAAATTTTATTTTGGTTGTGTGACACTGTGATGCAGTGGGCTGAAAGTAATTGAAGAATATGATGGTTTGCAACTAAAGTGTACCCCCCCCCCGCAAATGGGGGTTCTCAAAAGTCTTCCAGGAGCTTGCTTGAATGCTCCAAGTCTGGGCGGTGTTCGGTGTCTGAGCTGTTTAAATGTGGTTCCAAGTGGGTGCTGTTTGAGCCTCCACGTACTGTTTCTTTAAGAGCTGTCTGCTTGCAGACTTAATTAGTTTGTATGGGGGGACTGTGTATTTAATGCTCGAATCCTGCCCGAGCTGCTGTCAAATCACTCCGTTTCTGCAGTCGGTAAGAGCGCAGAGGGAGCCTAAATGAAAGATTTAACTGTTTGCTTGAAACCAGTTAGAGTGTTAAGTAAAATGCAGTTTGTCTAACCTGCCTTTCTTGCAGCTGGGACTCTGTGTGTGTTACCCCTCCATTTTGGACCTAAACTGCTGTGCTGGGCCAATTGGGTTAAGGGTTCCCTAAAATGGAGCCTGTGGACGAATCAGAACTTGGACTCTTAATTTTGAGCCAGCCACAAGGGGAATGTATGGGCAGTGACTCTGGGAAATGTAGTTTTGACCTTGGCGCCTTTTTCCACCAACAGAGGGAGTCTTATGGTGAGTGACAGCTGAATCAGCCAACAGAATAGTGTGGAGCTAAAGGAAATACCCTGCTCTGTGACTGAAAAGATCAGATCAGTTGTGGCAGTGAAGACAGAAGGAGCTGTGTGCTTCTGCAGTGTGTACAGAACTAAAAAGTAAAGGGGGAGGACAAGAGGCACTTTGGGTCACCTTGGAGATGGGGAATGGCATCACAATCCGCACAGGGGTTGTATACAGACCCCCATCTCAAGGGGAGGAAATGGACCAGAGAATGATAGAGGACATTCTCAAAATGGCTGAAAAAGGGGAGATACTGTTGATGGGGGACCTGAATATGCCAGATGTTAACTGGAGGACATGTACTGCAGCCACATCCAAAAACGGGTCATTCTCGATGCCCTGCAGGGGGCCGACCTTAGACAGCTAGTGCTGGAACCCACTCGGGTGGGAGCAATACTAGACCTGGTACTCTCAAATGGAGAGAGTATCACAAATTTAGAAGTTGGTAGACATCTGGGAACAAGCGACCACTGCACAGTGTGCTTCACAATGAGCACAAACATGGAGATAAGCCATACAAAAACAAGGATACTGGACTTTAGAAGAGCTGACTTTGGCAAAATGGGTGAACACCTGAAGAATGCACTAGCAAATGGCCAAATAGGAGGGGTGGAAGAACAATGGAGAAAAGTCAAAACTGCCATCATAGAGGCAACAAGTCTTTGTGTAAAACAAATAAAGAAAACAAAGCGGAGTAAAAAACCACTATGGTTCTCAAAAGAGGTGGCAGGGAAGGTTAAGGAGAAAACGGCTGCATTCAAAAAGTATAAGGAATCACAGAAGGAACACGACAGAAAACTGTATCACGTAAAGCAGAAAGAAGTAGGAAAAGCAGTCAGAATAGCAAAGGCACAAACCAAGGAAAAAATAGCCAACTCGGTCAAAAAGGGGGATAAAACCCTTTATAGGTACATTAGGGAGCATAGAAAGGTTAAGGGAGGGATAGTGAAGATTAATAAAGGAGAGGGGAGGTCAGCAGAGGGAGACAGTGAAAAGGCAGAGATACTGAATAAATACTTTTGCTCAGTATTCACCAAAGAAGATGAGGAGCAGTTACCTAAACCAGACAATAGAAGCACTCTGGGTAGGGGTGTTGACACCAGTCCATTCACAGAAGAAAGAGTACTGAAAGAACTCCTAAAACTCAAGGTGGACAAAGCAATGGGGCCTGATGGGATTCACCCCAGAATTCTAAAAGAACTAAGGGGGACCCAGTGACACCACTGACCACACTTTTTAACAAATCATGGCAGGATGGGGTGGTACCTGAGGACTGGAGGAGGGCAGATGTGATTCTCCTTTACAAAAGTGGAAGCAAGGCAGAAGCAGGAAACTACAGACCTGTAAGTTTGACTTCAATGGTAGGGAAAATGATGGAATCACTTCTGAAAGAAAGAATTGTTGAGTACCTAGAGGCCAGTGGGGCACAGGACCCAAAGCAGCATGGATTTACAGCAGGAAGGTCATGTCAGACTAATCTAATTGATTTCTCTGACTGGGTGACCAAAGTAATAGACCAGGGAGGGGCTGTGGATATGGCCTACCTAGACTTTAGCAAGGCATTTGACACAGTCCCACACAAAAGATTAATAATCAAGTTAGCCAGCCTGGGAGGTCCCAGGGTGGTAGCCTGGTAGCAAACTGGCTACACAAGACACAGAAGGTACAGTGAATGGAACACATACGAAGAAAGGGGTTACTAGTGGAGTACCTCAAAGCTCAGTACTGGGTCCAATCCTCTTAACATCTTTATAAGTGACATTGCAGAGGGTCTGAGGGAAAGGTATGCTCTTTGCAGATGACACAAAGATCTGTAACAGAGTTGATACACAAGAGGGGTAGAAAAGATGAGAAGGGACTTGCAGGTTGAGGAATGGTCAGACATATGGCAACTTAGATTCAATGCAAAGAAGTGCAAAGTAATGCACCTGGGAAACAAAAACCAGAAGAAGAGTACACATTAGCAGGGAGGTACTAACAACAACAAAATGGAAAGGGACCTGGGGGTAGTCATATCAGATGACCTAAGGGTGGGTAAGCAATGTGAAAAGTCGGTAAGGAGAGCCAGGGATACTGGGATGCATAGGAAGGCATCACAAGTAGAAAAGGGAAGTGGTTATCCTCTGTACAGACAGTTGGTGAGACCCCATCTGAGTACTGTGTGCAGTTTTGGAGACCTCATCTACGCAAGGACATAGACAGGATGGAAGCAGTCCAGAGGAGGGCAACTAAAATGGTACAGGGTCTACATCAGAAACCATATGAGGAGAGACTGAGAGAGCTTAATATGTATACCCTTGATGAAAGGAGGGACAGGGGACATGATAGAAATGTTTAAGTACCTCAAGGGAATCAACAAAGTCCAGGAGGGTAGCATCTTTCAGAAAAAGAGATGTGTAAGAACAAGGGGCACAGTTTAAAGATAGAGGGGAACTGCTCAGGGTAATGTGAAGAAATTCTTTTCACAGAGAGAGTGGTGGATACATGGAACAGCCTTCCTGAGGAGGTCGTTAGGTCTAAAATAGTGGGGAATTCAAACATGCATGGGACAGACACAAAGCAATTATAGTGGGGGGTTGCAGGAAACAGGCTGTTGGTTAACTAGAATCTGCAGCTTATCCAGTAGGTAGGGAAATGGGCAGACTGGGTGGGCCAAGTGGTCCTTATCTGCCGTCAAAGTCTATGTTTCTATGTTTCTATAGTTTCACGCGGGAAGCACGTGTGAGACCCTGAGTTTCGGTCTGCAGCCTTTGTGAGTGCCAGTTTGGACTGAATCTGAGTTGTGAGGAGAAAGAAGCACTAGAAGTGTGGAAACCAGGCTCACCCTGTAGAAGACTGGAGAAATTGCTGAATCGCGCTCGGTCTGTCAGGAACTGAAGCTGCTGTGTGTGCTCCCGGGAATTTTGCAGTAATTGCGATCGGGATTGAGGAGCAGCCTGCCTGGTATAGTACTTTCCTTTTATATATAAATGTGCTTAGTGCTTGTGGGGAATCGCTATTTCAAATCCCCTGTACAGTGAATTGTGTGCTGAAACTGGAAGTAAACCCCCAGCTTAATTCGGACTACATCTGTTTGCTATCAACTGCAGTGGGGTCCAGTCACAAGGACCTTGTCCTCATGCCCTGCTCTTCTGGCAATCCAGAGGGACATTCTCCATCTGATCCTCAGCTTGGGTGTTGTGAGTACTAATCAGGGTATTCCCCTGCAGCTTGTTTTCCATCACAAGTGTGTCACCTTATTCTTGTTGTTTCACTATTTCATGGACTGAGCCCTCCGGCTCTGGATTACAATTGGGTATTGTGTATATCTTTTCTCTACAGGGCCCTATCCATCTGCACCTCCCGACCAACCCCAAGCAATGGACCTGGCTAGCCCTCCCCCCAACCTGGGTACTCAGAGTGTGACTTTTCAGACCCTGTATGTGTGCACAGCACTGTGATTTAATGCCACCAATTAACTTGATTCCCCCCTCCCGTGTTACTGTCCCCTAAATAAAGCAGATTTGTTGTTGTTATACTATATACTGTCTGTGGTGTTGGTGCTTATGGAAACAGTATTGTATTTTGCTGTGCATGTTGTTTAACCTTATTTTACAGGGGGTCCTCAGAGGCGTGCTGCAGAATCCGTCTCCAGGGTAAGTAGTACCTTATGAGTGAACAGTGCGTATATGTTGGGTATTGGGACTGTAACTCCTGTGTACTGTGCAAGCCACTAGAGGGAATACAAGGTGGTCTCAGTGTCCCAGAGGGCTGTGACCAAGCTAGTCTAACCACTATAAACTCTGACCTCTGGGTGGAGGCACCCGCCATATAACCTAGGCCCCTCAACCTGTCAGCAGTCAATCAGGCAGGGGTAGTAGCCCTTGGGATAGCGCCACCTGGGGGTTACAAAAGGATCCCAGGTTCAAGGCTTACAGAATGATTGGGCTGCTGGGCATAGGTATACACATAGCAGTCAAGGGGCGCACAGCAGCAGGGTGATGGGCTGACCACAAGAGACAGAGTTACACACACAAACCAAGGAAAGAGATTTTTCTGTCTCTCCTCCCAACCGGGAAATATATTTTCAGGCTTCTGTCGTGTATTTAAGGATAATGTCATCACACAACTGGCCACTGGGCTTCACACGGTAATACACACTGGGTAATAGCCAGGTAAGTGCAGTCAAATGGCACAGACAGCAGTAGGGTGACTTACTGGCCACCTCACAGAAGATGCAATGGAGATTTTTTTAGGAAGAAAGTTTACTGAAGCCCCCCACCCCCCTAGCACAGTCCTGGCTGAGAGAACCGTGTCTTCCTTCCAGACAAGTTTTGGGTGGGACTGAGACCAAATTATTTTTTCCTTTTTGTGGGCTTAGAACATCAAGTTTCACAGAGTCAGTAAAGTGTTTTAATTTAACCTCTTTTTTCCCAAAATAAAACACCCCTCCCCAGCCAGGGAGCTCTCCTAAGAGTGCCACGGCCCATGAGTCACAATTGTGATTTGCAAAGAAAATGTATTTAATTCAGCAAGCAACTTGAGGTATGTGTGATTGAGCACTAGCACACAGGCAGTCTCCAGGCAGCAGCCTGCAAGTTAACTAATTCCCGACCCTGAGTCCTCCCGACAGTACTGAGTCCCAACCGTTAAGCTCCTTTCTCAGTTACCGCTCTAGTTTCTTTCCTCAGTTCCCGATCCCGAGATTCCTGACTCCCACTTCCTTTTCCCCACCTGCCCATTAACTTTTTTTAAAATTTTCAGGCACATACACTTTTGTACAGGACCAGGTTTAGTAACAAAAACAGTCGCTCGTGTCATCACATGCACAACTGAACTGAGAGCACACAGACGCTGTGGCTCTTCCTGCTCCTCTACAAGACTGAATGGCAATGGAGCCACAGCTGCACAGATGACTTCAGCAGGATCCCTCGACTTGCGAGACTGACTCGAGTCGCACTGCCACCACCACCTGACTGCATAGCAGATGGTCAGGTGGTACAGTTACACTAGCATGACAAACTGACAACAGCTGCCCTCCCAACAATAACACTGATGGGAGGGGGAGCGAACTGAGCTGTGTAACCCCTAGATGGCGCTATCCCAGGGGCTACTACCCCTGCCTGATTTGCCACTAACAGGTTGAGGGGCCTGGATCCAATGGCGGGTGCCTCCACCCAGAGGTCAGGGTTTGCAATAGTTAAACTAACTTGGTCACAGCCCTCTGGGACACTGCAACCCCTTTCTTCCCACTAGTGGCCCACACAATATATCAGAATTACCTTCACAGTATACACTTACCCCAGGTCTGGTTCCGCACTGGGACCTCCTGTGAAATGAGATACAGTGCAACAATCACAGTACAGTACTTTAACATAGACAAATACCTCAGGCAGTATAACTTTGCTGAAACAAGCAGCTCTGATTTATTTAGGGGATATAACAAGGACAGGGGAAATCAGGTTAATTAGCTTATCACTCTAATAATTATTTATGGCTCTGTGCACAGGCCTATCCCTATCAGTTACTGTCCCTGGGTACCCAAGCCCTAGTGGCTAGTCCAAACCGTGGCAGCTGGTAGGGGCCCTTCACACAGAGAAAAGGAGAATTAAACAGTCAGCAGTACAGTAATTCCATTTGGATTTAATGTGGCAATTCAACAGGAGCGACCCTGAATTAGTACTCACGACCTCCAAATAAGATAGGGTCCTTCAATGTCAGCAGGGCTCACTTGAGGTACACAAACCTTCACACATCCATATAAAAGAAAGCACTATACCAGGCAGGCTGCATCTGTATCCCGACTCACTTACTGCACAATACCCGGGAGAACACACAGCAGATTCAGTTCCTGACAGACCGAGGCAATTTTCAGCAATTCCTCCAGTCTTCTACAGGTGAGCCTGGTTTCTACTCTTCAGAGATCCTTTGATTCTTTTCACAGGACAGATTCAGTCCTAACAAGCTGTTACACAAGCTGCAGACCGGAACTCTGGGCCTTAACACGTTTTTGACTAAAACTGCACACTGAAAAGCACAGGGCTCCTTCCTTCTTCACTGCCAAAGCTCAACTGAAACTCCAACCGACAAAACCGGCACTTCCTTTGAGTTCCTCCCAGTTCTTGACTGGATTGGCTGTCACCACAATAGACTGCTGCTGTTGGTCCAAAAGGCACTGAAGTCTAAACTACATCTCCCAGAGTCACTGCCCATACAATCCTCTTGTGGCTGGCTCAGATTATGAGTCCAAGTTCTGATTCGTCCAAGGCACCATTTTAGAGCTAGCTTACCCCACACTGATTGGTCCAGTTCAGCAGTTCAAAACTAGAATGGGGAACTAGCAGACACAGTTCTGACTGCAAAGAAAGCAGGTTAGACAAACTGTAATTTCATTATTACTCTAAATAATTTCTGGCAAACAGTTACATCTTTCAGATAGGTTCCCTTTGCACTCCTAGTGACTGCAAAAATGAAGTGAATTGGCAGCAGCTCGAGTGGTACTCAGAGAAGCACACAGTCCCCCATACAAACTAATTATGTCTGCAAGCAGACAGCTCTTAAAGAGACAGTACCAGAGGCTCTAAAAACACTCACTGATAAATGGCTTAAATGCCAAACACCATTCAGGCTTGGAGCATTCAAGCAAGCTCCTGGAAGTCTTTTGGGAACCCCCATTTGCAGGGGGTTACACCCTTCCTGGCCTGGGAAAGCTTGGCGTCCAAGCAAGGCAATTTCATAAGTTTCAACTGCAACCATATACATTTGCATTAGGCTCGCATATGTAATCATCAGTCAATATATCATTTTACCAAGAACACATTTCTGAAACATTGCAGTACGTCACTTTACACAGTATTACACACATTGTACCATAACTCAAGTTATTACCTCTTGTACATGAAACCTGAAGAGAGGGGCCCTTCCTATCAGTTACCTTGGGGCTGGACGGGCAAGGGCACCATACTTAGAGGGCAACACAAGTAACTTGAGTTAGCACTGACGCTCAGTTTGGGCAATGAGCTCGGGACACATACACCTTTATGGACAACATTGAGAGGCAAATCCACAGGCCTCCCAAGGGAATCATAACTGAGGTGCACCACAGGCTTTACAGCTCGACCAGTCTTTCTAGGGGAACTGTTATAGTCTCTGCACTCTGAGCCTCATTTTCAGCATTGTCCTCACTTGTCAGGGAGTCTCCATGGGGGAGAGGCTAGAACTTGGGGCACTTTCAGCTCCAGGAGTTACAGTTTCTGAGTCCACAACATTTGGCTCGCATGGAGAGCTTGGACACTGGCAGTGGACTGTCAGGGCACTCAAAATACTCTTCTTGTTCGGGTGTATCACCAGTCTGCCCCAATCTATCATTTTCTCCCTGAAAGCTCAAACAGTTCAACCATGCACAATGATTCCATTTCATCTGATCTGATGCTTTGCACTTCACTTTCTGGGAGCATTGGCTCCAGGGATGAAGCTGGGGCTTAGACAGTCCAGAAGGCCCAGCTTCATCTCCAGTATTGACTAGGGATTGCCCTAAACAATTGACTCAGTTCGTAAGAAGGATAGTATTCAAAGTCACTCTCACTTTCTTCCGATATGGACTGACAGTCATGCTCAACTGGGACTTGTGGAGGGGAACACTTTAACTTTGCTTCTGTAGGTGCAGACTTTCTTGATCTTTCTTAGCAGCAGCTCTAGTCACTGGTCCAGAGGGGCATCTTCTAGGGCTCAGACTCAATTAAGATTTGTCCAATGGGCAGTAAATGATTTCTATGCATTGTTTTACATCTTTTGAATTATTCTCAGGCCTTACTTTGTACACTGGCAGATCATCTAGTTTGCCCACTACAATGTGAGGGAGATGGTGCCATCTGTCAGCAATCTTGTGCTTGCCATGCAGTCCCAGATTTCTTAGCAATACCCGATCTCCTCCTGGAGTTCCTGTGCTTTCACCTTTATCATACCTTTCTTTGTTGGCCAGATTTCTTTGGCAGCCATGGTTTGAGCCAGTTGGTACGCATGAGTTAGCTGGGCCTTTAACTTTGCACATACTGTAAATAGTTGTCAGCTTGAACCCCATCAGAGAGACCCCAAAACACACATCTACTGGTAGTCGAGCTTCTTCCAAACATCAGGCGGTAGGGGGAATCCAGTGGCATCACTTTTGGTGCAGTTATAAGCATGTACCAGGGTGCTAATTTGTTGGCTCCATCTAGGCTTGTCCTTTGGGTGCAGGGTGCCTAGCATATCTAGCAAAGTGCGGTTGAAACGCTCAGGCTGTGGGTCCCCTGGGGTGGTAAGGAGTGGTTCTGGACTTTCGACCCCACAGAGAAAGCATCTCTTGATCAGACGACTCTCAAAGTCTCTCCCTTGATCAGAATGGATTCTTGTGGAGCCCCATAGTGAACAAAAAGTTTTCTACAAGTACTTTGGCCACAGTGGATGCTTTCTGGTCTTTGGTGGGAAAGCTTGGGCATATCTCGTGAATGGTCAGTGACCACCAGCACATTACTGATATTTCTTTGATCTGACTCCAAACTCAGAAAATCAATACAGACCAGCTCCATGGGTGCACTGGTGGTGATGTTAACAAGGGGGGCAGCCCTCTGGGGCAAAGCTTTCCTCTGTAAGCAGCGACTACAAGTTCAAATGTGTTGCTCCACATCAGCCCCCATCTTAGGCCAATAGAATCTGGATCTCACCAAGTCAAGTGTTCTGTCTATACCAAGGTGCCCCATGTGGTTGTGCAAGGACCTCAGTACTGAGTCTCGAAAGGCAGTGGGCAGCACTAGTTGTTGTTTGTCTACTTGTCCCCCTCTGTCTACTGTTTCTCTGTATAACAGTTTATTGATCAGTTTCAACTTAGGACCTTCTTTGTATAACAGTGCAGTTCTCAAATCAGTGGAGCGAATTTGGACACATCTTTTCCTGCATAGAGGGCTTCTAAAGCTGCTTTGATCATGGGATCGTGGATTGAGCCCACTAATACTGTCATTGTCCAGCTGAGGCAGTGCACCAATGTCTATTGCAGAAAAGTGGCAATAAGCAGCAGGTATGCAATTCTCAGAGGTCCCAAGCAATCCACCATGCAGTCCACTGCGTCCGTGGACATTTGTTCCTCCTGTCAAACTCTCGGCAGAGTGCCCGAATGTCAGGTTCTGCCAATCGGACCCAATCATTCTGGGGAACAGGCCTCCGGGAGAGAGCATCAGCATCTATGTGGTTCAGACCTGCTCGGTATTCGAGAGTATAGTCATATGTAGATAATGCAGAAAGCCACCTATGGCCAGTGGCATCCAACTTAGCTGAGGTCTGCACATAGGTCAAAGGATTATTGTCAGTTTTTACTAGTATTTTAGCCCCATACAAGTACTCATGGAATTGGTCAACAATAGCCCACTTCAAAGCTAGGAACTCTAACTTATGTACAGGATAGTTCTTTTCGGATGGGGTCAGGCTTCTACTGGCAAAGGCCACTGGTCTCAGGCCATTCTCGTGCTCTTGGTACAACACAGCCCCCAACCCTTGCAAGCTAGCATCAGTGTGCAGGACGTAAGGTTTTCTTGGATCGGCATAGGCCAGCACTGGAGCATGGGTAAGTTGATATATGATCTCATGAAAAGCAGTCTCACAATCAGGAGTCCAGCGGCCCAAATACTTCACTCGGATGAAAATACACTCTTTCAGTCTTGAGGACGCTGACTTTTGGTATTTTTTGTGGGTTGGGGGATACCCTTGAGTAAGGTTAAGTAAAGGGCGGATCACTCTTGAATAGTCCTTGATGAAGCGCCGATAATAACCACAGAATCCCAGGAATCTTTGCAGTTCTTTTAGATTTTTGGGCTGTGGCCAGGTGGTCAAGGCCTCAACTTTACTTGGGTCGGTCTCTATTCCCTCGGTGGATACTATGTGTCCCACATACTTTACTGATGTTTGAAAGAATTGACACTTATCAATGGACAGTTTAAGGCCAAAGTCCTCCAGTCGGTCCAATACCTTAAATAATCTGCCTCATGTTCCTCCAGTGAGCTGCCAAACACAATAACATCATCTAGGTATACCAGGCACTCTAGTAAGTTCATGTCCCCACTGCACGCTCCATCAATCGCTGAAAAGTGGCTGGGGCACCTGAAACTCTTTGAGGCATCCTCATGAATTCATAGAAGCCAAGGACAGATAAAGGCGTCTTTTCACGGTCCTCTGGGCCATCGGATCTGGTAGTACCCACTGCGGAGATCCAGCACAGAGAACCACTTGCTCCCGTTTAGGCAGTCCAAAGCATCCTGAATGCAGGGCATTGTGTACTGATCAGGGATAGTCTGCCGTTTAAGATGCGATAATCCACACACATCCTTACTGTTCCATTCTTTTCCTCACTACCACAATGGGGAAGCATAAGGGCTTCTGGATTCTTGTATTACACCAGCAGCTAACATCTCTTGCAGATGCCGTCTCACATCATCTATGTCAGCAGGTGCCAGGCGTGAGACCTCTCACGAAATGGTCTTTCGTCATGCAGCGGATATTGTGCTCAGCTCCTTACGCATCCTACATCCCATTCCTTTAAAGAAAACACCTGGTCTCTCTGGGCAAGCTTCTCACTGATCCTCACTTTCCATTCAGCTGGCAGCGGGGGTCGCGAAATCAAACAAGTCAGGCGTTACTCTGTCATTCTTCCTTGAACTCTTGCTGCTGGGTAGCACTGCAGTGTCTGCACAATGCACATTAGCCAGGATGCAACCTCTGTTTACTCGAATGTCTCTTTCAGACACATTATGAACTTGGACCATTACCCTTCTGGCATAAGCATGGGCTCTAGCGGGCAAAATACTAGGCTTGACCAGCAGTCCCTCTGGCAATTTCCATCGCCTGGTGCATCCAACATTAATATTTTATTCTTAACATCCTTTCTGATACGGACCTCTCCTGTAAGGTACACTGGGCATTTGGCGCCAGGATTAGAGACTCAGGATCCTTCTTCCATACAATTCCGACCGGTTCCTCTGGTTCTGTTTTTCAGCATCTCTCTGTGCCTCATAGGCTCTTAATTAAAGCCAGAACTCTTAAAGCTCTACTAGTCTTTGACCCCTGTTTTCATAACACAACTGTGCCAGCCTTCCAACATATGAGCATTTGTTCCAATCAACAAAGGGACACCATCATACAGTCCAGTGGGGGACACACTAAGGCTAGGGTCTCTACTTGTTCGCCACTCCAGCCACGGAGGTGGGGAAAGACAGCCAAATTCGGATATACCCGAATAGGGTAGGCCTTCTCACTTAACCCCATACATGCAGTCCTTCTAATGGTTGTAAGGGTACGTCTGACAAATGCTTCTGATACCAATCCTTGGAACATAATTGTCACTTGGGAGCCACTGTCTCATACAGCTCTTGTAGACACTCCATTCACCTTTACAGTGGTCTCCATGGAGGGACCCACTATTCTGGACCAGTCTGGAGAGGCGGTAGGGGGCCTGGGCAACTGACCTTGCCACAAAGGACGTGAATTAGCATTTTGGTGCCCTCACTGGGATCATGTCGTGCACCTCTTAACCACTGATTTCTTCTCAAGCTCTCCTTGTAGCCTATATGCAACTTTGTCAGTGTCTTTTGGGGACTGGCATTCCCTTTCATGTGCCCATCTTTCCCACAATTATAGCAAAACATACTTTCTGGAGTTTGAGCTGGCCGAGGCGCCACACTGGGAGCCAGGGCGGGGTATTACTAACTGGAAACCTGGGTGCCATCTCTGTCTGCGGCGTGATAAGCATTTGGAGACATCTCGTCAGTTTCTCCACTTCCATGGTCAAGGAATTGAGTTTGGAGCTGTTATCAGCAGGAGATACATGGGTGGGTACCCCACCCCATAGCAGATGCAGTCGGATATAGGTCAGGGCCCGTACTTGCAGGCGTGGCCTTCATAAAGGGACTGTTTTTGAATTCCGGATCTCTCTCAACAGTTCGCCCCATTGTGGCATATCTTTTTCCTTGTCAGAGCACTCATTGACTGTCAACCTCTGCCCCTGAACTTCACTTGATGGGTCACCCTCAGTCACTCGGGTCGTAGCCACAGCTGTTGGTGCAGGTACCTCCCGAGGTCGCCTTTTCTCAACTCCTCGAATTTCTCTCATTAACTCATCATAGGAGGGTGGGGATTCCAGTCGATTTGCCAGGCATAACTGAAGCAACAGCAGTTCTGAGAAGGGGCAGACTTAAGGATTCTGTCCAGTCTGGTTCGGTCCAGTTCAATCGCTGGCAAACTACCTTTCTGAGGCATTCTTGCAACAATTTTTCCAGCCGAGACATATACACAGACAACAACTCCCTTGGTACTGTTGTGCATTTCTTACTCTCCACCATAGGTCCTCATCAGAATCTGGGCTCCCATACACATTCTCCAAGGCCTCAAGATAGGCCTGTGCAGTCGCTTCAGGGTTACTGGCCCGTTTAGCACGGATGGTAGCCAGGGCAGGACCTGGGCTCTCACTAACCCTCTTTAGCTTTTCGCCTTCGAGCATTGCCATTCTAGCACTTGGGGCAACATAGTCTATCCAGGTCTCCCAGTCATCCTCCCTTGGGGGTGGGGAGGGTGCCAGAGAAGATCCTCAACCTTCGTAAGAGTCGTGACTAATGGCAGGTGCAGAAATAGGAGTCTGCATTGGTTCAGCCACCATTACGGGCACTGGAGCAGGAGAGGGTGTTGGGGAGGAACACCCCAGGTGGCAAGAATAGTTTCTTCAAGTCCTCCACAGTTTTCCCTCTCCCAGCAACCATTCAGCAAATTTCTCCTCAAAAGTTTCAGATAGTGGTGGGGCTGATTCCCCGGGTCTTTACTGTCCTTAGTTATCACCTCCAAGCAGTGAGGGCTCCTCTGGGGTAATGGTCTGTGGCACTTTGGAGCTATCTATGGGATCCTTAAACCTCTACTAGGGCAGGAAAGTGTGGGTGAGCAGATTAGCATGCCGACCCACCACCACAGGGTTTTGTAAACCTTCCACCTTGGAAAGTACTCCTGCACAGTGTCCGTTTGATACCCAGGGGATGTCCAGGATAAGCATAGCATTTTGGGTCGATCTCCTCCCCAGTACACCACTCCACCAGCGGTGCACAGCCACTTCTGTCGGGTACCCATTTTTTCTTAACAGTGGTTCGTGAATATGGCCACTAGAGGACACACAATCCCAGCGGTGAGCCTCCAAGATGTAACCCCTAGATGGCGCTATCCCAGGGGCTACTACCCTGCCTGATTTGCCACTAACAGGTTGAGGGGCCTGGATCCAATGGCGGTGCCTCCACCCAGAGGTCAGGGTTTGCAATAGTTAAACTAACTTGGTCACAGCCCTCTGGGACACTGCAACCCCTTTCTTCCCACTAGTGGCCCACACAATATATCAGAATTACCTTCACAGTATACACTTACCCCAGGTCTGGTTCCGCACTGGGACCTCCTGTGAAATGAGATACAGTGCAACAATCACAGTACAGTACTTTAACATAGACAAATACCTCAGGCAGTATAACTTGCTGAAACAAGCAGCTCTGATTTATTTAGGGGATATAACAAGGACAGGGGAAATCAGGTTAATTAGCTTATCACTCTAATAATTATTTATGGCTCTGTGCACAGGCCTATCCCTATCAGTTACTGTCCCTGGGTACCCAAGCCCTAGTGGCTAGTCCAAACCGTGCAGCTGGTAGGGGCCCTTTCACACAGAGAAAAGGAGAATTAAACAGTCAGCAGTACAGTAATTCCATTTGGATTTAATGTGGCAATTCAACAGGAGCACCCTGAATTAGTACTCACGACTCCAAATAAGATAGGGTCCTTCAATGTCAGCAGGGCTCACTTGAGGTACACAAACCTCTTCACACATCCATATAAAAGAAAGCACTATACCAGGCAGGCTGCATCTGTATCCGATCGCAATTACTGCACAATACCCGGGAGAACACACAGCAGATTCAGTTCCTGACAGACCGAGTGCAATTTTCAGCAATTCCTCCAGTCTTCTACAGGGTGAGCCTGGTTTCTACTCTTCAGAGATCCTTTGATTCTTTTCACAGGACAGATTCAGTCCTAACAAGCTGTTACACAAGCTGCAGACGGAACTCTGGGCCTTACGTTTTTGACTAAAACTGCACACTGAAAAAGCACAGGGCTCCTTCCTTCTTCACTGCCAAAGCTCAACTGAAACTCCAACTGACAAAACCGGCACTTCCTTGAGTTCCTCCCAGTTCTTGACTGGATTGGCTGTCACTCACAATAGACTGCTGCTGTTGGTCCAAAAGGCACTGAAGTCTAAACTACATCTCCCAGAGTCACTGCCCATACAATCCTCTTGTGGCTGGCTCAGATTATGAGTCCAAGTTCTGATTCGTCCAAGGCACCATTTTAGAGCTAGCTTACCCCACACTGATTGGTCCAGTTCAGCAGTTCAAAACTAGAATGGGGAACTAGCAGACACAGTTCTGACTGCAAAGAAAGCAGGTTAGACAAACTGTAATTTCATTATTACTCTAAATAATTTCTGGCAAACAGTTACATCTTTCAGATAGGTTCCTTTGCACTCCTAGTGACTGCAAAATGAAGTGAATTGGCAGCAGCTCGGTGGTACTCAGAGAAGCACACAGTCCCCCCTTACAAACTAATTATGTCTGCAAGCAGACAGCTCTTAAAGAGACAGTACCAGAGGCTCTAAAAACACTCACTGATAAATGGCTTAAATGCCAAACACCATTCAGGCTTGGAGCATTCAAGCAAGCTCCTGGAAGTCTTTTGGGAACCCCCATTTGCAGGGGGGTTACAGCTGCATTATTCAGCTGATGCCAAAATTGGGAACAATAGGAATGGGAGGGATGCAAAGCAAAAGCACACAGAAGTGAGAAGATTCATGGATGATTCGAACCCTTTAACGAACCCTGCAGTGTTCGAGTTCTAAATTAGAACTCGAACACCAGGGTTCGAGGAGGGTTTGAATCTTTCTCGAACTAGTTCTGACAACACTAGTCAGAGGTCTTTTGCTTACACAGCCCCCCTCTGGCTCAACTCCCTGGGTAGGGACATCTCTGCTGAGTCAAAACTCGGCCCTTTCAAACACAAACTCCGACAACATCTATTAGCAAACAGTATGTGTGACTGCCGCCCTTAGCAGCCTTCTGTTTATTTTATCATTGTACTTATACCTTTCGGCACTTTCAACTCTTGGCACTTCATTTTGATCCAACCTTTGAGCCTTTTCCCCTCCACCCCTCACCCCTGTTTCTTCTCCGCTCACGCATCTTCAAGTTCTTCCCTTGCTCCTCCTCACCTTCCCTCTTCCACCCTCCACCCATTCTCTTATCTCACGCCACCTCTTTTGCAACTTCTTCCCCTCTTTTTCCCCCTTCTCTCCCTTACCTCTCTCCATCCCACATTACTCGCTCTCTTGGGTTTTCGACAAGGCCTGCTAGGCTGCCCCCTCTCCTGACTGAATACCACCTCTTCTCCTTATACTATTAATTTGTCTTCCTCCCCCTCACTTCACCAGCACTCCCCCTTCTCTCTGCTCTCACCCCCATTTCCCTCCTTCCACTTCCACTTCCACATCCTCTCATCTCTCTATCCCCATTATCTCCTTTGCAACTCCGCTCCTTCCCTCTCCACTTCCTGTGCAACTCATCTCCTTCTCCCTCTTGTTTCTCCCATCCCCCACCTTACTCCCCATTACTTTCTCTCCTAGATTTCAACAAGGCCTCCCAGGCTGCCCTCTCTTCCAGCCCACTCTGCTGTTATATTGAGCAACATTCAGTGCTATTTTGATTGCTTTTGATGTACTAATTTTTTTAAAGTATATTCTTGATATCTGCTATTTACTTATCTATTGTTTACCTTGATTTGTTTATGTACTACTGACGTGGAACCTTTGTAAATAAGTTGTATTGCTCAAAGGTGGTGTAATCCATGACTCAATAAATATATAAAAATAAAATAAATAAAAACCCTGTTCCCCAGTCCATGTGCTATATCGGAGATAAGAGCCCAAATAGCACCGGGCCCAGCAGTGACCCGTGCTGCACCCTGCTTGTTACTGCTCTGGGTGCTGAGAGCTCCTCTACCACCATCCCCTTTTGCATCCTCCCCTGTAACCAGTTCTCTATCCATTTAGTCAGCATTTTTCCCACCTCCACTGCCATCAGCTTCCCCCCCAGTCTCCCATGAGGCACTGTATCAAAGGCCTTACTGAAGTCCAAGTACAGGACATGTACCGCATGGCCCCTGTTCAACTCCCTTGTCACCCCGTCATAATACTCTATTAGGTTGGTTTGACAAGACCTCCCTGAGATGAACCCGTGTTGCCACCCATCTTGGAGGCCATTACTCTCTAGGAATGCCATCAGCCTCTCCTTCAGTATCGCCTCCATAAGCTTACCCACTATGGACGTGAGATTGAGCGGCCGATTATTTTCTCGCTCCTTCCTAAGCTCACTTTTGTGTATGGGCACCACATGGGCCACCCTCCAGTCCTGGGGCACACACCCCATTTCCGGGGAGGTGTTGAATAGAACAGCTCCGCCATCTCCCTCAGCACCTGGGATGGATGCCATCGGGACCTGGTGCCTTGTCCACCCCTTCTGCCCTCAGCACCTCTAGCACCCTACTCCACTTTGTCCATCACCTCCCCCCCTTTCCCTACCCCCCCCCATCCCATGCTGGTAGTGGACCATCCCTCTTCTTAGTGAAAATGGAGCAGAAGTACTCATTTAGAATTTCTGCTTGCTCCTCCCCCTTTTCCACCGAATCCCCTCCCTATTTTATCCTCACAATATGTTCCTTGCACTTCCTCATTTCCCTGACATACCTGAAAAAGTCCTTTTCTCCCTCCCTTTATACCCTGTGCTAACCTTAATTCCCTGGAGGCCTTAGCTTTCTTCACCCTCCTGGCCACCTCCCTTGACCAACTCTCATAAGCCTCCTTATCCTCTCCCTTCCCTGTCTCCTGTACTTCTGGTATGCAGCCCTCTTTACCCTCACCCGTTGCAGCAATTCCTTGTTCAGCCAGAATGGTTTCTTGGCTCTGCTCTTCTTATTCCTGGCCCTGGTGCAGGCTACTGTGGCCTCTGTTAGCCCAGTCTTTATGACTCCCCACTTTTGCTCTGCATCCATGCCCAGCCTTATGTCCTGGAGTGTCCCTTGCAGTATTGCTGACATACTCCCAAAGTCCACCCTACCAAAGTCCACCACCTTAGTGCCTGTGCCTCCTGTCTCCCTGCCCAGCGCGAGAATGAGCCGCACTGTTTGGTGGTCGCTATTTGCTAGTGGATTGTCCACCCTTACCTCCCTCACTGCCTCCCCATTTGCCAGTGCTAGGTCCAGAGCCTTGTAGGCCCACTTACCAATTGCGTCAGAAGCTGTCCTGGAATGCATCAAGGAGCACCTGCTCCCTGGTACTGCTAGTGGCCGGGGTGCTCCAGTCAACCCCTGGTAGGTTAAAATCCCCCACTATCACCAAACTCCACCTTCTACACACCCTCCTTTTCTGCTCTGCCAACTCCCCATCCAGTTCCCTGGATTGGGCTGGTGGTCTGTATACAACTCCCAGCCTCAGCTTTCTGCCCTTGGAGTTCAGGAGTTGCACCCCAAGTGCCTCTGCCCTCTCCTCTTCTCACTCGTCCCTTATGCATTTGATCCCTTCCCTCACATAGAGTACACACTCCCCTTCCAAAACCCCTGGTCCCTCCTGTATATCCTGTATCCCAGGATTGCCAAGTCCCAATCAAGGTACTCTGTGGACCAAGTCTCTGTTACAGCAGCAATGTCCACCTTCCCCTCTGAAAGGAGCACCTGAAGCTCTGCAATTTTGTTCTCCAGGCTTCTTGCGTTGAGAGAGACCACCTTCCACCCATACCCCTCCTTCTCCTCAATCTTCTCCTTGGTCTGTGTCTCTCCTCCCTGTAGTCCGTACCCTTTCTCCTCCTTATTCTTATTGGGTAGTGGTGCCTTCTGTATGACATTCAGACTACTCTGCCCGCCCCTCCTGGGGTTACTCGCCTCCACTTTTACCTATATCTAGGGGGTGAGCTCATTAGGCTCCCTGTCCAGACCTTTCTACAACCTTAGCCTTTTGGCCCCCCCACCCACAGTAGTTTAAATCCACCTTAGTTTTTTTATCATGTCGCTATTTCTCCTCTAGCAGAGTGGGCTCTAGCGACTTCCAGCTGCCGACTTCTGCACCCCCAGACCAGGTCTGCTTGTGAGAGAAACTTGCCTTTCACCCAGGGTCGGCCGTACCCCTGAGGTTGTGCCGCTTTCATGTCCGTAGGTGCAGGGCACGACCATCAGCCAGCAAGATCACTCCGCTATTTCTGCCTCCATTTTCTCCCGGGGAGCAGGATGTGCAATGGCATCAAAGGCATATAGTGCCAATGCCCACCACACTCCCCCCTCTCGAGCATGCAACTGCAGTGCAGCCAGCCTCCCCCAGCCACCGCTGCAGCGTGATACCATACACCCACCTACCCCAGAGGAAAGAGAGCAGTCATGGGACGCTCAATCCTTCCTCTCCCCAGTCAGCTCCCGGCAGCCCAAGTCTGTTCCTGAACCCAGGTCGCCGGCATGGCGCAAGGTGTGGTGTCCAGCACCTCCACTCTCAGCACCAATGGGCCTAAATCCACCTTAGTAGAGATATACCTCTCTAATCCCACCTTTAATACTCCCCTCCTTGCTCACGTGTAGCCTGTCCCCCGTGTACAAGTCACTATTCCCCCAGACCCTACCCCAGTTAGTCACTAACCCATAATTTTTGGTGTGGCAGCAATCCCTCAGTCACTCGTTGAACTCCTCGATCCTAACCTTTCCTCTCCATGCTTGCACATTGTAGCGGGAGTACGTCAGAGAATGCCACCGACTCCCTCACCCCCTCACATTGCCTGCCCAACTCCTGAAACCTCCCCCTCACTACTTCCATAGACTCCCCCGCCAAGTCATTTGTACCCACATGCAACACTAAATGAGGTTTCTTCCTCCCCCTCACTGCACATTTGAGCAGTGCTTGCCCTTCCCCCCTGCAGTCAACCCAGGGATAACTTCAACCCAAATACGGCTGCGCCTTTTCCCCCCTTCCGCCCTATCTCACCCTTTCAGTATAGAATCCCCCAGGATGAGTACCCCTTTCCCTTCTAATGCCCCTTTCACCACCTCAGTATTCATTCTTCCCTGCCCCTTACCCCTGGCAGCTGCACCCTCTGTGACTTTTGTATCTGCACCCTCTACTTCTGCCTCACCCCTTTTCTCTGCCTTATTCCTCCCATCCCCCTTGAACACCTTCCCAGCCTGACTACTTCCTACTGGGCTTCCCATGTCGACCTCCCCATCTCCCCTGCTGATTTCCAACCCCTCTCCTGTCCCCGTTGTTGTCGATTTACAGCCCCCATTCCCTTCGACCCTGATAGTGATGCCCCTCCAATCATCCCCATAGCCTCCTGTCCTCCAGTCATCCCCCCTCCATCCTTACTAGCCCCCCTTGTACCCTTTCATCCTCGCTATCTCTTCCCCATACCTGTTGCCATCCCTGTCATGCCCCACTTGTCCTCCTCCTTCAGCATGTTCCTGCTCCCTCTCTTTCCCATAGCAGAGACTCAAATCTATTCCTAGTTGATATCCTCCTACATCTCTCCCTCTACGGTTCCCCCCTCTACATGTTCCCCTCTGTGCCCCACCTGGTCCCACCCCAGGTCCCTCCCTACCCACAGCCATCTGCTCTCTCCCCTGGTATTCCTTGTGGTCTCTGTCTCCCCCATCAGGAGGCCTCCCCTCACCTCGGGCACCCCCTTCCTTCTCCTCTCTTTTCTGCTAGTGCCACTGATACTGGGGTCGGTTTCAGTCTCTAGTTTTTCTTCCCTGTCCCCTTGCCATCCCTATTCCCCCCCCCCAGCTAGGATGCCTACCATGCTCATCTGCCCTGCCACTTAGACTCCTCCCTAGCCTCCACAGTTCCTCTCTCAAACTAGCCAGTTGTCTACAGAACATACACCCCCCATCCTCCAAGCCCAGTCCAGGATCATGGCAGACCCACACCCTGTATACCCCACCACCCTTTCAAAGATGCCCGCCCTATTGACATGTGGCACCTGCCACATTTTGGCCCCCATCTTATGTTACAGGCTCTTACTCCCGGTTTCTGTACCCTACTACAACTGTTAGGCCCCTATTTACTCAAATTCCTGTTCCCCCAACACTAGTCCCCCTACTGCCCCCTTGCTGACCGGGTTAATTCAGTCTCAAATCTCATCCATTAGATACTGTACTACTGTAGCAATCCTAAAGCCTCCTTGTCCGTTTTCCACCCCTCAGCTACCATACTTTTAGTTCTCAGCCCTCATATAGTTTCACTTAGCCCAGATAGAAATCCTATTGCACTCCAGGTATTACTCAGTTGAGTTAGAGAAATAAACAGAACAAATAAATATGTATTATTACAACAATCCTAACAGTATAGCTCAGTTAGAGAAATAAACAGAACAACTAAATATGTATTATTATAGCAATCCTAAAAGTATCCTATCATTGCTTTGTCTCCACCCCAGAGACCCTGCTGTAATATAGGACCACAGGACCTTGGGTGGGAGGGGTGGCAACTCTAAAGACCTGACAGAGCACCACTGAGCTCGCTCACTCCCTCTTTCATTCACTCGTTCTGTTTCTCCCGGTGCTGCAGGCTGCCCTTTTGTACTGGGCTTCAGCCTGCATTGGTGCCTTTTTCCGCCCACAAAGAAATCCGCAGCAGTCCCGACAGAGCTCTGTTGAGCTTGCTCACTCCCCCTCTCTCACTTGCTCGTTCTGTTTCTCCCGGCGCTGCAGGCTGCCCTTTTGTACTGGGCTCCTGCCTGTGTTGGCACCTTTTTCTGCCCACAAAGAAATCTGTAGCAATCCTGACAGAGCTCCATTGAGCTTGCTCACTTCCCCTCTCTCACTCGCTTGTTGTGTTTCTCCTGGCACTGCAGACTGCCCTTTTGTACTGGGCTCCTGTCTGCATTGGCACCTTTTTCTGCCCACAAAGAAATCCGCAGCAGTCCCAACAGAGCTCCGTAGAGCTCGCTCCCTCCCTCTCTCTCACTCGCTTGTTCTTAATCTGTCCCAAACACTGATTTCCAACAGCGACCATGATATTCTGCGCCGGAAGTGCGAAAACACATTTCGGCCAGGATGTGTAAGATGACAGCTGTACTGTTCATAAGAAGGTGTGCAAAAATGCCAATGTTGAAAATCTGGAATGAAACTATTACAAATTCACGAAGTTACGAATGTGTGTGAAAACTGCACAACACACAATCATAAAACAGTCATTTTCTGAATTTCTTTCACCAAATTTGCAATATAGGCTTTTTGGGAGCCCACCTCATGAACAGTGGCACTGTCATTTTGTTAATTGGTCCTGAAAGGTAATTCCACACAGTGACCACAAAATCACCTTTCGGGACAGAATAACACCACAACAGTGACTGAATTCATGAAGAGGGGTCCCAAGAACCCCATGTTGAAAATTTGGTGGCAAAATTCCCCAAAATGCCTGAGATATGCACCAATGTTGAAAAAACCCTATTTATACCATTATACAGCTTACTGGTATTTTTGTGGTCAGCTTTGAAGAGTGCAGACGTGTTCCCAGTTCACCAAAGATCATCGCGCTGGGGTCTGGAGGTAAGTATGGGGTGGGGGTGTGTGTGGGGAGGCATTGTGAGAAGATGGTGACTGTGGGTTGGGGAGGTGGCATGAGACACCGAAAGGGACCGTTTTCTTGGTTTCAGGGAGAGAAAAAAAATACATTGTGGGAAGGTTTTTGTTTTGCAGGTTTGTTTTTTGCACTTTGGGGTGGGCTCCCAGTGTATCACATGCGTTTTGGGAGAGGAGGGACTGAAGCTGATGGGCATTGGGCCCGCCGTTGGCAAAGAAAGACTGTTTGGGGGGGCATCATGCTGAGGGGGATTGGGCACCCCCCTTGGGAAACAACAAATGAGTGGCATTATGCCGATGGGGAGTGTGCTCCCCCGTCGGCAAATCAACTGGGTCAGGGGCATGCCGACAGGGGGATTGGGCACCCCTGTCAGCTTTTGTGGGGCTTTGAAGCAGCATAGACACTGCCTTGTTGATGAAATGTTATACCAGGGAAGGTAGGTACTGCCCTGCAGTGATGGGTCGCTCCCTCATTGCAGCAAAATGGCTGAGATGCTGCATTGATGAGGTGGCCGTGATTGCAGCAGTGAAATTGCTACAAGTTGATGGCACTCTGCAGAACCAGTGTCATCAGGACACTGGGCCTGCATTGGTTGAGCACTTCCAAGCCCAGCAATGCTGTGCCAGCATTGGCTGCCACAGTGCCACACTTCCACAACCCGCTTCTCTCCTAAGTTGCCACATGATGATTCTTGTGCATGTGTGCAAGCAAACATGAAAAGAGCCCTATAACCCCAGTGTTCCTCTGCTTACCAAACTGCATGAGAGAACACTGCCACCTCCTGGGAGACCCATTGTTTCTGTATTAGTCTCTGTTTTGGAGCCATTCTCCAGTCTGATTGATTTCCACATTCTGGCTTTGTAAGGATGATCACCTCTTTTTTATGTGATTCAGAAGCTGTTCTGAATCTTTCAGAACAAATGAATTTGCAGGATTTGAAAGCAGCAAAAGTCTGGCTAGTTACAATGGATGTAGCTGCTCTTTACATGTCATTTCCCCATGCTGAAGGGCTTGAGGTATTAGAAACAGCACTAGACCTATGGAATTGGGGCAGAAAACCTCAAACTACTGTAGTGTTTTAATTGACTTGGCTAAAACTGTACTTGAAAGGAATTATTTAAGGTTTGAGAATAGATACTAAGAAAAAAATAAACGTTACAGCGATAGGTCCACAATGGCCCCATTCTATGCCAATCTTTATATGTTCAGTTTTGAGTCTACTTTCATTATGACTGCAGCTGTAAACCCATACTTCTCCAGCATTGTGGTCTATAGACATTACATTGATGATTTGCTGTTTTTTTTTTTTGGGGTGAAATTTCAGATCTTCCTTTTATTTATTTACTTATTTATCAAGTCTAGGATTACAAATACCTTTGAGCCTTGGCTCTTTTACAAAGGTTCCACGTCAGAGAAATACAAATTATGGGGAACATCAAGACAGACATTACAACAATGTGGACATTGCAAACAGAGTACAGATTAATACAATTCAAGCGTAGCATTGTAACAAGGCAGCCAGCGGCATTTATCAGAGAAAATAGACAACAGATAAGAAGAGCCAGAATCATAGGGAGAGGGAAGGGAGGGGGGGAGGAATGTAGGAACGGTGGGGAGAGGGTGAAAAGTGCAGCATTGGGTATACCAAGATGTGAGGGTAGACTTCCTTAAGTCTCATAATTACCTTTATTCATTTAAAACAAATTTGAAGCTCACACTAACATATGACAAGTAGTCCATACCCTATTTGGATTTAGAAATTAAAGTGCAGAATGTGACATTTTTGAGTCACCTTTACAGAAAGTCAACAGACCGAAATATGGTACTGAAATCTGACAGTTTTCATGCTTGGAAAACAGTTGAAAATATTCCACAAGGACAGTTCCTGCATGCTAAGAGGAACTGTTTAGAGGATAGTGAATTTGAAAAAGAGAAAAAAGTTATGTAGTCCCATTTTAAACAAAGAAAATACCCTGACAGGATTTTGAAAAGGGCAATAGAGAGAACAGATGAATAGAGAGAAGTAGTTTAGTAGAACAGAAAGCTAGAACTGAGAGAGACCTAATAGGGTGTTTTTGTTTTCCAGCCATGTTCTCCCCTATATTTGGATGGGTCAGACAAGTTATTATGACAAAATGGAGAATTCTGCATACAACACAGAAAGATGAAGCAGTGTTTTCTCCCCCACCCAACTAGTTGTTGCTAAATGTAGTGGTACATTAAAGGATAAATTAGTCCACTCAGGCCAAAGGGTCCAGACAGTAGACGCAGGATTCTATTTTGGTACAATTCCACCTGGGAATTTTCCCTGTGGTGCATGTGCCCTGTGCTCAAATACAGGTAGACTGAGAATTAGGTGACTAACAGGTTCAGAAACGGGACTGTGAAGATAAGACAGCACATAACATGTAACACATCTTTTGTAGTTAATTGAAGACAAGCATTTGTCAATGCCTAATGTTTGCTTGCTGGTATAGGCATTGGTAGTGCAGGAGTTAGAGAGATGCATAACAGAAATAGAAGTGAAGTATTAAAGTAACAGCAGCCCCCATTCCCACCCTGCAGAGACTGACAGATGTTGAGGGTGTACCTTTGGGTCATTGGCCATAACACTCATGCCATTCCACCTCGACCCGCCTTGCAGACACCAACAGGTGTCACAGTGTGCCTTGAGGTCTTCAGCCATTATGCTCACCCCATTCCATAACGAAATAAGCTGAGATGGGTGCAGTATAGGAGAATGGGATGAATGTTAGGGCCAAAGACTCTAAGGCACACCTCGATGCCTGTCTCTGGCTATAGGGTGGGGGTGGGGGTGGAATGGCGTGAGCATTACGGCCGACGACACAAAGTCACACCCCTGACACCTGTCAGTCTGTACAGGGTGGGTGTTACGATTGGAAACCCTAACTCCCCAGGCGTTTGTTGGTATTTTTGCTCCAAATTTTCAACATGAGCTTTTTGGGACCCCTCCTTATGAACAGTAGTAGTATCATTTTGTTAATCAATGCCAAAGGTGATTTCGCACAGCGGAATGTCGCCACAGGCTACGAAAACACATTTTGGGCAGGAAGTGAAAAATGACAGCTGTACTGTTCATGAGGAAAGTATGAAAAAATGGCTATGTTGAAAATCTGGAGTTAAAATATGAAAAATTGGCAAAGTTAAGAATGTGCATAAAAACTGTGCAACACACGTTTGTAATGCAGTCATTTTTTGAAATGTTTTCACCAGATTTTCAACATGGCCTTTTTGGGACCTCCCTTCATGAATGGTGGCACTGTGATTTCAATAATCTGTCCCGAAAGTTGATTTCGCACAGTGAACGCGCTATTCTGCAACAAGGTACAAAAACATATTTCGGGAAGATGCAAAAAATGACAGCTATACTGTTCATAAGGGGGTGTGAAAAAATGACAATGTTGGAAATCTGGAGTGAAAATATTAACAAGCATTTGTCAATGCCGAACATTCACTTGCTGGAATTTGCACTGGTGTTTGGCATTTGTGCAGCCCCCCCCCCCAGTTGTATCCATGTCCCTTCAGCATCCATATCCCAACAGAGCACCTCTCTGCAACTCCTCTTGCATCTGAGTAACATTTCACCCTCATACTTCTTAAGTATCTGTCTTAGGAACCCTAACGCCCTGGTTGTGCTCAAGGGTATGAGCCTGTGTGGAAACTATGCAACCCGCACTTATAACACAGTCATTCAGTGGAATTATTTCACCAAATTTTTAACATAGGCATTTTGTCACCTCTGGTCTTGAACAGTGCCACTATGATTTTCTTACTGAGCACCAAACCCCGATTTCCCACAGTGACCGTGCTGTTCTGTGACAGAAGTGTGAAAACAGATTTCAGCCAGGATGTGAATAATGACAGCAGTACTGTTCATAAGGAGGTATGGGAAAATGCAAATGTTGAAAATCTGGAGTGAAAATATGACAAATTGACAAAGTTACAAGTGAGCATGGAAACTGCGCAACCCACGCTTGTAAAACAGTCATTTTTTTGGAATTTTTCCACTGAGTTTTCAACATAGGTATTTTAGGATGTCTGCTCATGAACAGTGTCACTGTAGTTTTCTTACTCTGTACTGAACATGATTTCCCACAGTTGCTGCGCTATTGCACGCCGGAAGTGCGAAAACACATTTCAGCCAGGATGTGAAAAATGACAGCTATACTGGTCATAAGGAGATTTGGGAAAATGGCAATGTTGAAAATCTGGAGTGGAAATATTACAAATTCACAAACTTACGAGTGTGCGTAGGAACTGCACAACGCACGCTCGTAACACAGCCATTTTATGCCAAATTTTCAACATAGGCATTTTAGGACCTCTGCTCATGAACAGTGTCACTGTGATTGTCTTACTTTGTAGAGAACACTGATTTCCAGCAATGACGTGCTATTTTGGGCCAGAAGCAGGAAAACACATTTTGGCCAGGTTGTGAAAATTGACAGCTACACTGTTCATAAGGAGGTGTGAAAATATGCCTATGTTGAAAATCTGGAGTGAAAATATTACAAATTCGCGAACTTACAAGTGCACGAGGAAACTGCGCGATGCACGCTCATAAAACAGTAATTTTTTTAGAATTTTTTCACCAGGTTTACAACATAGGCTTTTTGAGAGCCCACCTCATGAACACCGACACTGTCATTTCGTTATTCAAACAACATGAAGTCTTGCTATATTATGACAATTGCAGTTTGTCCCACCATTAGAACTGCTCCGGAGGTGAAAGAGTTAACTCCCATTCTAAGAATGGAACTTGGAGCACGAGCTCGGTTAGAGAAGCTCTGTCTGGGTTATTTCAAACCCAAACTGTCAGATTCTTTACTCCGCCTCACTGAACAGTCGCTCCGGAGATTTCTCCTACTGCTCGGTTCATTTCTCGGTTTAAACAGTGTTTTCTCGGTTCAAATCAACCGAGAATATTATTATTTTAACTGCAAAACTGATCGGTTCAAGCTCTGTCTGTGGTATCGTAAGTAATTATAGTTTATTTTCTGTGTGGAACTTGTAAATGTTATCGGTTCGGTTTTAAACCGATCAGCTTGTTTTAAAACTTGAAATTGAAGGTTTTAGAGTGCGGTTCCCGGTTCTTATCGGTTCTAAAAAACACTGATTTCGTTACGGTTTTTTCCAAGACCCGTGACATGATTAGGAACCGATAAGGGTGTCTTGCCTGGCACTGCCGTTTAAAAGGGCAAGTTTTTGGTTAGGCTGGCATTATGTCTGAGAAACCCAAAAGAAAAACCGGGCCCACTGGGTTTCAACACTGTGATGTCTGTGGGGAAGTCTTTGCCAAGGCTGACCCACACACCACATGTGTATATTGTCTGGGGTTTGACCACCTCAATTCAGACTGCCAGATTTGTAAAAATTTCCCTGCAGCCACCTGGATAAGAGAGTTGGCAGGCTTAGGGAACGCGAGGCCAAAAAGTCCGCTGACCCGGATGGCCAGCCGGTTCGGTGCGAACCGAACCGGAGGGAGTGCCCTCTGATCAGGGTGAGACTTCCTCGGGCAAACGTAAAGCTGGCTCGGAGGGGCCAGTTCCAGTAAAGAAAACAAGAAAATCAGCAGGTGTGGAGCCCAAAATTCCTTCTCCAGCTGCTGCAGAGATAGCAAGAACTATTCAGATTGTCCAGTCACTTTCTCCGGTTCCGTCCGAACCGCCACTGTCTGGTAAAAGGTCGGTTGTTCGGTTCCACGGTTCAGGAATATGATGTTGAAGAGTTTTATGACCCAGAGGAGGGAGGATGATTATGAACAGTATGAATGTGACTTGGAGGTCTGGTGTGCCCATTGAACCGGACATCTCCCCAGACAGACCTTTGAATCTCCCCTTCGCTTTCTGAGTCCCCCTCACTTTATGTTTTACAAAAAGTTGCTGAAACCCTCCAGCTCCCATTGGAGGAAGCTGTGGATGAGCAAGAGGAACCTGATTTTGTAGAAATGATGGATATTCCAGAGTCTAGGAGGTTGTCTATTCCCTGCATAAATCATTTAGGAAACAAACAATAATAATTTTAAAACTCCTAATTCTGTGCCTCCTGTGGACAAAAGATGGACAGGAGGTACACTCTGTCAGGTCTGATACGGAATTCCTTTCACAGCAATGCAGTCATTGCAGGGTTCAGGCTGCAGCCTGTGATAAAGCTAATATTCCCTTGGCTTCACATCCTCCTGACAAGGATTCCAGGAAGATTGATGCCATGGCTAAAAAACAATACATGGCAGCATCCTTGGGACTCAGGCAAGCAAATTACATGGCTTATGTAGCAAGGTATCAAAAATCTAGATGGGACACTGTCATGGCTTTGGCCAAACAGGCCTCTGGCTAGCTTGCTAATGAGTTGGAACAGGTGGCTTCTGATGGCATTGAGGCATCTAAGGTGCAGTTTCATGCTGCTGTGGATTTTAATGATGTATCCTCTAGAGTCATGGCTATGTCTGTAGCTTTTCATAGGTTAGCCTGGCTCAGGTATACTAGCTTGTCACAGGATACCCAGACTAAGGCTATGGATTTTCCTGTGGTTGGAAATTCTCTGTTTGGGGAGCAGACAGAGAATTATATGAAGAAAATGGATGAATATAGGACTACCTATAAGAGTGCTCAGGCTAAGGAGCGGCAAGTCACTCCTCAGAGGCAGACCCCCAGGGGTAGAGGTAGGCCTTTTCACAGGCCTTTTTACCAAACCCAGGCCTCCTCTGCTTATGCTCAGAGGGGGTTCTTCAGAGGGAGAGGCAGACGGGGTGTGGGCAGGCCTGCTCCCACCCCTCAGCCTAAAGCACCTGCCAAACAGACACCCTGATGGGGTGCCCAGGGCTGATTCTCCTTTACCTGTAGGGGGCAGGTTGGCTTACTTCGTTCAGAACTGGGTGTCTCTAACTTCAGACAAGTGGGTCCTGGAAGTAGTAAGCCAGGGTCTGGTTCTCAGCTTCAAAAAGTTCCCAAAGATGAGAATCAGATCTTTCCCACCTACAAACTCTTTAGAGACCTTTACTTTAGAAACAGAAGTCTCAACCCTCCTGGCTCTCAGAGCTGTAGAAAGGGTTTCTCCCCTACACCAGGGCAAGGGTCTGTACTCCAGATATTTCCTTACCCCAAAAAAGACAGGAGAATGGCGGCCCATTTTAGACCTGAGATATCTGAACAAACACCTTTTGAAACCAAAGTTCAGAATGGTAACTCTGGCAATGATTTTACCCTCTCTAAGGCCAGGGGACTGGCTAGCCTCCCTGGACCTCAAGGATGCCTATTTTCACGTCCTAATCAGAAGCTCCCACCAAAAGTACCTCAGATTCGAACTGCCCTCAGGTTACTACCAGTTCAGAGCAATGCCCTTCGGCCTCACCTCTGCCCCAAGGGTATTCACAAAATGTCTGGCAGTAGCAGTTGCTCATTTAAGAAGGCAAAGGATTGCTGTCTTTCCCTATCTGGATGACTGGCTCATTGTAGGCCAGTCCCCAGAACAGGTAAAATCTCACCTGCAAGTTACCCAGCAGCTGCTCACCTCCCTGGGCTTCTTGCTCAATCTTCCAAAGTCAGTTCTGGAACCAGTTCAGGTGCTCACCTTCATAGGTGCAGAATTGGACACAAAGCAGGCCAGAGCCTTCCTACCAGTAGAGAGGTGGCTCTGGCCTCCTCCTTCACTCTGCAGGTCTCTCGACCAGCAAGACACTTTTTGCAGCTCCTGGGGCACATGGCTGCATCCACAGCTGTAGTGCAAGGAGCAAGATTTCAGATGAGGGACATTCAGTTTCACTTGAGAGCCTTTTGGTCTCAGAGAAGAGACCCCCTTTCCAAGTTGGTCCCAGTGACCCGAACCCTGATCCAGGCCCTCCAGTGGTGGCAGGATCAGAGCAATTTAAGACTGGGGGTCCCCTTCATTCCTCTGTCTCACTCCTTGACCCTCACTACGGATGCTTCCCTCCTGGGGTGGGGAGCCCACATGGGCGACCTCTCCACTCAGGGAGTGTGGTCCCCTCAGGAATCTCTGCTCCACATCAATTTGCTGGAACTCAGAGCTGTCTTTTTAGCACTTCAAGTGTTTTCTGCGTCTGTTCAGAACAAAGTGGTACAAGTCAGAACAGACAACACCACAACAATGTGGTACATCAACAAGAAGGGGCACTCGGTCTTCGACCTTGTGCACCGAGTCAATGAAGTTGTGGTCTCTGGCCTATTCCCTGAACACTTCCCTCATAGCAGTTCACCTTCCAGGAAAGGACAATGTCCTAGCAGATGCTCTCAGCAGGATTTCCCAGGGCCATCACGAATGGTCTCTGGATCCTCAAGTACTGGGATAGTTTTTGCCAGATGGGGCACCCCTCAGATAGATCTTTTGCAGCCCCAGACAATCACCAACTTCCACTGTTCTGTTGCAGGCCCCAGTGTTGGGCTCAGTCCCCTGGATGCCTTTCTCCTAGATTGGGAAGGAAGTTCTTTATGCCTTTCCCCTTCCTCTCCTATTCAAGGTGCTAGTCAAAATCAGATCCCAGCCTTGCAGGGTGATTCTGATTGCCCCAGATTGGGCCAGGCAGCCCTGGTACCCACTCCTTCTGTCCCTAGCAGTCCATCTTCCCTGTGTCTCCCCAGGAATCACAACCTGTTAACCTGTGCCCAGGGAGAGTTTGTATCCAACCTCAAATCCCTCAACCTCAAGGCCTGGCTCTTGAGGAGTTAGAATTTGCTGACCTACACCTTTCTCAGGGTGTTCTTGAAATCCTAAAGCTTCTGAAGCCTTCCACTAGAGCTCACTTATAATTCTAAGTGGAAAGGTTTTCCATTTGGTGTTCTGGGAAACATATTTCCCGGAATCTGCTGATTTGCCCATTGTTTTGGACTATATGGTCCATCTTAATTCTTTGGGCCTGAGACCAGCTACCCTGAAAGTACATTTGGCAGCTGTCTCTGCTTTTGTGTCAGCAGGAAAGCCCTCCTCTTTCCGCTCACCCTGTATTTTCCAAGTTTTTAAAGGATTACTTCATACTAATCCACCTTTTTAGGATCCGGCCCTGCCTGGGACCTTAATGTTTGCATTGCCCAGTTAATGCAACCCCTTTGAACCTCTGTCTTCTGCAGAGCTTAAGTACTTAACTTGGAAAACTGTTTTCCTAGTGGCTATCACTTCTGCTAGACGCATAAGTGAGTTGCAAGCCTTGTCAGTAGAAACTGACTATTTCTTTCCAAGGGATAAGTAGTCCTCAGGACTAACAGGAAGTTTTTGCCTAAGGTGGTTTCGATTTCCATCTTAATCAATCTATCTCCTTCCAGTGTTTTTCACTGAACATTCCTCCTCTGGCTAGAGGAGATTGCATGGTTAGATGTTAAGAGGGCCTAAGTTACTATATAGAACGTACCAAGGGTCACAGGTTCGAATCCCTCCAACTTTTTCTCACTTATGGTGAGGTCGGAAAAGGGAGACCTGCCACTAAGAGATCAATTGCCAGGTGGATTGTCTCTTGTATCCAATTTTGTTATCAGAAAATGGGGAAAGTTCCCCCCTCTGGCCTGAGGGATCATTCTACCAGAGGTACAGCCGCGTCTCTAGCTGCTGCCAGAGACATCCCTATCTTAGAGATATGTCAAGCAGCTACCTGGAAAACGGTACACACTTTCACCAAGCATTATTCCCTGGATGTCCAGGCCAGGAGAGATGCTCGGTTTGGCACAGCTGTGCTTCACAGCCTATTCCCTAAGTAGGTTCTGTCCCTCCTCCATAGAGGTACTGCTGTGTAGTCTGCAATTGTCATAATATAGCAAGACTTCATGTTGTTTTAAGAAAAAATTACTCACCTTAGTAATGTTGTTTCTTCTAATGGAGTCTTGCTATATTATGACCCCCCCCCAGCCTGCCCCTCTCAGAACTTCTACTTGGGTATGGGGTGGGCAGCCTAGTGTGGGCTAGTTATGCCCATTATATGTTTTCCACCCTTCTTGGGGTTTTGGGTGTGGTGTTTTATTTTAGCTTATATTATATTATTACTTCTGGTCCCCTGACTTGAGTCTTTGTGTTGGGACCAGGAATATGTGTTAATAGTCAGGTAGCCAGTTGGCTAGTGTAGGTTACAGCTTCCACACAGACCTTAGTGAGTTTTGCTCATAAAGATCTGACAGTTTGGGTTTGAAATAACCCAGACAGAGCTTCTCTAACCAAGCTCGCGCACCAAGTTCCATTCTTAGAATGGGAGTTAACTCTTTCACCTCCGGAGCAGTTCTAATGGTGGGACAAACTGCAATTGTCATAATATAGCAAGACTCCATTAGAAGAAACAACATTACTAAGGTGAGTAATTTTTTCTTCTTGTCCCAAAAGGTGATTCCATGCAGTGACTGTGAAATCACCTTTCAGGACCAAATAACACAAAGACAGTGACTGAATTCATAAGAAGGGGTGTCAAGAATCCCATTTTAAAAATTTTGTGTCAAAAGTCAAAAAAATGGCCGAGATATCCACCAAGTTGGAAAAACCCTATTTATGCCATTATACAGCTTACTGGCATTTCCTCAGTTCGCGGTTGGCTTTGTAGAGTGCAGGCATGTTCCCGGTCCACCGAATATCATCACGCCGGGCTCCAGAGGTAAGTATGGGGTGGGGGGAGGTGTGGGGAGGTGGGTAGCAGAGGTGGTAGCGGGTTGGTAGAGGCAGGGACTCACGAGGACCATTTTCTTCTTTCACAGGATTTAAAAAACAATAAAAAGGATGCTTTTGGCATGCTGGGGTGGGCTCCCAGCATGCTACCTACCTGTTTGTTGGGGGGGAGTGGAGCCAGCTGGGATTGGGCACCCCCACTGGCCATACAGTGTGTGTGGGTGGGAGGCATAAGCATGATGGGGTGGGCTCCCAGCATGCCAACAGGGTGTTTTTTGGGGGCAGGCTGCAGCCGATGGGGGATTGGACACCCCCATCAGCCACAGTGTCCTGGGGGGCGCATGAGCCGAGGGAGCTTTGGCACCCCCCTCAGCACACAACGTCAGGGTGGGGAGCACACTAACAAGGGAGGGGGAGGACATTAGCAGAGGGAGGAAGTGGGAGGGTTTTTTAATGCCAAGCATGCATGACAGCAGTTCAACTGATGTGTAGGCTAATTGCATACACGCTACCACCTCTGATTGCAGTGGACCTTTTCTTTGAAGTGAAGACCAACACAACCGAACTGCTGTCATACACAGCTCAGCATGTATTGGTCCGGTAGGGTCGCGCCTGCTGCACTGAACACTGGATTCGGGAGGAGGGTCACACACCTCCAAAATGCATACTGTTACAAGACGTTCCTTGCACATGCATGCAAGCGAATGTAAAAACTGATGAAGGTACGAGCGTGCATAGAAACTGCGCAATGGATGCTCATAATGCAGTCATTTCTGGGAGTTTTTTTTATCAAATTTGCAAGAAGGGCATTTTGGGACCTCATCTCATGAACAGTGGCACTGTCGTTTCTTTAATTGGCCCCGGAAGGTGATTCCGCGCAGCGACTGCAAGATCACCTTTCTGGACTAAGAAACGAAATGACAGTGCCAGTGTTCACAAGGTGGAGTCCCAAGAACTCCATGTTGAAAATCTGGGACCAAAACTCCAAAAACTGGCTGAGATATTGACCTAATTTAAAACCCCCCATTGACTGCCATTATAGGGTTTACCGTCATTTCTTCAGTTCCCGGTTGGTCTTTGAAGAGTGCAGATGTGTTCCTGGTCGACAGAAGATCACTGTTCCTGACCTCCAGAGGTAAATATGGATGAGGGGGAGTGCGGGGAGGTGGAGTGCATAGGGGGAGGGTGCGGGTTGGGGGATGGGAGCTGGCGGGAATGACGAGGGACCATTTTATTTTTTTTTTTAGGTTTAAAAAAAAGTTGGGGGGACTGTTTTCTTTTTTACAGGTGAAATATTAACAAAATGGATTTCAGCATACTGGGGTGGACTCTCAGTGTGCCAGAGTACTGGAGGGCAGGGGGGGAATCAGTGCAGACCCAGGGATTGGGCACCCCGAGTTCAGCTGAGAACATAGGGCCTTGGGGGGGGCGCATCCAACACTGGGAGTGGGCATCCCGGTGTTGGAAACATCAAAGAAGTATTTTTTGGCATACTTGGGTGAGCTCCCAGTGTGCAACATTAATGGGGAAAGGGGGGCTATATGGAGACACAGGGACTGAGAACCCCAATGTCAGTAGGGGACGGAGAACGGAGGGTGAGGGGCGGGCAGCAGCAGTGGGAGGGACTTAACATTTAAATTTGTTGTCCTGCTGTGTGCCTGGTTGGGGGGGGGGGAGCTGACACTGAAATGACTAAACTGCCCCCGATTGCAGCAGCAGATTTCTTTCAAGTGCGGCACTCACTCTGAAACTGCTGTCATCGGCAGCTTCAGCATTAATTGGTGGCTGAGGGGCGCACCTACTAAAGCATCCACTGCATTGGCCACAACACTGCCACACCTCTGCAATGCTCTACTATCTCAATATGTTTCTTGTGCACAGCATGCGCAAGCAAACATAAAAAACTGATGCCAGAAATTGCATAAAACAATGCATGGGGTGAGGACAAAACTCAGATTTAATGTCCATCCTCAGTGTGGGATGCTTTGATAAACCTCTTGGGCTTCGCCCTCAGGTTTTATGTAGCATCCCACACCTCGGGTGGGCATTAAATTCTCATTATACGCTCCCCCATGCATTATTGTATATATAACAGGTCACTCAGTGGCATAATGAGGCCCAATGCTGCAGGTGGAGGGTCTTATAGCCCCTGGAAGGTCCGTTCTATCCCAATAATGCTCACCCTGGAGGGTATTATTACACTTAGAAAATTGGCATATGTTTAGAAAAAAGAGACTGACATGCAAGAAATTAGTTTGAAGAAGTGAAACAGTAAATTTATTTAACTTTAAACTTGTTTTGAAGTGGAGATGAAAAAATAGTCCCTTTTTGGGATTGAGGAGGAGAAATAAACTGAAACGATGTTTACCCCGGGTTGCCCTTTTTACTTTTATTTGCTGAAAACAAACAAACAAAAAAAAGCCAACTATTTCTGTTTAATTTGTCTGAGGAGTCTGTTTCAAAGTTAAAAGATACATTTCTAGTTGCTGCCCACTGCTCAAATACTTGGACCGTCCATGCTGTTTGTCACATAGTGGCTTGTTCCTGGCAGCCCTCCTCGAGCTTGTTTACCTCACCCGCGGTAAGCATAATGAAACAAGCACTTATTTCAGGTTTGGATTTCTTGGTATCAGGTTCTTCTCCGGAGTTCTTCTGTTCCTCTGAGAGCATTTTCTGTAGCTGTTCTTCAAAAAGTAAGTGAAAAAACACTTCCGGGTTTGGCATTTGGTTGCTGGTGGTGAGAGGGCTCATGCTGAGAGTTTTCTGCGTCTTGGAGGGAGCGTGGGCAGTGCGTGGGCACAGTGATATTAAGTGTGTGTTTGTGCTGGCAAAAGGAACTTGTTTTTCTCCAGGCATTGTTAAAAAACAACAACACTGGTGCCAAGGGGAATCAGCCAATCAGCTTCTGACTTTTGCAATGTCCATTTTCTAAGAAGGGATATGCCATTGCTTAAAGTTATCCCCTGTGTTTTAAATAAACATTACACAGAGACTGTGTGTTGAACCTGAAGTTCTGTGTCTGATCCATCTGTTATCCCACAACCCCTCCACAAAGTGGTTTATATTTAATGTAGAGTAGACCATCCCAGTTGTTTAGGGGTATACAGTTGGTACAGTCCCCTGGGAGGAGCATCATACCAGCAACACAAAATCCATTCACTTCACCTCCAATGCACTGAAGTGACCTCTGGGCATCCACTGGCACATAGAAACATAGAAACAGAATTTGATGGCAGATAAGGATGGCTTGGCCCGCCTAGTCTGCCCATGTTCCCTACCTACTGTCACACCGTAGACCCTATTTGATCTCCAGCTTTAACCCCCCCTTCTTTACTTCTAAGGTTCCCATATACCTATCCATGCCTTCTTAAATCCATTGCATTTGTACGCTCCCACCACCTCATCAGGGAGGCAGTTCCAGGCATACACCACCCTCTCTGTGAAGAAGTGTTTCCTTACATTTCCCCTGATTCTACCCCCCCCAGCTTCATTGAATGATCCCAAGTTCTTGTGCATCCTTTTATCTGAAAAAGGCTTCCCTCTTGAACCTTACTTATACTCTTGAGGTATTTGAAAGTCTCCCTCCTTTCCTCCTGTCTGTACATATTGAGGTCCTTCGATCTCTCCATCTAGGGCTTTTGATGCAGATCCTGCATCATTTTTGTTGTCCTCCTCTGGACTGCCTCAACTCTGTCTATGTCCTTTCAGAAATGAGGGGCTGGATTTTCAAACTGTGGCGCAGGTCTAGCATTCTGTCTTGTGCCACGGGACTTAGGTTCTGTGCAGAAAGACATTGCTGCAACTATGCCCGATTTTCCATTCCTGGGAGTAATTGTGACAGTTTCCATGATTTACAGCAGCTGCAGTATGTCTGGCACAAGCACCGTGGTAAAGCGACCCCAGGAGGCACAGGCTGAGCGCAAAAATGTGGTCTAAGGAACTGTGGTCGGCGCACGGGATAGAAACTCCTGATTGCCGACCGGAGAATGCTGCAGCTGTGTGCGCCATATGTTCAGCTCACCGGGGGCTTGCGGCATCCTGGCAGGTTCGAAAATCCTGCACGAGGACTCCAGAACTGGACACAGTACTCCAGGTAACTCTAGGTACGCTGGGTATTCCTGGCTAATGAGGCTGTTGGTAAAAGGGGAGTTAGGAAACCTGGAAACATCAGCAAAACAAATGTCTAAACAGGGGTATCTAAAAATGACAAGATCCTTTATCACTTGAACTCACTTGATGGTGGCACTTTCAGCAGCTGGAACATTTTATTTTATATCACTGCAAGATGGTCATTCTTTCTACTGCTGGGTTGGAGTCAACCCTGGTGAGGTACTTTATCTGACAGATAATGGCCTCAAGAGGAGGCATTAAACACACAGGACTCACCCTCTGCAGCATGGGTGAACATTCCATGGGCTTCATCTAGGCCATTCTCACATTTACTAGCCTCACGGCAGATTCAGTCTCTAGGTTAGCAGCAGTTGGGTGCCACTTGATCCTGTGAGGGATTCTGAACACATTCTGTTCTCCCACACAGCAGATCTGTTATCTCTTTTCCCACTTATTATTCTTTATCTATATAGGGAACAGACACCTTGCCCACCTGGGCATAGCTGAGGTGCCAACAAGCACCACATATCTTCTGTTCCAGGCAATTTAACCCACACTGAACACTTTCTGAAGTAAACTCCTCTTGGCTGACGGGAATTTGCTTCTTCACAGATGCTTTCCCTCTCTCGGGAAGGAAGGGCAATGCTGAGTGCCATACAAGTCAGTTTACATTCAAAACAGCTTAAACAGCACCTCAGATCCTTGCCCAGAGAAGTCTCTGGCATCCATTTCCTCACAGGCATACCTCTAAACTTCATTTCAGATGGACTCTTCTCCTGCTGGAGAGGGACACCCCCCTTTCAGAGGCTGTAGAAGACAACCGCCGGCACAGCTGAACACTTATTTTCAATGTCAGGCTCTATAGAGAAATTTAGAGACAGTGTGAGCTGGCACTATGTGCCAGGTTGTAGCCTCCCGACACTCCAACTCAGCAGAATCTCTACCCTTCAGCATAGAACACTGACTCCTCCCCTTTGGAATGTCCACGTCAGGCCAGCTGATCCAGTTCTCCAAGGGCATAGGAACTGGCATCACCCTAGATGTCGGACAATCTTAAAGGGATATTAACATAGCTCCTATGGAGGGGTGCTATACTTATCCACCTTTAAATGCTCAACATCCCTGGTGAGCAGCGAGACTTCAAGATACAGCCTCCCACACAGAGACTCATCCGGCAGAGGGTTGGTCACTGCTCCACCAGCCAGCCCCCAAGGGAATGTGTCTGGTCACTATGCTGGTAGGGCATCGCACTAAAAAACAAAAAAGGCAAGCATTTGTCAATGCTGAATGTTTGCTTGCTTGTATTGGCATTGGTAGTGCAGGAGCTAGAGAGATGCATAACAGGAATGGCAGTGAAATATTTAAGTAGCGCCAACCCCACCCCCACCCTGCAGAGACTAACATGCATTGGGGGTGTGCCTTTGTGTCATCAACCATAATACTTCTGCCATTTCACCTCACCCCACCATGAAGACACTGACAGGTGTCACAGTGTGCCTTGAGGTCTTCAGCCCTTACGCTCACTCCATTCCATAAGGAAATAAGCTTAAATGGGTGCAGTATAGGAGAATGGGGTGAACATTAGGGCCAAAGACCCCAAGGCACATCTCAATGCCTATCAGTGGCTGCAGAGTGGGGGTGCGGGTGGAATAGCATAAGCATTATGACCAACGACCCCAAGTCACACCCCTGATGCCTGTCAGTCTGTACAGGGTGGGCATTACAGTTGGAAATGTTTGTTGGTATTTTTGCTCCTGATTTTCAACATGGGCTTTTTGGGAATGCCACCTCATGATCAGTGGCAGTATCAATTCATTACTCAATCCCAAAAGGTGATTTGACACAGTGAGTGTGGCATTCAGTGCCACAGGTACGAAAACACATTTCGAGCAGGATGTGAAAAATGACAGTTGTACTGTTCATGAGGGTGTGTGAAGAAATGGCAATGTTGGAAATCTGGAGTGACCCCCTCAGAGAGCACTCTCCAAACTACAACATACTAAAGCAAGAGGGGGCCTTCAATTATCCAATCTCTTCCTTTATTATCTTATTCACTGTTCTGTGATCCATCACTGGTTAACCTCATCTGCCCCAGCAAGTTCAGTTATATATTCTCCATTATGGGTACAAATAGAGAAATCACTATGCGACTCACATAATATTGATCTTGATTCCTTCATATACGCTCCTCTCAGACGCATCCCTAAACAGATATGGGATTCCCCCATTATGGCAACACTCCGTGCACATTCCCAGTCATGCACCATCACTCATACATGATGTCTCACAACCTATACTACACAATCCCAACTTTGAGAATGGAGGACAGTTACTTGGTCCTTCCTTCTGGCCTAGTGAGAGGAAAATCATTGTCAGTGATTTGTTTAATAACCATAAACTACTGTCTTTTCTGGAAGCCCAGCATAAATTCAGTCTTCCCTCCTCTTACTGTTTTAAATACATTCAGCTCTCCCACATGCTTTTACATCATTTTGGGTTAGGTCCCTGGGACAAAACCTAGCTGGCCCTATCCTCCCTGTCTTCTCGTCTTCTCCATCCTCCAATATTATTTCGTTCTTCTAGCGTCATCTGCATGATTTACTGGCAGATAACAAAGGGCATCCTCATTACAAATGGTATCGTATCCTACCCTATACTCTGTCCGTTCCCCATTCTTGGCATCGGATATGGACCCATTTGTATAAGGATATTAAATGGGACCGATATCACCTGCTTCAATTCCAAATAATACATGATTTTTATAAAATGGGCATCAAAAATCCAGAATGCTGATTGGCAAAAACCAAGTTTTACCCATGTCCTTATCAGCATGTATTGTGCCAACTGGGACTAATTCTGCGAAGCTGACCACACCACAGAAAAATATCATTGTCCCCAACACCATTGTGTGTGAAAAAATGACCTGCAGCTCACTACCATGCTAACCAGATGTGCAAGCACTGTGCACAGTTCCCCCCCAACCTGCAAACCACCCCCATGTGTTGCACTATCCCTCACCCAACACAATCCCAGACATTATTTTTTTTTTATTTGAAAAGTTATTCTGACCTTTTCTTTCTTCTTTCCCAGCCCAAGAAACCGAAACTGACTCTTGATTTCTCACTGAATTCGTCATTTCAGTACAAAACAGAAACACCTGTCACTAATCCTACACATAAAAAATATATATTCATCCATCCTTCCTCATAGAAATATTTTTTTTTGTGACTGCGATGTGTAACCGCATTAAAGAAAAAACGGAAGTGATCCTTCAGTGATTGGGTCATGCGATAAATACGGCAAGCAAACGAATATCTTCGAACAGTAACCATAAGTCCACAAGCATCAGCACACTTAAAAAAAAACAAAATCACACACATCAGAATAAGTAATCAATCAGCAAAACGCAGAGCGACCTAGTGAGCGACTGTGAGGGGGGGGCCCTCGCCCTTATACTCGCTTCACTCAATGATCTGCCTCAGAAAACGAAGCATGAAACAAAAAACAATAAAATAAATCAAACAACTAAAAAGAACATGGGGAAAGAGTCAGAACTTACAATCCCATCCTGCCAATGAAACACTATTGAAACTCACATATGAATGGAACTATTTTTCTACTATTTCAAATCTTAAAACTGTTTGTTTTATACTCTTCAGTTCTCTATTTTTTTTTTTTATTATTTTGCCATGAAATACTTTCCAGCCCATTTTATAAGCACAATAACACACTCCAAGGTGTGGGTTACGTGCTGATAAGAGCACGCCCAGGGGCATAAGGCACTTGGTGCAAGCGCCTTGTGCCTTAGTACACCCCTGGGCATGCTCTTATCAGCACGCAGCCCACACCTCAGAGTCTATTATTGCTTGCGTATTACACCCCGATCAAGCTCCATAAAATGGAGAAACTCCCAAATGACATATGCTGCCGATGCGGGGAACAATCTGATACCTTACTCCACATATTGTGGAGCTGTAGTAAAGCCTCTCCATTCTGATTGGCCATCAAGGCCAAGTAAGAGTCCGTTCTAGGTCTCACTGATGCCTTCCAGCCCGAACTATGTATACTGGGCAAGTACGGTGACTCTCTGATTGGTAACCAATGCAAACATATGGCCTTGCTCTCCCTTTGTGCTAAAAAAGTGTTATTACACCATTGGCTAGATCAGACTACCCCCATACTCATGGAATGGCTGCATGAGGTGTTTTTCTGGTCTACAAGCCGAAAATCTTCTGGCCAGTCTCTCAAAGAAAACAAGTTCTTATCAAAGAGTGTGGGCTCCCCTATATACACTGCTTACCCTTTAAGTCATTACTTATGCTGCTTGCTTTTTAATTTATGGTTCTGTTAGACAGTCTGTGTGTATTTCTATTAGTGGTGCAATTTGGGGGGGATGGGACAGGGAGGGGGGAAGGTGAGTTTCTTAGTCTATGCTCCTTCATTGTTCACTTGTGCGGTGTCTTGTATCAATATCAAGAAAATAGGAGTGACACGATCTGTTTTCCCTTCTACATTGTATTCTTAATATGCTCCTACTGTACTGTTTGCATCCTTTTCTTTTGTGATTGAATAGAGATGCAGTGATTAAATCCGCTGGAAGTGGAACGCAGTGGCCACTTCACGTTGGCACTTCGCTACGTGGAGTGACCTATAGGAAAGGCTCACTTTGCCTTGTTATCATTACTTTGCATTGTCATTCCGTCTTAAATGTGAAGTAAGGTGGAATGACAACATTATTGGCAGCATCCCACCCACACAGTCACTAGAATGAATGTGCATTCCCAAAGCGCTACTGTCTTGTGTCCAGAAAACTCCCCAGTGCTGATGAAGTGAAATGAGAGTGTAACAAGAAATGCAAAGTCTCCCAGAATTAATGGCACACTCAGTCATGCGCGCAGTGGTCAGATTACACACAGAGTCACCAGAATTAATGTGCATCCCCTAAATGCTACTTTCTTGTGTCCAGAAAATTCCCCAGTGCTGACGAAGTGAAATGAGAGCATAACAAGAAATGCAGTCTCCCAGAATTAATGGTGCTATGCAAATGCACAGACAGATTACGATTACGCTGCACACTCAAGAGATGCATATGAAAAGGCACAACAACACCACCTAACCAGTGCTCACAAGTCACAAATCCAAATCTGGAAAGGAATATATTTTGCCAGTTTGAGGGATTAGTGCATGGCAGTAACAATCCACTACCAGTAAAGGTACCACAAAGCAGTATAAAAAATTCATGCAGGTGCGATGGATAGCAGGTTCACACTGCTGCAATTACTCTGTAACACAGTAAAAGGTGTCTGATTTAATGTCACGCATTGCACACACACGCACACTCAAGTAATGCGTAGTAAATTGAAAACCTTTAGTAATATAACCAAATGTTTTAAACAAACTGAAATTATACACTGCTGCACCACAACAATCAGCAAAAAAATGTCAAGAATTACTGAAAATATTACTGTGTGTACATTAACACAGTTATACAAGAAAAATATAACCAAAACAGAAAGACTGCCTTTTTCTCCCAGTTAATCTAACAACACCACAAATACACCCCTTCCCCAAAGCACACTTCACTGTACACAGACTGACTGTTCTTAATTAACATTCAAAATCCACACACAGCAATAAACACTCGATGATATGAGCGCAGAAGGGTTTCCTACAATTGATGTACTAAATTTTGAGCAAAAAATTTTACTCAAAAAGGCATTTTAAACAGCTTTTAGAGGTTTTGAATCGCAGACCTCTGAGAGCAAACTGTCTCCAGCTACCACTGCACACACACTACCCTTTCCAGAACTGAGGCTGTGCCGAACAATCAAGAGCCCATGTGACCTGCAATCCCACGAATAGCTGCAGATTTTCATTTGGAGCTCAATTACAGGGCAAAGTGAGGCAAATTACATTGATTTCAACGTACTTCGACTTAAAATTGGTGGAGAAGTGGTTTAGGGAAGGCGGAATAATGCAAAGTAATTGGTTTCAATGGACTTCGCGTTCCTCATTATGAAGCGAAGTACTCCGCTTCACATTGTGGAGTTATCTGCGGATTCTGCATTACTCAGTGAATCACTTCACGGAGCAAATTGGGGCCACTTCGACCACCACTGCATACAGTACTGTAACTCACATGCTGTACGGGAAAGAACGCAAATGTCTAAGGCTGTACTTGCCTGATGAGCTGTAGCACAAACTCCCCAACTTAAAAACGCTCATTAATGAGTACAATGGCAGGGTGGTGAAGCCTGGAGAGATACTACAAAGCATGCTTACAATACATCCAAGTAACTAGTCAAAAATTGAGTGTTCTGATTCATGACGTGATTGTGAATCGTGATTTGTGACTGCATTTGTGACCGTGATGATGAAGAACATGATTCAGTATCGATAGTGTGAGATAAACAATATAGAACTGTACTGGAAAACAAATGCCTACGGCTGTACTTCCCCTATGAGCTGTAGCACAAACTCCCTGACTTAAATGAGTACAATGGCAGGGTGGTGAAACCTAGACAGGTACTACATGACGTGATCATGAATCGTGATTTGTGACTGCATTTGTGACCGTGACGATGAAGAACATGATTTCTATCATGAGTGACTCGTGATGATGGTCCTGACTAAAAAATGCATATTAATGAGTACAATGTTCATGCAGAATTATGTACCACACCTGTCCAGTACTCTGAAGGGAAGCCAAAGAAACAACTGTGACTTAAGTTACAGATGGAGATTGGGCCCTAAAGAGATGCAAATGCACAGACAGATTAAGATTGAGCTGCACACTGAAGAGATGCAGATGCAAAGGCACAACACCTAACCAGAGCTCACCATCAGAAATTCAAATCTGGAAAAGAATACCTTTGCCGGTTGGGGCAGGCCACAGGGGGGGAAGGGTCAGTACTGCACTGCTGCAATAACAATCACTAGTACTAGTACCAGTAAAGATACTACAAAGAAGTACAAAAATAATACAGCTGCAGTGGATAGCAGGTTCACATTGCTGAAATTATTATGTGGCACAATAAAAGGTGTCTGATTTGATGACACATGTCACATACTCACACACACACACTAAGTAATGCGTAGCAAATTGAACACTTCAGTAATATAACCACATATTTTAAACAAACTAAAATTATGCACTGCTGCACCACAACAATCAGCAAAAAAAGGTAAGAATTATTGAAAATATTACTGTGTGTACATTAACACAGTTATACAAGAAAAATATCACCAAAACAGAAAGCACTGTCTTTTTCTCCAAGTAAATCTACCTATACCACTGTTATGCCCCTTCCCCAAAGCACACTTCCACTGTCTCTCAGTACACAGAATGAATGTTGTACATTAACATTCAAAATCCACACACAAACAATAAACGCTCAATGATATGAGCACGGGAGGGTTTCCTATAATCGATGAACTAAAGTTTCAGCAAAAAAAAATACCTGAAAAGGCTTTTTTAGCAGCTTTTATAAGGTTTGAATTGCAGAGAGCTCTCAAAGCAGATTGTCTCCTACAGCTTCCTACACACACTACCTCAAACTGAGGCTGTTCAGAACAATCTAGAGCCCATGTGACCTGAAATCCCATGAATCACTGCAAAATTTGCCTTTGGAGCTTAAAAACAAGGCATTCGCCTTAAGAATTGGAGGAGTAGTGGTTTGGGAAGGTGGAGTAATGTGAAGTCATTGTTTTCAATGGACTTCACATTAGCCATTATAATGCGAAGTACTCCACTTTGCGTTGAGGAACACTCTGCGAATTCGCCTTCACTCCACAAATCACTTTGCAGAGCAAATTGGGGCCACTTCACCTATCTCTATGATTGAATAAAGCATATTAAATTTGAAAAAAAAAAGTTGAAAACAAAAAAGAAAATCTGGAGTGAAAATATGAAAAAGTGGTGAAGTTACAAGTGTTCATAGAAAGTGTGCAATGCACGCTCATAACACATTCATTTTTTGGAATGTCTTTACCAAATTTTCAACATGGCCTTTTTGGGACCTTCCCTCATGAACAGTGGCACTATGATTTTGTTAATCTGTCCCAAAAGCTGATTTCGCACAGTGACCGCACCATACTGAGCCACAGGTTCAAAAACACATATTGGGAAGGATGCAAAAAATGACAGCTGTACTGTTCATAAGGGGTGTGAAAAAACGGCAATGTTGGAAATCTGGAGTGAAAATATAAAAAATTGATGAAGTTATGAATGTGCATAGAAACTGTGCAATGGTCATGCATAACACAGTCATTTTTTGGATTTTTTCACCAAATTTGCAAGAAGGGCTTTTTGGGACCCCACCTCATGAACAGTGGCAATGTCATTTTGTTAATTCGTCCCGAAAGGTGATTCGGCGCAGTGACTGAGAAGTCACATCTTGGGACTGAGAAATGAAATGATAGTGTCAATGTTCATGAGGTGGTGTCCCAAGAACCCCATGATGAAAGTTTGGGACCAAAACTCCAAAAACTGGCTGAGACATCAACCTAAGTTGAAACCCCACCATTGACTGCCATTATAGGGCTTACCGTCATTTATTCAGTTCCTGGTTGGTCTTTGAAGAGTGCAGATGTGTTCCTAGTCCACAGATGATCGCAGCTTCTGACCTCCAGAGGTAAGTATGGATGAGAGGGGCTGCACAGAGGAAGGGTGCGGGTGGGGGGAGTGTGGCCAGTGGGAACAACGAAGGACCGTTTTCTTTTTTTTTTTTCAGGTTTAAAAAAGAAAACAAAACATTGTGGACTGTTTTCTTTTTTACAGCTGAAATATTAACAAAATGGATTTCGGCACACTGGGGTGGGCTCCCAGTGTGCCAGAGTACTGGAGGGGATCACATCGAAGGAGATTGGGCACCCTGATGTCTGCTGAGAACATAGGGGTGTGGGAGGGGCGGTGCATCTGACACCTGGAGTGGGCATCCCAGTGTCAGAAACATCAAATAATTATTTTTTTGTACACTGGGGTGGGCTCCCTGTGTGCCACATTAGTGGGAGGAGCAGGGCTACATACTGACACGGGGATTGAGCACCCCAATGTCGACAGGGGATGGAGAACGGAGGGTGCAAGGTAGGCAGCAGCAGTGGGAGGGAGCTAACATTTAAATTTGTTGTCCTGTTGTGTGCCTGGTTGGGAGGAGGGTTAGTGCTGCGAGGGAGGGGGTACTGCTGCTGCACTGACTAAACTGTTCCTGTTTGCAGCAGCAGATTTCTTTCATGTGTGGTGCTCGCTCTAAAACTGCTGTCATCGTCAGCTTCAGTATTAATTGGTGGCTGAGGGACCAACCCAATAAAGCACCCGCAGCATTGACCACAACACTGCCACACCTCTGCAATGCTCTACTATCTCAATATGTTTCTTGTGCGCTGCACACGCAAGCAAATATAAAAATGTCCATGCATCATGAACTACATCGGCAAATCTAATTGTGAATTAAAGAAAGAATATCAGAACCCAAGTTCATTATCAGGACTAAAGACACTACATCAGATGTAACAAGACAGTTTAATAAGGCCAAACATCCAATTTCCTCAGTGAGGTTTTTTGGTATAGAGAAAGTGAGCTTGCCCAGGAGTGGATTGGGGAGATCTTAATCATCTCCTACTGGAGTGGAAAATTTACTGGTTAGATAGACGTGGTATGCTGGATCCCCCAGGTTGGACTCAATGAAAACCTTGACTGGGCACCAATACTCTGACTGGACAGGAAGTCTTGGGAATAGCCCTGAATAGTGCCAATTATTCATTTTTCTTCTTGAGAAATTAACAGTCTATTATATGTGGTATTTGTGTAATACTGTTTGTTACTCCCACACCCTTAGTATGAATACTCCTAGTCCTAAGGAGCTCCTGGTACTTCACTGGGTACCAAACTGATGAATCAGTATAGACCCTTCACAGCTGCATGTGGCTGGCTGGCATTGGTACACTTAACAAACAAACCAAACCTGTATTGCTGACAGATTCCTAGTTCATAAACTTACGCACAACACTGAGGTCCTATCTAAACTATTCTTCAAGCTGACAGAACCCATGGACCCCGTTTTAGTACTCATGGATCCTCAACCTGGCAAACCTCCAGATTCTGGCCTCTTTCTGGCTCTGGTCTTGATTCAGCTCTCCAGCTGGTTCTTTTAGCTGCACCTTAGGCAGTAGCAGTCTTGGACAAATTAGCAGGGCTCTGACCTTTCTCTGTCACTGCAGTCTTATGGCACTCCACCAATAGCTTCCTCAGTTCTCCTCTACTGGTTCCTCTCTCTGGCACCTCTGCAGATCAGCTGGGCTCTCACTCCATCAGTGTCTCTTTCGCAGGGTATCTTTGATCCTAGGTCTCTGTTGCTCACCTAGCTTCGGTGATCTCCACTTAGCCCTTCAGATCTGTCTTTGAAAGCGTCTGTCTGAGAATTCTGCTTAGCTGCAGGGTGGCTCCCCTGCAGACTACACTCTTTGGCAGCTGGGTATATTTTTGAAGCTGCGGCTTGAACTAGAGGAAGGGACATCTTGGATTCCCTGCAGGGTGCATTCCTAAGGCAAGTAGCATAGGTGCCAGAACCTATGGGTGAGGGGGGTGGCAGCACCCTGACATTTGCCCATGAGCATTCAAAGTACCCTTGTAATGCATGCAAGGTCAGAAGGGAAGCAACCATGGTCTCTTTTTGTAATTACTACAGCCCCCCCACACACACACACTTTTCCCCATTTCCAGCACCCATGTCAGCAAACCCACTCATAATGGAGCAATACTGGACCTGGTACTCACTAGCATGGACAGTGTTGGAAACATCAAGATAGGAGGCCACCTGGGGCCCAGTGATTGCTGTACATTGTGGTTCAATATAATAACAACTGTGGAATTGAACCACACAAGGAAGAAGGTCCTGGACTTCAGGCGGGCCAGTTTTATAAAGATGGGTGAATGCCTCAGGCATGACCTGGTTGGAGGGGGGGGTGATGACTTGGGTGGGGTGAAGGAATAGTGGGCTAAGCTAAAAGGGGGCATAGTGAAGGCAATAAACCTCTGCATCAAACAAGTGAGTAACTGTGAGAGGAAAAAGAGACTGCTATGGTTCTTGAATGAAGTGCTTGAAAAGGTAACGGCTAAAAGGGTGGCATTCAGATGATATAAGGAGACACAGAGGGAGGAGGATAGGGAGGTATATCAGAAGAAACAGAAGCAGGGAAAGCAGAAAAGAGCACAAAGGCACAAACTGAACAGAGAATAGGCCAAGTAGTAATGAACAAGAACAAGACATTTTTCAGGTATGTCAGTGAAAAGAGGAAGACTGGGGAGGGATTGTAAGGTTAAAAAGGGATGGAAGGACAGTGTAGAGTGGGACCAAGAAAATGCAGACATCCTGAATAAACAATTTTGTTCGCTGTTCACAGTAGAAGAAGAAGTGGAGGGGCCACATAAAGAAGTACAGGAGCTTTGAAGGGAGGGATGTGGACACTAGTCCTTTTTCAAAGGACAGACTCCCAAAAGGACTCACTAATCTGAAAGTGTACAATCATTGGAATGAGACAGGGTACATCCTAGCATATTGAGGGAGCGCAAGAAGGTACTGACTGCATCTCTGACAGTCCTATTTAACAGCTCACTCAAAACAGTACTAGTTCCCGAGGACTGGAGGTGGGCAGATGTAGTATCACTTCACAAACATGGTAGTAGGGAGGAGGCTGGCAATTATAGACCAGTCAGCCTGACATCAATGGTGGGAAACTTAGTGAAATCACTGCTGAAGGAGAGGATAGTAGGATTCCTTGAATCTAATGGGTTACAAGACTCCAGACAGCAGGAATTCATGGGTGGGAGGTAATGTTTAATGAATCTAATAGATTTCTTTGATTAGGTGACAAAGAAATTAGATCAGGGTGGAGCAGTGGATGTGATCTACCTAGATTTTAGTAAGGAATTCAATACTATTCCACATAGGAGACTATTAAACAAGCTATGTAGCTTAGGAGTGGGTCAAAAGGTTGTAAACTGGGTAAGAAATTGGTTAGGGGATAGGAAACAGAGGGTGGTGGTAAATGGAGTTCACTCAGAGGAAGGGAGGGTGACCAGTGGGGTGCCTCAGGGATCAATGCCGGGACAGTTCCTCTTTAATGGCTTTATAGGTGACATTGCAAAGGAGCTGCAGTGGAAGTTCTGCCTCTTCACGGATAACACAAAAATCTCTAATAGGATGGATACTCCAGGACATGGGGGGGTTGCAAGGATGAGCAGAGACCTCAGAAAACTCAGGGAGTGGTCATTGGTATGGCAGCTGGGTTTCAATGTGAAAAAGTGCAAAATAATGCACTTGAGGCACAGAAACCGAGGGGCCGAGTACAAAATGGGGGGAGTGTTATGTATGCCACCAAGCAGGAGATAGAGCCCTGGGGTAATAATGTGTGATGACCTAAAGGTGGCAGCACTGGGTCAGGATAGCACCAACAATAATAGTGCAGTCAACAACTGCAGGGCAATAATAGAGCTGATTTGTTTTTTGCAGGAGGCTGTACCCCTCACACACCCTACTTTATGATTCCCACTATGAGGCGAAGCGGATCATGGGGAAAGTTAAAATTCATGATGCCATGGAATACTGTTTCCACGGCCCCACGTAACAATAAGACAGGTCCCTATTCTGCCAAAATGGAAGGAGACCAGGATTAGAACCCTGGTCTCCACTGCTGCTAGCTGAGCTGCTCTATGCACCAGCTCTCCATGCCACAGGAGCAGCTCAGCCAGCCTCTTGGATTCTGGTGCCCTTGTGCTGGTCCAGCACCCCATGGACAGCGACCAGGGGAGTGCTTACTGAAAGCATTGTATATCCCCTCTCGCTGTCCACGTTAGCGTTACATGAACTAGCACTCTGTAGAGTGGCACTATTTGTGTAGCGGTACTCTAACCAGGTACCAAAGGGGGCTAGTCATTGCAACAAGGCAGTTGGGAAAGCTAATGGGATGCTGGGGTCATAGGGAGAGGTATCACCAGAAGAAGGAGAGAGCTGGTGCTGCCTCTGTATAGATTGTTGGTAAGACCTCACTTAGAATACTGTGCACAGTTCTGGACGCCACATCTCTGGAAGGACATAGACAGAGTGGAGGCAGTCCAGAGGAGGGTAACTAAAATGTTTTTTGCTCCGCATCAAAAACCCTGTTATGAGAGACTAAAGGAACTCAGTATGTACACCCTGGAAGACAGTAAGGGGGATATGATAGAGACCTTTAAATACCCCAAGGGAGTAAATAAGGTACAAGAGGAAAATATTTTTCTGAAAAAAAAGTACAAATACAAGGGTATGTGCTATGAAGTTCGGGGGAAGGGTAGATTCAGGAGAGATGTGAGGAAGTACTTCATTGCAGAGAGTGGCGGATTCCTGGAACAGCCTACAAGCTGAGGTGGTGGGGGAGAAAACAGTGGTGGGGTTCTAGAATGCATGGGATAGTCATAAGGAAATCTTAGTGGAAAGAAATTGGGAGGAGGAAAAAAGAGCCAGAGATCAAGTAGGGTCTGTATTGATAAAGTAGGTAGGGAGAAATGGGCAGACTGTGTGGGCAAGCAGTCCTTATCTGCTGACAAATTCTATGTTTCAGGACTAGGCCAAAACCACATCGGAAGAATGGTGCAGTCACGAATCACGAGGCACAGACATCAGAAAATGGGTACAGTCAAAAACTGTGCTAATATAAATAAACCAACTCCAAAACTGAGCATGCTGTAATGTTAGCGTGGTTTTTGACTATACTGTTCTTCTGACACAGTGTTGACTGGATACCCTACTGTATGTTTCTATGTGTAGGATCTCTCTCACTCTCTCTATTCCTGTATGCAGCAATCTTCTCTTTGTTTATGTGAATGCTCAGGTGGTGACTTCTGGTTCCTGGATCCTGGCTGTAGAAACTCCAGACAGGCCTCCTGCATTGGCAGTTCAGACACGCAGTTCTGCCTCCAAGCTGTCTCTGATGCAGCACTGAAGAAAACTGAAAAGCTCTGGAACAGCTCCTGCTATTCACTCATGGATCCAGCACTCCAGGTGGCTGAGATCCTCTGTCAATCAATGAGTAAGGCCTGTCTGTCACCAAATGACTGACTGGCTGCTTCTTGCCTGAGCTAATTATGAAGTCTTTCTATATCCCAGGAGCTCTCTGTATCTACCTCTTCAGGCTCTGAACCTGATTGGCTGTGCAGCCTCCCTCGGACTCTGTTGCCATGTTAAGAGGGGGGCAGAGGGTGACCAAGTTGCCTGCTCAATTTAGGGTCACTGACACCAAAGTCTTATTTTACAAAAGGCTACTCTCCTTAAACATTTTCAGTGTGCCCCATGTTGTGTGTCTACAAATGTCTGGTTTGATCAGGGAGGTTGATGGATATTTTTCCGGCTTCATTGGGAGTGCCAGTTGTACTCAGTCATTGGCGGCAGTGAAGCCACTTTTGATGTGTGGCATGGAGCCATGTGGATGAATGGTGCTATTGGCACCAAACAAAAAACACTCCTATTCCTGTCTGCACTATTCTGGTCCCAAGTGGCAGTCCTGGGGAATGGAGATCAACAGCCACAGCAAGTTGGGGCTCTGTGGAGCCAATTAAGTGCTAACATGTGTGTGTGTTTGGGGGGGGCTTACAAATACCACTGTTGGTCAAGTTGAAAACTACTGGTCAGTCAATAATTAACTCAATGTGATGGTCTCTGTTCAGGGGCAGATCAGCAATAGACTCTGCCGTAGAAACACTCTTCACATTTAGAATAGCGTGGCAATATTTACTTAAAAGAGACTAACAATTGTATGAGTGTGATGCCCCAAATACCATATCCATCAGAAAGACCTCAAATTGGTCTTCTTCACTTATGTAGTAATATTTAGACAGGAGCTGGATTCAGTTAGAAATACTACATGTAATTGCTGTCAGTGAGTAGACTCTGTGTCCTTTATGGGACCAACAAGTGTTGTTTTGGTTATATTCTCTATAATATGGAATATTTTCTGTGTATGTTTTATTGCTTATTCCTAGGCCCAAGAGATATGTACAATTATGAACTGAGCAGCATAAATAGAGGAATCTGATTGGCAGAGAGCTCTTTGAAGCCATGATGATATCGTGCTACATCATCACGGCTTCAAAAAAGTTCCGACACCACCAGCCTTCTTGCTCTTTTCTGTCTGAGAACTATTTTTTTTAAAATGTACTCCTACATCACCCAAAAACTTGTTCATAAAACGTTTAAAAACCTGTTTGTTTTATTTTTTTTGTTTATGAAAATTCAAACTCAGTTCATAATAGCAATAAGTCACTCCAGGGTGTGGTATATCATGGGATTTCGTCACTTCTTGGGTCATTGGACACACTCGGCCTGCGGCCTCGTACCCAACCACCCGAGGCGTGATGATATCCTATGACATACCACACCCTGCTGTGCCTTATTGCTTAATTGTACAATGGCAGGAAAAAATCCTAGTCTCTGATTGGTCAGTCTGGGATTGGACCCGTGATGTTATTCCAGCACAACATCACGGGTCTAGCCTCAGCCTCATTGTGAACCTGCAAATGAGCTAGATATGCTTGACCATTTGCTTGATTGTTTCCTCTTCTCTTAAGAAACAAAAATATTTTTCCACACAAAAACATCTTTAAAATGATTTTTTTTATTCTGTGTTACGATGAGACATTGTATAATAGCAATAATGCCCTCCAGGGTGTGTGTCGTTTGGGATAACATCACACCTCAGTAGTTGGACGCATCACATCATCCCAGCACGACACACACCCTGTTGGGCCCTATTGCTTACATATTGTGTTTCAAGCGTACAATGCCTTGCTACAGCTTTTGAGCAGTCTTGTCCTTGTCAGCACTGAAAATTAGAACTTTCCCCCAATGATAGTCTGACCTTTATTATAACTCCTACACTTCAGTTTCTTTTTACAATACTAGAGGTATATAATTCCCTTCCTGCACACTTATTTTAACATACAATACAGTGCCAGTTTCTGACAAGCAGTTCCCTGCTCCAGATTTCCCTGCCATTCTGTATTTGTCCACCAGATGGAGCTTTTGGTAGTGCTTAAATGTGCAGGTGTTCATACTATAGTTGGGTTGAGCTGGATACAGTATGGGACAAGCTTTGTGTTTAAATTTTACAATGTAATATCTATTTTGTTTGTCCTGAATTTTGTGTTTATACCTTAATCAACGTTTGTGCATCAATAAAATGAGATTTTCCCTTTTTATGTATTTAGAATTTTTGGTCAGGATAGACACAAAGAGTTGAGGCTGGTTTCCTTGCACAGCTGGGGGGGGCAGGATAACAGCAAGAGTGAGAGGTACTGTACAACACTGTTCAAAACAGAGAAAATAAACCAAATAGATATATAATCGGCTTTAAATATATAGAAAAAGTCATGACACAGGTGACAGACACAAAAATCTACTGCAGTTAACAAGGAAGTCACAGGGGAAACATATATAGAATTTGCTGGAAGATAAGGACCACTTGCCACCCAGTCTGCCTATTTTTTCCGGTCTATAGCAGAGGCGGTAGGAGCAGAAGGAAAAAAATGAGGTGTGGCAAGCAGGAAGGAGGGAGGAACAAAAGAAAACGAGCATTTGTCAATGCCGAATGTTGCTTGCTTGTATGTGCTGTTTTATGTATTTGGAAGTCATTGGAGTGCAAATATTGAAAATTCGCGAACTTACAAGCGTGCGTAGGAACTGCGAAACGCACGCTCGTAAAACAGTCATTTTTAGGAATTTTTTCACCAAATTTTCAACATAGCCATTTTAAGACCTCTGCTCATGATCAGTGTCACTGTGATTTTCTTAATGTGTCCCATACATTGAGTTTGCCCACCGACTGCGCCATTGTGCGCTACATGGGCGGAAACACGTTTTGGGCAAGATGTGAAAAATGACAGCTGTACTGCTCATAAGGAAGAGTGGTAAAATGACAATGTTGAAAATCTGGAGTAAAAATATTGAAAATTCGTAAACTTATGAGCGTGCGTAGGAACTGCGCAATGCACGCTCGTAAAACAGTCATTTTTAGGAATTTTTTCACCAAATTTTCAACATAGCTATTTTAAGACCTCTGCTCGTGAACAGTGTCACTGTGATTTTCTTAAATGCCTTCCTGGTGAAGCATTTCAATAAATAGAAAAAAACGCCAAAGGGGGCCCCCTATCCCCCTGTCAGCATGATCCCCTTCCCATACATTGATTTTGCGCACTGACTGCGCCATTGTGCGCTACATGTGCGGAAACACATTTTGGGCAGGATGTGAAAAATGACAGCTGTACTGCTCATAAGGAGGAGTGGTAAAATGGCAATGTTGAAAATCTGGAGTGAAAATATTGAAAATTTGTGAACTTACAAGCGTGCCTAGGAACTGCGCAACTCACTCTCGTAAAACAGTCATTTTTAGGAATTTTTTCATCAAATTTTCAACATAGGCTTTTTGAGAGCCCACCTTATGAACACTGGCACTGTCATTTCGTTAATCGGTCCTGAAAGGTGCTTTCAGGCAGTGACCGTGAAATCACCCTTCGGGCCTGATTAACGCCATGGCAGTGCAAGAGTTCATGAGGAGGGGTCCCAAAAATCCCATGTTTAAAATTTGGGCCCAAAATTCCCAAAAATACCTGAGATATGCAACAAAGTTGAAAAAGCCCTATTTATTCCATTATACAGCATACCGGCATTTCCTCAGTTCGGGGTCGGCTTTGAAGAGTGCAGACGTGTTCTGTCCACCGATGATCGTCGCGCTGAGCTCTGGAGGTAAGTATGGGTGGGGGTGGGGAGACAGGTGTCAGTGGGTGAGTGCGGGTTCTGGGGGGAGCAGGGAGACAGTGAGGGAACATTTTCTTGGTTACAGGTTTTTTTTTTTTTAATTCAGACGATGCGGGACGTTTGCCACGCTGGGGTGGGCTCCCAGCGTGGCAGCTGGAAGGGCTGTTTGGGGGTTGAGCTGACGGGATTAGGCACCCCGTCGGCTATAAGATTTGCCATGCTGGGGTGGGCTCCCCAGCGTGGCACCTGGAAAGGTTTTTTTGGGGGTGCGAGCCATGGAGCCAGCGGTGTCAGGCACCCCCGCCGGCTATATGTTTTGCCATGTGGGGTGGGCTCCCAGCGTGGCACCTGGACAGCTTTTGTGGGGAGGTGAGTGGACCGACGGGGGATTGGGCATCCCCGTCGGCCATACAGTATGTGGGTGGGGGGAGGAGGGAGCGCATCAGCACGCAATATGCATGCTTGCATGTGTGGGGGGGAGAGCTCTGCTCACTGAAGCAGAGCTCTCTTTTTCAACTGTATGCCACTGCATTTTCAACTGCTGTCATAGACAGCTGCAGCAGTCATTGGAGAACTGCAGCCATGCCTGCAAACTCACTGACTGAATTGAAAGACGGGGTGCCACACCTCTGAAAACTCGCATGATGGCACTATGTTTCTTGCTCATGCATGCAAGCAACATAAAAACTGGTGGATGCACCCTGCCTGGCCCTATTGCTGTGCCTACTTTCTGATTAGCAAGTCCCTTCAGGACTCTCTCCTCTGAAAAAGGACTAGTGTCCACCTCCCTTCCCACAATGCTCATGTTAGTTTTTTTGTGGCCCCTCCCCTTCTCCTTCCTCTGTGAACACTGAACACAATTATTTGTTCAGGACATCTGCCTTTTCCTTGTCCCCCTCTGCACAGCCCCCCCCCACCTTTCCTTTTTAACCTTACAATCCCTCCCTGGTCTTCCTCTTTTCCCTTGCATCCCTCAAAAATGTCTTGTCCCTTTTCATTACTGTCTGGGCTATTCTCTCTTTAGTTTGTGCCTTTGTGCTCCTTACTGCTTTCCCTGCTTCCGTATGTTTCCCCTATACACCTCCCTATCCTCCCTCTACATCTCCTTGTATCTTCTGAATGTTACCCTTTTAGCCTTTACCTTTTCCACCACAACTCTTTCAAGAACTATAGTGGTGTCTTTTTGTGTTGCTTGCATGCATGTGCAAGAAACACATTGCATCAGCTTCCTTCAAAAGTGAGTTGTGGAGGCGTGGCAGTGATGTGCTGAATGGCAGCAGTCTGTTCTACGGCTGTTCTCTGCACAGTGAAAAGAGTAGCATGCTGTTGATGACAGCAGTTAATGAGCATGCCACAATGCGTAAAGGAATTTGGCCACATCACTATGCAATCAGCTGTTTTGGTGCATTGTGTGGTGTCCCCATGGCAACAACTTCTCCATCAGCCTCTCACAGTCCCCATGAAGCCAATGGAAAGCAGCCGCCCACCATTCAGTGTGCCTTCCTGGTGAAGCATTTCAATAAATAGAAAAAAAAAACGCCAACGGGGGCACCCTATCCCCCCGTCAGCATGATCCCCTACCCAGTTCATTTACCGACGGGGTAGCCCAATTCCAATTGGCAAGATGCACCTCCCCCATTTGTTGTGTGCTGAGGGGGTGCCCAATCCCCCCCCAGGCTCATGCGTCACCCCACCACATTGTATGTCTGACAGGGGTGTTCAATACCCTGTCGACTCCACTGCCTCCCCAAACAAACTTCCAGGTGACACGCTGGGAGCCCACCGCAGCGTGGCAATAGTCTGTATGGCCTATGGGGGTGCCCAATCCCCCATCGGCTCCACTACCTCCCAAACAAACTTCCTGGTGCCACACTGGGAGTTCACCCAGCATGGTAACAGTCTGTATGGCCCACGGGAGTGTACAATCCCCCCATTGGCTCCACTGCCTCCCCAAACAAACTTCCTGGTGCCACGCTGGGAGCTCACCCCAGTATGGCAAAAGTTCCCCATCGTCTTTCTAAACAAAATGCCTAGAAGAAAAAATGGTCCCTCGTTGATTCTCTCCCCCCCCCAACCTGCACCCACCCTTCTGCATACCCCACACCCCCATCTCACCCCATACTTACCTCCGGAGCCCAGTGCAATGATCTTCGGTGGACCCGGAACACATCTGCACTTTTCAAAGCCGACCGCAAACTGAAGAAATGCCAGTAAGCTATATAGAGGCATAAATGGGTTTTTTTTCCTCCGACTTTGGTGCATATCTCAGCCATTTTTGGGAATTTTTTCACCACATTTTCTACATGGGTTCTTGGGACCCCACCTCATGGACTCAGTCACTGACATTTTGTTATTCGGTCCCAAAAGGTGATTTTGCAGTCACTACGTGGAACCACCTTTTGGGCCCGATTAACAAAATGACAGTGTTACAGTTCATGAGGTAGGCCCCCAAAATCCCTGTGTTGAAAATTTGCTGAAAAAATTCCCCAAATGACTGTTTTACAAGCATGTGTTACACAGTTCCTAAGTACACTTGTAACTTTGAGCATTTTAATATTTTCACTCCAATTTTCAGCATTGCCATTTTACCACACCTTCTTATGAACAGTACAGCTGTCATTTTTCATATCTCACCCTAAATCTGTTTTCACACATGCAGCACACAACGGTGTGGTTGGTGTGCAAAATCAATGTTTGGGACAGGTTAAGAAAATCACAGTGATACTGTTCATGAGGTAGGCCCCCAAAAACTCTATGTTGAAAATTTGGTGAAAAAATTCCAAAAATGAGTGTTTTACGAGCATGTGTTGCACAGTTCCTACGCATGCTCATAACTTAGAACATTTTTAATATTTTCACTCTAGATTTTCAAGATTGCCATTTTACCACACCTACTTATGAACAGTACAACTGTCATTTTTCACATCTCACCGTTCGCACATGTAGTGCACAAAGGTGTGGTTGATGTGTGAAATAAGAAAATCACAGTGACACTGTTCATGAGTGGAGGTCCCAAAATTCCTATGTTGAAAATCTGCTGTAAAAAATTCCCAAACTAATTACATTACGGGTGTGCGTTGTGCAGTTTCTACGCACACTTGTGACTTCACCAGTTTTTTTATATTTTCACTCCAGATTTTCAACATTGCCATATTTTACACCTCCTCATGAACAGTACAGTTGTCATTTTTCACATCCTGTTCGAAACGTGTTTTTGCACATGTGGCACCAAATGGCATAGTCACTGTGCAAAATCACCTTTCCGCTAATGAACCGATAGTGTCACTGTTCATGCGGTGGGATCCCAAAAAGCCCATGTTGAAAACGTGGAGTAAAAATACCAAGAAACGCCCAGGGCTTTAGAGTTTTTGACCATAACGCCCTACCCTGTAGGGACTGACAGGCGTCAGGGGGTGTGACTTGGGATTCTCAGTAGTAATGCTCATGTCATCTTGCCATTCTATCCCCATCTCCACCCTACAGCCAGTGACAGGCATCGAGGTGCGCCTTGGACTCTTTGGCCCCAGAGTTCACCCCATTCTCCTATACTGCATCCATTTCAGCATATTTACTTATGGAATGAGGTGAGTAAAGCCAGAAAAAACCAAGGCACACCTCGACACTTGTCAGTGTCTTCAGGGTAGGGTGAAGTGAAATGTCATGACCGTTTTAGGAGATGACCCAAAGGCACACCCCAATACCTGTCCATCTTTGCAGGGTGGGGGTGGAGTTGGCATCAGTTCAATACTTCACTGCTATTCCTATACTGCATGGGCTCGATTCTCATAGGGGCCTGCGTCTGGTGCAAGCTGCGGCAAACAGCAGCTTGTACCGATGCCTGGTGTGTCAGGGACCCTGCACCTGAATCAAGTACAGGAGTGGTCCCAGTGGCTAAGTCTCGACGCTTACACTGATCAAAACCCTGCAGCAAACCCCTGGCACACTGCACGGGTCCACCGCAGGCCACCAGAGACTAACACAGGACCCTCGTCCCACCAGGTAATGGGCATGTGGACCCAACCTGGTGGGCCGGTGTTCCCCCCACCATGCTCAGTGCAACTGGCGCCTGGCCACAGAGGTGAGTGGTGGGATGTTCTGGGTGCCGTGGAGCAGTCAGGACTGGTGTATGGGGGTGGGCACCATCTGCTGGGGCATGGGTGGGCACTGTACTATCATAAGTTGGTGCTGCAGTAGCACTGATGGGGTGGGCATTGGGGATCAGGGGAGCTGCTGCCAGGATGGGCAGCATCAGGACAGGGGTAACAATGTGGTACATAGGTGGCAACGGGAAACTGTGAGGGGTGCCATTGGACAACTATGATGGGGGCCCCACATACAGGGCCACACTTTGGGGTGTATGGTGGGTGGACCGTCACCCATGGTGTGCCGCACATAGGCATGTCACCCAGAGGAGAATGTCTAAGTCCTCTTACACCTGCCCTGGCTGGTCTAAGGGCACTTAGAATTTTTCCCACCAGGTGATGTCTGTGAATTGCAGGTTGCAGCTTGTGTCAGCCACAGTCCCCCTACCACTGTACCGCAGTGCATTGCAGGGAGCAGGGCAGGTGCAAGCCCTGTTTGGGGCAGGTTGCCTACGGTCGACGCAGGCCACGTTTGTGAATTGCACAGAGGGCGGTCATGGACGCAAGGTGCACCATGCACCATATCTGTTCGGCGCAGGCACCTTGCGTCGGCCGCAGGGCTTTGAGATTCGGGCCCCATCTGTCTAACTCCTGCACTTCCACTGCTAATGCCAGCATGCAACCATTCAGCATTGACAAGTGCTTGTGTAGTGAGCTCTGGCCCATAAGAGGCTCACAGGTGACCAGTGGGAAGCTCATTAATTAGGAACAGGCTGCATCTCTCCTGTCTGCAATGCAGTGTTAAGGGTTCAGCAAGCTCAGCCCTGGCTAATGTACAAAGACTTTATCACATTGCTTATGAGTCTTTCTTAAACGTGTTTTATCTGTTTACAGTACTACACCTGATTTGAGGCCAAAATCAAAAGCAAATAGTTATAGTAGCAGAGCCACCCCCACCCCCGGAAAGCTGCTTAAAAGCCTGCAATTCATTTAAATCAATTCCATTTTTTTACTTAGTTGGGGTTCAATGCCAACAAGTGTAAAATCATGTACCTAGGGCATAGGAACCCCGATGCTGAGTATAGGATGGGGGGAGGTATTGATACTCACTAGGCATGAAAGGGTCCTTGAGGTTATTATATCAGAGGACCGCAAGGTGGCAGTACAGTGTGACAAGGCTATGGGCAGGGAAAATTGGATTCTGGGGTGCATAAGGAGTGGCATCTCCAGTAGGAGAACGAGGGATGCCATGCTGCCATTGTATCACTCCCTGCTATACCCCCAGCTGGAGTACTGTGTTCAGTTTTAGAGTCCACATTTCAGAAAGGACATAGGGTGGAGGTTTTCCAAAGGAGGGCAACTAAAATGGTTCAGGATTTTCACAGGAATTCCTACAAGGAAAGGCTGAAGAATCTCAACATGTACACTCTGGAAGAGAGGAGGGTGAGAGGTGACATAATCAAGACCTACAAAGTACCTCACAGGGGTAAACAGGGTACAGTTGGGGAGTTTCCTTCAAATGAGGATGAGCACTCACACCAAGGGGCATACAATGAAGCTGGTGGGGAGTTCAGGATAGATTTGAAGAAATATTTCTTTACTGAAAGGGTGGTAGAGTCCTTGAACAGACTGTGAGGAAAAGCGGTGGAAGCTAAAATGGAAGGGGTCATGAAGCATGCATTGGGACAAACATATTGGAAAAAGGGGAAGGAGGGTGGTCAACAGAGATCAATAGGGCTGTGGAGGTGGAGTAGATTCAAGTTCATTGCAGGAAAAATCCATTGCGCAAGCTCATTCACAGTGAGGTCCTAATGGATGCAGGCAAAATAAGACATACGGTAACATATACAGGCAGGAGTTACAAGTAGGTAGAGAACACTTGGGCAGACTGGGTGGGCTGAGTGATCCTTTTCTGCTGACAAATTCTATGTTTCTATGGCATCATGTGTTCATTCAGGTGCAGTGTTTATTTTAAGTTGGGCCTACTATACATCCAGATGTAAGGTACAGTAAATTATCGAATTTGATGCAGCCCACTTACAGTACAATAAACAGAACCCCAGAGCTTTGAGAAGCCTTTACTCTTCATAAGGCTGCTTAAAGAGCTGGGGTTCTATTTGCAGTGTACACACTGGTATGCTGATCTTCAAACTGATGCCGCATCTGAATGAGTACTTGATTCTTGCTCACTCAATTTCTTCCGCACTTTGAAAGCTGCTTGTCCTGAGTTAGTTTTGGGCTGGCAGCGCCTCGCCTGTTGGAAGATGACCGATAAGTGGCACTGAAAGACATCAGACTTGATAGACTGTGAAGGCAGCTGCTCACCCAACGTCTTGGCAAGAAGAAGGCTGCGGCTGTTGCCACCGATGACTATTGGCGTGTGGGGATGGGGGTACCAAAGGGGACTGACATAAGGAGATAAAATCATAATAAAAATTGTGAGACCTTCACCAGCTTTCCAAAATGCTTACCAGTAAAAGAATACTCTATGAAGTTTTTCAAATGACAACACAATCTGGTGAGCCCTCTGTCTGCCATGTGAACCAGGCATCAACCAGCATAAAACTGCCTAAAGAAGGCAGTGTGGTCATGTGGTTACTGAAACACTGGAGATTACAGGTTTATAAGGACAAAAGAATATCACACAGAAGCTGGCACATGTGTCTATAGCAGCTGTCTCTTGCTTCTCAGTAGTTATATTTATATTCTTGAGGTACTTGAATGTTTCTATCATATCCCCTCTTTCCCTCCTCTCTTCCAGTGAGTACATATTGAGGTCACTTAATTTCTCCTCATAAGTCTTGTGTTGCAAGCTCTGTACCATCTTATTCGCCCTTCTCTGGACCATCTCCAGCCTGTTAATATCCTTATGAAGGTGTGACCTCCAGAACTGCACACAGTACTCCATGTGAGGCCTGACCAAGGTTTTATATAATGGCATCACTACCTCCCTCTTTATGCTGGTGATACCCCTGCCTGTTCACCCCAGCAAGTTACTGGCTCTCCCAGCTGCCTTAGCACTTTGACATTTCCGGGTCATCTGAAATAAGAACCCCCAGGTCCCTTTCCTTCTTTGTGGCTGTCAGCAACTCCCCCATCCTGTAGCTTTCCCAGGGTTTCTGTGTCCCAGGTGCATAATGTTGCACTTTTTGAATTAAATTTCAGTTGCCAGTCCTCAGACCATTTTCCAAGCTTCCCCAGGTCCCTCCTCATTTTCTCCACCCCCTCTGGGTTATCCACTGTGTTGCAGATCTTGGTGTCATCTGCAAACAGGCAGACCTTTCCCTTCAGTCCTTCTGCAATGTCACTAATGAAGACATTGAACAGGACTGACCCCAGGACTGAGCCCTGCGGCACTCCACTGGTCACCCCCTCTCCCCAGACTGTACCCCATTTACCACCACTCTCTGCCTCCTGTCTGTTAGAAAGTTTCTAACCCAGTTTACCACCCTTTCCCCCATGCCCAGCCTACCCAGCTAGTTTATCAGCCTCCTATGTGGGATGGTGTCAAAGGGTTTGCTGAAATCAAGGTAAGCATTGCCCACTGCCCCACCCTGATTTACTTCCTTTGTCACCCAGTCAGAGATCAACCAGATTTGTCTGACATTACCTCCCCACTGTGAATCCATGTTGCCTATGGTCCTGGGCTCCGATGACTTCTAGATACCCCACTATCCTTTCTTTAAGCAATGTCTCCATGATCTTCCCCATTACTGAGGTGAGGCTGACCTGCCTATAGTTCCCTGCATCCTCCCTGCTGTTGCATTTGTATAGAGGGACCACATGTGCCCTCCTCCAATTCTATGGTACCATCCCTGTGTTAAATGACTCAGTGAACATGGTTGACAGAGGTACTGCTGTCTCCCTTCACAGTTCTCTTAATATCCTTGAGTGTATGCCATCTGGTCCCATTGCTTTGTTCACCTTCAATTTAGTCAACTCCTGCAGGATTCTTTTGCCTGTGCAAGGTCTATTGTCCACCTCTTCACCACCTTGGTACCTGCTGTACTGCTGTGGCCCTTGCCCCTCCCCCTCTTTTGTGAATACTGAACAGAAAGACATGGTGGATGTCTTGGCTGGGCGGGGCACATGATAGTTCTTTGGTATGGTACTATCACTTCCAAATACCTAAACAGCACATATAAGCAAGCAACATTCGGCATTGACAAATGCTTGTTCCTCTTGCTTTTGCTCACTTGTTTGATGTAGATGTTTGTGGCCTTCACCATGCCCCCTTTTTGCTTTGCCCACTGTTCCTCCACCCCACCCAAGTCATCCCCCAACTAGGTCATCCATGAGGCATTCATTCTTCTTTATAAAATCTGCCCTCCTGAAGTCTGGGACCCCCGCTGTTGTCTGGTTCCATTCCACAGCTGTCCTTATATTGAACCACACTGTATGGTGATCACCAGTCCCCAGGTGGCCTCCCACCTTGACATCTGCAACACTGTCCCTGTTAGTGGGTACCAGGTCCAGTATTGCCCCATCATGAGAGGGTTCACTGACTAGTTGCCCAAGGAACGCTCTCAGCAGAGAATCCAGGACATCCCCTCTTCTAGCAGAAGCTGCAGCTGTGGGACTAAAGATTAAAGTCCCCCACCAGCAACATCTCTCACATTTCTTCCATCTTGTCAGTAGCTTCAACCAGTACTTTATCTAACTCCTCCCTCTTTGCTGGAGGTCTGCAGAGTACCCCAGAGTTCAATAGTGGCTCCATTCCATGTCTCCAGGGTGACCGACAGTATGCTTTCCCTCACATAAAGCACCACACACCCTCCTTTCTGTCCCACTCTGTTCTTCCAGAACAAAGTAAAGCATGGTATGGCCATGTCCCAGTCATGGTTTTCAGTGCACCATGATAATGCCACAATATCGAGGTCAGCCTCTGCCTTGATGGCCTGTAAGTACAAAATCTTATTTCCTAGACTTATAGCATTTGCACACATGGTCTTCCTGATTTTGTTGGTACTCTGCTTGTTACCCCACTTTTTACCTTTTTGCCCTCCCTCCTTCCCCTCTCTCTTTTTAATGCACCCATTCCCATCCTGCTTCCTTTCTACCACCATGCTTCCTTTATTAATTTGCACTCTGGGCATTCCTCTACCCTCAGGTTCTCTCTAATTCAACCTGTTGGTGGGTCACTTTCTGCCTTCATGATTTCTTCCGTCAGCCCCTTTGGTTAGCTTTTTTTGGAAATAGTTATTTTATTGATTTTCCAAGACATAACAACACAGATATGACAGTTCACAAACTAAAATCAAGATACAAGTTGATACTTAAAAGTGGACAAACCTTAACCTGTAATAATCAAATCAAATCAAATCAAACTTTATTTGTAAAAGGCTCATTTCAGAAACCAAGGTGCCTGTACATAACATAATAAAATAAATCAATAAATAATTAAAACAGTAAATAAAATTAATCCAAGGCAGCAACATTAAAAATCATTATATGCAAGGCTAAAAAGAAATGTTTTTAATGCCCCCTTAAAGCTTTGGACGATCGGGCAATCTTGCACCTGACGAGGTAGAGAATTCCACAGGGTTGGGGCCATAAAACTAAAGGATCTGGCCCCAGAAGTCTTTAAACGAATCCTGGGAATCTCCAGCAATCCCTCGTCAGTAGATCGGAGACAGCAGGAGGGACAGTAGGGACAAAGGAGATCTTTCAGGTAACCAGGTCCCTGATCATGTAGGGACCTGAAGGTGATTCGCCAGCATATTGGCAGCCAGTGCAGTCCTTGGAGCACAGGCATTATATGACTGACCCTAGAAGAACCAGTCAATAGCCTGGCTGCCGCATTCTGCACTAGCTGCAAGTGGTGAATATCAACCCCCGGTAGCTCAAGGTAAAGGGTGTTGCAGTAGTCAAGGCGGGAGGTAACGAAGGCATGGACCAAAGTAGGAAGATCGTCTGGAGGAACCAGGTGCTTCACCTGGGCGATGTTTCTCGGATGATAAAAAGAGGCTTTGACAACTGCTGACACCTGAGATTTAAGTGTCAAACAGTCATCAAACACAACTTCCAGGTTCCGCACCTGGTCTGAGGTAGTTAGCTAACACCCCCAAGCCATAAACCTGAAGGTGATCCCGCCAACAAACCTGTCTCCTGGTGACATGGGTCCACAGCCAACACCTCAGTTTTCTCTGGATTCAACCACAGCCAACTCACATTCATCCAGTCCTGGATTTCGGTGAGACATTTGTTAAAGACCGAAATGGCAGCATCTTGGCCGGGCACAAAGGACATGTACAGTTGAGTATCATCTGCATAGCAGTGAAAACCAAAACAGTACCACCTAATAATCACTCCCAACGGCAGCATGTACACCGCAAACAACATGGGCGCCAAAATGGAGCCCTGTGGCACCCCACAGGATAGGGGGAATGATGCCAAGGAAAAAAATCCCAGACATCATCCTCTGAGTCCTACCCTCGAGGAAAGATCGAAACCAACTGAGGACTGTACCAGGCAGCCCACAGATAAACCGCGTCGCTCCAATAGCACACCATGGTCCACGGTGTCAAATGCTGCAGAGAGATCAAGAAGGACCAAGATGGAACGGGTCCTTCGATCTCTCACTATTAGGAGGTCATTTAGTACCCGGACAAGAGCTGTCTCAGTACATTGGACATTTACAAACTCAGGCTAACAGAAAGAAAAGAAAAACAAAACCTGGGGCTCAGGGCTTGAAATGACTCCTTGAATATAGTTAAAACTAAAACCATCCAAAATCTGGATGGGGGCTAGGTAACATTTGTAGGGACTCTTGATTAGGTAACCAATAAATGAATGGAAAGTTAATTGTGTGAGGGTAAGGGTCAGGGAATCTACCAGTCTGTGGATCTTTGTTTCTAACAAGAATGTGTATAAGGAACCCACCCAATTAAGTATACTGAGCCATTATGTCTAGCACTGTTTTATTTTCCTTCTCCACTTGGTAATGGAAAAAGAGCAGCCATTTCCCCTTGAATTTGTCTATATCGAATCTTAGTTGGGCAGTCATCTTCTCCATCACTTGAATGTGTAGACAGATGGAATACCAGAGACCTTGAGTTTTTTTTTTCAGCCAGTTTTTTTGTGATGCGCTTTTGAATGTCCGCTAACAAAATAAAGAATAGGTACTTCTGGGCCTTAGTGGTAAGTTGTTGGGGGGGGGGGACCTAACACCCAACATCGGGGGTCTGTAGGAAATTATATCTGGAATATCTTCTCTAACTCCTGAACTATCAGGCCCCAAAATCTCTGGATTTGGGGGCAGCCCCAGAAGATATGAGTGTGGGTGCTCCTCTCCCCACATCCCCTCCAGCATAAGTCTGAGGTAGATGAGCCATAATGCTTAGTAATAACTGGTGTATGTAAGTATCTCATGTTAACTTTCCAGCAGAATTGCCGCCCTGAGGGGGAGGATGAGTTGGAGTGCACCCCAGTCCAAATCCGCTGCCAATCATCGGCTCCCAACTGACACCCCAGCTCCCTCTCCCATGTGGATTCTAGTCTGCCCGAGAAAACTGGTTCAATTGAAGTGAAGAAAGTAACAATTCAGGAAACCAAGCCTGTCTTATGCCTACCAGAGAGAATGGGAAGGAGGAATTCTGCCAAGAGGTTAGGGATTGGTGACCCTGAAAAGGTCAAAGCCTTGCTCATAAGAAAATGTTGTATCTGCAGAAATCTAAAATGGTCTTTTGTTGGAAGCCCAAACTCTTCGGTTAATTGAGAGAAACTTTTAAAGTGTTGGAAATTATATAATTGGCCTATACAACTAAGACCTGCCCTTTCCCACCTGCAAAAAAACAAATCTGTTTGAATTGGGAGTAAATCCACACAGGCTCTGATAGGGGTCTGTGGAGTCAACCTCAGAGGGAATCCCCAGTGTTTGGAAACCCAGATCCACACCTGCTTTAGTACTGCTGCCTAGGGGTTTGTTACCCAGAATTTCAAGAGACCTGCCCAGTCCTAAAAGATTATATCAGCCAGTAGGGCCCCTGGTAGGTTGGGTTTCTCAGACTCTGTCCAAAGAGGTCAATTTGCTCTGGGCCATAATGGGCTCAGTGCCTGGTGCTGAGCTGCCCAGTAATAATTAATGAAGCTGGGAAGACCCAATCCCCCAGCCCACTAAGCCCTCTGTAGAATTTGCCATTTAACTCTAGGCAGTTTATGGTTCCATATAAATACAGAGGTGGCTGACTTCAGACTTTTCCAAAAGCCAGTAGGGGGCTTCAGTGGGAGAAATGAGAACAGGAAAAGCAGCTGGGGCAGGACATTCATCCACACTGCTTCTATGCCTCCCGAGAGGGAGAGAGGGAGCTCCTTCCATCTATTATAATCCCCTTGAATAGTCTGAAGCAGTTTAAGGTAATTGGAACAATATAACTTATCTAAATTTTCAGGTATCCATACTCCTAAATATCGGAAACCCTCCCTGGCCCAACGGAACACGCTTACGGCACGGAGGCCTCCCTGTCCCGGTTTGGAGATGGGGAGCATCTCCGTTTTGGACTTATTTACCTGGAATCCTGAGATGGCCCCAAAGTCTTGTATAAGGGATAACACCTGCTGGACTGAGTTCACTGGGTCAGCCAAATACAATAAAGTATCATCGGCATAGAGGGATATCCGGACCTTGGACCCATCCACCCCAATTCCCTTATATAATTCCGATTGTCTAATCATGGTTGCAAAGGGTTCCATATTTAATGCGAACAGCAAAGGGGAGAGTGAACACCCTTGTCTAGTCCCTCGTTCTATGCTAAACCTACTAGAGAACACCCCATTCACTCTGACCCTGGCACCCAGGTTACTATACAGGTTGGACATCCAGTCCCGAAATTTACTCCCAAATCTGAATTTTCCTAATGTTTTATTCAGGAACATCCAGTCCAAATGGACAAACACCTTTTCAGGGTCTAATGAAATTACAGCCCTGAGTCCCAGGGCGGGGGGAGAACCCGAGGACAGCACATTAAGCAACAGTCGGATATTGTCCTGTATGTACTGTCCAGGGACAAACCCGGTTTGGTCGGGGTGCACCAGGTCCGGAACAATCCCTTTAAGTCTCTCTCTCATTAATTTAGCAAAACTCTTTGCATCCACATTTAACAGGGAAATTGGTTGATAAGTGCCACACTCCACCAGATCCTTTCCGGCTTTAGGTATAACTGAGATAGTAGCCTCTCCCCAGGACCTAGGGGCTGCACCTTATCTATGGGCCTCCTTACAAACTGTTAGCAAAATTGGAGCTACCACCTTACTAAATACTTTCTAGAATTCAACAATAAAACCATCAGGTCCAGACGATTTCCCTGAACTCAAGGATGTTATCACTGAATGTAGTTCCTGGATGGTGACTTGCTCCGCAGTGAGAGCCGGGAGCTCCACCTTCTCCAAAAATGTATCTATGCTCTGAATGTGATCAGAACCCCTCTCTTGTCTGTAAAGTTAGGAATAAAAGTCTGAGAACTCCCCTGCTATTGCATAGGGTTTAACCAATAGTTCCCCTGTTCCCTTCCTATTTCTAATTTTAGGAATGTACCTATCCAGTTCTTGCTTTCTAAGGTGCATAGCTAATAGCTTCCCGGACCTACCCCCCCTTGTAGTATCTTTGATTTGTGTAGCGAAGGAGTTGAGTGTACGATGTACCAGCAATTGATTATATACCTCCTTGGTTGCTTGCACTTTTTGATATGTGGTGGAGTCTTGGGTTAGTTAATGCTCCATTTCCAACGAGGCTATAGAGGCTAAAGCTTCAGATAATCTGGCTTTGTGAACCTTGTTCCAGTAAGTGGCATGGCTAATAAATTTTCCCCATAGGACTGCCTTGAGATCATCCCAAATAAATTTTGCCAGGGTATCTGTTACTGTATTCTCTTCAAGGTACCACTTAATGTCCTCTTTCAGTTTGGCTACCAAAGTCTTAACCAGTAGAAGGCTGGGGTCCAACCGCCAAGAACCTGTGGGGGCTCTCGGTTCCCAGACTGCCATCACTTGGACTACTGCATGGTCCAAAAAAGAGACTGGATGTATCCAAACTTCTTCAAACACATGAGCCTCTGATTGTCAGGAGTATATCCTGCCCCATCTGGAGTAGGCAGTGGTGGCTGGGGAATAAAAAGTATAGTTCTTGGTGGAAGGGTGCTGGCACCGCCACAGTTCCACCATCGCTGATTTTTTTATTTTTTTTTTATTTAGTTGTTTAACCAGGTATAGCACACTAAGCTGAAAGCTTTTTTACAGGAGCGACCTGGGAGCACAAGGAGGTTAAGTGACTTGCTCAGGGTCACACAGTATGCAAGTGGAAGTTGTGGGATTCAAACCCAGGTCTGGTCTGCTGGATATCACCAGATTTGCAGCTTAGAGCCTTAGACCACTGTGCTATACTGCCTGGGTATACCTTGATTCAGTAACAAGGGTTTGTAGGAGTCTGGAGCACCCCCAATACCCCTTGCGCTGGGCGGATTCCTATCTAAATTGCAATTTTCCATGCAGTTCCAGTCCCAAGAATTGAAAATAGATCTTTAAAAAATTACCAGAAAGGGGGGGTTGGGGTGTATACTGACAGAATGTGTATGAGTTGACCCCGCAGCTCCCCAGATAGTAACACCCATTTACCACTACCCTCCTTTAAAACCGAACGGTTTTTGGATTGGGAGCCCCCTCTTCAATAGAATAGCCATACCAGCTTTTGAGGATGAGAGGTGTGAGTCTGAATACACCGTGACAACCTAAGATCTCCGTAACTTAGTATGCTCCAGTGGAGTAAGCTTAGTTTCTTGAAAACATACTATTTCACAGTGAAAGTCCTTCAATTCTTTCAAAATTCTGGCCCTTTTGGTTACATTATTGATACCTTTCACATTCACTGTGCAAATATTAGGTGATCCCATTGTGAAGAAGAAAAAGTGAAATTTCTATCCCCTTCCCCATCCACCCCAGCCATTGTCCATTCCCAGAGCCCACATAAAACACGTAAAAATAATAAAAATAATAATAAAACATACTAACAAACAAAGAAGACAGATTAACAAAGAATATTTAAGTTAACTAGCAATCTCAACTGGAGATACAGGGTAACCCAAAACTGTGTAGAAACTGTCCAAAGGACTTGGCCGGAGAAGGTGGCAAAACTGCCCTAGGGTACGAAACTAGTTTTAGCCTGACTTGAGTGACCTCCTGCAGCCATGGGTCAATAACTGAGGACTTGAAGCCCTCCAGAAGTATCAGAAGAGTACAGCACTCTCTGTGCAAAGGGCTGCTCCCAGAGGGTCATTTGGAAGAGAGAGCTTTCCGCCCCTGTACCACCCCTTTACCCATCAAGCAGGATGTGCCTCAGGGCTCAATTCTTGGCCCCCTCCTGTTCTCTCTCCTCTCAAATGACCTAAACCAGCACTGTGGGGATAGCTCAGTAGTTCAACATGCAGACGATACTGTCATCTTCCGAGCCAGGTCCACACCACGTGATCTGGGCCCTCTCCTACAAGGGGACCTAAACACACTCGAGGCCTTGCTCACATCAAACAAAATGATCCTCAATGCAGCAAAAACAAAAGCCATGCTGTTTGGTCCTAGATCCCTTGGCCAGGATCAGACCAGTTCCCTAAAACTTACTTCCCTTGGGGATAAACGAATAGACGTAGTTGACAACATAAAATACCTAGGGCTAACTGTTGACCAGGGTCTCACCTTTAAGCCCCACGTTGACCAGGTAATGAGGTCTATCTACGTCAAACTTGGCACCATGTACGGGCTAAAAAAACAACTTATCCCAGAGGCTAGACGAGCAGTCGCCTCCAGTGTCCTCCTACCCACATTAACCTATGCTGCCCTGGTACTCCAGGGCATGGCAAAGGGCAAGGTTAGCAGGCTTCAGGTCCTGTACAACAAGGTCGTAAGGTTTGCGACAATGGGTCAACCAAGAAACCACCCCTGCATCTCACTAGCCCAGCTGCAATGGCCTTCTTTCGAGGCTCGTCTACAGCATCCCCTGCTCTACCATGCATACAAATTGCAGAGCCCAGTGGCCCCACCAAGCCTAACAGGAATAATCATGGCTAAGCCTAACCCTCAAATGCTTAGGACCTTGGGTCGGTCCCTACTGGCTATCCCCAGAATCAAGACTCACAAGGGAGGCAATTCCTTCAGTCTCACAGCCCCTAAACTGTGGAACACTCTCCGACCTCTAGTACAGGAAGCCCCCTCACTACCAATCTTTCGCACTAGGCTTAAGTCCCATTTGCTCAGGACAAGCTCATGCCACTGTGAGGGTATAGGATAATCACCCCCGATCCTAATCACAACACCCATCCCCCCTCTCTTCTCACCTTGACCTACATTAAATCATGCCTTAAATCCTTAAATCTTTCAAGTGTTGAACTTATGGTCTACGATTTTAATAATTGCCTGTACTGTTATCCTCATTATCTTGTCTACTTCTCGTAACCCTGTATCACCTGACTGTATGTATTGTATTGCTTCTGGATCACCTGATTGTATGTATTGTATTGTATTGCTTCTGTTCCCCGGGTCGCCTCTGAAAAAGGGACCTTCGTGGGCCCAGTGGACTAACCCGGTCATCAAAATTCAATAAATAAATAAATCAGCCTGCAGACGCCGTTTGAGGGGCACCTTCCCTTCTAGCAAGAAGACTTCCGATGAGACAGGACCAAAGCCCCCACCTGCTGGCTCCGGTTCAAAGATTTAGACAAAAACTTGCCATCTTACTACACAAAGGGGGATTTATAGACTCTATCCCCTAATTGGTAAAAACAGTATAATGGAACAATCCTGCCGAATGAGCCACCATTCTCCTGTCTAATTAACTTCCAGGCAGCAATATAAGGTGTGAAGCACCTGGCAGGGAAGGGAGACCACCGAGCATTGATCAAAAACTAAACCCAGGCAAACAAAAGCTATGGGGTCTGGCTGGAATCTGATGTGAATCCCCATAAAACACATAGCTCTTATATGGTGGAAACTTGGTGAAACACATAAGTAAAATAACTTCAAACATGGTAGCTTGGAGATGCGGAGCAAGATCCAGATGAAACTCACAACAAAAAACATTTTTGGTCCTTTACTCCCATCTCAACAGTAACCTCACTTAATGACAGGAGTGAGGAGTGTAGCTACGGAGGCCCTAGACCATTGGGAGTATAATGATTAATTGTGAGCCCCCTCTCCACTCCCTCCAAGGCAGAAAAATGTTATGCTCTCAGCTCTGAGTTGTGAATTCTCCCCACCCCTACTCCATATTTAACCAAAAAATCAAGTTTAACAGTAACATTAGACATAAAATGTTCAAATGATCTCGCAACAGTTCCAAAAATGTATTGAAAAAATTGAGAGCCTTAAAACTGTAAGGCAACAGTCACGCAGTCTGTGTGGGTGGAAGGAGGTCCTGAGATATGGGGGAGCTGTTTGGGAGCACAAAGGGAAGATGATCCGTTCCCCTGACTGCCATCAGAAAATGAGCACCAAGTCCCAACAGTTCCTCCCAAAGACTGAAAACCCAGACTCATGATAAGATGCGGGGTACAGCTGAACTGTTCCTCGAGAATCAACAAAATATAATCCCAGAAACCTGGAGAGGCCTCAGAACGAAGCAATCAAGTGTTATCTCCAGCAAGCTCACAGGTTCACGGGTGGAGCTGTCGAGGGAGAACCCTTCGAGCCACATCAGCATGTAGAGGTAGGAGAGATTCATTTCTTCTTCCCTGGGGGTGCCGCCCTCCTGGAGCTATTGCCCATAGCAAGATTTCAATTTCGGACTTTGCTTGTTTGCTTGTTCTGCACTGGAATCTGGTATTGGACTACCCAACCTCACCAACACCGGGGTTGCCTGCAGGAGGTTGTCATAAATCTGCACACTTTCCCCATCATGTAACCACAGCTGCAAGGGATAGTGGAGGTAGGCCCTCAACCCCTTCTCACACAGTGCTTTCACCACTAGGAGCACTTTCTTCCAGTTTGCCATCATACCTGGGGAGATGTCCTGGTCGAAAAACGCCTTTTGACCGTCCAGATTTAAGTCTCTCTTTTCCCAGGCTGATCTCAGTATTTTCTCCTTAGTAGGAAATTTATGAAATTTCACCACAATGGACCTAGGGGGAGCCCTCTGTTTAGGTTTTGGGGCCACCGCCCTGTGAGCCCTCTCAATGGCGAACTCGAAGTTTTCTCATAAAGCGAGCTCCTGTTGCAGCCATGACTCCAAATACCCCATCATATCTGCCTGCTCACTGCTCTCAGGAATTCTGAAAATACGGATATTGTTTCTTCTGGCTCTGGCTTCTGCGTAGTCTGCCGTTTGTGTTAGCTCGCATTCCCTCCGGTGGAGAAAAGCTAGGGAATACCCGAACGGCATGTGTTAATTTTGCAGGGTGTTTAGGTAGGTTTCCATAGCTGATGTGTGGGACTCAAGTTTTTTAAAGTCTGTTTGCAGGCTAGAAATCTTGGAACCAATCCGATGAAGAATGCTGAGCATACACTGACCATCAGCCTTGGTAAACATAGACGTAGATTCAGACTCAGAGTCTTCTTCACCGGAGGGCATGGTGAGGGGTTAACAGGCCAATCTCTTTAGATATTGCAGAATGTTTAGATAACACAGCAAAATCCTTCTTTTTAGTTTTCCCCATTCTGCCCAGTGTCCACAAGTCTGAAGGGGATCAAATTCTTGCAAAATAGTGGTTCGATGGCTGTTGATTAGTATTTTAGTCAACCCGAGGCTCAGGAGCAGTGGAGCTAAGCCTCCATTAGGTACCCTGCCCCCTTTGGTTAGTTTAAACATTCATCAAATTAACATTTAAACTGTCCTTTGTGGACTGTGGCTCTCATCCTGGATGGATGCAGGCCAGCACCCCTGTATAGCTGCTTATCCCTCCATGTGGATCCTAGTCCCCAATGTAGCTCTCTGCACCATTCTTTCAACCATGAGTTGAAGCTCGTGATGTGGAGATCCCTCTACTCCCCTGTCATATTCAGGCTGCACCTCAGTGAAAACCACTGGGCACGCTACTTGTCTAAGACCCATCCCCAGCTCCCTAAACACCAACTGCCCATCCCCGTCCCAAGCCAGGTTATTACTCCCCAGGTGGACAATGACATCCAGCTCTGCCTCCTGTCCTGCTACCCTAGTGAGCCTCAGGATCTGCTTCCCATCCCTCCTCAGCATCTGCTGTCCATCCCTCCAGTACATAGCACAGCATAAACACTTAACCTCACTCTCCCCAATTCCTGTTACCAAATCTGTCACTCTCATAGTTGTATCACCCTCACAGTTGAGTCCTCCACCAGAAGTTACCTCCTCCTCCTCTGGTGTCCTCTTCCATTCTTCTTGAGGACTCTGATATGGAGGACCCCCACATCCTCCCTAGCCAGTACACAGATGCCTCCTCCTCCTGGCAGTCCTGCCCCATCACAGTGGCATAAGACTTTTATAGTGGTACCAATTGAGGAATGTGCCTCGTACCCCCCACCCTTCTAGAGCCCACCATAGTCCAGCCATTCCTCCTCCCTGGCATCCTCTGAGGTAACAGTGGCAGACTTGGTGGTCCCTGGGTAAGAGAAGAGGTCCCCCAAATCCTAGCCAACTCAGCCTGGAGTCTAGTAACCTTCTCCCTCAACCCAGATAGGTACATACAGATGGGGTAGCATCACAGTTTCCAGAAGGTCTCTCTGAAAACTGCCACCCCACAGCCACTGCACTGCACCACTCCCAGCATTTCCAACTGATATTCTCAAGAGGGGCATTAAAACACTCCTTTTTCAGCAAGCCTTTAAGTGATTTTGTTTTTTGAATTTCTGTTCACCTTGAGTTCCCTGCCTTTTATTATTTTGATATGCTGTATAATTTTTATATTATATTCATTTATTAAACTAATTTTATATATTTTTTTTTGTTCCATTGCTATTGTAAACTTGTAATTTTATTGTTTTGCAAAGTGCTCTGAGCCACCGGGGAAGAGTGCTATATAAATTAAGTCCTCCTTCCTTCCTTCCTTCCTTCCTTCCTTCCTTCCTTCCTTCCTTCTCCCTGTATTACCTTGAAATATTTTTATACCCATATGCTTGATAAGGTTTTCCAGTTTTCTCCTTTTTTTGTTTGTTGCTATTTGTTTTCTCTTGTACCTTGTTTAAATCCCTTTATATTGCTACCTTAGATATGGTGTTGCTCCTATAGTATTCCCAGTTTTGGCCTACCTTCTGCCTGTCTCAGCAGTAGCTGTTTCACAGTAGTGAACAGGTAACTTGTGTTAGTTGACTGGCAGAGTCCTCTGCTTCCTCCTGTGGACACCTGCCAACACCTAAAATGGCAGGCCTACACCTGTTCCACTCTGGTGCTGTTCCACTCAAGTGCTGGGACAAGAACATGTGTGGGGACATGTTAGGAGTCTTCCCTTTTTTGCACCAGGTGTAACCTTCCCAGGCGGGACTTCCTGAGTCAGCTAGTGCCTCCCATATTTATAATAGTTTTCTGAGCTAGTTTCCCACAAACTCTCAATTACAATTTTAAAGACAAGTTTCAAAGTGCTCCAAACACCGCCTACAAATCTCTTTGTTTCTCTCCACTTACCCTGCTACTTTCTGTATGAAGAGAAATATAAATAACTATACCTTTAAGATAATATTAAGTGCTTTCTAAACTAAAATCACTTGCTAAATCATTATGCCATAGGTTACTGTTGATATCACTCCTCACATCCAATACTCAGTGCCTGGGTTCCTATGCCCTAGGTGCATGATTCTGCACTTTTTGGCATTGAACCCCCAACTAAGGATAGGAATGGAGTTCCCTTGCAGACATACCCGAAAAGTTTTAAATAGACCATGATGAGGTCAACTGGACAGTAAACATTAAAGGTAAAGAGATGGAAAAATCTACCAGTGAACTTTATTTCTTCTATTTTCAGAGTTTCAAGTTATTTCATAGCTTTGGCCATCTCTTAAAACACCCAGTGTTTCACTGGCTTCCCTGCCAGTTTTGTCAAGGGAGAATGGTCCTGGGAATTCAAACAATTTAACAGAGATTAGTTTCTGTAAGGAGACTGTCACAGCATCATTGTTAATCTCTTCAAACAACGTATATAAAACATTCATGCAGTGTTTTCCTTAATAGGTAATTCATTTCATGTTATTCAAATTAAGAGAACACACCAAGTCTTATATTCAAAACATTTCAAACTGAAGCCAGCCAGCATGAAGGATGTTCAGGTGAAGACACTGCCATTTGGTACAAATCTGGCAGTGTCTCCCCTCCTTGTGCTTTTCAGTGCTGCCACTGTAGCATGCATGACGACATCAGATGCATACATGGGTGTCTGACATCACTCCAAGTCACCTTCTGCACTCAACCCGAGTGCACTGACGCAGTGGATGGCTGATGTATTATGCTGTAACCTCCCAATCCCCTAGAGGTACATGAAGCTAAACATGTGCAAAACAATGTTTGGCATAGAGATTTGGCAAGCGATTTTAGTTTTTAAGACAATTACAGGGTACAGATTTTGGCAAAAGATTTTAGCTTTTAAAAGGATTATAAGATGAAATACATATATCAAAAAGATTTTACAGGTTTTTAAAGCATGAAAAATGCCCAGTGGGGGAAGGGATGGAGGTCGTGTGAATAAGTGTGAGATCATGATGGGGATTGCTCCTTCGTCAACCCATTGTGTGCCAATAATATAGAGAATAAAGTATGGGGTGGAGTGTGTAACGAGAGTTTACACACACCTGGGTTGTGGGATGCTACATAAACCCCGAGGCCGAATCCTGAGGGGTTTGTGAAAAGCATCTCACAATGAGGGTGTGTGTACAATTGAGTTTTACACATGCCACCCAATATTTTATTTTATATAATTGCTGGGTTTCTATTTTTTGCTACAGCAATTATATAAAATAGGGGTTATAAGGGTTCCACTGACCGTGTGCTGTCCCGGTGTGGCTGCGCTGTCTGCAGTTTCATTTTCAGCTGGTTTGACGTGCCATTTTTAAACATGCCTTTTCCCTGAAAAAAAGCCACTTTCGTTTTGAAGGAATAAACTTACCGACGAGTTGCACTGGCCGGCAGTTTCTTGTGATCAGAACTTGAAGGGAGGCAGAGACCGATCTGCCTGGGTGGTCAGAAGTACAGAAAACTGTGGCAGGCGCATGCACAAAGTCAGGGAGACCATGTGGGGGTTTGCCGTAATAAACACTTCTTATTACGGCAAATAACGGTTCGGTTCCAATATGGGAAAAATAGATACCCAGTTATTATAATAATAATAACAAATGGAAGATATCAGAACTTTCATAACACAAAGTACAAAACATACTGTATATATTAAAGATGTGTTGACCTACTTAATAAAATCAAACAGCATTCAGAATGCAAGACTTGTGAGGAACAACTTTGAACAAAATCAATAAAGAGTCTCAGTGAAAATAGATAAGTACTTATAAGCACTGTTTTACCATCTAAAGTGAATGAGGGAGTTAGAGTGGTTTCTAGGAAAAGTGGTTTTGAGAGGATTGTTGAAGGTGGGGGTGGAAATGTGAAGGAAACTTACGGGGAGTAGGGAGGAGGAGGGTCTATGGGAGGGGAAGAGGGGAAGGGGAAGGAAATGAGTAAAGGTAAACTAGGAAAAAGAGAAAAAAGGTAAAGTCTACACCCAGGAAAGGGGGACCAGTGAGGCAGAGAACAACCATATAGTGGATAGTGTATGAGCAATCATACACAACAAGGCTGTTTTTCAATCGAGTGGTTTCCATGGTAATAAGAGACCTCAAGAGCACAGCTTGTGAGGTCTTGTTATCACGGAAACCATGAAAACAAAAAACGACCTTGTTTGTGTATGGTTACTCATACACAATCTTTTATAGTGAATGGACAACCATTGTTCTGCTCCAATGACCAGAAAACATCCCCCCTAACATTTGAAATTGCCTTACTGTGGCAGATTCTCTCCAGTACTGCTCACTTCCTGGCCAGCTCTCACCCCCATGGCTGCTTCATTGCGCATACGCGATGACATTAGATTTTGTTGTGCTGCACTAGTGCAATATTCAGTGCAGCACGTAAACATTATGACATCGCTAGTGTAGCACAACAATTCTGTTCTAGGCATGGATTTCCATGCAGAACATAGATAATAATGTATGGGCAGCCATACACAACAAGGCTGCATTTCCATCGAGGGGTTGAGATGACAGCATATGGACCTTGAGAGTGAAGCTCGAGAGGTCCATGCTGTCATTTCTATGCCAAGATGGAAACACATGCCAAGTTGTATGTGGTTGCCTGTATTTTATTTTGTATAGTATATGGTTTTGTACACAGAAATCACAGAAGTGTTACCTCCCTGAATAAAAATGATCCAAAATTAAATATATACACTTTTACAAGTTAAAAGGTACAAATTTTGGCACTGGGTGGTTAGTAATCAGCTAAGTGCTGGGTGAATGGGTGAAGCAGGGTAAGGCATACGAGGAGAGATTGAGGGCACTGAACATGTACTCCCTGGAAGACAGGAGAGAGAGATAGGGGACATGATTGAGATGTTCAGATACTTAAAAGGGATAAATAAGGTTGATAAGGAGAGACTCTTTAAGCTGAGCGGTAACCATAACATGAGGGGGCGTAGTCTTAAGCTGGAGGGTGGGAGGTTTAGGAGGGAGATCAGAAAGCACTTCTTTATGGAGAGGGTGGTGAACACTTGGAATGCACTTCCAGAAGAGTTATCTTGTTGAAGACAGTGGGCAGCTTTAAGAGAGGCTGGGATAGGCATAGAGGGAAGGTAAGGATCATGGGTAGGGAGGATGGGAGGAGTGGGGAGGGAAGAAGGACAGGGAAATTAGCTCAAGCTGCGGACCCTGCAATACGAGCAGATTTGACAGACTAAATGGCCTTCCTCTACTGGCTTCTTCATATGTTTGTAATTTAAAATGTTTTTGTTCCGGTTCCCTCCAATCCTCAGACCCACTCCGCCTGCCGCCCACCCATGCCCAGGCTTGCTCCCCTGGACGGGGCCACCGGGAGGGCTCTCCCTCCCAAAAGACACTGTTCGCAAGCCCCAGTTTACACCCCCCAGGTCAGGGCCACGGGAGCAGGACCCCCCCAGTGGGCATCAAAGGCAGTGGAGACAGCAGTGGCAGAGCAGGTTGTCATGCTGGGGGGGGGGGCTTTTTTCTGATGCTTTTTCCCTGGGGGCGGGGATGTGCAATGACATCCAGCATCTGCCCCACCCCCCCCAACATGATGGTGCCAGTCACAGCAGTACCCCTAGCCTCCGCCAGGGGTCCGTAAAGAACCGGACAGTCTTCCTTTCCTCCCCCCAGAGAAGGACAGCAGTCCCCAGGATGCTAGATCCTTCTCCCCTTGCTGGCCCTCTGACTCCCGGATCCATTCCTGAACCTGGATCATTGGCATCACAAGCAGAAATCTAACTGCTGCACTGGTGGGCCGGCTGTAATTTAAAATTTTATGACCATTGAACTGTGTTGAACAACTGCTTGGAATGCGCACAGCAGCAACTTGGAATGTGCATAACAGTTTAGAATGTGCACAAGGTTTTTTGAGCAGGATGATTTTTATACAGAACAAAGGCCAACCATATACTATAGTGTTCTACCATGCCCTATATAAGGAAAACAGAATTTGCATCTTACATGGGCTCTTGTGTATGGTACATACTTTCACAAAACAAATAATATCCCAAACAGGCAGAAAATCATCAGGAGGCACCCACTCAGTCTTTTCATTTAAACCTATCCTTCTGTGCAGGGTGCCAAATCTCTCTATCCAAACTGCCTCTCTGAGGATGAATTTGCATTCCCTATCTTCTCCTTTTAGGAGTTCAACTCTTTCAATACCATACAATCTCAGAGGATGAAATCTGATGGGTTTCTTGCTCAAAATGCCTTGCAAGACTTGAAGCTCTACCTTTCCTACATATCATAGATTTGAGTTCTGAAATCTTGAGTCTAAACTCTCTTTTTGTGTGTCCTACAGTACAGGATTTGTCATTTCGGCATTTGACTAAGTAGATACCATGCATAGTAGCACATGTGATTCGTTGTTTGAGTTTAACTTTCTTGTCTCTAAAGGAGTAAACTTTCAGTCACTTTGTGAGTGTTACTGCATTGGGTACAGTGGCCATATGGGTAGGTGCCTGGTGGTGGTGGCCCAAAACTAAAACCAGAAGTAACATCGGGTTCAGGGAGAAACTTAGAATGCACTAACTGGTTCCTTAGTGTGTCACTGCGCTCAATTGGCAACATTCAAAGGTTGTTCCTTGAATGCTGTGTTTCCCCTTTCAGTAGTTATCAGAATGTTCCAGTTCTTTTAAAAAATGCCCTTAATATGGCCAAAGGCACTGTTAAATGGTATGCAAAACATTGTACTATTAATAGCTGTTTCTTTGGGTTTTACCACCAAAAGGGCATTCCATGGTATGATTGTTGCCTTGGTTTTTGCTTGGTCAACAATAGTCCTTTCATAACCTCTTTGGTTAAATCTTTACTTCAAGTTGTTAGCCTCAGTTTCAAAATCTTCAGCCTTTTTACAGTCATATTTCACCCTAAGTAACTGGCAATACGGGATTTTATTTATCGTGCTTTCTGGATGTGCACTATCTCCCCTCAGTAATATATTCTTATCCCTGGCTTTCCTGCATAATCTGCTATTGAGTGTCTTGTTCTCCTTAAAGATCTCTAAGTAAGTGATGCTCAGTGTGTCATATAGAAGCATGAAATGAATGTTCTGATTAAGTCTATTTAGGTACCATTGGAAAGACTGCGATTCTTCCACTGACCCTTGCTGCAACAAAGTAGGCTGTTTAGGTACCTGTAGCATAATAATACATGTTTCAAAAATGGGTTGGCATTGTCAGTTATGTAGTGAGTCTTAAGCTGGTGCATACACAGATTTGCCATCGTGGACCCCATCCTGGTTCCTCTGATTTGAAGGTGGTGTGAGCTGTCAAAACAAAAGTAAGTTTTTTTTTTTAAGAACCAATGATGCCAATTCAGTTAGGAAAGAAGTACTAGGTCACTCATCCCAGTTTCTAAGGTTTAGTATGTATCTCAGTACTTCTAAATCTTCAGTCTGGGGGATAATACTCCTTAAAAATTAAATCCCTTGCCAAATTCCTAGGACAAACACGTTTTAATGTATGTTGACCTTCATGTGCTGCTAAGGGCTTGGGAGGTTGTGGCACTATTTCAGTGCACTCGAGTTGAGTGCAGAAGGCAACCCAGACTGACGCAGACACCCATGCGTGCATCTGGCATCATTGCCCCATTACACTGGCAGTGCTGAAAAGCACGAGGAGGGGAGAGGCTGCCAGATTTGCATTGAATGGTGGAATCTTCAACTGAGTGTCCTACATGTTGGGTGCTCCATGAGGTACATCCTGAACTGGCTACAGCTGACATGTTTTGAATACAAGACTAGGTGAGTTTTCTTAAAGTGAATAACATGAGATGAAGTACCTATTTAGAAAACACTGTATACATGTTTTATATGTATTGTTTGAGGAGATTAACAATGGTGATTATTACTAGATTTACTAGGTAAGTGAGGACAAAAGGAAGCCATGAAGCCTATCTTGATTGCCCCCCACATGTGTGGGAAATTACACTTTGTTGTAGTTTTTGGCGAGCCAATGATCTACACCCTTTTTAAAGGATTCAAAGGTATTACAGTCTACTAGCTCTTGTGGTAGCTGGTTCCAGAGCCTTGGCATTCTTACTGAGAAGAAATGAAGCCTCATGTTTGTTTTTGCTTTACACACCATTAGATGTTGATTGTGAAGTCTAGGTACTATTTTTCTTTGTGTTTTAACAATACCACATTTGTCCATCAGAGAGGGCGATTTGAGAATTTTATATAAGAACAGAAAATCACCTCTGGAGCGCCTAAACTCTAGTGAATGTAGACTTGTTTTTTGAAGCCTCACGGGATATGGTAGTGATGCTAGATGGGGCACCATTTTTGTTACCCTTCTCTGAACTCTTTCAATCACTTGAATGTCCCTGGCCATGTATAGACTCCACACTGGTGACCCATAATCTGTATATGGTCTGATGTATGCTTTAAACAATGGGATAATACTGTCTTAGATATAAACGTACGGTTAATGCGCCTAAGTAGTGAATTAGCAGTTTTAGCTATATGATTACAATGACTGGAGGAGGATAATTTGTCATCTATCAGGATGCCCAAGTCTCTTTCATATATTGAAGATTTAATAATAATCTTATATATTGTATACGTTTTTTTGGGATTATTGTAATCTAAGTGGAGAACAGAACATTAGTCTGTATTGAATGTCATTTTGCTTTTCTGTGCCCAATGCTCTAATACTGAGAGGTCGTTTACTAAGAAGTCCATATTATAGTCGGAATCCACCCTACCACCTAACTTTATATCATTTGCAAATTTCGAAAGTATGTTCCTGGAGCTAATCTGCATGTCTGAGATGAAAATATCGAATAGTACTGGGCCCAGAACTGATCCCTGCGGCACACCACTGTTCACAGCCAGATTACTGGAATAGGTACCATTGATCCTAACATGCTGTGTCCTGTTGGTTAACTAGAAATTGATCCATTTTATTATGTTACAAGAAAAACCTAGGTCTGATAGCTTAGCTAGGAGAATATTGTGAGTAACCTTATCAAATGCTTTGCTGTAATCCAGAAGGATGACATCCATGGAAATCTTATTGTCTAGTTCTTGGTTGACAGTGTTGTAAAAGGCTATTAAATTTGTAGTGCAAGAAAAGCCTTGCTTGAACCCATGTTGTAAGTGGTCGACAATGCTTAGAGTTTGCATTTCTGCCTCTAATATGCCTTTAATCATTTTTTCCATTACTTTACATGGGATGGAAGCAAGGCTAATGGGGAGGTAATTATGCACTATGGAACGGTTACCCTTTTTAATTATCGGCACAACTGTAGCAGTTATCCAATCAGATGGAATGGATCTTCCGCTAGTGATTTATTAAAAATAATGGAAAGTGGTGTGGCAATATTTTCAGCTGTTTCAACCAAAAATCTAGGATTAATTAAGTCTGTCCCACAGCTAGTATTTGGTTCAAAACTTTTTAACATGAAAACTACTTCAGAAATAGTTATGGTGTGGTTATTTTCAGTAGAACTTGGTATGATAGTATTTGTATTAATTACGAATGTATGATTTGAGAATACTGATGCAGTACAGGTGTTAAATGTGTCAGCTGTCTCTCTATCAGATGTAATGGTGTTTGTGCTGTTGGTCAATGGCCCAACTTGACTGTTACTGCCTTTTTTACTATTGAGATAAGAAAATAGGGATTTGTGATTATCTTTGGAATGGGATATGCAGAACTCGAGGTTGCGTTTTGCCTTCCTGATAGTCCTTTTTAGTTCTTTAACGGCAGTTCTGTATTGTCCCAGTATGAGTTCTTTTGTGTCTGTTGTGCATTTTTTTAAATGAGTAAATAGATTTTTCTTTTGTTTGATTTTCCTACGAATATCATTATTTAACCACAAAGGAATTTTACCTTTATTGTTATATTTTATCCAGGCTGGAATATAAGCATTTTCTAGGTCTCTTATCTTGTTTTCAACAAATACCCAAGAGTCTTCCAGGGTTAAAGGTGATTAAATTGTTTCCCATGGAGTATTTTTTAGGCTGTTGTTTATTGCCTCAAAGTTGGCTTTGTGGTACGTATACACCTGAGCATTATTAACTATTATACTAGATTCGTACTGTAGATCAAATACAATGGTATGGTGGTCATTATTCCCTAGTGGGTCTGATATTGAAAGATCTAAGACTTCGTCCTCAATATTGGTAATCACAAGGTCTAATATATTGCACCCTCTAGTGGGTTCTTGAACAATTTGCTCAAGCCCTAATTCTTTGATTGTTGAAATAAAAGTTTCCTGACAGAAACTAATCTGTATTAAATTATTTAAAATCCCAGGACCACTCTCCCTTGAAACAGCTAGCTGGGTACCCAGCAAAACATTAGGCTTTTTAATATGTGGCCAAAGCTATGAAATAAATTGAAACTCTGAAAATTAAAGAAATTAAGTTCACTGGTGGATTTGTTCATCTCTTTGCCTTTTGAACCCCACTGCCATGCTTTGGATCACTCCCCGAGTTTCTCTCGATCCCTGTGCATTTCTCCACCCCCTCCTGAGTGTCCACCCTATTGCAGATTTTGGCATCACTTGCAAAAAGGCATACCTTCCCTTCCAGTTCCTCCGCAATGTCACTTATGAAGACACTGAACCAGCCCAAGTACTGAGCCTTGTTGCACCCTGCTTGCCACTCCTCAATCATTCAAGTGAATGTTGTTAACCACCACCTTCTGTTTCCTACCTAGTAACCAGTTTCTAACCCAGTTCACCACGTTGTATCCCACCCCAGGCTGCTCTGTTTCTTTGTCAGCTTCCTGAGTGGCATAGTGTAGAAGAAGGCCTTGCTGAAGTCAAGATAGGCCTCATCCACTGCCATTCCTTAATCCATTTTCCTGGTCACCCAGTCAAAGAAATCAATCAGAAGTGTTTGGCATAGCCCCCCACCTCCCATGAATCAATGCTACCTGTGGACTTGTAGTCCACTGGATTCAAGGTACTCTACCAGTCTTTCCTTTAGCAATATTTTCATTAATTGGCACACCACTGGAGTAAGATTAACTGGCCTATAGTTACTAGCCTCCTACCTGCTGCTACTCTTATGTAGAGGGATCACATGAGCCCTTCTCCAGTCCACCAGAACCATGCCTGTTTCCAGTTAGCTGTTGAACAACCAGCAGGGAAGCTAGCACCTCCCTAGTTCTTTTAGAACCCTTGAGTGTATCCCATCTGGTCCCATAGCTTTCTCCACCTTCAGAGCTGCAAGTCCCTTCCAGACTCTTTCTTCTGAACATGGACTTGTGTCCACCTTCCATCTCCCCCTGTTCCTGCTATTCCCTGGTGGTTTGTTCCCTCCACTATGTAGATTGAGCAGAAATACCTTTTCAGGATGTCTGCTTTTTCATGGTCCTCTTCTACGCAGTCTCCTCCCTCTATGTTTAATCCTTCCTATAACTCACCTTGTCTTCCTTTTCTCACCTATGTATCTGAAGAACATCTTATACCCTTATTGACCTCTTTGATGATCCTTACCTCTGTCTGAACCTTTGCTCCCCTCACCACCTTGCCTGTCTCCATTTGCTTTACTAGGTATACCACTGTCCTCCTCCCTCAGTGTTTTCTTATACCTCCCGAGTGACACTCTTTTTTCTATCACCACCTTTGCCACTTCCACAGAGAACCATAACAGTGTCTTTTTCCTTCTGCTTGTACTGATTTCCTTCATGCTGAGGTTACCTGCTTTAGTTATACCCTCCCTTATTTTTGCCCATTGTGCCTGCACCCGTCCCTGGCAGTCGTCCCCCAGGCAGTTTCTGAGGGGGTCCTTCATTTCTCTAAAAAACACCCTCCTAAAGTCCAGGGTCTTTATTCTTGAAACTCCCGGTGTAGGGCAAGGGCCTTGTGCCACAATGAATGGTGCACAGTGCCCCTTGCACCAAAGGATGTGCTGGAAGTGATTCTCAATGGCAGCCTGTGTCACCTGCAGGTTGTCTGCCCCAAACAGGGATTGTGCCACCCCTGCACCCAAAAATGGGCTGTGACCTGGTTCTAGGGGGCACGTGGCAGATGCAAGCTGCCACATCCCCTAATGTTGGATTCTCAGACCTTTCCCAGAGGGAGAAATTCTAAGTACCCTTAGACCAGCCAGCCGGATGTGTTCCCATCTAAACCAGAAGAAAGCAGTTGGAGTATAAACAAGAGCTGTCTGCCACTGAAGTGATAACTGAGAACTGAAACCAGTCTGGTTTCACAGTTTCACCAAACTTCATTTCTCATGGACTGCTCCTCTTTTTTTAACAAGTAAATTTTTACAATATTTCAGAGAAACCTGAAACCCTGGCTTTGCTTCTGCTGATATGGAGGAGGTGTACAGTAAAAGGTCCTACATTCAAAGGGCTGCGTTAGTATTGCTCAAAGTCCTAAACATGAGTGCAAATTAACACAATGCCCTAATATGCTATAGTCAAACAAGATCAGAACACAGTGAGAGTGCACTAAACATGTTTGAGCATTGCCCCATTGTGCGCAGTCCTAACAAAGACATTAAATAGTGTCCTTGGCACAATTTACACCCCTCCACCCTGCCTACAGAGAGGTGTGAGGCAATAGAAACATATAGGCTGTGAAGGAGCAAACTCAGGGTATCCCAAACCTGTTCGTCTTTTGCACAAAGTTGCTGTATTCAAAAATCCCCATGAAAAAAGACATGTGCACATAACCAAGACACTGTTAGGTCATTTACATTCCATTAAGTCCTCATTATGTTCTGAGGAGCAATCCTTTTCTTCTTAGATTGTGTGATGGCTGTGAGCTCCCCAGTGTAGCATGTGGTCATCTATGGTATCATGTGTGTTTAGAAAGAAAATCACTCAGCTCCCCATTCTGCCTTGATCCTAGTTCAGATATGATTTAGTTTCATATCTCTGGTGCCAGTGGTATTCTCTTTCACCCAATCCCGGTCCCAATGTGTTATTTAATGCAATCCCATAGATCCCTGATATTTTATTGGACCCCTCTCCCGGCCCTGGTATCCATTGTCCACCCTCTTCCCTCCTGGCCTGGTCTCCGTAATACCAGTTGGCACAGACCCCCCACTTACCTCCATGGCCAGACATTGTCTGCAACATGTAAGGACTTGTATTACTATACTTCACTATATAGTGATGCAGTACTTGCAGGCTGACTGTTGAAAATCACGGATCTTACTCATTGTTCTTTGCCCTACCTCCTTTTTTCCTACCCCTGGACTTTTTATCATTGTATACACTGAAAAAAAAGCATCAAACCATCCAAAAAGCCAAACACCAGTAAATATTAACTATGCAAACAGCGATATACTGCTCCCTGATGATGCCTTAGCAAAACCAATCAGAGTTTTTCTTTTCCATCTAGTGTTCTCTGTGAGGAGCTGACCACTTTACATCACTGACTTAATGAATGTATCTATTTTTTGAAGTGTAGTGTTGTTTGTGGTAGTGCTGTTTTTTCAGTGTGTACGGTTTTGTCTTCCAAACTAGCATGCCAAACAGTGGGGCAGACATGATTCTTTTAACTTTTTGTCATTCTCATGTTTGTGTTTTCCCAAGTTTCTGCCTCTGTAGTATATATAGCATATTTGTGTGTATACCTTTGCCTTAAACCTTTGTTTATACCCATGGCTTATAATTCATTGTATCTATGTGCCATTGTATTTTAGCTCCATTTCAATCAATCAATCAATCAACCAATCAATCATCAATCAAATGTTTATTTATCCAGGCGATCACCATTGAGCAAGCTCATTTACAAGGTGGACCTGCTGTTGGCAGGGAAAATTGTACAGTTACATATAAATATACATAATACAAAAGAAACAACATGTTTACAATACTGATAGGAGCAGAGTATTTACATTCCAAGTCACATGTACAAGAAAGATATACATAACACAACCTGAACGTAATATATATATATATATACAGTTCCCACAGGAGCAGGATGTGTATGGATGTCATATACAAACCATAGAAGAAACAAAGAAAGATTATTTATATTCCTGTCCAGCAGAAACACGTTACAGGCCTGGATGGAAATTCCTAAGGTATGGAGGTGCACATAACAGTGTGTAAGCCTTAGGTAAATGCGGCAGAAGGGGGGTGGTGAATAAGAGGGATGCAGAGGATGCTAAGGGCAAGTGGGGCAGAGGAGGGGGGAGTAGCATTGGCAAGGGCTGATTTGGATAAGCAGCTGGGACTAGTGTTGAAGAAGAGAGGAACAATAGTCAAGCTGCTAGGAGTGATAGAAGCAATTACAGATTTCAGCAAATGTTTTGTCATAGAGGGTCTTAAAGAAGGCAGGACTGACAGGTGAGCTAAGTCTCAATGATTTTTGTATCCTATTCCAGAGAGTAGGCAGGGCATAGCTTATGGTGGCCCTTCCAAAATGAGTGTTGGCCCTTGGGACATTCAAAGAAATCAGCGATTGACTTCTTAAGGCATAGTTCCTAATAGGACTAATGGGGAGACAGTCAACAACGTATTGTGGGAGTTTGTTGGTAAGGGCTCGGAGCGTCCATAGGGCTGCATTTCTATATTGCCTGTATTGAAGGGAGGGCCACCCTATGGCTGAGTACAAAGAGCAGTGATGTATGGAGTATGGGAGGCCAGTTATAAATCTCAGTGCTCTGTGATATAATACATCCAGTTTTGCAAGATATGAGGCCACTGTTTGTGTTTTGCTGCTTCTGTTTCTATTTTGTAACCCTAGCCTTGTCTCAACCCACCTGCAGTTTGCACCTGGAAAAGAGCTTCAATACAATACGCCTTTCCTGGGCAAAATGTTAAATAAATAAATTATGGTGTGGAAAGTTTAGTAGTCAGCCTGGACTGAATTAAGGAAGCTGTTAATCTCAGTTTACTCTTTAACAGGGCTCGCTAAACTCAACCATTCCTGTAACCTTACTGGATGACAAGGTTCCTGAGGACAAGGAGAATTACAGAGTCACCCTGTCGAATATCAGCACTCGAGGTAAAATGGAACCAAGGAATCAGCTGTTAATATTTTATCTGCCAAAGGATTGTTTGGTTGTATGCATTTTTTGCACTCTGTTCACTCAGGGTAGAGTAGCACAGTTAAGATGCAACATCTCATTTTCAGTGCGGTTTTGTTTCTTCTGCTCAGGTTTGCAACTGGGTGGTTAGGTGACATACTCAAGGTCTCAAACTGAGTCAGTGGGATATCATGGTTTGCAGGTCTATGCATACCCATTTGACCACATTGCCTCTGTTGCCTCTTTCTGTTTATTTTAATTCACAATTATGATCTTTTATTGAGGAGTCTTAACTGATATGCATTGATGCATGAAATACACATGAACACCAAACCCTAGTTGGACATGTTTACTTTATCATCTCATACATTCATAAATTTACATAAGCTGCACCATTTTGATCACTTGATGGTTGTACTGATATGTTCACTTTTCAATATTAAGCCTTCAGTCCCACCTGAATGATACAACAAAGACAGCCCATGCTGTCATCTACTGCAGAAACATGGACAGAATCATTCTGAAGTGGGGGTGCAATTGGGTGTTGGTGGTGTAATTCACTTGGTGAAGTTGTTGACCAATGGTCTACTATATGTAGTTATTGCCAAAAGACTTTCATGGCATCGTTTCTTCACTTCTGATAACAGTAAATACAATTAATCTAATTCCAAAATTGAAATTCATTGATATTGGGAGGAATTAGAACTAGGGAATGTTTAAGACCTAAGAGTAATGGCAGGGTCAGATTTTCCTTTTCCCAGTCTGACAAAAGGACTGGATCCTGAATTGTCCTATCTTGTGTAGTAGTGCCCAGTGTTAGGTTCCCAAATGTTATGAGATCTTGGGGCACTATTATAACAACATCCTCAGTGCTAACTAGCCAGACTCCTAATGTTTGGAAACACCAGGCAATTAAACAATTTGCAAGTGATTGCTCGGTCTGTTTTTGCCAGTTATTAAGTGAACATCCTGAATGACATGACTAGACAAGAAGGAATCTAACACTGGGTACCACTGTATTTGCAATGTCCCACGGCATTTTTATAGCCTGTTTTGGAATGGACTTACTGTTGTCCCGTTTTGTATCTGGTACATCCCGTGGTCTATTTATTATTTGTTTTATTAAGTCTAGGAATGGCCAGGCCTGGATCTGGCACATGCCATGGCCTATTTATTGCTAGTATTTGGGTTAGTTCCAGCATTAGCCAGTTGCTGATCTGGTGCATACCATTGCCTCTTTATCGCCTGCTTCTGTTTAGTGCACTAGCAATGTTCTCCTTCACTCATGGTCTTAATTCAACTGGTTTGATTTTTTTACCCTGTGTGTTTGGCCAGATTTTTTGCTTTCAGGATTTGTTGAGTTAGTCAGCCCAGCCTGTACGTACCTGTAGAAATCAAGCCGACCACATTCACAATGCTGCATAAGCAAACACATCACTGCACTAACCCAAATTATTTAATTTGACCTTATGCTTTAGTTCCAGTGCCTGGGACAAGAAAATACAATCCCCAACATGAATAAATATTTGCACAGTAAGTGTCTTTTTATCTGACATTACAGGACTGTCTTTCAACTCAAAATGTCTGCTGGTTGTTTTCTCAGGAGTTCCACCAGCGGGGCTTGCTGTGCTTGACAGTCAAGGATATGAAGCTGTGCTGACGGTGGAGGCCAGTGATGAACCATATGGTGTTCTGAGATTTGCTTCAACCTCCCAGATGGTTTACACACAGGAGGGGAACCAAACCATCCAGCTTTTTATCAACAGGGAATTCGGGTCCCTAGGTTAGTTATCTCTTTGTGGTGTCTTATGAATCATGGAGGCAAACTGAAAAATCCTAAAATGGAACTTACATGTTGTTTCACATTTCCCTATCTAATTGTGCCAGTAATAGGTAGTTGCTATAAAGAAATCATTTCAGAGTCTAGCTGTTCATGTTGCTTATTGACACCTGCGGTGGTCTTGGAAATGAAGGACACCTCAGGCCCAATACTAATAGTTAAATCAGCTACCATTTGAACTCATGTCCCAATGCAGGTGCCAATATAAGATAGAAGTCCATAGATGTGATTCAGACTCTGCCTCCAGAGATCTAAGTGTGTGCCTAGCAGCATAAAAAAAAATCCTAGCCAAGTGCTAACAGTCATTAAAAAAAGTACTAGTGGCTGCTAAAAATGTTTTTCCCTCGTGACCACTAAGTTTTCGTTGATGATCCTTTACAGTTCGATTAAATCATCAGAATCACAATAGCTGTGGCCATTAAAAAAGCTTGGTCTAGTGGCTACCTGGTCACCAAAATTTAAACAGGTTTGTCATACTGTGACCCTTATGCTTCTTTGACGTGGACCACTGGAACTCCAAGAAAGAGGATCAGGAATATTATTGGCTGACATGTGCAGATAAGAGTAGAGGTGGATATAAGCCACTTGTAAACTAACAGTGTTAGGGCTGCTTCAACTCCCATGTGTGGGTGCACTGCTGTAGTGGTTGTGGATGTAGACACATATGAGCTTTGCACTGATGAAAGTGGAAAGGAGGAGCTACAAACAGAGATTGCATATACAGATAAAGCTTATACCGGCACAGCTGCTAGCAGTTCTGTCCCTCTCCCTGTCATGCATATGATTTATAGTAGAAAATCAGATGACATCTTTGTCATTTGATGCAGCTGCTGTGCGTTTTCACTGATTTTGTCTGAGTGAAAGTCACCTCAGATTCTAGCTTGAATCCAGAGCCACGGGTAATACAGTATATCTCTGACAGTACTGGAGGCAGTGGTAAGTGTCCACATTGGACCAGAAAAATCCAGGAGTAGATCTTGGCTCCCCACCTACGAGCAATTCAACACAGCTGAAATGGATTGGCTCCAATGATTACTCCTTCTGCAATGGAGCATCTCTTGTGAATCACTTACAATGGTGCAAACACTGTAGTTGCATGTATAACACAGCAATCAACTAATGATGTTGTGGGGTTCTACTTCACCTGCGAAGTTCTGACAAAGTGGTGAAATTTTCTTTCTGAATCACTTCACAAAGTTCTGCTTTGCACTGAGTTTTCCTGGCAAAGTGGCATTTTTTCAGATGGCGTCATTGTGAAGTCAACCTTGTCCGTAAATATGCATGACTTTGCTTGAAAAAGTGGCACTTCATCTGCCAAAAACATAATGTTGGCACTTCACGAGGTTGGCAAACTTCATGAAGTACTTTGCAAAGTGAAGTTTGCCAACTTGGCACATCTGTAGTGTCAGCAGAGAAAGAATTCTGGTCTGATAAATGAACCAACATATGTTTATCAGTTTGTGTGCTTACTGGCTAGACCACCAAGTGAAAAACAAGCATTTGTCAATGTTGAATGTTGTCACACTGGCATTGGCAGTGGGAGTGGTGTAGCTAGAGATGCATAGTGCTGTGATTTTGTGAATGTGTCTCAAAAGGTGATTTTGCACAGCGAGCACGCCATTGTGCGCCACAGCTGCAGAAACACGTTTTAAAGGTACCACAATCAGAATTTCCCTGAGGATTCACTCACAGTTGTGCAGATTCCTAAAATATAAAAATTGGTTGGATGTGGAGCAGTCAATTTGGAACTCTCCTGCTTTTAAAATAGATAACAGAATGTTATCCCTTGGATGGTTACCTAGCTTAGGTGAAGGGAAGGTTCATTTATTTCTCAAGGAGGATGGTACTTGGTTATCAGCTGAGGATATTGTGGCAAAATTCTGGCTCAAGGGAAGTGACTATTTCAAGGTACATCAGCTTAGACACCTTCTCACTAAAAAATTTGGGGAGGGCATCCCTATATCTTACAAATTTGCCTTCCTTACAGAATTAGCCCCTTTGGTTAACTCTCCCTGAAGCATTTCCAAATTGTACAATATTTTGTATGGTTGGCGTTTCCCTACACCGTTTGGCCCTACAGAGTTCTGGTCGGCCTTTTTCCCAAACTGGGATAAGGACTGGACAACTATATGGAATAACTGCCATCGTTTTGTAACACAAGATAGGCTACAATTGATGCAATTTCATATTCTCAATAATCTCCACCACTATCCCCAGAAGCTGGCTAAATGGGGTATAATCTCCTCTAGCCTATGTACTAGGTGTGCTCAGGCAGAGGGTTCTCTGCTCCACATTTTCTGGGAATGTCCTCACATTTTCTGGGAATGTCCTAAGATGTTACCCCTTTGGGAGGCTATAAGGGACAAGGCCAACCCACTCCTTGGGCTGAGAGACCTGTTCATCCCAGAGGTTTGTATTTTCAGGGATTACTTGCAGATTTCAGTTAATAAGTGTAAGTTCCATATTGCCTTAATTTCCATGTCTGCTAAAAAATTGGTACTTAAGTATTGGAGGAGTTCTGAGGTTATCTCTTATTCTGAATGGCTAAACGAGTTATTATTTAATCTCTGAGTGGAGAAGACTATCTTGAGTATCAATAATAATAATTCCAAATATGAACGGATCTGGGCCTCGCTTCATACATTATGAGCTAAGCTCAGGGTGGATAAGGCAATGGGACCTGATGGCATACATCCCAGGGTACTTAAGGAGCTAAAGGAGGAACTAGCAGAGCCATTAGCAGAATTGTTTAGTGAGTCTCTGAGCACAGGAGAGGTCCCAGAAGACTGAAGAAGGGCTCATGTGATCCCGCTCCACAAGAGTGGTAGCAGGAAGATGCGGGAACTACAGACCGGTCAGTCTTACCTCAGTAGTGGGCAAGATTATGGAGGCACTCCTTAAGGAAAGGATAGTGCAACACCTGGAATCCATAGGGGCACAGGATCCAAGACAGCATGGTTTACAAAGGAAGGTCCTGTCAAACTAATCTCATAGATTTCTTTGACTGGGTAACCAGAGTGGTGGACCAAGGGGAGCAGTTGATGTGCCTACCTTGACTTCAGCAAAGCTTTTGACACTGTTCCACATAGAAGATTGATAAATAAGCTGGGTAGGCTCAGGGTGGGTCAGAAGTTGGTCAACTGGGTGGCAAACTGGTTGACAGGCAGAAAACAGAGAGTGGTGGTAAATGGTAAACAGTCAGAAGAGATTCAAGTCACAAGTGGGGTACCTCAGGGATCAGTCCTGAGGCCAGTCCTCTTCAACATCTTCATTAGTGACCTTGCAGATGGACTAGAGGGTAAGGCTTGTCTGTTTGCAGATGACACCAAGATCTGCAACAGAGTAGATGATCCAGATGGGGTGGGCAGAATGAGAAGAGATCTGGATAAACTAGCAGAATGGTCAGAAGAGTGGCAACTGGGATTTAATGCAAAGAAGTGCAAAATCATGCACATAGGGAAGAGAAACCCGAAGCCACCTATAGGCTGGAGGAGTTGCTAGCAGTCACAAAGGAAGAAAGAGACTTGGGCATCATCATCACTGATGACCTAAAATCATCCAAGCAGACCTCTAAAGCAGTAGGTAAGGCTAGGGGTGTTAGGGTGTATTAGTAGGGTATCACAAGTCGTAAGAGGGAGGTAATAATCCCTCTGTACAAGACACTGGTTAGGCCCTATCTGAGTACTGCATGCAGTATTGGAGGCCACACCTTCACAAGGACATTAACTAAATTGAGGCAGTCCAGAGAAGGACAACTAAAATGGTGCAGGGACTGCATCAGAAGACATATGAGGACAGATTAACTGGAGCTCAATATGTATACCTTGAGCAAAGGAGGGAGAGAGGTGATATGATCGAGGCATTCAAACACCTTAAGGGCATAAACAAGGTGAAAGAGTCTAACATGTTTAAATATAAGAAAAATAGCAGGACAAGAGGACACAGCATGAGATTAGAGGGAGGCCGATTAAGGGGAATGTGAGGAAATTCTTTTCACAGAAAGGGTGGTGGATGGCATGGAATGGCTTACCACAAGAAGTGGTGGCTATGAATACAGTGCAGGGCTTCAAACAGGCATGGATAGGCATAAGGGAGCAATACAATGACTATGAATAGATAGGCCACTGACAGAGCAAAGACTGATGGCACATTTATAAGGTAGAAAAGAAATGGGCAGACTGGATGGGCTTATGGTCCTTATCTGCCGTCAACTTCTATGTTTCTATGTTTCTATATACTATCTAATTTTAATATTCTTTCTCTAATTTCTCTGTTGTCATGGACTGTCAAACCTTGGGGACTGTGTCAGGGGTGGTTTCGGAGGGGTGTTTAGGGGGAGGGGGACGAGGTCAGTCAATCTGTTTTGTTTCAAGGATTATTCTATGGATGTTTTGACCCTGTCCATTGTGTATAGTGAAAGTTTCAATAAATTTTAAATTATAAAAAAAAAAAAAGAAACACGTTTTGGGCAGGCTGTGAAAAATGGCAGCTGGACTGTTGATAAGGAGATGTGCACAAATGCCAGTGGTGAAAATGTGGCATGAAAATATTGCAGATTGACAAAGTTACAAGGGTGTGTGGAAACTGTGCAATGCACACTTGCAACACAGTCATTGTATGGAGTTTCAACACAGGCATTTTTTTATTTTGTTGTTTAACCAGGTATAGCACACTAAGCTGGAAGCTTTTTTACAGGAGAGACCTGGGAGCACAAGTGACTTGTTCAGGGCTACACAGTATGCAAGTGGAAGCTGTGGGATTCAAACCCAGGTCTGGTCTGCTGGATGTCACCAGATTTGCAACTCAGAGCCTTAGACCACTGCGCTATACTGCCTCCATTTTAGGACCTCTGCTCATGAATAGTGTCACCGTCATTTCTTTAAACTGTCCCCAAAACTGATTTCGCATAGCGGCCGTGCAATTCTGTGCCAGATGTGCGAAAACACATTTCAGGCAGCTGCAGTGTTCATAAGAGAGGTATGGAAAATGCCACTATGAACAGCTGGCGAAGGTATTACAATTATTAAAGTCATGAGCGCGGCGCAACTGTGCAACGCACACTCATAAAACACTCATTTTATTGACTTTCATTCCCAAATTTTCAACATAGGCATTTTAGGGCATCTGCTAATGAACAGTATCACTGTCATTTTCATCATGTGTCTCGAACACAGGCTTTCCACAGTGACCACGCTATTCTGCACCGGAACTGCGAAAACAGATTTTGGTCAGGATATGAAAAATGACAGCTGTACTGTTCATTAGGAGGTGCAGAACAATGGCACTGTAGAAAATCTGGAGTGAGAATATTAGAAGTTTGCGAGACCATTTGTGCGTATGTGCAACCGCGCAATGCACACTCGTAACACAGTCATTTTATGGAGTATTGTCACCAAATTTTTAACACAGGCATTTTAGGAACTTTGCTCATGAACAGTGTCACTGTCATTTTCGTAATGTGTCCCGAACACTGATTTCGCAAAGCGAACGCACTATTCTGCACCGAAAGTGCAAAAACACATTTCGGCAAGGATGTGAAAAATGACAGCTGTACAGTTCACAAGAAGGTGTAGTAATGCCAAACTTGAGAATCTGGCATGAAAATATTGAGAATGCACTAACTTACGAGCATGCATTGTGCAGTTGCTACGCACAAGCGTAAAACAGTCACTTTATGGAGTATTGTCACCAAATTTTCAACACAGGTATTTTAGGACCTCTGCTCATGAACAGTGTCACAGTCATTTTTGTAATGTGTCCCAAACACTGATTTTGCACTACGACTGCACTATTCTGCACCAGAAGTTTGAAAACACATTTCGGCCAGGATGTGAAAAATGACAGCTGTATGGTTCACAAGAAGGTGTGGTAAAATGCCAATATTGAGAATCTGGCTTGAAAATATTGTGAATTTGCTAACTTACGAGCATGCATTGTGCAGTTGCTACGCACAAGCGTAAAACAGTCACTTTATGGAGTATTGTCACCAAATTTTCAACACAGGCATTTTAGGATCTCAGCTCATGAACAGTGTCACAGTCATTTTTGTAATGTGTCCCAAACACTGATTTTGCACTACGACTGCACTATTCTGCACCAGAAGTTTGAAAACACATTTCGGCCAGGATGTGAAAAATGACAGCTGTATGGTTCACAAGAAGGTGTGGTAAAATGCCAATATTGAGAATCTGGCTTGAAAATATTGTGAATTTGCTAACTTACGAGTGTGCATTGTGCAGTTGCTACGCACGCTCGAAAAACAGTCATGTTTTGGATTTTTTCCACCAAATTTGCAACATAGGGTTTTTGAGACCCCCCCTCTTGAACAGTGGCACTGTCATTTCGTTACATGGTCCTGAAAGGTGATTCCACGCAGTGACTGCAAAATCACCTTTCCGGATGGAATAACGCCAAGACAGTACAAGAATTCATGAGAAGGGGTCCCAAAAACCCCATGTTGAAAATTTTGGGCCAAAATTCGCTAAAATGCCTGAGATATGCAGCAAAGTTGCAAAAACCCTATTACATTATACAGCTTACCTGCATTAACTCAGTTCGCGGTCAGCTTTGAAGAGTGCAGACGTGTTCCTGGTCCACTGAAGATCGTTGAGCCGGACTCTGGAGGTAAGTATGCGTGAGGGTGGGGAGCCAGGTGCACAGAGGTGGGTGCGGTGGGGAGGGGGCATGGAGACTACGAGGACCGTTTCCATTTTACAGGTTAAAAACAGAAAAAATATCACGGGACAGTTTTTGTTTTGCAGGGCATTTGCACCTAACTGTTGGGGGGTCCACCATAGCTAGCGGGGGATGAGCACCTCATCAGCAAACAACACGGGAGATTTATGCAAGGGGATTGGGCACCCCAGGTCACAGAGAAGGGTGGTGCAGACGAGGGGATTGGGCATCCTCGGCATTAAAAATTGGGGAGGTGCTTTATGCCGACGGGGAGTGGTCTCCCCCGTCGGCACATTCACAGGGGGCAGGGGCAGCTGACAGGGGGATTGGGCACCCCCAAAGTCGTTAGTTCTACGGCCAATGTCCCGCCATGTCCATAATGGAGGTGAGCACGGCAAGATAAGGAACGCTGCATCTGACGAGCTTTGCTTGGATTGAAGCTGACCTTTTCTTAGATGTGCTAGCCACATTATGTATGCATGGTGTGGCGCCGGCATGCAGGCTGATTGGGGAATGCGGGATGCACCTACTGGTGCATGCCCTGCATTCGTCCAACAGCGACTGCACCTCTAATGCTGCACTGTCCCATGATGTTGGCTGCACAAGCACGCCAAAATAAAAATGACTTTGAGGGGCAGTTAAAATCAGGACTGTAGTATAGAGAAAAAAATAAAACAATTGAGGAAAAACCAAAACAAATTTTAAATTAGGTCAGTTCTAAACTTATTTTTTCATTCTTTGTTCTAAAAAAAACTATTTATCAAGCCCACTCTGTTAAATACACACAAGCAGAGTTTCAGAGTCAAAACTGTTCTATTTAATAAAACTAATGTACCAGATTGTTGTTGATTTGGCAAATCCTCAGATGAGTTTCCAAATGTGCATCAGCATACATTAAATACAATTAGAACCCCTGTGTGATGCTGCTATGCACATTCTGCAAATGGAGAGTAAGGGAACTGGTGCATCTCAGGCATAACTAGATCACACACAAACATGTATTTTGGCCTGAGTAGAATATAAAGCCTTTATCTGATGTAGGACGCTATGGAATGCATTACTCCTGCGTGAGACTTTTGACTACATTATCACAAGTCAGAAGCTCTGTGGCCAGTATCTTCAGATGACTGTTTTTCACTGATGCAATATTTGGCACAGTTTCGAAAGGAGAGGATTTGTAATCATAAGACTAATCATTTGCTTGGTGTATGTTAATTGGAAGTTTGAGTAAAGTTCTTCAACCCTTCAGAATCCAGAAGTAACTGGAATGATGGATGTGCATTTTCCAAAATCAGATATATTTTGAAAATTAATATTTAGTCAGTAATTAAAATTGTCACCTTGGCAGCCTGCCCGGTGGTGTAGAGGGTGGAGGCACTGAACGCCTTATCTCTCACCACGCTGGTCACCCATGTTTAGGAATGAGCATAGGCCATACAGGGTCAGCCAGGGGGGAGGGCCAGATGAGGGCTGAGCAGCCTCTGGCAGCTCTCCTCACCCGGATAGGGGAGGTCAACTCTTCTGGCCTTTGACCGCGACCACGTGGAGGAGTGATGGTGATGCAGGCAGGGACAGAGATGGGCACTAGGCCAGGGGTTGGTGAAGCAGTTTGCTCAGGCCAAGGCTCACGTGCATGCTTCCACGTACATGCATCCTCCTTGTCTGGCAACTCTGGGGAATAAGGGGAGAAAATGAAAAAACAGGAGGCTATGGCTGGATGAAGCTTCCCACACTGGCTCTGGTGGTTCTGCTGGGTAAGTGGGGGGTCCCCAAATAACCGCGGATTCCCGGTGTTGAATGGCAAACACAAGCTGCTGCCCAGAAGGCTAAATAAAGGACGGGGAAAAAAAAGTGTCACCTTGGCTTAGTTTGTAGAGTTAATAAATTATTCATGACTGAAACTTGGAAAATGTTGTCACAAAACTTTCTACTGTCACTTCTGGATTATGATCTTTTATGTTATGGGTCTGCCTTTAGTTCCACGTTTGCTCAGGTGAGAATGCTTTATAATAAAATACTGCATTTTGTAATGCAGTCACGAAGATTTACTCACCAGTGTGTGATGCACAGCAAGGTTCATTCTCCTCTGGCACTTTTGAGTCCTATGCCATTGATTGGTGGTGGTGGGGGGGGGGGTTAGCATCACAGCATGTGTGTAGGGATGGGATCCACACCACCTCTGAAGTAAGGCAGATAATCAGTCCTGAGGAGAGGGAAAAATGTAAATTAAAAAATGCAGTGGTAATGCTTGCTACATTTTGTTTTTAATCATATTTTTAAGACAGCATATTTTGCACTGTTGAAACTTGTCGGTAATTGTTGACACAACGGCACAGTATAGTAAGTACTTTTTCTGACAGTCTGGTAGACCCAGGCTCATGTCCCAGTTCAGGACTTTCACCTCTGGCTGACTGATGCAGGAGAGGGGTTCCAATAGATGAGGCCCGTCTTTGGGGGGGGGATTGTTTCTGCTGGTGTACAGCTGTTCCCTAGTGGTTTATGGGGAGGGAGCCTTGCAGCTAGAAATATGAGTTCCCTAACTTCTCTTGTTATCATTGCAGACTCAGGAGTTGATGCAGGGGACTGGGGATAGGGTGGGTGGTGGGTGGAGATGCACCCACATCAAGTCAGACATTGTTGCCTTGTCTCAGGGGACAGGAATCAAAGGTCATGTGATGGGGTCCACCCAATGGCCTAGAAGCAGTACAATGTACTGTTGTGCTAGTGAACTAGATTTGGGAGTGGCCTCAGGAGGCAGGTTCTTGGGCAGCCAGCTGAGAGAGATGCTTCTGATGCTGGCATGTTTCAGCAGGGGAGGGCCTGGTTGCATTTTCTTCCACTTCAGTTAGCCAGACAGTGGGCCTAGGGAGCTTGCTTCACCATTGGAGGGAAAGTTCTGTGCATGCAAGCTGATCCCTTGGCACCTAATACATAAAGGTGGATGGCACGCTTTAGCCAAAGTGTTGAGGAAGCCCTCATTCACACCAGTGCTGGGAATTGCAGGTGATGGTGCTGAGTGGTGGCCAGAAGGAAGCTGACCTGAAGGACCCTGGTCAGGTGGCACCAGAGAACAAACTAAGGATTGAAAGAAGGGTGATAGGCAATGCCAGATGGGAAGAGGCTAGGTCAGGAAATGGAAAATGAAATAAGTGGTGAAGCTCGAGTGAATGATACCACCACACTGTCACTCAGCTGTAAATTAGAAATCTTTGGATCCCCTGCCCCCACCCCATTCACCAAGCTGGATGGTTCCAGTTGGTTACTTCTCTGCCACCTGGCCATGCCTGAAGAGGTATGTTTGGGAGGCACAGTAGGGGATGGACCATGAACAGGGTAATGTGGAGGTAAGAAAATGTTCCCATAGTCTTCAATTAAGTATACAGGAAAAGTGAGCAATTCAACTTCCATAGGAAATAATGTAATTTACAGAAAAGCACAGGAAATTGCACTGGAGTTAAGGGGTAAATATCAGATTGATCTGGGAGTCCTGCCACCACAGAAAAGAATATGTATATATATATATATATTATATATATATATATATATAAAACCTCAGCTGCAATTATCAGGATTGCAGATTACATGGAGTAGCAGATGGCAGCAGAGCGGCATGTATCCCTAAGGGACATAGGACTCCACACTGGGCAGACTTGATAGCCGCAGGACTTTCTTCTGCTGACAGATTTCTATGTGTCTGTTTTTTGAGCTGTGTGTTTACAATGACCCTATTATAGTGTACAAGACCGGAGCTACAGGCTTTAAGGAGACAGGAAGGAGGAACACTATTCAACCGTGTTGGGCACAGACATTTGAGAATATGGTTATGGGGAAATTCCCAAGAACTGCTCCAGCAGTGCTTCATGGGCATGACATAATGTATTTTTACGACCCTACAAAACTGCATCTTCGTTCATTTTGGTTTTTATTTTACTTCACTAGGAGCAATCAGTCTCACTTATGAGACAGTCAAGGGGTCAATTTACCCCCTAATCCTGTCAGAGGGTGCATTGGCTGAGCCTGGCCTTGACTTCATCCCTGTGTCTGGAGCTCTGCTTCTACAAGCAGGAGAAACATCTGCTGCCATTAGCATCACTATTTTAGAGGTGAGTCTTGAAGTCGGAAGCAAAACAAAGCTATTTAAATGTACTCCTTGTGCAGATTGACTTGTAATACATAGTCAAAACAGTTAAAGTATTTAGTGTTAACAATCCTTATCTCTGTTTTAGACAGTCTTACTCAGGGTTTAATTTTTCATGAGGTCTGATTATGTCAAAAACTCAACTTGGTGGTGGGAAGAATAAATACAGTTGTGTGCATGGGTCTCCACAGATGTTCAGTGTGCTGCTTCTGCTTTACAGGCTCGGAGAAGGTTGAGGGGCATGGGTCATTAAAGCCAGAGGGGATTCACATGAAGATGTTAAGTTGAAATAAGTTATGTGATGCCTACACCCAGGGAACGATTGAGTGGGCTTGGTCATTTGTTGGTATGACCCCCTGGGAAAGAGTACCAACCCGCTATGATCCCCACTGGCACACCTCACTCAACTCCTATACAGTGCAGTAAGAATTTATCCAACATTCAGTGCTTTGTCACATTACAAATAACATGCCCTCATCTATGCAAACAAATAACAAAGGGGTTTATTAGAGTCAAGCAGGACCAGGGTTCTGGGAAGAAAAGATTACAGCAAATAAATATATTTAGCAGTTATAAAATGGCTGGTTGGCTGTCTTCTGATTCACTCCTTAGCACTGCCTGAAGTGTGGTGCAGCCTGCCCCTACCACCAACACAGTACCTCTGCCCAGCTGTACAGTGGGGTATTACCCATGCCCCACTGGTACAAGCATTAATTGCCCCTTGTCCTATAGAGCTGCCTGGAGAGCCTGGGTACCCAGGTATAGGAAGTTGTAGGCCTGAGTATGTTGCATGTGGTTGGCTAGTGTTGATGCACTTAAACAAGCATTTATTGGCAGGAAACCCAAAATGGTAATCCTGGCCAGATGACCTGGTCCAGAAACTTTTGTCCACCTCTACTGCCTTATATAAACAATTCTACAAGGTGTGGTATAGGACCTCAAAACCCTGAAGGGTTACTCATGGTTCATCCTCGGTGGCAACAGCTTCCATCTGGTCTCTGCAGTCCTGACTGAATTCACCAGGCTCCCCTCCACATATGCTGTGACACCTCCTTGGTCATTTCTCTTAGCTTTCCTCTGCTGGTCTCCCTCTGACACCTCTCAGGTCACCTGGGCTGTGTCTGCCATGCTTGATTTCATCTCTCTCTCTCTACCTCTGTCTCTCTCAGGGTGGTAGAATAAATGCTGGTCTGGCCAACTTGCATTCTGCACTACCAAAGGCAACTCCACTGCAGATAGTCCCTTTCAGCTACTGGTGCAGGGTCTCTCTCCTTTTTTCTTTCAGCATTCATCAGTCTCCTCTTACAGGGTTCTTTAACCCCAGAAAACAACTTTTGGTTTTGGACTATGAAAGTCCCATGCAGCCCTCCCAGTTCTGACATACTCTGGCAGTAACTCTGCCTCCAAGCTGTTTTTGATGCAGACTGAAAGTTTTTCTGTAACAGCCTGTGCTATTCAGTGGTAGATCTAGACCTCTCATTGGTTGAGACCCATTGTCTGTCACAGTGGAAGGTCTGTCTAACTGATCCTCAATGGATGATTGATTGCCTTACTCCCAGCTACACTCCTGTGTCACAAAGAGCATTCTGTGGTTCCCGGGCAGGCTTTGCAGTCTGACTGGCTGTACTACCACACTTTTATCATAACTCCCTGGGGTCTTAACATAGAAACATAGATTTTGACGGTAGATAAGGACCGCTTGGCCCACCCAGTCTTAGGTAGCTAAACTGGCTACCCTTCTTACAGTGCCAAGAACACTGATCCCAAACTCCTTATTTTACAGTGTTCTGCCCTTAAATATATATTCTGTGCCCCCAATAGATGTACAGATTGTCCCACTTTAATGTCCGGTCGAGGCAGCTGTTGAGGAATTCCTCCCATCATCAGGAGTTCTGATCACACTCCCCTACATTGGAGGCAGTGAAAGAGTTCAGATTGCAGTGCAGAGCTGGGGAGTTAAATGGTGCTAACTGTGCTGAAGAACACAGCACTTCTCTTCAATTTACTGGTTTCCAGCTGCAGTGCTTGGGACCAAAGAGCAACGGCAACAGCTGGCCAGCAACTGGTGGGCTGCACAGAGCCAGATAAGTCCCCACATGCTTTGGGGGGGGGAGCACAATTAAAATAGTAAGATAGATTTAAAAATACATATGAGTGGTTTTGTAGGTATAAAGTGCAACCTTTTGCTCCCTTAGGGTGCTACCTTCTCTTTCTGGTTTCCTCATGCTCGGAATGTGCATTGAGACACTCTTATTAATCATAAGATACTTCCTAAGCAAGCTTGCAAAATGTGCATACCAAAAAAAGAGCCAGGACTGTAATAGACCAAGGGCCTTTCCAGCCATTAGGGTACTGGCATTAGAGTGCCGGGTCATTACGGTGCCAAATGCCGGATTCGCCACCCACTCCCTGAGGTCTGCCCCCCACGGAGTTAGTATCCAAAAAGGGGTGTGGGGATGCTGGGGCACAGCTCTGCAAAAGAGAGGACAGTGACTTTCCCACTTGGTGCCGTAATGACCAGGTGCACTGCCTCTGGTGCTCTTTAGTGGTGGAACCGACTGAAAGAGACTGGGAAGGAGCATGTTTTAAGTGTTCTCTCAGACTGTTATACTCTGTCCCAGCTAACAGGGAAGGATATCCCATATTAACTGACAACCTATAGGAGTACCCCCCCATACACACACACAGAAGAACTCCATAGATGAAGTTTAGTAGTGGCTTTGGATGCGTGCGTGATGGGGGTTATGCCCCAGCAAGAAATATGCAGTGTCCATGATTTTGTGCCCCAGTACTGTACTTTTATTAGAGGGAGCTTTAAATATACCAGTGTGTGTTCAGTCTAAAAACATATATGCCCTGGCTGTGCCCCAGTTTCCCCATGGCCAGGAAGCCTGATTCTTCTCCCAGTTCATAACTCTGGGCCTATAGGAGGGAGAGGAGGGGAGGGAGGGAGGAGTCTTTTATCAGACAACCCAAGTGCATTGTTCACCACTGGTACCTGTAGTTCCACATTGCAAAAGTTACCTCTGAAACAAATGCCCTACAAAAAGAGAAGGGATTGCATGGTGTGATGCAACCTATAGTGTGACCAGAAAGGGATCAATGCTATGAACAGAAACAGCTTTGTAACACTAAAGATTTTAATAGGAGCTGCAACATGCCGGCTCTAAACATACTGTTGTAATAAAGTCTCACATGGCACAGTACTGTAGGTGGTATTGTGTGATACTGTACTGCCCAGATACATAAACTATAACTACTGCTTGGCCTATAGACTGAGCTAAAGACAGAGAGAGATGGCACTTGGTTTCACAAGGTAGGGCTTCCATGTATCGAATCCAGTTAATGTTTTCTTGTTTTCCAGGATGACATCCCAGAGCTACAGGAATTCTTCCTTGTCAATCTGACATCAGTGGAGCTTATCACGCACATTGTGACTGCGTACCCTCCTAGGCTTGGTATAAAATTACATAATATCCTAAAACTGTGTTTTATATCCACTGTTTCAAACATAGAACTCTTGGTTTTAAACTATCTCATGCACATAAGTTGCCCAGAAACCAGCATTACTGAATTTTGCTGGGAGTGTAGCATTGAGGAGACGGTTGATACAAGGGGAAATTATGGTAAAATATATTTATAATATCTTTAGCAATGTTTATTTTGTGTATATGGTCACATGTAAATGGCAGAAAAATGGTGACTCCAGCAGTGCTCTTCAATGTTCCATGGGAGATCAGGGTTTGGAAGTAGACTCAGACTGAGCATTGCATGGTGGTGACAATGGTAGTCAGAACCACGCTCCCTGATGAAGTGTCACATTTATGATGTGAAGTACTGGGACTCAGTGTCCATACTTTCTGAATGGAGATAGAATAAATGTTTGGTAGCTAACTACATTTTTGTAAGTACTTTTTCATTATATGCTAGGAGTTCTATCCTACTGTAGTCTGCCAGTCTGACCTTTGGTGGTGATAGATTCATAATCTGTTTCTATAAGGTTGCAACCTCATCTTCCATCTTGTGATGCATAGAAACATAGAAACATAGATTTTGACGGCAGGTAAGGACCGCTTGGCCCACCCAGTCTGCCCATTTCCCTACCTATTGGATAAACTGTAGATCCTAGTTAACCAGCAGCCTACTTCTTCCTACCCCCAACCCCTAGAATTGCCTTATGAGTGTCCCATGCATGCTTGAATTCCACTACTGTTTTTGACTCCACAACCTCCTCCGGAAGTCCATTCCATGCATCCACAACCCTCTCTGTGAAAAAATACTTCCTTAAATTACCTCTGAGCCGCCCTTCTATCTTCAAATTGTGCCCCTTGTTCTTGCACACCTCTTTTTTTGAAAGATGCTACCCTCTTGGACTTTGTTGATTCCCTTGAGATACTTGAAAGTTTCTATCATGTCCCCCCTCTCTCTCCTTTCCTCGAGGCTATACATATTCAGCTCCTTAAGTCTCTCTTCATATGTCTTCCAGTGCAGACCCTGCACCATTTTAGTTGCCCTCCTCTGGACAGCCTCCATCCTGTCTATGTCCTTGCGGAGATTGGGTCTCCAGAACTGCACGCAGTACTCCAAATGGGGTCTCACCAACTGTCTGTACAGAGGGATAATAACTTCCTGTTTTCTGCTGGTGATGCCTCTCCCTATGCATCCCAGTATCCCCCCAGCCCTCCTTGCTGCTTTCTCACATTGCTTGCCCACCTTTAGGTCATCTGATATGACTACCCCCAGGTCCCTTTCCATTTTTGTTGTTGTTAGTATCTCACCCCCCATTGTGTACTCTTCCCCTGGGTTTTTGTTTCCCAGGTGCATTACATAGACTTTGACAGCAGATAAGGACCACTAGGCCCATCTAGTCTGCCCATTTCCCTACCTACAGGATAGGCCGCAGATCCTAGTTAACCAACAGCCTATTTCTTCCTACCCCCCACAAGAATTGCCTTATGTCTGTCCCATGCATTCGTGAAATCTCCCACAGTTTTAGACCCCACAACCTCTCAGGAAGGCTGTTCCATGCATCCACTACCTCTCTGTAGAAATAATACCTCAAAATTCCCTGAACCGCCCTCCTTCTATCTTTAAATTGTGTCCCTTGTTCTTGTAAGTCTCTTTTCTGAAAATGCTACCCTCTTGGACTTTGTTGATTCCACTGAGTACTTAAAAGTTTCTATCATGTCCCCCCTCCCTTCTTTCCTCAAGGGTATACATATTAAGCTCCTTTAGTCTCTCCTCATACGGCTTCTCTTGCAGACCCTGCCATTTTTAGTTGCCCTCCTCTGGACTACCTCCTATCCTGTCTATGTCCTTGCGGAGATGAGGTCTCCAGAACTGGACACAGTACTCAGATGGGGTCTCACCAACTGTCTGTACAGAGGATAACAACTTCCTGTTTTCTGCTGCTGATGCCTCTCCTATACATCCCAGTATACCCCAGCCCTCCCTACTGCCTTCTCACATTGATTGCTAACCTTAAGGTCATCTGATATGATTACCCCAGGTCCCTTTCCTTTTGTTGTTGTTACTACCTCCCCACCCATTGTGTATTCTTCCCTGGGTTCTTGTTTCCCAGGTGCATTATTTTGCACTTCTTTGCATTGAATCCTAGCTGCCATACTTCTGACCATTCCTCCAACCTTGCCAAGTCCTTTCATCCTTTCCACACCTCCTTGTGTATCAACCCTGTTGCAGATCTTTGTGTCATCTGCAAAAAGGCATACTTTTCCTTCCAGTCCCTCTGCAATGTCACTGATGAAGACATTAAAAAGGACTGGACCCAATACTGAACCTTGCGGTACCCCACTAGTAACCCCTCTTTCTTCAGAGTGGACTCCATTTACAATTACCTTCTGTGTCCTGTTGTGCAGCCAATGTTTTACCCAGGCTACCACCCTGGGACCCACTCCCAGGCTGGTTAATTTGACTATTTATCTTTGAGGGACTGTGTCAAATGCCTTGCTAAAAGTCTAGGTAGGCCATGTCCACAGCCCCTCCTGGTCTACTACTTTGGTCACCCAGTCAAAGAAATCTATTAGATTCGTCTGACATGACCTTCCCCTGTGAACCCATGCTGCCTTGGGTCCTGTGCTCCACTGGCCTCTAGGTACTCAACTATTCTTTCCTTCAGAAGTGACTCCATCACTTTCCCTACCACAGAGGTCAGACTGACAGGTCTGTAGTTTTCTGCCTCTGTCTTGGTCCCACTTTTGTGAAGGGGAATCATCCGCCTTCCTCCAGTCCTTGGGTACACACCATCCTCCCATGATTTATTAAAAGAATAGCCAGTGGTTTCACTAGTTCCTCCCTTAATTCTTTTAGAATTCTGGGTGAATTCCATCAGGACCCATTGCTTTGTCCACCTTCAGTTTTAGGAGTTCTTGCAGAACCCTTTCTTCTGTGAAAGGACTGGGATCGACCCCCCATCAAGAGTGCTTCTGTTAACTGGATTAGGCACTTCCTCCTCTTTTTGTGAATACTGAACAGAAATATTCGTTCAGTATCCCTGCTTTTCACTGTCCCCTCTGCCCACCCACGTTCATTCTATTCAGTGTCACTATCCTCCCTTTGTCTTTCTACGCCGCTGATGTACCTATAAAAGGTTTTATCCCCTTCTTAACTGAGTTGGCTATCTTTTCCTCAGTTTGGGCCTTTGCTATTCTGACTTCCCTCCTGCTTCCTTCTGCCTTAACTGGTACAGCTCTCTGTCCTGCTCCTTCTGTGTTTCCTTGTACTTCCGAATGCCATCTTTTTCTTCCTGACTTTCACAGCCACCTCTTTTGAGAACCAGGCTTTTTCTTTCATTTTGATTTGCTTATTTGCTTCACACAAAGGCTTGTTGCCTCTGTGATGGCAGTTTTGATGATTCCCATTGTTGCTCCACACCTCCTTCTAGCCTGTTTGCTAGTGCTTTTCTGAGGCACCTCCCATCTTGCCAAAGTCAGCCCTCCTGAAGTACAGTACCCTCACTTTTGTATGGCTTGACTCTGTAGCTGAGTTTAATGTGAACCACACTGTTTGATGGTCACTTGTCCCCAGATGGCAACCCACTTCTAGATCAGAGATCCTCTCACTGCCCCTGTTTGAGAGCACGAGGTCTAAGGTTGCTCCCTCACGAGTGGGTTCTGAAACTAGCTGTCTAATGCCTGCCACCTGTAGGGCATCAAGAATGGCCCTGCTCTTGGATGTGGCTGCAGCAAATGTGCTCCAGTTAACATCTGGCATATTCAGGTCTCCCATCAACAGTATCTCCCCTTTCTCTGCCATTCTAAGAATGCCTTCTATCATATCCTTGTCCATTCCCTCCCCCTGACATGGGGGTCTGTACACAACCCCTGTGCGGATTGTGGTGCCCTTTCCAGTCTCCAAGGTGACCCACAGTGCCTCCTCTCCTCCCTGTTTACTCTTTTGTTCAGTTGCTTTTATCCCTTCCTTTACATAGAGAGCTACTCCTCCCTCTTCTCCCTGCCTGTCTCCTGTAGGTTATGTACCCTGGTATGTTAACATCCCAGTCATGGTTCTCTGTGTACCATGTTTCTGTGACTGCTACGATATCCAGGCATCCTCTTCCATCAAGGCCACCAGCTCAGGGAGCTTGTTGCCCAGACTACGGGCATTGGTACTCATTCCTCCACTTCCTGATGGCCTTACTCCTTTTGCCCCATCCCTGTCCTTCTTGCCTTTGTCACTTTCTCCATTTACCCTGCCCTTCTCCTATCGACACCTCTATGTTGGTGTTTGCTGCACTTACTACCGTGATTATTTGGGGGCTAGGATTTCCCTGCTCCTTTCCAGTGCCTCCCCTTGGCTAGTTTAAAAGCTTGCCAATGAAGCATTTAAACATATCACCTAGATCCTGGTTCCTCCCGACAGATGCAGCCCATCATGCCAATATAGGCTTGCATCACTCCAGGTGGACCCCCAGTCCCCAGTGAAACCAATCCCTGAGCTCCACACCAGTTTTCAACCACTGATTGAATCCATGGTGCGGAATACCCAACCTCTCCTATGCCATAGATGGCAGCACCTCCGAGAAGGTTACCGTCCGTCTTTGACTAAGGCCCTCCCAATTCCATAAACTCTTCCTGCACTTCTCTAATCCCTCTTAGCCAGATCATTTGTCCCTAGGTGGACAATGACATCCAGCTCCCTCCCCTGTGCAGCTGCTCCGGCAATCCTGAGGATTCGCTCCCTGTCCCTCCAAGCCATGGCGCCAGGCAGGCACCTCACCTCCTTCTCCCCTTCCTCCCCCAGTTCTACCTTCCTAACAGTGGAGTCCCCCACCAGGAGTTGTTTCCTTCCCCTGTAGGGTCCTCTGCCACCCTCCTGTGGGTCTCCTTTGTGGAGGTTCCCAGCATCCTCCTTCGTCTCCACTGCGGGTGCCTCCATAGAGGAACCACACTTTGCCAGAATGGCATAGGAATTGTGGAGAGGTACAACTGGAGGGATGTGCCTCTGTTCCACCACCCTCACCCTCCCTGAGCCCACTGTGGTCCAACCGCTCCTTTTTCTTGGCAACCTCTGAGGCAATGGCAGAGGCACTGGTGGTCCCTGGATGGAAGAGGAGGTCCCACAAATCCTGGCCAACTCAGCCTGTAGATGAGCAGCCTCCTCCCTCAGCCCAGAGATGTGCCTGCAGATGGGACAACACCACATCCTCCAGAATGTCTCCCGGAAGACTGCTGCTCCACAGCCACTGCACTGCACCACTCCAATCATGTCTTATTTCTGGCCCCTTAACTGTTTGCAATCCTTACTCTTTCCTCTGGTTTTTTTTTCTCTCTCTCCTTACTTTCTGCCTGTGTGCCCTTTAAGCTCCTGATTGTCCTGTTCTGAGACAAGAATATCCTATATTTCTCAGTAGACCAGTTACTTGTTCAGAGGCAGACCTCCAGCAGCTAGAGGGGGATGGAGAGCTACTCTTGCCCTTCTAGGATGGTGGGTCTTTGGTGGTTCTGTGATCACTCACTTCCTGCTCCCAAACAGGAAGTTCTTGTTGTCAGTCAAATCCTGTGCCTCTAAAAATAGAACTAGCTTTGGGTGGGGGGTGGAGGGGAAGGAAGGAGGGCAATATAGTCCCAGCAGAGAAGTTCAGTCACACAGCAGTCCTTTCTCCTGGTGTCTTCTGCCAAGCTATTAGCAGAATCTTTCTAAGGCAGTCTTTAAATGTAGCTTCCTTCTAGCTAAGCCCCTCCCCCTACTTACCAGATCTTTCTACAAGTACTTTAAACCTCACAGCAGTTAAGTCCTTTCAGTCACCTGAGATTTACACCTAAATAACTGTTCAGATACCCATTCAGTTCAGTTAACCCAGACAAACACACACTTTTTTTTTGTTTTGTATGTTAGTTTTTTTTTTACCCTAAATTAAAGGTCCAAGTACAAAAGTTCTTCTACTGTAGTCCCAGCAGAGAAGTTCAGTCACACAGCAGTCCTTTCTCCTGGTGTCTTCTGCCAAGCTATTACCTTGCACTTCTTAGCATTGAATCTAAGCTGTCATACATTTGACCATTCCTCTAACCTTGCCAAGTCCCTTCTCATCCTTTCCACCCTACCTTGTGCATCAACTCTGTTGCAGATCTTTGTGTCATCTGCAAAGAGACATACTTTTCCTTCCAGTCCCTCTGCAATATCGCTTATAAAGACATTGAAGAGTCCTAATACTGAGCCCTGTGGTACCCCACCAGTAACCCCCCTTTCTTCAGAGTGGACTCCATTTACTATTACTCTCTGTGTCCTATTCTCCAGCCAATTCTTTACCCAGGCTGTCATCCTGGGACCCACTCCCAGGCTGGCTAACTTGTATATTAATCTTTTGTGTGGGACTGTGTCGAATGCCTTGCTAAAGTCTAGGTAGACCATGTCCACAGCCCCTCCCTGATCTACTACTTTGGTCACCCAAAGAAATCTATCAGATTTGTCTGGCATGACCTTCCCGCTGTGAATCCATGCTGCCTTGGGTCCTGAGCCGCTCTGGCCTCTAGATACTCAACAATTCTTTCCTTCAGAAGTGATTCCATCATTTTCCCTACCACTGAGGTTAAACTAACAGGTCTGTAGTTTTCTGCTTCTGCCTTGCTCCCACTTTTGTGAAGGGGATCACATCTGCCCTCTCCAGTCCTCAGGTACCACCCCATCCTCCCATGATTTGTTAAAGAGGGTATAGTGGTGTCACTAGTTCTACCTTAGTTCTTTTAGAATTCTGGATGAATTCCATCAGGCCCCATTGCTTTGTCCACCTTCAGTTTTAAGAGTTCTTTCAGAACCCTTTCTTCTGTAAATGGCTGGTATCAACTTCTGTATCCAGAGTGTTTCTACTGTTTGTTTTAGGTACCTCCCACTTCCTTTGTAAATACTGAGCAAAATATTTGTTTAGTATCTCTGCCTTTTCACAGTCACCCTCTGCCCACCTCCCTCCCTTTATTAAGCCTCACTAGCCCTCCCTTGGTCTTCCTTCGGCTCCTGATGTACCTATAAAGGTTTTATCCCTTCTTAACAGAGTTGGCTATCTTTTCTCAGTTTGGGCCTTGCTGTTCTGACTGCCTCCCAGCTTCCTTTTGCTTTAACTGATACAGTTCCCTGTCCTGCTCCTTCTGTGATTCCTTGTACTTCCTGAATGCTTTCTTTTTCTCTTGAACCTTCACTGCCACTTCCTTTGAGAACCATAGTGGTTTTACATCATTTCGCTTTGTTAATTTGCTTCACACAAGGCTTGTTGCCTCTGTGATGGCAGTTTTATTATTCCCCATTGTTCTTCCACCCTCCTTCCTGCCCATTTGCTAGTGCATTCCTTAGGCACTCACCCATTTTGGCAAAGTCAGCCTCCTAAAGTCCAGTACTTTGCCTTTGTATGGCTTGACTCTATTGCTGTGTTTATTGTGAACCATACTGTTCAATGGTCGCTAGTTCCCAGATGGCTACCCACTCTTCATCTGTGATCCTCCCTTCATCTCCATTTGAGAGAACCAGGTCTAAGATTGCTCCTCTCGAGTGGGCTCCAATACTAGTTGTCTAAGGCATGCCCTTGTAGGGCATCTGAATAACCCACTCTTTGAAGTGGCTGCTGCAACTGCATTCCAGTTAACATCTGGCATATTCAGATCACCCATCAGCAATATCTCCCCTTTTTCTGCCATTCTAAGAATTCTTTCTATCATTTCCTTGTCCATTTCCTCCCCCTGAGAAGGGGGTCTGTATACAACCCCTGTGCAGATTGTGGTGCCATTGCTGGTCTCCAAATTTACCCACAGTGCTTCTTCACCTCCCTGTTTTCCCTTTTGTTCTGTTGCCTTGATGCCTTCCCTTATGTAAAGAGCTACTCCTCCTCCTCTTTTACTCTCCCTGTCCCTCCTGTAGATAGTGTATCCTGGTATGTTTATGTCCCAGTCATGGTTTTGTGTGTATCATGTTTCTGTGACTGCCATGATATCCAGATGTTCCTCCTCCATCAAGGCCACTTATTCAGGAAGCTTGTTACTCAGACTACGGGCATTGGTACTCATTGCTCTCCATTTTTTGATGGCTTTACCTTCTTTTGCAGCATCCCCCACTGACCTGTCTACCTCGGTCTTTTTCTCATTTAGTACCCTGTTTTGTAGGGAGAGGCTGGGATTTTCCTGCTGCTTATCAGTGCCTTCCCCCTTGACTAGTTTAAAAGCTTGCCAATGAAGCATTTAAACCAATTGCTCAAAAGATGTGTTCCTTTCCTGGACAGATGCAGACCATCCTGCCAGTATAGGCTGGTGTCCCTCCAGGTGGAACCCCAGTCCCCAATGAAGCCAAACCCCTGTGCTCCACACCATTTTTTCAACCATTCATTAAACTGCATGGTGCAAAGTATCCTCGCCTCACTCATGCCATTGACAGGCAGCACCTCAGAGAAGGATATTGTGTGTGCTACTTGTCTTATGCAATCTAATCTCTTTGTTTTTGGAAGTGTTAAAATCACAACACACTGGATAATAGTGGTTGGGCAAGTGGGGTTGGGGTAGGCTTTTGTTTGGGCAATGTAGCATAGCAATTTGAGTGAAGAGCTGGGAAACTGTGGGTCCAGGTCTGAATCCTGCCTATGAGCTGCAGGACAAAAGCTCTACTTAAGAACCTACCAGTGGTAGAAGACTGGCAAGGACTTGGGTAGGAACATAACAGACTCGATCGGCCATGAGTCATTTTCTGTTCGCAAGTTTCTGTGTTTCTATGTCACTTACTCACTGTGTCATTTTGAGAAAATCCCTTAACCTTCCTACAGTATGTTTCATCACTTCTCTCTCACGTCCTTTGTCTCTCTTTCTCACTTTCTCTCACCCATTGTGCGTAACCTCCTTGTACGTATCCTTCTTGCTATCCCCCTCCATTGGGCTTATCCCCCTTCGGATTTCGTTTACCTCTCTTGGTTTTGTTTCCTCCTGGTGCACACATTATGGCTGATGCATGTGTCCATAGCTCATAAAGCACCTTAGGATGTAGTGCACATGAAAGGCACACCATATAATCAAAATTAATTGCTTACCTTACTTCACTTGGGAGACAAAGAAAATCCTCATTACCTGTGGAGAGAAAACCTTGGCTGGCAAGACTGGGATCAATAATTTTACAGTACACCTGACAATGCTGTCATTTGTACTATGATAATTGAACTGCGGTGGAGAGATAGTGGACCTGTCACTCTTATGCTAACTCTTGTGTACAATTTAGCTGCCACATTGACCCTGCAGCATTGGAAAAAAAAAAAGAGTTTTCAGTGATGCAATTCACAGGGATTCAGAATTACGTAAGTTAAAATCCTTCCCAGGTGTTTTTAGTTTGGAGATTTTATTGACCTCACAAATAATGACCAACTGCCTAAAATTCAGCTATGTAGAAAATTCCCATTACTCACACTGGTTGTATAAATATTTATAAATAAATACATTTCTTAGATTAACACTGCTTGTCTTTAAAGGTCATCACTTAAACATCCAGGCCTTAAGCTAATAACTGACATGTTCAAACGTGTGTAATATGTACCTATGTGCAAACCTTCAAATGTTTGTTGTTTGGGTTCAGAAGCTGGTGTTCACAAACTTGCACAAACAGTACGTGCACACAACCTTGCACATACAGGTAAAACTACAGATTGCCAGAGAGGTGCTTGAGACCAGCATCTAAGAGGTAGTGGTTGTTGTTCTTTGCATGGGAACCTATTAAACCTCTGCTGTCCTTCTAACATCTTCTCTCTTCATCTATTCCCTTTTACGCATGCCTGACTAACTGATAGAACCTGTTCATTACAGACTTAAAGGTAATCTGAAAGAGCATTGTACATCCAGGAAATTCGCTTCTGAAGTACTGTGGTACAAAAATGTTGTCTGTTTTGAAACAAATGACTGTGTTGCTGTACTTTGCTGCAGCATTAGCGACCTGTTTAATAAACAATTCAACATCATTAATTTTGGGATCTCTTTCTGGCCCTCTGTTGGATGTAGTTGTCAATGTGAATGTAAATGTAATGTTGGAGAAGGCTCATATTAAGCACTTGTGACTAGTCTTAAAAAATCTAGAATTATACAATGGCTCTAAAACTACTGGCTCCTGATTGGCTGGCTGGCATGATTTATAACGTGTAAATCATAGTATAACCCCACAGGAAGATGTGCCAGCCAGCCAGAAAAACTATTTTTTCATTTTTGAATTACTAAAAACCAAAGGAGACATTGTATAATAGCAATATTCCACTTGCGTGTGTGTCTGATGCCAGGACGACGACTTTTGGTGAAGCCACTGCCTGCGCCGTGAGAAAACTACGCCAGGTGGGTAAATCCTGAAATTACCATATCCTCTCATGAGTTAGAGTTATGCAATTGAATTACTTAGCAAAATATTTTGCGTAATTACTCACATTACGCAAAATTTTTGTCTAGCCGAAACATAATTTTGCCTTGGATGGCGATTTTGCATAACATGAAATTTCACCTAATTTCACCAATTTCGCAAATGTTTTTCAATTTCACCTGCACATTTGCAATGCATTGTGGGAAAATATCTGAAATATCATGTACAGACTGTTTCCTGCACAGCATATTGTCTGTTGAGTCGGAGAGCAGTTCAGTGTGGTGCATCATCGCTAATAAACCCTTCAAAAGCCTCTTTATTTGTTATTTTTGAGAGCTAATTTCTCCCAAAATTTAAATTTTGTTCTTAGTGCTGCTAGTGAACATTTTTTTGTTTTGGTATTTTTTGGATAATTCTTAGTTAAACTTAGGTAGTGTTTTCGGTTTTCTTTGTGTGTGTCTGTGAGGGAGTTGAGTGGGGAAAGGTCAACCGTGTGGTGTGTGTGTATGTGAAAGCAGAGCAGGCTAGTTCCTAATATTTGACAGATTTCTCACAAGTTGTGAGTGAGTTTGTTATTTCTTTTAATTCTTAATATTTTTGTTGGTGTGCTACTTATTTATAATATTTTTCTTACATATTGACCCTTTTTGGGGTAATTTTATCTGAATAGTTATTCATTCTGAGTAGTTCTGTTCCTGTTTCCCTTTATTTAATCACTTTTCTGCTTTTTTTGCATCGGAAACCATTGTAAATGATGCAGAAAACATCAGATGTTGGTCCTGGTGGTGGATATGAACCATCTAACAGCATGACTGACACCAGGTTTCTGTCTCAATTTACTGAAACATTTCTGGACTTCTGGGGCATGTTCGGCAGTGTCAGAACCAAGATTAGGCCTGTAAACTGTTGTAAACAGGGCAGAAAACAACAGATGTCAGTGCTGATGGTGGATGGGAACCATCTAACAGCATAACTGATACCTGATTTCTGTCTCAATTTACTGTAACATTTTTTGGGAAACATTTCTGGACTTCTGGGGCATGTTCGGCAGTGGCAGCATCAGATGTGTTACATCTTTGTAATATTGCACACAACAATAACTGACACAACATCACATAGCATTGAGAAACAATTTTTTTAATAGACACAATACTTAACATTTGAAGTTTGAAGTTTATTGTTCTAGGAATTAATACCTTTGAGCCAAGGCTCTTTAATAGAGGTTCCACGTCATTAAGTACAAAAACATAGTAGACGGTATTACAAACAATCAGTAAGCCGTTTAACAAGGCCACAACTTAAACAGTAACATTTATGTACAGAAAAGTAAATAACTTAAGCAGTAACATTTATGTACAGAAAAGAAAAAGGAACTCAGAGGCAGTGTCAAGGGCAAGGAATAAGGATTGGAGAGCTTGAGAGGGAAGAGAGGGAGAAATAAGAAGTTTAGGAGCAGACGGAACCGGGTTAATGGTACTCAGGTTGTCTTTGTCAAAGAGGAGACCATGGTGGTTGAGCGAAACAAATGTAAGTGCACTCAGTGGATGAGACTTTAGTCAAAGCAGTCACAGGAGCTGGAGGCTGTGAGGTGAGCGTAAGTATGGATTTGAAAGCTCCCAATGTAGTGGAGGATAGGAGGGTAGGTTAAGGGCATTGTACCAGGTAGGGGCATGGTATGTAAAGATCTTGTCCCTGAGCAGTCTGGCATCTAGGGACAAGGAAAGGTTGGTGGTCAGATCTTCTGGTGGTACGAGTGCCATTGTTTAGGCAGAGCAGGTCCCGGATATATGGAGGAGTGAGTCCCAAGATTGATTTTTTTGCCATCACGCAGGTGAGATACATGAGGCGATTGGAAAGATGCAACCAACCGGTTTCCATGTAGAGGTCACGAGTGTGGGTCCATCTCTGTGCTCCATTGGGGAGTCGACAGGTTTTGTTTACTGCTGTTGAGATGTGCTTTAGTGCAGTGGTAGTAGCTGAGCCATAGTCAATTAGACCATAGTCTATAATTGAGATGATGGAGCTTTGAACAGCAATCCTCAAGGCAGCTTGGTTGAAAAATTGACGGTTCGGTACAAAATTCCAGTGCGTTGGTGCACTGTTTTTGCAGTGTTATCGATATGGGCATACAAAAGTAAGACATTCACAAAGTGATACTCAAGGTATTTGAAGGTGTTCACTTGTTCTAGTGTACTTCCAAGAGAAGTTTTATGATGAGTTGAGTATGCCTATTTCTGTTTTGATGACTGGCGAAAAGCATGACTTTTGTTTTTTTTTTATTTAGGAGCAGTTTGTGCTCAAGGAACCACTTTTCAACACATGAGAAAGCAAGCTGCACGCTCCGTCGTAGTGGATTTGGATCCTTATGGGAGGAGAGAATTACAGTGTCATCAGCATAGAGTATTAATTTTTCAGGGCAGGATTTGGGAAGCAAGTTTAGAAATAGGCTGAAGAGGAGAGGACATAAAATTGAGCCCTGGGGGACACCAGAGAAGACCGGTTTGGAGTCAGAGAGAACCTCAGAGATTTTTACTGTTTGAGAATGTTGTGCCAGGTAACTTTTTACCCAGGATCCAGGTCCCTCGGCTAGCCCAATGTTGATCAGAAGAGAGAGATTAGAAGGCTATGGTGAACAGTGTCAAAGGTCTTTGTGAGGTCTATGAAAACAGCTCCGGTTAAATAACCCTTATCCAAGGTTTTGTGAGTTTCACTAGAGAAATCAAGTAGGGTCGCTGACGACTGTGTCCTTTCTTTCCTAAACTGTTACATTGAATGCAGAGTAGATCATACTTTTGCAGGTAGTCTGATAGTTGATCCACCATGATCCGTTCAAGAGCTTTGGAGAGGGGTGGAAGTATAGATATAGGCCGATAGTTCCCTGGTGTAGATTTGTCGCCCCCTTTATGCACTGGTGTGACTATAGCGGCCTTCCATGTGTTGGGGAATTGACTTTGGCACAGGCAGAGGTTGAGAATTTTGGTGAGGGGGTGGATCACTTCTTCCAAGGTGAGGGACAGAAGTTTTAGATCAATGGTGTCACTGCTATTTCTAGATTTAGAGCAGGCATTTTTTATGTATCTGTAGGCTTCATATGTCTTAACTATTTTAAAGTGAAATAGCAGTTTGTCTGGTGAGGTGGTTTGGGATATGAGTTTTGGAACTGACAAGTCCTGGAAGAAGTCTGGTGAGAGGACACCACTGAGGTCAGTGAAGGTTTTATTTAGGGCATCGGCCATAGTCTTAGGGTCACGGGTAGTGGAGCCATCAATGTTCATTGCAGTGGGAGAGGATTTAGACTGTTTGCCCATAATATTATGTATATTGTCCCAGAAGGATCTCCCGGCACCCCAGGTGGTTTCTAGAGCATTCTTGAAATAGGAGCTCTTCATTTGCCTGATTTGTGAAGTGCATAAGTTGCGTGCCTGTTTATAGTTAAGTGAGTATGTTATGGAGCCTGTGGCCCTGGTTATAATCCAAAGATGGTCATGTGCTTTAAGTTGAGCCAGTAGTTTGGCTGTTAGCCAGGGATTAGAGAGGGCTTTGATTTTACGCTATTTGAAAGGTGCGTAGGTGTCACAGGCAGTGTTGAAAGTTTTAATGAAGAAGTCTAGGGCAGTGTCCACATCCAGCGTATTGTAGATAGGGGATCAGTCTTGTTGTAGGAGGCAGGTCTTTAGCTTAGCAAGGTTTCTGTGCGGTAGCATTTGACTTAGGATGGTTTTAGGAGTTGGTTTGTGGAATTTATTTGTCCAGATACAGATCACAGGGGAGTGGTCACTGAGGGAGTCAGAGAGAATGGTGGTGTTTTTTATCCGGTCCGGGCGATTAGTAAGAATCCAGTCAATGAGAGTGCTGGTTCCAGTCTTGTAGTTTTTTCTAGTAGGGGAGTTGACCATCTGTTTTAGGTTGGTTGCTAGGATAGTATCCCTGCTGGGTCTGATATCTGAGGCAAGCCAATTTATATTGAAATCACAGAGAAGGAGGAGCTCAGAGTCAGGAGGTTGTAATCTTGCAAATTCAAGGATAGACTGGAGCCCGGCTCGTGGGTCTTTAAGGGGGATATAGACTCCAGCCAAGGAGAAGCTTGACAGGGAGAAGTTGTACTAGGGTCTTTTCGGGGGAGAAACTGGCAAGGTGGCATGAGAGGTAGTCCTTTATATGGATAACACATCCGCCCCCCTTTCTTTTTACCTGGTCAAGTCTGAAGAGGTTGTAGCCTTGGAGCGAGATTGCAGGATCAGGATGACAAGGGTAATACAACAATGAGCAGGGCTAAGTAACAGAGAGAGAACAAGAAAAGAGACTGAATTATATAGGAAGCATAAGACAGTAACAAACACAACATCAATGGTCAAACAAAATATTTTACATACAAAATTACATACAAAATAAAGAAACAAGAGGACTTAAGGATGTAGATAAAAGAGGACAGAACAGATTTTTTTTGTTGTTTTTATTATTTTAGGGGGAACATACAAACAGAATAGAGGAAAGAAAAATGAAAACAAAAAAGACAAATTAATTCATGCTGCCACATTAAGTGCCAGTGGGATCACCATGGAGTTCAGCCAGGATGCCCATGATTTTGTTGACATCACTCTGGAGTTTAGTAGTTTCCCCCTGGGCATCATTAAATTCCTGTCTGAAATCATGTAACTTCTGTCGAAGCTGGTGGACTTCTGACAGGACAGCTGATAAGTCCGCATGTGTCACTGCTGATGGGGCAGGGGCTGCCTGTGCTGCTGCTGGCTCTGGACAGGGAGGATCCTGGCAGGGTCTTGATGCTACTGTGGACTGCTCCTGTTGTCTGGTCCAGCGAGCCTAGTGAGGCGCTTAATAGGTCCAGCCATGCCTTCCTCCTGCTCACCCCTTCAATGCTCACACCCACACTGAACCCCACACCTGCAGTTGATACTGCCACCACCTCCTGCAGTTTGAGGTCCCATTGAAGTGGGTGGTGGTGGTGGTGTAGCATGTAGCTCTGCTGGCCGCTTGTCCTAAAGTGGGAACCACACTTACCGTGATGCACTTCCTGCCCACATAGATTGCAGGTGACCACTGGGTCACCTGCTGAACTTGTATAAAAAACTCCCAGACATGAGAACTTCAGGGATGATGGGGCCGTGGGGAGGTGATGGCAGATGATGTCCAGGCACTGACTCCTCCTGCTGCTCAGGAGGGGGCATGGTCTCCTGCTACTGGAGCAGAGGAATAGTATCCTGGTGCTGGAGAGGGGGTGACTGTCTCCTGCTGCTGCTGCAGTGGGGGCCATGGTCACCTCCTGCTGCTGGGGAAGGGGCACCGTTGTTTGCTGCTGGGTGCTGGTGTTGGGGCCAACAGCCTCTTGCTGCTGTGGCATTTCATTTTTAATGGACATCTGAAATGCATGCCTATCAAGGCAGCATACAGGTGCTCCACTGCCTCTACTCTTTTCCATCATGCCCACCACCACCAAAACCAATTCAAACAAAACCAAAAACACAATAAACAGAGCTAGAGACTCTGAGAGAGAGAGCTGGGGGGTTGGGGAGAGGGAATTACACACATACATGCACACACACACTCCAGAGGTGCTAAAATATGGAATAGGACAATGACAAACAAGATAAAGTTTGACAAAATAGCACAAATTAAGTAGTTTATGTATCAGAGTGCACTCTGCAATCACAGAACTCTGACTCTGAGTCTAGATGCTGCCTGCTTCCTCAAGCTATGTAGCACAGGAAATTAACCACTCACTTCTTGCCTGTTTAGACTTAACCATGTGACCACCAGCAGTGTGAAAAGCCCAATTTTGCCTTATAGAAGTGCAAGGTGAAATAGGGTGGCATAATTATGTCGAAAGGCCAAATTATACAAAATGCTTCGAATTTTGCCAGAATTTCACAGGCAAAATAAAATTTTGCTGCATGTCTACGCATGGTATGTTGCTTAATTTGAATGCTCGTAGGAACAAGTGACAAGAAATTTGCAGATGGGATCCAGTTTATCATGTCTGACTTCAAAATTTCTGTCCGTTTCTCAGATGCACGGTACAGTTTATAAGGGTTTATTATTTTGGGAAAATATAAATGATCGATGTTCGGACTTGACTGATTACAATTTTATTTTCGGATTTTGGAAACATCTGAATCCTAATCTGAGTCTGATTCAAATCCTAAAAGGACCCAAAAATCTGATTTAAGATCTGGATTTGAAATCCTAAACTTTAAATACAAAATGCCCATGTAAAAATAGGTTTTATGATTCAGTTTAGGATTTAGGATTTTAAAATGGCAAATCTGAAAAGCCTAAAGCCCCAAAATTGGATCAGAATCTGATGAATCTGATTCTGTTAAGTGGATTTTGCACAATCCTACTATGTGTATGTATATATATATATATATATATATATATATATATATATACACACACACACAGAGGGAGAGAAAGAGATGGCAAGATACTTTAGATATCATTTTGTATGTATGGGATATGCAATGTACTTATTCAAATTATAACATTTATCTTCAAGTGTGAGGGGGCAGAACCATAACTAATGAGTAGCAGAGTCACAAGTCAGTTATGAAAGTCCTGCCCACTCACAAGTGATGATCAATTGCCTATTTTAAGTCAGGCTGTTGTACAGTATATTGAGTACATACAACAGTAGTGTACACGTTATAAATCTGCAGTCTATTTGAAGATTTTGCTGTTTTTTTTTATTTTAACATGTGGCTTCAGTACTATACTAGGCATTGTGATGTCATCAGCATTGCAAAAGCTGTTCTCTGATTGGTTCAGTATTCCACTGTGATGACAGTAATTTAAACAATGTCCATTGTGACACAGTAAACACAACTTATCTTTGATATGTTGCTGTTACTGATGACACTATTCAAGATGTCTTTTTTATGTTATCATTTTTACCCCCACTGCTACTGTGTGTGTGTGTGGGGGGGGGGGGTATTTTTTCCTTTGCAAAAAACTGTGTTAATGCATCAATTAGGTTACAAATTAATGCAACAAAAGTTGGGGAATGTGGCATTAGGATTTACACCTTAACTCCCCCTCCAAGCAGCAAAAGGAGAAGACCACACAAGAAACCACAGACAGACATTATCTGGTAAGAAAAACAACATACAACTCTTTCAAGATGACACAAATGCAGTAGCACTGATGTGCTACTTTTGTGGATTTGTGTCTGCGGCATGCACACTGCAAGACATACACATTCACTTGTTGCTGCAGACAGAAATCCATAATACTCAAATCACTATACATCTTCTGCGTGCAGACACACAGGTCCCTGCAGCCACAGAAACAAATCAACAATACCCAAATTACAAGAGTTCTGTTGTCTGAAGAAGTGCAGGCCCCTATGGGGCCAGTACTTCTGTAGCCTCAGGTACTCATGCACACTGTAAGAGATATACACACTTGATGGGCTAGTGCTTCTGATGCCAGAGGTGTAACTCATATCACTGATCTCTGGCTGCAGAACCACAGGTGTCATAAAATTCAAGATACCAAAATTGCAAGAATACCACTTGCCTGTGCATCTTCATCCACAGGTGTAAGACATACAGTACATACCAACTTCTAGCTCCAGAAAGGTAGACCTCTATGGAGCCTGCAGTTATGCAACTAGAAGTACTGTTGTAGGGTGGGTATCATGGTTTCAGCAGTAGATCTAGAAATTGTTCAAGAAGGTATCAGTTTTTCATTATGCAGCTGCATATAGAAAACCATGCACTAGCGGATCATGCCATCTAGTGATATATCTTGTACAACATGCATGAGTACCTCTGCATATAGAGCCACCAGCCGCATGGGGCCTGTGCTTCTGCAGCCACATGTATTCATGCACACTATATGCCATACACACATAGGTGTGGCTGCATATACACAGGCCTCTGTGAGGCCTGTGCTTATGAAACCACAGATACAAATCCACAAAGGTAGCACATCAGTGCCCCTGCATTTGTGTCATTTGGAAACAGTTGTATGTTGCTTGTCTAATCTGATGATTGGTGCCTGTGGTTGCTTGTGTGGTCTTGTCCTTTTGCTGCTTGGGTGGTTGGGGAGTTAGGGATGGAAACCTTAATGCCACATTTCCCTACATTTGTTGACTTAAGTTTAACTCTGACTGGTGCATTACCACTGTTATTTGCAGCAAATTTCCTCAGGCAGGTTCCTTTGAGACCTACATGAATAGATTCATATGCTCAGGGTTCTTAGGGTCCTGCACCAGGAGAAGAGTCTGTTTGCTTACGGAAGGGAAGTGGGCCATTCCTTGTTGTGCATGTCCATATGGCAATGGATGTCACAGATTTGTAGGGCTGTATAGTGGGCTGCAGAAGCACAGGGCACTCTAGGTCCTGCGCTTCTATGTGGATACAGATAAGACATGTAGGGCAAGGAGTCCTTAAGTCTGCCGAAGCACAGGACCTTCCAGCAGCCATGGGTACAGAGGTACAGGGCCCTTTGCCAAAAGAAAATTTCTCTTCACTATATGGTACTTGAGGCCATACAGGCAACCCTGCTTCTGCTCATCACAGACTGTAGTGGTGGTGGTGCCACATGACAGTGACATCCCCCTAGCCTTGGATCATCCAGCTGGCTCACTGAGCTTACCCCTGAACTTAGCTCACTAGCACATGATCACAAAACACAACCATTTCGTAATATTTTTTTTTTTATTTTAACCCCCAAATTAACAGTTTCCAGTGGAGGTGGTGGGGGAAAAGCAGTGTGTGGGGGTTCAAGAATGCTTGGGACAGGCATAAGTGAGTCTTAGGGAATGGGAAGTGGGTGGGTGAATGGACCGGAGATCAAGGAGGATCTGCAGCGATACTATAGGCAGGAAAAAATGGTCAGACTAGGTGGATCAGGTGGCCCTTAACTTCTGGCAAATTCTATGTTTCTGAATTTTAAAGGTAGTTGTTTTATATCTCCGTCTTATTAACATGACATGTGGCATTTGCAGAATACTGGTCGAAATGTTATTCAGCACCATATGTGTGAAAACACATTTTTGTCAGGACTCTGTGAAAACACATTTTGGCCAGGATTTGAAAAATGACACCTGTCACATTTATGAGTTGATGTGAAAAAATGGCTGTGTTGAAAGTTTGGACTCAAAATATTAAAAATGAGCAAAGTTACATAAGGAAAGGGATAAAAGCAATGGAGCAAAAGAGTAAACAGGGAGAAAAGGAGGCACTGTGGGTCACCTTAGAGATTGGAAATCGCACCACAATCCACACAGGGGTTGTATACAGACCCCCATGTCAGGGGGATGGTAAGGACAAGGATATGATAGAAGGCATCCTTAGAATGGCAGAGAAAGGGGAGATACTGTTGATGGGGGACCTGAATATGCCAGATGTTAACTGGAGCACCTTTGCTGCAGCCACATCCAAGTGCAGGGCCATTCTCAATGCCCTACAGCTGGCATGCCTCAGACAGCTAGTTTTGGAACCCACTCATGAGGGAGCAATCTTAGATCTTGTACTCTCAAATGGGGACAGTGAGAGGATTTCAGAAATAGAAGTAGGTAGCTATCTGGGAACAAGTGACCACCAAACAGTGTGGTTCATGATAAACTCAGCTGCAGAGTCAAGCCATACAAAAGTGAGGATACTGGACTTCAGGAGGGCTGACTGGCAAGATGGGAATGCCTTAGAAAAGCACTAGCAGAGGGACCACATGATGCAGTGTACCGGGCAGAAGCTCCTCTGTATAGCTCCAGCCTCCCGACTTGATAAAAGTGTTTTTTGGAGCGTCTTACAAGCCTAAATCCCTATACTGTTAAGGTCTACTGCCTTCCTAGCATCGAGTGTTCCTGCTGGGAGAATCTGAGAGAGAATGGAGGTCTATATGAAATGGGCGCCACAAAAACATACCCCGCCAGTTACTTCGGAAAAGGCCCTGAAGAAATCATGAGTCTTGAGTGGAACTGATAAGCCAGAGGTCGCTAATCAGGGCATGGAGCAGGAGCCGCTCAAGTTAAGCAGATTCTTAGAGGAATTCAAGCCCTTTTGGGAAGAAATAAAAGAAATGGCATCAGAGATGAAATCTCTATCTAGAAAGCTTGAAGAGATCTCAGTCTTATCTACAGATAATATCGCCAGGATCTCCTCTTTGGAGAAACAAGCAGAGAGATTCAAGCCTGGGATGGCTGCTATGCGGCAGAAACTTGCACTTTTGAAGCTAAGCTGGAAGACCTTGAAGGCCATAGTCGTAGAAATAATATTGTGATCCTGGGGCTGCCAGAGGGAGAAGAGGGTCAGAACACCATTGCATTTGTCTAGAAGTTGGTGGAGAAGATCGCTGGCCCCTCGCCCTTTGGGGCTAAATACATAATCGAGACAGCCCATAGATCACTGAGGCCGAAGCCCCCCTCCGGAGCCATACCTCGCCCTATAATATGTCGATTTTTGAATTAGTTGGAGAGACAGCATTTGTTGTCCAAAGTTAGAGAAATTCAGGAAGTGAGATGGGAACAAGTCAAACTCAGGTTGGGGCAGGACTTGCCGGGCTCTTTTCGTCTGAAACGCAAAGCATTTTATCCAGTCATCTCTAAAATTATTGCAGCTGGTCTGAAGTTTCGCATGGCGTACCCGGCCAGGCTACAGGTGCAAGTAGCCAGTACCTGGGTTTCTTACGAGGATCCTGAGACTGTGATTTCTAGTCTAAAGCTGTCCCTACCTGATCTTTTCAGGGATACTTGAGAGGCCTCTTGCCAGATCAAGGGAAGAGTTCTGGGTTGAAGATATCTGGCTGCCACCTGGAGGATTCTTCTGAGATGAATATACATAGTTGCTGAATTTCTATCCAAGCCTGTTTAGTGGGCTTAAGGGACACAATTTTTTTTTTAATATTTTCTGGACTTTATATGGTTGCTTACGATTTGGCTTTATCTGGGACTCTGATCTCTCTTAAAATGACTGTTTAAGTTTATCTGTTCAGGCACTGTGGAGAGTAATTTTGTAATGTTTTGGTTAGTTCCTCCCTTGCAAGCATGCGAGGGGGATTTGGTCCAGTTAAGACCTTTGGTATGTAACCCGTGGGGTTTTAATGCCCGTCTTTCGGTGGGTCAACTGGAGAGGCGCTCGAGGCATTCTCTTTACAGCGCCTTTTTGTGCGCTTTCATTCCTATACCACCAGAGGGAGCTTGATCCTCTTTGTAATAGGGCCTAATGATTTCAATGGCCCGTGATGGGGGGCCTGCTCTGGTACAAGGGCGTTATTATGAACAGGGCACGGCTGAATCCGTTTGGTGGGGCCGAGTGTTTCCTGTGCAGGTGAATCCCGTGTGGGATTCTGATATATTGCCTGTGGTTTGGTTTTAATAGCACTTACCATGGTGCATTCTTTTCAGCAGGCAAGGCTTGAGGGTTGGTAACTCTCACTAGTCCTAGCGCCCTAGTTCTATTATACAGTGTTACTCCCATAGGTCATCTGGAGTGAATCACCTGTGGACCTCATATATGGTTACTGTTACTCAGGTCACTTACCTCCTGCTGTTTTCATGTAAGAGGGCTCAAAGATCTCTCTTCTTTTTCTTTCTCAGGGTTTAGGGGAGTAATGTCGGCGGGGCTGGGGGGAGAAGGAAACGGTAAGCTGTTGATCATTGTTGGTGACAATTGGGGTGGGGAGGTGGGGAAGAAGGCAATAGTTTGGGTTTATTAATGCTAGTTTGTGATTGGGTGTTAAGGGGTGGAAGGTTGGCTTGGGCAGGATTGGGGGGGTTTGGGGTGGAAGGATGGCACAGCAGTTTTAGTGGAACAGGGGTACATGGATCATAATAGTAGTAGCTGTCAAAGGTTAACCTCGGGTTTGTTTTGTCAACAAAGATGGCTAGTAGTATTAACCTAGCTATGTGGAATGTGAAGGGGGTTAGGAGAAAACCTAAGCTACATCAGGTGCTTAAACACCTGAGCTTGCTCCGTGCGCAGATTACGTTTTTACAAGAATCTCACTTACTAGCTACTGAGGCACTACAACTCAGGAGACAGCAGGTGAGGCAGGTCTTTAATGCCTCAGGTTCATCTAGTAGTTGTGGTGTCATGATACTGGTTAATAGAGATGTTCCATTTATTCCCACTCAAGTTTTTGGGAATTCAGAGGGAAGGTATGTTCTAGTTCAGGGTACCCTTTGGGCCATGCCACTCTTGCTTGGCAGCGTTCACGGACTAAATGCGGACGATCCCACCTTTTTCACGAAATTGACTTCCACTATTCTCCCCTTACTCCCTATTCCCATTATCATGGGAGGACACTTTAATTTGGTTTTGAACTCTAACATAGACAGGTCTGGGAATGTGTTGAGGGGACTGTCCCCGGGACAAAGAGCTTTCAATGAATTACTGGATCAATGCAGACTGTGTGACATATGACGAGTTTTGCATCCCAATTCCAGGGAATTTACTTTTAGTTTGCTGGTACACGGCTCGCAGTCTTGCATTGATTACCTTCTGGTTTCCCATGAGCTCTTGCTGGGGGTGTCATCCACCTCGATTCAACCAGGCCCTGTATTTGATCATTCTCTGGTGTTATGTAATCTGGCTTTCTTTAATATTCCCAAGAAAGAAACCCAATGGAAACTAAATGAGCAGCTATTGAAAGAGGAGAAATACTGTTGTCTAATGAAAGAACAGATTGATTTTTTCTCTCTACCAACTCTTTAGAAAGTGCTACGCTGGACATTATATGGGGAGCTTTTAAGGCCTATATTAGGGGCATTCTCATTAGTTTAGCTACAAAGAGGAAGAGGGCTCAGGAAGCTGAGTTATTATTATTATTGTCTCAAATTCGGGAACTAGAATCTAGACAGCCAAACGATATTTCCAAGGAGGAGAGGCAGAAATTATTAGCAGTTAAAAAAGATAGATATTTAGAATTATTAGGGGAGAAAGCATAATTGGCTATCATTCGTACCAAAGCAAGTTTCATGGATCAAGGGGGAAAAAGCAGGGCACCTATTGGCCTTACGTCTAAAACAGCAGGAGACTGCAAGGTTTGTACCTCCTATTAGGGCACAAGCAGACAGTTCCTTGAGAGTATCCCCTTCAGAGATTGTGCAGGAATTTGCTACTTATTATGAGCAGCTACATAGGAACATGGATAGCCCCCCTCCCATAGAGGATTTGGAAGAGTACCTTAGGGATTCTAGCCTGCCTTCCTTGGCAAATCCTGCCCCCCAAAATTTTTATCTTCTCCTCTATCGCAGGAGGAAATTTCGGCTGTTATAATGGCCCTGCCCTCTGATAGAGCTCCAGAACCGGATGGGTTCTCCGCTTTACTTTATAAAGTTTTTAGGGAGCAATTATTGCCTGTTCTCCACTGGCTCTACCTTCACATTCTCTCCGGGGCTGCAGTAGACACTCACTTGTTTGAAGTCTTAATAGTCCTATTACCCAAACCAGATGAAGACCCCAAATTAGTTCAGAGTTACAGGCCAACATCCCTATTGAATCAGGATGTCAAAATTCTTTCGAAGATATTAGCGGATAGGCTAACCCTGGTTCTCCCAGATCTGATTGGTATGTCTCAGGTCGGGTTTATGAGGGGACATTCATCCTCAGACCATTTACGTACCCTCTTGCATGTCTTCTCGGAGTCCAGGAATGCCACCTTTCCCGTGGGATTGGTCTCCCTGGTCACCAAGAAGGCATTTGACCGGGTAAATTAGAATTACTTATTCCAAGTTCTCAGAGCTTTGGGGTTTCCTGCTATTTTTATAGGCTGGATAAGGGCGTTATAGCAGTCTCCCTCTGCAAGGATTTCAGGTAATGGGGCTTTTTCAAAATCATTCTTGCTACATTCAGGTACGAGACAGGGTTGCCCCCTTTCCCCCCTATTATTTAATCTTTATTTAGAACCCCTCATTCAAAATATTCTTAATAATACGGGAATACAAGGTATTCCAATCCGGAATAATGTGGTGAAGATAACAGCATATGCTGATGATCTCCTCTTCCATTTGGCCCACCCGGTAACTTCTATCCCGAATATGCTAAGTGAGATAGTCAAATTTAGCCATTTTTCGAACTATAAGTTGAATGCAAACAAGACGTCCTTCTTTCCCCTTAATCACAAGGTTTTCAAGACAGACATTATCCCCTTGGGACTGTGTTGGTCTCCCTGTGTTATCAAATACTTAGGTATCAAGTTAACACGTAACACGTCCCTATGGTTTAAAGAAAGCTTAGAACTTCTTTCTCTGATGATTGTGCAGGACCTAGAGAGATGGGATAAGCTTCTGATTTCATGATGGGGCTGCATTAATATAATAAAGATGAATGTATTTCCCCGTATTTTTTATCCCCTGTCGCATCTCAATTCGTTTGTTCCTGTTTCCTGGTTTCAGAAAATGCACAAGCTTTTCACTAATTTTATATGGTCTAATAAACACTCCGGGCTGGCTTATCACAAATTAGCTGCCTCCAAAAATGAAGGGGGGTTACGGATTCCTCACTTGGCAATTTATTACTGGGCTAGTCATCTCGCTAAGTACTTGAAATGGGTAAGGCCGGGTCCGCAAAATCTGAGACCAGCCTGTCTTAATATTGAATTAGACTATATTCAGGCTATGAACATGGATTCCTCAACCATGCTCTTTGTAAAAGTCTCCCTTTTACAGAATGTTAGTAAATGCCCCACTCTCTTGACCTCATTGAAGGTTCACTCGGAGCTGTGTTCGTTTCTAAGATATAATCCGAGTACAGACCTGTCTCAGTCCATCTGGAATTCTCTGACTTTCACCATAAATAAGCAGGTAATTTCTCATACATGGTTACCTCAGTTAGGTGAAGGGATAGTCTCCTCTTTATTGGACAGCTCGGGGGCTTGGGTCTTGGTAACTGAGATTCTCAGAAGGTGTAACATTCCTGATTCTCAGTCATTTAGGGTTTGTCAATTGAAGCACTTGTTAATCACGGTGTTTGGTAAAGTCCCTCCCCGACCCTCAGTTTTTGCATTGGTACCTGAACTTTCTTCCCTTCTCGAATCCCCAGGGGTTATCTCTAAGATATATCAGGTATTGTATCTATGGTGGTTTGGGAGTGGCAACGGTCCCACTAGCTTTTGGAATTCATTTTTCCTGCAGTCCACTTTCAATTGGTTGGCTCTCTGAATGTTTTGTCACTAATACGTGTCCCAAGATAGATTACGTCTCATGCAATTCCATATTTTGCACAATATGTATTACACCCCAGTTAAACTGGCTAAAAGGGGCCTTCTTGATATTGACAACTGCACTAGATGCTCCCAGGAAGCTGGGACACTTTTTCATATATTCTGGTTGTGCCCCAAGATAGCTTCGTTATGGGATTTAATTAAAACCCGCCTGAACCCCTTATTGGGATTACAGGACTTTTTACTCTGGATATTTGCCTTTTGGGAGATTTGTCTTCTATTAAGGTTAAGATTTGGAGATTTCACATTTCCATGATTGCACTCTCAGTTAAAAAAATTATTCTCAGGCATTGGAAAGATGGGAATTGTCCAACATATCAGGAATGGATACATGAAATCCTTGCTAATCTCCACATGGAGAAGGCCATAGCAAGCCTTCAGAATAGTTTACATAAGTATAAGTCTATATGGGATCCCCTTCACACTTTAATTATTACCACTAGGATTTAAAGTGTAATTGGTGCACATGCCATCATATTAAGTATGAGATCATTACAGTTAACCAGCTACTACAGTATTCGAGGGAACTGCTGTGCCTTTGGTGGGGAGGGGTCGGGGCAGTTTTGAATTGTACTACTAACTGGCTGTTCATGCTTGTTTCACTACCTCCTGTATTGTGGAAATTTTGTGAATAAAGTGTGAATTGAAAAAAAAAAGAAAAGCACTAGCAAACAGACTAGAAGGAGGGGTGGAGCAACAATGGGGAAACTTCAAAACTGCCATCACAGAGGCAACAAGCCTTTGTGTCAGGCAAATAAATAAATCAAAATGAAAGAAAAAGCCACTATGGTTCTCAAAAGAGGTGGCAGGGAAGGTCAGGGGGGAAAAATAGCATTTAGAATGTATAAGGAAACGCAGAAGGAGCAGGACAGAGAACTGTACCAGTTAAGACAGAAGGAAGCAGGGAGAGAAGTCAGAATAGCAAAGGCCCAAACTGAGGAAAAGATAGCCAACTCGGTTAAGAAGGGGGATAAAACCTTTTATAGGTACATCAGGGAGTATAGAAAGACAAAGGGAGGGATAGTGAGACTGAACCGAAAGGATGGTGGGTGGGTAGAGAAGGACAGTGAAAAAGCAGGGATACTGAACAAATACTTCTGCTCAGTATTCACAAAAGAGGAGGAGGGGGAGGTGCCTAATCCAATTAACAGAAGCACTCTGGATAGGAGGGTTGATCCCAGTCCTTTCATAGAAGAAAGGGTCCTGAAAGAACTCCTAAAACTGAAGGTGGACAAAGCAATAGGGCGTGACAGAATTCACCCCAGAATTCTAAAAGAATTAAGGGGAGAACTAGTGACACCACTGACTACCCTGTTTAACAAATCATGGGAAGATGGTGTGGTACCTGAGGACTGGAGGAAGGCAGATGTGATTCCCCTTCACAAAAGTGGGAGCAAGACAGAGGCAGGAAACTAAATACCTGTCAGTTTGACCTCTGTGGTAGGGAAAGTGATAGAATCACTTCTGAAGGAAAGAATTGCAGAGTACTTAGAGGCCAGTGGGACACAGGACCCAAGGCAGCATGGGTTCACAGCAGGAAGGTAATGTCAGATGAAGTTAATTGATTTCTTTGACTGGGTGACCAAAGTAGTAGACCAAGGAGGGGCTGTGGACATGGTCTACCTAGACTTTAGCAAGGCATTTGACACAGTCCCACACAAAAGATTAATAATTAAATTAACCAATCTGGGAGTGGGTCCCAGGGTGGTAGCCTGGGTAAAACATTGGCTGGGCAACAGGACACAGAAGGTTATTGTAAATGGAGTCCACTCTGAAGAAAGAGGGGTTACTAGTGGGGTACTGAAGGGGTCAGTACTAGGTCCAGTCCTTTTTAATGTCTTTATAAGTAACATTGCAGAGGGACTGGAAGGAAAAGTATGCATCTTTGCAGATGACACAAAGATCAGCTACAGGGTTGATACACAAGGCGATGTGGAAAGGATGAGAAGGGACTTGGCAAGGTTGGAGGAATGGTCAGAAGCATGGCAGCTTGGATTCAATGCAAAGAAGTGCAGAATAATGCACCTGGAAAAAAAAAACCCAGGGGGAGATTACACAATGCAGGGGGAGGTAGCAACAACAACAAAAATGGAAAGGGACCTGGGGGTAACCATATCAGATGACCTTAAGGTTAGAAAGCAATGTGAGAAGGCAGCAGGGAGGGCTAGGGGATACTGGGATGTACAGGGAGAGGCATCACCAGCAGAAAACAGAAAGTTGTTATCTCTCTGTACATACAGTTTGTGAGACTCCATCTGGAGTACTGCATTCAGTTCTGGAGACTCCATCTCCACAAGGACATAGACAGGATGAAGGCAGTCCAGAGGAGGGCAACTAAAATGGTGAAGGATCTGCAAGAGAAGACATACAAGGAGAGACTAATGGAGCTTAATATGTATACCCTTGAGGAAAGGAGGGAGAAGGGGGACATGATAGAAACTTTTAAGTACCTCAGTGGAGTCAACAAAGTCCAAGAGGGTAGCATCTTTCGGATAAAGAAATGTGCAAGAACAAGGGGACACAATTTGAAGGTAGAGGGGGGTTAGCTCAGGGGCAATAAGAGGAAGTATTTTTTCACAGAGGGGGTGGTGAACGCATGGAACAGCCTTCCTGAGGAGGTTGTGGGGGGTCTAAATCTGTGGGAGAATTCAAGAATGCATGGGACAGACATAAGGCAATTCTTGTGGGGGTAGGAAGAAATAGGCTGTTGGTTAACTAGGATCTGCAGTTTATCCTGTAGGTTGGGAAATTGGCAGACTAGGTGGGCCAAGCGGTTCTTATCTGCCATCAAAGTCTATGTTTCTATGTTTCTATGTTATGGCTGAATGTTGATAATTTGGCCATTTTACCATGTTTTTCCACCGAAATTTTAACGTAGTCTTCTTATGACCCACCTCATGGGCAAGGTAGGTGAGAGTTTTCAAATCCCTACAGAAATGTGATTTCGCAGAATGTCTGTGAAATACACCTATTGTCATGGATTTGAAAATGTGCACCCGCATTATTCATGAGGTGGGGTCCCAAAAAGCCATGTTGAAAGTTTGGTGAAAAAATATAGAAAATCAGTGAAGTTATGAGTGAACGTCGAAATATTTTGGTGTTCAATCATAACTTGTTCATTTTACCATGTTCTTACACCAAATTTTCAACATAGTGTTTTTATGACCCCATCCCATGAATCTGATAGGTGAGAATTTTCAAATCGTACAGGAAAGGTAATGTTCCGTAGTGACTGCAAAATCATCATTCAAGGCAAATTTGAAAATTTTCATCTACTTGTTAATGAGGTGAGGTCCCAAAAAGACTTTGTTGAAAATTTGGTGAAAACAATATTGAAAAATGACAACAAAGTCATGAGTAAATGTTCAGAAGTTATTGAAATACATTAAAGTGGCCTTGCCTTATTTTCTCATATCACAGTCACGGTTCCAGCAGCAATATGTGTTTTTAATCCGAGAGTGGATCTATATCATGGGACACTTTTAGGTGAGTGAGGGTGTGTGGAGGGGGGGGGTCAGGGTGGGGTGGCAAATCAGTGAGGGACCATTTTCTTCTTTACAGGTTTAGATGTTCAAAACAAAAAAATACAATGATGCACTGTTTTCTTCAGCTTTATTCTTATTGGATCCAACACTGGAAACTGGGCAACCTTAGTGCTGTTTTTTAATCTATGGTGGTACCAGTGGTGAGCATCCCAATGTCGCCACCTATGAATGGGGGGGGGGGCAGGCAAGCTGGAGCTGATAGGGTTGGGCAAGCGCTACTGGGGTGGGCACCCTAGTCAGCTTTTCTAGCAGTAGACAGTATCAGAGAAACATGAGGAAGGGCTAGCTGAGCTGGGAGGAGGAGGGATTTAAAAATAAAATGAAAGAAATATAGATAGATAGATAGATAGATAGATAGATAGATAGATAGATAGATAGATAGATAGAGATACTGAGATAGCCAGCACACTGCTGGCATACAAGCTAGCAGCACATCTCCATCTGCAGTTACAGATGCCAAGAAAGACCCTGTGCTGTTGTACAGAGAACAGAGATCATGGAGTGCCAGAAAAGATATTTCTGGTGTTATTTATTTCTTTTCAGGCACCAACCTCTAGCCAAAAAGGTCTCAGTTACCTAGATTCAGGTATTTCTTTTTGAAAATGAATTGTTTTTGAGTGTTTTCAATGTGCTTAGTATTAAAGTGGCTGTCATGATTGATATTTTTTTCTCATACTCAATAAATCACAAATGATAAATCCTCACGATCAATGTTTTCTATTGTTCATATCGAACAGTTATCCAAAAACCCTACAGAGCATGTTCGGAAAAATCTTAAAATTCTTTCAACTCTAAAACTGTTTAATATGTTTTCATGAAACCTTTGAAAGGCACAACCTTGGCACAGGCTGCTTCTATAATGAAAGTTCCATTAAAAAATTTGGTAACATCTAGGCTGCACATGAGAGCAAAAAAAAAATGTTAAGTATGGAAAAAAAGCATAATTCATTAAAAATGCATCTCTGTATCTCAGAAACCATGCAAGATAGCATCACAAAACTTTTCACATCTTGAGACCCTTCCAGCTAGTCCACAAACATGCAAAATTTTGTGCTATTTTGTTGAATGTCGCCAAAGTTATAAAGGTGCAAAAATTGGCTTTGACATTAAAGGGACACTGTGAACCCCCTTAGGCCTCAAAGTCTATTTAGTTTAAAAAAACACATTTAATTATTGGTCACATTCTGTAATGATTGCCTAAGTAACTGGTAGTTTGATTCTGGTTCCTTTTTTCTTTTAAAAAAGTCAAAAACTGTCTGCCTACCATTCTGGTGTTACCACACAAAAACATGTTTGTTTACACTTTTTGATCAACACCACTACATCTTTCCTGGACTTGAGAACAGTCTAACAGAGTCTAGCCACTCATGATGCAGTGCAAGTGGATGAGACTATTACATCATGAGTGTCTGCACTGCTTTGGGGTGCTCCTAATGCTCAGAAAGTATGCAATAAGTGCAAATCAAAGATTTGAAATAAAACAAGTTTGAGTACAGAGTAATTGCACCATTACCACGTATTTCAGTTCTACTTAGAAAGGAAGCAGATAAAAGCAACAAGAATCATCAATGACTTTTAGAGAAGGTAAGCAATCATAAAATGTGGGTTTTCAACTAGAAATAATATGATGCAAAATGGTTGACTGTGTCCCTTTAAACATCTTACTCAACCCTAACTATACTAGCACTACTGCACCAGAATAACACAGTATATACAACAGGAGTGGGGGTTAAAAAATTATATTGGCTAGTGAAATCAGTAACAGAAACATGATGTTAAATGGACGATAATGGAAAATCCTTAACAAATCCCTCATTAGTTTCCAGGGCTGCATGCCAATGTTAATCTTATTAATGATGTACAGTACCTGTTTGCCTGAACTTCCCCTCATGTTGTAAAAAATGAAGAGGTGTGTAGACATTTGTTTTTTTGTAAGAGAACTGTTTTACTTGGCAATGTTTTCATGTTATCCTCCTGTGTATTCATTTGTAAGATCTCTCTTGTAAAATCAAATGAAAAATAAAAAAACATTTCAAACAACAGATATTTTTAAGGTTTCTGTCATCACAGTGGAATACTGAACCAATCAGACAGCAGCTTTCACCATGCTGATGACATCCCAATGTCTAGGGCAGCACTGAAGCCTACTGTTAAAATAAAAAAAACAGCAAAATCTTCAAACAAACTTCAAATTTCAAATCTATAACTTGTAAGTTTCTGTTGTATTTATCACATATACAGTAGGCTGACTCAAAATATGCAATTTATCATCACTTGTGACTAGGCATGACTTTCATAACTCAGTCATGGTTCTACCACTCATGAGTTATGGTACTACCCCTCCTCATTTGAAGATAAATTGCATATTTGAAGTCAGCCATTGTATAGGCCATATATATATATATATATATATATATATATATATATATATATATATGTGTATAAATAGGAGCGCGGTCACGCCCCTATATGTAGGGTTATACAGGCACTTCAATGTTAAACCCCAAAATTTGCACTTTATTAACTTTGCAACTGTTTAATGGATCTGCATGTAATTTTGCATACTCTGTCTCCTGGGGCAGGTCTCTTAACATACCAAGTTGTGTTGCAGTTGTATGTGCAGATTCCAAGACACAGATAGTGCAAAAAGAGAATTTTTCAGAATTTTTTTCCCATTGGTATGAATGGGTTCTGTTAACCTGGCTAGCACCCATACGGTTTTGAATTTTGGCATGAAATTTTAGGATTAGAAAAGGGCTGGCCCCAGATATGCATTTTGCTTGTTTGGTGAAAAAATGTTAATTTGTTCAAAAGTTATTTAATTTTGAGCACTTGGTTCTGAGTATGCTTAGTAAGCACTGAAAAATAGTTGTACAAAATGAAAAAATAATCATTTTTCATATGGGGCCAATCTTTTTTCATGAGAGGGAAATCATTGTTTCATTTGTCACCATATTGTTTTCCCTTTTCCATAAAAATTCACATTTGAAACCCCACAAAAATGACATTCCTGAGAGCAATCAACACATATAACTTGCTTATCAGGACCACTGTAGCTGGATTCTGCATTTACCTGTTGCAGAAATGCCTTAAAATGTTATTTTTCAAAAGATCATAAATCTTGTTTCATGACTCGTGATACTAAACAATATTCTTGTTTTGTATGGCGACTCATGAAAAAATACCTTTTTTCGAATGGGGAATCAATATATTTCAATGGGGTTTTCAACTTTGATGCATAATGTTCTTATTTTTTATGATTTTAACACCAAATTTTCAACATACCCTTTTTAATACCCCACCTCTTTAGCAACGTTGGTATCATTTTGCAAATCCTGCCTGAAAGGCAATTTCACATTTGGTTTGTGAAATCACCTTTCAGGCAGGATTTCAACACTTTCACTGTACTTGTTAGTGAGGTGGGGTCATAAGAAGGGTATGTTGAAAATTTGGGGTCAGAATCTGCTGAAGTGGCAAAATTGGGCACATCTGTTGACATTTCGCTATGCTCACTTGTACCTTTCTTAATTTTCACTGTTTTAACCCCAAATTTTCAACACAGCAATTTCTTTACAGCCCCTCATGAATGTGACAGCTGTCATTTTTCAAATATTGCTCAAAATGTCTTATCATGCCCCTGCCTTGGAATTATGCTGCAGTGGTGTGGAATGATGTTTTGGTGGAGATTTTGTTTGTATATAAACACTTTATAGTGTGTTGAAAGCAGGGTCAGTTACAAAAATAAATAGCCTTCAGAGAGATACAATATACTAAGTTCATACTAAGGTGGTTAGGTGCAAGGGGGCTGTAAGGCCAATAATAGCACCAAAATTAACTGTAATAGCCAAAATTGTTAATATTTATGATACATTTGTCAAGGGGATTTTTAAATATTGCTTTGTTAGTACTACTAATGATGTCAAAAGGAAGATTGTTCCAGGGATTAATAATCCTTTGTGTGAAAAAAATGTTTCCTATTAATATGATTAAATCGAGTCCTACTTATCTGTAACGGATGACCTGTGGTATTGTGTATATTATTCTTGAATACAAAACCCATCTCTGAAAATAGATATGGATCATTTATTATATCAAACATATATAAAAGATCATCCCAAAGATGTCTAAGAGATAAGGACATAAGATTTAAATGTTCCAGACATTTTTCATATGAAACATTGAACATACCCTGAATGTTTTTAATGAATTTCCTTTGAATTTTTTCCTCCAATGAAGCTACTAAAGAGAAGAAACAAAATCAGCATTGATCAATAAAAAAACTAGAATGAAGGATACCATCCTTCCAGACTGTATACAGTCATACAATTTAGTATAAAAGAAAACCATCCAAAGTATTACTGGATTAAGACAATCCTGAATATACAAAACATCACAACAGTTCTCTAACTACAATGTTGAAAAATAGCAATGCCATGATCGCAATGGCACTAAGGAATAAAAGAAAAAGAAATGTCCCATGTATTCACACTCACTTCTCATTAAAAAAGTCCTGAACAACACACACACACACACACACACACACACACACACACACAAAAAAAAAATAATACTATCCACCAGTGGTGATGACAAGTAAAATATTTCTTATGAACTCACACCTATATAACTTAACCAAACATGCCACCATACAGTGTAGTTCTCCTTGGATCTGGGTAGGGAGAGGATATCTACAAAAACAGGACAGTGGACTTCAAAAGGGGTTAACTTTGGCAGCATGGCTGATATCCTTAGGGGGCTTTTAGTTACCATCAGCCCAGACATGGATACCATTGAGAAATGGGCCATCTTGAAGGCATGTCTAGTAGAGGCCACAGTTGCCTGCACAAGAAGCTGCAGTAAGGAGGCAGGGACCAAAAAACTAAGTTAGTGGTCCAAGGAGGTGCAGAAAAGAGTGAGCGGGAGAAAAAAGTGTCCTTCAGAACATGGAAGGGGTCCAACAGAGAGGAGGATAGGGAGGAGTATACAAAGAAAACCAGGGATGCAAGCAGGGTTGTGAGGGTGATCAAGGCTTCATGGGAGTTAAAGCTTGCACAGGGGATAAAGGAGGGTGACAAGACCTTCAAGTATATCAGTGAGAAGAGGAGCTGTAAGGAGCAAATCACCAGGATAAAGAAAGATGGGGGGTGGGGTGGGTAGAGAAGGGGTCTGAACAGGCAGCAACACTAAATAAGTACTTCTGTTCAGTTTTTACCAGGGAGAGAGATGGGACAATCCCACGGGGGCATGGCAAATCAGGCAAGGGAGGGGGAAAGGATACTAGATTGGGAGATCCCTCTGCACAGAGTACTAGAGGGCCTTAAGGCCATAAAGATGGGCAAGGCACCAGGACCAGATGGGCTACACCATTAGAATCCTGAGGGAGCTAGCTGAGGTCATGGCAGCACCACTAGCAGACTTGTTCAGTACCTCCCTGCAGACTGGGTGCATGCCACAAGACTGGAGGATAGCACACATGGTACCCCTGCATAACAGTGGCCCCAAGGATGTGCTGGTTTACTATAGGCTGGTCAGTCTTATGTCCATTGTGGGCAAAGTCATATAGACCATCCTAAAAGAAAGGTTGGTGACCTTCCTGAAGGTGAATGGTCTTCTGGAAGACAGGCAGTATGGGTTCATCTCAGGAAGATCATGTCAAACTAACCTGGTCGACTTTTTTGACTGGGTAACAAAAACACTTGATAGGAGTCAGTTGGCTAATATCCTGTATCTGGACTTCAATAAGGCCTTTGACTCTGTGCCCCATGGCAGATTAACTAGTAAATTGAGGAAGCTAGAAGCGGTGGAGAAACTGGTTAAGTGGATTAATAACTGGTTGAGGGACAGACAGCAGAAGGTGGTGGTGGGGGGGACTCTTAACTCCCACAGCAGTCATCAGTGGGGTCCCCCAGGGATCGGTGCTGGGGCCAGTGCTGTGTAACATCTTCATAGCCAATATAGTGGATGGGGTTAAGAAGAAGCTCAGTCTATTCACTGATGACACCAAGATAGATGCAGTGGTGGATGGTGAGGAGGGAGGAAGAGATTTCCAGGAAGACTTGGTAAGGCTTGAGCAGTGGTCAAACACTTGGCAGCTGATTTTCAATGCTAGAACTGCAGGGTCATACACTTTAGAGCCAGGAATGCAGGGTACTGTTACTAGTTGGAAGGGGTTAAACTATCCTTCTCCAAGGAGGAAAAGGATCTGGGGGTAATGGTCACAAGGAACATGAACCATTCAACTCAGTGTAGGAAAGCAGCTGCCAAAGCCAATAGAATGCTGGGATGCATCACTAGAGGAATCACCTCTAGGAGGGAGGAAGTCATTCTGCCACTGTACAGATCACTGGTGAGGTCATACTTGGAGTACTGTGTGTAGTTCTGGAAACCCTACTTAATGAAGGACATCAAGTTATTAGGAGGGGTCCAGCAGATGGGGGACACAGATGATCAGAGGTATGGTTGGGAAACCTTATGAGAATAGGTTGTGTGAACTCAACATGTACTCATTGGAGGAGAGGAGAGAGAGGGGTGATATGATTGAAACCTTCAAGTATTTGAAGGGCATGAACATGATTAGTACACAGGGCACGTTTTGATTAAAGGGAGAGAGATTACTATGGGCACAGTCTGAAGTTGGTTGGGGGTAGGTTTAAGAGAGAAATGAGGAGGCACTACTTCACAGAGAGAGTGGTAGCAGGATGGAACACGCTGTCTGAAGTAGTGATATCTCTAAAAACAGTGGGGAACTTTCAAAGGAGATGGAATAGGGTAAAGGGCAAGATACTAGTTGGTGGGAAGCTGAGCGGGGTATGGAAAGCAGCAAGGGGTAAGGAGGACGACGGTCAAACAGGAGTTGTCCTCCAGTGAAGAAGAATGAGTCTTTTAGCCTTCAAGGGAGCTACAAAGAGGACTGCCTTAAACCTAAAAGCTTGTGGGGACAGCAACATAGGATTCCCTAAAATCCAGAAAGAAAGGGACTGTGGAATTCGTACACCCAGAATTTGCTCTAGGGACTCGAAAATACAGCATCTCTCCACCAATCTTTCACCCTAGTGCAATCCCACAAAATATGTTAAAGGGTACTGGGATCTGAATCACACCTCCAACAAATATTTAAAGTGGAAAGGCCCATATTCAGAAATTTTACTGAAGTCAGATATCATCTATGTAACATCTTTTTTTGGATAAGCTGAACTTTTGGATCAGAAGAGGCTCGGTGAGCTTCACCCAGACACCTATTCCAATTAACCATTTCCAGGGGTTCCAGCAACTCCTCTACCCATTTCAATCAGGAATATTCCCAATCTGGGTATAATCATTTTGAAAGAGCTTGTATATCACACTTGTATGCCCTTTAGGAGATGAAAACTATATACATAAACGTTTAGTTAGGTCTGTTTGTAACAACTGATAACCCTTCATGGCCCATGATGTAAAAATATGTCTCAACTGGCGATATCTCCAGAGCTCATGGGCAAGAAAATCAAAAATCTCTTGCATCGAGGGGAACGACTGAAGTAACCCACTTTTGGGGTCAAACAAATCACCCACTAGTGAAATACTTTTGGATACCCAAGTGGTCCAATAAATCTTAGAACCCCCAATCTGTATATTGGGATTATTTCACAGGGGTTCCAAGAGACCAAAATACTTGTAATACTTGAAATTCCAACCCAGCATCTGGGTCACTTTTTTCAAACCTGTCTAGCAAATATTATAGGGGGAGTTAAATGGCATGGAGCAGGAAAAGAATCTCTTAAACCCACAGCAAGTGGTATATCACACACTATAGCTTTTTCAATGTCTACTCACAAAGGAACTTGACTTTGATCTGGATGGAGCCAATACAAACATTGTCTGCATCATGAGGCCAATGGCAGCATGAGGTCCAGGGCCAAGGCATATTCCACCTCACCCCTTATAGTAGATGCTCACAAAATTTTCCTGCCAAAGCATGGTACCTTACCTTCCCAAATAAAATTCAAAAAAGCTTATTTGTTTTATTCCACAATGCAATGTCAATATGCATTGCTAAATTACTAAGGCAGTAAAAATGTTTTGGAAAAGCCGTCATTTTAATTGCAACAATCTTACCAGGGAGAGATAGGTGACATTTGACCCATCTGTTCATATAAACAGATAAACCTTCCAACACCCCTTAAATATTCTTGTAACACATATCTTGAATATTAGAAGAAATGTGTATCCCCAAATATTGGATACCATTAGGCACCCACTTTAATGTTTGTGTCTGCATAAGGGCCCAGTTAGGGTCCACCTTGCAGAGTGATAATATTTTGGTCTTTGAATAATTGACTCTTAATTGTTTTGGTGGGGATTTGATAATGTTTACTACCGGGTTGATGAGATGGGGTAATAGGAAGGCTATGTTGACAATTTGGTTGCTTTTCTCCTACTGTGCTTACCCATAAACATACATATATGCATCTGTGGAGGGATGGGAGTGCAGGGTCAGGAAGGCCTTGTGTACCCCTTCAGACAAATAAGGATATGATTACACTATCTCAAAAAGTGCAGATGCATGGGAGTACAGGGCTTTTGGGAGCACAGGTCCCAGATGGCCCTGAGCTCCAACAGGAAAATAAGGATACCTTTATACTATCTTAAAAAGTAAGGAAATATTTTGCAAAAAAATGCATTAATGCAACATTTAGGTTTCAGGCTAAAGTGAGAAAAGTAGAGAATTGTGTCTTTAGGGCTTCCAACCCTAAACCCCAATGCCAGCCCTAAAGCAAATTGGGGTACAGTCTTCCTAGGAGTTGTCAGCCCTAATGCTCACCCCATTTTATACACTCCAGAAACATACTCACCTAATAGGGTGAGCATTAGGGTTGACAACCCCTAGGAAGACTCTGCCCTGATTTGCTTTAGGGGTGGCATTGGGGTTTAGTGTTGGAAGCTCTAAAGCTGCATTTCCCTACTTTTGTCACTTTAGCCTGAACCCTAAATGCTGCAATAATGCATTTTTTTTTGCAAAGAATGTTAATTGTACAGGTGTGATAGTACCCATATATTAGGCCTGCATTGGGGTTTCATTAAAATTGGCCATCTTCAGAGCCTTATATATCAGCCATGTTTGACTCTAGGACTATAAATTTAGTATGCACCTCCTCAGTCCTAGGGTTTCTTAACCCGCCCCCCAAATTTTATTTTATTAAGATAGCTTCTGTAGTTTTTTAGATATTAAGGGCTGAACTTAAGAATGTTTTTCCAGATATGCTACCTCAATTGTTGTGCTCAGATAGCTCAAAAATGGTAAGGAGTTGATGTATGAAACTTACAGGTTTTGTAGGTAGTTTATGGGAATAGGCCCTTTTGGGGTTTGGGGTAAAAAAATAATTAGTTTTTAACTTACTTACAATTAATTGGTCACAGATGCAGGATTAAAAAAACCTCAGAGAAAAATAGCTAGAACTACACATACTGTAAACATTTTCTTGGCAAAGTTAAACACGAACAAAATCTTTAACGTAAGACAAGTTATTAAGTCAGTAAAAGTTAAGGGTGACAATATGTTTGTGGTGGGAGGGTTAATATGAGTTACACAACTTTTTTTAAAACAATTAATCAACAGTAATTAATTATCTGATTAAAAATAAAAGCCTTTGCAAAGCAATCCTTCACAAATTGTATTTTGTTCTGTAAAATGTATGTGTAGCACAAATATTGAAAACCCTTTTTTAAAACATTTATGCTGAACAGTGTTTTTTGTCCTGTGTGAAGAGTTTCAAACTAATTGTGAGGTTATAAAGTGTTTTTCATAATATTTGTACTGCACAATGGTTGTCATGCTTTGTGACAATTTATAAAATATAAAATCTTCATGCAGTAAAAAGTACATGTGACAATTACATTTTTTAAAAATATAAAATCTTCATGCAGTAAGAGTATTTGTGAAAAATATTTAAGCTGCACTATGGTTTTCAGTTTTAAATATGCAAGCCTTGTCTATTAATTTAGAAAGTATACATGTTTTGCATATTAATTGAAATAATGTGTTTTTTTTTTGCAAATACTATTAGTACATTTTATTTTCATCTTTAGAAAACTTGATTTTAATCTACCTCTTCAACTACAACTTGACACTTATGTATGTACTGCACTTTTTAAGTTATATGAACAATTGAAAGGACATTTAGTACAATGTTAAATGGAATGAGTAAATGAAGTTGCTACACAATTTTCTTAGAAAATGGAAATACATGGCAAAAAGCTATGTCAATGCTCATTAGAGTTGCTATAACACAAAATGCAAACTGCACAAAGGTTGGAAATAAACAATTAGGTTTGCAAACACAATGCCTACAAAATTTAAAATTGTCCTGTTAGGCTTAATATGTTTAACTCCCACTCACCCTACCACATCCCTTACCCTCAAGACCTAAGAATTGTCTAGAGTTACAAGGCCATAGATCAATGGTATGGTACCTCATACAGGGTTCACATGTTATATATGTGTATAGCAACCCTAATATAACCTGGTGTATAGCAACCCTAATCCTCACCCCCTAACCTACCCTTGTAACCAGGGTGTAATAAATAAGTTAATCATACTACTCAACTGAGTACCTGCCCATTAAGTGATTTTTGAGCTATACACAATGACAGCCACTTAAAATATTTGCTTGGCTAACACATTTTGAAATCTTCTAGCTGAACTAACCTCCAGGTCACAATCTGATTTCTTCCACCATTGTGATGACACAATGCCATGTTACAGGTCTACCCCCATTCTACAAGACTGTACTGGTGGTTTATTTCTTCATCTACAAGACTTTTCATGAAATAGTATACACAAACCAAACATATAACTTGCTTTGACTATTTCTAAGTTCAGTGCATGTCTTAAAGAAAGCAACTGGCAGTTATGTAATGTGTGTAGTGCTTTCATAAATGTAACAATTCTGCTGCTTTGTAGAGGGTGTACCATATTGTGTGCCAAGTAAGGCACAGGTTATAATGGATGTAAACCTTCACAGTTATGCACCAAAAAGTATTCTAATTACAAATCTACAATGTGTATGAAACACCAGACCTGTATGGATGTACTTTGTTCATTGGTCATGAAGATTGAGAGGGGGGATTAGGGTTGCTATATACCAATTTTAATATGTAGAAACTGTATGAGGTACTGTAGCACTGATCGGTGGCTTTATATTTGTAGACTGCGCTTGAGTCGTGAGCGTGTGGGATGTACCAGGGTGGGTGTGAGTTACTCATAAGAACCTTAATAGGACATTTCCAAACTTTGTGGGAATTTTGTTTGTAGCGCTTATAGTTTATTTTTGACCTCTGTGTGGTTTGAATTCTGTGGTAGCAACTTAATAAGCATTAACGCAATTTTTTTGCCATAAATATATACAATATACAAGTTTTTTGTCTGCTCCCTTGGTCCAGGCTTCCACAACGGAACACTCCCAGCCTGATCACCTAACTCCTTATGGATTTTCGCTACCCACTCCTTGATTTAACTAACTCCTAGATGGTGGAACGGCATGTTAGTAGTGCATAGGCCTGTTGAGGGTGCTGGCATTGATCACAGTGGACCGATGCTTTTCTCTTCCAGTTTTTCTCCCCAGGGAACCATCTGTGTAAAAACATGCATGCTCATACACTGATGTGCAGTTGTACTGGTGTCCAGCAGCATCCCCTCCCTGCTGGTGGCCCCAACTGTGATCCCACATAGCCTCAACTAGGTGGTAATCATGTTGAGGGACATTGGTTTCCTCCACCCCAAAGGAGGACTGCACTCCCTGGGATGCTCAATCCTTCCTCCCCCAGCTGGCTCCAGTAACTCAAATTCTGGGTCACTGGTAACATGGGCAGTAGTGCTACTACTTGCATGTATTTTAGCTAGTCAGTGTGTGAAATTACATGATCAACTGAAGTGAGAAACATTTCATTTATTTTGAATTTCTCTTTAGTAGTATTTCATATTTGTTTTCTGTATTATGCTGTACTTTGCTAGCTTTCTGTATGATGTAAGAAAATGAAGCACAATCTTGTTGCCTGTTTCTTCAGATGCTGCAGGTTTGCTTGCCCAAATAACTATCGATGCCAATGATGGGGTCCGAGGAATAATTGAGTGGCAGCATACTGAGTAAGTGCACAAAATCTGGAGTGTCATGAACCAGTGAGTAAGGAGAAAGAAGTGTGGTATAAAGAGGAAGAACAGGCCTTATTAGTAATCATTGCTCTGTTTCTGATGAAATGGTCTCTGCATTTATCATGGGGTCTATATAGATAGCATCCTCAGAAGCACCTGAAAATTACAGATGCATGGCTTGCCTGCTGCTAGTTCCATGAAAACACCCTGTCCTGTTATTCTACAGAGTTTGGTTTCACTCTTGCTTGCTTGCAGATGAGCATAATCCCATTCCCAATATATGCAAAATGTTTGCACATTACGAAACACTAACCAAATGTTTTTTTTTTAAATACGGGTGATTTGATTTGGTGGTCCTGGGAATCAGTTTCTATCCATACAAATCTAAGTCCAGGTCCACTATGTTTTCTTCTCCCTATCCCCATGTTGCTAGCTGTTAAAACCAACCTGCTGCTTCCTGGCTCCCCAAAGTGGGAGTTGCATGCCGGTTTCAAAAAAAAACTCTGCATCCATGGGCTAGATGTTTTGATTTCTAAAGGATTTTTGTCAAACTCTATGATAACCATGCCCATGTTGGGTATTCTTCACTGTTCCCAGTCTCCCCTCCCAAAACCAGTTGCTGAGACCAAAGTACTGTCCCATGGGACTGCCCAGCACCACACAAATTCAGGATTATCAAGGCATGTCCACAAGTCTGGCCATTCAAATATTAAAATATGAACCTCATGCTATTTATGTGTTCTGCTGCTGCATCTGAACAGAGGCAGGTGTGGCAGGTAGTAGCAGCAGCAGCAGCAATGATTCACAGCTTGAATCAATCACTCACATTTAAATGGACATGGGAATTGGGGGCCTTTCTCCTTTTTGATTATCTTCAACAAAAAGGGTACTGGGGACCTCAGAGGAAAAGTGGGTGGGTGTCAGTGACTAGTTATAGAACTGGGACAATAAAATGGCCTAAAAAGAGCAATGTTTGTCCTCGGGTTTGATAGGAATCCCTTAATAACTGGAGCCTTGGGCCAGAGGAGGGCTGCATTCAGTTGATAATGGCTTGTGGGGTGCAGAAGATGGAAAAGGGATCACAGCAGTTAAGTGTGGACAGAGGAAACAGTAAGGCAGCCTTGCCAGTTGGTATCCTACAACTACAGATATTTTAGCCCCCATCACTGGGGTCTATAAAGAAGAGCCCTTCAGTGTTCCTAAGCACTGAAAGCATATAAACTGAACGAGAACTAGTAAGACATCACACAGTAATTTAAGGTCGGAAGTAGGGGTGGGTGAAGTGACCAAAATTCACTTTACAAATCAATACATGAATTCCACCAAATTTGCAAAGTACAAATTCACTAAATTTGCAATGTTTTGCCCAGCGTGGTGCCTGTTCTCATGAACTGCCCAAAATTCACCCATGAGGTTACTATTTCGCAACAAAAAAAACTTCAAGGTGAAGACTTCACAAATTTTGCAAATCTGGTGACATCTAGCAGACCAGACCTGGGTTTGAATCCCACAGCTTCCACTTGCATACTGTGTGATCCTGAGCAAGTCACTTAACTTCCCTGTGCTCCCAGGTCACTCCTGTAAAAAAGTTTTCAGCTTAGTGTGCTACTCCTGGTTAAACAAATAAATAAAAAAAAAAAATCATACTTGTTAAGGTCAGAGGAAACTTCATGAAGCATTGCAAAGGTGAATTTTTGCCACTTTACGGCCCCTTCACCAGCGAGGTTTAAATTTACAACACCTCTAGTCCAAAGGGGCACATGCCTATCCCCTGCTGCTTCATATGCCAGGATGAAAAAAAGAATCCTGTGCAAACCTGTGCTATTTTACAGTAATTCCCCACCTACCTGGCTGAGTAGGGTTCCTGCTGATTTGCTTGGCAAGCACAAAATTGCCCAGGCTTACCTTGAAGGACTGTACTGTCTTCATATCCACTGACTCCACTAGTAGACTGTTCCATGAGTTCAAAACCCTATGGGTGAAAAGGTGCTTCTTAACGTCACTCCTGCATTTACCACGTCTGTACTTCAGGGGTGTGTCTCTGTGTCCAGCTGGAGGACATCAAACATGTCTTTAATAACCCTGTCAATACTTTTGAGTATGCTAAAGACTGAGATCATGTCCCCTTTCAGAATTATTTTCTCCATGGTGAACAGTGATAAGGGCATCCAGCCTTTTTTCATAGCTTTTGTCCCCAATACCCATGATCATTTTTGTGGCCCTGTTGCTCTCTCTGTAATACTTCTGTGTCATTTTTGTATTGAGGAGTGTAGAACTGCCCACAGTACTCCTGGTAGGGCCTTGCCAGGGCCTTGTAATGTGGCAGTATTACTTTCCCTGTTCTGCTTATCACCCATTCTTTTGATGCACCCCAGTATTATGCTGTCTCTCTCTCTCTCTTGTTTGCAGCCCCACACTGCTTGTGTGCATTATCTTTGTCTATTTTGGCCCTCAGGTTCTTTCTCTCCTCAACTAGAAAGAGAAGCCCCATACAATGTGTAAATCCTACCTGTTTTTCCTCCCCACATGTAGCAGCTTGCATTTTGCTATACTGTCAGAAACTCCAGGAGTATGACCAATCCCCCTGCTTGTTCAGATCTTCCTGATGCCTGTGCCCATCCTCAAAGAATTTCACCACTCTGGCCATCTTAGTGTCATTAGTGGTAGGGAATATTTGGGGAAGTACAGGCTGGTGATCCTATCATAGACAGTGGGAAAACTTCTAGAGACAATTATTAAGGGGAGAAAACTTGCATTCTCAGAGGAAAAGGACTTAATGGATGGGAACCATCTTGGTTTTACCAGGGTTAGCCATGTTAGACTAGCTTAATAGCATTTTGTAATGTAGTGTAACAAATGGCAGACAGGGTCAGGCAGTGAACGTATCTATCTAGATTTTAGCAACATTTTTGATTGGCCACTGCCTAGGATACTGATTAAGAAGGCGAGTGATCCAGGCCCTAGGTAAAGAAATAAATGATGGATAAAAGAAATGGCTGATGGATTGAACCCAGAGGGCGGACCTTAACTGTAAGTTCTTTGAGGACAGGGCAATGACTAATAGGTACTGCATGTCCTGGGCCCACTCTGGTTTTATACGCATATTTGCGACATAAGAGAGGGTATCTAGTGTGAGGTGCGTCTCTTTGTAGATGATACCAAGCTCTGCAGGAGGGTCAACAGTGAAGAAGGGATTAACATTACAAGATAATATGTGAGTAGACTGGAGAAGTGGTCTTATAATTGACAGTTGAAATTTGATGCCAAAAATTGCAAGTTACATAGACTTTGAAACATAGACTTTGATAGCAGATAAGGACTGCTTGGCCCACCCAGTCTGCCCATTTGATTCACATTGGAGGGGAAAGGCTGGGAACAGAACACTATATTTATGGGATGCAGTTAGAGACCACAGAGGAGAGAGACCTTGAGATGGTGATGATCAGCAATAACCTAAAGCTGGCTGCTCAGTGCAACAAGGTATACATGAGGGAAAACATAATGCCTGGATGCATAGGGAGAGAGATTACTAACAGAAGGAAAGGTGATATTGCCTCTCTAGAGATCACTGGTGAGTCTGTTTGGAATACTTTAGAAAAATGGGTCAGGAAAATAATGAAGCCTGACTGGCTAAGGTCACCAACCACCCACTCCGGTGTTGGACAACAGAGACCAGGAAATAATGAGTCCTAATTTCTGCCTGCCTTTTTACAGAATCACTGTGCCCCATAGAATTTTAAAAATTATCATGACTGCCATTTTGTTCCTTGCTTGGCAGGCCACTGAGTTGCCCTCCCTCCACTGTCCATTTTTTTTCTGTAGCACTTACCTAATTTTGTTTCTTCCTTCCTTCCTTCCTTCCTTCCTTCCTTCCTTCCTTCCTTCCTTCCTGTCATACTGTTTTTTCTTCCAGAACAGCGCTCATGATCCCTCTGTCTCTTTATCTCTCTTACCCATCAAACTCCCATCCTGAGTCCCAACCGACCATGCTCACAGCTTGCAAGGGAACCACGCTCACTTCTGACTGAACGCTCAGTTTAAAAGGGAAAATTATCTGTCTATGGAAACTGCTCTCTTGTTCCTGATTGCTGTGTCTGTCACTAATCAATTTCCCTGCTCAGACCCTGCTTTCAGCCTGTAGTGGCTTATGGCTGCAAATTCAGTCCTGACTGCTGGTCCCAAAGCTTGCAGTACTAGTTGTGCATTTCCTTACAGTGCTGACAATCTCTGCTCCATTCTCACCACCCTGCCTGATCCCAGTTCTATTCTTCTTTACCGTGCTTTCCTTCATGGTTCACAGAGGTGATTGGGAGGGGCTTCATAAACCCAACTTCATTTCCACAATGGATGAGAGTGAGGTTGAAGACAACTGATGCACTAAAATATCTTAAAAACAGTTGTAAACACTACAGTGTCCTCTACTAGCAGGTATAGCAGTAGTGATTACTTTACCAAAAAATTACTCTAAATTGATTTTTACGCTTTTTTTTTTTTTTTTTAAATCCTATTTAAAATGTCACAAGACCCATTTTTTGTGCACAATATTACCCTCCGTGGTGACCGGTGTGTACTATAATGGACCTTCCAGTGGCTATAAGGCCCTGTGCCTGTAGCATCTGGCCTCACTGCACCCCTGGGGTGGTCCAGTATAGCCCACTACTGTCCACCCTGTTCAGTATTTTTGCTTACACAACCAGTTTTGGGGTCTGCAGCTAAGGAAGGACAGGGATAGATTAAAGACACTGCCATGAAAAGCCACAAAGATGATCCATGGCCACAGGGCATGATATATGATGAGAGACTGACGGGTACCATCATGTATTCTCTGGAGGACACTAAGGGAGAGACATAATAGACACTTCCCATTTCATAAAAGGGTTCAATCAAGTGAACACAACAAGCTTGTTCAATCTAAGAAACAGCGCATGCTCCAGAGGCATGTGCTCAAGCTGGAGAGTAAATGTTCAAAAAGGACATTTGGATGTATTATTTCACAGAAAGGGTGGTAGATTGATAGAAAAACTTCCTGACAAAGTTGTGAGGCAAAGAAAGTAGTGGGGTTCAAAAGGAAGTGGGGTGTTAAAGTTGTCAAACAGAAAGATGTGGAAGGGAAAGGAGAGACTGGGAGGGAGGGTTGGGACTAGATTGTCTCCAGATAGGGAATCTTGAAACACACTAGATGTACTGTTTAGGTCTCTTTCTGTCTGTCACTTTTATCTCTATCTATGTTTCTATGAACTTAAGCAGCCTCCTGAAGACTCCAGCTTCAGTCATTAATGAAAATGTTAAACAACCCTGGCACCAGCACTGATCCTCGAAGGATGCCACAAATACACCTGTCTATCATTACCTTCTGCTTCCAGACTCCAAGCCAGTTAGCAATCCACCTTATGTCTCGTATGTACCGCACACTGATGTACTTTGCCCAGAAACTTGTCATGTACCATAGTATCAAAGGCTTTGTGGAAGACTAGATAGACTACATCCACAGCTCTGCCTCTGTCCACCAACCTTTTCACCCACATGGAAAAGGTAATCTGGTTGGTTTGCTGCAATCTGCCCCTCAAAAAGCCATGCCAAGAGGGGGCAAGATCCATGGCTTCAACCAAGTGCTCCATTATTCTGTCCTTGATAATGACTTCCAGGCTCTTGCCAAGTAATGATGCTGCTACTTACCCAGGCCTGATCTTGCCTCTTCTTGAAGACAGGGGATCACACTGACCATTTTCCAATCATCTGGCACCAATCCTGTGTGGGTAGACTACTGAGAGACTACAGTAAATGGCCCTGCCAAATGTTCTGTTTGCACCACAGTGATCCTGGTGTGTAGCCCATCTGTTCCTTGGGATTTATCCAGAATGAGCTTTACCAGGTACAGTAGTCAGCTTCAAGGACAGGCATGTTGTCCGCCAGCTCCACTGTGGCTAAATCTGATGCCTTAGACCCTCCCAATGAGCACCATCTTCCCTCCAGAAGTCCCCTTGAGAACACTAAAACAAATTATAAAATGGGCAGGGAAAATCCTGCATGCTGATTGGTTGTTACCTGTAAATTATATCCATCTGATACACAGGTAATAACAAGTACCCAAAATTCAGGACGCAGTGCAACATATCAATCAGTTGGAACATTCATTTTTTTTAAAACAGCCACAATTTTTTTTCCAGTTAGTGAGCAAGGAAAACTGTCAAGTATCAAAAACTGAGTCCATCACAACTGCGCTTGTTTATTTATTTAGTGAAAATTCCAAGATTAACTTTGCATACAAATGTTCCTTTACAATGGTTCCACATCAAACACATAGTCACAAAACACATTCCAAGTACAATAAGCAGTCCCAGAGGAAATACAGTTGAGTCAGGCTCAAAGCACTTAAGACAGAACAGTTACATACAGTTTTGAAAAAATCCATACAGATCGTTGTATACAGAGTCATAGGTTATATATAGAGGAAAACCAAATAAAACAGTTTAATGGTTACAGTTGCACTGGACTGCAAAGGCAGACTGTTTCAACAAACAAAAGTAAATAAAGCCCTACAGATTGTGACTGTGTGTAAATTTAGCCCAAAAAGTTCCTCATCATATCGCCCTACTGTTCAGGCTCAGCATCTCCATGTCCACATTGTTCATGCTGTCATGGCTCATGGTTCTCTTAAAAAAAAAAACCTCACACACAAAAAAAAAACAGTTTCACATTCTAGTGCTCTCTGTTTTAATTACCCAGCTTACACTCTTCTAAAAAAAAATATCACAGCTTGAAGGCTTGCATACAAAGTCCATCACTCATCTTTTCCCGATCACTCTCCCATCCCAGGCTTGCTCTTTCTCTCGCTCTCCCATTCCAGGCTTGCAAAATCCCTGTCTTGTCTTTTCCCTATGGCAGCTTGCAGGCTGCCTCTCCCATCTCAAGCTAACAAAAAAAGCCAGCATCTGATACACAGTACAATGGTGTGGGGGGGGGGGAGTGTTAAGGCTCCTGGCTCACGCTGCCATCAGAATCAAACCACTGCTACAGATGCCACTAATAAAACTTCTACACAAAAAGCAAATTATGTCATTTTGTAGCTGGCGGAAGGACTGTTTCAATATAACTTTTGACAGTGATACCTGATTTTTACATATTTAAACATGTTTTTTGTAATATTAAAAAGTAACAAAAAAAAGGTCCTGTTTCATAAGCGCAGTAAGACACTCTGGGGTGTGCATTGAACAGGTCTGACTGCACTTCCAGGTACTGAACTGTGGTCAGATCTTTTCAATGTACACCCCATTGTGTCTTAGTGCTTACATATTAATTCACGCTCTCAGTCATCACCCTAGGCTCTCACTCTGCTCCAACCAGTTTCAAAAATGCCTAATCTGCTGATCCGCTACTCATCAAACATGTATCAGTGCGACACTTGTAACATATATTTGGTCTCAGATCATTATTATTGTTTAGTGAAGGTAGCTGGGCAGCTCCAGTTCCAGCTAATATCAGGTTATAGGTTTGTCAGTGTTGCAGCCCTTCTTGCAAATCAGAACAGGGTTTTAAATAACTGATTAGCAGTTTTTTTTCCTGGGACAATACTAGCTGTACAGAAAGTATTTATGTAGGTTTTCTAGAAGTGTTATGTATGTTAAACACAATGAGGCAAGTGCTATTCATTTTTACAATGTTTTAGCACTTTTATGAGCAAAACGCTAATCAATTTTTAGAGTTAAATAAAACCCTGCAGAAAATAAATGACATTTGCTAAAATAAATTTTGTTTTGTCATCTCCATGTGCTGAGTGATGGGGCATCTGCTTGGCATGCAGGTGAACCAGGTTCATGCCTCAAGCCCTGGATGACAGGGATGGAGGGCAGCAGGGAGGGCAGTAGAGTAGGTGTGAGGATGCTGTCCTCCTTGGGGAGAGTAGAGTGGTACATCTCTCAGAAAGAGACCCCTGGTGGTGGCACAGTGGTAGTGTCCTGGATGACATGGGTGATCACGTGCTGACTGGCATCCCTTCCCAAGATGCCTATGGTTTCACACTCCAGTGGGTGTAGAAAGGGTGAAAAACCAAATACAGGAAAAACACAGCCCCAACCAGGCATATCAGATTTTGTCCTTTATGTCCCCCCATGCCAAAAGGTCTTTTAGTGCACCACTGTGATCCCCCAGTTACAAGGGGCTTTCTTTCCCTAGGGTTGATAGAGATTCACTAGATACTAGGACAGCAGAGGACCTGGGGAGCCTAGAGATAATGTGTAGCAGACAGAGGTGAGTTCAGTATGCGGTGGAGGTCCTGGAGTCCAAAGGATTGGAGTTTCCCGTGGGGGGGGGTGCAGGAGGCACTAAAACAGAAAATCAAAGTTTGTTTTCTGCTGTGACCATTGCAATGTATGGTCATACCGTTCAAAATTTCAGAAATTAAAGTGACTTATTGAACACTTGAAACTAACTAAATCATGGCAAATGATGTCATCTGCACTTTGGCCTGTCCCTGTATTTGAGAATATTTGGAAAATTACAGCCGTATTTGGCAAACCTTCTCTCTCCAAACTATGACCTCAGATCCCAGGATTAAATTGCTTTTGAGGTTGCTAGCTGCACATTCAAGCAGACTTGATAGACCTCTAGGCCTTTATCTGCTGGCAAATTTTGTATGTTCGTATGTTTGAATAGCAAACTGAAACATGGCAAACAAAGTGTTTCCTTCCTTGGAACTTACATGTGGAATGTGCTCCCTAATTCTGGTAGGTGTTTGACAAATTCCCCAGGAAAGTTCCAATAAATTGTACTAACTTCCTTGCAGGAGGTGTGTAACTGTAATTGATACAGTGTTCAATATAATTATTCAAAGTCAGTACTGAACTGTTCATTTGTTTTATTCTCTTTTAGTTTTGAAGTGAATGAAACCCTTCAGAGTCTGACATTGGTGGTATATCGGAACAGAGGAACTTATGGAAATGTGTCTCTGTTTTTCTACCCCCAGAACCTTGAAGCGCAACTAGGGCAGGATTTTAATGTCACACCAAGGGTATGACTCACTCCATTCTTATTTGAATGATACTGTATGTTAAAGCAGCATTGATCAAACACACCTGTCATGGAATGCACACTTCACCCTCAGGGTTTATGATTGCCATCCAACAACAAGCGTGTGTGTTAAATTTGAGTTAAACACACTGCACCCCATATTTTTTTTTTTTATAATTGAAGGGTACCTCTTTTTTCCTGTTGAGGTTTGAGTGTGTAGTCCGTGGTTTGAAACCTAGTCGTTTTTTTTTAATTTTACTCAGGTAATACAAGGGAAACAAGAAGGTTTAGTACACAGCGAACGGCAGTGAGGAGGTCAGTGTTTATGGACAGTGCTTTGAGATAAAAATGGATAATGTGACGCTCGAGCACATATGAATGGGAAGGAACCGTGTGAATGCCCTAGTACCTACTCAGGTATTACGGTATTTAATACACTATTTTTCCCATTGAAAACATTGGAATCCAGTAATTATAACACATTAAATGTATAGTTCACTAAATTGTTACCTTGGGATAACTCTTGAATGACTCTTAAATAAGTTTTAAGCCATTCCTTTTATGGGAGGTCAAGACCTGTGCAAAAGGTCAAGCGTTATTTTTTATTACTTTTTTACAAATTTCCAATGTAAAAGTGTGGAGAAATACAAAAGTATGTACAAATAATCACTTATGCATTTTCAACTCTGAAAGAAGTTAATAGTTGCGCAAAATCAAACTCAAAGTTTATACAGCTTTTGTTCTAAAGTAATTTTATTCTAAATCTTATCAGACTATTGATGAACTGAGCAAAGAAATGATTAGATAAAACAAATTGATGACTCCAGGATTGTGAGGACATTAAAATGCAAAAGGTCAAATTATGAAACCTTAAATGCAATCATTAAAACCATACTTCTTAGTACGTAATTATTTATTTATTTAGTTAGTTTTTGTTGACCGGGTAAGTGCACTAGACAAATCCTGCCTATTTTCAGGCACGACCTGGGGGAAGGGGATACAGATGAATGCCAATTGACCTTGAACCAGATGAAACTGTTAGTGGTATTTTTAGTGAATGAGGGAAATTTGGCCAGGGCACCGGGGGAATTCCCCTACTCTTTTCGATAAGTGCCATGGGATCTTTAACATCCACCTGAACTACCACCAATCCAGGCAGATGGGACCACGGTTTAATGTCTCATCCAAAAGACGGCACCTCAGAAGTGCAGCACCCCTCTCATGCTGCACTACAGTGTCAGTACTGGGATATTAACCCAAGTGCCACATGTGGGAACTTAACCCATAGCCCTCTGATCTCTTGGCCTCAGAGGTGAGTTTGCTACCTACTGAGCCACTGACACTGATAATGAAATAAAGACATTTGAATATAGACATACAATTATACAACCATTGTGACACATACTTTTAGGATCAGAGGAATGGTGCAAGGCTGCCAAAATCGTGGTGATCTCACTGCTTCAACGCTTCCGTGTGTGTGGATCAAACCAAAAACAGCCACAATAAAAGCTTCTATCGTCTCAAAATAAACAATTATATCTTACTATATTTGATTTAACCTGAAAATACAAAATAGCAATAAGGAAGTAAAGCAATCAAGATGAGAATTCAGCGTTCTCCAACAATACATTGAAGCCAAGCCATAATAAAGGCTTCTATCTTCTTCAAAGCAATGATATTTTATTTTGATATATTTAATGTTCTGTATTTAAGTAGACACTAGAAATAAGTTTATTGGGTGTTTGGAGACACGCAAATGCAACCGACATGGAAGAAAGTCAAAAGAGTTTAGGTTGTGGGGGCTAGTAACAAGTCGAGGAGCTTGCTTGACCACTCCAATGTTGTCACCCACCAACACTACTGACCACTGGTGGGCACTGGTAGCAGAGGAGGAGCTGGACAAGTGCTGCAAGCAGTCAGTGTAGAAGGAGAAGGAGGAGGAGGAGGAGGAGGAGGTGGATGGCAGGCTGCCTGCCATGGTCCAGCTCTTGTTTTAAATCCTGGTGGTGCCTGAGTGGCTGTAGCAATCATATGTGCAGCATCCCTCCATCTGTAGGGATTAAGTGGACTCAGTTTAGCTGTCCTGTTGTATTCAGGCAGGCTCGAGTTCCATTACAGCAGCAGATCCGACTACAGCCCTGGATCCCCAACTCTGCTACTTGTACAGGACTGACTGCTTGAGACCAAGGTATCCTCACTGCTTGCAAAGGAAGTTGGAGGAGCAGCAGTTGATGTTCATTAGTGTGCCAGGGTAGGCCGGTGGGCTAGCTGGCCTGGGAGGAGTGCCTTTAAGTATAAGGACTGCATATGTCTAAACTGTTGTGGATTGCATGGGCATATGCGGGGAAGGGGGGGTACTCAGAGTATTCAACCCCCCCACCAAAATTATCTCAGAAATTTTCAAATTCCTGTATTTTATTTTCGGGTTGGCTCAGGCTCAGCTGCTAAAACACTCAGTGTCTCAGGAGTCTCCATAGCGGCTGGAGCTAGTTGTAACACAGTGTGCATGCATGGGACCTTTGATGGCTGGGGGAGATAGAGGGGAAAAGCCCGGCGAGACAGACTAGTGAGCATGCTGCTGTGCTCCTCTGTCTGTACAGCACGGAGCAAGTTGTGGTGTCCTGTTTACTAATGCGGTGGTAGAGTAGGACTGTGAGCTGCTCTTCACTAACCTCAGTTGAACTGTGGGAGAACTTGAAATGTGGTCTACCGCAGAAAGAACAGACCTGGGGCTGAGCTGCAAGTAACATGTGGTGTGTCTTCTTGACTGTGCTGGATGCTGGCTGGACTGGTGGTGTGGTCCAAAGAGAAGACAGGAGAGGTCAAGGAAAAATCTGCCCTGGCCTAGTGGCCCATAGTCCTGTCTTGGGAGGGGAGACACTGTTAAGGCAAGCCAAGAGGAGGATAATCAGCAGAAAAGTGGTGAGTGGAGAAAAGAATAAAGACTGATTTGGGGAAGGGACTTCTCTCAATCAGAGAAGCGGTGAGGGGTTTTGGCACCACCTCCCAGGACAACCCACTCATTACATGTCAACTCCACTGATGTTCTGCTCAACTTGGAGCTTATCATGTGGAGTGGGAATAGGTGTGGAAAGGCAGATGCCTGATTGACATCTTTGTCTCTGGCTGTTGCAGAGTGTTCCCATGTGCAAAGGTGGAATGGGGTTAGGCGTACTCTCTATATGCAGAGGTGGGATGGTGCTAGAGGAGGAGTGATGAAAATGTGTGGAGGTGTTCCCATGTGTAGAAGTGGGATGGATGGGGAGCAATGCTCCCCATGTAGGGCAGTGGGATGAAGGGGTGGATTGCTCCCTATGTAGAGAGCTGATACGAAGTGGGAGGAAGGCTCCCCATGTGTGGAGGTTGAATGGAGGGGGAGGAGTGCTCCCTTTGTGCCAGAGGTGGGATGCAGTGGGAGAAGTGCTCTCCATGTGGGGAGGTGGAATGTAGCACTGGGGGGGGCAGGGGATCAGTGCTCATAAAGTATGGAGGTGGGATGGAGGTGAAGTAATGATACCTATCTGTGGAGTTGGAAAAGGGGGAAGAGTGCTCTCCATATTCAAGTTTATTGTAAAAGGATAACATCCATTGAGGAAGCTCATTTTCAAGGAGATCCCTTGTACAAGCAATAATAAAAACAATACATGGTGTGGGATACAAAAACTAAGGACACATAATATAAATTAAAATAAAGACATTTTCTTTACATCCATATATACAATAGATAGATTTGATAGGATGGATAGATAGATAGATATTGATTTATTAAAGTGCCCATTTCGTGGAACGCTGGGCACTGTACAATACAAACAGCAAACAACAGTATAAAATCATGTCAAAAATGTATGTAAAATTCAACTAGGAGCAGATTTGAAACCTATCAAACCCTCTAACATCAAACAATCAATAAAAGTTTGCTGGAACAAGTGTGTTTTTAGGCCCTTCTTACTGGTTTCTACCGAGGGAGCCTCTTTTAAATACACAGAAAAGGAGTTCCACAGGGTAGGTGCGGCCACCGTGAATGCCCTGTCCCCAGAATGCTGCAGCCTAACCCTGGGAACTCCAAGGAGGCCTCCTCCAGCAGAATATGTACAATGTTGAATTCAACAAGGATTGAGACCAAATATGATTACATAAGACTCTATGTCCACCATGTGGAAGAGGGCTGGAGAAGGATAAATCTTCCCTATATGCAAAGAAGGCATGGAGGGGGAGGAGTGCTCTCTATATGCAAATGTATATGGAGGGGGAGGAGTGCTCCCCATCTGTGGAGGTGGGATGGAGGGGGGAACAGTCACTTAGGGGCCACCATCCTAGACCACTCTCCAGCCTGTGTGTGAAACTGTTTGAATTGGGGACAGTTTATGATGGTGCAGATGTGCAACCCACATCTCTTGTGTGGCTGCCGTAAAGTACTGGGTTGATAGATGGGGGTGCAAGAGGGCACCAGTCACACAGGAGCACCCACTGTATCCTGCCTCCCCACCCACCCAGCAGAATGGGAAAAGTTGTGGAGGGGCAGATACAGGATCCACATTTTATATCTCAGTACCTCAGATTGCTCTCCATGGGCAGAACATGTTAGGTGGGAGAGCCTCTGGCTGAAACAGAGTGCTCTGCAAGTGTAGAGGCGTAGCATAGGGTGAGGAAATGCCAGTCATCCAAAGCCCACTTCAGCCTTCATGCTAGCCCTGGTGGAGCAGGGACGGATATGAAGGGGCAGATGTGCAACTTGCATCTCTGTCCATGGCTGCTGCAGGGTGTTACCCTTGAGTGGAGGTGGGATGGGGGATGGGGCATCATTCTGTTAGAGCCGCCTGCCTGGAGGCCACACAATGCCAGTTCCAGCTTTCATGGAACTCAGATGGGTGAAGATGGCAGATGTGTGAACCACGTCTGTCATTGACTCCTGCAGAGTGCTCCTCATGTGTAGGAGCTGGAATGGAAGGAGAAAATGCTTCACATGTGCAGAGATGTGGAATGGTGTGTTGAGTGCCAGTGGCCTTGGGCCACCCAGTGGATCTGGACCACAGCCCCATTTCCACCCACCTGGAGCCCATCAAGCTAGATAGAAACAGGTGTGGTGTGGCAAATGTGCTACTCACATTTCTGTCTCTGACTAGGGCAGCCAATGTGCAGCAGTGGGACAGCTGCAGAGAGGGCACCAATCACCAACTTTTGCCAGGCCACAGTCCACTATTTGCCTTGGGCTGCCCACCTGGAGGTCATCTTGTCACTGTGCCAACCTGTGTGGAGTGGGATGGCTGTGGAGGGGAAAATGAGTAACCTACATCAGTCTCTGGCTAATTCAGATTGTTCCATATGTGCTGTTATGAGCTGGACATGTAAGGGGCAGCAACTGCCCAGGGGTGTCCATCCACTGCCCACCCTACACTGTGCTAGTCAATGTGAAGGGGCAGATATGTGATCCACATATCTGTCTCTGTCTCTGTTTGGGTGCTCCTCTTGTGCAGTGGTGAAATAGATGCACCAGTTTGTTTTACACTGTGTCTCTCCTGGTCTGTCTCTGTCTCTCTCTCTCTCTCTTTCTGACCTCCGCTCCCCTACGGTGAAAGGGAAACTCTGCAGCACTGCTCTCTGTCCTGGGCATGGCTCTGTTTCTGCCACTTTCTCTGCCTCTCTGTATGTGCTGTCCACTTCTACTGGGCTTCAGAAAGACAACAGAGAGTCAGACCGACAGCAAGGTGCTGGAAGAGTGAGTGGCAATAAAATGGATGGCAACCGAGCTCTGGCGCACTCTGTACTCCACTGCTCTGTTTTAAGGGGGGGTTGAAAACATCTCTGACTGGAACAGATTGGACCTGCACATGTATGCCACACTGGATGTGGCTCTCGCTGTGTCTGTCTCGGGGGGAGGGAGTTGATGCTGCTAGGAGAAGGGCCACCCATTGAAATAAACGTTTGTTCGGTTGCAGATCTAGGAGCCACCGGTCATCATGGTTATGGTCACTGCATTGCACTGCCCCCAATTTTGCACTGCCAAGGTGGTGCGGCAATAGTGACAGCCTGTCACCTGGTGATCACTCTCATTCCACTTACTCCCCACATCTCAGCATGTTGCTGTCACTGTTTGGGAACTCTCTCTCTCTGCTCTGTCCCTGACACTGGTGCCACTCACCACCTCTTTCGATCATGCATTCTCTTTTGGGGGAGGGGGTGGTGCTGCTGCCTCTCCTTCTCATTGTTTGTCCCTGCAGCCCTTGTCTCACTCTTCCTGCAGTCCAGGGTTAAGCTACAGCTCTGCAGGAAATGCTGCCTCACTTCTCAGCACTCTTACTCTGATCCAAGGGTAGGTCAGCGGGTATCATCATGGAGAGCGATGCTCAGGCTGGGCATTGTGTCACAGATGAAGCACCGAAGAGAGAGAGGAGCTCAGGGACAAGAACACACTCTCATTCACACAGAGATACAAATAATTTCAATGCGGACATCTGTCGGGGGAAGGATAAATTATATTTATTTGTTCTTTACTGCTAGGACTGTTTACTGTTTATGGCATGGGGGGGTGCAGTGTATGGCTGGGTACCCAGACATCTGCAGGGTTGGTGGGGAGATAAACTGTAAGATCAGTAAGGGGATGAACGAAAGGAATGAAGCGCTCTCATTTGAGTGCTTCATTTCTTTCAAATAGAGAATGGCTTCCAGCTGTGAAACTGCGACTAATGCCTTTAGGTCATCATGCATAATGCTCATGCCATTTCACCTCACCCTATTCTGCAGGCACTGACAAGTGTTGAGATGTGCCTTGGGATGTTCAACTTTACAGTCACGCCATTCCATAAGGACATATGCTGAAATGGGTGCACTACAGGAGAATGGGATGAAGTGTGGGGCTGAAGAGTCCAAGGCACACCTCGATGCCTGTCACTGGCTGCAGGATGGGGGTGGAATGGCATGAGCATTACAGTCAGCAATCCAAATGCATACCCCTGACGCCTGTCAGTCTGTACAGGGTGGGATGTTATGGTTAGAAACTGTAAAGCCCCAGGTGTTTGTTGGTATTTGCACTACAAATTTTCAACATGGCCTTTTTGTGACCACCACCTCATGAAAGCATTTGGTACCTATGCTCATGAACAGTGGCATTGTAATTTTGTTAATCTGTCTCGAACGTTGATTTGCTACAGTGACCATGCCATTCTGCACCAGATGTGCGAAAACGCAGTTTGGGCATGAAAAATGACTGCTGTCCTGTTCATAAGGAGGTATGAAAAAATGCCAATGTTGAAAATATGGGGTGAAAATATGAAAAATTCTCGAAGTTACGAGCGTGCGTGGAAACTGCACAATGCAAGCTCGTAGTACAGTCATTTTGTGAAATGTTCTCACCAAATGTTGAACACAGGCATTTTGGAACCTCCACTCATGAACAATGTCACTGTGGTTTTGTTAATCTGCCTTTAACGCTGATTTCCCACAGCGACCATGCCATTGTGTGCCACATGTGCAAAACCACATTTTGGGCGGGATGTGAAAAATGACAGCTATACTGTTCATAAGAAGGTGTGAATAAATGGCAATGCTGAAAATCTTGAGTGAAAATATTAAAAATTCTTGGAGTTACGAGTGTGCATAGAAACTGTGCAATGCTCACTCGTAGTGCAGTCATTTTTTTGAATTTTTTCACCAAATTTGCAACATAGGCTTTTTGGGAGCCCACCTCATGAACAGTAACACTGTCAGTTCGTTACTCGGTCCCGAAAGATGATTCCATGCAGTGACCACAAAATCACCTTTTGGACTGCATAATGACGTGACAGTGACTGAATTCATGAGGTGGGGTCTCAAGAACCCCATGTTGAAAATTTGGTGCCAAAAATTACAAAAATGGCCGAGATATCCACCTAACTTGAGAAAACCCTATTTATGCCATTATACAGCTTACAAGCATTTCTTCAGTTCGCAGTCGGCTTTGAAGAGTGCAGACGTGTTCCTGGTCCACCAAAGATTGTCGTGCCGGGCTCCAGAGGTAAGTATGCAGTGAAGGGGTGCAGGGATGTGTGGTGCGAGAGGGTGGGTGCGGGTTGGGAGAGGGCACCCAACACATCAAGGGACCATTTTCTATGTTTCAGGTAAAAAAATTAAAACCATCGTGGAAGGTTTTCTTTCTTTTCAGGTAGATTTGGTATGCTGAGGTGGGCTCCCAGCGTGTCACCTGCATGTTATTTTGGGGGGAGACTGGAGCCAATGGGGACTGGGTCCCCCATCGACAAGGAAAAAAGGATCTGTGTTTGGGTGGGATACGATGCCGAGGGGGATTGGGCAGCCCCCTCGGCAAACAAAATGTATGGGGGACATTATGCCGATGGGGAGTGGGCTCCCCGTCAACAAGTGATCTGGGGAGGGGGCATGCCGACAGGGGGATTGGCCACCCCCCATCAGCTTTCATGGGGACTCTGAGGACGGTGACAGCTGCTTCCATGTTAACTGCAGTGTTACACCAGACAAGGCATAGCTCTGCAATGATGGGTCACTCCCTCATTGCAGCAGTGAATTTGTTTCAAGTTGGTGGCACACTTGCTGAACTTGTCTCAGCAGCAGCGTGCCACTGCATTGGGGAAAGAGGGCCAAGCCTCAAAATGCAGTGGGGGCATCGGCCACCACAGTGTCACACCTCCAAAACCTTGCTTCTCTCCTAAGCTGTCACATAATGTTTTTTGCACATGCGCACAATTAAACATAAAAATGGTCTTGCCAGTAGAAGAAGGGGGATGTGAGCAAGACATGAGGTACGGAGTGTTAGGTAATAGAGCATAACTTAGTGACTGCTATTCACTTAAGATGTAAGGTATCACCCTAAATGCCATGTGACAGTTGCATGGTTTGTCTAGCATTTTATATAAAACTGACTTGAACTGGGCAAGGCTGTCCAAACAGTTCATATGGTCTGACCATGTATTCCAGCTTTTGCACATGTCAAGGTAAAATGGCTTTTCAGCTATCATTTATTTTGTTTTTGAGACATGGAGGGCTTTCCTTGTCTGTGCCCTAGTGTAAACAGAGACTATTTTTGGTGAGTTGTCTACCTAAGTAGTTTGGTAGGGTGCCCTGAGTATGTTTATATATAGACATGTAAAATGTGCTAAAAAAACTGTGGTCTGTGGTTGGCTGAGACAGTCACATGACCATGTATTAATTCCCCCATATATGGTATAACCAACTAACATACTAAGATGCCAGCAGAGTAGGCCCAAAGGTCTACTAAGTCTGCTCGAGAATCAGCACCTGGTAGATGCGTCATTTACTCCCCCCTCCCACCCAACCTCATCCCCCATCGGCAGTGCGTCTTCAGGTCTGGCATTAATCAGTTTTATCTTCACCCAATACCTGTCCCAGCCCCTTTTGAAGCCCTTACAGTATTCAGTTCCACCAGTTCTATAGGCAGCACATTCCAAGGCTCCACCTCTATGTAAAGTAATGTCTCCTAGTCTCTGCCCTGAACCTCCCGCCTACCATCCTCAAATGATGCCGCCTGGTGACCCCTGCCTCCCTCAGATGGAAAATTCTATCAGGGCATGCACTGTGTACCCCCTTTAGATATCTAAAGACCTCAATCATATCCTCTCTGTCCCTCCTCTCCTCCAGGGAGTACAGGTTGAGCTCCTTGAGTCTCTCTCCTCATAAGTCTTTTCCCCCAGGCCCCATATCATCCTGGTTGCCCTCCTCTGGACCCTTTCAAGGAGTGTAATGTCCTTTTATCAACTGCAGCTGCCAAAACTGCACACCATATTCAAGGTGTGGCCTAACTAGGCAGTTATATAGAGGGAGAATCACCTCCCGCTTCCTGGAAGTTATCCCTCTTGCAATGCACTCCAGCATTTTATTTGCTTTAATTGCAGCCCTCCTGCACTGTTCAGAGCTATTTATTTTGGCATCCACCTCCACCCCCAAGGTACTTCTCCCCACTCAAAATCTGCACTTTCTCCCGTCCCAGAAAGTCTTTTGAGATGTGTTTCTAAGCCCCAAGTGGAGAAACCTGCATTTCTTAGCATTAAATTTCAGTGTCCGGGTGCGAGACCACCCAATGAGAGTCTCCAAGTCCTCCTGAGATGTATATGTTAAACAGGAGTGGACCCATTACCAACCCTTGTGGTACCCCTCTAATGACCCTCCTCGGAGAGGAGACCACCCTCCCACCACCACCCTCTGCAACCACCCAGTTAGCCAGTTTCCTATCCACCTAATCAACTTCTCCCCCACCCCCAAATCCCCCAGCTTATCCAGCAGCCCAGGATGTGGCACCAAATCAAACACCTTGCTGAAGTCTAGGAAGAGGACATCCACCGGCCTGCCCTGGTCCAGTGCCTTCGCCACCCAATCATAGAACTTCACAAGGTTAGTCAGACACGATCTACCATGCACAAAGCTATGTTGGTGATCATCCACGTGGCCTCCTGCCTCCAGAAACTTATATAGCCTCTCCTTCAATATGGCCTCCATCATTTTACCCACCACAGATGTCAGGCCGAGAAATCTGTAGTTGCCTGGCTCCTCATGTGGCCCTACTTTGTGGATGACCAATCCTGAGGCACCCACTCCATCTGAAGGGAGGAGTTAAAAAGGTCCACCAGGGGTGCAGCCAGGACATCTGCCATTTCCTTTAGCACGCTAGGATGCAGGTCTTCCGGACCTGGTGCCTTATCTGCTTTCAGGGCCCTGAGGGTTTCCCATACCCTACCAATGGGAATTTCACCATCTGTGATTTCCCCCGTTCTTCAAATCTGACCCCCCTCCCCCTGTAATGTGCTGTCCCACCATTGTCTCTAGTGTACACTGAGGCAAAGTAATCATTTAGTACCTCAGCCTGCTCCCCAGCCTTCTCAGCCCACCCACTGCCTGACAGCAGTCTGCTAATCTGCCCCCTCACTTTCCTCCTTTCCCTGATATATCCAAAGAACCTTTTATCACCTCCCCTGATCCCTTGAGCCAACTTCTGTTCCTCCCTCACCTTGGCCGATCTCACCACCCTGGTTACCTTTTTGGATATGTTATCATAATCTCCCCTGTCCATAATAACCCCATGCATTCACTTGTATTGTCTGTAAGCAGCCCTCTTCTCCCTATTCTCCCTCACCCTTCCTGGATCTCCTTGGTCCACCAGCACAGTTTTATGGTTCCCCCAGACTTGCGTCTGATCTTTGTGCAGCTCTAGTAGCTTTCACGTGCTCTCTTTTAATAACTTCCCACTTGCTGTCTGTGTCCATGTCTAGTCTGATCCCCTCTAAATGTTCCCTGAGGATCTCCTTCATACCTTTGACATCCATGCCCCTGAAATCAATTACTACTGTTTTAGTGTGAATTTCTCCTCCTCCCAGGTCCAGGGAAAACCAGACCATGGCATGATCACTCCCTGCCACTTACCTCTAGGTTCCTGACCAGATCACAGTCCAATAGGACCACATCCAGAATGTGACTGTCCCTTCTTGAGTCAGTTACCAGTTGGGACAGGAATGCATCCTGGAAGATGTCCAGCAGGTGCTGCTCCCTGGTCGATGAGGATGACATAGTTCCCCAATCAGCCCCTTTTAAGTTAAGATTACAATTTACAATTGCCTTTTGTTTGAAGCAGATTCCTTAGGAAAGTTAATATTCTTCAGGTGGAGGATACTTCTAACTGAAGGGTGAAATAAGGAACTTAGAATTATCAGAAAAGGCAGTCTTTCAATCAACAGAAGGAGGTGGAGCTTGCTTTACTTTTGTTACAATTGTTAAGATTTTCAGTGCAGGAAGAGTTTAAACCCACAGGGGCTGAATACTATTTTCTGTGTCTGCCCTTCTGCACAGCTGACATGTTTTGGGGCTGACTGCTTTCAGAGCACAAGTCACCAGGCTGTTTTGGTGCTGGGGAGGTTTACCTGTGTCTGACTTGGATGTTTGGATTTTTCTCTGTTTGATTAGCAGGGTATTTTCTCTGTCAAATTGTCGTGTAGGGCATCTTGCTGACAGGAAGGCACTCATTGCAGTGGTAGGTCAGAGCTTTTAGCTGATTGTTTCATGAGGGCACAGTTTAGGGCCAACCCTTCCACCCCACCCCACCCACCCCTGGAAATAGTTCCTTTATACCTGGGGTTCTGACATAATTTTCTCAAGAGGGCAAGGTGCATATCACTGTCATATCCTCTCTAGCACATTGCACTGACAATATAAGCATATACATTATATAAATACATATATTTCTATATAACAAACCAATCACACACACACGAAAAAAAAAAACGAAACAAGGTAGACAGTTATGTGGGGAGTAGTGCAATGTAATGGCTGTGGGGCAGCAATCTTCTGGGAGTCTTTCTGGAGGCTGAGATGCTGCCCTGTTTTCAGACAACTATCTTCCCTGAAGGAGGAAGTTGCCCGTCTTCAGGCTGCACTGGACAGTAGCAAGGGAACCTCCCCTATCCAGGGAGCACCAGAGCCACCACCACTACCTCAAAGATTGTGAAGAAAGCACAGCAGCTGGACCACAGTGGGCTCAGAGAGGGTAAGGGTGGTGGAACAGAGGTACACCCAGTCTGTTGTTCCACTCCACAATCCATACACCATTCTGGGGGAGCATAGTTCCCCTATGGATGCACCCGCAGAGCAGACTAAGGAGGGTGCAGACAACTGTCACAAGGGAGGCCCTCAGGAAGGAGGCAGAGGGCACCACAGGGAAAGGAAGCAGCTCTCCTGATGGGACTCAAGTGTGGGGGATAGAACTGGGGGAGCAGGGAAAACTGAAGTAAGGTGCCTGCCTGGTGCCATGGCTTGAGGGACAGGAAGCATCCTTAGGATCACAAGAACAGTTGCACGGGAGTTCGAGCTGGATGTCATTGTCCACCAAGGGACAAATGACTTGGCTCATCTGAGATTAGAGCGAGCAGAAGGACTTTGTAGAGTTGGGAGGGCTTAAGACAAGTAGCACACACAGTATCCTTCTCAGAGGTGCTGCCTGTCAGTGGCATGGGTGAGGCGAGGTACTTTGCACCATGCAGTTTAACGAATGGTTGAAAAAATGGTGTGGAGCACAGGGTTTGGCTTCATTGGGGACTGGGGTTCCACCTGGAGGACACCGCCTATACTGGCAGGATGGTCTGCATCTGTCCAGGAAGGAACAAGTCTTTTGAGCAATCGGTTTAAATGCTTCATTGGCAAGCTTTTAAACTAGTCAAGGGGAGGCACTGATAAGCAGCAGGAAAATCCCAGCCTCCCCTACAAAACAGGGTACTAAATGAGAAAATACCAAGGTAGAAAGGTCAGTGGGGATGCTGCTACAGAAGGTAAAACCATCAAAAATGGAGAGCTATGAGTACCAATGCCCATAGTCTGGGTAACAAGCTTCCTGAATTAGTGGCCTTGATGCAGGAGGAACATCTGGATATTGTGGCAGTCACAGAAACATGGTACACAGAACCATGACTGGGACGTAAACATACCAGGATACACTATCTACAGGAGGGACAGGGAGAGTAAAAAGAGGAGGAGGAGAGTAGCTCTCTACATAAGAGAAGGAATCAAAGCAACAGAACAAAAGGGTAAACAGGGAGGAGAAGAAGCACTGTGGGTCAATTTGGAGGCAGGCAATGGCACCACAATCCGCACAGGGGTTGTATATAGACCCCCCTCTCAGGGGGAGGAAATGGACAAGGAAATGATAGAAAGTAAACTTAGAATGACAGATAAAGGGGAGATGTTGCTGATGGGTGATCTGAATATGCCAGATGTTAACTGGAGTGCAGTTGCAGCAGCCAGTTCTAAGAGTAGGGTTATTCTAGATGCCCTACAGGGGGCATGCCTTAGACAACTAGTATTGGAACCCACTTGAGAGGGAGCAATCTTAGACCTGGTCCTCTCAAATGGAGATGGAGAGAGGATCACAGATGTAGAAGTGGGTAGCCATCTGGGAACTAGCGACCATCGAACAGTATGGTTCACAATAAACACAGCAATAGAGTCAAGCCATACAAAGGCAAAATTACTGGACTTCAGGAGGGCTGACTTTGCCAAAATGGGTGAGTGCCTAAGGAATGTACTAGCAAATGGGCAGGAAGGAGGGGTGGAAGAACAATGGGAATAATAAAAACTGCCATCACAGAGGTAACAAGCTTTTGTGTGAAGCAAATAAACCAAACAAAACAATGTAAGAAACCACTATAGTTCTCAAAGGAGGTGGTAGTGAAGGTTTAAGAGAAAAAGAAAGCATTCAGAAAGTACACGGAATCACAGAAGGAGCAGGACAGAGAATTGTATCAGTTAAAGCAAAAGGAAGCTGGGAAGGCAGTCAGAACAGCAAAGGCCCAAACTGAGGAAAAGATAGTCAACTCAGTTAAGAAGGGGGATAAAACCTTTTTTAGGTACATCAGGGAGCGAAGGAAGACTAAGGGAGGATAGTGAAGCTAATAAAGGGAGGGTGGGTGGGCAGAGGGTGACTGTGAAAAGGCAGAGATACTAAACAAATATTTTTGCTCAGTATTTACAAACGAAGAGGAGGAGGTACTTAAAACAAACAATAGAAACACTCTGGATACAGAAGTTGATACTAGCCCATTTACAGAAGAAAGGGTTCTGAAAGAACTCTTAAAACTGAAGGTGGGCAAAGCAATGGGGACTGATGGGATTCATCCCAGAATTCTAAAAGAACTAAGGGTAGAACTAGTGACACCACTGACTACCCTCTTCAACAAATCATGGGAGGATGGGGTGGTACCTGAGGACTGGAGGAGGGCAGATGAGATTCCCCTTCACAAAAGTGGGAGCAGGGCAGAAGCAGGAGACTACAGACCTGTTAGTTTAACCTCAGTGATAGAGAAAATGATGGAATCACTTCTGAAGGAAAGAATTGTCGTGTACCTAGAGGCCAGAGGGGCACAGGACCCAAGGCAGCATGGATTCACAGTGGGAAGGTCATGCCAGATGAATCTAATAGATTTCATTGACTGGGTGACCAAAGTAATAGATCAGGGAGGGGCTGTGGACATGGCCTACCTACAGTACACTTTAGCAAGGCATTTGACTCAGTCCCACACAAAAGATTAATATACAAGTTAGCTAGCCTGGGAGTGAGTCCCAAGATGATAGCCTGGGTAAAGAATTGGCTGGAGAATAGGACACAGAGGTTAATAGTAAATGGAGTCCACTCTGAAGAAAGAGGGGTTACTAGTGTGTGCCGCAGGGTTCAGTATTAGGACCGGTCCTCTTCAGTGTCTTTGTAAGCGACATTGCAGAGGGACTGAAAGGAAAAGTATGTCTCTTTGCAAATGACACAAAGATCTCAACACAGTTGATGCACAAGGTGGGGTGGAAAGGATGAGAAGGGACTTAGCAAGGTTAGAGGAATGGTCAAATGCATGGCAGCTTAGATTTAATGCCAAGAAGTGCAAGGTAATGCACCTGGGAAACAAAAACCCAGGGGAAGAGTACACAGTGGGGGTGAGATACTAACAACAACAAAAATGGAAAGGGACCTGGGGGTAGTTATATCAGATGACTTAAAGGTGGGCAAGCAATGTGAGAGGGCAGTAAGGTGGGCTGGAAGGATACAGGGACGCATAGGGAGAGGCATCACCAGTAGAAAACAGGAAGTTGTTATCCCTCTGTACAGACAGCTGGTGAGACCCCATCTGGAGTACTGTGTGCAGTTTTGGAGACCCAGTCTCCGCAAGGACATAGACAAGATGGAAGCTGTCCAGAGGAGGGCAACTGAAATGGTGCAGGGTCTGCACCGGAAGACATATGAAGAGAAGCTAAAGGAGCTCAATATGTATAGCCTCAAGGAAAGGAGGGAGAGGGGGGACACTTTCAAGTACCTCAAGGGAATCAACAAAGTCCAAGAGGGTAGCATCTTTCAAAAAAAGGGGTGTGCAAGAACAAGGGGGCATAATTTGAAGATAGTGTAGGGGCGGTTCAGAGGTAATGTAAGGAAGTATCTTTTCACAGAGAGGGTTGTGGATGCATGGAACGGCCTTCTGGAGGAGGTTGTGGAGTCAAAAACAGTGGTTGAATTCAAGCCTGCATGGACAGCCATAAGTCAATTCTAGGGGGTGGGGGTAGAAAGAAGTAGGCTGCTGGTTAACTAGGATCTGCAGCTTATTCATTAGGTAGGGAAATGGGCAGACTGGGTGGGCCAAGCGGTCCTTATCTGCCATCAAATTCTATATTTCTATGTTTCTATGTTATCCAGCACCACTGTTCTTCCCTCCCTGACCACAATGCTTCCTGAGATTCTCTACCAGGTCTTCCTCCAGATCATCCGCCTGCATGGGTGGCCTATAAACCACCCCCAACTTCACCCTCTTTCCCCCAGGTGCCTGCAAGGTAACCCATACCACCTCTACTTGCCCCTTGGCCCCCTCCACCCTACATACATTTATGCCATTTCTAATGATGAGTTCTACCCCACCTGAACACAGAGTACCCCTCCAGGTTTTGGTCCCAGTCATGCTGCTGTGTGGCCCACAGTTCAGTGACTGCCGCCACGTCCACCTTCCCATCAGTTATCAATGCCTGAAGCTTGGGCATCTGATTACCCATGCTCCTGGCGTTCATCAGGACCACCCTCCATCCCCACCCCCCTGCATTCATCTTTCACCTCAACCTCCGAACCCCCAGATGTCTGCCTGGCCCTCACCCTTTCGCACAGTTGGGCACCTCTATTGGCACCCCCTGCCTACTTCAGGGGTGAGAGGGTGAGCATTAGCCTCCAGCCCCAACCCCCTCTTCACAAGTTTAAACCCCACCTAGACTCGATGAATTCAGTCAGTTTTAGCTTTAAAACCTCTTTCCCTCACAAATTCAGGTGGAGCTTGTCCCTACTATACAGCCCCTTGTCCTCCCAAGTTGCACCCCAGCCCCTCACTAACCCATACCCACTGGTCACACACCATGATCTGAGCCATTCGTTAACTTCTCTGATTTTCTGTTTGTACCCACAGTGGCTCTAGGCATCGGTACGATCTTAGAAAAGGAGACCGAACACCCCAAAGCATGACACACCTGGGTTAGCTCCCGGAATCTTGCCTGGATTTCAAGCACACTGTTACCCTCTATGTCGTTCATGCCCAGGTGCACTAAGATGTCAGGGGACCCCCCACAATTCTTTACTAGGGAATAGACCAGATGCTTTGCCTCATGCACAGTCAGGCCACATATACTCTTGACCATGACAGCGCAGCATTTCCCTCTCTCCCCTTCCCACTTAATATCCCTTGTCATGGAGTCCCCCAGCAGAAGCACCCTAACCTCCTCCTTGTCCTTCACCCCATCCCCTTTTTCTGCCACTCCCCCTTGCTACCACTTCTTTCCCTCTGGCCCCACCAACCATTTGCTTTCCCTCAACTGCCTTACCCCCCATGTAACTATGTCAACAAACTTCTGTATCTTAGCAATGTTCAGTAGAACTCTACAATAAAAAGTCACCTGTATTCAAACAAAAGAGCCATATCATAGGAATGTGAACAACTTTGATTCCACTTTTTAAACTCATTTTAAAAAGTGTTCTTTTTTCTTCGTTTTTCAGAAAAAGCCCCTTTTTTAAGTATAGCAAGCCCCTTTAGGGTGGAGCATTGTGGGGAAACAATGCACTGCTTGATGGTTGACTACACTTGGCTGTGTCTTGTGTCTCACGACACACTTGGAGAATGCCTCAGCCCCACACATGGTCCACCCTGGCATGGGCTCTTGCTTACTTCACTCAGTACAATACACAAGACATCATGGATAAGTTATCAAAAAATGTACTGCAGGAAGGCAACTGACATTTTAAAAATGCTGTAACCCAGGTGATGCAAGGTACTTGATCCAGCTGTATAACCATGTGCCACAATAAAAGCTGAAGTTAAAATAAAGGTGTTCTATAACATGTTATAATAGCTAAGTAAAGCATGCTTATGAAACTATATTACTTTGTGGACCCTTTGGGTTGGATTTTCAAAGGCTTGTGCCACATTTCTAGTACAGTTATGCTACTTGTAACATACAGTAACTGTTGTACTACATAAAGTGTGGTCTAACTTCATGTCTCAAGTGCTGCAAGTTACAGTCCAAAAATGATGCGTACATCAAAATAATGACGCATGTGTCATATTTGTACCTTAAAGTGAGGAAACTGCCGCATATGTGTCAAAACACTGGAAAACAGGACACGCATTTGAAAAAGGGATCTGCACCACCATCATGAGCTTTAACAATGCAGCTCTCACTCTTTAAATGTTTTTGGATCCTTGTATAGGAAAGGTACTATACAAATTAAAATTGCACTGTGTTGTATTTTCTTATCCATGCATTACTGAAAGACTGATGACTCTTTGGGTTACTAGCTGAGCTCCCTCTTATTGAGGCATTTTCCAGTCACATCTGCATTAGCTAAGTAACATGGCATGACTCTGTGCACTATGTCGAATGAGTAATGGTGTGTGGGAAGGGGGGGTAGGGCTGCTATCAAGCATACCCTTTCCAATTGGATTTACTTATGGCAGCTCTGGCCTCACACAGTCTGGCACTCGCACAGGCTGCATATAGTGTAACATGTTAGAGCACCAAGCTGGCATCCGCATAATGGGTGCAGCTGAAGAATCAAGAGCTCGCAACACCTTGAAGATTCATAAATCATTTGTAAAGTAGGGATGAGCGGGTGGGTGGGTGGGTTGGTGGGCAGATGGAATTGGAGGTAGGGAGCTGAAAGATTTTTAGAGGAGTCTTTTTTGTTTTTTGGTTTTTGTAATATTGGTATTTCTTTTTCAAGCAGCCACTGCCTTTCCCCTTGGTCTTCCACCCCCACCGTCCACTCTCCACTGTCTCAGAGACTTACCTGAGGGAAGAGAACCTCCACTGATATTCCCTCTGCAACTTGGTTGGGGAAGGGCATCCTCCCCACCCTGAAACACAATCAAGGTAACCCCCCTGGGCCCTTTAAGTGGTGCAGGGGCTGCAGCAAACCAGGGACCATAATGTGGCTGCTACCTTCCTCGTTTCTCCCCAGGCTGGGACACAGATGTACATGTGCTTGGAGGTGCACTACTTGCCTACCACCAGCCAGCCCCTCTGAGTCGCAGTCACTGCCCAGCCACCATGCCTCTGTGAGGTGACAGTACTTGAGCAGTGCTATATACAACCCTCCCTAGGAGAGGAGAGCTGTTGTTGGACATGGAATCCTGCACCCTCGGCCAAACCCCAGTGACCCAAGCTTATTCCCGGATCTGATTCAGAGGTGTGGTGGCAGGTGTGTTATCCAGCACCTCAACCTTCTGCTCCACTGGGTCAAGTCAGGGGAAGTCTCAGACAGTGGAGGAGAAGGTGAGTTTGTTGTGACCAGGCATTTGTATCATGGCCCCAGGGGCAGAACTTGCCCATCTGGGTCCCCCACTGCCCTATTAGACTATGTAAAGCATCTCTCCCCCGTCAGGCCAGTGGATCACATAGTTTAATCAGTACATGAATGCTGGGAATCAACTGTTTGGGGTTGTATACTAAGTATCCCTTTGCCATCTGCATGAAGCAGATAGTGAGTAAGTACAGGGATAGCCATCCTAACCTTCTCTTTAACCACAGAAAATGTTACCATATTAAGGTACTGCACTGCAGCACTTTCACCTCATTGCAGTATTATTCAAGGCACCCCATTAGCTGAAGTGTTACCTTATTGTGCTCAGCACAATAAGGTAACACTTCAGCTAATCTAGTACCTTAAATAATACTGTAATAAGGGGTAGTGCTATAATGTAATACTGGTAAACCTTTCTGTAGTAAAGAGGAAGATTATAATTGCAGCAACAGTACTTAGCAAATTTTTTTTTAAATACAGCAGACAGCATGACTAGAGTAGTTACTGGACTGCTCATGCATTCCAATTAAGAACTGAAACAAGCCACACAAAACAGCATGTGTTTATAACTTGACTGTTAACCTTTCAGGTTTTGTCGTTCACTGATGGAGAAAGGTACAAATACATTGATGTGGTTGTGTTTGATGATGACATTCCAGAAGGTGATGAGAAATTCCAGCTGATTCTAGCTAACCCATCCAATGGCCTGGAGTTAGGATACAACACCACAGGTAATGAGTTTACATTCAGAACTTTATTTCATTAATTTGGTTGTTTTATGGTAAGGATACATTTTTCTATTCATCATGTTTGCTGTTTGGTTAGAGGAATGGTTTTATACTGGCAGCTGCTTGAGGCCCCACTTAATGTATTCTTAACTGGTTAAGTCAATTTAGTTTACAATCTGTGTGTGTCTGAGGCTTGGTTCCTATTCTGGTCACGTGGAGCTAGCCTTTGCTGCCATATTGCATACAGATGCCTCTGACATGGTTGTAGTTAGTCAACACTCAATGGGACATATTACTGACACTGTAGTAGAAGCAAAAGCCTAAAATATACAAGTATGGTTGTTCAACAAAAAAGCATACAGATCCAGATGGTGGCTGAACTGCTTTATCCAAAGATTTTGTTTGTGCTTGTTTTGCGCTGCCTATGTCAATAAATATTGAAACTCTACTATTGGATATACTGTATGAATGTATGGAAATGGCAGCAAAAGAAGCTCTTACAGTTGATCAAATCTGCTCAAAGTAGAGCCCGTGTAACTTGCATTACATGGCGCTCTACCACTTCACCACCATTACCCTCCCCTTGACCTTGTCCCATCTCCTCTTAAAAATCCAACCCATTTTCTGACTCACCAACTCCTCTAGTAGTCCTTTCCACCCCTAAGACTACTTCCTCCTGCCAGCTTACAACTGTTTCCTCTTGTATTCCTGTTCTCACTGAACCTGAGGAAATCCCCAAGGCTGATCTTATTACTTTGTCCTCACTGCCGTGTAGCTGCATTGTGCTGAAGGTTTCAGATTGCTGCTGATAGCAATCCCTAGGTCTTTTGTTTCTGTGGACACCATGATCATCATGCCTCCCAGTCTGTGTTTGGCCCTAGGGTTCTTGCTTCTGATGTGCAGAAACTTTCACATTTTCATGTTGAACCCCAGCTGCCAGAGTCCAGACCACCTTTCTAACTTTTCCAGGCCCTCTATCAGATCTTTGACCCACTCTTCTGTGTTCACCTTCCCACAGAGCTTAATGTCATCTGTGAAAAGGCATATTTTGCCTTTTATGCTGTCCCCTGTGTCATTAATGAACACATTGAACAGCACTGGTCCAAGTACCAACCCCTTTGGCACTCCATTGATGGCTTCCTTAATTCCTGAGTACTCCCCCTGATCAGCACCCTTTGGTGGTTCCTCTCTCCCAGCCAGTTTGCAGCCCACCTCATCAACATTTCCCACACCCCCAGGTCCTCCAATTGCTTGTCAACCACTTGTTGGGGATCAAGGCAAAGGCCTTGCTGAAGTCCAGGTACAGTATGTCCATTGTCTGGCCCCTGTACACTGATCTTTTACCCAGTCAAAGAAATCGATCAAGTTCATTTGGCACAACCTCCCTGTCATAAACAAATGCTACCTAGTGCCCTGGCATAAATTTACATCTAGGAACTCAGCCAACCTTTCCTTAAGAGTGATCTCCATCAGCCTGCTAACTACTGATATTAAGCTAACTGGCTTGTAGTTCCCCAGTTCATCCCTTGCCACACTGTGGTGTAGGGGCACTACATTGCCATCCTCCATTCTTGTGGCAACACTCCTGTGTCCAGGGAGAAGATGAACAGGTCCAACAGAGAGGAAACTAGAACTTCCTCAGCTTCCCTCAGTACCCTGGGGTGCATACAGTCCAGCCCTGGATATTTATCAACCTTAGGGACCCTGTCCACTGTAATTCTTTCTCACACGTTTTCAAACTTCCCTCTTTCTCCATTCCTATCTTTCTCTGTGGGTCCATTATATCCATTTTCTTTTATGAATATGGAGCAGAAGTATTCCTTTAATACCTCTGTCTTTTCCCTGTTGTCCTCCATCCACTCAGGTCCTTTCTTTAGCTTGATAGTACCTTCTTTTGTTGTCCATTTATCTCGGATGTAACAAAAGGTCTTGTCACTTTCCTTGACCCCCTCTGCTATTGTCAACTCTGTCTCTGACTTGGTCTTCCTTACCACTCTTCAAGTTGTTTTTAGCATTTCCAGGTAGTCTACCCTGTCCTCCTCCTCTGGGTCCACCTAGATGTCTTAAAGGAAACTCTTTTTTTCTTTATGGCTCTTTACACCTCTCCTGAAAATCAAGGGGGTTTCCTAAACTTGTATTTTTCCCCCTTTTGCTTAAGGCAGGTATTTGTAATTAAATAGATGCAGTTCCGGATTAAGGATTTTTTGCAACCCAATGGTTGCCCTGAACTTCACCGTGTGCTCCCTCAAACATGTCCCTATTTTGGTGAAATCTACCCACTTGAAGTCCAGGATATGAATCATTGTGTACATCAGTTGTCTCCCCATGTCAAGGAGAAACCACATTGGTGATTACTGCTTCCCAAAACCAGCCACACTGAGGCCACTGACATGGTCATAGTCAACAGTCAGTGGGACATATTAGTAGAAGCAAAAGCCAAAAATGTATAAGTACATATGTTTCAATAAATGAGATGTTTTAAAAAACAAAAACAAAACAAACAAAAAAACAACACATGGCTAAACTACTTTATCAAAACTTAATCCAAAGATTTTTTTTTTGCATATTCAAGCCTCGATATTTTAATGAATACATGCATTTTAAAAATTAAATCCCATTTTACAAGTGCAATAACACATTTCAGGGTGTGCACAAGGCTATGTTGACACACTTCTCAGGTGGCTAAAGGCACTCAGCCTATGGTCTCATCTCTCACAGTGCATCCAGGGTGTGCATTAATATAGCTCAATGCACATGTATTTTTGCTAACTTCTCTAGAAAAACAGAATCCCAGCTAATGATCTAAGCCAATACCAAGAAACTGAATGTTACATTTGTTTAGGGCTGCAGTGGGTGGAGCCCTGCAGACCTCATGAGATCAAAAAAGGGAGACTCTTTTGGCCAAACAACAGTGTGGGGTTGCCTCACAGTCACCACCATGTCTGTGAAACTCTCTGCTCACTCCTTTAGCAGTTACATTGCACTAGTTTTATTCAGTCAGCAGTCATGAAGGAACATGGCACAATCTGCCATGTCCAAGATGGCCACCAAACTATATTGCACATGTGTGACTACTCTGCATGTGCAGTAGAGTTTAGTGGCCATCTTGGGCATGACAGACTGTGCCGTGTTCTACCGTGAACAGTGACTGAAGTTTTTATTATATATACTCCCCACCACCCAGCCCTTCCTCTCAGCACCCATCACCCCACACTCTCCCAGAAACACAACAGTGACACCGGGTGCCCAATCCCCCAGTGTCTTGAACAGAAATCCTCAGTCAGTTTTACAGTGACCTTCTTTTTGTTATTTTTATTGTAGATATGTTCCCCCACTCAACCCTCCCTCTCAGCACCCACCAACCCACAGCCCTTCAGAAACATAACAATGACACGGGGGTGACCAATCCCCTAGTGTCACAATCAGGAATCATTGGTTGTTTTTTCTTTTTTTTTCTTAACCCATCCATCCATGTCTTTTGTGGCCATTACTGTCCCCCCACCCGACCCTCCTACTCAGCACCCACCACCCCACATCACCCCAAGCCCTTACTTACCCATTGTAGACCCAATGCCATAATCCTCTCTGTATTGCAGACACATCTTCACTCTTCAAAGTCAGACCGCAAACTGAAGAAACAGGTATGTGGTTCAATGTATTTCAATAGTGTTTTGAACTTAGTGGCATAACTTGGCCATTTTTGCATATTTTTGGCTCAAATTATCAACATGCCTTTTTTGAGACCCTGCCTCATGAACAATTGCACTGACATTAGTGCAAATCTGTCCCAAAAGGTGATTTCATGGTCCCTGCACAAAATCACATTTCAGGCAGGAGTTGAACATTTTCTCTGCCCTTGTTCATGAGATGAGGTCATAAGAAGGCTATGTTGAATAGTTGGTGTAAAAATATTAAAAAATGACAAAGTTATGAGCCTATGTTTAATTTTGCTAACACAGGCTCATAACTTTGGTAATTGTCAATATTGTTTACCCCAAATTTACAACATGGCCATATCTTTATAGCACCTCATGAATGTGATGCTGTGGCTGTCATTTTTCATATCCTGGGCAACATTTTTTTTTTTTACTTCCCAAAAGGTGATTTCACAGTACCTGCATGAAACCACCTTTCAGACAGGAGTTGAACATTTTCTCTGCCCTCGTTTATGAGAATGGGACATAAGAAGGCTATGCCTTAAATTTAGTGTAAAAATATATTTTGTTTAAAGGTTATGAGACAATGTTGAATTTGCAAATGCAGGCTCGTAAGTTTGGTAATATTCAATATATTTACCCAGATTTTCAACATAGCCATTTCTTTACAGCATCTCATGATTGTGACAGTTGTCATTTTTCATCTCCAGTCCAAAATGAGTTTCTGCATCCTGAAAGTTGATTTTGCAGTCCCTGCACAAAATCACCTTTAGGCAAGGAGCTGAAGATTTTTTCTGCCCTTCTTCTTGAGGCAGGGTCATAACAAGGCTATGTTGAAAAGTTGGTGTAAAAATATTACAAAGCAAGAAATACTGTATATGAACCTACATTACACTTGCAAACACAGGCTTATAACTTTGATAATTGTCAATATTTTTACCCCAAATGCCTCCGCTGCAGCCCTATTGGCTCTAGCCAGAGTTTGTTTGTTTCAGCCATTTTAATTCATTATTGTTCTACAGTGGGACTTCTAAGTACTGTTATGGGAGATATAGTAACTAGAAACCTAACAGTTAGCTGCTGTATAACCAGGTTTGTTCCCTCCAGAACATGGATTGCCTATGGCTTTGTTGTATTAAATAAGTAAGCAATAAGACACAATGGGTGGTTGTTGTTGTGGGTTAGAAAATGGTAACAATCAATTCTTAAACCTGATTGGCTGAGATAAGTTGGGCATTTATTTTTAAATAGATGCCCAGCTAAAAATAAGAGCCAGTCCAAGTGCCTTTTCACAGAGTAACATTCTCAGATGGGCCATTTTCTAAGCACAATAATACCCTCCAGGGTGGTCATTACTGGGAAATACCAGACCTTCCAGGGACTATAAGGCCCTCCGCCTGTGGCATCGGGCCACATCACACCCCTGGGCTGTCCAGTATTTCCCAATAATGCCCACCCTGTTGGGTATTATTGCTTACTTAATGCACACCCAGGTGCCTAGTAAGGCACAAGGTACTTGTGCCAAGTGCCTTCAGCACCTGGAAGTGCATTAACCCATGACACCCACCACCACAGAGTGTCTTACTGTGCTTATAAAATGGGTTCCTGTGCAAATATTTGGAGAAGGGAGAGAATGTTTTTTTGTTTGTTTTTGAAAGTGGAAAAAAAAAATTATACATTAGTCAGTGCAGTACAATTTAGAACAAATAGTCCATTTAGGTTTTTCATTTAATTTCATTAATGTGAGTAGCAAGTAGGTACACTGAAATATACATTCCTATTTCAGGTATGACCTGAGGTCATGAATAGTTACAATACAAAAACATACAGGAAACAAAGTACAAAAAAATATTTTTGCCACTGTGTGGCACTGTTGTGAAGCTGCGTTCTTTTATAATCACTCATTTTTTTGAGTTTTAGTTTTACTTTTATTTTAAAGTTACTATGTATTGTTTTCACATTATTGTACCTAAACGAGGAAAGTGAGCAAAAGAGCACTCAGAGAGTTCTGAGAGTGACAGTTGGGGACAGCATTGCAGGCAGCTGTGAGAGAGAGAGAGAGAGAGAGAGAGAGAGGGTGGTCTGAGTGCTACCATGGCAGCTAGCATGAGTGGCTGGTGCTGATCAGTGGGGGCACCAGAAGAAGAGCACTGTTTAAAACAAGGCATTTGTCAATGCCGAATGTTGTCGTGCTGGAATTGCCTTTGGTAGTGCATTGTGGAAACACATGTTTGGCAGGATGTGAATAAGGACAGCTGTACTGTTCATAAGGAGGTGTAAAAAAAAATGGCAGTGGTAAAAATAGTGGCATGAAAGTATTGCAAATATGTGAAGTTACAAGGGTGTGTGGGAAATGCGCAATGCACACTTATAACCCAGGCATTTTATGGAGTTTTGGCACCAAATTTTCAACATAGGTATTTTAGCACCTCTACTCATATACAGTGTCACAGTGACTGCGCTATTCTTCACCGGACGTGCAAAAACACATTTCAGGCAGGATATGTAAAATGACAGCTTTACTGTTCATCAAGAGGTGTGGAAAAATGCCAATGGTGAAAATCCAGAATGAAAATATTACAAATGCACAACGTTACGAGCGTGCGTGCAAACTGCACAATGTACACTCATAGCACAATCATTTTTATGGAGTATCGTCACCAAATTTTCAACTTAGGCATTGTAGGACCTCTGCTCATGAACAGTGTCACTGTCATTTTTGCAATCTGGCCCGAACACTGATTTCCCACAGTGACCGCGGTATTGTGCACCGGAAGCGCGGAAACACATTTTGGCCAGGATGTGAAAATGACAGCTGTGCTGTTCATAAGGAGGTAGAAAAATGACAATGTTGAAAATCTGGCATGAAAATATTAAGCGACCACGGGTTATGAGCTTTCATGGCACCTGCACAACGATGTCAGAACAGCCATTTTTGATTTTTCACCAATTTAGCAACATAGGCTTTTTGAGAGCCCACTCATGAGCACTGCCACTGTCCTTGTGTTAATCGGTCCCAAAAGGTGATTCCACGCAGTGACTGCAAAATTACCTTTCGGGACAGATTAATGTCAAAACTGTAACAGAATTCATGAGGAGGGGTCCCAAAAACCCCATGTTGAAAATTTGGTGCAAAAATTCAAAAAAATGCCTAAGATGTGGAGCAAAGTTGAAAAAACCTTATTCATTCCATTATACAGCTTACCGGCATTTCCTCAGTTCGCGGTCGGTTTGAAGAGTGCAGACGTGTTCCCGGTCCAGCAAAGATTGTCGCGCCAGACTCCGGAGGTAACTATGGGGTGGGGTAGGGGGTGTGGAGAGGCAGGGTGCACAGTGGGTGGGTGCGGGTGGTGGGTAGGGAGACTACGAGGGACTGTTTTCAGTTTACAGGGACCAAGGGAAAAAAAAAGAAACACGGACGGTTTTCTTTTTTACAGGTCATTTCTTTTGTTTGTGGGGGTACAGTTGCTGATGGGGGATTGGGCACCCCCATCAGCACAGAAGAAGGGGGGAACATGATACCAATGGGGAGTGGGCTCCCCCATCAGCACAGTACAACTGGAAGGGGGGGCAGATGCCGACCGGGATTGGGCACCCCCATCAGCAAACATTGTTTGTGAGGGTACAGTAGCTGATGGGGGATTGGGCACCCCCATCAGCACAGAAGAAGGGGGGGAGACATGATACTGACAGGGAGTGGGCTCCCCTGCCAGCACAGTACAACGGGAAGGGGGGCGGATGCTGACGGGGATTGGGCACCCCCGACAGCAAACACTGTGGTGGGGGCACATTCTGCCAATGGGGAGTGGGCTCCCCATCGGCACATACTTCAAGGGGCAGGGAAGCAGACCGGAGGATTGGGCACCCCGAAGTCGGCACTGTCGGCAGAGTAGTGGCCACTGTGCCGCCATGCTACTAACTGGTGAGCATGTAGGAAGGGCCTGCTACGTGTGATGAGCTTTGCTCCGATTGCAGCGGGCCTTTCCTTAGATGTGCTTGCCAGCTTAGTATGCATGATGTGGTGTCGCTGATTGGGGAATGAGGGACGCACCTACTGGTGCGTGCCCTGCATTCGCCCAACAGCGACCGCGCCTCCAAATCCCCACTGCTGCAAGATGTTGGCTGCGCACATGCTCCAACATAAAAATGAAAACTATTGCAATGAGCATTGCAAACCTGCAATGGAGTGAGCAAGAGAGCAGAGTCCTGATAGCTGCAAAAAAGCAAAAGTTCTGGATTGAGCAATGCAGGCAGGGGTGTCATGGATTGAGCATTGTATGTATGCTGCCATGGCAGTCAGACTGAGAGAGAGAGAGAGAGAGAGAGAGAGAGAGAGAGAGAAAGAGAGTGGTGCCAAGCTCTGTAAATAAAAAGCAAACAGAAGAAATGAGCATTTAGTACAGCAGCTGAGTGTGTGAGCAGCAGGGTAGCAAGGGGGTTGGGGAGAGCCAGCAGTTGCTTGATTGACCAGGTAGCTGAGGGGGAAGGGATTGTTGATTGCGACACTGTGAGCTTACATGGCAACAGAGAGCAGCAAACCTATGATGGGGATGGGAGGCCTGTAAAAGACAAGTGAGACAGTCAAAAACAGGTGATTAGATCAGCTTAAATGTTTTATTTTAAATGGCAGGCCTGCACTAGGCCATGGCTAGAGGTAGGGAGGTTTCAAAATGTCATTAAATGAATTTTTTCTTTAGTTATTGCAAGTAAGGGTTGTCAAGGTTTTTACATTACAAACATGAATGCCAGAAATCTTTTTCAAAACATTTCTGGGAGGCATGGATATCTAGGCGCACTGGAAGGGTTTCTGACCCAGTAATTGTCACCCTGTAAAACACTGGTTCCAAACCACTTGGCCAATCAGGATTAAGGATCAGGATTAAGGGGCAGCTGCAGAATAAGGGGTGCTAGCTGCACATTTGAGCAGACTTGATAGACCTCTAGGCCTTTACCTACTGGCAATTTCGTATGTTCGTAGGATACAACCAATTCATAACCAATTTTATAATGAAGGTTTTTCTATCATGACAAACACTATTTGTTGTTTCTAACCTTGCCTGGCTTTCTGTTGTTTTTTTTTCACAGCCACTGTTACCATTCTTGCTAACGACGATGGCCATGGAATACTATCCTTCAACAATAGTGAGCACTTCTTCCTGAAGGAGCCCACAGCTCAGTATTTGTCAGAAAGTGTGGCCACTCTGTATATCATCCGGGAGCCTCCTCAGGGGATATTCGGGACAGTCACAGTTCAGTATGTGATAAATGGCATAAATGGATCAGACCCCTCTCTGGATCTCACTCCTTCGCAAGGATACATTGTGCTTGAAGAGGGAATCAGATTCAAGGTATTTTCGGCTTTGTGGTTGATGCTTCCTAATTCTGTATGCAACCCAGCTGTGCTAACTTGCATTTCTCCCTCAGTGACTGTACTACAGAATGTTCACGTGCATCTACATACTCTACTGCCTTGTATTGCACATGATAATAAACCTTAGAGCCAAATCTCAGCTCTACTTAATCAACAAAAATATATTGGATACAGATCTTATACTAAAACTGCACATAAAATGGTCCTCCCTGTTCTGAGAGCAATTTGAAAACAAGTGAGATCCTTCTAAACAGTGTGTTTAAGGATCATAGCTGGGTACTACTGGAATACAGACACATAATTCACCTTTCTATTTGCACTTACAAATAGAGCAGATCTGGCTTTCCTTTTTACTTAACTAAGATTTACAATGTTCGCCATCCCGCTAACTGAACCAGTAGCAGAGTAACTTGCAAATCCCAAAAGTCAATAGCAATTATAAAAATCATGTTTTATGAATGATTTTTAGATGTGGCTTTTGTAATGGGAAAGACTACATGAATGACATGAAACTGGCTGATCTTTGGGTAGTAGACACTGTGGAGGAAGGAAATAGGTTACTAAGAGAGCAATTTGCTGTTGGGCGCTGCATGATAGCTGGCAGATGAAATTCATTGCAAGAAAGTTATTCATTTATGTGCAGAAAACAAAGGGAGCAAATACATCTTAAATGGTAAACAACTAGGAGAGGCAGACGAGGAAGGGGCTATGTGGTTATTATAGAAGGAACCTGAGACCTGAGGCTTGCTCGACAGTTGTGGGAACAGTAAGTAAGGCGATCTATAAGCTTTGAACCACACAAAGGGACCTGGACTTCATGTCACGGCATGAAATACTTGTAACATCCCCCTCCCCTCATTAGGGGAAGGCCACTGCCATGATTCAGTACTCAACTACTCTGAGACTGAACTGGGGACTGAAACAGGAGCGGAGAGAGTCAGTACCTCTCCTGAGGCTCCCCTCAATCAGACTGACTCAAAGCTCTGAATAGGCAACTGGCAATCACTGCAGCACTCTATTGTAGTATATGGTTAAGGGTTATTGTTATAGAAAACGGTGGCTTTCAAAATGCTGTTGTAGGACAGTTCAAAGGTCAAAAGTTGCTGTACTATCGTTCTGACGTCACATCAATAGTACAACAACTTTTTTCCTTTGAGTTGCCACCCGATTGGTGGAAACTCCACTCCTCACAAAAAATTCAAACAATAATGGCAGTGCCGCTTAGTGAGCTGTCCGGCGAAGGGTTCAAAACAAGTTTGTACATGGACTGCCTTAGTCAGTTCCCTGTATTCATGCTTTCAATTTGCCCACTTTTTTAAAAATTTAAATCTGCTGTTTACCTTCGTGATTGAGATTGTGACCAGAGGGAACGTCTTCAGGGTCATTTCGGGAGAGGAGTGTGTCTGTAGTGAGTGTCTGTAGCGAGGACCGGGACGAAGCAGAGCTGCGAATACAAAAGGTATGAAACCTTGTGAAATGAATGTTGTACACATTAGGGGAACCATATACTATAAAAAATAATGGATGGTCACCCATCCACAACTAAGACAGCGTTCCAGAGTTGATTACATTGAAGACCTCTCGAGCTTCGCTCTCGAGGTCTCTCTAATGTCATCAACATCCGTGATGGAAACGCAGACTTGTTGTGGATGGTCACCCATCCACTATTCTATATGTGTCTTATGATGCTGCTGCAGGGCCCCTTCCACATGAAACCTCTGTCCAGATGAACCACAGGGATTTCAGGAGAGACCTGAAAGCTAATATTTGCTTCTTAGACTGACTAACTACAAAGACCATTACACTACTTAAGGTTCCAGTAACACAAGGGTTACATACTGAAAACATATGAAATGTAAGTTAGACTAGGTCTAAATATTATAATTCTCGGTGTTTTCCTAGAGCTGCCAGTAGCTCTTATTGTCACTTTGCAGACTGTCTTACTTTTCCATGAAATCTGACAGTCTCCTTAGCTTTTTTATCATCAGCAGATTTAATTAGTTCAGATGAGGCACCCGATTCCAGGTTATCAATAAATATATTCAATCATTTTAGTCCTAATACAGATTCCCTGAGGAATGCCACCGGTGACCTCCTTCCTTCCAGTATTATGTTATTGTAGGTTCCACTATCCAATGAGCCCTGGAATCCTATGCTGAGGCTGACTGTTGGACCAGGCATGTTGCGTATGTGTAGGGCATGGCTGTCAGGGAAAAAAAACACAGACTGACCAGCATTTGCATATCCCCTGCTTGCCAGCCAACCAAGGAGAGGCATTGTCATCTAGACACCAGGTCCCTGGGTTGGGGGGGGGGCAAGAAGAAAAAAAGGGGCATGGACTTTGAGTATTTGTCAGAGTTTGAACAAAAAACCTCCTGATGTCTTGGATTTAAGATAATTTCATGACTTACACTGCTACCATATATTCTACAGATTCTGCAGATTTCTGCTATACTGGATGAAGAGCCTGAAATGGACGAGGACTTCACAGTTATGCTCCTTAACCCAACCGGAGGGGCCAAACTTGGCACCAGACTGCAGACCAATATAACAGTCCTTCAGAATCAGGCCCCACTTGGACTCTTCAGCATCTTTCCAGTTACTAACAGGTGAGATACAGAGAGGATATGATTGTAATAGTTGTCTGCTGAATTGCTCAGTACACTTGCAATTTATGTTTTATATAGTTCAGTCCCATGGTGCTCCTGCTTTACATTTCCCCATTGACAACATTTTGATTGCTGGTAAAGGTCTGCTCAGAGTAACTTGGATGAAAACATTATTGTAGGATGAGGATGATCTGGATTCATCAAGTGTAAATATAACTGGTATTTTAAAGAATGTGTCTACTACCCCACCCAAAATCCAGTTTCGTCTTTCATGGGATACAAAGCCAAACCTTGAGTAACCTGGTTGAACGTTTAAATACCTCCCATAAATAAAACCAATGAAGGCATTTGCATATAGAAAACATATAAAAGTGATAGTCGGGTATGTTTAGATTGGAACAAGACAAGGCTCACTCAGAAGGAATTCCCCATGTCACAACAGAAGCAGGAAATAAACAATGACATTTCAAAAAAGGTTCATTATTACTGCAGTTTTGTTTGCTTTTTTGCCAGGATTTTGAAGACTACAAGGGAGTCACTGTGCCCCAAATTTTGACTGCAAGAAAAACTAATAACATATATTGTCTCATTCTATCATTATATTGAACAGAAACCTTAGGTGTAGTAGCTTACTATGACAAGCTCATAGAGAATTAACCCAACTGAATTCCACTGATTCCAAACCTTTGCTGGCACTCTATAAAATCAGTAGGGTGAACAGAACCTTTGCAAATGAAAGTCCATCCTCTGGTACTGAGAGCAATCAGGATTAGCTGAAACTGAGTTTCATGGGGCATCCTCGAATTTTGATTTGTCACTTTTCTGCTCTGTGACAGCCATTTCTGGGATATAATAGGAGTTATGCAAATCTTAAAATGTAAGCTACATGCAGTTTCAGAAGCAAGACTGAGAAATGCTAAACAACTAAATAAAAAAAATGTAACCCAGCTGATTTGCATAAAGCTAATGCTGGCAAAAGTGTGCAAAAAATGATTGTTCACCCTACTGAGCAAAATACCATTAAAATAAACTTCTTTGGTAAAAAGAAATTAAAGTGTTTAATTTTTGCAGGCACGGGTTGGAATCTAGCAGAATGACAATGTACAGAATGCACAAAAGTGTGCCTAGCTCTTGATACAACATCATTCACAAAATGCATCATAACTTCAAATATTTGCTATTACAAGTGAAAAAATCAGATTGGGAAAAAATGCTCTCTCTTGCAGTTTCATAAACTAGCCTGTTTAAGTCTGGGTCAGGTAGATTGGATTCAGTTCAAAAATTAGGCTCTTAAATGCCCACTTCATGAGAACCAAATACTTTGTTCTCTGCCTTTGCATATTGTAGGCTTTTTGGCACATTATGGTTCTCCTGAAAACCTAACAGCCATAATTTCTTCATAGTGATTTGCATATATTACCCATCATGACCGATATCACTCCTCACCGTTTCATAAGATAGTTTGGCGATACTGAAGGATTATGGCCAGATCAAGTTGCTGCACAGCTTTCAAAGACTTCATGGTAATGTGTATCTTGAAGCTACGCGAGTGAGTGAAAACAGCCGGAGAGCTAGAGCATTCTACACAATCACCACTAACACAGGAGGCGTGACAGTAAATGCAGAGAAATTATTTTTTATCTCAGATACAATATTACTGAATACAGAATAACCACTGAGGACCCAGGGAGTGTGGGAGGCACAGCGCCCCCACAGAAGAAAGCAAGCAGGCATGACAGTAAATGCAGTGAAATTATTTTTATCTTAGATACCATATTACTGAATACAGAATAACCACTGAGGACCGAGGGGTGTGGGGGCAGAAGCCCCACAGAAGAAAAAAGCAATCAATGTTTAGATTTAAAAAAAAAACAAGACAATATTTGTTTGTTCTTTCTTCAGAGCCCATTACACCCAGTTCCTATGAGTTAAATTATTGTTGCTATGTACTCCCCGAATATCATCTTTGTTTTTGTTTAGTTAGTTTAGTGAACTGTTTATATCTTCTGTGGGGGTGCTCCAGCCCCACACCCCCCGGGTCCAATGTGGTACTTTACACACACTGTACTGTACATTACTGTAACTATTATATGACTATTCTATGAACTGTTTGGTGACTCGGGCATAGACAGGAAGAGGCGTGACAGAGTGGCGTCGCTTTAGGTGAAAGCCTCTTACTGTAATACTTTCTTGTTTACTTGCGCAAGTGGCCGTAATCCTTCAGTATCGCCGATAATTTTGTTATTGAATCTCAGTGTTTGTTTTTTTCACGTCTTTGTGTGTATTCTGTAAACTATTTTTTTTTGCAGGATGCTCTGCTTTATTTTGACTATAACAGTGTTGCAACACTGCTGCTGGCCAAGCTATGTAATAAGGTTGTTAAAGTTTTATGTGGACACCATTAGGAGACAAAGCCTATGTATCCAATGTTGGTTCTCAGTGAACTGGTCAGTTTTTAAGCACCGAAGTTTACCTAGCCGCTGTGCAAATACTAATGCACAACTTAATTGCACTGGGTTGCATGTCATTGATTGACAGGTCAAACAGGTTTGGCTACCTTCTAGCTAAAGCCCCAAAGAGGGAAGTAGGAAGCAGCATCAGAGGTTATACTACTTACCTCTTATGTAACAAGGGGCAGTACCCGAAGGAGGGGATGGTCAAACACTGTGGAACTGTGAGATGGAAAGTCCTGTATCCTGAAAAGTTTGGTCACTTGGAAAACAATCAGGTCTTGGATAGAGAGATGGTGGACAGATAAGGGCAGGGCTATGTGGCAGCTGTCTACTTCTACAATCAGAAGTGGGCATTTCTTAATTTCTGTTGGAGAAGGGTTTCCTTTAAGAGGTGAAGCTCCTTGTAAAGTTCTGGTTAGGCAACCTGTGGAGTAAGACCAGTTTAGAATGTAGTTAAGGTTAATATTTTTATCCCTACTTGAGAAATAATTACACTACCTGAGAAATGGTTTGCTGGTAATGAACTGCTACTAAACCATGACAAAACAAAGATCATGCTTTATGGTACCATAGCCTCAAGCAGCACCCTAAACAATTCACTTGAAATAAAGTCTACTGATAGATCTTTGCTGGAGATAATAAACTCTTTTTATTACTTAAGAATACACTTAGACCAGAGCCTGTCTTATCAGGATCTCTGGCACCACATAACTGCCCAGATGAAAGAGCTGCTGACACAATCTGGGCAGGCATCTCACACCATCAAGCTGCCTGCCCTAGAAGCTTTTAGCTATTAATTAATATTTTGTGCCCCATGGTTTTAAAGATATTTCACTCATAAAACCCAGCTTGTAACTTCCTGGTATGAGCTGGGTGATCACCGAGCACTGCAGCCCCTCTCCTGGAAATAACATAATCATGGTGCATGGTTGGGAATGGGGCTACGGAGCTGTCTATGGAGAATGTAATGGAATCGGGGGTCTCCTAATGCATTAAGATTATCTTTGCTGGCATGCTTATATGTATGTGGCTAATACATTATATATATATATATATATATATATATATATATACACCCACCCATACATGTAAGCAAGCCAGCAAAGATAATCTTAGTGCATTAGACAGCCCCCTGATTCCATTACATTCTCCATAGACAGTGCTGAAGCCCTGTTCCCAAACTCACATCATAATTGTGCTATTTTCAGGGGTGGACCTACAGTGCTCCGTGATTACCCAGCTGGTACCAGGAAGTTATGAGCCCAGTTTTACGAGTGAAATATCTTTAAAACCATGAGGCACAAGCTCCTAGGACAGGCAACTACACATATAAGTTGCCTGCCCAGAGCAAACAAAACATGTCAGCTGCTCTTTAACAAAAATATTACCTCACATTTTAGTTTCAAGTGGTGCTTATTGAATGAGGCTCATCTTGCCAAAGTCAACCACATTCTTCTTTCCCTGTTTGACTGTGGCACTGTAGTAGTTACCTCACTTGCAGAGAAAGAACACAGTAGGCCAAGAATAACTTTACAACTGCATTGGGTGACTTGCCTTAAACACTGACAGAAGGGCTGCCAGTGTAAAATTTATGAGTGCCTAAACTGGTTGTCATTAGCTGACAGGTTTAAAATTCTGCTGAGTAGCGCCATTTTTAAAATCCTGGCTACAGGATCACCAGAGTCCTTAGCAGCTTTGCTAAAGCCACATGGTAGGCCTCTGTCTGTTAGAGCCTCTGCAAATAATCAATTAACTATTCCCTTCTGTAGACCCCATCTTGGACAATGCACCTTCATTATGTGGCCTAAACTTTTTGGAACAACCACTAAACTAAAGAGAAATTAAAACTCTTTGGTCCTTCAGAAACAGTCTTAAAAAGCACCTGTTTTAGCAATATAGATGTAACTGTTGTACCTGAAGAACTGTTTCTCCATTAAAATGTTTTATAAAGTACCTATTATCTGTGAATGGTATGTATTTCAACCTGTTTACCTTATGTGTCTGCTATTTATTGTACTCATGACCATTTGCAACTGTCCTTGAATAACCACTGTAAATGGAGCTTGTGTCCAGTGGGACTTATCTGGTTATCAAAGCATTAAATAAAATTAAAATGAAATACAGGTAAATCCATCGTATGTACTGCATGTGCAGTGTTTTTAAAAGGCATAGGTAATTTATTTTACTGGCAACTCTGTGTTTCATCTCCACAAGCACATATCAAATTAAATTGCTTCTAATACAGGAGCATGTTCAGGCATGTCTGAAGAAGATGGGGGTTCCTAAGTTCAGGCCTTGTACTGTGTAAGTAAGGGCATAAGCAGTGACAAGAAGGGAACAGCCAAGTGATAAATGCACAACAGACTGCTGATAGCATCAGTGAAGCATGTTAAGCCAGTTGTCAGTAGCAGCCGGTAACTCTGTGACAAACATAATGCATACTATTCAGTTCACATGTGGAATGTTATGCTTTGTAAATACTTTGATATCTAACCAGCTCTAAACACTGGAGGGTATTTCTGCATATTCATATTTTCCTATGTTCGATGTGGCTCTGAATGAAGATATACTCACTGGAGCCAAAAGGGAGAGGGGTGATTTGAATAGAGTTTCAAGTTCTTAAAAGGCATGAGCAAGGTATACTGTGAGGAACTGTTCAGCAGGAATCGTGAATGTAGAACATGGGGATATGAGTGGACACTGGTGGGTGGGAAATGCAGGAGGGACATGAAGAAATTCTTTTTTATGGGGAGAGTGGTTGAGCCATGGAACAGCCTGCAAGTTAGGGTGCTGGACGCCAAGGCTACTAACAGGTTTAAAAACTGTTGGGTCAGAGCTAAAAGCTTAATAGTCACCTGGGGTAGCAGCAGGCAGAGAACTTTGGGTGGGTAGCATAGGCATAACCCTGTACAGACATGAGGTCTAAGGGGTAGGATAGGGTATCACAGGTGAATTAGATCAATGGTCTTTTTCTGCCATCACCTTCTATGTTTCTGAATGAGCAACTTCTATACAGTTTGCTGATGATATCCTCTTGAGACATCTGTTGACAACTTCCTTACTTGAATTTTCTAGAACAAACTCTGTGACCATTGAGGAAGGCAATAGAACAGTGCATTTTCTAGTGTCTCGTAGTAATGGACTGAACACCTCTGTCAGTGTGGAGTGGGAGACGCAGTCTGATACTGCATTTGGTACAAGTAAGTAATTATCCATAGTTTTGGGAGCTTTTGTGCAGACATAAATCTTGCAATATTGCGATCACTTTAGTTACTACTAGTTATGGCTGCCCTAGAATTATTCTTGCTAGTTGATCAGTAGCTCTGATTTGAAACAATCAGCACTCAAAATTATGCACACAACAGATGAAATGATGCTTCCATTGGCTCCTACGGTGTGCTCTACAGACACCGATGTCACAAATCAAAATTGTGCTGCCTCAGATAGTAGATGCAGTCTTGTTAGTTTATATGTGCTATGCTAGTACTCGACTATGCAACATTAGCACCTGTATTGCATTGTTACAAAACAGATGGTTTTCATGTTTTTTTTTTGTGCCACTTTGTTGAAATTGTATCTAAATTTTTACTTTGTTTTTATCTGTACTTTTTGTTACTCTTGAGAATGTATTTCTCAGCTTTTTTATAACCATGTTTCTCTTAAGTCCACCATTTTCTTTGCCTACCTAGGCCCAGGTTGTTCCCCAGAAAAGGTGCTTTGGACCAGTGTAATGACAGTACCCAGTCACAAATAAATAAAATTAATAAATAAAAGCATAAGCACATGGGGGAGGTGAACACTCTCTGACTGTGTACAGAATTGGGAGGGATCAATATATTCACCTTCATAAAGCCAAAAATACAATCCCTTTCCTTCTAAAATGTATGTGTAGTGGGCTTCCTCAAGTGGCTGGCACCATGGTTAGCAGTGTAGTTGTTTTGCTGGATTTAGCCATACTTGGCAATTAAATTTCATACAGCTGCAACATGCATGCTAGTTTGTTTGTTCTCTTCATGGCACGCAGTTGACTTTCTATGATAGTCTCTCATCTAAAAGGTGACAGCTTAAAAAATAAAGGGCTCTAATTGCAAATTATATTGCTTTGGGTTTTTTTTTAAATTAATCTAAACTGGTGCTCTGTAATGTTAAGAATTTGCAGCACTAAATACACTACTAGGAAAGAGTGGTTCCAAGCACCTTCTTGAGTATGGGAGGTTGTTAGAAAGTCTCATGGGCCGGCCCACCAGTGCAGTGGCAAGGTGTCCACTTGTGGCACTGACATCCCAATTGAGCATCCCAGAGACTGCTCTCCTTCTCTGGTGGGAGGGGGAAGAGTATCTGGTGCTATGCAGACATATGGGGGAGGCTGGGGGTACCGTCGTGGCTGGCACCACACATTGGGGGGGTGGGGCAGAAACTGGCATCATCACATGTCCTTTTGCCCAGGAAAAACTATCTGAAAAAATGCTGGCCCACTAATGATGGGCCCCATCTCTGCTGCCACTCCTGCTGCAGACTAAAGTCCACCGGGGGATCTCACCCCCATGGCCCTGCCCTGGTAGGCAAGCCAGGGCTAGAAGACCAAATTCCTTGAGGAGGGGGTGCCTGCCTGGCAGCCCCACCCAGGGGGGCAAGCCTGGGGATGGGGGGCGGTGAGCAGCTCAGGGAGTCTGGAACTTCCAGTGCCAAGGGGAAAGAAGCCAGGCAAAAAAAAAGAAAGTCTCATGGACAGAGAATTGGAGACACTTTCATGAATTTCAACACTCCTACCACCCTCATATTACTGATCCACCACAAGTTCTTCTGTCCAGTCTGTGGAAGATACTGAGATCTGAAAGCAGAAATTCACTTTTGTCTGTGATGTACAATTACAGTATCAGCAAACTGTAGTAAAATCAACTGCATTACTTGCCACTGTTCTGTAGTTCTGTTTCCATAATTTGATGAGGTATGCAACATTGCATCCTCCCAGTACTGAGGGCTAATGTCCCACATTTGGTTGACTAAAGGTTGGGAGGTGTAGATAATGGTCCTGTATTGAGCAACAGAAGGAATAGACTGTGCAAAGTGTAATCAAAACTAGAACATACTTATCTCTAACAACAGTTCTGTGTGTGCATACTCATGAGAGTGTTAACTTAAAATTCTCTGATCCTCTTTTCTCTCAGAGGGGGAAAACAGTATTCTGTCAGTATTCCAAACATTCCCAGGACAGCCAGCTTCCAGCTGGTGTTTCTTTACATCTGTAAAGACTCTCTATGGTATTCTCCTACGGATATCTGCAGCTGAAGTTCCATCAACAGTGTACCAGTGGCAGGGATCATTTGTTCCATTACAGGTAATGAGCCAACAGTCCTTTTTAAACACTTGGTGGATTTTGTTCTGGTCCCTCATACAGTAGTTTTGGTCCCTCATACCATGTGTTTCTCTTTACAGGATCTTAAGATACTGAATCCCAAAGCTTGTACCACCTTTACAATAAATAGCACCAACTACATGGCAATAACTTATGGAGGAACAAAGGATAGACGACCTTCCAATACGAGCATCTACTTTTTTGTACCCAAGTCTGGACTAATCCTGGTATAAATTTGATGTTATTCAGTAGTACTGTATATGGTTACTCTGTATAGAGGCCAATGTTCTCAAAATCCCTGTTGTAGATAGGGCAAAACCTTTAGTGCAAGAGCTCAAAGGTAACAAAAAAAAATAAGATGTTGCATAAGAGTTGTTGTATATACAGTGTATGATTTCATACCCATACACAACAGCTTTTTTGACACACAATACCTTGTACTCTTTCTGTGCCTGCAGTCTCACTGTACTTCACTCAGCACTGCTGTTTTCTCTGTCTACATACACACCCACACAAAGCCTGCCCTGAATACAGAAACATTAATTTTTCTATTAATTAACAAAAAAAAAAAAGAAGAAACTCACTCTGCATCCAGCTGTTTAAAAACATCATGTTGCAATTAATAGTAATTTTCTTTTAAAACGAACAGAAAAGAGCATTACCTCTAAATTACATAAAGCTCTGGCCAATCAGTGACAGTCCTCAGTGTTAGTGCTTCTGTTTGATTTGCCATTTATAGAATTGTAAGGGCTCGTAGTGTGGCGTGTTGCTCTTCACCTGGAGTCACAGCTTGAGTAAAAGTGACATTATTTTGTAGGGAAACAACTTGCTACATAGTGGAAGCTGCAGTATGAGGCACACAGAAAAAAAGCTGGTACTTTGTGATCTAGTGCAGTTTAATTCAAACTCACATTTGTTCATGAAAATGATTCAGCTTTTGTTGCTATAGAAACAGTGCAAGCCTGACAACCAGTCACACTGCAGATGTTCAGTAAAGGGCTGGTGCATGTGAGTCCGTAACTAATTTACGGACAGTATTGTAACCTGACTTGATGGTCTGGCCCAGTAAACGCCCATGCTGTGGCCCTAACTGTCTTCCCAAGGTGACTGGTTGCAGGACCCATAGTCCTTGGTGAGTTAACCATGGTTCTTACAGCTATTAGGCCTTCTCCTTCATGTTGCAGTTTTGGTTGAAGTTAATGGTGCTGCCCTGCAGCTCAGGCTCATCTCTGATGGTTTCTTATCTCTCTGTGCCAGTTGCTCCCTCTGAAACCTCTCACAGATCAGGCATCTCTCTCTTCGTCAGTCTCTTGGAGTGGTCAGTGGAAATCTGGTCTGGGAAGCTCATCTACTAGCAGTGTATCCCAAACACAACACCTACACTGTAGGTAGTCACTGGGCTATGATGCTGAATAATGGCTTCTGGGCCCCATTGGCTTTGTTGCAGTTTCAGACTCCTCAGGCCTGTCTCTTGGCAAAGTCTGTCTTTGTCCCTCTGTACACTGAGGGATCAGCTGTAGTGTGGTTCCCCTTGCAAATTGATTCCTTCAGATGCTTGGATGCAGTGCACCTCACTGATGTAACTTATAGGTATCCTGAAAATAGCAACCTCTTCCTTCTTGGCTGAGTAAGCACAAGTCTCCCTTCAAGTAGCTGCAGTGTTTCCTCACTCTCTCACAGATTATGGGTCTTCTCCAACTTCCCCCTCTGGCAGGCTTTAGCAGACAGACTGATTGCTGAAAAGTTTCTCAGTGATAAGTGAGAAAAAAGGCCTCCCATAGTCCAGTCCCAAATGTCAGTCACTGGGGAGGGTCTGTCTGGCTGACCCTCTATGACTGATTTATCATCCAAAACCTAGGCAAATTAATGAGGTCCTCCTGTACTCCATGAGATCTTCTGTCTCTTTTGCAGGCTCTAGAAAACTTATTGGTTGCTGATTGACTTCTGACCCAATTTGACATGCTGAAGAAGGGGTCAGAAGCACATAAAGATGGAGGGAGCCTTCAGTTCTGGACACTCAGTCCACAGAAGTACTTTATTATGGGGCTTCTGCCCTCAGGATAAACTTTGTCCTTCTAGACAAGGCTGGCACAACTTGTCGCTTGTGGGATGACCCATGTTCAGGAGTTCTGCCTGTGCTTCTCCATCATGACACTGAAAAGACACTTTAAACAGTAGTGGCGTAACTGCAGCTCTAGGGGAGGCACCAAAGGTATAGCAATCCTCTTCAGTCCTACTCCATCCCCCAACATAGCAGTTCACAGTCACGGTGCTATAAGTAGAGATGGGTGAAGTTCAAAAATGTCACTTTGTAAAGTGCTGTGTGAAGTTTGCCAATTATCCATAGGCAAGGCAAATTTTATTTACATAGTGCTCAATCCATCAAGGGCTCAGAGTGCTTTACAAACATGAACAGAAACAGCAAGCTATAAAATATTCTGGTAAGATTAAAGGAAATCAGGTCTTATTAGAAGCTTGTTCAAATAAAAATGTTTTTAAAGAGGTTCTGAAGGCCTACACCAAACTGACTACATGAATATGGTAAGGAATAGGGATCCAGATAATAGGGCTGCCACCCCAAAGGCTCTATCACCTGATGACTCGAACCTTGAGGTGGGGACCATTAGCAGTCTGCCTTCGGTGGAGCTGTGAGGGCAAGCAGAGTGGTTAATAAGGAATCAGGAGCACTTTTAAGTAGTCTAGTCCCAATCCACATAGGGTCTTATATATTAACAACCTGATCTTGAAGGTGATGCACAAATACCTGGTAGCAAACCATTGTGCCATGTTCTGCAGCAACAGCAAAAGAAAGAGGAAACCACTATGGTTCTCAAGGGGAGCAGCAGAGCTAGTAAGAAGAAAAATATGGCATTTCTGAGGTACAAGGCAACACAAAGCAAGGAGGACAGGCAAGAATACTTGGAAAAAGTAAAGGAAGTGAACAAGGCAGTAAGCACAGCAAAGGCCGAAACCAAGGAAAAGGTAGCTAAATCAGTGAAGAAAGGAGGGAAGGCATTCTCTAGGTATATTAGCAAGAGAAGGAATATGGGGGAGGGATTGTGAGGCTTAGGGAAGAGGGAGGCAGGGTAGTGGAGAAAGACATTGACAAGGCGACCATCCTCAACAAATACTTCTGCTTCATATTCACGGAAGAAGACAATGGGGATGGAGAAGGGCAAACAGGGAGAAGGGGTGGACACTAGGCCTTTTTCCAAGGACAAAGTAAAAAGAGCACTAGAACAGCTTGGGATGGATAAAGCTATTGGGCACAATGGGATACACACGAGGATCCTAAAGGAGCTCCGAGAGGAACTGGCTAAACCTCTGGCTAAGCTGTTCGGTAAATCACTAGAAACAGGTGTGGTTCCGGAGGAGTGGAGAAGGGCACAAGTGGTACCCCTGCACAAAAGTGGTAGCGAGGAGGAGGCAGGAAACTATCACCCAGTCAGTTTGAATTCTATAGTAGGTAAAATGCTTGAAACACTACTTAAAGGAGACAGGAAATCATTTCAAACTGGCAGTTATTTATAAAGTTTCGATTCTCAGAAATTATATGCATTCCTCTAAATTATCCATATTTAACTATATGTGAATAAAAAGTGATACAAAAACTAAATGTCACATTGTTTTGTTTTTATGGGCAACATTCTGTTACAGTTCTTAACATGGAACCAGTAATTTGGTGTTTTTACTATGTCATGGTTTGTGTACAGAATGCTAATTATGATCTGTTGGCCTATCAGAACTATGCTTAAAGTTCTGTGCACACATCGTGACATAGCTAAAACTCAAAATTACTGGTTCCATGAAAAGAACTGTAACAGAATGCTGTCCATACAAACAAAACAATACAAAATATAGTTTTTCATATCACTTTTTATTTAGGTACAATTAAATATGGATAACTTGAGGGAATGCATATAATTTCTGAGAATAAGAACTTTATAAACAGCTGCGAGTCAGAAATGATTTCCTGTCCTCTTTAAGGAAAGACTGGTGGACTACCTAGAGACAAGGGTGCTGCTGGACCCAAAGCAACATGGATTCACAGCATGGAGGTCATGCTAGACCAACTTGATTGATTTCTTTGAGTGGGCTACAAAGGAAATAGACCAGAGCAGATAACCCTAGGTATAGAGTGCTACAGTAATCCAATCTCGTGGTGGCAAATAAGCTAAGAATTGCCAGATCCTAGCAATATTTAGAAGATGGAAGAAACCAAACTAGACAACAGATGACACTTGCTGTTCGAAGGTCAATCTGTCATCCAGTATGACTCCCAGATCTCTGACAGTACTCGCTGCTGAAAGGGGCTGGCCACCCAAAACTGGGAGGGCAACCCCTCCACCAGCAGGCAAGCCTCGACAACCAGGTTGGATAACCATGATCTCTGTCCTTTCTGGGTTGAGACATAACCAGTTGGCAGTCATCCAGTCATTGATTTCAGCCAAAACAACAGCTCAGCGCAGAAGACACAGAAGTGTCATCAGGGGCACATGACAGATACAACAGGGTATCATCTGCATAGCAGTGAAACCCCACATTGTACCACCATATGACCTCACCTAGCAGCAGCATATACACAGAAAAATTAGGAGAATAAAATAGGGGACGGATTGAACGCAGAGGAACACTGCAGGACAACACAGATCACCCTGAGGAAAAAATTCACCAGAACCACACGCTGCATCCTCCTGGTCAGATATGAGCTAAACTAGCACAAAACTACTCTGGTAGCCCCTACATAGTTCCTCAGTTGATCAATCAACACCCCATGATCCACCATGTCAAATGCAGATGAAAGGTCCAAGAGCACCGGAATAGTGCATTGTCCTTGGTTCTTTGCCATGAGGAACTCATGTGTTGCCCTGAGCAGGGCTGTCTCTATGCTGTGCTAAGGCCAAAAACCAGATTGGAGAAGTTCAGAGATAGAATGACACTCTAAGTGGTCTAACAGCTGTTCAAACACCACTTCCACAATAACCTTCCCTAAAAAGGGAAGGTTAGAGACTGGCCTGTAGTTCGAAAAAACATCAGGGTCCAAGATGGCTTCCTTTGAAGGGGCCTCACATCTGCCCTTTTCAGGGATGAGGAAAGGACACCTTCCCTTAAGGATCTTTTCACAATCTCATGGAACACTGGACCCCAGAACTTGCCATAACCTATAAATAGCCCTGTTGGACCTGAGTCCAGTTCACAGTTAGAGGGACACAAACTGGTGACCACTCAGAGGACCTCAGCCTCCAAACTAGACGAAACTCATCCCAGGCAGACAGATCAGTGCCACCACGAGGTTGGTTACCCCAGCCTCCATCATGTGAGAAGAAATAGTGGATATAATGGTGGACACTTTGTCAGTGAAAAAGCACCCACACTTTTCACACTTCTCTGCAGAAATGGCTGCCATGGACTGCAGACAGGGAGGATTTAATCATCTATATACAGTATGAAAGAGCACAGCTGAGCAATAATTTGTTGCAGCTATCGACCAAGACAAAAATTCTGTCTTTTTCTGGTCAATTACCCTTTGATACTCAGCATAATGAAGTCTCAATGCCAACCTGTCCTCCATAGATCCAGATCTTCTGACACAACAGTGAATTCTGTGGATGAGCAAGGGAGTGCCGACTTTGCATAACTTTCACCATCCTACTTTTGCCAGTGAAGTCTATGTGTAGTGGCAACTTCACCAGTGAATATGCCGATTAAGTTTTCATCACATGTAGACTTCACTGGGAAAGGTAACACTTCATATAATTGCATGGGAATATTTTGTGAAGGGGAAAAGTGTGAAGTTTGCTGGATATGGGAACTTCATTAAGCTTAGTGAAGGTGAAGTTTCCCCAGTTCACAGCAAGTTTGCCAGCAAAGTTTAGCTGTGTCTCAAGCAGTCAGCCCCACCAAGTAGGGGGGTTATAGTTATACATATAATTGGTTCAAGTCCCATAATCTTACCCTGACAAAGTGATATGAGGCTGTAAAACATTGGTGGGTCATGCCTGAGGCATTGTAAATATTAATTACACAATAAAACAACATTTTTCCCAGCCTTGTTTTTCTCCTTGGCCCATCCACATCACCTTCCTCCTCTGGCAATCACTCAGCCTCATCTTCCACTGACCACACCATAACTGCCTACTCCCACGGTTCTCCCTCCATGGCAGGGGTCTTCGAGGTGGGAGGCTGTCCTCTACCTGTAGACTTATTCAAGATCCAGGGCAGGTGATTGGCTCCATGAGATGGGGCCTGAAAGTGCCAGGCTGGGCAATCTTCTAGCATGGCCAAGCTGTTTTCTACCATTTTTCACCTCTTCCCTCCCACCTCCCGTATGGCATGGGCAATCGGCATCTATTGGCCTTGTATGCATGCAGAATGCTTCCATGGTAGAGCAAGCTCCCTGGCTCATTCACAGAAGTCACTGTTGTGTCAGATGCTTACAGCCAGCCCTTCCCAACTGGCCCATGCTGCCAAACAGCAGCTACCCTGACCTGGCCTACATCCTGATGCAGCTCCCTGAGCTCATTACACAGTACAGCAGCACAGCATGTTGCGACTGGGCTATTATGTTGACTATAAAGCAATTTTTGTATGAACTGGTCAGTAGAAGTGGACATCCTTACAAGCTACATTAAGCTCAGAAGAAATTAGCCCCCTAACTGAACAGCACAAGCTTATACAATACAACAAAACAGTGACAGAATATTGGCATAACTAGGTGCAGAGGCCCAGCTACAGTAGTGCCAGCCAGTATGCAATGCAATATTGCTTCAGTAGATCACAAAATGCTGCAGTATACTGCAGGGAACAATGTAATTCAGTGGCAGTTAAGCCATTTTGTCATGCAGTATTTTATGACATGTCAGTTACTGCAAGTTACTTCGTTGCATCATGGCTAACTCCAGTGTATATAGTATGTGGGTACTTGTTCTAGTCATCTTCATGTTAGGGTCTAATGTTTCCCAAAGAATGGCAAAACAGAAAATAATGTGTTTATGTTTAGAAAGAACCATCCCTAGAATCTTCTGACCATTTCCAAAAATAGTATTTTATGGTATTTTATAATGCTTGAAATTTTATTTGAAAAACAATAACATTTGTGCTGTTAGGCGCAGAAACTTACGTTTTTGAAAATTAAAACTTAAGAGTTGAACAATATCATGAGACTGTAATAAGAGTTTTTAAGTGTTGCTACATGTCTATACATTTCAATATAATATGCTGTTAAAAATAACAGGAATTTAAAAACTTAGTGAAGCATTTTATACTTTTATATATTAATATATGGTAGCTGAAGCAACATATTATATCAATATATCAACTTAGCTGACTCCCAGCTTCCAGTTAAAATAAAAAAAAATAGGGTTCTAGTTCTAATGGTTCCAAAGTTATCCCATTTTAAAGAAATTATGGTTTGAAAGCTTCAATTTTGGAACATTTGGGTTAAGAATCAGCTCTGTTAATACTGTTTGTATGTGTTAATACTATCAATTGCATGATAGCTTAAAAACATTTTTTATAACTTTTTTCTACTTTTTCAGAATTTTGGTACTGCTAGACATTATTTAATTTGAAATTGTGTAATTGTCAGAAGAGGGTAAAATTAGTTGGCTGTAGTAATTACTAAGTTTGCTGCATTCCTGGAAAGCAATCCAAAAAGGCCTGCCATTCAAAAGCAAAGATCTGCTACCAGCCAGGGCAGTCTGGGCACATTGAGGGGATAATGTCATCATCATAACCTTCGATTTATTGGTATGCAAGTAGAATATCTATCGTTTACAATTGTAACCAAATAGCAGAAACATACATATTACAACTAGATAAAATATTTAGCACAGATATAATCCAAGTAAATGCAATATTAATACATTGTTTAAAACAAGAATTTACTTAAAACATTGACATTTGTAAAATTTGCAAATAATCTAAGCCTTCAGTTGAGGTTTTGAAATATGGAGCTTTAAATTTAGTTCACCCTAAATCTCCAGTCATTGCTGGACAATAGAGAAGTATATCGTATGATACATTTCTGAAATGTACCAAGTATTTATTCACTTACCAAAATATACCTTTAATAGTCAAGATTGGTTTCTGTTGTTCAAAAGGGTGCCCATTTTAGTGAGTCCATTAAGTTCTTTCAGAAGGTAATCAGTAGTGATACTGAGACCAAAATGTCTTTATTCAGTCAATCAATCAATCTTTATTTTACCAGAAGAAACACCATTGAGAAGAACTTATTTACAAGGTGGACCTGGGTAACAATTCATTTAGGAAAAATATAAGTATGCACAGAAGGATATAAGTATGCAACTTATATAAAATAATGGATGCAAAACTGTGTATACAAAAGCTACGTTTTCATCCTAGAGTTCTCATGATATCATAGACCTTGAAAGTGAAGTTGGAGAGGTGTCTGTCATCAGAACCCCAAGATGGAAACTCATAACTTGGCTATGTATGGTTTTCCATCTGTTATTGTTTATAGTGTATGGTTCCTTAAAATAAATAGAAAAAGGTCCACCACTCAGCCTGAATGCTGGTATTTTTAGGTTAAGAACTAATGGGGAAGAATACCAGAATTCAGTTTTGGTGGTAAGACACAGAGGATGAAGATCTTTGTGCAGCACTGGGGCCCATGAGGACTAGGTAAGAATGGTTGAGGGGTGGAAATAAGTAGGGGGTGGGTTTATTTTATCAACATGGTGTTATGGGGCAGAAATGGGGGTAGAAAATGGAGACAGAAAAGTGGGAAGGGGCATTGCTTGCACTCAGAGGTTGCTTCTGGATGTTCTGGCTCCACCTTACAACTCTTGAAATGTCTAATTCCCCAGGGTACCGCTCCCATTCAGTGGGAATACAAAAGCACTAGCTAACTATGGTGAGCTGAATTTTACTGTACATAGCACTAGCACTGCATGATGATCTCCAACACACCTCTTAGCTGAGTCTGAGTCATTAATAATCCTATTGGAAAACTGCAAGACAGAAAGGAGCATGGTTTGAATTTAGTCCAATACCAGTTATGATTCCACAGAAAGTAACTGGTAATGTTCTGTAGCTTTTTGCATTACTTTTAGGAAATATTTCTAGGCTTGCCTGATAGCATGGTGACAGTAGGCATTGTTTGCTGCCCTGCCAACCTGGGTTCACACACCCAGTCTGAACATTGTTGTGGCCTAGGTGGGCAGTAGGAGAACTAAGTGTCATGGAGGATGCTTTCCTCCTCTGAGGTAAATGTCTTGTGATTCATTTTGCAACACTATCAGCTGGAAGACCCCAGGTTTCATTGTAGCTTAGAGACTGCAGTGAAAGGACAGGATGCACACCAGTGCATGCCTGCTGGCATATAGTAGATGCCCTTCTGTCCTTATGAATGAGAGAAAACTGGATGGATAAAGCAGTGTCATGCCTGGAGGATGAAGTCCCACCATGTCTCTCAGGGTTTTTCCTCCCTGCCCCTAAATATATTCTTGGTGCCTCCTCCTCTGACTGCTAATGACCAAACTCAAGGAGAATCCTGCCAAAAGCCCTTAAATTACTGAGTTCTGTTTACACTACTTCTGACACAGCATCAAGAGGGCAGCTCCCACTCAAAAACAAAGATACAAGCTTATTTACATGGAACAATGGTAACTGACAGTCAAGTACTGTATCCTCAGGAAAAAGATCTTTTATGACACTTAACGGAAGCTGTATCTGAACATCTCTTGAAGGCATAATCAACAGTATGTCTGTGTGTGTGAACAACTTGAGACTGGTCCTCCTTAATGCACAATTATAAACCTCTGTCAAGAGGAAGGCAGTACAAAAGCATTGTTGTAGCCAGGACAGCCTTGTTTTGAAATGAAAACCAAACCATTATTGTGTATGTTTCAACAGGTTCAGACTTTAACAGTTCAAGAAAGTGTTGCTGTAAGACATTTTTCGCTGGATACCAATGATTACCTGATTATTGTCAGTCCACTGGGGGGCGCAGCAGCTTCACAGGTAAGAGACCTGAATAGCAGAAAGCTGTGCTAGAAAGACTTCCAATGACCAAGGCAGCTGGTAACAAGAAGGTGTGCTGCAGCATGGGAGGCTCAGGTTCTGATGTGACATATGAGAGGGGGTACTTTCACTTTTCAAAGAGGGTTGCACATGTCGCTGACTCACAATACAGCACCACTGACCAACCCCCCCCCAGTAGCTGGCTCGCAAATAGGAGTTGATGTCAGTCCCAGAGCAAGTCACTTGCCTATGATCCTATTTGTTTAGGTGTGTAGATGGTGATGTGGATAATTAAATGTGGAGTCAGGGATTCAGGAAAAACAGCATGATGAGGAATACTGGATTCAAGATTTGTGAGGAGAGTGGGAATCAGATGTTCAATATTCTATGGTTGCTCCCTAAGTACAACATACTAGACTGTGCATTTCATATGAAATATGTCCATATTTAATGTTGAAATGTTGATTAGTTGTCAAAATTTGTTCACTTTTTGAAAGTGCCAGCTTTATGTACACAAACTGTAGTGAGGGGGCCAGTGATGTGGCCTAGCCAGCTGCACAACTAGCCTGAGATCTTGCCTCTTTGAAAGACCATGGTCCAAGTCTTGTGCCACTGCTCAGATGGAGAGTCTACTACATGAGTAATAACTTGGTAGGTTTCACAACTCTCAGCTAGGAGTAAGGGAGGGTGGCAGGCTTTATTTATTTTCTTGGCCTGGTAAGCTAACTAGAAAACTGTCCCTTTTACAGTAGTAAGTAAGTAAGTAAGTAAAGGTTTATTTGCTAAGGGCTAAAACCCAGATGATCTGGGTGCTGTACAGAGAGCCAAAGGGAAGTAAATTCTGTAAAACATTACAAAGTAACAGCTATCAAGGGCATCAATTATAAAATAAAATCATCAATAAAACTATTCAGCAGTTGGCTAATTCTTAAGCTCATAAATAGTTCTCAAAAGCTTCTCTAAACAGATGGGCCTTCAGACCCTGCTTAAAAGCCTCCACTGATGGGGTCTCCTGTAACCTGGCTTTATCCTGACTTCCAGAAGCATCACTCTACCATCTCCTCCCTGTTGCTTGTAATCTATTCTAGTCTGTCTTCTAAAGGATGGATCAAAAGCACATCACAGCTTGCTATCTTCATCGACTGGGCCAACGTCTTCGACTCCATGTCCTATCCACTCCTTCTGAATAAGCTGAGTTCTGCTTGTCTTTCAGCTTCTGCTGTCAACTGGTTCTGCTCTTACCTCGTGGGCCATTTACAGATGGTACAGGTTGGTAGAGCACAGTCACCTCCACATCATATCCAAGCTGGGTGTACAGGGCTCCATCTTGGATCCCATACTCTTCTCCATCTTTCTTAATGACCTACCCTTGGCTTGTGCCAACTCTCATAGTCACATGTATGCAGATGACAAAGTCATCTACACCTTTGATCTTTCTACCACTGCCACGAAAGTTCTTCATCAGCAAGACTTCCAGTATCCTATGCTGGTTCCAATCAAACCAACTCTGGGTCAACACAAAATACGCTATGTCCATGACCATTGGAACCAGCCAGAAACTGACCAGACCCCTTACTCTGCCCATGTTTTCCACCCTGGAAGGCACCCCTTTAGAAGTAGTTTGATCCTTCAAGTCCCTCAGTGTGTTGCTAGACAGCAAGTTTAGATTCTAGGGGCATGGATATAGTTCATTTATCCAAACACTGGTAGTTCTTCCTTAACAGCTGATGTGCCAGAAAGTCTTTAAGCAAAGCTTCTCCCACCACCCAGGTGATATATCCTTTGGCTCTGCCCTGTGAAGTCAGATCTTCCTTTCTGCTGGAAGAATTTGGTCTCCTCCTTAGCAGTTCCATGTGTTGTAGGACCTATTAAATGTGCCATTGGCAAACTTGGTGAATTTTCTCTAACTTTTGATTTCTGGGTATATTCCTCTGTACTGTTGTTGTTGTTCCATCAAATGATGTAACAAAAGGAAGCAAAGCTGCTCCTGGCTTCAAACAGTGCATCATGTGCCACAGAAAATGTCACAGATGGACCCACACGTGTTGTGCCTGTACTGCCTAGGGATGGCACATGATGTTATGGGTTGTGGCCATTGCCAGACAATGTTACCATCATCACCTGAAGACCATAAGGCTTGTCTTCTCCTTAGCTGGCTGGCAGATCAAGACCCCAAATTGTGTCCTAAGGGAAGTTGCAAGATGGACTCCGCTGCAGCAGGGTCAGTGGTCCATTTGCATCTATAGAAGAGGCGGTGGCAAAGAATGTGGTGAGCACCTTTTTGGCCTTGGTACTGCTCCCGGCTGGGGCCATCATCAAGACATCCTTCACTGGGGAGTTTCATGAGATGTGTTGGGCCCTCCAGACCTTCTGGGAGAACCCTGCCTACCACACTAAAATACATAAAAACAAGAAACACTGTTGTCAGTCATGGGACCAGGAGAGATCATGCTACTCCTGCTCCCTTGACTCCCCTAACTGCTTAAAGTCTAGAGTGCTCAGCTTTGGCTGAGCCAAATTTGGTTGGTGGGTGGGTCAGTAGCTCCACAATACCCCAGTCAGGCTTGAAGACCTTGACACTGTTCGATCAGGTAGACAAGATTTTTCTCAACTCTGTTGACCACTTGTCGGAGGGGGATTTGGATGGATATCTCACTAGGGGTGAGAAGTCCAGTGCCACTCTCGATTCTGAGGCTTAATCCCAGAAGGATCCAAAAAGTCAGAAGCAAAAGAAAAAGGCCTTTCAGTTTTGGCCATTTCAGTTACAGCAGACACAGCAGCAACAGTCCCAGAAGGGGTAGTTTCAAGCCTGTACCCCAAGGCCAAGTTCTCTGGCCAGGAGCCCAAAAAAAGCAGGGGCAGGGGAAGTGGTGCCCCCGGCCTCAGAGGCTGGTGCCCCCTCCAAAGCAGCCCAGTGATGGGTCAGGGCATTCACCTCTTGTGTGTCCAGTCCCTGACCCAGCTCCCTGTGAGGGGGTTCGCTTCACCACTTCTTGCCTCACTGGTCCGTCATTACTACAGACAACTGGGTTCTTGAGGTGGTCAGCAGAGGGTTGCTTCTCAACTTCAGAGATCTCCCTCCTTACCAATCCCACGCTCTGAGGGAGTCCTCAGTGGTGCAGGACACACTGCCCACCCTCAAGGAGGATGTTGCTCAGCTACTCATGACAGGAGCCGTAGCCCATATCCCAGACACCCTTGCAAGTCAGGGGTACGTGTCCAGGAAATTCCTGTTCCTGAAATGGATGGGGTCTGGTGTCTCATACTGGATCTTCACTTTCACTTTATCTTCACTTAATTAGTTTCTCAGGAAGTGCCAGTTCAAGATGGTCATGCTGCACCAGATCATACAATCTCTGGAGCAGGACATGTGGTTCTGCTCCCTTGATCTCCAGGATACTTTCTTCAACATCTAGTCCATCTATTCCACTGGTGGTACCTGCGATTCCATGCAGAAGGGGTGCTTTATTAGTTCCAATCAGCCTGTGCTCTGGGTCCCAGGTCTTCACCAAGTGCATGGCAGTGGTGGTGGCCTTCCTGCAGCGCATGGGCATCAGGGTTTATCCCTACCTGGATGATTGGCTGATAGCTGAGCCACCCAAAGAGGCAGTGGAGCAGTCAAGGGACCTGACCTTCCAGACCTGCAGAAACTTGGGCCTCTTGGTCAGCCTGGCCAAAATCCGAACTGATACCCTCACAGGTGATTCATTTCATCTCGGCAGAGCTAGACTTCCTACGATCCAAGGTCTGCCTCCCTGTGGACTGGGAGTTGGATCACACCTTTTTTGCCTGATCATTTCAGGCTGGATGCTCGTGCCATGCCCGGAACTTCCTGAGGCTGTTTGGGTACATGGCATCATGCATCAGCGAGGTCCAGTGAGATCGCAGGTGGATATGGCACCTGCAGTAGAGTTGGGCCATCAGTAGTCCCAATGCCTAGGACACCTGAACCAGTCAATCACAGTGACCCAGCTGATGTGGGATGCCATCTAACGATGGCTAATCCCTGAACATCTAGAAGAAGGAGTCACATTTGTCCACCCAGAACCAGCCATCACTCACAATGGATGCATCTCTGGTAGGGTGAGGTGTGGAGTGCACCTGGGAGACCACAGGGCCCATTGGTGCTGGTCATCCAGGGGGTCCCATCATCACATTAACCCCCTGGAGCTCTGTGTAGTGCAGCTAGCTCTGACAGAATTTGTTCTTGTAGTCATGAGTCAGATTGTGCAAGTCCAGATGGACAAAAATACAACCATGTTCTACCTGAATAGGCAGAGCAGCATGCACTTCTATTCCTTTGTGTCAGGAGGCACTACGCACCTGGGCTCTTGTGTGCAGCCTGGGTGCAGAGCTCCTGGTGACCCATGTTGCAGGAGCAGACAATCAGCTGACAAATGCTCTCAGCTGGGTGGAAAAGACATTGCACGAGCGGTCCCTGCATGAGGAGGTGGCAAGTCACCTGTTTTCCCTGTGGGGCACCCATCTGTCAGACATGTTTGTCTCCTGGGAGAAAATAAAGCTGAGGCTGTTCTGTGCCCATCCCCCACAGTCCAGGACACTGGTGGGGGATGCCTTTGGCCCTGGACCCCAGGGCTACTGTATATCTTTCCTCCCTTTCCCCTGATCCACAAGGTGGTGGTCAAGGTATGGAAGGACAAGGTACAGATGATCCTGATAGCTCCAGACTGGCCTCACCAGTTCTGGCACTTGGATCGCCTCAGCCTCAGAAGAAGACCACAATGGCAGTTGCCTCTTTACCTAGATCTGCTGACCCAACAAAAGGGAGAAGATCCTGCACCCTGAACTTTAATCCCTGCACCTCACAGCCTGGTTCCTGAATGGCTAGAGTTCCAGGTTTTGGGTCTTTTGGAGAAGGTGCTTCACATTGTGGAGGCCTCTCGAAATGAGTCACCCTGCCAGTGCAATGCTTTTAAATGGAAATGTTTTTTCCCTTGGTGTCAGAGCAAGGAGCTTGATCCCCTTGTCTGCCCTTTCACTAGTATCATGAAGTACCTCTGGTCCCTATCTCGGCTGGAACTGACATTGATGACCCTTAAGGTGCATCTGGTAGCCATCTCTGTATACAGGGTGCAGGGTGGTATGCTGATGGTGGTACAGAAGAAGGTGATCGGGCACTTTTTTAAAGGTCTTGACCACTTGTTCCCACCAGTGCGTGAATCTCCACCACCTTGGAACTTGTTGCTGGGTCTGGCTATGCTCATGGGTAAGGCTTTTGAGCTTATTCACAGCTGTTAAATATCACACCTGTCATGCAAGACTGCCTTCCTGGCGGCTATCACATCAACCAGAAGGGTCAGTGAGCTCCAGGCACTCTCCATGGAACCTCCATATCTGTTTTTCCAGAGAGACAAAGTTATCCTTTGCCTCCAACCAAAGTTCCTCCTGAAGGTTGTCTCAGAGTTTCACCTTAACCAGATGATGAACCTCCTGTTTTCCTTCACAAATCCATCTTTGGAGGCTGACAGCAGGCTCCATACTTTGGAACCTGCAACAAGCACTCTCCTTTTATGTAGAGCATATGGCGAGAGTTTGGGGTGAGGCTCGCCAGCTGAAGCCATGCCTGGCAGACCAGCAGAGAAGAGGACTATTGGCAAGTGGATTATTACGTCCTACATAGACTTGTGTATAAGTTGGCTGACAGGGAGCCTTCTGTAGGGCTCAGGGCTCATTCCAGCAGACATACTGCTGCCTCAGTGGCTGTTTTTCAGGGACATCTTTATCCAGGAGATCTGCAGGGCTGCCAGCTGGAAGTCACCAAATATCTTCATTTCCCATTACAGCACTGACCTTGAGTCTCATCAGGATGCTGTAATTGGGACCTTGGTTCCCTAGCCTTTGTTTCCTAAATAGGGGTATGCACCTTGCTTCCTCATCCTGGAGAATTGCTGGAAGTCTGCCAATGTGTGGATAAGTGGCCTATATCCATGCCGCTTGAAAAAATAAGTTACTGACCTGTAACTGTAATTCTAGGAGTGGTATATGGTTCACATCCACATCACCCACCTAACCTTCCCTGGCAAGTGGCACATGGATCCCTGCTTCTATCATGCGAAGATCTGATGTCACAGGGTGGAGTTGAGAGATATACTATCCTAATGGTGAGAGGAGCTTTGCTTTAAAATTTTCCACCAAATCAGCTCTTAAGAAGAACAGCTAATGCATGGAGGTGAACTATATACCACTTCAAGAACTATGATTACAGGTGATTAACCTATTTTCCTCTACCCACATTAATGCCATCCATGCCAAGCTCCACCCTAAACTTGGAGCCTTGTCCCACAATAAAGCTTGTTTCTTTCCACAGGTCCACTAGGAGCTTGTCACCAAAATGGTGCTCCCAGTCTTTGACTATGCAGATGTGGTCTGTGGCACTGCACCCTCCACCACCCTGCCTGGACTGGACACCCTCTGCAACTTCTTCTGCCACTTTGCTACAAAGTCCCCCTCTTGTATTCATCATTGTTCACTTTACTCCTTGTTATCCATTTTCCCTCAATCCTTATGTCATCAGATCCAGCGTGCCTCCTTTATATCCAAATAATGCTTTGGGTCCCCTCACTCTTACCTTTCATCACTCCTCTCCTTCATCCCCTCTGTTTCCTGCTCCCTTCACTTCAGGGATCCTCACACTTTTGCCATTCCTCATTCCTGCTCCTCTGCTGGGGAGTCATCTTCTCCTATCATTTTCCCTCATTTTGGAACAAGCCTCCACTCAACCTTCTGCTTCACTGCCCCCTCTAGCTCCCTCAGGTATGATCTGAAACTCCTTCCCTCCCTCCCGCTGCTCCTGTTTGTCCTTTCCCTGACAGTTTCCCATGCAGTTGCCATCCTACCCCAGCATGGATTTGGTTGAATGCCTAATTGTGGCTTATTGCCTTGATTGCTCATTCTGCACTGATTCCTGTATTAACTGTTAATTGTATTAATTAATAGGAGGCAGTATGGTGCAGTGGGTTAAGGCTCTGAGCTACAAATCTGGAGACCTGGATTTGAATCCCATAGCCCCCTAGGTGCATACTGTGTGACCCTGAGCAAGTCACTTAACTTCCTCGTGCTCCCAGGTTGCACCTGCAAACAAGCTTTCAGCTTAGTGTGTCTCACCTGGTAAAATAATTGGTAAAAAAAAAAAAAAAAAATTGTATCCTCTTATTGCACTTTATTGTAACTGGCAACTGTGTCTGTGCTATGTATTTTATATTCCCCTTCCTCTTTCCCCCAGGTTGCACCTGGAAATGAGCCTCAGCTCAGTGTACCTTTCCCAATCACCAATTTCAGAAACATAAATAATTAATACAATCGTAGAGATAGATAGACAGACATACAGACAGACAGACAGACAGACCAGGAGCTGAGGTAACCACATTAAAGAATATATGATAAAACAAGCATTTGTCAATGCAGAATGTTTGCTTGCTGGTATGAGCATTAGAAATGCAGGAGTTAGACAGATACAGAATAGGAATGGCAGTGAAGTATTGAAGTTCACATGAAGTCCACCTCCATCCTGTAGAGATGGACAGGATTTGGGGTATGTGTTTGGGTCTTCGGCCATGACGGTCAAGCCATGTCACCTCACCCTATTCTGTAGACACCGACATGTGTTGAGCTGTGCATTAGGGTGTTTGGCTTTACAGTCACCCCAGTCCATAAGGAAATATGGTAAAATGGGTGCAGCATAGGAGAATGGGGTGAAGTCTTGAGCCAAAGTGTACAAGGTACAGCTCGATGCCTGTCAGTGGGTGGGGGGGTCGGGGTGGGATGGCATGAGCAGTACAGGCAGCAATCCAAAGGCACACCCTGATGCCTGTCTGTCTGTCTGTACAGGGTATTACATTATGGTTAGAAACTGTAATGCCTCTGGCATTTGTTGGTATTTACAATACAAATTTTGAACATGGCCTTTTTGTGACCCCACCTCATGAAAGCATTTGGGACCTCTTGTCATGAACAGTGGCAGTGTGATTTTGTCAATGTGTACCGAAAACTGACTTCCAACAGCGATAGTGCAATTCTGAGCCACATGTACGAAAAGACAGATTGGGCAGGATGTGAAGAATGACAGATGTACCATTTATAGGGAGGTATGAAGAGATGGCAATGTTGAAAATGTGTAGTGGGAATATTAAAAGTGCTCACAGTTCCGAGCATACATGGAAACTGAGCAACGCATGCACATAACAGTCATTTTATGGAGTTTCATCACCAGATTTTCAACATAGGCATTGTACAACCTGTGCTCATGAGCAGTGTCACTGTGATTTTGTTAATGTGTCCTGAACGCTGATTTCCCACAGCAACCACAGTATTCTGTGCCGGAACGGCAAAAACACATTTCGACCAGGATGTGAAAAATGATAGCTGCACTGTTCATAAGGAGATGTGGAAAAATGGCAATGTTGAAAATCTGAAGTGAAAATATTACAAATGTGCAAAGTTCTAAGTGTGCGTGGAAACTGCGCAACACATGCTCATAACAGTCATTTTGTGGACTTTCATCAGCACATTTTCAACATAGGCATTTTAGCACCTCTGCTAATGAACAGTGTCACTGTCATTTTTGTAATGTGTCCTGAATAGTGATGTCCCACAGCAACCGTGCTATTCTGCGCCCGAAGTGCAAAAACACATTTGGGTTGAGATGTGAAAAATGACAGCTGTACTGTTCATAAGGAGGTGCGGACAAATGGCAGTGTTGACAATCTGGAGTGTAAATATTGCTAATGTATGACGGCACAAGCGTGCATGGAACCTGCACAATGCACGCTCATAACACAGTCAATTCATGGATTTTTCTTACCAAATTTTCAACATATGCATTTTAGGACCTCTGCTACTGAACACTGTCAGTGTAGTTTTCATAATGTGTCCCAAACATGGATTTCCCACAGCGACAGCACTATTCTGCGACAGAAGTGCAATTTCACATTTCGGCCAGGATGTGAAAAATGACAGCTGCACTGTTCATAAGGAGGCATAGAAAAATGGCAGTGTTGACAATCTGGAGTGAAAGTATTGCAAATGTGCAAAGATACGAGTGCGCATGGAAACTGTGCAATGCACACTCATAACACTGTCATTTTATGGACTTTTCTCACCAAATTTTCAACATATGCATTTTAGGACATCTGCTAATGAACAGTGTCACTGTGCTTTTCCTACTCTGTCCCAAATATTGATTTTGCACACCGACTGCACCATTGTGTGCTACATGCGCGGAAACACATTTTGGGCGAGATGTGAAAAATGACAGCTGTACTGCTCATAAGTAGGTGTGGTAAAATGGCATTGTAGAAAATATGGAGTGCAAATATTAAAAATTCGTGAACATACAAGCGTGCATAGGAAATGCGCAACGCACGCTAGTAAAACAGTCATTTGTTGGAGTTTTTTCACCAACTTTTCAACATAGGCTTTTTGAGAGCCCACCTCATAAACACTGGCACTGTCGTTTTGTTAATCGGTCCCAAAAGGTGATTTCACGCAGTGACCACAAAATCACCCTTTGGGCCTGACTAACGTCATGACAGTGACATAATTCATGAGGAGGGGTCTCAAAACCCCATGTTGAAAATTTGGTGCTAAAATTCCAAAAAATGCCCGAGATATGCACCAAAGTTGAAAAAACCCTATCTATTCCATTATACAGCTTACCAGCATTTCCTTAGTTTGTGGTCAGCTTTGAAGAGTGCAGACATGTTCCCGGTCCACCGAAGATTGTCGCACTGGACTCCGGAGGTAAGTATGGGGTGAGGGGGGTGTGGGGAGGAAGGGTACGCGGTGGGTGTGGGTTGTGGCAGGGGGGCCCCGGAGACCACGAGGGGCCATTTTCTTGTTTACAGGGAAAAAAAAAGACATCGGGGGATGGTTTTTAACTTCACTGGGGCATTTGGCATGCTGGGATGGGCCCCCAGCATGCTGAGGGAGTCTTTTGTTGGGGCCAACTGCTTAATGACAGGGATTGGGCACCCCCTGTTGCTTACAACAAAGGGGAACTTATGCTGATAGGGACTGGGCACCCCATCAGCAGACAAGGAAAGACGGGCGGGTGGTTACATCATGCCAATTGGGAGTGGGCTCCTCTATCAGCAAAATACCTGGGTCACTGCAGCGCGGGGACTGGGCTCTGCCAGCAAGCAAAGACTGTTTGGGGCACACGCTGCTTGGCGGATGGTGCACCCGTCGGCAAGGCGGCTGGCCGCCTAATACTGTTTGTGAATGCAGTGGCAAGCCACCCGCCATGTTCACAAACAGTATTATGCTAGCTAATGTTCCACTCTGCAATGACGGGCCACTCCCTCATTGCAGCAGAATGACTGATGCTGCAAGGACGAGATGGCCCCTGATTGCAGCGGTGAAAACGTTACAACTTGGTGCACTTTTGGAAGGCCAGTGTCATCAGCACACTGTGCCTCCATTGGTCCACCAGTGCCAAGCCCCCAAATGCAGTGCCTCCCTTGGCTGTAACAGTGCCGTGCCTCCACAACCCCTTCTCTCCTAAGCTGTCACATAATATTCTTGCACATGCACAAGCAAACATAAAAATGAAGTACAGGATAGATGAGGTATGCAATGAATCACAGACAACTACAAGCAGTATTCACAGAGAGGCGTTTCATAAGCCTTGATTTGAAAGTGCTTTCTTGTGAGTCATTTCCTTGCAGAAAAAAAACTTGAGCTGTGCTCTGTAGGGATGTCATGATAACATGATACGACAATATAGCACGGTAGTTACCACTGATGATAATTTATTGTTATAAAAGAACAATATCACAATTATTGCGCAGCACAATATACCGTAATAAAGCACCTCAGCTTGCTTTTCCAGTAGTGCTTCCCTTTCCAGGTGCAACCATGATTCCTGTTCCCCATCGTCCTTCTATAAGATTTTTACTATTTTTCCTTAAATTAGAAATGAAGTGCCTTCCCTGTGATGCAGAGTTTTGGGGGCCTGGGCACCTCACCTGTCGTCACACTGGTAAATCAGGTTCAGGAATAGACCTGGGTGGCTCGGGGGCTGACTGCATGAAGGAGGACTGAACATCCATTGATGGCGCTCCTTCTTTGGCAAGGGAGAACAGCGCAAGCCGCTGCTTGGTCGCCATCTAGTGAAATCTGGATGACATAGCAGTAACAGCCTTCTAACTGTCTAGATGCAGGGGCTGAGTATGTGCAACATCTTTACATCACACACCCGTACCATTGAACATGAGCCAGCCTGAGGGATGGGGAAAGGAAATGAGGGGGAAGGTATGTGCACCAGTCAATGTACTTGATGGCAAACATAAGCCTTTGGACCTCACCCCATGTTGATCCCCACTGGTGAGATAGTGGGGGGAGTGGCAGTTGAGGTTGGGGATACCAGGATGCCTGAAGGCTGGAACTTTTAGTGACTGGGTCGAAACAGCTATATGGGGGGAAAATGTTAAATTATGCTGATTATAGTGATAATCAATATACCATAATAATTTTTACACAAATATCGTGATACTACAAATTTGATATTGTGACATCCCTAGTGCCCTGTGCAACCTTACATGGATGCAACTAACCCATGGCACTAGAGCCATGGTTTGTATTGGAATGGCTGCACTGGAGGAAGGACTGAAGGCGGGGATGTTACTAATTTCTACATCTAAAATATATTTACCTTATAGCTCAATTGAGATGCAACATATTTTCAGTAACATTTTGCTTCTACTCTGTTTCCTTGCTGAGAAGAGAGCAGCAGAAGATGGATGTACCATTCCATACACCAGATACTGCTCCACACTGCTTTCCATCAGTTGTCAGTTAAAAAAAACATTTAACTTCCATTTGTTTTCATATAGTAACCCTGCCTTCCCCAAAGAAAATCATTCCTCACCTACAGTCAAGGATTATTTGTATATTTCCCTTTTTCATTTATTGTAATGTTTGTTTTTCTAGATCTTCAGGTGGAATGGGAAGGCCTTTGAGTTTCATCACAGTCTGCCAACCCTAGGGGCCACAGGCATTGCCTTGTTTACCAGAGGAAGCATCCTTTATCTTGCTGTTTCCCAGTCTGGTTTGAACCAAAGCTCTGCTGTGTACCAGTGGACTGGTGGTCAGTTCAGAAACCCTCAGGGGCTACCAGTTACTGAAACAACCCATGTGGAGGCACTGACTTCTGGAATGGACATCTACCTGTTATTTGTCAATGGGAATGGAGAAGGTAAAAAGAAACCAGTTATCTGATCTGCCAAACATCCTGTAGCTACTGAACTGCAGAGGTGTCCTGAGTAAAGCAGAGCCAATAGAAATAGTGCTGAGAGAGGATTGGGATAGCAGGAGAGAAATACCACAGAATGGTGTATGTAGAGCTAATATACAGCTGGTGGTAGTCAGACATTGCTGTACAGCAGGGAGTAGCAGGAACAAGGAGTGAGGTCCATTTTTAGAAGAAAGAGTCTGGAAGGGACTTGAAGCTCTGAAGGTAGAAAAGCTATAGGACCAGACATGATACATCCAATGGTTCTAAAGGAACTCAGGGAGGTGCTAGCTGCCCCACTAACAGCCTTGTTCAACAGCTCACTGGAAATGTGCATGGTTCCAGAGTACTGTAGAAGAGCTGAAGTGGTCCCACTACATAAGAATGACAGAAGGGAAGAGGCTAGCAATCATAGACTTGTCAGTCATAGTCAGTGGTGGGGGAAATTAATAAAAACCCTGGAAAGGAAAGACTGATTGAATATCTTGAATCCAGTGGGCTGCAGGACCACAGGCAGCATTGATTCTTGGGGGGTATGCCAAACTGATCTGATGGATTAATTTGCCAAGGTGACCAGGGAAATAGATCAGTGGAAAGCAGGGGACATGGCCTATCTGGACTTCAGTAAGGCCTTGAACAATGTGCTGCATAGGAGGCTGATAAAGAAACTGAGCAGGTTGGGGGTGAGATCCAAAGTGGTGAATTGGGTTAGAAACTTGTTAAAGGATAGGACACAAGGTGGCAGTAAATGGAACTCACTCAAGTGATGGAAGAGTGACCATCTGGGGTGCTACAGGGCTTAGTACTGGGACTGGTCCTCTTTAGTGTCTTCATAAGTGACATTGCTGAGAAGCTGGAAAGGCAGGTATATCTTTTTGCAGATGATAAAATCTGCAATAGTTTGGATGCTCAGGAGGGGGTGGAGAGAATTAGCAGTAATCTGGGGAAACTCAACGAGCAGTCTGGAGCATGGCAGTTTGTGTTCAGTGCCCAAATTTGCAAGATCATGCACCTAGGGCATATGAACCCAGGCACTGAGTATAAGATGGGGTGAGGTACTGAAGTCATGGAAAAGGAAAGGGAACTTGGGGTTATATCAGATGACCCAAGGTGGCAGGACAGTGTGACAAAGCAGTAGGTAGGGCTAGTGTGATGTTGTGGTGTATAAGGAAGGGTGTATACAGTAGGATGAGGGAGGTGGTGTTGCCTCTGTATTGCTCACTGGTGAGACACCACCTGGAGTACCGTGTCCAGTTTTGGAGGCTGCACCTCAATGAGGACATAGACTGGGTAGAGGCAGTCCAGAGAAGGGTAACAAAAAAACAAAAATGGTGCTGGGGTTGCAGGAGAAGCTCTATGAAGAGAGACTGAGGGATCTCAACATATACATCCTGGAAGAGAGGAGAATGAGAGGTAGCATGATAGAGACCTACAGATACCTCTCACATTGTTGCACAGAGTGCAGAAAGGAAGTCTCTTTCAAATACGAAGAAGCACCAGTAGCAGAGGGTATGCAATGAAGCTGGGTGGGGAACTTTAATAGAGATGTGTGGAAATATTTCTTCACTAAATGGGTGGCTGACACTGGGAACAGACTGCTAGCAGAAGTGGTGGAGGCACAAAAAGTGTGGGCCTTCAAGTATGAAGGGGTAGACATAGGGGTGTATTAGAAAACAGGCTGGGAAGGGGTAGGATCACAAAAAAAACGGGTAGGGTCTGCAGGTACAGATTAGGCAGGTAACATCTGGGCAGACTGGGTGGACCAAATGATCCTTTTCTGCTGATAGATTCTATGTTTCTATGTTGCTAAGTTACAAAATGTATTTTTATGATGATGTTTAATGGAATATTCTATGTTAGCATTTTGTATGGGGCTTTCCATATTCCAAGGTCCTTAATTCCTTCAGGCATTTCCTATTTCACCCTGCTATCCCCATCTCTCCATGGAGCCTCTAGAACAGCCTTTTGGTTCTTAGTGTCTCCATTGTCAAAAGCTACTGATTTCTTTCAGTAATGGAGGCAATATGCTGCAATGATAGGAAAGCAACCTGCATTGCATGACAGAGATGGGAGGAGGGCCAAGATATTGGGTCTTCTATGGGACAGAGCTAGAGGTCATCATCCAGGTCCATGGACTGCTTGCTCTATTGTTCTTCCCAAATCAAGCCTCCTCCCCTGAGTTGAGGGACGTCCAGCTCCCTTACTATGGGCGGGGACCAGCCGACAGCACTTTGTCACTCATACCCACTGTGCCATGGCCTCACTGGCATTGGAGATGCAGCAGCAAAGATCTCTAGTCCCTGTCCCCGGAATCTGAACTTGCCACCTCTGCTGCAGATCCCAGATTCTGCTGTCACAGAGCAAGTGATTGTGTCTAAAGTGTGATGAACCCAAACACCCTACTGTATGTTTATGTGCAGAAGCCTATCACTGGTGGCACTGAGGCGAAGTAAGTTTTATTTTTACTTGTGTTCCTACAGGGTCCAGTGGTAATGGTAAGGTGTTTGTCTGGGAGTCAGGACAATCCTTTTTCAGGCTTTTCCAGTCCATCCAATTTGGTGCTGTCAACCAGCTTCACTCCTTCACATCTCCTTCAGGATTCAGTAAGTCAGAAGTACTACATTTGAAGTTTGCATGATACTACTAAATATTAACATCACATAAAATGTTATTTTAGAAAGCAGATTTTCTTCTTTTTCTTTCCTATACAGCTTTTTACCCCAGCTGTCCATACATTGGGGACCCTTCTCTTACTTTGTTACAGTTTAGCAATCACCCAGTCCTATATGCTGCCTCTCTGCAGTGGGGCTCCAGAGAGGCTTCTTACCCCTGACATTTAGGATCTGGATAGGTGTTGAGGATGCATGGAGTCAGGCCAAAGTATGCCAGTGGTCATAACGGTGAACACAGACAGTGTTGTCCTTCGCACCTCCCTGATGTCTGTCCAGCGCCATGGCAACCTCGTATACTGCAGTGCCACTCCTCACCAGTGAGCATGCTGCATGGCCACCACAAGGGACCATCGATTATCAGATCCTGACATCACCTTCTCTGGGCTGGATCTTGCTGTGCTTGGCAGCCCTCACCGGTCCTAGCCACTCTGATTCTGACTCCCCAGATCCACTCTGGCGCCCAAGGTATTGGCACAGATGCACATCTGGCAATGTAAAAGCAGATTTTCAACCACATCTAATAATATGTATCTATTTGATTTAGTTAAAAATGTTATTTCCAAATCCAGTCGAGGGCAGTAGTGGCTGAAAGTCAGTATCACCGGAGGGTTTTTCAGTGGCCTATGTGAAATGAGTTGTGGCGGCCTCAGTTCAGTTCCTAGTGGGCAGGTGTCCACTTCACAAAACCACTAAGACAACTGGCACTGACTGGTAGCCTTGTTGGCAGTCTCGCATGAGAGACCAAGGACTGAATGGGCATGGCATTAGAACTAATGTCTTACCTATGTGGTGGTTCCTCCATTACAGGCTGGAGGCACAATGGTGTAGCAGTTTGGGGAAGCTTGCATTGTGGTCACCTGTGCTGCACCTATGTGGCTAAACAGAGGGCTTTGGATTCCAGTGCTGTCAATCCAGCACCTTTTATGAGCATTAAAATTTATACACACATACAAAAAAAAAGTGACAAAGTAAAACATATTTTTGCACACAAAGTGCAAATTGGGACCAGACCTACACTTGGGTGTGGGGCTCTTCTTGCTGACTATTCCCCTTTTTACATGTTGTATTGTTCTTGTCCTTGTTGAATTTTTGATCCTACAATAAAGAACACTTAATTAAAGATAAATAAAAAGTGATTAGGCTGCAAGCAGGGCCCAAGAAACATAAAAGGTAGTCCTGAAGGTTCATGTCCTCAGTTACCAGGAGAGGTAAACATCAATATACTTTAGCTGATGAAAGTTATCCCATAATTGGCCAGATGACATGGTGTCAGTGTTATTTTTCTTTCTAAGGAGAGGCATGATGTGATATAACTTCTGGAATTTATGCTGAGGCACATCTGTGCTTCTTCATTACTCTTTTTTTCCCCAAAACTGTTTTGAGTTGCAAGTCACCCCCGGTATCTGCAAGCTGGTTTCACTAGATTACTGAAGTTTGACAAATCTGGTTCTGTACATTTTAGAGCAGAGTCAAGCAACACTCTTATGTGCTTCTGCACTTACAGAGCTTTCTTCTTTGTGTGTGTGTGTCTTAACATTTTCCCATTGTTTCACTCAACATTCTGTTCCTCTCTTTTTCCCTTAAAGCTCATGTGCTTCTGGCTGGTAAGAACAAGTCTGCCCTGTATTCGTGGAGCTCAGAAACAAACCAGTTGGCATTAGTGCTGGAAGCTCCTTCAGCAAATCAGCTGGTCGCTTTTAATGCTCAGTCTCTCAATGAAACAAAGTCCATGATTGCTTTGGCTGCGGATTCTTACTCCCAAATCTACGAATTGACTACAATCTCAAATCAATCTGATTTCATTCCAAGGTAGGACTGCATAGAGCACACTGTTTTTTATTGCCTGTAAAGTTCTGAAGTGTGAAGGAAATCCTTTAAAGATGAATATTTCTTTTTATTCTTTGGTAACCAGGTAAGGCCCACTTGGCACAAATGGCTCTTTTGGGGGGTGACCCTGGAACACTGCAGAGGTTAAGTGACTTGTCTAGAGTCATACAGTATACAGACAGAGGTTGTGGGAATCAAATCCAGGTCTGCTGGATGTTCCAGCCTCATTCACAACTCATTACTCTAACCTCTCAGCTGTACTGTTTTCCATTGGCATTTCTGCTACACCCTGCCTGTGGTCCTATTTTGGTGATCTCATGCTATTTTTGTGCAGATCAACCCCTCCCATTCATGTGACGGGGCTTTATATCTGCTAGATCACCATCGTGGAACACCAAACCACTTTGGATCACATTCATTTAGAATACAGGTTTCCTTCCCTGGCTTTGCCAGGGTACAGTACAGTAATTCTAAGAGACAGTGAAGCCTAGTACAGCAGTTAGAGCACAGAATATTGAACCTACTGATGCAGCTCTATCACTGTTCAGCCACTTACTCAGGCATGACCTCGAATGGGCAAGTCACTTAATCTCCCTGTTCCTACATCGGGCTCACATGTTCTTTCTTTCCCCCAGTTTCCTGCAAACACATTGCAGTCTGGCATTGGCTGCACACAACTCTCATACCATGCCAAACAAATTGCATTTCTGGATATTCCTTTATTACCAAAGGAATTCACATGGACACAGGCTCTTTACCCTTCTGATGCCATCTGTTTCTGCTGCCTTTCCTGCCTAGAAGTCATAATCTTCTGCTTGCGACATCAGAATAATTTCTGTGATATCAGGGTTGTGATGTCATAGTCATTATGACTCGTTAGCTGGAACAGGCAACATATTCAGAAGTCCAAGGGAAAAATATTATCTTTTGATGGAAATGTCTTCAGTATTAGAAATAGAGGGCCCTGAATTTTACATTGGTGGGTAATTTTATGTAACCGAGTTCCACTAATGCCATTTGTGAATGGTTGCTGGAAACCAGATCATTTCTTTAACCTCCTTGAGCCTTTCTTAACCTCCTCTCAGTCTCATATAAAGCCACTGTACATGCTGAATGGCTTTTGCAACTATTACTGGCATGTACAGTGCATCAAAGTGCTATATAAAACCAAATCCCTTTCCTTCCCTTCCACATCTGTCATCTAACTACCACTTCTGGAGGATCTGGGGCTTTGATTAATCAGTTAATATCTCTCCACCATTAGAGCTGGAAGGAAAAAAAACACCACAAGTTCAAAGTAACTAATAATCTAGCTCAAACAGCATATTTCTTTTTTGCAACGTATGCTGTATGTTGTTATGATTAGTTTGGACATCTAAGCCTAGTGGGGATCTCATCCAGGCCCTTCTAAGACTTTGTTCCGTGTTCATGGATCCAACTCTGAGGAAACACCAATACAGTCCAACATTACAGGATTGCTTTAAGGAACAGAAAAAGAACTATGCATAATTTTAATTTAGAAGCAGTGCTCGCTTGCTGAAAAATGTCTCGCTGGAGCCTGCAGAGATATTACCCAAGTGTACAGGGATTTGTGATGATACCATTGACAAAGGCAGGGGAGAGATTTCTCTTCATGTGAACAGTAAGTGAAACTAAAGTCAGCTAAATTACAAATGGTGTGTACATCTGGATTTCTCTTTAAATCAGAAACTACGTCAGGTAGGACAAGGTTATGTAATCACTAATACACCACAGGGTGTGCATTAAAGCATTTGTGATGCACACCTCCAGTGTTTTATGAGGCCAAAGGATGAGTGTCCATACACCTCTAGTAAGTGCATCATGACTACTTTAATACACACATTGGAGAGTATTACTGTACTAATAAAATTAACTGTGAGTAATCCATAGATGGTGCTATCCTATGGGTTACTACCCCTGCTTGTGGGAATGTACACAGGTTGAGAGGCCTGAGATCTGTGACCGGGTAACTCCCTCTGAAGGAATGATATTGAGGTAGCTTGACTGCTTTGGTATAGCCCTCCGGGATGCTATAACCACCCACCAACCCTTCTAGTGGCCTAAACAGTAATACCATAATACACTTTGCATACACTGGATAACAATAAGAATATGCTCACACCCCTTGCACTTACCACCAGGGCTGGATCTGCTGCAACTGCCCTGGAGAACCCCTGGAAAATAAGATCAGTAATACGCAATACAAAACCTTTCAATGTGACCCACTAAGAATATGCACACTAGCCGGGTTAAACATGAAACAAATTATCAGGTTTATTCAAGGGAAGTGAACAAGGGAGGGGCAAGAATTTAATCAAATGATAGACACTCTGATTTACTTTAGGCTGATTCAGAATGCACTGTAAGTCCCTAATGATTAGTCTTGCAACCCTGGGTACCCAGATCTTATGCAAGCTAGCCTGAAGCATTGCCCGAGGTTGCCAGCATTGCAGCTGTTGTTGGGGTCCTTTAGGAAGAAAGACTGTTAGCATGTGCACAACCCAAATATTTGTAATCGTGGGCAGGATGGCTCAGTCCATTAGCAATAACCCAAAAAAAGCAATCAGATGACACACAATGATTTGTAGCTGTTGTTGCAGGGAGCTACCCTAATTTGTACTCACACAACCAGGACCAGGATATAGGACAGGCGAGATGAAGACATCATGGTGTTGATGCGGTGTACTGGGGGAAGCAGGGCCTACATGACTCACCTCCTGGCAGTCACTACCTGTTTGATGGTGTTGAGCATGGTGCTGAATCCCCAAGCTGGTCTTTCACCGAGATGATCTCTGGATTTCGGGCAGGGGCTTGGGCCGAGATGGCAATGCCCAAGCAGGCAGAACAGTCCTGGAAAACTATTATCTATTGCTGGAAAGCCTCCAGCTGGCATAACAGGATTCACTTTGGGGACCAAATCGCGACCCAATCAGTTAGTTCTCAAAGCCACAATTTGGATAAAGTCTGTTTGCTAATTACAGCTTCACTGTGCAAACCTTTCACCACGAGGCTATCTTCTCTCATTCAGGCAGACCAATCGCTTCTGGATCAAGTCTTCGGTCCCACTTGCAAATAGTACTGACACACTCTCTTTCCTTTGCTGCAGGTCTAAGCCAGCAATCAGAACACTCTGACTTCTGCAATAGACAATCTCTGTAGGCCAGAGAACGTGGCAGGCAGGCCAATGGAGCCTTCCCGATGATTGTCCTATGCCCCTCCTAGGAGCCGCTGCTCGACCGCTCAAGCTATTCACTCTCCAACTTCCACTCTTGACTGACACACTGCTCCAGGCAGTTCTGTGCATTTCCCTGTAATCCACAAGGTTTGGTTGGCAGACGGAACTGTCTGTCACAGAAAGGGCTCCCCCTTCAGGTCCATTTAGGCACCAAACATCCAAAACTACAAATACTACAGAATTTCCTTCCCATACAACCCCTGGGTACAGTCTCCATTTTAGGTCCCCAGAGATTTGATTGGTCCAGTACTGGCAGTCCAGAACCAAAATAGTGGCTCCTATTCAAAAGCTCAAGCTGCAAATGAGGGCAGGTTAGACAAACTCCTTTTTTCATAATTACTCTAACAGATAAACAGTAAATAACTACATTTCCTAACAGGGCTCCCTCTGCGCTAACAGCAACTGCAGAATGGAGCAATATAACTGGTTATCTGGCTAGTCACGAGCATTAAGTACTTGAACCTAGTCCAGACTGATTTCCAAAACACAGGCTAGATGCTTTCTTAAAGAGACAGGCATGGAGGCACACTAAGGTGCTCTCATGCAAATAGAACTACTGCAAAACAGGACACCATCCTGACTGTGGGCATTTAGGATTTAGGTTAAAAGTGTATGAAAAACAGGTTTTTGAAAGCATAGAAAAGAGACTGGACATTGAAGACCTGGCTCTGCATCTACTATATAGAGATTTAATACATGTTCAGGTGATCTGTTTTAATCCACAAGGTTTCATCACTTTTCTTGCCATTTAAAAAAAAAATGTAGTAAGTGGCATGAGTAGTTGTAACTTACTTCTGCATAAATTCTCCTTTTCTTTCTTTTAGTTCAGGTGAGCTGGTATTTGAACCTGAAGAAAGAGAGCTGGTGATAGCAGTCAGTGTGATTGATGACAACATCCCAGAGGAACAGGAGACTTTCAGGGTTAGGCTTAAAAATCCTAAAGGAGGAGCTGAAATTGGCTTCAACGGCCTTGTAACTGTGATTATTCCATCTAACGATGATGCACATGGAATCATTGCATTTGCCCAGGTAATATCAGCCTTTTACAGGTCTGCGTGGTGGGAAGGTTGGAAACAAATGTTGCACTGTCGAATTTTAGTGCCCAATAACCTTACGAAAATACTAAATACGTTGATAAATGCTTGGAAATCAACTTAAATTTAGATTTGTTGTATTCTGTCTTCTGATTGTTCTTGATACTGTCTTTTTTTTTAGAACTCTTTATCCAGACAGGTTGAGGAGATGGAACAGGATAACTTGGTCACTCTGAACATTGAACGTCTAAGAGGAAAGTATGGTAGACTTGCAGTGCAGTGGTCAGCCAATGGGAGCATCGCTGACATATTTCCAACTTCGGGGGTGGTAAGGAGTTTTACTTGCAATGAGCTGTGTTTCAGTCAGTATTTAAAACTGTTAAAAAGTGACAAGGGGACAGATTCACTAGTCTCAAACACAGAGCACAGTCTAGTCTGCAGCACTATTTTGTGGCAAAAACATTCATGACTTTTTTCCCAGGTGAAATGGTCATAGTATAGTATGGCATAGTAAGGCTCAAGAAGGAGGAAGGGTGGGTGGTAGCAAATATGGCAAGGCAGAGGTGCTGAATGAGTACTTCTGTTCAGTCTTCACAAAGAAGCACAAAAACAAGCACTACCAACTCTCCATCAAAACTAAGCAAGGAGTCACTCTTGAACAAATGTAATCCTTCAAGTACATTGGCATCACCCTTGCCTCCCTTCTCTCCTATACTGCCCACATTAATAATGTGGCAAAGGCTGCTAATACCCGACTGGGCCTACTGTTCCGGCATATGAAACACCTAACCTCTGATGCATTGTCAATTGACGTCCAAAGCTCTGTCATTAGCATTATTGACTGCGGTCTTATTATTTATTGCTCTGCCACCGCCATCTCTCTCAAACGTGTAACTATCTCCCTAAATAAAGCCTGTCGACTCATCACAGGATTGCACCATCTCACTCACACATGTGACCTCTACTCCTGGACTGGGTGGCTGCAACTTGTCAGGTGAATAAAATACCAAACCTGCATCAATGCCAAGAAAATAATGATGGGTCTTGCTCCTCCTGGAGTTTGTGCTCTTCTCACATCCAGATCCAGTTACTCCTATACAAGGAGGTCCAAACCTCACTCCCTACAAATCCCTCGGTGTTGTACTACCCAAAGACAAAGATCATTTGCCTACAGGGCACCCAACTGGCTAAATTCCCTTAGTAGTGACATCTCTGCTGCACCAATGCTTGGTGTCTTCAAGTCCAGACTTCAACTCTACCTGCTTGCTTCCAGCTTCTGTGACTGCTCTCCCAAGTAGTCCACTGTCATCCTGCCTTTGCCCCCTCATCAAGCACTTTCACAAAAATGCTGCTCCCCAACCTGGCACTTACACCTGTCTGTCCATGACAAGGCCCATGGGCTGCCTGCCTTCCTCCTCCTGCCTCCGTCCTAGATCCTCCCACCTGCTTTTCTCCTCCCCTTCCATTTAAACTCTGTAATCTCCCTCCCCTGCACCCTCACACCATTCTTACCTCTGTCCCTATTTCCCTGCATCCTTGACCCTCTTGTACTCCTTGTAGCTGCTTTTGCATGTTCGCCAAATGTTAATGATCATTTACTGTCTCATACTGTATACTGTACTCTCTGACGTGGCACCTTTGTAAAAGAGCCTTGGCTCAAAGGTATTGTGTAATCCTAGACTTAAATAAATAAATAAATAAATAAGAAGAGGGATGGCCCAATGCCACAAAGGGGGATGAGCAGGGTTACATAAGTATTAATAGAGGAGGATAAGGTGAAGAAAAAGTTGTTAACCCTGAAGGTGGGCAAATCCCCTGGTATAGATGGTATCCATCCGAGTGCTGAAGGAACTAGTACAGGAACTTGTGAGCCCCCTGGCTGACTTGTTCTGTAGTTTGCTTGACACAGGGGGAGTGCCTCTGGACTGGAGTACAGCACATGTGGTGATCAGACCCAGGGATGACCAGGGCAACTACAGACCTGTTAGCTTGACGTCAGTCATGTGCAAACTCATGGAAGCCATACTTAAAGAGAGACTGGTAAGATACCTGAAGAGAATTGCCTCCAGGATGAGTGGCAACACAAGTTTATGACTTGGAGATCACGTCAGACAAATCTGATCTACTTCTTTGACTGGGTCACTAAAACAGAGGACAAGGGCCAAGTAGTGAATATCCTGTACTTGGACTTCAGCAAGGCCTTTGATTCTGTGCCCCAGAAGAGACTGATCAAAAAGCTAGAGGATCTAGGAGTGGGAGAGAAACTGACTGGATGGGTGACTAGCTGTCATGAAGGCAGGACCCAGGGGGTGATGGTGGGGAGCTCTCAGGTGAGAGCGATGTCACCAGCAGGGTCCCACAGAGTTTGCTGCTTGGTCCAGTGCTATTCAGTGTCTTCATCAGTGATGCTGGAGAGGGCATAAAGACAAGATATACTCGTTTACAGATGGCATCAAGCTCTGTGTGAGGGTGGACACTGTGGAAGAGATATGGAACCTAAAAGAACAAAGATGGTCCCCCTGATGAAGGGTTTCCTGACCTGAAGTGTCAGGACATTGTGGCAGTGGCATGGTCTTTGTGCATGCTCACTTAAATTGTCCTTAATAAAGCATTCTGAATGGTTATTGCACCGTGAATGTCTGCCTTTTTCCATAAGCCTTGTTTGAGTGCAGGTGTTTTTGGATTTTGTGGTTTCAAGGGCCGGCAGCCTTTACCTGCACCCCTCCCAACCTGGGCCATTCATGGTTTTTCTCTCTGAAATGGTTAAAGATCTTCAGGGCAGGACATACGAGGAGAGGCTGGAGGACCTGAACCTGTACTCCCTAGAGGAGAAGAGGGAGAGGGGGGACATGATTGAGACCTTTAAGTATTTGAAAGGCATAAACAGCTGGACAAGGAAAGCCTCTTTAGACTCAATGGAAACAGAAATATGAGAGGGCAGTGCCTTAAGTTAGGGAGGCCAAGAGGAAAACCAGGAGGCATTTTTTCACAGAGAGGGTGATGACATGGTAGAATGGGCTCCTTGAGGAAGTAGTATCACTTGAAACAGTGGATGACTTCACAAGGGGATGGGACAGTGTAAAAGGGAAAGGCAGGGCCATAAGAGGTATAGCCAGATATGGGGACATCATTTGGGGAAGGGGTAGTCCTTAGCTGGTGTTGGGGACCCTACAATATGAGCAGATTCGATAGACAGAAAGCCTTATTTTGATGGCAAATTCACATGTTCAGATGTTTGACACAAAAAATTTAACAAGGTGCCATCACATACACCTTTTTTTATGTATCACTCTCCCCAGTCTCCTAAATTTGAAATACAGAAACACAGAAACATAGACTTTGATGGCAGAAGGAGACCAAACGTCTGGCAAGTCTTCCTGTAATATACTGCCTGACCTCACCAATCTATCATCCTGGTGGTCTGTATCCCCATTATGTCACGTCTCAAACCGTTGCTGCTCCTCGTGGGGACTGTGAATCCCCTTTCTCTGTCCTGAGTTTAAACTTGTTATGGGTAGCTTCCCCCACTATTTCCACTGGAAGTCCACGGTTCCACCACCTGCTCAGTAAAAATAGAACTTCCTCAGGTTTCTCCTGAATTGTCTCCCCTATCCTTCAGTCATTCCCCCTAGTGACTGTATCCTATTTCTTATAAACAGGTCCATGTGTATACCCCGAGAATATATTTTGGCCATATCCCTGCCCTCCTGCATGGCCTCCAGTGAATACATGTTTATCGCCTCCCGCCATTCCTCATAGGATCTGCTGTACTTGCCCTGGATCATCTTAGTGACCATTCACTGTAATAACTCTAGTATGTTAATGTCCTTTCTCAGGTGAAGGCTCCAGATCTGGATATGGTGCTCCAGATAAGGCCTCAACAGGGATCTTGGCAGTTCCAGAATAATGTTGCCTCTCCATTGTCAAAACTACTCCCTATACAACCCAGAATCATTGATGCCTTGCTGCAATCTTTGTTGCACTGACTTGTTTGCTTAAGGGAGTCACTGATTATGACCCCCCTAGATCCCTATACTCTGCTGAAGTGACCAGTCTAATTCCTCCCATCCAGTATTATTCTATGCATGGATTCTGTCTACCAAGTTGCATTACTTTGCACTTCCTCGCACTGAACCTTAACTGCCAGACCTTAGACCATTTCTCTAGTTTCTCTAGGTCCTTCTGGAGCTCTTGTACCCCTTTCTCATGATAAACCCTGCCACATAACTTTGTGTAGTCAGCAAAGAGGCACAGTTTTCCCAGGATACCCTGCCCAATGTCACTTATGGACGTATTGAATTGGACAGGTCCCAGGACTGATCTCTGTTGTATGCTGCTCATGACCTCAGTATCCTCTGATTTTGCCATGTTATCCACTGCTCTCTTTTGCCTCCCATTTAGCAGATTTTCTACCCCCTTAACTAAACCTGCCTCATCCTCCAGCTTCTTCAGCACCCTCCTGTATGGTACTGAAGTTAAACCAGTATATGCACATATGCAGTGTACAGTATCTCAGCCACACACACACACACACACACACACACACACACAAAATGGAGCTAGCGAAGATGGAAGGGTAAAACTGCGGTAGAGATACTGCAGTGGACAAGGCATTTTCAATGGCAGTTAATCCCTTTTGTCATGCAGTAACTCTAGACACTGTATTGCATCCAGGCCAGCTCCACTGTATGCATGTGTGTATGTATGTGTGTACTGTATATATGTGTATCTATCTATCTGTCTGTCTGTCTATCTATCTATCTATTTTTTCTTAGCAGAAAACTTTGCTAATACAATAGTTAGGAATTACATTAAACTGACAAAAGTAAGCAATTGTGGTATTAGGGTCTGCAACCCTAACACCTCACACCTACCCTGCAAGCAGCTAAAGGAAAAAAAAAATGTTGGTTTAGCATGTTCTGAGTTTTCACACATCAGACATGGGACTTCCTTGTGGTTATCAACTCTAACGCTACCTCCATCAGAAAATAAGCTGAACTGTTCAGATTACATGCAAGTGGGGTGAGCATTAGGACTGAAAACCCTAAGGAAGACCCTAGCACTGATTTGCAAAGACTCAGGATGGGCATAATCATAATTTTTTTTCCCTTTTGCTGCTTACAGGGTGGGGGTGGGGTGTTAGTGTTGGAAACCCTAACACCACATTTCCCTACTTTTGTCAGTTTAATCTAATCCCTAACTGATGCATTAATGAAGTTTTCTGCAAATAGTTTCTTTACTTTTTGAGACAGTGTAATCATATCCTCATTCATGCAGGTCCCTTCAGGACCTGCGTGAACACATCCATTTGTGTAGGGAAGTGCAGGGCCTTCTGGACCCTGTGCTTCTGTCCCTCCATAGATGCACAGATCCATCTGGCTATAAAAGCACAGGGCCCAGAGGGCCCTGAATGCCTTTGTTGCTAAGAAAACAATTTCATATGATTGGTTATAATATTTTATTTTGTGGGGCTTACTTCAAAGGGAAAAATATATTACATGTGCCTCTTAACTTGATTATATATGAGCAAAAATGTGTTTCTGATTTTTTTTCCAATAAGTCAGTGGGCTAGATTTTCAAAAGGTAGTGCAGGGATTGCGCTATGACTTAGGTTTTGGCAGTGTGCCAACCCCCTTTGCCACAACTGCACCTGATTTTCCAGTCTTGGGCACAGTTGCGACAGTTTCCATGATTTACGGCAGCTTGTGCCAAATATCTGGCTGAAGCTCCATAACAAAGTCCCCCAGGAGTGGTGCACTCAGACCGCAAAAATATGGTCTAATATGCAGCAAGTGGTGCAAGGGATTGAAAATCCCACTTGTCATCTGGAGACTGCCACAAGCCTCATGGGCCATATATTCGGCACACCAGAGGCTTGTGGCAGTCTTGGTGTTTTGAAATTCCAGTCCCATAAATTGTTCTTGGTTTGCTCAGAAATTTGATATGGTTTTAATGAAAGACTAAATACATCTTTCGTGAATTTTTCATAATGATCAGAGTTTCATTGTGGATTTGCCACCATGGTGCAGATTGGAGATAATATTGGGGTGTACTGTGTACCTCATCAATGTTTAGGGGTGATTATGTATCAATGTTGTAGTACTCATTGACACCTTTTTTATGTGTACATTGCCCCTAAACTCCAATTATTGATGGACTTATGGCTTGTTAAAGTTGCAATGTTATCTTAAGTGAATTTTGATTATTTAACATCTTTATATTTTTTATGGCCCCTAAATTATTTTGTGGGGTGTTATTTGTTAGTTTTGTAATACGCATTAAGACCTTTGTTTTGATATATAGATTGTCCCTTAACTGCAAATATTGATGGTGTTATTGCTTGTTAAAAGTTAAAGTGTGGGAAAAAACCTGTGTCCAATTCTTTTTTTGTGAAAAGAGATCTTTTTTCGTGAGGTTGTGACATTCATACAAAACAAGATTCCTTCATATGAAAATAGCATGTGAAAAAAACCTAGGTCCAAATTATTTTTTTGCATTAAGGGAATCTTTGTTCATATGGCCCTGTTCCTTTTTCGTATGACCATACCAAAAAAGGAATTCGGGCCATAAAGAAAGATTCAAAAGCCATCCTGGTGGCACTGAGGGCTAAGGCACTGGATGCCTTACCTCGTGCTATACTGGAAGCCTGGGTTGGGAATGACCTTGGGTCACGGGGTGCCAGCACAGGGCGGGAGGGTGGGAACAGAATAAAGCATTCGCTCTCCTCTCCCAGGAAGGGGGGTCACCCACCCATAGTCCCACCATCACCAGATGGAGGTCTGGTGACAGGCATAGGCGGTTCTCAGTGTGACTGTTAGGGTGGGGTACCCATCTGCTTGCATGTGCCTCCACATGCGTATGTCACGTCGGGGCACATGGGTGCAGGAGAAAATGGAAAATGCTGGGGCTCCACAGGACCCATGATGACCTGATCATGTCGGCAAGTCTGCCATCCACCACCAGATTTGACATATCAGGGTGCTGGGGGAACACCAGCAGCCCCCCACCTGGCCCTGCCGTGGAGGGGGAACCCACTAGGGAACCTCGGGGGAAGGGTGGATGAGCCTGGAGTCGAGCTGGAGGATGAACCCCTCTGAGGGAGGGGTCATAGCCCCTGTGGAGGAGAGAAAATACAATAAAAAAAATAGAAAAATGTATTAGAAACACATTTCGGCATGATTTTTCCAAAGTCTAGCTGCAGAATCCACCTAAATGGGTCTCATTTAGGAAGATACATGTGTTGGGAGTCTCTGCAGGATATCATTTTTATGGGGTTTTCAATTTTTTGGTGGGGGGGAATGGAAACAAGATGGCAGCCATACAAAAAAATAATTTTTTCTCTCGAAAAAAGATTACCCCATATGAAACAGAATCTTTTTTTTTGTATGAGCCAAGTTATTTTTTCATATGAAATAGCTATCCAAAAAAAACATACTGAGCATGCTCAGAATCAGAATTTCAAATCCTTATAACTCTGGAATGGATTAATATTTTTTTTCACCAAATCAGTGAAAGGCACAATTCTAGCCCAAGCCCTTTCTACCCAGAAATTTTCAGAGAAAAATTCCAGACTGTCTGGATACTAGGCCATGACAAAAAAAAAAAAAAGCAAAAATACCCTGATGTTTTTTTTCACTTTTTTTGCTATTTGGATCCCCGAATCTGCACATCTGGCCAGAGTGAAACGTGACACATCAAGAGACCTTGCCCCCAACACCATGCATGCAAAATTTCTTGCAAAAATGTTGAATGGTGGTGAAGCTATTAAATTGCAGAGTTAGGGGTTTAACATTAAACAGCCTATTCAACCCTAACTATAGTGGTGATAATGCGCTATTACAATATTTATAAAATGGGTAAGAAAGATTTATGAGAATCCAGTTTCCTGATTGGATAAAACACATCACATGACTATGCATTATTTCCACCACATGCCTGCTTTTCTTTTCATCCCTTCAGAACCTTCTGGATGTTTTATAAGACAGATAATCTACTACAGGGCATGTAGTTGTTTATTATTTATTTTATTTTATTTATTGAAATCTTGGATTACAACCTTTGAGCTACAAGCTCATTTACAAAGGTTCCACGTCAGGCAAAAAGGAAATCAAAATACACAGTACAATACTAGAATGGGAAAACACAGAGAAAAGCTCTAGGGAAACAAATCACATTGAGTAGAACAATTGTTACAGCTACTGTACTTAGTCTTGGAGATACAGAAAATTTATAGAGATGGTACAGTTTATTAAGCAGCACAGTAGACCTTAATTAGAGGAGAGGGGGAATAGATAGAGGAAGTGGGAGGATGTTAAAGGATGGCAGTGACCTCAGGCCTGGGGTCACTTTGTCATAGGGGGTTGGTGGAGGGTGGGTGTGCTCTGATATACACTTGCCTTGGATAGTTGAATGCACTCAGCCTGTGGCCTTGTGCCTCACAACACACACAATACATGCATATATCAGAACATGACCACACACTCTGTAGTGGATTATACTTACATATACCAAGCATATACTGTGTACAACAGGAATAAGGGTAGACATGTCAAAATAAAAGAGATGTCTTTGCTAATGAAGGTGAGTATTATCGCAATGAAATACTGAACCAATAAGAGAGCATCTTTCACAAAGCTGATGACATCACATTAGTCATGTGCAGCAGTGAAGCCAGTAGTTGCAATCAAAGAGAAACAGTTAAATCTTCAAATAAATAGCAGATTTAAAAGTTAAACTAGTATTCAAATACTTTTATAAATCAAATACGCAATGGTCTATTTCAACATACGTATTTTATTATCACTTGTAAGGGGGCAGGATTTTACAGTGACAGTGAAGAAGATGGGTGGCCTACGGTCTGACTCTGATCATGTACTCCTGCCAGAAATGCTATTACTGCCCTATGGTTCCCCATGGAGACCAGAGGGTGAAGATGAGATCCAGGTCTGCCTTGGGCTTCTGCTGGGGCAGAGGCAGTGTTAGGTACACGTGAACCAGGTGGCCACTCGTGACACCGACAAAGAATGAGTGCACTAAACAAGAATATATACTGGCCCTGCCCAGAGACATGGAGGGCTGAGGTGCCATAAGTGCCTAACGTGGGTTTGGCAATGAGCCTGGGTTGCTGGGGGTTGGCCAGGGTAGGAGAGGATTGAGTGCCTGATTGCTGCTCTCTTCTCCCAGGAGGGGGGAGGGGGGATCTGCATGCTCCATCGAATGACTGTCACCTGGTGGAGGCCACATCATAGCATGGGTCAAGGAGGGCAGAAGAAGGGAGGGCTGCCTGACTCTGTGGTATGCATATGCCTCCATGTGCCCACTCTTATGTGTGCTCCCCATCATGGGGAAGGGACCTAAATTATGGAGGAAAATGGTGGCAGAACCAGCATAAATGATGCCTGCCCGCTGATCCCCACCAGCTGCACCACTGGATCAATGGAGGCCAATAACTGGATTTGTGACTTCAGGGGGGGCAGCCCTCTCCGTCCTTGCCCTGCCATGGGGATAAATCCATGGGTGTACCAGGCCTTCAGGTGAGTGCCGGGGCAGTGTAGGATGGTGGGGGGGGGTCATTGGGGCAGAGCTGTGGGGAGCTTCTGCCTGATGAGGAACATAAACAATTGATGGAAAAAGAGAAGACTATATAAGCAGAAATAAGCTTGAAATACAAAAATTGTCAATACGAAAAAATCAAACTTGCTGTTGTCACTCATATGATTATAAAATGTTACCACTTTTGGGGTTTGGGTGGGAGCAGAAAGAAGGAGATGGAGTACTGGAACATTAAAGAGGGGAACACAAGAATTTCTCCTTGGGTTGCCATTAGATCTAAAACCAGTCCTGGGGCCATATAGCCCATTAAGTTAGGCATCAGTTTGGGGGAAGCGCGGGGCTTCACATGTCTCAAGTATTTGAAATTAAGTCCTTGGATCGGTGTGAGATGAAAACAGTTAATGGTTTGATGATATAGCTACTGTGTGTATAACATTACATATACTATTAGAATGGTTCATTATAATATATTTTACTGAAAAAGATTGCTGTCAGACAATCAGAACAGAGAGCTTCTGTCTGGTTATTCTGCAGTAACCGAACAGCAGACTCAGTTATAGGACTGTATGCTAATCTCTGTGTTCCGACTGAGTGAAAGAAACACTACAGTGTGTCTATGAGAAACTACCTAACATTTTCTGGTTTCTCACTGACAGTCTATAGCACCAATGTCAGCAGGTTCTTTTTTTTCAAATCTTTTTATTTTCCTTTTTCTGTGTAATAGTGACAACAACTAAGTGCACCGGGGATTCCTTAGTAATAACTGGACCAAGAGGTTACTAAACACCTCGGCTTTTGGCTTCAGTGTTTCTTACTCTGTGGTCTGGTTATTACCTCATAAACCCCGACCATTATATTGTTATTGCTGTAATAACTGGTTTGATGTAATTCAAATCAGTTTTCAGTAGCGGTGGATTTTCCTTATACATAGGCATAACATCACAAATCTCATTATACACAAATGTGATGTCATATCCATATATAATTGGATTTTTAGAAAGTTGAATACAATAATCTGCTGGAATTTTCATTTTTTCTTCCTCCTCTCACCTGTCCCCTTTTTCACATTTCACAAAATTAAATTCACCCTTACCAAATCCCACCCGCCTAGCTGTGTATTGAATATATGTTGTGGTCTATAAACATGATTTTGTAATTCTTCTTTTTTGTATTTTTTACACATTGAAAAAACAGCTATTATATAAAATAAAATGCCTATGGGGGCAATACCAACTCAGTTTCCTTACACATCGTCCAGTGATGATGACCTTGTGAACCACTCAAGCTTTACTATCGTGATATATAAGATAATTCTTATCTCAAGTGTTTGAAAATACCACATTATACAAAGTCCCAAATGCATTATTCAATATGTTATGCTGTCAGCTCTGGCATTAGTTGTAGGCAGTTCAATAAAGTGATGCTACACCCTTAGTGAATTTCTTATTAAGTAGTTAAAGAAACAAAAAAGGCTAGTGTTATGTAATCTAACATGGAGCTGGTGCATTCTTTGTTTGGATTGTAGCACAAATTAAAAAACTGCTCCTCACTGGCCCAACAGTGCAGTAGTAGGATTACCGCTCCCTATGGCAGTGACCCAGATTCGGGAATGGACTGGGGTCACTTAGGGGCCTGTGGGTGGAGGGAGGATCAAGCGTCCACAGCTCTCCTTCCTCAGAGAGTGGAGGACACAGCATTCTGTTGTATGTCTGCTGCCTAGTGAAGGCTGGGAGGCAGCAAAGTGAAACTTTAGTAATAAGCAGGGCATCTGCCAGAGACTGGCATGCACGTACCAGCATTGCAGGTTGGCATCACTGGGGAGAAAACTAGAAGTTGAAGGAGAATGCCATGGTCCACCATTGCACTGGCAGACCACCCACCATTATGTGGTCCTGGGTAAGTGGTAGATAACTGGTAATTCTATAAGAAGGTTGGTGACAGGACTGGGGGGCTGCAGTCAGGTGAGTTGGGGAGGGAGAGAAAGTTCAAATGAAGAAAAAGGAAGTACAGATACGTGTCTCCCAATGACTACATTCATCAACTTCTAAAATCGACTTGCTTCCTTTATCAAGTGTGTGTAGTAAATCATATTTCTGTTTACAATTATGGGTCCTGCCATTTGAGAAGCTTGCAACCCAGGATGGGGAGCGAACCCAGAAAGTCATAGAGACAGAGAAACATAGACAGTGATGGAAGATAAAGACTCTTGGTCCATCTAGTTTGCCCAGGTAGAGGCCACGGGAGGAGAAGGTTTGAGTATCCCAGTTGATGAACACCTTCTACGTGGTTGGTAGTTGTCTGAAGCCTGCCACGGTAGCACCAGTTGAGCTTTCCCAGGGTAGACAGTTAAGACTGGCTCGGCTGTGGGTGAGATGACATGCAGCTTGCACCAGGCATGTCCATTGCATGTTTATGTTTGGAGCACATTCACAACACTATCCTGGGGAAAGATAGAAAAAAAGTAGGAAAAGTGCAGGGGCTGGAAGGATGATAAGCATCAACTCTGGACCCCACACCATCAGTATGGATTGCCATTGAATTCGGTCACCTGAGGGGACCTGCTCTACCCCCAAAGGTCTCAGCAAGGGAGGTAAACCATGGGCGCTTCTGTGATAAGTCTGAGAGAAAGTGGTGATGGAACTGGGTGAGTCATGTAGAAGGAGCTTAAGCTGCAAGGAAGGGGGATAAATAGCAATTAAAGACAATTAGGATTTTCTTGGTGGGATAAAAATGCTACTGTATGTTGCTATTTATTGCCCCCTAACCATTCTACTGACAGACAATTGTGAGAACTGTTTTAAACTAGAAATAATCTCAGTTGGATATTGTCTTGGTTCTAATTTGGTGGTAATAAGTAAGCCATGCCCCCCAACCACATTATTTAAAGCGTTCTGAATTTGCAACAAATAGACAATATTCTTTTTGTTAGATACTAAATAATTCTTATTATAACATGGGTTGGAAAAAGCCGGCAACACAATTGGTGGGTCAGCATCACCTGACTGTGGATCAAATCTCCTATTTAATCCACAGTTGGTGTAAGTGTCCCTCAAGTCATATTCATGGGCACAATGGCACTCATTATGTGCTTGTAAACTGAGCAGGAAAAGGCAACCATTGAAAAAGGCATGGAAGCGAGAGACAGCTGCAGCATGGTAATCGAGTGCCAGTAGCAGGGAGAATATAGTAACAGCGGGTTGAAGATATGCACATGACTATATTAAAGCTGGGAGAGTGCTCTGACCTGCTGTCACTGTGTTGAAGTGCTGCATAGGGACCCAAGACAGAGAGAACAGCAAGTTGTGAAAGGCACTGAAAGTGAAATGCCGACAGCAGCTCCCCTGCTCCAACTGCATATTTACACATTTGTCTCCACTGGGGTACTCTTCCTGGACATTGTTGCTACTTGGCTGCATTGAGCCCTGCATGAGAGACAGACACATGACAGAGAGACTAACCGCATTAGTGGCGCCCCCCAACCTGCACATTTATGTCAACCACACTGAGCCCTGGACCTCCTCAAACAGCTACAGTGAGAGAGACAGGTTCACCTGCTGAAAGTGGAACAGGCAGGCAACCCATGCAGCAAGCCATCACCTCCTCATTCTCTGTGGTTCTGCCCACAAATGCGGGCAAAGACAAAGCAGGCAGGTGGGACTGTGAGGGGGAGGCAGTGCTGAGAGTCAGGAGAGATTTGAAGCCCAAGAGAGTGTTTGCAGCTCATTGGCAGTGTTTCACCCCCCCCCCTTGTTCATACATTTCACCTCCACAGATGAAGAGAGAGTGGCAGCAAGAGAGAGAGACATTTAATTTGGCCTTTGTTTAGCCTCCTGTCTGTCTTTCATGACTTTTGAGGCATGGAGTCAGTGAAAGAGCAGCAAGAGTGCTGCAGTTTTCTCTGTCTCTCTCAGGTGCATTGAGTTTTGAGACATGTAGTCAGTGAAAGGGATCGTTCCCTGTCTCTGGTCCAGTGTAGCTGGCACACAAGAAAGCAAGAGTGAGAGAGACACACACACACAGCGTGAGCAGTGCAGCACACTGCAGAGGGAAAGTGAGTGACAGACACCAAAAGGGAGCAGCTCCAACAGTCATCACAGAAAGAGAATGAGTGGACAAGGCTTATTTTATGAACAACAAATGACAGAAACCATTTCAGGGCTATATGTCTAGCATTTGTATATTCATAAAATAAGTCACCTATACATGAATTCTGTGGACTACTTTTCAAGGAGGCAGCATAAAGATTAATTGTTACTATTTACCATGGGAAAAAACACCTTTCTGGATTTGTTTTTTTGTCTTTAAACATAACTCATGGTTTAAGCGCAATAACCCACTCCAGGGTATGGGGTTATTGGGATTTAATCCACACCTTGGGTGTTGTGAGGACACTCGGCCTGTGGCCTCATACCTCACAATGCACCTGGGGTGTGGATTAAATCCCAATAACCCCATACCTTGCATTGAGTTACTGCTTACTTAATTGTGTTTTGACATAGTGAATAAGTGTACATTTATTAAGTAACATGGACCTGTTTTATACCTAGCAGCAGTAGTTATTAGTGATACAACTACTATAATAGGTGAAATGATTTTACCAACAATAATGAAACAGGCAGTAAAAGTGTAGGTTTTGTAACCTTCCATGTAATTAATTGCAGGTGACCTTTTCTGATGGCCAAGCGGTCTCCACCATCTCACTCACAGTTTTAGCCGACAACATTCCTGAACTGGCTGAGACTGTTACTATTACCTTAACCTACGTCACCACGCTGGGGATTCGGGACCCCAACAGAGGAGCTGTCATTGATGTGAAGAGGGGAACAGCTATGCTAACAATTTTGCCTAATGACTCTCCATACGGTGTGGTTGGCTGGCATACAGACTCTCTCTTTGTCAGGGTCCAAGAGCCTCAAGGTAGGTTTTCCACAAGGAGTTGCATGACTTACAAAGCCTTCAATAAACATTTGTTGTAATGACAGAAAACAAGCATTTTTTTTTATTTTGTTACAGTATAACCTCATTTATCTGAATATGCTGGGAGACAATACAATTGTTTGGATAAATGGGGTTTGGGATAAGCGAGGGAACTTTACATATATGTCCATTAAGCTGGGAGACACACCACAGTTTTGGATAATTGAGAGTTTTGGATAATTGAGGTTCAGATAACTGGGGTTTTACTGTATTTAAATGTACCTACTTGAGATGCAACATTTCATTTACAGTGGCGTTAGCTGTTTCTGTCTAAGTTTACACCTGGAGGTATCGGAGCTCTGATGGTCAGTTGGCATCCAGGGGTGGACAGCAAGCAATAACTGAGGATGCCACAGTATGATAACCATGAAAATGCTGGCATGACTTATTTTGCAGTAGGTTCTGTGAGGGATGTCTTTTATGGGACTGTATAAGAGAGTCCTCATGTGAGGGTTCGGTGAGAGGATCACAAAGCTGAGCAGTTCTGGCTGCCTTAAATCCTGACATGAGGGCACATTTCATGACAGTCTCCCTTTGGAGAATCTATTAACTTATCTAAATCACTCAACTTAGCAAGAGCAATTTATAAAAAGTTGTTACTTTTTTAATTTTAAAAGTGAATGAAACAATTCCCCTCTGGCTTTGAAGTGGAACACTCCACTATAACACTACTATATGAGGTGACAACTGTACGTCATAGAGAAGGTTCTGTGGTTCTGAGCACTGATTGGCTGATTTATAATATTTTATTTAAGATTTGTTAGGAAAGCACATTGTAGCGTTGCTTTGTTTTTAAGTGGATTCTTGAGAAAGAGCATGGTGCAAGATGCCACATATGCACAGTATCACCATCATTTAAACATGGATATATAGTTTTGAATGTGGTTTATTTAAAATAGCTACAAATGGACATCTCTTGTAAATAAGGTAACAAACAACTTGTGAACATTGAGATCGTTCAAGTTTTAAGTTTTTAGACATGCATTTACAGCTAAAAATAGTGTTCTAACAAGGTCTCCTCCTCCCACTTGTTCTGTGCTCCAGCCAATGCTCAGCACCACCTGGCCTCCAAAGTCCCATCACAGCAGACTCACTTTCTTGTTCCTATGTGGCTTCCCCCCATGGTGGGGTTATTAGGTTTGGGATGACTCCCCCCCCCGCCTGATAGGATTTGGTGTCGTGGTATGTCAATGACACAAGAATTACTGTTGTCCTTCCTCATCGTGATGGGGGTACGTCTCTGTATTCTTGCTGAACAGGATACTGGCATGATGTAAGAGACACATGTCTCCCCCTCCCTTGCACGTGGCACTGTGTACAGCCTGTACATCCATAGTATCCCTGAAGAGGAAATGTATGTTTTCTCTCTTGGGCAGCCACAGGGGTCACTACGATGGCAGCCTAGGTGGTACCCCCACCCTGGAGATAAAGTGCTATAGCGGGCAGCATTCCTGACTGCAGATCATCTGACTGTGAGGGACCCAGGCTTACTCCCAAAGCAGTCCCTGATGTCATCACAGCCCCAAGATGGAAACACAGGATGTGTCATGTCATGGTTGCCCATTTATTTCATTGTGATAGGTTTGAGTGGAAAGTGAGAGGAAGAGCACAGAGCATTGCCCGAAACAATAGAATTCAAAAGAGGGCATGAGGAAAGCAGAGCAGATGTAAGCTTCAAAGGTAAAAGTTGTTTGCACAGCAAAGATGGCACAGCAGTACTACAGCAACATGTCAAGTCCCTTGAACTGTCCTACAAGAAAGTGTTTGTATGGAAATTCATACACAAATAGACGCAAACCATATACTATCATATAAAAGAATGAAATGCAATACAATTCTCAGACTCTAATATCAACATATTACATTCTCTTACAATGTAAATACATATGGTAGTGCTCACTGATAGGTCCTGCTATACCTGAATAGGTGGTTCACATGAGTTCTTTACTGTACCTTCTTCCACCCTATAACATATATCCTTAGTATGAATTGAAGATATCCTGATATAATACTGTTGTTGCAATCCCTGTAGTGTTAAAGGGACACAGTCATGCACAGTAGTCATCACAGTTTGAAAGCCCATGAAAAGCTCTTTCAAATGAGGTGTTGGGCTCCTCTGTCACTGGAAGCACTCTAGATATATCCATGACTGAATCTGTTCAACAGTAATACTACACTGCAGCCATTTTAGAACATTGTGTTGTAACTACATTGAGTCAAACACAGCTTGTTCCTCGATGGGACTACAGTGTTGAACAAATGGTTGAAATATAGTACTAATATTGAACCCACTCAGTCTTCTATATCTCTTGAGAACTTCCAGCTACAAGTGTGCCCAATACCTCATTTAAAAAAGCTACACATGGGCTTTCAAGCTACATCAGCCACTGTACATGAGTGTTTCCCTTTAATTAGTTCTAACAATAGGAATCCTGTTGTTTCGAATATGTTTAAATTGATAGTCACTGACTGACATGATGGGACACACATGGCAGACACTATCACAGAACATCTCTGTCAGGTATGGTGTTTGAGAGCCCTCTAGTGGCATAATTGTGTCATGTGAGTGAGCCCAAAATTGAAAGTAAAATAGTGTCTGATAACAAGCCTCTTGTCTGAGCTCCTTTGTAAGCAAAAGGGAAAAATAGTGTCTCTCATCAGCCAGCACACAACAAAACTGGCAACAAGGACAGCGAACCTCTGCTAACACCATCGCTCAAGAGAAACCAAAGTAAGAGCTATCTTTATTGTTTGTTTGAGACAGTTTTGTGCGAACAGAGAAAGTAAAAGTATGCTGCCGTCTAGCCTTCATTTTGTGTGTGAGAATTTGGAAGGGGGAGAGCATAGCAACCTTGTGTGTGACTAAACTTTCCAGAAAAGACTGAGTTATCAGTGGAAATATTGAGTAATCAAATTCAAAGTGCAAAATGGCCTTAATAACAGGACCTATGGGTCATTTTGATGAAAATGTAGATCATTGGAGCTTGTTTACTGAGCATTTTGAGTATTTTGTGGTTGTAAACGATATTACAGAGGATAAGAAGGTAGCCACGTTTTTGAGTGTGATGGGAGGAAAAAATTGCAGTTACGTAAGAACTTACTGTAACAGTAGCTCCTTGAGAGAGGTTCCTGCAGTAGGTCTTCACATATACTGTAGGACTGCGCCCCTTGGTGTCAGGTCTGAACGGCAAACTTGTAGATAGCAATCATCAGCGGGGACCACCCCAGACATCAAGTGACGCGACGTCAGCCCAACTATAAAAGGGGCGGTCCCACACACCCTCTCCAGTTCTTTTCCACTGGAGACCTAAAGAAAGGTAAATATAAGCTAGGAGTAAAACTCCTAGGACCCTGCTTCTTCTCTAGACCCAAGGACTAGGTAGGATTAAAAATAAAGGAAAAAACATCCAGGAACTGGGGGAAGGTGGGAGGGAAACTAGACCTACTGGAGGAACCTCTCTTGAAGATCTACTGTTACGGTAAGTTCTTATGTAACTGCAATATCTTACTTCGAGAGGGTTCCTGCAGTAGGTCTTCACATATAGGACTGAATATCAAGCAGTCCCTGAAATAACTAATGCTGAGGTGCATCTGGGAGGAGGAGAAGTCACCATAAGGAATCATGACAGGAAGCCTTGCAAAACTGCAAGACCAAAGCCTGTTCTGCACCTACAGGCAATGTCCAGACTGTAATGCTTAGTGAAAGTGTGAGCAGATGACCATGTGGCCGCTGCACAGATCTCTGCAGTAGATACATTCCTGAAAAAGGCAGAAGAGGTAGCCATGCTGCGGGTGGAGTGTCCTTTGACTGCCCCCGGAAGGGACTTCCCATATTTTGTGTAAGAAAAATGGATGCACCATCTAGAGATGGTTTGTTTGGAGATAGCTTTCCCCCACTGTGGATCAAAGGCTACAATGAGTTGGTTGGATTTACGAACCTCTTTAGTCCCGTTTGTATAGTACCTCAGAATCTGGTGCACTTCTAGGGTGTGCAGAAGGTATTCCCCCCTGTTGGAATGTTGGGGATAGTATACTGGTAATTCATGCTCTGGTTCAAAGTGGTTTCTGAGACCACTTTGGGAAGAAAGGAAGGGTTACTCTGAAGGACTACTCTGTCCCTATGAAAAATTAAATAGGGTTCTTTACAAACAAAAGCCTGGAGCTCAGAGACCCTTCTGGCGGAAGTCACTGCGACTAAAAATTAAGTCTTCCAGGAGAGGAAGCGTAAGTCGCAAGTAGAAGCTGGTTCAAACGGGGGTAAAGTCAGCTTCTTGAGCATGAAATTCAGGTCCCAGGGGGGACAGGGATTCTGGATTGGAAGTTTCAAGTGAAGGATGCCCTCCAACTGAGCCAAGGTTTTACCCTCCACCAGGAGGTGGTAGGCAGACACCGCAGTGAGATGGACCTTAATGGAAGAGTAGGTAAGGCCCACCTCAGATAAATGTGCAAGGTACTCTAACACCTGGGCCTCCGAGCACGAAAATGGGTCCCAGCACCTTGCTTAGGCCCAGATCGAAAATCTTTTCCACTTCATGGCATAAGTGGATCTAGTAGAGGGTTTTCTGGCATCTACTAAGATATGTGCAACCTGCGAGGAGACACCATAGTGGGAAACTGCTATGTTCACAGGTGCCACGCATGAAGGTGGAGAGATTGAAGGCTTGGTGCACCAGGGTGCCCTGCTCCTGTGTCAAAAGGTTGTGGAAAAACAGCAAAGGGACCAGAGGTTCCAGTGCCAGTTGTTGTAAAAGAGGATACCAAATCTGGTGTGGCCAGAGAGGAGTGATAAGGATCATATGAGCTCCCTCCTGCTGAAGTATCACCAGAACCTTCTGAATGAGAGGAAATGGAGGAAAGGCGTAGAGAAAACTCCCTGTCTGAGAGAGACAGTGCGTTTTGCCAAAAAGCACCATGCCCGGGAACAAGTGAGCAAAAGTTGGGTAGTTTTGTGTTGAATGGGGAGGCAAACAGATCTAAGTCTGTTTGACCCCATTGAAGATAGAGTTCTTCGACCACCCCTGACTTTAGCTCCCACTTGTGGGCCCTGGCCACTGATCGACTGAGAATGTCTGCCAGGACGTTGCTTACACCTGGGATGTGGACTGCTGTCAAGGAAAGGCTGCGCTGGATCACATAGTACCAGACCCTAATTGCTTCTCTGCAGAGAGGGTACGACTGGGTTCCTCCCTGCTTGTTGATGTACCAGACTGTGGATATGTTTTCAGTCTGGACCAGAAAGTGAAATCAGTACAGGAGGGACTGGAATGCCTGGAGAGAGTAAAGAACCACCCTGGTCTCCAGAATGTTGATGTGAGCATCAGCTCCTGGTTGGACCAAGACCCTTGTTTCTTGTGTACCCCCAGATGGGCTCCCCAGCCCAAGTCTGAGGCATCCGTGGTGAGGATTTGGGTTGGGGTGGGGGAATGAAAAGGTGTTCCCCTCGAAAGGTTGGAGAGATCCTGCCACCAGCGAAGATCTCTCTGAAGGCTGCTGGAGATCATGACTTTTTGGTTCATGTCGTCCCTCCTCTGATCCCATTGGAGTCGGAGAGACCATTGAGTGACCCTCTTGTGAAGTCTGGCCAGGGGTACTGTAGAAATGGCCACTGCCATCAGTCCCAAAAGGCAGAGGATCCACCGAGCCTGGGCCACGAGAGTAGCCTGAGCAACTAAAGTCTCGGCTCGATCCGATGGCAGAAACACCTTGCTCTGAACTGTATCTAGTACAGCTCCAATGAACCAGAGTCGTTGAGATGGTACTAGCTGGGACTTGGGGAAGTTGACCGTGATACCCAGAAGTGAGAACAAGTTCAGAGTGAAGGAGAGGGGCTCTTTCAGGCTGGTAGGAGAGGGTGCTGCGAAGAGCCAGTCATCCAGGTACAGGAAGACATAAATGCCCTGGCGGCATAAGAATGCGGCCACCACCACTAGACATTTCGTGAACACCCAAGGGGCTGAAGAAAGGCCAAATGGGAGCACCCGAAACTGGAAGTGGTTCTCCATAAAAACAAAATGAAGGAAGTGGCGGTGGGCCAAGAGGATAGGGAGGTGCAGGTAGGCATCCTGCATATCCAGGGAGCACAGCCAGGAGTTGGGATGGAGCAGGGGGAGGAGCCCCTGAAGAGTTAACATACAAAACTTCTTGTACTCGATGAAGATGGTTAGTGTGCTGAGGTCCAAAATTGGTCTCAGGTCACCCATTTTCTTTGGGACTAGGAAGAAGTGGGAGTAAAATCCCCTTCCTGTCTGGTTTGCAGGGATGGGTTTTATGGCCTTCTTTAGAAGAAGTGCCTGGATCTCTTGAGAGACAAAGTGGACCTGATCCCATGGATAGAAAGACTGTCCCAGTGGTAGAGGGGCTGGGATCTTGAGGAACTCGATCGAGTGACCCCGCTGGATGAGCTGAAGTACCCAAGACTCTGCGCTGACGAACCTCCAACCTTCCAGGTGGAGGCCGAACCTCCCTCTGACCGGTTCCTCCTGACTTAAGGGAGGGAGTGGAAGGAGGGGAAAGAAGTCAGGATGCCTCGTGGAGGGGATCTTTAGCCCCCGAGGCTGGTTTGGGGAAATTAGCCTGTGGGGTTTGGGCTCCTGAGCCAGGGCATATCTTTTTCCCTGATGCTTAGCCTGTTTTTTGTTCCACCTTCTTTGGCGGCGAAAGGGCTGCTTTTTCTGACCCATCTTGTACATAGAGCATACGTCTCTTAAGGAACGTCCACTCTCTTGCAGTCCCGTGATAATATCTTTGGCATCGCTGCCAAAGAGGACGTAACCCCTAAAAGGGGTGTCCAAAAGGGGTGTCCAAAAGGGAAGACTGTACATCCTGTCCCAGGCCAGCTATCCAGAGCCAGGAGAGCCGGCGAAGACAGATCCCCGTGGCTGCCACTATAGCCACTGAATCCACCGGGTTGTACGTCACTCGGAGTGCATGATGACACGAGGACTTGCCCATCCTGACCTTGTCCAGGAGCTTCTTCCTAAGTTTTTGTCCTGAACCTCAAGGAGGTCCCTTTCCAGCTCTGAAAGATTAGCTTTTTGGAAAGCAACCATGTGCATAGAAACATAGAATTTGACGGCAGATAAGGACTGTTTGGCCCACCCAGTCTGCTCATTTCCCTACCTAATGGATAAGCTGCAGAACCTAATTAACCAGCAGCCTTCTTCTTCCTACCCCCACCCCTTAGAATTGCCTCATGACTGTCCCATGCATGCTTGAATTCCACCACTGTTTTTGACTCCACAACCTCCTCTGGAAGGCCGTTCCATGCATCCACCACCCTCTCTGTGAAAAAATACTTCCTTACATTTCCTCTGAGATGCCCCTCCATCTTCAAATTGTGCCCCCTTGTTCTTGCACACCTCTTTTTCTGAAAGATGGTACCCTCTTGGACTTTGTTGATTCCCTTGAGGTACTTGAAAGTTTCTATCATGTCCCCCCTCTCCCTCCTTTTCTTGAGGCTATACATATTAAGCTCCTTAAGTCTCTCTTCATATGTCTTCCAGTGCAGACCCTGCACCATTTTAGTTGCCCTCCTCTGGACAGCCTGCATCCTGTCTATGTCTTTGTGGAGATTTGGTCTCCAGAACTGCACGCAGTACTCCAGATGGGGTCTCACCAGCTGTCTGTACAGAGGGATAACAACTTCCTGTTTTCTACTGGTGATGCCTCTCCCTATGCATCCCAGTATCCCCCCAGCCCTCCTTACTGCCCTCTCACATTGCTTTCCCACCTTTAGGTCACCTGCTATGACTACCCCCAGGTCCCTTTCCATTTTTGTTGTTGTTAATATTTCACCCCCCATTGTGTACTCTTCCCCTGGGCTTTTGTTTCTTAGGTGCATTACCTTGCACTTCTTAACATTGAATCTAAGCTGCCATACATTTGACCATTTCTCTAACCTTGCCAAGTCCCTTCTCATCCTTTCCACCCCACCTTGTGCATCAACTTTGTTGCAGATCTTTGTGTCATCTGCAAAGAGACATACTTTTCCTTCCAGCCCCTCTGCAATGTTGCTTATAAAGACATTGAAGAGAACTGGTCCTAATACTGAACCCTGCGGTAGCCCACTAGTAATCCCCCTTTCTTCAGAGTGGACTCCGTTTACTATTACCCTCTGTGTCCTATTCTCCAGCCAATTCTTTACCCAGGCTGTCATCTTGGGACCCACTCCCAGGCTGGCTAACTTGTATATTAATCTTTTGTGTGGGACTGTGTCAAATGCCTTGCTAAAGTCTAGGTAGACGATGTCCACAGCCCCTCCCTGATCTACTACTTTGGTCACCCAGTATCAAAGAAATCTATTAGATTCGTTTGACATGACCTTCCCGCTGTGAATCCATGTTGCCTTGGGTTCTGTGCTCCTCTGGCATCTAGGTACTCGAGAATTCTTTCCTTCAGAAGTGATTCCATCATTTTCTCTATCACTGAGGTTAAACTAACAGGTCTGTAGTTTCCTGCTTCTGCCCTGCTCCCACTTTTGTGAAGTGGAATCACATCTGCCCTCCTCCAGTCCTCAGGTACCACCCCATCCTCCCATGATTTGTTAAAGAGGGTAGTCAGTGGTGTCACTAGTTCTACCCTTAGTTCTTTTAGAATTCTGGGATGAATCCCATCAGGCCCCATTGCTTTGTCCACCTTCAGTTTTAAGAGTTCTTTCAGAACCCTTTCTTCTGTAAATGGCTGGTATCAACTTCTGTATCCAGAGTGTTTCTGTTGTTTGGTTTAGGTACCTCCCCTCTTCATTTGTAAATACTGAGCAAAATATTTGTTTAGTATCTCTGCCTTTTCACAGTCACCCTCTGCCCACCCCTTCCCTTTATTAAGCCTCAGTATCCCTCCTTGGTCTTCCTTCACTCCCTGATGTACCTATAAAGGTTTCATCCCCTTCTTAACTGAGTTGACTATCTTTCCTCGGTTTGGGCCTTTGCTGTTCTGACTGCCTTCCCAGCTTCCTTTTGCTTTAACTGATACAATTCTCTGTCCTGCTCCTTCTGTAATTCCTTGTACTTCCTGAATGCTTTCTTTTTCTCTTGAACCTTCACTGCCACTTCCTTTGAGAACCATAGTGGTTTCTTACATCGTTTTGTTTTGTTTATTTGCTTCCCTCAAAGGCTTGTTGCCTCTGTGATGGCAGTTTTGATTATTCCCCTTTGTACTTCCACCCCTCCTTCCTTCCCATTTGCTAGTGCATTCCTTAGGCACTCACCCGAGACATAGTTAAGTGATATAATAGCACAGGAGGAAGAAGAGTAGATCTTTCGTCCTAACTGGTCTAATTGACAAGAGTCCTTGTCTGGAGGTGAGGAACTCAGGTGTTTTGGTTGGGCTGACTGGTCGTGAGCGGCAGTAATTACCATGGAGTCAGCCTTTGGATGGTTGTTAAGATGCTGAATCCCTTCCGAGGGATAATAAGTCCGGTCTGCCTTTCTGGAGACCGCTGGTATGGAGGATGGCTGATGCCATATCGTGGTCATAAAATCCTCATGGGGTCCCATTCATGGGGGGATGGGGATAGGATCCGATGTAGCAAGATCCAGGTGCTCTGCTAGTCTTTTTCATTGCAGATCCACCTCTTTCATGGGCCAGCCTCCAGCTGCCTGTATTGAATGCAAGAGGTCTCCAAAGGAAGGGTCATCTGGAGGAGACTTGGGTGATTCCTTGGGAGGAACCTCAGCAGAAGATCTGGGGTCCGAAGGTTCAGAGTCAGACTCTATGTCGGAGGGATCGGAGCCACTGGGAATGGGAGGATCCACCCCAGCAGCTCCCGCAGCTAGAGAACCTGAGGCTCTGCCAGAAGGCGGTGGTCGAGGGGGGCCCTAGGTAGGGAAGCTTCCCCCACAGACTGCCTAAGCTCCGACAGTAGCTGGGTTCTGGCCTCCTGCCACCACTGGGGGGCAGTCTCACAGTCTGGCGCTGGGAGTGGCGGAGAAGGAGGCTGGAAGTTAGGGTAGCCTGGGTACTGAGGCCAAGAAGAGTAGTGATAACCCATTTGAGGATAGTAAGAGTAACCAGGGTACCCCGGCATTGGGTATCCCAACGTCGGGTGTCCTGGTGTCAGGTATCCTGGCATCAGGTATCCTGATGTCGGGGACACATGGCCTGGCGTCAGATACTGTGGAGTCAACGGTGGGCCACACGGAGGTGGGATAATGAGTTCTGGACCTGGGAACCCACCCAGAGGATCTGGTCCTGCCAGAGGAAGTGCCATGGTACCTCTAGGAGGCGCGGGATCTGGGAGGGCCCCCGAAGGTCCCGAGTGAGTAGGCTGCATGGAAAGATCCCCAGCCAGTGGCGGACATATGTCCGAGGATGGTGGTAGGCCTGGCAAGGGGGGGAGGTCCAGAAGGAGCCCCGACAGCAGGTCTGAAGGTGATCCTGCTGGAAGAATAATCAGAGGATCGGGTGGCGAGTCCCTGGGACAGATAACCTGGGGGGAAGAAGGGTCACACTGCTGCTCACTCTGTCCGACATCGGGGGCCAAACTGGAGCCTGATGGGAGAGTGGAGAGATCTGGGCTGGCGACAGAGGAGCTGTCGTCCAACTGAACGGACCGCACCGGGCTAGTGAAGGTCAGGAAACTGCCGCTAGACTGATCAGCAGGAGCCGTGCACCCTTCGACAGGGTCGAGGGATGTCTTATCGACTAGGGAAGGTGACTTAACAGATACCTCAGAAGAGGCTATCCCTGGCTGTCTGCTCACCTTGGCAGGAGGGGGAGAAGGTGTCCGGCCTAAAGAAGCAGATGGGGCACTGGCTGAAGTACTCACAGTTTCGGAAGGCCTCCTGCATGGTGACGGACTCCGGTCCCGGCACTTCTCCTTGTTTTTTTTCTTCTTGGGGCCAAAGATAATGACCTATCCCACAGTTCCTGGAGCTCCTTTTCCATCGACGTCAGTCCTCGGGTCAGAAGGTGGGCCTCGAGGATCCACTTGGGCCTGGTTTGAGTCACCTGATTGAAGGCCTGACAGATGGAGCACTCCTGGGTGTAGTGCTTGGAACCAAGGCAGAGGATTTGGGCGCCACAGTTCGAGCACTTCTTCTTCTGTCTAGAAGACATCAAATAGTAAGTAAAATGAAGAGAAAATTTCTATGAGGTGAAGAAAACTTCAACAAAAATGGTGGATGTATGATCGCTATTCTATCGCTTGCCGAACATACTGAGGCGATGGCGAGAAAGAACTGGAGAGCGGGTGCGGGACCACCCCTTTTATAGTCGGGCTGACATAACATCACCCTGACGTAAGTGCCCCGCGCTGATGATTGCTATATCTATAAGTTTGCCGTTCGGATCTGGCGCCAGGGGGCAGTCCTATATGTGAAGACCTACTGCAGGAACTCTCTCGAAGTAACATCTTTCAATTTACTTTGCAGTTTGGTGCAGCCTGATAAACCTGGCACAAAATCGTAGTCAGAAATTGTGTGAGTACTACAAGCACACTTCTCCCCAAAGCCATTAGTGATTGCAAAGAGGTTTCACTTTCATAAAAACGGAACCAAGAAGAAGGAGAAACAGTCTCCCAGTTTTTGGCATTTTTAAAAGAGCTGACTGAGCATTGTGACTTTGGCAAAGTGCTAAATGATACTCTGCGAGACAGACTGGTGTGTGGGCTCTGCAGCAAAGTAATTCAGAAATGTTTGCTGACAGAGGCTAACCTCACTCTACAAAAGGCTATAGAAATTGCAGTTTCTATAGAACTGGCTGCAAAGAAAACTCAGGAGTTAATTGCATCTACTAAAGTGCATAAAGTGAACACAGAGAGAACAAATAAAGTGGCAAGCAGCCAAAATTGCTACCATTGTGGAAAGACTGGTCATTTTGAATATGAGTGTTGGTGCAAAGACCTGATATACCAGTACTGTAATAAAAGATGTACTTGCACGTACTTGTAAAAATACGAAACAGGCAGCATACACAAAAGAAAAACCAGACAGAAAAGACAAATCTGATAGTAAGAAAACAACAGTGTGGCGAAAAATGCAACAAAATCTGCATTGCCTGCAACAGGAGCAGAACATAGAGTAAAAGCTAGTCCAAAGGGGAGACACCAATACACATTTTGACCGTGGTGGGCACCTCAGAGGGTTACTGGGTGACCCTGTTACTGGAAGAGAAGCCACTGCAGATGAAAGAGGATACAGGAGCTGCTGTATCACTGGTATCTGACACTGTATAGAGAGAAAAACCTACACAGGAGAACCTGTACAGATGATGGGCTTCATTGATGTCCATGTAGAACTCCATGGACAGTCTGCTAAATTGCCACTGTTTGTGGTAAGGGGTGACTACCCAGTTTTACTGGGTCAGTCATGGGTCAGTCATGGCTTGAGGAAATCTGACTAAACTGGCTTGATATATATATGGTGACCAATGGAGAGGCAGGTCTGGCCGCCATATTGAAGAAACATACTGCTGTCTTTGAAGGGGAGTTGAGGAGCATGAAGAGCATTACTGTCAAATTGACCATTAAGCCTGACAGTAATCTGAAATGTTTGAGGGCCAGAACAGTGCCGTATGCCCTCAGGCCAAAAGTAGAAGTTGATCTGGAGCATCTAGTGAAGGCGGGAGTCCTGGTGCCAGGTGCCAGTCACCTATTGTTCTAGTCCTGAAAAAGGATGGATCAATAAGGATTTGTGGGGATTTCAAGGTCACCATCAACCCAGTGTTATGTGTGGAGTAATATCTGCTTCCCTACATCAACAGTCATTTTGCTCGCCTCACTGGTGGATGAAAGTTCAGCAATATAGACTTGAACCAGCTTATCTGGAGAGGCATGTCCATGAGGAGTCGCAAGAACTGCTAACTATTGTGACACATAAAGGACTTTTCTGATACTGCCATTTGCCTTTTGGAATAATGTCAGCTCCAGCCTTGTTCCAACAAGCTATGGACCAGATTTTGTGTGGACTTCTAGGTGTACAGTGATGCCTGGATGATATTCTGATAATGGGCAAAAATGAGGAATAACACCTCAAGAGCCTTGATACCACTTTACAGAGAATGGAGGAGTATGGTCTTCAAGTCTCAAAGGACAAGTGTGTGTTTTTTCAGCCCTCTGTTGAATATCTTGGACATGTGATTGACTCTTCAGGCCTCCATACAGCTCCCTTCAAGGCCAAGGCCATTACGGAAACTCCTACCCCTCAGAATGTAAGCCAGTTGCATTCTTTTATGAGGTTGCTTAATTACTATAGATGATTTATTCCCCACCTGGCAACAATTTTGAAACCCTTGCATGCCCTTCTCTGTTACAACAAAAATTGGAAATGGACAGCAGACTGCAATGCAACGTTTGATCAAGCTAAGGAAAAAGTACACGTGGGTGGATCTGCTACTGTCCAAGGTAATGGACTTGGTGCTGCATGGCAAGTTTCCAGAGAACTTAAAAGAGCCTTCCGAGTTGATGCCCTGTGCTGCCAGAAAAATGGAGTTGTCTATTCAGTCTGGTTGCTTGTTATGGGGAATGCGAGTTATTCCACTGCCATTACAACAGCAGATATTATAACAGCTACACTCAGGTCATTGTGAAATTGTGCGTATGAAGGAAGCTGCTTGAAGCTCCTTCTGGTGGTTTGGCTTGAACCATGCCATTGAAGAAAAAGCCAAGTCTTGTCTTTCATGCCAGAGTGTGCGTAGTACGCCTCAGTAAACACCTCTGCATTCTAGGATTGGCCTGAACATCCTTGGCTGTGTATCCATGTTGATTTCACTGGACCATTTGTAGGATACATGTTCCTGGTAGTGGTTGATGGCCACTTGAAATGGCCCAATGTCACTGTAATGATCTCTAACACAGCAGACAGCACAATTCAGAAAACTCAGAGAAATGTTTGCTCATTATGGCTTACCTGAACAGTTGGTGAGTGATGACTGGATCACAATTTGTCTCCAAGGAGTTTGCAATGTTTATGAAGTTGAAGTGTTCATCATATTATGTCAGCAGCCTGTCATCCAGCTACTAATGGACTAGCTGATACACTTGTCCAGACATTGAAACAATCTTTAAAATCACCTCAAGGACAAGCTTGTCTCCAAAAACGCTTGGACAGTTTCTTGTTGTCTTACAGAAATACAACTCATACTAGAACAAAGGTGTCTCCAGCATTCTTAATGATGGGACAGCAATTGAGTACTTGTTTCATCCTGTTGAAACCACCTGAAGCAAAGCAAGTTGTGCACCATCAGCAACAGGCATAAGTGAGCAGGCGAGAACCAGGTGCTAAAAGTAGAACTTTTCAGCCTGGGCAGTCTATTCTTGCTAGCAATTTTGCAACCAGAGCAAAAGAGATTCCAGCCACAGTTATTGCACAGACAGGACCTGTGTCATACCCTGTTAAGACCAGGAATTATCTTATTTATTTATTTATTAAGATCTCGGATTATCCTTTGAGTACAGGCTCATTACATAGGTTCCACGTCACGGTCATTACAGTAACAAACAAAACTACAGCTTATGGGAGGCTGTAAGAGGACAACAACAATTAAAGCAAATTAGGCAAGAGGTTACATGTATGACTGAAATAAGCAAACGCTATATACAATGGTACTTGCCACCACAAAAGGAAACAAGCATTTGTCAATGCCGGATGTAGATTGCATTGGGGTGTTGAGCTTGCTCACTGCCCCTCTGTCACTCGTTCAGTCTGTGTCTCCCAGTGCTGCAGGCTGCTCTTTTGTACTGGGCTCCTGCCTGCATTGGCACCTTGTTCTGCCCACTAAGAAATCTGCAGCTGTCCCGACAGAGCTCCGTTGAGGTGGCTCACTCCCCCTCTCTCACTCGCTCATTCTGGTTCTCCTGGCGCTGCAGGCTGCCCTGTTGTACTGGGCTCCTGCCTCTGTTGGTGGCATTTTCTGACCACAAAGAAATCTGCAGCAGTCCCAAAACAGGTCTGTTGAGCCTGCTGACTCCCTCTCTCTCACTCGCTCATTCCATTTCTGCTGGCGCTGCAGGCTGCCCTTTTCTATTCGACTCCTGCCTGCGTTGCCGTCTTCGTCTGCCTACAAAGAAATTTGCAGCAGTTACAATACAGCTCCATTGAGCTCGCTCACTCCCCCCCTCTCACTCGCTCATTCTGGTTTTTCCACCACTGCAGGCTGCCCTTTTGTACTGGGCCCCTGCGTACATTGCTGCCTTTTTCTGCCAACAAACAAATCTGCAGCAGTCCCAACAGAGCTCCGTTGAGCTCACTCACTCCTCCTCCCTCACTCACTCGTTCTGTGTCTCCTGCCGCTGCAGGCTGCCCTTTTGTACTGGGCTTCTGCCTGCAATGGTGGCTTGTTCTGGCCAGAAAGAAATCTGAAGCAGTCCCGAGACAGCTAAATTGAGCTCGCTCACTCCCCCTCTCTCACTCACTCATTCCGTTTCTGCTGGCGCTGCAAGCTGGCCTTTTGTACTGGGCTCCTGCCTGCGTTGCCGCATTTTCTGCCCACAAAGAAATCCACAGGAGTCACATTACAGCTCCATTGAGCTCGCTCACTACCGCTCTGTCACTCACTCATTCTGTTTCTCTTGGCGCTGCAGGCTGCGCTTGTGTACGGGGCTCCCGGCTGCATTGGCACCTTTGTCTGTCCACAAAGAAATCCGAAGCTGTCCCGACAGAGCTCCGTTGAGGATGCTCAGTCTCACTCTGTCACGCGCTCATTCTGTTTGTCCTGGCACTGCAAGCGGCCCTTTTGTACAGGGCTCCTGCCTGCATTGGCGCCTTTTTCTGCCCACAAAGAAATCTGCAGCAGTCCTGATAGAGCTCCGTTGAGCTCACTCAGTTCCCCTGTCTCACTCACTCGTACTGTTTCTCCCACCGCTGCAGGCTGGCCTTTTCTACTGGGTCCCTGCCTGCTTTGACGCCTTTTTCTGCCCACAAAGAAATCTGCAGCAGTCCTGACAGCACTCTGGTGAGTTCGCTCACTCCCCCTCCCTCACTCGCTCTCTCGTTCTGTTTCTCCCAGTGCTGCAGGCTGCCCTTTTGTACTGGGCTCTTGCGTTGGGGCCTTTTTCTGCCCACAAACAAACCTGCAGCAGTCCCGACAGAGCTCAGTTGAGCTTGGTCACTCCCCCCCCTCACTCATTTGATCAGTTCCACTGTGATTTTCTTAATCTGTCCCAAACACTGATTTCCCACAGCGACCGTGCTATTCTCCGTCAGGAGTACAAAAACATATTTTAGCCAGGATATCAAAAATGACAGCTGTACTGTTCATAAGGAGGTGTGAAAAACTGCCACTGTTGAAAATGTGGCATGACAGTATTACAAATTTGCGAAGTTACAATGGTGCGTGGAAAGTTCAAAGCACGCTTGTAACACAGTCATGCTATGGAGTTTCATCACCACATTTTCAACATAAGGATTTTAGGACCTCTGCTCCTGAACAGTGCCACTGTGATTTTCTTAATCTGTCCCGAACACTGATTTCCCACAGCGACCACGTTATTCTGTGCCGCAACTGTGAAACCACATTTCAGTCAGGATGTGAAAAATAACAGCTGCACTGCTCATAAGGAAGTGTGAAAAATGCCACTGTTGAAAATCTGGCATGACAATATTACAGATCTGCAAAGTTAAAAGGGTGTGTGGAAAGTGTGCAACACACACTTGTAACGTAGTCATTTGACGCGCTATCATCACCAAATTTTCAACATAGGCATTTTAGGACCTCTGCTCATGAACAGTGTCACTGTCATTTTCTTAATCTGTCCTGGACAGTGATTTCCCACAGCGACCACTCTATTCTGCGCCGGAAGTGCGAAAACAATTTCAGCCAGGATGGGAAAAATAACAGCAGCACTGTTCATAAGTAGGTGTGGGAAAATGGCAATGTTGAAAATCTGGAATGAAAATATTATAAATTTGCGAAGTTACAAGCGTGCGTGCAAACTGCGCAACGCCCACTCGTAACACAATCATTTTATGGAGTATCATTACCAAATTTTCAACATAGCCATTTCAGGACCTCTACTCATGAACAATGTCACTGTCATTTTCTTAATCTGTCCCGAACACTGATTTCCCACCGCGACCGCACTATTCTGTGCTGGAAGTGCAAAAACACATTTCCGCCAGGATGTGAACAATGACAGCTGTACTGTTCACAAGGAGGTGTGAAAAAATGCCAATATGAAAAATCTGGTGTGAAAATATTGCAAATTCATGAAGTTACGAGCGTGCGTAGCAACTGCGCAGTGCACACTCATAAAACAGTCATTTTTTTGATTTTTTCCACCAAATTTGCAACATAGGCTTTTTGAGAGCCCACCTCATGAACACTGGCACTGTCGTTTCACTAATTGGCCCTGAAAGGTGATTCTGCGTAGTGACCACAAAATCACCTTTCAGGGCCGATTAACGCCATGACAGTTCAAGAATTCATGAGGAGGGGTCCCAAAAACCCCATGTTGAAAAGTTGGTGAAAAAATTCCCAAAAATGCCCGAGCTATGCACTAAAGTTGAAAAAAACCTATTTATTACATTATACAGCTTACGGTATTTCCTCAGTTCGCGGTTGGCTTTGAAGAGTGCAGCGTGTTCCGGTCCACTGAAGATTGTCGCTGAGCTCCGGGTAGTATGGGGTGAGGGTGAAGTGTGGGGAGGTAGGTGCGCAGTGGGTGGGTGCAGGTTGCAGGTAGGGGCAGGAGACTACGAGGACAGTTTCCTTTTTGCAGGAAAAAAAAAACAAAGATGTCGTGGACCATTTTTTTACTTTACAGGGGCATGTGGCATGTTGGGGTGGGCTCCCAGCATGCCACCAACTTTCTTTATGGGGCAGCAGTAGCTGACGGGGATTGGCGCCCCGTCCACACAAAGGGAATCATTATGCCGACAGGGATTGGGCAACTCTTGGCCGGCAATGAAAGCGGAGGGATATTGACAGATGCCGACGGGGAGGGCTCTGGCCGGCAATAGAAACATGGGAGACACCAAAGCCGATGGGGGATTGGGGCCCCATCAGCAAATAAACATGGTTGGGAGGTTATATTGTTTGTGAACATGGCAGCAAGCTGCCGCCATGTTCTATAACAATCAGGGTTCTAGATCCCACCCTGCAATGACGGGTCGCTTCCTCATTGCAGCGGATGGCTGGCAGCTTGTGACGGGTGGCCCTCATTGCAGTGGTGAAAGTGTCCTGAAGTTGGTGCAAGGTTTCAAACTTGTGTCAGCAGCAGCGTGCAGTGGCATTGGGGCGGGACAAGCCTTTGCAGGCTGTGGGGCATTGGCCACAACAGTGCCGCACTTCCACAACCTGCTTCTGAGAAAGCTGCTGCAATATGTTTCTTGTGCTGCACACAATCAACATAAAGGAGGAGAGAGAGAGAGAGAGAGAGAGAGAGAGAGAACAAGGGGAGTGGTTGGCTCAGGAAGAGAGGGGTAATAGTGAGAAGACAAACTGGAGGGAAAGAATATATGCTGAAAATCAGCCCAGAAGGTGGGCCTCATCACAGGTGAGGGAGGCTTATACTAAGCATACTGGCAGTGCCAGGAGTGGGAAGTAATAATAGAGGGTGCCAGGTGAGAGGGTGGTGCAGGATGTCAGTATAAGAAGGGGAAGAGGGAACAGGAGCAGAAGGGAAGTGGTGGAGAGGGGATGAGGGGAGGTAGGGTAGAAGGTGTGGGGAGGAGGTTAGGTCAGTTAGGAAGGGAAGTAGTAGGGGGTGGAGAGGTGCCTGGCTGTGCAGGGGTAGAAGTGAAGGGGAGCAGGGTGGTGCAGTTTAGGGAGGGAAGAAATGGGGGTATAGACAGCACAAGCAGGTACTCAGGTTGATGAGTTATCTGTTAGTTATCTGGCGGAGACATGTGGATAAGTTCTTATCAGGTGTTACCCTGCTTCCAAACGTGTCATCTGCTTGACATTCTGAAGGTCTGGACTCAGGTACGGTACCGGAAGGAATCCAGACTCCAAAGTTAGCCACTCCAGATTCTTATTCACAAGTGAGTTCTACTGAAGGTACCACACCCCCAGCTGTTGCTGAAGTGATGCCAGAAATCGTGCAGACATCACAGACCCCATTGGCAGCTTCTGCACCATCTCCTGGTGAAGGCATCAAAGCCAATACACCTGAGATTCTACGACACTCCACCAGAGTGAGGAAACCACCTCACCATTTTAATTTACAGTCAACGGCAAACCCAGATTATTGGGGCAGAATAATCCCCAGGGTGAGCCGGGAATTGAGGTAGTCTTTCCTCATTCCCTAGTTTAGAGATTTTCTGATGGACATTGCAATGTTCTTGTTCATGAATGGGATATTTTCAGTATGGGAGGAATATGTTAGGTATGGTGTTTGAGATCCCTCTAGTGGCGTGACTGTGTCGTGTGAGTGAACACAAAACTGAAAGTAAAATGGTGTCTGATAACTGGAATTATACTTGTCTGAGCTCATTTGTAAGTAAAAGGAAAAAACAGTGTCTCGGGCCAGCACACAACAATCACCGAACATGTACAGTAGTGTTCAGGAATAGGTTGGGCCATGTCATGACACGTTAATCAGTAACTCTCAGTAACTCCAGTTAACAAGGTTAATCCCATCAATGTGATAAATTTTAAACAGTAGCATTTCCTAGTGCTATACCTAGTTAATACTAGGGAGCTGTGATAATAAGATATGTTCAGTTATAACAATTTCAAATGTAAAGTGGCCTTGCTGTTATTAGTTAGCACTGTGCTGTCATTGTACTGTACCTTCTCTTTCATTCTGTCCCCTGTCCCCTGATCACACCTGGAAACAACCCTCAGCTCAGTGTGCTCTTCCAGTTACCAATTCCTAAATAAATAAATAATAGAACTTACCACTGAGCACCAGTGTGTATATGTATGCATCGGTTCCCCGAAGCTACAAGGCTGGCAGCAGGAAGGGTTGAGAGGGCAACGGTTATTGAAAAGCCCTCCCCAGCTCCCCTCGGTTCCCCGAAGCTACAAGGCTGGCAGCAGGAAGGGCCGAGAGGGCAACGGTTGTTGAAAAGCCCTCCCCAGCTCCCTTGGTTCCCTGAAGCTACAAGGCTGGCAGCAGGAAGGATTAGAGGCAGCGGTTGTTGAAAAGCCTCCCAGCTCCCCTTGGTTCCCGAAGCACAAGGCTGGCAGCAGTAAGGGTTGAGACAGCGGTTGTTGAAAAACCCTCCCAGCTCCTCCGGTTTCCCGAGCTACAAGGCTGGCAGCAGGAAGGGTGAGAGAGGGCAACAGTTGTTGAAAAGCCCTCCCAAGCTCCCCTCAGTTCCCCGAAGCTACAAGGCTGGCAGCAGGAAGGGTCGAGAGGGCAACAGTTGTTGAAAAGCCCTCCCAAGCTTCCCTCAGTTCCCCGAAGCTACAAGGCTGGCAGCAGGAAGGTACACGATCGCAAGACTGCACTCGGTTTCAAACCTTGGCGCCTTTTTTCTGTTCAGCTCCCTGGCGCTGTAGTACTCGCTGCTGCAGCCACTTTAAACCCAAGGAAATTAATGTATTTTGACTCACAAGACTGTGCCTAAGACTGTGCCTACGATACTCTCTAGCCTGCCTACCTTGATTTAATTAACTTTGGCTAATTCTGGTACACTGCAGCTGCTGTTTAATTAATTTTAGCAGATCCTCTAACACAGCAGCTGCTTGCAGGCTTGAAATTGTCGCTGTTTTTCCAGTAACCCAAGTATAAAATTGAGCTGAAAGTGTGCCTTTTACAATTTCTATTTCATTCCTACTGATTTGTTCTGTTTGCTTCTCACTCGCTGCTAAGTTCTAATCTCCCCTCCCCCGTCCCCCTGATTAACTCCTTTGTGCATATTCACTGTCTGACCCAGCCCTGATTTTCCCTGTATTTAAACCCTTGTGTGTTTTCTCTTTTCCCCAGGGTCGAGAGGGCAACGGTTGTTGAAAAGCCCTCCCCAGCTCCCCTCGATTCCCGAAGCTACAAGGCTGGCAGCAGGAAGATGCATGATCTCAAGACTGCTCTCGGTTTCAAACCTTGGCGCCTTTTTTCTGTTCAGCTCCCTGGTGCTGTAGTACTCGCTGCTGCAGCCACTTTAAACCCAAGGAAATTAATGTATTTTGACTCACAAGACTGTGCCTACGATACTCTCTAGCCTGCCTACCTTGATTTAATTAACTTTGGCTGATTCTGGTACACTGCAGCTGCTGTTTAATTAATTTTAGCAGATCCTCTAACACAGCAGCTGCTTGCAGGCTTGAAATTTTCGGCCCACCCCTCCACCCCCTCCTCCACCATTAATTAAATACGCTAGTAATCCCATCCACTTTTGTTCCAACCTATAAACTCACTTGAAGGGCAGTCCTATCCCTCCCCCTTGCTGCATCAGTCCTAATTCAAACCAGCGAGGCAGTCCTTTTCTTTTTTTTTCCTCCACTCACTCTTGCCTGTTCTCTATGTTTGCCTCTGTTCTACACTTATTTTGTCTGGAAAAGTAACTCAGACTGAGGGTATCCCAGTTTTATCTTTTTTCCCTCACCTTTTCAAATTCCCCCTGCTCCTGTCCGCTAATGCTGCTTCATTTAAGTTTTGTTTGCTGTTTGTCGTTTCAATTTAGTCACTGATGTATCATCAGATGAAAATAATTAATGTAATGTTATCTGTTTCTCTTTGTCGTCACTGATAATGACTGTACCTGGCTGTATACTGTTCAAATGTTTGCTCTCACCTCATGCTGCATCATGAAATACTCTTTAATGTTGACTCTGGTCTCCCCTGTCTGTACTCTCCCGGGCTGTACCTGAATATAGGCAACATTGTTGTCCAGTGTACTTACCCGGTAAACAAAAACCAAATAAATAAATAATATGTGTAAAAAAGTTGCAATGATTTAGTTGGCTGAAAGTAGTTCAGAGCTGTGTCATAACTGACCCATAATTACAAACCTGAACTACTTTCAGTCCTATGAACCTCACTGCACTGATTTATTTATTTATTTATTTAGTTTTTGTTAAGCGGGTAAGAACAGTAGACAGAGAGTTGCCTGTTTTCAGGAATGACTCGGGAAGTTACAAAAAATTAACCAAAGTCATACATAGCACAAAATAGTATAAACTTACAACATGGCAAGCAGGAATAAGCAGGTGGCAGTCATGCACTACTGCTCCCCAGTTAAAGCTGTGCAAAACTAAAAATGAAAACACAGATCGCTAATGCCATCTTCATAGAACTGTCTCCCAACATCACTCAACTCCTCCCAACTGCAGAAGCTGCCACAACCTCAAAATGAGAACTTGTTCTGTACCTTTTCGTGACTTGCAGCCACTGACTGCTGCTTCCTGAAACACAGTGTGGTGCAAGCGTGAGGTGGTGTTCTCCACCCTCCCCCCCACATTGCAGTGCACAGCATGGTCCTGAGAGAGAAGGTACTACACAGAAACATATACTTTAAAGGCAGATAAGGACCACTTGACTCACCCACTCTGCCTATTTCCCTACCTACTGGATAAGCTGCAGATCCTAGTTAACCAACAGCCTACTTCCTCCTACTCCTCACTATAATTGTCTTCGTCTGTCCCATGCATTCTTGAATCCCGATTTTGACCCACAATCTCCTCAGGAAGGCCCGTTCCATGCATCCACCACCCTCTCTGTGAAAAAAATACTTCCTCACATTGCCCCTGAGCCATCCCCCCTCTATCTTCAAACTGTGCCCCCTTGTTCTTGCACATCCCTTTTCCTGAAAGATGCTACCCTCTTGGACTTTGTTGATTCCCTTGAGGTACTTGAAAGTTTCTATCATGTCCCCCCTCTCCCTCCTTTCCTCAATGATGTACATATTAAGCTTCTTTAGTCTCTCTTTGTATGGTTTCTGATGCAGACCCTGTTCCATTTTAGTTGCCCTCCTCTGGACTGCCTCCATCCTGTCTATGTCCTTGCGGAGATGAGATCTCCAGAACTGGATGCATTACTCCAGGTGGGGTCTCATCAACAGTCTGTACAGAGGGATGAGAACTTCCTGTTTTTTACTGGTGATGCCTCTCCCTATGCATCCCAGTATCCCCCCAGTTCTCCTTACTGCCTTCTCACATTGCCTGCCTACCTTTAGGTAATCTGATATGACTACCCCCAGGTTCCTTTCCATTTTTGTTGTTATTAGTACCCCTTCCCCCATTGTGCACTCTTCCCCTGGATTTCTGTTTCCCAGGTGCATTACTTTGCACTTTTTTGCACTGAATCTAAGCTGCCATGCTTTTAATCATTCCTCCAACCTTGCCAAGTCCCTTCTCATCTTTTCCACCCACTTTGTGTATCAACCCTGTTGCAGATCTTTGTGTCATCTGCAAAGGGGCATACATTTCCTTCCAGTCCCTCTGCAATGCCACTTATAAAGACATTAAAGAGGATTGGCCCCAATACTGAACCCTGCAGTACCCCACCAGTAATCTCTCTTTCTTCGGCACGGACTCCGTTTACTATTACCCTCTGTGTCCTGTTGTCCAGCCATTTTTTAACCAGGCTACTACCCTGGGACCCACTTCCAGGCTGGCTAACTTGTTTTTTAATCTTTTGTGTAGGACTGTGTCAAATGCCTTGCTAAATTCTAGGTAGGCCATGTTCACAACCTCTCCCTGGTCTACTACTTTGGTCACCCAGTCAAAGAAATCTATTAGAGTCGTCTTACATGACCTTACCGTTGTGATACATAATGTGCTGTACAAATGTTCCTCTTGTGTAAGTCATTACCTATGTTTACAAAAAAAGCAAATTACACATGTTATAAGTGCAATAAAGCACTTCAGGGAGGTGTTATTATGGCTAGTAATCACACTTCTCTCAGCCTAGGCCCCTTGTGCCCAACAACACTCTCGGGAGGTGTGTGATTACTGACCCATAATCACACCCCCTGTCGTACATTACTGCATACATATAATTATTTATTGATTGATTGATTGAGTTACAATGTGGTGACTGGGGTAGGCACACTGAGCCCGCTCTCATTTCCAGGTGCAACCTGGCAGAGGAGTGGGACTATATAACATATCATAGTGTACATACTATATAGATTTAGGATCTATTGAGTTCCTTCCTCCCACAAATTTGGTGGGAATACTCTGTCACCCCTTTATACTCAAAATACCCTTTGAGTCTGAGTTTCAAGGACATTAAAGTTATCAGCTGATAGCATCTGCTTTAGAAGTCTAAGTACTAACCTTGCGTTCTGTGAAATTTTGCTTCCAGGTGTTTCCCTTGACTCCTCCCCCTTTCAGTGATATTGTGTAAGCAAAGCAGAGCAAAGCAAACTTTATTTACATAAGGCACCCTTCCAAAGCTCAGACCGCCTTTACAAAAATGCCATACAAATTTTAAAATGCAATACATTAAACAGCATCTTAAAAATAAAAATAAAATTTGTTAAAAACTTTTCACACCCACAATGCAGCAACAACAGTATATCAAATTTCCAGTAAATCAGCAGTGTATCCCCTTGTTCCCTCTGTCTTCTGCATCCTGAAGAGCTGCATTTGATCTGATGGTGTTATCTTCCTCAGATACCTAAAGAACATGATCATATCCTTTCTAATTCTTCTTTTCCCTTGGAAAACAGCCCCAGTTCTGTCAACTGGCCCCCCTCATACCCCATGTTGTTGAAATGTTTAACCACACTCTGTGCTTGCACAATCATGTCAGTATCTTTCCTCAGATATGGGAATTTATTCAAAGTGAGGCCTAACCAAAGTTCTGTAACTGGGACATTACAACATCTTCATAGGTTCATAGATGGGAATCAAGTTCAGAAGACTGATGTCCATAATTGAACTTGCCACCATCTATATACCCTAAAGTAAAAAGAAGAAAAAATAATGAGATATGCTTTCTAGTCTGCCTGAATATAGTCTATCTACACTCTCTGTGTCATTACTAGTGTTTTGCTTACTGAATTTTCTTTTGAAAAACCTATGCCTCCATTTTAAGGCTGCTTAGTGTAAGGGGTTGCTGTAGATGTCAGTGCACCACCCCTGCTTTATGATGACAGATAAAGTTGAGGGACCTGGTTCAGTAACTCAGTTGGAGATTCGGTACCCAAAGATGCTGTAGTTGATGTTGAGTGGCACAGTGCCTCCACCCAGGGAAAGATTTTCTGGGCTAGGTCATATGCTCATATGCTAGTACTTCCCCCTGGGAACTGGCACAACCCACTGTGGCACAGCCCTCCCAACTCCCTCACAGTGTCGTCAGCATAATAATATGCTCACAAGACAGATTGCAAACAAATAACTTTTTTTTATCATATAAGATTTTATTGAGATTTTTATATAGAAGTACATAACAGGGACAGATAGACTTACACTAAATCATCTTCCCATCACTGTAGCACTACCGGGTTACATACATTAATAACAGGAACTGACTACTATAAATGCTATACCATATAGTAATTCTAAAACATTACTTTACCTTTATAGCCATAATCTAGTGCTTTAAGCACAGCATGTATTCTAAGTAAGAGAACCAGAAATGGAAATAAGTAGCACACTTATCGCAGATAAGTGCTTACATCATTTATATGAACACAATCCAATTTGATCTACATAGAAGAGTTAAATGGTAGGATTTATACCCAGAACATTACCTCGGAGGGTTGAGAGGTGGTGGTGGAATTTTACAAAAGGGGAAACAAAGATAGGAATCCCATTTTTGATGATAGGGGTATAAATTACCCTTGTGTAGGTGGGATAATCTTTTGTATATTGAAAGTTTAGCCAAGGCTGCATGCCAGGCAGCATGGGTAGGGATAACTGGTGTTTGCCAATGCATAAAAAGAAGGCGTTTAGCTTCTAAGATTGCAACCAGAGCCCATTCTTTGAGAGATTTAGGTATTTGGCCCAAAGAGGTGGTATCACCCATGATTAATGTTGCATCTGTCAAGACAATAGGGTGATTAAGTACCATAGAAATATCCAAAGCCACCATCTTCCAAAACGTTGTCAAATTAGGGCAAGACCATAAAATATGGAGAATGTGTGCTTCTGCCTGGGAACAGCGCCAGCATTTATTATGGCCTAGCAGGCCGTGAGCATGGAGGATTACTGGCATGCAATGGCATAATAACAACATTTTTAGCTGCAAAAAGCAGCTATTAGTATCACTGTAGGTGCTATGTATAGATTTAAAATAAGAATTCCACTGCTGATCAGTGATAGGGGTACCAGAATACACCTCCCATTTCTTTTTACAGGATGTGGTGGCATTGGGTTGTGAGTCTCTCCAGGATTTGTAGAAGTGGCCCATAACCTTCTGATCATAGGGAGATGGTGTAGGCCTGCTACCCACTCTCAGGGGGTAGCGGAGTGGCATTTCAGCAGAAAAGGCTGTATGACACTTCAGATTTGCAAGTACTTCCAGGAATCCCTATGTGGAAGAGAAAATTGCCTTTGTAGTTGAGCAAATGAGAGCAAGGGGAGTGTGCCCGCGGGGGCCAGGTCTTGTATATGCCGAATTCCAGCTTTATACCAAAAGGGCCAGTAAATAGGTGCCCCATCAATTTGAATCAGGTCATTCCACCATAAAGGAGCATATTGTATGGGAGGGTCCTGGGATTGTTTAGGAGATGTGACTGCATCATAAGTTTTTCATGACCGTGCTGTGCATAACACACCGTGGGTGGGAGGCGATTAGGGCAGGCTTGCTCGTGTGGTGAGGGTGTGTAGAGGGTAATGTGTCCACAAATCCGATTCCAATTGGACCCATAATGGAGGATCCATCGATTGGGGCACAAACCACTTAGTTGCTTGAGCGGCAATACAAGAGAGGTGATAGCCGAGATACCATGGAGTATTAAGCCCCCCTTGGGCCCAGTGTGCTCTTAGCTTATGTTTATTTCATCGAGGCGGTTTAAAATCCCATACGAAGTCAGTCATCAACTTTTCCAGGGAATGGAATAGTTTGAGTGAAAGAGTGATGGAGGTTAGTGAAGAGGTACAAAACCCGAGGGAGCAATAGCATTCGAATAGCTGCTATCTTACCTGGTAAGGATAGTTGCAGCTTACACCATCTCGCAACTTCGACTGCTAGCTGTGTCAACAGCAGGAAAAAGTTAGCAGATTCCAGCGTACCCCAATTTTTTGGTATCGAGATGCCCAGGTAATTAAATACTACACTCGCCCATGTCAAATTAGTTCCTTGTAAGCACGATTGGGTACAATACTTATTTAAAGGGGCTAAAGTTTTTTTTTTTTATTCATGATTAATCCTGATAATCTTCCAAAGGCTCCCATGACTTGAAGTACAAATGGTAAGGTTTGTCGGGGATTAGATAAAGTTAACAGCAAATCATCAGCGTAGGCCACCACAATTCCTTGTATCTTTGGAGTGGCTATAAGGGTTCTCAACAGGGGGTCTAGTGCTATAAGGAACAGTAGGGGGGATAGCGGACAACCCTGTCTAGTACCCCGACCCAAGGAGAATGGGGGAGAGATCTCACTGTTGGTAAGGATACGCACCATAGGAGCACTATAGAGAGTATGTATCCACTGCACAAAAGAAGGACCAAAACCATATCTATCGAGGACCTCATACAGATAGTCCCATTCTATGGAGTCAAATGCTTTAGAAAAATCTACTGCGAGTGCTGCCATCAGGAAAGGGGCTTTAGAGGCAAACCACTTAAGGTTGAGGAGGAGCCTGGTATTGTCTATTCCCGATTTGCCCCACATGAAACCTGTTTGTGAAGGATGTATAATCGAACGTAAAATAGAGGATAACCTGGATACCACTGCCTTAGCTAAAATCTTTGCATCTACTGAAATAAGAGATATCGGCTGAAAGTTGACACAGTCTAAGGGGTCTGCTGATTTTTTAGGAAGCAAGGTAATTATCGCCTCTTTCATAGTCTGTGGAAAAGATCCTAGGGTGTGAGCATACTGTAGTGCTTGCTGCAATGGTTGTATAATATCCTGACTGAGGGCCTGATATAGCTCCACGGATATTCCATCTAGACCAGGGACCTTCCCTCGTGCCATCTGTGAGAGTGCCGTTTGAAGCTCCTCACACATTACAGGGGCATCCAACTGTGCCACCTGCTCAGGGGTAAGGGTTGGCTACAGTGTTTGTTGACAAAATTTGGTAAAGACTTCCCATAGGTCATAGACATTATGGGCAGAACGAGATTGATAAAGGGGGTTTGGTAGAAATGCTGCATTGTGGTGTTTATTTGCTTAGGACTAGATACCATGGTACCCGATGCGTTTCGAAGGGTGTGTATTATTGTAGTGGCTTGCTGTTTATGCAGGCGGAAGGCTAAAACCTTCCCCGCCCTTTCTCCCCCAGCCCAGAAAGTTTGTTTTGATCTCAAGAGGTACCACTCAGCTTTCTGATGTAGTATCGTGTTTATTTGGTATTTAAGGCCAATTATTTGCCGATGTAGCTCGCTGTCAAGGGCCGCCCCAGGGGTGGATTTGAAATGACCTTCCAGGGTCATCAAGTCTGCTTGAAATTGGGACAATGTTGCCCTACGTCTGCAGTCCCGTGCTGCCGAGAAGGCAGTGATGTGCCTCCTCAACACTGCCTTGAATGCTTCTCAGACTGTGTCTGGGGGGGTACCCCAGAATCTTCATTGAGTGCAAAGTAGTCTTTGGCTGCCTTTATTATATAATGGTGGAAATCAGGGTCTTGAAATAAGAGAGGATTGCAACGCCAGTGGGTTCCCTGTGCACGGAGCTCCGAAGGGATGAACGTTAGTGCTACTGGCGCATGGTCTGATATTAGAATAGCACCTATATCAGAATCAGAAAGAGATCTAGCTGCTGATTCGGTGGCCAACCAGAAGTCTGTACGACTGTGGGATTTATGTGGGATAGAATAAAAAGAGAAATCTCTACCAGTAGGGTGGTCTCTAAGCCATATATCTACTAAAGCCCATTCCTCCATCATAGCCTGAAGGGAGAGCCTAGCTTTAGGATTAGCATGCAGGGTTGGATGGGACTTATCTAAAAATATATCTCCTACTGCATTAAAGTCTCCACCTATAATTACAGGTAGCGGTGATCCATCCGCTTGTAGATCTGATATGGCCTGGCTAATCTCGGGGAAGAAGTCAGTATGCTCAGTATTGGGGGTATAGATGTTGCCCAACAGTATAGTGGTTGTAGGAGAAGATAGTTTCTCCACTATTCATCCACCATGATTGTCCTTCTTGACCTCCTTAACTACCCATGGGGATGCCCGACGTATAAGAATGGCTACTCCCTTTGATTTAGTAGTGGAAGGGCTAGCTATTATTTCCCCTACCCATAGTTTCTTTAACCAGCTAGTGCACTTAGACAATAAATGGGTTTCCTGGAAAAGGGCAATATCTGCCTGCAAAGATTTGAGATGTTGTAAGACTTTTGTGTGTTTAATTGGGTGGTTTAGGCCCTTCACATTCCAGGATATCCACTGATATCCTTTGGGTGCAACGTGGGTATCAACAGCCATTTTTCCACATAGTAGATAATTGAAAGTACTTACAGAGTGTCCAGCCACAGGATTAGGGAAATACCACTGAATTCCACACTCTCCAACCCCCAGAGAACCAACAGGACTGCTGGTATCCTTATGAGTACCATGAGAGATGGAAGCATCACCTGCCACTGAGGGACTACGTACCCTGTTATGTAGAGTGCAAAACAGCACTAAAAGGAACAAAGAGCAGAAAGAGGACACTTCAATATATTAAAGTAGTAAGTTAACTTCAAAAGGGCAGTGAGCCCCAATATTGATACTATAACAAATTAACAGAAGTAAACACTACAGCAATTAACCTGTGCGTCTGAGGGTCCAAGCAAATGAGGGAATTGTATAGATATATGAATACCTATACAGACCCTGCAGCTATGCTATCCTATCCCCAGGGCACCTCACGGGTGGGTCCTAAGAAGATGAAAAACAGTAAATCAACACATCCTGGACCCGCCCAAACCGAAGGGTCAGACAACCCGATCCTCGTGGAGAGGAGAAGGGAAGGTAAACAGAAAAAAGGGGGAGATAAGGGGGGGTAAACCCACTTGCCAGTACAAGTACAAATCCTTGCAACCCAGGCGGGTAATAGAAAGTGGAAGGGACCTATGGGCCATAATACCGAAGTGATAGACTTGGGATACACCTAGGTAGCAGGCAGAGGAAGGACTAGGAGCACCCACCGCCCTCTACTAAACGGCACAAGAGGTGGGATTGGGAAGTCCCAGTGTATAATACATGAGTCCTGTGCCTTTCCACCTATGGGGGGGCAGTGGTTATGCCTCCCTTCACTAAAACAGAACATGGGGGGAGCATATCAATGTATAATCAGTGTCCTGTCGAACATTTAACTCAAGTTGTTCCAGCAATTTGGGTATTATGTCCTTTGGCGGTCTCGGGAGGATCCTGAGAGGTACATCCCTGCTCCTCTATTGTCTGCATGACTGCGGCTACATAAATGATAAGTCCAGGATGCACAGGAGAAAGAGTATCCACCAACTCAGCTAGGGATGACTCCGGGATATCTGCCCAGTCCGACGACTGCACACTGTCCATGTCTTGGGGTCCAATCTCGTCCAAATGCAATACAGAAGAAAAATCCTCCCTAGAGACCTTTGCGTGTTGTGCTGCAGTAGATTTGGATGGTGAGTTGTGTGGACCTCTCCAAGATCTCTGCCTGACTTTAGGGAGTATTTGGCAGCCCCGTTGAGGGACAGAAGGCAATGTACTGGATGTCTGCACTTGTAGAAGTGATGCCTCTCTAGTAAAATGCTCCGTTGGAGGTGTGTGCTTCGACTGGGGACTGAGTTGCTGCGGGACCTGTCCAGCTGCCAGATATGTTGCAGGGGAACCATAGGTTGAAAAAAGGTTCCTACCAGAAGGAGCCGCTGGAGGGGGCTCCCAGAGTCTCCTGGGATTTGTAGTTGGGCACCCGAGGCCTGGCCAAAATTTGGCAATCCAACGTTCGATATCCATAGGGTGGTCTGCCGTGATCTCATGGCCTTCTTTAGTGACACACAGTTTGGTAAGATTTTTAAATTTGAATTTAAAGTCGTGCTGATAAAGAAATCTTTTACTATTTCCAAATTCCCTCTGTTTTGCAGCTGTTTCCCGAGTAAAATCTCGGTATATGGCTATTGTAGAGCCCTGCCAGGAAAGTTCCCCCAAGTCTCTAGCTGCACAAAGTATTCTCTCTTTCGTGGTGTATTGCAGCAAATATGCCACTACTGGTTTCGGTGTATTGGAGTGTTTACTTGTGCGGGCCGAAACCCTGTGGGCCCTTTCTACTTCAATCGGTCCCCTCTAACGTTCTCCCAATATACAAAGCAAATTTTCATTTAGAAAGTGCTTCATCGACTGCCCTTCTGCACCCTCAGGTAGTCCCCCATATGCAGATTGTTTCTGCAACTTCGATTTTTATGGTCCTCCGCCCTCTTCCAGAGTACAGCAAGATGCTCTTCATGCTGTTGGAGCCGATTCCAAAATTGCACTTGTTGAACTTCGAAAGCTTCGGCCCTTTGCTCTACCATGTTCTTTCTGTCTTGCAGGTGTTGGACATCTTTGGCCATGCCAGACAGGGATAAGCTAATATCATCCACCCTGGCTATAAGCGTTTCAAGGAGCTTAGTAATGTGCTGTAGAGATTCTCTAACTGCCACTGGTGACTCCATCTGTAGCCTGTGTTGCTCTGACAATGGAAATTGTATGTTAAAGTTTGGTATATTATCTGGGAAGCTAGCAGAGGGCTCCCAATCTTGTAGCCAATCCCTAGGAAAATGAGAACGTTGTCCGAAGATCAAGCTCAGGCTCCCACATAGGAAAGAGGCATGCCAAGATATACAGCCTGCGTGGCCTAGGCCTGGGTGCGTTAGTGTGGTACCAGGTCATAGCGGCATTGATACACTGCTGCTAAATCATGATCCGCTATAATAGACATGCTGCCCAGCAAGGGGGAATATTACCCGTGCATAAAGTTGCTGTTTTCGAGGGGGGACTCCACGGGATTGTGACGTCCAAGCCCGGATGGGCTAAGTCCAAGAAGAGCTATAGAGTTATGCTGCCATCTTTCTCGGTGGCTAGACCACGCCCCCCAAATAACAAAGGGTTTTGATAATTCAGGAAGAAGGTCCTAGGTAAAGGAAAAGTTAAATGCAGATAAATGCATTTCTGCAGTTGTCACTCTCTTATTTAGCTCATCTTCAGATGTCCTGGTAGGCACATGCCAAATATATAAATGCAGCCCCCCCCCCCAATCTGATACAGTGCTCAAGCTCAGCTGTACTATTGGTCACTACTCCAGTCTCCCACTGGTACCAGTTAATTACCCTATTCCTAGGGAGTTCTTGAGGAAGCCTAGGTGCCCAGGTGTTGAATCAGTGTAAGCCCAATGACACTGGCCGGCGCTGGTGCACTTAAAGCAAACAACATATGTGTAGCCCAAATCTCCCCAAATTTGTAACCTTGGCCAGATGGCCTAGTCTATGTAGTACAAGCCCCAATATGTGACTCCGTGTAATAAATGATGAGTTATAGGACCTTTAGCAGGGCTCCTTCTACAACTGCAGTCCAGGTTAGGTATACCCACTATGTTCTGCACTCCAGTGTCACATCTCTGCTGGCTCCCCTTAACACTCTTCTGGTGGGCTCTCTATCTCTCTCTCTTTCTCTCTCTGGCATTTCAGGCAGGTTCAGATGGGCTGTCTCTGTGCCAGTCTCTTGAAGTGTCTTGAGAATCCTGTGTGGCTCACCTGGCTCGTGTGATCAGCATGATGGCCTTAGAAACTACCGTCTATGATGCAGAGTCAGACCCATCCAGTCAGATGAGGGAAAAGCCTCTCCAGTATGAATTGAGTTCAGTTGTGGGGCTGCTTACCCTTGCAGACTTTCAGCCCTCAGCTGCAGATTTTAGTCTCTCCTTGCTGTGACCAGCACTCTTCACCTGTATGAGAATATTTCTCCTCCAAATGCTCTGCGCAGTTCTCTCTCCTCTGTCTCCTGAAGCCTGGAAAATTCCTCAGTCTCGCCTTGAGCAGCCAGCTCTCCGATTGGCCAGTTTCTCCTGTCAGTCTCTTAGGAGGATCTGTCTGGCAGTCACTCAATGGCTGATTGGTCAAAATACTTAAATTCCCAAAGTTATGAGCGTGCATAGCAAAATTGCAACAAATGGTCATAACTTTGCCATTTTTAATAATTTTGACCCACATTTTCAACATAGTCTTCTTATGACCCCACCTCATGAACAAGGTCAGGAAAAATTTTCAAATCCCACCAAATGCTATTTCACCGACCATGAAACCACCCATCAGGCAGGAGATGCACAATGACAGCCACATTGTTCATTAAGGTGGGGTCCCCAAAAGGGCATGTTGAAAATTTGGGGTCAAAATGTTAAAAAATGGCAAAGTTATGCATAAAATTTGAAACCCCCATTGAAATACATTGAACTGCATTTATCTTAGTTTCTCATATTGCAGTCATCGGTTCCAGCAGCAAGATGTGTATTCGATTGGAGAGTGGATCTTGAACCTTTGACCTGTTCAGGTGAGTGAGGGTGTCTGGAGGTGTACTGAGGGTGTGAGGTGGTGGGTGCTGAGTGGGAGGTGGGGGGACTGAGTGGTGAGGGACCATTTTCTTTTAATTATTCGCTAACTGAGCTGGTTTCTTGTGCATTAGCTATCAAATGTTACAGTAACTTCTGTGAGCCATGCAGATCCTTGTTATATCCTGGAGTATTATGGGCAAACAACCCAAACGTGCACAATCCATCTCATTATATCCAAGGGAACACCACAGCAGTACAGAAAGCATAAAAGTGAATCATCAGAATGTTCTTGGCTAAGCAATTCTCCCCCCCCCCCCCGCTGAGTCTAAAATAAGACCAGTTGGTATACCAGAGAGTCTTTTGATCCCCGTACATCTCACTTGCTATATGCCCTCTGAAACTTGCTACCAATTGCTTTTCAGCTGTCATAGTTCTCTTCAGTGTGGTGCCACCTCAACAAAGATATGAGTTTTAGACTGTGTCTGAGTTGGAGAGGGGCTGCTATCTGTAAAAGGTGGAACTCACCTGGTAGTCAATGGTGAAAAGTGACAGAGCAGCAGCACCTCTCATACAATTTCCTGGCGGTGAACAGTTTTTTTTATTGATCAATTTTTTGTTTTATCTGTTTTTTTAATTGATCTTTTTTTTCATCGATCTAGTTGTTTTTTTTAGCTGCATTTCGATGTTATCACAAGAAACGTTTAAATTCAAAAACTGTTCAGTAGTTTTTAATCAAACCATCTAAAGGCACACCCTTGGCATAGACCTAACCATTCCTGAAATTTTTTGGGAAACAAATCCTTACTGTCTAGGCTGTAGGTGAGAGCAAAAATCTCCATGTCAAGTATGGGGAAAAAAGTGTTTTTTTTCCACATTTTTGACCCTCCATATCTGGAAAATCATACAAGATGTAGTGACAAAACTTTCCACATCTTGGGATTCTGACAGCCTGAACACACATGCCAAATTTTGTACAAACTCGTTAAAGGATGGCAAAGTTATTAAGGCACAAAAAACTGAGTTTAATATTAAACAGCATGCTCAACCCTAACTACTGTATAGTGGTGCTCAGAGGTATATGCATGTCTCAATTTCATGGATGTACATACACAAGTAGACTCAGTTCTTACACATCAGGAAAACCGAAGAAATAGGCAAGGATCCAGAGGGACAACAAAATTAATGAAACAAACAGATAGCATTGAGAAAATCCATGAAACTGAGACATGCATATACCTCTGAGACAAAGGATCTGTGATTTTTGAAAATTTCGTCATAAAGGACTGTATTACTGATGAAAGATAGTATTTGAATTCTGAGAAACCATATTTTAAAGGCAACTCTTGAGAAAGCCTACGTAGTAGGTGAAACGTTGGGTTCATTGCTATTTTTATACAAAAAAGAGAGGAGTCACTGAAACTGGACAATTTTGTCTGCATTCATGTTTCTTCAGCGCCTTACCATTTTTTTGCTCTGAGACAGAGAAACCATCTTTATTCATTGATACATCAGCACAGGCTGCTTGGAAAAAGAACAAAATTTCTTGCAAGAACTGTTCATTTCCTGTGGACATTTTTTCCTTCCCCCCTTTTCCCCTTTCCCAACTTATTATATAGAAAGGACTTGGCCCAGAATAGTGCCTTTCACTGGTTTGGTGAATAAATAATAATCAATTTCAGAGTTATAAGGATTTGAAATTTTGGTTCTGAGCATGCTCAGTAGGCACTTTAGGATAGATGTTGGAAACAAAAAAAGAATTTGACCATATGAAAAAGGATCCTTTTTTGCATGGGGCCTACCCTTTTTTGTGAGAAGAAAAAATCATTTTTCATATGGATGCCATTTTCTTTTTACTGTTTAATCTTACAAACATTTAAAGTACATAAAAATAATTTGTCTTTTAAAAAAACTAACACCTGAACCTAGCTAAATGAGACTTGTTTAGCTAGATTCTGGTGTTTGTCAATTTTTAAAGTTGGCAGAAATATGTTTTCTGTGTACCCAAAATCCAGGGTGCCCATCTTAGCGAAAGGAGCCATTCACCCACGTTCTCTGTATGAGAACAATGGGACTTTCTTGACTAATGCAGCCACAGATGGAACTCATGCTGTGGGTTGCTGTGACAGCAGTGAGCTGCCATTTTCCTTTGTATCTAGTGGCGTCCCCCCCATTGTCATCACTTTATGTATGTAATGTGTTGCCCTGATGTCTAGTGGCACCCCCCACCCTCTGATCACTGTTCCCATAGTTTTGTAATGTTTCCCTGGTGTCTAGTGATGCTCTCCCACCCTCTGATAACCATCCCCTTACTTTAATAATGTGTCCCTGGTATCTAGTAACACCCCCCCACACCTTCTGATCGTCATCCACTTATGTATCCCTGGTGTCTAGTGGTGTCCCCACCCTCCAAGCATGTTCCCTTGTCTATTATGTTTCACCGGTGTCTAGTGGTGCCCACCCTCCTATCGCTGTCTCCTTATTTATTATGTTTCCCTGGTGTCTAGTGGCACCCCCCCATGCTCTGATCACCTTCTCCATATTTATTATGTTTCGCTGGTGTCTAGTGGCACCACCCACCCTCTGATCACCATCCCCATATATGATATGTTTCCCTGTAATAAAGAAAACCATTCCTTAATTTTTTTCAATTAAACCTGTAAAAAGAAAATGGTCCCTTGCTGATCCGACATGCCCACCCCGACCTCTCACTGAGCACCCACCACCCGCACCCCAGCACTCCCCACACACCCTCATTCATCTGAACACATCCCAAGGAAAAGATCCATTCTCCAATCCAAGACATGTTTTGCTGCTGGAGCCGACGACTGCAATATGTGAAATTAAGGTAAGTGCAGTTCAATGTTTTTCATTGGGGTTTTCAACTTTGGCGCATAACTTTGTAATTTTTGCATATTTTGACCCCAGATGTTTGACATGGCCTTTTAGGGACCCCACCTCATGACCAGTGGTGGTAAAATTATGCAAATAAATCCTGAAAGGTGATTTCACAGTTGCTTGAGGAAATCACCTTTTGGGCGGGATTTGAAAATTTTCACCAACTTTATTCAAAAGGGGAGGCCATAAGAAGGCTATGTTAAAAAATTTTGGTCAGAATATTTGGAAATGACAAAGTTATGCATATACATTTAAATTTTACTACACTTGCTCGTAACTTTGGCGATTTTAAATATTTTGACCCCAAAAAATTAAAAAACATAGTCATTTTGTATACCACCTCATGAACATGACATCTGTCATTTTTAAAATGCTGGCCAAAATGTATTTTTATACCTGTGGTGTAGAGTAATGTGGAAGGACATTCTGGCAGGGATTTGAAAATTTTCATTACCGTGTTCATGGCGTGGGGTAATAAGAAGGCTATGCTGACAATTTGGTGTACAAATACAATAAAATGCCCAACTTATGAATGAGCATTGTAGTATTTCAACATTCACTCATAATTTCACTAATTTTCAATATTTGGGCCCGGATATTCAAAGGGGTTGCGCCTAGCACAACAGGGTTGCACTATGCGCAACCCCAATGTGCCCGACATGATATTCAAAGGGGCAGGCTGTGCAGCGCAACCCCCGATGTGCTGGGGTGCATTGGTAATGTATGCAGTGCAGATGCAGGGGGCGTGCATGTGCGGCACATCCCGATATTCAACCCGGGATGTGCAGTGCATATGCTGGTGCAACCCCTACATGCGCTGCACACTGGTGCTCAAAGTTGAGCCAAAAAAAGGCTCAAATGCTGGCCACTCACGGGCAGGCGGTTGTAGTGCATGGCGCAACACAACAGCCACCAGCCGTGGGTGGCCACCCGGCCAGCAGGTACACCGTTCACAAACACCCTGAACTGGTAGACATGTGTCCCTCACCCCATCGCCTGATCGCGGGCAGTTGTGATATAATGGAAACCCTGGTGGTCCAGCGATAACCCCCCTTTGCCCAATCACGGACTTAGGTAGTATAATAGGATCCTGGTGGTTCAGTGGACCCCCCCAACCCCTTCACTCAATCAGGGGCATTTGTAAAGTTAAGGATCTCTGGTGGTCCAGCGGGAAGTCCCCCGTTACATGATCGTGGGCTGCTGTTCCCAGAAAGAGTTACCTGGTGGTCCAGTGGTACCCCCCTCACCCTCCCACAGAGGTCCCCTGCCACCTGGCACCCTCCCATCCTCAGTGGGTGGCAGCACCCCACCTGCATGCCACCCAGCCGCCTGCCGAATGACAGCATACAGTATGATCTGTAGGCCTATTGGTCCACTTCATGTTCATTCACATATCGGGCCTGTGTAGTACAGTATTGTCTGCATGCCCATTGGTCCATGCAGTGCCGCTGCCTGCCCGTGATCAGGCGATGGGGGGCTTCCCATTGGACCACCAGGGATCCTTAACATAATAAATGCCCATGATTGGGTGAAGGGGAGCTTACCACTGGACCACCAGAGAACCTTATTATTACAACAACCCGCGATCAGGAGAAGGGAGGTCCACTGGACCACCAGGGTCCTATAATACTACCTAAGCCCACAATCAGGCAAGGGGAGGTTACCACTAAACCACCAGGGATCCCTCCGTATTATGAATGCCTGCAACCAGGCATATGGGAGTGGGGGAGGGGCTGCATTGGCACATCAGGGTGTCAATCCCCGATGGCTGCAGCTTGGCAGGGTGCCAGGTGCAATTCGCCAGGGATCGGTGCATCACATGCAAATGGGGCCATAATGACATGCAAATGGCTCCATTTGTGCCTTGCATGCATAATGACCTAATTTGCATGCCCTCAGGTTGAATATCATGGGTGATGCACCTGGCACAACTGCACTTGCACTGGTGCATCCCCCTGCTCCTTTTCTTTGTCATCTACAGGCACAGTGCCACTGTGCCATACACAGTGTGCATGTGCCCTCTGTATCATATTCAACAGTGCTGAGCCATGGCGCAGCACTGTTGAATATCGCCTGGTCCATACCCTGGTGCAGCCCTGTTGCACTGCACCCAGACTTGCGAAACTGCCCAGCGCAGTCTGAATATCCAGGCCTTTGAGTCTAAACTTTCAACATAGCTATTTTTCTACAACACCTCATAAATGTGACATGTCATTTTTTTAAATCTTGGATGAGATGTGTTTTGCACTTCTGGTGTGAAGTGACTTTTTGGCCAGTATACTATAAATAGTACATGTTGTGTTTATAAGGTGAATCATATAACAAGTATCTTGAAAATTTGGGGTCAAAATTGAAAAAAAAAATTAACAAATTTTGTGTGTAGTGCCACTTTTGACCACAATGGGTATGCTTTGTGATCCCATGCTGGTGACCTCAGTTCAGAAGTGAGCTTAGTGACCTAGCTGGATGGGCTGAGGGTGGGGGGATGGTGCTGTTATGCAACCCCCCTCCAGCAAAGGAATGAAAGGTGCAGGGTTGTCTGCACAGGCCTGGGTACCATATAGTGAAGGCAGCTGCCCTCTTGGCATAGGGCCCTGGACATATGCACCCCTGGGTGGCAGAGGGCCCTGTGCATTGGCTGACAGAAGCATTCTTTGTCCTGTGTATCTGTATTTGTAGCCACATGGAAGCACAAGGATCACAGGGCCCTTTGTTTCCATAGACCACTAGACAAACCCATGAATTCTACACATTTGTTGCTTCACTGAAGTAGTGGGCCTGCAAGGGCCCGGCACTTCTGTAGGCAGACAGAGTGTTCACTTGGAGCAGGGCATCAGGTCCCAAAGGGACCTGCGTCAATGAAGATATGATTCCAATATCTAAAAAAAAGGAAATTCTTTGCAAAAAACTTTGTTACAGCACTAGTTAGGGTTAAACCAACAAAAGTAGGGAAATGTGGCATTAGGGTGTCCAACCCTAACACCCCATCCCCACACTCCAGGCAGAAACAGGAAAAATCATTACGGTTTCACCTCTCCTGCATCTTCGCAAATCAGGTATGGGGTGTGCCTTAGGGTTGACAATCCTAACGCTCACCACATTCTCATATACTCAACACATCTCAGCTTATTTATAGATTGAATGAGGTGAGCATTAGGGTTGACAACTCCAAGGCACACCCCATGCTTGATCTGTGAAGATGCAGGAGAGGTGAAACCATAATGAACTTTCCTGTTGCTGCCTGGAGGGTGGGGGTGGGGTGTTTAAGTTGGAAACCCTAATGCTACATTTACCTACTTTTGTTGCTTTAATCCTAACTGGTGCATTAACAAAGTTGTTTTTGCAAAATATAGCTATATAATTGCAAAAAACTGCCTTAATGCAACATTCAGGGTTCAGGCTAAAGCAAAAAAGTAGAGAAATAGGTTTTAGGGTTTCAACCCTATAACCCCACATCCACCCTTAAAACAGATCAGGGGTGCAGTCTTCCTTGGGGTTGTCAACCCTAAGGCTCACCCCATTCTATACACTCTGGAAACATACATACCCTGCTCTGTGGGAGGTTGGGATGGGGAGGGGCTTGGATCAGTGAGGGACCTTTTTCTTTTTTACAGCAGTGAAATAAAAGACATTGAGAGACAGTTTTCTTTAATACAGGTTATACAAACTACAGGGATGGTGATTGGAGGGTGGGGTGCCACTGGACACCATGGAAAAATTAAAAATTATGGGGACAGCAATCGGAGGGGTAAGGGTGCCACTAGACACCAGGGAAAGATGAAAACAAAATACAGGGATGGTAATCGGAAGGTAGGGGTGCCACTACACAAGGGAAACAATAAACAATGTGGGGAGGGCAATTGGAGGGTAAGGGAGTGCCACTAGACACCAGGGAAGCATTAAAAGACTATGAGGATGGCCATTGGAGGGTGAGGGGTACCACTAGACACTAGGGAAAAAGAGGTATCTATGTCCTAAAACTAAGTGCAAGATCCTTTTTCATTTGCAGGACTCCTTTTCTGTATCAAATGAAAAAAGGAAGCAAAAAAGGATCCGTTCAAATGAAAAAAAGAATCATAAAAAAAAACTAAGTCCAAAATAGTTTTCCATATGGAAGGATCCTTTTTCGTTTAAACAAAACTAGCATACAAAAAAGGATATCTGTGTCCTTGTTTGAAGGGTTCTTTTTCATTTAAAAGAAAAACCATATGAAAAGATTTCCTTCAAATGAAAAATCCTTTTTCGTTTGAAGGGATTCTTTTTCATTCATATGAAAAAGGCAATATGAAAAAAGCAGAAAAAAAACTAAGCTAAAATATTTTTCTGTACGGAGAGATTCTTTTTCATTTGTATGAAAAAGCCTATATGAAAAAAGCAGAAGCGAGTCATGAGAGAGGATGGAAAAATGAAAAAAAAATGCATTAGGGGGTAATTTTTCCCCCAGTGAAGTGTAGAATTCACCTAACGGAGTCCCAGTTAGCAAGATACATGTTTTGGTCTTTGTGCAGGCTGTGATTTTGGGTGGTTTTGAATTTTTTTTTTCGTTAAAATCGGAAAACAAGATAGCGGCAAATGAAAAAGGATTTTTCCCTCACAAAAAGGGATTGGCCCTATTCATATGCACCAAATTATTTTTTTTCATTTCAGACATCAAACATCTATAATGAAGTGCTTACTGAGCATGCTCAGAACCCGAAATTTTAAAATTGAATGACTTTGGAACAGATTAATATTTTTTTCACCAAACCAGTGATAGGCACTTCTGTGTGCCAAGCCCTTCCTACCTTGAACATTTCAGACCAGAATTCCAAACCATCTGGGTGCTATGGGCTGACAGAAAACTGCAAACAACCCTGACAAATCACTTTTTCACTATCTGGATCTCGGAATCCACACATCCAACTAAAACAAAACTTGGCTTATCAAAAGATCTACACCACAAAACAGGGCATGTAAATTTTCGTGCAAATCCATTAAACAGTTGCTAAGTTATTAAAGTGCAAAAATTGGGGTTTAACATTAAACACCTTAATCAACCCTAAATATAGTGATGCAGCCATGCCACTATAACACATATACAGATATAGCTATAGATACACACAAAGAATTTAAAGGGAGAGTTAAGCAATTCAAATATGGGCCAGTATTCAAGGGCAACTAGTAGCCATAATTGTGAAGAGATGCAAAACCTCTTCACAGTTATGACTATTGATTACCCTTTAGCAGTAGCATCTGTGAGAAATGTTGAACCACACCTTTAAATTTCTGGTATATATGGGGCTGACATGAGATGGGTGCACCTCTGACAAAGCTCAGGGCAGCTGAGTGAAACAGAAGCATTCTAGTCTAATATGAGCAACTAGTTATTTCCATTTAGCAGTCTGCACTCAAAGTAAACTTTTCTACACTGACCCTAGTGCCATGATTGGCAGGCTGTGAAGACTGATTGGCTGTGCTGACAGACACCCTTTGACCCCAGTACTACAAGATGTGTTGGAGAGTGATGCAGTCTAGCTCTGCCTCCTACAGAGTGAGCACATAACTTCCAAGACAAATCCCCTTCCCCTGCTTGCCTGGCGTAATAAGGTCTCTCACATTTGCAGTGCAGTACTGAGCCATTAGGTTGAACCTTCAAGCTGCAGCTTACTTCACATAAAAGTTGTTGACCTTGTTAACTATTAGAACAGACCGTCTAAGTAGTATCAGCCAATTACCCAAACATCAGGATGTGGAGAATAAAGGTAATCCAACTTTGTAATGGCTGTCTTTTTTCTACTGCATTTACAGTATTGAGGGACACATGGTTTGCTTCAGTTAGTCATGTAAGGGTTGTTAAACGTAATTGTGCACATGTTGACCCACCGTCTCTAGTGAGCTTGTTTACTGATCTTGACTTAGCCAGGAATTGTGAATATCAGATGGTTATTGGTAAACTTTCAACTCTTACTACACCAATCAGTATTCTTCATTTTAGTATTCAACATCTGATCAGGTATGAAATTTCAGTCTCAGCACAGCACTGGATCAGGATTAAAAAAAAAAAAAATTAAGGATTGTAGTTGGAATGGGTGGCCTTCTCTTTTAGATGCTCACATAGCACTCAGTCAAGGACCTAATCATGCTGTCTTAACAAAATCAGTTTTAACTGATGTCCTCTGGGGAAATTAGCCCCTTTGTAAAGTGGCTGGCCAGAGTTCTTCCCACTTATTTGAAGTCCCATATGTGCTTGCTGTCCTGCATAAACTTTAATCATTCTGAGGGTTTACCTTTTAATTTCAGTCCACATTGTCTTTCCAGAAATGCACAGCCACAACACTGTGAGGGTTCAAGCAGTGATGCAACTTTAGAAACATAGACTTTGACGGCAGATAGGGACCGCTAGACCCATCTAGTCTGCCCATTTCCCTACCTACAGGATAGGCCGCAGATCCTAGTTAACTAACAGCCTATTTCTTCCTATCCCCCACAAGAATTGCCTTATGTCTGTCCCATGCTTTCTTGAATTCTCCCACAGTTTTAGACCCCACAACCTCCTCAGGAAGGCTGTTCCATGCATCCACTACCCTCTCTGTGAAATAATACTTCCACATTGCCCTGAACGCCCTCCTTCTATCTTTAAATTGTGTCCCCTTGTTCTTGCAAGTCTCTTTTCTGAAAGATGCTACCCTCTTGGAATTTGTTGATTCCACTGAGTATTAAAAGTTTCTATCATGTCCCCTCCCCTTCTTTCCTCAAGGGTATACATATTAAGCTCCTTTAGTCTCTCCTCATATGGCTTCTCTTGCAGACCCTGCACCATTTTAGTTGCCCTCCTCTGGACTGCCTCTATCCTGTCTATGTCCTTGCGGAGATGGGGTCTCCAGAACTGGACACAGTACTCCAGATGGGGTCTCACCAACTGTCTGTACAGAGGGATAACAACTTCCTGTTTTCTGCTGATGATGCCTTTCCCTATACATCCCAGTATACCCCAGCCCTCCCTACTGCCTTCTCACATTGCTTGCTAACCTTAAGGTCATCTGATATGATTACCCCAGGTCCCTTTCCTTTTTTGTTGTTGTTACTACCTCCCCACCCATTGTGTATTCTTCCCTGGGTTCTTGTTTCCCAGGTGCATTATTTTGCACTTCTTTGCATTGAATCCTAGCTGCCATACTTCTGACCATTCCTCCAACCTTGCCAAGTCCCTTTTCATCCTTTCCACCTCCTTGTGTATCAACCCTGTTGCAGATCTTTGTGTCATCTGCAAAAGGCATACTTTTCCTTCCAGTCCCTCTGCAATGTCACTGATGAAGACATTAAAAAGGACTGGACCCAATACTGAACCCTGTGGTACCCCACTAGTAACCCCCTTTATTCAGAGTGGACTCCATTTACAATTACCTTCTGTGTCCTGTTGTCCAGCCAATGTTTTACCCAGGCTACCACCCTGGGTCCCACTCCCTGGCTGGTTAATTTGACTATTAATCTTTTGTGTGGGACTGTGTCAAATGTCTTGCTAAAGTCTAGGTAGGCCATGTCCATAGCCCCTCCCTGGTCTATTACTTTGGTCACCCAGTCAAAGAAATCTATTAGATTCGTCTGACATGACCTTCCGCTGTGAACCCATGCTGCCTTGGGTCCTGTGCTCCACTGGCCTCTAGGTACTCAACTATTCTTTCCTTCAGAAGTGACTCCATCACTTTCCCTACCACAGAGGTCAGACTGACAGGTCTGTAGTTTCCTGCCTCTGTCTTGGTCCCACTTTGTGAAGGGAATCACATCCGCCTTCCTCCATTCCTCGGGTACCACACCATCCTCCCATGATTTATTAAAAAAAGTAGCCAGTGGTTTCACTAGTTCCTCCCTTAATTCTTTTAGAATTCTGGGGTGAATTCCATCAGGACCCATTGCTTTGTCCACCTTCAGTTTTAGGAGTTCTTGCAGAACCCTTTCTTCTGTGAAAGGACTGGGATCGACCCCCCTATCAAGAATGCTTCTGATAGCTTTTATTTAATTCAGTACATAGCAGTAATACTTTCTTTCCAGGCATCTCAAACAGTATTATGAATAAATGGCAATTGTCCTGTTAGGACAATCATGACAGGCCCACAGTACATGCACTTTTTTGGTCCTGAACTGGGACCCACTGAAATACTATGACTCGTGGCTTCACTTTATTCAGTGGTAACTGCCTCACAGCCCCTGGATTAGGCCTAGCTACTGTATAATCCCCAGACTTTCTTGTGGACTTTCCTGAAACCCTTCTTGGAGGCCCTACTGCATTTCTTCAGTCCTTGACACCAAACTCAGGACCCTGTGTCAAGGTCGCTTGCCCTTCAGGCACTCGTCATATGTCCCATGACCATGAACTAGGGCCCACTATGTTCCACATTTTCGTGGGCTATCAAACAGATGGTCCCATGTCTGGAGCTAGTACTACACACTGCTAGTGAGACACACTTCTCCAGTGAACTGTGGACCAGTCTGGCCCCCCTAGTGTTGGACACACTCTGCCTAAAGCTTCCTGGACCAGAGATGCATCAATTGGTCATGGTCACTGGCAGGATCTCCTGGCAACCTCAATGGCACTTGGCTTGAATCTCAACTGGGACCTCCCTTGTGAACAACCACCACCATGAACCTGGTTGGCTGTATATGGTGCCACTCAGCCTCGAAACATAGGAACCACTCCTATGTTGTTCCCTCCTGTGTTCTCAATGTTCAGCACCCCCTTCCCCACCTGGAGCTCCATATATCTTCTCTCCCATCTCTCTCTCTCTCTCTCTCTCTCTCTCTCTCTCCTCCTCCTCCCTCCTCCCTCTCTCTCTCTCTCTCTCTCCCCTTTTGCTCAATCCAAAGCAGAGGGGATTGGACTGTATGATAGCTCCAAAACCAAGTGGGCTGCACAATAATGTCTCACAAATCCCACCACTGGCATCTCAAACACAGAGTAGTAAACAGAATCCTAAAAAAAGAGAAATGAAGCCTGCTATATGTTTTAAATGGATGTGGTGTCTTACACCTCTTTGTGTTCTACTCCACAGGAGTGACTGCACTCAATGTAACTTTAAGAATCATGCGGGAACAAGGGTTTGTTGGAGATGTTGCAGTCCACTTCACAGTCAAGCCCGATTTCTCTATGCAACCTGCCAGTCAAGCTATGGAGAATATGGACTACATGACCAAAGATGATGCAGTAGTCATTAAGGAGAACACCACTGGTACATATGTGACGATTGCTGTTTTGCCTGTAAGTTCTTAGTAAACCAGATGTACAGATATATCTTTTATTTGTTATTCAGAGAGACTATTGAAATGCAGCTGATTAATAGTGAAACTGGATGCCTTCAACTTGGAAGACTGGAAATTTTGATTGGTATGTCTGTGTATGTGTTTGTAGGTGTAGATGTGTAGGCATATGTGTGTGTGTGTGTGTGTGTGTGTGTGTGCATGTGTGTGTGTGTGTGTGTGTGTGTGTGTGTGTGTGTGTGTGTGTGTGTGTGTGTGTCGTGTTGAGCTGAGTTGATATGGGGTTTTGGTAGCCTTTACAAAAGATGGTGAGGCTTGTATGTCCAGTATCTAGGAGTAATCTGATTGAAGTACAGAGGAACTGCATTGTAAAGATAGTTGGTTTTATTTAGTGCCATTCACATGCACTGTACTCCAGAGAGTTTACCATCCATGAATAGGTGGCAGTAGTAAAAAGGCAAACCCAGAAAGGATACATTCAATGGAGGGAAGTTAAAGTGAGCTCACAGAGGTTATGTACAAGTGAAGAAAGAGTGAGAGAGGAGGTGAAGCATATAGAGAATAATGGTCGGGCAGCCATGTACAAGGCAAGGTTTCTATCAAGCAGATCTGATGATATCATGAGAGGTCCTATGATGTCATCAGATCCTTTAGATGGAAATACAGTCTTGTTGTACACTGGTTGCCCCTCAGTTATTTTGTATAGTGTATGGTTTGAGAAAAAATAAGCTGACCAGCTTTCCAGTTTAAAATATTATTGTCAGTTTAACATTGATAATCATTAAGTTAATTTTAATCACTGAAATGCAAAAACAGACAATAGTGCATGTGCTCATTTACAATGGTGCTCTGATCAGAATGAGTACAGAATTAGTATAATAGACTAAATTAAAGAGCTAGTTTACTGCCTAAAACTAATATTACTCTTTAAAAGCAGTTAGCCATTACCTTTTATCCTTGAGATACTTTTTCTTTTATAAGATGGTTAACCTGATGTTAATAGGTGTCATGTCTGGAACAGCTCTCTGCCAAGCAGCTGACAAATCTAGCTCTGCTCCCCCCACTACATATTAAGCATTGTGACCTCACTGACTGTGACATCACTGCTGCTTAGGAACAGCTACTTAGTAGCTGCCAGGTCAGTTGTCTGTGATGCCACTTTCAGTGAGATCACACTGCTGATGATGTAGTAGTGGTGGGATTAGAGAACAGTATGTCAGCTGCCAGGTTAAGAGCTGTTCCACACATTTGGCACAATATTAGCAGATAGAAAACTTTCTAATGAGCAAAAGGAAAAAGAAAAATACTTCAAAAACAAAAAGTTACAACTATTTAAAATTTCTAAAATTTTCCTCTCTATTTTGGTTCTACTAGCTCTTTAATAGCATTAATAGCTTACATAAGTGTTAAGAAAATCTGAGTCTGCTGTTGACCTCAGGGATTTCATTTATTGAGTGTTGTCTTTCCTGAAAATAAAAATAACAACATAGTTAATATGGCTATTGTGTTTGTGTTTGCCACCTCCCCCTACTGCTTTTGTGCCCTGCATGACAATGAACCACCCACCCATATGAGCTTTGTGAAAGCATAGGGGACTGGACATTCAGAAGAGTCTGATGCAGATGCAGATATACTCTATACTTGCATCTGGGTCTATATGAGTGCATTCAAGCAGTCCTGCTGTTATTTTCAAAAGTTGGGTCCATTTATAAGTTACAAGGGCCTCCAAGGGGAGTCTCTTATGGTATCAAAAACTCTGAGCATGAGTTCTGGGCAAGAGTACCGTGAAGCAAAACTGTGTAGTTCTGTCTGCCTAAAACTCACAAGAGGAGTCTCTTATCCTATAAGACACTCCTCAAAGGCCCTATTATCTTATTATAAATCACATGCGTTTAGTAGTATATTAGTAATTTATAAGTTTCAAGTTTAATCTTTTTTTTAATTTTATTGTGGCACTTTCTCCCTGGTGCTGAAGTGGAATGCTCTCTCCTAATGTGCCCACGTAAGAACACACTGTACACAGGATAAGCAGTATAGGGGCTCTGCAAGCTGATTAGCTGAGATCATGTTAGTGAAACATAATGTAACAGAATGTTACAATTTGCAATAAAACATTGGTGCCACTGTCCTTTTGTGTCACTATTTGCTGAAATTACATCCTTTTCTGGACTTGAAACATGAGCGTCGTCTGTGGGCAGAACATTACAGTCAATTAACTTCTGCATTGAAGCTTTATAGGCTAAAGGATTTGTTATTTATATGTTTGCCATGCACACACGCAGCAAACATTTTGTTAGGAGAGTGGCTTTTGAGGAGTGTGACACTGTCAGTCCAGTACAGAATGGTTTGGCAATGGACTCGTCGGTGTCATACCAATAATCAGCTAGGCTGATCATGACAGTATTCTGGCTTGCTTGGCAGAAACTTTGTGTATTTCAAAGGAAAGAGACAACCCAATCATAGTTAAGCTCTTTCCTTTGATCTACGCTGCCCAGCAAGCACAGATGATCTGTCATGATCAGCCTGCTGATGAATTACACCCTGTAACAAAGAAAACCATCCATCAATGTCTGTTTCTGCCACCACCTTTACAGTCCACCCACCTGACCCTCCCACTCTGCACCCACCACCCCACAACCATAACACTGATACTGAGGGTGCCCAATCCTCAGTGTCACCACCTGAAATAAAGAAAACCATCCTTTGTCATTTTTTTAACCCTGTAAAAAAGAGACCCATCCATTGATTTCTGTTGCTGCCATTACTGTCCTCTCACTCAACCCTCTCACTCAGCACCCACCAGCCCACACGCTCCCCCATGCCCTTACGTACCCACTGGGGGTCCAACACCCTAATCCTCTCTGGAATGCAGACACACCTTCCCTCTTCAAAGCCATACTGCAAACTGAGGAAATCAGGTATGCAGTTCAATGTATTTCAACAGGGTTTTGAACTTAGTGGAATAACTTGGTTATTTTTGAATATTTTTGCCCCAAATTTTCAACATGCCTTTTTTTGTGACACCACCTCTTGAACAATGGCAGTGACATTAGGCAAATCTGTCCTGCAGGGTGACTGCACAGCCATTGCACAAAATCACCTTTCAGGCAGGAGTTGAAAAATTTATCCACCTTTATTCATGAGGTGGGGTGTTAAGAAGGCTATGTTGAAAAGTTGGTGTAACAATATTAAAAAACAACAAAGTTATGAGCCTACATTGAAATTTGTGAATGTGGACTTGTAACTTTGGTAATTTTTAATATTTTGACCCAAAAATTTCAACATAGACATTTCTTCACAGCACTTCATGAATGTTGCAGCTGTCATTTTTCACATCTTGGCCAAAATGTGTTTTCTCATCCCGAAAGCTGATTTTGCGGTTGCTGAGTGAAATCACCTTTTGGGCAGGGGTTGAAACTTTTCTCTGCCCTTGTTCATGAGGTTGGATCATAAGAAGGCTATGTTGAAAATCTGGGTTAAAAACATTAAAAAAAACAACAACATTATGAGCCTAAGTTGAAATTTATGAACGCAGGCTCGTAACTTCAGAAATTTTCAATATTTTGTCCCCAAATTTCAACATAACCATTTCTTCACAGTACCTCATGAATATGATAGCTGTCATTTTTTTAATCCTGGCCAAAATGTGTTTTTGCACTTGTGGTGCAAAATCACCTTTTGGGCAGAATTTGAAAATGTTCTTCACCATTGTTCGTGAGGAGGACTCATAAGAAGGCTATGTAGTGTCATAAGAAGGCTGTGTTGAAAATGTGGGGTAAAAATATGAGAAAATAACAAAACTTATGAGTCTATGTTGCAATTTTTCATTGCACGCTTGTAACTGGTAATTTTCAATATTTTGATCCCAACTTTTCAACATAGCCATTTTTTTCACACCACCTCATGAATGTGACAGCTGTCATTTCTCAGATTCTACCCAAAATGTGTTTTAACACTTATGGCGCAAAATGGCGTTTCCACCATTGTTTTATAAATGACAACCTGTCATGCTCAGAAAGAGTGGTCATAAAAAGATTATGTTGGAAATTTGGGGTAAAAATGTGAAAAACCAACTAAGTTATAAGTAAAACTACCGTATATACTTGCGTATAAGCCGAGTTTTTTATCCCTTTTTTCAGTCCGATTTCTGGTACCTCGGCTTATACACGGGTCAGGCTTTGAGTCATTTATGTTCACCCGTGGCAGCCTCAAAAGTGAAGAGAGAAAACGGTAGGGTTAGACCAGCGATGGCAGTGGCGGGGGAGAGCGTGGCACCAGAAGATTACAGGGCTCTTGGTCACACTAGTGTCCGCCACTTCCTACTCCCCAGAGACAGTCAGTTCACAAGGAGCGGAGGAGTGCAAAGCAAAGCTGAGCAGTTCTCGAGAGGAGTCTCATATCCCAAGAGGTAACCTTAGAGGCTCTATTGTTTTATAGCATTTTTTTCTTTAAGTTGCTACGTCTGTACCAGCCAACACCTTTATTCCTCAGCTATTCTGCTTTCATAGCTTACCGGTAGTTGCACTCAACGTATTCTGTGGTGGGTGATTTCTGTTTCTGATTCAGCACTCTCAGGCGAGACCAGAGCTGATGATCCTGGTGTTCAGGGGTTGGGAGAAGGCTCAGAGTCAGGCAAGTGGAATTCATTCTCAATTTGCTTAGTGAGTTTTTTTTTTAAAGGCTTTGAATTTGAATTAAACCAGTGAGACTGGAGCTAATGATCCTGGTTTTAAGGGATGGGAGAGGGCTCAGAGTTGGCACTCATGATCCAAAAATAAAGGGATCGGCTTATACACGGGCCGTTGCTGTTTTACAAAACTGTCTCTCGAGATGGGGGGGTCGGCTTATACGTGGGTCAACTAATACGTGAGTATATACGGTAATTGTTCCAATATTTATTCTTAACTTTATTTTTGTAGATTTTGACCCCTAATATTCAACAGATCCCTTGTGTAACCCCACTTCCTGAACACGGCAGGTGTAATTTATCAAATCTCCTCTGAAACTGGTTTCTACAGTTGCACAGTAAAATCACTTTTGGATGGGATTTAAAAAATTCTACCTGTCGTGATCATAATGTCAGATCCTGAAAAAGAACATTTGGGGTCAAAATGTAGGAGTCCACTTAAAAGTAAATATTGCCTCGCAGCTGCCCTATCCTGGGTAATTACTATCTTAAAATGTGTCAAAGCATGACACCACTGAAAGTGAGATATTGCATCTAATCTGCTCTATCCTGGGTAAATATATAGTAAAAATGTGTACAAGCAAGACCCGGTACAACAGTGATACCAGCAGTGAACATTCGGCATTGACAAATGCTTGTTTTTCTTTTGTTGGAGCCCAACTGACAGTTTTGTTTGCTTCAAAAGGGCTTTGATTTTATTTTCACTAACTGTCATGGACCAGATCCATAGGGAATCAAGCTTCTCGAGAACATTGTTGTTGTTGAATCAGTTCTATGTGATTTTTAGTGAAAGCAAAATGGTGAGGGAAAAGCATCTCCCGAGGCCCAGTGGGTTTACCCAGTCAACAAAATTCAAATAAGTAAAATAAACAAAAGATTGAGACAGGAAAGAGCAACCCTCACTAAGCAGTGATCACCGAGGGGGGCTGAACACCCCCCTGCACTCCCCTTTCTAAATATAGTCAACTCTGGTAGGGAGGATGAAATTTGGGGTGGGGGAGAAATCCATAGATCACTGTTTTGGCGATCGCTGTTTATCCCTGTCACTTCTTTCCCTCGATGTACTCCTGTCACTGTTACTGCCATCACCGTAATGCAGTCACTCTTATCACAGGATACCATTTGACTCTATATAGAAAGGTTCATCTGGGGTTAACTTTTTTTTTGCTACATATTTAAATAAGGATTTGACAGTGCAGAACATGTTTGCTTGCATGCTGTTACACCCAAGTTATAATGCTGCAATTGTTATGACTGGGAAATAAAGAGGTTCTCACATAACACTGTTTTCTTACATGGTGACCTTGAATTTTAAGATAGGTTTTATTAAAACATAGTATAATTGGATAAACACCACTCAGATAAATATATTCTTTAGCTTCTTTTAATATTCTACATTTCAAACATATACATCACCAGTTACTGTTCATTTTCTGTTTGTTGTCATCCATTGCACCTCAGTGCCTCTAATACACAACGTGCTTCCAGCACCCTGTCTCTATAATAGTTAACAATACATAGAGAATGATGTATGGGCAACCATACACAACAAGACTGTGTTTCCATCGAGGGGTTAAGATGACAGCATATGAACCTTGAGAGCAAAGCTCGAGAGGTCCACACTGTCATCTCAACCCCGACATGGAAACACATGCTGAATTGTGTGTGGTTGACCATATTTTAGTTTTTATAGTATATGGTTTTTTACACTAGAGTGACAGACACCCACTGAAGTGAAAACAAACAAATCTTCCATTTCTTTGTTCTACTCACATAACAAAATCAAATTTCCAGACTTTTGAGAGGTAAAAGGTATGACTTTGGGCTCTGGGTGGTTAGTAAGTAGCTATGTGTAGAATAAATGAGACATTTAAAATTGTATAACCTTTGAACTGTGCATAACAACTGTTAGGAATGTGCATAATAGCACTTTGGAATGCACATAATGGTTTAGAGTGTGCTTAACAAGGATTTTGAGCAGGCTGATTTTTATACATAACATAGGGTAACCATATGCTATAGATATATTCTTCTTAGATAGAATAGTTCTTTCCTTTCCTCTGTTTTAGGACTGTTTTATGACAATTTACACATGCACTATGGTGTGTTACAATAATGCTAATACTGTATTTATATATTGCTTTATAAAATGGGCTTTAAAAATCCAGCATTCTGACTGGCTAGTACATTATCAGAAGATATACTAGCCAACCAGCACTAGCCTTCACTCCTGAGACCCATAACAATAGCAGATCAGTGAGCTGTGCCAACTGTAAACAAAAACACAGGCTGACACAGCTCACAGCGCAACAGTGGGAAACGGCACTTCCTGCCTGACAGCTGTCATCCTCAGACCGCAGCAATCTTGGTTAGAGCAAAAGTCAGTAAAACCAGCAAAAAACATAAAATCACAGAAAGGCTACAGAATTAACCAAAAGAACCTTCTGGTGAATACTTTCAAGCCAAATTGTACAATCATGTAACCTTATAACCGATGGCAGTGATTGTCAAGCTGCTCCTTCAGTGCAGCTCATTTGCCCAGGTAGAGAACACCCCGCTCCCCTCCCCTACCACAGAATGAGAGAAATTCAAGTGCACAGCTTATCCGATGCTGTTCAGTTTCAGGGTAGAAAGAAAATAATGAAAATCTGACCTGTGCTGCTGCTGTTTACATATGTGACTGTAATTATGCAAGCAATGCGCATGCCGCCAGGATGCGGTATTCAAATAGTGGGTGAGATATGCTCCTCCTTCGTTAGCACTGTAATCACCTAGGCAATTCTGCTTTTATTACCTTTTTAAATGTGTTTTACATAAAAAGAAATCATAAAACAAAACAGCACTGACTTTGGGATAACCAAAAGCACTATTAAACCAGCAATGCACTAACTATGGCAGCTGATGTGGGACACGCTGGCTCCCACTCGCCATCATTAAAACTGAACAGGCATTTCATCTCTAATAAGGAAAAACAGACAAAGTTAAGTAAAAAATGTGAAAAAAAAAAACATATTGGAGAGGGTTTTCTATCGGGGGAGGGAGGGCAACAGAAAAACACCACTGCCCTGTAATGGCTTTCAATTAAACTTCTCCATCACAATAGAATGACAAGGGCTACTTTTTGTGTTTTTCAGTTGATATGTTTCATTTGATTTACTATTTTTATTTACACTTTTTTGTGCATATTTTTATTAACTTCTTTACCTTAGGGAGCCCTTTAAATAAGTGCAATAACACACTCCGAGGTGTGGGTTAACTCCTGATAAGAGCATGCCCAGCTGCATAAGGCACTCGTCCACACCTTGTTGTATGTTATTGCTTGCTAATTGCATCACAGAATTATTATGATTAGGATACTCCAAACTCCATATGCAAATTGTTGTAAAACATAGTTTTTTCCTGGTGCTACCAACTGGTGCCCACAATAAATACAATTTGTGAAAAAGAACAAGCAAAGACTGAAGTCAGTGCACCCACCTATGCAAAATCCCTTAGCACTCTGCTGTTTGTTCGTAGTCACCAGTATTAATGAATCAAAGCAGAGGATTGTAGCACTTACATTGTTTTATTATGGTTCTGCAAGAAAGCACAGACATCCCATCTACAATGTATAAATAACAAATAAAAACAAAACTGTTGAAAAACACACAAAACAGGAGAATGGCAGTCCCAAAAATGCTGCAACAGTTATGCCAGAACACCCGGTGACCAAAAAACTTATGTTTCACCCCAGTTGGTGGGGCTTCCTCAGAGGTGTGCACCCAGGAAAATCTTAAGTCAAATTTATACCCTCATCAATTAACCAACACTAGACATGCATGTGAATATTTAAATAAATAATCTAATGACATATAATACAAAATACAAAGATAAAAATAATACAGAGCCCAAGCAGCATAATCCATTTCATCCATGCAATATATCAAAGTCCATGTAACACATTGTGGTTTCTTGCATAGGCATCATTCTCTTGTCTTCATTTTCAATAGATGAATGACACCCAATTCAAGGCATAATTTATCTCCATTCTATTTCCAGTTCATTTAGGCTTTCTAGTTCTGTTATAGTGATGCATCATGTCAGGACGTTGCACTAGAAAAAAGACATAAAACACACATTAAGCGCTATATTAAATACACCACTTATAGATAAAATACATTGATTTTAAGTTTTTATTTCATTTCAGATTACATTTAATTATAATCAGTATCACACTGACCCATATATGCAGTGTGTCAACAAAAGGAGCAAACATCACAGCGGGGTGTGTGTGCACAAACCAGAAGGGTACGAGAGGGCCTTAACGTACCAATTGTAATGCAAAATTAGACTCCTGTACACATCCATTTTATCTTCTTGATTTATTAACATTAACACATTAAATCTACAAATATCCAGTGTGTTTGTCAAATCTAGCCGATATAATGGATGTGTACAGAAGTCTAATTTTGCATTACAATTGACATGTTGAAATATTGCACTAATGAAGTGTTTTTTTCACTAGTTTTTTAACCTGTTATTTATACATTTTATATGGGTTGTCTGTGCTTTCTGGAAGAACCATAATAAAACGGTGTAAGTACTACAATCCTCTGCTTTGATTCATTAATACTGGTGAATACGGACAAACAATAGGGTGCTAATGGATTTTGATTAGGTGGGTACACCAACTTCAGTCTTTGCTTGATTTCTAGCTTATCGGTGCACCACTTTGAAAATATTAAATTATAGTGGAGCACCAGTTATTGCTCAATTTTTTAGTAAATAAGTAAGTAGGTAAAAGTTATTTTATATGATGCCTAATCCCGGAGTCTCTGGGCACATTCTAAACAATAAAAGCAAACTTAGAGGGACAGCACAGGAAGATTAAATTACATAATAAATTAATACATAAATAAAAGCATTAAAAGTCAGCATACATATTCAGGATAGGCTTTCTTAAAAAAGACATTTGTGAAAAAGAACAAGCAGACTACAAATAAGCATTAATCCACGACAAAGGAGGGCTCTACTGGGAAATTAATGCCTGGCTGGGGTGGTTGGGGCACAAAGCTGGAGGCCGAGTGCCTCCAACCACCAACCAGGCATTAATTCCCTAGTAGAGCCCGACTTTGAAGTGGATTAATTCACTTACAACATGGCAAGTACAGGGTGAATACTGTTTCAAGTTAATTATTTGTGGGACAAAAATAAACAGCAACTCACAATATTGCTTAATGCAATATTCAATCAATCAAACTTTATTTTTAAAAGGCGCTTTTCTCAAAACCAAAGCACCTGTACAGTTTCATAAAACAATAAATACAACAAAATTAAAACTAAATGTAAATCATTAAAAGCTATACTAAAAAGGTGGGTCTTCAGAGCTCCTTTAAAACTTAGGACAGACAGTATTATGTGCTGTTCAAGTGAGCATGTTTGACTAAACAGATAGACTGTCTAAATGTCTGGCTGTGTGCATGCACATTCACTACTCAATATACATTTAAACTGTGACTGCTGTTTTAATACACTTTGTGGTGTTATGTTTTCGGTTACATAACACAGAAATATAACAAGACCATTCACTTCTGTGTACTTATGAAGTGGTCTGTTCACTCATTTTTAGTTGTGATTCATTAGTGCATTATGGGAAAAGTACAAATATTTGCATATCTGGCATCTATTTGTACTATCCCCACAATGTATAACTGGCTTGAAAAGAATAACAAAGTTGACAATCGCTCCATTGTACTTCAGAAATGCAGTTACGGTTTTCTTCCACGAGGATGTGTCTGTCTCTGTTCTGTGAGTGTGTAGCTCAATTTTGTATTTCATGCTGTAGTGAAACTGCTCAACGTTTTCTGTGAGTGGGTAGGTAGGACTGAGCAGCATTGACTGTTACTTTGAGCATCTAGTAATGCCACCTACAGGACAGAGAGAGAGAATAAAAAGCAAGGAACAGATCTGCAAGATGCAATGATTGTTTCTCTCTCTGTCTGTGTGTTTCCATTAAGCGTGGTCCTGATGTCAAGCGGGCATTACTAGGGGATTAATATCCACTTGACTTAATGTCAGATGTGGAGTTTTGCCCAATGGAATTACATTATTCGACTATTACATTTCTTGCCATGTTACAAGTGTAATCCAGTGCCTGAAAGAACTGGGACAGAAAAAGGGAGGTGGGGATCAGTGGAGGACAGGGAATGAGCTAAAAACTACAGAAATCTATCAGACAGATGCAGCAAGATAATACATACTGTCAGTAAATTAGATAGCATATCAGTTCATTTTTACACTTTCAATTACAGGGTTATATACATTTTAATTTAAAAAAACATAAACAGTATCTAAATGACATATATCTTTCAAGCTAAGAAAAGAGACAGCTGTAATGATTCATTTAACCCAGGAGTATGACAGACCCTTATTTTATACTGCCAATAGGTTTGTAATAACTTTGCAGTTCTCTGCTGAACAAACTATTATTTAGTATTCAGTACTGCAGGTCACAAAATGCATATTTATGAAACTTTCTTGTAAGCTTTCACTAAAAAAAACTGTTGCCTTCCTTTACATGTCTGCAAAACATGCAAATCTAAGGGACAGGTCACATAATGGGGTATGAAAATCCTGATAATTTTCGTACCACACCATGTGACCTGTCCCTTAGATTTAAACAGAGGGAATGTACTGCTAAATGCATAAAAACAGCAGAGGACAGAATTTAAGAGGTTAACAGATAATCTCTACTACTAAGACAAAACAGGCCACCTGAAAATATTTTTAAAGATAACCCAGTTTTTGTGACAAAATTCATGCCACAGGCCTTTAAAATCAATTAGATATTATGCAGACATTGGCACGTTTTGGAGTGTGAATACAAATTAAAGGGGATCTCTTATCTTCAGGATTTCTTAATGTATGAAAGCCCATAAAAAGCTACTTTGAGTGAGCTATTGTGTTTACCTGTAAGTCTTAGCAGTCCAGAGCTATTTATTTGTAAATCAGCCTGTAACTAAAGGATACCTAAACCATCTTTTTTACACATTTTTTTTAAATGACTCCATAGGCTTGTAAAGGAGAGGCTGTTGTTTACGTTTACACTGAAACTACATTTATTAAAGCACAATAAATGCAGTTTCATGGCATTTGAAAATTGTAAACACAGCCTCTCCTGATTCAAAAATCCTCCTCTAAGAATCCTAAAATGGCTGCCTTGATGATGTCATTGAAGAGAGGTGCCCAGCTGTGCAAATGTATTCTAGCTGTGCTAACTGTATTTAGATGCGAATAACTTTAAAATGAAAAATGATAGCATTGCAATGTGAGCGTAAAAGTTGTTCAGCACAAAAATATTTACAAAATGACTGGTGCTTCATTTATAGATACTGTTTAGTTTTTAAAAATTAGTAAAACAAGCAGTAGAAAATTCAATTATGTTTCACTTTTTTAACAAACAAATGCAAATAATATTAAAACAAAAAAGGATAGCGTGGTATTGTGAGCACGACATTAGTTCAGCACAAAAATATGTACAAAATGAGTAGTGTTTCATTTATATGTGCCTTTTAGTTTTTTTTTTTTATATAATTGGCAAAAAAAGCAGTAAGTTCAATTATTTTTCACTTTTTGCAACAAACAAATGCAAATACTTTAAAACTGAAAAATAATAGCATGGTACTTTGACCACAAAAGATGTTCAGCACAAAAGTATCTATCAAATGAGTGGTGTTCCATTTATAGATACTTTTTAGATTTTTTATAATTAGCAACAAATGGCAGAAAATTAATTTTTTTTTTCACTTTTATTGAAGGTATGGCATAAATGTAATAAGCTACTTCCCTACTGGAAATATTGTTAACATTTTTGGTTCTCGTCCCCGCCTCCAATTAACTAAACTGCAATTTGATTTTCAAAGAGCTCCCACTTCCTGCCTTCCAAACAGGGGGAAGGGGTGCAAAACTGCTGTACGCCTACTGTTTCCATTTCTATTTTTCCCTCCTCTGTCAGCCTCACTGTGATAGCTTGAGCCACTGATTCTCGTATTCCCACTTTATGTTATCAGGCAAAGTGATCTAGGGCATGCTGCATTTCTCACCCATCGACACTTCCTTGTCTTCCTTGCATTTAGTCAGTGCACATGAAAACTGCCTTTGCCATAATACCCAGAGCTATATCTCGCTCTGATGCCATTTCCCATTTTTTGGTTTCATTTTGTGTCATTTAGCTGTGTGCCATTTAATCTGGAATGTTACCTCTTTTTCCAGTTAAAGAAGCCAGGGGCCTGGTCCTCCTCAGCGCAGCCATCTGCTTACTCTCCCACATCCCTAGCACGTGTTTCAATGGCAGCAGAGGTGCTTTTGGCACCTGAAGTGAAGACATCCACACTTCTCAGGTAGTTGATGGCACTCAGCTGCACCTTGTGCCTCAGAACCCACCTTACAACCCATCTGGGGCCTGTGGTACTTTAGAATTACAAACACCCTGTTGTGTGTTATTGCTTACAATTTATATTCAAACAACATGAAGTCTTGCTATATTATGACAATTGCAGTATGACCGCAGGTTAGAAATGCTCCGGAGGTGAAATAGTTAACTTTCCATGCAGGCATGGAACTTAGAGCGCGAGCTCGGTTGAAAACTCTGTCTGTTGTGCTTCAAATGCAAACTGTCAGATTCTTTACTCCGCCTCACTGAACAGTCGCTCTGGAGATTTCTCCTTCTGCTCGGTTCATTTGTCAGTTGAAAAGTATTATTTTTCAGTTTTAGCGAAATTAACCATAACGGTCGGTTCAAGCTCTGTCTGTGGTAATGTAAGTAATAGATAGGTTTACATTTATTTTTTCTGTGTGGAACTTGTAATTCTTTATCGGTTAGGTTTGAACCCGATCAGGTTATGTTAAAATCTACTAGTCCTTTTTGGAGTGCGGTTCCGGTTCTTATCGGTTCTAAAAAACGGATTTCATTACGGTTTTCCACAACCCGTGACATGGTTGGGAACTGATAAGGTGTCTTGCTTGGTGGATTGCCATAAGCGGGCAAGTTGGTTAGGCTGGCATTATGTCTGAGAAACCTAAAGAAACTGGACCCACTGGGTTTCAACACTGTAGTGTTTGTGGGGAAGCTTTGCTAAGGCTGACCCACACACCACATGTGTCTTTGTCTGGGTTTGACCACCTCAATTCAGACTGCCAGATTTGTCACAGTTTCCTGCTGCCACCATAGATAAGAGAGTTGGTAGGCTCAGGGAAAGGGAGGTCAAAGAATCCGCTGACCGGATGGCCAGCCAGGTTTGGTGCCAACCCGAACGGAGAAGTGCCCTCTGACCAGGCGATACTTCCTCGGGCAAATGAAGAGCCGGTTCTGAGGAGCCGGTTCCAGCAAAGAGACTAGAAAGTCAGCTAGTGTAGAGCCAAAAGTTCTCCCCAACTGCTGAGGAAATAGCTAAAGCAATTCAAATTGTCAGTCTCTCTCTCGGTTCCGACCGAACCGACACCTTCAGGTAGCGTTCAGTTTGGCGGTTCCACGGTTCAAGATTATGATTTTGAGAGTTTTTATGAACGGGGAGGGAAGAGGAATATGAGGAGAGTGAATATGGTTTTGAAGATCTGGATGTGCCCATTGATCTGGACATCTCTCCAGATAGACCCCTAGGGGTTTCTCCTCCAAGGCTTTCTGAGTCCCCTTCTCATTTCATGTTTTATAAAAAAGTTGCTGAAACTCTCCAGCTCCCTGTTGAGGAAGCTGTTGATGACCAAGAGGAGCCAGACTATGTAGAAATGATGGATATTCCAGAGTCTAGGAGACTGTCTATTCCTTTGCATAAATCTGTTCGAAACAGACAGTAAAGTTTTAAAACTCCTCACACTATACCTCCTGTGGATAAAAAGATGGACAAAGGGTATACCTTATCAGGCTCCGACACTGACTTCCTCACTCAACAATGCAGCCATGTGGGGGTAGTGCAGGCTGCAGCCTGTGACAAGGCTAATATTCCCCTAGCTTCACACCCCCCTGAGAAGGACTCCAGGAAGATTGATGCTATGGCAAAGAAACAGTACATGGCAGCATCTTTGGGACTCAGACAAGCAAATTATATGGCTTATGCTGCTAGGTACCAGAAATCCAGATGGGATACTGTGCTGGCCCTAGCGTAACAAGTCCCTGACCAGCTTGCCAGGAGCTGGAACAGGTGGCTATGGATGGTACTGAGGGCATCCAAGGTGCAATTTCATGCTGCAGTGGACTCTAATGATGTTTCATCAAGAGTCATGGCTACATCTGTGGCACTTAGCAGGATGGCTTGGCTCAGATGTACTACCCTGTCTCAGGATACCCAGTCTCTGCCATGGATTTTCCTGTTGGGAAATTCTCTATTGGGGAGCAAACAGAGAATTACATGAAGAAAATGGATGAATATAGGACCACCTATAGAGTGCACAGGCCAAGGAAAGGCAGGCCACTCCTCAAAAGCAGCTTCCTAGAGGCAGGGGCAGGCCTTTTCATAGGCCTTTTTACCAAGCCCAAGCTTCCTCCTCTGCCTATGCTCAGAGGGGGTTCTTTAGAGGGAGAGGCAGACAGGGTACAAGCAGGTCTGCTTCCACCCCTCAGCCCAAAGCCCCTGCCAAGCAGGCACCCTGATGGGATTGCCAGGGCCGATTCTCCTCTACCTGTAGGGGGCAGGCTGGCTTACTTTGTCCAGGACTGGAAGTCTTTAGCATCAGACAAGTGGGTCCTGGAAGTAGTAAGCCAGGGACTGGTTCTCAGCTTCAAAAAATTTCCAAAGCTGAGAACCACCTGCAACTCCATCAGAGGCACTCGCCCTAGAGGCAGAGGTCTCTACCCTCCTGGCTCTCAGAGCTGTGGAAAGGGTTCCTCCCCTACACCAGGGCAAAGGTTTGTACTCCAGGTACTTCCTTACCCCAAAAAAGACAGGAGAATGGCGGCCCATCCTGGATCTCAGATATCTAAACAAGCACCTTTTAAAGCCAAAGTTCAAAATGGTGACTCTGAGAATTATCCTACCCTCTCTAAGGCCAGGGGACTGGCTAGCTTCCCTGGACCTCAAGGATGCCTACTTCCATATTCCCATCAGAAGCTCCCATCGAAAGTACCTCAGGTTTGAGCTGCCCTCAGGCCATTACCAGTTCAGAGCAATGCCCTTCGGCCTCACTTCTGCCCCAAGGGTATTCACCAAATGCCTAGCTGTAGCAGTTGCCTACCTATGAAGGCAAAAGATTGCCATCTTTCCTTACCTGGACGATTGGTTCTTAGTAGGCCAGTCCCCAGACCAGGTCAATTTACACCTTCAGATAACGCAGCAACTGCTTACCTCTCTAGGTTTCCTTCTGAATCTCTCAAAAGTCAGTTCTAGAGCGGTCAACTTCTTACCTTCATAAGCGCAGAACTGAACACACAGAAGCTAGGGCCTTCTCCCCTGGATAGGGCAAAGACCTAGTCTCCTGGCCTCCTCATTTACCCTGCAGGTTTCCCGGCCAGCAAGGCTTTTTCTGCGGCTCCTAGGACACATGGCTGCTTCCGCAGCAGTTGTGCAAGGAGCAAGATTTCAGATGAGGGACATCCAGTTCCATTTGAGAGCTTTTTGGTCTCAAAGAAAGGATCCTCTTACGAAGCTGATCCCAGTAACTCGAACCCTGATCCAAGCCCTACAGTGGTGGCAGGATCAGAGCAACCTGAGACAAGGGTTCCTTTTGTCACTCAGTCTCATTCTCTAATCCTTACTACAGATGCGTCCCTCTTGGGCTGGGGCTCACATGGCAACCTCACCACCCAGGGTCTGTGGTCTTCCAGGAATCTCTGCTCCACATCAACCTGTTGGAGCTCAGAGCAGTTTTTCTAGCACTGCAAGCTTTTCCAAATCTGTTCAGAATAAGAGTATTCAGGTCAGAACAGACAACACCACACTACAATGTGGTACATCAACAAGCAAGGGCACTGGGTCCTGGCCTTGTGCACGAGCGATAGTTAGTGGTCTCTGGCTTACTCCTGAACACCTCCCTTACGGCAGTTCACTCCCAGGCAAGGACAATGTCCTGGCAGATGCTCTCAGCAGGATTTCCCAGGGCCACCACGAATGGTCACTGGATCCCCTGGTCTTGGGAGTAGTATTTGCCAGATGGGGCACCCCGCAGATAGATCTTTTTGCAGCCCCAGACAATCACCAACTTCCTCTTTTTTGCTGCAGGCCCCCAGTGTTGGGCTCACTCCCCCTTGATGCCTTAGCCTCAGTTGGGAGGGGAAGTTCTCTATGCCTTCCCTTCCTTTCCTCTCCTGTTCAAAGTGCTAGTCAAAATCAGATCCCAATCATGCAAAGTCATTCTGATAGCTCCAGATTGGGCCAGACAGCCCTGGTATCCACTCCTGCTGTCCTTAGCAGTCCATCCTCCCTGTCCCTTCCCAGGAATCACAATCTGTTAACCTGTGCCCAGGAAGGGTCTGGTACCAGATCTCAAATCTCTCAATCTTAAGGCTTGGTTCTTGAAGAGTTAGAGTTTGCTGATTTACACTTTCCCAAGGTGTAATGGATATATTGAAGGCTGCAAGGAAGCCTTCCACCAGGGCTACTTACAATTCCAAATGGAAAAGGTTTTCCATATGGTGCTCGGAAAAGCATATTTCCCCAGTCTCTGCTGATCTACCCACAGTCCTGGATTATATGGTCCACCTGAATTCTTTAGGGCTGAGACCAGCTACCCTGAAGGTGCACTTGGCAGCTGTGTCTGCTTTTATTTCAGCAGGTAAATCCTCTTCCTTTCAGCTCATCCTGTATTTTCCAAGTTTTTAAGGGTTGTTTCACACCAACCCTCCATTCAGGATCCTGCCCTGCCTGGGATCTTAATGTTTGCATTGCTCAGCTTATGCAACCCCTTTGAGCCCTTGTCTTCAGCTGAGCTCAAGTACTTGACTTGGAAAACTGTGTTTTTGGTAGCCATCCTCTGCCAGACGCATAAGTGAATTACAAGCGTTGTCAGTGGAGCAGGAGTTTATCTCTTTTCACAGAGATAAGTGGTCCTTCGGACTAACAGAAAGTTCCTGCCTAAGGTGGTTTCAGATTTCCACCTTAATCAATCTATTTCACTTCCAGTGTACTTCACTGACCACCTCCTCTGGGAGAGGATGCTGCACAGCCTAGATGTGAAGAGAGCCCTTAGTTACTACATAGAGCGTACCAAGGGTCATAGGTTTGACTCCCTTCAACTGTTCCTCACCTATGGCGAAGTTGGTAAAGGGAAGCCAGCCACTAAAAGATCCATTGCCAGGTGGATTGTCTCTTGTATCCAATTCTGCTATGAGAAGTTGGGTAAAGTTCCTCCTCAGGCCTGAGGGCTCACTCTACCAGAGGTACAGCTACTTCTCTGGCTGCTGCCAGAGACATTCCTATTCTAGAAATATGTCAAGCAGCTACCTGGAAAACAGTTCACACTTTTACCAAGCATTACTCCCTGGACATCCAGGCTAGGAGTGATGCTCGGTTTGGCACAGCCGTGCTTCAAAGCCTATTTCCTAGGTAGGTTCTGTTCCTCCTCCATGGGAGTACTGCTGTGTAGTCTGCAATTATCATAATATAGCAAGACTTCATGTTGTTTGAAGAAAAAATTACTCACCTTAGTAATGTTGTTTCTTCTAATGGAGTCTTGCTATATTATGACCTCCTTCCCTGCCTGCCCCTCTCAGAACCTCTGTTTTGGGGATGTGGGTGGGCAGTACAGGGTTGGCACTTTTTTTTTGATGCCCACCTTGTTGTTTTTCACCTACCTTTTTGGGTGAATTGGTGTTGTGTTTTTGCATTTTTGGGTCTTCTGACTTGAGTCTTTGTTTTAGGCCAAAAATGAGTGTTTATGTTAGTAACCAGTTGGCTAGTGTAGGTTTACAGCTTCCACACAGAACCTTAGTGAGTTTTAGCTTGTAAAGATCTGACAGTTTGCGTTTGAAGCACAACAGACGGAGTTTTCAACTGAGCTCGCGCTCTAAGTTCCATGCCTGCATGGAAAGTTAACTATTTCACCTCCGGAGCAGTTCTAACCTGCGGTCATACTGCAATTGTCATAATATAGCAAAACTCCATTAGAAGAAACAACATTACTAAGGTGAGTAATTTTTTCATATGATCCTATGGGAATTTTATATTGAACTTCCAGGTGGTTGAAGACATTCAGCTGTGCCTTGTGCCTCACAACCCACCTGAGGCATGCATGCAGTAGTTTAGCCTTGCTGCACACACAGAATACTGCTCAGCTGAGGAGCCTGTAACAGGGGACTGCAGCGAACCTTAAGAGGTAAAGTCTCCTTCCTTTCAGCCTAGTTGTGGAGAGCTCTTACACAGTCGGCACTGTGCACTGACTGTCCCTCTCATCCACCCCAGGTCAGCTCTACATTTATTGCTGCTTATAGGTCGCATCACCCAAGTGTCCACTTTTCCATTTGCAGCTTATACTCTCTTACCATTAGGGGTTGTTGCTGTGTTCACTTTCCTCATCTCCACTCCCTATTTGTAACTACTGGTTTCTGACTTCTAGGAATCACTATAGCACCCTCTTAATCTCTACTTTTCTGCCACTGGCTCCTGTGGGTCTCAAACCCTGTACCACTGACCCCAAAATCAACAACTCTACCACCAAGCCAACAAGTCAGGCCATTTACTCCCTTGGTTCCACAGCTCTTAAAGCCTCTTGCTCCATAGTCAGCTTAAAAAAAAAAAAGACAGTTTTTCCATTGTAGGTCTCAAACTCTGCATGTTTGACAGCAAAGTCAACAGCTCTACCTCCAGGCCATCAAGCCAAGATATATTTCTCCTGCTTATTAAAGCTCTTAAAGCCTGTTGGTCCCATAATCGACTAAAACTACTTTCTGCTGTTCTGCCACAGATCTCAAATCCTGTACCCTTGATACCAAAGTCAGCAGCTCTACCTCTAGCCAGCAAGCCAAGATAAATTTCTTTAGGTTTTTAAAGCTCTTAAAGCATTTTGGTTACATAATCAACAAAAAATACACCCTGCTGTCTTACCACAGGTCTCAAACCCTGTACCCTTACGAATAAGATGAACAGCCTTACCACCAAGCCAACAAGCCAGAATAATTTCCTCTTAGTTCTTAAAGCTCTTAAAGCTTGGCCCCCCCCTTCAAGCCACCTTGCTCTGCCCCCAAGACTACTTGGCACCATGAATGCTCACCTCCACCTTATGTATCTCATCTTCATAAGCATCCTGAGGCTCACATCCTACCAGCTAGACCTTACCCCATGCCCTCTGTCGATGACACCCACATACCTCACCACTGTAACCCACTCACTCTCAACCATGTCAATGCACGCTGGACCCCTGCATCCACCCCCTAGCTGCAATGAAACTAGTGAGTTATCACCTTTACATTTCAGACTGCTAGTAAAAATAATCTAATAGAATTCTGACACTGTTAAGTTAGAAAATACCATCACTATCCAGTCCAGAATATTTTCATAAGAATCTGTCATACTTTTTAACTTTATAGAAAGAAATAAAACTCTCTTTTAATAACACATTTCAAGTTTTGCATGTTTTCACACTGTTGTCCACCTATATGTTTTTGCAATTAATAAACAACTAATTGTGATATATTTTTCTTTTCAAGTCAATCTGGATAAAAAGAGAATAATATTTGCAGAATCATAACTAAAGTTTGCAGATTTTTTTTGTTACAGTCTTCATCCAGGAAAGGAACACTGAGCTGAAACTTGTTCCTGGTTATGTTTTGGGAGCACAGGGAGGTTAAGTGTCTATCTGCAAAATCTCCTTGTCCCCTACTGACTGACCCAAGCACTCCGTTCTACCGGGAGAGGCCTCCTTGGAGTTTCCAGGGCTAGGTTGTGGCATTCCGGAGACAGAGAGTTTTCAGTGGCTGTGCCTACCCTGTGGAACTCCTTGCCTGGTTATTTAAGGGAAGCTTCCTCAGTTGAAGCCTTTAAGAAGGGCCTGAAGACGTATTTGTTCCCGCAAGCTTTTATTTGATTTCTGAAATAATTAATTTGTTTTAGGTAGGCTAGCTAGATCAGTTGTATACTCCCAGTTTAAATGTTATTGGTATTTATGTTTTTGTGTATGTTTTAAAAACTGTTCTGTTTTATATTGTACAGCGCCCAGAGTCTTCTTTCTTTCTTTCTATCTATCTATCTATCTATCTATCTATCTATCTATCTATCTATCTATCTGATTTGCTCAGGGTCACACAATATGCCAACAGAGCATGTTGGAATCAAAATCAAGTCTGCCGGTTGAACCAACCTTGTTCACAGCTTGTTGCTCTAACCTGTAGGCTATACTGCCAGCTGATCATCAAAAACTACACGTTTCAAGGCTGACTCTATGGTGCCAATAGGTATGGGGCCCCATATCAGGATTTCTAGACCCTGGCTGTGTTCAAGTCATTATACATTTTTTTGGTTTTGGGGGTGAACTCAGCTCTACAAGATGCAAATGTAGCCCCATTCTGTACCTACTGGCCTGGCACCAGGGGTCCAGCCTTGAAATGTGTAGTTTTTGATGATCAACTGGCAGTATAGCCTAGAGGTTAAAGCTGTGAACAGGCTTGATTCATCCAGTAGAACAGACTTCAATTCCAACATGCTCTGCTTGCATATTGCATGACCTAGAGCAAGTCACTTAACCTCCCAGTGCTCCCATAACACACCTTAAAATAATCTACAGCTCACTGTGCCTTTCTTGGACAAAGTTAGTAAAAACAATGTGAGTATTTGTTGTGATTCTGCAACTATTATTCTCTTTCTATCCAGATTTTACTTGAAAAGAAAAAAAAATAGGACACAAGTACTTGTTTAAATGGACAACAGTGTTAAAACATGCATAACTTGAAATGTGTTATTAAAAGAGTATTTTACTTCTTTTGATAAAGTTAAAAGTATAACAGTCTCTTACAGAAATACTTTGGACTGAATGGTATTTTCTAAGATAATACTAGAATTCTATTGGATTGTTTTTACTAGCAGTTTGAAATATAAAGATGATAACTCACTAGTTCCAATGCACATACAAAACAAATACTGTATTATAAATGTAGAAAGTGTTGTAATAACACCTTAGAACACACTTAATAAAACAGATAACTTTCTATTTAATCTATTGGATTATCTGCAGTCACAGCAGGGCCAAGTCTGCAGTGACATCATTGCCAGTCAGAAGCCTAAACATATGGCTGCCCCCAGTCCATAGTTACAGGCTGATTTACATATGATTAACTCTGGACTGCTAAAACTTACAGGTAAGCACAATAGCTCACTCAAATTAGATTTTTATGGGCTTTCAGACATTAAGAAGTTGTGATGATGAGAGTTCCCTTTTAGGAGAGGTCACAAAAATGCCCCCTAAATTAGTCTACAGAAGGGTAAGAATGTATTTGATATCTGACACATAGCTTATGTAACCCCCCCAAAAGAGTGGGGCTTACCAGTTGCTGCCCTGTGGGACTCCCCCGATCCTTCTGCCTGCCAGCCCAATTACTGATGCAGCCACTAAGTCTCCTGCCAGCCCCCACATGTGTTTTCTGCTGAAAGTGGGGACGGAGGAGCCAAAGATGCAACCTGCCAGGCGGCCACACTTGCCATGTGTGAGCTGGCGAGGTCGTGCATGCGCAGATGCGCATTTCAAAGTGCCACTTCTGTGGTGAAAATGGAGGATCCCCCTGTGATCCTGGACCCCCAACTAAGTTAATCGGGGTCCAGAGACATGAGGGAGGAGCCCCGATAGTTCAAGGGGGCACGTATATGTTTATTTTGCAAGCGCTACCAAGCCCCATAAATGAGTAGACCCCAGCAGCTGAGGCTGCCGGGAAATGTAGTTTCCCTTCAGAATGGAGCTTGCTTGTGCCTAAGAGACCACAGAAATGGGAGATGAGATGACTGAATGGCTGATACCATCCCCCCCCAACTGTGTAGTTGCTAGAAAGGGTACAGAATGGGCTATCAAGCCCACTAAACATTTTAACTCCACTCCAAGTTTGTCTGCAAGAGACTTGTAAGTTTAGGACTGCAACAGACTATTTTGCCAACAGTCATCTTAAAAGAGACCTTGTGACCAGTTTTAACCAATTGGATCTCGCAGAAGTCTTTGAGGACTGTGAAATGGCTTCTGGGAGAGGAGAGTGATTGAACAATGTGCTGGGTGCCCTAGCAACAATCAATCAGGCACCCAGAATCAGTACGGACAGCCCAATCAGCCAATCAGAGGCTGCCTATTGTTCTGAGGGAGGAAAAAAGAATGTTGCAGCTCGAGGCTGTGGTCTTTAAATGTTTTGAAGTGAGAGACTGTTCCATAACAGTTGGAGGAGAGCCCTCGAACCTGTCAGAGGGGCTCCTGGCTGATCTCCAGCCTTGTGAAGTGATTTTCTGAAGAAGAAGAGGTTTTTCCAACCATAAAGAAAAGAATCAACCTGCCTGTTGCAGTCATAACAGGTTTTGTCAGAGAAAACCTGTCAAGTGAATTGAATCTAAGCTGATTCTGACCAGAAAGTCATCCAGAACTGACTGTTTCCTGAGGGGATCACCCTGCCTTGGTCTCCTGACCTTGAAGATCATCTTAACAATTGTTCTGCCTGCCAGCAGAAGTATCCAGGTGACTTTTAATTCAGTCTAAAGCTTGAGACTGTTTTCCCTGTTGGGAATACCCAGCTGTGTCCACCCATAGGGTGCTGCTACTGGCCAGCAGGGTGACTGCAGTATTGAGTGAAGTCTGCAGCGTGACTAAAGCTACCTGTCACCCCCCCCCATCCTGGGGACCATTGGAGAGAAGAAGATACAGGCCTGCCAAGTGAACACTGTTTACAAAGGCCGTCAAGGTGAAGTTCAGAAAGGCTTGACAGGTGAAGACCAGCATCCTTCATCCCCAGCAACCCCACGTTGTGGTTTCTGCAGTCTGCATCCTGCTGTCTGCTGCCTGCTGATGTGGTGCACCACCAACTATCAATAAAACCCCACGGCGCTGAAAAAAAAGAACCAATACCTGCAAAGTTTCAGCTCCAGCCTGTTTGTGTCGGCATAAGTGTTCAACAAACCATGAGTAAGCAGGGCTGCCCTGCAAATATTTATGGGAACTGTACAATTGGAATTACAAGTTTTAGCTACAGTTATAGCATTTTATTTATTAAAGTTTAAGTGCACCAGTGCTAGCCAACCAGCAGCAACCACAGGCTGCATCAGCCTGGGGTACCCCAGCATAGAACTAGGGGGTCTGGTACCAGACGGGAGGGTGTGTGGTATTGTTGCATGCTGGTGGGAGGTTGGAAAATTGGTTTCTTTCTTATCTGCTCAGCATTTTAAATGATTTGCTGTTTTATCTGCTGTTGCATTGATTTCTGCCAAAACCAATCAAAGCCAAACCTGTGTACCTCCCTGTTCCAGGTATCCCCTCCCTATTCCTACTCTAACCTGATAAATTAATCTATGTTTATTATTTATTCTTTACCAAAGATCTGCAACAGAGTTGATGCACAAGGTGGGGTGGAAAGGATGAAAAGGGACTTGGCAAGGTTAGAGGAATGGTGAAATGTATGGCAGCTTAGATTCAATGCTAAGAAGTGCAAGGTAATGCACCTGGGAAACAAAAATCCAGGGGAAGAGTACACAATGGGGGTGAGATACTAACAACAACAAAAATGGAAAGGGACCTGGGGGTAGTCATATCAGATGACCTAAAGGTGGGCAAGCAATGTGAGAGGTTAGCAAGGAGGGCTGGGGGGATACTGGGATGCATAGGGAAAGGCATCACCAGTAGAAAACAAGAAGTTATTATCCCTCTGTACAGACAGCTGGTCAGACCCCATCTGGAGTACTGCGTGCAGTTCTGGAGACCCAGTCTTCGCAAAGACATAGACAGGATGGAAGCTGTCCAGAGGAGGGCAACTAAAATGGTGGAGTGTCTGCACCGGAAGACATATGAAGAGAGACTTAAGGAGCTTAATATGTTTAGCCTCGAGGAAAGGAGGGAGAGGGGGGACATGATAGAAACTTTCAAGTACCTCAAGGAATCAACAAAGTCAAGAGGTAGCATCTTTTAAAAAGAGGTGTGCAAGAACAAGGGGGCACAATTTGAAGATAGAGGGGGGGCAGCTCAGAGGTAATTTAAGGAAGTATTTTTTCACAGAGAGGGTTGTGGATGCATGGAATGGCCTTCTGGAGGAGGTCGTGGAGTTAAAAACAGTGGTGGAATTCAAGCATGCATGGGACAGTCATAAGGCAATTCTAGGGGGTTGGGGTAGGAAGAAGTAGGCTGCTGGTTAACTAGGATCTGCAGCTTATCCAGTAGGTAGGGAAATGGGCAGACTGGGTGGGCCAAGTGGTCCTTATCTGCCGTCAAATTCTATGTTTCTATGTTTCACTGTGGCTATGAGCATATTATTAGAGAGTTCCTTAAAGTGCACGTTGGTTATTGAAGTGCAAGGTAAAGTGAATTTCTGTGTGTGGGGTGTCATTTGGGAAGGAAGGTGGGTAGGTACAGCATCCCAGAAGGTTGTACCCAGTTTACCATTCTGGCCCACAAAACCTTACTCTGGGTGGAGGCACCACATTATTTATGCAATCTTTTGGAAATGAACTCCCAGACCATACCGTACAGACCCCAGGCCCCTCAACCTTGACTGTGAATATAAGGTAGGGGTAGTAGCCCTCAGTTTGACCATGGTGCTGGGGTTACACTTATACAAATCAAATGGACATTAAAGCCATGATAATCCTATGGGCACATATAGGGGCCTATGCACAAGTGCATATGTGGCATGTATGGGCACCGCATAGGCATGGATATTTCCGAATGCCATGCAGTGGTGATCCGCACACCCAAGGAGGCACTCACCATGGGCACACTAGTGCCTTGTGTGCTGGATCCCCCGGCGGGGGCATGCCTTGTGCTGCACACTATGCACTAACATGTGGAGAACCAGTCAAGGCTACATGAGGGTAGATCCTGCTGTAAATATTTACATGCCCTGCTGCAGGTTACTGGTGGGGTGTGGTGGCCCCGGGATCCCCCTGCACACAGCTGCACCAGCACACTATGCTGCCTGGGAGGGCTGGGGCTGTCCATTTGGGCAAACGCCCATTGTTTAAACCTGGTGGGATATGCTCCTTCCCAAGATCTCTGCCTGTGCATGGACAGGACCCCGGATGGGTATCCCATTGGCTGCCCACTAGCATCCTATGCTCCTCTCCAGTGCAGCCCCATTCCTCTGCCATGCAACTGCACACCAGAGGGGGGTGGGGGTGCAGTTTTGGCATCCGGTGATCATCATGCCAGCTGGCACATGCCTGTGAGAGGGTGCGGGGCAGCGCAGGTGAATTACGTGCATTCTGCATGTAAGTTGTGCATAGAGCCCATAGGAAAGCAACAGGTTTTTTTTTTTTTTATGAAAACTTACAAGAGATTTTCACTAATATGTATTTTTTGGCCTGCAACACTGAATCGGCAGTATATTGAGCTTTTAGTAAAGCAGTCAAATGTAAAGCATTCTACAGTATGTAGGTAAAACCCTTTCTCCATTCAAAGAAATGCATAGGGGAACACCTACGTAGTATAGATAAGAAATATGTTAACATTGCTTACTTTAGCCAGTCATGTGATACAAGAAGGGAAGGGACATAAATTCATGTTTATGAGCTTAGAATGAGTGACATAAATGTCAGCGAGGGAAATTTGGATCAGAAGTTACTATAGGCAGAATCCTATTGACAGTATAGATTAAGGGCCAATCATACCCTTGTGTTAAATTAATCTTTTCAGTTGTCTCCTTTTTTAACTTGAAAAATCTGTGTCCTTGAGAGACCCCTTAGATACTGTTTCTTTTTTTTTCAATTTAATGTAGAAAGTAGAGTGTCACTGAATGTGTAAAAATGAACTGACATACCATCTATGTTATTGACAGTATGTATTGTCTTATTGAATCTATCTGATAGATTTCTGTAGTTTTTAATTCATTCCCTGCCATCCCCCCACCCCTCCTTCCTTTTTCTGTCCCTGATCTTTCAGGTTCTGGATTACTCTTGCAGACTGTTTGTTCCTTCTCACAAATAGTATTTATTGTGTGTTTTTTTTTAAATAGATCTTATATTTATTAATAGCACTGTCACTTTAAGGTGTGAAAATAAATGGAGAGGTACTGGAAACAGGTGTTTTGCTTTGAAAAAGGGCACCTGCACATGTGCAAAATGTTGGTGGGGTGGTGTTTTTTTAGCTGTGATATTGTTTGGAATAAAGATTCTAATTCATATTATCCTGCGACTGATCCCCAGTCATTTGCCTTACTGGTAAGCTGTTAGCCAGACATTTTTTGCTTTTTGATTACATATGTGCGACTTGGCTCCAGCATGTTGGATTGCATGAGCAGCATTTAATTTTGTTCACTTTTTAATATGGCTATCCCTAGGTTTCCATGAGTATTGTCAGCTGTTTTTGAATTAAGGAATAATGCATGATAGAGTGTGTATTGTGCTATGATAACATTATTCCTCGGGTGGACTCGTGCATCCAGCATCTGAGAAGTGACATTATACTAGCACAACACACACCCTGGAGTGCATTATTTTAATTATACAGTGGCTCCTTTGTTTAAATTTCTTTTAAATTAGTTTAAGCTACAGTTTTATGACAATTTTTGTAAGGGCGGGTATAGTGAATGAAAAAAAGGGCACAATGTTCCATTTGTCCAGTAGATTGTGCTAGTATTGCTATCTGTCTTTTCTCCACCTCTCTTTTTTTGTCACCCCCTCATCTATTTGTTTATGATGGCTGTTGCCTCCCCTATCTCCTCTGCCCGGCCCCCAACAAGCTACAGTTTTACCTGTTCCTTGTCTGTCTGTCTCTTGCTCTCTGTCTCTCTCTGCCAGCAAGACATGTGCTCCGTCTCCCCACTCCCAATCATAGAAATCACCTTTCAGGCCTGATTTGAGAAATTTCACATACCTTGTTCATTAGGTGGGGTCCAAAAAAAAAGCCAAGCTGAAACTTGTGGGGGAAAATATTAAGCAAACATTTGCCAATGCCGAATGTTTGCATGCATGGTTTGTGTAGCAGCCATGTGTAGTGAGATGAGTAGTTTGTAATAGATCTTGAGTTCCTACTAACTGTAGGTCAGTGCCTGTGCTATGATTTAAAACTGTCAGGCTAACCTACTTGTCAACCCCTTTGACATGCCAAATGTTTGCATGTATGGTTTGTTTGGCAGCCATGTGTAGTGAGATGAGTAATTCGTGGCAGATCTTGACTTCCTACTAACTGTAGTGCCTGTGCTGTGATTTAAAACTGTCAGGCTAACCTACTTGTCCAGACCCAGTGCATAGGCCCATCAGGCCTCGACATGCACGTCAACCCCTTGTGAGGAAAGGCTCCCTGGCCCACCACAAGGTGTTGTGTGTGCCAGAACATAGCTCTGTCTGTCCCCAGGCTGGGACCAGTGCCGCACACTGCAGCGCTTTTCCCTCAACCTTGGCCCATTCAGTTGGCTCACTAAGCTCACACCCAAACACAGGTCACTGGCACAGTAAGGCAGCATGGTCCCCATGGGCCAACACTCATCCCTGCAAACAGTGTTACTTTATCATTTTTTCTTGTAAGTTTTAACCCCAAAATTTCAACACAGTCTTTTCATGCTCCCACCCCTTCTGAACTCGACCAGTGTCATTCACTGAATGAAATGTAATTTTTTGCCACAAGTGCAAAATCACATTTTGGCCAGGATTCAAAACATTACACCTGCCAGGTTCATGAGGCGGAGTGAAAAAATGGCTACCTTGAAAATATGGGGTCAAAATATTAAAAATCACCAAAGTTAAGAGTGAGCATTGAAAAATGTCAACATACCTTCATAACTCTGTTGTTTTTTAATATTTTTTACCCCACATTTTCAACATAGTCTTCTTATGTCCCCACCTCATGAACCGATTAGGTGAAAATTTTCAAATTCTCGCTGAAACATTATTTCACAGCACAGATGCGAAAACACAGTTTGACCAGGGTTTGAAAAATGACAGCTGTAACATTCATGAGGTGCTGTGAAAAAATGGCTTCTTTGAAAATTTGGGGTTCAAATACTGAAAATTGCCACATTTTTGAGCGAGTGATAAAAATGTTTTACATACAATATGTTCATAAAAGTTTTTTTTTTACCCCAAACTTTCAACATAGCCTTTCTGAACTCGACCAGTGTCATTCACTGAATGAAATGTAATTTTTTGCCACAAGTGCAAAATCACATTTTGGCCAGGATTCAAAAAATTACCCCTGCCAGGTTCATGAGGTGGAGTGAAAAAATGGCTACCTTGAAAATATGGGGTCAGAATATTAAAAATCACCAAAGTTAAGAGTGAGCATTGAAAAATGTCAACATACCTTCATAACTCTGTTGTTTTTTAATATTTTTTAACCCACATTTTCAGCATAGTCTTCTTATGTCCCCACCTCATGAACCGATTAGGTGAAAATTTTCAAATTCTCGCTGAAACATTATTTCACAGCACAGATGCGAAAACACAGTTTGGCCAGGGTTTGAAAAATGACAGCTGTAACATTCATGAGGTGCTGTGAAAGAATGGCTTCTTTGAAAATTTGGGGTTCAAATACTGAAAATTGCCACATTTTTGAGCGAGTGATAAAAATGTTTTACATACAATATGTTCATAAAAGTTTTTTTTTTTACCCCAAACTTTCAACATAGCCTTTTTATGACCCCACCTAAGGAACCGGGGAGTTGAATATTTTCAAACCCCGCCCAAAAGGAGATTTCGTTGAGTGACTGCAAAATCACTTTTTGGGCTAGATTTAAAGAATTTCACTTACCTTGCTCATGAGGTGGGGGTCCCAAAAAGGTCATGTTGAAAATTGGAGTGCAAAATATTAAAAAATTACCAAGTTATGAGTACAGGTTCAAAACACATTAATATACATTATTAATGCTTCTGCATTAATGCATACTTCTGTTTGCACCCTTTGCAGATTGTGTGAGAGGCCCTTTGGCACCATGCATTCCTGCTTAAAGCTGAACCAGTCTAAAATTTCATGGTGAATTGCATATACATCCCATGACACTTTGTATTATGGGGGGGTATGTGTGATATTTTATTTCTTTATATACATTGACTGCATACCTGACTTCATCAGTTTGTGGTCCAGCATTGAAGAGTGTAGATGTGTTTCCATTCCAGGGAAGATCACAGCATTGGACCTCCAGTAGGTAAGCAAGTTGTAGGGAGACGGTGTGGGGTTGTGGGGGGAGGGTAACAATGGCTGAGGGGCAGGGGCAGCAACAGACACTGATGGACCATTTTCTTTTTACAGTGATTAAAAAAAATAAAATAATAAAAAAGATACTATGAGGATGGTTTTCTTTATTTCAGGTACTGACACCGGGGATGGCCCAGTATCAGTGTTATGTTTGGTGGCACTAGGGGTGGGCTCCCGGGTGTTGCACACTGAAAACAGGTGGAGTGGAGGTACTAGCCACCACAGAGCTTGCATGTGGAGTAGTGCAGTAAAACAGCAATTCTGAAGAGCTAGTAGAAAACTGTTTTCAAAGTGTCATGAAGTTGTGTCCACTATTTTATATAAATTTGTGTCACGATTGTAGTTGCCACTGACTCTTCATTCTTGGATCGCTCTTGTGGACTAAGTGGTGCACCTATTTATTTATTTAAAATTGCTTACTTGCAAGAAACATAAACATAAATGACCAGTCTTGTTTTCAGTTGCAACCTGTGGGAGGGAGCATTCAGGATAAAAGAAATGTTACTGCATGCATTTGTTTGATGCAAATGAATGCACTCAGTAGTAACTGACTTACCTTTCTTGCGCTCTCTGTGCCACATGCTGATGATGAGGATAGAGTGTTTCCTATGGTGGATCAGCCACAGGGCGAGGGTCTGCACAATATGCTGGGAGTTGCTGAGTTAAAAAGTAAGGCAATGAATTTCTCATGCATTTATATTGGTGGCATATAGTTGGGCAAATGTAGAAGAATTCCATGACTGTGAATGAATGTAAAGGATAACCAGGTGGTTAAAATATAATTTTGGTTTTAATAATGCTCTCATAACTACAATAGAAAGATAGTACACCCAGTCATTTTTGACTAGCATGGTCTAATATGGAAATATATTAAAAATTGAAAATTAAAAAAATTTGAATATAATTTCCAAATGTGAAATATATTAAATATTTGTTTATCAGTCTTTTTACAGTTCCCCAGAAGAAGCCTAATATTAGTCGAAATGTTGGGACTTTATAAATAAAAATAATAACGAACTCTAAAAGACTTTGAGTGTAGTAGCATTCATTGCTTGAGCAGGCCAGAATTTTGTTGTTGGATTTGAATGTACTGGAAACTTGGCGAGCTCCACCAGATACCTTATTGAATCATTTTATACAAGATTGGTGATTTCCCTGGACACACAAACTTTTTGCAGTTACTGAGTTCTGACAGTTTCTTTTCCAGGGCCAACTTCAAGAACATGGACATGGTTTTTAGAGTTGTCCAGCTGTCTTGAGTATCTCGTAACCCTCTCCTACCCTCTTCCCTGTTACCCTCTAGGAGAAATCTGATGGGTACCAGGAAATATCTGACCATGTCTTTGGCTGCCACTGTACTTCTCACCAGCCTGTTTACTCTATTCTGCAGCTTCCATAAAAACAAACAGATTTTTCTCTTACCAACAAGATGACTGCTTGGCCTCTGACCTTGCAGTCAAGAGACAAAAGCAATTGCAAACACATGACCAGAGGGCTAAGCTGAGGTAAAGTGGCCTGCTGATGTGCAGGTGATGATTGGTAGTTTCCTCACCTGGTAAAGGTGATTATAGGAGTACCTTTTTACAGCACTCTGAGTCTCAACACATGGGTTATCAAGTGCTCTTCTCATAGGCTGATGCACAAAAGAAATTCCAGATTCAAAATCCGATCCATCTCCTCCCTTCTAGTTCCCAGAATCCTCAGTACGAAATCTTCCAGGACTTATGATTATCCTGAAAAAATGATATATAATCTGACATTAAAGACCCTTGGCAGCCTCCGGTAGGGATGCTGCTTGGTAGAAAAACAGGTGGCACAATTTCATGCTAGGTGTAAACAATTATTTACTTTTCTTTGTTTCACAACATGTGTAAAACATTACATCCATACTGTCGGTGTATGACATATAGAATAAAGTATGGGTCGGGGTGTGTAACAAGAAGTTTACACACTCCTGAGGGGTTAGATGCTACATAAACCCCGAGGTTTATCAAAAGCATCTAACCCTGAGGGTGTGTGTAAACTTTGAGTTTAAACACCCCAACCCATTTGTTATTTTATATAATTGCTAGGTTTGCCTTTTTCACCTCAGCAATTATATAAAACAACAAAAGTTCTGGCCAAGGGGTGCCGCTCTCCATTTTCCTTTGGTGACTGTGCATGTGGGTTTAAAATCTTAAAAGATGTCCATTTGTCCCCCTTACTGTTGAATTTGCCCAGACTTCTGAAAAAATAATATAACTTACCCCCGAGTTACTGTGTTGGACGGCAGTTGACTTTTCTCCAAGAGATCAAGCGGTGTGGTCAGGAAGTGATGGACTGTGGCGGGCACATGTGCTGAGTGAGGGAAACCGTGCATGTGTTTGCCATTATAAATGCTCCTTTATAACAACAAATTATGCCACAGTTTCCCTATGGGAAAAAGGCAGAGCCAGTTATTATTGACTGTTTATTAACTATACATTCATTAATTAGAATTGCACATCAAACCTCAGTATTCATGTTCTTTATTCTGTTATCCCACTCTGTCACACTTGTTATGTTCCTCCTCAATGGGTGGGATATGGAGTGCTGTAAAAAGGTGTTCCTATAATCACCTCTACCAGGTGAGTAAACTACCATTATCTATTGCACCTTTTTACAGCACTCCAAGTCTCAAAACATGGGTGATTATACAGCAGTATTGGATTTGTCTTGGGTGGGAGGAGGAATATGACTTAATGATATCTGAAGTACCTTGTGACCAGACTCTGAGTTCCCTGTCAGTCTGGTGTCCAACCGGTAGAACTTGGTGAAGGTGTGCAGAGATGACCAAGTCACCACATGGCAGATTTCCCTTACAGATGCGGAGTTGCATTCTGCCCAGGAAGTGGCCACTGCTCTAGTGGAATGGGCCTTGATATTTGATGGAGGGGTATTACCACCTACTTTGTATACTCATGAGATGGTGTCTTTCAACCATCTGACTACTGTAGCCCTTGAGGCTGTTAGGCCCTATTTTTGCCCTTGAGGAACAACAAATAGTCTGTCCGATTGTCGGAAAGAATCTGTTCGAGACGGGTAGGTCCGGATGGCTCACCCTGGGTCTAGACAGATGAGGGTGTCCCTGTTGGGGTCCCACTCATTTGGGCAAAAGGTAGGAACCGCAATTTCCTGAGCCAGGTGAAAAGCATTAGGTACCTTAGGAATGAAGAAGGGAATGGCTTGGATCACTACTCTGTCCTGGAAAAAAGTTAGGAATGGCTCTCTACATGAGAGGTCCTGCAGCTCACTAGTTCTCTTGGCTGATGAGACTGTTACCAAAAACAGTTTTCATAGTAAGGACTGACAATGCAATAGACTCTAGGGCCTTGAAGGGTGTAGTGGATTAAGTGTCTAACACCAAATTGAGATGCCAAGGAGCCATAATTGGCCATGGGGAATGTGTAATATTAGTCGCTGCCTTCAGAAAGGCTTGGACTAATGGATGGGCCCCAGGTAAATGTCCATCTGTTTCACCCCTTATTGCACCAATGGCAGCCATCGATGTTAACCCTTTATCCAACCCATTCTGCAGAAATTCTAGAATTTGTGTGATATTACAATCTGATGCATTCAGATACCTCGCACCAAGAAGCAAATACGCACCAGTGTCTGTTATAAGCTGTGTTAGTGGACTCCCTTCTGGCTTGCAACATTGTGTCCACCACCTTTCCAGATACCCCTAAGTTCAACAGTTTACCCCTCTAAGTGACCATGTCGTCATTTTTAGAGTTTGAGGGTCTTCGTGCCAGATCGGCCCCGCTCTGAACAAGTTCTGATAAGGAGTGAGTGTCATGGTAGTGTCTATTAACACCCTCTTGATGAATGCGTACCAAGTTCTTCTTGGCCAGTCTGGAGCTATCAGAAGTACCATGCTGCCCGTGTCCCTGATTTTCCATAGGACCACTCGGATCATGGATATCGGTGGGAAGACATACACTTTTGGAAATTCCATGGCGTACAAATTGCATCCTCCCCTGCTGCTCTTTTGTCCTTGTATCTGGACATGTATGCTGGCAACTCTGCATTCACTGCTGATGCCATGAGGTCCATTTGGAAAGGTCTCCATCTCCTCTGAATCCTTTTGAAGACCATTGGGTTGAGTTGCCACTCACACTGCTGTAACAATTGTCTGCTCAACCAGTCTGTCCTTGTATTTAGACTGCCTGCCAGGTGAACTGCTGTGAGACTGAGTAGGTGTTTTTCTGCCTATAGCATTAGTGTTTCTGTTTGTTGGGCCATGGCCCTGCTTTTGGTTCCTCCCTGTTTGTTTATGTATGCCATTGCTACTTTGCTGTCTGTACGCACCTTTATGTGATGTTTTTTTACCTGAGTTCTGAAATGTTGGAGAGCTAATCGAATGGCTCTGGTCTCCAGTATATTGAGCGGCAGTTTTGTTTCCTGCTCTGTCCATTTCCCCTGGACCAACTGCCTGCTCATTACAGCACTCCAACCTAGCAGGCTTGCATCTGTTTCTAGGGTTCTTGTTATATCTTTCTCCAACATTGCCCCTTGACTCAAGTTGTGTGGGTTTTTTACCAACCATCTCAATGATCTCTGTACCCCTGTCGGTATGGTAACTCTTTGGCTGTAGTTCTATAGGTTGTTGTTCCAATTGTCCAACAGTAGACATATCAGATGTCTCATGTGAAGCCTCGCCCAGCCGTGTAGGTCTATGCAGGCCACCATTAGCCCTAACAGCTGCATCAGGTGCCATAACATCATCATTTTGCATTGTAAAATTCTCTTGCTATGTGTCACCAGCATGGTTATATGGTTCTCTGATGGTCTGTCTGTGCCCATCGTTGTGTTGAATATTGCCCCCCCCCCAGGTGTTCGATCATTGTTGTGGGAGTCAAATGGCTCTTGGCCTTGTTGGTTATCCGTCCATGTTCCTTGAGCAACTGTTGGGCTCTGATGGTTGCTGTCTGTGACTCCTCTTGCCACCTTGCCCTTATCAGCCAGTTGTCGAGATATGGGATCACATGAATCCCATCTGTGCATAGTTTCACCGCTAGTGGGGCCGTGACCTTGGTGAACACTCAAGGAGTTGAGACTAGGCTGAATGGCAAACACTGCTACTGGAAACGGCAACCCAGAATGGTGAATCAGAGAAATCTCTGGTGGTTCAGTCTGATGGGGATGTGAAGGTAGGCATCCTTCAGGTCTATGGAGGTCAGCAAGTCCCCCCTGTGGATTGCCACAATGGTGAACCATAATGTTTCTTTTATGAACTCCTGATATTTCACAAACTGGTTCACAAATTTGGGGTCCAGTATGGGTCTGAGATTGCCAGTCTTTTTTGATACTAGAAAGAACACTCAATAAATGCTGGAGTAGCGTTCTTGATTTGGAACCAGCTTTATGGCCTTGCTGTGTAACAATTGATTTAGAATGGCTCTGACTTGCAGTGTGGTTGCCTTGTCTCTTGTCACATTTGATTGTATGCACCTGTCTTGTCTCAGAATGGCATTGAACTCTATGGCATACCCATGGGTGATTATTCCCTTGACCCATCTGTCCTTCACTGATTCAGTCCAGGTTGCATCGAAATGTTGCAGCCTTCCCCTCCACTGCATCCACAGGGTCCTGGACCTGGGGATTCTCATTGGCAGACTCCCCTGTTGGACTTGTTAGGTTTGTACCCCTGTTTGGCATTGTAGTGGGCACTGCAGCCTCAATTGTTTAGATAGTGCGGCTTGTGATTCAAGAAGTTCAGCTTAAAACTGAACGAATGTCTGTCTTGTCCTTGATGACTCTGTCCCCTCTTGTCCTTGTTGGAGTAGTGACGAAACTTGTTGTTCTGAAAAGATGGCAATGTAGCCTGTCCTCCTTGGCTCTCTTTGTCGTCTCCTTTCTTCATGGCAAATTCTTCTATTCTAGGTCCAAACACTCTGTCACCCGAGAAATGTAGCTTCTTTACTCTGGATTTTGATTCTTAGTCAGCATTCCAGAGTTTAAGCCAGATATGTCTTCTGGCTCTGTTAATGGATGCCGCTGATCTGGATGCTATCTTGAAACTGTCAATTGTGGCATCAGCCGCATATTTAATTGCTTGTATTGCATAGTCCATGGTGACTCCATGGTACTTGTTTCAGGGATGTCTTGGTGAACGGCTTCCAGTCCTCTGAGGACCGCTCTGAATAAATAAGTGGCAGCCATGGATGCCCTCATGTTCATGATTAGCATGTCATGCACTTTTCTAACTATGTCATCCACCTTACTGTCCATGGGATCCTCTAAAACAGATGCAGACTCAGATGGTAGCACTGTCTTGTTACTAAGTGAGGAGACTTCTGAATCTACTTTAGGTGCGACTGATCAACTTTTCTCCCTCCTCTGTGCCAGTGGGTATCTTCTCTTGAAAGTACCCTTCTCCCTGGTCTTGACTGGATTGGGTTCCTCCCATTCTTTTGCCAGTATGCTCTCCAGAGCTTTGCACATGGGGAAGCAGGTGGGGTATTGTTTTCTTTCCCTTACTAGGGGATCCAGTCTGCTGTCTGACTGTTCCACTGGCTCATCAATCCTGAGCGTTTCACAGACCACTCTAATAAGCTCAGGAATAAGGTTGAAAGCACAAAGCCTGGCAGACATATCCTCACAGCCCTCTTCTTCTTCTTCTGGGTCTTCATCATCTGGATCTGGATGACTAGCCCCTCTCGTTTTTTCAAGTGTGGTGGTATTTTGTCTGGGGTAAGGGGTCTTATGTCCAAGCCCATAGAATCTATTCTCTCCAGTAGTTTTTGAAATAACTGTACCACCACACTTAAAGATGTGGTAGATGTGATATCATTTATGTGGTCCTCATCTGTGGAGCCTGAGTTTAGATTAAAATCCCTTGTCTCGGCGTCCACCATACAGAGGGAACAATAGTCCCTGATATCGGCAGACAAAAGAATATTGGGGCATTTTCTGCACACTTTTTGAGATGCAACCGTTGTTATTTTCTGAAAGATATAAACAAAATTGTATGTTGTTTGTGAAATTAGTGACTTACTGGTTATTCATTTCACAGTAAAATCACTATAAAAATGTACTAGCTCACGCTTGTGAAAAAAAGAATGCCTTGAAATTTTACACCAGGTTTCTTTTTCAATTTTGGCAGTGAAAAGATAAATGTTGTCTTTATTCCAGTATTAAAATAATGCCACCCTAAGGAAATCACTGCTTAGATAGCTTTGCCTGTATTTTGGGTACTAGTCTCTTTAAAAAATCGCCACTGTGTGCTTATGTACATGGCATTGTTTCCTTATCAAGTGCATTAAAAGTCATTGCTCCTTTAAGGAGAAAAATGCACAGCCTCCTAAGAACAAGAGCTGTGTCCCTTTAAAATCTTTTGGCATGCTCTCTGGCAGCCATCTTGGGAGATGATGCACTATATGGAGGGCGCCATCTTGTGAGAGGGAAACACATTAAGTACTCCTCCAGCCAGTCCTGAACATTGTCTCAGGCTGGCCACTCTCACGAGACAGGGCGAGAATCAAGATGGCAACTTCAACAACACAGAGGCTCCCTGTGGTTTAGAGATGCCAGGAAACATGCCAAACCAGTCGGGGATTCAGTTGGGGAGTCTCAGCATTCATGCTGCCATGCTGCTGAGACTCTCACAATGCTGGTAACGGTCGGAAAGGTGACATGGACCGCTCACACCAGAAACCAGACAGAGAAGGAGGGTGGAGAGTCCTCCAGGTAAGGACCATGGGGGAGCAAATAGGCACATAAGCACAGTGCCAGGGGGGCCCTACTGGGGTCACGGTTGAACAAGGTAAACCACAACCTGCAGGGTAAGACTGGATACAAAATGGAGCAATAAGCTCCCCTGCTAATGGCACTGCAACCTTGGCTGAATAAGATAAGCCAAAGTGGTGCACTCCTGGTCTGGACTGCAGGCCTTGGGAGTTGGCTACTACACCCTACCTTGGCAGAACAAGGTAAACTGAGGGGGTTACAAAACTCAGCAATCTCAGAGAATATAATGACATACAAGTGCATAGAGAAAACCACAATTTGCAATAATAAGCTGGACTGACGCACCACGAAATCTAAACTGGAGATCTAGCAGATAACTAAAGTTACAGCTCTAAATAAAGCACGAGCAGTGCTATAAACATAGTCAGCTCTCAGTCAATATATGTAAAGTTGCTAAAATACTGTAAAAAAGGGAGTTTATATTATTACCTAAGGTAGTATGGCACAGAGTCAAGTACAAACGTGATCAGCCTAGGAGGATTCACAAAAAGAACTGAGGATTCTGGGAGCTTCAAGGGAGGAGACAGATTGGATTTCAAATCTGGAATTTCCTTTGTGCATCAGCCTATGAGAAGAGCACTTATAACTCATATGTTGAGACTTGGAGTGCTGTAAAAAGGTATGCTAGTTAGTGGCTGGAGGAGAGACCAAGTTGTTTACTAATGCAATGAGAAACATGACAGCAGCTAGGTGGCTGGGGGAAAGGACATTGAGCATCTCCAGTGTAACCCCTAGGTGGCACTATTCCAATAGCTATTACCCCTGTCTGCTTGGCTAGTAGCAGGTTAAGGGGCCTGGGTAATGAAATGGGTGCTTCCACCCAGAGATCAGGGTTGTTAGTGGTCAAGCTAACCTAGGCACAGCCCTCAGGGACACTGTAACCCCCCCTTCCCTTCTAGTGGCCTGAGCAATTTACAATAATTACTTTCACAATGACTCTTATTCACCAGGTAATTACCCACACTGTTTGCACTTACCATCAGGGCTGGTTCCTCTAGCTTGACCCTGGGGACCCCCTGTAAAACAAGGTTAAGCACAACAAATAGCAGCAGTACAATACTTTTGGCACAAACTGGAACCGTAGTCAGGTTAAATGCAAACAAAGTTAAATCTGATTTATTCAGGGGACTTGAACAAGGGAGGGGAGTAATCAGGTTAATTTGCTTAAAAGCTATATTAATCAAACAGTTATGCATGCAGTTCAGAGTCCCTACACAGTCACACACTCTGGGTACCCAGGTAGGAAAACGGTGGGCTAGCCAGGAACATTGCAGCTGGTTGGGACCCAGTGATGGAAGAAAGCAAAATACACAACACACACTATTTGTAATCCGGAGCCGGAGGGCTCAGTTCGTGAAAGAAAAGGCAACAAGACAATCAGATGACAACACTTTCAGATTTAGCTGTTGTTGCAGGAAGTTACCCTGATGTTTACTCATAATACTCAATACTGGACACAGGCAGGATGAAATTGAGACAGCATGTTGTTGAACTGGAGTGCCAGGAGAAGCAGGGCCCATACGAATCACCAAGGCGTTGTTCCTGTTCAAGGCATTGAGCAGGGGGCTGATCCCCAGCCTGGTCTCTCATCGATGACTTTCTGTGCATAGCAGGTATTCTGGCTGGGCCAGTGTAGCAGGGCCCAGGCAAATGGAAATGGATATGGATTCCGTCGATGGAGCCGGATACAGCCTCCAGCAAGCAAAACACAGTTCAGACACACAGTGGGGAACCAAATCACGACCCACTATAAGCACACAGCACATTCACATATAAGGAAATTCCACTGTACCAGGCAAATAGTTCTCTGGTCACAATTACAGTTTCTCTGCACAATCCAGGAGTTCAGAGGTAGCTGGAAGTGCTGACAGGATGATCGCATTCAGCAAATCTTCTGTCTTCTTCAGGTTAAAACCTGGTCACAATTCAGAGGCTTAATTCGCTCTCCAGATTTGGCTTCAGTCCGAAAAAAGCACAAATTCCCTCTCAAGAACAGCAGGCAGGCATGCAGGCCAAACTCAGGCCTTTCCACAGTTCTCCCACACAAATCCACTATGGATTGCTGCTTGAACTATCTCAAGCTGTTACTTCTTCACTTCCCAACTCAGGTCTAACTGAAACTGCAAGCAGTGTGGGACTTTCCCCAGGATCCAAAAGGTTTGGTTGGCTGATCTGTCTGTCAGTCACAGCAAGGGCTCCACCTCCAGGTTATTTTGGGCACTGAGAGCCCAAAATTACAATTCCTATAAGTTTTGGTCCCACCAAGCCCCTGTAGGCAGGCTCCATTTCAGAGTCCCAGATTTACTGATTGGCCCAGTATGCAGTCCAGGACCAAGATGATGGAAACAAACAGAACTGTGCATGCTGCAAAGAAGGCAGGTTAGAACAAACTGCAATATTATTACTACTCTAACAAATGATCGTCAAACAAGTACATCTTCTAACAGAGTTCCCTCTCAGATTAATTATGACTGCAATCCAGGCAGCTCTTAAAGAGACAGTACACAGAGGCTATACAGGCACTCTCTGGCAATACATTTTAACTGCTAAAATGTAGAACACCAGCCTGGCAGTGAGCATTTAGGCAAGCTCAAGGAAGACTTTTCAGGAACCCCCATTTGTAGGGAGTTACACCAGCATGTGAGACATTCCATGTCAGTGTGTCACATCCATTATGACCTGTCCCTTCCAACTTCTGCCCCTGTGCTATGTCTGTTTGGTAGATACAGCACAGGGAGAGAAGTTAGAATGGCCAGGTACAGGGCCACAACAGTGAGGGAGCTGCCACGGGAGGGAGAATCACACAGGGCAGAAGTTAGAAGAGCCAGGTACATTGCCATAACAGGGAGGGAGCCACAGCAGGAGGGAGAATTGCACAGGGGCAGAAATTAGAAGAACCAGGTATATGGCAATAACAGTGAGGAGCCATAGCAGGAGGGAGAATTGCCAAACAATGGGAACAGTAGAAATGGGGAGATGGGTCCATATGTATAGTAACACTGCCATTGAGTGTGGCTTGTTTGTGGGGAGAGGGGGAGTAGATCGCAAACACTGACACTTAGTGCAGCTCAGTTCTGGGAGAGAGTGGCTTAGTAATGCTGCCCCTGAATGCGGCTTGTTTCTGAGGAGGAGGACAGCAGATTGATAATACTGTCGCTGACTGTGGCTTGTTTCTGGGAAGGGGGAGTGGATAAGCAACACTGCCACTGAGGGGGAGGTCTATGCAGATTAAAAGTTCCAGCTGCTCTGTGAATGGAATGGTTGGCTCCTTTCAACTACAAGAAGTTTTCACTCAACAAAAAGTAAAAAGTGTTACGATCAGCTTAGCGGATCATTGGTCTGGCACTGCCAAGCCCCTTGCAGCCTGAGCTGCATTTGACCCGACAGTGACACACCTCTAAAATACAATTGCTTGTAAAAAAATGTTTGCTGTGCACATTCTCCTAGAAACATAAAAAGAACCAAGTTATGAGTATAAGCTCCAAACACATTCTGATACATTGACCTGCACTTACCTGATCTCCTTAGTTCCCAGTCTGGTGTGAAGGAGTGAAGACTTGTCTCTAGTCCACAGAGGGTTATGGTGTTGGATACCCAGAAGGCAAGTAAGGGGTGCTAAGTGGTGGGGGTTTGGGGGGTGGGGGGGAGTTGGCTGCAGAGGGGGTGGTGGAGACAGTAGCCAGCAATAGACTGTTTTCTTTTTTACAAGGTGTAAAAAAATAGAAAAAACGACATAAATGGATGCTTTTCTTTACTTCAAGTACAGACACTGGAGATTGGGCACCCCCGTGTTGGGTTCATATTTATGGGGCTTGGTAAGTGATGGGGAGGTGGGAGTGATAATAGCAGAGTGTGGGATCTTTTTAAAATGGTCATGGGAAGCAAACAAAGAGGTTGGAGGGATACGTGGCAGAGGGTGGGATTGTGTAAAAGGGGCACAGGCATAGGAAGCAATGAGAAGGTGGGAGGGATTCTTTGCAGTGGGGTGGGTTTCTTTTTGTATAGGAACTGGGGATGGCATGCGATCTGGAGCAGATGGGATCTTTGCCAGTAGTGGGTTTGTTTTTGTATAAGAACTGGGGATGGGATGCAATTGGGAGAGGGGGGCTGGATCTTTGCCAGCAGGCAAGTTTGTTTGTTTTATGAAACGGGGACCACTGTAGGCACATTGAAGTATGTAGCACAATGGGGCCAATGACTGCTACAGGTAGAGATCGTGGAAGAGGTGCTGGTTAATCATGATACCAATCAGCTGCTTGCTGGGTGGCATCTTGCAGATCAAAGCAAAGAGCTGCCCTGTGATACGGGTGTCTCTTTTCATTGAGCTCTACAAAGTTTCTGCCCAGTAAGCAGAGAAGAGTGTCATGATCAGGCTGGCTGATCATTAGTCTGACATTCAAGCCCACTCCAGACTGCCCTACATTGGACCAACAGTGGCAAACCTCTCAAATCCACTATCATTGCAATAAGTTTGCTTTATGCAAGCACAAGCAAACATACAAACTGAGCAACTTACAGGGCAGGAGATAATAGGCAAACAAAAATAGAACAAAAAAGTATAGGTCACAGTTGTCTCTGTAATGTGCAGTGCTGCTTTAAAAGTGCTATGGAATTATAAATCCCTGTCATTGCTGATGAATAAAGCAGTTTTAGATCTGTGTCAGTGCCGCTGCTTTGCTCTGCTTATCACTTTTCTGAATTTTCTAAGAACTTTTATTTTGCAGACACATGGTTAGCAATTCTTTGAATTCTGCAGTGTTTCCATGGTGACTGTAGTGATGGTTACTATTTTTCATTAGATATCTGTCAAGACTGCTTAGGATGCTGCATACTGTGCTATTCCTTTTATCGTATAAACAAAATCAATGAGGAGTAGTTCTGATTTGTTGACCAGAATTTCATGTATTGACTGGTTTTCTCCTATGTCACTGGACTAGCCATTTCTGATTTTCAAATCAGTAGCTGCCTTTTGGGATGGTTCGCTTGTTTTTACCTGCAGTTATGAAATGATGCTGTTCTCTGCTGAGTTTACAAAACAAACACTGCTGCCATGTTTGTTGATGTGCTGGTATGTTTTTCAAACATTTAGGTTAGTGCTTGAGTTAATGCCACTGAACACAGGTGGCACAGTTCTGTAAAAAGCTGTTGTACCACAGATGGGTACAAATGCATTCTTTGCCTTTTGAACTGGTTCAGTTGTGTTTTTCTTATGCTTGAAATGAGGGTACATCAACCCTTTACCATATATTGTAAGCAGGTTAAATGACTCACTCAGGGTGGTGCAGTGGGATTCAAACTTATGCATCCAGGTTCACAGCTCTGCACTCTAACCACTAGGCTACATTGTCTCAGGTGCTCTTTTCTTTCTTTGAATGCCCTGATTCTACTTATGTCTAATACTGTCCTTCTCTATTACTTGTGGTGGATATTTTCCTATATTCACAATTGTCTTTATTTTGCAGGATGACATCCCAGAGATACAGGAAGTATTTTTAGTGAATATTACTGGTGTTAAACTGATAAATGCATCTCCTACTGGAGGACAGCCCAGTGTCAAGAGGCCAGGAATGGAAATATCAGAAATAACTATTGATGAGAATGATGATCCCAGGGGAATAATTCAGTTTAATGTTACTAAGGTAAGCTTAAATGGGTATGACGTTACGAAAAATAGTGTCTTCTTCTTTGAAGAACTGGTCCTCAGTGCCTGAGATTTCTATGAAAATATTGGTGCTTGAGTCTGTTACAAATCACAACAGCCAATATCTGTCTACTAATGATTTCATATGTTATGACTATAAGTTGTCCAAGCCAAGCTGCAATCTGGAACACAAAAGCAAAGTTCTATCCCATGGAAAACAATAAGCTATCTCTGAACAAACTGTTAAAATCAGTTGGCTGATAAATGAAGTGGCTCTGTCTAATAAACTAGGGCAGATATATGTACCTCTGGTACACTGACACATTTTCTCATGCTTCAGATACGTTATGGTTGCCCATCCTGTGTTCAGTAATTGCCACTGCTTGCTTCTGTGGCCATGTGCATGTGGCCAGGTGGTACGGGGGCAGACTTCAGAGACCCTGTTCTTATAGTTAGGAGGCTTGGTTCCATCACAGGCATGCACTGTCCCCTTTTCAGTACAGTAGGAAATTAACTTGTGGGAAATGGCATAGTATCCCTTTATGGGAAGCTGTCATTTCTTCTCAACATTTCTACATTTTCAGGATAAAAAAAAGAATCTAGGGATTAAAACAAGGACATGGGATCCAGAAATGTTATTCAGACTTTTTAGGAGTTTTCTTTTTTGAGCTTATGTGCTCCCAGTTTTTTTCAGCAGTGCCCCCTTCTCTTCCTGGTAGCTGTGCTGGCCACACATTTGAAGTACAAAAAGAGGACGTGCATTCAGCAGTATGCAGTAACAAAATATATTACCACCCCATGCGCATTTGGAGCCACTTGCTCCATCCTTAGGGGGAAGTTCCAAAAATAGCCCTGGTTTTCCAGCTCTTAGCTGCAGGAGTGTCCAGACATGCCATGATGGACTGCTGACTCGGAGCATGACCATGTGGTTCAGTCTGAATACATGAAAGCAGCATTCCTTGGAATGACTGGGATTGGCCTGTCGGTATGTGTACAGAGATTTTCAGCTGTTTCAACCAGTTTAAATTTGAGAAAACATGAGAGACAGCTTGTATTAAAACAGAACTTTCTATTGTCTGTTCCAGGATATAACTGGTGCTGTTTTGGGATATGAGGTAACCCCTCCGTGGAATGTATTGCTTTTGCCAATCATTCGAAAGGCTGGCACTTTTGGAACAGTGCATGCATATTGGGAAGCTAGGCCTGTCAGTGCTAGTCTAGAAGACTTTACCCCATCCTCTGGAAATCTCACATTCACAGAGGGACAGGTTTGTATTAGTTGATAAATTATTCATCTTTTATAATCAGCATTGCCAACTTCCAATCTTATCATAATACATTTTTAGTGGATTACTACAGAAACATAAGTAACATAAGCTTTTACAGTTTGAAAAGGCCCCATTGGTTGTCACAAAACATGTCTGTCTTGAGATTTTGAATTCTTGTAACAAATGTTTCTGCTAGGCAGGTAAATTGTAACATAGAAAGATAGACAATGACGACAGAGAAAGACCAATTGTCCATCCAGTCTGCACAAGTTCCCTGTCTAACCCTGGGACCTACTCTCCATCCAAGGTCCTAGCCCTCCCCCCCCATTCTCCTTCCTAGTTCTGCTGCCCCGAATGACCACTATACCCTTTGCTTTGTCCCAACCATACTTGAACCCTTTAACTATTTTAGCACCTCCTTTTCGGCTGGTAAACTGTTCCACGGCTCCACGACCCTTTCTATAAAAAATATATAGAGAGAAACATAGACAATTTATGTGCAGACGCTCTCCTGAATGCATCACTTGGTTGTTCTGCTTGTCTCTAATACCAGGCAAGGGTCCTGGGTCCTGCTACGGCGACAGTTGGGGGTTCATTCCCAGAAATAATGATAATAGTGTGGTGCCTCCACCCAGAGTAAAGTATCAGTGGGCCAGATATCCACTTGGCACAGCCTCCTGGGATACTGTGCCTACCCACCTCCCCAACCAACCACTCTACACACTACGTCCCCCAATGCCTTGTCACACCATAAACCATCTATCTCAATAGTAAGCACTTGCAATGAATTTCATTAACACAACAAATTCACAGCTTTATTTGTGGGGTAAGAAATAGGGAAAGGGATACCGGGACATAAGATAGCTGTGAAGGGAAAAAAAAAGGTTAGTGAAATATGCAACTTCAAGGGCCAAGCCCTCCCTCCACTGGTACCAGTGTCCCTGTATTATCCCTTGGGGTTCCCACTAGATGCAGGCCTGATCAGTGCCATGGGTTGGCTGGCTTTTGGGGCCCTGAAATTGTAGAAACTTTTGTCTTGAAAACAGACAAATTCCTCTTTCCCCTCCCAGGAACCAGGACCAGGGTACTCATAGTTTGTTGATCTCAGCAGCAGGAAAAATGGAGCTCCTTGAGTTAGTGCAGCCACAAAAACAGGCTGTCCAGAATCCCTCTGACTGGATGGAACTTGCTAGAGGATCTTGCAGCTGATCACCTTGATTGTAGTTCTGGCCACTTGTCACCTTCAGCTGCTTTGGGCCTGTTGCAAAGCACTGTGGCAGGACAACACCAGCTCCAGAAGACCCAGTCTCAGGAGTGGCTCCACAGCCTGGCTCCCAGTTGCAGATGCCCTAGCACCCCAGAAAGTGCCGGTGACTCCCTGAGACAATGATTCCCACTTGGGAGGGGTTAGCAAGTTCCCTCCCTGGCTCTGAGTGAGGACTTCCAAATGGTGGGGGTCCTGCTGCAGTCCCTGCACTGAGTTCTAAGCAAAGAAAAGTTTTCAGGCACTCATTCCAATAAAGTCCAGTGCCAATCTGAGTGGGTGCTAGCCTCTATTTTGATAAGTGCTATTGCAATTCAGCAGGGGGAATTCAGTAGCAACAACCCCCTGAACACCAGTCCACACTTTCCAGTTAGCAGTGTCCCCAACCTTTTCTTCAGCTGCAGCTAGGCCTCAGCTCTCAGCCACTTTAACCAGTTCACACAGGACACACACAGTCTCAGCCAGCACCACAATGACCAGAGATGCTCTGCCTCTTCAGGATTTCTTTTACAGTGCCACACAAGCAAATGACTCCTCATCTCTGACTGCAGCACTCTGATAATCCGCACAGTCTTCTCAGCAAGTTAAATTTTCCAGTGCAGGATTCTGCAGCATTCAGTCTTTCCCATTAATAGCAAGCAACTTTTCCAAACCTGGGGAATCACAGTTCAGTCTTTTCTCTCTTTCCCCTTCTGAATCAGTCTAGCAGCAAGTACCTGGGGAATCAGAATCTCAGCTCAGTCTCTCATCCTTCTTTCCCCTTTCCAATCCACTTCTGCTAACAGGCAAATCTCCAAACGGGGGCCTGAGGAAACCCCTGAAGCTCAAGGTCCACTCTTACAGAACAGTCCTGACTCGTACAGAGCCCAGGAAGAGACTGAAGAAATCATAGAAAGTCCACACTGTTTCAGCTGAAAATCCAGCATTCTGATTGGCTGTTGAGGTCTTTCAATAATCAATAACCATAGTGATCAATATTTCCTGCTTGTTTATTGGGGCATGATCTAGGCTCCAGAATTAGTTCCCTCCTTTTCCTAGGAGTTCCTCTGTTTCCAGTTTGATTGCCTAGCTCACTGATTGGTTGCAGTACTGGGGTTAAGTGTCACCAACATGTAGGCTCCCATTTGTTTGCAGGGAGTCCCATTCAGTTTTATGCAGTTTCTCCCCTGTAACAGTCTTGTGCAGCCCAACACAATCCTTCATTAACACAGACACCCCACAGGATTGTAGGCCCAACTGCCCTCTATCAAATGAGCCCACTCTCAGTGTATTGCTCCCAGCCATTTATTGGTCACTGCTGCTGAAACTCTATCCCCCCCAGGTGGCAGGCAGCATTCATCAATATTCATGGAGCTGCTCATTAATATTCATAAGCCCCCGAGCGGCCCCGTTGTGTAAACCCCCCTTGTGCTGCAGCTATGGGCTTTTGCCCAATCCCCTTCAGGCCTCCAGTCCCCGAGGACATCAGGAGGGACACTGGGACCATGAACAGACTCCCCATTGTTGTCGTACCACAGTTTCAGTCGGCAACATCAAAGTGCTCTGGGTACACATGCGAGTGCCAGCCGAAACAACATGCTGGCAGTTCGCAACCATGGAATCACGCCCTAAAAAGGCAGAAAAACAGCATGCTGGCAGGGGAAAAGACATGACAAAACCAGGAATGCTAGCAAAATCAGGGACAAACAGGGCAATTACAGATAAGCCTGGGGGGGGGGGTTACATATACATTATATATAACAAGTGCTACCTGTTCATGATAAACGGGTAAGGCAATCTTCCTTATTCTCTGCTGAGGTGTCATAATTCACTTAAGCTGCTCTCTAGCGAATTATGGATGCCATGCAAACAACTTGGGAAGATCACCACCCCATTCCTCACGATTGAGTAGTGGCTATTATTTATGTAATTCAAATGAGAGATTCTGGTGACATCAGAGACTGCAAGAGTGAAGCTCGAGTGGTTTGCAATATCATCAGAATTCCGAGATGTAATGATCAGCTTCATTACTGATGGTTTCCTGTTCTTTTATGTAATATATAGAACTCTGTGAGCATTCTATCTCATAATACAATTGATATGATGTCAGAATGATGGTATTATGATTTTCTGATGTCACAACAAAGGTATTAGTTTTGGATGCCATCGAGTCCCTATCAGATAAAGAGCCCACCTACATATTACATATAGAATAGTGGATGGGAGACCATCCACAACAAGGCTGTATTTCCATCAAGGAGTTGATGACATCATAGAGGCCTCGAGAGCGAAGCTGGAGAGGTCTTTGATGTCATCATCTCCCCAGATGGAAATACAGCTTTTGTTGTGGATGGTCTCCCATCCACTGTTTAGTATAGTATATGGTTCTTTGTGTGGTTTTTCTTCTTCGAGATCCTTTACCTTGCTGTTTGCTACTGCTTCCACTCCTGCTTGCTTACGTGCTGCTTTCACTGCCTGTGGTGCTGCTTGCTCACTCTCCAACTGCGCTCATCTGTGACTGCAACATTTATTTTTAAATTTTGGGAAAAAAACGAAATGCCACATGGAGATGTGCGTGGCTATTCAAGTCCCGACTTCCGAAAAAAATCGGCGGTGTCGCTGCCGCTCGCTCTCTCCGGAGGGTCCGTTGCTGGCTTTCGCTAAACCCTATTGCCATATTTACACTGCTTTTCTGCAATGTCCCACTGTGTCAGCCAATCTGGTGGCAGGTAAAGGCTTAAAAGCTGTTGTACTATCGATGTGACATCAGAACGATAGTACAACAGCTTTTTTAACCTTTGAACTGCCCTACAACAACTTTCTGAGAGACTCTGATTTTGGTGCACAATAAGAGGCAACCATATACTATAATTCATTAATACAACTTTACATTAATACCATCATGTTAAATAAAAATAGTATTTTGTGTGCATCACATCTTTTTTTTTCTTTTTTATGACAGACTGATCTCTCCCAGACTTAGCCTGTACACTGTTACCAGCTCTTTCATCTCCTTCAAATGCCTGCAAGGTTACTCTTCAAGAAAGAGAAACAGCTTGGCACTCACAGAGTCAATAATCCAGGCAGAAAGGAGTTTAGAATATTTATTCCATCACCACTGAGGTCCAGACTGGCACCCAAATGCCCCAGCACTTCAACACAACAGGGTCTTCCTCAGGGGGCAGATCTAGTTTGTAACAGACAGCACATCATATTTAAAGTCCCCTTTTAAAGTGATACACAATTAAAACTGTGAAACCACAACCCAAATATGAAAACTTTTCAGACAACCAATGAATAAAAAACAGTAAATAAATGTGATGCAAAAAAAAAAACAACAGATGGAGACTACAATACATAGGTGGGGCAAATTAATACAAAAATGTATCCTCAAAAATGCAAGTAATTTAGCCTCTTCTTAATAATTGTTCCTGCATATGAATAACCTAAATGGAATACAGCAATCAAAAGTAAGGATGGGGAAAAATTAAAGAAAAAAGGTTTAATATGAGAGGAGATCAATGAAAAGAAAGAGGGAATAGGGGAAAGGAAAATGAACTCAGTGCAGATTTTGATCTTAATGATTAAAAATAAAAAAAAGAGTATAAGGCACCAGGAGAAGGAATTGCTCAGATGCTGTTGTGCTTCAGGAACAAATTGCTGATTTAAAAAACTAGTTCCTTAGTAGTGGTATTTCTGAGCAGATTTTAGAAGAAGCATATCGGAAAGTCATCAGGCTAATTAGAAATTTACTGTTTTTTATTCGTTGGTGGTTTGAAAAGTTTTCATGTTTGGGTTGTGGTTTCACTGTTTTAAGTGTACATCATTTTAAATGGGGACTTTAAATATAATGCAATGTCTGTTATGAACTAGACCCAACCCCCTGAGGAAGACCCTGTCGGTTGAAGTGTTGAGGCATTTGGGCGCTAGTCTGGACCTCTATGGTGATAGAATGAATATTTTAAACTCCTTTCTGCCTGGATTATTGGCTCTACAAGTGCTGAGTTGTTTCTTTTTCTTGTAATTGTATATAACTGCTGCCTTGCTCTGCACTGCCACCTGTTACTCCCTTGAGCACACCACACTTCCTCACTTGCTTGAAGGGTAGTCTTCAGTAGCTGCCACTGCTCAGCATAGACGCTCTTGGGGCATCGCTAGGTCTGAATCCTAACAAAGCCACTGCTCACAGTACAGTGCTCCACCGTAAGGGCAAGTGACCCATCCCTCTCTGTCACAGCTGAGAACACCTCACTTTGCTTTAGAAACAAAATATGAGAACTGTAGCCTTTTCTTCAGAGGTGGAAACATAGTTTTTGTTAGGTTTTAACCCAGTCATCAGTACAGCAAAGGACTCAGTCACAGAAACATGAAGTATATAAACTACACAAAGACTATGGAGAACAGTACTTCTACAGAGGTAAGAAGAAAATGTTTTGCACACAGCAGATAAAAAAAACACAAAAAATTCTTACTGCACTCCCCAACATTGCCAAAGTAGAAGGAGCTTACCACAAAGGACCCTAGGTGAATTAAGGCAGACTTGAACCTTAGAAGTTAACTGTTTGGAGTACCAAACCTAACTTTTTTCAGGGTCTGGCAGGTCCTCAAAAACCTTAAGCTGCCAGGACCCCATGAAGCAACATCCAGTATATCACTCTGACATCATAGATTCTACATGTCCTTTGTGTCCTGGTAAACCTCTATATTTACTATTATCTGTATTACACCAATGGTTGTATTTAATTTTTCTCTCGACTAACAGCATAACATAGATATACCTACTCACTAGGGGTTAGCATAGCTAACATTGGTTAGGTGAGAATGGGCAGACACAGTGGACCAATACATCTCTTTTCTGCATACAGATTCTATGTTTCTATATTGCCTAGCATGTTTTATACTGCATGATGAAAGCACTGCCACTGGCTTCACCGCCCAGAAGGTGGCAGTTCTTCCCTTTACTGATGAGATATATTCATCTTACATTGCTTCCCTAGCTACAGGCCATGCAAGCCGATGATATTTATGTGGTATAGCTCTGAAACTGAACATTTTGAAAAGACCATTTACCTAAGTAAGTCCCTTAAAATATTTAAATATTGACTGAAAAAGGGAAGGCCATCTGTATGGTGGCAGAACATTAGCAGATCAGGGTTCATGTGCATGCCCACAAATCCCGCACTAGGATCAACAGGTAGGCAAGTGTAACTTGGAGGTGAGTTACTCAGTTCACAGGCCGGGGAGCGGGGTACAGAGAGAGAGAGAGGGCACTGAATTCCTGACTGTCTTGCATCCCACTGCTGACCAGTCAAAGAGGGACATTGGTGCCAGCTGTGAAGACAGCCACTCGCTGGAGGAATGGTGCAGCCAGGATGGCACTAATTGCCAGGGTGGGGACAGGGGCAAAATGGCAGGGACAAGGTGGGTAGAGGGAAGAAATATTAAAAATATCAACATAGATCTAAACACATTGTGAACAATATATGTCAGGGGAAAACAGTGTAAAGCTATATTTTGTGCCCTTGTTTCCACATGCTATATATAACATGCAGTGAAGTTTGTTGACCCATGGGTCACACTGCCCGGATTGTTACACGAGAAAATTCATGTCACAGCCTTTAAATGGATATCTTCTGTGTACATTGACATCTGGTATAGGCAGTCTCTTGCAATAATAATATATAATAATTTGGCAATTATTCATGAATTGATCTCAATGTCTGGAGCAGCAAATGGTGGGCAAGGTGTTAAATGTACTCTAAATGAAATTGTAATATTCTGCTGAAGTATATGGTACAGTATGTGCAAACAATCTGTGTAAAGGGGGATTTCGATGTATACAGTTGAGTCAATCATAATCTGGCAATTAATAATAAGCATTAGCAAATGAGATATTTGGTGTACCGGAAGTTGTCTTCAGTCCTAACCTTGTCTAAAACTTTTCTATCTTAAATTAGGGGGCAACCATTTCATGGTGCATTGAGACAAATAGTAATGTCATTGTTGGGCAAGGAGTGCTTAACAACTGATAGCTTGCCACGCAATGATGTCGCTGTCTGTCTGAAGGCCCAGAGCTGCTGCCTTGATTTAAGATAGGTTCAAGATTCAAGGATTTTGTTTGCACAAAGCAGCATGTATAAAAACAACAGTTCTTCACATGCATTTAAAAATAAACAACTACTTTATGTAGACGTCTTTTTTCTTATCTAAAATGAAAAAGACATTTTGTGCAAATTTAGTGGTTGCAAACAAAGCAGCTTCATCATCAGAATACAACAACTTTCTCACTTTACTTCCATTACTCTTCCATTGAAAGGAACAAAATTTGATAAATCCATGCCTGTTTTTCTTTGGTAAACAGCGGACAATCCAACAGTAAGTGTAGCACAGTTAGTTAATGGTCATCATCACAAATGCAATAATTATCTGTTACAGACATTGACAAGAAGCTCCCCATTATTATATTTCTCATTATACAATGGCAAGAAAGAACACTGGGCTCTGATTGGTCAGTCTGGGGCTGGACTCATGATGTTATCCCAGCATAACATCACAGATCTAGTCCCAGCCCATTAATGACCACATTAAATGTGAAAAACAATCACACCACAGGCCATGTACTGTACAAGTTGCCCACACTTGACATGTCTGCCGCAGAGTTTGCCAGTACTTCATGTTAAAAAATGTAAATCCTTCCCCTCCCACAGTGTTGAAAAAGTAAATACCTCTTTCTCACTTCCCCACCCAACAGTTCCAGTAAAATACTTAGCATATTCCCGATTTACACATAAATTCAAAACAGAACAGTAAAGCCATGAACACGATCAGCTTCACTGTTCCCGATCAGCAGCCGGCTTCAATGACCACTCAGTGTGCATAACCACAGTAACAGTGGCTTTTCAAGAAAATACTGGCAAACTGTCTGACTTTAAAAAAAAAAAAGATATCTGAACGAAGCTGCCAATAACAACCTACTACCCCCACTGTATTCCCCCAAAACAAAAAAAACTTAAGAAAGCCATCATCTGAAATGGTATTTTGAGCCCCCATCTGCTGTAGCTTGAGTGCTTTCAAACAACCACAGTTCATTTCTTGTATTGATCCTGAGACTGGGCAGGGGCACATATAATCTTGATCAGCAGCGGGGAGAGGAATCCTGCTCCAATCAGCTTTAGGTATTGCTTGCTTCCTGAACCAATCCTATGACCTGTCAGGAGTGCACATTAATGTGATCAGTGGAGGGGGAGAATCCTGTTTCAATCAGCCCTAGGTATAGGCACATGTGCTTTTAAACAGCACTGTGTGTTGAACAATGCCCCGGCATTTTCTCCCAGAAGAAACAGTAAATAAATGTGTTAACTGTATCAGGAGAAGAAGACACCCAGAGAGAGAGAGAGAGAAGGAGTGAGTGTGTGTATGTGTGTGTATGTTGCAGGAGAGAAACAACTGCAACGTGACAAGGGACCATAGTAAGTAGGAGAAATCTTTACTCCTCGGTCTGCTACCTCACACAAACGCACTCCAAATAAGACATGTGTCTGTGTGTGTGTGGGGAGGGACATTCAGTTCAATAACACAGAGAGAGAGAGAGAGAGATTTGGAAGTTGGAGATAGCAGACCCAAATACACAATATCAGCTCCCCCTACTGGCCAAAACAAATCACCAGTAAACCAACACTACTTTTTTAATAAGTAGACCTACCCATTTGAAACAAATTTAACAAGCATTTGTCAATGCCGAATGTTTGCTTGCTGGCGTTGGCATTGGTAGTGTAGAAGTTACAGAGCTGCATAATAGGAATGGCAGCAAAGTATTGAACTGAAGCCAACCCCACCACCACCCTGCAGATAATGACAGGCATAGGCGTGTGCCTTTGGGTCATCAGGCATAATGACCATGCCATTTCACCACACCCTACCCTGCAGACACTGACAAGTGTCACGATGTGACTTGGGGTCTTTGGCCCTTATGCACACCCCATTCCATCAGGAAATACGGTGAGATGGGTGCAGTATAGGAGAATGGGGTGAACTTTGGGGCCGAAGAGTCCAAGGCATGCCTCGATGCCTGTCACTGGCTGCAGGGTGTGAAATGGTATGAGCATTACAAGCAAGAATCCCAAATCACATCCCTGATGCCTGTCATTCTCTACAGGGTTGGGTGTTATGGTTGGAAACCCTAATACCTCAGGCATTCGTTGGTATTTTTCACTCCAAATTTTCAACATGTTTTTTTTGTGACCCCATCTCATGAACAGTGGCAATATCAGTTTGTTAACCGAAAGCTGCTTATGCACATCGACTATGGCATTTAGCACCACAGGTGCAAAAACATTCCAAACAGGATGTAAAAAATGACAGCTGTACTGTTCATGGGGAGGTGTAAAAAATGGCAATGTTGCAAATGTGCAGTTAAAATATTAAAAAAATGGTGAAGTCACGAGCGTGCATAGAAACTATGCAACGCACACCCGTAATGTAATTAGTTTGGGGATTTTTACAGCAGATTGTCAACACAGGCATTTTGGGACCTCCGATCATGAACAGTGTCACTGTGATTTTCTTTATCTGTCCTGAACAATGATTTCTCACAGTGACCACGCATCTCTGCGCTGACAGTGTGAAAACACATTTCGGCCATGTTGTGAAAAATGACAGCTGTACTGTTCATAAGGAAGTGTGGAAAAATGCCACTGGTGAAAATCTGGATTGAAAATATTACAAAGTCGTGAACTTACGAGGGTGCGTGGAAACTGCGCAATGCTCACTCGTATCACAGTCAGTTTATGGACGTTTGTCACCAAATTTTCAACATAGCCATTTTATGACCTCTGCTCATGAACAGTGTAACTATGATTTTCTTAATCTGTCCCAAACATTGCTTTCACACACCGACTGCACCATTGTGCAGTACATGTGCCAAAACACATTTTTGGTGACGTGAAAAATTGCAGCTGTACTGTTCATAAGGAAGTGTAATAAAATGGCAATGTTGAAAATCTGGAGGAAAATATTGAGACCAAGAAACTTATGAGCGCATGAGGAACTGTGCAAACGATGCTCATAAACAGTCATTTTAGGAGTTTTTCACCAAATTTTCAACATAGCCATTTTAAGACCTCTGCTCATGAACAGTGTCACTGTGATTTTCTTAATGTGTCCCATACATTGATTTTGCACACCGACTGCACCATTGTGCGCTATATGGATGGAAACATGTTTTGGTCAAGATGTGACAAATGACAGCTGTACTGCTCATAAGGAAGTGTAATAAAATGGCAATGTTGAAAATCTGGATTGAAAATATTGAAAATTCGTAAACTTACGAGAGTGCATAGGAACTGCGCAACGCACGCTCGTAAAACAGTCATTTTTAGGGATTTTTTCACCAAATTTTCAACATAGCCATTTTAAAGGGACACTGTCAACCTGTTTTTCATCATATTATTTCTAGTTGAAACCCCACATTTTATGATTGTTTACCCTCTCTAAAATTCACTGATGTTGCTGTTTGTTTTGTCTCTCTCCTTGCTTAGTAGAACTGAAATGCATGGCAATGTATATTTATAAACAACCTTGTTTTGTTTACAATCCTGGTTTTGTTCTTACTGCACGTTTCCTGAGCATTAGAAATACACCCAAACAGTGCAGTCACTCATAAGAAAGAAGCCTCCTAAACTCCCATTGCATCATAAGGGGCTAGACTGTTTTGTGGGTGTTTCCAATTCCAGGAAAGATGCATTTGGAGTTGCTCAAGGGATGTAAACAAACCTGTTTTGGTGTGATAACACCAGTATGTTGGGCAGTCTGTTTTTCACTTTTTTAAAGAAAATAAGAGTCAGAATCAAACTACCAGTTACACCAGCAATCTTTACTGAATATTGGCAGTTATAAAAAATGTTTTTTAAACTAGGGACACTTTGAGACCTAAGAGGGTTGACAGTGTCCCTTTAAGACCTCTGCTCATGAACAGTGTCACTGTGATTTTCTTAATGTGTCCCACACATTGATTTCGCACAGCGACTGCGACTGTGTGTGCTACATGGGTGGAAACACATTTTAGGCAAGATGTGAAAAATGACACATATACAGCTCATAAGGAGGTGTGGTAAAATGGCAATGTTGAAAATCTGGAGTGAAAATATTGAAAATTGGTTATCCTTACGAAAGGCATAGGAATTGCACAATGCACGTCACAGAAACAGTCAATTTTAGGAATTTTTTCACCAAGTTTTCAACATAGCCATTTTAAGACCTCTGCTCATGAACAGTGTCACTGTGATTTTCTTAATTTGTTCCATACATTGATTTCGCACATCGACTGTGCCATTGTGCGCTACATGGGTGGAAACACATTTTGGGTGAGATGTGAAAAATGACAGCTGTACTACTCATAAGAAGGTGTGGTAAAATGGCAATGTTGAAAATCTGGAGTGAAAATATTGAAAATTCGCGATCTTATGAGCCTGCATAGGAACTGCACAACGCACGCTCGTAAAACAGTCATTTTTTGGAATTTTTCCACCAAATTTTCAGAATAGGCTTTTTGATAGCCCACCTTATGAACACTAGCAGTGTCGTTTTGTTAATCAGTCCCAAAAGGTGATTTCACGCAGTGGCTGCGAAATCACCCTTCGGGCCCGAGTAACGCCATGACAGTGCAAGAACTCAAGAGGAGGGGTCCCAAAACCCCAGGTTGAAAATTTGCAAAATTCCAAAATGCCTGAGATATGCAACAAAGTTGAAAACCTATCTATCGTGATTATACAGCTTACTGGCATTTCTCAGTTCAAGGGTCGGCTTTGAAGAGTGCAGATGTGTTCCGGTCCACCAAAGATCGCAGACAATGCTCTGGAGGTAAGTATGGGGTGGGGTGGGGAGGCACGTGCGCAGTGGATTGGTGCGGGTTGGGGAGTGGCAGGGAGACTGCGAGGGAAGGTTTTCTTCTTTACAGGGTTTTGGACGACGTGGACATTTGCCACGCTGGGGTGGGCTCCCAGCTTGGCAGAAGGATGGCTGGGGGACGTGGAGCCGATGGGGAATTGGGCACCCCGTCGGTGACAGCATGGGGGAGGCAGTGGAGCCGACGGGATTGGGCACCCCGTCCAGCCATTACATCATTTTGCCACGCTGGGGTGGGCCCCAGCGTGGCACCTGGATGCTTTGGGGGCGTGGAGCCGACGGAGATTGGGCACCCCGTCAGCTATATGAATGCGGCCACACTAGGGTGGGCACCCAGCGTGCCTATGTAACTGTGTTTAGCAGTACCAGTATGCGGCATGTGTTTGTGTGTATATGTGTGTGTGTGTGTGTGTGTGTGTGTGTGTGTGTGTGTGTGTGTGTGTGTGTAGGGGAGCAGCACATGAGCAGGCGATATCTGATCGCTGCTCACTGAAGTGTAGCTCCTCCTTTCAACTGTACACCACTGCATTTAGGAGCTGTCATAGACAGCTCCAGCATGCATTGGCAGACTGGGGCTGCGACTGCCAACACACTGACTGAATTGGAAGATGGGGTGACACACCTCCGAAAACTCAGATGATGGCACTATGTTTCTTGCACATGCGTGCAAGCAAACATAAAAATGACTAAGACCCAGTATATTTTAACCTTTTTATTTATTTTTTTGCATGTGAGCCATTGTATAATAGGAATAATGCACTCCAGGGTGTGTGTCATGCTGGGATACCATGACTTCTCTAGCGCAGGACGCACTCGGCCTGTGGCCTCGTGCTCAACCAACCAAGGTGTGACATTATCCCAGCATGACACACAGTCACCCTGTCATGCATTTTTCCTTTATTCAGCAGTCCTAATCTCATTCTATACAGTGAAACCCAATGTTTAGCATGTTCACAGAATTTTAAATATGTTTCCATCTTAACAGTTCAAGCTCACTATGTCAGCAATGTTGTCCTTATCTTTCAAGAAGTTATCTGAGAGTCTTTATTTTTCTGTACTTATATTATGGTTTGGATTATGATAGTAGCATTTACTGTCCAGATGGATATGAGCCCATAATTTTTCATTTTCTCATTCAGTTAAAAAAAAAAAAAAATTATTTGGATAACTTAAATATTCATTGCAGCATTTCATTTAATTTTATTTCATTTTTATTATTAGGAAATACCTTTGAGCACAAGTACTCATTTTCAAAGGTTCCACATCATATTGTCTTATGTAATTATCAATGCTGTATTTTGGTCTTACTACCATAATTTCCTAATTTGACCAGACTGTATTTATGCTATGTTAACTTAAATTCTTATCTTGGTCCAACTGCCTCTATTCTCTGTCACTTTGCTGCTGTTATATAACTTGTATCATGTATCTTGTTATTCTTTGAAGTTTGTCTCTGTACTTTCTCGGGTCGTGCCTGAAAATAGTCTTTTTGGCTAGTGCACCTATCCGGTTGACAAAAACAAAATAAAATAAAATAAATATAAAATGTTGACAATAAAAACAATACATAGCAGCCAGTGTAGGAAACATGCAATTGCAAGGCAATTATTTACATTTACAGCATGTAAAGTCAACAAGTAGAGCATAAAGTAATCTTTTAACTTGAGTGAAAATATACATGTTCAGTACTGTATCAGGAAAGTCAGCATAACCTGGGAATCTGAGTTGCTTTCATTGATTTAAGTTAGGAAAGATTTTGACAATATTAACTCTGAGTTGCTTGCAACTATGGGTAAGCCCATTGCCTCAGCTGGAAGAGATGTTCATGGGTGCTGTTGAGGCAAAGGTCAGGAAGCATAGTAAAACCAGGAGCATTTATAACATTTGAAAGTATCGTTTTATTGTTATCAATAAAAATAAAACCACAAAATTGTGCAGGATAGCTCTTTTACTGGTAGTTCAAACAAAACAGACTCCTTCATCTGAGTATAGCTCTAATTCTTTTTTTATCGTATAAAGTTTTATTAAGTATTTTCTTTTGACATACAGTAATACACGTCACAGTGTTGCAATCTGATATAACCACATATCCAGGTCAAGGGTATATATACGGCCATTATGACTAGTTATGTATACATATACATATCTGTATAATATAACAGTGCACGAATCTCTGTCCACGAATTAGTAATAGAAACTATTCATGAGTTAACATCTTTATCACCTAACTTATCAAACAAAATGCTGTTAATGCTTCCAACTCTTTCTTCAGATTTGCTCCAGCTAAAACGAACTAGGCCAAGAAAGGTGGGGGGGGGGAGTATCCGCACTACCTATTAACCAGCTACATGGGTAAGTGTATTCCAGGAGGGATTCCCAACTGATTATGTAATTTGTAAAAAATCAGATTGGAGGTATGGTCCCCATTTAGCTTAGAATAGCTGCATGCATGACCCTTGCAAAGCAGAAAGCTTCTCAAACAAAGAGAGGTGAGCTATAGCCGCATGCCACATATTCCTGCTAGGTATTGAGGGTTGTCTTCAGTGCATGAGCAAGAGGCGTCTGGCTTCCAGTATAGAGGAGAGGGCCCAGCACTGCGGAGATTTAGAAAGAAATTCGAGCTGCCTTGTATCTCCAAAGAGGATCAGTGAGGCAGACAGGGTAAGCTTGGTACCTAACACTTGTGACAAGTCTGCGGCTACCATGTCCCAGAATGGTACCAGGAGGAAACAGGACCAGAGTAAGTGTGCAATATGAGCATCTGGCTGAGAGCAATGCCAGAAATGGCTATGGCCCAGTAGACCCCTCTTATGTAGCATTACCGGGGTACGATACAAGAACAGCAATATTTTTAATTGAATGAAATGGCTATTGGAATCTCTGTAAAAGTAATGGATGTTTTTACAGTAGGACAGCCATTGTTCCTCAGATATTTATACCCCTAACGGTGATTCCCGTTGCATTCTACATCTGTGCATGGGGTTAGGTTGCGAGTCTCTCCACGTACTATAACATCTACCCATGAGACCGTTTTGAGTGTCTAGCCAGCGGGGGTCAGTATGCCATTGCCACAATGCGCTATCTAAACTTTTATTAAGCAAGGGTGTTAATGCACTGTGGATTTGTAGATAACACCAAAAATCCTTATTCGGTAGGACATATTTTTTCTGTAGTTGTTCAAAGGAAAGCAGATGGCTCGACCCTTGGTTAACCAAATCTTGGACTATTTGTATACCATTTTGCTGCCATTGCAGCCAGTTCACCCTCGCACCTTCAATCTGAATTGAATTATTATGCTATATTGGGGCCAGCTGCAGTGGGGGGAAGTTGGAACCATTCTTGCTTTGACATGTGGGATTTGATTCCTAAGAGCCTCCAGGCTTTGGCGGTGTAGGAGATTATGGTGGGAGTTGTGTGTCTATTTTAGAGTGAGTCACTAGAAGATTATATAGTATAAAGGGGCTTACTAAGGTTGCTTCCAATTGAACCCAGAGAGGGGTTGCCCTGTTTTTCGCCATGAACCGCCTAGTGGCATGGGCTGCCATACATGCTAAATAATATCCATCAAACCCGAGTACATTGAGGCCCCTTAGTCCAATGCTCACTTATTTTTTGCCTACTCCACCTTGGTGGTTTGTAGTCCCAGATAAAGTTAGATGCTAGCTTATCTAGGGATTGAAAAAGGTTTTTAGATAAAGGTATGGGTAAATTGTTTAAAAGAAATAAGACCCGCGGTAGAAACAACATACGGATTGTAACTACCCTACCTGGAAGGGATAGTTTAAGTTTTTGCCACCTCCACCTCTCTACTTCCACAGTCAACTGAGCACACAATGGAGAAAGATTAGCCATTTCAAGGGCTGCCTATTTAAAGGGGATTTGTATTCCTAAGTATTGAAAACTGTGGTCAGCCCATGACAGGTTAGTGCACTGTATACACTTCTTTGTACAAAGGCAGTTTAGTGGTGCTAAAATAGTCTTTTTTTGATTAATCCTGAGACCCAAGATTATGGCAAACTCCTCCAAAAGTAAAAGTACCTCAGGAATTGCTTGCCGAGGATTAGTTAAAGTTAGTAAAAGGTCATCTGCATATGCCATAGCCACATAGGCCTGCCCCCCACTTTCAATGCACTGTATCAATGGGTCTGAGCCAGTAACCTGTATAAGTGGGTCCAAGGCAATCAGGAACAGGAGAGGAGAGGAGAGAGCAGTCAACCTGCCTAGTGCCTCTTTGCAATGAGAAGGGAAGGGAAGGGAAGGGAAGGGAAGGGAAATATCACCATTTGTGAGGTTGCAGACCATGGGTGATGCATACAGTGTGAGTACCCATTGTTGGAAATATGGCCCAAAACCGAATGCCTTTAAAGTTTCATGCAAGTATACCCACTCAATAGAATCAAAAGCCTTAGCAAAATCTATCACCATGGCTGCCATAGGGTGGGAGGACCTAGATGCAATCCACTTAAGGCCGAGTAAAAGGCGTGTATTATCTGCACCTGTCTTTCCCCTCATAAAGCCAGTCTGTGCCGGATGAATAATAGAGGGAAGCACCGCACACAGACTAGTGGCAAGCGCCTTAGCTAGAATCTTAGTGTCCACTGGCAATAAAGATATTGGCCTAAAATTCACGCAATCTAATGGGTCGGTCAACTTTTTAGGCAGGAGAGTGATAAGGGCGACCCTCATAGATGGTTGGAAAGTAGTCTTATTGTGTGAGTCCTGAAAGGCTTGTTGAAGTGGGAGGAATATGTCTGAACCTAATGCCTGGTATAACTTGACCGACATACCATCCAGTCCAGGAGCTTTTCCAAGTGCCATTTTTGCTAACGCAAGTCGTATTTGCTCACAGGATACCAGCGCTTCCAATTGACCCACTTGCTCAGATGACAGGGATGGGAGGTGCATTTGACGGCAGAAACTCAAAAGTTTCTGGCTCGTCTCCGTGGGGTTAATCATGGAATGGGATTTATACAGGGATTCATAGAATGACCGCATGGTATGATTCACCTCTTTTGGGGTAGAGGCTAATGATCCCGAGGAAGTACGGAAGGAATATATCCTCGTGGCTGCCTGCTGCTTACGTAGCCAATAGGCCAAGAGCTTTCCTGTTCTTTCCCCATTAGCCCAATACTCCCGTTTAGTTCGAAGGAGAAGGCACTCAGCTTTTTGCTGTAGAATCACATTAATCTGGTATTTTAGATTAATGAGTCTGCGATATAACTCTTTATCCACATTTGCTCTTGAGGCAGCCTTGAAGGATTGTTCCAACCCGGCTAATTCTACTTGCATGGATTTAAGCTTGGCTTTCTGTATCCTATCTTGGTTTGCAGAGAAGGCAATGATACGCCCACATATAACCACTTTAAAGGCATCCCAAACCTTACTAGAAGACGCTCCACAGTCAAAGTTTAATGAGAAATACTCTTTCATAGCCAAATCTTGATCCTTGAACAATAGTGGGTTGCAACGCCACCTGACTTTTTGGGTAGGTTGCTTGGAGAGGAGATATGAGAGCCATAGTGGAGAGTGGTCCAATATTATTATCAAACCTATCCCAGTATCAGAGATGCCACTCCCAGCTAGGTCATTCACTAGCCAGAAATCTATATGACTGTGGGTTTGGTGTGGTGTGGAAAAGAAAGTATAGTCACTATCAGTAGGGTGCTCCCTGTGCCAGGCATCTACCAGGGCCTACCAGGGCCCATTCCTCTTGTAACTCGCTAAGGGAGTGTCTCACCTTAGGAATGGCATGAGCAGTGGGTGTAGACTTATCTAAATATATGTCCTCCATTAGATTAAAATCACCTCCTAGCATAATGGGGGGGGGGAACCATCTACTTTTAATTCTGAGATTGCCTGACTTACTGCCAGGAAGGAATCAGTGTGCTCCCTGTTGGGGGCATATATATTACCCAAGATCAGGGCTCTCTCTGGAGAAATTAGTCGTGCAACTATCCACCTGCCTTGGTTATCTTTCTTTACAATGTCGATCTTCCAGGCAGAGGTCCGGTGAAGCAAAATGGCTACCCCCTTGGATTTGGTAGGGGCAGAATTCGCCACCAATTCTCCAACACATGCTTTCTTCAGCCAATTATTAGCTCTGGGCAGGAGATGTGTTTCCTAAAGTAGAGCTACTTCTACCTTCAAGGACCTTAAATGCTGTAAAACCTTTGTTCTTTTGACAGGGTGGTTGAGCCCCTTAACATTCCAAGATATCCATCTATAGACCTGGAATATATTCGACATCATGTTTGCCCTCAGTGAAAGAGAAGAAAAGTTACTTACTGTGAGTCCTGGGGGGAAGCTCTGTAGCTGGATTCAATGCCTTAATACTATACCCTGCCCACAACAGCACCATCCAACCATGAATTAGGATAGATAGAGGTGGAAGCATCGCCAGGAACAGACAATAGCTTGACCTTGGTTTCTTAATGTAAACAGTAAACAGTTATAACTTATAACGAGACTGCTGTCAATTAACTTGCTAATACACAAAGTAGTGTCCCAAGAACCAGACACTAAGATGTATCCTATCTATGAGAGCGGAGATCACTACAAAAGAAGGTTATCCTAACACCCTACAACTATGCTAGCTCCAGCACTCAGTACATGGTCGTGTAATGGATGTGGTCACTCTATGAGAGTCAGCCCATGCCGAGTGAACATCCATGGTCAGCCACTCGGACTCCATGAAGGGGGGGCAGGTAGAAACACACAAAAAAGAAAAAGGGGAAGGGAGGGTGTGTGTATATCACCCATCAACGATAAACAAAACCCCAGTTAAAATATAAGGAGAACCAAGAAGGGAGTAGGGGAATTCAGGATATCTACCTTCCAATTATTGCCATACCCTTAGAGCCATATTCTCTACTCATTAAAGGGGAGACAAAAATAGGAACTGGCATCAACACCCTTAATAATCCACAGCAACAGTAGGGCAGTCTTTCAGCCTTAATGTGAGTGGGGGTGGGAGGAGGGACTATCCTCTCTTCCGAGTTGTAGATGAGAGAGAGAGATGTCAGGAGATGAAAGGAGGTACAAATACTAAGCAAATTTCCCAGGACACAGTATCTGACCATAATCCTCTGAAGCTATCAGCCATTTCAAGGGTTCAGGTATTCAAGCCTTTGGCCATCTCAGGCAGTCCCTGAGGGAGAGTCCCAGGATCAGGAGAAACCTTTGAGGCAACTGCTGCATATAATAAAAGACCGGGCTTCACTCTTGATGGAGCCTCTACCGCTTCTATTAGTGTGCTGTCTGGAAAGTCCGCCCTGTCCCTCATAATCTCTGTCTCCATTTCTGAGCTGAAAAAAGATTCCAAGTTTCTGAGTTCAGCTGGACTAGGTGAGTCGCCCCATGAGATTTTTGCAGGAGGGTCCTTACTTGGCGACTGCTGAGGTCCACTTCTTGCTCGGTGCCTAGATTTAGAGAAGGAAATGTCCGATCTTTATGACAGAGAGCTAGTCTGGGTCATTTGTGCTATGTTTGATTTCTGCAGTTGATTACTGCCCCTTCTAACAGGGAGATTGTTGGCTGGTTGCACTGGTCCCGTTGTTAACATGCCTCCAGGCATGTGTCTTCCAGCAGAAAGGTTCCTAGAAGGAGGCATAGTCACATGAGGCTCCCACAGCATTCTGGGTGTTGTAGTTTGGAAATGTAAACCAGGCCAGGACCGAGCCAGCCAATGTTCCAGCTCTTCTGGGTGGTCCACAACCACTTCATGCCCACCTTTACTGACCCAGAGTCTGGTAAGGTTCTTGAACCTGAAACAAAAGTAATTTTTATATAAAAACCTTTTAATAGGGCTGAATGCTTTTTTGTTTGCTGCCGTTTCTTGTGTTAAGTCTGTATAAATTTGTATTGATGTTCCTTGCCATTGCAACTCTCCTAGGTCCCTCGCCACCCTTAGAATCCTCTCTTTAGTTGAATAATGAAGCAAATACACCACGATAGGTCAGGGATGTTCAGATTGTTTGCTATATCAGGCAGTCACACTGTGGGCCCTTTCAACTTCAATGGGGCCCTGCCATCTTTCCCCCAGTATTACAGGGATAGTATGATTTAGGAATTTCTCCATATCCTGACCCTCCACTCCCTCAGGCAGACCAATAACTTGCAAATTATTGCAGTGATTCCTATTTTCATGGTCTTCTGCCCTACTCCATAGTGTTTTGAGGTGCTCTTCATGTTGTCTCAGCTTTTGCCAAATTTGAGACTGATGATCCTCGCAGGTTTCTGCCTTTTGCTCCAGAACGTTGACCTTGTCCTGGAGTTGTTTAACCTCTGTAGTTGTGTTTGAAAAAGATAAACTTAGCCCATCCACCCTAGAAATTAAGGCCTCCAACAGGTGAGTAATATGCTATAAGGATTCTTCTACAGCAAGAGGCTTGTTGGGGCATGAGAGTGTTGTATATTGTTCAGTGATAGTAGCTGAAGAACTCATCTTTACAAGATCTTTACTAGATGAAAGGGGAGAAAAAAAAAGGTCTGTCCCCAATCGAATCGTTTTTCTGCTTGTTTTTTTCCACGACGCTCAGCTACCATCTCTGATCTTCGCTGCAGCGTGTAGTATGGCTGGGGGCTGCAATTAGGGCCTACTCGGCCTCCCAGAAGTCTGCCAAGTCCCAAACACACGGTGCCCAAAGACAATACCGCTTACCCTGAAATCCACTTTAAACATACGCCGCTCAGAAGGTAAGATTGTCACCTGCTCATAGAGCTGTTTTTTTGGTTAGGACTCCTCGGAATCGCAGCGATTAAGCACTGATGAACACATTCAGGGCAAGAGATCTCTTTTTAGGCTGCCATCTTCCCGGTTGCCAAACCACACCCCCCGTATAGCTCTAATTCTAAATTTTAATCTCTGTCCAACAAAAGATTGCTCTCTTTATATATAAATGTATTTTCTTGCAATTAACTTCTGCATCCTGAGCTCATTAAGAGACATCCTGTTCTCACAAAATGTGTCAGAACTTTGTCAGTTTCTTTCCTTGCAGAGGCAACAAAATAGAATATTGATTCCCTGAACTGGTTTCCTGTTGACAACTCTGCAAATTAGCTTATGGAGGTCAAATTGCATCTGAAGATTAACCCACTGAGTTCTAAATGTTTTGCAATCATTTTAACAATATAACAATATACATTTTCAAACCAGTGAACCCTGTGTCACATAAAGACACACATATGTTTTTATAATCACAGATGAGCAAGGGGGGAAAAAAGACAGAAGCAGCAAGAAGCATCAAGTAAAGGCAGGGAAACAAAGGGAGGGGGAGAATCGTGAGACTCTCAAAATGATCAGTTCCTAGGTCTCACAAGAAATTTTGATTGTGCAATCAGACAGATAAGAGACAGAAAATGAGAGGATAGAACAGATCCTTGCTTTTAACTCTTTCTACATAACAAATGGGACAGGGTCTTATTCAACCCTGGGATTTCAGATTTTGAGTGACCCTACATACCCTATATCCTCGCTTATGAACAAGGCAGTTCCCAACATCCATATTCCTAATGCTATGGTACCTTAATGCTAGATTTTGTGGCCATATGCTTAGTTGATTTGTGTAGTGATTTCATGAGATAGTGGACTGACATGGAAAAGATGCAGCATCCTTATGAAACACAAGTGAAGGAGGCCAATGCAGTCAGTGTTCATGGCTAACTTTCTTGGTTTGAAGTGAAATACAAAATTGCCTCTTTTGAAGCAAGTACTGGCTTTAATGTAGCTCAGCAAGTAAGATATGTGGTGTTGAGTCAATATGACTATTGCAGATTGTAGCCAGACAAAATAACAGCAGTACTAATCACAATGTACTAAAGAGGAAGTTTAACAACCTGAAATTAAGGCAGCCATGCAAATGTATAACATCAACTGCTAAACAAGCAATGATTTGAAAATAAAGGAATGCCAAATTTAGGATTAGCTCACTGTGACACACTATTATGTTGCTACCACACATGATGGAATGCCTCATACAAATGAAAAGCAGACATATCAAGTAGAGTTGACCTGTGAATCTACTGGGATGGATACATTTGCTGTATGTGATGAGGATGCCAGCTTACCATAGTATCTGAGCCTAACGTTTTCAGGTTTTATTTGTATGTTCTGTGGTACTATAGCTCTGATGCACAATCTAAACTATTTCTCCCCTCTAACACAGGCTTCCGGTATTATCGTGATCACCATTGTGGATGACAGTGCAGTCGAATTTCGGGAGACCTTCAGCATTGTTTTAACAAGAGTGACAGGAGGTGCTGCTCTAGGGAACGAGACCCAAGTCATTGTAAACATTCCTCCAAATGACTCCCCTGTAGGAGCTTTTGGGTTTGAGCAAAAAATTGTAAGTAAATAACAGCCTGACTATAGATGCTGTACTGGGTGGACCTTCTTCTGTCCTGTTCAAAACTCTGGGTCAGCTGGTCAGTTTTGGAAAACTCCATCCCCAACCTTTAACCCTTAGACTATCGATAGAATTAGAATGTATAGGAATCCTGGACTGATATATCAGTCCATGGCACAACAAGGTTTAGGGTCAGTTGTCAGAAATCCAGTACGCTGTACTCTCTGAAAGGATGTCCCTTTGTAGATAGTAGAGTATCCAGAACTAGGCTTGTCAATACGAGCATCTTCTGACAAAATACTGTATAGTGCATGACTGACAGTTTTTACTGATAGTGGAAAAACTTTCATTATATGTAATTTGTTTACTATTAATGTATTTCTGGCAAAAATATCAGTATATCCATTTTTATTTCATTTGTTGGAAAATGAAAGAGCAGGGGTGGTAAAATCTTGAGAGTTACTACTGCAGCCAGACCTAAATGAGAGGGAACAATTTCATCTGCACTTTTTCAATGTGTGGCTAAAAGGGTGGTACAAGGAGGAGGGATTATGGTTCCATGAGTACTGGGGCCCAACAGGGATAGATGCTTTTCAAAAGAAATTCCATGTATTTTAACTACGAGGTCAGGTGGGTGCTGGAGAGGAGATTTGCACTCCTCATCCTGGATATTTTAAACTAGATGGGGGAGCTCCATCAGGCCAAGGAACACAAACATAAGTCAAGGGAACCCTATTGGCCTCCACCCACCAAAAGCAAAAATTAACATGGTCTCTGGATAGAGGAAGGAGTGGGCAAGAGGGGAACAGACTATTGCTGGAAGAGGGGTAGTGTGCACAAATGCCATAAGTCTAGGGAACAGACAGAGCTAGATATGGTGGCAGTCACAGAAATGTTGGCTATGCTGAACTATGACCATACCAGGTTATGCATTATTCAGAAGGGATAGGGAGAAGAGAAGAGAAAGGGAGTGGCACTATATATGAAGAAGGGAATAAAGGCCACAGAAAGGGATAATTTTGGAGAGACCATGGGATTAGAACTCCTTTGTATGCAAGCAGCCTTGGGAAACAAGAGACTCAAAATAGGAGTGATAAATGGACCGCCATCCCAGAACCAGGAAGTGGACAGAAAATTGAGGAAGGCCATCAGAAGGACAGCAGAACTCAGGTAGGTGCTGATGATAAGTGAATTCAATGTGCCAGACATGGACTGGAGTGTCCCATTAGTGGGAAGCACAAGCAATCAGCTCCAGGTAGAGGTATGCCTGGAAGCATTTCTGACACTACTGGTTCTGACCCTAACAAGGGAGGAGGCCCCACTGGACCTAGCTCTCAGCAATGGTGAAAGGATCTCAAATGTTACAGTCCAGGAATTGCTTGGAACAAGTGATCACATGATGGTGTGATGAAGATCCAAATAGAAACCAGCATAACACATATAGTAGCCAAATGAATGAATAAAACTTCAGTTGTGTGGACTTTTACAGGATGCAGGAAATTTTAGAGGCCAGCATGTGAAAAATAGAAGGTATAGAGAGGGAGAAAATAAATGGGAAGCCTTTAACACAAGGGTGACAGAAGTCACAGGACTTTGTATTAGGGACTAACCAAATGTAGGAAAGCAAATAAATCATTGTGGTTCATGAGAATGGTAATATACTGTAGATGGTGAAGGAGAAAAGGAAAGCATTTATGATGTACAAGGCGAGGCAAAGGGTGAGGACAGGAAAACACACCTAAATATCCAATGGAATCAGATTCACTGAATATTGAGCATTTTTTCAAAATTCAGAAGTTCAGTATTGAAATCTGAACACTTGAATTCTGAAAAAGTTTGAAACCGGATTCATAATCAGAATTAGAATCTGATTCCTGTTCCGTATCCAATTTCATCTAATTGGAAAACATCTCCCATCCAAAGCACAGACAGTTAGAATAACTAAATGGAGACCAAGGACCCTGCAGATGCAGACCACCCCCTTCCGCACTCTTACAAAGTCCTTCTCATGACCTACTGTAGTCAGCTGCTGCACAGTGGCACCTTGGGGGTCCCTCCACAGTCTGTCTGGCAGAGTGCTATGGCTGCCACAGCCTGATCAGGATGGTCCAGAAAGTGTCCACTAATCAATTCTTATAGGTCCAGTGTCCAGTTCACTAGTCAATCCTTATAGTCAGTGAACCACAAAGTAGATATCAGATAACCCACCCAACCTTCCACCTCATCCATGCTTCACACTAAAGCCCGCTTAGTTCCTTCCCTATCATTCCAGTCCCCCAGAGACACACTGTGACCCTCTTTGAGTAACAGGGATGATGGAATGCATTGGAGAGGAGAGGTGATCTACCAGCACAAAACTATGGGTAGTACAGATGCCTTACCCCTCTCTTAGTAAGCATGGGGTCTGCGGACCCCAGGATATGTGCTGGTAGGCCATCAAAGCAGTCAGCTTGGTCATGATGGCTGGCTGGATCTTGGCCTCGGATGACCACCAGAGGAATAAATTATACAAACAGGGGCTTCACTTCAGGAAGCTTCAGTGAAGTTTTGGCACTGGTGGTTATGAATGGGGCTGGGGCAAGTAACCAGGCTGTGAGTACATGTGGAGTCAGACTGCATTCTATGTGAAGCTGCTGTTGGGGGGGATCGCTGGGTTGAATTATCACCTTGCTTCAGCACAGTATCACCACATCATGGAAGAGAAGTGGACTGGGGCCTAATGGGGATCAAGAATGGAGTTGGACGGACAGTGGAGCAGAGCATTGGACCAACTCACCAGGTAGATAACTACACAGACCACATGGAGAGATGCCCTAGTCATGTTAAACCACAGCAACAGAAAAAGGTAGAATAGGAGGATTGACTGGGGATGGTGGTGGGGTGGGTATCAGGCTATTTTCATTTGAGTTTCTACTGTGTGCCAGTTGGAGGGAGGTTTGAATGAATACCTATTGGTATTCAGAGGTGGATTTGGAATTCCAATTCTGACTCTGATGTCGCCTCTGTTGCCTCCTTAGGAAATGGAACAGAATTGGATTCCAAGTTGGAAGTGCTGAAATTCCTAATGGACGCAGACAGAATGGATTTCAGAGAATCCAAGCATCCCTAAATCAAAGTCCAGGGCAGAAATAAAAATTGTAGCAGGGGTAAGGCAGGGGGATAAGGTGTTCTTTCATTATTGTCATTTAATTATTTCTTTGAAAATTTGTAATTGTGAAACATAAGGTAATTCACATCGAAAACAATCCCCCCCAAAATGCAATACCTGAAGGGGGGAGTGGTAATAGAGAGTAAATCAAGAAAAGGAATGTGGAGGTGATAATATCGGGATGCCTGAAAACTACAGCATAGTTCAACAGGACAGTGAGCTGGGCAAAAATGATGCTATGGTTCACAGGAAGGGGGATCAGTACTAGAAACAGGGAGATAATTCTTCTTCTGTAAAGGTCCCTGGTTCACCCCACCTGGAGTACTGTGTGAGGTCTTTGAGAACACACATGCAGAAGGACAGTAATAGTGAGAGTGCTGTGGACAGAAGCGTGACCAAAATGCTCCAGAGACTGGGAGAGAATCATATTCAGAAAGCCTGAGGGATCTTAACATGGACACCATGGAGACAAGAAGGGAGAGGGGGATATGACATAAATGTCCCAAAATCTCACCATGGGATTAACAAAGTGAACTGCATTGAATTGCTTCTCCTAAGTACAAACACGGACATGAGTGGCAATGTATTAAAGTTGGCTGAGGTAGGTTCAATTGAGATTTCTGCAAGTACTTTTGCTCAGAAAGAGTGGTGGAACAGATTGCCATTCCAAAAAACAGTGAGTTGGTTCAAACATGGGTGAGACAGGCACAGAGGACTGTTACATGCAGAAGGGAGTGTAATGGGGGAAGGAAACAAGGAAGAATGGTGGGCTCTAGAGTCATAGCACATGTTGCTTTGTTTCTGTTGTATTTCATCCTGAACTGAGATATGTGGCTTTGATGTTTTTTAAAAGTCCCTGCCCTCTGACCATGCCTACTATGAATATATTAACATTTTGGTTTGGTGCTGTCATTGTTTCCCATCAAAAATGCATGCTGGCACCCGCCTAATACAATCACAGTATGAATCCAGTCTGTAAAGTTAAAAAGTGTTCTCGAGGAACAGAATTTTAAAAAATTGCTAGTTGTGACCATCTTAATGACCTGTGCCATTAATTATAAACATTAGTAAGAACAAAACAAAATGGTTATATTAAATGTATACTGAAAATAGAAAATAGAGTTAAAAGTCTATGTTTCAACCTTAGGTCTTCTTCAACAAAGTTTTTTCTCTTTTAGATATTTCCTGAAGAAGACCTAAGGTCAAAACGTAGATTTTTAACTCTATTTTCTATTTTCAGCGTGCATTTAATATAACCATTTTGTTTTGCTTTTAGACCACATGCTGACACAGCACCTTGTTTTTGTTTTTACATTTAGTAAGAACAGCTGTTTAAAAATATTTCAGAGAAATAAAAATATTTTCTAATTATATCAGAAATATAATAATGCTAAAAAACTAAATGATGACATTTTTTGCCAACTAATAAACATTGCTGCTTTAAATGCACACCACTTTCTAAAGACCATTTGAACATAAGAACTTCTGTTAAGTTACCATGCTTGACAGCTCTACCCTTGTTACTGTGTGTCCACTGAGCAAAAGCCTGTCATAGCCACTAGTAATCTGCCACTTGTTGATGTCCTCCTTGCTTTGATGGTCTTCATTCTCTCCTCCTGAGTCCTTGCCATTTTCAGAGTTGGTGCACACAGAAGACCAATTCCTATTGGTATCAAAGTCAGGAAGTGTTTTGCAGCTGTCCCATTGAAATGCATTGTGTGGCTGGTGCATGACTTTCTATGACTGTCAATGAGTGAGTGTAGTTCCTTGCTACTGCTCCTTGCAGCTGTCCATAATGCTTTGCTAACTTTCTGTTGGCTGCAGAGGAGGAGGGTCCATGAGTATCTGTTGAGCAAGTGGGACTACTTTCATGAATGTGCAGCTGACCTAGGTGATACACTGAAGATGTCCTCTGGTTGTTAAGCCTAGCCTCCTCCCCCACTGTGATGACAAGAATGACAATGAATTAGGTCAGAAGGGAAGTACTAATAAACTCTGTGTCTGCACAGCTTTGTGACTGGAAAGCTAACCTCTAATTTTTTGGGGAAAAAATGAAAGCACCTATATAAAACTGAAGGATTTTGTTCTACTAAATTAGTGTGATGCAAAAGGGCAAAGAACAGCCTAGCTGTGGCACCATTTGATGTGTTTAGGAACTAGGAAGTATCTCTCCCACCCGCTCTGTATAATGAAAAAACAGCTGAGTTTCCAGTCAGTCTGAGTAGCCTGGCCCTAATTGGGAAAACTAAGCGGGGGAGGGGTCAGTTGTTGGAGCAAGAGGGGGGCCAGGATGAGACAATTTGCAAAACAACACTTCACCAACATGACTTTTGTACACACTGTATCCCAAAGTGTTTTACAAGGCCCAGGAGTTCCATACCAGTAATTCAGGGAATGTAGAATAGAAGAGAATGTCTGGTGCCCAACCTGGCCCAACAGGGGATAAAAAAAAAAATTGTCCCCCCTCTCCTAACCTAGGGTTGCCACCTGTCAGGTTTTTTACCTGGTAATCTGGTTGTCAGGGTCTCTAGCCAGTAATCCGGTTTTGCTCAGTGATAGGTTATGAGCTATTTTGAGTGCTCAAATACTTTTGAAACAGATTTTTGTTATACCATTTATTGTTTCAGCTGCATCTTCAGATTAAAAATAAGTTCTGTTGTCAATATAGCCCTTTCTTTGTAAAAGCAGTCAACCTGGGAGGTGTAAAGTATGACCATTAAGCCCATTAGCAGATACTTAATCAAATATTTTCCACTCTGCATCTTAAAGCAGTACTGCCATAAAGCTGGGCAAAAGTCTGACACTACGTTTTGTAACAGCAAAGATTCAGTCATCTTCCATTTTCATTTGCTGGTGTACTTTTCTAGCTCTTACAGAATTTAAGCATTTTTAAATGTTTTAAATTAGTTTTTTTTTCTTTAGAAAAAAGTATGATCACATCTTTTGGCTTCATAATTGCACTGTGGACATGAAAAGGAACTGGATCCACAAAAAAATATATAAAGTACATGTAAAAAACAATGTGTTTATTATATATCATTGTATACTATCTACAGTGTTTCACTTGTCTCTCCTGATCATATCTGTAAATGTGATTTCCTTTATTTCTGTATGTTTACCTGGTAAAATAATTTAAATTAATTAATTAAATGACTAGGAAGAACTTAGAAAAGCAAATTTAACAGGTACAGTATGTTAACACTTTTGTTGAACTGCTGCTTTAAGCATTATTTTTTACTGCTCCATTAAAGTTTTCACTGACTTAACAAATGGCTCTGGAGGAGGAGTTAAGAAAAGAGGGTGGGGCTAAGGGTGGAGTTTAGGGTGTGGTTTAGTATCTGGGTTTTCCATCATCCAAAGGTGGCAGCCCTATCACAACCCCCTGATGGATTTAAGGGGCAGCCCAGACCATCAAGGAATAAGATATTATGTCCCCCTTCCCCAACTAGCTGATGAGTCCAGTGCCCAACTCATCAAGAAATAAAATAAATCGGTCCCCGTCCTGCAACAACTTGACAGATCCCGTGCCCAAACTGACCTATCAGAAAGTGAAAAAACAAATCTGTCCCTCACCCCCCTTCAACTACCTGACTGGTTCAATTCCAGGTCCAGCCCACTAGGGAATTAAAAAAAATGTCCTTCTTTCCCAAACTACCTGATGGGTCCGGTATGCAACCCAGCCTGTCAGGGAATACAAAATATCTCCCCCTTCCCTCCAACAATCTGATGGATCCTGTGCCTTATGTAGCCTGTCATGGTATAAAACAAATCTGTCCTCCTCTCCCGAGCTGTCTGATAGGTCCAGTACCCGACCCAGCCCATCAGGGAACAAAAAAATTCTGTCCCCTCCTTCAGCGAGCTGAGAGATCTGATGCTCAACCTGGCGTGTCAGGGAATAAGAAAAAATGATGGATCCTGTGCCCAACCTGGCCCATGTATTATGCCAAATGGAGATAAGAAGCAGCAGCAGTGAATCAATGAGTGGAAGGTGAAATAGTCAGGGCAGTAAAACACTGCCATCCCAATGCCCATCCGCTCAGGTCACAGTGAAGGGCTCAAACACTGCATGGAGGTTTGGGGCTGCTGCCACACTACTGCATCTTCCACCCTGTTAAGGAATCTCCACCTCCTCCAGCCAGCAGCACATATCATAGGAGACAGGACCAAGGGGGATCAATGGTGGAGACTTCCAAGGCTGTAACCCCAAGTGCCAGTGATCACATCTCCACCTCCCGACTCTCCCTCTCTCACTCTTTCCTTCTCTCTGACCTCAATCTCAGTTCTGTAATCTTCCCAATATGCACATAGGGATCACACTGCTATGCACACTGCAACCCAGCCTGCTGGGCAGCAGAATGATCTGGTGCCCAGCTTGACCCATTATGCAATAAAACAAAATCTGTTCCCCTCCCACAGACTACCTGATGTGTCCGGTGCCCAATCCGGCAGGGAATAAAGCAAATATGGCCCACCACCAGCCCAGTGATATGGAGGACAGAGGCATTACATCTTACCTCCTGCCACACTGGCGATCTGCATTTGGTGGCGAACACGGGTTGCTGGGGGTCGGCCAGGGATGGAGAGGATTGAGCATCTGGAGGACAGCTTTACAAGTGCCCAGCACCTGCCTTTTTTGTTATAAAAAAGGCAAGACCAGCCTCATTGGCACCAGCCAAATTTTGTTAAATTTTAAGTGAACAAAGCATCCAACATGTGAAATGGATCGCTGGTTGTGTATTTACCTGTAAATTCTACCCAGGGTGTGCAACAGGAAATCCAAGAATGCAAAAGTTGCATCTTCTCTAGTGAGGTTATTGGGTTCCATACATTATAGTAGTCAACTTTTCTGGGGAGTGATGCCCTTAAGGAGCTAGTGTACTACCTGAAATTAATACTAACTTTCAAAAATAGTGAATTATTTCTTCTTATATCTGAAGTATTTTTTTCCCCTTTTACTAATTAGAATATATTCTGCTAGACAAAACTTGGTGTGATGTGTGGAACAGCACCCTACCGGGAGGCTGGCATAGCTAGTTCTGTTCCTCTTCATACATCATCAAGACTGTGACATCCCTGTCTGTGACATCACAACTGACAAAGAAGAGCACATTTCCTGCTGCCAGACTGTAATGTCACAGTCAGTGAGGACACACTACTGATGAGGTACAGTATGAACTGGAATAGAACTAGGTAGATCAGCTTTTAGACAGTGTTGTTCCACACATCACACCTAATACTATCAGGCATAAATTCTTCTAATGAGCAAATGGAAAAATAAATGTATTTCAGAAATAAAAAGTAACAACTGACTACTGTTTACTGCTATTTTTGTCATTATTTGCACTTTAAATTCTGGTAAGATAGTGCTGGTCATATGATCTGCACAGAAGATAAGGGGGTGTCAGCTGCAGCATGTGTTGGCCACAAGGTTATGGGCTGAAGTCCAATGCTAGGAACTTGGGCTTATACCCAGTGTTGGTGCTGCAGCACAGTACTTGGGGAAAGACTGGTACACTGTTGGTCTTGTCATCTTGTAGATGAGATGCCATACTAATGTGTCTTTTGCCCATCTCTTGTGGTTGTCCAGGTGGAAGTTAAAGACCCCATGGTACATTTGCAAGAGTCATGGATATCCTTGGTGCACTGGCCAACTCTCCCTCTCAGGATAGGCTGTAATGCAATTGTAACCCCCTTACAAATGGGGGTTCCCAAAAAGTCTTCCTTGAGCTTGCCTAAATGCTCACTGCCAGGCTGGTGTCCTGCGTTTTAGCAGTTTACATATGATTACCAGAGCTTGTATAGCCTCTGTGTACTGTCTCTTTAAGAGCTGCCTAATTGCAACTTAAGTAATCTGAGATGGAGCTCTGTTGAAAGATGCTGCTATTTACTGAAAATCATTTAGAGTGATGATGATAATGTAGTTTGTCTAACCTGCTTTCTTTGTAGCAAGGACTGTTTTGTTTGTCTCCACTATCTTGGTCCTGGACTGCAAATTGGACCAAACAGTACTGGTGGGGCCTAAAATGTAGCCAGACTACAGGAGCTGTCTGAATTCAAAATCTGTAGGAACTTTAGTTTGGAGTTTTTTTACGCCTTTTTTGCAACTGAAGGGAGGGATCTTGCTTTGACTGACAGCCAAATCAGCCAACCAAATCTTTTGGATCTTGGGGAAGTCCCGGGCTGCTTGCAGTTTTCAATTAGAACTAAGCTGGAAGCTGAGCAAGAAGGAGCTGAAGTAATTCTGAGCAGAAATCCTGAGTGGATTCGCATGGGAGAACTGGGAAAAGGATGAGTGTTTGGCTTGCATGCCGGTGTGCTGCTCCTGAGAGGGAGAGAAGAGAATTATTTTGGACTACATCCAAGTTTGTGTGACTAAAGTAAGCTACTGAAGTGGGCCAGGTTCAACCTGAAGAAGACTGAATATTTTTGCTGAATGCGATCGGCCTGTCAGGAGTTCCAGCTACCCCTAAGCTCCTGGTGTGTGCAGAGACTTTGCGATTGTGCCCGGGGAGCGCTTTGCCAGGTACAGTAGAATTCCCATACATGTAAATGTGCTATGAGCTGCTAGTGGAATGTGAGTTAGTTCCCCACTGTGTGAACTGTGTTCTGCTTGCTGGAAGTTGTATCCAGCCCAAAACGGACTGCTTCCGAACTTGTCTCCATGTGGCCTGGGCTTTGCCAGACTGGCCCAGCCAGACTACCTACTGTACAGAGAAGCTATCAACGAGAGACCTGCCTGGGTATCAGCCCCCTGCTCCACGCTTGAACAGGAATGATGCCTCTGTGACTTGTGTGGGCCCTGCTTCTCCTGGCATTCCAGATCAACCACCTGCAGTCTCAATTTTCGTCCAGCCTGTGTCCAGTCTTGGGTATCGTGAGTAAATACCAGGGTAGCTCCCTACAACAACAGCTTAATCTGAGTGTGTCATCTGATTGTCTTGTTGTTTCATTTCCTTTACAAACAGAGCCCTCTGGCTCCGGATTACAAATATTGTGTACTGTGCATGTTGTGTTTTACATCACAGGGCTCCAACCAGCTGCAACCCCAGGTAACTGTCCTGGCTAGCCCATCTCTTCTCTACCTGGGTAACCAGAGGTGGACTGTGTGGGGGGACTCAAAGCGCATGCATAGCTGCTTGATTGATATAGCCTTTAAGCTAATTAACCTGATTTTGCCCCTCCCTTGTTCAAGTCCCCTGAATAAATCAGATCTAACTTTTTCTGCATGTAATCTGACTGTGGTTCCAGTTTGTGCTCAAAGTACTGTACTGTTGCTATTTGCTGTGCATAACCTTGTTTTACAGGGGGTCCCCAGGGTTGAGCCAGAGGAACCAGCCCTGGTGGTGAGTGCAAACAGTGTGGGTACTTGTGTGGTGTACCAGGGTATTGTGAAAGTGATTATTGTACAGTGTTCAGGCCACTAGAGGGGAAAGAGGGGGGTTACAGTGTCCCGGAGGGCTGTGCCCAGGTTAGCTTGACCACTACCAACCCTGACCTCTGGGTGGAGGCACCTGTTTCAGAACTCAGGCCCCTTAACCTGCTACTAGCCAGGGGGGGTAGTAGCCCTTGGGATAGCACCACCTAGAGGTTACATCTTGGAGGCTCACCGCTGGGATTTTGTGTCTTCTAGTGGCCGAAACTACGAATTATTGTGAAACATAAATGACTACCCCAACAGAAGTGGCTGTACACCAGTTGGTGGGGTGGTGTACTGGGCAGGAGATTGACCCCCAAAATGCTATACTTATCCAGGATATTCCCCTGGGTACCAGTAAGGACACTGTAGAGGGAGTACTTTCCAAGGCTGAATGTTTACAAAACCCTGTGGTGGTGGGTCGACAGGCTAATCTGCTCGCACAAAGTTTCATGGCATTAGTAGAGTGTAAGGACCCAGTAGACAGTTCCAAAGTGCCACAGACTATCACCCCCGAAGGAGCCCTCACTATCTGGAGAGTGATAACTAAAGACAGTAAAGACCCCGGGGAGAATGAGCCCCCCCCCCACTATATGAGACTTTTGAGGAGAAATTTGCTAAATTGTTGCTGGAGGAAGAGAAAACTGTGGAGGACTTAAAGAAACTATTCCTGCCACCTGGGGGTGTTCCCCCCCCCTCCAGCACCCGTTATTGCCCCTCCTTCTGTGCCCATACCAATGCTGGCTCCTATGTCTGTATCTGCCATTAGTCACAACTCTTACCGAAGGTTGAAAATCTTCTCCGGCACCCTCCCCATCCCCCAAAGGGAGGATGATTGGGAGACCCGGATAGACTGTGTTGCCCCTTTGGTACCTGAATGGTAGTGTCCGGAGGCTGAGAAACGGAAAAGAATCATAGAAAGTTTGAGGGGTCCCGCCCTAGATGCCATTAAATTTCTGAGGTCCACAAACCCTGATGCATCTGCCCAGAAGTACCTATCTGCACTCAAAGGCAAATTTGGGAGCATTGAGTCAGGGGAGAACTTGATGTGGAAATTTTGAGGTACAAAACAACAGCCAGGGGAAAGTTTGTCTGCATATGTTACTTTTCTGGAAAGAGTGCTGCAAAAGGCTTACCGAATAGGTGGGGTAGCCGCCAGTGACTTAAACCATGTGAGGCTGGGGTACATACTGCAATATGCAAAACATTCTAAATTGCAGCTTCTTCAATTAAGGCTCCCAGATAGAAGGGGTAACCCACTGGACTATTGTGACTTGATAAAAGAACTCCAGGAGGTTGAAGATGAAGAGGGGGACTGTAATTCTAGGGTTAGCGCAGCCCAAGTGATCACGGCATCGGAAGGCCCTTCCGAAGTGGGGACCAATGAGGGTGTGCCGCCATGGGATGAACTGCTGAGGGAGTTCAGGGAAACAAAAAACAGTCTCTTTATGAAGACCGCTCCAGCAAGTACAGGCACCGACCCTTATCCAACTGCATCTGCTATGGGGGTGGGGGTGTCCACCCAGGCATCTCCTGCTGACAGGAGCTCGAAACTCGATGCCTTGACTATGGAAGTAAGAGAATTGATGAGATGTCTCCAAATGTTCACCACGCAGCAGACAGAGATGGCACCAAGGTTTTCAGTTGGTAGTACCACCGCCCCAGCTCCCAGAATGATGCCTCAGCCACCCCAAATCCCAGAAAACATATTTTGCCATAATTGTGGGAAGGATGGGCACATGAAGAGGGAATGCTGGTCCACAAAAGACCTAGATTAAGTTGTATACAGGCTTCAAGGAGAGCTTCGGAGAATGAATCAGCGGTCAAGGGGTACCCAAAATGACCGCAGTGAGGGTTCAAGAAGTAGTAACTCAAATCCCTATGTGGCTAAGTCATCTCTCCAGGCCCCTGCTGATGTCTCTCCAGACTGGTCCAAAATAGTGGGCCCTTCAATGGAGACTACGGTGGCTGTGAATGGTATTCCTACTTGGGCTGTGCTGGACAGTGGGTCGCAAGTGACCATTGTATTTAAGGACTGGTATGACAAACACTTATTTGCTATGCCCTTACAATCCCTGGAATGCCTACATGTGTGGGAGCTGAGTGACAAGTCTTATCCCTACCTAGGATGTGTCCGCCGCTGGTTGTCATTTCCTGCAGCTGTAACTGGTGTAGAGCAGCAAGTTGAGACACTGGACTCAGTGTGTCCCCCTACTGGACTGTATGATGGGGTTCCCCTGTTGATTGGGACCAACGCCCATATGTTTGGGAGACTGGCACAACTCTGTTGCGAGAAACAAGGGCGATGGACTGGGAGGGCCCTAAGAATTCCCGCTCTGATCAAGGGGGCCTATGATTTGCAACAGAACCCCAAGGGAGTGGACCAGGGTGAACCGGTAGGGGTCGTGTGGAAGAAGGATCCTGATTCAATGGTACTGGCCCCTAACACCCAGTGTACAGTTCAAGGGGAGGTCCGCCTCCGCAAAGATGTCAAGAACAAAATACTGATGTTGGACGTGCCAGGCGATGGAAAATTGTTGGAAGGATTATTGGTTAAGCCCAGCATCTTGCCAGCTCGAGCTCATGCCTATGCATGACGAGTGATGGTCCAGACTCATAATGTGTCAGATCGGGAGATCCGGGTGAACAGAGGATTCACCCTAGCTACAGTACACTGCAGAGGCACTGCAGTGTTGCCCAGCAACAAACACCCTGGCAAGACAGATAGAGTGACTCCCCGAATTGTTTGATTTTGGTGACTCCCCGTTGCCAGCTGAATGGAAGACTAGAATTATCCAGAAACTTGCCCAGAGAGATCAAGTGTTATCATTGAAGGAATGGGATGTGGGATGTGTCCAGGATGCAGAGCATCACATACGCCTGCACGATGAACGGCCATTTTGAGAGAGGTCTCGACGCCTAGCCCCTGCAGACATAGACAATGTGAGAAGACACTCGTAGGAAATGCTCGTGGCTGGTGTGATACGAGAATCCAGGAGCCCATATGCTTCTCCCATTGTGGTTGTGCATAAGAAGAACGGATCTGTGAGAATGTGTGTTGATTATCGAACTCTGAATTGGAGGACCATCCCCGGATCAATACAACATGCCCCGTATATAAGATGCTCTGAATTGTTTGAATGGGAGCAAATGGTTCTTGGTGTTGGATCTTCGCAGTGGATATTACCAGATTCCGATGGCTCCAGAGGACCATGAGAAGACAGCCTTCATCTGTCCTTTGGGGTTCTACGAATTCTTGAGAATGCCACAGGGGTTATTGAGCGCTCCAGCCACCTTCCAGTGACTGATGGAATGAGCGGTGGGAGACATGAATTTGCTGGAATGCCTGGTGTACTTGGACAATATCATTGTGTTCGGGAGCTCCCTAGTGGAACATGAGAGTCGACTGTTCAAAGTACTAGACCGACTGGAAGATTTCAGCCTCAAGCTGTCCATCGACAAGTGCCAGTTTTTCCAAACCTCCGTGAAGTATGTGGGACACATTGTGTCTACAGAGGGGATAGAGACTGATACTAGTAAAGTTGAAGCCTTGACTACTTGGCCCCAGCCCCACAATTTGAAAGAACTACAACATTTCCTGGGATTCTGTGGCTACTACAGCTGGTTCATAAAGGACTATTCCAAAGTGATTCTGCCACTCTTGAATCTTACCCAGGGTTACCCTCCTACCAATCGGAAATACAAAAAGGGGTCCATCAAAAAACCAGACAAAGCATATTTCTGCCCAGGTGAACTTTTTGGGTCCCGTTGGATGCCTGACTGTGAAGCAGCTTTCCACGAAGTCATATACCAGCTCACCCACGCCCCCATCCTTGCTTATGCTGATCCCACCAAACCCTATGTGCTGCATACTGACGCCAGTCTGCAGGGTCTAGGATCTGCACTGTATCAAGACCATGAGGATGGTTTGAGACCAGTGGCATTCGCCAGTAGGAGCTTGATCCCATCAGAGCGAAACTACCCTGTGCACAAGTTGGAGTTCCTTGCGTTAAAATGGGCCACTGTCGACCAATTTCATGATTACCTCTATGGGGCAAAAATATTGGTGAGGACTGACAATAACCCATTGACCTATGTACAGACTTCAGTTAAGTTAGACACCATGGGGCACCGGAGGCTTTCTGCATTGTCAACATATGATTATGCTATCGAATACAGACCAGGCCTGAATCATATTGATGCTGACGCCCTATCTCGGAGGCCCATTTCCAAGAGCAACTGGGTCAGGCTGTCTGAACCTGACATCAGAGCATTGTGCCAAAAGTTTGATGGAAATGAGCAGATGTCTACGGACACAGCGGCCTGCTTACTAGATTGCTTGGGCCCCTCTGACACCTGCATACCGGCTGCGTATTGCCACTTCTCTGCTCTAGCTATTAGCGCAGTACCTCAGTTTGACAATGACAGCATTCAATGGGCTCAATTCCGAGATCCTATGATTCAGCCAGCACTTAACGCCCTTCGTGCAGGAAAAGATGTGTCCAAGTTGCATTCCTCTGATCTGAGAACCACTTTATTGTTTAAAGGAGGCCCTAGATTGAAGCTGATTAATCAGTTGTTGTATAGAGAGACTGTAGATAGGGTGGCCAAATAGACAAGCAACAATTGGTCCTGTCCACAGCCTTCAAAGATTTGGTAGGGAGGTCCCTCCACAATCATATGGGCCACCTCTGTATCGACCAGACCCTTGACCTAGTACAATCTCGACTCTACTGGCCCATGATGGGGGCCAATGTTGAGTACCATGTAAGGACTTGTAGTTGCTGCCTGCAGAAAAAAAGCACTGCTTCAGAGGGCTGCCCCCCTTGTCAACATTACTACCAGCACCCCAATGGAACTAGTCTGCATAGACTTCTTGAGTTTAGAGCCTGATCATCAAAACATTGGCAATGTGTTAGTGGTTATGGACCATTTCACACGGTATGCACAAGCTTTTCCCACTAAAGATCAAAAAGCATCTACCATGGCCAAGGTGCTAGTGGAAAATTTCTTCGTCCACTATGGTGCCCCCCAGTGAATTCACTCTGATCAGGGCCGGGACTTTGAGAGTCAGCTAATCAAAGAAATGCTTTCTCTATGGGGGGTGCGAAAGTCAAGAACCACCCCTAATCACCCGCAGGGGGATCCTCAACCTGAACGCTTTAACCGCACCCTACTAGGCATGCTAGGCACCCTCCATCCAAAAGATAAGCATAAATGGAGCCAGCATATTAGCACCTTGGTACACGCATACAATTGCACAAAGAATGATGCTACCGGGTTCTCTCCCTACCGCCTCATGTTCAGGAGAGAGGCCCGGCTGCCTGTTGATGTCTGTTTTGGGGTTTCTCCAGATGGGGTCTGAGCCGAAGATTACCTGCAATATGTACAAAAACTTAAAGCTCAATTGAACCATGCCTATTAACTGGCCCAGACAATGGCCGCCAAAAGAAATCTAGCCAACAAAGAGAGACATGATAGAAAAGTAAAGGCTCAAGAGCTTAGGCCTGGAGACCGTGTGTTGTTGCGAAATTTAGGATTGCATGGTAAACGCAAAATTGATGATCGATGGCACCATCTTCCCCATGTCATAGTTGGAAAGCTGGATGATTTGTCAGTCTACAAAGTGCGCCCAGAGAATAACTCCAAAGCTATCAAGACCATGCACCGTAACCACTTGCTACCTATTAGTCAAGTTATAATTGAGGCTGAACCCACGGAGATTAATTCCCCGTACCAGTGACTCGTGCTGCTGCAAGAAAGAAACAGAGTCAGCCTGCCCCTGTGGTTGCCGATTTAAGACTTTCCCTGCAGCAGGCCCAGAATGATAGTGACTGCCAGTCTAACTCGGATGACAGTGAGTGTGATAATGCCTATTACCCCTCATGTGAACTGAGTCAGTTGTTTCGTGGAAATCCTGTGTTGAATTATGGGGATGAAGCTGGGCCTTCTGGACTGCCTAACACCCCGGCATCATTCTTGGAGCCAATGCTCCCTGAGGGTGAAGTGTAAAGTATCACGTCTGAGGATGCGGAGTCTTTGTGTATCGTGGAACTGTATGATTTGCCTGAAGGAGAGGCTAATGGTATGAGTCTTTCTGGTGACATGCCAGAACTTGAGGAACACAATGAGAGTGCTGAAAACCCTCCTTCAGTGCCAGAGTGTCTTCAAAATGAGCCAAGTGTTGTAGAAGCAGAGACAACAGAGTAAGGGGCTGACAGTGCTCCCAGCTTGGACATTCCCCTTCATGCAGAGGCACCCCTCACAAGTGATGAAAGCTTCAAGACCATTGCTGAATGTACAGAGACTGTGGATGTTCACCCCAGAAAGACCGGCCGAGCTGTCAAGCCAGTGGTGTGATTCAGTTACGATTCCCCCAGGAGGCCAGTGGATTTGCCTCGCAATGTAGTCCACAGAGGTGTTTATGTCTCTCAGAGCTCACTGCCCAAATTGAGCTTGACGGCCCATTCCAGGTTACTTGTCCTGCCCTCTCACCATGGTGCCCCTGCCCCATCCAGCCCCAAGTTAGCTGATAGGGAAGGGCCCCCTCTTGAATTGTTTAGAGTACAAGAAGTTATTACATGATTCTGTATAGTAATGTTCAATTTACCTGTGTGAAATATGCATACTGTATTGTCAGAATGGAAATTATATAGTGGAGTACACTGAAATGTATAGTAAAGTGACAAGTTATGCCAATTGATGAATCAGATAGTACTTCTATAGCATGCTAATGGTATAAATATCTTGTATATGTTGCATTTTCAATGTTATGATGGCACAGACTTGATGCGGACACCAAGTTTTCCCAGGCAGGGAAGGGTGTAACCCCCCTACAAATGGGGGTTCCCAAAAAGTCTTCCTTGAGCTTGCCTAAATGCTCACTGCCAGGCTGGTGTCCTGCGTTTTAGCAGTTTATATGTGATTACCAGAGCTTATATAGCCTCTGTGTACTGTCTCTTTAAGAGCTGCCTAATTGCAGCTTAAGTAATCTGAGAGGGAGCTCTGTTGAAAGATGTAACTATTTACTGAAAATCGTTTAGAGTGATAATGATAATGTAGTTTGTCTAACTTGCTTTGCAGCAAGGACTGTTTTGTTTGTCTCCACTGTCTTGGTCCTGACTGCAAATTGGACCAAACAATACTGGTGGGACCTAAAATGTAGCCAGACTACAGGAGCTGTCTGAATTCAAAATCTGTAGGAACTTTAGTTTGGAGCTTTTTTGCGCCTTTTTTGCAACTGAAGGGGGAGCTCTTGCTTTGACTGACAGCCAAATCAGCCAACCAAATCTTTTGGATCTTGGGGAAGTCCCGGGCTTCTTGCAGTTTTCAATTAGAACTAAGCTGGAAGCTGAGCAAGAAGGAGCTGAAGTAATTCTTTTTTTTTTTTGTTCAACAACTGTTTATTAGATTTAATTAATACAGGACATCCATTACAACAAAAAGAAAAAACAAAACAAGCACCTGGAACCCAGGATACAGCCCAAAACTGGCTGTATGAACTATTTACAATCCCATATATATACATACCCAGCAGGAGTCCATCCCTGAGCAGCAAATATATCAATAATGACCCCTGTATAGACATCTACAATCCACATTGCCAAAAATACTATACTATCCAGATGTAGACTAAATAAGTAAACCAAAACATTTCCCTCACACATATATATAGAAAAAAGGAGAGTAAAGAAAAGAAAAGAAAGGGGGAAAAGCAAGAAAGAAAAGGGAATCCAAACAGGAGTCTAGGCCAACGTGCTACCCCTATATTATCTCAGAGCACCAAACCAAAGGTGCGTATCCAAAAAAGAAAGAAAAAGAGGGCACCTAGAGTTAGATCAGAGATGGAGTCCTACTATATCCCCTAAAGAGAGAGAGAGAGAGAGACCATCCCATTTAATCTCTGAAAGGCATACATTCTGGTTCCTCCAAAACCCTTACTAGGATCCCAAAAAATCTAAATAATGACCACTTTACCCCCTCACATGAACCAAATATTAATTAACCCTATCTCTTTACCAGAGATAAAAGAAAAAAACAAGCCCTTACTACACTGAGGATGACAGACGAACCTAAAATGATCTCTATGATGAATAGATCACTTCCAGAGTTGCCCACCTCTTGGCATATAACTGTTTGTTCCCCTCACTCCAGAGCTGTCTCTTTATCCTACCCAATATGACCAACAGGTCCCGCCCCACTGGCCATAAGAGTACTCCTGGTCATCTTTCCAGTGCCAGACTAGAAAGACTTAACCAATGTCATTATCAGAGCCAAATGAAATTTGGCTAGGATCCCAGGGACTTTTGAAAATCACCCAGAACACACACTCTGGGGTGATGAACTCCAAATACATCATCAGCGAGTCCATATGCTGCCTAATTTCGAACCACAGGGGAAATTTTACAACACTCCCACATCACATGAAGTAAATCCCCAATTCCCATCCCCATCATCAAAACAGTGGTCCGTCTGCCTAAGCTTTCTGTCACAAAGTTTCACGAGATAAAATAGAGGTCAGACACAATAAAATATTGCATGGTTTTAAACTTAGGAATTGGTATGTACCCAAGGCCTTTCCAAATTGAATCTAGACAAGATGCTTGGGAGCCATGACCTTGTCCCAATACGCCACCTGAGTGGCAGGAGGGACTAACAAACTCCAACAATGTCCTATAAATCTGAGAGAGGGCGCTGTTTCGGGTCTACTAGGCCCAAGAGGTCCCATGTAAATGACCCATCTGAGAACCCTCCTATCTTCTCACCACTGACTCCAACAACTAATCAGTTGCAATTTTTGAAAAGGCAACCCTCCATGGAGGCAGGGATAACAACCTTACACCCTGAACAAGATCCTCACCCTAAACCCTCACCTGGAAGGCCCAACGATCGCTTATCATCCGCCTCTAATTTCAATAGTGGGTTACCAACCAATGGTTGGTCCCAGGATTTCAACTGCAATTTTGTGCTGGGAGAGAAAGGACCACCACGCCATAGTGACTTCCCAATCGGGCTCCACCTTCTTTGCTAAACACCCTTACCAAGTTGGCATATATTAACGCTCAGGCGAGAAATCACGCCTTAAAATCTGCCTCGATGGTAACCATGTTGGGGTGTGTTTCACCACAGTCTCCCTAGCCCAACGGTAAGCATGCAACCCAATTGCCCTGCCACATAATATAAAAAGATCGGCAGCTTGACCCCACCCTCAGCTGGGGCAAGCTAACTGAATCATATTTTTCTAGGTGGCTTAGAATTCCATAAGAAGTCCTGAGAGAAGCTTCCAATAACCTGAGAACCAAGTAGCAGGTATGTCATATGGGGCAATATATAGGTATAGAAGCCTGGGCAACATATTCATTTTAATAAGGCCGAGTCTAGCTGTAAAATTCAAAGGAGCTTGTTCCATCTCAATATGTCTCCCTTTATAGTCGATATCACCCTCCATGTTAGTGTCAGCCCTCTTTCACTATTTGCAGTGACCCGATACCCAAATATTTTATCTCATCCGCCTCCACTGGAGGCAAAAGTGAGCAAATCTGCCTGAATACATGTGGGTCAAGGAGAACTTGAGTTTTAGTTAAATTCAGTTTATAATTTGACACCACTGAAAACGCTGGATCAGATCTCGTGCTCTCTCAAAGCTACCAGCTGGGTCCTCTAAGTGTAACAAGATATCATCTATGAACACTGTAAACTTAAGTTCCCTCCCCTATCCTTACCCCTTTGATAAGTTTGTCCTCCTTAAGGGCTCTCAACAGGGTTCTAGATAGATATTAAATAGTATTGGTGATAGGGGCATCCCTGTTCAGTCCCATTCTTCAATAACACTCTTGTGAACTGTACCCATTGCATAAGACCCTAGCTGTAGGGGCAGCGGAGATGTTCAATACCCTAAGCAAGCCCTCCAGAAAACCCATCTTCCGCATTGTATAACAAAAACCATGAGAAACCTCTATCAAACGCTTTTCAAGGCCCAATGATATTAGAGCTAAGGGTAATTGGGAACATGCGCATGGGCAATTATATGGTGCAGCTTCCTATGAGCATCCTGAGCTCCCTCCCTGGCATAAATCCCACCTGCCTCACTGATCAGAAATGGCGCTAATACTCAGTATTCTATTAGACAAAATTCTTGTTAAAATCTTAATATCCTGGTTCATTAAAGCTATAGGTCTATAGCTATCAACCCTATCCCTAGGTTTATCTGGCTTGGGAATGAGGGAAATAAATGCTTGGTATAGGGGCGGGTGGGGCAGCCCCCCTCACATAATGGTATTATAAAAGTCTAGTAACAGAGGAAGTATCGTCCTAATATGTGCTTGGTAGAACTTCGCCGTAAGACCATCTGGTCCCGGAGTCTTGCCCATCGGCAAAGACTGCACCACCCCCAGTATCTCAGCTTCCATAATGGGAGCCGCAATCTTACTAGCCTGTACTTCATCCAGAACTGGGAGGGATAATCTCTCAAGAAAAGCATTCACTTCCACTTCTCCTACTGCATTTCCCAATCCATATATACCAGTGAAATAGGATGCAAATGCCTCTGCTATTCTTTGAGGATCTACTATCAACTGCCCCTCATACCAAATCGAAGTAATAGTTCTACTAGCTTCCCATTCCCTAATCCTAGCTGCTAGCAAACGACCCGGGGCATCCCCCTGAAGGAGCTATTTAGCCTGCATCCTATCCAACCAAAGTTCTACCTTACCATATCTAATATCCTCCCATTCCCCCCTTAGGGATTTAAGTTCTCTATCAATTTCCTCTGAGGACCCCTCCAAGGGAGACAACAAAGCTATCGCCCCCAGAATAAATTCCTCCTTGGCCTTCCTCAGTCTATTCCTTCTAGCTGCTAAAGTCTGAACCGCCCCTACATATAATACCTTACATGTCGGCCACGCCAGCTTTTGGTCTTGTAAGATGGTAACTGAGACTGAATGAATCCTTCAAATGCTCGCTCAAGCTCTTCTTGAACCTTAGGTTCTGCTAGCAGGAAATCATTCAATCTCCACCTGACTGACTTGGGAGGAGCAGGAGCTGGTTCCCACAGCAGCAAGATGGGGAATGATCGAGAGAACCCTGGTCTCAGTCGTCATTCCCTTCACTTCCCTGAGGACCGCACTACTGACCAGAAAGAAGTCAATCGCGACTGGGACTCTAGAGCCCAGAATAAAGGTCATAGAGCTGCCCTTCATAGAATGGGTCCTGCACGGATCCACCAGAGCTGTCGCTTCCACCATCTTGTTCAAGGCAACCTGTGCTTTGGTTAAGGGTTTACCAGATGGAGGAATCTTATCCTCCCAATTACTGGCACACACATTCCAGTCCCCAGCCAAAATAAGAAGCTCTGTAGGCAAGGCTGTAATGTCGCTTTCTATAGAGGCAAAAAAATCTGCGGAAGAGGGAGTGGGACCATAAATAGAGGCAAAAGAAATTGCCTTGCCAGCTAAAACCCCGGACACATATATCCCCCTACCATCCTCCCTTAACAACCCCTGTTCCATCCTAAAGGGACAATTGTTTCTTACCAAAATCGCCACCCCCCCGACGCTTTTTCCTTACCCTGCCCATACACCTGGCCCACCCATAGTTTTTTGAGACAGCTTAATTCCTCCGTCAATAAATGTGTTTCTTGCAAAGCAGCTATATGCCTCAAGTAATTGATATGCCTGAGAATGACCATTCTTTTACTGCTCACCTCTAAGCCCTTTAACATTCCAAGAAAGTATATTAATACGGGCCATTATCCATCCACTGAATCATAACATGGGATCCAATCCACCCTGACTTTGCCTTTCTGCCTTGTCCCCTGCCCAGCTTAAATGCTCTCTCTCTCTCTCTTCCCAAGCCCCAATCCCACCCTCCCCTGCCCCGATTCTTCGATCGCCCTCCTAAAGTTTCATTGGTCATGGATGAGCTTCCCTGTGGTTTCCTCCTGCCTGCCCTCCCTAGCCCAATCTCAAGAGAGGACCACCCATCTCCTGGTTATACCATAACCCCCTCATCTCCCCCAACACCCTCCCAGTTCACATATATTCTCCTAACAGTTCAAAGAAGAAAACAACACCGAGCCAAGCAGTGCCCTGTTGTGAGTCCCAAACCAATCTCTTCACACCGGCAGCTAGTCCTAGCCAGGCTAATTCCACCCCATGGGGGAGGAATCTACCAATACCCTCCTAACATATTTCCTCCAGTAAAAATGGGCGCCACCGGCCCTTGAGCTAAATCCTGAGGACCACAACTTCAAACTAAACCCCACCTCCCTTTGAATTCTCTCGATCAAGCCCACACAGATCGAGAACCCAAATGTAATCCCAAAGGATACCACCCAAAAAAGAAAAAGAGGGAAGAAGGAAGAGGTAGGCAATATAGCCCTAACTAGCATAAAATAACAATTCAGCTCAGTTGTATAAAGTCCTTGTCAAATTGCAGAGAAGTCCACATAACCTAGCTCCATCCAGGCAGTCCACCTCAAGTCGGAGGTTTAAATAAATTAGGAAGTTCCATACGTAGGCTTTCCAGTGCATCCCTCGCGGTCAAATACCGCTTTTCCCTGGATTGCAGCCTCACCACCAATGTTGTTGGATACTGTATGCGAAATTTAATTCCGGCTAAATACAGCTTCTTCTTAATTTCCACATATTCCTTCTGCTTCTCTCGAATTGAAGGGGTTTGATCCTGGAACATCCAAAGGGTTGCGCCATTCCACTGGAGAGGTTTGATCTGTCTGGCCTTCCACAGAACGTGCATCTTCTCTTTGAAATTAAGGAACCTCATGATGATCACTCTGGGCCTCGCCTCCCATGCGAGGAACTTCCTCAGGGCGCGATGGGCTCTTTCTAGATTATATGTTTCTCCATATGGTGTCTGACCCAAAAGCTTTTATAGTAATCCTGTATGAATGAAACACAGTCCACCCTCAGACCTTTCAGGCAACCCAGCCAGTACCAAATTATTTCTTGCTGCTTGCCTCCTGGTCATCAATCCGAGATTCCAATTTTTAATTTGTTTCTTGGCCACAATCAGCTCTTGCTCCATAGATAGCACTTTCCTTGCTCATGCGATGTAATCTTGGCCTCTGCATCCCCCATACGCTGAGCCAGGGACTGCAGTGCCGGTTTAACTGTGGCAAAGTCCACTACCAGAGCTTGCAGCAATTTTTTATTTCTTGTAGGTCCTCATTCGACTGACCCCGCCTCCTCTATCTATATCTTCTTCTAATTCCATGTGAGTAGGGACTGAGACTTGGGTCTTTTGGTTGTGGGAGATCTTGCCGCTAGGGGCTCAATTGCTTCCGGCTCCATCTGTACGATCAGCCACGGCTTGCGGCTTCCAACTGCAGCACACCCTGACGGAACCTCACGTCGGTATCCCTGGGCAATTAGTGCTCGGCTGTTGCTCCAACTCCCGATCGCTAGTGTTCACAGCCCCTCTAAAATGAAAAGTGACCAAGAGAAGCGGACCCCCGAGGAAATAAAAAAAATTTAAATTTAGTAGCTCGGGCCTAGGAGCGGCAAGGAGGACGTCCGACTCGTCTCAGCACATCATGTGACCGGAGCTGAAGTAATTCTGAGCAGAAATCCTGAGTGGATTCGCATGGGAGAACTGGGAAAAGGCTGAGTGTTTGGCCTGCATGCCGGTTTGCTACTCCTGAGAGGGAGAGAAAATTATTTGGGACTAAATCCAAGTTTGTGTGACTAAAGTAAGCTACCGAAGTGGGCCAGGCTCAACCTGAACAAGACCGAATATTTTTGCTGAATGCGATTGGCCTGTCAGGAGTTCCAGCTACCCCTAAGCTCCTGGTGTGTGCAGAGACTTTACGGATTGTGCCGGGAGCTGTTGCCTGGTGTCAGAGAATTCCCGTACATGTAAATGTGCTATGAGCTGCTAGTGGGTTGTGAGTTAGTTCCCCACTGTGTGAACTGTGTTCTGCTTACTGGAAGCTGTATCCAGCCCAAAACGGACTTCTTCCGAACTTGTCTGCATGCGGCCAGGGATTTGCCAGACTGGCCCAGCCAGACTGCCCACTGCACAGAGAAGCCATCGATGAGAGACCTGCCTGGGGATCAGCCCCCTGCTCCACGCTTGAACAGGAACAATGCCTCTGCGACTTGTGTGGGCCCTGCTTCTCCTGGCATTCCAGATCAACCACCTGCAGTCTCGATTTTCATCCAGCCTGTGTCCAGTCTTGGGTATCGTGAGTAAATACCAGGGTAGCTCCCACAACAACAGCTTAATCTGGAGTGTGTCGCCTGATTGTCTTGTTGTTTCGCTTCCTTTACGAACAGAGCCCTCTGGCTCCGGATTACAAATATTGTGTACTGTGCATGTTATGTTTTCCATCACAGGGCTCCAACCAGCTGCAACCCCAGGCAACTGTCCTGGCTAGCCCATCTCTTCTCTACCTGGGTAACCAGAGGTGGACTGTGTGGGGGGACTCAAAGCGCATGCATAACTGCTTGCTTGATATAACCTTTAAGCTAATTAACCTGATTTTGCCCCTCCCTTGTTCAAGTCCCCTGAATAAATCAGATCTAACTTTTTCTGCATGTAATCTGACTGTGGTTCCAGTTTATGCTCAAAGTACTGTACTGTTGCTATTTACTGTGCATAACCTTGTTTTACAGGGGGTCCCCATGGTCGAGCTAGAGGAACCAGCCCTGGTGGTAAGTGCAAACAGTGTGGGTACTTGTGTGGTGTACCAGGGGTATTGTGAAAGTGATTATTGTACAGTGTTCAGGCCACTAGAGGGGAAAGAGGGGGGTTACAGTGTCCCGGAGGGCTGTGCCCAGGTTAGCTTGACCACTACCAACTCTGACCTCTGGGTGGAGGCACCCATTTCAGAACTCAGACCCCTTAACCTGCTACTAGCCAAGCAGGCAGGGGTAGTAGCCCTTGGGATAGAGCCACCTAGGGGTTACACAATTTACTACATGCTTATTGGCTTCTGTTCTGGGATCCATACAGCAATGCAGTACCAATATCTATCTTACTGCTTTTTTTTAGCATTTCAAGCTTACTTATTTCACGTATGGGTCTATCCAAAGCCATGTATTATTTGTTCCTATTCTGTTCTGTTAGTTTTCTATGAATTTTTAACTGGAAGTATTAGACAAACGTATTTTAAATCCTGAAAAAAATCCTGTGAATATTTCTGAAATCTGAAAATGTTTTGTCTTGACTTCTCTTTTGCTTGAAGAGGGGCTCTAGACACCAGGAAACAAATCACACTTGGTATAAAGAGAACTCAATCCCACAGCTCTCTGACTCCTCCACATTTAGAATTTAGGCCCTCCCATTCTTCATATCTACAGTAAGAACATTTGCATAAAAGCAGTCTATTTGTCCCTTGGAGGTCATCTGCTTTCAAAGTTTATTCCTTAACTGAGGTTAACATTGCTTGCTTGTCACATCATAGTCTGTTGCTTTGAAAATGGTAGGTATATCACATGTAGAGGAATATATTATTTGGTGATAAAATGTAGCTGTACGCACAATATGTAGGACCTCGCCACTGCATTCAAAGTCCTTTTCGCCAGTAGAGCTGTGTGAAGTTTGCAAAGAGAGGTGGTTTGCCTACAGTGTAATGCGTACAGTGTTGGCTTTGCACAGTTTGTGGTAGGCGAAGTGGTATGTTTTCAAGATAAGTCATATAAATTCTCAGGCAAAGTTTTCACTTCATGACATCACCTGAAAAAGTACCACTTTCCAGGAAACTGCATTGTGAAGTGCGATGTTTGGGCAAAGTGGGGACTTCACAAAGTGATTTGCAAAGGTGAATTTCATCATTTTGCCTGAACTTCTCTTCACAACATCTCTAGCTACTTGTACAGTGGTAGTCAGAGATGCATTGCAGTATATCTAGATATATCTGGATATTTCCATGAAATTGAAGGCAGCATAGTGTATTGGTTAAGAGCACTGAGCTGCATACCTGGAGAACTGGGTTTGAGTCCCACAGCACCACTTGCATACTGCATGACCATCAGTAAGTCACTTGACTTCCCTGTGCTCCCAGGATGCAGCTGGAAACAAGCCTCATCTTAATGTGTCTTTTCAGACCAAAAATTTTAAAATGAATAAATAAAAAATAATTCCCATCCATTTAAATGGGATTCTCTGTTATGATATCTGAATATATAGATATAAAGATTCACTGGGACATATTGTTTCTCTGGCTGCAGTGTCACTGTAATGTTATGAAGTACCCTTAGAAATAGTCAATAAGAAGGCAGGACACAGATGAGAAGTTTAAAATGTAAGATGACATTGTACTCCATCACCTATGTCTGCCTCTAAGACCATAATATAAACCGTAGTACTCACTGAGTTATCCAGTCATCAGCCGGATTACTGACATCAGCTACTGGAGGATTGATGCCCAGTTGCCAGTTATGTAAAACTTCTACTGCAATGTTTCTAAATGCCTCAGCAGCTCCACTCACCAGAGGCTCTGATCTGTCCCATCACAGTGACTCCCTGCTGCTGCCAGGGGAGGCATCAAGTGTTGTTGTTGGTGGATGGATGGAAAGCCTTGGGGTATCAGAGGCCCATAGATGGAGATTGGGGGTGGGAGTTTGGGGGTGGCAGTTGTCATCTGATGTGGCATAAAAGTCATTTTCTTGTTTTCTCCAATAACCATGCCCATTTCCCTATGTTAAGTGCTCCTGCCAGCACAGCAAACTGGGCAGGGCTAAGACCAGTGACATGTGGTCATCTACACTGCATGGCTATTTTGCCAGCTGCTGTAGGGGGCACTGAGGTATTAGAAGGTCTGCAATCCCTCCCCCAAGCCCTAGAGTCCACGCATGGTACATCCACAGTGTAAGTAAAAGAAAAAACACTCACACTCTTTATGAAGCATGTTCAATTTTATTGCATGGTCAATCTCACTCCCAAAACTCCGGTGCTGAGAGGTGCTCTGCCTCTTTCTCAGGGAAACATCTGCAGTGGGCCTGAGTCTCCCCAGCCCAATGCTGGTAGTTGGGTTTACAATGTGAACCCAGGTCTCTAACATGGTAGTGCAGTGCTCTGCTGTTAGTGCCACTCAGGCTTTACCATTTATTCCCTTCTAGAGCACAAGAAATTAGCTGAACAACACTGTTTTACCATTTATTTAACCCTTTGAATGTTTAAAAATTGATACAAGTTTGACTTTCTAGAATAATGAACATTTGCAATCTATGGATGCTACCATGGATCACTGTGCCAGCTACTTGAAGAAAAAAAAAACACTGTATTTTGAACCTACTTACTTGGTTAGTAGTTAGTAGCAGGGTTGGATCTAGAATTGTTTCAAGTACACCACACTTTCCCCAGGAAAAAATGTGACATATTCTCTTCCAAAGCATAGATTATGCAAAACAACTACTGTTTTCTGGCCTTGTGTGGTAGCAGGTGTTACTTCACTACACAGTTGTTTCCTGTAGTGCTCAGTGTACTTTGTGATTCATTCCCTGAATTCCCTCCCTCTTTCCCTTTGTCATTTCAGGTTCAAGTCAGTGAGCCACAGTCACCTGGTGATCCAGCAGGCATGGTATCCCTCACTGTAGTCCGAAGTCAGGGTGGAAGAGGAGCTGTACAGATAATATGGCTCATTGAGGATGGAGGGAAGGATGATCTTTCTCCTCTAAATGGAACATTGTCTTTCAATGAGGTATTGAGTAGTGCCTATAACAAGCATTAGAATTGTGTGTGAGCCTTAAAAGGCTCTTTCTGGGAAATGTCCTTGTGTCCCCATCATGTACCCGGAATGACAGTGGTCAGAGGGAGGGCCGTCCTCTCCAGCACAACCAGGATCTGGAAGCAGGCTATGGTTTATGTGGTGTGGGGCCTGTGCATAATGGTAGCTGAAATCCCAACTAAGATCAGGATTTTCACCCCTGATTTTCTCCTTTAGCACCTTGTACCTCCCCTAGTTTGGGTATGACTTGGCTACGCTGAGAATAGTGGTCTTGCACACACACAACAAGTCTGCAAGCTCCATAGCCCTCTACAGGGGTCACACTGGTGCCAGAGTCCCACCCCCATCAGTCCTGCCCAACTGAGGCATACTCCTAGCCCTGCCACAGCTTTCTTCCCAACATGTGCTGCTGGGCCACCAGATGTGCGGGGTCCGTTGCCTTGTAACATATTTATTGATAACCTGGAGGAGGGGGTCAGCAGCAGGTGTTGAAGTTTGCTGTTGACATTAAATTGGCAAGAAGAGTAGAAACAATTTTGGAGAGCGATGCACAGTGTGGGCCCTACACACGTAAGGGAGATGGACTGAGAAATGGGAGATTGGATTTAATGTGGTGTACTACAGTCTACTGCCGCTAGGGGGAAGGATTCTTAGTCTGGCATATAGCCTATGTAGGTCAAGCAGTAAACAGCAGAACTGAGGAGAAGGATCCTGGGATAATTGTGAGCAGTAAGATAAAGCTGGATGGGCACTGTGCTGCTGCAATCCAGATAGAAACACAATGTTAGGATGCATTAGGCAAGGTTAGGAGCTAGTCAAGAGGGCTGATCCTCCCCTGTACAAAGGCCTTAGTTAGACAAGATGTAGAGTGCTGCATCCAGCTCTGGCCACCACAATACAGAAATGGTTTTCAAGAGATCAAGAGGGTTCATCACAATGCCTCCAAACTGATTATTTGGATGGGAGACAAGGGATACATGGAGAGATAGGACATGCTTCATATATTCCACCTGGAGAAGAGAAGCCTGAGAGGCAATATTTTATGTCTTTCCCCTTTACCTGGGCAGATGCATCTCTACCCATTGCTAGAAATCAAACCTGAGACCCAGAGTCCTGATGATAGCTAGCTTTAATCATTCAGCTAAAGGAAAATTCCTCAAAGCTGGGAGGGAGAGGGCTTTGTATTTATTGCACTAGCTGTCTCAAAGGCCATCACTAGAAGTCACTGTCAGTGCTGCTTTAACTCTACTAGTCACAGCTTCCACTTCAAGATGGCACTGCTGTGCAGGCTACTTTTTCTCATATACAACTAGTACTGGGTGGAAACGACGAATTCTGAATTCATGGAAATGTTGTGAAAATTGCACAAAGGTTGCAAACTTTTCCGAAATTCCAACTTGGTGAATTCTGAATCCTCCGACTTTGTTTGGTGAATTTTCACCCCGTTTCGTTACATTTTCTGGCTGAATTGTGAGATGATACACATGAACTGCAGAATTTCAGTTCTGAAGAATAGCAGTTAGCATGAAATTAGAATGGGATTAGAGTGGAAACTAATGCCAGTGATAGACGAAAAAATAGAAGGCCCATATCTGCAGTGAAGGAATCTCTCAGAGGTCAGAATGACTCATAGGTAGTGATGCTGTGACCAGTACAGAGGAGACTGAAGGATATCAGTCTACCTACATTCCCTCTGTAGGAGGGTTCTTGCTTAGTCCCCACCCCAGGGATGCTGGATGCAGGGCCAGATTAAGGGACATGGGGGCCCTACTCCAAGCCATACTTTGTATGGGGGCCCTACTCCACGCCATATTTTGTGGCCCCCTTCATATCAAGAAATGCTCAAACTCCAGGGCTGGGAGGCCCCTATTGGCCTTGAGGCCCTAAGCCATGGCTTAATTGGCATAATGGTTAATCTGGTCCTGGCTGGATGATGTGATTGACTCCCATAAACCTGACTGACCCTGAATCACACTGATGCTTTTCATAACAATAAACTGCCATGGCATTATCCAAACTCCTGTTTGTTATTGCCTATATGTACTCTTAGATTTTGTTTTTGAAAGGGTTCATTTTGCATCCTACATAAATATGACCACAAATAGAAATATAGAAACGTAGAAGTTGTCGGCAGAAAAGGACCCCATTGCCCACTTAGTCTACTCTAAAGTTCCATACCTACTGTGTTACTGCAGACCCTACTTGATCTCCATTCTTAATCCCCCCAGCCCTGTTACTAAGGATCCCTTGTATCCATCCCATGCATGCTTGAATCCTGCTACCATTTTTGTACCCACCACCTCTGTTGGGAGTTTGTTCCAGATGTCCACCATCCTTTCTGTGAAGAAGTACTTCCTCACATCCCATCTGAGCCTCCCCTCTTTCAGCTTCATATCATGCTGCCTTGTCCTTGAGCTTCTCTTTCTATGTAGAATGCTACCCTCCTGTACTTTATTAATACTCGAGGTATTTGAATGTTTCTATCATGTCGCCTCTTTCTCTTCTGTCCTCTAAAAAGTAAATATTTAATTCCTTGAGTCTTTCCTCATAGGACTTCTGATGCAGGCCATGCACCATTTTGGTTGCCTTCCTCTGTACCGCCTCCACCCGATCTATGTCCTTCCTGAGATGGTGCTGCTAAAACTGGACACAGTACTACAGGTGGGGCCTCATCAATGATCTATACAGGGGTAACACCACCTTCTTCTTTCTGCTAATGATACCCCTCCTTATGCACCCCAGCATTCTTCTAGCCTTTCCCACTGCCTTATCACACTGTTTTGCTACTATCAGGTCATCAGATATGATGATCTCCAGGTCCCTTTCCTGCTTTGTTGTTGTCAGCCCCCCCCCAAATAGTACAATGCCCCTGGGTCCTGTGCCACATGTGCATAATTTAGCACTTTTTGGCACTGAAGCCCAGTTGCCATACCCTTGACCATTTGTCCAACTTTTTCAGGTCCTCCCTCATGTTTTCTATCCCCAGGTGTTTCCACTCTGTTGCAGAGTTTTGTGTCACCTGCGAACAGGCATACTTTCCCTTCTAGCTAGTCTGTAATGTCGCTAATGAAGACATTGAAGTGGATGGGTCCCAGAACTGACCCCCATGGCACCCCGCTGGTTACCATGCCTTCTTCTGAGTGAACCCAATTTACCACCACCCTCTGGCTTCTGTAACTCATCTAACTTTGTACCTGTTTTACTACCTTTGACCCGCTCCCAGACTGCCCAGCTTGATTACCAGTCATCTGTGTGGAACAGTGTTGAAGGTCTTACTGAAATAAATGTAGGCCACATCCATTGCCCCCCCACCCTGATCGATAGACCAGCACATAGACTGCAAAGACAGTATGACAGTTTATGAAATGTCATAATTCCATTTTTGGGATGGGGGGGGACCAGCATGTTGAAAGGTTTTACTAGTTGTGATGAATTTACAAATGTTGCAGTCTCTACATTTGAAAAATCCAAAAGGCTTAAGGGGCAACCATGTAAGCCTAGTAGTGGATGGTGGCTTAACAACTCATTACTTCTGATAGCTGCATATGAAGTCAAAACCATCCATTGCTTAACCTGACAGAAATGGCCACCCAGGTGATAATGAGTTAAAGTGGGTTTGAAGGACTCAACTATTTATTCATTCATTTATTCACTTATGTGTTTATTTACTTAGAAAGTTTTACAAAGAAAGACATGCTGAGCTAGCAATGGCTCATTTCCAGATGTGTTTTTTTTTTGGGGGGGTAGGGAAGAAAAGAGAACAGTGCAAAATTCAAAGTACAGTATTCAATAAAAATGGAAATAAGTGTAACACAATGAGCAACTACAGACAATAGGCCTAATTCTAAAAGGGTTTTGCTTGGCATAAAGTGACTTGCACCCCCCAAAATGGTGCAAGTAGCAGTTTACGCCAGGAGTTGCAACATTCGGTATTCTGCAAAGCAGCCTGAGACATGTCACAGGCTGCTTGCACCAAAGTGGTTTTACATCACCAAATACTCCACACACACACCCTGCGACATGGTGCTAGGGAGTTTATGGCAACAGTTGTGCCCTATTCTGGAAGGGCAGCCTCCAAGTCCCCAATGTCGCTACTCATGAACAACCCCCAGAGGACATCCACCAAAGTACAGTTACACCAACTATTAGCTGGTGTAAGTGTACTTTACGGCCACCAGGGGTTATCCAATGTGCTGCCAGGCCATCCCCCAGCACATGTAGCCCCCCCTCTGCCCTGATCCCCAACAGTTGCAGAAATCCCCACAGGGCTTGCTAATGCCCCGATCTGAAATATACAAAAACCTCGTAGAGGAGCTAGGCCCACACCCCCTAAGTCCTGAAATATACAAAAAGCCCCACAGGGCTAGCTTATGCCCTCTGATCCCCAGAAATATACAAAAAGCCCCACAGGGCTAGCTCATGCCCTCTGATCCCCCAAAATATACAAAAAGCCCCACAGGGCTAGCTCATGCCCTCTGATCCCCCAAAATATACAAAAAGCCCCACAGGGCTAGCTCATGCCCGCAATCCCCAAGCCCCAAAAGTACAGCAGTTACACACAGATCCTGAGCATCCCTGATAGTCTAGTGGCCCCCCACCCAACAGTGCCTGACCACCTTGCTCCATCCTCGACCCATTTCAAGCTGGCAACTGGCACAGCCCACCACTCACCACCATAGCCAGCCAGCAACTGAGCTCTTCAAGTAGATAATGCACTTTACAAAGTACATGCTCGTGAATGACAGCAACTGCCATTCATTGAGCATGTACTATATACAATACATGCTTACTGAGGTGTTCTCAGTCAGTGGCTGGCCATGATATTGAGTGGTGAGCTGCAAATCTCCTTGAAATATGGGTGAAACAGGTGATCAACACAACAGGAGTCAGGGTGGGGGCCACTAGACTACCAGAGATACTCAGAGATCTGCATGTTACTGCTGTACTTTGGGGATTGGGGGCATGAGCTAGTCCTGTGGGGCTTTTTATACTAGAGGATTGGGGCATGAGCTAATCCTGCGGGGATTTTTATGATTCGAGATCAAGAGGCATGGGCAAGCCCTGTGGGGCTTTTTCATATTTCAGGGACTGGGGGCAAGAGCTAGTCTCCAGGGGAATTTTGTATATTTCAGGGATCAGAGGGCATGAGGCTACTGTGGGGCTTTCTAACATAAAAAGGGGATCAGGGCATGAGGGGTGGGGGCACTTGTGCCCTTCAAATCCAGGGCTGCAGGCTTGTGACACACCCTTCAGGAACACCCTTCATTTGGCATACCTGTCGGATCATCGCAAGTTGCAGAACTTAGCCGCAGTGCCCTGCCCCTTACAGAATTGGGCACAGGGTCCTTGACGCAACTGTACTCATCGCATGTAACAACTTGTGATATGCGTAGGTGTGCTTCTAGAATTGGGCCCAATATTTTTGAGCAGCGATTATACAATACAGTAGTTGCAGAAGAAGAACAAAAAGAACAATATGCAGTAAGAAACAATGCAATAATAAGAAGGGTGGGGTAGTGGGGTAGTGGCTGAATACTAGGGGAGAGGGGGGCTATACTGATGACTGGTATGGTGGAGGGCAGTGTGTAACAGCCCATCTTTTATATTTCAGAGGGTCAGGGTGAACAGACCATGTCAAGGGACTGTTTTCTTTGCTTCCAAATTAAGAGGAAAAAAGATGACGAGGGACTTCTTTTTGTTGGCGGTACTGACACTAGGGTTTTGGCACCCAATGTGGGTGTGTTGGTTGACTGCACCAGGGGTGGGCATCTTGGTGTTGCATCCTGTTTGTGCAGGAGAGGTGAGCTGGTATGGGAAGTGAGCACTTCAGTGTCAAACTGCGTGGGGGGGGTTAAAAGCTGGGTTGGGCAGAAGGGTGAATAATAGCAATGTGGTAGAGCACTCACTGCCGGTCATATTAACAAAGTGGAGTCAGGTGAAAGGGGAGATACCAGCAGTGGGGTTGAGAACCCACTGCTGGTAAAACCTGGGTAATTCAACATTTACTCATAACTTTGTGATTTTTATAGATTTTGCCCCCAAATTTTTAACATAACCCCTTTGTTACCCCACCTCATTAACATAACAGGTGTCATTTTTTCAGATCCCTTCTGAAATCTGCTTTTGCAGTCACACCACAAAATAAATTTTCGGATGGGATTCAAAACATTCCACCCATTCTGATCATAAGGTGGAGTCATGAAAAGACTATGTTGAAAATCTGATGTCCAAATTTCAAAAATCAGTGAAGTAAATGAAGAAACATTGATTTTTTTTTCAATGCTTACTCTTAACTTTGTGATTTGTTTTGAGACTTTGGCCTCAAATTTTCAACATAGTCTTTGTATGACCCCATACCATGAGCAATCTTTTAATTCCCTTCTGAAAGATAAGTTTGCGGAGTGACTATGACAACATGTTTCAGTGGAGATTTGGAAATTTACACCTCCCTTGTTTGTGAGCTGGGGTAGCAAAAAGGCTATGTTGAAAATTTGGGGCAAAAATTTAAAATTTTTTTGCAAAGTTTAAGTCCAAAATGAATTAAGAAGCCATTAACCAAATGTTTTCAATCAGTAAACAGTCGGCATTAGTAGTATCAGGAACGTTGGTGGTCAAAAGAGGACGACCTGGCAGATAAATGAGGGGTGTGGAGTGGTGGATGCAGAGAAGGGGTTAGGGTGGGGTGGATCAGAGGGTTGGGGGATCAGAACACATTGAGGGACCTTTTTCTTTGCTTCCGGTTAAAAGGAAAAAAAAAAGATGACATGGGACTTTTTTGCTGCAGGTACTGGCACTATGGATTGGGCACCCCAGTGTCAGTGTATTAGTTCGCCACACCAAGGGTGAGCACCCCCCATTGTTGCATCCTGTTTGCATGGGGAGATGAGCCAGTACTGGGGTGGGCACCCTGGTGTTGGACTCTGTGGGGTATGTGTGTGTGTTTGAAAGCTCGGTTGGGCAGGACGGGGGATGTTAGCAGCATGGTTAAGCACCTGCTGCCAATCATATTAACAAAGTCAGTTTGGACAGGAAGGTAGATACTGTCAGTTAGGATTGAGCACCTGCTGCCAGTCATATTAACAAAGCTGGATCAGGAGGGAGGGAGATACCAGTGGTGGGACTGAGCATTCACCATTGGTGAAACCTGGATCTTATGGGAGGGAGTATGCTGCTTCCCTGCTTGATGATGGTACAGAAAAAGGATGCATCCACATTGATAGGTACAGCTGTATCCCTTCATATGTAAGAAGTTTCTGTCCATCAGCCAGTGAAGCAACATCAGCAGCAGCCTTGTCATGATTGGGTGTTGACTAACACTCCTCCTGCAGACTAAGCTGCATTGGCTACTTACAGCACACACCTCCCCAGACCCAACACTGCCAGAGCAGCACCACAATGTTTGTTTTGCACATGTGAGTAAGCAAACTTAAAAGAGCTGATGTAGGAGGGCTCCATAGACACCCCCATGGCTGTGCCCCTTGTCTGCATGTAGAACCTATAGTCAAATGTAAAACAATTGAAATTCAGAATGAGAAATAACTCTAGGGTTCCTAACAGGAATTCCACTATGATGTTTCTATCAGCCCAATGTTGCAGTAACATTTCCATTGTTGCACATTGTCACAAGGACTGTAAGACTAAGATACACAAAGCCATTACATCTACAGTGCAGCATTTCACAGTAATGGGGAATTTTTTTGTGGTCACCAACAACTGTGTAGACAGCTGGAAACCATGCTCCCAAAGGAAGTCCTTAAATTTCCCATGGACATCCATAGTTTCATAAAGGTAACAAGCATTTGTCAATGCCGAATGTTTGCTTGCTGGCATTGGCATTGGTAGTGTAGGAGTTAGAGAGCTGCATAATAGGAATGGCAGCGAAGTATTGAACTGAAGCCAACCCCACCACCACCCTGCAGAGAGTGACAGGTATTGGGGTGTGCCTTTGGGTCGTCAGGCATAACGACCACGCCATTTCACCACACCCTACCCTGCAGACACTGACAAGTGTCACGGTGTGCCTTGGGGTCTTTGGCCCTTATGCGCACCCCATTCCATCAGGAAATACGGTGAGATGGGTGCAGTATAGGAGAACGGGGTGAAGTTTGGGTCAAAAGAGTCTGAGGTACACCTTGATGCAGGAGTGTAGCCAGAAATGTCCATTTTGTACACAATCTCCAACAGTTACACCCCCCCAATTAAAAAAATGTATACATACTGTCCAAATGGCACCCCCTTCCAAACAAGTCAGATTGTTGTCGGATGACTCCTCTACTCTCTAAAGAGGTTATACATGTATTGGACACTCCTCAGTGGCCTACACTAACCCAAATACCACAGATTAGAGTGATAATATTAACAGAGTGGCTTATGGTTTGTGACAGGTACTCAACAAAACTGTACACAAATGTGTACAGTGAGTATGCCTGTCTACACCCTTGCCTTGATGCCTCTCACTAGCTGCAGGGTGTGGGTGGGGGTGGAATGGTATGAGCATGACAGGCAAGAATCCCAAGTCACACCCCTGATGCCTGTCATTCTCTACAGGGTGGGGCGTTATAGTCGGAAACCCTAACACCTCAGGCATTGGTTGGTATTTTCACTCCAGATTTTCAACTTGTTTTTTTTGTGACCCCCACCTCATGAACAGTGGCAATATCAGTTTGTTAGCCGAAAACTGCTTTTGCACAGTGACTATGGCATTTGGCACCACAGGTGCAAAAACACATTCCAAACAGGATGTGAAAAATGACAGCGGAACTGTTCATGGGGAGGTGTAAAAAATGGCAATGTTGAAAATCTGCTGTGAAAATCTTAAAAAAACTGGTGAAGTCATGAGCGTGCATAGAAACTGTGCAACGCAGACCTGCAATGTAACTAGTTTGGGGATTTTTTTACAGCAGATTGTTAACACAGGCATTTTGGGACCTCCGATCATGAACAGTGTCAGTGTGATTTTCTTTATCTGTCCCGTACAATGATTTCCCACAACGACCACGCATTTCTGTGCTGAAAGTGTGAAAACACATTTCATCCATGTTGTGGAAAATGACGGCTGTACTGTTCATAAGGAGGTGTGGAAAAATGCCACTGGTGAAAATCTGGACTGAAAATATTACAAATTCATGAACTTACGAGAGTGCGTGGAAACTGTGCAATGCTCACTCGTAACACAGTCATTTTATGGAGTTTTGTCACCAAATTTTCAACATAGCCATTTAAGACCTCTGCTCATGACCAGTGTCACTGTGATTTTCTTAATCTGTCCCAAACATTATTTTCGCACACGACTGTACCATTATGCTACATGTGTGGAAACATATTTTAGGCGAGATGTGAAAATGATAGCTGTACTGCTCATAAGGAAGTGCGGTAAAATGGCACTGTTAAAATCTGGTGTCAAATAATACAAATTCACAAACTTGCCAGCGTGCGTAGGAACTGTGCAATGTGCGCTCCTAAAACAGTCATTTTTGGGAATTTTTTCACCAAATTTTCAACATAGCCATTTTAACACCTCTGCTCATGACCAGTGTCACTGTGATTTTCTTAACGTGTCCCATACATTGATTTCGCACACCGACTGCACCATTGTGCGCTACATGGGCAGAAACATGTTGTGGGTGAGATGTGAAAAATGACAACTCTACTGCTCATAAGGAGGTGTGGTAAAATGGCAATGTTGAAAATCTGGGGTGAAAATATTGAAAATTTGCAAACTTACGAGGCATGCGTAGGAACTGCTAGCACTTGCGCTAAATAAAACAGTCATTTTAGGAATTTTTCACAAATTTTCAACATAGCCATTTAAGACTTCTGCTCATGAACAGTGTCACTGTGATTTTCTTAATGTGTCCCGTACATTGATTTTGCACACCGACTGCACCATTGTGTGCTACATGGACGGAAACACATTTTGGGTGAGATGTGAAAAATGACAGCTGTACTGCTCATAAGAAGGTGTGGTAAAATGGCAATGTTGAAAATCTGGAGTGAAAACATTGAAAATTTGTGAACTTATGAGCGTGTGTAGGAACTGTGCAATGCACAATCGTGAAACAGTCATTTTTTAAGAATTTTTCCACCAAATTTTCAAAATAGGCTTTTTGAGAGCCCACCTTCAGATCACTGGCAGTGTTGTTTCATTAATCGTTCTAGAAAGATGATTTCGCGCAGTGGCAGCGAAATAACCCTTCGGGCCCGAGTAATGCCATGACAGTGACAGCATTCATGAGAAGGGGTCCCAAAAACCCCATGTTAAAAATTTGGTGCAAAAATTCCAAAAAATGCCTGAGATATGCAATAAAGTTGAAAAAACCCTATCTATCCCATTATACAGCTTTCCGGCATTTCCTCAGTTCGCAGTCGGCTTTGAAGAGTGCAGACGTGTTCCTGGTTGGCTGAAGATCGTCGTGCCCAGCTCCGGAGGTAAGTATGGGGTGAGGGAGGGGTGGCGAGGCAGTGTGCGCAGTAGGTGGGTGCGGGTTCTGGGAGGGGGTAGGGAGAGCGCCGAGGGACAGTTTTGTATTTACAGGTTTTTTTTTATTTCCTAAGATGATGAGGGACATTTTCCACGCTGGAGTGGGCTCCCAGCGTGGCAGCTAGAAGGATGTTGGTGGGGGCAGGAGCCGACAGGGATTGGGCACCCGTCAGCCATAACATCATTTTGCCACACTGGGTGGGCTCCCAGAGTGGCACCTGGATCTTTGGGGGACATGCAGCTGAAGAGGATTGGGCACCCGTCAGCCATAAAACATTTGCCACGCTGGGGTGGGCTCCCAGCATGGCACCTGGATGCTGGGGGGCGTGGGCCGGCCCAGGGATTGGGCACCCCGTCGGTATAAAACATTTTGCCATGCTGGAGTGGGCTCCCAGCGTGACACCTGGACTCTTTGGCGGGCGTGGAGACAGAGATTAGGCACCCGTCCACTATACAGTGTGGGGGAGGGGAAGCGCATGAGCACGCAGTGTGCGTGTGTGTGGAGGGGGGAGCTCTGCTCACTGAAGCGGATCTCTCCCTTTCAACTGTATGCCACTGCATTTTCAGCTGCCATAGACAGCTGGAGCAGTGATTGGTGCACTGTGACTGCGCCTACAAACACAGTGACTGAATTGGAAGAGGCTGACACACCTCTGGAAAACTCGGATGATGGCACTATGTTTCTTGCACATGCGTGCAAGCAAACATAAAAAAGGAGGATCAAATAACATCTATGAACATCTAAAGGTTCTTAGAAGGAGACCAGTTCCGAGACACTATAGGATGCCCTGGGGGTCCTGATGCTTCTTGTGCTCCTTTGGGAGTGTACAGTATAAAAAGCTGGTGCAAGTGGGCAGTCATTACAAAAATACGTCAACTCCATTTTAGACTCTGTGATCCAACCAGCCACTAGGAAATCCACTAGGAATTTGTGTATTATTTGTTTGAAACTCTCGAGTTGGGTTCTCCAGAAGAAACTGTTAGCTGTCCAGATTGGATAGTTGTCTCATTACTTCTGAATGGTATCGGGACTGATTGACCACCACCATCTTTCCTCCTTCATCTGATTTTTTGATCACCACTTGTTCCATGTTTGATAACTTCTCAGGTGCCAGGATTTCATCTGGACAAGGTTTGGTTGTCTGGTTCCCAATTCATGTGGAACAGCTTTCCCATATTGTGAGGTACTGCATTCTGAAAAGTAATAATTGTCAGACAGAACATATAACCTGGGCAGAACTGTGATGTAGGCTTGAAGTGGCTCCTGGTGTGTGAGGTACTGTTGCATGTCAAAGTCTGTTGAGGAATATTATATTTCAAGACCTCTTCATCTATTAGATCCAATAAGTTTGTGGATGGCATTTAGAAATCTTCCTTTAAGCTAGGCCACTGTAAGCTTTGATGAGCCCAAAGTTCCACATCTGTCACATTTGATATATATGTTTGTAAGTATCAAGATGCATGACTGTCTACAAGCTTCCACTGAACATGCTCAGTCACCAGAATAGTCTTCAAGTCTGACTCTTCCTACCACCCAATTACATGGCCCTATGGCTCTGCCCCCTCTGCTCTCAGATATTTTCTTTCACTGCAAAGAGCAGGTCTCCTCTTTCACAGCTTCTGCTTCTGAATTATGTTTTCTGCAAGTTTTCAGGCTTTTTGAATTACTTTATTTTCTCAACTTCTATTGACTCATTTTGTGCACCTCAGCTTCAACTCACTGCTTCATTAAACACTATGGACCAGAGGAAGAAGCCTGAGTTTAATAAGGTGCATGCTTTGTGGGTTCATCATGTTGGGCAGAGATGGACATGAGGCCCGCATTCACTGTCTAGGGATCACTCACAACATGCATACCTGCCAGTGGTAGCATGATTTACACCCAGAAGTGATGAAAATCATAGTATGAGGTTTATATAGGTGAGGTCTGGAACCATAAGTGGTTCAACTCTGGCTACAGGGTCAGCTATGCAGTTAGTGAACCTGGAGGAAGAAGCTCCACAGGCCGTTAGCAAGAAGATGTTCCTGTACTTAAGCTGCTGAAAGGTGAAGCTGAATGGATTAGAGTAGTCCAACTTCCCAGTGTCATTGGCCTGATGTTAATAGTTGGTGTTGAGTCTCTTTGAAGAAGTCCCTCCTCAGTGCACAAGGAAGAACACTCCAAGCCAGTTATGGAACTGTCTTCAGTCAAGGGACCATTCACAATTTCCATGATCTGTTGGTTCTTGAGCTCTGTTGTCCTTGGCAGAGGCTATGCTGCCTGTAGAACAAGGCCAACAGGTGCATCCACTTACCAAAACAGGCGTGGATGCTGCAACAGGGCAACAAGCCCTCTGTGGTGTGAGACAAGAGCAAGAAACTGCAGTACTCCAATGGTAGGGACTGTTTCATGTCCAAATTATCTTACAAAAACCAAGTAAGCTTGTTTTCAAGTAGCAGAGTGGTTTATTACATTAGATGTCTAGTGGAGAGCAGTTACTACTACTCTCACAATAGGCTGGCATGTCACTTGTGAGATCTTCTTCAGAGCTGCCTGTAGAGCCTGATGGTCTGCCCATATATGTTCTGTCTGGGCATCCATGTAATTCCAAGTCAGTTGACTTGTTGATGCAGTCATCAGGTCCTCTGGTAGAAATCCTTCAAAACAAAGGGCACTTCTTTTCCCAGTGCTAGGTATTTCTGCCACCAGCTCTGCATCCCCAGCTGTGTGTGTGTGTGTGTGTGTGTGTGTGTTATACAGTCTAGTTGAGGTTCTTGGTTGTACCCTCACTTTTGAAGCCCATTGTCATCCTGATTCCAGTAGGGATGCCTGCCTAGCTGGTGCTGGTTTGTACACCATTGTGACAACCACTTATGGTTGCACCTGACCCTATAAGTCAAATGGCAGCCATCCCTGAAAGTCAATATCTCAATCTCACTGTCACTCACAACACAGTTATCAACTTTATCAATTGAGATGGCTACCATCAAGCTTGTCTTCATCCTCATAAAGCTCTTATTGTTGACAGTGAACCCTACTCTGATTTGAAGATGTGTCATGGATGAGCCTAGGATCTTTCTCCAACTTATGTATGCATTGGGCTTCACAGAGGTTGTTTCCTCTGCAACCCATACTTTGGGTCACTCTTTGGACCTGGTCTTCTTACTGGGTATGGAAAACGCCGACTTGGTGGTGGAACCAGTCAGATGGTCTGACCATCACACAATCAGGTTCAGCTTCCAGGGACCCCCCTATAGGTCTGCCCCTTCGGAGATGGTCCAGTACCGCCCATTGAGGGATGTGATCCCAGATGACCTGATGGTGGTGCTGAACCTTTCAGGATGTACGAGTGCAATCATGGGTTCAGAGGTTCTACTACAGACCTATAATAAGGCCATGGTGGCAGCTCTGGATTCCATAGCTCCTGTCCGTGTTTGCCCCCTCTCCCTTTGTCCTTGATCACATGATGTGACGGGATTTTGAGGGAGATGAGGAGAGTGGGGCGAAGGCTAGAGTGATGCTGGTGGAAATCGGGCCTAGATGCCGACAAGCTTAGATTGATGGCACACTATGCAGACTATCATTGGAAATCTCCTGTAAGAAGGCACAATTCATTTCCGGGGGAGTTGGACCAGGGTGGGGGCGAAACACCCTGTAAGGCAGTCCCCTGGCCATGCAGAGACCATCACAGCAACATGCGGATTTTGCCCAAATGCTGTCGCTGTGATGGTCTTCACCATCGGGGAGTCGCTGTTTAAGTCTAAGGACACATTCAATCTGTAACATTTGTTGTAGAAGATCATGGTTTTGATTCCCATTACCTTGGCCAGATAGGTAACTGAATTCTAGGGCTCTGTGGTGTCACCACATAGTTTTCCACATGGATATGGTTGCACTATGCCTCCATGCAAAACCCCTGCAAAGGTTGTCTCTGACTTCCATCTTAACAAGGTCTTGTTGCTACCTATGGTCAAGGCCCCTAGAATTCTGTGGTCACAGAATTTTGAACAGAACTTGTAACCTACCACAGAACTTCTGCAGTGCTACAGAATTTACTGTTCTTGGTGATTCTTTATTAATATTTCCGTTTATCCATACAACCTGGTTCTCTTCCCCTCTTTTTATATCCAAAACCTCTCTATGCTCAGAAAGTGATGTTATCATTGCTATAACATCATACATTAGCTAATGAAATGGCTGCAGTCTGCCACAGAAATGAATAGCCACTTATCTACCACAGCTCCCACTGCCAGAGACAGTGGCACAGCACATCAGGTACAGTGATATTTGCTCAACCTGCACTACAGCCTAGTTCAGTTTTCAGTCTTATGTTATTACACTAGAGCCAACTTAAACAAAACCTTGACAATAGCATAGACCTGTTAAGTCCATACCTTACTTTGTACAAACTTATTTGTGCTTTTAAGGTATAGAGATGGCATCTGAAATGAATAACTGGTAAAATGAATTAACCTGTCATTTTTAAGAAAAATAAAGTAAATATGCCCAGAAAAGTGAAGTATAATAATCTGTAGACCTGCTGAAAAATAGACCTGTTAAATATTTGCGCTGTACACATTTTTGCCAGGGTTATTGATTGCATATTGTCACTGGTTGATAGACTCACCTAAAGGTTATGGAGAAATGTTGTGTGCAGGGCCAACTGTTGGGCCAGAAGGTGGTGTTGTGTTCCCATGCCAGCAACTCAGGTTCAGAGATGAGCTTTGGGAGCTGGCTAGGCAGCACAAGCATTGGGGGAGCACACCCCTCCTCTGATCCTAGGAAGGTATGATGCAGAGTTTTGTCACACAGGGGACACATTGTGATGGGCTAGAGAGTTTTATCTCACAATGGGTTTACATGCATGTCATGGCCTGATGGTGTTATGTAGTGTGTCAGGGGAAGTGAGTTGGCATGAAAAATGAGTTTTGCAGTATCTCCTCTATTCTGTTTATTCCATTTCTAAAGGGACTTGTATGAATGAGGATACAATTTCAAGGAAATTATATATATATATACACATATATAGTATCTCTATCTCACTATATGTGTGTGTGTGTAGGTATATATATACACACACACTTGTATGCATGTTATGGATTGCATATAAATATATAAGTGATACACAATGTGGACCTCATGAGTGGCATAGACAGCAGGAGTATAGAAATACCTTATTTATTGCATAAGGTCCCCTCTGCATATTTCATTTATGCAATAGGCTAGGACCATAGTTTTTTTTTTTTTTGCTTTTTTAGACACAAAATTATTTCTGTAAGTCTGTTATTTTTTGAACTAGTGTTATTGTGCTTCCCCCATCCTGACTGCTATAACCATTGCCATGGATGTGAAGTCAGAATGACAAGCTGACACTGTGATGTGGTAGTTTGTTGGTGCTACAGAACTTTCGCAGAAATTACAAACCACCGGTGCATAAATTCTGTGGCAAATGGTAATCTTGCCGCAGAACTTGGTCCGAATGTGCTGCAGAAAAGTAGGGGCCTTGCCTATGGTTTTCTAATGTCACATGCTTTGGATGATGCGTGGATCTCCATGCACTTGTTGTCTGCAGAATCTTTCTGTTCCAATGGGAATGCACTGCACAATTTTGTGGTAGCCTTATCACTGTTTGTCACATACTGTACTCTGAAGCTGCCATAAGAAGACAGTCAGCCACAAAAACCATTGGCAAGTGGATTACGTCCTGCATCATGCTGTTATTAGTTGGCTTGGAAAGAGCTAATGGCCTGTATTCTCACTGCACCATACATACTGCTGTGTCTATTGCTGCATCCAGGTACATCCCTATGTTAGAGGTATGTAAGGCTGCTACCTGGTTTAATATGCACAGGTTCACATCCATTTGCAGCATCAAGTCACTGATATGCAGCTCATAGGGCCTCAGTCCTCCAGTCTGCATTCGTCTATAACTTGTGGTACGTACCTTCCCCTCCTTCCAGAGAACTGCTTGGAGTATGTCTAAGTGTCAATAATGAACTGAAGCTAGGTAGTTAGAAGAGTAGGTTACTTACTTGTAACCATAGTTCTACTACTAGTATTCAGTTCACATCCACGAGAACCACCCAACTTTCTCTGGTAAGACTCACTTTTGGTTCCTATGTACCAGAATGCAGCTCTGAGAGCAGTCGGGGTGGAGATAGGAGACCACTTAATTGGCCAGAAGGAGGAGTCAAGCTTGAAGACTGATCTTGTGACTGAGTGTGCTCAGTGGAAGGCTGCCAAAGTGTTGTTTATTTTTATTATTTATTTATTGATTGCTAGGATTACAAGTACCTTTGAACCAGAGGTTCATTTACAAAGGTTCCGCATCAACGGAAAGGTGAAAAAAAAAACACAGTAAAATTACAATACCAATTATAGTAACAGTAAGTCAGTAAATAATAATATATTGAGAGGTCCAGTTAAAGAGTATAGGTAAATATGAGGTAAAACATATAGAAAATAAATTAGTAAACACTGAATATGAAAGGGAGAAAAGGTGAAAAAGGGGAACCAGCCAGGGGTTGAGGTAGGAGGAGCTAGGCTAGGGGAAGGGAGGAAGGATGTGGAGGGGGTGCAGCCACCAGGACATGGCGTTGTTGAATTGCGAAGATATGATGAAGTGCAGGGGGCAGGTGTGGAGTGGAAGTAAAGGAGGAGAGGGGGAAGGAAAGGAAGGAGCAGAGGTAGGTACAGGGGTTGGGTGAGTTGACAGGGGAGGGAGAGAGAGATGAGAGGAGTAAGAGAGGTGGTGGGGTAAGAGGGAATGGGGGTCGAGGGGTAGGACAAGTAGGGTGGAGGAGGAGAGGCAGAGGAGTAGATGGAGGGGTAGGACGAGTAGGTGAAGGAGGAGAGAGGCAGAGGGGTGGAGTGGGGGTCGGACAGTGGTGGGGAAGGGGTAGCAAGGGGATCAGTGTATGCAAAACGCACACAAAAAAACAAAAAAAAACTTTAGAGTACATTAGACCGCAAGGCCTAAAGTGAGCAATCAGAATTACTGAGATTACTGATGTATTAATGGAGTTATGCTTGAACAGACTAAGCCTGTCCTCAGTGGCAATTTTGAGGAGACGGCTATTTAAGAGCAGGGGGCTGTAGAATAGAAGGCGTGTTGGGCCTGGGTGGTATGGCAGAATGGAACAATAAATTGTGCTTTGAGGGAACTGTGTGTGAAGCATGCATTGGCTGTGGGAATCATTAAGGCATGTGTTCAGTGGGGAGTAAGGTTAAGGCAGATTTTCTTTGCCAATATGCCAGACTGGTAGGTAAGTCTACCATTAAGAATGAACCAATTGGACTGCTTGTAGAGATCACAAGTATGCATATGTTTGCCTGCACCAGTGACAAGTCTACAACACTGGTTTAGTGTCGTTTTTATTCATTTTAGGGTGGTATCTATGGCGGCCTCATAGAAGACTAGCCCATAGTCAATGATGGGTAGGACAGAGCTAGTTATAGCTGCTCACATGGCTTCAGTAGTCAGATAGTGGCAGTGGTGGTAGAGGATGCCAATTCTTGAGTTAATTTATTTGGAGACATGTCGAGCATGAGAGTTGTAGGACATCACGCTATCGAGGGTAATGCCTAGGTATTTAAACTCCTGCACTTGTTCGAGTGGCTGATGTAGTTCATTGTGGACAGTAAGGTTAGCAGTTTTGAATTTGGTGTGTGAGCTGCAAAACATCAGGGGATTTGGTTTTTTATAATTCATTAAGAGTTTTTGTTGAGCAAGCCTTGAGTCAACTAGGCTGAAATTCGACTGTAAGTCCTGGCGAGAGTGGCAGGGTCGGTATGGGTAGAAAAGAGGACAGCATCATCTGCATAGAGTAGCATATTAGTGTTACATACTACAGGAAGGTCATTGATAAAGAGACTAAATAGCAGAGGGCCAAGGATAGAACCCTGGGGGACACCGGAGTGAACAGGGAGGCTACAAGAGATGGTGCTAGCAATTTTGATTCTTTGACTCCAATTCGAGAGGTAGCTTTTGAACCACTTGGCTACATCATTGGATATGCCATTAGCAGTGGGAGAATGCAGCAGGAGCTGGTGGTTTATGGTGTCATAGGCCTTGGTTAGACCAATGAACACCGCTTCCAGTAGTTGGCCTGTGTCTAGAGCCTTGTGAATATGGTTAGTGAAGTAAAGCAGAGTGGTGGTGGTACTATGGGCTTTTCTAAATCCATGTTGCTGCAGACAGAGCAGGCTATATTTGTCAAGGTGTTCCGACAGCTGGTCCACAGCAATTCACCCAAGAGCCTTGGAGAGAAGGGAGAGGAGAGGATAGAGATGGGACTGTAATTTGAGTGAAGGGACCTGTCACCTGTTTTATAAACAGAAGTGACAACAGCTGATTTCCAAGGCTGAGGAAATTGTCTTAGGGAGCGCGAGAGATTCAAAATTTTAGTGAGGGAGTTTAGGACAACGTCCAGGGAGAGAAAGAGGAGTTTGAGGACAAGGGTGTCATTGCTAAAACTGGTTTTATTTAAGGCCTTTTGGAGGTATTTCCTAGCTACAGCCATGGAAATCTTTTTAATTATTTGCTGCAATAACTTTACTACTGTTGCTGTTATCCTGGTGGTGTATTATTTTCTGTGGCCGTCCTCTGCCATCGTATTTGTTGCACAGTTCTACAGCGTTATGCACCTGATTGTTTGCCACTGCTGTATTGTGATATTCTACTCTTGTTGTATTGTTATATTGTACTCTCCTGGGTCGTGCCTGAAAATAGGCAGGATATGTTGCCTAGTGCACTTACCGGGTTACCAAAAGCAAATAAATATGTAGAATGGAGGGGCAGGATTGTGGAGGATGGTTCTATCATTGGTGTTGGGCAGGGCCGGGTCAGCCAGGAAGTTAGGGGGGAGGACACTGCTAAGATTGGTAAAGGCATGATTGAAAGTGTCAGCTATTACTTTGTGGTCCTGGATTATAGAGCTGTTAACATCAAGCATAGTGGAGGAGGATTTGTTCGGTTTCCCTGTGAGGCACTTGATGTTCTCCCAATAGGATTTGCTGTTTCCCCATGAGTTAGTAAGTTCTTGTTTGAAGTAAGCTTGTTTAGCTGAGCGTATTGCTATAGTGCACTGGTTCCTTGCTGCTTTATAGCACTGCAGGTCATGCAGTTGCTCGAGTTCATTGCTTGATACCAGAGATTGTCTCGGTTCCATATCATTGTGATGAGTTCGGGGGTAATCCAGTGGTTCACGGAGGATTTTATCTTCCTTTTTGTGAAAGGGGCCAAAATGTTGCAAACTCCACTAAACTTGGAGATAAAGAAATTAAGAGCATGGTCAACATTGTTCATGGTGGCAATGGGTGCCCAGTCAATGACTGACAGTGCGGTAAGGAATTGGGGGAGCTTTCCTTTTTTAGTGCACATTTGTAAGTGATATGGGTCTTAGATTTAAGTGCTTTATTTGACCATTGGCAGATAACAGGGGAGTGATTGCTGAGAGCGTAGTACTTCTGTGTTAGTGATTCTGTGAGGATGAGAAGTGAGGATCAGGTCAAGCAGAGAGCTACTACCTGTTTTATAATTAAATCTTTTGGGGTTAGTGACCATTTGAGTAACATCTAGTGCAGCAATGGCATCCTTGTAAGCGTCAGCTTCAGGTGCCAGCCAGTTAAAATTGAGGTCCCCCATTATTATTGTCTCTCCACGGTGATTACCGGTGTCAAGGAAGTCAGTGATCATTTGGAAGCATGTTACATGTTCACAAGGGGGAATGTATACAGATACTACTGTAAAGGGAATTACCTTGTTGGCCCAGAATAATTTTTACTGCCAGCATTTGGGAGTTGTTATCTGTAGGGGATAGCGGGAAGGTTAGACCTTTAAGTGTGTTTCTCAGGTATATGGCACAGCCACCCTCTATCTTAACTGCTTGGTCATGTCAGACTAGGTCATAGCCAGAAATGGATACATCGCTGTCAGGGACCTTTGGTGAGAGCCAGGTTTTGTTGAGGGTAATAACATCAGGACTGTGTTGTACAACCCAGACTTGGAGGGCATCAAGCTTCACTAGTAGGCTACAAATGTTAATAGATGCCAGCTTAATGTGAACTAAATGCTAATAGTAGAAATAGGTTCACTAGTAAGTAACTTGTTCATCTGTGATATCTCCAGATTTCTAATAGATGGTGTCTTGAATGGCTGAATTGTCTCTTGCAGTTAGGGTAGCAGAGTGTCATCTTTTATGAACCTTTCTGGGTTCTCACTGCTACTAGGCAATATTTGTCCTATGCCTATGTTACCTAGTAATCCTTTTTTGCAGGCTGCCCAACAAAACAATTGAGGGTGCTTATGTCAACTTTGTGGGTGCTTGAGCAACCCAGCATCCATGAAGTTGACAAGTAGCAAAGACTTTTTAATATCTTCCTAAACAACTTAAAAAGGGGTGATTTGTGTTAGTAACTTTAAAACAGAGGGTATGGGGACAATAGTAAGGCCTTTGGACAGGACTTCAGTTTATGCTGCAGTAATTGTCACATCCAAAATATCAATCACTGCATTTTCCATCCTCAAAATGGGCAACAAGGTGGGGATGCAATACTTTCTTACCCCTTTTCCCCGTCTTGTTTTCATTCTCCTTCTGCTCCGCTTGATGATTGTCAAAGAATAAGATGTCGCTAAAAAACAGACAGATCTGGAGAGAATGGAGCTGTTCAATAAGCTGGATATTGCATCCTTCCTAGCATGGTCTCCATTATTGTCATTCCTACGAGTACCAAAATTCCTTCCTCTAGATTTGAAGTGATATTGTTGGCAGCCTCTGATCTCCCAGCCTGCTCTTCTGTGCCAGCTATGTTCAAATCCCTCCACATAATGCAGCAAATTACATATCCAAGGAACTTTTTCTTTTGTGTTCAATTATCTTCTTTTCATAGAGCTAAAAGCATAGTCTAGCTGTTGAACTAGTTTGGAATCCTTTTGCTTGACATGTTTATTTTCAGTCTTAACAGTTTTGGCTAGAGTAGGCAGGTAGTTCTTTTCATCCTCCAAGATCACTACTTTCATTAATCTACAGGACTCAAAGTGCTTTTTACCACAGATATTTTTTGTTCCTCACTCAATATTTGCACCTTATGTCACTATCATTGTAACCACATTATTCAATTTGCTGCAACTTTGTAATGTTGTTCCCCCTTTCCCTCTCCCCCTGATCACATGTGGAATCAAGCCGTAGCTCAGTGTGCCTTTTCCCGGTTACCAATTTTCAAATAAATAATAAATAAATGCAGGTTATCCAAACCACAGGACAGGACTTAATCTGCACTCATAGTGACTTAACTGGGGTGGGGGGATAACTTGGACACCAGATAGAGGGATACAGACTATCCCAATACCCTTGACAGGAAAGTGGTAGGGGGCTTTCTATAAAAGAGAAGGAGTCACTGTTGAGGACAAGACTATCAGGGTGGAAGACAGCATCACAGGGTCTAGCTGGTTCAGGCTAAGGGAAATGGGGGGCAAAAGCATTCATTCTGGGGGTGTACATCAGGTCCCCTAAAAACTCAGTGGAACTTGATGGCCAGCTGGTCAGGAAAATTATGAGTATAGCCAAATCTGATGTGGTGATGATCCTGGGGGACTTCTATCACCTGGGCATAGCTTTGTGTTTTGAGTGAGATAATGGCAGAGCTGATACCAGAGTTCCTGGCTACCTTCAGGGACTGCTTCCTGGAGCAGCATGCCCAATAGGGGAGTAGGTTTGAGGCTACCCTTGTTCTCAGCAGTGAGTATCTGGTCATCTTCAGCATAAAAGTTAAGGAACCAATGGGAGGCAATGATGACAAGTTAACCTTCTCCCTGTTGACAGGGACAACTACTGGGATCTCAGCCACCAGGACTAGAAACCTTGGAAAGCAGACTGCAGTTATGAAGAACATGGTATGCAAAGGTCTGAATCAGCTGCATGAGACTGGTAGTTCAGAGCACATGTGTCTCCTTGTTGAAGAAAGCTCTTGAAATAGCTGCAGAGATCTGAACTACTGTAAGCTGTAAAGAAAAATGGGCCAAATGTGGCATCCCTGGCTCTGAAGGATCCTAAGGAAACTGATTCTGAACAAACAGAAGGTCTATGATGGCTGGGAAAAAGGGTTGCTTTCAGGCCAGAGACTACAAAGCAGCACCGAGGGACTGTAAAACTAGAATGAAGACAACAGATTAAGGGCTGCAGGCCAGAACAGCAGCAGGAACTGCAGATAATGTATTTATTTATTTGAAAATTGATGACTGGGAAAAGCACACTGAGCCAAGGCTCATTTCCAGGTGCAACCTGGGGGAAAGGGAAAGTGACAACACAAAGCATTTTCCCAGTACATACATGGAGGGAGAAGGAGGGGATTGGGTCCTTGAAAACAAATGAAGGGGAGGAATCAGTGAGACAGCCTGACACAATGACTAATTTGATTAACAAATGCATTGTTTCAGTGTTCACCAAATGGCCACTTTAATGCTGTTAAAATAGTTTAAAGGATTTGCATTCAGTTTGTAGCACGATAGCACCATACTACAATCTATGTTATAAGACCAACATGGTTGCCTTAACCCATGTTAACAGCAGTATGTCGGCAGGCTGTGCTGTAATATAGGTTTGAATGCAACCATAGGCAACCTGCAGTCTATTTTTGACTGTTTACAGCCACAAAAATGTATTTATGCTCACAGCTGAGCTCACAGTGAGCTACACTTCCAGACAATGTCCTTATTTTTATGTTCTTCTCGCCTGGTTGCGAGTATTCTGACATGCATTGCAGTGCCTGTAGTGCTTTATGCCTGTGCTGCAGTGATGCCTGGGAACTCACTTAGGCTAGCACAGTGTCGTATTGCATCCTGGCTGGCTTCGCTGTGTATGTTTCCATACTTAAATTGGGTACAGTCACTGCTGTGTGGCAAGAGGGGAGGGCCATATGGACCCTAAATCCCTTCTATTATCATAATACGTAATATATATAATATATATTACTATGATGAGCAACACAAAGTCATAATCACTGGCCTATTTGATTTTTCTTAGACCTACAGTATATGACTGTTTTCTGATCATGATATTTCTCTCTTCATTCAGACAGAAACAAGAAAGTCTTTTGTTATACGAGCTGTTCCAGATGCAGTACTGGAGGGAGATGAGAGATACACCATTCAACTTGTATCAGCCACTAATAATGCTGAAATTTCACCAATAGATGGTAAAGTATAAAGACAAGTCCTCTCTAATGTTCTTTGCTTTCATTATCAGGTTGTTAAAACTGTAATAGTAAATACATATTTACTAAATAATTGTGAAGTTCGGGGGATTTACTGCAGAAATGTAATACACCTTTCCTCCTTCCTGAATAGAAAAAGTCATTATCTGGCTAGCTATCCCTGAAACCATAACCCAGCTTGGTGTGTATACCACTACCATAAATCCCCAGACTGCCACCAAGACTTTTCTTTGGTTCCAGTGGCTAAACTGGACATAGGAGTGGTAACTCTTCTTTGGATTTGTGGGAATGAGGGCTGTCTTCTCTAGATGGCAAAGCACTTCATTAGCATTCCATTGAGAATGGTTGCAGAGAAGGAATTCTCATACAATTCTGTAGTAGAGAAAACTGAGTTATTTTCTAAGGGTTTGTGCCCAGTTGTATTCCTGCTTTGTTACGTCCAACTCTGTCCATAGTGGAGCAGCCCTTATAGTGCAGCCAACAGTGGCAACTCTGAATACTGTGCCTTTTAGTTTCTTAGTGCCAGCTCACTGGATAGCTGCTTCTGGGTTAGTGGAGTTGGAGTAAATGCATTAATTAGAAAGTACATACTGTAGCTGTTCATCCCCAATGACCCAGCAACAACTATCTATTGAGCAGCCTCTAAGAAACAAGATGGTATTTAGTTGGTGGGAGGTTGATGAGATAGGATGGATGCACACTGAATGAAACAGCAGGATGGCAGGATTTTTAAACATAGAAACATAGAAGATAATGGCAGAAGGGGACCTGTGGTCCATCGAGTCTTCTCAAGTGAGGTATCCGGGACCTGTTGTGCACCAGTGTTCTGTTGTAGAGGGCTACTGTTGCATACTGGTGACACAAGGTCATGCCTGGAACCCAGGACATTATTAACAGAGGCTGGCAGGTAGTGCTCCTCCCAGGGAGAGAGTGCTTTGGTGTGCCCATCACTGAGTAACACCTAAGGCTGAAGTGTTTGACTTGCACCTGAAAGCATGGGTGACCATGTGCCTCCTTGCCTGTCCCTTTCTGGGAAGTAGTGAGAGTGCTCCTACACAATATTCTGGAGGTGAATGAGATTTACTAAGATTAAAAAGCCTTCTACTGTTCACAAGATGATGCTGGTTCAAAACGATGCCTTTGCTCTGTGGGCATGTGTTAATGCCTGGCTCCTCCCACTTGGCACTGGCATTCATTGCGATCTGTGCCTTCACTCTAATGAGGCTCTGCCCAGGCTGACTGGGGCATCATACCTCAGGGGACAAGCCAGGGTGCTCTGAGCACTGGAGACTCAAGGGTCTAGAACAGGAGTAAGTCTAGACTATTAGGTGGAGTCCTGGAGTGAGAGCTGGCAAAATAACAGGGCAGAAGGCAAGCCTGGTAAAGAGGATTATGGAGAGAATCACAAAATGAAAAAAGGTGCAAAGATGTTGGGGGCAGGGGGCTGAGTACTTGAGGGAACATTCTTCAGTATTTAAAATATGAGTTATGCTAGGTAATGCAGATGGAGGGTTACTCAACTACGGCAATGGAGAACAGGACAGCAAACCAGTAGTTTGAAGATGGTTGCTATCAGTTCTCCTGTCTGTGGCCAGTGAACTAATGTAAACTAGAGTTCACAATTTTGTCTGAAGGGTGTGCTGCAAAATTCAGTTCTGAAGCTTATGGTGGGCTCACAAATATAGTGAAGTGCCACTGCAGCTGTAGTTTAAATGACCCTTAACTAACAGACTGATGTGTAGCTGTCAAGGTCAGGACAGCTAAACAAGAGAGATTTTTTTAAATTATGTTTCATTCATTTAGCTTCAATCAAGTAAGCATTAAGCCACGACGAAGGAGGCTTCTACTGGGGAATTAATGCATGGGGGGGGGGGTCACAAAGCCGAAGGCCGAGTGCCTACAACCACCCATCTATGCATTAATTCCCCAGTAGAAGCCTCCTTTGGAGTGGCTTAATGCGATTGTAACATGGCAAGCGTTAATGACAGATTATATTACGTGCTGGAAAAAACACAAAGAAAATGCATTTGATATACTTGAGTACTTTACTGATTATACAACACTACACCTAGAACTGCACGTTATGTACTTCAGCTGGCCAATTAACATTTACTTATCTACTTCTGATGTGAAACACATACAGCAATTATTAGAAGAATTATGTTGGACAAAAACATTGGCATGTAGTTTGTAAAACTTACATGCGGTTCATTTGTGGCACAACACTCACTACTCGCTCGTGGCTACTGTATGTATATTGCCGACTTGCATCGTGGGATTTTTGCCATGACACTTTGCATAAGTAAAATGGAACTTATGCATGATTGCATTACAACAAGGAAATAATGAATGACAATTATTTACTGATTACATGGCTCAATTCTTAACATTACACTAATTTAGTATGAGACCAAGTAATATTTAGTACGAGTACGAGTAATATTAACTTACAATATGGATCGTATTTGAATATTTCACTTATTTGTTAGGAAAGCTGTAGTAATTGAAATTTACGGTCCCCTGTACTATGAACATGCATTGCTTAGTTCAGTGCGGTGTTTTCTTTCATCGAGCTGCAGGCTTAGCTTCCTATCTCTGTATTAGATGCACTGTGTGTCTCTGATACTGTTGGCACATTTAGAGTACTTTTATTATCTCTGTCACTGTTCATGATAGATGACTGCTGCATGAGACTGCTACCTGACGAGTTATTTGTCTCCCAGCTACTTTTGTGTATTATTGGGTGTTTGGTCACTGATTTCTCTTTCCCCAGTCACAGAATTACAGTACTTGTTTTTTTTAATGACTTTGCTAGGATAGTAATGGACCATTGTGTGGCTGGGTGGATTAGTCAAACAGCGTTTTTATATAACCTGATAACAGATAGCGATTTTAATGTGAGAATGGGTACTTCATCTTAGACCGGGATTACTCTGTTAGCAATAGTGGTTGTTCTGGGGATTTCGTGCAATCTTAGCAGTCTACAGGTGCATGATTGGTACAAACCAAACACATGATGCAAGTTCGACATGGTATTATAGAAGTTGGAGTGAGCACTACCAGTGATTAATGTCATGTCTAACTTCTGTAAGCTGTTGTATTTTGTCCAATCAATTTGCTGTATTTCAGTACAATAGAAATTGCCATGTTACAACGTGATAGAGTTATCATGCAAGCATGGACATCTTTATGCAGTTACTACATTGTGACAGTCAGGGAAACTCAAAATGAGGCAGATAAGGAAAAAAGGAAAGTATAATATTGAACTGTCCCAGAAATTAGTTTTGATTTTTTTTTTTTCATTAAAGGAATGAGGTTAACAAATAAAGACAACTATTGAAATGAATCGTTAATCTTTTAAATCTAAGATTGAAATTTGAAAGATTTAAATGATTGTCTCACTCACTCCGAGGCTTGCCTGCACTGACACTACAGCTTTCTATGCCCACATAATGGGATTAAGGAAGAACAGTAACATAATTAAGCAGTAATTCATAACAGGGTGTGGTAGATCACAGGCAGTACTCATCCTTCGGGTGCATTTTGAGGTACAAGATAAAGCGAAATGCCTCCAACCACCTGAGAAGTGAGGCAATCCAATAACATGCTGTATCCCCAGAGAGCAGATGTTCCTATTATAAAATGGGTTTGTGTTGAGAACAAAGTGAAAGCAGACAGAGATACAGAAAAAGTCATAGACTTTGGGTATATCATGAGATATACCCTGGTCATATGATCAGATTTTACTAATCACAATACAGGATTGCTGGTTACTTGAGGGGATGGTAAGTGCTATGTTTCCACAGAGCTTGGTGATCTATTCTGTCTTGAAAACCTCAGGCTACCAGAGTACTGCAGATACCCCCACATGCTCACATATAAACACCTAATCAAAACAAGACCTGCCTTCATAAAGCTCCTAGACTGCATTGTTTGTTATGCATGCAGATTGGTGCTGAATAGAAGTGGTGTTTACCCAGGTTTTCCAGGAGGGGCTCTTAGAGCCCCCCTCCCCCGGGTTTTAAAGGTTTCTTTTTCTCCCTTGTGAATAGGTGCCACATTCTCCCCTTGTCATCCCTCCCTGCCATATACTGTATTTGTGGAGCACATTACACACCTGATCTGCCATGAGGGGTGCAAACAGTAGCCTCCTCAAAGGCCCCACTGACACCTGCTCCTGACTATAGTGGGTGCTGCAGAGTGATGGACTCATGCCCCTGCACTGAAAGTTAGTACGTGTCTTTTTATTTATTTAGAAGAATTGACCAGGATAGGCACACTGAGCTATGCAGCTCATTTCCAGGTGCATTTTGGAGGAGGTGGGACACATACATTAGTCTGATACAGAAAATACAAATTCAGAACAAAACAATAAGCCAGAGTTGTGCAACATGTAGTAGGTCAGACAATCAGTTTCAGAAGAAATAATAACAGTAGTAGCCACACATTACTGCAAATCGAAATGCAGAACAGGAGCAGTGTGGACTAAAACAATACAAAATTGCACCACAAAATCTTACCCTAGGCAACCTTCCGTAACTGTGCAAGGTATAACATGTATCAATGAGTCTTCATTAGACTAAATCAAGTAGAACCTGTGTCCTAGCTAGGACCCAGGGGGTGGTAAGTTGAGGACAGTTGCAAAGGTTATGGACTGTCCAATAGACTCCATAAAGGGGACTGTCAGAGTCATGTAGGAAGTGGAGACCAAGCGCAGAGGGACACTGCTGGTAAGTTGCAGTCAGCCTAGGGAATTAGTAAGGAGCAGATACAGGACTAAATCAATGATGTGTGCACCCTCTGCCAGTCCAGTGAATATGTGACCTGAGATGGTTTCTAACTAGAGTAAAGTACGTTTAACCAGACTGGAGATACAAATTCCCATAAGCACAAGCATTTCTCTGTTTTTATTCTTCCACTTTCCAAAATGTTGGTTAGATCTTACATAGAGCTTCCCCAGTAGGTAGTAAACTGCAGGAACAGCTTTCTAGTGGAGACTGTGTATATAAAGACAATACAGGCCTTAAGTTAAGCATGGACAAATTTCTGTCTACCAAGGGAATCACGTTGTGTCCTGGGTAGTAGAATGGGTAAGGAATCCCTATAAACTGTTATGTATTTTCTCAGCATGTTTATTTCATCCCTGCTTGTGAGGTCAGATGGGGGTGCATAATGGAACTAGAATCCCCTTCCAACCTTGCTATTTTACATATTTTCAAAATGGTGAAGCATCACAACTTATCAACTGGTATTGTGAGTGCACTCATTACAGATGCATTTCCCCTGTTTGTGCGACAGTGTAACTTAGGATAGGGATTGACATCGATCTTTCTTGTTTTATGGCAGCTGCTTTTTCTGTAACTGTTTCTGTTTTCCTGAAGTAAAGAGTGGCATTCTTGTTCAACAGGAAGGGCCGTCATCATTATACTGGGAGACCGAGGAGCATTTGGATCTGTTGGGATCACATCATCATCCCAGTACATTCTGATTGGAGAGCCCGCTGGAACATATAATGGGACTGCCTTGGTTAGGTGAGTACATCACTATGGGTTCTGGGGCAGAAGAAGCCAGCCCAGATCTTTGTTCAGCAGCAGTTAGCATGTAGGTGAATAGCAGAGGGATTGCAAGAAGGAGATACCAGATTACAAGGCAGTTGCTTGAATTAAAGGGACACTGTCAACCTGTTTTGCATCATATTATTTCTAGTTAAAAACCCACATTTTATTATTGCTTGCCTTCTCTAAAATTCCTTGATGTTACCAGTTGCTTTATCCTATTTATTTATGTATTTTGGTTACCGGGTATGCATTAGGCAGTAACCCTGCCTATTTTCAAGCACGACCTGGGACAGTACATTATACAAAATACAAAGATACAATAAGGACAAAGAAATGGCAGGCAAATCCTTAACAGATAGCATCAGTTATCCCTACACAAACTACAAAGATACAATAAGGACAAATAAATGGCAGGCAAATCCATAACAGTTAGCATCAGTTATACTTATATAAAATACAAAGATGCATTAAGGACAAAGAAATGGCACACAAATCCATAACAGATAGCATCAGTTATCCATGCAAGTATAAGCAGAAGTAAACAAATACATAGGTTCAGCAGTACCTTTTGGGCAAAAATAGCAAGGCAGTCAAGTCAGTACTTAATATTAGAGAAGGAACAGTCAGAATACAAATGTAGGGTGCTAAATAGACAAGACAGGCTGGTAGGAAGTAAAAAGTCAAGCAGTAGGTTAAGAGCATTTACAATTACCAAGTGCATAAAGATGGGAGAACAGTACATGCTTAAAAGTGTGGTGAGATGAGTTCTTAATATGGAGAGGGAGGGAATTCCAGAACTTAGGAATGAAGTGGGAGAAAGCTTACTCACCCATTTTAGTGGAGCAGTGTGGGACTGAGAGCAGGGGACAGGTGGAAGACCTCAGGGAGCGGAAGTGAAGGATGGGGATTAAGATAGCTCCTGGTGTGTCTGGGCGGGGATGCCTGGTTAGAGAGTCAATGAAACATTTCAGAGTATAATAACAGAAGGCATTGGGGGCAGCCAGTGTAAAGCAGAGTAGAGCAGGCAGTGATATGTTAGACAGGGAGCTACTAATGCAAATCTGCAGATGTTGTTGTATGTGATATCCCACTTACAAAGAGCACTGGTATTGGCATGGGAGAGTACAGGAAGGGCAGTAAGAGTCCTTGGAGCAGGACACCTCTGGCCACCGAGATCCTGGTGGCAGGTGTGAGAGAGTGAAGCACTCTATAGACTGCACCTGTTTTCAAGTTTACTGAATGACATACCTCGTTAATCTGAGCGGAGGAGTCAAGTATGGGATCCAGTGTGACTCCAAGTTATTTAAAGGAGACAGAATTGGTGACAGCAGACCTGTCACAACATAGAACCTGGAGCTTTGTATACTCTGTGTGGACCTTTCTAGAGGACCCAAAGAGCATGGCCTGGGTCTTAGATAAATTGAGGATTTGATGATTGGAGGTGAGCCAGGATTGAAAGTTTTAAAACACAGATGTAAGGTGCTTATTGAGGTCGCTGATGGACTTGGAAGTGACGTAAAGTACAAGGTCATCCATGTACATAATGGTTCTATAGGGAGGAGAAGGATTAGGAATATCATTAATAAAATGGGAAAAGAGCAGGGGAGCAAGAATGGAACCCTGTGGGACACCACAGGAGATAGGGGCCTGGGATGGAAGAACTTTGCAGAATGAGAGATATTGTGACTGATTGTCAAGGTAACTGCCAATCCAGGTTGAGGTAGAGTCAGAGGCACTGAGAGAATGACGTTTGCTCATTAGTAGAGGGTGATTAACCAAGTCAAATGCTTTTGAGAAGTCAATGAACACACCACCCGTAAATAAGCCTTTGTCCATGTTACACTTTACATTGCTGGTGAATTGGGTTACAGCCATAGTAGTACTATGCCCAGCGCAAAAGCCATGCTGTATTGGGGACTGAAGGTTGAAGTTAAGTAAATTCTTAGAGGTAGGGCAATAAATTAGTTTTCCCAGCAGCTTGCTAAGCGTGGGCAGAGGCGCAATGGGCCAGTAGTTCGATAGAACTTTAGGGTCACCTTGCTTGAAAACTGGGATTGTTATGGCTGTTTTTCATACCAAAGGGACTATGGCAGAGCAGATGGACAAGTTAAGGGGCCTAGTTACAGGTGTAGCCAGGATTGAGGCAGCGAGTCTTAGGATCCTAGGTTCAAGACCATCTGACCCTGCACTGCTATCTGCAGGAATGGTTTTCAGTAGCTTAAGGACCTCCTGGCAAGTGACTGGAGTGAGCACCAAGTGGGGAGAAGCTACAGTGGGTAATAGAGGGGGAGATGGGGGAGTGCAGGATGGAGGGGGTATTGGGAAGCTTGGTGAAGAGGGAGTTAAAGGCATTAGCAATAGTATGAGGGTTGTTACGGTGGATGTAATTTATAAGCATTGCATTAGGAGTCGGCGGCTTATTGTTCCCAAGGATTTCATTAATTTCAGACCAGTATATATTCGGACTGGAGGCAGAAGAATGGTAGTAACTGCTTGTAGCGCCATGGATCTCCTTCTTGCATGTGTTATGCAGGGAACAGTAGGCCTCAAAGTCAACTTGAAGAGAGGAAGATTTCCATTTAGCCCAAAGTTTATCTCTGCACTTGAGTAATTGTAAGAAAGACAGCTTGAGCCACTTGGTGGATATCCCTTTGACCCTACGAGTAGTGACTGGAATGTGTCTGTTGTGAAGGGAGAGTAGAGTTGAATTGAAGAAATCGTAGCAAGGTTAATATCATTGGTAACCTAGGGAGACCAGTCTATGAGACTTGGGTCATGTAGGAACTAAAGTCAAAGGTAAGAGAAGTTGGAGAAGGATAATACTCTAGGGGGATAGGAAGGGGGGGAAGTGTCCCACACACAATACACAGGGTAGTGGTCACTTTTAGAGTCAGGTAGGACTCCGGCGATAGGAAATTTCTCTTTCCTGTTGGTCAGAATCCAGTCAATAAGAGTACGGCAGGAACCATTGTGAGAGATCCTAGTGGAAGCCAAGATGAGTTGCGCAAGGTTGGCCTTACTGATAATGGAGGATAGGAGAGAGGAGCTGGGACCAATCCAGTCAAGATTAAAGTCACCCATGCAGATTACTTCATTATTTTTTGTGACAGCTGGCACTAGATCTATGAGTTCTTCAAGACCAAGTTTTGAATTTCTGGGGGTATTTTCACTCCAGATTTTCAACATAGGCTTTTTGGGACCCCACCTCATGAACAGTGGCACTATCATTTCGTTACTCAGTCCTGAAAGGTGATTTCACACAGCAAGTGTGCCATTGGGAGCTGCAGGTGCGGAAACACATTTTGGGTAGGATGGGAAAAATGACAGCTGTACTGTTCATGAGGAGGTGTAAAAAAATGGCAATGCTGAACATCTGGAAAGAAAACATGAAAAATTTGCAAACTTACGAGCATGCATAGATACCATGCAACGCATGCCCATAATGCGGTCATTTTTTGGAATTGTTTTACCAAATTTTCCAGATGAGCATTTTGAGACCTCCGCTCATGAGCAGTGTCACTGTGATGTTCTTAATCTGTCCCAAACGTTGATTTCCAACAGCAACCGCCCCATTGTGAACCAGATGTGCAAAAACACATTTTGGTCAGGATGTGAAAAATGACTGCTTTACTGTTCATAAAGAGGTACAAAAAAATGGCAATGTTGAAAATCTGGAGTGAAAATATTAAAAATTCTCGAAGTTACAAATGTGCATGGAAACTGCACAATGCACACTCGTAACACATTCATTTTTTGGAATTTTTTCACCAAATTTGCAACATAGGCTTTTTGGGAGACCACCTCATGAACAGTGGCACTGTCATTTTGTTAATCAGTCTCAAAAGGTGATTCTGCACAGTGACAGCGAAATCACCTTTCTGGATGGAGTAACGAAATAACAGTGAATGATTTCATGAGGTGGGGTTTTAAGAACCCTATGTTGAAAATCTGGAGCTGAAAGTAAAAAAAAAATGGTCACGATATCTACCTAAGTAGAACCCCCCCCCCCCAATTGATGCAATTATACAGCTTACCGTGATTTTCTTCAGTTCGTGGTCGGCTTTTGAAGAGTTCAGACATCTCCCGGTCCACTGAAGATTGCCGCGCCGGGCATCTGGAGGTAAATATGGGGTGGGGGAGGTGCGGTGGACAATGAGAGACCATTTTCTTGTTTACAGGGAAAAAGAAAAAAACTTCAGGGAAGGTTTTTTTTTTTTTACAGGTTACACAAATTACATTTGGGCACACTGGGGTGGGCTCCCAGTGTGCCACCTGTTTTTTTGGGGGGAGACTGAAACCGACGAGGATTGGACATCCTGTCGGCAAAGAAAATGTGTCTGTGTTGGGGTGGCATGATGCCGAGAGGGACTGGGCACCCCCCATCGGCAAACAAATTGAACTGGGGAGGGAACATACTGACGGGGGATTAGGTACCCCCAAAGTCAGCTTTCTAAGGATTGTGAGAGGCAACCAGCAGGAGCCACCGCTGTGTTTATCAAAATATTTTTTTTTTCCAATTGTTTAACCAGGAGAGACACACTAAGCTGAAAGCTTGTTTACAGGTGTGACCTGGAAAGCACAGCGAAGTTAAGTGACTTGCTTAGGGTCACACAGTATGCAAGTGGGGGCTGTGGGATTCAAACCCAGGTTTCCAGCTCAGAGCCTTAAACCACTGCGCTACACTGCCTCATGCCTGAAATGGTTCATCAGGAATGGCATATAGTGGAGGCGTATCAGATCTGCTGCTGCAATGACGAGCCTGTCTCTCATTGCAGAGGCGGATTCATTTCAAGTTGGTGGCACTCTCTGAAACTGCTGTCATCGGCAGCATGCTCACAGGTTGGTGGCTGAGGGACACACCCACTAAAGCTTCCCCAGGATTCGCCACAACACTGACACACCTCTGAAATGTGCTACTACAGTGCTACTACCTCAAGATGTTGCTTGCACATGAGCGCACAAGCCAACATAACAATGAGTAGTGTAGAGGGGAGCAGCAGAAAAGAGAGAGAGAGACAAATATCAGGAGGAGTTAGAACAGTGTAAACTCTTAGAGTAGCTAGCATATAATTTAACAGCAGCATGAAATAATTAACAACCTCACTTAGTGTCCAGCAGCATTGCAATAACTATTAAATAACAGCACAGCAATGTGATCCTATAAAAACTGCACTGCCTAAAAGTGGAACAATTAGATGTAACTAAAAGTTTAGCAGTAAAGAACACAAAAATACTGAGCCTCCTGAGTTACAAGTGGCTCTTACAAATAGCTTGACTCAGAAATGAAATAAAATATACCGAGGTAGCCTCCCAGTTAAAACACTGGCCCTGGTGAAATAAAATATAATATACAGAGGTAGCTTCCCAGGTAAAGCAGTGGCAAAAAATTAAATCGATCTGCAGGGTCAGATAGAGTAAATTAATTACATTAAGTCATGGAGAACAGGGTGTACCAGTTGTCTCGGATGGCACAAATTAGATTTTAGACTACAAACAAATTAATGTTTTGGGAGAAGGTCTCCATTTTGATTTTAGAAACAGTCCTCTGGGCTAACAAGGTATAAAAAACAAGAAGAGCCCAGGAAAGCTAAGTCGCAGGAGCCTGCAGGGTTGATGGAAGAGAAAGGCACCAAATTCAAAAAATCAGACAAAGGCAAGCGCAGTCTTGATGGCATCCAGGGCGAACCTTACAGCAGCGGGGTGCACAGGGGGAGCAGCTCCATGGGTGATTCAGCTGGGCTTACAGCAGAGGGGCAGACAGAGGAAGCAGCTCATGGGCGATCCAGCTGGGCTTACACAGCAGACGGGTGGACTGGGGGAGCAGCACCATGGGGTCTGCCTCCTTTCTCTGCAGAACTGAAATGCATGCTTCTGGTATAGTTGTACCAAACCTTGTTTTGGTTCAAGTCCTTGATCTAATCTTATTTAATACTACCTGAACACTAGGAACAAACCCTAAAAGTCCAGCCAATTATGATACAATTATCTACTCTCCTCCTACTGCATAATTAGTGGCTAGACTGTGTTGGGGGTGTTCCCAAGTCCAGAGAAGGTGCAGTGGGAAATGATCAAGGAATGCAAACAAACACGTTTTTGTGTGGTAACAGCAGCATGGTATGCAGTCTATTTTTTCACTTTTTTAAAAGATATAATGAATCAGTCAAACACTACGTCAGCAGTCTCTGCAGAATGTGAACAATCATAGCACAAGTTTTTTTTTAAACTGGAGATACTTTGAGCCCTAAGGGGGTTGACGGTGTCCCTTTAAGAACACTGTTCCCTTTTCTTTCTTGCTTGGCTTTATCCAACTATACATTTGCTTTTCTGAAGTATCATATATGCTGTGGGTTCATTTTAACTTATCAAATATTTTCCTTACAGTACAGTACTGATCACTTCCACCACTATAATACAGTACTTTCCTGCTTGACAGCATGGTGGCTGCATTCAACCATTGTAGCACAACAGGTGGTAGTGTTTAAAAGAGGAATGGACAGTTCCCATTTCATTTCGCATTTATTTATTTTTGGTGCTGTTCTGCAAGCTGTCATGCAGCCCCATACAAAATATTCTCCCACACAACCTCACAATGACAATCACACCATATCAAATGCAAAACAACATACTGTACATGCAGTAATATAAATCCTCATGCAAGGTTCTTCTCTTCAAGCAACATTTCTTATCATATGACTTTTCAATAGTTTCTTGAAACTGCATAACGATGTGGCAGCATGAAGACATCCTGACAATGTATTACATAATCTAGGTGCAAGCTCCCTAAAAGATCTGTCCCCAACTTTTCCTCATGCCCAAGGCTGTATTAGCAATTCTTTTTCAAATGCTCTCAAGAATCTTAGTGGAGCATATGGGCACAAGGTCTCTCAAGTACCATATGCCAGACATAGTTGGGCCATGGTTATATAGACAACACCAGAATTTTTAGTCATTCTTATCCTTATTGGTAGCCATCTCAAATTCTGCATAACTGGTGCGATGTGGTCAAACCTATTAGCACCAGAGATGACTCATGCTGCCACATTTCGAGCTGCATGCAAGCGCTGTGTCTGCTGACTAGGTTGACCTGCATATTGTATAGAGATATACAATACTCGAGCTGTATTAGCACTCATGCATCGACTGATGTCTTTACTTTTATAGGGTAGAATAGTCGTGACATTTCCTGTAGCAAACCAGGGAAGGGAAGATCAGAGGGGTATCCACACAGTGAACTCACTTACAGGGGCACAAGTAATTTAACTTGTTATAACAAGTTATACAAAAACAAACAAACAAAACACAAAATCAAACTTTTGCTTTCATTTTCCTCCTTCTAATTACTCGGACCAGGTTGCAAACCCAGCAACTCATCTGGAATGGATGTTGTCACAAATGCACTCAGCAGGTCAAGCCCTCTGCTCCCACAGTGCCAGCCTCTGAGTGCAATAGTGTGAACAGGTAGCAGACAGGGTAACCCTCCTGTCTGCTTTTGGGTTTGAATCACCTTTAGTCTCAAGTTCTGGGGGGATTCAAACTGTGAACCTTATGCTAGCGTACCCAATGTAGAGGCTCAGATACGTACCCACTTTGGGAATTGTGGAACAATCTTTCACCAGGGGCACCAAGCCAGGCTGCCAAAATGAACTCTTAAAACTCTATAAAAGACCTTAGGTATATGCTTACCTTTTCCCAGTTTAGTAACACCATCAAACCTTTGAACAGTTTTTGTCAGTCTTGACCCTCTATACGTCGCATGCAAAAAGAACTGATAGACACCCCAGGCAGTCTTTTGAAAAAAAATACACTTTACTACAAGATGATAAAAATATGAAAAATGTAAACACAGAACAATCTATCAAAGAGCATACAATCACTTAAAAGAAAAGCAAATAAAACTACAGAACAAACTCCTACCAAAATACATTCAGATCTTTTCTAACATATTTCCTCTGTAAGTGCCTTTTAAATTAGAGGTCTTATTTCTTAAGAGCCCAAAAAGATATGACATAATCCCCAGTTACAAGGATACATTTCAACTCCATCTCCCCACCCCCTTGGTGAGTCATCTAGCTTCTCCTTTTAGAATACAAAAAAAAATACAAACATGATGTTGTAGCAGAAGGTATGTTAAATAATGTCACATCAGAAGGAAAAGCACTTCCTAAATATGACTCCTTAATTAAACATGTTCTCTTTGATCTTGTATGGTTTCCTGTTCCCAAGGCAGTTTCAAAGAGTTTTTATAACTTTTAGCACCATGGTAGTATCAATGTTCTTCCTACAGGAATCATAAAACTTTACAAGCTCTATATCCTGGCAGCTGGATCAGTTCTAATTAAGACAGAAAAAGAGGAGACCCTTAATTAAGTCTCTCTCTGGTCTTTTAATTACCTCCTGGTTTCAGGTTAATATATCCTGTAGCTTCTCTGAAATCTGTGGGGAACCACCCATAAGGACAGGCTGTCTTATGTGAGACAATCACCTACTATATTTTTATATTACAGATCTCATACAACTATCATAACCAGCTGGCCAAGCATCACAATCCTCCCCACCTAGACTGAATTTGGGGGCTCTGTCCCCTGCATGGAATGAGCTCCCTAAGTCAGTTCACGCCTCATATAGATGCAATAAGCCATCTGCCTTCTGATTGGTCACTCCAGCCCTATGCAAGATCGTCACATCATACCCTTGCAAGGCAAGACTCCATCTTAATAGTCTACCATTAGTTTTTCCCATTTGTGTCATCCAAACCAGGGGGTTGTGGTCAGTTTGTACCTCGAAATGCTGCCCATATAAGTATGGCTCTAACTTCTTTAGGGCCCACACTATGGCAAGACACTCTTTTTCCACAGCAGAGTAAGCCTGCTCCCTGGTAAGTAACTTTTTACTCAGATACACTACAGGGTGATCTTTCCCTTGGTTGGATGTCTGACTCAGTACTGCCCCAATACTCACGTCTGAGGCATCAGTCTGGACTATAAAGGGTCTGTTATAGTCAGAACTTGTCAACACAGGAGCACTGCACAGTGCCTCCTTCAGTCTGGTAAAGACTTTTTCACAGGCTGGCTCCCAGGTAATTTTCTTAGGCATCTTTTTCTTTACCAGGTCAGATAGGGGAGCAGCCAGAGCACTGTAATTGAGTACAAATTTCCTATAGTACCCTGCTGTCCCTAGAAAACTCCTGACCTGCTTCTGCATTTCTGGTCTGGGCCATGCCTTAATCACCTCTATTTTTACTTGGTTAGGACAGAGCTGTCCCCAGCCTACAGCTTACCCAAGGTATGCCACTTCAGTCATGGCCACCTGGCACTTCTCAGCTTTGACAGTGAGCCCGGCTCTCTGTTTTCTGCCCAGCACTTCCCTAAGGTGGGACAGTTGTTCCTCCCAGCTGGTACTAAAGATGGCAGTGTCATCCAGGTACACCATGGTGTACTCCTCAGAACCATGTAACACCTGGTTCACCAACCTTTGGAAAGTGGCCGGGGCATTCTTCATTCCAAAAGGCATTACTTTAAATTCAAATAAGCCTATTGGCATGATGAAGGTCGACCTCTCTCAAGCTCTGCCAGTTAATTATACCTGCCAATACCCCTCTGTCAGGTCAATAGTCATAAGGTATGTCACCCCTCCCAACTTGTCCAGAAGTTCATCCATCCAGGGCATTGGGTGGGTGTCTGACTTTGTGACTGCATTCAGTCCACGATAGTCCTCACAGAAATGAGTAGAGCCACCTGGCTTGGGCACAAGGACTATGGGTGAGGCCCAGGGGCTGTGAGATCTCTGGATTACCCCTAAATCAAACATTTCCTCCACCTCCCTCCTAATCTCCTTTTGGACAGCCTCTGACACCCAATATGCTGTCCACTGTATGGGTGTCTGTGTCCCTGTCTCCACATCGTGCATCACTAAGGGGGTTAGTCCAGGTTTGCCGATAAACAGTGGGGCAAAGTCTGCTGAAACCTCCCTTACTTCTTCTTGTCCAGAGCCAGCTGGGGAGACAACTTAACTGCCTCCACAGAGGACTCCTGCTTGCTTTCTTCCAGCAAGTCCAGAAGGGGTTCTCCTTCATCCATCCCCTCCCCAGGACTACATACTGCAAACACCATGTCAGCCCTATTAGCATATGGCTTCATCATGTTGACATGGTACATTCTTTCTGTATGTCTTCTGTCAGGTAATTATATGATATAGTTGATGTCATTTATCTTTCTTTAACTACTCTGTACGGTCCTGCCCACTCAGCCTACAGATTGTTTTTCCGGACCGGAATAAGGACCATGACTTCCTGACCCACTGTGTATGAGTGAGCTCTGGCTCTGCGATCATATCACACTTTTTGTTTCTGTTGGGAAGCTGCCAGGTTGCTCTGGGCTGTCCCCATAAGCTCCTTCAATCTTTCCCTAAACCTAAGGATGTAATCCACTATGGAAGTGCCCTGGGTGATGTGCTTGCCTTTCCAGTGCTCCTGGATCAAGTCTAGGGGCCCACGTACCCGGCTTCCATATAAGAGCTCGAAGGGGGAAAATCCTGTCAACTCTTGGGGCACCTCCCTGTATGCAAACAACAGGTGGGGAAGGTATTTCTCCCAGTCCCTCCCATGCTGTTCAACAAATGCTTGGAGCATTGACTTCAGGGTACCATTAAATCTTTCCACAAGCCATTGGCTTGCGGGTGATAAGGTGTCGTGCATCTCTGCACCACCCCACACTTCTCCCACAAACATTTCATCAGGTCCAACATGAAGGAACCCCCTCGATTAGTGATAACCTCCTGTGGAAACCCAACATAGGAGAAAATCCCTAGTAAGGCATCTGCCACTTTGTCCTCAGTGAGGATAGGGTGACTGCCTCTGGGTATCGGGTGGCATAATCCACCACAGTCAGGATGAACATTTTTCTGGAGGAGCTGGGAGTATATAAAGGCCCCACAATATCCATTCCCACCCTCTGGAATGGCTCCTCCACTATGGGCAATGGAATTGGGGTGGCTTGTTTTTTTTTACCTGCCTTCCCTATTTCTTGGCACCGGTGACAAGACCTGCAATACTTCTTCACTTGCTGGGTGAAGTTGGACCAATAGAAATTCTGGGCCAACTGCTGCATAGTGCACGCAATTCCCAGTAGACCAGACAAGGGAATATCTTGTGCAGTCTTGAGCAACTGCTCACAATACCCCTGGGGAACAACAAGCTGCCTGCCTATCACCCCTCCCTCTGTCTTCACATCCTGAGTATACATCAGTCCATTTTCCCAATAAACTGTATGTTTACTGTCACCTCCCTGTGCTCCGTCAGAGTCTGCCCAAACCCTCAACTTCTCTAGATTAGGGTCACTTTTCTGAGCAGCTGCAAACTCCTTACACATTCCCTAGGTATTGGAGAGGTCACCTTCAGTCTCTGAACTAGGGTCCATAGCACTAGCATCAGGGCGCTCAGGATCACTGTCATAACCCTCTGACAATGGGTCACCTCACCCTCTTCTGAGTAAACCTCCGTAGCTGTGTGGTTAACTGGGGAAATTTCTACCCCCTTTTCATTAGTCTACCTATCAGGAGACACAAGCTGGGGAACCAGCCTCTCAGTGGTTTCCACAGTGGCTTCTGTGGGGTCCAGGGAACTAAAATGTTCCCTTTCCACTTGGCTATGGGTAACTGCACACACCATCCCCTGTTTAAGATTGTTGCCAAGGATGACATCAACTGCTGAAGTTTTGGCTACAGCCACCTGTTGCACGGTTACCCCTGTTTCACCCCAGTCTAGGAGAACACTAGCGAGTGGTAATGTGGTCTCCCCACCAGTGAACCCTTGCACAGTTATAAATTCATTGGGTATAAGCTGATCAGGCTCTACCAGATCCCCTTTTACCAATAGCAGGGATGCCCCTGTGTCCCTTAACCCTTGTGTCTGTACACCACTCATCATGACTGGGTGCATGTGTTCCCTAATGCTCACAGGCATGCTTCCAGGGACTCATAAACAACCCACTTCTTTCCTAGCCCAATGTTGTGTATTGCTCGTCCTTTTGGGACACTGTCTGGCAATATGCCCAGTTTCTTTACAAACTATAGAATGTGAAATAACTGTAAGAAATAGTCCAATATGTCCATTAAAGTAAATATGTTTATTTTATCTTCACTTCACACCAGTATACTGTAGGCAACAGTTTCATGGCTAAATACATCACTTCCTTAGGCCATTCATATCTGACAGTGTTGAAACTACATATAAAACACAAATGTAATCATTAGATTTTTTAACATTTAAAATAAATATCTTTCCTTATTCATTAAAATACTTTGCGATTACTAATTACCAATACTCTATGTAAATAAGGTACAAATAGTTTCAATGAATTATCTTATTACTAGATTAGAGTCTTTTAAATATAATTATTCATTCAATTTACATGCCTATTATTATAGGTATTAACAATACATAGTACTTCCCCTTATGTAAAGCATATTCTGAGTTGCCACTTCTTCATAAACTTCTAATTAGAATCTGTTTCCAAGTGAATAGAATTCAATCCTGAATTAAAACAAAATAGTCTCAATTGAATTAAGTATGTAAATCATACTTAATTACTGTTTTATAGTGCTATAGTAGCCATAGTTTCTTACTTTAAGTATGGTTCACTTCAATTAGTTAATTGGAATGGCATTCACCTTTTTATACATTTTTGAATGCCTTCATTTCATTCATCTCCTATGGGGAAAAGTATATAGTTATATTAAAAGAACTCATGTCTTTTATGTTTAATATAAAATTTACCACTGCTCATAATGTTAGTAAAAATTGTACCTTATTGGCTAAATGGAGCTCATTGAGTGTATACTGTTCTTTATTTTATTTATTTATTTATCAAGTCTAGGATTACAAATACCTTTGAGCGATGGCTCTTTTACAAAGGTTCCACGTCAGAGAAATACAAATTATGGGGAACATCGAGACAGGCATTACAACAATGTGGACATTGCAAACAGAGTACAGATTAATACAGTTCAAGGGTAACATTGTAACAAAGGCAGCCAGCGGCATTTGTCAGAGAAAACAGACAACAGATAAGAAGTGCCAGAGTTATAGCGAGAGGAAGAGGGTGGGGGAGGAATGTAGGAAGGGTGGCGAGAGGGTGAAAAGTACAGCATTGGGTATACCAAGATGTGAGGGTAGAATCCAGTGAAGGGGGGGGTGGACAACTAGAGCAGAAAGGGAAGTGGAGAAACAAGGTTAAGTTGGGCAGTCACAGGAGCTGTTGGTAGAGAGATAGTCCCGGAGCCTAGTTTTAAACATACCAAGAGTTGGGGCAGAGGAGATGGTTGGGCTGAGGCCATTGAACCAGAGTGGCGCTCGATAAGCAAAAGAGCATTGTCCCTGTGAAGTGTGACAGTGGGAGACTTTCAGTAGCTGTAGCGTGGAGCTCCTAAGGCACCATTTGTTAATTCGGTGTTGTAACAGAGTTGAGACCCCAGGAAGTGCAAGGCCATGGTAGATTTTTTTTCACCATGGAGCAGGTGAAAAACTATGCGGTTTGATAGTTGGAGCCAGCCAGTCTGAGTGTACAGGTCACATGTGTGGGTGAGACGGTGAGCACCAGTGATGAGCCGACATGCTTTATTTAAGGCAGCTGAGAGGCATCTAAGGGTTGAGGTTGTGGCAAGCTTACAAATGATGAGACCATAGTCTATTACAGAGATCACAGAGCTCAGGACTGCAACCTTCAAAGCTTCGCATGGAGGTGTGGTCTGTGTTTGTAGAGGAGACCAAGCCGTGTATTAGCAGCTCTAGCTACATTAATTACATGAAGTCCATAGGAGAGATTAGGGGTCAAGCTGTATCCCTAAGTATTTGAAGGACCCCACCTGATCTAGAGTGTTCCCTGGGTGGTGGAGATAGCCATGTGTAGCTTGTGGGAAGAGAGCTGCAGAAGAGCATAGATTTGGTTTTCTATCATTGAGGACCAGTTTATGATTAAGAAACCATGTCTCTACAGAACTGAAACCAAGTTGAAGGTTGTGTTGAAGAGTTACAGGATCTTTGTGAGTGGAGAATACAACAGCATCATCGGCATATAGTATGATCTGCTCAGAGCAGTGGTAAGGGAGGGAGTTTAAGAAAAGGCTAAAAAGGAGGGGTCCCAGTATGGATCCCTGTGGGACACCCGAGCGAACAGGCAGGGTGTTAGAAAGAGCGTCAGCAATTTTTACTCTGTGACCAGTTTTCTAAGTAGCTTTAAACCAGAGAGAAGAGTCAGGTGATAGCCCGGCATTCAGTAGTTGGTATATTAGTAGTCTGTGGTGTACTGTATCGAAGACCTTGGAGAGGTCGACGAAAACGGCCCCTGTGAGAAGGCCGTTGTCAAGGGATTTATGCAAAGCTCCAGTGAACTCAAGAAGGGCTGTGGTGGTGCTGTGACCTTTCCGGAAGCCATGTTGTTGTGGACAAGGTATATTGTTTTTATCCAAGTGGTCGGTAAGTTGATCAGCCACGATGTGCTCAAGTGCCTTAGAAAGTGGGGGCAGTATGGAGATAGGGCAATAATTTGAGTGAATCGTCTTGTTCCCACTTTTATGGACGGGTGTCACGGTGGCTGTTTTCCATAGGTCCGGGAATTTTCCACAGCTGAGAGAGAGGTTTAGGATTTTTGTTAATGGATGAATTACCTCATCGAGGGTGAGCAACAGAAGCTTAAGGTCCAGGGTGTTGCTGCTAGATCTAGATTTAGAGATAGCTGCAGTAATATAGCAGTGAACTTCATTCAGCCTTACCTTCCTGAAGTAGAAGAGGGGATGGTTAGACACTGGGGCTGAGGTATTTGGGGAGTAGGCCCTGTTTTCGAAAAAGTCATGGGGTAGAACGCACTAAGGTCTGAAAAAGCCGTGTTAAACATAGAAACATAGAAACATAGAAACATAGAAACATAGAAACATACATAGACACATTAAAGATGTTTGCGATCACCTTGGGGTCAAGGGTTGAGGATCCATCGACCATTAACATGATCGGAGAGGTTTTTGGCTGCTTCCCTGTAACATCTTTGATATTGTCCCAGAAAGCACGACCATTTCCCCATGTATTAGTGAAAGCGTCTTTGTAATAGATGGATTTCATTAGCCGTATGGCTTTTGTGCAGGCATTTCGTGCTTGTTTGTAATTTTGGATGTCCAGTTGTTTGCCAGTGGCCCTGGCCACTGCCCAGAGGTGATCCCTTAGTTTCAGCTGTGAGAGAAGAGCCGCAGTGACCCATGGGTTAGAGAGAGATTTTGTTTTGCGCCTTTTAGCAGGGGCAAAGAGGTCGCAGGCTTTGTTGAAAATTGAGATGAAGTGATCAGGAGCCAAGTTAACATCTGTTGCTTCATAGATGGGTAGCCAGTCTTGTAGAAGCAGGTGTTGTTTGAGATGTGGAAGTTTTCCACCAGGAAGGACTCTGCTAGCGATAATTTTGGGAGGGGGTTTAAGGAATTTGTTAGACCATGCACACATGACTGGGGAGTGGTCACTGAGTGAGTCTGGGAGAATGGTCGTATGAGAAATCCTTGTGGGGTGAGTGCTGAGGACCCAATCCAAGAGGGTACTGGTGCCAGTCTTGTAGTTAATCCTAGTAGGGGTTTACCATTATGGAGGTTAGCAGCCGAGATGGAGTCTTTATAGGCACCGCCACTCGATGCTAACCAGTTTATGTTGAAATCCCCTAGTAGAATAAGTTCAGCTTCGGGAGGATGAGAGTTGATAAAGTTTAGGACATCGTTGAATCCATGTTTAGGGTCCCTGCGCGGGATGTATACAGAGACAATAGTCAGGGCTTTATGGTTGGGACCTAGGATGATTTTTATTGGCATAATCTGGGCTGAGGCAGAAAGTGATGGAGTTGCTACAGGGTGCCAAGACAGGGAGTCGTTGATGTAGATTGTGCAACCACTGCCTTTTTTGGATATCCGGTCCAGCCTGTGGACATTGTAGCCCTGTATTGTTACTGCTGAGTCAGGAACTTTAGGTGTCAGCCAAGTTTCCACCACTGCAAGGATGTCAGGGCTGTGTTGGCATATGAAGGCTTGGAGTGCATCCAGCTTTGGTAGTAGGCTGCAAATATTAATGGTTGCAAGGATAAGGGCACCTGGAGTTTGTGTGTGGCCTGAGCTTCTAGGGCCAGGATTGGGATGGACTCTGCCTGTTCCTTTAAACGGAGCTCCAAGATTCAAGAGCTTAATCAGCTGTTATTAATTCAAGCTTTCAAAACTCCTAGTTTCTCAGTTTGGCTGCAAGGGAGAGGGGAATACATGAAGACGACTTACTTCACATTTAGTTTCTCATAAGACTAACCATTTATTCAAATATTTATCCCTAAAGGGTTTAAAGATGTAATTTTACCTTACTGCATGCTCCTTTAAATGGAGCTCCAAATTTCAGATAACTTGTTTGGCTCTATATATTCAAGCTTTTACATTCCTCTAATTTCAGCGTAACTGAGAAGGTAAAAAAAGGCACATAAAGTCATTTACTTTGTGTTCAGTTTCTTCAAAAACAAGCTGACCATTTAGGTATTTATTCTTGAAGGATTTTAAATTTGAGCTTTACCTTGCTCCACGCCACTGACTAGATGGCTGCCTTCGACAAGGAACCGAGCAGTCTGAATTGGGGATTTAAATGCGGTTCAAAAAGCCCGCAAAAACGACAGGGGGGTATTACATCATTCGTATAGTCAAACTGACCCACTTTAGGTTTGATCACTGATGGAAACTAAATGAGCTGCATGAGCAGGAGGAAATACTTATTACAACAGCAGGGGGAGACAGAGGACTTAATATCAGTGTTTAATCTAAGCAATAGAAATGTAACAGATACTGAAATTCAGGTATTTGGTAAGGGACTTTCTTTCTCACCTACTACTGAAATTGATCTTTTTCAATTAGAAATAGATTTACAAAAAATTTATAGGAAGTTGAGATTGGCAGATTGGATTCTGGATAAACCAGAAGAACCACTAACGAGAAAACAAATGCTGAAAAAAACATTAGGTATCAAATCTGATTTTCCCCCACTAAAGGTAAAGAATTGGTAGAAACATACATAAAGGTTATTGAGAAAGAAATAAAAGAATTATTAGACAGTATATTGGAGCTCCGTTTAAAGGAGCATGCAGTACGGTAAAATTATATCCTTAAACCCTTTAGGGATAAATATTTGAATAAATGGTTAGTCTTTTGAGAAACTAAATGTAAAGTAAGCCAACTTCATGTTTTCCCTCTCCCTTGCAGCCAAACCGAGAAATGAAGAGTTTTGAAAGCTTGAATTAATAACAGCTGATTAAGCTCTTGAATCTTGGAGCTTCTTTTAAAGGAACAGTATACACTCAATGAGCTCCATTTAGCCAATAAGGTGCAATTTTTACTGCTATTATGAGAAGTGGTAAATTTTATATTAAACATAAAAGACATGAGTTCTTTTAATATAACTATATACTTTTTCCCATAGGCGATGAATGAAATGAAGGCATTCAAAAATGTATAAAAAGATGAACGCCATTCCAATTAACTAATTGAAGTGAATCATACATAAAGTAAGAAACTATGACTAATATAACATTATAAAACAGTAATTAAGTATGATTTACATACTTAATTCAATTGAGACTATTTTGTTTTAATTCAGGATTGAATTCTATTCACTTGGAAACAGGTTCTAATTAGAAGTTTATGAAGAAGTGGCAACTCAGAATATGCTTTACAGAAGGGGAAGAACTATGTATTGTTAATACCTATAATAATAGGTATGTAAATTGAATGAATAATTATATTTAAAAGACTCTAATCTAGTAATAAGATAATTCATTGAAACCATTTGTACCTTATTTACATAGAGTATTGGTAATTAGTAACTGCAAAGTATTTTAATGAATAAGGAAAGATATTTATTTTAAATGTTAAAAAATCTAATGATTATGTTTGTGTTTTATATTTAGTTTCAACACTATCAGATACAAATGGCCTGAGGAAGTGACGTATTTAGCCATGAAACTGTCGCCTACAGTATACTGGTGTGAAGTGAAGATAAAATAAACATATTTACTTTAATGGACATATTGGACTATATCTTACAGTCATTTCACATTCTATAGTTCGATTAGCCACAGTAAGATAGTCCAGACCTACACTATTATATTAGGGCATCCTGTATCAACATTTTATTCAGTTTCTTTACAAACCCAACATTCGTTTCTTTTCTCAGAAAAATCTTTTCTTTGAAACCTGGGGCTAACTGGTTTTGGTGGAGGCAGGGAGAGTTTTAGCTGCCCTGAAGGTGCCCTTTCCCCTTTTTGCACTACCATGCCCACCCCATTTGCTCTCAGAGCAGGTCTGCTCTTGGCATAGCGGTCCAAAAGTTCAGCAGCCTCTTGCACTGTTTTGGGATCTCGGTCCTCCAGCCAGGTTTTCAGCTCTGCTGGGCATGCCCCAAAAAACTGTTCTAACAAAATAGCATTTTCAATTTTATCTACAGAGTTTGCTTCAATTCTTTCCCACCAACGTTTTAAAAACTGATGTTGTTTCATTGCTAGCTCCTTGTAGCTCATATCGGGGCTTCTCCTGAGCTTATGTAATTTAGCTCTGTATGCTTCTGCAGTTAAATCATACTTTTTTAACAGCGCAGCTTCAAGTTTGCTGTAATCATTACTGTCCTCATTTTTCATTTGACCCAATGCATCCCGAGCTTTCCCAGTAAGTAGCGGGGATAGCTGGAAGCCCTGGGACCCTCTAGGAATGTTTGCCTGAATACAAACTTTTTAAAGGAATTTATAAAGGTATCCATATCCTCCCCCATCTTTAAATTCAGCTATCAATTTGGAATTTAATTTGTAACCCAGTCCTGTAGTTCCAGTTAAACCCAAGCCACTTACCTGCTCTGGTGCTGGTGGTTGGAATCGTAACTTCTCCAGTTCATGTCACCTCTGGCACTCACACTGTTCACAGTCTGCCTCTTGCTGTTCACATTCAGCTTCTCGCTGTTCTCGCTTCTGTTCCCTCCGGAACCCCAGCTCCATTCTGCGCAACTCAATCTGCAGCTTGATTGCTCCTGGCTCCAGAATACTGGTGACCTTCCCCTGCTGCTGTGGCCCTTCGCTGGCACTGGCCCTGGCCCTGCTGTCATCCTCACCAGATCTGGACACTGCACTGGCCGCTGGCCCCTCCACACCCAAGGTTTGGTCCTTTACAGTCACAGTCTGTTATTCGATGCTCTAGGCATCTGCTGCCATCAGGGCATCCACGAGGTACTGTTTGGTGGCTCTCACCTCATGCAGGACTCCTCTTTCCTGGCACAACTGCCCCAAGTAGTCTGCAGTGTACCCACTGTAGTTGGAAGCCATCTTCTTCCCTAACTACAGCTACTCTAACTTGCACTTTAGAAAAAAAATAAAATAGGTAGGAACTTGACTGTAAGCAAAATGATATAGTTCTGTTTCCTTTTTTTTTTAAATAAATCACTGCCTTATTTTGCAAGTGAGCTGTACAGTATTAAGCTGGCACACTGACCAGTTAAAGCTTGTGCTACCAATTTTATCGCATCGCTGCAAACCAAATCTGTAACAAATGCACTCAGCAGGTCAGGCCCTCTGCTCTCACAGTGCCAACCTCTGAGCGCAATAGTGTGAACAGGTAACAGACAGTGTAACCCTCCTGTCAGCTTTTGGGTGTGAATCACCTTTAGTCTCAAGTTCTGGGGGGATTCAAACTGTGAACCTTATGCTAGCGTACCCGATGTACAGGCTCAGATCTGTACCCTTTTCAGGGATTGCGGTACAATCTTTCACCAGGGGCACCAATCCAGGCTGCCAAAATGAACCCTTAGAACTCTATAAAAGACCTTAGGTATATTCTTACCTTTTCCCAGTTTAGTAACACCATCAAGCTCTTGAACAGTTTTTGTCAGTCTTGACCCTCTATACATCACATGCAAAAAGAACTGTTAGACACCCCAGGCAGTCTTTTGATAAAAAAGCTACTTTACTACAAGATGATTAAAATATGAAAAATGTAAACACAGAACAATCTATCAAAGAGCATACAATCACTTAGTAGACAAGCAAAGAAAACTACAGAACAAACTCCTACCAAAATACATTCAGATCTTTTCTAACATATTTCCTCTGTAAGTGCCTTTTAAATTAGAGATCTTGTTTGTTAAAAGCCCCAAAAGATATAACATAATCCCCAGTTACAAGGATACATTTCAACTCCATCTTCCCACCCCCTTGGTGAGTCATCTAGCTCCTCCTTTTAGAATACAAAAAAAAATACAAGCATAATGTTGTAGTAGAAGGTATGTTAAATAATGTCACATCAGAAGGAAAAACACTTCTTAAATATGACTCCTTAATTAAACATTTCCTCTTTGATCTTGTGTGATTTCCTGTTCCCAAGGCAGATTCAAAGGTTTTTTTTATAACTTTTAGCACCATGGTGGTATCAATGTTCTTCCTATTGGAATCATAAAACTTTATAAGCTCTATATCCTGGCAGCTGGATCAGTTCTAATTAAGACAGAAAAAGAGGAGACCCTTAATTAAGTCTCTCTGGTCTTTTAATTACCTCCTGGTTTCAGGTTAATATGTCCTGTAGCTTCTGTGAAACTTGGGGGGGGGGGGCGCCCATAAGCACAGGTTGTCTTATGTGAGACAATCATCTACTATATTTTCATATTACAAATCTCATACAACTCTCATAACCAGCTGGCCAAGCATCACATATACTATTAATTGCAGGTACTGAGGGACACTTTTCAAAAGGGCAATTATACAGGATTTAGGATGCTGTCCTATATGGTGGACCATTGGAGATCTAAGGGTCTAGTTGCAGGCAGCATGGGCAGAGGCTGCATGCCTCAAATCTTACATTCAGGAGGAAATATGTTATAAGAACTGCCCACCATTTCCCCAACATCCAACAGAAGCACCTCGACCACAGAGGGTAGTTGGTCCGGGAGGCTGGCAGGTGGTTAGGAGGAGCAAATCAGGTGCCTCATCACTCAAGGCTCTCCAGTGTATCACTCCACAAACCATATAAAAACGACAAACAGGTATCTGCCTCTATCTCCAAAATCAAACAAAGGGGCAGAAGACACTACAGTGCAGGACACCGCAGCACAGGAGCTAGCACAACAAAACTCACCCAAAACAGGGATCAAAACTAAAAAAGCAAAAAGGAAATCCAAAACACTTCTGATCATAGGAAACTCCATGATTCGGGGAGTTGATACCTACCTCCAGCTCGGGGTAATTGTCAGATGTCTCCCAGGTACATCTGAGTGGAAAGACACTGACTGCATTGCTAAAATCATGCAAGTAGCAGGAGAAAACATCGATGTCCTGGTACACATAGGGACTAACGATCTCTCCAGCTGGTCAGTTGTGGAGACCAAAGAACACCTGACCAGGCTGGGAGACAAATGGTCGTCCATTTCATCTGGCATCTCTTTCTCTGAGATCCTGCCAGTCTGGGAGAGGGGGGAGATGGACCAAAGATCATAGAAGAGCTGGGGAGGTAAACGTGTGGCTCAAGTGCTGATGCCAGGAAAAAGGACACAAATTTGTAGGTAACTGGCAACAGTTTTGGGAGTGAAAGTTCTTTAAATTTGATGGACTGCACCTGACTAAGAAGGGAGTCCATGCATTAGGCAGAAGTTTGACATCTTTGCAGAATATTTAAACTAGCAAATGTGGAGAGGGGTGCAGCACCTTATACATTGAACGGGAAGAACACTCCTCCCCCCTCAGCTAGTGATCAAACAGGAGTTCAGCATGTTTGTAGTTCATTTGCATCACCAGGTACGGAAAAAGATCTGGCTCCCCATACAATGCACAGGGGAAATGCTGGACCTCACCCAACAACTGATACACCGAAATCTGGCCAATGGAAAATCATGTACACAAATGCTCACAGTCTGGGAAACAAGATCCCAGACCTGCAGGCAACAAGGACAGAGGCTAAATTGGACATAGTAGCCATTAGCGAGACATGATTCACCAGTAACCACACTTGGGAGACTTCAGTACTCAGCTATGTACTGTTCAGATGAGACTGAGGTGCAAAAAGGGGAGTGGAGTGGCCCGAAAATATCAAAGCTACAGAAATTCAGAATACACATAAGGTGCCAGAAGAACTATGGGTCACTCTGGAAACATGAAATAGGACAGCAATATGAACTGGGGTTATCTACAGGCCTCCAGACCAGGTGGAGGACATAGACACATTACTGTTAGAAGATGTACAAAACATGGCAGCTAAACGGGAGGTTCTGATAATGGGAGACTTCAACATGCCAGATACAGACTGGTCAATACCAGCAGGAACATCTGCCAGAACTAGACACATAGTGGATTTCCTGTGGGGGGGGGGCTCAAACAACTGGTAGAACAACCCACAAGATACAGGGCTACCCTAGATCTAGTATTGACTATTGGGGAAAGGATCACAGATCTTCAGGTAGAAGGTCACCTGGGGGCTAGTGACCATCACATGGTATGGTTCAATTTGGCCACTAGAACTAAATCAACCCATTCCAAGACAAAAATATGGGACTTCAGAGGAGCTGACTTTGATAAGATGGCCAACAGAGTTTAGCTAGCCATGGCAAGAAGAAATACAGGTGAGGGGGTGCAAGCATTAAGTATGCAATACTTGAAGCAACATCCCATTGTGTAAGAGAAAAAAGCAAGAGCAAAAGAAGGAGGATACCACTTTGATTCTCAAAACAGTAGCTGAAAAGGTCAGAGCCAAAAGGCTGGCCTTCAGGAAATATAAAGGAATGCAGCAGGATGAAGATAGGGAGGCATACCAAACGTCCCTAAGGAAAGCAAGGAAGACAGTAAGGCAGGCAAAGGCTCAAACCGAGAAAACACTAGCACAAACAGTAAAAGAAGGGGACAAGACTTTCTATAGATACATTAATGAAAGGAGAAAGTCCAGAGCGGGTATTGCTAAGATCAAAGGGGATAAGGGGGCGTGTGTGTGGAGGAGGGCCAAGGAAAAGCATCTATCCTAAATAGATACAGTACTTCTGCTCAGTATTTACTTTTTTTTATCATGTAACACTTTACTCACCTTCAGTGCAGAGCGGGCCACAACAACCTCTGGCCACCGGCACCTATGCCCCGGACCAGGTCCAGGTCTGGCATATGCTGCTAGACCTGACTCACACAGGCCCTGATGAAAATAACAGGACACCCCCCCATGGGGGGTTGGGGCTGTGACTGGGAAACAGGTGGACACACCTCTCGTGTCCGGGGCACAGGGCTCGGCCATAAGCCACTGCGGTCGCCACTGATTTTCTGCCTTTTACTTCCCCAGTGGGAGACGGACATGCAATGACACCTGATGCATCTATCTGCAGGTGTCTGCCGCACTCCCTCCCCTTTGTATGCTCACCACTGACGGTGTGCCTAGCCACCGCTAGGTGCTGCTGCAGCGTGACACATGCCCTGAACCCACCCAAGAGGTAGGAGAGCAGTCGTGGAACACTCAATCCTACTTCTCCCCTGCCAGTCCCTGGCAGCCTGAGTCCATTCCCAAACCCAGGTCACCAGTGTGGCACGAGGTGTGGTGTCCAGCGACTCAACCCTCACCACCACCAGGCTGGCTTCTGCTCAGTATTTACTGAAGAGAATGTAGGTCATGGCCCACAGCTCAGCCCCATGGACAAAGGGGGGATGGAGGTGCACCAGTCCCTCTCACATAAGAAAGGGTCCTACAAGAGCTCACTAAGCTCAGGATGGGCAAGGCAATAAGACCCGATGGCATACATTCCAGGGCAAACGGAACTAAGGGTAGAACTAGCAGAGCTAATATCAAAATTGTTTAGTGAGTCTATGAGCACAGGAGAGGTCTAGAAGACTGGAGAAGGGCTCATGTGATCCCGCTCCACAACACTGGTAGAAGGGAGGAGGCAGGGAACTACAGACCAGTCAGTCTTACCTCAGTAGTGGGCAAGATTATGGAGGCACTCCTTAAAGAAAGGACAGTACAACACCTGGAATCCATAGGAGCATAGCATCCAAGACAGCATGGGTTTACAAAAGGAAGGTCCTGTCAAACTAATCTCATAGATTTCTTTGACTGGGTAACCAGAATGGTGGACCAAGGGGGAGCAGTTGATGTTGCCTACCTTGACTTCAACAAAGCTTTTGATACTGTTCCACATAGAAGATCGATTAATAAACTGGGTAGGCTCTGGCTGGGTCAGAAGTTGGTCAACTGGGTGGCAAACTGGTTGGCTGGCAGAAAATGGAGAGTGGTGGTAAACATTATACAGCTAGAAGAGATGCAAGTCACAAGTGGGGTACCTCAGGGATCAGTCCTGGGGCCAGTCCTCTTCAATATTTTCATCAGTGACATTGCAGATGGACTGGAGGGTAAGGTTTGTCTGTTTGCAGATGACACGAAGATCTGCAACAGAGTAGAAGATCCAGATGAGGTGAGCAGAATGAGAAGAGATCTGCATAAACTGGCAAAATGGTCAGAAGAGTGGCAAATGGGGTTTAACCAAAGAAGTGCAGATCATGCACATAGGGAAGAGAAACCCTGAAGCCACCTATAGGTTGTGGGAGGAGAGTTACTGGAATCACAAGGGAAGAAGGAGACTTGGGTATCATCATCACAGATGACCTGAAATCATCCAAGCAGATCACTAAAGCAGTAGGTAAGGCTAGAGGGATGTTGGGGTGTATTAGTAGGGTATCGTAAGCTGTAAGAGGGAGGTAATAATCCCTCTTTACAAGACACTGGTTAAGACCCATCTAGAGTACTGTGTGCAGTACTGGAGGCCACATCTGCACAAGGACATTAACAAAATGGAGGCAGTCCAGAGAAGGGCAACCTAAATGGTGCAGGGACTGCATCAGAAAACATCTGAGGACAGATTAACCAAGCTCAATATGTATACCCTAGAGCAAAGGAGGGTGAGAGATGATATGATCGAAACATTCAAACATCTTAAGGGCATTAACAAGGTGAAAGAGTCTAAAATGTTTCAATATAAGAAAAATAGCAGGACAAGAGGACACAGCAAGAGATTAGAGGGAAGCCGATTAAGGGGTAATGTGAGGAAGTTCTTTTTCACAGAAAGGGTGGTGTATACATGGAACGGCCTACCTCAGGAAGTACTGAATATGAATACAGTGCAGAGCTTCAAACAGGCATGGGATAGGCATAATGGAGCAATACAGATGAGTAAGAATAGATAGGCGATTGACAGAGAACAAGCCTATGGCACATTCATAAGGTAGAAAAAATGGGCAGACTGGATGGGTCTTGCGGTCCTTATCTGCCATTAACTTCTATGCTTCTGTGTTACTGTGGGACCTGTTAGGAAGATTTTTATTTTCCTTATATTTCGCAGGTGATAAAATGCCACCCTGACCATGGCTGACACCTGGTTTTCCTTGGTCAGTTATAACACCCAGTCTGTGTAACGCTTCTGATCTGTTTAACAGAATCTTCTCTGTTGAGGGGTGCACAGTAGACTGACACAAACCCCTCCTCCTATTTCCAGCACCCCTTACAATCCTTTCAGATTTCTCTGGGTTCAGATGGGGTCAGACATTTGTGAACCATTTCCTAACTTTTGGCAAGGCAGCTGGACAGGCATTCCACTACACTGGCAGAGTCTAACATTATCAACAAATACAACTGTGTATCACCAGCTTAGCTGTGATATTCCACCTTGTACTTCCAGGAACTCTCCCTAGTGGCAGCATACTGTATTAATACTGAAAAGCATGGGAGACAGCATCAATCCCTTAGGTGCCGCACAGCTCCACACTCTTGAATTACATTAAAAAATACCCCAGGCACATAGAATGCATTCTGTTGGACAGGACAGACCAGAGTCAATACAGGACCATCCCCACCTTACCCAACAAGGACCCCAAGTGGTTGATCCACAGTATCAAATGATACTAAAAGGTCTAACTGAATAAGAATAGAAATATTAGCATTGTCCATTTCTGTGAGGAGGTCAGTTTGGACCTACACAACAGCGGTCTCAGTACCATGTCCAGGCAGAAAGGTGGACTAGAATGGATCACAAAGATCTTGTTTCAACAGTCTAATAATTAGTTGATGTGCTAAAACCCTTTCCAGTATTTCACATGTAACCCCCTCTCTATGCCCCCATTTAGGGGCATACATTTTCTGTTGCAGGTGTTCCAGAGCAAAGAAAGGGGGCACTCTCAAGTGCTAGCATTGAGACAATTGCACTCCCAAATTAAGGCAGGGAAAACGGTATTCCTATCTCTCAGGCGTCTTCAGCACTCGTGCACTTTACCTTCTCCCTCGGTCTTGGATTTTCTCCTCCCCGATGCTGCCCACTGGACCAGGACCTCTGTGCTGCACCTCGGCTGTTTCAGGAGCCCTTACAGTCCCACCCAGGCTGGATGGATACTGCAACTGGAATGTAACTCATGGAAAATTAATCAAACTGAAGATAAAGGGGAAAAGAAGAATCTGAATTAATTTACTTTTCCTCTCAGTTTAAATAATGCACATAACCACTATTTCCTCCCCAAACTGTCCTGGCTTTTATTCTGCCCCAGGACCTGCCCTTCCAAGCAGGCCCATATATTGGGTAAAAGGCCCCCACGGCTTCCTTTACCCCACTAGGCCACCCTGCCACACCAGGTGTGCGGGAAGTCACTGCCACCAGTTCCCCTCCTTGGAGGTCCCTGCCACTGCTCTCCCAGCCCTGGTGACCTGGGGTATACCTGCTAAGGGTCTGTAAGGGCTCCTACACTTTCCTGGCCTACAAAGCCACCTTTTGTCCCTGCCCACAATGACACAGGACCTGGTTACATATTCCCCATGGAGCTCCATCCCCCAACTCCTCGTGGACCCCAGCACATGGGAGCTGTCCTGACTGTACTCCTTTGGGTGGAGTTCCCTACTGGCCCTTCTAGACCGCTGAGCTCCCTCACTTACCCACCTAATCTGCTCCTAGCACTATGCTTCCAGCACCCCCCCTCCCCAGCCCCAGGCCTAATGCCCAGGCTGGAAAGGCCCCAATACTTCCTGTCTGACCATTTTTATACTGCTAAAACCCAGTCTCTGCTGCCACCTTGAGGCATCCAGCTGCAATTTCTCCCAGACCACTAACACATTCCCTAGCTCGGGGGGGGGGATGCCTAAAATAGAAATATAAGCCACTCTTTTACAGGAAGCTTACACACACAAAAAGGCAATATTGGATACAGGCCTACCATTCCTCAGATCTTCAGGGTATAGATTAGGCTTTTTTCAGGAGTGGCTGCGCCAGTGCTTTTTTCAAGGCATCAGGAACAACCCACTTCTACAAAGACTATTTTACTAGTTCAGTAATCCAGGGAACCAAATCTTCCTTACCATTTTTTTATCAACCAAGTGGGTTATGGATCAAGCCCACAGGGTAGTGTATAGCACTGCACAAGCAGTGTTATAGATAGTTCAGTGTAGCTCTTCAAATGTATTATTTTAATTTGTGCAATATTGGCACTTTACTAAAACCAGTGAACTGCTTAGGTAGCTGGCCCCAACTGAACCCTTGTGTCCCACAGTCCCAGAGTAAATGATAGAAACAGAGCAGTTTACTTTTTCTCTCAAGTGCTGGACTTTATTCAGTGTAGATTCAGTGCCAGATGTGCAAATAACTCAAAAGTAGCATAATACAACATAGTCCAGCAATTAAAACTCAAGCCAGTAAACACAAAGTGCTTCTCTTACCACATTTCCTTCTTTGTTTCTATATTTTCTCCAGTACTGAGGGCCACAAGGATTCAGTAGGTGCCAGCTACTGTTCTACTATAGTTAGGCTCTGCTCCACCCTGGATGCAGGTCCAATATTATGCATTTCTAAGTTTCATGGTCTCTTTTAAGCTACAAGCAATAGCTCTTTCCTATTATCATGCGTACATTTTGTGCATATTTTAAAGATTATTACTACTTTCAGTGTGTGTGTTCTGGCTGTGGTGAGGTCCTAGTAGTGTCATGTCAAACAGAATGTTGCAAGGGCTGAATCCTTTTCTAGTCAGTTGACCCCCCCCCCCAACTCATACCAGTTTACTTATTAACCATGATGCTTTTTAATGGGTTTTGAGGCTTTTAATTGTATTTATGTTTACAGAAACAACACAGCTCTAAAGGTGGGCAAGCAGTGTGAGATGGCAGTAAGGAGGCTGGGGAATACTGGGATGCATAGAGAGAGGCGTCACCAGTAGAAAACAGGAAGTTGTTATCCCTCAACAGACAGTTGGTGATACCCCATCTGGAGTACAGCATGCAGTTCTAGAGACCCCATCTTCGCAAAGACATAGACAGGGTGGAGGCTGTCCAGAGGAGGGCAACCAAAATGGTGTAGGGTCTGCACCAGAAGACATACGAAGAGAGACTAAAGGAGCTTAATATGTATACCTTCAAGGAAAGGAGGGAAGGGGGGACATGATAGAAACTTTCAAGTATCTCAAGGGAATCAACAAAGTCCAAGAGGGTAGAATCTTTCAGAAAAAGAGATGTGCAAGAACAAGGGGGCACAATTTTAAGATGGGGGGACGGCTCAGAGGTAATGTGAGGAAGTATTTTTTCATGGAGAGGTTGTGGATGATGGGGACTGCCTTCCTGAGAAGGCTGTGGAGTCAAAACAGTGGGGAATTCCAGAATGCATGGGACAGATATAAGGCAATTCTAGTTGGGGGTAGGAGGAAGTAGGCTGTTGGTTAACTAGGATCTGCAGCTTATCTATTAGGTAGGTAAATGGGCAGACTAGGTGGCCCAAGTGGTCCTTATATGCCATCAAATTCTATGTTTCTAGACTGGAAAGCATCTGCCTTCTCATACCATCTATGCATCCTACAGAACACATTAAAATTACTCCACCTCTTTCAATCACTCAGAACAACAGTAGAAAGAGGGATTCAAATGGATTTGTTTTCAGGCAGCTAAAACTGGTCCTACCTATCCGTATGGAATTCAGCTTGTGGTGAAAAGAAATAATCAGCAAAGGGGAGTCATTTTTCATGTAACTCTGACCCTGGGTTTCAGATGTTGGCTGTAATGGAGAGCTGCTTGTACCATTGTCAGATTTCACCTTTCTTTTGAAGCTGAAGGTGTGATTTTAAGAAGAGCAACATTATCTGTTCATGTACATGTAAGTGGCCTAGCTATGGTACAGTCTGTATAGTAACATGGTCCTTTGCACATCTCAGTACCACTGGTACCTTGATTAACTACTGGTAGTGGCTGGACTGAAAAATAGTACAGAATTTATGTTTATGTAATACTGTTCTTGCACTGTATTCCAAATTGCTTTACAAGCAACTTCTACCATTTCCAGTGAGGTCCTATTTCTGCATAGGACAGTCTGACACCTGTCAGTATGGTTGGTACTTTGAGTACTCCTGGCCAGTGCTTTAGTTTTGTTGACTGCTGTGGAATTTCATGGACTGTTATGAAGTTGCTTGTAAAACCACAGACTTAGAGAACATTAGTCACCAACCTCACGTACTGATCCTTTATTATAACTTGCCTGTCCTCCACATTTGCCTGAAGAACCACTAGTTTTGCCTCCTAGTTTCATATCATTGTGTTGATTTTTACCTTTTATGATTTTGTTTAATAAGCAGCATTTAATAACCTGATTTAATTTCCAGCGAAAATTTTGCCAAGTGAAATTTCTCAGGATTCCTGGATTTACGCTCTTTAAAACTAGGAGCCTCTGTGTGAATTTTGGGAAACTATTAAAAATGTATAGGGGTAAATGTGTTGGGGGGCAGCAATAAAAGGGATTTTTATATCTTGGGCCCCCCTCCAGGAATGTCATCCTGTTTGTGCTACAACTGATTAGAATGTCAGCAATACATATCGGTTATGTACTTTGTTTCCTCAGGGTGCTGTTTCTAAGAGTGCATGCAGGCAGGCAATGTGGACCTACAGCCTTTTCCTGGGTAATATTGAGGAGGACTCCAAATGTTTAAATTCTGTATCAGAATCCCAAAATGGTTTTCTAGTTTTCACTTTTGGCATAATTAGGGACTATCAGCAAAGTGGCTTCTTTACAGAAGCAATGCAATAAAGGGCATGTTTATGATCTCATCGGTAACTGGCTATTTTCTTTGCCTCCTGGGGAATAGAGCTACAATATTTATGTTTTTTTATACATCTTGACCCTGCTATGCACAGTTCACTTGTGCGTGGGACAAATAGCTTTCTATTATGGTGTGGGCAAGAGGTTTTAGTGTATTTATTTATGTATGTATACCAACTTTTTCCAGGAAAGACATGCTGAGCTGTCAACAGCTTGTTTCCAGATGTGTCCGGGGTGGAGGACAATAGTCAGGGTCAAAGTCTTGTGTCATCTTTTTGTTATGTAAGAAGTAGTTTAAAAGTTTACTGCAACACCTAAACATTAACATACAGTCCTAAAATACCTGCATTCACTGGGCAGGAATGGTCAGAGCCAGAACATATCACGATCCCAATGGGTACAGTTCCTGAAATAATGGTTGGCATGCCCAAAGACATGGCAGTGGTATTTTACAATCTGGGAGGTACAGGCCTCTGGAGTCTGCACTGGTGGTGGGTAGGAAGCATTGCGAGAGGAGATGTACAGTCTCTGTGAAAGATTCAGTGGTCAATTTGTACTGTAGCACCTTCTGTTGACCAGTCAGCAGCATTTCATTAACACCTTGCCCTATCAACCGCAGGAAATAATGGTACTGGAGGAGGCAGACCTTCAGAAAGCAAGAGGGGAGATGGGTGCTTGGGAGACTGCATGCAACTGGCACGCCTGGGCCAAACGACTGGTCAGAGGAACATGCTACCCCCTGTGGCTAGTGCAATGCAAAGAGAGTCTACTGGAGGGGGAGGTGACAAAAAATTAAGTGTAACAAGAAGTCCAAAAAATATTTTCTGGGGGTATGATGCTTCATAACCAGCAAAACTTTCTGGAGCTCTCAAGCTCAAATGTTACTATCTCCATATCGGAGTATTCAGTTCCATTTAATTTATCTTTGTTGCATAGGTGGTAAACATAGAAAGTACATTTATTTATTTGTAATTTTTTGACCAGGAAATGCCCACTTAGCTATGATATCTTATTTCCAGGTGCATCCTGGGGAGTGGATTACAGACAGTAAATACAAAGTATACAAAGTCAGTGTATCTGTACATTCAATGATCAAAGGAGTTAGTGCAGGAGAAGATTTGCAGGCTATTCCTTCTTGTACTGCATCACCATGGGGCCAGCTCTGCAGCACAGTAGCAGGGTTCTAGGTGCATAAGCAGACTTGGGTTTACCCCCCTGGGAACAGTAAGGGAACTGGGGCTGACATAGAGATCACAGAGGAGAAACACTTGGCAAGGGGGAAGGGGGCGAGGACTAAGGAGCTTCATTGGAATAGACCATAAAGGAAGCAATTTGCCCTTCCCACCAGCTGGAGGGCAAGGGGAAGTCAGGTTGGCCCCATTAGTGTGGCATAACAGAAGAAAAAACCTTTAGTTTATTTTGGGGGTATGGATGAAGGGAAGATAGTAAAGGAAGATAGTAGTGTGTAGCTCCCTTCATACATGATAAAGCCCAAAGTGTTTACAGTCCCTCAACAGTCCTTAGATGAACACAGAGAAGTTAAGGCTAAGGCAGTTTATGAGGGAGTGAGGGAAGGAGAGAGGAATGAAGGGAGGGAGGGAGGAGGGACAGAGGGAGAGAGAGAGAGAGGGAGGAACAGAGGAAGAGAGAGGAGGGCACATACAAGAAGCTGAAGCCATTGTTTAACATTTCACATTAAGTGATGCTAGGGAGATTCATTCAAATCGGGGTATCCAGGTTCTCAACTCTGTGATCTACCCATTAGGTTATACTGCCTCTTGGGATAACAGAGGATGGGTATTACAGAAGATACATTCTTACAGTTACAGGCAAAAACTAGGGTGAACTTGCTGTCACTCTATGGTTTACTAAGTGAACTAGCATAATTTTCGAATTTTCCTTGGACAAAAAGTAAACCCTATTTCAAAGCTCAGTTGGTGTTCTCTTTCTCTTCTTTCATTCTTGTCTTTAGAATAGACCGTGGTCCAGGGATATTTGTCGAGATCACTGTGGACTGGAATATTATTCCACCACTTCTGAAAGAATTTGTGGAAACATCAGGAAGAGTGCTCATGCGAGACAAACAGTCAGCAGCCACAATTCTGATACAGGTGGGTATGGCATCAGGTGATAAGAAATGAACCTCAAAAGCTGGGCATTGCATTACTATGGCACTCTATGAATGTGCATTTTAGATATCATGGGCTGGATTTTTAAAGCAGCTGCTGACGTGTGTCACGTGAACGTGTCTGCAGTTTGGATGCTGCTTAGACCACCTAATAGTTGGTCTAACACCATCCAAGATTTGTGGTGACACATACGACAATTTTTTGACATGAGCTGCTGCACATTAGGGAAACGGTCACAAAAACTATGGATCCTTTGAAAATATTGATCCTGAGTTCTGGTATAGTTGGGCAGACATAGATGCAGATGTTTGCAGCTGCTACATCTGGCCCTGTTGATTTATTACTTTATATTAGTATTTGTTTCCAATGGGATACCCCCATGAGATGCAATATCTCCTTTTCGTGGGAGTCCCTGGATGCAGCAGTTTGCAGAACAAGCGGTTATATCCAGTTAAGTTACAACTACAGTATAGTTAAAGGGAACAAAAAGTCAAACCGTGATTGGTTTATATGCGACATCCCATCTTGTATAGTACAGTTTCCTAGTTTCAACTTCACTTATACAACATTTATTAAGGAAAGCAATGTGGTTTCATGTAGTGCCTTTCATACTTACTGTTTCCCACTGTATTGTGAAGTGTTTTACAAGCCAGGATGAGTGGCAACAGCCATAGGGACACACACACACACACACACACACACTCACAGAGGACATGAGACTGAGGGAGGAAGAGGAGAGAGGGAGAGAGATAGGAGGTTAGGCAAAGGGAGGTTAAGAGAGTTGCTCCAGGTCACACAGTGGCAAGTGGCTTTGTTGGTGGGATTCTCATGTTGGTCTCCAGGTTCAGAGCTCTGTGCTACCACCAGTAATCCATGCTGCTTCTGTAAAGTAATGAAGTAGTTACAGACCATGTAGATTCTTTAGCACTGTTACGTAAAGGGCAAAGTGCAATGAGAACGAGAGATGGAGAGAGAGAGAGTGAGACAGACAGACAGATAGATAGATCGATAGATAGATAGATAGATAGATAGATAGATAGATAGATAGATAGATAGATAGATAGATAGACAGACAGATATTTTAATTATATGCATGAGCAAACAAGCTAAGACTCAGGGTCCTACTTTCAACAGTCCTGTACAAAACAAACAAAAAAGCATGAAAGTACATACAATACTTAATGATATTAGTACGATACATAATGGTTGACAGTTTATAAATTTTTTTAGAAAATGGGCTTTACAAATAAAGAAATCTGATTGGTTGGCATGGGGTACATTAACTTATAATGAGAGCCCTGTAAGTTAAAAGTCTCAGGAATGCCAACCCAGTGAGTATCAAGGTGCTTAGCCTCTCTATCATTGGCTAAAGCACCTCCTTTCTTTTTAAAATCACTGCCATTTTTTTCTCTCGCTAGCGAGAGATTTTGCCCAAATGCTCATTTACTGACACTACAGTCACCTGGTTTACACAAGTGACATCCCACGTAGTGATACTGACTGTGGCTCCCCCTGCTCTACACTACAGTACTTAGCACACAACCTTACCTACGTAAATTTGTTTTTTTAATACCGCACTCATTCTCTCTGTAACACGCTACTCAGGCTTCAATCGCCTCCCTGAAAATGAAAGTGCTCATCACTTGAGCAAATGGCTGAGTGTGGTAGTCCCCACCCAGAAGCACACAAGTTCTCCCCAAAATCACCCTCACTTATTAATTTAAATCACTGTCACACACAAGAAAATCTAGCTCACCAGTCGGCTTTAGAAAACCACATCTTGTCACTGCAGTTTTGAAATCTGCATTGGGTGCCTCTCCCTGCTACTAAAACTGCCAGCACAAAACTGTGCTATTCAAAGTACCGTGATGTCAAATGAGTGCCCCACCAATACCAGCAGCAGAGATTTACAACTTTATTTTCGATCTTCTCCTGTTATTGACAGCATATTGGGGAAAAAAAAAAACATTCAGCAATGGGGAAGTAAAACAGGAAAGGCTTACACTAATGGGGAAGTGGGGCTGATACAGCACACTACCAGAGGTACAGTCATGGACTACTTTACATCAAATGAACAAAAAATGGAACTGTAGTCATTTTTATAGAATTACTTGATATTTTTCTTTGTAATCCTAAACAAATGACACAGTTAGCCCATTTTCCAAGTGCAATAATACCCTCCAGGGTGGGCGATATTGGCAATACCGGACCTTTCAGGGGCTATAAGGCCTTCCGCCTGTGGCGTCGGGCCTCATTACGCCCCTGAGTGGTCTAGTATGCCCAGTACCACCCACCCTATTGGGTATTATTGCTTGCATATTATATAAAATGAATAAGCTTTTCTAGGGGGAAAATATTCTAAAAATATATGAAGGTCTCCAGGGGCGCAGAGCCTACTATAAGGATACACTGACATAAATTATTTCTCCCTCCCAGGCTAGCTAATCCAGAATTGTTTATGTGCCCCAAACAGGCTTCAGCAGTTGCCCCCAGCCCTCAAACCAGCATGGATGGTTGGGTGGTACATTGACTAATTTGTAAAGGGATACAGCCATACTCCTGTATCCAACAGTAGGTAGGGAGTATGGAAAGATTGGGTGGGCCAAGCGGTCCTTATCTGACATCAGTTTCTATGTTTCAACAATCATTTACTCACATGGAGCAGGACATCTGTGCCCAAATAAAGCTACACATGCAGACAGGGGCAGCTAGAGACTATACTGTACATGTCATCTGGGGTGGATCAGCATCTAGGTAGAAAGCTGTGCAGGTGGGCAATGGGTGAATCTTGCATATGTTAGGCCCTTATTCTTACGTGCCTGGCTTATGCTTTGTCTGATCTATGCATTTAGCTTCTGTAGTATGGCTCAACAGTGATTTTATAGATGCCTTGCAAAGAGAAACTAAAAACTTTTAAAATTTTATCTGAGATGATGAATCTGACCTATGTTTCATAATTGTACAGAACTCCATGTTAAGAAAGAATCTGGGCCCTTTTGTTGCTTTTGCTATAATGCATGTGCTAATTCTAATGTTTATACGCATGCAGATGCTACAGTTATTGTGTGAAAAGATCAATTTAGCAAACACAGAATGCCCTTAACTTTGATCAAGACAAAGTGTTTAAATTGTTCAATTCTAATCAGCTCTGTCTTAATCAGAGTAAAGGCAAATGTGCTTGGCATGTGCACTGAAGCTCAGTAACTGACTAGTATGAATAATCAGGCATTTGGTATTTGGCTAAATACCCAGCCACTTATTGATGCGGTTTTGTTAACATTTGGTATTCAGAACACAATCCCACCCCAGGTGGCTAGGTGTTGTTCCATAACCACCTTCTACTCCACTGCATCAGTTCATGCCAGCTCCTTCTCCTCTAACCCTCTGACAGAGTAAAACAAGCATTTGTCAATGCCGAATGTTGTCTTGCTGGCATTGGTAGTGCCGGAGTTAGAGATGCATAATAGGAGTGGCAGTGAAGTATTAAAATGATGCCAACCCCACCCCACCCTGTAGAGACTGACAGGCATTGGGGTGTGCCTTTAGGTCATCAGCTATAACGCTCATGCCAATTCACCTCACCCTACCCTGTATACACTGACAAGTGTTGTGGTGTGCTTTGGGGTCTTTGGACGTTATACTTACCCCATTCCATAAGGAAATACGCTGAGGTGGGTACAGTATAAGAGAATGAGGTGAACTTTGTGGCCGAGCAGTGCAAGGCACACCACGATGCCTGTCACTGGCTGCAGGGTGGGGGTTGGGGTGGAATGGCATGAGCATTACAGCCGATGATCCCAAGTCACACCCTTGATGCCTGTCAGTCTCTACCGGGTGGGATGCTACAGTTGGAAACCCTAACACCATAGGCGTGTGTTGGTATTTTCATTCCAAATTTTCAACATGGGCTTTTTGTGAGCCCACCTCATGAAAAGCGGTACTATCAGTTTGTTAGCTGAAAGGTGGTTTTGCACAGCGGCTATGCCATTTGGCGACACAGAGATGAAAACACATTTTGAGCAGGATGTGAAAAATGACAACTGTATTGTTCATGAGGAGATGTAAAAAATGGCAACGTTGAAAATCTGGAGTGAAAATATGAAAAATTGATGAACGTGCTGCATGAGCATGCATAGAACCTGTGCAACACACGTCAGTGACCCAATTATTTTTGGTATTTTTTTAACCACATCTTTAACAGAGGTATTTTGGGACCTCCCCTCATGAACAGTGGCAGTGTGATTCTGTTAATGTGTTCGAAACGTTGATTTCGCACAGTGACCACACCATTGTGCGCCACAGGTGTGAAAACACATTTAGGGCAGGAAGTGAAAAATGACAGCTGTACTGTTCATAAGGAGGTTTAAAAAAATGCCAGTGTTGAGAATCTGGCATGAAAATCTTGCAAATTTGCGAAGTTACAAGAGTGCGTGAAAACTGCGCAACACACGCTTGTAACACAGTCATTTTATGGAATTTTGTCACCAAATTTTCAACATAGGCATTTTAAGACTTATTCTCATGAACAGTATCACCATCATTTCCTGAAACTGTCCTGAAAACTGATTTCATGCAGCGACCGCGTTATTCTGCACCGATGTGTGAAAACACAGTTCGGCCAGGATATGTAAAATGACAGCTGTACTGTTCATAAGAAGGTGTGGAAAAATGCCAATTATGAAAATCTGGAGTGAAAATATTACAAATTCTCAAAGTTATGAGCATGCGTGGAAACTGTACAACATACGCTCGAAAAACCCCATGTTGAAAATTTGGTGCCAAAATTCCAAAAATGCCTGAGATATGCATCAATGTTCAAAAACCCTATTTATTCTATTATACAGCTTCGGCATTTCCTCAGTTCATGGTCAGCTTTGAAAGGTGCAGAGCGTGTTCGGCCACCGAAGATCATCGTGCTGGACTCCAGAGTAGTATGGGGTGAGGAGGGGGACTGGGAGGCAGGGCGCAGTGGTGTATGGTCAGGAGGGGCAGGGAGACGCAAAGGACCATTTTCTTTTCACAGGGAAAAAAAACAAACATTGCGGACCATTTTTTTAACAGGGTACATGTGGCACGCTGGGTGGGCTCCCAGCGTGCCAACAGACTCTGAATCATTCATGTTAACATCCAACAGGACTCCCAGGTCTCTTTCCCCTTTTGTGGCCTGCAACTCTTCCCCCCCCAGGGTATACACATAGTTGGGGTTTCCCCACCTTAGATGTAGCATCTTGCGCTTGCAGGAGTTGAATTTCAATTTCCAGATGCAGGACCACCTGTCCAGAGTATCCAGGTCCTGTTGCAGGGCCAGTCTTCCCTCCTCCCCTTCCACCACTGACCCCAGCTTAGAGTCATCTGCAAAGAGACTCATTTTGCTCCCGATACCTTCTCTGATATCGTAGATGTGGGCATTGAACAGGAACGGGCCCAGAACTGATCCCTGGGGGACCCCACTTATGACCTTCCTAGGAGCTGAGACCTCCCCCCTGACTTCTACTCTTTGAGTGCGCCCAGAAAGCCAATTTCCAATCCATCTAACTGTCAGTGAGCCTACCCCAATCCTCCTCAGATTTCCCAGCAGGCCATTGTGAGGGCTGAATCAAACGCCTTGCTGAAGTCCAGGAACAAGACATCCACGGATTTCTCCCCATCGAGAGCTGATGTCACCCACTCATAGAATTCAGCAAGGTTGGTTTGACATGATCTACCTGGCACAAACCCATGCTGTCGGTTATCCAGGTACCCCTTGCCTTCCAAGAAACCCTCCATCCTTTCCTTAAGTATGCTGTGCATTATCTTCCCCACCACTGACGTCAAACTGACAGGCCTATAGTTTCCTGGCTCTTCTCTCGATACCCTTTTATGGATGGGCAGAACATGTGCCTGCCTCCAATAACTTGGTACCTTCCCCATCTGCAGTGACATGTTAAAGAGATCCGGCAGTGGTGCAGCCAACTCTCACAGCACCCTGGGATGTATAGCATCAGGCCCCGGAGATTTGTCCTTTTATAGGGACTTGAGGGCTTCCCTCACCCGACTGATAGGGATATCAGCATCTCTCCCCCCCAGCCAAACCAGCCTGATGTCCCTCATTTGTACTACCATCCGCAGCAGAATGCTCTTCAGTAGGTGCCCCAATGAGCAGGTCTGCTGCTCCTTTTGTGTCCTGTACCCCCTTATTTGGGAATTTCCGGACTCCTCCCTAGTGAACACCGAGGCAAAGTACTGGTTCAGTATCTCCGCCTGCTTTCCAGCCACCTAATTAATGCAGGGGTTGCCTTGAAAGCTGCTCTGTATCTAGGAAGATGGTGAGCCACTGCCTTCTGTTGCTGTTAGGATTTTATGCTGACAGGATATTGAAACAGCCGAAGTCCTGAGTGACTGCCAGCCTGTTGGGATGGGTGAAGGCAAGTCCCCTTGGGGGATTAAAAGGAAAATCATTGTCTGGAGCATTACAACCACATCCCTAGCCACTGGAAGTGCATTGGGTCTGCTACACCTGTAACCAGCTTACAGAACAAAGATTCCATTATCCAGAGTCATCACGACCCACACCCTTTGCCACATGAAGTAAATCGAGTCTGTTACACCTGTATCCAGCCTACAGAGAAGACCATTCAGCCATCATCTGCCTAAGCAGGGAAGACAGCCCCATGGTAACAGCATCAGCCTGTCATCAAAAGGTCATGAGCACTGGGTTTTACCCACAGGACTTATCATTTCTATTATTTAGCTAGCTAGCTAGCTAGATACTTTCTGGGCATTCCTGCGTGACCTTAGAATTAAGCCCACAGCTACAGCTTACAGCCAAGAGCAACTCTTTTATTGTGTATCCAATTGTGAAATTTGCCAGTCAACAGATGAATTTAATGGTACCGCACCAAGGTCCATCACAGACCTGCAACTCTACATCTGTGTGCACACTCAAATTGTAATTGAGAGCTCCCAAGGGGACTGTGGGATTCAGTGGAGCACTAGTGGGGGAGAGGTTCTGAGACATGCCTTATGGTGGGGTAAGTGCAAACAGCTGTCTTTGTTTATTTTTACTTTTCCTTCCCTTGTCACCTTGTTCTCCAATTCAAAAATAAACCCACTGGTTATTTATGTGCAACTGCTGATGTATTTTGCCATTATTGTCTTCTTGTTTATTTGCATGCTTAGCATGATAAGTGGGGAAGGGATTGTGTTTTTGAGTTCCCTGTCACAGAGGGTGGGGGTTGTATTTGTTTCCTTGGGGGAAACACCCTGGTAGCACTCCTTCATATAGATCTCCATAGGTTGAGGCACCATGTCACTTTCCAAGCCCATTTCTAACCACAAACTCGGGCGCCATTCTCCTGAAGGCATAACAGATTTTACCCTTTATCATCTCCAGGCTTAGTCAGCATACTTCACTAGTGGGGGTGGTTACAAACTTGGAGGCACCACTGGGACTTTTGGTACATTTCTGCACCTCACCCTGGAGCAGGAACAGAGTTTGGTACCCACAAATTTTCAGCTTCATGGTGGATCACATCTTATTGCTAGACTGGTGAGAAGGTGGGAACCTTGATCTAATAAAAATTTTTTGGTGCATGGGATCCTTGAAGGAACCCCTAGGGAGCATCTACAAAGTGTCATAGGCAGCATAAATGGTTTTGGAAAAGTGACTGTTCATGGGAGAGTTTACAGTTTGGATCAACAAACATTATGTGTTTGGTGGAGTGCTGAGAATATGTTGATCCCTCAGTGGTGCCTGACCAGCTTACTAATGATGGAGACCCTACCCCATAGTTCATAACAACCCATATGAACCTGGATCCCCCCCATTAGGGCCCTAAAGAACAAAGTGAATTTGAAAGAAGTTGCAATCCTTTTTGGCAGTGGAGGGAAAGACTGTTCAAGATGTGAGAACATTCTTTATGGAAGAAGAAACAGCACAGACAATACCAGCCAGCAGACTCCGGGTTTGGGAATAGGACTGGACCTCCTAGTTTGTCGTGCCTTATGAACAGTGCAGGAGACTGCATACTTTCTCTGGAGCCACTCCCACTCCTCCTGGGGAGTACAACTATAAAAGTTGAAAGAGCCAAGCAACATACATGGAGAAACTGTGGAAGTGTTCAGATGACGAGAAATGCAGAAGAATTGTAGGCAGCCTGATAGGTATAGTTTTAGACATCATCTGTTCCCTACATGCCAGCCAGCTGAATGGCAGCATAAGTGACCACCTTACCATGCTTAAGAGTATATTTGGATCACCTGAGTTAAAGGAGGACCTACTTTACCAACTGGGAGCCAGCATGCAAAAAGAAGGAGAAATGTTGCCTCATTACATGATCCGAATGGAGACTGTGATTCAAAGAATTCTGGAAGCTGGAGAAGTTACCCCTGCACAGACTGCACAGCTAAGACTGGACCAGTTTTGTGAGGAGCTGTGTATTCCCACTGGACTCTGATATTTCTCAGGTTGAAAGAAAGCAGAACAGACTCCCTGAACTTCTGACAGCTACTAGATGAAGTTAGGGAAGAAGAAGCATGGGAAGCATGCCATTTAACTATGGGTACTCGCAGAGAAAGCCACATCCATACAGCCACACATTGACAGCCGCTGAGAGTAGAGTGACACCGCAGACATGGCTACTCAGCTGAAGGAACTCAAAGAGTGTGAAGGAGATGGTGCAGGCATCTCATCCACAAGCCAGCTTCCTGTCACCTGGTCGTGGACGCCCACCAAATTCTTCGTCTACACAAAGAGTCAGGCCTCAACCCTTGACACTGCTCAAAGATGAAGTGTTCTGCTTTCACTATGGAGAAGATGGATGTTTCGCGTGAGGATGTGGCTGACCTGAGAATCAGCAGCTCGTAGACCAGAACTGTAAAAGATAACAACAATCACCGGGAAACGACAGCAAAACCCAGTAAGAGACAGACCTGGAACTCTGAAAGTGAACAGCTCCATAAGATGGACAAATCCTACTACCTCTGTTCAAAACAGGTTGCTGCCTGGATTAATGGTTCCCACCTCAACCATACAGATATCCATCTAGGGATACCCCTGTGAAGCCGTAATGGACAGCTGATTGCAGGTCACCATTATCTACTGAACCTTTTACTAAATGTAATAACAATAATAAAATGTATTTATATAGCGCAATTCAACAAGTATCAAAGTGCTGTACAGGAATTAAAACACAAATACACATTAAAATAGCTAAAAAGATCAGTAAAATACAGTGCTGCAACTTTAACAATCCCCAGAGGCATGGCTAAATAAATGTGTTTTTAAAGCCATCTTAAAGCTGTCCACGGTCAGGCACTCTCTAATCCTGTGAGGTAGAGAATTCCACAGGGTCAGGGCTGCATACATAAATGCTTTCACACCAGAAGTTTTCAGTCGAACCCTGGGAACCTCTAGCAATCTCTCGTCGGCTGAATGGAGAGGTCGAGGGGCAGTAAGGATCCAGGAGCTCTTGCAGGTAGCCAGAACCCAGTCCGTGCAGGGCCTTATAGGTCAGTAAACTGACCTTGAAGGTGATTTGCCACTGAACAGGTAGCCAGTGTAGTTCACGCAGCACAGGGGTGATGTGACTAGTCCGGGAAACCCCAGCTAGTAACCTGGCCACAGGGCTCTACATCAGCTACAAGTGGCGGATATCAACCCCGGAAGCCCTAGGTATAGGGAGTTGCAGTAGTCGAGGCGGGAGGTCACAAAGGCGTGGATCAACGCTGGAAGGTTGCGAGATGGAACAAGGTGCTTAATCTGGGTGATATTCCTCAGATGGAAAAAAAAGGATTTGACTACAGTTGACACCTGCGAATGAAGTGTCAGCCCTTCATCAAATATAATGCCCAGATTCCGCACCTGAACAGAGGACACAAGCTGGCTGCCCCCGAGCCAAAGCCCGGAGTCAAGCCGTGCTCCTGTCCTCTCTATCCCGTGACCTGGATCCACCACCAACACCTCAGTCTTATCAGGGTTCCACTTTAGCCAGCTAGCCCGCATCCAGTCCTGGAGCTCTGCAAGGCTGCTATTAAAGACAGAGACCGCACTATCCTGGTCGGGGGAAAAAGACAGGTAGAGCTGGGTATCATCTGCATAACAGTGAAACCGCAGCCCATACCATCTTACAATGTCTCCCAATGGCAGCAAATATACCGCGAACAACATAAGGGACAACACAGAGCCCTGAGGAACCCCACATGGCAGTGAGAATGAAGTAGAGAAATAAATCCCTGACACCACTCTCTGAGTTCTGCCAGTGAGGAAAGATCTAAACCAACTGAGGACTGTACCTGACAGGCCACAGATGTCTCTCATGCACTCAAGCAGCCCCCCATGGTCCACGGTGTCAAAGGCTGAAAAGAGATCGAGAAGGACCAAGATTGAACAAGACTTCCGATCTCTAGCAATCAGAAGATCATTGAGCACCCGAACCAGAGCGTTCTCTGTACTGTGCCTTTTCCAAAAACCAGACTGGAGGGAATCATAGATGCCATGGATGGTCAGATGGTTTTCCAACTGAAGAGCAACTACTTTCTCTATCAACTTCCCAATAAAGAGAAGGTTAGAGATTGGCCTGTAGTTGGCAGGGCAGTTTGGGTCAAGTGAAGATTTTTTAAGGAGCGGTGTAACTACTGCCTCTTTTAGGGAGTTCGGAAACTCATTTAACTATAAAGGGCATGAAACAATATTTGCCAGGACAGGGCCGATGACATCTACACACCCCAAAATGAGGCGTGTAGGGCCCAGGTCAAGACTACAGCAAGTAGGCCGCATACTTTGGACAATCCTCACAACACCTTAGATTGACGGGCGGTCAAAGTGATCCCAGGAAGACCGGGGTATAGTAACCCTACACCAACCACAGCAAACCCCCATAGAGCGTGCCAAATGGATCTCAGCCCCGATGTCGGCCACTTTATTGGCAAAGAATTCAGCGAACTCATCACATTTATCTTGTGAAAATGATCTCCGGACCTGAAGACAGGCTGGATTGCACAGTCCGTCCATGGTTCGGAAGAGCTGAGCTGGTCGATTCTGAGACACAGCAATCTCCTTGGACAGGAACTCTGCCTTCTTACTGTATGGGAGATTGCTGATTGATAGACTCAATAATGTTCCATCAATCTAAGGTGGTCGGCATCCAGGGCAGATCTCCACCAGCAATGCTCTAGCCTTCGCCCCACACACCTCAACTCTTTCAAGGCCCCATCAAACCAAGGGGACCGACGGCGAAGAGTGAGGGGGCGAACTCGGACAGGAGCAATGGAATCCAGGGTGCTCCCCACAGCCTTATTATAGGCCTGGACTAGGAACTTCAGACCCTCACTGGGCATCTGTATATCCCGATAGGTCAAGAACCACCGAGAGACCAATGGGAGTAACATCCCTCAAAGGGCAGTATCTGACCATCTCCACAGGGTCAGGCCTATAGGGGGGTGATCAGAAATTGAATGTTACAGTGCAATGGTCAGACTAACCAACCAGTTCCACCACCAAGTCGGTGGCTTCCATTCCCAGGAGGAAAACTAGATTAAGTGAGTGACCATGAACATGGGTTGCAGAGGCAACAACCTGTGTGAGGCCCAACATATTCATAAGTTGGAGGAAGTCCTGACCAAATTGCCAGAGTTCATCATTGACCCAGGCGTTGAAGTTACCCAGCACCATCAACCTGGGTGACTCCAACACCATGTCAGTGATGAAGTCCGCGACTTCCTGCAGGAATGCACTCTGACCCCCTGGTGGACAGTAAATGAGAATGAACCTGCACCCCCACACCTGCAGCCACAGTACACTCAAACAATCTGTGCCCCTCAACTGGAACCTCTGCAAGGCCCAATCCCGTTCTAAAACAGATAGCTACACCCCCGCCCCTGCAGTCCAGTCTCGAGTGGTGTATCACCGAGAAACCGGCTGGAATAGCCGCCTCCAAAATCAGACCAGCATTTCCATCCAGCCAGGTCTCGGTGATGCATGCCAGGTCAGCTGTTCCAACAAGATCAGCTATAATAGCTGTCTTGTTCTTTATAGACCTGTCATTGCACAACACCATTTGAGATGGACGAGGTTCCGGAGCCATCCGGGCTACCAGCCCTGACTTACAGAAGCCCTTGGGTATGGGGACCAGATAATAAGGTCCACGATCTGGAACCCATTTTGCCCCATGGCATCTCCTGGGCTTATCTAACCCAATTCAGCCTCCCTGCTCACTCTTCCCCCAAGGTTCAGAGCCCCCAGCCTTCTTTCTCCTTTTTCTCACTATCCCAAAAGCCCTGCACCACCCATAAACAACAATCGGGAGTGAAGGGCAACTAAAGGGCTAGAGGCTTCAGAGCTCGGAGGAAGAGTAGCGCCTGGCTGGGAGAGCCTAATGCCAACACATACTATTAAAACCGGGAAACCCAAAGCAAATCTACCATATAACAAAAGAAAACCCAACTACCAATCATAAGGAAAAAACAAATAATTAGGAAACAAAGCCAGTCCAGAGACTGCAGAAATCAGCAGAAGCAGACACAAATCAGGGAGGAGCAATCAGTCACCATAAAGAGTGCAATAAAATAAAGTCAATGCCCAGAAAGCTCACACCAGTCTGATTATGATAATAAACTTCAAATCCAGCACTGTCTCTCACACAGTCGATAGAGAAGAAGCCACCAAGTAAATTGAAAGTTTTAAAAAAGTCATAAAATAAGGTTCTCTCACCACCTGAAACACCTACCCTTGCTACCTCTAGTAGGACTTTCTCTTTGGGGTTTGAGCAGTGCCAGCTACCCCTACAATGGATACATTACTGTGCAAATCAAATTTCCAGAGACTTTTGCTGGAGTTCCTTAAAGGATCAATACCTTAGCTCTTATTTGTCCTGATGCCCAAATATTGGACAAGACACTGGTGCTAATTGGAACCAGCGCCAATATGTTTGGACACCTGGCCCACTATGCCCGCAGAAAGCAGGCGAGGTAAATTACCAGACATTGCCAGTTTATGCCACTGTGCAAACTGCTCACCTGGAGAAGGAAGCCAAGGCATTCAACAACCCTGTGGGGATTGTGTGAGTCATAAAGAAAGAAGGAAAAGAGCCTCTGATTATGCCTCACTGCCCCCTGGGGCTGATTGCCTAGTAGAAAGAACCATGGACTGCCATGAATCCTTGTCAGACTATATCATCATAGTAGAATCCTTGGGAAGCTGTTTGTCAGGCAGTCTGATGGTTCAGTAAGGAATATTACTTTGTACTGATGTAATGGTCAAGATGAGCAACATAAAGTTAAAGAACAAAGCACATAAGGATGTGACAGTACATTCTGGTACAGTATTAGCCAACTTGGAAACTGCTGAAGTGGTAGTGGCACTTTCCCATCAGAAGAGAACCCCTCAATTTTATGAAGATGTTTCCCATTTTGGTTCATCTCCCATTCCTCCCAACTGGAAGAAACAACTGTAATGGGAATTGGCTGACTGGTTAGATGTCTTCTCATACCGTGAGTTGGGCATGGGATATTCCAAAAGAGAAAGAAGACCGAATATGGCTATATGATAACTGTCCCCTTCAGAGAAAGGTCAAGGAGACTGGCACCTGGTGACACTGTAGATATCAGATGACATCTGCAAGAAATTTTGGCAGCAGGGATCATAAAGGAGTCTCAGAGTTCCTATGCTTCACCTATAGTGGTGGCCCAAAAGAAGACTTGCACCATAATAATGTTACTGTCTATTGCACCCTTAATCAGAAGAATGTGGCTGGCCAATACACCATGCCTCGAGTAGAAGATGCCTCAGAAAGCCTCACAGGGAGTAGATGTAGAGTAAACTACTTCATAACTATATTCAGCAATGCATGCGACCTATTTGCCCTGGTCAGAACTGTTAAAATAAAAGGGGCCATTAACCCCTGGCTCACAGGACCACTCATTGCCCAGATGAAACAATGTGACAATCTCTGGCATATTGCCAGAGAAACAGGCAGGCAAACTGACATCACGGCCTATAAAATGGCTAGGAATAATTGCACCAGGATAGTAAGACAGGCCAAAGCTTTCTATTACAAAGAACAGCTATAAAAAACCTGGGGAAATGGCCGCGAGTTTTGGAAAAACATTAGGTCTAGAGCTCCACCGGATCTAATAGTCACAGCATCTCGCACTTTGCAGCAACCTCTAAACCTGGCTAATGCCTTTAACAGGGCCTTCACTGACCTCAGCGCGGTACTCTCCCCTGAATTTCTCCAGTCCTCGACTGCCATGGATCCCATAGACACAAACCCTCCACTATCTTGTAGAAATGGACAACCACCTTTCTACTTTAGGCAACTCACGAGGCAACAGACTATGAAATATGTTAAAAGGATTCTAAACAAAATCAGGTTTGGCAGTGACTCACTAGACATGAAACTGCTTGTGCTTACCCCGGAAGAACTTGCCACTCCACTAACCAAACTATTCAACACCTCCTTGCGAACTGGAATCTTCCCATACAGGTGGAAGACTGCCCTGGTCACCCCTGTGTTTAAGAGCGGTGACAGAACTGATATGGGGAACTATCGCCCTATCTCAATACTACCACCTCTCTCAAAAGCATTAGAAAGGGTCGTCTCTGATCAGCTCACTAAATATCTAAACAAGTACAATCTGCTTTGCCCTCAGCAACATGGTTTTTGTCAAAAGCACAGCACCATCACCGCCCTTATCAACTTCACTTCCCACGCATACAAAGCCCTTGATTCAAGAAAAATGGAGGGGTCCATATTTATCGACCTCACAAAAGCCTTCAAAACTGTTAACCACCAAATCCTGCTAAGACACCTATGGACCCTAGGACTGTCAGTAGATACTATCTCCTGGTTCAACAGCTACCTATCACACAGGATGCAGAGTGTTAGGATAGGGGGTGTTACCTCTGATCCCAGAAAGGTAACCCTAGGGGTCCCACAGGGCTCAATCCTAGGGCCACTTCTCTTCGGTCTCTTCATAAATTCCCTTCCCAAAGCTTGTCCTGCTAAAATGCTGCTGTATGCAGACGATGCAGTGATCTCAGTTCCAGGTAGCAATGCTTGTGAAATCTCTAAAAACCTACAGAGTAGCCTTGCCATGCTAGAGGCGTGGTTCTTCCAAAACCAACTCCTACTGAACTATTAAAAATGAAAAATGTGGATCTAACCTTGCCACATTCCAAAAGGAATGTTGAACCCTTGACTAGCTATAGCCAAAAAGGGGATAGCATCGAACAAGTCTACACTTTCAAATATCTCAGAGTACATATTGATGATACACTCTCCTTTGTGCACCATATCGACCACGTAGTCAAAACTGGCAACATGAAGCTAGGCATCCTCTATAGACATAGGCAAGCCATGACACATGAGGCTCTTAAACTAGTTACTCAAAGCTCTATTCTGTCAATCATCGACTATGCACTAGTCATTTATGGTGCTGCCATCGACTCAACCTTAAACAGAGTTAAACTACTAGCCAACAAGGCCTGCCGCCTGGTCCTTGGTGCCAACCAGCATACCCATACTTGCACCCTTTACTCCTCTACAGGTTGGCTCCAGCTCCACCTCAGAACAAAGTGTCAGGCGTGCATTATGGGTAAAAAAGCCCTACTAGGTCTCACACATGACTCTACTGCCGCACTGTTCCAGTGACACCCCTCCTCAAATGTCACTAGAGGAATGGCTAAGGGAGTGCTCCATGTCCCATTTAGAAGAACATGCTTTGCTCAGGGGTCACTCTTCTACCGTGGCCCCACATGGTTTAACAAACTCCCTACTACCACACTGGAACACACAAAAATTGGCCCCTTTAAAAGAGACCTGCTAACCCTATTGGCATAAAATAACCAGTGTGACTTCAACCACTAAACGCAGGCAGCCATGATATAGTCCCCCATCCCACCCTCCACACTTCTCCCATGCTCCTGCACCTCCCTGACAAAGCCCCTGGGCAGCTGTCCCGCCTCCTGCTCCACCCTCGCCTTTTCCAACCCATGACAAAGCCCCTCAGGCTACTCCTCCCTAAGTTTGGCTTGATTCCTTGAGGCCTTTTATTAGACTCAACAATATAAGTGAACCATATGCCAAATGCACTTCCAGTATCTGTACAATTTAGGAAATGCAATAGTCTACTTGCCTGCTTGTACAGCCTGTTAGTATTCTGCCTTCCTGAAATGCTCATCAAACTACCACTGTAATCTTGTTTCTTGCCCTAATGTAATGGAAACTTGTTATTTGTTCTGTTTGTTCTACCTGACATGGAATCTCTATAAAAGAGCCTGTTGGCTCAAAGCTGTTTATCTGCATATGAAATAAATAAATAAATAAAATGTTTCTCTGTGCTGGGCTTGGACTTGCACAGTGGTTACTAATAAATACTTATTGCTGAGGAAGAAAAGAAGAAGACTGCCTTTATATGTCTTCTTGGTTTTTATCCATTTGAGCATATGGCCAGAGGGGATACCTGGCACCTCAGCAACTTTATAGTGCCTAATGGAGAAGGTGGCAGGAGACATGAATCCCCTGGAGATCTTAGTCTACCTGGATGACCTCATAGTGTTTGTGAGGGCACTGGAAGAACATGAAGCTTGACTGCTAAAGGTACTGGACTGGTTGAAGGAACGTTGTCTAAAGCTTTCCCTGGACAAGTGTCTGTTCTGTCATACTGTTGTCAAATATGTTGGCCACATCACATCGGAGCAAAGAATCACCACTGACCCAGCAAAAGTGGAAACCCTCACAACCTGACTGAACCACAACAATTTAAAGATGTTTCAGTCTTTCCTGGAGTTCTGCAGATACTATAGGAGATTTGTGAAGGACTACTCCTTGGTGGTGAGGCCATTGAGCAATCTGACTCCAGGGTATCCTCCAATCTGAAAGGCCCAAGGTTTGGGGACCAAACAGAAACCACCGGTGCAATCCTACAAGACCAATGAACCTTTTGGGAACAGATGGACTGTGGACTGTAAAAATGCTTTTCAAGGGATCATTTGACACCTAATGGTGGCCCCTGTTTTAGCTTTTGCTGACAATACCAGCTGTATACCCTTCACATTGATGCCAGCATTGACGGACTGGGTGCTGTCCTTTACCAAGAGCATGAAAATGGTGTGAGACTGGTTGCCAAGCCAGTCACAGTCTAAAGCCATCTGAAAAGAACTATCCAGTTCATAAGTTGGAGTTTCTGCACTGAGATGGACAGTGACTGATCAGTTTTATGAATATCTTTATGGAGCCAGGTTTGTTGTATTGACAGACAATAAACCGCTGACCTACAGTTTGTGTTAATGACTCCACAGCTTGATGCCAATGGGTATAGATGGATGGTACTTACAACTTCCATTTGTAATACCATCTGGGATTGCACAACATTGATGCAGATGCCCTGTCCAGATGATCACATTATACTCTACCCATGGAGAGGTCATGAACTAATGGTGCCTGATGACCAGCCTACTTCCACAAATCCCAAATGGGCAGTGGAAACATAGAAACAGAATAGGCTAGTGGAGTAAAGAGACATTGTAAACACTGCAACCAGTGCATCACCTGTAAGACTGTACCCAAAAGGGTGGCTCCACTTGTAAACATCACCAGTACTGGTCTAATGGACCTGGTCTGCATGGACTTTCTTTCCCTTGAACCTGATCAGAAAAGGAGCAATAGTATTCAGGTAGTGACCAACCACAACACCCATTATGCATAGTCTTGCCCCACAAAAGACCAGAAGGCAGCCACCATGGCTAAAGTTTTGGCTTCCTGTGAGATGGCTGAAGTGCTGCAAACTGGAGCCATCAAGTCACTGCAGAACACAATTATTCCCACTCATTTCGACTCCCAGATAGACATAAAATGGACTGAAGATCAGTTGAAGGATAAATAAATAGCTTTTACTGGTTAATATTTTACCCAGCAGTAAAACTCCACTACAGCCAATGTTTCACATTTTAAATAATGCTTTTTCAAGGATCCAAACTGAGTGGGAAGAATGCCTAACGTTTTGTGCAAAATAAAACTGTGCATTATGACTTTTCCAATCACATGCACTCCAACCAAGGGAAAGACTTTGAGAGTCATCTCATAAAATAACTTTTCAGCATTATGGGCTTCAAGAAGTTCTGTACTGCTCTATATCATCCACACTTCAGCCAGAGAGATTCAGTAGAATGCTGCTTAATATGTTGGGACACTGGACTGTACAAAAAAGCCTTACTGGAACCAGCAGGTACCTTTCTTAGTCCATGCCTACAATAGTACCAAAAATGACTCAACAGGATTCTCACTCTATTTCCTAATGTTTGGATGGAAAGCCAGACTTTAGGTAGACTTATATTTCGGGGTATCAGCTGATGGTGCCTTGCCAGAGATATACCTGGACTAAAACAAGAGGTTACATGCTCAACTAAAAGAGGACTACAGGGTGGCCCAAGAAGCAGCTGGGAAGTCCAACATATCCAGCAAGACCAGATATGTAAAAGAGTCTGAAAAGCAAGCTCTCCAGCCAGGAAACCAAGTACTTATTCAGAACTTGGGGATCCCAGGCAAACATAAGATTGAGGACCGATGGAAACCAGATCACTGTGTAATTCTAGAACAGCTTCTAAACCTGCCAGTTTATCATCTGAGACTGAAAAGAGGAAATGTGCTCAAAACTTTGCATCAAAACAGCTTTTCGTCCACTGGTCAACTGTTGCCTGAACCAGTCAGCCCACTACCCCTCTCTCATTGCCAAGGAGACCTGCCACCAGGAATGAGACCCAGACAAGGAGGAAACCAGGTGCCTCCACCTAAATTGCCTGTTTCCTCCCTGGTGACTCAGTCTGATGTGGTCTACGGTAGCTCTAAGGATGAGGAACACTACAGCTGTCCAATGCAATACAATGTGAATATCTACCTGCACTATTCCCCATGGCATTTTACCCTTCAGCATCTGGAGGAATTAATGCAAGTCATTCCAGACAACTGACTCCGACAGCACCTTTTCTGCTGACTAAATTTGGGTCCACAGTCATGGACTTTGCTCCCATCACAGAGGATGTGGATTTCAGTAACTGAACCATCTCAGAACATTGAAAGACTTGAAACTATTTTGGCAGAGGAAGCAGAACCCATTGATGAACCTTATCAAATAATTGCAGAAGAACTTGCAGCATTTCACTGTTCTGGAAGTGAATTCATACACCAGGTTAAATTCACTTACAATGTCCCTGGTATCCCTTCTGACCAACCTGTAAATGTGGTGCATGAAAAGGTCAATCTGCTGCCAAGCCCGCTAGTACTGCCCCCCCCCCATCCTGCCCTCAAGCCATTTTTTGAGGTATACATGTTTACCATGGTGGGAAAATGCTAATACCAATGTTTACCCCATATTCTGTGAAGTACACTGTCGATATCATTCAGATAGTATACAGGAATATTAGCTAGAAATGTTTAGAAAAGAATCAGGTGCATTAGACAGCCTGTGTTGTGTTGCAGTGTTTTATGTCTTTCAGGCATTGATGAGGACGCCAAAGATTTCAGGGAAGGGTGGATCTAAAAGGAGGCTTGCCTTTGACTCTGGAGCACTGTTGCTGCCTTCCCCTGCACTGCTTATTTACCCCTGTCCAGATCCAGACTGCAACTGCAGGACTAATGAGTGGACTGGACACTATCATTTGTTCTGCCAACTTGATCAGTGCCCATCTCACTGTGGTCAGTGCATCACCACCTCTCTTTACTCAGCTGGCCCCTAGACTGCCTTCAGGGTCTCCAAGCCCACAGCAAGGAGGTTGCTCAGTTTCAAGCAACTGTCAAAGCTTCACAACATGCAAAACAACTAAATTAGTACATCCTTTCCCTGTGAAACTGACATCTATTTGGAGCTTAGCTTGGCAAAACAGAACTTGTATGCATGCTTTTCCCCTTGAACTGGCAGTCACTGAGAGCAAGGGGTTTAGCATAATGAATAATGCATAGTATGCTAGCCACTGATATTTAATCCCTTGATTTCTCCACAAGTGGGAGATCTGTGCAAATAGAGCAGATTTGTCTGAAACAAAAACTCTGAGGAGAGGAGAGCATTTGTGAATAGCTTTCACTTGCCATTCCTGTTCGACTAATAGGTGTTGTCCAAAACAGACTTGAGACTACTGAAAAATGGGATTTATGCAGCTAGAGTGCTGAGCCTGGGTTCTAGCATCAAATTAGAGCAAGGGTTGCCTTGAAAACTGCTCTGCATCTGAGAAGGTGGTGAGTCACTGCTTTCTGCTGCTGTTAGAATTTTATCCTGACAGGGGATTGAAACAGCTGAGGTCCTGAGTGACTGCCTGCCCATTGAGGTGGGTAAAGGTAAGTCCCCATGGGGGGTGAAGAGGATCATCATCATCTGCAGCATCACCCATAAGGGAGCCTTGGAGGTGGGGCAGAGGGAGGGGATGCCACTGATCGGATAGGATCAGAGGCATAGACCAACTTTAGAGTTTGAGGACAGACTAGATGGGCCTAGTGGTCCTTATCTGCTGACATTTTCTATGCATTCTGTGCATCCACCTCTTGTCACCAGAAGTGCATTGGGTCCACTGCATCTGTAACCAGCTTACAGAACAGAACTCCCATCATCCAAAACCATCACAGCCTACACCTGTCGCCACTGGGAGTGTATCCAGTTTACAGAAAAGACCATCCAGCCATTATCTGCCTAAGCAGGGGAGGCATCCTCACAGAAACAGAACCAGCCTGTCATCTAAAGGTCATGAGTATTGGTTTTTACCTGTGGAGCTTATCATTCCTATTGTTTAGCTATCTAGGTAGCTAAATACTTTCTAGTCTTTCCTGTATGACCTTAGAATCAAGCCCACATCTACTGCTTACAGCCAGGAGCAACTCTTTTACTGTCTATCTAATTGTGTAATTTGCCATTCAGCAGCTATAGCCAACAAGTGAGTTTACATGGTACTGCACCAAGGTCCAAGCATCACAGGGCTGCAACTCTGCATCTATGTGCACACTCAAACTGTAATTGGGAGTTCCCAGATGGACTGTGGGGTTCAATGGTGCACCAGTGTGGGGAGGTGCTGGGACATACCTTATGGTGGGAGTGAATGTAAACAGCTGTCTTTATTTTTACCTTTCCTTCCCTTGTCCCCTATCGTGTTCTCTAACTGCAAAATGAACTTATTGGTTATGTATTTGCAGCTGCTGACAGATTTTGCCATTACTGCCATGCTGTTCATTCACATGCTTTGAGTGATATGTGGGAAGGGGATTGTGTTATTGTGTTCCCTGTCACAGAGGGGGTTGTATTTATTACCTCTAGGGAAAAACCCTGGCAGCACTCTGTCATAAAGATCACCATAGGTGGAGGCACCACGTCACTTTCCAAGCCCATTTCTAACCAACAAACCCCGGCAACATTAACCCGAAGACATAACAGACTTTACCCTTTACCATCTCCAGGCTTAGTCAGCACACCTCACGGTTGAGGGTGATTACATGTATTACACAATGTGCAAGCATCCTCATGGAAATTAAATGATCCAAATGTAATCCCACTACATACAGTAACGTAATGATAGCCTGTTTATATTCAAAAGTTAAATAAAAGGGATGAGTAAACAGACAGTAACTATGAGAGAAAAGCATACAGTAACAGGAAATCTAACTACACAGTTTCTTACTACACAGGTACTCATAGAAGTATTTCCACTAAACATATAGCTGCTGGCAGAGATGACTTAGAAATTCATGCTCTTTAGAGGGAATCTCTTTTTTCATAATGAAAAGTTTATTGATTTAACTTCAAAACCATTAAGGAGCTAATTCCTAGCTGGGATTTCTCCCATGGATTAACAGACTAAAAGTTTAGTACAATACTGTAGTGGCCCGTATGGGACCTTATAAAAGTGACATTTACATGAAAGAAAGGTAAGGTACACTAACTGCTGAAGTACTATTAATTCTATCTAATAATGTTAATCACATTAATCAAAGAAACCATATTTAAGTATTCCATTAAAACTGTTGTATCGAGTGTGTATTACCTGCATCTTCCACTCATCTTCTGTTGCTATAATATCTGGGTGAGATTTGACCTATGCTCTCCCTCTCAACTGTAGGGTCTCATTCCGGAGCTGCCACAGAGGTATGCATTCTCTTATGGTTAATGATCCATGTATCCCATGGCAATCCTAAGATGGTAGTGAGGGGTTTAAAGGATACTTGCTAGTTGTCTGTGTCCATCTGAATAGTTTGGACCATCTCTTTCTTCTAACTATGAAAAATGATATTTTCCTGCCCTCTTGTGGGAAAATGTCTTCTCAAGACTACGCTGTATACCCACTCTTCTTACTGATCTCTTCCCCCAGGCTGCCAAACATACTGGGACACACCCCCTAACCTGATCCTTGAATCCTGGGATTTTCCAGGCAATGGCAGGTTTCTTGACATTCCTTTGTCAATCTGCTGAGAGTCACACACCTGGGCTCTTCCCCCTACTGTGGCACTGGGATAGGTCACAGTAGAACTATTTCACAACTCTGCTACATGTGAAGAGTCCCTTCTCTACAAGCCTCCCCCGGCCCCACACTGTTTATTATCTCCTGAGCTAATGGCTCAGTGTATCTGAGATATTATTGCCCCCAGCAAGGGATTTTTTTATGCCCAGGCCTTCTTTTGTCTCTCTCTTTATTGCTGCTATTAAAATGTTATCTTCGAGCTGATTTTTTTACTTTACCCCCTTGATGGTCAGGAAGAGTTTTGTGAACCCTTCAACTGGATTATAGTCTCAGAAAATAGAATATATATCAAAAATAGTCATTCCGCTGTCATAATGCACACGTGCACACAATATATAACTAGATGCAAAAGTTTTTCATAAGTACCTACACAAAGTGCAACCTGAAGTAAAATGCCTGGGAGGAACAGCTGTGTTTAAAGTAACCTTGGTTTTCCAAAGGTTTCCACACTAGTGCTGAGGATGGCCTTATGATATCAACAGCCCCCAGCAAAAGTAGTCCTTTGCGGACCCTATCGATGCTGCTCCTTTGCTTCTTATTTTTGGGGTTGCACCTTAATAGTGTCCTCACAACATTATGACGTCCAGTTTGAAAGTTTCCACCCTAGCCCATTAATGCCTCCTATGTATCAATTAGGGCATAGTGGGTGGAATAGATATGTATAAAAATAAAATTACAGACAATGGGTAAGGGTCCCCCAATGAGTTCAGGAAGTGAAATAACCTCAAACACTGGACCTGCAAACACCGGACCATCGAAGGAAAGAAGACATAACAGGATGTGGAATGCCCCCGCCGGCTGCTATCAGCCAATTTAAAAGTGGGAGGAGTCAGTATTCAGAAACAGAGGTTGAAGGGGACTCTCAACATAGCAAGGTGAGAGACAATTGTCTGCAATTTTTTGAGTTTTATAACTTTGCAGCTGCGCTTTTGGAAGTGTTTGTTTAACAGGTTGTTAGGGTCCAGATTTGGAAATACTGGACTGGGACTCAGAATTTCTGAAATCCTGTAAGATCCAGATGGAACAGATTCTAAAGAATCTGAGCATCCCTAATTAAAATCAAATTCCTTCTCATCCCACCAAAAACATAGACAGAAAACCCAGGAGGAGCAAAAATCTGGAGACAAAGTGAAAGGGGGGATATGATGGAAATGTGTAAGTATCTCCATGTGATAAACAGGGTGAACTGTAATGAATTGTTCACCCTAAGTGCAAACACAGGCACAAGGGATAATCCACTGAAGTGGGCTGGGGGGGGGCTAGGAGGGATGTCTCAAGCTATGAAGCTTGGGGGGTAAGAGGGTTGTGAGAAAATACTACTTCACAGAAAGAGTAGTGGACACCCAAAACAGCCTGCCAAAAGAGGTGGTAGGAGTGAAAATAGTGGGGGCTTCAAACATGCATGGGATAGGCACATAGGTAAAATAAACAGAGGTAAGGAAGGAGGAAGGGACACCTGTGACCAAAAAGGGTCCAGGTTGTAGTAGCAGGCAGGGAAAATAGGGCAGACTAGCTGGGCTTACCTGTCCATGTCTGGTGCCAACACATTCTATGTTTCTATGAAGGTACCTATTGAGTTAAGCTATGACTGCTATTTTTTTTCTCCTTGAGGCAGAGCATATATAATGCATTTTACATGTGTTGTCTGCCAAGTTTAGAGTGACAGGATGGGCTGCTTATCTAAGTCCAGTTCAGTAATTCTGTGATTGTTTGGGGGTAGAATGGTCACATAATGGCCCACAATGCAAGCCCAGTTTGAATGTTCACAATTTTGTGGGTCTTTTTAGATAGATAGATATTTTATTTATAAAAGCACCCATTTTCAAGGACTCTGGGTGCTATACAATAAAACAAACAACCACATAATAATACACAATAATGTACAACTATATACTTAACAGTTCCACCGGGAGCATCATTAAAATTCATCCATCTATTATTAACAGGTCACTCGTCAATCAATAAAAGCCTGTTGGAACAAATATGAGTTTAACCCTTTTTTAAAGGCTTCCACTGAGGGAGCCCCCCCTCACATAAATAGGAAATGAGTTCCACAGGGTAGGCGTGGCCACTGAAAATACCCTGTCACCCGAATGCCACAACTTCACCCTGGGAACTCTAAGGAGGCCTTCCCCTGTGGAACGGAGTGTCCGGGGCAGATGGTAGGGGACAAGGAGTTCTTGCAGATAGACAGGTCCCCGATTGTGCAGGGTCTTATAGGTCAAAAGCCCTACCTTGAAGACAATCCTCCACCTGACCAGCAGCCAGTGCAGTCTGCAGAGGACCGGGGTGATATTTTCACATCTCCTCACCCCTGACAGTAACCTTGCTGCCACATTCTACACCAGCTGCAGCCTGCGAAGGTTGCCTCCAGATAACCCTAGGTACAGGGCATTGCAATAATCCAGCCTGGAAGTGATGAAAGCATGCACCAGCATGGTCATAACCTCAGCCGGAATCAGGGTTCAGATTTGGGAGATATTCCTCAGATGGTAAAATCCACTCTTGACCACGGCCGACACCTGCATATCAATTGTCATGCCATCGTCCAGGATCACACCCAAATCCTTCACCTGTCTAGATGGGGCAAGGGGAACACCCCCTGACACTAGGCCAGGGGAAGAACCCACACCCCCTCCTCTGTCTCAATGACCTGGATTTTGCTGTCTATAATGCAAATCACATTGTGCTATGTACTGTAAGCCTCCTTGTACCAGTGCAATGGCCATGCTGCCTAGAATACTGCAACAGAACAGCAGGCAATGTTGCACATTGGTGATTTGTAAATGCCCACCCTTTTAATTTTACTCTGTCTTCAGGGCATTTTATGAAGATTTTATGGAAAGTGCTTTAAAATCTGTTATTGTTTGTTTGTTTATTCGCTTAATGGGTAAGCACACTGGAAACAAGTTCCTTTTACAGGTGCGACCCACATGTATTACATAAAAACAATACATAATCAAATGTACACATACAGTGCAAAAAATCGCAGACAAAAATTGTCTTTGTTACAAGAAAAATTAAATTATAAAAAACACATACAATTAAATTGAGACTCAAAGTACATTTTAAGTGCATCAGCAAACTTTTCAGCAGAACATGATCACCTAATATCATAAGGAATTTCATTCCAAATAGATGGAGCAATATATGAAAAGTATCTTTGCCCACTTATAGTCTTCATAAATGGAATCTCAAAAAACCTGCTATCTGACCTATATCTAGAGTAATAACCATCGCTATATGGCCTTAATAATTTAGAAATATTTTGTGGAGTCCCAGAATCTACAACTCTATATATAAACTTAGCCACACAGTATTGAAAATTTAATGAGATAGGTAACCAACCCATCTCTTTCAAAATCAAACAATGATGAGATAATTTGGGACAATTTAAGGCAAATTTTGCTATTGCATGGAGTAAAGTGGATTTCCTTGAGATCACTGTCGCAGAGGCAATATCAGTGATTATGGCTGCATAGTTCACAATAGGAGCTAAACAGTGTTTAGAAATAGCCAACCTAGACTCAGGAATAAGGAATGAACGAATTCTATACAAGAGAGCCATTCTACAATGAATTCTTGAAATAACCCTCAATTAATGAGGTTCGTAACTTAAGTGTGAATCTAACAATACTCCAAGATATTAAAATGTGTCTACATGATCAAAAAATATTCCATCTAGAGACTTAACTTCCAATTTATTTTCCTCAGATCTCAATCTGGGAGAAGTACCAAAAACCATCACCTTTGTCTTAGATCTATTTAAAAGTAACTTACAGGCCAGAAGAGAAGACTGGAATTTACACATTTTCTCTGTTAAGGAAACACCTGAGTCTCTCACAGATGAACCCTGCATGTAAATTACTGCATCATCAGCATAAAGAGTTAAGGAAGATTTGTTAGTCACACTCACTACTTGATCAAAAAACAGTGAAAACAAAAGTGGCCCCAAAATAGAACCCTGTGGAACCCCACACTCCACCAATACAGAATCTGATACAGCACCTCCAAACTTAACCCTCTGAAACCTATTTGTTAAATAATTCCTCATCCAGTCCAGAAAAGAAACACCAGCTCCCAGAGTCCCTAACCTAGAAACCAACAACTGATGATTAACAGAATCGAATGCCTTGGTCAAGTCCACGAACACGGCACCCGTCAGGCACCCTTTATCCATGCCGTTGAGTACAGAGTTCTTGAACTTGACCAAGGCAGTCTCAGTACTCCTTCCTTTACAGAAACCATGTTGGTTCTGAGACAGTAGTCCAAGGCAATCCGAATACTCGATCAGATGGTTATAAACTATTTTTTCCTGAACTTTAGCTAAAGCAGACAAAATAGAAATGGGTCTATAATTACCAAACTCCTGTTGTGAACCAGATTTGAAAATAGGAATAACGAACGATTGTTTCCATAAACTGCATAATAATCGCACAAATGATAAATTGAAAATAACACTAATAGGAAGTGCTAAAACTGACGCAGCATCAGCCAGTAAACTGGGACATAAGCCATCAGAACCAGCTGAACTATCCCTTTTAATACACCGCAGTAACCTCTCAACCTCTTTTGGGGTAGTGGTCCTTAGATAAAACTTACGGTTATCTATATGATTTGCAGGCATTCCTAAATGATTCCCCTCAGGCTGGTTACTACAAGAATTAGCTAGTACTGTAAACTTTAAATTAAACTCATTAGCTATCTTCAGTGGACAAGTCAGCAAGTCACCATTCAACCTCATTGAGCCTGATTGACATGCATTAGGCCTTATCAAAGCATTAATAGTTTTCCAAAAAGTGGTAGTGTTAGACAGTCCTTTGCATTGTTTATGTCGAATAAAATCTGTCTTGGCCTTCCTTAACTTAGCCTTACATTGATTCCTTAAAGCCCTGTAAACGTGATAAAAAGAAGCAGAATTATTAACTTTATACATTTTCCAAGCCTTATCTCATTGTCTCATGAGTTTAATTAAGGAAGATGTTAGCCACCCATGAGTTTTCCCTCGGACTCTTTTTTTAACAAGGGGGTTAAACTGATCCAAAACATGTGTAAACTCATTAATAAAAAAGTCCAGGGCAAGATCTACATCAGGAATAGAATATAAAAAAGACCAGTCTACTTTACCCAACTGTGTACAAAAAGAATGCACATCAAACCCAGAAAAAGACCTAGAAGTTCTTATAATAGGCTTAGGCTTCTTCAATCCCCATGATTCCAAATGCAAAAAATTGGGTGATGATCGCTCAGCGCATCCAAAATCAAGCCACATTTTATCACATTAATAGGCCTATTTATTAATATCCAATCCAATAAAGTATTGTTTCCTGATCTATTATTGTGTCGAGTGGGCAAAGTAATAATTTGTTGTAAACCAGACTGAAGCAAAACAGTGTTTAATTTTGTTATACCAGAACCCATCCAATTTAAATTAAAATCCCCCAATACTATCAACTCTGTAGAAACCCTAGTATTTAAAGCATTTACAAATTCCTGCAAACCTAATTTACTACCACTAGGTGGAAGATATACACAACAAATAGTTAATTTCTTAACAAATCCTATTGTTAGCTGAATGGTGACATGTTCACAATAATCCAAATTCCCAATAAAAATAGTATTCTCATTTACCACTAAATGTTCCTTGACATAAAACAAAACCCCTCCCCCTCTACCAGTAGCACTATCTTTCCTAAACATTTTATAAGCAAGTATACAGAGTTCAGAATCAAGAACAGATAAAGTTACCCAAGTTTCAGTCAATGCCAAAACATCAGGATTATAAAGACTAATCCACAACTTCACCTCATGGAATTTGGATATTAAACTCAAAACATTAAAATGCATTATATTAAGGCCATGAGAATGTTGCAAAAAAAAGTCACTATCTGCCATATCATTTGCCAAAGGGCCAGGATTACTTTCCACATTGCCAGATTGGATTAGCAAAAGTAGGCAGTGTGACCAGATTTTTACACATACTATCAAAGCCCATTTCCGTGTCTTACATTTCATAACACTGTACCCCAAATTATAACTTATATAGCTAACCTTTACCCCAAATAAATAGCCACAATTAGAAGCAGAAACTTGTCGTTGTGTCTGAAACACACTTATCTGGTTGTTGTTGTTATACATTCTAAAATCATTATTAACACACAAAGGACTAAATAGCCCATCAATACATAACACACAAGCTATATATATTGCACACACCAGTATCCCTCTATTAGCCATGAGAACACTATAAGTACATATCTAATATATAACAAAGTTAAAACTCTAAATTATCTTATTCATATATGGATAATGTGATGCCAGGATTGTATGAGGGAATAATGGCACTGCAGGTAACAGATAAAGACTGAGTTCAATCCCAGAGTATGGCATTTTTGCTATTATAGTGAGTGGAAAAATGTAATACATAAAAGACAGATTACCAGACTAGGAGCTTTCCTTGGCCAGACTGGGCTACTGACAGAACGTTCATGCACTGAGCATTAGGTTAGAACTCATCAACATAACAGGGGGCCTTCATCGGTACATTTGTACATCTGGAGTGTCTTTGTAGCCTGATAAAGGCACCCTAGATATGGGCTACAAATGACTGAAATGGTCTCCACTCACTATATTATTTATTAATTAACACCATCATAGTCATCACCAATATCATCATTGGATTAATGTACTGTAGCTCTCCCCATAAAGCTTCAGATCTGCTGTCTTCTGCCCAGGTCCTGGATGATGACATTCCAGAGGAGAGGCGCTCTTGCCAGCTACAGCTAACTGGAGTCAGTGATGGGGCAGCTCTAAATGAATCCCGCAGCTCTGCAAACATCACCATAGCAGCCAGTGACCTTCCTTATGGCAAGTTTATGTTTGCCCAAGAGTTGCTGCAGACTTCTGAGGAAGCAAAACAGGTACTGACAGTGCATGCCTCCAGATTTGTTTTGTTTACTTTTGAATACAATTCTACAATTGTTAGGCACCATAGCATGTGTAACTGGCATGTCAAAGTGATTTACAAGAGTAACTCCTTGCTGTGACTGAGTATACTTTCTTAAAAAGCCTCTAGACAAAACATAAATGCTGTTAAAAATTATAGTTCATGACATTCCTTGATGTATGTTCCATAGTATGGGGACCGTGTAATTGAAGGCCCATCTACAACCAATAGAAAGAAAATAAAATTTTAAAGCAATTTTCTAGTTCCCTTCAAAACAGTGACAGTAGGCATTAGCAGATCTCAAATAAATCTTATAACATTCCCCAAATGTGTAATTTCAGGAATTCTATTCATTATTCCTAAACACATTTGCATGAAGACAGGCTTGTTGCCTCTTTGATTTCATCCATTCCCACTTGTCTTCATCTTCTCATTATTATCCTCTACTTCTGACATCAGAATAATTTTTGTGACAACAAGTTGTGATGTAATAAGTTGAGGATTATGACTAGGGCTGGACAAAATGTATTTTCCTTCAGCACAATTCTAGCGAAACTCCAATTTTGCTTCTGTGAAATTTTGCTAAAGTTCCACAAAACTTTGTGAAATTTTGCCAAAATTGTGATATCAGTTATTTCTGTCTAGTTTACAATGTATTTGTCCGAACTGTGTCAAATTTGGTATGATGACTTTTCCAAGGTCCATAGAGAGGTGTGCCATGTCTCACATCTCTATCTTTAAAGATGACAGGTGTGTAATTGGGGAGGGGGAGCTGAAAGAGACTTAGAGCCTTCTTACAAGAGCACTATAAAAGTACTTTCACTCTAACACGTCCAGCACATTTGTGTCCCAGTAAGTGAGTGGAACAGCGAAGGAGTACAACAGGTGACTGGCGTTATAGGTGTCAGTAGGCATTGGTAGAAAGAAGCAGAGAAGTGGAGGACTCTTCCAGTCAACTAAGGCAAGGAACCTATTCACTTCTGTAGAACAGTCATTGCTAGGCAGGGTTGAAGATCAAGGGTAGACCAAAACTGGGAACAGATGCAACAACCTATCTAGAATAGTAGTACAAAGATATTTAAACAAGGCATAGGGAAACACAAATAGAAGCAAGCAAATAAAGGGGAAAACTAGAAACACTCTATCAGGGGGAAGGGTACAAAAGTATTTCCAGGTAGCATAGGAAGAACAGAAATTGAGAATGTTGGGAGTGGTTCAGTATAGTGTCTGTAGGACAGCAGTTTTCAGAGAGACTTTCTGGACACTGCATTGCTGCCCCATCTGCACACACCTCTCTGGGTTGAGGGAGGGGGTCGCTAGACTCCAGGCCAAGTTGGCTAGGATTGGTGGGACCTCCTCTCCCACCCAGGTGCCACCAAGTCTGCCGCTGTTACTTCAGAGGGTGCCAGAGAGGAGGAACAACTGGACTGTTGTGGGCTCTAGAAGGTGGGGTGGTGGGACAGAAGCACATTCTTCAATCGGTACCACTACATAATTCCTATGCCACTCTGACAGGGTGGGCCTGTCAAAAGGAGGCACCTGCAGTAGTAACCAGGGAGAAAGTGGGGGCCCTCCATAGTAAAGATGTCAAGGAGGGTGGTAGAGGACCCTAGGGAAGGAGAATGCAACCTGTGGTGGGGGACTTGATTGTGTGGGGGATAGATTTGGGAATAGGAAAGGGGTGGAAAAGTCGGTTCAGTGTCTACCAGGTGCAATGGCCCAGAAGGATGGGAAGCAGATCCTGAGGATCCCTAGGGCAGCTGAACAGGAGGGAGAGCTGGATGTCATTATCCACCTGGAGATAAATGATCTTGCTAGGGACAGGGCTGCGATAGTGCAGAGGGAGTTTAAGGAGTTGGGGAGGGGTCTTAGACAGGTAGCTCGCTCAGTGGGTTTCGCTGAGCTGCTCCCTGTCTATGACAGGAGTGGGGAGAGGAATCCCTGCCCCTTCGGTATTTGTTCCTGTCTGGCTTAAAATTGAATTGTTCCTGATCCGGGTAAATGGCTTAACTCCAGCTGCCTTGCTTCATATCAATCCCAGTGCCATTCCTTCAAGTTTAAAATCAACCCATTACAATTTCTGTCAAGGTACATACTCAGATATGTGCCTTCATGAAATACAGCCACACTCTCGACTTACTACAACCCATTAGGGGGAACCCAAATTTAAAAATAGATAACAAGCCGATCACACTCACATGGCTTCCCCAATTGCAGGATACGCGGCTCTCCAATTTAGTCACATCGGAGAACTTATGGTCCTCAACCACTGACATTTTAAAAACTTTCAATATCCCTACTAAGGGTACATTTAAGGTATTTCAGTTAAGGCATTTATTAGTGGAGGTATTTGGGGTGACACCTCGCCCAAAAGGAACTAAAGCTTTTTTGGAAGAATTGGCCCTTATGTCCAACTCTGCTAATTTGGTATCTAATATCTATAAGGTAATATATAATTGTGTATACCCGGCTTGTTTTGCGCCTGAGAAGTACTGGGATTCATTTTTTCCTCAGAAAGAAATAGAATGGACAATGTTATGGTGTAACTGTCATAAATATATTACTCAGGATAGACTGCAGGTCACTCAATTCCATATACTACATAATACATATTACACTCCACAAAAATTAGATAAATATGGACTTATTGTGTCGCCCAATTGTTCTCGTTATCATCAGGTGGAGGGCTCTTTGTATCATATATTTTGGACCTGTCCCAAGGCCTCTACGCTTTGGGAGGGTACCCAGCAAAGACAGACTCCTTGTTAGGGCTATCGGATATTTTTACCCTCTGAGGTGTGCCTTCTAGGTGATAATGCAACGATTCCAGTGACCAACAGGCAATATCCTATAGCTTTGATATCCCTATCTGTTAAGAAAGTTATTCTCCGAAATTGGAAAGACAGTGTGGATATCTCATATTCCAAATGGTTGAAAGAGTTACTTGCCAACCTCAGAATGAAAAATATAGTGGCTAGTCTCAATAAGAGAATGGATAGATATAAAAGGATATGGGAACCTCTTCACACGCTGTTTACTATCTAATATACAGTATAATGTTATGATGTTAGGGGCAGAGTCTGCAGACTATATGGATGGAGTAGACTGTGCTGAAATGGGAGGGAGGGTTTATTAGGGTGGGGATGGGGGTATAGGGCCGGGATAGGGAGGGGACAGTTCCAACGTATATAGGATTGTACTGGCTTTGATTCATTTTATGATACAGATGGTGTATACTGGTTCTGTTCTCTGTAGACTAAAAGCAATAAACTTTGATTTAAAAAAAAAAGGAATCCCTGCCCCAGGAGCTTCATCTCATGACTGAAGGAATGGTGCAGAGAGGAGGAGTTCAGCTATATTGGAGGGTGGGGACCTACCTGAGAGGATAAAGCCCTATACAGAGGTGATGACCTGCATCTATGCCAGAGGAGAACTGCAGTCCTCAGTGGATGATTTAAATGTTACTTTGATGAATAATTAAACTAGCCGAGGGTGGTGGTGGAAGGAATCACGAGGCAGAAACTGTCCCCCACAGACTGAAATAGAGGAAGGAGAAGGAGTGGCCACAAAAACGTAACTGAAGCTTTGGAGGAAGGGAGGTGGACACCAGTCCTTTTTTGGAGGAAATAGTCCTGAAGGGGCTCGCTAATCTGAAGGTGGACAAAGCATTGAGACCAGATGGGGTGAAATCAAAGGTATTGATGGAGCTCAAGGAAATACTAGCTGCACCCCTGATAGTTCTGTTTAACAGCTCATTGAAAACAGGAGTTGTTCTGGAGGACTGGAAGAGTGCGAATTTAGTCCCACTGCACGCAGTAGTAGCAGGGAAGAGGCTGGCAATTACAGGGCAGTCAGTCTGACATCAGTGGTGGGAAAACTAATGAAATCACAGCTGAAGGAAAAGATTGTGCAATTTCTTGAATCCAGTGGGTTACAAGACCTGAGGCAGCATGGTTTCACAGGGGGAGGTCATGTCAAACAAATCTGATCGATTTCTTTGACTGAGTGACAACTGAGTTAGATCATGGTGGAGCTGTGGACATGGACAACTTAGATTTCAGTAAGGCTTCTGACACCGCTCCACATAGGAGACTAGTAAGCAACTGTTGTAGCTTAGGAGTGGGTCCAAAGGTGATAAACTGGGTAATTAACTGGTTGGGGGATAGGCGACATAGGGTGGTGGTAAATGGTATGCGCCTAGGATGGTGACACTATTACAGCAAAAACATCAATGCTGACAGCATCAACATTTTCACTGTAATAGATCACCTGAAACCCTGGCACTCTCCCAGTCCTGCACTCCATCCCCGATTCAACTCCGACTCGGAGTTAGAATCCTAGAGATGGGGGTGTAAAGGGTTCAGGGGCAAAGCCCCCCATTGAAAAAATGTCTGGGGTCTCAAGATGGATTTATGTTAACTGCAAGTTGCAGTCAACATAAATCCATAGCTATGATGGTGGTCGACAACTTAGTTGTCTAACCGGCATCGTAGAGCCAAGATAAATGGAGCTCACTCTGAGGAAAGGGGAGTGACCAGCGGGGTGCCTCAAGAATCAGTGCTGGGACCAGTTCTCTTTAATGTCTTTATAAATGACATTGCAGAGGAGCTGGAAGGGAAGATCTGCCTCTTTGTGGATGACATCAAAATAGGGTGGACACTCCTAGGGGAGTGGAAAGGATGAGCAGAAACCTGAAAAACTAGAGGAGTGGTCAAGGATATGGCGGCTGGGTTTCAATGCAAAAAGTGCAAAATAATGCACTTAGGGCACAGAACCCCAGGGGTGGCATACAAAATGGGTGAAGTGGTATTGACAAACAACAATCAGGAAACAGACCTGTGGGTAATCATATTGGATGACCTAAAGGTGGCCAGGCAGTGTGACAATGCAGTTGGGAGAGCTAGTGGGATGCTGGGGTGCATTGGGTGGGCTATCCCCAGCAGAACAGGGAAGGTGGTGTTACCTCTGTGAAGATCTCTGGTAGGACCCCACCTTGAGTACTATGTGCAGTTCTGGGGACCACATCTCAGAAAGTGCATAGACAGAGTGGAGGTTGTCCACAGGACAACTAAAATGGTGGAGGGTCTGCATCAAAAGTTCTGCAAGGAAAGACTAAAGGACCTCAGTATGTACACCCTGGAAGAGAGAGGGATATGGCAGAGGCCTTTAAATGCCTCACATGGGTAAATAAGGTACATGAGGCAGGTATTTTTCAGAAGAAAATGTACTCAAGAACAAAGGGACATACTGTGAAGCTGGAGGTGGGTAGATTCAGGAGAGATATGAAGAAGTACTTCTTCACAGAAAGAGTGGCGAATCCTTGGAACAGCTTCCATGTGGAGGTGGTGGGGAAGAACACATTGATGGGTTTCAGGAATGCATGGGATAGGCATAAGGGAATCTTAGGGGAAAAGAAGAGAGAAGGGAAAATGGATCGGAGATCAAGTAGGGTCCTCAGTGATACTGGACTGTAAGTAGGGGAAGTGGGGATGCTGGGTTGGTCAAGCAATCCTTATCTGCTGTCGGATTCTATGTTTCTGAACCTTGTTTTCTTAGCAATACATTATCACATTACAATAAAGATTGTTTGTTCAAATGAGGTCCTTAGAAAACACTGTAAAACTGGAAAGAGTTGTGCATTTAAATTTTTATGGGTGTTTTGTTCAACAAAGGCAGTCCATGCTCTGTCTGTAGGCAAGTTGGCAAAATAAATACAATGTCCGTCATAATGCTCCTTATGGCTTCTGTTTTAAGAAGTAAATGAACAGCTGCACTATATTATTGAAATGAATCCAGTTCATTATGGCTTGTTTGACTATTGAAGATACTCTAGTACAGTATTTTACCAATGTACCTGGAGACAATTGAGAATGATGGGATGTTTTGTCATAGGGCAGTTGTGACTATATCTAGTCCTGCCTACACACCCACTCACTCTGCAATGTATCCCTCCCCCATCCCCCCAGTGCCCATTCCAGTTGATGTTGCCAGTGTCTCCCAATACATTTATTTACAGTTCTACCCCACCCCAAGATCCATTGTGTTTGTGTGTTGTGGGAGCCCTAGTCCTATCCAGGGGAAAGGTACAGGGAAAGTAGTTAATAACAACATTATACAATACTGAATGTGAACAGTGAATAACAAAGCAACACAGTACTGGGCATGATCAAAATTGAATAGGTAAAGAATATAACAACAGTGTGTGGACTGGAGTACAGTCAGTACACAGCAGACAATACAGATGATAGCAGGCTCCAAATTTCAATATCAAAGTATGGGGCTAAATGCCAATTGCATGGGATAGGCACATGAGCATAATAAGTAGAGGCGAGGGCGGAATACCAGTGACCAGATAGGATCTGAGGTTTTGGAATAGGGAAAAATAGGTCAGACTATATGGGCCTACTGGTCCTTTTCTGTTGCCAAATTCTATGTTTCTATGTTACTAACAGCAGCAGGTCATATGATGAACAAGGGCTCCAGAAAGGGGAAGGGTGGGCATAGATTTTCAAATGTCTTAGTCAAAGCCATTTGGGAAAAACTAAATCAGTTTCAGCTGTTCTCACAAAAATTGTGTTTGTCAGCTTGTTTTGCAACAAAATTATGTCCAAAATGATTTTGCCCATGATGCAAAGAAGGTTGTCTTGCATGCAAAATTGTGCAACATGCAGAGTTAGTGCACAAACGAGTGCAAGGTAGGATTATGAGCATAGACCATGAGAAAGCACAATATATTTTGTGCACAAACAGAAAAAGAACCAATTTTTTTTTTTACCCCAATTTTCTATCAGTCAGTTTGTATGGCAAAAAGGGCCCTGGAGAGGGAACGACAAGAGAGTGGGGAGAATAGGAAATGTGGCAATTAGATATAGCAGCAGATATGCATGGCGTAGTCATGGAGCTGGAATTTCAGAACAGAAAGTGAGCCTGAGAAGGAGAAACAGATGATGGAGGGGAGGCTACACCAGAGATGAGACAACTTAAAGGAGAAGGTAGACTGTCCAGCCAGTCACAACACAGGGAAGGGATAAGGAGTAAGAGTTAGATGAGTGGAGGGAGTAGAAAAATGGGAGTGCAGGAAAGGAGAGAGCTGAGGTAGTAGAGGAGGGATCCAAATCAGAACATATCAATAAGGGAAGCACTATGACAGAGGTGCTTGCCCTTGAAGGGGGGGTGGCAGAAGGAGACAGCAGAAGTAGCAGAGGTAAGCATGAGGTAAGGGGTGTCAACAACAAAGGGCACAACGAGTGGAATGGGGATCCAATATGGCAGGGTAGCATGGGCAGCAGTGCCATGTACTGTACCACATCCCCACAGTCAAATGCAGGGATGATCATTTTCACAGTGATCTATTGTCAGGCAGGGAGGGGGATATTGGATTTGTTCCTCTGGAGTGCACAGAACTTTGGAAGGAGTTTTTTTATGTATTCTATCAATGTGGCAGCCAGAAGTACAGTAGTCAAGGTAATGATCCAGCCAGACATCCAGCTGTTGAAAGAAAGAGACCTCCTCCACTAGGGAGTCATCCAGGGTTGAGAAGAACAGGGAATCATGGATTCTAGCCAGGCAGTGCCTGGTGCCAAAGGTAATAGAAACAACTTTTTTTTTGCATTCCAAGTAAGTTGGTTGGGACAAAACCATCACTAGATACTGCTGTAATCCATTTGGAGGTCTACAAACAAATTGGGGTTAAGGTATCACAGGCACCTAGAACCATGCTTTATACATACAAATGAATCTAATGTGGAGCTACACACCTTTGGCAGGCCCTATAGGAAGATCAAGAACCAGATATGACCACAGGCAGAGCCTAAGGATCACCAGAATAGACTGGGAGTAGGGAAGGCTAGAACCACTTGTGACCTGTCTGCCAGGTGGGAACTGAACCATTAAACTGCAAAACCAGAAAGTCTAAGACCAGAAGGCTTGTCTAGTAGGAAGGGTTGGAAAATAGTGCTGAAGGCCTTTGCAAAGATCTATGCAAATAGGGGAGGTGAAGCGACTGTGATCCACCCCCTTCAGGATGAAGTCAATACAGTAAGTCTCACTAGGGAGGACAACAGATGTTTTTTTTTTTTTTTCTGAAGACAGATCGGTAGGGACTATGGAAAGAAGAGGAAATAAGGAGTTTAGGAATGAGAAGAGCTGGGAGAGAACCAGGTACTCTTGGAGTGTGGATAGAGTTGGTAATGTCCAATGGCTCCAATGTTTTGGGTTGAGCTGGGCATGGGCAGTATTTTTATACATATATATAATAGAAGGGGGCATGTGTAGCTTCCATGACCCAAACCAGGAGCTATGGATCCACTGAAATGTCTAGCAGGCAGCATGTGGGAGTTTAAAATGACACATTGCTTGCCTACAATCACAGGGACCCACCCCCACACATGCAGACAGAACCTTGTGTAGGGGATGTAGGGAACTGTAAATAAAGGTATTCAATGATATACTGAGAATACCAACAGGAAGGAGGAACTGGGACAGGATCAGGGAGGATTTCATTGAATGGAGTTTGGCACCCAGTAAGACACAATGAGGAGGGGGCCTTTTTGGGCACCAAGGCTTAAACTAACTCTGCTGTTGACCCAGTGATGGTGCAGTTATGTCCTTTTAAATACCTTCTGTTTGGACTGGGGGGGGGGGTAATTTTGTTTATGAAAGGGGGGGACTGAGTAATTTTCTGTCTACTAAACACGCTGTATGGATAATAAAAGAATAATCTTCAGGTGTTCTATCTTTTGACTGTATTGTATAATGCATCAGAACAGATTATGACCTATCCTTTCAAGCCAGGGCAATGCATTTTGTTTTAAACCACCATAAATCTTTCTAGGAGTGCAACAATTTCAGTTCTGATGTACCTAAAGATACATTAAATAGAATCTAATTGACATGAAACCTTCTCTCGAATGTTTTCCCTGAATTAGATTAACATTTCAGTTGTGCGATCCAGTGGCTACTTCGGGCAAGTACAACTCTGGTACCAGACTTCTAACAGCTCTGCAACAGGCGGATCCGATTTCATCTCTGCTGCAGGGAAACTAGTATTTGAACCAGATGAGGTCATAAAATGGTTTTCTGTTGAAGTACGTGATGATGACATCCCAGAAGGGCCTGAGGAATTCTTTATAAACCTAACCAGAGTGGAACTCATTGGAAGGTAAAGAGCCTGAGATAAGTTTTGAAATCTTCATTTTGTTTATGTTCAGCAAAGACTGCCAATCTATTTGAGATTTTCTACTACTCCCTCTTGCTCTCACTGTTTTTCCTTGTTCTTGTCTTGTCTTTGTCATTGCCCGTGTCCGTGTCCCTGTCCTTGTCCTTTTCCCTGTCTCTGTCCCAGTCCCTGTCCATATCCTGTCCTGTCTTGTCTTGTCCTTGTCCCTGTCCCAGTCCCTGTCCATATCCTGTCTTGTCTTGTCCTTGTCCCTGTCTCTGTCCCAGTCCCTGTCCATATGCTGTCCTGTCTTGTCCCTGTCCCTGCCCCTGTCCATATCCTGTCCTGTCTTGTCTTGTCCTGTCTGCTTATCTTTCCTAATTGTGTTTTTTTCCTTTCATAAAAAATGCCTCCAATTTGTCTGCCACAAGGCATAAAGGTACTATACTGTACTACACACTTTAGGAAACTACGGTACGAAGATGGAAGAACAGTGGAATCAATTGACATATCTGATATAATTTGAAGGAAAACTGAGTTGAATTTGTAAGTCATTTCCTGAAAAAAGCTGTCATCTAAATTCTATTTTCAGTTCTGATATGGTTCCATCTTTACTGATCTTTTCATAAACACAGTAGGGGTTTTTGATTTACATACTAGTGAAGAATACCCTGTGTAGGAACCGTATGGTGTAGGACAGTGTAACAGCTGGATGAGGACATAAACTACATCAAGCTGTTTTAAACTGGTTCTCCTCTACACCAGTGTGTAAATGAGAAACACCCTTTGAATTTATTAAAGGTAAGAAATGATGGAACCATAGCAGAATATGGATCAGGACTTTTAATTTCTACGTTGCAGGATTGCTGGTTAAAGGTAGTTATGTTTTAAATTACTTGTATATTGATGTATATACTGTCTCTGTCCCCCCATCCTCCCCATTCTATCTAAAAGCTGCCTGATCATTTGGTCCATTGTAGTAAGAGAGCAGCTGGCACTGCAGGGGACTTTGTGACCAGCGTGCCTCAAGGCAGAAATTACTTGTACACTCATCGGATGGTGTCCTGCCTCCTTCATGCCGAGCATACCACATTTGCAATGTTCCCAGCCTTCATCTTCCAGGTGCCTGAAAACTCATATCCACTTCAAAGTTAACAGTGTGGAAAGAGTCCTCTACCACACTGACTCTGAGTTCAGATCCATGCTGGGTGTAATACTCACACAGACACCAAAGTGGAGTGAGCTGGTAATATATATGTTAGTGCATGCGCATTAGTAAAGCATACGCAAATCACATATGCTAATTAACTTCCTTACATCTCCCTTCTTAATTGAACTTCCCCCCAAAGTAAAATATTTAAAGTTCTGTGTACTGCAGCTCAAAGTTTTTGTGAGTCTAAAGCATATAGTCATGATGCCAGGCGGGCCTTCTGCTCTCCCGTCCACTGACACTGCTGATTCTTGGGCTGGAGCTGGTGTCAGTCAGTTGTTCCTGACTACTCAGGGGCGGGGCTGACACCACAGGCTCACTTTGTAACAGCCCCGGCATTACTTGGGGAGGGACCGCCATTGCAAGCACCTTGAGGAGCTCATCATCCTCCATACAGTCGTCCTGCTCACTTCCCTCTTCCTCTCCTCGGATGTGCGAGTTTTGTGGGTCACAGGAGTGGCGCGGCTCAGGGGTTAATGAAAGGTCTCTCCTGTTTCTGCGATACAATTTCCCATTTGCTTGTACTACATAGGAATGTGGCTCTTTAGTAGGGAGTTCCACAATTGATGGGGTCCAGGTATTCTCAGGTGTTCGCAGGTAAACAGGCTGTCCTGGCTGTAAGGTTGGGAGTGGTTGGGTGTGCAGTGATAAGATTTTTATTTTTCTTGAGCCCTTCATAATGTAGCTTGCACCTCAACTTTTGGTACTTTTGGTTTAAGTAGCTCAGATCTGGTAGGCATTAAAGTTCTGGTTCTGTGGTCCATAAGAAGCTGTGCTGGAGATCCTAGCCCCTCCAGTGGGGTATTTCTCAATTCTAAAAGCGCTAAGTAAGGGTCTTGACAGTCCACTTGTGCTTTTTTGTTTGAATGGCCTGTTCTATCATGCCATTACTCTGGGGTATTGTGGTGAAGACATTATATGTTTAAAAGCATAACTTCATTGAAAGTCTCTGAATTCAATGCAGGCAAATTGCGGGTCGTTATCTGTTACAAGTATTTCTGGAATACCATGTCTTGCACATTGTGATTTAATATGGTTAATCACCATTTCGCTTGTTGTATTTTTCAACTTGGATATCTCAATGTATTTCGAGTAGTAATCAACTATTGCCAGATAATTTTCCCTTTCAAATTCAAATAGGTCAGCCCTAGCCTTTTGCCAAGGTCTGTCTGGTATCTCATGTGGCTGCATCGGTTCTCTAGCTTGTGCTTTCCTGAACAGATGGCAGATGCCGCACTTGGCCTCCATGTCACTAATCTGACTGTTCATCCCTGGCCAGAATAAAAGATCTCTGGCCCTGCGCTAGCATTTTTCAATGCTCAAGTGGCTGCTGTGTAATCTGGTTAACATGTCTGGTCTCAGTGACGTCTCCCCCTTAGCAAACATCCATTTTCTATTGAGATTTCATCTCTGAGCTGCCAGTACTGCCTTATCTTGGGATGCACTAATGTTTTCTCCATGGGCCACTCATTCAAAACAGTGTCTCTCAACTTGACCAGTGCTGAATCATTATTCATCTCACGCTGAAGCAATTTCAGTCTTTCATCACTAATATAGGGTTCCACCATCGGAAGGCACCCGTCCGAGTGCACCTGTCATTAGGGTGCCAGGGATTTAAGTTTGAATCCTACTTTTAATGAGGGGGGCTGTGCCCCCCACACCCCTAACTAAGGATTCTAACTCCAGGGGTGGCAGACCTAAGGGAAGAGGCGGTGATTTGGGAATTTTGGTGCCCTGTTGATGGGCACATTTGGACTGGCACACAGATGGCCGGAAAGGAGCATATAGTCCACTGTGTGAACCTCATATTTGTCTAATTCAGTTTCTGGCACAGAATTTTCTCCCACAGCCATACTCAGGGCATCTGCTATATGAAGTTCTTTACCTGCTTTGTACTGTACTCGCAAACCATACCTTTGCAGTTTTAGCATCATGTGTTGAATTCTCGGTACGGCTGTGGGCAGCGTTTTTCTGAAAAGGTTTTCTAGTGGCTTGTGGTCTGAGTTAACATGGACCTGGGATCTGCCATAAAAATATTGGTGGAACTTTGAACAACCAAACACAATAGCTAGTGTTTCCTTTTCAATTTATGCATAATTTCTCTCAGCTTTATTAAGTGATCTGGAAGTAAAAGCAACAGGCCTGCCTTCTTGCAGCAGACAGGCACCCAGCTCTTCAGAGAATGCATCAACAGATAATTCAACAGGTTTCCTTAGATCATAAAACCAAAGTGGAGAGTGCACTCACAGCATAGATAGTAGAAATATGGCGGACACCAAATCTGGATGAGGATGCAAAATATATATTTCGATTGCAACAGGTAAATCCTGGGTGTCCACAGATAACAGCTCCAGCTACAAACACACCTAGCTCTGGAGCTTCAAGATCAATCATCTCTTCATCAGGGGGCTCCTAATGAAGAGACATTGGTCTCAAAGCACCAGGGCTAGGTGTGTTTGTAGCTGGAGCTGTTACCTCCTACTGTCTATGCTGTGAGTGCTACTCTCCACTTTGGTTTTTTGCTCCTTTAACTTGCAGGCGGCACCTGCAAGAGCCGCACTGACCCTGAACTTGTTGTGCGCAGTGAACCTTGTGTGTTTTTGTTCCTTAGATCATAGTAGGCCAGCACTAGGGAGTTAGTAACAACTGTTTTCAGTTCTTGAAAGGCCTGTTGGTGGCACTCCTACCAGTGCCATACTGTTTCTTTCTCTGGGGCTTATTTACAGTTGATAGATTTGGAATAAATTTTGCCAAGTAGTTTGCCATGCCCATACATCTTTGTAAGTCAGTCTTATTTTGGGAATAGGCATCTGGGTAATGCTTTAATTTTCTGGGGTCTGCAACAACCTGTTGTTACTTAACATGTGTCCAATATATTGGACCTCTGGCGTTTGATTTTGGATTTCTTTAGATTTGGAGACAAATGCTTAGCGCTGGCTCTTTGTAAACATGCCTAACCTCGCATTGTGCTCTTGTACATTAGCTCCCCATATTAGGATGTCATATGTAATGACCTCTGTGCCCTCGAGCCCTTCAAAAATGTGTGAAATTTTCTTTGGAAGACTTCTGGTGTAACAAATCCCAAAGGAGAGACACTTGAACTTGTACCTCCCAAAGGGGTATTAAAAGTCACTAGATCAGAACTAGGACCATCCAGTTTAATCTGCCAGAAGACATGCCCAGCATCTAACACTGAATACTTTGGCCCCTGCTGACTTGGCTGCAACCTCGTCAACTGTTTTCATTGAGTAATGTTCCCTTTTAATTGCTCTATTAAGATCTCTGGGATCTACACAGATTTGTACTTTGGTTTTTCTACAACCACCATTGAGTTGACCAGCTTGTTGGTTTCTCACCTTCTCAATAACCCCAGTCTTTCCATGTTCTCCAGCTGAGTTTTAGCTTTATCTTGTAATGTGAAAGGTATTTTCCTTGGGAGGGGTGTGGATCACAGGGCTGACTGTTTTATCTATTTTAATGTGGTAGTCACCCTCTAAGCATCCCAATTCCTCAAATACATCAGCAAATTCAACCAGTATTCCTTCTGTGGTTTATCCTGCACTTCCATTTGCAGCATCTACTCAAAATAGCTTCTTTATAAGCTTAATTTCAAGCAAGTAGACAGTCCCAGCACTGGGGTCACGTTCATTAACCGCTTGAAATTGCAGCAGGTAATACTTTTGCTTAAAACATGTCAGCAACATCACTTTGCCTTTTACATCCAGTTTATGCCCAGAATAGCAAACCAGTCTAGCTGATGACCTTTGAATAGCTTCTCCAGACAGTGTTTAATACATCTGAAAAGGCATCACATTACACTGTGCTCCTGTGTCTAACTTGAACGTCACCATTTTCCCATTTATACTCAGATTTACTTTCCAGTCAGTCTCTGGCCTATAAGTAGTCACAGTCTCAATGCTGAAAGTACTTTCATTCTCTTGGGCATCTTATGTAACAACATGGATCTCACTGTGTTTGTTCACATGACATACCCTAGCAAAGTGATTTTCCTGTGGTCTAATCTACAAAACTGACCATATGCTGGGCATTTATTTATCTTATGGACCGCACTTTTACATTTGACTTTATTTGCTCGAGGTGCATAACTCCCCTTGCTTGCATTGGCACATGCTTTGACTCTTGCTTCCTGGACAACTACTACTTGCACTGAGCTACTACTTGCACTGAGCTTTCATCCTGAGCATTCCCATTTAAGCATTTTATTTGCATTTCACTCAGTTCTGCGGCCCTACACATATCTATGTCATCATCAAATGTTAAGTCCGCTTTTCTCAACAGTCTGTGTTTTGCATGCTCACTCTGTATGCTGCATACAATTATATCTCTGATCAACGAATCAGTTAAATCTCCAAATTCACAAGATTTAGCCTTTAGCCTCAGTTCAGTTACATATGAATTAATAGACTCACCCAGATTCTGATTCCTTGTATTGAACAAATGTCTTTAGTAAGCCACATTCTTTCTTGGGTTACAATACCTGTCAAATTGTCCCACAATTGTATTCAGTTGCCCCTTCTCTTCCTCGCTTTCCCAAACAAAGGTATTGAATACCTCTAATGCACCGGGGCCTGCCACGTGCAAGAAGGTCATAGCCCGGATTTTCAAGGATTTTTTAGCGAGTCCACTGGCAACTGTGAAATTTTCAAATTGCTGCTTAAATCTTCTCCAGTTTTCAGATGCATTCCATATAAATTGAGAGCGGTGGGAGTCTGCAGGTGGTCCATTCTGACACCATGTAATAATCACGCAGACACCAGCGTGGAGTGAGCTGGTAAGTTTACTGTATGAAACACACATTTGAAACAACTACTGAAAACGAGGGCTTCTTCCCACAAAGCAAGGATTTATATATATATATATATATATATATATATATATATATATATATATATGTTAGCGCGTGTGCATTAGCAAAGCATATGCAAATCGCATATGCTAATGACCTCCCTTACACTGGGCAACAGATTTATATGGTCATCTCAAGTTCACAGCAAGCAAGATAGTTTTTCAATCTCAGTATGCCAGGTACTTCTCCCTAGGTAGGAGGGTATGTAAGTAACTAAGGCAGCACTGAGCTGGCACTCACATGAATGGATTGTGGCCTTTTCTGGTAGGAGCTCTCTGTGAAAAGGCGTGCATTGTGGTTGTAGCCCATGCCGCACTACAGTATGCTGTCCTGCACTGCCAGTTGGAGGGTGTGTACAGGAACTGACTATGGGGTTAAACAGAAAAAAATACTAACAATCACATCTTTTGTTTTGTATGTTGTTTGCAAGCTGGTATGATTTCACCATTAGAGAAAATGGACTTCAGCTGGACCAACCCCCAAGATAGGAAACCTGTCATCCATCAGAATTGTGATTCAAAAATGACAACCCGAGGATCATAGAGTTTGACCACAGTTTGCAGCTCTTGATGGTAAGTAACCTGAGGATTTTGAAGAAAGAATACCTAGTTCTAGTATCTTCTGGTTTGGGTTGTTCAGTTGTTGGAGTAAATCTAACTATGGCTGGAAGTGCTGGTATTGCTAACAGAGAACAGAGTAAGCACCCAGCTTAAAACTAGAAATATATATATGTGTATATATATATATATAGATACACCACTATTGCTTCTTTGAAGCCCCTCCCATCCAGGTTGTCCCTCTTCCCAAAATATAGTTGGTGGCACAGGGGCCCACCCACTGTGCGCTGAAGATCATCCCAACACTGAGGTGCCCAATTCCCAGTGTTGGATTGCCATGAAAAAACCATCCCTCCTTGGTCTTTTTTTCCTACACCTAAACCTGTAAAAGAAAATGGTTTTCACCTAAACCTATAAATAAAGAGAACAGTCACTCACCGATCTGACCCCCAAACTTCTCCACCAACCCGACCATGAACCCCACACTCAGCACCCACCACCCCTTACACTCTCACTCCCCTGAACATGTCACATGTGACAGATCCACTCTTCAATCATGCCTCGCTGCTGGAACCAGTGACTGCAATATGAGAAAATAAGGTAAGTTTGGTTTAATGTATTTCGGTGGGGGTTGAACTTTTATTCATAACTGTGTCATTTTTTTAATATTTTTGCAACAAAATTTTCAACATGGTCTTTTTGGGACCCTATCTCATGAACAAGGGCAGTGGAACTCTTCAAATCTGGCCTGAAAGGTGATTTCACAGTTGCTGTGCAAATTCATTTTGAAAATTTTCACGTACCAGATTCATGAGGTGAGGTCACAAGAAGGCCATGTTGAAAATTTGGGGTTGAAATATTAAAAAACAACAGAGTTATGTGTGTACATTGAAATGTTTCTGTGCTCACTCATAACTTTGGTAATTTTCAGTATTGGGACCCCAAATTTTCAACATAGGAATTTTTCATACAACCTTATAATTATGACAGCTGTTATTTTTCAAACTCCTGGCCAAAATGTGTCTTCACATCAGTAGTGTGAAATGACATTTCAGCAGTGATTAGAACATTTTCACTTACTGGGTTCATGAGGTGGGGTCATAAGAAGACTATGTTGAAAATGTGGTGTAAAATATGGTAGAATGACTAAAGTTATGAATGAACATTGAAATATTGCAATGTTCACTCAAACTTCACTAGTTTTCAATACTTTGACACCAGCTTTTCAACATATCCATTTTCTCATACCAACTAATAAACTTGAGCGGTGTCCTTTTTAAATCTTGGATGCGATGTGTTCTCGCACTTGTGGTGTGAAATGATGTTTTGGCCAATAGACTATAAATGCCACACGTCATGTTTATTAGGAGGAGTCATAAAATGACTATCTTGAAAATTTGGGATAAAACTTTTATAAAAAAATTATTACTAAGAAACATTGTGTGTAGTGCCAGCCTTTACCCCATCGGTAGTGCTTTGTGATCCCATGCTGGTGAGCCAAGTTTGGGGCAAGCTCAGTGAGCTGACTGAATGGGGTAAGGCTGGGGGACAGCTATGCGACACTACTCCCAGCCAGGAGAGGAAAGGTGCAGGGTTGTCTGCACAGGCCAGGTACTATGGTGAAGAAAACTTTTTTTTGAATAGGGCCCTGCACATCTACACCTGTGGGTGGCAGAGGGCACTATGCATTGGCTGAGAGATGGAATCTTTGCCCTGTGCATCTGTATCTGTGACCACATGGACCACCCAGAGGGCCTGTGGTTCCACACCACAAGACAGCCCCATGAATTCTTGACATCAGTTGCTGCATTTCCATAGTTGGATGAAGTCTTCCCTTGGCCCAGGGCCCAGAGGGCATGAATGAGGATACAATTCCACTATCTCAAAAAGAAAATAAATTCTTTGCAAAAAACTGTGTTAACGCACCACTTAGGGGTTCAACTTAACTCCACAAAAGTAAGAAAATGTGGTGTTAGGGTTTCCAACCTTAACTACCACCCCAAAGCAACAAAACGACAACATCACACAAGCAACCACAGACAGACATCATCAGGTAAGACAAACAACATTCCAGATGACACAAATGCAGTAGTACTGATGTGCTACCTTTGTGGATTTGTATCTATGGCTGCATGCTTATGCAGTCATATGTGTGCGTGTACTGTGTACATAAGTATGTGTGGCTACAGAATGCAGGCTGCCTGCACCTCTGCAGTCAGAGGTACAGCTGAGTCAGCCAGGATGCAGCACAGTAATGATGCAGTATATCACAAAAATGCTGCAGTATGCTGCAGAGAACATTATTTTTCTGTGGCAGTTAAGCCCTTTTAATTGCCATATTTTGTGACATGTCATTTACTGCAAGTTACCATGTTGCAGCATGACTGGCTCTGCTGTACTCATGCAGGATCCATTAGTGCATGCTTTTCTATATGTGTCTGCATAACTGAAAACCTACCCCTTGAACAATTTCTAGATCCATTGCTGGAATCATTATACCCACATTGTGACAGTACTTCTATTTGCATAACTGGGGCCTGCCTTTCTGGCCGAAGTCCGTGTGTATGTCTTACATGTGTGGCTGAAAAGGCAAGTGCCCTTCTCAGCCTACACTTCTGCAGACAGAAGTAGTGTTGTAGTTCTGATATCATTGATTTTGTGGTGCCTGTGCTTCTGCAGCCAGAGGTTGGTGAGTATGTCTTACACCTGTGGCTGCAGAAGTACAGGCCCATCAAATGAGTGTATGTCTTACAGTCTACATGAGTACAGTACCTGATGCTACAGAAGCACTAGCTCCATAAGGACATGCATGTCTGCAGACAAAAGAACTCTTGCAATTTGGGTATCATGGATTTGTATCTGTTGCTGAAGGGGGCCTGTGCTTCTGCATACAGAAGCAGTGTTGTGATTTGAGTATTGTGGATTTGTATCTGCAGTGACAAGTGAGTGTGTATGTCTTGCAGCTTGCGGTCTGCCTGCCACAGATACAAATCCACAAAGCTAGCACATCAGTGCTACTGCATTTATGTCATCTGGAAACAGTTGTATGTAGTCTGTCTGTGGTTGGTTGTGTGGTGTTGCTCTTTATCTCCTTTAATGCCACACTTCACTACTTTTGTGGTGTGGTGGAGGGGCAGACTTGATGGGCCAGAGGGTCCTTTTCTGCGATCAATTTCTATAATGCTGTGATTCTAAGCTGAACTCTAGCTGGTGTATTTACATAGTTTTTTTGCAAAGAATGTATATGTGGATATATATATATATATATATGGGATACATGATGAGCGACTGTGGAATATGGAAAATATTAGCATGAGTGCAGAGTGTACTGTGATAATATCACAAGTGGTGAAGCCACAAGTGATATTATTGCAGTTCACGCTGCAGTTCTAATATTTGCCATGTTCCGAGTCCCACATCATATGTGCAAGTTATACAACAGGGCCCTTATTTTTGTTATTTTTGTTATGTTGAGTTTGTTCTCAGTGTTATTTACCTTTACGGTGTGCTGTCTGCCTTGTAGTTTTGTCTCTGAATGAAGTTGTACATGGTTAGTGATGACTGGAATATGTGTAGCTTTCCATTGGCTTTATTTTTTGAATGGTGCGGTTTCCTCAGGTTTGATTGTTTGCTGGTTCTGTTGTAACATAATGCGTGTGGCAGGATTGGTTAATTTTGTGTGGTGGACGTGGTTTTTTTGCAGAACTGAGTTACGGGATTCTTGTTTTGCAATATGTGTTTTGGACTCTTTTGGCATGTTTTTGCATTTTTTTTCTTTATTTATCTTGTGTTTTATCAGTTATGTAGTGTACTTCATGTGCGCACTGTTTTATTTTTATTTCAAATGTGTGCTTTGTGTATTTTTGGTATTGTCGGTTTTCGGCTTTTTCTGAGGACAACATGTGGTTTGTAAAGTAAGTGCTCACTTTGGATTCACCTTTATTAATTCTTAGCAAGTGAGAATCATCAGGAACTGTGAGAAACATGTTCAGGTTGCTGGCATCAGTCTGCAGGTATGTTTTGTGTTTTCTGAGTCCAAGTCGCTGTCTGAGCTGATGATTGGAATTTTTCAGTTGCCTGGTTTTGAGTGTTTGGCAGTACTCTCATGACAAAACAAGTGTTGGAATATCACCTGTTGATGCAGAGAGAGTAGATATATTTGTCTGAATATATCACTGTATCTACATCAGCAGGATGTTATTCAACACCAGTGAAAATATCAGTATATATTGAAATAGTTATTGCTTCACCCCATTGTATAAATTATAAATATGTATAGATATGTAATATATGGACATGGTCAAATAATACCATCCTGTCCCATACAAAAAAATCCCAGTAATACAACACTGTCCAAAGTGATAATACCCTGTTCCTTCCTGATAATACTATCGTTCAGAGCTGATAATACTATGGTTTCAGCTCTCAACGATAGTATTATCACTACAATCACAGATCGCAAGTCCAGATCTTCCTGCCAACAAACCCAGTTGCCATGGTCACACGTCCCTTCCTGTACAACCATACTGACGGCATGTATCTCCATTGGCAGCTTTTCTCTAGTAGGTGGGCACAACAACATGAAAAACATGGCATCTTTTTCATCTCATTTAGCGAGAGGAATCTGTTCAGTTCGTCGTTTCATTATTTATTTATTTGAACAAATAATGGACTATGTCACTCATCCTGCATTTGCTGAACGACAAAAAAGCTGAAAGGTAGGACTGCCTACTAAATTAACAGAAACAAAATTTTATTTGAAATGAGCGATGAGACACTCGTTAGTGCTGTGGGCAGCTCAGAGACAGCGCATGCTGAGTGCCGCGACCAGCCAGCCGTTTCACAAAATGCACAAGAGAAAAAGGAATGTTCGCAATGGGGTCCATATATTACAAAAAATAAGAAATTAAGGACTATGTATTATAAGGCAGTCAGACCATCTCAAGGTTTTGGGGAATTTGGGAACCTCTTGAGCTTCGCTCTCGAGGTTCCAAGTCCCCAAAACCTCTCAATGGTCTTACTGCCTTATAATACATAGCCCTCTATCTATTATTCTATATATATATATTTATGCAACAGGTGTCTGAATAAATCTGCACTGATAAATCCATTTATATGTGCTACTATGTGGATAAATGTGTTTATCCACATAGTAACTACATCATCACCCATTTATCCACACAGTAACTACATCATTAACTACCACCACCTGTGCTGCCTGCTTACCAGCACTGCCTCCCAGTTTCACTTTCACCTCCTCACAGTGCTCTTTAAACCCAAGCTATCACAGTCCCAAACACTCACAAAATGCACACCCTAACCAAATGCTCCCCCTCCCTAACTGGAACCACATTTTAAATGAAAACACTCTTAAGAAAAAAAGTAATTTTTTCCTCTTTCTCAGCACATCAATCCTGCAAACCAAACACAGCAACCAGGCACAGAGAAAAAACCTGAAAAGGAATTTAACTAAAAAAAAAAAAAATATGAAAAACCAGAACCCCACAAAATCCTGTTGCATAAATCAAATATGCAGGGGGTGCCTGTGGGATAACAAAGTTATTTGTTCAGTTGCCAATGACCACTCGTAACCCTCACTCATGGCTTCGCCACTCGTGAGGTTACTCGAGGTCACAGGCAACTGTACAGATAACTTTGTTATCCCACAGGCACCCCTGCATATCCCTTATTTTATATATATATATATATATATATATATATACATACATATATATATATATATTTGTTCTGTACTTAAAGAAATCATGTAAGTCGGTAGGTGGAGGAAAGAGATTTTTAGTCAGTATCTGGGGCACTTTGAGACTTAACTTTAATTTTGTAATAGGTTGTGGGGAACCTAATTAAGGAAATCAATCTGGGTTGTCTGCAGATTAAGAAAACCCTGTGAATCAGTTGTGTGATTGGGGGGAGGGCAGAGCTGTCAGAGGTCTAGTGTCTTCTAACAAGAGATGACAGTTTAAAGGGATAGTTAGTTGGGATCCTGTGCTGGAAGTGCTAGAATTGCTATCAGAGAGGAGAGTAAGTGCCCAGCTTAAATCTAGAAGTGTATATATCTATCTATATATTTATATAAATAGCAGAAAGCTTAGGTAATAGAGTAGTTAGGATCAAAGTGACAAAAGTTGGGACATGTGGCATTAGGGTTTCCAACCTTAATACCCCCTCCCCCCAGGCAGCCCAGCAGGTGTGGGGTGTGCCTTGGGGTTCTCTAGCCTAACGCTCACCTCATTCTCCTACAGTATGCACATCTGACCTTATTGATGGAATGAGGTGGGCGTTAGGCTTGAGAACCCCAAGGCACACCCCACACCTGCTATGCTGCCTGGAGGGGGAGGGGGTTAGAGTTGGAAACCCTAACACCACATTTCCCAACTTTTGTTGCTTTGACCCTAACTAGTGCATTAACATAGTTTTTGCAATCTGTGTCTTTATTTTTTGAGATAGTATAATCTTATCCTTATTTGGCTGTGGGAGCACAGGGTCCTCTGGACCCTGCACTCCCATCCATACATAACGTTTATAATAGTGTCATTGTATCCTTACTTTCCTGTGAGAGCATAGTGCCCTCCAGGACCTGCACTCCCATCTCTGCAGTATGTTACTGTTTTATATGCATCCCTGGAGTCTAGTGGCACCCCCACCCTCACATTTCCATATATACTGTATAATGTTTTTATGTATTTTCCCTGGTGTCCAGTGGTACCCCCTCCAACCCTGTTAATGTTTTTGCCCCTGGTACCTAGTGGTACCTCCCACCCTCCGATTGTGCCCCAATCCCCATTAATTTGCAGTTAATTGCCCTGGTGTCTAGTGGTACCCCCACCCTCTGATTTCCATACATTGTAATTTTTATATTTTGATTGGTGTCCAGTGGTACCCCCACCCTTCAATTGTGCCCAGGTCCCCATTAATTTACAGTTAGTAGCCCTGGTGTCTAGTGGCACCCCTCAACCCCCGATTTCCATACACTGTTTCTTTTATATTTTCCATTGGTCTCTGGTGTTAACCCCACCCTCCAGTTGTCCCCAGTCCCCATTAATTTATAGTTCATAGCCCTGGTGTGTAGTGGCACCTCCACCCTTTGATTTCCATATATTTTTGTTTTGTATATTTTCATTGGTGTGCAGTTGTACCCCCACCCTCCCATGTCCCTTGTATTTTGTAAATAATGATCTTCTTTGAGGGAATCTTTTGCAGCAGGTCATACACTTGGGTGTCTGCCAGAGGGCGCTCTCGTTGATGGTAGCTGTCATCAGCAATGCTGACTGGGGGCTGCCCATGATGACGTCAGTCCATGCATGTGTATAAATACATGGGTGGCTCCTTGCGGCCTCAGTTCTTTTCCTGCTGTCTCCCAGCTCACTTCACATGTCGCTTTCATCTCTAGTTTGTTGCCACAATCATCAACCAGGAAAGTTCATGAATTTTTGTTTTTGTATGTCCAGTTCAGGTTCCCTTTTCCACAAGTGCCATTGTGGAAGAAAGATCTAATGGTATGATAACCACTCTCTCTGCGTTCGCTGTCTGGGAGCTGCCCACAACGTGCTCTCCTTGCCAGGAATTTACCCTTGCTACCCATCATCGATGACTCCAGGATCCTATCTCATGGAGTAGAAGGTGGCTCTCCTGGAACAGGAAATGCAGTCCTGCTCCTTGTCATCTCAGCTGCTGTCAATGAGCTCCCAGGCATCTTAGTCTAAGCACCACTCTTCCTTGAAGCTAGGGTGGTTGACGAAGGCCATGCTGTGGATGTCCTGTACCTGGACTTCAGCAAGTCTTTCGACTCGGTGCCCCTTGGAGGTTAATGAGCAAACTGAGGGACATGGGGTGTGGGAGAAACTGGTGGGGTGGGTTGAGAGCTGGTTGTGGGGCAGATAACAGATGGTAGTTGTAAGAGGAGACATCCAAGCCAAGGCCAGTAACAAGTGGGTACCACAGGGTTCAGTGCTGAGCCCTGTTTTGTTCAATGTCTTCATTGCAGACATTGCAGAGGGGTCAAGAGTAAGATCAGCCTATTTGCAAATGACACTAAGATTTGTGCAAAAGTGGACAATGAGGAAGGGAGGCAGGCACTCAAGGAGGATCTAGCTAAACTCAAACACTGGTCTAGGGAGTGGCAGTTGGGGTTTAATGCTAAGAAGTGCAAGGTCATGCACCTTGGAGCAAGAAATCCCAGGATCTGCTACTGGCTGGGGGGAGTGCAGGTAACAGCTTCAGAGGAGGAAAGGGACCTCGGGGTTATAGTCACGGAGGGCATAAAGGTATAAACACAGTGTAGGAGTGTGGCAGCAAGGGCAAATAGGATTCTGGGGTGAATTGCCAGAGGGATCACCTCTAGAAAGGACGAGGTCATCCTGTCCTTGTATAGATCACTGCTGAGGCCACACTTGGAATACTGTGTGCAGTACTGGTGCCCATACCTCAAAAAGGATGTGAGATTACTTGAGGGGGTGCAGCACAGGGCTACAAAAATGATCATGGGATTAGGGGAGTTGCCGTATGAGGAAAGATTGTGGGAGCTCAGCAAGTATTCACTGGAAGAGAGAAGGGAAACAGAGGACATGATATAGACCTTTAAGTACTTGAAAGGCAGAAACAAAGTCAGAGAGGGAGGACAATTCTGCTTTAAAGGGGGGAAGGGTCACTAGGGGGCACAGTCTGAAGTTGGAAGGGGAAGGTTCAGGAGGAGATGAGGAGGCACTGCTTTACAGAGAGAGTGGTGGTGAGATGGAATGCACTGCTGGAGGATTTAACTGAACTGAGGACAGTGGGCAGCTTTAAATGGGGTTGGGATAGAATCAAGGGCAGGATTAGTACAAACAAGAACACAAAGGGGAAAGACCAGGAAGGGGAGGAAGGGAGGGTTTGGGTGGGGCTGGGGCAGCTGTAGTAATATGAAACTAAGAGCTCCTGATCAGACGAAACATGTTAGACCTGTGGGCTTTTTTTCTGCTGGCAATTCGATGTTCGTATGTATGTTCGTATGAAGCATAAGCATCGAGACAAGGACAAGGCCTCAACTGGCAAACGAGGGGTAAGGACCCTCAGCCATCAACAGCTTCCACCTCTCGCCGCTTGTCAATGGCTCGGTCTCTCCCACTCCAATGGAAAACCCAGATGGTCCTCGCAGCCTTGAACCAGAGTTATGAGGCCTGCCGTAAAGCCCAACAACCTCCTTCATCGATGAGTTCCTTGCTGGTTTTCTCATTGATGACCCTTACCAAGGCTTTATCGATCCTGGGTACAACCCAGGCCACTCTGTCGACGACTTCCCAAACTTCGTCGATGACCCATCCCTCCAGCATGGGAACTGGTCCTTCATCGATAACTGCCACATTTGTTGACATCTCCTTTTTCTGCCCCTAATACACAGCCCTCTAGCATGGGTCAGGGGTTTTCTTTGATGGACTTACCATCCTTGCCACAGCCGTGACAGCCTGTTTCTTTCTGAGGCTTGGTGGTTAAAGTGTGGGGAATGACTTCCCAGCCTCCTGGCTCTAGGCTCTATCCATAGCCTCAGCCCAGGCCATCCATGCCCCCTCCTCGCATGGGGTACATGGGAGTTCCTCCTCCTTCTTCCTCCATCTTGTCTATGACACCTGCTGTCAATGTGGCCTCTGTAGTGAAAATTGGGCTGGAGGTTATGCAGGCCATGCAGCAGCCTCCACCTCCACCTCCCTCCTCTCCCTCTCCCCCTCCTAGAAAGTGGGTTTGCCATGTGCCGCCATGTGCCTACACCACCTCATGCTTTCCATCCCCTGGAAGAAGAGGATTTGGATTACTTTGAGGAGGAAGAAGAGGAGGAGGATCAAGCTGATGATGGTGGGGCACATACCCCTTCCAGCACCTCTACTCTGTCTTCGGTGGGGGAGGATCCTAGGCTCTACCCTCTCTGTTCTCCTCCAGACTACCCCACCTTCCTGGAAATTATGACCTAGTTACAGCAGGTCATGGGGTTCAATACCTCCACCCAAGACCGGCAACACCACATCTTGGCTGATTACCTGGATCTGTCAGAGTACCCGACCACGCGGTTCCTCCTATCATCCAGACCTATCAGGAAGCCATTTCTGTGGCCTGGCACCACCCTCCACAGTACCTCCTGTGCCTAAGAAGGCAGATTACCTTTACCAGGCCCCATGGACCACTCTTTTTATGCCACGGCTCCACAAGCGGATTCTGTGGTCATCAATGTGTCACATGATCGGACCAAACATCCTAAACATTTGAGCTCCTGCTTCCTGACAGGCAGTCCCATAAGTTGGACTCGTTGGGGAAATGGGCCTGTGCCTCATCCACCCTGGTTATGCGATCCTGAACTACAGTATATGGGGCATATGCTCAAGTACCAGAAAACACTTTGGACTGCAGCCTCAGAAGTGGTAGCCCAACCTCCCAGTACACCGACACTGACCAATTCTAACCCTGGAATTCTTCAATATTTTTAACTCTTGCAGTTAGCCTGAATAGTAGAACTGTCCGGAGAATAGAATGTATGTAGATGGTGGAACCCATCATTTGCTCGTGCCACTATTCAAATGCTGCCCTTATCAACTGCTGCATTCTAAAACGCTCAGATTTAATTTTTTGTCTACTACGTCAAGACGCCTCAGAGATCTCACCTAACAGTCATGATATTTCATTATTGTTTACTTTGTTTACTTCAGAAAACAATTAACATTTTCATATTTTTTTATCTGCTGCCATTATTTTCTGTTTTCAATGTTAATTACTTTAGTTTTAAGTATAGTTTAGTGTGTGTTCTATTTATTGCCAGAATCGATCTTTTTGGTTCTTTTTCCTGTCATCGGTTCCTCACAGGGAGGTCCACGGTTTCAGAACCCTTTAAACCACAAAAAGGGCTTTTATTGTGGTTCACTTTTGGTTTTTGTCATTTTTCTAAAATGTTAGATAAGCCAAAGAAGAAAACTGGCCATACCGGGTTTAAAAACTGTATTCAGCTTGGAGAGGTTTTTGCCAAGGCAGACAAACAAGAAAAATATGTTGTCTGTCTTGGTGAAACCCACTTCACATCTGACTGTGAAATTTGTAAAACCTTTCCAGCTAAAACTATAGAAAAGAGACTGAACAGGCTTGAGGATGGCTCATCCCAAAGATTCGGGAGATAATGGCTCTGACCAGCCTGCTCCCTGAACAATTACGGATGAAATCATTGAACTGGAGTCATCTACCCTGGAAAAGGGTGAACCTTCTAAGTCTAAATAGGTGTGGGCAAAACGTGGCAGTATCACCCCTGTGGAACTTCCATGGAAAACAGGGAACTTTTGCGAAAGTTTCTGAATTTCCACCTGTGGTGGAGCAGAAAACTTCAGTGAAAGTTAGTAACTTACAGGTGAAATTTTGTATAAAAAATATCCCTGGTGGCTAGTGGTCCCCATTCCACCTGCTGGCTGCTGCCAAAATTGTACAGTACCACCCCCCCTCTCCGTATTATATTCCAGTCCTTGGTGGTCTAGTGGTAATTGACAAGAAGTAAGCCCTTGTCCCTCCCATCCCATAATTTATTAGCTATCCCTGGTGGTCTAGTGCCCCCCCACCCTAGCAGGTGCCAACCACCCTGCTCCCACCCCCATCGTAACCCCAAGCGAGCAGACCGACACAGCACTCCTCTCTCCACCATGGCCGGCCCCCTCACTGAGCTTAATGAATGAGCATGTTCCCACACAGGAACACACTCATTCATTGACAGCTCAATGGGTGGACTGGCTGTGACGTGCTCCACGTCTGGCCCGCCCACTGAGCTGTCAATGAATGTGCACATTCCTATACAGGAATGCACTCATTCATTAAGCTCAGTGGGTGGGCCGGCCGTGGAGGAGAGAGAAGGGCTGTGCTGGTTCACCTGGTCTGGGGGAATTACGATGGGGTGGGGGGGGTGATGGGTACCTGCTGGGGTGGGGGGCACTAGACCACTAGGGATAGCTAATAAATTATGGGACTGGGGATCAGGGATGGAGTGGGGATAAGGGCTTACTTACTTCTTGTCAATTACCACTAGACCACCAGGGATTACAATGTGGAGATGGGGAGGGGGCGCATTGCACAATTCCTCGGCAGTGGCCCATGGTGGAGGAGAGGGACCACTAGCCACCAGGATATTTTTTTTTACATGTGGGCTGAGTGGAGGGAGGAGTACTAGCCACCAGGGGCTTGGATTAGATGATCACGTCAGAGGTGGAGTTTCTGCAGATTTGAAACAGTTTCCAAACTTCCACAGAAGCAAAAGTCAGACTTTCACTTGAATTCCACCCATGGAATTTAATTTTTGCACACCTTTAAGTCTAAATGAACTGGCGAACCAGTTGAGAAACCGGAATCGGTGAAAAAGTTGAAGAAAACAAAACACTTAGAACCCCCTACTGGAAAGCCTAAAGGGACTTCTATAGAAAAGTGTGACATGTCTTCAGCAGAGGTTATTGCCCAGGTGCTCAAAGTCATTCAGTCTTTACGGGAATTGGTACCAGTTCAGGTTCCATCAATACTGGTCAATCTCTTGGTTCAGCCCCCAGTAACCCCAGTTGCATCCTCTGGTCCTGAGATCCAGGACTATGAGGAATATGAATAATATGATGATGATGATGATAGGAATCCATTGAGCCTGAGATTTCCCCAGACCAGAAGTATGAGTCTCCACCAAGATTACGGAGGACTTTTCCTCACACTTCACTTTTGTGAAGAAGATGGTGGAGGCTTTGGACATCACTAGTAGTGAAGAGGTAGAAGATGAAGGAGAGGTAGAATACCTTGAATTAATGGCGCTTGACTCCAACCAAGAAACTTCTGTCTATAAATAAGTTTTTGAAGAAGCATGTTACAAAAATTCTCCAGACACCCAATTCTGTACCTCCCTTGAATAAAAGGGCTGACAGAAAATAACAACTAGACAGGACGGGGCAGAATTTCTATTCTCCCATCCTGATCATGAGAGTGTCATGCAAACTGCAGCCTGTGACAAGGCAAAGGTGCCTTTGGCATCACATCCTCCAGAAAATGATTCAAGGAAGATTGACAGCATGTCCAAGAAGGGCTACCTGTCAGCTTCCCTGGCAATTAGACAGGCTAATTACATGGCCTGTGCTGCCCAGTATCAAACGTCACTGTGGCAGTCGGTTTTAGCTATGTCAGATAAGGCTCCCTCTAGTCTTGCAGCTGACCTGGCACAGACTGCAAGGTTTGGCTTAGAGACATCCAAGTACCAGTTCCAGATGGTAGCAGATGCCATTGACACTGCTGCAAGGTGGATGGCCAATACAGTGGCTCTTAGAAGATTTGCTTGGGTCAGAGCCATGAATTTGTTACAAGATACTCAGACCAAGACCATGGACTGTCCCTGTGAGAATAAGCCTCTGTTTGGGGACAAAACAGAGGCCTACATGAAAAAAGTGGATGAATACAAAACCACCTACAAGAGCAATTCGGCCAAGGAAAAGCCCTCAGCTTCCTACAGGCCTTATGGAAGGGGGGGGGCAAGTCTGCCTATGACAGTCCTTTCTTTCAAGCCCAAGCTGTACTGCAGTACCAACAGTATCCCCAACAAACAGGATACTTCAGAGGTAGGGGAAGAAAGGGATCTAGGTGTGGGTCTTAGGCTGGCCAGGCCTAACCACAACCTAAGCAGAATCCCTGACTTGGTTGCCAAGGATGCCCCTTCCTGTAGCAGCGGGGGCAGGATGACTCATTACCTCCAGCTTGCAAGCCAGTTACCACAGCCAAGTGGGTCCTGGAGGTAGTGAGTCAGGGTTTGACCCCTCCTTTCAGATCCTTCCCAACCTTAAGAACAAGAGTCTTCAGACCAACTTCAAACTCAGAAAGGAAGCTGTTAGAGGAGGAAGTGCTGCTGTCAAAAGCAGTAGAACCAGTTCCTCCACAGGAAAGGGGGAAAAGGATTTTACTCAAGGTATTTTCTGGCCACAAAGAAAAATGAGAAGTGGCAACCTATCCTTGATCTAAGGTTACTGAACAGACACTTGGCAAAGCAAAAGTTGCTCAGGTCTGCTATATGCAGATGATCTTGTTCTTTACTCATCCTCCTCAAACCTTTCAGATATCAACCTGAATCTCAATAGTAACTTCAGTACCTTTCAGAGCTGACTATTGCAAAACAAGCTTGTCTTAAATAAAAATAAAACATTTCAGGTTCAAAAATTTGATCCTGCACCCAACCATTAAGTATCAGAGTGCTAGATGGCTCTCCATTTAACACAGTTACCTCTTTTAAATACCTAGGAGTAACCCTTGATCCTGCCTTGGATTTTGACCTGCATCTAGCCTCAGTCATTAAATCTGTCAATATTCAACTTGGACTGGCATACAAGGTGAGACATAGCCTAACATCCACGGCGAGGATGGTCATTGCACAGGGGGATCCTGAGACCAAATTGGCGTATGGGTTAATAGCTTTTCCAGCAACTACTGGAGGGCTCCTCCGAAAGTGGGATGTCTGCTACAACAGCATTTGCCATTTTGCTCTGTCTTTACCCAAACTTACTCACTGATGCACTATACTCCTGTCTGGGATGGTTTACCCTCAACCTTCTGACAGTTTACTTCCTACTGTTTTATAAAGAATATAATCTCCTCCTAGATACCTGACAAACTGGCTCAAACCTGTGACCTCTGCCTACCCACTGAGATCAGCTGACAAATCCTTTTTGTCCAACCGAGATGTAAAACCAAAATGGGGAGAATTCTTTCTTTAGCTAGACCCTAAACTATGGAACTCCCTTCCACTAAGTCAAAGAATCTCCCCTTCTCCACACAGCTTCAAACAGGAGCTTTGTATGGCTCTTCTAAGCTCTGAACCTGATCCTGTCCTCTATCCACCCACTCCTGTACTGGTTCCTCCTAGTTGCCTCACGCTCCAACCTCTACTACTCTCAAACCTACCTGGAAATCTTGTTATTTCCTCTCTTCTAGCACTTACTCACTAGTTGTATGACTTATGACTGTTAGTTATTTGCACTTATATTTCTGTTTTGTTACTACATATAGATTCCTGCAAATGTACTGTCTTTGCTGAAAATGTTGTATAAGTGTACTATGTCTGACTTCTACTTGTTCCCATGATGTTTTCTTGTATCTACTATTGTTTATGTACCCTTTGTTGTAATCTCCGGGTTGTACCTGAAAATAGGCAGCTATGCTGTCTAAGTAAACGGTTAACAAAACTAAATAAATAAATGAATGAATGATTTTGCCAACCCTTCAGAAAGGAGATGGGCTGGCATCCCAGGATCTAAAAGATGCTTACTTCCACATCCCCATAAAGGGAGTCCCACAGAAAATATTTCAGGTTCAGACTCCCATCAGGTCATTACCTGTTCTCCAGCATTGCCATTTGGCCTCACTTCAGCTCCAAGAGTGTTCTGAAAGTGCTTGGCAGTGGCAGTGGCACATCTAAGAGGCAGGGAATCACAGAGTTCCCCTATCTGTGGACTGACTGGTTGGTGGTGGGAAAGTCACCACAACAGGTGTACGGGATTATCTGAGGAAAACCCAGGACCTTCTGGAGTCTTTACATTTCCTTCTAAGCCTCAAGAAATCCATCCTTCAACCAGGGTAGATACTATACCTCATAGGAGCAGAGCTCGACACACTGTGGGGAAGGGCTTACTTGCCTCTGGACAGGTTAAGCAACATTCTCCAGATTGCTGGGTGTTTCAAGTTGAACAAACCAAAACCAGCAAGGCAGTTTCTACAGCTTCTAGGACATATGACTGCAGCAACAGGCACAGTCATAGGGTTCAGGTTCCAGATAAGTGATATACAGTTTCACCACAGGGCACATTGGTGCCAAAGGAGAGACTCATTCTCAAAACTGGTTCCAGTAACAAGGACATTACTTCAAGCTCTGCAATGGTAGCAGGTAAAGGAAAACCTAAGGGAAGGAGTTCCCTTCCAGCAGGAGTCCCCATCAGTAGTTCTCAGAACAGATGCATCCTTCCAGGGCTGGGGAGACCACTTGGGCACCCATACAATTCACGGCATTTGGTCAAGTGCAGAGTCACTCCAGCACATAAACCTGCTGGAACTCAGAGCAGTGCTTTTAGCCCTACAGGCCTTTGCATCTATGATTCAAGGCAAGGTGGTACAGGTCAGGACAGACAAGACCATCACAATGTACTTCATAAACAAGCAAGGTGGGACAAGGTCCAACCCCCTGTGCACAGAAGCAATGATGGTGTGGAGCCTAGTCTACTCACTTTAGGCTTCACTGATAGCCATTAATTTGCCGGGGAAGGACAACACCTTGGCAGATACGCTAAGTCGAATGAACCAGGATCATCACTAATGGACTATCAAGAGACAGGTGCTGGAGATCATTTTCAGAAGATGGGGCACCCCAGAGATGGATCTCTTTGCATCCCACGAAAGCCATCAGCTGCCACAGTTTTGTTTCAAGCCACTAGCCAGGGGTTCAATACCTCTGGATGCATTGGCACTGGATTGGTCTGGAAAACAGCTGTACACTTTCCCTCCCTTTCCCTTGCATCTCAGGACTCTAATCAAACTCGGATCTCAGCTAGCATCAATGATCTTGATAGCTCCAGATTGGACCAGGCAGTCATAGTACTCTCTGCTGATCTCCATGTCTGTGGCTCCACCAATACACCTCCCACAGAGGCACAACCTGTTAACTTTCTCCCAGGAGAGGATCCTGTACCCGAACCTCAGATCCATCAGGCTCAGGGCCTGGTTCTTGAAAGCCTAGAGTATGCAGGTTTGCATCTCTCTGAGAATGTTCTAAATGTTCTGAGGGGATGCAGGGAACCCTCTACTAAGAAAACGTATGTTTCTAAGTGGAAGAGATTCTCTATGTGGTGTTCTACTAAAGATGTAGTACCTTCACAAGCAGGGGTACCAGCCCTGCTGGACTACCTTACCCACTTACATTCCTCGGATTTGCAGTTCATCACCCTGAAGGTGCATCTGGCTTCAGTTTCGGCATATATCTCAGCTGGTAAGGGAGTCTCCATAGCATCCAATCCCATTTTTTGAGAAGTTTTTCAAAGGTTTGGCTCCCCTACACCCTCCCCACATGGGAATCTACATGGGATCTTAATGTCTGCATTGCCAAGCTCATGGAACCCCCCATCTGAAATATGTAACTTGGAAAACAGTGTTTTTGGTGGCCATTACCTCGGCCACAAGGATTAGCTAGCTCCAGGCCTTGTGCATTGAGCAAAACTATATCTCCTTTCATAGAGATAAGGTGGTGCTTATCACTAACAGGAAGTTCCTTCCTAAAGTGGTTTCTGACTTCATTTAAATCAGTCCATCGCTTTGCCAGTCTTTTCACTGAGCACTCTAGTTCAGGTGGCGTAGGCTCCACAGTTTGGATGTCAGCTTTGAGCTAATATATGACTCACACCAAGGACCACAGGCAAGACAGACAGCAGCTGTTCCTGACTTATGGGATGTAGGAAAAGGAAAACCAGCATCTAAAAGGATTATCTCTAGCTAGCTTGTCCAATGTATCCAATTCTATGAACATACGAAACTGCCAGCAGAAGAAGGTCATTTGGTCTATCGAGTCTGCTCAATTTTGCAGCCAGCACCCCTACTCTGCAGCTGCCCCTTCCACCCTACTCCCCATGACCCTCCCTTTTGCCCTATCCCAGCCCCTTTTGAAGCATCCAACTGTTTTGCAGGCCATCATCTCTGCTGGTAATGTGTTCCACTCTGCTACCACCCTTTCAGTAAAGAAATGCCTCCTCATTTCCTCCTAAACCTTCCACCCTCCAATCTCATGTCATAACCCGGAGTGTATCTCATACTCTTCCTTTGAACAGTCCCTCCATGCCTGTCCTGTTTATTCCTCTTATGTACTTAAAGTTCTCAATCATATCCCCCTGTCCCTCTTCTCCTCCAGAGAGTACATGTTCAACTCCCTCAGTCTAACCTCATATGATAACTTCCCCAGACCCTGGATCATCTTTGTTGCTCTGCATTGCACCCTTTTCCAGCACTCTAATGTCCCTTTTTAGGTAAGGGCACCAAAACTGAATGCAATACTCCAGGTGGAGTCTGGCCAACGATCTGTATAATGGCAGAATCACCTCCCTCATCCTAGAGGTTATACCACTTGCAATACAACCCAGCATCTTGTTAGCCACCGCTTCTGTTTTCCTAGACTGTGCCAAGTTGTTCATTGCTCCCGTAATGAACATCCCAGATCTTTCTCCTCCTCTTCAGTCTCAGCTAGCTGCACCCCCCCCACCAGATGGTAGCTCCTCTTTGGATTCTTTGCCCCAAAATGCAGCACCTTGCATTTTTTGGCATTGAAACCAAGATGCCAGGTGTCAGACCATGTCTCCAGCCTTGTTAAATCTTCCTGCAATCCCTGCCACCCCCCTTGGTCATCCACCACAGCTCCCATCTTGGTGTTGTCCGCAAATAGACTGATTTTGCTATTTATGCCTACCAAGATGTCTGAAATAAATACCTCAAATAACACCAGCACCAGCACTGACCCCTGTGGGACCCCACTTGTCACTGCCCTTGGGGTTGATAATTCTCCTCCCACCACCACCCTCTGCTACCGTCCTTGCAACCAGTTCTCTACCCATCCCAACAATTCTGTCCCACTCCCTGTACCCTTAGCTTGCATGCTAGTTTCACATTCTGTTACTCAAAGGCAGGTAAAGACCCCCACTAGGCCTTAGGGCCCACTCCACAAGGGGTGTAGCCATACCTCTCAACTGTCCCTGATTTTCAGGGACGTCCCTGATTTTGTCTCAAATTTTTCCTGTGTCCCTCGTAAAATTTGTGTTCTTGTGACAGAACAGTGGGGATTAAAAGCACAAAATAATGTCAAACATTTAAGGTAAAGACTTGTTATTCTTCAGAAAATGCATCTTAACACAAATCCCTTTATTTTTTCAACTTTCTGAGTGAATAGTACCAGATTTGAATATGTATTCCTGATTTGGAGTCTTTGTCCCTGATTTTTTTAAGCCTTGTCCCTAATTCATGAGGCAAGAGGTTGAGAGGTATGGGTGTAGCTGCTACTATAGCAGCTACCAGGGGTGTCCCGTTGCTGAAAATCTGCAAAGCAGCTACATGGAGAACAGTACATACATTTATGAAACACTACTGCCTGGATACCCAGTTCAGGAGTGATGCGAGGTTTAACTTTAAGCAGTTCTGCAGAGTCTATTTCAAAATAGGTTCTGTGCCCACCTCCAAAGAGTACTGCCAGTAGTCTGCAAGACTTAAGAATATTAAAGAATTCCTGGGGTTAGAAGAAAAATTTACTCACCTTAGTAATCTTGTTTCTTCCAAGGTATTCTTCAATATTCTTAACTCTCCCACCCTGCCTCCCTTCCAGAACCAGTGGCCTCTGCATCTCAGCTGGATATCTGAATGAAAAGGAGTATTTTCACCCTGTTGTGATATATTTTTGGACCCCGTAGGGTACTGTTTTTCCCTCTTCAGTGCTTATCTGACAGTTCTGGGAGGTACTTCTAATAAGAGGTTTGTTATTGTTATTACTAAAAATATTTCAATTATTTTATTATTATTATTATTACCTATGGGTTGTTAGCACAACATTTGATAGGTTAGTTTAAAATAGGCCTTTCTTTGCAGGCTGTAATGAATCTGAGCATTTTAGAATGCAGCAGGTGATAAGGGTGGCATCTGAACAGTGGCACAAGCCAATGATGGGTTCTGTCATTTACATATGTTCTATTCTCCGTGCAGTTCTACTATTCACGCTAACTGCAAGAGTTAAGAATATTGAAGAATACCTTAAGAAACAAGATTACTAAGGTGAATAATTTTTTCTTGCTGGCTACCCTCAAGATGGGTACTAGTCTTTCTTGGCATCTCCTCCGTGCAGGCTATGATGCCATGGATACCTCTGCCTATACCTCGGCAATGGGTATCACTCTTCACCCCATTCCTGGCTCCATGTTTCTGGCTTTACCCCAGATGTGCAACAGACCATCTTGAATGCTCCCTTTTATGGGCACAAACCTTTTGTGCGGACACGAAAGCATCATTAATGACTTGCAGGCTCTCGACCGCACTCTTCATACAATACACACAATGTACTGCACTCAGCTGCCTGCCTGCCAAAGGCACCCATATCAGTCTTTTCAGTTTAGGCATGCCTCTCACCAGAAGGGTGCTGCCTGTCAGCCCCCTCGGAAATGCCAACCGTACCTACCACTTGGCAGTACCTCCGCTTCTACCCCCTAAGGCTGCCACGGCTGCCCTTGCTGTGGCCGCTGCCACCCCTACTTCCTTTTGACTACTCAAGCAGCCTCCCCTTTGCAGGCCTTGGAGGCAGTGGGCAGTCACTTTGCTCTACATTTACAGGCCTGGAAACAGATTACTTTAGATGAATGGGTACTGCAAATTTTTCGTATGGACCATACTCTAGAGCTCCTAGCCGTCCCCCCCACCACCACCATCCACCTCACCTCCTGTTGTATCCCATGGTACATCTTCTGGTTCTCTTGGAGGAGCTCCTTTCTTTGATCCAGAAGTGGGCAGTTCAGCCTGTTCCTCAAGCTGAATTGAACAAAGGCTTTTACTCCCATTTCTTTCTGATTCCCAAGCACCGGGAGATCTTTGCCCTGTCCTGGACCTGAACAATCGTAACTGGTTCATCCAGTACAAACGGTTTGAATGGTCACTTTACCAACAGTTCTGCCTCTTCTAAACCAATGAGACTGGCTCTGCACTCTAGACATGAAAAACTCCAACCTTCACATCCCAAAATACCCTGCCCATGGCCAGTACCAGTGTTTCCAGCTCCTAGGCTACCATTACCAGTTCTGTGCCCTGCCCTTCGGGTTGTCCTCTGCCCCATGGGTCTTCACAAAGCGTTTGGCAGTTGTGACCACTGCCCTTCAGTGCCAAGGTCACTACATGTTCACGTACCTGGATGACTGGCTCATCAAGGCTTCCTCTTGAGATGAGTTGCTACCCCCTGTGATGCACACTGGACCTCTTCCAGGACATAGGCGTCATAGTAAATGTCACCAAATACCAAATGGAGCCATCTCAGTGCTTCCAGTACATCAGTGCAATCTTAGACAAAGCATACGGTGGGGCCTTTCTGCTGCTGGACTGGTGTCACTAGCTTATCTCTCTCATGCAGCAATGCCATGCCACACAGCAGATCACTGTGCGCCAATACATGCACCTCCTCAGTCACATAGCCATGGCCATTTCTACCATGCCTTATGCCCACTTACACATGCATCCAGTCCAATGGGCCCTTCACTGCCAATGGCACCAAAAGACTGGGGACTTTGACAACTCCATTTGATTCACCCAAGCCCTCAAGCAGGCCCTCTCCTGGTGGCTGGATCTGATGTAGCTGTAAATTGGCATGCCATTTCAGTTCACCCCTACCCAGACCCTTCACAACAGATAATCTCCTCAGTGTGTTGGGTGCTACTTCTTGGGCACATTCAAACACAAGGCCTCTAGGGTCCATATGTTGTGTCTCCACATCAATATTTTGAGATGTGGGCCATCCGTCTGGCTCTTCAGGCCTTCCAATTGTTTCTTGTCCCAGGACCCCTGCTGGTCCAATCAGATAACACATGCGTAGTATTCTACATCAACAAGCAAGGGGGCACTAAGTCATAGACTCTCTGCTGAGAGGCCATGAAAGTGTGTAATCAAGCTGTAGCTCTCCACCGTCATCTGGTCACTGTCCACATTCCAAGATCCCAAAATGTAGTCATGGATCACCTAAGCCATCATGCTCAGGATCACAATTGGGCCTTGGTGATGGCAGTCCTCCACAACATATTCTACCTGAGGGGCACTCCAGACTTCGATATGTTTGCCTCTCCAGACAATCACAGACTACCTCTCTACTGTTCGATCCTGCCCAACTCACTCAGCCACTCCCTGGATGCCCTGTCCCTCTCTTGGCATGAATGCTTCTTATATGCCTTCCCACCCATCCCCTCATACAGAGCACTTCCCAAACACCAGCAGGAGTGGGCATCCATGATTCTTATTGCCCCATTTTGGCCCATGACAGATATGATTCCCTCCCCAACAACTGTCAATCATGGATCCCTTCCCTACAGCCTGATCTCCTCCTGCAGAACCATGGGCCCTTCTTCACCCCAATCTCAGGTCCTTCATCTCCATGCTTGGCTCGAAGACATCTTTATAGTCCAGCACAATGTCTCTGCCTCTATGGCCATGATTTTGCTGGCCTCCAGGAAAGTGTCTACTGGAAAGACATATACTGCCAAATGGAAATGTTTTGCCATATGGGCTGCAGGCGCAGGCTTGGACCCATACTCCTGCCCATAACTACCATGTGGACTACCTTTCCACCCTCTCCAGTCAGGGTTTAAGTTACTCTTCCATCAAAGTCCAGTTAGCTGCTATCTCCACATTCCATGAACCTATCAGGGACTGCCAGGTCACCCACATGGACCTGGCGAAGATGTTTCTCGGGGGCATTCTGCATCTCCAGCCACTCATCCGAGATCTAGTTCTGACCTGGGCCCTCAACTTTGTTCTGGAAAAAGAAAAGCTTGCACTGTTCAAATCAGCCACTACCAGTGAACTCCTCTTCCTGGCCTGGAGAGCCCTTTTCCTGGTTGCTGTCACCTCAGCCAGGTGCATATCAGAACTCCAAGCCCTCATGTGCCATTAGCCTTATGTAATTTTTTATAAAGACAGAGTCTTGCACCACACTAATCCAAAGTTCCTTCTGAAATTCATTTCAGAATTTACTTTCAACCAAGCCATCCACTTATCTGTTCTCAACCCCGAGTCTACTAACCTGGGAGAAACCTTTCTTCACACTCAGGATGTGCACCGCATCCTGCATTATTACCTTACTCGAACTAAGTCTTCCTGTAAATTGAAGCAACTCTTCATGGCTTTTTCTCCTGGGCAGCAGGGCCACCCAGTCACTAAGCAGATCTTATCCAACTGGTTGGCCCACTGTATCACTACTGTTACACTAAATACCACAAGCCACTCCCCGTGCTGTGCATCAGCACTCCACCAGGGCCTCTCCTCTGCTGCCTGCTTCAGGGCATCTCCATCACCTGATATATGTGATGCCACCACTTGGTCTACCATCCATACATTTACTAAACATTATAGTCTAGACATGACTTCCAGACATGTGCCTCCTTTGGTCATGCTGTCCTCCAGGGTCTTCTCTCCTAACCACTCTTTCTCCTTGACTGCTTGGGATTAATCCCAAATATATGACCTGCTGCAAGAGAATCCTTCAAAGAAGATAGTACAGTTTCATGCTTACCATAACAGTAGATCTTTGAGAGAATCTCTTTTAGCAGGTCACGTTCCCTCCCTCCTCCTTCTTGTCTGGGACAGACATCTTCTGCTTGTACTTTCATCATCCTAATAGACAATGCCTCCGGCCTCCTCAGTTTCTCTTGGTGTCCTGCCCCGTGAGCTGATCACAATCTGGGAACTGAGGCTACTAGGGGCCACCCACATATTTATATGTATGTACAGACTGACGTCATCATGGGCGACTCCCAGTCAGCACTGCTGGTGAAAGCTACCGTCTGTTTGTTGGTGCAGTGGTACCCACCCCACCTCCCATGTCCCTCATGTTTTGTAAATAATGCATGAGTGTCCAGTGCTACCTCCACCCTCCCATGTCCTTTATAGTCTGCCTAACAAGAAAATGGTCCCTAAATGTCTTGTCTTTTTTTTTAACCTCTAGAAAAAAAGTCCACCGTTGATCACATCTGCACCTCTACCCAACCTCCCATTGTACACCCACCACCCTGCAGCTCCCTGGACTCTCCCACACACCCTCACCCATGTGAACTGCTCCTACTGTGAAGATCCACTCTCCGATCGAAGACACAGCTTGCTGCTGGAACCAACGACTGCTGTATTTGATGTATGATAACTGCGATCAGAAATCCCATTGAAATACACTGAACCACAATGACCTTACTTCTCATTCAGCAGTTGCCAGTTCCAGCAGCAAGATGTGTCTTCATCGAGAGTGGATCTTCAGCAGTGGTAACGTTCAGGTGATTGAAGTGTGTGTGGGGTCTTTGAGGGTGCAGGGTGGTTGGTGCACAGTGGAAGTTCTGGTGGAGGGCAGATGCAATCATCAGTGGGCTTTTATTTTACAGATAAAAATACAAGACATTGAGGGACCATTTTCTATTTACAGGCCACGAAGGTACATAGGATGTTGAGGTGCCACTGGACACCAATGAACATTATTTATTAAATATGAGGAACATGGAGGGTGGGGTGTCACTGGACACCAGTGAAAATAAAATATATATATATTTAAAATGGGAGGGTAGGGTGCCACTAGACACCAGGGATACATAGGGAGCATGAAATCTCTTTCCATGCCATGAAATCCTATTCCACATGGAACAAAAAGGATTCATTGGCATGAAAAGGATTCATAAAAATAAAGTCCCAAATTTTTCTTATTCCATGGGATCCTTTTTGATTCTCACAAAAAAGGATCAAGTGTTGCAAAAAGGATTTTGACTTAGTTGTTTTTGAATCCTTTTGCGAGATAGGATCCTTTCATGAATCCTTTTCATTCTTGCAAAAAAGGATCCCATGTTATGACAAGAGATTTTGAACTTTATTGATTTTTCAATCTTTTTCATGAGATGCAATCCTTTTTCACAAGAACAAAAAGGATTCACAATAAAGGATGTTAGCAAGTTGCAAAAAGGATTTAAATAATGTAAAAAAACTTCCAGGAGCATTTTAACTGTAAACAATGAAAGAATCCAAGTAATGAAGTCCAAATGAACAAGATACATGTTCTGATGTCTCTGCAAGACATTATTTATGAGAGTTTTGACATTTTTGTGGAAGAAAACCAGAAAACCAGATGGCAGCTCATGAAACAGGAAAAGGGAATTTTCCTCATGAAAAGGATTGGCCCATCATGAAAAGAATTCTTTTGTGAGACCAAATTCTTTTCATTCCAGGAAGCTATGCTTGAGGTAAAATTCCCACTGAAAATAATGGAACTTTAAAATTGAAAACTTTGGAATGGATTGATATTTTTTCACTAAACAAGTGAAAGCCACATCTGTGACCCAAGTGCTTTCTATTCTGAAAATTTCAGACCACAATTCCAAACCATCAAGGTTCAGTGCACTGACAAAAACAGGAAAACCAGCAAATTGTAAATTTTATTTTACTATGTGCAGCTTGGAATCCATACATCCGACCAGAACAAAACTAAGAGACCTACCACAAGGCTGCATATGCAGGGATACTAGGATGGAGCAGGATACTTGAACAATTATGAATGGGAAATGTGAATAAATTATGGGCAGGGATAAAATCTAGGTACAGGAAAGAGATATGTCATACAAGGCAGTGCTGTAGACCTTTATAATTAGAATCTACCAGGTAGAATAGGTGTAAGGACAAAGGGAAAGTGTGCTAACTTGGTTGGAGCTGGAGATATGTACATTATTGAATAATGTTGTTTGTCTTATTGTTAAACATTATATTGTAACCAAAAAGACAAATGAGAATTCATTGATACAGTTTTTATGTTATGTTGTATATATTTTAGAATATGTATGAAACATTTTTTACTTTGAAACTTTGTATACTACACTGTGGACCTCATTAAAAATGAGTTTTTACTCAGTCGAGTCAATCCCTTATTCACGTAAATTTCTATGAATAAAAATATTTTACTGCTACTACTATATGTAAAATTTTGTACAAAACTGTTGAACAGTTATGAAGTCATTAAAGTGCAATGTTTGAGGTTTAACATAGAAAGCTCTGCTCAACCCTAACTATAGTGGCACTACCGTGCCATTATCATTCTCTCCATACTTATGTATTTACTTATTTATATATTATTGATTTATGTATGTATGCATTTATTGCAAAGGATTTACCAGGAAAGATATACTGAACTGGTATCAGATCATTCAGATGTGCCCTGGGGTGTGAGAGAAGAAAGCGAACATATACACATACAGGATAACATACATAGAACTTAAATCAGTATTTAACACTAAACAACACAATAAAGCTTAATAATAAATTGGAAATCAGTAAGTTACCATACAAAAAATGTGGAACTGGCAAAAGAACAATTAAATAGTAATCAATCTATCAAAATAAGGATGCACCGGGTCAATACCGTACATGAAAAACAGTGTGGTATTAACCACACTGTATAGATAGCGTGTGAATTTACAGCGACAGGGGTAGAACAGCGGTAGGGAAATACCGCTACCCCTTTTGCTGTATGTTGCTCTGGGGAATGAAGAAGTTGCTGTACGCTAGGTACTTGCTCAAGGTCCTCCCATGGGGTAGTGGCTAGAGCACCAGCACATGGAGTAATTGAGAGACCTGGGACTGTGGTTTGGTTCCCTCCCCTGCTACAACTTTTGCTGGCATTTATTTATTTATTTATTTTTAAAAACTTCCCCCTTCCGAGTTTCTTCCATCCTGAAGTCCCCACCCACCCCCATAGTTAGTTATTTAAGTTCTGGGGTGTGTGGGGGGGTGCAGCAATAAAACATAAACTCCCATTGTTTTCAATGGGTGTGCTGTTTGTGAGCGGTTTGTGTTTTGACTGACTCTGTTTGTGGTTGGTGCTGTTTTGGCTGTGGTGTTTGTAGCTGCGCTGTTTTTATATACGGCAAAATGACCACGTGCCAAATAAGGAACAGAGAAAATGACTGATGCTAGGAAAGTGGGGCAATGCTGAAAGCCAGTGATTGTGTGAGTTACAGGTGAAAGGAGTCAATCCAATATCAGAAGAAACTGCAAGAGTGAATAGAGAACTCACAGAGGAAGGAGCAGAGTGAATAGAAAGGGGCCGAGAACCCCAGACTTAAACATACCTGAATGTAATGAGTAGGTGGAGGAAAGATACTTTTATTTAGAGTTTGGAGCACTTGAGACCTATCTTTATATTTATAACAGTTAGTGTGGAACCTCGCTCAGGAAATTATTCTTGCAGGTGAGTAGATTCAGAATGCCCTATGAATCAAGTGTGTGATGGGGGCATGGAGCTTCTTGAGATTTAGTGCATTCTAACAAGAGACAGCAGATGAAAGAAACAGTTAGTGCTGGAAATACAAGAAAAACAAACAAGTACATTGCAGGTGATACCTTTTACTGTACTAACAAAATTATTTCTGAGACTAGCTTTTGAGAGATAATACTCCCTTCTTCTGGTCAGGTCAGTGCTGGAAGTATAGACTTTGTTGACAGAGAGGAGTGTGAGCACCTAGCTTTAGCTTATTAAGGCATATTTATATATTTTTATATTCCTCTCCATACTGAAAGTAGCAGGGTAAGTGGGGAGAAAATATTTTTTATAACTTGTTGTGTGGGGGAAGCAAGCTCAGGAGATTAATCCTGGAGCTGAGTAGATTCAGGAGGCCCTGTGAATCTGGTGTGTAACTGGAGGGTGGAGCTGACAGAGGTTTAGTGCCTTCTAAAAAGTGCACTATTAAAACTCATTTGTTCCCATAGACGCCATATGGCGTTAGAACCATCCATTGCTGGAATGGACCCAAAATGGCCACTGGGAGCAAATAAGACTTCCTTGTCCAGTGTGTCCAAGCACATTTGTGTCCCAACGAGTGAGTGGAACACCAAAGGAGTGGAACAGGTACTGGTATCCTAGGCATCTGCAGGAGGAAGCTAGGAAGCAGGGCTGTGCTAGTCAACTAAGGAAAAGTACCTGTCACTTGTGTTACACTCACTGCAGAGAAAGGGGATACAGGACAAAAGGGCTTCGGATGAAAAGTCTCAGAATAAAAAGTCACCCAATTTAACTGCACTAGGTCAATATAGCACGTGGATACAAAGACTCAGAGAAGAAATGGCTTCGATGTGTGCTGAAGTATGGTAGGTGATCTGCAAGCAATGTGAGAAGGCAGTAAGGAGGGCTGGGGGGATACTGGGATGTATAGGAGAGGCATCACCAGCGGAAAACAGGAAGTTGTTATCCTCTGTGCAGACAGTTGGTGAGACCCCGTCTGAATACTGCATCCAGTTCTGGAGACCCCATCTCTGCATGGACATAGACAGGATGGAGCATTCCAGAGGATGGCAACTAAAATTGTGCAGGGTCTACAAGAGAAGCCATGTGAGGAGAGACTAAAGGAGCTTAATATGTATACCCTTGAGGAAAGGAGGGAGAGGGGGGACATGATAGAAACTTTTAAGTGCCTCAGTGGAATCAACAAAGTCCAAGAGGGTAGCATCTTTCAGAAAAAGAGCTGTGCAAGAACAAGGGGACACAATTTGAAGATAGAGGGGGGGCGGCTCAGGGGCAATGTGAGGAGGAAGTATTTTTTCACAGAGAAGGTGGTGGATGCATGGAACAGCCTTACTGAGGAGGTTGTGGGGTCTAAAATTGTGTGAGAATTCAAGAATGCATGGGACAGACATAAGGCAATTCTTGTGGAGGGTAGGAAGAAATAGGCTGTTGCTTAACTAGGATCTGCAGCTTATCCTGTAGGTATGGAAATGGGCAGACTAGGTGGGCCAAGCGGTCCTTATCTGCCGTTAAAGTCTATGTTTCTATGTATTGCTTACTCTGGGAAAAGTGTCCCGTGGACATTGGAGGCAGGTATTACTGATTGCCACCTGTCTGAAGTGCTGAAGGGGACTGTACTATGGTCAGTCACGCATTTTGTACCTTGGGGGTGTTATGGCAAGATGTCACAAGATTTATGGGCGTTGTGATTTGTGGGGTTTCGGGAGATGTTTACATACATATTACATGTATATTCTATGGGGTGCAGGGGGCAGAGACCCCTGCAAACATTTTACTAGAAATTGTATTTGTCAATCTTTTTTTAATGGTACTACTATACTTAATAAGTGACATTAGTTGTCAACATTTGCTTATGTGTTTACTTGTGTTATGTGGTACAGGTGCCATTTTTCTCCTACTTTGCATTTAGTACCTTTTTGTCTAGTGATGTTTTCTCCTTGTGCCTTTGTCCAGAGCCATTTTATCCTAGAACCAGGAAAGGGTAAAGGGTGGAAGGCAGGCCACTATTGGGAATAGGAGGGACTCCCTGTCTGTGGTAAGGTGAAATAAGGTTTCTAGTGGGTTACTAAGGGAAAAGATCTAAAAGTAGTAAAAAGGCAGAGGTGAGGAGGAAGCAATTTAAAGAAGGTAGTAAACAGGAAACAAGGCTAAAAGGGAAAGTCAGGAGACACCCTATCTCGGGTAGGGTGACATAGGAAAGACTGTTAGGAGGCTCAAGGAGGTAGAGCAAACATAGGGACAGGGTACAGTAAGGAATAGGAGGGAGAACCTACAGCTAGAAATGGGAGTAGTGCAGTCAATGGGTGAAGAGCAGCAGTCATCAGGAAGGCATTCTGGAGACTGAGTTGCTGTCCCATATGTAAGCACCTCTCTGGGTTGAGGAAGAGGATCACTAGACTCTGAGCCAAGCTGACCAGGATCCAGATGGCCTCATTTCTCACCCAGAGGCCACCAAGTCCACCACCACTGCCCCAGAGGATGTCCCCAAGGGGTGAATGGAAGCTGGCTGGACAATGGTGGGCTCCAGGAAGGTGGGGGTGGATGGGCAGAAGAACACTCTTCTTCCAGTGCTACTACACAACTCCTTCACCATTCTGGTATGGTGGAACTGCCAGGAGGTGGCACCCAGAGTAGCAGCAGGGGAGGATGTGGGTTCCCCTGATGGGGGATCCCAAGGTGGTGACAGTGGACCATAGCAGAAGAAGAAGAAGCAGGGACTGGTGGGGCACCTGATCCTTGCAATAGATTTGGGAAGAGAGAGAGGAGTGGAGGGGAGGTAAGGTGCTTATCTGGCACTATGATTCTGAGGATGGTCAGAGAATCTAAGCATCGCTAGGACAGCAGGGCAGGGGGAGCTAGATGTCATTGTCCACCTGAGGACCAATGACCTAGCTAGTGATGCAGCTGAGATTGTGGGATTGTTCAAGGGGAGTTAAGGTATATGGAAGGGACCCAAAACATTTTATTGTGCATGGTGGACTTCACCAAGGTGCTACCTGTAGCAGCCGAGACAAGGACAAGGAAATGGACATCAGGAGCTTCAACTCTTGGTTGGAGGAATGGTGCAGAGAAGTGGGGTTCAGCTCTTGTACACTGAGAGCTGGGGACCAACGTGGGAGGATGTGAGCATATACAAAGGTGACAGCCTGCATCTATCTAGGAGAGGAACATCAGTCCTCAGTAGATGGTTTAAATGTTACTTTAACAAAAATGTTATAAATATTCCCATAAATATTCTTTACATGAAGTAACACATCGCTGTTATCAGTTACTTAAGTACTAGTCTGCTTATGGAAGTGACATTTTCTCCTTTGGTGCTCCCCATGGCTAGAACAGCCTAGCTCTGCATTTTTGAGGCTGTCATAGTTTTGCTTGTTTTAAAAAGTAATTGAAACTGAATATATTAAACACCAGATTGTCCTGTTCATGTTTTAAAAATTAAATGCATAGTCTATTGTTGTTTTGTGTTTTGCTGTGCATTGTATTGTTGCATTTTTGACATGGGACTTTCTGTAAATGAGATTTTCGTGTCATTGAATTTGTCCTGTAATATATTTTCATCTCGTCGAACTTATCCTGTAATTTCAAACTTTTAAATGGAAAAAATAAATTAAAATAATCATATAAACTAGCTGAGTGGGGTGGCGGAAAGAAAGAGGGAGGCGTATACTGCCCCCCATGCACACAAAATGAAGAAGGAGGGAAGCAGAACTTGTAGGGAGAAAACTGCCCCAGGGAACAATTTCAAGGCAAAAGAAGGGGAACTGGAAACAAAGGGGCAAGGAACAAACATAGTAATATGAGAGGGGAAAATGAGGTAGGGCCAAAGGAAGGAAGGGGGTTGTAAGCAGGGTGGGAGAAACATGTGGAATGCCATGTGTGCAAAGCAAGAAGTCTTGGAAACAAAATTCCAGACCTTGAGGCTATAATGGCAGAGGCATACCTGGATATAGTAGCCATCACTGAGTCATGGTGCACAGGATACCACAACTGGGGCATGTCTATACCAGGATACATGCAGTTCAGTAAGGAATGGGTGGGGAGGAAAGATATGTGTATATGTGTGTGTGTGTGTTTATATGTCAGGGAAGATATCAAGGCAACAGAAATGCATGGGGGTTAAGGAGGTGCTGCATGCACTGTGGGTCACCCTGGAGACAGCAGCTGGAGCCTTCATTCATACTGGGGTGATTTGCAGACCGCCAGCACAGGGGATGGATCTAGACAAAGAAATGGGGGAAGCCATTAGCAAGATGGCAGATAAGGGGGAAGCATTGTTGATGGGGACTTCAGTCTGCCAGATATTGATCGAATCCTTCTGCCCATGGCCTCAGCTAGAAGCAGGGTCATCCTAGATTCCCTTCAGGGGGCATTTCTGAGGTCTAGCCAAGGAACTCACTCATGATGGGACAATGCTGAATGCTGGACCTGGTGCTTATGAACAGGGACAGTGCTGCAGATATTAGAGTTGGATGCAACCTGGGACCAATGATCACCTCACAGTGTGGTTTAACATTAGGATGGCAGCAGAGTCAAACCACATAAGGACAAAGGTCCTGGACTTCAGGAGGGCAGATTTTTAAAAATGGCTGAATGCCTCAGAGATGCTTTGGCGGGCGGAGGCATTACCTGATGGGGTGGAGGGACAGTTGGCCAGAGTAACAGATGGAACAGTGAAGGCAACAAACCTCTGCACAAAAGAGGTGAGGAAAAGCATATGCAAAAAGAAACTAGTATGGTTCTCAAAGGAGGTGGTGGCAAGGGTAAGGGCAAGGAGGGTAGCATTCAGGAGGTATAAGGAGCTAGAAATGAGAGTGGTGCAGTGCAGTGGGTGTATAGCAGCAGTCTTCTGGGAGGCACTCTGGAAACTGAGGTGCTGCCCCATATCTACACACCTCTCTTGGTTGAGGAAGGAGGTCCCTAGACTCTGAGTTGAGCTGACCATGGTCCAGATGGCCTCATCCCTCACCCAGGGGCCACCAAGTCCAATGCCACTGCCCTAGAGGATGCCTAAAGGACCCAACCGAAAAGATGATGATTTTGTAATGATGCATCATGAATGATCATTATTCAGTTATGTTCAGAGATCATGTTTAAGCTTCCAAAAACCATAATTGCGATCATCATTAACAATAATTATACAATGGCAAGAAAAATCTGGACTCTGATTGGTCAGTCTTTGGGCTGCACCTGAATGTTATCCCAGTACAACATCACATGTCTAGTCTCAGCCTCACTGTGAACCTGTAGATAACTTTTGCTTGATTATGTGCTGCTTGATGTGCTTGATGATGTGCTTCATTGTTTCATCTTCTTTAAAAAAAATATTTTCCACACAAAACATCTTTAAAATGATTTTTTATTTCTGTATAACAACGAGCCATTTATAATAAGTAATAATGCTTCTCCAGGGTGTAGAAATGTTAGGATAACGCCACGCAGCATTGATTACACTCGGCCCGCGGCTCGCGCTCAACCACCTGAGGCGTGACGTTATCCCAGCACGACACACCCTGTTGGGCATTATTGCTTAATTAATCATCAACGTTAAATGGCTGCCAATCAAAAACCACGAAGTTATGGAGACAGTGATTATGATTAATGGATGATCTCATATCATCATGATGCAATGTATCTTTTCTCTATACTTTTGGAATTTATTTTCTATTTAGACATTGTTATTGGAATGATCAGTTATGATGACCTTTTTTTCTAGAAGGCCACTGCTTTTAGTTATGTTTATTCTAAATACTTCTCATCTTACTGGAATTAGAAAGGTTTATATTGGTTTATATATCCCCATTAAGTGGTTCCTTTATGGCTATGGTGAGTTCCTAAAAGTCCTTGGTTTGTGCTCAAAACCTTTCCTAATAGTCTGCAAACTAATATTGTCAATGCAAAATTAATTTAAAAATAGAAATTACCATTGTTTTGTTCCATAAACTGTGCTGCTAAAATATGTAAATTAGGTATGCAAATATGTATCCAGTACCAGACATTGCATGTACTCTTCCTAACAGGATTAAAACTTGACTTCCCATGATTTACATTATCATTCATAATTAATTTGTCTTTGCTAATATGTGACATTCATATTTTCATAATTAACGAATACAACTTTATTACTTCTGTGACTTGCAATCTTATAATACTGAACTAATATACTCATCAATGATCATCACTTGATCATCCACAGATCATCAAAAATATCATGCTGATTTAAGCTGGCAAAAATAATCAATAATCATCAGTTGGTGATTTGAAAGTTCATGCTTGATGTTTCATGATCTTGATGATGATCTTAGATCATGATCTCCTTTGGTGAGCTTATGGTAACATTAATGATTAACAATAATCAGTCATGAATGACCTTCAAAAATCATGACTGATGACTTACCAATTTACCTGGAGAACGAGGGCTGGCTGGACTGAGGTGGACTCTGGAAGGGTGGGGGTGGTAGGGCAGCGGCACATTCTTCCACCAGTGCCACTATGCAACTCCTTCACCATTCTGGCAGGACAGGACTGTGGGCAGGCAGCATCCGTATTAGTGGCAGGGGAAGATGTGGGATGCCCAAAGGGGGAACCCAAGGTAGGTGTCAAAGGACCCCAGCAGAAGAAAAAGCAGATTATTGAGGGGACTTAATCATTAGGGGATAGATTTGGGAAGAGGGAGGGGCAATGGAAACAGAAGGGGAAAGTAGTTTAAACAGAAAGGCACACTAAGATGAAGTTTGTTTCCAGGTGCAACCTGGGAGCACAAGTAAGTTAAATGAGTTGCTCAGGGTTACAGTATGCAAGTGGGGATCTGGGATTCAAACCCAGGTCTCCAGGTTTGCATCTCAGCCCTAAACCACAGCGCTATACTGCCTCCTCAAGAGGGAGGTAAGGTGTCTATCTGGTGCCTGTCTGGTGCCATTGCTTGGAGGGATGGTCAGCAGATCCTAAGGATCACTAGGGAGGCAGGGGAGTGGAGCTGAATGTCATTGTCCACCTGGTGACCAATGACCTGGCTAGGGATGCAGCTGGGATTGCTGTGGGGAGTTTGGGGATCTGGTGAGGGGACTAAAACAGGTAGTATGCACAGTGACTTTCACTGAGGTGCTACCTGTATACAGCTGAGGTGAGGACAGGGCACTCCACATCAGGAGCTTCAACTCATGGTTGAAGGAATGGTGCAGAGAGGAGGGGGCTGGCTACACTGGGGACTGGGGACCAGCCTGTGAGGATGTTTTCCTGTACAAAGGTTTTGGCCTGCATCCGTCTAGGAATAGAACTGCAGTCCTCAGTGGATAGTTTAAATGTTACTTTGATGAAAATATTATTATAAATATTCCGTGAATATTCTTTAGATGAAGAAATGCATCACTGTTATCAATTAAATAAGTATTAGTCTGCCTTTGGAAGAGAAATGTCACCTTTGGTGCCCCCATGCCTGCAACAGCTAGCTCCACATTTTGAGGCTGTCCCAGTTTTGCCTGTTTTTTAAAAATTCATTGAAACTGATTATGTTAAATACCAGATTATCCTGTTCATGCTTTAAAAATAGAAGGTATAGTTTATAGTTGTTGGTTTGTGTTTTGCTGTTTGTATTGCTGAATTTTTGACATGGGATGTTCTGTAAAGAGATATTCATCTCACAGAACTTATCCTGAAAGTTTGAACGTTTAAATAAAAAAGTAAAACATTTAAACTGGCTGAGTAGGGTGGCAGAAGGACAGAAGGAGGCATATACTGACTCCCTCCCCCCACAAAATAAAGCAGGAGGGAAGGAGAACCTGTGAAGAGAAAACTCTCCCAGAGAACAGTTTCAATCAAAAGAATGGGAGCTGGAGACAAAGGTGCAAGCAACAAACATAGGAATGTGAGAGGGAAAAATGAGCCAGGGCCAAAGGAAGGAACAAGAGGGTTGCAAGCAGGGATGGAGAAAGATGTGGAAAGTAGGGCTGTGCAGGGGCCAGATATTATTTCCTGAATACCATGAATAGTGGGACTCACGAATATTCAGAAGCCCTTCCCAAACAGGAAAATTATTCAGCCACCTGCAAAAAAACCAAAAAGAAAAGAAGCAGCTTCCTCCCTCTTCCCCCAGCCCCAAACCAGATAAAATGCAACCCCCATCCCCTCACTCATGATTAGAAGCACAATCTCACCCTCCTTCCCCCCAGCACCCTCAAGTTTTTATTTGTTTTTTTTTTACATTTAAAATAAAACCAGTTCCCTCACTGGGGAACTGGCTCAACCTGCCCGCCTGCACAGTCGGCCGCTGTCTTAAGTAAAGCACACATTTGCAATATATATATATATATAATTTATGCCCCCCCCGCCACTGCACCTGAGCCTACTGCCACCCACCAGTACCCAGTTCTCAAATATAAGTTGAGAAGCTGACCAACTCAAACCCTTCTTCTCCATGGCAGGCTGCGTTCTCATAAATGAAAGCGGTCGCACTCTTACTATAGTAAAGCCGGCACGTGAGAGTGCTTCCATTCACGAGAAGGTGATCAACCATGGAAGTGGGACGGTTGAGGCAGTCACATTCTCGACTTGTATTTGAGAATTGGGTGATGGTGGCCATGAAGGCAGGTGGATTGAGCTGGTCACTCATTGGGGATCTAGTTTTATTAAAAGTATATATAAAAAAAAAAAAAAAAAAAGAAGAGCCATAAACGAACTCCGAGCACCATGGACGCCTAGTTCTCAATGCACCATCCGCTCTTCTTTATATATATGTTTTACCATAATGCCAGCATCTCATGGTTCCATCTTCACAACTCCAATGCTGGAATAACAGGAGACTGCAAGGAGCTACCCATAACTACTGGGGCATCACGGCTAAGCGCACTCTGCTGGACTTATGATTTCATGAGGCAGTGATAGTAGGGCCTCCTCCTCATAACCACATGGTCAGCATCCAGACAGCAATCAGACACCCTTGCAGTATGGCAGATGGTGGGGCAACTGTGGTTAATGGAGATCAGGAAACTCGACACTGGGCTACATCACAAAGCTACTAGAAACCCTAGTAGCGGATATGTCTGAATTGAAAATAGCTAATGAGTCTAACTCAGAAGAAGTTTGTGCACTGAGGGATTGCATGAATGCCACATAGCAGCATGTCCTGGACCTTGAAGACTACCAGCACAATATACTGTGCAGGTTAGACGAGCATGAAAGACACTTGGATAGACTCTGGGAGCATGCCGAGGATCAAGAAAATCGTAGCAGGAGAAATAATAAATGGATCCTAGGCGTTCCGGAGAAGGCTGAAGGGAGCAATACGGAACACTTTCTTCTGACCCTTCTACAGCAATTTGCTGGACCCCGATAGCAAGAACCAATTGAGGTGGAGTGGGCCCACAGAACCAGACGGCCACCTGCAGCACCAGGCGTAAGACCTCACCTGATTATAGCCTACCTGCTCAGATTTTCAACTAAGGAATGTCTTTGCTGGGTATTGAGGAACAAGGGTGAATTATTCTGTAAAGGGATGCATATATCTGTATATTAGGATTTTTCCCAGGAGGTTCTGCAGTCCAGAAAAGCATACAACCCCAAGAAGGCAATGCTGCAGGAGAACAGGATACCTTACAGATTTAAGGGGCTGACAAACTTGTGTTCTACAAGGAATGGCCAAACATTTGAGGGGCGCTCCCCTGCTGAACTAGCTAATCTGATGCAGAGACATTGGCTGGACTTACACCTCAGGATCTCAAACCCCAGAAAGCTTTGGGATGAGCGAGAATGGCGTCCTCACAGCAACCCGTTTAATCAAAATGGTGGGGACCGACACTGAATAGCCAAGCAAATATCAGCACAGGATAGTGGAGAAATGTTCACTCCCCAATGCCAGGAACATCCTGCACTCAAGGGACATGATACAGAAAGTCCTGAACAGGGTTATAATAATCACAGAAGGTGGAGATTCAGGAGCCCCTGACCCCACAAGTCAAATCTGGAAGCAGCAGTGGCATCACCTCCGGTGTAAGCTCCATGAGAAACCCTGAGGCCGTGGCAACAGCAGAGGAGACTGCCGGAGACTACTACTTTGCAGAATGAGGCAGACAAAGAAGAGGACCCCCAATCCTGGGCCTTACAGGATGAAGAAATTTCAGACATGGACTGTGTAATAGTGGCAGAGGACTACATGGTCCCTGGAGATAGGACATTCACAGAAGTAGTGGCAAGCTCCAGGACTTGAACCCCTGAACATGGACATCCAGATTCACATAACTGAACTCTCCCGATGAAGCAGCTGCTTCTGGATTGGAAGCAGACTATATCCTTTTTCAAGTTTGGTGAGACTCTCATTTTTATGCCAGACATGCTTACTTATATGTGGTGGGGAAGGGTTGTGATGGGGGAATCAATGGTAGAGGGAGTAAATGTAGCACAGGGTGGGCAGAGTGTGGGTTGAACTGACCCCAACACAATACAGATAACTGGAAGCACAGTTTGGTAGGCCTTTTGGTATGGATTGGGATGACTAATCCCCCACCCATGAGAATCTGTGCTTGCTGACACATTTGGGATACTCAGTTAAAAGAGTTAGATTCTGAAAAGACTGGCGACTAGTAGCTGCACAGAGAAACAGAGAGAGGAGAGAGAGTGAGGAGGGGCAGGGGAGAAGCATAGGCTGTTTTGGATTATAATCAACTATTTTGTCCTGACCACGGCAATATGGGCATATATGTGGGTGAGGGGGAAAGCGGGTCATGCATTACTCCCTCCCACTGGGACAGGTACTCCTAAGGTCCTGAAGAGGGACAGAGCTAAGTGCCCCCCCTCACAGCTGACAATGCTCCTCGTATAGTACCGGGTTAACACAGCTGTGTTAGAATGGAAACTGTGCAGGGGAAGGGAATACAGGGTCTCCTAAGGGTCAAGAGCTCCCCAACCAGCTGGTCAATGACATGGGCGTTAGCACTACCCCTCTCGGTACATATACAGGGTGCTGCAGTCCTCCCTCCACCCCCATTACCACAATCCACAAGATACAATTCCCCTGTAGTGGTGAATGCTTTGGTACTTCACTTCCTCCAAGTCTCCTGAGGCACCAAAGTAGGGCCTTTGGGGGTAAGGATTGCTCCCCATCACCCGGGTGTTTATGGGTGCACTAACAAACACAATGCCTTCATTTTATCAAGAATAGGTGCAGGAGGAAGGGTGGATAGTGGTTCACCTAGTTGGCATGCCGATCAGCACTACAGGAGGAGGGCAGTCGGTACTCAGATCCAGACCAGAACTCTTGTAAAAGTTCTCAGTGGCAGAGCTGACTGTGTAAATCTTAACCTTTCTGCTCACACTGTTTGAGACAGTTCAGGATTTCATTTTAGTTCTAATTTTAATTCTGGTTACTGTGGTTACATTTTAAAAGGAAAGTAAGTATTAAGTAGTAGTGTTACAATCTGTGGTTGATTATGTTCTAAATCCAGCTGTTTTACACGCTGGTCAACAGTTATTAATACAGTTTAAGAGACATATGGCCTGGTTGCCACAGTGGTACATGGAGCCTTTGTCAAGCACAAAGGCGACTCTTCTGCCTAGAATAACATTCAGTCTGCTTACAGGTAAGCCTCATTTCCAGCTCTCCACCCTCAGAGGACACCCTTTCTGATTCTGAACTTTAGACAGGATCAGTGGTGAGGTAGGGGCCAGACCCACAGGACTAGCAGGAAGACACTTGTACCCAAGATCACACCTAGAGAGCAGTGCTCACCGCCTTTAAGTTTTCTTGAGGACAACCCCCCTCTTGTCACAGGGCCTTGGGTGGGAGACTAATAGGTATATCACCTCATGTTCTTCCATCACTGCCCCATCTCACTGAGAGTAGACAATGGCTGCAGATAACCCTAATGAAAGGGTTCAAGGGTTAAGTGCATCTCCTGGAATGTAAATGACCAATCATCTAGTAAAGAGAAACAAGGTGCTTCAGTATCTGAAACACATGAAAGCAGATGTAACCATTTTCAGAGACTCACTTAACTTCAAAGTGCGTTTCCTGGTTGTGGAAGAGCTGTGAGGCACGTCATCCACAGTTCCGCTTTTACTAAATCCAAAGGGGTTGTAGTGTTAATCCACAAAGCATTGAAGTGGCAGATAATCCAAACAACTGCTGATGAGTTTGGAAGATGGGCGGTATCCTTAATTAATACCCCTGAGGGCAGATCTTACTAGCCAATATTTATGGCCCAGCGCGATGACCCCTCCTTTTTCATAAGATCAACCAGGCTGTCTCAGACATGGTCCAAGATCACCCTGACACTCCCATATTGGTTGGGGTTGACCTTACCTAGCTCTGGATCTGCTTTTAGACAAATCAATGATGACTATGGACTTGCACCCCAGAGCTAGGATTGTGCTTAACTACACTCATGATGGAATGGAGAATGGCTGACATTTGGCACAGAGACAATCCAACAGGTCATGACTATCTTCTCCCTCATCCACAGTTCCTACAGCAGGATAGATGTGTGGCTGGCTAACAATTTGGCAGCGCTGGAGTTACTAACACCACTATAGATAGTATTATCATATCAGATCGTGCACCAGTGGGAATATTTTTCTTCCCATGAGGTCAACTGAATTCACCATGATGGGGTGTAACCCCCTACTGCTAAAAGACCCAGAATTTGTGACTTGGATAGGTCAGGAGGCAAAGTTTTATTTTCAGATGAAAGCTTCTGGGGAGTTATCCCCAGGTATTGTATGGGAGGCATTCAAGGCCTTCCTGAGGGGCATAATTATTTCATACTCAGCGGCTAGCCATATAAAAGGAACACAGGAGATAGTCTCTCTGCAAGAGGAGGTCAGTACAAAGGAAACTAGATGTAAAACCCATCCCCATCTTCTCCCAACACAAGTGCCCGAGATAATAGGGCTTAAATACAAAATCAACTTGTTGCTCCAACATAAGATGGAATGACTCTCCTGTATGAAAAACATAACTACTGGGAGTCAGGGGACAAGGGGCAAGCTGTTGGCTTAACAATTCAGAAATCAGAATGCGGTGACACAGATCATGGCCCTGCATAACAGGCATAGGGAAGTAGTTTCTGACCATAGGGAATTAATGAGATCATGCGCCATTTCTGTGAGACATTATATGCTTCACCAGTGGCTCAGCTGTGATCAGCCCCATTCCCAACCTAGTGGACCTCTTGGTGACTCCCCACCCCAGTCTTGTCCAGCGAGATCAGAGAACTTTTGGACAAACCCCTAAGTGAGCAAGAATTGCTCCATGCCATGACAAAACTGAAGGCCGGCAAGGCCCCAGGTAATGATGGCTTCACCTTAGACCTACATCAGGCCATGCACCAAACCATCATCCCATACCTGCAGGCAGCATCAAACCATGCCAGGGAAAGACATGATTTTCTCCCCACAGTGAAGGAAGCACTTATTATCTTGCTGCCCAAAAATCTAATGACCCACAAGACTACAGCAATTATAGACCCATTTCTCTTATCTCTACAGATAAAAAATCTTAGCAAAAGTGCTGGCAAAGTGGTTAGAACAAGCCCATCCCTCACTAATTCAATCCATGCAGGCAGGCTTTCGGAAAGGCTGGATGGGAGCAGATAATTTGCTCACCCTGCTAAACCTCAATGGGCAGCCAGCAGTTCAAACTCGCCCATGGTGGCAATGGCTGTCGACTTTTGGAAAACCTTTGACTCAGTCTCTTGGGAATATCTACATAACCTGCTACACACATATGGCATTGGCCCATATTTTAGTAGCAGGATAACAGCCCTCTACAACACCCCAATGGCAGCTGTCCTCACCAACAACTCCATATCTGCACTGTTCTCCCTACATAGAGGTACTAGGCAGGGTTGCCTGTTGGTCTCCCCTTTTCTTATTGGATTTAGAACCCCTCACCCAGAAGTTGCTACATTCTCGAGACATACAGGGGAAACAGGTGAACAATTCTCAATATTTAGTGAGCATGGATAGATAGATAGATAGATAGATAGATAGATAGATAGATAGATAGATAGATAGATAGATAGATAAACAGACAGACAGACAGATATATAGACAAAACCTTTGATTTTTTGACAGGAAGTAACTTTTAGGACTGTATGGCCCTGCTTTGCAAAATTGTCTTGTTGACAGCAAACAGTTACATTAAGAGAGTTTCACGCTTAAATGGTTCCACATTGACAAGAAAACAACTGAAGCATTACAAGTACATTGGGAAAGTTTCAAATTTGAATTGTGTTTCCAGATTGACAGATAAACAGTTGAAACAAACATTAAACAGCATATGATAAGCCTCAGTTTCTACAAATTCTAAAAAGACATACAGTACAGATATTAGTTTAAGACATTACATCTCAGTTACAAAAAGAACAAATAGTTTATTGCAATCATCCCACCTCACCATACCCCCAAAAAAAACATTTGGTAGCACAAAGATTAACCTCAGTGTCTACAATTCTACATGAACTTACTGATATTTATTTAGAAGTTTACATCTGAGTTACAAAGTCAGCAATGGTTTATTGCAGTCATCCCCAAATTACAAAAAATATTTTTATACTACCCTAGGCAAAGCATTTATCTTTCAACATTATATTTATGCCTGCTTTAAACTGTCCTACATTTTTGCATTACGCATTTCTGGATCTATCTCATTCCAGATTTTTTAAAGATCGTACTTTCTTTGCATCTTGCTGTATACATTATTCTCAAAAGGAAGGTTAATCTGAGTGGCAACCATAACATGAGGGGGCACAGTCTTAAGCAGGAGGGTAGGAGGTTTAGGAGGGAGGTCAGGAAGCCTTTCTTCACCGAGAGGGTGGTAGACATTTAGAATGCACTGCTGGAAGAGGTCGTCTCATTGAAGACAGTGGGCAGTTTTAAGAGAGGCTGGGATAGGCATAGGGGAAGGTAAAGATCATGTGTAGGGAAGATGAGAGGAGGGCAGGGACATCAGCTCAGACTGTGGACCCTGCAATATGAGCAGACTTGATAGACCAAATGCCTTCTTCTGCTGGCTTCTTCATATGTTCGTATGTTTGTATGTTAAATATCTGTGTTTTAGATCTCTCAGATTATATTTATTTAAATTCTGTTCATTTTTGGCTTTATTTGAACTTTCACCTCCAAATTCTACATTTGCTTTTAACCCTGCCCATTTTTTTCTCTGGATTTCAAGGGAATGCGGATGACATGTTACTAATTCTGTCTCACCCTGTGAATGCGGTCCCTCAGATCATAAAAGTGCTAGAGGTCTTCATGCACACTTTGGGGCTTAGGGTAAACTTGAAAAAAAATGACACCCTTGCTGCTGAACTCGTCATGTAGTAACTAGTGCACAGGAGGCGCCAAAATAGTTTTGGCCTCTACAAGTTTCTCTTACCTGGGGACTAAAATCTCCTTCAGCTGGGGGAGAATAATTACCAAGAACTATGTATCCCTGTTGCCACCTCTGGAACAAGAAATAAAGAGATGGGGTCAAATACGACTTTCCTTGCAGGGTAAAGTAGAAGCAGTAAGGATGTTCATATTGCCATGTCTGGCATACTTGTTTATGAACATACCCCTGCTCATACCAGAAATCATACTGTGTAGCCTCCAAAAGTTAGTGGCAGCTTTCCTTTGGGACAGCCAACAACCCAAGCTTAGTAAAACTAAAATGAGGACGCATTGGATGAGAGGGGGGCTGGGCCTCTTCTGGCTACAGGGCTACGCACTGGCCTACAGAATGTTGCAGGCCACAAAATGGTATCTTCTTAGATCAGACGCCACCCTGCCATGGATACAGTTAGAGTTGCAGCTAGCAGGAACACAATTGTTGGGCATACTGCTAGGGCAAAAAGGAAAAAAACAGTTGAGGGCCAACTCCATCCTAGGAGACACACAGATGGTGTGGGAGAAAAGTCTGACAGCAGCAAACACCCCCAGAATAGCTCGAGTCCCACCTAGGCAATGCACACACTTATGGAGTAACCCCTCCATACTGATAGCTGGGAAGCCCATTTACTGGAAGAACTAAATTCAACGCAATATTTGGATTGTGACGGACATGTATCTGCCAGACTCAGATGTCATGTTGTCTTTTGAGCAGCTGCAAAACAAATACAGCCCTGCCAGGTGAGATTTCTGGCAGTACCTGCAAATAAGGGGGGTGGTAGGGAGAAATCAATACACAGTGGCTGATAGGCCAGAATGGGCATGGCTTCAAGGAGGGCACAGAGCCAATGGGTCGAAAGGTCTTGCAGGTAGAATTTATGCCAACCTAAGAGATGCACAGCCAGACACTATGGGCAAGTGTAAGGTGGCATGGGAAGTGGAATTACAGGGGAAGATATCCCAGCAACAGTGGGAAAAATGTATTCATAAAGCACACATAGGATATCGGGATGCCAAAAGTCAGGTACTTCAACTCAAAATCCTGCACCGCTGGCATAGGACCCCCAAGGCACTCCATCGCTGGGGCTTACTCCCACATTTTCAATGCTGGAGGTGTCAAGCACCCAGCACAGGTCTCTTACACATTCTATGGAGATGTCTCAGAATCCAACAATTATGGAAGGCCATCCTAGAGGACTGCTCTACAGTGTTGCAGTTGCAAATTCCCCCTCTCCCAGCACTCATCCTCTTGGGGGACACATCACAGTTGAATCCATGATCTCCACTACAAGATGACTGGCTCCTGCTGGCAGTTATGGAGGCTAACAGGGCACTCTTGATGAGATGGAGACAATCCCCACCCCCATCTTTAATTCTAACCTGGCATGCAGCACTAGCAAGAGTGGCTTCTCTAGGAAGACTTTCTTATGCGGCAAAGGGTAAGCTCTCCATATATACAAAGAAGTGGGCACCCTTTCTAGGTTCTCACCTATGCTCGGTGCCCCTCTCACCCCTCTTAACCCTCCTGCTAATCTGGGGGCTGTACCCACATGATGCTGTTGGTCTACACTGACAAGGTGAATTAGTAGAAAGAGCAAGGGATGGGTAATTATAGATAGGTAAGGGTACTCTCAAGAAAGTAACACATAAACTGGCTGCCACACAGCAACCTTTACACGGGGTAGCCAAATCTCTTTGCATTTAAGCAAGGAGGGGGGTAATATTGGTCGCCCCTAGGTGAACACAAGGCCATGATGATGAGTATAGTTGCCAGGCACCATCAACAGACAGGAGGATGATCATACAGATACTAGCTGACTGTCAGGTCCTGCAAGGGTCACCTCAGAATATCTCTCAGGAGCTTTGGAAGTAATGAGCATGTTTTCTCAAGTTCAAGTTTATTGTGAAGGGATATATCTTTCTACAATAAATGTCGTTTTTAATGAGCTGTGTAATGTAGCAGGACAGACTGTATATGGCTGTTTATTTCTGGGTTATACAAGGTTGCTTATGTGTGTACTCATGTGAAGAAGCTGAATCTTTTTGTCATTATGAGATAGTATGTTTGTATATCTGTTGCAATGGAAAATTAATAAAAATTCTTACATGATAAAAAAAACAACTTGTGGGTGCAAGGGGAGTGGAGGGGGATTGTACTTTTGATAGAGGGTAGGGGATGGGGTTATAGTTTACTTGATTTTGGGCCGCTGATGAGGGAGAGGGCTTCTTTTTTTTTTAAGTGGTTGAATAATTCTTTCCTGATATTGAATACCTGAATATGTGGTTGCTGATAGTGAATATTCAGCAAATATTCAGAAAAGGAATTCACCAGCCCTAGTGGAACTCCACGAGAGCAAATGCAAGAAGTCTTGGAAATTTATTTCTTTATTTAGTTTTGTTGATTCGGTAGGCACACTAGACAGCAGGGCTGCCTATTTCCAGGTACGACCCAGGAGGTTACAACAAAGGGCATGTAGACAACAGTATATACAAAGAGACAATCAAGTGAACAAGAAATGGTACAGAAACAGGCTAGAGATCAGTCATAGTACAGCTATACGACCTATATAGCAATGACAATACAGTTGCAAGAACAATATTTAAAACATATACAAGATGTAAGTACAAATAGATAGCAGTCTTTGAATCTTTGTATCAACAACTTAAGGGTAAGTGCAGGGGAGGGGGGGTAGCAGGATTTCCCAGGCAGCTTTGAAAGTAGTAGAGATAGGTACTGGTAGAGCAATTAGGAGGAACCAGCAGAGGAGAAGGTAGACCCACTATGGGAACAAGGTGCAGAGCTTAGAAGAGTGTTGTGAAGGTCCTGCTTGAAACTACAAGGAGGGGGTTTTGAGATTCAGTAGGAGGGCATTCCATAGTTTTGGAGCACAGGCTGAGAACCATATCGCTGATTTTAGTCTTACATCTTGACTGGGCAAATAGGGACTTGTCTGCTGATCTCAGGGGGTAGACAGAGGTTGCAGGTTTGAACTGTAAAGTCAGTTTGCCAGGTATCTGAGAGGAGATTATATTCTTTAAAAAACAGGAGGAGGTGAACTGAAGGAAAGCAGAAGGGGTAAGCCATCCCAGGCTGCAATACAATGAGCATCAGTGAGTAAGTTTAGGTAGTGACAGAGCAAAATCGCAAATGTTGTTGTAGCAGACATCCCACTTTTGGAAGATCCCTCTTGTAGTTGCCAGAAAGGCTATTAGCCCATATGTCAGTTTGGGTCTCAGGATCCCCTGTGCGATGGCCAACCTTGCTGAGGATATTAGGCTATGTCTGACCTTATATGCCAGTCCTAGTTTTTATATTAATGGATTTGATGACTGTAGCTAGGTGGAAGTCCAAGTCCACAGTGTGGTCAAGGGTGACTCTGAGGTATTTGAAGGGGATAACTGTTGTGAGGGCAGTACCATCTAGCACTCTGATACACAAAGGTTGGGTGCAGGACCAAATTTCTGAGCCACAGCCGAAGAACATAGTTGCAGTTTCATTTTTATTGAAGACAAGTTTGTTTAACAATAGAGAGCTCTGGAGGTATTACAATTATGACTGAGGTTCTGGTTGATGTCCAAGAGGTTTGGAGAGGAAGAGTAAAGAACTAGGTCATCTGCATATAGCAGGGTTGAGCAAGGCCCAGTAAGTGGTGGGAGGTCATTTATGAAGATCGTGAACAGGAGAAGGCCAAGAATCGAACCTTGGGGTACTCCAGTTCAAGTAGGTGCAAGGAAGGACTTGGCGCCACCAATCTGGACAAAATTGCTGACGCTGCAAAAGATAATTATGGAACCAGGCCATAGCAGAGGAGGAGAGGCCAAGAAAAGACAACTAGATAGGAGCAGAGGGTGGTCAACTAAATCAAGGCTTCTAAGATCAACAAAGTATCTCCTGTGAGAGAGCCATTATCCATCACAAGTCTGACAACATTTGTAAACTGTACAAGTGCAGTGGATGTACTATGCCCTCATCGAAAACTGTGTTGATCAGGGGTGATGAGGATGAACGAGTGAAGGTGGTCAGAGAGCTGGGTGGCTACGATTTTCTCCAGGATTTTACGGAGCGTGGAGAGGATGGCAATAGGGCAGTAGTTATCCAGGTTAGTGGTGTCCCCTTTTTTGTGGACAGGGACTACACAAGCAGTCTTCCAGAGGAAGGGGACATGTCCAGTGAGCAGGGACAGGTTGAAGAGATGAGTCACAGGAGAGACTATAGAATGGGCAATGGTTTTTAGTAATTTCAGTAGAAGTCCATCCACTCCAGCTGACCCAGCAGGATAGATGGATTTAAGTAGTCTTAGGGTTTCAGACTCAAAGACAGGGTGAAGGATGAAAGGACGGTTAGATGGTTTGACGTTGCCCTGTGGAGAGTCAGGTAGAGGCCATGGAGGTGCAGCATAGGAAGAGAGGTCAGTGAATATGGAGTTAAGGGCCTCAGTGATAGTGAGCAGGTTATTGCAAGTACAGCCGTCCATGACCATATCAGTGATGGCATTGCTCTGGTTCTTTCCCAGTATGTAGTAAACATGACTCCAGAAACCATGAGTCACTGATAGAGTTGTTAAGAAGCTGACAGTGGTATTTTCCTTGTTGCTCTGATGGAAACCTACATAGGTTTCGAGTCTTCTATACTCAGCCCAGTCCGGTGGGGACTGGGTTTGTTTGCTTTACTCCAGGCTGTATCTCTCAGTTTGAATGAGGCCAGAGAGAGAGTTTAACCAGCAGGCAGTGGTTCCCTGATACGGTATCTTTTTATTGGGACAAATTTATCTTGACGGTTTAAAAGCATGGTGATGAGGTATTGTGCAGCACATTCCATGTAGCAGGCATTGTAAAGAGGTGCCCAGTCTGTATTCCGTAGTGCTGAGAATAGGGCTCTTTTATCCATCAATTAAATTCCAGATCTCGAGGCCATTATAGTAGAGGCATACCAGAACATAGTGTCCAACACTGAGTCATGGTACACAGGAAACGATGCCTGGGGCATGGCTATACCAGGATACATGCGGTTCAGTAAGGAATGGGAGGGCAGGAAAGATGGGGAAGGTTGTGTTATATGTCAGGGAAGATATCAAGATAACAGAAATTCAAGGGGGGTATGGAGGTGCTGCAGGCACTGTGGGTCGCCCTGGAGACAGCAGCCAGAAACCTGCATTTGCACTGATGTGATTTACAGACCTTCAGCACAGGTGGAGGATCTTGTAAGTAAGTAAGTAAATAAGTAAGTAAGAAAAACTTTATCTGTTAAGCACCCTTTCCCTGAGGCTCAGGTCGCTGTACAGGATGAAGACAGTACAATATGAAACACTGTTGGTAACCACTTAAAATTGCTAAAACATACATAAAATAACAATATCATACAATGTAAAACACCAACAAACAGTAGCTGGTGCAGGGAATCTTACTTACTATACTTCGAAAGTGTCCTTAAACAGATATACCTTCAGATCCATTTAAAGATCTCCAGTGAGAAGGCCTTCTTGAAGGATCTAGGGAGTGAGCTGCACAGGGCCGGTCCTGCCACTTCAAATGAATGGTCCCCTGATGATTTGAACCATGCCCTGGGAACTGCCAAGAGGCCCAGCTCGGAGGAGTGGAGAGATTGCTGGGTACAGTAAGGAGTCAGGAGTTTACTCATGTAGCCAGGGCCCAGTCCATATAAGGCTTTATAGGTTGGAAGACTGACCTTGAAGGAGACTCTCCACATCTCCAGCATCCAGTGCAGATACCACATCACCAGGGTCACATGGCAGGACCTCAGAATTTATTTATTCTGTTTATTCAGAAGTTTCACTAAGAAGGCATACTGAGCAGCAAGGCTCATTTCCAGAAGCATCCTGAGGGGAAGGGGAGTGGGAGATGTATAAGTGCATGGTACATGAAAACATGAGCATAACTGAAAGGCATATGGTACGTAGCAGGTGTAACATTACAGAAAAAACTGCATTAAATTGAAATAAGTACAATATTACAGCATTGGTAATTATACATACAGGCAACAGAAATAAAAATACAGGTAGTCAGACAATCTAGGGCACAATTGATTTAGACTAAAAGGGCGGCCTAGTTAGGGTCAGGACCTATGGGATTGCAGGTGGAGTGAGCAATCAGGTGTCTGCCTTGCCGAACTCTGACATGGGGAACCTGTGACCTGGATCTTGGGTTTAAGAGTGGTGAAAAGTGGTATTGTTAGGGAGGAAAACTGGGGGTTGGCAGGAACAGGAGGGGTCATGTATATACACAATAGGGAGGATAGGAAATTGTGTGAGCTGGCATTACAGATGGGAGGAGCCCATTCACAAGTTAGGACAGCAGAAAGAGAAAGCGGATTGTCCATCAGAGGTGGAATGGTGGGTGATAGCAAATGATTTTTGGTCAGAATTGCAGAGGAGTAGGCACATTGGGAGGAGACACAGATGGAGCACACAATATAGGAGGGAGGCTGCAGGTCCATAATTTGGCCATGAAAGAGGCAATATAGGACAGTCATCTGGACACCAGGGAAGGGAGGAGAGGCTTTATAGAGGCCACAGTGATGGGGTAGGGGCATGATATGACAATGCCTGTCAGCAACCTGGGTGCTGCATTCTGCACTAGCTGAAGGTGACACAGAACCCTCCACTAACCCCAAGGTAAAGGACATTGCAATAGTCAAGTCTGTACATTATAAAAGCATGCACTAGTGAGGAAAGACATCAGGCTGGATTAAAGCTTTAATCCAGGCAATGTCCCTGAATGGTAAAAGCCACTCCAGACAACAGATAAATACCTGAGCCTCAAGTGTCAATCTATCATTCAGAATGACCCAGATTTTGTACCTTGGCAGAGGCAGTAAGGAAGATCTAGACAAATATTTTGGGAAAACCATTAGCAAGATGGCAGATAAGATGGAGGTATTGCTGATGGGGGACTTTAGTTTACTAGATATTAATTGAAGCCTCCGGCCACAGCTCAGCTAGAAGCAGGTTCATTCTAGACTTCTGCAGGGGGCGTTTCGAGGTAGCTAGTCAAGGAACCCACTGGGATGGGACAACAATTGAACCTTGTGCTTACAAACAGGGGCAGTAGCAGGACGTTAGGATGGGATGCCTAGGCACCAGTAACCACTGAACAGTGTGGTTTAACATTAGGATAGTAGCTGTGGCAAACTACAAAAAGGGCAAGGGTCCTAGACTTCAGGAGGGCAGATTTAAAATAAAATGGATGAATGCCTCAGAGATGCTTTGGCGTGGGTTGGTAGGCTTACCCTGATGGGGGTGGAGGGAAAGTAGGCCAGATTAAGGGATGAAACAGTGAAGGCAACAAACCTCTGCACAAAAGAGGTGAACAAAAGAAGGAGGAAAAAAAGACCAATATTATTCTTAAGGAAGGTGGTGGCAAGGGAAGGGTAAAAAGGGCAGCATTCAGGAAAAACAAGGAGACCTAGGTGGGAGAGGAAAGAGAGGTATACCAGCAAAAACAGAGGGAAGGGTTATTGCAAGTACAGACGTCCATGACCATATCAGTGATGGCATTGCTTTGGTTCTTTCCCAGTATGCAGTTAACATGACTCCAGAAACCACGAGAGTCACTGATAGAGCTGTTAAGAAGCTGACAGTGGTATTTTCCCTTTGCTGCTCTGATAGAAACCTTACATAGGTTTCGGAGTCTTCTGTAGTCGGCCCAGTCCGGTTGGGACTGGGTTTGCCTTGCTTTGCTCCAGGCTTTTTCTCTCTGTTTGAATGAGTCCAGGAGAGAGGAGTTTAACCAGTGGGAAGATGGTGAGGGGGAGGCTAGGGCACAAACTGAGGAAGAAATATCCATCGGGAGGGGTAACAAAGGGGGAGAAGACCTTTTTTATGTATGTAAGTGAAAAAAGAAAGCCAAGGGGAGGAATTGTGAAGCTGAAGGGTGCAGAGGGGAAACTGTATAAAGGATGATCAAAACATACATTTGCTCAGTCTGCAGAGTGGAAGAGGAAGATGATGGGACACATATAGGTAACAGAACCACTGAAGGGAGGGAGGGAGGAGGAAGTAGACATAAGTCAATTTGAAGAGGGAAAAGTCCTGAAGGGACTTGTGAATCTGAGAGTGGACAAGGCAATGGGGCAGGATGGGGTACATATAAGGGTAGTGAAGGAGTTCAGGGAGGTACTGACTACACCTAAGACATCCCTATCCAATAACTCACTAGATACAGAGGTGATCCCAGGGGACTGGAGAAGGGCAGAGGCGGTCCCTACCATAACAGCAGCAGCAGGGAAGAGGCTGACAACTACAAGCTGGTCAGTCTGACATCAGTAGTGGGTAGATTATTGGAGTCACTTCTAAAGGAAAGACTAGTAGATTACCCTCTGCATCTGGCAGGTTATAGGACCCAAGACAGCACGGATTCATGAGAGGAGATCAATTCAGACAAACCTGATAGATTTCTTTGACTGCGTGACCAGAAAAATAGATTGGGGGTGGAGCAGTGGACATGGCTGACTTAGACTTCAGCAAGGCCTTCGACAACATGCCACATAGGAGGCTAATAAACTAAATGGGAAGCTTGGGGAGGGGAACCAAAGTGGTACACTTGATACGTAATTGACTGATGGATAGGCAACAGAGGGTGGTGGTTTATTGTACTCACTCGGGGGAAGGGAAAGAGACCAGCAGGGTTCCTCAGGGCTCAGTAGTGGGTCCAGTCTTCTATTAAGTCTTTGTAAGTCATGCAGCAGAAGAACTAGAAGGGAAGTTGTGCCTTTTTGACATGAGAATGCTCATAGTATCATAAAAACAGATGGATTTACTCAGAATCTGGGTTGAGGCGGAACACCTGGCCCTGATAGGGCTGTCAGCAACGTGGCTTCATGCAGGCATAAAATAATGAAATCTAAATTAAGGGTTTTGATTTATTCAGCAGGACAGGGTGTGGGTGTGTTATTTCTTAGGAGTGGCCTGGGGCAACACAAAACATTAATATTGGACAATATAGAAGACATAGACTCGTTGTTTAAGTCTTCTCCTTGAATCTGATAGTGGGGTTCATTTAGTTACCGCCAAATAAACCAAACCAAAACATTTGATCAAATGGCATACAGAAATCTGGAGGTTGTAAAAGATGAAAAACTGATATTACTTGTGGATTTCAATACAGATTGGACCCAGACCAGAAGAAATGAGCTAAAGGACAGTTTTCTGTTTTAGGACTACAGCAGTTACTTCCAAAATCTACTCGTTGCATAAAGTCAGCAAATAAAGGCTCAGCATTGGACTTGGTGTTTATTTCAGAAGGTATTGAGGTTCAACAGTATGAAATATTACCATTGCATTTGGGGTATCGCTATCCAGTCAAATGTATGTTACATATGGATAAATCTTTGAGTCCCAAACTGACCTCTTTTTGGAAGCCGGACATGAGGCAATTTAATTTAGAATCTTTCAGACAAAGCTTGCAGGCAGTTCGATGGAACAGGTACAAACTTACACCTGATCTCGAAGTTACATTTCAGGATTTTCTTTTCTTTTTTTATTTCAATTAGGAAGAAATAGGCTGTTGGTTAACTAGGATCTGCTGCTTATCCAATAGGTAGGGACATGGGCAGACTGGGTGGGCCAAGCTGTCCTTATCTGCCTTCAAAGTCTATGTTTCTGTGAACATGCACAAAAATTCAAAGGGCCCACGTAAAAGTCACATGCCATGGGCAGTAGATAAAATTAAAAAAAGACTCTGAATAAAGAACATGATTTTATTTATTTATTTTTATTTATTTATTGTGGTCTAGGATTAACATCTTTGAGAACAAGCTCATTACATAGGTTCCACATCAGAGTTATACAAAAACAGAAGCAGTGTGCTGAAAAAGGTAATCTACAATACATTTATACATGTGGGATTATAACTTATAAGGGATTACGGAATAAGGGCATCATGCAGGTAAGGTTAGGCCATAGCTATGTAAGCAGAGACTATACAACCCAAATTAGCAAAACACAGTATTGACATGACAATGGAGATGGGGGTAAGAGAAGACAGACATTCACTACTGGGGGAAGAAACATCAGTCCAATAGGCTTCATCATTGTGGAAAGGAAATGAGATAGAAAAGCAGGAGGTTAAGGAGTAGGTGAGGCAAAGGGTGCACTCAGGCTGACAGGCCTTAGAGTGGGAAGGGCAAGGTATTTAGGATGGTTAAGTGAGGGATCAAGAGGAGGGATGTGAGGAAGGACAGCAGGAGAGAGAAGTGTGTGACATAAGTCAAACAGGGTAAAGGTGTAGGCAGAAGTGAAGTAAGAGCCTGGAATCGTGGCGTATGATATTATTGAAGGCAGTCACAGCTAGCATTAGTAACTAGCTGCTGTCTCAGTTTTCTTTTAAAAGTATCTAGTGAAGTAACCGAGGACAGAGATGTCGGGGTGAAGAGAGCTCAGCCAACATGGGGCACAATACACGAAGGATCTTTGACCTATGGAAGTCCGACTGTGCTCCACATTTTAAAGATTTGACTTTCCAAGTTATGGGTGCAGCAATGGTAATCACAAGGGGATAGGAGATTCTGTACCCCAATAGGCAGCAAGCCAAGACAAACTTTTTTCAACAAAAGGCAAGATTGGAACATGATTCTGCCTGAGAACTGCAGCCAGTTAGTTTGAGAGCATAGATCGCAAGTGTACGTCAGCCAAGCAAATCTAGTAATAAGCCGGCAGGCTTTGTTCAGAGCTACTTTTATGCAATGTAGGGTGGTATCAGAGGCTGACCCATAAATTACCAGCCCATAGTTAATAAGTGACACCAGGGAACTGTGGACAGCTAGTTTAAGTGCCTCTGGGGTCAGACTATGCTTGTGCCTGTGCAAAAGCCCAGTGCGAGTATTGACTGCCTTAACAACATTGTCAATGTATTGGGTGAACAACATTGTGCTGTCAACCATAATCCCCAAGTATTTTTTGTGTTGCACGAGCTCCAGGGGAGTTTGGATTTGGAAGAAAGCAAGGCAGACAGGTAATTTAGAAGAGTGGGAATTACTTAAAAGGTAGTGAAATGAATGTACAAACCAAATTAGGGTAACAAGAAGCACATACTGCAAAAACAATATTGATCAGAAAAAGGATCCAAGAAAATATTGTAAATGTGTAAATCAACTCCAGAATCCTGTTTGTTCAAAACCACACACTGAACTGTTTTGAAAATGGGAATATTGTGAGTGATCAATCTAAGACACTGGGAATTTTGAAATATTATTTGATTGATTTGCCAGATCTGGATTTGAGCAAACTGGAGACTGACATTCTAAAGTGTTTATAGAAAGTGATGGGGAAGTCACTTCCAGCACTGGGTGCATGGTGGACAGCATTGCAAGGGAACAAAATAATGCCCCCGATATCCTGTATTTAGATTTACAAAAACCACAATTAATAGTAAGTTGACTATAAGTAAACCAAAAGGATGGGATGAAATTGAAACAAACTTTTTGAAATGAGGTGCAGATATAATAGCCCCAACAATTACATATTTCTTTGACTGGAGTCTAAATTATTCTATCTTAACAGATTTTGGAAGATAGGAAAAATTATCCCTGTATACAAATTGGGGGAGATTCTTTTACCCTCTCATATTATTATCCCAGCACATTGCTGCCCTATGTCCAAGGTGCTGGAGCAGTTGACACATTGGCAGCTATGCTAGCATTTGGAAACATTATGGTTTGCTGACTGAAAAGCAACATGATTTTTGGGTGGGGAGGTCCACAGACACAGCCCTTGTTGATTTTAAAAACCTAGTGTCCAGGTCTTTCGATGAGGGTATGTACACAGGGGATGTGTTTGTGGACCTCAGTAAAACATTCAGTTTAGGTAACCATCAGTTCCTTTTGAAAAGAATGCAAAAACTGGGTGTACGTGATGAGCCTCTAAGGTTGTTCCAGTCATATTTGTCCAACTGAAAGCAGTGTGTAGCCCAAGGTAATGTAATATCAGTGCCCAAAGAAAGAAGCAGAGGAGTTCCCCAAGGCTCTATCTTGGGCCCACTGCTTTTCAATATTTATATGAATGATCTTCCAGGCCTGCTTCTGAACAGTGAGATCCAACTGAATGTGGATGACACGGTGTTGGTGGCCTCCACATGCAGTCAGACTGAACTGGAACACAAACTTCAACTAGATCCTTCAACTAGATCTTAATACAATGAAGAGACCATTTGCTGGTTCAGGTCTTTTTATTAAATGGCAAGAAAGCTCAGTGTGTTAACTTTTCCCAGGGAGCAAACAAAAACAAGAAATTGGCCCTGGACCTTGTGTTTGAAAATGGACAAAAGGTAACAAGTACAAACAATTCTAAATACTTTGGTGTCCATATAGACAGTGACCTGACATATGTTGATTCTTGTTGAACACATTAACATATTGTTAAAAAAAATCAAAAAGTAGGGGATCTTCGGAGTGTCACCCTATTTGGCTAAATAATAAAGAATTAAAACTGTTAAACAACTACTGATTTTGGGATTATAGAAATTTGCTATATAGAAATTCAGCTAAACGTGCCTATTGAAAATACACATGGGGCCTGATATTCAGAAGTGCGCCTGGCAATGGCGCAAGTGGTTGCACAGTGCAACTGAGTTGCGCTGGAGCAACAAAGGTAAATATTCAAAAGAGATGTGCCATGGCGCATCTCTTCTGAATATATCGAATAATGCACATGGCACAAATACAGTGCACTGGCACATCCCTCAGACAGGCCTGCATACCTGGAATGGGAATGCGCCAGTGTAACTGGAGAGGTGCCTGGTGCAATTTCCAGATATTAAGACCTGAATATGCAAATGGGGCAATTTGCATGTAATTATGGCCCAATTTGCATGAGTTGTGCAGGGCTGGCTAGCAAAATTCATCTGGCGCCCTGCACAGCATGCGGTGCACTCAGAGGAGGTCAAGTGGTACTCCCCTCCCCGCCTATAACCCTGATCATTGTGAAAACAGCCGTGGTAACTCCCTGGTGATCCAGTGGTCCCCCCCTCTCCCCCATAACCCCGATCATCTGTTTTGTGCAATAATATATTTCCCTGGTAGTCTAGTAGCCCCCCTTCCCTCCCGTACCTCTGATCGCTTGTTTTGTGCAATAATATATTTCTCTGGTAGTCTAGTGGTACCCCCTCTCTTCCTGTAATCCCAATCATAGTAAAATTGTTATTCAAATCACCCTGGTGGTCTAGTGGTAGCCCCCTCCCTGCCTGTAACCCCAGTCACAGTAAAATTTTTATTTGAACCACCCTGGTGGTCTAGTGGTACCCCCCTTCCTGCCTGTAACCCCGATCGCAGTAAAAATGTAACTCCCCATTCCCTGGTAGTCTAGTGGTATCCCCACCCTCCACTCACACAGGACCCCCAGCTCACCCAGCCACCCTCCCATCAGCGGCAGGCAACAACCCCACCCAAACATCTCCTCAGCTGCCCGCCGACTGACAACTTACAGTATCTGCTGCAAGCCTGTTGGTCCACACTGTGTACCAATGGGCCTGCAGTGCATACTGTAATAGTCATTCACAACTTATACATTGAATGAGTTTCATGCTGCTCTGAAGAAAAGATTGAAACTACTGTCTGAATACTATAAGTGGTGTTACTATACTGTATGAATGTGGTGTATGTTCCTCACATACATTTTATAATATGTAGTGAGCCACAGTATTTCTAGTATCTGTAGCTCAAATCAAATGTAACCTATTGTTGTTCCAGCATTGTTATGTTTTTATCTATTTTGTAATACATCGGGCTTTTAGGGTTTGTTCTCAATGAAAAGTTCCTGTATTAAAATAAAAATGTTATCTTCCTGTCTGTCTGTCTGTCTGTCTGTCTGTCTATCTATCTATCTATCTATCTATCTATCTATCTATCTATCTATCTATCTATGTGTCTATCTTTGCAGATGACACCAAGATCTGCAATAGGGTGGAAACTCCAGAGGGGGTGGAGAGAATGAACAGAAACCTGAAAAAGTCTGAGGAATGGTCAAGGATATGGCACCTGGGTTTCAGTGCAAAAAAGTACAAAACCATGCACCTAGGGCTCAGAAACACAGAGACAGAGAATAGAAGGAGTATTGATGGTCACTAAACAGAAAAGTGACCTATGGATAATCATAAAAAGTTTACCTTAATGTGACAAGACAATGGAATAAAGCAGTAGGGAAAGCCAGTGGGATGCTGAGGTGCATAGGCTTGCGCTTGCTGCATCGGTCAGCTGGCAAACCACACCTGAGGTACTGTGTGTAGTTCTGGAGACCACACCACAGACAGAGACATAGACAGGGTGGAGGCCATCCAAAGAAGGGCAACAAAGATGGTGCAGGGCTGCACCAAATGTCCTGTGAGGAGAGACTGAGGGATCTAAACATGTATGCACTGGAAAACATGAGGAGAGGGGAACATGACAAGACCCTTAAATACCTCACAGGTGTGTATAAGGTACAGAAATGGAGCATTTTTCCGAAAAGAAGGTGTACAAGAACTAGGGGCATGCAATGAAGGTGGAGGGGAGATGTTTAGAGGAATGTAAGGAAGTATTTCTTCACTGAGAGGGTGATGGTTGCCTGGCACAATCGTCAAGTAGAGGTGGTGAGGGTGAAAATAGTGGTGGATTTCAAGCATGCATGCAATAGGTATATTGGAAAACTGGTATCAAAGTGCGGTGTGTGTGTGGGGGGAGGAGGTGGCTGGAGACCAGGTAGTGTCTGCCGTGACAGAATAGGCAGGGGAAAAAAGAGGCAGACTTGGTGGGCCAAGTAGTCCTTATCTGGTGACAAATTTTATGTTACTTTGTATGTTGGGGTTCTGTGCTGGAAGTGCAGGAATTGCTGTCAGAGAGGAGAGTAAGCACCTAGATTAAACCTAGTGTGTGTGTGTGTGTGTGTGTGTGTGTGTGTGTGTGTGTGTATGTGTAAGTGTATGTTATATCTATATCTATCTATCTATATATATATATATATATTTAATATATGGATTGTGAAAATAATATCCTGAAAAGCATACAAAAAATTCTTGTAATACCATAGCTCCTGGGCGATAATACTATCGTTAAGATTGCCGTGGTAGTATCGTTCGGCACCGAGCGATAGTAATATCAAGAAACGAAGAGCACATGTCCAAGTCTATCCCAACATGTTAAACTCGTGCCTTCTGATTGGCCGTTTTCCTCTGTGGGCGGGCAGAAGGAGTCTGAAAATATGGTGGTTTGCTCACTAGCTTAGCGAGACAATCTTCCGTACAACCGGGTTTTTTTAGGTTGAAAACTATCAGGCAACCGGACTCTCTCTGGGGCTCCTCTGCTCGGCCTATCGCCACTCTATCCCCCAAAAACGGCCAATGTAGCCCACAGCAGCCGCCTGGCCCACACAGGACTGGGGAACCCTGCCACACGCACATCCACCCGCTAACTCCAGTACTGAAACAGGTGAGTCAATTCGCCTCCTATCCATATATTAAAAAATAACAAATAGGTTCTGGCATTACAAGGTAGTAATTACATACTCGAGGTTCTCGAGGTTTTCTGTGTCCCCAGAACCTCTCGATGTAATTACTACCTTGTAATACACCAGAACCTATCTATTATTCTATTATATATATATATATATATATATATATATATATACACATATATATTTTCTTTGAGGTGTCTCTTGCAGCAGATAAAACTCTTGGGTTTCCACCAGAGGGTGCTCTTGTGCATGGTAGCTTTTCCCAGCAGTCTTTTGCCTAGGGGCCACCCACACCTGTGACCTCATCACCCGCATGACTATCAAGGTGTGGTTGGCCCCAGGCATCATCAGTTCTTTTTCCCGCTGCCTTCAGTTCACTGCACGCAGTAGCTCCATGTTCTTCATGTCAGTTTTCAATGAGTCGTCATCGATGAGAAATCGAACCGGGACCAGTTTCATCAACTGCTCCCACCCGCTCTTCAACGAATGTCAGAAGAATGTATTTCCTGCAAATAATTTGAATTTGCCAGAAACTCCCTTGGAATCTTTCACCTCCTCCAACTTACCCCCCATCTGTTCCTCCACAATCATGCTATTTCTGCCCCCCACCTCTCTCCTCACTAGTCCACCCCTTACTACACCCTCCTAACTTCCCTCCCTACTTGACAGTCCCTGTGAAAATGTCTCAGTCTCACTCCCCTGGCCCTCTATTGATGAGGTGAAGCATCTCTTCACCCTGCACACATGCCCATTTGCTTCGCTGACCCTCTGTTGACAAGGCCCCGCGCTGAAGTATCTCTCACCCTGCACACATACCCCTTACTTTTCACCCTGTCCATTCCTTGAAATATTGGCATATATTGCACATTGCCTGCATTGTTGTTATTCTTTCTATCGTTCTGTAGTTCTATAGTGTATAGCATTGTATGTCTAGTCTTTGTATTACCTGTTTACCTGTAAAACCAACTGTTGTCACAGTTATTGTTTTACTTTATTTACTGAAACGTTTCACCAGGAAGGCACACTGAACGACAAGTCACTCTTCTCCCAGTGCAACCTGGGGGGAAGGGTACAATAGGACTGAAACATTAAACATTCAAGTCAAAAGATCAACATTAACATGCAGTTCTAAGGCAGGTGTTACAAGCAGTGGTACAACAGTGTTGCACATAATAGGTAGAAAGAGTGGTCAATAATAAGTGCCCGGTTAATAAGTAAACAAGTGCTTACGTAAAGTAAAGAAAAGTGGGGAAGGAGAGAGTCATGTTCAAGTTGCACTCAAGTTACAAGATCAACATTAACATATAGTTGTAAGGCAGGTGTTACAAACAGTGTTAAAACAGAGTTGTGCATAATATGTAGAAAAAGTGAATCAATGACAAATGCGGTTAGTAAGTAACAAGTGCTTACAAGAAAAGGGTGAAAGGAGACAGAGGGGTGAGGTGGAGGGATGTAGGGGAGAGGGAGGGTAGATGAGGGATACAAGCCCTGGGGGTAGAGGACCCCATAGAGAGCATTTGGTGTTCCTTACATTCTGTGAGAGATCAAGGAGACCAGTAAGGGGGAGCAGTTTGGAGGAAGGGGAGGAGAGTTAGAAATTAGTTAGGTGACAGTAGAGGGGTAGGGTTTATCCAGGGCTAATAGGAGGGAATTAGGGAGTGACATGGCAGGAACAGCTAGGCGCAAGGTAATTTCTGAGGGCAGAGCTGATGGAGTAGGCAGAGGATGAGTGTGGGATTTGAGGGGGAAGTGAATTCCAAATTTTTGGGAGGTGTTGAGAGTGAGCAGATTGGCCCATTAAGGTGGATTTGTGGGGGACTACCAGGGTTCGGGAGTCAGTTGATCTAAGAGAATGGGAGGATGGGGGAGTTATTATAAAGGAGGAGTTAAGTAGGAAGGGAGCTCACCTCACCAGTGCTTGGAGGTGAATTTAGAACAGTCGGAGAGTCACCTATTTGTAAGAGAGGGGAAGGACAGGGCACGATAAATATCGCAGTGGTGGATGTAAGGGAGGGCACCCAGAGAAAAGCGGCAGAAGAAATTGAAGAGGGTGTCCAGTCTGGCCAGGGAGGACTTTGGGACAGCATCATAGACTACGTCACAATAGTTGAAAATTGGCAGTATCATCTTCTGATCGAGTTCAAGCCTAGCCATAGGAGGGATGCAACTACGGTTCCTGAAAAGGGCACCAAGCTTGGGGTGCAGTTTTTTCTGGATGGCATCTATATATCCAGAGAAGTTTAGGTGTTGGTCCAACCAAACACCTAAGTACCTGAAGGAGGATATGTCCTCAAGTAAAGTCCCATCAAGGGTGTGGAAAGTTGGTAGGGAGAGAAGCCTAGAGAGTCTCTGCCTTGTGCCATAGGTCATGGAGACAGGCTTCTTGGCATTGAGAAAAGTTGATGGTAAGCAAACCAGAGCTGAACCTTGTCAAGTTTCACTGTAAGCTGGTTGTAACCTCAGCAGGACAGGAGCCAGATACATACAGAACTGTATCATCGGCATACATATGTATAGTGGTGGAGGGAAGCAAACAGAGGGAAGGTCGTTTAAGAAGATGGAGAATAGAAGGAGCCCTAATACAGAGCCCTGGGGGATGCCAGTGCTAATTGGGAGGGGAGGTGAAGTGGCATCCAAGATCTTAACTGATTGGGTTCTGCCAAAAAGGTAGGCTTTGAACCAGTTTGTGGTGGAGGGAGCTAGGCCAGCTGCTGGGAGTGAGTAGAGGAGAAGGTAGTGAGAGATGGTGTCGAAGGCCTTGGCAAGGTCGACAAAAATGGCAGAGGTAATTTGGCCATTGTCCATCTCAGTTAAGATGGAGTCTGTGAGCTGAAGGAGAGAGGTGGTGGTTGAGTGGGTTTTCCTGAAAACAAACTGGAAAGGGGTGAAAAAGAAGGTGTCAGATAGAAAAGAGGTGAGTTGGGAGAGAACGATGTGTTTTTGAAGCTTGACAAGGGAGGAGAGAAAGGGTGATAGTTGCCAGGGGATGAGGGGTCACCCCCTTTGGATAGAGGGAGGACCACTGCATGTTTCCATGAAGAGGGGACTGAGGCAGTAGAGAATGAGAGATTTAGGATTAATGAGAGGAGGTAGGCAATGGCCGGAGCGGAAAGGGAGAAGAGTTTTGGGTCGAGGCCATCGGGGGAGGCACTTTTAGAGGGGTTGATGTTGAGGAGGGCACTTAGGGAATTGTTTGTGGTTTCAGAAGTGAAAGAGAAGGGGAGGTAAGAAGGTAGTGGAGGGGACACACCAGTAGAGGGTAGGAAGGGTGATGGGTAGGAAGGGAAGGATTTCAGTAGCTCAGTGGCCCTGGAGGTATAGTAGGAGTTAAATACCACTGCTACAGCTGGTGGGTCAGTCACTAGTGAGCTATTTACTTTAAGTACTGGGGGGGTGGGATCACTGGGTAAATGGTGCGTTGACCACCTTCCAGAACTTAGAACTTAGAAGGAACTTACTTAACATGGAACCTATTTTAATGAGCTTGTTCTCAAAGGTGTCACTCCGAGATCACAATAAATAAATAAATCTACAGCTTACTTTCAAAAGTGTCACTGCAGTAGAAAACCTATGGCTACAACAACCATACCGCTTGAGTCCCCTACTTAGGGGCATCTCACGACCTCCTCTTCTGTGAAATTTGCCAGGAGTTTAACCAGGCTACCAGACATAGAAACTTACAAGAAATTGAAAAACACTTGATGAAGTAGAAGCTAGCTCTTCTAGAACAGAGCACCTGCCCTAAAGAAGCATCATCGATGAACCCCCATAAGCATTCTAGCAAGCATAAGCATAGGGACAAGCAGAAGTCCTCATCTTCCTCTGAAAGTAAGGGCTTGTCGACGGCCACTGTCAGCAGTACTCCGTCACCGATAAGCCATTCCAAATCTTTTTCCCCATCAATGACATTGCCAACCATGTCGTCAACAATGCTCTCTGATGCATTATTTGTGGTATCCATTCTGGTGGCACGTTGACGATGACCCATCCTCCATCAGGTATCATTACTATAGATGTTCCTGGACTAGAGGGCATGGGATGAAGTTGGAGGGAGGACGATTCAGAGGAAATATGAGGAAGAATTTCATCAAAGAATGGGTGTTGGACAAGTGGAACACCCTGCCAGAGGAAGTGGTGGGGGCTGAAACAATCACGGGATTTAAGAATGCATGGAATAGACATAAAGGAATTCTGGAGGTCAGGGGTAAGGAGCAACAGAGTTCTAGGAAAACATAAACTGAAGTTACAAACTCAAATGGGCAGACTAGATGGGCCATAGGCCCTTATCTGCTGACACTGTCTATGTATCTATAAGTATCTTTTCCTCATCGATGACCACTGGATTTAGACATACTCTTTCCTCCCCTTTTCAGTCATGATCGACGACTACTGTGGGATATGTCATTAAGAAACAAGGCTTTTCCGTAACTATGGTACTGAAAGTTCCACCTCCTTCCCAGGTGGCTTTCTACTGAGGTATGGCTGACCTACATAGAGGCATTGACCAGTACACCCCAGGTTCTAGGCCCTTTTCTCACCCTAGACCTCCCTGCATGATGGCTTCTTCCTCCGTTGATGTTGCAGTGGTAGAACAGATGGTACTACAAATGATGCAAGACATGCACTCCCCTACTAGAGGCAGGGCTAAGGACTCTCGCTCTCCTACCTCTCTCCCTCCTAAGAGGCTCCACCAGGACAGAGACCCCTCTCCTAGTCCCTCCATATGATCCTTTGAGAAAAAACTATTATCTAGACTATGAGGAGGAATTGGAGGAATTCATTGATCTAGCCAATGGTCTTCGTACACCCTCTGCTGCATCCACCATTTCCTCCACCGATGAAGATGCCTCTTGGCCTGCAGCTGCATCCCCACCGGATGATCCTTCTTTTCTTAAATTGATGGCACAAATCCAAAAGTCTCTAGGTTTCACCACGATGGAACATGACAAACAGAGATGTGACATGGCTCACTATCTGGAACTTCCAGAGGAACTTGTAGTGGTGACCCCACCTCTGATCCAGACTTACCAAAATGCAATACTATCTGCATGGCATCAGCCTTCCACCATTCCTGCAGTTCCAGAAGGCAGACAGCCTCAACCAGTCTCCAATTGACCATCCTTTCTTTTCAATGGCAATGGAGGCAGATTCAGTGGTCCTTAATGCTGCTCATGATCGCACAAAAAGACCCAAACATCTTAGCTCCTTGCCTCCCGACAAGGACTCGAGGCGTATCGATTATATGGGTAAGAAAGTGTACCAGGCAGGTATTATAAATCTCCATATCCTTAACTATATAAAACACATGGTGAAATACCAGAGGACTCGGTAGCCTGTGTATTCAACGACCGTGATTGAGTGCTTTCAAAAAGGACGACTCAATCACGGCACTTTTACACAGGGCTACTGGGCAGGGAGGGGATGACAGGAAAGGGGGTTTGACGATTATAGTGACAGGATGTTGATATGTATGCACATGCATGGGGGGTGGGAAGGGACCACATTGTGCGACAGGCGGAAGGGGAAGGAGGGTTTGTGGGGCATAGTGTGGTGATAGGCTGCTGAGCTGGCTGTGTGGCATGGTGGGTTGGTGGCAGGCTGGGGTTGGAAGAGTGCTGGATTCGATTCTGGGTGTGCTCTTTTTTCGCCTGGTCACTTTTTTATTTTTATAGTTTTGCACCCCCGGGGTTGCAAATTCTTAATGAGAACAGAACAGACCCCCGCCTACTTACATAATAGAAGGTAAGTGCCGGTGCCGCCTTGTTACGTTACGAGTCTATATCACCAAAATTCATTTTCGGCAATGTAGACTCACCCAAACTGCCATCACTCTTACGCAGTCGCTGTTATCACATGGAACCTTGGACTCTATAGTCCTCAGCATTAGGCTCAGTGAATAAGGTACCTCCATCCCCAGAGAAAGAGCAGCTACTGGCCACTATCTCTACATGCAACTGTATCTCCAGACACCTATTATGGTCTGGATATGATGCAGTAGACACTGCACCTAGGATGTCTGCCATAGGGGCCACCCTACAACACTATGCTTGGCTTAGGGTTTCGGGTTTTGCACCTGATGTACAGCATAAATTATTAAATGCATCCTTTAATGGCACAAAACTATTCAGGTTGGAGGCCCAGACCATTCTTGATGATCTTTAGGCCTCGGGCAGGACTTTACGGATTGTTCATGGCATGGACCACTCCTCCCAATGCCCTGGCCAATCCTGTTACCAACAGTTCTTTCAGTTTTAGAGGACTGGTAGGCAAAGAGGCAACTATAAACAGGCCCCAAGAGGTAGACAACAGTCCCAGACATCCCAGACTACCACTCCTTTGGCAAAGGACTCCTGCTCCACCCCCACTTCATGGTCAGAACAGCCCTCCAATTTCTGAATTAATCAACCTCCCCCACAGCTTCCACCTGCCAGACTCGGTAGCTGTCAGTGGCCATTTTGCCATGCAGAAAGAGGCCTGGCAAACCATTACCTCTGACATGTGGGTTCTTCAATTGATTCACATGGGACACACCCTGGAATTGTCCTCCATCCCTCTGAATCACCCTCCTCGTTTGGTCCACTATCCCACCGAACACTTACCCATTTTTCAGTAAGAACTTCACACTTTACTGACAAAACATGCCATAGATCCGGTACCACTTCAGGACCAGCGCAAAGGCTTCTATTCTTGCATTTTCCTGGTGCTCAAATGTACAGGAGACTTATGACTTGTGCTGGATTTACAGGACTTGAATCTCTTCATCCAATACAAGAGATTCTGGATGGTCACCCTAACTACCATACTCCCCATCCTACAGCAAGGGGATTAAATATGTGCTCTAGACATAAATGATGCATACCTACACATCCCTATCTATCCCACCCACCACCAGTTTCTCAGGATCCACCTTCTGGGAAACCATTTTTGGCTTTGGGTATTTCCTTTCAGTCTATCATCAGCCCCAAGAGTCTTCACAAAATGTCTCGCGGTGGTGGCAGCCGCCCTCCGAAGACAGGGTCACTTTGTTTTTCCTTATCTGGACAACTGGCTGATCAAAACAGACCTGAAGACAACCCTCCTTGACTCCCTTCATGACATTCTGACAGTGTTTCAGGCTCTGGGCATCACAGTAAACTGGCCAAAGTCCAATCCAATGCCAACCCAAAGACTACAATACATAGGTACCGTACTAGACAGTACCTGCGGCAGGGCCTATCTTCCGGAGGACAGGCAGGAAAAACTCACCTTACTGGCATTACAGATACAAGCCTGCACCACCATCACAGATTGCCGGCTTCTATGCCTTCTCAGGCACATGGCTGCCACTATCCCCATGGTACAGCATGTGAGGCTTTGCATGCGACCCATCCAGTGGACCCTGCACAATCAATGGAGATAAGGTTCAGGCAATTTTGATGCCCTTGTACTCTTCACTCCCACCCTTCGGGATGCCCTACAATGGTGGACAAACCATCACAACCTCTATCAAGGAGTGCCTTTTCAGTCTTCTCCTCCAACCCAGGTACTAACTACCGATGCCTCTACTCAGGGTTGTGGGGGCCCATCTTGGTCAATACCAAACCCAGGGAGCATGGGACCTGGTCACAGCTTCCTTTCACATCAATATATTGGAGATGCAAGCAGTTCAACTCGCTGTTCAAGCGTTCCGGCCCCACCTGATGCCAGGCCGGGTATTGATCCAGTCGGGCAACATGTCAATAGTGTATTACCTCAACAAACAAGGAGGTACAAAGTCCCAATGTATCTTCAAGGCTGCCCTCCACATTTAGGACACGGCCCTAGAACAAAATCTAAAACTCACAGCAGTCCATCTTCCAGGGAAGAACAACATTCTGGCTTATAGCCTCAGTCGCCATTCCCAATGCCATGAATGGACTCTGGATCACAAAGTCCTGCAGAACATTTTTGAGACATGGGGGACTCCACACATCAACCTATTTGCCTCCCCAGAAAATCATCTTCTACCTACAGTATGTATTATTCTATTATCCTGAACAGAAAGGGAATATCTATAGATCGCTATCCCAACCATGGACGGACTCTTCTTGTATGCCTTCCACTCATTCCTCTAAATACTATGGATCCTGCTAAAACTCTAGATGGAGCCAGCCACAATGATTCTAATAGTCCCATTTGGCCTCACCAACCCTGGTTTCCTCTTTTGCAATAACTCATGGTGGAGGATCCCCTACCACTCCTGATTCACCTGACCTTGTTTACCCAGCATGAGGGGACATGTCTCCACCCAGCCTCAAATCCCTACACCTACATGCTTGTCTCCTGAAGATGTCCTTGTAGGCCATCTCAATGTCTCCTCCTCAGTAGCTGATATCCTCCTGGCACCCAGAAAACCATCCACCATATAGACCTATAACTGTAAATGGAAGAGGTTCACCAATTGGGTGGCCTCTAAATCCATGGACCCCTTCTCATGTCCCTTAACAGACATACTCAACTACCTCTCTACTCTCACCTCAACTGGCTTGAGCTATTCCTCTACAAAGGTACACCATAGCTAAATTTTTGCCTTCCATGAACCATTGGAAGGCAGACTGATCTCTTAACATCACCTCACAAAGATGTTTCTATGGGGTGTCTTACATATCAAGCCTCCCATCCTCCCATACGGCGGCCAACCCCCCCCCCCGTGGGACCTGAATTTTATACTTGAAAAACTGACCCTCCCACCTTTTGAATCAGAGGCCTCTTCTGAAATCCACTTTCTGGCCTGGAAAACTCTTTTTGGTTGCCATCATGTCAGCCAGATGCTTTTCTGAGCTGCAAGCCCTGATGTGCACTGTACCTTACCTTATTTTTCATAAGGACAGGGTCTCTCTAAGGACCAATCCGACATTCTTACCAACGGTCATCTCTGAACATACTCTTAATCAATCAATTGACCTATCTGTATATTTTCCAGCCTGCGACAATCCAGGTCAATCGCTTTTGCACACTCTGGATGTCCACCGCATCCTGCAATACTATACTGCAAGGACTAAGACTACCAGAAAATTGTCATAACTCTTTGTGTCTTTTGTTCAATCCAGAGAGGGTTTCCCTGTTACTAAACAAACCCTCTCTAATTGGTTGGCTCACTGCATAACCTATTGTTATAACAAATACAACAAACCACTACCAGGAGCTGCCACACACACACTCCACTACAGCAATGGCTACTACAGCAGCCTGCTTTAAGGGTGTCTCCATAACAGACATCTGCAATGCCACGACATGTCCATGAAACATACTTTATGAAACACTACCATTTGGATATTGCCTCCAGGCGCGACTGCCTTTGGTTGGGCTGTCTTGCAAGAGCTTCTATCCTGAACCTCTCCCCCCTTCCTATTGTTTACTGATTGGGACTCAACCCAAGGGTATTACCTGCTGCAAGAGATACCCTCAAAGAATATAGTACAGTTTCATACTTACCGCAACAGTAGATCTTTGAGAGGATCTCTTGCAGCAGTGTATCCTCCCTTGCCCTCCTTCTCTAGAAGGGCAATCTTCCTTGCAAAAGATAAAAATAGAAATAAATCTATATAATAATAAATGATGATAAAGAAAGAGTGAGGTGGTACCTCTAAGCACCTCAGTTTCCCTTGGTCTCCCTCCGTGAGCTGAAGCCTGGGGGAACTGAGAATGCCTGGGGTCGCCCACACCATTATAGTCACTCAGGTGATGAGATCACAGGTGTGGGTGGCCCCTAGGCAAAAGACTGCTGCAAAAGCTACTATGCACAAGAGCACCCTTTGGTGGAAACCAAGAGTATTACCAGCTGCAAAAGATCCTCACAAAGATCTACCATCACAGTAAGTATGAAACTTTACTACATACATATATGATGAGGTAAGAAGGAGTAAACACCCAAAGCAAAATAGGTACAGGCAGGTTGGTTAAAAAAGGGAACACAAGGAACATCTTATCTAGGGCAGAGCACCAAATAAATTTCAAACAATAACAGGGGGAGGTAGGAATTTAGTGGACATAGAAAGGAGACAGTAACATAAAGGGAAGTTTCAGCAGGCACTAGAGTAAAAGAAGAACAGATCATGGGAGTGGTGCAGTGCAATGGTTTGGAGCTGCAGTGTTTTGGGACACTTTCTTGGGACTGAGGTTCTATCACATTGTATTCACTTCTCTGAGTTAAGGGCAAAGGTTGCTGGACTGTGGGCCAACTTGGCAAGAGTGCAGAGAACCTTCTGCCCCACCCAGGAATCACCAAGTCTGACGCCGCTCCCCTAGAGGATGCCTAGGCATAAGCAGAGTGGTTTTACCTTGGTGGACTCTGGGAGGGTCGAGCTGGTGTGAAAGGTACACACTCCTCAGTCTGTACCACTGCATACTTCCATTGCCATAGTGGCAGGACAGGGTAGCCAGGAGTAGACACCCATAATAATAGAAAGGACGTGGGGTCCTCAAAAGGGGAAGCCTCAATGAGGGAGGAAAAGGCCCCCAGCCAAAGGGGAAGCAGCTGGTGGTGGTGGACTATTGTTAGTGGGGATAGACTTGGGAGTAGAGGAGAAAGGGAGAAAGGGGTTAAGTGTCTGAGAGGTGGCTCAGGTTGGAGAAATGGACAGCAGATCTCACTAGGGCAGCAGAAGGTGGGAGGGAGTTCTCTCAGTTGGATCACTCAGTCTCTGACGTCTTTGTTCTGATTCTCAAAGGACATTCTGAAATACACAACAGAGATGAGCATCTGAGGTCAAACTTATTTTTCTTCTGAATACAGTTGATGATGATATGAATATGGACATAGGTTTCATGTCCCATCTTGTTTCAGGTACAACACATGGACAGATATTTGCTTTGCCTATTTTTAATATGCTTATATATAAAATGGTTCTATCTAATCTACAGTATATAACTATGTGTATTTATAGGTTTGATTTTAATTGGTGGGTGGTGATTTCATGGGCTTTAGATTCATACATGCAGAGCTGCTGTTTCTAGTGCTTAGCGCACACACACACACACACACACACACACACACACACACACACACACAGTCCCTAACTTATCTTCAGTAAGACATTTAACATTCGATAATTTATAGACATTCTACAACTACATGACATTCCATTCTGTGACATTTGACCTACACACAACTATTGTTTCAAGGATGCTTTCTTATCTCTGTTTGGTTCTGTTTTCTTATCTGATAACTCCCCTGATCTGTCACATTCATGTGTAAAACATTTTTTTCTTTCTAATATTGTTCTGGGTACTTAAAAGGGAGCTCTTTTAAGCAAACTGTCATTTCCTTCTGAGGAAGAACTATGTAAGTTCAATAGCTGAAGGATATTCTGTAAATCTCAGTTGGTCCAATAAAAGGTATCAAATCACCTGTCTTGCACATCTTGTTGTAGAAGGACCAATATGGCAACAAACAATATTTAGCAGGGAAGAAAAGTGAAGGCTAGCTCCTGGCTCCTTTCTAGGAACTGACAGTGTCTTTATGATGCCCCCTTCCTAACTGACTACCTCAACTGATAAAAAATGATCTTAGTTTATACACTCCTCACTCCTCCAGGGCCCCCCATGCCCAATCCTTTATTTGGGGGGGGGGCAGTCTCAAATATCCAGGCTAGTCAGTTCCCCCCCCTCACCTTGCCCACTCCGCACACTAAATCAGCTGATCAATAGAGCAAATGTGGGCGGGGCCAGGCACCAACAATCATGAGGGTGGGGGCAGGGCAGTAGGATCAGCTGTTGTGTCTCTAGGCAGTTTGACTAGTTAGACTGCTTAGCATTATTACTATTGATGCCACTGCCACACCCCTCTCCTCACGATTGTTTGTACCCAGATCTGCTCCATTTTGCTCTACTTATCAGCTGATTTGACAAGCGGAATGGTCTGGTTAGTATGATGGGGGAGGGCTGACGACTAGCTCATAATTTGGCACTAGCCACACCCTGCTAGTCAAGGAGTGGGCTTGCAATGGTGGGCCCAGGTGGAGTATAAAAACAAAGGGAATTTTAATCAGTGGGGTAGCCGGGATAGATAGGGGGTGTCACAAAGATGTTGTTGGCTCCTGGAAAGATACCTGAAGCTGGCTCTCACATTAGTTTTCATATACACTTTATCCTCCAGTCTCCCCGGCTGCCCTTTTTGAACCAACCTTCCCAGACCCGTCACCCCTGCATCCCCAGGGCTTACCTTTTTTTGGCCTGTGCCCTCTGCCACAGGGCTATGGTGGTGCCCGTTTGCGGAGCCTGTGGAGGGTCAGTCATGCCCTGCAGCCAGGGGTGTTTTTCCTTCATTTTTCTCCCATCCCATTCCCGTGGTTGGGGTGCACACACCAGATGTGCATGTGTGGAGGTGTGTGCACATGCACGGAAGTCCTGCAGCACCCTCCCTTTCTCTGGCGCCCAACTGACCCACACAACCCTTAGGCCTCCACCTGGGGGCAGTCATTGCGCGGGACTGCCAGCACTCCCTCGGGAGAGGAGAGCAGTCCTCCAGACTGTCAACCTTCTCCCTCCCTAGCTGACCCCCAGCAGCAACACGGGTCACCAACATGGCAGGAGGTAAGGTACAGATGCCTCAGCTCTCCACGTCATTGGTCTGGCTGGCTCTCACATTTCTAACCTGTGTGTGACTCCAGAGAAGGGTAGATGTATGGGGAAAGTTTGGACTTGAGAGGGAGGCTGGCTAGGAAACAAGAAAAACATGGTCTGCACATGCTCACTGGTGCAGGATTCAAGTGCTGCTGTAGGGAATTTTGCTTCCCACCATATGCACACAAAGCAAGAAAGTAGCAGCACTTCCAGCTGGAGCAGGGTGTCACTCAGCAATGAAACTTACAGAACATAGTCGTAGATACTGGTGCAGGTTATTTAAACCAAAATGGTCCAAATGCAAACATCATTGACACTGTGAAAGAACTCTCTACCATAGCCACAGACCATGTGCCTTGGCATGTTGCTCAATTGGAGCTTTATCAGGGTGCAGATACCTGGGGCCAGATATTCAAAACTTTGCCCTGGGGCAAAATTAGCACTGCATGGCAGGCAAAATTAGCCCAGAACCATTTGCAAGCCATGTTCAAAGAAATAGCCCCAGGGCTAACTGAGTTGAATATATAATGTGCAAACGAAGGTGTGCAAACAGTGATGAGAGTGCAGTGCAACAATAGCCTGGCAAATAAGACAGCACTGAATACAGAAAGTGAGATCAGTGCAAACTGCAACAGTGGCCCAATGCACACAGAGGTGGAGTGAGTGAAGGCTGAGCAATGTGGGCAATGTGTGTGCTAGCAAAGAAGTGGAGCACAACAACAGCAAACAGTGCAGGCCAAATACTGCCGAACCATGTAATGGAACACTACAGTATTGCACAGCGCTAACACGATTGCACAGCACTGACACGTTTGCCTGGTGCTGATGTTTGCTTTATTCAAACTGCTATACAAATTAGACTACACAGGCAATTCAAGGGCAAGCAGCTACATTAGCATCCCATTACAGCCTGCTTAGCATGTGGATTGCCCAGCACTATCACATGGTGCACATGGCTCCACCTGTAGGTCTGACTAGAATTACAGGATGGTAGTCACTCTCCTATCAGTGCACACAGCTCCACCTGTAGGTCTGACTGGGATTACAGTTCGGTAGCCACATTCCATGTGTGCTCACAACTCACAGAACAATAGCTGCAGTCTTGGTTTGGACACAAATGCAAAGACTAATATGGCCCAGGGAAGTAGCACTACAGGAACGGATGGTTGTGCTGCATGCCAGAAGCAAATCATTGTTCCTGCCACAGTGTTTATCAGATGGTACAGTACAATAGTAGGTGATACTGTGAGGTACACAGCAATGCCTGTGGTGTGTCAAGCAACAGTGATTGGTGCTATCCACACAATGACATGCACAGCTGGAAGGTGTGGTGTGATAGTGGACACCACAGTCATACTGTCCTGTGACCCTCATGTGCTGCACCAGTGGCATGGGATCCCCAAACTACCATACACATGGCTGTCCATGTGTGCAGGGATCCTGGACAGGTGTAGGGTATGTGCCCGGGGGGGGGCATACATACCATCATACTGGCATACTGCTGTCAGGGGCATTACCATCAGTGGAAAATGTACACTGTGTAGATGGCCCCAGCCATGTGGCAGTACCTACTATGTGGTTCAGCCTGGCCACCAGTAAACCATCCCCTACCCTCAGCACCCTCCAATCCCCCAGTGCAGCATGTATCCTCTGGATTCTGTTGGTGTACACCAGTTGGGGAACTGGAGGTGTATGCTGCATGGACGCTCTGCCGTGGTGTCCACTGGGTGCTGGGGCACCCACCAATGCCTGGCAAGGTTAGAACCAGTGCCAGATGATGGTGACATGGGCAGTGCCATCTGTGTGCAGCATGTCTCGGCCATGTATGTTTTCTGTACATTGTTATCACCTTGTTCACTGGGTAAGCACACTGGGCCAAGGCCCAGTGTCAGGAATGACCTGGAGACACTAACTGTGCGGCTGAGATACAACGGTGTGCAATACAGACATACAATGCACAACAGCACACAATATACAAATATCACATTAGGTACATATTACAGTTCAGTAAAATACATTACAAATAGTTTGTTGCTGCAAGTGGTGTTCTAGCTCAGTTGTATCATTTACATGAGTGTGCACTTCACAACAATGTTGGGCTATTGCGTTCCACAGTTTGTGTGCCTGTGCATATGGAGTGGCCCAGGGTGGCCATCCTCCCACACTGCCTCCTCATTAGATTCATACTGCCTTGTTCCCTGTTGCTGCTGTGTCCACGCCCCCCGTCCTGGGTTTGCCTGGACTTAAGACTACCTTTTCATAGGTGGTAACAACGCCGCTGCTAAGTGTTGCACATTGCACGTTGCTCCACGCTATAGCTTTGAATATAGCACTGCGATGTATGCATGGTTCGCCTCACTTTGCCCCAAGCAGGCATTATCTTGCTGCGCTGGAACTAATGGGTTTCTCTGGTGCTATTTGGTCTTTTAAATATAGCAAGATGGTGCTATTCTGGTGCAATTCTTGCACAATCCAGTTTCGGCAGGCATAAAGCTTTGGATATCTGGCCTGTTGTAGAAACACCTTTTACTCAGTCACTTTAAGTAAGCCAGTCCAGATTGTGGTGGGCCTTGTACAGAAAAAAAGAAGAAAGTGGCTGTTAAAGCAGCAGTACAATGAAAATGATTTACAAAGTCTAGTTTCAGCAACAATTAATAAAATATAGAATACTGCATGGGAAGTGTGGCCAATGAGAGTTTTATACACCAAAGGTATGTGATGCCCCATAAACCCAGAGGGCGAACCCAAGGGTTTATCTGGGCATTACACTCCAAAGGTGCATAAAATCCTCATTAGCCACACTTCACCACATTTTATTTTTTATATTTACTGGTAGAGCACTGCGCAGTGTGTTTGTGAATTTTTATGCAACTTTGCATAGCTTTATGTGACTTTGCACTACATAGAATCGTGGTTTCTGGAACTCCGTAATTCACAAGTGTGAATTATGGACTTTGTGAGGGTTGGCCCGCAGTGGTTTATTGACCCTAACTGGTAAATATAATATCACAATACACAGCCATAGATACGATCACATATTTCTAAATATTTTGCAATACATCTAAAGAGATTCTCTCTGGTGACCAACTGTGGCACTGCAGGCAGGCAGGGAATTTCTCTAGAGATATCACAGAAATTTCGGCAAAATGTGGCCATCTTATGTCTGCAACTGTAAATGTCACATCTACTTTTCTAGGTACCTCCGCTGTGTAGCATATGTTTTTTTTATTATCTCAGTTATAACCTTTGTGAGGTCTGCAATGCTATTTATAAGCAAAATGTGATGGCCATTTCTTTTTTCTTGAGGAAAAAAATTAATTAAGACATTTCTAAAGTACTCAAATGATGGCAGAACTAGACAATTGTACCACCAAATAAAACTGAAGATGCCTGGGATCTTTATTGTGATAAAAGATAGGGTGATTTTTTTGCCCAGTCTTGTTGCACTGCTGTTTTAAGTGGTATGGATGATTCAGACCTACACAACTCAACTGTAACATACTGCATAAATACAGAAAGTCCAAACAATGTGTATGATATTTCTTTGACTGGGTGACCAAAGTAGTAGTTCAGAGAGGGGCTGTGGACATGGCCTACCTAGACTTTTGCAAGGCATTTGACTCGGTCCCACACAAAAGATTAATATACAGGTTAGCCAGCCTGGGAGTGGGTCCCAAGATGATAGCCTGGGTAAAGAATTGGCTGGAGAATAGGACACAGAGGGTAATAGTAAATGGAGTCCAGTCTGAAGAAAGGGGGGTTACTAGTGGGGTGCCGCAGGGTTCAGTATTAGGACGGTCCTCTTCAATGTCTTTGTAGCTACATTGCAGAGGGACTGGAAGGAAAAGTATGTCTCTTTGCAGATGACACAAAGATCTGCAACAGAGTTGATGCACAAGGTGGGGTGGAAAGGATGAGAAGGGACTTGGCAAGGTTAGAGGAATGGTCAAATGTATGGCAGCTTAGATTTAATGCTAATAAGTGCAAGGTAATGCACCTGGGAAACAAAAACCCAGGGGAAGAGTACACAATGGAGGGTGAAATACTAACAACAACAAAAATGGAAAGGGACCTGGGGGTAGTCATATCAGATGACTTAAAGGTGGGCAAGCAATGTGAGAGGGCAGTAAGGAGGGCTGGGGGGATACTGGGATGCATAGGGAGAGGCATCACCAGTAGAAAACAGGAAGTTGTTATCCCTCTGTACAGGCAGCTGGTAAGACCCCATCTGGAGTACTGTGTGCAGTTCTGGAGACCCAATCTCCGCAAGGACATAGACAAGATGGAAGCTGTCCAGAAGAGGGCAACTAAAATGGTGCAGGGTCTGCACCAGAAGACATATGAAGAGATACTAAAGGAGCTTAATATGTATAGCCTCGAGGAAAGGAGGGAGAGGGGGCACATGATAGAAACTTTCAAGTATCTCAAGGGAATCAACAAAGTCCAAGAGGGTAGCATCTTTCAAAAAAAGAGGTGTGCAAGAACAAGGGGCACAATTTGAAGATGGGGAGGGGGCTCAGAGGTAATGTAAGGAAGTAGTTTTTCACAGAGAGGTTTGTGGATGCATGGAACGGCCTTTCGGAGGAGGTTGTGGAGTCAAAAACAGTGGTTGAATTCAAGCATGCATGGGACAGCCATAAGGCAATTCTAGGGGGTTGGGGTAGAAAGAAGTAGGCTGCTGGTTAACTAGGATCTGCAGCTTATCCATTAGGTAGGGAAATGGGCAGACTGGGTGGACCAAGCGGTCCTTATCTGCCATCAAATTCTATGTTTCTTTGTTTCTATTAATCTAAAACTCAGTAGAAATTGCTAAAGAAACAAATGACAGCTAATAACAAAGAAACACAGATAGATAGAAACATAAAATTTGTCTGCAGATAAGAACCACTTGGCCCATCCAGTCTGCCCATTTTTCCCTGTCTATACTGACACCAGTCACCCTACCTGATCTTCGGAAACCAACCCCCGCACACACATATACACACACAGACACACACACACACATATCCCATCAAGATTCCTTTGTGCTATTCCCATGAATGCTTAAAGTCCACTATTGTTTTACCACCATTACCTTCACTGGAAGAGTGTTCTATATATCTACCAGTCTTTTAATGAAGAAGTTGGGCTGGCAGTAGAGCTTAGAGAAAAGAGGTGTGAACAAGCTTGGTACATCCAGCAGACCAGACCTGAGTTTGATTCCCACAACTTCCACTTGCATACTGTGTGACTCTGAGCAAGTCACTTAACCGCCCAGTGCTCCCAGGTCACCCCTGAAAGCAGGCACTTGTGCCTAGTGGGCCTTACCAGTTACCAAAGACTAAAATAAAATAAAAAAATTAAAAGTACTTCCTTGCATCCCTCCTAAATTTCTCCCCTTCAAGCTTCATTGCATGCAGCCCTTTTAAATGCACCTTCTCTAAAAAGTACTCCCCTGTTGTACCTTATTTACCCCTGTGAGGTATTTATAGGTCTCTGTCATGTCCCTCCTCTCCCTTCCAGGGTGTATATAGTGAAATCCCTCAATCTTTCCTCATAGGGCTTCTGACACAACCAGTGCATCATTTTAGTTACCCTCCTCTGGACAGCCTCTACCCTGTCTATATTCTTTTTGAGATGTGGTCTCCAGAACTGGACACAGTACTCCAGGGTGGCCTTACCAACAATTCATATAGTGGTAACATAATCTCCTTCTTTCTGCCAGTGATACCCCTCCCTACACATCCTAGCATCCTGCTGGCCTAGCCTACTGCTTTGTTGCACTACCTCACCGCCATGAGGTAATACAGTATGATTACTCCAAGGTCTCTTTACTGTTTTGTGACTGTCAATACCTCTTCCCCTATTTTATACTCCACCTCTGGGTTTCTGTGTCCTAAGTGCATGATTTTGCACTTTTTTGCATTAAAACCTAGCTGCCATATCTTAGATCATTCCTCTAGCTTTCTCAGGTCTCTACTCATTTTCTCCATACCCTGAAGATTTTTTTGTCATCTGCAAAGAGGCATACCTTCATTGTCTTCTGCAATGTCACTTATAAAGACATTAAAGAGGCCTGGTCCTAAAGCTGAGCACTGAGATACCCAGCTGGTCACCATCCCCTCCCCAATTGAGTGCCATTTACCTCTGTCACCTATCCATCAACCAATGTCGTACCCAGTTTACCACCTTAGAACCCACCCTCAGACTGCCCAGTTTATTTATGAATGAGCCTCCTATGTGATAGAGTGTTGAAGACTTTGTTAAAGTGTAAGTAGGCCATGTCCATTGCCCCACCCTGATCTATTTCCCTGGTCATCTAGTCAAAGAAATTGATCAAGTTTGTTTAAGATGACCTCCCTCCATGAATTCATGCTGCCTCAGGTCTTGCATTCCACTGGATTCAAGATACTCTACAGGCCTTTCATTTGAAAGCACCTCCATTAACTTCCCCACCACCGAACTCGGACTTACTGGACTATAGCTGCTGGCCTCCTCCCTGTTGCTGCTTTTATGAAGAGCGACTATATCTGCCCTCCTCCAGTCCCCTGGAACCACTCCTCTTACCAGTGAGTTTTTGAATAAAGCTGTCATAGGTGCAACCAGTACCTGCCTGAGCTTGCTCAACACCTTTGGTTTACCCTATCCAACCCTGTAGATTTGTCCACTTTCAGAGTCACAAGTCCCTTCAGGCAAACAAGATCTGGACCCCTGGGGAGTCCCTTGCAGAGTGGCACTGGGTGGCAGACCCGCACAGGCCAGCATGGCACAAATTGCACTTATGGCTGCCTGACTCTCAATTTGGCCCTTAGTAATGGTCACACATTTGCATATTATTTGTCTGCCATTGCTTGGTAACATTATAAAACACACAATTCCTTAAGGGGAAGTTTTTTGTTGTTCCAAATTTTAGAACTGACCAGGTTTTAGGGAGAATCATTTTTTGTAGAATTCATTCTGCCCATTTGACTATAACCCGTCGATACTGTATGAATGTATTTATTTATTTTATTTTATTTATCTCAAACATGTCACCAGGAAAGACATACTAAGTTGGTAACAGTTCAATTCCAGATGCATCCGGTGGGGGGTAGTAACTATAACACAGTAACAAGAGTAATGCAAATATAGTAGAGGTGGGAAATCGTAATACATACAGAATACTATACACAGTAATAAGATGCAAGAGTAATTCAAATACAGTACAGGTGGAAGTTGCAAAAAATATAAAATACAGACTACACAGTACAGTTAGGTGCAAGAGTAATAAAATACAAAATAGTTCAGCATTCACAATAAATACAAACTACAGAATACTACACAGTACAGTAAGTTGCAAGAGTAATACAAATACAATACAGGTGGGCAGTCACAATACAGTAGTAGCCACAGACATTGCAGCTATTTCCAGATATTTTGTGAAGTCTCTAAAGTGTTTCTCTTGCTGCCCTACTGTAGAAATGGAGAAAGCATTAGATATAACTGGAAATATCACAGAAATTTCGGGAAATAGCTGGCAGTGTCTGTGGCTGCTACTGTAAATACAAAACACAAACTTCACAGTACAGTAAAGTGCAAGAGTAACAAAACTACAGTACAGTTGGGCATTTGCAATAAATACAAAATACAGACTACACAGTACAGTAAGGTGCAAGAGTAATAAAAATACAAAACAGTTCAGCAGTCACAATAAATACAAACTACAGAATACTATATACAGTACTGTAAGGTAGAAGTGTGCCAGATCTCTGGGGGTAAAACCGAGCTGTCCACACAGCTCAGTTTCCATGAGACCCGAGCCGAACCTTGCCAGCTCGGCTCAGATCTCCAACTTAATTTTTTCCCTTTTCCTTCTTGTTGAGATCCTGCCTATCATGTGACAGGTGACAGCTCGTCAGTTGGAGGTTCAAGTGAAGATACTCTTGTTTGCACATCCACAAACCGAAGTATAGATGGAAGAGCTCTCCTCCTCGGCACTATTTGCTTTGAGCCACCGAGGAGAGAGGATCTCTTTCAGTCAAGCGAGCGGTCGGGCAGAAGAGGTCTCCGACCCTGGTTGGAGACAAGTGTGTGGAGGAGTTGAACACTTAATGAGCACTCAGCATGGAAAGAAAAACAAGCATTAAAAAAAAATACAAAATCAAAAAAAGCAACAAAACACTGAGAGGGTCCGATGGGGACTCGGGAGGGATGTGGATCAGGGACTGGGGAGCAGGGGAGTGAGGCTCTGAGCAGCCGTGCAGGAAGGAAGGGAAGGGTCTTGCCTGGACCAGTTTCCACCCACATTGCCAACAAAACAGAGCATCAGAAAACGTAATAAAAAAACTGAGTGGGTCGGGACTTGGGCCAGAGACTGACTGTGTGTGTGTGTGTGTGTGTGTGTGTGTGTGTTGGGGATCAGGAAGTGCTGCAGACTTGCAAGAATTGGGACATCCAACAGCAGACAATTCAAATTTCCCAGTGCCTCCACTTCCATACTATGTGACTCTGAGCAAGTCAGTTAACCTCCCCAGTGCTCCTGGGTCACTCCTGTGCCTAGTGAGCCTAAGCTGAGGGAGCATTGACTGAGCTTATTCAGCTCAGCAGGGATACTGGGTTGGCATACTGTGAGATGCTGGCTGAGGAAGTCACAGTGTAACCATCCCAAAGAGTGGTGTCACTAGCTAGTTCCCACATAAGCAGGAGTCAGATAGGACAGATCATATTTTTTTTTTGTATAGTCCTGTCAAATAAAGGCTTGCATGTTGCATTAAGTGTGAAATGTTTTGGAGGGAGGGGGCAGCCCGGCAGTTGAGTAGCCTCTGTCTGCACAGTGTCACCAGCCATTTCCCACACAAGCAGGAGTCTGGACAGGAGGACCATATTTTGTTTGGCATAGTCCTGTCAAATAAAGTCTTGTGTCACTTGTGAAATGCTTCAGGGAGGGGGCAGCTGGCAGCTGAGTAGCCTCTGACTGCACAGTGTCACCAGCCATTTCCCACACAAGCAGGAGTTGTGGCAGAAGACCATACTTTTTTTTGTGCAGTCCTGTCAAATAAAGGCTTGCATCATGTGTGAAACATTTTGGAGAGAGGGGGCATCCCTGCAGCTGAGTAGCCTCTGTCTGCACAGTGTCACCAGCTATTTCCCACAACTGCAGGAGTCGGAACAGGAGGATCATATTTTTATTTTGTGTAGTTCTGTCCTATAAATGCTTGTGTCACGTGTGAAACATTTTTGAGAGAGGGGCAGCTCTTGGCAGTTGCATAGTAGCCCCAGCTTGTAGTCTTTACTAGTTAACCAGTTCATATTCCTTGCCTCGAGGCGTGCACTAACTACTCACCATCATTGCCACCTATTTCCCCAAGGCAACTGAGGAAGGTAGTACAGTTAGGTTCTGTGTTTTTTTTTTTGGAAGGAGGCTGGCTTCATTAGAGATGAACAACTGTTATTAAATAATGATGGACTGGAGTAGGCATGTGAAACATGTTTCCAAGACAAAGCCAGCAATTCAGAAGAAGAAAAAAACAGTCACAAAACCAACAAGCATTTGTCAATGCCGAGTGTTCACCATGTGCACTGGCATCATAGGGGTATGTGTTTGAAAATTGCTTCAGTGAAGAAATCCTTTTATTAACATTTAAAGAGCAGGTTTTGAGTAATAATAATTCTCCCCTCCAACATATGTAATAGCGTACCCTCTGGTTAAGAGATTTATCCATAAAGAAATAAAAAATTCTGTCTGCTTTTCTTAAACTAACACTTATAAAACAGCTCCATAGAACTGTTAGGCAAAACACTCACATTCCCTGACTCGGAGCCTCGCCCCCACGCTTGCATGTTATGTGACGTCAGCTCAAGAACAGCAAGGGGTGTGCTTCATAGCCTACACTGGGGGCTATTTTTGCCAGCTGTTTTTATCATATTAAGTGCCGAATTTGAGAAAGGAAGGGCACCACTCAACTAATAAAATCCTTGGTAGTTGAGTGGTGCCCTTCCTTTCTCAAATTCAGCACTTAATATGATAAAAACAGCTTGCAAAAATTGCCAGCAATGTAGTCTATGGAGCACGCCCCTGCGCCAATCTTGAGCTGACATCACATAACGTGCAAGTGTGGGGTGGCCCGAATCAGGGAATGTGAGTATTTTGCCTAACAGTTCTATTGAGCTGTTTTATGAGTGTTATTTTAAGAAAAGCAGATGGGAGCTGGCATGGTGGCAAGGCACTTCTTAAAACTTGCTCTTTAAGAATGCAAAGTAGAAGTGATAATGTTGGGCAGTGTAACTATCTTATTTGTTAATATCTGTGCCCCAAATGTTCAAAATACCCTTCTTATGACCCCACCTAATGAACAAGTACAGAGAAAATGCTCAACTCCTGTGCGAAAGATGATTTCATGCAGGGACCACAAAATCTCCTTTTGGGATGTGAAAAAACATTTTTTTTCAATGATATCTTGTAGAACACCTGTGAGCAGATGCTCATTTGTAGGTTCCACGTCAGTTACAAGAAAAAATTTACCAACATAGCATTACATTACAAGCAAGTACAAAATTGCACTGGTACAAAACAATACATTACAAGCTAGGTAGACAATAAATTGATGTGAATTACAAGACTGGGATAGCATTTAGCTTAAGGTATAACATTTAGACACTGCTACAGCATTGGAGAGAAGGTGCCTGCATCGGAGAGTTAAGCATACTTGTGGGGGGAGAAACAGAGTAGAGAACAGGCTCAGCTGCGGCATAGTGAAGTGTATGCCTTTGTAAGTGGTTAAGAACAGACTGAAGGAAGGTTGGAGACAATGGGGCTAGGAGACCAGCAGACGGGGGAGGGCATGAAGGTGGGGACAGAGGGGAATGGGTGTCCAGTGGGGAGAGGAGGGGGTAGACGGGGGGGGGGACAATGAAGTTCTGTGAAGGTAGGTGCCCCTATGATTAGGTGGAACACTAAGTGCTACTACTTTACAGTGGTCCAAATGTAGGAAAGTTGTTTGGCCATCATGAATGGCAAATGCAGTCATAGTTGTCATCTATGGCAATTTTGGCCAGGATTTGAAAAATGACAACTGTCACATTCCTGAGGTGCTGTAAAGATATGGCTATGTTGGGGTGTCAAAGATGGTGACCACGCTTTGTCTGCCATCTGTTAGTCTGCCAGCATGAGCAAAATTTAATCGGATTTTTGTTTATTTTAAGTTTGTTTTAAGTTTTTAAGTTTTATTCTTTTGAGTTTTATTTTGTTTGTTTATTTCTTTTTCTGGTTTTCATCTAAGTTTTCTTTTATTGCACTCTGTTTGTGCAGCATGCTTTGAAGCCTCTCTGGATTATTAGCAGAACCAGGGGAGCGGAGAATTCGAGGAGTGGGAGTGATCTGATTTACTGCTTTTACTGCTGCACTGTCAGATATATTATCACTGCCGCTCAGTTCAGCGACTCTCCGTGGGAGGTTGGGGCAGGGGGTGAAGAGCTTTGAGTCCTGTGTTTTTTTTGATTACACCTGGCCAGTGGAGTGTATCCATGACTACATCAGGATCTGTGAGTACAGTATATCGACTTTGTTCAGCAGTCCATCAGTCCTTTATTTTGACTGCCTTAGAGAAGTTCCTGCAGTACTATTTGCCTGAGCCTTGAGGGTTGAAATCTATAGCCTGCCGGGTGGCCACTTGCTCCTAGTCAGGCTTGGGTCTGGAAAGAAACGCCCATTGTCTGGCCACCAAAGAGTTGGTGGGGGAGTATGGTGCTGTCCTAAGCTGCCTGGGGAGTCCGGCCTGAAGGCAGGCTCTCTGGGTACCTGTAGCTACTGGTCTCGAGTCGGAGGGGAGTAGTGGGCCTCCCGGTTGGATGGCTGGAGGCTGCATCTATTGGAACTCTCCTATTGGTGGTCGGAGCTGCTGAGACAGTCGATCCCGGGCTCAGTTCTGTTCGACCAAGGATTTGGATATATTGGACTTATTGGATCTATCGCTGATGTTCCCTTCCCTGTCCCTCTTTCATTGCGATGTTTGCTTGCTGTGTGCTTGCTTATGCAAGGATCATCTTGTTTGGTTCTCCCCAGTGCAGCAGTCCTTGGAGGGTGGTGAGAGTACCCTACTTTATGATTTTTCAACTTTTAAGTTACTGTGGGCTGCATTCTTTCCTACTGTGTGAGAGACAGTGATGGAACCGGAGTTGTTCTGTTTTACCCGGACTGCTGTGAGCTCTCCAGGCATTGACTGTATAAGACTTGCATTTTTTATGGTGTCTGGTTGCACCTCCCTGATTTGTGTCTGCTCCTGTTGATTTCTGCAATCTCTGGACTGGTTTGTTGCTTTAATTAAGTATTCCTTTTATGATTGGGTATTGGGTTTTCTTTTATCTTTTGTACTGTATGGTGGTTGAGTTTTGGGTTTCCCGGCTTTAATAGAATGTGCTGGCATTCAGCCCTCCTGGTCAGGCACTACTCTTCCTCCAAGCTCCAGGGCCTCCGGCCTTTTCATTTTCCTTCACTCCTGGCCACTGTTTACGGGCAGTGTAGGGCTCTTGGAATAGTGAGTAAAAGGAGTAGGAGGGCTGGGGGAACCGAACCTTGGGGAAGAGCGAGCAGGGGCTGAATTGGTAGTTAAGTCCAGGAGATGTCCTGGGGAAAAATGGGTCCCAGATCATGGTCCATCTTATCTGGTCCCCATACCCAAGGGCTCCTGTATTTCAGGGCCGGTAGCCCGGACGGCTCCGGAACCCCGTCCTTTTTGAGTGGTACTGTGCAATGGTAGGTCCAGAAAAACAAGACAGCTATTATAGCTGATCTTGTTGGGACAGCTGACCTGGCATGCATCACTGAGACTTGGCTGGATGGCAATGCCAGTCCAATTTTTGAGGCAGCTATTCCAGCTGGGTTTTCGGTGATATGCCACCCAAAAGTGGACCAGAGGGGCAGGGGTGTTGCTATGTTTTAGAATGGAATTGGGCCTTACAGAGGTTCCAGTTGAGGGCTCCAGACCGTTTGAGTGTACTGTGGCTGCAGGTGTGGGGTGCAGGTTCATTCTCATCTACCGTCCACCCGGGGGTGAGTGTGTTCCTGCAGGAAGTCACGGACTTCATCATGGACATGGTGTTGGAGTTGTCCAGGTTGATGGTGCTGGGTAACTTCAATGCCTGGGTCGATGATGAACTCTCGCAATTTGGTCAGGACTTCCTCCAACTTATGAATATGTTGGGCTTCACACAGGTTATTGCGTCTGCAACCCATATTCATGGTCACTCACTCGATCTGATTTTCCTCCTGGGAACGGAGGCCACCGACTTGGTGGTGGAACCGGTTGGATGGTCTGACCATTGCAGTATAAGATTCAGTTTCTGAGCTCCCACCCTCATAGGCCTGCCCCTGTGGAGATGATCAGATACCACCCTTTGAGGGATGTTACTCCCATTGGTCTTTTGGCAGTTCTTGACCTATCAGGATGTACAGATATTGGCATGTGTCCAGAGCACCTAGTCCAGGCCTATAAAAAGGCCATGGGGGCTGCTCTGGATTCTATTGCTCCTGTCAATGTTGGTCCCCTCACTCTCCGCCCTCAGTTCCCTCGGTTTGATGGGGCTTTGAAGGAGGTGAGGCACATGGGGCAAAGGCTGGATTGTTGCTGGCAGAGATCCGCCCTTGATGCTGACCATCTTAGAGTGATGGAACATTACCGAGTCTATCAATCGACAATCTCCCATAAGAAGGCAGCGTTCCTGTCCAGGGAGATTGATGTGGCTCAGAATCGACTGGCTCAGCTCTTCCGAACCATGTACAGACTGTGCAAACCAGCCTGTCTTCAGGTCCAAAGAGCATTTTCAAAATATAAGTGTGATGAGTTTGCTCAATTCTTTGCCAATAAGTTGGCAGACATCAGGGCTGAGATCCATTCAGCGCGCTCTATGGGGGTTTGCGGTGGTCGGTGTATGGTCACTACACCGTGGGCCTTCTGGGATCACCTTGACCAGCTGGCAATCTCTGATGTTGCATGGATTGTCCAAAGTATGTGGCCTACTTGCTGTAGTCTTGACCAAGGTCCTACACACCTCATTCTGGGGTGTGTAGATGTCATTGGCCCTGTCCTGGCAGAAATAGCACAGTGCTCTTTAGAGTTAGGTGAGTTTCCAAACTCCCTAAATGAGGCAGTGGTTATACCGCTCCTTAAAAAATCCTCTCTGGACCCAAATTGCCTTGCCAACTACAGGCCAGTCTCTAACCTTCCCTTTATTGGGAAGGTGATAGAGAAAGTAGTTGCCCTCCAGTTGGATAACCACCTGACCATCCATGACATCTATGATTCCCTCCAGTCCAGTTTTCAGAAGAGGCACAGTACAGAGACTGCTCTGGTTTGGGTGCTCAATGCTCTCCTGATTGATAGAGATCGGAAGTGCCATTCAATCTTGGTCCTTCTTGATCTCTCTTCAGCCTTTGACACCGTGGACCATGGGGGGCTGCTTGAGTGCCTGAGTGACATATGTGGACTATCAGGTACGGTCCTCAGTTGGTTTAGATCTTTCTTCACTGGCAGAACTCAGAGAGTGCTGTCGGGGATTTATTCCTCGGCCTCATTCTCTCTGCCATGTGGGGTTCCTCAGGGCTCTGTGCTGTCCCCTATGTTGTTTGTGGTGTATCTGCTGCCATTGGGAGACATTGTAAGATGGTATGGGCTGCGGTTTCACTGTTATGCAGATGATACCCAGCTATACCTGTCTTTTGGCCCCGATCAGGATAGTGCAGTCTCTGTCTTTAATAGCTGCCTCATGGAGCTCCAGGACTGGATGCGGGCCAGCTGGCTAAGGTTGAACCCTGAAAAGACTGAGGTGTTGGTGGTGGATCCAGGTCGTGGGATAGAGAGGATGGGAGTGCAGCCTGCCTCCAGGCTTTGGCTAGGGGGTAGCCAGCTCGTGTCCTCTGTTCAGGTGTGGAATCTGGGCGTGATATTTGACGAAGGGCTGACACTTCATTTGCAGGTGTCGGCTGTAGTAAAATCCTCTTTTTACCATCTGAGGAATATCGCCCTGATTAAGCACCTTGTTCCATCTCGCGATCTTCAAATGTTGGTCCACGCCATTGTGACCTCTTGCCTTGACTACTGTAACTCCTCTACCTAGGGCTTCCAGGATTGATATCCTGCTTGCAGCTGGTGCAGAACGTTGTGGCCAGGTTACTGGTGGGGTTCCCAGACCAGTCATATCAACCCTTTGCTGTGCGATCTGCCCTGGCTGCCTGTTCAGTGGTGGATCACCTTCAAGGTCGGTTTACTGACCTATAAGACCCTACATGGTCTGGGTCCTGGCTACCTGCAAGAGCTCCTGGTTCCTTACTGACCCTCTCCCCTCTGCTCAGCCAACGAGGGATTGCTAGAGGTTGTCAGGGTTCAGTTGAAGACCTCTTGTGCAAGAGCATTTAGTTATGCAGCCCTGACCCGTGGAACTCTCTACCTCATCGGATAAGAGAGTGCCTGACTTTGAAGAACTTTAAGACGGCTTTGAAAACTTATTTATTTAGCCATGCTTTTGGAGTGTAACCCCTAGGTGGCGTTATCCCAAGGGCTACTACCTCTGCCTGCTTGGCTAGTAGCAGGTTAAGAGGCCTGGGTAATGAAACTAGTGCCTCCACCCAGAGGTCAGTGTTGTTAGTGATCAAGCTCACCTGGACACAGCCCTCCAGGACACTGTAACCCCCCTCTTTCCCTTCTAGTGGCCTGAACAATTTGCAATAATTACTTTCATAATGACCCTAATTCACCAAGCAATTACCACACTGTTTGCACTTACTACCAGGTCTGGTTCCTCTAGCTTGACCCTAGGGACCCGCTGTAAAACAAGGTTAAGCACAGCAAATAACAACAGTACAATACTCTTGGCACAAACTGGAACCGCAGTCAGGTTAAATGCAAACAAAGTTAAATCTGATTTATTCAGGGGACTTGAACAAGGGAGGGACGTAATCAGGTTGATTTGCTTAAAAGCTATATTAGTCAGACAGTTATGCATGCAATTCAGAGTCCCTACACAGTCACACACTCTGGGTACCCAGGTAGGAAAATGGTGGGCTAGCTAGGAATGTTGCAGCTGGTTGGGGCCCTGTGATGAAAGAAAGCAACATGCACAACACACACTATTTGTAATCCGGAGCCGGAGGGCTCAGTTCATGAAAGAAAAGGCAACAAGACAATCAGATGGCAACACTTTTAGATTTAGCTGTTGTTGCAGGGAGCTACCCTGATGTTTACTCATGATACCCAGTACTGGATACAGGCAAGATGAAATCGAGACTGCAGGCTATTGAGCTGGAGTGCCCTAGAAGCAGGGCTCACACGAATCACCGAGGAGTCGTTCCTGTTCAAGGTGTTGAGCAGGGGGCTGATCCTCAGGCCAGTCTCTCATCGATTACTTTCTCTGCGTAGCAGGTATTCTGACTGAGCCAGTGTAGCAGGGCCCAGGCAAATGGAAATGGATATGGATTCAGTCCATGGAGCTGGATACAGCCTCCAGCAAGCAAAACACAGTTCAGACACACAGTGGGGAACCAAATCACAACCCACTATAAGCACACAGCACATTCACATGTAAGAAAATTCCACTCTACCAGGCAAATGGCTCTCCGGTCGCAATTACAGAGTCGCTGCACAATCCGGGAGTTCAGAGGTAGCTGGAAATCCTGACAGGCCGATCGCATTCAGCAAATCTTTTGTCTTCTTCAGGTTTAAGCCTGGTCACAATTCAGTGGCTTAATTCGCTCTCCAAGTTTGGATTCAGTCCAAAAAAAGCACAAGTTCCCTCTCAGGAACAGCAGGCAGGCATGCAGCCCAAACTCAGGTCTTTCCACAGTTCTACAGTGTGAATCCACTATGGATTGCTGCTTGAACTATCTCGAGCTGTTACTTCTTCACTTCCCAACTCAGATCTAACTGAAACTGCAAGCAGTGTGGGACGTTCCCCAAGATCCAAAAGGTTCGGTTGGCTGATCTGTCTGTCAGTCACAAAAAGGTCTCCCCACCAGGTTATGGCACCAAAAGCCCAAAACTACAATTCCTACAAGTTTTGGCCCCACCAAGCCCCTGTAGGCAGGCTCCATTTAGAGTTCCAATGTACTGATTGGCCCATTCTGCAGTCCAGGACCAAGATGATGGAACAAACAGAACTGCCCGTGCTACAAAGAAGGCAGGTTAGAACAAACTGCAATATTGTTACTACTCTAACAAATGATCAGCAAACAAGTACATCTTCAAACAGAGCTCCCTCTCAGATTAATTATGACTGCAATCCAGGCAGCTCTTAAAGAGACAGTACACAGAGGCTATACAGGCACTCTCTGGCAATCACATGTAAACTGCTAAAACGCAGGACACCAGCCTGGCAGTGAGCATTTAAGCAAGCTCAAGGAACACTGTTCGGGAACCCCCATTCTTAATGATTTTTCTCAGATATTGTATTGTACTATTTATGTTTTAACTTCTGTACAGTGCTTTGAAATCTGTTTGAATTGCACTTTATAAATAAATTATATAATTATATTATTACTATTATGTTGGAAATTTGGGGTCAAATATTAAATATTATAAAAGTTATGAGCCTATCACATTCATGAGGTGCTGTGAAGAAATGGCAATGTTGAACCTTTGGGATCAAAATATTGAAAATTACCAAAGTTACAAGTCCTCATTCATAAATTTCAACATAGGCTCATAACATTGTTGTTTGTTAATATTTTGCCCCAAATTTTCAACAAAGCCTTCTTATGACCCCACCTCATGAACAATTGCAGAGAAAAATTTCAACTCCTGCCCGAAAGGTGATTTTGCGCAGCAACTGTAAAATCACCTTTCGGGATGCAAAAAACATTTTGGCCAGGATATGAAAAATGACAGCTATCACATTCATGAGGTGCTATGAAGAAATGGCTATGTTGAAAATTTGGGATCAAAATATTGTAAATTGCCAAAGTTACGAGCCTGCATTCATCAATTTCTGCACAGGCTCATAACTTTGTTGTTTTTAAATATTTTTACACCACATTTTCAGCATAGCCTTCTTATGACCCCACCTCATGAGCAAATGTGGAAAAAGTTTCAACTCCTGCCAGAAAGGTGATTTCACACAGTGACCACAAAATTACCTTTGGGACAGAATTGCATAATGTTACTTAATTGTTCATGAGGAGGGTCCCAAAATGGTATGTTGAAAATCTGGGACAAAATATAAATAAATGGCCAAGTTATACCACTAAGTTGGCAACTCCATTGAAATACATTGAAACTGAAAACCCCATTGAAATACATTGAAGTGCTTACCTCAGTTCACAGTTGGGCTTAAGAGTGAAGATGTGTCTGTGGTCCAAGGAAGATTATGGCGACGGACCTCGGGTGGATAAGTATGGGGTGGGGTGTGGAGTGGTGGGTCCTGAATGGAAGGGTCAGGTGGGGTGGGTAACGACGCAACAGACAACGTTGGACGTTTTCTTTATTTCAGGGTTATAAAAAAAAAATGCTGAGGGTCAGTTTCTTTATTTCAGGACAGTTTATTATTAATGAAGGACACTGGGGATTGAGCACCCCAGTGTCACTGAGTTATGTTTGGGGGTGGCGCAACAGACATCACTACTGTTTGTGTTGGTGAGGGACAGTTTTCTTTATTTCAGGGACAATTTACTATCAATGGAGGACACTGTGCAATTGGGCATTCTCTGTGTCACTGGGAAGGACAGTGCTTAAATATTTAAGGACACTGGGGGATTGGGCACCCCCAGTGTCACTGAGTTATGTTTGGGGGGGTGGCACAAAAGACATCACTACTGTTTGTGCGTGTGTGTGGGGAGGAGACTGACAGGGAGAGTCAGGTTGGGGGACAGTTAGGGCTGCCAGCAACAGATATCGATGGATGGTTTTCTTTGCTGCAGGCACACATTCCATGCATTCCAGGCTGGCCATGACAGATCAGCCTGGCTTGCTGGGCAGCATGGATCAATGGGATGGCAACTTCTTTTGAAGTTGTTGCCGTCCCCACCCAGCAAGCCAGAAACTGTCATAGTCAGCCTGGGTGCTGATTGGTGTGGTATTGTCACATCCTTGCAATCCTGCTCTGCATTGGGTAGACAGTGTCCACACCCCTCAAAGGACACTTTCATACCAAGGTGTTCGCTGCGCTTGCACACACGGTGAACACAAAAAGTGCTTCTTCTACTGTAGTAGGTGCATCCACTTCTTTACCAATTGAAGCTTCCTCATGCTCTGACTCCATGTCTTCTGAGATCCTATCATGTTAGTCTGCTGCTGCAGGTGATACTCAGTTAACAAATACAGGCCAAGTGAAAGGAAGCAAGAAAAGCTCAGGTGCTGAACCAGCAACTCAAAAAAGCAGATTTGCCAAAGGTACAGATATTTAAAAAAATTAAAGGCAGTTGCTGGCACTACATGCAGTGGAAAGGAAAGAATAAGCACACATGCATAAGTTGTGCCACTTTCTCAAGATTCTACCATTTCTCATTCCTCAGAGTCAGACCCTGTGGATAGCAGTGGCAGCGAATACATTCCTGAGAGGCAGTGCATGATGGGACTCTGATGATGAGGGCTCAAAGCCAGATGAACTTGTGAGATGTCAGATCAAAAAACCTGAGGAAAGGTCATCAGAAGAAGAAAGGTCATTAGGAGTCAGTGAAACTGAAAAAGAAGTTATGCCTGGCTTGCCTGTCTCTTCTGCTGAGGGCAGGCCTCACGCCCAACCATCCAGTAAGGACATTGAGGAAAATAATCAAAATATAGAAATTAACATAGACATGCTGGATAATGATTCAGAAGTTGCAATGCCAGGGACAAAAATGAAAAAGTCATCCTCTTCTGTTTGGAGTTTTTTTCACCTTGCAATATGATGCTTATGTAAGGCCTCTTTCAGCATAGGAGGACAGGCAAGAAGGCTTGGCACATCACCCTTAAGACACTTACAGCAGATACATCCACTTCAGAGGGCAAGGAATAAATCACAAGGTGACATGGCAGAGGATGTATAGGTTAACACTGGTACTCACACTGCTGGCATAGCTAAATATTTCCATATACAATGAACCTCTCAGACACTGAGCAGGACTTTGACTGCATCACCCCCATTTTCTGCTAGGTCTTTATCAAAATCAAGAAACTCCCCAGCTGACAACAGAATGAGTTGTTCTCTGTCTCCTCCAGCCTGTTTTACTGTGCCAGTCACACCCCAGAACCAGTTAATGATGCAGCAGGCTGTTGAACGAAGAACTAAATATGACCAAAGACATCCAGCTGCTCAGCAGTTAAATAGGCCAGTGTCTGCAATTACACTGGACATGTACCAATTTTCTATTGCTGACTCTGCTGTGTTTTGGGGGACACCTGGAGTCCAGTAATCATTGTACTGTGTGGTTTAGTATGAGTACAGTGGCAGAGTCAAGCCACGCAAAGGCGAGGGTCCTGGATGTCAGGAGGGTGGACTTCACTAAAATGGGGATATGTCTCAAGAATGAACTAGCAGAGAGGGATGAATGGGGGGTTGAGGCGCAGTAGGCCCATCTGAAAGGAGCCATAGTGGAGGCAATAAACCTTGCATTAGGCAAGTAAACAAGGGCAAGAGAAAAGAAAACCACTGTGGTTCTCAAAGGAAGTGGCCGGGAAGGCAAGGGCAAAAAGATGGCTTTCAGGAAGTACAATGAATCACAGAAGGAGGGGGCAGAGTAGTGTGCCTGGATAAACAGAGAGAGACACTAAAAGCAATCAGAGTGCAAAGGCCCAAATGGAGGAAAAATAACACAGGAGGTAAAAAGGTTCCAAGACTTTTATAGGTACATTAGTGAAAGGAGAAAATCCAGGGGTGGGATTGTAAGGCTTAAAGGGGAAGAGGGGGAGTGTGTGGAATGGGACCTGGAAAAAGCATTTGTACTAAACAAATATTTTTGTTCTGTATTCACAGAAGAAGGAGAAGGTGAGGGACCACCGTTAGGCAACATGAGCAAATATGGGAGGGAGGTGGACACCAGTCCATTTATTGAAGAGAGAGAGTCCTAAAAGAACTCACAAAACTGAAAGTGGACAAGGCAGTGGGACCAGATGGGATGCATCCTGGAATATTAAGGGAACTATGGGAGGTACTGGCGGCACCACTGGCCACCCTGTTCAATGAATCACTTGATACAGGAGTGGTTCCAGAGGACTGAAGAGGGCAGATGTAGTCCCTCTTCACAAAAGTGGAAGAAGTGTGGAGGCTGGAAACTATAGACCAATCAGCTTCAACTTAATAGTGGGAAAATTATGGAATTACTACTTCAAAAAGGATTGTGGAACACCTTGAATTCAGTGGAGCACATCATCTGAGACTGCATGGCTTCATAGTGGGAAGGTCATGTCAAACAAATCTAATTCATTTCTTTGACTGAGTGACTAGGGAAGTGGGAGCAGTAGATGTAGCCTACCTTGATTTCAGTAAGACCTTCGATACTGTTCCACATAAAAGGCTTGTGAACAAGCTGGGCAGCCAGGGAAGGGGTCACAGGGTGGTAATCTGGGTTAGAAACTGAGTAATAGAAGACAGAGGGTGGTGGTAAATAGAGCTCAACCTGAGGAAAGGAAGTTGACCAGCAGGGTGGCACAGGGATAAGTTCTGGGGCCAGTCCTGTTTAATGTCTTCATAAGTGACATTGCGGAGGGGCTGGAAGTGAAGGTGTGCCTCTTTGCAGATGACACTAAGATCTGCAACAGGGTGAACACTCCGGGATGGGTGGAAAAAAATGAGGAAGGACCTATGTAAACTGGAGGAATAGTCTAGAGTGTGGCAGCAGTTTAGACTGAGTGCAAAAAAGTGCAAAATCATGCGATTGGGGTGCAAGAACCCAAGGGAGGATTACATGATGGGAAGGAGATACTGAAGGTCACCAAGCAGGAAAGGGATTTGGGGGTAGTCATATCTGATGACCTAAAGGTGGCCAAACAATGTACCATGGGTGTGGGGAGAGCCAGTGGGATGCTGGGGTGCATAGGGTGAGGTATCACCAGCAGAAGAAAAGAAGTTGTGGTGCCACTGTACAGATTACTGGTGAGGCCTCATTTGGAGCACTCTGTCCAGTTCTGGAGGCCACATCTCCAGAAGAACATAGACGGGGTGGAGGCAGTTAAAAAAAGGGCAACAAAGATGGTGCAGGGCCTGCACCAAAAGTCATATGAGGAGAGGCTGGGAGACCTCAATATGTATACCCTGGAAGAAAGGAGAGACAGAGGAGATATGATAGAAACCTACAAGTATCTTAAGGGCATTAATAGGGTTCTGGAAGGCAGCAACTTTCAGAAAAGGAGGTGTTCAGGAATGAGGGGGCATGACATGACGTTGGAAGGGGGTAGACTACAGTGTAATGTGAGGAAGTATTTCTGCACAGAAAGGGTGGTGGATGCATGGAATAGACTCACAGCAGAGGTGGTGGGGGCAAACACAGTGGGGGAATTCAGAAATGCATGGGACAGGCATAGGGGAACCCTAGCTATAGGAACGAGAAGGTAAAGCCGGAGATCAAGTAGGGTCTGTGGATTTTGCAGTAGGTAAGGAAAATCGGCAGACTGGATGGGCCTAGTGGTCCTTATCTGCCATCAGTTTCTATGTTTCTATGTATCTCGCTTCTCCTCGATATCAGCTACCATCATGGATATATTTCTCCAGAAAGGCTGTGCCAGCTCTTTACAGGAACTGTGCCAGAAGATAAAAAGTGCCTTGCAGTCATCAGCTGTTGAAGAAGCACATGTATCAACAGATATGTAGACAGTGGACAAACAATAGACTACATGATATTACCGCCCACTGGGTATCATTTTCCTCATCCTCTGGCAACACCGGCAACCAACAAAATCCTCATAAACAGGTTGCTTTCTTTATTGCAAGCTTTGGCAAAACAAAATCACACTGGTGTGAACATCTTACAGGAGCTAAAGAAACGGTTCTCAGAATGGCTTTCCCCTAATGACCTTTCTCCAGGATTTGTGGTTGCAGACAATGGAGCTAACATTGTAAAAGCATTAAAGAATGGTGGGTTTCTGCATTTACCATGTTTTGCACATACACTCAGTCTAGTGGTACAGGACTTCCTCAGTGAAGATAGGACTATGCAGAATATGCTGGGTGCTGCACGTAAGATATGTGGTCATTTTAGGCACTCTGCAATAGCTTGTAAAATTTTGCAGGAACTGCAAAAACAGAATAACTTATCAATTCACTAGCTAAAGCAAGAAGCTGCCAGTAAGTGAAACTCCACCTTTTACGTGTTACAGAGGCTCCAAGAACAACGCAGTGTACCAGTACACCATGGAACATGCAGTAGGGAAAGGGGATGTTGCTCTCACCTCTGGGAAGTAGCATCTTATATCATATTTATGTCAGTTGTTCCAGCCATTTTAATAAGTCACCCGTGAAGCAAGTGCTGATGGTGCAACCATAGGTCTTCATTCCACTGATACATCTACTCCTGCAGAGACTGGAAAGATTCTGTGAAACATTTGAAGAGCAAGATGCATCCACAGGTGTCAATTTTGCTGAAAAAAAGCTGTCTTTGTCTTTGGAAACAGACTGCAGGATTTCCATGATTTTGGAATCTGAACATTATGTGATAGCAATAATGATGGGTCCACATTTCAAAACCAGTTTGCCAGGTCTTCTCCAATCTGGTAGCGTAGAACTCAACTGTTATAAAGAACTGCCCATTATAATAAAGTTGCTATAAAAATGACAACAGAAACTCCAACTAGAAGTGCTGCTGCTGCTGATCATGAAAATAGCCATGCTCCCTTCCAAAAAATAGGTCCCAGTGAAGGCAGAAAAGTAAGAAAAGCCTTGCGTTATGTGTCGGAACCCAGGGCTAATTTGTATGGTGCATCCACAGACAACATTTGGAGAGGACTGGATAACATAGAGAAAGATAGTGCTGTTACCTCTCCCATCACAAGCTACTCAGCAAGCAGTATGGTGGATGACCTCTTAAAGGATCCCAGAAAGATAAACGTTAGAGATGACCCACTTCAGTATTGGCATGAAAGGGTGCGGTCTGGCCGCATATAAAAAGTAGCCCTTTACTATTTAAGTTGCCCAGCAACGGGTGTCTATTTAGAAAGAATATTTAGTGCTGTTGGCTATGTTGCTAGTACTAGAAGGAGAAAACTCCTTCCAGAAAACATTGAAATTCTAACTTTTATTAAACTAAAGTATGGTGTATTTGCAGGATACTCCGGGGCACTTCCAAAACACTGCTTGGATAGTAGTCATGATGAGCCTATTGGCAGTGATGTTGAAGAAGAATACTGTAGTTGCATTAATGGCTCAGTACTGGGGAAAGAGAATGTTGTATCAGCCTGTCTCTTGTCATTCGCGTCCTGTCTCATGCCAGGCACCATTTTATTTCTTTCACTGAATTGCTGTCTGGCAAGAGTACAAAAGCTAGGGGCTACTCTCTGACTCTATGGAACATATGAAAGAATTTCATACTCACACATTTTTTCTTCAACCTTTTATTTGTAAGGTTAGCTTAAATTTGATTTCTGGTAGATGTCTTCCAGTTATGTACTCTATGCACCAAGTCTGTATCTTGGATAACATCCAACCCCATTCTGACTGATCTGCTGCTCTTTAATCGATAGTCACCTATAAAAGAAAAAAAATGAAAAATCCTACATAAAAGTGGGTATTTTCTTTCACAAATCACAATGCTGCCTTAGTCTGACTTTTCATGGCGTTGTACTTCAAAAAAAAAAATTGTGTGCATGCACATCCTAATTGAGTTAAAAAAAAATGTTGAAACTGTGGGAGTCCATCACTGGCAATACAAATGATAAAGTCGGCTTATTTAAAAAAAAGAAAAAAAAAGAAAAAAACATCAGTTCAAGAGGATGGGTGGGAGGGTCCAATTCTGTGTGTGCATGCTGCTACCTTTTTTTAAAAATATCTCCTCAGACCATCACCTGTCATTTACTGTATGTTCCTGTCCTGTTGCCCTCCTTCAGTCACCAAGTCACATTTGTTAGCAGTGCACACCTTGCTTAACAGACTAAACAAGGTAGCCAGGGGTTACTTTTGTGTGTGCATGTGATATTCTTTGATAACTACGTAAGGCCCACTAGTCACAAGTGCCTGTTTTCAAGGGTGGCCCGTGAGCACTGGGGAGGTACAGTAGTGACTTGTTCAGATTCACACAGTATGCAAGCTGAAGTTGTGAGAAATCAAACCCAGGTCTGCTGTACCAAGCTCAGTCACAGCTTGTTACTCTAAACTTTAAGCTACACTGCTGTACTCAACTGATACTTTGCCTCAGCCTATGTCCCTGTTTTCAGCACGTCTTGATCCTGTCATTTATTGCTAGGAATTTAGACTGCAAGGAAATGAAACTATGTTCTTATTCAGCTTCAGCACTGGCTCAAAATAATACATTATTTCCTGTGAACTTACTAACAGCTGGGCCTTGCTACTGTAGCTGCCATGCTATTAAGCTGTTTTTCTACAGAATGTAACCTGTTTTCCATTATATTATACTTTAAACTGAAGGTACAAGCCATGTTTTATGTTCAATGAATATGGGCCATCAATCCAAAACCAATACCAGGAGTGATTTGGCAAAACCAGAACCTCTCTGGTTTGCACACCTCTACTGTAAGGTGAAAGAGTAATAAAATACAATACAGTTAGGCAGTTGCAATAAATACAAAATGCAAACTACACAGTACAGTAAAATGCAAAATGACAAAACTACAATACAGCTGGCAGCTGCAAAATACAGACTACACAGTAGAGTAAGATGCAAGGGTAATGATGATACAAAACAGCTGGGCAGTTGCAATAAATACAAAATACAGAAAACACAGTACTGGAAGGTGCAAGAGTAATAAAATACAAAGCAGTGTGGCAGTCACAATAAACACAAAATACAGAATACTGTACACAGTACTGTAAGGTGCAATAGTAATAGAAATACAGTATAGGTGGGCAGTCACAATAAAATACAAAATACAGAATACTGTGCACAGTACTGTAAGGTGCAAGAGTAATACAAATACAATACAGCTGAGCAGCTGCAATAAAATACAAACTACAGAATACTGTATACGGTACAGTAAGTTGCAAGAGTATTAAAAATACAGTATATGTGGGCAGCTGCAATAAATACAAAATGCAGACTACACAGTACAGTAAGGTACAAGAGTAATAAAACACAGTACAGATGGGCAGTCACAATAAGTACAAAATACAAACTACACAGTACAGTAAGTTGCAAAAGTAATACAACTACAAATGCAATACAGATGGTAGTCACAATAAATACAAACTACATAGTACAGTAAAGTGCAAGAGTAACACAACTACAATATAGCTGGGCAGTTGCAATAAGATATAAAATACAGACTATACAGTACAGTGAGATGCAAAAGTAATAAAAAACAATATAGTTGGGTAGTCACAATAAATACAGAATACTATACACAGTTCAATAAGGTGCAAGAGTAACAGAACTACAGTACAGCTGAGCAGTTGCAATAAAATACAGAACACTATACACAGTACAGTGAGGTGCAAGAGTAATAAAACTACAGTATAGTTAGGTAGTTGCAATAAATACAAAATATAAACTACACAGTATAGTAAAGTGCAAGAATAATAAAAATACAGTACAGGTAGTCACAATAAATACAAATGACAGAATACTATACAAAGAACGGTAAGGTGCAAGCGTAATAAAACTACAATAGAGTTGTGCAGTCACAATAAATGCAAAATACAGACTACACAGTACAGCAAGGTGCAAGAGTAATACAAATACAATACAGTTTTCAGATGTGAATTACAGGCATATAAAACAGCACAATCAGCAGTAAAGGTGCAAGATCATGTCAAAGAAGAAGTGCAAATTTAACCGGGTGTGAACATTGGATTATGGCACAGCTAAAACCACCCAATCTGAGCGAAGGTAAAGAAAATGACAATGCAAGTACAATGCAGTAAGACAACCATACAAAACATTTTAGATGTGAACACAGTTAAGGACAGATTAATGCAGACAGACTGGGCTTAGCGAAGATAAAGAGGTATTGCTCTGAGTTGGTGGGGCAGTATGACAGGGGTCAGGCGCAGTTGTAGGAAGGGGTAGTAAAGTCATGAAGAAGGGACTTGAGAGAGGAGAAGGAAGAGGCAGAACAGATAAAAGTGTAAGAAAGAACTAGAACTTGGGAAATTATATGAAAAAGTAGTTTGGTCCACAGTAGTTCTCCTAGAGGGGAGGGAGAGGGAATGGAATATATTGTTCCAGAGAAGGTAAGTAGAGAAGGGGGGAAGAGAGCAGGGCAGAAAGGTAGGAAGGAGGGAGCCAAGGCAGAATTTTGAGGTGAAGGAGGCCCAGTGGGCAAAATGCCTGGCATCAAGGGAAATGAGGGAAGAGGGAGGAGTAAAGGGAGCATGAGTTTGGAGGGGCATTCTGGGGATAAACAGCAGAAAGAGTTGAAAAAGGAGTCCAATCTGGCAAGGGAGGATTTGGGAGCAGCACTGTAGACAATGTCTTCATAGTCAAAGATGGGGAGGATTATCTTCTACATTAACTGTCAGCGGGATGCTGGACTTGTTCCTGTAGAGCCCACCCAATTTAGGGTAGAGTTCTTGGAGGTTGGCATCTATGTGTATTGAGAAGTTGAGGTGATAGTTTAGCCTGACCCTGAGTACTTGAAGGAGGAGACATCTTCAATTGTAGTACCACAGAGGGTGTAGAAGGAAGGGAGGAAAGAGAGCCTGGCAAGTCTTTACCAGGAGTCAAAGGTCATGGAGACTGTTTTCTTGACATTGAGGGACTTTTTTGTTGGATTGTAACAGAGCTGGATACTGTCAAAATCCTGTTGGAGTCAGACAGAATAGTCAGCAGCAGAAGGACTAGAGGCAAACAACACAGTGTCATTTATATGCATGTGATTGGACACAGAGGGATAGACAGTAGGAGGTCATTCAGAATTATGGAAAAGAGTATGGAGCCCAGAATGGATCCTTGGGGAATGCCTGAGCAGACAGCGAGTGGGTGGATAAGATGTTTCCAATATGGACTGCTCGTGACCTGCCCTCAAGTTAGGACTGGAACCAGCTGATTGAAGAACCTGTAAGCCCCGCTGCCTTAAGCTTGTCCAGGAGAAGTAGGTGGACCATGGTGTTGAAAGCTTTGGCCAAGTTGACAAAAACTGGTGGAAATGAAGTGACCCTTGTCCATACCTGACAAGGTGGAGTCAGTTAGGTCCCAGCATTAGAAAGGGAACCACAGGCAGACTGGATGGACCAAAAGTCTTTTTCTGCTGACATTGTCTATGTTTCTATGAGTCAATGAGCTGGAGGAGGAAGGTGGCAGTGGACTGGGACTTTTTGAAGCCAGACTGGTAAGGAGTAAAGGAGAAGGAGTCAAGGAAAGTGGAAAGTTGAGATAGGACAAGGTGTTCTGAAGTTTGGCAAGGGGGAGATAGGCTGATGAGTTGCCAGGTGATGAAGGATCACCTCCTTTAGGTAGAGGAATGACTGTGGCCTGTTTCCAGGTATCCAGGGCAGAGGCTGAAGAAAGGAGAGGTTGAAAAGGAGAGGTAATATGGATGGCAATGGCAGGTGCAGAGGTGAAGAAACTTGGGTCGAGACCATCAGGACTCATACCCTTGCAGGGGCTGTGCAAGAAAGTCCCTAAAGAGGCAGAGGAGTGGTAAGAGAAGGAAAGAGTGTAAAGGTGAGGCAAGGGTTGGAGGGCAGTAGAGGAAAGGATGGGAGAAAGGAGAGGCACAGGTTCTAAAAAAGAAGTTGAAAGAAGAAGCAATGGTAGCAAGTTCAATGATGCAGTAGTGGCCAACCATAATGACAGGAGTCGGACTGGGTTGGGGGAGCAGAAAAGTGAATTGATTACCTTCCAGAACTTTGAGGGGGTGATTAAGGTTGCTCTGGAGCATGGATGCAAAGTACAGTACTTGGATTTTGCACGCCTAATGACTTTGTTGCAAGCATTGCAAGGAGTCCAGTCATTTAACAGGGAGCCAGAGGAGCTAGTGACCTTGTAGGATCGCCAGGCTACATCTCTAGCTTTAAGGCAAGCCTGAAGCTCAGCAGAAATCCAGGGAAGGGGTGCCCCACACCCTTGTTTTCCTGAGGGGCATGGTGGTCTCAGACAGTCATAAATTTGGTTTGGAAGGATTTGAGGGCAGAATTGATGTCAGTGGCTGTTGAGAGTTGCTACCAGTCAGTGGATGACAGGTCAGCATGGAGGGAGGACAGGTCCAGCAAGGGCAATGGATCTTGTGCTCACAGTAGATGTTATGATGGTCACTGAGAACATCAGGGAGGATACCTGCATCTACAATATGGTGGGGGTGGGAGGACAGTACCTCATCCAGAGGGAAATGGTTTGGGGGTTTAAGATTAAGATGGGTGTGATCTGAAATCAACTGGTATATTTGGAGGGATTTAACACTTTGGCAAGGTTTGTGTGCCAAGGTGGAGAGCCAAACAATGTTAAAATCACCAAGGATAAACATCTCACCAGCAGAGGAGTGGGACGTGAGGAACTTGGTGACCGAAATAAGGGATAGACCTGGGCAACAGTACACCCCAGCAATAAAGATAGGGACTGAGAAGGGAAGGAGAGTTTTAGAGGAGGAGGAGCTCATAGGCTTAGGGAGGAGACTGATAGCACATGCACCAATTGGATGTCTGTGGAGAGGTAGATTGCAACAACACAGTCCAGCTTGGGATGATTCTGCATATAACAGAGTAACTGGAGATGTATACTGAAGAATCTTGGACCTTGTGGGAGAGCCAAGATTCTGAAAAGATGAGGATATCCAGTTGGAGGTTGACCATGAGGGTCTGCAAATGATCCACTTTTAGGAAGAGGCTGTGGATGCTGAGGTGGACAACCTGCAGTTCTTTGAGGCGCTGCATAGGAGATGGGAGGATGGGGCCAGGATTAAGTTTGATCTCCTGTAACTGTGAGTCATACATCTACATGGAGCTTAAATGAGCTAAGGAGTTGCTAGATGGAAGAGGAGGGGTAGCAGTGGGGTGGTACAGGGAGCAGGAGGCACCAGACAGCTTCAAGGTGGAGTCAAGGACCATGTGGAGACAGCACCCAGGATACCTTGGGAGTGGGAAGGGAAGGAGAAAGGAGGATGGAGGTGGAGGGAGAGGGGTGGAAGCTAAGAGAGAGGGGGAGTGATGGGGCACTGAATGGGGTAGAATTAGGAGATGGAAAAGAGGAGGGAGAAAAAGATAGGAAGCAACATGGTGGAAGGGACCTGTAAAGTGGTAATAACAGAAGTTCGGGGGGGGGGGTGCTCTGAGGAGCAATGTGGCCTGACCCAGATAGGGAGGCTAGCAGAAACATATGTGGAAGTAACACAAGGAGGGGGGGACTGTGAGGAGTGACGTGGGCCAGCCGAGAAAGAGAGGTTAGCAGAAGCATGGGCTTGACCCAGATAGGGCAGCTAGAAGGGGCATAGTCCTGACCCAGATAGAGAAACTAGAAGTGTAGGTTTGACCCAGATAGGGCAGTAAAACAATCAACTGAGACCAGCACAATAGGAGACATACATGCAAGTGGGGGTGGGCTGGCAAGGGGAACTATGTAGCAATAATGTAGCACCATCAATAACAGAACAGTACAAAAAAAACTTTATACTGTATGACTAGAATCTGAGAGGCCTAACAGAACATTTAGAATGCAGCAATTTTACCTAGTACATGAAGCCCCTGTTAGCAACAGGACTAGCTCCCACCTACCCCAGAAGGCAGCATAACACAGTAAGGCAGTATGGTAAAAACATACAGGTTTCACATCAAGATGGACAGTTAAACATACAGGTTGCAAATTAGGCAGTTTAGAAAAACTTACAGGTTGCAAGGAGGGAGTTGGGAAGAGTCACCTAGTGTCCTGGCATCTCCCTCTGGTGACTCCCTCAAGAACTTCCAGTTGTAGACCAGTTCAGAACCAGAGTTTACAAAACCTCACATTAGATTAAACTGGACATTGTGGTCAAACATTTGCCACATTTATGCCAACAGTACACTAGCTGAGGTATTTCCAAGCCATGGAGGGCTCTTGGCATTTGTTCAAACAAGCATATTTTGCTGCTGTTTTGGCCTGCTTTCCATGCTAAAACCTCTATAAAAAGGGACATAAAGCAATAGTTCATATGCTAAGTATGACATGGCTTACAAGTTGATTGGAGAGGCAGTGCAGTTCCTGAATACAATATGGGGTGCACAAGGGATCTGGGTAACAAATATGGGCATGGATAACAAATATGGGCATGTACAAGGGGTCTGAGTAACAAATATGGGCATGAACAAGGGGTCTGAGTAACAAATAAGGGCATGTAAAAGGGGTCTGGGTAACAAATATGGGCATGTACAAGGGGTCACAGTAACAAATATTGGCACGTACAAGGAGTCAGGATAAATATGGGCATGTACAAGGGGTCTGGGTAACAAATATGGGCATGAACAAGGGGACTGAGTAACAAATATTGGCATGTACAAGGGGTCTAGGCAACACGTGGGTATGTACATATGGTATAAGTAACAAATATAGGCATGTGCAAGGAGTCTGGATAACAAATATGGGCATGTACAAGGGGTCAGAGTAACAAATATTGGCATGTACAAAGGTCTGGATAACAAATATGGGCATGTACAAGGGTCTGGATAACAAATATGGGCATGTACAAAGAGTCTGGGTAACAAATATGGGCATGTACAAGGGGTCTGGGTACAAATATGGGCATGAACAAGGAGTCTGGGTAACAAATATGGGCATGTACAAAGGGGTCTGGGTAGCAAATATGGGCATGAACAAGGAGTCTGGGTAACAAATATGGGCATGTACAAGGGGTCTGGGTAGCAAATGAGCATGTACAAGGGTCTGGGTAACAAATATGGGCATGTACAAGGGGTCTGGGTAACAAATATGGGCATGAACAAGGGGTCTGAGTAACAAATATGGGCATGTACAAGGGATCTGGGTAATAAATATGGGCATGAACAAGGGGTCTGAGTAATAAATATAGGCATGTACAAGAGTCAGGATAACAAATACAGGCATGTACAAGGGGTCTGGGTAACAAATATGAGCATGTACAAGGAGTCAGAATAACAAATATGGCATTACAAGGAGTCAGGATAAATATGGGCATGTACAAGGGGTCTGGGTAACAAATATGGGCATGAACGAGGGGTCTGAGTAACACATATTGGCATGTACAAGGGGTCTAGGCAACACGTGGGTATGTACATATGTATGAGTAACAAATATAGGCATGTACAAGGAGTCTGGATAACAAATATGGGCATGTACAAGGGGTCAGAGTAACAAATATTGGCATGTACAAGGAGTCTGGATAACAAATATGGGCATGTACAAGGAATCTGGATAACAAATATGGGCATGTACAAGGAGTCTGGGTAACAAATATGGGCATGTACAAGGAGTCTGGGTAACAAATATGGGCATGAACAAGGGTCTGGGTAACAAATATGGGCATGTACAAGGGGTCTGGGTAACAAATATGGGTATGAACAAAGGGGTCTGGGTAACAAATATGGGCATGTACAAGGGGTCTGGGTAACAAATATGGGCATGTACAAGGGGTCTGGGTAATAAATATAGGCATGTACAAGGAGTCTGGATAACAACTATGGGCATGTACAAGGATTCTGGGTAACAAATATGGGCATGTACAAGGAGTCTGGATAACAAATATGGGCATGTACAAGGGGTCTGGGTAACAAATATGGGCATGAACAAAGGGGTCTGGGTAACAAATATGGGCATGAACAAGGGGTCTGGGTAACAAATATGGGCATGTACAAGGTCTGGGTAACAAATATGGGCATGTACGAGGGTCTGGGTAACAAATATGAGCATGTACAAGGAGTCTGGATAACAACTATGGGCATGTACAAGGGTCTGGGTAACAAATATGGGCATGAACAAGGGTCTGAGTAACAAATATTGGCATGTACAAAGGGTCTAGGCAACAATATGTAGTATGTACATATGGGTATGAGTAACAAATATAGGCATGTACAAGGAGTCTGGATAACAAATATGGGCATGTACAAGGGTCTGGGTAACAAATATGGCATGTACAAGGGGTCTGGGTAACAAATATGGGCATGAACAAAGGGTCTGGGTAACAAATATGGGCATGAACAAGGGGTCTGGGTAACAAATATAGGCATTACAAGGAGTCTGGATAACAACTATGGGCATGTACAAGGGGTCTGGGTAACAAATATGGGCATGAACAAGGGGTCTGAGTAACAAATATTGGCATGTACAAGGGGTCTAGGCAACACATGTGGGTATACACCTGCAGTACACCTGCAGTACTTGTTATACATGTTATACATGTTATATTGTATCGTATTTGTACAAATCCTTTGCTATCATTTCTTTATTACGATATCTGTACTTGTATTTGTTCAATTATTTGCCATGTACTGGGTCTAGGCCCCCAGGTCGCATCTGGAATCGAGCATGTTGCTCAGTATGCCTTCCTGGTAAATCTTGTAAATAAATAAATAAATGTACATATGGTATGAGTAACAAATATAGGCATGTACAAGGAGTCTGGATAACAAATATGGGCATGTACAAGGGGTCTGGGTAACAAATATGAGCATGAACAAGGGGTCTCGGTAACAAATATGGGCATGTACAAGGGGTCTGGGTAATAAATATGGGCATGAACAAGGGGTCTGGGTAACAAACATGGGCATGTACAAGGGGTCTGGGTAACAAATATAGTCATGTACAAGGAGTCTGGATAACAACTATGGGCATGTATAAGGAGTCTGGGTAACAAATATGGGCATGAACAAGGGGTCAGAGTAACAAATATTGGCACGTACAAGGGGTCTGGATAACAAATATGGGCATGTGTACAATGGGAGAGCAGAGGGGCATTAAAGGGTTTTCTGGCTTACAAATTGTATCTGTCTACAGTAGCTACACCACTATGTTCAACTACATCTGACATTTAGAGTCCTGAAAAATTAGAATTTATTGAACTTTACTGCCCCAATCCCATTAACTGGGAAACAGGAGATCCTTTTTTAAAATTAAATAAGTACTTTTTTTCACTGTCTGCTTTCTTGGTGCCCATTTGCCTAGCTTTGAGCCTTGCAGTACAGTGATGCCCACATTTTGCTTGTAGAAAATTGGGTGAGCCTGCAAACTATTGGAAAGTTCATTTTTAGCATACGATGTATATGATCCCCAAATAGCTGAGCAGCTTGAGCCATATGATAAGATCAACCATGGATGATATTGCTTATATTAAGAACCATAGAAGGTCATCAGAAACTGCAGCAAGGTACAAGTGCACTATGTGGAGCAACACAGAACCCAGTTTAGTGTCATCATTTTCTGATGCTTTTGTTTGTCTAGTTTAGCTAATTATAACTTTATTAACCATAAACATTCTTTCAATTTGACACCCACAGTGGAAGAAGACATTGGGACGATGATGATTCCAGTGATCAGAAAGAGGGGAACCTATGGATTTGTGACAGCAGAATTTATCTCTCGTAGTATTTCTGCATATCCCAGTAGTGACTACAATGTTCCAAACAGCTCCGTCATCTTTTATCATGGGCAGAACCAGAGTTTCATTAATGTGTCAATTATAGATGACACCGAGAGGTAAGTTTCAAGTTTGTAAGCATACAGTAGGCCATGGATGAAATAAAGGGAAGCATTTGTGGCATTATTAATATTTTTATAGAGTAATCACATGTAGTAATATGGTGGAAGGGACTCTAAGTCCATCATGTCCACCCCCAGCTTCATCACCAGGGATGAAATAAGTATATGTAAACTTGTACCAATTCAGAGGGATTCCCTACCCACTCTGCTACCCAGCATACATAAGAATTTCCTTGGTAAGTAAGAAATAGGTCCAGGTATATCTCACAGGTCTGTACTGGTCCTCTGTCTCCACTAGTAGGCTGTTGCATAGGTTTACCACCCTCGGGGAGAAAAAAGGGCCTCCTAGCATTACCCATGATAATCACTAGCAGTAGAGGAATCCAGCTAGCACTTCGGAATCAGGGAATTGGCTATAGATCTATAGCCATAGCTGTCACAATGAGTCATACTAGGGTAGGACTGACTGAGTTTTGAGAAAACATGACTATCTCATCCAAATCCAACCACACCCAAAAAACTCTGAGTTGCAATACAATTGCATTTCATGTGTTACCATGTTGCATTGTGTTTCACTGTGCAAAATTAGATCCGGGTTCGGTAGCTACAGAGCAGCCGTGATAGACCTAGGTCTTTTTCCATCTGTAAGTGTTTCCATGTATTGTGCTACTAGGAAAATCTATACTCTTCTACTGATTTCAAGCCTTGGATCACAAAGATGTGCATAGAGGTGGTGGAGCTGGTGGAGTGGCATGTAGTCAATAATAGATAATCAACTTGATCTGACAGCATTTTCAAAAAGTCATTCTGCATAAGAAATCATGCAGAACAACTTTTTCAGAACATGAAGAATGGCTTGCTATGGCAACAAGACGAAAGAATACGCAGCTCAGGCCCTATACCACATGACATGCAAAACATAGCTGTGATGTGTTTTCTTTATAAGCATCTTTCCCAACAGCTGGCGCTTTTTTTCATACCCAATGTCGCTCAGATGAGCTGATACATCTATTATATAAAATAAAATCTGACTTCTGATACAAACATCACTACTACAACACTAGGGTTTATGACATCACCTGACTGTTAGAGCTTCATTCTCGGTTCTGTGATGTCATACAGGCCTCTCACTTACTAATAGTGCTGTTCATAACAGTAACAAGGAAATTATTCTAAATGTATTATATCATTGAAATATATATATATAAACAGTATATTGGTACTATATCATTATATCATTGCCAGGTCACCAAATGTTTAAATAAAAATAAAATAAAAAACTCAGCTCTGATCTATTACAGTCGGATACTAGTTGGACTGCTCCTCCACCCTCTCACCCAGTCCCCTGCATACCTCAGAATGAGCTGTCCGAGCTGGCAATGCAGGAGAGGGATCTGACTGTACAACTCAAAAGAGGAAATACACAACCAACTTTAACATATATACAAAAACTTTATATTTCAAGGAAATTGCCTAAGAACAGCTAAAATAATTTTGCCAGACCTTAGAAAGTAAAGGCTGTGTTCCAGGGGATTTGACTGAACTGCTGAGATTTCAGGTATTGCCTTGTATTATAGGTCAGAGGTTGGGGCAATTCTTCCTACCACTGGGCCTTTGACACATAAGATACAGGCATGGAGGTAGTCAGGTTAGGGTGGAGGTTGCATGTAAAGAACAGGAGTAGTTGGCGGGGGGTGACAGAACACCAGATACATAAAATTATGCCCACTGGGAATTAGATCACCTTCTGCCCCTTCCTCCATCAAGTGCTATGTGTGGGTGATTGAAGATATATTTCTTTTATATATAAATTATTTACCCTGAATAGTCCAGCTGAGATGCACCATCTCAGCTGGACCAAACTTCACCCAACAACTAACACACCAAAATCTGGCCAATGGAAAATCATGTACACAAATGCTCACAGCCTGGGAAATAAGACCCCAGACCTGCAGGCAATAATGTCAGAGGCTAAACTGGACATAGTAGCAATTAGTGAGACGTGGTTTACCAGTAACCACACTTGGGAGACTTCGGTACCTGGCTATGTATTGTTCAGAAGAGACCGAGGTGCAAAAAAGGGGGGAGGAGTGGCCCTGTATGTTAATGAAAATATCAAAGCTACAGAAATTCAGAGTACACGTGGGGAGCCAGAAGAACTGTGGGTCACCCTGGAAACAGGAAATGGGACAGCCATAAGAACTGGGGTTGTCTACAGGCCCCCAGACCAGAGGGAGGACATAGACACATTACTGTTAGGATATACAGAACATGACAGCTAAAGGGAGGTTCTGATAATGGGAGACTTCAACATGCCAGATACAGATTGGTCAATACCAGCAGGAACATCTGCCAGAACTAGACTCATAGTGGATTCCTGCAGGAGGGCCTCAAACAAGTGGTACAGCAACCCACAAGAGACAGGGCTATCCTAGATCTAGTACTGACTAACAAAGAAGGATCACAGATCTCCAGGTAGAAAGGTCACCTGAGGCCAGTGACCATCACATGGTATGGTTCAATTTGGCTACTACATCTAAATCATCCCATTCAAGGCAAAATATGGGACTTCAGAGGAGCTGACTTTGATAAGATGGCCAACAGAGTTAAGCTAGCCCTGGCAAAAGAAACACAGGTGAGGAGGTACAGGCAAAGTGGGCAGGCATTAAGGATACAATACTTGAAGCAACATCCCATTGTGTTAGACAGAAAAGGAAGTGCAAAAGAAGAAGGAAACCACTTTGGTTCTCAAATACAGTAGCAGAAAGGTCAGAGCCAAAAGGCTGGCCTTCAGGAAATATAAAGGAACACAGCGGGATGAAGATGGGAGGCATACCAAACTGCCCTAAGGGAAGCAGGTAAGGCAGTAAGGCAGGCAAAGTCCCAAACTGAGGAAACACTAGCATGAACAGTAAAGAAGGTGACAAGACTTTCTATAGATACATTAGTGAAAGGAGAAAGTCCAGAGAGTATTGCTAAGCAATGGAAAAAGAGAGCATGTGAGGAGGAGGACCCTGTAAAGGCATCTATCCTAAATAGGTACTTTTGCTCAGTATCTACTGAAGAGAAGGTAGGGCAGGCCCACAGCTCAGCATCTTGGACACAGGGGAGGGAGGTGAGCACTACTCCCTTCACAAAAGAAAGGGTCCTACAAGAGCTTGCTAAGCTCAGGGTGGATAAGGCAATGGGACCTGATGGCATACATCCCAGGGTACTTAAGGAGCTAAAGGAGGAACTAGCAGAGCCATTAGCAGAATTGTTTAGTGAGTCTCTGAGCACAGGAGAGGTCCCAGAAGACTGGAGAAGGGCTCATGTGATCCCGCTCCACAAGAGTGGTAGCAGGGAGGAGGCGGGGAACTACAGACCAGTCAGTCTTACCTCAGTAGTGGGCAAGATTATGGGCACTCCTTAAGGAAAGGATAGTGCAACACCTGGAATCCATAGGGGCACAGGATCCAAGACAGCATGGGTTTACAAAAGGAAGGTCCTGTCAAACTAATCTCATAGATTTCTTTGACTGGGTAACCAGAGTGGTGGACCAAGGGGAGCAGTTGATGTCGCCTACCTTGACTTCAGCAAAGCTTTTGACACTGTTCCACATAGAAGATTGATAAATAAGCTAGGTAGGCTTGGGGTGGGTCAAGTTGGTCAACTGGGTGGCAAACTGGTTGACTGGCAGAAAACAAGAGTGGTGGTAAATGGTATACAGTCAGAAGAGATGCAAGTCACAAGTGGGGTACCTCAGGGATCAGTCCTGGGGCCAGTCCTATTCAACATCTTCATTAGTGACCTCGCAGATGGACTAGAGGGTAAGGCTTGTCTGTTTGCAGATGACACCAAGATCTGCAACAGAGTAGATGATCCAGATGGGGTGGGCAGAATGAGAAGAGATCTGGATAAACTAGCAAAATGGTCAGAAGAGTGGCAACTGGGATTTAATGCAAGAAGTGCAAAATCATGCACATAGGGAAGAGAAACCCTGAGCCACTTATAGGCTGGGAAGGAGTTGCTAGCAGTCACAAAGAAGAAAGAGACTTGGGCATCATCATCACTGATGACCTAAAATCATCAAGCAGACCTCTAAAGCAGTAGGTAAGGCTAGGGGGTGTTAGGGTGTATTAGTAGGGGTATCACAAGTCGTAAGAGGGGTAATAATCCTCTGTACAAGACATTGGTTAGGCCCCATCTGGAGTACTGCGTGCGTATTGGAGGCCACACCTTCACAAGGACATTAACCAAATTGAGGCAGTCCAGAGAAGGCAACCAAAATGGTGCAGGGACTGCATCAGAAGACATAGAGGACAGATTAACGGAGCTCAATATGTATACCCTTGAGCAAAGGAGGGAGTGAGGTGATATGATCGAGACATTTAAACACCTTAAGGGCATAAACAAGGTGAAAGAGTCTAACATGTTTAAATATAAGAAAAATAGCAGGACAAGAGGACACAGCATGAGATTAGAGGGAGGCCGATTAAGGGGAATGTGAGAAATTCTTTCACAGAAAGGGTGGTAGATGCATGGAATAGCACACCACAAAAGTGGTGGCTATGAATACAGTGCAGGGCTTCAAACAGGCATGGGATAGGCATAAGGAGCAAATACAAATGACTATGAATAGATAGGTCACTGACAGAGCAAAGGCCGATGGCACATTTATAAGGTAGAAAAGAAATGGGCAGACTGGATAGGCCTTCGGTCCTTATCTGCCGTCAACTTCTATGTTTCTATGTTTCATTTTTAGTGGGGTCCTACTTTTACATGGGCATACATTTGGGAGACACTTTCCCCAATTTAAGGTGGGACTGTGGTTAAGTTAAGTGGGGGCTTGAAAAGTGATGTCAGGTGGGGGAAGGGGAAGTTGGTAGGTGACTAAATACTTAATTTAATGTATGAGCAGTTCAGGAAGGTGGTGTTGGGTGGTTGATGATAGGGAGGTGGCACTGGACTAGCCCTGGTCACCTGGGGAGGGGTAAAGACATTTTTAGGAGAGTGATCCCATGCTCTGGCATCACAGCTCGAGTTGAACATGCCTGATAAGATCTTTATTGCTTTTTTTTTTTCTTGTCCACAGGGAATTTGATGAACAGTTTGAGATCCATCTGGTAGCAGCAACAGGTGGAGCAGTCCTTGGGGCCCAGCTAGTGACAAGAGTCACCATTGCTAAGAGTGACTCTCCCAATGGCCTCATCCGATTCATCAACCAGAGCCGTATTACAATACCAAACCCCAACACAACACAGTTCCTCACTCTGATGCTGGAGAGGACTGGAGGGATGGTTGGAAATGCCGAGGCAAGTTCTTGTTCCTTTCCTTTTTTGTTTACGGTACAGACCAAAAGAAAAGCTGTTGTTCCTGGTCTAAAAAATATCTAACAGTGGTTTTAAAAAATATGTTCTGATTTCTTCAGTCATTGCTCTTTGGCAGTAGATAGTATTCCATTTTTTTTTTAGTTCCATTGAATTTCTGGCCAGGGTGGCCGAGATAAAGATCTTGACTCAGGATTACTCACAGTCTTCAGCAGTCATGGTAATCTGTTTAAAAGTGTAGATTCTGTAATTGCTCTCAGGGAAGGCATAGCATTATTCAGTTTACATCTGAGCCACCTGCCTGTAATAGTGCCTGCTGCTACTACAGTAAGTTTAGATGAAGCTATGGGGTGCAGGTCACAGCAGTTCTGGTTGCAATAGTTGAGGCTGAGTTTATCTTCTTTATTATTTGAAGTTTATCTCGCTGAGATGAGGTTTTCAGTGTGGCACCTCTGCTACCCAGTTCTACAGCTAGAAGTGGTAGACTACCAGATTGCTAGAGGACTTGCTTTCACTAGTGAGTAAGGGACTAGGGTGAGATTTGCACCTGGAATCCCTGCACCAGATTTACACAGGTCTGTGTTCTAAATAGTGATCTGCACTGTTTGCAGCATGTTTTTTATGCAGCATGCAATTACTGTTATTTTTATTAATGCCCTGATCCTATGGCACTCACACCACCAGACTGCACTCGTACCCCAGCTAGGAGGGTTATGCAAAGATTTGCCATGACAGCTCATGATAGGGCTCGTGTTTGGAAGGCTGGCACATTAATCTCATTCTGTGTAGAACAATGTATGGATGGCAGTGTGTTATAAGATTTCTTTACACCTTTGAGGTGTGTGATACTACATAAATCATAAGAACAAAGCCAAGGGGGTATATAAAAACCGAGAGCAACACAGCCCATGTACACCACTTTATTATTACTGGTTTGAGAAAAGAAATAGCTTGGTAAATTTGTGAAAGCAACTTGCAGGGATGCTCTTCATAATACATGTTTGTAACATCATAAACATGTATTAAGTATTTTGACATCAACTGTTTTTTGGTGATTATCAGCCTTAACCAGGCATTATGAAGGTATGTACAGCTACACCCAGGCCAGATACATGTAGTAGGAAGTATACACTGTAATATTATATAAGGCCACACCCCCAGGACAGTAATATGCAGCAGGAGGTACCTGTTGTAAAGTGATACAAGCCTGCCCCACCTCCATGCCAGTCACATGTGGCAAGAGGTACCACTGTAAAGTGATACAACACCATCCCGAGGCCTACTGCATGTAACAGGAGGAACAGTACTCATTGTAAAATTAGACAAGGCCTCATCAAGCCCAGTCACACATGTGGCAGCAGGCACCCAATGTAAAGTTACACAAGGCCACCACAGGCCACTTACAGGTGGCAAGATATGCCCACTGAAAGTGATACAAGACCACTCCCTAGCCAGTCACATTATGTGGCAGGAGGCACCTGCTGTAATGTGATGCAAAGTCATCCCCAAGGCCAGTCATGTACCCAAAGATACCCTTGTAAAGAGATATAAGACTACCTCAGGCCAGACACATATAGCATGTCAGGAGGTACCCATTTTCTTTGTGTCATTCTTTTTCTGCCTTTCTTGGTCGGCCCCCATCTGTCAAGTGCCCAGCCCCGTCACCCCAATGAACACTGGGACTTACTGCCAGGAGCCTTCCCCAGGACACCTACTCCTGGGGTCGATGGATTTTCCAACCTCTGCCATGGTCTGGATACATTTCTGGCTGGCATCCCCAGCTGATTGGGTGCAGGGCCTGGGGGGGGTTGTCAACATCCTGCTACTAGCTTTTTCCTCTAATACTAACTCCTGGGAGGCACAGGGTGCAATGTTGTCATGACACATGCCATGCACTCCTGTGCAATGTGCTTTGACATCTATCATGCCTCCCTACTGTGTTGACCTGGGCAACCTTTCCCTTCACTTTGGATAGGGGCCAATCAAGCACTGGGTTCTGCCTACCTTCTCCTAACATAGGAGGAGAGCAATCCTATGAACACTTGATCTTTTTCCCTCAGCCAGCCCTCTGACATCCCAAGTTTGGTTCTGAACCTGCATCATTGACATTGCAACCAGTGGCACTACCACTGCACTGGCAGACGGGCCAGGAGGTACCCATTTTAAAGTGATACAGTACCATCCCAGGCTGGTCACATGTGGCAGTAGGTATCTCCACTTGTAAAGTTTTGCAAGTCCACCTCCATGCCAATTGCATGTAGCAAGAGGTGCCCATTGGAAAGGCACTGAAGATAGAGACATCAGGGTTGAGGAACCCCTGGAGGTGGTGACCATCAATCATTGCGGTTCTACATTGATATGGGGAAGAAGATCCTGAACATGAAGATGCTGGTTCTGGATTTCAGGAAGCGAGTTCATCAGGATGGGTGGAATACCAAAGACATGATTAACTAGCCTTAATGAAGAGATGGATGTAGACCAAAAGTGGATCATGATTAGGGAAGGGATCATGGCAGCCACTGAAACCCTGCCTTAAGCAGAAGGAAAATACATCCAGATCCAAGAGGCCTCTTTGGTTCACTAGGGAGTTGAGCAATGCAATGAAAGAAAATAGGGCCTTGTATGGAAAGTATAAGAAGCCCCAGAAGGAAGACAGAGAAGATTACTTGGGGAAGTCAAATGAGGCTAATAAAGTAGTTAAGCAGCAAGGCAGGCCAAGGCTATGAAGGAAATGCAAATTGTGGAAAGGGTCAAACAAGGGACAAGGTCTTCTTCACAAGACAGCAGGTGGAGGGCAGTAAAGAGAAGGCAGAAGTACTGAATGAATACTTCTGCTTAATCTTTACTAAGGACTGGAGAAAGATGGACCAGTGCAACAAGGGAAGATGGGACATGGGAGTGGAGAGGAAAGATCATGGAGGACCTAGTTCTGAAGGGGCCGGGGACCCTAGAAGTGGACAAGTCCCTGGGACCAGATGACATGCACCCCAGAGTGTTAAGTGAGCTGGAGGCAGAACTTGCAGGCTTGCTGATAGATCTGTTTAACAGTTTTCTTGGCATGGGTGTAGTACTGCAGGAGTGGATAGCCACACATGTATTATCGCTGCATGAGAGTGGGCCTAGGGGTGAGCCAGGGAACTACAGTCCTGTCAATTTGACCTCCATAGTGGGCAAGCAGATGAAGACCATCCTGAAAGAATGGCTGTTTGAGTTTCTTGAGGTTAATGGACTTGAGGATGAGATACAGCATGGATTCATGGCAGGGAGGCTGTGCTAAACCAACTTGGTCAGCATATGTGCAGGCACAGTTAATCACCTTCAGGAATTTTAACATTTCAGTGACTCTGGACCTCAGCTGTTGATCATTCTTTTGGTTTTGACTTAACCACCAGGTACCTATCTACAGGCGACTGGGTGCAACTGACAAGCTATAACAAGGATAAATGGGCATATCGTCCTCTACTACTAACAACCTCCTTGCTCTGGGACCCTAGGCGCCTGCACTGGTCCAAGCCGCAATAAGCCTCAAAGTGTAATTCTATTGACTACAAGTACAGCAACTGTCTCTTAAACTCCTACTCCTCCTCCTCTTGATATCAGGAAGTGTCCACCCAAATCCTGGCCCTGTCTCCTACAGTACAACAAAGCCTGCCAAAATGGAGGGGCTCAAAATTGCTACCTTAAATATCTGCAGTCTCCTCCCAAAACTGGCCTCCCTTCAAATCTTTGCCAGCCAACACAACCGGATATTCTTGCCATTGTAAACTTGGCTGACACCTAATACTCGAATCATGCCATCTCTATACAAGGCTACAAGATATTCAGGCTGGATAGGACCTCGAAAAGGGGTGGTGGGTGTGCAATCTACATAAAGGACTACCTCACCTGTCTCCCTGGTTCTTACCTCACCACAGAAACCTCAGTGCAACTCCTCCCTATCAAGATACTACTTGGTGCCCAAAACAAAGTCCTCATGATTGCTGCTGTCTATATCCCACCAAAAGATCCTGATTCCAGCCTACAGGCTGTCCTCGAGTTAAAGTACACAACCTTCTGACATCAGACTCCTTCTCCTTGGGGACTTTAATATAAATTGGCTTGCTCCTGATGCAGGGTCAAACAAAGATGCTATCCTAGCAGCAAATTTAACACAAGTGGTAAACTCCCCTACCAGGAAAAACTACAAATCAGGGACCAGCACCCTCATTGACTGGATCCTTACCAGCCACCCTACCCGTATAACCAATGTAAGTGTTCTCCCTGACTCGCTCAGTGATCACTCTCCAATAATATGTACCTGGACAAATAAGTTTCGATAGCCGCCTCCAAAAACCATCTATAGCAGAGTCCTACCTTATGGCAACCTTACTCATCTCAAGACCTGTCTTAGGCAGATAGACTGGTCCTTGATTTACAAAACTCAAGATGTTGACCTAGCCCTTGATTACTTTATTACTACTTTCAACACTGCCTGTGACACCTATGCACCAGTAAAAAAGCACAAAATCAAAGCACTCACAAATCCGTGGCTCACGGCGAAGCTATTGGCACAACTCAAAAGTAGGGATCACCTCTGGGCCACTGCAAGAGCTACTGGCACTCTGTCGGACATCCAAAAATATAAACAGGCTTGCAACCACTGTACTAAACAGATCCGCTTGATGAAGAGCTCCTACTTCAAGAATGCCCTCTCCAACTCCTAGGGTGAAGGGAAATCCTTCTGGGACAACATAAGAAATATCATGGGTCAGCAGTCCAAATCCTCTCCTACAATAATGAATGCGGATGGAACCACTACATTAGACACAGAGATCATTGCAAACACCCTAAATGATACCTTCACGGACCTTAGTGGTGTCCTCTCATCTGATTTCTTCACTGATGCTGACCCTCCAATTTCTACTTCTACTACTGCCTCTCCAACCAAACCACCCTTCCATTTCAAACTAGTAAAGGCACATGAAGTCTATAAATATGTAAAGAGGCCATTTCTAAGTACCGAGCAAGCAGCGACACTATTGACCTTAAACTTCTGTCCCTCACTCTGGAGGAAGTACTGCTCCCCCTCACAATAATTTTCAATCTCTCCCTCTGCTACAGCCAATTCCCTAGGAAATGGAAGGCTGCAGTTGTCACTCCGACTCCGGTGCACAAAAGTGGTGATAAGTCACTGCCTGGTAACTATCGCCCGATATCAATACTACCACCTCTCTCTAAGGCCCTTGAACGCGTGGTGGCGGACCAACTTTCAGACTACCTGGAAAAGCACAACATCCTATGCACCCAGCAGCATGGATTTAGGAAGGTCACAGCACATTGACTGCCTACTTGAATTCTCAGGAGCAATGCACAATGCCATGGACAAAGGAAACCTAACTGGAGCAGTCTACATTGACTTAACCAAGGCATTTGATACAGTACACTATGGCCTACTTATCAAACAACTGCTATCCCTAGGGCTCTCGCAGGGTCCTGGTGACTGGGTAAAAAATTACCTTGCTCAGTGCTCTCAATCTGTAAAAGTAGCTGGAGTTCTCTCAGACTCAAAACCGGTTTGCTCAGGAGTTCCCCAGGGATCCATCCTGGGCCCCCTCCTTTCAGCCTTTTCCTAAACTCCTCCCCAAATCCTCCCTGAACAAATAATCCTCTATGCCGACGATGCTGTGATTCTTGCCACTCATAAAGATCTGAACCTCTCGCCTCAACCTTCAGCATGCTTTTCCAAAGTTGAGATGTGGTTCCTTGAACATAAGCTGGTTCTAAACCACAAAAACTAAATCCATGCTCTTCTCTAACCCGCAAAACAAGAAACGCAGTCCACTCACCATTAATACATACCTGGAAATACCCTTGAACAAGTGCCAATTTTCAAATATCTTGGAATCAACTTTGATCAAGGCCTAACCTTGCAACTCACATTGATAGTACAGCAAAACTATTAATCAGCAATTGAGGATTCTGTATCGGAACCGACAGCTCCTTACCCATTCTGCACTGAGTTGCCATCCAATCCTCTATCATCTCAGTCATTGACTATGGCTTAGTTATATATGGATCTGCCACTACTACAGCACTTAGTCGCATTACAACATCCCTAAATAAGGCCTGTCGGCTGCTCACTGGTGCACATCAACTAACCCACACATGTGAACTCTATGCTGACTCAGGTTGGTTGCAACTCTCAAACCGGATAAAGTACCTTACCTGCCTGATGGCAAAAAAATCCACTCTGGGCCTCACTCCACCTTGTATCCAAGACCTGTTATGCCTGAGCGCTAACACCCGGTTTACCAGAAGATCAGAACACCAGCCTCTCCAAGTCCCCCGATGCCGGACTTCTCAGGGACAAAGATCATTTGCCTATCGTGCCCCAGCTGGCTAAATGCCCTCAGCACTCATATTACTGCCCACCTCTCTAGGTATTTTCAAATCAAGGCTGTTCTCTCACCTCCACCTCCAGCTCCTGTGACTGCCCTGATTAAACCTCTTATTTTCTCACTACCCACCCTGTTCCGTTATTTGACAAAAGACATGTTTGGGAAACCTTTTCTCCTGCTATTGTCTGCTCCCCACACCTTTCACTTACCCTCTCTGTTCTGGACTTTTTCCCTATTTGTTTCTCTTAATCTGGCATGACCTCTTTCTTGTAATAATAATGTGATTATTGATATCTCATGTCCTTTTGCACAAATGATTTGATATGTATTTGTATATGTTTTCTAGCTCTTAACACAGCACAAATTGTTGTGTTATCTATGTAACCTTTTTGTACTGTACCTAATTGACGTGGAACCTTTGTAAAAGAGCCTCTGGCTCAAAGTAGTAATTCCTAGAACAATAAACTAAACTTTTACCGGGTGACAAATGTGGTTGACAGAGGGCAGGCAGTGAATGTACTGTATTTGGACTTTAGTGAAGCCTCCGACTCAGTTCCGAAGACATTGATAAAAACTTGGAGGACCTAAGGATGTGAAAAAATAGATTCAGTTGATGGCAAATTAGCTCAGTGGTGGGACCCAAAGGGTGGTAATAGTTACAGACTTTATTTGTTTATAGGCGCCTTTCCTGATGACTCAGGGCACCAGTACAATAAAACAGAGATAGCAACACATAAAATAATAAATACCATCCCAATAAAATAAAAATATACATAAATAACAACTCCCCATAGCAACAAAATCGTAACAACCAACTAATTTGCTTTAATTTAATGGGCAGATTATTGTGTAAGCGTATATCTGCCATCAGATTCTATGTTTCTATGGTAAATATCCTAGATATTCACATTTTAAAATCAATAGGGACTCTTACTCCCCAAACATCTGTGTAAATAAGTTTGTTTTAAGACCCCTTTTGAAGACCTTCACCGAGGAGGTCTCCCTTAGGCCCTTGGAAGTAGATTCCATAAAACCATTCCTGCTACCTCAAAGGAGTAGTCCACCGAGATTTTAAGCCTAGCCCTTAGGCCAGCCTGCTGGTGCAGCAGTAGCACTACTGCTCACAATGCAGGTGACCCAGGTTCAGAAGTGAGCTTGGGTGACAGACAGACAGCTGGTGAGAGGAGGATTCAGCATTCCAAGGACTGCTCTCCTCCTCTGGGGGGAAGGTGGGGAAGTCCCGGTGGTCACCCGACCCCTGGTGGAGGCCAGGGATCCAATAGCCAGCACACCCAGTTGCTGGAAGCAGGGCAGACATCGGCATACATGCCTGATGTCATTGCACATCCCGCCTCCTGGGGAGAAACAAGAAAACTTGGGCAATGCAGGATGCCGCCCGCCTCATGCCGTTAGTCAAGCACCACTAAACTGTGGCACTGCCAGAGCTGTATCCCATTGTATGGCTTAGGGAAGTACAACAAATATAAAAAAAAAGCCTAGCCTTGAAAACAACTAGGAGACCTTCCCTGGTGGATCGGAGGGGGTGTACAGACTCGTAAGGATACAAGAGATCATGCAGGTAACCAGGGGCCAGCCTGTGTAGGGCCTTATAAGTTGCAATCCAACTTTATAGTACTGTTCCCCACCCACCCAGCTGTCTCAGCCAAGCACTGATTAAGCACATCCACCATGCCCCTTATCTCTGGTGCAAAGACAGATGGAGCACAGTATCATCTGCATAGCAATGAAACCCAACTCCATACTTTCTAATGATCCTACCTAAGGGTAGCATGTACAGCACAAACAACATGGGAAAAAGACTAACCCCTGAGGTGCATACAGTGCAGGTCCATTGAGAGCAAGGAAAAGCTCCCATCACTACCCTCTGTGTCCTGCCCATGAGGAAGGACTCAAACCAGCAGAAGACTTTGCCAGTGAGTCCTATGCACTCCCTTAGTTGGTCTAATAAAAGCCCATGGTCCACAGTATCAAATAACGAGAAGACATCAAGGAGGACAAGAACTGACCACTCTCCTCTATCCCTGGCCCTGAGCAGATCATTATGTGCCCTGACCAATGCAGTCTCTGTGCTGTGCTTTCACCTAAACCCAGACTGTAGAGGCTCATAGGTGTCAAAGGTTGTGAGGTGTTCCTCAAGTTACAATGCAGTCACCTCCTCAATAACTTTGTCTAAAAAAAGGCAGTTTAGAGACAGGTCAACAATTCACCAAGATATCTGGGTCTAGCTTCACCAATGCATTTTTTCAATGCAGATGGGAAGATCCCCTCTGATAAGGAACACCGAATAATCTCAACGAACACCGGGCCCAGCTGCCTGACACAGCCCACTAGTAGCTGGATTGGGCCTGGATCCAGTTTGCAATATGTTGGTCGCAACTACGAGATCACCTCCAGAACCTGTATTCATTAAGGATGGTAGTGGGGAGGACTCTCAGGAATGAGGAAAGTTGCAAGCAGGGTCCTGCAGGGGTCAGTGATCAAACTGATGTTGTTTAATGTGTTCATAAATGACATAGGTGAGGGCATCAGAGGCAAGATTTGCCTCTTTGCAGATGATTCCAAGCTGTGTGGGAGGGTGAATAGGGAGGAGAGGGTCAGTGACCTAAGGGAAGATCTCTCAAAGTTAGAGAGGTGGTCTGGATTTGGCAATTGGAGTTCAATGTAAAGAAGTGTAAAGTTATGTATTGACTGCAAGAACCCAAGAGCTGAATTGGATTGGTGGGGTAAAGGTCATGAAATCTGAAGAGGAAAAGGATCTTGGGATATCTATTACCAGCAACCTAAAGCAGTCCCCACAGTGCAAAAAGGCAGCAGCCAAGACTAACAGGATGCAGCGGTGCATAGCTAGGGGGGTTACAAGCAGACGGAAGGAGGTAATCCTGCTGCTGCACATATAGCCATATGAGCTTACACCCCATAATAGTGACAAAGGACAAAGGGCAAGTACTAGTGGTGATGCTAATAAAGGAGGGCAGGAAGGGGGGGAGGAGATGGGGAAGCGGTAGAAGGTGGTCACTCTGAATGCTAGGAACCCTGTGAAGAAACTGCAGAGCTACAGACTCTCATGGCAGAGGGGGAGGTGAACATGGTGGCCATCAACGAAACATGGGCCATCCAGTACAATGACTGGGACCTGTCAATAACAGGGTACAGAATATTTCATAGGGATAGAGTGATTGGGAGAGAAGAGGGGTGGCACTATATGTGAGGGAAGAACTGAAGTGTGTATGGGAGGAAGGGGAGGAGGGTAGTATTGAGTCACTATGGATGCTAATCCAGGATTCCAAGAACAGGACTCTCAGGATGGGACTGGTGTACAGGCCACCATCTCAGACAGAGGAGTTAGACAGAGAACTAGTGGGACAGATCAGGAGGACCTGCGAGAAGGGTAGTGTGGTGATCGTGGGAGACTTCAACATGCCAAGAGTGGATTGGAGTACCCAAACAACCAGGAATAGAAGGGAGCAGGTACTGCTGGATGCCTTCTGGGACAGCTTCCTGATGCCGATAGTCAGCAAACCAACCAGGTTAGGGAATACCCTTGACCTCGTGCTGGCAAATGGGGAGTTTGTTAGGGAACTGAGGGTGGAAGAACCACTAGTGGGGAGTGACCACCACTCAGTATGGTTCACGTTGGATATGGGTAAGGAAGGAGTGGAATCCGGCACAAGGTGCTGGACTTCAGGAGGGTTGACTTCAAGAGGATGGGGAAGTGTAAAGAGTACCTGGCCAGAATTTAACCTAGTATGGACACTAACCAGAGGTGGGAGTTCATAAAGCTGGAGATGGTGGAGGCAACCAGAACCTGCAGCAAGGCCAAGAGCAAGAAGGCTATGGCAAAGAAACCTAGCTGGGTGAGCAAGGAGGTCATGGAAAAGGTAAGGAGGAAAAGAGCTACCTTTAGGCGTACAAAACAACAGGAGGAGGAGGACAGGAGGAGTACCTGAAGGAATTGAAGGAGGAGACAAGGCAGTAAGGGCAGCCAAGGCATCTTATGGAGCTCAGGCTGGTGCAGGGCATTAAGAAGGGGAGAAGTACTTCTTCAGGTACATCAGGGAGAAAAGGAGCTGTAAGGACCATATAGTAAGGATTAGCAAGGCGGGTGGTAGAAGCAGGGGTGATAAGGCAGAAGCTTAGAACCATTACTTCTCCTTGTTTTTACTAAGGAGAAGGGGGTGATACCCAAGGGGAGGGAGGCAGAAACAGAGGGGAGGGGTGATGGATGGGAAATCACAAAGGCAGAGTTCTGGAGGGTTTGAGGGCACTGAGGGTGGACAAGGCACCAGGCCCATATGGCATCCACCCCAGAGTACTGAAGGAGCTGGCAGAGGTCCTGGTGGGAACTTTGGCAGACCTATTCAATGCCACACTATACTCAAGGTGTGAACCTCAGGATTGGAGGATGGCTCATGTGGTGCCCTCCACAAGAGCAGCCCCAGGGATGAACCGGGAACTATAGACCGTGAGCCTCACATCCATTGTGGGTAGCTGATGGAGACTATCCTGAAGGAAAGGCTGGTGGCCCTCCTGGAGGCCAAAGGGCTACAGGACAGCAGACAGCATGGTTTTATAAGTGGCAGATCTTGCCAAACCAACCTGGTGGAGTTCTGTGACTGGGTAACTAGGCAATTGGATGGGGGCCATGCAGTGAATGTCCTTTACCTGGACTTCAGTAAGGCATTCAACTCGGTGCCGCATGGGAGGCTGGGACGTAAGTTAGAAGGCAAGGGGGTGCAAAGCTGGTGAGATGGGTAGGGAGCTCTCATCCCCAAGGGTAGTGATGAGCAGTGTTCCACAGGGCTCGGTGTTGGGACCAGTGTTGTTTGGGATATTCATTGCAGAAATATCATTGGGCATCAAGAGCAAGACCAGTCTGTTTGCTGATGACACCAAGATGGGAGCGGTGGTGGATGACCTGCGGGATGGCAGGGGTTGCAGGATGATCTGGCAAAGCTGGAAACCTGTTTGGACACCTGGCAACTAGAGTCAATGCCCAAAAGTGCAAGGTGCTGCATTTTGGGGCAAAAAACCCAAGTAGGATTTACCAGCTGGGGGGAATGCAGCTAGCCATGACAGAGGAGGAGGAGAAGGATCTAGGGGTGCTCATTATGGGGTCAATGAACAACTCAGCACAATGTATAAAGGCAGCTGCAAAAGGCAACAAAATGCAGGGTTGCATTGCAAGGGGTATATCCTCAAGGAGGGGGGGAGGTGATTTTGCCACTGTATAGATCATTAGTTAGGCGCACCTGGAATACTGCATGCAGTGCTGGCACCCATATCTGAAGAGGCACATTAAGTTACTGGAGGGGTACAGCGCGAGGCAACAAAAGATGATCAAGGGACTGGGAGACTGACCATACGAGAGGAGGCTGAGGGATTTGAACATGTGCTCGCTGGAGGAGAGAAGGGACGGGGGGATATGACTGAAACCTTCAAGTGTACAGTGGCGTGAAAAAGTATTTGCCCCCTTCCTGATTTTCTCTGTTATTGCATATTTGGCACACTGGATGTTTTCAGGTCTTTAGACAAAATGTTATATTAGATAAAGGGAACCTGAGTGAACAAATAACACTTGTTTTTTTTTTACTCATTTCATTTATTTAATGAAAAAAGTTAACCAACACCAACTGGCACTGTGTGAAAAAGTAATTGCCCCCTTACACTTAATAACTGGTTACGCCACTTTTAGCTGCAATGACTGCAACCAAACGCTTCCTATAATTCAATATCAGTCTTTCACATCACTGTGGAGGAATTGTAGCCCACTCTTCCTCGCAGAACTGCTTTAATTCAGTAACATTGGTAGGTTTTTGAGCATGAACTGCTTGTTTCAGGTCCTGCCACAGCATCTCTATTGGGTTTAGGTCTGGACTTAGACTAGGCCACTCCAAAACTTTAATTTTACTTCTTTTCAGCCATTCTGATGTAGACTTGCTTTTGTGTTTTGGATCATTGTCTTGCTGCATGACCCAACTACGCTTCAGCTTCAGCTGACGGACAGATGACTGGACATTCTCCTTAAGAATTTTCTGGTACAGAGCAGAATTCATGGTTCCTACAATTATGGCAAGTCGTCCAGGTCCTGAGACAGCAAAGCAGCCCCACACCATCACACTACCACCACCATGTTTGACTGTTGGTATGATGTTCTTACTGTGGAATGCTGTGTATGCTTCATGACGACATTATGGGATCCATGTCGTCCAAAACGTTCCACTTTGGACTCATCTGTCCATAGAACATTTTCCCAAAAGGCTTGTGGATCATCCAGGTGCTTCTTGGCAAATGAGAGATGAGCATTTATGTTCTTCTTGGTTAGCAGTGGTTTCCACCTTGCTGCTTTCCCATGAAGCCCATTTTTGCCAAGTCTCTTTCTGATTGTGGAGTCATGAACACTGACCTTAGCTGAGGCAATAGAAGCCTGCAGTTCTTTGGATGTTGTTTAGGATCCTTTGAGACTTCCTGGATGATTTACGCTGCGCCCTTGGAGTAATTTTGGCAGGCCGCCCACTCCTGGGAAGATTCACTACTGTTCCACATGTTCTCCATTTGAGATTATGTCTCTCACTGTGGTTCGATGGAGTCCCAGAGCCTTAGAAATAGCTTTGTAACCCTTTCCAGACTGATAGATAGCAACAACTTTTTTCTGATCTTTCAGGAACTTCCTTTGATCGTGGCATAATGTGCTTGTTGAATCTTTGTGCTGGCAACGTGACTCTGATGGTAAGGTTCAAAATAAGTGAGGTTTATATTGAGCAGGGCTGGCTGTAATCAAGCCTGGCTGTGTTCAATCAGCTGACTCTAATTATCCCTTTAATTGGGTTGATTTAATTAGGGGGCAATACTTTTCACACAGTGCCAGTTGGTGTTGGTTAACTTTTTCATTAAATAAATGAAATAAGTAAAAAAAAACAAATGTTATTTGTTCACTCAGGTTCCCTTTATCTAATATTACATTTTGTCTAAAGACCTGAAAACATCCAGTGTGACAAATATGCAATAATAGGGAAAATCAGGAAGGGGGCAAATACTTTTTCACGCCACTGTATGAAAGGAATAAACAGGACAGGTATGAAGGGGCTGTTCAAAGTAAGGAAGGGAGGACACCTGGGGCCATGATATGAGACTGGAGGGAGAAAGGTTCAGGAGGGAGATGAGGAGACACTTTTTTATGGAGAGGGTGGTAGCTGGGTGGAATGCGTTACCAGCAGAAGTGGTATCGAATACAACAGTGAACTGCTTCAAAAGGGGCTGGGACAAGGCAAGGGTGAGGGTCAAGGGAAGGGAAGGGTAGGAGGCAGGGGCAGCTGCAGAATAAGGGGTGCTAGCTGGACATTCAAGCAGATTTGATAGACCGCTAGGTCTTTATCTGCTGGCAATTTTCATATGTTTGTATGTTCGTACAGATCTGCGGTAGGAATACACTTGGAGTACTGTGTACAGTACTGAAATCCCTACCTGAGGGAGGGCATTATGCAGCTTGAGCCAGTGCAGATAATGACTATGAATATGATTCAGGGCCAGCAGGATTGTCCATATGAGGACAGGCTCAGAAATCTTAATATGTACTCACTGGAAGAGGGGCAGGGGGACATGAAAGAAACCTTCAGGTAACTCAGTGATACTAACAGGGTGGATATAGGGAATCTCTTAAACATAAGTGAAAACATGAACACAGGGGAGCATAGTTATAATTTGTTGGGGGGAAGGGTTCAAGAAGAAAGTCAGGAAACACTTCTTTATGATGTGGGTGGTGGTGGGGTGGAATGAACTTCTGGCAGAGGTTGTCAATTAGAAGACAGCTGGTGGATTCAAGAGTGGGTGGGACAAGGTTATTTCAAAAGTTTTATCAGGAAAGACATATTGAGCTGCTATCAGTTCATTTCTAGATGCATCTTGTGGGGAAGGAGAAGAGAACAGAACCGAACAGATAGATCAAAGTACAGTGTACAAAAAATAATACGAATATATGGAAATAAGTATAACAAATTATACAAATTACAAGAAAATGCTAAGAACATAATTGCCATACAGTTAATTACTATACAGTAAAATTCAAAATAAACAAAAGAGCATTAAACAGCAACAAAACAACAACAATAGGGGAGCACAAAGCAGAGTCGATGAACTTGAGGAGAAGGTTAAGCTAGGTGAACTTGGGAAGAGGGCTAAGCTAAGTGAAGGGAAGGTTAAGATTCAAAGGAAGGGACCAGGCAGGGCCCACTGTAATCACAAGTACTAGGGCTGTACTGGGCAGACTTAATAGACCTTATGGCCTTCTTCTGCTAGCGAATTCATATGTTCATATAACCCAGAGGTCAGTAACATGTGGCAGGTGGCACCCATTGTAAAGTAATGCAAGACTACCTCAGGCAAGTCACATGTGGCAGTCGTCATCTCACATCTCCCTAACAGACCACAGAGCACATAGAAACATAGGTTCTGGTGGTAGAAGAAGACCAACATCTCGTTTAATCTGCCTATATTTATTACTGCCTTACCACTCAACCTAGTGCCATAGTGGATCATTCACTTTCTGCTCCCTTTCTGCATCCTCCTTCTCCCTTGTTCCCCCAAGTGGGACTCTTAGTCCCTTGGCCTTGGCCCACCCATGCTTGAACCCATATATGGTCCTCGCCCCATAACCTCCACTCACAATCTGTTTCAAGGCTCACACCATCTTTTCAGTGAACAAGGACTTCTTCACGTCCTTCCTGAATTTACCTCCCACCAGTCTTCTGTTCTGCCCTCTTGAGAGTGCATCTCTATCTCTTAACAAACAGTCCTTCCAATTTAACTGATTTATACCCCTTAGGAACTTATAAGTCTCTGTCATGTTTCCCCTCTCTCATCTGGCCTTCAGTGAGTGCATATTCAGGAGCTTTCAGCCTTTCCTTGTGCATCTGCTTTGCTGGCCTAAATCATTTTGTGACCCTCTGCTGCACTGATTCCAGCCTATTTATGTCCTTTCTCTAGTGAGGACTCCAAAACTGGGCACCATACTCCATGTGGGGTCTCACCAGTGATCTGTACAGCGTCAGTATCACGTCCACCCTCCTACTGTCAAAACCTCACGCTATACACTCCAGCATCCCAGATGCCTTGCCATACCTAAGACCTCAGTTGAAATACCTGCTGAATGCCCAGTAAAACACGGAGTTCTGAGATCAATCTAGGCAGCTTTTTCTTCTCTCTCTCTCATTAACAACCTCCCCTCCATATGCCATTCCACTCAACTTTTCTCTATGCAGACAATGAACTGTACTGCAGTGACAAAAAAAAACACTGCTCCACAATCTGCAGTCTGACTTTTGGAGGCTGCATTCCTTGTTCTCCAGTAAAGGCTTGGTCCTCAATTCCAAGAGACCAAGTTCATGATCTTCTCAGGCCCCAGGAAAGCCCTGGTTTCTGGCCTTAAACTCTGCGACAACACTGCTAACCTCATCGAACAAGTATCAGAATTCAAATACCTGGGTCTCCACCTCAACCTCACCTCATCTACAACCTCCACATTAGCAACCTCATTAAGAAGGCCCATGTCAGGCTTGGTCTCCAATACAGGATTAGAACGTTCCTGATCCCCACATCCAGATCTCACCTACCTAGCTCTCTACTCCTGCCTGTTATCGACTATGGCTCCATCATCGTCTCCCCTCCCTCTTTCATCTTCTACACTAAACTCAGAGCCACCTACAACAGCATAGCCTTTAGTCACTGGTCTCCCCTGGCATACATCACTGCACTCTACTCCATATTCGGTTTGGCCCACTCTAGAGAGGAGATTCCAGTTCAAGATGCTCTCCTTCCTAGATGAGATATCCTCGATACTCTCCCTCCTAGCATCAACTCCCTATTCCTGTTCACAGCTCCTTAATGGGCTACCAGGGTTCTGCCAGTCTTGTCTTTGACACCCCTTTTACAGGGCCAACTAGGCACAGAACTCGATCTCATACAGGGCATGAAGAGGTACAACAATCTGCCTCATACAATCAAGGCCTGTAAACCATTGTACTCTTTTAACACCGCCCTTAAAGAGTACCTCCTCAAGTCTTCCACCTGCCATTGCCCCCGGCCTACTCATTAATATCCAGTTGTCCACTTCCATCCCCAATTCCTGCACTTTCTCCCCTCCCCCCCAAAGCACATAAACAGATGGCTCTATTCCTGTCCTGTCCTCTTTCTGCTCTCCCTTTACTCTCTCAAACTAAACAAGCAGTTTCAAATGACCCCAATCTCTCCTGTTAACTCTATTTTTCCTCGTCGCCTTCCATCTGCCCAGCCTTAGTGTCTGTTTGCCTTCCTGCACATGTATCACCCCATTTTACTACACTATTTTTTGACTTCTCCTTTTGCTGTCTGGTTGGCTTTTTTTTTTTGTACCAATTCTTATTGTGATACACCTGTGTTTAGTATGTCCAAAGTTTATATCCGTTAGCTTCATCTGATTCTTTCAGCACTGTAAATAGGATCATATGCCACTGTAAATACCTAGGGCTTTCTGAGGTTGAAATCCGTCGCCTGCAGCTAGTGCAGAACGCTGCAGCCCAGCTTTTGACGGGTTCTAGCAGATCTTGTCACATTACTCCGCTGCTGCGCGAACTGCACTAGCTGCCAATTCGGTGGCGGATCACCTTTAAAGTCGGCTTGCTGACTTTCAAAGCTCTACACAATATGGGCCCAGGCTATCTGAAAGAACTTCTGATTCCTTATTACCCGAATCAATCACTCCGCTCGGCTGACGAGGGGTTGCTAGAGGTTCCAAGGGTAAATTTGAAATCTTTGGGTGCTCGGGCATTTGCGTATGTAGCTCCCACCCTTTGGAACTCTCTACCCTGTCGGTTGCAGGAGTGCACTTCTGTGGAGGGCTTTAAGAGAGGTCTGAAGACTTTTTTATGAGAAACTGCATTTTTAGAACACTGACTGTTATGACTGTTTTGTTTTAATTGTATGTTTTAATGATTCTTTCTTTTATTGTTCTGATTTGTTATTTATGTACGGCGCCTTGGTAATCGAAAGGCGCCTTATAAATAAAATTATTATTATTATTATTATTAAATCTTATAACTGTTTAAATGATGTTCACACTATGTACACTCTCTGTCCTCTGTAATATATTCTCTATTGTCTTTGTTATGATTTTTGTTTACTTCCGACACTGGACATTTGTGAAAATGGGTGTTTTTGCTCACATACCTTTCCAGTATACAAATAAGATTGAGTGAGTGAGTGAGTGAGTGAGCGAGCGAGTGAGTGAGTGATTGATTGCAGTGTTTGGTTTGCTTGAGTGACTCACTGTTGAGGACTCTCAGATCCCACTCCTCTGCTGGAGTGGACAGCTTAACCCCTCCCATGCAGTACTACATGCATTGGTTCTTATTCCTTACGTGCATTACCTTGCACTTCTTGGTGTCGACTGTCAGCTGCCAGACCTTTAACCACCTCTCAAGCCTTTCTAGGTCCCTCTGAAGTTCTGTCTCCCCACGCCCATTTTGATAATTTTATGTGCTGGGGATCAAACTGTCCCTTTTAGGCTCCAAAACAAGAACTCTGCTGTCAGCTTCCAAAACAAGAGCTCTGTCACTAAACCAAAGAACCAACCTTACTAGCTCAGATCAGCAGAGTCTCTATTGTACCCATCCAAGACTTTTCTTATGTTCCGCATTTCTAAACCAGAACTTCTCCCTGAGCACACTTAGAGGGCCCTAAGCAAAAGAGGTGGGGCATTGGTGTAACATTCTTCTACACGGCTATACCAGCGTCAGTCACATTTGGCAGGAGGCTTTTATACACTGCCCTTAAAGAGCTACTGATGCCTCAAAGAAAACTTTAAAAAACATAATAATTAGGTGCAATTCTGCTTGCATTCCATTTATATTTTATATATTTCTCCTCCCCATAATTTATTACTAAGGAAATGTGTATGAATATATGATCGCTGTCCCTTAGAGTTTTTCTTGAGTTCATCTGCCTTTATAGCTTACTCCCTACTCTAAGTCATAATCCTCTGTTGTGACATCACAGTCTGTTGCCATGGGAGTAACTGTGAGGTTACAAACAGTGCTCTATGACTTCAGGTAGGGAGAAAGCAGCAGGAATAGAATTACTCTTCAGGAGCAGAAATCTGTTTTCATACAAATTACCTCAGTAATAAACAATAAGGAGGAGAAATACAGAACTAATGCGAAATACAAGATGGACTGTGTCTAAATATTATGTTTTGTTAAAGTTCACCTGATTGTGTCACCAGCTCTTTAATAACACAGAGAATAATGTATGGGCAAGCATACACAGCAAAGCTGTGTTTCCATTGAAAGATTGTTATAACATCACGCTGACCTAGACAGTGAATGTTTACCTAGAGAGCGATCAGGTCCCAGGAGGTCATTACAGCCCCAAGATGGAAAGCGGTATGATTACACATACATTTTTTGTTTAGTATCTGGTTATTTCAAAACATGCAATGATCTGCAGTGACGTACAGAGTTTAGTTTGACGAGTGAGTCTACACCCCAAAGTAAATAAGTAGTCATTTTCTTGTCACTGCAAAATAAAAATAAACTCATCCCATACCCAGCTGCTCACAGCGCTACCACTCAGTGCCAGAATTGTACCTGTTCATTTTCAGAGGCTGTAGTTAAATTTCGATTGAACAAGAGTTGCACCCTTGAGGACCTTCCTGTCACAATAAGTACTTTCATTTGAATAATGCACATTCAGACTGAGGTGCTTAATGTGTCAGTCTCACTGCTCAGCAGGCAACTCTTGCAGGATTGAAATTTAACTTACTGTACAGCCTCTAACTACGTAACAAGTACAACCCTGGGCACTGGGTGGGTTGAGAGCAACTGGATGTGATTTGAGTATTTTTTTATTTACGTTAACAAGACAACAGTTAATTATTTACTGGGGGATCATGAGACAGAATTGCAGGAGACAGACAGAGTGAGCAGGAGCTGTCGCATGCTTTCATTTGTGTGTGATGTACTGTAGTTACTGTGGTACAATGAGAAGTTTGCAACCAGCCACCTTATGAAATCTCATCCTTTCAGTATTCTGAATTCAGACACAAACTTAGCATTCCAAAGATATGTTCCCCCTCCGTATTCAAAAACCATGTCACTCACCACGGTACCATAAATCTGCACATTCTGGGAATGTATGCCTGCATCAACCAGTGTCAGCTAACATCATTAGTAGTAGCTCTTCCGTGAAATCAGCTTTTCTGAACAGGCAGCAAGACTGGAGTTGCAAAAGACTTGCAACTTTTAAACAAACTAACTTAGATCTCTCAGTTGCAGCAGGGTGTTTATCAGGATATGCTGATCCCAAGGCTCAGTTTATTGATATTGGGAATTGTGATGGACCCCTATTTAATATTGATTTATAATAAAAAAATTGAAGGGCTTTGTCCTTGAGTCAGTGGAGTAGTGGGTGACTCTGCCATGCCCACCAAGCAATACATGAACTGCGCATGCACAAGTATCCATCAGATGCTCATTTGTTTTTCTGCCTGGCTGCCACATGTTCTCTGTCCTTTTCCCTTCCCTTTTGGTCATTGTGTTTGCCTTTATTACATTCTCTCTTTATTATGGTTGTTTTGTTTCCTCCTGACATTTTTTCTGCATGTAGGGTCTCCTGGTGCCTTCTTGGCCATCATGCATCACTCCTCTGGCCCTCTGGTTTCCACTGTGGTCTTGTGCGCACCCTGTGGTGCTCTTCACCTCCACCTTGTTGTGAGTCGGTCCTTCCCTGCTCACCTGCCTGTCCCTATCTACCCTTGCTGCACCTCTTAATGTTGTATTCCTCAGTGGGGGGTCTTTGGTTGCTTATGTGCTCTTTGCTCTTGCCTTCTACAGCTCTTGCCTCTACCATTGTCTTGAATAGCTCTGTCTCATGCTGCTCCATTCGGCTGTCGGTATGGTTGTGGGCCTTCCTTGGGCCCATTTCACCCTGTGTGCTGCCCACCTCTCCTGCTGCTGCTTTGTCTCTGTTGCCACTGGTACCACTGCCTGGTTACTTGGTCCCTGTCTGCTACCTGTCCTGTGTTCTGTCTCCTCTTCTGTGCTGTTCCCTGCCCTCTCATCATGCTTTGGCCATCCATCATTGTTCTTTTAGGCCCTACTTATCATCCTATCTCCTGGGCTCATGCTTTCCCTACCATATTTTGTACTGCCTACCTGGGCATTCACCCTCATTATAGCTCATGGTATGGTACCTACTCAAGTTATTTTCCCTCTTCATCATTCTCCTAGCACATACCTTGACATTCTCTATTTAATCTAGCATGTCTCCATCCTCCTTACACATCAGCCAGCATGGATTCCACCCCCTGTGTTACATTTCCCTGTGTTAACTGTATCTCTATGAAACTAAAAAGGCCTGCTGGGCTAAACAATCCAGGAGGCTGATATGCCAGCTCTGCTCCCTGAAGTCTGCATCATAAGGTTGGGGTCTTTTTATTTAGCTACTGGAAAATTAGTAACTTGGAGTGGCACACTGAGCCAAGGCTCATTTTCAGGTGTGACATAGAGAAAAAGGAACAGGAAATACAATAATTAAAACACACAGTATTAATGATCGGTACAAAATAAAGACTACACAGAGTAAAGTTTAAACATAGTACAAGTGCACATAAAGTAAATGGAGCTAAAAGTAAACAGATGCATAAGAAAAGAAAGGAGTCTGATATCGTTGACATAAAACCCAGGAGGAGGCCCAACAAACAGGGATGGTAGGGGCTCCTACACGGAAGGCTCAGGGAGAAGGATGGGTGGGAGCAGGAAGCAGGCTTAGCTGGAGCCTAAAGGAGACAGGGTGGGGATAGATGGAGAGAAAGGAGGGGAGCAAGTTCCAGAGAGAGGGAAGGCAGTAGAAGAAGGCTGACTCACCAGCACAGGAGTGAGGGTAGGGCTCTTGCCACGAGGGCCTCTTTAGCTGTGCAGATCAACTCAGTGGTACTTTTTGAAGCAATCTTTGCTGTGTCTGCCTATGGCCTGCCTGGCCTTGTTCTACATCCTCCTTAGTTCTAGTATTATCAATCATAGGGTAGGCCTTCTTCAGGCCAAGGTTGGGCAAAAACAATCCAGCTGTCATTTCTCTCCTCATGCTCACACCTTAAGGGTGGGGGCCTCTTTGAAGGTGGAGGGGGCTCTTTGGCTATGCAGATTGACTTAGCAGCACCTAACAGCATTATCCCACTATAGGGATTGAGAGAGAACCTTCTCATTTGCACTCTTTCCTTGAATTTGTTTCCAAATTCATTAGTGTTCCAAGGCATCATTAATAATTGCCCAAGCCAAGATGGATGGCAACTAAGGGCTTGGTTCCCCAGAGATTTCCTCCACAAGGGGATTTTCCTCTTTTCAGTGCCAAAGCTCATAATTTCATATTCTTATTTCTGCCAAGAGCTGTAGCTGGACAGTGGCCTACATTACAATTCATTACAATTCTGACATTCCTTTCGGGAACACTGGAACCCCCTTTTCAAGCTGCGTCTCTTCTCTCCTTTGAGAAGTAAGTGCTTGTCTGTTCATGTGTTCACTGTTTTGGACCTTTTTTCCCTAAGTTACTACCTTTGGTCTAAAGATACCTTATCCTGATGACACCTCTAGGGGTGGAACCCTAATCAAGAGTCTTCCAGTGTCTTTCTGTCACCACAAAAGGGGGTGGTAGTCCTTGTAGCAGGGGCAGTGAGTGTAAGCCAAAGTTACAATCATGATGCACAAGTATTTCACATACTCTACCTGAATACACCATTATGCTCAAATCATTTGACTTAATTATTCCAGTCCTATACCATGCCAGTCCTCCTCTGTGTCCCTTAAGCAGTCCTAGTAGCTTAATGGTCCATTTAATTGATAATTGATTGACATTGGATTTGTCTCTATCCTCATAGATTTCATGGAACATTCTTGGCCCCAATTCAAGAACAATTTTGCCTTCCCCAAACCCAGATATCGGCAACCCTGTAAATGGATCATTTCAGTTCCAAGATGGTGAAGGAAGGATCAGAACACTTGAACTGATGATTTATCCTCATGGTGAAGTTGAAGTACAAGAGACCTTCATTATAAAGCTTAATCTAGTAATGGGAGAATCAGAAGTCGATCCCAGAGCAGGGAATGTCACGTTAACGGTGAGTTTGGACATCCCAATTTTTTTCCCTTCCAAAATGATTTGTTTGGAGTTGTTTTCATGTGCATAGGTTTATTAAATTAACAAAATCCTATAACAGTTCACCATGTACTGTAATAACCTCACATTGCGGCACACCAGAGTACATTTAAAAGAACATTACATCTCCTGTCAATCCCAATTTGGAGCACTAAGGAAAATCTCAGCAGAATAAAAACACAGATATTCAGTGTGTGAAACAAGTGCAAATGGATACAGACAGTAAACCTGAGCTTGTGCCAGGCAGTCCTAAATGTGGGTGCAGTGATAGGGATTAGTGAACCCCAAAGCAGGTATCAATAAAGTCAACAAAGCCACTGCACATCAGCAATGCTAAGTTCATTTACTTCACTCTCAGTCAGTAAATTAGAGGAAAAAATCATTCATTTAAACAAATGTAATGAAATTACATCATAGGCCAAAGTGAACAAACAGGAACTGGTGCCATTCACTGCAGCCAGGTGCCCTGGTTCTTTGCCCATATAGAGTTTTATCAGAGGGTGGGCTACTGGGGTACTAGGTCATAATCACATGAATTAACTCACGCACATCAAGACTGCATTATGAGTAGCATGTAAGGGATTAGAGTGACAGGGGAATATCAATGATGTGAAAGTATCACTACTCCCTGTCACTCACCACAGAGGAGGAAGTGGATGTAGCACCACTGGTCAGATGCTCAGTTGAGCCACTCCCATGGTGGAATGGCTAGAGCACCTGACCCTGCAGTGCATGGGTTGGGAGAATTGTGGTTTGATTCCTTGCTAGGTAATCTTTTACTTTTAATTTTTTTTCTTGCCTCTGTGCCCATACCCCCTTGGAGTTGATTATAATACTTCTGGGGGGGGTGCAAGGGGCAAAGCACCCCCACAAAACAAAAGAAGACTTTCGGGTGTTGCTGCATGCTTGTTTGTTGGTGCGTGGTAGTGATGTGCGCAGTTTCATCTGCGGCATTATGACCCCGTGCCAGCTACTGGAGCCTGACCACCCCAATTTATAACAGTAAGAAAATTAAGCTGCCTACTTAGTTACCTTATTTCCTGGAACTTTATGCAAATGAAATGATGCAAATGCATTCACTGTACAGTATGAGGAATTGTCTCCAACAAGCGATGAGGGATGTAGAACCCATAATACTATAATTCAGAAGAAACAGACTGAATTAATGTTACATATACGATGCAAAGTATTCAAGCAGACCTTCTGACGCTGCAGTGCTGCCCTATCTGTAGGCATCTCTGGACTGTGGGATGAGGTACACAGACTCGGAGTGGAAGTAAACTGGGTCAGAGTACCTTTCACCCTTTCCAGAGACCACCCAGTCCAATGCTACTGCCTCAAAGAATGCCAAGAATGAGGAGCACATGGATGATGGTGGGCTCAGGGAGGGTTAGGGCCATCAGGCAGAGGCACATCCCAGACCCTATTCCACTCCAGAACTCATATGCCACACTGGCAAACAGGGACAACCAAACAGAGGTACCCAGAGAAGTGGAAGGGATAGATGTGGAGGTCAATCAAAGAGGTGACCTCAGTGGGGAGAGCAGTAGACCCCAGAGGAGGAGGAAGCAAATCTTGGTGGGGGACTCTATCATAAGAGGGATCCAGCTGGGAACACGGGAGGGGAGGACAGGGAGGTGAGGTGCCTACCAGGTGCCACGGCATGGAGGGATGGGAGGAAGATCCTGGGGATCGCTGGGAAGGCAAGATGGGAGGGTGAGCTGGATGTCATTATCCACCTAGGTACTAATGACCTGGCAAATGGGGAGTCCAAGGAAGTTCAGGAAGAGTTTAGGAAATTGGGAGGGGTCTCAAGCAAGTAGCTACTTCTGTCACCTTCAGAAGTACTACCTGTGAGGCATAGGAGATGTGAGGTGCATGCACCAGGAACTTTAACTCGTGATTGAAGAACTGGTGCTGTGAGGAAGGGTTTGATTCATTGGTGACTGGGGACCCACCTAAAGGGATAGAAGCTTTTTCAAGCCTGATGGCCTGCATCCATCCTGGAGGGGAATCCAAGCACCCAATGATAAGTTGAAATACTACATGGACAAGCATTTAAACTAGCCAAGGGGGGTGGCAGACCAGCAAGGAAGGTACCTCATTGCCCACCCCCCACAGCTAGCAGTGGAACTAGTGAACCGGAGGAGTGGATTTCTCTACAAAGCAGTGTGCAAAAGATGGAAATAAATACCCAAGAGGTGGATAGGCAGAAAGGTGGCAAATTCAACAGAAGGGCAGACAGTGGAGAGAACCAGGGATTAAGGACAACCAGGAGGGGCTGGAGTAGAACAGCTAAACAGTCCAGGAGTTCAAATCATAGAAAGCCATGTGTGCCAATGCCAGGAGCCTTAGCAACAAGATGGATGATCTGGAGGCTGTCATGGTGTAGTCGAACCTGGACATTGTGGCCATCACAGAGACCTGGTGTACATAACCACAACTGGGAGATGGCCATACCTGGTACAGCATATTCAGATAGGACATGGCGGTAGGGAAGGGAGGAGGAGGAGGAGAGGCACTTTATGTGAAAGATGTCATAAAGGCCACAGAGATCCAGGAGGAGCAAAATGGGGAGAGATATTGTGGGTTAGCTGGAAAGGTAAATAGGGCCAGCCATCCACACAGGGGTCTACAGACCACCAGCCCAGGAGGAAGAAGCAGATCGGGAGCTGATGCTAGCCATCCAAAGGATGGCAGACATGGGTGAGGTGGTGCTGGTTGGAGATCCCAATATTCCAGACGTGGACTGGATCCTCCTGCAGCAGCATCAACCAGGAGCAGATTTATCCTGGATTCCCTTCAAGGTGCCTTTCTCAAGCAACTGGTCATGGAACCAACTCTGCAGAAGGCAATACTGGACCTTGTGCTCACAAACGCGGACAGTGTGATGGGGTAACAGTGGGGGAGCACCTGGGGATCAGTGACCACTAGTCACTGTGGTTTGACATCACAGAAGGAGCAGAAGCAAACCGCACAAAAACATGTATCCTGGATTTTAGGGGAGAAGACTTTGGGAAAATGGGGAGATGCTTGAAAGAGTCATTAATGGGAATGGGTCAGGAATCATTGGTTGAAGAAGAGTAGGCAATATTTTAAACAGGGATTACAAGAGCAACAGAATTATGCATTAAGCAGGTTAGTAAGGGGAAAAGGAAGAGGAGGCCATTATGGTTTTCCAAGGAGGTAGCAGAGAAAGTGAAAACCAAAAAGACTGCATTCAGGCAATACAAAAAGTAGCAGGTAGAAGGGGGTAGGGAGAAATACCACGAGAAGCAAAGGGAGGCAGGAAGGTCAGTAAGGAAAGCCAAAGCTCAGACAGAAGAGTGCATTATAAAATCAGTGGGTAGAGGGGACAAAACCTTTTACAGGTACATAAGTGAAAAAAGAAAGGCAATGGGAGGGATAGTGAGACTGAAGGGGGGGGGAGGATGGGAGCTGCATGGAGGATGACAACAGTAAAGCTGACATATTGAACAGGTATTTCTGCTCAGTCTTTACTGAGGGAAGATGAGGTAATGGGCCTGAGGAGTACAAGGGGTTGGAATGGCGCAGAAATGGACATAAGTCCCTTTACACGAGAAAAGGTCCTGAAGGAACTGGAAGGAATAAGAGTTGATAAAGCAATGGATCCAGATGGGGTGCACCTCAGGGTCCTAAAAGAACTAAGAGAGGTTTGTGGCTGAGCCTCTGGCAATCCTTTTTAGCTGATCAATGGAAACAGGGGCGGTACCCAAAGACTGGAGGACAGCAGATGTAGTTCCCTTATACAAAAGTGGGAACAAAGAGGAAGCAGGGAACTACAGACCAGTTAGCCTCACCTCAGTAGTGGGGAAGATCATGGAAGCACTACTGAAGGAGAGATTGGTGGAACATCTGGTTGATAATGGACTACAGGACCCAAGGCAGCATGGTTTCGCCAGAGGGAGGTCATGTCAGATCAACCTCATAGAATTTTTCAACTGGGTGACAAGCGAGGTGGATCAGGGGAGGGCAGTGGACATGGCCTATCTGGACTTCAGCAAGGCCTTTGACACTGTGCCACACAGAAAGCTATTAAACAAACTAGGGAATTTGGGAATGGGCAGGACAGTAGTGTGGTGGGTAGGTAACTGGCTGGGTGGCAGGACACAGAGGGTGGTGGGAAATGGCTGTCACTCCACAGAGGGAAGAGTGACCAGTGGGGTACCACAGGGATCAGTGCTGGGACCGGTCCTATTCAACGTCTTCATCAGTGACATTGTGCAGGACCTAGAAGACAGAATTTCCCTGCTCGCTAATGACACAAAGCTCTGTAACAGAGTGGACACGCCAGAAGGTGTAGACAGAATGAGGAGGGACCTGCAGAAACTTGAAGAATGATCAGGGATTTGGGTTGAAATTCAATGCAAAGAAGTGCAAGATAATGCATATGGGGCACAAAAACCCTGGAACAACATATCAGTTGGGAGGTGAGGATATTGCATGCACCAAGCAGGTAAGAGATCTTGGGGTTATCATCTCTGATGACCTCAAGGTAGGGAAACAGTGCGACAAGGCAGCAGGTAAAGCAAATAGGATGCTGGGATGCACAAGCAGGGGCATCACCAGCAGGAAAAGAGAGGTCATAATTCCACTATACAAGACACTAGTGAGGCTCCACGTGGAGTACAGTGTGCACTTCTGGAGACCTTACCTATGTAAGGGCATAGATAGGGTAGAGAAGGTTCAGAGGAGGGCAACAAAGATGGTAGATGGCTTGTATCACAAGTCCTATGAGGACAGGTTGAAGGACATGAATATGTACTCATTGGAGGAGAGGAGGGAGAGAGGGGATATGATAGAGACATACAAGTATCTTACAGGAAGGAACAGAGTGCATGAATACACTATTTTTCAGTGAAAAAGATGTTCCAGGACTAGAGGGCATGAGATGAAGTTGGAAGGAGGGCAATTCAGAGGAAACACGAAGAAGAATTTTTTCACAGAATGGGTGGTGGACAAGTGGAACACCCTGCCAGAGGAAGTAGTAGGGGCTGAAACAATCACAGGATTTAAGAATGTATGGGATAGACATAAGGAAATTCTGGAGGTCAGGGGTAAGAGGCAACAGACTTCTAGGAAAACACAAAGTGAACTTACAAGCTCAAATGGGCAGCCTGGATGGGCCATAGGCCCTTATCTGCCAGTAGTGTTTATGTATCTATGTATACAAAAATATAACATTAATGGTATGCAAATGGCTTCTCACAAAGGAGAAAAATAGATAAAGGCTTGCACTAAATATTACCCTGAAGCCTTGAAAATGACAATTCTTCAAAACAATTTAGATGTTATAAGCACAGAGAAAACATGGATTAACCATGAGCAGGTATATGTATATGTATATAAGATACATATCCACAGATTCTGCATACAGATAGAAATATAGAGAGGTCCCAGTAAAAAAATCTCAACAGGCTATAATCAATCTGAAATATAACATGGCTGTCAATAGATTCATGGGGGTCCAGTTGCATCCAATCTGCTTCTCAGCGGTGGGTACCAAGGAAAACATCAAGATGTGGATGTACAAATGTAAAAGTGGTAGGGTCTGGCATTGTGTGGGCAAAAGAAGGAGAAGAAGGAGATACCTAGAGGGGGCATAGAGTCTGGTCTAGTAAGGAAAAAGACAAAACAGAAAAATAGAAGAGAAAGATATTAGACATATTATTAGCACAGACATGCCATTGTACAAATACAAGCTAGACCTGCAAACACAACTGATGCAGCAACATGAGAAAAATAAATAAAGCTCAAACAAGTAATGATCTAATAGTGGTGGTGGTGAACTCAAGGAAACATAATTATCATCTCCAAGAAACCAAACATAAAGCTAGATAAACCGATGGGATCTGGGCAGACATGTTATCATGCTGCTATGAATATGAATACATACCTGTGTTAAAAACACTATAAGAAGATTCCCATCATCAGTAAGCCCTTTGGCTTTAGACTCCAAAATCAGATGTTTTCTCTCAGTAACAATTCGATCAGTCTATCCCCTCACCTTTTGTTAGGGTTGAGCTATTCTACACCAGTAAAGTGTAGTTTGTCAAAACTGTCTGAGTTATGGCATTCAGGGAAATGTTAGCCCCACTGGACTGTTACTCATGCAATTTCCAAAACTTCTTGTATGTTTCTGAATACTGACTGTTAGCATTCTAACAGTTCAACCTTTATATATCTTGGGGGCAGCAACACCAAAGGGCATAAATGGCAAATGCTGTGCTGCAGTTTATAAATTTCTTTATTGCAACACTGCATAGGCCTAATGGAAGTTCAGACCTAAGGGACTGCAAATAGTACCTGCATACATTACCCTGTACAATGCCAAAATTTGCAGGAGCCTTTGGGCCTGGGTGGTAATCAATTTCTAAATGGTTGATTAGTTTGTACCCTTTTAATTTGGCTGTGTACATATTTATCCCTGAGGTTTGAGCCCCTCTGGAAGCTAACTCTAGGACAAGTCCTATCTCATTTGCTAGTGACAGGTCACCCTGTAAAATTGATCAGTATTTCCTAAGAAGATTCCCACTCTTGCCCATAACCTGATTGTATTCAGAAATGAAACATACTGGTTCTCTTATGAGTCTGACCCCATTCCATTGGTTTGGGGTTTTAACAGAGTATTCCGATCTAGGATCCTCATTCTCTCACAGGTATTATCCAAGAATTTCCCATTACAGTCTCTCTCCATAAATTTAATTTTTGGTTCATCTGCCTGGTTGCCAAACTCCACAGTGAGGAGCAATTTCACCTGATGCATTAGAACTGACTAAGGGATTGAGTTGACAAGGCATTGGGGAGTTCAATATCTGCTTGAAGAAGACTGCTTGTTAAATGTGGATTTATGAATCCTTTTAGTACTGATTCACCAATTTTCATCTACTATTAAAGTGATGTCAAGGAAATTAAAAATATCTGCTTATGTTACTGGTAAATTTAAGATGAATGTTGCTTACATTTAGCCATGACAATCTTCTCAGCTTCTTCCATGGTCCCATCCCAAAGACACCCACATCAAACATCATCAACATATTGATACAATTTTATAACGTGATGACAATGTAAATCACTTGCCAGACAGAAAAATTTAAACTTTGTAAACAACTAATGATCAGAGACTGAGGAAGCATTTGATACCAATGCCTTTTGGAATAAATGGAACAAATTTAATAACACAAAATCACACACGCATTTACCAATCTGCAGTGATACAATATGGAGACATAATTTTGAGCACTTCTTTCGGGAAATTCCAAATTAAGATCTGTTGTCAGAACAAATAACAGTTATAGACAAACTCTGTGCAATTGAAGCAGCTATTTAAGATTATCAAACTCCTCTCCACTTTCTATTACTTTAAAAGAAATTAAAGAGGAACTTAAAAACTTAAAGGTGAAAGGAAACTATTTTTACATGTCTAGATGCCTTCCAGTTGTTCTTTGTCTACTCAGTTTTCTGATATTTTTTGACCTTTTAAATTAATAATCTAATTTTGTTGCCTATTAACTACCCTGAATCTCTCTCTCCTCAGCAGTGCTACTATCTCTTTTCATACTGTCTGAACATTCTATGACATCAATGACACCATTCCAGGACATTCAGATGAATAGCATGGAATGGGAGTTATTGATGACATAGAATGTCTTAAAATATGAAAATAAAGAGCAATACCTGGTGAAGAGAGTGGAACTCTATGTAGATCTGAGGGCACACAAAGCTAGATTAATAAATTTTTACTGGTTAGTGGTTATAAATCACTGCCAGTGAGTGCCCAACAGTTCTGTAAGCCACATATGTGGTTTAAGGAGCTCTGTAAACCACGGGCACACAAAAACCAAAGCAGCACCTTAGAAAGCCACCAGAGAAGCTATCCTGTTACACATCCCACAGCGCTAGGTTTTTATACAATGTATGTGAGGCACAAGCCGATGGCTTTACAATACCTCACAAAGCAATTTTTAAAATGAAAAGTGTTACTAGTTTCAAATTGCTCCTCCCCTTACATATACTGACAGCTTACCTGCCCTGATATTCAGTGCCCCAAGAACTTTCATGAATCTCTGTCCCTATTTTAAATAAAAACCTAGTAACTTTTACTTCTGTGGCCAGCTTGTAACACGGACCGAGTTCCAGGTTTGCCGACATGCCCCCACACAACCACGAGGATGACCAGTAAATATAAAAAATAAAACATGAAGTGAGTTTTAATGGGGATTTTATGCACACCGTTGGTGTGTGATGCTCATATAAACCCCTCGGGCTTCCACCTCAGGGTTTATGGGGCATCACAAACCATGAGTGTTCAATCTCCATAAACCACACTTCCTCATACAATATTCTATATTTTGTCAATAAATCATCAAAGCATATCAGAATACATAACTGGCATGGAAAGGAAGATGAAAGGGCAGTTAATTATGTAAAAATAATTTCCTATCTCCTTTAAGGCATGCCAGCACAGTGGCATAAAGGGTTGAGGCTCTGGACACTGTTCGTCCCACCACAGCAGAGGCCCTCCAGTAGAGGCCAAGCTGTACTGATCAGTACTGCCACCATGAGGAGGCACAGTGACAGAACAGCAGGATGCAACTCAGAGGGTGGCCAGTGGCAGGTGAGTAGTGGGTGTGCACCTCTATGCACACATACAGCTGCATCACTGCACATTGTCTGGCCAGGGGGAGAAAATGGGAAAACTGCAGCAGCCAGGATGATTCCTTGGTCACCATAGACCCAGCATCACCTAGAGGTCCTGTGTGTGTGTTGGGGGGGGTCATCTGTATAGTTTGGCAGGTAGGACAATCCTCCTCCTGACCCTGCCACAGGGGGATACCTGTGTGGGATCTCTCCTCAAGGTATGTTCATCTCCTGGGCTACACTCTGGAGGAGAGGACACTGGCCCATAAATAGGGTGTTTGCAGAGCTCCTGGCACAGCTGGTAGCCACAAGGGAGGAGATATCCAGACTGCATCACCAGCTGAGATGGAACATTCACACACAATACCCCTACTCCACCACATGTTCACTGGCTCAGGGAGCTGGGGGTAGCAGGGAAGGAAGGGGTGGCAGGGACAGTCACAAGAATGTCATCCAGGCTGATTGTACCTGACAGTGAGTCAGTTGCATCACTTGAGGAAGAGAAGGTACTGGACTCCTCAGTGGCGTCTCAGAGCCAGTCAGGAAGGGTGAGCAGGATGACTTGGTGGCATCCAGTGGTAATTGCAGGAGCAAGGCAGCAAGGAGTATCCTAGTGGTAGGAGACTCAATGAGTAGAGGGGTACAGAAGGTGGTGAAAAATGAGAGAAAGAGAGTGGAGTGGTCAGATCCCTTCCAAGTGCATCAGCCATCCTAGACATGGACAGGATAGGGAGGATGGTAGAGGAAAAGGAGGGAAGCTTGAAATGCTGGTACACTGGGAGAGAAGCTTGGAATGCTGGTACATTTTGGCACCAACAATCTGGTGAATCAGCTAGCTGAGATGGTGAAGTGCAACATTCGAAGGCTGGAGCATAGATTGAAGGCTCACTCAGCTTCTTAGGCCTTTTCTGAGGGTCCTCAGTGTTGGGGTGGGGAAAAGGAGAAGCGAAAAGTGAGGAAGGGGGAGATTGAGGAGTTTAATAAGTGGCTGAAGAGATGGTGTTAGGAGGAGGGGTGCAATTTTCTAGGAGATTGAGGGGCTTCTGGGACAGGAGGCTCTCCAAGGGTGACAGCCTTCACCTGGCAAGTCAGGGGGCCAGTGTGTTGGGGAAGAAGTTTAATGTCTAATTTGGTGGACATTTAAACTAAGTGCAGAGGAGACTGAGACTAGGGGAACCACAGTAGAAGGGGGACATAAGGGAAACCTAGTTAGTACTGCCCCAGAAATGGGGCTAGAAACAGAAGGGATGTAAGCATCTAGACAAGGGTCCGTAATAAAGTAAGAATAGTAGTCAGAGGGCAGGCACACACAGAACATGCAAGGGGCATGAAATTAAAGGGGATGACAAGGGGAGAAGTTCTAAGTACAAAGGAATGGGTATAGGCACATGCTGAATGGCAGTCTACCTAAATGCCAGGATCCTGGGGAGCAAAATTAGTGAGCTCCAGGTGACGGTGGCAGATATGATGTTAGACCACGTAGCCATTACAGAAACATGGGCCACTGGGAATAATGACTGGGACTTAGCAATGCCAGGATACACCAGTATAGATGAGGTAGGGGTTCAGAAAAGGGGGTGGGCTAGCCTTTTATGTCAAGGAAGACATAGAGGCAGTTGAGGAAGGGTCTGTGGGGAAGAGCAGAGGGGGTCAGTATTGCTGTTGGTGCAGCTGACAACCAGATAGGGTAAGAAGCTGTGCATGGAGGTAGTCTCCAGACTGCTGGGACAGGGGGACGAGGGAGATGGGGAACTAGGGCAGATGTACAGAAGGAGGCAGCAAATGGGGAGGTGGTGGTGGTGAGGATCTCAAGCTACCAAATGTAGACTGGGACATTCCAGCAGCTAAATTTGCCAGGAGTCAGGCCCTGCTAAATACATTGCAGGTCTGCCTGCTGGTGCAGGTGATCAGACAGCCCTCAAGGCAAACCACCATTCTCCACATGGTGCTCACCAATTCAGACATATTGGGTGGAGCAAGGACTGGAGAGCCTCTGGGGTCCAGTAACCATAATGCCATATGGTTAAAACTGGCTCTGAGTACCAGTATACCCTCGTCAAAGGCTGAGGTTTTCGATTTTAGACTTTGACAAGATGAGGGAACTAGTCACAGATAAGCTGAGGGGAGTGGTTGAAATCAGGAAATGGGGAGTAATTAAGGGACAATTCTAGAGGCAACTAAATCTTGCCTGAGAATAGTCACGAGACTAACAGAGCACAACTCAAGACACCAATCTGGTTCTCCAAAGAAGGTCAGGCAGACAGTGAGACTTCATTAGATGCAAAAAAGAAATAAAGAAATGAGGATTGGGATAAATATCAGGTAAGGAGGAAGAAAGATAAGGAGGAGGAAGGGTAAGAAGGCAGTTAGAGATGCAAAAGCAGACACAGAACTATATATTGCAGAGGCAGTCAAGGAGTAGGAAAAACATTTCTTTACATACCCTGTACATCAGGGAAAAAAGGAAGATGAAAGCTGGAATTATTAGGCTGATGGAGGACTGCAAGGTAACAGAGGAGGATAAGTAGAAAGCAGCAGTTCTAAATGACTACTTTTACTTTGTGTTCACTGTTGAGTATAGAGGGCCCTTGCCTGAAAATGGTATAAAGGCTACTGCAAGAGCGATCCCAGACATGGGGCAGGTGGTACTTACAGGAGAAAGAATCAGAAACGGGTTAGCAGTCTTGAAAATAGACAAGTTCCAAGGCTAGATAGGATGTACCTGAGGATGCTAAAGGAACTGGCTGAACCTCTGGCAGGGCTGTTCAATAACTCTTTACAGTCATGGGTGAATCAAAAGATTGAAGGTAGTGAATGTAGTCCTGCTCTACAAGGGAGGAGACAAAAGAGCAACCAGGAAACTACAGATTGTTAGTCTTACCTCCACTAGTCAAAGAGGACCCAGTAAAGAGAAGTTGGCTCCAGGATAGTAAGCAGCTTGGTTCAAGGCAGGGAGATCTTAGATCAATCTGATATTATTCTTAGACTGGGTAATTAGGGCAGTGGACAAGGGACAAGAATGGGATTTGCTCTACTTTGACTTCAGTAAGGCGTTTGACTTCGTGCCTCATGGAAGGTTGCTGAAAAAGTTACAGGATCGGGGAACAGTGAAGGATCTTGTTGGATGAGTGGGAAGCTGGCTGGAAGGGGAGGGATAGCAGAGGGTGGTGGTAAACTGGGTCAAGTCAGGGAGAACGAGGTCATGAGTCGGATGTGACAGGATTCAGTACTGGGGCCAGTCCTTTTCAATATGTTCATCAGTAACATAGGAGAATGAATACAAGGCAAGATGCATCTCTTTGCAGATGACACTAAGCTTTGGTGCAGGGTAGACAGTGGGGGAGGGGGGTAAGGGAACTGCAAGTGAGCCTGCAGAGTTTAGAGAGGTGGTCCAAAGGTTGGCAGTTGCAGTTCAGTGCCAAAACGTGCAAGGTGATGTACATATGGGACAAGAACCCCAGGAAGGATTACTGGATGGGAGGGGTTAAGTTGGACACTGCCACTGAGGAAAGAGACCTGGAAATCATAGTAAGCGACTCCCTAAAACAATCTAAACAATGCAATAAGGCCTACAGCAAAGCAACCTGAATTTTGTGGTATATAGGTACAGGGTTTGACACAACAAGGAAGGAGGTGACACTGCCTTTCTATATATCACAGGTGAGGCTACACCTGGAATACTGTGCCCAGTTCTGGAGCCCCCACCTAAGAAAGACAAAGACAGGCTAGAGACGATACAGCACAGGGCAACCGAAATGATCCAGGTCAGCAGGACAGATCCTATGAGGGTTGGCTTAAGGCCCTGAACATGTACTCACTGAAGACCAGAAGGGCGAGGGAAGATAAGATAGAGGTCTTTAAGTTCCTGAAAGGCATGAACAATGTAGATTGTTGGGAAATATTCAACAGGTCTGGCAAATCAAGAACACGGGGGCATGAGTGGGAGCTGGCAGGGTGAGATTCAGGAGGGATGTGAGAAAGCTTTATTTTAAAGAGTGAGCTGTTGAGCCATAGAAACAGACTACCAGCAGAGGTAGTGGGTGCAAGAAACAGTAATAGTTTCAAACACAGCTAGGGCTGAGAAAAAGGCTGAATAGTAACATAGGGAGAAAGCAGTAAGGCGGGGGGAAGGGGAGGGGATGAGGCCAGTAAACTCATTTAGACATTAGGTCCCAGAGTAGGATAAGATAAAACAGAGCAGACTGGATGGACCAATGGTAGAGAGAGAGAGAGAGAGATAGATAGATAGATAGATAGATAGATAGATAGATAGATAGATAGATAGATAGATAGATATTGATACAGTATATAAAAAAACTTAAAGCAGAGCCAGTCCAGTGGTGTGGCGGGTTGAAGTACTGGTCACCACTCCATCTACCATAACGGTGTCCAGGTATCAGGAATGGAGCAGGATCACTCAGGGTCGACTGGGAGAGGGAGTGTTGACAGTACTCCTCCCTCAGGAAACACAGAAACACAGAATTTGATGGCAGATGAGGACCACTTGGCCCACCTAGTCTGTCCATTTTTCCCTACCTACAGTATCACTGCAGACCCTACTTGATCTCCAGTCCATCCTCCCCCCCTTCCACTATGATTCCCTTGTTCTTATCCCGTGCATTCTTGAACTCAGTCACTGCGTTCATCCCCATCACCTCTGCTGGAAGGATGTTCCAGGAATCCACCACTCTTTCTGAGAAGAAGTACCTCCTCACATCTTTCCTTAATCTACCCCCTTCCAGCTTCATATCATGCCCCCTTGTTCTTGCACACCTTTTTTTTCTGAAAAATGTTTCCCTTATTTTCCCCTTAAGGTATTTTAAGGTTTCTATCAATCCCTCCTCTCCCTGCTCTCTTCCAGGGTGTACATATTGAGGTTCTTTAGTTTCTCCTTATAGGGCTTCTGATGCAGACCCTGCACCATTTTAGCTACCCTCCTCTGGATCACCTCCACTCTGTCTATGTCCTTCTAGAGATGTGGTCTCCAGATCTGGACACAGTACTCTGGGTGAGGCCATACCAGTGATCTGTGCAGATGGGCTTCCTTTGCCCCATCTCTTGATTGCCACCGGTCAGAGGCCAGATGGCAGCAATGGCAGGAACAGCTGATTGGGGCAGGGTGTTGGCAGATGTAGCAGATATGCATGCCAACCTGTGCATGCATGTCACTGCACACATGACACCCATGGGAAAACTGACAAAACCTACAGGAGGAAAATGACTCAGCCCACTCAGCATCCTCACAAGCACCACATGATCCAACAGGACAGGTCACCAGTCTAATAAGGTTTCAAGAGATAGTTAAACTGAAGGTTCCCGAGACAAGTCAGGGCTGGGGGGCTGCTGTCAGGACTGGAGACATAAGGAGGAAAAATATATATAAAGAAAACTTAATGTTGGAAAAGCATGTGGGGTTGACATGATACTAAGTGGCATACTAATATTTAGCAGTATGAAGTTACAGGAAAAAATATTTTACTATAATTTAATCTTTTTATCTGGACATTTTCCTGAAATATTGTCTGAGGGTCTCATTACACCCATTTATGAAAGATGACCATAAACTTAACCTAAATAACTACTGAGGGATTTGTGTGAGTAGTAACATGGGCAAATTATTCTGTGGTGTCATGCAGATATATATTCCTCCTGAAATGCATATATGTATAACATGTACTTAAATCATTGACTACCTTTCTATTCAGTTGGTACACAATATTCAGATTGTACAATTTGTAATAAGATATACATTATTATGTAATAATTACTGGTGACCCCCTTTAACACACGGAGCAGAGTCACATTTCAAATGCCGTAATAACTAGCAGAACCAGTTATTACGGTGTTCAGAAAGCACCTTACTTGCACTGTCCTTGCGACTGCCACTTTTAGGTTCTTTGCAGCACAGTGTGGCTGAGCAGTATTCCTTAAAAAACTCTGGAAAATGTAGACAAACTCAAATCCTTTTTTAAAAACCCTGTCCTTGTAGCAGATAGCTGAGTTTTAGATATTTGTTTTGTGTTAAAGCTGCCAAGTACAGACTGAGGAGAGCGAGTGACTCGGCGGCTTCAGAAAATGACATTCAGGCGTATTCGAGTGTTTCTATGGCAACACTCGCTTACACTTGAATCTCGCCTTCAGTCTTAGCCCTCGTCACCTCAGTCTGTACTCAGTGGCTTTAACACAAAACAAATAAAACTAAGCTATCTGCTACAAGGGACAGGGTTTTTAAAAAAGGATTTGAGTTTGTTTAGATTTGGGGATTTTTTTTTGAACAAACACTGCTCAGTCACACTACCATGCACCAAGTAATTATAAAATAAAAGTTATGCACTGTTGTTATTGAAGACACTGGTGTGATGCCTCATAAACCTCTCGAGCTTCATTCTCGAGGTTTATAATAATACACCCCTCGGTGTAAAAAACTGCATGATACACAGTTGCATAACATTATTCTCTTTTTCTTCATTATATTCTATTCATTGACCTGTTCTGAAGTGCATATCTTCTCCAATAGTTTCTTGTGCTATGTTCATAGCTTCCTTACTATTGTACAGTATATTGCTGTATCTAGTTTGTATTATATGCTGTCCTACCCAGGACCTCCATGTAAATGAGCAGGCTTAATGTAGCCTTTTCCTGGTGAAATAAATAAACTCAAACTAAACTAAATCAGAGAATCATAAATATCCTCAGAAATAAAGACAAGCCTGCACAGAAGTCTAATAGGATTTGTTCTTAATCCCAGAACTACAGACCACATTTGCTCTCTACAAACCATAATAAACAATTATAGAAACATAGAAACATAGAATTTGATGGCAGATAAGGACCGCTTGGCCCACATAGTCTGCCCATTTCCCTACCTAACAGATAAGCTGCAGATCCTAGTTAACCAACAGCCTACTTCCTCCTACCCCCCACTAGAATTGCCTTATGTCTGTCCCATGCATTCTTGAATTCCCCCACTGTTTTTGACCCTATGACCTCCTCAGGAAGGCTGTTCCATGCATCTACAACCCTCTCTGTGAAGAAATACTTCCTCACATTACCTCTGAGCCATCCCCGTCTATCTTCAAATTGTGCCCCCTTGTTCTTGCACATCTCTTTTTCTGAAAGATGCTACCCTCTTGGACTTTGTTGATTCCCTTGAGGTATTTGAAAGTTTCTATCATGTCCCCCTCCCTCCTTTCCTCAAGGCTATACATCTTAAGCTCCTTTAGTCTTTCTTCATATGTCTTCTGGTGCAGACCCTGCACCATTTTGGTTGCCCTCCTCTGGACAGCCTCCACCCTGTCTATATCTTTGTGAAGATGGCGTCTCCAGAACTGTACACAGTACTCCAGGTGTGGTCTTACCAACTGTCTGTACAGAGGGCCAACTACTTCCTGTTTTCTACTGGTGATGCCTCTCCCTATGCATCCCAGTATCCCCCCAGCCCTCCTTACTGCCTTCTCACATTGCTGGCCCACCTTTATGTCATCTGATATGACTACCCTCAGGTCCCATTCCATTTTTGTTGTTGTCAGTATCTCACCCTAATTGTGTACTCTTACCTGGGTTTTGTTTCCCAGGTTTACTTTATACTTGTTTGCGTTGAATCTAAGCTGCCATACATTTGTCCATTCTTCCAACCTTGCCAAGTCTTTTCATTCTTTCCACCCCACCTTGCATATCAACCCTGTTGCAGATCTTTGTGTCGTCTGCAAAGAGACATACCTTCCCCTCCAGTCCCTCCACAATGTCACTTATAAAGACATTAAAAAGGACTGGCCCCAGTACTGAACCCTGTGGTACCCCACTAGTAACCCTCCTTTCTTCACTGTGGACTCCATTTACTATTACCTGCTGTATCCTGTTGTCCAGCCAGTATTTTACCCAAGCTACCACCCTGGGACCCACTCCCAGGCTGGCTAATTTATTTATTAATCTTTTGTGCTGGACTGTGTCAAATGCCTTGCTAAAGTCTAGGTAGGCCATGTCCACAGCCCCTCCCTGGTCTACTACTTTGGTCACCCAGTCAAAGAAGTCAATTAGATTTGTTTGACATGACCTTCCTGCTGTGAATCCATGCTGCCTTGGGTCCTGTGCCCCTCTGGCCTCTAGGTACTCAACAATTCTTTCCTTCAGAAGTGATTCCATCATTTTCCCTACCACTGAGGTCAAACTGACAGGTCTGTAGTTTCTTGCCTCTGTCTTGCTCCCATTTTTGTAAAGGGGAATCACATCTGCCCTTCTCCAGCCTCAGGTACCACACCACCCTCCCATGATTTATTAAAAAGGATAGTCAGTGGTGTTACTAGTTCTTCCCTTAGTTCTTATAGAATTCTGGGGTGAATTCCATCAGGCCCCATTGCTTTATCCATCTTCAGTTTTAAGAGTTCTTTCAGAATCCTTTCTTCTATGAAAGGACTAATATCAACCCCCCTATCCAGACTGCTTCTATTGACTGGATTAGGTCTCCCCCCCTGCTTTTCCATTGTGAATTCTGAGCAGAAATATTTGTTCAGTATCCCTGCTCTTTCACTGTCGCTCTCTGCCCAGCCACCTTCCTCTTTATTCAGCCTCAGTATCCTTGCCTTCATCTTTCTTTGCTCCCTAATGTACCTATAAAATGTTTTATCCCCCTTCTTAACCGAGTTGGCTATCTTTTCCTCAGTTTGGGCCTTTGCTATTCTGACTGCCTTCTCCGCTTCCTTCTGCTTTAACTGGTACAGTTCTCTGTCCTGCTCCTTCTGTGTTTCTTTATACTTCCTGAATGCTATCTTTTTCTCCCTTACCTTCTCCACCACTTCTTTTGAGAACCATAGTGTGTTTTTCTTTCGTTTTGATTTGTTTATTTCACACAAAGGCTTGTTGCCTACATGATGGTGGTTTTGATGTTTCTCCATTGTTGCTCCACCCCATCTTCTTGCCTGTTTTCTAGTGCTTTTCTGAGGCACTCTCCCATTTTGACAAAATCAGCCCTACTGAAGTCCAGTACCTTCACTTTTGTATGGCTTGACTCTACAGCTAAGTTTATGTGAACCACACTGTTTGGTGGTCGCTTGTTCCCAGATGGCTACCCACTTCAAGATCAGAGATCTTCTCTCTTTCCCCATTTGAGAGTACCAGGTCTAAGATTGCTCCCTCCCGAGTGGGTTCCAAAACTAGCTGTCTGAGGCATGCCCCGTGTAGGGCATTGAAAATGGCCCTGGTCTTGGATGTGACTGCAGCAACAGTGCTCCAGTTAACATCTGGCATATTCAGGTCCCCCATCAGCAATATCTCACCTTTCTCTGCCATCCCAAGGATGCCTTCTGTCATTTCCTTGTCCATTTCCTCCCCCTGAGACGGGGGTCTGTATACAACCCCTGTGCGGATTGTGGAGCCATTTCCAGTCTCCAGGGTGACCCACAGTGCCTCCTCTCCTCCCTGTTTACCCTTTAGTTCTGTTGCTTTGATCCCTTCCCTTCCCTTCCCTTATATGGAGAGCTACTCCTCCTCCTTTTCTTCCCTCCCTGTCCCTCCTGTAGATTGTGTACCCTGGTATGTTGACATCCCAGTTATGGTTCTCTGTGTACCATGTTTCTGTTACTGCCAAGATATCCAGGCATCCCTCTTCCATCAAGGCCACCATTTCGGGGAGCTTTTTACCTAGACTACTGGCATTGGTACTCCTTACCCTCTTTTTTTTCTGGCTTTATTTCTTTTTGCCCCATCCCTGTCCTTACTGCCTTTGTCTTTTTCTCCATTTACCCCTGCTCTTATCCCTATCAACTGCTCTATCTTGGTGTTTATCTCACTAACTACCCTGATTTTTTGGGGGGGGGCTAGGGTTTCCCTTCTCCTTTTCAGTGCCCCCCCCTTGGCTAGTTTAAATCCTTGCCAATGAAGCATTTAAACCTATCACCTAGGATTTGGTTCCCTTCCAGGATAGATGCAGACCATCGCACCTGTGTAGGCCTGCATCCTCCAGGTGGAACCCCAGTCCCCAATGAAGCCAAATCCTGGAAGCTCTGCACCAGTTTTTCAACAGTCATTGAATCCCATGGTGCAGAGTACCCTAGCTTGTCCATGCCATAGACAGGTAGCACTTCGAGAAAGTTACCGTGTGTAATACTTTTCTAAGACCCTCCCCAACTCCACAAACTTATGTTGCACTGCTCTGATCCCATTCTCAGCCAGGTCCTTCATCCTTAGGTGGATGATGACATCCATCCTCCCCTTGCAGCTGCTCCCATGATCCTGAAGTTTGTTTCCTGTCCCTCAAGCCATGGTGCTGGGCAGGCACCTACCTTCCTTTCCCTTTCCTCCCCCAGTTCTACCCCCCTAACAATGGAGTCCCCCACCAGGAGTTGTTTCCTTCCCCTGTGGGGTCCTGTGCCACCCTCCATTGTGGATGTTCCCAGCATCCTCCTTGGTCTCCACTGTGGGTGCCTCCATAGAGGAACCATGCTCCGCCAGAGTGATGAATGAATTGTGGAGAGGCACAACTGGAGGGATGCACCTCTGTTCCACCACTCTCACCCTCCCTGAGCCCACCATGGTCCAACCACTCCTCTTTCTTGGCAACCTCTGAGGTAGTGGCAGTGGCCTGGGTGGTCCCTGGGTGGGGAACTGGTTTTCCAAATCATTGCCAGGTTAGCATGGAGACAAGCAACCTCCTCCCCAATTATGTGGGTCATGCTAGCAAAGGTAAAATATGTTCCTGCTTTGTAGACTTCCAAAAGGCATTTGACTCTATTGGGTATCCAGGTCTTGATCTCAAACTCCTACAAAGTGGAATAGATGGAAAAGTATATCACATGATTAGAGGATAATACTCTGATATTAAGTGCAGTGTAAAACTAAATAGCATAAGAACAGAATTATCTCAACTGAAATGTGGAGTTAGGCAATACTCTTTAATTTATACATCAGTGATCTAGCAATCATTTTTTTTTCGATTACCAACAGAACAGGGCTTGCAAGAGAGCTTAAGTGAACTAGAATAATATTGCAATATGTGGTCATGGAAATTAAACTTAAACAAGACTAAAATTGTGACTTCCAGAAAAAAAATCAGAAATAGTATGAAGTACAAATTCAGGTGTACTGATGAGGTCCATGAACACACTACTAATTGTTACTACTTAGGCTTAATAAGTGCCTCAGGAAGTTTTAGAGAGGCAGTAAAAGCCCTACAAGAGAAGGCACTCCATGCATTTATTCCAGAACTAAATGAAGATACCTGTTAAACTTTGAGCGAAATAATTTGATTGTGTTATTCAACAAATGAGTCTTAATGGAAATTAAATCTAGGGTCTGACATTGATCCAGGAGTATCGTAAAGGGGATACAACACCAACAGAAATGATACATTTGTTATTTTGTAAGCATATCCTAAAAGTTTATCAAACTATGTCAAATTATGCCAGTAGAGCAGAGCTAGGACAATACCTATCAGTTCTAGACACAGAGAAGAGGCTGCTGTCACACCTAAGCAGTGTGACAGAATATTCTATTAGTTTAAGAAAGACCATGAATAATCAACAACAAAATGAAAATGCAATCGGTAAACCACCCTATGACAAAACTCTTATACCATTATTGGAGCATCATGATCAGGGTGCTGTAATGTGGAGTGTCATAACAAGCGTGAGTGACAGGGGCGATCTTGATTTTAGGTTGCCCTGCCATCACACCATGTTGGATGTCCACACAGTTTCTTTGCCCTTCATGGCATGCCCACCCTGGAGGAGGTTATATTTATTTTTGGGGCAAGTGCAAGTGGGTGAACCTGACTGTCTCCTGGGACAGCGCTATGGAACTCTAACTCCCAGGAAGCACATTGCCTGCTGCGGTAATACCGGGTGACATATTGCCTGTGCCCTAATTCATGTCGGCAACATTCCTGGCCCACCAGCATGGGTGAACTGACGAAACTTTTACTTCTAAGCAATACTGAAATTAATGCTTTCTAGATAATGAACAGTAGTTTACAAAATGAACTGGTTAATTCTGTCTTCAGTTAATACAAGAAAACAATATATTTTATTTAAAACTCATTTTTTTATTTTATTAATTTAAAAGTTGGTAACCAGGAGAGGCACACTGAGCCGAGGCTCATTTCTTAGGTGCAACCTGGGGAGGAAGGAAGAGGAGGTACAATTTCATCAACATACATGGTGCCAATTTATGAAATAGGTTACAAGACAAGCATGGGTACACGGCAGATATGTATAACAAGGTGCAGGTATACATACATTGTAACGGCAGTGCAAGTGAGCAAGATACAACAATGTAAACAAGAAAAATGTTTGCCTGGGAAGAGGCAAGTGCATGGTACAGGCAATTCAATGCTGAGAAGTAGCAGTGCAACAGGCAGGTTATCACCAAATTAGGTATCCCATAAAAGTGCAGTGCAGGCAAGCAGATGCTACAAACAATAGGGGCTCGCAAAAGATGCAAAGTAACAGGGGGTCATTTTAGGGACTGGGGGTCATAGGATTTAAGCATCATGTGGGCATGAGCAGGGTGGAGGCAGTGAGTGGAAAAGGGTCCTTTTGAAGAGGTTTAGCAATGAAAGCATTCAGAGAGAAGAGGGAAGGAAGTTCCACAGATTCAGAAGGTGGAATTAGAAAGCAACCTTTCCAGAGTTGGAGTGAGGTAATGGAAGAGCGAAGGAGTGGGAGTCCTACCTGCGGAGGCAATAGGAAGTTTGCGGGGAGGGGGATCGGAGGAAGTCAATATAGGGAGTGAGTGTGCCAAGCCAATACTTGGCTGAGATGATGGAGGTGTGATTATTTCAGCTGGATGATAAGGGGGAGAGTGACAGGGAAGAGTAGAGGGTGCAGTGATGAGTCCTTGGAGGGGCGTTTAAGGTGAAACAGCAAAAAGCATTGAAAAGGATGTCCAATCTGGAAAGGGTGGATGCGGAGGCAGATCTCTAAACAACATTTGCATAGTCAAAAAGTGGGAGGATTGTCCTGGTGAGGAGGATCTGGCGAATGGGGAGGGAGAGGGCATCTTTATTTCTATAAAGAGCAGTACGTTTTGCAATATTATGCATTGGTAAACCCAAATCAAAATTCAAAATAAGTTGAAATGCTATTCAATACTAAACAGAAATTTCTCTATTGCTGGATACTTAATAAATGTTCATAATGTAAAACACAGACACATAATGACAAAATATAATCAGTGACCATAAGCTTGAAACATGGTAGAACAAGGCAGCAGAAACAGAATTGGAAACCAGCGGAAAACAGACTAAGTAGCCAGAGCCATGTGGGCCAAATTGGAAATGCGATTCTGTTCCTTTTAACTATGCTGAATATTCAGATATCAGAGATAGCTATTTTATAAAGTTCACCCAGAATTATATGCTACATTTAACACATTGAATGATGAGGCCAAGATGCCGATTATTCTGGGTGAAAATATGGAAACAGTAAAGTTAGCTGCAGAATTTCTAAGAAATGTCACTCAATATCAGACATTCTGAGGCAACACCCTGCCCCAGCAGTATTTTGTTTGCTTAATAATATCAGATTTAATATATGTAGTATGAATTAGATACTATATAACATGCAGTTCTTGTACAGTATGTGTTAATAATAATAGTCTGTATTAGCTTTGGAAATCCTTGTATTGTAGCCATGCAACAAAGCATCATTTAATTGAGTTAAACTGAATTGAAAGAGAGCCAGAGGGGGAGGGAGAGATAGAGAGAGTGAGAGAAGAGAAGGATACAGAAAAATATAAAGATGGGGGAGACAGAGTGAATGAGAGATAGATAAAGATAGATCTAGAGAGAGCGAGAGAAAGATAGAGGGAGAGAGAAAGAGAAGGAGGACGATGCTCTTAAGTAAAAAATGGTCGGACTGGATGGGCCTTGTGGTCCTTATCTGCTGTCAACTTCTATGTTTCTAAGTCTAAATTCTTTGTTTTCTGGGAGCACTCAAAGGTTATCCTCACAAAAATGACAAATGAGATTTTATAGTACATTGTTGGTAAAACAAAAGTATAACAGATAAAAGAAAAATATTTTTATTGTATGTTATTTCTTGTATTTTTGATAACGTTGTTCTACACATTGATTGAGGGGCTTCATCCAACACACCCCCACCCCTTTTTGATCTCTTCCACCATTTTGTGGGGGCAAACTGTAGAAAACACAAGTTCTCTGCCTCACATTTATTTTGAAGGGTAGGGGGATTATTTGAACTTTGTCACAGTCTCCTCTCAACAGACAGGTATGTGCAAACTGATGCCAAGTTTCCTCTCCAGAATGCCCCATATTGTCCATGACCCAGGTAGCTTACGAGTCACTGGTCACCCATGAAAATAGGTGTTTTATGCTCATGAGCCTTCTCAGGTATCAATTTCAATAAAAGATAAATAAAATTGTGTATAAATATAAGGGTTTCAAAAATCATGTACACATTGAACTGATTAATGGAACTGGTAGAGCAATATTTTACTGCACGCTGCATAGGTGAAATATATTCAATGAGCACATTGTAAAAGTTAGACTTTGCTCTTCATTATTTGTGATTAAGGACCACAAGTATGTGCATTATGCTCCTAGATTGTTGAAAAAAATAATATATTAAAAAATAATGTATAAAGTATACAAAATCTGGCTTTTGAATCTCAGTCAAGTTGTATTCATTTTGGGTGTCAGAGTATGGGTAGGGCCGAGAGGCAGACTTTATAATTTCCTCACCTGGTGAAGTTGAAGGCTGATTCAGATACACAGGAACTGAGTTACAAGAGATTTAGGGTCTTTCTCCCCCTTTCCAGTGAAAAATATTTGGTCTTGACTTTGTACTGGGTATTCTAGCATGCTTCCTAGAAGTGCAGCTGTTTGAGTCCCCCCCAGTTTTAGTGCTTGCATGGTTCTTCAGTATTACTGATGCAGCACAGGTATGGCCACTTTTGTAAGGATTGCTGTTCTTATTACTACTAATGCTGGGAGCCTAGGCTTCATGAGGTACCATATCCTTGGACTCCAACAGTAGCAGTGGCGGCAGCAGTGGTAAAGATACTGTACCTAACTACCAGTGAAGCAATAGGAAAATCTTGAGATGCTGGCAGTAAGAGTGAGTCAGTAGTGTGAGAAACAGAGAGCAGACAAATTATGACATGGGTGAAAAGAAATAATCATGGGTATGGAGGCTTAAGGTAAGGACTACAATGGTGGGCAGGTTCAGGCCATTTATAGACATGGGACTTGATCCAAAACAATTGGCAGGTCAGGGCCACAGAGCTCATCACCCTCGGATGCCATCACTCTTGCTTCTTTCCATAACCCCTAGCCTCCCCCAATCTGTTTCTGGAGAGTAACATAGAGGGTCAGGGTGCAGAGCAGGGTCAGACACTTGACATCTTAGCTGGCATTAGAGTGGTTCTCCTGCTTCATGTGGAGCAAGAATTGTGGGATATGACATTTGCCAAAAGACTTTCCATATACCCGGCAAGGTAGCAACTGTTTTAGAAAAAAAGAACTAGGACAGTTCAGCCCCCAGACCTCCATGTTCACACTGAGGGATGGGGCAACATGTCAGGAAGGTGTTTGGCTTCAGGATGATCTGTGAATCTGTTGTATAGGGTGCACAAGTGTTACTGCTGAATTTTGTGTAATGCTGTCACCCTCTTAACCCCCTCTGTGGAGCACAACTAATTTTATAGTGCATGCAAAAGTGCATCCCTGCCCCCATCACCCATGTAGAAACATGCAATGAGTGGGATCTGGTATGGAGGGGGTGCACATTCCCGTCCATGGATTCTACAGAGTACCACACATATGCCAAGGGGGCACTTGGCAGCTATGCATAAACAAAAATGTTTTGTAAACAAGGTATAGTGGAGCTTCTCCAAACACAGATTCCCACTAAATGTCTGTTGTTAGGATGTAAAGTTTTCAGAAGAGTAACTCTCAGAGCTGCAGGTGAGTCATAGTACTCTCCAAAATTCAGTAAACCGGGTTTTACATATAACATGTCTTCATTTTTTATTTTTGTTACCCCTTTTAGATCCTAAAGTTTGGACATCCCAATGGAATTGTGCAATTCACTCCTGAGTCTTTAGTTCCGAAGTCCTATGTGGAACCATCAAGACTTGAAGGGCTGCTAAACATTACATTTCTCATTACACGAAACCAAGGGACCACTGGAGACATAATGGTAATGTTTTCATTCTTAGTTGACTCTTCTATTTTATCCAGACAAAGACTGAATATCAACACCAATGACACTGGCAGCTCTCCATATCTATTCAGGCATCTTCTGTATTCCAAGGCTTTTCTTAAAGAGCTACTGACGCCTCAAAGAAAACTTTGAAAAATAATAATTTGGCACAATCCTGTTTGCATTCCATGTGTATTCTATATATTTCTCCTCCCCATTATTTATTACTTAGTAAATTTGCATTCATGTATGATTTTGTCCCACAGAGTTCCCGTAGAGCTCATCTGCCATTATAGCTTACTCCCTACTTCAAGTCACAATCCTCTGTTGTGACATCACAATCTGTTGCCATGGGAGTAACTGTGATGTCACAAACAGTGCATTATGGCCTTTGGCAGGGAATAACAAATGGGAGTGGATGAACTCTTCAGGAGCAAATATTCTGTTTTCTTGCAAATGACATCAGTAATAAATAATCGGGAGGAAAAATACAGAACTAATGTGAAATACAACCTGAACTGTATCTAAATATTGTGTTCTGTTAAAGTTCTCCTGAAGGCATCAGCTGCTCTTTAAGGAACTAAATTATCTACCTGGCTAGCCTTGGGTGATAATACACCCATTATATATATATATATATATATATATATATATATATATATATATATATATATATATATATACTGTGAAAGGCAGTATTCTTTAATAGCTTTAACTTCTGATAAATCCCACTGCCCACCATTCGTCCTTGGGTGGAAGGAATTATTTTAAATTCTGGGTTGTGATGCATTTTGCTGCCATGATTTGAATAGAAAATACATATTTTTGATCTTTAGTCAGTTTATTTTGTGAGGATTAAATAAGCCTTTTAACTTGAGGGAGTTTTCCATAGATGATCTTTTATTCTTTCGCATCAGGGACATCAGGCCAAAATAATTTGGGGGGGGGGCACACCATTAAAAATGAATCAAGGTAGGGCACAGAATTGCACTTTTACAGGTCTTCCTTCCTGGTAGGAGTCACATTTTTCCTTTCATTTATACAATTGGATCTACACAAAGTGGTCATTTTAGTGGGTCACTTGCACTGCCAGAGTCATTGGGCATGACAGCACTGTTTCGGATAACCACCAAACTCTGGTTAGGAGTTGGGGAGGAAAGGGCCATATTCTTTACTGCTGCTTGACTTAGCCATTCTTTTGGTAGATCATTCTATTCTCGATGACCACCCTTGCTGGAAATTACATAGATTACATATATATTACAGAGCATCAGAGACATTTAGTCCATGAGCTCACCTATCATAATTTATGAATACCCATTAATATTCCTACTTAAAAGAAATTTATCTAGATTTGTTTTAAATTCCAACATTGTTTTGCTCTCCACAACCTCACAAAGCAGCATATTCCATATTTCTGTTACCCTATTATTTAACCAATATTTCCTTTTATTTGTTCTATATCTTTCCTTGATCAATTTGTGATGATGGTCTCTGGTATTGTGCAGTCGGTCCCTTTGTATCAGACCTAAGAGATCCCACAATTGGTATTGGTCAGGGCCCTATAAATCAAACACTTATCTCCTCTCATTCTCGATACTCCAGTAGTACATCTCCAAATACTGCAGCCTCTGCTGGTAGCTCAGTCCTCTGTCCCTTTAATCCTTTTGGTGGCTCTCCTCTGCACCCTCTCATCATTCCAATATCACCCCTTTTATATGGGGCCCAGAACTGCACACAGTACTCCGCCTGAGGACACACCAGTGCAGTATACAAGGGCATCACAAGCTCCCTGTCCCTACATTTGATGTGTCTCTATATACAGTGTGTTATACTGCAAGCCTTTTTTAGAGCTGTGTTACACTGTATACTAAAACTGAGATCACTGTTAATAATAATCCCCAGATCTTTTTCTTCACTTACAGTCTTTAGCACAGAACCTCCCAAGGTATATTGAAACTGATTATTTTTCTTTCCAAAGTGCATAACTGTGCACTTATCAATATTAAAGATAGATTGCTTCTGGGAGGCCCATATATCCGAGTTATTTAAGGCTGTTTGTAAGATAAGCTGTCCCTCTATATTATTTACCGGACATCCAATCCTAATGTCATCTGCAAATTTGGACACCCAAACCCCTGAGTGGACCTGCTTGGATGATATGTATAAATTAAACAGACATGGTCCCAATACCAAGCCCTGGGGGATTCCACTAGTCACTCTAGCCTGGCCAGAGAATTCCCCTTTAATACAGACCTTCTGTCTTCTATTTTTTAGCCTTGCCTTAACCCATTGTGGTACCCAAACTGGGAGACTTAACTCAAATAGTGATTTCACAAGCTCCTCATGGGAGACTTTGTCAAATGCCTTTGCAAAGTCTAGGAAAATAACATCAATCGGGTTTCCCATATCCATGGATTTACTAACTTTGTTATCAAATTCCAAGAGGTTGGTTTGACATGACCTCCCTCTAGTAAACCCATATTGAGTCATATCTATCCTGCCAGAAGCTACTAGGAATTCTGTGGTGTAGTCTTTGATTATACCTTCAGAATCTTTCCTAACACTGAGGTCAGACTAATAGGCCTATACTTTGAGACCTCCTGTCTTGAACCTTTCTTGTGGATGGGTATAGTCACTGCTTGCCTCCAGGCCTCTGGAACCTCACTAGTATCTATACTTTTCTGAAAGAGGCAGGATACTGGACCCACTAATACTGCTGCCATTTCTTTAATTACTCTGGGATGAAGCCTATGTGGCTCCTGTGCTTTATTCTGATTTACCTATTTTAGTCTGTTTAAGGCATCAGCTGGATCTATCCTGAGGCTTTCTCCTATTTGTATTATTTCACCACAGTCCTGATAACTTGAGGGCCTACGTTAAATACTGATGAAAAATATGTATTATATTCCTCAGCTAATGCCCTATTCTCTTTTATAAGATCCCCATTTTGTGCTTTTAGGGGTCCAACAGTATTGTTATTCCCTTCTTGCTGTTGATATATGCATAAAAGATCTTATAATTATCCTGGACTTTAGTAACCTGTGTGCTCATAATTTCTTTTGGCCTGAACAATACCACTTTTGCAAGTTTGAGGTTCTTTCTGTATATCTCCCAGCCAGCTTCCGTGTTGTTATGTCTTGCTTGATGGTATGCTTTATTTTTGTTTTTAATTAATCCTTTAACAGATTGGGTTATCCATGGTGGAGGGGGAATTTTTAGCCTCCTTATATTTATTTCTGGTTGGTACATGCCTCAGAATTAAGCCATTTAGGATATCTGTTAACTTATCTCACGTTTGAGTGACTGTCTGGTTATCAAAATCTGATTCCCAATCCCATGCAGCTCGAAATTAGCCGAGTTATACCTATGGAGTACTGTAGTACCTTTTTCAACACCCAGAGTACCAGAGTACTGGAAGCCAACAATAGAGTGGTTGCTAGAGCCCAACTGTCAGACATTTGAGAATTTGTGGTGCTGGATCAAGCCAAACATATTCTGTTGAACTTCAGATTGATTGTGTTTACTCTCTTGTGTTTTAAGGTATATTGGGAGCTGAGCAGTGATTCTGATATCATGGGAGACTTCCTTTCAACTAGTGGATTTGCTGTTATTCCTGACATGCAGACAACATCCCAAATAGTCATCCAGCTCCTACCTGATGAAATACCTGAACTGGATGAAGACTATGTGATAAAGTTAACTTCTATTGAAGGAGGTGCTGAACTGGATGAAGGGAACAGAATTTCCAAGTTTACTGTCACTGCAAATGATGATCCCCATGGTGTTTTGCCATATACTCAATAAGCAGTCTGTATTAGTGCAGCAAGATTTAAGTCGTCACCTTCAAGTTAATGTCACCAGGCATGCAGGAACATTTGGCAGTGTGACTGAGGTATCAAGTCACATCGTTTGATGCCCAGAAACAAGTTTCCTTTTCAGGAGGAGATATAAGAAGTGTGACAGTGGAAGATGGCGCTAATTTTGGAATTAACAAAGTGCCAATAAACAGTCAGGTAGGACATATGACTTTTAATTCTTGTATCACTATTTAGCAGACTAGCAGGAAGTGGAAGATGTTTTCAGTGGGGTGCTCAGTGCCTGTGGGGAGGGATGGTTAATTAAAATGTTATTTGCCTTTCATGGGCTCCACGTGGAAGGTACAAGCAATTGTAATGTTCGTACACAATAGCTTGGGGAGGGGACTATGGAGATTTTGGGTCATGTTTTACAGGGAACTGTGACTCTGCCTCAGTGGAAGGAAGTAGTCAGAAAATCTGGCCTTAAATTCAAATCACAGAAGGAATGCAACCGAAAAATACAAACCAGATGCAGCAGTAAGACTAAACAGCCTAAACCTCAGGAACATGAAAACACTGCACACTCAGAAGTTGAAGGTAAAGTAAGCACGGTGCAGTTTTTTGAGCAGATAGTGAAGCCATGAAAAACAAGCTTTTGTACCCGCAGGCTGCTGTAGATAATGCAGCCGCAAGAGGTGACTTCACCATACACCCAGGCCCAAACAGGCCTCCAGTATCAGGCCATTAACCCCTCCATGACAGGCTGCAGATTGCCCTGGCAGGTGGTGTTCAACAGGGTGCACATCAGGAGTTCGACGAAAATGAAGTGCTGATTTTAGTTCATGGGTCATACAGATGCCACAATGACATTTGGTGTCTTGTGAGATTCTTGAATTAAATTCAGTCCTTTGCTTTTGATAAACCATGACTGTGTGTGTGTGTGTGTGTGTGTGTGTGTGTATGTGTTTGTGTGTGTGTGTACTTTTGTGGTTATGTGTTTCTGGATTTTGTTCGATTTTCACAACTGCACTGGCCATTTACCATGGTGCCGTTGCCTCCCTGTCAACCGGGGTTTTTCCTCCTTGGTGTGGCATGCCCCGGAGGCACCGGGCATGCAATGATGTCTGCATGGAGGACGTAACTCTGCTGACATCCACCAGTGCCTCCCCATTGAAGCATGTTCCTTGAGGCACCCCCAATCTCCACTGGGAGTCGCTCAGAGCGAATGCGTCCCCACAGGCCCACCCCAGGAGAGGAGCAGTCCTCTGAATGCTAATCCTCTCCTCCTTCTGCTGATCACCGATGACCAGGGTCCCTCCTGAACCCCTTTGCCGGTGTGTACGGTGTGATGTCCAGTGCCTCAACCCTCAGCACCTCCTGGCCGGCCAAGGGTTTTGATATTTGAGGAAGACAAAAGAATTATAATTATCCAGCAAGGCTGATTGGAAAATCCTTTTTGGGATGTAGTCCAAACTTCTGAAATTATTTGGGGCTCTACTACATGAAAATTGTAACCTGGGTAGTAAAGTGAGTGGAGGATCCTTATAAATGAGTACACATTTGCAAAGCTATACTGTACTTATTAATACCTTATTATGAAGTGTGGAGGGGAATAATAGGACACACAATTAGCAGAATACCTCTTGACCTTAAATTACTGTTACTCATTATTATACAATGGTAGTGAAAAATCCTGACCTCTTATTTCTCAGTCTAGGACTGGAGCCATGATGTTATCCCAGCACAACATCATGGCTCTAGTCCCAGGGCACAGATGACCACATTAACTCTAGTAAAAATCACTCCGCCCAGCCCGCTTCAATTACCCCCGCTCGACAGCCCACTTCAGTTAGTGCCATTGACCGCATTACTGAATAAAGAATCATGTGTTCCATTCCACAAATAACTGCTACTACAAGCTTCCACTGTTAGAACTCCCCCCGCCACCGCTGACAATGTCACCACCCTCCAAATGCCAAAATAACTCACTCTTGCCTATAGTCCTCTTTCCCAAGTAAAAGGGACGAAAAAGTAGCACACAGACAAATTGGAGTTTTTTTCATGAAATTGGTACAAGCGGCTTCAGAGAGATGACCTGAAAAAAACAACCATCTACATATTTATTTATTTGTTTTCTTCTTTTTAATACTTAAAAAGTACAGTTTAAGTGTTCGACCTGCAGCTCTCTGTGTCATAAATGAAAGTGTTTCTTTACCACAAGGTAAGACTCCACTTTCATCTTTTTTAATTCAAATCTCTTCAGGAAAAAATGGAACCCTTCAATTATATAAAACAAAATATGGGGTGCAGTGTTTCACTCAAATTTAACACACCCTCGTTGTTGGATAGCTATCATAAACCCGGGCGTGTGTTAAATCTCGTGATACCCACTATACTATCTATATATAATAAACAAGCCATTGTGTAATTGCAATAATGCACTCCAGGGTGTGTGTCGTCTAGGATAACATCACTACTGGGGCACTGGATGCACTCTGCCTGTGACCTCATGTCCAACTACCCCAGGCATGACATTATCCCAGCATGACACACACTCTGTCATGCATTATTGCTTAAATGAATGACTTCCTATTGGATTTCCTAGAGTTATAAGAGGGCTCCATCATTCTGTCACATTGGTAATAATAACCATTTATTTGTATATTAATTGTATGCTAATTGTCTGCTTTAAAAGGTGCTGAAACTACAACCTTTTCCAACCTTTTCGGATTTCTCTACAGGTGTTCCTCCCAACAGGATTTAATTTTACTGTTGAACTGATCAGTGCAAGTCTTGTTAGTGGGAATTCCTCCAATGTGCCTCGGATCCAGAGAGAAGCCACATCAGCTGTTGTGTCAGTACCTGAGGAAGCAGCAAACTCTGAGGTAACAATAATAGCTGAGTATGCAATGTCAGGCATCAAGGCACTATGCTATACATATATCAACTGTTTAGTCATTGGGTTTGCTACAGGAGGTTGAACAAAGGCATGGGGCAGAGTTTTCAGCTGTGCCTGTTGCTGAAACAAAGGTGATTTTCACCTCCATCATCGTTCTTCTGATCACACAAAAAAAAACCCTTAAAACACCCATTTTCTTTTTTGACTTTCATTTTATTGAGATTTTCTCAAAAAGATACATATAAAGAGAAATATTCTCCAAGTACAGAAATACAGAATGCCCCAGCAATTACATAAACTATACAAGCATACAGCATACAGACTTAGTGAAATCTCATACAAAGTTATCACACTCACCTTGATAGAGTGACGAAAAATAAAGCAGAATAAGTGAATTCATTCTATTAAAGGAGTTGGGAAAATGATTGGGAATATCCCACAACATTAATAATATCTCAGATATGGTATAATAATAACATCACATGCATGCACGCCTATTTCCAAAACTCTGGCAGGGCAGTCATAGGCAGGAGCCCCTACTTTCTGCGGCACAGTGGGACCAAGGATTCTGCAGCGAGGCTACCATTTGCCGCAGAACTCACCAGTGGTGGTTTGTAATTTCTGGAGAGTTCTGCGGCACTAACAAACTACTACATCACAGTGTCAGCTTGTCATCCTGACTTCACTTTCATGGCAGTGGTTATAGCAATCGGGATGGGGAAAGCACAGTAACACTAGTTCAAAAATAACAGACTTATAAAAATAATGTTATGCCTAAAAAAACAACAAATGTCTCCTTAAGGTCCTAGCCTGTTGCATAAATGACATATGCAGAGGGACCTTATGTGATAAATAAGGTATTTCTATATGCATGCTATCTATCCCACTAATGAGGTTTCCACTATCACTTATATATTCTATATGCTTTCTACACCACTCATGCGGTTCCACTGTGTATCACTTATATATTTATATGCATCTCTAACATACATACAAATATATGTGTATGTGTGTGTGTGTGGTGAGAGAGACAGAGATACTGTATGTGTGTGTGTATATATATATATATATATATTTTTTTTTATTTCCATGAACTTGCATCCTCATTCATACAGATCCCATTGGAAATGGAATAGAGGAGTTATTGCAAAACTCATTTTTCATGTCAACCTGCTTTCCCTGACACACTGCGTAACACCATCCGGCCATGACATGCATGTGAACCGATTGTGAGATAGAGCTCTCCAGCCTATCACAATGTGTCCACCATGTGACAGAACACTGCACCATACCTTCCCAGGCTCCGAGCAGTGATGTGTTCCACCAATTCTTGTGCTGCCCAGCCAGCTCCCAGAGCTAATCTCCGAACCTGAGTTGCCGGCACGGAAACACAGCATGCTACCCTCTGGCCCAACAGCTGTCCCTGCACACAACATTTCTCCATAACTTTTAGGTGATTCTATCAACCAATGACAATATGTAATCAATAACCCTGGCAAAATGCGTACAGGGCAATTATTTATTTAACAGGTCTATTCTTTCAACAGGGCTACACATTATTATATTCCACTTTTCGGGGCAAAATTACTTTATTTTTCTTAAAAATGACAGTTAAATTTATTTTACCAGTTATTCATTTCAGATGGCATCTCTATACCTTAAAGGCACAAATAGGTTTGTACAAAGTGAGGTATGGACTTAACAGGTCTGTGCTATTGACAAGGTTTTGTTTAAGTTGGCCCTAGTGCAATAATTTAAGACTGAAAATTGTATTAGGCTGTAGTGCAGGTTGAGCAAATATCACCATGCATGATGTGCTGTGCCACCATCTCTGGCAGTGGGAGCTGTGGTAGATAAGTGACTGTTCATTTCTGTTGCAGAATGCAGTCATTTCATTAGCTAATGTATGATGTTATAGCAATGATAACATCACATTCTGAGCATATAGGGGGTTTGGATATAAAAAGAGGGGACGGGAACCAGATTCTATGGATAAACAGAAATATTAATAAAAAATCACCAAGAAGAGTGAATTCTAAGCACCCATGAAGTACTCTTGATGATTGCAAATTCTCACAAGAAATTCCAGCGGCCGCAGAATTCTAGGGGCCTTGGTCATAGGCAATGAGGACATTTATGCAGAAAACTAGTTTCCATTCTCAGAACCTCAAATACCTTGTCAGAAAGATTCATTCCAGAATACACAAGGTACTCAAGACCTTCATTCTTCAGGCCCATTGTTCTGAGTTCTGGAAATGTCACTCTGCCCTATGACAGAAGATTGTGCCTCAGTGGCAGGAAGATGGGGAATCCTGCCTGACAGGGACAGCAGAAGGGAGTACCATGGTTGCCTGACCCAGCCTGAGACTACCAGAATAATTGTTGCCAACTCCATCTTCAGTGTCTAGAACATCCTAAGGGAATTGGTAGAAATGAGGGAAAGGTATAGAGAACCATGCCCTTGCAGCTGAGTGTCAATGCATCTTCTGGCACTGTCCCTTTTGACGGCAGTCTGCAACAGAACCGGGGTAGACTGTGATTCTTTCAAGAGGTGAACAGGCCTACCTCTGGGGTACACCATCTCCTGAACACTGTGTTTACTACTTGTTGGTCCAGAGACCACTCAGAATTCCCATGACATATCCTGTAAGAGAATCTGCCAAGGCATTGTCTTTTCCTAGCAAGTGAACTGCAGCTATTTTGGCATATAAGAAGTATGCAAGTTTCATATTTGAATTGCCTCTGCATGGAGCTTTTTGGAGGGGCTCTGGTACCTCCCTGTTTGTTTATGTAATACATTGTTGTAGTATCATCTGTCCTGATTTGGACCATTTGCCCTCGTAAAAGTGAGAAGGACTGCATTGTCAGGAGCACTGCCCTTCGTTTAACAGGTTGGTGTGCTCCAAGCAATCCTGTGGATTCAGACTCTGCTTCCTGTTCTGTCTCCCAGATGACCTCCCACACTAAAGGGGATCCATCTGTGGTTAGAATCAAACCTGAAGACAGCTGCAGGATGGGATCCCTTCAATGAGGTTGTTTCTTTCCTTCCACTGCTCAAGTGCATGTAACAGTTTAGTAAGACATGAACCAAGTGGTCCAGATAGTCTGTTCTTTGGTGCGGTATCTTTTTAAGAAATACAGTACTCTACATCATTCATTTGCAGATGAGCCTATGAAATGACAGCTGTGCTGCTACCATGTGGCTCAAGGATGCAATAGTTCCTTGGCAGGCTTCTTGAGACCCACATGGAATGAATTTGCACAAGAAATAAGACTTTTATATCAGTTTGTGCAGAAAAGCCTTTCCTTGCAGGGTGTCCAGTTCTGCTCCATGAACTCCAGCACCTGTCTGGTTCTAGCTGTTACTTTCTGTTTGGAAAAGGAAGCCCAGCTTTTCTACAGTGCTTCTCACCAAGGCTGTAGAGCCTATTGCTTCCTCCTTTGTTTTACCTGAGACAACCCACTCAACCAGGTAAGGATACAACATCACAGCTATTCTCTTCAGATGTGCTGTCATGGTGGTTAGTCACTTTTTAAAACACCGTGGGTGCTGAGATTAGAAGTGCTGTGACCTGGTACTGGCCACTTCCTAGCCAGAATCTGAGGTATTTTCTGTGAGAGGGTCTTAGTGGGATATTAATTTATGCATCTTTCAGATCCAGGGAACCTTGCCACTCTGCTTCCTGTAGGGGTGGATCACTGTGTCTAGTGTCACCACCTTGAACCTTTCCTTTCTTATATGCTTGTTCAGGTTTCCTAAGTCACTAATTATTCACTATTTTCCATTTCTCTTGTGAGTCATAAAGTACCTGGAGAAGGGACCTCTTATCCAGTGGGAGGAGGGACCTTTATCACAGCTCTGAGCTTAAAGTTTTTTTTTTTCACTTCCAGCTCCAATAGTATCTTTTCCTCTGATTTGAATGCTGGGAAATCCAGGGGACTTCAGTCTTGGAGATTCTGTAAATTGAAGAGCTAGACCTGACTCACCACTTGTAGTATTCACTTATCAGTCATGATAACTTGCCATTCCTGGAAGTAGTGGCCCAGACATCCTCCTACTAGTGAGTCTATGGTAACTGGGATCAAATTTTCAAGGGTTCTTTTCCTCTTTCAGCTTAGGAGCTGGCACTTGCCTTTGTTTAGCACCTGTCCTTCCTCTTCTCCTGTAAGCACCTGTCTGCCTGGGGTTTCATAGTAGGAGTATGGTCTCTGGCCATAAGGCCTGTAGGAAGTTAAAGCCCTTTCCTTCTGGTTAGGCATTTGTAGGTAAACTTTTGTTTTTCCATTTTTTCATATATGCTTCTGTCTTGTCACCAAAATGAGAGAGGCCTTCAAAGGAGATATCAGTTGCCTTTGCCTCCAAGTATTCAGTAATGTTGGTAGCCTTTTGCCAAGTAAACCTCCTCAGGGCAGCAGTGTGTCAGGTCTCTCAAGGCAGCATCATTTGCACCCACAATCATGTAAATCTGATATACCTGGTGACCTTTATTGCTGCTTTGACCATTTCAGCCAAATCATCACACACTTTGCCATTGACATTTTCACTCCGTGCCATGACTGCTTTCCACAGTGCCTCTTGGTACTAAGCTGTGTAGGCTATATAGGCTGTTTGCCTTAACTGCAAGGTTGTAGATGTGCAAACCTTCCTTGACATACAGGCTAGCCATTTGCAGGTAGCAACTTGAATCACTGCCTCATGGTCTGGCTGGGTATACAGATACTCAACACCTTGTTTATCCACCTGGTACTTCTTTTCTATTTTCTTATCAGTGCCTGAAGCAGAATTTGGGTGTTGTCAGAATTCTGCTTGTGGATTTCCTGAGGGATTTGTGGATGGGGACTGATAGCCTTCTTGTGGAGGTCAGGCCCAGCATACTATTCAACTCAGCGTCCACTACATCCTCTCAGTTTCTGTAGAGGGAATATCAAGGATGTCCACCATCTGCTTTATAAAGAAGGAATATGAGAAAAAATCCTCATTAACCTGTGGCAGTGAACCAAAGTCCTGTCCTGGGGTAGTGTCAGGCTCAAACGGTTCCCCTTCTTCCTCCTCATCCACCTCCTCCAGGACAGGTCCCTGCATGACGGTGGATGTCCTGCACTTGGACTTCAGTAAGGCATTTGACTCAGGGCCATGTGGGAGACTAGCATGTAAGCTAAGGGTCCAGGGGCAGGGTCAAAATTGGTGGGATGGGTGAAGAACTGGCTGCATGGACAGCAGCAGAGGGTGGTGGTGGGAGGTGAATATCATCCCAAGGGCAGCGATGAATAGGGTCCTACAGGGGTCAGTGCTTGGATGGTGTTATTTGGGGTATTTATTGCAGACATTTCAGAATCGTAAATAGCAAGATTGGTTTATTTGTAGATGACACCAAGATTAGAGCAGTGGTGGATGACCAAGGAGGGTGGCTGGGATTGCAGGAAGATTTAACAAGGTTGGAGACATGGTCTGACACCTGGCAACTTGGTTTTAACCCCAAAAAATGCAAGGTGCTGCATTTCAGGGCAAAGACTCCAAAGAGGAGCTACCATCTTGTGGGGGGGGGGTGCTGCAGCTAGCTGTGATTGAGGAGGAGAAAGATCTGGGGGTGCTCTTTATGGGACCAATGAACAACTCAGCACAGTGTAGGAAAGCAGCAGCAGTGGCCAACAAGATGCTGGGTTGTATTGCAAGGGGTATAGCCTCTAGGAGGAGGGAGGTGATTCTGCCCTTATACAGATCGCTGGTCAGACCCCACCTGGAGTACTACATTCAGTTTTGGTGCCCTTACCTAAAGAGGGACATTAGATTGCTGGAAGGGGTGCAACGCACATCAACAAAGATGATCCAGGGTCTGAGGGAGTTACCATATGAGGTTAGACTGAGGGAGTTGAACGTGCACTCTCTGAAGGAGAGGAGGGAGGGGGGGATATGATTGAGACCTTTAAGTACATGAAAGAAATAAACAGAACAGGTATGAAGCAACTGTTCAAGGGGATGGTGGAGAGAGAGAGAGAGAGACACACACACTCGAGGTTATGACATGAGATTGGAGGGTGGAAGGTTTAGGAGGGAGATGAGGAGGCATTTCTTTACCAAAAGGGTGGTAGCAGAGTGGAACACACTACCGGAAGAGGTGGTGGCCTGTAAAACAGTGGGATGCTTCAAGAGGGGCTGGGATAGGGTAAAGGGTGGGTCATGAGATGGGGGTAGGGTGGGAGGGCAGCTGCAGAGTGAGGTGCTAGCTGCAAAATGAAGCAGACTCGATAGACTAATGGCCTTTTTCTGCTGTCAGTTTTGCATATTCGTATGTTTGTATGACTTAAACCTGGAGAGGGGAACAGAGGCAGTGACCAGGTTCCCCACAGAACAAAAAAAGCAGCACTCGTGGAAACCAAATGTAAGTCCAAAAGTTTATTGTGGCTGCTCACCCAGACAGTAACCTTCCTCTCCAGCACTTTGACCCTAACACAGGGTCTTCCTCCAGGGGAACAGGTCCCGAGACCCGCCCCCTGAGGAAGACCCTGTTTTAGGGTTGAAGCCCTGGAGAGGAAGGTTGCTATCTGGGCGATCAGCCACAATAAACTTTTGGACTTACATTTGGTTTCCATGAGTGCTGCTTTTCCTGTTCTTTGAAGTTTGGGCTGGTAGCCTGTATTCAGCACCACCTATATTTCCAGGGCGCATCTGAAATCTGTTCTACCAGGTTCCCCATAGCCTGGAATGCCTGGAAGAACTGCCACTTCTTAGTGATGTCCTCCACAGACGGCATAGCTCTTGACCCCCCTGTTGGCTCCTGGTCGCTTATGGGGGGAGTAGCAGATGTACAGTATGTTTTTCTTTTTGTTTTTTTCTTGGCCAGTGTTGACGGCATTGGCATATCTGAGGAAGTTTTATTCTTTTTATCATCTTTTGCATCAGGGCTCCACCTGTAAGATGCTCTGTGCTCCTTACTGAGATCCAAGGATGGCTTTGCAGCCTTTTGAGTTTCCTTGGGTAGAGACTGCTGCTTGCAGCTTTTTTCAGTCACCTTTGACTTCAGTGACAACTGCTAGGGTGAGGAACATGCTGGTGCATGCTTTCCACTAGCAGCGGCGACACCTTCCACGTTAGAGCCTTTTTAAGGAGAGTTGTGAAGTGACACTGATGCAGATTGCGGCACTGAAATAGACTCCCTTAACTGCATAGATACATAGAAACATAGAAGCATAGAATTTAATGGCAGATAAGGACCACTTGGCCCACCCAGTCTGCCCATTTCCTTACCTGATGGATAAGCTGCAGAGCCTAGTTAACCAGCAGCCTACTGCTTCCTACCCCCAACCCCTAGAATTGCCTTATGACTGTCCCATGCATGCTTGAATTCCACCACTGTTTTTGACACCACAACCTCCTCTGGAAGGCCGTTCCATACATCCACAGCCCTCTCTGTGAAAAAATACTTCCTTAAATTACATCTGAGTGGCCCCCGTCTTCAAATTGCGCCCCCTTGTTCTTGCACACCTCTTTTTTTGAAAGATGCTACCCTCTTGGACTTTGTTGATTCCCTTGAGGTACTTGAAAGTTTCTATCATGTCCCCCCTCTCCCTCCTTTCCTCGAGGCTATACATATTAAGCTCCTTAAGTCTCTCTTCATATGTCTTCCAGTGCAGACCCTGCATCATTTTAGTTGCCCTCTTCTGGACAGCTTCCATCCTGTCTATGTCTTTGCGGAGATTGGGTGTCCAGAACCGCATGCAGATACTCAGATGGGGTCTCACCAACTGTCTGTACAGAGGATAATAGCTTCCTGTTTTCTACTGGTGATGCCTCTCCCTATGCATCCCAGTATCCCCCCAGCCCTCCTTGCTGCCCTCTCACATTGCTTGCCCACCTTTAGGTCATCTGATATGACTACCCACAGGTCCCTTTCCATTTTTGTTGTTGTTAGTATCTCACATACATAGACAGTGTCAGCAGATAAGGGCCTACGGCCCACCCAGTCTGCCCATTTGAGCTTGTAAGTTTACTTTATGTTTTCCTAGAAGTCTGTTGCCCCTTAACCCTCACCTCCAGAATTCCTTCATGTCTATCCCATGCATTCTTAAATCCCGTGATTGTTTCAGCCCCCACCACTTCCTCTGGCAGGGTGTTCCACTTGTCCACCACCCGTACCAATTTTGCCCCTTTCTTTTGTGTTTGGGGTACAAAATTGTTTACACAAGTGACAATCTACAAAATCATGGTCAAGGCCTAAACATTTAAAACAAAGCTCATGGTGATCTGCTTTCACTCAGAACTTGAAGCAGGATTTATGGTTTTTAAACTCTATGAGCCTTGTTTTCTTTCTGGGCCTATCAATCAGACCAATCAACTGAAAACCGGTGTGCCACAAAGATGGTAATTTCCCAAATGAAAAAGCAGTAAAACCACCATAAATACAATAAAACAAAGTATAAAACAGCTTTTTATCTTTCAATTTAATTAAAAATATGGTTCCGTCACACTAGGCAGAAGCATTGTTTACCATGACTTCTCCAGTTCCAGAAACCAACAACAAAATGGAGAAAATACAGAGAAATTAACAAAATCACAAAAATTTCTGAACTAACAGTGTTGAAAAATTAACTAATACAAAGTTTACAATGAACTTTCAATAAAAATAAAAAAAAATCTTAGCTGGGAATAGTAGGAGAGGACCCTGGGGTGACTGCTCTATTCAGCGGAGAAAACAAATATGAGGTTGGAACCCTAGGGGGAGTGTGGATACATAGCAGTTTGAAGTAAATTCCAGATTCCATTCTGTCTGTGGGGCAATACCTCGAACCGGAACTGACTGCACTTGTTTGACATCACTATTGGACTCTTGTTGTTACAATATGGATACCATTGCTCATATTATTTCCACTGTGAGCCATTGCAAATTATTTTCAGAAGCACAACTACTGTATTTTGATGATAGTCTAACATGACAATTTGTTTTACAATTTGCTTACTCAGCATAGTTTATGAAGCCCAAGTTACCCATTCGGAAAAAGAAATATATTTTCTGTATATGGCCAAAACATATTTTAAATATACCAAATGTTTTCCCCCTTTAGGTTTAAGTAGATAATGTGTGAAAACATATGATGTCTATAAGATGCTTATAGAAAATGTAAAGACCATGTACACCAGGAAACATGCATGCAGTGACATTTTATTGAGAATGTTATTTCACACATTTTTGGAACAGTTCCTTTTCAAATCAGGCCTTGTTCTACCTAGTTTGGTATGTGATTTAAGGCCCAGAAGGTCAAATAACTCGTTAGGTCACACAATGAGTCAGCAATTGTTGTGGGATTTGAACCTGTAATTTAAAAAGGGATAGTTCTGTGCTCTAACAACTATACCAGACTGCATCCCTAAACAATTTTCTGCATCTGTTACATTCAGGTTGGCTTTGACTCTGGTGTCATCCGGATCTCAAACATTAGTGCCGAGACCTGCCAGGCTGTTATATCAAGGAGAGGGCTGTATGGCTCTGTCACCGTTGACTGGAGAAGTGGGTATCCACCAGGACTGGTTCCTGGGTTTGTTCAGCCTGGCAGTATCACACCTGCATTTGGTGAGTGTATGAATATTCCACATTAGTGGTGAATAAATTGGGCATAAATCATGTTACTTTGGAAAAAATATGTATTTTCATTTAGAGCACATTACTTAGATCCTAAGCATAGAACACAGAGAGCAATGGGCCAGACTGAGAGTTTAAAATGAAAAGAAAGACAATCTTTAAAGCAGAGGTATTTGTTACTCACTGTGCCATTTCAGTGATGCATTTCGTGCAAAAATTAAAATCAGTATATCCATTGTTCTTTAGTTTATAATTCTCTTTCATTCCTGAACTGAGATATGGAATTTTAAAGTATTTTAAAGTTCCTTTCCCATGCCACACCACCATAAAAAAATAAATTAAAAAGCTTGGTGTGATGCTGTACCGTTTACCATCAGAAACAAGTGGTAGCAGCATCCTAATTCATCCACCATAGGAATCTAGAAAGTTCATTCAAAAGGTAGCATTAACGGAAGAGATTTTAAATATTGAGTGATAGCTATCTTTAATGTTTTACCATTAATTACAAAATTAGTTATAAAATCTGTTTTAAAACTATCAGACATATGCCGGTAATGCTAGTATTGAATCTCAGGATGTCAGAAAAATTGTTTTGCTAACCCCCCCCCCACAAAAAAAAAGAAATGATATGATTAAGATTTTTTGCTGGCTAACCAATACTGTTGCTTTAAGCTAAAACAAGGTAAATCAGTAATAAAATAACATTAACAGTGATGTGGTATGTATCAAATTCATAGCAGGTTGTAGTGAAATAACACATTTATCTCCACATGAGTGATAAGACCTTCAAAACGTACTCGTAGCTTTATCACGCGTGAGTTATAGGTCTTGCTATTCATTAGTGGAGATAAATGTGCTATTCCTCTATAACCTCTTATGTAGTCCCTATATACTTTATACAGTCTGTAGAGAAAACCTGATGCTGAACTGTCATATACAAGGAAATATTACAAGCGATAACAAGACCACAAAACTACAAGCCTGAAGTGCAAGAGGTTTGACAAGCTCATTAGGCCCTGAGATAGTAATATTTTATAAGTACTGTATGTATTTGTTATCAGATATATGTTATATAGTTCAGTAGGTTGAAATTTTTTGTAAGCATTTGCAATCATTTATGGGTTTTGTGGTGTTATTTTAAGTAGTTTATTGTTTTTCCTTAGTGTAGTGGTATGTCCGGATAGTTTTCCTCCATAGTGTAGTAGAACTTTTTCCATTGTGTACTTGCATTTTGAGACAGTTAGCATTTTGGTCCTGTAGTTTTTCCTTAGTGCTGGGGCCTACTATAAAAGGAGGTGTGGCTGCAGTGGTTCATCCCTTTGATTGTTGAGGGTGGTGCTAGGGAGTGCAATTTGGAGCAGCATGCAAAGTACAGTCAGGAGTGACGTTTCACAGCAGGATTCATTTTGCAGTCTGGAATGGTGCTGAAGAGTGACATGGTAGTTTCAAGTCTGGAGCATCATGGGAGTTGGCAGCAGCAGCATGCAGTTGGATGCAACATGGAGACTGCAGCAGCAGCAGGGAGGGCCTGTTGACATAGAGAGAGAGAAGGCTGGTGCATCGAGGGACAAGGCTGTTTGATGAGTGGGGCTGGAGGGAGGTGCTGGGTGAGAGTTAGGAGTTTAGCTAGGGCAGTTTTATAGGTAGGTTTTTTCAGTCTGTTGTCTTTCAAGGCCTATAGTTGTTGTAGGTTTGGAGGATTTTAGGGTGGCTGTTACTTGTCATCTTAAGGTGGCTGTAACGTGTTATTAAGATTGCTGTCACGTGTTGTAATAAGGTGGTTTGCAGTGTGTTCATTAGGTACTGATGTTTTAACACATTAATAAATTAGTTAATTGCATATCTGCTAAATGAGTACCCTCAGATATCAGGAAATATGTGATTTTTTTCCATGGGGACACAGGACCAGCCATGAAAACATAGAAACATAGAAAATGATGGCAGAAAAATGCCCAGTGGCCCATTCAGTCTGCCCACCCTACCTGACTACAGGGATCAGTACCGGGCCCTGTACTTTTCAATATATTCATTGGGGACATAGAGGTGGGTTAAAAGGAAAAATCCGTCTGCATCTGACACCAAGATCTGCAATAGTGTGGTCACAGTGCAGGGAGTGAAGGCCCTTAAGAGGGACTGGGAAAGGCTACAAGAGTGGTATTTGGCAGCTGGCACTCAGTCAGAGCAGGTGATGAGGAATCCAATGAATCAGTGAACCACACATCACAAACTGAGCTCAGTTCGTATTTTTTCCGTCTTGTATGCTTGGCCACCAAACTGATGCCCCCAACATTTCGCTAGCACCCCTGCCAACTTTTTCAAGGGGAGTAGTCCTGCAATTTTTGAAAGATCATATTTTAAGTTTTGAACTCATCTGATATCTATCCTAGTGGTTGCACCAAAAGCTACTTGGGTCCGAGAACAATTCAATACATAATGAGAAATTTAAGTACAATTAATCAATGTCACATGGTACTACTGCTTACCAAAATCTAGTATAATTCAAATTATTTAGTAGAATGCACACTCTGCTTAGTGTACAGCACACTAGAGCTTTATCTTTCCAGTGCAAATCTGGTAAAGCTCAGTCTATGAACACCTTTGAGTCTGCCACTGCCTAGTATCATGATGTCACACACCCAAACATCCTCATGATGTCAGACATTTCCAGCGCATGTGCTTGTGCACTATTGGTAGCAGGCGACCATCTGGGAAAGACGGCCACAACCTCCCGGTTTCCCAGTGTTGGTTTTTAAACTTACATGTTTAGACTTTTGAAACCAGGTAATTACCTATCCAACTACTAAACAGTAAATAAGTTTGTGGGAGTCCAAAATGTAAAAATAAAACAAAAGTGTATCCCAACTGTTCCAGGGGAGGTCAGACTCAGCAGTGCCCTGGGTCACAGGACCTACAACATTATTTCAGGTGGAGACCAGTGCCTCCAAACCCAACCCTGGCTTTCTACGTTATACCACTTGCAAAACTTAGGAATATGTGCATAACATAGAGGATAATGTATGAGCAGCCATCAGTAACAAGCATATGTTGCCATGAGAGGTTGCCACAGTGACCTTATAAACCTCAAGAGTGAAGCTCGAGGGGATTCAGTCATTGTGGCAACCTCGAGATGGCAACACACACTTTGTTGCCAATAGTAGACTATACATTATCTTTTATAGTGTATGATGCACATAAAAAATAAAAAAAAGAGAGGCTTACTTAAGTTTTTTTTTATTCACCACCGCTCTCTCCAGGGTCCAGCTTTTACCGCTGCGGCCGGTTCAGGAAGTCCTGAGGTTAGCGTATCGTGCATACATGAACGCGTTCTATGTTGTATCATCGATGTGACGTACCCACAATGGTATAACAACATCTTGATTTCACATTGAGGGTATAACAACTCTGTAAAATGCTGGATTTTTATCGTTAACAATGTTCCACCATACATTATATAACAATAATCAATTAAACTGATTGCTTTCAGCTTTTACAATACTTCAAAGTATTTCAGAAAAATATAGTTATTTATTTATTTCATTTTCGTTGACCAGGTAAGTGGACTAGACAATTACATGCCTATCTTCAGGCATGACCCAGGAAGGTTGCACAGGGTCAGGGTCAGTAAACAACAATTTACAGTACAGCAACGGTAAGTAACATTGACAATAGCAGATAAAACGGACCTCATAACAAAGGTAGTACAGATAAACAAAAAGGACAACATTACAAGGCACTGGAGGAGCAGGCCAACTGCTTGTTAATGAAACCAGACAATATAGTCTAATGAGACACTGCACAGCAAGTCATGGTAGCAGCAGGCAGACTAGCATTAGTGACTAAGATGTAGCAACCAAGTAAAAAAATAGAGTTCTAGACACAAGAGCATACAATAGTCTTAAGGAGGTGGCTGTAATATCCATTTTTGAAGGTAGTAGCAGTCTAGCACTGGCATAGGCTAGGCAGTATAGAATTCCATAGGCTTGGGGCAACAACAGAGAAAGAAATATCTCCCAGACGCGTGCAGGTTTTCGGAATAGGTAGTTCTTCATGAACAGCAGACCTTAGTGAGTAGGTAATGTCACAAATGCACCCCTGGGGGCCAGGATCACTGGGCTCACAGTGTTCTCCCCTAAGTGCAACCCATGACAACGGGGGGCAGGAAATACCATCCTTGTGCCAAGTTAGAGTGCTCGCTGATTTCATGACTGAACACTCATCACAAGGGCCCAGGGCTTCCTCTGTCTCTCTCTCTCTCTCTCTGGGCAAGGGTAAAATACAGTGTCAAGTATGTAGCCAGGTAGGAACCTTTTTTGGTTGCTGCACTGGGGGGAGAACCCAGATGTTATGAGATCTTTGGGGGGCTGTCTTCACAACCCTGATTGTGGTTTCTCCCACAGGTGTGCAAAAACCTGATTTAAACCCCACAGGCACCCTCCAGAGATCTTGTGTACTTTTACCCTACTTTAGGGCACATGATCCCCTTCCAGAATCCTAGTTTCGGTAGCACATGGCACCTTTGCACTAAGTAGGCATGTCACAGATTGAATAAACCTTCCCAAAGTCTTCACACACAACAAATCACTCCCAGGCAATAATATTCTAAAATAAAAGAAAGAGCTTTTACTGATTACTTAAAAATTACCATACAGACAATTGATTTAGATATTTTGGTTACAGGATACCTACAAAAAAAAAATTGGTAAATACATACAAAAATGAACTAGTGGATTACCTGGATAATTTCTACCTTTTCTGTAGAGAATCAGAGTCCCGAAAATAATGAAAATTTTGCAAAGTCTCTCTTTCTTTCTCTCTGCTGTGTCTCAGAGCCCCAGTTTTTCTTGCAGTGCTCTTCAGTGTGTCTGGCAGTTTTCAGGTATCAGGAAATTTGGCTTCTGCCCAGAGTCTCCATTGAAGTAGCTTATATAGCCCATTTCTGTAGTCTGTAAAATGGGCCCGTGAATGGCTAGTGGCCTCAATATTTCCAGGTCCATCTGTTCATATCTAAGCCAGCAGAGTCTCTCTTGCTCTTTCCCCAAAATTATAAGTGAACCAAAATTAACAGTATTTTGCTTTTCTACAATCCCACCTCCTGGCTGACTTTGATCTACATTACCTTACTGATACTATTAGAATGGAAATAGACTATGGCAGCTGGTAGAGAATTTAACAATGGCTTGCTAGACTGGATGTCTGTAGGACAAGCTATCAAACTAATTTGCTTTGAAAGTCAAAGTGTTATAACAGAGGAGATAACCTTTCTATCTCTTGTCATTTATGGAATCTTCCCCTTTGATCAGCTACCAGGAAATTCCAATCCCCTATTGAAAATGAACTCCTGTTGACATCTAAGCAAGCCTTTGTCCCAGGCAAAGGGAAAATGTCAGACACTGAAATACACATTAGCTCTTCTCATGTATCCTTGCAGAAAAGTGGGCATCTTTTCTGATAAACCTATGCCCTAGTCTTTTGGAAATTAAACAATAAAAAAAAATTGCAGAAAAATATGACAGCAGTATGACTGAGGTGGCCGAATCGGCACATCCCTCCCTTCTAAGACTGAATCTGTGGGAACACGCCCCTATTGTATGGCAGGGTTTCCACAGTTCGGTTTCTGTTCTAATTGGCGAGATAGTCCATCTGTGTTAGTATTGGCAGACCCTGCCCTGTGTGTAATGGTCATGTCCTAGGCCTGTAGGGCAATGCTCTGTCTGAGGAGCCATCCATTTGTTTTTTCCATCTGATTTAACCACACCAGAGGGTTGTGGTCAGTCAGTACCTCGAAGCACCTCCCATAGAGGTACAACTCTAATTTCTTCAAGGCCCATACCAGCACAAGGCATTCCTTCTCTACCATGGAGTATGCCTGATCCCGGGGAAGTAGCTTCTTGCTAAGGTATACCATCGGGTGGTCTCTTCCCTGATTGTATGCCTGGTAGAGGACTGCTTCAACAGCCACATCTGAGGCATCCATCTGTACCACAAACTGCCTAGTGTAATCTGGACTGGCCAGCACAGGGGCACTGCGCAGCATAACTTTTAGCTGTGCGAAGGCCCTTTCACAGGCTGAATAACAGTTTACCTTTTTGGGCTGTCTGTTCTTTAGCAAGCCAGATAGGGGAGCCACCACAGTACTATAATTGGGCACAAACTTTCAGTAGTACCTTATGGTCACTAGGAAGCTCTTAACTTGCTTTTGGGTTTCAGGTGTGGGCCATGTCTCTATTGCCTAAATCTTTGCTTGGTTGTTATGGAGCTGCCCCCACCCCACTACATGACCTAGGTATGCCACCTCCGCCATAGCCACCTGGCACTTTTCGGCCTTTACAGTGAGCCCTGCCATCTGTATTCCTGCCTCACACTTCCTTCAAATGGGACAAGTGCTCCTTCCAGCTGGTACTGAAGATAGCAATATCATCCAGATAAGCCACTGCATACTATTCAGTACCCTGTGACACTTGGTTGACCAACCTTTGGAATGTGGCAGGGGCATTCTTGATTTCAAAAGGCATTATCCGGAATTTGAATGATCCTATTGGTGTGATGAAGGCTGACCACCCCTAGCTCTGGTAGTAACTCCACCTGCCAATACCCTTTTGTTAAGTCAGTTGTGGTAAGGTATGTCACACCTCTCAGCTTGTCTAGTAGGTCATTCATCTGTAGTGTTGGGTGGGCATCAGACTTTGTGACTGTGTTGAGTCCATGATAGTCACACGGAAGTGGGTAGACCCATCCGGCTTGGGGATGAGGACTTCGGGCAAGGCCCATGGACTTTGGGATTTCTGGATTACCCCTAAGTCCAGCATTTCCTCCACCTCCCTCCTAATATCCTTTAGGATGGCCTCAGACACTCAGTAGGCTGTCCATCATATGGGCGCTAGCGTCCCCGTGTCTGCCTCATGGGTCGCTAAGGGGATTCATCTGGGCTTGGCCGTAAATAAAGGGGCAAAGTCTTCTAAATCCTCCCCCACTTCCTGGGTCTGTTCTGGGTCAACTGGGATGACAGCTTGGTTGTCTCCACAGATGACTCCCACTTGCTTTCCTCTAGCAAGTCCAGGAGGGCGTTTTCCTCATTCATCCCCTTCCCAGGACTACACACTGCAAACACCATGTCGGCCCTATTTACATATGGCTTCATCATATTGACATGGTATTTCCTATGGGTATGTCTCCTGTCAGACAATTCCACAATACAGTTCACGTCATTGACCTGTCGGACTACCTTGAATGTTCCCGCCCACTCAGCCTGCAGCTAGTCCTTCCAGACAGGAATTAGGACCATTACTTCCTGGCCTGCACTGTATGAGTGAGCTTTAGCTCCATGATCGTACCAGACCTTTTGCTTCTGCTAGGCAGCTGACAGGGTGCTTTGGGCCACCCCCATAAGCTCCTTCAGCTTCTCCCTAAACTTAAGGACATACTACACTATGGGAGTCCCCTGGGTGGAGTGCTTGCCTTCCCAGTCTTTCTGGTTCAACTCTAGGGGCCCACACACCCTATGTCTGTATAAGAGTTCAAAGGGGGATAACTCTGTCAGCTCTTGGGGTACCTTCTTGTATGCGAATAACAGGTGTGGAAGGTATTTCTCCTTGTCCCTCCCATGCTGTTGCAAATGCTTGGAGCATCGTTTTAGAGTACCATTGAATCTTTCTATGAGCCCATTGGCTTGTTGGTGATAAGCTGTCATGTGTCTCTGCACCACCCCACACTTCTCCCACAAACACTATCAGGTCCATCATGAAGTTACCCCTTGATCAGAGATAACCTCCTGCAGAAACCCAACACAGGAGAAAATCCCTAGCAAAACATATGCCCTTGACTGCCTTAACTGAGGAGAGGGCGACCACCTCTGGGTATCAGCTGGCGAAATCAACCACTGTCAGCATATACTTTTTCCCAGGGGATCTTGGGGTATTCAAGGGTCCCACAATATCCATTCCTACCTTCTGGAATGGCTCCTCCACAATGGGCAAGGGAATTAGGGCAGCTTTTGTTCTGCTACCTGCCTTCCCTATCAGTTGGTACTGGTGACAAGACCTGCAATATTTCTTTACCTGCTGGGTGAAGTTGGCCCAAAATAAATGTTGGGCTAATTGCTTCATGGTGCAAGTGAAGCCCAGATGCCGGAACATGGGGATATCATGAGAGATCTTGAGCAACCTCTCCATGATACCCTGGGGAATGACAGGCTACCCCCACCACCCTCCCCTGGCCTTACATCTTGTGTATACAACAGTCTGTTGTCCCAAAATACCCTATGTCTCGTGCCACCTCCATCAGATTCTGCACAAGCCCTCAGCTCTCCAAACTAGAGTCAGTCCTCTGAGCAGCGGCAATACCTTCACTTTTTCCAAAAGTATGGGACATGTCCCCTTCAGTCCCTAAACTGGGGTCCTTAGCTCTAACAAAGGGGCATTCAGAGTCACTGCCATCCCTAACTTTCTGACCATTTGTTACCCCTCCCTCCTCAGAGTAACCTTCTGTAGCTGTTCGGTGAGTGGCTACTTGGGGAAGTCCTACCTCGCTTTCACTACTCTCCCTTTCAGGAGACACAGGCTGGGGAACCAGCCTTCTATTCTTTTCCAAGGGTCTTCTATGGGGTTCAGGGAATTACAAGCAGCTCTAGCCATCTGACTGCAGGTAACTGCATGCACCACACCCTGATGGAGATTATTCCCTATAATCACATCCAGGGTGAGGTTGTCTGCCACTGCCACTTTTTGCACCCTCTCTCCTGTCTCACCCTAATCTAGGAGAAGCTAGCTAGTTGGCAGTTTTCTTCTCCCAGTGAATCCTCACAGTTACAAATCGAATAGGCATAAGTTGTTCAGGCCCAACCAAATCCCTTTTACCAGGGTAAGAGATGCCCCAGTGTCCCTTAACCCATGATCAGCACCCCATTTATGGTAACTGCGGAATGCTCCCTCATGTCCACAGGCATATGCTCAGGGATTCACAGTGCACCCACCTCCTTGTGAGGGACACTTTTTCGACTCTGTTCCTTATTAGGACACTGTCTAGCAAGACGCCCTGCCTGCTTACAAAATAACATTCATCACTTGTTTTATGCAAGAAGTCCCTTTTTGGTAACTTGGGGCTTCCCTCTTTCTGCAGAGGTAGTGAGGGATTCAGCTGCCCTGAAGGCATGCTTTCCCTTTTGCCCCTGCAGCACTTGCTCCCCCACTTCCTTTCAGAGCAGTCCTGCTCCTGGCATAGTGATCCGAGAGCTCAGCAGCTTGCTGTGCTGTTCTAGGATCCAGGTACTCTAGCCAGGTTTTCAGCTCCACTGGGCAAGCCCAAAGGAACTCTTCCAACCTCCTCAATTTTTCCCACAGAGTTAGCATCCACCCCCTACCACCAATGTTTCAAAAACTGACATTGCTTTGTGACGAGTTCCTCAAAGCTCATTTCAGAGCTCTTACAGAGCTTTCAGAATTTAACTCTGTAGGCCTCAGGAGTCAGTTCATACTTTTTCAGTAAAGCAGTTTTAAGTTTTTCATAGTCTTTACTGTCCTCATTGTCCATTTGGCCTAGTGCTGCATGCCCCTTGCCAGTAAGCAGCAGGGATAGCTGAAAGCTTCAGGCCTCCTTGGGTATCTTGGCCTGGATACAGACCTTTTCAAATGAATTCAGAAATGTATCCCTATCTTCCCCCTCTTTAAGTTCTGCAGTTAAGTTGGAATTTCATTTATACCCCAGCCTGGAGTTTCAGGTTCACCCCTGCCACTTACCTGCTCTGGCACTGGTATTTGAAGCTTCAACCTCTTCAGTTTGAATTCTCTTTGACTCTGTTTGTCCTCAGCCTATCTTTGGTACTGTTGTTCCTTGGCCTCTCTTTGGTGCTGCTTGTCCTTCATCTCCATTGTGAGTCTTTTCTGCTCGAATTCCCTCTGCTGCTGGGCTTTGAACGTTCTCTGTTCTCTTACTTGCTGGGATTCCCTCTGCTGTTGGGCTTGTAGGGTAAGCTCAGGGCCGCTGGTATTCTGCGGCAGAATTTTCTGATTTCTGCGGCAGGGCTCCTTGGCTTCTGCGGCAGCATTTTCTGATTTCTGCGGCATGATTTATTCATTTCTCTGGCAGAATGTAGTCCTGTCATTGGCTAAATATGATGTGATGTCATCGATGACATCATATGCTGAGCATAGAGGAGGGGCTTCAGGATAAATGAGGTGGGAAAGAAAGCCTGACACTATGGAAAAACAGTATATTTATATGATAATTCACCAAAAACAATGAATTCTGCGGCACTATATATATTCTGCAGCATGATGCAAATTCTGTGGCAAATTCCGCAACAGCAGAACCGCAGAATTCCAGGGGCCTTGGGTAAGCTGTCTGTCTTGTATGGCAAAGCTGCACTCTCTGCAGTTCCAAATGAAGCTTCAGCTTCTCCAACTCCCCATCTGTGGTGGACAGCACCTGGACCTTTCCGCATATGTTTTTTTGTGCAACCTCCACAGCGTTTTAGTAGTCCTCTGGACTGCTTCCACTCTGTCAGTGTCCTTGCAGAGGTGTGGCCTCCAAAGCTAGAAGCAATACTCCAGGTGAGGTCTCACAAGTGGGCGATAAAGGGACAACACTACCTCCCTTCCTCTGCTAAGCATCCTGCTCCCTATGCACCCCAGTATCTGGCTCGCAATGCCTACTGCCTTGTTGCAGTGCCCTGCCACCCCTAGATCATCAGAAAATGATTAGCCCAAGGTCCCTCTCTTGCTTGGTAACTGTACGTACCCCCCGCATCTTATATCAAGCAATTATGAGCTCTCTCTCCTTGGCATATCAGGGTTATATTTTCAATTCATGATTTTCAGACCACTTACAGTAGCTCTGACATGTCAGTATAACTCTGTTATTATGCACACCTTCCTGGCCACTCACAAATACATGGTGGCCCTCACAAGCCTACCACTCACAAATACATGGTGGCCCTCACAAGCCTACCACTCACAAATACATGGTGGCCCTCACAAGCCCACCATTCACAAATGCATTGTATCCCTCACAGGTTCACCATTCACAAATGCATGGTGGCCCTCACAAGTTCACCATTCACAAATACATGGTGGCCCTCACAAGCCCACCATTCACAAATCCATGGTATCCCTCACAGGTTCACCATTCACAAATGCATGGTGGCCCTCACAGGTTCACCATTCACAAATGCATGGTGGTCCTCCCAGGCCCACCATTCACAAATGCATGGTGGCCCTCACAGGCCCACCATTCACAAATTCATGGTGGCCCTCACAGGCCCACGGCCACCTCAGTGCATCCTTCTTTGGTGGTCACTTGCTTTTCAAGGACACAGTGCACTGAGCATTTTTATGTTTGCTTGCACGCATGTGCAAGAACATTATATGGCAGCTTAGGAGAGAAGTGGGTTGTGGAGGCGTGGCACTGTGGCAGCCAACGGAGGCATTGCATTTGAGAGTTTGGCACTGATGGACCAATGGAAGCACAGTGTGCTGATGCCACTGGCTTCCAAAAGTGCCACCGAATTGTAACATTTTCACCGCAACAATCAGGGGCTGCTTCATCATTGCAGCGTCAACCATTCCGCTGCAGTGAGGGAGCGACCCATCATTGCAGGGCAGAACATTACTGAGTGCCACCGCCATGTTCACAAACAATATTATACAGCCCCCACTGCTGAGGGAGTGCCCAGTCCACCTCGGCAGTATGTCCCCCCAAAACAGTCTTCATTTGCCGACGGGGGGCCCAATCCCTGTTGGCGTCAGTCCCCCCATCCCATTTTAATTTGCTGATGGGGGAGTCCACTCCTCATTGGCATAATGTCTTGCCCCCCAAAAAAGTTGATTTGTGCCAAGGGGGGGTGCCCAGTCTGGCTCTGCCTCCCCCGCAGTATGTGCTGATGGGGTGCAATGCAGCCGGCTACTGACCCAAAAACACTCAGGTGGCATGCTGAAGCCCATCTCAGCATGCCAAATGTCCCTGTTAAAAAAAAGCCCCACTGTGTTTTCTTTTATTTTTTTACCTGTAAATCAGAAAACAGTCCCTCGTTGAGACCGGTGGCCCCACCCCCAACCCACACCCACCCTCTGTGCACTCTGCCTCCACACCCCACCCCATACTCCTCCAGAGCCCAGTGCGGCCGATCTTCGGTGGACCGGGAACACATCTGCACTCTTCAAAGCCGACCGCGAACTGAAGTAAGGCTGGTAAGCTGTATAATGGCATAAATAGGGTTTTTTCAACTTTGGTGCATATCTCAGGCATTTATTGGAATTTTGGCAGCAAATTTTCAACATGGGGTTATTGTGACGCCTCCTCGTGAATTCAGCCACTGTCATGGCGTTATTCGGTCCCGAAAGGTGATTTCGTGATCACTGCGCAGAATCACCTTTTGGGACTGAATAACGAAACGACAATACCAGTGTTCATGAAGTGGCCTCTCAAAAAGTCTATGTTGCAAGTTTGGTGGAAAAAATCCAAGAAATGACTGTTTTACGAGCGCACGTTTCGCAGTTGCTATGCGCGCTCGTAACTTCATGAATTTGCAATATTTTCACTCCAGATTTTCAACCTTGCCATTTTCTGTACCTCCTTATGAAAAGTACAGCTGTCATTTTTCACATCCTGGCCAAAATGTGTTTTCGCACTTCCGGCGCAGAATAGCGTGGTTGCTGTGGGAAATCAGTGTTTAGGACACATTAAGAAAATTACAGTGACACTGTTCATTAGCAGAGGTCCTGAAATGCTTATGTTGAAAATTTTGTAATGAAAGTCCATAAAATGAATGTTACAAATGTACATTGCATGAAGTTTCCATGTATGCTCGTAACTTAGCACATTTGCAATATTTTCCCTCCAGATTTTCAATGTTGCCATTTTCCACACCTCCTTATGAACAGTACAGCTGTCATTTTTCACATCCTGACAGAAATGTGTTTTGCATTTCCAGCGGAAAATAGCGTGGTCGCTGTGGAAATCAGTGTTCGGGCACATTAAGAAAATCACAGTGACACTGTTCATGAGCAGAGCCCTAAAATGCCTATGTTGAAAATCTGGTGATGAAAGTCCATAAAATTACTGTGTTACATGCATCGTTGCACAGTTTCCACTTATGTTTAGAACTGCGAGCATTTTTAATATTCCACTACAGATTTTCAGCATTGCCATCTCTTCACACCTCCCTATGGATGGTACAGCTGTCATTTTTCACATCCTGCCTGATCTGTGCTTTTGTATATGTGGCACAGAATGGCACAGTCCCTCTTGGAACTGAAAGTTCGAGACACATTGACAAAATCACACTGCCACTCTTCATGAGAAGAAGTACCAAATGCTTTCATGAGGTGGGGTCACAAAAAGGCTATGTTGAAAATTTGTATTGCAAATGCCAACAAATGCCTGAGGCATTAGGGTTTCTAACCATAATGTCCCACCCTGTACAGACTGACAGGCATCAGGGTGTGCCTTTGGATTGCCGACTGTACTGCTCATGCCATCTCACCCCCAGCCACTGAAAGGCATCGAGGTGTACCTTAGACTCTTCGGCCCCAGACTTCACCCCATTCTCCTATGCTGCATCCATTTCAGTGTTTGTCCTTATGGAATGGGGTGACTGTAAAGGCAAACACCCCAAGGCACACCTCAACACATGTCGGTGTCTGCAGAACAGGGTGAGGTGACATGGCATGACCATTAGGCGACAACCCAAACACTTACCCCAATGCCTGTCTGTCTCTACAGGATGGAGGTGGGGTTGGCGTGAAGTTCAATACTTCACTGCCATTCCTATTCTGCATCTGTCTAACTCCTGCATTTTCAATGCTAATACCAACAAACAAACAATCGGCATTGACAAATGCTTGTTCTTAATGTTATAAGTTATACTTTAGGACCTGGTTAAAGGTTTGTTATGATTAAAAGGTGTTTGCAATTTTGTCAAGACAATGAGGAATGAATGAAGTGGCCACTGAACTTAGCGTGAGCTGCCAAAAACAAGTTCTGTGTTGTGCATTTGTTGTGGATTAATGCATCACCCCATGTCTTGATTTTAGCCAGTTAGGTTCCTGAAATATTTTACCCATTTTAATAGGCATCCTAGCTCTACTGAAAATGAGTCCTTATGTAAGCAAACCAGTAATTATACAGTAAGAATTATTTGTGACCTGTTACCCAGTAACATAAAGGAAGGAACTGTTGAGGTACATTCTCATACTTCATTGGGACTGAGACTCAAATTGTGCTTTAGTGGATTACCTTTCTCTTATAAAAGGAATACTTGGGCCACAGTTTCCCTGGACTAATTATTTTGGGGGGTAAATATACTCTAATTTTTGATAACCCAGATTAATATACTTTGTTTTCTGTATGTAAAATGAATGTAGGGATATACTCTAACTAACCATACCCTGTCTTTAGGTTCTGTTGAATTTTCTCCGGGCAAGAGAACCATATTTGTGCCACTTCGTGTTTTTGCACGTGCTGGAGAACCTGAAGCATTTGCACTGCATCTTATCACAGTGCACAGCAGCGTGTCTGGAGGCGCTCAGCTGAGGTAAAAATATCCCTACTTCCTCTGTCTAGAGCACAGCATTAGTTCCAACACATATAGTAGCAGTTTAACAGTTTTGTAGTAAATCCATAAGTGTATATGCTTGGTATAAACATATGTGACAACCTACACCTGTGACTGAAATAGGCAGAGCAGCAGAACTTTCGAGAGACTACAGAACAGTTGTGTTACTTCTTTGGTGTGAATCTAAAACATGGTACACACTTTATAGAAGGCAGCATCCGTCTTGAGTGAGCCATATTATACAAGTAACAATTCATAACATATTCAAATGCTTTGTGGAGTACTAGCAAGAGCACTGCAGAGTTGTGACTAGAGGAGAATGGGACAAAGTAAAAGCAGAAGTAAAGATAATTTATCTGTTGCTTTTCTAATCTCAGAGGCAGCCCACAATGTACAAGCAACATATATAGAACACTGTTAAACAATAATACATGACAGGATGTGGTATAGCATATCATGAGTGTAACCAAACCCCAAATGACAGGCTGTGTTGATCACCTTCTTGTGCCTGTGAACTTGCTTAAATGTAAGACATGTGGGTACTGGGGAAGGAGAGGGTGGAATCTGGGTGCTGCTGCCAGTGTGGGGGAATTGGGCGATGATTTGTATAACTAAATATATGTTAACAGGAGATGACGGATGGTTGAGGAGGCAGGCAGGTTGTGCCCATCATTGGAGTTTTTTCTGTTACTATTGAAAATGTGGTTACTAGAGGGGGAAGGAGGGTGGGAGTGGGCTTGTTGCAGAGGTTGGGGTGGGGCAGGGTTATCTTTACCATGATTGAGCTGGGGAGGAGGGTTGGGGAGCTTTTAATTCCATCCCACAGGTACACAAATAACAAAGCAGAATTTGAATTTGGGGCCCCAAACATGAATATTAGGCCAATATTCAAAATAAGGTATTCACACACTCTAAATGCAGTGATAGGGGACTATGAAAAGGACTATAGATTTGTATTGATTTTGGATTGCACCCATCATCTACTCTGGGAATGTGTTCTAGTTCAAAGAAAAAAGAGCTATGAAGAAGAAGCCAAAAGGGAAGGATCCAGATTCATTTCAATGCTTTACAGTAACTGTTCATTGCTATTTTGTTTTAAACTTAGATTGTGGGCTTTTAGTGACACTGTAATTTCTTTGATGTCTTTACTTAGAATTGTTTTGGGCTGTTGAAAATTTAAAACCTAGTTTGGTGTGCTTGTAGTGGTGGTGTATTCCTTTCCTTTGCTATCTTTAATTGCTGCAAATGTTCACCCCTTCTCCCTGCCCCCACTCTTAATTATATGCCCTGTTAAATCTGATTGACATGAACTAAACACAGGGGATAGCAGGGGTTGTGGAGTAGGAGGGGCATGAGGGGAAGAAGTCCGCCCACAGCACAACAAGTGTTTTGACTCATTTTTTATTTATTTTTTCCTTTTTTAAAGAAAAGTATCTGAGGATCAGTGGCATGATTTTTAGGATAGTAAATTAATAAAAAGGGAACTGGCAGAGCTTCAGTAACAGACAAGTACTGGAATAGCAGTATAAGTGCAGTATAATGTGGGGAGTGGTGCATTGCAGTGGCTGCAGGGCAGCCATATTCAGGCAGACCTTCTGGACGCTGAGGTGCTGCCCTATCTGCATGTGTCTCTCTGGACTGTGGGATGAGGTAGCCAGACTCAGGCGAAGTAAACTGGGTCAGAGTACCATCACCCTATCCAGAGACCACCCAGTCAATGCCGCTGCCTCAAAGGATGCTGAGAATGAGGAGCACTTGGATGACAGTGGACTCAGGAGGGTTAGGACAGTTGAGCAGAGGTACATCCAGATCCTATTCCACTCCAGAACTCATATGCCACACTGGAAAATGGGGACAACCAAATAGAGGCACCCAGAGAAGTGGAAGGGAAGGATGTGGAAGTTAGCTAAGGAGGTGACCTCAGTGGGGAGAGCAGTGGACCCCAGGAGGAGGAAGCAAATCCTGGTGGGGGACTCCATCACAAGAGGGATCCAGCTAGGAACACAGGAGGGGGAGGACAGGGAGGTGAGGTGCCTACCAGGTACCATGACATGGAGGGATGGGAGGAAGATCCTGGGGTTCTCCGGGAAGAGTGAGTTGGATGTCATTATCCACCTAGGTACTAATGACCTGGCAAATGGGGAGCCAAAGGACATTCAGGAAGAGTTTAGGAAATTGGGGAGGGATCTTAAGCAAGTAGCTTCTTCTGTCACCTTCTCAGAAGTACTACCTGCGAGAGGCATTGGAGAGCATAGGTGCGCATGCACCAGGAACTTTAACTTATGGTTCAAGAACTGGTGCTGTGAGGAAGGGTTTGGATTCATTGGTGACTGTGGACCCACCTGGAGGGATGGAGGCTTGTTCAAGCCTGATGGCCTGCATCCATCCTGGAGGGGAATCCAAGCACTGAATGATAAGTTTAAATGCTATATGGACAAACATTTAAACTAGCCAAGAGGGGGTGGCAGGCCAGCAAGGAGGGTACCTAATTGCCCACCCCCACAGCTATCAGTGGAACCAGTGAACAGGAGTGGATATTTCTACAGAGCAGTGTGCAAAAGATGGAGATAAGCACCCAATAGGTGGATAGGCAGAAAAGGGGCACAATTCAACAGAAGGGCAGACAGCAGGGAGAACCGGGATAAAGGACAACCAGGGAAGGGGCTGGAGTAGAGCAGCTTAACTGTTTAGGGAGTTTAAATCATGGAAAGCTATGTGTGCAAATGCCAGGAGCCTTAGCAACAAGATGGAGGATCTGGAGGATTTCATGGTGCAGTCGGACCTGGACATTGTGGCCATCACAGAAACCTGGTGTAATGATAGCCATGACTGGTAGATGGCCATACCTGGCTACAACATATTCAGAAGAGACAGGGCAGGTAGGAAGGGAGGAGGAGTGGCACTTTATGTGAAAAATGACATAAAGGCCACAGAGATCCAGGAGGAACAAAATGGGGGAAAGATTCTGTGGGTTAAGCTGGAAAGGAAAATAGGGCCAGCCATCTGCACAGGTGTGGTCTATAGACCACCAGCCCAGGAGGAAGAAACAGATAGGAGGCTGATGCTAGCCATCCAAGGATGGCAGACAAGGTGAGTAGTGCTAGTTGGAGACCTCAATATTCCAGACATGGACTGGAGCATCCCAGCAGCAGCATCAGCTAGGAGCAGATTTATCCTGGACTCCCTTCAAGGTGACGTCTTCAAGCAACTGGTCATGGAACCAACTCGACAGAAAGCAATACTGAACCTTGTGCTCACAAACAGGGACAGTATGATGAGGTAACAGTGGGGGAGCAACTGGGGAACAGTGACCACCAGTCATTGTGGTTTGAAATCACAGAAGGAGCAGAACCAAACCACACAAAAACATGTATCCTTGATTTTAGGGGGTCAGACTTTGGGAAAATGGGGAGATGCTTGAAGGAGGCATTAAGGGGAATGGGGCAGGAATCAGGGGTTGAGGAACAGTGGGCAGTATTTAAAACGGGATTACAAGAGCAACAGAATTATGCATTAAGCAGGTTAGCAAGGGGAAAATGAAGAGGAGGCCATTATGGTTTTCCAAGGAGGTAGTAGAGAAAGTGAAAGCCAAACATATTGCATTCAGGCAATACAAAAAGACACAGGCAGTAGGGGATAGGGAGAAGTACCAGGAGAAGCAAAGGGACGTGGGAGGTCAGTAAGGGAAGCCAAAGCTCAGACAGAAGAGCACACTGCAAAATCAGTGGTTAGAGGGGACAAAACCTTTTACACGTACTGTACATAAGTAAAAAAGGAAAGGCAAAGGGAGGATAGTGAGACTGAAGGGGTAGGATGGGGTCCGCGTGGAGGATGGCAGTAGTAAAGCTGACATATTGAACAGGTATTTATGCTCAGTCTTTACTGAGGAAGAGGAGGGTAATGGGCCTAAAGGCAGTACAAGGGGTGGGAAGTGTGCAGAAATGGACACAAGTCCCTTTACATGAGAAAGGGTCCTGAAGGAACTGGAAGGAATAAGAATCGATAAAGCAATGGGGCCATCCTGTTTAGCCGATCACTGGAGACAGGGGAGGTACCCAAAGACTGGAGGACAGCAGATGTAGTCCCCTTATATGAAAGAGGGAACAAAGTGGAAGCAGGAAACTACAGACCAGTCAGCCTCACCTCGGTAGTGGGGAAGATCATGGAAGCACTACTGGAGAAGAGATTGGTGGAACATCTGGTTGTCAATGGACTACAGGACCAAAGGCAGCATGATTTCACAAGGGGGAGGTCATGTCAGACCAACCTCATTGAATTTTTCAGCTGGGTGACTAGGGAGATGGATCAGGGGAGGGCAGTGGACATGGCCTATCTGGACTTCAGCAAGGCCTTTGACACTGTGAAACATAGAAGGCTATTACACAAACTTGAGAATATGGGTGTGGGCAGAACAGTAGTGTGGTGGGTAGGTAACTGGCTGGGCGGCAGGACACAGAGGGTGGTGGTAAATGGCCGTCACTCCATAGAGGGAAGAGTGACCAGTGGGGTACCACAGGGATCAGTGCTGGGACTGGTCCTATTCAACATCTTCATCAGTGACATTGCGCAGGACCTAGAAGGCAGAATTTGTACACTTCTGGAGGCCTTACCTACGTAAGGACATAGACAGGGTAGAGAGGAGGGCAACAAAGATGGTAGATGGATTGCATCACAAGTCCTATGAGGACAGATTGAAGGACCTGAATATGTACTCCCTGGAGGAGAGGAGGGAGAGAGGGGATATGATAGAGACATACAAGTGTCTTCCAGGGAGGAATAGGGTGCAGGAATACACTATTTTAAGCGAAAAAAGATGTTCCAGGGCTAGAGGGCATGGGATGAAGTTGGAGGAGGACGATTTAGAGGAAATGTGAAGAAGAATTTCTTCACAGAATGGGTGGTGGACAAGTGGAACACCCTGCCAGAGGAAGTGGTGGGGGCTGAAACAATCACAGGATTTAAGAATGCATGGGATAGACATAAAGGAATTCTGGAGGTAAGGGGTAAGAGACAACAGACTTCTAGGAAAACGTAAAGTGAACTAACAAGCTCAAATGGGCAGACTGGGTGGGCTGTAGGCCCTTATCTGCTGACACTGTCTATGTATCTATAGTACGAGACATTTGGGCTTGCTCAGGGGCAACTAAATTAGAAGTCCTAGTTATTAATACTGAGTCCTACTGTACATCAGACTTCTGGCTTAAATTCCTGATAAAGAATATTACAACTATTCAGTTTAACAGTAGTGAAGAGATTAATCACATACAAATGAAAGATAAATGGGTTTATTCTGAAACACATAGCATCTGGTTACAAAAAAAGATGACAAATTCCCAGACCTGACAGACAAATGCAAGCGTTATGCAACAGAATTTAAATGATATTGTCTGAGATAATTCTTTGAGTGGCATTCATTAAAAGTAGGGATACAGCAGCTTGGATTTTTCTTTTTTTATACATTCTTTATCTTGTCATGGGTGCTGCCCCTTCCACCCCACATATCTCAGCCCTGTCTATCTCCTTTTCAGATACTTACCTCTCCCCAGGAGTTTCACTGAACTGTACTGGTTCCGTAGGGATTCAATGGGGCAGCAGCAGTCCACCACTGCTTTGTCATACTGTATGTGCAGAGGAGGCAACCTGTCAAAGTGATGCACCCAGAAGCGAGGGGGGGGGCATTATCCTACATGCTCCAGGGTTTCTTCTCTTGTGCCCCCCCAAACAGATGCTGGTGGCAAGGGTACCAGGTGTCACATGTATGATATGTATGGATGCACACAGCACCTACCAGCATGCCCCTCTCACTTAGCAGCATGAGTCTGCACCGCCATCTGGGGTCATCCAGATGGCAGTAATTCAACAAAGTCTGATGCCCTTCCTTACCCAGAGGGTCCATCTTCTGAGACCGTCAGTCATTCTCCCTCAATTGGCCCCCAGGGTCCCTGGCATGCTGTCATAGGCTTCAGCAAGGTCTTCAATTCAGTGCTGCATGGGAGGCTCTTTAGCAAACTGGGTCACCTGGGGGTAGGGGGGAAGATTGTGGGATGGGTCCGAAACGGCTGCATGATAGGCAGCAGAGGGTGGTTGTAAGGAGGGCACTCTCATCTCCAAAAGCTATAATAAGAGGGGGTTCCACAGGGCTCAGTGCTGGGTCCAGTGTTGTTTGGCATCTTTCTTGCTGACCGCATGATGGGGTCAGCAGTATGATAAGCCTATTTGCAGGCGACACCAAAGATCAGTGCAGTGGTGGACAGCACAGAGGGATGGCTAGGGCTGCAGGAGGACCTGGATAAACTTGAGCACTGGTCAGACACTTGGCAGCTGGGTTTCAACATGAGAAGTGCAGGTTATTCACATGGGAGCTAGAAACCTAAAGTTCAGCTACACATTGAGGGGTACAGTTATCCACTACGGAAGAGGAGAAAGATCTTGGGGTGTGATCACAGGGCAAATGAACCATTCAGTGCAGTGCAGGAGAGCAGCCGCTAGGGCTATCAAGATGTTGAGGTGTATTGCCAGGGGAATCATCTCACCGAGGAGGGAGGTCATCCTACCTCTGTACAGGTCACTGGTCAGATCGAACCTGGTGTACTGCATGCAGTTCTGGTGGCCCTACCTAAAGAAAGATGTAAAGTTACTGGAGGAGAGTCCAGCACAGAGCCACCAGGATGATCACGGGAATGGAGGACAGACCTTATGAGGACAGACTGAGGAAGCTCAACATGTACTCCCTGGAGGATAGGTGGGATAGAGGGGATATGATCGAAACATTCAAATATATGAAGGATATAAACAAGGTTAGTACAAAGGGGATTTTTAGATTGAAGGATGGGAGAAACACTAGAGGCACTGTCAGAGATTGGAGGGAGGTTCAAGAGGAGATGAGAAGACACTACTTCACAGAAAGGGTGGTGGATGGGTGGAATGCACTACCAGAGGAGGTGGTAATGTCAAAATGGTGGGTAGTTTTAAGAAGGGGTGGGACAGAGTCATGGGGAAGGTCACTACTGGATTGGAGGGGGCAGCTGCACAGTAGAACATTGATAGCCGCACAATCGAGCAGACTTGATAGGCCCTAGGGCCTGTATCTGCTGGCAGTTTTTGTATGTTTCATATACCCGTGTTGCTGGCATTGTGCAAGGTAACCCTACAACTGTGCCAATTGTCTGGCTTTAGCTGAGATTTTCAAATGAATTTATATTTAAGCAATGAGGCATGACGGGGTGTGCATTGTGCTGGGATAACAGCATGCCTTGGGTGGGTTGAAGCACAATGCCTAAAGCAGTGCTTCCACCACCTTTGAAATGCCATTATCCCAGCACGACACACACCCCGGAGTGCCGGTTCACCCATGTTGTAGCGACATTCAAACTACCAATGTAAATCACAGAGCTAGCAATCTGCCAACAGCAGCTACGGGCTATGACAATTTCCATCCAGCAGTATGTGACCTATATTGCAGGGGACTCCATCCCACACACCCTACCCCCATGTATTAATATAATCAACTCCAGATCCTGACATCTTGGGAGAAGATGCCATCTGTGAAGTAACACCATAACACAACATGCCAAACAAACTTCATGAAGGAAGCCTGTGGCAGCATCCCTTCATAACATCATGGCGACAATATTGAGTCGCCGTTCTAATGGACTACCAAAGTGCCTTATTTCAATTATGAAATTGGTCCAGTAAATTATTAGTAGATACATTTTTTTTTCAAAAGTTTCTTTTAAAATTTAACTTACTTAAACAAGAGAGAAGAAGAAAAAAGTTACAAAAGAGAAAAAAGTAGTGTTATTTACTATTTCTTATGATGGTGTCTGGCCAGCAGGTGGCACCAATTGTACAGTAAATAAAAAGTTAGGTAAATGGTAGCGAGCTGTGGATTTAACGGTAAGAGCAGTCTTACAAACTGGGCAATATACAGTATAGTCAAGCAATTTTGGCGTAGTTGATGCTGCCAAGTCAGTTAGGGCTGTTTGATGTGTGCCATGGTCAGTGGCACTTTTGTTTCTTATAGGAGATATCCCAGGTAGTCAGTCATTAAAGCGGTGGGCAGAAGTGATGTGAGGCAGCAGGGGTGTCGCAGTGAGCCATGGCAGTGAGGCTTACGTGAACTGCTGTGTTCAGTGGCAGTCTGCCAGTCCTCGCTGAGCTTTGTGAGGTGCTAACTCACTGGCATCAAGATATGAGAACGGGGAACCGCAGTTGTTGGCATTGAAAGCAGAGCAGAGCAGAGCAGAGACCACCCAGCTAGGCAGAGCTGCACCTGTGAACAGGAGAGCTGCAGCCAGCAGTATCAGAAGTGGAGACCACCCCGGTAGGCGGGAACAAAATACAGTGCAGTAACAGAACTTTTCATTGGACAGAATTCAGGGGTAGTGGGGCTCATCAGGATATTTCAAATAAATTGGTGCCTTGGTAGCTGTTTTTAATGTGGCAAAGGGAATTTAAATTCTGCATTTCTTTTTGGCTTTTTTGTTGGGAAGGAATTTTAAACATGATATGGCGTAAGTGACGCCAGGCAGCGATGCTTACTCTGGGCAATGGAGGGGTTCTGATCAAAACTGAAACATGTACAGGCATACTGGCTACTTGATCTACTTCCAGTGCTGTTGTGCTGAGATAACAGACCTGGGTTCTGATGCTCTTAGCCAATAAGATTTCTGTATTTTTTTACCCATTTTATAATCTGGCTCAGCTTCTTCTGGGACTCAACCCCTTTTTTTAACATTTGTAGCCTTATTGATCCTTGTACATACAGATGAAGTAGGGGAATTCATATCCTTTATTGGACCAACAAGTAAGTTCCACTACACAAGCTTTCTTTTCTACACAGGGTTCTTTTTATGTTTGCTTGCATGAAACATAGTGCCACCATACAAGTTTTCATAGGTGTGCCTCTCCCACTTCCAATGCCCTACTACCTTTTGCAGGTGCGGCTGCACCGCGCCAATGAATGTCCGAGTTGTCTATGACGGCCGTTCTGATGCAGTGACATACAGTTCTGAGGAAAACACCGCCACAAGTGGTAACGTGTAGACAATTTGCATACTGCTGTCAGCAGTATGCAAACTGCCTACACATCAGCACTGCATCTGAACTGTCATAGACAGTTCATCTTCCCACCCCCCTGAACACCTATGTAGAACGCTGGGAGCCCACCTCAGCATGCTCATGCTCCCCACCCGCACACCTTATGGCTGACGGGGGTGCTCAATCCCCCATCAGTTCCACTGCCCCCAAACCAGATTTCCAGATGTCATGCTGAGAGCCCACCCCAGCATGGCAAAAGTCCGTATGGCAATAGGGGTGCCCAATCCCCTGTTGGCTCACTGAACCCCCACCCACAAACACTGACTTCCAGTTGCCACTCTGGGAGCCCTCCCAAGCGTGGCAAACATCCGATATAATGACAGGGTGCCCAATCCCCATCGGCTCCACTGCACCCCAAAAAAATAAACTTCCAGCTGCGCTGGAGCCCACCCAGCATGGCAAAGTCCTCATCGTCTTCTAAAAATAAAAATGACACCTGTGAAAAATTAAATGGTCCCTTGTTGACTGTCTTGCCCCCCCTCCCCAGCTGTCGCCCGCCTCTCTGCACCCACCTCCCACACCTGCACCCATACTTACCTCCGGGCCCTGGGGCGATGATCTTTGGTGGACTGGGAAAACGTCTGCACTTTTCAAAGCTGACTGCGAACTGAAGAAATACCGGTAAGCTGTATAATGGCATAAATGTTTTTTTTTTCAACTTTGGTGCATATCTCGGCCATTTTTGAGGAATTGTTTTTACCAAATTTTCAACATGAGGTTCTTGGGGGCCCACCTCATGAACTCAGTCACTGTCATTTTGTTATTCAGTCCCAAAGGTGAGTTCGCGGTCACTGTGTGGAACCACCTTTTGGGACTGAGTAATGAAATGACAGTGTCATAGTTCATGGTAGCCCCAAAACCTATGTTGAAATTTGATAAATCCAAAATGACAGTATTTCTGGCGTCGTTGTGCAGTTCCTGCACGCTCGTAACTTCGCGAATTTGTAATATTTTCATGCCAGATTTTCAACATTGCCATTTTACCACACCTCCTTATGAGCAATACAGCTGTCATTTTTCATATCTCACCCAAAATGTGTTTTCGCGCATGTAGCACACAATGGCGCGGTCGGTGTGCGAAATCAATATTCGGAACAGATTAAGAAAGCTACAGTGACACTGTTCATGAGCAGAGGTCTTAAAATGGCTATGTTAAAAGATTTGGTGACAAAGTCAAAAATGACTGTATTCTGGCGTGCATTAGCAGTTTCCACGCACCCTTGTAAGTTCATGAATTTGTAATATTTTCAGTCCAGATTTTCTACACTGGCATTTTCCACACCTCCTTATGAACAGTACAGCTGTCATTTTCACACCCTGGCCGAAATGTGTTTTCGCACTTCCAGCTCAGAAATCGTGGTCTCTGTGGGAAATCAGTGTTCAGGACACATTAAGAAAATCACAGTGACACTGTTCATGAGTGGAGGTCCCAAAATGCCTGTGTTGACAATCTGCTGTAAACAATCCCCAAACTAATTACATTATGGGTATGCGTTGCACAGTTTCTACGCATGCTCGTGACTTCAACAGTTTGTTTATATTTTCAGTCCAGATTTTCAACATTGCCATTTTTTACACCTCCTCGTGAACTGTACAGCTGTCATTTTTCACATCCTGTTCGAAATGTGTTTTCGCACCTGTGGTGCCAAATGGTGTAGTCGCTGTGCAAAATCAGCTTTCAGCTAACAAACTGATATTGCCATTGTTCATGAGATGGGGGTCACAAAAAATCCATGTAGAAGAATTGGATTGAAAATACCAATGAACGCCTGAGGCGTTAGGGATTCCGGCCATAATGCACCACCCTGTAGAGTCTGCCAGGCATCAGGGGTGTGACATGGGATTGTCGCCTGTAATGCTCATACCATTCCACCCCTACCCACACCCTGCAGCCAGTGACAGGCATCGAGATGTGTCTTGGACTCTTCGGCCCCAAAGTTCACCTCATTCTCCTATACTGCACCCATCTCACCATATTTTCTTATGGAATGGGGTGAGCATAAGACCCAAAGACCCCAAGGCACACCGTGACACTTGTCAGTGTCTGCAGGATAGGGTGTGGTGAAATGGCATGGCCGTTATGCCTGATGACCCAAAGGCGCATTCCAATGCCTGTCAGCCTCTGCAGGGTGGTGGTGGGGTTGGCTTCAGTTCAATACTTCACTGCCATTCCTATTATGCATCTCTCTAACTCCTACACTACCTAGTGCCAATGCCAGCAAGCAAACATTTGGCATTGACAAATGCTTGTTTGTATAACAAATTTTATTGAGAATAATAATACATATAGCATGCATTTCAAATTCAGTCCTGAATGGGCAAGCACCATGGAAATACAACACTAAAGATTGAGTGTATTAAAACTTCTAATACATATGTTCCTAGGAGTAGAAAAATAATATTTTAAGCATCCCAACCCTTCTTTAAAACTCACTATAAACAGAGACCCCAACACCTGAAATTCCAATTCATAAAAGTCTAAAACTGTAGTAATTTCATATTACAAGCTTTAATTTAGTTCCACTAGCTAACTTCCTTGGCTAAGTCTACTACACACCAATAATGAAACAGGTTGAGTCATGTTTTAATTCTTGCCCCCAATGTGAATGCTCCCTTAGTGCCTTAGGTAAAGGAGGAGGAGATTAAAAGAAGCAATACTATTCCTTTGCTGCCCCTGTTAGGTCATGTTCTGCTTCCACATACTGCAGATTAGTCATACTGCTGGAAGAGCAATGAAACTGTTAGTGACAGTAACAATGTGACACAGGTCATTTAGGTCAGCAGCTCTGGATTTAACCTGTCTGACATGATGGAAGATGATGTAGGGGGAAGGTGGTGATTGTTAATGGTTTGTTAATGGTGCTCTAACTATGTGTCCCACCCCTAACACTTCCAACCATTCTGACTGACCCTTGTTTCTTCTTCCTATTCCTCTGGGTCGGCCTGCTACCATCATGTGTACTGAGCTCTGAGACCCCCAAACCAGTTCAAATCTAGGCATTGTCCTCGCTTTTAATCATGCAGCCTCATACCACGTAAGCCTATCTGCAGACCCAGTCTCCCACTCTGTAATTGTCTGACTTTCTGCCTTCCTCCATTTCATGAGCAGCTGTCATGGCCTCCATTGGCAATATATCAACAAGTGGCTTGGAACTGAACATTGTCCCCATTAGTGGGAAGTGCTCTCCCAACACCTTGAGCATTAGGGGGTGTGGGAGGGGGTACCTAAAACATACAGCCTGATTTCTAATCCCAGTCCAGAAATGGACAAGGCTTAGGCATGCCCAGATAATGTGACCAATTTCACCTGCCCCATTGTGGCACCTCCAACATCAATTTGGAATTTGTATTTCCACCCTGTTATATTTTTAAGGTGTCTGGTACCAGTGCACCAAGAGTTTTTTTCTGAATTAATTGGTATCTTGGATTGGATTGGGTGCCATTCTGCAGCACTTCCACCAGGTTTCCTTGGTGATGTCCACTTGTAGATTGTCTCCCACCCCCCTGCTTATCAGAGTCTCAGTTAGGGAGATGGAGTTGCTGGATAAGATTAATGCAGGTAGTATAGCATTGTGGTTTAGGGCACTGAGCTGCAAACCTGGAGAAGTGAGTTTGAATCCCACAGCCCCCACTTGCATACTGTGTGACCCTGAGCAAGTCATTTATCTTTCTAGTGCTCTCAGGTCACACCCAGAAACAAGCTTCGGCTTAGTGTGCCTTTCCAGGTTAAACAATTTCCCCTTTCCCTTGTAAACAGGTCAGCTCCTCTTAAATGTTTGCTTGACCCATCTATCACCTGATCCATATCCAAGTGTCTGTATCTGTAGCTATCCCCTAGCCATTCTCTCAGGGCATCTCTGAGATGCAAATACTGTACCCCCTGTATTCTGCTGTTGTGAGATTGTACTCTTGCTGTAACTGCCCAAAGTAATTTAGTATGTATGACTGCGGACATAAAAGATCTTCTAGGGTATCCATCCCTTGTGTTTTCCAGCATCTCTAATCGACAGTTTCCCCCCAATTTTCAATCTGGCATTATTCTATATCCCCTTATGCACTCTTAAAGATGGGGTTTCCAGCCCACCAATCTGCTAACTGAGCACAAAGACTTTCTTGTGTAGCTGAAAGAGGGTGGTAAAGTTCGTCCCACGGCCTTATCTTCAAGCAGGTATGCATGTAGGGGCTTGTCTCCTGAGAATGCCTGTTCAAGCTACAGCCACCAAGGTTTTGTTTGATCCATAGCCAACAGACACTGCGCAGAACTTTTGACCCCATTTGTGACATGGTATGCTCATGGCCATGATGTATTCCAGATGCCATGTCAGACTGGAGCCCTTAGGCATTCTCTTCTACTCCTAGGTTTCTGCTGTGTCCATTAAACTGTGGAGAATAAAAGGTCCACCCTTTTCCACCCATTAATGGTCACTGGGAGAGGGAGGTTGAAAGAGCAATATTTTTTTTTTAGTTACTCTTTTTCTCCAAGTGATCCCTGGCCGGCTACCTCAGCCGTCCCCCCGTGCCCTCACCCAAACATCGGACCTCCTCTCCTATGCCCCCAAGATTTACCCTTTGTGGCAGGGGTGGTGGGGAGTGACTCTACCTACCATTAATGGATCCAACTGGGTGAGGAATCCTCTCGAGTTGGCGCTGTGGGGATACCATCGTCATGCTCCACGACTGGGGACCTTTTTCCATTTTTCTTTCCAGAGGTGGGAGTGTGCAATGCTGCCAATGATGTGCAGTGCATGTGTCCGCATGCTGCACATTGGTCAGTTGTTCCTCCTCCAACCCATGATCTGGGACACGGCATGCCGACCCCCAGCCGCCGCTAGGGGTCAGGCACATGCCGGTCCATGGTCTCCACCCTCTCTAGGAGATGAGAGCTGTCCCTTGGATGCTTGATCCTCTCCCTCCCCAGCCGACCCCCAGCAACCCACTCACACTGTGAACACGGGTCGCCGGCATGGCAGGAGGTAAGGCATGTTGCCTCAGCCCTCCATGCCACTGAGCTGTCTTGAAAAAGCAATAATTAATTTTGGGAGAGCCATCATTTTAGGGACTGCTAACTTGCCAGGCAAGGAGAGATTTAATTTCTGTCATCTCTTCATGCCTTACTGGTCATCAGGGCACCGGTATTAGAGTGCCTGGTCATGTAGCATTGATTGTCAGATTCGCCACCCCCTCCCCAAGGCCCCCAGGTACATATATTTAGAAAGGGAGTGTGGGGCGAGAGAAACACCTCCCAAAACGAGAGGACAGCGACTTTCTGACTTGGTGCCCTAATGACTGGTCACACTACTGCCAGTGCTCTGAGGTGGTGGAACCCTCTCCATATCACAGGAAAGTGACTCTAAGAGTAGTTTCATGTTTGTAGCCAATAAGTCAGCTGGACTTGGCACAGTGAGCTGAGTCCAGCTGTGTCACTGACTCAGCAGGTTGCACACTCGTCTCTGAGGCCCGAAGATTTGAAGGTTGTGGGTTCTAGCCCCACGCCAGGAATTTGGGGTAAAACCTAATACTGACACTGTAGTACAGCATGAGGGGAATATTCTTTCACCAGCTGAAGAGGCAGCTTCTCCTCAGCAAAAGAAAAAAATTATGGAAGGAAACACAATTGAGATGTGGATCACTTCCCATCACTGATCTACCAGCATTGTGTACTTGTCTTGCCTCCCCATGAGCCCCACAACACCTATCATAGTCCTCATAGCAAGTCCCTAAATTCTGTTTCCTTAACTATGTCAATGAAAATCTACCAGTGCACTCCCTGTGTAACAGAGTGACTAATAGTCTCCTAAGGGCCAGATACATGCCCCCTTGTCAGGGTTTCTGTTAGATTTTGCAGTATCTTCTAGCTGCTTGCTCAAACAGAAATTCCCACACCATTTCGCAGCCTTCTGGCTTCCTTGGGAGAGAGTCATAAGTACTCTTCTCACCTCACTGCCCTGGTCTCTACTCCCCATTGCCCAGCCAGTAATGGAAGATGAGGTGGGAGTCGCAAAAAACAGTAATCTTTCTGTTCCACCAACTGATTGTTCTCCCCAGACCTTGATCAAAGTCACTTCCCATCAATGCGACTGTACAATCTTGTGCATATTTATGAGGGAGCCTCGGTGGCAGTTACCTTTCCCTCTCGCACTCCTACATAGAGATGTCTTCTTCGGGGATATCTGTCATCAGGTCACACCTATGGAACTTAACCATCAGGTATCAGGATCCCACGGAAGCTTTTTCTGCAGCAGTCTACTGGGGGTTGCTCACACTGACATCAGTCTCTCATGTCACACACCCTATATAAGCATGAGCGGCCCCACTCCCTCCTCAGTTCTTTCCCGCCATCGACCATTCATGCACGAACTCCACAGAAGCTTCATCGCTCAGTTCAACCACCAAAATTACCTTTTTCTTTATCTTTAAATCACTTTAGTTTAAAGTGATTCTTTTGTCCTTTGTATGTCAAGAACTATTCCTTTGTCAGCTCTTTTCCGTCGCTGTCGCTGCTGAATTAAGATCTCTTCAACCGACAAACACAAACTCTGTGTTTGCTGTCTTGGGCACAGCCACAGTGTCCTTGCCTGTGAATCCTGCTTGAAGTTCAACCTCACCACCTAGTGCCGACACAAGAAAGCTCTGCAGAAGCTCCTTGTGGAGCAACAGGCAGCCAGTGGAGAGCAGGAGTCCTCCGGAGCCCCGCCCCAGTTGGCGGCGTCTTCTTTGGGTTCTCAGGCCACTAAAGCCCAGGACTAATCCTTCTAATTGTTGGGGAAACATTCTTGACCTTCCCCGTATCAGCAATCCCTGTTTCCGCTGAATTCCTGTTCTCCAGGGATCACCCCATCGACTGCTTTGGTGTCGGTGCCTCACCCTGTGCAGGCCTCTGCTCTAACCGGGCCCCTGTGGTGGACTCTTCTTCCAGTCATCATAGGGCTGTGGAGGGGTCATCGGCACCCACCCCACCGTATATAACTCTCAAGCCTCGAGGTCCGCAGGTGCTGGGCCCCACCGCTAACATTGCTGTTAGTGGTTTGTTGTCAGACCCGGGCTGCACACCCCATCCGTCAATGCCTGTGTCAACAATGCTCCACTTTTCTGCCATTGACCTTAACAACATTCTTTCCTCCATTACCACCTCTCTCATTCAACAGCTAGTTCCATGGCTCAGGCTGTCATTGCCTGTGCTGTTGGGTGCTGCCTCAGTATCGACACCACTCCAACCCACTTGTCCAATGCCTTCCAGAGAACCACTAGTACTATATTCATTGGCCCCTGATTTAGAGCTGGCTGACGTCGAAGAGGAGTACCATCCTGATCTCATCCTCTCTCAGGAAGAGGCTGAGGAGGAAGACATTGGTGTGTAGTCCTTTGATAGGGCCACTGTCTTCTCCAGGTGAGGAGTCTGTCAAACATACCCCCAGATCCCTCTGGAGTACCCCTCTTTTCAACATTTTGAAGCAGCTTTCATCCACAATGGGATTTCAAACAGAGAAAAAGGATGAAACCAGGAGGAATCTGGTGGACTTCTTGGAAATCCCTGAATCTCCACCCAAAGTCATTCCTCCTCTGCTGCCAGCACTGAATGATGCTGCCACTGCAGCCTGGCGCAGGCCCAGCATGGTACCAGCTATGCCCAGAAAGGCTGACAAGCTCTACCAGGTGCCTCAGGGGTTGCCATTTTATGTTGCTCATCCTGAAACCGACTCAGTGTTTATCAAGGCCACTCATGACATAGCTAAGGCCCCCATGCACCTTAGTTCCCTGCCCCTGGACCAGGAGTCCAGGAGGCTAGACCTCTGGGGCAAAAGGACTTTTGCCTCTACCATTCTGGGTCTTAGGATTGCCAGTTATTTGTCTCATCTGATTAAGTACCAAAACACCCTCTGGAAGAAGAGCAAAGCTGCTGCACAGGCCCTCCTTGAGGGTTCCCAGAGACAGGAGTTTGTTAAAATGTGCCAGGCCTCGGAAGATGTCATCAAGCATGTCCTCAGAGCCACCTATGATTTGGCTGATACTACAGCCAGGGCATTTGCCTCAGAAGGCACTCCTGGCTTAGGGTCTCTGGCTTTGTGACTGATGTCCAACAAAAGGTGTTGAACACCCCCTTTGTGGGCCACAAACTCTTTGGAACAGATGTGCAGGGTATTATCAATGACCTGCAGGCCTCTGGCAGGGCTATTTGGTCCATCCACTCCTTGTACCATACCTAGCCCAGGAGTAGACCAAAACCCTCCTTTTGAAAGGTCTCACAAGTCAGGCTTAGGAACCAAACTTCAGGTCAAATGCAGAGCCAGCTATGCCTTGCCTGCCCCCTCCTCCATCTCTGGTTCCTCTGCCAAGCAGCCTAGAGGAGGAGTGAGGCTCTGGCTGCCAGTTCAGCTTCAGCCTGACTCCTTGCTAGACCCCTCTTCTTGTTTCACATCAGGAGGTGTTGGTCAGAGGCCAGTTCTCCCTCTATCTGTCACAATGGAGAATCACCAAAACAGCTGCTTGGATCCTGCAGATAATAGAACAGGGCCATGCGCTAGAGCTTCTAGAACAGCCTCCAGTCTCCACCTTGTACCCTTCAGACCACATAGAGGCACTCGGGGAGGAGGTCCTTACCTTGCTGCGCAAGTGGGCCATAGAACCAGTACCCAGGTGGTGAAGGAATAAGGGGATCTTCCCTTGTCAGTCTTCACCATTCATTACTTCCTGGGTGTAAGCGAGGCCTTGCGCACCGTCACGGGAGACTTTTTTTTTTTTTAAAGTTAGCCCTAACGGCCCCGCCCTCGGGAGGCGGCGTCATGCGTCATGCGCCCAGGGCGGCCGTTATGTGTATCGACTCCTCCTCAACTCAGTTCTGTTTCTCCCGCCGTCGGGGGCAGCACCTGTTCGGGCGTCCATATTTTGACCTCGTCAGCGACTCTCTTTCCCTTTTCGGCGAATCGGCCAAGAACCGTTCTTTTTCTTTCTAAAGCGGCGCGGTGTGCTTTCCTACTGTTTTCTTGTTGATTTCACGTTATGTCCGGGTCCGGAGCCAGCGTGTTTCAAAACGGGCGCGCCCTATCGTCGGTGTTACTGTGGCGGCATTTCTCCGTCTCGGACCGGCATAGCGTTTGTCTTCATTGCCTGGGACCCAACCATGACATGGATTAAATGCGGCGCCTGTTTCTCCATGGACCGCCCGTGTCCTCGAAGTCCACAGCGTTCAAGCTCGGCAAAGCCCGCTGACCTTCGGGGGATGGCGTCGCTCAAAGATTCTCAGGTAAGGTCTCTAGGCCCTTCCCGGGTCCCCTCCGGGCCTATTCGTCTGAGGGGAGGGGTCTCCTCGTCTTTTCTTGCCGAGGAGGCCCCTTCTGCGGTGTTGAGGCGTGCGTAGTCCCTCCCGGACATGGCGCCGAGCACCGCCTCGGCAGATCACCTCTTCAGAGGTGCAGGCTCCCCGATGAGGCCCTTGACTTTACGAGGCCCTAGCTCGGTGGACCTCGGCGCGCCGCCTTTGGCGCCATTTCGGATCCTGGCGCGCGTTCGCGGTGCGGTGATCGATGCGGCACCATTTCGGTGCGTTTGATCCCGGCGCCGTCCCTTCAGCGCCAGTGATCGGCAGCGCCATTGGTGGTACTGCTTTGAGACCTCGCCGCGCCGTTCACAGCGCCCGATGGACAAAGCGGCGGCGCACCGCGCCGTGGGCCTTGTCCTCCCTCCAGGCGGTGCGCGGCACGGCGCCGTTGAAGGTAATGAGCTAGACCTGGCTGCTACAGGCGTGAGGAGGCGGCAGCGCCTCCCTTGGTACGGGGCGTTCGGCATGCCTCAGCGAGGACCTAGAGTGGCCAGCATTGAGGTCCTGCTGGTCTCGTCCTCCTCGGGAGGCGATGATTCAGATAATGGACCCATCCTGGCACCCCCACTCTTCAAGTCTGGGTCCCGGTGGCTAGAAGTGCCAGAAGCGGCGCAGCGGGCCCCTCCCTCTGTTCCCCTTCCATCGTCTCCTGAGGGTTCCCAGCTGGGGGTGGCGGGAGCCCGGGGGCAGGCGTGGGGTGGCGCGGGAGGCTCCCTCTCTGGAGGCCAGTGACAGCTACCTTCTAGAGGTGCTGTTGCCTCTCTAGGGACAGGGGCGCTGTGGTCATGGAGGAGGGCCCTCTCGAGTCCGAGGGTTGAGGGGCAGGGGTCTGCTGCTCGGTCTTCTTTAGCCACCCAGGGGGTGGCCAGGAGCCAAAGTGCAGAGCCTCGCCCCTCCCTCCAGGGTTCTAGGGTGTCCTCCAGCGGCGTTGTGTGGACTGCCTTCTGGATCCATGCAGTCCGCGTCGTCACAGGAGGTTCTCCCCAGGGTTTCTTCAGGCTCCGCTTCCCCAGAGTTCCGTTCTGCGGCCTGGTCTGATATCCGGGATCCCTTTCCAGGGCTCCTTTCCCGGTTCAGAGCCCTGCATGAAGAGCAGTTGCCTCCACGGAGGTGCCCTCTCCCATCTCTCTGCCTTCCACCACCCCGCTCTCCCCAGGCCATGTCGGTCCTCACGGGTCCGTTATCCTGGGGGCAGTTCAGAGTTCTCGGCGGCCTTCCCCTCATATGTTAGATACATGCATGGCCGGGTCTTTCGACTCTCCCCACGCGCAGGAATCCTCTGGGCATTCCAGTTCCCCATCATCCTCGTCTCCCTCCTCCGAGGAGGAACCTAGCTCATCTGTCCTCCGATGCTGATTTCACAGAATATCAGCGTTTCCTCTCGAGGATGGTGAGGATCTCCGGTTCCCTACGTTCGAAGAGACAATACCGAACGGAGGCCGCGTGAATTCCTTGGTGAATTCAGTGCCCAGCATCTGGTGGTACCTTCTGGCCTATCCCCTTCCAGGAGGCATCTATCCGGTCATGGCAGTCCCCTGCCGCTTCTTCCGCCAACGCGGACTGCCAGCGTAGGTATTGTGCCCCCTCTGAGTCTCTAGGTTCCCTTCCCAACCCGTCCTCAGGTTTGGTATACCTGGATACTCCTTCTGGGCGCCGTTGCCTGGCGCACGACCGCCCACCGGATTCGGACTCTCTCCAGTTGACCGTTGGGAGCGAAAGTGTTCTCTTCTTCTCGTGCGGTGCATGTATTGCATCACATCAGGCTCACCACGCTGCCTACAACCGGCATCTGTGGTCGATGATGTCCCAGCTGCTGGCATCTATGCCTGATGCGAACAAACCAGACAAGCTGTTGCCCTCTCCGCGGTAGGCCTGGAGCTGGCAAGACACCAAGCAAGGGCATCTTATGACGCCAATGAGGTGGCTTCCAGGCTTGCGGGGACAGCGATCTGCATCAGGCGGACGGCATGGCTACGTCTTTCCAGGTTGTCACCCCTGGCCCGGCGTAGGGTGATTCGCTCCGCCTTCCGGGGGACCCGTCTTTTCTCTTCCAGAGCTAGGAGACTTTTACAGGGGCTCCTCCGTCTCCTCGTCCTCAGGGAGGCACCTCTAGCTCTTCTCCCTCTTGAGGCTTTCTGAATAAGCCAGGGTCTTCTCCTTCTGTTTCTCACCAGCAGAAGGCTGGGGTCTTGTTCCCTCAGGGTATGGCCTCTTCCCCCTCCAGAAAGAGGGCTTGGTACTCACCCAGGAAGTAATGAATGGTGAAGATTGACAAGGGAAGATGAGGAAAATTACGTACCACGTATTCTTGATCTCTCTTGTATCTTCTCATTCATTCACCACCATCCCCATCCCCTCAGTGGCCTCTTCCTGTGGCTTCTCCACCTCCCGTCTCCTTCCTCTCTCTGCATTTATATAAAATATAGGAAAAATTGCCTAATTTTTCAAAAAAAAAAAAAACAAAAAGAAAAAAGATCTTTCTTTTGGAGGGTTCTAAATTTCAGAGAAATTACTTACTCTAAATTCATGGGCCATCTAAGTGGATTGCATTGGCGTTCAGACTGCACAACTATCTCTTGCTATTCTTCTGGCAAGATACCTCTGGGGTTTTTTGGCCTGGCCCAGGCTATTCAGTTTTGATCCTGCAATCCCGTGTCCAGATAGTTGCCCTGGAATCTAATCCCCCCCTCTATTCTTGCCTTACAGAGCAGAGGAACGAGTACGTCTATTCCTTTCTTCTTTTTGCAAAAAAAAAAAATGCTGAGGGAACTCTCTTCGACTGCTATAGGCATCTTGGTATCTGGGTCATGCATCTAGTTAAAAAAAAAAAAACATTTTTTATCTGTAAAAAAAAAAAAGGGAAAACAAACAAGAAGACAAATGAGAAGGTAGGCTATCCTTCTCGCTGTTTTATATTGGTTTCTCCTTTAAGTGTCCTCTTGGACAATTTTACAGTAGAACATTGCTGACCATATCCAATCTAGCCAGTCTAAGCCTTGACCTGCCTTAGCCAGTCAGTCTGAGTCCCATTTCTATCTTGAAAGCCTGAAGGCTTACATTTTCCATTTCTAAACCCCTGAGCACGCTCTCATGCTGCCTGGGTTTTATTCTTCCCTCCTCGGCTGTCCTCCAGTTAAAGGCCTTCCGCGGCCAGGGCCGAGGTGGGTATCAAGAACAATGGCATGTTGAAGATGAGGACTATGCCCTCCTGAGTCTGTCTAGCGGGTTCGGTGAACCTTCTCTTCAGCTCTATCTCCGGGGATTCTTGCTTCCCCTTTAGTCGAGCCTTCAGCTACAAGCTAACTATGCTCGTTGGGCATTCTGGTCCCTTCAACATCCCATCTCTCTCTTCTTTTCTCCTTCTTCTTCTTCTATTTTCTCATTTCCTTACTCATCTCTCCTCCTAGAGTCGCCCAGGTAAGGAGGCCCTGCAGTCCCTAGGCTAGGGATGTTCTTATCTCCTCTGTCCTTCCTCCATCGGCTTATTCCTTTTTCAGTTCATTCTTCCTTGCTTTGCTATCCCTCGGCTATCTTGCCTCACTATCTATATTTTCTGCTTTCACTTTTGCCTCTCCGGCTCACAGAACTGAGTTGGAGGAGGAGTCGGTAACTATAGCGCCCCTCGCGCGCAGCGCGTCAGCTCCTCGAGGCGGGGCGTTAAACTAACTTTAAAAAAAAAAAAAAAAGCTTCCTGCGGACGGGTGCGCGCCCGGCTTACACCCAGGAAGTAATGAATGGTGAAGATACAAGAGAAGATCAAGAATTACGGTAGGTACGTAATTTTCCTATCTACTCCATGTTCTTTCTGGTTCCAAAAAGAACAGGGGACTTTAGGCCCATTCTAGACCTCAAGAAGCTGAACCTTTTTATCCAGTACAAAATGTTCTGGATGGTCACTTGCATAGCCTTCTTGTTCTGCTGAAGCAGGGTGGCTGACTATGCTCCCTCAATATGTAAGATGCATATCTGCATATCACGGTTTGCCCCCCTCCCCCACAGGCAATAACTACGGTTTCTGTTCCAACGGGAGCATTACCAGTACAGGGCATTGCCCTTTGGCTTATCCCTCTGTGCCACTGGTATTTACCAAGTGCTTAGCAGCTGTAGCAGCAGCCCTCCATCGGGAAGACCTCTATGTGTTCCCATATCTGGAGGACTGGCTACTGAAAGCTCCATCCAGAGAGCTCCTATTGTTAACTCTAGAACACACCCTGCAGTTATTCCAGTCCTTGGGCATCACTGTCGGTTGGTCTAAGTCTGTGCTGACCCCTTCTAAGTGACTGCAGTACATAGGGGCAGTCCTGGACTCTACTCAGGGCAAGGCTGTTCTCCCTTAGGACAAGGCAGACCACCTTATTTCCCAGGCCCAGGAGGTGGCTCAGAGCTGGTATGTCCCAGCCAGGACATTCCTTAGGACATTCCTCAGGCTATAAGGCCTCATGGGCACAGCCATTGTTATGGTCTCTCTGGCCAGGTTGCACATGAGGGTTCCACAGTGGACCCTCAGGGCTCTGAGGGATCAGAACTCAGATGATCAAGATGAGCTGGTCCTTGTCTCCTCGTTAGTATGCAGAGTGCTTCACTGGTGGATGGACCCAGCCAGTCTCTTAAAGGGGGTTACCTTTCTTATCCCCACTTCTCACCACAGACATTTTGGATCTGGGTTGGGGGACCCATTTGGGTCCTTATCAGACCCAGAGTCTCTGGTCCCACTGGGAGACTCACCTCCATATAAACATCTTAGAAATGAGGGCAGTTCTGTATGCCTTACAGATCTTTCAGAACCATCTTTCTCCGGTTGCTCTGCTGATGCAGTCAGACAATCTCAGTGTGGTTTATTACATCAACAAGCAAGGGGGGACCCATTCCTACCATCTGTGCCGGGAGGCAATGAGAGTATGGTACTGGGCTCTAGATCATGGTCTAGAACTATCAACCATCCTTGTGCCAGGCACCCAAAATGATTTGGCAGACAGCCTCAGCAGGTCGCAGTCTAAGGTGCACAAGTGGGAGCTGCTGGTCTCGGTCACAGAAGACCTGTTTGACAGGTGGGGTTGTCCAGAGCCGGACCTTTTTGTGTTCCCACTCAAAGCAAAACTGCCACATTTCTGCTTGCTAGATCCAGGGCCTAGAATTTTCTGGGGAGACACATTGTCCCTCTCCTGAAAAGGGAGGTTTCTTTAGGCATTCCCTCCTTTCCATCTGATTCAGAGGGTTCTCAACAGGCTACAGATGGAAGGTGCCATCTTTATTCTGGTGGCCCCATTTTGGCCTTGGCAGATTTGGTTTCCATCACTGCAGCAATTGACTGGACCCTTCACCAGTCTGGTGAACCAGGTTTTGGAGTATCTCCTGACCTTGCCTGATGCAGGTCTCAAATACTCCTCCCTCAAAATGCACCTGTTAGCCATATCAGCTTTTCATATGCCCATTGATGGTGATACTGTGGCACAGCTGGATGTGGCCTGTACTTTTCTAAGAGGCATTCTGCATTTGAAGCCTCCTATCAGTAACCTGGTTCCAGCTTGTGACCCGAATTTTATTTTGGAGAAGCTAACCCTGCCTCCTTTTGAGTCAGCCGCATCTTGCAAGCTATGTTTTCTGTCATGGAAAGCATTATTTTTAGTTGCCATTACCTCTGCTTGAAGGATTTTAGAGCTACAGGCTCTTATGTGTGAGCAGCCTTATTTGATTTTCCACAAAGGCAGGGTCTCTTTTCGTATTAACCCTAAGTTTCTTCCTAAAGTGGTGTCTGAGTTTACCTTAAATCAGTCCATCCACCTGCCTGTTTATTATCCAGAGCATGCCAATCCAGGGGAAATATTGCTCCACACTTTGGATGTGCATAGAAATTTGCATTACTATACACATCGTACAAGGGACTGCAGGAAGTCATCTCAGTTGTTTGCCACAGAAAACGCTTCTGTGGGATCCTGATGCCTAATGGCTAAGTTCCATAAGTGTTACCTGATGACAGAGATTCCCTCGAAGATTTACTGTTATGGTAAGTTCTTATGTTTATGTTCTTTCACATTTGCGAGGTAGCCTCTGTGGCTGGTGTTGTCTCCCTCTTGAGTGTTTGCATGTGGCAAGCTGTGACACCATGTTCCCTAGTTGCAGAGCATAAGAAAAGCAAACTGCCAACCTTGGTTCAAATAAATAAAACACAAGCACAAGATCACAGTAGGTAGTAAGAATTATGTATTTGATAGTGATCTGCTACAACCAGGTCTGGCTAGTATGATTTAAACAGTACACACACACCCTGACTGAACAATATCCCAGACATAAAACCCAGACTTTATGAGTATTTCAGGGATCCCATCAAATACACAGCATTGCCCTCCCTAAATGATACTGTCACCCCATCAGTGTACAGTCAATGCATGCCCACCTACCTTGCTGCCGTGCAAGTCAGCTGACAAATGAACTCTTCACATAAGGAGGGAAGGCAAAGGGAATTTGGTTGCATAAGTCATTGATACACCCAAAACCTAGTAGGTGTGGAGGGGCAAAACATAAACAAATAAAATGTAATTTTAGTATGCAGTTCTCGTACCCCTCAGCGATCAGTCCCGGAGTCTTTAATGAGTGTGTGTGTGTGTTACTGGCTTTGAATTCAGTTACATCCACAGTGGCTATATTATACCAGTTTGGTCTTAGTGAGAAGTCATCATCAGATGGGGTGGCACATGATATGTCCATTTCGGCTTTTTCCTCCCCTTCCAGATTGCCTAATGTGACCAGCTCTGCTTCTTCTTCATTCAGTTCCCTTGCAATCTTGCTTGGCAGCTTTTGCTTTGAAGATGGTGGGCTGGACTATAACATGAAGTATCTAGCTTCTCCGATCCTACACCTGCCCTGGGTATATCCACTCTCACTCTTGGGGGTACAGTCCTGGCCTCCAGTTCTCTGTCTCTTCGGTTTGACTGATTACCAGCTTTGCTTGGCCTGCTGTGTTTGCTGTCTCCCAGTTCTGTCAACCAGCCCATTAGCTGGTACCTTCTTACCAGTCAATTCATTCTTGCTGGCACCCAGAATCTGCTATTGTGGCTTGGTTCTTGGTCTGACTCGTCTGTCCCCTTTCCTTGATGACCCTCTTATTGCCTGGATCAAAAACTGTGTTGTCTCCTGAGGTGTGCCAAAGAAAAACATTTCCCTTCATGCTGCAGGGTTGCTGGATACCTTAGGGAATACTGGATGCTCAACTTTGCTAGTTCTTTTTTAACTGGGCCAGAGGCTTTTTGGTGGTCTGTCAAGTCTTTTGAAAAGTCTTGAAATACATGCACTCTGCGGCCATTCCAGTTAAGGGATCTTCTTTCTCTGGCCAGGCATAATATTTGCTCATTTATGCTGTACCATAAGAAATAAGCCAGAATGGGTCGGTAAGGAGAACCTTGTCCTGGTTGAGGGCTCGGCAACCTATGGACCCATTCAATTTTTAAGTGGGAAGTCCCAGAAAAAATCTAACATCTTAGGGAATGCTGCTTATAGGAAGGTGCAGACATATTGATCTGTGCCTTCAGAAATGCCTACTGTGTGGATATTATTCCACTGACCTTGATTTTCAAGGTCAACGATCTTTGACCACAAGTATTGGACCTATTTTTCTAAGTATTGAGTTTTGTCTTCTTGAATGGATGTTTTAGCATCCATCGAGTTCATCAAAATGTTATTGTCTGCCACTCTGATCTCCATCACCTCTACTCTTTTCTCCCAGGACTTTGACAATTTTTGTGATATTTGGGATATCTTGAATTAGGGTTTTGAACATCGTTTCTGTCTCTTTAAGACCTGTGCTGCTTATGGAAGCCTGATCTGTGGTCAAGGCTGTCATTTTCTGCTCTTGACAAGGAGTGCTGTAGATTTGCTTTTGGCGATGATATTCCTGGCTCCGAGACTCAGAACCGAAAAATAATCACAGGGTTCAGCAGCTCTAGGTCAGTGCTATCAAATGATGTTAGTTAAAGAATCCGATCATGTGTTTGCACAGGTGGATTGTGTTGAATTGTGTTTCAAGCCTGTAGAGCTCTGCTTCTAGGCAGTTGTCTTGTCTGTGACTGTTGTATGTGCCAACATAGGGATCTGTAGATCACCTGATGAAGAACTTTGTGTAGGCCTTAAAGATTGTTTGGTGAAACTCACTTCTTGGTTCAGTAAGAGGTATCCAATAACTTACTTCACCAATCATTTGTAAGAAGGGATGGGTGGAGGATCCAAAATGAATCCCTTTGAAATTCCCAGCCAACATTTTGACAAGGAAATTGCTGAATATACATTTTGAGGGAATAATGTTGCTATGAATATTCCAGGCTATTATACTCTTATAGGATGAGCTAGAGCTCTAGGGAAATATGCAAATATCCTCAGAAACACAGAAAGTACATCCGTGGCTTTAGAAATCAAACAAATTGTGTGGTCAGCCCATTAGCTTGGAAACTGCATTGTTGTTCGTGATCCTAATTCATATATGAGTCAGGGATGCTGGAGTCTGGCTGGGGGAAGGATGACTGAATATCTCAGAGAACAAACTCAGTGCTCCATGTGTCAGCATGTGCATGCGTACATATAATGGAGCCCTTGAATGCCAGAGTTGGTGGCAGGGGGAGTGTGAAACCAAGACAGTAAAGCCCTGGTGCAAGCTGCATGATACTCAACAATCTTGGGCCCCAACAAACCAATTGTCAACTGCTAAAGTGTGTCACCTGTTGGGGAGCTCTGAAACCCAAAGCTGATAACACATGGGGAATACTCGTGGTGTTCAAATGAGGCAAGGTAAGTGACAGAGAAGGGGTAAACGGGATAAATGGGGCAGGGAGCTGGCTGTCAGAGGACAGCAGTTATGATAAAGCTGACTTCTACTGCAGTATACCTAGTGCTGTGCAAAAATAAAATTCTGCTGGTGGAATTACCTCGGAGATTGGAATTTTACTTACACAAAATTTCAGAGAGCTCTTTGGCAACTATAATAAAAATCTGACATAGAATGGTAGAATTAATGTATGACTCATGGATTAATGGATTAAACTGCAGAAAAAAATTCCACAGAACTGTTCACTGAATTGCAGAATGATTGCATGTATGGTGGAGTGATATGTTAAACTACAGAAAGGAATTCCATAGAACTGTCATTCTGCAGTTCATATGTATCATTCCACTGTTCTGCCAGAAAACAAACTGCAGAATGTGGCAAAAAAAAAACAAAAAAACACCAGACACATTCAGAGGATTTGGATTTCACCAAAGTCAGGATTCTGGAAAATTTCCCAAAATTTTGCAACATTTGCATTAATTCTGAATTCACGATTTCTGGCCAGCACTAAGTATATCTTAAGTTACCTTGAGATAATGGCATCAAATTACAACTGAAGAGAACAGAGTGGCTGTAGCATGCATACCTCACTTGCTGCAGCATTTCAAGGTACCGTTAAACTATTGTGCAATTACCAGTTTTGCATAACAAAAGTCGATAACCAGGTAGTTTACCTTAACTGAAGTATCATATAACATTAGAGCTGGGTCCTTTTAGATTGGAGTTGTCTCAATGAGAATTGAAGTGAACATAAAGATGTACTATAGAAACATAGAAACATAAATGTTGATGGCAAATAAGGACTGCTTGGTCCACCTATGATATAGATGGCATTTGGTTATTCTTCATGTGAACCACAAACAGAAACTGTAATTATCTGGTACTGAGTGGCTGTTTTGAAAGCATTTTCCTAATCCAGTACTAGTTTCTTATTTCTTTCAGATCAGGATTCACTGTAGCAGAAATTGAGCCAATGGGAGTATTCCAGTTTGCATACAACTCAACACATGTTATAGTTGAAGAGCATGCTCAGAAGGTCTTTTTGCACATCGAAAAGTTGTTTGGGTTCCGTGGAAACAGAACTAAAGTAACCTATCAAACCATTGCAGGAAGTGCCAAACCTAGAGAAGATTATGAACTAATCCAAAATTGGGAACTTGTTTTTGAGACCAATCAAAATGAAGCTGTTATCATTGTCTTTATTATCAATGACAACATTTTTGAGTCTGATGAGGTATTTTACGTAAACCTGACCTCTGTTGAAGCTTTGGACATTAGGTCAGCTGGTGCAGATTCAAATCCCCATTTAAACCAAGGCTTCAGCATTGCTTCAATAACAATTTTAGACAATGACATTCTTAATGGACACTTAAGTCTTGGCCCAACTGAAACATATGCTAAAGAAGACACAAACAACAGCTCACCAAACACAGTGTTGCTCCATGTTAGGAGGACTGTGGGCTTTTCTGGGGTCATACATGTGACAGTTAAAACACTTGGAAGGATACATAAAGAAAATGGGCTTGCAGGAACTCCTGTTGAAAACAGCCAAGCACATTCTAACCTGACGTGGGCCACAGAAGGACTGGATTTTGAGAATTGGACGACATTAGTAACACTACTGGATGGAGAAAATGAAACCAAAGTGTCAATTAGAATTATCGATGATGATGAACCAGAAGGACAGGAAATTTTCTATGTCTATCTCTCAGATCCTCAAGGAGGGGCAAAAATTGTGGATGGAATAGATGCTGATGGATTTGCAGCTTTTGCAGCCATTATTATTTTAGGTAAGTTGCGATAGAATCCTCACATAATATTTATTTATGGAGTATGGTAGAGCATTGTTCTATATAGAAATTCACCCTTTTCAAACTGCTGTTGTACCACAGTTCAAAGGTCATAGGATGCGATTGTACGCTTCTGTGATAGAACAGCATTCTAGAATCTCTAGAGACTGCACAAGTCAGTTTAATTGTGAAAGGGAAAAAAAAACACAATGCACACATTTCACATAATACTGTACATTATAAAAAATACAGGATGAGCAACTTTATGCATAAGTATTGTGTTCTGTCACCTCGGGGTTCTGATTCCCACAGACCTCTCGAGCTTCGATCTAGAGGTCAGGGGGAATCAGAACCTCTCTGTTGCAGAACACACTGGTTGTGCATAGTTGCCCATCTGGTATTCTCTATATACTGTACCTCTCTTTGATTTTTATCAGAATTTTTGAAACATTTTCAGCTACCTTATACAACTACCAATATGCAGAATGCTGTTTAAGCTGGAGTGAATTGCACGCAGTTACCAGTTTGTATTGTTTCTTACAATATTGCATGAAAGAAGTTCCTTACTCTTTGTAGCAGGCAAACACATAGAGTACACTTCAACTTCAATAGCAGTGCATTTGAATAATGAAGTGAGATAACAATTAAATGTGTATTCTGAAGAAGAAGAATTTGCAGTAGTAAAGTCAGGTAAAGAAATTAAAAATATTACTTTTTCGGATCACGGTGTCCTCATGTAAAAAGGCCTGAATGTCTGATATATGGAAGTTTCTCTTTAAACCAATGCTTACAAGTAGGTATACAGTATAAAGGCATGGATATACAATACATCTTTGGATTTTTTCTGTGGAATTTTTGATATTCTGGTTGTCGCCCATTATCTTGTCTTAGGTGCTGTATAAAATATTTTTGCAGTAAATAATATTCAATTGTGGTAGTATTTTTGTCTGGACTGCAAACTAAACAAATCCGTTTAGAAAAAACAGATTTAATACCAGGCAGTGCCATGCCTGCTAATATTCTGAATAATGGAAATAAGGTTTGGGTCAATGCAGTGCTTATAACATATTTCTGTGTTTCTTGAGAAACTGTTGACTAGTCCTCCAGGAGGAAACTCAACCCTGCAGCTCATATCTGTTTGATCTCATTATGGTGGTCTGTTTGCCAAACAGGAAATGATCTACAGAATGGCATTGTGGGATTCAGTAAGGAGTCACAGAGTGGTCTGGTGCTGGATGAAGACTCTGTAAACAGAAAACTTCAGCTCACAGTACAAAGGCAACAAAACAGGTACTAATAACACCAAGAGCTGAAATTGATGAGAAGTCATTTGTATAAACTAGACTTATTGTATACAGTCCTTGTTTATTTGGGGGAGCTGTTATTGGCATAAGTTTAGAAAGTATTTTCTAGGGTATACATAAATATAACAATTCTGTCAGAATTACTATGAATGCAAAATGTAAGTAAAACGGCACATTGTCTCCCAATTGTGCAACATGTTTTCATGTAAAACTTCACTTTGTGCCTCGCCATCCACCATGGGTGTCTTGTTCATCGGGGGTACTCCCCGCTTTCAATGTCAACCCTGCAGTGCCTGACCCTGCCTTGGGGGCTCGACAAGACAGAGGGGCCTGGGCCCTTTAAACTTCTGATTGGGGGGGCTCATATCCACAATTAAAGAACTGCACTGATCCTGTAAGTCCTTTTTCTTAGTACAAACTGTTTCTAAATACTGGTTCTAATTATTTTATGTTTCCATCTGTACAGAACTTTTAGTAGTCTCAGTGGGTATTTCTGATTTTTAAACTCTGATGGTAAGTACCATTTTAGAACAATATGATGTAGTTTATGTACCTCTCAACGGTACCCGGTTAGATTAGCGCTACCAGAATAGGGCCAGTCAACTGAGCGCTAGTCTGGTAAGCACTACCCCAGACAGCAAGAGGGGATTTACAGCACTTGCAGTAAGCACTCCCCTCATCAATGTCCATGGTTCCAATCATGAACAAGGGCACCAGAATCCGGGAAGCTGGTTGAGCTGCTCCCATGGTATGGAGGGCTGGGGCATAGAGTAGCTCAGCCAGCGCTATTGGAGACCAGGGTTCTAACCCTGGTCTCCAGTCATTTTACATGCTCTGGGACTTAGTTTTTTTTTTCCAGGGGCCGTGGAAACAGTATTTCATGGCCCCCGAGATTTAATTTATCCTGTGATCTGCTTCCCCCCAGAGTGAGAATAATTAAGTCCGGGGATTGTGGGGGGCTGTACAAAAATTGGTGCTATTTTTGATGCATGGTCTTTGACCATGCTATTCTTGTAGGTGCTGTTTGGACCCAGTGCCCCTCTGAACCACATAGTCCTACAGTAGAACACTGTTGTATCATGACAACATTGGAAAAGCTGAGCAAGGACATAGACTACATCATACAGTTCTAACATGGTCCTTATCACCTGTGTGTAGATCAGAAACACTCATGGGGATTGCTTATAGGACTGTACGGAAGGAGCAATAACATAATTAGAACCAGTATTTGAAAATCAGTGTGTCTAAAGAGAACAAGCATTTGTTAATGCCAAATATTTGTTGATGGTAAGGCATTGCTTTTGTAATGGTTTTTTCAGATCTTTACCCCAAATTTTCAACATAATGTTTTCATAAGCACTCCTTTTGAGCATGACAGGTGTCATTTATAAAACTATGGCTGAAACGTCATTGTGCACCACAAGTGTTAAAACACATTTTGTGTAGGATTTGAGAAATGACAGCTCTCATATTCATGAGGTGGTGTAAAAAATGACTATGTTGAAAAGTTGGGGAGAAAATATTGAAAAGTACCACAGTTATGAGTGTGCATTGAAAAAGTGGAATGCAGACTCATAACTTTGTGGGGGGTGTTATATTTTTATACTAAATTGTCAACCTAGCCTTTTTATGACCCCACATGGCCTTCTCATGAGCCCACCTCATGAACAAGGGTGGAGTACATTTTCAAATCCCATCCAAATGTGATTTTGAGCCACAAGTGCAAAAACATAGTTTGGCCAGGATTAGAAAAATGACAGCTGTCACATTCAAAAGGTGCTGTGAAGAAATTGCTATGTTGAAAATTTGGAGTCAAAATATTGAAAAGTACCAAAGTTACGAGTCTGCATTCACAAAATTGAATGCAGAGTAATAACTTTGTTGTCTATTATTATTTTGCCCCAGATTTTCAATATAGCCTGCTTATGACCCCTCCTCATGAACAAGTGCAGAGAAAATGTTCAACTCCTGCTCAAAAAGTGATGTCATGCAGCGACTGAAAAATCACTTTTTGGGATGCAAAAACATATTTTGACCAGAATTTGAAAAATGATAGCTATCACATTCATGAGGTGCTGTTAAGAAATGGCTATGTTGAAAATTTGGGGTCAAAATATTAAAAATTACCAAATATACTAGCCTGTGTTCACAATTTTCAATGTAGGCTCATACTTTCTTTGTTTTTTAATATTTGTATGGCAAATTTTCAGCACAGTCTTCTTATTATTCCACCTGATGAACAAAGGTGGAGAAAATTTTCAACTCCTGCCCAAAAGGTGATTTTGCACAGCGACCGTGAAATCACCTTTCAGGACAGATTTGTCTAATGTCACTTGCATTGTTCATGACGTGGAGTCCCAAAAAAGACAAGTTATGCTACTAAGTTCAACCCCCCATTGAAATACATTGAACCACATACCTGATATCCTCAGTTTGTGGTCTGGCTTTGAAGAGTGAAGAAGCGTGTCTGCAGTCCAGGGAAGTTTATGTCTTTGGATCCCCAGCGGTAAGTAAGGGTTTGGGGGGGACTAACAGCACAACAGGCATTGATGGACATTTTTATTTACAGGGTATGTTCTGATTTGTGTGCATATCTTGCTCTTAATTTAACATGCACACAGAGTTATATATTATTATAAACAAGATTGGTTCAGGATCTGCTTAAGTTCTTTAAAAACCTAATTATGACCCAACTTCCAGATAGGTTTCATAGGTTTTTCAGAGCTTACAAAGACATAACCCATATGCTCACCAAGGATTTTATGAATACCCCAAGATATTATTATTAGTTAGATAATTATTCAACTCCCTTTTAAACATCATTATATTTCTGCTTACTATTATCTCAACTGGTAGTTTATTCCAAATCTTTGGCGCCCTTACTGTCAGCCAATATTTTCTTTTATTTGAATGAAATCTTTCAATTTTTATTTGGAGTGGGTGGGCTCTTGTGTTACATTTATGATCTAAAAGTTGGTCTAACTGCTCCCATAATAGTGGGTTGTTTAAGGCCCTATAAATTAAACACATGTCCCCCCTGAGTCTACAAAACTCCAGAGAGTACAGCACCAGAGACCTCAATCTCTGGTTATAATCTAATCCCTGAACTTCCCTGATTCTACGAGTAGCTCATCTCTGCACCCTCTCCAGGGATGCAATATCACCTTTTTTTCCTGGGGACCAAAACTGGGAGCAATACTCCATATGAGGACATACCAGTGATGTATACAGTGGCATAAGAACCCCCTATTTCTACTTTTAATATGTTTGTTGATGCAGAACTGTATACTACTAGCCTTTTTATTAACTGGTTGTAATGTGATGTAAAACTAAAATTATTACATATTTTTATCCCCAGGTCACTCTCTTCTGTAATCACATTAAGAAATTGATTGCCCATTTTGTACTGATATTGCATATTGTTTTTCCCCAAGTGCATCACACTGCACTTATCTACATTAAAAGATGACCCTTGTTTCTGTGTCCAGACTTCTAACTCTCCTAGGGCCATTTGTAATGATTCTGCATCTTTATTGAGGTTTACCTCAAACAGTTGCCCTCCTTTGACCACAACTTAATCCTGGATTTTGCACGTTGTCATGTTCCAAATTTGTTATTCATGTTTATTGTTCAGACTCATAGCTTCTGTATGTTAGTATAATTTTTATTTATTTATTTAAAATTACCTGGAAAGGCACACTGAGCCGAGGCTCGTTTCCAAGTGTGACTCCTTGCTTAACGATTAACTTGCTATGTATTTTTATTATTTATTTTTGCTCCTTATTGTCAAGTTGCACTCTACTGCACTTCCCCTTTCTCTAGGATGCACCGTGAAATGAGCTTAAACTGAAATACAAAGCAGAATGGCACCGTAATGGAGGCAAAGCTTAACATTGCATTTAAGCTCTACATGTGTACATTTATTTTAGTGATAAAGCAAGTGTGCAACCACTGGGGGGGGGGTTGAAGGGGTCCAGTCCCCCTCATTTTTTTCTGCCCCATCATGTCCTTCTCAATTTTTTGGTAGCACTGGCATCGCAATCTATTGAATCCTGCAAAGCCCTAATAAAAAAAAAATGGAATCCAGTCAACACTTATAGCCAGGCTAGACAGTCACAGCTTTGTTCCATGCCTTCTTCCTCCTCTATACATTGTCAGGAATGGGGCTGGGCTGAGAAGCGGAGTGGGAGCAGACAGACCCACTGGCTTGGAGAGTTGCTTGTTGCTATTGGCAGTGCCTGTGTATGGCCTGGAAAGGAGTGGGAGGACAAGGGATGGGCAGCCATTCTATTTCTGAAGGTTGCATTGGCTGCGAGTGGAGAGGGTGGATCATTCCAATATCATGCTTGAACAATCCGAGGGTGGGGGTTGCTTCTTGGAACAGTGCATGCCGGTGTGGGAGGGGGTCATCTTGGTTTGAACAGCAGCAGGCTAGTCACAGTGGGGTCTTAGTTTAAACAGCTGACTCACAGCCAGATTCAAGGACAGACAGAGGTTTAGTTAGCTGTGGAGGCAGGGAGTGGGTAATCTTTATTTGGCAAGCAGAGAGGAGTACTGGCTAGAAAGACAAGCAACTGCTGGGACTAGGCTGGCTGTGATGTGAGCTGGATGGGGGGGGCGGAGATTGATCAGGGGCTGGGGTCTGAGTTTCTCTGCAGTCAGATCAAGTGATGCATCTCCACTGAGTGAAAAGTCAGGTTTTGGCCTAGTCTCTGTGATGTGGGTGGGGATCAAATCAGGTCTGACCTGCTCTGATGATGGGGTAAAGTTGGACGGTGGTTGGGTGATGGACAGTAACCTTGGACAGTGTAGGATGGGAAGCCTGGAGTCAGCGACAGTCAGAAAGCATCTAGTAGTGTTAGCTGCTGCTGATCATGGGGATAAGGAAAAATAAAGTTTTAACTGATTGCCAAACATATCTGTTGTTAATATCTGCCTCCACTGTATGTAATAGCTACTAGCAGACAGCGCAAGTGTGTGGGGAATATTTAAATGAAATGCTTTTTTTTATTTACCTGCTGCTGCCTTGCCTGCCCAAGAGGAACAGAACAGAGCAGCAATTTATGTGTGTGTGGGGGTTGGGATGTTGTGAGGAGGTTGTTTATCTCCTTTGGAAACAAACATTGGTGATGGTAGGGGGTGCAGACATGCTCCTTACCTGAGCTACAGAGGAGCAGAACACAGAGATTTTGGGAGAAGAATACTTGTCTACTGTTAGGAAACAAACATCAGGAATGGCAGGTGGGGCCACAGACATGCTATGAGGGAGAAGGAGGAGTGAGCAAGGAAGAGGAGGCACAGCCAAAAGCTGCTCAGCTGTTTGCTGACACGGCTTCATGCAAATCAAAGGACTGAAGCCTCTCTGATTGGAGCAGCTTCAGTCCTTTGAAGTACACAACGTTTTAGCTCACAAAGCAGAGAGTTGCATCAGAAGCACAGTGCCTGGTCATTGGTCTACACTGCTGAGCCCCTGCTATTTTGAACTGCAATGGGCTTGGTAAGGAAACACCCCTCAGAAGTGCTCTCTCATCGCAAGATGTTCGCAGTGCATGTGCTCATGGCAAACATAAAAATGAGGTACAAGCTAAGCACAATCCTCCTTTTAAGTTTAAAATTGTGCCTCCACCAAGAGAATGGTTAAAATGGGCCTGGTATAAGTGTGGTACACAACCCACTGGAATGCTCTCAACCTCACCACAGGATCAACCCACTTGTAATACATAGATACGTAAATGTTGACAGCAGATAAGGGCCCATGGCCCACGCAGTCTGCCCATTTACACATGTGCACTGCTCCTCGAGCTTCCCTAGAACTAGGCTGTCCCCTCCCCCCCCCACTACCTCCCTGGTTTGGAACTTCACTAAAGGGGAAAACTGCTGTAAGGACCAGGGGGTTTGCAGCTCCAGTTCAGAACCAGTTCTGTGCAATCTCAGTCCCCACAAATCATGCAACTTATATTCTAACCCAATAATAATATGCACAGAGTCAATTATAAGAAACAAAATAACAAGTGGTTCATTAGGCTCACTTTCAGGCCCTGAATGAGAATATATATTACAATTAAGGAGATCACGTGATGGGTCTGGCTTGCTAGTTGTTGTTCCCTGGGCCCCCGCTTCCCCCCTTCGGAAATCTACTATAACCAATCGCTTTTTGGATCAGATTCATGGCCATCGCCTTATCATTACTGCTCCTGCCTATTTGAGGAAGTCATCTGGCCAGTTCTTGGCGCTTCTGGTGGATAAAAAAGCTGCGATGGCGGCCGAAATGAAAGCGGTCTTGCCCAGACACACGCCCCCGGTCTCGCCTGATAAGCAGGCCAAAAAAGCAAAACCTCTTCAACATTCCTCGGCCAAGCAACTGAGTGCTCTCTCAGCTTCTGCACTGTTGTCGGAGGAACGTTTCCTACAGGAGCTGCAACCATTTAAGGAAACCCTACAGGTCATCACTGCAGATCTTAAAAACATTCGCAGTGAGATGGCTGATCTTAGGACCCGAGCGGCTGACACCGAGGCACGTACCCACTCCCTAGAAGCCTGGCGTGACAAGGCAGACCCTGAGATTATAAAGCTTAGGCAACAAATTACAAAGCTATAACTTAAAACTGAAGATCTAGAGGAACGCAGCAGGAGGAACAATATTTTAATCTTTGGATTACCAGAAGGGGCTGAGGGTTCCTTTCTTCGATTCTATTCACCCAGAAGCTCTTCACCAAGATTGTAGGCCCTTCTCCACATAATCCCACCTACCTAATTGAAAGGGCGCACAGGTCCTTACATCCGAAACCGGAGGAGTCAGCTTCCTCTCGCCCAATGATCATCCGTCTGCTCAATTATCTAGAAAAGCAATATATCCTCTTAAAAGTCAGAGAGCTACATGTTATCCAATGGGAGGACAAGTGACTACGGATTACCCAGGACCTGCCTCTAGAAACCCACCAGAACAGAGCCACTTTTCATCCCACTGTTAGTAAGCTGATTGCAGCTAGTATCAAATTTTGAATGGCCTACCCAGCTCGCCTGCAGGTTTTGGTGGATGGAGTATGGCTCTCTTTTGACTCTGCTGATCAGGCTCAGGTCGAATTGAGCAAGAAGCTGCCCTCACTGTTTAAATCCTAATGTTGTGGGCCATACTATTAGCTGCCCTGAAGCTTTCATTGTTTAAATGCTTCTCAGTTTGCTTACCATGGATGTGATCGGTCCGGATGGAGCCTATGCGATGGGAGGTAGTCCCTATTAGGGAGATGACGGTGGCGGACTAAAATGGAGATGAACTGTGGCCCGAAGCTCTGGAGGAACCCACGCACCATTGAGACATTTTATTCCTGCAGACCCTTTTTGTTCAGTTGGCTGTTTTCCCTGGGGTTTGTTTTTCGGCATGGTGCTAGCTCGCTGTCAATTTGGTTCCCCTGGGAAACAGCTACATCTACGATGGTTCATCTGATACATTAAATCCTGCTTCAGTTATTTTCCTTTTGTTTTAAAACAAACAAGAAAGAAAATATTTTCTTTTGTTTCTTCTCTATTTGCTTCTGATTCTCTTCCCATTGTATGTTCCCCTCCCATATAATTTCCTCGGCTTTGCCATTTTGGTGAGTGATGGCGAAGCTAAGATCCCGCACCCTCAGTCTGCATCTCCATGGTATTTCACTCCATGACTTCTGTCTCTTCCCTCTATTTTTCAGTTTTTCTGCTTCCTCCTGCATTAGAGCTTCATGCCTACAATTAGGTTACTTCTGCAGTCATATTTCTTGCACCCCCCCCTTTTTTTTTTCTTCTCTCGCTTCCTTATCCAGAGCTTTTGCAAGGCTTCTCACTTGATACTAGGCTGGTAATAATTTGGTTACCATGATTACCATATGAATGGTTTCCTTTTCACAATTCTATGGTGTTCTCCTTCAGGATTAGGACAATGTTGTTACTTATTGGTTAGGTTCCTAGGGGGAGGGGATGGCATCAGCTTAGGAATAGCCAGCCACATGTACTGGTGTATGGGGGAGTACCGTAGCTACCCTCAGATATATTATAATAACTTATGCCACTATGGGGAATATATTGTGGTCTTCAGGATGGTTTATATTTATGGCTATTTCAGGATTAGTGACTTACATTATGTACGAATCAGTTATCTCTCGTTATGTATGTTTAGATATGACTACAGAGGGTAATCACGTTAGGGTACATATGGGATCTCTACCTATCAAGGGTAATAAGGTATATCAGTGGGGTTTAAGGTCGGGTAGAGTGTTAACTGTAAATAGTTGTAAGTGGGTATTGATTATGGGGGGGGGTATTTGATAACTATGGTGCTCCACAATTCTTTATTTTTAGTTATTGGGGTATTCAACATATTGAAAATGTTTTGCTGGTTGGAGTTAATGTTGTGTTTTGCTGGGTCTGGGGGAATGCCAGTGTTATAGCTTTGAGGGAATACTTTCTGAGGGGGGTCTCCCTGGTGCACTTTCTCGTTATAAGGGACCGGACATGCAAGTAGCTTTACAGAGCTAATGGCTAGTGGCCTGAAAAAATTTATAACCTGGAATGTTAGAGGGGCTCGTGAACTCAACAAAAGAATCCAGATTCTCAAACATTTATCAGTATTGAGTGCCAACATCTCTTTCATTCAAGAAACCCATCTCCTCCCTTGGGAAGCTGCTAGCTTGCGTAGACAGGAGGTCGGGCAAGTCTATGCATCTGGTATGTCGACAGCTAGTGGTGGAACCACCATCCTGATTCACCAGTCTGTAGCCTTTCAGCCAAAAACAACTATCATAGATCCACAAGGGAGATATGTGTTGGTTCATGGCCTACTAGACTGCACTGAATTAGTTCTCGGGAGTGTGTATGGGCCAGTGGGGGGGAATGCTGATTTTTTTTCCTAGAATTGCTGAATAAACTGCAAACATTTTCACCTCTCCCATTAATACTCGGGGACTGGAATCTACCACCCACCCAGGATTTAGACTGTTCCAACTCCCCGCTCAAGCCCCTCTCCTTTGCCCAGAAAGCACTCTCTGAATTTCTGGACTCTGCTGGGCTGTGTGACCCATGACGATTACAAAATCCTATGGTCCACTCTTTCTCCTTTCACTCAGTGGTGCACTCCAATTGGTCCTGGCTGGACTATATCTTACTCAGCCGCTCACTTATACATGGCCTAAATGATTCCGCCATAGAACCGATAGTTATATCGGACCATGCTGTGGCCTGGGTTACTGTTCTGTTAGACCATAATTTCCAAAGGGCCCAGTATGGCGCCTAAATACGCAGCTTTTAAAGGAAGATTATGTTATCACCAGAATCTCTGACTTGATTCAGTCATTTGTTGCTAATAACCAAGGTTCTGTCAAGAATGGACCATGAATGGTGTGCCTTGAAGTGTTTTTTGAGAGGAGAATTTATTAGGCTCGCCTCTACCCGTAAACGGAAGAGAGAGGCTACTATTACCTCACTTTTGGCTCAAATCGTTCACTCGAACAATCCCTCCCTTCCTCCCCCTCTCCTGATCTCTTGAAAACATTATTGACTTTAAGGAATCAATACTCTTGTTTAGTACAAGAAAAAGCGGAATTTGTCATACTAAGAACCCAGGCAAAATACATAGAGCAAGGGGAGAAAGCAAATCACCTTCTAGCTCTGCGCCTGAGGAAATTGGAGGCGTCAAGGTTCATCCCCTCCATTAATGACCCAGACGGGACCACTAAAACACATCCTAGAGACATAGCTTCCATCTTTAAACAGTTTTACTCTTCTCTTTACAATAAACATCCTTCACCCCCGTCACAAAGGGAACTACTAGAATATTTGACTGCCTCATCTCTACCCACTCTCTCTCTTACACAGCAGTCCTTTTTATCTGCTCCCATTTCCCTTCAAGAAATGCTATCGGCTATTCATAATCTAGCTATGGACAAAGCCCCATGCCCAGATGGCCTACCTTCAAACTTTTGCAAAGTTTTTGCCAAAGACCTTGCACCTAGCCTGCAGCATCTGTATCAATATATGCTCTCCTGGCAAATCCAGGATCCATCCCTGCTAGAAGCCTCAATTATCCTTCTCCTTAAACCAGACAAACCACCCCATTCTCCAGCGAGTTACCACCCAATCTCCCTATTAAATTGCGGTATTAAAATTCTCGCCAAGATACTCGCTAGCAGAATTGAACAAGTCTGGACTCATCTTCTCAGTCCAGAACAAATAGGATTTGTGTCAGGTAGAACCCCTGCAGACCACCTCCGTAAATTGTCGTATCTTGTTCAGTTGACAAAAACTTCCCCTATTCCAATGGCATTAATCTCTTTAGATGCAGAAAAAGCCTTTGATAGGGTGGACTGGAATTTCTTGTGGGCAACTCTACAGATAATGGGTTTCCCCAATGACTTTATTAAATGGATTCAAGCTTTATATTCCTCCCCTCTGGCTAGGATACACTGCAATGCAGTACTCTCTGATGTTTTCCCTCTCTTCTCAGGTACGTGGCAGGGATGTCCGCTCTCTCCCTTCCTCTTCAACCTATATCTCGAACCCCTTATCAGGCAATTGAAATCCTCTCCTTTAACCATCGGCATACCTGTAGGCGATAGAGCCCCTTTGCTTTTGGTTTATGCAGATGATATATTGCTTCATCTTTCAGATCCGGTCTCTTCTTTAACAGAGGCACTGGATATCATTGATATTTGGGGGAAATTCTCAAACTACAAACTCAATATCAGTAAAACTGAAATCTTTCCCCTTAATTACTTAACATATAGCTCAGCTTTTAGCAAGTTCGGCATGAAATGGACCCCCTGGTCCATTAAATATTTAGGTATTTACATTACCTCAGACTTATCCTTACTGTGTAAGCTTAATCTGGAGGACTTGTGGTACAATATTCAGCAGGACCTAGTAAAATGGATAAAGCTCCCTCTCTCTTTATGGGGCAGAATTAGCACCATCAAGATGAATGTCCTACCCAGGTTGTTTTACCCGTTAAATATGCTGGATGTATGGTTACCCTTATCTTTCTTTCAACATATTCATTCAGATGTTAATTCCTTTATTTGGTGGGACAAAGCAATCAGAAGATCCTATCTTAAATTGTCCCTACCCAAGGAGCTAGGAGGTCTGCGTCTGCCTAATTTCATACTCTATTATTGGGCTTGCCATCTGTACAAATGTGGGAAGTGGCTCTCTTTACCTGAACTCCTTACTCACCATGAGTATGTCCCAATCTGCTTGCAAATTGAATCGGACATGTTTGCTTTTTATAAACTAGCCCCATCCTCACTTTTTCACACACCTATAAAGAATATACCAAAAGCCTTGCAGTCTCTCCTGATTGGTATCTCATTAAGAGTCCTTTCTCAATTGTTCAGTTATTGTAAGGTATCCCCAAACTCTGATTTTTCTCAGCCAATCTATGCTAACTTGAATCTCAAAATAGGAGGTGCTCCAATATCTGAAGGCTGGTTACCACTCTCTTCTGAACATATTGTTGCCGATTTCTACTCACAGGACTCTATTTTGACCACAGAAGAGATTCTAGCCAAATTTGGCTTAACGTCACAGGCAGCCTTTAAAATTCTTCAGCTTAAGCACATCGTAATCAAAGTGTTTGGGAAAGAACCCAAACCCTCCTATATTGGTGCCTTTCTTCAGCAAATTAAAATCTCAGCTAGCAAACCGCATGGCATATCTACTTTGTATAAACTGCTTCTCAAATACCCGCAACCTCCTCCGGCAGCCGGGTCTAAGATCTGGCAAGCTTTCTTCCCTGATGAAGATATTAATTGGTAACATATATGGAAAGATTTATATATATATCACACTCAAGATCGTTATAGGGTAACGTAATATTGTATTTTAAATAATTTGTATTATACTCCTATTAAACTGGCTCAAATGAAGCACCTTCCTTCTAGCATGTGCTCTAGATGTAACAAGGAGGAAGGTTCGCTCCTCCATATATTGTGGTCATGTGAAAAAATATCTCCCTTGTAGAAACAAATCGAATCAACTTTAGACCCACTGTTGGGGCTGCAGGGCCTCTTCTCCCCCATCATATGTATTCTGGGAGGTTACTCCAGAATCCTGGTGAAGGAGAGAAGATTCCACATGGCTTTAATTTCAATGGCGGTCAAAAAACTAGTGCTCAGACACTGGATGGATCAAGCCCCTATTTCTTATACAGAATGGCTACATGAAATATCCTTTGCACTCCGAGCTGAGCACTTAATTGCGAGCGTACGCCACCGTCAATCATCTTTTAATAACAAATGGGGGAAGCTAAATGCCCTCTATTTGACTTGACAGGGTGATGTGGATGGGTCACGAGCCTCTCTTTTTTTCCTTTTTCTTCTGGCTTTCCTCTGTTTTGTGTGGGGTCCCCTATTGTTTTTGTTTGGCCATTTATTGTTTCCTATTAATTTATATATTTGTTAATCCTTCTGGTCCTCATCTAGTACTGCTACACTAGGCTAAGGAAAAGTGCACCATGGAGTAGGGGGTAGGAGGTTTAGTCTGTTTAAGGTAGTGTTAGTTATTATTTCTCCGAATATCTTTTTTTTTCTGTTATTCATTTCCATTTCAATATGTATCACTTGTAGATCTCTGTGTATGCATTGTTTTGCTACTTTGTGCTTTTGTTATAATCAATAAAGTATGTTAAATAAAAATATATATATATATTACAATTACATGGTAGCACCACTAAAGTTAGGGCTGAGCAGGATTTTCTATGTTAAACCCCAAACATTGCACTTTAATAGCTACACAGCCATTCAATGGATTTGCATGCAAGTTTGCATGTATGGTTTTGTGGACAAGGTCTCTTGACATGCCAAGATTTGTTCTGGTTGGATGTGTGGATTTTGAGAATCCAGATAGCAAAAATAAAGTGAAAAAATGGAGGGGGGGGTTTCTGGGTTTGTTTTTTTTGGTCATCGTCTAGCACCCAGACAATTTGGAATTTTGCTCTGAAATGTTCAGGGTAGAAAGGGCTTGGGCCACAGTGGTGCCTTTTGCTGATGTTTGGTGAAAAAATATTAATCTGTTCCAAAGTTATAAGAGTTTGAAATGTCAGTTCTGAGCATGCTCAGTATGGTTTTCTGGATAGTTGCTTGGAATGAAAAAATAATTTGATCCATACGAAAAAAGATCCTGAAAAAATAATTTGCTCCATATATATATATATATATATATATATATGTATATTTGCTCCATTATAGGGCTGGCAGTATAGCCTAGAGGTTAAAGTAACAAGCTATAAATCAGCTTGGTATATCCAGCAGCCCTGGGTTTGATTCCCACAACCTCTGCTTGCATACTGTGTGACTCTGAACAAGTAACTTAACCACCCAGTGCTCCCGGGTCACCCTTGAAAACAGGCACTTTTGCTTAGTGGGCCTTACTCGGTTACCAAAAGAATAAAATAAAAGATAAAATCCATACAAAAAAGAACCTTTTTTATATGGAGTTAATCCTTTTATAAGAATTTGACATTTCGGTTTGAGCATGCTTAGTACAGTTTTTTGAATAGGTGTTTGGAATGAAAAAAAAATTTGGTCCATTAGAAAAATATATTTTTTTGTATGGGGTAATCCTTTTTCATGAGAAAAATTTTCTTTTTTGTATGTCTGTCATCTTGTTTCCTTTTTTCCAAAAAACTCTTTTTTTTTTGAAAACCCGTAAAAGTGAGAGCCTGTTGAGACACCAACATATGTACCTTGCTAATTGGGACCCCGTTTGGTGGATTCTGGAGTTGCTTTTTGGAAAAATAACCCAGAAATGTGATTTTTATATTTTGTAAACCCTTTTTCATGACTCAAGTTTCTTTTTTCATATGGCCTGCGACAAAGGAATTGGGCCATACAAAAAAGGATCCTTTCATATGAAAAAAGAGTTTGTACTTAGCTTCTTTTTAGATTCCTTTTTTTGTCTGTAGGCATCCTTTTTCATATGAACGAAACAACCTCACAAAAAAAGATCCCTTCATACGAAAAAAAAATCTGAAAAAAAAGTCCACATTTTTTTCATATGAATGCATCATTTTTTGTATGAATGAAAAAAAAAACACAGAAAATGGTCTCTTCTTACAAAAAAAAAAGAATCTGAGTTAGGGTTGAGTAGGGATTTCTATTTTAAACTCCAAAATTTGCACTAATAACTTTGCAGCCATTCAGTGGATTTCCACAAAATGTTGCATGCATGATCTAGGGGAGAAAGATCTCTTGACTTGTCAAGATTAGTTCCAGTTGGATGTGCAGTTTCTGATGTCCAAATAGCAAAGTAAGTGAAAAAATTTGAGTTTTTTGCAGGTTTTTTTTGTCATCACCTAGCACCCAAATGGTTTGGAATTTTGCTCTGAAATTTTCAGAGTAGAAAGGTCTTGGGACACAATGGGGCCTTTCACTGATTTGGTAAAAAAAAAAATTATCTGTTCCAAAGTTTTAAGAATTTGAAATTTCAGTTCTGAGTGGTATGCCAACCGCATGGCGAAACCCACACACCGAAATCCCCCACAGCGACAATCTCAAAAGGTTTCAAGATTGTCACTGTGTGGGACCTGTGGGCATAATTTCATCCTTTTGCCAACTTTCACCCCCTCTTCGAGATAACTCTGACTCAGAATTAGGAATCTGAAGAAGGGGGGCACGGGGCATAGCCTCCTCCCCATGGGGCATTTGGGGTACAGCCCCCTTGATGGAAATACACTCCAATGTCTGGCAGGTGAAATTTCACCTGTCAACATCGGGTATCTCGCTATGCTGAACCTCAACAACAGTGTTGTCAATTTGGCATAGGTAAACCATTATGAGCATGCTCAGTACGGTTTTCTGGCTAGTTGCTTTGAATGAAAAAATCATTTGGTCCATATGAAAAAAAGATCCCGGAAAAGAATTTGCTCTGTACAAAAAAAAAAAAGATCCTTTTTTATATGGGGAGGGAGGGTAATCCTTTTTCAGGAAAAAAAGTTCCTTTTTTGTATGGCCACTATCTTGTTACTGTTTTTTTTCCCCAAAAATATTTTTTTTGAAAACCCATAAAAACGAGAGCCTGCAGGGACACCAACACATGTATCTTACTAATTAGGACCCCATGAGGTGGATTCTGGAGTTACGTTTCAGAAAAAAATGACCAAAAATGTGTTTGTTATGCATTTTAAAATCTTTTTTCGTGACTCTGTTTTTTTTTTCATATGGCCATTACGAGAAAGGAATTGAGCCATATGAAAAAAGGATGCCTTCATATGAAAAATTAATTTGGACTTTTTTTTTCAGATTCTTTTCTCATGTGGAGGCATCCTTTTTTGTATGAATGAAACAACCTCATGAAAAAGGATCCTTTCAGATGGAAAAAGAATCTGAAAAAAAAACTATGTCCAAATTATTTTTTGTATGAAGGCATCCTTTTTTATACAAATGAAAAAAACTTATTGAAAAAGGATCCCTTCATTCGAAAAACGAATCTAAAAAAAGTCAGTTTTCTTTTTTTATACGAAGGGATCCTATTTTGTGAGCTTTTTTTGTACATACATAAAAGGATGCCTTCATGCAAAAAGAATTTGGACTTATTTTTTTCAGATTCTTTTTTCATATGAAGGAATCCTTTTTGTGAGTTTTTCACTCATATAAAAAAGAATGCCTTCATATGAAAAACAAATTCAGACTTATTTTTTTAGATTCTTTTTTCATGTAAAGGGATCATTTTTTGTGAGATTATCTTGTTTATATGAAAAAGGATCCACTCATATGCAAAAAGAATTTGGACTTAGTTTTTTTCCCACATTTCAACTTCAACAAGCCATAACTTCCTCAATATTTACAGTAAAGGGACACTCTATATATCAAAACAATGATCTTCATGAGTACTACAAGAATAATACATAGTCTCCCCCAGCCCCCAAATGTAGGGGCCATATAATAAAACATAAAAATTAAATATTTAAATTCCTATATGATAACATCGGAAGATTAACAAGCTATACAGTCAAGCAAATAAATTGCTTTTTGGGAGACATGGATGTACAGCTTCCACACCATTTTTTTTTTTTTAGTCTTTGGTAACCGGGTGGTAACCAACATGGATGTATGCATCTATGGAGTGATGGAAGTGCAGGGCCCTCAGGCAAATGGATATGTTCACACAGGTCCAAAAAGGACCTGCATGAATGAGGATATGATTATACTATCTCAAACAGTAAGGGAAATTCTTTGCAAAAATTTTATTAATGCACCAGACAAGGTTCAGCTTAAAATGACAAAAGTAGGGAACTGTGGTGCTAGGGTTCCCAATCCTAACATCCCACCCCCACCCTGCAGGCAGCAAACTGAAAAACAATTATGGTTTCACCATTAGGATCCTCCTAATTTATCATCCACTGGCACACAGTGGGGATTTCCTGCAGGAGGTTCCCAATCTTAACATCCCACCCCCACCCTGCAGGCAGCAAACTGAAAAACAATTACGGTTTCACCATTAAGATCCTCCTAATTTATTATCCACTGGCACACAAGGGGGATTTCCTGCAAGAGGTTGTGGACTTTGTCTCTGATAGGGTGTTTGAGTCTCTCAAATGGTTGATTCTGGGGGGGCTTCAATGCCTGGATTGACAACGAACTGTTGCACTTTCAAAAGGACTTCCTCCAGTTGGTGATATCTCTGGGCCTCACACAAGTGGTTGCTTCTGCGACTGACCAACACGGCCAACGCCTTGGATCTAGTATTCTCACTGAGGCTTGAGTTCATGAATCTCAAAATTGATCCAGTCTCCTGGTCGGTTCATTGCACGGTAGAGTTCTTGTTCAGGGCCCTCCCCCATTAGTCCCTCCTCTGTTGAGATGGCCCACTACCACCCTTTGAGGGGGTTATCCCCAGAGGGACTGCTGGTTGTAGTGGATATTTCTGGTGTGAGTGCTCCATTTGTGGTGGGGTTGGACAAGATGCTAGCAGCATATAATAATGCTGTCACCAAGGTGCTCAACAGCATCACATTGATCCGTATATGACCCAGGTCTTCTCACCTCAGATCCCAGTGGTTTGATGGGGCTATCAGGGAGATGAAGAGAAAGGGTCAGAAGTTGGAGCATTGCTGGAGAAAGAACGGGTCCTTGGATGACAAACTGGCTTTGAGATCTCACTATGGTGAGTATCAAAGGGCAATCAACCATGAGAAGGCAGAGTTCCTGTCCAGGGAGATTGCTGCAGGAAGGAACAGACCAGCTATGCTCTTTCGGATTGTAGACTGGCTATTACATCCAGTCTGTCTGCAGCTGAAAAGAGCAGTTTTAATCACTCAGTATGAGGAGTTCGCTCAGTTCTTTTCTGACAGGGTGTCCTCCATTAGGACCAGGATCTCTCAAGTGGAACATGATCAACCCAACAGTATAGTGTCTGGTTTGTACATATGAACTTTGTTTGTTTGGGAAGAGTTTCGGCCAGTGGTGGTGTTGGAGGTCATTGAGGTAATTTCGAAGCTGTAACCCACTTTTTGTGAACTAGACCAGGGCCAGACGCATTTCCTAGTGGGATGTGTTGAGTCCATTTGTCTAGTGTTCATTGAGATTGTCTGGTGCTCGGTCTCAGAGGGGCTGTTCCCCAGTGCCTTGAAGGAGGCATTTGTGAGGCCCCTGCTGAAGAAATCATCACTTAACCCTGACGTCTTAGCAAACTACCAGCCTGTCTCCAATCTTCCATTCTTGGGGAAAGTATTGGAGAAAGTGGTGGCTGTGTAGCTCGAGACTCACCTGATGATGCTTGACATCTACGAGCCACTCCAGTCTGGATTTTGGAGAAAGCATTGAATGGAAACAGTGTTAGTTAGGGTGCAAAATGATCTCATCAGGGTGAGAGATAGAGGAGAGTAGTCAGTTCTCGTTCTCCTGGATCTCTCTTCAGCATTTGACACCATGGACCATGTGGTGCTACTTGATCATCTTAGAGAGCTCTGTGGACTCAGCAGCAAGGTCATCAGCTGGTTTGAGTTCTTTTTGGCAGGCAGGAAGCAATGGGTAATGATGGGGAACTTCTCCTGCCCGAAGCCCCTGACCTGCAGAGTTTCTCAGGGCTTTATCTTGTCGCCCATGTTGTTTGCTGTTTACATGTGGCCCCTGGGTGACATCATTCAGTGTTATGGTTTGGGTTTTCACTGCTGTGCAGATGATACCCAACTGTATATGTCCTTTGGCCCCAGAACAGCAGACACTGTGGATGTGCTAAACAATTGCTTATCTGAAATCCAGGACTGGATGTCCTCTAACTGGCTGAGGTTTAACCCGGACAAGACAGAGGTACTGGTGATTGAGTTGGGTCGTCGGTGGGATCTGGTCACCACCAGAGCAGGAACAGGGCTGTTCCTGGGTGCTACCACACTGGTGGCAGCCAATAAGGTGCAACATCTGGGTGTCATCCTCGATGACGGATTGACACTTGATGCTCAGGTGTCTTCCATTGTCTGAAATGGTTTCTACCATCTGAGAAATGTCACCTGGATTAAACCTTTAATCCCACCTATGACCTGCCTTCACTGGTGCATGCTTTTGTGACATCCAGGCTTGATTACTGTAACACTCTTTACTTCGGGGTCAGTGGGAGTAACCTCGACCTGCTGCAGCTGGTGCAGAATGCTGCAGTCAGGTTGCTGATGGGCCTACCTAGGTCCACTCATGTGACAGTGGTTTTGCGCGAACTGCAATGGCTGCCAGTCAGGTGGAGGATTGCCTTTAAGGTGGGCTTGCTCACTTATAAGGCTCTATATGGATTGGGTCCAGGTTATCTGATGGACCTTCTGACACCTGCCCAGCCGGTGCGGTCACTCCACTCCTCCATGGAGGATTTCCTTTCAGTTCCAAGGGTGCGGCTCAAGTCATCTGGAGACTGCACTTTTGAGGTCACTGCGCCCATTTTGTGGAACTCATTGCCATGACTTTTAAGATAAACTCCCTCTGTGGAGAGCTTCAAACAAGTACTGAAAGTGCACCTGTTTAAGCAAGCTTTTAACATTTAGCAGAATTTTAATGAGGTTTTAGAGTGTTGAGCTTATTTTATTTAACTGACTGTGACATAAATTATTTAAATGTGTTTTTAAATGTTGCACCTCTATGTAAAGCACCTAGAGCCTCCAGAATTGGGCACTGAACAAATAAAGCTTTACTTACTTCTCCTGAGTCTTCACAAATCAGGCCTGGGGTGTTCTCTGGGGCTGTAAGCCCTAACGCTCACCCCATTCTCATATAGTCTGGGTAGTATGGAGAAGACAGTTTTCATGTGCACTAACTAACTACAAAGAAGAAAAGGAAGTGTCGGTGGGTGACTGCCTGAGAAATGCAGTGTGCCCTAGATCACTTTGCTTGATAACATAAAGTGTGAATATGAGAATCTATGGCTCACACTGTCATGGCAAGGCATCATTGACAGAGCAGGGGAAACAGAAATGGAAACATTAAGTGAACAACAATTTTGCACCCCTGCCCACCCCATTTAGAGGGCAAGAGGTGAGAGCTATTTTAAAGGCAAATTGTAGTTTGGTTAATTGGAGGAGAGGATCCTCAGATTGTTTCTCACACATGTGCATGACAAACTAGTAACAGGGAATGGAGAGTATATGCACATGAGCAAGTGCCGCAGCTACATTACACTTACAAAATAGGAATCGCAGAGACAAGGCAGGGTCATTAGGCATTTTAGCACAGGGCCACATGGAAATATCAGTCAGAATGAGACAGCCTGTATACAGGGTTGGGACATGGTCATGGAACTCTGGAGAAATGGCTAATGCTGTGATAGGGGCACAGTCTCATAACTAGATATGCTTGGGTAGATTAGATGGGGCTTGGGGGGGCAACCGGTGCATCAGAAACTGCTTGTCAGTTACATCCAGTGGCAGGTGCGACTTATACAGGGGCAAGGGTGTCAGAAACAATCTGAGGATTCCTTTCCTCCAGTTAACCAAACTGCAATTTGCTTTTCAAATAGCTCCCACCTCTTGCCTTCTGAATGGTGGTGGGGGGATGCAAAACTGTTGTACGGTTAATGTTTCATTTTCTATTTTTTCTTGCTCTGTCAATGTTGGCTCACCATGACAGTATGAACCACAGATCCTCATATTCCCACTTTATGTTATCAGGCAAAGTGATCTAGGGCATGCTACATTTCTCATGCAGCCACCCACTGACACTTCCTTTTCTTCCTTGCATTTAGTCAGTGTACATAAAAACTGCCTTCTCCATACTACCCACAGCTACATCTCGCTCTGTTGTCATTTCTTTTTTTTGATTTCATTTTGAGTCATTCAGCTGTCATTTAAGATGGAATGTTATCTCTGTTTCACGGCGAAGATCCCAGGGGCCTGGTGCACCTCAGAGCAGTCATCTGCTGATTCTCCCACGTCCTTAGCATGCACTTCTATGGCAGTATAGATGCCTTCAGAACCTTAGTGAAGACATCCGCACTACCCAGGTGGTTGATGGCACTCAGTTGTGCCCCATGCCTCAGTACCCACCTCACAACCCATCTAGGGTATGCAGTAATTTAACAACACCATACACTCTGTTGTGTGTTATTGCTTACTTGCAATTTACAATGTGATCCTATGGGAATGTTATATTGCACTTCCCAGGTGGTTGAATGCACTTGGCTGTGCCTCATGCCTCACAACTCACCTGGGGCAAGCAGCAATCCAGCCTTGCCACACACCCTGCCATGTGGTATTGATCACTTAAAATTTATAATGTAATCTTATGTGAATTATGTACCACACTTCCCAGGTGGTTGAAGGCACCCAGCTGCACTTCATGCCTTACAATCCACCTGGGGCATGCAGCAGTTTAGCACTGCCACATACCCTGCTGTGTGTTATTGCTTACTTACAATTTACAATGTGATCCTATGTGAATTTTATATTGCCCTTCCCAGGTGGTTGATGGCACTTTGCTGCACCTTGTGCCTCACAACCCATGTGAGGCATGCAGCAATTTAGCATTTCCACACACCCTGTCATGCATTATTGCTTACTTACAATTTACAATGTGATCCTATGGGAATTTTTTACTGCACTTCCGAGGTCCTGAGCAAGTGTTTCCATGGCTACAGAAGCACTGGACCATGATGATGGATGTCTCTTGTGTCATGTGGAAAGAGTTGTATGTTGTTTGTCTTAGCCGATGATGGATGTCTGTGGTTCCTTATATTGCTTTGCCCCCTTTGGCTGCTTGGGGGGGATGTGGAGTTAGTGTTGAAAACCCTAACATCACATTTTCATACTTTTGTTGCTTTAGTAGAAACACAAACTGATGCATTAATGGAGTTTTTTGCAAAGCATAAGAGATATGCCATACCTCCAAAAAAGTGAAGAAAAAAATAATAATTTCCTGCCATTTTTTGCTGATTTTAAAAAAATCCAAAAGGTATCTATAAATAAAACTCCACTCACTTGGTAGATATTTTTGTGCTGAACAACTTTTATGTGCAAAGTTCCATGCTATAATTATTTGTTTTAAAGCTATATGCATTTGTTTATTGCAAAAAGTGAAAAAAAAAAATTTCTGCTGTTTTTTTACTAATTATAAAAAAACTAAAAGGTATCTATAAATGAAACAACACTCATTTTGTAGATATTTTTGTGCTGAACAAATGTCATGCTCACAGTACCATGCCATCATTTTCCATTTTAAAGTTATTTGCATTTGAGTATGGTTAGTACAGCTAGTATACATCTGCAGAACTGCACACTGAGAAAGAAACACACATGTGTTTTCTGTCACAGCTGGCCTGAGCCCCTGGAAGTTTGAAATTCCAGGCTGATCAGACAGATCTGCTCTGCTGTGTAAATCAAAGAAAGAGCTGATCCAAGGTTAGGTCAGCTGTTTCTTTTTAAGTTCATGCTGTCTCCACTCAGCAAGCCAAAACTCCATCATCAGTCTGAATGATGATTGCTGTGGCACTGACTTGCCTCTTAAACACTGCTCTGCATTGGACAGACAGTGTCACACCCCTCAAAAGGCACTATCATAGCAAGATGTTCGCTGCGCGCACACACTCATAGTGAACAAAAAAAATGATATTAGTAAAATGAAAGGGTTGAGAGGCACAGTATGTAACATGTATATTTTGTCTTTTACGTCAGACTAAAGCCTTTGTTGTATTGCTTGAAGGTCATTTGAAGATGTGATGATATACTGGCGTGTGACTTTTAATCAGACCTCTGTGGTTCTTCAGTGGAATGGCACAAACCTAGTGAATGAGCTATTGAATGTCACAGGAACCACCATCTGCACTGCAAGACAGATCAAGTGCACTATCATCTTAGAACTAAAAGATGACAAGGTAGGTTACAAAAAGCAACTCAGCCATCATGTTTCAATTATTTATTTAGGAAGGTGAGTTTGCAAATGAACAATTTGAAAGGCCTTTTACAACTGGAACCTGTGTTTCAATCCATTTTAATCCTCTGCTTCCCAGGAGGGTGGTCACCCTTACAGAAATAATTATATGAAATGTTTTCATGCTGTGCACTTAAAGCTACCCATGTGATATGCGTGCTGCAAGCATGATTTAAATGTTAAATTGGAACTGATTGCATGCATGTAGCATGTGTGCAGTAGGTGAGTGTGGAAATCATTCTTTTTATGTTAAATTGAAACAGACTGCATGCATGTGGCATGCGTGCAGAAAGCAAGTGGTCACTGATAACTGCACACATAAAAGTTATATGACCTACTCAGGATCACACTGTATACAAATGGGGGTTAATGAGATTCAAACCCAGGTCTGCAGGTCTCCTGGTTTGCAGTTCAGTGCCTTTAACCACTAAGCTATACTGCCTACATGCATATGGTTTGCTTGTATTTCAATACAAATCCCCCATCAGTTTAAAAAGGAAGTTTTTCTTCACTGAAAGGATAGTGACTCTATGGAATAGATTATCTGATGATATAGTAACAAGTAAAAATAAGAATCTTCAAATCTAGACTTGACACTTACATATGGAAAGAGGGAAAGCTGGAGTATTACCATAACGTAGGAGCTATTGTGGGCCTCTGTCTTTTTTGCTCCTTTCCTCATTAGTGACATCTGATGCTGTTCATTTGAGATCTAAAAAATCAATGGTCACTCTATCTATTTTGTGTGAAAACCTAAGGTTTAACTCATTGTCATTCTGAAAATCCAAGAAGGCTAATGCTTCTTTCTCAGAACACGTCCATATTATAAGCAAATCATCTATGTACCTGCTCCAAAAAATTATTTTGTTCAAAAAATAAAATAATTTTATCATTAGTAAAAATATATTACTCTTCCCACCAACCCAAATAAAGGTTGCCATAGCTCAGAAACACAGTGGTCCCCATAGCTGTCCCTCTTTGTTGTAAATATAATTTATTATTGAAAAGAAAATAATTATGTTTTAGGATAAATTCAACTGATTTAACAAAAAAGCTTGTTGGTGGGATTTCCGTGTTCAAATTTTGGATGAGGAAGAAGTTAAGGGCCTCTAGTCCCTTCTCATGTGGGATGGATATATACAATGAATTTACATCCACACTTAACCACATGTATTCACTATTCCAAGTTAGAGTTTAAATTTTCTCAAGGATATGCAATGAGTCCCTCATATCTCTTCCAGAAATAATTATATGAAATGTTTTCATGCTGCATACATAAAACCACCCATGTGATATACACACACTGCAAGCATGATTTAGATGTTAAATTGGAACTGACTGCATGCATGTGGCATGCGTGCAAAAAGCAAGCATGGAAAGCATGCTTTTTATGTTAAATTACAACAGACTGCGTGCACGTGGAATGCTAACAAAAAGCAAGTGGTCACTGATAACTGCACACATAAAAGTTAAGTGACTTGCTCAGGATCACACCATATACAAGTGGGTGTTTCTGAGATTCAAACCCAGGTTTGTAGTTCAGTGTCTTTAACCACTAAGCTATACTGCCTGCACGCACATGGGTCTTGCAGGCCTCCAAGACTCCTGGTTTGCAGTTCAGTGCCTTTAACCACTAAGCTATATTACCTGCACACATATGGCTTGCATGTACTTTAATACAAATTTGCATACAACTGCATGCATGCAGCATGCTTATAGCCACTGTTATACTTTTTCGGTTTCTTGTCCCCCCTCATCTCAGCTGTACAGATGAACTGCAGCACACATACCAAAGGAAACACATGTGGTTCTTCCCACCCTCAATGCACAGTTACCCACACAACTACTTAATTACTTTTGTCTGGCCTGTACTACTACTATATTCTCTCCATAGTTTTGAATACTTCCACACAATTATACTTTAAGGGGAACACACAAAAGTAGCAATAACTTGACACCCACCTACATGACCAGTCCCCCCTTCCCCATGCACAAACAATGCAGCAGGTGAAGCCATGCTTCTACAGACAACCCATCAAGTATAGATATAAGTCAAGCATCTCTTACCTGAGCACTAGGGAGCCAGAGACAGGAGTCTTTAAGAGATGATGTCCATGGGTCAGAGTGCTGGGGTGTACCCCCTTGAAATGAATGGAGTTATTTGTTATTACTGTTTTATACATTATGATGGTGTATTGGAGAATAATGAAGGCCACTGTTCTACTAACAAGGCCCTTGTTAGTCAAGTGGTGCCTTCATTAATCACCAACTCTCCATCAATAATGTATAAAATAGTAATAAAAAAATGCCCCCTTTCATTTCAATGGTGCATGCCCCTGCAGTCTCCCTTGCCCTATGTCATACTGTGCTTGAGTGTGGGGATGTGGAAGTCATCTTTACTGGGGGTGGGGGCATAAGCCTGACTATAGTGGGGCTCCAATAGTCTGCGCATACCATACTGCTCAACTGTCCCTGAATGCAAGGGACAGCCTTCATTTTTCCCATGAAAACTGCTCTGCTCATTATCCATCTCTTATGGGAAACATGCTGCTCACAATGAGGATGTCTTGTAAATTAAGACTTTATGGCAGGTGCACCATTTCAGATTTCAGCAGGGGGAGTCAACAAGCAGTGGAGGCCAGGTGCTATAGTAGTTAGCCCCTAGGTGGCAAGCTTTAGAATGTCTGGAATGTCTCTAAAAGGTAAAACTTTTTTGTTGTAACTGAAAAGTGATACACAAATCAGGAAAAATTCAAATGTATAAGATTCATCTGTCTGTACTCCGGAGCAGTGCATCAGATTTGCGCTTAAACCCACCCAATTACTATTTTTTTTCTGGCTGATGTTCTGAACCCCCCCCCCCAAAAAAAACAAACATTGTCGCGATTTCTCTCCCCGACTCCATTCCATTCAATACCCTTCCCATATGGGTTGTGAAGCCACCCAAAGGCACAGAAACATGAAAAACACATCAATATTTCTGTCATTCTTCCTTCCTCAATCACCCTGTAAAAATAATTATTTACTTTTACCCGGCCATCTGGCCAAAACCTGCAGCCTGGCTTAGTGTGCCACCATCCCAGTTTTCAGTATACTACTCCTCCATCCAGGGCCGCAGTAATGGGGGGGAAGTGGGGAAGTTGTCCGGGGCCCTGAGCTCAGGAGGGGCCCACCTGAGAAGCTGGCATTACCCCTGGCATTAGCTGGTTTGGGAAACGTGGGCCCATTTCAAGTGACTTGTCCAGGGCCCCAAAATTCATAGCTGCAGCCCTGCCTCCATCCTTCTGCCAGAAGCTGGATGCTAGAACCGACCATCCCAGGTCCCCAACGTGGTCCACGACCAAGTCACCTCACCAGCCAAACCCATCCAGCCTGTGCTGCTTGCTTCTTACTTGGCTGCTGCCATGGCTGCTGCTGCACTGCACTGATCAAGGCCTATGAAGGCCACTCACACCGCTGTCACCACTGCTGCTAGGCCTAGCTTGCTGACACAGGGGGCCTGTGCTGTTTTTTTTTGTTATTTTTGAGAGGCAAGCCTAGTAGAGTAAGTAGTAGCCTAGTCTTGAGTTAGCTTCTAGCTCACCCTCTGCCCCTTCAGCCACCAGGGAGACAGAGACTCGCTAAGAGTAGATCAACAAAAATATGCTGCCACAACACTGCTATTGAGAGTTCAGTGCTCAATGACTCCCCCAAGCTGTAGTGTACAGCCTGTTTACTCTGGCAGGAAAAACAGCGTTGCACTTGCATGACTCATGCTTTTGCTTGGCTGGAGCTCTTCTAATTCATGTGTGATGATGCCATGCTAATAGGTGGAGAGAGAATGGACAACACAATACAGACATGGTCGAGTCAGGAATGCACCTGCAGTGTGAGTGCACACAGGCCAGGGGAGCACTTATTGTGCAAAAGATTAAATCCTAATTTAATGCCATTATTGCCACACCATAAGAACAACCTAGGCACAGATGTGTGGGGGAGGGGCAACTGCCCCCTCTGCCCTATCTAAATGGCACCCCTGATTTATGGTAGAAATTCATTCTCAGGTGGTCATATCTGTACAAATAAATACAATAGTTTCCACTGTGTTCTGAGGTACTGTATCTCCATGTTTCAGGATGTGTCCTGATCATCGTGAGGGTTAGTGTCCCTCATTTTGAGTGTCCATGTCCCTCATTTCAGTGACAAAATGTGAGGTATGGTGCATGCTTCCAAGACCCTACTCAGCACAAATAGTGCTGAGCATGGCCATAATGTATGTGCTCCGTACAGAATGACAAAGGGGAAGTAAGTGAGCCAAAACAGTCATGGAGAAACACATTTGTATCACTAAATATGCATAAGAGGATTTGCATGGACCAAAACAAAAAGGTCAGACTTCACAACACAGAGGACCTTTTCGCACATCTGGATTGGGAAATGTTGGTTGACTATATCCTAGGCATTTAATGCACTATGCAAACAATATGTTACAAATTAATGGGAATTTAATGACAAAAATCAAAAGCCATTAAACAACTTGCAAAAGCATCAGAACTAATGAGTTTACCTAATTGTAATGGGAAATCAATTAAAAATGTATTTTAATGGCCCTAATTGCTAGCAATAGTATGAGAAATAGAAACTGATATGTTTTTTTAGATGAAATTTGCACCACCTTAGTTGCTGCACAGATGGAAAGCATGCAACATGTGAAAGGAGGCAGTATAGCACAGTAGTTTAAGGATCTGAGCTGCAAACCTGGAGACATGGATTTGAATCCCACAGCCCTCACTTGCATACTGATCGACCCTGAACAAGTCACTTAACTTCCTTGTGCTCCCAGGTCGCACCTGTAAACAAGCTTTCAGCTTAGTGTGTCTCTCCTGGTAAAAAAAAGAACCTAATGTGATTTTTAAATGATGTTCACACCAGCTTAACTGCTGCACTCATGTCAAGCATGCAACAAGTGAACCTGATGTGAGTTTTACAATATGTTAACACCAGCTTACCCACTGCACACATATCAAGCTTGCAGCATGTGAATCTGAATTGCCTTTTAGACCTGGTTCGCTTAGGTTCACTTTGTGTATGCGAACTGCATGCAAACATTGCACAATTAAGCACGTGGCATGCATTATGCATGTACACAGCACACTTATATTTCTGTAAGGGATAAGACCTAAGTTTGTAAACTAGGGGTTGTAGGAAAAAAAATCACAACATTTTGAAAGATTTTCTGACAGGGAGCCCAGGCCAGAAATAATTGGCCTGCCAGGAGGGTTGTTTAATTCCTTATGAACTTTTGGTAAGTGACAGAAAGTAGGAATAATAGGATGGTCCACGTTGATAAATGTACTTTCTTTTTCAGCTATAAAGCCTCCGTGGTAAGGCATAATCAACCAAATCAAAGAGACTGGTTTGGAATTGTAATGTGGGGTCTTTCTCCAGAATCAAATAGGTTTCAGAGTCAGACAGTAATCTAAGGCCTTCATTTTCATACTGGTTCTTCTGTTGAATAACAATATTGCCACCTTTTTCTGACTGTTTAAATATAACCCCATCTAAACTTTTAAGTGATTCTAATGCCTGTTTCTCTTGATTAGTCAGGTTAGGGGTGGCAAAATATCATTTTTGTTTTACGAATAGCTCATCAATTTCCTTCAGGACCTGTCTTTGGTAAGTATTCCCAGCTGGGTCATATGCACTGATGCAGAAGATAAATTTGGTCTAAACTTGCAATGCTTTAGATTTAAATCCACCCCGCACTGTTCCCCTAAATCAGTAATCTTTTCATCAATATCAAAATCAGGGATTATTGCATTCCCCTGTTCCTCAAAACTAATCATATCTATGGGGTCCCTCGCCTCAGAAACAGCTAGATGGCCGCACTGCTCATTTTCTAGGCTTGTATCTTCCAAGGCATGAATCTACTCATTTAAAGTGCTTCTAGCTGTGTCCATAACTCCATCCCCCCATTTCAACTGCTCCACCCATTTCGTTATTTGCAAAAAAATACTTTTTATTTTTCTAAATATCTTAAAGATCTCCACCTGCAAAGCAAACTTGTTAACTGCAGGAGATGGTACAAAAGGAAAACCTTTTTGCAATACATTGTTTTCTACATTAGTCAGTTCTAGATCACTCAGATTAATTATTTATTTTTGTCCTTGGAGCAGGTCAGTCTCTGGGATGTTTTTCTTTGGTGTTTTTTGCAACCTTTTTTTTCCTCTTCTGAATTTTCTTTTTCCTTGGAGTTTTTCTTTTTGTCTAAAAAAGCAACCTTCTCATTTGTTTTTGCGATCACAGTTCTTGAGGTGCTTGCAACATTTGGTGCAGTATTAGATGGCGGTTCAGGAGCAGGTGTGATCGCTTGGGAAGCAGTTTCTTGGCCCTTATTTTTGTTACATTTCCAATTTCTATTTCTACTCCTACTCCTTCCCCTGCTTCTTGACCCACTACGATTTTGGCTGAAGTCCAGACTAAAGTGAGCTGTTTTAGAAGGCCCATCCCAAACAAATACTTGGCCAGTGTCGGCAGACAAGGGCCTATGGCCCACCCAGTCTGCCCATTTGAGCTTGTAAGTTCACTTTATGTTTTCCTAGAAGTCTGTTGCCCCTTACCCCTGACCTCCAGAATTCCTTTATGTCTATCCCACGCATTCTTAAATCCCGTGATTGTTTCAGCCCCCACCACTTCCTCTGGCAGGGTGTTTCATTTGTCCACCACCCATTCTGTGAAGAAATTCTTCCTCACGTTTCCTCTGAATCATCCTCCCTCCAACTTCATCCCATGCCCTCTAGTCCTGGAACATCTTTTTCACTTAAAAATAGTGTATTCCTGCACCCTGTTCCTCTCTGTAAGATACTTGTATGCCTCTATCATATCCCCTCTCTCCCTCCCCTCTCCTTCAGGGAGTACATGTTCAGTTCCTTCAACCTGTCCTCATAGGACTTGTGATGCAATTCATGCACCATCTTTGTTGCCCTCCTCTGAACCTTCTCTACCCTGTCCATGTCCTTTCGTAGGTAAGGTCTCCAGAACTGTACACTGTACTCCAGGTGGGGCCTCACTAGTGTCTTGTATAGCGGAATTATGACCTCCCTTTTCCTGCTGGTGATGCCCCTGCCTATGCATCCCAGCATCCTATTTGCTTTACCTGTTTCCCTAAATTGAAGTCATCAGAGATGATAACTCCAAGATCCCTTTCCTGCTTGGTGCATGCTATATCCTCACCCCCCAACTGATATATTGTGCCAAGGTTTTTGCGCCCCATATGCATTATCTTGCACTTCTTTGCATTGAATTTCAATTGCCAAACCCCTGACCATTCTTCAAGTTTCTGCAGGTCCCTTCTCATTCTGTCTACACCCTCTGGTGTGTCTACTCTGTTACAGAGTTTTGTGTGATCAGTGAACAGTGAAATTCTGCCTTCTAGGTCCTGCGCAATGTCACTGATGAAGATGTTGAATAGGACTGGTCCCAGCACTGATCCCTTTGGTACTCCACTGGTCACTCTTCCCTCTGTGGAGTGACAGCCATTTACCACCACCCTCTGTGTCCTGCCACCCAGCCAGTTACCTAACCACCACACTACTGTCCTTCCCACACCCATATTCCCCAGTTTGTGTATGGTCTTCTATGTGGCACAGTGTCAAAGGCCTTGCTGAAGTCCAGATAGGCCATGTCCACTGCCCTCCCCTGATCCACCTCCCTAGTCACCCAGTCAAAAAATTCAACGAGGTTGGTCTGACATGACCTCCCCCCTGGTGAAACCATGCTGCCTTGGGTCCTGTAGTCCATTGACAACCAGATGTTCCACCAATCTCTCCTTCAGTAGTGCTTCCATGATCTTCCCCACTACCAAGGTGAGGCTGACTGGTCTGTAGTTCCCCGCTTCCTCTTTGTTCCCACTTTTGTATAAGGGGACTACATCTGCTGTCCTACGGTCTTTGGGTACCTCCCCTGTTTCCAGTGATCGACTAAACAGGATAGCCAGAGGTTCAGCCACCACCTCTCTTAGTTCTTTAAGGACCCTGGGGTGCACCTCATCTGACCCCATTTCAACTCTTTATCAACTCTTATTACTTCCAGTTCCTTCAGGACCCGATCTCGTGTAAAGGGACTTGTGTCCATTTCTACACCATTCTTACCCCTTGTACTCCCCTCAGACCCATTACCCTCCTCTTCCTCAGTAAAGACTGAGCAGAAATACCTGTTCAATATGTCAGCTTTACTGTTGTCATCCTCCATGCGGCCCCCATCCTCCCCCTTCAGTCTCACTATCCCTCCCTTTGTCTTTTCTTTTTTCACTTATGTACCTGTAAAGGTTTTGTCCCTCTACCCACTGATTTTGCAATGTGTTCTTCTGTCTGAGCTTTGGCTTCCTTACTGACCTCCCTGCCTCCTTTGCTTCTCCTGGTACATCTCCCTATCCCCTTCTGCCTGTGTCTTTGTAGTGCCTGAATGCAATCTTTTGGCTTTCACTTTCTTTGCTGCCTCTTTGGAAAACCATATGGTCTCCTCTTTCTTTTCCTCTTGCTAACCTGCTTAATGCATAATTCTGTTGCTTTTGTAATCCCCATTTTAAATACTGCCCACTGTTCCTCAACCTCTGATTCCTGCCCCATTCCCCTTAATGCCTCTTTCAAGTATCTCCCCATTTTCCCAAAGTCTGCTCCCCTAAAATCCAGGATACATGTTTTTGTGTGGTTTGGTTCTGCTCTTTCTGTGATTTCAAACCACAATGACTGGTGGTCACTGTTCCCCAGCTGCTCCCCCACTGTTACCCCATCACACTGTGCCTGTTTGTGAGCACAGGGTCAAGTATTGCCTTCTGCCGAGTTGGTTCCATGACCAGTTGCTTGAGGAAGGCACCCTGAAGGAGTCCAGGATAAATCTGCTCCTAGTTGATGCTGCTGCTGCTGGGATGCTCCAGTCCACGTCTGGAATATTGAAGTCTCCAACCAGTACTACCTCACCTTATCTGCCATCCTTTGGATGGCTAGCATCAGCTCTCTATCTGTTTCTTCCTCCTGGGCTGGTGGTCTATAGACCACACCTGTCGCGGATGGCTGTCCCCATTTTCCTTTCCAGCTAACCCACAGTATCTCTCCCCATGTTGTTCCTCCTGGATCTCTGTGGCCCTTATGTCATTTTTCACATACAGTGCCACTCCTCCTCCCCCCTTCCTGCCTGCCCTGTCTCTTCTGAATATGTTGTAACCAGGTATGGCCATCTCCCAGTCATGGCTATCATTACACCTGGTTTCAGTGATGGCCACAATGTCCAGGTCTGACTGCACCATTACAGCCTCCAGATCTTCCATCTTGTTGCTAAGGCTCCTGGCATTTGCACACATGGCTTTCCATGATTTGACCTCCCTAGACTGTTTCGCTGTTCTACTCCAGCCCTTTCCTTGGTTGTCCTTTATCCCTGGTTCTCCTTGCTGTCTGACCTTCTGCTGAATTTTGCCCCTTTTCTGCCTATCCGCCTCTTGGGCACTAATCTCCATCTTGTGCACACTGCTTTGTAGAGATAGCCACTCCTCTGGTTCACTGGTTCCACTGCTAGCTGTGGGGGTGAGCAAGTAAATTTACCCTCCTTGCTGGCCTGCCACCCCCTTTGCTAGTTTAAATGCTTGTCAATGTAGCATTTAAACTTGTCATTGGTCTTGGACTCCTCCAGGATGGATGCAGGCGTCAGGCCCAGACAAACCTCCATCTCCAGGTGGGTCCCCAGTCACCAATGAATCCAAACCCTTCCTCACAGCACCAGTTCTTCAACCATGAGTTAAAGTTCCTGGTGCATGCACCCTATGCTCTCCCTTGCCTCTCACAGGTAGTACTTCTGAGAAAGTGACAGAAGTAGCTACTTGCTTGAGACCCCTTCCCAATTTCCTCAACTCTTCCTGAACTTCCTTTGGCTCCCAATTTGCCAGGTCATTAGTACCTAGGTGGATAATGACATCCAACTCACCCTCTCATCTTGCCTTCCCAGTGATCCCCAGGATCTTCCTTCCATCCCTCCATGCCGTGGCACCTGGTAGGCACCTCACCTCCCTGTCCTCCCCCTCCTGTGTTCCTAGCTGGATCCCTCTTACGATGGAGTCCCCCACCAGGATTCGCTTCCTCCTCCTCCTCTGGGGTCCACTGCTTTCCCTGCTGAGGTCACCTCCTTGGCTAACCTCCACATCCTTTCCTTCCACTTCTCTGGGTACCTCTATTTGGTTGTCCCCGTTTGCCAGTGTGGCATATGAGTTCTTGAGTGGAATAGGATCTGGGAAGTGCCTCTGCCTGACCACTCTAACCTGCCCTGAGCCCACTGTCATCCAAGTGCTTCTCGTTCTCGGCATCCTTTAAGGCACTTGCATTGGACTGGGTGGTCTCTGGATAGGGGTGATGGTACTCCTGACCCAGTTTACTTCCGCTCTGAGTCTGGCTTCCCGCAGTCCAGAGAGATGCATGCAGATAGGGCAGCACCTCGGTGTCCAGAAGGTCTGCCTGAATATGACTGCCCCACAGCCACTGCATTGCACCACTCCCCACATTATACTGCAATTATACTGCTATTCCACTACTTGTCTGTTACTGAAGCTCTCCTAGTTCCCTTTTTATTAATTTACTGTCCTAAAAATCCTGCCACTGATCCTCAGATACTTTTCTTTTTTAAAAAAATAAAATAAACCAATAAATAAATAAATGAGTCAAAACACTTGTGTTTTAAAAATATTTCTCTTTTCTGGGCATCTATACTTTTATTCAAGTCCTGCTTCTTGTTTTTGAATATGAGTGCTCTTTAAAAACTTTCAACTCTTTCTGTGTATTTTTTTATATCCACATGCACATTCTCATAGTTTTACTTATTTTCTTTGATCAATATCTGTATGAGTTCCTCTGAACAATGAGCAAGGTCCCCCTCCCACTCCTTCCTGTGCCTAAAGTTTTCAATTCCCACTAAGGGTTGGATATCTAATCGTAGCCCTCATGTTGCTTGTTTGTTTGCTAAATATTCATCCTCCAGGCTTTCGATGTTGTAAAACAAATAGAGTTCCTGCTTCAAGTGCTTTTCTAACTTTGCAAAAAAAGGTTTTTAAATCTTCAGTTTTTTCAAAGGGTACATTTACTGTTGCCAGATTCTCCTGTTGTAACCTTAGAGCCTGGCATCTCTTTACCCTCTCAATGACTCCAAACAGGACTCTTGCTGTTCCTCTTCAGCCGTTGTTTCCGTGTCACTTTCCTCTCCCAAGCTCATTTCCTCTTCAAATTATTCCACTTATTCCCAGCATGCTTGGCTTAGCAAACGCGGTACTCCGTGATACTCCGTGGAGGACACGAGCAGCTTGGTTCTTGTCACTGATGCAGCTGGCGAAAATGCAGGCGGAGGAGCAGAATCACAAAGTCCTGATCAAATGGTCTGCTGCAGTCCTCACTTTTGGCACAGGTAAAAAGCAAACTGGGAGTGCTCACGCTCACTTAATGTTTAATATTTAACATTCCAGATGCTTAGAGTTTGCTTGTGTGCAAAGTGCAAAATCTTATAAAGCACAATATGCAAATTATTCCAACCTGAATAGTTCTTAACAGTTTCCTATAGCTCGTAGCTGCTCAGTACAAGGATGCCAGACACTGAATTCAATCACAAAAAACACAAATGTAGGAGCTTGCAGGCTGCTTTGAGGATCAGCTGCTAGAACTGGCAAAATACTTCAAAAGAACACTTTAAAGCAGCGAAACACTTAACTGGAGACAAATTCAGAAAATCAAGGCGATTTGATGTGAGGATGCACAAACATTACCTCAGTGTTTTGAGGGAACAATCCCTCTTCATCAGCGGGATGAAGTCACCAATAACATTGCATACTATTTAAAGTATGAGGTTGTCACATGATGCATTTAAATAACTATCTAATTAATTACATTTTTTATCTCACTATCTACAACATAAATAGATAACCCAATTGCAGTATACAAATCATACCCACTATTAATCTTAAAACACATATCAGTAAAGTATTCCTAAATAGCAAAATTCAATGATTTTTTTGGGCCTAGCAGTGCTCCCTGTTAGTAGCTTTGCTTATTCATTATCTGAACCCTTCTTAATGCCACCACCCCACTGTTGTTTTGATTAAATCCATGTGTGTATCCCACCATCTCTGGATGCCTGTAATTGATTTGTTCTTAAAGTTAACCACCTCCAACCTTGATCATAGTCTTGAGGTAGCGGATCATAGTCTAAAGGCTGTCACTTACAATGAAAAATGCTCCTTTCCTCTTGAGTTTGCTCTGTTCTGCCTCCCCCCCACACCATTCAATACTGTGATTTCAGATTTCTCCTCTCCATGTGCATGGCGGCCATACCCCTGCACTTGCTGGTATTAAATCTGAGCTGCCAGAGCTTTGACCACTTTTCCATCTTCTCTGGACCTTCTTCTATGTTTCTAACCTCATCCTCACATTCACCCAACATATTTTAGTTTCAGTTTGTTCCGTGTCACAGATAAACAAATTGAAGAGCACTGGACCCAGGACAGGCCCATGAAGCACCTCACTGGTCACACTCCTGACCTCCAAGTGTTTGCCATTTAGCACTACTCTTTGGATTCTTCCACCTAAGCATTGGTCTACCCTCCTGGTTAAGACTTCCCAAAGGCCAGAGTCAAGGTGGATAACTGCACCATACTCCTCCACCCTATTTTGGCCCGCAGACTACCTGGATTCTCCACTGATCACCTTGTTTAGATGGTTTCGGCTGCCATTCTTATCCAAGTAGCCAACCCCATTTAGAAAAGAAAGTCCAGGGTAGGTGGTGTGTAGAGTGCATCTAGAACTAATGACAGAGGCATGGAGATTAATTTGCAGAACAAGCTGTTAGGGGTGCCCTGCTCCACTGTAAACAATGGAAAAAAATGGAGCCATTCTGGAATTCCACACTGATGTTAACTGGGAGCCAGATACATCATGTAGGTGAGATGCTTGACTCACTGGTAGGGTGGGAGTGGAATTCCCAGCATTTGTGTCCTCCAGCCTACTGAGGAGTGGTATTTCCCTCAGATGTAAAGGCAGCCACTCCTCTGTCTGCCACCCTAGCTGAAGGAAGGGTGCAGCCAGGGTGACCCCAGTCCTCAGGTGGGGGAGAGGGGGAGATTCATAGAGAGAAAATAGGATAAAATGAATAAAAAAATATTAGAGCCTTCAGTGGGGGATGTGGGGTGTCATGACAATTGGAGGTCTCTGCTATGGGTTGTATGAAGTTTAGAGCTCTCCCTAAAGCATAACGTATAAACTGGAGTGTTTGAGAGTCAAGGTGATTTGACACGGCCTAATATCATGCTGAATTGTCCCAGCTTGGCTCAGCACATTTCTCAGGCTTTTGCTTTTGCCTAACTCTAGTTAATAGATCTAAATATATGAAAATGTTCAATATATAACCGTTTGATGTTCAGGATGCAGTCTGCACAGAATCTTTTTTTCCTGCTACCAGGATTCAGGTAAGTAACTGACAGAGCATGGCTGGCATTGTCCATTCAGAATGAATCCAATATAGTTTGTTGAAAAATATGTGAGGGGCATTTTTATTCTGGAATAGTTGAGAAATATGTGAGGGGAATCCCTTATAAGGTAAAACAGGTTTGAGGTACTGGATGGGGCATCCCGCCTAAGGTGGGACAGTTGAAAGATATGTGAGGGCATTTCTCCTATGTGGGATAGGTGAAAGGTATGCACAGGGCATTTCTCCTAATGTGGGACAAAAAGGTATAAGTGGAGGATATCACCTGCTCGTTTGAGTCCTAATTTGGAGACAAGATGCAGAACGTGGTAATGGGAAGTTTCTCCTTGCACCCAATGTCCTTGCTCTGTGCAGTGCCCCAGAGTTCGATCCTCCTCCCATGCTGTTTTCATTCTACACGTTGCCCCTGGGAGAGATCATTTAATGATACAGGCTGGGTTTTCACTGCTATGTTAGTGATGCCTATCTGTATCTGGGTTTTGCACCCAGCATGACTGGTGCCATCAAGGTAATAATCTGTCCTTAGCTGAGATCCAGGATTGGATGTCATCAAGCTGGTTGTGACTCAATCCAGATGAGACAGAAGTACTGGTGACTGAGCTTGTTCAGAAAGGGGGTGCAGGGACCACCGATGTGGAGACTAATGTATGGCTGGGCTCTTCAGAGTTGGTGACTGTACTAAGGTTAAGAATCTAGGAGTCATTCTGGACAACAGGCTGACACTTGAGTTTCAGGTGTTGGTCATAGTCTGGAGTGGCCTTTGTCATCTAAGGAACATAGCCTGGATTAAAACCTTGATTCCCCCTGAAGACCTGCCCTCACTGGTACACGCATTTGCTATCTCTAGACTTGACTATTGCAATGCTCTTTTCCTCAGGATGAGTGGAGGTGTCCTACGGCATCTGCAACTAGCACAGAATGCAGGGCCCGGTTGTTGATGGGCCTTCTGAGGTCTTGTCATATAACCCTGGTCCTGCAGAAATTGCATTAGCTGTCAATGAAGTGGCAAAACTCTTTCAAGGTTGGTTTACTGACCTATAGAACAGCATGGACTGGGTATCTGCTACCTATGTGACCTATTGTCTCCATTCCAGACCTCTCACTCCCTTTATTTCTCTGAGGTGGGCCTCTTAGACCTTCCAAGGGCAAGGTTGAAGTCTTTGGTGATAGGGACTTCTTAGCTGCCAGTTCTGCCTTTAGAACAGGCTTCCCAGGTATCTGAGAGAGGTCCCCGCACTGGATGCTTTTAAGAGAGGCATGAAATCTTTTTTTTGTTTCAGGAGGCATTTGGTACTATATAATAATCTGTTTGACATTCCCTTATTGACCATCTTTGTGCTATTATTTGAATTATTCTTTTTTAAATATGTAATTTTATATACTGTGTTTATTTGTCTTTTCATCTGTTTGTTCATGGTAATGTTTTATCATTGTAATGTCTGTTTCTAGGGATGCGGATAAGGTGTACTATCCACACTTCTGGCAGTGTTCCATTCCCCTTTAAATCCTGATGGAACATCTTCAAGTTGGCTCCTCCCACCCACCAGTGCGGTAACACCCCTAGCACCACCCCGTGATATCAGATCTTCCTTTCCACTGGAAGAAGGTTCCCTCCATATCGCTCTTATGCTGAGAAGGCCTTTTGCTTTATATTAAAACTGTAACTTATGACTTTTTGTCTTCAAGCAACTCCTTCACCTCATCTGTGATGGACAATGCAAAGTCAGCACCGGGTTTCAAAAAATGTGCCTGCGGGCAGAAAATGTCATGAATGGACCCACATACCATGAATGTCTACTGCATGGGCCTCAAGTGTGATCTCCAGGCTTGTGGCCTCTGTTTCACCTTGCATCCTTCTAACTTGGAAGACCGGTATGCGCAACTTCTTCTTGGGCACCTAAACGAGCAGGATTCTCCTGTGAAATCCAAAGATGCCTGTCAGGTGGTCTCCGTGACTTCGGGGGCCGCTGAATAGCTTGCAGCATTTGAGGAAGCTGCGGCTCAGGCTCAAGCTTCCTTGGCTTTGGTCTTTTTGACACTGTCTTTGGGCGCCTCCTTTCCAGGGGTATTCAAAGACTTGCACCAGGTCATTCCCACTCTTGGGCAGGGACCCATTTCAGGCATTAAATCTAAAATAAAAGAGGCTAAGTAAAAGTCTCGCCATCAACCGTGGGATTGTGAGCTCTCTCGTGCCTCGGATTCCCACACTTCCACAGAGGCTTTGACTACGGTCAATCCTTCAGCCCAGGCTGCTGGTTCCACGGTCTCCCAGTCAGGCAAGTTAGTTAAGACACAGGTCGACCATCCTGCAGAGATTTGTCTTGAATTGATTGACTCGTTGTCACCAGATAAGGCCGATGTCTCCCTCTCTAGAACTCTGGCCCTGCCTGTGACTTTTCAAGGAGGGATGGATCAGTCCACTACCTCTTCCACAGGATCCAGTGGACCTAGAGGACCCTCGGATTTCACCGGCTCCCTCAGAGACCTGCCTTTGGCAGCCTTGATGGTCAAAGTCATGGTCCCAATTCCACAGTCCTGGGTCAAGCAGCCCGCGTTGACATTGACGATTTTGCTCTCGACACTCGGGCAAGCAGTGCCACCACTATTCTTCCTCTTCTTCCTCCTCCTCCTCCTCCTCGGACAAGGAGTGGCTCCACTGCCAGATGTATTGACACTATGAAGAGCTTACATGGCAACAGCTCATGTTCATGGGGGTGAAGCCAATTCTGACCTCTACCCAGGTAAATACATGACTTCGCCACAGAGGCCTCAGCCTTCCCCGACTCAGCAGCCGCCAACTTCACCAGAACCAGTTTGGCCTCCCCCAGCTTCTTCAACAATTTGGTGGTGCTACCACTGAAACAGCCAAAGATCAGCCCCCCCCCAAGGGTCTACTCGGCACTGGGGCTTTGGCATTGGCTGTCAGTCATCATCACTCCTGACAGACCTTGCAGGGTCAGTGGGGATTCAGGTGTTCAGCCATTGTTCAATGAATCCTTGGAGTCTGAGGGCTTCTCCTTGTACTTGTGCCCAGTGGATGATGAGTCGGCAGAGGATCTGTCGACTGAGCAGGGTCCCACCTCCTTCATGGGGCTCCTCCATTTAATCTCAGGGTCCACGGGTCTCCTGATGGAGCCAGTCCAGAAACACGCTAGGTACCCGCTCACTGGGATTCTGGACCGGGGTGACTCTCCTAGGGGAAGCCTTCCCAGTCACAGAGGCCATTCTTGGTCCTGCTGTGGAGCTTTGGCAGCATCTGACCTCTTGCCCTGCACCTTCAGTCAGTATAGCTCACAAATATGCAGTCCCTACTTATTTCCTGTCGTGTTTTACTGAATACCCCTCGGCTGAGGGTCTAGTGGCCAACTCAGTATTTTGGCACATGGGCAATGTTGGGGACGTGGACAAGTCTCCTGACAAGGAATCCAAGAAATTTGACCACATGGCCAAGAAAGTTTATGCTGTCTCATCTCTCAGCCTTCGGCTGGTGAGTTCAGCTCTTCTGATGGCCCACTTCTCCCACACCCTTTTGGGCGTGATTGATAAGGTACTTTCTCATCTCCCAGCCAACATACAGACTTCAGTCTAGCAGGTCCGGGATCGTGGTCAAGTGGTAGCTGAGCAACAGCTCCAGACCACCATGGATATCAGAGACTCTTGCGCCTGGTCCGTGTTGGTCACGGTTGCCATGCACCACAGGGCTTGGTTGAGGATCTTGACCTTTACGGCAGATACCCAGCACGAACAGGCAGACATCCCCTTCTTGAGCACCAGCTTGTTGGGACCTGGTGTTGAAGAGCACCTCACCCGTAGTGAGAAGTCCAATGCCACTGTGGGCTCAGTGACCTCCACCCAGAGGGATGCCAAGGGCTCCAGATCTCAGAATAAGAAGCCCTTTCAGCCCCTCTTTGCCCCTGCAGCCAAACCAGCCCAGCCTCAGGCGGGTCAGCAGGCTCAGGCCTGGCATCCCAACCGAAGTTTGTTGCCTCTGTTGTTTGGAAGCCAGGAGGTCAAGGCCCTGGTGATCCCTCGGCTGATGCTTCCTCCACCTCCAAGCTTGCCCAGTGACAGGATGGGGAGTGCCTCCCCCACGCCCATCCTGCCTTCCCTGAGCCCTCCTCTGGGGGGCTGGCTATGCCACTTCCTTTCCACCTGGTTTGCTGTCACCACTGACAGGTTGGTTCTGGAAGTGGTCAGCCAGGGTCTGCCTCTGGAATTTGAGTCTGGCAGTCCCTGCTGAGCAAGTGCCCCACAAGAGGACATAGTGTCCGTCAATGTTCAGTTGACCCTTTAGGACAACATCACCCAGCTCCTCCTCAAGGAGGTTGTGGCTTCAGTCTCAGACCCTCCAGTAAGCCTGGGGCTTGTCTTCAGGTAATTCCTGGTGCCAAAACAGATGGAGGACAGGTGCCCCATCTTAGATCTGCACTGTAAGGAAATGAAGTAATGCTGCTTTAAGTATTACTGCTGTTAATCTGTACTGTGTCTTTAAGAGGCCCCTGACTCTCGGAGACGTCTCCAGGCAGCAAGGAGGGTCAGTCAGTAATAAGCCAGCCCACCAACTGTACGGAGCTTCTCTTCCTTTGTAATGTGCCAATCTACAGTAAAGCAATTCAAGCTAAACCTTTAAGTCTGCTGTCTGATCATTACATGGTATCAGAATGGAGAAATTAATGACACCCCCTGCCTTGATGCTGTATGGTAACATGAAAGAAAACTGGCAGAGGTTTAAGCAACATTTCAACATCTACATAGTAGCCAGTGGGATTGAAGAACAATCCAAAACAATCCAGGCAATGACATTTCGTAATCTAGCTGGGCCAGACCTGCTTAGAAATGAAACTAGTGAAGAAAATGCTCTCAGTAACTACTGCTGACAAGCCCATAGACAGCACCGATGATATACTGTCACAGTCTTTGGATGTTTTTGAAGAACTAGGGTGCCTGTAGTGGGAGCACCACATAAAGATTGACAAGTCTGTATGTGCTATAATTCAACCACCCAGGAAGCTTTTCTTTGGCCTAAAAGACAAAGTACAAGCAGAGTTACAGAAAATGGAAGCAATGGGGGTAATTGAAAGGTTCAAAAACCTGTAAGCTGGGTCAACTCCATGGTAGTTACAGAAAAGCCCAATAAAGTCAGAATCTGCATTGACCCTCGCAACTTGAATAAATCAATCAAAAGGGAGCACTATCCCATGAAGACAGTGGAGGAGGTTGCTGCAAGGCTCACAGGAGCAAAAGTTTTCTCAGTGCTTGATGCAGGGCATGCATTTTGGCAATACAAACTAGATGAACCCAGTTCCGAACTAGTGACCTTCAACACACCATTTGGATGCTGCAAGTTCAAACTTATGTCGTTTGGCATTTGCTTAGTGCCAGAAGTGTTTTAATGGAAAATTTCACAAATGTTTGAAGGACTAGAAGGCACAGAGGTTATAATGGATGACATTCTGATATGGGGTGCAGACATGAAAGAACATAATGATTAGCTCCGATGGATCCTGAACATGGCCCAGAAACATCACTTGACCCTGAACTTGATAAAGTTTAAAATAGGTCTGCGTGAAGTTCAATATATATTGGACATACAGTAAGCTGAGCAAAGATGGGCTAATAGCTGATCAAAGCAAAATCAAAGCCATTCTGGACATGCCCACCCCACAAAATAAAACAGACTTGCAAAGATTCATGGGCATGGTGAATTACCTGGCAAAATTCATCCCGAACCTGTCCATGATGAACAAGCCTTTGAGAGAGCTACTTGAAAAGGACATTGCGTAGCACTGCGAAACATGCCACAATGAAGAATTTCAGCACTTAAAAACAGTTATCACAAATCCGCCTGTGTTGAAATACTATGACTTGCTCAAACCTGTAATGCTTTCAGTGGATGCATCATCAGACAGGCTGGGAGCCTGCCTCTTACAAGAAGGACAGCCAGTCACGTTTGCATCCTGATCGTTAAATAAGGCAAAAAGAAACTACACCCAAATTGAAAAGGAGATGCTGGCCATTATCTTTGGCTGCCTCAAATTTCGTCACTACATCTATGGCGAAGTAGGTGTACAAGTAGAATCAGATCACAGGCCACTAGAAAACCTCTTCAAGAAGCTGCTGTCAGCAGCTCCACTGAGACTCCAGCAGATGATGTTGAAGTTGCAGAGATACAACCTGAAAGTTGAGTATAAAGTGGGAAAACAGCTCCATATAGCTGATACGCTTAGCCAGTCAGCCAGTTCCCTGGCAATCCAGGACAACAAAGACATAGATGAGTATGAAGTGCACACAGTCAAAAGGTTACCCATTAGTTGCAGGAAACTGGCAGAATTTTACACAGAAACAAACAATGACCCGATACTCCAGAAACGTAAGGAGGTTGTACTGCACAGTTGGCCTCATGAGAAAGCCAAGCTCGAGTTGGAACTCCGACCATACTGACACCTTTGGGAAGACATCACCATAGAGAAGGGACTCCTGCTGAAAGATGAAAGACTCATTGTACCAAGATCAATGAGAAAAGAGATGTTGGTCAACTACATAGCAGCCACTTAGGCATTGAGAAGTGCAAGAGAAAATTAAGGGACATTCTATTCTGGCCAAATATCAACAACCAGACAAGTGACCTGGTCATTAAATGTGATGTTTGCAGTCATTACAGGAGAGCTCAACCAAAGGAACCAATGCAGAGTCACGAAATACCTGACAGGCAGTGGCAGAAGGTCAGAGCAGACATCTTTGAGTTTGACAAGGAAAGCTACCTAGCGATGGTGGATTATTACTCTAAGTTCATAGAAATCTCTCATCTGCCAAACCTGACCAGTAAAACTTTTATAAGCCACATCAAATCACAGTATACGCAACATGGCATTCTAGAAGTCCTTGTAACAGACATTGGGCCCCAATTTTCATGTACTGAATTTGCAAGTTTCACTGAAAGTTACATCTTTGAGCATATCACCTCATCACCAAGGTACCCACAAAGTAATGGGATGGTGGAAAGAGCCATTCAGACTATTAAGAGGATCTTGAAGAAAGCCAAGAATGATCATAAGGATCCATACATGGCCTTACTGGACCTGAGGAACACTCCAATAGGGTTTGGGTTCTCCAGCTCAGCAGCTCATAGGCAGGAGAACTAGGACCCTGATGCCCAGTAGGCCAGCCCTGCTCAGACCACAACTTATAGATAAAGATATCCATGCCAATCTCACACAGAAGCAAGAAAGGCAGAAGTTCAACTATGACCAACACACCAAGCCCCTTCCCAGCCTGTCCCCTGGACAGCTGGTGTGGATAAGAACAAAGGACAAGGAGTGAACACCTGCTGTAGTCTTCACATCTGCCAAGAAGCCACAATCATACATTGTCAAGGTTGATGACAAGAAATATCAGAGAAATGGGAGAGAGATATACTACACATTCCTGACTCCCCGACCGATGCACCAATAGAAGCAACGGAGACGCAGACTAAGATTGGGATTCCCTCAATGCACAGACCTGACTTGTCAACTACTATTCCAATAGCTGCAGCAGAGAAGCAGCCCAAGGTGAGTACATCCACAGAGGCACCACTGGTGAACAATGAAACAACACCCCCAATGGAGTCGGTGCAGAGGCCACCTCACAAGTCGATAAGCCATGAACCCAGCCTGGTCGTGAGCCACGTGAGCTGCAGGGTGATATGGAAGCCAGCAAGATATTTGCAGGACTGAATTACAGTGACTGTTAACCACTACTGAATTATGCATGTGCCTGTTTAGCTCATAACTGACTGCTCAGAATATTAGTTCCAGTAGTGCTTTATTAAACTACTTAGATTGCATGGAGTGCTAGACTTACAAAGGGAGATGTAAGGAAATGGAGTAATGCTGCTTTAAATATTACTGCTGTTTAATCTGTACTGTGTCTTTAAGAGGCCCCTGGCTCTTGGAGATGTCTCCAGACAACTCAGAGGGTCAGTCAGTAACAAGCAAGCCCGCCAACTGTATGGAGCTTCTCTTCCTTTGTACTGTGCCAATCTACAGTAAAGCAATTCAAGCTAAACCTTTAAGTCAGCCATCTGATCATTGCATGCATGACATTAACAAGTTTCTCCTGCAGCACACATTCAGGATGGTCACTCTGTTGCAGATCATGCAATGTCTTGAGCAGAAGATGTGGTTTTGCTCTCTGGATCTTCAGGACGTGTTCTTCCATGTCCTAATCTGTCCATCCCACTGCCGTTTCCTTTGGTTCCGTGCTGAGGGGATCCTCTATGAGTTCCAGGCCATGCTATTTAGCCTGTCCTCAGCTTATCTGTGGTGCTGAGGAGTCCGGGTATACACGTACCTGGATGACTGGCTAATCGTAGATCCCTTCAGAGTGAAGGTGGAACAGTCTAGGGATCGGGCCCTCCACACCTGTGCCTCCCTTGGCCTCCTAGTCAATGAGGCCAATCAGGATCTCTAACCCTCGCAGGTGATTCACTTAATCAGGGCTGAGCTTGACTCTTGCAAAGCCAGGGCTCGGCTTCCTGTGGACAGGGTGGAGGCTCTCTCCTGATTTACCTGATCATTTTGGGTTGGGCAATTGCCCCTGCTCAGGATTTCCTGCATCTCTGGGATTCATGGCAGCATTCCCCAGTTTTGTTCATTGGGTCTGATGGAGAATGTGCTCCATGCAATGAGAGCTTGCCAACCAGTGGTCTCAGTGCAGGAGCCACTTCAACCAACTGGTCACTATGACCCAGTTGATGTGGGACACCTTCCAGTGGTGGTTAGTCCCAGAACATCTACAGGAAAGGATTCCATTTGTCTGCTCATAGCCAATGGTCATCCTGACTACTGATGCCTTCCCGATGGGCTTGGGTGCTCACCTAGGGGACCACAGAGTCCACGGGCTCTGGACCCTTGAGGAGTCCCGATGCCATATCAACCTGTTGGAACTGCGAGCGGTTCAGCTGGCACTGACCACCTTTGCTCCACATTTTCAGGGTCAGGTAGTTCAGGTACAGATGGACAACATCACAACCGTGTATTACCTCAGCAAACAGGGCGGAACACACTCCTTTCTGCTGTGCAGGGAAGTTCCCTACATCTGGACCCACATGCTCAGCCTGGACGCTGATCTCCTGGCCAACCATGTGGCTGGTATCTCCAACCAGCTGGTGGATGCCATCAGCTAGGTGGTTGAGGCATCTCATGAGTGGTCTGTCCTTCCGGAGGTGGTACACAGCCTGTTTTCCCAATGGGGCACCCCTCTGGTGGACCTGTTTGCCTCCAGGGAGAATGCAAAGCTGAGGCTGTACTGTGCCTGCCCCTCCTGAGCAGGAAACTCTGCAGGGGGATGCCTTCTCCAGGCCCTGTATGCTGGCCCTTCTTTATGCCTGCCCTCCATTCCCCTTGATCCACGAGGTGTTGCTCAAGGCCAGGAGGGACAAGGCATGCATTATTCTGGTGGTTCAGGACTGGCACCACCATTTGTGGTACCCTGATCTCCTCAGCCTCAGCAGCAGGCTCCTGAGGCATCTCCCTCTTCACCCAGACCTGTTGTCTTACAATCAGGGGAAGATATTCCATCCGGACCTTCAATCCCTGCACCTGACATCCTGGTTCCTGAGCAACTAGAGTTCCAGGCTCTGGGTCTCTCCAATGATGTCCTCGCTGTGGTCAAGGCTTCTCGGAAGGAGTCGACCCAAAAGTGCTATGCCTTCAAATGGAAGAAGTTCTTCATTTGGTGCCAGGGCAGGGGGCTCAACCCCATATCTTGCCCGCTGGCTGGCATTCTCGACTACCTTTGGTCCCTCTCTCAGTTGGGCCTTCAGTCATCGACCCTCAAGGTGCACCTGGCTGCCATCTCTGCATGCCAGGCATGGGCCAGTAAACAGTTGGTGGTGCAGAAGAAGGTGGTCTGGTGCTTTTTCAAAGGCCTTGACCACATTTCCCCTCAAGTGCCTGAACCACCACCACCTTGGGACTTGTTGCTGGTATTGGCAAAGCTCTTGGGCAATCCATTCAAACCAATGCACAGGTGCAAAATGTCTCACTTGTCATGGAAGACCACCTTCCTGGTGGCTATCACGTCAACCAGAAGGATCAGTGAGCTCTGTGCACTCTAGCTGGAGTCTCCTGATTTGGTCTTCTACAGGGATGAGTTAGTCCTTTGCCCCAACCCGAAATTCCTCCTGAAGATTGTGTCTGATTTTCTTCTTAATCAGGTGATCAATCTCCCAGTGTATTTCACCAACCACACCTTGGAGGTCGAGCACAGGCTCCATACTTTGAGCCTACGACAAGTGCTTGCCTATTACAAGGAGCGCACAGCTGAAGTTCAGGGAGAGGTTTGCCAGCTATTTGTCACCTACGCTGAAGCCATACCTGGGAGACTGGCAGCTAAGCGGACAATTGGCAGGTGGATTGTTTCCAGTATCAACCTCTGCTATAGGTTGGTGGGTAGGGAGCCTCCCATAGGGCTAAGGGCTCATTCCACCTGTCATATCGCTGCCTCAGTGGCTGCTTCCAGGGATGTCCCAATCCAGGAAATCTGCAGGGCTGCTACCTGGAATTCAGCATACACCTTCATTTCCCATTATCACATTGATCTTGAGTCACGTCGAGATGCTGGTTTTGGGGCGTCAGTTCTCCAATCTCTGTTCCCTAAATAGGGGGTGTGTGCCTTGCCCCCTCCTCCAGGAGAACTGCTAGGAGTCTGCCAGAAGTGTGGATAGTACACCATATCCACATCCCTAGAAAAACAGGTTACTCACCTGTAACAGTAATTCTAGGAGTGGTATATAGTGCACATTCACACTGACCCACTTGACCTCCCTTGGCAAGCAGCACACCGATCTTGTTTCCAGCGGGCAAGATCTGACATCACGGGGCTGTGCTAGGGGAGCTGCCACCTGGGTGGGTGGGAAGACCCAGCCTGAAGACATTCCGATGAGATTTAAAAGCAAAAGAAACACTGCTAGAAATGTGGATGTACACCATATACCACTCCTAGAACTACTGTTACAGGTGAGTAACCTGTTTTAATATTTTGTTAAGCGCTCAGAGCCCCTGGAATTAGGAGCTACATAAATAAAGATTACCATTGCTACTACTAGTACTATTTCTTCTAATATGGGCCAGTTGAAAGGTGTGCAAGGGGCATCCCTGCTAAGATAGGACAGGTGAAACGTATGTGAGGGGCATTTCTATTAATGTGGGACAGTTGAGAAGTATGTGAGAAGCATCCCTCCTAAGGTGTGACAGGTGAGGGGTATGTGAGGGGCATTCCTGCTAAGGTGGGACAGGTGAGAGGTATGTGAGGGGCATCCCTCCTAAGGTGGGACAGGTGAGAGGTATGTGAGGGGCATCCCTCCTAAGGTGTGACAGGTGAGAGGTATGTGAGGGGCATCCCTCCTAAGGTGGGACAAGTGAAAGGCACGTGAGGGCATTTCTCCTAATGTGGGACAGTTGAGAGGTATGTGTAACCCCTACCCTAAAGGATTTGGCTAAGCCCTGACAGTGTGGATAAAACAATAGGGCTTAGAGGTTATATGCTTTTGGCAGACGGTCCTGGGAAAGTTTAAACTTCCAAACAGTGTTGTACCTCCACTCAAGGTGATTCTTTTCTAGGTGGCTGACATAGAATTGCCATCCCTAGAGGAAAATTGACTTGTGTGCTGGCGCTCATTAATTTGCACCCCACTTGGGGGATCCCTGGCAGAAAACCTATGGGCAGTGCTGCCTGACTGGCTCTTAACATACATGCAGGAAATGGCAAAACCCTCAACTGCAAAAGCTAGCACCTCTGTTGCCATTGTCTTTGGCGTATTCTGGTAACATCCCCCCTTTTCTGATGGCCTTACTGTGCAGATGCAAATAGGGCATTAGGCATTACACATTTACTTGCAGTTAAACAAGAACAACAACATTAAGGACACTGCCTCAGTACTAACGTGAGGAAGTAGTCAGTCTCCCACTTCCTGATGCCTTCTATTGACTATGGAGACATTATATACCACTGTGCAGACAAAACCAGTCTGCGGCACCAGAAACATTTGTACAAGTTGTGCAGGTTCATCTTCTCTTGTGGATGGTCTACCCATCATCTGCTGTATGACCAGCTCAACTGGCTAAGTCCCTCAATCAGGCATGACTACCACTGGCTCTCCTTGTTGTACTGTACAACTCTGCATGAGGCAAAGCACCTGATTATCTCCTGCCCACCTCACTTCACCAAGCAGTGCCTACTCACTCCATTTAACAGCAGCACTTACCTCCTCAATTCCCAAGAGGAAGCATGGATTTGGTAGAAAGGCCTTTGCATTTGCAGCACCAGACACCAGGAACAAACTCCCCTCTCCAGCTGAGAAATGTTTCTAGCTTGCAAGTTTTCAAGTCCAGTCTTTCCAGACACCTTAGAACTCCTTGTTTCTTTTGGTCCAAACTTGCCCTTCCCCAGCTATGATCATGATATGCACAACAATACTCATGCTCTTTGCTTACTGGGACTCCACTTTGTTTGCTTGTTTTAATTACTGTTTGGATATTTTAGCTTGTATGTAACAATTCCTGCTGGGCAATGTTAACTGGCTGACTGCTGCTACCATCCTCGAGACCCCCCATGGAAGTGAGATACTGCCTCTCATGGGGTTATCCCAGTTGGAGTAATTTCAAATAAATAATTAAGACAATTGTTTTACAGTTTTTGTGCACAATCCTTGATATAATTTCATTTATTCAATGCTGTCAATGAATTTGCAGTGCACCCCGTATCCCTTAGAGCATGCTCCACAACAAATCACAGTTAATTTTGGTGGTAATACCACACATGCGAACATACAAAAATAGCCAGCAGATGAAGGCCTTGCAGTCTATCTAGTTTGCTTGATTGCAGAGCCCTTCCCTTCACTTTGTCCCACCCCATCTTGAATCCACCTACCATCTTTTGATGGACACCTTGGGCTAGGAGTTCATTCCACCCTGTCAACATTTGTTCACTGTAGACGTGTCTCCTGACCTCCTTTTTGAGCCTTCCCTTTGCCAGTTTACAGTAGTGCCCCCTAGTGGTCTTGTTTCCATTTAGGCAAAAGAGGTCCCCTGTATCCACCTTGCTAATACCTTTCAGGTAATCGAAGGTTTCTTGCGTGTCTCCCTTCTTACTCTTGTTCTTAAGTGAGTACATGTTGAAGTCACCCAGCCTGTCCTCATACGCACTGCCCTGCTGTCCCTGAACCACCTTCGTGGCCCTCCTCTGGACTGCCTCAAGTATGTTGATATCGTTTTTCAGGTAAGATCTCTAGTATTGCGCTCCCTATGCCAGGTGATCTGTATAGTGGCAATATAACCTCTACCCATCTGCTTGTGAAACCCCTCACAATGCACCCAAACATTCTGTTTGCCTTGGCTGCTGTCTTTCTATTGTGCATTATTTGTTTTAGGTTACTATTGATGGCTACCATCAAGTTCTTTTACTCTTTGGATTTGGTGACCTGCTCCCCCTCCCAAGGATGATTGTTCCTCAGGTTCTTTCCTCCTATGTGCATGACTTTGCAGTTCTTTGCATTGAACCCGATCTGCCATATGCCAGACCATCTTTCCAGATTTGCACAGTCTTCTTTAAGGTCCTGCACCTTCTTGTCCAAGTCTTCTCTCCCACAGAGCTTGGTGTCATTTACAAAGAGGCAGATGTTGTCTTTTTTGCCATCTCCAATGTCACTTATGAACATGTTGAACAACACCAAGCCTAACAGTTACCCCTGTGGGACCTCGCCTGATGACATTCCTCATTCTGGAAAACTCACCTCCACCACCCTCTATATCCTGTCTCTTAACCACTTTGCCACCTACCTTGCCAGTGTACTTCCTATCCCTAGGTCCTCCACCTTTTTGATCAACCTCTTGCGGGGTACCGAGTCAAAGGCCTTGCTGAATCCAAGTATAATGCAGCAACCACATGGCCCTTGTCTCCTGTCTTCATTGCCCAGTCAAAGAAGTTCATCAGATTGGTTTCACATGATCTTCCTGCCATGAACCCATGTTGCTGCTATCTTGGAGCCCATTGGCATCCAGGAACCTGACCAGCTTTTCCTTCAGAATGGTCTCCATTGGTTTACCAACAATGGAGGTCAGAATGACTGGTCTGTAGTTACCAAAGTCATCACTGGCCAGCTTTTGTGGAGTGGCACCACATACAGTTCATGGTTCTCCACTCCTGCAGTGCCACCTTCATAGCCAGTGAGCTGCTGAATAGCTCTACCATCTGACCTGCCAGTTCCTCCACCAGTTCTTTCAACACCCTTGAGTGAATACCATCTGGATTTTGGGACTTGTTTACTTTGAGGGCCATAAGTCCCTTCTTCACCCTGTCCTCTGGACTCCTGTCTTAAACCCTGCCCCCCCCCACTCTCCTTGTGGCACTGGTATATCTTTTTCCTTCGTAAAGACAGAGCAGAACTATTTGTTCAATACCTCTGCCTTCTCTGTACAGCTTTCCACCCACCATGCCCCCCTTTTTAACTTCAATATTTCCTCCTTCTTGTCCCTCTGCTTGTAGATGTACCAGAAAAAGGCTTTTCCACTATCTTGATCCCTTTTGTAGCTTGTATCTCCTTTCTGGCTTTGGCTTGTCTGACCAACCAGATTGCCTCCTTTGCTTTCTCCAAGTGTTTTACCCAATCTTTCATCCTCTTGGGAATTCCTAAACTTCCCGTAAGCAGCCCTCTTTTCCCTCTCTGACTGACTCATGTTCAAGTTGAACCAACCTGATCTCCTGGTTTTGGAGTTCTTTCCTTTCAGTCTAAAACATGCTTCTGTGGCAGTCACAATTCTCTCCTTGATGACTGTCCACTTTTGATCCACTCCCATACCATCTTTGAGGCTAGCTAGGAGTTTCCTCATTATATCCCCCATCTTCTTAAAATCAGTTTTTCTGAAGTCCAGTACTTTTGTCTGAGTACTTGCAGTCAGGTTCCTTACCATATCCACCTGGAACCACACTATTGAGTGGTCACTGCCCCCCAAGGGCTTCTCTACCTTGATGTCCTGGACATATTCTGTGTTAGCAAATACCAGGTCCAGGATGGCCCCTCTGTTGCAGATTCAGTGACACCCTGAACCAGCAATCTTCTCTGAACTGTGTCAAGGATCAACTGGCTCCTGGCACAGGCTGTGGCTGGGACCATCCAATCAACCCTGGACAAATTGAAATTCACCACTATCACCACTTCGTCTTTGTCTGTTGCCATCTTGATCACGGCACCCAACTGACTATCCCTTTCCTTGTCCTGATTTGGTGACCTATAAATTTCCTTCACATCGTTGTTTGAAGTTGTAACCACAGTGCCTCTGCCTTCCCTACCTCAGTCTTTGCCTTTGTGACATTGGTACCCTCCCTAATGTTAAATGCCACTCTACCCCCCTGCCCCTCTCCCAGTGTCTCCTGTATAGAGTATATCTGGGATGTAATAGTGTATGGTGGAATGTTGTTGTGTATGGAGAGTCATACACCTGAAAAAGTAATTTTGCTTTAGTAGCGACGTTGCTACTACAGCAGAATGACTTTTCGTTTTGCTACAGTAGCTACGTAACAATACAAACATCCTCATCAGCATTGTTCATTGAACAGAGGGTGCTTGAGGAGTCACGTGTGCGAGCTGGTTGGTGGGTGGATGGCAATTAAATGCGGGCTGCGGAGGGCAGTGACAGACAGTATTAAGCATGAAAAGTAAGTGATTTTATTTGTTTTTAACCATACGCTATACAGAATAGTGTACAGGAGCCCCAATACACAGTATCGCTATTCTTAAACCTCGTGGTTACCATGACAACAGAGGGACCTCTTGAGTTTCACTTTTGAGGTCCTTGTCATCATGGTAACCACTCAGTGTAAGAATAGCGTTGTTTTGTATGGGCTCTCATACACTATCCTATATATTGAGGTCCCAGTCTTGGTTCAGAATAGCACCATGTCTCTGTGATCACTGCCAAATCGACTTCCCCTTCTCCATCAATGCCTTCAGGTTATCCATTTTGTTTCTTAGACTTCTAGTATTAAGGGACACCACCTTCCACCACTCGTTTCCCCCATCTTGTTGATCACCTGCCTCCCTTCTCCTCTGCCTTACTTCTCAATCCTTCCCTCTTCATCCTTTGTTTCCCTCTTGCTCTTCTTGCCACCTAGCCCTCCTCTGTTTTCTCCATTTCTCTTTTTCCTGCCCTAATTTATCCCTCTTGTGCACATCACATGAATAACCCCTCCTTTAGAAACCCTACCTCCTAAGCTGGCTCAGTGGTGTAGAATGCTGAGGTGCTATGCACCTTACCTCTCCCATGCTGGTGACCTGAGTTCAAGAATGAGTTTAGGTTGCTGAGGGTTTGCCGGGGGAGAGGGCAGGGAGAGAATCAAGTGGCCACCTGTCAGCTCTCCTCTCTCGGATTGGAGTGGTAAGCCATCCCGGTTCTTGGCTGCCATTCAGCAGAGTTCCAGTGGTAGTGCTGATGCTTGAGTGGCTGGCAGTATGCTGGGTGGGTGGAATGGGGCTGGCAGTTCCAGAGGGCATGTGTGCCTCCACTTGTGTGTGCCATGCATGTTTGCTGTAGCACCTGGGAGGGTGAAAAAGCAGAAGGAAAATGGACCAGGGGACCATACTTCATGAAGCCCTGCCCAAGGTTCCACAGTCTGCCCTACTGTTCTGGCAGGAAGTAGGAGGTATAGAGAGGGGAAGAAGGCTGATTGACAGCAGCTGGGGACAGGACTGAACAAGCCACCCACTCCCACTCAGGAGCATAAAAACCTTTAAAAAAAATATAAAAAAAGAAACATCCACCCCCTGCCCTCTTCTTCTCTCCCTTCCACCCTCCTTCCATGAACCTTCCTTTATTTGAACCTGGAAGTGCCTGGCTGCCACCTCCTCCTGGAGACCCTGGCCACTATGACCCATTCTGCCCCCTTTAGTTTAAATTCATGCTCTTGCTAATATATATTTTATGGGCAGACTGGATGAGCCAAGTGACCCTTATCTGCCAAAAGTTTCTATATTACCTAGTTCATTCCCCGAGTATCCTGGATCCCTTCCGATTTAGATGCAGCCTATCTGGTCTTAGAGGGTTTTATCTTTCCAGTTCTCTTTATAATCAAAGCCTTCTTCTCTTCACCATTCCCTCAGCTTTTAAAATCACTGTGCTGGTGCTCAGCACTGGCAGCACTTCTAAGAAGGCTACCAAACTAGCCACCCCCTGCAAATCTGCCCCACCTCCCTGAACCTCCACTGAAACTCACCTACCTGGCATCCCACTTGCTAGGTTTTTGTACCTAGGTGTACCACATGAGTCTTCCCCCCTGCCCCTGTGAATAGACCTATCATCTGGCATATGTGTTCTGCTGTCATGCCTGGGACACACACACCTCTTTCCTGCCAAGCTGTACTTTCTCCCCACTCCGTCTTATCCCATCTCACCCCCTTCACTATCGAATCCCCTAGTACTATGACCCTAACACCACTCTTTCCTTCTCTTATCCCCATAACTGCTGACATGTCAAATCTAGTATCCGATTTCATCACACTCTGGAACATTCTGTAGCATCCATGATGCCCATTCCTTATCTCCTTGCTAACCTTGAATCCATCAGGAGTCTGTACTGGAACTGATACCAGTTTGAGTTGTTTAGTGACATTCTCAAACATTCCCCTGAGGCCACCTTGTCTCTCTGAATTGAAGATCTGGGAATTCAGCTTTCCCCTTCTAAGGATCTGAACTTCACTTCTGTGAGCCCTTCCTTGGTGCCCCTCCCCCAAAATAATCCCTTCATAGTGTTGCAGAACTTACAACAATGGTTCCAGTCAGAGAAACATGTGAACTCTCTGAAACCCCAGGCTCTCCAGGTCATCAGCACTTTACCTTAGTAGATTTAAGGCCAGGGTACCTTCCGGCTCTACATTTTTTTAAGCTTATTGATCAGGCAAACATCTATGTAAATGGGCTGAGATGTTAACCCATACAGCCATCTGAGTGACTCTGTTAAGGTGGTGCCCCTATTTCAGGCCATACACCTCCTGGTACAGGTCTATTTTCCCCTGACTAAATGATGATTGGAATTAACTAGAGGCAAGTGCCAGGGTCTGGTAACTCACCGTGGTCAGTCACAATCAGTGCCATGGGCACTGCCCCACTGATCTGGAATTCCCCAACAGTAGTATTCTTTCTCCTTCTCCTCTCCTTCCTTGGCATTTTCTCACTGGACTGTAGTATGTGGACAATATGATTTGGGTTCCAGCTCTACAGATAAGGAGGACAGGCTGCAACAGAAACCCAACCATGCAAGGTGAGGAATTGCTTATTTAAGGGGAACCCCTTCTAATGTGGGACAGTCAAGGGGTATATGAAGGATGTCCCTCATAATGTGAGAATGGTGAGAGTTACGAGCATGTATATAGCATGTATGTAAAATGCCACTGACTTAACATACTGTAGCTGGCTGCATTTGGGAATTTGCCAAGTGAAAGTTCTACTTACACCAGGTGGCCAACACATAGAATCTTTTTGGGCCCTTCAAACCAGATTTAACATCCCAAAATGTGATTTCTGGAGACACCTCCAGTTTCACAGCCTCATAACACAAACACTTAGCAAGGGTCATGAATGCACCATTGACCAACAACTAAGTCCCCTATCACTGAACCCTACTCACCCTACAAACAAAGTGAATGTTCTGTATCGAGCAATGAGAGACTCACTACTTGATTAATCTTTCTCCACCAAATTAAAGTGGGAATCAGAGTTATATGCATTCATCTCTGATGAGGCCTGGGCAACTTGTTTGTCCACAGCTCATAAAGCCTGTAGAAAAGGAAGAAGCAGGCTTATCCAAAATAAAATTTTGCTATGTTGGTACAGAAAACTGAATACAAGAAAACGCATGGGCCTGTTATCAGAAGCCACATGTTGGAGATGTTTGGAACCTGATGCCCATCTTACTCATATTCTATGGGCATGTCCTAAACCTCTAGAATTCTGATCAGGGGTCAGACAGGTATGTGAAAACGTTGCTGGCCTCAGCTTTCCTTTCAACCCATCTCTGTTCTTGATAGGTCTAGCCCCAGCTAATGTTTCCAGAAACTCTGCAGTGCACAATGACTTGTCGCAGTTAGTGTTGTAGCCTAAAGATTAATACTCTGTAGATGGAGGTCCACTGGGGCACCCACTGTATCAGAGTGGCTTAGCGTAGTATGTCAGTTAGCCGTGCTAGAAAAAATCTCCCACCTTGTTAACTCCACTTTGTCCAAACACTGGCCTATATGGGACAGATATGTTGCATATCCTTACTGTCATTCTGATAAATCATAGTATAATACTGGGGACCCCAACAGTTAACAAAGGACTGGTAATAGGCTAAGTCTGGTACCCCTATGGAGGGGGAGGTAATGTGTTATCAACTCTGCACTAAGGGGTTACTTTTTGAATTGTGCCTTTTATCTAGTAAATCACCATCTGGTTTTCTAGAACTCCTTGCACATTACTAAGTGTGTCCTGTAGGTGCTGTTTTACTCTATTATATACTATGAGATGTGTCTATTTTAATTTTTGTAACAATTTTTATTTGTCTTGGTTTGATTGCTATACTTTGAAAACTTTTAATAAAAAGATTAACTGAAAAAAGAGGCCATTAACAATTTCTTATTTGCCCCATGAACAGGTTCCAGAATTTGAAACATGGTTTTTCCTTGAGATCTATGAAGTAGGGCAAGGAGCAGCAATTGACAGCAACTCCCGATTTGCCAGCATCAGAATTCTGGAAAGTGATGACCCTCGTGGCTTGATCTATTTTGCAGTGGGATCCCGGCTACCTGTAGCTCATCAGAAAACCACCCATGTCAGTCTTGTGATTGCTAGGGACTCCAGCACAGCATCATCAGTCTCTGTGAACTACACTATGCAGGTACATTATCCAAATGACAAGAACTAAAGAAAGCTTTAAGAATGAGTCTTTTGGTGGAGGGAAAGGTTTGAGGTTCTAGCCCTGCTCTTAACTGAGATCATAATTTAATCTGGGGGACTTGTCTGTCTAAAGTAAAGTCTTTTATGAAATCAGCAAGTGAATGTGTCATGGGGGGGAAGGATTTTATAATCTTGAGGGGCAGAAATGTACCCACATGTAATGAAAGCCTTAAATTATACACGAGTTGGACTCTCATAATGTGGAAGCTTTTTGTATTATAAAAAAGTATGCCTACATAAAAAATTACCTCAACCCCAACTCCTATTTGACTCGCAATCCATAGTATGGAGACTTTAGAATTTAAAAGTCATGGCTTTGTGCACACGGACACGTGTGCATGAGTGTATATGTGTGTACCTATTTTCATTAACAGAGTAGTGTTGAAATAGATAGTCAGAATTGGCATGTAACATTTTCAGGTTGAGGAATGTTCTTAAGGTATTGTAGAATTTTAGAGGGTCAGTGCTCTGCAGTTTTATTATTTTTTGACATTTTTTAATTTATTGTTCTAAACCAAAGTATTATGACATCACAGTGGATCTTAGATAATGACACATCATCTGGATTATAATTTATCCCTCTCAGTGACCCATTAATATAGCCTAGTGACCCACTAAAATAGCTTGGTACAGTTACGTTGCAAAATGAACTCCATGAGTTAAACACTCCAACTCTTGTTGGTAGTCTTAATGGAGGTTATTGATATACAGTAGTGGCACAGTAGTCATCTAACTTGAAACCCTGGGGGGAGGGGCGGTCTTACATTAAGAAGTTAATTCAGTTTTCATGGTAGTCTTTTGACCGCCAAATAACAAGTATCCCTTTCAGTGGCCACTTCCACAAACACAATTTATTCAGATACTAAAGTTTGCTGGAGGGCAACAATTCTAAGTTAGACTGCCACGAGAGGCAGTGTGATCTAATGGTTAGAGCACTGGCTTTGGAACCAGGAGACTGCAGAGCATGCCACAAGCAGTGTTACAAAACACACCTTAACTGTGTCTTTCAGAAGAACTTCCTTGGGGAGGTGAGCCTTTGCAGAAAGGGCCCCTACCTGGCTAAATGGGCTCCCCCACACCACTGCAAGCCTTACCTGACTAGAGCAATTCAAATCCGAAATTCGGAAGTCCATCTCTGCCCCAAACATTGCTACTGTCACACTCACCCAGGCCTTATTTAGCCTTCCACATTCACCTTGTCACTCCCTGTCTCATGGCATGTAGCACAGAATTTGGGCTCCGTAGATTTTCTGTAACATTCTGTTTCAGTATCCTTATTACATTCACCAGGGCTTTTCAATATCATATCCAAAGAGTTCAGTTTATCTTTTTATAATAACTGGTCAGCAATTTCTCTCAATGTACTGACCAGGTTAATATTTTCCATAACAACCGGCTGGTTGATATGACATTCATGAGCCATGCCAGTCAAACTATGCTGCTGCCTCATTGGCCAACATTCTGTATGTGGGCGGGACCAAACAGTCTGACAAACTGCTGGAGAAAAATTACTGGCCTGATATTATGAAAAATTAAAGATGGGGAGGTTGTTTTATATGAGAATTTACTGCACATCCTTGTTGTGGGATGCTTTGATAAACCCCTCGGGCTTCGTCCTTGGGGTTTATGTAGCATCCCACAACTCGGGTGTGCATTATATTCTCATATCAAACCCTTCCCCATCCATTATTCTCTATGTACTGTATGGGTGAATTTCAGATTCATATTATTAACATTTAGCCATATCACAAAATCTTTAGGTTCTGACTCATAGCCCTGCCATATACAAACCATAGAAACATAGAAGTTGATGGCAGATAAGGACCGCAAGGCCCATCCAGTCTGCCCATTTCTTTTTCTACCTTATAAATGTGACATTGGACTTTGCTCTGTCAGTGGCCTATCTATTCATACTCATCTGTATTGCTCCCCTATGCCTATCCCATGCATGTTTGAAGCCCTGCACTGTATTCATAGCCACCACTTCCTGAGGTAGGCTATTCCATGCATCCACCACCTTTTCTGTGAAAAAAACATTTCCTCACATTCCCCCTTAATCGGCCTCCCTCTAATCTCATGCTGTGTCCCTTTGTCCTGCTATTTTTCTTATATTTAAACATGTTAGACTCTTTCACCTTGTTAATGCCCTTAAGGTGTTTGAATGTTTTGATCATATCACCTCTCTCCCTCCTTTGCTCAAGGGTATACATATTGAGTTCCATTAATCTGTCCTCATATGTCTTCTGATGCAGTCCCTGCACCATTTTGGTTGCCCTTCTCTGGACTGCCTCAATTTGGTTAATGTCTTTGTGAAGATGTGACCTCCAGGACTGCATGCAGTACTCCAGATGGGGCCTAACCAGTGTCTTGTAAAAAGGGATTATTTCCTCCCTCTTACGACTTGTGATACGCCTACTAATACACGTTAACATCCCCATAGCCTTACCTACTGCTTTAGAGGTCTGCTTGGATGATTTCAGGTCATCGGTGATGATGATGCCCAAGTCTCTTTCTTCCTTTGTGACTGCCAGCAAATCCCCTCCCAGCCTATAGGTGGCTTCAGGGTTTCTCTTCCCTATGTGCATGGTCTTGCATTTCTTTGCATTAAATCCCAGTTGCCACTCTTCTGACCATTTTGCTAGTTTACCCAGATCTCTTCTCATTCTGCCCACCCCATCTGGATCATCTACTCTGTTGCAGATCTTGGTGTCATCTGCAAACAGACAAGCCTTACCCTCTAGTCCATCTGCAATGTCACTAATGAAGATATTGAAGAGTACTGGCCCCAGGACTGATCTCTGAGGTACCCCACGTATGACTTGCATCTCTTCTGACTGTATACCATTTACCACCACTCTGTTTTCTGCCCGTCAACCAGTTTGCCACCCAATTGACCAACATTTGACCCACCCTGAGCCTACCCAGCTTGTTTATCAATCTTCTATGTGGAACAGTGTCGAAAGCTTTGCTGAAGTCAAGGTAGGCGACATCAACTGCTCCCCCTTGGTCCACCACTCTGATTACCCGGTCAAAGAAATCTATGAGATTAGTTTGACAGGACCTTCCTTTTGTAAACCCATGCTATCTTGGATCCTATGCCCCTATGGATTCCAGGTGTTGCACTATCATCAATAAAGCAATACCAATATGTTATATTATGAAAGAATTTGTTGACACCTAGGTTAAGTGCTAGTTTCCTCCCATCTACCTAAGAATAGGTTTGTATATGATGGAGCCATGGAAGCCCCCATTGCTGTACCACAGACCTACAAAACGTGTTCACCTGCAAATTTTAAAGTGATTGTGAGTCAGCATAAACCTCAATCCAGACAAGATAAAATCAGTTGGAATCGTGCCTTCACAATCATTTTTCTCCAAGAAAATACCTGCAAGCTTCAAGGCCCTGTTCATGCCTGACTGAGGAATAGAGTGCTTCCACATCTGTACCTAACCACAGGAATTGATCACTTCCATTTTATTTCTGACATTTTTCTAATGAATCAGTTGTGCCCCTCAGATATGTTTCCAGTCCGACTACATGTTTTTGTAAAAAGAAGTCAATAAATGAGCCCAATTTTTCAGTTACAATGTTAACCCCCAAAATACAGTAATGGGGTGCTCTGGTGGATCATTAATGTTTTTGTATATCTTAGATACATAGATACATAGATACATAGACAGTGTCGGCAGATAAGGGCCTATGGCCCACCTAGTCTGCCCATTTGAGCTTGTAAGTTCAGTTTGTTTTCCTAGAAGTCTATTTCCCCTTACCCCTGACCTCTAGAATTCCTTTATGTCTATCCCATGCGTTCTTAAATCCCGTGATTGTTTCAGCCCCCACCACTTCCTCTGGCAGGGTGTTCCACTTGTCCACCACCCGCTCTGTGAAGAAATTCTTTCTCATGTTTCCTCTGAATCATCCTCCTCCAACTTCATCCCATGACCTCTAGTCCTGAAACATCTTTTCGCTTAAAAATAGTGTTTTCCTGCACCCTGTTCCTCCCTGTAAGATACTTGTATGTCTCTATCATATCCCCTCTCTCCCTCCTCTCCTCCAGGGAGTACATGTTCAATTCCTTCAACCTGTCTTCATAGGACTTGTGATACAACCCATGCACCATCTTTGTTGCCCTCCTCTGAACCTTCTCTACCCTGTCTATGTCCTTACGTAGGTATGGTCTCCAGAACTGTACACTGTACTCCAGGTGGGGCCTCACTAGTGTCTTGTATAGCTGAATTATGACCTCCCTTTTCCTTCTGGTGATGCCCCTGCCTATACATCCCAGCATCCTATTTGCTTTACCTGATGCCTTGTCACACTGTTTCCCTCTTGAGGTCATCAGAGATGACAACCCCAAGATCCCTTTCCTGCTTGGTGCATGCTATATCCTCACCCCCAACTGATATATTGTGCCAGGGTTTTTGTGCTCCATATGCATTATCTTGCACTCTTGCATTGAATTTCAACTGCCAAACCCTTGACCATTCTTCAAGTTTCTGCAGGTCCTTCTCATTCTGTCTACACCTCTGGTGTGTCTACTCTGCTACAGAGCTTTGTGTCATCAGCGAACAGTGAAATTCTGCCTTCTAGATCCTGTGCAATGTCACTGATGAAGATGTTGAATAGGACCGGTCCCAGCACTGATCCCTGTGGTACCCCACTGGTCACTCTTCCTCTGTGGAGTGACAGCCATTTACCACCACCCTCTGGTGTCCTGCCACCCAGCCAGTTACCTACCCACCACACTACTGTCCTGCCCACACCCATATTCCCAGTTTGTGTAATAGTCTTCTATGTGGCACAGTGTCAAAGGCCTTGCTGAAGTCCAGATAGGCCATGTCCACTGCCCTCCCTGATCCACCTCCCTAGTCACCCAGTCAAAAATTCAATGAGGTTGGTCTGACATGACCTCCCCTGGTGAAACCATGCTGCCTTGGGTCCTGTAGTCCATTGACAACCAGATGTTCCACCAATCTCTCCTTCAGTAGTGCTTCCATGATCTTTCCCACTCACGAGGTGAGGCTGACTGGTCTGTATTTCCTGCTTCCTCTTTGTTCCCACTTTTGTATAAGGGGACTACATCTGCTGTCCTCCAGTCTTTGGGTACCTCCTGTTTCCAGTGATTGGCTGAACAGGATAGCCAGAGGTTCAGCCACCACCTCTCTTAGTTCTTTAAGGACCCTGGGTGCACCCATCTGGCCCATTGCTTTATCAGCTCTTATTACTTCCAGTTCCTTCAGGACCCTTTCGTAAAGGACTTGTGTCCATTTCTGCACCATTCTCACCCTTGTACTCCTTCAGACCCATTACCCCCCTTCCTTAGTAAAGACTGAGCAGAAATACCTGTTCAATATGTCAGCTTTACTGTTGTCATCCTCCACGCGGCTCCCATCCTCCCCCTTCAGTCTCACTATCCCTCCCTTTGTCTTTTTTTTCACTTATGTACCTGTAAAGGTTTTGTCCCTTTACCCACTGATTTTGCAATGTGTTCTTCTGTCTGAGCTTTGGCTTCCTTACTGACTTCCCTGCCTCCTTTGTTTCTCCTGGTACTTCTCCCTATCCTTCTGCCTGTGTCTTTTTGTATTGCCTGAATGCAATCTTTTGGCTTTCACTTTCTTTGCTACCTCTTTGGAAAACCATAATGGTCTCCTCTTCCTTTTCCTCTTGCTAACCTGCTTAATGCATAATTCTGTTGTTCTTATAATCCCATTTTAAATACTGCCCACTGTTCCTCAACCCCTGATTCCTGTCCCATTCCCTTAATGCCTCTTTCAAGTATCTCCCATTTTCCCAAAGTCTGCCCCCTAAAATCCAGGATAATGTGTTTGTGTGGTTTGGTTCTGCTCTTTCTGTGATTTCAAACCACAATGACTGGTGGTCACTGTTACCCAGGTGCTCCCCACTGTTACCCCATCACACTGTCCCTGTTTGTGAGCACAAGGTCCAGTATTGCCTTCTGCCGAGTTGGTTCCATGACCAGTTGCTTGAGGAAGGCACCTGAAGGGAGTCCGGATAAATCTGCTCCTAGTTGATGCTGCTGCTGGGATGCTCCAGTCCATGTCTGGTATATTGAAGTCTCCAACCAGTACTACTCACCTTGTCTGCCATCCTTGGATGGCTAGTCATCAGCTCCCTATCTGTTTCTTCCTCCTGGGCTGGTGGTCTATATACCACCTGTGCAGATGGCTGTCCCCATTTTCCTTTCCAGCTTAACCCACAGTATCTCTCCCCCATTTTGTTCCTCCTGGATCTGTGTGGCCCTTATGTCATTTTTCACATACAGTGCCACTCCTCCTCCTCCCTTCCTGCCTGCTCTGTCTCTTCTGAATATGTTGTAGCCAGGTATGGCCATCTCCCAGTCATGGTTATCATTACACCAGGTTTCAGTGATGGCCACAATGTCCAGGTCTGACTGTACCATGACAGCCTCCAGATCTTCCATCTTGTTGCTAAGGCTCCTGGCATTTGCACACATGGCTTTCCATGATTTGACCTCTCTAGACTGCTTCACTGTTCTACTCCAGCCCCTTTCTTGGTTGTCATTTATCCCTGGTTCTCCTTGCTGTCTGCCCTTCTGCTGAATTTTGCCCCTTTTCTGCTTATCCAGCTTTTGGACACTAATCTCCATCTTTTGCACACTGCTTTGCAGAGATAGCCACTCCTCTGGTTCAGTGGTTCCACTACTAGCTGTGGGGGGTGAACAAGTAGGTACCGTCCTTGCTGGCCTGCCACCCCCCTTTGCTAGTTTAAATGCTTGTCAATGTAGCATTTAAACTTATCATTGAGTGCTTGGATTCCCCTCCAGGATGGATGCAGGCCGTCAGGCTTGAACAAACCTCCATCCCTCCAGGTGGGTCCCCAGTCACCAATGAATCCAAACCCTTCCTCACAGCACCAGTTCTTCAACCATGAGTTAAAGTTCCTGGTGCATGCACTCCTATGCTCTCCTTGCCTCTCACAGGTAGTACTTCTGAAAGTGACAGAAGTAGCTACTTGCTTGAGACCCTCCCAGTTTCCTAAACTCTTCCTGAACTTCCTTTGGCTCCCCATTTGCCAAGTCATTAGTACCTAGGTGGATAATGACATCCAGCTCACCCTCCCGTCCTTACCTTCCCAGTGATCCCCAGTATCTTCCTTCCATCCCTCCATGCCGTGGCACCTGGTGAGCACCTCACCTCCTGTCCTCCCCCTCCTGTGTTCCTAGCTGGATCCCTCTTACGATGGAGTCCCCACCAGGATTGCTTCCTCCTCCTCTGGGGTCCACTGCTTTCCCACTGAGGTCACCTCCTTGCCTAACCTGCACATCCTTTCCTTCCACTTCCCTGGGTACCTCTATTTGGTTGTCCTCATTTGCCAGTGTGGCATATGAGTTCTTGAGAGGAATAGGATCTGGGATGTGCCTCTGCCTGACTGCTCTAACCCTCCCTGAGCCCACTGTCATCCAAGTGCTCCTCGTTCTCGGCATCCTTTGAGGCAGCTGCATTGGACTGGGTGGTGCTCAAATGTAAATTGGAGAGATTCTTTAGCGAGCAGTATAATTTAAACTGATATGGGGGGGGGAGCTGCAAGTGTCACCAAACAATGATCTCAGCAAGGGGGAAAGCTCCCCCCACAAGAGGCAAGTGAACCAGCGGGAGCCGGATCAGCTGTCACATGCAAAGCAAAGCCCATAAGGAGAGGTAAGGTGGGGGAAAGGGTGGGGGTAAACTGGAGGACTATGTGCACTAAAGCCAGGAGCCTGGGCAACAAGGTCCCAGACTTGGCGGCGATTATGACTGAGGAGGAGCTGGACATGGTGGAGATCATGGAGACTTTTTTTTTAGTTGTTGTTTAACCAGGTATAGCACACTAAGCTGAAAGCTTTTTTACAGGAGCGACCTGGGAGCACAAGGAGGTTAAGTGACTTGCTCAGGGTCACACAGTATGCAAGTGGAAGCTGTGGGATTCAAACCCAGGTCTGGTCTGCTGGATATCACCAGATTTGCAGCTCAGAGCCTTAGACCACAGCGCTATACTGCCTCCTTTGGTTCCACAGTGGGCAGGAAAGGGACATGAACATTCCAGGTTATACCCTGTTCAGGAGAGACAGGGTCAGCAGGAAAGGGGGGCATAGCACTCTACATGAGGGATGGAATCCAGGCATCGGAAAGACAGGGCAGGTGAGGGGACATGGAGGCCCTATGGATCTTGTTGGCCATGGGGAAGGGTGAGGTGCTGAGACTGGGAGTCCTTTATAGGCCTCCAGGGCAGACTGTAGAGGTGGACAGCCAGATGATAGAGGAGATACTTAGGATGGTGTCTACGGGGGAGGTGCTGCTGATGGGAGATCTCAACTTGCCAGAAGTGAAGTGGCAAACTCTGTCGGCATCCACATATAGAAGTAGAGCGATTGTAGACCCACTACAGATAGCCCACCTAAGTCAGCTGGTCAGAGAGCCCACCAGGGAAGATGAGGTACTGGACCTGGTGCTTACAGATGGCAACAGGGTGGGTGAGGTAACGGTAGGGGATAGCCTTGGTAGCAGTGACCACAACAACATGTGGTCCACAATTTGCACTTTAGCATCACGCCACCGGGTGAAGGTTCTAGATTTGGGAAGGGCCAGTTTTGGAATAAAGAGGGAGCACACTAGAAGGGCACTGGGGGGTGGAGGAATGGATGGGGGTGGAAAAATTTGGGCCAAAATTAAGGGGGCAATAGAGGGGGTAACAGACCACTGTTCAAAGAAGGTAAGCAAGAGCAGGAGGAAAAGGAGGCCACTTTGGTTCAGCAGGGAAGTGGGGAAAAACATCAAAGCAAAGAGGAGGGCATTCAGGCAGTACAAGACCACGCTAAGTGAGCTGGACTGTGAGACTTACCAGAAAAAGCAGAAGGAAGCTGGGAGGGCAGTCAGACGGCCGAAAGTGAGAATGGAGAGTATAGCCAGGGGGGTCAGGAAGAGGAACAAGACCTTCTTTAGGTATATAAGGGAGTGGAGGAAAGGGGGGACTGCGGTACCGGACTTGCGAGCTGAGACAGGGAGAAAAGGTAGAGGGAGATTGGAAGAAGGCTGAACTACTGAATAGTTATTTCAGTGAGGTATTCATGAAGGAAGAGGTGGAGACTGTTGGGGCTCCAGTGGGTAGCGAGGTAGAAGAGGTGGATGTGAGACCATTCAGGGAAGAGGAGATCTCGAAAGAGCTTAAGGGCCTAAGGGTGGACAAGGCCATGGGGCTGGATGGGATACACCCTAGGGTATTGCGCGAGCTGGGAGAGGAGCTAGCAGCTCCCTTGGCCTATCTATTCAATTAGTCCTTATGAACAGGGGTAGTTCCAAAAGATTGGAAATGTGCGGATGTGATCCTCATGCATAAGGAAGGGGGAAAGCAGGATTTGAGCAACTACAAGCCTGTGAGTCTGACATCGGTGGTTGGTAAGCTCATGGAGAGGCTGCTTATCAGAATCACCAAATACCTGGAGGCAGGTGGCCTGCTTGATCCAAGGCAGCATGGTTTTACCAAGGGCAGATCTTGTCAGACAAATCTGGTAGCATTCTTTGACGGGGTCACTAGGGAGGTGGATCGGGGGGGATCGGTGTACGGGGCCTATCTGGATTTCAGAAAGTCCTTTGATACATTGCCACATGGTAGGCTGGTGCACAAAATGGAATGTCTAGGGCTAGGGAAGGTGGTTATTGGGCAGGTGCACAACTGGTTGGCTGGAAGAATGCAGAGTGTGTTGGTAAATGGGGTCCCCTCAGATGAGGTGGGAGTCACGAGCAGTGTGCTCCAGGGGTCGGTGCTGGGACCCCTGCTGTTTAACATCTATATAAGAGACATTGCAGAGGGGCTGGAGGGTACAGTGAGCCTGTTTGCAGATGATGTCAAAATCAGTAACAGAGTGGACATACAGGGTGGAGTGGAAAGGATGCAGAGAAACCTAGAGAGGTTGGAGGGGTGGGTTGAGAAGTGGAAATTATCCCTCAATATGACAAAATACAAGATCATGCACCTAGGAAGAAGGAATGGGAGAAAGGAATACAGGCTAGGGGCAAGCCGTTAGAGGTTAACATGGAAGAGAGGTACCTGGGTATCATTATCTCTCAAGACCTGAAGGTAGCTGGGCAGTGAGGTAGGGCAGTGGCTAAAGCCAGTAATGTGCAGGGATGCATTGGGAGAGGGATCACCAGCAGGAGGGAAGAGGTTCTGATTCCCCTGTAGACCCAGCTGGTCAGGACTCATCTGGAGTATGGGGTCCTTTTCTGCAGGCCTTACCAAAAGAAGGATGTATAGAGGGTGGAGAGGGTACTGAGGAGGGCAACATAGATGGTGAAGGGGCTTAGTCACCTGACGTATGATGAGAGGCTGGGAGCCCAGGATATGTACCTCTTGGAGATGAGGGGGTAGGGGACATGATAGAGACCTTCAAATACCTAAAATGGATGAACAAGGTAGCTCCTGAAAATCCCTTCCAGATGAAGAAGTGTTCCAGATAGAAGGGACATGAGCTCAAACTGGCAGAGGGCAAGTTTAAGGGCAACATCAGGAAGAACTTCTTTACAGAGAGTGGTAGACTCCTGGAATGGGCTGCCTAGGGAAGTGGTGGGAACAAATTAAGTGAGGGGTTTCAAGAGAGCATGGGACAGGCACAGAGGGCTGTTGAAAGGTGGGGGGGAGATCAGGGGCAGGCCTAGGGGTGCTAGGCAAATAGGCAGACTGGGTAGGCCTGGAGGTCCTTTTCTTCTGACACCTTTCTATGTTCCTATGTTCCTATATCATCCAGGCAAGCCCTATGGAGAAAACAATGTAACTCTTTTGTAGCTTAAAATTGGGTTCAAGGCAGGGGGGCCATTTTGACTTTCCATGGGGGGGGGGCAACAACTAGTCAAAGAAGCTGTGGGGTGGATCCAGGGGCTGAAAAAGAAAAACAACAACAATGGTCTGCAATGCACGGGTGGGGGTCGTGACTGCCCCCCCCTCCAAGTGGCGCCCCTGGTTCAAGGGCAACTTAGTATAGTTTTTTTCATCATTTAATAAGGAATATGCTATTTTCATATAGTGGTCTTTAAGGACCACTATATTGCCACCTTTCTCGTCTGGTTTGATCACTATATCTGCTGTTGCCATCAACTCTTTTAGTGCATCATTCTCAGTTTTAAACAGATTATATTTCATGTTTTGATATGTTATGTTAGCAATTAATTTATTTACTTGTTTGTTAACAAGTTTTTCAAATGTTATTATCACAGGGTTTGTAATGTTAGGAGTAAAATTTGATTTACCCTTGAACAGTTGATTTCTGTCTGAGGCAATGGACTGAGCAGAAAATCCATAGGTCCAACCCAAGGGCTTCATGAAGCCTGCCTTCCTCAATGTTCCATTTTCTCCCTTCCATGCCATGGTGCCATGTCAGGAAGTGTGTGTGGAGGCACGTACGCCCTGCAGATCCACAGCCCCACACTTTGATCTGTGTGGAGCCAGCCTTACCTCTGGGCCTCCGGCCGATGGCAATCAAAGGCTGAGATGGCTAGCCATCCTTGCCCAGGAGAGAAGAACTGTCCCTGGGATGCTCAGTCCTCTTTCTTCCCAGCCGGGCCCCAGCAATCCAAGTCCATTCCTGAACCCAGGTCACCAGTGTGGTGGTAGGTAAGTTGCAAGGCGCCTTAGTTCTCTGCACCACTGGGCCAGACTGTTCTTTGTGTCTTAGTACTTCCAGAGAGACTACACTTGCAGTTGTGAGCATGGTCTCGTGCATTCTTGAAGTATGAAGACCGTAAATCAAAGCTGAGCTGCTGGTATCCTAAGGATGTGCAGTAAGTGAGACCACTCTGACAACTGTTAAGAGTGATCTCTGATGGCATATTAATATATTATTGTCCAAGGGCAATCATTAATACAGTATATTAAAAAGTTGAAAATCTTTCCCCAGACATGCTCATTTCGAGGGTACCAGTGCATGAGATATTATTTACAGAATGAGTGTCTCATATGCAGGGAAAAGGAGCACTTTGTATGTTTGGAAGTACTCTCTCAATCTATCTCAGCTATGGGGAGGGAGAGGGAGTTGAGGAGTATCTTTAATACTTAATATCTGCATTGTGGCTTGTGCTGGAGGGAGGAAGGGATCTGATGATTTAGCAGTGGATGAGTTGTTGCATAGAAGCACCACAGCTGTCAGGGGACCAGACTCACTGTATAACTACACTTAGGTGCTATATTGGTGAATAGTAAAAACATTAGTCATGCAGAAGCATGAACGTTACAAATGGAAGCATGACAGGCACTACACATTTGTTTTTTTAGATGGCTAGCTTTTTCATGTAGTTAGTCCTGGCCTTTCCTAGTTTTTATTTTACACATATGGATTATATATGAAAAAAATAGATTCAGCTGTAGTCCATACTTATGCCTGTGACACTTGGACAGCTGGTTCTGATTACTCTATGATTTTTGTAATATAAAAAAATGTAGTGTAATTGTCTGTCATGAGAAATCCTGTGCTCCTGGGATGACCCCCCCCCCAAGCATCACTTCAAAGGACAGGATATGTTAAACAGCAGGTCTCTGTAATGTGATTAACTTCCAAAGACTCACATTTTATGGTCTTGTTGTTGAGCTGTGCTTCTTTGAAGGCCAGGAACTAAAATATCCATTTTATGACATCTTCAGAGGAAAGAACAGTTAATTTCATCTGGTGTTACAAAGCATATTACACCTCAGTGAGATCTGGCAGAGTTAGTCATAGAAAATCCTTTGATGTCTTTGAAAAGCAGGAAAACACACTAGGTCAAAGAGGAGCAGGAAACCACTCCAGATCAAAGAATCATATTGGAAATGAGTTTTTGCTTATGTCATCTTATTTAAAATACCTCCTGAGTGATAAGACATCCTGGTTGTATAATTTTTAATAAACAGAGGAAGAGCTGGGTGACATCATGTAGGAGGCAGGTTCAAATACAGTTTTTAACTATGCTGTGGCTGACCTTTAGAGGCATTCTTGTTTGGACTCTGTGAAGTAACACCATCTACTTCAAGCACTGTTAGAAGATATACATTAGAGAGACAAGTCTAATTGTCTGGTGGTAGGAATTTGTTTGCACTTTTTAAACCTTGTTCTTTTAAGTGATTGTATGGATTGTGATATATTGTTCTGTATTTACATGTTACATTTTTATCTATTTTAAAGTAAACCTCTATTTTAAAGAGACTGCTTGGTGTGCCTTCAAAATTATTTTTTTGACAAGTGAAGCATATATGGTTAAAGTTGACACTGTGCATAAGATTAACGGAATACCAAACTGGGAAAAGGTAAGAGTTTATCTGAGGTCTTTCATAGAGTTTTTAAGGGTTCATTTTGTATACCTGGTTAGGTGCCCTTGGCGAAAGATATCTGGTATTTCCCCAAAGAGCAGAATTATCTGAGCCTGTACATTGGGTATGCTAGCAAGAGGTTCACAGTTTGAATCCCTCCTGAACTTGAGACATTGGTGATTCGAACCCACAAAACAGACAGGAGGGCTACCCTGTTCTGTTCCTGTTCACAGCACTGCACTCAGACGTTGGCACTGTGGGAGGGCCTGACCTGCTGAGTGGGGTTTGTGACAATGCCCATTCACTGTTTCCTTTGTCTTAGGTATTTTTGTTCCTCCCCCTCCCTTTTTTTTGGGAAATTATTGCTGACAACCTGAAAGTAGTGAAGCAGTGTGGGAAGGCAGTGGGAAAGGCTAACCAATGCTTGGATGCATATGGAGGGGTATCACTAGCAGAAGAAAGGAAGTAATACTTTCCCTGTATACTTCATTGATGAGGCTGCACCTCAAGTACTGTGTGCAGTTCTGGAAGCCCCATCTTCGAAAGAACAGGGACAGGATAAAGACAGTGCAGAGGAGGGCAACCAAAATGGTGCAAGGCCTACATCGGAAGATCTATGAAGAAAGGTTTAAGGAATTAAACTTATACTCTTTGGAGGACAGGCTCTATCTATCTATCTATCTATCTATCTATCTATCTATCTATCTATCTATCTACCTATCTATCTATCTATCTATCTGTCAAACAGCATTTAGCCTAGTTCTTCCATCCACTGAGCTGAGGTGCTAATCTCACTGCTAGAGGTGCAGAATTTTGATGCAGGACTCTGGCCCTAAGTCAAGCTTCTGTCTCAGTTGATCAGTATACATAAAACACCACACACACACAGTTTGGAACACTTTGGCCCCAACAGCTGTCTCTGCTTAAACCTGGCCTTGGACTAAATAAGTATAGACAGTGAGTTCCTCTCTCTTGCTGGTAAGAGGGTTCCTTTTGGTCACTGTTGAAGTGCACTGGAAGTCTGGGGAAGCCTACACTGCACCAGCCTGTACTAAATCTGACAGTTGAGAAAGCAGATGATGTTTCACACTTGGCTTCACAGCCAAAGCATCATCAATATACAGTAACCCTCACCTCAATGGTTTTGCATTGAGGTTCTGACCCTTTTAAATGACTTCTTGTTCCAGGACATCAGTTCATCACATTTTTCAAGTGCCCAGTTTATCGCAAGGATGTGTAGATCACATGGGCTGGCAGTATAGCCTAGAGGTTAGAGATATGAGCTGTGAATGAGCTTGGTACATCCAGTAGACCTGGGTTTGATTCCCACAACCTTCACTTGCATACTGTGTGATACTAAGCAAGAGACATAACCTCCCTAGTGCTTCCAAGCTGTCCCAGTAAACAGGCCTTGTGCCCAGTGGGCCTTATCTGGCTATCAAAGTATTAAAAAAGATTAACCCTAGGAAGACTGCAGGTGTATATATACTCTCAGAATATATATATATATATATATATATATATATATATATATATATATATATACATTCAAACATACTCTGCACTCAAAGAGTTAAAGAAATGGCTGGGAAGGGGTGTGACACTTGGCCAGCTGGTTATGATTGTTCTTTGATATTTGTAATATAAAAATGTAGTGTGTGATTTGTCTCCATAAGGCAGCTGTGCCATGGGTCAGGTTTTAGTGGAAATAACAGGATATATTAACCTGAAACCAGGAAGTAATTAAAAAGACTATAGATCCTTTTTTTATTTAAAGTTTATTGAAATTATTTTATCCTCTGTATACACATGGCAGATATACATGCACATATTACAAGATACACAAGACATCCTTTCCCCATGAATCTGCCCCTCCCCTGCCCACCCATCTATCTCCCTCCCCACCCCTCCATCCCACCCTCCCACATTGAGCAACAACCTTTCCATATCCAATATTGCTTAAGGATTAATCAGGTTAACAAGTTGGGCACACACAATCCTTATAGCCAGATAGAGCTTATTGTAAAGAGTATGTGGTGTATAAGGGATCCCAAATTTTCTTAAATTGTCCCATTTTGTTATTCAGGTTGGCAATAGCCTTTTCTGTACGATGGTTCACCAAAAGTTCAGTCAGCCATTCATTATAAGTAATCTCCTGCTGGTCAGTCCAATGTCTTAATATAAGTTTTTTGACCGACATGGCTATGAGGGTCATGTGGTACTTGCGAATTTGAACTCCAACCCCAGAGAGATCTCCCAGAAGACAAATTTCAGGTGTAAGCAGGTCCTTAAGTCCCAATAGGGGATCAGATAACTGATTAATAGTAGTCCATAGTGGATACACTTTGGCACAGGACCAAAATAGATGATATAACATCCCTTCCTCCAGTAAACACCTAGATCATGTTGGGGAAGGCTTTAGACCCAATTTAGCTAACCTAGATGATGAATAGTAGGCATTATGCAGGACATACAATTGCATTAATCTTAGCCTGTCTTGAGTCACATATTAGTGGCAATGGTACCAAAGTTTCGACCAGTCTATAATGTGTATTTGGGAACAAGGATTCCCACAGTCAAGTGGGCCCAAAACAGTCAGGGAATTTCCAATTATGGATTATGCTGTAAATTTCCGAGACTGCTCTAGGACATCTACTAAGCTTCGAAAGTTCTTGACAAAAGGGGATACAGTTCGCCAGCTGGGGATTTTTACCAAAAAATATTATTAACAAGTGTCATAACTCATGAGTCGGAAAATGTATTTGTTTGGGATCCCAAAACTGACTTTCAGTTCCTTGACCTAAAACCATTCATCTCTGTCATTAATAACATTTGTAATTTGCATATTTTGTAAGCCGTGTAAACAATTTAATGAAATTAATTTTCCATCTATTTGGAGTTGGAGGTTACCCAGTATTGGTTGATTAAGATCTTTGCCATGATCATATTTGAGGTACCAGCAAATCTGAGCATGGATCTTTAATGAGATTGTAACAATATAATTTTTAAACTTTGGAGGAAGAAGACTCTACTTGATAAATAATAATCACTCAGGTTTCAGGCCACAAGAACGAATAAAGGTAAGTTCAATCGTAAGCCAAGTGGGGGCAGAGTGCAGGCTTTCATTAGAAAGCCATCTTAGGTATTTATTAATGTGACTGGCCCAAAACTAAAACGCAAGGTGGGGGAGATGTAGTTCCCCTTTTAGTTTTGGGGCAGTCAGTTTGTAATAGGCTATCCTTGGGGGTCTGTTATGCCATATAAATTTCATGAATAAGGATTGTATTTTATGAAACCAAGACAATGGGAACCAAATATTAAGCATTGAAAGGGGATAAAAAAGCCGAGGGAAAACATTCATTTTAATTAAATTTATTCTGCCCCACAAAGAGATTGGAAGTGATGTCCATCTATTAAGGTCTCGGGAAATTATGTGGATTAGGGGATCAAGGTTTAATTTAACAACTTGTCCAGAGCCTCTGTTTAATTCAATACCCAGGTATCTCAAGGAATCATACTTCCAACTGAGCCCTAATGCCTGGATATCAGCCTTAAACACCTTATGGTTTAATGGCAAAATTATGGTTTTACTAACGTTTAGTTTGTAATTAGAGATTCTACTGAAAACCTATATAATTTCTAACATGGGGGGTATGGATAGTATAGGGTTAGAGAGTTGGAGAAGCAGGTCATCATCATAAGCTAAAACCTTCACTTCATACGGATGAATCAGGATCCCCTGTACCTCCTGGCAAATTAGCAATGTGCAGATTAAGGGTTCTAGGTAGATGTTAAACAATAATGGCGATAAAGGGCACCCTTGTCTGGTTCCAGACTGTAATGTGAAAACCTCAGATGTCGCCCCATTAGCCGAGACACATGCAGTTGGGGAATGATAAAGAGACCTTATCCACCCAATGAAATTTGGTGGGAAACTGAATACCTCCAGACTTAAAAACAAATATTGCCAGTTTACCCTGTGAAACGCCTTCTCAGCGTCCAGAGAAACCACAACGGCTGGGTAAGGTACGGCCCTGCACACCGAGAAAACGTGCAACAGGGTACATATATGAGCAGAAGAGAATCTACCTGTCATGAAGCCGACCTGTTCTGATCCAATCAGGGTATTTAGCACCATGTTGAGATGATTGGCCAACAATTTAGATAAAATTTTAATGTCCAGATTCATTAGAGAGATGGGCCTGTAATTTTTAACCTTGTCTGGAGCCTTGTCAGGTTTCGGTATCAGGAATATCAGTGCTTCGAATAGTGTAGGGTCTACTACATGCTACTAAAGAATTTGTTGAAATAAGGGAAGAAGCATAAGGATTAACTAAGTTTTAAATTTCTTATAGAAATTAGCCGAATAACCATCCACCCATGGAGATTTATTCACCTGTAAGTTGCCCATAACCTCGGCGATTTCCCCTGCCATAATAGGGGCTGCCAAGATATCCTGCTGTTCCTCTGAAAGTTGGGGTAAATTGGCTTCTAGCAAAAAAGTACATATGGCCTGTTCAGGTGGGGGAGAATGGATAGGGCCGTATAATTCCTTACAGTAACTGGTAAATTTCCTTAAAATATCCTCGGGGTGAGTTTTGGAGGAACCATCTAGCGGGGAGGTTACGATAGGGTGAAACTGTGTTCTCCGTTGCTTACGTCGCTGGTAAATCCTGGGTAATTCAGATTTTTTTCCCCCTCCCGTAGCACCTCCTGCAATTCTGAGATCTTCCCCAGAAAAAAATGTTTTTCTTGATAGTTCAAGAATTTGAAAATTATAGGTCTGGGATATGCTCCGGGTGCAGGCATCAGCCTCAGGGCTCTGTGGGCCCTCTATATAATGTAGACAGATCCAAAAGGGGAAGGATGAACTATGTGAGCGGGTGTGGGTAGCGACAACACTTGACACAAGTTTCCTCTTGAAACTACACCAATTGATGTAGTGACTTTTATTAAAGCAAACAAAATAAAGAAAACTTCAGGAAAACAAGCAAATAAACTTAATTCCAAAAGAAATAGCTTCAGATACTCTTCTCTGAAGAAAAAAAAAACAAATATGTCACAGAGTGGTATTAGCTCCCTCTCAGCATGACCACCATCATCTGTGCTCCACAACCTATCTCCGTCGTTGGTCCGCTACCAACCATTGCCCACACAGAAAATGGATGAATCGCATCAGGTCTGTCACCTGGTCTTCCTCCTTCCGATCCTGGAATCTGCAGACTCCATTTCATGTTCCATCCTGAATGTTTGCCCCAATAGTCTGGACACCAGGGCTGGTGTCTAGCACTGGTCTCTCCCTCATTTCACAAGATGACCAGTACCATATCCCACTGCTGACACCATAGCTATTCTGTAGTCTTTGACTGTGTATTGGAAATTGCAAGAAACCACTGAGGGAAAAAGTGGTCATTGACATTGCAGCTTACTTTTCTTTATTTTTGGTTTTCTGACTTTTTGTAAATAAATGTTACATTCCTGTGTGTTTTTAATCTTGAAATATTGCCTTGTCTGAATTATTTCCCACACCCTGTGACAAACCAACTTCTCTATAAGTTTTTGGACAAACAGAATAGTGTTAGTGCCTTCATCTTTCTCAGGTATCCCAATTAGGACAACATTATTTGTGTGACTCCTTCCCTCTAAATCTTCAATTTTCTGCTCCAGTTTCTTTAACCTGTGTTTGTTATCCACCAAGTCATTATCAATATGCTCGGCTTTTTTCTCCAGGGGGTTGATATGCGATTCATTATCCGTCATCCTGGTGGAAAGATCATCTAAAGCTGATGCATCTGTTTCATTTCACTCACTGCAGATTTCAGGTCTTCCCAGAACGGTTTGAGCTCTTGAAGAAATAGCTCCAAGGTGAGAGGGGTCACATCGGGAGTAGGGCTGGAAGAGGCCGCCCCAGTGTTTTGCCTGTCATAGCCCGCAGGCTGGGCCCTGGACCGTTTACTGGTCTTGTCTGGCTAAACAGGAGGGGTGTGCTTTGGCAATGTGAGATGCATCTTGGTGTCTGTTTCTCTCAAAACTGTTTCTAGGAAGATCTATCTCTATTAAACTACAGAAGGGGGACTCCAATTTGATTCTGGATATCGAAATAAGCTGAAAATAGTGCTAGGCCGCGGGAGCAAATCCGGGAAGCAGCTACACAGATCTCTGCATCACGTGGTCTCAAGACTAGAGATCCTTAATTAAGGGTCTCCTGTTTATCTGACTTAATTGGAGCTGACCCAGCTAACAGGATATAGGGATCATAAACTTTTATGACGTTTTAGAGGAAAAAACATTGTTATATCACTATGGTGCTTAAAGTCATAAAATCCTTTAAAATGCCTGGGGACACGAACTGCTCAATGATCAAAGAGAAGGAACTGGGAAATCACAGACTTATAATTTGGGAAATTAGTTTTTGCTGAAGTCACAGTATTTAAAATATCTCCTGACAGGAAGATAATTGTTTGTATAATTTTTATATTCTAAAAGGAGGAGCTAGATGACCTCATGGAAGGAGTGGAGCGAGACAACGTTTTAACCTAGGACTGTATCTGATGTTAGGCACATTTCTTTGTGGGCTCTTAAGAAACAAGAACTAACTTAAGCACTGTAAGACGGTAATACATTAGATAGAAAAAGTCTAATTGTATTGTGGTAGGAGTTTATGTTTGTACTTTTCCTTGTTTTCTTTTAAGTGATTGTATGCTTTGTGATATAATGTTCTGTGTTCACATTTTACATATTTTTATCTATTTTTAAGTAAACTTTTCATTCAAAAAAAAAGACTGTCTTGGTGTGTCTTCGAAGTTCATTTTTGCATGTGATGTATAGATGGTTAAATTCGACAACTGTTCATAAGCTTTTTGGTGTTACTAAAGTGGGAAAAGGTAAGAATATATCTCAGGTCTTTTACAGAGTTTTAAGGGTTCATTTTGGATACCTGGTTAGGTGCCCTTAGGTATCCCCCAAAGAGCAGATTATCTGAGCCTGTACATTTGGGTACACTAGCATAAGGTTCACAGTTTGAATCCTCCCAGAACTTGAGACTAAAGGTGATTTGGACCCACAAGCAGACAGGAGGGTTACCCTGTTCTGTTACCTGTTCACAATACTGCGCTCGGAGGTTGGCACTGTGGGAGCAGAGAGCGTGACCTGCTGAGTGCGTTTGTGACAGATTGGTTGGCAGCGGTGTGATAAAACTTGGTAACACAAGCTTTAACTGTTCAATGTGTCAGCTTAATACTGTACAGCTCACTTGCAAAAAAAAGGCAGTGATTTATTTTTAATAAGGAAACAGAACTATATCATTTTGCTTACAGTCGAGTTCCTACCTGTTTTATTTTTTTTTTCTAAAGTGCAAGTTAGAGTAGCCGTAGTTAGGGAAGAAAATAGCTTCCAGCTACAGCAGCACACTGTAGATTACTTGAGGCAGTTGTGCCAGGACAGAGGAGTCCTGCATGAGGGGAGAGCCACCAAGCAGAACCTCATGGATGCCCTGATGGCAGCAGATCCCCAGAGCATGGAGTCATTGACTGTGACTGTAAAAGACCAAACCTTGAGCATGGAGGGGCCAGCAGTCAGTGCAGTGTCCAGATCCAGTGAGGATGACAGCAGGACCAGTGCCAGTGAAGGGCCACAGCAGCAGGGGAAGGTCACCAGCATTCTGGAGCCAGAAGTAATCAGGCTGCAGATTGAGTTGGCAGAATGGAGCTGGAGTTCCAGAGAGAGAGGAGAAGTGAGAACAGTGAGCTGTAGAGGAGAAGAGGACCTGACCTGCTGAGTGCGTTTGTGACAAGGGGCACCCAGTGGCCCAGTGCTGTAAGTACTATTTGCTTCCATGCTGATGACCCAGATTTGGGAGCAGACTCGCCGAACCAGAATTGTGGTGACCAGGGCTGTGGAAGTCTTCCACCAGCAGCAGATCTGGGCAGGAATGGTAGGTGCCTGGCAATACAATGGCCCCATTTGGTGGGACAGGGAGCCTGCTTCCACTCAAGAAGTGGTACATGCGCTCAGAGTAGACTGTACAAGAGCAGCTGGCCAATGTAACAGGGTGTGGAGACAGGAGCAAGGACTAACCAGGGAGCAAATCCTAGCTACCATCCATATATGATATTGAGGCCTGAACAGGGCATATCACAGAAACACTGAGTATTCCCTGATGTTGACTGCAGCTGGCCAGGTCTAAAAAGCTGTATTGAATAAAAAAAAATAGCATAGAATGAAAGACTGGTGCTAGTACTGAGAGGCTCTGGCCTTCAGTCTCCAGTGAAAGAGAGCTTGGCATTGGTGGCACCACTCCTGCAACCTAGGGCTTTATGAAAAGGTAGGCCACTCACCAGGAGTAGTGACTACAGGCTGAGGCTTAGTTGCAAAAGATCAGTACTTAAGTTTTTCCACAAGATGGCGACATGACCTACACTCTTTCTCCTTACTTGCGTCTGTTAAAGTTTTGAAATCTACTAAAAGTTAAATGACAATCCTTTACCTTTATCTATTTATGAAATAATGCTGGCAAAAGCACTGCACCAAATATGTGATGTTTATTGATTAAAAATGTATGTTTTGCAATGAACTTTCTACAGTCTTGGAGTTTTCATTCTTGTAATCATTCTAGTGGTCAGTATTGGATGTTAGAAAAGATGTGAGCACAAAATGTTTAGAAAGATGACCGCGTTCAGTACAATATAGAACACAATTCTGCTTTATAGTAAATAAAATATATTAATCCTACAAAACAACTGTAAACCACTTGACATTTGGTCTTGTGTTACCAGAACCCCTGAAAGGTAGAAATTACATTTCAGTTTAGGCTCTCTTGACCAGTGATATACACAAAAGGGAGAATAGTCTCAGTGAACATTGAGTAACCTGTCAGCTGAAAGTAGTTTGGAGGCTAAAGCTACTAAGGATGTGCGAGTAACAAATAGCATTTCCTGAATACCACAAATAATAGACTATTTGTTACTCGGGAAGAAAAAATAATCAGCGCTATTCAGCAGACATTCAGAATCTCCTGAGAATTCCTGTCCAGTCAGAGGCCACATCAGAAGCTCACTTAAGGCAGGTCATGTGACTTTGCACTTGCAGAAGCTGTGGGCAGGAGAGACACACGACTTGAGCTGCTGTAGAGAAAGAAGCTACTTTCATCCATTTGTTAAAATTAGACAAAAATCTGAAATCTTGAAATTTTTTGTTCTCTCTCTAAATTCCAAGCTACAGAGTGTCAGTTTTTTACACGGTAGGATGAAAATTAGGCTTTAAGACAGCACACACACAAACAGGTTGTGTGCATGTGTGTACTGTACTAAAACCATATAAGATTTAAATCTGCAGTATAGTGTGTTTTAAAGACTAAGCTTAAGGGAGTAGGGAAGGTTTTGTATGGGGTTTATTTTGATTAGAAATGTAAGGTTTTTGTAACTTGTCTGAAACAAAGAACAAAGAAAGTAGTCAAACTGAAGTGCAGTCAGCTGTTAAGGAACTTTGTTCTATTGTTGTTTGTGGGTTGACTTTGTGCCCAAGAAAAAACAAATTTTCTGAAAATTTAGTCATGTCTGAATATAGTAAGGGAGACTTGTCAGCTCAGCATTGCTGCAGTCAGGGCTCTCGGTAGGATTTTTTGGTTGGGGGTCCGGACTTTCTTTAAAAAAAAAAAAAGTGGTGTCCATATCCTAAAAGTGGGAATCCCTGGAAAATGTCTGAGGGTCCCTATTTAAATACATGCAGTCGCTATCCGCATCTGCACAGCTTGTAATGTAAGATTCTGTGGACAGCAGGGGTCGTGCTCCATTGGTTTCTATGGGGCCATTTTAAACTACATTTTTTTATGTTTTAGAGGTTGAATTCAAACAAATAATGGTTACCGCTCAACTAACAAGGCCCTTAAGCAAGAATTATTTTCTGAGGTTCTTCAGTTCTGTTCTTGTCTGTACTTACTCATTGCACATTCTCTCTAGACGTTATACTACCAAGGGGTTGTGTTTTTTTTGTTGACTGGTTAGTGCTGTACAGCACTGGCCTATTTTTAGGTGTGATCCAGACACACACATGTAAAAACTGACAAATAACATAAAACATAAAAATTATACGCATGCATGATAAAAGTATAATTCAGAAACACTGACACACAGATGCATTTAAAAAGTCTTGAGGCGTGTTTTTGTAGAGGCAGTTTGTACTTGCCCACTCCTCCTCCTGAGATCTTATTCAGGCACCTACCATCAAAACCATTCAGCCCATTGGTCATTATCTGGCTTTTCTCCTTCTTGCACTGCAACCTTTGTGTGATGGAGTAGACAGAGTGCCTCCAGAGGAGAAACATCAGTGGTGCTGGTAACTTTCTATTGGTGGGGTGGTCATCCATGTCAGAGAGGCCCAGTGGACACACAATGAGCAGTCCTGCTTTGGGGTTGGGCTAGCCAAATCCTGCTTATCACTTGACTATAACGAACCCAATGGATACAGCACCAGTCAATGAAAACTGTATTTTACAATATTTTCACTGCAAACCATAACCTTGTTCAAACATTAAAGAGGGTAAAATTCAATTGGGAAACTGACAAAATTATACAGAAATTAGGTGACACTTGGAATTTCAGTTTTCTTATATTTCAGTGCATTTCCTTTTATTTGTCAGAAGCCAGAGAAACATGAAACTTGCCAATGCAGGACTAAGTCAAAATCAGAATGACAGACATGTGGCACAGGCAGTAGTGTGCTGCTCTACCATGCAGAAGGCCCAGAGTTTAATCACAATCCAGACTCCCAACTCTCTTGGGCCCCGTAAGGAGGGCTGCAGACCTTATGCTGCTCTATGGCCTCCTGGGGCAGCTGGCAGTAGGTGTTACAGTGTGGGTGACCACATGCTATTGGCCTCAGCCTCACCCAGGGGTTGATGCAGTGACAGGTAGCACTGATGTTGGAAGGTGAAAATGGAAAATAGGATGACATGCCCTGTGAGATGATGGCCACTGCAACCTTTCCATGTCTACAGGCTTCTGATGCTTTGAGGTACCTCCCCATCTCTAAATCTACTCCTATGTGCACCGGATGCTAGCAGCTGGTTACAGCAGGGATCTCTCTGTGGTTGGATAGTTTGGAAGTCTTTGATGATGGTACCTTGTAGATATCTAGAGGGAACATTTGGGGTGGATGGGGGCAGCAGAGAGTCCACATGGCTAGAGGGGGTTAGATATGTTGGAATGAGTGAAGAGGCAAGAGCCACAGAAGAGCAAACGAATATTACCAGAAAAATGGGAAAGAATGTGCGCAACCTGAGATGAAGCAACCCCTATGAAGTTTTCCTCATTTTGAATCTCAGATGCCAGTTTCTCCAACAGCTTTAGTTATTCTGCAGTAATGCTCTTCCTGTACCACTGCTGCAGCATTATCAGCTGTTTCAGGGAGACCTGAAAAAAAACAGATATGTTTTGTAAAAGATGGTTAAATAGCAACTTTAGTTCAGCAGCTATATACGTTAACTTATTAGACACAAAAATTAGGAAGCACAACAATTTGCTCCCGTAATTTTGCTCCCACACATTTCACTCCCGACAATTAACTCCAGTGTCAAATTGCTCCTGGTCAAACTTGATCCCATCAATTCACTCCCGTCCCTGAGCTCCTCTATCAGCTCCAGAGCTGTGGTTAGGTTCTTGCAGTTTGGACAGCGGCAGTTTGAACCATGGCAGTAACAAAAGTATAAGTCTTTTGTGACTGCAATTTGTGTGAGTTCCAGTATTTCATGTGGTATGCCATATAGTTTCAATGAACCTTTTCACAAGTGATTTTCCCTGAATTTAAACATGTACAGTTCTAATCACTTTTTAGTATTACCCTATGGTAAGTTGCCGCCATGCAGTTTGCTCCTTGTGTTGTGCATCACCTGAAGCTTCTCTGTTGATTTCCAGGCTCCCAAGCATAGTGTGAGAACTGGACCTATTTGCAGTTTTAACCACAGCGGTTTGAACTACGGCAGAAACAAAAGTACAAGTCTTCTGTGATGGCAATTTGTGCGAGTTCCTATTTGCACACAAGCAAGTATGCTGAGACCTTCTAGCTACTATGAAAATGACATAGTGTGTCAACCAGTTTGCCATGCAGCAAGTGCTCCAGTATTTCAGGAAGCTGGGCACCATGATCAGGGAGCAGAATGGCGATTGGAGCATGGGGAGGGGGGAGGGAACCACTGACTTGTGCAAAAGGTCACATTTCCAAAGTAAAGATGTAAAGGAGAACTGTACGGAATTAAATGAAACTGTTCCCAACTATAGCCCTTTGTGGGTCCCAGTGATCTCAACAGGGATTCTGGCAGCTCATTGACAGGCGGCGAAAAAAACTTACAGCAGCACTCATTTCCATTTCGTTTCAGACATTCATTCCAGTGTAAAGTATAATTTAGGCTGGAACATGCATACTAAAAGGAATAATGTTTATTTTTTTATAATTTTTTTTTGCTATTTGATGTTTAATGGGCCTAATGCTCTGGAGCTGTTAGAGGAGCTTACCAGGATGGGAGTGAATTGACAGGAGCGGATTTGACCAGGTGTGAGTTGACATGGGAGTGAATGTCGGGATCAAAATGTGTGGGAAAGAAATTACGGGAGCGAATTGTGATGGACCCCAAAAATTAGTATCACCTTTACTAGTATTAAACAAAAACTGTTCATTTTACAAAACTGGTAAGAAAAACTGTAGCTACAAGTATGAGGTCCTTAATTAAAATGCTATGAGGCTGTATGCAAGTTTTGTAACTATATTGTTAAAATGCTGGTGCAGCTTTGTACTGGTTAGTTTTGCCCATTTTTTGATTCGTAACCCCAAGACAATACTCACCCATCCATCTACTCACATTCTCCCCCTGCCTATCCCTCTTACCTTCCTGTCTCATTGTATGTTACAGGGTTTTGTGCAGCAGCCGCAGTGAAATGGGAGGCAGTATAGCACAGTGGGTTAAGGCTCTGAGCTGCAGATCTGGAAACCCGAGTTTGAATCTGACAGTCTCCTAGGTGCATACTGTGTGACCCTGAGCAAGTCACTTAACTTCCTTGTGTTTCTAGGTCGCACCTGTAAACAAGCTTTCAGCTTAGTGTGTCTCTCCTGGTTAAACAATAAACAAACAAACAAAAAATATTCAGGTTGTGGAGTTTGTTTACAAGTTTGTGGCCTGATACTTGGAGTCATTTTGACTTCAGATATGGGATGGAGGGTGGTTCTTAAAGATGCTCTGCTCCAAGAATTGCACAGTGCAAAAGCCCCATCTTGTAGGGCTCAACCTAACATTTGTTAGCAATTATGTCAAAAAAGCATCCAGCAGTGATATGCTTCACACAGTGTAACTGTACTCCCCCTTGCTTCAGGAGCTGGCAGTACACCACATCTTTGCAGAATTTACACTGGATGACATTTGGAAAGTCTTGTAGCTTGCTGGCCAGGGCAGAGAAGAGGACTGTCAACTAACATAATCTCAGGTTTGGCTCTCTGTCTGTTCTTGAGCAAGACACTTGACCTCCATGTTCTCCAGTCATGACATCCAGTCTTTAGATCTGGTTAGAAGCAGGACCCCACTCATAAGCGCAGTCTGCATCCTTTATTTCTACAGACAATAGAATTAGAAAGCATCAGGACTTCTTTTTAAATTCAGATTCTCTGATTCTATTAGTTTTCAAAATGACGAATATTAAAGAGACTCACCAAGATAGCCTAAGGCATCACATAATTCGGTGCCTTACCTGAGGGAAATGCCCTGTGTGAGTAGCTACCCCAAAGATTTCAAAGTGTTGTAAAAGAAAAACACTCATAAATTTTTATCCACCACATCACCTGTATTTCTGGTGTTTAAATTGCCCTCAAGACTGTTATTCCGCCTTCAAGTTAACTTTTATGATGTGATGACAGGGAGAGTGGAATGCACTACATTATAGACTATAGGGGATAACTTTACTTAACACTTTAGAGTATTACATTGATCATGTGGTGATGAAACAGGGCACCGGGTGACTAATAAGGGCCTTGTTTATCACCCAGTGCCCTTGTTTCATCACCACATGATCAATGTAATATATGAAATTGTAAAGTTACCCCCCATATTCTATAATGTAGTGCATCCCCTCATGCTCCCTGTCATCACATCATAGAGTTGGCAGAGTGGGGGGCAGCATGGTGGTGGATCTAAACACTGGAAAGTACAGGAAACCCAGTGGATATAAATTTACGAGCATTTTTTTCTTTTACAGCACTTGAAATCTCTGGGGCATCTACTCCCAGGCAACCATTTCCCTCAGGTAAGGCACCAAAATATGTGGTGCACATTTGTTTTCAGATAGCTTGGTGAGTCTCTTTAACAACATGATAGAGAATCACATGAATATGGATAGTAGCAACAACAATGACAATTAAAGCCAAAATAAAAGAAGACATGCTTCTGACCGCAACTGCTACTAAAATAAAGATCACTGTTTCCAAGAATATCCCAAAAATAAAAAATAAAAATTAATTGTAGTGGGAGAGCCAGTTATGTAAAATGTGCTATACCTATGTGCAACCATATTCATCATAGGAAGTCCAGAAATTGTGTAAGGAAGATCCAAGCACCAAAGAAATAAAAAATTGAATTAAACTGAGATGCTGATTACACCGTCCCAATTCATCAGTAAATACTTAAACAAGTGCTAGAACACAATCTAGGGTAATAAATCAATACAATATATCAATTGTTAAACTTAGATCTAAGTCACCTGCTGAGTCAAACTACGGGGCATAAAGAAAAGTATCAAGTCGTATTGTATGATATTATATTTGTCAGAAGTGCACTATTACATACAGTGTATTGTTGTTTTTGATCATTTTAAAAAGTTTCAATAACAATATTGTATTAAAAGCAAGTTCTTAAGGACCTTCACTTTTCTTATAGGATCCCTCCATTCCTATTGTAAAAAATACATGGGATACCATTATTATGTATCGCTTTATTCTATGTATAGAATTGTTTGTTATGTAACTAGCCTATTCCCTGTATCAGAAAGTGTATATTAAAGAGCTAGTGTACTGCCTGGAATTAATAGTACTTTTCAGATGCAGTCAGCTATCACTTCTTACACCTGAAGTATTTTTGCTTATCTGTTTGCTAATTGGATTTTCTACCGGGCAGTACTAGGCTGATGTGTGGAGCAGCACTGTTTGGAGGCTAATAAAAGTCAGTTCTGCTCCTCCCACTATATCACCAGAAATGAGACCAAACACACTGAAGTCCCAGAACCCTTGCAGTCTGAGTAGTGACTTTCACAAGTTACCAATCAAAATGCAGAAAATTGTGACATCACTAGTAACCAAGAAGAGCCAATCTCTGTTGCTTCATGTGAAAGAGAATAATCTGGCAGTGAGAAATGGGTGCCCTTAGTTACTAGTGATGTCACAGTCATTGTGGTCTCAGTGTTGATAATTTAGTGGGAGGAACAGAAATGAAAATGTTTTAGCCTTCAGACAGAGTGCTGCTCCACACATTACCCCAGTACTTCCAGGTGGAAAATGTTTTGATTAGCAAACAGAAAAGAAAAAAAAAATACTTCAGGTGTAAGAAGTGATAGCTGACTACATCTGAAAGTTACTATTAATTCCAGGAAGTACACTAGCTCTTCAATTGTCTGTTTTATGAGAAAATTAATAAACAAAGTTTTTAAAAAAGTGCATTACAAATATCAATCAGCATTAATACAGTGATTATAAATGGGGAAAAAACACAGGACCGCATTGAAATAAAATGTAGGTTCTAGCCAGTGGCATATGCAGTGCAGCATTTTTCTTGGGGGGGGGGCAAAGATGAAAAAAAAAACCTTTTTTGCCACTCCCCCCAAAATACATTTTCCCAAATAGATTTTTAAAAGTTTTCCAAAATTTAGGCTGGACCTGGGCACCCCAAGCCCTCCCCCTTCACATGTGCCTTTGGTATGAGCCATAAAATGGGAGAAATTCTTTTAAAAATAGATCCAGTGGCTGTTGGCACTTTGTAAGCACCATGCAACAAGCTCCTAAATGCCACCATGGCCTGGCCATTGGTAACACTCTTGTCTCTGGCTAAAGCGTTGTAGGCAGGATTATAAAACAAATCTATCCATCATCCATCTGTTCATATTTTGAAATACACTTGCACTGGAGTCCATCTGGAGCTGCAGTCTTTTTGGTGGTCTAATAAATATGTGCTTCTAATTTGTGACTAAATTTACCTAAAACATTTCTACAAATTAAATTGGTCCCCCAAAAATTGACATAAATTCAGTTTGCCTCAAAACAATTGCCACAAATTTTTAATTTGCATCAGAAATCACCTTAAATTCTATTTGCATTTTTATCTGATGCAGATTGCCAGAAATCATGACTTTCTGTCACAAATGGACACATCTTTTAAAAAAGTAGGACCAAGAGGTTTGGTGGATGCAGGCGCAGCTCAAAGTTGGGCCTGCCACCCCCCCCCCCGCCTTGTTTAGAAACCCTGGGTTCTGGGTAAATGTCGAACTCCAGGAGTTTTGGCTCATGCCCAGCGCAAACAATGCAGTACAGTACAAAGGCAGCACTGCCCTGTAACATGTGCTGTTCTTTGTATGAGATTTTAAACAGAGGGCGCTTTTGCTTATCTCTACTGGTTGTACAGGTGCAAGTTAAAAATCCCATTGCACTTTTTGAAAAGAGCTGGGAGACACCCTGATGCACTGGCAAACATTCATCTCTCTGTATGAGAAGTTCTGCATTTGTGGTTGTGAGTGACTGCTGCTGAGTATATACAGTAATCTAATGACTGCCAGGTTTCTCTTCAGAGAATTCTTTGTAGCTGTATTGGTCCTGCCACAAACAGATGAACAAAGTAGGTGATTTGATACCTTCTGTTGGAGCAACATGACATTTTCAAAATACAAGCTTTCAGGCCTCACGGTGCCTTCATCCCCAGACAAAGGGCACTGTAATTGAAAGCTTATATTCTGAACATTTCTTGATGGTCCAACAGAAGATATCAATTTTCTCTTTTTAAAGTCATTGCACTGAATTGTTCTTAACTCATTGGTCTGAAAGCCGCTTTTAGAGACTTCATGATAAAAGGTGCAGTTTAAATCCAGACTATTCTCAGTGCCAAAAGCGGTATTGTCTTTGAAAGCATCTAGCTTAAAAGTAATGTTTAAATGTGCAACAGAAGGTAAATGCCCATTCAGAACTATGTTAAAATATCTCTTATCCCTGTTCAGCAGTCAGCAGCTAAACGGTACTGCATTGTTAAACCACAGTTAAACAGGATTACAAACACCAGGGAGCTATTAATACAGACACTCATTCTGCTGCCAAACAGAAGTGGATTGTTGCCTTTTTGGGGCTGACTGAGATTACAGTCAGCTATGAGAACCAATGAATGGAGTTTACAAATAAGCAGCAGTTGGCTGAATCCCCGCTCAGTTGACAGCTTGTTTGAATGAACAAAGGAGGCATTTGGATGCTTATTTGTGTTGTGAACTGAAGCAGACTTGAGTCATTATATTTTTAGACAACTGCTGTGTGTCCTCTTACACTAATCCCATTGTGCAACAACCACCCACACCACCATGGCTGTCAGAACTCCTCTGTTATCGGAGAGCAAAGCAGTGGGTATTCACAGGAGAACTCTCCACTTTCCTAATTTGGTGTATTATGAGATGCTGAGTAAAGCAGCAGTGCACGTTACAGTAAAAATGTTATGTATACTTTTATCACACTCACAGTCTCTGCCCCTACCATATCTGCTGGTAGGCTGTTCCAAGGCTCAGCCCCCCCACCATTCTTTAAAGAAATACTTCCTCCCATCTCTCCTGAATCTTCCTTCCACCAGTTTCCAGTCATGTCCTCTAGTCACGGAGTTGAGGTTCCTAGTGAATGGCTCCTTGCAATTTGTCTTGTTAATGTCCCTCAGTAATCTGAAGAGCTGTCATATCAACCACTGCTTTCTAGTCTCCAGGGAGTACATGTTCAGGGCCCTGAGTTGTTATTCATAAGATCAGCCTTTCCGACCCTGACCCCTTTTGGTTACTCTCCTCTGGACCGTCTCCAGTCTGTCTTTATCCTTTCTTAGGTGGGGTCACCGAAGAACTGGGAGCAGTACTCCAGGTGTGGCCTTACCAACGACCTAAAGAGGGACAATATCACCTCCATTTTCCTGGTGTCAATGCCTCTTCCTATGTACCCCAACATCCTAGTCAACTTACTGTAGGCCTTGTCACACTGACTGGATCATTTGAGGGACTTGCACCTGATCACTTCCAGGTCTGTTTCTTCTGATGAGACTGTCAGTCTGCACCCCACCCCAGTAATCTGTTCTGGGGTTCACTTTACCCAGATGCATGACCTTGCTCTTCTTCACATTAAACTTAAGCTGCCAGACCTTGGACCACCTCTCCATCCTATTCAGATCATCTTTCAGGTCCTTCACCCTATCTAGACTATCCAGTCTTCCACATAGCTTTGTGTCATCTGTGAAGAGACGCAGCTTTCCCTGTACTCCTTCACCAGTGTCACAAACGAGAATGTTGACGAGGACTGGTCCAAGGACTGATTCCTGCAACACTCCACACATGACATCCCTGTCTCCTGACTTGAGCCCATTGACCACTACTCTGTTTACAGTCTGCAAGCCAGTTTCCCATCAGTCTGGTTAGTGCCCCTCCAACTCCCAGATTCCAAAGCTGTTTCATCAGCCTTCTATGCAGCACAGGATTGAAAGCTTTGTTGAAATCAAAGTAGAGTATTTCAAGTGCCTGCCCCTTATCTATAGCTCAAGTAACCCGGTTAAAAACAATGAGGTTGTCTGACAGAACTTCCCAGCCACAGCTACTGTACATGCTGTTTGCTATCCTGATGACCACTGCTTTCCAGGTAGGCTACCAGATCCTCCTTGACTAGAGAGTCCATCAGCTTGCACATGAAGAAGGTGAGACTGATGGGTCTGTAGTAACTGGACTCCTCCCTATCCTCTCCCTTATGGAGTTGGACCACTTTGGCCATCCTCTAATCTATATGAACATCCCCAGTCCAGTGTGAGCTCTTGAACAGCCCTGCCAGGGGTTCCACCAGCTCTAGTTACAGTTCTTTGAGCACCCTTGGGTGTAAACCATCAGGCCAACTGCTTTGTCAATTTTTAGTGCTGCCAGCCCCTGTAAACCTGAAACTAACAATATTTAAAGGAGCAGTCCTTTAATACTTTAAAATACTGTATAACAATTACCAATGGTATTGAGAGGAGTCAAGCTGTACCAAACAGACAACAGGATGCCCCCTGAAAATGAGGTGTGGCATCTCAGCTCAAAGGAGACACTAGGCTACGAGGGTCTGGTGTGTGAGAGTTAGCACTGCTGAGAGCTTATTTTAAAAATCTTTTAATTGTGAGGAGTGCTGCAAGCTTCTGGGTGTAAGAGGCAGTATCAGTGACAAACAAGCAGTTCTCTGGCACCCCCGAGCAGCGAGGGTCCAGGGTTTTGACTGTCGCAGCTTGCTGTGGCTGGGGAAGCCCTCAGTGCACCCCTGTTGGTGTATAGCCTGCCTTTTTAAAGGCAATCTACCACCATAGTCCTGCCATTTGACTGTTTGGGTTCAGCATTGCCTGGGGGATGCTGACATCACCTCCTGCTGGGCACTCCATACAGCTCTGCCTCTAACGAGTGAAGCAAAGAGACACTGGGCTGTGAGGGTCTGGTATGTGAAGTCTAGCACTGCTGAGTGCTTATTTTAAAATCTTTTAATTGTGAGGAGTGCTGCAAGTCTCTGGGTATAAGAGGCAGTATCTGTGGCAAACAAGCAGTTCACTGGGACCCCTGCATACTGAGGGTCCAGGGCTTTGACTGTTGCAGCTTGCTGTGGCTGGGGAAGCCCTTAGTGCATCCCTGTTGGTGTATCCAGCCTTTTTAAAGGAAATCTACCACCATAGTTCTTCCACTTGACTGTTTGGGTTCAGCGTTGCCTGGTGGATGCTGACGTTACTTCCTGCTGGGCGCTCCTTAAAGCTCTGCCTCTAGTGAGTAGAGCAAAGGAGACACTGGGCTATGAGGGCCTGATGTGTGAGAACTAGCACTACCGAGTGCTTATTTTAAAATCTTTTAATCGTGAGGAGTGCTGCAAGCCTCTGGGTGTAAGAGGCAGTATCTGTGACAAACAAGCAATTCCCTGGGATGCCAAGCAGTGAGGGTCCAGGGTTTTGACTGTCACAACTTGCTGTGGCTGGGGAAGCCCTTACTTCACCCTTGTTGGTGTATAGCCTGCCTTTTTAAAGGCAATCTAGCACCATAGTCCTGCCGTTTGACTGTTTGGGTTTAGTGTTGCCTGGGTGACACTGACGTCACTTCCTGATGGGTGCTCCATAAAGCTCTGCCTCTACTGAGTGGCATCTGCTGGCATCCGTGGCTTCTGCCAGCATCTGCCTGAGAAGATATGGAATGGGGCCAAGAAAGATTTGAGTAAGGTAACTGAAGACTTGGCAAAATACAGATGTTTGTCGATCACAAGATATATACAGTAGTTAAAGTCTGTCAGCTGCTATTAAGAAAACATTACATTTGGACATTTACTTAATTGCAAAATTGCTTTGTTGTTCTTTTAATTTCTGAAAGGGTACAGGATGATTGTAAAAAAGCCAAACTAGCTGTCTATTGTTATGGGGACATACACAGCTCATTTGTTTGTCAGTTTGACCTGGGTAGACCAGTGGATGTCCTCTTTCTAGACTTCAGCAAGGCATTTGACTCTGTTCCTCATGTGGGCCTGTTGGATAAGCTGGGAGAAATGGGGGTGGGGAACCAGATGATCAGATGGATAGGCAATTGGCTCCAGGACCGGACCCAGAGGGTCGTAGTTGGTGGGATAGTCTCATCCCCAAGGAGGGTCATTAGTGGGGTCCCACAGGGATCAGTCCTTGGGTTCCTTCTGTTCAACGCCTACGTATCTGACATAAGGACAGGAATCAGGAGCGAGATGAGTCTCTTTGCAGATGACTCAAAATGGGGGCGGTGGTGGATGGGGAGGAGGGGAGGGTGGCCCTACAGGGGGACCTGGAGGCTCTGGAAAGATGGTCTAGAAAGTGGAAGCTGAGGTTCAATGCAGGGAAATGCAAGGTACTCCACCTGGGGGCCAGAAACACAGGCCAAGTGTACACCCTGGCCGGGGAATGCTACAAGTCTCGATGGCTGAGAGGGACCTGGGGGTAGTGGTGAATGTCAAGATGAACAACTCTGAGACTTGTAGGAGGGCAGCAGCCAAGGCCAACAGGATGCTGGGATGCATCGCTAGGGGATCACTCCAGAAGGAGGGAAGTGATACTCCTCTGTATAACTGCTTGGTGAGGCGCACCTTGAGTACTATGCAGTTTTGGAGGCCACACTTAAAGAGGGACATTAACCTCCTGGAGAGGGTCCAGAGGAGGGGCAACCAAATGATTTGGGGCTTGGGGGACAGGACCTATGAGGAGAGGCTCAAGAGCTAAATATGTACACATTGGAAGAGAGAAGGACTGGGGGACATGATAGAGGTCTTCAGGTACATGAAGAGGGTAAATAAGGGAGGAAACAGTCAGGTGCTTTGAAGGAAGGAGGAAGGGCCACTAGAGGGCATGGGTGGAAGCTGGAGGGGAAGATTCAGGGAGAAAGGAGGAGGTGCTACTTCACTGAGAGGTGGTGGAGCCATGGAATGCACTGCCTAGGGGGCTGGTGGAGGCAGAGACAGTGGAGGGGTTCAAGAGGGGTGTAACAGGTACAGGGAAGGGTTCTGGAAGCAAATCCAATGCAGCAAGAATATCCGGAACTGGGAAGGGAGAAGCCAGAGAAGGCGAGGGGGACAGCAAGGTCAGCACCCAGGGTGGGGGCTGACCAAACGAGCAGACACGAAAGACCGTTAGGCCTATTCTGCTGGCATTTTAGTATGTTAATTAATGCTCCTATAAATCTATTAGCGCATCTCAGAAGCTTGAAAGAGGTGTATTTCATTAATAAATAACAAACAAGTTGATTTACAAGTGATACAAACAAAACATTCTTATTATCACTGATTAAGAGCTAACAACACGGATTGCAATTATGTGACTTTAACTAGTGGAGAGACTGGTGTTAAATGGAACACTTGCAATAAATTTAGTATAGAGGAGATATCTGGCTTTCTCAGCTCACCTGTAAGCAATGTCTAGAATTAATGGAACTAAGAGTTAAAATAATTGGATTTGAATTACAAATTAAATGTTTAAAAAGCTTATCCCCCAACCAACTGGTAAAAAACCATGGAAGTAGTGCAAATATAATTTTAGAAAACAATATGAAGGGTGTAGGAAAAAGACAAAGAGAATGTGAGGAAGGGGAAGAATGTAATAGTAAGGAGAGCCTGATCCAAAAAAAGAAGGGTAGAAGAGCAATGGACTTTGCAATTTCCACTAGTAATTAGTTTATGTCACTGCTGATTCTTATAGATAATTTAGAAAACCAATCTCAAGAACTAATGGACATTGTCACAGATAGAGACAACCAGAGACTGATGAACATGACCTCTGAAATCATCGAAGAGTGCAATACAAATACAAATGTTTCAACCAATGGGACACCCATATGTCCAATATTTATTGTGGGATATTCAATAATTAAGTACACTGATTCATTTACCACAAAAGATAATAAAGATCGTGTTACAAGCAACGTCCTCCCCAGAGCAGGTGTGCATAATATTCATTCCCTTTTACCAAGTATTCTAAAAAAATCTCAAGCCAATCCAATGGTACAAATACATGCTGGGACAAATGATTTAAGGTACAAAACTGAAGAGGAAATATTTAATGACCTTAAAAAAGTACATATATATTTGAAAGATTCAAAATGTGAAGCAATCTTGTCAGAAATTTTATCAGTTCCTAAAGCAAAGTACAGATTAAACAAATAAGCATTTGTCGATGCCGAAAGTCTGCCATTGGTATTGCTATTGTACCGGTGGGGCAGGATTACTGTTTCCATTAGCCTCAGCTGCTGGCTTATTCACATGCACTTTTTTGTGATTTTAAAAAGGAATAAATGTTGACCATAACATGCACTGCTGCTTTGAGTCACCCAGCCAATCTGAGCCTCATTACCTGGCTAGCAGCTACATGTGTGAGGGAGCTGCCTTATCGCATGCCTACACCCGCCTCCTCTCAGCAGGGATGGTCATGTCCCCCATGCATCACCCTGTCAGTGGCACATGGAATGAACCTCCATCTTGTATGCAGCTGACTATCTTGAAGTAATTGTAGATTGACATATGATTAAGGAGTATCAGTAGAATGAAAGTTACAAGCATCCATAGCAAAATTGCAACAAATAGTGATAACTGTGCCATTTTAAATAATTTTCACCTCAGATTTTCAACATGGTGTTCTGATGACCTCCCCACATGTATCCAGTACAGAACATTTTCAAATCCCCTCCAAAACGTAATTCTGTGTAACTGCAATGCCATTTTGTGTCACATGTGTGGAAACACATTTAGGGCAGGATTTGAAAAATGACAGCTGTGGCATTCATGAGATGGGGTAACAAGAAGACTATGATGAAAATATGGGATGAAAATATTGAACATTTCCAAAGTTATGAGCGTGCATAGCCAAATTGCAACAAATGGTCATAACTTTGCCATTTTTAATAATTTTGACCCAAATGTTAAACACAGTCTTCTTATGACCCCACCTTATATACCCCATAGGTAAAAATGTTCTAATCCATGCCAAAATTCCATTCTGCACCACAGGTGAGAAAACATGTTTCAGATAGGATTTGAAAAATGACAGCTGTACAGTTCATGAGATGGTGTGAAAAAAAATGGTTCTGTTGAAAATTTGGAGTCAAAATCTAGAAAATTACCAAAGTTACACACGTGTGTAGGAAATTTTCAATGAGCGCATGTAACTCTGCTATTGATCGGAATTTTTGTACTAGATTTTCAACATGGGCTTTTTGGGACCCCACTTCATGAACACTGGCACTGTCATTTTGTTAATCGGTCCCGAAAGGTGATTTTGCACAGCGACCATGAAATCACCTTCCCAGCCCGATTAATGAAACAACATTGACAGTGTTCATAAGGTGGGGTCTCAAAAAGCCCATGTTGAAAATTTGGTGAAAAAATATCTTAAAATGCCAAAGATATCAACATAAGTTCAAAACACCATTGAAAAACATTATACAGCACTTACCTTGATTCTTCAGTTTGTGGTTCAACTTTGAAGAGAGCAAACGTGTCCCAGTCCACAGAAGATGATAGCGGACAACCTCTGGTGTTAAGTATAGGGTAAGGGGGGTGTGGGGAGGTGGGTGCACAGTGGGTGGTCGGGTGGGGGTCCGGACATAATCTCTGATGGATGTTTTTTTTTTTTACAGGTTAAAAAAAAGGACACTGAGGGACAGTTGTCTTCTTTTCAGAAAACAAGGACATGGGAGGGTGGGTGGAAGCCACTGACCACCAATGATAAGGGCAAAGTGGCAATTAAGTCAACCTTAGGCTACCGATGGAATGAAAAAGTATGGGACTTCTGGACTGATTTATCAGTCCGTAGCACAGCAAGGGTTAGGCTGAGCTGAAAAGTAAAGGTCTTACAGCATGAGAATACCCTAAATGGGGATCACTGTGCTGCTGCATAGGATGGGTAAGAGGATTCTAACTTTAGACTATGGCCTCTTATAGACTTCTCCTCCCTCAGCTTGAGCAGACCCTCCTTGTTCCCTCTGTTGAACCCCTTCAGGTATTTGAAGATCTCAGTCATATCCCCCTATCCCTTCTGTCCTCCAGAGAATACATATTCAGCTGTCTAAGTCTGTCCTCATATGACAACCCCTCCAGACCACTAATCATCCTCGTCACCCTTCTCTGGACTCTCTTCAGCAGTGTGATGTCCTTTTTTAGGCGGGGGCACCAGAACTACCACAGAACTCCAGATGTGGCCTCACCAATGAGGTGTACAGGGGAACTGTAACCTGCCTTCTCCTGTACATTATCCCCCTAGTAATACACCCAAGCATTTTGTTTGCCTTAGCTGCTGCTCTACTGCAATGCTCTGAATAGTTCCATTTCGCATCAATCATCACCCACAGATCCTTTGCCATCATTGTGACAGTCAGCTGCCCCCCCCCCCAAAGTTGTAAGTATACACAGGATTCCTAACACCTAGGTGCAGAAGGCTACATTTGTGGGCATTAAACTCCAACTGTCACTTGTGGGCCCAGCTTTCCAACCTGTCTAGGTCATCCTGCCTGTAGTGCCCTCCTTCCTTCCTTCCTCACTATCTACCACTGCCCCCAGTTTAGTATCATCAGCAAATGAACTAATTTTACTACCAATCCCCTTCCCGATATCCACAATGAACACATTAAAAAGGATAGAGCCCAAAGCTGAAGCCTGTGGGACCCCGCTGATGACCACTCTAGGTGTCGAGACTTTGCCCCCTATCACCACCCTCTGCTACCTATTCCTAAGCCAATTTGCTACCCACCCAAACAATTTTTTTCCCATCCCCAGGTCCCTCAATTTCCAAATTAGCCTTCCATGCTAGACCGAATCAAAAGCCTTGCTGAAGTCCAGATACAGGACATCAACTGGCTTTCCTACATCCAGGGACTGTGTCACCCAGTCAAAAATTTCTACCAGGTTTTGTTTGACATGATTTCCCCCGGACAAACACATGTTGGTTTTCATCCTGAAACATCCAGAAAATCCACCATCCCAGTCCTAGAAGTAACAAGAAACCCTGGAAGTAACAAGAAACACTGACCAAAAGAATCTTCCCCAGTTGCAATTAATGCCCTTAAGGGTGCATGATACACTTGCTAAAGGGAGCAAGACACTTCACTGGCTGACTTAGAAAGAAAAAGGAATAACTAGAGTTCAAGTTCTCCTTGTCCCAGAAACCTGGACTCTTCAGTCTTCTGAGAACCTCTGGAAAGACAAGTACATTCCTGTCAGAGATTTCTGGAGGTATCTGCAACTCAGAGACTACTGAAATAAGAACATTTCACTCGTAAGAACTCCTGAAATAAGAAAAGCCCACTCATAAGAACTGCTGAAATAAGAACCGCCCACTCATTAAAACTCCTGAAATAAGAACAATCCCCTCATAAGAACTGAACTCCTGAAACAAAAACATTCCATTTGTAAGAACTACTGAATTATGAACTGAGGATCGTAAATAGAGGAATCTGATTGGGCCAGAGCTTTTTGAAGCTGTGTTGATATCGGGCTACATCATCACGGCTTAAAAAAAGTTCCAGTGCCACCAGCCTCCTTGCTGTCTACTGTCTGAGAATTATTTTTTCAAAATGTACTCCTACACCACCCAAAAACTCATTCATAAAACATTTTATAACCTGTTTCTTTTATTTTTTTATTTATAAAACTTGAAACTCAGTTCATAATAGCAATAAGTCACTCCAGGGTGTGGTATATCATGGGATATCGTCACTTCTCAGGCAGTTGGACTCACTCGTGCCCAACCACCTGTGGCGTGATGATATCCCATGATATACCACACCCTGTCATGCCTTATTGCTTAATTATAAAATGGGCATCCCAAATAATGAAGTCTCATTGGTCAAAATACATCACGTGACCGTGCATGAAATCTGTTTTATGCACAGTCATCCCGGTCCTAAACCACATCACACAATGAGCAAATCAGTCCTCCTACACCCAGAACTATCTTTCATCAGTCCCAGTACAACCAGGAACTGATATTCCATCACAAACATGTCTGCTACATTTACACTGTAAAAAGCCTTCAGCTGGGCACTAAAAATAAAACTACCTTAAATAGAAAATAAAACAAATTAATTAAATGTTGTTTCTCTGATCATCACACTTTCTTTACACATATAAACAAACTAGAAACATTAAGTACTGGTACTGTTTATAGTTTTCATTACGAGTGTTTCTTTGCTGACAATGAAAAATCCCCCTTCTGTCTGTACCTGCTCATCAGGGAAATCTCTTTTTCTTGCCCTGACAGTGAGATAATTGAGTCTCTGGCTGTAGAAGAGGCCTTTGTGTGTGTGTGTATGTGTGTGTGTGTGTGTGTGTGTGTGTGTGTGTGTGTGTGTGTCCAGTATGTTAGGAGAGGTACATTCTGCCAGTAGAACTGAGCAAAATTTTGAATCTATGTGTTCCATAATAAACATTCCATTTCTTAAATCTTGATGCCAGCAAAGGACAAACATTGTCCAGCAGTAATACAATGACATCATTTGCAGTGGGTGGAAGGACTATTTAATCATAAATGCACACAAGTAAATCTATTGTTTCTACATATAAACATGCTTTTCCCAACTATAAAAAGTAAAAAAAAGGAACCAATTTTATAAGCGGAATAAAACATTCTGGGGGTGTGCATGGAACAGATTTTACCACACTTCCAGGGGCTGAAGGAACTTGGTCTGTGGCCTCATGCCTCACTAAGCCCCTGGGCGTGCAGTAAAATATGTTACATGCACACCCTGTCATGTCTTATTGCTTACATATGAACAGACCACTCATAAGAACTCCTGAATTAAGAACAGCCCACTTACAAGAACTCCTGAAATAAGAACAGTTCACTTACTGTATAAGAACTCCTGAAATAAGAGCGACCCACTTATAAGAACGGCAAAAACAAAACAGCTACAGCTGCTAGTGGAGTGTGCTCAGTAGAAAGTAAGGACAAACAAAAAAGCAAACCGGCACTGCTCCAAACTTTTAGCAATATATAGCTTGATTAAATAACATTTTAAAATGGCAACATACCATTCATATACAGCTCCACAAACAGGTCGCAAGAATGCCTGAAATTAGCACAGTCCACTTATAAGAACTCTTGAAATAAGACAAGCACACTTAAAAAACTCATGAAATAGGAACAGTTCACTCACAAGAGCTACTAAAATAGGAATCGTCTACCACAATCGTCTCCTGAAATATGAACAGCCCACCCATAAGAAATCTTGAAATATGAACAGCCCACTTAAAGGGTCACTATCAACCCCATTTTACTAACATACTAACATACTAAAATGCCAGCAGAATAGGCCTAATGGTCTCTCTCGAGTCTGCTCGATTTTCAACTCCCGCACTGAGGGCCGATTTTGATGTCCCCCCCTTCCCCTTGGGTTATACTGTCCCCAGTCCTAGATGTTCCAACTGTATTGTGCCTGGTCAGATTTACCCTCCCCTGTACCTGTCCCATCCCCTCTTAAACCCGTCCACAGTCTCCATCTCTACCAGCTCCCTGGACAGTGCATTCCATGGCTCTACCATCCTTTCAGTGAAATAACATCTCCTCCTCTCCCCTCTGAGCCTGCCCCCTTCCAGCTTACACCCGTGACCTCTTGTTGCCCCACCCTCCTTCCTTTGGAGCACCCTGACTGGGCCTCCTTTATTGATCCCTTTTATGTACTCAAAGACCTCTATCATGTCTCCCCTGTTCCTCCTCTCCTCCAGGGTGTACATGTCGAGCTCCTTGAGCCTCTCCACATAGGTCCTCTCCCCAGGCCCCAGATCATTTCAGTGCCCTCCTTTGGACCATCTCTAGGAGTGTAATGTCCCTCTTTAAATGTGGTCACCAAAACTGTACATAATACTCGAGGTGTGGCCTAACCAAGCAGTTGTACAGTGGAAGGATCACTTCCACCTTTCTGGAGGTAATCCCCCTGGCGATGCATCCCAGCATCCTATTTGCCCTTGCCGCTGCCCTCCTACAGGTGTCCGAGTTGTTCATTTTGACATCTACCACTACCCACAGGTCCCTCTCACCCTCCCTGACTTGAATCATGTCTCCTCCCAGGGTATACCCCTGGCCTGGATTTCTGACTCCCAGGTGCAGAACCTTGCACTTCCCCACATTGAATTTTAGTTTCCATTTTCCCGACCACCTTTCCAGAGCCTCCAAGTCCTCCTGCAAGACCATCCTCCCATCCCCTCCTCCCCATCCAGCACTGCACCTAGCTTTGAGTCATCTGCAAAGAGACTCATCTCACTCCTGATCCTCCTCCTGATGTCTGAGATATAGGCGTTGAACAGGAGTGGCCCCACACTGACCCCTGGGGAACTCCACTAGTAACCCACCTTGGGGATAAGGCTAACCCTCCAACCACTACCTTCTGAGTATGCTCAGAGATCCAATTTCCTATCTATCTTTGCAACTGTCTCCCTACCCCCATTTCCTTCAGCTTAGCCAGCAGACCACTGTGGGGTACCGAATCAAACGCCTTGCTAAAATCCAGAAAGAGGACGTCCACTGGCCTATCCTGGTTCAGGGCCCTCGTCACCCAGTCATAGAACTCAACAAGATTTGTCTGGCACGATCTTCCCATGACTAAGCCATGCTGCCTATTGTCTAAGCCCCCAGTTTGCTCCAGTAACCCCCCTAGCCTTTCCTTGACAATACTCACCATCACCTTGCTGACCACCGATGTCAGGCTAACGGGCCTGTAATTTCCTGCCTCCTCTCTTGATCCACTCTTGTGGATCAGCATGACATGGGCCACCCTCCAGTCTTGGGGCACCCACCCAGTCCTCAGAGAGATGTTGAAAAGCTCTGCTAGAGCTACTGCCAGGACATCTGCCAGTTCCCTCAGCACCCTGGGATGTATCTCATCTGGCCCAGGTGCTTTCTCCATCCAAAGGGACCTGAGGGCTTCCCTTACTCTCTCTACTGGGATTTCAGCCTCGTTCTCCCCCTTTTCACCATGCGCTGCTGGGCCCCTACCTGTCTGTGGTAGTCACTCCCTTTCCCCAGACTCATCAGGGCCCTTGGTCTGTACTGGTCTCACCCCTTGCTCTAGTTTGCCCGCGCTCCCCTCACAAGACCTAGTCCCTCCATCCCCCCGGTATAAACTAAGGCAAAGTACTCATTTAGGACTTCTGACTGTTCCCCCGCCTCCTGTGCCCAACCATCCCCTACCCTTATCTTGCTGATCTGCCCCTTTACTTTCCTTTTCCCCCATGTATCTAAAGATTCCCTTGTCCCCCCTCCGGATCCCACTGGCCAAGGACTGCTCCTTTTTTGCCTTAGCAGCTCTTGCAGCATATTATTTCTCATTTAAAACCCACATTTTATGATTCCTTATCTTCTCTAAAATTCATGAAGTGGTTGGCTGTTTGATCTGCTTCCTTTCTTTGTAGAACTGAAATGCATGGGAATTGTGCAGTTATACTCAACCATGTTTTGTTTCAAATCCTTGATCTACTCTTATTGCACACATCCTGCACACTAGGAACACCCACAGACAGTACAGATGCTCACGAAGCAGTGGTTTCCTTTCCTCCCACAATATCAAGAGTGGATAGATTGTGTTCAGGGCATTCTCAAATCCAGGAACGGATGCGGTGGAAGTTGATAAAAGAATGTAAATAATCATGTTTTTGTGTGATAACACCAATATGGTAGGCAGTCTGTTTTTTACTTTTAAAAAGAAAATAGGAATCTTAAAGTACGTCAACAGTCTTTACAGAATGTGAGCAGTCTTAACATGCATTAGTCTAGGAACTGTTTGAGGCCTAAGAGGGTTGGTAGTGACCCTTTGATATAAGAAATCCTGAAATAAGAACATCATACTTGTAAGAATTCCTGAAATATGACTACCCCACTTACAAGAAAATGTTATTTAACCTCAGTACATTCAATGTAATCGACTGTCAATTTATTCTGACAGAAGAACATATTTTCTTAGATATAAGAAAGCATCACACATAAAACAATTTGGTGAACTGAATTTCTGGAAAAAATAATTATACTGTATAACAGCTGTGGCACTGAATGAACTTAACAACCATACTGTTGTTAAAACAAAAATGCTTTATACAGTTCTCTTATAGTGTTATATACAGAGTAATGTATAGACAACCATACACAACAAGGCTATATTTCCATCGAGGATCTGAGACTGTCATCTCAGCCCTGAGATGGAAACACATGCTAAGTTGTATGTGGTTGTCCATATTTTATGTAGTGTGTATATATGTATATATGTGTGTATATATATTTATACAATGGGGGTGAGGGATAAATGAGTGGGATAAACCATGTTATTTCCACCGCAGTGAGGATAAATGCTGATGATGTCAGCGGAGTGAAAATAAATGCCATTTATTACACCCCCAAAACCCGCGCTAAACCCGCGCAAAGCCACGTAATCACACAAAGCCACGCTAAACCCGTGCAAATTATACATTTTGCAAAGAGGCCCTTTATATAAATTGAATACATGATGAACAGTTTGTGGAATATGGAAAATATTTTCACTCCTGCATCATGAGCACTGTATATTTCACTCGTGCCTCCGGCACTCGTGAAATATCCAGGCTCACTCTGCAGGAGTGAAAATATTTTCCATATTCCACTCCTGCCCATCGTGTATCCCCTATATGTATATATATATATATATATATATGCAATGGGGGTGAGGATAAAAACTGGCAAATAACAGCAGTATTTTTGGCTGGTCAGACCTACAGTGAGAATATCCCATTTATCCTCACTGTAGGTCATTTATCCTCACTGTAGGTAATAGCCAGGCACAATCTGCACTTCAGCACAACTGCTCACAAAGGTTTTGATTGGTAGGAGCTGGCAGCATGAGCAGCACAATCAGAATGCACCTACTCACTTGCATTCCAGCTCCCACTGGCAGTTTCATTTCTCTCCAGCTGCACACAGAACAGTATCATTTTCTCCCCTGTTCTTTCACTGTAACTTATTTAAAAAAAAAATTACTTTAAGCTTCACACAATATTAATTACCATTTCTCTTAAAGGTCCGAAATACCAGACAAAACACACTGAATTATCTTCATTGTCTCCCCCACCCCACTTTCTTTCACTTCAAATATTAAAAAAATAAACTTTTAGCCTTACATAAAACATTCACTTCCTTCAAACCCCAGCACACAAAAAAAGAACCAACTCTCTCTTTTTTACCTTTACCACTCTTCCCCAGCAGCACAATGGCACAGAGTCCTGATGCAAAAGTTCAGTTTTACGGAACACAATGCTCAGTCATCCAGAAACAAAAAGAAATAAAGACATACCTATTTTTAAAAAATGAAAATTACACTGATAAAAAAACTTAGCCCATTGCATAAATGGAACATACAATGCCCCATTGAAAATATCTTGGATATTTTCGATGGGGCATTGTATATCCTATATATATATATATATATATATATATATATATATATATATTTCAGTGGTGCAGTCGCACCACTATATTTAGGTTGAGATGTCACTTCTATGTTAAAGTCAAAGTTTTGCACGTTAATAACCTTGGACCCGTTCAACAGATTTGCCTGAAATTTGGTATGCATGGTGGGGCATGGTAGATCTCTTGATCTGCCAAATTTTGTTTTGGTCAGACATACGGTCTTTGCGCACCAAAACACTTAAAAATGCAAAATTATCCATTTTTGGAGGCAGCTTTTGGGATTTTGCATGCTACCCTGCATGGCTGTTGTGTGGTGTGTTGCTCTGTGAGATGGCTTGTTTGAAAGAGTTTTGGTGGCTGAACATGCCGCTTTTTGTTTGGTGAAAAAATATTAAGGCATTCAAAAGTTATGCCACTTTTAAGTTCCCATTATAAGTCAATGGTAAAATTTATATGTATGTTTTGCGAACAAAGAATGGGGTTCTGGCCATTTCATCCCACCTGGCAGTCAAAGAATTTGCAGCCTCATGGTTCAAGAATCTTTGTCCCCAAGAATTCTTTGATCCGAGGTCCGCCATCTTGTTTTTAAATTTCCAATCGTAAGAACACAAATATCTCGGCTCAGGGATCACTCCTGAAGTAAAACTGGGATGGGTTTTACTCAGGGGGCTTCGATCTATCGAGCCATGCCTTTGGTTTCATCCAAAATGGTCAAAAAATAGAGTTATAAGCTTTTAAATTCCTTGATCACGACTCGCTAAAGATCTTTGTTCACGAGCCTGCAAATTCTTTGATCGTGAAATTCTTTGATTGCGATCTTGCATCGCGACCTAAAAATAAAGCTTTCTCAGTTCAGGGGTGGCCTAGGAAGACAAATGAGGGTGAGTTTTGATCAAGGGGTTCCGTTCTATTGAGGCATGGCAGTGGTTTCATCTAAATCGTCCAAAAACTTGCGTTTCACTATTTTTTATACTTTGATCGTGAGTGTGCAATTTCTTTGATTGTGAGCTTGCAAATTCTTTGACTGTAAGATTCTTTGATCGTGACCTTGCATCGAGAGCAAGGGACAAGATGGCCTTTTGGAAAATGCAATTTTCTCTGCTCAGGGGTGGCCTAGGAAGACAAATGAGGGTGGGTTCTGCTCAGGGGGCTTCGCTTCGACGAACCATGGTGTTGGTTTGCCGCATTTGTGTCAAAATTTTGATTTTCAACATTTTTTATTCTTTGATCATGAGCCTGAAAATTCGTTGATCGCGATCCTGCAAATTCTTTGATCATGAGATTCTTTGATCATGATCTTGCATCGCGAGCAAGGGACGAGATGGCCCTTTGGAAAATGCTAATTTCTCAGTCCAGGGGTGGCCTAGGAAGACAAATGAGGGTGGGTTCTGCTCAGGGGGCTTTGCTCTGTTGAACCATGGTGGTGGTTTGCTGCATTTGTCTCAAAATTTTGATTTTTAGCACTTTTTATTCTTTGATCATGAGCCTGCAAATTCTTTGATCAAAAGTCTGCAAATTCTTTGATTGTGAGATTCTTTGATCGTGATCTTTGATCGTGAGATAGGGACAAGATGGCCAGATTTTACTTATCTTTAACATTATATATCTCGGAAATGGTTTGGTCTTTTTACTTGAAATTTGGAGGGCATGTATGGCATGCCCTGTATATGTCAATTACCTTGTTTACGTGTTGGGCAATATATGTTCTGTGGAGATATTGCATGGTGCACTTTACGCTTTGCGGACAGTGTTTTGCATTGTCATGGTGGCTTGAAATTGATAGGGTACCTAGCCTTAGTGCCATGGATGCACTTTTCAGTCATTATGTCTGTAAAATGTCAACAGGTGCAGAATTGTGCAACTCTGACAAATGGAAATCTCAAATGTTAACATATTATATCTCAGAAATGGTTTTGTCTTTTAACTTGAAATTTGGAGGGTGTTCTCGGCATGTCATGTAGATGTGAGTAACAGTGTTTACATGTCGGAGAAAATTTTTTTTGCGGAGATATTGCATGATGCAATTTACATGTTGTGGACAGTGTTTTGCATTGTGCTGGTGGCTTGAAATTGATAGGGTACCTAGCCTTAGTGTCATGGATGCAGCTTTCAGTCGATGTGCCTGTTAAATGTTAACAGGTGCGGAATTCTGCATCTCTGACAAATGAAAATCTCAAACTTTTACATTGTTATATCTCCGACACGGTTTGGTGCTTTACATTGAAATTTGGAGGGTGTTGATGGTACATACACATTTACAAGCTGGTTGGAGCACAGGGCCTGAAGGGCCCACGGTCCCATAAAGTTCCTTAGGTTGGTCGGGCCCACGCTCCCACCAACTTGTGCAAGTACATAGTTTTGTATTCTTTTCAAAAGTAAGGAAATTCTATCAAAACTGTTAATGCATCATTTAGGTAAAACAAAGTCAGGAATGAAAATTTTGTTCCTCCCCACCGCCAGTCATCCCCAGATTGACAGATGACGGGTGTGTCATTGGGGTTTTGAGGCCCAAATGTCACCCCATTCTTTTTGCTGTCCCTTCTCAATATGATTACATATGGGATGGGGTGACGTTTAGGTCTCACAACCTCATGACACACCCCATCATCTGTCAATCTGGGATGATTGGTGGGTGGGGGAGGGCAACCTAAAGATTTTAATTTCACAGTTTTTTGTTTTAAACCTAAATGATGCATTAACACAGTTTTTGCATAGAATATATACTGCATATAAATATATGTATATATACAGTATATGTGTATATATATATATATATATATATATATATATATATATATATATATATATATATATATATATATATACACACACACACACACGCACATATATACACACAATGGGGGTGGGAGCAATATCAGTGTGATAAACTCAATTATTTCCACTGGAGCATGATATCTGAAGCTGACATCAGCAGAGTTAAAATATCTGCTATTTATACATACGCTGCTGACATCAGCTCCCTCTAGCTCTCCAGCCTTTCTAACACACTCCATTTCACCTGAACAAGTAACAGCATCAGTCCTTTCAGTTTAAGTCTTAAGCGATCTCACCTGAAACACACTAAATTCCTACTTCCAAAACACATTCTCCCATGTGTCTACTGAACCACAGTTCTCTTTTCATCCAGACGGCAACTAATTTTATCATCCGACTCTGAATCCGATTAAAGCAACACAGATAAGTACCGGAGAAACAAGAACTGCGAACTCCAAAAATGAACAAACCCGTTTCTTTATAACTTAAAAGTACCATTGCAGCAACTGAAAAGCAATATATGTTACAAACTCTACCAACTGGTTTAGATAGTTACAATATGGCAGTGACATAACAACTGCCTGAAGACATCGGAAGACGGTGCTGTGAAAATATACTGTACTGGTGTGGTGAAAACAGACCATGCCGAAACTGTTCAAAATAACCACAAGTGCACCACAACCAAGCATGAAACAAACATGTGCAATTAAAACAAAACATAAAGAAATAAACCAGTAAATATATCAACACATACCAAACAAACATGGAAAACAAAGTGTTTCTCAGACTCCTGAAAGTGAAACCCCACCCTGAGAACATATTAACCAATCCCATATATCCCACCCAGAAAAACAACCAATAACATTCCACACACTAGGAAAGCAACCAATAGCACATCCCACTTACTTCCCATTCATACACACTCAGTGAAACTCACAGCACACAGCAGACAGGAACATCACTACAGAAACATAAATGATTTCAGGAACAAATACATACTAGAGAACCTCCCACCCCCATTGCATAAGTAGCACACATGATGTGCAGATCGTGTGCTATGGAAAATATTCTCACTCCTGCAGCGTGAGCTCTGAATACTCTCACTCGTGCCTTTGGCATCCATGAGTATCCAGCGCTCACTCCGTAGGAGTAAGAATATTTTCCATATCACACTCTTACCCATCACGTGTGTGTATATATATATATATATATTACACAGGAGTCACAGATGCACAGCCCCCAGGACAAAGCAAAAGAAACAAATTGCCATTTCTTTGTTCTGTTGTATGATTGAAATTAAATTTACAGAGTTTTACAAGTTAAAAGATACAACTGTGGGCACTGGTTGATTAGTGAGTAGCTGGTTGTGGGATAAATGAAGAATTTAACATTTCATGACCTTTCAACAGTGCTGAACAATTTTTTGGAATGCGCTCACCACCACTTTCGAACTTGCACAACAGTTTAGAATGTACACAAGCTACAGAATTCTTGTTAAGCAACCTTGCACAACCAGCCTGTCATGCCACAGAGGGGTTCTGATTACACCAGACCTCAAGAGTAAAGCTCGAAACATCCAATGTAATCAAAAGCCAAAGATGGCAGCACAGATTGGTTGGGCATGTGGTTACTCAACCAATATTTTTCATAGTGTATTGTTTTGTTTTTTACTTTTATTTTTTTTTTTAATTAAGTGTTTCCACAGTGCTCTACAGCAGCAGTGAACATGCCAGTGGTTTTACTGATTGCTGTACAAACCCCAGCTGCCTCAAGGATTTCCAACTATCTGGAACATTGTTGTGCCACAGAAGGGTACAGCCACATGAACTGTGGTACAACAAGGTTTCAGTTGTCATGGAAGTCCATGCAGACAAACCCTCACTATGCACTATTGAGCAGGCTGACTTTTATTTTTTTTATTTATTTATTTTTTTAGTTGTTTAACCAGTAGTAGCACACTAAGCTGAAAGCTTTTTTACAGGAGCGACCTGGGAGCACAGGGAAGTTAAGTGACTTGCTCAGGGTCACACAGTATGCAGGTGGAAGCTATGGGATTCAAACCCAGGTCTGGTCTTCTGGATGTCACCAGATTTGCAGCTCAGAGCCTTAAACCACTGTGCTATACTACCTCCCATTGGCTAAATATATACTATAAAGAGGTTGTTATTACTCTCAGACAGTGGTTTGGGCCTGGTTTCATATATGTTAACCATTTATTTGATATGTGTATGCAAAAAATTCCTCTTATAGGAAGGAAAGGAATTTGGTGTGATATTGCATTTTTCTTGCAAACCACATATTAAAGCCCTTACAGTGTAGAAGAAGTTGGGAGAATATGTGGCTGCCATTTTCTACACACACACACACACACACACACACAGTCATACAGCACTGTGCTAGAACAGAGAGAGAGATTTCAAAATGGTTAAGCACAGAGAAGTAAAACGACTTGCTCAGCATCACACAGTGAGGAGGTGGTGGTTATGGAATGCAAACATGGATCTCCAGGTTCACATCTCATTAATCATTATGCTAGATAGATAAAAACTTTAATTCTATACAGGAAAACTAGTCATTAGGATTTATACAATCCAGTTTACAAGACAGTCCTGTTTTTTTATGTTCTTAAGTTAGTAAAACAAATTATAAACATAACCACAAACGTAGACATTACATCTTACAATAACTATCATTACAAATGTCATAGACTAGGTATATATTTCAGAGTACAGACACAGACAAAAAAAGGAAGAGGAGTCACACAGTTAACTGTGAAATGACCTCCCTAAATAATCTGATAAGAACATCCCAGTTATAAAAATATTTTGCTTGGCATTAGGATGTTTACTGTAAATTCATATAATGACATGTGGATATGGTACACTCAAATTTATTTAAAGAGATCTCACTGCATACTGTGCAAAGTACGGTAAAGTGTCTTTTTATGGGGAGGCCCACAATAACAAAGCTTGGGATGTTGTGAACTAGACCATTCTCTATCTTTCCCTTTTTTATCTGCAGGCACTCCAAAAGGCTGAAACAATAGGACGCACCTTAATCTCTCCAGCCATCCCGGGAATGGATTTTGTTACATCAGAGGGAACTCTGACCTTTGAACCTGGATACAGTAGTTCTGTACTGGATGTCATTCTGACACCAGATCTGGCATCATCCAATCCTTTTCCCAAGCGTTTCCAAGTGGTGTTGTCCAATCCTACAGGAGGTGCGAGGCTCCACCCGGAATACAGGATTGCCAATGTCACCATAGTCTCGAACCCAGAGTCGCAGTCTGTTTGGGGTTTGGTTGACCAGCTGTATCAACCACTTGATGACGATATTGTGAAACGAGTCCTCCAGAATTTAAGCGGCAAGATTGTCACAGAAACAACTGGGGAGCAACTTGGAGCTGTGATAAATGCACTCGAAAAGGTACAACTGGCAAAAGTGTGATTTCATAGAACTTCTTGTAAAGTATTTTAAAAGCTGTAATAGTGCATCATCTACGGCTAAATGCAGATGTGAGAGCTCTCAGCTAGATTTCCAGTAAAGTGGCATCATTTCTCGCAGAATGTTTCATCATGTCATTATAAGTCATCAACTGCAGGCTCACTATACTTTGTGTTTTTATCTGTCCCAACTCCCAGTCCTTAACACTGACTTTTTCTTTAACTTACTTTTAGGTGACAGGAGAAGGTGAAGCAAGGGCCCTGGGTGACACAAGCAGAACAGCATTCTACGATATTATGTGTACACTGGTCAACCCAAGCCGAAAAGATACACGGGGATACAGCCTACTCTCAGACATGGCCGAAAAGTTTGCCTTTTCCCTCCTTACAGGCACAGCATGTGGCTCTCGTGGTGAAAGGTACATGTTCTTGTGTGATATCATATCATGCTGACATCTCATTGAGTGACTGGAAATCTTCTTAACATGATCTAAGAGTGTGGCAATTGTTTTTAGTGCATAAGGGTTTCAGTGCAACTATATACTGTATATATTCTCTGCAAAAAAATGTGTTAATGCAACAACAGTTAGGATTGATATCAAAGCAACAAAAGTAGGGAAATGTGATGTTACAGTTTCAAAACTTAACACCACTGCCCCAACCCCTGAAGTGAATGAGGGGTAGAGTCTTCCATGTGGTCATCAACCATAACACTCATCCCAATACAGTAACAGAAAAGTTGAAATGTGATGGAGACAGGTGTGTATGTTTCATAAGTACACAGAATAGGGTGAGTGTTATGGTTGACAACTGCAAGGAAGACTCTAGCTCTCTAATTTGCTTCAGGGGTAGGGCAGAGGTGTTAGGGTTTGAAACCCTAACATCACATTTCCTTACTTTCATCACTTTGATATCTACCCTAACTGTTGCATTAATGCAGTTTTTTTCAGAGGATTTCCTTATTTTCTGAGATAGTATAATCGCATCCTCATTTGCCTGTGGGTGCGCATGGCCCTCTGGGCCATGTGCTCCTCTCCATCCATCGATGCATATATGTATGTTACACTTTCCATTTGAAGGACAACAGCAACCAAATTGTCTGCATAGCCTTCTTATTACCCCACCTCATGAACCTGGTACTGAAAATTTTCAAATCCCTGCCGTAATCCAGTACAAAGGTTTATGGGCGGACTAGATGGGCCAGGTGGTCCTTATCTGCTGACAGTTTCTATGTTTCTATGAAATGTCATTCCAGGCCACCATAATGTCATTCAGCGCCACAGGCATGAACAGACATTTTGGGAAAGATTTGAAAAAGGACAGCTGTGATGTTCATTAGGTGGTGTAAACAAATGGCTATCTTGAAAATGTGGGGTGAAAATATATAAAATTAGGAAATTATGAATGTGCATAGCTAAATATCAATGGATACACATAACTTTGCCATTTTAATTTATTTTCACCCCAAAGTTTCAACATAATCTTCTTATAACCCGCCTCATGAACAATGATGGCAAAATGTTCAGATCCCGCCTGAAAAGTGATTTCACCAACCAACTGCAAAAATTGCCTTTTGGGCTGGATTAGCATAATTCTGCAAACATTGTTCATGAGGTAGGGTCCCAAAAAGGCTTTGCTTGAACATTTGAGCTCAAAATATGCAAAAATGGCAATGTTATGCCACAAAGTTGAAAACCTCATTAAAATACATTGAAGCTGCAATCGAAAAAGGATTTCCCCTCATGAAAAGTATGACATCATACAAAAACATTTTCTTTTTTTGTATCATGAGTCATGAAAAAAGATTTCTAGTGTTAAAAAAATAACATTTCATGGGCATTTCTCCAACAGTTAAGCTCAGAATCTAGATAAGGGTGTCCCAATAAACAAGATACCTGTGTAGGTCACTATCCAGAATGTCATTTTTCTGGCTTTTGAAATTTGAATTTTTAGGGAAAAACAGAAAACAAGATGGTGGCAAATGACAAAGGATAGGTTCATAGGTTATATCAGAGCATAGAAAACACATGTCCATATAGCTCGCCAATCTTCTAAAATTATCCCTATATGCCCTTATCTATCAAATAGGAATCTAGCCTAGTTTTGAAAATATTCATAGTAGGACTTGTCACTACTTCACTAGGAAGTGCATTCCATATTCCTGTAATTCTCATATTAAACTAATTTTCCCTCCTTTTAGTATAGTATTTATCGTTGTATAATTGGTAATAGTGTGCTCTAGTATCGTATATTTGTTTCCTTAGTTCCAGGCCTAGTTGGTCCCTTAATTGATCATCTTTAAGTGTCCTAAATATCTGGCACATATCACCACGTAATCTGCAAAATTCTAGTGAATACAATCTAAGATGCTGTAGTCTTTGCTCATAACTCAGACCCCGGACTTCCCTTATGCCTTTGGTAGCTCTTCTCTGCACCCTCTCTAAGACTTTAATATCTTTCCTATATCCTGGAGCCCAAAACTGTGCACAATATTCTGCAAGCGGGCGTACCAATGAGGTGTACAGGGGCAGTAATACTGCTTTATCTCGACTTTTAATATGTTTGAATATACAATGCTGTGTTCCACTCACTTTCTTAACCACCTGGTTACAGTGTATTCCAAATTTTAGTTCATTATCGACTCTTAGTCCCAGATCTTTCTCATCTTGTACTGTCCTCAGTTCCCTACCTCCCAGTTTGTATTTGTACAGCATATTATTCTTGCCCATGTGCATAACAACACATTTATCTGTGTTGAATGTAGATCTCTTTGCTTTTGCCCATACTTCCAAATTTGTTAGTGCTGCCTGTAAAATAGTAGCCTCTTTAATATTATTAACAGGATATCCCAAACGTGTATCAACCGCGAATTTTGACAACCACACCCCATCTTTAACATGCATAGTAGAAATGTATAAATTAAAGAGGCAGGGGCCCCAAACAGATCCCTGAGGTATCCCACTAGTCACCTCGACCCACTCTGAACATTCTCCTCTCACACATACTCTCTGTCTCCTATCCCCCAGCCAGGCCTCCACCCAACAAGATAGTTTTTCATGAACCCCCACTTCCCTGAGAGCTCCAATTAGCTCTTCATGTGGCACTTTATCAAATGCCTTTGCAAAGTCAAGGAAAACAACATCCACTGAGTTGCCCATATCCAGGGCCTTGTTGACCCCGCCATAAAACTCTAGAAGGTTAGTCTGACATGGCCTACCCCTAGTAAACCCGTGTTGTGTATGGTCAATAGTACCTTTACTGCATAAGGAGTCAAAGATTTGATCCTTGATTATACTCGCCAAGATCTTACCCAAGACCGAGGTCAGGCTAATGGGTCAATAGTTTACCATGTGTATGGTCAATAGTACCTTTACTGCATAAGGAGTCAAGGATTTGATCCTTGATTATACTCGCCAAGATCTTACCCAAGAACGAGGTCAGGCTAATGGGTCGATAGTTTACCATCTCTTGTTTCGAGCCCTTTTTATGTATAGGTATAACCATTGCCAGCCTCCAGTCATCAGGCACCTCAGCCATATCCAGAGACTTCTGGAAAATGTGAGTGACTGGACCCATCAACTCATGTGCTAGTGCCTTAATAACTCTTGGAGAAAGTCCATCTGGTCCCTGTGCCTTATCAGGGTTTATATCCAGTAGTCTTTGGGCTACATCGGGGTATTTAATGTAATACTCGAGCCCGGGGGGTGTACTCCTTTGCTTTGCTGGTATACATTGCCATTTATTAAGGCAAAGTATGTGTTACATAAATCAGCCATTTTCCACATATCTGAGGTCAGCTTGCCATCTGGATCTTTTAGAGAGATAATAGTTCCATTGTTTCCCCTTTTAGAATTGATGTATGAATAAAAAGATTTATAGTTATTTTGCACTTTAGTTGCTAACTTATATTCATATTTCCTCTTTGCTAAAGTTATTGCCTTTTTAGTATTTCTTAATCTCTCCTTATATAGCTCCCAGCAAATACTATTATTACTCTTTTTTTGCTTTTAGATAAGCTATATTTTTTGTTTAATTAATTTTATAACTAGAGGAGTTAACCATGGGGGAAGAGGTTTTTGAAATCCATTATATTTCTTTCTTGTTGGTACATGAGTATGGATCAATGAGCCAACAGTATTATTCAGTTTCCTCCACATTTCAGCCAGTGTTAGATCTGCAAATTCACGTTGCCAATTCCATTCCGCCAGCTCATTCCTCATCAAATCAAAATTTGCTTTATCATACCTGTGGATGCTTGTGCTACCGGAATAATTTCCCAAATTACCCAAATACTCAAAGCTAACCATGGCATGATCGCTTGATCCCAGTGGGGGCAATGTTGTACAATTATGGATATTACTATTCATATTGCTCAATACCAGATCCAGCATGTGTTCACCCCTGGTATTATTTAGTACATGTTGTTCCAATCCAGCTAAATTTAGAATCTCCAGGTATTTAGTTTCCATTGGGGTAACAGCTTCTAGTGTGTCCCAATTTACTCCAGGGAGATAAAAATCCTCCACTAGTATTACATAATTTGCTGAAGCCAATTGTTTAATAAAATCTAGCAGTATGAGATCATCAGGGTTAGCAATGGATGGTGGTCTGTACACAAGACCTATGTTAATATTGGGAGCGTTTGGTGGGGTGATTTTAAGCCATAATACTTCAGAGTTACCCGAGCTTGTTGTATCTATACTTTTCAGAAGATATATTGTCTGATATGTAAAGCGCTACCCCACTTCCTCTAGAAAAGCTTCTGTCCTTTGTAAAAAGTGTGTAACCGGGAATTTCTCTACCCTAGGTATCCCTATCATTCCACCAGGTCTCAGTGATGGGGCAAATGTGTATTTGGGAAGTATACAATATTCATTTCAGCTCATCCAATTTGTTTGTGAGGCTTCTAGCGTTAACTAATAGAAAATTCCAGTTTGGCTGTACATTTTTGTTTGGATCTGTGGCTTTAGATTTTGTGCACCCCCCCCCCCCCCGGAGAAAGTTTAAATGAGTTTCCATAATATATCTCACTTTCTGGGCTATCAGTCACTTGCCTTGTTTATTTAAATGCAACTCATCCTGTGCAAATAGGTGGAAGTCCTGAAAATCCTGCCATTGATCAATATGCGCGCATACCCTTCCCTATAGCACCACCTCTTTAGCCACCCATTGAGTCTCTGAATATCTTTGTTTAATATAACACTGGTGTAAGGGACAGGTAGTATTCCTGAAATTAACACGTCACATCCCCTATTTTTTAGGTAAGTACCCACATATTCAAAATTTCTTTGTATTTCAGGTAGTCCCATTTTTCCAACATCGTTTACTCCAATATGCAGTATTACTACAGGTCCAGATGTACTCTCCAATAATCCCGGCATCAACTGTTTAATATCTCAGATACCTGTCCCTGGCAATACACTAACTGTAGTGTATTCATTCTGCTTTTTACATAATATATGATCAGTATGGCGTAACATGGAATCCCCTATATACAATAAATCTTGAGGGGTATTATTCTCGATGTATTTGATATTGTTTCCTGCCTCCTGAGCTATACTGATATTAATATGAAACATAGAAACATAGAGGCTGACGGCAGATAAGGACCGCAAGGCCCGTCCAGTCTGCCCATTTCTTTTTCTACCTTATAAATGTGCCATCGGCCTTTGCTCTGTCAGTGGCGTATCTATTCATACTCATCTGTATTGCTCCCTTATGCCTATCCCATGCCTGTTTGAAGCCCTGCACTGTGTTCATAGCCACCACTTCCTGAGGTAGGCCATTCCATGCATCCACCACTCTTTCTGTGAAAAAGAATTTCCTCACATTCCCCCTTAATCGGCCTTCCTCTAATCTCATGCTGTGTCCCCTTGTCCTGCTATTTTTCTTATATTTAAACATGTTAGACTCTTTCACCTTGTTAATGCCCTTAAGGTGTTTGAATGTTTCGATCATATCACCTCTCTCCCTCCTTTGCTCAAGGGTATACATATTAAGTTTCGTTAGTCTGTCCTCATATGTCTTCTGATGCTGTCCCTGCACCATTTTGGTTGCCCTTCTCTGGACTGCCTCAATTTGGTTAATGTCCTTGTGAAGGTGTGACCTCCAGTACTGCACGCAGTACTCCAGATGGGGCCTAACCAGTGTCTTGTAAAGAAGGATTATTACCTCCCTCTTACGACTTGTGATACCCCTACTAATACACCCTAACATCCCCCTAGCCTTACCTACTGCTTTAGAGGTCTGCTTGGATGATTTCAGGTCATCGGTGATGATGATGCCCAAGTTTCTTTCTTCCTTTGTGACTGCCAGCAACTCCTCTCCCAGCCTATAGGTGGCTTCAGGGTTTCTCTTCCCTATGTGCATGATCTTGCACTTCTTTGCATTAAATCCGATTTGCCACTCTTCTGACCATTTTGCTAGTTTATCCAGATCTCTTCTCATTCTGCCCACCCCATCTGGATCATCTACTCTGTTGCAGATCTTGGTGTCATCTGCAAACAGACAAGCCTTACCCTCTAGTCCATCTGCAATGTCACTAATGAAGATACTGAAGAGGACTGGCCCCAGGACTGATTCCTGAGGTACTCCACCTGTGACTTGCATCTCTTCTGACTGTATACCATTTACCACCACTCTCTGTTTTCTGCCCGTCAACCAGTTTGCCACCCAGTTGACCAACTTCTGACCCACCCCAAGCCTACCCAGCTTATTTATCAATCTTCTATGTGGAACAGTGTCGAAAGCTTTGCTGAATTCAAAGTAGGTGACATCAACTGCTCCCCCTTGGTCCACCACTCTGGTTACCCAGTCAAAGAAATCTATGAGATTAGTTTGACAGGACCCTCTTTTTGTATATCTTGTACCTCAGAGATCATCTGGTCATTAGACTGCATTTATTCTTCACTACCTTCGACTGGTGCAAGAGCCTGATACCTATTTGGGGTAAGTACATATGAAGAGCCCCCAATATTCCTTCTACCCTTCTTACTAGTTTCTGTTTTACTAACTAAGCACCATTCCTCAGTATCTTTAGATTCTTGGGATTCTATAGATGTGGCTGTATCATGCAAACATGATTCTAAAACTCCTTCTGCCATTGAATCAATGAATTGCTCCAATGTTGTAATTTCTGTCTGTGTCTTAATTTTTTGATTCAATAGTTCAATTTCTAGCCGCAATTAGTCTATTAATAAACATTTTTCACACTCATACTCTTCTGATATGTCCCCCGGTTTATACATCTGGCACCTAAGGCAAACCACCTGGTTATAATGCTCTTACTTGATTTGGTGTTCAACTCTTTGTGTCCAGCCGTCCAACAGACACAGCCGACATGCACTGATGCACGTGTCTCTGCCGCTGCCACGCACGCCCTGCTCACACTCGTCCTGCTCACTGCAGAGGTGAGCTATATAGCCCCAGTGACCCGGATATGGCTTCTGAGGTCGCGGGAACACTCGCTAATCAAATAGCGAGTACAACAATAAATTAGCCTCTAATTAACTGCCCTAAGCTAGAATAAAGGGCAAAAAAAGTGTACAGACTGCAGGAACTAAAATAAATCTTTTAGTGAGTAGTAGCCTGTCCCAGTGATCAGAACTACAACTGCTCCCTTCCTACTTCCTGCTAGTAGGGCTCCAATGACACAACGTTGTATTAATTTAAAACACACACACAATCACTGTTTGTTTAAAAGTTTCATAGACCAAATGTTCCCAGTTAAAGCCCCAGGTCACATTTAGTAGGTGTCTTTCAAGAATGACATCTCACAAAAAATTTCTTGTTTTATGTCAAACCTCTATTTTGAAGTGATTACCGAGTATGCTCAGAACCAATTTTACAAAATTTAAACATTAAATAACTTTGGAACGGAGTAATATTTTTTCAACAAACCAGCAAAAGGCACATCTGTGGGCCAGCCCCTTTCTAGCTAGAAAAATTCAGAACAAAATTCCAAACCATCTGGGTGTTACAGGTGTCACTAGAAAACCCAGCAAAATTAATGGGGAAAAAATCTATCCAGCACTTAGAAACCACACATCACACCAGAACAAAACTTGTCACAGCCACAGATCTACCACATGAGACTATGCATGCAAAATTTCATGCAAATCCGTTAAATGTTTGTGAAATTATTAACTTGCAAAAACTGGGATTTAACATTGAACTGCTTGTGCAACCCTAACTATAGGCACACTGTTGTGCCCCTATAATATATATTTCTGCAGTAGATGTGGACATAAATAGTGTGATAAATCCATTTATCCAAGTAACTGTGTACATAAATAAGGGATATGCAGGGTGGTGACTACATGATTGCTCATTTATCAGGTGCAGTTGCCTGTGACCTCAAGTAGCCTCACGACTGGTGAAGTCATAAGTGAGGGTTATGAGAGGTCACAGAAAACTGTATCAGATAAATGAGTTATCAAAGTCACCCCCCCCCTGCTGCATATTCCACTTATGCAACAGGCCCTTCTGGGTTAACATCATTTTTGTTTAAAATGGAGATTGGTTTTGTTTTCATTTTATTATTTTACAACATACTTTTTGCTTTGTGGTTTCAAACTTCTGCAGCGGGGTTGATTGCAATAAGGAGCTGTTCCGCTTCTTATGAGCTCTGTTGCCATGGGCCTTACCATGCAGGCAGTGTCATGATGTATCAAAGATCATAGAAACATAGAAACATAGAAGTTGACGGCAGATAAGGACCGTAAGGCCCATCCAGTCTGCCTATTTCTTTTTCTACCTTATAAATGTGCCATCGGCCTTTGCTCTGGCAGTGGCCTATCTATTCATAGTCATTTGTATTGCTCCCTTATGCCTATCCCATGCCTGTTTGAAGCCCTGTACTGTATTCATAGCCACCACTTCCTGAGGTAGGCCGCTCTATGCATCCACCACCCTTTCTGTGAAAAAGGATTCTCACATTCCCCTTAATCGGCCTCCTCTTATCTCATGCTGTGTCCTCTTGTCCTGCTATTTTTCTTATATTTAAACATGTTAGACTCTTTCACCTTGTTAATGCCCTTAAGGTGTTTGAATGTCTCGATCATATCACCTCTCTCCCTCCTTTGCTCAAGGGTATACATAGTGAGCTCTGTTAATCTGTCCTCATATGTCTTCTGATGCTGTCCCTGCACCATTTTGGTTGCTCTTCTCTGGACTGCCTCAATTTGGTTAATGTCCTTGTGAAGGTGTGGCCTCCAGTACTGCATGCAGTACTCCAGATGGGGCCTAACCAGTGTCATGTAAAGAGGGATTATTACCTCCCTCTTACGACTTGTGATACCCCTACTAATACACCCCTAACATCCCCCTAACCTTACCTACTGCTTTAGAGGTCTGATTTGATGATTTCAGGTCATCGGTGATGATGATGCCCAAGTTTCTTTCTTCCTTTGTGACTGCCACAACTCCCCTCCCAGCCTATAGGTGGCTTCAGGGTTTCTCTTCCCTGTGTGCATGATCTTGCACTTCTTTGCATTAAATCTGATTTGCCACTCTTCTGACCATTTTGCTAGTTTATCCAGATCTCTTCTCATTCTGCCCACGCCATCTGGATCATCTACTCTGTTGCAGATCTTGGTGTCATCTGTAAACAGACAAGCCTTACCCTCTAGTCCATCTGCAATGTCACTAATGAAGATATTGAAGAGGACTGGCCCCAGGACTGATTCCTGAGGTACCTCACTTGTGACTTGCATCTCTTCTGCCTGTATACCACTTACCACCACTCTCTGTTTTCTGCCCGTCAACCAGTATGCCACCCAGTTGACCAACTTCTGACCTACCCTGAGCCTACCCAGCTTATTTATCAATCTTCTATGTGGAACAGTGTTGAAAGCTTTGCTGAAGTCAAGGTAGGTGACATCAACTGCTCCCCCTTGGTCCACCACTTTGGTTACCCAGTCAAAGAAATCTATGAGATTAGTTTGACAGGACCTTCCTTTTGTAAACCCATGCTGTCTTGGATCCTGTGCCCTATGGATTCCAGGTGTTGCACTATCCTTTCCTTAAGGAGTGCCTCCATAATCTTGCCCACTACTGAGGTAAGACTGACTGGTCTGTAGTTCCCTGCCTCCTCCCTGCTACCACTCTTGTGGAGCAGGATCACATGAGCCCTTCTTCAGTCTTCTGGGACCTCTCCTGTGCTCAGAGACTCACTAAACAGTTCTGCTAATGGCTCTGCTAGTTCCACCCTTAGCTGCTTAAGTACCCTGGGATGTATGCCATCAGGTCCCATTGCCTTGTCCACCCTGAGCTTAGCGAGCTCTTGTAGGACCCTTTCTTTTGTGAAGGGAGTAGTGCTCACCTCCCTCCCCCCATGTCCATGTGCTGAGCTGTGGGCCCTGCTCTACCTTCTCTTCAGTAAATACTGAGCAAAAGTATCTATTTAGGATAGATGCTTTTACAGGGTCCTCCTCCTCACATGCCCCCTTTTCTCCTTTGAGCTTAGCAATACCCCCTCTGGACTTTCTCCTTTCACTAATGTATCTATAGAAAGTCTTGTCACCTTCTTTAATGTTCGTGCTAGTGTTTCCTCAGTTTGGGACTTTGCCTGCCTTACTGCCTTCCCTGCTTCCCTTAGGGCAGTTTAGTATGCCTCCTGTCTTCATCCCGCTGTGTTCCTTATATTTCCTGAAGGCCAGCCTTTTGCTCTGACCTTTTCTGCTACTGTATTTGAGAACCAAAGTGGTTTCCTTCTTCTTTTGCACTTCCTTTTCTGTCTAACACAATGGGATGTTGCTTCAAGTATTGCATCCTTAATGCTTGCCCACTTTGCCTGTACCCCCGTCACCTGTGTTTCTTTTTGCCAGGGCTAGCTTAACTCTGTTGGCCATCTTATCAAAGTCAGCTCCTCTGAAGTTCCATATTTTTGCCTTGGAATGGGATGATTTAAATGTAGTGGCCAAATTGAACCATACCTTGTGATGGTCACTGACCCCAGGTGGCCTTCTACCTGGAGACCTGTGATCCCTTCCCTATTAGTCAGTGCTAGATCTAGGATAGCCCTGTCTCTTGTGGGTTGTTGTACCAGCTGTTTGAGGCTCTTCCCCTGCAGGGAATCCACCACGTGTCTAGTTCTGGCAGATGTTCCTGCTGGTATTGACCAATCTGTATCCGGCATGTTGAAGTCTCCCATTATCAGAACCTCCCTTTTAGCTGTCATGTTTTGTATATCTTCTAACAGTAATGTGTCTATGTCCTCCCCCTTGGTCTGGGGGCCTGTAGACAAGCCCAGTTCTTATGGCTGTCCCATTTCCTGTTTCCAGGGTGACCCACAGTTCTTCTGGCTCCTTATGTGTATTCTGAATTTCTGTAGCTTTGATATTTTCATCGACATACAGGGCCACTCCATCCCCTCTTTTTGCACCTCAGTCTCTTTTGAGCAGTACATAGCCAGGTACTGAAGTCTCCCAAGTGTGGTTACTGGTAAACCACGTCTCATTAATTGCTACTATGTCCAGTTTAGCCTCTGACATTATTGCCTGCAGGTCTGGGATCTTATTTCCCAGGCTGTGAGCATTTGTGTACATGATTTTCCATTGGCCAGATTTTGGTGTGTTAGTTGTTGGGTGAGGTTTGGCATTTCCCCTGTGCGTTGTGTTGGGAGACGGACCTTTTTTCTTACCTGGTGATGCAAATGAACTGCAAACATGCTAAATCCCTGTTTGACCACTAGCTGAGGAGGGAGGGGTGTTCTTCCGATTCGAAGTATGGGGTGCTGCACCCCTCTCCCCATTTGCTAGTTTAAATATTCTGCAAAGACTTCAAACTTCTGCCCCAATGTACTGACTCCCTCCTTAGTCAGATGCAGTCCATCAAATTTATAGAACTTTCGCTCCCAGAACTGTTGCCAGTTCCCTACAAGTCTGTGTCCTTTTTCCTGGCACCAGTCCTTGAGCCACATGTTTAGCTCTCCTATCTCCTCTTCTCTGACCTTCTGTCCATCTGCCCCCCTCTCCCAGACTGGCAGGATCTTAGAGAAGAAGATGCCAGATGAAATGGATGATAGTTTATCACCCAGCCTGTTCAGGTGTTCCTTGGTCTCCACAACTGACCGGCTGGCGAGATCATTAGTCCCTATGTGTACCAGGACGTCAATGTTTTCTCCTGCTTTGTGAACAATTTTAGCAATGCGGTCAGTGTCTCTCCATGCTGATGTACCTGGGAGACATTTGACCATTATCTTTTGGCCGTGCTTAGCTATCAGTAAGTCAGAGGGTTCTATGCAGAAGTGTGACAGAGATCATATGCCCGTCAGTTAAATATCTTATTATTTTTTGCAACGGTGGTTAGTTAAAGTAGCAACATCATCCATTTGGTCCTGGAAGATGAGCTGAGTTTTAGGGTATGAGTGCCGCGTGCCAAGTAACAACTGTGCAGCATGGTAAGAGAGTGAATAAGCGCAGCATGGAAGCGTGACTGTAATGTAGGAAAATGGGGGGAAGGGGAAGGATGTTTTATGAACAAGTGGTGTTTTTTGCCTTCTTAAGAAGGAAGAATTGGAGAGAATGGATGTCAGAGGCATAGGCAGCAGGGGGAAAAAAGACAGTGTTTTCCTTAGGTTACAGGTTACAGTGGGTTGTTTATTAAACTGAACATTAGAGTGTGATTCTGTGAGGTTTTTTTTATTGTGCAACAGTGTTTCCAAATATTACGTTGCTGTAATGAGTTGAACTGTGCAGTAGAATATAAGGTAATGTTGAGAAAGTGTAAGCTCCTGCTGCAATTGGAAGCAGTGCTGGCAGCTGGCGGCTGGCGGGGTGGAGTGATGTGGTAACTATGTAGATAAATAGAGTGTGACATAGTAAATGTGTAGATAAATAAATTTAGCTACACAGTGACTCAGATAAACAGATTTATCACACATTGTTTATGCGGATGCCTGTTGTATAAATTTATATAAATACTGATCAGCAATTTTTCTCTCTGGGCTGACTGAGTAGATATTTGTTGTAGTAACCCATGGGTTATTACAGCATTCACGTGCACTGTCTTCCAAACAGTAGCGCTCTCTCATTGGCTGTCTTTCTGTTGTAATTTTGTTTTAGTTTTAGACAAGGAAATACACAAACTTACATCCAGATGGCCGAGGCCTATGACAATAAAGCTGAGTACATTTACTCAAAACATTAGACATTACCTATCCTATGGCAAGGGGTAGGAAAAAGGTGGGGGAGAGGGTGAAAAATTAAATCTCTACGGGGGGGGGTAAGGGAAGGAAAAGGTATCAATAGGTTACCTACAAATCAGCATACAGGAAATTACAGGTAGGATCCCTATCCATTCTGGTCTACCTGCTAGAAAGGAAATAGAGCTTGTGTTCCACCAGTTGTAATTAGGTAGCGAAGGATAAGGGTAAAAGATAGGGTTATTAGTATGGGAAGGTCAGAGGACATAAAAGAGACTTAAACATTTCAGTTTAACAGTGTGCTGTCGTTATTTATAGCAGTGTACAATCATTGAAATAAAGACTGTACTCACCAGAGGAATGAGCCTCAAGACAGGGTTTGCTGGACATAGGCACACGAGTCAGTTCTACTGTATCTGTACAAGTCTCTCTAATCATTTTCATGGCATCAAGAGAGGAGTCGAGCTATAGGTGTGTATATGTTCTGCAATCTCTGACTATTACCTAGAGGCAGAACAAAGGAACACAACCAATCCCAAAGACTCAGGTTCATAACAAAAGAGGTAGCCATATGACAATACAGCCAATAAATCATTTTGACAAAATGAAGCCATTAAATGCACACTATAAGACCTTCAGAGAGTTTGACTTTTGCGTCTCTGTAAGAGGTAGTTGGAGGGACATATTAGAGTAAAGGGGAAATATTTAAGGGGAGCAGGAACCTCAGTTCTTAGTCATCCTTACACTTAGTTAGCAAGGTATTGAGCCAGCTGAATCTGCCAGATTAAGAGGGGTAATCATCCTACACCCGCTTTAGGGTGAACATAAGTTAAATAGGGGGCCCAACAGAGTTTAAATTTAGAAAGTTGGTATTTTTGCAGGTGTGAGATTCTATCCAATTTAGCCACTGCTGAGAGAGAAGCCAAAACTTCCATCAGTGTAGGGATCATGGAGGACCTCCATTTACAAAGCAGGGCTCTCTTGGTTTGCATAGTCAAAAGAGCTAACCATTTATATTCCAGGTAAGTAAGCTTAGGAAGATCATTGGTAATACCCAAGAGATAAAAAACAGGGCAGAGAGGGACTTAAAGTTTTAGTACTTTAAAAGCCACATCTCATACTGAGTGCCATAAAGGCTGAATTAAAGGGCAGGTCCACAATATGTGCATCAAATCACCTGACATCTCCAGCATTTTTCGGAGTCCAGGAGCTTAGCTTTGTAAAGATTCACGGGGGTTTTATACCACGAGTGTGATATTTTGTTTTGTATTAAACGAAATCTAGCGTCTCCCGGCCATTTGTGTGTATCCCTCCATGCCCGATCCCAAGCATCAGAGGTAATTGTAAGGAGTAACATCTTTTCCCACTTTCTTTTAGCATCTTCAGACTGAGAGGGCAGAGAGTCCCTAATGTTGGCATAAATACATCCTGCTAGGCCTTTCGGGTTTTTAATCCATGATTGTAAAGTAGTGAAATGAGTATATTATATTATACCTAGGATCCACAACATCTCCAATAGTGGAGATCCCCCTCTTAGCCCAGTTTTTCCACCTGATCCAATAACCCCCAATAGTAATGGCGGGGTTCTGACAAAGGGAGGTGTGCGTAATCGGGACAGGGTCCATCTTCAATCTCCGATGAACAGCATACCAGTTGGCTTGTGAAGCTGCTATTGTAGGGGAGGTGAGGGGAGACTTTAAACTGTTGGGAGGTCTGGATTTGCTATTGGGGCATGCGAGTAAGATAGAGGAGGGAAGAAAAATTCCCGAGCTATCTAACTCAATTTGGAGCCACTGAGGTGAAGTGGGTAGATGAGAAGCCATCCACTTGGTCGTCTGAGCCAAGAGAAAGGCCTGACAGTAGCCCTCTAGCCAAGGGAGGTTCCAGCCTCCACGTTTCCTGTGGGTCCAGAGTTTGGCTTGACTGTATCTAGGTTTAGTGCCTTCCCATAGGAAGTGTCCTATTACTTTATCGATGGCTAAGTACCAGTTTTTGGGGAGGCGAATAGGGATATGCATAAGTAAATAAAAGAGTTTTAGAGCCGTGACCATATTAATAGCAGCAATTTTACCTGCTAAAGTCAGTCTAAGGAGCTTCCATCTATCAAACTCTGTTTTGATGGAGGAAAGAAGAGGGTGAATATTAATTTGCCAAATTGTATCCAGCGAGGGAGACAGTATTATCCCCAGGTAGGTTATCCCTTCTGGGGCTCAAAGATGGTCTGATCTTGCCGCCATCTGTTGGGTACAGAATTTATTCAGGGGCATTAATTTAGTCTTGTTCTGATTTAATTTGAGACCTGAATATGCATGAAAGGACTCCAGGAGAGGCAGTGAAGGAGGTATAGATCGGTGGGCATCTGCTAACGGGAGAAGGAGGTCATCCGCATACATAAGAGTTTTGTATGATGTATTACCTACCATAAGACCAATTATTTCAGGGTGGTTCTGAATTGCACAGGCCAAGGGTTCAACAGCTAGGACAAATAGGAGGGGGGAGAGAGGACAGCCTTGTCTTGTCCCGCATTCTAAAGTAAAGGGTGGGGACAGCACTGAGTTTGTGTTCACTATGGCTGTGGGTAGGTTATAAATGGCTTGTGTTCTTGATAGAAAGATATCATCCATTCTGAGGTGTGCAAGGACTAGGTATAGATAGTCCCATTCTACGGAGTCGAAGGCCTTTTTGAAGTCCACTGCAAGCACCCCAGCCGGAGAAGGAAGAGATCTAGCGGAGTGTATGAGGTTTAGAAGGGTTCTCAAATGATCCGAACTATGCCTACCAGGAATGAAACCAGTTTGTGAGAGGTGTATAAGACGAGGGAAGAGGGAAGAGAGCCTAGCTGCCAGAAGCTTGGTGTATAGCTTGCTATCAAGGTTAATGAGGGAGATCAGGCGGTAATTCCTTGGAATAGTGGAGTCCTTACCTTTTTTTGGGATAAGAACAATGGTGGCCTCTCTCATTGACGGAGGGAGAGCACCCTTAAGTTCTATCTCCTGGAATACCTCAGTCAGAAGGGGAGATATAATAGGGGCCATTGCTTGGTAGAAGTCAGCCGTGTAGCCATCTGCTCCAGGATACTTGCCCAGCTTCGTAGTCTGAATAGCTGAACACACCTCAGTCTGAAAAATAGGGAGTTCCAGAAGTTGTGACTCCTGTGCAGTAAGGGAGGGTAGCAGAAGAGAGTCTAGGAAAGGACGTGTCTCCAGATTCGTACAGCTATGCGAAGAGGTGTAAAGAGATCTATAAAAGGACGCCATAATAGAGTTAATGGTCTCTGGGGTGTTGCCCACTACTCTCAGCTTATCTTTTAGTCCGTATATAAACCTACTGGCCTGCTGCTTACGGAGTTGGTAAGCGAGGACTTTGCTTCCCTTATCTCCTTCCTCCCAGAAGGAGTGTCGAAGGTGAAGGATGGCTACCTCGGCTTTCCTGTTCAGCAGCTGATTAATTTCAAAACGGAGTCCCAAAATGGTCCTACCTATGCTGGAGTGGGTGGAGGGATGAGGGAGGGCCTTCAGATTGGCTTCAGCTATCGTTCTTTACGTTTGGCTGCTGCAAACCCCATAATGTTCCCTTGCATTGTAGCCTTAAAGGTCTCCCACGTATTACCCGGTGAGGTATCTGCAACAGGGTTCTTTTCAATAAATAGAGAGGCCCTGGTTCCAGCCCAGGGGATAAAGTCTGGATCTCACATGAGGAGGGGGTCTAGTTTCCAATTTCGAGTTGGAGGGGCTACCGGATCCCATAGGATGAGAAGTTGGACCAGGGCATAGTCTGAAATAATACAAGGGAGAATTTTTACATCCAAAGTTTTAGATGTCAAGGAAGGGGAGCCTAGCCAGAAGTCTAACCTGCTATATGAGGCATTTGAGGTCGAGTGGAAGGTATAATGCCTCTCTCTGGGGTGGAAAAGCCTCCAAATGTCTGTGAGACCCTGATCCAGAATCATTTGGTTCAATGCTTTTCCACTTCTGAGGTGAGATTCCTTACCCCCATCATTCCTGTCTATTGATGGAATTAACGTCAGGTTAAAATCACCTCCCAGGAGAAGAGGGCTATCTGGGGATGAAATTCAAAACCACCTCTCTGCAAGAGCATGGGAAAACTCGGTGTGCTTCATTGGGGGCGTATACATTACAGATAGTGACCAGTCCAGATGGGGTCTCGCAATTTGCCAACACCCATCTGCCCTCCAAGTCTGAAGTTGTCTTAGTCAGGGTCCATGGGAGAGATTTGTTCCGGAGGATGATTACCCCGAGCTTCCTGGAGGGGGCATTAGAGTGGACCTGTTGTCCTACCCAGTCCTTTAGCATGTATTTATAATCTTCCCCTGTTAATTTAGTCTCCTGTAGAAAGGCTATTTTGGAGTGAATGCACTTCAGGTATGTCAGCACCTTTTTGCATTTCAATGGTGAGTTTAAACCTCGAACGTTCCAAGTGTGGAACGCAATTTCTGACATCCTGCCATGCTTATAGGCTAAACGACTGGAAAAAACTGCCGCTGAACAAAATTAACACAGTGAGATTTTCCTCTCAGTTATGTTGGAAGTTGTATTGATGGCCACCAACCACTAAAATTGGCTTAACTGAGAGTTATGAATCCTAATATGTAGGAACACACAAACCTATATTTCCTTGTATTTAAGCGAATTCAATATACAAATTGGACTACTATCCTGTAATTTATAATCCAACATTATTATTCAATGTAACCTTTTAAATTAAATAACAGTTTGAGAACTGAGGAAGGACTTAACCAGTTAGAATACCAACTAATGGTATGTCCAAACCCTTCTGTGGGGTTTGGGTAGAGGGAAGAAAATCAGTTATCAGATGCGCAATACAAAGGTTGATATACGGTATTACACTAATTCTCCAAATAAGCAACACAACAATTCAATTCAACAATAACAGACTGCACCCCTGCCTAGAGCAAAACGGGGTTTAAATAGCCTTCGATCCCTCTAATTTAACCCAGGGAACCCTGTGAAGTCTAGGATGTAAATCAGAGACCTTCTTAACCTAGGCCTCACAACAGAGAACATCCATTGGTCCTGGTGGCAGGGATCACTAATGAAAGGAGAGCTTATCGACCTCTTCATGGGGAGCCCTCTGGAAAAGTAACTCCTCAACTGAAGAAGGAGACATCCAGCCATTCTACCAAATCAGTAGTAATAACAGAATAGCCCAACATATATATTAAACTCCCAAAGAAGTGCCTGCTGGGGGGGGGGGTCCGTTGCCGGTCTGCCCAACAAAGAGATAAAGAACATGAACCCAGGGATTCATATCCCTCAATTATGTGAAATTTACCCCACTACCCTCCTTGCATCCCAGATTTGCCCCAGGCCAGAGCCTGATTAACTTATCTGAAACTCGGCGTCCGTTCAACTCGGGTTGTCATCCTGCGGAGGTACCAGCAATCCCGGATCAGTAGCCGTGAGGTTGCGGCCTGTAGGGGAACCTGGAGCCATGGTGTGCCAGTCTGAGCCCTGCACAGACAGGGTATTTTTGGACATTGAGGCCCAGGAACTGTTATCTTCAGACAATACTCTAGATGAGGAGTCAGACGTAGCCTCCATTTCCTCTCAACAGTCAGTGTCAGGGCAGTCCTGAAGGGGAGAGAATCTACTTTTGGCAAAATATAGACTTGTATATTGTATTTCATCAGAGGCCCTATCGCGGTCCTGTGGATGGTCTCGCTTAGCGTGCGGTGATTTTGGGGCATCTCTTCCGGATCTTGGAGTTGCGAGAGTCCTTTTCAGGCATCCCAGTTACTGGGGGGGAAGAACTTGTAGAGTGGGTTGGTCTTCTTGGGGTATTTCAGGGTTCAGCTGGTGTGTTGGCTGGTTACCTGATGGCCAGGTTCTATCAATAAAAGCCATAGTGGCTTCCAGAGAGTCAAATTGCTGAGAAGTGCCGTTAAATGATATCTTTAGGAAAGCAGGGTAGCGCAGGGAAAACGGGATCCTTAGATCATGTAGTTTCTGACAAGCCTCCGTAAAAGCCTTTCTTTTATTCGCCAGTTCTATGGAGTAGTCTTGAAAAATCATAAACTGGTGTTGTCCCCACCATAGCTGCCCCAGTTCCCTAGCCCTGGCTTGGATAGCTTCTTTTTCAGCGAAATTAAGGATCCGTGCAATAATGGGCCTTGGTCTGCCCCCGTGTCGGTTTAGGTTGTAGAGAACGATGAGCATGCTCAATCATAATTTTGGTGGATGGTGGCAATTTAAGGATTCCTGGCAGAACTTGTTGTAGGAAAGGGAGAGCTTTCCCTCCTTCAGAGCCTTCAGGGAATCCAAGAAGCCAGATATTATTACGGCGGCTTCTATTTTCAAGATTGCCGATTTTTTCTTGCATTTGTCGGATTTTTGCTGTTTGATTTCGCATTGTAGCACAGTGCACCTATAAAATATCCTCTTGTCTCGTCACTTTCTGCTCTGTCCTTTCAATTCTAGCATCTAATATCTGAATCGAATTCGCTGAGGTGTCCGCTGCCAGTGTTAAAGCGTCAATGCTAGTGATAATCAACGAAAACATTTCCCTGATAGAGGGTTCTTCCTCGCCTTTAACTGAATGCGCCATGCTGCCTTAACTTCCCGGTCGGCCCAGCTCGCTGAAGGGGATAACTTTGCAATCCTGCCATGGATGTCTCCCAAATTTTTACTTTGTATAGAGGGAAACTTCCGATTGTTGGTAATAAAAGAAAGGCTCAAATGGGATCGAGACAAAAGCGGTAAAGACGGGTACTTAGCTCTAGGTTTTCAACCCTTAGAAATTACGCCTCCATCTTGAAAGGTGGTTAGCCACACCCCATTGGCTGTCCTTCTGCATCTGTGTGGGCTTAAGACTTGAGTAAACATGGTGGCTCCATCCCTTGTGTACTGAGGAGCCACCACAACGAGACGCGCCTTTCTTTTTTTTTTTTTTCCTAAATCTATCTGGTTGATCCTACTTTTTGCAGATATAAAAAACACCTATCTAGTTGATCCTGTGGTTCATCTGCATCGGAACATAACTACTGTGAGCTGCAAGGGGGCCATGGCTGAGTAGCTGTACCGCTAGGTAAGCGTGATCCCAACTCAAACTTAAAGTAAAAAAAAAAAATAGAAACAACAAAAAGGAAAAAAAAAAAGAAAATGCAAAATCTGCAAAGGGGGACAGTGGGAGGGAGACAGACACTGTGTGCGTGTGTGTGTGTGTGTGTGTGTATCTGTGACACCAAGTCTGGCTGGAAAAAAGTTCCCAACCAGCAATTATATAAAGTAAAAGATGGGAAAGTGTGTGATATGAGATGCTCACCCTTGGTGTGGGATGGGTGTGGGATGCTTTGATAAACCCCTCAGGCTTCACCCTCGTGGTGTATGTAACATCCCACACCTGGGGTGTGCATTAAATTCTCCTATCACATGCTTCCTCATCCTTTATTCTATATTTATGTACTCAGTTACTAAGTCACACTCCATTTATGTACATAGTTACTGTGTTACACATTCTCTTCCCGCCTGCCGGCACTACTTCCATTGTTTCAATTTCCATAATGAACTCCAGCAAATACACAGCAAGTTCTGAAATCACAGAGTGCATGTTGTCTTCCCTCCCTGCCCCATGCTTCACATTTCTGTTTTTCAGCTACGGCCAACAAAAATGGTACCTTTTTTGTTATGTTTCTCTGTGTTTCAGTTGCTCCGTTCTTTCCTCACAAGTTTCCCACAGTCCACAGCACTCACTTTTTGGTCACTTGAGTGTTCCTGCCTCTGTCTCTCCAAGCACAAACAGCTGCAGATGCTGCAGAATGCAGGATCAACCAGATAAATCCCAGTGAAATAAAAACATGAAGTATCTCACAAAAAAGCACCTTCTCTGTAATGAAGAAACAAAGCTACCATGTTTTTTTTCTGTAAATGCCCACCCACATAAAGAAAATGCACCAATCACTAAAGACATTTGAGCAATGATGCGACGTCTTGATGCCGGACTTCCGAGTAACCACCCTAGCAACTGGCAACACTAAAGGTGCAATAGTGATTTTTCTCAAAATAAAACATAAAACAAAAATTGTTCAAAAGTAATAAAATAATTACAATTAATTATCACAACCCATGAGGTCCTTGCATATTGCATAAATGAAATATGCAACAGGGACCTTTTGGAATACGTGATTTATTTTCACGTGAGCTGTTTGACCTTGGGCATGTCACTCATGGCTACATCACTCGTGAGGTTACCCTAGATCAAACAGCTCTTTCTAAAATAAATCATGTATTCCACAGATCCCGTTTGCATATCATATATATATATATATATATATATTCTTTGCAAACAAACTCTGTTAATGCACCATTTAGGGGTAAGAATACAGCGCCAAAAGTAGGGATATGTGATTTTAGGGTTTCCAACTCTAAAACACTGCCATCACCCCTGAAGCGAATCATGAGTGGAGACTTCCTTGGCATTTCAACCATAAAGCTCACCCCATTAGACACAGGTGTATATGTTTCAGGAGTGTATAGAATGGCATGAGCTTTATGGTTGGCAATGCCAAGGAAGACTCCACCCCTGATTCACTTCAGGGGTGGGACAGGGTTTTAAGGTTGTAAACCCTAAAATCACATTTCCCTACTTTTGTCACTGAAGTCTTAATCCTAAATGGTGTATTAACACAGTTTTTTGAAAATTAATTTCCTTATTTGTTGAGATTGTATAATCATATGGGCCCTGCGCTCCCATCCCTCCATAGAAACATAGAAGTTGATAGAAACATAGAAGTTGATGGCAGATAAGGACCACATGGCCCATCCAGTCTGCCCATTTATTTTTCTACCTTATGAATGTGCCATCAGCCTTTGCTCTGTCAATGGTCTATCTATTCATACTCATCTGTATTGCTCCCTTATGCCTATCCCATGCCTGTTTGAAGCCCTGCACTGTATTCATATCCACCACTTCATGAGGTAGGCTGTTCCATGCATCCATCACCCTTTCTGTGAAAAAGAACTTCCTCACATTACCCCTTAATCGGCCCCCCTCTAATCTCATGTGGACATGTATGTTGCTGTTGAAATGTAGTGCCCTCCAGGCCCTGCCCTTGTATTTGTAGCAAAACAGCAACCAAATTGTCAGCATAGCCTTCTTATTACCCAACCTCATGAAACCCGTATTGAGAATTTTTAAATCCCCACCAAAACTTACTTTCACGGCATGGAAACATCATTCCTCGCCACAGGTGTGAAAACACATTTTTGCCAAGATTTGAAAAATGACAGCTGTCTCATCCAAAAAATTCTGGTCCCATATAAAGTGATTCCTAGGATCAAATCTGGCCCCCACTCCAACCAATATGTCTCTCAACAGGGTCCACTGCAATAATCCCTCCACTATCACAAACTTTTTCAATGCCCAGTTTTCAGACCTTACAAATTATACCTCATTCTTCCTGGCTAAACTGTACTCAAATGACCCTCACTTGACAAAGACACTTGGAGTACCTCTAACTGCTCCTATCTGCTACTAACTTTCTCCCTCTAGCTCCCCCAACTTTTCCCTCCTTATCCTTCTTTAAATGCCCCTGAGTTTCTTTCTTTCTATTTTCTCTAGGATGTAAATGAATTTTTACTGATTATTACTGCCTCTGTAAATTGCTGACCATTTGTTGTAACCTGTCTTGTTTGTATGTACTTTTGTGACGTGGAACCTTTGTAAAAGAGCCTTTGGCTCAAAGGTATCAATTCCTAGAACAATAAACTAAACTAAACTAAACTAAACTAAACAAATGACCAACCTGATGTCACTGGGCCCATATTTCTTTTCAAGTCTGTCACTCACCTGGAAGTTCTAAGATTGCTAAACAACATCTCCTATTTCATTGCTGCTGGATCTGACAATCTTGAACCCAAACTCCTAAAGCTCGCTACCCATTACATAGCTGCAACTCTTGCGAAGATTTTTTCCCTCTCTCTTTGTCACAGCTATGTCCCATATATCTGGAAGACTGCCAGGAGTACCCCTGTTTTCAAAAAGGGTGACCACAAAAATTCCTTCAACTATAGGCCCATTGCCATATTGTCTGTTCTTAGCAAAATCCTTGAGAAGCTCGTAGCCACTCAAACCATTGACTTTCTTCAGAAACATGACCTTCTCACGTCTGCACAGCATGGTTTCTGCAAGGGTCATAGCACCACCACTGCTTTACTCAAATTTATGTCCGATACCGTAGTGGCCATGGACTCAGGTCTCCCAACGGGGTAAATTTTTATAGACATGACTAAAGCATTTGACCTTGTGGATCCTCCTAACTGCTCTAAGATCACTAGGCTTCTCACTGAGTGTCACTGCATGGTTTGACAGCTACCTGGTGAATCACACTCAACTAGTAAAATTTAACTCCACCTTGTCGGATTATGCTACCATAAATATTGGTGTTCCACAAGGATCTGTTCTTGGTCCCTAGCTTTTCACTATTTTTATAAATGATATGACCTCAAACATTCCCCAAACTGCCTCCCTATTATACGCCGATGACATTGTCCTCTACACCAGTGCAAAAAACATCACTGAAATCAACCAACGACTTTCCCAAGACTTTCAAAAAATTGAGCAGTGGTTGTTTAGAAATAAACTTGTCTTAAATGTATCTAAGACACAAGCCATGCTATTTGGTTCTAATGCCAAATGAAAACTCTCCCAACCCACTTTTAATGTCTCTACTATAAATGGCTCTTCTGTTGTGGTGGTACCCTCTTTTAAATATCTGGGTATCACATTCGACCCAGCTCTTACCTTTGATCTCCATATCCAGCAGACTTGCAAGCTGGCCAACATGGAACTTGGTATGGCCTACCGCTCCAGCTACATACTCACCCCCTCAGCTAGGCTAGCCTTAGCTCATGGCCTACTCCTTCCGTCACTCACTTATGGGGTGGCAGAGTATGCCTCGGCAGGTAAGACTAGTTTTCAGAAATGGGATGTCACATACAACAGTATCTGTAGATATGCGTTCTCCTCACATCGGCTGAAACACCACTGCCTCCTCTACGCTGAACTAAGATGGCTTTCTCTGGCAGCCTCCCGAGACTATGCATTCTGCTCAATCATAGATAACATCATCTGAAATCAAATGCCTAAGCCACTGGCAGAACTATTTCTAAACCAGACATCCAGCTATGAACTACACTCTGCTGCCAATGCCCATGTTATCATCCCTAGACATCACTCCTCCAAAGGTGCTAGCGCCTTCTCCTGCCATGCCCCACAAAAATGGAACTTCCTCCCTCTAACTATTCATCTAGCATCACCTCACGCCTCTTTCAAAATATTGCTGCATGACTACCTTGCTGATTCCTGCTCTTGCTCCTGCTTCAAACCCCCTTAGCCCAGTATCTCTCCATAATTCTCTCACCCCAACATCCTTTCAGAGCTCATTCCTCAAGAAAATAGCTCTGCACTGTCCTCCTGTCTCCTATTTTGCCATATTTTAATTTTAATTACATCTAGCCATCATCCCTTACCTTACCTCAATTTCCTATCCTATCTTATCCCACCTCCTTATACTGCCTCCCTACCCCCTCTAAATTCCTGTTTCTACTGTATCCACCATACATGACTATTAAAATGGCACTTTTACATTGTTTAATCTCACTATACTGCTACCTTAATGTTGCCCAATGGATTTTTTACTGTTGCTCTCCCATACTTCTATGTTATATAGTACTGCAGAATCAGTTGGATCTATTGTTTTCTCCTGCCTGCCCTGTATTACTATTGTCTAAGCATCTACTGTTTATATGATTGCACTGTCATTGTTCAAAATGTTTTAACTCCCAGGTCATGCCTGAAAATAGTCATTGCTATGGCTAGTGCACCTTACCCAGTCAACAAAAACTAACTAACTAAATAAATAAATAAAAAATAAATTCATGAGGTGGTGTACAAAACTGGCTATATTTTAAATTTGGGGTCAAAATATTTAAAATTAGCAAAGTTAACAGAGAGTGTAGTAAAATAACAATGTATTATATTTTGACCCCAAATTTTCAGTAAGCCTTCTTGTGGCACCACCTCATGAACAAGGGTGGTGAAAATGTTTTTAAATCCTGCCCAAAAGGTGATTTTGCCAAGTGACTGTGAAATTGCCTTTCCAGGTGAATTTGCACAATTCCACCTTCATTGTTCATGAGGTGAGGTGTCAAAAAGTCTGTGTTGAAAATTTGGTGTCAAAATATGCAAAAATGGCAAGGTTATGCCATGAAGTTGAAAACCTCATTTAAATAGATTGAGCAGCACTTACTGTACCTTACTTTCTCATGTACCTTTCGGCTTTTCCAGCGGCAAAATGTGTCTTCAATCAGAGAGCAGATCTTCACCCTGGGACCTGTTCAGGTGAGTGAGTGAGGGTGTGTGTGGGGTGGTGGGTGCTGAGTGGGAGATTGGGGTGGGAGGGTGGATCAGTGAGGGATCATTTTCTTTTTTACAGGTTTAAAAAAAAGAGACATTGGTGGACCGTTTTCTTTATTACAGGCAGGACTGCAACCAGAGGTTGGGGGGTGCCACTAGACACCAGGGAAAGAAAAAAACAATATGGGATGGTGATCGGTGGCTGGGGGGACACCAATAGACACTAGGAAACAATAATCAATACAAGGATGGCGATCTTTGGGTGGAAGGCACCACTATACACCAGGGAAATAATCAGTACAGGGCTGGTGATTGGAGGGGTAGGGGGCACCACTTGACACCAGGGAAATAGTTTTTTTCCCTCACAAAAAAGGATTGGCTGCTGTGAAAAGACTATTGCATCCTCCAGACACCTGTTGGATTATTCAAGTGGGTGGCTGTTCAAGCTAGAGCTAGAGGATACTTAGGCAGGGTCCCTTCCTCTGAACTTCTTTGATACGTCCCTACCCCTATAAGAAAGTAAAGTCAGATTAGGAGCCATCCTGGCTCAATAATTAGGGCTCCGACATGTAGAGGGATGGGATTTTGTTGTTCCAGGGATGACGAAAGTTGCAAGACCAAGGATGGTGAAAGCTGCAAGACTGAAGATGATGAAAGCTGCAAGATGCCTTTATCACCAGATCCCAAGTTTCTAGTGACCCTAGTAGATGGTCTGACCTGACCTTCCACTGATGCTCAGTGGGTCCTGTAGATGAAAAACTGTCTTCAGTGGTGATCAGCTGTCTGCCACAACCTTCCACTGATCAGACAGATCCTTTGTATTTCCCGCCTGGTGGTCTGGGATAACCTCTACTGGGCACCTTCCTTCTGTGTTCAGTGGTTTGCCATAATCCTCTACAGATATGGAAATTTATAAGTGTATCCAGCTTGGCGGCCTGGGATTTACCATTCCTGGGCAATTGGAGATGAGGAGCCTCCTCTGTTGATCCCCACCTTGGAATAATGCTTTCATGTTCTTGGAAATTTCTGTGCTTGGCCCTTGCATGGTACATTCGACTTTGAAGAGCCTTCCCCAAATGCATCTTTTCTTCCTTTGATAAACCTTTCACAGCTGCAACGAGGGTTAACCCAAAACATGCTTTAGTAACCCATGGCCAGGGTGGTAGCAGCAATAACAGTGATAGAAGTACTAGCAATAGTAGTAGTAGTTACAGTAGTAATGTTAGAGGTTTGAGTCATTTTACAGAACTATAGAGTTCATAGAACAATAAGAGCACAATAGAGTATAAAGCTAATCGAAACTGTTTTAAATGTGCAAATTTTAAAGTGTCTTAGAGCATAGTCCCTACCCAAGTAAAGTGCCTCTAATTTGCCTGGTAGTATTATCTCCTGTGATCATACCTCTGTACTTATCCTTAAATAAAACTGTTTGTTGCATCTGAAGTTGTCATCTGTCTCTAGTTGCAGCCCATTCCATCTTTATGGAAAAGATTGAACTCAGAGTTCCTTGTAAGTAGTGAAAGGTTGGGCTCTCACTTCAGAACTTGGCGTAGTCAGCAGGATACTCAAAAGTCAAGGAGTCCAGTGCAGTACACTCTTCAAGCATGATGCCTTTCAGTCTGGAACATGCCAGTGGGTCTATCCATATAGAAGAAAAACAAGGTTATCCCAGAGTACACATAGAAACATAGAACATAGAAACATAGAATTTGATGGCAGATAAGGACCGTTTGACCCACCCAGTCTGCCCATTTCCCTACCTACTGGATAAGCTGCAGATCCTAGTTAACCAGCAGCCTACTTCTTCCTACCCCCACCCCCTAGAATTGCCTTATGACTGTCCCATGCATGCTTGAATTCCACCACTGATTTTGACTCCACAACCTCCTCCGAAGACCGCTCCATGCATCCACAACCCGCTCTAGAAAAATGCTTCCTAAATTACCTCTGAGCCGCCTCTGCCTTCAAATTGTGCCTCATGTTCTGCACACTTTTTGAAAGATGCTACCCTCTTGGACTTTGTTGATTCCCTTTGGTACTTGAACGTTTCTATCATGTCCCCCCTCTCCCTCCTTTCCTCGAGGCTATACATATTAAGCTCCTTTCGTCTCTCTTCATATGTCTTCCAGTGCAGACCCTGCACCATTTTAGTTGCCCTCCTCTGGACAGCTTCCATCCTGTCTATGTCTTTGTGGAGACTGGGTCTCCAGAACTGCACACAGTACTCCAGATGGGGTCTCACCAGCTGTCTGTACCGAGGGATAATAACTTCCTGTTTTCTACTGGTGATGCCTCTCCCTATGCATCCCAGTATCCCCCCAGCCCTCCTTGCTGCCCTCTCACATTGCTTGCCCACCTTTAGGTCATCTGATATGACTACCCCAGGTCCCTTTCCATTTTTGTTGTTGTTAGTATCTCACCCCCATTGTGTACTCTTCCCCTTGGTTTTTGTTTCCCAGGTGCATTACCTTGCACTTCTTAGCATTGAATCTAAGCTGCCATACATATGACCATTCCTCTAACCTTGCCAAGTCCCTTCTCATCTTTTCCACCCCACCCTGTGCATCAACTCTGTTGCAGATCTTTGTGTCATCTGCAAAGAGACATACTTTTCCTTCCAGTCCTTCTGCAATGTCGCTTATAAAGACATTGAAGAGGACTGGTCCTAATACAGAACCCTGCGGTACCCCACTAGTAACCTTCCTTTCTTCTGAGTGGACTCCATTTACTATTACTCTCTGTGTCCTATTCTCCAGCCAATTCTTTACCCAGGCTGTCATCTTGGGACCCACTCCCAGGCTGGCTAACTTCCATATTAATCTTTTGTGTGGGATTGTGTCAAATGCCTTGCTAAAGTCTAGGTAGGCCATGTCCATAGCCCCTCCCTGATCTACTACTTTGGTCACCCAGTCAAAGAAATCTATCAGATTCGTCTGGCATGACCTTCCCGCTGTGAATTCATGCTGCCTAGGGTCCTGTGCCCTCTGACCTCTAGATACTCAACAATTCTTTCCTTTAGAAGTGATTCCATCATTTTCCTATCACTGAGGTTAAACTAACAGGTCTGTAGTTTCCTGCTTCTGCCTTGCTCCCACTTTTGTGAAGGGAATCACATCTGCCCTCCTCCAGTCCTCGGTACCACCCCATCCTCCCATGATTTGTTAAAAGGGTAGTCAGTGGTGTCACTAGTTCTACCCTTAGTTCTTTTAGAATTCTGGGATGAATCCCATCAGGCCCCATTGCTTTGTCCACCTTCAGTTTTAAGAGTTCTTCAGAACCCTTTCTTCTGTAAATGAGCTGGTATCAACTTCTGTATCCAGAGTGTTTCTACTGTTTATTTTATGCACCTCCCTCTTCATTTGTAAATACTGAGCAAAATATTTGTTTAGTATCTCTGCCTTTTCACAGTCTCCTCTGCCCACCCTCCTCCCTTTATTAAGCCTCACTATCCTTCCCTTGGTCTTCCTTCGCTCCCTGATGTACCTATAAAAGGTTTTATCCCCTTCTTAACTAAGTTGGCTATCTTTTCCTCGGTTTGGGCCTTTGCTGTTCTGACTGCCTTCCCAGCTTCCTTTGCTTTAACTGATACAGTTCTCTGTCCTGCTCCTTCTGCGATTCCTTGTACTTCCTGAATGCTTTCTTTTCTCTTGAACCTTCACTGCCACTTCCTTTGAGAACCATAGTGGTTTCTTACATCGCTTTGTTTTGTTTATTTGCTTCACACAAAGGCTCAAGTACCTCTGTGATGGCAGTTTTTATTATTCCCCATTGTTCTTCCACCCTCCTTCCTGCCCATTTGCTAGTGCATTCCTTAGGCACTCACCATTTTGGCAAAGTCAGCCCTCCTAAAGTCCAGTACTTTGTCTTTGTATGGCTTGACCTATTGCTGTGTTTTATAGAACTATACTGTTCGATGGTCGCTAGTTCCCAGATGGCTACCCACTTCTACATCTGTGATCCTCTCTCCATCTCCATTTGAGAGAAGCAAGTCTAATATTGCTCCTCTCGAGTGGGCTCCAATACTAGTTGTCTAAGGCATGCCTCTGTAGGGCATCTAGAATAACCCACTCTTCAAGTGGCAGCTGCAATCGCACTCCAGTTAACATCTGGCATATTCAGATCACCCATCAGCAATATCTCCCCTTTTTCTGCCATTCTAAGTATACTTTCTATCATTTCCTTGTCCATTTCCTCCCCCTGAGAAGGGGGTCTGTATACAACCCCTGTGCGGATTGTGGTGCCATTGCCTGTCTCCAAATTTACCCACAGTGCTTCTTCTCCTCCCTGTTTACCCTTTTGTTCTGTTGCTTTTATTCTTCCCTTATGTAAAGAGCTACTCCTCCTCCTCTTTTACCCTCCCTGTCCCTCCTGTAGATAGTGTATCCTGGTATGTTTACGTCCCAGTCATGGTTTTGTGTGTACCATGTTTCTGTGACTGCCACGATATCCAGATGTTCCTCCTCCATCAAGGCCACTAATTCAGGAAGCTTGTTACCCAGACTACGGGCATTGGTACTCATTGCTCTCCATTTTTTGATGGCTTTACCTTCTGTTGCAGCATCCCCCACTGACCGTTCTACCTCGGTCTTTTTCTCATTTAGTACCCTGTTTTGTAGGGAGAGGCTGGGATTTTTCTGCTGCTTGTCAGTGCCTCCCACTTTGACTACACATAACACCTGTTATGATGACCTACTGTTTTGGAGCCCCATGGCTACCTCAGTACACAGGAGAATCGACAGACCCCACTGCCAGAGGCCTAAAAGAATTTGGAGCCAAGATGAAAGCCAGTGTTTAGACTGCACAATATTCCTGAATGCTAAAAGGTTGAGATCCTTATTGGACAATTAGGAGGCACCACACACTGGAAAGTGGTCTCGTGGCCAGAGCAATAAAGGACCACAACCGAGCAAATCTTAATAAGACAGATGTGCTCCTTTGATACTCGGACATTATCGAAACTCAAAATGAAATTCTTCTCCAGAACCCAAGGACCCAGAGAAAGCCTAAGAGAGTATGCCTGAGTCTACAAGAAGCCTTAAGAGCAATTGAACACCTGGGTGTTGGAGATGTGAGAGATCCTAACAAGGTACCAAAAGACAGGTTTATTGAGGGAGTGTGGAGTAATACTTTGAGACAGGAACTTAGAATGCTTCACCTGCAATCACTGGATGAAACTTTTCTAGATTATAAAGAAAAAGCAATTAAAATATTCAGAACTGGATGACCAGATGGAAATGCAGCTATGTGTCCACAATATATGCCGCCATCATCATTACTGTGGTCTGGTAATGGCATGTCCAGAGTGACATGTTATATAGCCCATAGAGCCAGGTTTGCAGATGAATCAGCAGGCTTTTCTCTGAGGTATGATTGTGGTAGTCTAGGAAGAGAACATTGCTGAGATGAGTATGCAACCCACAATATGGCTCAGTTGTTGGAAAGACATACCCGAGATGAAGAGTCTTCCATCCCGATGCTAAGCACATGGTACAAGAACAGCTGACCAAGTTGACTAAGAAAATGGCAGAGATATGCCAAGGGGTAAAGACCCCGAAAGAAGGGTGGAGACAAGGGCAAAGTCTTGAAATTTTAAGGTGAGCAGAGGCCAGACCATCAGCTCCTGTGGTGAGACAGAACTACATCTGATCACCTAGTGACCGCTTTGATGCCCAAGGCAATCCTATATGCAAAAGGTGTGGACATATTGAGCGAAGATGTAATCAGAGAGTCATGGTGGTGAATTTAAATAGGGAGTCTCCGAGGCAGAGGACCAACCCTCTGGCAGACCAGAACTAGGTCCAATTTGTCCTGAGTGGCAAATGTTTGTGAGGAGATATCCTGTTGTCCCATAAAGATAGATAGTATTGAACTTCAAGCACTTCCAAATATGGGATCACAGATCACAACAACATAGAGCAAACATTTCTTTCAGCACTGGCAGAGTACCCTGCTCCAAAAATCGTCCTCAAATTGGATCAACTTGGTAGCAGGCAATGGCCTAGTCATCCCTTATGTAGGGGTACTTTGAAGCTAATATCCAGTTGGGAGATGCATATCACCCATACCAAGGACTGATTGTTAATGACCCTGCTACTGAGAATCTGCCACCTGTGATTTTAGACATGAATGTTCTCCGCTATTGTTACCAAGAACTGGTAGCTGCCTTGAGACAGCAGGGAATGCAGTTATCCAAGACAGTGAAGTGGGTCTGGCAGTGCACCATAAATCTCATACACAGTTATTATCAGTTTGCAAATGAAGGGGGATAAATTGGTAAAGTGCCGATTGCTGAAGAAGAAGCAGTACAGTTGAGCCCAGGAAAAGAGATAATCCTCATCTGCAAAGCTAAAGCAGGAATTCAAGGGCAAGACTAAACAGCACTACTGGAACCCTGAACAAGTTTGGAAAACACCCCAGTCATGGTGGCACAGAGCCTAGTAAAAGTTAAAAAGGGACAAGTACCCTTACGTGTACTTAATTGCGGAGCTACCACCATACGGCTATACCGGCATCAACTTATTGGGTGACTGCTGCAAATCTGGCCAGAGTAGATAGTGGAAACCAGTCCCAGAGAATTCAGAGGTGAGGTGGATGTTTACTGTTCTGCAGTAGCTACTGATATCTCCCATGGCAATGATATTGAAGAGTGGCTGAAAGAAATGGATCTGGGTACAGAGAATATGACTGAGGACCAGAAGGAGGAGGAGGTATTGGAGTTTGTCATGAAGCATCGAAGTGCCTTCTTGCAACATCCTTTTGATTTCAGGTGCACTGAGGCCATCCAACATCATATTCCAACTGGGAACCATCCTCCTATCTGACAGAGGTTTAGACCAATTCCTCCTGCAATGTACCAATCAGTAAAAGTGATGCTGAAAGAGACACTGGACAGCAAAGACATTGAGGAGAGCCATAGTCCATGGATGGCACCCATTGTCCAAGTGAGCAAAAAAGATGGAAAACAGATTTTGCGTGGACTACAGAAAATTGAATCAAGTGAATCATAAATACGCATACCCGCTGCACCGGATTGAAGACTCATTGACTGCCTTAAAGTCTGCAGCATACTTTTCAATGCTAGACCTAACTAGAGGGTATTAGCAGATACCACTGGTTCTGGTTGATCAAGAAAATATAGCTTTCATCATTACCATTGGATTATTTGAGTTAACCTGGACTACCTTTGGACTGTGCAGTACACTTGGCCCTTTCCAAAGACTGGTAGAACACTGTCTGGGCAGACAGAATTTTGAAATTGTCTTGTTATATTTGAATGGTATCATAGTCTACTCACAAACATACCAGGATCATCTGTGCCACCTAGAGATAGTGTTCAAGCAACTGGCAGCATATGGATTGAAAATCAAACCCTCTAAGTATAATTTCTTAAAGGATCAAGTTAATTACCTGGGACACATTGTAACCTCTGCTGGAGTATCGCCAGATCCTGAAAAGGTACAATCAGTGAAATAATGGCCTGTTCCTAACACCATCTGTGACATCAGAGTTCTTAGGATTTATGGGCTATTATAGAAGGTTTATGAAGGACTTTTTGAAAATTGCTGCACCACTGGGTGAACTTCTGAGTGGGAGCAAAAATCAAAAAGTAACCCAAAACATCCCAGTAAAGTGGGCAGATGTTCAACTAAGCGATTCAAACAGTTGAAAAGAATTCTGACTGAGGCCCCTATCCTGGCTTATCCAGACTACAGCAAGTCATTTCAGGTATACATAGATGCCAGCAACCGTGGACTGGAATTGTTTTAGCCCAAGAGCAAGACGCAACAGAAAGAGTGATAGCGTATGCAAGCAGGGGCCTTCTTGGCTCAGAGCAGAGCGATGAAAGATACAGCTCTTTCAAACTGGAATTCCTAGCGTTAGTGTGAGCCGTAACATTGAAATGTAAAAATTACCTGGCTGCCAGTCACTTTGTGGTGTATATAGATAATAACCCCCTGGCTCACCTTAACAAACCCAAGTTATAGGCCCTAGAGCAGTCATGGGCATCCTGTCTAGCAAACTAAAACTTTACCATCTGATATAGAGCTGGACAATCGAATGTAAATGCTGATGCATTGTCCAGGTTATGCACACAAGACAAACCAGAGGTGGACAGTGTACAGCAAGAAAATACAGAGATGCCACCACTTTTGCAAATCCCAGCTGAAGTTATGCAAGCTTGTTGCCAGTGTTTGCTGCAGAGGGTACAAAACAGAGTCAGAATGTGAACTCCCAAAATTCAAACAGAATGACGACCTTTGGAAGCAACTATAAATGCAGAGCCCCATCATCCTACAGATACCAGAGTTGATCCTCACTAATAAGATTTTAACTTTGCAAGAAAGAGAAAGGGCATCTGAGGAGATGACTAAGTTAAAGAGACACTGAGAGACATTTGTTATTCAGCAAGGAAGACTGGTTCAGAGAACCAGAGATCCAAAAACGCAGAGAAATCCTCCAAGTGGTCTTATCTCGCCAAGTAGCACCTATAGCTCTGGAAGCATTCCATGATCTGTCTGGGCATTTTTACTGTAAAAAGACTGAGAGCAACTTCAGAGAATGATTGTTTTGGACTGGTATGAGGGAAGATATTGTTCAGTGGTGTACAAATTGTGAGGCCTGTAATTTGAAATTCAATCCAAGTGACACTGATCGAGCCCCTCTGATACCAATTGTTAGTAAAGCTGCTCTTGATCTGGTCACCTTAGGTCACCTCAAACTAGTTCCCAGAAAAGATGGATACATATACCTCCTTACCATGACTGACCATTACAGCAAATTCTTAGTAACAATACCTGTGCGGGATCTCACAGCCAAAACTACTGCCAAAACCTTTTGGAACCATTTTGTCAAACCATCTGGGTACCGTAATCAAATTTTAACAGACCAAGGGACAGCATTTGAGTCACAGCTCTTTAAAGAACTGTGTGTGTTGTATGGGAGTTACAAGAAGTGAAGTACTGCATACCGCCTGCAAACTAATGGACTTTGTAAGCGGGGCCAACAGAATGATAATTAACATGATAAGGTCCCTCTCAGAACCACAATGTCAAAATTGGCTATATTTCTTTCCTTATATATGTATACAATAACACAATACACTGTTCTACAGGGCATACCACCTATTATCTGATGTTCGGGTGCCACGGACGTCTGCCAATGGACTTGGTGCTTGGGGTACTGACTGAACCTGCAACACAGCCTAAAACAGAATGGGTCCATGAACATAACAGCCGAATGCAAATCGCTGGTGAAGCCCATTGCAAAACAAATGGCAAAGGTGAGAGAGCGACAACAGGCCCTGTACAACAAGAGAGCTAAAGCTGAGCCACTGTTGATCGGAGACAGAGTACTACTTAGGTGCACCAACAATTGCCAGAAATTAAAGACTAAATGAGATCCAGAAACATATATTATTATTGACATTCCTTATCCAGACATGCCTGTGTACAAAATCCAAACTGAATCTGGTACCCTAATACAAAAGATTGTACAGTACATCACAGCCTGATTAAGCCATGTGCCTTCCAAGTTACAGAAGAACGAGACAAAGCAGTTCAGGACTCAATCGCAAGTGAGAGGCAGAGTCACTTCATTCAGGGGGCACCAAACCTTGCTCTGGAAAACTGTTAGATGGTACCCTGGATCCAGAGCATCCCTGCTAACCCTCCGAGTCCTATATCTACAGAATCTCTGATGACAGTTGCTTAGATGGTCATAGTGATCAACCTTTGGTCTACCCCCAAAATGATTCATTCAGAAGGCAGCCTAAATCTCTGAGAGAACCCTTCTATAAAAGGAAATATCCTTTATCAGTTGGCCTGCCGACACAGCAGCAGCACGTCCAGCTGTGGCGCCAACGACCCGGGTTCGGGAACGGACCCGGGACATTGGAGGGCTGATTGGGGAGAAGGATCGAGTGTATCAGGGACTGCTCTTCTTCTTCCTGGGGGGTGGGGGGTTGTGTGTCTGGCATGCTATGGACTTCTGGCGGAGGCTGGGGGGAGCCACAGTGCCAATGCCTTATCACTGCTGGGGTGGGGTGGATGCGGGTCTATCATTGCATCCCGCACGTGGCTATAAAAAAAAATGCCAGCCCGCATGGCTCTACCCCACTGCCTCCACTGCCTGCTGTGTCCACTGGGTGGGGCCCTACTCCTGCAGCCCCCACCCTGAGGTAAGCCATTGTAACCTACAATTGACCTGGGGAGGACGTGCCCGCCTGGCGGCCCCACACAGGGGTGTAAGCTTGGGCATGGGGAGACAGCAGGGAAGGGGCTGAGAAGACCCCTATGAGGTTTAGGGGAACAACCATAAAACATTAAAAAATAAAAGGAATTCTCCTTTACAGTGCAGTGGTTACAGTAAAGTGCAACAATGGCTACTGGATGATAAATGAAAAATCTTTGAGTCATGATTTAAGATAGTTAAATAGATGTATTTAGAAATAATAGAGTCTAAGTTGATAATCAGTTTATTACGAATACACGGGAACATGTCTTTTTAGGAGAGCCCAAATCTATAGTGCTCCAAAGTATGGGGCCCAACAGAAAATAAATAAAAATAAAGTACCTTAGAGCCCCTCTCTAGCAGGGGCGACATAGAGGTGGCACAGGGAGCAGAGGGGCTCTGCATATAGTGTGTCCCACCCATCGCATAGCAGCAGGGCAAATCAATAAAAAAAAATATATATATATTTGTTGTCCTTTTCAGGCTGCCTGCTCTGTTCTCGAACCCCCCACCCCCACCGAGTAAGCAGCGCATGAGTCAGGGCATGCCGGGGTGTCGTTTGAAAAATCAGCACATGCTGGACTGTTGGACAGAACCAATATTCCTGGGACATGGTGTCCTGAATGCTGGTCAGTTGTGGGGAGTCCAGGGAAGCAGTCAAAAAGTCACCGCTGAGCTATTGGGCAGTGAAGAGCCCAAGGGAGTGCCTTCTGGCAACCTAGAAGAGAGCGTGTAGCCAGGAGCACTTTCAAGCGCTCAGAAGAAAGGATGAGACATCCGCTAGTCATGGTGTAAGGGAGAGAGGGGACACAGATTAGCACGGTAATTGAAAGTAGCTTTCGTGCTGTCTGCCTCTCAACCTTCCGTGTAGGCATGGAGTCCTGTTGCGCACAGTGGTCCACTAATATGTTAGCAGCTCCAGCTTCCCATCTGGCCATGGTGTGGGCTCAGTTTAGCCCCATTTATTGTTTTGATTGTTCTTTTTAAAGAAAGTAAAAGTAAAGATCCCTTCCCAGTGATAGTGTGACCAAGCAGCCGCATCCTCGGAGCTCAGGCAAGTCCCACAAGACCCCACGGTCATCTGCCCCACCTGTCACTAGCTAGTCTCCAGCCAGCAACAAACAACTTCCTTCTTCATTTCTTCACCTCGGATCAGGGCGGTGAGTCAGCAGCAGCACCAGTGAATGGGTGCTGGCCACCAGAAGAAGATAAAAGGGGGCAAATAAAATAACGTTTTTTTTATTTTATTTGGGTGCTAAGGGCAGCCAGACAGGGGAAAGAAAGGCCTCAGGACTAAAGAGACCACCCGAGGGCAGGCTTATGTTAATATATTAATTTATTTAAATCAAGCTCCAGCAACAAAGCATATGAAAGGGGCAGTCCTATTCAAATTAGGAAGCCCCCTTGGGGCAGAGCGCCAGGACATTGCCTTGTTGACCTGTTAAAATATTTATGAGCAAGCTCCTTAAAACTACAATGCCCCTAATGAATGAGCATTTCCAGTTATTATTATTAATGGGTTTTAACACACATGAAAATGGGTGCTATTTAAAAGAGCTGAGGCTGCACTTGGGGTGGGTGTTTTCTGACTTCTCACCTCTCAGACCATCTATATATGTGGCTGAGTGGTGAAGTGGGCTAGAGAGCCCACTAGAATCGCAAGTTAAATTGGAAATTCTTTTGGGGCTGGGAAACTTGAGCATCTAGGGTATTTGGGGAAAACACATTTGTTGACATACCAAATTGCTGAATTGTATCATTTGTTAAAGGCTGCACGCCAGATTTTCAAAGGGCCCCTAGATCGCCACAAATAAGCGACGATCTAGGGTTTTGGTGAACACTGGCTGCATCAGGGACCCTGTGCCATATTCTGAAAGAACAGGGTTCCTGCGCCACATATTAGGGTGTTGCTGCAGTGGCTGATGTGCGCCAAAGCTGTGGGCACACCTATGGGACCTGCCACAGGGGGCTGTCTGCCCCCAACCCGGCACACCAGCAGAGGTACCAGGCTGGGTGGAGGATGGGGCACACTCCTGGAAGGCATGCGGGGTAGTGGGGCAGCATGCCCACATGGGGCCATGGCACTGTATGTCTCACTACCCCCCTCCCCTGTTCCATGCTTTTTGCGGTAGTTGGCTCGGAGTGGCACCCCCGCTGGGTGCAACGGCTCCAGTATGCATGCCCACCCTCCCCACCCCTACTATGGCACCCTCTGCCCATGTTGCCCTGCACCCATATGGCAGGGGTCCCCCTAAGGTCATGGCCAGCATCTTCCCATGGCGCAAGGAGCTTAGGCCTGCTCAATGCTGGTCTATCTAATGTCCCTTGCTGTGGCCACGGCAGGGCTTCTTGAATCCCAGGAAAGGGAATATTGCAGCCCCACTATGGCGCAAGCCCCCCTTGCAATGTGTCACACCCACATCCATGTCACAAGGGGGGTGCATTACTAGTCTTCTGCAGCAGGTCCCGATTCAGATGCAAACCATGTTTCTGAATCAGGACTGCCACATCCTTTGCCGCAAGGTGCAAGATCCTTCGGCACCAATTGCTGCAAGCACCTTGCGGCACTCATATCCCTTTGAAAATCTGACCCTGTGTCCATTGCTCCAGAACTGTACCAATTGCCTCAAACTTGTTCCAGTTGCCTGTGACTATGCCAGTTGCCCCATAATTGTGTCCATTGCTCCAGAACTGTAACAATTGCCTCAAACTTTCACCAGTTGCTTGTGGCTATACCAATTGCCCTGGTATTGTGTCCATTGTTCCAGAACTGTACTGATTGCCCCAAACTTGTACCGGTTGCCCGGGGACTATCCCAATTACCCAGGAATTGTGTCCATTGCTCCAGTGCTGTAACAATTGCCTCAGAATTTTGCCAGTTGCCTGTGGTCATACCCATTGCTCCAGAATTGTGTCCATTGCTCCAGAACTGTACCAATTGCCCCAAACATGTACCAGTTGCCTGGGGACTATCCCAGTTGCCCAGGAATTGTGTCACTTGCTCCAGAACTGTACCAATTGCCTTGAACTTGTGCCAGTTGCCCAGAGACTATGCTAATCACCATAGAACTGTGTCAGCTACTCTGCCAGGTGACAACTGCCCCAGAACTGTGATAATTGTCCCAAACTGCTTTAACTCTCCCAGGACAGTGTTAATTGCTTGGGATTGTACTTCCAGCTCCAGAAGTAGAAGTTCAGTGTTTTCTAACTGCACCAAGTGACACGAAGCTGGTTGTGGGCCTCAGACTATGAACTTTTGCCTTGTGCTGCAGATTTCTGCCTTCTAGCCACCAAACTACAGGGGATTCCTCCATTGCTGCTGTGAAAAGACTATTGCATCCTCCAAACACCTGATGGATTATTCAAGTGGGTGGCCGTTCAGTCTAGAGCTAGAGGATAGTTAGGCCAGGTCCCTTCCTCTGAACTTCTGTGCTATGTCCCTACCCCTATAAGAAATGTAAAGTCAGATTAGAAGCAACCCTGGCTCAATAGTGAGGGCTCCCTCCAACATGTAGTGCAGTGGGATTTTGATGTTTCATTGACAATGAAAGCTGCCAGACCAAGGATGATGAAAGCTACAAGACTGAAGATGAAAGCTGCAGGATACCCTTATCACTGAATCCCAAGTATCTGGTGACACAGATACACACAGAAGGCGATGGCAGATAAGAACCGTATTGCCCCTTTTCCCTACCTAATGCATTGCTGCAGACCCTAGTTGATCTGTGGCTTACCCTCTCTTCCCTATTGCTAGAGCAGTCTTATGTCTATCCCATGCATTTTGAATTCCTCTACTGTTTTTGCCTCACCACCTCCACTGGGAGGCTGTTCCAAGCACCCACTACTCTTTCTGTGAAAAAGTATTTCTTCACGTTGCCCCTGAGCCTATCCCCCTCTAGCCTCATATCATGCCCGCTTGTTCTTGTATACCTTCTTTTCTGAAAGATGCTGTCTTCCTATACCTTATTTATACCCCGGAAGTACAGTACTTGAATGTCTCTATCATATGCCCCCCTGTCCTCCAGGGAATACTGTACATATTGAGGTCCTCTAGTCTTTCCTCATGACTTTTGATGCAATCCTTGCACCATTATTGTTTACCTTCTCTGGACTGCCTCTGTTCTGTCTATATCCTTCCAGAGATGCAGCCTCCTAAACTGGACACACGATGAGTTCTCGCTAGTTCTCACTAGTGATCTCTACACTGGTCTAACCATCTTTTTTCCTGCCAGTGATACATCTCCCTATGCACCCTAGCATCCCACTGGCTCTCCCCACAGCCTTTTGACATTGTTTGGTCACCTTTGGGTCATCAGATATGATTACTCCCAGGTCCCTTTCTTCACTGGTGGTTGTCAATACCTCCCCCCCCATCTTGTACTCCTCCCTTGGATTTCTGTGCCCCAAGTGTATGATTTTACACTTCTTTGCATTGAATCTTAGCTGCTACACTCACGACCACTCCTCATGCATATTTAGGTCCTTTCTCATCCACCCCCCCGGGAGTGTCGACCCCATTGTCATCTGCAAAGAGGCATACCTTCCCCTCTGAAATGTTGCTTATGAAGACATTAAAGAGGACTGGTTCCAGTACAGATCCCTGTGGCACCCTGCTGGTCACCTGCCTCTCCTCGAATTGAATGCCATTTACCAACACCCTCTGTGTCCTGTCACTCGACCAGTTTCTGACCCAGTTTACTACCTTAGGGGCCCACTACCATGCTGCCTAACTTATTTATCAACCTCCTATGTGGGATGGTGTCAAAGGCCTTGCTGAAATCTAGGTAGGCCACATCCACCACCCTTCCCCTATCTGCCTCCTTGGTCACCCGGTCAAAGAAATCTATCAGATTTATTTGATAAGACATTCCCTTTGTGAATCCATGCTGCCTTGGATCCTGTGCTCCACTGAATTCAAGAAATATCACAATCTTTTCCTTTAGCAGTGACTCCTTTAATTTCCCCACCACTGAGGTCAGGCTGACTGGCCTGTAATTGCCAGCCTCCTCCCTGTTCCCACTTTTGTGGAGAGGGACTAAAATTTGCCCTTTTTCAGTCCCCTGGAAACACCCCTGTCTCTACTGATTTGTTGAATAGGGCTGTTAGTGGTGCTGCCAGCACCTCTCTAAGTTTTTTTAATATTCTGGGATGTATCCCATCTGGCCCCATAGCCTTGTCCCCTTTCAGATTCTCGAGTTCCTTTAGGACTCTTTCTTCCATAAATGGGCTGGTGTCCACCTCTCTCCCACTAGTGCTCCTATCCCCCAATAGTGGTCCTTCTCCTTCCCCTTCGTCTGTGAATACTGAACAAGAATATTTGTTCAGGATTGTTGCTTTTTCTAGGTCCTCCTCCACACACCTCACTTCCTCCTTTTTTAACCTCACAGTCCCACCCCTGGTCTTCTTTCTATCACTTATGTACTGTACCTAAAAAAGGTCTTGTCTCCTTTCTTAATTGCATGGGCTCTTTTTATCTCCGTTTGTGCCTTTGCACTCCTGACTGCTTTCCTGCCTCCCTCTGCTTTTCCAGATACAGCTCCCTGTCTTCCCCCTCTGTGTTTCCTTGTACCTCCTAAGATCCACACAAATATGATTTGATACCTTTTATTGGACCAACAGAGTTGTTATTAAAGAACACAGGTGCTTTTAGCTTCGGATTACACAGAATCCTTTGTCAGAAAACACTGCCAGTTGCTTTGGAAGAACATACTTTCTCAGAACCCAGATCATACATTAAAAAAAAACAGATGAAAAGTTAAGGACCCAACTTTCCATAATCTGAAATCTGAAAGCTAAAAGTACCTGTGTTCTTCTGTAACAACTCTGTTGATCCAATAAAAGATATCAAATCATCTGTTTCTGTGGATCTTGTGTTACAAGGGCCAATATGGCAGCAAGTTTTTTCTTGTACCTCCTGAAAGCTGTTCTTTTCTCTCTTACCTTCCCAGCCATGTCATTTGAGAACCATAGTGTTTTTTCTTTCTCTTTATTTTGCTTACTTGCCTAACACAAAGGCTTGTTGCCTCTGCTATGGCTCCCTTAAGGTTAGCCCATTGTTTCTCTATATCGCCCCATCTTCTTTCCCTGAGACATTCCCCAATTTTTGCAAAGTCAACCCATCTGAAATCCAAGACCCTTGCTTTCATGTAGTTTGACTCCTCCACTGTTCTCACATTGAACCACACTATACGATGATCACTGGACCCTAGGTGGCTAGCCACCATTACATGGTTACTCTGTCCCCATTGGTGAGTACCAGGTCCAATAGTGCTCCTTCTCTGGTGGGTTCTGCCATGAGCTGCTTGAGGCACACCCCTTGCAGGGCATCAAGAATGCCTCTACTCCTGGCTGTGGCTACAGCCTGAGTGCTCCAATCCATATCAGGCAAATTGAAGTCTCCCAACAGCAGCACTTCATCTTTGGCTGTCATTTTGTGGATGGCTTCTACTAGTATCCCATCCACCTCCTCCCCTTGTGCTGGAGGTCTATAGATCACACCTGTGCGAATGGCAGTGCCATTTCCTGTCTCCAGGGTGACCCACAGTGCTTCTGCTCCCTCCTGCATTTCATGAACTTCAGTTGCTTTAATTCCCTTCCTGACACAGATAGGCCCCCTCCACTCTTTTTCCCACCCTGTCTTTTCTAAATAGAATGTAACCTGATATGGCTATATCCCATTCATGGTTCCCCATGTACCATGTCTCAGTATCAGCGACTATGTCCAGATCTACCTCTGCCATCAAGGCTACTAGGTCTGGGATTTTATTTTCCAGGCTGCGGGCATTTGTGCACATGGTCTTCCAAGTTTTGCATGCTCCCCTTCTAGTAGCTCCCCTCCTGTCCCATGTCTTCCCTCCCTTCCTGTCCTGTTTTTACTTCCATTCTTCCTTATCTCTGCCATTCTACCGGTCTCAGTTTTAGGTTTTAGTGTCAATTTCCCAACCCTAGGGTCCTCCCTACTTACTGCTTCATCCTGTGGGGGGCAATTAGCTTCTTCCTGCCTACTATCACCTCCCCCCTTGACTAGTTTAAATGCTTGCCAATGAAGCATTTAAACCTCTCATTAAGGATCTTGGTTCCCCCCTGGATAGATGTAGTCCATCCTACTTGTATAGGCCTGCACCCCTCCAGGTGGGACCCCATTCCCCATTGAAGTCGAAGCCCTCTGCTCTGCACCAGTCCTTCAACCATGCATTGAATCTTGTGGTGCGGAATACCCTACCTTCCACCTTGTCATTACCGGTAGCACCTCTGAAAAGGTTGGAGTGCTTGCCACTTGTCTAGGACCCCTTCCCAGCTCCCTGAAGTCCTCCTGCACTACCCTAACCTCATCACCAGGCAGATCATATATCCCCAGGTGGACAATGATGTCTAGCTCTTCCTCCTGTCATGCTGCCCAGTGATCCTCTGGATGTGCTTTCCATCCCTCCAAGCCATGGCACCTGGTAGGTAGGCACTTAACCTCCCTCTTTTCCACTCCATCTCCCCCAAAGTTTACCCCCAGTAACAATAGAATCCTACCAGGAGTTGATTTCTCCTCCTCTGGGGTCCTCTTCTCCCCCCTGGGGTGTCCACCATGGAAGACACCCACATCCTCCTTGGTCTCCATTGTGGGTGCTTCCATGGGACAGTCCCACCCTGTGGAGTTTAACCATAGGAGGGATGTGCCTCTGCCCCACCACCCTCACCCTTCCCAAGCCCACCATAGTCCAGCCACTTCTCAACCCAGGCAACCTTTGAGGCAGTAGGGGCAGACTCAGTGGTCTCTGGAAGAAGGACAAAGTCCCCCGAATCCTGGCCAACTCTGTGTGGAGACGAGCAGCCTCCTCCCTCAGCCCAGAGAGGTGCCTGCAGATGGGACAGCATCTCATCCTCCAGAACTAGGTTTACTAGGTTTTTGTGTAGACAAAAGAAGGCATATGCCCATTAAAATGTCTCCCACAACTGTGAAGGTGTATTAAAATGTTCCAGAGTCCCAGTTCAGATGTTTGTCTAGCTTGGTTTTAAACAAAGGAAATTCACTGGCTTTGATCACTTCCTGAGGTAGCCTATTCCAAGCTTTTGTAGCTCTAATAATAAAGAAATTATCCCTTTTTGCAGAAAATGCCCTTGGGATTGTGAGATGGAAAGAATAACTCCTTGTGTTTACTTTTTTCATGCAATTTGGTGATCGCACTGAGCAGTTAAGTCTGGGTCTTGAAAGATTTTAAAAAGGAGTAGGAGGTCTCCCCTGAATCTTCTATCTTCCAGACTTACTAAACCACTCCCTGCCAGTCTTTGATGGTAAGGAAGGTGTCTTACACTGGGAATAATCTTAGTTGCTCTATGTTGGATTTGCTCTAGAAGTTTTATATCCTTCTTAAGATAGAGATTCCAGACTGCAGAACAAAAGTCTAGGTGGGACCTAATGTACATTCGGTAAAGAGGGATTATACACCAAGAGCTTTTGTTAACAAAAGTTTTTAATGTTATTAAGCAGTAAATTAGTGGTGAGTAAGAGTTTTTTACAGGCTGTTAAGTTATTATTTAGAATAGAAATTGTCGGCAGATAAGGACTGCCAGGCCCATCCAGTCTGCCCATAGGCCCTATATATTGCGTGTGGCCACTGACGCTTTATGATCAATGGCTTTTCATCACTCCCTTCTCAAGGTTCTCTTGTGCCTGTCCCAGGCATGCTTAAACCCCTCCATTGTGCTTGCCCCCACTACCTCTTGTAGCAGACTATTCCAAGCATGATCTTCCCTTTCTGTGCAGAAAAACTTCCTCACATTACCTCTTAACCTACCCCCCCAATTTCATAGTGTGCCCCCTTGTTCTCGTACTTTTTCTATATTAGAAAAGGCCCCCCACCTTCACCTTATTTATGCCCTTGAGGTACTTGAAAGTTTCAGTCATGTCCCCCTCCCACTCTCTCCTCTCCTCCAGTAAGTACACATTGAGATCCCTTAATCTCTCTTCATGTGTTTTGTTGTACAAACCCTGCACCGCCTTTGTTACCCTTCTCTGGATAGTCTCCACCTTGTTTATGTCCTTGTGCAAGTGTGGCTTCCAGAACTGCATACAGTACTCCAGGTGAGGCCTTACCAATGTTTTGTACTATGGCATCACCATCCCCACCTTCTGCTAGTGATACCCCTGCCTATGCACCTCAGCATACCACTGACCCTCTCTGCCGCCTTTGTGCAGTGCTTTGATACCTTAAGGTCATCAGAGATGAGAACTCTTAGGTCTCTTTCCTCCTTGGTGACAGTCAGCTCCCCCCCCAACCTGTAGCTCTCCCCAGGGTTCCCTCTACCCAGGTGCATTAGCTTGCACTTTTTTGCAAAGAACCTCAGTTGCCACATCTCTGACCATCTTTCAAGCTTCTCCAGGTCCCTCTTTATTTTCTGCACCCCTTCTGGAGTATCCACCCTGTTGCAGATCTTGGTGTCATCTGCAAACAAGCCGACCTTTCCTTCCAGCCCCTCTGCACTGTCACAAATGAAGATATTGAACAGGACTGATCCCAGTACTGATCCCCACGGTACCCGCTGATCACCCCCCTCTCCCCCAGACTGTACCCCATTTACCACCCCCCTCTGTTAACCAGTTCCTAATCCTGTACACCACCTTGTCCCCCTTGCCCAGAGTACCCATCTTGTTAACCAGCCTTCTTTGTGGGACAGTGTCGAAGGCTTTGCGGAAATCCACCTAGGCAGCATTTACTGCCCCTCCCTGATTTACTTCCCTAGTCACCCAATCAAACAAAAATCTATCAGATTCGTTTGACATGATCTTCCTGCTGTGAATCCATGCTGCCTCAGATCCTGGGCAACCCTGGATTTAGGTGTGCCACTAGCCTTCCTTTCAGCAGTGTCTCCATGATCTTTTCCATGACTTAGGTGAGGCTGACTGGCCTGTAGTTCCCTGCCTCCTCCCTACTGCTGCTTTTGTGCAGTGGGACCACATGTGCCCTCCTCCAGTCCTCTGGAACCACACCCGTGTTGGGTGACTCCATGAACAGGGCTGTCAGAGGTGCTGCTACTTCCCTTCGCAGTTCCCTTAATATCCTCGGAGGGATGCCATCTGGCTCCATGGTCTTATCCACCTTCAGCTTTGTGAGTTCTTCCAGATCTCTATCCACTGTGAATGGACTGGTGTCCACTTCTCCCCTCCCCCATTGCCTCTGCTCCCCATCTGTGGTCCTTGACCCTTGCTGTCGCTAGGGAATACTGACATATTTGTTCAGCGTGTCTGCTTTGTCCAGATCCCCCTTCTTACACTTTCCCTCCTCTACTTTGAGACCCACACCTCCCCATTTTTCTACTTTCACTGATGTACCTATAAAATGCCTTGTCCCATTTTTTCCCAAACCGTGCTAAACCCACCTCTGTCTGCACCTTAGCTTTCCTAACAGCCTTCCCTGCTTCCCTTAGACATTCAATATATACCTCCCTGTCCTCCCTTTGGGTTCCCTTATATTTCCTGAAACTCAGTCTTTTAGCCCTAACTTTGTCCCCCACTTCCTTAGAGAATCATAGTGGATTCCTTCCTCTTTTCCCTTTGGCCACTGTCCTAAAGCATTGGCTTGTTATCCCCACTATGGCTCCTTTCAGTTTCTCCCATTGTTCCTATTACCTCTCACTTCCTCAGGATAGCTTGTATACATCTACCCATTTCAGTAAAATCTGCCTTCCAAAAATCTAATACTTTTGCACTTGTATGGCATACTTGAGTCTATGTTGCCATGCTGAACCACACCATAGGGTGTCACTGGACCCCAGCTGCCCTTCAACCTATATTTCTTTGACTCTGTTCCCACTGGTCCATACCAGGTCTAGAATTGACTTGTCCCTGGTTGGTTCATGCACCAGCTGCCTGAGTCAGAGCCCCTGCATGGATTCTAGGATGGCTGTGTTTCTGGCTGAAGCAGCCACCTGGGTGGTCCAATCCATGTCTGGCATATTGAAATCCCCCAGTAGCAGGATTTTGCCTTTAGCTGCCATGTTACCTCCACTAGTTCCCCGTCATCTTCCTCCCTCTGTGTCTGAGATCTGTAGATCACCCCTGTGCATACTGCTGTTCCATTTCCTGGCTCTAGGGTGATCCATATTGCCTCAGCCTCTCCCTGTCTTCCCTGAACTTCTGTAGCCTTTATACCATCTCTGATGTACAGGGCCACTCCACCACCCTTTTTACCCTCTCTGTCCCTCCTGAACAGTGTATAGCCTGGTATATTGACTTCCCAGCCATGATTAGCAGAGTACCACATCTCTGTTACTGCTACTATGTCAAGGTCTGCATCCGCCAACAAGGCTTCCAGGTCTGGAACCTTATTTCCTAGGCTACAGGCATTTGTTAACATGACCTTCCATGTTTTACAGTCTGCCCTCCCTTTGCTCCTGTCTTCCCTTTCCAGTGTCATCCCTCACCCCGGTTTTCTTTCCTGTGTGCTCCCCATGTATCACTTGTTATACACTTTGCCTACCTGCCCCTCCATGCCTGCTTCAGCTGTATCTGTTGGCAACTTATATTACTGCATGTTCCCATGGGGGGTGTTCCTAAGCCTCCTGTCCCTTCTGGCTCTCCCCCCTTGGCCAGTTTAAATGCTCACAGCTGAAGCATTTCAACTTCTCAGTAAGGGCCAAGGTACCCTTCTAGGACAGGTGCATGCCATCTTCCTTATATAAGCTCATATCAGTCCATGTCAGGCCCCAGTCCCCTATGAAGCCAAATCCCTCCCTTCCACACCAGTCCTTCAACCAGGAGTTGAAGGTATGGATGTGGAGTGCCCTATCCTCCCTGTGCCCTGGAGAGGTAGCACCTCTGAGAATGATACAGAACATGCTATCTGTTTCAGGTTCCCTCTCCAGTTTCCTGAAATCCTCCTGGACTCTGGCTAACTCCATCCTTCTCTCTGCCAGGCCATTGGTCCCCTGGTGGGCAATTTGCTCCCCAGAGTCCTCGACAGGTAGCACCTCCGAGAATGAGATGGAGTATGCTGTGTGTTTCAGGTTCCCCCCAGCTTTCTGAAATCCTCCTGGACTCTGGCTAACTCCACCCTTCTTCCTGCCAGGTCTTTGTTCCTCAAGTGGACAATGACATCCAACTGCTTTCTCCTAGCTATTGCTGTGTCCAAAAACAATCAGACAAGGAGTCCTCTGGCAGTGGCTCCTCACTTCACTCACTACAGTCCAAACACAGCGAATTACAAACACACAGTCACAAACTTACCAGCTAGAATCCCTCAATCCTGCCCAAACTAAATGGAGAAGCACACTGAAATGGCAGTTAAGAAAAGACTTCAAATTCAAACTACACTGATCCCCTGCAATATGATGCCTGCACTTTTGGTTCAGACATAGCCAATTATAAACACACAGTCACAAACATACCAGCTAGAATTCCTCAGTCCTGCCCAAACTAAATAGAGAAGCACACTGAAATGCCTAAATGGAGAATCACACTGAAATGTGTAATAACTCCAATCGCTTTATTTACTGATGATTTAAAGGGACATTGTCAACCACCTTAGGTCTCAAAGTGTCCTTGTTTAAAAAAAACATTTTATGATTGCTAACATTCTGTAAAGGCTGCTGATGTAGCTATTAGTTTGATTCTGATTCTTTTTTTCTTTTAAAAAGTGAAAAACAAATTGCCCACCATACTGGTGTTACCACACCAAAACAGGTTTGTTTACATTTTTTGATCCGCTCCCTCTGCATCTTTCCTAGACTTTGGAACACATCCAACACAGTCCAGCCACTCATGATGCAGTGGCAGTTTAGGTGGCTACAGCCTCATGTGTGACTGCACTGTTTGGGGGTGCTTCTGTTATTTAGGACATATTCAAGAAGAACTGATTTAGGATTTGAAACAAAACAAAATTATTTATAAATATACATTATCATGCATTTCAGTTCTACTAAACAAGCAGACAGCAAAACAAACAGCAACATCAATTAATTTTAGAGAAGGTAAGCAACCATAAAATGTAGGTTTTAATGAGAAATTATATAATGCAAAACAGATTGACAGTGTCCCTTTAATGGGGGTGCTATTCAAATAATAATCATAGTTTGGATTATTCTTCTCCATGTGAATGACCACACATTTGTCGGTTTCCAATATCATTTGACTTTTTTCAGTTGTCTTCAATATTTTTAAGAGATTTAGACAGAATTTCATGTTTTTCCAAAGTGTCTACTTTATCATATATCTTGGTGTCATCAGCAAATTTTGTTATATAGTTATTGATATTATGGATAACATCATAAGTAAGTAAATCGAACAGTATGGGATCCAGGACTGACCCTTGGGGTATTCCACTGGTGACTGCAACTGTTGTAGAGAGTTTACCTCTAATTCTCACCCTTTGTGTTCTACTGGAAAGATACTTTTCTATCCATCTTGTTAAAGTATAACTCAGACCTAGTTTTATGAGCTTGATTAATAATTCCTTATGCGGCACATGATCAAACGCATTGCCGAAATCAAGAAGTACAATGTCTATGGGTATTTTTTTATCTAAGCTGGCTCCCATCAGGTTATGAAAGGACAAGTTTGTAGTGCAAGAATGACATCTTGTGAAGCCATGTTGTTGAGTATCCTTAAAGCCCAGTATGTTAAGTTCTTCCTCAATTTTGTTTGTGATTAAACGGCTCCCGGAAGACTGCTGCCCCACAGCCACTGCACTGCACTGCACCACTCCCATCATGTCATTTCTGGCCCTCTCATGTTGCTTTGTAAGCTTATTCTCTCCACCCTCTGTTTATGTATTTATTTATTTTTCCACCTACTTTACTACTGCCTTTGTGCTCTTATAGCTACCGCGCTTCCTGTTCTGGGACAGGAACTTTCTGTATTCCTTGGTAGTCTCCTCCTTCCTTGTTCAGTCAGACCTCCAGAAGCTGTTGGGTGGGGGGAGAGCTACTCTTTTCCTTCAAGGATGGTGAATCTTATGTGTCTCAGTGATTCTTCCCTTCCTTCTCCCAAACAGGATATTCCTGTTGTCAAGTCAAATCCAGTGCTTATAAAAGTGAAACTAGCAAAGGGTGGGAGGGTAGGAGGGCAATACTGATATGTAATAGGCTTTCTTGCTGAATCAGAAGTGTTCTAGCAGTAAAGCTCTAGCTCCTTAGTTAGCTGCCTCCTTCCTCTGATAGCAAAATTGTTCTCTGCCAAAAGTTAGCAGCTGGGAAGTCTAACTGCAGACACTTGTTTTTCTTCTGCCTAAGCCACACCCCTCAATTAACAGCTCTCCTCCTGACTTAGCAAACTACCAAGATGATACCGTCTCCTTCACCCAACTCAGAGAGGCACACTAACTTGCTTTGTTTGTTTGTTTTTTTACCCTAATTGAGACTCTACACTTCTAATAATGTATCTGTTTGCTTAATTATGACAGACTCTGACTCTCATGCTGAGTCAGAAGTGTTCTAGAAGTAAAGTTCTAGCTCCTTAGTTAGCTGCCTCCTTGCTCTGATAGCAATATTGTTCTCTGCCAAAAGTTAGCAGCAGGGAAGTCTAACTGTGGACACTTGTTTTTCTTCTGCCTGAGCCACACACCCCAATTAACAGCTCTCCTCCTGACTTAGCAAACTACCAAGATGATACCGTCTCCTTCACCCAACTCAGAGAGGCACACTAACTTGTTTTATTTGTCTGTTTTTTTACCCTAATTGAGACTCTACACTTCTAATAATGTATCTGTTTGCTTAATTATGACAGGCTCTGACACTGTTGCTGAGTCAGAAGTGTTCTAATAGTAAAGTTCTAGCTCCTTAGTCAGCTGCCTCCTTGCTCTGATAGCAAGATTGCTCTCTGCCAAAAGCTAGCAGCAGGGAAGTCTAACTGCAGGCACCTGTTTTTCTTCTGCCTAAGTCTCACCCCACAATTAATAGTTCTCCTCCTGACTTAGCAAACTGCCAAGATAATACAGCCCCTCCCCCCAGCCGACCCTAGTTAGTGGTCTAACCTGACCTTCTACCAACGACCAGAGGGTCCTGTGGATGAAAAACTATCTTCACTGGTGATCAATGATCTGCCATGACCATCCTCTGATCAACAAATCCTTTTTAGAAAATGGGCTAGATTGTAGGAGCTGTTTGATTGGCTGAGAGCCACAGCAGGGGGGTACATTAAGTTTCAGTAGACGCAGGCAGGGAAACAAGTGCAAATTCGAGGTGCCCCACTACTGAGAGTATACATGGGCACCCCGAATGTTCAAAGAAAGTAGCTGCCATTTCTTGCCCCTCACTTAGTGAGGCGTGAGGGCCAAGGCCCCCCCAACTATTTTTTTCTGACAAACGCAAGAGGTTTCCACTTTAAAATGTTAGCGCTAGCACGTCAGGTGCTAAGCGCTACTCTGTCACAAAAAACAAATTTTTTCCCCTAAATTTGAAGTACTAGCCAAGTGCTAGCATGTTGCATGCTAAGCATTACTGTGAGACAGTCCCGCTCGCTTCTGCGCTTTCTCCTGACTACATTTCATGTTTGCAGAAAACAAACAGAAAAACACTTTTTTTCTTAAATCAATTACCTTACTGTGGCTCCTTGCGTCCTCTGCCATTCTTAACTCATAAAGCGCCCCCCTCCCGCGATCACTGCAGAAGATACAGACATTCCTGGTAACATTTCCAGGAGCACTGGCCTCCTATAGCAGCGCCCTCTACTGACAGCTCTGACAAACAGAGAAATGCAACAGACAGGCAGGGATTACTTTACATAAAACTTTCTTTTTAATATATTTGAAAGATTTTATTGTCATTCTATTCCAATATTTCTACTAAAAAAAAAAACCTTATACTTATGCCCATTTTCTAAGCGCAATAATACCCTCCAGGGTGGGCGGTATTGGGCAATACCGGACCTTCCGAGGGTTATAAGGCCCTCTGCCTGCAGCGTAGGGCCTCATTACACCCCTGGGCGGTCCAGGTATTGCCCAATACCGCCCACCCTCTTGGGTATTATTGCTTGCATGTTTCCCACCTGACGGTCCGTGATGACCTCTACTGGGCACCTTCCTCCTCTGTTCAGTGGTTTGCCATAATCCTCTACAGATACAGACATTTACAAGTGCACAGCTTAGTGATCTGGGATAACCTTTCCCAGGCTACAAGTCTGTCAGCTGGGGATGAGAAGCCCCCTCTGTTGATCCACGCCTTAGAATATAGTGCTTTCGTGTTCTTGGAAAATTCTGTGCTTGTCCCTAGCATGGTACATTCATCTCTGAAGATCCTTCTCCAAATGCACCTCTTCTTCCTTTGATAAATCTTTCACAGCTGCAATGAGGGTTAACCCAAAATGCACTTTAGTAACCTCTGGCCAGAGTAGTAGTAGCAATAATAGTGATAGTAGTACTAGTAATAATAAATAGAATAATAGATAGGTTCCTGTGCATTACAAGGTAGTAATTCCATCGAGAGGTTCTGGGGACATTGGGAACCTTGAGAGTGAAGCTCAGGAGGTTTCATGTGTCCCCAGAACCTCAATGGAATTACTACCATGTAATGCACAGGAACCTATTTTTTATTTTTTTAATATATGGATGCGATTTTGATTTTTGTTCTTTCTGTCAGGCGGTTGGCCGCCATAGCCAACAAGTCTCTCTCGTCCCTGGCCACGCGCCGCACTGTCTCACTGCTCGGTGTTTTTTTTTTGTTTGTTTGTTTGTTTTACTATGGACAGCCTACCTTTTCCATGTCTTGGGAATGCAGGATCAACTGGACATCTTTATTTTTCACCTTTTTAAAACAACAAATCTCCAAAATGTTGGAGTTCAGAAACACTCTCGGTAAGCGAGACAGTGGCCGCCATGTTTTTTGAACTGTTCTGCCCGCCCTAACAGGAAAAGCGGCCAATTGGAATGCACATTTTGAAAGATGTTGGGAGCTAGACTAGCGCATGCTCTGTTCTGTTTTGATGATAATACTATCGTTCAGGTACCGAACGATAGTATTACGGCACCTGAATGATGGTATTATCACTCCTGAAGTGTAGTATTATCACTTTGGGAGTGATACTATTATGGAGAATTTTTTGTATGCATTTCTACTATATTATTTTCATGATCCATATATTAAAGTGGTAGTTATAGTAGTAGTAATGTTAGAGTTTAGACTCCTTTCATAGAACTATAGAGCTTATAGAACAATAAGAGTACCATAGAGTATAAAGCAAATCGAAACTGTCTTAAATGTGCAAATTTTAAAGTGTCTTAGAGCATAGTCCTACCCAAGAAAAATGCCTCCAGTGTGCCTGTCAGTATTGTCTCCAGTGACTGTGACCCCTGCATTTATCCTTAAATAAAACTGTTTGTTGCATCTAAAGTTGTCGTCTGCCTCTTGTTACAACCCATTCCTTCTTCAAAGAACTGATCGAACCCGGAGTCCTTTGTAAGTGGCGAAAGGATTGTCACACTACAGGTTGGGCTTTAACTGCAAAACTGCAGCACTGAAGCCAGCAGTTGAAATCAAACAGTTACAGCTTAACATAAAGATCACATTTAGAAAGTATGTCAAGCAAACTGATGTTTTATAAATTAAATATACAATTGCGTGACTCACAATACACAGTTTATTATCACTTGTGTGGGGCAAGAAACATAGAAACATAGAATGGTAGGGCTAAAGCCTGAGGTTCAATGTGGGGGAATAGTTCCTCCTACATCCCCCTTAAAGGCCAGTCTCCTATGGGAGTCCACTGCTTAGCACATTGTACAACACCAATGCCTGGGCTCCTGTGTGGCTCATGGGCTGAGCCTCCTCCCCCTCTCTGCTTCTTACTCCATTCTTTCTTTCCCAGAGCTCACCAGGGTCACTCCTGTGCTGCATATTCAGTCCATCTGCACTCTGCTTCTTATTCTGCTCCCCATGTGTCTTGAACTCCTTTGTACCCCTTTCCCTTCTCTCCCTCCTTCTGTGTCTAGTCTGCTTTCTCCTGTTTGCCGCCTCCCTTCCCTGTACATTGTGCTACTCTTTCTCTGCTCAGGGCCACCGTTCCCTGTTTTCCTGCCCCTCCCAATGCTGCATCATCCCCCTGGCCCTGCACGCCTGGCCAGTACTGGCCCACTCCACTGCCTGCTTCTCGGCGCTCTCCTGGAGTGTCCTTTCCAGCTTCATCTCTGCTCTCTTGCAATTCCATGGTTTGCAGGACCTTCTAGTCTGGCCATGCTTCCCATCAGAACTGTGTCAGGGGTTGGTTCTTCTTGTCTTTTCTGCCACACTTGAGAGATTCCCATACACTCTCTCAATCAGGTGCCTGTTTAGACGGCATTGTTTGTGGCCCATGATTGCCCCATCCATAACTTGTCAGCCCGACTACTTGCATCAGAGCCTGTGTTCTTCATTTGCTCCGACCTGTCTCTTCACCAGTACGCTGCTCTACAGCCAACTTAGCTGGGATGCCATCTCAATTCCGTTGGGCTGTGCTTTTCCTGATTTCCCCAGCTGCATGGAGTGGACTACTGGGAGCTTCCGTGGCTTGTTGAGGATAAAACATCCTGCTTTAGCCAGATTTGAGGCTGCGTGCTGCAGGTTACCAAGTTGGTCCTATACCCCAAACTTCACTGCATGACATAATCATTATCTCTGCTCCTCATTTTGCTTGCCTTCTTCATTTACTCTGTTGCAACCTGTTCTGACTGCCTATGTTGGTACAAAGACTGACTCCATGTCTGCCCATACTGTCTTTTCCAGGGCCCCCCCCTTCCCTGCTTCCTCCATCCCCTTTACATGTCCTATGCTCCCCTAGTTTTTTCTTTTGGGTCTTCACTCCTCATAACAAAATTCCATCTCCATTTATGCCCCTTCTCCTGTCCTGACCTACGCTACCTCTACCCCTAGTTTGGCAACTGCACCCCTTGCCATTTTGTTCCCAGCATCTATACCCTTCTAATTCCTGTTTAGTCTCTAAGATGCTCTGCTTTTGGCTCCCCTGTTGTTCCCATGGTGGGGGACTTGGGCGGTGCAGCAGAGTATCATAGCTCAGATCAGTGGGAGCCTGCTTCAGGCCAGATGTATGTTCTACACTGCCTTCCTGCCTCCATGGCTTCTGCTGCCATTGCATGGCTCCTTGCCCTTGCAGCCTACTCAGCTTTAAGTCATTTGTTGCAGTCCATCACTACATGGTCCTTCATGGACTATTCTAACTCCCCCTTACTGGCATTCCTGATGACTCCTCCTCATGTTCTCCTACTCTGATGTGCTGCCTGCCCCTTTATACTGCCTCACTGTTTACCTACCTATGACTATGACTATACAGCCAGCTGCCCTTTCCTTGCTCAGCCCATACCAGCAGTTTTTCCATACTCCGTCCCTAACTTGTACCTTCTGAGGCACTGAGTGAAGGTAGGCTTGCCCAGTCTACCAGGATTCCATTACAGTCACTACCATCTACTACTTACAAACCTGACTACTACTTAAAAACCTGACATTCTCCATCCCTAACTCTGCCTGGCAGCATAGAGTGAAGGTTAACACGCTCTGAATACCAGGGAAGGGAGCCATGTCTGCTATCGACTGTTTCAACCTTATGCATTCTCTACCCGACACCCGGTTGCTGTTTCCCTTTAGGAATGGGACCACTGTACTCATTTGCCTTCCACATACTACCTCATCAATCTGCATCTTGTACTTCCATGAACTCTTCATACTCGTCCCCACCTTGGCCTCCTTGTGCTCTCGAATTGGACTTCATCAGCTTGTTCAGTCTCTACCTCCAGCCAGTTCACCTGCCTCCTGGACTTCCTTGCTACTGGTCATCCCTTTCTGTCTGCCTTGCAAGTTCGCCTTCTGCTTCAGAGGTGAGAACCTTGTGCCTCATCGATGCAGCACCTTCTGTTCTCTGCACTTGCTGTTTGCCATCTTCTGTAGAGGTGGGACTCATGTACCTCAACTTCGTAGCACTTTGTACCTGGATTCATTTCTTGGTCTTACATAGATCCACCACTCGTAGCCTGCAGTGGCTTTACTACATCCTAATTCAGTTTGCTATGGAGCTGATCCCAGTCCTGTTCCTTCCTGCACCAGCAATGCCCGTATGGCTTGGCCTATGCTGTCTTCTTCTAGGAATCCTTCCTCCAGTCTGCAGACATCCACTCTGGACTTTCCCTCCATTCTTGGACAGCTGTCTTCTCCTCGCTGCCCTGGTGACTCGGGGCCCCTTCCCATGTGTTGTAGCTCTTTTTGGGCATTTCATACATATCACCTGCCAGTATTCCTACTCAGTCAATTACTCCTCCCATTCATCTGTTTGATACCTACCTTGGCCATCCTAACAGCTCCCATCCACTACTCTGTGGAGCACATGTTCATTTCACCTAAGGAAAACTTCTTCTAGCAACATCCCTTGGACGACACGATTTATATACTCTTATGTCACTATAGAGTTATCAATAATTCCCAATCATCTCCCCAGGACCAGTTCCAGAATCACATTTGACTGAAATATAGAAAGATCTTGTTCCTCAACCAAGTCTACAGTGTGCTGCCTACTCACCTTGTTAATTCAAGCGGTATGGCATCTCTGCCTCCTAAGTCTCATAGGATCTAAGATTTAGTGGAGCCTCTACACTCCTGTCTTTTACCTGGAAAAGTGACTTAAATCCTTCCGAGATGCACGGACTCCATAATCATCATCATTGTTTTGGATAACGGGAACTGCAAGATATCTCATAGCGGTACTGGCATCATCCATTTTACCTTTTCCTATCTTCTCCTTTGAGCACTGACTGTTTGATCACATTACTCAACTCCTACTTCCTCAATAACCATTGAATGTCCTAAGACCTTCCCAGCTACCTTCCCAGAACACCCATCATTGGATTTCTTTTTTATTTTATTTATTTTATTTCGGTTTGGGATTAATACCTTTGAGTCAAGGACTCATTTTCAAAGGTTCCACGTCAGTGTTGAACAAACATTACAAAAATACAAGATTTACAGAAAAAAAAGAGAAAAACATTGAAGCATATACACAGGCAGTAATAGTAAAATTTGAACTTATACACATCAAATAAGTACATACTAACAGATAAATTGATGAGATAAGAGGGGGTTGGGGGGTCAGCCGGAGGTGTCGTCGTCTGAGGTGGGAGATAGGTGGAGCTTTCAACCAAGTGAGGCCATTGTCAGATAATTGGGGGGAAGGGAGCGGGTTAAGAAAAAAGTGGAATATAGCAGAAAGATGTAGAGGGGGTAGGTAAATGGAAAACTTTAGGTGAGGTACTATCACATTAGAGAAGGCAGGTACAATTCATGTTAGAGCCAAGGAGAAATTTGAGCCCAGCTCTGAAGGTACTAATCTTGGTAGTATCAGTGAGGTCAGCAAGTAGTTCATTGTACCATTTCGGTCCTTGATACAGGATGGAGTTCTGGGTAAGTTTCGCCCTTTCAAAGGGAATCACCATCTTGTCAGTGACTGCACTATGGGTAGATTTTGTTGGAATGGCCAGCTTAAAATGTCCGCCCAGTGTGGGGGATGTCAGTCCAAGTAGTACTTTTTTTAGAAGTAGGAAAGTTTGGTATTACCCTCTGAGATGGAGTGGGAGCCACCCAGTTTCAGTGTACAGTGAACAGGTGTGGGTGTCGAGAATAGCCCCCAAAGTAAGACGACAGGCCTTATTGAGGAGTTTGCTGATCCTGTTAAGAGCAGTTTTTGTGCCTGCCCCATATAGCATAGTATAGCACTGGAAATTACACAGCACAGCATGGAGTATGAATTTAAATACAAAAGAAGATCACGGGCCTATTCAATTCTTTTCCATAACAACTAAGTAGGGATAGCCTGACATCAACACTTTTCTTCAAGCTGCTTATCCAGTTTAAGTTTGGAAGGAGAACCTGTGTTTGCTGACACTGCCTCTTTGGTAAGACTGTTTCTCAGGCAGCTTGTTTTGGAACCCACTTGGAAGGAGCAATCTTAGACCTGGTACTCTCAAATGGGGAAGGAGAGAGGATCTCTGATCTTGAAGTGGGTAGCCATCTAGGAACAAGCAACCACCAAACAGTGTGGTTCACGATAAACTTAGCTGTAGAGTCAAGCCACACAAAAGTGAAGGTACTGGACTACAGGAGGGCTGATTTTGTCAAAATGGGATAGTGCCTCAGAAAAGCACTAGAAACAGGCAAGAAGGTGGGGTGGAGCAACAATGGGGAAACATCAAAACTGCCATCACAGAGGCAACAAGCCTTTGTGTAAAGCAAATAAACAAATCAAAATGAAACAAAAAAAACACAATGGTTCTCAAAAGAAGTGGCTGGGAAGGCAAAGGAGAAAAAGAGAGCATTCAGGAAGTATAAGGAAACACAGAAGGCACAAGACACAAAACTGTACCAGTTAAAGCAGAAGAAAGTGGGGAAGGCAGTCAGAATAGCAAAGGCCCAAACTGAGGAAAAGATAGCCAACTCAGTTAAGAAGGGGGATAAAAGCTTTTATAGGTACATTAGGGAGCAAAGAAAGATGAAGACAGGGATACTGAGGCTGAATAAAGAGGAAGGTGGTTGGGCAGAGTGTGACAGTGAAAAAGCAGGGATACTGAACAAATATTTCTGCTCAGTATTCACAATGGAAAAGCAGGGAGAGAGACCTAATCCAGTTAATAGATGCACTCTGGATAGGGAGGTTGACATTAGTCTTTTCACAGAAGAAAGGGTTCTGAAAGAACTCTTAAAACTGAAGGTGGATAAAGCAATGGGGCCTGATGGGATTCACCCCAGAATTCTAAAAGAACTAAGGGAAGAACTAGTTACACCACTGACTACCATTTTTAATAAATCATGGGAGGATGGTGTGGAACCTGAGGACTGGAGAAGGGCGGATGTGATTCCCCTTCACAAAAGTGGGAGCAAGACAGGGGTAGGAAACTACAGACCTGGCAGTTTGACCTCAGTGGTAAGAAAAATGATGGAATCACTTCTGAAGGAAAGAACTGTTGAGTATCTAGAAGCCAGTGGGACGCAGGGCCCAAGGCAGCATGGATTCACAGCAGGAAGGTCATGTCAAACAAATCTAATTGATTTCTTTGACTGGGTGACCAAAGTAGCAGACCAGGGAGGGGCTGTGGATATGGCCAACCTAGACTTTAGCAAGGCATTTGATACAGTTCAGCACAAAAGATTAATAAACAAATTAGCCAGCCTGGGAGTGGGTCCCATGGTGGTAGCCTGGGTAAAACACTGGCCTGACAACAGGACACAGCGGGAAATAGGAAATGGAGTCCACAGTGAAGAAAGGAGGGTTACTAGTGGGGTACCGTAGGGTTCAGTACTGGGACCAGTCCTTTTCAATGTCTTTATAAGTGACATTGCAGAGGGGCTGGAGGGGAAGGCATGTCTCTTTGCAGATGACACAAAGATCTGCAACAGGGTTGTTACGCAAGGTAGAGTGGAAAGGATGAAAAGGGACTTGGCAAGGTTGGAGGAATGGTCAAATGTATGGCAGCTTAGATTCAGTGCAAAGAAGTGCAAAGTAATACACCTGGGAAACAAAAACCAGGGCAAGAGTACACAGTGGGGGGTGAGATACTGACAACAGCAAAAATGGAAAGAGACCTGGAGGTAGTCATATCAGATGACCTAAAGGTGGACCAGCAATGTGAGAAGGCAGTAAGGAGGGCTGGGGGGATACTGGGATGCATAGGGAGAGGCATCACCAGTAGAAAACAGAAAGTTGTTGGCCCTCTGTACAGACAGTTGGTAAGAACACATCTGGAGTACTGTGTACAGTTCTGGAGATGCCATCTCCACAAAGACATAGACAGGCTGGAGGCTGTCCAGAGGAAGGCAACCAAAATGGTGCAGGGTCTGCACCAGAAGACATATGAAGAAATACTAAAGGAGCTTAAGATATATAGCCTCGAGGAAAGGAGGGAGAGGGGGGACGTGATAGAAACTTTCAAATACTTCAAGGGAATCAACAAAATCCAAGAGGGTAGCATCTTTCAAAAAAAGAGATGTGCAAGAACAAAGGGGCATAATTTGAAGATAGAGGGGGGAACGCCTCAGAGGTAATGTGAGGAAGTATTTCTTCACAGAGAGGGTTGTAGATGCATGGAACAGCCTTACTGAGGTGGTAGTGGAGTCAAAAACGGTGGGGGAATTCAAGAATGCATGGGACAGATATAAGGCAATTCTAGTGGTGGGTAGGAGGAAGTAGGCTGTTGGTTAACTAGGATCTGCAGCTTATCCATTAGGTAGGGAAATGGGTAGACTAGGTGGGCCAAGCGGTCCTTATCTGCCGTCAAATTCTATGTTTCTGTTCACCTCGTGTTCTAAGAAGCAGGGCTTCCTAAGTATTTCAGGTGACTCTTTCTTCTGTCAGATGCTTTGCAACGTCCCCATGACCTTTTGCCCTTGTAAATTCTAAATAACTGTGTTTGGTCTGATGGTGTTATCTCTCTCAGATCACTGAAATTTTTCACCAGAGCTATGCAGAACGTACAATTCCAGCATCAGAATTTAGGAAGAATTTCGATTCTGTGATAATTTACAGCATTTCCATAAAACATTAGTGAAATTCTGCCAAAATGTAAATTTCAGTTACTTCTGTCTAATTTTAAAACCACTCACCCAAAGTCCATCAAAGTTCATCAAACTTGCCATGTTTGAAGTTCAATAAAAAGTTGTATAAATGTACTGAGTTTCAGATTCCCGTCTTAAAAGTCTGGCTGAGTTATAGGTGGTGAAATGTTTCATCAACATTTTGTTTTCTATTTCCATCTAATTAATTATTTAACTAAATTTCTGTGCATTTGACAAGTCTGAGTAACTACATCATATGGGTACATTTATCAGGTCTTTTATTTTCAGTTGTTCACATTTCATTGTAAATGACTTATTCAAATTTCACTGGAAAGATGGCCCTGTGGGCTTCAGAGGTGAGTGTTTTTTTTCTACCCAACATTATTCTCTGAAAACAATAATAAAGAGAAACAGAACATGTAGTATGAACTGAGGCAGCACTGTTCACTCACACAGTGCACACTCAATGGGCGTTAGGCTCTAATTGAAAAACAGCCTACGCACCGCATAGGTCCGGCGCATAGGCACTCCACAGCCTTTGCCCCCCCCCACACTGGATGCACATACGGGATATGTGTCCCATATGCACCCAAGCCCCCGACTGGCTGTGGAACTCTGTGGGGGACTGGGTGGAGATGCGGTGTGGGGGGGCGTGCTGGCACTCTGCGCCATTCACAAAGGTGTGTAATGCTGGACATGGGGGATGCACACTACACTGGGTAACACCCAGCAGTAAGTGATACGCACCCCCCAGGATGACTCCGCTGGCTGCAGTGAAGATGGTGGGGCTCAGCAGACTCCCCACCAAGCCACCCCAGCCCATAGGGACCACAAGGTGGGCTGGGGGTGGCCGACCAGGCACCTGCCTGCCCCCATGCTGCCAGTGCACAGCACATTGTCTGCCATCATCGGTGCCCCACGGGCGCAAGGGATCCAGGAGCAGACTGTGTCTGGAGCATCCCATTGAATGCCCACCTGGGCCAGGAACAGTCCTCCGTATACCAGCATGCTGAGGGGCAGGGCCATGGATGGAAGCCACGTGGTGTCTGGTTTCTTTGTATATGGCCACCATGCAGCCATCCGCAGGTGTGGAGCTGCACAGGTGGGGTATGCGCCGAAGGTGTGTACCTTACGCCCATTCATGAATAGTGTCCAAAAGCAGGATTAACAGAACTGGGGTCATTAGGTCATTGACTATGTTTATAGGGCTTCATTATCTGGTGTTGCAGATGTAGCGGTGCCACCACTACCACAGGTACTTTTACTGAAAAGTTTGTTCCCCGGGGTCCTAGCATCTCCATCCCTCTGACCAAAGAGTATTGCTCTGTACAGAAGTGCTGTCTTATATAAGGACAAGCAGGGGGAGGAAGAGTGAGAGTAGTATTGAAGAAACTGCTGTAAAGGAAACAAAGACATGTCTGAAAATGCTAAGACAGAGTTGCATATAGCAGAAAGAGTGAAGGAAGGAGACAAGTAATTTTTCAGATATATTGGAGAAAAGAAAAGGGGAAGGGGAGATAACAAGTTTGAAAGATGAGGGGACAGTGGCCAAGAATGATGGGCAAGAGGCCACAGTACTGAACAACTTCTTTTGCTCAGTGTTCATGGTGCAAGATGTGGGGCTGCTGTCTGGTAGAGAGGTGAAGGTGTCATATAGAAGGACAGGAAAAATTGGAAGGGTAGAGATCACAGTGGACTGGGTCCACAAAGGGCTTGCAGCCCTTATGGTAGTCAAGGCTTTAGATACCGATGGTTTACACCCCAGAGTGTTGCAGGACCTGGGGTCAGAATTGGCATCACCTCTGGCAGATCTGTTCAGGTGCTCCCTGGGGGTGATATCCCTGAAGACTAGAGATCTGCGTATAGTTCCACTGCACAAGGGGGGAGACATGGAGGATCCAGGTAATTACAGACCAGTAAGTCTTTTTTCAGTTGTTAGTAAGCTCCTGAAAATGATGGTCAAAGAACAGGCAGTGAAATACTTGAAGATAGGTTGCAGTCTGTATGTCTGGCCTGTAGATTTCGCCAGGCCAACCTATTAGTTTCCTTTGATTGGGTAGTGAATGCAGTGGATCAGGGACAGATGGTCAACATGCTATATCTAGACTTGAGCAAGGCCATCAATTTGGTACCACACAGAAGGCTACTAAAAAGGTCAGAGGATCTAGGAATACAGGATGGACTCATCGGGGGATCAGGAGCTGGTTAGGAGAAAACAAAGCAGAGGTAGTGGTTAACAGGATCAAATCAGTAGACAGAGGGTTACAAGTAGGGGACATCAGGGATTAGTTCTGGGTCCTGTCCTATTCAGTGTATTCATTAGGAACACCAGGAAGGGGATCCAGAGCAAAATGTGTCTCTTTGCAGATGTCATGAAGCTGTGTGGCAGGGTGGACAGCACGGAGGAGGGCAGCACAGCGGGAAAGGTGGTTTAAAGTCTATCAGTTAAAGTTCAAAGCCAAGACATTTCAAGTGATGATGCACTTTGGCAAAAAAAAAAAACACAGCCACAGACTACTGGATGAGAGGTCCAGAGAGCCAAGACAATGGAGGAAAGGGACTTGGGGTCATCATAAGTAACAAACATACCTCCAGCAACAGCAACAATGTATACAGCAAGGAAACAAGGATAGTGGGCCATACAGGGAGAGGTTTCAACAGCCAGTGGAGGGAGGATGATACTGCAGCTTTACAGGTTCTTGGTAAGGCCCCACCTGAAGCACTGCACCCAGTTTTGGAGTCCTCATCTGAGTCAGGTCAGGGGCAGGCTAAATGCGGTGTAATACAGGGTAACTAAAATAGCCCACGGGCAGCAGGGCAGATCCTACAAGGAAAGGCTGGCAGATCTGAATATGTACAAGCTGGTGTATGGTGGTGGGGGGATATTATTGAAATCTAAGTTTCTAAGGGACATAAATGAGGTAGATAGCAGGATTCTCTTCACTGGGAATGACAGCACAGGGATGAGTGGTCTGGAGCAGAGACTGGTTAGGGGGAGATTGAAGAAGGATATCAGGAAACATTTCTTCACAGAGAGGGGTAGTGAAAAAAATGGAATGGATGACCAAGGGTGGCAGCTGAGGCAGGGTCTACTGTCAGCATGAAGGAAAGCTGGGATACATTCAAGGGACTGATAGTCCCTAAGGGAAGGGATGTGTACAGGAAGGGGGGAAGTGGTGGACAGCTGGCAGAGGGAAGGGGGTGAGGAACATGGGTAACTATCCTAGCTATCTTTCAATAGGCCAAAAAGGAGAACAGTAAGTAGGGATCTTGGGCAGATTGGATGGACTTTGATTCTTTATCTGCTGCATGTTTTCTACATTTCTATTTTCTGTTTCTAAGATATTCTTGAAGCTCTAGAGTTGCAGTAAGTTTAGTTTAATGTACACACAGTTGCAACCTATTTGGAAAACGGACAGGTTGAAGTTCATTACATACAGTGGCGTGAAAAAGTATTTGCCCCCTTCCTGATTTTCTCTATTATTGCATATTTGTCACACTGGATGTTTTCAGGTCTTTTGACAGAATGTAATATTAGATAAAGGGAACCTGAGTGAACAAATAACACTTGTTTTTTTTTTTTATTTCACTTATTTAATGAAAAAAGTTAACCAACACCAATTGGCACTGTGAAAAGTAATTGCCCCTTACACTTAATAACTGGTTACGCCACATTTAGCTGCAATGACAGCAACCAAACACTTCCTATAATTCAATATCAGTCTTTCACATCACTGTGGAGGAATTTTAACCCACTCTTCCTGGCAGAACTGCTTTAATTCAGTAACATTTGGTAGGTTTTCGAGCATGAACTGCTCTGCTTTCAGGTCCTGCCACAGCATCTCTATTGGGTTTAAGTCTGGACTTTGACTAGGCCACTCTAAAACTTTAATTTTACTTCTTTAGCCATTCTGATGTGGACTTGCTTTTGTGTTTTGGATCATTGTCTTGCTGCATGACCCAACTACGCTTCAGCTTCAGCTGACGGAAGGATGACTGGACATTCTCCTTAAGAATTTTCTGGTACAGAGCAGAATTCATGGTTCCTTTAATTATGGCAAGTCATCCAGGTCCTTAGGCAGCAAAGCGTCCCCACACCATCACACTACCACCACCATGTTTGACTGTTGGTATGGTGTTCTTACTGTGGAATGCTGTGTTTGCTTTGACGGACATTATGGGATCCATGTTGTCCAAAAGTTCCACTTTGGACTCATCTGTCCATAGAACATTTTCCCAAAAGGCTTGTGGATCATCCAGGTGCTTTGGCAATGAGAGATTACATTTATGTTCTTCTTGGTTAGCAGTGGTTTCGCTTCGTTACCTCACATGAAGCCCATTTTTGCCCAGTCTCTTTCTGATTGTGGAGTCATGAACACTGACCTTAGCTGAGGCAAGAGAAGCCTGCAGTTCTTTGGATGTTGTTTTAGGATCCTTTGAGACTTCTTGGATGATTTTACACTGCACCCTTGGAGTAATTTTGGCAGGTCACCACTCCTGGAAGGGTCACTACTGTTCCAAGTGTTCTCCATTTGAGATTATGGCCTCACTGTGGTTCGATGGAGTCCCAGAGCCTTAGAAATAGCTTTGTAACCCTTTCCAGACTGATAGAGGGCAACAAAATTGTTTTCTGATCTTTCAGGAACTTCCTTTGATCATGGCATAATGTGCTTGTTGAATCTTTGTACTGGCAATGTGACTCTGATGGTAAGGGCCAAAATAAGTGAGGTTTATATTGAGCAGGGCTGGATGTAATCAAGCCTGGCTGTGTTCAATCAGCTGACTCTAATTATCCCTTTAATTGGGCTGATTTAACTAGGGGGCAATTACTTTTTCACACAGTGCCAGTTGGTGTTGGTTAACTTTTTTCATTAAATAAATGAAATAAGTAAAAAAAAGTGTTATTTGTCCACTCAGGTTCCCTTGATCTAATATTATATTTTGTCTAAAGACCTGAAAACATCCAGTGTGACAAATATGCAATAATAGAGAAAATCAGGAAGGGGGCAAATACTTTTTCACGCCACTGTACATCAGCAAAGAAGGACACTAATCTCACACATAAAATATGTACATTATACCTCAACTGTCCATCATATTCAACAAGAAAGCACTTTCATTTCCCAGATATGGGGACGAGAACAGCACACTCTACTGAGGCTTGATGGAGGATTGGCACAAGGGCCATCTCTTGACCTGACCTGCTTATCAAATTTCTCTTGGTAATTGCCAGAATTTTGTTTGCCATGCTAGCTGCCATTCCAGTCTGTTGGTGCCATTGTAACCCTTAGATTGCAGACAGAATTGGAACATATTGAAGTTCTGGGCATGTATCGTCAGAAGTATGGCAGCTAGGATTCAATGCAAAGAAGTGCAAAATAATGCACCTGGGAAACAAGAACCCAGGGGAGAATACACAATGGGTGGGGAGGTAGTAACAATAACAAAAAAGGAAAGGGACCTGGGCTAATCATATCAGATGACCTTAAGGTTAGCAAGCAATGTGAGAATGCAGTAGGGAGGGCTGGGGTACACTGGGATGTTAGGGAGAGGCATCAGCAGCAGAAAACAGGAGGTTGTTATCCCTCTGTACAGACAGTTGGTAAGACCCCATCTGGAGTACTGTGTCCAGTTCTGGAGACCCCATCTCCGCAAGGACATAGACAGGATAGAGGTAGTCCAGAGGAGGGCAACTAAAATGGTGCAGGGTCTGCAAGAGAAGCCGTATGAGGAGAAACTAAAGGAGCTTAATATGTATACCCTTGAGGAAAGAAGGAGAGGGGACATGATAGAAACTTTTAAGCACCTCAGTGGAATCAACAAAGTCCAAGAGGGTAGCATCTTTCAGAAAAGAGATGTGCAAGAACAAGGGGACACAATTTAAAGATAGAAGGAGGGCGGTTCTAGGGGCAATGTGAGGAAGTATTATTTCCAGAGAGGGTAGTGGATGCATGGAACAGCCTTCTCTGGAGGTTGTGGGGTCTAAAACTGTGGGAGAATTCAAGAATGCATGGGACAGACATAAGGCAATTCTTGTGGGGGTAGGAAGAAATAGGCTGTCGGTTAACTAGGATCTGCGGCCTATCCTGTAGATAGGAAAATGGGCAGACTAGATGGGCCAAGCGGTCATTATCTGCCGTCAAAGTCTATGTTTCTATGTTTATATATATATATATATATATATATATATATATATATCTATATATATCAGTCTGCGGCCATGCAAGTGTTTTGCTGCTGATAATTACAGCTAAGTCTTTTTCTTTTTGACTTTTGATAATCTCTGAACCATGTAGGTAATGCTTACCTTTCAATGCTGCTTTCCAAAGTGCATGGCTTTGCATTTCTTCTCTTCACATTGAACTTCATCTGCTTCCCTCTGCCCACCCAGTTTGTTCAGGTCTCTCTGCGTTTCATTTATCTCCTCCATGTTGTAACTGCTCTATCTGTTTTGGTGTCATCAGCAAACTTGGCAACATAGCTAATAGTGCCCACCTCCAAGTAATTTCTAACTATATTAGACAGCCTTGGTCCAAAGATGGACTCCTGTGGGGCACCACTGGTCGCTTTTTCCAGGTTGATGTATTGAAATGAATTATAACTTTGTTTTCTATACGGCAGGCAGATTCTTACCAACTGTATTTGTCACCTGACTCTGTCTTGGCCGATTCATCATTATGGGCAGGATTTTCAAAGCATGCTGAATGGTACAAGCCCCAGGTGCGATGAACAAATCGTGCACAGGACTTGCGGCATTCTCTCGGCCGGCAGTCTAGATTTTCCATCCCATGTGCTGATTGCCGCAAATTAGAACTACTTTTGATGGTCTAATTTGCATCAATCCCAGATATTCTTTTCATAGGATTTGTGTCAAATATTTAGCACAGACTGCAGTAAATCAGGTAAAGTGTTGCAACTGTGCCTGGCCTACTAAAATCAGGCACAGCTGTGGCAAAGGTGTTTGGCACAGCTGTGTCAAAAAACAGGTTTGATGCAGGGCATTACGCAAGCCCTGCATCACCCTTTGAAAGTCTGGTCCTATATGTTAAACAGGCTACCAGCAGAAGTGGTGGGTGCAGAAACCATATTAATAGGTTCAAGCACAGCTGGGACACAGTAACATGCTTAATAGTCAGGCCAGTAGCAATAAGGCAGGCAGTGAGGTGGAGAGAGGTGGGTGAAAACCTCATCTGGACAATAGGTCATGGGGTAGAGTGGGGTACAACTGGGCAGACTGAACTGCCCAATGGTCTTTTCCCGCTGACATCGTCTGTGTTTCTTTGAACCACTTTAGAAACAGCTTCCTGTGTGTTCCCTATCAAGTTCCCTTAAGATTTTTTTATGAATTATATCTGACCCCATTGCCATGTCTCTGGTTACCATTTTCAGCTTTCAGCATCTTTAGGTGGCCCATGTCTTGTGTTGTATCCGGCTGCTCCTGTTTGAGCAACCTATTACTATCTGCTGTGCTATTTCATGTCTTTCTTCCCTGAACACCAATACAAAACACTCGTTTAAGCATTAAGCCATCTGTTAATTCATGTAGTAATGTCCCTAACTTCTGCTATTCTCCAGAAGTCCAGTAGTTGCATGTGTTCACCTTTTCTCATTTACATGTCTAAAGAGTAAGTAACATTCTGGCAGTTAAGCTTGAATTTGCATCAGTACTTAGGTAAAGTCACTGATGTGCCACAGGGTGGGCAGACAAGATGGACCCAAAGTCTTTTCTGCCATGACTATACTGTTACTGTGTTTGGACTATTTATGCACTGCATGAATTTCAGACATCTATTTATGCACAGTAAATGTTTTTTATTTATGAATTCATGCTGTTTTCAACCTTTGCCTATTGTCTGTAAGGCCTCATGGTACTTTAAGGTCCTGTGTAAAGTATAGCCAGCCAAAATTCCTTCAAGTGGACTTTCATATATTACCCATGATACCTTGCATTTGTTGTGCATATGACATTTTACATTTGTTTATGTAGTTATTAGGTGCATAGTAGAAAACACTGACATGGGTCAAACAGAGAGCAGTGGTTGGACTATTATGTGATAACTGAATAATGTACAGTATGAGAGTTTTTGTTTGGAACCATAGAAAAGCTAAACAATAAAGTGTTACCACTACCAGGGGTTAATATTGTTGTACGTACTATCCCCATGTATTCTACTCACTCAGTACAGCTCCAGTTTGTAGATACATATACCACAGTGCTCATACTTTTCACGGGTGACACTAAGTGGCACTGTAGTGCAGCCTGTTTCCAGAAGGAGTCATTTGAACAGCAACAGAGAAACACTTCACAACTTTGAAGGTGGGAGAGGATAAAACACATCTCACTGCTTCTGCCTCGCTGTCATTTCCTGTTACACCAGACTTGTATCTGGATCTGGAACTTCTTAGCCAATGATCCACTGAGTCAGACGGTCTGAATATGCTGTACATGCAAACAAACTCCATTTAGAGGACCTTCACGCACTATCACTAAATCTCACCCACTGCTGACTTGTCACTGAAATGAACCAGGGAAGAGATTGTTCTGGGATATTTTGGTTTTGTTTCCTTTAGAATCAGTACTGTAAACAAACTGTTAACATCTGCTTTTGTGATGTAAGTGATCTGGCATCACCACTCTACTTTTTCATGTCAGGCAGTGACATTTGTAAGGAAGAAGTAACTTAAAGCAGGGCAGACATTTACTATACAGGCATTAGCTGTACTGTAAGTCACATGCTTTCCCCATTGCAGGAACCAAGGTTGGGGGAGGTTTTTCTGCAGCTGGGAGAGAGGGGAGATATTGATTCCTGAAGGCCGAATACATTGATATTTGGCTTAGCTGGCTACTGATTTTGATGCTGTTCCATTCTCTACTAGTTGGTGCCCTTATTGATGTTCTCAAATGAGATGCCAATGACTGAATGGGCATTAGAGTACTGTCAACTAGCCTCCTACCTATAGAGGTTGCAGCGCCCTAGCCCCTGGACTGGCTAGGATTGATAGAGGTCCCTCTAAATTTAGACGGGGCTGGCCAGTGTTCATAGTACTGTAAAATAGGTTATATTTGTTGTTCATAGTATTTACAGTATATGTTGGTTGAGAACGTGATGTACCACTACAGTTAGTTTAAGCATCTGACTTGAAATTTTCACACACCCAAACTCATTGTCCATGTGGAAGTCTTCAGTCAAGCAGCACAGGGTTTATTTAAACAAGGTCCAGGATCAGGGTGGGGCAGAAGAAGTGGCCTACCTGGACTTTGGCAAGGCCTTCAAATCCGTCCCCCACAGAAGGCTAGTGAGCAAATTAAATAGCCTTGGGGTGGGACTGAAGGTAGTCAGAAGTGTGAGAAACTGCCTGAAAGGTTGAAGTCAGAGGGTGGTGGTGAATGGTGTGCATTCGAGGGAATGCAAAGTGGCTAGTGGAGTGTCACAGGGGTCAGTGCTAGGTTCAGTACTCTTCAATATATCTAACAGCGATATTTATTTATTTAAATTTTGGTAACCGGGTAGGCCTGCTGAGACCGATAATAGTCCCTTTTTCAGGGGCGACCCGGGATTAATTACAGCAATCGCATAACGAACAGTAATGCTACATTATGCACAACATACACAGATTATGCTCCATGCAAGGAGCAGTCCTTAGACATACAGAGTAATACAGGGGACTGATTATCAGTCCATTGTTATACATGTTAGGTGAGATCAACAAACATAATCATATATCAGACAAGCAACAGGAATGAAGTGTAAAGATCAATGATTAAAAGCACATTGGTTTAATCCCTGAAGATACGTTTTAAGCCCCTTTTTGAACCCCCCAAGGGATTCACATTCCTGAAGTTTGGATGAAAGTGAGTTCCATATGGGAGGGATGAGGAATGATAAGGCCCTAGACCCTTGGGAGGACATTGTCCGGGGGACCTTGAGAAGCTGTCTGTTGGATGACCTTAGAGACCTATTATTAGTTTTAGGTTGTAGTAACTCCACCAGGCTAGGTGGGGGCAGATGCCATTCTAAGTTTATAGGCTAGGCATAGAGAGGAGTAGCGTAGTCTACCTTCCAAGGTGGGCCATTTAAGAGCGATATAACTGAGGGGCTGGTAGGGAAGGTGTGTCTAGTGCAGATGATACCAAAATTTGCAAAAGGGTGGACACTCCTGGGGTGTGGGGGGAGCAAATGAGGGATGGCCGTAGCAAACTGGAAGAGTGGTCAAGGGTCTGGCAATTGAGCATTAACACAAAGAAGTGCAAGATCATGCACATGGGGCACAGAAACCCTGCAGCTAAGTACCTGCGTGGGGTTGGGGGGACTGACAGTCACAAGACAGGAAAGGGACCTGGGGGTAATTATTTCCAGTGACCTGAAGGTGGCAAAGCAGTGTTACTAGGCAGTGGGGAAAGCCATCAGGATGTTGGGGTGCATATGCAGGAGCATCACCAGTAAAAGGAGGGAAATCATAATACTCCTGTACAGGTCATTGGTGAGACCTCACCTTGAGTACTGTGTACAATTCTGGAGGCCCTACCTCTGAAAGGACATAGACAGGGTTCAAGGGGTTTGAAGGAGGGCAACCAAGATGGTGCAGGGCCTTCACCTGAAGTCCTACGAGGACAGACTCAGAGAATTAAACATGTACTCACTGGAAGAGAGAAAGGAGAGGGGAACCATGATAGAGGCTTATAAATATCTCATGGGTGTGAACCACTATCCAAGCAACACTGGTGTGAACAATGTACGTGATGAGAGTATATTTGACAGAAAAGTTGTACAAGAACTAGGGGTCACGCAATGAAGCTGGGGAGGACTAAGGGGGAATGTCAGAAGTTTTTCTTTACAGAGAGGGTGCTGGGAGCTTGCAACAGACTCCCGGTGGAAGGGGTGGAAGCTAAAATGATCACAGACTTCAAGAACATGTGGGATAGGCATTGGGGAATCCTAGCACCAGGGCTAATGTAGGGAAACTCTGAGGATCTACAGAGGGCAAGGACAGGATTAGCAGGGCGGTCTGGGTGGGCCAGGAGGTCCTTATCCATTGACCACTCCTATATTTCTATGTAAGATTGATTATTGGGAAGCATTTCTTCTAACAACATGGATACAGTTAACTGTTCACACTCCGGAAGTCTTGCAGGAGACAGCTGAGTCATTGGAAGTCTTCAAGCAAAGCTCCTCCCACCACCTGGGGTATTTTTATTGATTTATTTGTTAACCAGGCAAGTACAGAGGTCCCAGGGACTGTTTTCAGACACATCCCAGGCCATTAGGATGGCACATATCAGTATGGATACACCAGAGTAACAAGGAGTAGAGATGTAATATACAAAAACGCATGGCAAGTTAAGCCAGATAATGATGTTTACACAGAATACCGACCACCCAGGCTTAGCTATATAAAGGAGAAATAAGGCACCAAAATACATATCTATATCCTCCAGCTCCATTCCATGGTTTCTGATTTTTCTTTTCGATGGAAGGGACAGGTCTCCCCCTTTGCTGCTCTGCAGCATTGAAGAATTTCAAGTTTTCAAGTTCTTTTTTAGGTAAATATTCAACTTTTTCAGTCTGTTTTCAACATTGAACTTGTTCCTGCGTCTTCTGACTCTGCTCCGGCCACAATCAGTGATGAAAGGCAAGGAAACAGGGTTCAAATTCTGCTCTCAGTTTAGACAAAAGATGTTGGCCACAGACCCACATGACACGTGCGTCTACTGCCTAGGAGATCAACACGATGTCTCTACTTGTGGTAAGTGCCAGGCAATACTATCAGCATCTATCAAAGGCAAGAAGGCCAGGCTGGCCTTTGGACAGCTGAAAGACTGCAAATTGGCCTCAACTGGTGCTGGATCAACTGCTCTGTTTGTGGTCTTGAAAGTAGAGGTGGCTGTGATGAGTTCCTCGTCAGTCCTGGTACTGTTACTGGCTGGGGCCAGTGTCAGAGGGTCATTCTCCCCTATAGCTCCCCTATGGATGCACCCACAGAGGAGAATAAGGAGGCTGAGGACAGCTGTCACAAGGGAGGCCCACAGGAAGGAGGCAGAGGACACCACAAGGAAAGGAAGCAGCTCCTGGTGGGGGACTCAATTATTAGGGGGATAGAACTGGGAGGAGCTGGGAAAACTGAAGTAAGGTGCCTGCCTGGTGCCATGGCTTGAGGGACAGGAAGCGATCCTCAGGATCACGCACAACAGCTGCAAGGGATTCTGAGCTGGACGTAATTGTCCACCTAGGGACAAATGACTTGGCTCATCATGAGGTCAGAGCAGTGCAGAAGGACATTGCAGAGTTGGGGAGGGGCCTAAGACAAGTAGCACACACAGTATCCTTCTCAGAAGTGCTGCCTGTCAAAGGCATGGGTGAGGCGAGGGTAATTGGCACCATGCAGTTTAATGAATGGTTGAAGAAATGGTGCGGAGCACAGGGGTTTGGCTTCATTGGGGACTGGGGTTCCACCTGGAGGGACAACAGCCTATACTGGCAGGATGGTCTGCATCTGTCCAGGAAGGGAACAAGTCTTTTGAGCAATCGGTTTAAATGCTTCATTGGCAAGCTTTTAAACTAGTCAAAGGGGAGGCACTGACAAGCAGCAGAAAAATCCCAGCCTCTCCCTACAAAACAGGGTACTAAATGAGAAAAAGACCAAGGTAGAACGGTCAGTGGGGATGCTGCAACAGAAGGTAAAGCCATCAAAAATGGAGAGCAATGAGTACCAATGCCCGTAGTCTAGGTAACAAGCTTCCTGAATTAGTGGCCTTGATGGAGGAGGAACATCTGATATCGTGGCAGTCACAGAAACATGGTACACACAAAACCATGACTGGGACGAAACATACCAGGATACACTTATCTACAGGAGGGACAGGGAGGGTAAAGAGGAGGAGGGTAGTTCTTTACATAAAGGAAGGAATAAAAGCAACAAACAAAGGGCAAACAGGGAGGAGAAGAAGCACTATGGGTAAATTTGGAGACGGGCAATGGCACCACAATCCGCACAGGGGTTGTATACAGACCCCCTTCTCAGGGGAGGAAATGGACAAGGAAATGATAGAAAGTATACTTAGAATGGCAGAAAAAAGGGAGATACTGCTGATGGGTGATCTGAATACGCCAGATGTTAACTGGAGTGCAGCTGCAGCTGCCACTAAGAGTGCAGTTATTCTAGATGCCCTACAGGGGCATGTCTTAGACAACTAGTACTGGAGCCCACTCGAGAGGGAGCAATATTAGACTTGATACTCTCAAATGGAGATGGGAGAGGATCAAGATGTAGAAGTGGGTAGCCATCTGGGAACTAGCGACCACCGAACAGTATGGTTCACATAAACACAGTAATAGAGTCAAGTCATACAAAGACAAAAGTACTGGACTTTAGGAGGGCTGACTTTGCTATAATGGGTGAGTGCCCAAGGAATGCACTAGCAAATGGGCAGGAAGGAGGGGTGGAAGAACAATGGGGAATAATAAAAACTGCCATCACAGAGGTAACAAGCCTTTGTGTGAAGCAAATAAACAAAACAAGACGATGTAAGAAACCACTATGGTTCTCAGAAGTGGCAGTGAAGGTTCAAGAGAAAAGAAAGCATTCAGGGAAGTACAAGGAACAGAAGGAGCAGGACAGGAAACTGTATCAGTTAAAGCAAAAGGAGGCTGGGAAGGCAGTCAGAACAGCAAAGGCCCAAACCGAGGAAAAGATAGCCAACTCAGTTAAGAAGGGGATAAAACCCTTTATAGGTACATCAGGGAGCCAAGGGAAGACCAAGGGAGGGATAGTGAGGCTTAATAAAGGGAGGGAGGGTGGGCAGAGGGAGACTGTGAAAAGGCAGAGATATTAAACAAATATTTGCTCAGTATTTACGAAGGAAGAGGGGAGATACATAAAACAAACAGTAGTAACACTCTGTATACAGAAGTTGATACCGCCCATTTACAGAAGAAAAGGTTCTGAAAGAACTCTTAAAACTGAAGGTGGACAAAGCAAGGGGGCCTATGGGATTCATCCCAGAATTCTAAAGAACTAAGGGTAGAACTAGTGACACCACTGACTACCCTTTTAACAAATCATGGGAGGATGGGGTGGTACCCGAGGACTGGAGGAGGGCAGATGTGATTCCCTTCACAAAAGTGGAGCAAGGCAGAAGCAGGAAACTATAGACCTGTTAGTTTAACCTCAGTGATAGGGAAATGATAGAATCACTTCTAAAGGAAAGAATTGTCGAGTATCTAGAGGCCAGAGGGGCACAGGACCCTAGGCAGCATGGATTCACAGCGGGAAGGTCATGCCAGACGAATCTGATAGATTTCTTTGACTGGGTGACCAAAGTAGTAGATCAGGGAGGGCTGTGGACATGGCCTACCTAGACTTTAGCAAGGCATTTGACACAGTCCCACACAAAAGATTAATATACAAGTTAGCCAGCCTGGGAGTGGGTCCCAAGATGACAGCCTGGGTAAAGAATTGGCTGGAGAATAGGACACAGAGAGTTATATAAATGGAGTCCACTCAGAAGAAAGGAGGGTTACTAGTGGGGTACCGCAGGGTTCAGTATTAGGACCAGTCCTCTTCAATGTCTTTATAAGCGACATTGCAGAAGGACTGGAAGGAAAAGTATGTCTCTTTGCAGATGACACTAAGATCTATTTATTTATTTATTTGCTTTTGTTGACCAGGTGGGTACACTAGACATAGAAATGCCTATTTTCAGGTACGACCCGGGAGGATACAAATGACATACAAAACATCAGTGTGACGCAGCACACATAAACCATACAGTAAAATAGTTAGACAGGAAAGTACAAAACATCTCAAACATTAAATAGACTATGAAAGTACATAAGCAAGCAAAGTAGGTTGTATAGAAACATGGATAACAGGATCATAGAGAAGAAATGAGATAAGTGCAACTCAGGTCGGAGATTCCTGTAGATCCTTAGCCAGTAGCTAGTTGGCAAGTCCAAGCTAGCGAGTGACTGGGGAGGCAGAGGGAGGGGTTAGAGTAGGAGAGGATAGATTGGAGAGAAGTAGCAGGCAGTGTGCCAATGGGAAAGGGCAGGCTGAGCCGGGTATTGGTTTATGGTGGCTGGAAGCAGGTGCAGGGACTTGCTGTGAGTAGGTATTGATGGTGGAGCTTCTTAAAACAGGTGTGCGTTGGGGCACGACAAATAACTAGAGGGATAGTATTCCAGTATTTAGGAGCAGCATGGGAGAAAGCTCGTGTACCCATCTGCAACAGAGTTGATGCACAGGGTGGGGTGGAAAGGATGAGAAGGGACTTGGCAAGGTTAGAGGAATGGTCAAATGTATGGCAGCTTAGATTCAATGCTAAGAAGTGCAAGGTAATGCACCTGGGAAACAAAAACCCAGGGGAAGAGTACACAATGGGGGGTGAGATACTAACAACAACAAAATGGAAAGGGACCTGGGGTAGTCATATCAGATGACCTAAAGATGGGCAAGCAATGTGAGAAGGCAGCAAGAAGGGTTGGGGGATACTGGGATGCATAGGGAGAGGCATCACCAGTAGAAAACAGGAAGTTATTATCCCTCTGTACAGACAGCTGGTGAGACCCCATCTGGAGTACTGTGTGCAGTTCTGGAGACCCAATCTCTGCAAAGACATAGACAGGATGGAAGCTGTCCAGAGGAGGGCAACTAAAATGGTGCAGGGTCTGCACCAGAAGTCAAATGAAGAGAGACTTAAGGAGCTTAATATGTAAAGCCTCGAGGAAAGGTGGGAGAGGGGGGACATGATAGAAACTTTCAAGTACCTCAAGGGAATCAACAAAGTCCAAGAGGGTAGCATCTTTCAAAAAAAGAGGTGTGCAAGAACAAGAGGGCACAATTTGAAGATAGAGGGGGCGGCTCAGAGGTAATTTAAGGAAGTATTTTTTCACAGAGAGGGTTGTGGATGCATGGAACGGCCTTCCGGAGGAGGTTGTGGAGTCAAAATCAGTGGGGGAATTCAAGCATGCATGGGATAGTCATAAGGCAATTCTGAGGGGTGGGGGTAGGAAGAAGTAGGCTGCTGGTTAACTAGGATCTGCAGCTTATCCAGTAGGTAGGGAAATGGGCAGAGTGGGTGGGCCAAGCGGTCCTTATCTGCCGTCAAATTCTATGTTTCTATTCTCTAAGGATTTCAGGGAAATGTTCATGGCACTCCAGATTTTCAGGGAGAACATTGTTCACTGCAGCAATAAGTACAAAAAGTAACACTGTTGTATGTCTTGGAACTGGGAAAGATCACACTCTTCCCACTTCTTCAAGTTGCCTGACCTCTCAGCCTCGGTCAAGCTTACTCTGGTTGAGGGGATGTTCGTGTGCTCCATGGTAACCCTCTTGGGCCTATTGACCTCAGCTCTGGTTGAGCAAGTGGTTGCATCTTTTCTCGAACCAGTTGACTGGTTGTTGGAGGAGACGGATGAGGAGTTGATCTCCCAGACCACAATGCTCCCTGCCCTTCACCTAGGAGGATGAGACCCAGTCAGTACACTTGGCAGAGTTGCCTCAAGAGTTGCTTCCATTGGTGGTCATACTTCCAAACCCTTCAATTGTGTACACCTTCCTGGTTTCAGGTGGCTACCCATCTACTCCCTCTCAATTTTCAAAGTTCCTGTAAATGTCCCTCAGACAGGGCATTGAGAAAACAATGCTGTCAATATCAAATGGTAGTAGGGTGTACAAAAGGATGTCCTCGCTCCCAGGGACTCCAAGAAGTCCAGAGTTACCACAAACGGTATTGGTTCAACCGTCTACTAGTGTAACTCATATTTACTTTAGTCCAGTTCCATAAAGGCAGTGAAATCTTCCAGGCGCATCAGTAGTGGTTGGGGGAAGGGGGTTAAGAGGATCAGGCTTGTTGCAGCAATGGCCTGATGTTCCGAATGCCTTATTCCCACCATGGCTGTATTTCTGCACAACTCCCCATTGTATAGGTACAGGACCCTCTGCTTTGAGAAACCTTGTGGTTATGGCAGGTGTTAGGCCACAGCAGCCATGTTCTTATGCTGTGAGTTGGCTATTTGTAATGTCCACCCCCCATTACTCAATTTTAGAGTAGTATCCCTTCATTTCCACTAGCCCTCAGAACCCAGCACACTCACTTCAATCTCCAGAGTCCACAGCACTTCACACAGGGGGGCTGTTTCTCCTCTACAATGAGTATCCTTCCCTTGCTGCTGCCTCAGTATCCAAGTAGAGCATAGCTAAGTCCAGATTTGTGAAGGACTTTGGCATCATTCCCAAACAGGATATTCCTGTTGTCAAGTCAAATCCAGTGCTTATAAAAGTGAAACTAGCTAAGGGTGGGAGGGTAGGAGTGCAATACTGACATGTAATAGGCTCTCTTACTGAGTCAGAAGTGTTCTAGCAGTAATGCTCTAGCTCCTTAGTTAGCTGCCTCCTTCCTCTGATAGCAAGATTGTTCTCTGCCAAAAGTTAGCAGCAGGGAAGTCTAACTGCAGACACTTGTTTTTCTTCTGCCTAAGCCACACCCCCCAATTAACAGCTCTCCTCCTGACTTAGCAAACTGCCAAGATGATACCGTCTCCTTCACCCAACTCAGAGAGGCACACTAACTTGTTTTGTTTGTTTGTTTTTTTACCCTAATTGAGACTCTACACTTCTAATAATGTATCTGTTTGCTTAATTATGACAGACTCTGACTCTGTTGCTAAGTCAGAAGTGTTCTAGTAGTAAAGTTCTAGCTCCTTAGTCAGCTGCCTCCTTGCTCTGATAGTAAGATTGCTCTCTGCCAAAAGCTAGCAGCAGGGAAGTCTAACTTCAGACACCTGTTTTTCTTCTGCCTAAGCCTCACCCCACAATTAATAGCTCTCCTCCTGACTTAGCAAACTGCCAAGATAATACAGCCCCTCCCCCCAGCCGACCCTAGTTAGTGGTCTGACCTGACCTTCCACCAACGACCAGAGGGTCCTGTGGATGAAAAGCTAACTTCACTGGTGATTAGCAATCTGCCATGACCATCCTCTGATCAACAAATCCTTTTTAGAAAATGGGCTAGATTGTAGGAGCTGTTTGATTGGCTAAGAGCCACAGCAGGGGGGTACATTAAGTTTCAATAGACGCAGGCATGGAAACAAGTGCGAATTCGAGGTGCCCCATTACTGAGAGTATACATGGGCACTCCGAATGTTCAAGGAAAGTAGCCGCCAATTTCTTACCTCTCACTTAGTGAGGTGTGAGGGCCGAGGCCCCCCCCATCTATTTTTTTCTGACAAACGCAAAAGGTTTCCACTTTAAAATGTTAGCGCTAGCACGTCGGGCGCTAAGCACTACTCTGTCACAAAAAACACATTTTTCCCCTAAATTTGAAGTACTAGCCAAGTGCTAGCATGTTGCGTGCTAAGGATTACTGCGAGACAGTCCCGCTCACTTCTGCGCTTTCTCCTGACTGCATTTCATGCTCGCAGAAAACAAACAGAAAAACACTTTTTTTTTTAAATCAATTACCTTTCTGTGGCTCCTTACGTCCTCTGCCATTCTTAACTAACAAGCACCCCCCTCCCGTGATCACCGCAGAAGATACAGACATTCCTGGTAACATTTCTAGGAGCACTGGCCTCCTATAGCAGCGCCCTGTACTGACAGCTCTGACAAACAGGGAAATGCAACTGACAGGCAGGGACTACTTTACATAAAACTTTCTTTTTAATATATTTGAAAGATTTTATTTCATTCTATTCCAATATTTCTACTAAAAAAAAAACAAACTTATGCTCAGCTTTTTCTAAAGCAATAATACCTTTCGAGGGGAGGCTTACGCAATACCGACCTTCCAGGTTATAAGGCCCTGCCTGCAGCGAGGGCCTCATTACACCCCTGGCGGTCCAGTTTGCCCATCACCGCCCACCCTCTCGGGTATTATTGCTTGCGTGTTTCCCACCTGATGGTCTGGGATGATCTCTACTGGGCACCTTCCTCCTCAGTTCAGTGGTGTGCTATAATCCTCTACAGATTCAGACATTTACAGGTGTACAGCTTAGTGATCTGGGATGATCTTTCCCAGGCTACAAGTCTGTCAGCTGGGGATGAGAAGCCTCTGTTGATCCACGCCTTAGAATATAGTGCTTTCGTGTTCTTGGAAAATTCTGTGCTTGGCCCTAGCATGGTACATTCGTCTCTGAAGATCCTTCTCCAAATGCACCTCTTCTTCCTTTGATAAATCTTTCACAGCTGCAATGAGGGTTAACCCAAAATGCACTTTAGTAACCCCTGGCCAGAGTGGTAGTGGCAATAATAGTGATAGTACTAGTAATAATGGTGGTAGTTATAGTAGTAGTGATGTTAGAGTTTAGACTCCTTTCATAGAACTATAGAGCTTATAGAACAATAAGAGTACCATAGAGTATAAAGCAAATCGAAACTGTCTTAAATGTGCAAATTTTAAAGTGTCTTAGAGCATAGTCCTACCCAAGAAAAGTGCCTCCAGTGTGCCTGTTAGCATTGTCTCCAGTGACTGTGACCCCTGCATTTATTCTTAAATAAAACTGTTTGTTGCATCTAAAGTTGTCGTCTGCCTCTTGTTACAACCCATTCTTTCTACAAATAACTGATCGAACCCAGAGTCCTTTGTAAGTGGTGAAAGGATTGTCGCACTACAGGTTGGGCTTTCACTACAAAAATGCAGCACTGAAGCCAGCAGTTGAAATCAAACAGTTACAGCTTAACATAAAGAGCACATTTAGAAAGTATGTCAAGCAAACTGATGTTTTATAAATTAAATATACAATTGCGTGACTCACAATACACAGTTTATTATCACTTGTGTGGGGCAAGAAACATAGAAACATAGAATGGTAGGGCTAAAGCCTGAGGTTCAGTGTGGGGGAATAGTTCCTCCCACATCCCCCTTAAAGGCCAGCCTCCTATGGGAGTCCACTGCTTAGCACGTTGTACAACACCAATGCCTGGGCTCCTGTGTGGCTCGTGGGCTGAGCCTCCTCCCCCTCTCTGTTTCTTACTGCTTTCTTTCTTTCCCAGAGCTCACCAAGGTCACTCCTGTGCTGCAAATTCAGTCCATCTGCACTCTGCTTCTTATTCTGTTCCCCGTGTGTCTTGAACTCCTTTGTACCCCTTTCCCTTCTCTCCCTCCTCCTGTGTCTGGTCCGCTTTCTCCTGTTTGCCTCCTCCCTTCCTTGTACCTTGTGCTACTCTTTCTCTGCTCAGGGCCACTGTTCCCTGTTTTCCTGCCCCTCCCAATGCTGCGTCATCCCCCTGGCCCTGCAACCCTGGCCAGTACTGGCCAGCTCCACTGCCTGCTTCTTGGCACTCTCCTGGAGTGTCCCTTCCAGCCTCACCTCTGCTCCATTGCCATTCCATGGTTTGCAGGGCCTTTTGGCCTGGCCGTGCTTCCCATCAGAACTGTGTCAGGGGTTGGTTCTTCTTGTCTTTTCTGCCACACTTGAGAGACTCCCATACACTCTCTCAATCAGGTGCCTGTTTAGACGGCATTGTTTGTGGCCCATGATTGCCCCATCCATAACTTGTCAGCTTGATTACTTGCATCAGAGCCTGTGTTCTTCATTTGCTCCGACCTGCCTCTTCACCAGTACCACTGCTCTACAGACAACTTAGCTGGGATGGCATCTCAATTCCATTGGGCTGTGCTTTTCCTGATTTCCCCAGCTGCATGGAGTGGACTACTGGGAGCTTCCGTGGCTTGTTCAGGATCAAACATCCTGCTTTAGCCAGATTTGAGGCTGCGTGCTGCAGGTTACCAAGTTGGTCCTATACTTCAAACTTCACTGCATGACATAATCATTATCTCTGCTCCTCATTTTGCCTGCCTTCTTCGTTTACTCTGTTGCAACCTGTTCTGACTGCCTATGCTGGTACAAAGACTGGCTCCTTGTCTGCCCATACTGTCTTTTCCAGGGCCCCCCCTTCCCTGCTTCCTCCATCCCCTTTACATGTCATATGCCCCCCTAGTTTTTCCTTTTGGGTCTTCACTCCTCATAACAGAATTCCATCTCCATTTGTGCCCTTCTCCCGTCCTGACCTATGCTACCTCTACCCCTAGTCTGGCAACTGCACCCCTTGCCATTTTGTTCCCAGCATCTATACCCTTCTAATTCCTGTTTGGTCTCTAAGATGCTCTGCTTTTGGCTTCCCTGTTGTTCCCACGGTGGGGGACTTCGGCGTTGCAGCAGAGTATCATAGCTCAGATCAGTGGGAGCCTGCTTCATGCCAGCCGTATGCTCTACACTGCCTTCCTACCTCCATGGCTTCCACTGCCATTGCACGGCTCCTTGCCCTTGCAGCCTACTCAGCTTTAAGTCATTTGTTGCAGTCCATCACTACCAGCATACTCCTTCGTGGACTATTCTAACTCCCCCTTACTGGCATTCCTGATGACTCCTCCTCATGTTCTCCTACTCTGATGTGCTGCCTGCCCCTTTATACTGCCTCACTGTTTACCTACCTATGACTATGACTATTCAGCCAGCTGCCCTCTCCTTGCTCTGCCCATACCAGCAGTTTTTCCATACTCCGTCCCTAACTCGTACCTTCTGAGGCACTGAGCGAAGGTAGGCTTGCCCTGTCTACTGGGATTCCATTACAGTCACTACCATCTACTACTTACAAACCTGACTACTACTTATAAACCTGACATTCTCCATCCCTATCTCTGCCTGGCAACATAGAGTGAAGGTTAGCACACTCTGAATACCAGGGATGGGAGACATGTCTGCTATCGACTGTTTCAACCTTATGCATTCTTTACCTGACACCCGGTTGCCGCTTCCCATTAGGAATGGGACCACTGTACTCATTTGCATTCCACATCCTACCTCATCAATCTGCATCTTGTACTTCCATGAGCTCATCATACTCGTCCCCACCTTGGACTCCTCGTGCTCTCGAATTGGACTTCATCAGCTTGTTCAGTCTCTACCTCCAGCCAGTTCACCTGCCTCCTGGACTTCCTTACTACTGGTCATCCCCTTCTGTCTGCCTTGCAAATTCGCTTTCTGCTTCAGAGGTGAGAACCTCATGCCTCATCGCTGCAGCACCTTCTGTTCTCTGCACTTGCTGTTTGCCATCTTCTGTAGAGGTGGGACTCATGTACCTGAACTTCGTAGCACTTTGTACCTGGATTCGCTTCTTGGTCCTACATAGATCCACCACTCGTAGCCTGCAGTGGCTTTACTACATCCTAATTCAGTTTGCTGTGGAGCTGATCCCAGTCCTGTTCCTTCCTGCACCAGCGATGTCCATATGGTTTGGCCTATGCTGTCTTCTTCTAGGAATCCTTCCTCCAGTCTGCAGACATCCACTCTGGACTTTCCCTCCTTTCTTGGACAGCTGTCTTCTCCTCGCTGCCCTGGTGGCTCGGGGCTCCTTCCCATGTGTTGTGGCTCTTTTTGGGCATTTCATACATATCACCTGCCAGTATTCCTACTCAGTCAACTACTCCTCCCATTCATCGGTTTCATACCTACCTTGGCCATCCTAACAGCTCCCATCCACTACTCTGTGGAGTATTTGTTCATTTCACCTAAGGAAAACTTCTTCTAGCAACATCCCTTGGACAACATGCTTTATATACTCATGTCACTATAGAGTTATCAATAATTCCCAATCATCTCCCCAGGACCAGTTCCAGAATCACATTTGACTGGAATATAGAAAGATCTCGTTCCTCAACCAAGTCTACAGGATGCTGCCTACTCACCTTGTTAATTCAAGCGGCATGGCATCCCTATCTCCTAAGTCTCATAGCATCTAAGATTTAGTGGAGCCTCTACACTCTTATCTTTTACCTGGAAAAGTGACTTAATTCTTTCTGAGATGCACGGACTCCATAATCATCATCGTTGTTTTGGATAACGGGAATTGCAAGATATCACATAGCAGTACTGGCATCATCCATTTTACCTTTTCGTATCTTCTCCTTTGAGCACTGACTGTTTGATCACATTACTCAACTCCTACTTCCTCAATAACCATTGAATGTCCTAAGACCTTCCCAGCTACCTTCTCAGAACTCCCATCATTGGATATCTTTTTAATTTTATTTATTTATTTCAGTTTGGGATTAATATCTTTGAGTCAATGACTCATTTTCAAAGGTTCCACATCAGTGTTGAACAAACATTACAAAAATACAAGATTTTCACAAAAAAAAAGAAAAACATTGAAGCAGATACACAGGCAGTAATAGTAAAGTTTGAACTTATACACATCAAATAAGTACATACTAACAGATAGATTGATTAGATAAGAGGGGATTGGGGGGTCAGCCAGAGGTGTCATCGTCTGAGGTGGGAGAGAGGTGGAGCTTTCAACCAAGTGAGGCCATTGTCAGATAATTGGGGGTAGGCAAGCAGGTTAAGAAAAAAGTGGAATATAGCAGAAAGATTTAGAGTGGGTATGTAAATGGAAAACTTTAGGCGAGGTACTATCACATTAGAGAAGGCAGGTACAATTCATTTTAGAGCCAAGGAGAAATTTGAGCCCAGCTCTGAAGGTACTAATCTTGGTAGTATCAGTGAGGTCAGCAAGTAGTTCATTGTACCATTTCGGTCCTTGATACAGGATGGAGTTCTGGGTAAGTTTCGCCCTTTCAAAGGGAATCACCATCTTGTCAGTGACTGCACTATGGGTAGATTTTGTTGGAATGGCCAGCTTAAAGTGTCCGCCCAGTGTGGGGGATGTCAGTCCAAGTTGTACTTTTTTAGAAGTAGGAAGGTTTGGTATTACCCTCTGAGATGGAGTGGGAGCCACCCAATTTCAGTATACAGCGAGCAGATGTGGGTGTCAAGAGTAGCCCCTAAAGTAAGACAACAGGCCTTATTGAGGAGTTTGCTGATCTGCCCCATATAGTGTAGTACAGAACTGGAAATTACACAGCACAGCATGAAGTATGAATTTAAATACGAAAGAAGATCACTGGTCTATTCAATTCTTTTCCATAACAACTAAGTAGGGATAGCCTGTCATCAATGCTTTTCTTCAAGCTGCTTATCCAGTTTGAGTTTGGAAGTAGAAACTGTGTTTGCTGACACTGCCTCTTTGGTAAGACTGTTTCTCAGACAGCTTGTTTTGGAACCCACTTGGGAGGGAGCAATCTTAGACCTGGTACTCTCAAATGGGGAAAGAGAGAGGATCTCTGAGCTTAAAGTGGGTAGCCATCTAGGAACAAGTGACCACCAAACAGTGTGGTTCATGATAAACTTAGCTGTAGAGTCAAGCCACAGAAAAGTGAAGGTACTGGACTTCAGGAGGGCTGATTTTGTGAAAATTGGAGAGTGCCTCAGAAAAGCACTAGCAAACAGGCAAGAAGGTGGTGTGGAACAACAATGGGGAAACATCAAAACTGCCATCACAGAGGCAACAAGCCTTTGTGTAAAGCAAATAAACAAATCAAAATGAAAGGAAAAAACACAATGGTTCTCAAAAGAAGTGGTGTGGAAGGTAAGGGAGAAAAAGAGGGCATTCAGGAAGTATAAGGAAACACAGAAGGAGCAAGACAGAAAACTGTACCAGTTAAAGCAGAAGGAAGTGGCCAAGGCAGTCAGAATAGCAAAGGCCCAAACTGAGGAAAAGATAGCCAACTCGGTTAAGAAGGGGGATAAAAGCTTTTATAGGTACATTAGGAAGCAAAGAAAGACGAAGGCAGGGATACTGAGGCTGAATAAAGAGGAAGGTGGTTGGGCAGAGTGCGACAGTGAAAAAGGAGGGATACTGAACAAATATTTCTGCTCAGTATTCACAATGGAAAAGCAGGGAGAGAGACCAAATCCAGTCAGTAGAAGCACTCTGGATAGGGAGGTTGACATTAGTCCTTTCACAGAAGAAAGGGTCCTGAAAGAACTCTTAAAACTGAAGGTGGATAAAGCAATGGGGCCTGATGGCATTCACCCCAGCATTCTAAAAGAACTAAGGGAAGAATTAGAAACACAACTGATTACCCGTTTTAATAAATCATGGGAGGATGGTGTGGAACCGGAGGACTGGAGAAGGGCGGATGTGATTCCCCTTCACAAAAGTGGGAGTAAGACAGGGGCAGGAAACTACAGACCTGGCAGTTTGACCACAGTGGTAGGGAAAATGATGGAATCACTTCTGAAGGAAAGAATTGTTGAGTACCTAGAGGCCAATGGGGCACAGGGTCCAAGGCAGCATGGATTCACAGCAGAAAGGTCATATCAAACAAATCTAATTGATTTCTTTGACTGGGTGACCAAAGTAGTAGACCAGGGAGGGGCTGTGGACATGACTAACCTAGACTTTAGCAAGGCATTTAACACAGTCCCGCACAAAAGATTAATAAACAAATTAGCCAGTCTGGGAGTGGGTCCCATGGTGGTAGCCTGGGTAAAACACTGGCCTGACAACAGGACACAGCAGGTAATAGGAAATGGAGTCCACAGTGAAGAAAGGAGGGTTACTAGTGAGGTACTGCAGGGTTCAGTACTGGGACCGGTCCTTTTCAATGTCTTTATAAGTGACATTGTGGAGGGACTGGAGGGGAAGGTATGTCTCTTTGCAGATGACACAAAGATCTGCAACAAGGTTGATACGCAAGGTGGGGTGGAAAGGATGAAAAGGGACTTGGCAAGGTTGGAGGAATGGTCAAATGTATGGCAGCTTAGATTCAATGCAAAGAAGTGCAAAGTAATGCACCTGAGAAACAAAAAAACAGGGAAAGAGCAAACAATGGGGGGTGAGATACTGACAACAACAAAAATGGAAAGGGACCTGGAGGTAGTCATATCAGATGACATAAAGGTGAGCCAGCAATGTGAGAAGGCACTAAGGAGGGCTGGGGGGATACTGGGATGCATAGGGAGAGGCATCACCAGTAGAAAACAGAAAGTTGTTGGCCCTCTGCCCAGACAGTTGGTAAGACCACATCTGGAGTACTCTGTACAGTTCAGGAGATCCCATCTCCACAAAGACATAGACAGGCTGGAGGCTGTCCAGAGGAAGGCAACCAAAATGGTGCAAGGTCTGCACCAGAAGACATATGAAGAAAGACTAAAGGAGCTTAAGATATATAGTCTCGAGGAAAGGAGGGAGAGGGGGGACGTGATAGAAACATTCAAATACCTCAAGGGAATCAACAAAGTCCAAGAGGGTAGCATCTTTCAAGAAAAAGAGATGTGCAAGAACAAGGGGGCACAATTTGATGATAGAGGGGGGACAGCTCAGAGGTAATGTGAGGAAGTATTTCTTCCCAGAGTGGGTTGTAGATGCATGGAACAGCCTTACTGAGGTGGTTGTGGAGTCAAAAATGGTGGGGGAATTTAAGAATGCATGGGACAGACATAAGGCAATTCTAGTGGTGGGTAGGAGGAAGTACGCTGTTGGTTAACCAGGATCTGCAGCTTATCCGTTAGGTAGGGAAATGGGCAGACAAGGTGGGCCAAGCGGTCCTTATCTGCCGTCAAAGTCTATGTTTCTATATTTCTATGTTTCCGTTCACCACATGTTCTAAGAAGCAGGGCTTCCTAAGTATTTCCGGTGACGCTTTCTTCTGTCAGATGCTTTGCAATGTCCCCATGACCTTTTGCCCTTGTAAAATCTAAATAACTGTGTTTGGTCTGATGCTGTTATCTCTCTCAGATCACTGAAATTTTATGTCCAGAGCGATGCAGAACGTACAATTCCAGCATCAGAATTTAGGAAGAATTTTGATTCTGTGATAATTTACAGAATTTCCATAAAACTTTAGTGAAATTCTGCCAAAATGTAAATTTCAGTTTCTTCTGTCTAATTTTAAAACCACTCACCCAAAGTTCATCAAAGTTCATCAAACTTGCCATGTTTGAAGTTCTATAACAAGTTGTATAAATGTACTGAGTTTCAGATTCTTGTCTTAAAAGCCTGGCTGAGTTATAGGTGGTGAAATGTTTCATCAACACTTATTTTGCTATTTCCATCTAATTAATTATTTAACTAAATTTCTGTGCATTTGACAAGTCTGAATAAATACATCATATGGGTACATGTATCAGGTCTTAGGTCTCAGTCTTTAAAGGAGGCTGACAAACATTTTGTCATAATTTTATTTTCAGTTGTTCCCATCTCATTGTAAATGACTTATTCAAATTTCACTGGAAAGATGGCCCTGTGGGCTTCAGAGGTGTGTGTTTTTTTTCTACCCAACATTATTCTCTGAAAACATTAATAAACAGAAACAGAACATGTAGGATGAACTGAGGCAACACTGTTCACTCACACAGTGCACATTCAATGGGCATTAGGCACTAATCGAAAAACAGCCTACGCACCGCATAGGTTCAGCGCATAGGCACTCCACAGCCTTTGCACTCCCCACATGGGATGCATATACGGGACATGTGTCCCATATGCACCCAAGCCCCCAACTGGCTGTGGAACTCTGTGGGGGACTGGGTGGAGGAGCAGTGTGGGAGGGCATGCTGGCACTCTGAGCCAGTCACAAAGGTGTGTAATGCTGGACTTGGGGGGTGCACACTACACTGGGTAACACCCAGCTGTAAGTGATACGCACCCCCCCAGGATGCCTCTGCTGGCTGCAATGAAGATAGCAGGGCTCAGCAGACTCCCCAACAAGCCACCCCAGTCCTTAGGGAACACAAGGTGGGCTTGGGTTGGCCGACCAGGTACCTGCCTGCCCCCATGCTGCCAGTGCACAGCACATTGTCGGCCATCATTGGTGGCCCACAGGCGCAAGGTATCCAGAAGCAGACTGGGTCCAGGCATCCCATTGAATGGCCACCTGGGCCGGGAACAGTCCTCCACACACCTGCATGCTGGGGAGCAGGGCGATGGATAGAAGCCACGCGGTGTCTGGTGTCTGTGTATATGGCCACCATGCAGCCATCCGCAGGTGTGGAGCTGCACAGGCAGGGTATGCGCCAAAGGTGTTTACCTTACACCCATTCATGAATAGTGTCCAAAAGCAGGAATAACAGAACTGGGGTCATTAGGTCATTGACTATGTTTATAGGGCTTCAGCATCTGGTGTTGCACATATACCGGTGCCACCACTGCCACAGGTACTTTCACTGAAAAGTTTGTTCTCCGGGGTCCTAGCATCTCCATCGCTCTGACCAAAGAGCATGGCTCTGTACAGAAGTGCTGTCTTATATAAGGACAAGCAGTGGGAGGAAGAGTGAGAGTAGTATTGAAGAAACTGCTGTAAAGGAAACAAAGACATGTCTGAAAATGTTAAGACAGAGTTGCATATAGCAGAAAGAGTGAAGGAAGGGGACAAGGAATTTTTCAGATATATTGGGGAAAAGAAAAGGGGAAGGGGAGATAACAAGTTTGAAAGATGAGGGGACGGTGGCCAAGAATGATGGGCAAAAGGCCACAGTACTGAACAACTTCCTTTGCTCAGTGTTCATGGTGCAAGATGTGGGGCTGCTGTCTGGTAAAGAAGTGGAGGTGTCATATAGAAGGACAGGAAAATGGGAAGGGTAGAGATCACAGTGGACTGGGTCCACAAAGGGCTTGCAGCCCTTATGGTAGTCAAGGCTTTAGATACCGATGGTCTGCACCCCAGAGTGTTGCAGGACCTGGGGTCAGAATTGGCATCATCTCTGGCAGATCTGTTCAGGTGCTCCCTGGACAGGGGGGTGATATCCCTGAAGACTAGAGATCTGCGTAAAGTTCCACTGCACAAGGGGGGAGACATGGAGGATCCAGGTAATTACAGGCCAGTAAGTCCTTTTCAGTTGTTAGTAAGCTCCTGAAAATGATGGTCAAAGAACAGGCAGTGAAATACTTGAAGATAGGTTGCAGCCTGTATGTCTGACTTGTAGATTGCGCCAGGCCAACCTGTTAGTTTCCTCTGATTGGGTAGTGAATGCAGTGGATCAGGTACAGATGGTCAACGTGCTATATCTAGACTTGAGCAAGGCCAACAATTTGGTACCACACAGAAGGCTACTAAAAAGGTCAGAGGATCTAGGAATACAGGATGGGCTCTTCGGGGGATCAGGAGCTGGTTAGGAGAAAACAAAAGCAGAGGGTAGTGGTTAACAGGATCAAATCAGTAGACAGAGGGTTACAAGTAGGGGACATCAGGGATTAGTTCTGGGTCCTGTCCTATTCAGTGTATTCATTAGGAACACCAGGAAGGGGATCCAGAGCAAAATGTGTCTCTTTGCAGATGTCATGAAGCTGTGTGGCAGGCTGGACAGCACGGAGGAGGGCAGCACAGCGGGAAAGGTGGTTTGAAGTCTGGCAGTTAAAGTTCAAAGCCAAGACATTTCAAGTGATGATGCACTTTGGCAAAAAAAAAAAAACAAGAAAAAAAACAAAACACAGCCACAGACTACTGGATGAGAGGTCCAGAGAGCCAAGACAATGGAGGAAAGGGACTTGGGGTCATCATAAGTAACAAACATACCTCCAGCAACAGCAACAACGTATACAGCAAGGAAACAAGGATAGTGGGCCATACAGGGAGAGGTTTCAACAGCCAGTGGAGGGAGGATGATACTGCAGCTTTACAGGTTCTTGGTAAGGCTCCACCTAAAGCACTGCACCCAGTTTTGGAGTCCTCATCTGAGTCAGGACAGGGGCAGGCTAAAAGCGGTGTAATACAGGGTAACTAAAATAACCCACGGGCAGCAGGGCAGATCCTACAATGAAAGGCTGGCAGATCTGAATATGTACAAGCTGGTGGATGGTGTCGGGGGGGATATTATTGAAATCTACACGTTTCTATGGGACATAAATGAGGTAGATAGCAGGATTCTCTTCACTGGGAATGACAGCACAGGGATGAGTGGTCTGGAGCGGAGACTGGTTAGGGGGAGATTGAAGAAGGATATCAGGAAACATTTCTTCACAGAGAGGGGTGGTGAAAAAATGGAATGGATGACCAAGGGTGGCAGCTGAGGCAGGGTCTACTGTCAGCATGAAGGAAAGCTGGGATAAATTCAAGGGACTGATAGTCCCTAAGGGAGGGGACGTGTGCAGGAAGGAGGGAAGTGGTGGAGAGCTGGCAGAGGGAAGAGGGGTAAGGAACATGGGTAACTATCCTAGCTATCTGGCAATAGGCCAAAAGGGAGAACAGTAAGTAGGGATCTTGGGCAGACTGGATGGACCTTGATTCTTTATCTGCTGCATGTTTTCTACGTTTCTGTTTTCTGTTTCTAAGATGTTCTTGAAGCTCTAGAGTTGCAGTAAGTTTAGTTTATTGTACACACAATTGCAACCTATTTGGAAAACGGACAGGTTGAAGTTCATTACATACATCAGCAAAGAAGGAACTAATCTCACACATAAAATATGTACATTATACCTCAACTGTCCATCATATTCAACGAGAAAGCACTTTCATTTCCCAGATATGGGGACCAGAACAGTACACTCTACTGAGGCTTGATGAAGGATTGGCACAAGGACATTACAGTATCTCTTGACCTGCTTATCAAATTCCTCTTGGTATTTGCCAGAATTATATTTGCCATGCTAGCTGCCATTCCAGTCTGTTGGTGCCATTGTAACCCTTAGATTGCTGACAGAATTGGAACATATTGAAGTTCTATATATATACACATATATATCTCGGTCTGCGGACATGCAAGTGTTTTGCTGCTGATAATTACAGCTAAGTCTTTTTCTTTTTGACTTTTGGTAATCTCTGAACCATATAGGTAATGTTTACCTTTCAATGCTGCTTTCCAAAGTGCATGGCTTTGCATTTCTTCTCTTCACATTGAACTTCATCTGCTTCCCTCTGCCCACCCAGTTTATTCAGGTCTCTCTGCATTTCATTTATCTCCTCCATGTTGTAACTGCTCTATCTGTTTTGCTGTCATCAGCAAACTTGGCAACATAGCTAATGGTGCCCACCTCCAAGTAATTTCTAACTATATTAGACAGCCTTGGTCCAAGGATGGACTCCTGTGGGACACCACTGGTCGCTTTTTCCAGGTTGATGTATTGAAATGAATTATAACTTTGTTTTCTATACGGCAGGCAGATTCTTACCAACTGTATTTGTCACCTGACTCTGTCTTGGCCGATTCATCATTATGGGCAGGATTTTCAAAGCATGCTGAATGGTACAAGCCCCAGGTGCGACGAACAAATCGTGCACAGGACTTGCGGCATTCTCTCAGCCGGCAGTCTAGATTTTCCATCCCATGTGCTGATTGCCACAAGTTAGAACTACTTTTGATGGTCTAATTTGCGTCAATCCCAGGTATTCTTTCCATGGGGTTTGTGTCAAATATTTAGCACAGACTGCAGTAAATCGGGTAAAGTGTTGCAACTGTGCCTGGCCTACTAAAATCAGGCACAGCTGTGGCAAAGGTGTTTGGAGCAGCTCTGTCAAAAAACAGGTTTGATGTAGGGCGTTATGCAAGCCCTGCAACACCCTTTGAAAGTCTGGTCCTATATGTTAAACAGGCTACCAGCAGAAGTGGTGGGTGCAGAAACCATATTAATGGGTTCAAGCACAGCTGGGACACAGTAACATGCTTAATAGTCAGGCCAGTAGCAATAAGGCAGGCAGTGAGGTGGAGAGAGGCGTGTGAAAACCTCATCTGGACAATAGGTCATGGGGTAGAGTGGGGTACAACTGGGCAGACTGAACTGCCCAGTGGTCTTTTCCTGCTGACATTGTCTGTGTTTCTATGAACCACTTTGGAAACAGCTGCCTGTGTGTTCCCTATCAAGTTCCCTTAAGATTTTTTCATGAATTAAATCTGACCCCGTTGCCATGTCTCTGGTTACCATTTTCAGCTTTCAGCATCTTTAGGTGGCCCATGTCTTGTGTTGTATCCGGCTGCTCCTGTTTGAGCAACCTATTACTATCTGCTGTGCCATTTCATGTCTTTCTTTCCTGAACACCAATACAAAACACTCATTTAAGCATTAAGCCATCTGTTCCTTCATGTAGTAATGTCCCTAACTTCTGCTATTCTCCAGAAGTCCAGTAGTTGCATGTGTTCACCTTTTCTCATTTACATGTCTAAGGAGTAAGTAACATTCTGGCAGTTAAGCTTGAATTTGCATCAGTACTTAGGTAAAGTCACTGATGTGCCACAGGGTGGGCAGACAAGATGGACCCGAAGTCCTTTCTGCCATGACTATACTGTTACTGTGTTTGGACTATTTATGCACTGCATGAATTTCAGACATCTATTTATGCACAATAAATGTCTTTTATTTATGAATTCATGTTGTTTTCAACCTTTGCATATTGTTTGTAACGCCTCACGGTACTTTAAGGTCCTGTGTAAAGTATAGCCAGCCAAAATTCCTTCAAGTGGACTTTCATATATTACCCATAATACCTTGCAGTTGTTGTGCATATGACATTTTACATTTGTTTACGTAGTTATTAGGTGCATAGTAGAAAACACTGACATGGATCAAACAGAGAGCAGTGGTTGGACTATTATGAGATAACTGAATAATGTATGAGTGTTTTTGTTTGGAACCATGGAAAAGCTAAACAATAAAGTGTTACCACTACCAAGGGTTATAATGTTGTATGTACTATCCCCATGTATTTTACTCACTCAGTACAGCTCCAGTTTGTAGATACATATACCACAGTGCTCATACTTTTCACGGGTGACACTAAGTGGCACTGTAGTGCAGCCTGTTTCCAGAAGGAGTCATTTGAACAGCAACAGAGAAACACTGCACAACTTTGAAGGTGGGAGAGGATAAAACACATCTTACCGCTTCTGCCTCGCTGTCATTTCCTGTTACACCAGACTTGTATCTGGATCTGGAACTTCTTAGCCAATGATCCACTGAGTCAGATGGTCCGAATATGCTGTACATGCAAACAAACTCCATTTAGAGGACCTTCACGCACTATCACTAAATCTCACCCACTGCTGACTTGTCACTGAAATGAATCAGGGAAGAGATTGCTCTGGGATATTTTGGTTTTGTTTCCTTTAGAATCAGTACTGTAAACAAACTGTTAACATCTGCTTTTGTGATGTAAGTGATCTGGTATCACCATTCTACTTTTTCATGTCAGGCAGTGACATTTGTAAGGAAGAAGTAACTTAAAGCAGGGCAGACATTTACTTTACAGGCATTAGCTGTACTGTAAGTCATATGCTTTCCCCATTGCAGGAACCAAGGTTGGGGGAGGTTTTTCTGCAGCTGGGAGAGAGGGGAGATATTGATTCCAGAAGGCCGAATACATTGATATTTGGCTTAGCTGGCTACTGATTTTGATGCTGTTCCATTCTCTACTAGTTGGTGCCCTTATTGATGTTCTCAAATGAGATGCCAATGACTGAATGGGCATTAGAGCACTGTCAACTAGCCTCCTACCTATAGAGGTTGCAACACCCTAGCTCCTGGACTGGCTAGGATTAGTATAGGGTCCCTCTAAATTTAGACAGAGCTGGCCAGTGTTCATAGTACTGTAAAATAGGTTATATTTGTTGTTCATAGTATTTACAGTATATGTTGGTTGAGAACGTGATGTACCACTACAGTTAGTTTAAGCATCAGACTTGAAATCCTCACACACCCAAACTCATTGTCCATGTGGAAGTCTTCAGTCAAGCAGCACGGGGTTTATTTAAACAAGGTTCAGGATCAGGGTGGGGCAGAAGAAGTGGCCTACCTGGACTTCGGCAAGGCCTTCAAATCCGTCCCCCACAGAAGGCTAGTGAGCAAATTAAATAGCCTTGGGGTAGGACCGAAGGTAGTCAGAAGTGTGAGAAACTGGCTGAAAGGTTAAAGTCAGAGGGTGGTGGTGAATGGTGTGCACTCAAGGGAAGGCAAAGTGGCTAGTGGAGTGTCACAGGGGTCAGTGCTAGGTCCAGTACTATATATAGCTGAGGGGCTGGTAGGGAAGGTGTGTCTATTTGCAGATGATGCCAAAATTTGCAAAAGGGTGGACACTCCGGGGGGGGGGCGGGGGGAGCAAATGAGAGATGGCCGTAGCAAACTGGAAGAGTGGTCAAGGGTCTGGCAATTGAGCATTAACACAAAGAAGTGCAAGATCATGCACATGGGGCACAGAAACCCTGCAGCTAAGTACCTGCGTGGGGTGGGGGGGTACTGACAGTCACAAGACAGGAAAGGGACCTGGGGGTAATTATTTCCAGTAACCTGAAGGTGGCTAAGCAGTGTTACAAGGCAGTGGGGAAAGCCATCAGGATGTTGGGGTGCATATGCAGAAGCATCACCAGTAGAAGGAGGGAAATCATAATACTCCTGTACAGGTCATTGGTGAGACCTCACGTTGAGTACTGTGTACAATTCTGGAGGCCCTACCTCTGAAAGGACATAGACAGGGTTCAAGGGGTTCAAAGGAGGGCAACCAAGATGGTGCACGGCCTACACCTGAGGTCCTCAGAGACTCAGAGAATTAAGCATGTGCTCACTGGAAGAGAGAAGGGAGAGGGGAACCATGATAGAGGCTTATAAATATCTCATGGGTGTGAACTAGTGTTCCTCAGATAGTATCCTAGCAATTAGTATACCACCAAATACCTGCTGTTTGGCAGGATGGTGGATCTAGTCGGATAGCAGCACTATCCGAGTGTGGATCTAACCCCCCCGGATCCAGATCAGATCCTGCATTATCCAGCATTGGATCCCTGGATCCAATGTTGGATAATGCAGTATCAGACCTCTGATCCAACCTCCAAATTTGGCTGGATCCCAGGTCAGATTCCGCTTGGATAGTGCCGCTATTCGACGGATCACAGTTGGATCCACAGAGGCACTATCCAAGCAACACTGGTGTGAACAATGTATGTGATGAGAGTATATTTGATAGAAAAGTTGCACAAGAATGAGGGTTCATGCAATGAAGCTGGGGGGGACTAAGGGGGAATGTCAGAAGTTTTTCTTTATACAGAGGGTTGTGGGAGCTTGCAACAGACTCCTGGTGTAAATGGCGGAAGCTAAAATGATCACAGACTTCAAGAACATGTGGGATAGGCATAAGGGAATCCTAGCACCAGGGCTAATGTAGGGAAACTCTGAGGATCTATAGGGGTAAGGACAGGATTAGCAGGGCGGTCTGGGTGGGCCAGGAGGTCCTTATCCATTGACCACTCCTATATTTCTATGTAAGATTGATTATTGGGAAGCATTTCTTCTAACAACATGGATACAGTTAACTGTTCACACTCTGTAAGTCTTGCAGGAGAAGCTGAGTCATTGGAAGTCTTCAAGCAAAGCTCCTCCCACCACCCGGAGTATTTTTATTTATTTATTTGTTAACCGGGCAAGTACAGAGGTCCCAGGGACCATTTGCAGGCACATCCCAGGCCATTAGGATGGCACATATCAGTATGGATACACCACAGTAACAAAGAGTAGAGATGTAATATACAAAAATGCATGGCAAGTTTAGCCAGATAATGATGTTTACACAGAATACCGAGCTCCCAGACTTAGCTATATAAAGGAGAAATAAGGCACCAAAATACATATCTATATCCTCCGGCTCCATTCCATGGTTTCTGATTTTTCTTTTCGATGGAAGCGACAGGTCTCCCCCTTTGTTGCTCTGCAGCATTGAAGAATTTCAAGTTTTCAAGTTCTTTTTTAGGTAAATATTCAACTGTTTCAGTCTGTTTTCAACATTGAACTTGTTCCTGCGTCTTCTGACTCTGCTCCGGCCACAATCAGTGATGAAAGGCAAGAAAACAGGGTTCAAATTCTGCTCTTAGTTTAGACAGAAGATGTTGGCCACAGACCCACATGACATGTGTGTCTACTGCCTAGGAGATCAACACGATGTCTCTACTTGTGGTAAGTGCCAGGCAATACTATCAGCGTCCATCAAAGGCAGGAAGGCCAGGCTGGCCTTTGGGCAGCTGAAAGACTGAAAATTGGCCTCAACTGCTCTGCTTGTGGTCTTGAAAGTAGAGGTGGCTGTGATGAGTTCCTCATCAGTCTTGGTACTGTTACTGGCTGGGGCCAGTGTCAGAGGGTCATTCTTTAAGGATTTCAGGGAAATGTTCATGGCCCCCCAGATTTCCAGGGAGAACATTGTTCACTGCAGCAATAAGTACAAAAAGTAACATTGTTGTAGGTCTTGGAACTGGGAAAGATCACATTCTTCCCACTTCTACAAGTTGCCTGACCTCTCAGCCTCGGTCAAGCTTACTCTGGTTGAGGGGATGTTCGTGTGCTCCATGGTAACCCTCTTGGGCCTATTGACCTCAGCTCTGGTTGAGCAAGTGGTTGAGTCTTTTCTTGAACCAGTTGACTGGTTGTTGGAGGAGACTGATGAGGAGTTGATCTCCCAGACCTCAGTGCTCCCTGTCCCTCACCTAGGAGGATGAGACTCAGTCAGTACACTTGGCTGAGTTGCCTCGAGAGTTCCTTCCATTGGTGGTCATACTTCCAAACCCTTCAGTTGTGTACACCTTCCTGGTTTCAGGTGGCTACCCACCTACTCCCTCTCAATTTTCAAAGTTCCTGTAAATGTCCCTCAGACAGGGCATTGAGAAATCAGTGCTGTCAATATCAAATGGTAGTAGGGTGTACACAAGGATGCTCTCTCTCCCAGGGAATAAAAGAAGTTCAGAGTTACCACAGAAGGTATTGGTTCAACTGTCTACTGGCGTAACTCACATTTACTTTAGTCCAGTTCCATAAAGTCAGTGAAATCTTCTGGGCAAATCAGTAGTGGTTGGGGGGGGGGGCTAAGAGGATCAGGTTTGTTGCAGCAACGGCCTGATGTTCCGATTGCCTTATTCCCACCATAGTTGTATTTCTGCACAACTCCCCATCATATAGGTGCAGGACCCTCTGCTTTGAGAAACCTTGTGGCTATGGCAGGTGTTAGGCCACAGCAGCCATGTTCTTATGCTGTGAGTTGGCTATTTGAAACATCCAGCCCCCCCCATTACTCAATTTTAGAGTAGTATCCCTTCATTTCCACTATCCCTCAGAACCCAGCACACTCACTTCAATCTCCAGAGTCCACAGAACTTCACATGGGGGTCTGTTTCCCCTCTATAATGAGTATCCTTCCCTGGCTGCTGCCTCAATATCCAAGTAGAGCATAGTTGTGAAGGACTTTGGCATCATTCGCATGCACTGGATGATGAGGCATGAGGGATAGATGCAGGTGAACTGCCATTTCAAATTGTGGAGGCATTTTTTCACTGCATTGCAGTCCTGGTGCTTCATTTGTAAGCACCGGCTATCATCAGGAAAAATGCTTATAATACTGTTCTCCACTGTAATGATCCCACACCTGTTGGCTGCTTGGAGCATTAATTGACAGTCATGGTAGCACAAAAACTTCACCAAGAAGTGCCTTGGACATTCCGTGAGCACTGTCTTTTTGCCCAGGGAATGGTAAGCCCATTGCCCTCTGGTACGAGTCCTTTGGAAGGTTTGGGGTGGTCGGGAGCCAGGTTGCTAGGCTAACGAGTGGGTCAGAGTCTTCAAGTCCCTTCCATGAGACCCACAGCATCAATTTTATTCCTGCATTCTCATTTTTCATGGTCATCTAATGTGTCTGTGACAGTCCCGATCAGTCTGTGTGCCTGCAAAAGCCCTGTAACCGGTTCTTTAGATTGGTCTTCCTGTTCACCCACATGGCCCTCTTATTCCTCCAGCCTTTTCTTGTGTGAGTCAACGGTCTCCACCCTGCTGTTGAAGGTTTGCTGAAGCTGAGTAAACTTCACATTTAGGTTTTCAAAATCAGCCCCAGCTCCATTCTCATCTCATAGATTAATGTCTCCAAGGAGGTCTTTGGTCCCATTTGTTCAGTTGTCACCCCCAACCCCGATAGTGTGGGTTTACCTGGACTACACTGCCCTAGACTGTCTATGAGTATTTACAGTATAATTGTAGAAGGAATAGTGGGGTTGATACCAGTCCATTTAAAGAAGAAAGAGTACTGAAAGAACTTCTAAAACTCAAGGTGGACAAAGCAATGGGGCCCGATGGGATTCACCCTAGAAGGACCTAGTGACACCACTAACCACACTTTTTAACAAATCATGGGAAGATGGGGTGGTACCTGAGGACTGGATGAGGGCAGATGTGATTCCCCTTCACAAAAGTGGGAGCAAGGCAGAAGCAGGAAACTACAGACCTGTTAGTTTAACCTCAGTGGTGGGGAAAATGATGGAATCACTTCTGAAAGAAAGAACTGTTGAGTACCTAGAGGCCAGTAGGGCACTGGACCCAAAGCAGCATGGATTCACAGCTGGAAGGTCATGTCAGACAAATCTAATCGATTTCTTTGACTGGGTGACCAAAGTAATAGACCAGGGAGGGGCTGTGGATATGGCCTACCTAGACTTTAGCAAGGCATTTGACACAGTCTCGCACAAAAGATTAATAATCAAGTTAGCCAGCCTGGGAGTGGGTCCCAGGGTGGTAGCCTGGGTAGAAAACTGGCTGCACAACAGGACACAGAAGGTAATAGTGAATGGAACACATTCTGAAGAAAGGGGGGTTACTAGTGGAGTACCTCAGGGCTCAGTACTGGGTCCAGTCCTCTTTAACGTCTTTATAGGTGACATTGCAGAGGGTCTGGAAGGAAAGGTATGCCTCTTTGTGGATGACACAAAGATCTGTAACAGAGTTGATACACAAGGGGGGGGTAGAAAGGATGAGAAGGGACTTGGCAAGGTTGGAGGAATGGTCAGACATATGGCAACTTAGATTCAATGCAAAGAAGTGCAAAGTAATGCACCTGGGAAATAAAAATCCAGGAGAAGAGTACACAATAGCAGGGGAGGTACTAACAACAACAATAATGGAAAGGGATCTGGGTGTAGTCATATCAGATGACCTAAAGGTGGGTATGCAATGTGAGAAGTCAGTAAGGAAAGCCAGGGGATACTGGGATGCACAGGGAGGGCATCACAAGTAGAAAAAGGGAAGTGGTTATCCCTCTATACAGACAGTTGGTGAGACCCCATCTGAGTACTGCGTGCAGTTTGGAGACCTCATCTATGCAAGGACATAGACAGGATGGAAGCAGTCCAGAGGAGGGCAACTAAAATGGTGCAGGGTCTACATTAAAACCATATGAAGAGAGACTGAGAGAGCTTAATATGTATACCCTTGATGAAAGGAGGACGGGGACATGATAGAAACTTTTAAGTACCCTCAAGGGAATCAACAAAGTCCAGGAGGGTAGCATCTTTCAGAAAAGGATGTGTAAGAACAAGGGGCACAATTTAAAGTTAGAGGGATGGCTCAGGGTATGTGAGGAAATTCTTTTCACGGAGAGAGTGGTAGACGATGAACCGCCTTCCTGGAGAGGTTGTGGGGTCTAAAACAGTGGAGGAATTCAAACATGCATGGGACAGACATAAGGCAATTATAGTGGGGGGTTGCAGGAAATAGGCTGTTGGTTAACTAGAATCTGCAGCTTATCCAGTAGGTAGGGAAATGGGCAGACTGGGTGGGCCAAGTGGTCCTTATCTGCTGTCAAAATCTATGTTTCTGTGTATCTATGCAGGTGTATTGCTACAGTGGAAACTCAAGCCAAGACACTGATGGGTTAAGGTCCAAGCATCATTAAGCACTGAAACAAGAGATGATTAAGTCCTGTAAGTTTGACTGGAGCCTTAATGAGTTATACTGGACTTCCCTAGCTAGCACAAATATCAGAGACAAAACGGACACTCAGCATGAAAAAATACAGGGGAGTAATTACTGTCTTAAAGGTGGCATTTCACTTAGGTGTTTTAAGTCAGCATGGCTCAGTTGGTAGCACATCTGCCTCTGGGCCAGAAGGTCACTGGTTCTAGTCCCACACTGGGATTAGGTTCATACCCAAATGCTGGCATCCAAGTGCAGTATTGGAGGTGCTGTACAGTCAAAGTGTGGCATTCTTCAGATGAGATGTTAAACTATGGTCCCTTCTACCCATCTTGGTACTGTACTGGTGGGTGTCCAGGTGGAAGTAAAAGAGCCCAAGGCACCTTTCACAAAAAGTAGGGGAATTTTTTATTGAAGGTCCAAAAAGATTACAAATAGAAACAAAAAAAATGTATAACAACAGCAAACACAAACACGAATGTCAAAAAAGAATCAAAAAAGAAGACAGAAATTAAATTAAATCATTTCAACCACAGCAACGAACCCCACCGCTCCCTGTATAAAGGTGCATAAGCACATTTCGATTCCTTATCTTGAATATGACCAGTGTCAGAAATAATGGAATGTAACAATTCAGTCTGAGGTATTAGTTGCTGCTGTAGTACCAATCTACATCTGGATTGCCCAAATCCAGTATAAAAAAAAAACAAGAAAAAAAAAAAACTACCCTAAGGCTACTACTATAGTAGATGTGCCAATGCAAAGGAAAAATTGCCCAAAACAGGATTTCAGTGGTCAGATTTATAAATAAGGGGTTCTTCCAGCAGTCAATAACCAAAGACCAGAAGTCCTGAATATACAAACAATGTAACTACAGTATAAATGTTGAACAGTCTCTATGACACCTGAACATGAATGTCTAGGACAATATTTTTCAGATTTGTCTTTGTGTTTCAAATTTCCCTTAACATTCAATTTCTTATGAGCACAAAGTCGCACAACATCCCACATATGACCTGGGATTATCCTGTCAGTAAGCAAATGACTAACTGATGTCCTATCCGGTAGAGACAATGAACAAAAAATTGGTTGATTAGTAAACTGAGAAACTATCACAAGGACTTGCGGGACAACTTGCAAACAGAAGTAAAACACCCCCTCACCCGTCATGTTTTCAGTTTCAGTTCATCTTATTTTGTTTGTGTTTTTGTTGACTGGGTAAGTGCACTAGACAAATTTTGCCTAATTTCAGGCACGACCTGGGGGAGGGGGATACAGATGAATGCCAACTGACTTTGAGCCAGATTAAGCTGTGGTGGTATTCTTAGTGAAAGGGGAAAAATTTGGTCAGGGCACTGGGGAAAATTCCCTTACTCTTTTCAAGAAGTGCCATGGGATCTTTAACATCCACCTTAACTACCACCAGAACAGGCAGATGGGACCTCGGTTTAACGTGTCGTCCGAAAGACAGCACCTCAGGAATGCAGCACCCCCCTCATGCTGCACTACAGTGTCAGTATTGGCATATTAACCCAAATGCCAGGTGTGGGGATAAAACCTACAGCCTTTTGATCTCCCGGCCTCAGAGGTGAGGGTGCTACCTGCTGAGCCACTGACACATTTTTGAAGGGATAACAGCGTCTATCCAAACAAACATCAAATGAAGGTGATAACTTATGTTTACACTTATTTTTGTGGATGAGGCTAACAAAACTTACATTCACTCAAAACAGTGGAAACTTAATGAGACACCCAAAAAGTCCAAGTCTGCAAGAAAGAGACCAAAATGGGGTCACAGGTTAGCATAAAGAAAATGCAGAGAAAGAAAACCACAGTATTTATCATACTTAAATCTTCAGAAGCAACTTCCATGTAAGTTATCCCACATTGTTAAGTTGACTATCCCACAGACTTTGAAAAAAAAAACAACGATAAACTTTTACCTCAAAACATCTTGTGGGGGGGGGGAATAAACATAACTGACATGTAAAAAGACAGGAACCAGAAGGGTTTCAATTAAATAAACCCATTTTGTTTCCCCATTTTCCAAGACTTCCACTGGGAACTTTTAGCAAAACTAAGTTCCAAAAGCTTCTTCCGGTTGAGAAGGGCCATAACCCCTGGACTAAAATACACTCCCAAAATTTTACAAGGGTCACATGTAACCAAAGGCCCAGCCACAGTAGAACTCTGAGAACTATGTGACCCAATATAAATGCAGGTACTTTTCTGAAAATTTATCAGAGCCCCAGTGATGTGAGAAAAACATCTGAGGACATGTTGCACTGATTTCCCAAAGGTAGGATCTGCTAAACAAACACATAAATCATCAGCATAAGCAATCCTGGTAATACAGGGGTATAAGAAGAAAGGGAAAGACCCCTAATCCTGGGGGATAAGTTTAAGAAAAGCAATAAAGGATCCAAAGGGGACTAAGGGGACACCCCAGCCATACCCCTCATCGTATCATACATGCCTTCCCAATCCAGCCATTAACATACGGAGAGACAGTGGCAAAACATAACTGTATCCAATGGATTAACTGACATGGGAAACCATAAGCAAATAAACTTTTCCACAAATAAGAATGAGAAACATGATCAAAGGCTTTAGCCTGACCTAAACTCATTACATATCCATTCAGGTGACCTGCAATCCCGTGTTCCACTATTTCCCATAACAGAAAAAAATGCATCTGTGATAGAAATGCCCAGGACAGAACAAAACTGGGAAGGGTGAATAAGAGTATCCAGCACTGCCAGTAAATGTTTACTCAACAGATTTGTGAAAATCTTAAAGTCAGTATTAACTCATTCCTTCCTGATGACGCCATATGACGTCATAAAAAAAATACCTCTTTTTCCTGATGACGCCATATGGCGTCCTAAATCATGTGCTGTAGTGCCTGCTGACGCCGATTGACGTCCATATCTTTCTCTTGGTGCAGTTCAAGCATTTGTTTACATTTGATGAATTGAGTTGTACCAGTTATTAGGGGACATCGTATCTTACTGATTTTACCTAATATAATATGCATTCCCATTGGCTATTTTTGAGAAAAAAGCTTTAATACATAAAAATAAATTTACTATTTTTGCATGTGCTGTGTAAGATGTATTATGTTCATTCTGCCATTAGCTTGTATTGTAACAACAAATCATCTTATTTTAGTGTAACATGTTAAGCTGATCAGGTTGACACTATAATTTCATAACTTATATTTTTTTTATTCGAGCAATCCGATTGGCTGCCACCACTTTGGTGTATTTTTTTGTCTTTTGGGGTATTTTTCTACAATAACATGTTGTAACTGATATCATGATTGTTATAACTATTAGTCCATTTATACCACTAAGTGAGCTGAATATTTCTGTATTTAAAAATCGAGCTCTGTGATTGGTCAGATTTTCTGACATCACCAATTCTGAATTTAATTGGTATAAAGGGATTGTCTTAGATGCAAGCACCATCCCCCTGATGAAGCCTTAGTTGTCAAAGCACCAGGGAACCTGCATGCAGATCTTTTGTTGTGCCTTCCACTATTCTATCAATGTGTGAGCCTGAAATGTTAGAATAAATCCGTATTTAGCATTCAAGCAAGGACACATATTGTTTTACAACCATCACTGGAGGGAAAGTGGCACTCTGGGCTCTGGAGTGTACAGTGATTTTTTTTTTGATGTTTCATTTAGGGGTCACAGCCCTCACCTGCACCTGCCCTAGCTCTGTAGTGCATCACCATCTGGTCATATTGATCCTCACTGTTGCCTTGCTTGCTCTATACTTATTGCACACATCACTATTTCCACTAACCAGTCAGAGTGCACACTGGGGCAGGAAGAGCATGGTGACTGAAAACTTAGTTTCAAGATGGAGGTGTTGCTCTTACCCTAAAATACTCACTTCATTTTGGTACCAAAACCTCGATTTGTAATCTGTATTTACTTTATTTGTTTTTATTTTCATTTATAAGTTTTCATAGTTGTTACTTTGTTCATTTTGGGATACTTTCTGGTCATCCTGTGTGATCACATCTTATGGATCCGGCTGACATTCCTGATGGGAGAGAGTGTTTCTTGTGCATGTACTAGATGAAGTCACATGAATTCAGCGCCTTTTGTTACTTTTTAAAGAGTTTATGTTCGGATTATCGTTATGTTAAAATCTATGTGGCATGTTGCTCCCTGCGTTATGGATGATAAGTGGGTTAGGGTCAGTAGCATGTTTGTCTCATGCTCTGTACTTGAGTTTTCCCTAATCACGAGTTGCTGATTCTTTAAAATGAAAAATAATGGTGTTGCCTTTAACTTATCTGGCATCAGTCCAGCCCCAATCTCTGATGCATTGTAAAGGCCAAATCAGTTTTGAATCCCTCCACAGTCACTGGTGTTGTCCATCGACTCGTATGACATCAGTCCAGACTCAACCTCTGATGCACTGTAAAGTGTTCTTCAGGTTAAAATACCTCCACAACCACTTGTAAGTTCTAGCTCCTTATCATGCATCAGTCGAGCCCCAAACTGTAGTGAACAGTGAAGAGCATTTCAGGTTCAGATCCCTTCTCAACTGATGGTGTTGTCCATCGACTTACCATGCATCAGTCCAGACCAATCCCATAATGCATTGTGAAGTGCATTTCATGTTCAAAACCCTCCGCATCCACTGGTGTAGTCCATCAAGTCATATGACACCAGTTCAGCCCCAATCTGTGATGTACTATAAAGTATTCTTCAGATTCAAATCCCTCCACAGCCACTTGTAAGATCTGTCTCCTTATCAAGTGTCAGTAGCCCCAAACTGTAGTGAACAGTGAAGTGCATTTTCAGGTTCAGATCCTTCCACAGCTGATGGTGTTGTCATCGACTTACCATGTATCAGTCCAGATCAATCCCATAATGCACTGTGAAATGCATTTGATGTTCAAAACCCTCCACATCCACTGGTGTAGCCCATCAATTCATATGACATAAGTTCAGCCCCAATCTCTGATGCACTGTAAAGTATTCTTCAGGCTCAAATTCCTCCACAGCCACTTGTAAAATCTATCTCCTTATCATGCATTCGTTGAGCCCCAAACTGTAGTGAACAGTGAAGTGTATTTCAGGTTCAGATCCCTCCAGAGCCAATGGTGTTGTCCATTGACTGATCTGGTGTCAGTCCAGCCCCAACCTCTACTGCACTGTAAAGTGCTGTCCAGGTTCAAATCCCACCAGAGTCACTGATTTAGTCCATCTGTTCATCAGTCTTCAGTCCAACCTTTATCTCTGACACTCTGTGATGTGCATTACTGATATGGATCCCTCCTCAGTCACCATGGTGTAGTCCATTGTGCACATCAAGATTCATTCCAACACTACCCTCAGATGCACTGTAATGTTCTATTCAAGTTCGAATCGCTCCACAACCACTTTAGTCCCTTGTGCTCATAATGCTTCAGACCAGCCCTTACCTTTGATGCACTGTGATGTGATCAGTGCCAGTGTATGACTTATACAGTCCATTCAAACGAAACATAGCACACAGTACACATGTGCACCAATGAGTATTATTCCATGGTGCAGGCATACCCACACTCCTTCCCACCAACACAGTGCACCATACTGAATGTTGCAACATATCACATGTGTATGCAGGCAAACCATGTGACACAGCACATAGTACACAATCTTTACAGATGCCCATGTCATCACCCTGTATGTGTACCCACAATGTTTCTGCATGGCATATGAACACCTTTACCAGGTGCAGACAGCCCCACCTGCTTCCCCACAATTGTGTATACCCCAAGGGCAGGTGCCAATTCATGATGCAAAATGACTGCAGTGCTTATGAGCATCATTCCTTGGTACAGGCACACCCACCCCCTTCCCCATGATACAGTATACCCCAAATTACCAGTGCCTTTTCAGCAATTTCATCATCCTATATGTATACCCATAATGTATCTACAGTGTATATTAGCACCATTATTACAGGCATACAGCCCCTCTCATTTCCCCAGAACATATGAAGTGCATCTGAGCCTGTATTATGAATGCAGGACCCCCGCCACTAACACACAGTGCTACATCATACAGTCATCCTCACCTTAAACCATCCCATAATACAACCCCCAAAAATAAACTATACCAGGAAATTAAATATACAGATTTATGTAGCATGATGTTTACTGAAAGACTGCGAACCTTTACATGAACAGCATCATGCTTCATTTACAGTATGATAAAGCAAACAGCACAAATAAAATACAGTTTCCTATTCTTATTATGGGTTTTATTACAAAATAAAATAAGATAGTTTATTTCAATTAAATTATACATTTTAACTACAGCAAATATGCAATTAATCATAGAGAGACCTCCAGCACTAACAAATGTCTCCATTTCTTGTGTCAGCTCACTGACCTACACTGGAGGTGTTCTTCCTATTTACATCACTTGACCTCACAAAGCACTTCCTTCCTGCATCACTTCCTGATATGTCTTTCTAAGGTAATGTGTAAATATGTTCTTACTAAACTGGGGGGAAAACAAAAAAATTGATAATCAGATTCATAAACTAAAATCAGTGGTAAGAAGAATTAAACACTGCAAAAATTCCAACCAGTGGAGTGGAACAAAAAAACTCAAACTGTAATAACAAGTGATTCAGATATTGATTTCTGACTAAAAAATTGTAAAAAACTTGCAAAATTTATATTTAGACAGTTACAGATGTTTATTGTATATTTTTAACAATTTTAATCAACAATTTTACAGAAATTTAATATTTTTGCATGACTAACTAAACAGAGCATAATTATATTTAGATAAAATCATCAGAATTTATTAAAATATGAAAACAACCTTACACAACAATAAATCCAGTTAAATAGACATTACCAAACCTCGCTCATTTTCAAAAACTTTTTGTCCTGAAAAACTTTTCTTTTTACAGTTTTAAAATTGGATGTATGGTTTTTAAGATATGTAGATTTAAGCACAGTGTGTTTGTATGAATGCTGCAGATCTAAAATCCCCTTCAGGCACACAGGTGTTCTAGCAGCAGGCAGAGGGTATCTGAACATTCTAAGTGACAATAGGATAGAATGAGTTAAGAAGGGTAACCGGATGCCATTTTGAGATCTGAGTCCTATTGCCCTTCTTAAAAAGAAAAATCAATAATCCATGATACATATCCTCAGGCAATCTGGAAGTCTGAAGGAAAGAATGAAAGAAATCCAGTAATTCTTGTCAAGGGTGTGGCCACAAGCATTTATAAAACCTGCCAGGGGGGGGCCATCCGACCCAGGAGCCATATCATCAGTTAAACTATGAATTATTAGTTCCAGTTTTGCCATAGTAACAGGAGCGATAAAGGCTGATCCTTGCACCTGTGAGTGGGTTGGAATTGGAACTTGACAGAGACTCAATAAAAGACTCAAGGAGACCTCTCCACAGGGCTGGAAAATGTACAAACAACATGGGATTCTAAGACTCCCAAAATATCTGATTTATCAGTGACCAAAATTTCCAGCATCATCTTGTAATGCCTGAATACATTTCTGAGACACACAATCATGGCAACTCTTGAAAGGGTAATCTCGGGCTTGTTTGCTTGGGTGCCATACCGCAGCTCCAACTCCAAAGATTGTAACATGTTATATTGAAAGTCTGCCATGTCTGACTTGACCGTAGCAATCTGGGCAGAATAATAATAATAAATAATAAAACTTTATTTATTTAGCACCTTTCAAATGCCAAGGCGCTGTACAAATGAATCATAAAATCAAAATATACATAGAAAAGCAACAGTTGATAACAACATCAGTCCACAAAAGCCTTGTTCCATAACAGAGTCTTAAAATCCCGCTTAAAGGCCTCCATGGTCGTGCATTCTCTAAGCCAGCGAGGCAGAGAGTTCCAGATGGTTGGGGCCATGAACCCAAAGGCCCTAGCCCCAGAAGACTTCAATATAACCCTCGGAACCTCTAGCAACCCCTTGTCGGCTGAACGGAGCTGTCGCATGGGGTGGTAAGGGATCAGAAGCTCTTTCAAGTAGTCAGGACTGAGTCCATGCAGGGCTTTGAAGGTCAAAAGACCTACTTTAAAGGTGATCCGCCACTGTATAGGCAGCCAGTGCAGATCGCGCAGCACAGGGGTAATATGTGTCCTTCTAGTCACCCCTGTCATTAATCTTGCTGCAGCGTTCTGCACTAGCTGCAAGTGGCGGATATCAACCCCAGGAAGCCCCAAGTAAAGGGAGTTGCAATAGTCAAGGCAAGATGTCATGAAGGCATGGACCAACACGGGTAAATCACTGGATGGAACAAGGTGTTTCACCCTGGCGATGTTCCTAAGATGATAGAATGCAGACTTAACGACTGCTGACACCTGATGATGAAGAGTCAGCCCGTCATCAAGTACCACTCCAAGGTTACGCACCCGTTCAGAGGTAAGGATCAGATCCCCCCCAGCAATATGCCAGAGGGCTGACCGGACCCCAACCCCCCTGACCCATGACCTGGGCCCACGACCAAAACCTCAGTCTTACCGGCGTTCAACTTTAACCAGCTCAGATTCATCCAGTCCTGGATTTCAGCGAGGCAGCTATTAAATACCGAGAGAGCACTAACCTGGTCGGGGGAAAAAGAAAGGTAGAGCTGGGTATCATCAGCATAGCAGTGAAACCTCAGCCCATACCTTCTTACAATGTCTCCGAGGGGCAGCATATACACTGCAAACAACGTGGGGGAAAGCACCGAACCCTGGGGGACACCACATGGCAGAGGGAAGAAATCGGAGGAAAAAATTCCAGACACCACTTTCTGCATTCTCCCAGATAGAAAAGATGAAAACCATCTGAGCACTGTACATGACAGTCCACAGATGGACTCCAGACGTTCGAGTAAAACCCCATGGTCTACAGTGTCAAAGGCTGAAGAGAGATAAAGAAGGACCAAGATAGAGCGGTTCCTCTGATCTCTCGCCATCAAGAGATTATTGAGCACCCGAACCAGAGCAGTCTCAGTACTGTGCTTCTTACGAAAACCAGACTGGAGAGGTTCATAGATATTATGGATGGTCAAGTGGTCATCCAGCTGGTTTGCCACTACCTTCTCGATAACCTTCCCAATAAAGGGAAGGTTTACGATCGGTCTGTAGTTGGAAAAAACATCTGGGTCCAAAGAAGCCTTCTTCAAAAGGGGAGTCACCACAGCTTCCTTTAGAGAGCTCGGAAACTCACCCAATTCAAGGAAGCACCAGATTATTTGAACCAGAAACGGGCCAACGATCTCAACACAACCCAGGATTAGGGAGGTAGGGCCCAGATCTAAACTATAGCACGTAGGGCGCATCCCCTAGATGATCCACATAATATCACTGAAAGTCGGCAGGTCAAAGGAACACCAGGAGACAGAGGATTCCACGACCAAACGCCGACCAGAAGCTTCCACCTTAGAGTGTGCTGGATGGATCTCGGATCTGATGTCGGCAACCTTATTCGCAAAGAATTGAGCGATCTCGTCACACTCCTTTTGTGAAAAGGCTCGACGGAGCTGGAGACAGGCTGGGTTGCACAGCCTGTCCACAGTTCTGAAGAGCTGAGCCAGTCGATTCTGAGCAACAGAGATCTCCCTGGACAGGAATTCTGCCTTCTTTTGGGAGATCTCTGATTGGTAGAGCAGATAATGCACCTCCAAACTAAGGCGGTCAGCATCCAGAGCAGGTTTCCTCCAACGACGCTCTAACCATCGTCCCACATGTTGCAACTCCCTCAAGGACCCATCAAACCATGGGGCCCGAGGGCGAAGAGAGAGGGGATGAACACGAACAGGAGCAATTGAGTCCAGGGCCGAGGAAATGGCTTGGTTATAGGCCAAAACCATAGCCTCTGGACCCAAGCTGGCAGTCGGAAACTCTGAGAGGTTCAACACCGCCATCAGGTCTTCAGGGCACACATCCCGTAAAGGGCGGTATCGAACCATCTCCACAGGGGCAGACCTACGAAGGGGAGCACGAAAATTGAAGCTCACGGTGTAGTGATCGGACCAACTGACAGGTTCCACCACCAAATCAGAAGCCTCAATCCCCAATAATCATAATGCAATAATCATGCACCTTAGCATTCTGTAAGGAAAATAAGTGATACAATGTAGCTCGAAGATCCAAATATCTGTCATGTTTTGACTGATAAATACGCCGTGCCATTGATTTAAAAAAGTCTGAAAATTCCATTTTGCATCCGCCCATCACAAAACAGGGGACTCATATGTACAACTAACTGATTTTCTGTCTTTTGAAAGGCGAACTAATTCTTTTTTTTTTGCGCCTCCCCTTCTTCCTGGCTGCCCACTCCTTCTGGTCTCCATTGCCCCTCCCGACTGCCTGCCCCGACTCCCACACCGGCTACCAACCTCATATGGCAGTCCCCCTGGGGTAACCTGGCGTATCCCTTCGCTGGATGGGTCCTCCTCCTCCGAAGGGGAAGGCACCAGTGGGGGCAACAAGTGCTACTTCATTTGGCCCAGGGTACCGCTGAGGTGTGTCAGTCATGGGATCGGCGGTAGCGGAGGGCAGAGAGACCATCATCCAGCCAGCCAGGAAGCATTTTTTTCCTGGTTTTCTGTGGGAGTGACTTCCTGATGTCAAGGCATACGCTGACGTCTGTCACTCCCCTTGGACACCGAGCCCGGCCATCACTGCTATGCTCTCAGCCTCCACCAGGAGCCAACATGTGCCAGTGTGCATCCCCACCCTCCCCCCAGAGAAGGAGAGCTGTCCCCGGATGCTCCATCCTTCTCCCCCTGGCTGGCTCTCTGGCGACTCGAGTCTGTTCCCGAACCCGGGTCGCCGGCATCGCAGACAGAAATCCAACTACTGCGCCGACGGGCCGGCGGTGAACTAATTCTAGTAGGATCTGTTAATCTTCTAATAAACAACAATTAAGTCACCAAAGACTTCGACCCAGTGAAACATGGGAAGAATCTGATAGCTGCATGCTAAGTAAACAGTGACCAGACATCTCTACATGGACCACCTTCACCCATGAAATTGGTAAAACTGCTGAAACAAACCAAAGATCAATAAGTGCAGCAAGAGTACCCCGAACATAAGTGTGTTGTGGAGAAGAGGCAGTAGTTGTGCATGCATCAATAAGGTTTGCATGTGATATCATTGTTTGTAAAAATGCAGCATCACAAAATAGTTTAGAGGTCCTGATGCCCAAATCTGAAGCCACAAAACCACAATTAAAATTGCCACCAAAAATGACCAGCAGACTAGTGAATAAAAAAGGATGGACCATCTTAAACAAGGCGATGCAAGAAGCTTTTGTCTGAGGTGCATAAAGTGAAATAAAGTGCATTGAGTGACCAGAAATAGACACATCAAGCAAAAGCGCCTTACCATAGGATAAATCAACCAAAGGGAAAACAGTAAAAGTCTGGGATGTAAAACATGTGGCCACACCACTACAGACTTCTTCCCCAATAGTGCAAAATGACGGACTCCAAACCCAGACAGATTGAGCCATCTGTAGTCCACAAGGGTATGCAACCTAGCATCATGTAAAAAAAATACATGAGCCACAACGTGAGTCGAAACAGCAAATGTAGCAATACGCTTTCTTTCAGACTTCAAACTGTTCACATTTAGAGTGGAAAAATCAAGATCAAGAAAAGAAAGCTTGAGTACGAAATGTCATCACGACATTGAAGAACTCCTAGTTTTCAGGTGGAGACTCCGAGTAGAGGGACGTGGAGTGCTAGAGTCGTCAATATCAAAAAGGAACTCTTTTTGCAAAGAAGCAAACATCTGAATCCATATTGTCTTCCACATCTCCCTAGCTTTGTAAAGAGGAATATTTGTTGTTGAGGGGTAAGGACTCAAAAGACTGCACAGCTGATTTCTTCTGCTTACCTTTACATTTTAACAGGGCTGAAAACCATCAGACTGGGGAATATGTGGGTGGTATCTCAGGATCATGAACAACTGGGGAGAGACAGTCAGAGGTAGGCTGTGGGGAAGGAATACTTACCTGTGTCAGTACCAGAGAGAATCTCCGATTTGTCAGAAGGAAACTTGGTCAGGGCATCTTGAGCCATAGAGAACAAGGAAGGCCGAGGTATGGTGGCATGGTTAACATAAAAATCATGCTCAACTGAGTCAGACACATTGTGTGATGCACAGGAGCATGTTCAAAAAAAAGTTCTTCCGTGTCTCTAAGGTTGTATTTTAGGAGTAAAGGTATAATGCAGTCCAGTATGCCCAAAGTCCCCACATAATGAACATTTAAGAATTACACAGAAATGATTTAAACGGTGTATGGACCAGCACCTGTAACAGGACTTAGGCTGTCTTGGTTAGAACAAAATGCCACAATCACAGTCCAGAAAAAAACTACTGGGGAGGTGTTGGATTCCATCTTCCCCGTGCTGGAGGAGGTGACCTGCAATGGCACCAATGGCAGTGCCATGCACGCTCCCTTGTGCAGCATGCTGGGCATCTGTCCCGCATCTGCCCCTCCCCCATTGTGCAGTGTCAGTGTGCCGCCATCCAGCCTCCGCTAGAGGCTAGTCTATCGCCAGCCACTGAGCCCCTCCCTCCCTGGAGAAGGAAAGCAGTCCTTGGAATCCTCCCCACCCCCCCCGGCTAACCCTCTGACTCACAAGGTTGCTTCTGACTTCGGGTCATCGGTGCCACAAGTGAAAGCTCTACCAGTGTGTCAGCGGGCTGGCTCCAGCACCATCTTTAACACTGTTATTTATTTGGTGGATTCTTGGGTACACAAACCCCTTTGGAAGAGTTTTTCTGTGATGTGGAAGATGAAAGTTACCACTGAAATAAATGTTTAAGAAAACAAAATAAATACTTAATAAAAAGTGTTTAAAAGTGAATGGTGTTTACAAGATGTCTCTTGGCTAACCAGGAGCATCCTCTCTTATTTTCTTAGTGTCCCAGGACTGCTCAGATTTGCTTTGTGGATCTCAAACACTAAAATGTCATGAGATGACACTTAAGACATCTCATAAACTCCATTTAAATATAGATTATGCTGCAATAAACATGAGGAACAGGCACTGACCCTGTCAAGCCAAGACACCCAATTCACTCTGATTCTAACACATGACTGATAAACCTTTCTGTATAGGCCATTTTCATTTAAAACCATAAAACCTTTATGCATATTCCATTTTCATTTAAAACACTTTTAGACCATAAGAAAGTATACCTGTGTGGATACCATCCACCAGTCACCGAATACATCCTCATAATCAGTTTTGCATAGAAATGCCTAATCCAATATGTTTACTGTCCACTTTGGGTTTATCCAAATTGTGTGGGCACCAGAGTGAACAGCAACTATGCAGTAAACTATCTTGTTAACCAGAAGCAGATAGCAACTATCTGGTGTGACTACCCTGATTACCAGGGAGTGGACAGTAACTGTATCCCATTAACTACCTTGTTTGCAAGGATAGAATAGTAATTAGCTGCTGTAGCTACCCTCATTGTTGGGGTGGATTGTCAATCAATCAATCAATCAATCAAAATCTTTATTTATTCAGGCGAACATCATTGAGCATAGCTCATTTACAAGATGGACCTGAGTGGTCATAACAATATAAGGTTACAAATTTTACACAAAAACATGGTACTGAATAAACACAAATACAATGATTTATGAATGAGACAGATAAACAAATATTTACATATATACAAGGCAAAATGACAATAAACCTAAATCATATTAAAAGGAAAGAAACAAACAGTATAGTAGGGATAAAGCTCAGGTAGTTGGACTTGGGTGGGCATTTTTGTATGAAGTAGGTTGGAGAACAAGCTAGAAGAACGATAGAGAAATAGGGGGTAGCAGAAAAGGGGTGGGGAAGGAGGGGTGAGAGGACTAGGCCTTATGGAAGCAGTTGCATGATTCTGGGAATAGACTAGTGTACAGTTTTTTGAAGGATGTTAAAGGAATGAGGGTATCCAATTTCAAGGACTTTTGAAGAGAATTCCAGATAAGTGCTAGGGAATAGCTGATTGCAGCCCTTCCATACCGGTGCAGGTGATAGCAATCTTCAGCATGATGAGTTTATTGATCCTTAGGGTGTAAGGCCTGGATGTGATCCGTTGAAACAGTCTGAGATGTAGGAAGGAGTTTGTTTGTCAGAGCTTTGTAGATCCTGACAGCAGCATTTTTGTTTCTTCTATGTTGTAGGGATGTCCAACTGACTGCATTGTAGAGAGCAATGATGGGTGCTGGGGAAGATCTGTAATGAATCTAATAGCTCTATGATACAAGGTGTCTAATTTATTTAAATGGGAGAGGAGCAGTGGCCATAGAGGAAGTCAGCATAGTCAATGAGGGATAGGAATGATGCCAGGATTAGCCTTTGTTTGGAATCTCTGGTCAGGTAGTGTTTGATCCTATAAAATAGGCCAAGTCTTTGTCTAAGCTTTTCAGGAGCTCTTCAATGTGGCTGGTGTAGTCAAGTTTATTGTCAATCCAGACTCCAAGATATTTGAATTTGTCCACGATTCCAGATTTTCACCAAGGATGGTAGATAATTGTGGAGGGTGAATGATGGGACAGTGGAAGAGCAGCTCTTGGTGGCAAAGAAATAGCTTTGCTTTTCTTGGTATTTAGTAGTAACTCTTTTCTAGTAAGTTGTGCTGTAGGAGGGAGAACTCAGACTGTAAAAGCTCACAGGCTTTTGATGGTGAGGATTACTGACATATAGTACAGTATCATCTGCAAAAAGGTGAATATTAGATTGTGAGAGATTGGAGTCGATATTGTTGATGTAAATGGCAAAGAGGATGGGGCCCAGGATGGAGCCTTGCGGTACACCTCTTAGGAGTGGTTTAGAGGTAGATAGGTCACCTTCATTTTTTACCAGTTGTAATCTTCCGGAGAGATAGCATTTGAACCATTTAAGAGAGAGTGAGTCAAGGCCTATGGAGTTCAGAGAGGAGATTAGTAGTTCATGGTTCACAGCATCAAAGGCTTTGCTTAGATCCAGGAACACAGCACAGGTGTTATTCTTTTTGTCTAAGGCAGTCTGCCAGTCATTTGTAACTTTTGCTAAGGCAGAGATGGTGCTGTGCATAGATCTAAACCAGATTGAGCTGGGTTAAGGAGATTATTGGTATCAAGGTAGGCACTTAACTGAAAGTTTACTAACTTTTCAAGCATCTTGGACAGTACTGGTAAGATGGAAATGGGCCTATAATTGTTGAGGTCCATGGGATCACCTGCCTTAAGTAGTGGAAACATTTGAGATGTCTTCCATATTGAGGGGATAGAACCAGTGGCTAGGGACAGATTGAAGAGGTGAGTGAGGGGGGCAGCTAAGGCGTGCAGTGCTACTTTTAGAAAGTAGGGATCCAGGGAGATTGTAACTGAGGTATCAGTACAAGATAAACAGGATATGGTATAACTGCCCTAACTTTTTTGGTATGGATATTAACTACCCAGTTAACTAGGTGAGGATAGTAACATTTTGGTATAATCCCACTAATTGTTGGGAGAAGACAGTTAAATATTCAGTGAATTGCTCTGTTTATTGGTATAGGATAGTAATGTTCAGCTGATACTACCCTATTCATTGGAAGAGGATGTTGAGCACTGCTTCTCTGATGTTCCATAGAAGACATTACCTTTTGCCCCAGTGACAGATGTGAACACGACCTAAAACTTGAGGTTGATGGAGCTGAAGAAAATAACCCCTAACCACAGCAATTAGAGGCAGGAGGCAATCTCTGAGGAAAAAATTGTGTTTTATTACTCAACAGTCAATAAGGATGAGTCACTGGAAAAGGAGTTATGACTTTCAATGCAATTTACTGGTATTATAGCACTTAGCAAAGCGCCTTAAAACAATTCTGAGCTAGCAAACTTAAATGCTGGAACTGATATGTAACCCCCTTTACACTATATGATTGTATCATACAATATGTACCAATTATTCTGTAACTCTAAGCAACAGAAGTCACCCAGTTGAATAGCAGTTTGGTGATGCACTTCAATGTTTCAGATTGTCTTTTAGTTAAAATGATCATAGTTCTTGTTCTTAATTAAAGTATAAATGTTCTATGTCTCTAAGGCCACCTTGCCCCTACAGCAGCTTTACATACTCCAAAGTCTCCGGGCTTCAGGTCAATCATTCCAAATCTGAAATCCTCCCGCTTAACTCATGCAATCTCGCTTTCAAGGTATTAACTGGAAGTGGGCACAGGAGGGCATCTGATACCTTGGGATACACATCCGCCCCTCCATCTCACATACTTGCCAGACTAACTCCTCTCCCCTGTTAGAAGCACTGAAAGTGGCCACTGAATGCTGGAAGTTGCTTCACCTCTCTTTCACAGGAAAGATTGCAGCAATTAAAATGATGTTAGCCCCCAAAGTACTCAGTCTGTTAGTCCACCTACCCATTCATATTCCTGGCAGATGGTTCAACCAACTTTATCACATGAAGGGCCAATTTATTTGGGAAAACTATCCCCCTCATATAAGCAGTGGCAAATTATGGAGGCACTAGAAAGATGATGGCTGGGGTCTCCCCCACTTTCAACACTATCATATAGCCTTTGTTACATCCTAAGTGCTTACATGGTTATCCCCCAGGAGAAGCAACCCCCTCTCTAGCTGGATATTGAAGGCCATTCTCTATCTGTGTACTCACCACATATTGCCATTTATGCCCACAGACCCATTCCAATCAAATAGTAGTAGTAGTTTTATTTATTTTTAGTGCCCTTCTCCGTAGCCTCAGGGCGCCCTTACAAAATGAAAACAAACAGCATTATGAACATAAAACAAATACAGTACCTATAAAACAATAAATACAACCCTTTAAAATTCAGCACAAACTAATTCCTATTGCAGATGGCTTCAACAAGGCCTTCACAGACCTTAGTGGTGTCCTTCCTCTAGACTATCTCCGACCTGGGCCTAACTTCGCCATTAGTTGTACCGACATCCCTCCAATACACACAGCACCTCCCTTCTACCTGAAGGTAATCTCTACAACTGAGGCAAAAGAATGCTTGGAAAAAGGTTTTAGGAAAACTAGATCCAGTGGCGACTTGCTTGACCTAAAGATTGTGGCTCTCACGCTGGATGTGTTACCCTCCCCTCTAACCTGGATCCTAAATCTCTCACTAACTACTGGCATTTTCTCTCAAACCTGGAAAGCTGCTGTGGTCACCCCGGTCTTTAAAAACGGGGACAGAACTTGCCTGGCCAACTACAGGCCAATCTCAATTCTGACCCCCCCAAGGCACTAGAGAGGATAGTATACGATCAGTTAGGTACGTACTTTGATAAGTACAACCTTCAATGCCAGGAACAGCATGGCTTTCAGAAGGCACATAGTACTTCAACAGCATTAGTTGAGTTTACCGGTTATATCCATGAAGCACTTGACCAAGAGCTCTTGGTGGGGGCCACTTTCATCAACCTCACTAAGGCCTTCGACACGGTCAACCACGATTTGTTTCTCACACAACTCTCTAACATTGGTGTATCCTCTGCCTCTCTAGGCTGGTTCCAGTATTATCTCTTTAACAGGACCCAGCAGGTCAAGATGCTAGACGTTCTATCTGACCACCGGTATGTCAACACAGGGGTGCCCCAAGGTTCCATTTTTGGCCCCCTGCTGTTCAACCTGTTTCTAAATGAGGTCCCCAAAGTCTTCCAGAATAAGATCCTTCTATATGCAGATGATGCTGTTTTCTACACGTGTCACCCTACTCCAGAAGAGCTGGAAAAAGGCATGCAAGATGACTTTACTGTGGTGGAAAAATGGTTCCTTCAGTCTAAGCTCTTGCTCAACTACACTAAAACTAAAACAATGTTGTATGCCTCCCATCAAAACCATCATGAGTCCCATCACCTCAATATCTACAATAACAAGTTTGCTACGCTTGAAATGGTCACCACCTTTAAGTACCTAGGTGTCTACCTTGACAGCTCTCTCTCCTACAGCCAGCACATAGACCATGTTGCCAAGGCAGCTTGTGCCAGACTAGGTCAGCTCTACCGGCATAGGCAGTGCCTCACCGAAAGTGCCATCAAACTTGCAGTTAACAGCTCCGTGCTCTCTATCATAGATTATGGTCTGGTAGTCTACAGAGCCAGTACCAATACAGCACTTAGGCGAACCAAGATTGTCTTAAACAAAGCCTGCAGACTAGTCCTGGGTGCAGACCATTTAACTCACACTTGTGAACTATACTGAAGCACTGGTTGGTTAAACTTGAATAGCAGAATACAGTACCAAGTCTGTCTATTAGTTAAAAAATTCACCCTAGGTCTTGCACCCCCTGGAGTGAGGCAGCTGCTAAGAAACTCCACTTCCTCCAGACCAACTAGGGGATTGAGTAAAGCTGCCTTCATTATTCCATTCCGCCGGACCTCACTAGGGCAATGGACCTTCGAATACACATTTAAAGCCAAGCTGCTGCAGTACCTGGCCACTCTTAGTAACTGCAACTGCATTGCCTGTGTCTAATCCTACTGTTACTGATACCTTATCTGTCCTGCATAGCACCCATCTCCCCCCACATCCTCCCCTGCCTGGTGGGACCCCACTGAGCACTTACCCTCACGCCCCCTCTTTACCCCCCTGCCTTCCTGCTTTCTCTTCACAAATATTATCCCCCATATTCACCCCTCCCCAGTTCTCCCTCACCTCACCCCTCCACGTTAAAACCCTTTCCCATATCCCTCTCTCCCCCGCATTACCCAACCCTGCCCTATTACCTACGTACATAGCCCTGGGTAGATTTCTAGTCAATCCCACCCCTCTGACCACTCTACCTCCTTATCTGTCACCCCCTTTGTTTCTGCTACCACTCTACCCCTGCTCTCTTCTATTCTGTCCTCCCCCTCCTTTGGTCACCACCACTTCTGACCCTCCTTAACTCTACCTGCATGCTCTAAAGCTCAGCTACCACTATATATTGCTTGTCCACCTTAGGTATGCTCTAAGTACTGTTGCAATAAAGTTGACCTCTCCTACCTGATGTATTTTAACTGTACTTGCTTGAATCTGTATCTGTATGTACCATATGTACTTGCCTGCTGTATATACCCTTATCTGTTTTGTAACGTCTACGTATCTTGTCTATTGCCTTATGATGTGGAACCTTTGTAAACGAGCTTTTAGCTCAAAGGTGTTAACCTGAGAGTCAATAAATATATATATATATATATATATATATATATATAAATGAATAAATAAATAAAGCTGTCCAGTGGATTACATATGGTTCCTCGGGCCCCAAAGGCCTGTTTGAAGAGGTACTGTATGTTTTGAGATGTTTTTTAAATACCTCTAGGACTGTGGCCGTTACCTCAAATTCCTGGTCCCCAAATTCAGCCTGGCTCTAGGGACCTCCAGGAGGGCCTCCCATGCCGATCTAAGAGAGCGACTCAGGGAGTATGCATAAGCTCCTTCAGGTAGCCGGGAGCCAATCCATGTAGGGCCTTATAGGTCAAAAGACCTATTTTAAAGGTGATGCTCCAGCGCACTGGCAGCCAATGCAGTTCACGTAGCACCAGAGTAATATGACTGAACCTTGAAGGTCCAGTCAGCGACCAGGCAACTGCATTCTGCAGGAGCTGCAGGCACCGCATCGCTCCTCCTCTGACCCCAGTGTAGAGTGCATTACAGCAGTGAAGCCATGAGGTGACAAACACATGTACCAGCATGGTTAGGTCATAGGAGGGAATAAGGGATTTAATTTGGGCGATGTTCCAGAGATGGTAAAAACAGTCTGGACAACAGCCGACACCCGAGCTTAAAGTGTCAGCTCACTGTCTTAAACAACGCCCAAATTCTTCATCTTAAGGGAGGTGTCCAGTTTGGTTGGACCAATAAAAAGCTCAAACCCACCCCAGAGGCCCCCACTTCCCTCCTTTGACCTGGTTGACCTGGTTCAACCACCAGCACTTCAATCTAGAAACATAGAAACACAGAAGTTGATGGCAGATAAGTACTGCAAGGCCCATCCAGTCTGCCCATATTTTCTACCTTATGAATGTGCCATTTTCTGTCACTGGCCTATCTATTCATACTCATCTTTATTGCTCCCTTATGCCTGTCCCATGCCTGTTTGAAGCTCTGCACTGTATTCATATCCACCGCTTCCTGAGGTAGGCCATTCCATGCATCTACCACCCTTTCTGTGAAAAAGAACTTCTTCACATTCTCCCTTAATCAGCCTCCCTCTAATTTCATGCTATGTCCTCTTGTCCTGCTGTTGTTCTTATATTGAAACATGTTAGACACTTTCACCTTGTTAATGCCATTAAAATGTTTGAATGTTTCAATCATATCACCTCTCTCCCTCTTCTCCCACCTCTCTCCCTACTCCGATATCATCTCACACTCGCTATTTCCCTTAAATATTGGGAAAAACTGACTTTAGCCTTGGGCTTCCATCTCACCCATATCCCTCACTCACCCCATGGAACAACTCTTTGGTCACAATGGAGCATAAAACTATATACTGGCCTATAGGGTAAAAAGCAGGAATCACACATGCCCATAATCTCGCCCCCCCCCACCCAAGCCATTCCTATCTGAAAATATTTGATGACCTACAGCCCAGTATGACCTCTCTCCTGGGACTTCTGGAGATACTTTCAGCTCCATGCGGCCATGTCTCCTCACCTCAAAGCACATTCATCTGTTCTGAACAGATTTCCCTTACAACAAGCTCTGGCAGAGCCACTATAACTGTTAATGCATTAACTAGATAAGGGTGATTCATGGGCTTAAACATAAACAAGAATTGCTGTTGCCTACACTAACTGAATCAAAGTATGGTATATTGAGAAGGGGCAGATATAAAAATAATGCCACTGTCTGCATTACAGTTACCTATATGTTTTGCATTTTATTCTATGCACTATTATAGCAATCAACTCAACAGAACCGGGCCATCATATACATAAAGGTACTGTACCTTAATTGCAAACACTGCTGAGACAACTATATGTTGTGACAAGGTGGAAGATAAACACAATGCTGAGACTGTTTTTGAAGACATTTGATGTGTTCAATTTATTTTATTAGAGATTGTTATACAGTTCATACACATACTTAGTATAATATAAAAGTGCACAAACTCAAATGTCTATTTGAATTTTACACATTTCATTACAAGTTGTTCTCTTCAATGAATATCTTACTGTACAAGGCCTAAAAATGGGCGCTAGATAAAAGTAAACTGGGATAGGTGTGTTATTGAGGGTATTGCATAGATTATCTTTTATTGCTGCTCCACCCCAGGCACACACAATGTGAAAATCAACAACCCCTTGATATGACGCAACAGGAACTATTTAGTACAAGGACAGAAACAAGTAGGAGACTGAATAAGTGGGTAGACAAGCATGAGTATGTTAAGTCAAATAACATTTCAAAAAGTCTCACTATTTTAATTCATTTTTTACAAATGTGTCTGCACAGTTGATGATTTTTGTAAAAAAAAAAAAAGTAACAATGGGAGTTATTCCACATATGTCCACAGGTGCCACACATGCAGGTGGAGGGAGTTGGGGCCTGGATGCACCAGTCTGCCCTACTCCTGAGTCAGAAGATCATGGCAGAGAGGCAGAGGCACTGGGGGTTCCATCAATAGCTGCTGAAGCAGAGGGAACCAAATCTGATGAGGCCAAAGAGGGGCTATTAGAATCATGTGAGCCCCTTCCACCTGTAGCTTCAGGAGAACCCTCTGAAGGACTGGGAAGGGAGGAAAGGCATACCTCCCTGTCCAGCAAAGAGACAGTGCATCTCACCAGAAAACAGCATGCCTGGGAATGAGCAAGCACAAATTGGGTAGTTTTGCATTGGATGGGGAGACAGAGAGGTCTATCTCCAGCCAACCTCACAGGTTGAATAAACCTTCAACCACCTCTTGATTTAGCTTCCACTCATGAACCCTCATGGTGGTGTGGTTGAAACTGTCTGCCAGGATGTTGCTGATGCCCGGCACATAGACAGCAGTCAGGTGGAGGTCATGCTGGACTGCCCAGTACCACACTCACATCACCTCCTGACATAGAGGGTACGAGCGAGTGCCTCCCTGTTTGTTCAGGTACCAGGACACAGACATATTGTTGGTCTGAATCTGGAGTGTCCCTGGACATAGAAGAGGCTGGAAGGCCTGGAGAGCATACAGTACTGCCCTCATTTCTAACACACTGATGTGTAGAGACACTTCCAGCTGAGACCATGTTCCCTGTGTCTGATGGTCTCCTAGGTGGGCTCCCCAGCCTTGACATGAAGCATCCTTGTAAGAATCATGGTAGGAGCAGGGGGTTGAAAGGGGAACCACTGTGGAGAGATTGGACAACTTCTGCCACCAGAGAAGATTCTTCTTCATGTACCCAGACACTAGGACCCTGTGGTCCAGGTAGTCCAGCCGCTGATCCCATTGGACGTGAAGAGTCCATTGGGTCACCCTCATATGCAGTCTGGCTAAAGGAACTGTAGGTATTGCAGTTGCCATCAGCCTGAGAAGATGGAGGATTGACTGGGCTGTGTTTCAGCGTGAGATGGCCACTAATCTGGCCTGTTCCTGTGGGGCCTCCACTCTGTTTGATAGGAGGAAGGCCATGCCCTGGACCTTATCCAGCACTGCCCCCAAATGAATTGTAGGTGCTGGGAGGGGAGCGGTGGGACTTGGGATAGTTGACTGTTATTCCAAGTCTGGAAAAGAGATCCAGGGTGAAGGAGAGTGACTCCCTCAGACTGCTCTGTGATGGGGCTTATAGAAGCCAATCAACCAGATACAGACACAATTAGATCCTTCTGCAGCATAGGGCCACACCACCACCACTTCTAGACACTTGGTAAAAACCTGAGGTGCTGAGGATAGGCCAAAAGGGGGAGGCTTGAACTGGTAATGTTCCCCCTGGAAGGCAAACCGAAGAAAGTTGCGGTGGGAAGACAGGGATGTGCAGGTAAGCATCCTGCATGTCCAGCACACAAAGCCAATGGCTCTAAAGGAGGCAGTATAGTGCAGTGGGTTATGGCTCTGAGTTGCAGATACAGAGACCTGGGTTTGAATCCCACAGCTGCCTAGGTGCATACTGTGTGATCCTGAGCAAGTCACTTAACTGCCTTGTGCTTCCAGGTCACATCTGGAAACAAGCTTTGGCTTAGTGTGCTGCTCCTGGTTAAACAGCATTCCCTTTCCCTTCCTGTGGAGCAGGGATAGAAGTTCCTGGATGGTGAGCATGTGGAACCCCTTGTACTCAATGTACAGGCTGAGCATGCTGAGGTTCAAGATGGGTCTTAGGTCGCCCATCATTTTGTACACTAGGAAGAAATGGAAGTAGTACCTTCTTCCTATCTGTGCTGGAGCCACTGGTTCTATGGCTGACTTCTGCAGAATAGCCTGGATCTCATCCCCAATCAGAGACAAGTGCCTTGGAGGATAATGAGAGAGGCCTGGAGGATTGTACAGAGACCGGGCTAGGAACTCTATGGTGCGACCGCTTGCTATTAACTGAAGGACCCAAGAGTCTATGGTTATATCCTGTGGTCCCAGAAGGTGGAGGGCAAGTCTTCCCCCTCCCCCACTGGTTTCCCTAGAGGATCTGAAGGAGGTGGATGGTCCCCAACAAGTCAGGAGGCTGAAGGGAGGGAGCTGGCAGCTCCTCTGGGGGATTCTGGGACTTGGCAGGGGGAGTAGGGGTTCCTGATGCTGGATACCAACATTTGGCCTGGCATTTGGCAGGGGCCTATTTGGTCTGGCATCTCTGTTGCTGTTTGCCTTTGTAACCCCCTTGGTACATGAAGCGGACATTGTGGATGGATTTACCTTGGTTCTACAATTCAGTGATAATATCCTTCCTTAGCATCACCTCCGAATAACATGGATCCCCCTGAAAGGGTCATCCAGGATGGAGGTCTCGATGTCTAGTGCCAGACCAGCAATCCTGAGCCACGAATGTTGCCTAATGCAGACAGCAATGGCTGTGGTGCGAGCAGCTGAGTCTGCTGTGTCATAAGTGGCCCAGAGGGCATGATGACAGAAGATTTTAGCCATTCTCACTGCCTTGGCAATCTTGGCCTTAAGCTCTTGGTCCTGGTCCTGAATAGCTTCCATCTTTGACTTGAGTGAGACCAGGGAAGATTTCTGATAGGAAACCATATGAGCCACATAAACAGGGGACCTGAGGGCCCAAGTGGAGAAGGAATGGATCTTGTGATCAAAATTATCCTGCTGCTTAGACTCCTTATCAGGAGAAAACATGCTGAAATGTTAGGTTTAGAGTACCAGTCATGGGCAGCCATGATAACAACTGAGTCTGCATTAGGATGGCCAGTAAGGTGTGTGACCCCATCTGGGGGGTGGTACACCCTATCTGCCTTTTTTGAAACAACCAGAATGGAGGAAGGCTGTTGCCAGATAGTGAACGTCAGGTCTTCATGGGGCTCAGTCCAAGGCACTATGGGCATAGGAGCTGTGTCAATCATGTCTAGATGCTCTGCAAGCCTTTTCCACTTTGGATCCTTTTCCTGGATAGCCCAGTGAGAGGCATTTTGTATAGTTATGAGGAGTACTGCAAAGGAAGGGTCCTCCAGAGTGGACTTTGGAGACTCCTTAGGCTGAGGTTCTATAGGTGCATCCATACTAGAGCTGGAGGACAAGTCAGAATCAGAGTTCAAAGAGTGCCTGCTGGGGTCTGAGCCCTTTTTAGAAGAGTGTCCTGGGTTTTATCCCAGACCTGGTGTCTAGAGGAGCCTTCTCTGGAAAGGTGCGACTCGACAGGAGAGGCTTATCAAGGGGTCAGAAAGGAGGCTGGAATAGAAGCTGCCACTGGTTTCTGATGGTCAAACTCCGAGGTTAGTTGAGTCCTGTCCTCCTGAAAAAGGGTCTGAAACACTGCCTGGATATCAGCCTGAGGCTCCTGTGGAGGCAGAGGCTGAGGAGGATGTGGTGGAGGAGAAGGCTGGTATAATGGATAGCCCGGTGTCTGATATTGCATATATCCATGAGCTTGATAAGAGCAGGGAAATCCAGAAAGGGCATACCCTTGACAATACATAGCCCAGCATCTGGTACCCCTGTACACAATGGGGTTGATGACAAGGTGTTGGATACCCCAGTGAAGGGTACATCGGGTATTGTGGAGGCGGATGGCCTGGAACATTGTCCATAGGTCCAGCCGGAGGCAGAGCTGAAGCTGAAGGCTTGGCAGGAGGTCCAGAAGGACCAGGCATTGGCCCCATAGGAACATTCAAAGGGACTGGCACTGGATCAGGCACAGGAATGTCTAGCACCAGAAGATTCTGTGCCTGGGGACCTGATGGAAGGCTGTGCAGCATTTAAGGAATTGCCAGAGTGCCAGATATACCCTAACCCCATGAAGGGTCACATGGTGAAGGGTCACTTAGGGTTGGGGTGTGAGTAGAACCTGAAGGAAGACCCACCATCATCTGGGGAGCCAGAGTCCAGGATGGTGGAACCTGGTTATCTAAGGGGGCTTGGGTTGAGAAAGTCCTGATGGAAGGTCCCCGGAGGGATTAACAATAGGCCCAGTGGGTGAATCAGGAAGAGACAGACCTGGCAAAGGAGGAGGAACCTCCAGAATAGTGCCCACCTCCAGCTCTTTATCTTCAGGCAAGCTTGGAGGGTCTGGTTTGTCAGTGGGAGCAAGGAACCCTTAAAAACTGTTGCATGTCCAGCAGTTGGCTCAACTCGATGTCTGGGGTATACTGTGACCCTGATGGGAGAGCCTGAGCTGTGCCTTCCCCAGAGGAACTGGGTAGCGACTTATCAGCTATGGCAGTGCAGACTTCAGGAGAGCTAACATTCTACTTGTCAGCCTGGGCCATGCAGACAGCAGCAGAGCTGGAGTCCAGTTTACTGGCTGTGACCGTGCACTCCTCAGTGGAGCAGGGGAGCAACTTATTGACATGGCTGCCGGTGATAGACCCTGAAGAAGATATGGGCATAAGGACCACAATAGGGGGTCTATCGTCCAAGAAGAGCCCCGACTGTACTGTGAGTAAAGCAGGCAGGGAGGCCATAGTGCGATCCGCTGGGGCAGTAGGAAGCCTGGGGTACTTACTGAAGTGGAGGCCCCTCCAGTGTCAGTGGTGCCCAAGGGTTGCTGCCAAGTGGATGGAGACATGTCCTGGTCTTGGTGTCTCTCCTTGTCCATTTTCTTCTTTTGGGGTTCTGGCATTGGAGAAGAAGATTTTTCTTGCAGATTCTGCTGCACCTTTTCCATCAAAGTTAGGCACTTCTCCAGCAAGTGGGCTTCGAGCTTTTTCTGGTACCTAATCCGTATGGCCTGGTTGAAGGATTGGCAGGGTGCACAATCCTTGACCCGATGTTTGGGTCCTAGGCAGATCACGCAGCGGGAATGCTCGTCAGTATGCAGTATCTGGGTGCCACAGGACTTGCACTTCATTTCAATGCATCACCGAAATGTACATGTTCCTGAATTGTACCTCCAACTATATCCCATGCTGTAAATGTGTCACTGTTATTTATTTGCTTCCCCTTTCTTCTGTATATCCCGCAAGATCTCTATATTAGACCTGTTTATACTGTGTTTTACTATGTAATTGTTTGACCTGGTGCTCTGTTCTCTTTTTATGCTAAACTGGATGTTTGTGTAAATGGGCAGTTTTGCTCACATACCTTTCAGAATAAAATAAAGTTTGACTGATTAAAAACTGGACTGACAGACCTGAACCACAGCAGTTCTGTAAAAATCCAAACTGTCCGTACTAGGTGCAACTTGTACAAATACTGCTGGTCCGGTCACTCTGATTGCACTGTTCAGTCCGACTTTTACGTATCTGGTCCATTCTTGGAAGTCTGTTTAAACTCTTCCTAGACATGACTGAAAATGGAACTGTCAGGATCAGACCAGATAGGTAAAAGCCAGCCCAGATCATCTGGAGTGAGTGGATCAGCAATATTTCCACAAGCTGTGCCCAGCCCAGATTTTACAGCTCTGGTCCACGTCTGGTGATCTGGATTTTACCCATACCCCACTGCATGAGGCTTAGTGACATATTATACAGATGGATGCAGAGTCTAACCCACTGAAGGTTGACGTTTCAGAAAACCATTATGCTAAAAATACCAAGACTCGCTCACCCACCCCAAAGTCACACTTAGTCCTCTACCAAAGTCATGCTTAAATATTGGTGCCTCTGCATCCACACCATTAAGCTTTTAATGCCAGCATGCCTCTTCTGCTGCCATGAGCTCCCCCATCCATGAAGTCCAATTCTGCTTGTGGCAGCCCCCCCACCACCAACCATGTAATTTTCAAGGGAGCAGCTCTTTACACCACATCAACTAAATTACTACTAAACTCCTTATTTTTAAACATTTTGTTGAGAAATTTTTGTTTTAACATATCCATGGTCAGGAAAAATGAATTTGTAAATGAAACCAAAGTCCCAGTTTATCAGTTCATTTAATCACAGTACAGCTTGTTATAAACTGATCAGATTCTATGGGTAACCAAAGTCAAACAAAAATGAGACACACACATGCCTACCTATTTGCAAGTGAAGCAAATGTGGTTACTATCATTCAGTTGTAAACACCTATAGTCACAAACTGCAGGTTAGGAACATTCAGTAGAATATAAACAGTAGCCCAGAACTGCTTGCCTGAGAAAATGAAGTTGGTGTGTTATTTGGAAACAGGCAACACTGGGACTCTTGCTATGGAATGTCCTGCAAAGTTGCAGAATGACTGCTCTTAGGATGATGGTGTCAAATGACTTAATGAGGTGTTCATAGGGGAACAGCAAAGCTTATTTGTTATGCAGAAAGCTACAGGAAGTGTTTAACCCATTCTACTTCCAATAGCTTTCTATGGTGTCTGTACTATCCACTGGTAATCTGATAAAGAATTTCTGCCAGAAGATAATGAGTTAACTTTCTGTCGGCTCAATTAACTCCTCGAGCCAGAGGAAAACTAGTGCTCTACAGCATGCACAGGCAGTGTAGTAATGAGGCTTCAGAGAAGGAATCTATTTTTAACATTCTGTCTAGTTGTTTGGCAGCAAAAATGACATCAGCCCTTTTCTTAATATAAAATGCCTGCTGGGCTATGTCAACAGTCGTAAAAATGGCTCCATCTTGTAAATGACAGGGCTCTAAAGACTACTTAGGGGCAATAGTCCACCTCCCATAGCCAGTTGCAAACAAAAATAGGGAGAAGAATTAGGCATTCCCATCTTGGAATCCACCTGGAACTTGTGCTGGTTTAGGGTCCATGTGTCCTGCACAGACATTAGAGCCCAACTAATACAGCTAAAGATTTTACACTTCTAGGGGTGTGGATATAGTTCACATCCACACTCTGGCAGTTCCACTGGAATAGCTGATTAGCCAGATGGCTTTAAGCTAAGCTTCTCCCACCACCCAGGTTGTATATCCCACAACTCTGCCCCATGATATCTGAGCTTTCTTTCCACTGGAAGATCAGGTCACCTCCTTCACATCTCTTGCTTAGGATTCTAGTGTGCCATAGGTGAATCTTACTTCAGAGTTTTTATTAGATTAACATTTTCTTTCCTTGGTCCATTTGAATCCATGGTGTCACCGAAGATGGAGCAACAGAAGCTGGGGTTCAAATTTTGCATTTGATGCTGACAGAAGATGGTCACTGACCCACACAATGTGTGTGTGTGTACTGCCTTGGTGAGCAGAACAACATGGCCTTTTGTGGCCTCTGTCTATCTATGCTTCCTGAGTCCCATGAGGATAGGAAGTTCTGACTCTGTCTAGCCTGACCTTCAGAACAGGATCCAAAGGACTGCCTTAAGGCCAGCAAGAAGGCTTTGGCAGTGGCCAGGTCTGTTCAACATCTAGAGGCCCTCAAAGCAAAAGTAGCAGCTGCTGTGGTGGATGCCTCCTTGGTCTTGGCACTGTTCCCAGCTGAGGCCTGCATCAGAGGGTCTTTCACCAGAGACTTCTGGGACATGTGTTTGGCCCTCCAGACCTTAGGGGAGAGCCTTGCCCACCATGGTTCCAAACACAAGTGCCACTGGCGCCAGTCATGGGACCAGAAGAGATTGAGGTCCTCTTGATCCCTTGACTCCCTGCCTGCTCAGTGATGGTCAAGAATACTTCAATCGTGGGGAAGGTCAAGGGCTCTTTAATACCCCCATTGAGCCTGTCAACTTTGACTCTGGTCAAGCAGACCATGGAGGTTTTCCTTGAGCCTGTCTACCGGCTGTTGGATGAGGTTGAAGAGCTAATCTCACAGATTCTAGTGCTCCCAGTCCTCACTCAGGAGGACATGGACAGGTCAGTGTCCCTTGACTAGCCCACTGTGGGAGTCCACTGGTGGGCGAATCTTCTATGCCTGTCCTAGTCAATGTAGGCAGGTATGTGGAGTGCCACAACCAGCTGGAAGGCTCACCTCGATGTCAATCATCCGGTCAACAGTCAAGGTCATGGTAGAGGTTTCAATCGAGGTGCTCTCACTGTTCATCCCACTCAACTGGCAGGAATCACCATCAATGCTTCTTGACTTCCTCATCCTCAGGTGAAGAGAACCGCTGTCGCAAGTTGCACAGGTGCTATGAAGAGCTCCTCTGGAAACAATGGACAATTATGGGGCAGGGTAGGGTTCTACACCCTGGACCTCTCATCCCCTGGCAACCACCAGTGGGGTCCCTGCCAGTCCAAGCTATGCAGGTGCTTCCTGCAACTACCTCTCCACCCCTCCAGATGAAGCCACCACCACTGCAGCTGAAGGCAGACACTGTTTGGGCACCAGCTTACCAGGCAGATTGTTGGTACAGATCACCCCATGGGATGATACCTGGGTGGTCCATGTCAAGAAAAGTTCAAGGGTAATGCATAATGGCCCCATTTGCATTTCATGGTCTGAATATCTGGAATTTTCACCTGGCACATCCCAATGATGCACCATGCATCCCCATTCCAGGTATTCAGACTACACAGGGGGATGCACCGGCACATCTTCAGTGGCCCCCATGTGCACCACCTGCATCTGTTGATATATTCAGATGGGATGTGCGTTGCACATCTCATTTGAATATAGCACTTTTGTGCTCTGGTGCAACTCAGAACACACACTTGCACCCTTTCAGGGCACGGTTTGAAAATCCTGGCCACTGTATATATCCTGATTACAGGATACTTTTGACTTTTAGTTAAGTAAAGAGTTATTTATTTACTCAACAGTTGTGGCTGTGATTTAAATTATTAAGGTAATTCATGATTTACACTGGCTGGGCAAAACTCTGTTAGCATCCGCCATCCGAGAGACTCACTACCAGACTTTAACCTATGCAATTGCATTTTTGACCTTCCAGCTCTGTAAAGGGGGAAGGTGTATTTTGCTGGGTGAACCCCGGCTAGTGGCAGTGAAAACAAAGACAGACACCTTTCGGAAAGCTGCTTCAGCTCAGAGAGAGAGATGGTTTGTCACAACACCTACCATTAAATTGCTATGAATTTGCAAATAATGTTTATCTCTACATTCACTTATCAATACTCTCTCAGGACTTATATAATGTTTGTTTCTCTGTATACACATATTTCCCTATCTGGAGGCAAATTTAGAAATGGGAACCCAGATTCATACATGTCAGAGGATCCTTACATGGTAACAATGGTACCAGGCCCCCTATAGACTATCCTGTCCAGTTACCACTCTCTTCACCCTAGGAGGCACTTCCCAACTGCAGACTTTCCGTGGCAACTTACCAGAAAGGCAGACTAGCGGGATCGAAATGGCTTCTACACTGGCAGGGTCATTTATGTCTGAAAACTGGACTCCTGGGCTAGGGGAGAACACTTATGACAGCATATCCTCCTTGTACTTTGTAGTTGGTTCCCTTACTATACCTACAGACTAGGAGTAGAGACATTTGGTGGACACCATCTGGATAAATTCCTTGAGAGAAAACCACCTACAGGCCCTACACCATTCTTTTGATGTCTTCTGTGTTGTGCAGGAATGGTCTTCTGGAGACTTGCACCTACAGGGACTTGTGTGCCTTTCAAAACCCAGGACCAATTTTTGCACTGACATGCGCTAATTGCCTGAGGTGGCTGAAGTCAGAGCCATTGTGGAGTTGCAACTCAAAAGACTCTTCAAGAAGCATCTCACATTACCTAGACTGGGAGGACAAAACTACTTTCAGTGACAGCTGTGCTCTCAGTGCAGGCAGTACATGAAAAGCAATTATACAACGGCAAAGAAAAATCCTAGGCTCCCATTAGTCACTCTGGGACTGGACCCATGATGTTATCCCAACACAACATCACGGCTCTAGTCCCAGCACACAGATGACCGCATGAACCTATTTTAAATCACTACCCACTGCCCACAATGAGTGATCCCTCCTTCTGTAGGCAGCTCGCTTTCCCCGCTCACAACCCGCCTTCCTTACTCCCGGCCCCTTCATCATAAAACTTAAAATCTCCAAAACAGAAAAAGATTTCCAATCCTGAAATATACCATTTTATATTGGTACAGCTGTTTCCTAAGTGACTTTAAGTGCCATTCAAATTCTGCCTTCACATCAGTGCTCTTCCGCATACAGTACACACAGCCTCGCGCAGTAACTGCGAGACCTGAGCTTCACAGCAAACAGTTTTTCCCCCGGAAACTCTGGCTCCCTTACATAAATTAAAACAGTTACAGAAGCCCTCAGTTCAATCTGCTACTCCCCCCCCCCAGTCTAACCACACCGCTCATGGCATTCCTCACTGACAACCCTACACACACACACACACACACACACACACACTAATGGCAAGTGTGAGAGCATGCCTCAGTGTGTCTTACCTGATCATTGCCACTCAATGTTTTTAACACTGCAGGACCGACAGATGGGGAAAGACTTAAAAAAAATGAAAGCTGAAAAAATTAAAAAAACACTGGGCTTAACAGTACACCTGAGCAAAGCAATGACACAAAAGAAACAAACAACACATAAAGGTTGATGTGCAGACTCGGGACTGCAGAGCCACAGATAAACAGGGCAGCTCCACCTGCTGGCAAGAAATCAGCACTTTGTTTTTTGACAGTACACCTCCTCATTAAAAAAAAACAGCAAACAAACTAGTTTTAAACATATTTCTTAATCATTTTTTTTTGACTCATGAACCATTGCACAATAGCAATAATGCACGGGAGGGTGTGTGTTGTACTGGTCTGTGGCCTCATGCCTAATCACCCCAGGCGTGACGTTATCCCCAGCACAACACACACCCTGTCGTGCATTATTGCTTAAATAACTTAGCACACACCAACACTGTTTAACACCGAGACATAAGAAACAAAAAGTGTAGCATGCACCAACGATGTAATACAAAATACAAGCCACTTACTTTGATGCTTGAGAGTGGTGGACTTGTTATCTAAAGTGCAGCAACCGGTGGATGATCTGGAAGCACACAGACACAGACACAGTCCCTGTTTTTATTTTTCATGTATTACTCAGACTGCTTTACTGGATTTTCATGGCTGAACTGCTAGATCTTTGGATAGTGGTATAGTAAGTTGGTGGGGTCCATATTTATGGACCTCTCTAGGGCCTGCCATATAATAAACCACACAGGTTTATTCCACAGACTTGTTTTTTTTTTTTTATCATTTCTATGATGAGATACTCACATGGTTTAAATCTTACCTGTCCAGTCATACTCATTCTGTATCTGGAGTTTCTTCTTCTTCTTCTTCCTCAGAAGTCCTTACTTAGGTCTTTATTATTTTTATTATTTGTTTACTGCCTACCCTTATGCTACAAACTTGTTTAACATGGTTGCTTTGCTGATGTCTTACCATCTAAACTGCAGTTAGACCTTTACAGAGTACTTAATTGGTTTACTGTCAATTATTTGACTGTAAATATGAAATACATCAAACTGTAAGTCTTTGGGGTCACCTTGCCTTTTAAAGAAAACAACCATGCCCCTGTTAATCACCCTTATTGGTGCACCAGTTGAAACTGTACTTAGTTATAGATATGGGATTTATGCTCAGCTCACCCTTATCATTTGAACCACACCTTATGTAGAGTAAGAGCTTGTTTAGGTTATCTTCAATGTGTAAAGCATTGCCTGTTCCAAAGGGGCAGACAATATATGGTCTGACAGGCTGTTCTTCCTTTGTTTGAGTTTGAGACTGCTTGGATGACTTGGAGCTATTCGAGCCGCTAAGAGCGAATACTGCAAGACTGCCCTCTTATCCTCAGCTAGGGATCCGCGAAACTTCTGACACACTATTAAGACTGTCGTTGGGGGGGTATAGCAGGTGCGACACTGTGGATATGCTAATTGATGGCATAAACTGCAATAACGCTTCTACCATTGCTAATGCCTTTAACAAGCAATTCACTTATTTCTCGGTATACACCTCCCTGCTTACTGCTGCTAATGACAAGTCATCTACCTCCACCCATACCTCCCTAAAAGAACCCCTGTCTCACCCACCCTTCTATCTTAAGGCAATCTCAATGAGGGAAACCCACAAGCTTCTCGCAGGCCTTTCTCCTCACATGAGTGCTGGTCACGATGACCTTGAAACTAAGCTCCTAAAGCTTGGAGCCCCTTTACTTGTGCTCCCCATCTCTCATAGATTAAACCTATCCCTCACCACTGGAATCATTCCCCAATCTGGAAAGTCGCAAAGATGGTCCCTGTCTTTAAGCAGGGTGACCGGAAATGCATAGAAAGTTACCGTCCTATAGCCACCTTGTCTGCTATCAGCAAGATAATGGAAAAGGTGGTGGAAGTGCAATTGACAGATTACCTGATTAAATGCCTTACTGTCCCCTGAACAGCATGGATTTCGAAAAGGCCATAGCACCGGTACAGCCCTTGTTAAAGTCACATTTGAAATAAGGACTGCCATGGACCATGGCATGTTATCAGGAGCTATCTTTGTAGACTTCTCTAAGGCCTTTGATCTGGTGGCTCACACCCTACTTTGCACTAAACTTCACTCCCTTGGTGTGTCCGGCCTTGCCCTAAACTGGTTTTCCAATTATCTCACTGGTAAGCTACAGCTTGTTAAGTACAATAGAGCTCTCTCAGATCCTGCTTCTATTGTGACTGGTGTCTCTCAGGGATCTGTCCTGGGCCCCATCCTATTTTCTCTTTTTGTCAACGACCTTCCTACAGTCCCCACCTATAGTGCCACAACACTTTATGCAGATGACCTGATCCTCCTATCTAGCTCGGGTGATGTCAGTGCCATAAATCACAGTTTACAAGCTGACTTCAACAAGCTGCATGATTGACTCCTGACAAACAAGCTTGTGCTAAACATAAAGAAAACACAACTCATGCTTTTCGAATCCCCTACCAAGTTCACGCAGTGTCCCGTCCCACTAAATGTCTTGAGTCATGATGGAGTCCCTGTTGGAACTACATGCTCTTTTAAATACCTGGGAGTTACTCTTGACCCTCAGTTAGGCCTGTCTCTACATATTCAAAATGTATGCAGGGCAACAAACATGAAGCTTGGACTTGCATACAGGGCTTGTGGGTCCCTTACAGCAGCTGCTCACTTTGCCCTTGCTAAAGGATTGTTTCTTCCCTCTCTCAGCTATGGACTAACTACCTTTACCCTTGCTACTAAAACTAGTCTCACAAAATTGGATGTGGCCTATAATTATATTAGCCACTTTGCCCTCACTGCCCCTTGGTTTACCCATCACTGTGAGTTATACAAAAACCTATACTGGATGTCCCCAAGTAATTATCGTTCCTTTGTCTTGGGCTGCTTCACAGACAAAATTGTCCATAATGCTACCCCACCTGCCTTGTCTCAACTCCTCCAACTGGCTCTACCATCATACCAGCGCAGGTCAGCTGTCTTGCCCCCCTCCTTGTCCCCAAAACCCATACTCTGGCAGGTGATTGTGCTTTTGCTGTCTGCATCCCTAGATTCTGGAATACCCTACCTGTGCCCATCAGATGTAGTCCCACCCATCCCATGTTTAAGAGTGTTCTCTGGTCACACCTGAAGTCTGCCTCAGCCTGTAACTGTCCCTAGGCTGCTTGGTACCTCCAACCCTGGCTTGGACCCAGGTGTGCTTCATCCACTTCCCTGGTTTGTAACCCCCTCCCCCCGAGCTCAGATAGAGGAACCATCCACTCTTATGGTTTCCTGCACCTCAGCACTTATCATCCTTATACCGGGACAACCACCCAATGTCCCACCCTAAAAGCCCATGTGTTATACCAAGAATTGTTATTACTGCTTGTATGTTCTAACCTTGATGTATATGCTTATCTGATCATCCTGTACTTGTTTATTTGTTTCACCCTGTTCAATGCTTGTATTTCACTATGTTGTAATTGTTCTCATTCTGTTTGTCAACCTACTCTTGTAATCTCCTGGGTCACACCTGAAAATAGGCATTTCTTTTTTAGCGTGCTTAAAAAGCTAATAAATAAATTTCCCATTTTGCAACTTCTTCTGTTCTTAACCCACTGAATACTCTGTATTATGAGATATTCCAATTTATTTTGAATTCCAATCCAGAAGCACATAATTGTCAGTTTTTTCATAAGTTGATCTGGTTATTTCTTGAATCTAGAAGGCAGATCAGCTGACTCAAACTTGTTGGTAAAACCAGTCACAGTTCAATGGCACTATATTTGCATGGTAAATTTGCGATTCAGTCACTAAAGTACATCCTATGGGATGTTCAGCATTGTTCCTTTGATCTCCTAAGAATGTACTTATCTTATAGTATCCCAGTCTTGTCTAACGCAGTCCCACCTCTTGGAATGCCCTGCATCCTAGTTTGCAAATCATGGCCAGTTTACCTGCTGCTCCTTCAGCTTTATTGCAAGAGTAATTGTAGATGACATCTTCATTATTCGTAGCTGCATGATGTGCAATACCAGAGAAAGGAAGTGTGTCCAGGATCCCAGGTCCAACTATGTGAGCCTGTAGCTCAGTGGTTAGAGCACTGGGATGGTATTCTGTGGGCTGGGTTCAATTCCCAGTAGGTCACATTATTTCCTTCACATCACAATCTGTGAATTATCACATTTATTTTAAATGATTTTCTTGTATGTTTTTTGTTGGGTTGTTTGTTATGTCAGACATTCCATTAAAAAAGACTTTGTCTCGTAGGTCTATACTGTGTGGAAATCAAACACAAAATAAATAATGAAGCTATCCTCTTCCACAATGTTCTCAGAACCCTGAACTCTATTCTTAGCAACTACTGGGCTTCCCCGTTTATACCAACCCACTTCTTGATGGGGCCCCTTGATTACTGTTTTGCAAAAGAATAGGGTGTCCAGACATTAGTGTTTGGTGTAAGCCCACTGCTGCCCCTGTCCCTAGAATGAGGAAAAAATAAGAGATACTGTGGGAGGAGTCTGTTTCAATGTAGGCCACTGAACAGACACTGGAGATACAAGTAAGTCACTGGGATATCACATATGCATAGAAATGTTTTATTTTTGATGTGATCATGGTGCACCTATGCTGCCACCAATGTTTTGAAGTGTCACTGACCTCTTCCTCCATGAGGACAGGCTACACAATCTCACATCATCTTCTGAGTCTTCCAAATGTGCCTAGTAGTTCATTTGGCTTTTGTTTATCTTTCTAATACATGATTATTTTATTGTCAACTTTTTGCATGAGGGCTTTCTTTCCAGCTAATGCAGAGTGGCAGCGTGGCTTCCAGGATCTTCTAACACCTAATGTCCCCCAGATATTAAACATCCTACCTAAGAGAGATTTGTGCAGGCTTCAACAGCTCAGGACTGTAACAGCTACAAGCTTCAAACATTAACCCCTTCCTTATAGCAGAAAGTACTAGTAATGCAGAATAAGTTTTAATCCCCACTTACCTGCAAGGGATCACATATAGTTTTTGAAATTGTTGAAAAGCAAAAATTTAAACCACCTCCCAAAAAACACGTAATTAATCTACCAGTTAATCTACCAGTTTTTTTTTCTCTTTAAACTGAAATCCTTCCACCTTCAGATGTTTGATAGCCCACCTGCTGCTTGATTGTCAATACAGCCCCCCCCAAAAATGTTCCTCATTTTGCTCATCATTTTAGAAAACACCACTCTCAGCTGCTCCATAACCTACCTTGCTACAGCAGCAGGAATGGTGCAGCTTTTCAGACGTTTTTAAAAATAAACTGACAGAATGAGCAAAGTATCTGGTGAGGGGGAATCTGGATTCAGAAATGGGCAGCAGATCAACAACAGTCCAGCTGTGAATGAGGTGGGTATTAAAATTTGTAATACTAATGGTAGAATATAAGAGAAGTTGAGGTTGAGAAGTGGGGTGGGAGAGGGAAGGCTTGGTGCTTCCAGGTGTTGCTGTACCATCATAATGACATAAGAATAATGGCACAAAAAAACATCCTGACATCACAACAGTGGTACAACAGTGTTAGAAGCATACTGAATTGAACAAGTCGTAACCATATACTGCATAAAATGATGCCTGCACCTATTATTTGAGGTTTGACAGTAGATTTTGTTATATGGATCAATGCAAAACTATAAAACAATAACCTACCACTCAACCTTTAATTACCCTAGTATAGGACCCTGAAATGAAAGGAAAAGGCCTATGTCCTTCCCCATATCACATTGTGGAAGAAAGAAACTGTATCAGGCTGCTATTTGATATTCATAAAAGCTACTGGAGTGAGCATCCTGCATTGTATTGTTGACAGAGGTTGTTTACTAATGGGTTTATTTTGATTATAGAGGCTTTGGATGAAGTAAATAAACAGCTACTTATGATAACACTGTCCTTGTAAGTCAAACATTTCTGATTGTACCCAGAATTTTCCATGGGCACTAGGTGGTGATTTTGGCATCAATTTGACTCCGCATCACACCTGGAAATGAGCCTCCATACAGTATCTTCCCAGTCAATCAGTAACCAGTTGTAAATAAATGACATAAATAAATACGTTTGCTTACAGAAATGCATTGTCAATACTTTAAACATTAGTTCTTCACCTTGCTTTTTAACAGTGGCATAACCATCCTTGACAGCTGTCCATACATCACCATCAAGGCCTATCACTGGTATCCTCAGCAGATCAACGGACACAAGTTTGATGGAAAGAGTGGAGATTCCTTCCAGGTTCCTGAACACTTGCTGGATGTCCCATCCATACACCCTAGCGGTGATGGGGTTGGTGGCTGTGAATTTGTACAGTTCACGGAGTATAGCAGCCAGCAGTGGTTTGCAAGTAGCGACAAAAGAAAAGCACTCAATGACAAGGTAGGCACCTCCGCAGATAACATGTCACCATTCTCTTTACTTTTGTATTGGCCTTGTCACCTACGCAAAACAGGACACACGTATCATACTGAGGCAGTGATGTCACTGCCAGCTTCCAGATAGCCATAACCACCTCTGACAATAGAGCAGTGACACCATTGTCAGCTTCCACACAGCCTCATCCACGTACTACTACATTAGGGAAATAATGACTACCACCTCACATACAGCAGACTCCACCTGCTGCAGCAGAGCTGCAGTGCCATGTCCAGCTTTTACATTGCCTCCCTTTCTTTACATAGCAGAGCAGTGTTAATACTGCCAGCTTCCTCACAGCAGTAGCCACTTGTCACAGTAGGGCAGTGATGTTTCTTCCAGCTTTCAAAACGCTACCTAGCTACATTATGTAGGCCTAGTAGCCTTCCCTTACCCTTATGTCTGCCCCCTTACCACTTACTATGGCTTTGTGCCTGTCCCACCCTGCCTTGAAGCTCCCCACCAATTTAGCATTTACCCCCTCCTCAGGTAGCTTATTCTACTTGTCCACCTCTCTTTTGTTGAAAAAGTGCTTATGGACATCCCATCTGAGTCTTCCTCCTTCCATTTTCAGTGAATTCCCTCACATACCTATGTTTGTGCTCAAAACAAATACTGTATATGCTTACAATATACTCCAGTAATCCTGCGCAGGTAATTGTATGTTCTTATCATGCCCCCCCCAGTCTCTAGGGTATACATGTTGGGGTTTTGCAATCGCTCCCCATACGACTTATTTCCCATACCCTGCCTAGATCATTTTTGTTACCCTTGACTGTACTGTTCCACCTTCTCACAGTCCTTGCACAGGTATGGACTCTGGAACCACGCACAGTACTCCAGGGGCAGTCACACCAATTACCTGTACCTCATGGCTCTGCTACTGATTCCCCTCCCTATGCTCCCTAGCATCCTATTTGCCTTCCCCATGGCCCTAGTTCAGTGTGCTGTGCATTTTATGTTCTCCAATATTATGACTCTGAGGTCCTTCTCCTCTGTCGAGCTTTCCATTGCCACCCCTACCCCCTTCTGTGTATTAAGTTTTTGTGTTCTTTTTCCTGGTGTGCAATACTTTACATTTGATTGCATTCAAATTCAGTTACCAGATCTTGAGCCATTTTACCAATCTTCCCAGGTCTTCCCTTAGTGCCTAGACCACTCCTCAGTGTCCACCTTTGCAGAGATCTTGGGGTATCAGAGAAGTATTGGAACAAAAGCTTGGAAAACTGCAACCAGAAAAGCATAATGGTTAGCGTACATGGCTGAGTCAGACAATCAGTGTTTGACTCCCATAAAAATCATAAAATGAAGATGTCATTTTTCTGTCAAATGTCACTAGCTGATCTGTTGGTGATGTGGTGTTGGAATAGTAACTCTACACAAATGGGAGTTAAGTGCTAGAAATAATATCTCTTGAAGTAAAAGTATTCACACAGTGAATTGATCCCAGGTCAGTGATGATAGTAAATTGAACTTGGAGCAATGGTCATTGGCACAATCTGTAGCAGGCACTGATGTCACATCTATCTTCTTCATACCTGAAACTATCTGTCAAAGTAGAGCAGTTACTGCATGTCGTTTCCAGCAACCTCACAGCAGCAGATACCAGGGATTGGACTGGATAAGTGCTGGATCATACTATACAGGTCACTTAGAACTACCCACTCATCATTTTGGTCTCATGTGAGATTGCTTCTGTCCAGTGAGCTGCCCCCTTGCCTGATGCAGCCTGATCTGAGAATGCAGAAGCAGAGTGGTATAGCTCTAGTATTTATTTCAAGCATAACACATTCTGTAGGACCACAAACCGGCTGTAAAAAAAATCCAAATGTCTGTGGCCACTGACCACCTGAAAATGACTTCTGGTCAACATGGTATCACTGACCAATTGGCCAGTAAGCTTCAGAAGTCCCATCTATGTCCATTCATATTTACAGCCATTAGAATGTCATTTGCTTTTGATTAGCCACCAGACTCTGTATTATAGCAGCTCCTTTCACTCATTAGGAGACAGAGTTGTTACTAGCAGTGCCTGTTGAAGCACTGGGGTGCCTTAGCACCTCCACTTTGCCTTTAGAAGTAAGGAGAAAAAAAAGATGGAGATATGTCAGGTTTAAGAGGGAATAATTAGTCTTCAAGAGTTTGTAGTATGGTACCACCCAAGGTTTAAAGTGTAAGAATAGCCATCAGTTGGAGGCGTTGGAGCACAACATGGTCCTTTCAGGCTGGCTTGAGGGGGCCTGCTGGACCTGGCATGGTGGCAGGGTGTCAAGCTCAGGGTGACACAGGCAACCTCTGGCCTCTTCCTATAATATCTAGACAAGGGGGCCTCGGTGGACTTGCTGCATGCTGCAAGGGGGACCAGGAGGTGCTGGTCAAGAGGGACTCTGTGACCATGCCTTACAGTAGGCCACGTGGCTCATATCCTTGAGGAGGAGCAGTGAGCAGCAGTCACCCAGTACAGGTACTGCCATTCCATGCAAATGGTATTAGGTGACCATCCCATGGGTTCCCTGGGTGCTAAGTCCATACCCATGGTTCAGGCTTGTGGACTCTTAGTTGTTGAGGATTCAGACCTGGAGGTAGATCTGAAAGGACAGGGAGGAAGATAGAGGGCCAAGGGAATTAAGTGGGCTTCTCAGGTTGTCACCCCCTCACCCCCTCCTCACGGAGTGTGCACTGATGGCTTTCGTGACAGAAGGGATTCTCTGAAGATCAGGTATTCAAAGGTGGTGACTAGATCCCAGAAGTGCGAGACTGGTAACTACCCTTGAGACAAGCACTTCTAAGGTAAAAAGCAGAATGATACATTGTATGCCCTGAGATCAGAGGCCAGCTGACTGAACCATTTATCTGAGTGACAGATCCTAGAGGATGGGTGGGTGGGGCCAATGCCCAATCTTTTAGGTTGTTAGCTGTGGTGCCACACAAGGTAGGTGGGGTCCAGGACCCCTAACATGCCCACACTGGTGGACTATTAGCTGGATGATGTGGGAATCTTATGCTAAAGTACAAGTATCCATAATCAGTTCATGCCTGAGCAGCATCCAAGGCAAAGGCAGCATGATAAATGCTGGCTAGTAACCCAGATCTATAGACTATATGAGTGAAAGAGTCCTCAAGCATGAATCTTGGTTAGGTGGACTGTGGGTGACTGGAATGTTACGGACTAACAAATTAACATTGTGATAAACTTTCAGGAGCTCAGGGCCTCTATATTTTGCAAGGTGGAGTGAACAACTTAAAGCAGCAGTTCAATGAAAATATGTTTTTTCCAAAAGCTAAGCTACAGATAATAAAATATATAAGCATACTTGCTGAATCTACTTTTCTAGGCATCACCTATGGTGTGCACCATGTTTTCTTTTTATTTTCTTGATCCAAACTGTTGCCAGGTCTGCAATGCTATTTAAAAGTCAGCTGTGGCAGCCATCTTTTTTTCTTGAGAAAAAACTAAATTAAAACATTTATGAAATTCTTAAATTCTGGTGGAATTAGAAAATGTCACTACCAAATAAATCCGGAAGAATCTTTCATAATGGAAAAAGGTTGGGTCATTTTTTTTTCTATTATTTCTTTATGCTCCTGCGGAGCATGGCAGGCAGCTCCGGTCCCTCCCTTGGAGGGACTTGATCTCCAGCTCTCCATTTCATGCCCGGCTTCCCCTGCAGTCCCCCACTAGTTCCCCCCCGTGACAGGGCTGAGGCAAAGGGGTGCCAGCTTTCCCCTACTCCTGGAGTGAAATTAAGATATCTGGGGAGCTGGGACAGGTGTAAGAGAGTCATTATGGAGCCTGCCAGCTGCTTTTTCCTCCATTTTCCCCACCCCCTTTGATGGCATACGTTGGCAACATTTCTCCCAACTTGTAGCTCATCCAGCCACCACCAGAGGGAGATTGACAAATGGGATGGCAATCCCTTCCTCCTTGAGAGAGGAGAGCAGTCCTCCGGACACTCAGTCTCTCTCTCTCCCCCCCCCTGCTGACCCCCAGTGGCTTGCACCCATTCCCGAACCCGGGTTGCCAGCGTGGCACGAGGTGTGGCATCCAGCACCTCAACCTTCAGCCCCACTGGGCCAGCTAGAGTCACATGTTTGCCCAAATTCATTGCACTACTGCTTTATAAGAGTTGTTTTTTTTTTATTCAGCCTTTCACCTCAGCAAAGAGAACACAAATGAACTGCCACTCCAGGTGCTAAGCAATTATTTTCATTGAAAAATGCTCCAATCACTGTCACAGGAGAGTGTTTGAATATATTGCAGCTGTAGTGCCTTTATTTGCAGGGGACTCTTGTTGAGCTAAGCATTTAATTTACCCCTAGACACAGGAATCACCCTTGCCCATGCCCAAGCTCATCAGGACATATGCTGGACTGGCTGATAAGCTGGGAGGGAGTGCCAGTATTAGGGTGCTTGTGTTCTCTGTTTTGGGACTATTGGGCATTACATGAACAGCACTTTGCACTTTATCTGTGATGTGTGTGCCACTCTCTTTCATGTTTGTTTGGAGTTGCAGTATGTTGCCTTTGTGGCTGATGTGGCCATTAAGCATGTATCTTACTTTTGAGCTGTGTGTTCAGATGGAACAGAATATACTTAGAGAAAGAGAAATTTCTAAACAAATGACAGAAAGTACTTCTTTCACTAAGCAAGTGTTAGAAACTGGCTGCCAGGCAACAGTGTACAAGCAAAGACTGCTGTGTCACACAAACTGCAATTACAATGCTATAATGGCAAATCTGGGGTAATAAACTAAAGATAAGGCTTGATGGGCTGAGCAGCTTGTTTTCATTCCCACCATTTATGATGCTCTTAGTTTTGTTTGATGTGTAACATTTAGGGTAGTGCTATGGTTTAGTCTAGTGCTACTGTGAATTTAGCATGAAAGCTTCCCTTTCAGTTTAGTGTGAGTGCACCTCTGTTGAGAGCACTTTCTCCTCTGGGCCTCAAAGTCATAACTTTTGAGTCTGAAGGAGCTGGTGTCATACTCAGCGCGGACTTTGCTGTGGATGAGTGTGTGCATGCGTGTGCATGCGTGTGTGTGTGTGTGTGTGTGTGTGTGTGTATATGTGTGTGTTTAGTTACACTGTTGGAGTTGTCATCTTTTGGATAAGATATCAAACTAAGGCCCCTTTTGATTTTATTTTTGTGTTTTTTTTTTTAATTTTAGAATTTTCAGCAAGGAAGGGCACACTGAACCAAAGCTAATTTTTAGGTGTGTCTCGCAAACAAAGGGAGGTTGAGTGACTTACTCAGGGCTACACAGTATGCAAGTGGCAGAAGTGTTCTTAGGAAACGAAAAGATCCTGTGTCCAAGCCCTCAAAGGTGGGGGTAGTCCATAGATATTTTTGTCAAAGGATTAATTTCAGCAGTTTTATTGAGGAGAGGTTCAGGGCCCAAGTGAAAACTTCCTTGGCTTAAAGCCTGTGGCCTGGGTCTAGCATTGCCCCTGGGAATAAGTGTCTGTTGTGAAACTGAAACCTAGTCTGCTACATCTCCAGGATTGCAGCTTTGTGCTCTAAACTCTAGACTGTTCTCCTTCCCAACTTAAAAGTGATTGTCCTGTAAACATTAAAGATTCCAAATGTTTTCCTTTAAGAGGAAAGGAATGGTCCCAATGTCCTGGCAAGCATCTACTCTTTCAAAATAAAACAATTTCCCATGCAGTAGTGTTTGGCTTTGTATATGTTATTTCCTGTTTAAAGAAAAACTGCACAAACTAAAGTCCTTCCCCAGCCATTAAAGAGCTAGTGTAGCCAAAACAGGCAGACAGGAAAATAATACAGCTTTTAAGAAGTAGTCAGTGCTAACTTTTTATTTCTGAAGTATTTTTCTGTTTCTTTTTGCTCATTAGAAAATGTTCTGCGTGCTAATAGTGTATGGTAGAACGCTGCTCTGCATGGAAATCCATGCCTAGAACAGCAATGTTGTGCTGCAGTAGCTGTCACTTTGTTTGTTGTGCTGCACTAGCTATGTAGCTTCTGCAGCACAACAACATGGAACGTCTTTGCACATGCATGTTCCGCTGACCTCCGGTCTTCAGGAAATGGCTGCGGCAGTGAGAGCTGGCCCCAGAAGAGAGCAGACCCGAAAAAAAAACTCTAAAGTAAGCTCACAGTTCTGAATATATGGTTGCCCATACACTACAGAAGACTGTGTATGAGTAATCATACACAACAAGGATGTTTTGCAATCTCAAGGTTCCCATGGGAACAAGGCCTCTCAAGCAGAGCTCTCAATGTCTCTTGTTACCGCTGAAACCTCTTGATTGTAAAACAGCCTTTTTGTGTATGATTGCTCATACACAATCCTCTACATGTTGTGCTGGATGTGTGGAATAGCTCTCAGCCTGGTAGCTGATATATCTATCTCAATCCCCCCTCCCCACTACATCATAGGTGACTGACTTGGCAGCCACTGAGTGGCTGTTTCTAAGCAGCAGTGATACCACAGTCATTGATGTCAGAATGCTGACGATGTAGTGGGGGAACTACAGATAGATATGTCAGCTGCCAGGCAGAATGCTGTTCCACACAGCACACCTACTAACATCACGTAAACAATCTTTTATTTAGCCAAAGGGAAAAGAAAACAGACCTCAGATACAAAAGGTAATGGTTGACTGCTTTTAAAAACTAATATTAGTTGTAGGCAGTATACTAGCACTTTAAGTATCCTTCCAATTACATTTGAAAGGCCCTCTATCAAACCAGATTTTGTTCTTGTCTATGAAAAGACTGACTTGAAGGCAATGTAGAATGGTTGAGGCACAGGCTGGGGAACTAGGAAACCCCAGTTCTAATCCCACCAGAACCACTTATTTATTTATTTAAAATTATCATCAAAGATTGTTATTACACCCTAAGAGGTACAATATTTTGTTTTCATTGGGGTTCCCTTAGTACAGCAGGGTACAAAATGTGCTTAGGTTATAGTGCAACATTGCAGGACACAAAAATGAAGATTATTTTTGCAGTACAAGACTGGTCATGGCAACAGCAGAGGACACTTGCTCATAAACTGAGTAATATGAAGCCACGATAGCCACAGTCTTTGAGAGCTGTGGGCAGTCTAATGGAGAGCTGCGTACCAGAGTTAGTCCCCGTGGCTGGTGGGAATTCACTATGTGACTTTTTCTTTTTTCTCCCCTCACCATTAAGGTTTATCCAGTGACCTGCTAACTGCACCTGTGACTCCCATGTTATCTGACCAGTGAGGATCCACACAGAGTTGGACCCTAGACTACCAGTGGCTATCATGATGGTGGTTGGGAGACATGGAAGTTTTTTTTTTTCTTTTCGCTCTGGCCTTGAATCCTGCCCACCTCCCACTGACTTTATGCAGACCCTGTCTGGTCTTGCCTGCACACAGCAACGTCCCTGTGAAGGACACAATCTGTCTGGCACACTAAAGGGATTACTGCCAGTCCCTATCTGGCTGGGTGTGGTGTTGCACAGCAGTGCTATCCTAGCCCCCTCAGCCACCTCATCTAGCTTCAAAGTCTGCACCTGAACATGGGTGGCCCTACTGCTGTGTCCCTTATTCGCGCCTTGTTTCAGTCAAACAGGGCCTCAATGTAATAGAGATATTTCATAAGCAGACATTGTCTAAAGTTCACCAGGAAAGTATGAAAGCAAACCTTATTATTAATCATCATGACAGCATTAATTTGAATGTAAGAATGTGCTGTAAGGCCATCTAGGTTTTCACTAATAAAAGTAAATAATCATATGGAGAGACACTCCTTTTGGGCTGCTACCTTAGCTGACTAAGCATCATCGGTTTTGCAGTGCAGTGTTGACATCTTCAAAATAATGCCTAAAAATATCAAAGTGCATCAGTCAAAATAAAACCAGTGCACTATGGCAGTCAATTAATTATAATAGGAACTTTCCACCAACTATGACTAGAGAAAGTCACTGCTTTTGGAGAGAACTGAAGATAAACCATACTTCATTGCACAGTGACTTAGTGTATCAGTGCAAATTTTGAGTATATCTCCTCTCTAGAGCCTTACTCTTTGAACTAGTACTGCCAGTGCCAGGATCCTGTGGGACATAAGATCTTCTACAGCCTGCATAGGATAGCGGCCGACGTCTGACGTCATGTACATTAAGGCTGTTGGGCACGCTTACTTACTCTTTATATATACAGTACACCTGGAAGTGGATAATGGTAGAGTGGTAAGTATTGCATTCATTGACCTCTCCAGTATCTTCTATACCATAGACCATAGGCTTTTGATAAAAAGCTTCTACATGTTGGTTTTATGGGTACTGCACTTAATTGGTTCATGAGCTGTCTGGCCATTTGAAACAGATGATGGTGCAGAATTCCATGGGATAATGTCAGAAGTTAAATCAGTTTTGAATAGGATCCTACATGTGTAACCCCTAGATGGCGCTATCCCAGGGGCTACTACCCCTGCCTGATTTGCCACTAACAGGTTGAGGGGCCTGGATCCAATGGCGGGTGCCTCCACCCAGAGGTCAGGGTTTGCAATAGTTAAACTAACTTGGTCACAGCCCTCTGGGACACTGCAACCCCCCTTTCTTCCCACTAGTGGCCCACACAATATATCAGAATTACCTCCACAGTATACACTTACCCCAGGACTGGTTCCGCACTGGGACCTCCTGTGAAATAAGATACAGTGCAACAATCACAGTACAGTACTTTAACATAGACAAATACCTCAGGCAGTATAACTTTGCTGAAACAAGCAGCTCTGATTTATTTAGGGGATATAACAAGGACAGGGGAAATCAGGTTAATTAGCTTATCACTCTACTCATCTATTTATGGCTCTGTGCACAGGCCTATCCCTATCAGTTACTGTCCCTGGGTACCCAAGCCCTAGTGGCTAGTCCAAACCGTGGCAGCTGGTAGGGGCCCTTTCACACAGAGAAAAGAAAAATTAGTTTAAACAGTCAGCAGTACAGTGATTCCATTTGGATTTAATGTGGCAATTCAACAGGGAGCGACCCTGAATTAGTACTCACGACCTCCAAACAAGATAGGGTCCTTCAACGTCAGCAGGGCTACTCTTGAGCTCCACGAGACTCCTCACACATTTATATGGTAAACAGTCACAGGCAAAAGTCCTTTAATGGCAGCAGGATTCACTTGAGCTGCACAAGCCTCCTCACACATTTATATGGTAAAAAAGAAAGTACTATACCAGGCAGGCTGCTTCTCTATCCCGATCGCAATTACTGCACAATACCCGAGAGAACACACAGCAGATTCAGTTCCTGACAGACAGAGTGCAATTCAACAATTTCTCCAGTCTTCTACAGGGTGAGCCTGGTTTCTACCCTTCAAATATCCTTTGATTCTCTTCACAGGACAGATTCAGTCCTAACACGCAGTTACACAAGCTGCAGACCGGAACTCTGGACCTTACACATGTTTTTTGACTAAAACTGTGCACTGAAGGAGCACAGGGTTCCTTTCCACTTCACTGCCAGAGCTAACTGAAACTCCAACAGACAAAACCGGGCACTTCCTTTGAGTTCCTCCCAGTTCTTGACTGGATTGGCTGTCACTCACAATAGACTGCTCCTGTTGGTCCAAAAAGGCGCCGAAGTCTAAACTACATCTCCCAGAGTCACTGCCCATACAATCCTCTTGTGGCTGGCTCAGATTATGAGTCCAAGTTCTGATTCGTCCAAGGCACCATTTTAGAGCTAGCTTACCCCACACTGATTGGTCCAGTTCAGCAGTTCAAAACCAGAATGGGGAACTAGGCAGACACAGTTCTGACTGCAAAGAAAGCAGGTTAGACAAACTGTAATTTCATTATTACTCTAAATGATTTCTGGCAACCAGTTACATCTTTCAGATAGGTTCCCTTTGCACTCCTAGTGACTGCAAAAATGGAGTGAATTGGCAGCAGCTCGAGTGGTACTCAAACAGAGAAGCACACAGTCCCCATACAACTAATTATGTCTGCAAGCAGACAGCTCTTAAAGAGACAGTACCAGAGGCTCTAAAACACTCACTGATAAATGGCTTAAACGCCAAACACCATTCAGGCTTGGAGCATTCAAGCAAGCTCCTGGAAGTCTTTTGGGAACCCCATTTGCAGGGAGTTACACCCTTCCTGGCTTGGCAAGCTTGACGTCTGCGTCCAAGCAAGTACCCATAAGTTTAACTGTAACCATATACATTTGCATTAGGCTCACACATGTAATCATCAGTCAATATATCATTTTACCAAGAACACATTTCTGAAACATTGCAGTACGTCACTCTTTACATAGTATTACACACACATTGTACCATAACTCAAGTTATTACCTCTTGTACATGAAACCTGAAGAGAGGGGCCCTTCCTCATCAGTTACCTTGGGGCTGGACGGGCAAGGGCACCATACTTAGAGGGCAACACAAGTAACTTGAGTTAGCACTGACGCCAGTTTGGGCAATGAGCTCGGGGACACATACACCTTTATGGACAACATTGAGAGGCAAGTCCACAGGCCTCCCAAGTGAATCATAACTGAGGTGCACAACAGGCTTTACAGCTCGACCAGTCTTTCTAGGGGAACTGTTACAGTCTCTGCACTCTGAGCCTCATTTTCAGCATTGTCCTCACTTGTCAGGGGGTCTCCATGGGGTAGAGGCTAGTACTTGGGGCACTTTCAGCTCCAGGAGTTGCAGTTTCTGAGTCCACAACATTTGGCTTGCATGGAGAGCTTGACACTGGCAGTGGACTGTCAGGGCACTCAAAATACTCTTCTGGTTCTGGTGTATCACCAGTCTGCCCCAATCCATCATTTTCCTCCCTGAAAGCTCAAACAGTTCAACCATGCACAATGATTCCATTTCATCTGATCTGATGCTTTCTACTTCACTTTCTGGGAGCATTGGCTCCAGGGACAAGTTGGGGCTTAGACAGTCCAGAAGGCCCAGTTTCGCCTCCAGTATTGACTAGGGATTGCCTCAAACAATTGACTCAGTTCGTAAGAAGGATAGTATTCAAAGTCACTCTCACTTTCTTCTGATATGGACTGACAGTCAGGCTCAACTGGGACTTGTGGAGGGAACACTTTAACTTTGCTTCTGTAGGTGCAGACTTTCTTGATCTTTTCTTAGCAGCAGCTCTAGTCACTGGTCCAGAGGGGCATCTTCTTGGGGCTCAGACTCAATCAAGATTTGTCCAATGGGCAGTAAATGATTTCTATGCTTTGTTTTACATCTTTTGAATTATTCTCAGGCCTTACTTTGTACACTGGCAGATCATCTAGTTTGCCCACTACAATGTGAGGGAGATGGTGCCATCTGTCAGCAATCTTGTGTTTGCCATGCAGTCCCAGATTTCTTAGCAATACCCGATCTCCCTCCTGGAGTTCCTGTGCTTTCACCTTTTTATCATACCTTTCTTTGTTGGCCAGATTTCTTTTGGCAGCCATGGTTTGAGCCAGTTGGTACCATGAGTTAGCTGGGCCTTTAACTTCTGCACATACTGTAAATAGTTGTCAGCTTGAACCCCATCAAGAGAGACCCCAAAACACACATCTACCGGTAGTCGAGCTTTCTTCCAAACATCAGGCGGTAGGGGGAGAACCCAGTGGCATCACTTTTGGTGCAGTTATAAGCATGTACCAGGGTGCTAATTTGTTGGCTCCATCTAGTCTTGTCCTTTGGGTGCAGGGTGCCTAGCATATCTAGCAAAGTGCGGTTGAAACGTTCAGGCTGTGGTCCCCTGGGGTGGTAAGGAGTGGTTCTGGACTTTCTCCCCCACAGAGAAAGTATCTCTTTGATCAGACGACTCTCAAAGTCTCTCCTTGATCAGAATGGATTCTTTGTGGAGCCCCATAGTGAACAAAAAGTTTTCTACAAGTCTTTGGCCACAGTGGATGCTTTCTGGTCTTTGGTGGGGAAAGCTTGGGCATATCTTGTGAAATGGTCAGTGACCACCAGCACATTACTGATATTTCTTTGATCTGACTCCAAACTCAGAAAATCAATATAGACCAGCTCCATGGGTGCACTGGTGGTGATGTTAACAAAGGGGGCAGCCCTCTGGGGCAAAGCTTTCCTCTGTAAGCAGCGACTACAAGTTCGAATGTGTTGCTCCACATCAGCCCCCATCTTAGGCCAATAGAATCTGAATCTCACCAAGTCAAGTGTTCTGTCTATACCAAGGTGCCCCATGTGGTTGCAAGGACCTCAGTACTGAGTCTCGAAGGCAGTGGGCAGCACTAGTTGTTGTTTGTCTACTTGTCCCCTCTGTCTACTGTTTCTCTGTATAACAGTTTATTGATCAGTTTCAACTTAGGACCTTCTTTGTATAACAGTGCAGTTCTCAAATCAGTGGAGCATAATTTGGACACATCTTTTCCTGCATAGAGGGCTTCTAAAGCTGATTTGATCATAGAATCATGGGATTGAAGCCCTGCCGATACTGTCATTGTCCAGCTGAGGCAGTGCACCAATGTCTATTGCAGAAAAGTGGCAACAAGCAGCAGGTAGCCAATTCTCAGAGGGTCCCAAGCAATCCACCATGCAGTCCACTGCGTCCATGGACATTTGTTCCTCCCTGTCAAACTTCCGGCAGAGTGCCGAATGTCAGGTTCTGCCAATCGGACCCAATCATTCTGGGAACAGGCCTCCGGAGAGAGCATCAGCATCTATGTGGTTCAGACCTGCTCGGTATTCAGAGCATAGTCATATGTAGATAATGCAGAAAGCCACCTGTAGCCAGTGCATCCAACTTAGCTGAGGTCTGCACATAGGTCAAAGGATTATTGTCAGTTTTACTAGTATTTTAGCCCCATACAAGTACTCATGGAATTGGTCAACAATAGCCCACTTCAAAGCTAGGAACTCTAACTTATGTACGGGATAGTTCTTTTCGGATGGGGTCAGGCTTCTACTGGCAAAGGCCACTGGTCTCAGGCCATTCTCGTGCTCTTGGTACAACACAGCCCCAACCCTTGCAAGCTAGCATCAGTGTGCAGGGCGTAAGGTTTTCTTGGATCGGCATAGGCCAGCACTGGAGCATGGGTAAGTTGATATATGATCTCATGAAAAGCAGTCTCACAATCAAGAGTCCAGCGGGCCCCAAATACTTCACTCGGATGAAAATACACTCTTTCAGTCTTGAGGACGCTTGACTTTTGGTATTTTTGTGGGTTGGGGATACCCTTGAGTAAGGTTAAGTAAAGGGCGGATCACTCTTGAATAGTCCTTGATGAAGCGCCGATAATAACCACAGAATCTCAGGAATCTTGCAGTTCTTTTAGATTTTGGGCTGTGCCAGGTGGTCAAGGCCTCAACTTTACTTGGGTCGGTCTCTATTCCTCGGTGGATACTATGTGTCCCATATACTTTACTGATGTTTGAAAGAATTGACACTTATCAATGGACAGTTTAAGGCCAAAGTCCTCCAGTCGGTCCAATACCTTAAATAATCTGCTCTCATGTTCCTCCAGTGAGCTGCCAAACACAATAACATCATCTAGGTATACCAGGCACTCTAGTAAGTTCATGTCCCCACTGCACGCTCCATCAATCATTGAAAAGTGGCTGGGGCACCTGAAATCCCTTGAGGCATCCTCATGAATTCATAGAAGCCAGCGACAGATAAAGGCTGTCTTCTCACGGTCCTCTGGGCCATCGGGATCTGGTAGTACCCATCGCGGAGATCCAGCACAGAGAACCACTTGCTCCCGTTTAGGCAGTCAAAGCATCCTGAATGCGGGCATTGTGTACTGATCAGGGATAGTCCGCGTTTAAGGTGCGATAATCCACACACATCCTTACTGTTCCATTCTTTTCCTCACTACCACAATGGGGAAGCATAAGGGCTTCTGGATTCTTGTATTACACCAGCAGCTAACATCTCTTGCAGATGCCGTCTCACATCATCTATGTCAGCAGGTGCCAGGCGCCTAGACCTCTCATGAAATGGTCTTTCGTCATGCAGCCGGATATTGTGCTCAGCTCCTTGCACGCATCCTACATCCCATTCCTTTAAAGAAAACACCTGGTCTCTCTGGGCAAGCTTCTCACTTATCCTCACTTTCCATTCAGATGGCAGCGGGGAGTCGCCGAAATCAATCAAGTCAGGCATTACTCTGTCATTCTTCCTTGAACTCTTGCTGCTGGGTAGCACTGCAGTGTCTGCACAATGCACATTAGCCAGGATGCAACCTCTATTTACTCGAATGTCTCTTTCAGACACATTATGAACTTAGACCATTACCCTTCTGGCATAAGCATGGGCTCTAGCGGGCAAAATACTAGGCTTGACCAGCAGTCCCTCTGGCAATTTTCCATCGCCTGGTGCATCCAACATTAATATTTTATTCTTAACATCCTTTCTGATACGGACCTCTCCCTGTAAGGTACACTGGGCATTTGGCACCAGGATCAGAGACTCAGGATCCTTCTTCCATACAATTCCGACCGGTTCCTCTGGTTCTATTTTTCAGCATCTCTCTGTGCCTCATAGGCCTTCTTAATTAAAGCCAGAACTCTTAAAGCTCTACTAGTCTTTGACCCCTGTTTTCATAACACAACTGTGCCAGCTTCCGAACTTATGAGCATTTGTTCCAATCAACAAAGGGACACCATCATACAGTCAGTGGGGGACACACTAAGGCTAGGGTCTCTACTTGTTCGCCACTCCAGCCAAGGAGGTGGGGAAAGACAGCCAAATTCGGATATACCCGGAATAGGGGTAGGCCTTCTCACTTAACCCCCATACATGCAGTCCTTCTAATGGTTGTAAGGGTACGTCTGGCAAATGCTTCTGATACCAATCTTGGAACATAATTGTCACTTGGGAGCCACTGTCTAATACAGCTCTTGTAGACACTCCATTCACCTTTACAGTGGTCTCCATGGAGGGACCCACTATTCTGGACCAGTCTGGAGAGGCGGTAGTGGGGGCCTGGGCAACTGACCTTGCCACAAAAGGACGTGAGTTAGCATTTTTGGTGCCCTCACTGGGATCATTTTGTGCACCTCTTAACCACTGATTTGTTCTCCGAAGCTCTCCTTGTAACCTATATGCAACTTTGTCAGTGTCTTTTGGGGACCGGCATTCCCTCTTCATGTGCCCATCCTTCCCGCAATTATAGCAAAACACACTTTCTGGAGTTTGAGCTGGCCGAGGCGCCACACTGGGAGCCAGGGCGGGGGTACTACTAACTGGAAACCTTGGTGCCATCTCTGTCTGTGGCGTGATAAGCATTTGGAGACATCTCGTCAGTTTCTCCACTTCCATGGTCAAGGAATTGAGTTTGGAGCTGTTATCAGCAGGAGATACATGGGTGGGTACCCCCAACCCCATAGCAGATGCAGTCGGATATAGGTCAGGGCCCGTACTTGCAGGTGTGGCCTTCATAAAGGGACTGTTTTTGAATTCCCAGATATCTCTCAACAGTTCGCCCCATTGTGACATATCTTTTTCCTTGTCAGAGCACTCATTGACTGTCAACCTCTGCCCCTGAACTTCACTTGATGGGTCACCCTCAGTCACTCAGGTCGTAGTCACAGCTGTTGGTGCAGGTCCCTCCCGAGGTCGCCTTTTCTCAACTCCTCGAATTTCTCTCATTAACTCATCATAGGAGGGTGGGGTTTCCAGTCGATTTGCCAGGCGTAACTGAAGCAACAGCAGTTCTGAGAAGGGGGCAGACTTAAGGATTCTGTCCAGTCTGGTTCAGTCCAGTTCAATCGCTGGCAAACTACCCTTTCTGAGGCATTCTTGCAACAATTTTTCCAGCTGAGATACATACACAGACAACAACTCCCTTGGTACTGTTGTGCATTTCTTACTCTCCACCATAGGTCCTCATCAGAATCTGGGCTCCATACACATTCTCCAAGGCCTCAAGATAGGCCTGTGCAGTCGCTTCAGGTTACTGGCCCGTTGCTTACGGATGGTAGCCAGGGCAGGACCTCGGAGGCTCTCACTAACCCTCTTTAGCTTTTGACCGAGCATTGCCATTCTAGCACTTGGGGGGCAACATAGTCTATCCAGGTCTCCCAGTCATCCTCCCTTTGGGGGGTGGAGGGCACCAGAGAAGATCCTCAACCTTGGTAAGAGTCGTGACTAATGGCAGGTGCAGAAATAGGAGTCTGCATTGGTTCAGCCACCATTACGGTACTGGAGCGGAGAGGGTGTTGGGGAGGAACACCCCAGGTGGCAAGAATAGTTTCTTCAAGTCCTCCACAGTTTCCCTTCTCCCAGCAACCATTTGTAAATTTCTCCTCAAAAGTTTCAGACAGTGGTGGGGACTCATTTCCCGGTCTTTACTGTACTTAGTTATCACTCTCCAGGCAGTGAGGGGCTCCCTCTGGGTAGATTCGTGGCACTTTGGAGCTATCTATGGGATCCTTAAACTCTACTAGGGCCAGGAAAGTGTGGGTGAGCAGATTAGCATGCCGACCCACCACCACAGGGTTTTGTAAACCTTCCACCTTGGAAAGTACTCCCTGTACAGTGTCCGTATTGATACCCAGGGGGATGTCCAGGATAAGCATAGCATTTTGGGGGTCAATCTCCTCCCCAGTACACCACTCCACCAGCCGGTGCACAGCCACTTCTGTCGGGGTACCCATTTTTTTTTCTTAACAGTGGTTCGTAAATATGGCCACTAGAGGACACACAATCCCAGCGGTGAGCCTCCAAGATGTAACCCCTAGATGGCGCTATCCCAGGGGCTACTACCCCTGCCTGATTTGCTACCACAGGTTGAGGGGCTGGATCCAATGGTGGGTGCCTCCACCCAGAGGTCAGGGTTTGCAATAGTTAAACTAACTTGGTCACAGCCCTCTGGGACACTGCAACTCCTTTCTTCCCACTAGTGGCCCACACAATATATCAGAATTACCTCCACAGTATACACTTACCCCCCAGGACTGGTTCCGGCACTGGGACCTCCTGTGAAATAAAGATACAGTGCAACAATCACAGTACAGTACTTTAACATAGACAAATACCTCAGGCAGTATAACTTTGCTGAAACAAGCAGCTCTGATTTATTTAGGATATAACAGGACAGGGGAAATCAGGTTAATTAGCTTATCACTCTACTCATCTACCTATGGCTCTGTGCACAGGCCTATCCCTATCAGTTACTGTCCCTGGGTACCCAAGCCCTAGTGGCTAGTCCAAACCGTGGCAGCTGGTAGGGCCCTTTCACACAGAGAAAAGAAAAATTAGTTTAAACAGTCAGCAGTACAGTGATTCCATTTTGATTTAATGTGGCAATTCAACAGGGAGTGACCCTTGAATTAGTACTACGACCTCAAACAAAATAGGGTCCTTCAACGCTAGCAGGGCTACTCTTGAGCTCCACGAGACTCCTCACACATTTATATGGTAAACAGTCACAGGCAAAAGTCCTTTAATGGCAGCAGGATTCACTTGAGCTGCACAAGCCTCCTCACACATTTATATGGTAAAAAAGAAAGTACTATACCAGGCAGGCTGCTTCTCTATCCCGATCGTAATTACTGCACAATACCCGAGAGAACACACAGCAGATTCAGTTCCTGACAGACAGAGTGCAATTCAACAATTTCTCCAGTCTTCTACAGGGTGAGCCTGGTTTCTACTCTTCAAATATCCTTTGATTCTCTTCACAGGACGGATTCAGTCCTAACAAGCAGTTACACAAGCTGCAGACCAGAACTCTGGACCTTACACATGTTTTTGATCAAAACTGTGCACTGAAGGAGCACAGGGTTCCTTTCCCTTCACTGCCAGAGCTAACTGAAACTCCAACAGACAAAACCGGCACTTCCTTGAGTTCCTCCCAGTTCTTGACTGGATTGGCTGTCACTCACAATAGACTGCTCCTGTTGGTCCAAAAAGGCGCAAGTCTAAACTACATCTCCCAGAGTCACTGCCCATACAATCCTCTTGTGGCTGGCTCAAATTATGAGTCCAAGTTCTGATTCGTCCAAGGCACCATTTTAGAGCTAGCTTACCCCACACTGATTGGTCCAGTTCAGCAGTTCAAACCAGAATGGGGAACTAGGCAGACACAGTTCTGACTGCAAAGAAAGCAGGTTAGACAAACTGTAATTTCATTATTACTCTAAATGATTTCTGGCAACCAGTTACATCTTTCAGATAGGTTCCCTTGCACTCTAGTGACTGCAAAATGGAGTGAATTGGCAGCAGCTCAGTGGTACTCAACAGAGAAGCACACAGTCCCCCATACAAACTAATTATGTCTGCAAGCAGAGCAGCTCTTAAGAGACAGTACCAGAGGCTCTAAAAACACTCACTGATAAATGGCTTAAACGCCAAACACCATTCAGGCTTGGAGCATTCAAGCAAGCTCCTGGAAGTCTTTTGGGAACCCCCATTTGCAGGGGGGTTACACATGGATCTGTTCTGGGCCCACTTCACCAACCCCTCAGAGGACACATCACAGGCAATATGTTGGGGTGGGTTTAATGTGGTAATCACAGGCAAGACTATTAGTATGGCCTCACTTATTAAGAAGGAAAAGATGAGGGGAAACCTAGAACTGGAAAAGAAACTGATCTTGAAACACAGCATAAAATATCACTAAAGAGGTCAAGAAAAAATGGGAAGAGTGTAGGGCTAAACTTAACAAAATTTTACATGATAAGATTGAAGGATCTCTTTGTTATTCCCAACAACAATTTTATGAGTCAGGCAACCAAGCAGGGAAAATATTGGCCTAGTGGCAATGTAAAGAAGTGGCAGCAGATTGGTACTTTGGATTAAAATTGGAAATGCCCCCCCACCAGTACACTACAGACCCAATGCAAATTGCACTTGAGTTAACAGCCTTCTGAAAGAAACTATACACTCAAGATATGGTGTCCAACTAACAGGAAAAATTAGATACCTTTTTTGCTAGGGTCAGGCTAAAGAAACTACAGAAGTCTCAGTTTAAGGCACTAAATGCGTTGGTCACCACTGCAGAAGTACAAGCCAGTAAGTAAGTGAGTAAAATCTTATTTATCTTGTGCCCAAATCCAGAGGCTCTGAGCACTGTATAGGCAGGCAAGAGATTGAAATAAATAAAATACATTAAATACAAAGACATATATCAATAACAACAACAATGAACAAACAACGATTCATAAAATCCTTTATTTCAAATAAAACAATTAAGCATTCTGCTGTTTCTACAATTCATAGGCAGTTCATAAACGCTTCTTTAAAAGGATTGGCATTTTGACCCCAGTTAAACATCTCCACCAATGGAGCCTCCCTCAGAGATCTTGGAAGCGAGTTCCACAGAGCCTCAAATTATCAGTCTCCAGAGGTCTTCAGCCAAGCTCTCAGAACCACCAGGAGGCCTTGCCACCTTTGGTGGAGGAGCAGAGTGAGCGCACAGGGCAGAGAGGAGTTGGGAGATCACTAAGGTAGTCAGGGCCCAGTCCTTATATGGCTTGATAGGTCAGCATGCCCACCTTGAAGGTGATGCTCCATCTTACTGGCGGGCAGTGCAGATCACGCAGGACTGGGATCACATGACAAGACCTTGGAAGGCCCGTCAACAAACTAGCTACTGTGTTCTGCACCAGCTGCAGGTGATGGAGAATCCCTCCACTGACCCCAAAGTACAGAGCATTGCAGTAATCAAGTCTAGATGTTACAAAAGCATGTACCAGTGAGGGCTGCGCTTACCGGCCTTATAACAGGTAAGGTTCCTGGACCAGATGGCCTAGCTCCTGAATTTTATAAGACTTTCCAAAAATAACTAACTCCTTATTTAGGTAATGTATTCAAGGCAGTGAAGGGGGGGAGGAGAGTCCCCATCCTGGCAGTATGACCAAATTTCAATTATCCTTAAAGAGGGCAAAGACCCGTCACTATGAGGTTCCTATAGACCCATCTCCCTAAGGCCTAGGGGCCCTATTAGTTGAGTGGTGGCTTTCTTTTTTAGCAAATGTTGCTTAAAGTTCTGTAAAAATGTTTTGAAAATGAGCACCACAGACTTCAATGGGGTGCTCCCCATACTCTCCCTGGTTACACGTCACAAAATGTCGAAGCACGGGGCAGAGCAGGTGGACTGGGAAGCGAAAGGAATCAGCTAGCTGTGGCTTCGATTTTATTTACAATCCATTCCTTCCTGGAAAATACTTGATGAAAAATTCAGCTTCTTACAGAAATGAGCTACTGCTTCACTAGGATAATGGGCCATGAAGCCTGAATACTTAAACAATTATCTTTGAAATTTACTTTAAGGTTTCTCCTTTTCTTATTACATGTTATGTATGCTTAACTTTCAGTGAAGTTGAGTTAAAAAAAATAAATTCCTGTATACTGGCAAACCTTAGTATATTATTTTCAATGAAATACTCCTTTTCTCCTGTGGCTATTGCAGATTTTTTCAGTCAGCTTGAAAAGTCAAGGTTCCCGCCCTCTGACGAACAATAATGAAGTCATCGTCAGGATTCATGCTGCTGACAGACGGATCATTCCACGCAAGTCTCTGTGTCTTCTCTGGAACCAGGCAGCAGAAAGGTATCATGTTATTTGTAATATACAGCACTTATGCTAGGTAGAGCAAGATAGAGAGAACAAACTAATTTCATTAACAGCTGCAACCTAAAATGAAGGGAATAGTGAAGGAAAATAAAATACATAGTCAACAGTTGGTAAGTGTTCAGAACAAATATACAGAGTAATGTACGGGCAACCATATGAAAAAGGCTGTATTTCCATCAAGGGGTGAGATGACATAATAGACCTCATGATCAAACTCAGGAGGTCCCTTTGATGTCACATCATGCTGAGACGGAATCATCAGTCTAGTTGTAAATGGTTGTCCATGCATTATTTTGCGTAGTGTATGTTTTGATTCATTAACCTTCTTTCTAACGCTGTCTTGATTGTGGTCAAAGAAAATGGCAACCAACAGGATAAGATCAAAAATATTTAATTTGATTTAAGTAATAACTACATGGGCTGGTAACATTTTGAGTATTTCATGTTCTAACAAACAATTCACTTGGATTGCTTTCAGTATTGCTGATAACTTTGTTATGAAAACTCTGTAGTACAGATAAGCATTAGAAATCTTAATAAACATGGGATTCTATGCTGTTGTACCATATTAGGGGCATACTGTAGCTACTGTTTTAAGAAACGTAGAATTTGTTGACAGAAAAGGACCACTTAATTTAATGAATTAATTTAATTGTTTAATTAATATTTCAGAAAGACCTTTGAGCGTGAGCTCTTTTACAAAGGTTCCACGTCAAGGTGGACAATAAGACAATACACATATTCAGTGGTTACAGAGGCCTGATCATTAGGCATTAAATAGCAGTTACATGACAGTTAGACAAATAGGAGAAAAAAAACTGAGCAGTTGTAATTGAATACTAAGCTATTTCTAATCAGTTGCCCTAGGTAGCACACCCCTGGAAACCTCCAAATCTGTTGATAGACTATGGCAGAGTAACTGCATAGGGTTTAATGCTATCCCAGATGGCAAGAGGCTGGGTGACAGTGAAACAAGGGGGATTGGGTTTGAAACCAACGCAGAGAGTGGAGGTGGTGGGATAGTAAAACGGGGGGGCATGATGGGGAGGAGCAGCTCCAGAGGGCTTTGTCGAGTATGGTGTGTGTGTGTGGGGGGGAGGGGTTTGGGCAGTACCAAGTGCGTTTAAAGAGGGCTGATAGCTAACTTAAGCCCTTGGCTAGGCTGGAATGGAGGCAGGGTTCTCAAGGTAGCCCTGCTGGATGTTACCTGGGGGGGGTAGGCCTGTCTATCAAATGTGGCCTGAGAAGCAGGTGCATTTTGAGTAAGACATTTGGTGTTGTTTGAGGCCTACTTTGAATTGAGATAGGCTGTTGTTTGTTTGTAATGTCATCGGGAGTTCATTTATCCAGAGGGGGGCCTGATAGGAGAAAGCACGCTGCCCTAGTGAGGTTCGGCGGAATGGTATGGACAGTGCTCCATTCTTCCTCTGTCTGGTGATGTATGTTGAGAGAGAAGCCTCGAGCAGGTTTCCTATACAGGGTGGGGTTTTTCCGAGGAGTGCCTTCTTTCCCAGGAGGCAAGTTTGGTATTTGATCCTGTCTTTTTAGGTTAAGCCAGTTTGTATGCTCATACAGGGTGCAAGTATGAGTGTAGTGATCTGCACACAGGGTGAGGTGACATGCCTTATTGAGTGCAATTTGGACCCTTTTGAGCACTGTATCAGTAGCAGCTCCTTATACCACCAGCCCGTAGTCTACCGTGGAGAGTATGGAGCTGGAGACTGAGATTCGGAGTGCTTCCGGGGTGAGGGATTTCTTATGCTTATAGAGGACCCCGATCTTTGTGTTTACCACTTTGACAAGGGAGACTACGTGGTGCATATAAGTGAGAGAGTCATCATTGGTGACTCCAAGGTACTTGAACAAGTGCACCTGCTCAATCTGCTCACCAGCCTTGTTGGTGATTACGAGAGGAGCATGCTTGTGTTTGTTGTAGGGGCTGGATTGTAGCATGGCCTTGGTTTTCTTGTAATTTAGTAGCAGCTTTTGCCTACTGAACCAGTCCTTGAGTTTATTGAAAGAGTTCTGTAGTTCTGTTTGTAGGGCAACCTGAGAGGTGCTGCTGCTCAGCAGCATGACATCATCCGCATACAGAATAGGTTTGGTGTCACAGGCTGTGGGTAGGTCATTTACAAAGAGGCTGAAAAGCAGGGGCCCTAGAATTGATCCTTGAGGGACTCCTAGGAGTACATCTCTGGAGCTGGATAACGTCTGCCCAATTTTGACTCCCTGGCTCCTGTGTGTTAGGTAGTCATTGAACCAATCCACGGTGTTTGGTGCCACACCCAATCTTTGGAGCTGGAGCACTAGTAGAGAGTGGTTGACTGTGTCGAAGACTTTGGTGAGGTCAATGAAGATGGACTCCACCAATTTGCCTTCATCCAGCGCCTTGTGCATATAGTCAGTGTATTCCAGCAGTGCCGTGGTGGTACTGTGTTTTTGCCTGAAGCCATGCTGGTTTGGGCAGAGCAGATTGTACTTATTGACGTATTCTGTGAGTTGATTTGCCATTTTTCCAAACCTTTGGATAGTGGGGAGAGGATAGATATTGGCCTGTAGTTTGACACCAGCGCCTTGTCACCATTCTTATGCATTGAGTTACCAGGCTTGCTTCCACACTCTGAAATTGAGCTAGGCCAAGGATTTATTAAATAGCATTGTTATGGGCATAATAAGAATATCAAGGGTGAGAGATAGTAACTTCATGTCTAGCCCATCACTCCCCAATCTGGTTTTGCCTAGGACTTTCCTGACCACCGTTAGGGCCTCCTTCACCGTCACCTTCTTAAAGTAGAAGGCTGGGTGGTTAGTTATGAGCAGGTTGGCACAACCATGGTCCTCCACAGGCAGAAGGTAGTCTGGAGGCAGCACTGAGGACAGGTCTGTAAAGGCCTGGTTAAAGGCATCAGCAATGGCTAGCAGATTTGAAGAAGATGAGTTATTAATGTTGAGCATCTTAGGGTGCTGCTTTTGATCTTTATCAAGAATGTTCTTGATGTTATCCCAAAACCTCTTTTCATCTCCCCATGCATTGTTAAGCTAGATCTTATGGAAATTGGCTTTTGCAAGCCTGATAAGTTTGGTGCACTGATTTCTAGCTGTTTTGTAGCACTGTAGGTCATGCTTGCTGCCTGAGCTCAAGGCTTTTTCCCAGAGGCAGTCCCTCTCCTTTAGGAGGGATAGGAGCTAGCCATCAATCCAGCCATTAACCTCCCCCAGAATTTTCCGTATTGCGCGTGGTGCATAGATATCACAGATGGAATTGAAGCCCTCAGTGAAAACACTAAGGGCCTGGTCCAGTGTAGGTGCTTTGTTGATGGGAGACCAGTTGTAGGCAGACATAGCCAATTTGAGGGATCCAAGTTTGCCTTTCCGCAGAACCCTGCTCTCGATGATGCGGGGTGGGCTTTTGGCAAGTTTAGTGGTCCATATAAAGGAGATTGGGGAGTGGTCACTTAGCACATCCGGGAGAATCCTGAGTTCGGAGAATCAAGTTGGTGAGCTAGCTAAGACCCAGTCAATGAGGGTGCTGGTACCAGCCTTGTAGTTCTGCCTGATGGGGTGAGTTACGAGTTGCGTGAGATTGTGGGAGGTGATTAGGTCTCGGGAGGGTGTTGCCTCCTTACATAACCAGTTAATATTAAAGTCACCAGTCAAGATGAGTTCTGAGCCCTTTCTGAATGCGCTAATTTCTTTCATAACAAGAGAAAGGGCTTTCTTGGGGGGCAGGTAGATTGTGGCAATGGTAAGGGTCTTGCCTTTTAGGCCGACTTGTATTTTTACCACTAGTAGCTCATAATTCTCCACAACTTTGGAGATGGGGAGGACAGAGCAACTCAATGAGTTTCTGGCATATAGGAGGCAGCCGCCACCTTTCCTGCCTATTCTATCAAGTCAAAATGCTTGGAATCCTTCAATGGCCACCTCACTATCTTTGATCCTACCTGACAGCCATGTTTCAGTTAGGCAGAGTATGTCAGGGGCATGGATGGTCATCCAAGCCTGGAGCTGGTCGAATTGGTAGTTAGGCTGTAGATGTTTAGCGATGCTATCTTTAAGCCGCTCACTGTATGGACCCCCCTACTCCTCAGGGTTGTTTGTCCAGGGTTTAGGTGAACATTGCCAGAGAGTAGGAGTAGGAGTAGCAGTAGCAGAAAGATAACCTTTCTGGCAGATAGGGTGATGTTTATCTTCCATCGTTTCGTCCCTGGGCCCTCCTAGTCTGCCCAAATGGTTCCTGCCTAGTCTGCAGATCCTAACTGGTCTCCAGCCACTCTCCCGTCTCCCTGCCAATTTACTGATATTCCCCTATATCTATTCCAGGCATACTTGCTTGCCCCCACCACTTCCACTGGCAGTCTGTTCCAGGCTTCTACAACTCACTCATTTAACTAATACTTCCTAATATCCCTCTTAAACTCCACACCCAGCTTCATCAAATGCCCTCTGGTCCTGGTGCTCTTTCTCATTTGAAAGAGACTCCCCTCCTGCACCCTTTTTATCACTGTGAGGTACGTGTAGGTCTCTGTCATGCCTCCCCTTACTGTCCTCTCTTCCAGGGTGTACATGTTGAGATCTCTCAGTCTCTTCATGTAGGGCTTTGGTGCATCCCTGTATCATTTTAGTTGCCTAACTCTAGACTGCTTCCACCCTATGTCCCTTCCAAGGTGCAGCATCCAGAACTGGACACAATACTCAGGTGGAGTCTCACCAGTGAGCGGTATGGTGGCAACACCATCTCTCTCTCTTCCTGGTGGAGGTACCTCTCACTATGTATTCCAGCATCCCTCTGGCCATATCAGCTGCTTTGTCACAATGTCCTGCCACTATAAGTTAATCAGACATGTTCTCTAATTTTCCCTTTCCTGCTTAGTGACTGTCAGCGCCTACCCCATTCTGTACTCAGCTCCTGGGTACCTGTGCTCTAGGTGCATGATTTTGTACTTTTTGGCACTAAACCCCAGATGCGATGCTTGTGACCATCCCTTGAGTTTCCCAAGATCCCTACACATTTTCTCCACCCCATTCTGGGTGTCTAGCCTATTACAGATTTTGGAGTCATCTGCAAAAAGTCACACCTTCCCTTCCAGTTCTTCTGCAATGTCACTTATGAAGACATTAAAGAAGTCTAGTCCCAGTGCTGAGCCCTGCGGCAGCTCGTTGGTCACTCTCCGATCATTAGAGTGAGTGCTGCAAACCACCATCCTCTGTCTGCTATCTGTTAGACAGTTTATAACCTATTTTACCACTTTGAATCCCACCCCAAGGCTGCTCAATTTCTTTATCAGTCTCCTGTGTGGCACAGTGTCGAAGGCATAACTAAAGTCCAAATAGGCAATGTCCACTGCCCTCCCTTATCTGTTTCCCTTACCACCCAGTCAAAGAAACCAATCAAATTCATCTGGCATGGCCCTCCCCCATGAATCCATGCTGCTAGTGGTCTTGTAGCACATTGGATTTAAGATAACATACCAACATTTCCTTTAACGGGGTTTCCATGAATTTCTCCACCACTGAGGTGAGACAGACTGGCCTATAGTTGCTAGTCTCACCCCTGCTGCTGCTCTTGTGTAGAGGAACCATGCCTACTCTCCTCCAAGCCTCTGGAACCACACCTGTTTCAAGAAAGCAGTAGTTTATAGTCTCTTTCATCAAGGTTACCTTTTTAATGTGCATTCTAGATACATGCTGTGGCTGTATTAGGATGGTGCTACCACAAGTTTCTAATAGTAATAAACAGCATGGGAGTGGGATTTATTAAAAACTTCAAAATCTGGAACCTCAGTTCAAGAATGAAAAAAACTGAATCATACAATGGCTCTCAAAATGCTGTAAACTGATTGGCTGACTGGTACCTTTTACCCATTGTAAATCCTGGCATGACCCATGGGAAAAGGTGCCAGTCAATCGCATCTGCAAGACTCAGTCTGTGAAATCCATCTGAGACCCCGAACTTCAAAGCACAAAAACTGCCATGTTTAATCCCTGCCAAAGCACTGTATCCCACAAATCAAGCCACAACACACAAAAGAAAGAAAAGTCCCCAAAACACCAACAAAACAGACAATTCACCACAGTAACTTCCTGAAACACTCAATCAAGCAGCCAGAGCCAAACAGTATTTTACAAATCGTTCTCTGTGGCCCAGTGATGCTGAGGGCTGAGGCGCTGGATGCCTTACCTCACGCTATGCTGGCGACCCGTGTTCGGGAATGAGCACAGACCACCAGGGGTCAGCAGGAGAGGAGAAGGATTGAGCATACAAGGACTGCTCTCCTTCTCCTGGGAGGGGGGAGGGCCACAAGCAGTCAGTGCTTCACTGGCCCCTAGTGGTGGCTGGGGAACAGCGCACTGACACTTCAGAAAGGGGAGTAGAGGAGGCAGATGCTTGGAGGAGTGCGTGCGGATGCGTGTGTGCTCTCTCCATAGGGCGTCATTGCACGCCTTCTCTCCTAAGGGGAGAAAATGGAGGAAGAAAGTGTCCTGGGCATGGCAAGATGAAAAGCAGATCCCCGCAGGCCTCCCTCTTGTAATTAGCAGTAACCTCTGCACCGGATCCATTTTGGCAGGTTTTTATTTCAACTATTTTTCCCTCTGGTCACGGCTCGTGGATCCTCTCTCAGACATCCTGTCTGATTCCTGCCCACCTGAGGCCCCTCTATACTGTGCCTCCTCCCCCCCTTCCTGCAGCCAGCATCCCCAGTTTAACCCACTAGGAGTGGATCGCCCCTCCTCTTGGGCACTCTTGCACGTTAGACTCTGGCTAGCAGGTAAGGGCCCGGGTGGAGGACCTGGAAGGCCAGTCGGAGAGAGCCCGACAGTAGGCGTGGGGGACAGGTGCCATTGCCTGTCCCACAAGCCAGTGTCTTCTCTGTTCTACACTGTCCCCCATATGTGGCACAACCCTAATGCTCTGGCACATGGCAACCCTGCCTGCGTCAGCCATGCTAGTTATGTGCCACCCGACTTGCTGCAATGCCCCCGGTCTCCAATGGGGGTCACTGACATGCTGGATCCCCCCCCCAGCATTCCGGGGAGGAGAGCACCACAAGGGCACTCCTCCTGAACCCTACCCCTGCCAAGTCCCGGAGCCCCAAGCTCGCTCCCCAACTCGGGTTGCCAGCATAGTGCGCGGTGTGGCATCCAGTGCCTCAGTCCTCAGCGCCACTGGGCCGGCACCATTTCTGGTAGGTTGAGGGATCTCTGATGCCCCACCATGGAGGAAGCAGAAGGTAAACTGTGAGCGGGGACAGGGCTGAGGGATCAGGCATGATGATATGCTGCCTGGGAGGAGGATAAAGAAATTAACTGCAGAAAAACAAAACAAATCGTTCCCTGCAACTGCTTCCACATGGCTCCCCTGTGAAACTTTTTTTTTAATCTGGTTTTACCCCATTGCCACGCTGATCGCCACGTCCCCCAAACCATAAATAGCATTCTCCAGTGACAACTCCTTTTGAGAAAAAAAAACGTCTGATAACCCCACTCATGAGAACTGATTCTTTCTGATACTCTGCAGCACAATTCACATGGAGCCACACAATTTAGAAGGAAGGCACTGTCACGTCACATTGACCCATAGCGTGACAGAAACAGTCACTTCTCACTCCTGAGGTCTCTCTTAAGAAAAAAAACTCACATCTCCCAGGCTCTGATAAAAAAATGACTACATTTCACTGTGTGAGTGCATCTGCATTAGGAGCTCAGCAGCTGTGTGTGTGTTTGTGTGTGTGTGTGTGTGTGTGTGTGTGTGTCTGGATCAGGAGCTCTGCAGCAGGAACAACTCCAAACTATTTCTTCCCCCACAGCAATAACTTAAATAAAAATAATTGAAAATGAAAAAAAAACAACTTTTCCTTCATTTTTTTCTCCACAAAATAAAGAGGACCATTGTATAATCACAATACACCACTCCAGGGTGTGGGTGATGCTAGGATTTACCCACTTCTGGTGCGGTTTACTCACTCAGCCTCTGGCCTCGTGACCAAACCACACCAGGCATGGGTAAATCCCAGAATAACTCACACACTGTCGTGGTACAGTATATTGCTTAAAAGAAAAATGAATGTATTGAAGTTTTTGCCAGTGCTAAATTATTGCTGAAAAAAATGATTGGGTATAGTAACTAACACATACTGTGGCTTTCATTGTCTTCTGTAGCACAGATGCTGCAAATCACAGTTTGCACCCACGTAACAAATACATTCCAATATTCAGCTGGTCAAATGCAAATAGCTGCCAAATCTTAATATCAGGTTATTCACAGAACTCTACAGGGCTTGATTTTCAAAGCACACAGACAGACACAGGGGGAGTCTGCATCAAACAGACTTGACACAAGGGCGAGATCAGGTGCTGAATCTGATTTTCTAAGGAGACCTGTGCCAGATGGGGGTGGGCATGCACTGAGCTGCCTTTTGCCATGCTTGCGGTGAATGGCTGGCTGTGCCATGGCAGAGAGGGGGTCTGCACCACAAACGTGATGTAGCATCCCCTACTGCTTGAATTTCAAAGCCATCCAATGGCTGCAGGGTCATCCGGTGCTTAGACCAGACAGAGATAGTCTAACTGCACGTTGCTCCAACCCTAACACCCATGGCAGGCTGGTTGGACCAGCCAATAGTGCCTCAAGGCATACAGAATGTGGCAGGCTAGCCTGTGGGGGCCGGCAGTAGGGGTAGTAGCAGGATGATAGGTAGCACCTGTTTAATGCTGCAATGCAGTGGCAGCTGAAGCCTTGTGCATGCCTGGGGAGCCATGCCCTGCATAGCCTATGCCCAGAGCTGTACCCTGCAGACCAAAGTGCCACATCCCAGACCCAGTACACACCAACTCCACTGTGGACACCTCCAGATGTCAGCCATCAGCTCCAGCTTGGATGGTGAGATGCGGGTGTCACAACAGTGGGTGTGCAGTGCCCCACTGTCTGGCACAGTGTGCTCCCCTAGTCCTGTGCCACTGCCAGGGCATCCTGCTGTTGGTGTGCCACACATGTCAGTGCCTTTGTGTGTGGCAGACACCTGCTCCAGTAGGGTGGGTCTCCTTTTGTGTGTTTGGCAGACACAATGAGTGGCACCGATCCAGCTATGTGTGAGACAACCTCGTCAGTGGACCTGCGTGACAGCCACCTGCGGTGGATGGCTCTCAGTGTTGGTGCAGTGCCCACAGCCCACAGTGTCTACCTATTGCTCACCTTCTTTCCTTGTGTCCCTGCCATTCAGAGGCCCTTCTCTTCCTGCAGTGTAGTTGTGAGTGGTTGAACGCAACGCACAAAACTACGCAGCCGCACCCAATAGACATGACTGGAGCAGACACATACTAGCAACAACAGCCCCGTCCTGTCCATCCTGTCATGGTCACTCTGACTGCAGCATCTGGACAAACTGCTGTGCATGTCAGTAGAGCAACCAGTGATTTCTGGCTGTGAGCCACACCTGCCTGTTCTCTGGGTGGTCTTATAGCCCTTGTGGTGTGCATGTGAAATGCCCATTACCAGTTCTGTGACTGGTAGGCCAGGCATGCAGATATCCATGTGGGTGGGACCCGGGCAGTCAAGGGTGTGGCAGCACAGATGTGTGGGTGCACTGACCTCAATCCTGCAGCTTGGTGTGGTATGTCTTGACAGTGGGGAGTTAGATCCCCCGGTCAGGCCACACATGTCAGCACAGCTCTACTATCCTTCTGCAATGGGTGGTGCACAGGGTCCCATGGTGCTCAGACCTTGGCAGTACCATTTGGGGAGCTGTCCAGCTTGTCATGGCTCCACTGGAGTGGTATCATCCCATGCCATGTCTGAACTCTGCCAGTATAGCATGTGTGTGTCCATGCCACACTTTGGGAGTGTACGGCAGGTCTGAGCGCAGTGGGTGCAATGGCAGGGTGGCAGGTCTCTGCATTCCCTGCCTAGTCATGCTGCTGCCCACAGTCTGGCTGTTGTGGCCATGGCTGCCCATTGTACCAGTGATAGCACCAGTCACTGGTGTGGATGTCAGGGTGGCAGATGCATGGCACCAGACTCAGTGCCTAAGCCCACCCGCTGTTGTGGCAGCTCCCAATGTACCCATGGTGCTCCACTGGCTGGTGTTCACACTACCAGAGCAGGGCTGTCTCTTGTGCACTCCAGCACCATGCCCCTGGGGGCCACACATGCCAGTTGCACCGACTGCTGAAAGCCTTAATCAGTCCCTTCCTATACATAATTTATTTGGTGCAGGGGAGCAGTTGCAGCTGCATCAGGAACTTTGGTGCTGGGATCCCTTCGGTACCAAAGTCCAGCACAGGGTCCCTGGCGCACTGAGCTTTGATACAAGCTGCCATGTGGCGCAGCTTGCATCAGTCTAACAGCCCACTGAAAATAGAGCTCACAGTGTTTCAGATTTATATTAAAGCATTTAAGTACCCAATGCTCAGGAATGTAGCTATGATGATGCAAGATGTACTTTGTAACACTGTTTGGGGCCCAGCTATTGAATTAGTTATCCTCAATGCTTCCATTCCTTGCTGTATATATTGTACATCTCCATTTGTTGTAATACTGTATGTGTTTTATAATAGAAGGAAAACATTAGTACCACTAGCAGTTATGCATTCACATTGTGGTTAGTTGCACAGGTAATTATTAGGTGTAATTACACATCACTTGATGTTCATCAAATTTGTATGTGGCATATATAGCAGTTATGTATTCATACTGGAAACATACTGGGCCAGATATTCAAAGGGGTTGCACCTGGCACAACTGAGTTGTGCCAGCACAATGTCAGAAATGCACCCCAGGGCAATATTCAAAGGAATGACAAGTGAGCGCAAGTCCTGATGTGCCGGGGTGCAAAGATAATGTATGTAGCACATCTCCATGGGGCGTGCTTATGCATATGCGGCACATCCCTATATTCAACCCCAGATGTGCAGCACATATGCCTGCACAACCCTGAGATGCGCTGCATACCTGGGCTCAAAGTTGAGCCAGTAAAAAATAGCTCAAGTGCCAGCCACCCACAGGCATGCTGCTGTACTGCAATGCGCAACACAGCAGCCACCAGCTGTGGGTAACAACCCCCCCCAAACACCATGCACAAGCACCCACATATGTCCCTGGTAGTCTAGTGGAACTCCCCCTCCCTTCCATAGCCTCGATCACTGAGAAATGAATGTTTAAAACTGCCCTGGTAGTCTAGTGGAACCCACCACCCTTTCTGTAGTTGCAATCTCCGTAAAATACAATTGTAAGCATTCCCTGGTAGTCTAGTGGCACTCCCACCCCTCTCATAGCTGCGATCCCTGTAAAATAAAATTTGAATAATTTTCTGGTAGTCTAGTGATAACCCCCACCCCGCCCGTATCTCCTGACTTCATTCACATATTTGTGAATGACTATTACAGTATGCACTGCAAGCCCATTGGTCCACAGTGTGGACCAATGGGCTAACGATATATTGTAAGCTGTCATTTGGCAGACAGCAGCTGGAGGTATGCAGGTGGGTTTGCTGCCGCCCACTGATGATGGGGGGTTGGGTGGGCAGAGTGTCCTGTGGGTGGTGGTGGTGGGTGGTGCCACTGGACCACCAGGGAATTATTAACATTGCTTTTACGGGCAATCGACACGGGTAAGCAATATCACTAGACTACCAGAGAATGATTAAAATGTTATTTTACAGGATCACAGCTATGGGAGGGTGGGGGTACTTTAGACTACCAAGGAATGCTTACGATTGTATTTTACAGGGATCACAGCTACGAGAGGGGTGGGAGTTCCACTAGACTACCAGGGTAGGTTTAAACATTAATTTCTCAGTGACTGGGGCTATGGGAGGGAGGGAGACTTCCACTAGACTACCAGGGCAGTTTTAAAGATTTCTTTCTCAGTGATCGGGGCTACAGGAGGGCGGGGGTTCCACTAGACTACCAGGGCAGGTTTACACATTTATTTCTGGGACTGGAGCTACGGAAGGGTGGAGGGACCACTAGACTACCAAGACAGTTGTAAACGTTCATTTCTCAGTGATTGGGGCTATGGGAGGGGCAAGGGTACCACTAGACCCTCTGTGGCAGCACCACATACTGTGCAGGGCACCTGGCATTTCTGCTGGTCAGACCTGTACAACTCATGCAATAAATATAATGACAGGCAAATGGCCATTTGCACCTTGCATACATTATGGTCCCATTTGCATACTGCCAGCTGAATATCAGGAATTTGTGCACAGTGTAACTCTGTTGAGCTGGCGCAGTTCCCATTCCTGGTATTCAGCCCTGTTTGTGTGTGGGGGGGGGGGGTGCACCAGCATATCATATTTGCACAGTGTGCATTACCTGATATATTCAGATGAGATGCGCCATTTCTCATCTCTTTTGAATATATCTCTGAATTGCACCAGCACAACACAGCTGTGCTGCACCGCCACGTGCGCCATTGCTGGGCGCAGTTCTGAATATCGGGGCCACTGTATGCAACAACTCATTGTTTTTCACAATTGCTGCCATTATTATTTTAATTATTCTCAACAATGGTTTCTTGACATTTATTGTCTCACAGACTGGTACTTACTTAAATCAGAATACAGTAACAAGTAGCATTTTTGCTCATGCTAGATTTTGCATCTGATTATTATGCCCACTCCTTATTTCACAGCTTTAGATTTTCAGGATTCCAGAGCCTGTTATCAAACAGCAAGTAGGAAACATACAGATTTCATGCAGTGTTTTCAGTTGTCATGTTCTCCATCTTTTTTTAATGCTTTTCTGTTTGAAGGTGGCTATCAGATGCTCAGTTCTGCCGCTTGGTAGATGATACATCTAACTACGTGGAGTGTGCCTGTTCCCACATGTCAGTTTATGCTGTGTATGCCCAGACAGATAACTTGTCCTCATACAATGAAGCCTTCTTCTCTGCTGGATTCATCTGTATATCAGGTATGCCCTACCGAAAGATTAGCTTCTTGAAAGGAGATTTAAAACAAGCCACATTATCTGCCAGTGGAGAAATATAATAATCCTAATAAGAAAAGTGTGCTTATTTTCAGAACTTGAGTATCTTAAAAAACAAGGCAACCGATCTTAAAATATGATTATTGTAAGATTTTTGCAAGATATTACATTGTATTTTAAGGTAGAAGTCATATTGAAACATTTTAAAGCAGCAGTGCAACGAAAAATGTTTTTATTTCCAAAAAGCTAGTTTCAACTACAATTAATAAAAATATTATCATACCAGTCACATCTACATTTCTAGATTCCTCCTATCTGTGTACCATGATTTTTTTTTTATTGTCTAAATCCTAACCCTTACCAGGTCTACAGTGCTATTTCTTAGCCTAATAAGGCAGCCTTCTTTTTTTTAAAACCTAAATTAAAACATTTTTAAAATACTCTAATGTTGGTGGAAATAGAAAATGTCACCACCAACAAAAGTGGAAGATGCCTGGAATGTTTTATAGTGAGAAAAGGTAGGGTCAAATTTATTTTGTCCAATTTCAGTGCACTGCTGCTTTAAATCGTGTTTCAAGATGCCAAATAATCCTCCTATTGCAAATAAGCTTTTTTGGTTGATTTTTATAGTTGGTAAAATGAATCATAAGCCAAAAGTCTGGCAATAGCACTACTTCGGTGAAATTCTGCTCAGTGGCCATGCATGTCGGATTTAAGGTACAAAGAGCAGCTAAGTACATAACCACATTGGGTAGGAAGTGTTGCAGTCTGCAGTATAGTACTTGTCTATACACTATGCACCTATGCAAGAAAAAGTAATACACCAAAAATGTTTGTATTTTATGCACACAGGTACAAATTACCATTGATGATTGCCCTTAACTGAACATGCCTCATGATGTTCTAGCTTAGATCCGGTGTTGGAAATAGAGGGGGGCTTTCCAGGGCATGGCTCCCGTAGCTCTGAGCTGAGCCCCAGTAGCTCCTGCATCACTGCCTTGATTTATAATAGGAAGGGAGTTCATTTTAAGGCTAGGATCTTCATGGGCCCGCATTGCTCCCAATGCTCATAAATAGGGCTGGGCCAAAATTAAATTCTTCCAGAATTTTGAAAAAAAAAACTGTGGAAAATTTCATGAACTTCTGCCTTAAACCACAGAATTTTGTCATGTATGGCATAATAATGTGGTGAATTGTGGAACATATTTCCATGGAGTTAGCTGTTTTTTTTCTTTTATTTAATAAGTAGAAAAGGGAGTATCTGGGACCAAAACTAGGAAGAAAAGATGCTGGTATAACTGGGAGCACAAATTAAATAACTATGAGGTGACATTGCTGCATGCAACTGATACTGATGTAACTGGGATAGGACACTGATATAACAAGCTATATTGAAACACGTGTAACTGTGAATATAGTGGAATGCATTGACACAGCTAGGAGGAGACACCATTACAATTGGGAGGAGACACTGCAGCGCACAAAATTCATATGCCTTAGTTGCCCCAAGGCAAGCCCTTTTGTCTAAATACACCTTTCCGCTTTTCAGTGCCTGCTGACTGGGGCACCTAAGGCATTAGTGCTACTGTATCTTTAATTTTTTTTCTCTTCTCCTTCTACCTTATTATTTCCATGTCTCCCCCTAGTCTGTCACTTTCCCTGAGATTCTCTGCCATCGTGATGGCACAGCCTCAGTGTCATGCCACCAAATTCATGAGAGCGCGTACTCTTAGGTTGAGCTGAGTCTCCAGGATCAAGGAGGAGCAGTGTGGTGGAGAGGCTGTCATATAGTTTCAAAATGTGTGCACTGAGAAGCATGATGGCTCAGTCACACAGCAGGTGTCACATGACAGGAGCACTCACTAGGCATCAGACTGCAGTCTGGAGTGAAGGCATTTATTATGTTGTCTTGCGCCTCCACAAGAAACATGTTGCCGTAACTTTGGAATAGCAGATTTTAGAGGCGCGGTCACGCTGTGGCCAGTGGTACCACTGCTTTTTCAGGCTGGGCTCCATGGCATGAATTAGATTGCATTCTGTCTGTGACAGCAGTGCAAAAGCATGCCACCACCTTCAAATGTTTTAGCCGCTGCAATGAGGGAGCTCCACCTCATTGCAGGGTGTTCCTTGTGCAGTGTAACATTTCAGTAAACGTGGCGGGCAGCAGCTCGTCGCCCACCTTCACTGTCCATATGTAGCCAACTTCAGGGGCATCCAATCCCCCTGTTGGCATATGTGCCCCCTTTCCTGCAGTGGTGTGCTGAGGGGGTACTCAATCCCTCTTGGCATCATGCCTCCAAATGCAGACATCCTTGCCAATTGGGATGCCACATCCCCCTGTCGGCATGTTAACTCCCCCCGCCATTTTCCTGGTGCTGCCCCAGAATGTGTGCCATGCCAACACTGGCAGTCCACCCCAGTGTGGGTGACATGATCCCCCCAACCAATGTGCCACACTGGGAGCCCACCCTAGTGTGGCCACAACCTGTAAAAAAAAAACAGAAAATGGTCCGCTGTGATTTTTGTATTTTTTTTACCTGAAACAAAGGAAACAGTCCCTCGCTGGCTGTTGGTGGCCCCCAACCCGCAACCACCCTCTGTGCACCCCACACCCCCCTCACCCCATACTTACCTCCGGAGCCCGGCGCGACAGTCTTCGGTGGACCAGGAACAAGTCTGCACTCTTCAAAGCCGACCGCGAACCGAAGAAATGCCGGTAAGCTGTATAATGGCATAATTAGGGTTTTTTCAACTTTGGTGCATATCTCGGGCATTTTTGGTACCAGATTTTCAACTTGGAGTTACTGGGACCCATCCTCATGAATTCAGACACTTTCATGGTGTTATTCGGTCCCGAAAGGTGATTTCGTGGTCACTGTGTAAAATCACCTTTCGAGACTGATTAACAAAACAACAGTGCCACTGTTCATGAGGTAGGGTCCCAAAAAGCCTATGTTACAAATTTGGTGAAAGAATTCCAAACAATTACCGTGTTAGGAGTGTGCGTCGTGCAGTTCACAAGCACGCTTGTAACTTCGAGAATTTTTAATATTTTTGCTCCAGATTTTCAACATTGCCATTTTGCCACACCTCCTTATGAACAGTGCAGCTGTCATTTCCCACATCATGCCCTAAATGTGTTTTTGCACATCCAGCGCACAGTGGCACGGTCACTGTAGGAAAACAATGTTCAGGACAGAGTAAAAAATCGCAGTAGCATTGTTCATGGGCAGAGGTCCCAAAATGCTGATGTTGAAAATTTGGTGAAAAAATTCCAAAAAATGACTGTGTTATGAGCGTGTGTTGCGTAGTTTCCAAGCACGCTTTTAACTTTGAGAATTTTTAATATTTTTACTCCAGATTTTCAACATTGCCAATTTCACACCTCCTTATGAACAGTACAGCTTAATTTTCCACGTCCTGCCTGAAATGTATTTTAGCACATCTGGCGCACAGTGACACAGTCGCTGTAGGAAAACAATGTTTGGGGCACAGTAAGAAAATCACAATAACACTTCATGAACAGCAGTCCTAAAATGCCTATGTTAAACAGCTGGTCAAAAAATTCCTCAAAATGACTATGTTACAAGCATGCATTGTGCAGTGTCCACGCACTGTCGTAAGTTCGAAAATGTTTAATATTTTCACTTCAGATGTTCAACATTGCCATTTTTGCACACCTTCTTATGAACAGTACAGCTATCATTTTTCACATCCTGCCCAAAATGTGGTTTTGCACATCTGGCTGACAATGGCACGATTGCTGTGGGAAAACAACATTTGGGACAAATTAAGAAAATCATACTGCCACTGTTCATGAGTAGAGATCCCAAAATACCTATGTTAAAAATTTGGTGAAAGAATTTCCCAAAACAGACTGTTACGAGTGTGTGTTGCCTAGTTTTCATACACACTCATAACATCAAGCATTTTTAATATTTTCACTCCAGATTGTCAACATTGGCATCTCTTCACATCTCCTTATGAATGGTGCAGCTGACATTTTTATGTGGTGCAGAATGGTGCGGTCACTGTGGGAAATCAATGTTCAGGACACATTAACAAAATCACAGGGACACTGTTCATAAGCAGAGGTCCCACATGCTTTCATGAGGTGGGGTCACAAAAAGGCCATGTTGAAAATTTGGAGTGCGAATACCAACAAACGCCCAGGGCATTAGGTTTTCTAACCATAACATTCCACCCTGTACAGACTAACAGGCATCAGGGTGTGCCTTTGGATTGTTGGCTGTAATGCTCACACCACTGCATCCCCACCCTGCAGCCACTGACAGGCATGCAGGTGTGCCTTGGACTCTTTGGCTCCAAAGTTCACTCCATTCTCCTATGCTGCACCCATCTCAACATACTTCCTTATGAAACAGGGTGAACGTAAGGCCTGATGACCCCAAGGCACATTGCAACACTTGTCAGAGTCTGCAGGGTAGGGCGAAGTGAAATGACATTAGCATTATGGCCAGTGACACAAAGGCACACCCCAATGCATGTCACTCTCTGCAGGGTGGGCTGGGGTTCACATTGGTTCTATACTTCACTGCCATCCCTATTATGCATCTCTCTAACTCTTGCACTACTAATGCCAATGCCAGCAAGACAACATTCGGCATTGACAAATGCTTGTTTCCTTCTGCTGACAACTGATCTCTGCCCCACAAAGTGTTGCTGGTGAGCACTTTTCAGTCCATCAGACTGTGTCATGGTGGGGGAATCCTTTTAAGGGCTAGTGATATGTAGTTTTAGGGACCCTAACCAGTGTATCATAGTACAGTATGTAAAGGTAAAAGTAATTTTAAGGGCTTGGTGGGTAAACAATTATAAGGACCTACTACATCAGGACAGGCAGGCACCAAATTCATTTTAAAAAGCCCCTTTTAGGGCTCAGGGACGACCGAGAGTCATTTTAAGGACATGCAAGCAGGCAGGAGAAAAATCATGAAAAAGGAAACCTCTTCAGGGTTTGGGGGCTAAGACCTTATTAGAGAACACAGGCTGGCATTAAAGCCACTTTCAGGGCTTGGAGGCTACTCTCATGCTTTCTCCTCCCTGTGCGCAAGCCTACACATGACCTATAATAGCATCTGCAGGTTTGCACTACTGACACCTTACTCCACACAACACTGCACCTTGTACCAGTCACTAGGCTGGCTCCCCCTGCAACTAAAGTACAACTACACCCTTGGATACATCATAAACAATGCCATTAGAAGTGGTAACCTGCCTCCCTACTCGTCCCTGATTGCACACAAATCACGTCTAGGTGCCTCTGACAATCCTCGGCCCCACCTCTTCAGCTTCCTAGGATTTCCACCTGCCTAGCTAAAAATGCCATGTCCATCGCAATTCCTTCACTTTGGAATACTATCCCTGCCTCCCTTCACTCCGTTGACTCACACCTTGCTTTTAAGACACATTTTAAAGCTTGGCTGCTGGCAGAAACCAAGTGTACATGGTAAGCCAGACAACCCTGGGCTGAGAGCCCTTCCCCACTCCCATGCCTAACTATCCGTCGTGCCCTGCACTTCTTTTCTAGGACTGGATGGTCTGTCCCTTCCTTTATCCTGCATTTGTTCCCTCCGTGTACTATACTGTATTCAAGTTGTGTATTCTGTATCCTAATTGCATTGCTTGTACAGATTTCTGCATTTGTCGCAGTATATAAAGTATGTATCCTAATTGTATTGCTTCACCGATTTCTGCATTCTGTCACTGTATCTGAAGCATTCCATGTATTTCCTGTTTGTTTTTATCACCTGTTAACATTTTCTAAATGAATGTGAATGCATCTGTGCATTCTATATATTTTCTAACTTAATGTAACTGTATTGTACAGTTACTGTGCCATCTTCATGGCCCTGGTCGTGCCTGAAAAAGGTCCACTGGATCAATGCACCCACCTGGTTAACAGATACATAAATACATAAATAGTAAGAATCCTTTTAGGGACTGGTACCATGCAGGCAGGCAGGAGAAAAATCATTAATAAAAACACTTTTCAGGGCTTGGGGCTAATTCCTTATTAGGAAATGCAGGATGGCATTAAAGCCAGTGGGGGCTCGTGAATCCATTAAAGGACTGAGGGCATGCAGGCAGCAGGACTAAAATTCTTATGAAAAAAAAGCCCTTTTCAGGGCTAAAGCCTAATTAGGGCATGCAGGAAGGCAGTAAAGCCCTTTTTAGTGCCTGGGGGCTAGCAAGTCATTTTAAGGTCTACGAGGAAACAGACAGGCAGGCAGAAGAAAATCAATTTAAAATAAAAAAGCCATTTTGAGGGCTTGAGGGTAAATAAGTCATTTTAAGGACTTTAGAGACACACAGGTAGGGGACAATCGTTTAAAAAATCCATTTTAAGGCAAATAGCTATTTTAAAAAGGCTCTGCTGTCCCATTGAGGATGGCAATTGAATGTAGAAGTACAAGGGGCTAGGTGTGCCTTGGGAGCTCCTATGAAAGACAGGTGCAGGAGTATAAAGAGAAAATTAGACACAAGCAGAGGCCAATGTAAACCTCTGAATATCCTGCAAACCGGATTCCACTTTCATTGTTCAGGTAACAGTCCATATTTTAGTCACCACTGCTACTTCCTTCATGAGTACCCAACATCTACTGCGTCCAGCGTTAGTGCTGCCACATCTATCACAGGTTTGCTTGAATTATGTTTGTGCTTGGTATAGGCATTGCCACCTTTTGATTTAGTTACATCCTGCGCCACAAAAATAAAACTAGCAACACTGATACTGGCCCCAGCTGCTCAAGCCCCACCCCCGACTATGGGAACATGTGACACTAAATAGAAGGTGCGCCTGGTGTGTCTGCACCACATCCGTGACCATCACTATCACTGTTCAGTGGCGAATACATCTTACTCCCACGTTACCGCAACTACAAGGTCAATTTTCTCTCTATCACCCACCTGCATGCAAACAAATAAGTGTCTCACGACAACTAAAGTCAGTAAACTAACAATTATATTGCAGAAAAACACTGCAGAAAATCAGCAGGGGCTTCACAAAAAACTTGCCCACAAAGTGCTTTAAAACATTACTTCTTGATTTACAAATGTAAGCCACAAAGAAATGCAGCTCTTTCTTCTTCAACATCCACTGTAACACTGCACAGCAGAGTAGGATGGGGCAGTCACTTGACAGATACAGAAGGACACACAGACAGATAGACAGAGAAAGAAGATTGCTGTAACAACGCATCCTTTGACCCTTACAGTCCCACCCAGCACAGGTCTATGACGGGACCACATTGCTTGCGGAATAATTTGTGATTGTTCTGCAGAATTTAACAGCGAATCGTGGAATTGTTTGATGAATTGCAGAATTTTGAAAATAAATTAAAAATATATCACTTTACCAGGAATTCCACAGTTTACATGATTATTCTGCCAAACAAAGCAAAATTCCATGGTACTGGGAGAATTTTGCCCAAGGCAAACATTAGCGAAATTCTGTGAACATTGCAGAAGTTTTCAAAATTTCCATGGAAGCGGAATCCACAGATTTGGCCCACCCTACTCATGAAGTGTAATTCCAGCACTGCTTGGATTGGTTGGGGTAGGCAGGAGGAAGATCATAATGACAATAATCCAGTTAAGTACATAGTGGATGCATTGAGAGGTATAATCTTGGCCTCCCTGAAGGTGAGCAGTGATAGGACTCCATGGAAGAAACAGGGCCAAGAACAAAGGGAAAAGACCGATTTGGAAAAAGTAAAAAAGCTTGCCATCTATGAAATCATAAAACTGGTTTGGAAACAAAAAAAAACCCAAAAAATAAACTCCAAAAGCTAGCATTTTAATCTGAGAACAGGATGGTACCATGAAGCTATAAACAAGATCTGTAATCAGTTAAATAAACAAGCATTTGTCAATGCTGAATGTTGTCTTGCTGACATTGGCATTGGTAGTGCAGGAGTTAGATAGATGCATTAAAGGAATGGCAGTGAAGTACGGAAGTGACACCAACCCCACACCACCCTGAAGAGACTGACAGGCACTGAGGTGTGCCTTTGGGTGTTGGCAATAATGCTCATGTGATTTCACCTCACCCTACCCTGCAGAGTCTGACAAATATCACTTTCTACCTTGGGGTCCTCGAGCCTTACGCTCACCCCATTCCATATGGAAATACGTTGAGATGGGTGCAGTTTGGAAGAATGGGGTGAACTTTGGGTCCGAAGAGTGCAAGGCACAGTTCGATGCCTGTCAGTGGTTGCAGGGTGGGGGTTGGGGTGGAATGGTGTGGGCATTAGAACCGACAATCTAAAGTCACACCCCTGATGTCAGTTAGTTTCTATAGGGTGGGACGTTATGGTTAGAAACCCTAATGCCCCGGTCAATATGTTGTTATTTGCACTCCAAATTTTCAAGATGGGATTTTTCTCACCCCACCTCATGAAAGCATTTGGGACCTCTGCTCATGAACAGTGGCACTGTGATTTTGTTAATCTGTCCTGAATGTTGATGTCCCACAGTGATTGCACCATTTTGCGCCAGTAGCTCGAAACCACATTTTGGGCAAGATGAGCGAAATGACAGCTGTACTGTTCTTAAGGAGGTGTGCAAAAATGGCAATGTGGAAACTCTAGAGTGAAAATATTAAAAATTATCCAAGTTATGAGTGTGCATGGAAACTGCACAATGCATGCTCATAACACAGTCATTCTGTGGAATTTTCTCACCAAATTTTCAACATAGGCATTTTGGGAATCCTCCACTCATGAATACTGTCAGAGTGATTTTTTTAATCTGTCCCGAACATTGATTTCCTACAACGACCACGCCATTGTGCACCACATGTGCAAAACCACATTTTGTGCAGCATGTGAAAAATAATAACTGTATTGTTCTTAAGGAGGTGTGCCAAAATGGCAATGTTGAAAATCTGGAGTGAAAATATTAACAATTCTTGAACTTAACGAGTGTGCGTGCAAACTGCACAATGTACGCTCATACAATTGGCATTTTGTAGAATTTTGTCTTGAAATTTTCAACATATGCATTTTGGGACTTCAGCTCATGGACAGTATCACTGTGATTTTCTTATTCTGTCCAGAACATTGATTTTGCACACCAACCAAGCCATTGTGTGCCACATGTGTGAAAACACATTTTGGGTGAGATGTGAAAAATAACAGCAGTACTCTTCATAAGGAAGTATAGTAAAATGGCAATGTTGAAAATCTGGAGTGAAAATATTAAAAATTCTCAAGTTATGAGCATCCCAGGAACCACACAACACACGCTCATAATTTGGGGAAATTTCATCAGATTTCAAGAATAGGGTTCTTGGGAGCCTACTCATGAACTGTGACACTGTCATTTCAGTAATCGGTTCTGGAAAGTGGTTCCATACAGTGACCACGAAATCACCTTTTGGACTGAATAACAAAATGACAGTGACTAAGTTCATGAGGTGGGGTCACAAGAATCCCATGTTGAAAATTTGGTGAAAAAATTCCCCAAAATGGCCGAGATATCCACCAAAGTTGAAAAAACCCTATTTATGCCATTATTCAGCTTACTGGCATTTTTTCAGTTTGCGGTCGGCTTTGAAGAGTGCAGACGTGTTCCCGGTCCACTGAAGATCATCATGCTGGTCTCCGGAGGTCAGTATGGGGTGAGGGGGAGGTGGGTGTGGGTGGAGGTCACGAGAGACCGCAAGGGACAGTTTTCTGTTTTTACAGGGAAAAAAAAAACAGCAAGGTGGGATGCTTTGGGCATGCTGATGACACAAAGATCTGCAACAGAGTTGATGCACAAGGTGGGGTGGAAAGGATGAGAAGGGACTTGGCAAGGTTAGAGGAATGGTCAGATGTATGGCAGCTTAGATTCAGTGCTAAGAAGTGCAAGGTAATGCACCTGGGAAACAAAAACCCAGGGGAAGAGTACACAATGGGGGGTGAGATACTAACAACAACAAAAATGGAAAGGGACCTGGGGGTAGTCATATCATATAACCTAAAGGTGGGCAAGCAATGTGAGAGGGCAGCAAGGAGGGCTGGGGGGATACTGGGATGCATAGGGAGAGGCATCACCAGTAGAAAACAAGAAGTTATTATCCCTCTGTACAGACAGCTGGTGAGACCACATCTGGAGTACTGAGTGCAGTTCTGGGAGACCCAATCTCCGCAAAGACATAGACAGGATGGAAGCTGTCCAGAGGAGGGCACTAAAATGGTGCAGGGTCTGCACCGGCATATGAGAGAGAGACTTAAGGAGCTTAATATGTATAGCCTCGAGGAAAGGAGGGAGAGGGGACATGATAGAAACTTTCAAGTACCTCAAGGGAATCAACAAAGTCCAAGAGGGTAGCATCTTTCAAAAAAAGAGGTGTGCAAGAACAAGGGGGCACAATTTGAAGATAGAAGGGGGATGGCTCAGAGGTAATTTAAGGAAGTATTTTTTCACAGAGAGGGTTGTGGATGTATGGAACAGCCTTCCAGAGGAGGTTGTGGAGTCAAAAACAGTGGTGGAATTCAAGCATGCATGGGACAGTCATAAGGCAATTCTAGGAGGTGGCAGTAGGAAGGAGTAGGCTGCTGGTTAACTAGGATCTGCAGCTTATCCATCAGGTAGGGAAATGGGCAGACTGGGTGGGCCAAGCGGTCCTTATCTGCCGTCAAATTCTATGTTTCTATGTTTCTATGCTGGGGCGGGCTCCTAGTGTGCCGGCATACCTGGGTGTTTCTTTGGGGGGGGGCTGGAGCTGATGGAGATTGGGCACCCCGTCGGCCATACAGTGTGATGGGGCATGAGCACGTTGGGGTGGGCTCCCAGCATGACACCTGGCTTTTTGTTTGGGGAGGGGGGCTGCAACTGATAGAGATTGGGCACCCCCGTCGATCGCATGGTGTGCTTTTGAGGGGGGACAGCATGAGCCGAGGGGGATTGGGCACCTCCTCGGCACACAACAAATTTTGTGGGGGGATATTATGCCGACAGGGATTGGGTTACCCCATCGGCAAATTAACTGGTGAGGGAAAATGCCGACATGGGGATTGGGCACCCCTGACTCAGCTGTTATGGGGACTGCGAGAGGTGGACAGCTCCACCATGTTTATTGAAATGTTACACCAGGGAAGGCACGACCTACAATAAGGGGGCACTCCCTCATTGCAGTGGCTAAATCCCTTCAAGGTGGTGGCATGCTTTTGCACTGCTGTCATAGACAGCATGCAATCAAATTCGTGCTACAGAGCCCAGTCCAAAAAAGGAGTGGTGCCACTGGCCACTACAGGACCGCACCTCCAAAACCTGCTATTCCAAGTTACTGCAATATGTTTCTTGCGCATGAGCAAGACAACATAAAAATAGGAAATATATCATAAAACAAGCTTGTCATTCTTGAATTTGTTTTGATTTTGTACTATGCGGATTAAAAATCAAGGTTTTTAGTTAGTGAACTAAGATGTTTAAGCTTGTCAAGATATTATTTGTTGCAGGGTGTGACACCATGCAGGTTAAAGTAGCTTTAAGAAGCACACATACGTATAGTATTTGGGGACTTCTCCAGGAATTCCTTATCTGTCAAGTCTGAGTTTTCCTCAGACAAAAGAAAGTTATATTATACAGCCTGTTAAAATCTTAGTGATGCATGTCTACCTGCTGCTGGGGGAGAGTGAAAGTCTCCAGATGTGTTCTTTGCAGAGGCATAACGAGCCTTGTTGGCCACCAGTTGTTTCTTTTCATGTTGATTTAACCCCCCTACAAATGGGGGTTCCCGAAAAGTCTTCTTTGAGCTAGCCTAAATGCTCACTGCCAGGCTGGTGTCCTGCATTTTAGCAGTTTAAATGTGATTGCCAGAGAGTGCCTGTATAGTCTCTGTGTACTGTATCTTTAAGAGCTGCCTGGATTGCAGTCATAATTAATGTGAGAGTGAGCTCTGTTAGAAGATGTACTTGTTTGCTGATCATTTGTTATAGTAGTAATAATATTGCAGTTTGTTCTAACCTGCCTTCTTTGCAGCATGGACAGTTCTGTTTGTTTCCATCATCTTGGTCCTGCCCTGCAGAATGGGCCAATCAGTACATTTGAGACTCTAAAATGGAGCCTGCCTACAGGGGCTCGGTGGGGCCAAAACTTGTAGGAATTGTAATTTTGGGCTTTTGGCTCATAAAATAATCTGAAAGGGGAGCCCTTGTTGTGGCTTGACAGACAGATCAGCCAACCGAACCTTTTGGATCTTGGGGAAAGTCCCACACTGCTTGCAGTTTCAGTTAGATCTGAGTTGGGAAGTGAAGAAGTAACAGCTCGAGATAGTTTGAGCAGCAATTCATAGTGGATTCGTGTGAGAGAACTGTGGAAAGGCAAGAGTTCGGCCAGCATGCCTGCCTGCTGTTCCTGAGAGGGAACTTGTGCTTTTTTCAGACTGAATCCGAACTTGGAGAGCGAATTAAGCCACTGAATTGTGACCAGGCTTTAACCTGAAGAAGACTGAAGATTTGTTGAATGGGATCGGCCTGTCAGGACTTCCAGCTACCTCTGAACTCCTGGATTGTGCAGAATTTCTGTAATTGCGACCAGAGAGCCATTTGCCTGGTACAGTGGAATTTCCTTACATGTGAATGTGCTGTGTGCTTTAAGTGGGTCGTGATTTGGTTCCCCGCTGTGTGTCTGAACTATGGAGTATCCAGCTCCACGGACTGAATCCGTATCCATTTCCTTTTGCCTGGGCCCTGCTACACTGGCCCAGCCAGGATACCTGCTACGCAGAGAAAGTCATCGACGAGAGATCGGCCTCGGGATCAGCTTCCTGCTCAACGCCTTGAACAGGAACGATGCTTCGGTCATTTGTGTGGGCCCTGCCTCTCTGGGGACTCCAGCTCAACAGCCTGTAGTCTTGATTTCATCCTGCCTGTGTCCAGTATTGGATATCATGAGTAAACATCAGGGTAGCTCCCTGCAACAACAGCTAAATCTGAAAGTGTTGCCATCTGATTGTCTTGTTGCCTTTTCTTTCATGAATTGAGCCCTCCGGCTCCAGATTACAAATAGTGTGTGCTGGGCATGTTGCTTTCTTCCTTCACAGAGCCCCAACCAGCTGCAATGTTCCTGGCTAGCCCACCATTTTCCTACCTGGGTACCCAGAGTGTGCGACTGTGTAGGGACTCTGAACTGCATGCATAATTGTCTGATTAATACAGCTTTTAAGCAAATTAACCTGATTACACTCCTCCCTTGTTCAAGTCCCCTGAATAAATCAGATTTAACTTTGTTTGCATTTAATCTGACTGTGGTTCCAGTTTGTGCCAAGAGTATTGTACTGTTGTTATTTGCTGTGCTTAACCTTGTTTTACAGGGGGTCCCCAGGGTCAAGCTAGAGGAACAAGCCCTGGTGGTAAGTGCAAACAGTGTGGGTAATTGCCTGGTGAATAAGTGTCATTGTGAAAGTGATTATCGTGTACTGTTCTGGCCACTAGAAGGAGAAAAGGGGGTTACAGTGTCCTGGAAGGCTGTGCCCAGGTCAGTTTGACCACTACCAACCCTGACCTCCAGGTGGAGGCATCCGTATCAGAACCTAAGCCTTTTAACCTGCAACTTGCCAAGCAGGCAGGGGTAGTAGCCCTTGGGATAGCGCCACCTAGGGGTTACATCTTGGAGGCACCACTGGGATTTTGTGCCTTCTAGTGGCCAAAAATTATGAATTATTGTTAAAGATTAATGGCTACCCCAGTACAAATGGCTGTACACCAGTTGGTGGGGTGGTGAACTGGGCAGGAGATTGACCCCCAAAATGCTCTGCTTATATTGGATATTCCCCTGGTTACCAGTATGGACACTGTAGAGGGAGCACTCTCCAAAGCTAAATGTTAAAAAACCCTGTGGTGGTGGGTCGACAGTCTGATTTGATCGCCCAAACTTTCATAGTCTTGGTAGTGTAGTGACCTTGTGGACAGCTCTAAAGTGCCACAGACTATTGCCTTCTAGCAGCCTGGAGAGTGATAACAAAAGACAGTAAAGACCCTGGGGAGGATGAGCTCCCACCATTATCTGAGACTTTTGAGGAGAAATTTGCTAAGTTGTTGCTGGAGGAAGGGAAATCCATAGAGGACTTTAAGAAACTATTCCTGCCACCTGGGGGTGTTCCTTCCCCAACACTCCCTCCCACTCCAGCACTTGTTACTGACCCGCCTTCTGTGCCCATGCCAATGCTGGCTCTTATATCTGTACCTGCCATTAGTCATGACTCCTACTGAAGGCTGAGAATCTTCTCGGGCACCCCCCCAAGGGGAGGATGACTGGGAGACCTGGATTGACTATGTTGCCCCCTTGGTACCTGAGTGGCAGTATGTGGAGGCTGAGAAGCGGTTAAGAATCATAGAAAGTTTGAGGGGCCCCTCCCTTGAAGTCATTACATTTTTGAGGTCCACGAACTCTGATGCATCTGCTGAGAAGTACCTATCTGTACTTGAAGGCAGTTTTGGGAGCACGGAGTCTGGAGACTTTGATGTGGAAATTCCAAGGTACCAAACAATGGAAGGGGGAATGTTTGTCTGTGTATGTTACTCACCTAGAAAGAGAAATCATAGGACCTGATTTATGCACAGTTGAGGGAGGTGCAAACTGTACCTGAGTGTGGTAATCACGGATGGTCACACTACACTCAATCAGTGCTTGTAGGTGCTGCACTATACAGTATAGTGATGCAGTATATACTCAGCAAATGTCACAATGTTACACTCAGTGGTAGCTTGTATGTGTCACCGGGTCCCCTACCACATCACTATCATAAGCACTCTCTCCCTTCTCTGGTGACCAAGGATTCCCCAAGGCCCAGTCTCTGTCAGAGGTGCCCACTGCCTGGTGACTATCTCTAGGTCCTTTCTCTTTTCTCTGCCACAAGCATTCACTCCTTGCTGACTATCCCTAGGTCCTTGCTCTGTCACAAACATGCACTCCATAGTGAATAGTGATCCCCAGGCTTGACTGTTACAAGTGCTCACTTCCTGGTAACTACTGTAATGAACACTTCAAGCCCTGTCTCAGTGACAAGCGCTTACTTCCTGCTGATTAATGATGCCTTGAAGCACTGTCTCTGTCACAAGCACTGACTCTGAGGTGTCTACTGATCACGCCATTCCCTGTCTTTATAACAAGCATTCACTTCTTTGTTTCCAGTGGCCGCTGCTCAAAATCCCTCTCTATCATTAAATGCTCACTCCCTTTTAGCTAGTAATACTCTTTCAGGCCCTTCTCCTTCACAAGCATACACTGCCTGGCATAGAAACATAAACTTTGACTGCAGATAAGGACCACATGGCCCACCCAGTCTGCCCATTTTCTACCTATTGGATGAGCTGCAGATCCTAGTTAACCAACAGCCCACTTCTTCCTAACCCCCACCAGAATTGCCTCATGTCTGTTCCTTGCATTCTGGAACTCTCCCACTGTTATTGACCCTCTGACCTCCTCAGGAAGGCCACTTCATGTGTCCACCACCGCTGCCATGAAATAATACTTCCTCACTTTGCCCCTGAGCCATCCCCCCTCTTTCTTCAAATTGTTTCCCCTTGTTCTTGCACATCTCTTTTTTTGAAAGATGCTTCCCTCTTGGACTTTGCTGATTCCCTTGAGGGACTTGAAAGTTTCTATCATGTCCCCCTTCTCCCTCCTTTTCTTGAAAGAATACATATTAAGCTCTTTAGTCTCTCCTTGTATGGCTTCTGGTGCAGACCCTGCACCAATTTAGTTGCCCTCCTCTGGACTGCCTCCATCCTGTCTATGTCCTTGTGGAGATGGGGTCTCCAGAGCTGCACACAGTACTCCAGATGGGGTCTCACCAACTGTCTGTACAGACGGATAACAACTTCCTGTTTTCTACTGGCGATGCCTCTCCCTATGTATCCCAGTATCCCCCCAGCCCTCTTTACTGCCTTCTCACATTGCTTGCTTACCTTTAGGTCATCTGCTATGACTACCCTCAGTTTCTTTCCATTTTTGTTGTTGTTATTACCTCCCTGTCTCCATTGTGTACTTTCCCCCTGGGTTTCTGTTTCCCAGGTGCATTACTTTGCACTTCTTTACATTGAATTTAAGCTGCCATACTTTTGACCATTCCTCCAACCGTCCAGTTGGTCAGCCATTCTTTAACCCAGTCATGTCCACTCCCCCAACTCAATGACAGTTGATGTTGTTCACAACCATCCCTGACTCAACCAGATTATCACTGGTATCCAATTGTCCTTGATTCCTGTCCTCATTCCAAGGTATTGCCCCAACTCCATTCCTGGAAGCATCCTGTTTCTGCTCCACTGTTGAGCACCCTCACCCCTCCTAACCGTGTACCACATTTATGTGGTGTCTAGTGGATCCCCGATCTCCACTGCAGTCTGCCCCAGCCACCATACAGCCAATGCAGTCACCCAACTTCTAATACAGTCGACTTCTTCCCTTTGCCTAAACCATCCAATTACTGCTTGGCATTCAGTTATCCCCCCTTCCACTCCCCAGCCAAGATGTAGTCTTCTGCTTCATCCTTCAGCTTATAAGCTTGCAAGTGGCTGCAGTGTATTACTAACTGCTTTAAATTGGTGGTAACTCATGGAGCCACTGTAGTCTGCAGCATATTCAAGAGCTGTCATTCACTTTGATTGACCCTGATGGTCCCTTTTATTTATTTAGTTTTTGTTGACCAGGTAAGTGCACTAGATAAATCCTGCCTATTTTCTGGCACAACCTGGGGGAGGGGGATACAGATGAATGCCAACTGACCTTAAACCAGATTGAGCTGTCGGTGGTATTTAATGCATAACATAATTTTCTGTAGTGCTCACAAACAACTTTGCAGGTGTAGGTGGTCATGACCTCATTAAGTGTGGCTCAATGGGCTCATAAACTTTGGATGGGTGCAAAGTAGTCATACCTATCATTTTCTATTGGCCACTCATCATTATTTTTTTTATATATTCTTTTCATTGTGTCACAATTGCTGAGGCATCACTCTCATACGGTTATTTGGTAGCTTCAGAGCTTCTGCCTCTGAAAGGTTTTCACTGGGTTGGTGGGCATCCCATGTTATGCTCAACTACCTGCTGCCTTGTTCTCCGGCAATTACCTTCATGAATGAGGTCTTCCCACATCTCCATGTTGGAGGCTTACATTCATACAGGCAGGCTAGCCTAGAGGTTAAAACTCCAAGCTGTAAACCTAGAGAGTGACAAAGTACACCTGGGTTCGAAACCCACAGATGCATCTTGAGTATATGTTTGATCCTGAGCAAATCTCTGAATCTCCACGTGCTTCCAGGATGTACCTGGAAATAAGCTTTAGCTCAGTGCGCCTTTCCTTGCCAAAAATTGTAAAATTAAAATAAATGTCTGATAGGCAGAGTACAGAGGAGAGGCAGGAGTCCTGGACTTTTTGCTGCTCAAATGGGGAGACGGGGTATGGGAGCATCATCACATAAACCTCTGCCCTATTTTTCCATGATCTGCCTATCCCTCCTGTCATACTACTAGGGCAGAGCTGGATAGGACAAAACTGGGTCACCGGCATGGCAACCAGCTCCTGAGTAACCATACTACTGGGCAGGCCACAGGTTTCTCTCATTTTAAAATATTAATACTTTTATTAATATTTTAGATATTTATGTATTTATTTAGTGAGGTTTGTTTCTCAGTTACTGTTTAAAGATGTTTTATTCTGTCTCTTTCACTAATTATGTTAGTTATAATTGTTACTGTCTTGTATGTTGTATATGAGATATGAATGACAGCTTACTGTACACCCTGCAAGCCCATTGATCGACACGATCTGCCAATGGGTTTACAGTTGTACAGTAGCTGTCATTCGTGAGACAGCCCTGTCAGCGGGCAGCCGTGGCGGTTTGCAGGTGGGTTGAGCTGCCCACTGACAGTCTGTACTTGCTGGGACGGGGAGGGTGGGTGGGGTGGGGTGCCTGAGGGTGGGTGGGGTCCACTGGACCACCAGGGATATTATGGCAGTGCATATTGCAATGCGATCGGGTCAGAGGAGGGAGGAGGGGACCACTATACTGGCAGGGCTGTCTACAGGTATTCTACCACTCCTTCAGTGATACGATCAGGGAGGGGGATACCACTATACCACCAGGGCATGTCACTGAACAATAACGTCAAGGTCGAGGATATGGGTTGGGGGAGGCACTGGACTGCAAGGGTGGGCAGGCTGCCATACTGCTATCTGCAGTACAGCAACATGCCTGTGGGTGGCCACCCACTTATGTCTAGTTGAAGTAGACTTATCTTTGGGAGGCATATCTCCAGACTTGCCCCGGGGATGCACCTCCAAGTTGGGCTGTGAATGGGACACGTCCCCTTCACTGCCCCTTCAGATGCACCATATATTATTACGGGTAGTATGCGGTGCATCTGCGATGCATTGGTGCATCAGGGGTGCACCGGCACATCAGCCCCCCTTTCAGAATCGCACCAGTGCACAAATTGGGGATGAGCTGTTGCATCTTTTCTGTGAACCCTGCCCTAAATGTTTAATTCTTTGCACGCATTTTGTCTAGATAGAGTTTCCAGACCTACTAATGTGGGATATCTAGGGAAAAGCAAGGGCTGCTGTTTGAGTTCAACTATCTTTGCTCCTTAGCTTTCCAATTTCAATGTTTTTATTTTGGATTTTTTTGTTTGTCTTTCTGTAAATATTTAGTTGAAATATAAGGACCCACTGCTTTATGATCCTATTATATACAGAATGTGTCACCTCCCACCTTTAAACATGGTCCGTTAAACATTATCAAAGTAGACATACCCCCTCATGCAAGTTCAGTTGATAGGACAGGCAGTAGTTTGTAAATACAGTTTTTATTAAACATTTTACAAAGTCTACATGATCCAGTTTGTACATGAATAAAATAACTTGAGCGGCAGTAATTTGGAATCTGGTTAATCTTTACATCAGGACGGCCCTTTTATGAAAAAGAGTCTTGATATGAGGAATGTCCAGCGCCAGTCTAATGATGTGGCACACTCACCACACCAGAAAGCTATTGTAGTGCAGGCAGTGAGAAATTGAACACAGTATAACATTCAACATTATTTACTTAAAGAAACAAGATAACCACTGTGTTGCCCAGAAAGAAGTGATGTGGACCACAGAATGTTATCTCTCCCATAAAAGATGGTAAAGACGATTTGTACTGTAGGATGCGAAAGAACTTTATTTTATATATAGAACTGAGCAGTGTTCTTTTTCTCATTCACTGCATGTGGTTGTGTGACCGCTAGTCGAACTACATAGTTCTCCCTTAAAGGGACAGGGGACAGGGCGGCCTAGGACCTTCACTGTTCAGTATTTCTTATACTGTATAATACATGCTGAGTGCCACTAGCCTCCACTATACTGCTGAAACACATTACCCAATCATACCTTATCTTTGAGGGATATTACTGTGCTGACAACCACCTTGGTGCAACATGTTTTTTTTTTATCCAAACCACTACAGAGTAGCTGACAAGTCCTGTTTTCCATTTTCCCATAGGCTTTGCTTTAGCCATCCTGTCACACGTATTCTGCTCCAGATTCTCCATGTTTGCAGCCAAACTCCTTACTCATATGATGGTTGCTTGTTTGGGTGCTCAGGTAAGGAAATACCTTGGATCTTTTTAAGGATGATATCCCGGTCATGGGTGATAACCTTTGAAATGGGGGTGACTGAGTAAAGCAATGCTGATGTAACCCCCCTGCAAATGGGGGTTCCCAAAAGACTTCCAGGAGCTTGCTTGAATGCTCCAAGCCTGAATGGTGTTTGGCATTTAAGCCATTTATCAGTGAGTGTCTTTAGAGCCTCTGGTACTGTCTCTTTAAGAGCTGTCTGCTTGCAGACATAATTAGTTTATATGGGGGGGACTGTGTGCTTCTCTGAGTACCACTCGAGCTGCTGCAATTCACTTCATTTTTGCAGTCACTAGGGTGCAAAGGAACCTATCTGAAAGATGTAACTGTTTGCCAAAAATTATTTAGAGTAATAATGAAATTACAGTTTGTCTAACCTGCTTTCTTTGCAGTCAGAACTGTGTCTGCTAGTTCCCATTCTAGTTTTGAACTGCTGAACTGGACCAATCAGTGTGGGGTAAGCTAGCTCTAAAATGGTGCCTTGGATGAATCAGAACTTGGACTCATAATCTGAGCCAGCCACAAGAGGATTGTATGGGCAGTGACTCTGGGAGATGTAGTTTAGACTTCAGTGCCTTTTGGACCAACAGCAGCAGTCTATTGTGGTGACAGCCAATCCAGTCAAGAACTGGGAGGAACTCAAAGGAAGTGCCCGTTTTGTCGGTTGGAGTTTCAGTTGAGCTTTGGCAGTGAAGAAGGAAGGAGCCCTGTGCTTTTTCAGTGTGCAGTTTTAGTCAAAAAACGTGTGTAAGGCCCAGAGTTCCGGTCTGCAGCTTGTGTAACAGCTTGTTAGGACTGAATCCGTCCTGTGAAAAGAATCAAAGGATCTCTGAAGAGTAGAAACCAGGCTCACCCTGTAGAAGACTGGAGGAATTGCTGAAAATTGCATTCGGTCTGTCAGGAACTGAATCTGCTGTGTGTTCTCCGGGTATTGTGCAGTAATTGCGATCGGGATACAGATGCAGCCTGCCTGGTATAGTGCTTTTTTATATGGATGTGTGAAGAGGTTTGTGTACCTCAAGTGAGCCCTGCTGACATTGAAGGGCCTATCTTATTTGGAGGTGTGAGTACTAATTCAGGGTCGCTCCTGTTGAATTGCCACATTAAATCCAAATGGAATTACTGTACTGCTGACTGTTTAATTCTCCTTTTCTCTGTGTGAAAGGGCCCTACCAGCTGCCACGGTTTGGACTAGCCACTAGGGCTTGGGTACCCAGGGACAGTAACTGATAGGGATAGGCCTGTGCACAGCCATAGGTAGATTATTAGAGTGATAAGCTAATTAACCTGATTTCCCCTGTCCTTGTTATATCCTAAATAAATCAGAGCTGCTTGTTTCAGCAAAGTTATACTGCCTGAGGTATTTGTCTATGTTAAAGTACTGTACTGTGATTGTTGCACTGTATCTCATTTCACAGGAGGTCCCAGTGCGGAACCAGACCTGGGGGTAAGTGTATACTGAAGGTAATTCTGATATATTGTGTGGGCCACTAGTGGGAAGAAAGGGGTTGCAGTGTCCCAGAGGGCTGTGACCAAGTTAGTTTAACTATTGCAAACCCTGACCTCTGGGTGGAGGCATCCGCCATTGGATCCAGGCCCCTCAACCTGTTAGTGGCAAATCAGGCAGGGGTAGTAGCCCCTGGGATAGCGCCATCTAGGGTTACATCTTGGAGGCTCACCGCTGGGATTGTGTGTCCTCTAGTGGCCATATTTACGAACCACTGTTAAGAAAAAATGGGTACCCGACAGAAGTGGCTGTGCACCGGCTGGTGGAGTGGTGTACTGGGAGAGAGATCGACCCCAAAATGCTATGCTTATCCTGGACATCCCCTGGGTATCAATACGGACACTGTGCAGGAGTACTTTCCAAGATGGAAGGTTTACAAAACCCTGTGGTGGTGGCGGCATGCTAATCTGCTCACCCACACTTTCCTGGCCCTAGTAGAGTTAAGGATCCCATAGATAGCTCCAAAGTGCCACAGACCATTACCCCAGAGGAGCCCTCACTGCTTGGAGAGTGATAACTAAGGACAGTAAAGACCGGGGAATCAGCCCCACCACTATCTGAAACTTTTGAGGAGAAATTCGCTGAATGGTTGCTGGGAGAGGAAAACTGTGGAGGACTTGAAGAAACTATTCTTGCCACCTGGGGTGTTCCTCCCAACACCCTCTCCTGCTCCAGTGCCCGTAATGGTGGCTGAACCAATGCAGACCTTATTTCTGCACCTGCCATTAGTCACGACTCTTACCGAAGGTTGAGGATCTTCTCTGGCACCTCCCCACCCCCAAGGGAGGATGACTGGGAGACCTGGATAGACTATGTTGCCCCCAAGTGCTAGAATGGCAATGCTCGGAAGGCAGCGAAAGAGGGTTAGTGAGAGCCTCCGAGGTCCTGCCCTGGCTACCATCCGTGCTAAGCGGCCCAGTAACCCTGAAGCGACTGCACAGGCCTATCTTGAGGCCTTGGAGAATGTGTATGGGGCCCAGATTCTGATGAGGACCTATGGTGGAGAGTAAGAGATGCACAACAGTACCAAGGGAGTTGTTGTCTGTGTATGTATCTCGGCTGGAAAAATTGTTGCAAGAATGCCTCAGAAAGGTAGTTTGCCAGCGATTGAACTGGACCGAACCGGGCTGGACAGGATCCTTAAGTCTGCCCCCTTCTCAGAACTGCTGTTGCTTCAGTTACGCCTGGCAGATCGACTGGAATCCCCACCCTCCTATGATGAGTTAATGAGAGAAATTCGAGGAGTTGAAAAAGACTACCTCGGAGGACCTGCACCAATAGCTGCGGCTACGACCCGAGTGACTGAGGTGACCCATCAAGTGAAGTTCAGGGGCAGAGGTTGGCAGTCAATGAGTGCTCTGACAAGGAAAAAGATATGCCACAATGGGGCGAACTGTTGAGAGAGATCGGGAATTCAAAAACAGTCCCTTTATGAAGGCCACGCCTGCAATGCAGGGCCCTGACCTATATCTGACTGCATCTGCTATGGGGTGGGGGTACCCACCATGTATCTCCTGCTGATAACAGCTCCGAACTCGATTCCTTGACCATGGAAGTGGAGAAACTGACGAGATGTCTCCAAATGCTTATCATGCACTTAGACAGAGATGGCACCAAGGTTTCCAGTTAGTAATACCCCGCCCTGGCTCCCAGTGTGGCGCCTCGGCCAGCTCAAACCCAGAAAGTATATGCCATATAATTGTGGGAAAGATGGGCACATGAAAGGGAATGCCAGTCCCCAAAAGACACTGACAAAGTTGCATATAGGCTACAAGGAGAGCTTCGGAGAAGAAATCAGTGGTTAAGAGGTGACGACATGATCCCAGTGAGGGCACCAAAATGCTAATTCACGTCCTTTTGTGGCAAGGTCAGTTGCCCAGGCCCCCACACGCCTCTCCAGACTGGTCCAGAATAGTGGGTCCCTCCATGGAGACCACTGTAAAGGTGAATGGAGTGTCTACAAGAGCTGTATTAGACAGTGGCTCCCAAGTGACAATTATGTTCCAGGATTGGTATCAGAAGCATTTGTCAGACGTGCCCTTACAACCATTAGAAGGACTGCATGTATGGGGGTTAAGTGAGAAGGCCTACCCTATTCCGGGTATATCCGAATTTGGCTGTCTTCCCCACCTCCGTGGCTGGAGTGGCGAACAAGTAGAGACCCTAGCCTTAGTGTGTCCCCCACTGGACTGTATGATGGTGTCCCTTTGTTGATTGGAACAAATGCTCATATGTTAGGAAGGCTGGCACAGTTGTGTTATGAAAAACAGGGGTCAAAGACTAGTAGAGCTTTAAGAGTTCGGCTTTAATTAAGAGGCCTATGAGGCACGAGAGAGATGCTGAAAAACAGAACCAGAGGAACGGTCGGAATTGTATGGAAGAAGGATCCTGAGTCTCTGATCCTGGCGCAAATGCCCAGTGTACCTTACAGGAGAGGTCCGTATCAGAAAGGATGTTAAGAATAAAATATTAATGTTGGATGCACCAGGCGATGGAAAATTGCCAGAGGGACTGCTGGTCAAGCCTAGTATTTTGCCCGCTAGAGCCCATGCTTATGCCAGAAGGGTAATGGTCCAAGTTCATAATGTGTCTGAAAGAGACATTCGAGTAAACAGAGGTTGCATCCTGGCTAATGTGCATTGTGCAGACACTGCAGTGCTACCCAGCAGCAAGAGTTCAAGGAAGAATGACAGAGTAACGCCTGACTTGTTTGATTTGGCGACTCCCGCTGCCAGCTGAATGGAAAGTGAGGATCAGTGAAGCTTGCCCAGAGAGACCAGGTGTTTTCTTTAAAGGAATGGGATGTAGGATGCGTGCAAGGAGCTGAGCACAATATCCGGCTGCATGACGAAGACCATTTCGTGAGAGGTCTCGACGCCTGGCACCTGCTGACATAGATGATGTGAGACGGCATCTGCAAGAGATGTTAGCTGCTGGTGTAATACAAGAATCCAGAAGCCCTTATGCTTCCCCCATTGTGGTAGTGAGGAAAAAGAATGGAACAGTAAGGATGTGTGTGGATTATCGCACCTTAAACCGGCGGACTATCCCTGATCAGTACACAATGCCCCGCATTCAGGATGCTTTGGACTACCTAAACGGGAGCAAGTGGTTCTCTGTGCTGGATCTCCGCAGTGGGTACTACCAGATCCCGATGGCCCCAGAGGACCGTGAGAAGACGGCCTTTATCTGTCCGGCTATTTCTATGAATTCATGAGGATGCCTCAAGGGATGTCAGGTGCCCCAGCCACTTTTCAACCGATTGATGGAGCGTGCAGTGGGGGACATGAACTTACTAGAGTGCCTGGTATACCTAGATGATGTTATTGTATTTGGCAGCTCACTGGAGGAACATGAGAGCAGATTATTTAAGGTATTGGACCGACTGGGACTTTGGCCTTAAACTGTCCATTGATAAGTGTCAATTCTTTCAAACATCAGTAAAGTATGTGGACACATAGTATCCACCGAGGAATAGAGACTGACCCAAGTAAAGTTGAGGCCTTGACCACCTGGCCACAGCCCAAAAATCTAAAAGAACTGCAAAGATTCCTGGGATTCTGTGGTTATTATCGGCTTCATCAAGGACTATTCAAGAGTGATCCGCCTTTACTTAACCTTACTCAAGGGTATCCCCCAACCCACAAAAATACCAAAAGTCAGCGCCCTCAAGACTGAAAGAGTGTATTTTCATCCGAGTGAAGTATTTGGGGCCCGCTGGACTCCTGATTGTGAGACTGCTTTTCATGAGATCATATATCAACTTACCCATGCTCCAGTGCTGGCCTATGCCGATCCAAGAAAACCTACGTCCTGCACACTGATGCTAGCTTGCAAGGGTTGGGGCTGTGTTGTACCAAGAGCACGAGAATGGCCTGAGACCAGTGGCCTTTGCCAGTAGAAGCCTGACCCCATCCGAAAAACTATCCTGTACATAAGTTAGAGTTCCTAGCTTTGAAGTGGGCTATTGTTGACCAATTCCATGAGTACTTGTATGGGGCTAAAATACTAGTAAAACTGACAATAATCCTTTGACCTATGTGCAGACCTCAGCTAAGTTGGATGCCACTGGCCATAGGTGGCTTTCTGCATTATCTACATATGACTATGCTCTCGAATACCGAGCAGGTCTGAACCACATAGATGCTGATGCTCTCTCCGGAGGCCTGTTCCCCAGAATGATTGGGTCCGATTGGCAGAACCTGACATTCGGGCACTCCGCGGAGATTTGACAGGGAGGAACAAATGTCCACGGACGCAGTGGACTGCATGGTGGATTGCTTGGAGCCTCTGAGAATTGCATACCTGCTGCTTTACCACTTTTCTGCAATAGACATTGGTGCACTGCCTCAGCTGGACAATGACAGTATTCAGTGGGCTCAATCCAGCGATCCCATGATCAAAGCAGCTTTAGAAGCCTCTATGCAGGAAAAGATGTGTCCAAATTACGCTCCACTGATTTGAGAACTGCACTGTTATACAAAGAAGGTCCTAAGTTGAAACTGATCAATAAACTGTTATACAGAGAAACAGTAGACAGAGGGGGACAAGTAGACAAACAACAACTAGTGCTGCCCACTGCCTTCGAGACTCAGTACTGAGGTCCTTGCACAACCACAGGGGCACCTTGGTATAGACAGAACACTTGACTTGGTGAGATCCAGATTCTATTGGCCTAAGATGGGGGCTGATGTGGAGCAACACATTCGAACTTGTAGTCGCTGCTTACAGAGGAAAGCTTTTGCCCAGAGGCTGCCCCTTGTTAACATAACCACCAGTGCACCCATGGAGCTGGTCTGTATTGATTTTCTAAGTTTGGAGTCAGATCAAAGAAATATCAGTAATGTGCTGGTGGTCACTGACCATTTCACGAGATATGCCCAAGCTTTCCCACCAAAGACCAGAAAGCATCCACTGTAGCCAAAGTACTTGTAGAAAACTTTTTTTTGTTCACTATGGGCTCCACAAAGAATCCATTCTGATCAAGGGAGAGACTTTGAGAGTCGTCTTATCAAAGAGATGCTTTCTCTGTGGGGAGTCTGAAAGTCCAGAACCACTCCTTACCACCCCAGTGGGACCCACAGCCTGAGACGTTTCAACCGCACTTTGCTAGATATGCTAGGCACCCTGCACCCAAAGGACAAGCCTAGATGGAGCCAACAAATTAGCACCCTGGTACATGCTTATAACTGCACCAAAGTGATGCCACTGGATTCTCCCCTACCGCCTGATGTTTGGAAGAGAAGCTCGACTACCAGTAGATGTGTGTTTTGGGGTCTCTCCTGATGGGGTTCAAGCTGACAACTATTTACAGTATGTGCAAAGTTAAAGGCCCAGCTAACTCATGCGTACCAACTGGCTCAAACCATGGCTGCCAAAGAAATCTGGCCAACAAGAAAGGTATGATAAAAGGTGAAAGCACAGGAACTCCAGGAGGGAGATCGGGTATTGCTAAGAAATCTGGGACTGCATGGCAAGCACAAGATTGCTGACAGATGGCACCATCTCCCTCACATTGTAGTGGGCAAACTAGATGATCTGCCAGTGTACAAAGTAAGGCCTGAGAATAATTCAAAAGATGTAAAACAATGCATAGAAATCATTTACTGCCCATTGGACAAATCCTGATTGAGTCTGAGCCCCCAGAAGATGCCCCTCTGGACCAGTGACTAGAGCTGCTGCTAAGAAAAGACCAAGAAGTCTGCACCTACAGAAGCAGAGTTAAAGTGTTCCCCTGCACAAGTCCCAGTTGAGCATGACTGTCAGTCCATATCAGAAGAAAGTGAGAGTGACTTTGAATACTATCCTTCTTACGAACTGAGTCAATTGTTTGGGCAATCCCTAGTCAATACTGGAGATGAAGCTGGGCCTTCTGGACTGTCCAAGCCCCAGCTTCATCCCTGGAGCCAATGCTCCCACAAAGTGAAGTGCAAAGCATCAGATCAGATGAAATGGAATCATTGTGCATGGTTGAACTGTTTGAGCTTTCAGGGGAGGAAAATGATAGATTGGGGCAGACTGGTGATACACCCGAACAAGAAGAGTATTTTGAGTGCCCTGACAGTCCACTGCCAGTGTCAAAGCTCTCCATGCGAGCCAAATGTTGGACTCAGAAACTGTAAGTCCTGGAGCTGAAAGTGCCCCAAGTTCTAGCCTCTCTACCCCCATGGAGACTCCCTGACAAGTGAGGACAATGCTGAAAATGAGGCTCAGAGTGCAGAGACTATAACAGTTCCCCTAGAAAGACTGGTCGAGCTGTAAAGCCTGTGGTGCACCTCAGTTATGATTCACTTGGGAGGCCTGTGGACTTGCCTCTCAATGTTGTCCATAAAGGAGTGTATGTGTCCCGAGCTCATTGCCCAAACTGAGCATCAGTGCTAACTCCAAGTTACTTGTGTTGCCCTCTAAGTATGGTGCCCTTGCCCCATCCAGCCCCAAGGTAACTGATAGGAAGGGCCCTCTCTTCAGGTTTCATGTACAAGAGGTAATAACTTGAGTTATGGTACAATGTGTATGTAATACTGTGTAAGAGTGACGTACTGCAATGTTTCAGAAATGTGTTCTTGGTAAAATGATATATTGACTGATGATTACATATGCGAGCCTAATGCAAATGTATATGGTTGCAGTTGAAACTTATGGGTACTTGCTTGACGCGGACGCCAAGCCTTCCAGGCCAGGAAGGGTGTAACCCCCGCAAATGGGGGTTCCCAAAAGACTTCCAGGAGCTTGCTTGAATGCTCCAAGCCTGAATGGTGTTTGGCATTTAAGCCATTTATCAGTGAGTGTCTTTAGAGCCTCTGGTACTGTCTCTTTAAGAGCTGTCTGCTTGCAGACATAATTAGTTATATAGGGGGACTGTGTGCTTCTCTGAGTACCACTCGAGCTGCTGCCAATTCACTTCATTTTGCAGTCACTAGGAGTGCAAAGGAACCTATCTGAAAGATGTAACTGTTTGCCAAAAATTATTTAGAGTAATAATGAAATTACAGTTTGTCTAACCTGCTTTCTTTGCAGTCAGAACTGTGTCTGCTAGTTCCCCATTCTAGTTTTGAACTGCTGAACTGGACCAATCAGTGTGGGGTAAGCTAGCTCTAAAATGGTGCCTTGGACGAATCAGAACTTGGACTCATAATCTGAGCCAGCCACAAGAGGATTGTATGGGCAGTGACTCTGGGAGATGTAGTTTAGACTTCAGTGCCTTTTTGGACCAACAGCAGCAGTCTATTGTGAGTGACAGCCAATCCAGTCAAGAACTGGGAGGAACTCAAAGGAAGTGCCGGTTTTGTCGGTTGGAGTTTCAGTTGAGCTTTGGCAGTGAAGAAGGAAGGAGCCCTGTGCTTTTTCAGTGTGCAGTTTGGTCAAAAAGCGTGTGTAAAGGCCAGGTTCCGTCTGCAGCTTGTGTAACAGCTTGTTAGGACTGGGTCCGTCCTGTGAAAAGAATCAAAGGATCTCTGAAGAGTAGAAACCAGGCTCACCCTGTAGAAGACTGGAGGAATTGCTGAAAATTGCATTCGGTCTGTCAGGAACTGAATCTGCTGTGTGTTCTCCGGTATTGTGCAGTAATTGCGATCGGGATACAGATGCAGCCTGCCTGGTATATGCTTTTTTATATGGATGTGTGAAGGGTTTGTGTACCTCAAGTGAGCCCTGCTGACATTGAAGGGCCCTATCTTATTTGGAGGTCGTGAGTACTAATTCAGGGTCGCTCCCGTTGAATTGCCACATTAAATCCAAATGGAATTACTGTACTGCTGACTGTTTAATTCTCCTTTTCTCTGTGTGAAGGGCCCTACCAGCTGCCACGGTTTGGACTAGCCACTAGGGCTTGGGTACCCAGGGACAGTAACTGATAGGGATAGGCCTGTGCACAGAGCCATAGGTAGATTATTAGAGTGATAAGCTAATTAACCTGATTTCCCCTGTCCTTGTTATCCCCCTAAATAAATCAGAGCTGCTTGTTTCAGCAAAGTTATACTGCCTGAGGTATTTGTCTATGTTAAAGTACTGTACTGTGATTGTTGCACTGTATCTCATTTCACAGGAGGTCCCAGTGCCGAACCAGACCTGGGGGTAAGTGTATACTGTGAAGGTAATTCTGATATATTGTGTGGCCACTAGTGGGAAGAAAGAGGTTGCAGTGTCCCAGAGGGCTGTGACCAAGTTAGTTTAACTATTGCAAACCCTGACCTCTGGGTGGAGGCATCCGCCATTGGATCCAGGCCCCTCAACCTGTTAGTGGCAAATCAGGCAGGGGTAGTAGCCCCTGGGATAGCGCCATCTAGGGGTTACACTGATAACAATGGGTGAGGGTAGACTGGCAGTCCTATGGAAGTATTATTCTCCATTCCAACAAAAATGCTCTTCAGTGGTGTGGTTAATATTGTATTAGGTGTATACAATATATGACAATGTCAGAAATATTCCATGATAACATGCTGTAGGGCCGTCACTGCTTCGGAACCTCAATGAAAAATACATCTGTTAAAGCTGCATGGATGTCAAAACTGACTTTTCAGAAATCTCACTTTGTTGCTACAACTTAACTCTGGTAAGGGTCCGTTGTGCTAAGATTTGCTCATTTATGGTCAAATCAGTCCTTAAAATTGGACAAGCTCACATATTAGACACAATACCGTTTTTTATTCATTCTCCACAGTGATATCCTGTCTAATTCAGTTTACTGATGCAGCAACACTAAATGGACTAGACTGCACATTTTGAGGTCTGAGTATACAATGCAAAGTGAGATATGAGTATGTCTTATGAGGTCAAAAGGTACAGTAAGATCTACATTTCGTGGATGTCCCTGTAGCCCATGACAGTGAGGGATTGTTTTTTCCATCTGCACAAGAGAAGATAACCTAACAGGGCAGGGAGGAAGGTTTAAACAAACAGTAAACGGTAACACAAGCCATGAACTGGGACTGGTGTGCAAAGTCCACTGATAAAAGCCATGCTAGAAGCCATTCATGGACTGCCTGAATGTTTAACTGATTAACAGCACTGACCGCCTTCATACCACATGGCCTCCATAACCCTTCTGTATATGTACTGCTGCTCACTCTGGTGTCATTATCCAGATATGCCTGAGCTGAATGGAAGTTTTAATTTTAATTGTATTTATATTTAAATGGGTTAGGATCACTAGGCATAGCCTTATTTCAGGATTGTCCTGTAACATGCACACAACTGCAAAATATACAGATACAAAACAACCAATACATACATTTTTCCAAACTTACATCCAAGCAAGTTTTAAAGGTTTCCTGTTAAAAGGCAGTCCCAGTGCTGTAGTCTGCTGCATGGCCTATTCATTACCAGTCATAATGTTTTTCATTTCTATCCGAATTTCAAATCATTTGACTATGTCAGTGCAGATATAGTACTCATTATGGTTTATATTTAAGTATGATTTTATTATAGTGTTACTGGTGTTAGCCTGTATGTTTTGTAGCAGGGATGATTGGCTAGCTGAGGGGCTGTAATTAATTGTACTGTAACCATTGTATGTGCCTCTGCCCGCATAAAATGAGAAGAGTCATTTCCAGAGACCTTCCCGGGGAGCAGAGTATAAATGAAATAAAAATAAAGGGGATTTTAGACTGTCCTCAAAATATCAGCACTGAACTACTATATAGTAGATGTAGGCCTTAGACATGGTCCAGTGACACAGCTTACCATATTTCCTGTTACACTCAACATCATCTTAGTAGGCTGGGCTAGCAAGAACTATTACATGCAGTCGCTAAGTCCTGCAGTGTTCTAAGATTTAACTTCCACTGTAGGATGATGTGTGTCCCACATTTTGTCTCTTTTTGAAAGCTCAGAGGTGTAAAATATGGTAATCTGAACCGTTAGCATTTGTGATGCAATAGCTGAAAAAATTGCCCCCTGCTCAGCTGAGAGACTTAATTGTACCAACTTGCTAGAAGTGCTTGTTGATCCTGTCCTGATGGTAAACACTTAAGCCTGCATGTTGGAACTAATAGAAACTCATAATCTAAAATAATCTTTCAGTGAGTGCCATATGCCTGCCTGCCTCCTTCTGCAGACTAACACTGGATGTTTCATAAACAAAATCACAGACAAGAGTTTCTCCCAACCCTCCGTATAAGCAGTGTTTTTTTTATAGTCTCTGGAGAATATTGGCATTTATTAAAAGCCCCCCAAAAGCTTTTTCAAATGAGGTATTTGACTCACCTGTAGGGAAACACTCCAAAGATATAGATGACTGAGTCTGTTCAACATTAATACTACATTACAGCCATTTTTAGAACAGTGTAATGTCATCGAGGGATAATCTGAACCTGATAACATTGAGTCACGCATAGCTTGTTCCTCTGTGACATCGCAGTGTTCTATAAATGGCTGCAATGTAGTATTAATATTGCACTCACTCAGTCACCTGTATCTCTGGAGTGCTTTCAGCTAGAGATAAACCCAGTACTTCTTTTGAAAGGGCCTTAGAAGGGCCATCAAACTATGTCAGCCACTGTGCGTAAATATCTAAATGCCACCTTCATGGATCTCAGCACTGTTCTTCCCAGTTGTTTCTTTGACCCTGTGCCCGTATCCCAACCACTAACCCTGCAGCGCCCTCGTTTCCTCCTGCACAAAATATCCACCTATGAAACCTGTCCATACCTGCAAAAAGTACTAAACAGCAATACCCTAGCAATGATCCCCTAGATGCTAGGCTCCTTCATCTAGTCCTCGAAGAGATCCTAGTACCTCTAACAGACCTACTCAACAAATCCATCTGCCTGGGGCAATTCCCCAGTACCTGGAAGACAGCCATCATTACCCCCATTCATAAAGTGGTGACAGATCCTCGCCCAGCAACTATCAACCCATCTCAATTCTCCCCCCCAAAGCTTTAGAAAAAGTGGTTGTCACTCAGCTCACTGAATACCTAGCCAAGTATGACATATTATGCCCAGAGCAGCATGGCTTCTGTTCAGGCCAAAGCACTACTACAGCCCTCCCAGAATTCACTAACTTCCTTCACTCCTCCCTAGACTACAGTAACATTGCTGGAGCTGTGTTCATAGACCTTTCCAAGGCCTTCGACACAGTTAGCCATTCTGTCCTTCTTGACTCCCTCTGCCAACTTGGTTTCTCCACAGGCCCCCTGGCATGGTGTACCAGTTACCTCTCCACCTGGTCCCAATGAGTCAAAATAAACAGAACACTATCCAACACTGTACCTGTCCACTACGGGGTGCCCCAGGGCTCCATTCTGGGTCCACTTCTTTTCACCCTCTACCTAAACTCCTTGCCAAAGGCCTGCACTGAAAAAATAATACTGTATGCAGATGATGCAGTGCTCTATGCTTCGCATCATAAACCTACTCCCCTCTAGGACTCTCTCCAACATGCCTTCTTCCAGGATAAAACATGGTTCAAGGACCATGGACTGGTCATAAACCTGAAAAAGACAAAATCGATGATTTTCTCCCACCACCAAAACAAAGCAAAACGTGCACCTCTCCTCATCCTCCCCAGCACCCCCTTGAACAGGTATCCCTCTACAAATACCTTGGACTTACACTCGACTCTGCCCTTACCTTCCATCACCACATAAACACCCTAGCTAACACTTGAATTGGACTCCTTTACCGGCACAGGGACTGCCTCTCTCCCGATGCCCTTAGGCTTGCCATTACTTCCTCAATACTGTCCCTAGTGGACTATGGGCTCCCTGTGTATGGGGCAGCAGATAATTCCACACTCCAGAAAATTCAGGTCTCCCTCAACAAGGTGTGCAGGCTCCTAACTGGTGCCCCTAGACTCACCCACAGCTGCTCCATCTATTCTTCTGCCAATCTTCTCAACCTCAATGAAAGACTCCACTACCAGACCTGCCTACTCACCAAGAAAATTCTGTTTGGTCGCTCCCCTCCTGGGGTCACCACCTCTCTCCAACTTGCCACCCCCTCTGTCTCCACCCGCAACTCGGACAAAGCTATTCTGTCAGTTCCCAGGGTAAAAACCTCCCATCACTAGCACACCCAAGAGTTCCCATTTCAAAGTTGCTCTCCGAAACCACCTTCTCAATGTCCGTTCCTGTAACTGCAACTAACCTGTGCTGTCATGCCCACAATGACCCAAACCTCTGACAAAGTCCATTATGGACTGTAACCTCTTACAACAATGTCTGGCCCATAAATATGATGGACTATACTGTAACACATGCTTGCTCATGTTAACAATGTTTTTTCTGCTATGCTTATGTAAATATCTGTATCCAAAACTGTATGTAATGTCTGTAAACAATGTCTGTAGCCCATACATGATGGTTATTTCCTTTGTAATTGTACCCTGTCTGTTTTTTTTCTGTTCCCCATGTGACGAGGTACCTTTGTAAATGAGCCATCTGGCTCAAAGGTTGTAAATCTGATGTTTCAAATAAATAAATAAATGTGTCCCTTTATGGTGATATCAGAGCTGGTAGCTCCTTAGATAGGTATTCCAAGACATTAAAGGTGAGTCTTTGCCAAAGTTGAGTTTGGTGGACCTGTCAGAAACTGGCAGTTTTGACTGCGGTGGTGGTGGTGGTGGGGGGGGGGGCAGCTTTCCTGACATCCCTTGCACACTTTGATGGCATGACAAAATATTTTACAGGATCACACTCTGAACATGTGCAGACCACATGACTTGCAGAAGCCAATTAGAAATGCTGAACATCATGAACTTCTTTTGTTGTGCGTGTCTGAATGCCATTGCCATCTCTCTCTCTCTCTTTCCCCCCTAGAGAAGGACATGTGTGCACTGACAGGCAGAGTTTTTTGGTTCTTTGGGAGAAAAGCTGTTTAGATTCAGAAGCACCTTATTTTCATTATAGAATCCTTCATCATTATTATAGCCGCTGTAGCTAGAGAGCAGCAGTTAACTGGTGTCGGTGCAGGGTAGATAGTAATCCATGTGCTGCTGCAGAGAACAGTACAGTGCATTGTGTGCTTGCTGCTGCTGCAGCCTGAAGCAAGAAAGGGACAGGGCATGGGTAGTGTACTTTTGAAATGTTATCTTTTATAGTTTATTTGTTGTGCTGACTGCTGGTCCAGCAAGGCATAGCATCAATCTTTTTTTTTCCCTTTGTGTGAGCAGGCCAGGCTTTAGCTGCTTGGTGAAATGAGTAGTGAGTGAAAATGCATTAGTGGGCTGCTGTGTAATTCTTGACTGAGAGGTTGTTAGCGCTCTCCACTTAGTGTTTCTCAGTGGATCTATCAGTGGGGTATGTGGTGGTCTTGCTGTTACTCATTGTCTACCTACTGCCATCACGTCATGTTGTTTTCTGATTTTTCATATACACATTTTTATGTTGCTTGCACGCATGTGCAAGAAACATAGTGCCATCATCGGAGATTTCGGAGGTGTGTCACCTCCTCCTCCAATTCAGTCAGTTAGCTGGCAGGCATGGCCCCTGTAAGTCAATGCATTTTGGAGCTGTCTATGACACGCTCCAAAATGCAGTGGCATACAGTTGAAAGGGGGAGCTACGCTTGAGTGAGCACTGATAAGATATCGGCTGCTCACGCACAGCTCCCCCCCACATGCAGCCGTGCGGCCCCCGCTCACAGCTGTAGCCGACGGGTGCCCGATCCCGCCGGCTGAAGCCGGCCACCCCCAGTAGTAGGTGCCACGCTGGGAGCCCACCCCAGCGTGGCAAGCAGTCTTTGCCGACGGGGGTGCCCAATCCCCGTCGGCTTGAATGCCCCCTGTCTCCTGCCACGCTGGGAGCCCACCCCAGCGTGGCACATAACTCCATGGCCGACGGGGTGCCCAATCCCCCATTGGCTGAACGGCTCCTCCAACATCCTTGTGCCATGCGGAGCCCACCCCAGTGTGGCAAATGGTCCCTAGCGTCTTTTTTTTTTTTTACCTGTAACACAAAAAATGGTCCTCGGCGCATCTCAACCCCCACAACCCGCACCCCACCCTCGCTTTGACTCCCCACCCACACCCCATGCTTACCTCTGGACTCGGCGCGACGATCTTCGTGGACCGGAACACGCCTGCACTCTTCAAAGCCGACCGCAAACTGAGGAAATGCCGGTAAGCTGTATAATGGGCTAGATGGAGGTTAACTTTGTTGCATATCTCAGGCATTTTTGGGAATTTTTGCACCAAATTTTCAACATGGGGTTTTTGGGACCCCTTCTCATGAATGATGTCACTGTCATGGCGTTATTTGGGCACGAAGGGTGATTTCGCTGCAGTGACTGTGCAGTGACTGTGAAATCACCCTCCGGGCCTGAATACTGCCATGACAGTGACATCATTCATGAGAAGGTCCCAAAACCCAAGTTGAAAAATTTGTGCCAAAATTCAAAAAATGACTTTTTACCAGCGGCGCTGCACAGTTCCTACGCAGGCTTGTAAGTTCACGTAAATTTCAATATTTTCACTCCAGATTTTCAACATTGCCATTTTACCACACCTTCTTATGAGCAGTACAGCTGTCATTTTCACATCTCACTCAAATGTTTCCCGCCATGTAGCAGAATGGCGCAGTCGGTGTGTGAAAACAATGTACGGGACAAATTAGGAAAATCACAGTGACACTGTTCATGAGCAGAGGTCTTAAAATGGCTATGTTGAAAATTTGGTGAAAAAATTCCTAAAAATGACTGTTTTACGGACGTGCATTGCACAGTTCCTATGCAGGCTCATAAGTTTGAGAATTTTCAATATTTTCACTCCAGATTTTCAACATTGCCATTTTACCACACCTCCTCATGAGCACTATAGCTGTCATTTTTCACATCCTGCCCAAAACATGTTTCCACCCATGTAGCGCACAATGGCGCAGTCGGTGTGCAAACTCAGTGTATGGGACACATTAAGAAAATCACAGTGTCACTGTTCATGAGCAGAGATCTAAAATGGCAAGGTTGAAAATTTGAGTGAAAGAATTCTAAAATGACTGTTTTACGGTGTGCGTTGCACAGTTCCATAGCGTAGGTTTGCAAATTTTCAATATTTCCACTCCACATTTTCAACATTGCCATTTTACCACACCTCCTCATGAGCACTACAGCTGTCATTTTTCACATCCTGCCCAAAACGTGTTTCCGCCCATGTAGCGCACAATGGCGCAGTTGGTGTGCAAACTCAATGTATGGGACACATTAACAAAATTACAATGACACTGTTCATGAGCAGAGGTCTTAAAATGGCTATGTTGAAAATTTGGTGAAAAATTCCTGAAAAATGACTGTTTTATTTGTGCTTGCTAAGCAGTTCCACCGCACGTCAGAAGTTCACAAATTTTCAATATTTCCACTCCAATGACTTCCGAATACTTAAACAGCACATAGAAGCAAGCAACATTCGGCATTGACAAATGCTTGTTGTAGTGAGTTATGATAGATTGCCTGCATCCTGATGCCATCTAGTTTTATCTGTCATATTGTGTAGAAAACATGAAGAATGGAACAAGAGGAGAATGAAATGCAGGGGTGGTGGAAGATGTAGATACAGGTTCCACCATGCCAGATCCAAGCACAACTTCTGCAACAGGAGGTGCTGGAGTTGTTAGTTGTGAGACTAGGAGTCATTAAATCAAGTGAAATATGACTGGACATTGGGTGCGATGACCAAGGAAATCCTGATTGAGTAGTCCACTGGTTCCAGTCCCACTCCAAACAGTCTCTTCAGATCATTCAGTGCAACTGGTGACAATGCCACCCCTAAGCAATCTCAATGTATACTGTTTTTCTCTCCCTCTTTTAATTGGTGCCAGTTCCAGTTCCACTTCCCCTACAAGAGAATGAGATAGAAACAATCAATCCTAAATGTAAAACCAAGCTCTTGCCCTGCCTGTCTAGTTGCAGCCATTGCTCGTCTCCCCCCCCCCCAATATTATGCAGCAGCACCACACAGCCAAGTGCTGTTTAGTCTTCTGCTACTGTATGAGTGAGGCAGGTGACACTGAGTCAGGCTCAGGCATGGACCCCACTCTCCGGTCATCCATATTTTTATGTCCATGGACCTCGAAGGCCATCTCTGCTCAGTTCCTGATCTTTGTCTGTAAAAACCCCATCCTCTGTTTGTTCAGAATTCATACACTTATTTGTCCATGGTTAATGCACAAATGCCTGAATAAAACACACAATCAAGAGAAACTTATCGGAAGAACTGACTCCATTGTTAGTTTGGTAAATGAAAAAAACAAGTCAGATAAAATAGCATTTCAATTATTTCAGGTACCAGCCATGCTTGTATATGATCTAAATATGGTTCAGTGTCTATCCTTGATAATAGTTTCCATGGTTTGGTTTTTAATTATGATATTATTCAAATGTATTCTTTTTGTATCCCAGTTAAGTTTAGCAAGCAGTAAGACATGATGGGGTGTGGGCTTCTATTTGTAAACTGCACGCGCAACTGCATTGTGAGGCACAAGTGCCTTCAACTCCCTGGAAGTGCGGTTTACAAATAGAAATCTGTATGCTGAAGTGTCTTATTGTGCTTTTAAAATTGGTTAACAGATTGAAAAAGGAACAAAAATACAAATAAAGTGCATAATACGTTGTATTTATTTTTTAACAAAGGCAACACAATAGTACTGGTGGAGCTCGAGCTGCAGATAGACAATCATTTTTCCTTTCCCTTACTACCCCCCCCCCACACCCACACCTACACACACAAAGTATTATGGGACAGGGAGCTAGCTTTCATTGCTGAGTACTAACTGATGTGCTGCATGGTGGGTCAGATCAGATGGGAGGAGAGCTGTGGTCAAAATGAGAAATTGAAAGATGTTCAGTTGCGACAGGATCTGTGAACCTCCCCAAAAAATTGAAAGACAGATTTTCCAGTGGGAAGGCTTATGCTTGTTTATGCTTCAATGTATTGCAGTCAGGATCAGTGGCTGCACTTTCTAAAGGAAAGCATCAGCTGATTAACAGGGGGTAGAGTAGGGAAGTAGGGGTGGCAGAGAAAGAAGTCAGAACATCATTCAGGAAATTTATTTATTTGTTTAACCAGGTATAGCACACTAAGCTGAAAGCTTTTTTTACAGGAGTGACCTGGGAGCACAAGGAGGTTAAGTGACTTGCTCAGGGTCACACAGTATGCAAGTGGAAGCTGTGGGATTCAAACCCAGGTCTGGTCTGCTGGATGTTATCAGATTTGTAGCTCAGAGCCTTAGACCACTGCGCTATTCTGCCTCCTCGAAATGATTGCCTGCTGCCACTCAAGATTACATTCATTGTAATCACAAGAATAAATATTTGGCTTTACATCCATATAGTCATTCTTTTTATCAAGATGTAGTTCTCATGAGAAAGGAAAGGAGACTTGGCATGACACAGGGCCCCTACCTGATGAATAATCGAGCTAGAACAGTGTTCAGGCAGGACTTGGTTTCCCACTGACATGATTTAAACTTAACTTGAGAAACTTCTATTTGTGACATATAGTCATGACAATGGTTACTGGTTTGAAGTTATTTATTTAATTTCCTGGACAACACCGGCATTGACGAGGAGGGTCTGTGATCATTGGGTGGTACTCCATGTTTGCCCACAATGTGACAGTGGCTAATTAAATTGTAAGTTCTGGTTATATGGCTTATAATTGAATATATGGGGGTAGACAGTTTTTAATGGTTGTGTCACACTTTGTGATTGTTATTGTATCAGTTAAAATGTGTGTTGATTGTGTGAAGTACCTTTTCTGTGGAAAATTAGGTGTGAAAAATGTGTAACTGCCTAATGTGTTGCACTGGAGTGGACATATGTGCCTCACCAAGATGGCTGCCATATGAAACATAGAAACATAGACTTTGATGGCAGATAAGGACCACTTGGCCCACCCAGTCTGCCCATTTCCCCACCTAATGGATAAGTTGCAGATCCTAGTTAACCAACAGCCTACTTCTTCCTACCCCCAACCCCTAAAGTTGCCTTATGACTGTCCCATGCATTCTTGAATTCCACCACTGTTGTTGACTCCACAGTCTCCTCAGGAAGGCTGTTCAATGCATCTACAACCCTCTCCATGAAAAAATATTTCCTCACATTACCTCTGAGCCATCCTCCCTCTATCTTCAAATTGTGTCCCCCTGTTCTTGCACACCTCTTTTTCTGAAAGATGTTACCTTCTTGGACTTTGTTGATTCCCTTGAGGGACTTGAAAGTTTCTATCATGTCCATCCTCTCCCTCCTTTCCTCGAGGGTATACATATTAAGCTGCTTTTTTAAAAACAGTTTTCTTTTTTTTTTTTTAATTTAGTATACTTTATTATTTTCCTTCATATACAACATGGTAACCACAGTACAGGAATACAGTAAAGAATAGTCAAACATAATCTATCCAGTGTTTTAACAGTATCCCTCATTAAGTGATTCAGCCTAAAACCATTCCTCTCTCAAACAAAACCCCACCCCCACCATCCCTTCTATACTCCCCTCACTCCCCCCCTAAAAACTCCCCTCTGCCCAACTAAGGAAAACCTTCATAAAAAAGAACAAGCCATAGGGAGGAAAAAAAAAAGGAACGGGGGTAAACTACTAAAGAAATTTAGTGCTGAGTCACATAAAGATAAAAACCACTTGACTCCCATATTCCACAGCAATGTAGTGGAATAATTATAACAAGCTATCCTAAATTTCCTAGGGAAAGTAAAGTCATAAGGGGCTCCCAGGTAGTCTGGTAATATTGTACTCTCTGTCTTACAGTGGCAATATGCTTTTCTACTTGGATGGCAAGCAGGATCTCCCAATACCATTCTAGGATTACAGGAAGAGTATCCTCCTTCCAGTGCCTTAGCATTGCTAATTTAGCTATGGCCGCAATTAGTGTGATATGAGCCTGCCGTATCATCGGGGTTCCCGGCGGAAATGTCGCTAAAATACAGGCCTCAGGAGTAAATAAGGTATCCAACCCTAGTACTGGATCCAACTTTTGTTGGACAGATCTCCAGAAAACCTACGTACTAGGGCATTCCCATAACATATGATAGAGAGACCCCTGAGTTCTCTTACATCTGAAACAGGCAGGGGAGGCTGCGAGACCCGCGTTACACAATTTTAGTGGTGTAAAATACATATCATGCATAATTTGTAATTGCGCAAGGTGCAATCTATCTTGTTTAATATATTTATAATTCGTGCACCAAATTTTCTTCCAAAACTCTTACCTCAGTCGACAAAGAAAGATCGTGCACCCAATAATAACAAACTCCAGTGGGAAGATTATGGTCCATCACTTGGAGCTGCTTGTAAATCCTTGAGACTGCGTGAGCCATTTCTGTACTCTGTAAAATTTGTTGCAGTCCCTCAGTCGAATGATCAGACCAACTTGCCTTATGATTGAATTCTGCTAATGCACTTTTAATTTGCAGATACTTAAAAAAGTCTTTAGAACTTAGGTGAAAGCGCCTTCTGCCAAATTTGAAAAGGGGCCACCCTATTATTTTATAACAAATTAGCCAATGTGCAGTGTTTGAGCGGTGGAAGAAAAGAGGGTGGAATGCGATGCCTATCATAGATACATAGATACATAGACAGTGTTGGCAGATAAGGGCCTATGGCCCACCCAGTCTGCCCATTTGAGCTTGTAAGTTCAGTTTATTTTCCTAGACGTCTGTTGCCCCTTACCCCTGACCTCCAGAATTCCTTTATGTCTATCCCATGCATTCTTAAATCCATGATTGTTTCAGCCCCCACCACTTCCTCTGGCAGGGTGTTCCACTTGTCCACCACCGTTCTGTGAGAAATTCTTTCTCATGTTTCCTCTGAATTGTCCTCCTCCAACTTCATCCCATGCCCTCTAGTCCTGGAACATCTTTTCGCTTAAAAATAGTGTTTTCCTGCACCTGTTCCTCCTGTAAGATACTTGTATGTCTCTATCATATCCTCTCTCCCTCCTCTCCTTCAGGAGTACATGTTCAGTTCCTTCAACCTGTCTTCATAGGACTTGTGATGCAATCCATGCACCATCTTTGTTGCCCTCCTCTGAACCTTCTCTACCCTGTCTATGTCCTTATGTAGTATGGCCTCCAGAACTGTACACTGTACTCCAGGTGGGGCCTCACTAGTGTCTTGTATAGCGGAATTATGACCTCCTTTTCCTGCTGGTGATGCCCCTGCCTATACATCCAGCATCTATTTGCTTTACCTGCTGCCTTGTCACACTGTTTCCCTGAGGTAATCAGAGATAACAACCCCAAGATCCCTTTCTGCTTGGCATGCTATCCTCACCCCCTAACTGATACATTGTGCCAGGGTTTTTGTGCCCCATATGCATTATCTTGCACTTCTTTGCATTGAATTTCAACTGCCAAACCCCTGACCATTCTTCAAGTTTCTGCAGGTCGCTTCTCATTCTGTCTACACCCTCTGGTGTGTCTACTCTGTTACAGAGCTTTGTGTCATCAGCGAACAGTGAAATTCTGCTTCTAGATCCTGCGCAATGTCATTGATGAAGATGTTGAATAGGACCGGTCCCAGCACTGATCCCTGTGGTACCCCACTGGTCACTCTTCCTCTGTGGAATGACAGCCATTTACCACCACCCTCTGTGTCCTGCCACCCAGCCAGTTACCTACCCACCACACTACTGTCCTGCCCACACCCATATTCCCCAGTTTGTGTAATAGTCTTCTATGTGGCACAGTGTCAGAGGCCTTGCTGAAGTCAGATAGGCCATGTCCACTGCCCTCCCCTGATCCACCTCCCTAGTCACCCAGTCAAAAAATTCAACGAGGTTGGTCTGACATGACCTCCCCCTGGTGAAACCATGCTGCCTTGGGTCCTGTAGTCCATTGACAACCAGATGTTCCACCAATCTCTCCTTCAGTAGTGCCTCCATGATCTTCCCCACTACCGAGATGAGGCTGACTGGTCTGTAGTTCCCTGCTTCCTCTTTGTTCCCACTTTTGTATAAGGGGACTACATCTGCTGTCCTCCAGTCTTTGGGTACCTCCCCTGTTTCCAGTGATCGGCTAAACAGGATAGCCAGAGTTCAGCCACCACCTCTCTTAGTTCTTTAAGGACCCTGGGTGCACTCCGTCTGGCCCCATTGCTTTATCAACTCTTATTACTTCCAGTTCCTTCAGGACCCTTTCTCGTGTAAAGGGACTTGTGTCCATTTCTGCACCATTCTCACCCCTTGTACTCCCTTCAGACCCATTACCCCTCTTCCTTAGTAAAGACCGAGCAGAAATACCTGTTCAATATGTCAGCTTTACTGTTGTCATCCTCCACGCTGCTCCCATCCTCCCCCTTCAGTCTCACTATCCCTCCCTTTGTCTTTCTTTTTTCACTTATGTACCTGTAAAAGGTCTTGTCCCCTTTACCCACCGATTTTGCAATGTGTTCTTCTGTCTGAGCTTTGGCTTCCCTTACTGACCTCCCTGCCTCCTTTTGCTTCTCCTGGTACTTCTCCCTATCCCCTTCTGCCTGTGTCTTTTTGTATTGCCTGAATGCAATCGTTTTGGCTTTCACTTTCTTTGCTACCTCTTTGGAAAACCATAATGGTCTCCTCTTCCTTTTCCTCTTGCTAACCTGCTTAATGCATAATTCTGTTGTTCTTGTAATCCCCATTTTAAATACTGCCCACTGTTCCTCATCCCGATTCCTGTTCCATTCCCCTTAATGCCTCTTTCAAGTATCTCCCCATTTTCCCAAAGTCTGCACCCCTAAAATCCAGGATACGTGTTTTTGTGTGGTTTGGTTCTGCTTTTCTGTGATTTCAAACCGCAATGACTGGTGGTCACTGTTGCCCAGGTGCTCCCCCACTGTTACCCCATCACACACTGTCCCTGTTTGTGAGCACAAGGTCCAGTATTGCCTTCTGACGAGTTGGTTCCATGACTAGTTGCTTGAGAAGGCACTCTGAAGGAGTCAGGATAAATCTGCTCTAGTTGATGCTGCTGCTGGGGTGCTCCAGTCCACGTCTGGAATATTGAAGTCTCCAACCAGTACTACCTCACCCTTGTCTGCCATCCTTTGGATGGCTAGCATCAGCTCCCTATCTGTTTCTTCCTCCTGGGCTGGTGGTCTATAGACCACACCTGTGCGGATGGCTGTCCCCATTTTCCTTTCCAGCTTAACCCACAGTATCTCTCACCCATTTTGTTCCTCCTGGATCTCTGTGGCCCTTATGTCATTTTTCACATACAGTGCCACTCCTCCTCCTCCTCCCTTCCTGCCTGCTCTGTCTGTTCTGAATATGTTGTAGCGAGGTATGGCCATCTTCCAGTCATGGTTATCATTACACCAGGTTTCAGTGATGGCCACAATGTCCAGGTCTGACTGTACCATGACAGCCTCAGATCTTCCATCTTGTTGCTAAGGCTCCTGGCATTTGCACATAGCTTTCCATGATTTGACCTCCTAGACTGCTTCACTGTTCTGCTCCAGCCCTTCCTTGGTTGTCATTTATCCCTGGTTCTCCTTGCTGTCTGCCCTTCTGCTGAATTTTGCCCCTTTCTGCTTATCCACCTCTTGGGCACTAATCTCCATCTTTTGCACACTGCTTTGCAGAGATAGCCACTCCTCCGGTTCACTGGTTCCACTGCTAGCTGTGGGGGTGAGCAATGGTACCCTCCTTACTGGCCTGCCACCACTTTGCTAGTTTAAATGCTTGTCAATGTAGCATTTAAACTTATCATTGAGTGCTTGGATTCCCTTCAGGATGGATGCAGGCCGTCAGGCTTAGAACAAACCTCCATCCCTCCAGGTGGGTCCCCAGTCACCAATGAATCCAAAACCTTCCTCTGGCACCAGTTCTTCAACCATGAGTTAAAGTTCTGAGTTCCTGGTGCATGCACTCCTATACTCTCCTTGCCTCTCACAGGTAGTACTTCTGAAAGTGACAGAAGTAGCTTTGCTTGAGACCCTCCCAGTTTCCTAAACTCTTCCTGAACTTCCTTCCCCATTTGCCAGGTCATTAGTACCTAGGTGGATAATGACATCCAGCTCACCCTCCCGTCTTGCCTTCCCAGTGATCCCCAGGATCTTCCTTCCATCCCTCCATGCCGTGGCACCTGGTAGGCACCTCACCTACCTGTCCTCCCCCTCCTGTGTTCCTAGCTGGATCCCTCTTACGATGGAGTCCCCCACCAGGATTTGCTTCCTCCTCCTCTGGATTCCACTGCTTTCCCCGCTGAGGTCACCTCCTTGGCTAACCTCCACATCCTTTCCTTCCACTTCTCTGGGTACCTCTATTTGGTTGTCCTCATTTGCCAGTGTGGCATATGAGTTCTTGAGTGGAATAGGATCTGGGATGTGCCTCTGCCTGACTGCTCTAACCCTCCCTGGAGCCCACTGTCATCCAAGTGCTCCTCGTTCTTGGCATCCTTGAGGCAGCTGCATTGGACTGGGTGGTCCCTGGATAGGGGTGATGGTACTCCTGACCCAGTTTACTTCCGCTCTGAGTCTGGCTACCTCATCCCACAGTCCAGAGAGATGCATGCAGATAGGGCAGCACCTCAGTGTCCAGAAGGTCTGCCTGAATATGGCTGCCCCACAGCCACTGCATTGCACCACTCCCCACATTATACTGCAGTTCCACTACTTGTCTGCTACTGAAGCTCTCCTAGTTCTCTTTTTATTAATTTACTGTACTAAAAATCCTGTCACTAATCCTCAGATATTTTTTTAAGGAAAAGAAACCAATAAATAAATAAATGAGTCAAAACACTTGTGCTGAGGTGGGCTTCTTCCCCTTATGCCCCTCCTACTTCACACCCTCTTACTATCCCTGTGTTTAGCTCCTGTCAATCAGATTTATCAGGGCATATAATTAAGAGTTGGGGAAGGAGGGAGGGGTGAAAATTTGCAGCAATTAAAAAGACAGCACAGAATTACACCACCACTATGTTTTAAATTTTCAACAGCTCAAAAACAATTATAAGTAAAGTACACAAAGAAAGTATAGTGTCACTAAACGCCCACAATCTAAGTTTAAAAGAAAAATAGCAATTACCAGTTACTCTAAAGCATTGAATTGAATATGTTTCCTTCCTTCCCCTTCTGGCTTCTTCTGAGAAAATAAACCTCTGCTTGCTACTTTAACTCTGACTAAGCCCCACCTCCAGTTATCATGTAGCTGAGGTCAGAGGCCAGACAATTAACACCCTTCACCCAACTACAGGGCAGTCAGACAAGCCAAGATAAAATTTGCAGCAATTAAAGACAGCACAGAATTACACCACCACTATGTTTTACATTTTCAGCAGCCCAAAAACAATTATAAGTAAAGACAACAAAGAAATTATAGTGTCACTAAACGCGCACAATCTAAGTTTAAAAGAAAAATAGCAATTACCAGTTACTCTAAAGCACTGAATTGAATATATTTCCTTCCTTCCCCTTCTGGCTTCTTCAATTAAAACCTGTGGATTATAAACTAAAGGCTGATAGGTAGACCTATGCCAATTTATCGAGTAATACTGGAGAATTGGATGCAATGCTTTGAGAGACCAAGCTATAGGAGTGGACCTGAGTGATCTATCAAGCTTGGAGAATTTAACATATATGAGAGCGGCTAGGGAACTATTAACACTCCTCGCCACCTTGCCTTCAATATTTAACCATAGCGGAAAGTACCTGCCACTACAGATGAATAAATCTGTCTGGCACCACAGGGCTATTTTGCTAAGGTGTTGTGCCACATAATAAGTGAACAGAGAAGGAAGAGCTAGTCCCCCCTGCAACTTAGGAGCAGTTAATTTGTGAAATGCATGCTTGGGAGGTTTATTCTTCCAGAGAAAGTTACCAAACATTCTCTGCAAGTTCGTAAACCATTTCCTGGGAATATAAAGACCCATCATTCCTAACCGATATAAAAGCCTTGGTAAAACATTCATTTTCAGTATATAACTGCATCCCAATAACGTCATAGGAAGCTCACTCCACCTATTCAGGTCTGCCTGCAAGGTTTGTACTAGTGCAGCTAAATTATACTTGAACATGGAAGAGATTCCTTGGGAAATCTTTATCCCCAAATAGGTGAGGGTTCGATACTCCCAGGAAAGGCCCGATTCTAAGATATTGGTTTTAGTAACTCTGCAATTCAATGGGAACACCTTAGTCTTAGATAAATTAAGCTTACACCTGAGACTTTAGCAAATCTGTTAATTTCCTCCAGAAAGGCTGGTAATGAGATTTCTGGTTCCTTCAGGTGTAGCAGTATATCATCTGCATATGCTGAAATAACAAATCTCTCCCCGTATAATTGAATTCCTTTTAAAGCTGTGTTAGCTACAAGCATCTAAGTTAATGGTTCCAGATAACAATTAAACAAAAGAGGAGATAAGGGGCAATCCTGTCGAGTGCCCTTCTCCAGAGGAAAGGCCTGGGACAGGTACCCGTTGCACCACACCCTCGCTGTTGGAGCAGTATATAGAATTTTAACCCAGGTGAGGAAAGAGGCGGGCATACCAAACTGCTTAAGAGTGGCAAACAAAAAGCACCAGAAAACCCTATTGAATGCTTTTTAAGCATCTAGGGAAACAAGCACTGATGGAATGCCTGATTCTTTGCCCCTTTGCATCAGGTGCATGAGTTTGCGCATATGGTCTCCGGCTACATGCCCCGCCATAAAACCCACTTGTTCATTGCTAATAATACTAACGGATGGTGGACAAGTGGAACACCCTGCCAGAGGAAGTGGTGGGGACTGAAACAATCATGGGATTTAAGAATGCATGGGATAGACATAAAGGAATTCTGGAGGTCAGGGCTAAGGGGCAACAGACTTCTAGGAAAACATAAACTGAACTGACAAGCTCAAATGGGCAGACTGGCTGGGCCATAGGCCCTTATCTGCCGACACTGTCTATGTATCTATGTATCTACTTCCTAGCAGGGGGGCAAGTCGATTAGCGAGGATCTTTGTCAGTATTTTAACATCCGAATTTAGCAACAAAATCGGTCTATAACTCCCAGAGTACAATGGGTCTCTATTAGGTTTAGGAATGACTGTAATGATTGCCTCTAGAAAGTTAGGATCTTTCATTCCTTTATGGAACCACAAGTTATACACGTCCCTCAGCAACGGGGAAAGTAGTGGAAGACAGGCCTTGTACAAGTTATTGGACAGGCCATCTGGACCGGGGGCCTTGTCTAAGAGAAGCTGAGCAATAGCAGTTTCCACTTTGGTTAATGTAACTAAAGTGCCCAGCTGATCTACCATTGCTGGCGGCATAAGGGGAAGATTAGCTAAATGGAGATAATCCTCAATTTCACTATTGGTTACTTGCAGAGGGTCATCAGCTGAATAGAGATCTTTATAAAAATTCCCAAAGATAGATGCTATCTCTTGGGGATAGGAGATAATACAGCCATCTTGTTGAGATCTCAAACTCAAAATGGCTTTAGCCATTTCAGCTTGCCTTGATCTGCTTGCCAGAAGCTCTCCTGGCCGTTCTCCTGACTCCAAGTATCTCAGTTTGGTGTTATGAATAGCCAGTTCTGCCTTCTGCACCATCATATCGTAATAGAATGCTTGAAGGCGATGTAGCCTGACCCAATCTTCTGGTGGTGATAACTTACTAATATTAAGTTCCAACTGCTGTATTCCTTCTAATATAGAATCCAGTTTCAGTCTATTTTCCCGGGCTCGTGTGGATGCTATTCATATAAAGTTACCCCTAATAGCACATTTGAGGGCAGCCCACACTGTCAATCCAAGCCACCATTCCCAGATTCATGTCCATGAATCCCTTGATAAAGGCCTGTGTAGATGTTAGAATTTAGGGATTCTTAAGCAATTGCATATTAAGACACCACAAGTAGGACCTCCTTGTCCTAGGCCCTAAAATAAAAAATATACCAACTGGGGAGTGATCAGAAAGTACCCTTGAGTAAATGGATGCATCAATAATACTAGGCAGGAAAGATGAGTTTACTAGCCAGTAATCTATTCTAGAATAAGTACCATGTGGCAGGGAGTAGTACGTAAATTGTTTTTCATCTGGATGCAGAGTTCGCCACACATCTATTACCCCAGCTCCTGTTAGGAGCTCCCTGAAGGCACGTTGTGTGGGCGAAAGCCCACATTTTCTGCTATCAGAGTGGTCAATGTCCGCTCTTGGGACCAGATTCCAATCTCCACCCAGAAAAGTTAGTATAGGCGGATTAGATACCACCCTTGTCAGCAACTGGGTAAAGAAGGAGGGCGAGTCTGTGTTTAGTCCATAAATTGACCCTATTAACACTGGGACTAAGGCCAACATGCCCTGTATAATACAATAGCACCCCTCTGGATCAGACCACTCCTGTGATTTACTAAATGGCATGTGTTTGGCTATCAAAATAATAGTGCCAGCCCATTTAGTGGACTTACCTGAACCATACACCTGCCCCACCCACCTTCGCTTAAAAAAAGAAATGTTATCTCTGGGCATGTGTTTCTCCTGTAGGCAGGCAATGTCTGTTCTTAATTGGGTGAGATGATTAATAACCATACTCCGCTTCTGTTTACTCTGCGCCCCTTTTATATTCCAACTCACTAATTTATAAGGCCCCCCCCCATAAACTTTGATAAAACAGTGAATAAACTGAGAAGGTCCAGAATTTAGATAACTTAGTGCAAAATTCGTCCCTACGATCTTGATGTGCAGAGTTTCCTTAATTCCCCCCATCCCCCTACCACTATTATAATACAGTAGTAATGAAGAGATAGCCATCCCCCCTGAAAGAAAGTAATAAACAACCCCACCTATACTATACATACCCATTAACTACCCCCGGGTCTGTCAAAACCGATCTCCCAATGTACAACGCAGCATGCAATTATCAATCTCACTGCCCAACCCCAAGCAACTCCCCTCCTCCCTCCTGATCCACAATACAACTCTACAAACCGTTCCCTTCCTGCCCTTCGTACCCTGTACAAAGGTTTTAGTATACGCCTCTTTTCAGCAGACGCAGGCGTCATTGCAATAAAGCAAAAGAAACATTGAACCTTAAGAAAAACAATAACAACAACACAACACATGTTCCAGCTGTGCAGAATAGAGTTCCCAATTTCAGTGCACTATTGTCCAATCTGGTTTAGCCTCATAGGCGATCATAACTATAAAGATGCTTAACTCTTCAGACCTCCAAGCCTCCTCCCCTCCACAGTCCAGGAATTACTGTATATCGGCTATTCCGAAACATCAGTCTTCACAGCCCCCAAGTAACAGGATGCCACATCAGAAATCAGCAGGTGTTAACTCTCTTGTGCCGAATAGCACAGATCAGTTCTTCCATCCCTCAGACGACTGCTTCACTTAAAAAGATCTGGAAAAAGTATATGCAGCTCTTCCGTGGGTTGCTTAAGTGACTCAAACACCACCCATTTATCCTTGGATTTGACTTGCAGAGTTGCAGGGTATTTCATCCGGAAGGGCACTCCGGCGGCAATCAGGGGGGATAATAGAGGATGAAAACTCTGCCTTTTAAGCTGCACTGAGTGGGGCAGGTCATGGGGCACTCATAATTTACTCCCCTCCCATTGAATCTCCTGCTCTTTCTTGGCTTTATTTAAAATGTGTACCTTGTCCAAATAGTTCAGTAGCTTGAAGACCAACGGTCTAGGTGGTGCACCTGGTAATGGGGGGGGGCACAGGGAGTGGTGTGCTCTCTCAACAACGTATGCTCTATTATTCGGGGAGGGGTCCGCTATTTTCTCACAAAATTTTTGCACGAACAGGACAGGACTAGTACCCTCTTGCTTCTCTGGTAACCCGAAGACAATCAAATTATTGCGCCGACTGTGCCCTTCAAGATCTTCCAACTTGTCTTTGAGTTTCCGCATCTTCTGCCTTAACGTGGAGGAGTCCAGTTCAGACTTATCCCTCCACTTCTCCACAGATATCAGTCGTACATCTATAATCCTGACTTGAGTAGTAAGTGAATTTAGGTTGGCCCTGATTTGCTGCACATCACTGGAGACTGACGCGATGGACTCCTTCAGGGGCAGCATGATCTCCATGAATTTATCTTCGGACAACGCTGTGGGAGCTGCGGCAGAAGATGTAGCTGTAGTCTCCTACGCTTTAGGCCTATTCATGGCCTTATCCTTCTTGGGGGAAGGTGGGGGCGTGTGCTGTGGAGGAACCTTCCGCATTTCTGTATCCATTCGTATCTTCCTCCTATCACCTTCGGAAAGCTTCTTTTCTATAACGCTTTCAAAGTTGTGAGCTGGAATGAACGATAGAAAGGCAATATTACAAATTCTATCAGGGAGTGAGGAGAGGATGCAACCTTCAGCTAAGCAGCCATCACATGACCCCCCCCCCAAAAAAAAAAAACAGTTGTCTAAAAGTATTGATACCAGACATGTACAGCATACTGCTTGCCCAATGAAGTCCAAAGCCATGGGTTTTCTTTTTAAACCTATATAGTTTTTGAATCTTCTTGACTAATCAAGACATAGTAAATTCCCTACCCAATTTATTAACATCATGTGTGGTGTCCTAATTAAAGTATAAATATTGTTTTGATCACATAAGAGAAGTTCTATTATAAGTACCTATGCTATATATTCTATAGTAAAACTATAAATTTCATCTGATTCTCAGTTAAGCTTCATTTTGAGATGGGTTCATTCAGATGGTTTTAAGCAGTGTAAGAGGTATCAACCCTTACTGTGAAGAGCAGATGAAAACATCTGACTATCTTGATTTATCATGTTTGCTTGCACATGCAGCATGAAGTGAACATCCTGTTACAGGAATGGCATTTCAGAGGTGTGTCACTGTCAGATCCAATGCAACTCAGGCTGCAATGGGCTCAGCCGTGACAGCCCAATGATCAGTGAGGCCAACTGCAACGCGTGCTTCTAGTTTTGGGGGTGTAAACTTTGCATACTTGAAACGAGCCAACCGGTCCATTCATAGAGTGGCTGGCTTCTTTCATTTGCATAAACCCAGCCTGCTGTAGCTGGAACATAAAAAACATTGCACTTATTCCCCACCTGGACCTATTCTAAGAACAGCAGATGCCAGTACTGCATAAGGGAAAACCAGATATGCTGGTGTTAAACCATTGTTTGCATACATCCTTGTTTGACCAAAGGTAAGGTATACTTCAGCATAGGTTGAACATATCTCGGCCCCCACAGCTCTGAAGTGAAACCAACTTTTAAGTACCTCAAGGGAATCAAGAAAGTCCATGAGGGTAGCATCTTCAGGAAAAGATATATGTAAGAACAAGGGGACACAATTTGAAGATAGAGGGGGGATGGCTCAAGAGCAATGTGAGGAAGTATTTTGTCACAGAAAGGGTGGTGTACGCATGGAACAGCTTTCCTGAGGAAGTCATAGGGTCAAAAACAGTGGGGGAATTCAAGAATGCATGGGGCAGATATAAGGCAATTCTTATGGGGGGAGGTGTAGGAAGAAATAGGCTGTTGGTTAACTAGGATCTGTAGCTTATCCAGTAGGTAGGGAAATGGGCAGACTAGGTGGGCCAAGCGGTCCTTACCTGCCATCAAAGTCTGTGTTTCAATGTTGCTAATGCAACTCTACCCTCATCAACCCTTCTCCCTTCTAGTGCTGCCATTGAATAAACAATAGTTCAGCCCACTGCTGCATTAACCCCACCCACAAACCAAGTGTGTCCTCAGTGCCCCCATCCAACCCATCTCCCTACCACTACTGTGTTTTTTTTTTAATCTCTTTATAGTGCCCACCTGACTGGAACTCTCTTGGGCTAACAACTCATCAGCTGCTCTACCACCCACTGAGACCCCCAACCTCCTCAAAGGTGTTAGCTCTCCCCACGGGAACCGCAGCCCCTAGGTCCACAGGGAGTTCAAGGGGCAGAGGTGGAGATCCAGTTACGGACATGTGGCAGGCAGGCTTGTGGATCCGTCACCTATCCAGCTGATGTTTTGTTTTTTCTTAAGTCATGAGCATCCCCCTTCCCATGCGTGGTGCATGCCCGGCCTTGGTGCAAAACAACTGTGCAGTGTCGGCCATGCCTAATCACGTGCTGCCTGCTTTGCTGCAGTGCCCCTGGTTCTTCACTGGGGCCACTGGCACACTGAGTCATTCCACCCTTCCTCCCCAGGGAGGAGAGAACCGCAAGGGCACTCAATCCTCAACCCTCCCCCGCCAATCCCCCGGTGCCCAAGTTTGCTCCCGAACCCAGGTTGCTGGTCTAGCGCGAGGTGTGGCATCCAGCACCTCAACCCTCAGCGCCACTGGGCCGACTATCACTACTGTGTTGATCCTGCCCACTTCCCCAGTATGTTTCCAGTGTCCACATTTGAGCTGTATACCTGCCAGTGCCACCATTAAAGAACAGTCACATCCACTGCTACATTAATCCCACACACTCTCCCAAGTGTCTTCCTGTTGCCTGTGTCTGGTCCATCTACAAGTCTGTGCTGCCATTAAACAAACAGTAGTCTTGCCCAATGCAGTGTTAATCTCACCCACCTCCCAAGTATGATCTCCGTGACCCTGTCGGACCCATCTCCCCACCAGTGATGCCACTGAATAAACAATAGTCTTGCCCACCAGTGCATTAATCCTGCCGATCACCCGAGTATGTTCCCGGTGGCCCCATCCAGTCTCTCTGCCTGTTAGTACTGCTGTTGAATAAACAATAGTCCTGCCCACTGCTGTGTTGATCCTGCCCACCTCCCAAGTATGTTCCTGGTGCCACCCAGTGCTGCCGTTCTGCTGCCTTGCTCTGTTTCCTCTGCTGGGACTACTGATGACAAAGGGTTGCTCTGAGCTGTTCAGTAAGTGCTCTGAGCTATAAGTTCTTGGGTTATGCGGACTAGTGGTAGTAAAGCTAGTTCAACTCCTTGGTTACCACCCACGCAGATTTCTCCACCTCCGGACTCAAAACAGACTGTGCTTCTTGAACACCTTGATCCAGCACCACCCATGATATAAACCTAGGGATACTGTAAAGAAACAGACTCCAGCAACAGGTATCATAATAAATAACAGATAAGTAAATTGCGGAGTCCATAGGTATAAAGGTGTGCCAAACACCAGTAGACAACAGTCATTCCAAGCATTAACAGTTTAGTAGGATTCTAACAGAAATTTCTATGGCGCCCACTCACTTGTCTTCCAAGTTCCAGGTGTCCTGTCCAACATTTATGCTGTCAATACATCAGTGCCATACAACCCACCCTCCAAGACTCCTGACACAGGGTTATTGTGTCTTCTTTCTTTTATTTTTTTCTGGGTGTATGTTATTGTAATTTAAAGGAGAACTGTCGGAGCCTCACACCCAAGTGTGAGGCTGATCCAAATGAGCACTTTGTGTGCAAAAACATTTTTATTTACTTACTGTTTACTGCAGTGTAGTAGACTGTATTAGGCTAATTTTGCTGCCTTGTACGGTGACATTTCCTGTAGTCTGAAATCCCAGAATCCCTTGTAGCTAACATTAGAGGATGGGTGCAGCAGTGGGAGCTTGAATAGCCTACAGTGAATATCAGAGTTTTTTTATAAGCTGTAATCTTCTGTTTGCTAGCCTGCTATTCTTCTAGGGATAGGTACAGTCACACAGGACTGTACTAAGCCCTGTGAGCACAGCTGGACCAGCAAACATCTGATTTCAACGTACAAAATCTTTAACATAAACACTGCTAGCTATTGAATCTCCCAGTTCTGTAGCCCTCCTCTGATGTCAACTAGAGAGGATTCTGGGATTTCAAGTTATAGGATATGTCACCGTACAAGGCAGCGAAATTAACATAGAAACATAAGCCTAATACAGTCTACTACACTGTAGTAAACATAAGTAAATAAAAATATTTTTGCACACAAAGAGCTAATTGGGATCAGCCTCACACTGGGGTGCAAGGCCCTTATTGCTGACAGTTCCTCTTTAAGCTAGCCCATTCTACAGATTTACCATCTCATGATTTCCATAGCAATATAAAGCAGTCAGCTAGTATATCCGTTGGTACTCAAGGAGAGAGCCATGGTTTCCATATGCTGAGTATGCATTGGAGTGGGGCGGAGGGTTTGGTGGCATGGTGCTAGAGTTGGGAGCCGTAGAGAGAGGTCAGCTAGTGGCAGGGAGGTGTGGAGGGAGTGGAGCTAGTGTTAGGGGCCATGGAGTGGGGAGAGCTAGTGTCAGGGGCTGTGGAGGGAAAGGGGCTATGGGGGGGGCCATGCAGGGAAGGGGTTTAGTGTCAGGAGGGGTCATAAAAGGAGGTGTGGTTATTGTCTAAGCTGCTTCAAGGTCACAGTTTAAGAAAACAACAATGTCATGTGTGAGCCTCTTCATTTCCCAATCAAGCAATTTCACTGTTGTAACTCATGTTATTATTATTTTGAACCTCTGCACTACCTATGCTCAGAAAGCAAGAAAAGAAGGTACTGAAAACTGCAGTGTTAGTGTTGCGGACTGTGGAGGGTGAGTACTGTCAGGGGACCATAGAAGGAGGGGGCTAGCATTGCAGGGAAGGGGTTAGTGTTGGGAGTCATAGACAGTGCTCCAGAAGGGTAAGATGCATACAAGGCCCAATATATGCCTCTCCAAAGGGCATTTCTGTGTCTTTTTATAACTGGTTTGCATACCAGCTCTGCATATGAAATGCCCTTTAGTCTTTGCGCCCTGAAATCCTGCATTTGTTATTGTTCCCCACCTTCCCCAGCCACAATGTCTCCCAATGTCCTAGGTTCCATTTCTTTTCTCTTTGGTTTGTTTCTTTGCTTCCCTCTCAGCTCCACTTTCAGTCCATTGATTGGACCGTGGGACCAGCGTAAAATGAAACTTCTTTTCTCTTGCCTCCAACTGCTCCTGCAGCTTGTCCTCTCTTCAAATGAACATGCTCACATTCTCCTGCTCAACACTTACTATGCAAGGACAGTTTGCTAGAGAGTGGGAGTGCATGGCCTAATTAAAAGGAAATGCTGGCCCCAGTGATAACCAAGGACAGGCAGGTGAGCCAGCAGGAACATTCAGAACTCAGCACATCACCAAATGAAGTGGTGTCAGTCTACAGCACACCTGAGCAGATCGAAACAGGACGAGGAGGTTAAAGAAGTTGGAGAGAACAGAGGGTAAAGCAGATAGTGTGTTAACTTGGGAGTCCACTATTATGTGGTACAGTAGATTGAGATGAACAGGAGTGGGCAGTGGATGTACAATAGGTCACTAGCCACTGGTCTACGTGTCTTGTTAAAAAACAGACAATTCAGACAATAATACTGGCTTGTGGTTTGTACAGTCAGTCTGTAAAGGCTGCTTTTGATGTTTATGTACTTTTTTAGCAGGTAGTTCTTTAAGTGTAAATTACATTTTAAAAACGGTCCTTTTTAAAACATTAAACCACTAAAGTCATATGGTCCTGATTGACTCCGTGTCTGATTGTGAGTGATACTATTAACTGCCAAACTGCTGCTGTCCACTGAATTGCTTTGCTGTCTATCGTAGCACTGCCCTAGACAGCAGACAGTAGAACTGCCCTGAGATAAGCAGTGGCTACCTGCGCTGCTGACTGGCTGCTGACTTCCTTTCTGATTTTTGCTTCGGTATGCACACCATAACTGAGCCTGATGGTCAATACTTTGGGCTGTAGAGACTGCCATCAGTCTATCGACAAGCTCGTACCGCAGCCTGGCGATGCCATGTCTCAGCATGCTTGTTTTAAGGAAGTCAAAGGATTGTGCTGATGAAGAGCATCACCGGACATCAGTTTGGGTTTACAGCCTGGCCATAAACAGATGGGTGGTAGCCCTCTCTACCATCAGACTCTGGTCTTGACAAGCGGAGAGCACAAAGGATGTGGGGAAGTCAATAGCCAGGCTGCCTGTGCTGCTGACTGGCAAATAGGCAGTCAGCAACACCCAGTGAGTCACTGCAGAGGTCATCTCATGCACTACTTGGAGAGTTATGCTAGACAGCACAGCACGGTATTTAGTGGAGAGTAGTTAGTGTGCACTTTGCTGGGCCTGTGGTGTTAAAAAAGTAATATATTTTATCCTAATTTGTGTTTTTGTCACTTCTGTGCCAGAGTCCATGACAGACTAGACATGTGTCATCCACAACTAATGTTTACTAAGTCAATGAACTAATACTAGAAAATGTACGGATCTACAGTGACAAGTGTTCTCCAAGGGAAGTGCCTGACTGCTGTGTGTTTATTTATTTAACCCAATGCACTGTTACAATGACAACAAACAAGCATTTGTCATTGTCAAATGTTTGCTTGCTGGTATTAGCACTGGAAGCGAATCAGATAGACAGATGCAGAACAGGAGGGGCAGTGAAGTACTGAAGTGACGCCAACCCCATCCCCACCCTGCAGAGATGAACACGCATTGGGGTGTGCCTTTGGGTTATCGCTTAACGCTCTCGCTGTTTTACCTTGCCATATCATGCAGACACTGACAAGTGTTACGGTGTGCCTTGGGGTGTTCGGCTTTATAGTCACCCCATTCCATAAGGAAATATGCTGAAATGGGTGCAGCACAGGAGAACGGGGTGAACTTTGGGGCCAAAGAGTCCAAGGTACACCTCAGTGCCTGTCAGTGACTGCAGTGTGGGGGTGGGATGGAATGGCATGTGTATTACAGCCGGCAATCCAAAGTCACACCCCTGATACCAGTCAGTCTCTACTGGGTGGGACATTATGGTTGGAAACCCTAATGCCCTGAGTGTTTGTTGGTATTTGCACTCCAAATTTTCAACATTTTCTTTCTGTTACCCTGCCCCATGAAAGCATTTGGGACCTCTGCTCATGAACAGTGGCACTGTGATTTTGTTAATCAGTCCTGAACATTGATGTCCCACAGTGATTGCACCATTCTGTGCCAGTTGTATAAAACCACATTTCAGGCAGGATGTGAGAAATGACAACTGTACTGTTCTTAAGGATATGTGCAAAAATGGCAATGTGGAAAATCTGGAGTGAAAATATAAAACAAATTTTGAACTTACAAGTGTGCATGGAAACTGGAATTTTGTCACCAAATTTTCAACATTGGCATTTTGGGACCTCTGCTCATGAACAGTGTCACTGTGATTTTCTTAATTTGTCCTGAACAGTGATTTCCCACAACACCACGCCACTGTGCATCGGATGTGCGAAAACACATTTTGGGCGGGATGTAAGCAATGAGAGCTGAATTGTTCATAAAGAGGAGTGAAAAATAGGCAATGTTGAAAATCTGGAATGAAACTGTCAAAAATTCTCGAAGATTAGTGTGTGTGAAAACTATGCAACACATGTTCATAACAGTCATTTTTTGGAATTTTTTCAGCAAATTTGCAAGATGGGCTTTTTGGGACTCCACCTCATGAACACTGACACTGTCATTTTGTCAACTGTTAACTGTTAACTGGTCCCGAAAGGTGATTTTGCGCACTGACCGTAAAATCACCTTTCAGGACCAAATAACGAAAAGCCAGTGACTGAATTCATGAGGTGGAGTCCCAAGAACCCCATGTTAAAAATTTGGAGCAAAAATTTGATTTGCAAAAATGCCCAAGATATCCATATAAATTGAAAAAAAAAAGCCATTTATTCCATTATACAGCTTACCAGCATTTCTTCAGTTCGCGGTCGGCTTTGGAGAGTGCAGACTAGTTCCCAGTCCACTGAAGATCATTGCATGGGGCTTTGGAGGTAAGTATGGGGTGAGGGGAGGATGCAGGGTGTGCAGGGAGTGAGTGCAGGCAAGGGGAAGGGACCAGACAGCAAGGTACTGTTTCTTTTGTTTCAGGTAACAACAATAAAAAAACAGCACCGCAGATAGTTTTCTGGTTTTTGATAGGTTTTGGCCACACTGTGGTGGGCTCCCAGTGTGGCACACAATCAGGGTGGGTCTGCGCCAGGAAAATGCCAATGCGATGGAGGGAGTTAACACGCCAACAGGTGGATTGGGCACCCCCACCAGCAAGCAAGTCTGTGTTTGGGAGCATGATGCCGAGGGGGATTGGGCACCCCCTCACAGCACACAATACTAAAGGGGGAACATATGCCGACAGGGGGATTGGGCACCCCAAAATTTGGCTTCCTATTCCTAGGGACTGTAAGCAGTGGGGAAGCGAGCCACCACCCAATGTTACACTAGGCAATGCATGCCCTGAAATGATGGGTTGCTCCCTCATTGCAGCAGTGAAATTGTTTCAAGTTGGTGGCAGGTTTTTGCACTGCTGTCATAGACAGCGTGCTATTTCATTTGTGCCTCAGAGCCCAGCCTGCAAAAGCAGTGGCACAACGGGCCACAACTTGACCAAACCTCCAAAACCTGCTATTCTAAGCTACCACAATATGTTTATTGTGCATGCACAAGACAACATAAAAATGACTTCAGTTTCTACGAGGACTAAAATCAAGGCTCCTAAAAGATTTAGATGACAAATGGAATAAAAAAGAAGTGTTGTACAGTAATTATTAGCTACTGTACAAGACCATACTACAACGATCTTTAATTTTATGTCACATAATAACATTATCAGAGAAAAGAAGATGAAAGAATTTGAAAAAAGATATAGCTAAGCAACTACCAATAACTTCGGGCAGGTCTGCATCTCATTTTTATGTTTTTGAGCATTAGAGAGTGGGGTGGACAGTGTGCAGTGTGAGGGACTGGGAGGCTTTTCGTGCACTCCGGGTGCCGGGACGGGGAATGAAGGGAGTGGGGCGGACAGCACACAGTGGGAGGGAGCAGGAGGGTTTATGTGCACTCCTGCTGCCGGGATGGGGAACAGAGGGAGTGGAGCGGACAGCATGCTGTGGGACGGAACAGGAGGGTTTAAGTACACTCGGGGTGCTGGGACAGGAAACAGAGGGAATGGGGTGGACAGCACTCAGTGGGAAGGAGCAGGAGGGTTTACATAGACTCTAGGTGGTGGGACAGGGAAAGGAGGGAGCGGGGTGGGCAGCACACAGTGGGGGTCTCACGAGGGTTTAATTTTAGTCCAGGTGCCATGATGGGCAACAGAGGGAATGGGGTGGATAGCACGCAGTAGGAGGGAGTGGAAGGGTTTACGTGCAGGGACAGGGAATGGAGGGAACAGGGTGGACAGCATGCAGTGGGAGGGAGTGTTAAGGTTTACTTTCATTCCAGATGCCAGGATGGGAAATAGAGGGAGCAGAGCAGACAGCATGCATGGGAGAGAGCAGGAGGGTTTGCCTGCAGTCCAGCTGCCAGGATGGGGAAGGGAGGGAGCCGGGCAGACAGCAAGCATTGGGACGGAGCGGGAGGGTTTACTTGCACTCCTCATGCCAGGACAGGGAACAGAGGGAGCGTGTCAGACAGAATGCAGTGGGAGGAAGCGGGAGGGTTGACTTACAGTACGGGTGTCTGGATGGAGACTGGAAGGAGCAGGGCAGACAACACACACACTGGGAGGGAGCGGGAGGGTTTAGACCCAGGAGTCAGTTGAATAACCAATTGTGACTGACTTTCAACCCATTATTTTTTTAATTTTTTTTTTATTTTGTATTTTAACGCCTACCTGTGCCTGCATTAGCCCCTCTCTTCATATCTCCTGTAGTATCCTGCATCAGGGCCCCCTACATGGGTTGTCTGTGCATATGATGTGCCCCACTCTATGTACCTCTGATATCCAGATGACCCACTGGTTGGGGCGAGGGAGTCCCCCTAATCTCCCCCAGAACTGCGATGAGTGTGCACCTTGCACCGATCTGCCAACAGACCTCCCCTGACTGCCAGCTCCCGAAGCCCGTCTACAGGCACCAATGCAGGAATTTTTCCTCCTGGTGTTTTCTCCCCACCCCTAGGGCATCAGCACATGAGGAAGGCAAGGAGCCGAGGGCATGCTGAGATGTGCCCCTCGCTCCCGTCCTTGTTTGGCATCCACCCTCCTACAGCTGCTATCTCTATACTGCACCTACCACCTGAGTTCCCCAGGGTGGCAGTATTGCAGCGAAGCTTGCAGATTGCCCACCCCAGAGAAGGAGAGTAGCCATTGGGCACCCAGTCCTTCTCATCCCCTGCTGACCCCTGGCGGCCCATGCTCATTTGCGAACACGGGTCACCGGTGTGCTTCAAGGTAAGGCGCCAGCGCCTCAGCCCTCTGTGGCACCGGGCTAGCTTGATTTGCAACCTATTATGACTGATTTTTTTCAACTAGTTTATGTGTTAATACATCCCTCAGAGCCTCTTGTTGCTGAAGTTGAGTAACATAGAAACATAGAAACATAGAATTTAACGGCAGATAAGGACCGCTTGGCCCACCCAGTCTGCCCATTTCCCTACCTACTGGATAAGCTGCAGATCCTAGTTAACCAGCAGCCTACTTCTTCCTACCCCCAACCCCTAGAATTGCCTTATCACTGTCCCATGCATGCTTGAATTCCACCACTAATTTTGACTCCATAACCTCCTCCGGAAGGCCGTTCCATGCATCCACAACCCTCTCTGTGAAAAAATACTTCCTTAAATTACCTCTGAGCCGCCCCCCTCTATCTTCAAATTGTGCCCTCTTGTTCTTGCACACCTCTTTTTTTGAAAGATGCTACCCTATTGCACTTTGTTGATTCCTTTGAGGTACTTAAACATTTCTATCATGTCCCCCCTCTCCCTCCTTTCCTCGAGGCTATACATATTAAGCTCCTTTCATCTCTCTTCATATGTCTTCCGGTGCAGACCCTGCACCATTTTAGTTGCCCTCCTCTGGACAGCTTCCATCCTATCTATGTCTTTGCGGAGATTGGGTCTCCAGAACTGCACACAGTACTCCAGATGTGGTCTCACCAGCTGTCTGTACAGAGGGATAATAACTTCCTGTTTTCTACTGGTGATGCCTCTCCCTATGCATCCCAGTATCCCCCCAGCCCTCCTTGCTGCTCTCTCATTGCTTGCTCACCTGTAGGTCATCTGATATGACTACCCCAGGTCCCTTTCCATTTTTGTTGTTGTTAGTATCTCACCCCCCATTGTGTACTCTTCCCTGGGTTTTGTTTCCCAGGTGCATTACCGTGCACTACTTAGCATTGAATCTAAGCTGCCATACATTTGACCATTCCTCTAACCTTGCAAGTCCCTTCTCATCCTTTCCACCCACCTGTGCATCAACTCTGTTGCAGATCTTTGTGTCATCTGCAAAGAGACATCTTTTCCTTCCAGTCCTTCTGCAATGTCGCTTATAAAGACATTGAAGAGGACCGTCCTATCGCTGAACCCTGCAGTACCCCACTAGTAACCCTCCTTTCTTCTGAGTGGACTCCATTTACTATTACTCTCTGTGTCCTGTTCTCCAGCCAATTCTTTACCCAGGCTGTCATCTTGGGACCCACTCCCAGGCTGGCTAAATTGTATATTAATCTTTTGTGTGGGACTGTGTCAAATACCTTGCTAAAGTCTAGGTAGGCCATGTCCACAGCCCCTCCCTGATCTACTACTTTGGTCACCCAGTCAAAGAAATCTATCAGATTCGTCTGGCATGACCTTCCGCTGTGAATCCATGCCTAGGGTCCTGTGCCCTCTGGCCTCTAGATACTCGACAATTCTTTCCTTCAGAGTGATTCCATCATTTTCCCTATCACTGAGGTTAAACTAACAGGTCTGTAGTTCCTGCTTCTGCCTTGCTCCCACTTTTGTGAAGGAATCACATCTGCCCTCCTCCAGTCCTCGGGTACCACCCCATCCTCCCATGATTTGTTAAAGGGTAGCCAGTGGTGTCACTAGTTCTACCATAGTTCTTTTTAAATTCTGGGATGAATCCCATCAGGCCTCATTATTTGTCCACCTTCAGTTTTAAAGTTCTTTCAGAACCCTTTCTTCTGTAAATGGGCTGGTATCAACTTCTGTATCCAGAGTGTTTCTGCTGTTTGTTTTTGTACCTCCCCTCTTCATTTGTAAATACTGAGCAAAAATATTTGTTTAGTATCTCTGCCTTTCACAGTCTCCTCTGCCCACCCTCCCTCCCCTTTATTAAGCCTCACTATCTCTCCTTGGTCTTCCTTCCTCCCTGATGTACCTATAAAAGGTTTTATCCCCCTTCTTAACTGGAGTTGGCTATCTTTTCCTCGGTTTGGGCCTTTGCTATTCTGATTGCCTTCCCAGCCTCCTTTTGCTTTAACTGATACAGTTTCCTGTCCTGCTCCTTCTGCGATTCCTTGTACTTCCTGAATGCTTTCTTTTTCTCTTGAACCTTCACTGCCACTTCCTTTGAGAACCATAGTGGTTTCTTACATCGTTTTATTTTGTTTATTTGCTTCACACAAAGGCTTTACCTCTGTGATGGCAGTTTTATTATTCCCATTGTTCTTCCTCCTCCTTCCTGCCCATTTGCTAATGCATTCCTTAGGCACTCACCCATTTGGCAAAGTCAGCCCTTCTAAAGTCCAATACTTTTGTCTTTGTATGGCTTGACTCTATTGCTGTGTTTATTGTGAACCATACTGTTCGATGGTCGCTAGTTCCCAGGCAGCTACCCACTTCTACATCTGTGATCTCTCTCCATCTCCATTTGAGAGAATCAAGTCTAATATTGCTCTCTCTAGAGTGCTCCAATACTAGTTGTCTAAGGCATGCCCCCTGTAGGGCATCTAGAATAACTCCACTCTTTGAAGTGGCAGCTGCAACTGCACTCCAGTTAACATCTGGCATATTCAGATCACCCATCTGCAATATATCCCCTTTTTCTGCCATTCTAAGTATACTTTCTATCATTTCCTTGTCCATTTCCTCTCCCTGAGAAGGGGGTCTGTATACAACCCCTGTGCGGATTGTGGTGCCATTGCCTGTCTCCAAATTTACCCACAGTGCTTCTTCTCCTCCTCCTCCCTGTTTACCCTTTTGTTATGTTGCTTTTATTCCTTCCCTTATGTAAAGAGCTACTCCTCCTGCTCTTTTACCCTCCCTGACCCTCCTGTATATAGTGTATCCTGGTATGTTTACATCCCAGTAATGGTTTTGTGTGTACCATGTTTCTGTGACTGCCACAATATCCAGATGTTCCTCCTCCATCAAGGCCACTAATTCAGGAAGCTTTTTACCTAGACTACGGGCATTGGTACTCATTGCTCTCCATTTTTTGATGGCTTTACCTTCTGTTGCAGCATCCCCCACTGACCGTTCTACCTCGGTCTTTTTCTCATTTAGTACCCTGTTTTGTAGGGAGAGGCTGGGCTTTTTCTGCTGCTTGTCAGTGCCTCCCCCTTTGACTAGTTTAAAAGCTTGCCAATGAAGCATTTAAACTGATGGCTCAAAAGACTTGTTCCCTTCCTGGACAGATGCAGACCATCCTGCCAGTATAGGCTGTTGTCCCTCCAGGTGGAACCCCAGTCCCCAATGAAGCCAAACCTCTGTGCTCCACACCAGTTTTTCAGCCATTCATTAAACTGCATGGTGCTAATTACCCTCGCCTCCCCCATGCCTTTGACAGACAGCACCTCTGAGAAGGATACTGTGTGTGCTACTTGTCTTAGGCCCCTCCCCAACTCTGCAATGTCCTCCTGCACTGCTCTAATCTCATGATGAGCCAAGCCATTTGTCCCTAGGTGGACAATTACGTCCAGCTCAGACTCCCTTGCAGCTGTTCTCGTGATCCTGAGGATGCGCTTCCTGTCCCTCCAAGCCATGGCACCAGATAGGCACCTTACTTCAGTTTCCCAGCTCCCCAGTTCTAACCCCTAATAATTGGAGTCCCCACCAGGAGCTGCTTCCTTTCCCTGTGGTGTCCTCTGCCTCCTTCCTGTGGGCCTCACTTGTGACAGTTGTCATCAGTCTTCTCTGGGGTGCATCAATAGAGAACTATGCTCCCCAGAATGGTGTATGGATTGTGGAGTGGAACAATTGACTGGGTGTGCCTCTGTTCCACCATCCTCACCCTCCCTGAGCCCACTGTGGTCCAACTGCTGTGCTTTCTTCGCAACCTCTGAGGTAGTGGTGGTGGTGCTAGTGCTCCCTGGATGGGGGAGGTTCCCTTCCTACTGTCCAGTGTGGCCAGGGGGAAGGTTTTCTTACTACTGTCCAGTGTGGCCTGAAGACGGGCAACTTCCTCCCTCAGGGCAGAGAGTTGTCTGCAAATAGGTCTGCATCTCAGCCTCCAGAAAGACTCTCGGAAGACTGCTGCCCCACAGCCATTACATTGCACTACTCCCCACATGTTTATCTACTTTTTTTTTGTTTGTTTGTTTTTTTGTGTGTGTGTGTGTGTGCACGTATGTGATTGGTTATATAGAAATATATATATTATACAATGTGAATGCTTATATTGTCAGTGCAGTGTGCTAGATGGGATATGACAGTGAAATGCCTTGCACTCTTGAAATTATGTCAGAACCCCAGGTATAAAGGAACTATTTCCAGGGGTGGGTGGGGTGAGGGGTGGGAAGGGTTAGCCTAAACTGTGCCTCACAAAACAATCCGCTAAAAGCTCTCACCCACCGCTCTGATGGTGCCTTCCTGTCAGCAAGATACCCACACAACAATTTGACAGAAAATAACCTGCTAATCAAACAGAGAAAATCCAGACATCCAAGTCAGACACAGGTAAATCTCTCAGCCCCAAAACAGCCTGGTTGTTTGTTAGCCACAAGGAAAATAAATATGCAGTTATTTCAGCCCTTCTGAAGATGCTGACAAGATAAGCAGTTTTGAAAAACCCTTCCTGAATTAAAAACTAAAATAATTAAACACAACGCAATACCACTGTAAAAGTAAGGAAAACTTCTCTCAGATGTAAGCAAGAGAGAGAGATTAGTTACAGATATCTAGTCCAATATAGTATGTCCCACGCAGCTTCTCAGTTGTTTCAAAGCACACCCAGTACACAACTTGGAAGAAGATGGACTTCTGTCTGTAACAGGATCACACCAGTAGTTTATAGTAATTGATCAATGCTGAAATAGTCAAGCTAGACAATTGGCTGTGATGCAGGCCTCTGACTTGTGAAGACAATTTCCCCCACCTCAGGCTATGTCTGGCATCCAATTACAAACTGCAGCCTTTGCTATTTTAAATCACACAACCCCACCAAATATTGCAAAATATATTGATGCAGATTGTCACAGAATTCTAGTAATCAGTCCAGTTAGCCACAAAGGAAAATCAAATACACAGTTATTTCAGCCCTTCTGAAGATGCTGACAAGATAAGCAGCTTTGAAAACCCCCTTCCTGAATTAAAAACTAAAATAATTAAACACAATGCAATACCACTGTAAAAGTAAGGAAAACTTCTCTCAGATGTAAGCAAGAGAAAGAGATTAGTTACAGATATCTAGTCCAATATAATATATCCCACGCAGCTTCTCAGTTGTTTCAAAGCACACCCAGTACACAACTTGGAAGAAGATGGACTAGTTTCACGTGCCTTCAGCTTGAGGGAAAACAGCGACGCGAAGCTGAGCTGTTCTGGCTCAAGCTGGAGGCAAGTGAAACCACTCATTTTGAGCAATGCGCGGAGACAGGGGATGTATTAATGTATTATTAATTGAAAGCAATCAATAATATATTTAAAAAAAAAACAACTGTTCCCGAATGTGCCCATTTCCAGGGCATGTGCGTGTGAGATGATCTTCACAGAATAAGAGTGCCTCACGCAGGGAAAAGGAGTGCTCCAATTGGTTGGGAGTGCTCCCTAGATCTACAATAAAATTTATGACTGCAACTGAATGAAGAAACTTCAGCCTATTTTTTCAACTCCCACCACTGTAGAATTTTATTTATGTACTTGCAACACTGCACTCACACACGTTCAGAGGGCTGCAACTTAGAAAAAGGTGGTAAAGGGGGCAAAATGGCCACACAAATTGAAGTAAAAGACACCCTGCCTCAACTCAGAGCTTTCTGTTGGTGTGCATTTATAGCTTTCTCACACTACCCCCTGCCCCCTCTCGTCTACCAGCAGAGGTAGTTGGTACAAAACCATTGATGGTTTCAATCTTGGCTGGGACAGAGTTACAGGCCAACAGTTACTCGGCGGGGAAGTAGTAAGATAGGGAGCAAAGGGGGTGGCAAATACCCCATACTGACAAACAGTTTTAGGGTATGGTAGGGTGTTCATGCAGAATGGATGCACCATTGGTCTCCTGCCATCATTGTCTATGTTTTTATGCCAGGTACTCTACAGCACCAGGACATAGCTCTCAGTTTATCTAGCATCAAATACACTTCGAGTCTGGTACAGACCACACTGTGGTACATTTAGTGTTGGCAATAAGTGAAGGACTGACAGCACTTGAGTTTAAATTCTACCACTCCAATACAGTGTGTACTGGTGCAATGCAGACTTACCCGAAATGTGATATATTTAGTGCCGGTGAAAAATGAGGGACTAACAGTCCAGGAAACTGTAATTGTGCTTCCTTGTTCACCGAGTCCTGGACCCCTGCCCTAGCAAAGGCTGTGAAAGTCCTAACTAACACTGTGCAAGTGGGGGTGGGGTTCACACATACAGAACTGAAATTCAGTTTACCACTGTCCAATGAGTCCTATTTTATCACTGCATGCCACAAGTCTGTATGCTATCATGTTCTCTCAGTCTCTGCTTTGCTTTTCTGCCTTTAGTTGTTGTTTTCCTCTAACATTGTTGAGACTTCTGCTCCTAAGCTGTTGCAGGTGCATTACACAGCTGATGCTAAAAACTTTTATTTTTCCAGCTATGTTTAGAAACTGATTTGCTTAATCAGTCTCAGTACCCTGGCACCTATGGAAAACAATTTTAGTGGCCGCAGATGACTGCTACCTGGGATTCTGGAACCACAGACAGAAACACTCATCCTGCAGTTACCTGCAGTTATTGTGCCAATGAGAAACCAGAACTCTAAACAGCTGTAGATTCAGTTCAAAATTGGTTTTACTGAGACGCGTTATAAAACAAGAGTATTACACACAGTAAGCCCAGTATTGCACACAAAGTGCCAAAAGTGCTTTAATTGATTCCCCCACATGTGTATGCTCTGCCTCAGCACATGTCTGCCTCAGCAGAGCATACACGTGTGGGGACTGCAGTTCAGCACTTTTGGCACTGTATCTGTGTGCAATACTGAGCTTACTGTTTGTAATACTTTGATTTATAACACTTCTCAGTAAAATGAATTTGGAACTGAATCCACTGCTGTTTGGAGTGCAGGTTTCCTATTGATATACTTCATTTATTGACTGGTGCACCTGCAGTTGTGCCACTTGCCCGCTGTGCAAATATAGAAGTACCCCAGGCATGCCCATCTGATGGAAGTGGCTTGCTGCTGCAGTGCTCTACAAACTGACAAACTCACATCAAAATCTAACTGATAGGCATCATGCCCACACACACACACACACACACACACATACACACTCTCTCTCTCTCTCTCTCTCTCTCTCAGAGCTGCAAGTTACGAAAAGAAGGTAAAAGGGGCAAGAATTGAAGTGGGATAGGGAAACACTCAGCTCAGAGCTTTGAGTGTTGGCTGTGTAGCTTTCCCTTTCTCAGTCTGTCACGATGGCACCTAAACAAGGGCAGCAGTACTATCCATATAATGATGTTGGTGCAAGCTGCTTTCTGTTTCTCAGGCACTTACTGACACCTCAAAATGATTAAACCTTTTTAATATTTGCAGGGTAAACCAACAGGTACAGTCCAAAGAAAGTTCCTCAAAATCGCAATCAAGCAGCCCCATGTCACCCATCACAAAATTCAGTCACTCATCTCAGTGCACACACCATGGCCATCTGTCATCATGTCCCACTTGGTCAGGCAGTCTCACTCTCCAGTGCCGCTCTTCCACTGGCGAGCCCAGCTCCGACTACTCTCCCTCCCAACAGTTCTTCTCCATCCCTCTCTCTTTTGCCCGCCCCCCCATGTCAGTCCCTCCTTCTGCTGTCTGGTGATCAGTGGAGTCGACTTCACTAGGGTGATGGTGGGACTCAGGAACCCTGCACATTGCACAATGCAACAATGAACTGACAACCTGTGCCACACTTTTTCCCTAATTTGTTCTCCAACACATAATGCACTGCAGACTGACCGAGGCTCCGAGTTCATGTGCATCGCACACAACTCCTGGCTCCTCACTCTCTCTAATCTGGTTACTGGGATGGGGAACAGAGGGAGCGGGGTAGGGCTGGGTGGGCAGCATGCAGGGGGAGGGAGCAAAAGGGTCTACTTACTTACATGCTGGGACCGGGAATGGAGGGAGAAGGATGGTCTACTTATGTGCTGGGACCAGGAACGGAGGTAGCGGAGCGGACTGCACACAGTGGAAGGGAGTTGGAGGGTTTACTTGCACACTGGTTGTTGGGATGGGAAATGGAGGAAATGAGGCAGACAGCATGCAGTGGGAAGGAGCTGGAAGGTTCACTTGCACTCAGGTGCTGGGGCAGGGAACAGATGGAGTGAGTGGGGCAGACAGCACACAGTTGGAGTGAATGGGGGGGGTTTACTTGCACTCTTGTTGCCGGGATGGAGAACAGAGGGAGTGGGGAAGACAGTATGCAGTGGGAGGGAGGGTTTACTTACAGTGCGAGTGCCTGGACAGGGAACTGAGGGGGCGGGGTGGACAGCACACAGTGGGAGGAAGTGGGAGGGTTTACTTGCACTCCTGGTGCCGCAGTGGACAACGGAGGGAGTGAGGTGAACAGAAATGTCTCGGTAGGCAAAGTACACCCTGCAGTTACAGGGCACTTCCTCATTGCAGTAACCAGTTTCTTTCAGGCACACCCTGCAATGATAGGGTGCTCCCTTATTGCAGTGGCCAGCTTCTTTCAAGTTGGTGGCACGCTTGCTGAACTAGTCTCAGCAGCAGCGTGCCACCACATTGGATAAAGAGGGTCAAGGACACCAATGCAGTGGCAGCACTGTCTGTCACAGTGCTGCATCTCCACAACCCGCTTCTCTCCTAAGCTGCCACATAATGTTTCTTGTGCATGCGCGCAAGCAAATATAAAAAGGTAACCAGTCTAGCATTGCAAACTACAGACCTATTAGCCTGACCTCCTTATGTTGTAAACTCATGGAAAGGGTAATAAAAACAAAAATTGAGAACAAATGGGACACACTAAATTTTGAAGATTACTCACAGCATGACTTCTGTAAGGGTTTATCATGTGTTACTAATCTCTTGTCTTTATATGAATTTGTGAACAATTGTTTGGATAGAAACATTCCCACCAATGTCATCCTTTTGGACATATGTAAGGCATCTGACACTGTACCCCATAATTTATTAATAAAAAAAAATTAATAACAACTGGAATTAACAAATATGTGGTAAAATGGATTAATAGTTGGCTTTCGAATAGTAAGCAATTTGTGAGGATTAACGGGGCTTGGTCTCAGGAAAAGTATGTCACCAGTGGTTTGCCCCAGGGTTTGGTACTTGGCACAGTGTTGTTTGCCCTATTTATCAGCGATATGGGGAATGGATTAAATAGTGTCATCTCTAAATTTTCAGATGACACTAAAGTTAGAGGGGAAGTGGACAGTAGGGAGAAACATCAAGTTTTAAGTCAAGATCTGGAAAAAATTGAGAGATGGGGGATTTTAAATAAAATGCAATTTAATGAATCCAATTGCACAGTTATGCACTTTGGTAAGAAAAACCAAGGGTACAAATACAGCTTAAATGGCAAAACATTAAACTCTTCCAGGAAAGAAAATGATCTGGGCATCTGGATTAGCTTAGAGCTAGCATCAACTGATCATTGTTGTCACATATCTCATACTACAAACAGATTGTTAAGAACTATTAACAAAACTTTTTAAACTGGGGATAGAATGCTTAATGAAATCATACAAATCATATATCGCCCCCCATTTGTATTATGGATCTCCCCTCTGGAGTCCTTAGTTAAAACGTGACATTAAACTTTTAGAAAAAAAACAAAGGAAATTAACTAAATCAGTAAAAGGGCTCAAAACCATAAAATATACATCAAGGATTAGAAAGTTAAAAATATTTACACCGGAGACAAGAAGAAAGAGGGGAGATTTGCTTCTTCTCTATAAAATCATGACAAATCCTGTATTAATGGGGTTAGGAAGTTTAAAGAAAAAGGAAAAAAATCAAAACTGTTCTGAGATCTCATATGAGACAACCTTATGTGCCAAAGGTCAAAATAGTAAAAAGATATAACTTTTTTAGTGTTAGATCAGCAAGAACTTGGAAAAGTTTACCAAGTTACATTGTGCAGGCTCCTAGTTTTGAACAATTCAAGAATATTTTAGATGACTATTTAATGAACAATCAGAAGGGCCAATAAACCTACTAGGAGTGGAAGAAAGTCTAATGGGATGACAGCCTACTTTGTCTGAAAACACCGAGTTATACCAAGAAATTAGTTAGATGCCGGTCTGCACACAGTCCTTGCACTACAGTGTACGAAACTCATTTATTTATTTAGTTACAGATTGGTGACCAGAAAAGTGGTATATAATTGACATTTGTGACCTCATCAGTATAGTATCTTAAATACAAGAGGTGTCTCTTTCTCTAGCCCCATTCCAAACCCTCCTTGGTGCAGGGACTGTATGCAGACAAACAAGGTAGTCAATATACAGTACACGGATGAGTTCAATACCAGTAGTGTAAAGACTGAATGCAGACACACATGGCAGTCATTATATAGAGAACAATGCATACACAGATGTGTGATATGAGTTTTTTTTACACACACAAGGTGTGTGATAATCTATAAACTTTGAGAGTAAAGCTCATATTTATCACACACCAAAGGTGTCTAAAAAAATTTCATTTCACATACCTGCATATGTTTTATTTTATATAATAACTGGTGCAGAGCTAAATTACTATAAAGGAACACATTTCAGAGACCTCATTTAAACAGCAAGAAATTTTTAATGGCTAGTATGAGTACCAGCTAGAACTGGGACTGAACAGGCAGTGAACGTTGCAGAAAATGTTTACATCTTACACTGAGATCGGTACTTTGAAAAGCAGGAAATAGTTAACACTTAATTTAAGATCTGAACCATGCAACCAATCAGCAACAAACCGAAAAACAACAGTCAGAATTCATCTTGAGAAGGAGTTTAGTTGACAGAAAACAACTTTGGAAAGCATGAAATATTTAATACTTAAATTAAGATCTGTACCTTGCAGATGATCACCAACAAACCAAAAATCATTAGTCAGAGTTCATCTTGTGAAGTTTAGTTGACAGAAAACAACACTGCAAAGAAGGAAATACTAAGATTTGTACCTTGCAATCGATCGGCAATAAACCCAAAAACATCAGTCAGAGTTCGTCTTGTGAAGGAGTTTAGTTGAGAGAAAACAATACAAGCATTTGTCAACGTCGAACGTTCGCTTGCAGGTATTTGCAGTGGTGTTTGGCATGTATGGTGCTTTACCCTAATGCCCTGTGCGATTGCTGGTATTTGCACAATAAATTGTCAGCATGACCTTTTTGTTAACCCCATTGTGCGCTACATAGGCGGAAACACGTTTTGGGCAGGATGTGAAAAATGACAGCTGTACTGCTCATAAGGAAGTGTGGTAAAATGCCAATGTTGAAAATCTGGAGTGAAATATTGAAAATTCGCAAACCTCACGAGCATGCGTGGGAACTGTGCAATGCATGCTCATTAAAACAGTCATTTTAGGAATTTTTCACCAAATTTTCAACATTGCCATTTAAAACCTCTGCTATGAACAGCGTCACTGTGATTTTCTTACTGTGTCCCATACATTGATTTCTTTGCAGTCGCCATTGTACTTACATGGGGGAAGGCGTTTTGGGCAGGATGTGAAAAATGACAGCTATACTGCTTATAAGGAGGTGTGGTAAAATGGCAATGTTGAAAATCTGGAGTGAAAATATTGGAAATTCGCAAACTTACGAGAGTGCGTAGGAACTGCACAACGCACGCTCGTAAAACAGTTATTTGTAGGAATTTGTTTGCCAAATTTTCAACATAGCCATTTTAAGATCTCTGCTCATGAACAGTGACACTGTGATTTTCTTAATGTGTCCCATACACTGAGTTCGCACACCGACTGTGCCATTGTGCGCTACGTGGGCGGAAACACGTTTTGGGCAAGATGTGAAAAATGATAGCTGCAGTGCTCATAAGGAGGTGTGGTAAAATGGCAATGTTGAAAATCTGGAGTGAAAATATTGAAAATTCGCAAACTTACGAGCGTGCGTAGGAACTGCGCAACGCAGACTCATAAAACAGTAATTTTTAGGAATTTTTTCACCAAATTTTCAGCACAGCCATTTTAAGACCTCTGCTCATGATCAGTGTCACTGTGATTTTCTTAATGTGTCCCATACATTGAGTTCGCACACCGACTGCGCCATTGTGCGCTACATGGGCAGAAACACATTTTGGGCAGGATGTGAAAAATGACAGCTGTACTGCTCATGAGGAGGTGTGGTAAAATGGCAATGTTGAAAATCTGGAGTGCAAATATTGAAAATTCGCAAACGTATGAGCGTGTGTAGGAACTGCGCAATGAACACTCATAAAACAGTCATTTTTAGGAATTTTTTCACCAAATTTTCAACATAGCCATTTTAAGACCTATGCTCATGAACAGTGTCACTGTGATTTTCTTAATGTGTTCCATACATTCATTTCACACATCGACTGCGCCATTGTGCGCTACATGGGCGGAAACACATTTTGGGTGAGATGTGAAAAATGACAGCTGTACAGCTCATAAGAAGGTGTGATAAAATGGCAATGTTGAAAATCTGGAGTGAAAATATTGAAAATTCATGAACTTACAAGCCTGCGTAGGAACTGCGCAATGCACTCTTGTAAAGCAGTAATTTTTTGGAATTTTTGCACCAAACTTTCAACATGAGGTTTTTGGGACCCCTTCTCATGAGTGATGTCACTGTCATGGCATTATTCAAGGCCAAAGGGTGATTTCATGCAGTGACTGCGCAGTGCCTGCGAAATCACCCTTTTGGCCCGAACAATGCCATGACAGTGACATCATTCACGAGAAGGGGTCCCAAAAACCCCATGTTGAAAATTTGGTGCAACAATTCCAAAAAATGACTGAGATATGCAATAAAGTTGAAACCCCTATATCTAGCCCATTATACAGCTTACCAGCATTTCCTCAATTTGCGGTCAGCTTTGAAGAGTGCAGACGTGTTTCTTGTCCACAGAAGATCATCGCACCGGAGTTCGGAGGTAAGTATGGGGTGAGGGTGTGGGAGGCTGGGTGCGCGGTGAGGTGGGTCACGGGTTGTGGGAGGGCTGGGAGACTACTTGGTGGGACCGTTTATTTTACAGGTTTAAAAAAAGACGACTTGGCGTGCACACTGGAGTGGGCTCCTCAGCATGGCAGAAGATGTGGGGGACCGAGAACCGACGGGGATTGGGCACCCCATCGGCAAAAAAAAAGATTGTTTGCCATGCTGGGTGGGCTCCCAGCGTGGCAGCAGGATGGCTTGGGGGCTGTGGAGCCGATAGATTGGGCACCCCCGTTGGCTAACAATGTTGCCACACTGGGTGGGCTCCCAGTGTGGCATGGCTTTAAATTGGCGTGAGGCAGCTGAGAGACATGTTGACGCAAGGGGGGACGGCGGCGGTGCTCAGTATGGCAGCGGTGCTTACCTTTGAAGCAGAGGAACACCGCTGTCATACTGAGCTCCTGCACCCATTGGTGCAGGACCGCCATGCCTGCTCAAGGGAGCAGTGCATTGGATGGGAGAGGCACACCTCCAAGTGTGCTACTCTCCCAAAACGTTCCTTGCGCAAGCGAATGTAAAAATACAAAAAGCTGCTAAATACAGTTGGTTATTTTAAACAGTTTAAATTACTCATGGATTTGTCTTTTTCCTCTTTCGGTAATTCCTTGTTGGGTGCATTCTGGGTCATTTGGGTTACCATGTTAACCAAGGTGACAGTTCAGGAGAGCTGGAAAAAGCTAAGGGATTGGGGGAAGTACATGGTCAGACTGTTTCTCATGGAAGTGACATTACACATTTTTTTTATAACTTTCTGCAATTCCTATTCAGTTTACACTGCACATACCAGCATTACAGGATGACTTTAAACAAATACTTTTATTCTGAATCTGAATCGTACGGTACACATGGACGTTTTCTATTTAAAGGTGTTGCTTGATTATATATCTTTATGAATATGCCCTGGTTGAAGACACGCTTTGTCCCCATGTTTGAATGCTGTGTGCATTTTTGTCAATTGAAATGCTGCCAAGGTCTTGCTGCTGATTTCTGGAAATGTGAAGATTTGGTCTCTTGCTAAAGGGGGGATCACAGTTGAGGTAATTGCAGGAGTCTGGGGAACTTGGTTGAAAACATTGTACATGTGTCTCTGCTTTTTTCGCTCAACACAGAGTAGTTATTAATACTCTGTTGTACTCCTTTTGCCGGGATGGGGAACGGAGGAAGTGGGGAGGACAGCATGCAGTAGGAGGGAGTGGGAGGGTTTATTTGCACTCAGTTACCGGGATGGGGAACCGAGGGAGCGGGGCGGTTTACTTGCACTCCTGCTTCCGTAATGGACAAAGAAGGGAGTGGGGTGTACAGAAATGTCTCAGCAGGCAAGGCACACCCTGCAATGATGGGGCGCTCCCTCATTGCAGCGGCCAATTTCTTTCAGGCATGCCCTGCAGTGACGGGGCACTCCCACATTGCAGCGGCCAATTTCTTTAAGGCATGCCCTGCAATGACGGGGCACTCCCTCATTGCAGTGGCCAATTTCTTTCAAGGTGGTGGCATGCTTGCTGAACTAGTGTCAGCAGCAGTGTGCCACCACACTGGATAAAGAGGGCCAAGCCTGCATATGCAGTGTGGGCACTGGCCACCACAGTGCCACTCCTCCACAACCCGCTTCTCTCCCAAGCTGCTGCAATATGTTTCTTGTGCATGTGTGCAAGCAAACATAAAAATGAAGACATCTGTTGCAAGTTAATTATTTGTAGTATTTTAGTCTCATGAATGAAAAAAAAACTCTTTTTTTTAAGATTTCTTTCCAGATTTCATGATTTATACTCATTGGAATTTAACTTACTCATCATACTTCAAAAGTGAGGAGTACATTACTCACACTGAAAAAACTTATCTAGAACACTGAGGGTGTTCAAATCAAAACTTTTAGAACTTGTCTAACCATGACTGTAGCTGCATTTGCAATTGTCCATCTTTCTGTACAGTGAAAGCAGATCTCTTTTTAAACTTTGTCCTTGAAGAAAATTTACTTGTCTCAGACAAAGGGCAATAGGATTTACACACCCCTGCTCAAGAAGTGCAGTTAACCCACACAATGCACACCTTGGAGTGCCCTATTACGATTATGGCATGGATTCATTGGCATCAGTGGAGAAATATGTTTAAAAAAATTTTTTTTAGAATTTACAATTACATTAATAAACAAGCATTTATCAATGCCAAATGTTTGCTTGCTGGTATTAGCATTGGAAATGCAGGAGTTAGACAGATGCAGAATAGAAATGGCAGTGAAGGATTGAACTTCACACCAACCCCACCTCCATCTTGTAGAGACGGACAGGCACTGGGGTATGTGTTTGGGTCATCGCCCATGACGTTCATGCCATTTCACCTCACCATATCGTGCAGACACTGACACGTGTTGAGGTGTGCCTTGGGGTGTTCGGCTTTACAGTCATCCCATTCCATAAGGACATACTGTACGCTGAAATGGGTGCAGTATAGGAGAATGGGGTCAACTCTGGGTCGAAGAGTCCAAGACACACCTCGGTGCCTGTGACAGGCTGGGGGATGGGGTGGGATGGCATGAGCATTACAGTCAGCAATCCAAAGGTACACCCTGATGCCTGTCATTCTGCACACAGTGGGACGTTATGGTTAAACCTTAATGCCCCGGGCGTTTGTTGGTACTTGCACTACAAATTTTCAACATGGCCTTTTTGTGACTGCACCTCATGAAAGCATTTGAGACCTCTTCTCATGAAGCATGGCAGTTTGATTTTGTTAATGTGTCCTGAACTTTGAGTTCCAATAGCTACTGTGCCATTCTGGGCCAGATATGTGAAAACACAGATTGGGCAGGATGTGAAGAATGACACCTGTACCATCCATAGGAAGGTGTGAAGAGATGGCAATGTTGAAACTCTGTAGTGGGGATATTAAAAATGCTCACACTTCCAAGCATACGTGGAAACTGCTCAACGCATGTGCTAAACACAGTCATTTTATGGACTTTCGTCACCAAATTTTCAACATAGGCATTTTAGGGCCTCTGCTCATGAACAGCGTCACTGTGATTTTCTCAATGTGTTCCGAACACTGATTTCCCACAGCGACCGTGCTATTCTGCACCAGAAGTGCAAAAACACATTTCAGCTAGAATGTGAAAATTGAAAGCTGCACTGCTCATAAGGAGGTGTGGAAAAATGCCAGTGTTGAAAATCTAGAGTGAAAATATTACAAATTCGCAAAGTTACGAGCATGCGTGGAAACTGCACAATTCATGCTAGTAAAACAGCCATTTTTTTTCCCACCAAATTTGCAACATAGGCTTTTTGAGAGCCCACCTCATGAACACAGGCACTGTCGTTTCATTAATAGGTCCCGAAAGGTGATTCCACGCAGTGACTGCGATGCCACCTTTCGGGACTGAATAATGTTATGACAGTGGCTGAATTCACGAGGAGGGGTCCCAATAACCCCATATTGAAAATTTGGTGCCAAAATTCCCGAAAATACCAGAGATATGCACCTAAGTAGAAAAAACCCTATTTATGCCATTACACAGCTTACTGGCATTTCTTCAGTTCGTGGTTGGCTTTGAAGAGTGCAGATACTGTATGTTCCCGGTCCACCGAAGATTGTTGCGCTGGACTCCGAAGGTAAGTATGGGGTGAGGGGGTGTGGGGAGGCAGGGTGTGCAGAGGGTGGGCGTGGGTAGGGGGAGGGGCTAGCGGACTCTATGAGGGACCGTTTTCTGTTTTACAGGTTACAGGGAAAAAAAACAACAACGCTGGATTTTTTTTTTTTACAGGGACATTTGGCATGCAGGGGTTGGCTCCCAGCATGCCACCTGAGTGTTTTTTTGGGGAGACTGTAGCCGACGTGAGATTGGGCACCTCTGTCAGCACATACTGAGTGGGGGAGGTGGAGAGCCGAGGGGGATTGGGCACCCCCTCAGCACATAACAAATGTTTTGGGTGGGGCGTTATGCCGACTGGGATACAACCTGTCCATTCTTTTAAAATCTGCACCCTGACTGACTCTAAAATGGCCTTAACTGTGCATAATGACATTACTTGACTGACAACATTCCTGCACTGTCATTGCTATAACTCTGTGGTATGTTGTGCATGCGTGCTTGTGCTTGTCTATGTAAGGCCAGCCTCCAGAGTAATCTTGACTCTTCAGCCAAATTCTGGAAGGTGATTCACTCCCTTTTTGATCCCCCAGCCTATTCCACTCCCTCGGTCCTCATGGTTAATAGTTCATGCTTACCCTGCCTCTGTTGCTGCTCACTTTAATGAGTTTTTCACTACTTGTACTTTCCCCTGTCCCCCCGCCTCCTGACTCCACTCTTCTTGCTCCATCTACACCCTCCTCCCCACCCCACCTCTCCCTGGGGTTTAATTTCTCCCATTACTACCCAGGAAAACCTGCCTGCCCTTCACTCTATTAGCCTGTCCTAATCTAGACTGGATGGCCTGGATGCTAAGCTTCCCCATCTCTCTGTTCCTGCCATTGCCTCCTCCCTTACCCACCTCCTCAACCTATCCTTATCCCTCTGTACTGCCACTTAAGCTTGGGATACTGCCAGTGTTGCCCCTCCACAAAGGGGGTGATCCCTCTATACCTGGAAACTTCCATCCTATCTCTCTCATTCCCTCACTTGCTATGCTGGAAGATAAACTGGTTCACTCTAACCTTGCTGAGTTTCTCCATTCTTCCAAATTCCTCTTCCCCTTCCAATCTGGTTTTTCAGAAGCACCACTCCACCATCTTCTCCTTGCTATGGGTCATTGACTCCATCCTCCCTGGGATGGATCGGGGCACATCATGATGGCCGTTTTCATCAATCTGGCCTAAACCTTTGATTCGGTGGGCCATCCACTCCTGGACAAGCTGAGCTGCTGCATCAGCCTCACAGCCCTTACTGGTAACTGGTAACTGGTTCTGTACCTACATCTTGGGCCATCAGCAGTCAGTATGTGTAGGCAGCATCCTGTCCCCTCCAGTACCAATCTAGGCCAGGGACCCACAGGGCTCCATCCTGGGTCTATTCTCTTTTCCATTTCCCTCCACAACCTCCCCTCTGCCTCTGCCAACTTGCATATTCACATGTATTCAGATGACACAGTTCCCTACCCCTCAGAACTCTCTGTTGCAGCTGTAGAAACCTTGTTCCAGCAATACCTTCACAGTGTTTTGTCCTGGTTCCAGTCCAACCAACTCAGGATCAACATTGACAAAAACAAAAGTGTCCATTACCTTTGGCACCAGCCAGAAACTAGCCAGGCTATCCCCCTTCCTTTCTTCTCCACACCTTTAAGTGGTTCCCTCCTTCAAGTATCTCAGTGTGTGGCTTGACTTTCCTGCCCAAATCTATGCAACTCATGCCAGGTTTTGCACTAGGCTTGGTGCCCTGTACCATAACAAACACTGCCTTTTTCCACATCTTTGATTATGTGGATGTAGTCTACAGTACTGCCCCCTCCTCTTCCTTTGCCAGACTGGAGATGCACTGTATTGCCTTCTGTTGTTTTGATACCAACTCCTCCTCCTCCAACCCATACTCACCACTGCACTCTGTACTCCTCCCTCTCCATCCTTCCCCTTCCTTCCCATTATTTGTCACACTGTGCCTCTTTTATCTCCAAATACTTGTTTAGATTGCTATCCTTTTATCTAGCTGCACCCAAGTCACCTATTCAAGTTTATTGCAGAAATAGTTCCATTGAGAAACTCATTTACAAGGAGATACTGCGACAAATATCAGTACAACAAATAGCAGCATAGCATACATACAGTCGTATATATTCCCTATTCCTTATACTTCCTCTGCTCCAAGGATCCATGCACCTTCTCCTTCCCCACCCTCACTCCTCTGCTGAACAGTCAGCCTTCTTCTATCACCTTCCCTCCCTCTTGAACCTGCTCCCTGCTTTTCTCTATCTCTTACCCTCTCCCGTCTCCCTTAGACTCCAGCTTAAACTCCTGCCCCCACCCTCCTGTTCGTGTCAGTCTTCTTACTGACCTGCCCCTGGTGCTGTTCCTTCCCAGCTATGATCCCCCTTCTGGGGACAGCTTATGGCCTGTCCACTGTTGCACTGAACTGCTCAATCTGTTATTATCCATTACATCAGACTGTGGTGGGGCTCATAGCCTCAACTTCAGGCGCCTGCTATTGTTTTTTGCACTAGTACCATGAGGCACTATTTGCTGTTTGCACTTTATTTTGTGGAACGCTTCTAGATTACTGTGTGTGATTTATTGTATCCCCTCCCCCTTCTTCTCACTTCACACTTGGAAACAAGTCTTGGCTCAGTGTGTCTTTCATGGTTACCAGATTTCAAATAAATATAGTGTTCCAAGATAAATATGTTTTTTGGCAAAATGACATAAAGAAGTGAAGTTGGTCACTGAGCAAGCTCAGAAATAACACCCATCATCCTCACCTAGTTTCATGACCCAGAACCAAACTACAGGTCTGGGGCAGTTTCCAACTGGCTACTGCTTCAAGCTACAGGTCTGTGGCCATGCCTCACATGTATGCTGCTACTCCACATATGGCCTGCTGGATCAGTCATAACTTTCTCTTGGCGCTGTTCGAAGCAAAATATCAGTTATAACGAGACCAGTCATCATAACTTTCTTTGTGATTGGCCCACAAAGCCCTGCCAAAGCAGGAAATCATCATAACTTTCTTCACACGGGGTCCCAGACCGGCAGTTTGAATCAGCAGACCTGTGTGGCACAGATCTGGACCTGTAGCCTGGCCTTGGGATGAAGGTTGGGGCTGGGGGAGAGGAAGGAAATGGGCATTAGGATTTAAAAAACCTAAAATCACATATTCCTCCTTTTGTAGTTATGGAACCCTAATGATGCATTAACCTAGTTTTGTGCAATGAATTTCCTTACGTTCTAAGAAAGCAAAATTGTAACTTGCTTTGAAACAGAAGCTCAGTCCTAAGTTACTTCGTGCTCTGCACCAACCAAGTTAGGTCAGAGCTTCTACATGAAACTGGTTAGGACTCCACCATTTCAGGGTGCTGCCATTCTTCTTTGCTTTACAATTTTATTTTCTCAAAAAGCAAGGAAAATCATTGAAAAAAATGTGTTACTGTACCATTAGGTTTTCCTAGCCATCAGAGGAGGGACATTTGGTGTTAGGGGTTTTCAACAGCCTTGTTAGTTTAGCCCTGACTTCAATTTTTCCAGAAGTCCATTTACAATAAAACAAAATGCACCACAGAGTTGTATAGAGTGTGCAACCATGTTCTCTCTAAATAAATGTCCGAGTGTGGGGGCAGAGCCGATGCTCTGTAAAGCAGAAGGAACTGTGCAGCCAGCCCTCAAGCAAATTACCATCCCTTTTCTCCCTAAGGGGCATTTATTGAAAATTCCAAAAGTGGCTTAAACCAACTCCCACATAGGGAAGGGAACTTCCTATTTGTTTTTACATTGACTTGTGCATGCAGCGCATAGCAAACATCTTGTTACAAAGAATTGTATTTTAGATCTGTATCACTGTCAGGTTAAATGCAGCTCAGGCTGCAAGGGGCTTGGCAGTGACAGCCCAATGATCAGCAAGGCTGATTGTAAAACGTGTTTCTATTTTTTGGGCGTGAACTTTGCATACTGGAAAGCAGCCAACCACTCCATTCAGAGAGTAGCTGGCTTCTTTTGTTTGTATAAATCTGGTCATCTGTAGCCGGAACATAAATAACATTGCACCTATCCCCCTGCCCTGGACCTGTTCTAAGAACAGCAGATGCCAGTCCTGCACAAGGGAAAACCATATATGCTGGTGTTCAACCTTTGTTTGCATATATCCTGTTGCTCATAAGAAATGAAGTGTGTGACACTTGGACAGCTGATTCTGATTACACTATGATTTTTTTGCAATATGAAATATGCAGTGGGATTGTCTGTCAGGAGAAAATACTGCCTTGCTGAAATGACACATCACCCCCCCCCCCGGTATAATTTCAAAGGACAGGACGTAGGTTAAACTATAGATATCTAGAATGCAATTAACTTGTCAGTTGCTTTGAAATCAGTAGCTAAACTATGCATTTTATAATGCCCTCAGGAAAATCCTTTAATTGCACTTGGTGTCAGGAGGAAGGGGCATATGCATTTGTTTGGGTATCTTCAGAGGAAGCCAGTTAAATTCACAAAGAATTATTTCATGTCTTTGTGAAGCAAGACACTGCTCCTGGATGAAAGGAGATGCTAGTAGATCACAGACTAGATTGGGAAGTCATATGAAGAGAGGAGGTTTGCTGATGTCACCTATTTTTAAAGTATCTGATTAGGACATCCTGTGTTGTAAATATAAATTTTAATACACTGAGGAGGAGCTAGATGACCTCAGAGAGAAGGCCAGCTCAAGACTGTTTTTAAGTATGCTATAGCTGACCTTTAAGCACAGATATTCATATACTTGGATTGAGAGAAATAACATGTAAGAGCACTGAAAGATTATAGTAAATACCTTAGATAAATAAGTCTAATGGTTGGTAGGAATTTTGCACTTTTAAACCTCTTTTGTTTTTAAAATTGTATGTGTTGGAATATTTTGTTCTGTATTTACTGTTTACCTATTTGTATCTATTTTAAAGTAAATATATATGTTTTAAAAACAGAAACTACCTGGTGTGCCTTGAAACTTCTTTTTTTTTTATAAGTGAAGCTTACATGGTTAACGTTGACACTGTGCATAAGCTTATTGGGATACCAAATTGTGAAACAGATAAGAGTTCTCTGAGGTCTTGCATAGAGTTTTAATGGTTCATTTTGTAATACCTGGTTGGGAACCCATGGCAAAAGATATCTGGCATTTCCCCAAAGAGCAGATTATCTGAGCCTTACAATTGGGTACGCTAGCAAGAGGTTAACAGTTTGAATCCCTCCAGAACTTGGGACAAAAGGTGACTCAAACCCACAAAACAGACAGGAGGGTTACCCTGTTCTGTTAACTGTTCACAATACTACACTCAAAGGTTGGGACTTTGGGAGTAGAGGGTTGACCTTGCTGAGTGGGGTTGTGACAAAGTGTACTTCAGTGTAGGTTGTGCATATCTCAGCCGTCATAGCTCTGAAGTGAGATCCTGTTGCTAATGCAACACTGCTTCATATGAGATTGGAAAGTGCATCTGTTTAAAGACAGGGACCCTGTGCCCCCCATCCCCATATACCCCAAATGCCATACATTTTTATTTCTACACTGGGGATGACAGGGCATCAACTGGTAAAGGGGTTGATACCTTGTGGCTTTCCTTACTTACCAAGAACTTTCAGGGTGGTTTCCACGTCAAAGTAGAATATGTCCCCATAGCACTTTGCTACAGGGCAGCCACTAAACATTCGCCTTTCTGATATATCGACAATATGGCATAACAAGAAGATTACACAAGTTCTAGTTGTCCTTACCTAGGATGTGAGCCTAGTCCCATTTCCAAAACCAGAGTCAGTAAAAAAGTCATTCTGCAAAAAGCTTTCACTGCAATAAATGAAGCATTTTTGTCAGTGAAAGCTGTGATTTAATAAGAGTGAACAAAAAATGAGAGAAACAATACCCATCTGTTGTGTGTCTCATTTTTTTTGTTCACTCCTATTTAAGCACAGCTTTCACTGCAGGCAATGGCTTCAGTATTTCTTTTTGCAGGACGTCTTTTTTACTGATTTTGGTTTCGCGGATTTGGGAGCCACAGCGCTCAAATGTGGAAGTGTGCCAACAGTTCTTGGATAAGTCATCATATCTCTGAAATACCGTACTTTGGCTCCTCCAGTACATGATGCTCAGTAACCGGTACCAGAACCCTCCTCCACTACCATACATAATGTAAGGAATGATGGTCTAATTTAAGCAAAAATAATTATTGAATTATTGCCACTGTCCTGACTGATAATACACACTTAACCTGTGTTTGACAGTATAAACAGAAATAGTTACTCCCATTTCAAATTCATTACATGTTCACGGATTATAATTTTGTTTGCTGTATTTGTTTCCTAGCGTAAAACCTATGTTTGGCACCTTGACTGAAGTATTGCTTCTTGTTTAGTACCAGGCACAAATTATTCTGTGTCACATTTTTTGTATTAGTACAAGCTGTCATTAAAATGTGTCACCCGAGATTCATAATCAGGGTTCCAGTGACAGTGGCTGCCATGTGCTGAAAAGCACTGCGTTTTGTCAACAATGTCTAAAGGCTATCTTTTTTTAACTTAGACCTTCCTGCTCAGAACAAATATGCTCCACTTCACACAACCTCACCAGCAGCTGTGCGCCTACTTTTCAAAAGGAGTCCCTTGTAGGAGCCAAAATGTTCCATGCCAGCACCCCCAGACACTCTAAGTGCTGAGGGCCAAGCTGTAGAAAAATCCTGGGCTGCCAACTTGGTGACAGCTCCCCTCTTAATGGTTGAGAACATTGCCTGGTTCCCTGAAACTCCTTATGAAACAGCTATAACCCTAGCTCCACAGCAGAATGCTTACCCTGGGTGTATTTATCTCCAAAGATTTTCTTCCAACCTCCCATTTAAATTATATCATCCTGAAGGTGAACCAAGTAATGTGGTCCATTAAACGCAATGTTGTATCAAGAGATGCCAAGGTTCTGATGCCATTGTACAGAGCTTATGTCCTTCCGCACTTAGATTATTCCTCTCAATTATGGTGTCCTTTTAGGAAAAAGGACATTATACTAACAGAAGGAGTACAGAGAAGGTACAGTATACAAAAATGGTGATCAGACTAAGGGACGTTTCATATGATCAAAGACTAATTTCTTAGGACCTAATGTCTTTATCAACTAGATGCTTGAGGGGAGACCTTCTTCTCATGTGCAATATTATTAACGATCCATATTTAGTAACAAACCTGAGTTTTCTTTTTAAAGATTCAATCCATAACACAACGAGACATCCTCTGCAGTTACAAGTAAAGAAGTTTAACTTTCTTCCACGAAAGTTCTTTTATACTGTAAGAGTAATCAAGTTATGGAATTCCTTACCAATAGAAGTAATTATTAGTGACTCTAAATCAACATATAAAAGACGATTGGACAACTATATTCTTTCAGGCAAAATTCAAAGCTATTATTAGTTATAGGAATATATTATGAGCCTTTTTGGCTCTCTTGCTCCTATTCAATCCTAGTATGAATCCCAATATGAATCACAAGCTGGGTCCAGATGAACCTGTGAGTAACACTGAATCAGTGATTTCCTTTCCTGTTTGGGATCAGTGTGCCGGTGGGGGGGGGGGTAGAGTGGAGAGAGTGAGCAGGTCACATTGGCTTCTGGGTCTGTTGTAAGGTACTCAAGAGTGGCCCATCTGTGACTCTCACTCCCCTCACTTCTGTTAATCCCCTTCCCCAGGTCACTCTGTCACCACTGCATCTCACCTACAAATTATTTAGCCACCCAGCCCCAGCCACTTATTTAAATAGCAGCATATCTTCCCCCCCTGATTCTGTAAAGTCCCAAACCTGAAACTCCAGAAATCCATTTTCCCTGACTCATGTGAAACATTTGCCACCTCCTCCTAAGGTACCATCTAATTCCATCTGACACTTCCAGGATCACAGAACTTCAGTGGCATTCAGATGTGACAGCACTTTGCAGTTTCTGTCTCAGCACACGGTATCTGCTACATGAATGGGGATCCTGTTTGGTGGCTGTACTCCATCTAAATTCCCCCACTTTTTCTTCCTGCAAATTTCTGAGGTATGGTAAATGACTGGGGTGATAAACTCAGAACACACACAAAAAATGAATCGGTGCACAGATGGTCATAAAGGGTACAAGATCTGTCATAAGGAGCTTAAGGTCAGACCACATGCAACAAAATGCTCCTCTCAATCTCAGCAAATGCATCTCATCCTTTATGATCTGATAGGCCAAGATAGACTGAAAGTGTGCTGCCCCCTCTGCACTATTGAACTAATCAACTGTTTACTGTTTCATGTTAGTTAATACTAGCTAGTCCTTGACAGTTATAACAGAGTCGTGATGCTGGTTCAGGGCTGTAATACAAGTACCAGGGGGAAAATATGTAGTCTCTGGTGCTATAACCTCAATCTGACTTCCTAAAGAGCAAGGTTGATTCACCCTGCAGGTGCATAACTTGGTGGTACACCCACCCTTGGGCCTGGCGGCTCCCTATACTAAGTCTTGTGATTGCCTTTACCCCCTATAGGCATGATATTCAGAGGCTTGTGGGATGGGGGCCTGAGGCAACATAGTGCTATCAGGAAACTCCCTGTCAGGATTCCTGGCTGGGAAGTGCATAGAGACCCCGGCCACAGAGTCCTGCAGTACAGGTCTACCATCGGAGCATCCAAGGTTTCTGCACCGATTAAACAGGCATAAGATTCAAAAGCTCCATGGATGCCACATGTGCACTGAAACACCTACTAATGGATCCTTTCAGATACTCACCCGGATGAGCACCTCAAAAGAATTAGCCTCAGCAGACTAACGCTTTTATAATTAAAAGCACCACCAGAACTGCGACTAAATTTCTTATGGACTTAAAACGTTATTAGGTGAAGAAGTGGGTGGTAGGGTGGGTTTTGCAGCAGATATAATTTGCTATACCAATCTGTTAATGGATAATGTGCCACAAGTTTATATCAGGCCTCTGGGAGAAAGCAGGAGGACATTAAGCCATATTTTATGGCCAGTTCATAACCACCTTCTTCCTAAAATATTACTGTTGTTTTCTGTTGATAGTTAATTTACAAACTCCTGTTTCTTGGTTCTTGCTAGAGTTTAGAAGTATATGGTTAAACTACAATTACAAAGGAGCTGGATTTGAACTTGAACCCTTTTTTAAAGAGAAAATAGCCCCCCTTAATTATAGCAGAGTGTTTATTAGCAATCTGTATGTCTGTTTTCCTACATATATATTCCATAGATATGTCCCCCATTTATGTTTATTACATGGTGTTTCCATTACTTCCTCCTTTTCCATTTCTCTCCCCCCACCCATTCCTTTTATTCCTTCCAACTGAGTCTTGCATACTTTTATGTTTTATGTGGTGAATGTGACTAATACCATTAGTGGTGTAGATGCATCTGCATCCCATGTTTTTGTTGCATGTTTTGTTGTTAATTGATTTTTTTCAGTTGTTTTACATGAATGCTTATTTATGATCTTTTAATATGATGCCCCCCCTAAGGACTGCCCTAAAATAAGTTTGGAGCTTCTTCTCCACTGTTTCAGGCCCTTTCTTCAGCTCTGTTGATTCTATGACCTGGGAGTTCTGCTGCCATGCCTGGACAATCCAAGGGGACATATATCACTATACATCTGCAGACTTGACCCTTTTCCCCTTTGGAGATGTGCGATATGATCTGCCATACTTGGAATGTCCATAGCATGAACTGCCCTGTTAAGAGGAAACAGATCTTATCATACTTAAAGTGTCTAAACACCACTTTGGCCTTTATACAAGTGATCAAATTGTTTGCAGTTGATAAGCCATGCCTTAAACGTGACTAGGTGGGGCAAGTTCAGGCAGCCATAGCCCCCTCCCACAAACAAGGTGTTACAATACTACTTCACAAATTACTGAGATGGTCTCCCACCATCGTAAAGCAAGACCCACAGGTAGAGGGAGGTTTTGTCCGTGAACCAAACCCGAACTGAACTTGAACTTTTATTTTCGCCTGATCCGAACTGAACTTGAACCCTAAGAAAAATAAGATGAACCAGAACTGAATTCGAAAAGTCAACGTGAGATGAGCAGAACCCACGTGGAGGCAGTAGGAGACACCTAACTGTAACTCTAACTTGAACTGAAAAATTACCCGAAAAAAACTCAAACCAAACTGAACTCGAACCCAGACTTCTACTTATTGAATCAAACTCAACTGAACTCGGAATATACCCTGCCAAACCCAAATTGAACTATAACCCTATAAAACATGTCGAACCCTCCCTCTACCCACAGGGCAGATGGCTGATGAATGAGGATGCTCCTGATATTTCCATGAACTACCTATTCCCAGCGACTACACAGCAAATACAAGCAAGCAAACATTCGGACTGACAAATGCTCGTTTGCTTAGTTAGCCTCTTGTGTAAGTTTATGACATCTCTTTTTCAGCTAATCCCTTCTAGGGCATGTACAGCATTACCTGCTGTCTAGATTTAGGTTGCATGAGCACCATATGGTTGGAGGCCCTTTCAGGCTGGAATTGGTTATCTTCTTTTTTCTTTTATATTTCCCTGTTTGTCGACATACAGCATCATTGGCTAATGCCCAGCTTCAGTATGTCTTCAGTCTAACATGTTGCTTACTCAATGAAGTTAAGCATTTTAGGCAAGGCCCTTTTCTTGCTCTGTTCCAGTAGGTTTGAGACTTCAATCTGAAAGGTAGTTCCACATTAGGTAACCAGGCTGGAACCATTCGTGGGATATGTAGAATCAAAGAATCATATGGCAGAAGGAGACCGATGAACTTATCTAGTTCTAGTTCAGTTCTTTATTTGTTCAGCAAAGCACATTCAGGATAAGAATATACAGAATAAAGAGATGAATAAACATTTTGACTGAGGAGTAATACAAATAGTTCAGATAATATTAATACCTGTAGTAGTAATGCATAATACAAATAACCCATCTATTCAGGATTAAAACTTGTATAATAAAAGTTTCCAAGGAGTGACTAGCCAGCAACAACCGAACACAGCCACAGAGGACGATATAACAGGAAGTGGAGAAGTTGGTCTGTTTGCTGTTCGACGACGCAGTGCTCAGCGTGAGGCTGGACAGTCAGGAAGGGGAGAAGGGGCTTCAAGGGCTTGTCTTTCCTGGCCAAAGAATTGTAAAATAAGTAAGTGTACAATAACCCGCAACTGGGCATGCATTTCTGGAGAACTGATGCATGCTCTGGGTGAATTGGAAGGCATGAGGCCGATGGTCAAGTGATCTTTCAAGGCACCCAAGAAGTGCATTGGTTCTCAGAAGACCTATTGTGATGAGGCAGTATAATGTAGTGGTTAAGAGCACTGAGCTGCAAACCTGGCGAACTGGGTTTTGAAATCCACAGCCACCACTTGATTACTATGTAACCATGAGAAAGACATTTAGCCTCCCTAGGCTCCCAGGATGCACCTGGAAACAAGCCTCACCTTAGCGTGTCTTTCCCTGCCAAAAATCGTAAAAGAAAAATAAATTAAAAGCTTTTCTGTTTATTTAGTTTTTATTACAGGAAAAGGAGGGCTTAAAATTACTGCCTATTTTTAGCCCTTCTCCAGGGGTGCGGGGATGGGTTATAAATGCAAACCAACTCAAACTGATCAAGATTAAGCAGTTGGTGGTATTTTCAGTGAATGGAGGATATTTGGCCAGAGCACTAGGGATATTTCCCTTACTTTTTTCGAGAAGTGCCATGGGATAGTTAACGTCCACCTGAACAAATTGCAGAACAGGCAGGCATGACCTTGGTTTAACATCTCATCTCATCTGAAGGATGGCACACTCCCACAGTACAGCATCCCTTGGCACTCATGTGCCAGCTTTTATGTTATGAGCCCAATTCCAGTGTGGGACTAGAACCCAGGACCTTGTGGCCCAGAGGTAAATGTACAACCAACTAATCCATGTTGACATCTTAAAATCCTGGGGGGGAGGGGCACCAAAGGGTTCTGCTCTCAAATTTTGTTTTCTTAACTGCACCAACGATGTAAATGTACAGTTATCCTGACCTATACAGTACAGCCATTAAGGGAGTAGCAAGTTCAACCCTGACTGTTTCACTGACATTTAACCACTCTTCTTATACATGTTTCTTATGTGATGTAGGCATGCTACTGATATGTGGCTAACATCAAAACCAAACAGTTATAGTACCAGTGCACCCTCCCACACTGCTCAGAAGAGCCTGCAAATCATTTAAAGTTATTCCATTCTCTTACTCACCTTCAGTCTTCATTCCATCATTTTAAAGGGTGTTCTTGGTCTCATTATTTGACTGAATGATAATTAGCCTGATCACTGATAGCAAGGTCCCCCCCACCGCCACCATAGGTCAGGTTCCTCCACTTTAATTTTAACATGCCAATATGAGCTGATGTCGCACTGCTTTCTGTACTTGTCTTCTGTGAAAACCATGCTCTGGCTACTGTTTTTAATACTGTGTGCTGGCCTACAACAGCCTCACAGGTGGCCTCTGGGAAACTTCTTCTACAGGAGAAGGCCCACCTCACCTGTTCATTACATCATTATTTTCATCAGTTTATTGTTTAGCTATCTCCTTCTCCCTTTCCCCCAGGATGCATCTGGAAATGAGGTGTTCTCAGCTCAGTATGTCTTTTCTGGTTAAACTTTTAATAAATAAATAAATTAAGAGAGTAACGAGCTTGAACCCTGGCCAATTCCCTGTGATTTAGTCACCTTTTCCTAAATACATGTTTTTTAAATGGATTATAAATGGCTTATAAAATGGATAACTGTACACTGAGAGTAAGTGTTTAGCCACAACAGTAATCAGTTACCATCGTGAGATGATGTTCAGAATAGTAATAATACACCTGCAAGGTTAATTCTGTTCACTATGGGTTGAGGGACCCATTTCCCGTGAACAGTTGTATCCTGGGAAAGTGGAAGGACTTTTTTATCTACACGGCAAAGAAGATGGTGGTCGATAAACTGGAGTGAGGATTGCTGGGATTGCACTTCATTGCCTGCATGAGTTCTGGGTGTGTTGCAAGGCACTCTCAGAAGGAGATGGATAAATGCCACTGGCCATACCCCTCATCCTCTCAGGATTAAAATTCATAGCACTACCTCTTGAAAATCCAGGGCAAATTACCAGAATGTGTAGCACTTTCTTATTTTAAAGAATCAGGTGGCTTCAAATAGTGGGCCCCATACAGTTTATTTAGTGTTAAGGAATGTTTTTATCAAGTTAGTTCAATGATTTAATAGTTTATGTGTCAAGATATAGCTTTAACATTATTGAGAACATCAGTAAACCTTTGCAGTGAAAGGGTAAATTTGAGTGTAAAAATCATAGCATTTGCGAAATTCATTGCAGCTGAGAGGTATGTAGGATGCTGTGAATATTTAATGTGGGCCTGGTACACTCTGTTAAACTCTAACTTGTTTGAATTACCTGAAAATTATTATCAGAAGTAGACAAGAATTTCTGACATTTAAGTATCTTGAATGCTGAAAAGGTGACTCTCCCAAATCAAAATGTAATTTATTTCTGAAGTTTCACTGGGAAAAACATGCTGAGCTGGTATAAAGATGTTCCAACATGCATCCTGATGTTAAGACGTCAAACTGGGTTAGGGAGTCCAATGAGCAGGTCCACTGAATGTTTAGTTAGGATATGTTTTTAACAGCCAGTCTCACCAGCTATGATAAAAGAGAAAGTGGAGGTATATATATATATATAAAATCTCTTTAAAGGGGAGGGGAAGAAGTATTGCATTCCAATTCAAATTTACTTACCCCCCTCCTTGTTTTGCTTCTGTGTGTGTCTCCCTTTTTTTAATTTGTTTTCTATTTCCATGGACCTTACAGTCAGCTGTATATACTGTATGGCCCCACTGGACAATTATAGGTACTCCAACCCATCACCTCATCAGTTGCAGTCAGCATGTGGCCCCTGATGCTGATACCACTGCTTGCACATGTTACTACTGTGATTGTGATGACTCCTGAATTTGAGGAGTTGCACCATTTTCATAACTCTAGCATCCTGTGCAAGTAGCAGTGTCAGCATCAGCAGCCAGCGACTGACAGCAACTGATGATGTCACTGCTTGCAGTATTTATTATGACACAGTAGGCAGGGGAGCAATATACAAAGCTGATTTTAAAGACCATATAGGGAGACAGGAAAAAATAAGAGACATGTATTTGGGAAGAGAGTAGGGCGTGAGCAAATATGAACAGGGAATTTTGTAGCACGTCCCAAGCTGTCTAAATGCCGTATTTGAAATGATGCCACCTACTGTACTGTATCATATATGCTTAGATCTGGAGGGGAGGTCATGTGTGTGATGGTAGGACCCAGTCCTCACGAACCTCAATAGTTGCAACCCCAATGCCCTGCGAAAGTAGTGTAGGAAGTGAAAAAAAAAATCACTGAGGAAACCCGTTACCTTTAATGTAGGATCAAACATACTGTACAGTGGTCTGTGAACACATTTCCTCATGTAGGCTTTTTCACCTAGTCAGTTTCATGCTATATCCATTGTTACCTTTTTCCATTATGTTACTGCCTTCTCACTGTTAAGTTTTTGCACTGTCTGTATATTGCTGTAACCTCACAGGCCGTACCTGAAAACAGGACTATATTTGTCTAGTGTGCTTAAATAAATAAATAAAAGTGGGGCATATTTTACACAGGAGACGTCCTTCCCCATATGCTCCTGGAACTGAATATGACTTAATTTTATTCCCAGAACTAAGTTTCACCATGTACCTCCTCCCACCCCATTTTTACCACCGACTAAAAGTAGAGAACTACATTTTATAGTCCTTCAGATCTAGCACCAGTGGCATGATAAAACATTTCTTGTGATTCATCACGTAGATTGTTGGGGTGAATTGCTGGTACTATTTGTTTTGACTCTCACAGGAAATTACTTGGCTTGTTAATGTTCAACTCCTGTATATTTTGACAGTCTTAGACGCCAGTCAGGTCATAGGTTCTGTTTACAAGATGTTGGATTACTACCCTGAAAGCTGAGTCCGTATTTTATTCAGCATGCTCTACAGTATCAATTATGCCTTTCCATTTACGCACAGCAGCTTTATGTTGCAAACTTTTCACGAACCCTACATTGTGGATTCCATGCATTTGTTTGGACAAGTATTAAATTATATGCTAAACTGTGTTTAGAAAAGAACTTGACTTCACAAACACTCACTCTCAAAACACTTTACATGCCGATGACTGAGATACTGGTGTGGTAGGAACTGCATGTCTGCTGACAAGGCAGCAGCTGTTCATGCTCACAACATTCACTTATGGACAGAAATAACTGCATTAAAGCCCTGCTGATAGGGGTTCAATGGACCACACACCTAGGTCTTCCTGAAAGCCATCCTCTGTCCATCTGAACAACTGCCACAGATTGACAGAAGGGACATCAGTTAAATGTTGCATCCAAAGGACGTCATCTGCAACAGGGCAATGCCCTATTAGTACCACATTGCAGTGTCAGTTTTTGGGTAGGTGCTCAAATCACAAGTGTGCAACAGGACCTCCTGATCTTGTGTTCCAGAGTTAAGAGGGCTACCAACTAAACCACAAAGACACAATTTAATATATTAAACCTTTGATCCTCATTGTGTCCTGTGATTGGTCAATTTCAGGTCACATGACATTTAGTAGGCGCTCCTGCTCTGCCTTTCCTTAATAATGGGCAATGGTTCCTGATGACAGGCAATAGTTCAAAAACTGCCATTGATGAATGCATTAATGCTTTCACATTTTCTGTGAGTGCGTCTCCTTTGTGCAACATGGCGACGGTTCACAGTCCATTAAAGCCCTACAAGGCAAAGAGGAGCCATGATTGGAGAAAACTAAGTGGCTGTGCTGCTGAAAAAATCTTAATATAAAGCTGGATGGAGAGAAGAACGCAAGTGGTTGGTACTTTCAAAAAACCCAAAAATGGGCATAACTAAACAGGTAAATGCTGGGGCCTGAACAAGCTGTGAGACACTGATGGAGTCATCCATTTCATTTTGACTGCCTCTCTCACACCTGTAATAATGTGCCCAAGTACATTTAAATTTAATTACTTCAGTGATTGGGACTAGGAGCCTCTTACACATCATTGCTTTACTTTTTTTTTTTAAAAGTTAAATGTTTTAATCATTTTTCATCATTCACAATACATACATTTACCAGTGGTATATGTAAAAGCAGAATGGATGGAGGTTGCAGGTTACATATACAACCTTTCAGACATTAAACAACTATTAATATCAGGTTATTGGACTCACCTAAAGTTTGTCCCAGGTTACATGAGGATTGGCGAGGATGCAAGGCTTCAGTCCTCCATACCATGTCTATCAATTTCTATTCAGTGTGGTGATTTACCCGGGCAGCCTTCATCCTATGCAGTAAACACAAAGAACCACTATTCTAATACTAACCTTCCCATAACTATATACAAACAGGGATGACATTTCAATTACAGGGTATTATGACATTTATCTCTTCTGCAAATTTGTACTAACTGCAGTGACACCATACTTGCAGGGTGTGCGTCTGAGTGAAGGGTTCATCCTATACCTGTCTTGGGGGTGACATATCTGAGGAATGGGGTGCAGCATTCGATGTACTCTGCCCAGGTGTCTGTGGCCACGTGTGACATCCGTTCCAGGCTGGCTACCCCTGTCAGGGAGGCTGTGAGTTCTTGTGCCGTGGGAACCTCAGTGGACTGCCACCTACAAAGGAGTGCCCTTTTGGTCTACATAGCCAGGGCTGCCAACCATCTGCATTCCTGTCTTTTGAGATGCAGTGCAGTTGAGCCCATTCCCAGCAATAGCAGCTGGGCTGTTCTAGGGACCTGTTTGTGCAGGACTGTAGCTGCTAGCTTATATACAAGCCTTCATACAGTATGTCCCTGATCCTTGCACATCCCCACAGGATGTGAAGAATGTCCCCTCTTGTGTGTCTGGCACCACCAGCACTAGTCTGAGTTCAACACCCCTGCCTTGTGCAGCACCGCTGGGGTACAGTACCAGGAGTGGAGGATTTTGTTCTGTATCAGCCTGCTTCTTGTGTCCCTAAAATCCTTGTGAGTCCCCTCTAGCATTCACACCTTTGTTCCCCAGTGGTCCACCCCTTCAGGTCAACACCCTGGCAGCAAAACATGAAAAAAGACCATTAAGGCGACAATCGCCGTAATGGTCCTTTTTCCATGTTTCACTTTCCCCTAGTGTTCTGCCCCCTCCCCAGACCAGCTCTGACCTGGAGTTGATAATCGTAAAGTCCGGGGGGTGTGGGGATCAGAGCCCCCTGCATGAGGGGTGTGGAGGGCACAGCCCCCCCACAGAAAACACTTGTTGAATGGGCAGCAACACACCTGCATCGGTATTGTGCCATCACTGTGCAGGAGGTTGGCATTTTCACTGTCGACCTCCCTTGGTGCTTCCATTCCCCAGATACACCTATTTGGAGTGCCTTCTCCCATTTCAGCCTGGCTGCCTCTGACTGGCTGAGCAATGAGTCCCTCAGCTTGGCATATATCTGACTGGCCACTCCCTTCTTTGCATCTAGCCACTGTGGCAACCATGTGGTGGTGGGGGTTGCCTTCTCAGGAATGCCTTCATTTAGGCCTGCACTGCACTGCTAATTTGGAGGAACCTGCAGAAGTCAGTCTTGGGGATCCCCCACCTGTGCTGCAAGCTCATGAATGAGTCCAGCCCAGTGTTGGTCATGAGGTCACCTACTGTGCACACTCCTTTCTCCTACCAGTCCCTTCAGACTATGGGCTGTCTGTCCAGAGTGATGCCCACATTACCCCAAAGGGGGGCCCTAGTGAGAGGGGTCAGGTTGGTTCCTATTCTTTTCTTCACCTTGTCCCAAACTTGGCAAGATGCCCTGTGGTGGGATGCAGTTTCACATAGCGGGGGGGGAGAGGTTGTATAGCAGGAGGGACAGAGTTGAGGTTTGGCTAAATACCCTCTCCATATCTACCCACTGTGGAGATTGAGTGCCCCCTGTTTTAAATCACTGCAATGTTTGCATTGTCTGAAAGGCCCATTTGTAGCCTTCAAATCGGGGGTTATTCCACCCCCCATCTGCCAGTGGGCCCTTAGCTTGTTCCTGCTTTACCTTGGCTGTTTTCCCTCCCATAGGAACCCACCTATTATCTTATCCAACTTCTGGCACCAGCTGGTGGGTATACTCAGTGAGATGTGGGCCACTTTGTAGAAAACTTTGGGGGCGGTGATCGTTTTAATTGTGGCTGTTTTGCCTGCCAAGGTGAGGTGCAGTTTCCCCCATCTTCTTACCTCAGTTGTGATCTCTGCTAGTAGGGGTTGCATACTTAAATCACATAGCCTGTGGGTTTCAGCTGTGAAGGTTATTCCCAGGTAGACTACACCTTCCACTGCCCATCTCAGCCCCACTCCCCCAAAGGCTTTGAGGGGTGCACTGGGGGTTTTGTGGGAGCACCTAAGCTTTCAACTAGTTCATTTTGAGACAAGAAATGCTGTGGAATTCTGTCAGCATGTTCAGTAGTGGTGGAAGTGTGACTTGGAGATCCGAGACCACGACCAGCAGGTCATCAGCATACTTAAGGGTGGTATAGTCCATCCCACCAACCTGAATCCTCCATATGTCCCTCTGTTGCCTGAGCTTGACTGCCAGGGGTTCCACTGCTACACAAACAGGATGGGAAAAAGGGGGCAGCCCTGGTGGGTGCCCCTACCCAGTTGGAAGTGGGGGGGGATATTGTGGCGTTAGTGAGGAGTTTGGCTGATGGGGAGCTGTACAGTGCTTGTATCCAAGTTCTGAATCTAGGCCCTATCCCTGTGTGTTCAAGGACTGCGTGGAGATAGTACCACTTCAGCAAGTCAAAGGCCTTCTTGAAATCAGTTGCCACTGCTGCAGCTGGGGATGTAAGCCCTTTCACCCTGTACACAAGATTAACCAGCGACCTAATGTGGTCCACACTATACTTTCCAGGGACAAAACCCACCTGGAAAGGGTGCATTAGCTGAGGCAGTAGTGAACTCAATTGAAGAAACATGGCCTTTGTGAACATCTTGCTGTCCACATTGATAAGGGGGGGTGGGGCAGTAGCTGCCTGGGGCTGTTGGATCCTTCCCTTTTTTTGGGCAGTACCATAATTATCACTTCCCTCAGTGTGGGTGGGAAAATCACCCCCTGGCTCTGCATCTTGGTACACTTGATGCAGTACTGGGGTAATGATGTCCGCCAGTACCTGCTAGAACTCCATCGGGTATCCATCCCCCCTAGTGTCTTACCGGGTTTTAGTGAGAGCAGGGTCTTCCTGACCTCCTCAGGCATGAGGTGGGCATCTAGTTCCATTGCCTGTTGGGGTGTCATGTTGGGGAGATCAATTTGGTCTAGGAAGGACTGTATTCTGCGGGGAGTCTGGCACCCTGGAGGTGGTATATAGGGATGTATAAAATGCTACCATCACCTTATTTAACTCATCTTCTTGGGTCCTGACCACCCCTCCCCATCCCTTATACCATGGATATGCCTCTCCATCTGTTGTTTCCTGAGGTAGTATGCCAGGACTTTCCCTCCTTTCTACCCCCCCCCAAGAACTTCTGCTTCAGCTGGAGTATGGACACCTCCACCTTCCTTGTCAGTAAGGCATTGGTCTCCATGCAGAGGCTCAGGATGGATGGGTCTTGTGATTCTGCTTTTCTTTTCCTCCTCCACCCCTCTTAGTTCCTCCTCCAGCTCCTGGAGTTGCTTTTCCCTTCTCCCATGCCTAGCTACTGCATATCCAATGATTCCCCCCCTCAGAGTGGCTTTAAGTGCCTTACAAGTATTCCCTGCTGGTGTGTCCTGTACTAGGTTCTTCTGCAAAAAACTCTCTGCCTCTTTCTTGACCCATTCTACAAATTCTGGGTCGCTTCATCAACAGTAGGTCTAACCTCTAGGAGGTAGAAGTCGGTGGTAGGGGGCCCTATAGCAGATTGAGGCTGAGTGTCACATGATCCAATATTATTATGGGTAAGATTTTGGAAGCTACAGCTGCCAGAATTGCCTGGGGTGAGATTAACCACATATTAATCTGGCTGTGAGTACCACGCACTTGGGAGTAGTATGAAAAATTCTGGTCCCTTGGGCGTAACACTCTCCAGATGTCTGCCAGCCCCTGGTCCCTCATCATGCTCTGTAAGGCCCCCCTTCTCCTGGCATGGCCATCCCCTGTAACTATGATCTTATCCATCCTGGGATCCAGAACCAGATTAAAATTTCCCCCCAAAATAGTTGGAATGCAGTCTTTGACCATATTCAATAATGTTTGGGTGACTTGGTGAAATAGATCTGGGTCGTCCTCATTGAGGGTATACAGGTTCCCAAGGAGGATCTTCCCTTCAGGGGTCTGGTACTTAGCATATACCCACCTACCTTGGGGGTCAGCCTTGGAAGTGATGAGAGACCACGGCAGCTTTTTATGCACCAGAATCACCACTCCTCTTTTCCGGGTTGGTGCTGATGCATGCACCTCCAGCCCCACCCATTCCCTTTTGAGAAGCTCATGGTCCTTTTTGTTGAGTTTCATCTCCTACAGCAGGGCCACCCGAGCTGATTGTTTCTTTAAATAGGACAACACCTTCTTCTGTTTAACTAGAGTGTTCAGACCCCTCACATTCCACAAGATGAAATTTATATTAGCCATATTGGCAGTGTGAGTGGTCTGAAACTACCGGGTGGGAGCCTAGCATGTATCCGAGATGAAGGTGTTGTCCTCCTGTGAGCCGTACCCTGCTGGAGTCCCAAATACCCCCCAAGGCACATTATTCCAATCTTCTTTCTGTTTCAGGACCCAGAAGTACCATACCTGAGAGTGTCTCTGCGTCTATTTCCCTGAATTCACAACCTTGTCATAAAACCTACCTGCAGTTATTCCTATGCTCCTCTGTTTAGTTTGTGCTCCCTGGTCCCTCATGGCCATCCCTGTACCCTCCATCTTCCTCCAACTCTGAGAGCCCTGTGGCTCCTGAAGCAACCTTCTATTTACAAGTAACAGTGACCTGCTCCCTTGGGTGCAGCCGGTGTATGTGGTCGCCAGCTTGCCGTAGCAGAAAAAGATCCACCAAACCCACCATGGGGCTGCAGCCATCTTCTCCTCTTGCAGCCTCCTCCCACTGTGTGCCTCTTTCTCCTGAGTCATTTGATCCTTAACGGCAGGCCAGCTCCTGGCAACCTGACCAATTGTGTGGGTTGCTTTTTGCTGGGTACCATTTGTATCCCCTGTCTGCCTCGAGGCATCCCATATCATCCTACACTTGCCCCCCCATAGTGTGGCTTCCCATCCCTCCGGAAGGGGCAAATTGAGGGGGAAGGGAGCTAAACAGCTTGAGGATGCATGGGGTCCCTGAACATATGAAGGGGTGTACATCCCGAATACTCATTCTGCATTGTGTTCACCCTCCTCCTGTATCAGGGTCCCTGGGGTTTGCCATTGCAACCTGTTCACAGCCCTCCCCCCATTGCTTGAGCCTAAGGTCCTTGAGCCCAGAGGTTCCAATTGAGCAATGGAACAAGAGCACCGCTTGTTGACCCTCACACTGGTGTAGTGCTCAGATGGGCCCCCCCCCCCCGGGGCACCATAATGCAAGAAGAGGAGTACGGGCTAAAACTAGACGGGGCTTGTACTGTTGGTTGTTCCCCCCTCTGCCACCCCCCTGCCATTCTCCCATGTCATCTCCTCATCCCCCGCTGCAGCCATGACCATACCACAAGTGTCACATGGATATCCCAGCCACATGGGGCCTGTCCCATTCAGTGTTAGTGCCTGTGGCCTGCTGTCCTAAGGCACACAACATAAGTGAAGGATTCAAGGCCTGGGGATCCTTGCTTTTTAATGACCTGCTTTGCCTATGGGGATCCTTGGGATGGAGAGAAAGAGAAGAGAGAAGAGAGAAGAGAGGAAGGGAGGGGAGGGGAAGGGAAGGAGGGGTCTCACCCGGAGCTGTCCATGCAACCTTGTGTAATGGAGCTTACTTGAAAGTCACCCTTTTCCTCTCCAGGGGATATCCTGTGCCCTGGAGTCACCCCAACCTGCATCCACCCACACACTGTAACAATCCCCATGCCTCTCTGACCCAGTCACAACAATTAAACTGTGTACATAACTAAGGCTTCAAGTCTAAGGTATGGGCATATCAGCCTAGCAGCTCTACCACTCCAGATCTTCTCCTGCATTCCTCTTGGTGGTGACATTTCTAACCAGTTCCAGCACCAGACACACTTTGTCTTCCTGCCCCCTCTCCACAGCCAGACCCGGAGGCTAAGTAGGGGGGTCCTTGTACCTCGGATGCCTTCTGGTCCTCCTGCTCCAGTGGTGATTCCTCCTTCAGGGACTCAAATTGATTCTCAGTGATGCAGCAGACCAATGCTGTGGATTCCTCTCTGTTGCTGCTGCTCCACTTGACTCGGTTCCTCCCTGGATTGCGGGTGCTCCCTTCTGGTATGCTGGAGGGTCTTTTCCTGTGGTGGCTTGGCAGAGCCCCCTCCATCTTCTGTGGGCCTCCCTCCTCTGCCTCTATTACCTCTGGCTCTTTTTCATTTCTTCTGGGTGGTCAAGGAGATGTCCCAGGGGTATTTGGGTTTCCGTGGTCTGGGGATGCTGTATTATAATACTGCATGGCCATCAGCCACTTTTCATTCATAAATTGTTCCAGTTCCTGCAGCATATTGAAGGTTGTCCCCACTCTATTTACTGTGACTCTCATGGAAGCTGGATATCAGAGAGAGTACTGCAGGCACAGGCTTTGCATCATGTCCCTGGCCCTCGTATACTCTCTCTGTCTGGCCAACAAGTCCTTGAAAAAATCCTGGTACACCAATATCTGGTGACCCTGCCAGCTTAGACTGCCCATTTCCCTGGCACTGACCAGCATTAGCTGTCTTGTTGGATAGCACAAGACTTTAACCAGGATTGCTCTCACCTTCTCCGCTGGCCTCAGGGTTGGAGCCAAAGTTCTATAAGCCCGCTCGATGCTTAGGTGGAATGCTTGTTGCAAACCCAAGATTTCCAAGAGGACTGATTCTAAGAACTTTGCAGTGTTAGGCTTATTGGCCCCCTCCAGAAAACCTATCAGGCAGAGATTGTTCCACCTGCTTCTGTTCTCCAGGTCGTCCACCTTGGTGATCAGCATTTGGAGCTGCCCTTGCTGGTCCATGTCAGTCACCTGGGCTTCATGATCCAGCACACAGGCATGCACACCACTTTCTTTTCAGTATATGCAAGCCACCGCTCCAGGTTTAGAAAAGCGGCAGTGGTCCAATCCGAAGCCAGGGTGACTTTGTCCATTTTAACTATCAGGGTTTCAAACATATGGTGTACATAAGTCGGATCCATCAGGTTGCCATGAGGTGATGCCATGCTGTAGGCCACTTGAGCGGATTTACCGAGCAACAAGTTCTTCTCTTCTCGACTACCGATTTGGACGTTACAGGTATGAAAATGAAGCTGCTAACTTCTGCTCGTATAGTGCTGATTAATTTAATTAATCCCAGTTAAAAAATGGATAGATTGCGGATATGAATGTACAGATTGCCTTGCCTAGACAATCATTCATCCATCTTGGTCTCCCATCAAGCCACATTTCCCCAGTTTACTTATTTTTTGTCAGGACATGCTGCAAAACACAAATGGAGCCACCCATTCTGATTGCTGCTCCCACACCTATAATACTGTGCCAAATGGGTTTGGCTATTGGGAGCCTTTAAGCTTAAGCTCAAAAATACATAAACCCTGCTGTTTTCATGTTTTAATCTAATTGTAAATTTGGGCTTGTGTGAAGTCTTTTTAATAACTCCAGTGTAGTGTGTGTGTGTGTGTGTGTGTGTGTTCAAGTTCAAGTTTATTGCAGGAAAACTCTATTGAGCAAGCTCATTCACAAGGAGGTCCTAAATCATGTACACAGTCAGGAGACTTAGCATAAAACAGGCAACATATAAACAGCAAAGAGAAAACAATATACACATAAGAGTAAAATGCATCAATTCATGTTAGTACATCATACCAGAAAGAGGTATAGTAAGGTTCACATATTAGCAGGTGCTCAGTTACGACAGTGCAGGGTAGGAATTATTAGCATAAGATAGAGGTAGGTAGAAAATGTGGGGCCTGAACCGAGACAGGAGTGAGTAGTTAAATAAGAGTAGTTAAATAGAAAATGTGGGGACTGTACCAAGACAGGAGAGAGCAGTTAGGTAAGAGGGAGGGGTTAAAAATAACAGGAGAATGTAGTAGAATAAGATGGAAGAGTAGCTAATGAGTGGTAAGATGGGGGCGAGGGCTAATGAGAGTAGGGGGAAAGGATATAAATACAGAAGTTAAGGACAGGAGTAAGTTTTGAAAATAACTGAATGGTTTCATATCCTGTTGAGCGCTGATTCAAGGTGGATGTTCATAAGGAAATAGGGGCAGGGAGGAGGCTTAAAAGCATCTACAACTGTCTTTTAATTTGGATGCAGTTAACTCTTTGAATGTGTGTGTCTGTGTGTGTGTGTGTTAAAGAGTCTTTTATTTAGGGTCTCTTTTTAACCCTTGCTGTGCTACGGACTGATATATTGGTCAACAGTTCCTATATGTTCTAATTCTAACAGCAGCCCAAGGGTTAATGCAACTATTGTCCTGGCCAAAATACATTTTTAAACTTACTGTACAGTTCTGGAACCTGGTGGCATCGGTTACATGGAAACTCTGCATGGAAAGCTTCATTGTAGACTTCAGTTCGACTGATTTTGCTGGGTACCGGAACTCATGCGTAACTAAAACATATATAATGGGCAGGGAAAAAGTTTGCATTAATGAGATGATAAATGTGGAAAAATAAGGATATTTCAAAACAGGCACACAGACCAATATGCTGGATTTATTTAACAGACTTAACATGTGCTCACATTTCCAATTATATTAAAATATGTAAACAATGTGATTCATGTTCCAATTAATTATTTTACCTTCAGTACTGAAAGGTCATGTAGTTATGTGTGTTGAGGAGAGAGGGTCCAAGTGTTTAACAAACAAGGTTTAATAAAACCAATATTAACAAGAGTTATTTCTGGTTAAAGTGAAAAAGGACTGTAGCTATACAATGAAATATTGACCTTTAGTGGTCATATTGCCTCAGCTTTTCATCTTTGAGCAGTATAACAACTGTTCATCAATAGAACTTCCCTCCGAGGCAATAGTTTCCACTATGCCCCTCAACTCTGGTCAATATTTGTATAATAGTTATCAGGATAGATGGCATGGATACAAGACATTTCAAACAAGTCCAGCTTTGCCAGTCCAAGGCTTTGTTAGCAAATGTAACAGCTCCCCCCAGTTCTTCAGGAATATCGTTTATAGTTGCCGTACCCCACCACAGTGTACAGCATTGCTGCCTACTGAACTGCAGGCACACTGTAGACAACTATAAAATATTTTTTGCAAAAGAGACCTCAACACGTACAGTGTATATGTGCTGGACTTCAAGATATGCAACAACCAGACAAGTGGCATCCCTACTGCCTCTGTCTAATAAGGCAGTTTCCATTATCAGGTCCACACACACAAGAGAACTGACTGGCCTCCAAAGCAGACAATCATGCTGCAGTAAGGTTAAAGTCCCAAGGGATGTTATGAAAGTATAGGTGGAGTACCAACTCGGCATACACTTTAACATTGATGGACTCTGCGAAAGCCAAGAGTCAGGGTGAAGAGTTGCTATCACATGACAGCCCTTAACAGTTTCTCACCTAGCTTAAGATCTGCACAAAGAAACATGATACTGTGCGCAAACAGATGCAGGTGACATACTCTTGTTTTAACAAAGGCCAGGGCACTAAAAAGCTGCTATATCAGGCCCTCACTGTTCCTTATGCAACAGATTGAGTTTGAGGAAGGCTGGAAAGGAGAAATCAGTATGTAGTTATGAAGACAGGACAGAGGACTGAAAGACTTCAACTGTTGCAGTGATATAGCTGTGAGATATTACCAGCCACCAAAGTGATGAAAAAGGTTGATAATTTTGTCAGGCTGTCTAAAGGAAGACTTCATATTTTCTAGGGAATAAGAGTCACCAAGTGAAATCATCAGTAAAAACTAGAAAGGAGCCAATGGAGAAGACAGTTGTAGTGACTTGGACGCATACACTAGCCTGATAACATGTAAAATGAAGTTCAAAGTGATTTTCTCTCAGAGGAAAATAAATCAATGCTGGACTAAGAACAAAATGGAAATGAGCAAATAAAAAGGAGCTGTCCAATCTGGAAATTACATAGGAGGAAGCCAGAATACATGCACAAGATGGAGAACATCTGTGCTCTTTGGAAGTAAAATTGGCCCAAAAAAAGTAATAGAAAATGGTGAGCAGAGGTAACCATGTCATCTGTTCTTGGGTAACTAGTCATATGTCTAGCTCAAAAGATTAAAAAGCTCAACTTATAAGCTCATAGCCTAAGTAAACATTTTTAAAATAACAAGCCATGGCATCGGCAAGTCTGAACTGAAAATGCAGTATACTTACACTACTGTATCTGACTGGCATAACTAAAGAACATTAGTAGAGAAAAAAATCAAAACTAGACTTAAGAAGTTAAACCAGCGGTTCTATGTTCATGTTCAGATCAAGCAAGAAGACTTTGCTTTCAGCCTGCATCTCAGAGAGTTGTAAATTGTTGATGACATGGCAGACAGGGTATAACAGGCTTAATACAAAAATACAACTTGTAAGAAATAGACTTCTTAAAGAAGTATAGTCAGACTCATACCTCTGTCATTTTGGTGGTCACAGAAATATCTTAGTAGGCTTTTGCCAATGCGCTATTGTGTAGGAGTCGGGTATGCATGGCACACACCTCTCACGGCTTATCAAACTCTACTGAAAATGCAAGCATACAGTAGCTAAACACCAGAACCTTTATTGAGCATTACGTATACCCTCCCACTCAAACAGGAGTCTGCTGATTCAGATGCTACCTTTAGTAGGCCTGTTAGTACAGTCTGTGTACTATATTTCCACAGCCACTTTAGGTGGTAGGCAGTATAACAAAGTCTTTTAACCTAAGAAGAGCAGGCAGTCTGCAACAGTGGACGTGCGATCGATGAGGAAAGCAGCAACATTCCAGATGGCTACACTCATGATTCAGTTTACACAAGAATTCAAAGATGGAGGAAGGCTGTGTAGCCCATATTGACCACCCCATTTCTCAGCAGCTGTAACCGTGTATCATGTTTACTCTCATATAAGCATCCAAAATGTTCTTAGTTGTTTTATTTTATTTGTTAACTGGGTAAGAACCCAAAAGCATCAAATGCCTATTTTCAAGGGAGACCCGGGGAGTACAAAAAATGCTGTACAGATAAAAACTGTACATACAAAATTACAAATACAGAATAAGCTATAAATACAAGTTGAGAGACCACATTAATCAAAACAACAACAATTTGGTAATCCTAAGAGGTGTCTTTTCAAGTGAGTCTTAAATCTAGAATAGGACTCAGCTTGATGAAGTTCAGTAGGAAGAGAGTTCTAATCAACAATGGACTTAAATACAAAACACCGTTGCCCTGTAGCAATATGATGTAAAGGAGTTTTGAATGTACCATTAATAGTTGACCTGGTAACATAACTAGGCAATTGAGCACCCAAGGTGGACTTAAAGTGAAAAAGAATAAAACCTTTATGGAATTTACAAAAGGCAAGGATTCTATAGATTAGCTGTCTACCACCCCAGCTGGTAAACTATTCGTGACTTCCATCATATGTTGTGTGAAAGTTTCCCGTGTCAAGTTCTGAATTGCTCTTCTTCTGCTGTAGATAGTAACCCTAGTTGGTACAGTATGGTACTTTTTTTAAACTTAATTTTAGTGAATCAATTAGTGATGGATCCCTTGAGGCCTTGTAAACTAAGATCATATTACCCCATACCTGTTCTTTTCTAGAGAAAAAATATGAAAACTTTATGAGCCCGTGATTTTAGCATTTATCTGACATTTCCTTCATCATGTGAGTCACCATCTTCTGTAGTATTCTCTGCACAGTTTCTATATCCCCACAACAGTACAGGGCTCAAAACTGCCCCAGTACTCAAGGTCTGTCCTCACAAAAGAATAATACAAAGACAACGATACATCTGACTAGGTGTCAGCATGGCTCAGTTAGTAGAACATCTGTCTTTGGGCCAGAAGGTCAAGAGTTCCAGTCACACACCAGGATTCAGCTCATACCTAAATGCTGGCACCTGAGTGCAGTATTGGGGGGGGGTGCTATACTGTAGGGGTGTGCTGACCTTCAGATGAGACATTAAACTGAGGTCCCTTTCACCCATCATGGTGCTTGTGCTGTCCTGGTGAGTGTCCACGTGGAAGTAAAAGAACCCAAGGTGCTTTTTGCAAAGAGTAGGGGATTATTTTTATTGTTATCACATCATAACAACTCAAAAATAACATATCTAGTAATACAATAATACACAAAAAGATACAAATGCAGAATACAATAGAAAAATAAATCCAAAATTATAAGACAAGAGAAAAAACAATAGTTCTAGTACATTATATTTAAACTATCACATCACATAGCATTTTTAAGAAAAAGAAACAAACAATATTTCACAGTCCCTTATTTGTTTTTACCATCTCCCTAGCCCCATCTTTACTCAAGGTCATACCTCTATCGATCCCCCTTTTCCATATAATCCCACTCTGGTGCCTTGTCTCACTGGCTATGTTTTGGGAAACAGATCATACTTATATTTGATAAATACAGATACACACTTCCACCATTTCCATACATTATCAGAGGTAAAAAAGGTTTTATCATTTCTGTATACTTGATGCATTGCTTGTTCCGCTAATGGCCAATATCCTCCGGGATAACCCATGCCCCATTGCATTTGCTCCAGGGTTCTTTTGTTGTTCCGCTAAGATGGAAAAGGTGTCATATGACATAATCTTTTGTTGTACTGCCCACTGACATCTTGCTTGCCATAAATAAAACTTCAGGCAGGTGAAAAGTACCGAGAGGGTTTCAGGGTGATATTTGCTATTTAACAGGGGGTGGTTCCCTAACACTAATATTTCATAAGTCAGGTTCTGGAGCCATTTTGGTCCCCACCTATCAGCAATGAATCTCCAAAAGGGCTTAACATAAGAACACTGAAACAGGAAGTGTTGCATCCATTCTTCTGTTGCTTGACATTCATGATAAGGACAGTATCTTTCTTCCTGCACCTTGTGGTTCCTATTGCCCCTTACACTCAATTTGCCATAGACTGAGAGCCATAATATTTCCCACATCTGTGTAGGAATGTTATTATTGTTTAGTCATCTTAATACCAGTTTATTCTGGTGTGTTGGACATTTGTTTTAATTCAGGGTCTGAAGGGTAAAGCTTTGTTAGCAAAATATTATATAATTGGGGTTCTGTATTTTGAGTCACCACTGTTTTTTGAGTGCCCATTTTAAATGTTTCTGAGCCACAGGCTTGCAAAACCCAGGTATTTGTAATTTTAAAGCTGTCTTAGAAAGTGTCTCTTCCCACTTATGTAGGTAGTCTGACAGCTTATTCTGCAACCATAGGTGGTGTAAAAGGTTAGTAACATTTAGAACTGGTTTTATGTTTTGAGTTATGAATAGTGCCTGGAAAAAAAATATGGGATTTATCATTCCTATACCCCTTTGTGCTTTTGTTAAATATGTGTAACACTGTTTCATTGGGTTCAGTCTATTCCCCCAGAGCATCTCATCTCTAAAAGCATTGGAGGGGGGTAAACCATGGCAATATAAAGAAAGCACGGTATAGAAAATATTTTAATAATAGAAACCTGTTTAATTTTAGATAGCTTCCAATTTTTCCATCTGAATACCTTATTTTCCACTATTTTCAAAGCCATTTCCCATTTTCCATATGGGTCATTTTGTAGTCCAAAAGTGATCACTAGAATTTTCAGTGGTTCTGAAGAGATGTTTAGTCCAGCAATTTCTGTTGCACCATGTGGCAGGGGGCCTATGAATAAACATCTACTCTTATCAATATTCAGTTTGGAATTGGATATTTCTGAATATTCTTGAAATGTAGATAATACTCAAGGTATTTACATACATACAAACATAGGAAGAAGCCATCAGAAGACAATTTGGTCTATCAAGTCTGCTTGTATTGCAGGTTTTATTTAGGTATTGTATTTGTAAGTAGTCAGTAAGAAACAGGCATATGTCATCAGCATATGTCTGAATTTTTATGATGTCCATCTTGCTGGTCCCTGTGATCCCTTGGAATTTAGTGGAATAATGTGTTTTCCTAATAAGGGGATCTAAGGTAAATCTATACAATAATGGGCTTAAAGGTCAGCCTTGCCTAACTCCAGTTCTAGTGTGCTGGATCGTATGGGTCATTATCTGTCCTTTTATAACTAAAAAGACTTCTGCCCTAGAATAAAGAAGTTTAATCCATTTAATAAAATTTTGGGGGGTCCCATACTGTTCGAAGGTGTAAAACAAAAAAGTCCTGAAAACGTATCAAAAGCTTTGAATCCCCGCGCCGCTTGCTTCTGTGAGAATGCTGTTACATCTCACCACTAAGCTGCCCATCTCCCATTGCTGATATTCCAGCAATAATCTGCTGCATCCTGCCTGAAACACCACGCTACAAGGAACAAGGGCCAGAGTGAGAGACTGTGTCCAATATTGTCTTTACATCTGTGACTTTCCCTCTAACACTCAGTGAGCAGAGGGATCAGGGGAGTCAGCTGCTGAGGTCATCCAAAGGGTGTTGTTATGCTGTTTAAATCCCCGTGCCACTCGGTAGCATGAGCGGTAATGAGTGGCGTGAGCACCACTCATACTAGAAAAAACACTTTGAAATGTGGTTTGTCTTTGTGGGGTGAAGCATTCATTGATATTGTATGTATTTATTAAACTTAGAAGGGTTAATCCTGTATAGTTATTTACGTGCTCAGTGCAATAGCCTTTTAAAATAAGAGAGAAAGTTACTTATTAAGGGTATTGATAATTATAAGTTTAAGGACATAAAATAATCAAAGTTAGGTAATACAGTACAACTTATAATTAAGCTGTGTTTTAATAGCTTTTAGACAGTGAGGGCCAGATGTTCAAAACTTTGCCCTGGGGCTAAATTAGCACTGCCCAGCGAGCAAACTTAGCCCGGAGCACAAAGCAAGCTATATTTAAAAGGAAATAGCCCAGTGCTAATCCTGCTGAATATAGCAGCCTAAGGAAGCCGGGCAAATTGGTCTGGGAGTGCAGGGCAAAAATAGCCCGGGAATAAGACAGCACTGAATATAGCAACAGGGAAGTGCACACTGCAACTGCAGCTCATTAGACTCTGTAGCAAGCCAGTGTTGCAGGTAGAGAACATTGTGTGTGATTGCACAGAGATGTCTCACATCAACAGCAAACACACCTCTCAACCCTCTGCCTCATAAATCAGGGATAAGGCTTCAAAAAATCATGGATAGAGGTTTAAAATCAGGGACACATCTTAATAAGTGATAATATCCACTCAGGAAGCTGGTAGAATAAGTGGTTTAGTGTAAAATGCATTTTCTAAGGAAGAACACATCTGGAACATTAATGTTTGACATTATTTTATGTTGACAACCACCACTGTTTGGTCATGGAAACACAATTTTTAGGAGGCCAGAGAGAGTAAAAGTTTGAGGTAAAATCAGGATGTCCCTGAAAATCAGAGACAGTTGAGAGGCATGACTGCAAACAACAATGTAAGCCACACACTGCAGAACTGTGCTATGCTGACATGAAGTTTGCCTGGGGCTAACCTGATTACACATTAGCCTAGTGCAGGGGTTCTTAAATGGTGAGGCCAGCTCCCTGGAGAGGCACCAACATGTTTCAGGGGAGGCTCAAGCAAGTCTGAAAAAGTACTGTATTTAAATTTTGGGTTTTATATATTTTGTGTGAAGAGATGAAGCAAACTGAAAGAGAATAATAATAGTAGGTGAATTTTATGTATTTATTTACTAATAGGTGACAAGGGAAGGCGAATGAGCCACAGCTCATTTCAGGTGTAGCCAGGTAAGGGTAGGGAATGAATACATTTCAAAAGGTAACTGCAAAACAATCAAGAAATGCACAATGAACAATAGTGCAAACAAATATGAACAATAAACTAATAATGAGTGGTGGTAATTGATCAATTTGTAAACTGATGGAAGAACAGCCCAAGTACAAGGGTTGAGCATAGAAGTGGTAAGAGCAATAGCAGGAAGGAACAAAGTAAGCCCAGAGAAGTTGCTTAGGAGCAGAGAAGGAGGGGGGAGAGGCAAAGTATGTAGGAAGGTTATTTCATATAGAGAGGAAACAGAGGAAGTAGTCTGACCCATGAAGGTACTGCAACAAGGGGTAACAATTGTTCAACAATGAAAATAGTGGTGCAAGTAGGCTGGCCTTTTGGGGAGGGGTACAATAAGCTGAATAATAATAATATTTGTTTATTTTATTTATTTGTTATTCAGATAACGCCTTTGAGCACAGGAGCTCTTTTTCAAAAGTTCCAAGTCAGTATAAGACAAAGAACTGAATGTGAGCTAAGTATTCAAAGGGGTTTCAATTTATTTATGGTGTACTGTGGAAAGTACAGTATGTTATTTTCTTTGGGGAGGCCCAAGATTATTTCAATTTTTGGGGGAGGCTCAAAAATCTTTTGCATGGATTTGGAGAGGCTCACTGTGATAAAGTCTGAGAACTACTGGCCTAGTGAAAACTGGTTAGCCCAGTGCAAACAGGAGCCATATTCAAAGCTCCCATGCAAATGAGCCAATTTAGGTAATCCGTGGGCAAACAGGTACATTTGCATCTCATTAAGTGCTGCTTAGCATACATTACCATGCAGTTTGCCTGGTGCTACTGCATGGAGCACAAAGCTCCCCCTTTTTGTCAGAATGGAAGTACAGGCTTGATGCTACAGGCCAGGGCATGCCCACAGCATCCCCTGTTGGTCAGAATAGAAGTACAGGCTGGAAGCAGCAGGAACTGTGTGCTGGCAGGCACAGTCAGTGCATACAACACACCCATGCATCTGTGCATGCATGACCTGTATATCTATCTATATACACATATATATATATATATATATATATATATAAATATATATGTATGTATGTATATATATATATATATATATATATATATATATATATATATTATGGGCCAGTAGTGCTACCATAGTTAGGGTTGATGAGCCATTTCTATGTTAAACCCCAAAATTTTGCACCTTAATAACTTTGCAACCGTTTGACAGATCTGGCTGAAATTTGGAATACACAATCAAGAACCAGAGGCCTTGGCATCTGCCAAGTTTTGTACTGGTTGGATACACAGCTGCGGAGTTATTAAGCGTGATTTGCGCGTGCGTTTATGCTTTTTCTGGAATTCTACAGTCGTGCATACAGGTCACACGGTTTGAGCGACTGGCCTGAAATCTTCAGAGAACGTGTGGCCAGGGTCTCCAATGTGCCTTTCAAAGATTTGGTGAAAAAATATTAAACGGTTCAAAAGTTATTCAGAAAACAATTTCCCATTATAAGTCAATGGGAAAAGTTAACAAAAAGTTCAGCACTTTCGCAAATTCATTTTTACTTTCGAAAATGGGCCTGTTACTTTCACAAATCAGCCATTTTGTTTTCAGTTGGTGATCAGAAAAATGCTTGGCATTTAAATTTAGGACCCTTTAGCAACCTAATTCTTTTTGTATTCACCTAGTCGGACCCTGAGGATGCTAGCCATGTCTTTATTTTGGGGTAAAACACCCCAGAAATATGTTTTTCAAATTTCTGGAAAAATACTTTCACGAAGTACTTTTGTGCTCACAAAAGTGTCACAAATCTTTGTGAAAGCTTTCGTAAATTGCGACAGTAGTTTTCTAGTCTGTGGGAAAATGACAGCAATTCTTTGGCACTGCACTGCAAAAGAATGGTTGGGAGTTTTGGGCTGAAATTTGGAGGAAACGCAGCCGACATCTCACAGACTTGCCTTTCAGTGTTGTATTGAAAAAAATATTACACAGCAGCAAAGTTATGGCACTCCAAAGTTGACAGTTTCTCCCATAGGATAACATTACGGCGCCTGACGCATTACAGGAATCCTTTGGCACCCTGCTGCAAAATAACGGTTTGGTCTTTTTTCCAGAAATTTGGAAGGAAGACAGCCAACAGCCCACAGATGTGCCTTTCAGTGGTTTGGTGAAAAAATATTACAGGGAGGCAAAGTTATCGCACTCCGAACTTCTCTTTTTTTCCAATAGGATAACATTACGGAGTTCGCTGCGCTTTTCAGGGCCCGTATCTCAGAAACGGTGTGAGATACGGACTTTTCGTAAGAAAAATGCTTGGCCCCCAGATGGGGGCTAAGCAAAAAACTAGCCAGAACAATCATAAATCATATGACTTTTTATTTTTTTTTCTACGTCGTACGGTTCCTGAGATATAACCTATTTAGTATTCCAAGTCCTCATTTTCTGCTCCGATACCCATTATTATGCATATATTCTTTGTACTCACTGTCTTTCTCTATTCAGCTTTTGGGGAAAACCAGCCTGTGTGCTTACATTACTGCTACCGTTGCCTTTTCCGCTTGCAGTTCAGGTACCCGTTCACTTACCATTGACGCTCAGACACCATGCGTTATCCTTTGGCGCTTTCATTTGCGCTTGCATTTCTGTTATTTTTTGCCATTTGTGTCTACAGTACTGTTTCTCTTTCTGTTTCACATTGTGTCACCATGCCCACTGACATTTCCACTTGCAGGCACCATGTTACTATGTGACAACACATCATGTGGCAGACTGTTCCCGTCTACGCCACCGTGTGCGTTACCCTTTCTGTTCTCATTCACGCTTGGGTTGCCTTGTGTGCAACTCTTAGCACTTCTGTTTGCATTGCTGTTCCTGTTACTATGCCACAAGACATCATGTAGTGGGAGCGCAGGGCCGCTGCTGCATTACATTCACTATTTCTCGTTATCATTCTCAAAAAGAAGGGAAATTAGAGGCAAAAAACTCCGTTTAATGCATTAATTAGGGTTGCTCCACAGCGACAAAAGTGAGGAAATTCACTGTTAGGGTTGAAAACCCTAACTCCGAATTCAACCCCCCAGCACCACACACACACACACACACACACACACACACTATGCAAGTATGGGGGAGGACCAAGTCAACACAACCAATGACAGACATCCAGCAGCAGATGACAGACATCCAGCAGCAGGTGACAGAAATAACAAACAATTGTCTAAATGTACTACGAGACATCCCCACCCACCTGACCAGGTACTGCATGCTCAGTGGAGATCAACAGCAAAACTGAGGCCATGTACACCAAACGTACACATCCCTGATTGCAGCTGCACACAACGTACCACACTTAGTAGTTGCATGGCCTTACCTACCGATGCCCCACACCAGACCACACCACATGTGGTGGGCCACCTGAGCAATGGAGTTGAGCAAAACCAAGGAGTTGTACAGGTATAATGTCTCTGATTATAACAAGGGTTTGAGAAATGCAGCTTTCTAATTGACTGTAAACATTGTAACAGCCTTATGTTTAGTTTTTATTAAGATACATGTAGAACCTAACCATATGATGAACATGGTTTAATGTTGTCTAAAAATCAGTTTTATTATGATAGCAATAAGCCACTCCCAGGTATTATGTTAATGGTCAGTTTATCACTGTCTAGCGACATGTGGCACTCGGCTACGCCTCATTCAACATTAAACCCTCACAGGGTGATTAACAGACCATTTAACATAACAGTTGGTCATGCCTTATTGCTTAATTGTCTATATGAGTAGATACTCTCCCTCTGCTAGGCACTGCAGCAGCTTTGCAACACAGTGTCCCACCCAGTTACACCATACATTGTCTAGTTACTGGAGAATGGCTGTGAATATGAACTCATGAAGATGAACAGTGTAACTTGATCATTACAGTCATTGAAACCTTAGTGTGATTATAACTGACAGAGTCAGTGATAGAGAATAACTCCTGCTGTCCTAGTACACTTACCCCATTGTGAGTTAAATCAATACTAAAAGACATTCTGTTTATACCTACACTATACCTACTTGATTCCTGTTGTACCACAATTATCACTTTGATGGTGTCAGTGACAGAAGTGTGGCAAACCCAAACACTAGGCATACAGCCTGAGTATGAAACAACTGTTAAAAAAATTACACTGTGTCCATAAGTGGCATAGATCACTCATTGCAACAATGGTAAATGTATCACTATTTGAATAAGTTAGTCATCACAGATGCAATGAGATTGTCTTTCTCGGTACAACATACTCAGTAAGTGCCTACAGGAAAATCTATCCTATAGACATCTCCGATACAGGTACGTCACTGTTGGCTCAGTAGTGCTATGATATTTAGAAGTTGCTTGGCCTGATCCATGCAATTACACTGTTTCTTACAAAGAATACCACCTGCATCTTTAGTATTGAAACACACTGAAGGTCTATGTATGTACATCAGCAGTACACCTTCATCAGTAAGAATGCATCTGATACTGGCAGTACGAATTTCACAGTGTTGAACAGGCAATGCTTTTCCATATGTTTACATCAACCTTTCTATCTTGAGTAAACCGTTGCAGTAAATGTACTACTATGTAAATCACATACTAAATGTAACACTACTTTTATCTTGAGCATGCTAGTGTCTTGTAGTTAATTTATGTACTTCTCTTAATTAATGTATACTCACTAGTGTTAAAACCTTTCTACAACTGTCATCATACACCTTCAGCATTTATATTGACTAACGGTACAGTACCAGTTGTGGTGTGGTGTGGGGCATCGGTAGGTAAGGCCATGCAACTACTAGGTGTGGTATGTTGTGTGCAGCTGCAATCAGGGATGTGTACATTTGGTGTACATGGTCTCAGTTTTGCTGTTGATCTCCACTGAGCATGCAGTACCTGGTCGGGTGGGTGGGGATGTCTCGTAGTACATTTAGACAATTGTTTTTTTATTTCTGTCACCTGCTGCTGGATGTCTGTCATTGGTTGTGTTGACTTGGTCCTCCCCATACTTGCATATATGTGTGTGTGTGTGTGTGTGTGTCTGTGTGTGTGTGGTGCTGGGGGTGATTCAGAGTTAGGGTTTTCAACCCTAACAGCGAATTTCCTCACTTTTGTCGCTGTGGAACAAACCTTACTAATGCATTAAATGTTTTTTTTTGCCTCTATATATATATATATATATATATATATAGATAGATAGATATACTGTCCCCACTGCCTATAACAGGCACAAATTTGCAAGCATATTCTGCCCATTATAGGGGTTGGTCGCTCTACGGAAAGTGAATATATATTATTGATCTGGGGCAATATGGGGGAGGCAGAAGCATTGTAAGATGCTCCTTATTCCCCAATATGCAGGGATCTGCCAACAGCCTTCTCCGAGCTCCTCACAGTGCAGCCTGTTGTCTGTTTCTACAGCGTCCTTTCTATTTTGGTATAACAGGAATCGCCCTGGTAGTCTAGTGTTCCCTCCTTCCACCCAGCAGGAATCCAAACCCCATGAAATATGAAATAAAGACATTTCCCTGATAGTCTAGAGGTTCCCCCCCACCCAGCATGAATCTTGACCACCGTGAAATATAAAATAAACACTTTTCCCTGATAGACCAGTGGTCCCCACACCAGCATGAATCTCAACCCCCAAGAAATATAAAATAAGCACTTTTCCCTGGTAGTCCAGTGGCCCCCCCCACCTCCCAGCATGAATCTTGACCCATGTGAAATAAGAAAAACACTGTTTCCTGGTAGTCTAGTGGTCCCCCTCAGCATGAATCCCAACCCCAGTGAAATAAGACAAACACTTTTCCTGGTGGTCTAGTGCCCCCCCAGCATGAATCCCGACTCCAACTGGCTGGCCACCAACTGTGGCATGCATGAGCACTACAGAAATGAATCGGTGCTCATTCATTTCCGTAGAGCTCATGCATACCGCAGTCAGCGGCCAGTCGTGGTGGTGAGAGGAGGGCAGAGCCGGTCACCGGCTCACTTTGCTAAACGTCAGTGAGATGAGCGAGGGCTTCACTGCTGGGTGTGTGTGTTGGGGGGCCACTAGACACCAGGAAAAGTGTTTGTCTTATTATGGGGGTCAGGATCTATGCTGGGGGACCACTAGACTACCAGGGAGCGTAGTTTTCTTGGTTTCATAGGGGTTGGGGGCCACTATGTGGGGGGCACCACCACCACATTACCACCAGCTTTCCTTTGGTGGTATCTAGTGCTCGCTACAGGTCATGCTAATGCCTGTAGCATGGCGATAGCCCTTTGAATATGCCGTGCTGCTGGCATTCATGGGCGCTCTCCTTACCCCGCCCCTGCATGCCATTATCTATTAGAGTTGGCGCTACCACACAGCGCCGGTGCTAATAGGGCTTTTGAATATTGCAGTCTCAAAAAAATCCAGTGCTATTCCAGTGCTATGGTTTTGCGCTAGGCACAATGGTTTGAATACCTGGCCCTGAGAGTTTTTCTTCCATAGTGCAAGTGTGAGTGGTGTGCATCACTCCTTAGTGGAAAGCTTAGTCTTTTGACTGAAGCAAAGGAATGCCCTTTTTATAGTCATTAGTAGGCAAATAGTTTTTATTCTGTTCCGATATTTTTGTTTTTTGGGGTTTAAAGATGGGACTGTGATTGGTGATTATTTGCTGTATTTAAATAATTTAGTAGACAATTTGCCCAGTAGCTATGTTTTGGTTAATTTTCTGGGTTGCTTTATCTTACCCCATAACTATTCTTTCTGTCCCATTGTTAAGCCGGGAGGATCTTTTCTCCCGGACGAGGTTAATTCTAACTTCAGTTGGTCTCCCACTCAGGACAGAGAGTCTCTTGAGGGATTTTATGAGCCTTGTTCTGTGTATGAAGTGGCTTCCCCTATTACTTTTATTCCCTCTTTCTGTACTAATGTTTATTTCCCCATGTTGGTTTTAAATCTATTAAGTGTAATCTAAAAAGGGAGAGATACCATGAGAATAAAACCAGACTATGTATACTTTTAATCCTATTGTTGTTAATTTCTGGTATTGTTCATCCTCACCCCGGCCCTATTTATTCTGGCAACACTGATTTTGTTTCTGCTGCTATTCATGAAAATGTCTCTTTCCAGCTTGTTTCAACACTAACAATTGTGCATTTGAATATTCAAAGCTTACCAGCAAAATGGACTCAGTTTGTTGCCTGGGTTGAATATCATAGTTTGTACATTATTACTTTGCCTGAAACCTGTCTAAATGGTAAAATTAAAGATACAGATATGTCTTTGGTGGGTTACAATCACTGTAGAAATTATAGGATTGGTAAACAAGGGGGAAGGGCCTGATTTATGTCAAAAGTAGATTTAATTTTACTATCAGTAATTATCCCCCTCACAGTTCTGGTTGTGACCTAACTTCTGTGGATTTATTATTTGGTCAGGATAAGCATCTTACTGTTAGTTCTATGTATGTTCCCTGGGAAAACTAGAATCTGGACTGGAACTCATTGCTGGGGTTAAAAATGCATTACCTGTACATAGAGAGTGGTTATTGTTAGGTGATCTTAATTATAATTAGATTGCTCACACTAGTAATGTAGCTAGAGAATCCTTGATGGATTTAGGTGTATTTCAATAAATTGCTGAGGTAACCAGGCCCAACTATAAGTCCGGCTTAAGGACTTTACTTGATTGGGTAGTGGTCACTTATCCTGATCAAACTGTCAACTCGGGAGTGCTTCCAGATGTTTTGAGTGACCACTGTCCAGTTTTTTGTAAGTGGTCAGTTAAATTCATTAAGCATCCTCCCAAGTATATAGCATTTTGAAATGTGAAGCATTTAACCCCAGAACTGGTTGAGATAGCCTGTACTGAAATTGACAGGACTAAACTTGATTCCATCAATAATTTAGATACATTGTTAGAAATTTATATTTCACATTATTATACTATAGCTGACAAGCTTGCACCATTAAAGAAATGAGGATTAGGGCTAGTAAGAAAAATGATTACCCCCTGAGTTATTGCACTTAATGAGAACCCAAGATAAAAGTTGGAAACAGTATAAAATTATTAATGAATCTGTTTCTCTTCAGAATTACAAAGCTTTAAGAAATGAATGTAAGTCCAAAATCCAAAAGGCAAAAATTAAATGTTGCCTTTCTGAAGAAAATAAGACATTTGGTCACCCAAAAAGAACCTGGGGAACTCTTAACAACTTAATTGGATGTGGAAAAAAAATACCCTACTATTTCTGTACTGGTTGGGGATCAATTAATTAGTGACACCTACCTAATTTCTGAAGCTTTTAACAAGTTTTTTTGAGATCTGAACAGCTATATAAAACCTCTGTAGGGCACTTCTTCTAGTGCCACTTTGCAGGATAATGAAAATGTCCATCCTAAATTTTATTTTAAACAAGTTACCCCTGACATTGTTAAGAAATATGTTCAGAAATTTGATCCCCGGACCCATACCTCTCATGATGGAATAGACTTCTGAATTATTAAATTGGGAATAAATTCCTTTTCCTACCCTCTTTCAGTTATTTTTAATTTTTCTTTGTCTCATGGTGTTTTCCCAGCTGATGGAAGTTGGCTACTATTATTCCAGTATTAGAATCTGGTAATCTATCTTTGTTATCTAATTATCACCCAATCTCTTTGCTATCATCTCTCTCTAAAATTTTAGAGAGAATGATAATGGATCAAACCCTTGAACACCTAGAAAAAATATTGTTTGCTTATGGATTGCCAACATGGTTTTAAGCCATTACATAACACTGAGACAGCCTTGGAGGAGTTCACAGGTGCCATTCAGAGAGCCCTTGATAAAAGGCAAAACTGTCATGGCACTGTTTGCTGACCTCACCAAGGCCTTTGATTTGGTCGGACACCATGTGCTTGACGGTGTTCTTTCTAATTTTCACTTTTCTGGTGATGATATTACTTGGTTCTCTGATTATAGTACTAATAGAGCTTATTGTGCTAGAATTGGTGGTAGTGTTTCCCTCCTGAGCTCCATTAAGTATGGAGTACCCAAAGGGTCTATCCTTGGTCCTCTTATGTTTTCATTATATATGAATGCTGCTCCTTTTGTTTGTTCTCGATCTACCACGATTTTTTTATGCAGATGGTACAGTTATTTATAGTTTAGGTTCGAGACCAAATGAAGTTTTGGAAGGGGTACAATCTGATTTTGATATGTTCCAGAATTGGCTTTCTTCTAATCACATGGTTCTTACTTCAAATAAAACTATACTTATGCTTTTTTCTAAAAAAAAGTTACTATGCATGAGAAACTCCACACTGTTGTACCATAGGATGGAAATCCCATTGAATTGGTTGATAGTTTTAAATATCTGGGGATAACATTTGACCCTGAGCTATCTTTTGAACCTCATATTAATAACTAAAGAAAGTCCCTATATCAAAGACTGACATAGGGTTAAGCAATTTTTGACATGTGACTCTAGGAACTTACTTGCCCACAGTTTTTTATTGAGTGCAATGGATTATGGCATAGTTATATATTCAGCTATTTTTGGTAAATTATTTGATAGACTGAGGGTTACCTATAACTCCATACTTTGCTTTATGCTTGGTGTTCCTTTTCAAACCCGCCATTATCTTTTGATTAAAAATCCCAATAGCCTGTCTGTTGAAAATAGGATAGCTCACAAGCTGGGTACTTTGATGTTTAAGGTGAAGAATGGCCTTTTTTACCTGTAGTTTCTGCTTTATTCCCTAGGTTTTTTTAAGCTGTGTGGTACTAGGTCTCAGTCTAAGTTTACTTTTAAACTTCCTTTGTTTAAAAAAGTTCTCTAACAGAGCTTAATATTATATAGGGCTCCTTTGTTTTTTAATACTCTGCCTAATGATGTTACTGAATGTAAAACAGTTTGGCCTTTTAAGTCAAGGTTAAAGTACTGGTTGCTGAATAATGATGTCTGCACATGTTTAACATAACAGCTTGTGTCCTATTGGTATTTAATATTTTTCATAGTCATTGTATCTATGATGGTCTGTCCTACTGTTGTCTTTGTTATTTGCTTGAGTTAGCATGTCGCTGGTGAAAAAGGGCAGTTTTGCACATCCTGCTCACAAGTATAAAAAATAAAAATGAAATTAAATGAAATGAAAATTGGTGTACAGAAATAATTACTACCTCTTTTTCTTAGTGGAGTAACATTCTACCACATCTCTTATAATAACCGACCGCCATACTATGCGCGTTTACCGGGCGGCGGCACCCTTGAAGCCGATGCTCGAGTCCACTAAGCTGGATCCAAATTCAGCTGAGCCACGATAAAGCCGAAAACTGCCAGAGGGTGAGCACCTTGCTGCGTGCACCCCCAAGTACTCCTGTACTCTAGACTCCACCTGTTCTCCACTCTCCTACCCACACTCCTAACCTGCTATGCTTATAACTAGTTATTTATACAGATCCTCCTGGATTATAGGGCTGCATTCACATTTATTTGCATCTTTGTCTGGTTTCTCCCTCTTTTTTACCTAAATGTATTCCTTATTGCATGTAACTATGTGTGGTTTTATTTAGTATGTACGCGCTCCTTGCTCATTTCACAGCTGTTCTTCCTGTGTATTACATTGTATTATCTCTTTTTTTTTCTTTTGTATTGTTGTATGATCCCTTGTATCATTCAAGACTTGTGAGATGCAGGTTCACCTTGCAAAGGAGCTTTCTCAATGGTGTCCGCCTGGATAAATAAAGATTTTGATTGATTGATTGAATAGACAGGGCATGTTGAATTTTCCGATCTGGTAGGTCACAGAATTGGGCTGGATGGATCACATTTCCTGCTATTTTCCTTAGTCTGGTGTTTAGGAGTTGAGATTATATTTTCAAATCAGAATTTAATATTGTGATTGACCTCTTGTTAGTTATCTTTTGTCTGTCTCCTGACTTCCTTACTTATTTATTTATTTATTCATTCATTCATTTATGTATGTATGTCTTTGATAACTGGGTAGGTGGACTGATCCATATGGACTGATTTCAACAATGACCCGGGCCCCAAAAGAGGCAACAAGGTGGACATCAGTAAATGTACAGAAATTGCATAACCATCAGTAATACAAATACATGCAAGGACAGTAAAACAAAATGGACACAGAGAGGTAGAGACTGGCTAACAATATGTAGGTGTTGGTCTACTGATCAGAAAAGTATGCACAAGTACACAGAAGAAATACTAATAAACCTTGTGAAAAATAGGAAGGAATTTAATTGGATTGAAAAAAGAAAGAAAAGACCTTTTCTGGACAAGCTGCTATTATTTTTGCAGATAGTTTATAAAACTCATTTGGTAGGCCATCAAGTCCAGGAGAAGTTTCAGTTTTTAATTTTGTTTATGACAGTTTCAATTTCTGTACTTGAGATGGGGAGAGTAAGAGTTTGAACAATGTCTGGTGGGTGGGGGGTTGTATGTACTGTCTGAAAAAAAGCACGTATCCTAGATATGTGAGGGTCACTACTTGTAGTATGTGAATGTATGTGTTTTGAGATGATGGAGTGTATTCCTTCATCATTTTCTACTATTCTGTCTTGGTCATTGAGATGACTTTGAAAGGCTATATTCTCTTTTATTGCTTTAAAGGCTTCAAAAGGGTCTCCTAAGGGGGATTTCTGAGTACCATACTGTAGTTCTAGCTGAAAAGTCTAAGCCCTATCATATTGGTACTCTTTCATTTTCATTTTTTTTCTCAATCTGAGAAAAGTAACTGTATCTCGTAGTAGATTCAAGAGTATATAAGTACTGTAAGCAATCTCCTAGCTGTAGATATTTAAATAATTTTTCCCTCTCCTGATGTTTCTCAAAATGTTGAACCATCTAGAGATATCCTTTTTCGTGTCAGCCCACCAATCTCCCATATCATCATATAAATCAATCACAGACGCTCTTGCCCATAACAGCTGTGAGATTTTCCTCAGGACAATCAGGTCAGAAAGAACTGAGGAGTTTAACTTCCACCTATTTTTTTAATATTTTTGAGAGAGAGAATCTGGAAATCTTAATACTATTAAAAGGTGGTCTGAAAATTCCAGAGGTCTAGTCTCTAACATGGGGGGGGGGGGCAGATTTTTTGAGATAAAAAAATGGTCAATATAAGAGGTTAATTTTCCTCTCGGATAGGTGTAGTATGGTCCTTTTTTTGATATTCTGCACAATTTAACAGGTCTGCTACTCCAGTGCACTTTTTTCAATGAATTGGAGTCACAGTACTTTTTTTTCCTTCCATGTTTTCCCTGGTTTATGAAATTCACAATTAAAGTCTCCTCCTAATATAACATTGGAAGAGGTCATTAAGTATGGTTGAACCACTGAGAGGAGTGAAACCCTTTCAGCCCTAGTCTGGGGTCCATATACTGTAATAAATCTGAAAGCTATATTTATCCATAAGCCATCTACCAATAACGGTCACCTTGGTATTAAATCAACAAATTTTGTTAGTGTAAAAGAAAAATAATTGAACAATATTGCAACCCCATCTGCCCTAGCAATTCCAAATGACCAATAGGAAGGACCCTAGATCCATTCTGACTGAAAGAAGTGAACTTGATCTAAAGAGTGCATCCATGTTTCTTGCAGGAAACAGATGTCTATATTATTATCATGTACCAGCTGAAAGATGGCTTGTGTTTTACTATTATTCAGCAGGCTACACGAGTTTATGGAGCCTATATATAGTTCCTTCATTCGACCTTAGGGAATGCAGACTATAGGTTTTGTTTCCTCCTTTTTTCCTTTTTCCCTTTGTAATCTGCAACCTCCTTACTAATAGGAGGGGGATCAGTAGTCTGGGATAGAGAATCTCCATCCCTTGTCTCCATATCTGATTCATCCCAAGAGGTAACAAGAACCTCATAGGGATTTTTTGATTCAAAAGCAGGGATGTCAGTGGTTGCTGCTGTGACCTTAGAATTCCTTGTTATGCGTCTTCTAGGTCAGGGGGCCAGTGCCATAGCAGGGGGTTTGGGGGATGACTTCCACTTTGAGGGGTTCAGAGGGAGCTTGGTAGCACAATGGAGGAAAGTCCCAGCTATCATTCACCATTGGAGAATCCTGAAACACTATCTCCTGGAAGTTTTGTTTCTCATCCCTCACTATCTTTTGGTCTGGTTCCTTTAATGGGGGAAGGGGGAGAGGGATTCTCAGTACAGGTTTTGGAAGAGGCTTCTGCTGCTTCATGAGCTTTATGTATGATGAGTTCTGGGCTGATAACAAATGCCTTGTTCTTGGTGGCCCATGGGCAGTCTGAAAACCTATGATATGACTCTTCACAGAGATCACATTTGATCTAGTTAGCACACTGGAAGCTTATGTGACCTATTTCTCCACAGATGTCACATCGGGCTTTGTGACACATGTTAGACAGGTGTGTTCTACAGCCATATTTATAGCAGGCCCTTGGCTGCCAAGAGTAGAAACATACTCCCCTATCTCTCACTAACAGGAAGGAATTAGGGATGTGCTCTATTTCTTATTCATTTTGCCTCAATTTTACTTTATACTTCCACCCACCTGTCCAAAAAAGTTTGGAGTCAAGTATAGCTTTAGGACTACTTAAGATCTCACATTTCCATGACAGCCAGTAGGTGATATCTTCAACATGTACCCCTTCATTCCCAAACATTACCATAACATATTTGATCAGTGGCTTAGTTAGGGGGATTACCAGAAAGGGTGCCCAAAGGGGGGGAAATTTCATCTGGTTATATCTCTGCCAGAAGAGTTTAACAGCATATTGTGACCTAAAGCTCACATCAAAATTATCTTCACCAGATATATTGATGAACACAAAAATCTCCTTTTGGGGAAAAATGCAGCGAGTCCTTTAACAATCTCCTACCTACATAGTGCCTGTCAGGCATAACCTCCATTCCCCCTTTTTACCTAATATGTACAGCATTTCTCCTAGGAGCCGCTTCTTTTTAGAAAAAAATTCTGACAATAAAAGTATCAGAGGGAGGTTCCCCCAACTGTTAGTAGGTTCTTGGTCTATTAAAGTTTTGTCTTAATTGAGGGGTTCAAGTCCATCCTGCTGCATATCCCTGTTCGAGCCAGGGGTGATTGCCTCCTGGACCATATTACCAGTTTCTGAGTTTGTTGAGTGAAAGGTTTCTTTTTCTTGAGTAGCAGGTACCTGAGTTATTCGGCACCATTTTGGGGAGTCCTGGGTAACATTAAGAGTAGCATTCCAATTATCATTGTAACCATTCTCCGCCTGACATTTTTTTTCCATTCAGCCTCTAAGAGAGCTTTTTCAGGAGATCATTCCATGAATGGGTCAGTATTTATAGGGTTTAAAGTAAAAGCAGTTTGAATCACTTCTACAGGAGTCTGTAGGTTCTGTATAGTTCCCAGATGTATTCTCACAGTTTCCACATTTACACTATTTTGTTGCTCCAATGGGATATTTCTTTTAGCACAGGTTAGTGCAGCTTTTATTTTATATATATATATATATATATATATATATATATATATATATAATGTTTTTCCGCTTTTTCTCCCAAACTCAGGATCCTGGCAGACATGTATGTGCGCATGCATGGAGGTGCATGCCGGCACTGGCTCAACCCCTTCCACCCCACCCCTTGCTATCACTGCCACCTCCACCCTCCTATGCTTCCCACTGGGCCTCCACCCGGTGGGCGTGGAACTATGGAAGGTATGGGCAACCACCCCAGGAGGGGAGAGCTGCCTTGCGACTGCTCAATCCTGCTCCACCCCCCTCCACACTGGCTCCCCGATGACCCAAGGTCATTCTCGAACCTGGGTCACTGGCATAGCATGAGGTAAGGCATCTTGCGCCTCAGCCCTCAGCACCACCGGGCCAGCTTAGCACTTTTATTTTTTGAGTCTTTTTTCAAAGTATTCTTTGATCCTGGGTTTCTAGCAGAGAAAGTAAACACTGTAGCACATGTTTGATCCATAGTCCCAGTCTGATAACAGATTTCAGGTGTGGTCTGTAAAGACGTTTTAGGTTTGTCCGGGAAAATCTGCAACAGGTCCCCTGTATTCTCAGCCTGTTCATTTCGAAGGACTTTATAATAGTTAGAGGACATTTCATTATTACACTGCTTCTCAACCCCTGTCTGTGAAACAACTGTTTTTGCATTAACATTCTGTTCATTCATTTTCAGTCCAGGAGCTTCCTCCCATGGCTATCGGCACTCATTGCACTCAATGCTATCACTACCAGCCATTTTATTAACGTTAAACATCAGAGGGAAAACTATTACCAGTGGTGCAACAGAGGTTTGGTTCACTGGAAAGGTAAAACTCTGATGCTCCTACGTCCGCTTCGGGTGTGGGAGTCCTGACAGCTGGGCTGGCCGATTTGACAGGGCAACTTTCTCCACACAGTGCGCTCAGTTTAGCCTGCAGCTAGATGCATTTTGTATGTCTTCTTTCTTCTGCCTCAGTAATAAGCAACATTCCCTCTGGGCATCTTCCTCATTCTCTGATAAGAGAATATCTTCATCTCCATTTATGTCCATCACCTTGAGCTGGTTTCCCACATTTAGATTAGTCAAATCTTCAGTTGAAATAAATACTTCTACTACCTGGTTGTCCTCAGAAATTTCAGCAGTAACAGAATCTACATCACTGACCTCTTGAGAAGTAAGTGCAGTGGAGGAGGTCGGCACCCCTACCTCAGTTACATCCATACTCTCCTGTGACTCCAACGAAGTGGCCATTTTGGAAATGGCCAGCAATTCCCCTACTGGTGAGTAGGGGACTATCCTCAGTGTCCTGGCCAATATTCCCCTTCCCACTAAACCGGTTCATGCAATTGTCTAAGGCTCTGTGTGGGTGTTGATGTGCAAAATTGCTGCCACTACACATTCAGTCACTTCACTTAGTCTAGCATTGTGTGTAAAGTAATTTGGGAAACAATTTGTATGAAAAGCAATCTATAAAAGCTGATTCTTCTTCTTCTTCTGCTTTTCTTTTTCTTCTTCTTACATTCCTCCTGATGCATTCTCAATTTATTCTGTTTCTCATGTGTAAAGCCCAGATAACTTCATGTCAGCACAGGATTACTGGAGCTCAGGGACTGCTTTCTTTTGTACTCTTTTTTTCCCCCCATCCTTTATGGTCCCACATCTCGTGGCCACCTGTGACATCCTTCCAGCCCCATCACTGATCTTCTTGTGGCCTTGCTGGTTATCCACTACTTGAAAGGACCACATATGGTCATGGGTAGCCTGTAATGTTGGTTGTGCAGTGCCTGCAGGGGGAAGGGGTGCTGGATCAAGCTGGTATATTTTTCTCCAGTGTTTTCCCTCCCAAGGAGATCAGCATGCAATGAGGCACATATGTGTGTCAGCCTGCCTGTGTGCCACTGTCTGCCAACAGCCATACACCTACTACTGCTCACACTTCCCCCACATCCTGGCCTCCACTAGGTGGCAGTCTTGTGGTACAACATAGGATCTTCCTTCCCGAGGGAGGGGAGCTGTCCCTGGATACACTCAATCCTCCCTCCCTTAGCCAATCCCCAGTGATCTGTGCTCATTCCCAGACCCAGGTCACCAGTATTGCAAGCAGTAGCCCTACCATAGTACCAACAAGCCAGTGCACTTTACTACTCTTTTAACCTAATGTTAAGGGTGTTAGTGCCTTTGAAACATACAGTAAACATCAACTCCATCCTGTGTTCTAAAAATTGTGTTTCAAGGTAACTGGGTCTTAATCTTAGCACAAGCAATGATATTTAGGGGTTGTTACATCTTAGCACCACCACTGAAATTCTGACCCCGTCAAGCAAGGGTCAACAGGAGTTGTGATCCCACCTTTTTTCTAAACATGAACCTTTTTATTGATATGTTTTACCAAATACAACTTACAGTGACAGGAACCATCAACACACAACAGCATAAATACCACTGTACAAAACAAACACTGGAAGTAACAGAAATACATACAGTAAATATTGGGTGACCCCATCCTAAGTTCTCACAAATGTCTTTCAAAGTGATCAGGAAACAAGGCAAGAAGTACCATGCAAATGACAAGCAGGACCATTCTTTCAAGCACAGTCACAGCCTCCTGCATTTCCCGCACTTACCACCTGGTAAAAGAAGACAGTAATGGAGGAGAGTGCTCAGGGCAGTGACATGGTGCAGAAGCCTAAAGGACAGATAGTGATTAGGGGGGCACCACTAAACAATCACAAGCTAGAGAGTGGGTACCACTGTACTATCAAGACCCAAGACAGCTACTGGAATGGGTGAGGGGGCAGTGGACTACTGAGAACAAAGTATAAAGGGCCATGGAGAAAGTCGGGGATACAGTGTACTTCTAGGATCATTAATCATGACTTGGACAGGGAGGGGCGAGACTTCAGGGAGAACAGCCATGTGCCCAGTGCTACAGACAAGGTTGTATCATGGCATTGCACTTGGCATAAAACCATGCTGCCAACAGGTAGAAGGCACAATCTAGCCTCTTAGCTAATAGCTAAACTTAAAATTTTCATAGTGCCTCAGTTACTGGGGGAAGATTCCTTTTCCCAGCAACACGCACCTTCTTTTGTGTATATCGCTATCAAGGCAGTAGTTCAAAAGTGCAACTGAAAATCCATCTGTTTTGTGACAAGCCTGATAGTAACTGAGAAGTGGAGTCAATATTAAGTTAATGAATAACAACCTGTCTTTGGACCTAAAATTAGCTTAACCCAACTGATGCTGCAGACATGTGAACAATGCCAAGACCTCATGTTAAACTAGATGGTTTAGTGAACATGTAACTTTTCTAAACTGAAACATGGTAATCAATTATACAGTTTACAGGATTCTGTCAAGTATGACTTATTGTTTATTGACCCAAGGAGTGAAAGGATATTGTGTTTCTTTGGTATATGCTGTTTTGACATCAAGCTCTGGAACCTTGACATTATAATCACAAAGGACACACACTGCTGATGAATGCAGCTAAAGTCCCATAGCCTTGAGTTTCAGTGCACTGTCTGGAACCAGAGAGGTCTGTAAAATGTTTACAAACACATTCAAGAAGCATGAACCACTGGTTATTGTCATCATAGTCATTGCTGTATTGCAATACCAGTCATGGTGTGTTGAGTTCCTGGTACAAGATCCAAGTTTGTTTTTCATGTTTGAGTTTTAAAAACATTTTAACCATGCCACTCCTGCAGGAACTCAGAAATGCCTCTTGTGCAAGAATTGGGTGGTGTACCAAACAAGATGCACTGACCTTGGTTTTCACCTTTGGAGACCCTTGTGCCCAATCCACCTAAAGTCAGTTCTGTGGCACTGTCAGTTTGGTTCCTAGGGGAAAACAATAGTCTCCTTCGATTATGCAGTCTTTTTCCTCAGGCAACAAACCACATCATAATCCTTCAGTTCTGAAATATTTTTCCAAGGAAAACAATCCACATCATAGTCCTTCAGTTCTATAGTTCTTTTCCTAGGACAACAATCAACATCATTGTCCTTCAGTTCTGTAGTCTTTTTCCTAGAATGACAATCCACATCATTGTCCTTCAGTTCTGTAGTCTTTTTCCTAGGACAACAATCCACACTATAGTCTTTCAGTTCTGTAGTCTTTTTCCTAGGACAACAATCCACACCATAGCCCTTCAGTTCTGTAGCCTTTCTCATAGGACAACAATCCACGTCATTGTCCTTCAGTTCTGTAGTCTTTTTCTTAGGACAACAATCCACGTCATTGTCCTTCAGTTCTGTAGTCTTTTTCTTAGGATGACAATCCACATCATTGTCCTTCAGTTCTGTAGTCTTTTTCCTAGAATGACAATCCACATAATTGTCCTTCAGTTCTGTAGTCTTTTTCTTAGTACGACAATCCACATCATTGTCCTTCAGTTCTGTAGTCTTTTTCCTAGGACAACAATCCACACCATAGTCCTTCAGTTCTGTAGTCTTTTTCCTAGGACAACAAACCACATCATAGTCCTTCAGTTGTGAAGTATTTGAACAACAATTCACATCATAGTCCTTCAGTTCTGTAGTCTTTTTCCTCAGACAACAAACCACATCATAGTCCTTCAGTTCTGTAGTCTTTTTCCAAGGACAACAATCCACATCATAGTCCTTCAGTTCTATAGTCTTTTTCCTAGGACAACAACCCACATCATAGTCCTTCAGTTTTGTAGCCTTTTTCCTAAGACAATAATCTACATCAAAGTCCTTCAGTTCTGTAGGTTTTTTTTTCTAGGACAACAATACACATCATAATCCTTCATTTCTGTAGTCTTTTCCCTATGACAACAATCCACATCATAGTTCTTCAATTTTAAAGCCTTTTTCCTAGGACAACAATTACCATCATAGTCTTTTAGTTCTGTAGTCTTTTTCCTAGGAAAACAATCTGCATCTTAGCCCTTTAGTTCTGTAGTCTTTTTCCTAGGAAGAAAATCCACATCATAGTTCTTCAGTTCTGTAGTCATTATCATAGGACAACAATCAACATCATAGTCCTTTAGTTCTGTAGTCCTTTTTCATAGGCAAATAATCTGCATCATAGCCCTTTAGCTCTGTAGTCTTTTTCCTAGGAAGACAATCCACATCATAGTTCTTCAGTTCTGTAGTCTTTATTATAGGATGACAATCCACATCACAGTCATTCAGTTATGTAGTCTTTTTCCTAGGACAGCAATCCACATCATAGTCCTTCAACAATTCTATAGTATTTTTTCCTAGGACAACAATCCACACCATAGTCCTTCAGTTCTGAAGTCTTTTTCCTAGGAATACAATTCACATCACATTCCTTTAGTTCTGCAGTATTTTTCCTAGGACAACAATCTACACCATAGTCCTTCAGTTCTATAGTCTTTTTCCTAGGACAACAATCCCTATCCTAGACTTTCAGTTCTGTAGTATTTTCCCTAGGACAACAATCCACATCATAGTCCTTTAGTTATGTAGTCTTTTTCCCAGGAAACAAGCTACATCATAGCCCTTTAGTTCTGTACTCTTTTTCCTAGGAAGACAACCCACATCAATAATTCTTAAACTCTGTAGTCTTTATCATAGGATAACAATCCACATCATAGTCCTTCAGTTATGTAGTCTTTTTCTGAGGAGGACAATCCACACCATAGCCCTTCAGTTCTGTAGTCTTTTTCCTAGGACAACAATCCACATCATAGTCCTTCAGTTATATATTCTTTTTCCTAAGACAACAATCCACATCATAGTACTTCAGTTCTAAAGCCTTTTTCCTAGGACAACAATCCACACTATAGTCCTTCAGTTCTGAATCCTTTTTTTCTAGGACAATCCACATCATAATCCTTTAGTTCTGCAGTTTTTTCCTAGGACATAATCCATATCGTAGTACTTCAGTTCTGTAGTGTTTTTTACTTGGATAACAATCCACATCATAGTCATTCAGTTCTGTACAGCAATCTGCATCATAATCCTTTAGCTCTGTAGTCTTTTTCCTAGGATGACAATCCATATCATAATCCTTCAGTTCTGTAGTCTTTTTCATAGGACACAAACCTCATCATAGTTCTTCAGTTCTGTAGATTGTTTTACTTGACTGACAATCCACATGATAGTCCTTCAGTTCTTTTATGGCAATCCACATTATAGTCCTTCCATTCTGTACAGCAATCCAAATCATAATCCTTTAGCTCTGTAGTCTTTTTCCTAGGATGACAATCCACATCATAGTCTTTCCATTCTGAAGTATTTTTCCTAGGATGACAATCCACATCATAGACTTTCTGTTCTGAAGTGTTTTTCCTAGGATGACAATCCACATCATAGTCCTTCAGTTCTGAAGTCTTTTTCCTGGGACAACAATCCACATCTTAGTCCTTCAGTTCTGTAGTCTTTTTCCTAAGACAACAATCTATATCATAGTCCTTCAGTTCTGTAGTCTTTTTCCTAGGACAACAATCCACATCTTAGTCCTTCAGTTCTGTAGTCTTTTTCCTGAGACAACAATCTATATCATAGTCCTTCAGTTCTGTAGTCTTTTTCCTAGGACAACAATCCACATCATAGTCCTTCAGTTCTGTAGTTTTTTTACCCCAGGACTGAGGTAGTACTTTGACTTCTGTAAGGTACCATCTTATCCTTTGCATGGACAGGTGTTCTAAACTAAGGTTGCAAGGTCAAAAAAAGCAGGGTACTGCATCAGCATGTGGGACGTAAATAAAGCAAAATGTATTTTACTGTTTATTTACCCAGCATAACCCAGCTGAGATGCAACATCTTAATTCCAGTAGGATTCAGCTGCTACCCATTTCCACAGCTGGATTGACTGGAGCATTGGGAAGTTCAGTGACTTTCCCGAGGTCACACTGTAAGTGTTTGGCTTTAGTGGGGTAGAATCAATGATATTGTGTTTAAGCTGGAGTACTATGCACTAGACCATGCTGCCACTTTTATTTTTTTTTTATTTATATTTTGTTGGATTATTTCATACGGTAAAAGCTTACAATTGATACTACATTATCAATCTCTTGCCTAGCCAGATCTTATACAGCATTATTTGCTCCTCAGATTACAGGCTAATATACCATGTACATAGATACATAGATACATAGACAGTGTCGGCAGATAAGGGCCTATGGCCCACCCAGTCTGCCCATTTGAGCTTGTAAGTTCAGTTTGTTTTCCTAGAAGTCTGTTGCCCCTTACCCCTGACCTCCAGAATTCCTTTATGTCTATCCCATGTATTCTTAAATCCCGTGATTGTTTCAGCCCCCACCACTTCCTCTGGCAGGGTGTTCCACTTGTCCACCACCCGTTCTGTGAAGAAATTCTTTCTCATGTTTCCTCTGAATCATCCTCCCTCCAACTTCATCCCATGCCCTCTAGTCCTGGAACATCTTTTTCGCTTAAAAGATTTACCTTCCATTTTTGCCCAGGATGTTCCATCATGTAGCAATCTGATCATAAAACCACTACTTTTCTCCCTGGTTACACAGCTTGATATCTTGCAATCCAGTGGGTACTACATGCAATACACTGAGTTAATAAATTCATGTTAAAATCCAGTTAATCATGATTTAAAACAGGAACTTAAAACAGTGCACTCACATTTCATATAGAGGAGGTATTACCCCCGTGCTGACATGCAGTTAGGTTGAATGTGTGTAAGTAGGTAGAGAGAATATGCATACAGTTGCTTATTTAAAATGATGACAGTTGTTACTTCCCAGGTGAGAGAACTCCCTTATCCCCTCCCCCTTCCCTTGATTAGCTTAGTTGCTGTTATCAACGTGTAACCCCGGGTACTCTAGGTACCTCATACACTGTTGAAGAGACTGGGCTTTCCTGATGCCAGATATGCAAGTCTCTCATATCGAGCCAGCTTATGTATGTTCTCTTCCCATTCTTCCAGTACTGGTACATCAGTACTCTGCCATCTCCTTAGCAACAGCCATTTTGCCTTGGAGAAGGCTGCTATTAACCACGTCACATGTGGTCTATAATGTACGGGGAGTCTAGTTGTGTTACCTAGTAATATAAGCATTGCATCCCGTGTGATTGATGTACCCAAGACTTGCTCCATCCTACTGAGGATTTGGAGTCACAAGTTTTGTATGACAGGACAATGCCACAATATGTGGGCTATGGTGCCTTCTTCTCATTTACACCTCCAGCACTCAGAAGTTGGTAGCAGATTCATTTTCTTTAAGACTGCTAGTGTGCAGTACCACAAATACAGCATTTTAAGTTGCATTAGCCTTTCACTCATATCTCTGCATGCCCCAAATTCATTCACCCAAAGACTTTCCAATTCTTCATCCCTCACAGTATGACCTAGCTGGCTCTCCCATTGCCTTTTCAATGTCTCTGTGGCAGGGGTATACTCTTCAAGCAAGCATCTGTAAAGTGACCCTACCTTCAGGGGGTGGGGGTCAGAGTATTTCTCCCTCCCAGCCAAGCCTAATGTATCCTTCCATATACCCCTAAGAGTAAAGCTTCAGCTGGGTGCCTGTATATCTGATAAGCAAATGTCTGAGTTGAAAGTACTTCAACTGGTGTGATTTGGGAAGTGCAACCTTTGTTTCTGATACCTGTGAAATCCCATAAGATCCTGGTATCTGATGTAATAACAGTTAGACCACCCTCTCCAGCACCATCCCCCCATCTCCCACAGTGGCCAAAGGTATTCCGGGATATCCAGAAGGGCTTTAACCACTTTTCTGACTTCTTTCCAGATGTGTACCATATATTCTTGAATTGGGTTGGTTCCCATTACTTTAGTCTAGCCCCATAGAATGAGCGCAGGTTTGGAATACCCCCCATGTGAGTTTCCAGCTCAATCCAACTTGCTACTCCCCTTAGTTTACCAGCATGCAGCCACATCCACAGAAATCACCGACCCACTGACAGAAAGTATCTGTTAAACCCTAGAGTCCCAAACCCTCCTTTAGTCCAGGGGGCTTCCATCCTTGTTGCTGAAAAGTGTGGCCTCCCCACAGAAGAATCCCTGCACCATAGCTGATAGTTGCTTCCACACTGGATCTAGTACTATTAGGGGTAGGTATCTTAGCAGATATAAAATCTTTTGGAGAACCATCATGTGTAGTGCTAGTACCTTGCTCCATAGGGTGAGATTCAGGTGCTTCCACTTGGTGAGCTCCTCTTTAAGAGTTTTTACTAGGGGATCTTGTTTTTTTTTTTTGTTGCCCATTGTTTCTACTCAGGGGTGATGAGTATCCCTAAATACTTTACATCTGACTGTCCCCAGTTCAATTTTGCTCCTTGTGGGCAAACCTTTTTATGTTTAGCATTCGTTCATGGGCATCACCTCTATCTTCCCCCTGTTGTTTCTAAGACCCAGAATGCTGGCAGAGTTATCTAGGAGAGTGATCAGCACCCAGACAGAGGTGCCAAAACCAAAAAGAATGAAGTGGACTTGGAGATCGGTTCTAGAAGCTGCCAGTATGGCACTGCATCAGGGTAACTTATTAGCTGTCAGTTACCCCAAAAAATGAACAAAATATAGCCAGTAATTCTCTTTCAGGTTTTTCATATACTGTGTAACAGCTCATCTGGTGCCAAAGTGCAAAGTTAGTGATAGGCTATATATGCAGTGCAAACAGATGTAAAATGTGCTGCACCTGAGTACTATTGCCATAAAATTGGTAAGCCAAAATTAATTTACTAACTTTGAAAAAACTTTGAACCAATAAGAGGGCTTGGGCTACTACTTAAGGAAGGAGACTAGTACATTTGACCACACCATCTGATGAAGCTCAGTGAGCAAAGCACTAGGGTCAGTCCATGTGGCAGTTAGATGGGAGGTCTGTATGGAGTTAAACTTGTTTATGTCTGTTTGCACTGCTTATATAACCTAGTACTAACTTTGCACTTTGGCACCAGATGATCTATTGTACAAATCACTGAAGCATAGAATAAAAAACACAAAAGAGAATTGCTGGCTATATTTTGTTTTTTGGGTGGAGTTAATTGAAAGCTAGTAGGTTACTCCAATGCAGTGCCATACTGGCAATGTCCAGAGTCAACCTCCAAGTGAGCTTTATTCTTTTGTGGTTTTAGTGCTTACAATAAGGGTTGCCGGATGACCCCAGAAAAGGGGACATTAAATCTCAGTAGGCCTATCCATTTATCAAAATTCAGTAAATAAATAAATAACATAGCCCTTGGAGTGCACTAACCCTGCATGGGATGTTCTGACACTAAAGGTTGGGACTAGAGATTCCAGGTCAGATGTGGCAGGGTTCCTAACTGTTACGAGGATGTCATCTGCACCCAGCATGGACTTGTAGGTCTCACTGCCAGTTTGCAACCCTGATGTGGTCTCCTCCATACCTGTCTGCCACAAGCCCACCTGGTCTGAGTAGACTAGCAATGGCAGTAGCTTATTCAGCCTAACTGTCAAAATTTTGGCTAGAATGTTATAGACTATATTCAGCAGTGAGGTGCAATGGTAGCTGGTGCCCTGGAGTAGATCTTTACCTTTCTTCACAAGCACAGTGATCATGGCTTCATTCATGGTGCCAGGCAGGGCTACTGCTTCCCAAGCCTCCTGCAATGTACTTGCCAACAAGGGCTCAACAAGACCCCCTGTTGCCCTATATAGACTTCCACCAGAAAGTCGTCCCTGGGGCCTTCCCTCCCTGCATAATTGTGAGAGCTCCTTGAATCTCCTGTGTTCTGATGGGCTCCTCTAACTCTGCTCTGTGCTTCCTCCACCAGGCATGGCAACTTAACAGTTTGTAAACACTGATTAACATTGTAGGCCTGGGCCTCCACATCCCATATTTTGGAGGAGTTAAGCTTCTGGTAGTAGTCCCTAAAGGCATCTATTTTCCCCTCCAGGTGCACTACTGTCCCTGACTTGCCTGGATACCTCAAATCTTTCCCTCTGTCGACATTTTCTTAAGCCTGTATGCTAGGAGGCATCTTGCCTCTTCCTCGCCTTTGCCAATATGCCTGACTAGTTCTGTAGATGCCAAATTCACATCCTTCTTGCTGAGTCATTAGGGCATTCAGATTGTATCTGACCCCTCACATTGTTTGTTCTAGGGACAGGGTTCTATTACCTTCCTTATTCTGCTCATCCAGTTCCTCCTGCTCTTTCACCAGCTTATCAAACTTCTGACTCCTTTCTTTCTGACTAGCTGCAGGAAAGGTGATCACCCTCTCTTGAAGGTGTACTTTTAGCCTCTCCCACACCGATGCATTTGTGACCTCCCCTGTGGTATTATCTTCAAAATATTCCTTGACTTCCTGTTTAAGCCACAGTTTAAACTTTGGGTTGCCTATCAAAGAAGCATTACACCATCACTGTTCTTTTCCAATGCCCTGGCCCCCTTGCTGGAAAACATGATACAGTCAGAAATAAGGAGCTGTTCAATATTCATGCTCAGGGCATCTCTGACTAGATTCCCTTATGCCAAGATAAGATCAGGCCTACTAAATGTGGAGCAGGTCTTGGAGAAATAGGTGTAATCTCTGGCTGGAACATTCCTCAATGTCCATGTGTCTCACAGGATGTGCTCCCCCATCAGTACTACTAATGCATTTGCCCTTGGGACAGTGATAGATTCCCCCACTGCTTTTATCACATGGTATGATGTTCACAACCTCTCTGAGTAGTACTGCTTTCTCTCCCATGTCCAGGATGGCCTGGGACAAATCATGAAAGAATAAATGATCACCTTGGTTTGGCCTGTAGACAGATCCCATGACCATCGGAACCCCAGCTAGTCTACCTTTAGGGGAGCACCCATTCTCTCTTCTTTATCTTTTCTTATACTTTCTGGGACCCAGTTCACTACCTTGCTCCATAAAATCACCATCTTCTTTTCTTAGAGGAGACTAGCAACTCAAAAATTTGCCCCCCCCCCCACATCTTCCAAACCTTTTCTGCCTCTTTCTTGACCAGATGCATTCCGTGCAAACACAAGATTAGTCCTCCCAGCTTTTTTAGGACTTTGATTACTCTATTCCTTTTGACAGGGCTATTCAAAACACTAATGTTCCACAATATTGCTATGTACACCATTTTGAAACCTTTAGTTAATTCTCTCCCCGCCACCATCCTACAGTACAGGAATCAGTGCTGTAGTCAACTGGACTATCAAAACAAACCAACAATTGACAACCGCGTAACATTAAACCTTTTTCAGACCATCCATTTTGAGTTCTGATCAGTGCATGTGGCTTCTGCCACTTCATTGAAGTGGTTTGTGAGAGCACTGAGCCCTGTCTGAAGCCCTCCTCCTGATGCCAAACTATTTTCTAGTGTTACTTCCCTGCTTTCAGTCTTGCATCCTGGAACAGTTTCCATTTTCTATGCTGCCACCTAGAGAGCTGTGCCTTTGTGTGCTTGCCCCCCTCCCTTAGCTGCAGTGCTGCAGTATATGGGTATCTGTGAGTGTTCCCAAGACCATTGAAGACTATGCCCCGTGAACACTTGTACCTTCATGCAATATTGCTTCCATCTCAATCTGCAACCTCCAATAGACCAAATATGTCCTGGGCTGTTCCCATCAGCTACTTGAGGTTGATGGTCAAGTTTTACGTGCTGGCCACCAACTACAGTACATCCCTCAGTGAAGTAAAATATTTGCATGATTGAGTGGTTCCCTCTTGACTGTGCGCATGTTCATACTGTGCATTACCTCCCTACTTCCCTCTCGAGCATCCATGCAGTCACCTTGGGCACCATTTTCCCACCTATTCTGGAGTTTGCTACCCACTGGGCGCTTAGTAAATTCAGGCCCCATTTTAAATCTCAGTTTGCTCTAGGAAACCTTGACCAAAAAACCTACTTGGGTCTCCAGCTCTTACATCCTGGAACTTCTCATTACCATCCTCATACCAGCCATGACTTTTCCATTGATCACACAAAGCTGTGATCCCAGTGTATGCCTTTTTGTTTATGGTACCAGCTTTCAGAACTCAATCAGATATCCCTATTTATTGAATCTGCCTAGTGACTAATTCTATGGCCAATAGGCATTTTCCCACCTTAAACCCCTCACTCTGGAGCAGGTTCTACACATCTTTCCCATTCCTAGCATCAGGGCCCCAAACTGACCAACAAATTAACATTCTGCATGCATATACAGGTAAAACCTAAAGCATCAACATTCCAGTAACACAACTCACTGTTTTGTGTCAATATGCAGAGCAAGTCCCTCCATAAGCATTCATTACTGTGTAGAGAAAAATTAAGACATTTTGTCAGAGAGGTATTGCTCAGTTCCCTCAGTGTCCATGTGCCTTAAGCCCTCTGGGTGTCTTCCTAGACCCACAGATTCATTCTGCCCCTCGACTGGCCCCACCAACCCTCAACAGCTATCCCCTGATGCCTGTATAGATACAGAGATACATAGACAGTGTCGGCAGATAAGGGCCTATGGCCCACCCAGTCTGCCCATTTGAGCTTGTAAGTTCAGTTTGTTTTCCTAGAAGTCTGTTGTCCCTTACCCCTAACCTCAAGAATTCCTTTATGTCTATCCCATGCATTCTTAAATCCTGTGATTGTTTCAGCCCCCACCACTTCCTCTGGCAGGGTGTTCCACTTGTCCACCACCCGTTCTGTGAAGAAATTCTTTCTTATGTTTCCTGAATCGTCCTCCCTCCAACTTCATCCCATGCCTCTAGTCCTGGAACATCTTTTTCGCTTAAAATAGTGTTTTCCTGCACCCTGTTCCTCCCTGTAAGATACTTGTATGTCTCTATCATATCCTCTCTCCTCCTCTCCTCCAGGGAGTACATGTTCAGTTTCTTCAACCTGTCTTCATAGGACTTGTGATGCAATCCATGCACCATCTTTGTTGCCCTCCTCTGAACCTTCTCTACCCTGTCTATGTCCTTATGTAGGTATGGTCTCAGAACTGTACACTGTACTCCAGGTGGGGCCTCACTAGTGTCTTGTATAGCGGAATTATGACCTCCCTTTTCCTGCTGGTGATGCCCTGCCTATACATCCCAGCATCCTATTTGCTTTACCTGCTGCCTTGTCACACTGTTTCCTACCTTGAGGTCATCAGAGATGATAACCCCAAGATCCTTTCCTGCTTGGTGCATGCTATATCCTCAACCCCCAACTGATATATTGTGCCAGGGTTTTTGTGCCCCATATGCATTATCTTGCACTTCTTTGCATTGAATTTCAACTGCCAAACCCCTGACCATTCTTCAAGTTTCTGCAGGTCACTTCTCATTCTGTCTACACCCGCTGGTGTGTCTACTCTGTTACAGAGCTTTGTGTCAACAGCGAACAGTGAAATTCTGCCTTCTAGGTCCTGCGCCATGTCACTGATGAAGATGTTGAATAGGACCGGTCCCAGCACTGATCCCTGTGGTACCCCACTGGTCACTCTTCCCTCTGTGGAGTGACAGCCATTTACCACCACCCTCTGTGTCCTGCCACCCAGCCAGTTACCTACCCACCTCACTACTGTCCTGCCCACACCCATATTCCCCAGTTTGTGTAATAGTCTTCTATGTGGCACAGTGTCAAAGGCCTTGCTGAAGTCCAGATAGGCCATGTCCACTGCCCTCCTCTGATCCACCTCCCTAGTCACCCAGTCATAAAATTCAATGAGGTTGGTCTGACATGACCTCCCCCTGGTGAAACCATGCTGCCTTGGGTCCTGTAGTCCATTGACAACCAGATGTTCCACCAATCTCTCCTTCAGTAGTGCTTCCATGATCTTCCCCACTACCGGTGAGGCTGACTGGTCTGTAGTTCCCTGCTTCCTCTTTGTTCCCACTTTTGTATAAAGGGACTACATCTGCTGTCCTCCAGTCTTTGGGTACCTCCTGTTTCCAGTGATTGGCTAAACAGGATAGCCAGAGGTTCAGCCACCACCTCTCTTAGTTCTTTAAGGACCCTGGGGTGCACCCCATCTGGCCCCATTGCTTTATCAACTCTTATTGCTTCCAGTTCCTTCAGGACCCTTTCTCATGTAAAGGGACTTGTCCATTTCTGCACCATTCTCACCCTTGTACTCCTTTCAGACCCATTACCTCCTCTCTCCTCAGTAAAGACTGAGCAGAAATACCCTGTTCAGTATATCAGCTTTACTGTTGTCATCCTCCACCGCGGCCCCATCCTCCCCTTCAGTCCTCACTATCCCTCCCTTTGTCTTTCTTTTTTCACTTATGTACCTGTAAAAGGTTTTGTCCCCTCTACCCACTGATTTTGCAATGTGTTCTTCTGTCTAAGCTTTGGCTTCCCTTACTGACATCCCTGCCTCCATTTGCTTCTCCTGGTACTTCTCCCTATCCCCTTCTGCCTGTGTCTTTTTGTATTGCCTGAATGCAATCTTTTTGACTTTCACTTTCTTTGCTACCTCTTTGGAAAACCATAATGGTCTCCTCTTCCTTTTCCTCTTGCTAACCTGCTTAATACATAATTCTGTTGTTCTTGTAATCCCATTTTAAATACTGCCCACTGTTCCTCAACCCCTGATTCCTGTCCCATTCTTAATGCCTCTTTCAAGTATCTCCCCATTTTCCCAAAGTCTGCCCCTAAAATCCAGGATACGTGTTTTTGTGTGGTTTGGTTCTGCTCTTTCTGTGATTTCAAACCCACAATGACTGGTGGTCACTGTTTCCCAGGTGCTCCCCACTGTTACCCCATCACACTGTCCCTGTTTCGAGCACAAGGTCCAGTATTGTCTTCTGCCGAGTTGGTTCCATGACCAGTTGCTTGAGGAAGGCACCCTGAAGGAGTCCAGGATAAATCTGCTCCTAGTTGATGTTGCTGCTGGATGCTCAGTCCACATCTGGAATATTGAAGTCTCCAACCAGTACTACCTCACCCTTTGTCTGCCATCCTTTGGATGGCTAACATCAACTCCCATCTGTTTCTTCCTCCTGTGCTGGTGGTCTATAGACCACACCTGTGCGGATGGCTGTCCCCATTTTCCTTTCAGCTAACCACAGTATCTCTCCCCATTTTGTTCCTCCTGGATCTCTGTGGCCCTTATGTCATTTTTCACATAGAGTGCCACTCCTCCCTTCCTGTCTGCTCTGTCTCTTCTGAATATGTTGTAGCCAGGTATGGCCATCTCCCAGTAGTGGTTATCATTACACCAGGTTTCAGTGATGGCCACAATGTCCAGGTCTGACTGCACCATGACAGCCTCCAGATCTTCCATCTTGTTGCTAAGGCTCCTGGCATTTGCACACATGGCTTTCCATGATTTGACCTCCTAGACTGTCTCACTGTTCTACTCCAGCCCCTTCCTTGGTTGTCATTTATCCCTGATTCTCCTTGCTGTCTGCCCGTCTGCTGAATTTTGCCCTTTTCTGCTTATCCACCTCTTGGGCACTAATCTCCATCTTTTGCACTGCTTTGAGATAGCCACTCCTCCTGGTTCACTGGTTCCACTGCTAGCTGTGGGGGGTGAGCAAGTAGGTACCCTCCTTGCTGGCCTGCCACCTCCCTTTGCTAGTTTAAATGCTTGTCAATGTAGCATTTAAACTTATCATTGAGTGCTTGATTCTCTCCAGGATGGATGCAGCTGCTGGGCTTGAACAAACCTCCATCCTCCAGGTGGGTCCCAGTCACCAATGAATTCAAACCCTTCCTCACAGCACCAGTTCTTCAACCATGAGTTAAAGTTCCTGGTTCATGCACTCCTATGCTCTCCTTGCCTCTCACAGGTAGTACTCTGAGAAAGTGACAGAAGTAGCTACTTGCTTGAGACCCTCCCCAGTTTCCTAAACTCTTTCTGAACTTCCTTTGGCTCCCCATTTGCCAGGTCATTAGTACCTAGGTGGATAATGACATCCAGCTCACCCTCCTGTCTTGCCTTCCCAGTGATCCCCAGGATCTTCCTTCCATCCCTCCATGCCGTGGCACCTGGTAGGCACCTCACCTCCCTGTCCTCCCCCTCCTGTGTTCCTAGCTGGATCCCTCTTATGATGGAGTCCCCCACCAGGATTTGCTTCCTCCTCCTCTGGGGTCCACTGCTTTCTCCGCTGAGGTCACCTCCTTGGCTAACCTCCACATCCTTTCCTTCCACTTCTCTGTACTTCAATATGTGAGCCAATGTGTTCTCCCCGCACCACTGTTGCCCCATCTGCCTCTTTGGTTTGGGCTCCTCAGGCAATCTCTCCCCCACCAGTGCCTTCCATCCTTGTACTCCCATTTTTTGCAGGATAAACCCATGGGCCAGTCTGGAGCAGCTGAGTGTCTCTGTTACACCCTTATTATAACCTTCAGGATGGACTAGTTGGGGTAAGTGAACGTCTCCTACACCCCTATTAAAATCTACAGGATGACTGGGAGGGCAAAGAAGCATTTGAGATACTTCTCTTTGGCATGTCCCTGACTTGATCAAAGGTATTTCTCTTACCTATCACTTTGATAACAGGGAAGTCTTCCCTAAGGATCTTGACTTGAGTAATACTCAACAAGGCTAAGCATTGCAGGGACCAGTGAAAACAGACCTGGATTTGAGTAAAATTCAGCAAGGTTAAGCACGGCAGTGGCAGTTAAACTGAAACATAGAAACACAGAAACATAGAAGTTGATGGCAAAAGGAGACCACCAGGTCCATCTAGTCTAACCAGTGTTTTAGACCTATTCTACCCTCTAGCTGCACTTTGGTGTGAGGGCCCCCTTGTGTCTATCCCATGCATTCTTGAATCCTGCTACTGTGTTAACTTCCACCACCTCTGGTGGCAGAGAAATTACAGATGCTGATAAGCAAGAAAAAAGATATAAAAAGACAAACCTGCAAAGTTGCAAAAGGAAGTCTAGTTAATCCCAAAGCAACAGAAGGAAGTCTAGATGACTGCCCATAGCAATTTTATTATGTCTTATTTAGCATTGCGCACTGTTTATTTTGTCTAATTCCATTTTTTTGCTATGTCTTATTTAGCTTACAGTATGTTTTATTTGGGCCGATACCACTTTCTAGATAGCTCAACGGCCATGTGATTCCTGTCACCTGTCATCCATACCACTTTTTGTTTGGGCTGCTACCATTTTTTAGATGGTCCAACAACCATGTGATTCAGGCAAGCTCCTGTAAGAAGCACAAAAAATCCTAGACTTTTAATAGTTAAGAGGACTGTGGGAGAAGACTCGTGGGAAGATGGTTGTTTGCAGCTTATCATAGACAGGTATTGGCTGCAGGGTGCTGGCAAGGTCACAGAAAGGTAAGAATAAGGTCACTTTTGCTTCATACATTGAATGCCTCTCATGGAACATTTTAGTAATCAAGATTATAGGTCCTGGGTGGTGCTGTGGTGCACACCTACTGACTAGACATACTCAGCGAGAGCTCTGGAAAAAATGTATTTAAAACTAATATAAATCTTAAATACTTTGCCAAGAACCTAAAAGAAACCCAGCAGTATAATCTACTAAATGAGAGAAATCGGGCCATATCATTTTTATAAGATGGGTCACACCAACAAAACAGCAGGAGGCAGACAGAAGAATCAGACGACTCCAGAAGTACCATCGGCTGAAATACAACCTCCACCTGGGACTGAACCTCCATGGAGAGCTCTGCAGAAATCAGTGCAGGTGATTGATTGCAAGATTGAGTTAATACTTACGAGGATTATGGAGCGGGAAGCCAGGATTAACACTGCCACTATAAATGCTGTATCAGCTGAATCAGTGGCTACCAAGGCGCTGGCTACTACCTTCAAAATGACCCAAGAGACCGTGCAGCTCCACTACCGTATGGAGGCCTTGGAAAATGCACAGCAGGCCCCAAATGTTCGTGTAGAAGGCCTGCCAGAAAACTATGAGGAAGAAGGACTGTTAGAATTCCTACAGTAGTGGCTGCCTGATACTCTAAACCTCAAAACGACCCTTCCTCTGGGTTGTTTTCTTAAGGCCTACCGTATCTCACCTAGGGTTGCCATGAATCACAAAGTGCCCAGGACAATCCTCTTAATCACTAGCAGAGTCGCCTTTCGAGATCTCCTTCTGCAGGCAGCTAGAGGAGCAGGAGCCTTGCAGTTTCAGGGAAAAACTGTTCACCTTTTCCTCGACCTATCTTTTGCAACTCGATCAAGGAGGAAGCGATTCGACGGAGTACTTACAAAACTTCGGAGCCTTGGAATTGCCCACTCTCTCCTTATGCCTGCTCGCTTCAGAATACACTACAGTGGGCATACTTTTCAATACACTGACCCAGACGAAGCAGGGAAGAAGATGGAGGCAATCGGTAGAGAGTTCGCCCAAGCAAGACACAGTGAGTAGTCTGAATCAGAGGACGATGCATGAAGAGCTTTGATTTTTGGGACTGTCTGTTTATATGCAGGCAAGTGCTTGATCTAATAGTTACATGCCTTAAGACCCTGCTTACCAAGACCTAAGGTCTAATTGATCAGTTCTTGGGTCTACTGGCCTTATCTGGGTTTATGTGTGTTTTGGCAAGGCATTAATGTCATTTCAGTCTTCATTTAGGGGTAGGAAATAAAATTAAATCATTGGCAATAGGTTTATATGGTGTTACAGCCAGATGGCATAATTGTGCCAGGGAAATTTTGAATATCGTGTGGTTTTTACTACGCAGCTTATATTGGCCAACAAGGTGTACAGCAATGAGAATTTTGAGCTCCTATAGGCTGAAATGCTTAATCAATGTTTAATGTTTTATTATTGGTCTTCTTTTCTCCCTTTTTTTATTTTCTCTTTACCTAAGTATTACATATGTTAAGAGATATATTGATGGCTTGGGGTCACGTCAACACAGGCTGTTGAATTTACTAGTTTGGGGTAATATTTTTAACTTGCATTGACCACCCAAAGTCCTGTAGGGTGCAACATATTGTAGATAATATGTGGACTTGATTGCCAAGGAATACCCCAATATTTGCAAACCAGATTGCATAGACTAAGTGCACTAATACATTGGATGTAGCGACTGTTATAATCTGTGATCTCTAGCATGAGATGGTTGTATATTATTATTTTTATTAAAAGCAACAAAAATATAATTACAAAAAAAAAAAGATTATAGGTCCTAAGACTACTGGGTTAAGGGGCAAGTGTTTTGTAATATGAATGTTAATATTATTATACAGCTTATTTACTGTAACGTACAGTAGAAGTCAGGGCTAAAGGCCAAAAGACTTCTGGGCTTAGGAAATAGAAATTTAGGTTATTACATTTGCTAGGTTAAGAAATACTAGCCTTTGCCATGCATTTTTGGTAAATCTTTCTGATATGAGATTTGAGTATGTACTCTTATCTTGTTCAGTGATAAGAACATATATTCGTAATAAAAACCACTTCAACTATGCCAGCATGCTCCAGGTGTCTTCTATACATACAAAATAGAGTACTCATACTGTGTCATATTTGAACCCGTGAAAGTTCTCTTTGGGAAGTCTGGCTGCAGTGACAGTTTTGCTCCATTCCAGTTTAGCTCTTTGGTTGTCCTCACTTTTGTTAAAATTGTTTCTCTATCTTTGTTTTATTTTAATTTAAAATATGTTGACCAGGTAAGAACCAAATGGCATAAATGCTCATTTTCATATACAATAATAAAATAAAATAATTGTACAGCAAATAATATAAAGTTAGCCAACACATTTACGAGTTGAATCTGTGAGACAGAACTTCCTGAGAACAGATTTAAAAACATAATCAGAATGAATACTTGGTAAGGAACTCCAACTTTGTATGGCTCAAAATAAGAATGATTTTTGACCAAGAGATGTTTTATATAAAGTTAGCCTAAGATTACGCCCCTGAGAAAGTTTGCTGGAATGTATTGAAGTATGGGGAATAACAGAATCCATAAAGGAGACTTGATCTAAATTTTTTAGAAATTTAAGAAAATTTAAAACTGTAAATTAAGTACATCTTGAATCAAAGGAAAACCAGTTTAAATAGCTATAGAAATCACAGTGATGAATGTTATGAGGACAAGAAAATACAGATCAGCAAATGGAACTGTACAATACCTGAACTGTAGAAAGCAAGGATTATGTGGCTGTGCAATAAACTGGCAACCCATACTGAACCAAAGATTGTGACAAAGACTGAACAAGATTTTCCTAGATTTCAAAGTTAAACAATTGTTCAGATGGTATAGTTGACCTAATCCAATTTGTATCTCAATAGTCGAAGATCACCAGTCTTATCCTGGCATTGGGCATGACTGGAGGGGGGCCTAACTGCATCCTGTGGGCCCAGTCAGTTTCTACAGGGGTGTCCGAGAAGTACTGTATCAGCTAAGGTAGGGTTAATTTCAAAAAGTCTATTAGGTCTTGCCCCTTCAGCATGTTCTGTCAATCCGAAGAGCAGCACGTTGTTTCTTTGACTTCTTGTCTCTTAGTCACCACTTTTGCAAAGGGACTGCATTGCCATCAGTCTCCGCTGTGCCAGGGGCCACATATTTCTCAAGCTGCCTGACTCTCCCTTCTGCTTCCTCAACTCTGCTGTCCAGGCCTTTGCTGATGATTTAGAACTGTATCACAGTCTCGCAGCCTGGATAACTCCTTGGTAATGGTTCCCATAAAGCTTTTTATTTCAAACAGCTTGCAGCTTGTCAGGCCTGACTCCATTTCAAAGCACAGGTCTGCCATCTTGAGAACAGCCTTAGTCGTGCTGGTAGGGGAACCCAAAAATTTGTGTTTCTTTGGCAATACCAGGTCTTCTGATTCTCGCCAATCCATACTCATTGGTTTCAGTTCTAACAGTTTTGGGGTTTATTCACATTGTCTGGCTTATAAAGAGAGTGAATTGCTGTTGTCAGTATTGGCTCAGTCAGAGCTTCCTGAGCCAAGCTGCATTCAGCTTGACATCATAATGTGACACCCATGCTGCCTCTCTTAAAGAAAAATGGAAATAAAATTATTTGAAATATGTTTTGTTACACTAGTGAGGTTTTAGACTGGCACTTTGCTGAATCTTTTTTGTACACTTAATTTCCATATTTTCTATTTTGCAGAACTAAACAAATCTGTCTGTCTGTCTATCTTATCTATCTATCTATCTATCTATCTATCTATCTATCTATCTATCTATCTATCTAACTAGATATGGAAATTTTCCTCTGCACTAAGGACCCAATCCTCAGAATGCTGTGGTGGTGTTGCACACCCATGGATGGGTGTATGGTAGGGCTGGTAGTGCATAGAGGTCCTGCTCTGCATTATGTAGAGACTTATGCATATCCATAGCCCTGGATTCACCCCCACTCTACACCTGATCCCAAGCCACCCACACAACTATGCAGGTAACCTCATTGGGGCAGGCAAGGAGGTGGGAGCCACCATTCCCATCTTGGACACTGTGACATGGGTGCCCAGCAGAGGGGGAATAGGCTGTGCAGCCCAATGACCTGCTGTAGTGCCTATATGCCCCCTGTACCCCACTGCAAGATGTCCCTGTGGGCCCATTTAGCCTCATTCTACTTGCCCCCAGTTCTCAAAGCAGACTTGCAGGACTGAAGGACAATCCAGCTCAGTTTGTTATACTTTACAAAATTATTAGTGTCCCCTCTCTGGAATAGTACAGTTTTTGGAGAACTGCCATATTCCACGCTCCCCTTTGCAAGGAGAATTGAAGATCCACCAAATGGCCAACATTCGCAACTAGTTGGATGCCTGGAGTCCAGCACTATTCTGATCTACATGCAGCCCAGGTACAAAGACCACATTCATGGTGAGAGGTGGACAGGGGCTATGAATGCCATCTGGCACAGATATGTATCTGGGTGCCGAGCTCTTTGGCAGTAAGACAGGCAAATTAGCACACATTCTTGCCTTTATGTGGATAGGAGACTTAGTCCCTAAGTTTCAAAAATAACCCAATACATGGAAAACAAAACTAATATTTACTCCAAGGACAAAGTCCCTATATTGACGGAAAAAAACTCAAAGTCATGGGGAAAAACACAAGACACCAGATGTCAAACAGCCAGTGTGGTCTCTGTACCTGCAATGGTAAAAAGTACTAGGATGAGCCTCTCCCAACAGCAGATACAAACAAGGGGCAAAAGTTGGAAATAAGCCTCACTCACCACATGTTTTTTGTATTCTAGAATTGTTTTCTATTTTTACTGTCAGAGTCATGTGTAGTCAACATTTTGTGAAAACAATTTCACTTCCTCAGGGCTTCTGTGCTACCTTTAGTGTATGGCCTTATAAACTTTTAATTAAAATACACTGTATGCCCTTGGGGTAGCACTGACTCTGGCGCTGTACTTAATGTCTCATAGTCACACATGTCCTGCTTCCCTTGCCTCTTTGACACTGAAGGGAAGCAGGACACACATGGCTATGAGCTGCTCAGTAGAGCTTCAGAGTCAGAGTTACTCCAGAGAGGGAACAAGGCAATATAGCCTAACCAGTGCGGCACTGGTGAGGTGTATATACTGTGCCTCACTATGCAAATTAAATACTTGGTCCTGAAACTCTGTGAAGGGCATAGAGTGATTTGAATTATAGGTTTATAAGGCCATACTCTTAAGTTACACAGAAGCCCTGAGGACGTGAAATTGTTTTCACAAAAGATTGGCTACATACCATTCTGACAAGTTAATTTGCCAACTGCCAAAAATGAGGAATTTTTTTGACAAAAAGAAGGAACATTTTCCCAGGTGTACAGTAGCTGAGATGTACTTTGGTAGATTTCATTTTGTAAATTAAACAGTTTTCCGGTTGTTGCAAAGGAACAGACTGTATTGCATTATATTCAATTATTCTTTTCCTCGCTTGCTTTGTATAATCCTGTCCTAAGTGTTGTTTCTCAAGGCCCAGACCATGCCTGAATAAGATCCACTGGACTAGTGCACCAACCCAGTTGTTAAATAAAAGTACCAATGTTACTGACAGGTATCAAACTGCTCTAACCAGAAACGGGACCCCGCTGGAAATAAAATGTGGCATATCAGCTAGGCTATCCTGTGTAAATAAACTGCTTGTAAAGTACTTTGGAATGCAGTGTATTAACTGTACAACATAAATGCAAACTATATACTATTCTTCAATCCAGTTACAAGCATTAGTTAATCAAAGTACCTATGATATTGAGATGTGCCAAAGCCCAAATCATTAGAAATCAACTACATGTAAAGCAAGAGTTGGCTGCAGCTAGCAATGACTTATTCATCTGTTGTTTAAAATCATGAGGTATGTGTTTGTCCCAGGAACCTATCTGTTTATAATTGTAAGGAAAGTGTTTGTCTTTGGAACCTGCCTGATCCTTGCCTAAAGGTGTTCTTTCTTCTACAAAGACCCATAAAGGCCCATAGAAATCAGAAGCACTCTGACTGCCACAAGGAGGTCAGAAGATGAGCTGCATAATTTTGCACTAGATACAAGGGCCAGATCTGGCCACAGGGCAGGCCCTCATAGAGTTCATCACAGTGCTTGAGGAACTAAGTAACAAAAATCAGCACCAGATTTATATTCAATAATGGGGTACAACCTAAGTATTATAAACAGAAACCCCTAACCAGAGGCAGTGCCATGGATTCAATAGATATACTTTTTTAATCAAGGGATACAGTACTCACAGATGTAAGCCCTTTCTAGCATAAACTGAATCCTATGCCAAGTACATTGCTTTAGCTCATATTAAGCTTAGAACTAGATACAAAACTTATTATTCATGCAGCAAGCAGAAATAGGCAAACTAATTGAAATCAGAAGGAAAAAGAACAATGCACTGAATGCATAAATGGTACAAGACATATTTTTTCTAATTTGTTTTGGTTTTGGTAACCACATACTGCATAATTGGAAACCTCAAACACTGCTCAAAGCATCATGGGTGTGCAAATCTATCAGATGGTAAACTCAATAGAAAATGTATAAACTGGTACTACATTCTGCTGACCATGTCACTATCCTGACCACTTTGTATCTGGGTCACACACACTAAAAGGTAACATTCTCTAAAATGCAAAGTTTTTTCTTCAACTTGAATCCAAGATACATTTGAACTCTTTTTTACTGTTGTAGTGAGCAGAAAGAGGTGAAGTAATTTAAACACTTGTAAGAAAGAAGAAAATGAATATGTAAGATGCAAAAATGATAGGATGTAAAAATGATACAAGAAGGGAGATAATTTCCAGTCTGTGTGGCTTCTGTAAACATTACAATGAAAAGTCTCAAACCCAGCACAAAGCATCATGGGTATGCAAATATACGTGTGTGGACGGTTAGCAGCCTGGAAATATCTCAACCAGTACTACATGCTGCTTGCCATGTCACTGCTCAGACCTCACCACAGCTGAATCGTCCACACTAAACATAATCTAAAATCTGCACAAAAGAGTATGCATAACTACAGGGGGTTGGGAGTAGCCCTGTATGTCAGGGAGGGTATAAAGGCAACACAGATAAAGGGTAAGCAGGGGGAGGCTGAGATGCTGTGGGTCACCCTTGAACCTGGAAATGGCACAGCAACACACACAGGGGTGATATACTGGCCTCCAGGACAGAGGTAGGAAGTGGGCAGGGAGCTAGGGGAGAAAATACATGAGATGGCAATGAAAGGTTAAATTCTGCTTATGGGGGATTTCAGTGTGCCGGATATGGATTGTACCACCCAGGCAGCTGCTTCAGCCAGAAGCAAAAGCATCCTAGATTCCCTAGAGCAGGTAGAACTCAGGTAGTTTGTGTTTGATCCCACCAGGGACACAGTGATTCTGGATCTAGTGATGACCAATGGGGATAGAATTGCAGATGTCCATGAAGAAGGGCAACTGGGATCCAGCAATCACCACATAGTGTGGTTCAGCATGGGGACAGGGACTTAGTCATGTCATACTAGGTCAAGGGTTCTGGATTTCAAAAAGGCAGACCTCGCTGAAATGGAGAGGGCTATCAAAATTTCCCTGAAGAAAAGGGGGACAGGAGGGTGGAAGAGCAGTGGAAGCACCTAAAAGGAGCCATAGTGCAAGTACCAAACAAATGTATCAGATTGGTATCCAAGGGCAAGAGAAGGAGAAAGCCACTATGATTCTTGAAAGAGGTGGCTGACAAAGTAAGGGCTAAAAGGGCAGGATTCAGGAAATGTAAGGAGACCAAAAGAGAAGAGAACAGGGAGGTGTATCTAGAGTGTCTAAGAGAAGTGGGGAGGGTGGCAAGGACAGCAATGGTGTGGGCTGAGGAAGGATTAGCCCAGACATTAAAAAAAGAGGACAAGACATTCTACAGGTACATCAGTGAAAGAAGGAAATCTGGGGGGGGGGTTGTTAGGCTCAAAGGGGAGGAAGGGGAGTGCAAGGAGGGAGACATGGATAAGGCAGAAATAATGAATGAATACGTCTGTTCAGTATTCATGGAAGAGGGGGAGGGACAGGGACCACAATAACGCAACAGATGCCAAGGGGGATGGTGGGCAACAGTCCATTCAAAGAACAGAGAGTCCTGCAGGAGCTCACTAAATTGAAGGTGGACAAAGCAATGGTGCCAGCTGGCATACACCTGAGGATATTAAGGAAGCTGCTAAGAGAGCTAGTGGAACCTCTGGCAGCCTTGTTTATTGAGTCACTCAACACAGGAGTGGTACTAGAGGATTAAAGAATGGTACACAATACTTGAAGCAACATCCCATTGTGTTAGAGAGAAAAGCAAGAGCAAAAGAAGAAGTAAATCACTTTGGTTCTCAAGAACAGTAGAAGAAAAGGTCAGAGCCAAAAAGCTGGCCTTCAGAAAATATAAGGAAATGCAGCGGGACAAAGATAGGGAGGCATACCAAACTTCCCTAAGGGGAGCAGGGAAGGCAGTAAGGCAGACAAAGGCACAAACCGAGGAAACACTAGCACGGACAGTAAAAGCAGGTGACAAGACTTTCTATAGATATATTAGTGAAAGGAGAAAGTCCAAAGGGGGTATTGCTAAGATCAAAGGGGATAAGGGGGAGTGTGATGAGGACAATCAAGGAAAAACATCTGTCCTAAATAGATGTTTCTGCTCAGTATTTATTGAGAAAAAGGTAGGGCAGGGCCCACAGCTCAGCACCATGGACACAGGGGGGAAGGGAGGTGTGCACTGGTCCCTTCACAAAAGAGAGGGTCCTACAAGAGCTTGTTAAGTTCAGGGTGGACAAGGCAATGGGGTCTAATGGCATACATCCCAGGGTATTAAAGGAGCTAGGGGTGGAACTAGGAGAGCTATTATCAGAACTGTTTAGTGAGTTTCTGAACACAGGAGAGGTACCAGAAGACAAGAGAAGGGCTCATGTGATCCCGCTCCACAAGAGTGGTAGCAAGGAGGAGGCAGGGAACTACAGACCAGTCAGTCTTACCCCAGTAGTGGGCAAGATTATGGAGGCACTCCTTAAGGAAAGGATCGTGCAACACCTGGAATCCATAGGAGCACAGGATCCAAGACAGCATGGGTTTACAACAGGAAGGTTCTGTCAAACTAATCTCACAGATTTCTCTGACTGGGTAACCAGAGTGGTGGACCAAGGGGGAGCACTTACCTTGACTTCAGCAAAGCTTTCGATACTGTTCCACATAGAAGATTGATTAATAAGTTGGGTAGGCTCGGGCTGGGTTAGAAGTTGGTCAACTGGGTGGCAAACTGGTTGGCGGGCAGGAAACAGAGAGTAGTGGTAAATGGTATACAGTCAGAAGAGATGCAAGTCACAAGTGGGGTACCTCAGGGATCAGTACTGGGCCAGTCCTCTTCAAGGTCTTCATCAGTGACATTGCAGATGGACTGGAGAGTAACGTTTGTCTGTTTTCAGATGACACCAAGATCTGCAACAAAGTAGATGATCCAGATGGGGTGGACAGAATGAGAAGAGATCTGGATAAACTGGCAAAATGATTGGAAGCATGGAAACTGGGGTTTAACACAAAGAAGTGCAAGATCATGCACATAGGGAAGAGAAACCCTGAAGCCACCTATAGGCTGGGAGGGGAGTTGCTGGCAATCACAAAGGAAGAAATAGACTTGGGCATCATCATCACAGATGATCTGAAATCATTCAAGCAGACCATTAAAGTAGCAGGTAAGGCTGGAGGGATGTTGGGGTGTATTAGTAGGGGTATCGCAAGTTGTAAGAGGGAGGTAATAATCCCTCTTTACAAGACACTGGTTAGGCCCTATCTCGAGTACTGTGTGCAGTACTGGAGGCCGCACCTGCACAAGGACATTAACAAAATGGAGGCAGTCCAGAGAAGGGCAACCAAAATGATGCAGGGACTGCATCAGAAAACATATGAGGACAGATTAACGGAGCTCAATATGTATACCCTAGAACAAAGGAGGGAGAGATGTGATATGACTGAAACATTCAAACATCTTAAGGGCATTAACAAGGTGAAAGAGTCTAGCATGTTTCAATATAAGAAAAATAGTAGGACAAGAGGACACAGCATGAGATTAGATGGAGGCCGATTAAGGGGGAATGTGAGGAAGTTCTTTTTCACAGAAAGGGCAGTGAATGCATGGAGCAGCCTACCTCAGGAAGCAGTGGATATGAATACAGTGCAGGGCTTCAAACACGCATAGGACAGGCATAAGGGAGCAATAAAGATGAGCATGAATAGATAGGCCATTGACGGAGTACAGGCCTATGGCACATTCATAAGGTAGAAAAAATGGGCAGACTGGATAGGCCTTGTGGTCCTTATCTGCCGTCAACTTCTATGTTTCTATGTGGTACCTTTACACAAATCTGGCAGTAGGGAGGAGGCAGGGAACTATAGGCCGGTCAGCCTCACTTCAGTAGTGGGGAAGATCATGAAGATACTGCTTAAAGAAAGGATAGTGGGTCATTTAGAAGCCATAAGTACCAAGGACCCTAGGCAACATGGTTTCACAGTGGACAGGTCATGTCAGATAAATCTAATAGATTTCTTTGACTGGGTGATGAAGGAAGTTAATCGGGGGGGGGGTGGACTTCACCTACCTCGATTTCAGCCAAGCCTTCAACACCGTCCCACATAAGAGGCTGGTAAACAAGATGGGTAGCCTGGGCATGGGTGACAAGGTGGTAAACTGGATTAGGAACTGACTAATGGACAGGAGGCAGAGGGTGGTGGTAAATGGGATACAATCTGGGGAGAGGGAGGTGACCCACAGAGTACCTCAGGGTCAGTCCTTGTGCCAATCCTGTTCAATGTTTTCATCAGTGACATTGCAGAGGGGCTGGAAGGAAAGGTCTGCTTGTTTGCAAATGATACCAAGATCTGTAACAGGTGGATACTCCAGAAGGGGTGAAGAAAATGAGGAAAGGTCTGGGGAAGCTTGAGAAATGGCCTAATGAGTGGCAACTGAAGTTAAGTTAGATAAAGTGTAAAATTATGCATCTGTGGCATAGAAACCCTGGAGAGATCTACAGGATGGGGGGGGGGAGTTGCTGACAGTCACCAAGGAAGAAAGGGACTTGGGGATTATTATTTCAGATGACCTGAAAGTGTCAAAGCAGAGTACAAGGGCAGCAGGGAAGGCCAGTGGCATGCTGGGGTGCATAGGTAGGAGTATCACCAGCAGAAGGTGGGAGGTAGTGATGCCATTGTATAAAACCCTGGTCAGGCCTCATGTGGAGTGCTGTGTGCAGTTCTGCAGCTTGCACCTTCGAAAGGACATTAACAGGCTGGAGACGGTCCAGAGAAGGGTGTCTAAGATGGTGCAGGACTTGCACCACAAAATCTATGAGGAGAGATTAAGGAACCTCAATATGTGCTCACTGGAGGAGAGGAGGGAGAGAGGGGGCATGATAGAACAATCAAGTACCTCAGGGGCATAAACAAGGTGTGTGGGGGGGTGTCTTCCAATACAGGAGGAGTACAAGAACAAGGGGGCAAGACATGAAATTGGAAGGTGGCAGGTTAAGAGAAGATGTGAGGAAGTTTTTCCTTACAGAGAGGGGGTCGACACATGGAATGGTCTGCCACAAGAGGTGGTGGGAGCAAGTACAGTAGTTGAATTTAAACATGCATGAGACAGGCATGGGGGAACCAAAGCGGTAAAGCGCAGGGAGAGTCAGAGACCGTAATTAAGTATGGGGCTTTTGGGCAGACTGGATAGGCCTAGCAGTCCTTATTTGCTTACAATTTCTAGGTTTCTATGTAGGCACTGCAAGCTATCACTTGCTGCCTAAAAATTAAAAATTGTGGGAAAAAATGGCACTGACTGAATACATTCCAAATTCATGCAATGGGTCTGTGTAAAACTGTGGGTTTGCTAGCAGAGTGGGAGGTATCTGACTATGGAGACAGGACATTGTATCCAAGAAGATATGTAGAAGGCATATTTGTTAAATACAGGGTCTACAGGCTAAATTGGAACCAGCCACATCACAATACTAAGAGCAGTGTGCTGCCATGAGTTTGGGGGGAAGACAGGTGACATATGTCTTTTGCAGTTGGCTCTGGGGATAGCTGGTACTGTAATTGGTGGGTGTGGCTTAATCAGAAGTTAAAGCATTTGATTGCTAGCAGATAGCATGTACATCCCTTAGGTTCAAGAGCCCTGGAGCATAAGGACCCAAGAGCAGGGGAAGCACCAAGTTTTGCCGGCAGCGACAATGCCAACCTCCCCCACAGCGATGGCACAATACCGACGCAGGTATTGTGCCGCCTGTTCTACGGGTGTTTTCTGTGGGGGGCTGCCCCCCCACACCCACCATGTGGGGGTCTCTGCCCCTCCCCCGCACCCCCCGGACTTTAGGATTCCAACTCCAGGTCGTAGTTGGTCCAGGGAGGGGGCGGAACACTGGGGGAAGGCAAAACAAGGAAAAAGGACCATTACCGCGAATGTTGCCGTAATGGTCTTTTTTCATGTTTCACTGTCGGGGTGTTGACGAAAGAAAAGGGGTACACCAAAGAGCAGGAGGTGCACAGGTAGTCCACGGTTCTGCAGGGGACTCTGCTGGTTAGCTGTGCCAGACCTAAGTTAGGACCAATCCAGTGCCCTTCAGAGGGCACTAAGGCATTTTTTCTTGTAAATTTCTTGTTGAATTAGCTGCATTACGTAGCAATAGAGGAAATATTTACCTGTTGGGTATGCAAAACTGTGGCTGGGTTAGTATGAATTCCGGATTTTAACTGTGCCCTGTGCAAGACCTAATACATGAGCTAATGTGATTTTTAGGCTTTAACTGTGACTGTACAAAAACTGCAAATGGGGTTAAATTACTTTTTTGTTAGCTGTAATCTGTGCATAATACATAACTGAGGTGTACACAGTGTGGGCCTCACTGTGGGTGTGAGGATACATAGTCTAACGTACAGTACTGTAGATCAGTAGCTCAACAAGGCAGCAGACGTATGATAGGTAGGATCAAGTTGGTAAAGGCAGGGACAGGGGTTAGAGGAATAGGCTGAAGCTAGAAGGCATGCAGACCTTGGGGTGCCGGGGCATGCAAAGCTGTAGGCAGTTATCTTTCAGGTGGTGCTCTGGAGGCACGCTGTCTGCTCAGTGTGTAGGAAATTTGCAATGCTCATTCAGAGCTAGCTTTGGCATAGTTTGAAATACAGTAAGTCTGCTGTGCAGCAGACTGGAGCTGGAGCAGCATTTGCCTGCTACCACCCCTTTCCCAGAGTAGCCCCCAGGAGTTCACCATGTGAAGCAGAGAGTAGTGAGCATGGGGAGGGGACCATATTAGGATTATCAGGCCATGTGGCATTGGTTCCCTTCTCACAAGTCCTGCTGGTGTGCCACGAGGAGGAGAAGCTTCTGAAAACAGACCAGTTGAACTCATGGCAGAGGAAGCAGGACAGGAAGAGCAGTTCAGTTACTCTACATAAGAGCCTAGGGATCCTTCTGGAGGGATAGGAGGCTTTTTTGGGATGACCTCCCATCCCACAGAGGGGAAGGAATGCTGTGGGACAAAAGTTTGATGCCTAGGAACTTAAACTAGGAATGGGGAGGCTGAATCTTGAGGATCGCAGAGTACAGTGATGAATATAGAGGGCCCTTCCAGTGCTCACCCAACCAGGGGAGACAAGGCAGAGCAAGAATAATGGAAGAGAACAACCAAAGGGGCAGGAGGGTGGAAAAGAATAGGAAAGGGGTGGAGGATAGGACAGGCCAGGGCAGGGACAAGGAAAAGCTAACCACCTTCTGAGACAGAAAGTCTCACTCGTTTCCAAGGCAACCTGAGCCCAAACACAAACCTCTCTCCAGAGGCACGTACTGTTCCAATTAAAGTTTAAATGCTGCAAAGGTAAAAGAACAAGCCAGAATCAGACAGAATGAAGGAAATAGTGCAGACTCCTGTGCACTCCATCCTGACAAGTGACCTACACTTACCAGACATAGGCAGGGGCATACCCATGGTGAGAAGTGGTTGGAGGCAGGCATTAATTAACACCTTTTAGGACAGCTTCCTTGTAGAGCATATCAAGGAACACACTAGAGATGGGGCCTTCCTAGAACTGGTACTTAACTCAAGATCCTGCTGAAGGAGTATAGGGATAAGTAACAACAGCACTGCGTGGTTTAATATACACTACAGGGCCTGGTGACCCAAGACCAAGATGCTGGTGCTGGACTTCAGGAAGGCAAATTTTGGGAAGGTAGAGGAGTTACTGCAGGTAAAGCTTGAGGGAGCAGGACAAATAGAAGGGGCCATAGCCAAATGAAAGGCCATTTCTTGGGCGCAAAGGCATTCCACACCCATTGCAGCCCCCCGCGTGGGATGCACAAATGGGGGGGGTGCACAGACCCAACACACCCAATCTCCCATGCTGGGGGGTGTTCCGGGGGCATGCCAGCACTATGCACCAAACCACATAGTGTTGGCCACATGGGTGCAAAGAGTGACAGAGGTTATGGCATCCAGGACCCTCTCATAACCCACTGTGCGCCCTCACGGTCTCTAACTGCCAGACACCGGGGGACCAGGACAGTGCTCGACATCTTGCCCCTGCCAACTAGGCAGCCAGAGAGGGCAGGGGCAGTGGGACGGGTGAGTGCCCAACATGTCAGTGTAGTGGCAGCACCGGGATGTTGCCGGGGTTGGGATGGACTGTGGCACATGCCCACCTGCAGGGGCTCGGGGGTACAGTGTATGGGCCACATTGTGATTCAATTGATATGAGGCTATTAGCCCTGGTTTTTGAGGAACTCTTGTATCCCATTTCCAAAATGTTTAACTTCTCTGTATGCTACTCCCAGTTCCCCAAAAAATGTAAAGCTGTGCTGGTTACACCAGTCATTAAAAGCGTAGACCATTCTAACATTGTCAATTACCGGCACATTTTCATACGCTTCCCCCTTGTCCAAAGCCCTTGTCAGAAGAGTGTCCAATCATCTTTTCTCATACCTTAAAAATACAAAGCACAATGTCCCAATCAGCATGTATTTCAGACAAAAGATAGCACCAACAGCAGGGAGTTTTCCAACTTTATCCTTGAGGCCCTTGACCACGGAGACACAGCTGGCACCATCTGTATCGACTTTATAAAATCCTTGGGTAAGTCGCGAGCTCCTTCCTAACAAACTCCATGTCCATGACTCTCAACTCCTGCCTCATAAATCAGGGACAAGGCTTAAAAAAATCAGGGACAAAGGACCAAAATCAGGGACACTTCTTCAAAATTGGAGATATCCACTCAGGGAGCTGGTAGAATAAAGGGCTTAGTGTAAAATGCATTTTCTAAAGAAGAACAAGTCTGTAACTTTAATGTTTTACATTAGTTTGTGCTTATAACCCCCATTGTTTGGTCATGGAAACACAATTTTTAGGAGGGACAGAGTAAAATTTTGAGGCAAAATCAGGGACGTCCCTGAAAATCGGGGACAGTTGAGAGGTATGTCCATGTCATAGGCCTGTCACTAGACACAGTTACCTGGTTCCAGAATGATCTCACTAATCATACTCAGTGTATGAAGATAGAGGGTTTCTAGTCAGATGCTAGGAATGAATCCAGTGGTGTTCCCCAGAGCTCCATTCCAAACCCATGACCTGCACCCTGCCCAGCACTGGTGAGCACAATACATCCTTAGACATCTCCATTCTGGGCCCCCTACTGTTTGGCTCATTCATAAACCATCTTCTGATGCCTGTTAGTCTACAAATGTACTTCTGCACACAGATGCAGCTGTTATCTATTCCAGGATCCCTGACCTTAGCAGCCTCAACTCTATCCTCCATGTCTCCACAAGCCTGCAAATGAAGAAAAAAGTTCACCTCTTGTTTTTTTTTTTACTTTTGTTATACCAGGAGAGACACGCTAAGCTGAAAGCTTGTTTACAGGTGCAATCTGGGACCACAAGGAAATTAAGTGACTTGCTCTGGGTCACATAGTATGCAAGTGGGAGCTGTTGAATTCAAACCCAGGTCTCCAGTTTTGCAGCTCAGAGCCTTAAACCACTGTGGTATACTGCCTCTCTTGTAATCTGTAATGACCTAAAACATATACTTGAACAGGTGGAAACCTTTAAATACCTCGGGGTGATCTTGAATGATACCTTATTTTTTAATCCCCATGTTGACCACTTTGTGTCCATGGTAAACAGAAGACCATGTGCCTTGTACCATAAACAGATCAACCTCACTGCAGATGCTAGATGCCTCACAGGGACAAGCACAGTGCTGTCGCCAGTTGACTATGGCCTCCCTGTCTACACAACTGCCGATTACTCAATTCTCAGCAGAATAAGTCTGATCTCTAATAAGAGGCTTGTCGTTTTGTGCTTGGTGCAGGCAAGCACGCTGATGGCTGCACCCTTTTACACCCCCAAAATTGTTTACCTCTACCTAGCAAAACTAAGTTCCAAACATGCTGCTAGCCAAGAAGGCATTTCTGATTCTAACCCCTCACTGCTTCCATCCTTTTGCCAATCTTAATAACACCAGGGGCATGACCTGGAATGTTCTTGGGTTGCCTTTTTGTCATATTCAGCTGTGCAAGCATTCATTCACTGTTAAATTGCTGGCTGGTTAGATGAGCTAGAAACCCTGCTAAATCTACCTATATTTGACCAGTTGTTTTTTTTGTTTGTTTTGTGCTGTTTTCCCTTCCTACTGGACAGCACCTCCTTCACCCTGGCCAACCCAGCCCCCTCACCCCGATGTCCACCGGGTCTTACCTGCCAGCTGGTCCTCCTAGGCCTTGCCCCTCCCCCAGTGGGATTAACAGGGTCCCTCAATCCCCATCAGGAACCAGATACAGTATTCCAAACTGGCAAGCCCAGCTTGGTGAGTGCAGGGTCTGCAGGTGTTGGAGCACCATACTGCCAGTGGTAGATGTTTTTACCTGTTTTTACACCCCCAAGTGGTATGCTGTGCAATGAAGCCATGACATGTGCCACACACTTCTGTGTGCTGCACTTCAGCATCTGCCCTGCCCCTCCTTCCTTTATAGGCAGTACCAGGTGCCTTCCCCCAGCTGCCGCTAGGAGCCAAGCAGACCCCAGGCTCTGCAAACCCCACCCCCAGAGGAGGAGAGCAGCCCTCAGGATGCTTGATCTTCTTCCCCCCAGCCAGCCCTCTGATGCCCCAAGCTCACTTCGGAACTCAGGTTACTGGTGCCATGAGCAGTAGTTACTGCTGTGCTGACAGGCTGGGCTGCATGTTTGACTAGTTTAGGAGAACACTACAGGCAACCAGCTCAATGCAGCTATAACCACTGATCATCCTAACTACATCCCTTATGGTGTACACTTTGAACTGTGTCAGAGACTGGCTTTGAGGCAATGTACCATTACTGTGCTTGTTTTAAACTGTTTCTGTTTACCTGCCTTATTGTGATATAGTTGATTTAACCTGTTTATTATGCACAGTAATTGTTTGACCTTTCATACTTATTGACTACTTTCCACTGGAATTTTCAGCATTTTGTATTTATGTTACCCTGTAAACTCTGTCACTGACATGGAACCTTTGTAAAAGAGCGCTTGTGCTCAAACGTATTCTCTGAAATTTCAGTAAATAAACAAATTTTGCCATAATAATGGAATCTGCAGTAAAACATGACTAAAACATTTACATGGAGGGAGTATTGTGCTAAGTGTTTCCTTTTGTTTCAGTAACTTGGTAGATTTAATGCTGATTTAAACTAATAGCACTACACTGCCATGAAGTGGGACTGTAACAATGAGTTGCCGGATACAGTCTCGTTGCCATATTTTGTGACTTTTTAAAAATCCAGTATGATTTATTATCAGAAAATAAGAATATGCCCCATGGAACAGAAAATATACCATTTAGCACACCTTTTTTTATAGAACTTTTCTTCAGACGGATTACTTACACTAGTTCAGGTCAAGGCCCCAACAGCCATAGGATCTGAGGGTGCCAAAGGCTGGCTGTGACGGTGAGATATACTGTAGTTCTCCTGCAGTCCAGCATTTATTTATTTTATTTATTTATTTAGCTTTTGTTTACCGGGTAAGCATGCTAGACAGTCAGGTGCCTATTTTCAGGTGCGACCTGGGAGAATTACAAAAGGTACAGGCAATGACATTACAGAGGCAAGGTATAGGCAATAACATTATACAGACAAGATAACAGTAGTTTGCAGGGTACAGTCAGGTACAGATAGTAGACCTCAGGCAATAACAGATACAGAGACATGGTAAACAGCTATCACACAAGGTATTGCCAGGAAGGGCAGTGAGCCAGGTATTATCAGATAGCTAATTAAAGGCAGTGCAGTGTTAGGGCATGTCAGCTGAGGGAGGTGGTCAAGGAAGTCGGCTGGTAACAACAGGACATTGTCGAGAGGTGCTCTGTGGGCTTTTAAAGTGTAATATTTGCTTCTTCCCCACCAGTCCCAATTTAGCAATTCATCTGAAGGGGCCCATCCACTTCCTTCGTCAGTTTAAATCCTAGTCTGAAGCACAGCAGCATTCTCGGTCTGGACAGCACCATTTTTTTCATGCGGTGCACTCTCTGTGATATCAGTGCCTCTCCAGTTTGCATATGCCCTCACATGAAAAAAATGGAGCCTCCGGCACCCCGGTCTGGGAACTCTGTTGTTCTTTGGATTAAAATTCAGAAAGGCGATGATAGTGGACAGGCTCCTTCAGTTGAATTACTACATGGGGCTCCTTCAGCTGAATTACTAAATGGGGGTAATGAATGCACAATTATATTTTTAACTTGGACTGACTGCTCATTCCTTGGCTGTTATATTACCTATGATCAGTTGCAATCTGGGAATATATGAAACTGATTGCATTGTTATGCTCTGTATATCGGAGAGATTACAATATGTTTACTTACAGAAGGTGCTTGGTTTACTTGGTGTTTGAGACAGAAGTAAGCTGTTGCCCATCTAGTCTGTCTCCCACTTCTTGTGGGCATACATTTCCCTGTTTCTTGATGTAAGCAGGTGCCTATCTAATTCATTTTTCAATGCTGGCAGGGATGAGATGCCATGCCAATCAGTTCATGTGGAAGCCTATTCCATGCCCTTACTACCCTTACAGTGAAGGACTCATTCCCAATATTTTTGTTTGCTTTATCAGGGTGTATCTATCTATTATGTGATCTTAAGGTAACATCTCTTTCATTATAACTCAATCCCATTTCAGTCATAAGTGACTCATTTTCCAGAACCTTGTGTACCTGCTGTAGGTGCCCCCACCCCATGTCTTCTCTCCGCCAATGTGTACCTACCAAGCTTATTCAATCTTTCTGTGCATGACATGCTTTTTAATCTTGGTATCACTAGAAACAGAATTTGCCAGCAGATGAGGACCGCTTGCCCACCTAGCCTGCCCATTTTCCCTGCCTATAGTATTGCTGCAGATCATACGTGATCTCTGGCCTATAATCCCCTCCTCCCCTTTCCTTTACCTAAGATTCTCTTATGCCTATCCAGTGCATTCTTGAACCCCACCACTGTTTTTGCCCCCACACTTGTACTCTGCCTCTGGGTTTCTGTGTTCCAAGTGCATTACTTTTCACGTTTACATTTTTGTTGTTTTATGCAGTATACTTTCAACAACTTGATGTCCTTCCTTTGGGTGTCGACTCCAAATAGGTGAGGTTATCGAAGTATGGTATCATGTTTATTCTGTATAAAAGCATAATATAATGTTCATATCCTGATACAAATTCTTTTTTGATAAATCCTGTAAGTATACTGGCTTAGTGTTACTGGTTTACTGTGGTTTGTGTGAGTTGGGGTCTGACTAATTTATGATACCCAGGTCCCTTTCCGTATCCCCCTTCTGCAGTGCTACATTATTTAATAAGTAGCTATTTCTGGGGTTGCTTTAGTCTAGATGTAACACCACACATGTCTCAATATTGAAAGACAATTTACTCAAAGTGCCCACAATTTGATATCCTTTAAGTTATTTACAAGTGAGAGGTATTTCCCTTCAGTGTCAACTTTTCCCCCTAACTTGGTGTCGACAGCAAATTTTATGATATTATTTATAGCATGTTCTGTTTATTACAGACCAGAAAAGGCACACTGAGATCTAAAGGGTAAAAACACCATGCCTCATACACATTCTCAGTGGGTGGCCGTGCACAGTTTAGGACACAAAAGGCTATCTATTATGCTGCCACACTTTTCAAAGCTGGTGCGCTGCATCTAGGGGGTGGAGTCTCCCTGGGACAGTGCCGCTCAGCTTGCTTATGCAAATGGTGCAGTGCAGACGTTAGAGGGTTCAAACAGTGTTTCCACTCACTAACTTGGTTGATTGCGACAGGCACAAGTATTTGTAAATGCCATAGCACCAGTCACATGGTGATGTGCCATGCACCAAGCCCCGGTCTTCTGGTGCTACCAGCCATCCCCTCAACAGCAATTCCACTTATAGGACATTGTCAAGGTGCTCTCCCAACCTATCTGTCTTCCTTGGTGGTTCAGTGACCCTTTAAAGCATTCTGTGAAGTGTATTTAGTCTGCTGTCCAATGGCTCCCCTCCTAGCCTTGACCTGCATTGTACAGCATCAGCGGTGCTGCACATCATTTAATCCCCCCTCCCGGAACTTTTGTTCTGCTAAAAGATGAGTGACTGTTGAAATCGGCAACTGTGGTTCAGGTTCAAAGGTTTAACTGGCTACGTATAGAGTTAAGTGGCACCTGTTCACCACCCTTGCCCACAACAGTCAATTCCAGCCTTTCACCCTTCAGTCAAATCAAAAAAACTCAATCAGCACATGACACAGTGTAAGTAGCCAGAAAATGTTGTTATCAAAAAATGTCCAAGGAAGGAGGAAGAGGCTGGGAAATGGCACATGTGACTGAAGGGGTGGCTATGGGACTAGCCCAGTCCACCTGGGAAGGGCTAAAGTGTTTTCTTTTAATTAAATGGCCTAAGGTCTGGGCTGCTTCAAAGTGGCCCAAACATTTAACTGGACTAAAGTGAGGGTAACAGTGCTGAACTTCAGCATATTAACTGAATACAAATTCAGCATTGGCTCATCATTAGTTTTAGTTCCTAAACCAGTATCCCTGCAGATCTACCAGGATTGGGGTGCTGTAATTTCTGAATGGGCATGTGGGAGCTGGCAAGTTGCTGGGTATAACTCAGTAGCTGATTAGTATGCTGACCCCTGCATTAACGTGACTGCTCCCACCCCTTTCCCTATGACGTGTCCATTGTGACAGTGCGGGGAAAGCCTTGTGGCCTGGATATGCATGGCATAACGGGTCACAGTTTTGAATAGTGGTACAAGTTTTTATTCCAGTCTTATACCACAACATTTTTCTGTACAGTATATGGGGCCCCTGATTTCCTGGAGTGTCCTGGATTGGTGGATGTAGCACAACTAAGGATCATGTAGTAGGACCCTTCTTTTATGGTTAACTTATTTCATTTATTTATGACTTTGATAACCGGGTAGGTACACTGATCCCAGGGACCATTTTCAGGCATGACCCAGGCCAAAAACAATGGCACAGGGGCAGCTTTAAAGCAAAGTACATAGAGCTGGGAAACCAGTTAACACAATGATGATGAGATAGAGGAAAATACAACAATATTCCAGAACAACGTAAAGTACAGAGACTTAAATAAAAGCTAATAAACTCATAACAGTGAAACAGCAAAAACAAGGTGTCAGGTTATCATGGCAGACAAAACAAGCAATTTTACGAGAAGAGTAAATGGACTGTCATAACAACAGTGGAAGGTTAAACTTAGGAAGCCTCAAGAAAGTAGCAGAGTACAGGGAAGGGGATCTACCCAGGAAAGCAATGGCAGCAGGACTCAGCCAGGAGCCAGTCTTTGAGGCGGGATTTGAACAGGTGTTGGATATTCAGGGAGTAGAGCTCAGCGTGCAACCTATTCCATAGCGAGGGTCTGCAACCGACAGGGCTCTCCCGGCCATATTGGTGGATACTCTGGAAACTTCGAGGGGGGGGATAGTATTTGAGTGGAAACAGAGGTGTAAGGTTCGAACTTTGAGGAGGGCTGTGAGAGGTGACTCCCCGTCAGTTAGGATAGCATTACCAACCAAGCATCGAAGTGCAAAGTCAAAGCGACCTTGTAGTGGGAGCCACCCTAGTGACTGATAAAGGACACATTGGTGGGTGGAAAAAGGGGCCAGTAAGGCAAAGTGACTGGCATTATTGTAGGCAGTGGAGAGTTTCCCCATGAGGGTAGAGGATGACCTAGAGTAGATGGTGGAACAGTAGTCCAGTATAGGAAGAAGGTTTCCCTGGACAATGGCAAGTCGAGCCTCTGGGATGAGATAGTGCCTAAATCTATAGGCAGCACCAAGCTTTTGGTGTATCCTGCAAACTACTGAGTTAGTATGCTCAAAGAAAGAGAGGGAGGGATCAAGCAAGACACCTAGGTATTTGAAGGTATCAGCATTTTTGAGGATCTGGCCTTTGGGGAAGACAGTGCTGAGAGAGAAGGGGTATTTGGGCTTGACAAGGAAGGGCTTAGACCCGAACAGTATGGACTTTGTTTTCTTGACATTAACCAGGAAGAGGCTGGCTGTAAACCAGTTGTGCGCAGCTCCATAATTATGAGTGAGGATGGAGAAAATGCAGGAGATGTATTTATAGCTAAAGAAAAGGACATGGTCATCTGCATAGAGGAGGAAATTACAGCTGAGACTGTCAGAAGGAAGGGAATTTATAAATAAGGAAAAGAGAAGGGGACCCAGAATGGAGCCCTGGGGAACACAACATGAGACAGGCAGGGTAAGGGAGCAAGCAGGGCCTATACAAACATATTGGGAGTGATCAGAGAGGTAGCTCCTTAACCAGTTAGATACCTCATGAGAACAGCCAAGGAGATGTAGTTTCGAGAGGAGGAGGGCATGGTTGACCATGTCAAAGGCCTTAGAGAGGCCAACAAAAACTGCGCCAGTGGCTTTTCCATGGTCCATGTTACATATAATATATAAAGGCACATTACATATAAAGGCATTTCAGTATAATGCAGTAGATTTCTAACAGACTTAAAATTAACCTTAGTAGCTGGCTTGGTGGCACTGGGTTCGGGAATGGGCTCAGGTTGCTAGGGGGGTCGGCCAGGGTGAGGAAGGATTGAGGGACCACAGACAGCTCTCCTTCCTTGGGGGATGGGGCACAGTGCAGCGTGCTGTAGACTGACACCCAGCGGTGGCTGGGTGTTGGCACAGGCGCGCTGCCCAGAATGGGGAGGGCCCATGTCCAGGGCATTAGACTGCCTCGATGGAGGTGGAGGCAGTCATCTCACTCATTGCACTTTCCTGGGCCCTGGGGCATAAACTGGAGGAAAAAGACGGAGCTGGCAGGCTCCATAATGGGCAGTGGTGCCCGTGCCAACCTCCAGCAATCTGGATGTTGGCTTCCGGGGGGTGGGGGAAGGCTGGCGCCCCTCGCCACTGGACCTGTCACGGGGGGGGTAACCCGTGGATGATGACCAGGTGGGATGGGTACGGTGAGGCCTGGCCGGAGAAATGAGTCCATTCCGAGGTAGGGTCCTGAGCTGCCTGCCCACTCCAAGGAGGAGCAGAAAGTGTAAACAGAAAAAAAAATTACCTTTAGTGCAGTCTACTACACAGAGTTGTCATGTTTAATGAAAAATATGAGATAAAAAATAGTTCCATACCTGCGTACTCTCAGCCTAACCTCTTTAATTTGTCCCTTTATTTTCACTACAGGATCCTTTTAAAGAGCACCTTTTTCAGTGCCCCCATGCCCCATTGGTAGACTTGCCTGTATTTATTTTGCTGCCCTTTTAGGAGGGGAAGGTATTGTAAATTTGTCCTGAGGAATCAGCCATGGTGAATTTAAATTCACTAAAAGGGATCTGTAGCATTAAAAATAGTATGTTAAAAGACGCACATGTTATTGCTTGTGGAACGCATCCCTGCTCTCCAAATTCTGACTTCGAAAAATGTCAAAGTAGAAGTTCAGTGCTTATACAGTCCCTTCCAGTCCTAAAATGCCGGCAATAAAAATTTTAAGTTTGGATCTAATAAACTACTGCAAGGCTACCACTGGAGCTTTTGGGGGAGGGGGCGCCTCCAAGAAGAGCATGACTGGCACTCTTTAAAAGCCTGGATCTAACACTAGTTCTGGGGGGTGGGGAACAAGGCAATTCATTACATCATTGTTGATTACAGGGAGGACCACCAGTAGGCATTTATGCTAAGTTCAAGAAAACTGGACTTTTGCTATGGGTCTTTCCACCACTAGGTAAATTATTACTTTTTGCCAGCACCTCCCCATGTCCCCCATTGCCGTCTACACAGTTGATAAACTAAGCATAATTTAGTATACAGCTGGTTGTCACAAACATTTTGGGGAGACTCACCTTCTGCCAAACAGACTCCATGCCTACAAATATCAGTTGCAGCAGATTATAAACATTGTGTACGTTTACGGTACCTGTTCAAAGGCTAGTCGAAATGTTTGTACAGTAAAACTTTATAGCATATTTAACCTTATCAGTATTGTGGAATACAAAGGGGTGTAATGGTATTGTGTAACAGCTGACTCCCTAGCAGCTGGCTGGGGTGAGATAGAACAGACTGTACCTATTGAACTCTATTCACCATGGATAACATGCAGTCAGTTTGTTATTGCCAGAGCCAGATGCCACAATATATTTTTTTACAATTCATTTACCCAGCCCAGTTGAGATACAACATCTCATTTCTAGTGGGGTCCTGCTTAAAGATTTCTCCACAGCTGGGTGAAACGGAGCAATGGGATATTAAGGGTCTTGCACAAGGTCATACAGAGTTTATTTGGCCTTTTAACCAGTTGAATGATGCTTGTAACAGTTAGTAAGGCATACTGCTGCCCTGATAGAATGTTTTTCAAAAACACTGTTGAAACTCTGACCTCCTCAGGAGCTGGTCTCAATAACTGTTTAAGGAAATGAAACCATTCTATCAGTTGTGTGGATATAGACACAGTTACAGGAATTTGCACAAAAAAACATTGTTCCAGAAACCTCTATTGAGGATCATCTGATATGTTTGCTGCCAGTGTTAGCAATTCAGATATACTGTAACTTAAAAATTAGCACTTTTTGTCTAGTAATGGAAGAATTGCTCTTTTAAGAATACACATTGTTATAGAAACATAGTAATATGACAGCAGAAAAGGACCGCCAGGCCCACCCAGTCTGCCCAGGTTGTCTAGACCACTGCTAGGATTTAACTGTAACCCACCTTGCCAACAGGCCCCAGTGCCTGTCCCATACCCCCCTTGAACCCTTCCACCATCCTGTCTCTGACCACCGCTTCTGGAAGCCTATTCCATTTAGCCACCACCCTTTCTGTGAAAAGGTGCTTTCTAATGTTTCCTCTGAACTCCCCCCCCCCACAATTAGCAAATCATGGCCCCTTGCCTTCGATTGCCCCTTTAGTTGGAATATGCTCCCTGCAGCCACTTTGCTAACACCCTTTAAGTATTTGAATGTCTCAGTCATGTCCCCCCCCCTCCTGTGTTCCAGAGAGTACATGTTGAGGATCCTCAGTCTCTCCTCATATGTTCCCTTAACCATCTTTGTCGCCCTCCTCTGGACATGCTCAACCCTCTCCACCTCCTTCTTGAGGTATGGACTCCAGAACTGGACCCCATACTCCAGATGCGACCTAACTAGCTGGGTGTACAAGGATATTATGACCTCCCTCCTACTACTAGTGATCCCTCTCTCGATGCAACCCAGCATCCTGCTGGCTCTTGTCACTGCCTTCTTGCAATGTTTTGTTACCTTCAGGTCCTGTGTAATGTTGATGCCAAGGTCCCTCTCCTGTTTGGTTACCTTTAGTGGTTCCCCTCCCATGCAATATACCGCTCTCTGATTTTTCCTGCCTAGGTGCATGATCCTGCACTTCGATGTATTGAAAAACAGTTGCCATTCTCTGGACCATTCCTCTAGTTTCCTCAAATCCCAATGCATACTCTCAACCCCCTCCTGTGTGTCTACTCTAGTGCAGGTCTTTGTGTCATCTGCAAATAGAGACACCCTCCCCTCAAGGCCCTTTGCTATGTCCCCTATAAATATATTGAATAGTAGTGGGCCCAACACTGACCCCTGGGGAACCCCACTGAGGACACTTTCCTCCCCTCAGGGTGCCCCATTTATTACCACCCTCCGGCTTCTGCCCCAGCCAGTTCTGCACCGACCATACTACCGCCCGCCTCAGCCCAAGACATCCCAATTTATGCAGTAGCCTCCTGTGTGGCACAGAGTCTAATGCCTTCCTGAAATCAAGGTAGGCAATGTCCACTGACCCCCCCCAATCCACCACCTTGGTGACCCAGTCAAAGAACTCTATCAAGTTCGTTTGACAGGATCTATCCTCAGTGAACTGGTGCTGACATTGGTCCAGCAGGCCGTTTGCTTCCAGGTAGCTGATGATTCTATTTTATAACAGGTTTCCCATGAGCTTGCCAACCACAGACAGCAAGCTCACTTGCCTGTAATTGCTCACCTTTCCTTCCCCCCTTGTGAAGGGGTACCACATCTGCCCATTTCCAGTCACCGGGGATCACCTCTAATTTTAAGGACCTGTTGAAGAGGGCAGTTAAAGAAGCTGCCAGCACAGGGGTGGGGGTGCACCACATCCGGCCCCATTGCCTTATACATCTTCAATCTCTCTAGCTCTGTCAGGATCTCCTGTACCTGGAAGGGACTGGTGTCCACTCCGTCTCCCTCCTCTTCTTTTACCCTTGTGTTGCCACCCTCCCACTCATTCTCCTTTGTGAACACTGAGCACAAATAGCTGTTCAGCATTTCCGCTTTCTCCTGGTCTCCTACCACCAGCTCTCCACTATTGTTCTTCAGTCTGTGTATCCCCTGCCCTGTTTGCCTTTGCTCACCTATATAAATGAAAAAGGTTTTGCCCCCTTTTTGACCGCATTGGCAATGCTCTCCTCCATTCTAGCCTTTGCCCATCTTACCTCTAGGCTCACCTCCTTTTGCCTTGCCTGATACTTTGCCCAGTCCTCTTCCCTTTGCATTGTTTTAAACCTCTGATTACTAACCTTTTTGCCCGGACTCTGTAATCTACATTATCTGTAAAAAAAGCAATATTTGTAAAACTGCACATTTTCCCCCCTTTCAAAATCATACAATTAAGACTGCTTGACTGTTGTCCAGTTCTGCTTGCAGAGGCCTTCCACATACTACTAATCACTAAATGACAGGGATTTCTTCACTTAGACTTCTGGAGGATTAATAAGTCTCCCTAATTGAGACTCTCTGGTAACTTCCTGAGTTTCCCCATGGAACAACCGTTGGCCACTAATTTTTCCTCTGCCCAGCTAAAGGATACTGAACCAAAGAGTGTGACTCTTTATAACATGGGGCTACTCAGAAAAAAAATCTGATTGGCTGAAGAAGATCACGGGAGCATGCATTAATGCAAATATTTTTTTAGCTGACGTGATAAGGCCACAGATATATCAATTAACCTACCGGATCTGTGGTCTGTGTCCCGACGGAGGAAAACGTCAAAATAGCCATATTTGGAAATGTGCGGTAGCATGTGGTACAATTTCTCTGAAGTACCAAGCAACTTAATTTTTAAGAAGTATAGAAGTAAAAACAATGATTTCCATATGTCAAGTACACAGAAATCGTCGCAGGGGTTTGCCGAGTAGATGAAAGAGAAAGCTGTGGGAGTAGTTTGCTGAAGTTAAAAATTCTGCGGTGCAAATCAATGCAGTTCTCGGACTTGTGGCAGTAGAATGTTAACAGATTTGTACAGGTGTGAAAAGAGCTCAGGTGCAAAACCGCTATCTATCTCTTATGAACTATATCTGAAGTACAGCAAACAGGGAAAAACTGTCCAGAGAAGTAGTGCCTGCAATTGACACACGGTGCCCTGTAGGAGCTCTGTGTTTATAGAGACAAACACACTGGGAGTAACTTGTGGTAGTGTAGTACCATGCACAGCCACAGGTAGAGAAAGCCAGATGTCAGAGACAGTGACAGAGAGACAGTGAATCCTCCTTCACGACATGCCGATACGTCTACTCTCCGGTACTGTATTTCCCATTTTATGTTTTCTCTCTCTCTCACTTTCTCAGTGTCACTGTCTGAGGAGTAGTCGCACAACTCTGTTCCTTTACGTCATCCCCCCCCACCTCCCAAGAATGTCCGTTTGCACTCCCACCTCACAGAGACACAGAGACCATCTTCAAGTCCCACTCAGCTGCAGTCTTCTGGTACCATGTACAGCGAAGCAACAGGACACATACGTCGATTTTACGCAGTTTCCAACCACTGTGTGTGTGCTCCAGTATGTGTCTTACTGTGTAATTGCAAGTGTGAGAGTCAGATGGTGAATGGTTTACCTGAAAATCTGCACTATAATGCTTGTCTGTCTGTGTCTCTATATTCCTCTCTGTATCTGTGGCTCCCTACATATTGTCATCTGTTGTTAGAGTTTGGCAGGGGAGGGGGCTTCACGGCACACAGTACAAAGTTTTTCCAGTACCATAATATGTTGCACCACAACAAATGCCACAACTCATCAAACTCCTTGATTTGTCACATTGTTATATGTACAAAAGCACTGACATATGCATTATTTGTTAGGGACTACTTCTCTTGGTGGCAGGATACATTACTTTTGTTCTGTTTTAAATGGAGAGAGGCCCCATGTACATACTTTTCTGCTTCATTGAAGTTCACCCCATGTTATAAGTGCAATAACCCACTCCAGGGTGGGTGGGTATTGGGGATTAATCAACACACCAGGTGCTATGAAGGCACGCAGGCTTCGCTCTCATGCCTCACAACACCCCCGGGGTGTTGATTAATCATCAATATCTGAACACCCTGTCATGGGTTATTGCTTGCATAGAGGATTTACTCTAAGGAGATAGGAAAGTTACTTGCTGTAATTCTTGATCTTCTTGAATATCTTATCCATAAAGCCACCCTCACCTGCCTCTCTATCTCCCTGTTTTTTTCTGACGTTTCATTTTTATGTTTGCTTGCACGCATGTGCAAGAAACATAGTGCCATCATCTGAGTTTTTGTAGGTGTGGCACCCTGTCTTCCAGTTCAGTCAGTGTGTTTGCAGGTGCAGCCACAGTTCACCAATGAATGCTGCAGCTGTCTATGACAGCAATTGAAAATGCAGTGGAATACAGTTAAAAGGGATAGGCCCGCTTCAGTGAGCAGCGATAAGATAGTGTTGATAGCATATTGCGTGCTCATGTGCTCCCCCCCACACACACACTGTATGGCCAATGGGGGTGCCCAATCCACCATCGGCTCTGCTGTGCTCCCCCCCAACAGAGTTCCAGGTGCCATGCTGGGAGCCCACCCCAGTGTGGCAATGGTCTGTAAGGCTGACAGGGGTGCCCAATCCCCGTTGGCTCCACTGTTTCCCCTTCCCAACAGACTACTGGGTGCCACACTGGGAGCCCACCCCAGCATGGCAACAGTCCATATGGTCAACAGGGGTGCCCAATCACCCATTGGCTTCACTGCCTCCCAAACAGCTTTCCAGCTGCCAAGCTGGGAGCCCACCCCAGCGTGGCACAAGTCCCACGTCATCCTCGAGAAAAAAATAACCTGCAAGAAAAAATGGTCCCTCGCTGACTGTCCTGACCCTCACCCACTCCCACCCTCTGTGCACCCTGCCTCCCCACACCCCCACCTCACCCCATACTTACCTCCAGAGTCTGGCGCGATGATCTTCTGTGGACCGGGAACACGTCTGCACTCTTCAAAGCTGACCGCGAACTGAGGAAATGTATAATGGAATAAATAGGTTTTTTTCAACTTTGATGTATATCTCAGGCATTTTTGGGAATTTATTCACCAAATTTTCAACATGGGGTTTTTGGGACCCACCTCATGAATTCTGGCACTGTCATTTTGTTAATCGGGCCCCAAAAGGTGATTTCGCGGTCACTGCGCAGAACCATCTTTCGGGAGTGATTTACAAAATGACAGGGTGACAGTTCATGATGTAGGCCCCCAAAAATCCTATATTGAAAATTTAGTGAAAAAATTCCCCAAAATGACTGTTTTACAAGCATGCGTTTCGTTGTTCCCACGCACATGCGTAAGTTCACGAATTTTCAGTATTTTCACTCCAGATTTTCAACATTGCCATTTTACTACACCTCCTTATGAGCAGTATAGCTGTCATTTTTCACATCTTGCCCAAAATGTGTTTCCGCGCATGTAGCACACAATGGCGCAGTTGGTGTGCGAAATCAATGTTTGGGACAGATTAAAAAAATCATAGTGACACTGTTCATGAGCAGAGGTGTTAAAATGGCTATGTTAAATATGTGGTGAAAAAAAGTCTATAAAATGACTGCGTTACGAGTGACCATTGCGCAGTTTCCACACACCCTCATAAGTTCATGCATTTGTAATATTTCCAGTCCATACTTTCACCACTGGCATTTTTCCACACTTCCTTATGAACAGTACAGCTGTCATTTTTCACACCATGGCTGAAATGTATTTTCACACTTCCAGCACAGAAATGCATGGTCGCTGTGGGAAATCACTGTTCAGGACAGATTAAGAAAATCACAGTGACACTGTTCATGAGCAGAGGTTCCAAAATGCCTGTGTTGACAATCTGCTGTAAAAAATCCCCAAACTAATTGCATTACGGGTGTGCATTGCGCAGTTTCTACGCACGCTCGTGACTTCACCAGTTTTTTTATTTTATATTTTCACTGCAGAGTCTCAACATTGCCATTTTTCCACCTCCCCATGAACAGTACAGCTGTCACTTTTCACATCCTGTTCGAAATGTGTTTTCACACCTGTGGTGCAAATGGTGTAGTCGCTGTGCAAAATCAGCTTTTGGCTAACAAACTGTTATTGCCACTATTCATAAGGTGGGGGTCACAGAAAACCATTTTGAAAATTTGGAGTGAAATTGCCAATGGACTCCTGAGGTGTTAGGGTTTCTGACCATAATGCCCCACCCTGTAGAGATTGACAGGCATCAGGGGTGCGACTTGGGATTCTCGCCTGTAATGCTCATACCATTCCACACCCTGCAGCCAGTGAGAGGCATCGAGGTGTGCCTTTGACTCTTCAGCCCCAAAGTTCACCCCATTCTCTTATACAGCACCCATCTCACTGTATTTCCTGATAGAATAGGGTGAGCATAAGGGCCAAAGACCCCAAGGCACACCATGACACTTGTTGGTGTCTGCAGGGTAGGGTGTGGTGAAATGGCATGGCCGTTATGCCTAACGATCCAAAGGCACACCCCAATGCCTGTCAGTCTCTGCAGTATGATGGTGGGGTTGGCTTCAGTTCAATACTTCACTGCCATTCCTATTATGCAGCTGTCTAACTCCTACACTATCAATGCCAATGCCAGCAAGCAAATAGTTGGCATTGACAAGTGCTTGTTTTATATTATTTTTTTGGTACTCTTGAGTAGCCCCCCCCCCCCACAAGATTGGCACCTGTCTTGCTGTTTGCATACTCAGTCAGGATTCACTCCTTTTTCAGGTGTGCCTATTCTATTATATAAATATTATACAGGTGCCTGTACATTAGGGTTGCATTGGGGGTCCATTAAAAGTGGTCATTGTCAGAGCCTTATGTCTCAGCTGTCTTAGACCCTAAGACAGTGAAATTCTGTATGCCCCTTCTCAGTCCTAGGGTCTCTTAATCCCCCAATTTTATGGATTTCTTTTGTAGTGTTTTAGATATTAAGGGCTGTAATTACATACTTTTGCCCATTTTGCTATCTTAATTTTTGCACTAGTTGAGGTATGAAACTTACAGGTTTTCTAAGTATCATATGGGAATAGGTCCTTTTGGGTTTGGGGTAAAGAAAAAATAGTTTTTAAGTTAATTAAAATTATTTGGTCACACGAGTATTAAAAAATTCTCAGAGAAAAATAGCTAGAACTACACCTAGACTTTTTTTCATGTTGAAGTTTGACCTTAACAAAAACTTTAAGGTGTTAACTTTTTAATTTGGTAGAAGTTAAGGGTGACAGTGTTGTGTTTGCGAGGGAGGGTCAGAACTAGTTACACAACATATTTTTTAAAACAATTCATTAAAAGTAATTAGTTATCTTTGATTAAAAATGAAAGTCTTCACAAAACCATCATTTGAAAATTGCATTTTTTCTGTAAGATCTCTGTGTAGCGTGATTATTGAAAACTGTTTTTTTAGAATATTCATGCTAAATGGCAGTTTTTGTCCTGAGTGAAGATTTTCAAACTGATCATGAGGTTATAAAGTCTTTCTCATATTTGTACAGCACAATGGTTTTCATACTTTGAGATAATTTATGAAATCTAAAATCTTTGTGCAGTAAAAATAATTTTGATAATTTATAAAATATAAAATATTTGTGCAATAAAAAGTATTTGTGAAAAATGTTTGTGCTGCATATTGGTTTTCATGTTTAAGTATATGAGCTTTGGTATTAATTTAGAAAATATATGCACTTTGTGTATTAACTGAGATAGAGAAAGGAAAAATTGTTTAATCAGGAAAGGCACACTATGCCAGAGCTTGTTTCAGGTGCAGCCTGGGAGCACAGGGAAGTTAAGTGACTTGATCAGGGTCACATAGCATACAAGTGGTGGCTAATGGTATTCATACCCAGATCTCCAGGTTTACAACTCAGTGCCCTTAACCACTACACTATACTGCCTCCCTTAATGTGGTCATGTTTTCTGAATACTTTTAGTAAACTTGATTTTCATGTTTAGAAAATTTGATTTGAATCTACCTCTTTAACCACAATTTAACACTTATGTATAGTACAAGGACACTGATTTTCATTTTTTACCAGAAATCAAAAATTCTAAGAATTTGGTCTTTCCATACACTGGTAAAAACAAGTCATTTAACAGAATTTGATATTTTCTTTACCAGATCAGTAAATCTTCAGAAATTTTATTTTTCTATAAATTCTTTCCTGTACTATTTTCATTTTGCTTTATTTAATTTGATGTACACTTAGCCTTCTTTTATTCTGAATATGTATACACATACCAAAAGAGTACAAGGATAGAACACCAGTAAAAACTGATTTTATACTGGTGACAATATCATGTTTTCCCAGCTGCAAAATAGAATTTGTCCTTTATCAATCATGATAAACCAGTGTCCCTGTTTACTATGGCCCAGATATTCAAACTGCGCTCAAAACTGGTGCAACAGCAGGAGCAAGCACAAACCAGTTGCGCAAATGCACAACAGGTGCGATATTCAAACATGGAGCAGAGCAAATTGCGCAAGCAACCAACGTCTGAATATCGCACATACTGCGCCATCGCGCAACCAGGAAGGAGAAGCTGAGCCAAAATGCTGCGCTATGTCGCAACCATGGAAGCTCAGCTGAGCAGTGCAGAGCTGCCATAGCGCAAGCACAGCCCCCCAGAGCAATGGAACTGCACATCCAGGGAGGCAGGCTGGAGCCCACCGCCAGCCATGCCACACATGGGCACAGGAACTCACTGCAGAACCCACACCACACTGGCACACCCCAGCACAGCATCACTGGGGTGGGACGGCTGATCCACGTGCCCATGGGGACAAGCCAACTAAAGCATAGCAGAGCCATGACGCCCAGCACAACCACTGGCAGGCAGAGAGTGCCACACCCAGGGTTGACAACCACAGTGCACATCAGTCCCCCTGTACGCACAGCACAGCTGCACCGTGTCCCCAAGACACGCCATGTGCAGTGACAGGCACTGCAGGAAACACCATGCACCCCCTGCGCCACACGCCAACCCCATGCTGCAGAGAAGCAGACCACCCAGACCCACCCTGTGCACCCAGCAGTGGGTGGCAGCAGATGGCGAGAGCAACAGAAAGGCAATGCTATGCTGGTGATACTCCCCATGGACACACACACACACACACACACACACATATATCCAGGACCATAGTAGCCCAGATGGCATGTACACCTGCAACGGAGACGCAGAGCCAGTTGCAAAGCAGACACCAACACAGCAGTTGTACCAAAATAGAATTTTATATTCAAACAAAAGAGGTAACAAAACAGCTAAAACTATGTACAAGTTGGGGGGACGGTAAAAGGCAGGTGTGCAAGGGGAGGGAAAACAACTTGGAGAGGGAAGTCAGGTGAAAGGGATGGGGAAGGGCAATAAAGGTGGGCTACGGCCCAGCAGGCTCCTGCTCCTCCCCTGCCGCCTTCCTCCTGTGTCTGTGCCACTGCCTCTTGTTGCTGTAGGGCTTGCAGGAGCTTCTGTTGTCGCCGCCAGCTGTGCCAGCGCCGGACATCGCGGCGCCATGCGCTGAAGCACACCGAGGCCTAGGAAAATGGGAACACAGTCAATGGCTGAGACTGACCACAACCCTGAACACCACCCAACCTGCAACCCAGCTAACCCATCGTTGCACATGTGATGGCATGCACCCACCCACAGTGAACATGCACATGGCCATCACAAACAGGCGGCACCAGCCATGCGCACTACCGCCACACACACCGCCCACGCCAATCACAGTACAAACTAGGCTGTCATGTGATGTTGCAACGTGGTGCGATGCCAGTCACACAGCTATGTGCCCAGTGCATGCCTGGACCACCTGTGATGCATACACAGACGTGTCGTGATGCGCACTGTGATGCAGGTCACCTGTGTCACGCCTACATACATGGATACATAGACAGTGTCGGCAGATAGGGGCCTATGGGACACCTAGTCTGGCCATTTGGCCTTGTACGATCACTCTCATGTCCTATAAGTCCATTCCCTCACCCCTGACCTCCAGAAGTCCCTCATGGTGAGCCCACATACAGATCTCCCGTGACCAAGTCAGCCCCCACCACATCCTCTGGCAGGGTGTTCCACTGTCCACCACCCATGATGTGAGGAAACACATTCGCATGTTTCTTAAACGAGCCCTCCAACTGCATCCCATGCCCTCTACACCTGGAACATCCTCTACACTGACAAATATTGGTTCCTGCACACTGTTCCCCTGTACAATACTGATGACCCCATCATATCCCCACACCCTCCTCCCTCCAGGGAGTACATGTTCAGTTCCGCTAACCTGTCTGCATAGGACATGTGATGCAATCCATGCACCATCCATGTCGCCTCCTGTGAACGCCTCCACCCAGTCCCCTGTCCATACGCAGCTATGTGTTCCGGAACTGTACACTGTACTCCAGTGTGGGACTCACTAGTGTTACGATAGTGGAACTACTACCACCCATCTGGTTGTGTCCATCATGGTTGGTGGTCCTGCCCCCAGCATGCAATAGCATCCATGACGTAATGATACTCACACTCCTCCAGCAGCTCAGTCTGCCGCTGCTGCTGCTGCTGTTGATGCTGCTGCTGCGGGCCAACGGCCTGTGGGACTGGGACCTGGCATGGCCCACATCAGCCGCTCCGCGCCATCACCATCCGCCTGTGGGAGACATATGGTGAGACAAACATCAGTGTGACTCAAAAGCAGAGTGCCCCTGCCCCAGTAAGACTGCCTGCCCACACAGCCATAACCATCCACTCGCACAGCTGCACACACTGACACACGGATGCACAGCCACCCAGGCACACACACCCCTACAGAGAATATAGGTGAATAGATGGTACACTCCACGCGGGCCTAGGCACCAGGCCCCGCCTGGCACGGGAACGCAGCCGCGTTAACAGCTCCGGGTCCCTCCGGCGGAGATCACTGACCGGTGCCGGCACTGCTCCGCAGACCGGCCCCTGCCAGTGACCCCCACCAGGTCAGTGGCCACCTGCTGCCACACATGGGTCCTCGGTCTGGTGAGGGGGGCCTCACCATACAGTTGGTCATAGTGGGGCTCCACTAGGGCCACCAGGTTGGCCACCTCAACTTGGCTCCACGGCACCGCCCTCCTCCTAGCCATGGCACCGACTTTACAGCAGGCAATATGGCGCCCCGCTGCGCTGTGACCCCACGTGGAGTTGTTGCGCAATAGACCAGCACAGGCACCTATCGCGCTGTTCGCACAGCGCCGTCACTTTACATGGCGCTGTAGCCAGACAGCGCAATAGGGACGTACACATGGCATGCACTCAGTGCCAGGGGTCAGAGGGCATACCCAAGGTCACGGCAATGACGCGGGCTACGCACAGCACTATAGGATGCGCCGGTATCCTGCGCGGCATTCAAAGCACAGCACCAGTGCCACAGGGACTATTGCGCCAGAAGTGCCACAGCGCCATATGGTGCCCAGTGCTGCAGCGCCACTGGCACAATGGTGGCCATGTCCGGAATAGCCTATCGCGGCTCAGCAGTTCTGCAGCGTCGGCGGCGCATGCGTAACCCGTCTGAGCTTGCACAATGCAGTGTAGCACACAACCACAAACATGCGCTTATCGGCTCAGCCGGACCTTCCCTATTGCGCTAAGTACATTTACGCGATATTCAGCCGACATATGCAAAGCAGGCGATCAGCCATTCAAAGGCGCAGTGGCACGATTAGCATGTCATTAAAGTTGCGCCACTACTCATTTGCATGTGTTGCGCTATAAAAATACGACACTGGGTTGTGGCGGCTAGATTTGGTTGTTGCAGCTGAGGGTGAGTTACATGCTGTGTGATGCTCAGGACAATGCACATGGGCAGGGGTGCTGGAGGGTGTCACGGGATGAGGGGCTGAGCATGATGAGGGTACTTAGAAGGGGCAGAGGCACCTTTCCATCAGTATCTGCCAGGCAGCGAGGAAAGGGGCTTCTGCCCCCGCCTGCAGCTATGCTCATGGGGAAATGCTGTGGACTGCAGAGTGACAGGTGTCCACTTCCACCCATACAGATCAGCATGACTGACGAGAACCAGGCCGAGGTGTGGACGGCGGGCGTAGGAGGAGGCCGAACTTCACCACAGCAGAGACCGAGGCCCTTCCAGGCCTACCTGGAGGATGGAGCCGCTTTTGAGTGGGCGGAGGGCACCCTCTCAGCAGCGGCAGCTGCATGGGAGGGTAGCCTGGCCGGCCAACCTGCACGGAAGCCACCAGCCCGTGCAGGAGTGCCGCAAGAAGATGGGGACTGACCGTGAGGCTGAAGGAGAAGGTGGCAGCCTCTTCAGGGTGGTACGGCTGCCACTGGTGGGGACCACCAGTGGTGTGCTGCAGCTGACCCCGACCGAGGAGACACTGGTCGCGGCCATGCAGCCGAGTGCCATTGCGGGTGTTCCTGGTGGAGGATTCCAGACAGGTGGAAGCCCATCACTGCACGGTATGTCATGGTGATGTTGTGGGGGCGGCTGTTGTTCACATGCACTCACATGTACTCTCTTTCTGTTTCAGATCCTGTTCGTCTGCAGGAGACGGTGGTGGTGGGTGCTGACAGTGAGGCAGACCTGCTGGACCAGGAGGAGGGACCTTCCACCTCCGCCAACAGCCTGCATGCACTGCAGCAGCAGGCCGGCTGGGCTGACAACTCCGCCGGCAGTGATACGGGTGCAGGGGGTGCACAGCCTGTGTCACAGCAGTCTGGCATGCAGGTGTGCCAGCATGCTGTGCCTATGGCAGTGGCACGCACCGCACTATTGAGGATGGCAGGCCTGATGGCTAGTGAGAGGTGTGTGTCCCATGAGGGACACACGCAGGCCAGCACGCGCCTCGGCGTCCAGCTCCACACCTGTGTACCAGCATGCTGGCACAGTCACAGGCTGGGCCTGTCAGCACCGTGGGGCAGCACGGTGGCTGAGCAGGTGTCTGGCACTGTTGACAGCACAGGGGTGGAACAGGTGGACTCTGGGGCTCAGCAGTTGAGGGCAGCAGCAGCAGTTGCACACCAGGCCTGGGGGACAGCGTCAGGCAGTGGCACTTGTCCACCGCCTTGGATCAGCCCATACCTGGTCCTGGTAGAACAGCGGCCACCCTCAAGGGGTGCTGCACCAGGACCATCCACCCCTGGGGGTCACGATGCCATTGGGGCACAGTACCCTTTGATCGCACACCCGCCTGCTGCAGGAGTCGGTACAGCTGCAGGGGCGGGTTGCAAGGTCCGTGGAGGCACTGACTGTGTCCGTGGAGCGGCATAGCAGGGAGTGTGCTCGACCGGGCGAGATGGTCCATATGCGGACGGATGTGACCTCTGCCATCGACAGGCTGACCCAGGCAGTGGTCTCTGTGGCGATCACGTGACCACACTGTCTGGTGACCCTGTACCATGCACCCCACACAGTGCGCACTCCACTCCCCGTTCCCGGCGTCGTGCGACACCAGGCCTGTCGACGCCGGGTTCTGCTGTGGGCATCCCGAGCACCCCTGGTGCAAGTTTCTTTCGCGGGATGCAGACCCCTGTGCGGGCAAGGTCGCGGTCACGCACTGGGACCCCTGGTGGTGCAGTAGTGCCACCCGATGTGGCCTCTGCGCAGCCTGCCAGTGCTGCTAGGCCACGGCGGGGCCACCCACGCATCCGTGGTGGCCGTGGGACAGTGCTCCCTGACTGAGCTGTCTCCCAATGCAGGCCCTGTCTGGTGCTGCCCTGTGTGCAATGTGTGTCATGGTGGGCAGTGCACTGCTGGGTGCTCTGCTCACCATACTGACACACGGACCACCTGCACACTCTCCCAACTGCTGTCCACAGGTGCGTGTGGATGATGATGCCTGCATTGCACTGTACACCAAGGTGCAAGGTTGCCCAGGTCCTGACACACGTGACGTGACAGTCCAGGTGGTGAGGGTGGTTGGTGGTGCTGTGTGATAACGTGTAATTTCTGCATTGCTGTGCTGCTGTCCCTGTATGCTGCCTGTGTGTGTGTGTGTGTTTATTTGAGTGCTCACCCTCTCTGCTAATGTGTTGGATGCGAGACCCTTCAACTCCCCTGACCTTCATGCACGTGTGTTCTCCTGTGTGCCTGTGGTTTGTGCATAGACAGTGTTGCCTGCACATGTCCCTTGACTTACCTGTGTTGTGCGTGAGTGCTCTTCTGCAATGGTGTCCTGCGCAGCTGGGCCTGCCGGGTCAGTCGGGGTCCCTCCGTCCTTGGGGGCGGCTCATCACCATATCACCGGGCGCCACTGGCATCCCCATCGCTGTCCTCTCTTGACCTGTACGGCTATCCCATGGTCTTTGGCCATGTTGTGCAGGATGCAACAGGCCAGGAATATCCCACAGGCCTTTTGGGGCTGTACTGTAGGGCTCCGCCGAGGTGTCCAGGCATCGAAGCGTGCCTTGAGTATCCCAACACCCGCTCTATGATGTTCCGTGTTGCGGCGGTGCCCTCATTGAAACCGTGCTGCGCTGGGGTCATGGGGCCCGGTATGGTGTGAGCAGCCAGGGATGGAGGTATCCACAGTCACCTGTGTGGAGATAGTGGAGATCAGTGTTAGGTCAGGTCCATATTGCCCATATCCTTGTGTGCCACTACCATGGCACCTGTGTCATTCCCACCCTTGCACAGAGTTTGCATTCCATACATGTGTACTCACCCACTAGATGACCCTGTGGGATGTTCCCACTCTCGAATCGATGCAGTGCAGATTGGTGCATATGCATGTGCTCCGCCAGGGTGTTGTGCACAGACATTGATGATGCTCCGTGTGGCATCACACACCACCTGGCAGTTGACACTCGAGTAGCCCTTCGGTTCCGGACTATGCTTGCCCGTCGGGGCCAGGTGGGCGTCAGAATGGCCACATGGGTGCAGTCTATGGCACCTAGCATGCCAGGCATTTGTGCTACCCTGTGGAACTCCTGCATGTTTGCTGTACGCTCTGCCGCGGTGCTGGGGAAATGGATGTACTCCGCAGCATGAGGCAGCAGTGCGCTGAGGAATTGGGTGAGGATGCGTGATGTGGCTGACTGCGTGATGCCTGTGGTGTCCCCTGTCGGCCTCTGGAAGGTGCCCGTGGCGAGCAGGCACATGCAGGCTGTCACCTTGGTCTCCACAGACAGAGCGTGACTCCGTCGTGAGGGTGCCTGCATCACATCACTGCACAGCCCACTGAGCCGTCCAGTATTGCCCTGTTCAGGCTGCACCGGCCACGATCTCAACATCACTGTACAGCTTCGAAGCTGATGCGGAGACTGACACCGCTTCTGTCGGGGCATATACCGACGGGCCCTCCACGCCATGTCCCCTGCAGCATGCTGTCTCACCCTCATTACAGCTTCCATGTGGAGCTGACACTGTCCATCTCCCCTGGCTTCTGCCCCCAGCTGCTGTTCCTGTGTTACCCCACTGCCCCCACTGCTACTTCCACTGCACCGGCACCCCACTGGCCTCTCTGTCCTCCAGGACCCACTGTCCCTCTCTGTCCTTCCTGCTCCTGTCTCTGTCTCTGTCTCTCTCTCTGTCTCTCTCCCCCGGTTTGCGGCCTGCTCGAGTTCTTGCGCCGCTCCCTTGAGCCGTTTTATTTTGGCTCAAATCTGGTACTGCGCAACTTCAGGCTGAGCCACTCTTGCGCATTGCTCAAGTGTTCAAATATCGCATTGCGCACTTTATGCATGGACCCGCCCCCTTCGGTTGCGCATGCCTTGTTCCATTGTGGCTGTGGCTCAGCGTGTTTTCGGTGGCGCAACTGGCCCCTTCTCAGTATCGCAGAATGGCGCATTTTTGGAGTTGCGCACGCGAAACCCTGTTGCGCATGGCGCAACCCTTTTGAATATCTGAGCCTATATGTATTTAATGTTTGAATAATTGAAAGAACGACTATACAATGTTATGTGATTTTGAAATAATACTTTAGTGTAATTGAAAAAAATTCAAAGAGTGGAGAACTTATCCACAAGAAAAAAAAAACATTAAAACATTTCTGGGTGAAGGCTTGTCCTTTGTTATGCCTCTGGGCCCAAGAGAGAAGTGAGAGTTAGAACATGGTGTCACAATCTCCTCACAAGAATGGACCAAGGTTTGGCCCAATGCATATTTCGCATCCCGAGAGATGCAAGCTAAATTTATCCAATTCAAGATATGCCACAGGGCCTACAGAACACCTCAGTGGCTGTACAGGGTGGACCTTTTGCCTCATAGTGATTGTTGGAGGGGCTCCTCCCCCTCAGGCGAATCTAACGCATATCTTATGGCTCTGCCAGGCTGTTGACCTCTTTTGAAGTTAAGTGTGGGCCACCTGCCTGTTGATCTTCCCTAATTTGGGGTTTCGAGATCCCCAACCGGCCCTCCTTGGCTTGTTCCAAGCTTACTCTGGCTTTACCCAGCCTCAGATCCTTTGGATTAATGGAGCAATGGCAGCTGCCAAAAGGGTATGTCTTAGACATTGGAGGGACCTTCAGCTGCCTGCTTATGAAGAGTGGTTTAACCTCCAGTCCCTTAATGTATGGTTTGAAAGAATCTCTCATTTGATAGTGGGCAAGTTGAAGGATTATTTTTTCAATCTGGAGCCCATTCCTGGCTAAGTTTCAGTGCAATACCCTCCAGTACAGTCCTAATGGATGACATCTCCATGCATTGCACCCTTGTGCTGTTTTCTTTTTTGCCAAATGAAAGGGTGGTTTTCCCAAAATAAATGTATATATATATATATATATATATATATTTATGCAACAGGTGTCTGGATAAATGAAGTGTGATAAATCCATTTATCTGAATCGCTGTGTGGATACATTTATTTCTCCACATAGTGATTACATCATCACCCATTTATCCACACAGTGACTACATCACTAACCACCACCACCACCTGTGCTGTCTGCTCAGCAGTACTGCTTCCCAGTTTCATTTTCATCTTCTCACAGTGCTCTTTACAACCCAAGCTATCACAGTCCCAAAGACTCCCAAAATGCATATCCTAACCAAACCCTCCCCAACCGAAACCACATTTTAAATGAAAACACTCTTGAGGAAAAAAAGCGATTTTTTCCTCTTTCTCAACACAGCAACCCTGCAAACCAAACACAGCAACCAGGCACAGAGAAAAAACATGGAAAGGAATTTAAGAAAAAAAATTAAATATAACAAAACGGAACCCCAAATATCCTGTTGCATAAATTAAATATGCAGGGGGTGCCTGTGTGATAACAGAGTTATTTGTACAGTTGCCAGTGACCACTTGCAACCATCACTCATGGCTTCGCCACTCGTGAGGTTACTCAAGGTCACATTCAACTGTACAAATAACTTTATTATCCCACATGTGCCATCCCGCATATCCTATATATATATATGTGTGTGTGTATGTGTGTGTGTATATATATATATATATATATATATATATATATATATATATACATATAAATACACACACATATATATATATATATATATAGAATAGTGGCACGGTAGTGCCACTATACTGTAGCTAGGGTTCACAGTCACTTCTATGTTAAACCTCAAATTTTACATTTCAATATCTTTGCAACTGTTTGACTGATTTGCATGAAAGTTTGCATGCGCCACCGGGGACCAACAGTCTCTTGATGTGGCAAGTTATGTTCTGGTTGGATGTGCAGGTGCGGAGATGAGCAGTGTCATAAAATGTGAAAATTGCCATTTTTGTGTAAATTCTTTGTCATGCCATTTCTCTGAAACTATGTGGAGCTGTGTGCTGAAATTTGCAAGGTAAACAGGTCTTGGTCACAAATGTGTCCTTTGAAGGTTTAGTGAAAAAATATTAATCCATTCAAAAGTTATTAAAGTTTCTAGTGGCTGAAAAAAAGGCTCTTACTCACCTTTGCATACTCAGGCACCCTCCACATTACTCCAGTGGCAAAATATAGTTAATGAAATGTATTATTTGGAACAGAGTGTTGCACATTACTTAGGCTGACTTCCCTAATTTGAGCTGACATGGAGGCCCTGGGTGTTCTATGTTTCCCAAATAGACCCAACATTCATCCCTTAAATTCAACTTTCCAAGGAATCCTTGGGATGGTCCTCCCCTCAACTACTGACTTTTCCATCTTTTTTTATCTCACATATTGGTTGTTAAGACTGTAAACTGCTGTAAAAAATCATTTTCCTTTTACTATGTATATGAATCGATTTATCGCTATGTTATTATAAATGTGATATGTAATAATGTATTGTTCTCACCCTGTGAACCAATAAATAGTTTTAAAAAAAAAGTTATTAAAGTTTCAATTTTCCCTGTGGGAAAAATTAGATATGCCATGTGAAACAGCCATTTCATTGCTCTGAAAGTGATATTTATTGTTGTAAATGTGGAATACAGTTCCTAGAGTCCACCATCTTGTTTTCAGTTAGCTAGGGAAACAAATTTAGATATTTAAAAAAAATACTTAGTAATGGTAAACACGAACAATTGTGTTTACCTAATTGGGCCTGAGGAATCAGATTCTGGGGTCAGTTTGCCCAATAATGCCCAGAAATATGTTAATTTTGTCTGCAGACATATTTCTGCCACAAATTGTGGCAGTTATTTCATGAAACAACCAGGAATTTGTGCCACAGATAGAGGCAAAATCACATCATTTTGGAAAACAAGGAAGGGTGCACCATGGAACAGCTACTGCAATTTGCAGCACAAATAGTGTACATCCATGGGCAAAATTAAACATTTTTGGGGCAGACTGACCCAAGAATAGGGATTCCTCTGCCCCCAATTAGGCAAACACCTGTTGGCGTTTACCTAATTCCAGTATCATTTCATGGTTTTAAAGCATCTAAGGGGAAGTGGGCCGAGGCATGCCAATAGCATATATGTTCTGACATCGGGGGTTCCAGTCCCTGTGTCAGCAGAAGAAGCCCCTCCCCACCACTGTGGAACACTGGGGAGCCCACTCCTAGTGTCCCAAGATATGTATCTCCTCCAGCACTGTGGGACACTGGAAGTGAAGATATGTATCACCCCAGCAGTGTGGGACACTGGGGAGCCCACTCCCAGTGTCCTGAGATATGTATACCCCCCCCAGCAGTTGTGAGGCACTGGAGAACTGACTCCTTGCATCCTGAAAAATGCATTTAATGAAAACCTGTAAAAAGAAAACCATCCCCAACATCTTTTTTTAATCTGAAAAAAAGAAATGGTCCCTCATTCCTACTGTCCCACTCTCCCTCATCCCAACCCTCCAACTGAGTACCCACCACCCCACACACCCCACTTACCCTATGCCTACCTCTGGAAGTTGTAGTCTGTCATCTTCTGTGGACCGGGACACATTGCACTCTTCAATGTCATACTGCAAACTGAGGAATCAAGGTAAGCGCCATGTAATGTATTTCAATGGTGATTTGAACTTACTGCATGTTCATAACCTAGTAAAATCTAGTAAATGTGACTGCTACCATTAGCACCCTCCCAGAGCATCAACCATCTACCTGCATTTACCTCCTGACAACTTATTGGGCTGAGGCACCCCAATCCCAGCAGTTTTGATTACACCTACCCCACAAGTCATGACATCGCTCCCACTTCCCTACCCCTTCAGATGCTCCCAACTACCTTACTACTTCCACCCCTGTTCTCAACCCCTCATTCTTCTCACCTCTGAGAGCTTCCAGATAGGGTGTTAACTTCTGATGCTGGCTAGCTGCTATACTGCCTAAGCTGTTTAATGTTGTTGTAACCTGTAACTTACCTGTACCATTTGTAACCATGTCGTCTGTATTGTATTGTCTGTGCAACTGATATGGAACCTATAAATAAGCATCTGCTTATTGGTGTAATCCAAGATCTCAATAAATTAAAAAAAAAATTGATAACTTTGCAATTTTTAGGTATTATTTTGCCAGATTTTCAAAATGGGCTTTTTGGTACCCCACCTCATGAATACTGCCATTGTTGTTTCATTAACTGGGCCTGGAAAGTGATTTTGCAGTCGCTGTGTGAAATCACCTTTTGGGACTAAGTAAAAAAAATTCACCACATGTGTTCATGAGATGGGGTCCCAAAAAGGCCATGTTGAAAATGTGGTAAATAAATTCCAAAAAATGGCAGAGTTATGAGTGTTCCTTGAAATTTTTCTATGAATGTGCATAACTTTGGTAATTTTTTCTAGTTTGGCTCCAGATTTTCAAATTTTCAACATAGATATTTTTTGCACCACCTCATGATCAGTGCAGCTGTCAGTTTTCACATCCAGCCCAAAACACGTTTTCATACCTGTGGCATGCAATGACATTTTGCACTGATTTTAATATTTTCACCTATGGGGTTTATGAGGCAGAGCCATAAGAAGATTATGTTCAAAATATGGGATTAAAATATGAAAAAATGCTAAGGTTATGACCATTCATTGCAATTTTGCTACACCTGCTCGTAACTTTGAAAATTTAAAATATTTTTATACCAGATTTCAACATAGTCATCTTATTACCTGACCTGATGTATGACACAGCTGCCATTTTTCAAATCCTGTCCAAGATGTGTTTTTACACCTGTGGTGCAGAATGGCGTTGCAGTTGAACATAATTAAGTTTTGGTGTGGATCTGACAATTTTCTGTACTGGGGTACATGAGACAGGGTAATAAGATGGCTATGCTGACAATCTGGTCACTGTTCTCCTATAAATGGAAGTACAGGGCCCAGAGGGCCCTGTGTATCCACACCTACATACATATGTGCAGCTATGGAGGGATGGGAGGGCAGGGCCCAGAGGGCACTGTGCTCCCATATACAAATAAGGATATGATTATACTATCTGAAAAAGTAGGGAAAGTCATTGCAAAAAATAGAGAACAAAGGATGAAGAAGTGTGTGATATGAGAATTTAATGTACACCTGAGGTGTGGGATGCTACATAAACTCTGAGGGCAAAGCCTGAGGGGTTTATTAAAGCATCCCACACCAAGAGTGTACATTAAATTCAAGTTTTTCACACAATTCCCCATCTTTTATTTTGTATAATTGCTGGTCAGCAATTTTTTGGCAACCTGAGTTCTGTCATACACAAACACATTGCTGACTTCTGACACTGATGCGAGCACACACACACACACACACACACACACACACACAGAGTCTCTGCCTCTCCTGTCCCTTTCCAAACTGAGCATTGATTTTGGTCCTTGCTTTTGCTCATTTTTTTTTATTACAGTATATATTTGCACTTACAGTCAGTTGCTGGGATCGCGATCACGCTTGTGCTGTGAGTCAAGTCAGGGTCCACTCCTAAAGTGGAAGAAAAGCAGGATCAACTAGATACATGTTTTTTAAAAATGGTAGAACATAGGATTTAAATAAAAATTCGAAAGTGTGCAGGGCAGGCTTGTTGTGGTGGCTCCTCGGTAAAGTGAGAGATGGAGCCACCATGTTTACAAAAGCCCACCTACACGCTGAACAAAAGCCAATGAGGGAGTGAACAGTTTAAAAGGACAGTGCATGTGAATTCCGTAACAACCCGCAGGTTATTACGGAAAATATCAACTCAGGCAGCACATACAAAAAATTTCTGACCAGTAATTATACTTTGTTAATGCACCAGTTAGGGTTGTAACTAAAGTGACAAAAGCAGGGAAATGTGGCATCAGGGGTGAGCCATGGGGTCGTCAGCCTTAACGCTCACCCCATTCTCCTATACTGTACCCATATCAGCTTATTTACTTATGGAATGGGGTAAGCATTAGGGCTGATGACCCCAAGGCACACCCTCGATGCCTGTCAGTGTCTGCAGGATGGGAGTGGGGTGCTAGGGTTGGAAACTCCTCTAACACTACATTTCTGTTTTTTATTACTTTAGTAACAACCCCTAACTGCATAATGAAAGTTTTGCAATAAAAATATATATATATATATATATATATATATATAGGTGTATATATATATATATATATATATATATATATATATATGTGTATGCATATATGTAATAAAATTAATGGAGAACTTATCCACAGTTAAATTGTAATGTATGTTTTTTTTTAAATAAAAAAGAGATGGGTTAACCAAATTAAGATTTAAAAAAAATACAAGGATGAGTAGGTGAAGTTACTGTACAACTTACTTAGAAAATAAGTAAATGTGTTGCAAAAAGCAACATCAATGCTCATTAGAGTTGCTAGTGCACACAATGCAGACTGCATAAAGGTTCAAAATAAACTATTAGCATTGCAAACACAGTGCCCACAAAAGTTGGAAAATGTTCTATTAGACTGCCTATGTCTAACTCCCCCCCCCATTACTTCCCCTACCCTCATGACCCAAGGACAGTCTACAGGTACATAGCCGTAGATCAGTGGTATGGTACATCATGCAAGGCCCACATATTAAAACTAGTACATAACAACCCTAATCTTCAACCCTCCCTATCCCCTACCCTCATGACCGATGAACACAGCACATGTCCGGAGTCATGCAACTCAGGTCTGATGTTTCATACGCATTGAAGATCTGTATTTAAAATGCTTTTTGGGTGCATACCAGTGAAGGTTTACATCCATTAGAGAGAACCAGATGCTCGAGGCTACTGAACATAAACTTTTTATTTTGCCATTATTAGACACTCTTCTCCTTCAGTGTAGCCCTACATCCTAGACCTTCGCACACGTGGAAAACCACAGTTAGGAGCCGAAGTTTCTGATGTGTGATATCTGCATCAGCCTTGAGTGTCCGGTTCTCTCTAACCCCTCATTTTTTTGGCTTCCATGCCACTGTAGAAATAGACAATCAAGCCAAGAAGAATAGTAACAGTGCAATTTGACGAACTGCCATGATCAGCAATGAGACAAACAAGATAAGTAACAAACTTGGAAAAAACTGCTTTTGTGAGATACTGTGAGAGACTGAGGTAGCTATATTAATTTGAAAATCGTTTTTTCACTTGTCACCTGCAATGTGTGATTTTTTGAGAAAAATAAAAATCATTTTCTGCTACAGGGAGCTGTAATTGCTTTTATTCTGAGTGCACTCCATGTTGAGATGTAATGCTACGGCATTCATTTCTTTCTTTAATACAGTGAATTGCCCTGGGAGGAGCAATAGACTGGTTAATGCTTCGGTATGAATTTAATTGTTTATGCTATGTAATTTTGTCACCAGCAGAGCGCACACACAATTCTTTTTTTCCTATATGTAGCACTTTGTGTCAAAAAATTAGAATATTTTCCATTTCTACCAACTTCTCACAGCATAAATGTATTACCTATGAACTATATTTTTTATTAATCCTAATTGGATTGGAAACTGTGACCTTTGGATTCTAATTTCTCTTCAATACTTCTGTTTCAGTATTTCAGTTTCTTTATGCAACATTGTTTTAGTAAAAGAAATACTTCACTTCAGTTGTGGTGCACAGTAAATCTAATTTTCAGTACAAATAGTACATTGCTGATTTCTTGTACAATTAGAAACATTATAACATAGATGGTTGGTGGCAGAATAAGTCCATTGGACAACCCAGTCTGCCCACAAACCCTAGCAAACCCAGGACCTGTTGTACATACAGGGTTCTAACCCACACTATCCACCCCCATACTCTCTGCCCCAGCCCAACCACTACCATACTGAGCAACCATTATACCTTCACTCTGTCCTTGCCTTGTAGGAAACCATGGTTAGCTTGGACACCCACCACATCAGCAGGCAGGTTGTTCCATGATTTCATCACCCTTTCTGTAAAATAAAATGTTCTCACTTCCCTCTTGAACCTCCTCCCTTCAGTTTCCACTCATGACTCTGAGTTCTTGATCCATTACTTACACTAAATAGTTCCTTGCAGTTTACCATGTTCATTCCTTTAAGGAACTTGAAGGTCTGTATCAGGGAAGCCACCTGTGTGTGGCGATACATGGGGGTGACAGCACAACATTCTCTTTTGAGTTGGTCTCTGATTAAACCTGTTATTAGTGGATTATCTGGTGTGTGCAATTTTTTTCCTTGTTAGTTCTATGACTGTTCTTAATTGTGGCACCTTTGAGAGCAGTGGTGTGCCTTTCTTTATATATCTTCCTTCCTCTGTGCATCACCTTGTGCTCTTTGGCATTGAATTTTCAACTGCCAAACCTTTGACCACCTCTCTAGCGTTTGCAAGCCTCTCTGCATCTCCCTAACCCTCTCCTTGATGTCTACCCTACCACAAAGCTTAATGTCATCTGTGAAGAGATGTATCTTGCCCTGGATTCTTTCTCCTGAGTCACAGATGAACATATTAAAATAGACTGGAGCCAGGGCTGATCCCTGTGGTACCTCACTGGTGACCTCTCTCTCTCTTTTTTTTACTTTCTTTTTATTCCCTCCTATCGCCCCATCGTTCCACTCCTTTGGGCATGCTCATGCTACCCACCCTGACATTGAGTCTGCCCCTAGAGTGCCCATGGGTGACTCCTACCTTTCCTCCCATCTTTCGTGGAGCACCCTGGCACAGCGTGGTCTTCCCATGGCTCCTGGACTGGGCAGCTGGAGCGGCCATCATCTAGGACCGCCGAGGTTGGTTTCCATTTTTCTGTGCTTCCCGCCCCCCCGAACGTCGACTCAGGCAAGTGCATGCTCATGCACACCTGCCAAGTTCCTAACAATGTTGTCCCCTTCCTGACTCCAGCCCTTCTGAAGCCGCCAGTGCCCTGTGAGAGCCGGTTCTTCCACAGGCCCCCAGGGACATCAGGTGCATACAGCACCCTGGTAACCCACCCGAAGGAGGAGAGCATCTTGGGATGCTCAATCCTCTTTCCCCTGCTGACCCCTGGCGCACCCGAGTCTGTACCTGAACCGCGGTCAAGGAAAGCAGGTGTGGCGCCACGCGCCAACCTCAGTGTCACCGGCTGGCCACCTCTATCTTTTCTGATTTGACTCTGTTAACCACAACCCTCTGCTGTTTCCCTTCCAACCAGTTTCTCACCCATCTAACTGTGCCCTTCACTGCACCTAGATCCTTTAGCTTCTTCAGCAACCTTCTGTGATGCACTGAGTTAAAAGCCTTGTTGAAATCAAAGTACAGTAAGTCCACAGTGTGACTCTTATCCACTACTGTTGCTACCAAGTCAAAGAATGCTATCAGTTTGGTATGACAAGAACTTCCTGCCACAAACCCATGCTGTTTATGATTGTGGAGTTCATTATTCTCCATGTAGCCCATGAGGCCCTTTTTGATTAGAGTCCATCAGTTTACTCAAATAGAGGTCAGATTGACAGGTCTGTAGTTAATTGGTTGCTCCTTGGCCCCCTCTCACCTTAAGGAGCAGGACTGTGCTTGCTAACCTCATTCTTTTTTAACTACATCTGTATGACTTGAACTACTGAATAACTATACCAGGGTTTCAGTTAGTTCCATTACCTGTTCTTTAGGCATGCCCAGATGCATCCCATCTAGCCCTGGGGCCTTATCTGTCTTTAGGGCTGCTAGCCCTTTCTGAATCCTTTTATTGGTAAGTACTTGCTCCCTTATATCTGACATCCCCCTTACAGCCACCTTAATGCCACTGTCTGGCAAAGGCCTACTGTCTTCCTTTGTGAAAACAAAGCAGAAGTCATTAAGAATGGCTTCTTTCTGCCAATCCTCCTCTGTTACCCTACATCAATATGTTAGCCTAACAATTCCTCTCCCTTCCTTCTTCCTTCTTTAATATATCTAAAGAACTGTTTTTCCCCTCCCTTGGCCCCCTCCACAATATACAACTCTACATTTGCCTTTGCTCCTTTTACTACCTTCTTGGTTCCCTCGTTTTCATTTGGTACTCTCCCCATTCTTCCTTCACTTGTTTTTCCTTGTAACTGGCAAAGAACTTCTTTTTGGCTCTCACTGCTTCCCTTATCCTTCCAGAGAACCAGATAGGTCTTGTGTACTGGTTTCTTTTGATTATCATTCTCATGTAAGACTTTGTTGCATTGAGAATGGCCCTCTTTATTTCCCCCCATCTTTTCTCCAGCTCCCTGATGCTGTCCTCTATGACTAACTTGTCCCAAACCAGCTCCTTCATCCAACTGAAGTCAGCCCTTCTAAAACCTAGGACTTCAGCCTTTGATGAGGGCTTATGTATCCTGAGGGAAAGGTTGAACCAAATAGTTATGGTTGCTGGACCCTAGTGGCTCCCCTCGCCTCACTCCTTCTGCCACTTCCAAGTTGGTGAGCACCACATTGAGAATGGAAGCCTGCTAATGGGTTGCTAATCCAACTGCATCAGCATGCAGTCCTGCAGTGTATTCAGCATGGCCTGATGCCTGTAGCTCCTGGCCACTGGAACAACCTAATCACTATTTGACAGGCTTAGATATCACAGTACCACAACTTCCCCCTTTGCCACCCAATTTCTAGTTCTGCCCCTAGCTCCTTATCTCTCTTCATTTGTTCTGGAGGTCCATGGATCACTTCCCTCTGTAGTTTCCTGGTTGGATATGCCATGAGCTAAACTCACAGCAATTCCATTTCTGCATTACCTCCCCTGATGCTTCCATCCTTCACTGCCTCTATGCCTTACCTGACATATAGGGCTAAGGCTCCTCCTTTGCCTTTTACTCTATCCCATCTAAACATGGTGTAGCCTGGGACTGTCATGCCCCAATTGATATTATATGTGCCACAGGTTTTCTTGATGGTTACTAGGTCCATCTCAGTGACTGCCATCATTGCCTAGAACTCACAAATTTTATTTCCCAGACTCATGGCATTAAGGCCGATACCATTCCATCTTTCTGATCCTCTCTTGCTGTTTCCTATTCCTTCTCCCTTGTTAATCTCAATTCTCTTTAATTTTTGTTTTTCATGGTGAATGTAGGCCTTATCTACCCTCTCTCCTTGGCCTACTCCCTTAACTTAATTGGAACTTCAGCCTTACTGTAACCCACCTTGCTGCTTCTAGTCCCTTACTTAGGTTGCCCACATGATCTCCCTTCTCAGTGGTTCCCCTAACCTGTCTCCCCACAGTCAATTTAACTGTCAAATGTAGATGTCAAACTTCTGCCCTAGAGCATTGTCCCCCTCATCAGGTGAAGGCTATTACCTTTGAAGAGCCATCTGTCCCAAAAGCCCTCCAGTCCCCCACAAAGTGGTGCCCCTCCTCCTGACACTATCCCTTAACCACCGTTAAACTCCTCAGTCTCTTCCTTCCTTAATCTATTGTTCCCAGTCCCACTATTCCAGACAGAGAGGACATTAGAAAAGGGCAAGGAAACTAAGCACAACTTCAATCTATCCCCAGCCTCTTAAAGTTCCAGTTCATTACCTCCATAGGCTGACTCACCAGCTCATTGGTAACCAAGTGTAGCAGCACCACCAGCTGTCCTTCTCCCTTCTTTACCATCCTCCCTATCCTAACTACAATATATCCCTGATGGCTGATGCACCAAAAAGACATCTGACCAATTCACTACTTTCCTTCCTCCCTCCCCCACCCTCTATACTTCCCTGATCATTGAGTACCCAGTTACAAAGTCTCTCCCTTGCTGACCCCCCCCCAGGTGCCACCAAGTCATCCTGCCATTTTCTGACTGATTCAGAGTCCCCAGTTAGGTACCTGGGCCTTCTCCAGAGTTGAAAAGTGATTTGCTGTCTGGATGGTGTCAGATTATTTGAACCACTTGTGGCTACCCCTGCCATCCTTCGCCAAAACCGTCCAGTCCCCTGAGCTATTGGGCCTCTGGTGAAATGGGAGTGTGGAGTTAGATCCCAGCTGAACTGGTGCTGCAGCTGAGATATTTCTCCTGCTGCCACCAGCTGATTATGGAACTCCATCAAGGCCCTACAGATGGAGCAGTGCTCCCTTTTCCAGGGCATAACCCTGGAGAAGAACACCCCACATTCCCCACAACTGATCACTGCTATACATCATCTCCATATTGATCTTATGATAACCCCTAGACTGTTGTTAATGGCTTTCTTTTCCCTATCTTCCTAGTACCATTAGACAAGAACTAAAAACGTCCACATTACAAATATTATATAATTATATTAATATGACTTTTTAATGTAATTACCCATGTTTTTTAAATCATAATTATATACTTTACAATAAGTACAGTAAAAGGACAGCAGCCATTATCAATTCAGATACACATACAGTAATAAAAGTAAGCAATAGCACATGGCCGTATGCGTGCTTATGCTGCATTATACTGCAGAAAACACCATGTAGCCAATCAGAATGCTGAGCTACTGTCCCATTATTCAGCCATAACCATACAGTGGACATAATAGGACTGCCTGCTAATGCCATAATTTTGATTGGTCACAACTTAAAAAAGCTGTTGTTAATTGCTAACATTCCCTCATTCTCCTTTACTGAGGAAAAATGACAAAAGAAATCTCTCATTTCCAGAGCCTCACAAAGGAAGATAAATGCACTTTTATTGGACTAATCTACTTAATAACTGCATTCATGAAATAAAATTTACATAACAAAACACTTTCTTTACTCTGTGTCTGTGTGCATTAAAAGGTAATGCTTTGGTGTTATGTCTTTTCTCCCAATGGTATCTTCTGCAGTATATGGAGAATGATGCATAGGTGACTGAGTGTTATAAAGTTTTTTTACACACCTGAGGTGTGTGATGACCCACTTCACTTTTGAGGTTTATGAGGTCATCACACACTGAGGGTGTGTAAAAAAATCATAAACACACAGTTGCCTATGTTTCATTTGTTTATAGTTACTGGTACATGGAGTCTATAGGGATTTTAACGTTTGTTGATAGGAGCTAGCACGGTTCCTGAGATGCTGGGATCAGGAGGTGTGAAAAAGTTAAGCAGTTAGTAAAAATTTTATTTGTCAGAATCTTTTTTTCTGACTTTTACTGCTTGAAATTCCCTAATATACTTAAATTGCGAGATAATGTAGTGTGCAGGAAACAGCTAGGTAAAATGTGATGGCACAAGTGAAATTGAGATGGAGCGAGTGTGTCCCTGAGAATCTGCTGTAGTGAGCAGCTTTTGCTTCATTGTTTTTAAAGTAAAGAGGCTGTTCTGGTGCCTTCTGCAAACTACACAATTTCTCTCAAACAAGGAATGGAGTATGTAACTGTGGCAAGCCACTAAGGGCGAGTAACCATTACAGTCTTGAGACAGGCACTCCTGCTTGTGCACAAGGCTAAACACAAAGTGATGTGAAAACACCATAACAACCGGTTAACCTGGTTATTACAGCATTTGAAACAGGGATCGAGTCCATGTACTAAAGGGGGTCACCAGTAATTATAAAAGCAATAATAGGTTTTGACTCTGTGGTGCCGAACGATAGGGCATTGCTCAGGAATGCTGGCAATCTGGGTTCATGCCTCAAGCCCAGATATCAAGAGCAAAGGCTGGCAGAGAGGGAGTTGACAGCATCCTTTTGATGCTTCCCTCTCAAGAGGGGAGAGGGATGTAGCAAGCCACTCTAGTAGAGGCTTCTGATAGTGGTTTATGGAGGTGTTCTTGGTGGCGTGGGTGACCACACACACTGCCAAATGTCTCCAGGATGCCACCATGGCCACTCACATTTTGGGTGGTGGGTGGGTGCCCCAGATCATGGGAAAATGGCTGCCTGCATCACCAGATGATGATGATCTTTTGTAGGACCCCTTGTGCCTTCAACCGCCCAGCACACCACACCTGGCCCCCCCCGACCGGCATCCCCGGTGCAACGCTTGCTTCTCTTCCAGTTTCCACTTCCCTGGGGTGTGGAGGTTCCAACAGGGATAAGCCAGACCCACCAATGTGGAATGTTGGCAGAGCTCTGGGGGATGCCAAGACAGACACGGCAGTGGGGGTCAGGTCCAGCGAGCAGAGGTGGGCATCAGCATGTGACAGCCTGAAGGAGTGGGGCAGCAGGGGTATGGAAAGGAGAAAAAAAAAATAAAAATAAATAAGTAAAAGTAATAATGGCATAGTAAGCTGGATTAAAGGGGGAATAACTGTACTGGGATGCCAATAAACATCTAGGTCTGTGGCCTCTGTTCTTACTGGCAACCCAGTACAGTCATTCCCACATAAACCCAGCTCATTATACCATTATTGCTTAATTATCCTGAAAAGGAACAGCCAATCAGAATGCAGAGCTACTGTCACATTATCTTGCCATAAATGGACAGTAGCCACAATAAGTGGACTGTATGTTGTTCCTTGCATTTTGATTGGCTTACCACCTACAAACTGCTCCTTATTGTTAAAATTATGTCACTAGGCTGCCCAGTAAAACTGGCAGCAGGGAGCTCTTTTTAACTTCTCTGACCATTTCTTTCAATTCATTTTTTTTTGTAATTAAAATGTATTTTTAGTAGAATAGTTCTAATACCGTACAGTAGCTATAGTGCTAGGGGGTAAACTCAATAATATCCTAAGCTGGGGCTCCCTAAATTTATTTATTTCAAACGTTTTACCAGGAAAGACATAGTGAGCTGGTATCTGCTTATTTCTAGATGCATCTTGGTGGGTGGGGGAGAATACAGTGCAGTTACAAAACACGAAGTTCAGAAAAAAAGCAATAATATGGAAATAAGTACAAGAGAATGAGCAAATCACTTGCAGTAATTCTGAGCAGGAAATATGCAATACAAGAAGTGTAGAAGAAGAACAATATAGAGGATAATAGATGGGCAACCATGAACAACAACGCTGTGCTAACTTCGAGAGGTTGTCATGATAACCAAATAGACCTTGAGAGAGAAGCTTGCAAGGTCCACGTTGTCATGACAACCTCAAGACATGAACGTTGTTGTTTACTATTGCCCATCCATTGTCTTTCATAGTGTATTGGCAACAGCTAAACATCAACAGAGCATTTTTTGAGAAATTTGCTACAAAAAGCATTGCATGGCTGTTTTTAACTTTCCCCCCACCTCCCATAATCAAGCCCTGCTCCGTACCCCATTCATACAGACACATTTTTTTTCATGAATCAGAATGAGCCTACTTATGGTGATTGGTCTTCAATGCAGAAGTCCACAGTGTCTCTTTGAGTCTTACCTGGCACGGCTCTCCTGTACTGTGTGCACAACTTCAGGTTTGGTGGTAATCAGATGCCATGTTTAAACAGCTGCATTGTGATAGGAAGCAGCAGTAGCAGCACACACTGTCATTTAATATTTTTATACCATCATAGTAACGTACTCAAAATGGTACAACAGCTTCCTGACATCAAAACGATGGTACAACAACAGTGGGATTCTGCTGATTTCCACATGAAACAGTGCTCTCTCTCATGCACTCTGAGGAGAGGCTATACTAGTAAAAGTGTAGGGTGGAAGGCAGTGGACAAAACTTCAGGACCAAGTGTCAGGAGGAGCAACTTTAAGAGTGAGTTGTGAAATCATTGAGGAGGTGTTGAAGAGCAAGAAGGGTTGGAGCAGAGTGAATGAAAGGGAAGAGATCCCTGGAATTTAGGGAAGCAGAAAGAGAAGGCAGCTTGATCAGCAGAGGATTTCATTAGGGGAAGAGTGAGAGACCAAGAGCTAGAGTTGCCAAGGCAGTAAGAGATAGTTTGCGTGTGTGGAGGAACAAGATAAGAGGGGAGGGCTCAAAACTTTGGAGACAAAGGAGGCACATTGGGCATGGTGGCATCAAGGAAGAGGGAGGGGAGGGATAAGTTCATTGGTAAGTTGGTGTGTGTACTGGGCTCTGTAGCTGGCAAATCAGCAGATGGAGTGAAAGATGGGTTCCAGTCTAGCTAAGGTGGACTTTGGAGCAGCACTGTAAACAATATCACCATTGCCAAGCTGTAAAGTCACGTCGAAGAGACTGAAGGGAGGGGGGACTGCTCATTGGGATGATGTGAGCTGCTGACAAGAAGAAAGCTCTACCCCTTCCCTCAGGTGTGTGTGATCGCATACCATGGTGTCTGTGAAGAGGAATGTCAGAGAGAAAGCTGCGGTTTGAAGATCCGAACTAGAGGGAGAAAGCAAGGAAAACACCCCTTGGCTATGGATTTATGATGCCACCCAAAAAGCGAGTGAACTTAGCTATCTCCCCGGGCAAAACGGTGTGGCAAGCGAAGGAGAAAACCAGACTTCAGGTGGCAAATTCAAAAGGCAAGAATGCTGCCCAAAAAAGCCAGCAAAAGGTAGAAGAAAAAATGAAAATGCTGGCATTGGAACAAAGCCACTCAAAGGAAGTATTGTTGCAAGGAAACCTGCAGAAGGAAGAGGCAAGTTGTGTGCAAACTGTTCCCATTTTCTGTGGGTTAAAAATTTCTGCTCCGCATGTGTCTGAATTTAAAGTGACATTGTCGAATGAGAAAGGTTTAGTGGTGGAGAATCAGTAATTACAAAATGAAGTGGAAGAGAAGTCTGTGGAGGAGCTGGCAAGATAAGCTGTGCAACAAGATGTGAAAGCTTCTGATATGACTAGAAATATCTCTGAAAAAACGGAGTTGCTGATACTGGAGCCAACCTCGCAAGCCCAGGTAAATTCACCAAATGCAGTTATTCAGATTCTTAATGCTGCTACTGATAATTGCAAAAATACAGAAGAAAATGGCATACTTTTAAAACTAGCAAAAGGAAGGTCAGCACCATTTTGGCCATAATGTCTGTAGACACGTTTCCCTCTACATTGGGAACTAATGTGTCAAATAACCTCAATGGGGAAGCAGTCAGCATTAAGGGAACTGAATTTAGTAAATCTACTAAAACCCCTGTTTTTGAGTCCCCTATAGTGAAAGAGATTATTGTACACATTCACCATAAAAGCTCAGAACCTGATTGCTATGACAAACAATCGATTTCAGATGCTTCAGAGTGGGAGGATGATTCAAAATGCCCTTCTTGGGCCAGGCAGATTCTAACACAACTTGCAAAGTAGAATGTTGGGGTCAAAAAAATTGAAAGGCTTGAAACTAAGTTAGATAGTTTACAGACCACAGTCCAAACTTTGGTTGACGATAATCAAAAAAATAAAGTATAATATCGCTAACCTACAACAAAGAGTCTCTGATATAAAAGATATTAACCTCCCAATGCAGAGACAATTAAAGGACTTGGAGACAATTAATGAAGAATTAAAAGACAAAATGGTGGACTATGAAGCAAGGGCTCGAAGAAAACATATTAGGCTCCTAGGGTTAACAGAGTCGTGGGACACATTGAGGCCACTGAAGGAATCTATTAACCAGATACTTGTTGCTTATTTGGATGTCAAAGCTGATAAAATTCAAATGGAAACAGAGCTTACAGGGTATGGAGACCGGTTGGATCATTGGAGCAAAATTTAACCTCTAGGCCCATAATTGTCAAATTCTTGAAATCTGAAGATAAAGAAAGAATTATGTCTCAGGTGTATAAGAAAAAACGTATTACGGTAAATGGTGCAAATGTGAACATTTTTCAGGAATTATACAAGAAAGAAAAAAATTTGACTTTTTAAGAAATAAGATATGGGTCAAAGGAGTCAAAACCTCTATGCTATACCCTGCAAAATTAAATGAGGTACATGAAGGGACATGAATGATTTATTCAACAGTTCATGACGTTGAAATGCACTTCAAACAAAAACTACTTAAACTATTTGAAAAATGGATTTACTGTCTCCTAAGTTTAAAAAATCTGTGCAAATGTATGAATTGTAGATATATCCTGTTTTGTGTGTTTTTTTCCCTTTCTTTTTCTAGGTTACTGGTAACAGCTCTGTTACAGAGCCGGGGATAAGGAGTAGAGCTGAAGGAAAAAATTCTGAAAGAGATCTTGCTGGATCTCAACCTGTTGCAACTTGAGCTTTATAGAGTAACAAATATCAAGAGGGTGGGGGAACTGTTTTTGTGCTATGGTGGGAGGATGTTATTCTTTTTCAGGGTTGTTTTGCTGCAGTGGGATAAACAAGCATCTGTCAATGCCGAATGTTGCTTGCTTCTATGTGCTGTTTAGGTATTTGGAAGTCATTGGAGTGCAAATATTGAAAATTTGTGAACTTACGAGCGTGTGTAGGAACTGCGCAATGCACGCTCGTAAAACAGTCATTTTTAGGAATTTTTTCACCAAATTTTCAACACAGCCATTTTAAGACCTCTGCTTATGAACAGTGTCACTGTGATTTTGTTAATGTGTCCCATACATTGAGTTTGCACACCGACTGCGCCATTGTGCGCTACATGGGCGGAAACACGTTTTGGGCAGGATGTGAAAAATGACAGCTGTACTGCTCATAAGGAGGTGTGGTAAAATGGCAATGTTGAAAATCTGGAGTGGAAATATTGAAAATTCGTAAACCTACGAGCGTGCGTGGGAACTGTGCAACGCACACTCGTAAAACAGTCATTTTTAAGAATTCTTTCACCAAATTTTCAACATTGCCATTTTAAGATCTCTGCTCATGAACAGTGACACTGTGATTTTCTTAATGTGTCCCATACACTGAGTTTCACACACGACTGCGCCATTGTGGCTACATGGGTGGAAACATGTTTTGGGGCAGGATGTGAAAATGACAGCTGTACTGCTCATGAGGAGGTGTGGTAAAATGCCAATGTTGGAAAATCTGAGTGAAAATATTGAAAATTCAGAACTTACGAGCGCAAGGTGGGAACTATGCAACGACATTGGTAAAACAGTCATTTTAGAATTTTTTCACCAAATTTTCAACACAGGCATTTTAAGACCTCTGCTCATGATCAGTGTCACTGTGATTTTCTTAATGTGTCCCATACATTGAGTCTGCACAACCGACCGCGCCCATTGTGCGCCACATGGGCAGAAACATGTTTTGGGCAGGATGTGAAAATGACAGCTGTACTGCTCATGAGGAGGTGGATAAAATGCCAATGTTGAAAATCTGGAGTGAAAATATTGAAAATTGTAACTTACGAGTAGGAACTGCGCAATGCATCAGAAAACTGTCATTTTTAGGAATTTTTTCACCAAATTTTCAACACAGGCATTTTAAGACCTCTGCTCATGAACAGTGTCACTGTGATTTTCTTAATTTGTCCCATACATTGATTTTGCGCACCAACTGCACCATTCTGTGCCACATGGGCGAAAACACATTTTGGGTGAGATGTGAAAAATGACAGCTGTACTACTCATAAGAAGGTGTGGTAAAATGGCAATGTTGAAAAACTGGAGTGAAAATATTGAAATTTCGCGAACTTACGAGCCTGCGTAGGAACTGCGCAACGCACGCTCGAAACAGTCAGTTTTAGATTTTGTACACATTTTCAACATGGATTGGACCTTTTTCATGAATGATGTCACTGTCATGGTATTTGGGCCGGGCGGTGATTTCGCAGTCACCGCGCAGTCACTCGCGCCGAAATCACCCTTCGGGCCCAATAACGCCATGACAGTGACATCATTCATGAGAAGGGTCCCAAAACCCTATGTTGAAAATTTGGTGCAAAATTCCCAAAATGCCTGAGATATGCAATAAAGTTGAAACCGCGCCTTATCTAGCCCATTATACAGCTTACCGGCATTTCCTCAGTTCGCGTTGGCTTTGAAGAGTGCAGACGTGTTCCCGGTCCACCAAGATCTGCGCACTGGAGTCTGGAGGTAGTATGGGGTGAGGGCTGTGTGTAGGGAGGCTGGTGCGCAGTGGGTGGGTGCGGTTGTGGAGGGGGCTGGGAGACGCGCCACAACTGCTGCTTTTGGCAGGTTTAAAAAGACGTCATGGACATTTGCCATGCTGGGGTGGGCTCCCAGCATGGCACAAGGATGTTGGGGGCATTCAGTCGATGGGGATTGGGCACCCTCCGGGCATAGATCGCTTGCCAGCCTGGGGTGGGCCTCAGCGCGGCACTTACTACTGGGGGACGCAGCTCAGCCGACGGGATTGGGGCACCTGTCAGCTATACAGTGCGTGAGGGGGTGTGCACGCCCGCGGGTGGGGAGCTGTGTGAGCAGCTCTCTATCGGTGCTTACTGAAGCGTAGCTCCCTTTCAACTGTATGACACTGCATTTTGGAGCATGTCATAGACAGCTCCAAAATGCATTAGCTTACAGGGTCCGTGCCTGCCAGCACATTGACTGAATTGGAGGAGGAGGTGACACACCTCCAAAATCTCCGATGATGGCACTATGTTTCTTGCACATGCGTGCAAGCAACATAAAAATGAGACAGTACAATTATTATCACAGATAATGCATACATTTTCTTTTCTCTCATTAAATGTCAATGGTATTCACTCTCCTATTAAGCAAACTAGACTATTATCTTACTTAAAAAATCTAATGCCTTCTGCATAGCATTACAAGAAACTCATTTAGATTCAAAGGAAATTGTCAAACTTAAACAAAAATGGCTTCTTTTATCTTTTTCACTCTGAAGTTACAAGAAAGAGCACTGGAGTTGTGCTGTTATTCAGGAAGAATACCCTGATAGAAATTTGACAAAATTTTTTGGATAAGAATGGTAGAATATTATTAGCCCAATTTATAATTAGAGGGATTATCATGACTGTGGGTTCAATATATGCCCCCTTTATTGAATATTCAGCTTTTTAGCAGAAATAACTGGGGCTTTAATGAAGGTGTTGGCACAAAACATTATATTAATGGGGGATTTGAATGTACTACTAAAATCAGAAATTGATAACACCTTAAAAATTAATACAACTAACAAATATCATTCTAAATTAATAAATCACTTTTTATTATAGCATGATCTGGTAGATGGCTGGAGATTGTTAAACCCACAAATAAAAGAGTATACTCATCATGACAAAAAAAAAAAATTAGGATTTTCAAGAATACATTACATTTTTCTATTAAAGGGATTATTACCCAAATTGAGGAAGGCCATTATTACCTCAATTCTTCTATCAGATCATGCTATGATAGAGACTGAGTTAGAATTAAGGGATCAAGAAAGGTTTTTTTCAAGACAATGGAGAATGGATAACACTTTATTAAGAGATGAGGGGTTTTGTAGAAAAATTAAGGAGACAATAAAATAATTGTGGCTATTCAATTATGATGGTACACAATTAATCACAAAACTATGGGATGCTTTCAAGGCTGTTATACAGGGCATAATAATATCACATAAAGGCTTCCTAAATAAAGAATGAAAAAGGTCGCAAAGAAAATAGATATTATGTTAAAAGAACTGGACCAATTAGTGATTATAGACTATAATAAGTATGCAAAAAAGTGGTACAATCTAAGAACAAAAAAAATGAGCTTAATAACAAAGAAGTAGCAGCTAATTTAACCAAAATAAACAAGCATTTGTCAATGCAGAATGTTGTCTCGCTGGCATTGGCGTTGGTAGTGCAGGGGTTAGAGATGCATAATAGGAATGGCAGCAAAGTATTGAACTGATGCCAACCCCACCCCCACCCTGCAGAGACTGGCAGGTGTTGGGGTGTGTCTTTGGACCGTCAGCTATAACGATCATGCCATTTTACCTCACCCTACCCTGTAGACATTGACAAGTGTTGTGGTGTGCTTTGGGGTCTTTGGGCCTTATACTTGCCCCATTCCATAAGAAAATATGCTGAGGTCGGTGCAGTGTAGGAGAATGGGGTGAACTTTGGGGCCGAACACTCCATGGCACACCTCGATGCCTGTCACTGGTTGCAGGGTGGGGGTGGGGGTGGAATGGCAGAAGCATTACAGCTGATGATCCCAGATCACACCCCTGATGCCTGTCAGTCTCTTTAGGGTGGGGTGTTACAGCTGGAAACCCTAACCCCATAGGCGTGTGTTGGTATTTTCTCTCCAAATTATCAACATGGGCTTTTTGTGACACCACCTCATGAAGAGCGGCACTATCAGTTTGTTAGCCAAAAGGTAATTTTGCACAGTGACTATGCCATTTGGCTCTACAGGTACGGAAACACATTTTGGGCAGAATGTGAAAAATGGCAACTGTATTGTTCAAGAGGAGGTGTAAAAAAATGGCAACATTGAAAAGCTGGAGTGAAAATATGAAAAATTGGTGAAGTCATGAGCATGCATAGAAATGCACGGCCATAACCCAATTATTTTTGGGATTTTTTTAACCACATTTTCAACATAGGCATTTTGGGACCTCCCCTCATGAACAGTAGCACTGTGATTTTGTTAATGTGTCCCAAAGGTTGATTTCAGACAGCGACCACGCCATTGTGTGCCACAGGTGTGAAAACACATTTTGGGCAGGATGTGAAAAATGACAGCTGTACTGTTCATAAGGAGGTGTGAAAAACTGTTAGTGTTGAAAATCTGGCATGACAATATTGCATATTTCCAAAGGTACAAGGGTGCGTGTAAACTGCGCAATGCATGCTTGTAAGACAGTCATTTTATGGACTTTCAGCACCAAATGTTCAACACAGGCATTTTAAGACCACTGCTCATGAACAGTGTCACCGTCACTTTCTCAAAATGTAGTGAAAACTGATTTCACACAGCGATTGTGCTTTTCTGCGTCGGACGTGCAAAAACACATTTTGGCCAGGGTATATAAAATGACAGCTGTTTTGTTCATAAGGAGATGTGGTAAAATGCCAATTTTGAAAATCTGGAGTGAAAATATTACAAATTCATGAAGTTACGAGCGTGTGTGGAAACTGTGCAACCCACGCTTGTAAAACAGCCATTTTTTGGATTTGTTTCACTAAATTTGCAACATAGGCTTTGTGAGAGCCCACCTCATGAACAGTGGCACTGTCTTTTCATTAATCATTCCCAAAAGGTGATTCCATGCTGTGACCACAGAATCACCATTCGGGACCGAATAACTCTGTGACAGTGACCGAATTCATGAAGAGGGGTCTCAATATCCCCATGTTGAAAATGTGGCACCAACATTCCCAAAAATAGCCAAGATGTGCACCAAAGTTGAAAAAAAAACCCTATTTATGCCATTGTACAGCTTACCGGCATTTCTTCAGTTCGCGGTTGGCTTTGAAGAATGCAGACGTGTTCCAGGTCCACCGAAGATTGTCCCACCAGACTCCAGAGGTTAGTATGGGGGAGGGGGTGTGAGGAGGCAGGGTACACAGAGGATGGGCAAGGGATGGGGGCAGCAAAGACTGCGAGGGACCATTTTCTTTTACAGGTAAAAAAGATGAGGGTCGGTTTCTTTTTGCAGGTGTTTGTTTGGTACACTGGGGTGGGCTCCCAGTGTACCACCTGCATAATGGGAGGGGACTGCAGCTGATGGGGATTGGGATCCCTGTCAGCACAGAAATGGGTGGGGGGTGCGCATGATGCCGGGGAGATTGGGCACCCCATCAGCATACAGCACACATCAGGGGCTGGGGACATTATGCCAATGGGGAGTGGGCTCCCCATCAGCAAACTAAACTAGGCAGGGGGGACTGAAACCCGATGGGATTGGGCCCCGTCGCTGAGGAAAAGACTGTTGGGGGCAATGATGCGAGGGGATTGGGCACCCCCTTGGCACAATCTTGGAATGGGAGGGGGGCATCATGCTGATGGGGAGTGGGCTCCCCCATTGGCAAATGAAGTGGCTTTGGCAGTCAATGCCACCATGTTTTGGAAAGTGCTTTACCAGCAAGGGCACATCGGAAGGTGTGTTCTGGTGCTGCTGCATGACAAGCTTGGCTCTCATTGCAGTGGACCTTTTCTCAGATGTGCTCACCTCATTATGTATTGCTGGTGTGGCACCTGCATGCTGGCTTACTGGGGAATGAGGGCGCACCTAGTGATGCATGCCCTGCGTTCGCCCACAGTAACCGCACCTCCAAATCTGCCACTAATGCAATATGTTGGCTGGCATGCACGCACAAGCCAACATAAAAAGGTAAAGTATCTGCAGGGGGATAAATAGGGAAAAATGTTGGCATATTTATTAAAAAAAACCAAGAGAAAAAATATATCCTGTTTGAAGGATGATCAGGGAAATAATTTGGTTAATGATAAAGAGATGGGTGAAGAGATCAACATGGCATATAAGCTCATTTACCTAATGGAATTAAAGTATACACATAGAGAAATAAGAAAGTATCTGGATAAAGCTAAACTTCCTAAGCTATGTTGTAAACATGTGAATTTTTCTGCAACAGAAATTAAAGAAGTTATTACCAGTATGCCAAAAAACAAGAGCCCAGGATTAGCTGACTTAACTATAGAATTTTACCTACATTTTTTTGATGAGTTAATGCCATGGTTGGTAGCAATGTTTCAAGAAGTAGCTGTAAAAGATGAATTTATTCCCCCTCAATGGAGGAAGCTAAAGTTGTATTATTGTTAGAAGAAGGGGAAAATCACCAAAATGTCAACAGCCGTAGACCAATCGCCCTGTTAAATAGCGATTATAAGATACTTACAAAATTAATAGTTAATAGACTGAAACGTAAGTTGCCTAAAATAATTCATAAGGATCAATTTGGGTTTGTTACAGGGTGTACTATTTCTGAGGCAAATAGAAGAGTGCAGTCTCTTTTTTTACTTTGCAAAAAAATAGATTAATTACACATGCACTGGCAATTAATGCATCAAAGGCCTTTGATTTGATAAATAGAGAGTTTCTATTCAAGTCTATGAGTTTTTGGGGACTACCACCCAACATAATAAAAGTTATTAGATTATTATATAGGAATACTTCTGCCAGGTTTCTAATTAATTCTTATCTAGGAGACCCTCTTAAGATGACTAATGGAGTACAACAGGGTGCCCTCTGTCCCCTGTATTATTTATCCTGGCTTTAGAACCTCTTTTAAGAACAATTAGAGCTAATAGATTAATTAGGGGAATTTAATTACAAGGGGAAGAAATAAAATTAAGTGTGTTTGAAGATGACATATTAATGATTCGGGATATTAAAACATCATTACCTGTTCTATTACAAGAAATTAATACCTTCAGAGCCCTGTCAGAATATAAATTAAATTAAGCCAAATCTATTATCTTAGAAATCTATTCCCCTAACTATGCTATAGATACTAGACTAACAAAGAAGTTTACAATAAGTAATCAATGTAAATACTTAGATATTTAAATCTCTAAGGACCAAACAGAGATTATTAAAACAAATTACAATATGGCTAAGAAAAAAATAACATTACTATTGGAAAGTTGGGAAAAATGTCCTTATCCTTATGAGGAAGGATTGAAACATTAAAAATTATGGCACTCGTACATATAAACTATGTAATTTAGAATGTAATTGGGTTTCCAAAAGAAAAATGGTTTAATATAATCTATAGGATATTTGTTAAATTTCTATGTAGGGTAGACAAGCCTACGATCCCCTGGAAAAGTATGATTTATCCTAGGAAACAGGGGTATTACAGCTGCCCAGATCCTTTATCTTACGCAGTGGCATACCAATTAAAAATGTTGTGGCAATGGGCCTTTATCTCAGGGGAAGATAATTCCTTTGAGTTTCTGTTTAGAGAGGGACAGGGTCCTGGAGCTTCAAATAATTTAATGCAGGAACTAGAGGTAATTAATAAAATTTCTGATGTTTATTCCCTGGTTAAAAAGTTACTGATACATGCTATATGAAGAATAAAAGAAGTTGGTAAATTTCCATGGATCTTCTTAAATATATGGGGAAATTCTACAGTAAGGGGAGCAAAATTGCTAAAGAAATTGAAGTTGGATTGGAAGTTAGATATTCTAAATTGGGCCATACTGCTCGAAAATTGAGCCTTTATTCTGATGGAAAAATTCAATAAGCTTTTTCCTTGGACAGTTAGGCTGAATTTTGTTTATTATAGGATTCTCTATAAAGTTTTTAAAGATCAGATAGTTGCTGTGGATGACTGTTTGTCTGTGTTAACTGACGAACATAAGAAATTGATTGAAACATAGAAACATAGAAGCTGATGGCAGATAAGGACCACAAGGCCCATCCAGTCTGCCCATTGAAAAAGGAAAAAGTAAGTTGGCTCAACAGATATATTCAGTTTTAGTTACAAATAAGAAGGATCTATGGAACACTACCTATAATAAATGGACACATGAATGCAACATTATTTACACTGCACAACACTGGAGAAACCTGAGAATTAAAATAAATAAAAATTACCTCTATGCCAAAAACAAAACTATCCAAAAGAAATTCTAGATAGAGCATATCTAACCTGACAGATAATGGGGAACATTAAATCAAATGGTATCAAAACTTGTTGGCATGGATGTGGTGCTCTGGGAATTTATATAATTGTCTATGGGCTTGTAAATCTATTCAGAATTGATGGAAAGAAACACATGTTATGTTGTTGGAGAAACAAAAAAATAGATCTCCCTGTGAGCTTTAGACATATGATATTGAATGATATACAGGATCTAGACCTGACTGATAATCAAAAACAGATATAATGTTTGGCTACCAAGGCTACTAAAAGATTGATCTTGGCAAGCTGGAACACCGAAAAAAATAGACAAATTCGATAATTATAAATGGGTATACATAGTGCCGGAGGCTGTTCAGTTGGAACACTTATGAGATGAGTATGAGAGAGATACCTGGCAGATTGACACTCTATGGAAGGGTGTAAAAGATTTACTATTTCCACTTTTGAGTTTTGAAAATTAACCCACTGCTAATTATGAACTGGGGTGGGAGGGAGAGGGTATTTACATTTAATAACATTTCTTAAGACGTGTTCTGGAATACATAACTTGAATGAATGTACTTTTATATTTATGTTTTTATGTGTTATATCTAAAAAATATGGATGATGAACTAGGTTTTTTTTATTAATAAAATATGTTTGAAAATAAAATCAATATCACCATTGTCAAAGATGGGGAGTATCATCTTCGAGAGGATTTCTCTGCAGGGAAAAAAATGGGATGCCCCTCCTGATCCTGTAAAGTGTGCCAAATTTGGGGTGGAGCTTCTTGTGGATTATGTTCACATGGACAGAGAAATCAAGGTGACAGTACAGCCAAACACAAGGTACTTGAAGAAGGACACACCTTCAATCACTGCACAATCATAGGTATAAATGCAGGGGAGAAGAGTAAGTCTAGCAAGTCTCTGCCTGGTGCCAAAAGTCATAGGGACTGCTTTTATTTCCATTGAGGGACAGTTGTTTTTTTACAGAACCAGTGCTGAACATTGTTAAAGTCCAGTTGGAGCTGGCCATGAGGTCAATGGCAGAACAGTCAGAAATAAAGAGTACCATGTCATCTGCATACATGTGACTGGACACAAAGCAGCAAGTAGTGGGGAGGTCATTTAGAAAAATGGAGAAATAGTTGGGCAAAGGACAAAGAACAGACCCTTGAGGGATGCCTGAGCAGACTGAGAGTGGGGTGGTGTGGGGGAGGGAATTGAATATGGACAGCTTAAGACCTGTCCTTGAGGTAGGAGTAGGACCGCTGAACGGAGGAGGTGGAGAGTCCAGCTGCCATAGGCTTGCTCAGGAGAAAGGGGTGGGCTGCAGTGATAAAAGATTTAGCTAATTCGACAAAGATGGCAGAGGGGACCAGGCCCTGATCCATGACAGAGAGGAAAGTGTCAGTGAGCCAGAGGAAAGAGGTGAAGGTGAAGTGGGTTTTCCTGAAACCAGAATCAAAGGGAATGAAGAAGGAAGATACTTTTAACCTTGCTGGCTACAGCAGAGTTTATGTCATACAGGTATTGCTATAAGAACTTCACACCCTGGGTGGGTTCTGATGCAAAAGGTAATGCCAAAAGTCTTAAATTAGCTGGGAGAACTGTACATGAGCACTGGATTTTCTTGCAATTTATTATCAACCCACTAAGGCTGACAGTAACAGCTAACTACAGAAGGGTGTTTTCAGGCTCAGGGTAGGCATTAATTGCAAGGCAATGGCCCTGAACATGCAATAAACCTATGCAGGATTCTAGGTAGACCTTTGTGATTTAAAAATAACTACTTAAATGCAGCATGTCATATTAAGAATACATCATTCTACGGCTGTTCTGGAGATTCTAACATTTTGTGAGCTATAGTAAGGTGCATTGGTGAGCAGTTATACTGGCCATTAATGGCAGTGGCACTGTACTGTGGAATCCAAGATAAAGCAATCTTATCCTTACACATACCCTTATAATAAGGGCCCATATTCCTCTAGCATCTATGTTTAAACAAAGAAACGTAGACACTTAATGCCTCCCTGGTTGCTATCCCTGCCATAGAAGGCTTGGAATATGAGGCTATAATTGTCAAAATTCTACTTGAGGACTCCAAACCTCTATATGTTAGTTGTATCTATAACCACACCACCACCATATGGCTACCCCTGCTCTGGATGTTTCCTGTAAGGCTATCGATGACAAGTATTTAGGAAAACTAATCCTTCTAGGAGACATTATGATAAATTGGTGTTCTAACTTGTGGAGTAGACCAAAGACTACTGTGCTTGAGGTCCAACTCACCCACTTCACCCAGGTCATCAGTGAGCATACCAGGTTAAATAACAAGACTAGTAACCCCTTTTTACCAAACCAAAAAGAATCAGAGCTGCAGGGATTTTTCCAGTCTCTCTTAGTGACCACTACCCAATCTATTGCATTTGGAAGAACAATGCTCCCAAACCTCCACCTAGGATATTCCTGAGCCATGACTTCTCTAAATTTGATCATGGCTCCTTTCTGGCCACCCTGTCTGGTATCCATTGGGCCACTAGCAAAACAAACCCTGCCTGACATTGACTCTGCCTTGTTTTTTTTTTTTTGTTATGTTTCTTTCAACTGCTAACATGCATGCCCTTCTCAAGCAGTTCAGGGTAAACATTCTGCACTCCAAAAGGCTGGACCATGAACTTGGGAAGCAACTGAAGCTTAGGGGTAAGACGTGGGGGATCTCTAAAACTTGTGGCCTATCATCTGACTGAGTTAAAGGAGAACTGCATTGCATCTGCAATCGTGTGTTTTCTGTAGAAGCTGCATTTCTAATACTGGTTCATGTTCTGTTTTTGTTCCATATGTACTGGTCTTTTATTAGATTCACTGGCTGTTTCTGCGTTACACTCTGGTGGGTAGTACCATTTTAGAACTGTATGATGTACTATATGTCCTTCTTATGGAACTTATATTATTTTCACAATGCATTCATGTTCTATTCTAGAACTCTGTGGCCCAAAGGGGACATAAACTATATCATACAGTTCTAAAATGGAACTTGCCAGCAGAGTGTACATCAGAAACCCTTACTGTGTTTACTAGAAGGCCAGTAAAGATGGAACAATATCAGAAATGGATCAGATATATGAAAAGAAGCATCTACTGGGAAAATGACTTACTGGTTCAGCATAGTTCTTTTTTAAGTACCAGGAGCTCAGGAATGCCTGCAAAAAAGACTGTCTAATTGCCAAAATGAAATACTTAGCTCACCTGCATAATAAATATTTAACTGACATCAAGAAGTTCTCGGCACAAATTAATGTTCTTTTTAAGGGCTGCACCAATTTTTCTGAATATGACATACTGTAGTGGTGGATGGTAAGACCTTAGGTGACTCCCTGGCTACAGTAAATGCCTTTAACAAATTTTTCACCAACCATGATAGGTTTAAACCCTCCTCCTTTGGATCTCCCTCTCACCTCCCCCATCCCTCCCTAATACTAAAAATCTAATCCCCAAATTCCACTGTTGCAGGATTACATTGAAAGAAGTATTACTTTGCACCTTTGGTTGTCATAGGAAAAGTTCAAATGGGCTTGACAAACTTGAGCACAAGATTTTAAAATCAGCTGTCCTGATTATTGCCTCCCCTGTTGCTATGCATCTCAACAATTTTCTGATTGAGGGAAGAATTCCTGAATGCTGGAAAATTACCCTTGTTGTACCAGTGCACAAGGGGAGTCCATTAAGAGCTTATGGATAATTATCATCCCTGTTTTCCTCGCCTGCTCCCTGGCCAAATTACAGGAAAGGTTAGTTTATAACTAGCTCCAAGACTATGTTGACAAAGTCACCTACTGGCTAATAGCCAGCACAATTTCAGAAAATACCATGGGACTGACACTGTCCTAGTTATTCCTACAACAGACATACTGGGTGCCAAGTAGAAGGAAATTCTTATTGATGTTGGCTTTATAGACCTCACCGAAGCCTTTGACTTAGTTAACCACAGTGTTTTGTTAGCAAAACTAAAGCTGTTCAGCCTTGATAACCTATCCTGGCAGTGGTTCTTCCACTATCTGACTAACAAGTCTCAGCTGCTGAGATGGAAAGGAGTGCAATCCTCTAAAAGCTCAATCTTGGATGGCACCTCCCTAGGGCTCCATCTTGGGCACTATGCAGTTCCCCTTTTTGTAAATGACATGCCTGAAAACTGTGGAGGGGCTACCTTTTATGCTGACAGTGCTGTGCTTCACAGATGCTCTAGCAATCCCGACCTTATCAGCACACAGATTGCTTGTAACCTTCTTAAACCGGAAGAGTGGTTCTCTGCAAATAAACTGGCCCTAAATGCCAAGAATATCAGAGAGATACTGTTTGGCTCTAGATAACTGGGTGTAGTTAGGCAGCACTTATTAAACCTCTCCATGTCTTCTGGAGCCCATACTGAGGTGACTGAGTCTCTCAAATACCTTGAAGTATGCTTGTTTTGTTTGTTTGTTTTGTTTATTTAAGATCTTGAAAGACCATGGGCCAAGGCCCATTTTCATGGGCGACCAGAGTCACAATCATACTTCAGTACAATTAACATTCATTCAAAAATATAATAATACATCTCTATCACATAGACAATAAATTAATTAAAATATTTGCACTGACTCTTAGACAGGAGGTACATTTCCAAGACATTTTTAAAGCCACGTAATGAAACATTAACACAATCCAGGGCTGATGTAATGACATTAAAAAAATATAGGAAGTTTGTAAAACAATGTTCTTTGACCTAAAGAAGATTTTTTACTTGGACTAAGAAGTCATCTTAGAACCCATATCAATCAAATCTCCATGTTTCTCCATCAAAAAATTGGATTGCTTTAACACCTAGGTAATTACCTCACCAAGGACTCTTGGCTAGTCATTGCTAATAGTTCTCTGCTCCTCCTCCTGCAGTATGGGTCTTCTGTTCTCCAATCCCTGAGATGCTATGAAATTAACAAGCTAAAAATTCCCTATAACAAAATCGGTCATTTTGCCTTTTGCTGCCTTACCCAGGGAGCATCACCATGATGACTTTCACTGTCTGAACTGGCTTTCTTTGGTGGGGTGAATAGAGTACCTCTTCTGCTGCTTGGCTTTCAAACTAGTTAAGTGTGCCACCGCTCCCTCAGCCTCAGAGCTATCCTAATAATGAAAGCCTTAAGGAGATCACTGAGATCCTTTAGCAGTACCCTATTCGGGATACCCAGGGTGAGATCCAATGCAGTCAAGAGATCCTTCACCCCCTCAGCCTCCTCCATTTGAAATTTACTACCAGAAACCCTGCAGGATTGTTCCTCACTAGGTTTCAACGGGCCTTAAAGTTGTCCTGCTGGAGCACAGACTGTGCTCTTGCAGTTGTGGACCCAAATTTGTTGATCTGTTTTCCACCTTGGTTTATTATGTTTCAGTGCTTTTGCAGCCAAAGGCTGTGAAAGCAAAGAAGACCTAGTACTGCTGGAGAGGAGAGTGAAATGTTAGCCATGTGATTTAAGGTACAAGATGAATGTTTATGGGCATTACACATATAGAGATACCAATTCAATTATGAAGAGTAATACCAAAATTCAGAAAAAGTGCAATAAAAATGTTTTTTCAATTGTATTTTGTAAAACCATAATGCAATTTTTCATGGCAATATTAAAAAAGTATATTGCTATACTTTATTGTTATGGATAAAGTATATCAATAACATTTATTTTGCAATAAAAAACAGTTCTGTCATGATGTAAATATGTTTATCGATATAGCTAGAGAAAATATGTATATTGACAGAGCTAGAGAAAACTGCCTGTTTTTTTTATATTGATAACATGACTACTGCTGTTACATAATAATGATATAACAATGTCATAATTTCTTAACGACTGGACTCCAAGCTTTCACCCCCCCCAAAAAAAAAAATTAGTTTCTATCTCTAACAGTTCCAGAGTTAGACTTTTCAAAAGACATTTTTTTTTCAAATGTGATATCTTTGGAACCGTTAGGGCTAGAGATTTTTTTCTCTAAATGAAAGCATGGAGCCAGGAGCCAATTTAGTAGATATATTACTAATATGTCACTACAATGGACATATATCAATATAAAAAACATAAAATATTTTATATCAAATGAAACACACAATGGTTCAGTACATTTTAAAAGTCCAGTCATTTGTAACATATTACATCGATATGTATATGCATAGAGCAACAAAGGAGAACATATATTAACTTTTCAAATATTACAGCTTTCAAAATAAAGCTTCACGGTTATAAAAATATCGTATAACATTATTTTTGGAAATGATCAGAAGATGCTAGTGGTTGTTCTGTCAAAGAATGTACACATTCTTTTCTAGTTTCAAGTTGTTGCTTATCCCTTGTCTTGTACTAGTTTACTGGTTGTTAGCTCACAGATATTCAGTTTGTAACATGTTATGCTTTGACCTCTCCATTTGCTCTCTTGTAAATGCACTGTTTTTGCTAATTCTTCATACCCCAGTGTATGTGATGCTTAGTATTAAAGACTAGCTGACACCATTAGACTAACTTTAACAAAACATACTGTATTATTCAGACACAGTTCAGCTTATGCTTCACATTTGTTCTGTATTTCTCATCCCCATTATTTATTACTGAGGCCATTTGCAAGAAATTGGAATCTTTGCTCCTGAAGAGTTCATCTATTCCTATTGCTTTCTCCCTACCTGAAGTCATAATGTTCTACTTGTGACATCACTATTACTCCCATGGCAACAGATTGTGATGTCACAACAGAGGACTATGACATGAAGTAGGGAGTAAGCAAAAAAGGCAGATAACCCTAAGGGATATAGGACATGTTTCCATGCAAATGTCTCAGTAATAAGATAAACATTTTTTTTTAATTTTTTTTTTTAATTTTACGTTTGTTTTACCAGGTGAGACACACTAAGCTGAAAGCTTGTTTACAGGTACAGCCGGGAGCACAGGGAAGTTAAGTGACTTGCTCAGGGCCAAACAGTATGCAAGTGTGGGCTGTAGGATTCAAACCCAGGTCTTTAGGTTTGCAGCTCAACGCCTTAAGCCACTGCACTATACTGCCTCCCTGAGGCAATGGGGAGGAGAAGCCTATTAAATATATAAGGAATGCAAGCTAAATTGTACCTAAATATTACATTTTTCAAAGTTTTCTTTGAGGCATCAGCAGCTCTTTAACATTAGTATTGTCATTGGACTCTCTGTATTACTGTGTGTCCTTGCAATTTTTTGTTTTGGATACTAGCTCTCTATATTTTTGCTTCACCTCTCTAATAAACTCTGGGTCATCCCTGACAAAGGAACTCTTGAGTCTCAGTGGGCATACCCAGTTAACAAAATAAATAAATTAAACCAATAAATTGATCAATAAATGAATAGTGTCAGCAGATAAGGCCTTACCTGCCCATTTAGCTTGTCCATCCTACCTTACCACACTGCTTAAATTCTAGTGGCCCCTGTTCCTTGTCTCTGACCCCCACCTTACTAAGGCCATGTGCCTGTCTCACCCTGATTTGAAATTGACCACTGATTTGGCCTTTACTATCTCCTAAGGCAGCCTGTCACACCTGTCCACCACCCTTTAGTGAAAAAGTACTTGTGAACATCTTTCTTGAATCTCCCTCTTGCCAGTTTCACTGGGGTTCCCCTTGAGCCTGTGTTAGCACTCAAGGTAGATATGCCCTTGTAGTCTACTTTGTTAAATCATGTGTACTGACACAGTGGTCTGTTGTGCTGCATGTGTACTGTGCATTCAGTAAGTAAGCATATAATTGCAGTGAATCCCTAACTCATTGTTTAATTTTTTAATTGTTTTTTGTTTATTATGAGTATTTTAAGCTTCAGATTTGTATATAAATGTGATGTATGACTTGATACAAAATAAAGTATAGTAGAAAACAAAAAGGTGGAAAAAGCTGAAAATTCTTTGCCAGCTACTGAACATTATGCTTCCACCTCATTGCTTTTCAGTTTAGACAATAGATTAGCAACTTGGTAGCAATTAAGTAAGCAATAACCCACAACAGGGCATGCATGTCTACAGAATTAATACATGCCCTGGGTGAATTGGAAGACATGAGACCTAGAGCCAAGTGACTTTCAACACACCCAGAATGTGCTTTAATTCTTAAGAAACTCATGCTCTGGAGGTGGCGGTTGCTTTTATGATCCTTAGGAAATACAGAATGTTTTTTTTTTTAATGAAAAAATGTTTTATAATATTTATTGCTACAGCAGATAGAATAGGTGAGCATCGTAACAAAGGTCACGTGCATTTGAACAAACCAGAGAACTGCATTTATTCTGAAGAAACATAACATATGCCCTGTTGTGGATTTTTGTGTTTAAAACATGGAAAATGTATTTTATTTTCATTTTGTTAGGTCCTTGCTAGATAGATCAGGGCAGATTAGTTGCCCACTGTGGAGTTTCTAGGTAAAACGAATCAATGGTCAGGTGCTGTGTTTTATGCAATGAAGTTGTTTGACTTGGTCAGTTTTTTTATACTCCATTTTATAAATTGTATTAAAGTTTAACACTGACTGTAATATAGTGCCAGGGTTTAGAATGTCAACTTCTGTCCAAACAATTCCGTTCCTTTCAGTGGTGGAGTGGTCATCCCTCGGGGACAGAAGTAAAGGAGGAGATATTCAGTACTGTTGAGCAGGTCCACACCAATGGAACTACTGCTGTTGTGGAGAATTGACCATTAGATCTACAGGTGTGCTGGTATTAGTGACTGTACCTGCTAAAGTTAATGCCATTTCTACAGCATGGCTGTATTGGCAGGTGCTCTGAGGCCAGCAAGGGGCAAAAATAAAGATGAAAAAAGCTTTTCTTCATGCAGTATATTAATAACACACCAAAGTTATTTATAGATCAAGGCAAAAGCCTTCTAATGTGCATGCAGTAGTCTGCTGAAGGAGCTGGGAGACCCTGGGAGGACTGACTCCTCTTATTGAGTAAGAAGGGAAGTCACCTAGCCTATGTTGTCAGAATGTGGAAAAAGGAAGCACGCTGCCATGTGCTCTGTCAGTGCTTTTTGATTTAGGGCCTTCTGGAGTTCACACACGGTCTGCCAAGTTGTGTTAAGAATGCTGAACGTATTTCCCTGGGGACCATTTCTCATTTCCAAACTGCGTCAATGCTAAGAAAAACAATAAACAGCAAAGGCAATGAATAATGTTAGCTGTATTGTTTATCCGAGTGTGTAATTTGATCACTGTTTTGCAACAGAACTCAGCAACCCTTCAAGTACTGCTTCATCAAAACATAACCTAGAATATGTCCCCTCACCTTGCCTCAACCCAGGCAGTTCTAGAAAGGAAGGCAAGCCATGATGGACTTTAATCCCTGTTACTGCAGATTGCAGCCCTAACAGTAGAATGCCTAATAACTTCAGTCTCAGACCTATCATTTAAAATTATTGTGGAAGTTGCCACTTATAACAGTGGTTCAGAAAACTGGATTCAAGACAGTCAAAAGTAGCTATTGATCTGTATCAGTCTTACCAGTACTTGGAAATTACAAGAAAAAATAGTATCAAAATTATTGAGTACATTCTTGAAGTAGCAGAAGCTTACTCTCAACAGGTTCAGCTCAGGAAAAAACACTGCACGTCGGCCCTGGTTTTTTTTTGTCTTTGGTAACCGGGTAAGGCCCACTAGGCCCAAGTGCCTGTTTTCAGGGGCAACCTGGGAGCACTGGGCAGTTAAATGACTTGCTCAGAGTCACATAGTATGCAAGTGGAGGTTATGAGACTCAAAATCAGGTCTGGTGTGTTGGATGTATCAAGCTCGTTCATAGTTCATCACTCTAACCTCTAGGCTATACTGCCAGCCCATAATGATATACATATATAATTTGTAATGGTATACTGACAGCCATGGACAGAGGATTAGTGCCTGGGGACTGCTTTTATGGACTCTACTTAGGCCACTTGCTTAGTTAACCATGAACATCTACCTAATAATCTGCAGTAACTGTGAGCTGGTGACCTGCCACTGTCGTGGTTCAGGAGCTTTCTTGGGAATTGTTCTCAGATGATGAGAATAGGAGCAAGCCTGCTTGCCTAAAAAGTTTGTTTACCACAATGCTTGATGCTAGGACCTCCTTGTTCTTAATTTTTGTGAATACCCTCCACCAAATATGTATAGCCTTGTTGCCAAACTTTATGTGGACTATAGTTATCCACTGTGGTGGAACATCCTTGACCAACATCCACAACAGACTTCAACTTGGTTTTGATTAACTGTAGAACTGGATACTACTGTACTGTATCTAGTAAGTTCCTGCTAAATCTGAAAAGAACATGCCTAATGGCATATAGAACTCTCAATCTGCTGCAACAGTGTGCAGTTCCAGTGCCTGAATGATTATTCAACAGGGAATGTACAGAGCTACAAGGACTTGGGTGTTATAATAGATAGTGTCTGTTGCTCACTAGTGTCAGGGCAATGCCAACGTGGCATCACATGGTTATTCAGACTCTGAGAAGCACCTTGCCTCAGATTCACCAAGGCTCAGGGGCCCTTTTTGTTACCTGTCATATTTCTTTACTTTTGTTGCATTAAAGTTTAACCCTAACTGAAGATGTGACAGTTATTTTTAAATACATTTCTTTAAAAAAACACTTAAAAAAACAGATACACATTACTTTGTATTGACAATGTTGGCCTTTGGTTAGCATTGGAAATACATTCAATAGAATGCAGTCTGTGGAGTACAGAGATATGCCTTACTACACCCCAAGCAATGCCAAGCATCCTTAGAATCCAGAAGCCTCCTCTCCCTCATCTGACACCATGGCAAGTATCCAGTGGTACAAAAAAAGCTTGCCATCATGCTAAAGGATAAGTGCAACCCCGAATAAACACAGTACAGGAGCACACAGGAAAATGGGTGCACAGGAATAATCAAATTTATGACTACTATGCAAAACCTGTTTATTGGAACTAGAGTACAGCTCAGTACCTCAGTGCTTTGAGCCCTTGCATGGCTCTTCGTTGTTGGGGTGGGGGTGGGGGGACAAAGCAGTACAGTCATGCTGTTTAAGCACAGTTCTTAAAGAGTAAGCAGTATAATTCATTTTGTAAGACTGATGCCTATATATCATACTATGAGAGTGCAAAAGGTGGGGTGTGGGGGAAATAAAAAAAATGGTGTCAAAAACCCCAAGTTAAAACAAGGAATAAAAGACATAAAAAAGAAAGTGCTGGACAGCAAAAAGAAAAATGTTGGGCTCGATTTTTTAGAGCTTCCTTAGACTGAAGCAAGGTATGCTGAACTCCCCACTTGTAGGGAAGTTGGGTGCACAGGGGACCTTGCACTGGATTTTGGTAGCAGAGTGGTCCCAGTGCAAAAGTACCCAATGCAGCCACAACTGGGACCTTGTGCAAAACAGTAGGTCTATATAAGAGGGCAGATGGAAGATGTAGTGCACCCCACCAGCATTGTAGGCAGTGGAGTCTGAACAGGCTCCAATGACACAACCCTCTATGCCACCTAGTGGCACTGCCCACAGGTCCAATGAGCACAGTGGTGAAGGGCTCTGACCACCAGGCTATGTGAGGAGCCCAGAACCAGCCCAGCCACCTACCAGTGTGACCTTTATCCCCATACCCAGGCCACACCTCTGCCACAACCAGCTGCCTCTTTGCATATGTGAGGTGCACATCACTACCACATGCTTTAGATCCTGAACACATCACCAACACTGTGACTGTCCAGCACTGAGGTGACAACCCCTGCCAGCCCCTGCAAACAGCACTGAGGAGGTTGCTACTGTCCATGCATCATACCATGTTACTTCCCACCCCTCATACAAAGTAGAGTCCCTACCATTGTGTCACCCAGACCCTTCACACAGCCCCATAGTGGCGGGCACATGCAATATCGGACACATTTTCTGTCCCCATTGCAGGTGCTATCTGTGATAATCTGAGATGAACAACCAGACCAACATTCCCTGGATACGTAAATACAGAATTCCCATCAGGTACCTGCAGCAACTATGGTAGGGATTATTGAATGGTGTGGAAGATGGCAACATGTATTACAGGTGGGCACTTGGTACTGTATTGCCCAGCATGTAATATGAATAGAGAAATGGAATGCTCTAATACCCTACTAGAACCCATGTCATACAGAGGTAGGTCCCTACTTCCATCACTGATGTGGCTGTGTGGCCGGTGGAACGAAGGGACTCAAAGTGGTACTCTACGGGCATGCCACAAGATGGTGCCCCTAGGGTCCAGCAACCTGTAGATCCTCTTCCATAATTTCCAGGAAGTGCAGCTCTAAGGTGCAAGGGACAGGCTTCGACACCCCCATGCACAGCCCTGGTCAGTGCAGGGTCACTCATGGATGTTGTGCCACTGTCAGCAGCCTGTATACTCTTCAGAGCACATACACATTCCACTGCATGTAGCTCCCTGCTGCATCTGGGAACCACTGACAGCAGAGCTTGGTGGGGACACCCATCTGACATGCATGATATGAATGTGCCACCACCATGCTTGGGGGGACCAGGACACCGGCGATGTCCACTCCACGTAATGTGGCAGGTGACAGGGTGAGTGTGGTACCCTACCATGTCTGGGACATATCCCATCTGGTATCTCCACCTCTGACATTGCCACCACTTAACTGGCAGTGGCATGAGGTACTGATGACCTGCATCTGGCACATTGCCAGACTGAGACTGATCCAGCTAGCATTGGGTGACTTCCATCTCTAGGCTGTCCCTCAGCTATAGATGGCGGTGGTGCATGGGCAGTAGACAAGCTCTGGTTGGTCTAACCCTGCCGACCACTGCAGCCATGGGGGGGAGCATTGAAAATTCTGACTTATAGATGCTGCAGTGCTGTCATGGCACGACTCTCTACCCACCATGGTGCAGCCATGCAAACACCGCAAGGATGATACAAGCTCAGCTGGTGCACGTGGCCCCCACTCTGGTGCAGGCTTCATTACAAAATAGGGGAGGCACACTGTGTGGTACATGGGGCACCTTGCATCTATCTTTTTTGCACAAGCACCATTTCCAGGGCTTTGAAAATCGAGGTCATGGAAGGTAAGTTGAGTAGGGCTACTCAAAGATGTTTGGCACCACAGTCTCTTAAATTATGAGATTGAAACAAAGTTGAAAATTCCTGCAAAAATTCCGTGAAGCAGGATGTCAAACATAATGTACCAGAGGTGAAGGAAAAGGTAAAATCTAAGATGGTAGCATTCAGAAGGTACAAGGAGACACAGAGCGAGGATGATAAAAAGGCTATCAGGGGAAACAGAGGGGAGCAGGGAGAGTAGTAAGAGGAGCAAAGGTGCAAACTGAAGAGAGAGTAGCCCAGACAGTAACAAACGGGGTCAAGGATTAGGTATGTAAGGGAGAAAAGGAAGACCAGGGGTAGGACTGAAAGGTTAAGAAGGAAATTAGTAGACTGTGCACATGGGGAACAGGAAAAGGCAGATATCCTGAAAATATACTTTTGTTCAGTGTTCACAGAGGAAAAAGATCGGGAGAGACCACAAAAATGTAACAGGTGCATTAGAGGGAGGGAAGAGATCATTAACCCATTTTTAGAGGAGGGAGTTCTGAAGGGACTCACTAATCTGAAAGTGGACAAAGCAATGGGGCCAGATGGGGTCCACACAAAGGTATTGAGGGAGCTCAGGGAGGTACTGCCTGCATCTCTGACAGTCCTATTTAACAGCTGATTGGAAACAGGAGTGGTTATGGAGGACTGGAGGAGGGCAGATTTAGTCCCACTAGACAAAACTGGTAGCAGGAAAAAGGTTGACAATTATAGGCCAGTCAGCCTGACTTTGATGGCAGGAAAGTTAATGGAATCACTGCTTAAAGAAAGAATTGTGGAATATCTTGAATCCAGTGGGTTACAAGACCTGAGGCAGCAAGGATTCATGGGGGGTGGGGTCATTTCAAACAAATCTGATGGAGTTCTTTGGCTGTGTGACCAAGGATCTAGATCAGGGTGGTGTGGTGCATGCGGCCTATCAAGATTTCAGTAAGATATTTGACAATGTTCCACGTAAGAGATTAGTAAGCAAGCTGGGTAGCTTATGAATGGGTCCAAAGGTGGTAAGCTGGGTAAGAAATTGGTAAAAGGATAGGTGGAAGAGGGTAGTGGTAAATGGAATTCACTCAGAGGAAGGGAAGGTGACCAGCAGGGTGTCTCAGTGATCAGTGCTAGGACTGGTCCTCTTTATTATTGTTATAAGTGATGCTGCATAGGAACTAGAAGGGAAGGTCTGCCTCTTTACAGATGATACCAAACTCTGCAATAGAGTGGACACTCCATGGTGGGGTGGAAAGGCTGAGCAGGGACCTGAGAAAACTGGTGGACTGGTTAAGATTATGGCAGCTGGGTTTCAATGCAAAAAAGTGCAAACTTATGCACATGAGGTACAGAAACCCATGGGTGGAGTACAGCATGAGGGTGGTGGTGCTGATGACCACCAAGCAGGAAAGAAACCTAGGGGTGATCATATCAGGTGACCTAATGGTGGCCAGGCAGTGTGACCCGGCAGTTGGGAGGGTGAGTGGGATGTTAGGGTACCTGGGAAGGGGTAACACCAGCAGAAAGAAGGAGGTGGTGTTGCCTCTGTATAAATCACTGGTAAGACTCCATTGAGAGTACTGTGTCCAGTTCTGGAGATCACATCTCAGAAAGGACATAGACAGAACAGAAGCAGCCTAGAGAAAGACAACTAAAATGCCACAGAGTCTACATCAAAAGCCCTACAAGGAGAGATTAAAGCACCTAAATATGTACGTCCTGAAGGAGAGGAGAGGCAGCGAGAGAGAGAGGGGGTATAAAATAAAGGCCTTTAAATACCCTGGGGGGGGTAAGCAAGGTACACAAGGCAAGTATTTTTCAGAACAAAATGTGCTCAGGACAAGAGAGCACAATAAGAAGCTGGGGTGTAGATTCAGGTGAGATGTGAGGAAGTACTTCTTCACAGGAAGAATGGTGGATTCCTAGAACAGTCTTCTAGCAGAGGTGGTAGGGGTGAAAACAGTAGTGGGGTTCAAGAATGCATGGGACAGTCATAAAGGAATCTGAAGGAAAGGGAAGGGGGGTGAATGAGCTGGAGATCAAGTAGGATCTGCGATAATACTATAGGCTGGGAAAAATGGGTAGACTAGGTGGGACAAGCAGTCGTTATCTGCTGGCAGATTCTACATTTCTACATAGAGAAATACAAGAAACAAGGAGGGAGTGGGAGGGGGAAATTAGGGTTAAGAAGTAAAAAAGGTGATTATAGCTACTAACCAAAAGTGGTGAATCAATTTAGAAGAGAGCAAAAACAGAAGACTGGATAAAAGTAAAGAGTTGAAATGTAAGAGGTGTTGAGTGGGAGAAATAAAAAAGGAAAAGTGAAAAAAAGAGAATAAGGTTACTAGCCACAAAGGCAGAGCCGACTCAGTGAATATTGTATATTGGTACTAAGATGTTGAAAGCCGTTATGAATTGGTGAGAAGGGAATGCAAATCACCATAAGCATATTAATTAGTGTAGGCTTCAGTAAGTAAACACACTCTATAAAATTCTGAAAAAGAACAATAAAAGCTGTATGTTAATTAGTAGATACTAATGAACAAACAATTGCATTAAACAACATATAAACAAGTCATAAAAATAATGCAAAACCAAATGTAATTTAGAATCAAACATTTACATGTTCACTCTAGATCTTTTAAAAAAATAATACAAGGTCTGTTTTGTCATTAAGCCCTTGTGGATGAAAGGTATGTAGAGAGTAAATCCATTTGGCTTCATATATGAGAATCATGTTAACATGGTCACCTTCATAAATGAGTGGTTTAACATGATCAAAACTAAGGAACTGCACACCAGTGCATTGATCATTATGGTATCTTGAGAAATGGCAGTTCACAGTACCCTAAGAAGTTGATGATGTCCTTGCCCCAACACACATGTAAGCAAAAATCAGCATTTCTCTGTTCAGTGATGGCTTTGACATTCATAATTAGGGTTGCCCAGAACCCGCCATATGGAATCAGATAAGTTGGATTCCAACTGGATTTTCAGAATTAGGATTTTTGGCATTGCAGTTCAAAGATCCTAATTCTTAAATTGAATCCTAAACACTATTTTTGCATAGGAGTTTAGGATTTATGATTCCAAAGCCAAATCTAGTTCCAATTGTTAAATCCTTTTAGTATTTCAACTTGAACCGGTTTAGGAACTGAAACTTCCAAAATTCCTAAACAGGGCAGTAGGATTGGAACTGGTGTATTCTGAGCAACTCTGCTCATAATGCAATCCTTCTAAGCCAGGACAAAGTGCAGTTCCAGTCATCCAACAACACAGTATAAGTCACACAATACTGCAGTTGTGGCTTACTCAAGGAACTTCACAGTGCCAACAGTAGTCATATCTGGTGTGGCAAGATTGATGCTAGGGCATGCAGTAGTACCTAGATAGATCAAACTTGCAGCCACCAGAGGGGGCAGAATTTCCTACCTAGTTTGATAGTGGGGCCACCACTGCCATGGCTACTGATCTAGTGTTGGAGACCAGGAACACCTGGTTCCCCATGCCAATTATGCGAGCATCTTCTCCTTAGATGTCAGGGAGGAGGAACATTCATCTGGGTCTGATTATTTCTCACCTGCACTAAGAACCCCCATCCATACCTAGCATATATCTGCTCTTAGGAGCATTTTGATGATAATTACTGTATTTGCATATCTGACATTAATTATCCGATATTTTGGTTTGTCTTTGCCAGCCATATGGGCTTCACCCTCAAATAAGCTAAACTGATGAGTAGCAAACTGAATGATGGCAGCTCATTGAAAAGTGCAATCACTGGAAGGGGCTCAGTGAAGTACAGGAAACAAGACAGGAACTATAGTCCTGTGAACAAGCCAATGTGATTGATGTCAGTTGGCTGATGAAAGCAATAATAGGACAGGGGTCAAATGAAATATGGCACACAAAACATAAGTTGTGGTCCTGTAAATGAGTCCAAATCATTGATAACAGCTGACTGAAGAATACAATAATGGGGAAGGGGTCAATAAAACAGAGAATGAAAGGCATGATTTGTGGCCCTGTGAATAATTCTAAATAATTGTTGACAGCTGGATGATGAATGCAAAATGGGGCAGGGGCTCGGTGAAATATACAAAAGGAAGATATGAGTTGTGGTCCTTTGAATAAGTTTAAATAATTGGTGACAGCTGTCTGAAGAATGTGATACCGGTGAAGGGGCCCATTGGCATACAGAAAGGAAAACATAAGTCATGGTCCTGTGAATAAGTTCAAATGACTGATGACATCTGGCTGCACTGTGTCCATATTTTTACAACTTTGCATTTATAATAATGTCTATATTATATTTTGTGACATGTAGAATCCAAAAAGTTAGGGCACTCACCCCCTGTACTGAGGAGATGACAGGCACAAGATTAAAACTCTAGTTTCAGAAATCCTCCTTTACTGAATTTATCCATGTAATACACTCACATATAAAAGTATACGTTGTAAAGCACTGTAAGGCCACAAAAGTCATTGGCAGCATCCCAACCCCAATGTAAAGCCTTACTCTAGTGAAGATGATTTAAAATAAAAACCCTAAGATCATAAATTAATATATAGATAAAGAAATATTATAATACAAGATTTTTGGAAGCCCCGATGAAGTGGCTTAAGAGACATTAGCGTTGTCCCTCAGGTAATTTGCATAAATTTAATAAAATGAGAAAAAGCTAAAGAATATTTTTTTGTTGAATGGGCCTATCACTCCATTCTGTTCTGACAAAATATAAAGAAATAATCCGTAACATTGACAAATTTTTCAGACCTATTTCCAATGACTTCATTAACAATATCATTGCCAGCTAGATCAAAGGACATGGACACGTTCACAAACACTGCCTCTGAGATCATTCCTAAGTCTATGGAATGGGATATATTGCTTCTGAACTTGTCCATGGATGTCTCTAGACCAATGTAATTACCTGTCAGCTGTCTGTGTGTCACTACTTAAGTTAGAAACTTGTCATTAATCAGCCTTTCCTGTATTTGGGCCAAAATAGAGAATACAGATATTGGCCTGTAGTTGTCAACTGTTAATGCCCCCTCCCCATCAACAGGCATCACTTGGGATGGTTTCCATTTGTCTGTTGCACATCTTGTAAGAAAAGAGGGACTGAACAACTTGTCCACAAGAACTTATATAATTGAAGTAGCTAAGCCGATGAGTTTAGGCTCAAGGCTATCACACCTAACATTAATCAGGCTTGATTCTTACCAGAAAAGTATACACCTCCCTCTCAGTTACTAGTGTCAATAGAAAATTGGGATAGACACCATCCTTATTTACATCTAATTTTGAGAGTCAGTTTTATCAGAAAATAACTTTTGTAACCACACAAATTAGGAAAGAACTTACTGAATACCCTGGCAATGGTTAAGGGGTTAGAAAAGACTTCACCAAAATGCCAGTAATCTGGGTTTAAGAGCGAGTCTGAGACATCAGGGGCTGGCTGGGTGAAGGCAGACAAAACATACCAAACTGTTCTCATCCTCCAAGGTGGGAGGGGACCAGTATCCACTGCTCTGCCGCCACCTGGTTGACCACAGGGAGTGGTACATCTGGATCTGTGCAAGAATGGGTGGATGCTAACAGGCTATCACGCAGAGCATGCTTTGTGTGTATGTGTCACTGAGTCACTTCACCAACATCTTGAGGACTGGGAAACAACTCAGAGTGAAGCAGCATGATGCAGATACTCTTGGAATCCATGAAGCTGACTTCTGACCCCACCACAAGAAACCTGGCTGTCCTGACAGGTACGGTCTGTCCCCCAGTGGCCCAGCCACAGAGGGGTAAGTCTGTGGTTAGATGTGGTGGGGTAAGTGACAGACAAGGCAGAATAGGGCTAGGAGGTGGCTTGGTCAGTATATAAGACTACTCAGGAATCAGGGGTGAAAAGAAGAAAAAAAAAATCATCCTCCATCACAATATTACTAGTTACCGGTTTTCAATCCCATTCAAATTCTTATTTATGCTCTTGCAAAGCTTTTTGGGTTACCATAGTTTTAAATTTGTTGCTGCTTATAAAAACTACTTTTAGCTGCCTTTAATTCTATTTTCTATTTCTTCCTTAACAGTCTGTATTCAGTGCAACTGAGAATCCTATTGTTATACTGTAAGTCACCCTAGATTTATCACAAGACTTCATTAATTTGCAAAGATATCCACTTAGCCCTCTTCCTCCCACACCTTTTCTGAGCTTTTGAGTATAGGGAGGATGCTTATCAGATATCCTCACAAATTCAGCTATAAAGTTCTGAAGGGTGGCACTGACATCAGAGAATTCCAGTACTGACCAGTTAGCCATAACCAGATCATTGTAAAATTAAGTCAGATTTAATTTAGTATAATCCCCAAAATTAGTCTCTCTGAGCTGACATCTTGATGACATACAGCTCCACGCATAAAAACATGGGGCACGATCACTCAAGGACTCAGTAAATTGTCCCACACATTGAGCAATCTATCCTCCTCTCTAACTAGAATTCAGTCAAATAAGGTATGTTTAGCAGTCCTGTTATTCATTCTGCTCAGTTCTGTTATTACCAGTTTATGGTTAACTTCCCCTACTTAACTCTGTAAGAATTAATTGCACCGTCAGCTGAATTTAAGCTTAGATCTCATGGAACTATATCAACTCACAAGGACCTAGTTTGGTTAAATAATTAACTAAACCATCCAACCCCTGCTCACCTTCAAAAGAAGGGAGAGGTATACATAAAATCCTTTTTCTGCCAACCAGTAACAGCTGCAAAGTGAGACAATCACATCAGGCTTTCTCAGGTATATATAATTCACAACCCTAAGACCCCACCCTCACCCTCGGTTTCCAACCCTAACACCCAAGCCCCACCCTGCATGCAGGATTGGGTGTGGTGGTGTGCTTTGGGGTTGTGAACTCTAACACTCACCTCATTCCATGAGTAAGTAAGCTGAGATGGGTACAGTATAGGAGAATGGGGTGAGCATCAGGAATCACAACCCCAAGGCACCCCCCATGCCTTTTCCTGCATGCAAGGTGGGGGTAGAGTGTTAGGGTTGGAAACAAGGGTGGGTGTGGGGTCTTAGAGCTGGGAACCCTATGATGACATTTCCCTACTTTTGTCACAGTAACACTAATGGTACATTAATGAAGTTTTCTTGCAGAGAATTTCCTTAATTTTTTTGAGAAAGTACAATTGTAGGCTTATTTGGCTGTGGGAACGCAGTGCAGGGCCCTCCCAACCATCCATAATTTTGGAGAGATTCTAATTGTATCCTTATTTCCCTGTGGGAGCACAGGGCCCTTTGGGCCCTGCACTCCCGTCACTCAATAATCCTCTCCTTATTTGTGTGTGAGAGTGCAGGTCCCTATGGGCCCTGCGATTCCATGTATGTAAATAAGGCCTGCACTCCCTTCACTCCATAAGGGTATTCATATTTGCATGTGGGAGCACACAGTGCCAACCATCCATCCATCCATACATAATTTTTGAGATATTGCAATTGTATCCCTATTCCCTCTGGGCCCTGCACTCCCATCAGTCCTTAATGGTATCCATATTTACATGTGGGAGCACAGGGCCAAGAGGGCCTTACACTCCCATGCATGCATTGTTTTTGAGGTTGTGTAATTTTGCCGTTCTTTGGCTGCACTCCCATCCTGTAGTGTGCTGACCCAAAGAAACACCTGACATTGCATTGTGATTCTATGGAAAACAAAAGAAATTTGAAACCTGTGTAATTCAACACCAAATTAATATAGTTTAGTGAAACCAGCAAAAGGCACATCGGTGGGATAAGCCCTTTGTCCCCTGAAAATTTCAGAACAAAATTGCTAACCAATTCCTTACAACGGAGTGACAAAGAAATGACTGGGTAAACCTCCCAGTATGACGTCATCCTATGTGAAATGAAGCAAAATTTAACCCCATAGAGCTCCAGAGCCAAGTAATATATTTTCACCAAACCTGCAAAAGGATCATCATTTAGGTAAGGCCTTTGTACCCTGATAATTTCAGACCAAAATAACAAACTGTTTTGAAAATGTGCAGTGACAATGAAACAGCTGTCTTAAAAATAATTTTTCTCAAATTGTGAAAAATAATCCTTTTCTTTATTTGCCTTTTTCACAATTTACAGTAAAAAAATCCTTTTTTATATTGCGAAAAAGAATCAATTTTCGCGATTCTTTTTTCACAATTTGCAGCAAAAGAAAATCCTTTGTCGCAAATTGCAGAAAAAGATCCTGTTTCATGGCACATGTTTTCTGCGGTTTGTGAAAAAGGATTTCTATGGCTAAAAAAACCCACATGTCTGACTAACTAATAAAAAAACTAACCCCAGAATCTGATTTTGCAGTCCCCAATTAGGTAAACACAACTGTTGGTGTTTCCTAAAGCCTCCTTTTTTTTTTAGTAATTTAATTTTGTTGCCACTGCTAACTCAAAAGATAGTGGCAGCATGAAAAAGGATTCCCCATTTGTGACACAGCATTACCCATTTGCGAAAAAGGATTACCTGTTTGCAACACAGAATCCTGATTTAAGACTCACATTTAACTTTTCTAATTGAAAATAATGGGAAACTTTGAAATTTAATAACTTTGAACAGATTAATATTTTTTTCACAAAACCTTCAAAAGACACCATTGTGACACAAGACCTATATACCCTAAACATTTCAGACCAAAATTCCTCACTGTTTTTGTGCAGTGGCTTGACAAAGAATTTGAAAAAAAAATGGTAATTTACACGTTTTGTGACACTCTGTATCTCCGCACCACACACACCTGACCGTAACAATACTTGTTACATCAAGAGATCTTTTATCTCTAATGGCACATGCAACATCTCAAGTGAAATGCTTGAACAATTGTGAAGTTATTAAAGTCCCACCTTTTCAGTTTAACATAGAAGTGAAGACTTAACCCTACTATAGGGGTGTGACCACACGCCTATAAACAGAAAGTAAGCAATTACAGTCCCATCTCACTTCTCCCCCCTCTGCCCAAAATCATGGAAAAAATAGTTCATTCACAAATTACTGGGCACCTAAACAAATATGACATCCTTACCAAAGCTAAACATGGTTTTAGGTACCATGGCAACATGCACTCATACATCTGTCTGCACTTCTGAAGCCGGTGGCTCACTCACTTTCTTCATTTTCCACTTGGTGGCCTCTTGAAAAGCATAAAACTTGAGGTTAAACCTAACAGCTTCCATAATTTTCAAGACAGCATTTCTTGTTCTATGGCTCTGACAGCATATTCTTTGGTGCAGTGAACCGCTCAGTCATGCTACACTAAAAACAGAAAGTGAAAGTGATTACGAGTGAAAAATTTTAAACATGGCAGGATCAACCAGATGACCTTCTTTTTATCAGTTTTTGTATAAACATGATGGTAGGATTAACCAGCTAGTTGTTTTAAGGATATCACAACTGTACAGATTTAATGGGTTATCCTTCTGTCAGGCTCTGTGTGTCAGGTTTGTGAGTGTGCCTCAGGTGTGTGCCAGCCACTGCCAGGTGTGGAGTGATATTTTTTCTATATACATTTTTGGTGTTTTACCCCATTTTGTCCAAACACATACATATGCAAGCGTGGAGGTGCACGTGCACACCGGGCAGTGGCTCAGCACCTTCCACCCCATCCCTTGCTATTGCTGCTGCCCCCACCTACCTACACTTTCCATGGGATCTCCACCTGGTGGGAGCGGAACTATGGGGGGGTGCGGGCAACCACCCCTGGGAGGGGAGAGCTGGTGTGGAGTGATTTCACTGGTAGTGAGAAGGTTCTGAGGTTTGGAAAGTATTGCAAGCATGCAGTTGTACTGGGAGGAATGCGGTCATTGTGGAATAATGCACGGTCACATGACATGCTTTATCAAATCAGGACACTGGATTTTCACTGATTTTTGTTACCCATTTTATAAATATATATATATATATATATACACACACACACATACAACGTGTGTGCCTCTTTTCAGGAAGATAAAAGAGATATCTCATTGAACACATGTATATATCACTTTTTATCTTCACAGTTGGGTATGTCACAATGGATATCTTGGCCAGTTGGGTATGTCACAAAAGGTTTGGAACTCATTTAGAATGTTCGGCCTCAGTAACAGTACTAACCATATTCAAATGCAAATAACTTTAAAACAAAAAATGATAGCATTGTACTGTGAGCATGAAAGTTGTTCAGCACAAAAAGATCTACAAAATGTGCAGTGTTTCATTTATAGCTACTTTTTATTTTCTTTTATAATTAACAAATAAACAGAAAATGTATTTTCTTTTCACTTTCTCAAAAGACAAATGCGAATAACTTTAAAGCGAAAAATGATGGCATGGTACTGTGAGCACAAAATTTGTTCAGCACAAAAAGATCTACAAAATGAGCGATGTTTCATTTACAGATGCCTTTTAGTTTTTTTTATAATTAGCAAAAAACAGCACCAAATCCAATTTTTTGTCACTTTTTGCAACAAACAAATGCAAATAACTTTAAAACTGAAAAAAGAGATACCCACAATTGTTGTATAAATCGAATATGACATGGGTGGCATTGAACTCTAGATGTCCCACTCGTGGCTTCGCCACTCATGGGATATCAAGAGTTCAACTGCAGCTTGTGGAGATATTTTTGCTATCTCACTCACACCCATGTCATAGCAATATATATATATATATATATATATATATATATATACACACACACACACACATACAGAAATCTGCACAGTTAGTTATTTTTGTTGGATTATCTGAAACTTTTGGCTTCTGACACATTTTGCTAATAGCTAACACATCTAGAGAGTGCTGTTATGCCAATTTATTTGTTATGCGTGGGTAAGCTGGTAAGCAGTTGATCTTTTTATATATTTAGTTTTTGTTAACCAGGAAATAAGTACACTAGGCAAACAATGCCTACTTTTAGGAATGATCCAAGAGATTGTACATAGAATTACATACAAGTGATGCATACCACTGGTTACAATGCAATACAATGAACAGTAAAAGGTGGAAGCATGATAACAAAGCATTACACTTAAGGGGCTGCATAGACAAAGAGGATTTACCAGTCCCAGTTCTAATCTTAGGGACAGCCAGTAGGGCATTATCACTGGACCTCAGAGGGTAGGCACTGTTCACAGGTTTGAGAAGTGAGGCAAGGAATAGGGGCTGACAATTATGCATAATGCTAAAGATTATATTACATCCCCACACTCTGTGACCCCAAAGAATGGATGGGGAAGCCAGATTAGCCTGTTATACAGTAGAAAGAGTGATGATGGGTGAGCTGGGCAGATGCTGGTGCATAATGCAAATATCGTAAGTAATATCCCACCTAAGCAGAGTACATTTAGAGGCAGTTGAGAACACTGGTGTTACATACAGAAGATCGGGAAGGAGCATATCATTGGCAGTGGCATGCCGAGCTTGGGAGTCAGATTACACTGCACTTTGTAGAAGACACCCAGCATAGAGTTAACTCACTTGTAGACACCCATGATGTTGTATAATCTAGGGAAGGGTAAAGTGCGACTCCTAAGTATGTGACACAGGAGACTAAGGTACCATCAAGATAAGATATGATCTTTATTTGACTTCATTAATAAGCTCAATCTTTAAAGTCACTGTGATTACAACTGGCCTGCTGGGCAAGTTAGTGAATGTCCAATAACAACAACAGAACAATTCATTTATACAGTGCCTTTCATGTGAAATTTAAGTCTCAAAGCACTTTAGGAGCAAGAAAAAAAACACAGCTTTATTACCACCCAGTAGAAGTATAGTTTAAGAAAGCTTAGTTAATCAGGACTGGGTTTCAACAGGGATTTGAAACATTCAAGGACAGGGAATTCCCTAGTCTGGGCTGAAAGTGAATTCCAGAGTGAATCAGTGCTGTAGCTAGACCACTCCTGAAAGAGTTGATTCCGATGAGGTTGGTACAGAAATACAGTAAGATAACATCCGCCACTGATGACCAAAGATGATGGCAGACACATATATTAGGAACTAATGAGCTTAGAGATATATCTAGAAGTTATGCTATCTTGCTATTCAAGATTTTGTAACTCAAATCCAGGAGCTAAAAGCCACTGGAAGGAATTTTCAAAGGTCTGAATGTGATGCAATGACCTTGCGCCAAAGAAGAATGATGCAAGGCACACTTTGCAACACACATTGCACTGAACCTAATTTTGGAAGGAAGCGTGCATCATAACTGGGGTCCCCTATGCCAAATCAGCTTGTGCCACTAGACCACCAGGACAGGTTGTTCACCTCAGTGCCATATTTTGGCATATCGGGCTGGGGGTGGGGACCCAGATTACCAGGGAATGTCCATGTAGCTGTACTAGGTTGTATTAAGGGCATACTGGGGCTTGGGGGGGCAACTGGATCCCATGGAAATGTCATCTGTGGCAGCTGATGTACAGTAGGGCATAGTGGGGATTGGGGGGGAGTCGCTAGATCACCAGGCACTAATGTTTATTATCCAGGTACATTCTGGCATATTGGGGCTGGGAGGGTAACTAGATCACCAGGGCAAAAGGGTTCAAGACATCAGGCAGATCCATGTTGGGGGGGGCACTAGCCACCACTGTACTCCCATCCATGGGCACAGCTGCTGCTCCACTGCTCTGCAGCTGTTGTGGCACACCTCATGAGTATGCCATCTGTTTGGTGCAGTGCCACTGGTGCTCCAAGCTGCGGGACTTAGGTGCCAGGACCCAGTTCTATGAATAATTAGGTGCAAGGTCCCAGATGCAGTGGCACTCGGCACAATCTACCATTGTTGTGGCTTGTGACTGTAGTTTGAAAATCCAGCCCCATATGTTTTAACAAATAGAAACCAGTGAAGACTAGCCAAGACAGTTGTACATTTGGGCTGACAAACCTTGATGGCAGCAGCAATCTGAATGAACCAGCATCCAGGATCATGTCACCTTGACTTTATATTGGTTGTTTAATGTAACTGGGGGCTTTACATGCTAGGCCAGCACTCCCCCCCCCAGCTGACCCACCGTGAGGTCGGCCTGGATCCTTTTGGGTAAAGTACACTGATGGTACAAGGAACTGAATTAGGTACGTCCAGCTGGGGCAGGGGTATATAAAGGCTACCCAATGTGGCCCTTACCTTCCCCCAGGAACAATTATTCTTTGCCCTCCCACATGCCTTTAACTCTTTCCTATGCAATGAAAGTGAACACAGAGCAAAGTCCATGAACATGAATTGTAAAATGCACTAACCGCCAATTTATTAGAAGGGAGGGATTGGGGGCGCTAGAGAGCCATGTTTGTGACCTGTAGCTTTCTCCTAAGCTCAGCACCTTGAGCTTCCAAACACCATAAAAAATATAATTTAAAATAGTTTTTGAAACAGAAACGTTCCAGACTTTGATAGCTTACAGCCCAAGGAACAAGTAGATGTTAAACTTGCTATGGGTAGACCTAAAGCAGCAGCTACAGGATTGTCCCAAAAGTCAGTACTCTTACCAGCCTCCTATCAACCAGGAGGGCCGGGACAAACATCAGGCCCGAGTGGAGGCAAAGATACTCCCCTTTTGGGAAACAGTATTGAGTGCAGTGCGAGAGAGGGACCAAAAGCTGGAATGGGTCCTGGAGTGTTATATTGTATTCTTTTGTTGTCTGCATTGCACTTGTATGTTACCACTGTTGGATCTCACACTGTAACCATGTCTACCCTCCCTGTGATGAGGTGCCTTTGTAAATGAGTCCCTGACTCAAAGGTTGTAAATACAACTTTCAAAAATAAATAAACAAAATAAAGCACATGCTATCTGCAGAAGTTCATCAACTGAAGAATAGCAGTGCATGGCACCACTGTAACTGAGAAGAAAAACACAACTAGCAGTGCAGGCACAATGACAAAACATGCACATATACGGTAATTCATGTGGGATGAAGGCACTGCAGCACACAGAAATGTTGCAAATGGAGCTGCCTTCACTAGCGTGACCATGCTTAGCATACCAGCCACCCCCCCCTCCCCAGAACACAATAGCACAGCATTCAGGAAGGAAATATTGCACTATTCCCGCTGTACTAAATAAGGGGGATCCCTCAAGCACCCTTTAAATAGCACTGGACTGCACCAAGATGCAATAGTGCCACACAATGGCAATTATATGGCTGCCTACATACCGCCAGCAACCTGTGAGGAGGAAGAAAGGGATGTAGAGGTTTATTTTCATTGCTTTTATTTAGAAATGATGCACTCAGAATATGGCATGAGATGCAACGTTATTTTCAGAGGGTCCTGCTTCTGCCCATTTCCACAACTGGGTGTTCTGCAGCACTGGCAGGTTAAATGACTTGCCCAAGGTTGCACAGTGACAATTTAGCTTTGGCAGGGTTTTAACCTGTGTTCTTTCAGTTTCCAAGTCAAGAAGTCAAGAGAGCACACAAGATACCACAGCCCTGGGTGTCCAGGAGATAGCCTGATTACAGCATACTGGGTGACTGGGTTTTTAATGGCAGCTTGTGCTCTGTGCCCATTCTGAATTACATGGGACTTGGACTACTGCAGGCTCCTTTGTAGTAGTGTATGTGATGTGACTGTAGGAATATAATAAAAAATTAGTTACTGGAACTGAAATCCAAATTCATCCCAATAAAGAAGAAATATAATCATATGCATAAAATACCAATTTGGCTGACGAATAAGGTGAGAAAGCAAAGAAAGAAAAAGGAGAAGGGATACATTACATTTAAGCAATTCCTACAGAAGAATACAAACCTAACAACAAAAATGCATGAAAAAGCAAGTCAAAATGGAAAGGCTGAGGTTGGAGTTTAAAACTGCACATACAAAAGGTAACAGTAAGTCTTTTTTCTATTATGCAAATGGCAACATAGGATATAATAGATCAGTGAGACCGATATTGCAAAACAAGTCACTTCTGCAAGATCTTAAGCAAACTGCCTGCTCACCCAATGATTATTTCTGTTTGGTATACAACCAGATGAAAATTTACAAGTCTTCCTACAGCTACTGTGATAGGGAAGAAGAAGCATTTTCAGAACAGGAGGTCAAAGATGTACCAAGTAAAATCTGAAGAAATAAATTACCAGGTCCTGGAGTGTTGTATCCCAAACTTACAAGAAGAGACAACATTATTTTGTTGCACAACAAATCATATTCGGAAGGTGTAGTTCTGACTGACTGGGAAAGAGCCATAGTCATTCTGATTCATGAAAAAGGAACAAAACAATGATTAGAAAACTACAGACCTATCAGCATAACTTCCATCTTGGGAAAAGGGATGAAGAAATTATTAAAAGGCAAATTGGACAGAGAAATACTGAACAGGAATTTGCAAGACAACACACAGCATGATTTTGTTACAGGAAGATTATGCACCACAAATCTTACAACATTTTACAACAAAGTTAGCACCAGTCTAGACAAAAACCTCCCAGTAGGCATCATCTTCTTAGACTTTAAAAAGGCCTTCGATGAGATACCACATAAAGAATTAGTAATTAAAATTAGGAATATGGGCTTTATTTTTTTATTTTTATTTAGTTTTTGTTGACCGGGTAAGTGCACTAGACAAACCCTGCCTATTTTCAGGCATGACCCGGGGGAGGTGGATACAGATGAATGCCAACTGACATTGAACCAGATATCAAACATTGTTAGATGATTAATTCATGATTAACAAATAGATCCTAAGTAGTGAGAATTAAAGAAACTTTGTCTGAAGAGAGTAGTGTTAGTAGTGGTGTGCCTCAGGGGTCAAATTTGGGACCTGAACTTTTTGGATGATATATTGTGGACCTACATAATAATGTTAAAAATATTGTCACAAAGTTTGCTGATTACACCAAAACAGGTGGAAAAATAGACTGCATAGAGAATAATGTATGGGCAACCTTACACAACAAGGAGGTGCTTTCATCTAGGGGGTTGAGATGACAGCATATGAACCTTGAGAGCAAAGCTGAGTTGTGTGGTTGTCCATATTTTATTTCAGATAGTATATGGCTTTTCACACTGCAGTGACAGACCGCCGCTGAAGTGAAAGCAAAAAATCTTGGCTATTGCTTTGTTCTGTTCAATTATCAAAATCTAATTTACAGACCTTTGAAAGTAAAAAGGTACAACTTTGGGCACTGAGTGGTTAGTAAGTAGCCGAAGTGAAATAAATGAAAAATATAAAATTGTATGACCTTCAAACTGCAGAACAACCTTTAGAATGCGCACAATGGTTTAAAATGTGTACAACAAGAATTTTGAGCTGGCTGATTTTTATACATAACAAAGGCTAACCATATACTATATTTTGTTACTAAATGACCTAAAAGAAACAGAATTTTTGGCACTAAGAAACCATTTTTTTTTTGCACAGATAAATGTGTGGTGCTTCATCTAGGCCCAAATAACCCCTACAATAACTATTTGTTAAATAATACCACACTGTGTCAAGTGGATACAGTAAGAGACATGGGAATCATAGTTATTCAGAACTTACCTAACACAATTTGGTGCAAATAAGTAACACTAACAGCCAATACACTTGAGGATGTATCAAAAAGGCATTTGTAACTAGAACTGAAACATTTATCATGCCCATAACAGAACATACATGAGATCCCATTTAGATAATTGCTGGCTATACTGGAATCATCATCTGAAAAGGGATATTGAGATGTTGGAAAGTATCCTACACAAAATGACAAATTAGTACCCAGATTGAAAAACATGACCTCTACAGAAAGACTGAATGAAGTTTCTATGTACTCACTGGAAGATAGAAGGTGCGGGGACCTGCTGCAGCACTGTAAGTCGAGATGCAATACAATTTAATTTCACTGGTGAAATTCTGGTGAAATCACGAATTTCACCATGTAAAATATTTCATGAAATTTGCGTGTTCCGCTTAATATTTTGAGGGTGCAAAATGCGGAATTTTGCCTCCGAATGGTGGGATTTTATCTGCGAGTGGTGAAATTCTGCCATTTGTGGGCGAAATTCTGCATGTCATGGGCAAAATTCCACATTTTTCAGGTGGAATTTCACATCTGCAAAATATTTCACAAAATTTGTGAATTTTGCAAAATATTTCAAGTAATGAAATTTGTGGATTTCACCCATTTCTAACTATAAGTTTTTGGACAATAACATTCTTATGGACAAAATGAGATTAAGCTTTAATGAGAGAGAGTGGTTACCTTACAATCCCTTAAAAGACAGAGTAATATTAATAAGGCAAATAAAAATACCAGAAATGAATTTTTCTCACTAAAAGAGTGGTAAGGGCATTGAATAGGTTACCGCAGCAATTAGTTGACATTTCTTCATTCCAGTTATTCAAAAATGAACTTGATAAGCATCTAAAGAAACAAAAAAGGGGGGAAATGTTTACCTACTAGGAGTGGGAGATGGACTAGAAGAAGGGCAAATAGCCAGCTTCTGTCTGATAATCTAAGTAACCTCAAGTAACCCAAACCATCTTCTGCAGCCCAGATCACAAGCTAATGACCGTATGAATATTAATATGCCATTTGCAAAACTGCAGCACATGATTCATGAAAACAACCACCATGCTTGTTAGCAGTGCTCCTGTTGCTTTTTGAATCTTGTGGTAGTGCAGAAATGTTAGTGGTCTCTTTATTTACTGGGTGCTGCTTTCACTTTTATGAATCTAGCCCATAGTTTTTAAAGTACTTCCACGTAGGCCACTAGATAAAAGGCAAATCACCCAACACCTCCTCCTGCACTGTTTACTGTGTGCATAATATAGCTGAATATAAAACAAATTGGCAATATTAACGACAAGTCGAAAATGGAAAAGGAAAATAAAATCAATCTGTGACCATTTGGTCTTTTTAGTAAAGTTATAAAGCAGCATCATAGCATTTTGAAAACTTTGATTCTAACTTTAGTTTCAGCATTTATGTAATTAAACTGTTTTATTACCAATGCACACACTGATACAGCACTCCGTCTTTTCATAATGTGGCAGTTTTATTCTTTGATTAAAAATGTCCAGCTTCTTGGATGACATACAGAAATTAGATTAGTTGCTGTATTGGTCCTTGTAGTAACAGATCCAGATGGAAATGGTTTGATACCTTTTATTGGACCAACATAGAAGTTAAAAAAAGAAAACAATGTCTAAGCTTTTGGACCAACCAAGTCCTTCATCAGAGACTTATGACAATTGTTCAGTGAGTCACAATCTATTAACAACCAGCTCATACATAAAAAAAAAAAAGGAAAAATTATCATTGGTTAGAAGTGCCTATTTCAAGAAATTAGTAATTTAAATGGAATGAGTAGCATCCCTTTAGCTTGCTCTGAACAATTGTCATAAGTCTCCAAGGAAGGACTTGGTTGGTCCAAAAAGCTTAGACATTGTTTTCTTTTGGTACCATCTATGTTGGTCCAATAAAAGGTATCACACCACTTGCATCTGTATCAGCTTCTTGGAGAAATCTGCTGAACAAAACTGCTCTATACTGCAAGATTATATTTTCTAGTGGATGTATTTCCATTGACGCCTTGAACTCTGCCCTCTCTTGTAACAGTTGAATAGCTCATATCCCTTTAAAGAGTAGCATTTATAAATAAAAATATGATCACAGTGCCAGCTCAGCTTGTGTTTTGACTGTCTGAGCCAAGTCACATCTCTGTCTTATCCCAGCTTGACTTGGCTATAAAAATGTCTGGCCTGCCCAACTCCTCCTGTCAGCACTTGAACTCAGGGACTGCAACTGTAGATGGCTGCTGCTGGCCCTAGAAGTTCTGACATTGTCAGATGTTAAGATAATTTTCAATACTGTCACATCCTGCATCCTTATACAAAATCACACATCTCCCATAATGCAAAGCACCACAGTATGTTATGCTAGTTCAGCTTTAAGCAGAAATGCATGGTACCAAAAGGTCTCTCACACAGTCTGCAAAGGATGCCAACAGAAGACACATACATGTATTTCATCCTACCAGGACTCATCAGTGTGCCTCGTCTGTGTGACACGCCAGTGGAATGAACCAGCTACCCTAAGATGGTCTATCTGGGTTACGTTGTGGTGAACACAATAAAAAAAAAAACAAGCTAAAAGACAAAGAACCTCAGCGTGCAAGCACTGAGGCAATGGTTACCCCAAAGGGCACTTGCCCTACACAATTACACATACCCCCATAATGGAAAGCACCATGGGCTATATATGCAAATCACCACAGTCAATATGTTATGCTGGTTCAACTTTAAGCAGAAATGCATGGTACCAAAAGGTCTCTCATACAGTCTGCAAAGAATGCCAGCAGAAGACACATACACGTGTTTTGTCCTACCAGGACTCATCAGTGTGCTTCATCCGTGTGACACACCAGTGGAATGAACCAGCTACCCTAAGATGGTCTATCTGGTTATGTTATGGTGAACCCAATAAAAACAAAAAACATCCTTATGTTACCTACTGCCTGGCTTACAGAAAATCTGTACAATGCTACAGCAAAGAGAACAAGCATTTGTCAATGCCGAATGTTTGCTTGCTGGCATTGGCAGTGGTAGTGTAGAAGTTACAGAGCTGCATAATAGGAATGGCAGTGAAGTACTGAGCTGAAGCCAACCCCACCACCACCCTGCAGAGAGTGACAGGCATTGGGGTGTGCCTTTGGGTCAACAGGCATAACGGCCACATCATTTCACCACACTCCACCCTGCAGACACTGACAAGTGTCACGGTGTTCCTTGGGGTCTTTGGCCCTTATGCGCACCCCATTCCATTAGGAAATATGGTGAGATGGGTGCGATATAGGAGAATGGGGTGAACTTTGGGGCCAAAGAGTCCAAGGCATACCTTGATGCCTCTCACTGGCTGCAGGGAGTGGAATGGTATGAGCATTACAGGCAAGAATCCCAAGTCACACCCCTGATGCCTGTCATTCTCTACAGGGTTGGGCGTTATGGTTGGAAACCCTAATACCTCAGGCATTCGTTGGTATTTTCACTCCAAATTTTCAACATGTTTTTTTTTGTGACCCCACCTCATGAACAGTGGTAATATCAGTTTGTTAGCCAAAACCTGCTTATGCAGAGCGACTACGGCATTTAGCACCACAGGTGCACAAACATTCCGAACAGGATGTAAAAAATGACAGCTGTACTGTTCATGGGGAGGTGTAAAAAATGGCAATGTTGCAAATCTGCAGTAAAAATATTAAAAAAACTGGTGAAGTCATGAGCGTACATAGAAACTGTGCGACGCACACCCGTAATATAATTAGGTTGGGGATTTTTTACAGCAGATTGTCAACTCAGGCATTTTGGTGCCTCCGATCATGAACAGTGTCACTGTGATTTTCTTTATCTGTCCCGAACAATGATTTCCCACAGCGACCATGCATCTCTGTGCTGAAAGTGTGAAAACACACTTTGGCCATGTTGTGAAAAATGACAGCTGTACTGTTCATAAGGAAGTGTGGAAAAATGCCACTGGTGAAAATCTGGACTGAAAATATTACAAAGTCATGAACTTACGAGGTGCATGGAAACTACGTAATACTCACTAAGTAACACAGTCATGTTATAGACTTTGTCACTAAATTTTCAACATAGGCATTTTAAGACATCTGCTCATGAACAGTGTAACTGTGATTTTAAGTAATCTGTCCCAAACATTGCTTCTCAGACACCATTGTGCGCCACGTGCGAAACACATTTTGGGCGATATATGCAAAAATGGCAGCTGTACTGTTCATAAGGAAGTGTAATAAAATGGCAATGTTGAAAATCTGGAGTGAAAATATTAAATTCACAAACTTACGAGCATGCATAGGAACTGCAATAGCTCTTAAAACAGTCATTTTGGGAATTTTTTCACCAAATTTTCAACATAGCCATTTAAGACCTCTGCTCATGAACGTGTCACTGTGATTTTCTTAATGTATCCCATTATTACTACTCAGACATCGACTAGCCATTGTGCGCTATCATGGTGGAAACACATTTTGGGCAAGATGTGAAAAATGACAGCTGTACTGCTCATAAGGAGGTGTGGTAAAATGGCAATGTTGAAAATCTGGAGTGAAAATATTGAAAATTGCGAACTTACGAAATGCATGAGGAACTGTACAACCTCATCGTGAAACAGTCATTTTTGAATTTTTCACTGAATTTTTCAACATAGCCATTTTAAGACCTCTGCTCATGAACAGTGTCACTGTGATTTTTCTTAATTTCTCCCAGACATTGATTTCGGCTTCACCCGACTGCGCCATTGTGCGCTACATGGGGGAAACACATTTTGGGTGAGATGTGAAAAATGACAGCTGTACTACCATAAGAAGGTGTGGTAAAATGGCAATGTTGAAAATCTGGAGTGAAAATATTGAAAATTTTGAACTTACGAAAAGCGAGGAACTGCACCAACGCACACTGAGAACAATATTTTGTTTTCCACCAAATTTTCAAAATAGGCTTCTTGAGAGCCCGCCTTATGAACACTGGCAGTGTCGTTTCATTAATCAGTCCCAAAAGGTGATTTCAAGCAGTGACTGTGAAATCACCCTTCGGTCCCGAATAACGCCATGACAGTGACAGCATTCATGAGAAGGGGTCCCAAAAACCCCATGTTGAAAATTTGGTGCAAAAATTCCAAAAAATGCCTGAGATATGCAACAAAGTTGAAAAACCCTATCTATCCCATTATACAGCTTACTGGCATTTCCTCAGTTTGCGGTCGGCTTTGAAGAGTGCAGACATGTTCCGGTCCATCGAAGATCGCTGGCCCGGACTCGGAGGCAGGTGGGGGGGTGAGGGAGGCAGGTGCGGCAGTGGGTGGGTGCGGTTGTGGGGGCAGGAGACTGCGTGGGACCATTGTTTCTTTACAGGTTGTTTTTTTAAATGACGAGCGGCGGGACATTTGCCACACTAGGTGGGCTCCCCATGGTAGCACGGGCGGCGGCTGGTTGGGGGCATGGAGCCGATGGGGATTGTGCACCCCGTCGGCCATAGCATCTATTGCCATGCTGGGGTGGGCTCTCAGCGGGCACGCTGTACTCTGGGGGGGGAGAACAGTGGAGCCGATGGGGGATTGGGCACCCCCGCCGGCTATACAGTGTGTGCGTGGGGGGGGGCAGCATGCAGTATACGTGCGTGTGTTTGTGTGTGTGTCTGTGTAGGGGGAGCTGCACATGAGCAGGCGATATCTGATCGCTGCTTACTGAAGTGTAGCTCCCCCTTTCAACTGTACGCCACTGCATTTTGGAGCTGTCATAGACAGCTCCAGCATGCATTGGAGGACTGGGGCCCCGCCTGCCAACACACTGACTGAATTGGAAGAGGGGGTGACACACCTCCGAAAACTCGGATGATGGCACTATGTTTCTTGCACATGCGTGCAAGCAAACATAAAAATGACATCACAATCTAAACATGCTTTCAAAAACACTTGCGGGAATATATTATATAGCACCATTGTCTCTAACTGCAACAGTATAAACTGCATAAAGGGTGGATTGAGAGAAAATACGTTAACGTGTCATAAAAGGGCCATGCGAATAAGTCATGTTATGCCAAGCAGACTAGTGATTCTTTCTTCCAGTTGGCCCACTGTTATCTTCAGGAGAACATAATATTACCAGAATTACAGTAGGTTCTATGTTCATGATTGCTCACATTGGCAATTAGTACTGCAGCCATTCAGTAGAGAATCCTTGATGTTGGAGTGCCCTATTGAGTTCTAGGGAGCCAGGCATTGCCAGAAACCACTCAAAAGTTGGTGTACACTAGTGTGAGAAATGGGTGTGCTGGTTGTTTGGGTTTTGGGTTCAAAATGTGGAATCCAAACATCTTGACCTTAGAAGCCCAAAATCAGATGGCCAAACTGAAAAGCCTGAACAGCGCACACATACTCTTGGGTATAAGACAGTGTCATCACAGCCTCTCTTTGGACAGATAGAGCTGACAACACACAGCCATATGAACAAGGACATGTCATCACAGTGACACGTAGGGATGGATTCAGATGATCACACACATATGTGCAAAGAAGTATGATCACATCCCTTGGTTAGTTGCAGATGGAGTTGATCATGCATATCCATCTGTGCAAAGAAGTGTAGTCACACCCGAACTTCATGATAGATGAGCCGACCATGCACACCTATAAGTGTAAAGAACTGTGATCATAGCCCCACTTAGGGATAGATGGAGTTGACCATGCACCCCATATGTGCAAAGAATTGTGATCACAGCCTCATTAGATATAGATGCAACTGACCAGGCACACCCATGGAGCTGACCATGCACACCCATTTGTGCAAAAACGTGAGATCACAGCCACATGAGACATAGACACAACTGACAGTGCACAACCATATATACAAGGAACAGTCAGCAGAGCCCCGCTTAGAGATAGATGCAGCTGACCACACACACACAGACTTGTCTAAGAACAAAGACTGACAAATTTAAAACAAATGGTGTCAACTAGCCCCCTACCATCAATGCTGCTATTTTGAAGGGCTGGGGGATGGTGCCACCTTGCCCCAAGTCCTCTATGCCATTTCAAAGGGCTGTGGGTAACTGGTGTGGGCATCCCATTTTGGGGCCTCAAACACTCAAGGTTGGTGTGGCTTGGGGGCATGTGAGACTTACAGCAGGCATTCCCTAATATAACCACTGTGCCCTCTTGGGAGTCTCATAGTGTGTGCATTGCATTCTGGATAGCTGCAAAGTGTGTCCCCACCCCCTTTGCAGCCCTTGACTGGACTGCTCATATACGTCTATAGAGCCATAATGCACTGTATGTTGGGCCCTTAGATTTTTCCATTCCTTTTTAAGTAGTTAATTCCTTTTCCTTAGTGCAGGCACAGATGTCCACCGCATTGCACATGCCATGTTAGGGTCTGGGGGCCTTTGTGACTATCTTGACAACATGCACTAGAAGTCCAGGCTCCTTAAGCAACACAGATGGCTTTTGTATATGTGCTGTGTAAGGTGATGTGCAGGTTCCTGGAATACAGCCCTTAAAATTCAGCTACTTAAGCTGTTTGACTACACCTAAAGTCATCATAATCCTATGATTGGGAAATCACAGTCTGTTGCTTGGAAGAAATTATTATGATGTCTCTCAAGTAGTGGATTAGGACTTAAGGTGTCAACAGCAACAAGCGGTGGAGCCCAATGAATTGGGACAAAGACCTAGTATTCAAATGAATATCTTTGTAACATAAAAACAAGAATGGAGCCTGGCCTGGTGGCACTGAGAGGAAGGGGTACTACATTGCCCTACCATGCAGGAGGCCTGAGTTTATATTTGAGGTCTGATTCCTCCAGCAGACAGCGTGAAACACACCCTGACATCAAGGGAAGACACTGCTTCACACACTGCTGCAAGCCTCCTTCGGGGGGGTTGGGGACCTTCCCAGGAGCAGTTTTGGTGTTCTATATAACCACACAACATTATATCTCACTCACCAAAGGCAAGGCCTATTGAGGATGTCAACAAGCATGGGAGATGTGAAGGGGAAGGACGAGGAAGGAATGGGTGTGCATGTATGACAACATGAAGTCCTCCAAACACCCACCTCTCCATGTCCTGCCTACCACTCAGTTGTCTCCAACCCCCTCCAGGATCCATGTGAAAGGAACTCAGGTCCTGGGGGGGAGGGGTTAGGTGGTGAGGGTCTGGCAGTAGAGAGGTACCCACAGCTTCCAGGACAAGTTATGGATGAGAGCTGGTGAAGGTGGGGTTGCTAAAGTAGGGCAGCCCTATCTTGGGACATAAGAGATATTTGAAAACAAGCATGGAAGGCATAAATACGGGAACTACATGAACTATAAGCTGATGTTTGCCTGACTATTATAATACTCAAAAGACTTGCACAAGGTGGCAGGATCGCTTCATAAATGTTCAAAAAATGTTCTTTATTTATTTTAAACTACTGTGCTCTCTTCCCCAGGATGGGTGTTACAAGGCAACTACAATGGAGGTGAAAACTAAAAATAAATGACATGCAACTTCAGTCAGTTCTACTCCATTTATTTTAACTTCTGTAATAAATATGGTATGATCTGTTCTGCTGCTTAGCTCACTCTGAGGCTGGCCAGAATTCCTTGTTATCTGATCCACTTCAAGGGAGTTGGCACTGATGTTACAGTCGCTGGATTATATGCGCTTTTCTTAATAGAGCATGACTGACTGTAACTGCAAACTCTTATCAGTCATGCCTAGAAAGGAGTGTTACGTTCTTGAAAAATAATGAGAAACAGACCCTGAAAGTTAATCTTTAATTAACTTGTTGCAGTATTCCCCTTAGCTGACCTTTACTTGTTATTTTCATCTGTCCTGTAGCAGGTGGAACATATTTACACACAGTTCACACGAAGGCCACATTATTACTTTCTTACCATATTTTTGTGATTTAAATTGCTTATTAGTGACTAATACTGCATCAAAAACATCTAATTGTCATCTTGATTATTGCTTTCCTAGTTGCAAGATATGCAATACCAGATAAAGGAAGTGTGTCTGGGAAACACAGGTCAAACCATGTGAGCCTGTGACTCAGTGGTCAGAGCACAGACAGGAATGGTATTCCAGGTGCCTGGGTTCCAGTTCTTGTAGGTCACAACGTTTCTTTCTGACTACAGCTTGTGATTTAATTGCTAAGCAGTGGCTAGCACTGTACCAAAACCATCTGTCATCTTGATTATTCCTTGTTGCAGGATATGCAATACCAGAGAAAGAAGGTGTGTCTGGGGCCCTTAGGTCCAACCATGTGAGCCTGTAGCTCAGTGATTACAGCACTGGCATGGTATTCCAGGAACCTGGGTTCTACTCCCAGCAGGTCACATTTTTTTCTTTCTAACTACAGAAAGAATCATTCAAGATCTCCCAGTAGTGTCCACAAAAACAAGAGTGCTCTCTGACAGGCACAGTACACAAAGATCTGAAGGCTTATCATTTAATTAATTTATGGCACTCTCTGTGCATCAGTGCACTAGTTTCCATTCTTCTCTGAATTTCTAGCTCACAGATTTGCCATGCAAGTCACAATAAAGCCTTATATTATGTTTTTCAGCAATCAAAGGGCAAGGTGTGCTATACTTGGGAGACACTGAGGGAGTTTACATGTAGCTGACACTCCACTGCGCTACACCTAAATACTCAATTCTCACTCTCCTGCTCATGCAGTAAGCTTCTTCTCACTCCTACTACCTCTCTGCACCCCTGCCCTCCCAGAGTTCCTCACCTCACCTGTCTCCTGTGGTTTTCTCTTCCTTTTGCTCTTTCTCATCCGCAACCACCCCACCGTCTCCATCTTTTTTTCCCTTCCACCTCTGACTGCCAGAGTCATTGTTCCTTAAACCAGCAGTACAACAAAACTGTTTTTCCAAAAAAGCTAGTTTCAGCTACAGTTGATAAAGATATAGTAGTACCCGTCAAATCTTAAAGCAACACTACTACATTTCCTTACATCTCCCCTTGTAAGCCTAAGCTAATAAGCACTACAGTAAAGCACTATTTGTAACAAACATTCTAGGCACTCTCTAATAAGTTTAGCTAGTACATGTGTAGTTCAGAAGAGTTAGCAGTCACCGTGATTCAGTCCTGCAAATTTCTTGCTGATTTTCCTATTGAACAGCAGCTCACATGGCTCCCGACCGGGGAGCTTTCAAAGGCTATCGACTTGCAAGATGTGCATTGCAGTGACCCCGGTGTTGATAGTGTTGAATTATTTAACAGCAGAGTGGCTGAGAAAGTATCAGCCCCTTCTCTTTTTTGGGCAGCCGCTCCTTTATTAGTGGTGTTGGTCGGCTTCTCCATTGCTTCTAGCAGCACTCTTGTCGGTGAATCAGGTACTTGCAGTATGTCACTTCTGTTTCTTCGATATTTCTTGTCATCAGCCTTGACAATGTATGATCGGGGCTCTTTGGTGGGTGTAACTACTACGGTGGGTGTCTACTCCTTTTCCTCAGTTCTCATCTGTCCCAGCTGTCCAGGAGACAGGTAGGGGAGTTGCATTGTGTGTTGGTCATAGCAGAATTTTTGCCTTTCTTGTTTCTGTTTGAGACTGGCTTGGATTTCTTTATTTATAAGTTTTGGTCTGAGCAGGGCATGCCTTCTGAGCAACACAGTCCCTGTTCTCCTGCCCGTGAGCAACTGAGTGGGTGAACCCAAGCCCTCTATCAGGGTGTTCCTTAGGTCCAGTAAGGCAAGGTAAGGATCCCTATGATCTTTCTTGGCCTTCTTGAGTAGCCCCTTTATGGTCTGAATGGCTCTTTCCCGCATTCCATTACTTTGTGGGTACCTTGGCAATGATGCCATGTGCTCTAATTCATAGCTCTTAGCGAAGCTCACAAATTCACTACTTAAAAATTGTGACCCATTGTCTGTTATAAGGACTTCAGGTAGGCCATGTTGTGCATACTGTGATCTGATGTGGTTTACGACTGTTTCATTGGTCATGTTTTGCAGCCGTGAGATCTCTATGAACAGTGACGCGGTTATTACAATGATCATTTGTTTGTTAGTGTGTGTTTTACCTAACTCTGCATTGCTTCATAATGAATTACCTTGCCTTTGTAGCAGTATATGCTTTTCAGTTTTCCATGTAGCTTTCTCATGTTCCATGTGCATATAATGTTATAACTGTGATTTCAGCTTTGTATCAAAGCTGAAATCACTGTATTCCTACTACACTATTGAGCTGACCTGTGGCATCTTGTAAGGACTTTGTGCTTTTCTGGTATTATTTACTTGTAGCTGGTAGTGTTAGTCTTGCCACATTATACTTAGCTAGTTACAGTTAGTCCAACTGCAGAGTGAGTTAGAATTGCTCATTTAATTGATAGTACTGCATCTGAGTGTGCCTAAAGTGTATCTTTCATGTTCTAATGTAACACCTTGCTAGAACTGTTTTAGGTTTGAAATGTGAGGTACTCATTCAGAGCCAGTGCACCTAGCTCTCTGATATAGCATGTCCTTGCATTCCAGTCTTAAAGAGCTGGTGACATGATTCGGGCAGGCAACTCATTCGGGAGTTGCCTGCCCGATTAGCTAAATAAACTTGTGCTGCAATTTTTTGTCAGAATAAATACTAAAACTTTAACTTACAATGCCCAGCTCGTACCGTCCATGTACAGGCCGAGCGGCCATCTCAGTGCTACAGCCCCGACCCAAAAATCACTTTTTGATGACGTTAGATATGGGTTGGGGCTGCAGGCACTCTTATAGTAAGTAATAGGACAGAAATAGGATCGGGGAGGGGGCTGTCTAAATGTACTAACACTTTCTTTGCCAGACAGCAGCACAGAAGAATTATTGAATGGACTTGGGGGGGGGGTCCTGGTCCTCCTCCATCTCAGTGTGATGGTGCTGAGGTGCCAGATGTTGCCCTGCAATGATGTGATGAAGTTATAATCAGAAAAGATGCACTACACTGATGCAGACAGCAGCTCAGAGGCAAATATTCATGAGTACCTACCTAGAGCCCTTCAGAGTTAGGGATCAGGAAAGAACCGAGTGGGCAGTAGAGATATTGGCTTGGGCTGGATCCTCTTCACATGCACCATGATGGTGGTAATGTGTGGCATAGTGGATAAAAGTTTCCTCTTCCCTATTGGTATGACACCTCATGGGACCTGTCCTTAAAGGGCTGGTGCATCCACATGCCATGTCTGGCCAGTGATGCGCTGCAGACACTGTAAAGCATCCCCTATGACAATGAATAGTATATGCACCACAGCAGACTGTAGCACTCAGGCGTCTGCTGAATACAAATCCCCAGTTTCTCCCTGTGTATGCAGGTGCCCAGGAAGCACCTATAGTGCTGAATCCACAGGCCCAGACACACGCATGACAGGCCCACCTTCATAGTACTGCAGAGTCTATGCAGAGGAATGGGTGGTGTCACGGGAGTGTACTAGTCACTGAGGTTCATCTTACACAGCGAACAAAGGCACTACTACATCCTATAGGGCACTACATACTGCACCCTGCCACGGAGGTTGACAACACAGATAACATGGCAGATTGTGTGCACCATATGCTATACACTGCCGTACCATAGCACTCTGCTGCATGCTTTTGTACATTGTGCACCATCTGGGGTGCTGCATGTAATGTTCATGTCTGTAGCTACTTTGCTACACTTGTAATGTTATCTTGTCTCTTGATGTGGAACCTTTGAAAATGGGCCACTTTGCTCAAAGGTACTGTCCTAATAAAACAAATAAAAAAGTGTAACATCCTGTAAACACCATACACAACATAACTATGCTGCGGGTGTGTGTTTGCACATGAATCATCATACAGGTGTGTACCAAGTGTTTGGGCCCATAATAGACTGGTGCAGTTACGGCCATACATATACACAGGTACGAGACCAGTGGAAGGCTTATAGCCGGGTATACATGCATCTTTGTATATGCTTGTGGGCAAGTGTTTACCATGCCAACAGCCTGCCCTTTAGACCACATAGGTGACATGTAGACAACATGTTAACATTACTAAACCCCAACACAGCAGCTCAGGCTCCATGCCATGTATAAGCCTGAAGTATGTGTGTTATGCATGATGCAATATCATATTCTATGTTTGCACAAAACATATGGTACATTCCATCAACTGTTGCAAAGATATTTAAACTGCTGCTTGTGTCTGTGGTGTGGTACTCTGCCATGTCCCCCTGCCTATACTGTCACTGAGCTGCTGAAGCAACCGTTTGGTGCCCACACTACTAGGAGAGCCTATGCTAGTCATCTTGAGCTAGGCCTTGCCATGGACTGCAGCTAGCAGCTGCTGTGGTTCATGTGTCAACATCCACAGCTGTTTGGTGGTATATGTACTGTATTTGCCGTGGCTGCAGCCCAATTCATAGTCACATTGACACGTTGCTCTGCACAGTGCATTCTAGTCTCATGTATGGTGGGGTCAAGGGGCATTCTATGGGTGTGAACACTGTTCTGCGGCTCCAGCCCCTTGTCACTCCATAACCCTCCATACTACCTTGTGCACCTGTCAGTTCAACCCACTACCTGTGAGAATCGGTTGATGTGTGTAAGGAGTTGCATGGTGTAGACCTCTGAGGACAATTTACACAACAATTTTGTGTATCTCCTGATCTTTGTGGATTGGCCCCCAAATTTACACGTACTGTCCATTAGGGCAGTGAATAGTGGGAGGAGGAACATAATAATCCATTAAGGTACTCCTCATCCCCCACCTCTTCTAGAGAAATATTGTGCAGTATGTCTTTTATTAAAGTTGGCTAAGTACCAGCCCATTGACTCAGAGGTCTAGTAGATTAATTAAACAAATCTCAGCACAAACATCCCCAGTGGCGCTGACCAGTGTAAGTGCTGGACTGAGCACCATGTCTCAGACCTAGGGTGAAAGGATCTGCCGTGTCCCTATAGCTTACACAAAAAAAAAATTCTGCATTTCATTTTTGTTAAAATCAGCAGAATTTAAAAGATGTTCCTCGTGAGCTTTTATAGAAATTTGCTGGGTTTCTTGAAACTCTTCAGATATTCTGTAACTTTTTTCTATAAACTAGCTGGAGCTATGATCATCAGGTACAGATCCCAAAAATGTTCTAAGGCCCAAGACGGGAATAATGCCCAGTGGCACTGGTAAAGTATCAGATCATTCTGCAAAAACAAATTAGTAGTAGGCAGAGTTTCTGCACAGAGGAAAATGGTCTTCACCCTACCTCATTTTCTCAATTTTTACTATTCCATGGGGGCATCTAAGGGGGGGAGTTTGATAGAATCTCAGGTTTCAGCTTGGCTTATCAAGTTCAAGACATATTGAAATCTCTAACACTGTGTGAGTACCTTTTCCAAGTATTTGCCAAGTAAATGTTTTTGTGTTCCCAGAATACTTGCCTGTTTGTTATTCATTACTCATTATTTGCACCAGAATTAAAAAAATAAAAAAAACACTAGCTCTCGCCAGGTGGCCTGAGTTAGTCTCTGTACCCCTGAAGAAGCCTCACAGTGAGGCAAAGCACCAGGGCTTTTGACAGTAAATGTATTTAACTTTGCCAAAAATGCAGTGTTATTTCACTTACTTGTTATTTCTGGGGCATCTTGCTCAACCTGCAGTGTCCTTGTGTGCCAGGAGCAGAGTATGTCTTTTACCTCCCCCCAACCCATTCCTCCAGCCCCCCAAGTGTTTTATGTAGGTGTGGCATACCACCTCCTGAGCCCCCCCCCCGATCCGTGATTTTAGTGGGGAACATTAGTTCTTATAATCCAGCAAACTTAGTCATCTGTTAGTTGGTCTATAATTATCACTTATGCAGACTGCACATCCCAACCTCCCTCCCATTTGCACACCCACTCGCTGTATTCACAGTGTCTGACTCGTATGAAATGGAGAAGGTGCACTGCTGGAGGGGAGCTACTGAGTTATTGCCTCCCCCCAAAAAATCATGGGTCGGGGGTCAAGAGATGGTAGAAGCCACAACTATTTGGGTGATTGGAGTGTTGACATAGGTGGTTACGTTTAAAGTGTCCATCTCCTGGAACAGTACCAGGATTCCACAACCACATTAACCTGGACATGCATTAAGTGAGCCGACACCTCAAAATCATGGATGGTGAATTAGATGAAACCACTTGGGAAACTGTGGAGTTTGCTTAGTGAGGAAGGTTGAAAAGACACCATTGGCTTCTGGAGTAGTGACAGCAGCTGACATTATTATTATTTTTTAATATTTTTGAGTCTAGTAAGGGAGTGGTGAGCAGGAAATGACTGGGCTGGGCAGGTTGTGGCCCAAGGAATAGCATTGGTCACACCTGGGAAGGGTCAGATGGCTTGATTTATCTTTTCATTGTTTTATTTGTCAGAACCCAAGTGCAACAAATAGCGGAACATACACATTATTCAGTCCCAAGTATTTCTTTATTTGTATAATTCAGGAATGTTTTTCCCCCATGGAGCTTTCAGTTCCAGTCAAGCTCATTGTTTCAGGGATATACCCTCTTTCCAGGGATATACCCTGTTTAGGCCTGAGTCTCCATCTCTCCAGGCCCCAGTAACCCACCAGTTGCCACCATTGCTTTCCCATCCTTGGCAGGGGCTCCAGGGGAAGGATTTCCTCCTCCCAAGGCAGTTTACAGTATGAACTAGAATCCAGTGCCAGTAGACATTATGATCCGGGGAACCAAGAGGACCATGCCATCATATAGACAGATATGGGTTTGTCTGCCCTTTAGCACCCATCCCACCTCCAGCATGATGACAGCCTTCTGTGTGGCCTCACACTGACACAGCACATCCTTGCAGCAGGAGCAAGCTCCCTGGCCAATCCACAGGAGTTGCTGTGGTGCTGAAGCTCACTGTCAACCCTCACCAACTGATGAACACTGTCATGTGGTAGCTGCCTCAGTCAGGCCTCGCTAAGTGGCAACTCATTTTTTGCCTGCTAGGAAGTGCAAAGTACCACTGCTGGGCCATCAGGGCAGCAGTATTCCTGAATTAATATTCAGGCCATGCATGTCCCTAGCAATGGTACTGATCTGCCTCCATCAACTTCAGATTCTGTATAGCAGATTGTTCTGGATTTGTGGGGGCATTGGGTTCTCCTTTGGCTTTACGCTACAAGCCTGCTAACTGCAGTGATACAGATAGTCCAGGTCCATTAACATTCCAATTTATCGTGAGTTACAGTAACTATTTTAGGGCTATCAGTAGACCATGTGTGCATGGGTCACCTTGATATTGTGAGTTTTATTCCTGCTTTATCACCGGTATATAGGATCTTATGATGTTTAGTGGAGGTTTTATTTGTTTTTTATTAATCTGCAGGATGGATTGGCGAACAAATGTTCCAGTTGCTGATACCCCAGTTGAGTTTTTAAATGCAGTCTCATTAAGGGATTTATTGCTGCCTATCCCTTGGGTCATTTTAGGGACAATGCATGTAGTTTTTATGTTGCTTGCACTCATGTGCAAGAAACATAGTGCCAACAGTGGAGATTTCGGTGGTGTGTCACCTCCTCCTCCAATTCAGTCAGTGTGCTGGCAGGCGCAGTTTCTGTAGCTATCGCATTTTGGAGCTGTCTATGACACGCCTAAAATGCAGTGGCATAGTTGAAAGGGGAGCAGTGCTTCAGTGAGCAGCAATAAGAAGTGTAGCTCCCTCATCCGCAGGCGCGAGCGCACCCCTGCACGCATTTTGTAGCCGGCGGGTGCCCAATCCCCGCCGGGCTGAGCTGCGGCCCCCCTCGCAGGTGCCACGCTGGGAGCCCACCCCAGCGTGGCAATCAGTCCTTTGGCTGACGGGTGCCTCAACTTCGCCGGCTGACCGTCCCTCATCGTTTGTGCCACGCTGGGAGCCCACCTGAAGCGTGGCAACGGTCCCACAACGTTTTTACCCGAAAACGAAACGGTTCCGCTGCTGCCTCCTGACCCTCCCCACAACCCACACCCACCCACTGCTCACCCAGCTCTCCCACACCCCCTCACCCCATACTACCTCCGACTGCATGACGCATCTTCGTGGACCGGGAACACGCCTGCACTCTTCAAAGCCGACCACTAACTGAGGAAATACCGTAAGCTGTATAATGGGCTAGATAGGGGGTTTCAACTTTGTTGCATATCTCAGGTATTTTTGATTTTAATACCAACATATGACTTTCTTCATGATGACACTGTCATGGCAGATTTCGTCCGGCGGGTGATTTCACGCAGTGACTGCAAAATCACCCTTCGGGCCTGAATACTGCCATGACAGTGACATCATTCATGAGAAGGGGTCCAAAACCCATGTTGAAAATTTGGTGCCAAAATTCCAAAAAATGACTGTTTTACGAGCGTGCATTGCGCAGTTCCTACGCAGGCTCGTAGTTCGCGAATTTCAATATTTTCACTCAGATTTTCAACATTTCCATTTTACCACACCTTCTTATGAGTAGTACAGCTGTCATTTTTCACATCTCACCCAAAATGTGTTTCCTACCATGTAGTGCAGAATGAGCAGTCGGTGTGCGAAATCAATGTATCGGGACAATTAAGAAAATCACAGTGACACTGTTCATGAGCAGAGGTCTTAAAATGGCTATGTTGAAAATTTGGTGTAAAATCCTAAAATGACTGTTTTAGAAGCGTGGGTGCCAGTTCCTCGCATGCTCATAAGTTTGCAATTTTCAGTATTTTCACTCCAGATTTTCAACACTGGCATTTTATCACACCTCCTCATGAGCAGTACAGCTGTCATTTTCACATCCTGCCCAAAACATGTTTCCGCACATGCGCACAATGGCGCTGTCGGTGTGCGAACTCAATGTATGGGACACATTAAGAAAATCACAGTGACACTGATCATGAGCAGAGGTCTTAAAATGCCTGTGTTGAAAATTTTGTGAAAAATTCTTAAAATGACTGTTTTACGAGGTGTCGTTGTAGTTCATGCGCTCGCTCGAAAGTTCGCAAATTTTCAATATTTACACTCCAATGACTTCCAAATACCTAAATAGCACATAGAAGCAAGCAACATTCGGCATTGACAAATGCTTGTTTAACTTGTCTCACAAAGAGTACTTTTACTACTAACTTGGACTCTGTGCTGAACACACACCAATTAATTTGGACTGATATTTTCTCTGATATATTGCCTATAAACAATACTTTTGGGTGGGTCAAAATTAATTTCTATTGGGGTGGTTATGAAACAGTCTAGATGGCTATACTTGCCCTCTAAAGGACTTAAGAAACTTGTTTTCTCAGTCATTTTTGGTTCATATTTTCAATTATTTTAATTGCTGGTGATATTGAGGCCAATTGAGGCCCTACTACTGATGGATTGAGCTTTTATCATTGAAATGTGAAAAGCTTTCTACCTAAAAGAGACCATTTGATACCTTGGTACTCTTCTATTCAGCCCACAGTCCCTGTTCTAACTGAATCGTGGATAGACTCTTCTATTATAGATGCTGAAGTAAATTAGCGCAATTATTCCACTTTTAGATCAGACAACAATAGACAAGGTGGTGTGTTTTTTTTTTTATTCATTCATCCATGTCCTGCTCTTTAACAAAGACTGAAACTGTGGGAGATCAGATCAACGCTGTTTTTTTTTTTTTAAACTTTCCAGGGAAAATAATTTTAGTGGGCTATTTATATTGCTCACCTACGTTTAAAACAGGTAAATTCACAAGTCTCACTCGCTTGATTAACTCTGTGGGGGACTTTAACAATTATATTCATTTGGATGATTTTAACACCCACTGGGATAGTAGCAGAGGTGCTAAATTAAAATAAGTATTATCCTCTTTAGACAGACCCAAACCCATAAAACCAACTTAGGGCTGGTTCATTTCTCCTGGGGTGTGATACAGATGAGGCACACTGATGAGTCCTATGTAGGACAAAACACGTGTCTGTGTTTCCTGTTTGCACCTCTTGCAGAGATGCCCTTAGGCAACATGCTTTCCTGCTTAGCATAACCAACCTAAATTGTAATGATGATTTCCATATACATCCCATGATGCTTTACATTATGAGGGTATGTGTGATTTTGTATTTCTTTTAAATTGGACTTTGTTGCCAGTGCTATTTGGGGTAACCCTTGCCTCAGTTCTTTTGCACTGAGGTTCTTTGTCTTTTAGCTTGCTTTCTTATTTTGGGCCCACCGTGACCCAAACCAATAAGATCAACTTAGGGCGGGTTCATTTCTCCTTAGATGTGATACAGATGAGACACACTGGTGAGTCATGTGAAAAATGAAATGTGTGTTTGTGTAATCTGTTTTACTCTTTGCAGGTTGTGACAGAGTCCCTTTGGCACCATGCATTCCTGCTTAAAACAGAACCAGCCTAAATTTTCATGGCAACTTGCATATATATCCCATGGTGTTTTGCATTATGGGGATATGTGTGATTTTGTATTTCATTGAAACTTGTCTTTGTTGCCAATGTTGTTTTGGGTTATCCTTGCCTCAGTGCCTTTGCACTGAGATTCTTTGTTTTTTAGCTTGTCTCCTTTAGGCCTGATTTAACTCATAAATGGTTTAGTTCAAATTGATGCAGTTTGTGGGGTATCCCTTGTACTTGACTTAATTTTTGTTTGCACCACTGTTCCTATATTATACTCTAGTTGTTTAGGCAACATTTTTGGCAGTAAGTCACACCCTTCCTGTCCTCTGGAATAATGTACAAAAACACTGAGGCTTGCTCTCCCAGTGAAGCTATTTTCAAAAACCTGTTTTTGCTGTCATTCAGGGAGACGTGTACTTGTTTCCATTAATGACCTTCAAGGAGCAATCAGCATTTTATATTTACTCTAATTATTGTATATAGATTAAGACTGTATAGTGTATAAGCTAGTTTGTACATTGTGTGCTGCCTTGTCACTTCCTATTGCCCTGCCTCAATGGTTGTACGTAACTTTATGTGGCCTGGTTATGAGGCTCCCTGTTGCTATGTATTTCTAATGTATAATTGTTGTATTTTATGCTAACCATACCCAGGTCCACCTTGCAAATGAATTCATCTCAATGGTGTTCTGCCTGGTAAAACAAAGGATTGATTGATTTTTTTGTAACCACTCAGTAACTTTTCATACATTAAATATCAAATCTCTTAAAATCTCCCCCAAATCTGTAAGATTGCATTATTTCTGTAACTTCAATTCTGAAATGTTCATAAGGGATTTAAAGTAAGTACCCTGGAGTGATAATCTTACTCAGTAAAAACACTGATGCTGCTTGGGAATTTTTTGTAAAACAGTTTTTAAAATTATGTGATTTGCACTCCGCCCTCATTGAAAAAAAGGACAAAGGCAAGGCATGTTCCATGGGTCACTCTATTTATTGTGTCCCAATTAAAGTGTTGAGATAAACTGTATAAAAAAGAAAAAAAAAATGAACACTGCTGAATTTTGGGTTGCTTTTAAAAAAGTTCACAACTTTTATGTTACACTTATTTGTAGATCTAAGGCACCTTATTTTAACACAAAGTTGGCAGAGGGTCCCCTCTGAGTCTACAGTTTCCAGTCTATCATATGAAAGTACCACCTTGCACACAAAAGAGGGCATTCGTAACTTATTAAATTCCTTCTTTACAGAAGCTGCCTTGACTTTGCTATCTAAAGCTTGCCTCGACCCTCCAACTTCACCAAGTTTTTTTGATACACGACCCTTTGACAGACCCAGTTTTTATTTTAAAAAGACTAAATAATGCAAAGTGGTCAATCTTCTGAAGACCTTAAAAGTAGATTCAGCTAAATGTTTAGTTGGTTAGAACAATTTATTGTTAATAGTGGGTCTTAATGTTGTAGTTCCTCCTTTACTTGGTTATTTGGTCAGGTAAGACAAAAGAAGGCCAATAGCCCATCTGGATTGTCTCCCACTCCTAGTGGGTGGATTAGAGTTTGTTATGATTCAACAACATGTATTGACTCATCTTTTTAAATTATTATTGACCACTCAGTCTGTCTCTGCTGATTGGAAACAATCTAAAGTTGTTCCGCTGCATGTTGACTGGTCCAAATTAGTGGCAGATACCACCCAATTTCACTTTTGCGTATCATTTCTGAATTTGTGGAAAAAATTTCATTACATAACAGACTGGCTACCCCTGTATCTAGAACAGTATCAGATGCTTTCTGTTCATCAGTCAGGTTTTCTTCTTAAATTTTCTGCACAAACTACCCTTGTGGACTTTAATAATCTTGTTTCTAATGCTCTTGATTCTGAGTGTTTTTTTTTTTTTTTTTTTTATCTTGTTCAGTTTGAGTAATCATCCTTTAGAAAATGGACAAATAAATATTTGGGCTCTGATTGCCTCATAGCCCTGGAAAGGTGGGCATGTACCAGACAACAGAGCTCGGGCATTAAAAGTGCCAATCTCAATGGACCTCATCACCAGTGTTAGTGGGCATTGGCCATTTTCCTTTTTTTTCGATAATACTTTTTCTCCCCCGTGGTCCTGGCTGGCTCTTTCCTTCCTTCTCCCCCCCCCCAGTGCCATCCCCCAAAGATCACACCCCCTCCCTTATGCCCCCATGACTTACCCTTCATGGCAGGGTGGTGGGGAGCAACTCAGCCTACCAGGAACAGATCGAGCCAGAGAGGTGTCATCTCGGGGGCAGTGCCTGTGGTGGATGATATTCATGCCACATGGTCAGGACCTATTGTTTTCCACTTTTCTTGTGGAAGGGGGAGTGTGCAGTGCTGATAGTCCCATGCAGCATATGCAGCTGCATGCTGCCCATTGGTCAGCTGCTCCTCCTCCGCCCGCCCCAACATATGGGACTCGGCATGCCAACACACAGCCTCTGCCAGGTGACAGGCAAGTGCCGATCCATGTTCCCCACCCTCCCCAGGAGAGGAGAGCTGTCCCCTGGATGTTCGATCCTCTCCCTCCTCAGCAGACCCCCGGCAACCCACTCGCACAATGAACATGGGTCAATGGCATGGCAGGATGTAGGGCATGATGCCTCAGCCCTCCATGCCACTGAGCTGGCTTGGCACTGGCTATTTTCAAATTGCAGACCTACCATTTTTTTTCCCCAATAACCGAGAGTTACTGAACAAGTGATATTGGGCATTCCCCCCCCCCCCCGCTAAAGAATCCTGCTCACAACCAAACATGTATGTATTATAAAATGAAAGGTTTTCAGTCACAGCAAACCATTGAAAACTCTCACAGGTTCTTGCATCCCATGGTCCCACAAATGCTGGCCAATTTATTAGTTGCTTCAAGGTGGCAGCACGTCTCGATCTATGGGGACTGGAACCTGGAAAACTCCTGTCACCACTCCTCTTGCTGATTGTCACAGTACATAGAGTTTTTAAACTCCCTCGATCTTAAGCTGCAGACCTTCCATCCCTCCTCAGCAGCCCTATAACGTCCACCCACTGGCAACTTTCAAATAGTAAGTAGTCATGAAATGTAAATAAAAAAAAAGTCACCTTATTGAAAGCACTATTAAACCGCTAAATCTCTGGATCCATCCCTCTCTGCTATTTAGCTGCTGCTGTCCCATTCTCTTACACATTTAGCTGAAGACATTCTGTTGGCTCACACACATATCTCTGCTACCGTGCTCCAAGGACATCCTCAATCTTAGCTTGCCAGTGCTCACTATCGGTTTGCATCAGGTTATTTATTTATTTATTTATTTTTTTTAACAGTCACCTTTCCGTTACTCACTGTCACCATAGCTGTTCAATACTCCCACATAGTTCTAGGTCACACAGTCATGCAATACATAACATCGTCAGCATTTAAATATCAGAACTAAGTTCTAGGTGTGAAAACATCACTACAATTTAAGAGTTTTTTGCACACAGAAATGAAGTTCTATTTAATGAGGGGGCGACAATTGGGAGGGTAGACACTGCTGCTGAGTGGAAGCAGACATTCAGGATAGTGGCAGATCACAAAACACAACAGCACCCTCTAGTGACAAAACAGCATTAGAGGAACTACATTACAAAAATGGATTTACTCATAAAAATTATGTATTTGCTGTATTTTTTTAAAATTTTTAAACAACTTTCAAAAATGGAATACAAGGCTAATTTTCTAAGTACAATAATACCCTCCAGGGTGGGCAGTATAGGACTATACAGGACCTTCCAGGGGCTATAAGGCCATCCATCTGCCACGTTGGGCTTCATTACGACCCGTGGCAGTTCGGTATAGACCAGTACCGCCCACCCCGTCAGGTATTATTGCTTGCTTACTACTTTATCACCTTTCATTTTATGCTTTTTCAGTTAATGTTCTTAATAGAAACCTAGAAGCAAATGATTTGAAACCTTTTAATGGACCAACATAGATGTAACAACAAGAACAAACCTACTTGTTGTTACATCTATGTTGGTCCATTAAAAGGTATCAAATCATTTGCTTCTGGATCCATTCTTGCAAGGACCAATACGGCAACTACTAAATCTAGATTTTAATAGAAACCTAGAAACATAGAATTTGATGGTTGATAAGGACCACCTGGCCCACCTAGTATGCCCATTTTCCTACCTACTGTATACTATAATAGGTTTTCTTCATATTTACAGGATAGAACTCAGTCAGCTTTCTGGGACTGGTGTCTTCTTCTCTCCCTTTTTCCATTGGGGTACCATAAGAGTTCATTCTTTGTCCCATTTTATTTAGTTTATTTATAAACCCTTTGCCTTCTGTTATCCAGAATCATTCAATCCATCTTTGTGTAGATGATATCATACTTTTCCTGGCCAATAAATTGGTCTCATCCTTGTGCAAGGTGTTACAACAAGATTTTGACAGCTTGGTAATTTGGTTTTCAGAAAATGTTTTAATCTTGAATAGTAAAAAAATACTTGGTGTTATTTGGTACACAGCTCACAATTTGGCCAGTTTGGAGTTTCCTTTTACTGTTTATTTTAAAAATCAGCAGTTAGAAAGAGTTTCAGAATTTAAGTATTTGGGGCTCTACTTTGACTCTGCTCTTACTTTTAAAACCCATATTGTAAAAACTTTTTTCTAAAACTTGTGCATGTCTCGGCCACTTAAAACATGCCAGGAGATACTTAACGGTCAAAAACAGAAAACATTTAGTGGCCCAAGCAATTCTTCCTGTATTAGATTATGGAACACCATTTATTATCAAGCCTCTGAAACTGTAGTAGCGCCTTTAAATGCAGTATATTATCAATTGTTATGCTTCACTTTAAATGTAAAATGGGACACCCATCATTGTGTGTTAATCCAAACATTAAGTTGGCTTCCCCCAGCCTCTAGGAGAAAACTACAGTGGCTGTCTTTTTTTTCTTTTGCTACCTGGACAGTGCCCCCATCAACCCTACCTCAACCTGAGCACAATCTTCTTTGATTCTGGGACATACCTTGCTAGGTGTTCCTCCCTGGCTTACACCCCCCCAAGGTGGGGCCTCTTACCCCTCTGGACATCATGTTTGGTGTCTGGGGAGGCATTCCAAGGTCAGCTGTATGGTGGCAGCGGCGCAAGGCGGGCAGCATCCAGCTTGTCTGGTGATGGGTTTTTTGTCTGTAGTAGCTGTGGGAGGCATGGTGCACAATCACACTGCAGTGTAAGAATTTTATGCATTCAGCATGCCTCCCATCCTCTAGCTGGCTTCCAGTGGCAGTATGTTCTGTGGTAACCCAGGAGCACTACACAGGAGACAAAACCCCATCTCCCCCAATGGAGGTGGAGAGAGTGCAAGAGCTGCTCAATCCACCTACCCCTGGCCAGCCTTCAAGCAACCATGGTCCATTCCTGAACTCGGAACACCAGCATTGCGAGCAGTAGTGCTACCACTGCAGTGGCAGGCCAGCCTGTCTTTGATTTATAAGGTTGTTAACAATCAATCTGCTGCATGTTTGTCTGATTGGTTAGTAGATCCTTCCCATAAATTTTCCTTATGTGAAGTAATGCATTGCTGTTATCGGTTACCTAAGTACTCATCTGCTTATGTAAGAAAAAAATTGTCCTATGTTGCTCCCATGCCTGGAACAGCCTAGCTCCACAGTTTTAAGTTGTCTTACTTTTGCCTCTTTTAAGAATTCATTGAAACTGAATATGTTAAATACCAGATTGTCCTGTTCATGCATTAAAAATCGTGCGCATAGCCCATTGTTGCTGTTTTGTGTTTGCTGTGCATTGCTGAAATTTTGACATGGGACATTCTGTAAATGAAATTTTCATCTCAAATAACTCATCCTGTAATCCTGAACTTTTAAATAAATAAATAAGAAAAAATATTGACCCCATGTTGCAGAGGCAGCACAGGGAGACTGGGGCTCATATTGGAGCTCCAAAACACACTGCAGCCATCTCGGTGCTGCATGCATTTCAGGGGTAAGGCATGCAGCTCCTAGGCAGTGTAAGACTGGGCCACCAGGCATTCAGGCTGCCATGCTGGCTGACTCCGGAGTGGCACTAGTGTCTGCTGTGAAGGCAATTGTTTGCCTGCCCTACTGGCTGGAGGAAAGTTGCAGCCATGTGGAGCACCTAACATTGGGAGAGGTGACTTGGGGGATAACCATAAGAGGAACTAAAGAGAAAATGAATAATTAAAAGAAGTAGATTTAAAATTCAAAAACCGTAGACAGTACGTAAACATACCTTACCAACAGTGAATCAGCTGAAGTCAGTGGAAGAGCTCATCAGGCTAGCGTCGCGGCATAGATGTGTGATTGACAATACTCTAAGCCGAATCTTCTCATAACAGTTAGTTGCAGGGTCAGTGAATGGAACTCCTTGTAGAGAAGCTGGCCTCCTCTGGGAAAGGATGGGAGAAACACCAGGGTGTCAAATGAAGCCTGGCAGTGTACCAGGTGAAACGTTAGTTTCGGTGTGTTAAGCCATTTTTATGCTTTGCACGACTATATTTATAGTAAATTTAGTGTTTTTCAACACCTGAGTTGATCCATTATTGGTGGTATGGGTGTTTACAAAAGTTTCTTCTGACTCATTATAGTTTTATCAGCACCATACATTTTCCTGGTGCTCCGTTGTTTTTTTTTTTTTTGTTTCTTGTTTTTTACATAATGTTTTGTGCAGATCATTTTTTTTTAGTTCACTGCTTCTCACCTTGCTTGCCACAGACACTGGCTACCAGCTTGTTCCAGGTGCCTGTACCGACAGTTCCCTTCTGTCCTCTGCCCATCCCAGTGTCTGACAACTCTGGGCACCCAACTGCCAGACAAGCCCCAGAGCTTTTCCTCTTTGGTGGGGCCTGAACCAGGTGGCTGAAGGTACCCATGCATCAGCATGGCACTTGCATTGATGGGGGAGGTGCAAACTCAACACAGAGTGCTCCTGAGAAACATGTGCCTGCCTAATGTTGGCATAGTGGGGGATGGCATGGGGTGGAGTCAGGGACAGGGATGTGAAGCAGGGGGATGGTGTGCTTGGCAGCAGTTTTTCCCCTCTTTTCACCCTTCCACCTCCCTGACACTGTTGCGTGCACCACCTACTGTGTGCTGGCCATGCAGAGGGGCAGACAGGGCGTGGTCACCCATGATGTCACACCTTTCCTACAACCACAGGAGGCCTTGTTGCAGTAGCCAGCTGCTCCCTTCACTTCTGGAGCTCTGGGAGCCATAGAGTGTTGCCTCTGCAGCATTCTCCTGGCTCCACAAGCCTGACACGAGTAGGTAGATTTGCACTGCAAATCTGTGTTGTTTACATGGGAGTGCAACACACTCTGTTGGTGCCACGTGGCTGGGCTTTTGTTTTAATTATGTTTTCAGTGTTTTTTATTTTCTGAAGTTGAGAACCCTGTGTAATAGGAAATACTCAATCTGGTCCTGAGCACTCAGTACCACATTATTCAGGGTATTTGGTCTCAAGAACTGATTACCCCACTATTTGTGGTATTTGGTTCTGAGTACTGAGTGTGACACTTGGCCAGCTGGTTATGATTGTTGCATGACATTGGTATTTTAAATAAATGGTCAGTGTATGAAATGTCAGTTTGTGAGATTTGGCCCTTTAAATTACAAGGTGTCAGTAGCTGAAACCACAGGATGTAATTTAAACTGATAAGGGAACCAGTTAATTAACTACCTTCCTTCCAGTGGGCATTTTATTACCTTTTATGACATGCTTGGGCTTTTGAAGTGGAAACAAAATCTAATGTTTATGACATCAGGAAAGAAAGGGGAATTTGGCTGTTCCTATCAAGTTTAATGCCTAAATAAGAAATGCTGGGATTGCTAAATTCAAAGGAAAAATGGTTAATTAAGGAGTTGTATATATGAAATGTCTTTTTTTCTTCTGATGTCACATTATTTAACATACCTCCTGGTAGAAAATCATGTTTGTAATTTTATATTCAAAAAGGAGAAGCTAGATGGCTCACAGAAGGGGTGTGGAGACACAGAGTTTAAACTGATACTTGTGTCTGAAATGTAGAACATATCTTTTTGGGCTCTTAAGAAACAAAGATCTCTTTAATTTAATGGCACTTACAGAAGTAATACATTAGATAGAAAAAATCTAAATGTATTGTGGTAGGAGTTTTGCTTTGTAATTTTACATTATTTTGCATGATTGTGAGCTCTTTGATATATTGTTCTGTGTTTACATTTTTTCATATTTGTATCATCTTTTAGTAAAGAACCTTTTCTTTGAAAGACTGCTTGGGTATCTGTCAGTTCTTTTTGCATGTGACATATAGGTGGTTAAGTCTGACAACTGTTCAACAGCTTGATGGTGTTACTAAGCTTGGTAGAAAGTAAGAATATACCTAAGGTATCTTATAGAGTTTTTAAGGGTTCATTTTGGATACCTGGTTAGGTGCCCTTAGGCAAAAGATATATTGCATCCCCCCAAAGAGAATATTATCTGAGCCTGTACATTTGAGTATGCTAGCACAAGTTTCACAGTTTGCATCCCCCCAGAACTTGAGACTAAAGGTGATTTGGACCCAAAAGCAGACAGGAGAGTTACATTGTCTATTACTTGTTCATACTGTTGTGCTCTGAGGTTGGCACTGTGGGAGCAGAGGGTCTGACCTGTGGAGTGTGTTTGTGACACTGAGTACCCCATTATTTGGGGCATTGGCCCCAAGCACTGAGTACTCCATTATTTGGGGCATTGGCCCCAAGCACTGAGTACTCCATTATTTGGGGCATTGGCCCCAAGCACTGAGTACTCCATTATTTGGGGCATTGGCCCCAAGCACTGAGTACTCCATTATTTGGGGCATTGGCCCCAAGCACTGAGTACTCCATTATTTGGGGCATTGGCCCCAAGCACTGAGTGATCCTTTATTTGGGCATTGGCCCCAAGCACTGAGTGCTCCTTTATTTGGGGCATTGGCTCCATGCACTGAGTACCCCATTATTTGGGGTTTTGGCTCCAAGCACTGAGTACCCCATTATTTGGGGTTTTGGCTCCAAGCACTGAGTACCCCATTTTTGGGGGTATCTGATCCTGAGTACTCCATTATTTGGGATATTTGGACTTGTGTACTGAGAACCCTCTTATTCATAGTATTCAGTAATAAGTACTGACTACCCTGTTATTCGGGGTATTTGGTCTGCGAACTCAGTACCCTATTATTGAAAATATTCAGTTCCAAGTACTGTGTACTCTGTTATTCTGGGTGTTTGGTTTGAGTACTGAGTACTCTATTATTCAAAGTATTCAGTTCCAAGTACTGTGTACCCTGTTATTCTGGGTGTTTGGTCTGAGTACTAAGTACCCTGTTGTTTAGGATATTCAGTGCATACTCCATTATATGGGGTATTCTGTATATAAAACGTTTTATTTGCACAGCCCTTTAGGTATTGTAGAAATGTATACAATATATGTGAGAGTTAAACCTTACAGATGGAGATTTTATTTTTGCCATTGGAGCATTCAACATGAGCATACATGATTTATCCTTACTGTGGCAATTTGTCCTCACTTAAAATAGATCACCAGTGAACCCTAAACCAATGGGAGAGCAGCCTGAATAATTCCTGATGACATTACAACATCCTCTGCTGCACCCAAAACAGTGCCATGAAATCAAACGGAAACAGTTTATTCTTCATAAAGCACTTTAATGTAAATATTTTATAGTTTATAATACTGTACATTGTATAAATTGGTACTCAATGGCCTGACTCAGAATAACCCATTTTTCATCACTTGTGAAGGGGCAGGGTTTACATAACTTACTAGTTACTCTGCCACTCGTGAACTGTTGGCCTGCACCCTCCCATGTAAAGATAAATGGCATATTCTGAGTCAAGCCTTCGCGTATCCTGTATGTACTGCATAGCTGAGAATGCTTCTATAGAGAGAATATTTTTTGATCGCACACATTAGACTTATCATGAGATAAATAACTAGAATTTCAGTAGCTTTTTGCTTTCTATCAGATCTAAACTTTCACAAAGCCAAAGGTTCAACTCCATTCTAGATGGAGTGCCAAGAATCATGGGTATTATTATATGGCGTTGTGCTGAGGGAGTACCGCTGCAGGCAACTGGCAAATCCCCATGTCCAGTCCACTTAGCGGTGCCATACAGACTGAAGCTATAGCCATGTGTGTGCTACTCAGTAAAAGCAGAGCAAAAGTGTTCTTATATTTCAAAGAGGGTATGGTGTAAACATAAAACCTTGGGGTTAGACTTGTAAAGACCCAAATCTAGGGCAAAGTGAAAGTACACAATCTTATGACATTGTTACATTTTATCGCAGATTCGGAATTGTTTGATTTTGGAGTGCACTGGGAGTGTAGATATATTTTGTAACCTCTACTATAGGTACTCATTATTGGCCATATGTGTATTTATTACCTACTAATGGCTGTAAACTGGTAAAAAAATGTCCAGCATGTGGCTTTAAAAAAATCAGCTGCATGCATGGGTTTCATTGTTTTACAAGTCTGACCTCTTTCCTGTGCACTGGCATTGCAGACTGGCCTGCTATTACCAGGTTTATGTGAATACTGTCATACAGAATAAAGCTAACATATTTGGTGACTATCTATCAAAGTCTGAAATTCTCTGCTGTTCCTCATTTTTAAAAATGAGTTTTAGTGAAGAAATAAAAAGAGATCCAGAGAGATGTCTGCATATATTTTTTGTCTCTGGATCTGTAGGTCAGAGCTCACAGTTTAGCGAGACGTGTCTCTCCCGCTGCAGGAGCAGTTAAGGGAATTAAATGTATTCAGGCACGTGCCATTTATACATTGATCTACTTGTGCTAAACCAAGTTCACTGCGGTATGTAAGCACAGAGCTGCATCTCTATCTTTAAACTTTAACATCCCCGTGGCTCACCTCAGTTGTCCAAGCAGACATTACCCTCTTTACCTACATGTGTGTCTGAAAAGATTTGACACGTGCACCCTTTCCAAGGGCAGAGCATGCAGGATATGTAAACTGTGCCTAGTAATTGTTAAACCAATGCATGATAATGTGAATTTAAGTACAGAAAGCCTTTTTTTTAAAACCCTCAATGAAACAGTAGCAGAATTTGTGTTCTAAAGGAGCATGTATAACTCAACATTCTGGAGTTTATATTAACTTAGTGTTTGCCCACCAGGTAGAAATAAAATGTACTAAGTTAAATTCTTGGAATTTGTGCACTACAGTAGGTACTGTTATTGTACCAAGGGGGGAGGGGGGACGTCTACTGTAGCATCTTGTAAGAGTTATTCTTTCCCAATGGGGAAAAAAGAACATGTTTTATTTTCATATTTTTTTTTTATTTAGAAGTTTGTTATAGTTTGTTTAATTGGGATAGCAAGGCTAAGATGTGAGTAAGGTGCAACACCTATTGTAGTTTGCAGTAGGATTCTGCATCTAGCCAGTTTTACTGCAGAGAGGAATGAAGCAGTTAAGTAGGGCCATAGAGTAGGTCTAGTACAAGCCAATACTGACCCAAAGCAGTGATTTCTAATACGCAGTGAATGCTGTGTTCCATACTTGGTCAACATACCCCTTTGTCTCCCCTCCCTAACTTACTGTGCCTCTTTAAAATTATTACAATAATGCCATTGGGAAAGAATGACTCCTACAGGCTGGCAGCATAGCCTAGAGGTTAGAGGAACAAGGTGTGAACAAGCTTGATACATCCAGCAGACCAGACCCGAGTTTGATTCTCACAGCCTCCACTTGCATACTGTGAGACTCTGAGCAAGTCACTTAACCGCCCAGTGCTCCCAGGTCACCCCTGAAAACAGGCACTTGTGCCTAGTGTGCCTTAACCGGTTACCAAAGACTAACATAAAAAATAAAAGCTTCCTGTGGTTTTCACTTGTGCCTGGTGGTAGTAGTTGTAGGGTTATAGAAACATCTGCTTTGTGTGTGGACACCCTGTATCCCTCTGAAATACAACTGCACACCCTGTCTTGTGTTATCCTGTAGATAGATATAGACAGACAGACAGACTGATTATTATAACACTTTTCCCAGGCTCAGGGTGGTAAATAGTATAAAAACACATCAACATGTACTGATAAAATTAAAAATAAGCAACACATCATAAATATAAAGAAACTAGTGTACATTTTAAAAATCAGTCCAGCAGAAACCTTTTTCGGTGGGTTTAGTCAGTTGCTAGGAAAATCTTAGTTAAACTGTCAAGTCTTTAGGCAACATTTAACCATTTCAAAGTCTAGGGACATCACTGCAAAGGTGCATCTGGCCAACCAGTTTTGAAGTGTGAAATGTAAGAAGTCCCCAGTTAGTTCATCACAGAGTTGTCACCCCCTCGCCCGCATCATCGTCATGGACGGCCAGTAGCTTACAAATGCAGAGAGAGATCAGTCTGTTTAGTGCCTTAAAAATTAAAAGCAAGACTTTAAAGTCAGTTTGCAGCTGTATTGGCAGCCAGTGTAGCTCACACAATACAGGAGAAATATGTTCATGTTCAGATACAGATGTTGAAGCAGCAGTGCAACAAAGAAAGGTTCTTCCAAGAAGCTAGTTTCAGCTACAGTAAATGAAAATATAAGCATACCTGTCAAATATACTGTTCTAGGCACCTCCTATTCTTTTTTTTTTTCAGACCTGACCCTTGCCAGGCAAACAGAGCTATTGCTAAGAAAACACATTAAAACATTTATAAAATGCTCAGAGTTTGGTATTAATAGAAAATGTTACCACCAAATAAAACTGGAAGATGCCTGGAAATATTTTATAGTGAAAAAGGCTGGGCGACTGCTTTAGTAACCTTGTTACAGTATTCTGAGCTAGATGAAGGTAGCACAACTGTTTCACCAGCAGGCCCTGGTACAGCATGATCTTCCCTTGTCAATCTTCACCATTCATTACTGCTGGGTGTAAGCCAGAGGCGCGCACCTGCAAGGGAGTTCTTTTGTATTTTTTTGGGGGGAAGCAGTCAGCGCCAACAGCACCACCCATGAGGCCAATGCACTGCGTGGCGTATGAGGGTTGTCCGTTAGGCACCTCAGACTCCTCCTCCACCCCAGTTCTGTTTCTCTCACCATCAAGGTCACACCTGCTGCAGAAGTTGCCGAAAGTTCATCTGTGTCACTAGGCCTTTGCCATTCAATGCCATTTTCCCTGCCTCTCCATTCCGGTTCTGAATTCACCCAATGCCACTGGAATCCGGTAAGCCAGTTCCTTTTATTTCTACCAACAGTGCCGGGTCCTTTCTCTTAAAGTTTGTTGAATTTCTTTCACATCATGTCTGGTTTGAGGGCCAAGAGAAAATCCAAAGTAGGCCATGTCCCCATGTGTCAGTGCCCCTGTGGCCAGCATTTTTCCGTTACGGACTGACATGATGTATGTTTGTTTGAGTTGCCTAGGTCCCAACCACAATATGTACAACTGAGATGCTTATTTCTCCATGGACCACCATGTTCTTGAGATACACATGTTTAAAGTTGGCAGGTCCCCACCAACTTTCAGAGGATGGCGTCGTTCTAGGGATGCCATGGCAAGATCTATTTACCCTGCGTCTGGGTCCCCTCCCAGGTCTATACGGCCCAGTGAGGAGGAAACCTCCTCGGATTCTAGCTTTGCCATCGAGGAGGTTTCTTCCATGGTGCCGGAGGAGTGGCTCAGTTCCCTGCAGAGCCTGGTTGTGAGCACCACCATGGCAGTCACCTCCATGGAGATACAGGCTCCCCCGGTGTTGCAGCCCACAGTTGCTGGGCCCAGCAACAGTGGACCCTCAGTGCCACTTGTAGGCACCGCTTTCGATTCCGGCGCCATTTGCAGTGCAGGTGATCAAGGTGGCACCACGGTCCTTTAACCTGGGAGACACTCAGGGACACTGCGGCGGCCTTCCCTAGGTATGTTAGAGCTAAGAATGAGCAGGACTTTTGCCTGTCTCCCCCACTGCAGGAAGACTCTGAACACCCAAACTCCTCTACTTCCTCGACTTCCTCGTCTGAGGAAGAGAAACATTCTGTCTACCTTTCCTCCGATGCTGATTTTACCGAATATCAGTGGTTCCTCTCAAGGTTAGTTCAAGAGCTCCATATCTCCCATGTAGTAGTAAGATGCAATACCGAGTGGGAGACATGCTCGTTTCTGAGCGAATTCAGTGCTAACCACCTAGTGGTGCCTTCCTGGCCTATTCCCTTCCAGGAAGCATCTATCTACACCTGGCAGTTACCCGCCACCTCATCCCCAGCCCCAGTGGACTGCAGGAGGAGGTATTGTACTCCCCAGGAGGCTTTTAGTTCTCTGCCTCACCCACCCTCATGGCTGATGGCTTTAGACACTTCTTCTGGGCTTCAACACCTGGCACACGACCAACCACCAGATCCGGATTCCGCTGAGTTTGATGAGTGGGGAAGAAGAGTTTTCTCATCAGCTCTTGTGTTACTCTGCATCAGCTCACATCCGTCTCACTATGCTGCCTACAACAGGCAACCATGGTCAATGCTGGTGCAGGTTTTAGCATCCTTGCCTGATTCGGAGGAATCTAGGTAAGCAATTGCCCTCTCTGCACAGGGTCTGGAGCTTGCAAGGCACCAACCAAGGGCATCACATGACCCAACGAGGTGGCTTCCAGACTGGCAGGAACAGTGATCTGCATTAGGTGGATGGCATGGCTTCACCTGTCTAGATTGTCACCCATTGCCTGGCATAGGGTGATTTCCTCTGCTTTCTGGAGGACCTGTCTTTTCTCCTGCAGAGCGAGGAGAAATTTTCAAGGGTGTCTTTTGTCCCCCCGGCAACAGGGACACCTCCTCGACCTAATCAGCCTTAGGCCATTTTGACCTAGTATGGCAGAAGGGTCCTTTCCTCCTGCATCTCCCTGCAGGAGACTGAGGGAATCTGTTCCCCTCAGGGCAGGCTCAGGTCCCCACCGGGGGCTTTGGCATCACTCTGTTAGTAATGAATGGTGAATACTGACAAGGAAGATATGAAAATTATGTACCTACCATAATTCTTCATCTTCTTTTGTATCTTCACCATTCATTACTGATTCCAACCCATTTCCCCTCTTGAACCTCAGCTCTTGGGCTCGGCCTGCTCCTCTTCAAGGCCAGTTGGGGGCAGAGTCCCCCTGATACCTCAGGACCTTCTGTTTCCTTTTCTAAAAAAAGTCACAGAGCACCCATTCTAGGAGGGTGATGAGTATGGTCTTCACCCTGGCCTCAGAGGGAACTGCCTTGGGTTCTCAGTCGGGTGTACTGTGGTATCCTCCATGACTGGCTCGGATGTCCACCTGTTTTTCATCACTTGAAATAGGGACTGCGTCAGTCCATCTTTAGGGATTGTCCTCCACCTTTCTCTTTTCACTTCCTCTCTACCTTAGAGGTAATTCAGGACAGAGTCCTTTCCTATTTAGCGGGTTTCTTCCCCCTGATGGAGCCGTCAGGTGTTAACTTGTAGAGGGCCATGTTCCAGGGCTTTCATCCCAATTGTGGGTTTAGGGGGGGAGGAGGGGGGCTGTCTCCACCATGTTTTATATTCTCCAAAGACCATTTCAAATATTCTTGTTCTGGGCCTCCGTCCATTGGTACCTAAAGTTGATGGGATCCTTGCACCTGTATCTTCATACCTTCAGGGTTTTTTTTTTTTGTTTTTTTTTTTTACTTTCTATTTTTGCTCCTATCTCACCCCCTAAGCACTCACACTCTACCTCTAGGGCTGAGGCATCTGCTCCTAGAGTACACCACTCCATTCAATTCTAGAGACCCAGTTAAACTCCTGGGTGGGGAGAAGGAGGATTCCCCCTTACTTCCTCTGACCCTCAGGAGAGTGTGTGTACAGCGGAGACTGCCCTTGGTTCCTTTGTGGAAGTGCGGTGCAGTGGCTCATTGCCTGGACCAGCTACGGTGTGTCTTTCCTTTGTTCAGTGCCCTTCCCTGCTGACCCTGGTGCTCGAGGAGGGCCAGTGAGGCAGAGGTGCGCTGAGATGCGTCTCCGCTCAGGGCCCTCAGCCAACATCAGCCCCTCACGTTTTATTTCTCTGCTTCCCTGACTGCACTGCCAGTACCCAGGTTCACCCAGGAGATGGCAGTAATGCAGCGGGGATGGCTTGCAACCCTCCCTGGAGAGAGAGAGAGAGAGAGAGAACAGCCATTGGGTGCTCAATCCTGCTCCCCCCCGGCTGACCCTCAATGACCCGAGTCCATCACCGAACCTGGGTCGCCGGCGTGGCGCGAGGTGTGGCGTCAAGTACCTCAACCCTCAGCACCACCAGGCCGGCCATACCTTAAGGATTTTGAGGCTAAAATAAGCCAATGGTCTTCCAATTCAGCATGGCTGCACCCCCGGTTCCCCTGCATATGCTGCATCTTTCTCTCACTTCTCTTTCTCTCCTCCTTCCCCCTTTCCTGTGCTACAGCCCAAGGGTTAGGGCCCTATGACCTCTTAGGATAAAAAAGTCCAATCCCGCTGTCCTCAGGTTGGCTTCTTCCTTTTTCAGTTTATATCCTTTCCTTTTCCTATCCCACAGCTCTCTTGCCTCACCTTGGTTTTCTCTATCCCTCTTTGTTTCATCCTCTCCAGCAAAACAGAATTGGGGTGGAGGAGGAGTCTGAGGTGCCTAATGGTCAACCCTCGTGAGCCACGCAGTGTGTCGGCCTCGTGGGTGGCGTGGAAGAGTTAGGCTACACCCTCAGCTGTGACTGATGGACCACTTTTCTATCTCCTTATTTCCTAGCAACAGTTAATGCTTTTCTCTTTGCTTTTCTCCTTTTTCCCCCCATACTCTAGGTTGGCCACCTAGCATAGCTCTTTACTGTCCTACTAAACTTCCCACTAGTTCTCTCTTCATTCTTTTTCCATTTCCATCCATCCAGTCCCTGGAATGATGCCAAACACCCGGAGAGGTGTTGCATAGAATGCATTTAGTGTACAAAAAGCATGAAGGTTATTTTAAACAGGAAAGAATACATTCAGTAAAGCCTTTTTAAAGAAAAAGGATTCAGCAGTCATATAAAACAATAATAATGTCATGATTAATACAGTTATAAGAAATCCTTATGGTATTTTCATAAATTCACTCTATAAACCTGTTACTGTATAAGGTCCTATGTATGAGAATGTGGTATACTTTATAAAAGTGCTTAGTCATTGTGGATCAGAGATATAGAGAGTTAATATCTGTGGAGATATACACTGTACCTTTAACTGAACAAGGAAATCCCCTGACACAATCCTCTCCCCCTTTGGTTTTGAAACCTGTCCTGACTTGTAAATACAGGAAGGGCTTACTCAGGTGACCCCCATCAAAAGATATAAAAAGCCTCTTTACTAAGTTCACTTCAGTTCAGCCCAGTGGGGCTCAGCCCTGAGAGAGAGAGAGGAGAGAGGTTCTACTGCTGCTGTAGACAAGCTGCTGAATGCAGATGAGAAGGGTCTTAGGAGCTCTAAGATCCAGGACTGTATTATGGGAGAAACTACTGATGTCAAGTAGCGATTTTCTTTGCAATTTTGTTGTTTTCATTTATTATTTTTTGAACTTTTTGGAAAATAAATATCACACCAAGGTGTGTTTTAAACCTTTAAATTTGCCTCATCTGAAGTTTATTACCACACGCTGTGACAGGTGGCTCCATCGGTGCCGACTCCTCCCCCCCAAAAAAAACAACCCTCCCATGCAGGTGCGCACCTCCGGCTTACACCCATCAGTAATGAATGGTGAAGATACAAGAGAAGGTCAAGAATTACAGTAGTAATTTTGACTTGGTGCTACCAGTATCAGCTCAACCCTGCCTAGATTAATTTTCAACCAGCTGGTGACCATCCATTCTTTGATTTAAAAAATACTCGATCACAGACAGTAGGTTAGTTTGCCCAGGTGCATACCAAAAATACAGCTGAGTATGATCTACATAACAATGAAAACTCAAGTTGAACTTTCGATCATGCCTCCTTACCAGCATCATATATATTGTGAACAACAGTGAGAACAAAATCAATCCCTGCAGGACACCAAATTCCTCAGTGAACAGGACAGATTGAAAAACATCTGAAATCATGGTCAGCGGTCCTCATGGGAGGATCTGAACTAGTCAAGGAAGGTTCCAGTCACACCACAACATTTTCTCAGGTGATCGAGTGATTCCCAGTGATCAATTTGAAAATATGATCACAAATGGAAAATCTCTAGCTCAGGTGTCCAATTATAATTACCTGGGCATCTGGCTAGACTCCAATCCAAAATGGACTTCCCATATTCAGCACACTACGTTATATTAAAGCCCCAAATTCGATAGCTATTTAAAAGCAGAAATTAACTATGGCTATGCACCTCCAAATTGTAAATATTACCATAGTGCCATTACTGGACTACAGGTATTTTCTATATAAAAATGTGACAAATGTACACCTTGCCAAGCTGGATGTCATATAGTGTACAGAATAAGGAATCTTCTTCAAGGATATTGCCCTCCATTGAGCTGATGGACATTGTCATTGGTGACCATAGTGGGGCCTGTCAATGCACAGATGCTGTTTTAGGCAGAGGCTCAGCTATGTATATTGCAAATAATCGACAGTTTTCAAAAGTGGACATCCCTTCACTCCCTGCCAACATAGACGCCACACTCATAAAACTTTCACTCTCATGCTCCACCCCCATATATGTGGCAGGCTCATACTGCCCTCCCTGCTCATCCCCCGAGGACATCCTCTCCCACCTAAACTCCTTACTGTCCCTGACGGCGGGGGGCTCCACGCCACAGGTGATTATAACACAAACTGGCTGAGGCCTGACAAAGCTCACCTAAAGTCCAAAATTAAGGCCCTAAACCTCACCCAGCTTATTGCTGATCCCCAGACTAAACCTCAAATCCCAAAATCACTCATTGCTGGACTGGGCTCTCACCTCCCACCCCCACAGGATTTTAAACGCAGGCCTACTACCCGACTCCATAAGTGATCATCACATGATTTACCTGATCAGGAAGGTGCACGGCCCCACCGCCCCCTCCCAAAACACTACATACCAGGTCCTATAACTCCCTCAACTTAGCATCCCTCCTGCTAGACCTAGGATGAGTAAATTGGTCCTTTATCCCTGGAGCTTCCTCCATTGACTCCACTTTTGAGGGCTTCAAAACCAGCTTCCTAAAAGTATGGGACAAACATGCCTCCCTATGCACGAAAAGAGTCAGAGGCACACACCTCCCTTGGATTATGGCAGACTTAATCAAACTATGCCACACAAGGGACCACACCTGGAAAGCCTACAAAAAGTTGGGCTCACAGGAGTCACTCATTACCTATAGATCCCTACGGAATACTTGCACTAACAGCATCTGACTAGCCAAGAGAAACTATTTCCTCTCGGTTTTTAGCAAAAACATAAATCACCCGACTACTTTTTGGAAATCTCTTAAATCCTTGATCTCTCCCCCACAAATTCCCCCACCCCTACACTATCTGTTCAGGGCTCCCTTATCTCAGATCCCAGCCGTGAGCTGAAGCTTTAACACCCATTTCTCCAGCTGCGCAGAAAATCTCCTGTCCTTCCTCCACTCCACTCCCCGACCTCCCCTCCACCCATGTCCCCAAAACCTACCAGCCCGGTCCTCCCATTTCATTCTGCCCAGTAACCCATGAAGATGTCCTCCGATCATTACGGGCCCTGAACCCAAACAAAGGCAAATGTCCGACATCCATGGATGCAAAAATGCTCTTTCTATCTGCCCCAGCCATTGCCGATCCCATAGTCACCCTTTTAAACCTCTCCTTCTCCTTGGGCAAACTCCCTGCAGCCTGGAAGGAGGGCCACCGTTATCCTTCTGCCAAAAGGAGGTGATCCTTCCTCCCCACGTAACTACAGACCCATCTCCCTACTCCCTATCCTGACCAAATTACAGGAACGTCTGGTCCTGTCCCAACTCACTCCATTCCTGGAAGCTTCTTCTTTCTTCACTCCATTCCAATCGGGCTTCCATAAATCCCACTCCACCATCACCTCCCTGCTATGTGTCACCAGCGACATTCTCTCGAGTATGGACAAAGGGCACATCACCACGGCCATCTTTATTGACCTAGCTAAGGCTTTTGACACCGTCTCCCACTCCCTACTCCTCTGCAAACTCACTGACACAGGGCTCTCTAAACCAGCCACAAACTGGTTCCAGGACTATCTAGTGGGCAGGACCCAAACGGTCAAAACTGCCTCTCACACCTCTAACCCCCTACCAGTCTCTGCCAGTGTCCCCCAAGGATCTGTCCTAGGTCCCCTACTCTTTTCTGTTTTCCTAAATGACCTCCCATCAACGTGCCAACACTCATCCATCCAGATGTATGCGGATGACACTATTCTTTATGCTTCAGGCCCAAAAATATCGAGCGTAGCAACCCTACTGCAGGAAGATTTCAACGCCATCCAGCACTGGTTCAGGTCCAACCAGTTATTCCTAAACCCCCAAAAAACTGTATCCCTAACATTCAGCAGCCAACAAAGACTCTCCCGTCAATCTCACAGCACCCCATTCAAAACTTTTGATGGGACCCCTCTCGAGAATTGCACTAGTTTTAGGTACCTAGGGGTCTGGTTGGACCAACACCTAGACTTCTCCTCCCATATCGAATCCCAGCACAAAAAGCTGCTCCCAAAACTTGGTGCTTTATACCATAACAAAACCAGCCTCACCGCACAGTCAAGGCATGCCATTGTCCAAAAAATGATACTGCCTGCACTCAATTATGGAGACATAGTATATACCACAGCCCCTGCGTCTGCCCTGGCCAGCCTCGACACTCTGTTCCACTCTTTCTGTCACTTTATCCTCGATTGCCCACACTCTACACACCGTGCTACCTTTACAGCGCTCTAAACCTGCCGTCCCTTCATGACCGTAGACTTACAAACTGCACCAGATTTGCAGCCAAGTACTGGTCCCTCTCCCTCCCACCCTACCTGTCATCCTCCCTCTCCAAACAATCTTCACCAGCGTACTCCCTCAGGAGCACAGACCCCAGGCTGCTACACGTCCCGTTCAGGCGAACTAACAAAGGTCAGGCCGTTTTTAACTATTGAATCCTCAAACCTGGAATGCCCTACCTGCCCCCATAAGACACGCTCCTAACCCCTACCATTGCAACCACCTACTCCATGCGCATTTCTCCTCCAGTTGCTCCTGTTTCAACTAAACTAACCCCACACTCATGTTGAAATTTCTAACTGGTTTTACAACTTTTTGCTAAATTGTATGTCTACCACTGTCAATAATCACTCTCAAAATGTTGGAGCACGCTTGTTTATTGTTTACTCTGTATATCATGTATGTAAAACAAAAAACAAAAAACTGTTTAATGTAACTCTCATGTTGTAATTGGGTCTCAACCCCCAGGTCGCATCTGGAATCGAGCATGTTGCTCAGTATGCCTTCCTGGCAAAACTCATAAATAAATAATTAAATATTGGAACTCTTTCAAAGGCTTCTGCCTGTAACTCAGCCACAGTAAGCCCAGCTGCCTTCGACTTCATCAATGACACAGGAGTTTCCTCTGCTACTAGCAGTCCCTAGCAAGGAACTTCCTCCGTCTATGCCTAGGGCCATCACCTTCAAACAACCTCATACTACCGTTGACCTGATGCCAAAGACTGTCGACAATGATGAGGAGCTGGAATACAATCCAGAGTACAGTATATGGAGGAGGACATTGAAGAGGAAGAAGAAGGTCTGATCCCTCCCTGGTTTTGTGGTGGGCTTCAGTTCTACTCTTTCCTCGTGTAGTGTGCAAGGTAACCGCTACACACCTAGGTTCCCTCCAGAGGATGCTTCTTTCCAGACTTTTCTCCAGCAGGTCCAGTTTAAGCAAGGATTTGCTACCTTGGCGAACTCCTCTAAGAGAAATCTTTTTTAAGTTCTTATAGGTGTCTGCTTCTCCCATTGTAATTATTCCTCCAATCCACATGGCTTTGGAGGATGCCACACTGACTGCTTGGCACAGGATCTGTGCTTTACCGGCTGTGCCTCGTACAGTGGATAAGCAGTATCCTCCACCTTCTAAAAAGTCCTTTTATTCCTCTCAACCAGAGATGGATTTTGTGGTCATCATGGCTGCTCATGACAGGTCCAGAGCTCCCAAACATGTGAACTCTACTTCATGTTAAGGAATCATGGAGGCTTGATGTAATGGGCAAGTGGATGTAGGCTTCTGCATCCCTTGGCCTATGGAGAGAAAACAGAGGTCCAGCAGACCGTTGCCCATGGCTTGGAGGCAGGCAAGCACCTGTTAAGATCCGTATATGATGCTTTGGATGCAGCCGATTGTGCTGCTGCTTCTAGCATTTGCCTGTACTGCCACTCCTGAATAAGGGTCCCTGGCATTGCTTTTGGTGTCCAATAGTCCCTAATGCTCCCTTTGAGGGTAAGCAGTTTTTGCACCAATTGTATTTTTAATTTTAGAATGCTTTTTTCCTCCCTCGTCTGACTGGCCCCTTCAGTCCAGACTCCTATGTCCAGCCTCTTCATCTGCCTTCTGGGACTTACCTCAACTCTGTAGCACCCTGGCTTGCCCCCCAGGGCAAGGCCACAGGGGGCCCTTCCCCTGATGGAGAGTTGGTTGGTACATCAAGAGCCAGCACCATGATCGGCAGTGCGTGGCCTGCTATGCGGGGTGAACAGCCTCCTTCCACCATCAGATACGTCCTGGTTTCCTTGTTCCCCAGGGAAGTGTGGCATGCAAAGACATTATTGCATTCACACTGAACATCTGGGACACCTCCCAAAATGTTGAACTCTAGCTTTTGGACCCACCAGCTTCTACTAGGGGTCAATTGGGCACCAGTTGTTTTCCCCACCCTCCTCCTGGAGGAGGAAAGCAGTCCATAGGAAGCTCAGTCCTCCTCCTCAAGCCAGCCCTCTGACTCACCAGGTTTGCTTCCAAATCTGGGTCATTGGCATTGCAAGTGGTAGTGCTACCACTGCGCCGGCAGGCTGGCCTGGCACCACTGTTGAATCTGCCTTGTGGAATCTCCAGTCATAGTAAATGACTCTGCGGTCCCTGCATTCTCTGAATCCTAAGCCCTGAGATAGGGGCCAGGGTTCTTCCTGCAGGCCCTATACCCATCCCAGTAGGGACTACTCCTGGGGAGCTAGCCATGGCTCTGTGGCCACAGACCTCTCCACAGGACCCTTTCCCTCCAAATGCCCATGCCAGGCTCACTAAAAGTTTGTGTACTGGCAGTTCCCCCACTGCCACCAGCACCTTCTGACTCCCCTCACCTTCCTCTGACCACCATAGATTAGGGAGTCCTAGTAGGGTCAGCCCAGTGGTGTAGAAGGCTGAAGTTCCATGAGCGCCTTACCTCATCCCACACCAGTGATCCGGGCTTGTGAATGGACTCGGGTCACTCGGGGGGGGGGAGTTGGCCGGGGGAGGGAGGAATGAGTATCCACTGGACTACTCTCTTCCCTTGGGGAGTGGGGATTCTGCACCTCACTGCTTGGCAGTCATCTGGAGGAATCCAGATGGTAGTGCATGAGGCTCAGCAAGTGGGGTGGGGCACACAGTCAGAGCACTAGTGCATCTCTGCAACCCAGTGGAGAGAAAAGGAAAAAACAAATCCTCTGCCACAGAGTTTTGTGACACCCCCGAATTTGCCTCCTGGAAGACACCCCAGATGTAAGCCCCGACTGCAGCTTCTGGTTGTTCCTTGTCTCTCCCCCCCCCGGAGGCTGCGGGGGAACCCTGCCATGGGGGCAAGCTACAGACCACCCCCAGATGGGCAGCCAGTGGAAGATCAAGGAGAATGGTCCTGGTGCTGAATGGGGGGGGGACATTCCCCCACCGATGGCAGAAGAAAAAAAAAGGGAGTCCTAGTGGGGGACCACATCTCCCTCTTCCTGCCAAAGCAGATGAAAAGCATGTCAGATGTTTGGGTGCTGAAGGTTGTTCAGCCCTGTAGGGGCTACTGCTGGTGACCAAGCCATGGTTGTCATAGACTTTGACGGCAGATAAGGACCACTTGGCCCACCTAGTCTGCCCATTTCCCTACCTAGAGGATAAGCTGCAGATCCTATTTAACCAACAGCCTATTTCTTCCTACCCCCACAAAAATAGCCTTATGTCTGTCCCATGCATTCTTGAATTCTCCCACAGTTTTAGACCCCACAACCTCCTCAGGAAGGCTGTTCCATATAGAAACATAGACTTTGACGGCAGATAAGGACCGCTTGGCCCACCTAGTGTCAGCAGCCCCAGGTCTCCCCACAGAACCCTTTGTCTCCCAATGCTCATGCCAGGCTTACCAAAGGTGCAGGTATTGGCAATGCCCCTACCACCACCAGCACCTCCTGACTCCTCCCCAGTTCCTCCAGCCCCCGCAGATCAGTGAATCCTAGTGGGGGGGCCTCTTCCTGCCTATGTGTCTGGAAATCATGACAGATGCTTGAGTGCTGGAGGTAGTTCAGCAAGGACATGCCCTAGAACTCCTTGCCAAATCACTACCCTCTAGGCATCTTACCCTCCTGCTAGAAAAGGTTAAGACACTCCATAGCAAAAGGGCCATAGAACCCATTCCAGTTCCAGAACTGAATATAGGCTATTATACCAGGCACTTCCTGGTACAAAAATGGACCTTGGATTTATGGTCCATCCTGCACCTCCGAGGTCTCAACCTGTTTATGAATTCAAACAATTCTGAATGGTCTTTTTACAATCATTGCTTCCTCTGCTGCTGTAAGGGGACTGAATGTGCACCCTAGATACAAAGGACACTTACCTTCATATCAAAATCATGAATCCCAACAGAATTTTCTACAGTTCATGCTTTAGGGCTTGCACTATCAGTTTTGTGTCTTGCCTTTGGATTGTGCTGTGCAACCTATATCTTTGACATATACTTTGCAGTGGTTGCAGTTGCTTTCCAGCATGACAGTCTCTATGGTTTCTAAAAGTCCCTTCAAGGGAGAAACATAGAAACATAGAAGTTGACGGCAGATAAGGACCACAAGGCCCGTCCAGTCTGCCCACTTTTTCTGCCTTATGAATGTGCCATATGCCTGTACTCTGTTAAGCAATAGTGTACACCCTTTTAATCACCAGACAGTTCTTTGAGCAGGTGGGCACTGTGGTGAATGAGCAAAAGTCAGTTCTCACCCTGTGCCTGCATCTCCAATACACTGGAGCAGTTCTGGACATGGAACTTGGTCAGGCTTTTCCCCCTCAGACTGTGATATGGCTCTGGTTGTCCAGGCTCAGCTAGTTTCATCCGGCGATTAGGTCTCAGCCAGATGTCTCCTCAGATTGATAGGCCTCATGGCTACTGCTATTCTGACTGTTCCCCTGACACACTTGCACATGAGGATTCCACAATGATTCCTCTGTGCCCAGGGAGCTCAGCATTCCAATGGGCAGGGGTATTTCATCAAAGTGACACCTCCACTCTGCCACTCCCTGCTCTGGTGGCTGGACTGCTCCAACCAGGAGACAGGATCCCCCATTCTTCATCCATCTCCTCTGCTAGTGATGACAATGTATGCCTTGCTTTCTGGATGGGGTGCTCATCTGGGTTCCTTCTGGACTCAGCGTCAGTGGACCACATTGGACATGGTTCTACACAACAGCAATCTGGAGATGAGGGCTGTTCTGCCTGGCCTCCAGGCTTCACTACCGTATGAGTCATCAGCTGTTGATCCATACAGACAAGATTTCTGTGATGTACTATGTAAACTGCCAGGGTGGTGTCCACTCATATCCTTTCTATAGAGAAGTAATGAGAGTCTGGTACTGGACCATGGACCATGGACTATGGCATGTTCCTGTCACCTGTCCTCATTTCTGAAACCTTCAATGCACTTGCGGATCGCCAAACCTGATCCCAGGTGCTCTGCCACAAAAGGGAGGTCTTGACCTCTTCATAAAGTGGGGTTGTCCAGACATAAACCTCTTTGTATCCCCATACAATACAAAACAGTCACATTTCTGCTCGGCCTGGAGTTTTTTGGTGAGATGCTTGGTGCCTCTGTTGGAAAGGAAATGGAGGTTTATGTATGCCTTTCCTCCATTTCCTGTCATACAGATGGTTCTGGTCAAGCTGAGAGCTGAGTCAGCCACCCAGATTCTAGTGACTCCCTATTGGCGCAGACAGCTATGGTTCCCTCTGCCTTGGCAATAGGCACTGGAGTTCCCTGCTTTACTCTCTCTGCAAGTGGGATTTCTGTCGCACAAGCAAGGTTCTCTAGTATATTTGAATATTCAAGCCCTGTACCTCCATGCTTGACTCCAGAGGACATAGAGTTCTTCTACTTTGGGGTTTCCCAGCCATTGCAGCTATTCTATTGGTGGTCCAAAAGCCACAACTAGATATACCTAGTCACAAAAATGGAAACTTTTTTGGGTTGGTGTGCTGCTCATCAGCTGGACCCCTTTACATGTCCAATCAACTTGATAATGGACTACCTCCGGTCCATCACGGATGTGAACCTTGTGTATTTTTCAGTCCACCTGGCTGCAGTGTTGAATTTTTGTGCCCTTTCCAACTGCAATACAGTGGCCCAGCTTTAGTTTTCTCACAGGCTTCTCAGAGGTATTCTGCTTCGGCACCCCCTGTCCATGATTCAGTTCCAGTGTGGGATTTTAATTTTTCCCTGGAGGCCATTACTTTGCCTCCCTTCAAGTCTGGTGCTGCTTGTGAGCTGCACTACCTCTCATGGAAGACATTGTTCCTAGTGGCTATGATGTCTGCTAGACATATTTCTCAAGTGCAGTCTCTAGTTGCAGAGACTTATTTTTCTTATTTTCCACATGAATAGGGTTACCTTGCATACCAGTCCTTGTTTTCTGCTGAAGATAATCTCTGAGTGGACTCTAAATAAGATTATTGACCTCTCAGTTTATTTTTTAACTATCATGGATAGTAGGGAATGTTGTCTGCATGTACTTGATGTCAAGTGGATGTTGCATTGGTACCTTGATCGTACCAAGGATTATAGAAAATCCTCTCAGCTCTTTGTGGCTTTCACCACCAGGATAGTTGGCTCTCCTATTTCAAAGCAGGACCTTTCCAAATGGTTGGCCTGATGCATTTCTCTCTGTTATCAGAAGTGCAGACAGCAGCTTCCTGGTCTTGTCTGTGCTCACTCCACCCATGGGGTGGCTACTTCTGTGCCTTGTTTCACAACGTGTCCACTGCTGACACGTGCTGCTCCCACATGGAGCACTGTGCACACTTTCACTAACCACTATGTCCTGGATATCATCTCGTAAACATTCCGGATTTGACCTTACTGTCCTGTAAGGCCTTCTTATTCAGTGTCCTTAGGTCCCTCCTTTCTTCCTCCCTCAGTACTTCAGTAGTGACTGGGAATCATTTTATGATGTGGCTCAGTGGGGAGAAATATCCTTGAAGAAGATAAAACAGTTATTTACCATAATAGTAGATCTTTGAGAAAATCTCCACTGAAACATAACTCCCCCCAACCCCTTTTCAGGTGACAGGAGGTTATCCCACCTTCTCACACATGCTGGTTCTCCTCTTATGCCTGAAACTGGCATATTTACTCAGGTTTCCATATCCTCTCCTGTATGCCTAGTTTGGTCTTGGTTTCTTTGGTCCCTGCTGGTCTGATTATCCTCCAAGCTTATCTACAGTGGGGAACTTAAGTATGATGGGGCAGCCCACATTATATAGGCAGCAACAATGCTCACTGACATGGGTGGCCCCAGCTAGCAACACTTTCATGGTGGTCCTGATACTGATGGCTTACAGTTTCATGACGTGGCTCAATGGAGGAGATTCTCTCAAAGATCTACTTCTTGGTAAGTAACTACTCTTTTTGCCTATTTCATACTTCCAGCCAAAATGGACTACCACCAATGTCCACTGTACGAAAGACTCTGGTGGATTCCTTTACCATGCAAAGGTAGCACCACCTTATTCAATCCATGCACAATTGAATCAGGCAGTAAGCTCCTAACTATATACTGGATCACTTCCAACTCAGGTCCAGCCTGCCAATTCTAAGATCCTCTGTAGGTATTGCCAGTGAACTCATCGCTGTTAGGTGCAGCATTTTTTTTTTCAAATTTTGTTAACCTGGTAAGTACACTGGCAACATAAGGACACCTTTTTCAGGAACGACCCAGGCACCAATAAGGTACAAACTGCCCAAACAAATACTAAAGCTCACAGTACATTCAAAGGTTCACAGTCAAATACTATCCATATACAGTACAAGGGGTAGCCATACAGCTGGTTTGCATAGAATAAACAAGTATGGGTGGAATGAGACTGGTCTTTGATGGCCCCTGTTGCTGGGACCACCTACCTATACACTGGAGGCACTTGTACCAGTCAGCTGCCATCACTCAAATCCCTATCTGTCTGGGGTTTTGAGAAACAGTTATCCAAACTAAAGGAATATTATCAATGTTAAGGTCTTCTACATACTGTGTGCTAGGTTATGACATTATACCACACATTATCTAATTATGTCTGTGCACTACTGCTAACATGCCAGTGTAACTTATGTAATATTTGTCCGTAGACTGTACACACAACTTACATAATATTTGTCCATGGACTCTACGCAAACTTTCAAAGCTCCTGTACCTTGCACCATTATAGACAATGGAGATTTTGTAAACAGTGTTACTGCTGCAACTTGTAAAATCAACATTATGTATCTCCTCTTTGAATTGTCATAAGTAATTGTAAAGTTACAAATGAAACTGTAGACAAATTGCTCTTTCTTTTCACTGTTGAATGGCTAAACATACGGCTTAATCATTCCCAGTGATCAGTAGTATTAGCTGCAGAAGATGAAAGGCCAATGAGAGTGAGGAAGTACTTCTTCACAGAAAGAGTAGGGGATGCCTGGAACAGTCTTCCAGAGGGGGTGGTGGGGATAAAAGCAGTGGTGGGGTTCAAGAATGCAACAAAAAGGCTGCGCCTCAAATGGCTCAGCGGGTGCTGGAAAAAGTATAATATGCAAAAAATAAGTAAATCCAGCACTCCAGATTCCTCAATTTATTCAGTGAGAGCATTTTTTTTTATCTTAATAAAAATTAAATAAATAATTACAATAGTAAGCAGAAATGAAAAAAAAAACACTCAGTGTGCTACATTTAAGCTCTGTACCCATCAAACATCTAGCCTCGGTACTTTGGGGCACTAACTCCCTTTCGTCAGGATGGGTTCAAGAATGCATGGTATATGCCAGCCTGGTGGCACAGAGGGCTGAGAAGCTTTGAGTGCCTTACCTCTCCCATGCCAGCTACCTAGGTTTGGAAACAAGCTCGGGCTGTGGGGGGGAAGGGGGTGCTGGGAGAAGATTGAATGGCCACTGGGCAGCGCTACTCTCCTGGATTGGGGAGGCTAGGTCTTCCCGGCTCTTGCCTCAACCAAGTGGAGGCTTGGTGGTAGCATCAGGCAAATGGGGGGCTGACACTAGGCCAGGTTTGTGGAAGGGGCTGCTGGTTGCAGAGTGCATGCATGCCTCCACATGCACACATGACCATGGCACTGGGATGTAAGGGGAAGAAACAGGGAAAAACATTATTTCTCTCCATCGCTGAATATGATGGCCACACTGTGGGGATCCCTGCCAGTCCACCAGCAGGGGGAGTGGCAGATGAGACTGGGGATGCTCAGGATCAGGCTTGATGTTAGGAATAATGTGACAATGAGGGCAAAAAGCTCTATTAAAAAAAGAATGCATGGGATAGACAAAAGGGAATCTTGGTGGGAAGAAGAGGAGGGGAGAACCGGAGATCAAGTATGGTCTGCAGTGATATTACAGGAAGGGAAGAAATGGGCAGACTGGGTAGGCCAATTGGTCCTTATCTTCTGCTAAAGTCTATGTTTCTACGAGAGCTACAGTATCACTGTCAGATCTTTTTGATCCTTTACCAAAAGTGGATCTTTTTTCACCCAACAAGTGCAGTCTCACTGCTGTGATAAAGACAGAAGTCAGACTGGAATAGTTCACAGAGATCCTGTTACTCGAGATTCTTTCTTTTTTTTTTTTCCTTTTTGTTTATACTCTTTTTATCCCTCAGGTGACCACAGGCAGGACACTCCACCCCTACCAGCTGCCTGGGACCATCAACGCTACCCCTGATATTCCCAAGTCCCACTCCCCCATGGATTTTCCCCTGTGGTGGGGCAGGAAAGGGGGTGTCCATCCCCCCCCCACCCAGGACACAATCCAGATCGGGGAAATTATTAGTGGTCCAGTGGCAAAACAGGATGCTGGTCGGCTTGGCAGGGCTTTAAGAGCCTGCGGTTGCCCCTCCCTTTTTCCGCTTTTCTGGTCTTGTCCCTCATGGCCATGAATGTGCATGTGTAGAGGCACATGTGCATCTCATAGCCATGCACTTGCCTCCCTAATTCTGATGCTGCCACCCAGCCTCCACCAGGGGGCAGCCAGGGAGCAGGATGACATCCTCCCCAACCTGGGAGAGGAGAGCTGTCATCAGACACTCAATCCTCTCCCTTCCCTGCTGACCCCCGGCAACCTGAGGTCACTACCGACCTCAGGTCACCAGCATGGCGTGAGGTGTGGCATCCAGTGACTCAACCCTCAGCGCCACCAGGCCAGCCTTCGAGATGCTTTCTTAGCCTTGATGCCACTACTTTCTGAATACCCTTACCCAGAAAGGAAGGTTACAGATCAGTCTCTAGTTCATAAAAATGTGAGAGTCTAATGATGGCTTTTTTAGGACTGGCTTCACCATGGTGAGTTACAGGACCACAAGAAAAAAACTCCTTTCTCAAAGAAGTATTGAAAATCTCTACAAACACAGAAAATTACCTTTTACATATGGCCTTCACAGACACAAGGGAATTGGATCCAGGAGGACACAAGCAGTTTGACACAGATCTGTCTTCATCTGGAGTATTTCTATCCAATCAACTGGTTTAAAATTACTGCAAACTGTTTGAGATTCAGTCACCTCAAGGTCTCCATCCCTATTACTATGTATAGCACTGATGGAGGAAATTGCAACCTTAATTTCTTCCGTCTTGGTTGAGAATACTGAGAAAACTGTTTACATATCTCTGTGGAGCTCCCACCCACCACCACCACCACCACCACCTGTCTGACTGAGTCATTCTGATTGGAGAATTTGTATTTACCACTTTGAAGAGGACAACAGGCTTGTTTCTCCCAGCTGTGATGAAGTCCATGAAAAAAGCTTTCCTTATAGCAATCAGCACCTCTTAGTATAACCATGGCAGACACCATCTCAGACTACTAATACTGTCTTGGTGGTCTGTGATGGGCAGTTATTACCTGTTTGTTCTGTTTCCCTATGACTTTCTTTACCCTCACCCCTTCAAAAGTCCATATTATGAGACTGGTTTCCTTAAAACTTGCTCAACAGCACAGATGGCAGTCAATTGTTTCAGAATGAGGTAGCACTGTGTATTTCAGTATACTCTGACATTTTCCCAGTGGCCCAACTGTGCTAATTTATTTAAAATGTTGGGTTCAGATTGTTTCTTTGAATCATATTGCTAATATGTGTATTGACAACTGTGTGTTTTTGGGTGGCACATGATCCCTATTAGCTGTAGTATGGCTTAATATTTTTTTCAGAACAATGGAATACCTATGCCATTGGTACTGCAAAGGTGCAACAAACTCCATCAGGGAGTAGCTAGTTCCTATGCACACTGCACAAAATCAGTTGGAGATCACAGGAAAAAAGTTCCACTCACCTCAATTAAATATTCACTACAATATATTTATTGAATATAAAGTAATGCACACCCATAAAGACACCAATGTTTCAGAGAGTAGGTTCCCCTTCCTCAAAGTTGAAGTTTATCTATAATGATATCCTTTTTTACAATACAAGAGATCCCATTTTTGTCCATGTTTCTCTTCCAGAAATTTTTAACTACCACAGGTTGTTCTGCACCAGAAGGAATACACTTTTGTGCAACTTGAGAACTTTTTGTCTACTATATTTGCCTCAATTCACATACTGAATAAAAGTCAGGTTTGACCAGAGACATGAGGGTGTGAATCTGTCAGTTTAAGAACAATTCTGTTGAGTTTTCTTCAGTAGCAGAACAGTGTATTCGATATTGTAATATCAAATGTTCTTTGCAGTGGTGTAATGTCAGACAGCCTTGGCCCTTATCTAAAGTCCATTACAATTTTGTGTACCAGTCTGTCCACAGATCTATTACATGCAGGTTGGTACTTGGGCATTTGTGTGTGCTTGAGCAAATTCAGCTGAAAAAAACTCCCCAAAGGCAAACAGTGACCCATTACCAGGAACTGCTTCCTTCAGAAGTTCATATACAGCAACTAAGAAATGCAAAACCTCTGTTCTTTCTGTTGTACTTGACATTGGTACCCCTTATGGCCATCTTGAGCATGCATTAATTAGTACTAAGAACATTTGTATTTATGTTTCTTAAAAATCTTTTGGTTTCTGTGCCACTGTCTGACAGCCAACTTTCATAGGCGAAGAAGTGCTGTAGCCAGCATACTGTGGTTGTTGGTTACATTGGCTAGCCAGTATTTCTATGTTTGGATCTACTGTATTCCTAGCAACATAACATACAGTAACTAAGGCAAGTGCTTTAATTTTTACCATATCCCAATGATGTTTATGCAGTTCATTCAATAGCTGATTTGGGAAAGTTGTGGAATCATTTATTTTGAGATTTGATTATCGGTTAGGAGAAACTGACTCAGTGGTCCTTTTCATGCTCGACCCTGGCCAAAAACATGGCAAACATAAAAAACATGTAATTTCAATAAATACAATGCAATACAAAACATAAACAATTTTTATACCCCGCAATATGCAATTATTTTCGACAGTTCACATTTTATGGTTGCAAAGGGCGTTATACTTATGCAGGTCACTCAGTAACTATATGGTGCTTAATGTTTTTTTAAGCAGAGGATCTGTCTCAGTTTCACAGTCTATTTCAACTGTGATGATACAAGTTGCAGCCAAAGACATGGTCGGATATTCCCTGATATTTCTGTGACATCTCTAGAGAAATTCCATGCTGCATGCAATACACTGTGGACCACAAGAGACAATATCTTTAGATATATTGGGAACTATTCGGAAACTATCTGAACATACCTATGGCTGCAACAATAGGTAACTCATTCAAAAGTTACACTGAAACTTGGAATAGACTTTCATCTTCAGTATCCAGTGGCAGTCTGGATAATGTATCCACATTACCATGCTAGTTTAAAGCTTTGTATTAAATAGCTTGCTGTACTTAAGCAATTAATCATGACAGGGTGTGGGTTATGTTGGGATTTACCCATGCCTGGTGTGGTTTGTGGCCGAGTAACCAAATCCACTCAAGAAGTGGGAAAAATCCCAGCACAACCCACACTCCGGAGTGGTTTATTGCCGTTATACAATGTCCCCCACCACTTTTTGCAATGAAAAAATAAAACAAAAATACTGGTTTTACTATTTTAAATATATTTTTTTAAATTAATGTTCCGCCAGAAAAAATAGCTCCCAGTTGCTAGGTAGAATAATTCCCCACTCTCACATGGTTACTGGAAGAATGAGTCTGTGAGGTTTCACTTGCTTTGACCCCCCCCTCCCCCAACCATCCTGCAGCTGAGTTCCTGTTATGCTGTTATGTTTATGGGAAGAGAGCCCTGTTTCAGTTGCTTTTTTCTTTTTTTTAAACAGACAGTCTGACAGTTTTTAGTTGGTGCCAGTGACAAACTTGATCTTTTATATACTTCTGGATTGATTTGGGTTTAGTGGTTCCTTTTTACTTTGACTTTTGCGTTTGGGAAGGATTTTTTTTTTTTTTTTTCACTGTTTTCCTTTTAATTGAGTACTGATTGGGATAAGGACATTAATTTAGCAGCTGCCAGGCACTGATGTTGTGGTGAATGAGAAAGGGAGCCCAGTACCTGTACACTTGTGGAGAGAAGTGAGGCAGGTGATCCAGGATTTTAAATAATTGATTAGCAATTTTTTTTCTTGGGACAATACTAACCGTACAGAAAGCATTTATATAGGTTTTCTGGAAGTGTTATGTTTGTTAAACATAGTGAGGCAAGTGCTATGCATTTTCACAATGTTTTAGAACTTTTATAAGCAAAACGCTAATCAATTTTTAGAGTTAAATAAAACCCTGTGATCCATTTGAATTCTTACAGAGGATGCATTTTAAAAAAATACATTTTGTAGTACACAAGGTATATTTCTTACTGTTGGGGTCTGTGAGGTAAAAAAAAATGCACTCTGTTTCCCGCTTGCATTTTTGTGTCCCCGCTTACAGGGGAGCGAGTGTGTGGCATCTGGGAGGAGTCAGCAAGTTGGTGACTATTGATATGAAAGTGATTTTTTTCCATCAGTGTTTCTGGTGGATTTAACTTACTTAGTTTGTATATGTTTTGGAGGCACTAGAGCTGCAGCCGAAATTGGACTTCACAGGAACGCTCTGCATTGGAGGGAAGCAGCATGCAGATGACTAAAGGGAACACAGCACTTACAAGTTACTGGGATGGGATCGGGGTTTAGCTGCGATTAGTCGTGGCACTGGAGGGTGAAGCCATAGCAATATAGGGGATGAGGAATCAATTAGGGAAAAAAAAGTTGATGGCATGTGTAGTCAGTTTCGGGACTGTTGCAGGCTGTCAGTTCAAACCTCCATTTCAAGTTCCTGCTTTTATGTCGTGGCTTAGCGGAGAACAAATATGGCAGTTTTCTGCTTGGCTGTTCAGGGGTCAGAATGATTTCAAAAAGCTGGGGATTACAGATGCAGTTGACTGATACCTTTTGCATGAGTTATGCCAGGATTTACCATGGTAGAAAGGTGCCAGTCAGACAAGCAGAGTCCCTCATTCTCTGACTCCATTGTTCAATGAATGGCATACTGTAATGACATACATCAAGAATCACTGAACATCTCTGTATCTGAGCTCCTATCAGAGATGGTACAGTACCCCTGTGTTGGGTCCTAGGATTTTAAGTAGTGGATTATGGTCTGTATTCAGGGTGAGTTTTCTACCATAAAAATATTTGTGAAATTTCATAATCCCCAAAAGATAATTCCCCAAACCTCCTTTTCAATGTGTGCAAACCTTCATTCTGTATTGGTCAGTTCTGGAGACCCCATCTCCGCAAGGACATAGACAGGATGGAGGCAGTTCAGAGGAGGGCAACTAAAATGGTGCAGGGTCTGCAAGAGAAGCCCTATGAGGAGAGACTAAAGGAGCTTAATATGTATACCCTTGAGGAAAGGAGGAACCTCAGTGGAATCAACAAAGTCCAAGAGGGTAGCATCTTTCAGCAAAAGAGATGTGCAAGAACAAGGGAACACAATTTGAAGATAGAGGGGGAACGTCTCAGGGGCAATGTGAGAAATAATTTTTTCGAAGAGAGGGTGATGGTTGCATGGAACAGCCTTCCTGAGGAGTTTGTGGGGTCAAAAACTGTGGGAGATTTCAAGAATGCATGGGACAGACATAAGGCTATTTTTGTGGGGGGTAGAAAGAAATAGGCTGTTGGTTAAATAGAATCTGCAGCTTATCCTCTAGGTAGGGGAATGGGCAGACTAGGTGGGCCAAGCAGTCCTTATCTGCCGTCAAAGTCTGTGTTTCTATGTTTCCATGGTCAGGGTAGCAGATGCACAGGCAATAGGTTTTTTACAGTTGTGTGGCATTTTATAAGAAATTATAGCACCCACAATGACCAGCAAGGCATTGCATGCCAATATTACAGGCAGCACAGTGTCACATTGCACTACACAGAAAATATGGAGAGATATATTTCCATCCCTTTGAAAGTGTCTTGGCATTATTTTGACCAAACACATTTCTGATCTTTCTGTAACAGTTGTTCCAGGTTTTATCAGGGTGAGTAAGTTTGGCATAAACTTTCAGTAATAATTTAACAATGTGAGATGTGATCCCAGTTCAGTAAGATTTGTTGGCATAGGGGCCTAAACTCTAGCCTTTGTGTTTTCCTCCATGAGATGAATACCCTCAGCCTCAATTCTGTGCCTTAAGTAAGTTATACTATGTTGAAAAATTGTACAATTTACTTTTAATGAATAACCCTGTTTCTTGTAGTCTCCTACAAGTGCTTCCTAAAATTTGACTCTGTAGTGTCACTAGTAATTAAAACATCAAGGTATAATAACATAGCAGTCAGTCACTGTAATAACTGATCCATAATCCATTGAAATTAAGCTGGAGCACTAGCTACCCCGTATGTCATTGTGTGCAAAGATCTAATATTTCTTGAAGCAGAACAACTTTACAAATTTCTTTTAACTACTAAACATCTAATATTTGATTGTACTATTTTAAAATCTAAAAGAAACAAATGGCTACTTTCAATTTGGAGAAATGTATGTTTCACTAGGAAGGCAGTCTAGACAAAAAATACTTGAATGTTTGCTGTTCTGTGAAGTCAATCAACATATTTTTTCCTCTGCTAATTTTGCATATTATGCTCTTCTTTTCATCTCTGATAGATGCATTGGTATTTATATAATATTGTGCTTCTTTATGCAAATAATTCAGTTCTGTACTATGTTTAGCTAATTTTTGTATGTGATAAATTAATGTTTTTTATACATACATTCTTGAATAAACTTGAAACTAGCATTCCCTAAAAATTTTGAAGCTAATATGTGCAGCCATTTTTGAATAGGATACATTTGAAAATTGTAAATTGACAATTTTTAAAGTTTGCTGTTTTTTTTCTTTTCATTTATGTGCCCATTTCCACAGCCATCATATTTAATAGATTAATAGCATATCTGTTATAGATCCTTTTGGCATTTATATTTCAAATACATTGGTAATATTTAAATTATTTAGTTAAATAGCTACATTTTGGCCTGCTGTATCTTTAAATGGATTGGAAGCTACTACTGGCCCTCACTAATAGATTGAATCAGTAACAAGGTTTGACCATACAGTATATTGCTCAGACAAAGATTGGTGTATTTGGTTAAAACTGTTAGAGTTTTGCATAGGTTGGTGGATCTACAGACATTAAAAGTTTCATCTCAATTGGGTTAGTACTGTAGGATTTTTATTTAATTTTTACTTTATTGAAAAGGTCAATTGTTACATATCCAGTACATGAACATACTGATGGAAAACCTTTGTAGGTAGAAAAGGTTTTCCAACCCCACTATTCCAATGGATGTGTACTGACCCTTGCTCATGCCCTGAGCCCAGGTTGGAAATTTGATAACTACAGTTCCATATACTGCAACAACCCATATTTCAACAAAAAGAACAACAATGTTAATAAAACCATATATTTATATGATTGTCTAAGAAACCCTCTTTGTGGATTAAGTAAGAAATAAGGAAACATTTCACTCTTAAAGCTACAGAGTACTGTTGTTCACTCAAGATAGGAACCGACCCTAGACATGGGAATATGATTTCAAGTGATCTATCGCTGTGTGTCTCAACTGCTCATACCTCATTATCAACATAGTAGCTCTCTGACCCATTTGGCCTGGGTTAGAATCTTCTGAGACCTTCATCTTTGAAGTAAGACCATCCTAGCCTCTAAAAGCGCCACCACTAGCCAGCTTCACTGAGTTAATGGCAATTAAACTAGTGAGAATGTGTCTCCTAACACACTTTTTCCCCTTCATAGGGGGAGCTGACAATGCAAGATTTTTTCCCCACAGGTATTTGTGACTTCCTCCCACCATGGCTGCAACTCCTTGTATTGTCACATGATATGGAGAGGGTTATTCCCCTTCACCACCCCACACCACTAGCAGGTTATTGTGCCAGGAGGGAATGTCATTCAGCAGCGAATGTATTCAGGCTAACACAGCTGGGCTACTGTACCATAAGTGCAGGATTTTGACCTGCCTGAATTTCTCCCTTATGTCCCGATAGGCTTCATAAGTGTTAGTTAGTCCAGCAGTTATGCCATGCTTATTCTATTAGAGATCTAGCCAGTACCTCCCCAGATCTACTTTTCACTAAATCCAGATCTAAGGTGTACAGTTCTAATAGTTACTTGTAGATTTTATCTACACTTTGAATTTTCATTGGCACCTTCACTTCATCCTCCCACTTGCCCAATAACATTGTCTGAAACCTTTCCCTTGTGGAACATGAGGAATTGCTCCCACCTGGGATCCCAACCTATGCATCAGTTATACATATCTCCAGAAGTGTTTCTTGAGGAGTTGTGCTCTCTGTCTGAGTTCCTGGAAATTGTATATTACCATAGTACAAGCATCGAAAAGATCTCCAAATTCTAACAAACCGCCCTGAACCCATTTTCCCCAGTACACAGGATTGCATCCAGTGACTATCTCAGGACTGTGCCACAAGGGAATGTCATTCAGTGGCAGTGCCAATTTGCCTTTCAGTGCCTTTTAACCTCTCTCTACATTGCCCTTGTATATATTAGGGTGAGGTGGGAGCCAAGCTTTGCTGGAATTGGAATTTGTATTTGCCTCTTTCCCCTGAACTCACACAAGATCTCATTTTCCAAAGGGATCAAACAGGCTCTCATTTCATGTTGCTCTCCCACATGGCCAACTGAACCTGCCAGAGTCCACAAGCAAGGTAGACTTCATTACATTGTGGGACACAAAATCCCCCTTTCTCCCATAATGATATTAGGTGCAATGTTGTAAACTTTCAAATGAAGAAATGTCCTCCTTTGGCCTTGAAATGGGACATGCCACCACATATACAAAGATTTTGGGGCCAGCATGCTTTTTACAACTGGCATTTTGTCCCAGAGCCATGTCTCCTACATCTTCCACCTTGCCAGGTCTACATTTACAGATTGCACCAAGGGATTGAGATTAGTATCCTATAAGATTAATGCCCAAATACTTAAATCTTGGGGGAACCCACTTGAATTCTGTTCCCTGCACTATCCATGGGAGGCATTTGTCATTCAGCCCCATAATTGCAATCTTGCCTGAGTCATTATATTGGCCTGAATGCTTCACAAATTGATCCAGAAGTTCTGTCACCCTTAGGAGTCTCCTACAGATGCATCATTGTAAGCAGAATGTCATCTGCAAAGAGCAATACCTTGTACTTCTTGTCCCCAAAGTTTAGGCCTGGGATAAGAACCTCCACTTCCAGCTTTTGAATGAGGAGTTCTAGGGCAACCAGAAACAGTGCAGGGGATAGTGGCATCCATTCTGGGTCTTCCTACCTGGTGAGAATTGGACTGATATCCATATATTAATAATAATGGAGGCCATGGGACTTGAATAAATTACCTTATCAAATGGGAGCTGGTCAGTTCTGTCTCCACATTGTTCAGGACCACATATACTGCATTAACCTGGCACATACCCCTGCTCCCATGACATGATTGATAGGTGTGCATTAAAGGAATAGTATACCCTCATGTTTCCAAGGAAGGACTGGGTCGGTCTGAAAGCTAAAGCACTTTATTCTTTTTGTTACATCTATGTTGGTCCAGTAAAAGGTATCATAGACTTTAATGGCAGATAAGGACTGCTTGGCCCACACAGTCTGCCCATTTCCCTACCTAATGGATAAGCTGCAGATCCTAGTTAACCAACAGTCTACTTCTTCCTACCCCACCTCCCAAAATTGCCATATGACTGTCCCATGCATTCTTGAAATCCACCACTGTTTTGACTCCACAGCCTCCTCAGGAAGGCTTCTCCCATGCATCCACAACCCTCTCATGAAAAAATATTTCCTCACATTACCTCTGAGCCACCCCCATTCTTCAAATTGTGCCCCTTGTTCTTGCACACCTCTTTTTCTGAAAGATGCTGCCCTCTTGGACTTTGTTGATTCCCTTGAGGTACTTGAAAGTTTCTATCATGTCTCCCCTCTCCCTCCTTTCCTCCAGGCTATACATATTAAGCTCCTTAAGTCTCTCTTCATATGTCTTCTGGTGCAGACCCTGCAACATTTTAGTTGCCCTCGTTGGACTGCCTCCATCCTGTCTATGTCTTTGCAGAGATTGGGTCTCCAGAACTGCATGCAGTACTCCAGATGGTGTCTCACCAGCTGTCTGTACAGAGGGATAACAACTTCTTGTTTTCTACTGGTGATGCTTCTCCCTCTGCATCCCAGTATCCCCCCAGTCCTCCTTACTGCCCTCTCACATTGCTTGCCCACCTTTAGTTCATCTGATATGACTACCCCAAGGTCCCTTTCCATTTTTGTTGTTGTTAGTATCTCACCCCCCATTGTGTACTCTTCCCCTGGGTTTTTATTTCCCAAGTGCACTACTTTGCACTTCTAAGCATTGAATCTAGCTGCCATACATTTGACAATTCCTCCAGCCTTGCCAAGTCCTTCTCATCCTTTCCACCACACTGCGTATCAACTGTTGTTGCAGATCTTTGTGTCATCTGCAAGAGACATACTTTTCCTTCCAATCCCTCTGCAATGTCACTTATAAAGACATTAAAGAGGACTGGTCCTAGTACTGAACCCTGCGGTACCCCACTAGTAAGCCCCCTTTCTTCAGAGTGGACTCCGTGTACTATTACCCTCTGTGTCCTATTCTCGAGCCAATTCTTTACCCAGGCTACCATCTTGGGACCCACTCCCAGGCTGGCCAGCTTCTATATTAATCTTTTGTGTGGGACTGTGTCAAATGCCTTGCTAAAGTCTAGGTAGGCCATGTCCACAGCCCCTCCTTGATCTATTACTTTGGTCACCCAGTCAAAGAAATCTATTAGATTCATCTGACATGACCTTTCCACTGTGAATCCATGCAGCCTTGGGTTCTGTGCCCCTCTGGCATCTAGGTACTCAACAATTCTTTCCTTCGGGAGTGATTCCATCATTTTTCTAATCACTGAGGTTAAACTAACAGGACTGTAGTTTCCTACTTCTGCCCTGCTCTCACTTTTGTGAAGTGGAATAACATCTGCCTTCCTCCAGTTCTCAGGTACCACCCCATCCTCCCATGATTTGTTAAAGAGGGTAGTCAGTGGTGTCACTAGTTCTACCCTTAGTTCTTTTTGTTAAAGAGGGTAGTCAGTGGTGTCACTAGTTCTACCCTTAATTCTTTTGCTTCTGGATCTGTTCTCACGAGGACCAGTATGGTAAAGACTAAATCTGTATGTCTCATATCTTGTATGTATTATGTGTTTCCTTGTCAACAGACAACTTTTCCATGTTGTGTTTTATGGGGATATATGTGTTTATATACGTGTTTTTCTTACTTTATTTTCACTGTTCACACTGGTTCGTGTAACTATCGGGGGGGGTCTCCATTTTATGATTGCTGAAATGTCATTGCTGTGTCAGTATATGAGAACATGATGTGTCAGCATCCTTTAGACTCCACAATATGCCTATCTGCTTAATTACAGTTCAACAAAACAAGTTGCAGGAAGGTGTGAAATACAAAATTTACCTTCAATTAGCTTTACAAGCTGTTTTAGATATGATGAAGGTTTTTTCCTCTGAATTTCATTCAATCTGTGTGTTTCTAAAGAGTTTCTTTTTTCAGTTTATGTGTACTTTCAGCAGAGATACATTGTGTAAACGGGTGCTGTAGCATCATGTTCTCATATGTTAATGCAGCTCTCAGAAACAATGAGATTTCAACAAACAGAAAATGAAACTCTCCAGGCTAGTTACAGGGCCTGGTGTGAGCACTGAAAACAAACTAAAGCAAACACATGTATCTCCAACAGGTACACAAAAAGAGTTATCTGTTGATAAGGAAACAACACTTACAAGCTATGAGGGAGTACTACTGAGAGCATAACCTGACAGTGTAAAAATGTTACTATGCTAATTACGTAACCTCAGGGTCAAACAGGTCACAGTGCATATCAAATAACCCAGCAACTTTAAAAAGAAATCATACAGATAAAAAAATACATGGCAAAAAATACTCCCCCCGCAACATTGCTCAAGAATCATAAATCCTTCCAACAACTTTGATCAAACATACTTCATACTCAGAAATCTAAACTCAAAAAGGCTCACTGCTGATAAATCAAGAAAAAATACCTTATGAAAACACAAATGCATCATTGCTAACATAAGAAAAAACACCTAATGAAAGCACAAAATATATTCTAAAACTGTGATTCTATATAACACAGATCAAATAACATATATACATACAGCACAAAACCATCAGCAAAACTGCTACAAAGTTTGCTCTAAAATCTAGTAAAATATCCACTTATCTCGAATGCAACAGCAAACACAAAATAATCTCAAACTCTCTGCTTTCACATCATTATTAATTGCACTGCAGTGCACCTGAGCTAGATCAAATGGCATCTACTCAACAGGCCAGGCTTCCAGTCCAGACTCAAATCATGTGGAAAATAGAGGAAGCACAGTCCAGTCTTTCAGCTCAGTCTCACAGACCACATGTGAAATACAGGAAGTTAAAACTCAGGCATACTTATTTAAAGTAACAGGACCAACTATTGTATAATCATGCAGCCGTGACCCACTTCATGCAGTGCAACTGCACCCAATTAGTGATGTGAACCAGCTACAACCTAATCCCTGCTGCATAACAAATTTATGCCAAGACCTAAAACTGCCCATTTAAAGATATACCACCAAATTACATCACTGTCACACTGCTAAACAACTAACATTACTAAATATTTTGTAAGTGGAATAAGGTAATTCCATCAGGTGGATTATGCTTGTCAGTATACCTTCTAGTGGTAGAAAGCATACCAGCCAGCACATTAATATAGCATACTCCCTGCTCTGGCATGACTTATTCCTTACTTAACCCATGTAGTGAACCATTCCAAGAAGTTGAATTTTTGAAGCACAGCCAGGAGGTAAGACTATCTGACTAAATCAAACACTTCTCCATATCCAGTTTTCTAAACCATGCCCTGAGCTGACCATGTGCTAACTGCCATTATACAATGGCAAGAAAAAATCCTGGACTCTGATTGGTCAATTTTGGGCTGGACCTATGATGTTATCCTAGTACAACATCACGGGTCTAGTCTCAGCCTCACTGTGACCCTGCAGATGAGCTTGATATGCTTGCACCTCTTGAGCTGGATTGTTTAATCTGCTCTTAAAAAACCAAAAATCTTTTTCCACACAAAATCATCTTTACAATTATGTTTTTTATTCTGTATAGCAATGAACCATTGTATAATAGCAATAATGCCCTCCAGGGTGTGTGTCGTTTGGGATAATGTCACGCCTCAGTCATTGAACGCACTCGGCCTGCGGCCTCATGCCCAGCCACCTGAGGCATGACATTATCCCAGCATGTCACACACCCTGTCGGGCATTATTGCTTAATTTACTGCTCCTGTCTGCATGGCACAACTGGCCAGCTGTGATTGTGTGGTCCACAGTCTCAATTACTAAGCATGGCTGCTTAAGGCACAAGGAGCTGCTAAATGCATAACCACCCAGTGCATGCTGAAGTGCAGCATACAGAACTTGAATGATCTTATGGCATGCACGTATGACAGCAAAAGTAAAAGAAAACAATTACTTGCAGTGTATGCCCACATGCGAAAATTGCCAGATGGGATTTGCCCTCAACTGAGCATGCCTAATGAAGCAGTGGTTTAGATCAGTGGGGATAGTCAGGGGAGGATGACAATGACAATAACCCAAATTAAGTACATGGTGCACTGTGAGGTATAAGCTTGGCCTCCTTGAAAGTGAGCAATGGTGTCACTTATTTAAAGTAACAGCAATCCAATTTGGAAAAAAAGCTTCCCCCCCTCATAAAATCCTAAAATTGTTTTGAGAAAAAAAACAAACTCGCTAAACTTGTATTTTAAATATGAAAACAAGATGGTGGCATGCAACTATAAAATAAGAATTTTAATCATTTAAAAAACATTAAAATAAATACTTTATACTGTGAAATAAACTTGTCATACAAAACTAGATAAAACCAGATAATGTTTCTTGATATTAGACTATTTTCATTATTGAATTCCTAATGGGTCCCGAGTTTTAAGCCATGATATATTTGAGAGTACACCGAGTTCCAGCCTTTTCTGGTCTCAGAGATTTGCTAGGAGTGATAGCGCCGTTCATGGCCTTGCAGTCAGCATTTTCAGGACAAGTTCTATGAAACTGGAATTTCTGAACTCTTCTACCAATACAAAGGTCCTTGTGCCAAGGGGAAAAAAACATCAACAAACAAACTCACTAACACTCTGGAAAGGTTTTCATCTGAACTTTGGCATCTGCCTTTTGAAACTCAGCTTTATTCAAGAGATAGCAAGTACAGATACTAATGACAGCAACAAATGCATCTGGTTTAAAACAGAAATTCCTATCCGGATACCATACACATTAAGTCCCACAGCTCAGTGTGTTTCATCTATCTTGCGGTCACCGGGGCTATGTAAAGAAAATCCTGAACTTGCATTTTTGTTTTCAGAATGTTGGAAAAAAAAAAAAAAACTTATTTACCTATCCTAATTGTTTTATGCACAAATACAAAGGACACCATCAAGTGCTATAAATGTATTCTTGGAGAAATGAAGATTAAAAAAGTGCTGTACAAGGCTGACTAGGAAATGAGCCCTGTCCCATACAATACATCCAGTTTGAGGTAACCATTCAGCTCTTAGTACTGCAGAGCAGTAATGTAATTTCACAAGAAACAGGGGTACATGCATGCTACTCATAAAATCCTGAATTTGTTTTGCACAAAAAAAAAAAATTCTCTGAACTAGTATTTTAGTCTGAAAATAGGATGGTGGTATGCAACTATAAAGTAAGATTTTTTAATAAGTTAGAAAAAACATTAAAATAAGTAATGTATATTGTGAAAAAAGCTTGTTATCCAAAACAAGATAAAACCAAATAATGATTCTTGATAGTAGACTATTTTTCTTACTGAATTCCTATCAAATCCCAAGCTTTAAGCCATGATACATTTCAGAGTACACAGAGTTCTAGCCTTCGCTGGTCTCAGAAAGTTACTGGGAGTAACAGCGCCTTCTATAGCCTCACTGTCAGTCTTTTAGGACATGGTCTATGAAACTGGCATTTCTGAACTCTTCTACCAGTAAAAAGATCCTTATGCCAAGGAAAAAACAAGCATTTGTCAATGCCGAACATTCACTTGCAGGTATTTGTAGTGGTGTTTGGTACTGATACCGGCTTCAGAGGAGAGAGGAGGTAGCAGTGAGAGTGGCAGGGTGCTACATGGTGGAAGCTGCACCGTAAATGGTTCCAGGACTCATCCCTGAGGTACCCCACTGGTCACTTCCTTCTCTCCAGATTGGAACCCATTACCACCATCTGGCTCATGTCCATCAGCCAGTTTCTAACCCAGTTTATCAGCTTGGGCCCTGTGGCCAGACTACCCATCTCGTTAATCAGCCTTCTGTGTTGGACATTGTCAAAGGCTTTGCTGAAATCATGGTAGGTGACATCAACTGTCCCTCCCTGATTTGCTTCCTTAATGAGGCATTAGGGTTTCCAACATCAACATCAACACCCCACCTCCACCCCCACCCTGCAGAGACTGACAGGCATTGGGGGTGTGCCTTTGGGTTATCAGCTGTAATGCTAATGCCATTCCATCCCCACTCCCACCCTGCAGACACTGATAGATGTCGCGGTGTGTCTTGGGGTCTTTGGCCCTAATGCTCACCCCATTCCATGAGGAAATAAGCTGAGATGGGTGCAGTATAGGAGAATGGGGTGAACATTAGGGCCGAAGTCCCCAGGCACACCCCAATGCCTGTCACTGGCTGCAGGGTGGGGGTTGGGGTGGAATGGTGTGACCGATGCCTGTTAGTCTCTACAGGGTGGGGGGGAGAGTTACAGTTGGAAACCCTAATGCCCCAGCTGTTTGTTGGTATTTGCACTCCAAATTTTCAGCATAGGCTTTTTGGTATGCCACCTCATGAACAGTGGCACTATCATTTCATTACTCAATCTTGAAAGGTGATTTCATGTAGCGACTGCGCCATTCAGTGCCACAGGTGCGAAAACACATGTTGGGCACAATGTGAAAAATGACAGCTATACTGTTCATGAGGAGGCATGAAAAACTGGCAATGTTGAATATTTGGAGTGAAAATATAAAAATTTGCCAAAGTTACGTGCATGCATAGCAATATTTCAATGACCACATATAACTCAGGTGTTTTGGGGTATTTCTGTACCAAATTTTCAACATGGCCTTTTTTGGGACCACACCTCATGAACAGTAACACTGTGATTTTGTTAATCCATCCCAAAAGTTGATTTTGCACAGCAACCGTGCCATTCTGCACCACAGGTGCAAAAACACGTTTTGGGCAGCATGTGAAAAAAGACAGCTGTACTGTTCATGAGGTGTGAAAAAATGGCATTGTGGAAAATCTGGAGTGAAAATATAAAAAATTGGTGAACTTACGAGTGTGTGTAGAAACTGCAATGCACACTCATAATGCAGTCATTTTTTTGATTTTTTCACCAAATTTTCAACATGGGTGTTTTGTGACCTCCCCTGATGAACACTTGCATTGTCAATTTGTTAATCAGTCCTGAAAGGTGATTCTATGCAGTGACCGCAAAATCAACTTTTGGGACCAAATAACAAAATAACAGTGCCAGTATTCATGAGGTGGGGTCCCAAAAAGCCTATGTTGAAAATCTGGAGCAAAAATTCCAAAACATGGCTGAGATATCAACAGAAGCCCCATTGACAGCCATTATACGGCGCTTACCTTGTTTCTTCAGTTCGTGGTTCAGCTTTGAAGAGTGCAGACATGTCCCGGTCCACTGAAGATCACAGCTGCCAACATTTGGAGGTATGTATGGGGTAAGGGGGGTGTGGGGAGGTGGGTGTGAAGCAGGAGTTCCAGGATGGGGGAGGGGGAACGGGGATACAACGAGACACTGTTTTCTTTTGTTCAGGTATTAAAAAAAAAAGGCATTGGGGACCATTTTCTTTTTTACAGGGAAACATAGACTTTGACAGCAGATAAGGACTGCTTAGCCCATCCAGTCTGGCCATTTCTAAAGGGGGGTACATATATGGGGATACTGGGAGTGTGCTTCCCAGTATCCCAGAATATTGGGGGAGCACAGATATGGGGACACTGGGAGTGGGATTCCCAGTGTCCCTCAGTGGCAGTGCTGTTTTTTTTTATTGCTGACATGGGGATTGGGCATCCCAATGTTGGCTTTAACAGAAAGCTGCACCGTAGCTAATGTTGAGGTGGGGGGCTGAGAAGCGAGCACTGGGAGAAAAAGCTGCACTGCAGCTAATGTTGAAGCCCTTGGGGGGGTCAGAGGAGCGAAGACAGGGAGAAAGAATATAGTGGATGTAACTCCGGCCATGTGCATTAGTGTACACTCTAATGCACATGGCCAGAGTTCAGGCTACAGAAAGAAATAAAGCGCTCCCATTGGAGCAGTTCATTTCTTGCAAGTCCAGCACGTGCCACATCAGCAAAGCTAAACTGCTGCCATGACCAGAGTGCCTGGTCATTGGTGTACACTGCCAAAACCATTGCAGTTTCAGCTGTAATTGGCTTGGCAGTGACACACCTCTCATTTGCCATATAGTCCCAAGACATTGCTTGTGCAAGCAGAAGTGAACACAAAAAGTATCAACAAACATAAGCTCAGTAACTCTGGAAAGGTTTTCATTTGAACTTTGGCAGCTGCTTTTTGGCCCGTTGATATTTTTTTTCCCACAATGTTGAAAAAAAAACACATTGGTTTTCCAAAGGACACCATCAAATTCTATGAATGCATTCTTGGAAAAATTCAAATTAAAAAAATCTATACAAATATGAATAGAAAAACAGCCCTGTCCCATACAGTACAACCAGTTTGAGGTAACTGTTCAATTCCTGGTACTGCAAAGAAGTAATGTCATTTTACAAGAACTAAGGGTTTTAAACTGCAAATATGAGCCAAATATGTGGCTGCATGGTAAATATATTTATTTATTCAGTTTTAGTTATCTGAGATAGTAGGGCTGGACAACAATACTGCCTATTTTCAGCCTCTTCCTAAGGGAGATGCAGATGTAAACCAATTGAAACTGAACCAGATTAAGCAGTCGATTGTATTTTAGTGAATGGGAGAAATTTTGTCTAGGACACTAGGGAAATTCCCCTACTCTCCAGTAGGGAGAACGTCTATCTAGGAGGTGGTATTGCACTGCGGTTTAGGGCTCTGAGCTGCAAATCTGCAGACCTGGTTTGAATGCCACAGCTTCCACTTGCGTACTTTATGACCCCAAACAAGTCACTTAAAGGAAAACTACACCCTCATATCATTTAAATGTTGTTTCTATGTCAACAGACAACTCCTTTCCTGTAGCTGTTAGGGCTATATGTGCTAGCTTTAGTTTGTTTTCACTGCTCATAGTAGCCTCCTGAGACTGCCCTGGGAATATCATTTTCCTGGTTGTTGAAATCTTATTGTCCATGAGAACTGCATTAGCATATGAGAACATGATGTCAGATCACCCATTTATACCATGTGTCTGTATGCTAAAAGAACAACTACCCTGCAAAAACTCTCTGGAAACTCATAAACGGAATGAAGTTTAAAACGAAAAAAAACCTGCATTATAACTCAGATAGTTTGCAAAGCTTGCCGAAGGTAAATGTGGTATTTCACACCTTCTTTCAGCTTGTTTCTTTTAAGACTAATTAAGCAGACAGGCATACTGGGGAGTTTAAAGGGGGATTACACATCATGTTCTCATATGCTGATGCAGCTCTCAGGAACAATGAGATTTCAACAACCACAAAATGGAGCCTCCCAGAACAGTAAGAGGGCCTAGTATGTACTGTGAAAACAGACTAAAACATTTGCATACATCCTTAACAGCTACATGAAAAGAGTTGCCTGTTGACATGGAAACAAACAGCATTTACTAGATATGAGGGTGTAGTTTTCCTTTAACTTCCTTGTGCTCCCATCTCAGTTCACAGTTGCTTTCCCTTTCCCTACTGTCCTGTTGTCTGGTAAGATGGTGGATCCTAGATACACCGACGGAAAAGGAGGAGGAGGAGGAGGTTTGGTTGCTGTTACAAACAAACCTATTTTTGCTACTGTTTCTTCTAACAATGTGATGGAAGTTGAAGTCACTTTACCTGATAAGACAGTTGCTGAGACTGGAGGTGCAGCCACAGTAAATTCTGAGACGCAAAACTGGAGAGTTCCAATGTTGATTTTTTTTTTATCATAGAATAGTTTTTATTAGTTTTCCAGACATAAGTACAGCATCATATACCAAAATGCCACAAAAGTGGCCTAATCCATATGCAGCTAAGTTGAGCTCTACATAGTCACAGACATCATAACAATATGGCAGAATGTATCCAGTAGTCAGTAGAGGCCATCCAGAGACAATCTAGAAGCAGGACTACAAAACATGGTAATGAAGTAGCAGACAGACTATGGAGGAGGATTACAGTAAGAGATTGGAATTTTGCAGAGAGGTGAGTGAAAATAAGCTTCCAATCTGGCAGTGTATTGGTCCATATGACCTACTTGAATACAGGACAAATGTTCTAGTATAGATAATCTGGCAAGGGCAGCATGCCAGCTAGTGCGGGGTGGTGGAGTTGGTTGGCGCCAGTGCATAAGTATTAGTTGCTTAGCTTCAATAAAAGCAAGTGCAACCCATTGCCTCTTAGGTCGAGATAAGGCAGTTAGGGAGGTAGTATCCCCTAGGAGGAGGTTATTGTCAGAGAGGAGTATCTAAGAACCAAGTATAGTAGAACAATCCTGGGCTATAGATGACCAGAAAGGTGAGAACAGAGGGCATGTCCATAGACTATGAAGTAGGTGGGCTCCAGGTTGGTGACATTGCCAACAGTTAGAGTGCTGTAATAGGCCATGGGAATGCAGGGATGCTAGCGTTCGATACCAGAACAACAATATTTTAAGCTGTATGAAGCGGTTTTTAGTATCTGTATACATGTAATGGCAGTCCCGGAGATAGTGATTCCAGGAGTCCTCAGAAATATGGGTGTTCAGAATAGACTTCCATTTCAACCTGCATGAATGTGAGGGATCTACCTGAGCATCTCTCCAAGTCTTATAAAAACACCCAATAAGACTCCCAGATGAGAGAGTTGTATGTCTGTGGGCTAACTAGTCCCATTTCGTGTCAGAGCACATACGGGGATTGTTAGCTTGTACAGCACTGCGTATTTGAAGAAATCTCCAAAAATCACTACCTGGGATATTGAATTTCTGCTGCAGTTGGCAAAGTACATCAAAACTGAGGAGCCAGGTATACACAAATCCCGTATATAGTGGAGTCCCTGAGCCTCCCATGTGGGTCAATACAGAGGAGTATCCCCGATTGCTAAAGCCTTGTTATGCCACAGCGGGGTATAGAGCCATGGAGGTGCTTGGGCCTCCTTGGGAGTATGTGAGAGTGACATGAGCGAGTGCCAGGCTCATTTGGTTTCTGCTACTAATGGCGCCAGAGTGCACTGGGAGCGGGTCTGGGGATGAAGGAGCAAGTGCAGCTGGGTGTTTGCCATTAAATCAGCTTCCAGTTGCACCCAAAGTGGAGGGGGTAATGAACTAGGGACAAACCACTTAGTAGCAGCGGCAGCTGTGCAGGATAAGTGGTATCCTTGAATCCAGGGGGGTCCCAGACCCCCTTTGGACCAGTGCACTCTTAATTTGTGCTTGCTCCATCTGGGAGATTTACCCTCCCACAAAAAGTGAGACACCTGGTTTTCCAAGGAGGCAAAGAGCTTGGGGGAGAGATGTATTGGAAGATTCTTAAATAGGTACATGACTCAGGGTAGCAGAAGCATACGGATAGCCGCAACCTTCCCAGGTAAGCATAGTTGGAGTCTTTTCCATCTGTCTATCTCTGCCGACAAGTGAGTCAATAGTGGTGAGAAATTGGCCGGTTCTAGATCTGCCCATTTAACAGGTATGGTTATGTCCAGGTACGAAAACCCCTGTATAGCCCACAGGAGTTCAGTCCCTTGTAGGCACCGTCTTGTACATGCTATATTGAGAGGAGCCAAGAGTGTCTTTTTCTGATAAGCGCAAAGACCCGAGAAAGATGAAAAGGTCTGCAGAATGGGTAGAACATGCTGCAGTGCCTGTTCTGGATGGGAGAGAGTCAGGAGCAGGTTGTCAGCATACGCTGCTACTAGGTAAGATTTCCCGGTGAATGCAATGCCAGAGATATCGGACGAGGCAATAAAGGCCCATATGAGGGGGGGTCTAAAGCCACCAAAAATAGAAGAAGGGATAGGGGCAGCCTTGCCTGGTGCCTCTATGCAGGGGAAAAGGTGCAGAGAAAGTGGTGTTGGTCAAAATTCTAGCCATCGGGGATCCATATAGTATAGTTACCCACTTACAAAAGACCAGGCCAAAACCATACAGCCATAGCACCCAGTGTAGGTAATGCCATTCAACGGAGTCAAAGACCTTAGTGAAATCAATTGCCATTGCAGCCATAGGGTCGGGAGAGTGAGAAGCTATCCATTTTAAATTCAGGAGGAGCCTAGTATTATCTGAACTGGATTTGCTCTGCATAAAGCCAACCTGGGCTGGGTGGATAATAGAAGGTAATGCTTCCTGCATCCGAATGGCTAGAATTTTGGCCAGGATTTTAGCGTCCACTGGGAGTAGAGAGATCGGGCGATAATTGGCACAGTCCAGAGGGTCATTAGATTTTTTCGGTAAGAGAGTAATAACAGCCTCTCTCATAGATGGGGGAATGAGCCAGCTGTATGGGCTTCATGTACAACAAGGAGTAAGGGCTGCAAAATATCCTTCACTAGTGCTTGGTACAACTTGACCGTCATCCCATCTGGGCCAGGAGATTTGCCTTTGGCCATGCAGAACAGGGCTTGCCGTAATTCCACTGGAGTTATTGGGGCATCCAAGGTGGACCTTTGCAATGGGGTAATTTCTGGTCTGACAAATCTCTGGAAGAATTGGTCCATCTCTTGCTCTAGTTGTGGCATCGAAAGACCAGCCTGTGATCTATATAAGGTCTGATAACAAACCTTCACGGTTTCATTAATATCTTGAGATTTATGGACAATCTTCAATCAATAAATCAATCAATCAAAATCTTTATTTATCCAGGTGAAACATCGCTGAGCAAGCTCATTTGCAAGTTGGACCTGGTTACATTCAGATTATATTACAAAGCAAACATCAACATCAATATTTACAGAGGAGATAAAGACATAGTGGAAGTGCAAAACAAGAAGCACACAAACAATGCAGCGCGTATCAAAGACATGCACACATAGCAATACCAGTGATACAATAGGTGTTAACCAGTAAGCAGATGGAATAGGCAGACCTGAGATATACAGAAATGGATCATAATACTGTAATTGTCATAGAAAAAGGATAGGCTAGTCTCAGGTGATGCTGTTAGGGCAGGCAGATGTAAGTGATGCAGTTTTTCTTGACCAGTTCACGAATGAGTGGGCAGGTGAGTCTATGCTAGGAGGGAGCTAGGTGCCGGTAGCCTGCTGGGTATTAATACCGCAATCCCATGGGTGCTGGCATTGGGGCTGTGGCCAGCTGAGCCGCGGCATGCTGTGGAGGGGTATGAGCGAGGTACTGGGCACAGGTGAAATGACCTCTACTGTGTATTTAGTCCAGTACTAGATGCTATCACTATTTGCCATGTCCATCATACCAACAGACCACAGGGATAAGATGTGAGCATTACGGCTCCTGTGGCCATATGCGGTCTGTGATTTAAAGGGGGGCTTGAATGCTTATAGATCTAGTGAGAGCACTTTAGCCATGTGGAAGGCTAGCTCTTATACTTCTACTGAGAGCACTTTAGCCATACAGAGGGATTTCATTGGGAGGGGACGATGTGGTGACAGCTAGATAATCAGAGTGTGGTGGATCATTCAATATATATCGCCGGTAATGGAGGATCGCCAAGGAGATTTGCAGGAACCAGTTGGAAGCAGAGATCAGAGGGTGCTCACAATCCGGTTGGTTGGTGGCACTAGCAGTAATATGTTGGTGATGAGCCCAGGCAGGAGAACTCTGAGGCGGCTTGCAAAGGTACAACCACCACAGGGGCATGACATATTATTTTGGTTCAGGAAACTCAGAAAAATTCAGGGAGACTTACATATAATATGCAATGGAACAGGGACTAGACGTAGCGAGAACATGCTGATTAATAACGCATGCACAAGAGTGACTTAGGGAATGACTGCACATATTTAGTGCCAGGCTCTGGGGCAATCTAACTGAAGTTAGTGAATAGTTGCCGGGTGATAATTGCAGTATTCACACAAGCTTTGGGCATATAGTGCCTTGAAGGCGTGCACACTGCAGATGTGACTTAGTTCTAGTATTTTTTGGATTTTGTTCCATAGGGTCATCAATGAAAAGCTAAAGGCCATTCTTTTTTTTTTTTTTTTAATTTGCCCTTTTTGCTGCCTGTAGCCGCCGATTCATCAGCCTGGTCACGGACCCCTGTAACCACACCTCCAAATTGGCTGCGTCTCCTGACACCCCTGGCTTGCCCCCTCAGGGTGGGGTTATGGCACCTGAGCTCAGTGCCATACTCTTGGGACCAGTTCTGGAGCCAGCCTGGAGACTAATCGGGGCCAGGGGCGGGCATCACTCGTGGCAGCTGCGAGGAGTGTTTTTTCCCCCTTACGTTCCCAGGGGCGGGGATGTGCAATGATGACCTGCGTCCGTCCCGCCCCTCTGTGGATCCAGATGCTGGTGCTTGTGATTCCTCCTGGCCTCCGCCAGGAGTCCTACGTGCACCGGGCATTCACCCCAACCCTCCCTCCTGGAGAAGGAGAGCAGCCCTAAGGGCACTCAATCCTTCTCCCCCGGCCAGCCCTCCAGTTCCCCGGGTCCGTTCCCGAACTCGGGTTGCTGGCATCGCAAGTGGAAATACAACCACTGTGCCGGTGGGCCGGCACTAAAGGCCATTCTACCAAAGTGGGGAAGCGACTCTAGGGATGCACAGAGAGATATACGATGAGCTCCTTAAGCCATATGGTCCCAGCTCAACCATAGGAAGACATTCAGTAATATATTGAGGGAGCATTTTTAGGACAGGTCTGTAAGTCCAGATGACTGCATTTCTTTCATGCCTAAATGTAAGCGATGGCCATCCTATGGCTTTGTATAGTAGGCAGTGATGGGTAGAGAGGGGAAGACCAGTAATGTATCTCATGGCTCTGTGAAATAGTGTATCCAGTTTGCTAAGCAAGGCTTTAGCTTAGTGGCTGTATAAAACAAGCATTTGTCAATGCCGAATGTTGCTTGCTTCTATGTGCTGTTTAGGTATTTGTAAGTCATTGGAGAGTAAATATTGAAAATTTGTGAACTTATGAGCGTGCGTAGGAACTGCGCAACGCACGCTCATAAAACAGTCATTTGTAGGATTTTTTTCACCAAATTTTCAACATAGCCATTTTAAGACCTCTGGTCATGAACAGTGTCACTGTGATTTTGTTAATGTGTCCCATACATTGAGTTTGCACACCGACTGTGCCATTGAGCGCTACATGGGCGGAAACACGTTTTGGGCAGGATGTGAAAAATGACAGCTGTACTGCTCATAAGGAGGTGTGGTAAAATGCCAATGTTGAAAATCTAGAGTAGAAATATTGAAAATTCGCTAACCTACGAGCGTGCGTGGGAACTGTGCAACGCACACTCATAAAACAGTCATTTTTAGGAATTCTTTCACCAAATTTTCAACATTGCCATTTTAAGATCTCTGCTCATGAACAGTGACACTGTGATTTTCTTAATGTGTCCCATACACTGAGTTCGCACAACGACTGCGCATTGTGCGCTACATGGGCGGAAACACATTTTGGGTGAGATGTGAAAAATGACAGCTGTACTACTCATAAGAAGGTGTGGAAAAATGGCAATGTTGAAACTCTGGAGTGAGAATATTGAAAATTCGCAAACCTATGAGCGTGCGTAGGAACTGCGCAATGCACGCTCGTGAAACAGTCATTTTTAGGAATTTTTTCACCAAATTTTCAACATAGCCATTTTAAGACCTCTGCTCATGAACAGTGTCACTGTGATTTTCTTAATTTGTCATGTACATTGATTTCACACACCGACTGCGCCATTGTGCACTACAAGGGCGGAAACACATTTTGGGCAGGATGTGAAAAATGACAGCTGTACTACTCATAAGAAGGTGTGGTAAAATGGCAATGTTGAAAATCTGGAGTGAAAATATTGAAATTTTGCGAACTTACGAGCCTGCGTAGGAACTGTGCAACGTACGCTCTTAAAGCAGTCATTTTTTGGAATTTTGGCACCAAATTTTCAACAAGGTCTTGGGCCCCTTCTCATGAATGATGTCACTGTCATGGCGGTATTCAGGCCTGAAGGATGATTTTGCAGTCACTGCACAGTCACTGCGGAAATCACCCTTCGGGCCCGAACAACGCCATGACAGTGACATCATCTCGAGATGGGTCCCAAAACCCTATGTTGAAAATTTGCAAAAATTCCAAAAATGGCTGAGATATGCAATAAGTTGAAACCCCCTATCTAGCCCATTATACAGCTTACCGGCATTTCCTCAGTTCACGGTCGGCTTTGAAGAGTGCAGGCGTGTTCCCGGTCCACGAAGATCGTCGCGATGGAGTCGGAGGTAAGTATGGGTGAGGGGGATGGGAGGCTAGAATCGCAGTGGGTGGGTGCGGGTTGTGGGAGGGGGGTCGGGAGACGGACTGCGGGACCGCTTTTGTCTTACAGGTAAAAACAAAAAAAGACATCGTGGGACGTTTGCCACGCTGGGGTGAGCTCCCAGCATGGCACAAGGACTTTGAGGTCTTCAGCCGACGGAAGTTGGGCACCCCTGTCGGCAAAAGACTGATTGCCACGCTGGGGTGGGCTCACAGTGTGGCACCAACTACTGGGGAGGAGATGGCGCAGCTCAGCCGGCGGGGTGGGCACCCGTCGGCTATACATTGCATGCGAGGCGCGCACGCTTCACGGTGAGAGCTGTGTGTGATCAGCTTCTTACTCGCTGCTCACTCAAGCGTAGCTCCCCCTTTCAACTGTATGCCACTGCATTTTGGAGCGTGTCATAGACAGCTCCAAAATGCATTGACTTACAGGGGCCGCGCCTGCCAGGACACTGCCTGAATTGGAGGAGGAGGTGACACACCTCCGAAATCTCCGATGATGGCACTATGTTTCTTGCACTTGCGTGCAAGCAACATAAAAATCACCGTAGTCGATCAGGGAGAGAAAAATAGATTGGACTAGTCTCTGTTTGGCATCACAAGTGAGGAATTGGCTTATTCTGTAAAAAAGGCCCAGTCTCTGCCTTAACTTCTTTACCAGTTCTTCAACATGCTCTGTGAATGTAAGGTTCTGGTGAAGCTGCACTCCTAAGTATTTGAACTTAGAGGTAAAATCCAATTTCTCTCCTAGAAGAGTAGTGATCAGGGGCAATGTCCCGGAGTTGGCAGGATTAGTCATTCAGCTATACGGTACAGCAGCATGGCCTTCATCTTTTTCACGTTTAAGAGAAGCTTTTTATGGAGAAGCTGGGTCTGGAGCAGGTCAAATTCTTCCTGAAGGTCTGCACGGGTGGCTTAGACAGATGGGTTACGAAGGGCCTGGATTCAAGATCAAGCTTGTTGCTTCCGAAGCCTGAAAGCTAACAGTCTGCCACTCTTTTCGTCCCCCCTCCCAGTATGCGTGTTTGGACCTCATTAAGACCCACTCCGCCTTCTGGTGTAAGGTGGCATTGATTTGGTACTTAAGACCAACAATGCGCCGAATAAGAGAATTATCTCGCCTACGGGTAGAGGAAGCCTTAAAGCAGGACTCCAGGGTAGCCAGGTCTGCCTGCCATTGGGCCAAATTAGCTTTGTGAGCCTTATTCTTGGCAGCCGAGAAAGCAATGATGCGGCCTCTGAGGACCACTTTAAAGACTTCCCACACCATTCGTGGGGAGACACCACATTGGGTATTGAGATCAAAATAATCCTTCGCAGCCTGAGAGATTGTTTTGAGAAATTCAGGGTCTTTTAGTAATAGGGGATTACACCTCCAACGGGTGCCCATTTTAGGTTGACCACCCCTCGTATAGGAGATTAACACTGAGGCGTGGTCAGAGGTGATAATATTCCCAATTTTAGCATTAAGAGTATTCTGAGCCACTACCGCATTGGTTAGAAAAAAGTCTATGCGACTGTGTACTGAGGAATAAAACGTATAATCCCGCCCAGCCGGGTTATCCCTGCGCCACAGGTCAGTTAAGCCCCATTCCTGTCGCATTTCCTGAAGAGCTACTGTAAACTTGCCTTGGATCTGGCCTGAGGGGTATAGATTACAGTACACCACTGAACAACAGAGGGAGAACTCTAATGCCCTGCAACAGATAAAGCATGATATGGAGGTGCAATCTGTTGCAGGAAGCATACAGGATGCTAAGTTGCTAACCAGAGAAAAAAAGAGTAGAAATACAGATGGGTGCTCTGCAGTATTACCTCCCCTGCCTCAGAAATTGTACAAGATGTCATGAATCCTAAGATTCTGGAGGATTCGAATCAGGACAATACTGATATTGTTACAAATGGGGCTAATGTATTTCATAGATTTGAAGCTGCCCTCCTTTAGAAGCCACCTTTGAATAGAAGCCACAGCTGAAGACCAAATAGTGCAATAGAAGCCACCCCTCATTTATAGTCAATGGCTTCTACTCGAGTCAGCTTTTAGTCACAGGTGGCTACTGCAGTAAGTTTTGGTATGGTTCTTGATGTTCCCCATGTTTCTCTCCCCCATACTTTTCATTTATGGTACCTTACTGAGATCATCATTTGTACAAGATATACCCTTTCTCAGACAACAGAAACTGTTTAAGTAGATGAAGAGGAACTTGTTGTATCCCAGAACACTGAGGTCCCTGAGGGTCAGGAGGACATCCTCCGCCACTTCCTCCCAGGAGACTAAAATAAGTACCATCACCTCCCAAAAATGAGGACAGCACCACAGAGCAGAGCCTAAAATTGCTGAGACCCTCACAGTGCCAGTCTAGAGCAGGCTCAAGCCCTTTAGTTCATCCAGAATGTGGGGGGATATGGAAGAAGAAAAACGAGGAGACTCGTAAGCTTGCTCCCTAACATCCTTCATCTGGGATTTCTCCTCAGACCTAGAGAACTCTCAACTGGAATCCTCAGTGGCAAAACAGCTAAGAAGGAGAACAAAATATCAATCCAGAGTAAACGTAAATAACTCAGTTCCCCCTTAGTATGTAACTCATGTGTATTAGGCACACCCTAACCCCAGTAACACTGAATGACAACAGCATCAAGTCTCACTGAAAGAAGGCAACCACTGTTTCTATTCTTGAGACCTTACCAGGGAATGTGTTTTTTATTCAGAACACCAGGCTGAAAACAATGTTTGAACTTGGTGCTGTTAAACATCTATGAGGGTGTGGCCCTTTGTATTGGTCAAAAGGGGTGGATCGATGTGATAGAGTGGGGATTCTGTTAAGGGAATTTGATTTTAAGGTGTCTAGACTTAGGAGTTTGGTGTGACTGAGAGACATGGTTTGGTGGTGTGTTTTGGGATTTGAGCATTGTAATAAGGACTGTATGATCTTAGCACTAGCTAATTATATCCAGAGGCTTTAATGAAAAGAGGTGCACCTACTGTGGTGACCACCTGTGGTCACTCCCTCTGTTCTTCAGGGTCCTATTGGTTCTCCCTGCAGAGGGCCTCTGCTGCTGAGGGGAACTAGGGATCCTACAAAGGAGAAGCACTTACCACAGTAGAGGTCCCGGGTATTGTGGTCGGGGGTAGGATTGGTGTGGTAAGGTCCAGGAGACACCCAGGGAGGATATGGAGTCAGGATCGAGGACCTTCATTCCTGTTTCCCCTCCCCAAGGCTCTGCGTAATTTTAACAAGCAGAAAGTAGCCCAACTGGCCAGCACTGCTCATTCACTTAAGGCTGTTTTTTTGTAATGAGAGGTCACTGAGGAACAAGACAGCAGTGATGTAGAGTTTCATCACTGATTCCTCGGCTAACCTGGTTTGCATCACAGAAACCTGGTTGGGCGATGACACTGGCCCTGTACTGGGGGCATCCATTCCTCTCGTTTTTTTCTGTGATGCATTGCCAGAGGAAGGATTGCAGAGGGGGCGAGGTGACCATCTGTTTTAGAACCACCCTAGAACTCACTACATTCCCCCTGACAACTTTCAGATCCTTTCAGTGTGTGATGGCCAGATGTGGTTCAGGTGTCAGTGGCAAGATCATTCTCATCTACCGACCTCCAGATGGTGTGAGTGATTTCCTGCAGCAGATGGCAGACTTCACTGCCGAACAGCTGTTGGATGCCCACAGGTTATTGGTGCTGAGGGGCTTCAATGCATGGGTCAATGATGAATCTTCACGTTTTGAACAGGAACTCCTTCAGTTGATGTCATCTCTGGGACTTACATAGGCTGTTGCCTCTGAAACCCATCAGCGTGGCCACACATTGGATCTGGTCTTTTCATTGGGACTTTACATTAGTCCAATCAAGGTTGATCTGGTCTCTTGGTTGGGTCATCAGGCAGTTGTGTTCCAGTGTATGGTCCCTGTTTAAATACCCACTCTGTGAAGATTATCCATTGCCATCCAAGATATAAATTGGAGCCTTGTAAATTCTAGGAAGCACTGGATGTCTCTCAGGTATGTTGCTGGCCTATGCACAAGGTCCAGAAGTAGTCGAGGAGAGCTATAATACAATGCTTATGGCTTCACTAGACTCTACTGCACCCTTCCATGTTTGCTCCCTTGACATCCTGTCATAGTTCAATATGATACTGTGCTGAGCTGCGGCAGTTGAAGACAAAGGGGTAAAGGTTGGAGCATCCTTGGAGAAATTTCAGGTCTGTGGAGGGCAGTTCGGTGTTGAGAATTTACTATGTTGAATGTTAACAGGCAATCAACCTGAAAAAGGCAGAATTTCTATCCCAGTTAATTGCAGCAGGGAAAAATCACCCAGCCCAGCTCTTTTGCACTGTTGACAGGTTCTTAAATCCTTCCTGTCTGCAGTACATTGGAGCTACTTCTGCAGAAAAGTGTAAGGATTTTGGGCATTTTCTTGTTGACAAGGTGTCGGCCATTAGGTCTGGAAATTTCTTCTAGTGGTCTGGCTTGGGCCGGTAGTGGTCATCCCATTAGTGATGTACATCTGCCTGTCTGGGACAAGTTTCAAACTGTTTCTGAGGCTGAATTGCTGTGGGAGATCTTCAGTTTGTGTCCCACCAACTGTACACTGGACTTGGGTCCAATGTGGCTGATTCTTAGCTGAGCTGAGTTCCTAGCTCCGGATCTATGACGACACAGCAACAATGTTTCCACAATGAAACCTTACAGTGATGAATTTATGTTGACTGCGATTGCCGTCAGCATAAACCCATCCGAGACAATTTTTTTAAGGGGGGCTTCGCACCCAATCCCCCCCATGCAGGTGGCTCTGCCCTCCCACCTCCCATAATTAATATAATTAAACTCTGAGCCAGAGTTGATTTGGGGAGGGAGTGCAAGGCACTGAGAAAGCACTGCTGGAGTCCCGTGGTGACATTACAGTGGCAACAATGAATTGTCGCTGTAATGTCGTTCGCTGTGGAAATTTCACTCCAGTGACGGCATACGCCTATGTCCAGTATTCACAGAGATTGTGAATGGATTCCTGAGGGAGGGTGTCTTTACATCAGCTTTGAAAAAGGTTTTTGTCAGACCCCTTCTAAAAAAGCCTTCCTTGGACTTGACATTCTTTTTTTCTTTTTACGTTCGCTTGCGCGCATGCGCAAGAAACATTTTGGGAGAGTAGCACACTTTGGAGGTGTGCCTCTCCTGTTCAATCCACTGCTCCATTGAGCAGGCATGGCAGTCCTGCACCAATGGGTGCTGGAGCTGTGTATGACAGCGGTGGTCTGCGCTTCAAAGAAAAACACCGCTGTCATACACAGCACTGGTAGGCCTCAGGCCCCCCCCCAAAGCTTTGGTGCCACGCTGGGAGCCCACCCCAGCCGCGCCCAGCGTCATCTGCGGCGGGGTGCCCAATCCCCATCGCTCCACGCCCCCCAAACACCCCCACAGCTTGGTTGCCACGCTGGGAGCCCACCCCAGCGTGGCAAACATCCCGCTGTCAGCCTTTTTTTTTTTGTTACCTAGAAAGTAAAACGGTCCCACGGCGCTTCTCCCTGAACCCCTTCCCACAACCCGCACCCACCCACTGAGCACCCTGCCTCCCCACACACCCCTCTCACCCCATACTTACCTCCGGAGCCCGGCGCGATGGTCTTCGGTGGACCGGGAACACGTCTGAACTCTTCAAAGGCAACCGCGAACTGAGGAAATGCTGGTAAGCTGTATAATGGGCTAGATAGGGGGTTTTCAACTTTATTGCATATCTCAGGCATTTTTTGGAATTTTTGCACCAAATTTTCAACATGGGGTTTTTGGGACCCCTTCTCATGAATGATGTCACTGCCATGGTGTTATTCGGGCCCGAAGGCTGATTTCACAGTCACTGTGCAGTCACTGCGTGGAATCACCCTTTGGGCCCGAATAATGCCATGACAGTGACATCATTTATGAGAAGGGGTCCCAAAAACCCCATGTTGACAATTTGGTGAAAAAATTCCTAAAATGACTGTTTTATGAGCGTGCATTGTGCAGTTCCTATGCAGGCTCATAAGTTCACGAATTTTCAATATTTTTACTCCAGATTTTCAACATTGCCATTTTACCACACCTCCTTATGAGCAGTACAGCTGTCATTTTTCACATCCTGCCCAAAACGTGTTTCCACCCATGTAGCACACAACGGCGCAGTCGGAGTGCAACGAAATCAATGTATGGGACACATTAAGAAAATCACAGTGACACTGTTCATGAGCAGAGGTCTTAAAATGGCTATGTTGAAAATTTGGTGAAAAAATTCCTAAAACTGACTGTTTTACGGGCGTGCATTGCGCAGTTCCTATGCACACTCGTAAGTTTGCCAATTTTCAATATTTTCACTCCAGATTTTCAACATTGCCATTTTACCACACCTCCTCATGAGCAGTACAGCTGTCATTTTTTCCATCCTGCCCAAAACGTGTTTCCACCCATGTAGGGCACAATGGCGCAATCAGTAGTGTGAACTCAATGTATGGGACACATTAAGAAAATCACAGTGACACTGATCATGAGCAGAGGTCTTAAAATGGCTGTGTTGAAAATTTGGTGAAAAAATTCCTAAAAATAACTGTTTTACGAGCGTGCAGTGCAGTTCCTATGCACGCTCGTAAGTTTGTGAATTTTCAATATTTTCACTCCAGATTTTCAACATTGCCATTTTACCACACCTCCTTATGAGCAGTACAGCTGTCATTTTTCACATCCTGCCCGAACGTGTTTTACCATGTAGTGCACAATGGTGGAATGGTGTGCGAAATCAATGTATGGGGACACAGTAAGAAAATCACAGTGACACTGTTCATTATCAGACATTTTAAAATGGCAATGTTGAAAATTTGGTGAAGAAATTCCTAAAAATGACTGTTTTACGAGCGTGCATTGCACAGTTCCTCCGAACGCTCGTAGGTTTGCGAATTTTCAATATTTCCACTCCAGATTTTCAACATTGCCATTTTACCACACCTCCTTATGAGCAGTACAGCTGTCATTTTTCACATCCTGCCCAAAACGTGTTTCCGCCCATGTAGCGCACAATGGCGCAGTCGGTGTGTGAACTCAATGTATGGGACACATTAAGAAAATCACAGTGACACTATTTATGAGCAGAGGTCTTAAAATGGCTATGTTGAAAATTTGGTGAAAAAATTCCTCAAAATGACTATTTTACGAGCATGCGTTGCGCAGTTCCTACGCATGCTCGTAAGTTCGCGAATTTTCAATATTTGCACTCCAATGACTTCCAAATACCTAAACAGCACATAGAAGCAAGCAACATTCAGCATTGACAAATGCTTGTTTATTTTTGCATTCTCTTGCATGCATGTGCAAGGAACGTTTTGGGACAGTATGACTTTCTGAAGGTGTGTGACCCTCCTGTCCAATGCAGTGCTCAGTGTAACGTGTGCAACCCTACTGCACCACTGGATGCATGAGCTGTCTATGACAGCAGTTTGGCTGCAGTGGTCTTCAGTTAAAGAAAGCACCACTGCAATTAGCGGTGGTAACGTGTGTGTATTTAGCATATTAGCGTCACCCGTTTCCCTCTGGCTGCTAATAAAATCCCTCCACTTCCTCCTGTGCTGCTGTCTACCCTGTTCCTTGTTATTGCCCCACCAAACACATTGTATGTGCAGGCAGTGCACAGTCCCCATTGTCTCCAGGCCCCCAACAAACACCCAGGTGACATGCTGGGAGCCCACCCCAGCATGCCCATTGTCCCTGTAAATGGGAAAACTGTCCCGCAATATCTTTTGTTTTTAAAACCTGTGAAAACAGAAACCGTCCCTCACTGTGTCTTTTGCCTCCCGAACACACACCACCATCTGCTTACTCCACCTCCCCTCACTCCCATACTACCCGAGCTTCACGCAATGATCTTTCAGTGGGAGGGGAACACGTCTGCACTCTTGAAAGCAGAACGCAAACTGAAGAAATGACGGTAAGCTGTATAATGGCATAAATGGGTTTTTTCCAACTTAGGTGGCTATCTCGGGCATTTTTGCAAATTTTGGCACCACATTTTCAACAGGGGGTTCTTGGGACACCACCTCATGAATTCTGTTACTGTCATGTGAGTTATTCGGTCCCCAAAGGTGATTTCATGGTCACTGCACAAAATCACCTTTTAGGATTGATTAACTAAACAACAGTGTCACTGTTAAAGAGGTGGGCTTCCAAAATCCTATGTTGCAAATTTGGTGAAAAAATGTCAAAAAATGACTACGTTACGAGCGTGAGTTGTGCAGTTTCCACGCACACTCATAACTTCCAGAATTTGAAATATTTTCACTCCAGATTTTCAACACTGGCATTTTTTCACACCTCCTTATGAGCAGTACAGCTGACATTTTTCACATCCTGGCTGAAATGTGTTTTTCCACATCCAGCGCACAATGGTGTGGTCACAGTGAAAAATCAATGCTCAGGACAGATTATGAAAATCACAGTGACACTGTTCATGAGCAGAGGTCCCACAATGCCTATGTTCAAAATTTGGTGACAAAATTCCACAAAATGACTGTCATGAGCGTTCATTGCGCAGTTTCCATGTATGCTCGTAAGTTTGAGAAATTGTTGTATTTTCACTCCAGATGTTCAACATTGCCATCCCTTCACACCTCCCTATGAATGCTACAGCTGTCATTTTTCACATCCTGCCTGAACTGTGTTTTTGCACATGTGGAGCACAACGGTGTGGTCGCTGTGGGAAATCAACGCTCATTACAGATTAACAAAATAACAGTGGGACTGTTCATCAGCAGAGGTCTCAAATGCTTTTATGAGGGGGGGTAACAAAAAGGTCATGCTGAAAATTTATTGTGCAAATACCAGCAATCGCACAGGGCATTAGGATAAAGCACCATACGTGCCAAACACCACTGCAAATACCTGCACGCGAACGGTCGGCATTGACAAATGCTTGTTTGTAATTAAGAATGTTATTGATTTTTCCACATAAGTATACATGAAATACATGTCATATAGCAGTGATAGCTGTATTAAGAAAACCACATTCTTAAATACATTACATATATTTACATATATATTCACATTCTGATTCCTGGCTGGGTTTCCCCTTGGATTACAGATTAAACAGTAAGGTTGCGTCATATTAACCTTATACATGGAGATGAAAAACTAAGTCCTACTATCTAATAACATAGCTTGAACATAACTAAGGGTGTGGTCTACTTTCTCCCTAGAATATATACTTGGGTAACTTACATGTGGGTGAAGAAGAGAAGTCTGAGGTTGGGGAAGGGAGGGGATGGGAGAAGGGTATGGGGGGGTAGGAGGGCATTACTGCCCTTTCCACTCTTGTGCTACCCGTGAGTAATCAGGGAGACTGGGGGTGGGCATGCCCACATGCCCATCGGGGGGGGGGGACTCAGTGCTTCTGTATATCCTAGTTTGTGCACCTTCACTTTCTCAATTTTGATCTCTAGCCAGCCCTTTGTCTGTTTACTATTACACTTGCTCAACCCTGGACCCAGTGCCCTTGCTCAGTAAGGTGTGGGGTGTTGGGTGAATACTGGAACTAGGGATTCTGCACTACCTCGAGTTTAGGCAAGGGCCCCATATCTCCATATGCAGTGGCAGTCTGTTTCGGACATTGAACATCGCCTTCTTGAAGCTGGTTACTTTACCCAGCTCCTTTAACCACTCCTGTGAGCTGGGAGGATTTTTGTCTCTCCAGTGTCTCAGAAAGATGCATTTGACAGTTATTACTGGTCCCAGTAACCAGGAGCTGAGGGGTTTCTGCGTTCGTTCACCTGTGGGGGGGGAGGGGTCTTGGTAAATTCCCAATTGCACTAATATTGGGTTAAGATCCAACTGGCAGCCTAAAACCTCAGTACAAGCAACTTTTATTTCTTGCCAATAGCTTTTAAGGTTTTCACAGCTCCACAGGATATGAGAGATGTTTCCCCCATCAGCCTGACACCTCCAGCACTCGTCCTGTGGGATGAGTACCAGGCCTTCAGCTTAGTGAGTGTTCTATGCCATCTGTGCATTATTCTCAGTTGTGTAAACCTGTTTTTGGTATCCTTTACTGCAGCCTGAAGGTCTCTCCAACCCTTTCCCCACTGTTCTGAGGTGATTTCCACCTGAAGGTGGAGTTCCTCTGACCAGCTCCTCCGTACCCACAGTGATTCATCAGGGCTATAATCCAAAATGTGGGCATATATGTCACTGCTTCAGGCTTGCCTCCCCCTCTTTGGCCATAGGAGGGAATCTAGTGGGTTAGCTTTGTAACCCACCACTTTGTATCCCAGTAGGCCTTGCAGAGCACGTAGTCGCCTCCAGTGCTGCTGATTGGGGAGTCCGAACTTGATCCTTATTTGTTGGAAGCTCATAAGGGTGTTCACTACTTAGTCCATAATGTCTGACAATAGAAGGATCCCAGTAGCCTCCCATTCCCTGTATTGTTTTGGTTCCCCTCCAATCAGCAGCCCCAAATTGTTCCATACAGGGAAAACTTTGCCCTGTACTGTTTCCATTTGGTGAGTTTCACCATTTTTCCACAGATTTTGGATGTGTGCCTACATGTAGGAGATAGAGAATGGTACTTTGATGAGGGAGGAAAAAGCACAGCACAGGTCAGAGATCTACCCATTATCTGGGCCTCACAGTCGGCCCATTTGGGAGTTTCACTATGAGCTCACAGGGCTGTACGGGCTAGCTGAACAAGTGTGTGTGCTATGATTCAAAGATGAAAATCAAGCAGTTTCAAGCCCCCTTTGCAGAAATCTCTTTTCAGCTTTCCTCAAGAAATCTTTGTGGGTCCTCCGTTCCAGAAGAAGGCTTGGAGTTTAGTATGTATGAGATCAATGAATTTCCTATGAATGTGTATTGGGAGATTATCTAAGACATATTACAACCTAGGTGCTGCCATCATTTTAAAGGCCTGAGCCCTCCCCCAATGGCAAATGTGTAGCAACTTCCACCTCTGACAATCCTTTTCAATCTCTTTCATCACTGGGAGTAAATTATCTTTTCCCAGTTATGTGAATTCCCATTGGAATTTCAGGCCCAAGTATTCTATGGTCCTATTGGTCAGATGGAGTCCCCATGGGAAATTATAGAGTTGTTCTAGTACACTGCTAAGAACTGTGACTTGGAGGCATTCAGTTTATAGCCAGACAGATGACTGTACTGGTCTATAATAGCCAGCATGCGGAGTGTTGACCTTTCGGGCTTGGTAAGCAACAGAAGAATGTCATCTGTATAGGCCATAACCTTGTGTTCTTCGCCCATACCCACTCTCCTGATGTCCTTCTCCTAACTAATGGCTGGTAAAAATGGCTTAAGGGCTAGGATGAACAGCAGTGGAGAGAGGGGGCAGCCCTGTCAGGTTCCCCTATACAACTGGAATGGCGAAGAGGCTTTGTCATTTGTGACTGCTTCAGCTGATGCTCCCCTGTAGATGACCTGAATCCATGCCCTGAACTTGGGGCCAATATTGAAGCCTTCCATCACCACAAGGAGGTACTTCCACTCTACCCTATCAAAAGCCTTCTCAACATCTAGGGAGGGGAGTATCGAGGGTGTTTTCTTTTGTGTAGTGCTCCACATCAAGTTTAGCAGTATCCTAGTGTTGTCTGTACCCCTCTTCCTGGGGTGGACCCCACTTGATCTCTCTCAGTAAGGCTTGCAATTAGAGATCTTAGCCTGGATGTCAGCAATTTTGCCAGTACTTTGCAGTCCACAGGGATCAAGGAGATAGGCCTGTAACTGCCACAAAGTGTGAGGTCTTTCCCTGGTTTTGGTAAAAGGGAGACTTGGACCATTATCATGGAGCCTGGTAGGGATTCTATTAAGGCATCATGATGGGGGCTAACCAGGACCTCCTTGAAAGCTTTGAGAAAATATGCTGCTAGACCCTCTTCCCCTGGGGCTTTCCCATTTGGCATGGATTTCAGGACCTTTTCAACTTCCTCCCACTCCACAGGTCTATCAAGCCATTCTAGATGTTCCTGTTAGAGCTTGGGGAGTTTCAGCTCACCCAGAAATTGTTGAATTGCTGAATCTGATGGGTGGACCTCATGGTGTATTGCTTTTCATAGAAGGCCTAGAACTCCCCATTGATCTCATTCTCTTTCCTATTGAGCGCCCTGTCCCTTTTCTTAATGGATAGGATAAGGGATCTCTCCTGTTTCTTTTTTAACTGGCAGGCCTTCCCGGTTTCTCTTCCAACTCCCAGAATACTTGTTTAAGCCAAAACAGGGTATATTCTGCATTTTTGTGAAGATCTGTAATAATTTTGTATCTTAGCCCCGTGATTTCAGCTTGAAATCCTGGGGGAGGGGGGGCAGGGTGGTGCAACTGTCCCTCAATTGTTACTCCCAACTCTTTTACTTTTGCCTGGGAGGCCTCCAGCTCCAGAGCATTTGTTTTGCCTACATATGCCACGTGGCTGATACACCTTCCCCAAATATGCTTTTAGTGCATCCCAACGTGTGCCAGTCGAGGTGTCCCCAACCTTATTAATTTCCAAGAAAACTTTAATGTCTTCCATCAGGCTCTCACAGAAGGACTTGTCCTTTAGCATGGTCACATTAAATCTCCACACTTCCCTGTTGGCTCTCCCTGTAATGGATGGGCACCAGGTAAAAGTCATCAGGGCATGATCTGAGATGACTATAACCCCAATTGTGGCTTCTAGCATGTTTGTTGCCCAGCTCCATGGTGTCGACCACATATCCATTTGCGAGAAGGATTGATGATGGTGGGAAAAGAAGGAATAGTCTCTTTCAGTGGGGTGGATTAGCCTCCAGATATCCATTAGACCCAAGTCCTTTGTTAGGTCTTTCAGGGCATCTGAATCTGGTTGGGACAGATTTGCTTGTTGCTTGCTTTTGTCTAAGATTGTGTCCATAGGGCAGTTCATGTCCGTACCACCACTAGGTCCCCTCTCTGTACCTCTCTAGTGTCAGGGCTAGTGCCCTGTAAAAGGGGGGCCCAGTGGAATTAGGACTGTAGATATTAGACAGAGTGACCTCTTGGTTCCGCAGTGTTCCTATGGTGATCATGTACCTCCCCTTGGGGTCCCTTATTTCCTCCTGGAGTTGGAACTGGACATCCTTGCTTATTAAGATGGCAACCCTCTGCTCTTGCTGTTATAAGCTGCAGACATTATCTGTGACACCCACCCACCTACCAACTTCCTAGGCTCTTTCTTTGACAGATGGGTTTCCTGGAGGAAGGCTATTTCTGTCTTCTCTTTCTTTAGGAAGTCCAGTATTTTCCTTCTCTTCACCGGAGTGTGAATGCCCTTCACATTCCAGGAAACCCACTTTATATCTTGTGCCACCATTTATGTTTTTTGGGGTGTGACAGTAAATTATGGGGTGAATGCATATAATCCTGTGGATTGCTCCCACCTTGGGGTTCCTACATGAGGTGTGGTCATCCCTGAACTCTCTACCCCAGTAGTATAAACCAGTCCACAGTTTTACTTTCCCTTGACACTCAGACTTATAACTTACGAAAAACAAATTCTTAACTGTATCTTGTGTAACATATTTTCCAAACTCAGTCACTAGAAACATGACCTTTATAACAACAAACATTATGACAGTGATCCTATTATACTTAGCTAACCTTTTTGGGGACTTTGGGGTAGCCTGATCGAGGAGAGTGAGCCCCTTGTGTCAGCCCCACCAGTCCCTGCACATGCCACTGGCATGTCTTGGCCTCTGCTGAGCTCCTTCAAGCTCAGCTGTTGTCAGATCGATACCACTGGGGCCTCTGAATGGGATGCGGGGGAGGTGGTAACCATCGGCCCTCTTCTCCGTCTCCCTCTCTATCTTAGGTGTAGGTAAACCTTGCATGATATTAGGTTGGGTTGAGGCTGGGTGGTGAAAGTGAAAGAAAAATGGGGGGGAGGGGATTGTGAAGGGGCTGCTCTGATTCCCTGCCGGGGGGCCCTCAAGGGGAGCTGTCATCCCATTATCCTAATCAGCGGCAGACCAGGAATGCAGAAAGGTAACTGAGGGGGTGGGGGGGGGGACACCACCATAGCTGCACGTGCCTCTGGTTGGGTAGATGTGTATCCCTTCCATTCCCCACACCTGCCCCTTGTGCGCAGCATCCATATCCTTGTATCAGAGCTAGTCCCTCTCCCTCTACTCGAACTCACTTGTTTGCCTCGCTTCTGCCCAGGTATCCTGTTCCCCTCCCTATCTTATTCATATCTGTTGTGTTGTAGAGTTGTTTGTTCAGCATGTCCGGTGTCCATTTATAATTTACTCAGCCTCTGCCAAATTAGATGCTGCCTGGCTATGGAGCTATAAGGAGTATCTGCCCTCTGTGGTTCTTCCAGTCCCTACAGAAGAGAGCTCTCTGGGTTGCCTATTCTTAGTTTTTCACAGGTCCCGCATCCCATCTAGTGGCTGTCACCTCTGCACTGGCCTTTTGCCCTCTCCCTCTCCTCCATCAAATGCATATGGGGGCCGGCTCCTTCAAGAAGTCTTTTGCTCCCTGTGACTTGGCGACTTGGGGGAGAGGGAGGGGGTCCAGTGCTAATTTGTGTGTTCCCTTCCCTAGTTCATCATCACTGATGCATACTGTGACCCTCTTCCTGTTTTCACAGGTTCACTGCCAGTGTGTAGGCATCGGAGGGGAGTTGGGGCACATTCATCAATAGCCTTTTGCTTCACGGGCTATCCCAGATCCCCTGATCCTCCCCTCCTTTCCCCCCCACCACATATTTCCTGACATGCCGTCTGTCTCAGCTTCCAATTGTGCAGCACCTTGCAGTGGAAAATTACATGCTCCAGTCTGAGCTGCACTATCCCAGTGCAACAATGTGGTTGAAAGAGGAATGCCTGGACCAACTGCCACCAGACCGGGAGCTGTCCCCAAGGCAACCAGCACTGCAGATAGGTTTCTTTCTGTGCAATGTGCTTAGGTTGTTTTAAGCTGCAATGATTGGTTGTCAGGTCCCCATCTTCTGGCTCACTGTCCCTTAATGCAGTCACTCATTTTGTTCTATTACACCACCACCAACTGCTGTCTGATCCCCCGGTTTCAACCATTCCTCTGTCGGTGGAGACCATAGGTTCACCCACCTCCTGGTGCACACCTCATCACATGGTCACCTGGTCCTCAGGGAGCAACTCTTGGGAACCAGTCCCTACTGTGATTCTAGGAATCCCTGTAGAGAAAGCAAGTGCATTATTTATTTATCTCCACAAAGTGCCTTGCCCCATTAAATGTGGAGGAGTGGGAGTGGAGCTATGGACTGAACACTTTGCCCATCTGATCCTGCTATTTTGACTGTGCAAGTCAGGGGAAGACAGAGGGCCAGTGGGAAGAAGGGGGACGGGGACAAGGACAGAAACAATGGTAGCCCTGCTTTGAAACAATTTACGTTTTCAGTCATGGAGCTGCGGAGGAGAGGTGCCACTCATCTTTCTCCCTCGCCTGCAACCTCATTCCTTTTCTCTTTCCTCCACCTTCCTCCACTCATGTGTCCACTGCCATCCTCCTCACTGCACTGACATAACCAGTTCTGAAAATGAATGGGCACAATGTGGTTCTGACCCTCTAACAGCCCTGCGTCCTCTCACCCACCCCCTCCCATACACATATCGAGAAATGAAAGGACCTTCCCACATGTACGTACCCCTAGTCATTTGGCGGGGTGGTGGGTGAGAGTCCAGGCACTAGGACCTTGCTCAACCATGACTGATAGCCTTGATTTGTGGTTCTCTTGCCACCCCCCCCACCCACTAGCCCAAACATGCCACCCAAACAACCCTTCCTCCTCCCTTTATCCCTCAAAACATTTACCTGACCATTAGAAGAAACAGTGGGTTCATTAGAACATGTCCAGCCTTAGGCTTGTGTTGCTGGACATGGGCTCGATAGCAAGCTAGGAGTTTGCAAAACTACCTCCGCATATGTACGATCACTTGGGGGTGGAATGTCCTCATCTTTGACTGCTTTTACCTCTGCTGCCTCAGCCCAGGACCGTATAATAGTCTCTTGCAACAGCCCAGCATCTCTATTCTGCTGTGCTGGATCTTGTGAATGGAGCTGCTGTGGGTTCAAATCTGGCTCTTGATGTTTCAGCACTAGTTCCCCACCAGATTCGTTGCTGATGGATGAAGGTGTCCTGCTCCTCTCCCCATGCTTCTGGGCCTGTGGAAAGCATTCATTCTTCGATATGTCCTTTCCCCTCTGTTTTCTCTTCATCTTCAATGTCTACCACTTCATGCCTTTGTTCCCTGGGAGGGTGGCTAATGGTGCATTTCTGTTGGAAGTGCTCTGATGAAACTGGGTAGATGCCCCACTGCACCACTGTCCTTTATTTATGCGCTGTGCTGGAGATGGTGCTGCATGAGGGGAATGATTTGGGCAGTTCCTAGCAATGCTTTCCATGGCCTCCTCCAGGGTCTCAAAATACTTACTGATCCTATTCCGTTGGATTAACAGTTTTGCCGGGTACACTAAGAAGTACTACACCTGTAAGTCCTGAAAGGTTTTCTTAGCCTCCTTGAAAGCTTTTCTCCTGCCAGCCAGCTCGGTTGAGTAGTAATTAAAGATGTAGACTGTGCCCATTCCAGTACAGGGAACATTTTTCCCTAGCCAGAGTTAGGATTCTCTTTTTCAGAAAATCTCAAAAATTTAGCTATGATGGGTCTGGGCTGTTCACCCTGCTTTGGTGCTGGGGCTAATGACCTATGTGCCCAGTCTACTTCTAGGACTGGGCACCAATCACACCCCTGAAGTTTTGGCAGTTCACTTTGAAGGAATCTTTTGGGGTTCCCTCTCTCAGGCCCTTCTGGGAACCCCACAAAGTGGAGATTATTTCCTCTATTTCTATTTTCCGCATCCTCAGCCCTGTTCAATAAGAGCTGGACTATACGTTCTGGTTCCTGTTTCCGTGTTTCATGCCATGAGTATTTTTCATCGATACAAGACAAGTGAGTCTCCGTATCAGGTGTCCGGTGATGTAGAGCTTGGAATTTTTCTTCTAGGTTTGCCACTGATGCCTTGTATGTAGTAATTTCATACAGAACTGTTTGCATCATTCCTTTAAGTTCCCTGTAGTCTGCTGTATTGTCTAGAGTCAGCCAGGCTGCCACTACTGTGCCTGCTATTGTTGTTGCCTGTGCCATGATGCTCAGGTTCCTGATCACATTTTGTTTAAGCTTATCTGATGATTGGGTGTGAGCAATCGATACGGGAGATGCTTCTTTCATTAAAGCAGATTTTTTTACCACCAGGGGATGTACTTTTTAACCCCCCCACCACCACCACCACCATTGATCTTCCATTTTTCTCGGGTTATAAAAGGGCTTGAGCTGCAGAGCTGTGAATCAAGCTTCTATCACGGTCAGCTGCTCATGCATGTGCCCTGAACCCTGACATTCTAGCAAATTAGAGACCTGTCTGTAACCTGCCCTTTCTAGGGAAGGTTATTGAGATGGTGGTGGCTGATCAACTGATGGATCGCCTGGAGTCTGTTTCCATCTATGAAACTCTCCAGTCAGGATTTTGGCCTCAGCACAGCACTGAGACAGTTATCATCGGAGTGACCCCATGATCTCCTCCTTGCAAGGGACTGAGGGCTCATTTCAGGCTTAGTGCTCTTTTGACACAGTGGATCATGGGGTGCTGTTGGCTCACCTGAGGAACTACAGTATGTAATCCTCACCAGTACAGTCTTGTACTTGTTTAAATCCTACTTATCCAGGAGAACATAGCAGGTGGCTCTTGGAAATTTTACTTTAGAGGCATCTGTGTTGTCCTGCTGAGTTCTGCAAGGCTTGATCCTCACACCCATTTTGTTCTCATTGTAAATGCTGCTGTTAGGAGAGATTATTAGACAGTACAAGGTGGAATTTCACTGCTATGCAGATGATACCCAGTTGTACCTGTCTTGTGCCCCTGATTATACATCTGTGACTTTGGTGCTGAGCCATTGTCTGGCTGAGATTAATGACTGGATGGCCTTGAACTGATCATGTCTCAACCCAGGCAAGACAAAGGCCATGGTGATTGAACCTGGTCACCAGGGCTTGTCTGCTATGGATGGTATGGCTCTCCCTGTATTGTGTGGCCATTCCCTCATGGGAGCTGGTATAGTTTGGGACTTGGTGGTCATTGTGGATGACGGATTGACATTTGAACATTAGGTGTCTTCTGTTGTCCGATCTGGTTTCTGCCATCTGTGGAACATCACCAGGATCAAGACATATTTAGCTCAGGAAGACCTAGTGATAATCATCCATCCTTTTATCACCTCTGGGTTGGACTATTACAATGCTCTTTACCTAAGGTTATCTGGAGGTTAGATGCATCAACTGCAGCTGGCGCAGAATGCTGTAGCCTGGATGATAGTGGGCTCCTTGTGGAGTGATCACATTTTGGCGGTTCTGCATTCTCGGCACAAGCTGTCTTTGTGTTTGTGCATCACTTTCAACATCTGCTTGATAACATACAAGGCCCTACGTGGTCTGGGACCAGACTACTTAAAAGTGTTCCTTATTCCATACCACCCAGTCCACCCTATCTGCTCCACCAATGCTTGTCTGTTGGTTGTCCCCCCTGCCAGACTTAAATCCTCTGGTGACAGAGCTTTTGGAATGGCTGCTCCTATGCTTTGAAACTTATTCCCTTAATACATTTGCTCAGCTAGCATAGTGGAGGGCTTTAAAGCCTCGCTGAAAATGTTTTTAATTGATCAAGTCTATTCAGTATATTTTTTTTGCTTCCTTTGATTTTATCTGCTGCTTATTGTTTTAATGTAATTTGTCATGACTGTGGCCTAACTCTATAACGTGCTCAGAACCAGTGTAGGATTGGGTGCTATATAAATAAACAATGCCTTGCCAGGCCTTAGCTTGCCTATACTTATGGATATTTCCCCAGGTTGTGTTCTGCTGCTACTGTAGTATACAATGATAAACAATATAGATTTGTTAATAGCTACAGTTCCCAGACCAAAACAGGAGGAAGTGCATTATTTCAGAATATTAAGTATTTTTCTATACATCCATAAATTGGTGATTTTGGTGATGACTTTAATTGTGGACTTTCCACCAAAAACAACGGAGGGACCACAGCCAAACTGTATTGTGATTCAGTTTACTTAAATTACATGTTTAAAACAGCAGCTCTGCAAGATGGTTTTAAGGAAGGCAATAACTAAAGCAACCACACATTCACTTAGGGGAAACTAGCCACTAAGACTGATTTCTTATTTCTAGCCAAAGAATCGTTTATTGTATCTGCTAAGAACACAAGGTCGGAGGCTAGCGCATGAGTGAAAAAATCTGGTTTGAGTCAGATAAGCTTATCCTGGTGTCTCAATATCAGAGTTATTAGGGGGAAATGATTGGCATGAGAAGACATTTTTTGTCAGGTGCCATTGCAGCTGAGAAAAAATAGGCCCTCCATTGTTTTTAGGGTGGAAAATGGACTCCTTCACCTAGGAAATATCTCACAAAGATCTATAGAGATTTCTCAGAAGAGATAGAAGGATTTTTTTTACTTTCTTTTCAGCCAAAATGGCAGACAGAATGAAGATACCCTCCACTGTTGCAAAGTATGATTGTAGTGGTCAGGTTTTGGAGATAACTGATGTTCAGTTTGCATATGATTGCTTTCAACCTCTGTTGCATAGAAACATAGAAGCTTAGAATTTGACAGCAGATAAGGACTACTTGACCTACCCAGTCTGTCCATTTTTCCTACCTGCAGATGAACTTCACCAGGTACTCTCAGACCTGTGCCCTAGCTCCTGTATTCTGGACCTTGTGCCTGCCTCTCTGGTGAAAGTCAAAGAAAAGATGCTTGTCCCTATTTTTGTAGAGATTGTCAATGCCTCTCCTAAGAAGGGGTTACTCACATCTGCTTTGAAAAAGGCAGTGGTGCCACCCCTCCTGAAGAAGGCATCTTTAGATTCTGTTGATTGCTCAAATTTTATACCAGTCGCTCACTTGCTCTTTTTGGGCAAAGATATCAAGAAAGTGGTGGTGGAGTGACTAAGAGAGCATCTGGATAAATTTAAATTGAAGGAATATTTAATTTTCACCATATGACATTGAATGCTGCACCCTTAGGATGCCAACTTGTCTCAGCTGCTATTTGCGGTGTTTTTGCTACAACTAAAAAATGTTATCCAGAAGTATGGAGGGGTTTTCATTGCTATACATATTGCTGAATTGCGGCACTACTTTGATTGCAACAGTCTACTTGCACTAATACATTAAATAAAAAAGACTGCCCACCACAATGACTGCAAAAAAAAAAAAGTTTGTTTTAATAACGTGCAGAAAGTCACATTGATGAGTTATAGTAGCAGTATTGTGCAGCCTTAGCACTCAAATTTTGCACTTCCTGCAGCCATTATTTTAAGCTGTAGTGCCTCCTTGTGGACACACAATTTATAGCCACAGAAAAAAGGCATGTGACAACAAGCAAGCCTAATAAAGGTGCCACAAATTTTTCCTGTCGGGAAGTTGTCCTCTCAGGATAGCTGTGAGGACTTAGTTTTTGTGCTATCTAAATCCATTTTCCCATATATTTTTTTGTATTTAATTCTTTATTGATTGGTCAAAGACCTTTTCTTAGAGTTGTTAATTTTAGAATTCAATCATTAATAAAAAAGCAATAGAAACATGTAAATACAATATAAAATATGGTCTATATCGAATGCGATCCACAGTTCATCATATTAATTATTAACAGTAAAACACATATTCCTATGCAGGACAAAGTTCATTAATATCAGAGCCAATATCTATTATCTGAGCTACAGACGGCAAATATCATAAATTCTTTCTTCAATTCTGAGATTAAATTTAGAGCTTAATTGTAAACAACATCTGGTTTAATACATTATTTATGTTTTAAGCAAATCAAAATGATTGTGTCAAGAAATCCAACTACCCTTCTACGTGTTGACTCATCGTTAGTTGTGAACATCAGTTTCAGTAATAGATTTCTATCTGAAGTTTGAATTGTGTTCCATAAGGAAGCAAGCCAATAACCTCTTGATTTATTATACCAGGAACACTCAAAAATAACATGACAAAGGTTTTCGGTATTTAAATGCAGACCAGAACAATATCTATCAGAAAGGTTTATTGATTTATTGTATCTAGCTGGCAACATGTTACTTGGAAAAAGTTCCAGCCTATGTTTTGTAAATAGCTTCCTTTGCCTGGGGTTAGTTAATACATCTAGATAGTACCTGTAACTATGGGAGATATCATCTGCTACCAGCCAAGGAGAAATTTTACAGCATGAGATTAATTCAAGATCTTTTCTGATGAAAAGGTTTACTATTCTTGTGTAATATAGGACTTATATTTCAAGCTAATCCAAATATTTTTGTTGACATAGTCATGAAAAAATTCCAATCCACACTCTTTAATAATTAGGAAGACTCTCATTAGCCATTTAGGTTTTAAGCTTCCAGGTTTAATCCATTTATATTTTTCCTCTAGGGAAAGGAAAGCCAGTTTATTGTGATTTAAAGCTAATAGTTTCACCCAATCATTGACTTTCCTTGCAAGTACAAGGGCCTTTAACCTGGCTAAGCCCACCTCAGATTATATTAGTGAAGCTGGGACAGCATTACAGACCCCCAAAGAAGATTGCAATAATTTGTTCAGTGGTTTCTCTAAGCAGACCAGATTTTCTAGGTCCCAAACTTCAGAATTAAATAAGGCTTGTGCATAATATTTTGCTTTAACAGCCTTAATCAATAGCTTTGTGGAGTCGCCACCATATTTGTTATTAAATAATCTTAATGAATTAGCAGTTTGCTTAAGCTTGAGTTTAACATTTTTGATATATAAGACCAAAGCCTATTGTTTGTTAATATTAAGCCCAAATATGTACGTCTTAACTGTGTTGATCTTCTTATCACCCATTCTCCATTTCTTAGTAACCTTTTCTGACCCAAAAATAAGAACCTTGCTCTTAACCTCATTTATTCTCAGTTTATAGTCAGTTGCATAGGAAGTCAGTAAATCTAACTTTGCCTGAAGACCAGGCTGAGAAAATAAAACTAAGGCCAGATCATCAGTATATGCAAGTACTGTGCATTTACTGGTACCTAGCTTGGGCAAATCAGATTCAGAGTCTGCAAGAAGATTAAACAATGTGTTAATATATATATATATATATATATATATATATATATATATATATATATATATATATATATATATATATACACAAAACAGCAGGGAGCCAAAATGCAGCCCTGCCTGACTCCTCTGTTAGTTGAAAATGTGGAGGATAACTGTCTACTTTTGCCCAGTCTGATCTGCTCCCAAGTATCTGTATATAATTCTTTAATAATCCCTATAATTGTAGAACTAAAGCCCATTTATGCCATAAGTTCCCAGAGTAAATTACATAAAATAGTATCAAAGGCAGAGTTAAAATAGATAAAAGCTATGTATAATTTTAGATTTCTTAACTGAACATATTTTTCATAGAGATGTGTAAGAATGTAGCAGTTATCAGTTATGCAATAACCGGAAAACCTGATTGACACTCAGATAAACCATCCAGTCTATCCAGTTGTTATTTTAACCTCATCAAAATTACTTTGGAGAATATCTTACCCACATTATCCAATAGCAAAATAGGTCTATACATGGCCGGATCTTTTTTATTGCCTTTTTTATAAGCTGAAGTTATTGTGGCACCCTTCCAAGCATTAGGTATAGAATAGCTCTTAGTGCAATAGTTAAATAGTGAGGCTAGAACCCTAGCCCAGAGTGAAGGTGTAATTAAAAAGACCTCAGCTGGAATGAGGTTAGGGCAAGGAGCTTTATGTTTTTTTTAAGGAAGCAATTACAAAATATACCTCAGCTCTTGTGATTGAGCTAAAATGGTCCCTTCCCTTATGCATAAATAACTTTCTATTGGGTATTTTGGGGTCATAAAAGATTTTGGAGTAATGGGAAATCCATACATCTAGGGAAATAAATGAATCTATTTCATATTTATAATTATTAGTTCCAGAGGCAACAAGTAACCAATGTGATTGGTAAGCATTTTTATTTATTACAGTTAACATTTTTCCCATATAGATTTACTATTACTAACTTTACTCTGCCATGGATCACCACTCAGGTGAAATTCTGAGAAAAGAAAAATGTGGGGACATTGTGTGGATTCAAATCCTCAGCCTGTTGCTTATGGGGCAGTAGACTTTTCCACTATACCATGAAACTGGCATAGTGATGAACCTGAGCTTTTTGGTTCAAGTTCAGCTGTAGAGGTTTAAACCGTGCTGGCTGGGTCCTGACAGGACAATTTCCTGACAAGACAATTGTTTTTCCTGAAAGGACAACTTCCTGACAGGAAAATCTCATTCTTAGAAGACAATTTCCTGACAAGAATACTTTGTGGCACCTTTGTTGTCTTACCGTGATGACATAACCCCCAATAAATAGTAACATCAATGTAAAAGTGTAATAACAACACATGGTGCATCAGTAAATATTACATAGACACAAGAGGGAGAAAGGGGAGATGGAAAAGGAAGCATTAATGAAAAGACAGAAAGTAATATACTAATACATACATTAGTCATCTTACTCCTTGACTACTGCAATACATTGTAATGGTAGTTTACTTGCCTGGTAAAGGTGGTTGTGTTAGTGTATATCCATAGCACTCCTGACAGAATGGGATATGTTCACCTGATGGGCTGCTTGATGCATATGTGACCTCAGATCAGATTTCAATCCCTACCTGAGTCCTCTGAACTCCCAACTCATCAGTTAATTTTGTAACTGTTACCATAAGAACTATCAGACTGTACATTACAAAACTTTAGATCAGACCATAATATGTTCTAGCTGCACTTTACTACAATCAAGACATATCATTAATGTATAATGCCTTTTCTCCAATCTTCAGCTTACACTGCTATTTCTCTGATAAGATGAGGTACTTTACCCAGCTCTGGTCAGTTTGCTCACTTCTGGGAGGGCCCTAGAATCCCATGGATATATACTAACACATTTACTTTTACCAGGTGAGTAAAGTACCACTGTGTTGTGTGTATATCCATGGAACTCCACCTCCTTACAGAATGGGTTCGGAAGTAGCAGTATCTCAAGTTAAGAGGGAGGGAATGAGTGAATGCATATGGTGTCAGTACAAGTGGCTGTTGCTTGGACCTTGTTTCCAAAGGAAGCCTTCTGATTGCTGTTCATGTCTAGTCTATAGTGGCTTGCAAATGTATGTAAAGTAGTCCATGATGCTGCCACACATACCTCTGCGACTGATGCTTGGTTCTTCTCTGCCTATGATGTGGCACATTTTCTAGTCAAGTGTGCACTGATTCACTGTGGAGGCATCAAATTGTCTTTCTTGTATGCCTCTACTATAGTACTCTTAATCCAGGTTGCACTGTTTGCCTTTGCTATGGCCATGCCCTCCTTATGGCCTTGTGCCACTATGAACAATCTCTCTGACTTTCTGAAAGATTTTGTTCTGTCCAGATACATCGTTAATGCCCTTTTAACATTTAGTGTGTGTAGGGCTTTTTCCCTCTTGGTGACTGCTACATGTAGAATGTCAGCAGTTCTACTATTTGGTTGATGTGGAAAAAGGATGCTGTTTTATGTGTGAATGCTGGTACTGTACTTAAAGTCACTCCCTGATGTGTAAAATGTCAGCAAGGTTTATTTACATGACATGGTCCCCAGTTTTCCTATCTTGCATGTGAACATACTGCTACTAGAAAGGATATATTTAGTCCCATCTGATATGGGTGTAAGTCTTTGATGGACTCAAAGGAATGATCTGTGAGGGCATTCAGAATGAAAGTCAGATCCTATGGAGTGATGACTGATTTAGTATGTGGCTTTATATTGGACGTTACCTTCAGAAACCTTGGAACATATTGGTGTGAACCCGGGGCTGTGTCTCCTATGGCTGTCCCAATTGTTCAGAACTGTACCCTCAATGGTGAAGGGGAGAGTCCCTTATTGAAGCCTGATTGCATGCAGGAAGAACAGTATTTGGGGAAATGAGGCACAGTTGGGGTTAATGTTGTTTGCATCACACCATTTTGTAAAAAGTCCCCATTGTCTACCATATGTAGCGTTAGTTGAAACTCTGCTGAACTGTACCATGGTGTAGCATAGTACTAATGACTGATTCATGATAACCAGATTTTAACAGTCTGTCTCTTTCAGGAGTCAGGCTGTATTCTTTAGCTTTTTGTGGACAGGGGTGCAGAATCAGGCCTTAGATGAGCAAGTCCTGTCTGAAGTTTAGGCATCACTTGTCTATCACCATTACCACTACTTTGGCGAGCCATGCCAGTCTGGGCTAACACTGACTTGTTAGGATGATTAGCCTGCTGGATTATCATATTTTCTTGAGTACTTGTGGGATCAATGGAAACTGAGAAATATATGGGCCCTGTTCTGGTATCACAGAAGTGAAAGTGCGTCTATCTCTATTGACTTTGGTTCTTTGAATCTATCAAAATATTGCTGCACATGTGTGTTGCTGCTGGTCACCACTGGATCCATTGTGATGGAATATCAGTGTCTCTGTATCATTCAGGAGGTAGGGGGTACAGTTGTAGTTCCTCTGGATGGATTTGCTGCCTGCTCAGCCAGTCAATCTTGATGTTTAGTTTCCCAACCAGGTGCACCGCTGTGATGTGCGCCAGGTTCTTTTGTGCACATCTCATGATTTTGAAAGTCTCTTTAAGTAGGTATGTGCTCAGGATTCCTCTCCACTTGGTGCTGTAAGCAACTGTGGACCTGTTGTCTGATATGATCAGCATGGCTTTCATTAGCAGATGTGGTCTGTATTACATGAGGGTGTTGTACACCGTTCTCATTTCCGGCATGTTGATTGGTAGCTTTGCCTCTGACCTGCGCTATTTCCCTTGAGGTACCTTGTTGTCCATTGGTGCTCCCCACTCTGAGGAGCTGGCACTTGTCTCTCTATTGTGGCATTGTGTTGGACCTCTAGCAGCATGCCCTTTAATAGATTGTTGTGGTCTGTCCACTATGTGAGTGACTGAGTGGCCTTTTTGTTAAGCCGAATCTCTGAGTGGAGGTTCTCCTCTGTGAGCATGCCGCACTGTACTGCAAGCTTTTGGAGTGGTTGCATATTCTGTCTGGCCCACATCACCAGGTCTATAGATTTTATTTATTTAAAGTTGTTGACCGGGAGAGGCACATTGAACCAAAGCTCATTTCCAGGTGCGACACATGGAAAAGGGGAGTAGGGAAGTTACAATACATGTACATCTTACAATATAATAAGTTGGACAGTATACAGGGAATAAACTACAAGTCAATAATATGAGTAGATTATACAGGGTATACAGTGATGCAGGTAGCAAAAAGTGGTACATACAGTGGTACAGAAGTTGAGGGGACTGGACAAAGAGTAAATAAAAGCATAACCATCAAATGGTGCCATACAAACTAGAACTTTTGCAACTTGTGCCATTGTGGCCATTTGTTGGTTCTGCAGTTGTTGAGACATTCTTACTATGTTCTCCTTTCTTCTCTGTGAAGGTTGGACCAGTTCTGTTACTGTGTCTGTCTCTGCTCCCAAGTGTTCTATCTGCTGTGAGGGAACCAGCGAGCTCTTTTCCCCATTGGCCACCCAGCCATGGGCTGTTAGAGTTTCCTTACACAGTCCTTGTGTCTCGTTCTGCTTGTTTCAGTGTTCTTATTGGGATCAGCCAATCGCTGAGGTAGGATGTTATGTGCATGCCCTCTTCTCTTAGTTTTGTGGCTGTGATGACTGACTCCTTTGTGAACACCCTTGTAACTGATGCGATGCTGAATGGCATGACCTGATATTGGAAATGTTGCCCCAGGATAAGAAATCTCAGATACTTGAAATGTGCAGGCCATATGGGTAAGTGCAGATAGTCATCCCTTAGGTCTATTGATGTTAAATAGTCCCCTTGATGTATGTATCTTAATATTGAGCACATGGGCTCCATTCTAAATGTCTGTGTGTGTACAAACTGGTTCAGAAATTTCAGATACAGAACTGATCTGAAGTCCCTCGTTTTCTTTGGCACCATAAAGAAAAAGGAGGAGTATATGCTTTATCTTTTTGTCTTTTTCCAGGACTGGTTGTATGGCATTGTTGGTGAGGAGCTTTCTGGGGATCTGAAACATATATTCTGGTGATGCCTTCTTTTTTGATATGGGGGACAGAATGATCCTGTCCTTGAGGGGTTTCTCTGTGAATTATATTGTGTACCCTTCTGCTATGATTTCTCGCACCCACTTGTCCATTGTAGTTGACAACCAGATTTCCTTGAATAGTGCCATTCTCCCACCCACTGATATTCATTGATTTTGTGCCACAGGGGATACTGGTAGACACAGTGGTGGGTAGTCATTGTTGTGATTGTCTGTTGCTGCGACTGTAGTTGTTGAATATTCCCTGGCTTGCACCTCCTGTGCTCTTGAATGTATGAAAGCTGGTGATCTGATGCAATGATCTGACAGAGTTTTAACCTTTGCCATGAAAATTACTGCCTGTTTTCCTATGTTGTTGATGCCTGTTCTGCCAAAACCTGTTCAGGAATGACAGTAAGTAGGAGGATTTTGCTTTTTTCTTGGGAAAATTCTTACCTCGTGCCTTTGCTTTTAGAATTTTTTAAGGCCTCCTCTGAACACATAGGGCCGGATATTCAAAAGGGTTGCGCCATGCGCAATAGAGTTGCACCTGCGCAAGTCCGAACTTGCTCCATTCTGCGATATTCAGCAGGAGGCAGTTGCGCCACTGAAAACAGGCTGAGCAACAGCGCAATGCAAATGAATGCATGCTGAACTGGTGGGGGAGGTACCATGCATAAACTGCACAGCCTGATATTCAGCGGGCTGTGCAAAGTTGTGCAAGTGCAACCCCAACCTGCGCCTGCACAACTTTGAGCCAAAATAAAAAGGCTTAGTCGAGTGGGCCACTCCACAGGTGAGCTGCCGCATTGCAGGTGCAAATACAGCAGCTGCCACCTGTGGCTGGCCCCTCAACCCACTCCCCTGTGCCCCCTGCAGCCCAATCGCTGGCAGCCGACTGTAAATCCCCACCACCACCCCCACTGGCCCGTCGCGGGCATAGTGTACTCCCCCCACCAGCCCGATCGCGGGCAGCAATGTGGCCACCCCCGAACGTATCCCTGGTGGTCCAGTGGACCGAAATGCCCAATCGGCAGTAAGTTTAATAAACCCCCCCTCCAGCAGTCATCCCTGGTGGTCCAGTGGACCGAAATGCCCGAATTCATTCACAGATCTGGACTGTCATGTACTGTACGGGCTGCACGCCCAGTGGCTCTTGCTCTGCACCTACCGGGCAGTCAGTCGGTGGGTGGAGGGGCGGCAGGCGGGTGGGATGCTGCCGCCCGCCCGGCTGCAGAGGGGAGGTGGTGGGGCTTCGTGGTGGGTGGGGTGGGACGCTAGCTACCAGGGCTATCTTTGGGGGTTTATTAAGCGCACTGCCCGCTGATGGGGCATTTCAGTCCACTGGACCACCAGGGATGACTGGGGAGGAGGGGTGTGATGAAACTTGCCCGCTGATCGGGCATTTTAGGTCCACTGGACCGCGAGGATGACTGCGGGAGGAGGGGGTTTATTAAGCGTACTGCCCGCGATCGGGCATTTCGGTCCACTAGACCACCAGGGATACGTTCGGGAGCCATTGCTGCCCGCAATCGGGCTGGTGGGGGAGTACACTTGCCAGCGCGATCGGGCCACTGGGGGTGGTGGTGGGGATTGTACACTCATTCCCTGCGATCGGGCTGCAGGGGGCGTCGGTCCCCGACGGCTGCTGCCTGGCAGGGCGCCAGGCGCAGTCCCTCGGGATCGGTGCACCTACATGCCCCAATAGCATGCAAATGGGGCCATAATCGAAGCAAATGGCCCGCCCTGACCTTGCATGAATTATAGCCCCATTTGCATATCACCTTTTGAATATCGAGGTTGCACATGGCGCCCAATGGTACTTGCGCCACATAGGAGTTGAATGCTCCCACTCTGTCAACTTGTGGTGGCGCAAGTTCCACTGCGCCATGCACAGTGGCTGTGGCTGGGGGGTGATATTCAAAGGAGTTGCTCAATAGCGCAACTCCTTTGAATATCGCCCCGGACACACCCCTGCGCAACTATTTTGCGCAGCGCAAGGGCTTGCGCCTTTGAATGGCGCAGTTTGAATATCCAGCCCACAATGTCCATTAAATGGGAATTTATGCAGTAGTAACTAGGAGTCATTATCGACTTCACACAGTTTCAGCCACAAGGATCTCTGCACCCTTTTGGTTACTGCTGTAGTTCTTGCATTAAGTCTTCAATGCATCCACTGCCATGTCTCCCAGATACGTTGCAGTTTTCATGGTGCAATCCACCAGATCAGCCTCAGCTGATATAGTTGTCAGGCTCCTGATGACTTCTAACCATCTAATCTGTGATCTGGAGGCATATATTGCAGTGCTGGTAACCTTAGTAGCTAATCCTGCAATTTTGAATATCCTCTTTAGCATTTCCTCCAGTTTTTTTGTCAACTGAGTCTTTTAGTGCATCTGTACCTTCAGCCAAAAGTAACATCTTCTTACTTGGTGCGGCAATTTATGGATCACTTTTTGGGGCAGTGCACCACAATTTCAGTTTTTCATCCTAAATTGGGTATATACAGTCTAACGACCTTCCCTCCGGAATTTGTGCTGGATATAGAGCTTCTCATTATTTCTCCAGCACCTCATCTATTGCTGGGCAAAGAGGAAAGAAATCCATATACTTTTGTTTCTGCTGGATCATGGGATCCAGTTTGCTGTCAGTCGAGGTGGTAGGAGTTCAAACCCTGTAGGGGCCTTGATAGATCTCATGCGTTCAGGTACCATCACAACTGAGCACTGCTTGGAAGTCAGTGACAGTTCCTCCAGCGACATTGGTTCGTCATCGCCTTCTGATGGCAGCTACCTATAGAGTGGCATCACACAGGCACAAGCTATCATGTATGTGCTGAAGTGTTGACATTGTGCATGCACTAGTGGTTGCACATGCTCAGAGAAAGAATCTTCACTCAACATGGCAGCAACCAGGGCTGCGGTGAATGACAAGCATGCGTGCATGAGAGCTGACACCTGCACACCTCTGCTGTGCTGCTCTGAATGAGGAGAAGGGTGGAGCCATAGGGTGCTGGATTAGGAATTAACAGGAGTAGGGACATGCTTTACTAGTGCCACCTTAGGACATGCCCTGGAGTCTGTTATTAGTGCTTATCAGCATGAAGCCACCATTTTGTGTCTGTACTACGAGTGTCTTGGATGCCATTTTGGGCTCTGGATTATCAGCAGTGTACTGAATGCTACAGATGCCATCTTAGCGAGGGGCTCAGCTAGTGGCAAGAGTGGCAACTGGGGTTTAACACAAAGAAGTGCAAGATCATGCACATAGGGAAGAGAAACCCTGAAGCCACCTATAGGCTGGGAGGGGAGTTGCTGGCAGTCACAAGGGAAGAAAGAGACTTGGGCATCATCATCTCCAATGACCTGAAATCATCTAAGCAGACCACTAAAGCAGTAGGTAAAGCTAGGGGGATGTTGGGGTGTATTAGTTGGGGTATCACAATTCAGAAGAGGGATGTAATAATCCCTCTTTATAAGACACTGGTTAGGCCCCATCTGGAGTACTGCATGCAGTACTGGAGGCCACGCCTTCACAAGGACATTAACCAAATTGAGGCAATCCAGAGAAGGGCAATCAAAGTGGTGCAGGGACTGCATCAGAAAACATATGAGAACAGATTAATGGAGCTCAATATGTATACTCTAGCAAAGGAGGGAGAGAGGTGATATGATCGAAATATTCAAACACCTTAAGGGCATTAACAAGGTGAAAGAGTCTAACATGTTTCAATATAATAAAAATATCAGGACAAGAGGACACAGCATGAGATTAGAAGGAGGCCAATTAAGGGGTAATGTGAGGAAGTTCTTTTTCACAGAAAGGGTGGTGGATGCATGGAATGGCCTACTTCAGGAAGTGGTGGATATGAATACAGTGCAGGGCTTCAAACAGGCATGGGATAGGCATAATGGAGCAATACAGATGAGTATGACTAGACAGGCCATTGACAGAGCAAAGACCGATGGCACATTCATAAGGTAGAAAAAGAAATGGGCAGACTGGATGGGCCTTGCGGTCCTTATCTGCCATCAACTTCTATGTTTCTATGTTTCTAAGTCCACCCTAGTGTCTTGCAGGGGCCGGAAATGATGGATTCAGGCTGAATATGTGATGTGATATGTGTGCACATGCGGGTGCAAACCCTGAGCCCACAGCCACCTCTGTGAGTGAGGCACAGCTATGCTGAAATAAGGGTGGTCCCTGACACATGAAATGATTCTCCATGGCTATTAAAGCTCAAATGGTGGCGGATCATACTGTGAGTAAACATCCATCCGGCTCTATAGATAGCCAGGATCCATGTCTCTTATAACTGCTTGACCAGTAAATTAAACTCAGTGATGCTGCCACTCCCCAGACAACCCCTTTTGTGTACTTGTGCTTCCTACAGCTGCTGATAGAGGGACTGTGAGAGAGGGCGCTGGTGAGCATGGTCCCATGCAGCCTTGGATGCCCCAATGATACAGGGGAGCTTCTATATCAAGGACATGCAAGCTCCACTACAGTCACTACATAAGGGGCTGTAGGAATGCTTACCCCCTGGTCATCCCCTCTCAGAAGGGAGGATGGCCAAGCATTTAAACAGCAACATGGGGAGAGGAGCACCAGATTTGGTTCTTAGGATAGCACATGACCAAAGTTATAAGGTACCTTTCCTGACAAAGACTGAAACCTAGTAGAAGATTGAAACCACTGCTGAGCTGTACTGAACAACCCCATGCCAGCTCAGATGTTAGAAAGTATAGAAACATTGTATTAAAATTAAATTAAAAGGTCTGGCTGATAGAGCATCTGGTTAAATTTGAAGTCAAATTAAAAAATCATGGATGGGGAGTGATCGTTTGCTCTGGCACTCCCATTCAGATGACCTATTCCATCGTCTGCTTATCCAGCCAACTCCACATCCCATCCTGGGGGGGGGGGCAAGCCAGGGAGGCAATACCAGTTGGTGCAACCCACCCTGGGGGGGGGGCAAGCCAGGAAGGCAATGTTGGTTGACACTCCTGCCAGCATCCTTCTCCTATCCTCGCTGGGGTCATGCGGGTGAGGTGGCTTGCCCCTGGGGGTAATCCAGGGGGTATCGCCTGCTGGGTAAGTCCCAAGGGGGCAAGGATGGGGTCCGGGGATCAGCGAAGGGCTGAGGTACTAAGGCAGCATTGCAAAAAAAAAAAGAAAGATGTATTTAAATAAACATTGTTTTTCTTACTGAAAGGGAAGTTACAGACAACTACAGTTTTTTTAAACTTTTCACAAACATTTACAAATATAATGAAATAATGAACCCCTGTAACTTAAAAAATAATAAACAAAATCTTTACAAATCTAATAGTTTCTAGGACCCTTCCAAGAAGGTTTTGCATGCTAAGCAGCACATACTGTATCTAGCCCTAACTGTGGCAGGTTATAAGTAGAGAAATATTTTCACAAACTTTTCCCAAAAAAACAAAATGCTAGACATGCTCAATGTAAGTTAGAAATTATCCATCTCAGTTTCATATTTGGAATATAACAAAATGTAATCATACCACATTCTAGGTCTGTAGTTCACGAGATGTAAGTTATGACCAAATAAACACATTTAGAAAATTCCACAAAATTTGCATATTTAGAATTTATATTTTTCAATTCTGCTCCGCCCTATCATGAGCAAATTAATTCTAATGGCCAGTGATCTTGTTTACATGCAGCTGTCCTCGGTAATACAGAAAAGTGGGAAAAATTACAGAAAAATGTTTTAAAAACCAGACTGTGTCAAACACATTTTTCAGTTTATCTAATGGTACTCATCAAATCATAATTTATTCACTTATTAACGTATTTCTCCAGTTAATAGTCTACTACAGTACTAGCTGGTATAATGCAGCAGCTCCTTTAATGCTGGGTGGGGCTTCTTTTCCACAGTTTCTGCTCTGCAGGTCTTTAGTTCAAGGCTCAGCACTGCAGTTAAGAATATTTATGTTATATCTGGCAACCAAGTTGCAAGGTGCAGACTACTCTGTTGTAGCAGCAGCATTAGATGAATGTAAAACTGGGGTGCCAAATTTCAACCTGCCACTTCAGGAAACAAACAAAAGCATGTGCACTCAAGAGTGCTGAAAAATATATTTATTCAGACATATACCACACCAGTGGTAAATACATTTGGTAAATAAATCATGTTATTTTGGGGTAAATATTTATTTACACTTAGAACACCATTTATTTCACTTATAACACAATTTATTTAACTTAGAACATGTTATTTTCATGTAGAATCTGGAAATGGAACACAGAGAACAATGGGCCGGATAAGGAACTTACAATGGAAAGAAAGGCTGTTTAATTAAGCTAAAGCAAGGTAAAACACCAGTAAAAGCACTACAAATTGTGTGGTATATATCAAGCTCATAATGGATTGCAGTAGAACAACACATTTATATCCACACATGAGTGGTAATACCTTTATAACTAACCTGTGGCTTTGCCACTTGAGAGTTATGGGTCTTACCACTTACTAGTGGAGATAAATGTGTTAGTCCATTATGTATTCCATATTTACAAAGTGTAACATGCACAGTGTACAGGCACTGTTGAAAAAGCTGCTCACACCAGGGCCTGCACATTATGCACGTTGCACTATTGTGAGTATGAATAAATATGATACTTCTCAGCACTCTTGAGTGCACGCCCTTTTGTTTGTTTCTTAATGTCCTGCATGGGCGCTGCATCAAAGACATTGCTATAGAATTTTTTCTGCTGTCTGTTCGGCCTGCTACCTGCTTTTTGCAGGTCATTTTCATTACATTGCAGGCCACATAAGCAGTACAGCAAACTTTGTCCATTACCATTTGCCCAATAGAAGACAGAATTGTTAGCCCAGTTTTCCATTTCCATTTCCTCTACAGCAAGCACTGAAAAAAGGGAAATAGCTTCCACTTTTTAACCGCCCAAATTCAGCGCAAGTGCCATTAGGTACATACATTGGAGTTTATATTTTCCCAGATCCTTGCTGTCAGCTGATGGAGGGGCATAGCAGCATAAGCTAATGAGGGCATTGCCCTTTCTGCCAGATACATGGCCATAAATCTGAGGTCAGGTATGCTATCAGGACCTACTGTACATGTTGACTCACAGCATCAAATAGCGTAAAGCTCAATTCTGTTTTTGCCTGCTGCTTTATTGTGTAACAAGTGTAATTATTTGAGCTCTTGCTATTCCCTAAACAGAGCTGGAGCTCAAAAAATAATGTTTATAAGCAGAAGCCATTAAGTGTCATCTTATGTAATTCTGGCACTTGCACATAGTGCAACTGAATTGTCTGTTCACTGAAGGATCAGATAGTATGCACAATCTGTGTGTAACCAATCCATTTAGCCTGAATATAAGTCATTCAGACTGTGTGTTATATGCTCCACTTCCTTGGACAGGTGACACCATCTAACCATTCTCATTCGTTCATTCATTCATTTTTTTTTGGGAAATTAAATTTTATTAAAATTTTTCAAGTAATAAGTCACACTTAATATACAAGACAGAACAAAACAGTATAAATACATGAACAAATTTAGAACTAGATTTCCATACTTCTTAGCAGTAACATATCCATAAAAAGCGATGCTGCTTTACTGTGGTATTCTTAGTTGTGCAAATACCAGGTGATATACATTACTAAGAAGGTAACAGTAGAATATGGGAGGCAGTATAGCACAGTGGTTTAAGGCTCTGAGCTGCAAATCTGGAGACCTGGGTTTGAATCCCACAGCCCTCTCTTGCATATACTGTGTGAGCCTGAGGAAGTCATTTAACTTCCCTGTGTTCCCAGGTTGCACCTGTAAACAAGCTTTCAGCTTAGTGTGTCTCACCTGGTTAAACAATTAAAAAAAAAGAATACACGTATGATAAACAATTTGTATAAAAAGCAGGATAAAGCAAAATAAAAAGTTGTTGGAATGCAAACACAGTAGTGTCTTAGTGACCAGTGACCAACGTGAAGCAGAATGAATGGTATCCATATAACCTGCTGTAGTACAGAAGAACCCAGGCACTAAAAAGCCCTTTAAAAGTATCAATCCTTGGGTAGTGGGGATCAAGTTTAAGGACTTTTATACGTGCAGTTGTTTGGGTGCATGCAGCCAATTTGTAATGACTTCCTAAACAAAAACCCTATTTACACTTACATTTCTAACCAATTTCAGAAGGCTTGGAGACACACACCATTTTACGATGGTACGTGTAAGCTGCCCTGGCTACAAATCATTTGGGTACCTCTGGTCCACTTCCTGACTGAGGAGTTGAAGGATTCAGCAGTTTTAAGTGGTAGTATGAATACACAGAGATTTTCTTCCTTGTTCTGAGCTAAGACATGTCCCAGGATATACCCATTGCTTTCCTTTGTGTAGGGGGAACCAATTCAAAACATTGCATTGTACAGCAGATCATTTAAGGTAATGTGGCAATATGCATCCCCGTCCTTCAGAATCCTTACTGAAGCTCATGGGCGGCATCGTTTTTTTTCATCCACAATGCTGCAGACCCATTTACTAATTTTGGGCTGCATCAGTTGTATTCTATATGCTGCAAAGCATTTGAGTACTACTTTCAAATGGTTTGCAACATTTATGGGAGTTACCATTGCTTTATGGCAAAATAATGGCACACACATCAAACACTGACATTTGTGCCATTATAGGGATTTAGATTTTTCACATGTTGCAGCAGATACACACATACTGAAAGTGAAACCACATTTTGGGTGGTCTAACTTATTATCGCATGCATTGGAGATGCAGCACAATCGTGCCACATGTTAATGATGCAAGTATGAAAATGCCATCTCAAGTATTTTGCAAGTTTAAACTCACCTTTAGTTGTGATGGTTCTAGCCATGTTATGGCCACTACAGGGACAGTTTCCCACAAATTGCTGCATATGGACACACACATTGGTAGACTGTAAGCATCCAACCATCAGGAAAAAAAATATATAATTTCAGTTCTGCTGCCAAGTGGAGCTGCAACAAAACTCTGGAACAGTTTCACATTTATCTAAAATGAAGATATTGAAAAATCTAGCCTCTAGTATTGACACACAGCAGCTGCAGTTAGTGGGGGGACCTTCATGTTCAGATCATTTCATTCAGAGCAGAAGATGGCTCACTAAAAGCTCTGGTCCTGAACCTCTGTTCTGCAGGTCACAATCATATGAATCACCTGTTGTTAATGTTGCAGCACATGTTAAATGAAAAATTATAAACTTTTTGTAAACATCTTCTACTAATTGTGCTGCTCAGTCAGGCAAGTCTGTTTTATTGGCTAGTAAATGCTCCGTGAATGGGCCAACAAACAACAGTCCTTTGGTTTCCATGGTTACACCATGGGAACTAACAACATTAAAGACAGGTTTAATTAATTTATTTATTTGTTTGCTAACTGGGTGAGTACAGTGATCCCAGGGACTGTTTTCAGGCATGACCTCGCCATCAAGATGGCACATAACAGATAACAGTAAAAGGCTTATACAGGTCGAGATATATTAGACTGTTACAGTACAGTTGTTTGACCCAGTTAATGGGCACAAAATAAATGCAGAACAATAAATACAGCAGTTGCTGTACAGGGTGACGTGCATTAGGTTGTGAGAGTGCAATCAAGCAATAAATACTGACACTGTGACTGTACACAAGTTGCAGATTATGCAAAGCAGCACAATGCCACAGATAGAAGAAAGAAAACAGCAGAGATGGTTATAGCCAAGCCAGGAGTATCTGGATTATGTGTTGGAGGTGGGGGAGGGCAATTGCTGGCAGAGACAGCTGTGAGGGCAGTCCTACAGTGCAGTCTGAATATGGAGTTTAAATCTAGAAAGCAAAGGGGGATCGATTTGTCTACGAGGCAGTCTAGTAAGTATTTGTGGTGGGCCTGTGGGAAGAGCTGGCTGAGGGCCTGGTAGCAGTGATGAGTAGAGGAAGTGGCCATCAAGACAAACCTGCAGATGTTGTTATAAGTTGTGTTGTGTATAGAGAGATTAGAAGATGAGGTTTGTGTATAAATATGGGAGCAGTAGCCCAGGAGGGGGAGTATCATACTCTGAGCAATAGCAAGCCTTACTTCTCATATCAAAGAGTCCTGAAGCTGGAAACAGACACCTAGTTTTGGTTCACATGTCTAAACATGGGCCCAACATGGTCTTCGAAGGATAAGGAGGGGTCAAGTGTGACCCCCCCAGATATTTGAAAGCAGAAACTTGTTCAAGGGGAGTCCTACTGGGGGACAGGATGTGAGGGTGTTAACATTTGCAGCTAAGGTGGTAGTTGTTCTGTGACTCTTTCTGAAACCATGTTGTTGGGGAGAGAGAAGGTTACTCTTAGACACACTGGGCTGGATTTTCTATCTGCTGCAGTTTCAGCAAGCCCCAGGTGTGTAAAAGGTAAGGAGCACTGGGCTTGTGTCAGTCTAAAGGGATATTCTATCCATTCCATCAACATGATGCTTGCTAGGTCATGTTTTTGTCATCTTGCTTGTATCCAAACTGTGGACCCTTTACATGTAGCTTGCATCTGAGGTTTGGCACGAGCTTCCATAAATTGTGTTGATTGTCACAGCTGCTCCAGAGATTAAAAAAACAGGAACAATTGTGGTAATCATCAATTCCATAACTATGTCAGTGCTACGGTTTGATACAGAGTTTGATGCATGCCCTGTGTCAGCCTTCTCAAATCCTGCCCATGGTCTAAGACTTGCTGGAAGACAATTTTTTCAAGGATTTTGCTCGGATGAGAGAAGATGGAAATGGGATGTAGTTGTTAAGAAGGGTATGGTCAACAGACTTAAATATAGGGACCACTCTGTCCTGCTTCCAGATTGTGGGTATAGATTAAAAGGTCAGGGATAGACTAAAGATGGTGGCAAGAGGTTTTGCTCATATTGGTGATTAATTTAAGAAACCTCAGGCAAAGTCTGTTATTGCCGGCACTACCATGTTGTGGAGGGGCTTAAGGAGCTTACAGATGTCATGTTGGAAGATGGCGTTAAAATGGAAGAATAGAATGCTGAAAGACTGCAGAAAGGGTCCTTGGGTGGAAGCTTGCCCCGGTAGTCAGATAAGTCTTACGGGACATCCTGAATATTATCATATTATATCAGTACTGCATGAGCTGCACTGGCTGCCAGTCAGGTGGAGGATCCTCTTTAAGGTGGGTCTTCTCACCTTTAAGGCCCTACAAGCCCAGGGCCCTGGTTAACTGATGGACCTTCTTACACCTGCTGTCTCGGTCCATCCCCTCCGCTCCTCTGGTAGGGGCCTCCTGGCGATTCCCAGGATGAAGTTAAAAATAGCTGGCAACAGGGCTTTTAGTGTTGTGGCCCCATCCTGTGGAATTTGCTACCCTTCAGGTCCAGGGAGGCCCCCTCTTTGGAGGTATTCAAGGCCTACATTAAGGCCATCCTGTTCTCCCAGGCCTTCCCCGACTTAGCTGTTTAAGTGAGATCATTCCGTAATGATTTTCGATCTCAGTTCCCTACCACCTGTATTTTTAAATCTTTTAGGAAATCTTATTTTTATTGTATAATTTTATTTCCTGACATTTATTGTTATTTATTCTGATTTGTTATGTTTTTTATTGGTTCATTTACTTGTATGGTGCCCAGAGCTTCCTGGATTGGGTGTCCTTTTAAATAAAAATTGCCTTGCCTTGCCAATATTGTGTTCAGGGCTTCTGCCACTTTGAAGGGATCTGTTCAGGACCCAGCCCCAGTGTCCAGCTTGACAGCATGTAGTTTCATCCTGCATTTGATTAGTGAGTTCACTGCCATCCAGAAATGTATGGGTATGGCCAGGTTCTAAGACTATAGGTTTGTTAAGATATTTAGCCTTGTGGGTTTTTATCTCTTGTTCGCAAAGGTTGCGAAGCCATCAGTATTCATTCCAGGAAGTAGTCAAAGGAGTGGCTTTGCAAGCCGCCCACACGGCATCCCTCACCCTCATATTCACTTTCATTTTCCTGAGGAGATCTTTGGAGAGCCGTCTTGTCTTCTCATCCCGCATTCTTTAGGTGGTTATGGGAAAGTGCTTGATTTAGTTGGGTGATAATGTAGCAGTGAAGAAGCCTAATGCAGGTTTACATTGGACAGTGTGTGTGGGACTGACAAGTTGACTCCATTAAAGTCCAAGAACAAATGAAGAGTGTCACATTTACATAAGTCTTTAAAGGCCAGAAGCTTGGGGTGGGGTGTTTATAGGACTAGATGCAAAAGATTGGAGAGTATTCACTGATGGAGTCAGACAGGACTCCTGCCTGGAGGACCCTATCTTCATGATTAGTGAGGATGCAGTCCAGAAGGGAGTGATTCAAGGACTTATGGTTGAAGTGGGTGGGGGTAGTAATAAGGTAGGAGAGATTGTGTTGTTCAGTAGTTCATAGCAATCTAGTTTGGTGCCATGCAGAGAGTTTCAGCTGAAGTCCCCCAACATAATGATCTCCCTCATCAGGGTGCAGAGACCAATACCCTACATCACTTGGGCCAAGCCAGGTAAACAGCGCTTGGGGGATTGTAAGTACATCCAATGTACAGTTTTTTTCAGGCCCTGGAAAGAGTTCTGTGATGATGTGGTGCTGCTAGTAATTAGGATGGCACTCAGTGAATTCCTTAAATATGAAAGTACCCTCCACCTATTCTGGAACCACGTCTGTCCTGCATGATCATTGTAAAGCCACTTATGTGGCAGCTGGAGTCAGGGTGGAGGGTTTCAGCCATGTTTCAGTAATGCCAGTGATATCTGGGTTGTAGAGGGATACCCATGCCTCCAGCTCTGAGGGCATGGACAAGAGACTAACGATATTAAATGGGAGAAGTTAACACCAAGGGCCAGCCCACTACACTCAAGTGTTGGGCTGGTCCCAATGTGCACTTTGTGTGCAAAAACATTTTGGTTTACTTACTGTTTACTGTAGTACATTAGTTCTCACAGTTTGTGATAGTGAGCCTCCCCCAAGCCATAAAAAAGATTTCAAGCCTCCTTCAAATTTGCAAAAAAATCTTGGGCCTCCCCACAGGAAAGCAAAATTATATTTTGCACAGTACACCAGGAAAAAGTGAAACTAATAAAGTTGACTGAGTATATTCTCTTTTTATTCAGCTTATTGTTCTCCACCCCTGACCCGGCACCCCAGGTTTTACTTGTCACTCCTTTTTTCTGACTCTTGGGCCCTTGTTACTCTGTTTCCTCTCTATCTGGAACAACCAAACCCAGCCACTTCATCTCTCCCTTTCTTACCCTGTTGTTAAGCAACTTCCTGTTCCCTTACCTCAGGTGATACCTGAAAACGTGCGTTGGATCTCTGCTTTTCCCAGTCACTAATTTACATATAAGTACCTACTATAGAAATGAGCCATGACTCAGTGTGCCTTCCCAAGTCACTAATTTGCATATAAATACCTATTGTAGAAACAAGCGTTGACTCAGCATGCCTTCCCCAGGCATTAATTTACATATAAATACACACCTATAAACAAGCTTTGGCTCAATGGAGACTTCCTGGTCACATATTTGTGCATAAGTAAAGTAATTCACCTGCAATTATCCATATTTAATCTGTTTTATCCTTTCTCACAAAACAGCCAAAACTTAAAATTTAAATACTATACATTCCCTGACTTGACTGAGCCTCCCATGGAACAACTTGGGGCCTCCGTTGGGAGGCTGGCCTCACCAATTGAGAACCACTGCTGTAGTATAAATAGAATAATAGATAGAGGACTATGTATTATAAGGCAGTAAGACCATCGAGAGGTTTTGGGGACTTGGAACCTTGAGAGCAAAGCTCGAGAGGTTCCCAAATCCCAAAACCTAGACTCTAACTACTATATAATATATTATATTGTTATTTTTTGTAATATATGGACCCATTGTGAACATTCCTTTTTTTTTCATGTGGATTTTGTGAAACTGGCTGGCCAGCCGCCGCATTGAGCACGCGCTGTCTCTGAGCTGCACACAGTGCTAACGAGTGTCCCATCGCTCATTTAAAAAAAAAATTGTTTCTTTTAATTTAGTAGGCAGTCCTACCTTTCAGGTTTTTTCATCGCTTGGCAAATGCAGGATGAGCGATATAGTCCACTATTTGTTTCAAAATATAATACAAATTGAAGCAACGAACTTAACACATTCCTCTCGCTTAGCGAGAGGAAAAACGCTCATGTTTTTCAAGCTGTTGAGCCGCCTAGTAGAGAAAAGATGCCAATCGAGATGCGCCCGTTAGTAGGGTTGTGCAACAAGGAATGTGGCACCATGGCAACTGGGTTTGCTGGCAGGCAGATTTGGACATGCGCGCTGGGATTGTAGTGATAATACTATCGTTGAGAGCTGAAACTATAGTATTATCAGCTCTGAACAATAGTATTATCACTTGTCAACGATGGTATTATCACTTCAGGGAGTGTTGTATTACCATGATTTTTTTGTATGTGATAGGATACTATTATTTGGCAATCTCCATATATTACAATACGTTGTACCAGACTAATTTTGCTTAGTTGAAGGCTGACATCTTCTGTTACTACAAATCCCAGCATCCCCTGCAGATGATACCAGAACAGTAGGAAGCAGTGAAAAGATTCAATAGCATGTAGTGCTTGTCAGACTTTATATAAGCTCTGATCTTTTGTTTGCTGGTTCTGCTGTCCTCCAGGGGCTATGTACAGTCACAGAGGATTGTACTTATCCCCTAGAGAAAATCAGTCCTGGAAAACATCTGATCAGAGACTGCAAAATCTCTTACATGCATTACAGGCTATTGAATCTCCCACTGCTGCCAACTGCTCTGATATCAGCTACAGGGGATTCTTTGATTTGTAGAAAAAAAGCAAAATTAGATATAATCTACTATACCACAGTAAACAGTATGTAAATCAAAATGTGTTTGTTCACAAAGTGCACATTGAGACCAGCCCCACACTTGAGTGTGCTGTCCTTCGTGTTGTCTGTTCCCCTTCGATGTGTACCATTCTTAAGCTGTGCCTATTTATCCATAGAGGGTTGTTGTATGAGATGGGGGAGGTAACTGGGTCAGGATTGCTTTCAATATTCCCTATCAAGAGTAGCTGCAACGTGGAGATCAGGGTGCTTAAGAGGTTAGTTGGGTGTGGGGGATAAACATGAAACTTTAGTGAGGATATAAAAGTATAAGAAAATGTTTCTCTCATTTTTTCAGGAGGGCCAGTTGGATTGAGAGATAGACATGAGGCTCATGACTGGCTCAGGGGGATAGGGGCAAATTATGGCTGCTTGCAAACTACGATAGGGCATCCTGGTCTAGAGACAGTGATTACACACTGGACACAGATAGTATGAAGACTTCTGTTAAGAGGGGGTACATAAGAAAGGTTGCTGCCATAAAGTTAATTGTGCCAGGGATAGGTACCTGATATTATTTTATTTTTTATTTAATTTTTTATTTTATTGAAGGAATCGGAATTACAACCTTTGAGTCAAGGACTCCTTTGCAAAGGCTCCATGTCATATATACATTACTACATGATATAGATCCATTACAAGAAATTACAAGATATACAATAATAAATATACAGAGAACACGCCAGAATATATACATTGCAAGTTTAGAGACAGTATATACAATAAGAGGCATATAATAAGAAGAAGTTACAGTTTAAGGGTGGAAAGGACCAACCCATGTCAAATCATTATAAATCCAGTATGTACAACAACATTTACAGAAAATCAAAAGGTTATAGTCACAGGCAAGAGGGAGAAGGACAGAGGGCAACCTTAACCTTTTTTTGCACTAGCCAGCAGGGCAAGTTGATTCAAAATTGCACTAGCCCGCAGATGGTTGCACTAGCCCTTAATTATAATGGTAAATTTTGATCACTTACACAGGAAACAATGTAAGCAAAGCCAAGAAATACTCTGATTATTACACCTTTATCCTGCTCCCACATCGCTTCCAGCTCCACAGCAGAAAAAAAAAAGACTGCAATGACATCCATCCCAGTCAGTGAGCCCCCCACCCATTATTTTGTACAATGGCCTCCTCTCTTCTTCTTTCTGTCCCCCCCACACCAAGCAGAGAGAGGATATCACAACAGCAAATGTTCAATCAAGCAATCTTAGCTCTGCACACACAATAGCTGACATCATCATGCACCTTACCACACTGTCACCACCACCCACAGGGCAATGAACAGAGTCAGAGAAAGACACTCGTGGTCCCCACCCTATAGTCAACTGGAGACCTGCACTTTTGAAAGTTTTTGTACAGTCTCAACTGAGCCAGGAGCACATCTAAGATTTCTTTGGGGAGAGGGCTAGAAAAACCTAAGGGGCTTGGGAAATAGAAAACTAAGACATTTTTATTTGTAAAAGCATTGATTTTAATATGCTCTGCCCCAACAATAACAGATTTTCTGTAACACTGTCCTTTCATTAGCCCAGGGCAAACAGTACACAGGCATAAGACTATACTATTTCTATTCTGTATAGGATGATCTATGTACCCCAGGAATTCCTATTTCAAGTTATGTATTTTATCAAGGTTTATTTTTGTACCGTACATGATCCAAAGCTTTGTTTTTAGGCTGAAAGGACATGCTGAGTGGAACACGGGTGGAATTGTATGGATGTTGATGGCATGGTCCCCCTACATTTGCCAGTAATGGCAGTTATGGATCCGTGGATAGTCATTTCAGAGTCTGGTCTGCAGTGGTGTCCACGGAAAGAACAGAGTTATGAGATTTGGAGGGGAGAGGGAAATTATGGTGAGGCTGGGATAAAACTCACCACCTGCAGGGCCAATCTTGTATACCTCTTTGAATTTTGTTACTGAAATGTTGGATACAAACACTCAAAATGTAAAGAAATGAGGGGCACTGGTCTTAGTAATACTGGACAAATTGTTAGACATAGACACATTCAGAAAACTGGAACCTAGTGACTTAATAGCACTCTGCCCTTGATCACACCCTGGACACTAGCCGAAAGTCTTAACAGTGGAGTGATAATGACTCACATTGAGTCTTTTGTGGGATCCCTCTCTTGAACTGCCAGATAATTGCATCTCTTAATGAGCTGTTAATCACACCTGGCCATCTGTAACATTGAGAGAGATTAACACGAGGACTAGAGAATGCTAAAGTAGAGACTTTTTTAACTTCATTAACAGCAATGAAAAACTGCATTAGTCAAGACAGGCAAGTAGAGAGTTAGCTGCACTAGCCCTGGTCAATTTGCACTAGTGTTTGGGCTAGTAAAACAATGTTAAGATTGAACCCTGGAGAAGGACTAAGCACAGTTACAGCCACCAAAAATCACGTCTGATGGGAAAACAATTTGCGACAAACATGAGATCCTAGAAGCCTTCAACAATCATTTTGCCACAGCTGGACTGGCCTTTGACAATTCCCCTGCAGCCCTGGCCCACTCTAAACTAAGTGTCCCCTGTGCAGACACCATTGCCCCAGTCCCTGGCTTCTCCTTCCAACCCGTACTATTGAAGGAAGTTGAAGATCTGATACTTCTGGTGCATGTAAAAAAAATGCACTGGAGCCGACTCCTTGGATCCTTACTTCATAAAAATTGCATATCACATCCTTGCTGTCCCTATTACACACCTATTCAATTTATCTTTGTCACAAATGTCCCTTCCCATCATTTGGAAAACTGCCCATGTTATCCCATTGCACAAATCTATGGATGCCTGCAACCTAAATAACTACAGACCGATTTCATTACTGCCCATCTTGTCTAAGCTTCTAGAAAAAGTTGTTAACAATCAACTTAAAGCTTACCTGGAAGTTAACAACTTACTAAACCCTATGCAATCGGGTTTTAGGTCCAAGCACAGCACCATCTCGGCACTTGTCAAAGTAACTAACGACTGGTACAGTGACCTGGACAGCAGAAACTTTGTCTGCACAGTTTTTCTAGATCTTAGCAAGGCTTTTGAAACTGTGGACCATAGCCTTTTAATCTCCACATTGAAGAGCATAGGACTTGATCATGGATCCTTGCAATGGTTCACAGAATACCTGGTAGGTAGGCAGCAACAAGTCAAAGCTGAGGGGGGAGCTCTCCCCTCTCAAACCTCTGCTCAGGGGAGTGCCACAAGGATCTGTTCTGGATCCATTGCTCTTCACAATCTGTATCAACATCGATTTGGGCATCAACAAGGCTAAAATACATCTGTTTGCAGATGACACAGTGGTTTACATGAGTCGTCCGACTGCCCAAGCCACCTGTGCAGACCTACAGGAAGAGTTTGACCTGCTCCAGACTCAGCTTCTCCACAAAAAGCTTCACTTAAATGTGAAAAAGACGAAGGCAATGCTGTTCGTGCCATATAGCCGTATGACTAATCCTGCCAGCTCCGGGACACTGCCTCTGATCACTACACTTCTAGGAGAGAAATTGGATTTTACCCCCCAAGTTTAAATACTTAGGAGTGTGGCTTGACCATAACCTTACATTCACAGAGCATGTTGAAGAACTGGTAAAGAAGCTAAGGCAGAGACTGGGCCTATTCTACAGAATTAGCCAATTCCTCACTTGTGATGCCAAATGGAGACTAATCCAATCTACTTTTCTCTCCCTAATCGACTATAGTGACTTTTTTATACAGCCACTGTCCTAAAGCCTCGCTTATCAAACTGGACACGCTATTTCACAGAGTCATCAGATACATTACCGGTCTTCCCCTCTCTACCCATCACTGCCTACTGCACAAAGCCATAGGATGGCCATCGCTTAAGTTCAGGCGTGAAAGAAATGCAGTCTGGACTTACAGAGCTGTCCTAAAAATGCTCCCTCAATACATTACTGAATGTCTCCCTATGGGTGAGCTGGGACCATACGGCTTAAGGAGTTCATCATATATATCTCTGTGCATCCCTGGAGTCTCCACCCACTTTAGTAGAATGGCCTTTAGCTTCTCGTTGACAACCCTATATAACAAAATCCAAATTCTAAAACTAAGTTACCTCTGCAGTGTTTACACCTTCAAGGCACTATACTCCCAAAGCGTGTGTGAATGCTGCAATTGTCACTCGGATACTAATCACTAACTACCGTTAGATTGGCCCCAGAGACTGGCCCTAAATATGTCCAGCCATTCCCTAAGTCATTCTTGTGCATGCGCTATTAATCTGCATGTTTTCATTACTTCCAGTCCCTGTACCCATTGCATATTATAGGTAAGTCTTTGTCAATAGTTTCCCGAACCCAAAATCATATGCTATACCCCCGTGGTGGCTGTACCTTCACAAGTCGCCTTCTGAGCTCTCCTGCCTGGTCTCTTCTTCAACAAATTATTGCTAACGACACAAACCAATTGGATCGAGAGCGCCCTTTGGTCACTGCTCCCAACTGGTTCCTGCAATTCTCTTTGGCAATCCTCCAATACCGGTGAAAAATATTGAATGGTCTGCCGCACTCCGCTTATTCAGCTGTCACCGCATTGTCCCTGATCGATGTAATCCCTCCACATGGCTAAAGTGCTCTCATTAGAAGTATAAGCACTTAAACCCTCCTTTGAATCATAGACCATGACTGGCCACAGGAGCCGCAATGTACACATCCTAGCCCTGTCCTGTGACTCTTCCCGTGGTCTGTTGGTATGATGGAACTGGAAAATAGTGATAGCACCTAGTACTGGACTAAATACGCAGTAGATGCTATTCCACCCTTGCCCAGTACCTCGCTCACACCCCTCTCCAGCATGCCGAGGTTCAGCCAGCCACAGCCCCAATGTAAGCACCCCATGGGATTGCAGTATTAGTACCTAGCAGGCTACCAGCACCTTGCTCCCTCCAAGCATAGACTCACCTGCCCTACTCATTTGTGAACTGGTCAAGAAAAAGCTGTATCACTTACATCTGCCTGTCCTAATAGCATTACTTGGGGCTAGCCTATCCTTTTTCTATGAAAATCATTGTAACACGATCTGTTTCTGTATATCCCAGGTCTGCCTATTCCAACTGCTTACTGGTTAATGGCTATTGTACCACTGGTATTGCTATGTATGTATGTTTTTGATTTGCGCTGTATTGTATGTGTGCTTCTTGTTTTGTACTTCCACTATGTTTTTATTTCCACTGCAAATACTAATGTTTATTTTGTAACACAATCTGGACTTAACCAGGTCCATCTTGCAAATGAGCTTGCTCAACGATGTTTCTCCTGGATAAATAAAGATTTTGATTGATTGATTGATTGATTGATTGAGTTGGAGTGGGAGAGGATTTCAGCACGGAATAGGGTTTTAAATGGACCTAGTCGCTGTTTCTTGGTGATGGCCAATGGCATTTCATTCAACCAGAGGTGGGCCCTGTAGTAAAAGGAGCATTGGCTCAGAGAGGTCCTGCAGTAGGGTATGGGCGGGCTAGTAAGGAGCTGCGTATAGACCATGGCTGAGTGGAGGGCTGAACAAGGTGGCAGAGACCTGGGGGGGAGGTGTTTAGGGAGAGCTTCCTAGCAAGGAGACAGGCCTGCTACCTGAGTCTGCCTTCAAAGTTAAGCCAGTTGGTGCGTCTGTAGAGCTCACAGGTGTGTGTCCAGCGGTTGCATCCAGTAATTAACTGGCAGACTTTATTTAGGGAGATCATGATTTGACACAGGGCAGTGGGGTCAGCTGTGCCATAGATAACAATCCCCTTGTCAATAAGGGAGAGCACTGATGATGTCATGGCAAGACCTAGGGCGTCAGGAGGCAGACACCCCCATGCCTATATAGGAGACCTAGTCTGGAATTGATAACTGAGCTGAACAGATTGATGTAATCGCGGTATGTGAGAGAGGAGTCAGGGTGATGCCAGGGCATTTAAAGGTGGGCACAAGGTCGAGGGGGGAGCCCTGGACATTAATTATGTTGAGGGGGAAATTTTTAAGCTTATTTTGTCTGTGGGTGAAAAGCATGACCTTGGTCTTTTTGTAATTCATGACAAGATGGTGCTCTGAGAACCAGGCCTTAACTTCAGAAAAGGAGCTTTGCAGGGAGGACTGACCAACACACACACACACACACACACACACACACACACACACAATGGCAATCACCCATGGATTCCTCCGTGTGCTGGGAGAACCTGGGAGGAAGCCTATGCCTAGCCACTGACAGTGATGGGTGTGAACCCAATGCTTCTGTGCAAGGGAGGGTGGAGCAAGGAGGCACTTAAAACTAGGTGAGGAGGTGATTAGGTTGACACACATGCAGTAGAGTAAAGCAGAGTAGGCAGTAGGTACAGTAACAGTGGGTACTATGGATCTAGCATAATTTTAAGAATACAATAATACAAGAAGTCTGTTCTTGTTAATAAGGCCCTCAGTCTTTGGTTTTCCCTACAGAAGATAACCTGAAGGTGGTTTAAGCTTAACTTCTCCCTTGGGTCATTAACATTCAGGAAAGGCCCTAATCTTCAGCCCTTGTTAATTAAATAATGTACTTCACTATTAATACGTAATCACCCCTCCCCAGTGTTCATATATTTTGGTTTTCATTTCCTAATTCATGCACAGAAGCATTGGGTTCACACCTACCACTGCCAGTGGCTAGGCATAGGCTTCCCTCCAGGTTCTCCCAGCATGCGGAGGAATCCATGGGTGATTGCCGTTACTGTGTGCGTGTGTGTGTGTCTGTAGGGGGGGAAGGGGAAGCCAAGAAAGGCTTTTTCTGCAAGAGACCACAAAACAGAGATGATACAAGGGAGGTACATGGCGTGGGGCAAAATGAAAAAGGAAAGAATTGCTGGACTAATGGGCTTCTGAAAAAGAGAGAGGGATAGAGTTTTTATTAGAACATGATGACATACAGAATTGGTTTAGTTGCCATATTGGTCCTTGTAAGAACAGATCCATTTATTGGACCAACATAGATGTTACACTTTTTGTAACATCTTTGTTAGTTCAATAAAAGGTTTCAAACCACTTGCTTCTGGATCTGTTATTAGAACATGATATGCTCTGATACTGTGCAAAAGGTAAATACACACAACTGGGAGTGACGGCTAGTAAACACACTTTAATCAATGTCTGAGGTTTCAGATTAAGTTCAGACGAAACCCAGCTTACATGCAGAGAAACCATGGTGAGCAGTAGTTGCAGGCCAGCTTTCAGTGCTTCGGCTGCCAGAGAGTTCAGGGTTGATGTTCGTGTACGTGAAGGGCTGCATATTTTGGCACAAGCTCCTAAATGGCAGTGTAATCCTTCTCTTTGTTGAAACATCTCCTTATGATTCATATAGGCAGTTTGGTAACAAAGAGACCTGAGAAAGAGAGTGGTAGTCAGAGCCACAACTACCCACTTATAGTTTTTAGCCAAGTCTTACACAATATGTTCTGTGCTTATGTTATTTCTCGACACTTCTTGCAAAACAGGGTAAAGTAATAACAACAAAAGAGCCGCGTGACTAATCTGCTTGTTAGACTCGATCTATAGTATTTACTCAAAGGTGCTGTAATGTTAAGCTGTTGTTGGTGGAGATGTCAAGTTCAATCAATCAATCAATCAATCAAATCAATCAATCAAAATCTTTATTTATCCAGGTGGGCACCATTGAGCAAGGCTCATTTGCAAGGTGGACCTGGTCATGAATACATCAAAGTACAGTACAGAAGCAGGTATACAAAAAGCAATAATATACAAGGAAGAAAAAGTATATACAGTGTATACAGTACAGTACAAGGTTGACATAAATAAAAAAATAAAACAGCATTATTTTACAATTGAAGAAGTCAGCAGATGTACAATGAACCATAAGCATACAGGGGTTATAAGCAGAGATCTTTTGAGTGAGGCAGCCAGCAACTACACATATAGGGGAAAGAGGCCATGTATGCAGTGGCAGGTTAGAGAGGTAAAGGAGAGGAGGGATATATTACCGACGACTGGGGGAAACATTGAGCTAAAACCACAGAAAGTGACGATGGCTGTCATGTACTTGTTTATTATGATAATGACAGAGGAGGGGTAGATAATTGGGACACTACTATGGATGGGGTGGGACTTTAGCCAAGCTAGTTTCTACAGGGCCACACCTGGGGGGTTGCTGTCTAGAAGTTGCTGGTACTTTAACACTTTGAATCTTGACAATTTATAGGTGGTCAGCAGTAACAAAGGCCAGCAATGGCTATGATAAACTTAAAGGGAATGTACATGATTCTCTATGATTACATCAACAATTGCTATTATAGTTAAATCTAACAACTGTGTTGCTAGGTTACATTTAACAAAGAAGTGCCAAATGACCGAACTGCAAATGGCCCAGGTTGGGAGGGGTGCAGGTACAGGGCAGCTAGCCCAATAAAGCAAATACGTCCAAGAAAACTTGCACTCCAAGCACTGACACATACACACTCCAAATACTTTTTTTGATGCTTTAATGGCAATATTTATTTTTGTTTATTTTATTTATTTATTACAATTATCGGAAATACACCTTTGAGTCATAGACTCCTTTTCAAAGGTTCCACATCATAGATACAGCAGGGGTTACAGTGGAGAAAGAGTACATAGGAATATGGGCATAGAAATACAATAGGAATTAGTCATACAGTAAGTGGTAAGCAAAGTCTTAGGGCAGTGCAAGCCCATCATCAAAAGTTAGACAAGCATAGAGATTCTGAAATTTTTACCAAAACAAAGCATTGGATAATTTGCAAGAACCAGACAAGTATTTGCAAGAATCAGGCAAGCAACTGGATAAATAGCAAGTACGTCCAAGTAGTGAAAGGAGGGAAGGAAAGGTGGGACTAGGTGGGAAATGGTAGGGAAATGCGGGGGGGGGGGACTAGGGACAGTCACAAGAGGACAGCGACAGGAGCAGATTTTTGAGGTGGGTCTTGAAAGGACCTAGTTTTATTTCATGTAGGAAGTGTGTGGGGAGCTCATTTAGGGGCCCAATAGTGGAAGGCACTTTGGCCAAGAGAGGTCCTACAGTGGGGGACAGTTACAAGAGACTTGGCATTACTTCTGGTAGGTCTGTTTGAGGAGGCTGGTTGGATAAGGTGGGTAAGCCCTGAGGGAGCAAGGCTGAGTAGGATTTTCTTGGCTAGGAGGCAGGTATGATATTTAAGTCTCAAGTTGAAGTTTGACAACTGGGCCTGTTTATATAGTTCGCATGAATGGATAAGTCTGTCACAGCCTGTGATAAGATGACAGGCTTTGTTTAGGGTGATTTTGCTGTGGCTTAGGGCTGTCTGATCAGTGGAGCCTTAAATAACAATGCCGTAGTCCAAAATGGAGACAACAGAGGAAGACACAGCAACACAGAGGGCTTCTGGGGTGAGATAGTGTTTGAGGCGGTATAGGAGACCAATTCTAGTGTTTAGTGAGGTGGATAGGAGCTGGATATGTTTATGGAAGGAGAGAGATGTGTCTAGGGTTATGCCCAGGTATTTAAAGGTGTCAACCTGTTCCAGTGTATCACCCAGCGAGTTGACAATGGAAAGTGTTAATCCAGATTGGGAACTCTGGCAGTGAGTGGAAATCATAGATTTTGTTTTTTTGTGGTTGAGTATAAGCCTACGGTCCCAAAACCAGGCTTCTGACTCAGTGAAGTATTTTTGGAGAGAGTCTTGAAGGGAGAGGGGATACAGGTGATTACTGAAAATGACAGCATTATCTGCATATAAGAGAAGGCTACCTGAGCAGGACTTAGGTAGTGAGTTCAAAAATGTGCTGAAAAGGAGAGGGCCCAGAATTGAGCCTTGAGGGACACTGGATAGGACAGGATAGAAATCAGAGAGGGTGGAGTCGATTTTGACACGTTGCATCCTACCAGTTAGCTAATCTGAGAGCCAAGATATGGTATCCCAGGAGAGTCAGAGGGCAGATAGACAGTGCTGGAGAAGGGCATGGTTGACCATGTCAAAAGCCTTTGAGAGATCAATGTAGAGAGAGCCAACTATAAGTCCATAGTCAAGGGCCTGGTGGATGTAGGATGTGTACTCAACGAGGGCAGTAGTGATACTATGGCCCCTACGGAAGCCATGTTGTTCTAGGCAGAGGAGATCTTGTAGGTAGGTAGTGCATGAGTTGGTTGGCTACTATTTTTTCTAAAGCCTTTGGGGGGGGCAGTATGGATATGGGCCTATAGTTATTAGGGGAGGTTTTGTCACCACTCTTTAGGATAGGTGTTATGACAGCTTGCTTCCAGGGTGATGGGAATTGGCCAAGGCAGAGGGATTTGTTAAGAATTTTTGTTAGGGGAAGGAGGACTTCATCAAGAGTAAGACACAGGAGGTTTAGATCCAGGGAGTCACTACTGTACCGGGACTTGGTCAGAAATTTGGACAGGTATTTCTTGGCTTGAGTGGGGGACATGATACGGAGATGAAAAAGGGGTATATTTGGTGGCGAGGTTAGCGAATGAGCTGGAGGAGGGTCAAAGAAATTGGGGGGCAGGACCTCACTAAGGTCAGAGAAAGTGATGTTGAGGATCTTAGCTATCACCAGGGGGTCTTGGGTGGTGGTCCCATCAGAGGATAGTTGAGTGGGGGGTGTGAAAATGTTTTTTCCTCTAAGTTCCTTAATGTTTTTCCAAAAGTCTCATCTGGAGCCCCAGGAGGAAGTAAGGGCTGCCTTATAGTGGGCAGTCTTGGCCTGCCAAATAGCCCAGGTGCATGCATTTCTGACCTCTCTGTAGAGCTGCCTAGCGTGAGGGAGATGGGAGTCAATGGCTTTGTGTCAGAGATTGTCACAGTGCTGCATCATATCCAGGAGGGCCTGAGTGATCTAGGGAGTGTTTCATTTTTTTTAAGGACCTTCATGAAAGGGGCATAGCAGTCACAGGCAGCCTTGAAGGTGGCAATGAAGTGAGACAATGCAGCATCAACACACTCAGACCTGTCAATTGGGGTCCAGTCACACGCCCAAAGGTGGAACTTGAGGAGGGAGAGGGATCCTCTTTTAGTTGTTGCTGGAAGGAGGGGGTTGGTGATGGAGTGGGGTTTTTATTAGACCACCAACAGGCAAATGGGGAGTGGTCACTGATTGCATTTGTAAGGACCTTAATACAAGAGATATTGTTGGGTCTGTTGGTAAAGATGAGGTCAAGAAGGGTCGCCTTGCCTGTTTTGTCATTTAGCCTAATGGGGGATTGAACAACTTGGGTGAGGTCGAGGGCTAGGACAGAGTCATGGAAGTGAAAGGAGGAGGGAGCAAGCCAATTGATGTTGAAGTCACCAATGAGGATAACTTCATTTTAAGGGGGGAGCAGTGTAATATAGTCTAGGATGGATTTGAAGGCAGGTTTTAGGTTACGTGGAGCGATGTAAGCCACAGAGAGGTATAGGGTTTTCCCCTGGGTCACCAAGGAGCAACTTGATAATAAGAGTTTGGGACTCCTGTTCAGGGTAGGGAAGGTTAACTTGGGTAGCTTGCATTGTGTTTTGTACATGAAAGGCACAGCCCCCACCTCTTTTAGTGAGCCGGTCAGCTCTGAAAAGGGAATAGCCATCTAAAGCTACAGCAGAGTCAGGGGTGCCGTTTATAAGCCAGGTTTCAGTTAGGGCCCGGATATCTGACGAGTGTCGTGCAAGACAGGCTTGGAGAGAGGAGAATTTTTTTTTAGCAAGCTACAAATATTGAGAGAGACAATGTTGAAGCCATTGGGCTTAGTACCAGAGGAGCAGAGGCCAGAAAGGGGACCTGGATTGGGCTGGACATTTCAGAGAGTAGAAAAAGAAAGAGTGCACAGCAGAAAGGTGTATTTTGGGAGTTTTAGCTTATGGGGGTAAATGCTGGGGGGTGTATCATTGTACAGTGGGGATGGGTAGGGACCTAAGGCCATGGGCAAGCCAGGTGAGAGGAGGGAGGTTCACTCGCAGGATTGTAGGGCTGGTGATGGGAGGTATATCATACAGGTTGTGATTTCTACAGGTATGACCATATATTATATAAAGAGAGTGCAGTGTGGGTGGCAGAGTGGGGGGAGGCAGGGGTGAGTGGCAGTTGAGTATATGCAAGGGGCAATGGGCCAGTAGCGAGGAGGAGGCATAGTAGAGGGAACATTATAGGGTTATGGGGGGGATGGTACTTTAGAGCAAGAGAAGTGGAAAAGGGTTAGTGAGTATGGCTGCGACAGTGGTGCAGTGGCAGGGTCCCTGCCAGCAGTGTAGAGGGTACAGGGTTTAAAATCTGCACCATGCAAAGACTGGGGGTGGTGGAAAAATGGAGAAATCATTGCGGTTCTGGGGTGAGAGCCAGGGAGAACAGGAAGAGAGGAGTAGCAGAGGGGAGAGGAAGAGGCTTGAGAAATAGGTGGGTTAGGAGCACAACACTGACCCCTGGTGTCAGGTTTGTATAACCTGCAAAGGGGAAAACAGCCACAATGCCCCAGCGCTTCAGATTAAAAACGCTTTGTAAGGGGGCATAGCCTGATGAAAGGTTTCTCACCCGAAGCGCTGGGACAGTGGTCATAGCTGTATGCACACTCCACTTGAATTTTGCCATTGCCATTAAGGCATCAGAAAATATATTTGGAGTGTGTATGTGTCAGTGCTTGGAGTGCAAGTTTTCTTGGACTTATTGACATTTAACAAAGGCCATTTTATAAACTGGGATCTAGAGGAATCAATTTTGTGGGTACAGGAAGTGTTGTGATATTACGGTCTCACCAATATTAACACTGTGCAGTGCAGCAAGTGAGAGAACAGCTTGGTTGTGCTCATAAGGATCATATTATTTTTGTAAGGAAAACTCCAGATCTTTTTTGAGGGCATCTCTTGCAGCAGGTCATACTCTTGGGTATCTGCCAGAGGGCTCTCTCGTTGACAGTAGCTGTAACCAGCAGTGTTGACTGGGGGCCGCCCACAGTGATGTCTATAAATATGTGGGTGGCTCCTACCAGGCTCAGTTCTTTTCCCACAGTCTCCCAGCTCGCTGCACATGTAGTGCTTTTCCGCCCAGTTTGACATGGTTTTTGACTGTAGGAGCAATTTCATGTGTTTCACTGTACATTTTTAGAGCTAGTGAGACAGTGACATCATCACTACACCCTTCCAGTCCACAAAATGGATGCTTTCACATCACAATTAAAAGGTTTTTTTTCTGTTTTACTGAAGTACTTTGCTAAATATAATCCAGCAGCTCCCTTACAGCATCTTTATTGTAACCTTTGCAACAATCACATAGGAAATGGTAAGCATTCCCTTCAAGTTCCTGAATCTTATATTGTGATTAGTCCAGAACTAGTCCCTAACATACTTGACCAATTTTGTTCCCAACTACATAACAGCTGAAATAATTTTACATTTGCACTTCAAACAAAATGTACGATTACATTTATATAATTAACAAAAACGCAATGTTTTATGGGGCTGTAATTCACGATAACAAAACCATAATCACTGTAATTCTTAAGTATGACATCATAACCATGAATTACAACCTGTGACTCACTCCTGGTTTAAAAAAATCAGCACTGTAAGATTAAGTAAGACGAACATTTGCTGAAACCTAACATGACACCCTAGCTGCCATCCATCTAATGAAACCTGCACTGACACGTCTACTGTACTTTATTCAAAAATCTCTTTTTGGTTTTCAGTTAGAAAGAGACTTCTATAAGCAGTATTATGAACTGGTACCCACAAATGGAGGAAGCTGATTGGTCGAGAGGTCTTTGAGGCCACGATGATATCAGGCTACATCATCACGGCTTCAAAAAACCTCCAGCTACCAGCCTCCTCACTGAGTCATGTCAACAAACTCCTCCAACCAAAACGCTCACCACATCGCCTTCCCATAGATTTTCATATGACGTAGCAGTGGTGAACTCGCAGTTTAGACAGAAGCAAGTAAGTCACTCCTCCAGAGGCTAACAAAATGTCCAGTTTTTTAAAAACGATATGTTGTGTAAACTCGAGTTCAGTGCTTTACAGTGCCCTACCAACGTGTTTCTCAGATGCTGAAGTGCACGCTCACTTCCAAACAGCAGCAGCAGCAGCGCTTCATTCACTTACTGAACTTGTCCTCACTTGTTGCTTCAAAATCTTGTGTTACCGATCCCATCAGCTTAATTTTTGTTTCGTTTACTGAACCTCACTGCTTCTGACTCCATCGTTCAGTACTGCAATTATGGGGGAGAGGGGACCACAAATGACAGAGAGAGACACCACATACGCTGGCAGTGTAGCAGCTTTACAGACTGACAGAGATCAGTCATCATGTAGTAGCAGCACCACCTGCTGGGGAAAGCAGAAACTGGACTTTTTAATTAAAAGATATACTTCCACATCACAAATGTAATAAAAAAAGTATTTTAACACAGTTTTTTTTAAATAAATGAACTGAAACTTTTAAGCCAGGTCATAATAACAATACATCACTCCAGGGTGTGGTATATCATGGGATATCGCTTATTTTCCCGTGGTTGACGCATCATTCGCGGCTCATACCCAACCACCTGAGGCATGATGATAACCCTTAATATACCACACCCTGGAGTGACTTACTGCTTAAATGCACAACAGAGCAGGTGGTGTTGGCATATGTCAGCCTACCCAGAGGTATAGTGAAGCCCGCCACCACAGGTGGAGGACCTCACAGCCCCCAGAATTGTGGTATAGACAACACCCACCATGGAGTGCATTATTGTACTTAGAAAATGGGTATTGTTAATAAAAACAAATTAGTTCAATTTTGTATTGGTGAACTGTTTTTTTTTAAGTGTTTATCCTCCTCGGCCTGCTGGCAAGCATCTGTCCTCCTCCAGTCTCTGGTAGCCACCTCACTTCCGGCACCCCCCATGCCCTTTATCCCCCATGGCTTACCCCCCATTGTGGGGCAGAAGGGTGGAGGACCATCCTCCCCTCCCCCACCCTCCACCTGAGTACTATCTGGAGCAGGCCTGGGATTTCCTGAGGCAGCGGTGCCAGAGTACTGGAGGGGCTTCCATAGAGCTGGCAGCCGTGTTTTCACTCTTTGTTTAGTCCCTCCCCCTCACAGCTGTGAATGCACACATCACAAAGCCACGCTACTTGTCTCCCTAGCTCTAGCGCTACCCCCCCATCCTCCACTGGGAGGCAGTCAAGGAACAGGACGACACACCCACCCATCCCCGGGAGAGGATAGCAGTCATCGGACACTCGATCCCCTCCCTCCCCTGCTGACCCCTGGTGGTCCATGCTCGCTTCTGAACACGAGTCACCAGTATGGCGCGAGGTGTGGCATCCAGCTCCTCAACCGCCAGCGCCACCGGGCCAACATTGGTGAACTGTTTTGGTAAACATGTTTTAACTGTAGAGATAAAGTAGTCCCTCACTGAGATGGGTGGGGAAAATGAGTTTATTGGCATTTTTTTTTTTTGTAAAATGAATAAAATTGACTGGAACGGAAAATCAGCTGTTTATCAGTTTTGTGGACCAGTGTTGATGCTGTGTAGAGTTATGTTATTTTTTTCTGGTGCCAGGCTAGTCTGCTCTGGCTCTGTCTCTGACTTTGCCTGGTTGGTCTGCCCCAACTGTCTTTTTCTCCATGTCTGCAGTAAGTTAGTGTTTTTGGAGCTGGTGGTGAGTTTGTGGTGAGTGGCTAGTTGTTTGGGTCTGCGGTGATCTTATGTAGCACTTTCTCAAATTCAGATTCAGAGTCAAAGTCAAATGTTTAATTATTTGCAAAATGACTGTGGATACAAGATTCAATGGCCACATGGGGGATACTTTTAACTAGTGTTGCTCAGACTGTAGCCTACCAAGTTGGATACCTTTGGATACCTTAATTTTGGCCAGATTTTGGATGGCCTCAGATGGTATAGAACTCTGACCAAGGATCCAACCTCCTAGGACCCACAGTAAGTATCTAAAATATCTGTGGATCCACACATTGGATCCAGGTATCCAACTATCAGAACCAACTGTCCAAGGCAGGATCTGATGGATCCACCCTTGAATACCTGGTTCTGCCTTCAGATCCACAACTATCCAACCATGGATCTGAAATTTGACTTCGGTTGCATCAAGGTTGGATTCAAAGGTGGATACCAGCTCTAGCCAGTGGAGAGTTGTCGGATCCACAAAATCAGTATTCAAACACTACTACTTTTAACTTTTATGGGTAGCACAGTGATATTTTGTGTAAGTTGGCTAGATGGCACAGGATTTTTTTCTCATCAGTGTTTGAAGATCGACCGATCTGTCTATCTGTCTGTCTGTCTATCTATCCATCCATCCATCCATCCATCCATCCATCTATCTATCTATCTATCTATCTATCTATCTATCTATCTATCTATCTATCTATCTATCTATCTATCTATCTATCTGCTCTGTTGCTGGGTAAGTGCACTGGCCCAGAAAAACCTTTTTCAGGCATAAATATTACAGTATACATCTCTTTTTTTTTCCTGTTCTGTTTCTCCCTGCCGAGGCAGGCTGCTCCTTCTGCCAATCTCCCAGGCCCATCAACTGGCATCCGAGGAACTTACCTTGATCCCAGTCTTCCCCCACAGCTTGTCCCCCCCCCCCATGGTGGGGGTTGGCAGCTCTCACATGCCAACAGAAAGGATCTGGTTTCCAGGAGTGGGCCTTGTAGCCTGGATGTGGAGACTGTGAGGGGTCAGTTTTATCCTGCCCCACCGCTGATCATTTTCCACTTTTCTACCCATCGGAGGAGAAGACGTACCATCCATACATGCTGATGTACACTCCTGTACGTAGGCACATTGACAGCTGCAACTCCCCCATTCCCACCATTACAGTTCTGGCTGCTTATACCTCTAACCACCACTAGTGGTCAGGTGAATGCCGGGGCCAGTGCCCTCACCTCCCCAGAGAATGAGAGCTGTTCTCTGGATGCTCGATCCTCCTCTCCCCGGCCAACCCCCGATGGCCCAAGATTGCTCCTGACCCTGGGTCACTGGCATAGTGTCAGGTGAGGCCTGGTGCCTCAGCCCTCTGTGCCACTGGGCTGGCTTACAAAATACATCTCTTAAAAGTTACAATATTACACAGAATTGATGGCATTAGAATGCAATTAGCCAATCAGGTTTCAGAATTTTCTTACCATTTTTACGTTTGCTTGCTCACATGCGAAAGAAACATTATGTGGCAGCTTAGGAGAGAAGCAGGTTGTGGAGGTGCATCACTGTGGCAGGCAACGGATGCATTGCATTTGGGGGCTTGGCACTGGTGGACCAGTGCGGGCACAGTGTGCTGATGACACTGGCTTCCAAAAGTGCCACCAAGTTGTAACGTTTTTGCCGCAGCAATCAGGGGCCGTCTCGTCATTGCAGCATCAGTCATTCCACTGCAATAAGGAGGCGACCTGTCATTGCAGGGCAGAGCGTTGCCTGGTGTAATATTGTTTGTGAATGCGGTGGCAAGCCGCATACGTTCTAAACAATATAGACAGTCCCCAGTGCCGGTGCCCAATCCCTCTTGGCATCATGTACTACCCCAAAACAGTTTTTTGTTTGCGGCGGGGCCCAATCCCTGTCGGCTTCATTCCCTTCCCAGTGTAATTTCCTGATGAGGGTGCCCGCTTCCCTCGGCATAATGTCCCCAAAAATGTTGGTTTTGTGCTGGCAGCTCAACTCTTGCCTTGCCCTCCCTGTATGTGCCGATGGGGGTGTCGCAATTCTGTCGGCTACAGCCCCAAAAAACACTTGGGTGGTAAGCTGGGAGGCCACCCCAGCATGGCAAATGTCCCAAGTAAAAAAAAAACATCCCAATGTATTTTTCTTCCTTTTTTTTTTCCTGTAAATCAGAAAACAGTCCCTCGTTGAGTCCGGTGGCCCCGCCCCCCCAACTCGCGCCCACCCTCTGCGCACCCTGCCTCCCCACACCCACCCTCACCCCATACTTACCTCTTCTGCACCTCCTTATGAACAGTACAGCTGTCATTTTTCACATCCTGGACGAAATGTGTTTTTGCACTTCCGGCGCAGAATAGTGTGGTCGCTGTGGGAAATCAGTGTTCGGGACACATTAAGAAAATCACAGTGATACTGTTCATTAGCAGAAGTCCTAAAATGCCTATGTTGAAAATTTTGTGACTGAAGTCCATAAAATGACTGTGCTATGAGCGTGCGTTGTGCAGTTTCCATACACGCTCATAACTTCACACATTTGTAATATTTTCACTCCAGATTTTCAACACTGCCATTTTTCCTCACCTCCTTATGAACAGTACAGCTGTCATTTTTCACATCTTGGCCGAAATGTGTTTTCACACTTCCGTCGCAGAATAACATGTTCACTGCGGGAAATCAGTGTTTGGGACACATTAAGAAAATCACAGTGACACTGTTCATGAGCAGAGGTCGTAAAATGCCTATGTTTAAATTTGGTGATGAAAGTCCATAAAATGACTGTATTACGCGCAAGCGTTGTGTAGTTTCCACGTATGCTCAGAAGTTTGAGCATTTTTAATATTCCAACTACAGATTTTCAACATTTGCCATCTCTTCACACCTCCCTATGGATGGTACAGCTGTCATTCTTCACATCCTGCCCGATCTGTGTTTTCATACATGTGGCGCAGAATGGCACAGTCGCTGTTGGCACTCAGCATTTGGGACACATTGACAAAAGCACACTGCCACTCTTCATGAGAAGAGGTCTCAAATGCTTTCATGAGGTGGGGTCACAAAAAGGCCATGTTGAAAATTTGTAGTGCAAATACCAACAAATGCCCAAGGCGTTAGGGTTTCTAACCATAACGTACTGCTCTGTACAGACTGACAGACATTGGGGTGTGCCTGTGGATTGCTGACTGTACTGCTCATGCCATCCCACCCCCAACCCCAGCCAGTGACAGGCATCGAGGTGTACCTTGGACTTTTCAGCCCCAGACTTTACCTCATTCTTCTATGCTGCACCCATTTCAGCGTATGTCCTTATGGAATGGGGTGACTGTAAAGCCAAACACCCTAAGGCACACCTCAACATGTGTCGGTGTCTGCAGAATAAGGTGAGGTGACGTGGCATGACCGTCATGGGTGAATACCCAAACACTTACCCCAATGCCTATCCGTCTCTACAGGATGGAGGTGGGGTTGGCGTGAAGTTCAATACTTCACTGCCATTCCTATTCTGCATCTGTCTAACACCTGCATTTTCAATGCTAATACCAGCAAACAAACATTTGGCATTGACAAATGCTTGTTTAAATATGGGATATGCCACGAGCTAACTAAAAATATCACCTTTATTTTTATCTGCAGGTTTTAACCTCTATGACTTCATGAGTGGCAGAGCCACAAGTGAGGTCTGTAGAGGTCAAACCCTGCAGAAAAAAATAAATGTGATATTTTTAGTTAGCCTGTGGCATATGTAATTTATATAAAGACAGTGCCGCTCTGGCAAGATTGGGTCTTTCAATGAAGATTTTACTCTTTCCATTTGATTTCAGTGCTCTGTTTCTAACTGCAGCAGATGCGACTGTGATGTCACCAGGCATTGTTCTAGCTGTTCTCCCATTGGTTAAGAGCTCCTTTGTGACCAGCCTGAAGTGGAAATAAATGCTGATGACCCACCTAAGATTGAAATAAATTATTTATTTCCACTCCAGGCCTGTCACACATCATGAAAATAAATGCAGTTATTTGCAACATGTTACTCTCACAGTCATTGTATAATTAAGCAGTAAGGCACGACTGGGTGTGGTATGTCATGGGCAGGGGTGTAGCCAGAAATTTCTGTTTTGTACACAGTCTCCAACAGTTACATCCCCCCATTAAAAAATTTATTGATCCTTTCCAAACGGTGCCCCCTTCCAAACAAGTCAGATTGTTGTCAGATGATTCCTCTAATCTCTAAATAGGTTATACATGTATCTGTCTACTAAACAACAGAAGTTTAAACAGATACACTCCTCAATGGCCTATACTAACTCAAATACTACAGATTAGAATGATAATATTAACAGAGTAGTTTATGGTTTGTGATAGGCACTCAACAAAACTGTACACAAATGTGTACAGTGAGTATGCCTGTCTACACCCTGGTCATGGGATATCATCACACCCCAGGTGGTTGGGCATGAGGCTGGAGGCCGAGTGCATCCAACCACCCCAGAAGTGATGATATCCCATTATATACCACATCCTGGAGTGACTTATTGCTATTATGAACTGAATTTCAAGTTTTTTAAATAAAAAAAATAACAGAAACAGGTTTTAAAACATTTTATAAATGAGTTTTTGAGTGGTGTAGGAGTACATTTTGAAAAAATTGTTCACAGACAGTAAAGAGCAAGGAGGCTGGTGGCACTGGAACTTTTTTGAAGCCGTGATGATGTAGCCCGATATCATCACGTATTCAAAGAGCTCTCAGCTAATCAGATTCCTCTATTTACGATTTACTGTGAGGTCTTGTTTGTAAAAGCACCATTGTTCTGTGAGTACAGTAAAGCAACATGTTAACAAGCAAAACTATGCTGCAAATCATGAAAAGCATCTGAATTGTGTGGCAAAAAAGATGCAGTTCTGGAACAAATTAAATGAACTGCATTTTTTCACCATAAATCATTACATTTGTCACAAAAGGATGCATATTTTGAAAATAACAGCAGGCTCAAGTTCAAGTTTATTATTTGACATCAAGTCATTACAAAGCAACATAAAGGAAAAACGGACATAAATAACAGTAATATTCAGCAGAATAGCTAAATAGTTGTAGCCCTCCTCTTTATAATGAAATTCAATACAAGATTAGAATAACAGTAAAGAATTAGTATATCAAGGAATTGCCATCACTATGTAATCTAAAAAGTGGGAAGCATTCAAGAGGAAAAGGTCCTTAGCAATCCTGTAAATTTACAGGAGTAAATGGGACTCGTCTGGGTTCAGGCCTGTTTACCTACATCCCCATCTGAGTTACTGAAACCCGTAGTCTCAATATTCTGAAAGACTAAGTAAAGTTGGAGAAAGCACCAGTTAAGGCAAACAAGACATTTCCCTTTTGTACACTTTCAGTGAGTACATCATTAAAAGGAATCCACATAAGGACTTCCTGACAATGGAACATTTCCAGTTAGCTACCAAACAACATTGGTAATTCATTATAACTGAGAGTACTCAGAAATTTAGACAATACAACATGTTTATATCACTAGAGTTAAACAATACATTTATTATTTGATCAGAAGGAAGACACAGGTTAGCCAATATAGGCCCTATCCAAAACGTTCTTTTACTATGGTATACATTTAAGACACAAGAGTACCACATGTTTCAAATCATTATGTACTTCATTCCACATTTACAGAATTCTGAGACAATAATAGTTTTTTTTTTTTGTTTAAAATGTATATACAGTAATTTGCATTATATAGCTCCAATCTAGCCAGCCCAGTGGTGAGGAAGGTTAAGGCGCTGGACTCCACACCTTGCGTCACGCTGGCAACTTGGGTTCGAGAGCCAGGATCAGGTCGTCAGGGGGTCAGCAGGGGGAGGAGAGGATTGAGCATCCAGAGGACTGCTCTCCTCTCCTGGGGTGGGTTCTGGGGGATTCCATACCTGGTAGCGGCTCCTGGCAGAGGCTAGGAGGCACAACACAGTAGGCGGGGACGGCCAGTGGGGGGCTGGTGTTGGTAGGCATCTGCAGGAGGGGGCGAGTGCATTCCCTCTGCGCGTTGACACTATTGCACATCAGTGCCAGGGGGAGGAACAAGGAAAACTGGCCCTAGCTTTTGGTAGGTGAAGTTAGGTTCACTGGGTGGCCCCCACGATCTATGCTGGGTTCCTCAAGTCTGCTTCTGGTTCTCCTCCATGCCTGATCACTCTATCATATTCTAGATAGAGTGCCAGAAGGAGTTGGTGGTCCCACCTCGGGGGACTCAGAGCCAGCAGGTCAAGCGGTCAGGTTGCGCTGGAGTGGGTGAAGCTGGAGGTAGGTCTGGAGGACTTCAGGTGGGCGGGAAAGGGTCATGCCGAGCAACCCACTGGAGAGAGTCCAGGAGCTAGAGAGAGAGAGGAGTATAAAGAGAGTGGAAAAAAATATATATATCTCCAATCTAATCTTGGGAATACTAATCCGATCACAAGGATTTAAAAAAATGAGGTAGACAACATTCAAGTCTGTGGTGTACTTTAGTATTTCTATACCATTGAAATAACTTCAAGCTACTAAGTCTAGATAGATCTTGATTGACTGCCTTGTCCCTAGTCTTGGTTTTTAAATCTCTGACTACATCCTGTTAGGGTATAATATAAATTTCATATAGCAAGTTACATTAGTAAAAGAAATAACAGCAGGAACTGGAAGCATTCAGGTGGACACAGATGCTGGTGTAGCTTGCACTTGTGTCCACATCCATCCCATTTAGAAATCCTGCTCCACTTCAGCCAAGCACCTGCAAAGGATAGCCTAAGTGCTTTTTTTCCTTTTCCATTCAGGTATTTCTCCCACATTCTGCTTGGGCTGACTCTTGTCAGTCCTGTCCCCGCCCCCTCTGCTCAACATTCTGTGTCAACCCAGCCAGGTCCCTTGACCACAATGGATTGCCCCCCATGGCAGGGCCAGGCAAGGGAGAGCTATCGTCCCCCCCCCAGCAACCCACATCCAGTTGCTGGATAATGGCCAGGTGGCAATGCAGAGTAGAGAACCAGTAGGTGGGATGTCATTGAGCCCAAGATGACCATTTTCCATTTTTCTCCCCTGTCCTAGAGCCAGCAGCAGCACTGAGGGAGCATGCATGTGGATGCATGCATATGTTCTGTAACTATGGATCCTTCCACCCTCCCCAACTGAAGTCTGTCTCCCAAGGATCAGTGTTATGACCAGGCCTCTGCCCGGTGGCCGCCAAGAGCCAGGTCAACCCACCAACCCAGTCTAGTAAAGGAGAGCTGCCAGGTAGTCACTCAGTCCTCTCCAAGCCCTTCCCCACACTTACCCCCAGCGACTCGAGCTCATTCCTGAACTCAGGCCACCAACGTGATGAGAGATAAGGTGCCTTCCCCACACTTACCCCCAGCGACTCAAGCTCATTCCCGAACTCAGGTCACCAACATGATGAGAGATAAGGTGCCTTCCTCACACTTACCCCCAGCGACTCAAGCTCATTCCCGAACTCAGGTCACCAACGTGATGAGAGATAAGGCGCTACAGCTCCTCATCCCACTGTGCCACTGGGCCAGCCTAGCCATAGTGTTTTTGGGATTAATTGTACACATATTAATCAGGTACTCACTAGCAGAGTTACTTATTTGGTAACATTTATTTTATGGGGAAAATGCTATCCCCTTAATGAAACAGCCACTCTCAAAAAAACAGAAAACAGTGAATTCCTTCCTGCAGGAGCCTGGAGAGTGTGTGTGTGTGTGTGTGGTGGTTTGCATAGTCACCAGTCAACATGCTATAGTAATGAAGTGAGAATACAGATTCTTAGATAGGTTAAAGTATTAAGCTGTAGTGATGGTTGGGTAGTAAGCACAGTAAATGTGATTGCTGTGCTAGGAATAGGGAAGTACATGATATACTGTTTAGTGTTCCATAGTATGCCTCACTCAGATACATATTTTAAACCACTTAGGTTAGGCTGATGTGTTCTGTCCTAACAAACCATTCCTCAGCATTGGTTTCAGAATTATGCTTTTCAGGCTCTCACCCAAGTTGATTCTCTTGTCCCTTTTATGGTTTTTTCCCAGATAGGGCTTCTTTACCATACTTGTCCACTCCTATCAGCACTGTTGTACTCCAACACGTGTAGAAATATTCTGGGGACTAAATTAGGAATGAGGGAACCCAACTGAATCCCTATTCTGGGATCTGGGTCAGGTTTTAAAGGAGAACTGAGCTGAATCTATAAATCTTTTTTTTCCCAGCAGAAGCTGTTTCTCAAATAATGGTTCAAATTCTGTTACTGTTCTGGCTATACAGGCTTTTTAGGTGTCACAGTGGGTGTTTCTGATTTATATGCTGCTGGTAAGGGCCATTTTAGAATTGCGTGTTGTAGTTCCATATTTCTGTTCTACTCTTCTGTTGTTGGCACAATGCATCCATGTCCTACTGTAACAGAACTCAATGGCTGAGAGGGACATATACTACATCATACAGTTCTAAATGATACTTACCACCAGATTGTAAAGCAGAAACATCCACTACGGTTACTAAAAGGCCTCTATAAAGAAGAACAAAAACATAATTTTAATCAGTACTTAAGATGACAGTAAGATGTTTTGGGTACAATATTAACCACTGCTAAGAAATTTAAATCACAAATTGTACGTATTAACATACTAAGATGCAAGTAGAGTAGGCCTAAAGGTTTATCGAGTCTGCTTGAAAATCAGTACCCTGTCAAGACACCGTTGCTGCCCGCCCTACCTCCCCCTTAAATCCCTCTGACCCTGTCCCCCATCTGAATTACACTTACATTTCTGGTACTTCTCAGTTTTACCTTCCCTTGTACCTGTCCCTGCCCCTCTTGAATCCCTCCACTGTATCAACAGCCACCAGTTCCACAGGCAGTGCATTCCATGAATCCACCACCCTCTCAGTAAAGTAATGTCTCCTAGTCTCCCCCCGAGCCTCCCACCAACCAGTTTCATGGAATGCCCCCTGGTAGCCCCTCCTTCCTTTAGCTGGAGCACCCTATTTGGGCTGACCCTGTTCACTCCCTTTAGATATTTAAAGACCTCGATCATATCCCCCCTCCCATCCCTTCTCTCATCCAGGGAGTACATGTTCAGCTCATCAAGTCTCTCCTCATAGGATCTTTACCCCAGACCCTGTATCACCCTGGTTGCCTTCCTCCCGACCCTTTCCAGGAGTGTAATGTCCTTCCTCAAGTACGGGTGGCAAAACTGCATGCAGTACTCAAGGTGCGGTCTAACCAGGCAGTTATATAGTGGTAGAAGTAACTCCCTTCTCCTCGAGGATATCCCCCTGGCAGTGCACCCGTGCATTCTATTTGCTTTAGCCACAGCCCTCCTACACTGCTCAGAGTTATTCATTTTGGCATCCACGACCAATCCAAGATCCTCCAAATGTGTGACCACCTCTCCAAAGTCTCCAGGTCCCCCTGTAGGGATTTTCTACCCAACTCCCCACCCATTACCGCCCCAGCTTCAAGTCACCAGCAAAGAGGGTCATCTTACTCCTGATACCTTCCCTAATGTCTGAGATGTGAGCATTAAACAGGAATGGGCCCAATACCAACCCCTGTGGGACCCCATTAATGACCCTCCTGGGAGATGATACCTCCCCCCGACCACCACTCTCTGGAATCTCCCAGTTAGCCAGCTCCCTATCCACCCACCAACCTTTCCACCACCTCCATTCTCCCCAGCTTGTCCAACAACCCTGAGTGTGGCACTGAGTCAAACGCCTTGCTAAAGTCCAGAAAGAGGACATCCACTAGCCTTCCCTGGTCCAGTGCCTTTGTCACCCAATCACAGAACTACACAAGGTTTGTCTGACACGACCTGCCCTGAATGAAGCCATGCTGGTGATCATCCAGATGGCCCTGTGTCCCCAGAAACACCTCCAGTCTCTCTTTTAAGATGGCCTCCATCATCTTGCTCACCACCAACATCAGGCTGACCAGCCTGTAGTTTCCTGGCTCTTCCCATGAGCCAGCTTTATGGATAGGCATGACATAAGCCATCCTCCAATCCTGAGGCACCCAACCCATCTGAAAGGAGGAGTTAAAAAGTTCCACCAAAGGTGCAGCAAGGACATCTGCCATCTCCTTTAGCACCCTGGGATGAATGCCATCCGGACCCTGCACCTTAACCATTCTTAGGGACTTAAGAACCTCCCTCACCCTACCAACAGGAATTTCAGTGCCAGAGAACTCCCACTCTCCCTCATTCCCAGTCCGCCTCCCCCTGCATGGTGTTGGCCCACCATCATCCCTTGTAAAGACTGAGGCAAAGTATTCATTAAGTACCTCTGCCTGGTCTCTGGCCTCCTCAGCCCAACCACTCCCTGACCTAAGTCTGCTAATCTGCCCCTTCACTTTATTCCTTTTCCCTGATATAGCCAAAGAACCCTTTTTCTCCATTTTTGATCCTCTGTGAAAACCTCTGCTCTGTTGTCACCTTGGCCAATCTCACCAACCTGGTTATCTTTTTGGATATCCTATTGTACTCCCCCTTGTCCTTGTCCCCTCGTGGGTGCTTATATTTCCTATAAGCCAGTCTTTTCTCCCTCACCACTTTCTGAACCTCCTTGGTCTACCAGCTTGGCTTTCTGGCCCTACCAGACTTATGTCTGACCTTTGTGCAGGCCTTGATGGATTCCAGGAGCCCTCCTTTAATAATTTCCTACCTGCTTTCCTGTGTCCATGTCCTGTCTGATCCCCTCCAAATGTCTCTTGAGAATCCCTGCCATATCCACAAAGTCCACTTCCCTGAAGTCTACCACTTCTGTCTTTGTGCGATTTTCCCCTCACCCCAGGTTAAATGAAAACCAAACCATGGCATGGTCACTCCCCACCAGCGGGTCCCCTACAATTAAGTTCCTAACCAGGTCACTATCAGTTAGGACCACATCCAGGATGTGGCCATCCCTCGTCGGGTCAGCCACCAGCTGAGATAGGAACACATCCTGGAAGATGTCCAGCAAGCACTACTCCCTAGCTGATGAAGATAGTGCCCCCATCAACCCCTGGCATGTTAAGGTCACCCAGCACCACAGTTCTACCTTCACTCTGCCCACCCTGGTCTCTTAGGTTTACCACTAGGCCCTCCTCAAGTTCCTCTGCCTATGTGGGAGGCCTATAAATCATCCCAGGTTGATCCTCTTTCCCCAGAAGCCTGCAAGGTAACCTATAATGCCTCTATGTTTAGCCCAGCCCCCTCCACCCTACAAATATCTATGCCATTTCTTTTTTTTTTTTGCAAATAAGTTTATTTTATTTTATATTAATAAACAACACATCTTACACATCTCATAAGAATAAAACCATAATAAAAGGAAAAGAAAACTACAGATGGTAATCCTTTAACCATACTACAAAAAAACATATAATAGTACATCGCCCATCATGACAAAGGATACCATCCCTATAATCCCCTACCTCCCGCCCTTCCCCAACCAGAGCAGCAAACCTATACATAAAGTACTTCTACGGACTTTGTGAGTCTAATACTAGCCTACCTCAGTTAACAACCTCCACATTAGGGAACTCTAATCATCCCAGGTTAAGAATTTCCTGAACATCAGCCCTCTTGGTTGTCTACTTCGGGGTAAACAAATTATTAACTAAGCTAGTAATAATTGTAGCTAAGAGGTATAGAGGAGCCCTAGCTATTTGCAGGGTGTGACCTGGACAAATAAATTACATAAATAAGAGAAGGAAACAAGGAAAAATGTAGGGGGGGGGGTCTTAACTTATTAAACTTATTAATAACCATATCTACCTTCCAAACATTGTAAAAGATTATTCCAGTGGTAATTAAACTTCTCTACTGAATTGTGAAAAGTTGCAGCGAATCTTTCTGCATTTAGAGCATTAAGAAATTCATTCCACCATTCCTTGTATGAGGGAAGTTGGTCATTGTTCCAATATCGAAGAAGAAGCAGCTTCGTCATCTGTGCTACTAATGCTATTTGGTATCTGAGAGACTTCGCTATGCTTTGCTTAAACAGCCCAAAGAAGCATGTTTTTACATCAAAATATGAAGCAATCTTAATGAATGGGGTTAGCCATTTCCCCACCAAATACCAAATCTTAACTGCCTTTGGATATTCCCATAATATGAGATGTGTTGTAGCTACAGGGCAGCTACAGGATTTACACCTTGGTGAATTTGATTTATGTATCCGAGCAAGCTTAGCTGGGGAGAGATAAAGATTATGTAAAAGATTAAATTGTAGACCCCTTAATCTGTCTTGTTTAATATAAGAATATAAATCTAACCATATCTTGCCCCATGTCTCATCGGACCATCCTAGGGACAGGTTCGCCTCCCAGTAAAATGAAACAGAAGAGATATTTGAATCCCTTTTTGTTAGAATTAGTTTATACAATTTTGAGACTGAATTACCAGATATTATGAGATATCTCATCTTTTTCAAAAGTTCTCCAGCTTCTACCGTCCCCTTGTCGTTTCTAAGGAAGGAACCTATGCACCCCTGTATCTGATACAACCATAACCGTCCCTGGATTGAACACTGAGTTTCTCTGTAAGGGCAATGGGTGAAATAACTCAGCCCTGCGAAATAAAATCCATTAATCTATATTTAGTAAGGTCATTACCAATATGCTTTTTTATCGCCTGACTCCTACCATTAGGTTAGGATTCCTTAAAAGGGCTGGAATATATCTTTGTATAGGGATTCTCAGCATGCATATAATTGGTGTAGGGCCTTATATCCCACCCCATAGGAGTGTCCTCAGCTTACCAGGAACCTTTGCCCATGGAATAAATAAACAAGATTCCAAATCCACGCTAACACTCTTAGCCATTATCAAGTCTAAATCCTGACCGGGTGAGGCCCCTTTTGCATCTGATAGCCATGAAACTGCTCTAGCCGCATGGCACGCTAAATAATATATGTAAAAATCTGAAAGCTGAAGGCCTCCTACCTTCCTTGAGTATGTGAGCTTCTTGTAAGCTCGACGAGGGAGTTTCCCCTTCCATAGAAAATCGGAACAGTATTTAATAATCAATTTAAAGAAGGACCTAGGAAGGTATACATTGAGATTGTAGAGGGATAAAAGATTTTAGGAGAATCATCATTTTAATTGTATTAACTCTTCCGTAAAAGGATACGAAAAGTTTCACATTTCTCTAGGCTTTCCTTAATGGATTTCATCAGTGGCTTAAAATTTAAATCTACCAGCTCATCCAAATTTTAGAGATCCAAATACCTAGGTAGAACAGAGATTCGCTGCCATTTTAATTTAGAGAAGTACACCAACTATGTTGGAGATAAGGGATAGTGGAAGAACCATAGTTTTGCTTTTGTTCAAATGATATCCTGAAAATTGACTAAACTCGGATATAATTTGAATACCTGAGGAAGCGATTCTCTACTATGACTAACGTGTAATAATAGATCATCCAAGAATGCTGATAATTTATATTCTGAGTCCCCAATACATATCCTGCATACTTGGTTGTCATTATTAATAGATCTAATTAGGGTTCTAAATATAAATTAAAGAGATACAGGAGAGAGGGCAGCCTTGGCGGTACCTCGTGTTAAAGGGAAACCGTAGAACTCAGGTTGTTGCACTGGATTCTTGCAGATGGACAAGTATAAAGGACTTTAATATATCTCAGGAATTTAGCCGGAAAACCAAATTTAGATAGGGTCTGGAACAGAAACCCCCATTCCACCCTATCGAAAGCTTTCTCTGCGTCTAGAGAGACCAGAGATGCTTCCAAATCTGGACGCCCAGACGCAGAGATTAAATAAAATATTTTCCTGAAGTGATCTCCTGAAGAGTGACCAGCTACAAAGCCCGCCTGTCTTCGGCTCACCAAATCAAGCCATGTATTTTTCATTCAAGCAGCTAATATCTTAGCGTAAATTTTAATATCTATATTAAGTAATGAGATCGGTCTATAATTGCCAACCAAGTCAGGTGATCTCTCAGGCTTGAGCAAGAGAATAATTCTGGCTTCAAAAGGAAGGATCCTGTATCCCATAGTCGTGCCAGAAGATATAAAGTTGGTGCAACAGTGGTACAAGGAGATCTTTAAACAACTTAAAAAATTGGGCTGTGAATCCATCAGGTCCTGGGGCCTTACCCAGCTTGAGATCATCAATAGCCTCACTAATCTCCTTCTGAGAGAGGGGGGCCTGTAATTTTTGACAACTTTCCTCAGAAAGTGTGGGGAATGGGAGGTTCGCCAGAAATCTTTTCATCCCTGCACCTTCATCGGATGGTGGCAACACGCTAGAGTATAGATTTTTGTAAAAATCAAGAAAAATAGTTAAAATCCCTTCTGGGTCCACTACTAAATCATTAGTACATGGATGCCTCAGTCCAGCCACACTTTTAGCTGCCATTCTTTGTTTTAGCTGCCAGGCCAAGATTTTACCGGCTTTGTTACCTTGTCCTAGAAAGGTGGCCTTCAATTTGGAAGCTCGGTTTTCTACCCCTTCTCTTACTGTCTTCGAATACCATGCCCTTAACGTAATTAACTCATGCTCTTGATCTGGTGATCTCAAATCATCACTCATAACCTCTAAGGCTTTAATTCTCTCTAAACATTTAGATAGGAGGTTCCTTGTTTTCCTTTTACGAGTTGTAGCATGTCTTATCAACTCACCTCTCCAAGTAGCCTTTAAGGCTGACCATACCTTATCCACCGCCCGGACCGAACCCCAATTAGAAGCGATTGTGTGGGACATAAAGGAACGGAAATGTTCCACTAATTTAGGATCTTTAAGCAGGCAATTATTCAAGGACCAGGAGTAAGATCTGGGTGGAGCCGACAAGGGCCGGCAACATAGTTGTATAGGTGAATGGTCCGAAATTACTCTACTCAGAATAGTAACTTCATAAACAAAAGAAAAACCTTGGTGATTAACCTGGAAAAAATCTATATGGGAATAGCTTCTGTGTGTAGTAGAAAAAAAGGTGTATTCCTTGGAAGTGGGGTTGATCATTCTCCAGGGATCTATAAGGCCCAAGGAGGATGAAAACTCCATCAGAGCCCTTTGTGCAGGTGACATGCGTTCCGCTCTGGACCAAGAACGGTCCAAATAATTTGACTGCACCAAATTCCAATCTCCTCCTAGAATTACTGGTCTATCTGCTAAGGGGCCCATGAGTATAGCCAACTCTGAAAAGAAGGAGGCTGAGTCCTGGTTAGGACCATAGATGGATCCTAAAACCACCTCTATCCCCCCCAGCCTACCCGTAACTATTACAAACCTACCATTAGGGTCCGATAATGTTTGTGTGTGGAAAAAGGGAATACCTTTTGCTACCAAAATAGCCACACCCTCTTATTCAAGAGAACCCCTGCCCCATATACCTGTCCCACCCAATTTTTCTTCAAATGATGTAGCTGGTTTTAGGTACATGAGTTTCTTGGAGAAAACTATTGATGGATTATAATGAGCTAAATGGTCAGTACAACATATTTTTTGTATTATCCTTTCCCTTTTATATTCCAGGAAATGATATTAAGGTTACTCAACCATTGAAAGCTAAAAGGAAGTCCATAGTTGTTTGAAATGCTGCCTGGTCCCACCCCAAAAAAGCCCTAAGACCCCAACATATAAACCGTCACAAAACCCACTAACAACCAGTACCTAGAAACAAACTCTCTGGCCCGGCCAACTCCTAAAATTCAGGTCCATATATGCTCTGAAGCGCCCCACAACCAAATAGTATGTCTATTTCTCTAGCCAGTGCTAACCTTATATTCTTTCAGAGCATAGCTCACTGGCCCTCGATGCTATATTAGCAGGGCTATTCTCATTTCAGAAGAACTTCTTATAGTATTATAAGTCATAACCACATTACTAAACTAACATAACATTTCATGTTACCTTAAACATACCACAATTAAGGAATAAGATATTTTGTTTGTGGTGATAGGGTCTGGTCTTATAAACTAAGATTGGGTAATTCACCTATTCTACCTCCGACCCTGACTTGCTTATAGTTCCATTTTCCCCCAACAAGGGGAACCAACCACTTATTTAAGTATAAAAGTTTCCTTAATGTACTTAGATCTGTTTTAGAATTCTGTATGCAGGAGGGTAACTATCCTCTGCCTTCTTACTAAACAAGAAATAAATTTAATGAAGGAAAAATTAACTTCAATATTCAGTAATTAAGCCATCTGGAGGGATTGTCCCGGCATCTCATATGCTTAAAAGCAAAAATAATTGTTTCTTTAAAGCTGGTCTCATCATTAAAAGATTAAATGAAGGAAAAATTAAATGCAAGTATGCCAGCTTTGTAATAGCCTGGAGACTCTTTCTAGCGGTTAATTAGTACAGACCAGGACTCTGTATTGCCAAAATGTCCCAAAAGTTACTGGCTGGTTTTAAAGCTGTCTAATTCCTCTAGCAGTCAGCGAATATTAAAAGCTTAAACTAAATGCTAACAAAAATAGAATTAGCAATGTTTAATAGTCCATAGTAAGTCCATTTCAATGTCCCATGCAGTCGATTACCATACTGCTTTATCTCCAAATATTCAGAGTTCTTTATAAATAACTTCAGAACAGTCAGCCTTTAAGGAATAACTCTGGTAAAGACTCGTTAAGCATTTTAGGGCCTCGTCCACTGATTCAAAACGTTTTGTTCCTTCTTTACGGTAATCTCCATTTTGCAGGTATAGCAACGATGTTTTATTCCAGCAGCCCATAGTTTCGAGGTGATAGGACGAAAGCTAGCTCTGACTTGGCGTGATTTTAAAGTTAAATCAGGCACAATACGAAGTTTTTTCCCTTCCCATAGAATTGCAGATATCTTCCTCGCTTCCTTTAAAATGAACTCGCGATCAAGGTAATTCAGCAGTTTAAATATTACAGGTCTCAGAGGTTCTGATGGTTGCGGCCTAGCCCTGAGGGCTCGGTGGGCTCTCTCGATGATAAATTCTGGGCCATTAGGCGAAGACCCAACAGACGATTTAAGAAACTTCTGTAGAAATAAAATAGTGTTAGGCCCCTCTTCCCCCTCTGGGAGCCCTAATAATACCAAATTGTTGCGTCTACTTCTTCTTCCCTCTAGATCGTCTAAGTGGTCCTCCAACTTCGTGATAGATTTCTTTGCCTCAGCTAACCCTAGGCCGCTCTTCTCCATATTTCTCTCAATAGAAGAAATCCTTGCCTCAGTGTCCGTCACCCGACCGGCTAACTGCGTTAAAGCCGGCTTAAAATCAGCCACTTCTTCAATCAGCTTAAAGAGCGCCTCTTGATAGTTGTTAAATCACTGTGGATTTTAGTGGGGATATCTCTTCTTGCTGGGTTGTCGGCGATGAGCTCCTCCGGCTGTCGCTTCGCTTCCAGCTCCTTGTCCGAGTTCTCCATAATGTTTGCACTCTAAAAACAAAGTGTAAGCTGTTGGGGAGAGTCCTTATAGTTTGTTTTGATTGGGTTTTGAACAGTTTTGCCGTCGGATGGTGCCTTTTAATAGCAAAATGTTTCAGCGGGGAAGGGAGACCCAAAATCCAGCCGCTAAGCCTCCAGATGCATCACGTGACTCCCATCTATGCCATTTCTAATGATGAACGTCATCCCACATCCCCTGCCATAGCCCTGTCCTTCCTGAACACAGTGTACCCCATCAGGTTCAGGCCCCAATAGAATATGTTAGGGGATCCTCCACAGTCTTTCACCAAAGCATACACCAGGTGTTTGGCATTGTGTACAGTCAGGCCAGATATGCTCTTGACCCTGACAGCACAGCATTGCCCCTCTCTCCTCCCCTCCCACGTTATGCCCCTGATTATGGAGTCCCCCAGCAGGAGCACTTAAGCCTTCCCCTTACCGTTAGGCATGACCCTCTTCTCTGTCACACCCCCCTTCACTCCCACTGCCTCTCCATTTTCACTGATGGCACCATCAATCAGATTGTCAACAGGTGTCTTTACCCCCCTGGTCCAACTATCTCCCTGCCTGACTGTACCTTCCCAGCCCCCCCACCACATCACTATGGTTTGCTCCATGAGCACTCCTGTCAGTGGCTTGTAGAGAGAAAGAGATGTGAACTACAGGGAATTGAACCTAGGTCCCTGAAATACCATCCCGGAGAATCGGGATGGTATTATGGGGTCCTGGGTTCAAATTCCCAGTAGGTCACATTATTTCTTTCTCACTACAATGTGTGATTTATTTGCTTAGCAGTGGCTAATACTGTACCAAAACATCTAATTGTCATCTTGATTGTTCCTGGTTGCAGGATTTGCAACACCAGAGAAAATAAGTTTGTCTGGAAACCCCAGGCCCAACCTTATGAGCCTGTAGGTCAGTGGTTAGAGCAATAGGATGGTATTCTGGGGGACTGGGTTCAATTCCCAGTAGGTCACAGTATTTCTCACTACAATTTATGAACCAGTACTTAAAAAATACCTTATGTTGGGACAAATAATGTACAGGTTCAGTGCTGTTCTCCTTTAAGGTTTGTCATTGTGCTGGCTCTCTCCGTTACAAATCAAGCAATATTCCCTGGCCTCTACTACTCTGCACCTCAGTAGAATCTACTCTAAATCACTGGCAGCATCCTGGCTGGAAATGATAAATAATGCAATATAAAATGTGGTTTAAGCTTTTAGAAATTGAAATAAATCTGCTTTTTAATGTAAGAATTGTTTTTATTTGGGAAAGAAAGATCCCGAGGGTCCAATGTATAGTCACAAAGTGTGGTGGAGTGCAAAATTACAGCAAAAACGGCTTCTCATTGTGCCACCACACTTTTTTTATCAATACATAAAACTGGCATGCTGTGGGCAGGGGATGGAGAGCCCCCACTGCTACTGAGGTTCAGCGCACATTGCAACTTCCATAATCCAGATGTTAGCAGGCACAAATGGGGTTTGGCCTACTCTCACACTGGATAACGACAGGGACAGGGGTCTATGCATGGCGTTGTGCCAGGCCATTCCAATACCAGGTACCTTTGGCTCCCTTACTGGGTACCTTCAGTGTCCCTTTCTGACTCCTGCCCAGCCCTTTCTAGTGTTCAGTGGACCTCTGAAGCACTCTGTTACATATATATATATATATATATATATATATACATATATATACACATTCACATATATATATATACTCCCTCGTGTCCAGTGGCCCTCAAAGCACTCTGTGGTTTTTATTTACTCCCTGGTGTCCAGTGGCCCCCCAATGCACTTTGCATTTTTTATTTACTCCCTGGCGTCAAGTGGCCCTTCGAAGCACTCTGTGGTTTTGGTGTCCAGTGGTCCCCCCAATGCACCCTGCATTTTTTATTTACTCTCTGGTGTCAAGTGGTTCTTTGAAGCACTCTGTGGTTTTTATTTACTCCCTGGTGTCCAGCGGCTCTCTAAAGCAATTTGTGGTTTCTATTTACCTTCTGGTGTCCAGTGGCTATCTGAAGCACTCAGTTGTTTTTATTTACTCCGTGGTGTCCAGTGGCCCTCTTAAGCCCTCTTAAATCCGTTGTGATTTTTATTTACTCCCTGGTTTCCAGTGGTCCTCTGAAGTATTCTGTGTTTTTTATTTACTTCCTGGTGTCCTGTGGCCCTCTGAAGCCCTCTGTGGTTTTTATTTATTATCTGGTGTCCAGTGGCTCTCTGAAGGGCACTAATTTAGAATGGCGCCAACAACAAAGGCGCCATCAAGAACAGTGCAGTACAAACAGCGCTGGCAACAACAGCACCAGGACAAAATACCAAAGAGCAAAACAGCACCCATAGTAGCGGTCATTCACCACATTGACAACCACTACCATACCCGAAATCCAAAATGTACACTGATGCGGGTGGGTCTGCCTCCTGCACCCTCCATTTTTAAATAACCAACTCGGGGTAAACCTTACAGAAAAGCAGAAACTTGGGAGTGGGAGGAATTTCTGTTTCAGGCTATAGAAAGAAAAAACAACACTTGAGGGGGGGGAGGGGAATTGCAGTTACATGTGCTGGGAGTCTGAGAACAGAACTCCAGTCTCTTGAGCTGTATTGGCTGAGCTACACGTGCCTCAGACCTCTCCACCACAGGAGCAGCTCAGCCAGTGCCTTCATTTTCCCCTACTTCTCTACTTCCCGCCTTGCCTTCACAGCTACAGGGGTAGTGGTTACTAATGTTCGCTATTCTATCCCTGTCACTGTTAAAGGCAAAATACGGTTTAGGAAGCGTGCTTTAGACCGCTGTCTTCTAGCCACGCTGTTCTAACCTGGTAGGCTCTGAAGTACTCTGTGTTTTTAATTTACTTCCTGTTGTCCTGTGGCCCTCTGAAGCCCTCTGTGGTTTTATTTCCTCACTGGTGTTCAGTGGCACTCTAAAGCACAGTGTGAACATAGAAACACAGAAACATAGACTTTGACAGCAGATAAGGACCGCTTGGCCCACCTAGTCTGCCCATTTCCCTACCTACAGGATACGCTGCAGATCCTAGTTAACTAACAGCCTATTTCTTCCTACCCCCCACAAGAATTTCCTTATGTTTGTCCCATGCATTCTTGAATTCTCCCACAGTTTTAGACCCCACAACCTACTCAGGAAGGCTGTTACATGCGCCCACCACCCTCTCTGTGAAAAAATACTTCCTCACATTGTCCCTGAACCGTCCCCCCTCTATCTTCAAATTGTGCCCCCTTGTTCTTGCACATCTCTTTTTCTGAAAGATGCTACCCTCTTGGACTTTGTTGATTCCACTGAGGTACTTAAAAGTTTCTATCATGTTCCCCCTTTCCCTCCTTTCCTCAAGGGTATACATGTTAAGCTCCTTTAGTTTCTCCTCATATGGCTTCTCTTGCAGATCCTGCACCCTTTTAGTTGCCATCCTCTGGACTGCCTCCATCCCGTCTATGTCCTTGTGGAGACGGGGTCTCCAGAACTGGACACAGTACTCCAGATGGGGTCTCACCAACTGTCTGTACAGAGGGATAACAACTTCCTATTTTCTGCTGGTGATGCCTCTCCCTATACAGCCCAGTATCCCCCCAGCCCTTCCTACTTCCTTCTCACATTGCTTGCTTACCTTAAGGTCATCTGATATGATTACCTCCAGGTCCTTTCCATATTTGTTGTTGTTATTACTACCCCCCATTGTGTAATCTTCCCTGGGGTTTTGTTTCCCAGGTGCATTATTTTGCACTTCTTGCATTGAATCCAAGTTGCCATACTTGGACCATTCCTCCAACCTTGCCAAGTCCCTTCTCATCCTTTCCACGCCTCCTTATGTATCAACCCTGTTGCAGATCTTTGTGTCATCTGCAAAGAGGCATACTTTTCCTTCCAGTCCCTCTGCAATGTCACTTATAAAGACATTAAAAAGGACTGGGCCCAGTACTGAACCCTCCGGTACCCCACTAGTAACCCCTCTTTCTTCAGAGTGGACTCCATTTACAAATACCTTCTGTGTCCTGTTGTCCAGCCAATGTTTTACACAGGCCACAACCCTGGGACCCACTCACAGGCTTGTTAATTTGATTATTAATCTTTTGTGTGGGACTGTGTCAAATGCTTTCCTAAAGTCTAGGTAGGCCATGTCCACAGCCCCTCCCAGGTCTACTACTTTGGCCACCCAGCCAAAGAAATCAATTAGATTCATCTGACATGACCTTCCCACTGTGAACCCATGCGGCCTTGGGTCCTGTGCCCCACTGGCCTCTAGGTACTCAACAATACTTTCCTTCAGAAGTGATTCCATCACTTTCCCTGCCACAGAGATCAAACTGACAGGTCAGTAGTTTCCTGCCTCTGTCTTGCTCCCATTTTTGTGAAGGGGAATCACATCCACCTTCCTCCAGTCCTCAGGTACCACACCATCCCCCCATGATTTGTTAAAAATGGTAGTCAGTGGTGTCACTAGTTCTCCCCTTAATTCCTTTAGAATTCTGGGGTGAATTCCATCAGGCCCCATTGCTTTGTCCACCTTCAGTTTTAGGAGTTCTTTCAGAACCTTTTCTTCTGTGAAAGGACTGGGATCGACCCCCCTAACCAGAGTGCTTCTGTTAATTGTATTAGGCACCTCCCCTTCCTCCTCTTTTGTGAATACTGAGAAGTATTCATTCAGTATCCTTGCTTTTTCACTGTCCCTCTCTGCTCACCCACCATCCATTCTATTCAGCCTCACTATCCCTCCCTTTGTCTTTCCACGCTCCCTGATGTACCTATAAAAGGTTTTATCCCCCTTCTTAACTAAGTTGGCTATCATTTCTTCAGTTTGGGCCTTTGCTATTCTGACTTCCCTCCCTGCTTCCTTCTGTCTTAACTGGTACAGTTCTCTGTCCTACTCCTTCTGTGCTTCCTTATACTTTCTAAATGCTATATTTTCTCCCTAACCTTCCCTGCCTCCTCTTTTGAGAACCATTGTGCTTTTTCGCTCATTTTGATTTGTTTATTTGTTTCACACAAAGGTGTGTTGCCTCTGTGATGGCAGTTTTGATGTTTCCCCATTGTTGCTCCACCCCTCCTTCTAGCCTGTTTGCTAGTGCTTTTCTAAGGCACTCTCCCATCTTGCCAAAGTCAGCCCTCCTGAAGTCCAGGTCCCTCATTTTGGTATGGCTTGACTCTGTAGCTGAGTTTATCGTGAACCACACTATTTGGTGGTTACTTGTTCCCAGATGGCTACCCACTTCTAGTTTATTTACTTCAACCAGAGGTTCATTGTGAGGCTGTAAGGAGATTCGGGGGCATCAGCTCATAGACAGCTCCATAGCACACTAATAGTAAGGCATTTTGGCTAGGAGTGGGCAAATACCTTATTTTAAATATTCAGCTGAATATTCGTATTTGGGGCCCCATATATTCTGAATTCAGTATTCACATTTATTATTCATGTTCCTGTGGGAAAGGAAAAAAAGGTGAAAACAGCTCCCCATCCTCCTTCCCCAGCCCAGCTGTTTAAAGTTCCACAGCCGCCATCCCCTCCCGCCTTCCCCCAGCACCCACAATTTAATGTTTAAAATGGTCCCAAGATGGGCAGCCAGCAAAATCTGCCTACCTGCACGGCCGTCTACCATCTCTTTGTGTGCTTTTTCTTTTTTTTTTATATCAGTCCTGGGAAATAAATAATCCCCCCCCCACCCCACCAACAGCACTCCATTTCCAACCTCCCTCCCAGCACTTACATTTCCTTATTAAGTAGGGCTCTCCCCTGGCACAGAAAGGCAATAACACAGCCCACCCTTCTCTACGGCTGACTGCCTTTTTGTGAATGAAAGTACTCCCGCGCTTGCTCGCATAGTAAAACAACTGATCACATGATCTTACCGTAGCGGAGGCTGGGTTCTGTCGGTCACCTTCCCGCTCCTGGAGGGCTTTTTTAATAAGGAAATGTGGGTGCTGGAGGAAGATCTGGGAATTTGCGTGATGCTGCCCGGGTTGGGGAATTTTGTTTTTTCCTAACACCTATATAAAACAAGCATTTGTCAATGCCGAATGTTCGCTTGCAGGTGTTTGCAGTGGTGTTTGGCATGTATGGTGCTTTACCCTAATGCCCTGTGCGATTGCTGGTATTTGCACAATAAATTGTCAGCATGACCGCTTTGTTACCCCATTGTGTGCTACATAGGCGGAAACACGTTTGGGCAGGATGTGAAAATGACAGCTGTACTGCCTATAAGGAAGTGTGGTAAAATGTCAATGTTGAAAATCTGAAGTGGAAATATTGAAAATTGTGAAACCTAGGAGCGTGTGGGAACTGTGCAATGCATGCTGGTAAAACAGTGATTGTTAGAATTTTTCACCAAATTGTCAACATTGGCAGTTTAAAACCTCTGCTAATGAACAGTGACACTGTGATTTTCTTAATGTGTCCCATACACTGAGTTCTGACACCGACTGTGCCATTGTGCGCTACATGGGCAGAAACAAATTTTGAGCAAGATGTGAAAAATGACAGCTGCAGTGCTCATAAGGAGGTGTGGTAAAATGGCAATGTTGAAAATCTGGAGTGAAAATATTGAAAATTCGCAAACTTACGAGCGTGCATAGGAACTGCGCAACGCAGACTCATAAAACAGTCATATTTAGGAATTTTTTCACCAAATTTTCAACACAGCCATTTTAAGACCCCTGCTCATGATCAGTGTCACTGTGATTTTCTTAATGTGTCCCATACATTGAGTTCGCACACCGACTGCGCCATTGTACGCTACATGGGCAGAAACACATTTTGGGCAGGCTGTGACAAATGACAGCTGTACTGCTCATGAGGAGGTGTGGTAAAATGGCAATGTTGAAAATCTGGAGTGCAAATATTGAAAATTCACAAACATACGCGCGTGCGTAGGAACTGCGCAACGCACGCTCGTAAAACAGTCATTTTAGGAATTTTTCACCAAATTTTCAACATAGCCATTTTAAGACCTCTGCTCATGAACAGTGTCACTGTGATTTTCTTAATGTGTTCCATACATTGATTTCAAGACAATCGACCGCGCCATTGTGCACTATATGGGCAGAAACACGCTTTGGGTGAGATGTGAAATGACAGCTGTACAGCTCATAAGAAGGTGTGATAAAATGGCAATGTTGAAAATCTGGAGGAAAATATTGAAAATTTGCGAACTTACGAGCCTCAGTGAGGAACTGCGAACGCACGCCAGAAACAGTCATTTTGGAATTTTTGCACCAAATTTTCAACATGGGTTTTGGGACCCTTTCATAAATGATGTCACTGTCATGTCATTATTCAAGACCAAAGGTGATTTCGACAGTGACTGCGAGTGCCTCACGAAATCACCCTTCGGGCCTGAATAACACCAAAATGACTGAGATATGCACAGAGTTGAACCCCTCCCCATCTAGCTCATTATACAGCTTACCAGCATTTCCTCAGTTCCCCGCTCGCTTTGAAGAGTGCAGACGTGTTCCCGTCCACCGAAGATCATCATGCCGGAGTCCCGAGGTAAGTATGGGGTGGGGGGTGGGGAGGCTTGGGTACAGTGGGTGGGTGCGGGTTGTGGGAGGGGGTTGAGATGCGTACATGACAGTTTTTGTTTTACAGGTTTGAAAAAAAAGATGACGTGGGACGCTTGCCACGCTGGGGTGGGCTCAGCGTGGCAGAAGATGGCTGGGGGCCGAGAGCCGACGGGGCTGGGCACCCCTGGCCGGCAACCATGCTGGGAGGGCACCAAGGAACCCCCGGCGGCAAAATAAAGAAACGCTTCCACGCTGGGGTGGGCTCCCAGCATGGCAGCAGGATGGCTTGGGGAGGGGAGTGGAGCCGACGGGGATTGGGCCACCCCACCGCAACAATGTTTTCCATGCTGTGGGCTCCCGCATAGCAGGAAAGCTTTGGGGGCAGCGGACGGACGGGCGCTGGGAGGTAGCGTGATGATTGAAGGTTTCAGTATGGCAGCAGTGTTTTATTTGAAGCAGAGGAACACCGCTGTCTTATATTGAGCTGCTGCACCCATTGGTGCAGGACTGCCACACCTGCTCAAGGGAGCAGTGCATTGCGGGAGAGGCACACCTCTGCGTTACTTCTCCTGTAAACTGCGCTCATGAAGCGAACGTAAAAAGCTCAAAAGCTACTGTTGACAATTTGATCTTTTTTGGTGCATTATTAACCAATATTATATTGCTACTTTTGTTTTCTGCTGACTTGTTTCCCCCTTCACCTGCCTCCAGGTAGCATCTGTAAACAAAATAGTTTGTATATCTCTGTATGTCTGCCTGGTGAAACACTTCAAATATATGATAAATTATCAGAGTGATTCTGCTGACTTCCTTTTATAAGCTCAGATTTTTTGTTTGCTGGTCCCGCCGTCCTCTCTGGGCTAAGTACAGTATTACTTAGACCTGGGAGAACAGCGGGAATGGCAAACATCTGATCGGAGCTTATAGAAATTCTAACATGCACTGCAGGCTATTGAACCTCCCACTGCAGTAGCCCTCTTCTTATAGCTACAGGGGATTCTGGGATTTGTAGCTACAGGACATGTCAGCTTACAGGTAAACTGAATCAGTCTGATACAATGTACTGTAACCCCCCCACCCATTGTTGGCTCTTACCTTGGGGTTCTCCCCAGCTGCTTGTCCCACTATTCCTGATCCTGTATGGGGCCCATAAATGCTCCTGTCCCATGTGTCATAATCATGCTAGGGAAGCCAGAGGAGCACAGTGAAAGTAAAACTGCCCATTTGACGGTTTGCCGATTGCCGTGCAACTCAGTGTGTGCACATTTAAGTTAGATCCTGCTTGAATGTGTGAGCTGGCAGATCGGCTCGCAGATGGCAACAGTGCTATGGCGCTCAAGTGTAAAGCCACTGCAATGGCTCTTGCAAGTGCCCCTTCATGTGCTCCAACCCCTAGGACTCAAAAGGAATGGGGGGAGGGTTTGTGGAGGCACATAGCAGGAGGGTAAAATAAACCTTTGAACCAAGTACTCTTAAGTGCTGCTATTTAAAAGGGGCAGATATATCTTTAAGAGCAGCCGTGGCTGCTATATGTGAATGAAGCCCTGTCTGCCACCTAGAGGGACAGTGCTATAATGCTAGCAACAGGCAGGGGGAACCTCTGCCAAAACCTACTCTGCCACAGGACAATAGGATAGAGGGGTTGCTAATAGGCTATGGAGTATTTCATTATTAGAACTGTTCTGTTGCCCTGCAAAATGAAGTACAAGTTGGGACTGTTTGTAAACTGCCTACAGCAGCAGCCATTTTTTTACCTCTAACCCCCTATATCAGCCAATTAGCAATCAAGGAGCCCGGAAGACTGCAGCTATGGCTCTTGGGTAGGGGGTGTGGACAATGCCTTTGGCATGAGAAGAGGCAACCAAGCAAGCATCGTCTGGATCAGTTGCATATTAACTTTGCCTGATTGACAACTGGAAGGACAAATTGGACACTGCGGCTGATCCTCTCAGACCCCGGGGCAGTTGCAGTTTGGGGGGAGTCTGGCTGAAGCTCTCTGTGAGACAGGAGGACGGAGATTGTCAGAGGAAAATTTTGGAAGTCTGCCTAAGGCTTTCACAACAAAATGCCAGGAGACTTGCCTAAAGTTCTGTATCACCAGGAGAGCCAGAGTGTATGTTGAAGAACTGTTTGCAGCTAAAATCTTGCAGCATTTGAGAGACGCCCTCAGCCTGTGAGGAGGACCGGACTGTATTCGGCCAAATGCCTGAAGTGCTTATTGGATCAAACAGCCATGAGTACCGAGACGCACCACAAAATTCCCACAGTCTGGGAAAGCCAATTCAAAGTGAGGAATCTGCTTTATGGTTTGCACCTGCAGTGTGGAAAGAGTCTAGGAGACTGTCTGCTATCCCTAGCCTGAGGGGTGAATCGGACTTGCATCCAGAGGCTTAAGTGTCTGCCCACTGCAGAGAGGAGAAGACTGTGTGAGCCCTGAGATGTAGGACTGAAGCCACTGCTAGCAAGAACGGTCTAGGGAATGAGCCAGGTAGTGCTACAGTTGGGCATTACCTATCATCTTCCCCTACAACTAGATGCCTGGACATGTGGAGTAGGCGTGTGGCCCGAGGTCCCCAGCACTGGCCTCTTCTAGCATTCGTGAAGAAGAGGCCTAGAAGGTGATGAGCTGCCAGAGCCTACCACATCACGCAAGGTGACCAGCTGCCTGAATGGAACAAGCTGCTAGCAAATATGCCACAATCAAGTAAGCTACTGACCTTGCTTGCCCAGCTCGAGGTCCCCAACTCCACTGACTGCACCTGCAACCATTGATAGACCCTGCGAGACTGTCTTCAGGACCATGAGTAAACACAGGGCCTGCCCTGATCTGGGGAGTTATATGTCTGCTCAAAGTTTCCTGTTTTATTTTAAAAGTGCACCAATGCTAGCCAACCCATGGCAACATACAAGCCTGCAACTCTAAGGGTATCCAGACTAACTTTAGAGGATACTGGTAACAATGGGGAGGTGAGCTTATGTATTGCTGTTGGGGGGCGAGTTGTTTGTTGTTGTTTATGGTTTTAGCAGTTCATCCAATACTTAAACTGCCATCTCTGCATTTCCATTCCCCTTTCCCCTGTTAATAAATCTTTTATTGTTATTTTTCAATACTATCCCTGAGCATATTCTTAGCTACAGTCTTTACTGCATGTTTTAAAGTATTACCGTTTACAGTGGTATTCCATGTATGGGGTGACTGGAAGGGGAGGTGGGGAGGTACATCATCCTTGGGGGTTGTACTACAAAAACATCTTGCCCATTATATATTACTCTGGGTGGAGGCACCACATTATTTATTTTACCTTTGGGAAAGAAGCCTCTATTTCCATCAGAAACAGAGCCCAGACCCCTCAACCCAGGTGAGCCCACAAGGGTAGTAGCCCATTGTTACACAGTGCCTGGGTTACACTACTATACTGCATTAAACAGTAAGTAAAAAAAAAGGTTATTGCACACAAAGTGCAAATTGGGACCAGCCCCACGCTTGGGTATGGGGCTCTTAGTGCCGACTGTTCCCCTTTAGGTGCAGCTTGAAGTCAAGTCAAGTCAACTTTATTTTTTAAAAGCACTTTTCCAATGCCAAAGCCTTGTACATCATAAAAACATAAATATTCGCAGATAAAAACACACCAATTAAAAACAGGCAGTACAATGAGTATCCACTAGACATTATCCCCAAGTGCTACATTAAATAAATATGTTTTTAGTGAGGACTTAAAAGTCTCAGTGGACAGGCACTCTCTTATCCGAGGAGGTAGAGAATTCCACAGGGTCGGGGCCATGAAAGAAAAAGCTCTTGCCCCCAAGGCCTGAAGACAGAACCTGGGAATCTCTAGCAATAGTTCGTCGGAGGAGTGGAGTGGAGTGGATGAAGGGGCAGTAGGGCCGAAGGAGGTCTTGCGAGTAACATGGCCCCTGTCCATGTAGGGCCTTATAGGTCAGCAAAGCAACCTTGAAGGTGATCCTCCATCACACAGGCAGCCAGTGCAGTTTGCAAAGCACAGATGAGACATGGCTAGGTCTCTACAAACCCATCAGCAACCAGGCTGCCATGTTCTGCACCAGCTGCAGGTGACAGATGTCCACCCCCGGTAGCCCTAGATATATAGCATTGCAGTAGTCAAGGCATGTGATCACAAAGGCGTCGACCAACGTTGGAAGGTCCTAGGCAGAACCAGGTGATTTATCCAGGTGATGTTCCTCAGATGGTAGAAAGAGGACTTAACTGCTGACACCTGAGATTTAAGAGTCAGCTCACCATCAAGCACAACACCCAGATTTCACACCCATTCAGAGGATCTCAACTGGTTGTCCCCCAGCATAAGGCCAGATGGCTGACCAGAAGATAACTTCTCTACCTGATGACCTGGGTCCACCACCAACACCTCAGTCTTATCCAGATTCAACCTCAACCAGTTAGCACTCATCCAGTCCTGAATCTCGGCTAGGCAGTTGTTAAAGACTGAGATAGCATCATTCTGTTCAGGTACAAAGGACATGTACAACTGAGTATCATCTGCATAGCAGTGAAAAATCAGCCTGTACCACCTTATAATGTCTCCCAATGGCATTATGTACACCGCAAACAACATGGGGGACAGCACGAAACCCTGCGGCACCCCACAAGGCAGGAAGAGAGGGCTGAGGAAAAAATCCCCAACACCACCCTCTGTGTCCTGCCTGTGAGGAAAGAATGGAGCCACCTGAGGACTGTCCATGACAATCCACATAATAGCCACAGCCATTTCAGCAACACCCCATGGTCCACAGTGTCAAATGCTGCAGAGAGATCAAGAAGGACCAAAATCAAACTGCTCCTCTGATCTCTCGCTATCAGGAGATCATTAAATACCCAAACCAGAGCTGTCTTGGTACTATGTCTCTTCCTGAAACCAGACTGGAGAGGATCATAGACCTTGTGGGTGGTAAGAAAGTTCTTGAGCTTCAACACGACTACCTTCTCAATAACCTTGCCCACAAAGGGCAGGTTAGAGATTGTTCTGTAGTTCACAAGACTGTCCGGGTCAAGAGAATACTTCTTCAAAAGGGGTGTCACCACTGCCTCCTTTAAGGGGCTCAGAAACACACTCTTTCCAATGAGCACCAGACTATCTCCTCTAGGATTGGTCAGATGACCTCCACACACTTCACACTTGTGGCAGGCTTTTAGTTGCCACTGGTAAAAAAGTCCTCAGTCATGCCCTAGAAAGAAAGTTCTCAAAAGGTGTCCCACTACTGAGTTAGAATGTTTAGTTTCACCCATATCCTCTACCCACTCCCCCATCTAAATTTGCTTCTAGCCTATTATTGGAAAGGATCTGTCTAAACTCTCATACCTCTGGTGAAGCCAGAAAAGCGTGTCAGCTATACTGACTCCCTCATTCCTGAACAATATGGTTACTAGTCTTATTGTTGGTATAGTTAGTGGATAGCCACAAACAGATCATTGTGGAGAGTTCTTTAGGGCCCAAAACCTATCATGTGATACCACAACTGTCTTAAAGGTTGTATTTAAGTTGCAGTCCCTTGCTGCATGAATCAGGGCATAGATTTCAGATATAAGGAACATCATCAAAATCTTCAGTAGGGTCCTTGCAATGTACACCCTGTTGAGTTGAATCTCCAGGTCTCCTTTTTGTTTTGCGCCTCTCCCTGCACCTTGGCCGACCTCTCCTTTGAGCCACCTAGGATCTGCTCATCAAAAGCAACCCCCATCGCCAACTGTAGCCCCCCAAGGTAATCTGAAGTATCCCTTCATTGGTCGAGTTCTATCCTTTCGGAGAGACTATGCCTTAGCTGGTGTTGGTCCTGGCTGTCCGGGGGCTTCATTGTGGCAAGGGTCCTGTGGCCATCATCTGGGTGACTGAGGTGCCATTTTTTATTTTCTGTGCCCCACCTATCAAGTTCTTGGCCTTGCATGCATCAGCATCCTTAGGCAGGGGCGTGTCGAGGCATCACGTCCCCCAAGCACGCACCCAATCCTCCCAGAGGTGCCCAGGCAGTCCCCACCTCTGGAAGGGAAGTGTCCAATGGACACTTATGCATCCCTCCTGCCAGGCTCTGGTCCTGGTAATTGGGCTTGGGTGCAAACCTGGGTCACCAGCATGATGAGCGAACCCTTTCACTCGGTGCCACGGAGCCGGCATCCAGGTCTCCTTTATATTTGAGGCAGGCCGAGTTTTTTTCTCTTGGGCTGTTTGCCTCAGGCCACAAATATGTCTGACATTTATTTTTTTCACCTTCACCCACATGGCCCTCCTTTGAGCAGGTGCCCCAGCCCTGACAACCTGACCTCTGCTGGAACTTATCACCAGCCATCTTCCCCCAGGCCTTGCCCCCCTTGGAGGGTCGGCAGGTGTTCCCCGTCTCTGCCGATGACTGGATCCAGTTCAGGCTGGCGAGCCCAGCGAGTCAAGTGTGGGACCTGTGGTCACTGCTGGCATCCTACCACCAGCGTTTTCTCTGTTCTGGTCCCTTGGGAGGTGTGGCATGCAAGGATGTCTAGGCACATGGCATGTGCTCCCATGTGATGTGTGCCGACATCTGCCACACTTACTGGTCTTCTGGCCTGGACTGCCTTTTCCCCAGCTTCTGCCAGGGGACAAGCAAGCAGCGGGCTCTGCCCTCCCTCCCCGCAAGAAGGAGGACAGCATTCCTATGAACGCTCGATCCTCCTTCCCCCAGCCAGCTTTTCAACACCCTGATTAGCTCCTGAACCTGGGTCATCGGTGTCGTGAACAGTAGTGCAACTGCTGTTCCGGGAGGCCGGCAAGTCTGACATTTTAAATACCCATTTAGCTGGTTGGGGAGGTATCTGTAGTTCTCTCTCCATGTCAGTCTTATGTTCAGTCTGTTTCTGAGTCCTGTGGCCCTTCCCTCTGTCACCTCCATTATGTCCCTTTCCTTGGGTATTAGGGTACTCCCATAGTGGGCCTGCAGTTTGGGTCTCTCATAAAGGGTGAAGCTGAGCAAGCAGTTTTATCTGTGTCACCTACTGAGTCAGCATTTGAGGGAGTCTGATCCACAAGAATGCTTTCCATCCTATTGAGAGAAATTACTGGGGAGGGGGGTTGAAGTTGTATTCCTCCTGTTCCCGTGATGCGTTGCCAGTGCCTGATTGTCAGTGTCCTCCTCTTCTTCTTCTCTGGCTCAGTAATTATACAGATTATCCACTGTACCCATGGATGCCACACCAGGGGAACGCCCATTTCATGCACTTTTTTGGATTCAGAAATTTGCATATAGTACTGCTAATTTTGTCACCAGTACTCACAATGGAAAGGCTTACCTATTCCGCTGGCCCCTCCACTGCAAGATCCTCTAGTTCTGGCGGCCATCTTATGCTGCCTCAGAATTTTACCCAACAAGTCCAGAGTAAAGCTTTTTCAGGTGACCAAGCCTCTGTATCTGTATTGTAGGATTCACTTGATTCCGCGGGTACTCTCCATTTTTTTCCTTAGACATACAGTAGCATTTTGGCAGTTTGGGGCAGTGTCATAGAGTCAGCTAGTCTGATAGTTAATGCTGTCAGGGGGTTCACTGACAGCATCTCAGCTGTGCTGTTGTCAGAGTGATTGTGTAATTGTACTGCAAGCAAATAGTCCCTTTCATGGATAAATCTGACTTCTTGTGAAATTATAGAAATCTACAAATATCTAAAGGGCATAAATAGGGTACCAGAGGATAGCATCTTTCAAAAAAGGAGATGTTCAGGAACAAGGGGGACTGACATAAGGTTGAAAGGGGGTAGACTAAGGGGTAACGTGAAGAAATATTTCTTCATGGAAAGGGTGGAGGATTCATGGAACAGACTCCCAGTGGAGGTAGTGGGGGAATTCAAAAATGCATGAGACAGGCATTTGGAAACCCTAGCGATAGGAATGAGAAGGTGAAGCCGGAGATGAAGTAGGGTTTGCGTTTTTTGCAGTGGGTAGGGAAAATGAGCAGACTGTCTGGGTCTACTGGTCCTTATCTGCTGTCAATTTCTATGTTTCTGTTTCTTCAGCCATAAGCAACAGGATTGTCTTTCTCTCTGTGACAGCCACTTCCATTTTTCTCTCCTTGTTCTGTAACTCCATTTCTGAAAAGCCTGACAACTCAGACACTTTCCTGCTTGTAGGAGGATTTATGTCCATGGCACAAACTTGTAGGACCTCCTGAATGAATTCTGCTGGGAGGGAGGTGAACTCACTCACTTCCACGCAATCCTCGCCTCCACACCCAGGGTTTGCTGTCTTGGAACAGACAGCATCACCACCTACTAAAGAGTAGGAGAGATTCTCCGGTGGCCAATATTCCTCCATCAGTAAAACAGGTCAGTGTAACCCACCCACCCTGCCCCCAGCCCCGGGCACAGCAGGAAACAAGCTATCAAAACTTAGTGCACCTCTTCCAATCAAAAATTACAAATAGATAAAATGATTGAATAACCAGTGGTGACACTATTCATTCAGAAGGTAAGAACAAAAAACAAGGTGCTGCATTAGCATGTGATCTGAAAGCAAAACAAAATGGTAATATTAAATGCACGCTGAAAATAGAAAATAGAGTTAAAATTGACATTTCGACCATAGGTCTTCTTCAGGAATTATATGAAAGAGAAAGAAGCAAAGTTAGTCCTGTAGTATTTATTCAGTATTTGTGAAATTGGTATTCAGAGGGGAAATATGTTAAAAAAAAAAACCTTACCCTCCCCAGGTGGCTTTGGCTATAGTCCCATAGAAATTCCCCCCTCCAGTGGTCTGCCAGCCTCCACCCCCACCTCCACTTCTCTTCTCCCATACATAGTAAAAAATATCAAATATACAAGATTTGTGGGAACTGTCACAGTCTTAGTGAATAACATGGTCGCACAGACTGCTTCTCCACCAGTGTGCTGAAGACTGCTGTCAGCTGATAGCCATGCACTTAGACTCCAAGCTGGGTTCTGTGAGGGGTGTCACTGACTAGAAACATAGAAACATAGAAATTGACAGCAGATAAGGACCGCTAGGCCAGTCTAGTCTGCCCATTTTCCCTGCCTACTGTAAAAGCCACAGACCCTGCTTGATCTCTGGCTTTACCTCCTCGTTCTTATTGCTAGGGTTCACCAATACCTGTCCCATGCATGCTTTGACCCCACCCCCCACTGTGTTTGCCCTCACCACCTCCACTGGGAGTCTATTCTATGCATCCACCACCCATTCTGTGAAGAAATACTTCCTTAGCTACTCCTTAGTCTACCCCCTTCCAACCTCATGTCATGCCCCCTCGTTCCTGGACATCTTTTCTGAAAGATGCTACCCTTCAGTACCCTGTTTATGCCTTTTAGTTCTTTGTAGGTTTGAATCATATCTCCCCTGTCTCGTCTCTCCTCCAGTATATACAGTACATATTGAGGTCTCCCAGTCTTTCCTCATATGACTTTTGGTACAGGCCTTACACCATCTTTGTTGCACTTCTTTGAACTGCCTCCACCCTGTCTATGTCCTTATGGAGATGTAGCCTCTAGAACTAGACACCGTATTCCAAATGAGGCCTCACTAATGATCTCTATAGTGGCATGACCACCTCCTACCTTTTGCTGGCTAGCTGGGAGCTGAATATTTACTACCTCCACTAATTACACAGGCTGCTGAAAATAGAGTAACACCTAAACATGCTCAGTTTTTATTAAAATAGGAACTTATGCAAGTAGTGGTGTCAGCATTTTATATGAAACATATTTTATGTTTAGTACTCCCGTAACCAGGTTGCAACAATGTTTCTTGCTTGGTAAATTATTGCAGGTATCATGCTGTCCTATAAATAGTATGACAGGTACTAAAAACTATGTTTGCTTGTGTCACTTTCCTGTGAACTCAGTTACCGTGAATCCTGACCTTGGCAGCGGCAGCAGAGACTGTGTAGATTTCTGTGTAACCCTGGTTTCATCGAGATAGGGAGCTGGTGGATTTTGCCCATCCATTACCTTCAGTACATAAAGAGGCAAAATAAACTTACCTTGAGATTATCTGTGTGGAACTGCAACTGAGGCTGCATTTGGTTTTACTGCACAGGGTGCATAACCAGTGCCGCTCAGGGAGGTACAGCATGTCCAGCCTGTTGGCACCTATCCACAAATATATGGGCATGGTAAACCAGATGTAAGAAAGCCCTAGGGTTGTTTATTTTATTCATTTATAACTTTACTTATTTCTGTGTTTCTATTTATTTAGTTACAAGTTTTGACCAGGAAGATATGCTGAGCTAAAGCTTGTTTTCAGATGTGACCTGAGAGAGGGGAGGATAACACAATACTTGGTAAAGGATCATACAATAAAAGGCAGATAGAGTCAAAAGAAAGGTAATTGCTACAGGAGGAGGCTACTTTCATTGGGAATGGGCAGAGTGTCCCTCTGCAGAGGAACACATCTGAGAATCAGGTGGCTGGATCCCAGTTCAGGGATCTAAACTTCTTCTGGTTCCGACTCATGCTCAGCAGCTCCAAAGTTCAGTTTGGTTAGGAATGAAACCCACAATCACTTGTTGTATACTGTGTGAACCTGAACAAGTCCCTTAACCTGCGTGTCCTCCTGGGACATATACAACTTTATTTTCTTACTGTGTTTAACAATGCCTGTAATCACTGACCTAGATTTTCTCCCCTCTGTCTCTCCCCTGCTGTCCTCGATAACTGAAATGCAACACTGCATTGTTCTCCTACCCCCAGCTGCCTGAACGCCCACATGCTCCCTGTACCATCTCTTACAACTGTAAGCACAGTAAAATACATTTCCCTGTACAGGATCAAACCCACCTGCAAAGAGAAGCAAATAAAAACTGCAATGTCACTCATGTTAAACTGCTTACCCACCCAGCAGCCTGCCTGCCTGCATGCTCCTTGTGCCATCTCTTATAGAAACACTGTGTACTACATTTCTCAGTACTGGACCAAACCCATAGGCAAACTAGGGCAAATGCAAACTGCGATTCTGGTAAACCATTTCTCGCCTCCCCACCCACAACCTCTGCTGCTGTGGACATCATATTTGCAAATTTTAGCCAAGCAACAACTGCAAAATATATTGACAGTGTGTCTTTCAAACGCCAGGATCTACAAAAATTCCCATTACCATGTGATTCTGAAAAGTTCTGGGAGGAAGTTGGCATTTACATCAGTGAAAGAGAACTAACTTTATTAAAATGGAGCTCACCAGTCAGCAATGGAAGGCACTATGATGTGCTATCCCTAGGCCTGCATCTCTCACTCACTCCCATTGTCATGCCCCACTGCTTCCTCTCGCCTTCTCAAAGCAAGATCATCGAAGAATCAATCTTCAACATTCAATTCCTCTTATGGGCCTAAGCTGGGGGTGCTAGGACCCAGTGGTTGCAAAGTCTTCAGTGCTGCCTACAAGGCAGACATAGTGACATCACACTCGTAGGTTGGCAGTGACCAACAACAGCCCCCTCCTTTTCTCAGTTCTGTTTTTCCTGCCATCAAGTGCGCACTGTGGGAGCAACTGCAGTCACTATAACTGTGTCACAGCCTTACTCAGTTCACAGCCACTTTCATTTGATGACAAATTTTCTCTGGCACCATGCTTAACTGGTTCTATTCTCCCCTTATCTTGGTGCTGAACCCTTTTTCTTGCTGTTTTTTTTTTTTTTTTTGTCTGTCATCATATTTAGTCCTTCAAAGTGATTCACAACACTCTGGGGGAAAGTGTTTTCTAATGTTACCACTGAATTTCCACCTTAGAGCTTTAGGGCATGTCCTCACATGCTGCTGAAGGACACCAGCTCAGATATCTCTGTATGGTCAGTCTTGTTGCTAACCCTGCATTGCAACTTCTTAACTGCATAGAAATGTAGAAATTGATGGCAGATAAAGACCACTAGGCCCATCTAGTCTGCCTGTATACCCTACTCTTATTAACAGTCACTGACCCTTCTTGGTCATCAGCTTTAACGTCTCCTTCCCACCTCTAGGGTTCCCTTATGCCTATCCCATGCATGTTTAAATCCCCCCACTGTGCTTGCCCCCACCACCTCCTGAGGCAGGCTATTCCATGAATCCACCACCCTTTCCTTGAAAAAAACATCCTCACATTTCCCTTATCCTGCCCCCCTCCAATCTCATATCATGCCCCCTCTCACGCATCATATTCTTTTTGTATTGAGGAACCAGAACAGCATGCAGTACTGCAGGTGGGGCCTGACCAAGGTCTTGTAAAGTGGCAGGGTTACTTTCCCTGCTCTGTTGGCCTTCCCACTTCTGATAATGTTGCAGTACAGTAGTAGTTGTAGTAAAAGTTTATTTTATACAGGTACTATGTAAGACAAATAGGCAGCAGCCTATTTATGATGTTGGCCTATGGAGCACACTGGCATTTTGATGCACTCTCCCCCTTGAGAGCTGATGCACACTGATTGTTTATTAGGGCCACAGGTCCTTTTCCTCCTCCACTGTTGCAAGAGGAGCCCCACATAGTATGTAGGTACTGCCTTTGTTTTTCATTCCCAAGTATAGAGCCATGCATTTGGCTACACTGAATTGGTGGCTTCTGGTATCTGACCAATTACCCAGCTCCATCACACTCTGCTGCAGTTAGTCCCCATCCTCGTAAGAGTCTTAGTCTCATGAGTGAACTTAAAGCAGTTTGCATTATAATGCTCAAACTTTTGACCTATACTTTTTATGTTTTTTTTTTCTCCCCCTTGTGGACCAGCCCCCTTCTGCCAATCACCCCAGCCCCGTCACCCTGTGTCCACAGGACTTACCTCATCCGGCTGTTCCCCCAGGGCTTGCCCCTCCTGGTGAGGTCGATGGGGTCCCCCATCCCCACTGGAACCAGGATATGATTTGCATGCACAGTGCCTGATAGCTGGGTGCAGGACCTACGGGAGATCTGTGTCATCCTTCCAGTCAGCTCAATTTTCCTTTGTTCTCCTTTGAGTAGCATGGCATGCAGTAGCACCATGACATGCGCCATGCACTCCCCTGCACCGCACATCAGCACCTGCGACACCCCTCCAGCCTTCCTAGGCAGCCCCGGGGGCCTTTTTCAGAATTTCAGCTAGAAGCCAGTCAGACACCAGGCCCTACAAACCCTCCCCCAGAGGAGTAGAGCAGTCCTTCAGATGCTTGATCCTCCTCCCTGCGCCCGGCCTTCCAACGCTTTGAGCTTGCTACTGAATGCAGATTGCCAGCATCATAAGAGGTTACGCTGTCACTGCACCAACAGGCTGGGCAGGACAATCAGGGCTTAAAGTGTGCCAAGTCTGGCAGGGTCTCAGGCCCAGCAGAAAATATTAAGGGATTTGATGGGGGTCTCACAGGGTATCAATGCAGGGTCCCTATTCTATGTTTGTTTTCCCTTATCATGACTTCAAAGGGGCAGTATGAACCTTAGTTCATTTGCCCCTCAATTTCTTACTGTATCTTCATATTTTATGCCTGCATTTTGACTTATTGTTTAAAAACTGGATAATAACGAAAAGGCACATTCCACACCATAAAGATAAAAAGGACATCCACAGTAGTAGTCAATCTATTTTTTATAATTATAACTCTTCTAGACCTGGCAGTTTTTCTGCACACTTTATACCCTGGGGACAACAAATGTACAAAAACAGCTGTGAATATCAAAGAAAGCTTGGTCCAAGCCATGTTTAGCAAAGGACTCCTTTTATTATTGCAAAAGTGAAAAGAAAATAGATAAAGCAGACTCAAATGGTACAAAAAGGGTATCATTCATGTCAAGAGATAATGGGCACTCTAAACTAGAATAAAAAAGTATTGGTAAAAATTTTCAGTGTTAGCAGGCACCGCTGCTTTAAGCAGATTGATAGAGAACCCAGCCTCCTGATCATTAATAAAAATGTGAAACAGTGGAGGCCCCAGCTGATTACATCTCTTCACTTAGAGTGGTGCCGTCTACCATGACTCCCTGCTTGCTACCCCAAACCAGTTAGCAATCCACCCTGAGTATGTCTTGTGTATTCTCCATCAGTGCACTTTGCCCAGAATCTTGTCTTGTGTCACAATAACAAATAAACCGGTGATGTGCAATGGCCTGACTCAAAACATGCAGGCGATCACCAAGTATCAGGGGCAAGACCCTAACTCATGAGTGGCAAACCCACAAGTGGGTTTCGAAAGTCTTGTCCCCTAACATGTAAAGACAAATTGCATATTTTTTTGAGTCATGCCATTGTAGTTCTATATCAGTCTAACAATTCTAACTTTATAAATCAGCTTTTATGTGAAAATGTTATTGTTTTGTCTATAACTTGAACTACTGGCTTCAGTGCTGCACAAGCCTACTGTGATGTCACCAGCACTGTGGTCGCTGTTGATTTTGTTCTATGCAAAGGTCAAGAAAAGTGACTGTGACATATTAAACCTCAATATAAATGTTGATAGTATAGTAAATAAACATATCAGGGAAACTTTATCATCACTGTTGTTAAAATCGTTTTTTTTTTTATTTAAAATTACCAGATATTATTTTTTAAGTAAATACAGCACCAGGAAATTTTGTTTGAAAATTAGATCTGGATTCTGAATCCAAACCTTTCCCCATCAGCTGGTTGCGCTCCTCTCTGGTTTTTGAGTCCCACTGACTGAAAGGGCTGTTTAGTGCCCTGGAGGTTAAGTGCAGGATAAACCTGTTATACCATGACAGAGTCAGCAAGCAGTGCCATCAGGGTCCCTTTCAGCCAAGGACCTCATTTCATTTCTCATCTGTTACTTCAGTGACGTGTCAAAGCACAACTGCAGTCTGTTTATGTAGGGAGGCTGCACAATGGCATGGATTGTGGAGACATTTCTACGGAAATTAATGGAATGAGGTTTGCCATAGTCTGTGCTTTCCTTGCACTGAGTGTATGCAGCCTGCTCAGGTTAATAGAACCCAGCCATGCATACATATTTTAAAACAGCAAGGCATGGTGGGATAGGAAAGGCCAATTGCAGCCAGTTTTCAAAGAACACATTTTGTTTTGCAATTGATAGTTTGTTTGCACAACCATGTAATACAGACACAACTGGTAAACATGTGCTTAAAAAATGAGAACAGCTCAAATCAATCAAGTGAACTAGGACAGGGAGTGATAAAAAAGGTATGTTGTAGTACATTCAAGATAGGAGAGCATGGACAGTAGAGTGAAAGGGTCACAACCGGGATCAGATAGCTGCCAGTATGGGACACAGAGAACAAACAAGAAGTGCTCTCACAGCAACATTTGGGAAAGGGTTTTGCTATTGTGTTATCAGTTTAATATCCTACCTATTGTGATTGACTGTGTAGTGAAGACAAATTGTTAAAGCATTTCTAGAGACAGGAGTTCTAATATGTGAAGCCACTTGTGAACTGAAAAATGTTCCCAGCTGGATGGCATTCCAGTGGGTTAAGATTAGTTACTTAACTGCCATAAATCTTATGACCACTAACCCTACCATCAGCCTTCTTCACATGTTTAGGTACACCATAAACATATATACTTAAATTTAGGGAAGCTTGTATAGAAAGGCTGCATTTCATAGTCCTGACTGTTTCTCAGGAGTACATGCTTTCGATGTCAGGGAGTTGTGAAACATAAAACTTGATGGCAAATAAGGACCACTAGGCCTATCCAGGCTGCCCAATTTCCTTGTCTACTGTAAAAGCCGCAGACCCTACTTGATCTCTGGCTTTACCTCCTCATTCCTATTGCTAGGGTTCCCTTATGCCTATCCCATGCATGTTTGAATTCCCCCATTGTGTTTGCCCCCACCACCTCTGCTGGGAGTCTATTCCATGCATCCACCAGCTTCTCCATGAAGAAATATTTCCTCATGCTACCCCTTAGTTTGCCCCCTTCCAACCTCTTGTCATGCCCCCTCATTGCAGGACATCTCCTTTTTCTGAAAGATACTACATTCCTTGACTTCAAGTTGTTACTGATGGTTCACACTGCTTATATATATATTTTTATAATTTAAATGGCCCATTTTAAAGTGAAACAGGCCCTTGAAATCACAGATGTCATAGCTAACGGTACATACCTCTCTGGTTGGCACCATACGCTGGCACAGTAGTCTGCTGATAATCGCACAGTAGGTACACACCCCACCATCTGTAATTTATTTTACTGAGCTTATCCACTGTTGGTAATGGTATTTTAGGTACACATAATCTCTCAATTAAATTAAATAGGAGAAAGACTCTAACTTGCAAGAAAGTGCTAACAATGTAATATGATTTATTAGATACCGATATATAATAGTTCACCTCAGTGCCCTACCTACTGTGACACTTGGCCAGCTGGTTATGATGCTGTATGATATTTGTAATATAAAAATATAGTGTGTGATTGTCACAGTGTTCCATGGGTGCCCCCCCCACCCAGGTTTCAGTGAAATGAAAGGATATATAATTGACCAGGAGATCTCTGCAGTGTAATTAACTTCCTTGAGACATTTCATTTTATGACCTGTTGCTTCTTTGAAGTGGAAATGAAATGGGGCTTTATCAGTCTGCCAGTGGATGGAGATCATAAACTTTTATGACATCTTAAGAGGAAGAACATTTAATATCAACTGGTGTTAAAAAGCTATAAAACCCCTTTGAAATGCATGGGGAGAAGGAACTGGGAAATTAAAGACTGTCATAATTTGGGAAATGCATTTTTGCTGAAGTCACATTATTTAAAATACCTCCTGATAGGCCATCATGTTTGTATTTTTTTTATATTCTAAAAGGAGGAGCTAGATGACTCTTAGAAGGGGTGTGGAGAGACATAGTTTAAACTATTCTGTGTCTAAACTGATTTGTGATATTCCATCTTGGGACTGTAGAAACACACAGTTCCCTGCTATACAGCACTTAGAGGTACTACATTAGAGAGAAAATTATTTAACTGTATGTTGGTAGGAGTTTGTAGTTTGCTTTGTTTTCTTTTAAAGGATTGTATGCTTTCTGATATAGTGTTCTGTGTTTACATTTTACATATTTATATCCATTTTTTAGTAAATATGTTATTTGAATGACACTGCCTGGGTGTGTCTCCAAGTTATTTTTTGCATGTGACATATAGATGATTAAGTTTGACAGCTGTTATAAAAGCTTGATAGTGTTACTGAGCTTGAGTAAAAAGGTAAGAATATACTTAAGGTCTTTTACAGAGTTTTAAGGGTTCATTTTGGATACCTGGTTAGGTGCCTTAGGCAAAAGATATATTACATCCCCTGAAGAGAATATTATCTGAGCCTGTACATTTGGGTATGCTAGCATAAGGTTCACAGTTTGAATCCCCCCAGAACTTGAGACTAAAGGTGATTCAGACCCACAAGTAGACAGGAGGGTTACCATGTCTGTTACCTGTTCACACTCTTGTGCTCTGAGGTTGGCACTGTGGAAGCAGAGAGCCTGAACTGCTGAGTGCATTTGTGACAGATTTGGTTGGCAGAGTTGTGAATACATTTGTTAACACAAGCTTTAACTGATCAGTGTGTCAGCTTCATACTGTACAGATCACTTGCCAAATAAGGCAGTGATTTATTTTTAAAAAGTAAACAGAACTATATCATTTTGCTTACAGTCAAGTTACTACCTGTTTTATTTTTTTTTTCTAAAGTGCAAATTAAAGTAGCTGTAGTTAGGGAAGAAGATGGCTTTCAACTACAGTGAGCACACTGCAGACTACCTGATGCAGTTGTGCCAGGACAGATGAGTCCTTTATGAGGGGAGAGCCACCAAGCAGAACCTCATGGATGTCTTGATGGCAGTAGATGCCCAGACCATCGAGTCACAGTCTGTGACTGTAAAGGACCAGACCTTGAGTGTGGGGGGGGCAGCAGCCAGTGCAGTGTCCAGATCTGGTGAGGATGACAGCAGGGCCAGTGCCAGCGAAGGGCTACAGCAGCAGGGGAAGGTCACCAACATTCTGGAGCCAGAAGCAATCAGGCTGCAACCTGAGTTGCACAGAATGGAGCTGGAGTTCCAGAGAGAAGTGGAGTGAGAAAAGTGAGCCACAGAGGAGAAGAGGGAGTGAGAACAGCGAGAAGCTGAGCGGGAATAGTAAGAAGCGGAGTGAGAGAAATGAGCTGCAGAGAAGAAGAGGGAGCAAGAACAGTGAGAAGCTGACTGGTAACAGTGAGAGACAGACCGTGAGGAGTGTGAGCACCAGAGGCAACATGAACTGGAGAAGCTACAACTCTAACAACCAGCACCAAAGCAGGTAAGTGGCTTGGGTTTAACTGGAACTACAGGACTGGGTTACAAATGAAATTCCAAATTGATAGCCAAATTTAAAGAGGAGGAGGATATGGATGCCTTTTTAAATTCCTTTGAAAAAGTTTGTATTCAGGCAAATATTTCTAGAGGGTACTGGAGCTTCGAGCTATCCGCACTACTTACCGGTAAAGCTTGGGATGCACTGGGTCAAGTGGACAATGAGGACAGTAATGATTACAGCAAACTTAAAGCTGCACTTTTAAAAAAGTTTGATTTAACTGCAGAAGCATACAGAGCTAGATTCCGTAAGCTCAGGAGAAGCCCTAACATGAGCTACATGGAGTTAGCCATGAAACAACATCAGTGTTTAAAACATTGGTGGGAGGGAATTGAAGCAAACTCTGTAGATAAAATTTAAAATGCTATTTTGTTAGAACAGTTTTTTTGAGCATGCCCAGCAGAGCTGAAAACCTGGCTGGAGGACCGAGATCCCAAAACAGTGCAAGAGGCTGCTGAACTCTCGGCCAAGAGTGGACCTGCTCTGAGAGCGAATGGGGTGAGTGTGGCCATGCAGAAAGGGAAAAACTCACCTTCAGGGCAGCTAAGACCCTCACTGCCTCCACCAAAACTGGTTAGCCCCAGGTTTCAAAGAAAAGATTTTTCTGAGAAAAGAAACAAATGTTGGGGTTGTAAGGAAACTGGGCATATAGCCAGACAGCATCCCAAAAGGACAAGCCATATGCAGAATGGGGCTAGGGAAGAAGTGGGTTGTTTGTGTGTCCCTGGAAGCATGTCTGTGAACATGAGGGAACACACGCACCCAGTCATGGTGAATGGTGTATAGACACAAGGGTTAAGGGACACAGGGGCATCCCTGACATTGGTAAAAGGTAGAGCCTGGTCAGTCTATACCCAATGAATTTGTAACTGTACAAGGGTTCACTGGTGAGGAGACCACACTGCCACTCACTAGTGTTCTCCTAGACTGGGGTGAAACAGGAGTAACTGTGCAACAGTTGGCTGCAGCCAAAACTTTAGCAGTTGACGTCATCCTTGGTAACAATCTCAAACAGGGGATGGTGTGTGCAGTTACCCATAGCCAAGCAGCAAGGGAAAATTGTAGTTCCCTGGACCCCACAGAACCCATTGTGGAAACCACTGGGAGGCTGGTTTCACAGCCTGTGTCTCCTGATAGGGAGACTAATGAAAAGGGGGTAGAAATTTCCCCAGTAGCAGTTAACCACAAAGCTGTGGAAGGTTACTCTGAAGAAGCAGGGGTGACCCATTGTCCGAGGGTTAGGGATGACACTGATTCTGAGTGCCCTGATGCTAGTGCTAGGGACCCTAGTTTAGAGACTGAAGGGGACCTGTCCCATGCCTTGGGAATATGTAAGGAGTTTGCAACTGCTCAGAAAAGTGACCCTAGTCTAGAGAAGCTGAGGGCTTGGGCAGACTCTGATGGAGCACAGGGAGGTGATGGTAAATATAAGGTTTATTGGGAAAATGGACTGATGTATACTCAGGCTGTGAAGACAGAGGGAGGGTTGATAGGCAGGCAGTTTGTCATTCCCCAGGGGTATCATGAGCAGTTGCTCAAGATTGCACATGATATTCCCTTGTCTGGTCATCTGGGAATCACACGCACTATGCAGCGGTTGGCCCAGAATTTCTATTGGCCCAACTTCACCCAGCAGGTAAAGGAGTAATGCAGGTCTTGTCACCGGTGGGTGCCAAGAAATAGGGAAGACGGGTAAGAAAACCCAAGCCACCCTAATTCCATTGCCCATAGTAGAGGAGCCATTCCAGAGGGTGGGAATGGATATTGTGGGGCTTTTAAATACCCCCAGCTCCTCCAGGAAGAGATTCATCCTGACTGTGGTGGATTATGCCACCCAGTATCCAGAGGCAGTCACCCTATCCTCACTGAGAATGGACAAAGTGGTAGATGCCTTACTTGGGGTTTTCTCCCATGTTGTGTTTCTACAGGAGGTTATCACCGATCGAGGGGGTTCTTTCATATCGGACCTGATGAAATGTTTGTCGGAGAAGTGTGGGGTGGTGCAGAGATGCACAACACCTTATCACCCGCAAGCCAATGGGCTTGTGGAAAGATTTAACGGTACCCTGAAGTCAATGCTTCAATCATTTGCTGAACAGCATGGGAGGGACTGAGAGAAATACCTTCCCCACCTGTTGTTTGCTACAGGGAGGTGCCCCAAGAGTCGACAGGATTTCCCCCCTTCAAGCTCTTATATGGACGCCGGGTACGTGGGCCCCTAGACTTGATCCGGGAGGACTGGGAAGGCAAGCAAACCACCAGGGCACTCCCATAGTGGATTACATCCTTAGGTTTAGGGAGAGGCTGAAGGAGCTTATGGGGACAGCCCAGAACAACCTGGCAGCTGCCCAACAGAAACAAAAAGTGCGGTATGACTGCAGAGCCAGAGCTCGCTCATACATGGTGGGTCAGGAAGTCATGGTCCTTATTCCAGTCCAGAAAAACAAGCTGTAGGCTGAGTGGGCAGGACTGTACAAAGTAGTTAGAAAGGTAAATGACGTAAACTATATCATAGAGTTATTTGACAGAAGATAGACAGAAAGAATGTACCATGTCAACATGATGAAGCCATATGCTAATAGGGCTGACATGGTGTTTACAGTATGTAGTCTTGGGGAGGAGATGGACAAAGGAGACCCCCTTCTGGACTTGCTGGAAGAAAGGAAGCGGTAGTCCTCTGTGGAGGCAGTTAAACTGTCACCCCAGCTGGCCCCAGGCAAGATCCAGGAAGTAAAGGAGGTTTTAGCAGACTTTGCCTCACTGTTTAGCACCAAGCCTGGACTAACCCTCTTAGCGATGCACGATTTAGAGACAGGGATACAGACTCCCATATGGTGGACAGCGTATTGGTTGTCAGAGGCTGTCCAAAAGGACTTTAGGAGGAAGGTGGAGGAAATGCTGGATTTAGGGGTAATCCAGAGATGCCACAGCCCTGGGGCCTCACCCATAGTCCTTGTGCCCAAGCCAGATGGTACTACTCATTTCTGTGTGGACTATCGTGGACAGAATGCAGTCACAAAATGAGACTCCCACCTGGTGCCCCAGACAGATGAACTCCTGGACAAGTTGGGAGGGGCGACATACCTTATGACTATAGACCTGACAAACGGGTATTTGCAGGTAGAGGTAACTGACAGAGCTAGGAAGAAGTCGGCCTTCATCACTCCGATAGGCTTATTTGAATTTAAAGTAATGCCTTTTGGAATGGAGAATGCTCCATCACTTTCCAAAGGTTGGTGAACCAGGTGTTAAATTGTACTGAGGAGTACGCCGTGGCATACCTGGATGACATTGCCATCTTTAGTGCCAGATGGGAGGAACACCTGTCCCACCTTAGGGAAGTGCTGGGCAGGATACAGAGGGATGGGCTCACTGTCAAAGCTGAGAAGTGCCAGGTTGCCATGGCTGAAGTGACATACCTTGGGCATTTTGTAGGCCAGGGACAGCTCTGTCCTAACCAAGTAAAAATAGAGGTGATCAAGGCATGGCCCAAACCAGAAATGCAGAAGCAGGTTAGGACTTTTCTAGGGACAGCGGGTACTATAGGAAATCTGTACCCAATTACAGTGCCCTGGCTGCTCCCCTATCTGACCTGGTAAAGAAAAAGATGCCTAAGAAAATTACCTGGGACCAGCCTGTGAAAAAGCCTTTACCAGACTGAAGGAGGTACTGTGCAGTGCTCCTGTATTGACAAGTTCTGACTATAGCAGACCTTTTATAGTCCAGACTGATGCCTCAGAAGTGGGGCAGTACTGAGTCAGATATCCAACCAAGGGAAAGATCACCCTGTAGTGTACCTGAATAAAAAGTTACTTCCCAGGGTGTAGGCTTACTCCACTGTGGAAAAAGAGTGTCTTGCCATAGTGTGGGCCCTAAATAAGTTAGAGCCATACTTATATGGGCAGCATTTTGAGGTACAAATGGACCACAACCCCCTGGTTTGGCTGACACAAATGGGAAAAACTAATGGTAGACTATTAAGAGGGAGTCTTGCCTTGCAAGGGTATGACATGACAATCTTACATAGGTCCGGAGTGACCAATCAGAATGCAGATGGCTTATCGCGTGTATATGAGGAGTGAACTGACCTGTGGAGCTCATCCCATGCAGGGGAAAGAGACAAAAATTCAGTCTAGGTGGGGAGGATTGTGACGCTTGGCCAGCTAGTTATGACTGCTATATGATATTTGTAATATAAAAATATAGTATGTGATTGTCACAGTGTTCCATGGGTGCCCCCCCAGGTTTCAGTGAAACAACAGGATGCATAATTGTCAGGAGATCTCTGTAATGTAATTAACTTCCTTGAGACATTTCATTTTATGACCTGTTGCTTCTTTGAAGTGGAAACAAAATGGGACTTTATGAGTCTGCCAGAGGATAGAGATAATAAACTTGTATGATGTCTTAAAAGGAAGAACATTTAATATCAAATGGTGTTAAAAAGCTATAAAATCCCTTTAAATTGCATGGGAAGAAGGAACTGGTAAATTAAAGAGTGCCATTATTTGGGAAATTAGTTTTTGCTGAAGTCACATTATTTAAAATACCTCCTGATAGCACATGATGTTTGTATTTTTTTATATTCTAAAAGGAGGAGCTAGATGACTCATATAAGGAGTGTGGAGAGGCACAGTTTAAACCATACTGTGTCTAAACTGATTTGTGTTATTCCATCTTGGGACTGTAGAAACACACAGCTCCCTGCTATACAGCACTTAGAGGTAATACATTAGATAGAAAAGTATCTTAACTGTATGTTGGTAGGAGTTTGTCTGTAGTTTGCTTTGTTTTCTTTTAAAGGATTATATGCTTTTTGACGTAGTGTTCTGTGTTTACATTTTACATATTTTTATCCATTTTTTAGTAATTATATTATTTGAATGATACTGCCTGGGTGTGTCTCCAAGTTCTTTTTTTGCATGTGATGTATAGATGATTAAGTTTCACAGCTGTTCTGAAAAGCTTGATGGTGTTACTGAGCTTGAGTAAAAAGGTGAGAATATACCTAAGGTCTTTCATAGAGTTTTAAGGGTGCATTTTGGATACCTGGTTAGGTGCCCTTAGGTGAAATATATATTGCATCCCCCCGAAGAGAATATTATCTGAGCCTGTACATTTGGGTACGCTAACATAAGGTTCACAGTTTGAATCCCCCCAGAACTGGAGACTAATAGTGATTCTGACCCACAAGCAGACAGGAGGGTTACCCTGTCTGTTACCTGTTCACACTCTTGTGCTCTGAGGTTGGCACTGTGGGAGCAGATGGCCTGACCTGCTGAGTGCATTTGTGACACCTACCATTCACAGTGCATGGTCATGTTTTCAGACCAAAAGGGGAATCTACAATTAAATACATTGCATTTTCAATCAGTACATACATACAAGAACTTGCTTTACAAATATGGGCTGGTCCATTGGCCCCATTTTCTGAGCTGGCCGGCTGCATGCACAAACAGGTGCACTGCACACAAAAATAGAGCCGGTCAGCTCTGGCGCCATACTCAAACAGATAGCATGATCCAAGCTGACCACAGATTCTATTTGAATATCAGACTCTGGTAGTATGGCCCACAGCAAGCAGTCCTCATGTTTGGTGCAGTGCTACCAGAGGGCAAGACTGAAGACAGCCCATAGGGGTAAAACATGACACAAACTGGATAGCACCACTACCCCTATTGGCAATCTTCAGGCCAAACATGCAGATGATCCCATTGGGCATGCATGGTGCTAGTGGGTTATTTGCACACCCATTATGGGGTCATCTGCCTGCCAGCACTACCGTGGAATGTGCCAGGCCAAGTCCCCCCCCAGCCCAGATTTGTGTCAGTTTTAACATATTATTCAAGCTTTTCCCTGGTAGTCTAGTGGTCCCTCACTAGCCCTGATCCCTTTTCCTGTTATAGTCAGCATAAGACCTGCTGGTCTAGTGGTCCCTTCCTAGCCCCGATCCCTTCCCCATTATAATCAACATACAACCTGGTGGTCTAGTGATCCCTCCCCAGCCCCAGTCCCTTCCCCATTATTGTCAGCATAAGACGTGGTGGTCTAGTGGTCCCTCCCTAGCGCGATCCCTTCCCCGTTAATGTCAGCATATGACCTGATGGTCTAATGGTCCCCCCCCCCCAGCCACGATCCCTTCCCCATTATAGTCAGCATAAGACCTGGTGGTCTAGTGATCCCTCCTCCCCCCATTCCCCTCCCCAGTTTTTCATATAATCCCTAGTGATCCAGTGGTTCCTCTCTCCTCCCCATTCCCGATCAGGCTCCTGACCCACAGAAATAATTTTCCTGGTGGTCTAATGGTCTCTCCCCCTCCCCATTCTCCATTTGCCATCCTGTCCCACAGAAATAATTTTCCTGGTAGTCTAGTGGCCTCCCACCCCGGCAGGTAGTGACCCACCACCCTGATCCTCCCAACCCAACCCGTGCCAAAACTGGCAAAGCTCTTCCTCCTCACATCGCCACTACCAGCTGCAGACTGAACTGTCAGTGAGTGTGTGTACAGCACATAGTATGCACTCATTGGTTGACTGGCCATGCTAACGTTTTCAAAATGGGGCCCAATGTTAACAACTCACCTGATATGCAACATGATCAAATCCCTGAATGTTTACAGTGTTTAAATTTGGTGTCCTGACCCAACTCAAAATATATGCAAAATCAGCCTTCCGAATTTCATTCCTCTTATGCTGCACACAGTTTGACTACAATCTGCAACTCATTCCTTTGTGTGTGCATAGCTGTACTGTAGTTGCCACTCACTGGGGTAATCTCTGGTTTAAATCTCAGTACTGAAAAAACAGTGGGTATGAGGATGGGTTCAAAGCCCAGGTCTAGACTCAGTTTTCTATTGCATAAGTTTGGACGTTAGCGTAAACTACATCTACATCACATTTTCAAAGTGAGGATGTAGCCAAGTCCAGTTTTCAAAACTCCAGCCTAATTAAATCCAGTTTTCAATGTTCAGATGTTATTGCATCTATGGAAAATTGCAAGACCCCATGCAGCCTGGTTCACCATTTATAGTACATCTGCTTTTAGCAATTGTTACTCCAAAATTGAGGTATGCTATCATACGATACATTGGAAAGTTGCAGATGTGTCCAAGATTTAAAAATCGCTCCAGTTAGATAAAGCCTGGTCCAAACATACCACGGGGGTTCCTGACATCGACAAGACTAAGATGTACACCCATATTAGGGACTTTGAAAATCCTGCTTGCCTTATTAAAGGGGCAGGAAATATGTGTTAATTGGCCGCAGTTAGTAATGTTCCTATTAACAGAAATGAAATTCATGCCTCCAAATGATCCATGCTTAAATGTACGTGAACATGCCATGATGTGAAAACTGTGTGTTAAATTGTTTTATTTTTATGGACAACATACTGCACAGTTCTCTTCATCATACAAGCTAATGTGGAGTTTTCACTACTGTATGTCATGGTTTGTGTGCTGTATGCTGAGCCTGAGCTGTTAATCAGCAAGAGCCATGCTAAGAGTCCTGCACGCAAACCATGGCATAGTCAAAACTCCAAATCACTGGTTCCATGAAGAGAGCTGTAACAAAAGTTTTTTCTTAAATATAAAATAATGCAATGTTCAGATTTTCGCATCTTTTTTTATTCAGGGACAGTTAACCATGAATCATTTAGAAGTATGGATATCATTTCCAAAAACTTAAACATTATAAACAGCTACCAGTTAGAAATAATTTCCTGTCCTCTTTAAAAATATATATGTTTTACACTTTAAACATGTTAGGCTGGAGTTTCAAAACACATGATGCAGGCACGATACCCAATTTTGGGCACAGCCTGTGTAATGTCAAATGCGCAGAATGTTTATGGGCAGCTTTCTAACATTTTGAAGCTTTAGAGACAATTTTCGCACTCTGTGGCAAAAAAAAAATCCATTCATCATTGTAACATGGCATTAACTGTGAATGTGAAATGCAGTGTTGCTATTGGCGGAAGTGCAACAGGTGATCACAGGGCAGCCATGGTCTAATTTCCAAGTAGACCATGGTTGTTCATGTAATACCATTGCAAACCACCAAAGTAAACAGCAGCAGTGAAAGATTTTTTGTGTTTCCCAGCCACCCTCCCCACGGTCCATCATTCACAAAGGGAAATTAAAATGGAGCAGTTTAATGTCACTTTTTCGGTCAAGTTTTAAAAACCAGCAACTGTTATATGTTTTTAAATTAGAAATGGCCGACTGTTCCTTGTCGCTTATGACAGCAGTCTGCATGCAAATGTGACATCCGTGATGTCGCCCTTCCCAGAATACAGCACAGCACAATTCCAAAAGCAGCATGACAGTATAGTGAGCAGCATAGAAAAGGAACAGTAAGTCTGTAAAAAATTCAGAAATGCTTTTTGAAGTTACAAACCTTTTAGCTTCCAAGTAAACTTGTTTTAAACAAGGATTTGTCAATGCTGAATGTTGTCTTGCTGGCATTGGCATTGGTAGTGCAGAAGTTAAAGGTACATAATAGGAATGTCAGTGAAGTATTGAACTGACGCCAACCCCACCCCCACCCTGCAGAGACTGACAGGCGTTGGGGTGTACCTTTGGGTCGTCAGCTACAACGCTCATGCCATTTTACTTCATCCTACCCTGTAGACACTGACGAGTGTTATCGTGTGCTTTGGGATCTTTGGGCCTTATACTTACCCCATTCCATAAGGAAATACACTGAGATGGGTGCAGTATAGGAGAATTGGGTGAACATTTAGGCGAACACTCCAAGGCACACCTCGATGCCTGTCACTGGCTGCAGGGTGGGAGTGGGGGTGAAATGGCATGAGCATTACAGCCAATGATCCCAAGTCACACCCCTGATGCCTGTCAGTCTCTACAGGGTGGGGTGTTACAGTTGGAAACCTTAATGTTGTAGGGGTTTGTTGGTATTTTCACTCCAAATTTTCAAAATAGGCTTTTTGTGACCCCAACTCATGAAGAGCGGCACAATCAGTTTGTTAGCTGAAAGGTGGTTTTGCACAGTGGCTATGCCATTTGGCGACACAGGGAAGAAAACACATTTTGGGCAGGATGTGAAAAATGGCAACTGTATTGTTCATGAGGAGGTGTAAAAAATGGCAACATTGAAAATCTGGAGTGAAATATGAAAAATTGGTGAAGTCATGAGCATGCATAGAAACTGCGCAACACACGTCCATAACCCAATTATTTTGGGGAATTTTTTAGCTACATTTTTAACATAGGCATTTTGTGACCTCCCCTCATGAACAGTGGTGCTGTGATTTTGTTAATCTGTCCCAAAAGTTGATTTCCCACAGTGACCACGCCATTGTGCACCACAGGTGTGGAAAGACATTTTGGGCAGGCTGTGAAAAATGACAACTGTACTGGTCATAAGGAGGTGTGACAAAATGTCAGTGTTGAAAATCTGGCATGAAAATATTTCAGATTTGCAAAGTTACAGGGGTGCGTGGAAACTGCACAACGCACGCTTGTAACACAGTCCTTTTAAGGACTTTTGTCACCAGATTTTCAACATAGGCATTTTAGGATCTTGTTCATGAACAGTGTCACCGTCATTTTCTCAAACTGTCCTGAAAACTGATTTTGCTCAGCGACTGCGCTATTCTGCGCAGGACGTGCGAAAACACATATTGGCCAGGATATGTAAAATGACAGCTGCACTGTTCATAAGGAGGTGTGGAAAAATGCCAATTTTGAAAATCTGGAGTGAAAATATTACAAATTCACAAAGTTACAAGTGTGTGTGGAAACTGCGCAATGCACAATCACAAAACAGCCATGTTTTGGATTTTTTTCACCAAATTTGCAACATAGGCTTTTTGAGAGCCCCCCTCATGAACAGTGGCACTGTAGTTTTGTTAATTGGGCCTGAAAGGTGATTCCGTGCTGTGATTGCGAAATCACCTTTCGGGACTGAATAACACCACGACAGTGACTGAATTCATGCTGAGGGGTACCAATAACTCCATGTTGAAATTTGGTGCTAAAATTCCCCAAAATGCCCGAGATATGCACCAAAGTTGAAAAAACCCTATTTATGCCATTGTACAGCTTACTGGCATTTCTTCAGTTTGCGGTCGGCTTTGAGGAGTGCAGACGTCTTCCCGGTCATCCGAAGATCATCGTGCCATGCTCCAGAGGTAAGTATGGGGTGAGGGGGGCTGTGGGGAGACAGGGTGCACAGAGGGTGGGCGCGGGTTGGGGGAGTGCCACTGGGTGTTTGCATGTTGTAAAAAAAAAAAAAAACATTGTGGGACTGTTTTCGTTTTACAGGGGCATTTGGCACGCTGGGGTGGGCTACCAGCATGCCACCTGAGTGTTTTTTTGGGGTTCTGTAGCTGACGGGGATTGGGCACCCCCGCCAGCACACAACAAATGGGAGGAAATTATGCAGATGGGGAGGCCTCCATCGGCAAATTAAACTGGGAAGTGGGACGGATGGTGAGGGGATTGGGCACCGCACACAGTTTAAATGAGGGGGTGCATTATGCCGATGGGGAGTGGGCTCCCCCATTGGCAAATTAAGTGGGTTGGGGCATGCCGACAGGGGGATTGGGCACCACTGAAGTCGGCTCTCTACATGGCGGCAGTCAGCACTACCATGTTTATTGAAGGGCTTCACCAGGAAAGGCACATAGTGAGGGCATGTTTTGGTGCCACTGCATGATGAGTTTGACTCTCATTGCAGTGGACCTTTTCTTAGACGTGCTCACCACATTATGTATTCCTGGTATGGTGCCTGCATGCTGGCTTATTGGGGAATGAGGGACGCACCTACTTGATGCATGCCCTGCATTCGCCCAATAGGGACCGCACCTCCAAATCTGCTACTAATGCAATATGTTGGCTGGTGCACAAGCGCGAGTCAACATAACAAAAACATAATAACACCCACGATATCTGTAAGGTGTGCATTAAAAATGTTCTGTTCATCTCTCAGAGCAAAGGATAAACAATTTAAAAACAGAATCACTGTCTCTATGTTATTTTACTCACATAATATTGGAAATACAATGATTGCCATGTTACAAGAGCATTAAGCCACTCAAAAGGATGGCTCTACTGTGGAATTAATCCATGGTTGGGTGGTTGGAGGCACCCTCCCACCAATCATGGATTAATTCCACAGTAGACCCATCCTTTCAAGTGGCTTAATGCTTATTTATTTTGATATATGCATCACTGCAGCACTGACAGCAGAATGTTAGACCACCTTTTATGTGATATAACAGCTATGTCGTATATATTGCAGTTGCACTAAAACATTTATTTATTTCAAAAGTTTTAATAGGAAAGACATAACAGTTAATTTTCAGATGCATACGGGGTAGGGGAGTTAGAATGGGTAATAAGATAAAAGATGCATAAGTACAGTACAGTAACAGTTATGCAAACGGCAACTGTAATACAATACATTTACTGATGTGCAAACAACAATATTCCATGCATAGTAGTGAAGTACACACATGGTGTCTAAGGTAGATTAAACTGCACTTGAAGAGGAGCAGTGAACAATTCCATAAAATCATGGAGGCAAGTTGGGGGAGATTACAGTGCAAAGCAGGGCTTGAGTGAGCCGAGGGTGGTGAGTGGCTACTTAAAAGCTGGCTTCAGGAACAATTGCAAGAGTGAGTTGTAAAGTCATGAAGAAGAGAGTTAAGGGAGAAGGGGTAGGAAACAGAGCAGATGGATGGGGGAAGTGAGGACTATAGATCAGGGAAGTGATATGAGAAAGTAGTTTATGCAGCAGTAGAGTTCCTGGGTGGAAGGGAATGAGTATCAGTGTTATGGAGTGAGCATGAAGAATTTAGTGGGGTGGAGGGGGGGAGAACATGACCCAAATCTTTAAAAGTCTGGCCCATTATGTCACAAAACATACTTTAAAATTTGATAATATGTTTATAGGGCAATGATGTTTGTGCACTGACTGCTAAACTAGCAGAGGTAATCCCAGCTGATTGCCAGAAGAAATAAACTTCTACTCAGCAAACCAATGTGAAGCTGTAATTATGAGAACTAGGATCTCCAGGCTCATGGAGATTTGCTGCTGCTGCTGTGTGTGTGTGTGTGTGTGTGTGTGTGTGTTACACACATGTGATTTTGGGTTTTGCATAAGGGAGAAACCATAAGATGGTGAGCAGTCATATGGGAATGTATGCAAATTGCAGGTGACTTTAACAACCAAAAAGTTTATGTACAGTATCTCATATGACTACATTATATTCTAAAGTGTGTTGCCTCATGGGACATACAATTTGTCAACAAAAATGGACATAGGTATATCTTAAACTGATTCAATGTTACGCAGTTCAAGTTAAGTGTGTGTTCGAAAGAAAATAATGCACAATCATGTCATGTCTCTTTAGCTTAAGGTCAGAGGATTTTTGTAGTCCATTTTGAAAACAAACCTATTCATATCAGTCAGCCTGAATAAAACCATTGGGGAAACTCCCAGTGTTTCCAGTGTTTCATGTAGCTGGATAATGAAAGTTTAAAAATTCCCCCATAGCATGAGTTATTTACAGCATTCCAACCAGTCTATATCTGTCCAGCGGGGAATTCCTGATTTCCATTTCCTGTCACAGTCCTTTCTCTGGGTTTTACTTTCGTTTCCGTAAGTGTCTGTTAGTGTACAACCAACCCACTGAGAGGCACTGTATTTCCACATTCAGCTGCTCTAAGTGCTTACAAATAGCTAAACAACTGCCATGAGCTTCTGAAGAAGGACTGGTTGGTCCGAAAGCTAGAGCACTTTGTTCTTGTTGTTACATCTATGTTGGTCCATTAAAAGGTATCAAATCATTTGCTTCTGGATCTAGAAATAGCACAGGCGCTGCTGCTGAAGATCATTGGCAGTTACCTGGACTAGGAGTGCTGTGCATTTAACCAAAGAAAGAAATAAAGAGAACATTTTGCACATTTACCTGCAGGGGCATTCTCAAACAGTTAGTTGCTTTCTAAGCAGAATTAAACTACATGAGAGATGTCAAGATAAATTAGTTAAATATTATGCCTTGGGTTAGTATAGATTGTCCATGAGAGTATTATAATGATTAGTAGTATGTGTCTTGGGTTAGAATAGATTTCCCAAATTGTTATTGTTGTTGCTAGTGCTAGTACTACTAGTAGTAGTTACTACATTTCATGCTTGTTTAAGTAGTTGCTTTTTCTGACCACACTGCAATGACATTTTATGCAACAAACTTTCAAGAAACAGTACAAGATATAGAGAATATTGGATGGGCAACCATGCACAACTAGCCTGTGCTGCCACAGAGGGGTTCTAACTACACAGGACCTCGAGAGCAAAGCTTGAGCTATCCAATGTAATCAGAAGCCCATGGTGGTGGCATAGGTTGGTTGGGCATGTTGTTGCCCAACCAATATTTATTGAAGTGTATAGGTTTTTCTGTTTTTTTATTTATTTTTTTTTAAAAGCAGAAGTGTTTTCATAGCACTCTGTGGCAGCAGCAAACATGCCAATGATTTCAGTTCAGAACTTGAACTGATTGCTCTGTCTGCACCAGCTGCCTCGAGGATTTCCAATGAGTGGAGCCTTGTTGTACCACAGAAGGGTACAACCACATTCTATGACTTTGGAACTGTGATGCAACAAGGTTTCAGCTGGCATGGACAAACCATGCAGAACAAATCTTTACTATACACTGTAAAATAATATAAAATGACTCAATAACATACTTTTGTCTGACCAATGGCAGTTTTGTCTGCAATGTTATCCAATATAAACAGCAGACATATGATGCCAGTGCTTTCTTTTTGTCCAATTTAATTAAAAAAATATATTTACAATCAGTCATGTCAGGTGCAACTATTTGGTTGAGTATTGCATGCAACCCCTTGATCAAACTCCTCTTGGAATTCCTTTTCTTATTGATTTTTTGTTCTTGTTTGTTTATTTTTGGCTTGGAAAAGTGGCTTGGGAAATGTTTTATTTTCAAACAACATGAAGTCTTGCTATATTATGACAATTGCAGTTTGTCCCACCATTAGAACTGCTCTGGAGGTGAAAGGGTTAACTACCGTTCTAAGAATGGAGTTTAGAGCGCGAGCTCGGTTAGAGAAGCTCTGTCTGGATAATTTCAAACTGAAACTGTCAGATTCTTTACTCCGCCTCACTGAACAGTCGCTCCGGAGATTTCTCCTACTGCTCGGTTCATTTCTCGGTTTAAACAGTATTTTCTCGGTTAAATTCAACCGCGAGTATTATTATTTTTAACCGCAACCAATCGGTTCAAGCTCTGTCTGTGGTATTGTAAGTACTAGATAGGGTTTTATTTCTGTGTGGAACTTGTAAATGTTTATCGGTTCAGTTCGAACCAATCAGGTTGGTTAAAACTTTAAAGTTTAAGCATTTTAAAGCTTTTAGAGTGCGGTTCCTGGTTCTTATCGGTTCTAAAAAAAACGGATTTCATTACGGTTTTTTCCCCGACCTGTGACACGGTTGGGAACCGATAAGGGTGTCTTCCTAGCTGCCATTAAAGAGCAAGTTTGTTGGTTAGAGCTGGCATCATGTCTGAAAACCCAAAGAAAACCGGGCCCACTGGGTTTCAACACTGTAGTGTCTGTGGGGAAGCCTTTGCCAAGGCTGACCCACACACTACATGTGTTTATTGTCTGGGGTTTGACCACCTCAATTCAGACTGCCAGATTTGTAAGAATTTCCCTGCAGCCACCCTGGATAAGAGAGTGGGCAGGCTCAGGGAATGAGAGGCCAAAAAGTCCGCTGACCCGGATGGCCAGCCCGGTTCGGTGCAAACCGAACCGGAGGGAGTGCCCTCTGACCAGGGTGAGACTTCCTCTGGCAAACGTAAAGCTGGCCCTGAGGAGCCAGTTCCAGCAAAGAAAACTAAAAAATCAGCAAGTATGGAGTCCAAAATTCCTTCTTCAACTGCTGCAGAAATAGCAAGAGCTATACAAATTGTACAGTCACTTTCCCCGGTTCCGTCCGTACCGCCACTGTCTGGTAGGAGGTCGGTTCAGTCGGTTCCACCGGTTCAAGAATATGATATTGGAGATTTTTATGATCCAGAGGAGGGGGGAGGAGGATTATGAACAGTCTGAATGTGACTTTGAGAGTCTGGATGTGCCCATTGAACCGGACATCTCCCCAGACAGACCTTTAGAATCTCCCCCTATGCTTTCTGAGTCCCCTTCTCATTTTTTGTTTTATAAAAAGGTTGCTGAATCCCTCCAGCTCCCATTAGAGGAAGCTGTGGATGAGCAGGAGGAACCTGATTTTGTGGAAATGATGGATATCCCAGAGTCTAGGAGGTTATCTATCCCCTTACATAAGTCTTTTAGGAAACAAACAATAAAAATTCTAAAAGCCCCTAATTCTGTGACTCCTGTTGACAAAAAGATGGACAGGAGGTACACTTTGTCAGGTCCTGATACAGACTTTCTTTCACAGCAATGCAGTCATGTTGGAGTAGTTCAGGCTGCAGCCTGTGATAAAGCTAACATTCCCCTGGCTTCACATCCTCCTGACAAGGACTCCAGGAAGATTGATGCCATGGCTAAAAAACAATACATGGCAGCGTCCTTGGGACTCAGACAAGCAAATTACATGGCTTATGCGGCAAGATACCAAAAATCTAGATGGGACACTATCATGGCTTTGGCTAAACAGGCCCCTGGCCAGCTTGCCAAGGAGCTGGAGCAGGTGGCTTCTGATGGTATTGAGGCTTCCAAGGTGCAATTCCATGCTGCTGTGGATTCTAATGATGTATCCTCTAGAGTCATGGCTACATCTGTGGCCTTCGTAGGTTAGCTTGGCTCAGGTGTACTAACTCTGTCACAGGATCCCCAGTCTAAGGCTATGGATTTTCTCTAGTAGGAATTCTCTGTTTGGGGAGCAAACAGAGAATTACATGAAGAAAATGGATGAATACAGAACAACTTATAGGAGTGCATAGCCAAGGAGTGGCAAGCCACCCTCAGAAGCAGACCCCAAGGGTAGAGGTAGGCCCTTTCACAGGCCTTTTACCAAACCCAGGCTTCTTCTGCTTATGCTCAGAGGGGGTTCTTCAGAGGCAGAGGCAGACGGGGTGCAAGTAGGTCTGCTCCCACCCCTCAGACAAAAGCCCCTGCCAAACAGGCACCCTGATGGGGTGCCCAGGGCCGGTTCTCCACTACCTGTAGGGGGCAGGCTGGCTTACTTCGCCCAGGACTGGGAGTCTCTAACATCAGACAAATGGGTCCTGGAAGTAGTAAGCCAGGGTCTGGTTCTCAGCTTCAAAACATTTCCAAAGATGAGAGCCAGATTTTTTCCACCTGCAAACCCTCTAGAGACTTTTACCTTAGAAACAGAAGTCTCAACCCTCCTAGCTCTCAGAGCTGTAGAAAGGGTTTCCCAACTACACCAGGGCAAGGGTCTGTACTCCAGATATTTCCTTACCCCAAAAAAGACAGGAGAATGGAGGCCCATTTTAGACCTAAGATATCTGAACAAGCACCTTTGAAACCAAAGTTCAAAATGGTGACTCTGGCAATGATTTTACCTTCTCTAAGGCCTGGGACTGGCTAGCTTCCCTGGACCTCAAGGATGCCTATTTCCATGTTCTAATCAGAAGCTCCCACCGAAAGTACCTCAGATTCGAACTGCCCTCAGGTCACTACCAGTTCAGAGCAATGCCCTTCGGCCTCTCCTCTGCCCCAAGGGTATTCACAAAATGTCTGGCAGTAGCAGTTGCTCATTTAAGAAGGCAAAGCATTGCTGTTTTTCCCTATCTAGACGACTGGCTCATTGTAGGCCAGTCTCCAGGACAGGTCAAATCACACCTGCAAGTTACCCAGCAGCTGCTCACCTCTCTGTGCTTCTTGCTCAATCTTCCAAAGTCAGTTCTGGAACCTGTTCAGGTACTCACCTTCATAGGTGCAGAATTGGACACAAAGCAGGCCAGAGCCTTCCTACCCTTAGAGAGGGTAAGGAACCTGGTGGTCCTGGCCTCCTCCTTCACTCTGCAGGTCTCTCGACCAGCAAGGCACTTCTTACAGCTCCTAGGGCACATGGCTGCTTCCACAGCTGTAGTGCAAGGAGCAAGATTTCAGATGAGGGACATTCAGTTTCACTTGAGAGCCTTTTGGTCTCACAGAAAAGACCCTCTTTCCAAGTTGGTCCCAGTGACTCGAACCCTGATCCAGGCCCTTCAGTGGTGGCAGGATCAGAGCAATTTAAGACTGGGGGTCCCCTTCATCCCTCTGTTGCATTCCTTGACCCTCACTACGGATGCATCCCTTCTGGGATGGGGAGCTCACATGGGCGACCTTTCCACTCAGGGAGTGTGGTCCCCTCAGGAATCTCTGCTCCACATCAATTTGCTGGAACTCAGAGCTGTCTTTCTAGCACTTCAAGTGTTTTCTGCATCTGTTCAGAACAAAGTGGTACAAGTCAGAACAGACAACACCACCACAATGTGGTACATCAACAAACAAGGGGGCACTCTGTCTTCGGCCTTGTGCACCGAAGCAATGAAGTTATGGTCTCTGGCTTATTCCCTGAACACTTCCCTCATAGCAGTTCACCTCCCAGGAAAGGACAATGTCCTGGCAGATGATCTCAGCAGGATTTCCCAGGGTCATTACGAATGGTCACTGAATCCCCAAGTACTGGGGATAGTTTTTGCCAGATGGGGCACCCCTCAGATACATCTTTTCACAGCCCCAGACAATCACCAACTTCCACTGTTTTGTTGCAGACCTCCAGTGATGGGCTCAGTCCCTCTGGATGCCTTTCTCCTAGATTGGGAAGGGAAGTTTCTATATGCTTTTCCTCCCTTCCCTCTCCTATTCAAGGTGCTAGTCAAAATCAGATCCCAGCCTTGCAGGATGATTCTGATTGCTCCAGATTGGGCCAGGCAGCCCTGGTACCCACTCCTCCTGTCCTTAACAGTCCATCTTCCCTTGTGCCTCCCCAGGAGACACAATCTGTTATCTTGTGCCCAGGGGAGGGTTTGGTATCCGAATCTCAAATCCCTCAACCTCAAGGCCTGGCTCTTGAGGAGTTAGAGTTTGCTAACCTACACCTTTCTCAAGGTGTTCTCGACATCCTGAAAGCTTCCAGGAAGCCTTCCACTAGGGCCACTTATAATTCTAAATGGAAAAGGTTTTCCATCTGGTGCTCGGGGAAGCATATTTCCCCAGAATCTGCTGATTTGCCCATTGTTCTGGACTATATGGTCCATCTTAATTCTTTGGGCCTGAGACCAGCTACCCTGAAAGTTCATTTGGCAGCTGTCTCTGCTTTTATTTCAGCAGGAAAGCCCTCTTCTCTTTCCACTTACCCTGTTTTTTCCAAGTTTTTCAAGGGTTTACTTCATACTAGTCCACCTTTCAGGGACCCGGCCCCTGCCTGGAATCTTAATGTTTGCATTGCTCAGTTGATGCAACCTCCCTTTGAGCCTCTGTCTTCTGCAGAGCTCAAGTATTTGACTTGGAAAACCATTTTTCTAGTAGCCATCACTTCTGCCAGGTGCATAAGTGAGTTACAAGCCTTGTCAGTGGAGACTGACTTTATTTCCTTTCACAGGGATAAAGTAGTCCTTAGGACTAACAGGAAGTTTTTGCCTAAGGTGGTTTCAGACTTCCATCTTAACCAATCTATCTCCCTTCCAGTGTTCTTCACTGACCATTCCTCCTCTGGTGAGAGGAGGTTGCACAGCTAGATGTTAAGAGGCCCTTAGTTACTATATAGAGCGTACCAAGGGTCATAGGTTCGAATCCCTCCAACTTTTTTTCACTTTTGGTGAGGTTGGAAAAGGTAAACCTGCCACTAAGAGATCCATTGCCAGGTGGATTGTCTCTTGTATCCAATTTTGTTATCAAAAACTGGGAAAGGTTCCCCCTTCAGGCCTGAGGGCTCACTCTACCAGAGGTACAGCTGTGTCTATAGCTGCTGCCAGACACATCCCTATTTTAGAGATATGTCAAGCAGCTACCTGGAAAACGGTACACACTTTCACCAAGCATTACTCCTTGGATATCCAGGCCAGGAGGGATGCTAGATTTGGCACAGCCGTGCTTCAGAACCTATTCCCTAAGTGGGTTCTGTCCTCCTCCATGGATGTACTGCTGTGTATTCTGCAATTGTCATAATATAGCAAGACTTCATGTTGTTTGAAGAAAAATTACTCACCTTAGTAATGTTGTTTCTTCTAATGGAGTCTTACTATATTATGACCCCCAGCCTGCCCTCTCAGAACTTCTACTTGGGTATGGGTGGGTAGTCCAGTATGGCACCGTTATGCCATTATATGTTTTTCACCCTTTTGGGTTTTGGGGTGTGGTGTTTATTCTATCTTATTTTATTATTTTATTTTATTATTTTATTATTTTCTGGTTCCCTGACTTGAGTCTTTGTGTTGGGACCAGGAATAAGTGTTAATATTTAGGTAGCCAGTTGGCTAGTGTAGGTTACAGCTTCCACACAGAACCTTAGTGAGTTTTTGCTTGTAAAGATCTGACAGTTTCAGTTTGAAATTATCCAGACAGAGCTTCTCTAACTGAGCTCGCGCTCTAAACTCCATTCTTAGAATGGTAGTCAACCCTTTCACCTCCGGAGCAGTTCTAATGGTGGGACAAACTGCAATTGTCATAATATAGCAAGACTCCATTAGAAGAAACATTACTAAGGTGAGTAATTTTTTCTTCCCTGCCATGTTCCAGATTAGGATGCATGTGCAGGACTAACAGACTAGTACAGTATCACATGCAGTTACAGAACACTGGGGGCAGTAGTATAACTATTGTAACACAGGACATTGGTAATTCATTTAAGGTATAACAGCATTTACATTTGCAAATATATAGTGGCAACAAGTCTAGCATTACTACAGTGCAGAGATACACTAAGTGCAGTATTTACATGGTTCTGTTAAGGCAGCACTTTCTCTTGCAGGCATTCTTTGATTCCTTTGCAATTTCAGGTATGCCATGTTGTTCCTCCATAATATCCCAAATAATTAACCATTTATTTCTTTATCTCTTTGTTTCTTTATTTTTAATTGACTGGGCGAGCTAACTTGAGCAGACTCCCTTTTATATTAGGGACTCAGGAGATGAGGTAACAACATTAAAGAGCATGGGATCAGCAACAAAGCACATGACAAATGAGGTGTACAGAACATCAGAAACCATTCTGGGCAGAGGTCACAGGGAGATGTTACTCAAGCCTTGATTAAAATGCATTTGGCTAACCCTCCCCCCCATATATTCTTCAGCCACCATCTCATTGGTTATAGCCATTTAACCATATTACCTATTTTTTCAACAGACACCTGCTAACATCCAAACAAAAATACCACCCCAGAGCTCAAGTGTGCATGGAACACAAACGATGCAGAGAAAAAGTAAGCATTAAACCACGACAGAGCATGGTTCTACTGTGGTATTAATCCATTGTTAGGGCATAAGGCTGAAGGCTGAGTGCACCTAATCAGCCAACCATGGATTAATGCCACAAGTAGAACAATGCTCTGGAGTGGTTTAATGCACTTGTAACATGGCAAGTGCAGGAAAAGTAGTGTATAACACAAACAAGCAGTATAACACTTTTCCTAACATATTAATTTGCTTCCTAGAGTATATGAGTAGAGTGTTTATTTATATTGTAATGACCAAAATGCTGTAACACTTATTTTGTGTTCAAAACACAGGAGAGCTAAGTAACACAGTTCCTTTCCTAAAGTAATCAATAAAATATGTTACATCTGTTTTATTTGCTTTTTACCATGTATGAGAGAGAATACACTACTTCCATGAGTTGTAAGCACTGCATTGTGGGTATGTAAATAGTATGGGTAATGCAGAACCTCTGGCATGCTCTGAGAAATAAACTTCTGAACAGTAGCTCATATGAAGAACCTAGAACCAATCCTGACAGATGACACAAAACTATGCAGTAGAGTGGATCATGAGGAAGGGGTGTGGGAGCTCCAGAAAGATCTAGAGAAACTAGACAGATGGTCTAAGGTGTGGCAGTTGAGATTCAGTGCCAAGAAATGCAACATAATGCACTTAGGGAGATAAATTCCACGTGCAGAATAATGGATGGGAGGGGTTAGACTGGCCACTTCAACAGTGGAGAAGGATTTGGGAGTCATCATCAGTGACCCTCTCAAGCAAAAGGGTCAGTGCAACAAAGCATACAGCATGACACAAAGGATGCTGGTGTGTATAGGGAGGGGTTTTGACAGTAGAAGTGAGGTGATTTTGCCACTGTACCTATCCCTGCTGAAGTCTCACCTGGAGTACTGTGCCTGGCTACACATCAATTCGTTTTGGTAAATCTGCTCCACAATGAGTCTCTCCAGACTATTAGCTGTGGTGTCAATCGTGCCTTTGTACAGATCATTCCTTGACAATTTGCCCTTAGCATAAACATTATAAAATAAACTCCAGGTGGGCACAATTCAAGAACACAGGGAGCTGATTGATGCCGGAGCTAATAGTTGAGTGAGCTGTCGAAGCACGGATTGACCGCAATGAATGAACGTGACACCACTGTGCCCATTTCTGGAGTATTTACCTAAGAAAAGACATTGACAGGCTAGAGTAAGTGCACTGAAAGGTCAACAAGATGATCCAGGGCCAGCCGGTCAGATCCTATGAGGATTGGCTGGAATCCCTGAATAAGTAGTGGCTAGAGGCTAGACAAGAGCAGGGGGACATGATTGAAACCTGTAAGTGTACTGGGGTATAAACAATGTGAATAGTGAGGACTTATTTATAAGGAATATGGATGCAGTCGCCAGGTAACATGACTGGAGGTTGGTGGGAGATAAGTCAAGGAAAATGTGCGGAACTTCTGCTTCGGTGAGAGCGTAGTGGAACTGTGGAACTGACTGCTGGTGGAAGTGGTGGGGGTGGCTACCCTAAGTGGGTTTCAACATGGTTGGGACAGGGTAAGGGGAATCATAATCCCCAGGGGTGGCCACAAGGGATTGTGTGATGGGGGAACAGGCAGGAGGGAAACAGCACCCCAGTACAGTAAGTCAGTGGTGGTTATGAGGTAGTATAGTAAGGGCAGACTGGATGGACTTTCAGTCTTCTGCCATAAAATGGTGTTTCTGTTTCAATTCCTCATCTACAATATTAGAAGGTGATAATAACATCTTGTCTCCTCCATCTACAATATGTGATGGCTACTATAACAGCTCAGTTCCTCATCTACAGTATGAAAAAGCAACTGTGGAAACACAGAAATATAGAAAACTGACAGAAGAAAAAGGCCTTTCAGTCTATCCAGTCTTCCCTGTTGTCTCCCTAGGTGAGGTAAAACAGCTCAGCTCAGCTCTGATCCTCATCCACAGTATATGAGGAGTCTCCTGGAAAATGTGAGATGGGCTTAAGTTAAATGTATGATAACTTTATCACATGTGTGACAGCACTTCACACACTTATCAATATGTCACTCAGACAGTGGCTGCCAGACTAGATTTCTGTTTCCATGCTGGGAACTCAGACCACAGGGGTTTACAGTGTTTCTGGGACATCCCCTCAGAGCTTAATGGATGTGAAAGACAGATCCACAGAATAAAACACTTAGCATGAGAATGCAACATCTGAAGCCTCTCTGCATCCTGTTAGTTGGTTTTACTCCTACCTTGATGGCAGACCACAAGCTGTCTATGACGGAAGCAACCTATTTCCCAACTCCCCACTCCCCAGCTGTTGAGGCATGTCCTTCCTTGGTCCCATTCTCTTTTCCATCTTTCTGAATGATCTCCCTGCTACCTGTTCCTCTGCATCCATCCACATGTATGCAGATGATACAGTGCTCTTTGCATCTGGCTCGACTGCCCCTGACCTCTCTATTTGGCTCCAGATGGATTTTGACACTGTCCGGCACTGGCTTCAGTCAAACCAGCTGTTTGTCAGTTCCAAGAAAATGGTCTCTATGACCTTTCTCCCAGCAAAGGATCGACAAGCTCATCCTCCTCTCCTCCTTCCTTATCCTCAAAGGTACTATGATTGAGTCTAGCTGGACCACTATCTCAGTTTCTCTGCGCACGCAGATGCCATCCACCTCAAGCTCCACTCCAAACGTGGTGCGCTGTATAGTAGCAAAGCATGTATCCTGCTTTCTGCCATTTTGCCCTGGACAGCCCCCTCCCACATACCACCACTCCTCTCTTTACTTCTCCCTCTCCCTTTTTTGAACTTTCTTTTTATTAGGGTTAATAACAAGCATTTGTCAATGCTGAATGTTGTCTTGCTGGCGTTGGCATTGGTAGTAAAGGAGTTAGAGAGATGCATAATAGGAATGGCATTGAAGAATGGAACCAACCTCAACCCCACCCCACCTTGCAGAGACTGACAGGCATTTAGGTGTGCCTTTGGGTCATCTGCCATAATGCTCATGCCATTTTACCTCACCCCACCCTACCCTGAAGACTCTGACAAGTGTCGCGTTGCGCCTTGAGGTCGTCGGGCCTCACCCTCGCCCCATTCCATAAGGAAGTACATTGAGATGGGTGCAGTATAGAAGAATGGGGTGAAATTTGGGGCATAAGAGTCCAAGGCACACCTTGATGCCTGTCAGTGGCTGCAGGGTGGGGGTGGGAGTAGAATGGAATGAGCATTACAGCCCACAGTCCAAAGGCACACCCCTGACACATGTCAATCTGTACAGGGTGGGATGTTACAGTTAAAAACCCAAGTGCCCTAGGTGTTTGTTGGTATTTACACTACAATTTTTCAACATGGTCTGTTTGTGACCCCACCTCATGAAAGCATTTGGGACCTACCTCTGCTTATGAACAGTGGCACTGTGATTTTGTTAATCTGTCCCAAATGTTGATTTCCCACAGCGCCTGTGCCATTCTGCGCCAGATGTGCAAAAACACAGTTCAGGCAGGATGTGAAAAATGACAGCTGTACCATTCATAAGAAGGTGTGAAGAGATGACAATGTTGAAAATCTGGAGTGAAAATATTAAAAATTCTTGAAGTTATGAGCATGCGTAGAAACTGCACAATACATGCTCATAACACAGTCATTTTGTGGAATTCTTTCACTAAGTTTTTAGCACAGGCATTTTGGGACGCCTGCTCATGAACAGTGCCACTATGATTTTCTTACTCTGTCCTGAACATTGATTTCCCACAGTGACCGCGTCATTGTGCGCCAGATGTGCGAAACCACATTTTGGCAGGATGTGAAAAATTATAGCTGTACTGTTCATAAGGAGGTGTGAAAAAATGGCAATGTTGAAAATCTGCAGTAAAAGTATTAAAAATTCTCGAACTTACGAGCGTGCATGGAAACTGCGCAATGCATGCTCATATTAGTCATTTTTTGGAATTTTCTCACCAAATTTGTAACATAGGCTTTTTGGGAGCCCACCTCATGAACAGTGACACTGTTGTTTTGTTAATCAGTCCTGAAAGGTGATTCTGCATGACCGCAAAATCACCTTTGGGACTGAATAACAACACGACAGTGACTGAATTCATGAGGTGGGGTCCCAAGAACCCCATATTGAAAATTTGGTGCCAAAAGTTGCAAAAATGGCAAAGATATCCTCCTAAGTCGAACACCACCCCATTGATGCCATTATACAACTTACTGTCATTTTTCAGTTCGCTGTCAGCGTTGAAGAGTACAGACGTGTTCTCACTCCACTGAAGATCATCGTGTTGGACTACAGAGGTAAGTATAGAGTGAGGGGGGTGCGGGGATGTGGGGTGTGCAGAGGGAGGATGCAGGATGGGGGAGGGAGCACCAGAGACAACCAAGGACTGTTTTCCCTTTTACAGGTAAAAAAAAAAACCTTAAACACATTGCAGGACATGTTTGTTTTTACAGGTTTGTTTTTGCACACTGGGGTGTGCTCCCAGTGTGCCACCTGTATTTTTTGGGGAGGGGGACTGAAGCCGACGTGTCTGTGTTTGGGGAGTGCATGATGCTGAGGGGGATTTGGGCACCCCTCTCGGCATACAAACTATAATATGAGGGACATTATGCCGATGGGGATTGGGCTCCTCCATCAGCAAATTAACTGGGGAAGGGGCATGCTGACAGGTGGATTGGGCACCCCCAACATCAGCTTGTTAGGGACTTTGAGAGGCAGATGACAACAGCCATCACCATGCTTATTGAAATGTTACACCAAGGAAGGCACGCCCTGCAGTGAGGGGAGTTACCTCATTGCAGCGGTGAAATCATTTCAAGTTGGTTGCTAGTGATGGGCTAAGTGGCCCCAATTGCTCGAGTGATTCATGGAGTGAAGTGAATTCGCGTGAGGCTCCAAGCAGAGTACTTCACTATTACACGGGTCAGCGGTCCATTGAAAACACTGACTCACGTTACTCCGCCTTCCCAAACCACTACTCCACCAATTCTTAAGGCGAAGTACATTGAAAACACTGTACTTCGCCACACTTTGCCTTGTTTTTAAACTTCAAAGACAAATTTTGCAGTGATTCATGGGATTTCAGGTCACATGGGCTCTAGATTGTTCTGCACAGCCTCAGTTTGAAGTAGTGTATGTAGGAAGCTGTAGGAGACAATCTGCTTTGAGAACTCTCTGCGATTCAAACCTTCAAAAAGCTGTTAAAAAAGCCTTTTTGAGTCATTTTTTTTGCCGAAACTTTAGTTCATCGATTATAGGAAACCCTCCTGTGCTCATATCATCGAGCATTTATTGTTCGTGTATGGATTTTGAATGTTAATGTACAACATTCAGTCTGTGTACTGAGAGACAGTGGAAGTGTGCTTTGGGGAATGAGCATATCTGTGGTGTAGGTAGATTAACTTGAAGAAAATGACAGTGCTTTCTATTTTGGTGATATTTTTCTTGTATAACTGTGTTAATAATACACACAGTAACATTTTCAATATTTCTTGCCATTTTTTTGCTGATCGTTGTGGTGCAGCAGTGCATAATTTTAGTTTGTTTAAAATATGTGATTATACTACTGAAGTTTTCAATTTGCTATGCATTACTTGGTGTGTGTGTGAGTACGTCTGTGATGTGTGTCATCAAATCAGACACCTTTTATTGTGCCACATAATAATTTCAGCAATGTGAAGCTGCTATCCACTGCAGCTGTGTGATTTTTGTACTTCTTTGTGGTATCTTTACTGGTATTAGTACTAGTGACTGTTACTGCCACAGTGCCTAATTTCAGTTTGTTTAAAATATGTGGTTATATTACTGAAGTTTTCAATTTGCTATGCATTACTTGGTGTGTGTGTGTGAGTATGTGTGTGACACATGTCATCAAATCAGACACCTTTTATTGTGCCACATAATAATTTCAGCAATGTGAAGCTGCTATCCACTGCAGCTGTGTGATTTTTGTACTTCTTTGTGGTATCTTTACTGGTACTAGTACTAGTGACTGTTACTGCCACAGTGCCTAATTTCAGTTTGTTTAAAATATGTGGTTATATTACTGAAGTTTTCAATTTGCTATGCATTACTTGGTGTGTGTGTGTGAGTATGTGTGTGATGGGTGTCATCAAATCAGACACCTTTTATTGTGCCACATACTAATTTCAGCAATGTGAAGCTGCTATCCACTGCAGCTGTGTGATGTTTGTACTTCTTTGTGGTATCTTTACTGGTACTAGTGACTGCAGCCGTGCAGTACACTGCTCCCCATCCCGCGGCCTGCCCCAACCGACAAAGGTATTCTTTTCCAGATTTGAATTTCTGATGGTGAGCACTGGTTAGGTGTTGTTTCTTTGTGTCTGCATCTCTTCAGTGCACAGCACAATCTTAATCTGCCTGTGTATTTGCATCTCTTTAGGGCCCAATCTCCATCTGTAACTTAAGTCACAGTTGTTTCGTTGGCTTCCCTTCAGAGTACTGGACAGGTGTGGTGCGTAATTCTGCATGAACATTGTACTGATTTATATGCATTTTTAAGTCAGGACCATCATCACGAGTCACTTGTGATACAAATCACGTTCTTCATCTTCACGGCACAAATGCAGTCACAAATCATGATTCACGTTACGAATCACAACAGTAATTTTTTTTCTAGTTACTTGGATGTATTGTAAGCCTGTTTTATAGTATCTCTCCAGACTTCACCACCCCACCATTGTACTCAGTGATACGTGTTTTTAAGTCTGAGAGTTTTAAGCTACAGCTCATCGGGAAAGTACAGCTGTAGGCGGTAGGCATTCACGTTTCTTCATCATCATGGTCACAAATGAAGTCATAAATCATGATTCATGATCACGTCACGATTTACAACATTAATTTTTTTTAATAGTTACTTGGATGTATTGTAAGCCTGTTTTGTAGTATCTCTCCATGCTTCACCACCCCACCATTTGTTTTTAAGTCAGGGAGTTGGACAGTGTCTGTAGTACATACACAGACTGGAAAGAAGTTTTGAGCGGTCCAACAGGAATGGGCGCCCATGCCCTCCACACATGTGCATGGTACGACGCTTACCACTACCATGCACTCCCAGAGCCGCCCCCACCCCAGAGATTCTCTCACCCTGGTCCATCTCTCCCACTGAGCTCCCTCAGTCCGAGAAATCACTACTCACACTGTCACACAACTCACCCACACACACAGTCACACAGACACAAACAAACAACTAACTACTTATAAAGGTAAGAAAAATAAAATTTACAGACATTAACAGAAAGAGCAAATTAAGTAAAAAAGAGTACAGAAAAGACAAAAAAATGTAGCTTTTAAAAAAGCTGTTGGGTCTAAATCAAAGTTTAAATCTCCTCCTCGCTCTGATCTCAAAGTATCAGCAGTCACAAAACACACTACTTTCTCTCTGTCTGCACAGGAGAAAGTAAAAGTGTCTGCTTGTATGACTCACTTTCTTCCTGCCTAGCTAAAGAGCATGTGACTTACAGTACTGTAAGCCATGTGATGTGAGCGGGGGCTGCCAAATCTGAAACACCAAGTGGGTCACTTAGAATCGTAATGAGGAACATGAAGTCCATTAAAAACAATGACTTTGCATTGCTTCGTATTGCCATTCTGCCTTAATGTGAAGTGGTATGAAGGCGAGTGAGCACTGCACGCCCACCCGTAGTGGAGTGGCACGCTATGCCCACTCGCTCACTTAGCTGCTGGAATTTAAATTTGCTGCATCTCTATTGGTGGCACACTTCTGCACTGCTGTCATAGACAGTGTGCTATTTCATTTGTGCCACAGATCCCAGCCCGAAAACGCAGTGGCACCAATGGCCACAGCACAACCACACCTCCAAAACCTGCTATTCCAAGCTGTCACAGTATGTTGCTTGCATGTGCATGCAAGACAACCTAAAAAGTAGTACAGAAAACAATTCCGTTATAGAAGTGAATTTTGTTACATGCAGGCAGGATCTGGATTATCACCAAGGAAAACTATAGCATTTCTCCTTCACTGTTACAACACTGAAAGAGCAATTACAGATTGCAAATTTATAAATTGTCCAAAGTCTATTGAAAGCACAAGGTGTAGGCTCATATAAGTCTCTACAACATTTCTCAGTATAAGTTTCCCACCAGAACTGGCTTAGTGCCTTAATTGTTCATAGATAAAAAGAAAAGTCATTTGCATAGCTTAGATGTAAAACAGCAAACCTGAAGATAAGCAGTGAAGCACAAGATCATGGCTATTACTCCAGTGATAGACTTTCAGATATACTGTATTAATGTATACCCCACTGTCCACTTGCAGTTTCAACTATAAAAACACACAGAAATAAACTTCCTGTATACCTGATGGCTAAAATTTAGGTCCTTGTCACTTTGCACATTGATCTGCAGCAGAGAATGCTGTAAACTGGCTCAGGCCACTGGTCACTACCCAAATGGCAGGAAATGGGTTCCTCTGTGAGGGAGAAGATGGGGAAGAGATCCCCACCAGGAAGGGTGGCGCCTATTGTGCCATCTTTGTCATGCAGTTTCCACCACCCAGTTTTATCTTAGCACAACCAAATGGGTAATATATACTAGGGCTGGGCAGACTGTTCCGCCCTAGATCTGAACCCTCAGATCGAACCCATAATCCACGGACCTGAATAAATATGGACTTCACTATAGAAGTCTGGTTCCAGGTCCATGGAGTGCAATTCAGTGTACTGTTGCCATGGGGATGCTGTCAACATGCTCGCTCCATGTACAGGCAGCCGGCAACATCCAGTCAGGCAACAGAGCAGGATAGTCAGTCATGTGACACATTCATGCTATATAACTGTAGTGAGTGCGCAATGCGGGCCCAGATGATCTGATGGATGGTCAAAGGAGCTTGCTGCTACAGAGGAGAGCCTACAGTTGCACACCGTAGAGAGAAACTAAATATAAATGAAAAAAAATCTATTTGTTAAGCGGAGCTGGAAGGGAGTGAAGAAAGAGAGGAGAGAGAAGAGAAGAGAAGAGAAGAGAAGAGAAGAGAAGAGAAGAGAAGAGAAGAGAAGAGAAGAGGAGACTTACTGGGGCTAGGAGGAGGAGGAGGAGACAAAGTCATCATCGGGGAGTGAGAGGAGAGGAATCCAAGGAGGAAAAAAAATAGTGGGTGGCTGCCGGGGAGGCAAGCAAGGCAAAAAGGCAGTGTGGCAGGCAGTGTACTACAGGGCAAGGACAGGCTGGCAAAATAAATCTTTGACTTGTGTCATCCAGAAATTGAATCCAGAAGATCCTCCAGATGAACATGCATGTGCATGCAAGACAACCTAAAAAATAATACAGAAAAAATTCCGTTATAGAAGTGAATTTTGTTACATGTAGACAGGATCTGGATTATCACCAAGGAAAACTATAGCATTTCAAGATCAAGGGGGCACAATTTGAAGATAGAGGGAGGACGGCTCAGAGGTAATATGAGGAAGTATTTTTTCACTGAGAGGGTTGTGGATGCATGGAACAATCTCCCTGAGGAGGTCGTGGAGTCAAGAACAGTGGGGGACTTCAAGAATGCATGGGACAGGCATAAGGCAGTCCTAGTGGGGGGTAGGAGGAAGTAAGCTGTTGGTTAACTAGGATCTGCAGCTTATCTGTTAGGTAGGAAAATGGGCAGACTAGGTGGGCCAAGCGGTCCTTATCTGCCGACAAATTCTATGTTTCTATGTTTCTAAGAGAGAGAGAGAGAGAGAGAGACACTACTGGGGGCCCTAGAGAAATTTTACAGTTACAGAAAATCCCCAAATAAAAGTGTTTTCTTTTCTTGGCTTCAGACAGTGTGGCTGGTACACTGAGCAAAGGCAGACTGGCAAAATCCTTGACTTGTGCCATTCCAGAATCCAGAGAAGAGAGGGAGAGACTAAGGGGCCCAAGAGAAATTTTACAGTGCCAGAAAATCCCAAATAAAAGTATTTTTTTCCTTTCCTGGCCTCAATGTCTCAATGTTGGTGGCATGCTACAATACTGCTGTCATCAACAGTACGCTCCTTTATTGGTGCCACAGAGACCAGCCCCAAAATGGACTGCTGACATTGACCACAATACTGCCACACCACCACAACTCGCTACTACAGCAAGCTGCTGCAATATGTTTCTTGAGCATGCACGCAAGCAAACATAAAAATGGATCAAAGTGCTGATGAGGTACATTCTTCTCAGGAAGGCGGTGCAGCCAGGGCCACTGCAAAAGACAGCAGTCAGCCTGCAAAGGAAAAACAAAATAAAACCCCAAAAAGTGATTTGTTCACAACTAAAGTTTTGTCTTCCAAGCGAATGCTTGAACCCAAAAAAGATGCATCTGTCAGATGAGTCCCAAGTAAAAAAAAAAGTTATGTAGCTAAAACCAAAGAGTTGATGGGTACCACCCACAGAGGCACCCAAAGGTATGGAACAATTGCATACTATGCTACTGCCAGTCCCTCACAGATGTCATCTGATTCTTCTGAGGTCGAAACCGACGAGGATACTAATAATAATGATGAAGAAAATGATCAGGCAGCAGAAGATTTACAACAGCAGGGGATGGAAATTGCAGATGAGGAAGAAATGGACAGAAATGTTTTGGTTGAGGAGGAGGGCAGTGGGAATAAACCACAAGAGGAACAAGCCCAAGAAAAAGCCAGTAGTAGAAGTTGGTATAGACAACATTATCACCTGTAGGACCCGATAGTGTACCATACCACAGTACCCAGGGACATGCGATGCGGTTGCATTATTCACATGGGTAGGTGGGTGGGCTCTAAGTTACTGCTGCTCATTTTTATCATTCATTTCTTTCACCTGGTTTACTCTGACTGGAAAATCTATCAAAATAATACCCATACATAATATAATCTTAACTGCCTGCAGTGCTTGGTATTTCTTTGTGGTACAATAGTATTTGCATTTCTCTCTCTCACTCTCTCTCTCTGTCTCTCTCTCTCTCCCTCCCTCCCCTCTCTCTCTCTCTCTCCCTCTCCCTGTCTCCCTTCCTCCCTCCCTCCCCACTCATGTCACGGGCCTGAGCAGGATGCTATTGCTACCAGTACAAACCAGCCATGAACCAGCTAGTAGTATTTAATTATTGCTTTTATTTAGCAGTTTTACTGTTATTTTTATACAAATAATGCATTCAATTATTTCTTTTTGGCCTCTGTATTGAATATGACTGACTCTGACTACTTTTATGCATTTTACTACATTTTTTCAAATATTTATAAAAAATCAGAACTAATCAGAACTCCACCATGTTCTGGTTCTTATTTAATAAGAGTTAGAATTTCACAGAGTTCTCCCATCCCTTATATATACCCACCTTGACCTGGTTATACACCCCCCCCCCCCCAAATCAGCAAGTGATATTTCAGGTACATGTAAAACATTAAACTTGTGCAGTGCCTTTATAACAAGTTCTCTCAATTCCCACCAAGCAGTTATCAACTCGCATATTATTGCATTGTCCCACTACCGGATCAATCCTCAGACTTCACTTCCAATTCCTCTTCTCTCGATAGGGAAGAAAACTCAGTCCTGATTTTCTCTGCAAGTTTCTCCCTTTCCACTGGATTGAACTAAAGAAATATTTTACCTCCATAATGGATTTTAAGGCATGCAGGGAGTAGCAGGTAATTATTTACTCCAAGCTGCCACAGAAGTGGCCTCACTCCATCAAACACCTTTCAACTTGTGAAGTGAACTTCAACTTCATAAGGCTGGGGACCCTTCCACTCCATATAACTTCTGGCTTATCTTCCTCTTTCCCTCTCTTGCTAATCTGCAACAGAAACTTTTCTATTCAGGTATTTCCAATTTCCTCCCCATCTCCAATATCTTCTTCTCCTTCCAGTCTGGCTGTCAGAGGCATCACCCCACTGTCTCCTACTTGCTGTGTGTCACTGGTTCTATTCTCACTGGGGTGGATCAGGGGCATATCATGACTGCCATTTTCATTGATCTAGCCAAAGCCTTCCACTCAGTGTCCCCCTACTCCTGCTTGACAAGCTGAGTTCTGTTGGCCTCTCAGCTCCTGTTGTCAACTGGTTCTACCTCTTACCTCGCTGGCCATCTACAGTTGGTATAGGTTGGTATTGCCCTGTCACAGCACTCCCCAGACTGGCTGGGATTCCTCAGGGCTCTGTCGTGGGTCCCATCCACATGCCTGTGCCAACTCACATATATGCACGTATGCAAATGACACATTCATCTACACCTCTAGCCCCTCTACTACTGCCATGGAGGGTCTGCTCCAACAAAACATCCACAGCATCCTGCACTGGTTCTATGCCATTTAATTCTGGGTCAAGACAAAGCAAACTGTTTCCTTGACCTTTGGTACCAGCAAGAAACTGGCCACGCTCCCCACTCTGCCTGCCTTCTCTACATAAAAGGGTACCCCTTTCGAGTGGTCCAATCCTTCAAGTACCTGGAGTGTGGCTTATTACTTAAAATTTATTTTAAATTTTCAATTCAATAGATATTGACATCACTATACATGCATACTGTCCATACTACTTTAAAAAAAAAGAGTTAAAACAAAAACATTCAGTTGAATGAAGTCTGTAATCTTTCACATAAATGGTAGTATAAGCTAAGTCCTTAAAGGAGGAGGGGGAGCAAGGCTAAGAAAACTAAACTAAAAAAGTATTTTATAAAACTCTGTCCTTCTGGGGTTGGCAAATCCTGTTACACCAGCCAGAAAGTACAGTATAACATTAACCCAAGCAATACAACACCAGAAACATATTTTAGAGATTTTCAAGAAGATAATAATAATAATACAAAGCCCTTAAAGCATATGCTAACATCTGAAAGAGACAGAAATATGGTAATAATTTTAAAAGAAATGAGAACAACCCCATATAGACCATTCCTCCACATAAAGTTTCCACAAATCCTGTTTGTATTGTACCCAGTTAGCATCCTATTTTACTGCTAAATTTGTAATGAAACCACAGTGTATGTTGTTTCAATTTGAGTGGACTACTGTTAAAGCCACATATAAAGCAAAGGTAATTTTCTAACACGTAATTACTATTGGACCCCCCAAAAAAGACAATTACATTGCTCTAATACTTTGTACCTATACTGAAAAATAAAATTTTATTGCAGATCAAGATATAAAGGAATACATATCTAACATTATAATTTGTTCCCCTAAAATAAGACATTTTTGCATGTACTGATATTTACACAAGACCTAAGGTGAAAAAGAAAAAAAAAAAACAAGTATTGCAATATCTAGAGAAGGTTCCCCAAATGGGAGAAAGCCATAATAGTGAGCACAGAAAATATGTTAATAGGAGTCCATTGAAAACTCAATACAAGGCAGTGCCAACTTAAGAGTCAGTCAATAAACTATGTGATGATACTTAGGGTTACGGTTGTGCTGCCGTGCTGGCAATTACTTTTTGATCCAGCTTCAGCATTTTGATATCGGTATTGGAGTCTCCCTCATTTCCCGAGGCCTGAATGAAAGTATTGAGCTAGTCTAGTCATAGAAAATGTACTTAATAGTGTCTAGAATAGCCCTTGCTTTACAAGGGTAAAGCAGTAAAAATGTTCCTCCTAAATCCATGACCTTGGCTCATGACAATAGGAATCAATATTGTCTTGCCTGTGTTTGGGGGCTAACATCAGAATACAAGTAAACTTTGTGTTGTTGAATATTTAGAGTTCCTATCAGGTGAGCTTTTTTTTAATTTTGTAGTCTCTATCAGTTTTGTGTGCACACTGAATCAAAATAGTGGATGATTCAACCTGAGTTAGAGATAAATTTGGTTTGGGTACAGAAACATCAACTGTGAGGTGAGTTGGCTTGGTTTTAGAGAAGATGAGCAATCTAGATAGATAGATAGATAGATAGATAGATAGATAGATATTTTATTTTATTTATAAAGGCACCCTTTTCCAGAGACTCTGGGCGCTATACAATAAAAACAAACAATATATTAGTATAAAATAATGTACAACTATGTACTTAGCAGTTCAACTGGGAGCGGATTTAAAAATTCATCTATCGTTAAAACAGACCACTAGTCAATCATTAAAACCAGCAGTGGCAAACTCTCTTTATTAGAACCTAGAAATTCAATGAGAAGTTCTCTTACTGGGTCCCAAGTTATGATTTCTGGTGTCTCCAGATTAGGCATGCCTACCAGTCACAAATTATTTCTTCTTGCTATGTTCCTCAGCCCTGCAATGTTTGGGGCTTGATGAACGTTATCATGAAGGATGGCTGAAAGTAATGCAATTATTTTTTAATTTTTTTATTCAGTTTTGTTTCAGTTTATTAGAACACATACATATATAAAAACACAGTTTGTTACAGGTATAAAGTAGACTATAAAACTGAGAAACTTAATACAGCTTATATTTAGCAGCTTATCTAATTTTAAAAACATATAATAAGCATAATTAGCCACAGCAAGCAAAACAGTCAAAGACTGACTATGTACCAGCGCAATACAAATAACCCCATCTGATTTCCCTTTAAATCTGCATTAAAGTGGGCTTATCCACTTTTTTCTTTCTTTTTGGAAAATTGAGCATTTCATAATTAAATGATTTACAGACAGTTGTATATTATTGTTACATATGCACAAATTATATAGGGAGCTCATTGTCCAAAAACTCCAAGTATTTGACACATTATTTACCAGCCCTAGATGTAATCTTGCCAGTGGCTTCCTACACAATGTTCATTCACATATATCAAGATATTTACATTAATCTTGAATGTGGATCACCCCACAATAGGATCTCAAATTTGGCAACCCGTTAATATGAGCCAAATCTTAGGTCATTTTCAAAAATATAGATTTTCACCTAATTTGTATACTTAGCAACCTTTCTGCCCTTATAAGAAAGTCAGAGAGGTTCCATGCCAACTTTTTGGAGTTTAATATTGAGGCTTTGAAATCAACCCACCTCTTGGCAGCCATTATTTAAAATTTTCAGCCAACATAATTTAGGCAGCCTTTTGTCTTCTATTCCCATTATCTTGTTCCCAGTATGTTAATGCTCTCGTCATCATAAGTGCATTCAATGAGGTCAAATTTGCTTCCAAGCATAATATGCAGTAGATGTGGCTGTGTCTCTAGGAAAGGCCCAGCATACACCTTATAAAAGCATTTTGTCTTTTTTACAGCACTTTACAGTTAGTAAACTCCCCCCAAATTTCAATACAGTATAAGGTTAGAGCATTCATTTTTGTTTTAAATGCTTGGACCATAGCCTTAAAGAAGTCTGAAGCAAAGTTATTTTGAACCATATTATCCCATTTGATTTAGCAGTCACAGATTCCCTCACTATATTCACATGCTCATTCCAATTGTTAAATTTGTCTATAATAATCCTAAAATACGTATAATACTGCGCCTCCTTTTATCGTTCCTTATTATCTTTATCTGGATTGTTTTGGTTTTTGTTTATCTGGGTGATGGGTGGTGGGTGCTTCATGTACATGTTTTGGTACTTTGACTTTGTGACTGTTAAAAGATATAACTTTATTGAAGTTTATTTAAAATGTGCAGTAGTGTACTTTACTTTTCTTTGACTTTCTTAACTTTGCTTTGTTTTGAAAAAAATCAGTCATTTAGTTTGGCGCTTTTCATTTGCCTTTCCAGCAACATCTCTGACAAATGAGATTAGTTGCCAAAGCTGTAGCACCTCTATAGGCTCTACCTCTTGTGCTTCCAGCCATGCCATTCCAATCTCTAGTCCACTGATAACCTTTTTAGTTCCTGTCAGCTCACCTTCTTCTTCTACCTCAGAGTTGAAATCATCCTGTGACATCACCAATGATTTTATTGTCTGTTAGATGCTTTCTTGTTTGTATGCAATCATCATATGTCAGTCACTCTTCAATCAGTTCCTCAGCCTTTTCATCCTATGCTGCTGGTAGATTTAGTGTTGCAGCCAGGGATAGGATTTCAGTAGTATCGCCCTTATCCTCCTCCTCCTCCTCAGGTGCATCCAGTTGCTCTTTGAAACTCTCACTGAGGGTAGCAATCCAGCAATGTGCAATTGTGCTTTGTGATACACCATCCTAAGCCTCACTAGTCAGGTGCACAACATCCCGAAGCATAAGCTTCTTTAAAAAATCAGTGACACTCTCTCTAGTGTCAGCACCAACAAGGTCACAAAGAAACCTTTTCCGATACTGCTTCTTAAACATTGCAATGATGCCACCGTCAAGCAGTTGCAGTCCGGATGTTGTGTTTTTTGGCAAAAACATGGCACATATCTTCCCAATATGGGATCGAATCTCAGTCTCGGCAGGGTGAGCTGGACATTGGTCCATCAGCAGCAGGGCCTTGTGTGGGAGCGTCTGCCATCTTAGGAGTGCTCGAACTGATGGCACAAATGTTTGTTGAAACTGATGTCTGAAAATGTCAGATGTCATCCAAGCATTTCTGTTGTACCCATACTGTACTGGTAGTGAATCCATGTTACAGTGATGAAAACAGCGGGGATGAGCAAACTTGCCAATAAGCAGTGATTTTTACTTTATAGGTCCTGGTTGCATTGCATGCCAACAACAGTGTGACCCTGTCTTTACTGATCTTGAAACCCTTTGTGGCATTTGTCTCATTTTTGCTCGCTAGTGTTGCATCTGGGAGGCACATCCAGAACAGACCTCTTTCATCACAATTGCAGATCTGTTCTGGTAGGTAGCTGGCATCTTCAATGACTTTTTTCAGTTTGGGCATAAACTCTACTGCAGTGATGTCGTCGCAGCTATGCTGCTCCCAGATGATAAAAAAACTCGTCGGATCCCATGCCTCTTCTAAAATCTCCACAACCAGCCTATGGAGGCAGTGAATTTCAATCCGGCTCCATGTATGGTATGTACAAAATGCTGAGCCTTCTCACAGACTATGGCGCCAGACACTGGAGTGCCACTAGGTTGCTGTTGTTGGAACCAAATTTGGGTTGCTTTGTCCACCTCGTCTTCATCTGCACGGCACAGTGTTTTTTCTTTTAAGTGCTTCCCCTTCTGAGCACTCTAACACAAAATCTCATAGGGTGCACTCTTGTTTGTGCCAAGTGCAAATGGTTAGAATAGCCTGTCTCCTGGCTAATTTTAGCAAAGTTCTCACCCCCTCTTTTAGACAATCCAGGATTTGCAGTTTGTGCTCAACAGCTCAACAGCATAACCTAAGCATTTCATTTTGGATGTTTTGGTAAGCGATCTAACACTGCTTTGAAGGAGCACCTTTTTATGACAGTGTTTTAGTGACTGACAGGTTCAGTCTACAACCCCCATGCCCCTCAGTTGCCAGGAAATGGATTTCCAAGGCTTTGAAGCTGTGCTGTTCTATAACAGCGTTTGACAGCTGACTGACTTGTCAAGATGCCATTCTATGACTACAGGAAAGAAGGTAAAAAATCTAAGGGTACACTGCTTGCGGTTGGGAGCACGGGAGCCACAACAAACATTCATTATAACTGATATAGAAACATAGAAACATAGACTTTGATGGCAGATAAGGACCACTTGGCCCACCCAGTCTGCCCATTTCCCTACCTACTGGATAAGCTGCAGATTCTAGTTAACCAACAGCCTATTTCCTGCAACCCCCCACTATAATTGCCTTATGTCTGTCCCATGCATGTTTGAATTCCTCCACTGTTTTAGACCCCACAACCTCTCCAGGAAGGTGGTTCCATGCGTCCACCACTCTCTCCGTGAAAAAGAATTTCCTCACATTACTCCTGAGCCGTCCCCCCTCTAACTTTAAATTGTGCCCCCTTGTTCTTACACATCTCTTTTTCTGAAAGATGCTACCCTCCTGGACTTTGTTGATTCCCTTGAGGTACTTAAAAGTTTCTATCATGTCCCCCTGTCCCTCCTTTCATCAAGGGTATACATATTAAGTTCTCTCAGTCTCTCTTCATATGGTTTCTGATGTAGACCCTGCACCATTTTAGTTGCCCTCCTCTGGACTGCTTCCATCCTGTCTATGTCCTTGCGTAGATGAGGTCTCCAAAACTGCACGCAGTACTCCAGATGGGGTCTCACCAACTGTCTGTATAGAGGGATAACCACTTCCCTTTTTCTACTTGTGATGCCCCTCCCTATGCATCCCAGTATCCCCCTGGCTTTCCCTACTGACTTCTCACATTGCATACCCATCTTTAGGTCATCTGATATGACTACACCCAGATCCCTTTCCATTATTGTTGTTGTTAGTACCTCCCCTGCTATTGTGTACTCTTCTCCTGGATTTTTATTTCCCAGGTGCATTACTTTGCACTTCTTTGCATTGAATCTAAGTTGCCATATGTCTGACCATTCCTCCAACCTTGCCAAGTCCCTTCTCATCCTTTCTACCCCCCTTGTGTATCAACTCTGTTACAGATCTTTGTGTCATCCACAAAGAGGCATACCTTTCCTTCCAGACCCTCTGCAATGTCACCTATAAAGACGTTGAAGAGGACTGACCCAGTACTGAGCCCTGAGGTACTCCACTAGTAACCCCCCTTTCTTCAGAATGTGTTCCATTCACTATTACCTTCTGTGTCCTGTTGTGCAGCCAGTTTTCTAACCAAGCTACCACCTTGGGACCCACTCCCAGGCTGGCTAACTTGATTATTAATCTTTTGTGCGAGACTGTGTCAAATGCCTTGCTAAAGTCTAGGTAAGCTTATACGTTTATTTGGTATAATGAGGGGTTGCTATATTTAGGGAACCAAGCTTCCAGTTTTTGCATGCTATTTTCTTTTCTCCCATGATGATAATTTTAGTTTTCTATACATTAAGTTGTAGACCTAAACTATCAAGATGCCCAGTTGTCACTTGCAATGCTCGGGTAATGCCTAGTTTAGTTCTGCTATTCAAAGTGGCATCATCCACATAAGCCAAAATACCAATTTTATGTCCCAGAACTAAAGGGGGGGGGGGAGTTGTCTCACAGCTTTCAGTAGAGTTTCTATATAAAGATTAAATAATATTGGGGCCAACACACACCCTTGTCTAACCCCTTTTTTGCTAGATGGAATTTGCTTTGTAAGATCACTGGCTGTATTATACCTAACCATTACTGAGGTTCCTGTATGTAAAGTCTTAAGGATATTTAACAGGTGCTAGTCAATGTTCTTCTCCCTGAGAGTTTCCCATAATTTAGCTCAATTGACATTATCAAAAGCTTCCTTTAGATTTGTAAAAACTATATATATGTTTTTTTTTTCTGTTTAACGTATTTATCAATCAAATATTTTAGCACAAAAATATAATCTGTATTGCTATATGTACTGGGGAAACCAGCTTGGTATGTTGAGATAAGCTTATTATTAGAGACCAAATCCTGCAGCCTGCTTAAAATAATCCTGGCATAAATTTTCTGAGCTAGGCATAGGAGGGTGATCAGATGGTGTGAAGCTGGATCGGATTTGTCACCCTTCTTATATAAAGGCAGAATAGCTCCCATTTTCCATTGCTCTAGTACCAAAGAAATTCTGTTAATGATGGTAAAAATGTTGTGCTAAAATTGGTGCCCATTTAATTGGATCCACCCTAAATATTTCAGCGGGTATGTTGTCTATCCTAGGTGCTTTATTATTTTTCTGGGCATTTATAGCTACGATTACCTCTAGTGGTGTAACTGAGGGCCATTTTGGGAGACCTACATCTAGAACGATGTCCTTTTCGGCTACCTCTACATTGTAGAGCTTACTAAAAGATTCATATCAGGTAGCGGCATGTATATTACAATCCAATTCTGTAGATTTACTATCCATGCCATATGCAACCAATCCCCCCAAAGCTTTTGTATCCTCATCTCTAATGGCTTGCTGTAAGTTTCCCCATAACTCCTTCTTGTAAATCTATTTTATTTGTTTTAAAAGAGGTCTATAGTCCTTTTTCAGCTAAATAAGAGCACTTAAATAAGAAACCCGTTGATTTTTTTATAATCAGCCTTCTTAATTTTCTCAGGTCACACCTTACTTGGTAACAATCTCTGCTGAACCGCTTAGAAAAATATTTATGATTTGTATCATTTTTTTTGGACCTTGAACAGATAACTTTGTAGATAATGCTTATCAGATTATCATATAATGTGATACATTCTTCATCAAATATGGTATCCACCAGTGTATCATCACCAGAGGGTACCTTACAAAGTGTGACAAATAACAGTAACACAGCATTGGACTCCACCTTGGTTTCAGTAGCAGCCTGGTTCTTTTAGTTAATCAACAATAGCCTTGTCTGTTTCCTGCACTTTAGTCTGATTCATGACGCACTTAGTGGCAACAGCCTCCCATTTCAAATCTGACTTAGCAATGGCTGATAGTTAAGTTGAATAAGATTTCTCTCTTCTAGAGAATCAGATCTCTCAATGGGGGCTCACCCCTTCCTTTGGCTTCCACTACAGGGCATTTTTTAGAATTCAGTAGACATTGCTGACAAATTAGTATTTGAATGGATACAGGGCCAAAGAGTTCCGAAGCAGCAAAAGAACTCACAGTCCCTGGGGCTACTCAAGTGTTTGTATCCTAGGAATCTATTAAGTGGACCTATTCGCTCATGCTTCCAAGGTTGGGACTGATCTGAAGGAGAAATGATAGCCTCCTTCCTTTACTCTCACCTCTCCCTTTCCAAAAGCTTTTTTCTCTCCCTTTTTGAGAGATTTGAGAACTCAAGGGTTGAAAGCTCCATTGTCACAAAGGAACAGTGAAGTTTCAATTTAGTAAAGAAAGGAAAGTTGGGTTTTAGTGTGATCTGACAGCACAGCACAGTTCAGTACAGCCTGGCATCACCAGTAGAAAACAGGAAGTTATTATTCCTCTGTACAGACAGCTGGTGAGACCCCATCTGGAGTACTGTGTGCAGTTCTGGAGACCCAATCTCCGCAAAGACATAGACAGGATGGAAGCTGTCCAGAGGAGGGCAACTAAAATGGTGCAGGGTCTGCACCGGAAGACATATGAAGAGAGATGAAAGGAGCTTAATATGTATAGCCTCGAGGAAAGGAGAGGAGAGGGGGACATGATAGAAACATTCAAGTACCTCAAGGGAATCAACAAAGTCCAAGAGGGTAGCATCTTTCAAAAAAAAGGTGTGCAAGAACAAGAGGGCACAATTTGAAGATGGGGAGGCGGCTCAGAGGTAATTTAGAAGTATTTTTTCACAGAGGGTTGTGGATGCATGGAACGGCCTTCCGGAGGAGGTTGTGGAGTCAAAATCAGTGGTGGAATTCAAGCATGCATGGGACAGTCATAAGGCCATTCTAGGGGGTGGGGGTAGGAAGAAGTAGGCTGCTGGTTAACTAGGATCTGCAGCTTATCCAGTAGGTAGGGAAATGGGCAGACTGGGTGGGCCAAGCGGTCCTTATCTGCTGTCAAATTCTATGTTTCTATGTTTCTATGTTTAGCCTCCCTCCATTGGCCATCTTACCCCCCATCTCTGTTGTGGCTTGACAGCAAGCTTGACTTCTCTGCCCATGCTCCTCCCAAAGCTTGATGCCTTGTACAACAATACAGACTGTTTGTCCCACAAGTCCAACAGGGGGCTTATTACTAAAAAGCACTATATAAATTCTTCTTATTTATTTATGTATGTATGTATTTATTTATTTATTTATTTGGTAACCTGGTGGGTGCACTGGTCCCAGAGACCATTTTCAGGTATGATCTGGTCTACAAAGATGGCACATATCAGCATAGAAACAACATTACAAGTAGGAAAAACAGGGAAAAAAGCAGACAAAACAAAACGAGTTATGAAGAGTGGAATAAATTACAGCAAATACCTTATGAACTAAATTAAGATTAAAAAAATATATAAAGCAAGTTAACATCGAAACATAGATTTTGTCTGCAGGTAAGGACTGCTTGGCCCACTCAGTCTGCCAATTTTCTCTACCTATACTGTCACTGTAGACCCTTGCTTATCTCTGGTTACCTTCCTCTCGCTTCGTTATCGAGATTCCTTTGTGTCTATCCCATTCATGCTTGAAGCCCACAACTGTTGTCACCCCTCCACCTCCACATGAAGACAGTTCCAGGCACCCACCACCCTTCAGAAAATAAATACTTCCTTACACCTTCCTAAATTTACCCCTTCCAGCTTCATTGCATGCCCCCTTCTTTTTGTGCACCTTCTTTGAAAAATACACCTCTCCTGTACCTTATTCTCCCGAGAGAGGTATTTTATAAGTCTCTGCCATGTCCCTCCTTCCCCTCATCTCTTCCAGGGTGTCTGTAATGAAATCCCTCATTCTCTCCTCATAGGGCTTCTGATGCAGCCCCTGCATCATTTTAGTTGTCCTCTTCTGGACAGCCTCCACCCTGTCTATGCCCATCCTGAGATGTGGGCTCCAGAAATGGGCACAATGCTGCAGGTGGGGTCTCATCAACAATCGATACAGGGGTAACACCATCTCTCTCCTTCTAGTGGTAATACCCCTCCCTATGCACCCCTGCATCCCACTGGCCCTACCTACTGCCTTGTCACACTGCCTCACTGCTTTGAGTTAATCCAATATGATTACTCCAAGGTCCCTTTCCTCTTCTGTGACTGTCAATATCTCTTCCCCCATTTTATACTCCACTTCTGGGTATCTGTGCCCTAGGTGCATGATTTTGTAGTTTTTCTCAATGAAACCCAGCTGCCATACCCTTGACCACTCCTCGAGTTTTCTCAGGAATCTAAACATTCTCTCCATTTCCTCTGGAGTATCAGGGGTGGTCAAAGGTCTGGCAGCTAAAATTCAACCCAAAAAGGTGCAAGGTAATGCACACAGGGAAAAAGAACCGCAAGACAGAGTATTGGATGGGGGGGGGGACTTCGTTCTAAAGACAAGGACTGGGATCTAGGAGTTATCATCAGTAACTCCCTTAAACAAATCAGTACATCAAGGCCTATAGCGAGGCTAACAGGATGTTGGGATGTATCAGGAGGGGCACTGACAACAGAAGAAGGAATGTAATACTTCCCCTCTGCAGATCCCTGGTGAAGCCTCACCTAGAGTACTGCACCCAGTTCTGGAGTCCTCACTTCAGAAAAGACAAGGATATGTTGGAGACAGTGCAGTGCAGAGTGATCAAAACGATTCAGGGACAGCAGAGTAGATTCTATGAGGAGCTCCTCAAGGCACTAAATATGTACTTATTGGAGGTTAGAAGGGAGAGTGGGGATATGATCGAGACCTTCAAATTCCTCATAGGAATTAATAATGTGAACTGTGGGTAATTATTCAGTCTGCATACCAACTCGCGATCATGTGGACATGAGTGGAAATTAGCATAGGGGCAGTTCCGGAGGGACATGAGGAAGTACTTCTTTATGAAAAGGGTGGTCAAACCTTGGAACAGTCTGTCAGCCGAGGCGGTTGGAGTGACAACAGTCAAGCGATTCAAGCAGGCTTGGGACAGAATGAAGGGAATAGTGGTTGCCCTGGGTGACAGGCCAAGGGAAGAGAATGAGGAAAGGATCAGGAATTATAGTACCCTGGAGGAACATTAGGTTTCAAGGAAGAATCCATGGATTTAGTGAATTTGGGCAGACTGGATGAACCTTTGGTCTTTTTCTGCCATCATTGTCTATGTTTCTATGTTTCTAGCTACCGTATAGCAGATTTTTGTGTTATATGTAAAGAGGCATAACTTGCCTTCCAGCTCTTCTGCAATGTCATTTATTAAGACATTAAAGAGGAGTGGTCCCAGTAATGAACCCAAAGGTCGCACTTCCCTTGGGAGTAGGTGCTGTTTACCACCACCCTCTGTTTTCTGTTCATCAACCAGTTTCGTACCCAGTTTATCACATTAGGATCCACCCCCGAAAAGCCCAGTTTCCTTATGAGTCTCCTGTATGGTATGAGGTCAGAAGCACTGCTGAAGTCTAAGTATGCCATGTCCACTGCCCCACCCTAATCTATTTCCCTGGACACCCAGTCAAAGAAATTGATCAAGTTTGTCTGACACGACTTCCCCCCACCATGAACCCATGCTGTCTCAGGTCTTGTCATCTGCTGGATTCAAAATACTCCGCAAACCTTTCCTTTAAAGGCATCTCCATTAATTTCCCCACCACTGATGTCAGACTGACCGACCTATAGTTGTCAGCCTCCTCCATGCTGCCACTTTTATGAAGTGGGACTACATCTGCCCACCTCCAGTTCTCCACTCCTGTTTCCAGTGAGTTGTTAAATAGAACTGTCAGAGGTGCAGCCAGTCAGCAACCTCGGATGCACACCATCTGTCCTCATGGTTTTCTCCAATTTCAGATTCATAAGTCATTTCAGGACCCTTTCCTCTGTTAAAGGACATATGTGTACCTCTCTCTCCACAGTGTTACAGTTGCTTCTATGTAGTCCATACCCCTTCCCTTCCTCTGTGAAGACTGACTAGAAGTATTTGTTTAGAATATCTGCTTTTTCCTGATCCTTCTCTGCACAGTCTCTCCCTGTCGTTCTTAACATCACAATCCCTCTCCTTGTCTTCCTCTTTTCACATATGTACCTAAAGATGGTCTTGTGCCCCGTAGGTACCCCTTTGGCTATCCTTTCTTTAATTTGCTTCTTTGTGCCCCTCACCACCTTCCCTGCTTCCCTCTGCTTTTCCTGGTACACCCCTATCCTCTTCCCTCTGTGTCTCTTTATACTTCCCGAATGCTACCCTTTTGACCTTTACCTTCACAATGACTTCCCTTGAGAACTATGGCAGGTTTCTTTTCTCCTGTTTTTGCTCACTTCTTTTGCACAGTAGTTTGTTGCCTTCTCTATGTCCTCCTTAATTTTGCCCACTGTTCCTACACCCCATCCAGGCCACCCCCACCCTGTTTAGCCATCTCTGAGGCATTCACCCATTTTTTTTTTTTTAATCTGTTCACCTGAAGTCCAGGACCCTTGTCCTTGAGGGGTTTGCTTCTGCTGCCTTCCTTATGTTGAAGCCTGCTGTACAGTGTTCGCTAGACCCCAGTTGGTATCACACTTTGACATCTGCAATACTGTCCCTGTTTGTGAGCTCCAGGTCCAGTATTGCTCCATCATGAGTGGGCTGCCTTACTAGTCGCCTAAGAAATGCCACTTCAAATTCTGTGTTATTTGTGCTACAGCTGTGCTACTAGGTTAGCCCCCAAGCATGTATTTTTATTTTGCAGTGTTCTTGTATTCATGTCAACAGAAACAAATAGTGTACATGAAAATATTATCTAGACCTGATACACAGTCACAACCAGGAGAGGCAGACTTTAGGGGAACAAAGACACTGCCAGGTCCAGCACGCCTAAATATTGCTATAATCAAAGCCCTGCCTTAGCTGCCAGAGGGAGGAGTTTCTCAATGGCTGTTGCAGTGCAAATGGCAGACATCAGATGTTTCTAGTTGTAAGCAGTTTTTGATTGCAGTCATCCTTCTTGCAATCATCATTGACCTCTGGGCATGGCACTGTACCAGTTGCACAGCACGATGCCATGGCATGAGGTGCTACTGCCTCAGTTGTCCCCCACCCCCTCCAACCCAACATTTTATAGTCCTTTTGTGAGATGCATGGTTTTTCATTTATGGTGTCCCATGCCTGTGATCCTTTGTTATCCAGTGACCAATCAGTCACTTCTTGTACAGCAGCATATCCCTGGTATCCAGTGAAACACCCCCCTCTTAGCCCTTTTCTCTCACATATGGCTTTTTGTTATCTGGTCCCTCTATAATCTTGATCCCTTCACTAACTGAACACTGAGCTGCTGCATTCTTGTGCCATTTGAGCAAAACTGCTTCTCAGAGTTCCACATGGGTCTGAGGCTCTGTAGTGTGTGTGTGTGGGGGGGGGTTGTTTTGGGGCCAGAATGCATCTGTGCATAGCAAAGTACTTCATTAGCATGCTGGCCCTGACCCTTTGCCTGTCTTTCTGCCAGCACAACTGCAGGAAAAAGGCCTGTGACCCCTTTGCATAGTATACAAGGTGGTGCAGGTTTGAACAGTGACACAAAGTCATCATTGTGATCACTATGCGCCATCAAACTGCAGTTGTATATGAGGCCCCAGTACTAATCCTGGAAACAAAATCTGGAATTTGACATAGTCGGATTTTTTTTTTTGGGTTTACACTTCTTATTTAACTCTCTGACCTTGGTCAGTTTGACTGAATTTGGCAGTATATGATCTTGTCTTGTCTTAGCACCCAAAACAGTTTCTCTCTTATGTGCCTGATGACCCTTGACTGCAGACTATCTACCACGTGACTTGCAAGCATGCTTACAATTCTGGACTGTCTGTAGCATGCAGTATGTAAGTTGGTGCTCTTACTTCAAGCACCACTATGATCACCTCACATACAGTAGCTAAGCCCCACCAACCACAGAAACTAGCATCGCTATACTGCATTGCTCAACTGTGCTCATGGGAAAACCCCTGACTACAATTTTTCTCATCTCACATCCTCAGAGAGCAGCTATTCCCTGCAATTATCCTCTTTCCTCAGTTTCACAATTCCTAGAGTGAAAGGAGAAGCAGGAAGATCAGCCTTTACTCCTGCAGCCCCAGAACCCTGGCTGAACACATTAAATATGCCCCTACTTACAAAGCTTAAAATTTAATCTCGACATGAACTGAAAAGAACCCTGCAAGTACTGCTGCCTGCTGTAAAACATGTTCATACCATTGTTTTTTTCTTTATTGTAAACATTCTTAATTGACTTATTCTGCAATACTAAAAGTGCAGTTTTGAAATACTGTAACAGAGTTATTAACCTTTTTTTTTTTTTTTTTGCTTTCTCACTGGGGCTTCCATGAAAATGATAAAATTGCATCTAATGGGGCCGTCCCGCTTGGAATGAATTCTAAAATGAATACAGTAATTAAATAAATAATCTGGCCTCCTAACCATTAAACATCTCTTGCACTACAGTACACTTCCCAGAATTATTTTCTGTGCAGAATTTTCCTGTTAATTAACAGAAATATGACTGTCAATTTATTTATTTATTGAAATGATTCACCAGAAAAGGCACACTGAACAACAAGTTGCTCGTCTCATGGTGTGTCCTGGGGAAGAGGGTATAGAGGAGTACATATATGCAAAAATCCAAACAAGACATTAGCACAATTTACACAGAGGTGCAGTACATGACATTGTGAAATCGCAGAACATAATAACATATAGTGGCAGTAATAAGTTAAGTGTTACTATCTCACATACAGCTTAATAGAAGGGATAGACTAACCTTGACTCTGCTAACAGGTATCTACCACCTGAGAGACACAGTGTATTCTCAGTTGTATTCTCAAAGATAATGGGATAGAAGGATTTTTGCCAGGAATAGAAAATTAGTGAGCGAGGAATACTCACTTTTTATGGATCTGGACTATTTTTTAATTATGTGTGCTCTAGAACATCTCAGCTTTCATTTAAAAACAATGTGTTTAGCACTTTCTGTTGCAAAGACAACTACCCTCTACCTTACAAAACAAGGCATTGCTGCTTTGTTCTGCTAATCTTTTTAAAACTTACAGTAACTGCTGTTAATATGCAGCAGCAAATACATTCATATCCCCCAGCAAACTTAATGGGTCATTAACTTCAAAACCTTCTTGTTGCTTGCAGGGGGTATTTTTTTAACTGTTAGAGATTATTTGTGCTATATGCCCCTGAACCCCAAGTTGCTGAAGCTGTTCAACACTAAAGGGACTCTCTCTGCAAGGGAATGGGGGGGTTTAGAGGGCAAGTCATCTTCCCTTGCTCATTTACTTCACATGGTGTCAGCATGGCTCAGCTGGTAGCACGTCCAGGTCTGGGCCTCAACATTCTGAGTTCTAGTCCCACACTGGAATTTGGCTCCTGCCATAAATGCTGGCACCTAGGTTCAGTGCTAAGGAGGTGTTGTACTGTTGGGATATGCCATCCTTCACATGAGAATATAATACTGTTCCTGTCTGCCATTTCTGGCATTTGTTCAGGTAGATATTAATGATGCCATAGCATGTCTCAAAAATGGTAGGGTAATTTCACTGTATCCTAGCAAAATTTTCCCCATTCACTAAAAACACCAATGACAGCTTAATCTGTTTCAATTTCAGCTGCTTTGCAGCTGTGCCCCTCCACCCCAACATTCCTGAAAATAGGTGGCATTGTGTAGCCCTCCTTTCCTGGTCAACGCAAACTGTCTGATTGACTAACTACTTCTGGACCTCTGCTGAGCTGACAAGAATGAACTCTTTCTTACTTATGAACTAACTAAATTATGGAACAAAGAGAAACTGGCATGTGTCAGCATTTTGGTACAGCTTCACTTTTACTCAGCATGGTATTGCAAAGGGAGGTCTTACCAGATGAACCTCATAGAAATCTTCAACACTGTGTCTCCCAGGCGGTAGACAGGAGCCAGGAGTTGGATGTTCCATAGCTAATCAGGGTTGGGCAGAGTAGATGGGCCAATAGGTCTTTATCTGCCGACATCTACATTTCTATTTCTGAGATTTGCACTTCAAAAATGCCTTTGATTCAAACAACATGAAGTCTTGCTATATTATGACATATGCAGTGAGTCCCAACCTTCAAACTGCTCCAGAGGTGAAAGAGTTAACTTTCCATGCCAGGCATGGAACGCTGAGCTCGAGCTCGGTTGAAACTCTGTCTGTTGTTCTTCAAACTCAAACCGTCAGCTTCTTTACTCCGCCTCACTGAACAGTCGCTCCGGAGATTTCTCCTTCTGGTCGGTTCATTTTGTTGGTTAAAGTATTGTTTTTCTCGGTTTTCAACCGAATTTAAACCGCAACCGGTCGGTTCAAGCTCTGTCTGTGGTATTTGTGAGTACTAGATAGGTTTACATTATTTCTATTCTGTGTGGAACTTGTAAACGGTTTATCGGTTCGGTTTGAACCGATCAGGTTGTTTAAAGTATCTTAATCTGTGATTTAGAGTGTGGTTACCGGTTCTTATCGGTTCTAAAAAAAACTGATTTTATTACGTTTTTTTCCATGACCCGTGACACGGTTGGGAACCGATAAGAGGGTCTTGCCTGGCGGATTGCCATAAACGGGTAAGTTTGGTTAGGACTGGCACTATGTCTGAGAAACCCAAAAGAAAAACCGGGCCCACTGGGTTTCAACACTGCAGTGTGTGTGGGGAAGTCTTTGCCAAGGCTGACCCCCACACCACCTGTGTTTATTGTCTGGGGTTTGACCACCTCAATGCAGATTGCCAGATTTGTAAAAATTTTCCTGCAGCTACCCTGGAAAAGAGAGTTGGTAGGCTCAGGGAAAGGGAGGCCAAAAAGTCCGCTGAACCAGATGGCCAGCCCGGTTCGGTTCCAACTGAACCAGAGGGAGTGCCCTCTGACCAGGGCGAGACTTCCTCCGGCAAAAGGAGAACCGACTCTGAGGAGTTGGTTCCAGCAAAAAGGACTAGGAAATCAGCTGGTGTGGAGCCAAACTTTCCTCTCCAACCGCTGAAGAAATAGTCAGCTGATTAAAATTGTCCAGTCGCCTTCGGTTCCGCACCGAACTGCACTCTCAGGTAAGCTACTGTTCGGCCGGGTTCCACCGGTTCAAGATTATGATTTAGAGGAATATTATGAACCGGAGGAGGGGAAGAGGAGTAGAGGAGAGTGAATGTGATTTGAAAGTCTGGATGTGCCCATTGAACTGACATCTCCCCAGACAGACCTTCAGGAGTGTCTCCTCCTAGACTTTCTGAGTCCCTCTCATTTTATGTTTTATAAAAAGTGGTTGAAACCCTCCAGCTCCCTATGGAGGAAGCTGTGGATGATCAAGAGGAGCCTGACTATGTGGAAATGATGGATATCCCAGAGTCTAGGAGACTGTCTTTTTCCTTGCATAAATCTTTTTGGAAACAGACATTTAAAATTCTAAAAACTCCTCACACTATACCTCCTGTGGATAAGAGAATGGACAAGAGGTACACATTGTCAGGCTCTGATACGGAGGTCCTTTCACAACAATGCAGCCATGTTGGAGTAGTGCAGGCTGCAGCCTGTGACAAGGCCAATATTCCCTTGGCTTCACACCCTCCGGACAAGGACTCCAGGAGGATTGATGCCATGGTAAAGAAACAGTACATGGCAGCTTGGGACTCAGACAGGCAAATTATATGGCTTTTGTTGCTAGATATCAGAAATCCAGATGGGATACTGTTATGGCTCTAGCAAAACAGGTCCCTGGCCAGCTTGCCAAGGAGCTTGAGCAGGTGGCTGCTGATGGTATTGAGGCATCCAAGGTGCAATTCCATGCTGCAGTGGACTCTAATGATGTGTCATCAAGAGTCATGGCTACATCTGTGGCACTTCGAAGAATGGCTTGGCTCAGATGTATTAGCCTGTCACAGATACCCAGACTAAAGCCATGGATTTTCCTTGTTGTGGTAATTCTCTGTTTGGGGAGCAGACAGAGAATTACATGAAGAAAATGGATGAGTATAGGACCACCTATAGGAGTGCACAGGCTAAGGAAAAGCAGGCCACTCCTCAAAGGCAGCTTCCCAGGGGCAGGGGCAGGCCTTTTCATAGGCCTTTTTATCAAGCCCAGGCCTCCTCTTCTGCTTATGCCCAGAGGGGGTTCTTTAGAAGGAGAGGCAGACGGGGTACAAGCAGGCCTGCTTCCACCCCTCAGCCCAAAGCCCCTGCCAAGCAGGCACCCTGATGGGGTTGCCAGGACCGATTCTCACCTACCTGTAGGGGGCAGGCTGGCTTACTTTGTCCAGGACTGGGAGTCTCAGACATCAGACAAGTGGGTCCTGGAAGTAGTAAGCCAGGGACTGGTTCTCAGCTTCAAAAAGTTCCCAAAGATGAGAACCAGATCCTTTCCACCTGCAAATCCACAAGAGGTACTTGCCCTAGAGGCAGAGGTCTCTTCCCTCCTGGCTCTCAGAGCTGTGGAAAGGGTTCCACCCCTACTCCAGGGCAAAGGATTGTACTCCAGGTACTTTCTTACCCCAAAAAAGACAGGAGAATGGCGGCCCATCCTGGATCTCAGATACCTAAACAAGCACCTTTTAAAACCAAAATTCAAAATGGTGACTCTGGGAATTATTCTACGCTCTCTAAGGCCAGGGGACTGGCTAGCGTCCCTGGACCTCAAGGATGCCTACTTCCATATTCTCATCAGAAGCTTCCATCGAAAGTACCTCAGGTTCGAGCTGCCCTCAGGCCATTACCAGTTCAGAGCAATGCCCTTTGGCCTCACCTCTGCTCCAAGGGTATTCACAAAATGCCTGGCAGTAGCAGTTGCTTCCCTAAGAAGGCAAACAATTTCCATCTTCCCTTACCTGGACGATTGGCTCATAGTAGGCCAGTCCCCAGACCAGGTCAGGTTACACCTACAGATAATTCAGCAACTGCTCACCTCTCTAGGTTTCCTTCTGAATCTTTCAAAGTCAGTTCTAGAGCCTGTACAGCTCCTCACCTTCATAGGCACAGAGCTGAACACAGAGAAAGCCAGAGCCTTCCTTCCTTTGGACAGGGCAAGGACCCTGGTCTCTCTGGCCTCCTCATTCACCCTGAAGGTCTCTTGACCAGCAAGGCATTTTCTACAGCTCCTGGGGCACATGACTGCCTCTATAGCAGTAGTGCAGGGAGCAAGATTTCAGATGAGGGACATCCAGTTCCATTTGAGAGCCTTTTGGTCTCAAAGGAAAGACCCTCTAACCAAATTGATCCCAGTGACTCGAACCCTGATCCAGGCCCTACAGTAGTGGCAGGATCAGAGCAATCTGAGACAAGGGGTTCCTTTTGTCACTCAGTCTCACTCCTTAATCCTTACTACAGATGCATCCCTCTTGGGGTGGGGAGCTCACATGGGCGACCTCACTACCCAGGGATTGTGGTCCCCTCAGGAATCTCTGCTCCACATCAATCTGTTGGAACTCAGAGCAGTTTTCTAGCACTTCAAGCTTTTTCCAGATCTGTTCAGAACAAAGTTGCACAGGTCAGAACAGACAATACCACCACAATGTGGTACATCAACAAGCAAGGGCACTGCTCACGGCCTTGTGTGCAATCAAGCAATGAAGTTGTGGTCTCTGGCTTACTCCCTGAACACCTCCCTTATGGCAGTTCACCTCCCAGGCAAGGACAATGTCCTGGCAGATGCTCTCAGCAGGATTTCCCAGGGCCATCACGAATGGTCACTGGACCCCCTGGTTTTGGAGGTGATCTTTGCCAGATGGGGCACCCCACATATAGATCTTTTTGCAGCCCCAGACAATCACCACCTTCCCCTTTTTTGCTGCAGGCCCCCAGTGTTGGGCTCAGTCCCTCTGGAAGCCTTAGTCCTCAATTGGGAAGGGAAGTTTCTATTTGCTTTTCCTCCCTTCCCTCTCCTGTTCAAAGTGCTAGTCAAAATCAGGTCTCAACCCTGCAAAGTGATCCTGATTGCTCCAGATTGGGCCAGACAGCCCTGGTATCCACTCCTACTGTCCTTAGCAGTCCATCTTCCCCTATGTCTTCCCAGGAAGCACAACCTGTTAACCTGTGCTCAGGGGAGGGTTTGGTACCCGAACCTCAAATCTCTCAATCTCAAGGCCTGGCTCTTGAAGAGTTAGAGTTTGCTGATCTACACCCTCCCAAGGTGTAATGGATATCCTGAAGGCTTCTAGGAAACCTTCCACCAGGGCTACTTATAATTCCAAATGGAAAAGGTTTTCCATATGGTGCTCTGGAAGCATATTTCCCAGAATCTGCTGGACTTACCCACAGTCCTGGATTATATGGTCCACTTAAATACCTTGGGGCTGAGACCAGCTACCCTAAAAGTGCATTTGGCAGCTGTGTCTACTTTATTTCAGCAGGTAAGCCCTCTCTCTTTCAGCTCATCCTGTATTCTCCAAGTTTTTCAAGGGATTGTTTACACAACTCCTCCATTCAGGGCCCCTGCCCTGCTCGGGATCTTAATGTTTGCATTGCTCAGCTTATGCAACCCCCCTTTGAGCCTTTGTCTTCAGCAGAACTTAAGTACTTGACTTGGAAGACTGTGTTTCTGGTAGCCATCACTTCTGCCAGACGCATAAGTGAATTGTAAGCTTTGTCAGTGGAGCCTGATTTTATCTCCTTTCATAGAGATAGGTGGTCCTCAGGACTAATAGGAAGTTCTTGCCTAAGGTGGGTTCAGATTTCCACCTTAATCAATCCATATCTCTTCCAGTGTACTTCACTGACCATTCCTCCTCTGGCGAGAGGAGGCTGCACAGCTTAGATGTGAAGAGAGCCCTTAGTTACTACATAGAGCGTACCAAGGGTCACAGGTTTGACTCCCTCCAACTGTTCCTCACTTATGGTGAGGTTGGTAAAGGGAAACCTGCCACTAAAAGATCCATTGCCAGGTGGATTGTCTCTTGTATCCAATTTTGCTATGAAAAACTGGGTAAGGTTCCTCCCTCAGGCCTGAGGGCTCACTCTACCAGAGGTACAGCTGCTTCCCTGGCTGCTGCCAGGGACATCCCTATTCTAGAGATATGTCAAGCAGCTACCTGGAAAACAGTTCACACTTTTACCAAGCATTACTCCCTGGACATCCAGGCTAGGAGTGATGCTCGGTTTGGCACAGCTGTGCTTCAGAGCCTATTTCCTAAGTAGGTTCTGTCCCTCCTCCATGGAGGTACTGCTTTGTAGTCTGCATATGTCATAATATAGCAAGACTTCATGTTGTTTGAAGAAAAAATTACTCACCTTAGTAATGTTGTTTCTTCTAATGGAGTCTTGCTATATTATGACCTCCCCGCCTGCCCCTCTCAGAACCTCTGTTTTTGGGATGTGGGTGGGCAGTGCAGTGTTGGCACTCAGTAGGTGCCCACCTTGTTGTTTTCACCCCTCCTTTCTTGGGGTGCTTGGTGTTGTGTTTTTCATTTTTTGGGTCTCCTGACTTGAGTCTTTGTTTTGGGACCAAAAAATGTGTTCTTATGTTTAGTAGCCAGTTGGCTAGTGTAGGTTTACAGCTTTCCACACAGGACCTCAGTGAGTTTAGCTCGTAAAGATCTGACGGTTTGAGTTTGAAGAACAACAGACAGAGTTTCAACCGAGCTCGAGCTCAGCGTCCCATGCCTGGCATGGAAAGTTAACTCTTTCACCTCCGGAGCATTTCGAAGGTTGGGACTCACTGCATGTGTCATAATATAGCAAGACTCCATTAGAAGAAACAACATTACTAAGGTGAGTAATTTTTTCTTCAGTGCCACATTGCCAAGTTTTGAAGAAGATGGGCAGCTTAGGGGTGGGGAAAGTTTTAACCAAATGGGTAGAAAGTTGGGTGGAAAATGGCAAGAACTCGCAGGTTGCAAGTGTCACCAGTGAGGTGCCATAGGGGTCTGTCCTGTATCCAGTGCTCTTCAATTTATTTATCTGAGACACTGGAGCAGGGATCCAGGATAAAAGTTATCACTTTGTGGACGACCTAAAATATGTGGTAGGGTGGATAGTGAGGAGAGTATTAAGGACATGAATGAAGACCTGAAGAAATTGAAAAAGTGGTCAAAGCTCTGGGAGCTCAAATGTAATGCCAAAAAGTGCACGGTCTTGCATATGAGAAGCAGGAGCCTGAAAACACAGTATTAGATGGGGTGTGGGTCAAGACAGAGCAGATTCAAGAGGAACGAGACCTGGAATTATTATAAATGATAGCCTTAAGGCCATTTTCCAATGCAGTAAGTCATATAGGAAAGTCAACAACATGCTGGGGTACATAGGAAGGGCCTTCTTTAGCAGAAGAAAGGAAGTGATTTTGCCTGTCTGCAGGGGACTGCTAAGGCAGCACTTGGAATACTGTGTGTAGTTCTGGAACCTCCACCTTAAAAAGGACATGGATTGCTTAGAATCACACCTGGCAACTGTAATGATGCACAGACAACAGAGTTAGACCTAGGAGGAGAGATTGGCTGATCTGAACATGTACTCCTTGGAGGCCATAAGGAAAGAGGGATATGAGACAAATATTTAAATACCTGAAAGGAAATGTGATCCCAGAGGACATTAGTAGGTGTATGTGACTTCCATTATCCTTTTCTCTTGTCTGGAGACAGTAAGGATGAATCTGTTACCTCAACTTACTGTAGACTTTTCATATTTTGCCTGTTACTTCTCTTTTGGAACAAACTCATTTCTCGTTTTATTGGGGGGGGGGGCAACATTCTCAAATTTGATTTACGCTGCTGTAACTTCCCTTTTCTAAGGGTGAGAAGAATTTGCTAAATCTACTTAATTACTGTATGCCCAAGCATTCTATTTACGCATACTGGCAGTATGTAATTAGTTAAACCCAGAGAGCTTACCCCTGTGAAAACAGACAGAATTCATTGTAAATTCCATGTTTAACATAGGCCCCCTCGTGTTTTTCACACTCCTCTAGATCCCACAATCTGGCAGACTACACAGATTTTATGGCCAGTACTTTACACGTCTGAATGCAGATATCAACTCCCACAACTGGCATTAGTTTTTGACTTTTGTAGGGTGCTATCCATGGATAGCACTCTACAAAATGGTGCTATCCATGGATAGCACTCTACAAAATGGTGCTATCCATGGATGCAGAATTTCTCCCATCCCACATCAACCACACCTTCAAGTGTTGGTGTCATCTGGGCTTTACTTACATATTTCAATTCCTCAGCACCGATGGTGCAGTTTCTTTTGCACATACCAGTCAAAATATGGTCTTACATATTTACTACATAAATCTCAGGAGCGAACCCATCTCTGGGATCCACTTCCTTAACTTAATGTCTTCTGATGGTGGTGACTCAGGGCATTGCCTGGGGCCTTCTGACAGAAAACATGTATCATGAGTTGCAAGAACTCTCATGTGGTTCTTCTCAAGCGGTGTGCCTCACAGCGACAATCTCAACAGGTTTCAAGATTGACACTGTAAAGGACCGGAGGGTGAAATTTTGCCCTTTTGCCATGTCTGCCCCCGCCCCGAATCAACTCCGACTTGGAGTTAAATGTCTATAGAAGGGGGGACACAGCCTCACAGGGGAGTTCATGGGGTAAGCTTCTCCTGATAGAAAGAACACAATGTCTGACAGGCGAAATTTCGCCTGTCGACATTGTGGATCTCGCTGAGCCAAACTTTGACAACAGTGGTGTCGATTCAGCATAGGTAACCTTCTCAAGCCAAGTTGGATATATAGAACCAGGAATTAGGCACCTCGATTACTCTTCCAATGTGGTTGAAATATACTATTCCAGCTCTGAAAGTGACTTCCTCCATGCAGTGGACAGAGTTTGCATAGAAATGCTAGTACCAGTTCTTTAGAACCCCAGCTGAATTGGCAAAATTCCTGCCTTCCCCCTTTGGGCACTGCTGGCCACACAGTGGTCACCCTAAAATGGACCAATAACATATTTTCTGGAAATGCCTGGTCTTCTCATAGTTCGGGCAAGAAGTTTTGTTGCAATTTGAAGAGCTATCACTTGTTTGGTTGCTCCAGCCATGGTGTTGATGTTGGTCCCTGCCCCTGAATGTCAGTTTAGTTTGTGTTCAGTGGCATATATCTATATTTTAGCTGCAAAAAAAGGCTATCACCTGCCTCTGAATGAGGCCACATTCCCCAACATTAGACCAGTGTCATGCCATTATATCCAAAATCCATGCCATGGGGCACCTTAAAGCTTCCTATCATGATACACTGTCCCAGTTTCAGGTGAGATGGCAGCATTGGGTGACATGTGCAATGAATATAGATTTGGATTTTATCCAGTAGGCTTTCTTCATATATATAAACTGGGTATGCTGTATAGAAACAGACATGCACTTTCCTTAGCTACTTGGCTTCAGCTCCTGACCAAAATGATTATCCCTTCATTTGACTACACAGACATAATATACGGACCTCCCTCTGCTTCCCTCCTAACCAGGCTGTACTCCGTCTACAATGCATTTTGTTGTTTTGTCCTAAATGCCCCCCCTGGCACTCATCACTCATCCCTTTCCCTAACCCCCCTCCACCACCGATGCATGATACACTCATACCTCTTCATCTCTAAATACTAGTTTGTGAACTTACCATCTTACCTCTCCTCTCTATTGTCTCCATCCTCTGAAGCTGAATATCCCCTTCGGTCATGAGATACCCGCACCTTCTCCCTACCACCGCCCTCCTCCTGTTCTGCCTCAGTGGCATTCACTTACAGAATGTCCTCGCACTTGAACACTCTCCCCTCCATAGTCAGACACGCCCCTTCTACCTCGCTCTTAAAATGTGCTCTGTCTTGGGAAACTGAGCTATCCAGAGTCTGCCACTGGCTGCTACTGCTAACAATAATCTCCCCTCGATTTTATACTTCCGTTAAATCATTCCTTGTGCACCAACCCTATTACAATGCTTCTTATTCCAAAATATTAGTAACCCACACTATAAAAACTACTATTGACTGTACAGTATAGTGTTTAAACTTCAACTGTATTATAATCTCATTGAACTGATTATTGGATGTTACTTGCAACTGTATTTAAATCTGTTGAACTGTATTGAATATAAGCTCCCTACTCCCCTTCCCTGGGTCGCACCTGGAAGCAAGTTCCCACTCAGTGTACCTCTCCCAGTTAACAACTTGAAACAAATAAGTAATAAATGTATGATTGTGGTCAGATTTTCTCGGCTTCAGTTTGGTTTCCCTTGGGTACTCCCCCCTTTTTTTTTGTCTCCTAATTTGGGTTTGTGTAATAAGCCCAGTGTTAATTCTGATGCTCTATGTGTACAGCTGCAGCTTTCTTGTCTGTGAACCATGCTTCCGGGGTTACTTTCTGGCAATTTTCTACCAAATGTATTATGGTACCAGATATGCTGCTTGATTTATTACTGCACCATCTTTGCTACAATAAAATCTACCTTTAAAAAAATAACTGAAAGGAATAAACAGGGTGGCTTGCCAGGACCTGTTCAGATAAATGTGAGTTGTCTAGAGGAGTGGGCACAACTCGAAATTAGTGTGTGATGGTGGTGGTGGGCGGGGGATTCAGGAAGGACATGAGGAAAAACTTTTTCATGTATAGTGTACAACAGGTGGAAACGTCTACCTGGGATTTGGTTAATGTCAGGACACAGGCTTCAAGAGAAGATGGGGCAGACACATGAGTTTGGGTAAATCAGTAGTAAGGATTGTCAGAATCAGGAGGGGTTTAGACAGTAAACAAAGTGGAGTAACCAATAGGGAGCAATGTCTAGATCCTATCTGTCCTAGAATGGAGCTAATAAGTTTTAGATCAGGCAGATCTGATGGATTACCAGCCTTTTTCTTCCTGTAAAATTCTTTATTTCTATGTTTCTGTGCCACAAGGTAACAAAAGGTTGCCTATTGGGCGTCCATGATATCTGGATCCCTGCCTGAGGCCTAAGTCTCAGTGGTACCCATAATAAGAGGAGCTCATGGGTGACAATTTGTGATTGGAGGAGAAGGAGGGACCCTTGCTTGGGGTCCAGAGAAAGTAAAGAAAAACAGATGATGAAAGCTGACAGTGTAACATGTCATCTAAAAGGCACATGTTTACCCAGAGGCTGATAGCATATTATTCCTGGGACCTCTGCTTATGGGATCCATAGTCAGCGGTATGTCTAAATTGTGGAAGCAGCCTGCATAAGTAAAGTAGCATCAAAGGACTGGGACAATGTGGTCACAGTTTAAGTATGAGAATAAGTTCCTGTATCCCCTACAGTATGTCTGGAGTTTGATACCATGAGAATTCTGAAAATGTGATGGTTATGTACAATAACTGCTGTAGCGAAAATGAGGAGGAGAAGCTGCAAATAAATTGCTGTCCTGCTTTGATCATGTTTAACATTGTGGGCAATTCATTTTATTCCTTTACTTTAAAACCTGTTGAAGTGTTTTCTCCTGGTGTGCTCTGACTCTGATCTGAGTCAGGAATTTTCCAAACTTAAATTCCTCTATCTAGTGTCTGTCTTTTCCACAGAGCTACACGCTTTGGGCTGGATTCTCAAAAGGTTACGCATGGTGCAAAGTGACTTGCGCCAAAAGAAATGGTGCGAGTAGCACTTTGTGCCATGAGTTACGACATTTGGGATTATGCAAAGCAGCCTGCAGCATGTTGCAGGCTGCTTGCGCCAAAGTGGACTTATGCCAGGATTTACGCCACAAACCCCCTGCGACATGGCAAGGGGGTTTATGGTAACAGTTGCACCCTATTCTGGAAGTAAGGCTGGCATATCCCAAAATTTGCGATTCTGGAACAGCCCCCAGAGGACATAACTCAAAGTACGGTTACACCAGCTATCTGGTGCAAGTGTAGGTTGCGTCCACCGTGGGTTGCACAAATGTGCCTGCCAGCCCACCCTCAGTACATGCAGCCCCCCCATGGCACGGTCCCTGTAAATTGAATGAATTGCACCCACAGGACTCATGGACCCCAATGCCTCAGTCCCCGTGAAATCAATAAATTCGCCTTGCAGGGCTATCCAACCCCCCAACCCGATCCCCCGTGAATGTGTGTGGAAACCCCACAGGGATAGAGGACCCCCCAAGCCTCAATCCCCCGTAAATGCATTATGAAGCAAGGAGGGCTAGCAGACCAACCAAGCCTTGATCCCTGTACCCCATGTCCATGTGGCAATGCACAGTTAAAAAAAGAAAAAAAGATCCCGGTAATCCCTGGTAGTCTAGTGGCCCCCCAACCCCCCCCCCACCTGGCAGTGCCAGACCGCACTGCTTCCCCCGATCCGTATCCAGCCAGCGACTGGCACAGCCCACCTCTCACCACTGTGGCCAGCCGCCAACTGAGCTCCCCTAGGAGCGAGTACTGTAATTATTACACACTCAGAGAAGGACAGCAGCTGTCATGCACTGGGCACGTGATAATTACAGTACATGCTCCTAGGGGAGCTCAGTCAGCAGCTGGCTGTGGTGGTGAGAGGTGGGCTGTGTCAGTCACCAGCTGGGTATGGGTCAGGGGGAGCGGGGTGGTCTGACACTGCCAGGTGGGGGTGGGGGGGGCACTAGACTACCAGGGATTACTGGGATCTTTTTTCTTTTTTAAACTGTAAATTACCACATGGACATGGGGGACAAGGATCGGGGCTTGGGGGGTCCGCTAGCCCTGCAGCGCTTCATAACGTATTTATGGGGAATTGGGGCATGGGAGGGGTCTGCTAGCCCTGCAGAGCTTACGTCCAGATTTACAGGGGATCAGGGCATGGGGGGGCACTTGTGCCCTTCAGAGTACCATGCTGCAGTTTGTGACAACCTGTTCAGGTATGCTGTCTGTTTGGCATACCTGTCGGGTTGTCGCAAATCATGGTACTTAGCTGCAGGGACCCTGCCCTTTGCAGAATCACACACAGGGTCCTTGGTACAACTGCACCCCTCGTATGTTGCAACTTGCAACATGCATAGGGATGTTACTAGAATTAGGCCCTTTGGTTTTAGGGCAGGGGTGGACCTCATAACAGATCCTTCAGGGGTTTCTGTTCTCCTCCCAGATCCTCTGTGATCAGCTTGAGAGCAGCATCTTCACTAAATGTGTTGAAGATTCTAGTAGTCCTCTCAGACTTCTAGCCCTGTCACATGTAGCTCTCACAGGGTGGTATCCTTCCCCACCCCATGTGGGGAAGCACTACTTTTTTTAAAATTGTATTTTCATCCATCTCTGTGTCCACCAGCACCCTTGACCTTTGGATCCCTTATACTGCCTCCACCACCCGTCAGACTCACCCCTCAATGTCAGCCTCTGGAGTCCTACCTAAACCTGTAGCCTTACATCCGACACTGGCTCATCCCTGATGGGTGCCTCCTCCAATGTCATCAGAATGAAGTCTTTCTTTCAACTTCACCTTCCCATTCAGTAGCAGTTGTCTTCTCTCTGCCTGGGATTTCTCCATCATCTGAAGGAGGTAAGTACACCGGACATGGCTGAGGGGCTTCATATACTGGTGCGATGCGGGTCCATGGCATGGGGAACTGCAGGATGTCATCTAGCATACCAGAGTGGCATTTCCACCTTTTCTCCATACCCTCGCTCATTCCTGTATACTGTGGCCTGGGACGATGCCTGATGGTCTGTGGTTACCCACACCATCAGTGCATCTCCTCACATCACCAGCAGGAGCAGCTGCACTGTGATATAGGGAGCAACCCCCTTGTGTAGAGTGTCAAAGGGGTATTCTGAACCCCCCCCCCCACCAGCCTCTGCTGCTGATGTCTTGGGCTCAGAGCCTGAACCTGGGTCACCAGCATGCCAGATTGCACCTCAATGGCTCTGTGTCATGAAGAACATCAAGCTCTTCCTAGCCACTTATCTTCCGGGCAGTTTGTTCTCTCAGACAGAAAGTATTACACAGAAAAAATAAGGCACTCCAAGGCAGGTAGATAATTAAATAGCCATGCTGACATTGTTTTAATGTGAAAAAAAAACAATAAAAACAGCAACAGGAGTACAAGTGACGAACAAGTAAAGCAAAAGTCAAGGGGTCCTCCTAGATTATGCTGGAGTGAGCGTGCTGTGTTTCACATCACTGACTAATTGTATAGATAGGTCTAGAAGTTGAAGGTACTGTACCTTTCTACTGGTACTTCTAGCTGCTCCACACCACACCACCACAGATCATGGTGCTTCAAGGTTTACTCCTCTTCCTCAGGGGGCATCCAGCATGATCTAGCAAGATCTCTTGGCTTTCAAATGACTTGTTAGCCACGTCTACTCCTGCTGCTGTTTTTATTGTTTCTTTTTCCACATTAAAGTAATTTTGGCTTAGCTGTATAAGTATCTACCTGCCTTGGAGTACCCCATTTTTCTGTGTATACTGGTATTCCCTCTTTGTTCAAGTGCACCAGGTTTATGACCTCGTCCTGACTCCATCAGTAAGTGCTGCAGTCCTTCACCCCCCCCCAACTGAAACAGTTGGGAAATAGAAAGCTGACACTGTCTTGCTATTAATATTTAGTACAGACTTTTCTGTTATGATGCACTAAGGCTGCAGTGCACAGGTTGCTTTCTGTATGCCTTCCTGCTATCCCTCTTTTCAGGGGTTTCTCCTCAAACTGGAGCCCCGGGGGGGGGGGGGTCTAATGCTTTGTTAGTCCATGCTTGGCTCTCTTAGTTTTTTTGTACTCTATGTATTGCCAGCGGGCAATTCAACACCTCAGGGCCTATTAATTCTGGGGTCAACTGATGAATCTCTACCCCTGCGTTGTTGACGGCCTCCCCTAGGGTGCGAGATCTTGGTGTGATCCTTAATGACAAATTGACACTTGAAGCATAGTTGATGGCTGTCATCAAAAGTAATTTTTACCACTTTGGAACATCACCAGGATCAAACCCCTAGTTCCGCCTGAGGACCTGCCCTCACTGGTGCATGCCTTTGTGACATCCAGACTCGATTACTGTAATGCTCTCTACTTCAGGGTCTCTGGGGGTACCCTTCACCGGCTGCAGTTGGAGCAGAATGCAGCTGCTAGGTTGCTAACTGGCCTTCCCAGTTCTAGTCATGTAACCCTGGTGCTGCCAGCTCTGCCAGTCAGGAGGAGGGTTATCTTCAAGGTGAGTTTACTCACCTATAAGGCCCTACATGGGCTTGACTCTGGCTACCTGGCTGATCTTCTGACACCTGCCACCTCAGTCCACTCCCTCCATTCCTCAACCAGGAGCTTTCTTGAAGTTCCTAGGACCAGATTAAGAACTTCCAGTGACCTGGCCTTTAGTGTCACTAGACTGGTCCTATGGAACTCATTACCAGCTGTTGTCAGGGTGGCCCCATCAGTTGAGGGGGTTAAGAGTGGCCAAAAAATGCATCTTTTTTTCCCTGGCCTTCCTGGAGTTTTGAGAGCTGACCAGCCCAGAAACCTTGAAAGAAAAATCTGCTGATTCTGATAGTGCTGTTTTATTAGTTATTCTGATATTGCTATTTTATTATTTGTTTTATGTATGATATTTTATAATTACCCTGCTGGTGTTGTATGTTTTTATGTACAGTACCCAGATCCTCCAGGACTGAGTGCCTTAGAAATAAATTTTGCCTTGCCAACATCTCCAGGCTTCTTCTCTGAGGATGTAGAGGTGGAGCATTTGTTAGTTTCTCCTGGGACCTCCTAGTGGTTAAGAAGTCGTTCACTAGAAAGGCATATAGTGTAAGTGGAAACATTTTCTCTATTAATGTTCCAAGACATCACTGAATTCCTTTGTTTGCCCTCTGTAACAAGTACTGTATTGGGGTACCCCTTGGGGCAACTGACTGTAGGCTTGCAATTCTCTTCTTTCATTGTCTGTTTTTTCACCATCTCTGTACCCATGAGTTTCTTAAAGGAGAAGATTCCTGTATATTTCTGATTTGGATATGTCTGATGTATTTATTATACATTACATCAGTTACTGTACATATGTCAATAAGAGATTAGTCATTTCTGCTGTTGCAACACATATCTGGATTCTGAGGCTCTGACACAAGGTAGTAAAGCATCAAGCAAGCCTCCATTTACATGCAAATGGGTCACTTGTAATACAGCCCCTCCCATTCCCTGATGTCACTGTAGCAATAGTGCAGAAGGAAGCATAAGGGTATCAATGCTGTCTATCCTGATTTTAGTTTAAGTTTGTAATGGATTAAGACAGTTCTGTCATGCAACTCACACAGGGAGTAGTACTTGTAGCCTTAATGCTGTATGTGTAGAGCAAATAATACATCTAATAGTATTTAATTCACAGGAAACAGAATCTGTTTCTTTGTACTGCTCATTTCTCTCTGTAAGACAGTTGCAACATGTTGTAGAAAGCAGTAGAAATATCAATCAGTCAGAAAATCAAGCAGTCAATCTAGCAATCAATGCGTCAATCAGTATTAAACTAGGTGAACACCCTTGAGATGATTCATTTACAAGGTAGGCCTGAGCAGTTTCAGAAAGGATCACACAAGACTGAATTCCTCCTTTGCACATGTAACCCCCAGGTGACGCTATCCCAAGGTCTACTACCCCTGCCTGTGGGACCACCAACAGGTTAAGGGGCCTAGGTTCTATGGCGGGTGCCTCCACCCAGAGGTCAGGGTTTGTAATGGTTGGTTAAGTTTGTTCACAGCCCTCTGGGATACTGAGACCCCCTTCTGTTCCCTCCAGTGGTCCACACGATACACAAGAATTGCAATACCTATACCCCACATATACACTGGATCCAATCATAAGGTACCACTTACCCTCGAAACCGATTCTGAAGTTCGTCTCCGAAGACCCCCTGTGAAATAAGGTTGGTCAATTTACACAAGACAATGCAATGCCCGCTATATAAGTACTGACACTTTAAACAGGTTAAAGTCAGTAACATCCAATCTGGTTTATTTAGGGGAGTGAAACATAGGGAGAGGGAGATCAAGCTGATTAGCAGAAATAAATCACAGTACTGTGCACTCATACAAGGTCTTAAAAGTCACACTCTGGGTACCCAGGTTGGGGGCTAGCCAGGTCCATTGCCTGGAGTTGGCCGGCAGGTGCAGATGGAAAGGGCCCTGTAGGAAAAAGATATGCACAATACTCAATTGTAATCCGGAGCCTGATGGCTCAGTCCTTGAGGAAATGAAAGAAAGAAAATCAGATGAAACACTGGTGATTGTTAACAGGTCGCAGGGGGATGCCCTGATTTGTACTCACGCTACCCTATGCTGAAAACCTGGTGAAGATGGTGGTTCTGGATTGCCAGACACACAAAGCAGGGAGACGGGATTCTACAGGCCAGGCCACACTGCTTTTATCAGCAGACGGATTCAGTCCGAATACATTCTGTTTGACTTCCAGCTTACACCGCACGGTGACAAGAGAACTGGAATAGCTATTCCTCACAAGCATTCAACACATTTATATGTAAAGGAAATTACTATACCAGGCAGCTGCTTTCAGGTCCCGATTGCACTTACTGCAAACACCAGGTAGTTCACACAGCAGCTTCAATTCCTGACAGACCGAGCGCGATTCAGCAATTTCTCCAGTCTTCTACAGGGTGAGCCTAGTTTCCACTCATTCGGCCTTCCTTCCTTTCAGTACTATCGGATTCAGTCTGATTCGAGTTGGCAACAGCCCGACTTTAGGCCTCTCTCACACACTTCCCATGCAAAACTATACAATGCAGAAGCACAAAGCTTCTTCTCTCCTAATGGTCACAACTGATCTGATCTCTCAGTCGCAGGGCAGAACATTCTCTTCGGGTGCCATCCGGTCCAGTTGGTGGACTCATTTGTCAATCACTCAGAAACTCTCTCTGTTGGTGCAAATAGGTGCCAAGGTCCAGGACTTCACTTTCCAGAATTACTAGCTATACATCCCATTGTAAACCGGCTCCCAGGAGAGTCCGAATTCTGGTTGGTCCAAACAGTCTCCATTTTACAGCTTCCTTAATCCCACTGGCCCTCAGAACAGCAGTTCGGGTCCAAAATGGAGGGGCAATGCACACAGAGTCCCAGCCGTAACAAAAGCAAGTTAGACAAACTACAATATTACTAATGCTGTAACTGTTTATAGGAAAACAAGCATATCATTCAGATGGGCTCCCTTTGCGCCTCCAGCGGCTGCAAAATGAAGCGATTGTCCTGCAGTTCAGGTGGGCTTCAAGCAGGAAAACACCAGCCCCCCTAGAAAAGCAGTAACTGTGCCTGCAAGCAGACAGCTCTTAAAGAGACAGTATGTGGAGGCTCTACCAGCACTCACAGTGCCATTATAATGGCTAAAACGCTGAACGACAGCAGGTAGGGGAACACTTAGGCAAGCTCCATGGAGGCATTTTAGGAACCCCCATTAGTAGGGGGTTACACACAAATGATACACCCCCCTTTCGACAGCCTGAAAGTGGAGAGCTAGATCACTTACTTTATAAAGTGTATTGTTTTACATTTCAGTTGCTCCTTAAATCTAAGTTTCTGACTGGAAATACCAAGACACAGAATGCATATGACATGGGAGGAATGAGCTAAGCAAATACAGAGCACAACAAACACTGAGACTGATTAGTCTCTTTACCTACAATAGCTGAAGTGTAGAATCTGATTTGTGAGGGACATCCTACTTCAAATGCTGGCATTACAAATGGGGGGAGACGGCCACAGCTTGTCTTCAGTACCTTCAAAGTGAAGTGCTGTAGCTCTCAAATCACTGCTAATGATTTATAATGGGATTGGGGGCACTTTTAAAGTCATGGACCTGAGTGGCCATCACAGTTCCCAAGGAGGTTAGGGGAACTTGTTAAGGGTTAGAGAGTAAGGGACTTTAGTAGGGTGTGAACCAGAATTTCCTAGCTCTTGTGCCTGTACTTTAACCACTAGATTATTCTTCTTCCATATGCTACAGCTGATGTTGTCCTGGTAACCTATTCCTTGTTATAGCTGAACTCTTTATTGCCTTACAGCAGCCATCCAATCACTGACTGCCTAGTTACAAAGGGAAAGATGCATTTTGCAAGATTGTGTCTCACTGCCGGTGTCAATCAAAACAGAGAATGCTAACACACACAGAACATAATACAACAGCTATATAATACCACTTAAAACTCTCATACCCAGAGTCATTTATTGGGTAAACTGCTTTTGCTAACAGAAACATTAACACAACACATATAGGCACTTCCTTATATGAATACCGTATATACGTGTCAAATCAGAGCTGCATCACACTCATGTGGTCCTAGTTCCTATTAGACCTGCACTTCAGGATGTGTACAACACTTAAAGGGTTCCTCCATTACTCAAGTGGGGAACCAAACATTATGGGTTTGGTTTAGTGGTGGAACTGCATTTAGTGCAGCACCATTATCTGTTGCTCTGATGACACCATCCTCCAGCAGCATTGATGGTAAAATGGAGGACAAACACACTGATAACTTCTGGGGGCTGTATAGTTTTATTTATAATCTAGATTTTGACAGCAATAGGACTGCTGGCAACTGGAGGAGGCACACAATAGTTACACATAAGGAGTTGGGAAAATATGGGTGAGAAACTATGGGAGACTTCCCCTATAATTAACTTTCTATAGCACTCCTGCTCCTCTTTAAGAACTTCCATAGGGGAATCTTACATTTGAGACCCCCTTAAAAAGCCAGTGGTTACATGAGATCTCATTCTGGTGCTGAGAAAGTTAGCTTGTAAATCTTCTTAACCAGCTACCACATGGAGCTGAATTTCTTTACTGGTAATAGTTTTTTTTAATGGCTCTTATTACTTTTATCTCTAGTGATGGATCCTCCATACAAGGTACCTCACAAACATAAAGTGGCTCTCCATGCTCCTTTCTGGTCTTTTATTAATGTCCATCTAGACTTTCAATTGCATTCTATATTGCTATTTTCCCCTAGCAGCAAGCAACTGGCAGGTTCTGTCACAGTTCATAGCTCTTGTGATGTACACCCTTTGGTGACTTCCCTTAGATCAGCCTCTGCTGCTAGATAACGTGGGCTGCTACCTGGAGTAGTTTTCTCACTTTGGCAAAACACTACACCCTATATATTAAGTCTAGGAATCATGCAGAGTTTGGGCTGGCTGTACTACTGGGCTTACCCTTGTCACAAGTCCTGTTGTCTCCAACCTCCCTAGTTTGTAGGATTTTTGCACTGCTGGTAACTCGACCCAAGAGTGAGCCTCCATGGAGAAGTCTGACTCTAGAAAGACAGGACAGTTACTCTAGAAGATCTAATGTTACAGGAAGTAACTTCGTGGAAGATGGGGTCACATATCTGTAGTTATTTGTCCAGGAGAGCCAAAGCTAATTCCAGGTATTACCTACGGTGTCTTGTTAGAGTTCTTTTAGGCAGAGAAGGAGTCACAGGCTGAAGCAAACTCCAGAACTTTTATTGCAAGCCACAACCCTAAAAACAATTGCCTCAGAGAGTGACCTGTCAGGCGTTACAAAATTTCACCTTCTTCAACCTGCCAGTCCCTCTCCAGCTACTATATTGTCAATCACAGTGCAGTAGCAGTGCAGCCCCATTCCACACACAGGAGGGGATAAGAGTATAACAGGAGAAAATGTGGAATTAGTGCAAGTACGAGGGATCAGTACAATAAAAACTGGGTAAAATAAAACACAAGTAAATACAAAAGTGGAGAAGGAAGTACAGTATACAGAACAGCAATGTACAGCAAGTTCAGTTCACACATGTAGCTCGTTAAAAATTGGGTACAAATAAATGAGGAAAGCAGTATGCACAGTAATATGTGCAGAAGATGAGTATACCAAAAATCAAGGTACATTTAGCAACTAGTGTATGGACTGTAGGAAGGTAAGGTGCAGGTCAGATGTAGAACCAAAGGAATGGGGCTTCCTGAAGGGGTGAGAGGGCAGAGGGGTAGGAAGGGAGGAGAAAGGTCAGGATTAGGATCAAGTGTGGATGGAAATGTCATTTTCTTCCAGCACTGAGCTGTTAAAAAATTTTGCAGCAGTGTTAGATTGTAGAGTATCCAGTGATAAAAGTGAAGGCTAAACGGCGACCTACAGAAACAGCTAAGGCAAAATAGCACGTGCCGTTTTGGTGACTTATGGATTCCCCCCTCCTCAAATTGCACCCCCCTGGAGTTGGTTATCTATAAAAAGGGGTGCATGGGGGAGAAGACCCCACAAAAGGGGTGCAGGGGGTGAATCCCTCCCCCACAAAAAAATACATTCACTGTTTTGCAAGTAGCTGTTTGTCTTTCACTGTTTTTCCTTTGCTATTATCTCATGGAACGATGGTAGAGGTGTCTTAGTTTTCACTGCAGATGCTTATAAGGTGGCTATAACTTTTTCAGATTTTTTTTTGTGTTACCTTTATCCTCCTTGGCCACCTCTCTGCCTCCTGCTGCAGTCCTTGCATTCTGCTGGGGATCTGGCCACCATCCATCTCAACCAGGACTGCAGGCACCCTGAAACCCCTGCAGCTTACCCCCACAGCAGGGTGGCAGGAAGCCCCCTAACTCCCCACCCTCATGGATCCAGTTCAGGTGCCTGTGTCCCAGCGAACACTCATGGACAGCCATCAAGTCACGTGAGAGGTGCCACATTTTTCCACTGTTCACTTCCCCTCCCCCCTTGTTTGAGTCCTGGGCATGCAATGACACTGGTGGGAGCAGAGGCACATGTGTCAACATGCTCCTCCCCCAGGCCTCTGCCCAGACTCCACCCAGAGCTGTCACCCTGCACCCTGACCTCCAGCCTCCACCAGGAGGCAATTGGGCATCGGGAAGTGAGACCCCCCCCAGAGAAGGAGAGCAGTCCATCAGACGCTCAATCCTTCTCCTCCCCACCAATCCCTGGTGACCCATGGTCATTCCCAAACATGGGTCACTGGCGCAGCGTGAGGTAAGCTGTCCAGTGCCTCAGCCCTCAGCGCCACTGGGCTGGCTAACTTTTTCAGATTTTATTAGTCTGTGAACATTGGCTATTTCTCTAGAAAAACTGCATGCATTAAAATGCCACAAACATCCTCCTGTAATCTGAGGCCTGTGGCAGTTTTACAGCAGCAGCAGTTTTTAATCAATCTGATCTCAGGAATTTTTTTTACTTTTCTCCCATACACTGCCTCATTCTCCTGTCCTTATCTGACAACTTGTGGCTTCCTCCTATGTCAGAACTGTCCATTCATCCCATTTATCCTGCAGTTTGTTCTGTGTGAGCTTATTCTCTTTGCTAGGCCAGCTTGAACCCTCAGCCCACAAATCAAGTCCTCAGTGGAGTGCACTTGTTAGCAGTGTAACTGACAGTGTGGTGCATAGGCAGAGGAGCTTTCGTTGGTGACTCCACACCAGCCCATTGATGGGCTTCTTCAGCTGCTGTCATCAAGGGAATGGAGACAAGACCAAATACAGTTTGGCACAAAAAGGTCACCGGGCAGCCGCTCTGTGACAAGTGCAGGAAACTCTCTGTGGGAGACAGTGCATCTCCAGGCGGAGCCTCTGTACTGTATTTCTTGTCTGTGCTGGCTAGGATTTGGGCTTAGGCATTAAACCCATGGTCACCTCAAGTAATGGGTGAAAGCCTTAACAACTGGACCATGGGAGTGGCCTAGCAGCTGTACTAGTTACATCAGTAAAAACAGAAATCGGTGCACACCCTCTCTGTACTAGTTAACCAGGATAGTGTCATCACTTTCCAGATTTTGCATTGCCTAATAGTTCCTGTTATCTTCCTTTTACTGTTCTCTGATCACTGTTTCCAATGATTTTAAAAAAAAATGTATACTGTTGTGTGGCTCCACAGGAGTTATGACAGTGTCCATACCATTTCCTGTTACTTCATACTATACGTTATTTATTTAGCTTGCCTCTATGACTTTCAGCAGGCAAAAAAGGCATTAGACAAAATAATTAAATGGCTAAGCCCATGGGTTGATGGAAGGCAGCTGCACTCTTCCCCCCAACACTAGATAACACCTAACAATCACACAGTCACTGTCTACTGTTTCTGATGCCACCTCTCACTCCTCCTTCTCTGGCACTCCATCTCTGCTCTGGTTCTTTTAGCTGCCTATTTTCTTTAGCTTCAAGAAGTGACTCCTGGCATCTCTACTGAGGGTGGAAACCCAGAGGAAAAGAGTCAAGCCAAATCAGTGCAAAACTTTTAAAAAGAAAAAAAAAGATTACAAATTAAAAAATGGTAAGGAAAGATTATGGCCTATATTCATGCACATTACCTCCAGCATTAGTACCTCTTTACCTAGCTGCTCTTCCCCGATTCAGCAGTGTGCCACTAAACAACATGCGAGATTGATGAATTTGTTAGTAAAGGTAAAGTGGTGCTAGCACTGTAGTTAGTGTTTGTGAATAGAGGCCGATGTGTTTGTTAGTTATAGGGCATGCATGACATAAAGAGTGCGAAAAAACATTAAAACTAATGCATCTAATTTCCTTTTATGCAGTTACACCTGTGCAGTCTTCTGAGCATAGGTGAAGTCTTCAGAAAGTGCACTGGCCACAGCAATAGCTCCTTCCCTTCTTCTACCTTTCTTGCCCCTCCAGGGTCCACATCTTTTGTTTCACTGAAAAAGTGAGGTTTATCTTTTGGTAGCTCCTGCCATTTTGGTGTTGAGATTTGCTAAACAATTTAAACAATTTTTTTCTTTTTGTAACCGTGCTTGGTTAAAGCTTTGTGACCCTAATCTGGTGAGGGTGACATCAACCAAATTCTGGGAGTTTTGCAGTTACTTTTCAGTTTGGACCCATGACATGATGATGGCTCTAAATCCTTTCCTCACTTTTTGCACTTCAAGTTGTTGAAGACAGATCAACACCATGTCTGCTTGGTATGCCTGGGACCCCACCACGATGTCATGAACTGTGTGCTGTTTCAAGCAATGATGCTCAAGACCTGCACTTGCCATGAGCTCTATCCCTTTTCCCATCAGTGATGAAGGATAAATCTCCATCTGAGTCTTCACTATGGTGTCCACTTTGGTGTCGGTGGAGTCACTGTTAATGTAACCCATAGCTCTGAGCCAAGAATATTTGATCTCAGGCCTTACTTTAAACTTTCATAATCAAGAGGGCATGCAAGGAGATCACAAGGTTGCTCCTGTCAATCACTCTGAATAGTGGCACAGTTGGTCAATGCATGACCACTTTCACTGCATCGATCCTGCCTCACCAAGCTCATGGAAGACCTCTAATCAGCATAATCATTGTCCCCATCAATGCTGTTACGTAAGGTGTCTGTCCCCACAAAACCCTTTCATGAGGATTTGACCCACTCCTCTTCAGAAGGATCTAAGTTGGATGATGTTTCCTATTCTGAGTGTGGGTGTGACTCTGCTGTTAGGTCTTTAGGCCATGACTGAGACTTTAGCCAGAATAAAGGGGACCGTCTTAGCTGGTCCCCTTAGTCTTGTGACAAGATCCACTCTTTTTCTCCCACCTCCATCGTTGAACTTCCCATGGCACCCACCAGCTAATCCAGACAAGACACATTAGTGCTTGCCATATCAGTCCTCAGTGTTCTTATATAGATCATCCAGTTCATTGAGCTGCAGTACTTTCAGTTCTCCCTGGTTTCACCAGCCATGGGATTCTCAGGGAAAGAAGCATGAAAACCACAAAATTCATAAATATAAGTTTGGTTGACGTTCTCGATCATCTGACTGTCACTTGTAGTCTTGGCAACTCTGCCATGAGGTCGGATGGAGAATAACCCTAGATATGATGTCTAAACTACTCATGTGGCCAGCAGAGAGATCACTTCCAGTCTAAGATCCTTCTGGGTTCTTCCACCTGACCTACCTTTGCCCTCCTGGGGAAATACTTGTGCATTGTGCAGTACCCCCAAAGCCTCTAGTACAACATTTTGTTTTTTAATTATATGTGTATTGGTTGTTTTTTTTTAGAGTCACAGCAAAATACAGTCATAACCACATATTAATCTGACCTACTGAAATCTTTTCTCTGTCCTGTTACAGATTAGCCAGATGACTTACAATAAACATTGCTAATTCATCAATAAAGAGTATTATTCAGTCACAGGAGGGAAAGTTCTGATTCCTGTCCTTATTGATTTAGATGTAGTATTGTATCCAGTAGTGATGGTGTAGGTCAAACCCCTTGCTCTGCCTCCCCTATACCTTCTTTGCCTGCCCAGGGTCCCTTATGGGATTATATCATTTCTATGGCCCATTATCCAGAGTAACCAAGTATTCTAAGAGTTCATAAATTTGGTATAACTCTAGGGGCAAAAGTCTAATCCTGACGTTAATGTTCCATTTTGTAGATATCCATACAATATCCTCCCAGCCATGCTATGTGGGTACTCTGGACTTCAGTCATAACTTAGTTGTGGCTTTTTTAGCTGCAGTTAGCCAAATTCTCAGTTGTGACTGAGCTAGTTTGGAGGAGGTATGGGTGGGGAATATCAAGAGGAATGCTGCTTGGTATGTCTGTGCACAGTAGTGTGGAATAAGGGCATTGATTGCCTCCTTTGTCTGTTCCCAAAAGGAGAGAAGGGTAGAGCAGCTCCAAAAAATATGAAATGGGGTGGCTGGGGTGAGAACAGTATTGTTTGCTTCCAGCAGCCACCTTCTGATAGGTAGCCAGAAACCTGCCAGGTGGATGGGCAGTTCTCAGTCCGACAAGATGACTATTCGCATTACCGCTCTATGATTGCCTTGGTCCAATCCAACTGGAATGCCTCAACATACTCCTAAGTAACTGTCTGCTGTCAGTCACAATGACAGGGACAAACCTGAGGTACAATCTTTCTCTTCTGGTGAAAGGTATTATGTGAGTAATATGGGATGGGATCAGATGCCTCGGACAAAAGACATGGAGTTCTTCTTGCATCTCTTCAGGTGCATTTCAAGTTCCTTTGACAGCCACCTTAAGGGGGAGATGAGCACTTGGAAGCATAACTTGGAGAGTCTCATGAAGAGTTCATCTTCCTTAGCCCTTCCAATCAATGATGTCGTGTGTCGACCCAGTGAAGACAGTGTGGTCTTGTTCCATGTTGGCAGTCTTGACCCCATAATGTGGGGACCTCAGTTGTGCACCACCCAAAGGTTTCAAGGCCTTCTACAAGCACACTGAAGCAGCAGGGATCATGTTCAGTGCAGTGCAGAGCAAAAGCAATACTAATGGTGCTCCTTCTTTCCACTGTCTCAGAAAGGAGTCTATGTGCCTCAACACTTTGGGCAAACAGAGCTTTGCTGCTGGTACTTTTAATATGTGGCAGACCAACTACTCATGGTATTTTCTCATTATTCACATGCCCTCTGGAAAGCGGTCATGCACATTAGGAACGTTCTCGCTAAGGAACATGAAGAGATGATGTCCAGTCTCATCACTTGTGGCATGACTTTGACCAAGCATCACTTGCTGTACAACTTGGACCAGATGAGCAATGACTCTGGTTTAACGAGGCACAGCTGGCTGTGCATTCACTCTTTACCTCATAGATTAAATTTTACACACCTAATCTCCCTTCTGAAGGGTCAGTGCCACTTGGCTCACAGGAGGAGGACCTCCTAAAGGACACTCAAGCCTCCGACACAACTATGAAGTCCATTCTGTTTGTTACTGTCTCTTACAACACTCTGCTTCCATGCAGAAGTGACAGCCCACTTTGTTGTCTTCCTTTGTAACAGAAATTGTGGGAGATGTCAGAGGAACATGTCTTATCACAACTGTTTCAGCCAAGGAAAGGGCAGTAATTGTTGTAGTTCCAGTACCAATAAAGGTATCCATAGACCTGGGCCTTTATTGAAGTGAAACCAGGCAGAGGGCCCTCTGCTCCACTCATCCGTCTTTCCGTGAACTCCTACTCAAAAGCCACCTAAGACATTTTTTGCCCTAGTGCTTGGAGATCACCACAGATTATTGGGTGCTTAAGATCATAAAACATAGCCATCTCCAACAACCTCCATCTGGACTGGTTCCTGAGGCCTCATCGTCAGACTTCTCTGGAGCTACCTGTCTCCATGATGTCCTCTGTCACAGGACTTACCGACTGGGCCAAGTCATTGGTGTGTGACCTGTGAGAGACCAGGCCATCACCACACTGTGGTCAGAGGTTTTTTACTCCATTTTCTTCATTGGGACTCCTTTGCATGCAATAACATGATGTGTGTGCTCCACTTCCACGAAGATGCTTCCAATATCCAGGTGTTGGATCCCCTTCCCTTTGTGGTCCCACAGTGCTACCACCCAGATTCCTCCAGGTGACAGCCAACCTGAGGGACATTTGTTTCCCACTCCCCAAAAGAGTAGAGCTGTCTTTGGGACACTCTCTCCTTCATACCCCACCCAGCATCCGAGCTACCTGTGTCCATATCTGAACCCAGGTCACTGGTGTGGTATGCAGTGAGGTGGCCACTGCCTCAGCCCACCACATCACTGTGTCAGCCAGTGACCTTTATTTAACAAGCTACAGTACTACCATACCTCAGCAATGCTTAGACTGAAATTTACAAATGATCCAACCATTTGCTACAAAATCTTGCTACCAATACTATCATAGCTTTTGTAAGGTTTTCTTTCCATCAGAGTTTAAGGAAAAAAAATCAGAACTGCTGTAAGTTCTGAGTTTTTCCAAGCCACACTTTTCACTGACATTCTAAGGATTTCTCACCTTAAATTGACACAACCACATAGAAGGAATCACAATAATTACTAGACAAAGTTACTGGCTTGTGTAGATTCTTAAGTACTGATTTTCCTTTTAATCACATAACATATCCAGCCTCCATTAGCTATTAGCCCACATTTGGGGTACCTTTTGGGCACTTTTTCACTTTTCATATGGTTCATACATAACAATCCGAAGCCTGTAAGGGCATGAGTATGAAAAGAAGGGGAGGAGCTGAACGTCTATTCAGTGGGCTTTCTGCTGTCTTCATGCAGGCTTCAAATACTGTAGAAGTATGACTGTAGAAGGAATGCCAATAGCGAAACAATAGTTACAAGTGAGTCACTTTTTCTTTTAATAACTTGTACTATGCATACTGTATAAGAACCCTTGAAATTGTGTCCCATGTTCTTCAGCAGAAGAATAATGGTGACCCCCCCCTCACTCACAGTACTAATGCAACATTTCACTTTTACATAGATTTTTGGTGCAGTTCTCTAGTTAACAAGCATTTGTCAATGCCAAACGTTCGCTTGCAGGTATTTGCAGTGGTATTTGGCACTTGGACATGGCTTAAAAAAATCAGTGACAAAGAAGTACAAGCATTTGTCAGTGCCAAATGTTGCTTGCTTCTATGTGCTGTTTAGGTGTTTGGAAGTCATTGGAGTGCAAATATTGAAAATTCGCGAACTTACGAGTGTGCGTAGGAACTGCACAACGCACGCTCATAAAACAGTCATTTTTAGGAATTTTTCACCAAATTTTCAACATAGCCATTTTAAGACCTCTGCTCATAGAACAGTGTCACTGTGATTTTCTTAATGTGTCCCATAAGATGAGTTTGACACCGACTGGCCCATTGTGCGCTACGTGGGAAACACGTTTTGGGCAGGATGTGAAAAATGACTGCTGTACTGCTCCATAAGGAGATGTGGTAAAATGGCAATGTTGAAAATCTGGAGTGAAAATATTGAAAATTCATGAACTTCTGACGTGCGTAGGAACTTCATAGCACGCTGGTAAAATGTTAATTTGTAGGAATTTTCCACCAAATTTTCAAAATAGGCTTTTGAGAGCCCACCTTATGAACACTGGCAGTGTCGCTTGCTAATCATTCCAAGGTGATTTCACAAGTGATTGCGAAAATCACCCTTCGGCCCGATAACGCCATGACAGTGACAGTATTCATGAGAAGGGTCCCAAACCCATGTTGAAAATTTGGTGCAAAAATTCCAAAAAATGCCTGAGATATGCAATAAAGTTGAAAAACCCCTATCTATCCCATTATACAGCTTACCTGCATTTCCTCTGTTTGCGGTCAGCTTTGAAGAGTGCAGACGTGTTCCCGGTCCACCGATGATCGTCGCGCCAAGCTCCGGAGGTAAGTATGGTGAGGGTGGGGTGGGGAGGCAGGTGCGCGAGGGTGGGTGCGGGTGTGGGAGGGGTGGGAGACAGCGATGGAACGTTTTCTTATTTATAGGGCTTTTTTTTTTCAGACGGTTGACATTTGCCACGCTAGCGGCCTCAGCGTGGCAGCAGGGAAAGATGTTTGGGGACGTGAAGCTGATTGGGATTGGGCACCCCGTCAGCCAAACAAGATTTGCCATGCTGGGGTGGGCTCCCAGCGCGGGCACCAAAGCTTTGGGCGTAGACTTGAAGCCGATGGGGGATTGGGCAACCCGTCGGCTATAACAGTTTCCTTGTTTTGTATATTTGTATATTTCTGCGTGCCTAACCATAAATAAAACAATGGCCAGGACAGCAACAGGACGAGGAAGCTGGATGTATTTTGTTTCAGCAGCTCATACAGAAGTGCTGCCAGCACTGATCGCAGCGGTGGTTTTCTTTGAAGTGAAGACCACTGCTGTCATACACAGCACCCGCATCCATTGGTGCAGGACCGCCATGCCTGCTCAATGTAGCAGTGGATTGCACAGGACAGTCACACCTCCAAAGTGTCCTATTCTCCCAAGACGTTCCTTGCGCATGCGCGCAAGCAAACGTAAAAAGGTATGGTGCTGTATATTCCTGGGAATTAGGCAGCAGTGGCCATAATGGGGAACCCATGCTGAATGGGAAGTGCTAACAAGAGAATGAAAAAAGTGAGTCATCTGGAGTTTTACTTGACAAAAAGAAAACACTCACAATCAGGCATGGGAGACTTAGTACAGACCCCAGGGATATGCAGTGCCTCCAGGGAAGGTTAGAGATCACTGCCTTGGTCATAATGTTGCCTTGTGGCCAAGGCAATGGGATCCCTGATGAGAAGTGCTTTCTCTGATGAACCCCACCTTCTGATGTCACTCAGGACACTGACATTAGTAGTAGCAGTCACCAGTGACCTACTGCCTGAAGTCTGACATCAGATGAGAGCACCTAACAAGAAGCATGCCTCCTTTGCTGTCATTCTGAGTCCTGTTCTCCCTCTTGGTCCCTTCCTTCGGGCTATGTCTCGGGTGCATTCAAAATGTTAATTGAAGGCAGCCCTGATTAGACCACAGCAAACTGCAGAGGGGAAATGGACACTGCACATCTGGACAATGTGTGGGAGGTGGGTGTTTTGGGAAAATAGTGAGAGAAAAATGACTAGAAATTAAGTAAGAAAGAAAATACTGTAAGAAGACTGTGCTACAGCTTTATTTTAAAAAGTTTGCTTCATTTCTATATTAAAATTATGCAATAGTGATGTGCTGAACCACTTCAAACAGGAAGGCTAATTGCGTGAGAGCTGCTAGTGACAAAAATTACCATACTGTTCTGTATTACTAGCTGAGAACAAAAGCTGATGCACTGGGAGGATGCTGCTGGGGCTGGAGCAAGCCAGTTCAGACCGGCACTAGTTACTAAGCAGTGAGGGGAAGGGAGGGAAGTGAAATAGCTGATCATCTCAGTCTGGCTTTTTCTTCTCTCAGAGTCGAGATGGAAATCATTGGGTCCGTTGTGTATCCTATGATGGGCTCTGAATGCTTTATATATTCTGGTGACAGCAGGTCCATAAGGGCTACAGAGTTGTGCATTGCTGTACAGATATTTGCAAGACCTCTGTCCAATATTTATATAAAGCTGGTCAACTGTGAAATACGATTTAGATACAAGACACGAGCACAGGATATGAGCTGCATTTGTTAACCGTCTGCAGATGCTTTTTGTCTTTTTTAAGGATTGGTACCAATGAGTGCAGTACAAGTGTGAACTCTTCTTCTGTGGAATGTTTTCCTGTTGTTGCATTGTACGCATATATAAATATATAAAAATATCACAGTCCTTGTTGTCTCTGAGTTGCTTCTGAAAACAGGCTTAGTATGCAGTAGACTTTCCCGGTTACTAAAAAACAAATACGTACATACATACATGCACACACACATACATACATGAATAAATGAGTTAACAGTTCTAAAATGTAGAGTGTAAACTTGAAATTCACTTCCAGCCAGGCTTGTTCTGCAGCTTCAGCAATCATTTTATGATACTGGATGTGACTGATGATAACATGGGATTTGTTCTCTTTTCACAGAGTTTAAAACTTTGTTAGCTTTATATTTCTGTCATTACTGTCATTCTCTTCATTGATCCCCCCTGCTCAACTTTCCCTAAAAAGCCTAACTTGTCACAGAGTTGACTGCATCAACACTGTGCAGCACAGTTCTATGTATCATTCTGAAAGGGGCCTTTGCTAACCCAGCTGGACAACTCCCACTCCCTCCCCAGTTCTACTCAAAAGATCCTTTGGTGTCCCATCTTCTGGTTTAACTACCCAAGCACTTTAATTTGTCTGGGAGAACAGCTGAAGGTCTCTAGCTACTAACAACAGTACTTCTGCATAGGTCGGGCAAGAAGAGGTGCTACAGCTCAGCTCAGCTCATGCAACAATCCTCCAGCCCTAAAGACTGAGCTTGTGAACTATAGAACATTATAATTAATTATTAAGAAGCAGAGTGAGGCTTCTGATTGGCTTCTGGATTGGGCATTAACCTCTTCGAAATGACTGATCCAGCTGCCAACTGACACTGTGTGCCACGCATGGCTTGTGCCACATGGCTAAAACTTAAACTAAGCAAAAAAAAAATGAAAGTTGTCAATGTGATTAGAGTTATAATCACAATAACAACCTCAAAGCTGGTCATTTTTTCGGGTTAATGACTGGTTGAAGGGCTATGCCTTGTCCTGCTCATCCTCACACTCAGTGTTAATGACTGGGTTCTCGGTTGTTATTGCTTAATGCTCCAGTCACTCACAGCCCCCACTCCCACGTCCCACCCCTCTGCTCTAGAAAACCAAGTCTGATTTCAAACCTTGGTCTTCCATCTTATTCATTTATTTAGCTTTTGTTAACCAGGTAAGTACACTAGACAAGACAGTTGCTTATTTTCAGGTACAACCTGGGAGAGTACAAGGAAATATGACATAGGACAACATGATACACTTTAGGCAGTTACACAGAGTCAGGGAAAACAAAAGCACCACATAGTCAGTAGGTACACACAATTGGTCTGAACATACACATCAAGTCACCAAGGCTGCAAGCAGTGCATTATATACAAATTATATACAGTATAGGACCCCCAAAAAGTGGGGGCACAATCAGAGCAATACCTAATACATAGGGTGTATACATTGTGTGCAAAACAAAAACCATGCAGGCAGGCTATACCTTAGGAAGGATGTTCAGTGCAGGGGACCAGGTAAGATTATGGAGGTTTGGGACAACCACACACTGAGGAGAGCTTCAAATGATTCCACAGGGAGGTTCGGAGGCATGCATGGGAGGGGGAGGAGTGGACCTGGGCAGGAAGGGAGTTCTATAGTCTGGGGCAGCATAAGGCAAAATCTCTGTCCCCCATTTGAATGTGAGTGGCAGGAATCCTAAAAACAGCAGGGCCCAGGCATCTGAGGGAGTACAAGGAGGAGGAGGCAGCCGGCACGAGGAGCTCTGCCAATTCAGGGCGGGTGCCAGTACCAAGGACCTTGCCTGTGAAACAGCCCAGGACAAAATTTAAGTAATTGGGTGAGAAGAGCCAATTAAGCTTACTATACAGGTCACAGTGGTGGGTGAGATGAGGGGCAGCAAGGGCAAAATGGCAAATGTTGTTGTAGGCGACGGTCCACCTAGAGAGGTGGGCTTTGGAGGTACGCGCAAACAGGAGGAGTCCATAGCAGAGGGAGGGAAGAAACACGCCTCTAGCCAGTGCAAGGTGAGCAGCGGAAGTGATATTGCTCTTCACTCGATAGGCCAGACCCAGTTTGCAGTTAACAGCTCTTCATACATTCTGGATATGGAGTCAAAGGTCGAGCTGAGGATCAAGTGTCACCCCAAGGTATTTGATGGAGTTGGTGATGTGGACAGGAGCACCATCAAGACCAGTGATACACGAAGGAGCAGGGGAGGCCTTTATCTTGGCCAGGGACCCAAAGAGCATGGCCTGGGTTTTTTTGAGGTTGAGGACCAGCTTGTGGGACTTTATCCAAGATTGGATATTCATAAAGTCCTCACTCAGCTGGTGGTTTATGACCCCAATGTCCCGAAAATTGGTGATGATGACCAGGTCATCAGCATATAGAATGGAACTAAAGTAGGAAGAGGTAGCGGGTAGATTGATGACAAAGGTGGAAAAGAGCAAGGGCCTCAGGACTGAACCTTGGGGAACATCTGAGGAAACAGAAGTGGTGTCTGAGAGCATCTTACTGTATTTGATCAGATGATGTCTGCCCTGTAGGTAGTTGGTGAACCAACTGAGTACAGGGGGTGACAAGCTAAAGTACCTAAGCTGAGAGCAGAGTAGAGCATGGTCACCTAGATCAAAGGCTTTGGATAGATCGATGAAGATGGCACCAGAGAGCTTACCCTGGTCCATGGCAGCTCTGATCCCAGATGTGACAGTGACAAGGGCAGAGGATGTACTGTGCCCTTTATGGAAGCCATGCTGCTCAGGAGACAACAGCTCATGAGACTGAATATACTCCGTGAGTTGTCCAGCCACAACTTTCTCAAGAAGTTTACTGATAGCAGACAATATGGCTATCGGTCAGTAGTTGTCAAGAATCTTAGGGTTTCCCTGCTTGAAAATGGGGACAACTCTAGCCACCTTCCATATGTCAGGAATAACCCCAGAGACTAGGGATAAGTTGAAGATATGGGCCACTGGGGAGGCAATATAAAAGGCACCAAGACGGAGGAGTTAGGTTCCATGCCATCGTGGCCAGCACTGGAAAAGGGGGAGAGACCAGAGAGCAATCTCTGCATTTCTTGTGCCATCACAGCCTTGAAATAGAATAATGGGTGGGAGATGGGAGCCAGTTGTGGAGCAGGGTCTTGGGCACAATTAATACAACCACTGGAGGAGAATAGAGAGGTGAAGGCAGACAAGTCCGAGACGTATGAGTTAAATGCATTGGCAATGGTAAGTGGATTGTTACAACTAGTGCCATTGATGAGCATGTCAGCAGCCTCACCATTGGGGGAACCACTTACTATGTTCTTTATGTTTGTCCAGAAAGTCCTAGGGTCTTTAGTTGAATTCAGCAATGCCGCTTTGCAGAATTCACTTTTGGAAGCCCTGATTGCTTTCTTACACTTGTTCCTGAGCCTCCTATACTGCTGAAATATGGCCTGGTCCATCATGAACTTGAATTTGGCCCCGCACTTGTACCTAGTCCTCATGAGGGTAAGGAGGCTCCCATGCAACCACTTGGTAACAGACCCTCTTACCCTCCGTCTGATGAGAGGGCCATGCTTATCCTGCAGCACCCCAAAAGTGCTGAGAAAATGACTGACTGCAGAGGCTGAGTCTTAGAGCCCAGTAGGCTACTGAAGCAACACTGGACTAGTACCACCATAAAAAAAACAAAGAAATAACCAACCACATGCACACACACACACACACACACACACACACACACACTCACACTCATTCAATTTTGTCATGGAAAACACTCACACCATTTAGTTCTCACATTTGTGTATTAGCTGATAATTGATCTGGAGTAACAGCTACAAATTTAGCCTCTTATTTTGAAACCTAAAAATAAGTACCTTAATCATCCCTCTACTAGGAACCTTTACAGATTCTGAAAAAATGTTTGGGATTTGTAGATTTATTTCTTGGTTTTGTTGGTGAAACTTGTTACTGTTCAGTTTGCTCAGTTTGACGTACAGTAGTGTTTCAATTCCCAGTAGTGGGTTGCTACACTAATCCAAGTAATTATCTTTCTCTTTATTAAAATTATAAACATATACATGCTATATATTAGAGAAGAAAACATCTTACTTACAAAATTGGCTATCCTGTTTTGTATGAGAATGTTGACATGTCCTTTAGAATTGAGAATCAGTAGAAAGCACCCTACAAGAAAGTTTCTTCACATTAAATACCCCCCCCACACACACACACACCTTCTCAGCCCCAGTCATGATACTGAGAATGAAAATTCAAGAGACTTGTCACTGAGGAGTATGTAGCAGCACCCAATTACTGAAAGACTGTTTTGGGCAGTGAAAGGTCTTGAAATTATGCCAAAGTTATGCAACATACCAACAAGTACAGTGTCAACACTGCCTTTTTGTCTAAATTGGGTAAAAGTATTAATGTTACAAAGCTAGTAAGAAGAAACTGAGGTATACATTTATTAAATTCAAATTCTGAGTTTCTTTTTTATTTGGGAACAGAGCATCCCTATTTTTCTACCTTTATCTCCCACTCCTACTTTCCATCACTGTAGTGATATTGTTGCCTCATATACTGTATATGTGGGAGGGGCAGCAAGCGGTGACCTTCACAAAGGGCTCTAGTTGTACACAGTAGCCAGTTAGCAGGGTGGTACTGAAGTGATCGAAGTTCTCCTCCCTGCTTCCATGGGGAACCAAGCACCTTCTGCCTCTGATACATTCAGACATGAACCTATGTTTCCTGTTTTCTGGCATGGAACACTGTGGCTACCCACTGGATCAGCCTTTCAAATATTTCTTTCTTACTGTTTTTCTTATATGAACAGATTGTCCCTGTTAAAAAACCAAAAAGGTGTAAAAGCTGTCTGAATTTGAGCGTGTGATGCCAGATACTGGTGGACCAGAGCCCCCATTGATAGTGGCCTCCTTTCCCCTCACTCACATTGTAACCCCATCAAGTTATGCCACACAGGGGTTAATGGCTTTGAGACTGGTCAAAAAAGGGGTTGTGGCCACCATGCACAAAGGCACATGGCGGTTCTTGCAAGCCCAGTTGTAGCCTCCTCTGCCTCTGCAATTTACTGCCTGGTATAACCAGGTGGTAATCGAGGTTCAGTGCTATGACCAGGTTCACAAACCCACAGGGCAACCAGAGATCAGGAGAACACTGCCGTACCTCCCCCTGAATCAACACACTGAGGGTGTACCACTGGACCATCAACTAAGATTACTATGATGGTCGTGCTCACTGTAAAATTGTCTGCACAAAATTGTTGCTATACTAGTACAATTTTACCTGGTGAATAGATTAACAGGCTTTCTGATCTGGCCTGCTGTCCATATGCCACCGTTTGTGTGCACCCTCAGAGATATGGCTGACCTGCATTAAGTATATCCAATTCTGTCCCAGAATGTCTCTTTCCTGGATGTAACAGCCTGCCTTCAGTAGTCATGTCTTCAGTGAGCAGAATCTCTGCTGGGAGCATGGAATTAAGTCCACACATACAAAATAGCAGCAGTTTTCAAAATGGACATTATGTTGATCCTCAACGATGTGGTTGGCATGTGGGCAGACTGGCACCAGTACTTTTTTCCACTGGGCATTAGGCTCAGGTAAATGTATGTGGACCAGTCTGTCTTAGGCAATTAGGACACAGGATGTTAATTACCCATTGTATAAAGGAAAATAATATCTCTTGATTATTTATAGAGGTTTGTTTTTCTTGTAGAGGTTGGTTTGAGCATGAGGTATGCATAAGAAGTTGCTCTGCACTGGCAGGATGTTAAAACCAGAGGGTACTGAGTCTTTGCTGACAGTTTCTCTCTGTGTCTGAGTGCCTCTGAGTGTTTAATTCCCTCTCTTGCCCTCTGTCTTTTTATGACCCCTTTGTGCCAGCAGAGATGAAAACCAAAGGCTTAACTGAATGTTAAGCCAAATATTTTCCTGCTATTTTATTTTCTGCTCCCTTCTGCTGATCCTTTTTCCATGCTCATCACCTCAGTGTCGTCAGTCACTCCTCAACTTTGAGGGGGAAAACATGGGTCTTAATCCCTAAAGCCACATCTATTTAGTTTCTAAAAGGAAGGGAAAAAAATAAAATACCTACACTGCTTATCTACTACATGGATAGGAAGCTTGTCCATCTAACTCCGTGCTCGTGACAGCTTGCCACAGCTATGAATGGAGGAGCAGTAGATGACTCATTGGAGCTGTGGGTGACTGTCCAGTAAACAAAAGGGGGGGATCTGTGTCCTTTACTCATTGGTAGGTTACTGGAGGGGACACTTTCAGGCAGGGTGTCCATACGCTACATAGTGTGACTGGGATGCAGCATGGCATTGCACCAAACATCTAGAAAAGCTGCATGCTGTGACATGGTTGCAGGCATAATCCAGCCTCTTGGAGGATGTAGACACCATTTTCACCCAATAAAGCTAAATTTCAAATTTGCATTATTCTTCTGCCATGTAGTATGTGGGACTCTTCCCTTGGCAGTTTGTCCCGTGATATGTGTACTGCAACATTGCAACCAGATGCCACCCATTTTGCACCATTCCTGATAGAAATTGGGAATGGGGCCCCAGGAGGTTTCAATGGACATTCATTTAAGCCTGGCTTGTGAACATTGCCAACCATTTAATATGGAGTCCAGTCAGCTGAAATGCCCCAAGTTTTGGGGTTGTATTGCCCTAGTGGAACATGTACTGCAACAGTTCCAATACACATTCACATTGCTGAGCACGGAACAATTGGAAGCATTTGTTAAATGAAAGGAAGGCAGATTATTTGTAATTCCAAGACTGCTGTTACATGCTACCTGGTGCAGAAGACATTTTTTGTAAATTTTGTCATCTTGTTTACATCAAGAAGCAGATGATGGCCGGCTCAGTGCCATAAAAGGCTGAGGCACTAGCTGTTTTTGATCCCACAACCTCCTCAGGAAAGCATGGAACAACCTTCCTGAGGAGATTGTGGGGTCAAAAACAGTGGGGGAATTCAAGAATGCATGGAACAGACATAAGGCAATTATGAAGGGGGGGGGTAGGAGGAAGTAGACTATTGGTTAACTAGGATCTGCAGCTTATTCAGTAGGTAGGGACTTGGGCAGACTGGGTGGGCCAAGCAGTCCTTATCTGCTGTCAAAGTCTATGTTTCTATTTAGCTGCCTCACCATCTGCTATGCTTGTTTCCCTGGCTCGGGAATGGACCAGGGCACTTGAGGGCTGGCCAGGAGAGGGAGGATCAAGTGTCCCTACAACAGCTCTCCTCCCTCAAAAAGGGGGGGGGTAATGTTTCCTGCTGCTTGTCTGCCACCTAGAGGAACTGGGGTGGCAGTGCAGCAGGACCACACAGGGATCCCACTAGCAAGTGCGGGGGGGGGGGTTACCATAGTGGCAGAACTCGCACATCATGTCATTGCATGTAACGTGAACGCAGGGGAGAAAATGTAAGAAAAACAAACCTGACTGCAGTATGATGCATGCTCCCTTGCAGACCCAGCACCAGTGACGAGGCACTTCCACAGTCCTGTGGTGAAAGATGATGGAGCTTAGGTATGCCCCAGTGAAGCCAGGTGACAGGGCCAGTGGGACTGGTTAGATGGTGGCAGTTGGAGCAGCACAAAGAAAAGCAAAATAGTAACTGAAAAAAAAAGCATAGGATAACATGATGTTGGTTATATTCCAGTTACTCATGTTTTGCAATCTTAACCCAAAAAAACATAGCTTAAAATGGAGAGAATGAATGGCTTTTTCTGCTACCTTGACAAGCTGCCAGTTATGAAGACTTCTCTGCATTAACCTCGCTCATAGTTTATGTACAGGACTTGAATTTCTGCTGTTTAAGCAGAACCCCAGTGCAGGCATGGTTTCTCACTGAAGAAAAGGTCTTCTAAGACATTCAAGTAGGGATTTGAAATCCCAGTACTGCAGTAGGTTCATAGCTTTCCATGTGCCAGGCAGGAAGGTCGCTGATGCCCTCCAGATACAGGGTGGGACACTAGATGGTAGTAGTGGTTTGTGGGGGGCAGGGTTCCAAGCAGTACAGCTGAGTTAGCTGCTGCCGTGTCTCATTTCTCTTTTATGTTCACTTGAAGAGCCAGTAGCACCATCATTGTAGGCAGGAAAAGTTATTAATTTTTAAAAGCAGTTGTTACTTTCTACTTCTGAAATACTTTTCTTTTTCCATTTACTTATTAGAAGGCTTGTTACCTGATAGTAGAAGGTGCAATTTAAAGAGCAATACTTTACCTGGAGAATGCCATAACTAGTTATGTCCCTCTTCATACTACATCAGCACTGTGACCTTATACAGTGTGACTCACAAGCTAATACTCTGCCAGCAGGAGCCCAGTTTTTCTTGATCAGTTTTGATGTCACAGGCAGTGAGATCATAGAGCTGATGATGAGTACGGAGAACTAGAACTATTGCTATGTACATCTCCAGGTAAAGTACTGTTCAACACATCACACCAAGTATTGTCAGGTACAAGATCTCTTCTAATTAGCAAAAGAGGAAAGAAAAAATACTTCAATATAATGAAAGGGAAAGGGGAAAGTGTTTGACCAGGAAAGGCACCCTAAACTGGAGCTTGTTTCCGCTTGCGACCTGGGAGCACAAGGATGTTAAGTGACTTGTTCAGGGCCACACAGTATACAAGTGGGGCCTGGTGGGATAGGTCTCCAACTCAGTGCCCTTAACCACTACACTGTACTGCATTCTCAGAAATAAAAGAAATAATTGAAAGTTAATATTAATTTCGGGCAGTACACTAGCTCTTTAAGGAAAACATTACTTAGACCTTGCCTGCCCGGTATCTGCTTCCAGTTCAAGATTGTTAGCTTTCCCTTTGCTGTAGAATAACAACCAGTAATGTCAGTTGATACATACAGAATAACAGATAGGGAAGTGTGTGATATGAGAATTTAATGCACACCTGAGGTGTGGGATGCTACATAAACACCGAGGGGTTTATGGAAGCATCCACACGGTGTGTGATAAATCCATATCTTTATTACTTTTTTATTATATATAATTTGTTGTCGAGCAATTTTTTTCCAATGAGTGCTGTGCACACACACACACACACACACACACACACACTCTCTCTCTCTCTCCCTCCTAGTCAATCCCCCCCTTCCCCAACATATCAGTCTACATTTTGGGGGCATACTTCAGCAGCCCACACACACAACTCTAAATGCAGCACGTAGTTTCAGCTACCCAGTTCTCACTTCAGATTCCACAGCCATGGAGCAGTCCTCACCTAGTCCTGTCCTCCCTTTGCCCCTTAGCTGACAACAGCACAGCAGCCTCCAGCTACCTCAGGTCCCACAAATTCTTTTTTTTTTTTTGTTTAATGAAAGCTGACATTGGGATCGCGCTTGCACTTACCTTTTGGTGTGAGCAAGCAGCAACGGACCGCTCCCACTGGCAGCATGTGGCAAGATACTTTTATTATATGATTAACATTAGGTTGAATGGTAGGATCAACCAGATAGTTAAACAAAAGATTACGGGAAGGCAAGGGTTTGTTGTGGTGGCTTCTCCATAATAAAGATTCAGAACCACCTTGTTTCTTGAAATTGTTTAGCACATCCACACAGAGAATGAGCATCAGTGAGGGATGCTCATTTTTGACAGAGGCAGTGTGTGAATGCCATAATAACTGACTGGTTATTATGGCAAATATCAACTGGTGGTGTCCATTCAAAAAATTGCTCACCAGTAATTATACAGAGAATACTGCTAGGCGACTTTGTGTTATGAAGTTTTTTTTTACACACCCAAGGTCTGTGATGACTCATAGACCTCAAGAGCAATGCTCAAGAGTTTTATGTGGTCATCACACATCGAGGGTGTGTGAAAAAACCTCATAAGCACAGAGTCGGTTATGTTTTAATTTTTATGACTGGTGCAGTGTCTTACAGAGTGGTGCGTTTCCCACTATTGTACTGTAAGTGAAAGGGAAATGTGAGTGCTGCAAATGCTGTAATAACTGGGTATGATATCATATCTACAGTAGTTAGTACAGCGTTTGATAACACTGATAATCAGTGTGCTAAAGGGGATCACCAGTTATTATAAATAGAATAATAGACAACATGGAAACCTCGAGAGTGAAGCTCGAGTGCTTCCCATGTCCTCAGAACCTCAAGATGGTATTACTCCCTTGTGAGACACACTCTCCTATTTATTCTTTTTTGTAATATATGGATCCGATTAATAATACCCGGTTCAGAATTTTTTTCTGACAGCATGTAACAATGGCCGCCCGAGCACCACGCTGAACACTCGCTCGCTCCATTTCCCCTCTCCTCCACCCCATTCCTGTGGTCATGACATTTGATAGCCAGCCCTACCTGTTTGTTGTTTTTAGTGGAGTCTAAATGCAGGATCAACCAGATAATGCAGTATCAACCAGATAATGCTTTACATGTAAAAAAATAAATAAATACTTATTACACTCGCTAAGCAAGAGACTGCCGCCATTTTTTGGAAACTGTTCTAACCACCCACAGAGAAGAAGTGGCCAACCATGAAGCATGCTTTAAAAATGTCACATTCTGAGTCTAGCAACTGCAGTTGGCAGCGCAGCAACCAGTTCCAGGATGTGAGAGAGTTGTGCGCTTGCACTGTTCTGTTTAGCTGATAATACCATCGTTCAGAGCTCCCAGCAATAGTATTAAGGGCTCTGAACAGTAGTATTATGGCTTTGTATGGCTTAGTGACATACTAAAATTGCATCTCCGTATATTACATAGTCATTATTGTAGCAACTCTGTAATTTAAGGACAGAAGGGGCCCTAGGTCCATCATGTCTGTCACCCAGCTGTCATCGAGGCACAAGTCAGGAAGCATAGGAAAACCAGGAGCAGTTTCAAAATTCTCAAATAGCATTTTATTATTAATAACAGTAAAATAAAAAAATTAAAATTGTTCAGTATAACTATTCACAATGGCAGTACAAACATAGAAACCAGAGTCTTTCTGAGTTTGTTCTTCTCAATTTCTAATCTCAGTCTCTGCCTCTCTTCTTGCACAAGCATCATAGCTCTTTTTATAACAAGTCTTTGCAGGAGCTCATTAAGAGAACATTCTGCTTCACACGCAGTGATCTTGTCAGTTTCAGCAGGTGCAGCAAAAAGAACATAATGACCCAGAACTAACCGCTTGTTTACATCTCTGCAAAAGGCTTAAAAACTGCATTTCAGGTTACCTCCTGATTTCCAAATAGCTTTTTGCAATCATTACAGCAGTAAAACTATATACAATTTTAAACAAAGGGATCCCACTATCAGTGACATTTCCACATAAAGATTCACATATATTTTTTATACCTGCAGATATGCAAGGGGGTGGAAAAAACATAGCAAGGGGAGGCAGAGAGATAGCGAGAGGCAGAGAATCACAAAACCGTCAGAGTGATCAGTTCCTAGGTCTCACAAGAAGATTTGGTTGTGCCACCATACAGACAAGAGACAGAAAAGGAAAGAATAGAACATACCCTTGCATTCAACTCTTGCTGCATAACAAATGGGACAGGGCCTTATTCAACCCTGTCACACCAACTTCATAAGCAGGGATGAATAAGTATACTGTGAATACATGCACTCATTTATAGGATACCCATTGATTCCCTTTGTAAGTAGAAATGTGTCCCGGTTTCCCATGAAAGCCTGTACAGTCTTCATATCCACTGCCTCTGCTGACATGCTGTTCTATACATTCACCTCTGTCTTGGAGAGAAAGTGCCTTTTAATACTCCTCCTAAACTAACCATATCTAAGCCTCAAGGAGTGGCACTGTATCGTGCTGAAGGACACCAGAACAAACGTCTTAGACTGTTTGATATTATTGATACCCTTCGGTATATGAAAGACTTTGATCATGATAGATATGATAGAAGCCTGCAGGTACCCCACAGGGGTGAACAGGCCACAAAAACGGAGTCTCTTTCAAATGAGTAAGAGCACCAAGACTGGGAGTGTCTAATGAAGCTGGGGGGGGGAAGAAATGTGAGGAAACACTTCTTTACTGAAAGTGTGGTAGACTCTTGTAATAGACTGAAAGCAGAAGTAGCGAAGGCAAAAGCAGTTGAGGGGGGACTTAAGGCATGTGTAGGATAAACATAGGAATATATCGGAAAATAGGCAGTGAGGAGGGAGGGCCACCAGAGGCCAGTTAGAGTCTGCTGAGACAGATTAGTCAGGGAAGATCTGGGCAGACTGGGTGGGCCACGTGGTTCTTTTCTGCCGACAAAGTCTATGTTTCCTCTGATGTCCCCACTTATGATTCTTTTCTCTGGGGTGAACATGTTAAAGGTCTTCCACCTGTACTCAGAGCTTTTTTTCCCCCAACCCCTGATACTTTTGGTGGCCCTGTGATGCACCCTTTTGACTGCCTCAAAGTCCTTTTTGCATTGAGGATCCTAAAACTGCACAAAGTACTCCAGCTTGGGTCCAATCAGTGACTTGCAAAGTATTACTTCCCCTCCTTTGTTGGTCACCCCCTCTTGAGGTGCCCCGGTTTTCTGCTAGTCCTTTTGACACTAGTCACAGACTAGTTGTGCTTCAACATCTTGTCTATTATGACCCCCTAGGTTCTTTGCCCCTCCAACTGCAGCAATTGGAGCCCCCACTGTCTAGATCATATTTCTGTTTTTCTTTCCCAAGTGTAGCCTTGCATTTGTCTGCACAGTCTGCACTGAACTTGAGACTCCAGGAGTCTGACCAATCACCCTGCTTGTTATGTCTTTCGGAAATTTGTCCTCGTCCTCAGGGGAATCCATCACACTGGCCAGCTTAGTGTCATCATGAACTTAAGCAGCCTGCTGGAGACCACAGCGTCCAGATCATTGATGAAAATGTCAAACCACAGTGGCCCAGAACTGATCTCAGAGAGAGGCTGCTGAGTACCCCTCTCCACCTAAAGCAGTGCCTGTCCAGTACAACATGCTACTTCTTGCCCTCAAACTACTGTAGCTAGCATTCCACCTTGTGCATGTCTCATGTCTACTACACAGGCATACTTTGTCCACTTTCATGGCACTGTCCACTTCCTTGGACATCCTGTCTAAGAAGGTAATCAGGATGATTTAGCATAATCTACCATTTATAAAGCCATACTAACAAGGGGCAAGAATGTTGACCTCAGCCAAGTGTCCTATTACTCTCTCCTTGATACTGACTTCCAGTTACTTGCCCAGCACTGAAGTTAGTCTGGCAGGCCTGTTGTTGTCTGGGTCTGACCTTGCCCTTTCTTGAAAATGAGAACATATTGTCCACCTTTAAATCCTCCAGCACCACACCTGTCGAGACAGACTCATGGAAGATTACTGTAACAGAGCCTGTAAACGGTTACCTTTACTATTATCGTGGGGTGTATCCCATTCATGGCTTGATCTTTGCCAGGCAGTCAGCTACCATGGTGGGCATGATATCTAGCAGATGCATCATGGCTCTCCCCTTGATGCAATATACCCAATCAATAAGCACCTCCCCGCCACACACACACACACTGAAGGCCCTTTGGTAACACTAAAGTGAATATTCAGCATCTGACCTGTCACCTCTGCCTTCTCACAGGATCCTTTTCCATCACCTACCATTTTCAGAGGCCCAGTTCTTTCTTTCACCTTTCTCTCACCTTCCATTTATTTACTGAAAGACAGCTTTGTTGTTGTCTCTAGCAACTGTTGCTATCCTGATTCCTGACTTTCAGCCCCACCTTGGCTTTCCTAAATTAATCTTGCAGTCCTTCAATGTTGCTCTGTACTTCTCTCTGATGACCTGGAGGAAACCTGTCTCTTTTCTGTGGTTATACACCTTTTTTTTGTTCTGACTCTGTTGCCTTAGGTTCCTGTTGAGCCAGAGGGGTTACTTCTTGGTCTGCTTCTGCTTATTTCTTAAAAAAATGCAGACCTCTGCTGTATCTTCACAAAGTATGACCTCAGTTCTACTTTTTTTTTTTCCTTTTTCCTTGGCTTCAGATACTACAATCATGTTACGGTATTTTGAAGCTTAGACACGAGAAGGACAGAAAAAGACATGAACAGTCCATTTAGGCTGTGCCAAGATTCCCAGCACAGAATTTTTCTAACACTAATTCTAAAGCAATGGCTTAGAAGGTTGTGTTAATTGCTGGTAACTCTCATGTACAATAAGAAAATTATACTTTCAACAATTAAAAATTCAATTTAAAGAAATGAAAATATTTTTGTTTAATAATATCATTAAGACACTCCTGAGGTTGGGTTAACTTTGTTAATCTATCCCTAGGGGAATAAAACCCTTGTTTACGTATCATGTCTCATCACCCCCCTCCAGTTAAATTAATGGATGGTAACCCAACCCATGGTAGTTATTTCCCTCATAATCCCCTTCCCTTTCTACAGTACTCTGTCTTAGAACTCCAATTTCTCTTGAACCCTGATATTGTATCTGACTGAACAACTTTGCTGGAAGTTTATTCCACCTCGCCTTTTTTAAGAAATAGTACTTTCTAATGTCTTTTTTGAACCTCCCCTTTCCAGCTTGAAGAGCTAGTGGAATCAAAACAAGCAGACAGAAAAATAGTACACATGTTAAGAAATAGTTATAACTTTTGTTTTTATTTCTGAAGTACTTATCTTTTTCCTTTTGCTCATTGGAGAGTCTTCTGTCTGATAATGTTGTGCTGGATGTGTGGAACAGCTCTCAACCTAGCAGCTGACATATCTATATCTATCCCCCCCCCACCCAAACTACATCATTAGCATTGTGATCTCACTAACAGTGCTGTGCTGAGGACACCCAACTGTGCCTCTCCTTCATATCCAGTCAAGGCCAGGGCCAAAATTCTGTATCATTTCTAGAACAGTATCTTGCAGACATCAGTGACTGGATGGCAGCCAACTGGCTGGTTGTAACCCCCCAGTAAAACAGAGTTGCTACTGGTGGGCTCAAATAGACAGTCCTCTGCTGTACAACGCAGCCTTGGGGTGCACATTTTCAGTGAAGTTCAACTTTGAAGCTGGCGGAGTGGTTAAATAACCTGAGAGAAATCTTTGATGAAAATCTGACTTTGGAATTCCATGTCTTCGCTGGAGACAAGGGCTACTTCTATCACCTTAAAAATACTGCCAGGTTGCACCTCTTCCTAGAGCCAGATCTGTGAAGCCAAGTGCAGGCATTTGCTTACTCATGCCTTGAGTAGACAAGAAAAATATGCCACAGCATGTATGGTTGGAAAGACCTTACCGCATGATCCAGGTGGGTTATGAAGCATGAGGCAGTTAAGTGTGTTCAGCCACTTGGGAAAATGCATTAAGATTTGTCTTGCTGCAGACCATAGAGTGGGCTACTACACTTACAGAATGTCTCATATAGGCAGAACAATGTCATAAAATTATGTTTTAAATTTGACTGAAAGCCAGCTGTGTGTTATGAAAAATCTTGCAGTACGGTCACATAATGTGGGTCAGCAAATTGCATTCTTACTTTTCCTAGTGCTATTTTGTAAAGTAATGTTCCCTACTAGGACCTACCCTATGGTCAAATTAAATTCTTGCAGCTGGTGCAAAATGTGGCAGCGAGGCTTCTAAGCTCCATTACGAGGTCCAGACATACAACACTAGCGCGGTACTATTTGCACTGGCTGCCAGTGAAGCGGAGAACTGACTACAGGTGTATTCTTCTGACATTAAAGAACAAGTGGGTTAGAAAGCATGTATATATTAAAGAATGAAGGTTTGGGGCCTTTAGATGTCTCTGTAATAATGTTGTTTGCTTTTATGTGTTCCTTTAATTACATTTTCATTTTATTTGCATTTTGAGAACTTCTAGTGAAAAAGAATCCAATGGAATTCTTGTATTATGAAGTCATCAAATTATTGCTGGCAAGGATAGCAATGTATTTCCATGGGTAACTAAACCTGTTTTCTGATTGTTATAGAGAAATAACACTTTCTACCACCAAAGTATTACATAATTAATAGACAATGGGATTTTTTTGATAATCTGTGATCTCCTTTTGTTATAAATGAACAGGTGACATTTTCCTGGCAAATGTATGTAAAGATGTATGTTCTTGTAACTACAACAATAGTAAACAACAAAATATCTACATACTGAATCATTAGGAAAAACACATAGACTTGTATACTCGAGTGGCTAGATATTCTTTGATATTATGTCCTTCCAGGTAAATGTTAATAATGATTAACTAGTTTAGGTATATCAGATTCTCTCGTACCCTCAATAGATCTATATCAAAGTTCTTTTATCTATTCTGTATTTCCATCACTGTATTATTTAAATATATTATCCCTAGTATTGTATATAGTATAGATAGTTCCAGAGTATAATGTATATATATAGACCTTATTTTATGACACTGCAATTATATTCCCTTCCTTTTGTATTCTTCTGTACTCAATCTATTGTACCTATGTATTCTGTATGCTGTCCTATCCAGACCTTCCTTGTAAATGAGCTCACTCAATGGAGCCTCTTCCTGGTGGAACACATTTTGAATTGAATATTTTGCTGGAGAAGAAGAAAAGAAGCCATTTGTTGTTTTAAACAATTCTAAAATCATACAGATAGACCACAACAGTGCAAACATATATAAAGCAACAATTATTGGTGAAAGAAGTATCTATTTTTGTTGAACTAGATAGAAAAATATATTTAGTTTCTCATTAAAGTACCTTGAGCTAAGTAGTTGGCACTGGCAGCTTCTGACAGCACAATACCAGAATTCTATTGAATCCTTTTACTAGCAGTGTGAAAAGCAAAGGTAAAAACCCACTTGTTTTATCACACAAACAAATATTTGATTCTAAAAGTAGAAAGTATTTACTGACACATGCACATCAACATACAGTAAATGAGTCAATTGTCTATTTATTAGAAGTGTGTACCTGCACTTTAAAGGCCCATAATGGATTTGATTCTGTCAACCCTAACACGTTGCTAGTCTCAAACATCCAGGTGGATCCCTATGTTCTGGGGATTTGGGGCAACTGATAATCCCCCATTCTAGATTGAAATCTATGTGGGGCAGGGCATTCTCTATTCCTGCCCCAAGCCTCTGGAACTCCCTCCAACAACATGCCTGCAGCTTAAACCCAGAGTCACTTCAAGATGAAGATCTGCAGCTGGCTTTTCTGACAAACCTAACTTGGCCCCATTCCCTGTACTTAAAACCTATACAGATACCATAGGGCAGTTTTGGAGTTTTAAGTTTTTTATATGTATTTATTATGTTTGCAGTTTATTATCTTAATGTTCTGTCATATGTATGTACAGTGCTTTGAGTTCACTGAGAAAAACACTAGGTTAGAAAAAAAAAAACACTTTATCCAAATCAAAACCACCACTCAAAAAGGGTCTTTGATCTGAAACAACAGACAAATTGTATACCAGTGCCTGGACCTCGGGTCCACAAAGTCAGCATTGCATGAAATAAATGACACATGCATAACTTTTTGGATGCAGACTGTCACAGATCATGATGTTTGTTGCCAGGGCCGCAGTAATGGGGTGGGGATGTTGTCCGGGGCCCTGAGCTCAGGAGGGGCCCACCTGAGCAGCTGGCATTACCCCTGGCATTAGGTGGTTTGGGAAACAGGGGCCCATTTCAAGTGACTTGTCTAGGGCCCCAAAATTCATAGCTGTAGCCCTGTTTGTTGCTAGCTCCTGCAGTCCTGCAAAACTAGTGTGATGTGGGACACATTTGGTCAGACATGGATACAGGCAGATCATGCTGCCACTTCTGTACATAACCAGTCTGAAAATCCTGGCTCTAGGATTCATCAAGGGCCCATAAAAAGTTAAATGAATTTTCCTGGCTGCATCTCTGATAGTTCTATTTAGCAACTCACTGGAAACAGGAGTAGTTATGGAGGACTGGAGGAGGGCAGATGTAGTCCCACTAATCAAAACGGGTAGCAGGGAGGAGGCTGGCAACTCTAGGTCAATCAGCTTGACATTAGTGGTGGGACAATTAATGGAACTACTGATGAAGGAAAGGACTGTGGTATATCTTGAATTCAGTGGGTTACAAGACCCAAGGCAGCATGGTTTCACAAAGGGGAGGTCATGTTAAACAACTCTGATAGATTTCTTTGACTGGGTGACCAAGGAGCTAGATCAGGGTGGAGCAGTGGATGTGGCTTACCTAGATTTCAGTAAGGCATTCAACACTGTTCCACATAGGAGACTAGTGAGCAAGCTGAATAGCATAGGAGTGGGTGCAAAGGTGCTAAACTGGATAAGAAATTGGTTAGGGGATAGGTGACAGAGGGTGGTGGTAAATGGAATTAATTCCAAGGAAGGGAGGGTGACCAGTGAAGTGCCTCAGGGATCAGTGCCGGGATCAGTCCTCTTTAATTTCTTTATAAGTGACATTGCAGAGGAGCAGGAAGGGAAGGTCTGCCTCTTTGTGGATGACACTAAAATCTGCAATAGGTTGGACACTCCAGGGGGTTGGAGAGGATGAATAGAGACCTGAGAAAACTAAAGGAGTGGTCAAGGTTATGGCAGCTGTGTTTCATTGTGAAAAAATGCAAAATAATACACTTAGGGCACAGAAACCTAGATGCAGAATACAAAATGAGTGGAGTAATATTGATGACCACCAAGCAGGAAAGAGACCTGAGGTAATCATACTGGATGACCTAAAGGTGGCCAGGCAGTGTGACAAGGCAGTAGGGAGGGCAAGTGGGATGAGAGGGTGCATAGGGAAGGGTATCACCAGCAGATAGAGGGAGGTGGTGTTGCCTCTGTATAGATCACTGGTAAGACCCCACCTAGAGTATTCTGGAGACCACATCTCTAGAATGACATAGAAAGAGTAGAGGCTGTCCAGAGGAGGGCAACTAAAATGATGCAGGTTCTGCATCAAAAGCCCTATGATGAAAGACTAAACGACCTCAATATGTACACCCTGGAACAGAGGAGGAAGAGGGGAGATATGATAGAGACCTTTAATACCTTATGGGGGTAAATAAGGTACAGCATGGGGAGTATTTTTCAGAAGAAAAGGTGATCAAGAACATAAGGACATTCTATGAAGTTGGAGGGGGTAGATTCAGGAGAGATATGAGGAGCCTCCCAACGTAGGTGGTGGGGCAAAAACAGTGGTGGTGTTCAAGAATGCATGGGATAAGCACAACAGAATCATACTGGAAAGGGGGGGAAGAGCTGTAGATCGGGTACGGTCTGATGTAATAGTGTAGGTTGCAAGAAATGGGCAGACTGCATGGGCCAAGTGGTTCTTATCTGCAGTGAAATTCCATGTTTCTTTTTTTTAACTGCTCAGATCAGTTCAATAGAGATTTTTGTAGATATTTAGAAGTGACTTAGTTAGAGGAACTGGGGAGATGTCTGATATTATCTTGATCCAGTCTCCCTGCCACCAATTTCTTTTCTTTTTTTCTGGCAGGTCCTCCGTCAGGCTGTGCCCTGGTCACGGCCCCCGGGCTTTCACCAACTGTCAATTGCCTGCATCTCCGGGTCAACCCTGGCTTACTCCCTCCGGAGGGTGGGGCTGTGGCACTGGTTCCCCTAATTCCAGTGCCGCAGAACCAGTAACTAGGTGGGAGTGCCAGCGACAGTGGCTAATTGAAGCCCGGGGAGGGCTTCATGTAGATGGAGAACCCACCCCTCCTTCTTCTGTTTTTCCTCCAGGAGGTGGGGACGTGCAGTGACATCCAGCATCTGCCCCGCCTCCATTACGTGTAAGCGCCAGTAGCTGCATGACTCCTGGCCTCTGCCAGGGGGTCTGTCTTGTGCCAGGCACTTCCCACCCTCCCCCCAGAGAAGGAGAGCAGTCCATAGGATTCTCTATCCTTCACCCCTGGCTGACCCTCCAGTGACCCAGGTCCTTTCTCAAACCCGGGTCGCCAGCGTTGCACGTGGAAATCCAACCGCTGTGCTGACGGGCCAGCTCCTGCCACCAATTTCTATTTAAGACCATTTAACCTCATGGTAGTTTAGATGCATCAAACAGTGCTGGCAAATTAATCAATCAATCAATCAAGTCTTTATTTAACCAGGCGTTCATCGTTGAGCAGAAGCTCATTTGCAAGATGGACCTGGGTGGAGCATGAACAATTGTATATACAGGTCAACACAGGTATTTACAAGACAATACAGATAATACTCTTTACAGAGAGGAAGAAAAAGAAGTTCATATGTACATAGAATTATACAGATATTGTACAGATTACATGGTATTTACATACATAGAAGTGTCTATAGGAAGATAAAGCAGGTTATCTAAGGTTGCAGGAGGAAGTAACGGAAGAAAAAAATAAAAATAAAAATATACACCAGGTAGAGGTGAAGGTAGGGGGGAAGGGAGGGAGGTAGGGGAAGAAAGGCTAGGAGGGCACGGTGCACAGAGAGGAGTTGGTAAAACAGGATGTAGAGAAGGTGGATGGAGAAAAGGAGTATGTGTGAGCCCCGGGATTGAATGCTATAAAGTACGGGGGCATGGTAGGATGTCACAACCCAGGGTAGAGAGCTCCTATCCAAGGTTGGGAAAGGAAGAATTAGAGATTTCATTGAGAGGGGTTGCATATGGGTCAGTGCAGAGCTCAGTACATTGTGTCCCTTGACTAGGCTGCATGGGGACAGATCAGTCAGACACCATTATCCATATCTCCTTATTATCCAATCACTGCAGGAGCTGACTTTTCTGCAACAGATACAAAACCTCATCAGGCAGGAAAATGGCTTACTTTTGACATGGAGTAAATTCTGTACCTAGCACAATACTCTGCAAGCCATCTAGTAAATGTTTGCACTATAAAGCTGTGAAACACAATGCCTCTTTCAGAAGGGCTGCAATGTTAACATCCAAATCCCGTGATCTTGGCATTAGCTTTTTGATTTGGTGAAGTCACCCAGTTGCAGTATTCAAGTCTGAAGTTGATTAGTCTTTGTCAGGAGGTAGGAAGCACAGCATTATGGAGACATGCCTCTACTTCCCCTGGCATCATGCCATGTTCACAGGCCAAGCTTCCCTGTGAATACATTTCTAAAGATCATGCACTAAGCAGGATTTAGCACTCTCAGATTAGCTGTCATGCAGTAGACATTGGTCTTTCACGGCATCTGAAGTTACTTTTGAGCATTTTCAGGTAAACCTTATTTTCCTTTCAATAGATAGCTAGCCAGCTGTGCTACACTGACTCCTTGAGTTTGGCAGCCTGAAAAAAGCCCCCCGCCCCCCCACCAAATACAGTTATCATTGGCAGTTGAGATGTGTATGAGTATCCTTTTTTAATACTCTGAGTATTTCTTCTTGTTTCTTCCAGATACTCTGTATTTGTTCTCAGGCCAAAAATAAAGGACCCCCCCAGAGAAAACCTTTAACCCTCCTGCAGGTGGCCAGGACTAGTCAAGTGGACACCCCACCCCCTCATACCCAGTCATCTTCCACTCACCCCTCCTTCCCACACATTTCATTTTGTTGTTGATCTGTTTATTCTTCCTTATTTTGCTAACCTCTGGTTCTGACCTAGGCTAGTTTCCCAACCAAAACTCTGCTAATTGGATTGGAGTCACCTCCAATGCAGGCACAGAAACCTAGTCCAACCATACAGCCTCAGCTCCCCCTGACAGGGTTTTTCTGTTCCAGCCAGGCAGGCAGTGGTGTGCTGAGGGTGCAAATGGATCGCAATAGCTGTTCAGATGACAGGGGAAGGGACAGCTTGTTTCCATGCAGTGAGGGGTATGAGCGGCCATTGGCCCATCTCTTCATGCTGCTGCTAAGCTTTTTCTGCCCATGTATTTGTGCGCTTCCACATCCCTCTCATGAGTGAATCCCCATCAATCAAAATGGGGGGACACCCGGCAATGCATTGCCATGGCAGCCAGATACTGCTCCATCCCCGCTATGGGCACACAACCACATCACCAGTGTGCGAAAGCAGTCCAGCATTGCTCAGTGCCAGACACTGAATAGTTTTTTTGTTAATTACTGAGCTCCTGGCACTGTACCAGGAACTGACAGTGTGTTTATCATTCACATCATTAGGTGGTGCCCCCCCCCCAGCTCACAAAGGGTCATTAATTGCAAGATGGAATCCGTCCTAACCCCCAATCCATGATTTCAGGTAGTCCAATACTAGTCATAATCAACTGACCTAGTTGCTCCCCCATCCCTTACCCAAATCACACCTTTCTGTATTAAAATTGGCCTGTAATCTGAATTATAAATCCTGATTGCATCTGTTTTGTTGCTCAAGCAATAAGAATCACAGTACACTCTACATGAGAGGCACCTCTGAAACAGTGAAGAGATACTCTAGGGCTGACTGTGCAGTTCATATGGTGACCCCTCAAGCAGAGCCATCAGTTGTTCCAAATAGCATCCTTTAGTTCAAAACATTTGAGACATTGAAAAGGGTGGCAATGATCAAATGACCAAAAAGAAAAACAGTGGAATGCCTAAGGAGACTTTTATTGTTGTAAAAACAAAAACAAACAAAAAAAGTCATGGATTCTTAATGTAAGAGTACAATGGCTACCGAGACTAGTACCTCTATAAGAGTTTTTCATTTGCTGCCTTTGAATTCTAAATCAGTGATTACCAGGTGGGATATGATTTATAACAGTATTTACCATTTTGTTTTTTCTGCTGGTCGACTCACCAATCATTGTGACCTAGATGCACATTTTGGTTGGCTATCCCCCTCTAATGTATTACTGCATAAAAATGTAATATGGCTTGTGAACTCGTAGGGATTGTCCCACAATCTAGAAAGGGCAAGGAGAGGCAGTCACCCCCTGGGGGTCCCAGTTGCCACAGTTAAGCTAGCCCTGGCAAGAAGAAATATAGATGAGGGGGTACAGGCAAAGTGGGCAAGCATTAAAGATGCAATACTTGAAGCAACATCCCATTGTGTTAGGGAGAAAAACAAGAGAAAAAGAAGGATAAAGCCACTTTGGTTCTCCAGTAGCAGAAAAGGTCAGAGCCAAAATACTGGCCTTCAGGAAATATAAGGGAATGCAGCGGGACAAAGATAGGGAGGCATACCAAACTTCCATAAGGGAAGCAGGGAAGGCAGTAAAGCAGGCAAAGACCCAAACCGAGGAAACACTAGCACGAACAGTAAAAGGGGACAAGACTTTCTAGAGATACATTAGTGAAAGGAGAGAGTCCAGAGGGGGTATTGCTAAGATCAAAGGGGATAAGAGGGAGTGTGTGGAGGAGGACCAATGAAAAGCATCTATCCTAAATAGATACTTCTGCTCAGTATTTACTGAGGAGAAGGTAGGGCAGGGCCCACAGCTCAGCACCATGGACACAAGGGAGAGGGAGGTGTGCACAAGTCCCTTCACAAAATAAAGGGTCCTATAAGAGCTCGCTAAACTCAGGGTGGACAAGGCAATGGGACCTGATGGCATACATCCCAGGGTACTAAAGGAGCTAAGGGTGGAACTAGCAGAGCCATTATCAGAACTGTTTAATAAGTTTCTGAGCACAGGAGAGGTCCCAGAAGACTAGAGAAGGGCTCATGTGATCCCGCTCCTCAAGAGTGGTAGCAGGGAGGAAGCAGGGAACTACAGACCAGTCAGTCTTACCTCAGTAGTGGGCAAGATTATGGAGGCACTCCTTAAGGAAAGGATAGTGCAACACCTGGAATCCATAGGAGCACAGGATCCAAGACAGCATGTGTTTACAACAGGAAGGTCCTGTCAAACTAACCTCATAGATTTCTTTGACTGGGTAACCAGAGTGGTGAACCAAGGGGGTGTAGCTGATGTCGCCTGCCTTGACTTCATCAAATCTTTTGAAACTGTTCACATAGAAGATTGATTAATAAGCTAGGTAGGCTTGGGGTGGGTCAGAAGTTGGTTAACTGGGTGAAAACTGGTTGGCAGGCAGAAAACAGAGAGTGGTGGTAAATGGTATGCAGTCAGAAGAGATGGAAGTCACAAGTGTGGTACCTCAGTGATCAGTCCTGGGGCCAGTCCTCTTCACTATCTTCATCAGTGACATTGCAGATGGACTGGAGGGTAAGGTTTGTCTGTTTACAGATGACACCAAGATCTGCAACAGAGTAGATGATCTAGATGGGGTGGGCAGAATAAGAAGAGATCTGGATAAGCTGGCAAAATGGTCAGAAGAGTGGCAACTGGGGTTTAACGCAAAGAAGTGCAAGTCATGCACATAGGGACAAGAAACCCTGAAGCCACCTATAGGTTGGGAGGGGAGTTGCTGGCAGTCACAAAGAAAGAAAGACACTTGGGCATCATCATCATCATCATCACAGATGACCCAAAATCATCCAAGCAGACCATTAAAGCAGTAGGTAAGGCTAGGGTGATGCTGAGGCTGTGTAACATCAGATAGCCCAGCTAAGAATTACATTAACTGCTTTCCTGAGCCCGAGCTGTAGTGCTGCAGTGAGAGAGCCTGTTTAACACCCCCCCCAGTGCCTTTGTTAACTGCCGTAACCAGGAAATGCGGAAGTGAAACTGACCTGAAAACATCATCGGAGGAGGAGGGGCTGCACCACATAAAAGCTCGTGCTGTCTTTGAACTGCTCCAGATATGCTGAGGCTGTGTAACATCAGATAGCCCAGCTAAGAATTACATTAACTGCTTTCCTGAGCCCGAGCTGTAGTGCTGCAGTGAGAGAGCCTGTTTAACCCCCCCTCCCCGTGCCTTTGTTAATTGCGGTAACCTGGAAACGCAGAGCGAAACTAACCAGAAAACATCATCGAGTAGGAGGAGGAGCTGCACCACATAAAAGCTTGCGCTGCACGAGCGCGAGTGCCACTTGGTAACAGAAAAAGGACTTAAAAAGTAATACTATTAGAACTTGACTGGTTAGTAAATATCTATAAAGATACTGAAAGGGGCTTAATAATGTTTTACATTTCTTGGGGCTTATTTTACAACTAAACTGAGACTGTTTGGTTTGTAGATATAGTTAAATTTTAAACTGTTTAAAGGTTACAGTACATTTTAAGTGTGTAAAGTTAAAGGCAGGATAAAGTATAGCACATGAAATTAGTTAATATATTAACAGTGAGTTCTATAAAAGGGTAACAAGTTTAGTGTTTTTTCCAAATCAAGTTGTAAAATTTAAGTAACAAGATGAAGAGCTTTTTTATTAAACTGATGGGACTGTTGGTGGGAATTACTTGTTTAATGCAAACTTATGGATCAGTTACATCAGATTCTCTAGGAAACAGAACTGGTGTGTACCTGAATCTTTGTCAGCCTAGAATGGGTCAATTAAGAACATATAAACTGATTAGAGGGAGAAATCCCTTTAAATTCATTTGACAACAGATTCAGAATACTCACCAGTTAGTCCCTTGCTGAAGTTTCTCTTCAACAGACCAGATGGTCTTGATATCCTTAGTTCTTTGTGGGGATATAGAAACAAACCCAGGACTTAAGGGTGGGATCATTAAGTTAGTATTGGATAATGCCAGAAGCATAATTAAAAAAATGAACCTCCTCAGAGTTTGGGTTGATTTGAAAAACCAGATATAGCCATATTAACTGAAACTTGGCTAAAAAAGGAAATTTTTCAACCTGAAATTGAACTCAATGATTTTTATTATTACAGACAGGATCGAGGGTCATGGAGGAGGAGGGGTTATAATTTATAATAGACATAATTTGGGTCCTTCTGAGGTTATTTACACTGGGAAAACAGAAGGAATAGAATGTCTGCTGTTAAAAATCTGTACAATTAATCTGATTGTGGGAGTTGTTTATTCTCCACCTAAGATAAATACTATGCATTTTGAGAAATTTTCATACATTATAATGGAATGTATAGGCCAAACAAATGCATTATTGATGGGTGATTTTAATGCTGCCTGGGGATGTCCCAAGGGACGGGTTCTGGAAAATTTTATGAAATGCTTAAACCTGGTACAGATAATTGATATTCCTACAAGGAAAGGAAAATTAACAAGTAAAGGAAGTATATTGGATTTGTGCTTTATTTCCCCTGATCTGACTATAGTAAATAAAGGAGTTGGGGAACCCAATTTGGGGAATCACAATGTAATAAAATGTATTATTAATTTGGAAACTAAAAAAGCTCTAACAATTAAAGTTTCAATAGAGTACAAATGAAGTTAAATAAAATTTAATAAGCAGTTATTTCAAAATCATTTACAGGGTTTACCATGGCATAGAATTTTCCTAATCCCTGACCTGAATTTAGCTGTACAGGAATTTACATTTATGTTTATTGAGGCATGTGATCAATTTGCACCTTGGAAAAAAGTTGTTCAAAACAAAACCATTTGCCCTGGGTGACTCCAATTATAAAAAAGTTAATCAGGGCAAAGAATCAGCTTTGGAAAAAAGCAAATAACACTTTGAAATCTGAAGTATGGGATAGCTTTAAAAAAATAAGAAATAGAGTGGTTCAGGAAATAAGGAAATCGAAGGCCTCTTATTATAAACAAAGGATCAATGAAACAACAGATCCTAAAAAATATTGGTCCTTAATAAAAAATCTTACAAACCCTGCTAAAAATCAAACAGAGATAAAACTTAGTCAAAATGGAATTGTATTTGAAGCAGATAGTGCTGCGGAGATATTAAATACATATTTTATTGAACTTCCTGACTTGGATTTGGGAACTGCAACCAAAAATAAAAAATGTTCAGACTGTGGATCAAAACATAGAATCTGATCATTTTCAGGAAAACCATGTACCAATGTTTCGGTTTAAAGTAGTGACAACTTTAGAAGTACAAAAAATAATAAGTAATTTAAAGACAAATAAGGCTTGTATTCCTGATAAGATTAAAAATAGACTTCTAAAGGAAGCTACACAAGAAATATCACCCATTTTGAGGGATATTTTTAATTGGAGCCTCAGGAAGGGATTGTTTCCATCAATTTGGAAGCAGGCAAGAATTATTCCAATTGATAAGTGGGGCGATTCAATGGAATCTTCAAACTATTGTCCAATAGCATTGTTGTCAGCAGTTTCTAAAATTTTGGAAAAAATTGTTCATGGGCAGTTAATGGAATATTTGGAAAAATATCAGAAAATAACTCCATTTCAATCGGGTTTTAGACAGGGTTGGTCCATGGCTACCACACTCATGGACTTCCTAGATCTAATTGCTACTCCTTTGGGGCAGGGGAAGTCGGTGGGTGCGGTATACGTGGACCTATCAAAGGCATTTGATTTGGTGAATCACTGTATTCTAGTAAAAAAATTGAAACAAATGGGTGTGGAGGAAGAACCCTGTAATTGGTTTAGATTGTACTTAAACAAGAAATCTCAATTTGTAATAGTAAATGGTCATAAGTCTGGTTTGGGTTTTGTGACAAGGGGGGTACCCCAAGGTTCAATCCTGGAACCCCTCTTGTTTTTAGTTTATTTGAATGATTTACCAAAATTTATAAAATTTCACAAGTTAGACTTTATGCGGATGATACAGTCCTGATAGCATCAGGAAGAAATTCAGGTGAAATAGAACAAAAATTACAAGGCGATTTTTTTAGTCATGCAGAAATGTTTTTCATTACTTGGACTTTTGATAAATAGTAAAAAGACACAAACAATGTGTTTTGGTATACAGAGCAAAAATAAAATAATTCCCAAAATAATAATTAAGACCCAGGAAGGAAAAATCTTAGAACAAACACAAGTATATAAATATCTGGGTATTCAAATTGATCAAAAATTAAGTTTTGAACAACATGTAACAGAACTAATTAAGAAAACAAATTCAAAATTAGAGGTAATGAGATGCATATCAAATTGTTTAACAAAAGAAATGCGATTAAATATAGCAAACCAATTAATATTACCAGTGATAGATTATGGGAGTCATATTTACAGACATACTTCAAAAAAAAGTTAAAAAATTTGGATGTACTCTATAATAAAATAGCAAAATTCGTATTGAAATGTGATATTGGTACTCATCATTGTGTGATGTACTCAGAGTTAAGCTGGAATTCATTACATCAGCGGGCCGAGGGAAATTGGTTAAACCAGATACAAGGATTACTTAAAAATGGTTCGCAGCATTATTTGATAAGAAATCTTTTAAAACCAGACCATGGACTAAACTTGTGGAAATCAGAAGCTAGAGATCTCTTGGTTCCAAAAATAAAAAAAATAGTTTTAGTAGTATGACCTTCCAATATAAAGTTTCAACTAGCTGGAATGGACTTCCCCCTTCTCTTAGAGACCTAAATTTGTCTATTTCTGAGTATAAAACAGCAGTAAAACATGAACTGAGTTTTAGATGTTTATGTAACAGGTAGTTTTTTAAATAATAGTACATAAGTTGTTTGTACAAGATGTTGTAATTGATTGAGAACTTCTATATTGTCATATAACTGTATGAGTGGTATGTGTATTTGAATGATATGTATATAGTAACCTTTGTTATTGAAATTTTATATAAACAGGTTTGCCTTGTAAATAGGGATTCTTCGAACCCTAATGGCAAAAATTTCTGTATAAATACATTTTTACTACTACTACTACATGTTGGGGTGTATTAGTAGGGGTATCACAAGTCGTAAGAGGGAGGTAATAGTCCCTCTTTGCAAGACACTCGTTAGGCCCCATCTGGAGTACTGCATGCAGCACTGAAGTCTGCACCTTCACAAGGATATTAACAAAATGGAGGCAGTCTGGAGAAGGGCATCCAAAATGGTGCAGGGACTGCATCAAAAAACATATGAGGACAGATTAATGGAGCTCAATATGTATACCCTACAGCAAAGGAGGGAGAGAGGTGATATGATTGAAACATTCAAACACTTTAAGGGCATTAACTAGGTGAAAGAGTCTAACATGTTTCATTATAAGTAAAATAGCAGGACAAGCGGACACAGCATGAGATTAGAGGGAGGCCGATTAAGGGGTAATGTGAGGAAGTTCTTTTTCACAGTAAGGGTGGTGGGTGCATGGAACGGCCTACCTCAGGAAGTGGTGGATATGAATACAGTACAGGGCTTCAAACAAACATGGGATAGTCATAAGGCAGCAATACAGATGAGTATGAATAGCTAGGCCATTGACAGAGTACAGGCCTATTGCACATTCATAAGGTAGAAACAAATGGGCAGACTGGATGGGCCTTGTGGTCCTTATCTGCCATCAACTTCTATGTTTCTATGTTTCTATCTTGCCTCTCACTCTTTCCCAACCACTGACCTCCATGGAGCAGAGGGTCCCTGGCTCAGTCTCACACTCAAGAGGGCCATGGCCTTCCCTCTCCTTCCATGTTGCAGGAAAGGAGGGCACTAAAAAGGTACCAAAAGCAGTTACTCAGTTCAGAAAAATTATATTTCACTCTCATGAATCACAGTGTCAGTCTCTGTCTCTGTCTGTCTGTATATCCCTTGGGGCTCTTCATCGACAGCATCTGCCACAATTCCTGAGAACTTTGGTTGGTTTTACTCTTTGGAAACAGAAACTCTCACAGGGGTTTCTGGCACCACTTGTCAGACAGGCAGCTCCCTCCCAAATGACTCAATTTCTGCAACTCTCCAGTTACAGCTAGATGGCTCCCTCCCTCCCTATAGAGCTGCAGGGCAAACCAGCTGACCTAGCCTTCTGATGGCTCAGAGGTTAAACATTTCAGACCTACTAGGGACTTAAAGGGTTGGCTGGCATGTACTATGGCTAGTAGGCCACAGTTCTAGATCTAATGAATAAAAAGCCAGCAGTTTACCTTGTCTTCAGTAATATGTCTTATTTTCATTCAGTGCAAAATTGTGCTTGTGTGCACATTCAGAACAGCATAGTAGATTGGTACAAGATGTAGCAGCAAACACAGATGAACACACACTTGGTAAACTCAGAACAACCTCGTGGAGCACTTCCTGAACCTCCTCTGTTCCTCAACGTGATGCCCTTATGCCTGATACATTTTGCATATGTGCGCTTTGTCAATGGCCTTTGTCATCATTTTGAGAGTGTTGGGGGGTTCAGGAAGTGCTCCACGAGGGTGCTCTGAGTTTACCGAGTGCGTATTTATTTGTGTTTGCTGCTACATCTGCAGCTGCGCTGCACTAAATAAAATCAAGCACTTTATTGAAGACAAGGTAAACTGTTGGCTTTTTATTCTTTATATTCAGAATTGTGGGCTAGTAGCTTTAGTAGGTGCCAGCCACCCCTGTTTGTAAGTTTATTGTCATTTTGAGAGAGGCACTCTCCCCAGATGCAGCTCCAACTGTTCCACTGTACTTGACCTACTGGAGAACCTGATCTCTCAGAGGGCTATATGGATAGAACTATTTCAGTATGTGCCACCTAACTGCTGCCTTGGGTTATGACTATTTCTTTGTTTTGTTTTTTTAGTTTCTTTGTCTTGCCTTACCTCCTCAGCAGGGGTGTTCCCTATGATTCCCCTATCCAGACTATTTGGCAGCACCTGCACCGGGCACGCTGCCCGAGCTCCGACCTCCTCCATCACCCTTTCTTAGACCACATCGCGCCCCTCACAGTGCAGAAGACTGAGGGGTCAGGACAGAGGAAGCACCTAGGAGCATCCACTGCAGTGCTGCAGACAGCCCTTCATGAGCGGCCAATGATTAGGGAAGTTTTACCCCCCCCCCGAGTTCTCCCCCATAGCACAGGCATGCAATGACGCCAATGGACATTGCAACACGTGCTCCCATGCACTGTACGTTGGACGTCTGCCAGCACCAACCCACCAGTTCACCATGAGTTGTGCTACTCCCTAGCCACCACCAGGAGCCAGCACCATCGTGGGAGTCCCTCCCCCCTCCCTGGAGAAGGACAGCAGTCCTAGGGATGCTTAATCCTCATCCTACTGGCCGATCCCCAATGATCCGAGTCTGCACCCAAACCCGGGTCTCCAGTGTAGCGCGAGGTGTAGTGTCTAGTGCCTCAACCCTCAGTGCCACCGGGCCTGTGGTTAGGACTATTTCTGACTTGAATCTACCCTCAGTCTGTCTCCTTGCCATTTATGACACAGCCCTGCGGAGACTGGGTTACATAAAAGGGAAGCAAAAAGCACCCGTCTTTCTCCTAAATTGTTCCTGTCCAAAGACTTTAAAGCCAGGTATCTCTATTTGCTGATCAGATGTCTCTTTTTTTAACCATGCCTCACTGAGAGTCAATACATTATGGTTTTTAATTGTGAATCCAAGCCTCAAGGTCATCAAATTTAAACAGGATATTCATAGAAACATAGGATGTGTCAGCAGAAAAGGACCAGTGGGCCCAACTAGTCTGCCCTATTTTCTCTGCCTACTACTACACCCTGAACTCCATTTTGTCACAGGTGTCCCTCTCTCTTCCCTTACCTCTGCTTATTATACTCATGTGCCTGTCTCATGCATGTTTGAAGCTCCCTACTGTCTTTGACCCTACCACCTCTTCTGGCAGGCTGTTCCAGGTGTTCACTTCTCTTTATGTGAGGAAGTATTTCCTCACATTCCTTTTAAACACCCCCGTCAAGCTTCATAGCATGCCCCTGTGTTCTTGTAATCCTCCTGTGAAAGAAACTCCCCTCCTGCACCTTGTTCACCCTTGTTCACCCTCATGAGGTATTTATAGGTCTCAGTCATGTCCCATCTCCTTCTCTTCTACTCCAGGGAGTACATGTTAATCTCCCATGGCCTCTCCTCACATGGTTTCTCGTGTAGCCCCACACCATTTTGGTAGCCCTCCTCTGAACTGCTTCTACCCTGTCAGTGTCCTTGTGGCAGTGCAGCCTCCAGAACTGGACACAGTACTCTAGGTGGGGTCTAACCGGTAGGTGATACAGACTCAACGCCACCTGTCTTCTCCTGCTCGAAATCTCCTTCCTATGCACCTAGCATATGGCTAGCCTTACCTGCCGCCTATTTCTAGACATTAATGTGCATATTAAGGCTCTTGTTCTTTGGAATTTCTTTTCAAAACTACTTATATTAGCATGCTTATTGGTTTTCTTGCTAGAGATCTTAACACTGGTTACTACCCTCCTCTGTATTGTTCCTGTTGCTTCCAAGTTAAGTTGGCATTCACTTTGAATATCACTTAGTTGGAGATGGTATCAGGGTATAATCAGTTAGAGATTTCATTGTATGTTTATTAAAAATGTTATATTAATACAGGCAAGATCTTCAGGGGTATCTCAGTCATGGGGCCACACAGTAGGAACTTCAGCGTCAGTGAAGCAGGATCCGTATGGGAGATTTTCAGCTGTACAACTGGGGCCATCCATCTCAACAGTCATGTGATGACATCACCAACCCTATAAAAATGTAATTCCGAATTTACAGTAAAATAAAAAGTAAAATAAAATAAAAAATAAAAGCTTGAGCAGCCCAGCTCGCTCCTCTGTTCTTTTCTGCCATCAACTTGTTCACATGGGTCTCCGCAGAAGCTCTAATGCTATGTCGCACCTTTTTTCACATACAACTTTTTTCATTGTATTACTTTAGAATCTCTTTTTTAGAGATTCCTTTCTTTTGTTTATGTCAAGAGTTAATTCTTCGACTTCTCTCTTTCATCCCTGCCGCTGTAGAAAGATTGCCTCCACAGACGAACACTGTCTCTGTGTCTGCTGTCTTGGGCCTGGCCACAAAGTCTCCAGCTGTGAGCTCTGCCAGAAATTGAAAGGGGAAATCAGGAAATGGCTACCCCGTCTCCTCATATTCAGTCCTTGCCTCTCCCCCTCTCTTCTCCATCTGCCCTCCTGGGTCACCAGTGTGCACAACCTAACCCCATCCTTTTTACTCCAACAGCACTTGCGTACTACCTTGAGCCTGCACCATGTGCTATAAATGGTTATATTGCATTATTACTGTTTCGTACGTTTATATGTTCTTTTATATGATTTTGGACATGTATTGTAATTTACCCAATGTTTCACTACTGTTTATTGTACAATACCTTGTGTTCCAACTGTTGCACAATCTTACAATGTTGTATTGTTTGTACTACCCTCATAATATTGTAACAGATCATCCTTCACAACCCTATGTAACCCCTCCCCCCAGGTCGCACCATGAGACGAGCAACTTGTTGTTCAGTGTGCCCTCCTGGTGAAACATTTCAATGAATAAAAATATATAAATAAGTGTAATCAAACAACCCTCAAACATTGCAAAAAGGCTCTTAAAAATGTCCTAATGGAGCAATAGGTAGTCATTTCTGGGCAAGGGTCCTCCGGGGTCCCAGCCTCCCAGACACCGGCAGGGTCATCGAGCTTCCAGGACTCTAAGGCCCTAGACAAGTCCTCAGAGAAAAGTCACAAAAAGAACCGAGATTGGGACTGCTTCCCCCGGTGGCAATCTTGCTCCCTGATGGCCTGTCCTCCCTCATCCGGGGGTTCTTCATTGGCTACAGCTGCGCTGATGCATACGTCTGCTATTCAGGTCTCTGTGCCCACCAGACCCATACTGACAGTACCTCCATCAGATATTCAGGGTGGCCAGTCATCAACCTCCGGGTCATCAGCCCTCATTGACGGCTCTCCTGACAAGGCCTGATCCTACCCCAGGTCCTTGGGCTACAGGGTCTTCGGGTCCCCAGGGCCCCTCTGATGGGTCGTCGCTCCCTGTATCGTCAACCCCCCTCCATCAATGCAGTCCTCGATGATCATTCACCTCAATGAGATTTTGACTAAATTTACCTTGGTACAGTACTTGTTCACCAGCTTGGTGCTTTTAAGCCTTCGTCAATGGCATCGACGGCAGCTTCCTCGTCGACTCCTCCTAGATGGCCGCTGGCTGCCCCCTGTGGGCCATCCTCTGTGCCTCATATATCAAACCTGGATCTGGAAGAGATCAATGTTCAGGAGGAGTACCACCCTGATCTTATTCTTCCTGATAAGGAAGAAGAGGAGGAAGACTCCCTCTCTTTTGAAAGGTCTACTGCTTCCTCAATAAGCGAGGGCTCTGTCAAGCACACCCCTAGATCTCCTCCAGAGGATCCTACCTTCTTCAATATTATGAAGCAGCTGTCCTCAGTGGAATCATGTGATAAGGGCTAGTCCCTTATTGCGCCACACACAGAGACCGATGTAAATATCACCCGAAGTGAAAGGGCGACTAAAACAGAGACCACCACAAACAGCGACGGTCCTCATCCACTCCACAAAAACAGAACACATTTCTTTTTTTTTGCAGGGGACTATGCCACACACTCCCCCCAAAAATAAAATAATCAACTCCGGGGGCAGGGAGTGGACTTAAAAAAAAAAAAGAAGTCTTAGTCTCCTACTGTAGGATCCAAACCCAGGTCCGCTGGCTATGTAGGTGGTGGCTCTAGCCACTAAGCCAAACTGCCAGTTGGGGAGAGTTTGGCACCACACCTGCCTAGATCATGTCATAGCGAGTGTAGTTCACTGATACACTCGCTATACAGGATCCTTCGTTCTGTTACAGCTGTCACCCTAAACATGAGTGGTATTATTGAGTCTCTCATATTGAGTCGCTCAATAAAACTCGCCCATATAGGGGTGTTACCATCCTCAGCCATGGGGTTCCACACTGAAGAGGAGGATGTCACCAGGAAGGATTTAGTGGATTTCCTTGAGATCCCAAAGTCTCTTCCCAAAATCATTCTTCCTGTTTTACCTGCTCTCAGGAATGCCACTACTGCAGCGTGGCACATGCCTCAGATGGTGCCAGCGATGTCTTGTAGGGCAGATAAACTTTATCATGCCTCTCAGAGACTTCCACATTATGCTGCCCAGCCTGAAACTGATTCAGTCATCATAAAGGCAGCTCATGACAGGTCTAAGGCACATAAGTACCTTAGCTCCCTCCCCGCCCCCGACAATGAGTCATGTAGGATTGACCTTTGGAGTAAGAGGATTTATGCCTCCTACACCCTTGGGCTGAGGATTGCAAATTAACTGTCCCATATGGTAAAGTACCAGAATACCAACTGGAAGAAGGGCAAGGCTGCTGCCTAGGCCCTCCCAGAAGTTACATAGAAGCAAGAGAGTCTCAAATGCTTGCAGACCTCTGAAGATGTTAGCAAGCTCCTCCTGCGAGCCTCTATGATATTTCTGACACTATTGCCAGAGCTGTGGCCACTGGCATTTGTCTCCATAGGCACTCTAGGCTGAGGGTCTCTGACTTTGGTGCTGATGATCAGCAGAAGGTGCTTAATGCCACATTCAGTGGCTCTAAGCTTTTTGGCCCAGATGTCCAGGACATCATTAATGACCTGCAGGCATCTGACAGGGCTCTCAAATCTGTCCACCCACGCTACCATATGTAACCTAAGAGCAGACAGCGCTCTCCCTTTCGCAAGGCATCCAATAGGCCAGGAGCAGCCTCTCATCCTCAAGGCAAATGCAGAGCCTCCACCTCCTTGCCCTCCCCCTCTATTTCAGGAGCCACGGCCAAGTGTCCCAGAGGTGATTGACCAGATCCACGGGCTGGATCTGCCTCAGCTTAACTCCTTGCCAGATACCCCTCTTCCAGTCCCCAGCCAAGAGGTGGTGCTCGAAGGTTGGTTCTCCCTCCATCTCAATCAATGGAGAACCATTATATCCAATGCCTGGATTCTACAAATCATAAATAGGAGTCACACTCTGGAGCTCACCGAGCAACCCCCAGAGATCCACCTCTGCCCTCAAACTACCCCCAGACCATCTGTTTGTTCTTTGGGAGGAGGTACAGTCCCTTTTACACAAACAAGCCATATAGCCAATACCCAAGCAGCAGAGAAACAAGGGATTTTATTCCAGGTTTTTCCTAGTCTCCAAAAAGACCGTAGATCTGAGGCCCATCTTAGACTTAAAGGACCTCAATCTGTATGTCCACTACAAAAAGTTTCAAATGGTTACTTTGCTAGGTCTGATGCCCCTTCTCAGGCAAGGTGACTGGCTGTGTTCTCTGGATATGCAGAATGCTTACCTGCATATCTTGGTATTTCTTCCGTACAGGAGATTCCTTCAGTTTCTTTTTGGGAGTGAGCATTACCAGTTCAAGGTACTGCCCTTTGACTTGTCCTCTGCACCACGAGTCTTTACCAAGTGCTTAGCAGCAGTAGCTGCAGCCCTCAGAAGGGAGGGAATGTACATTTTCCTCTATCTGGATGATTGGCTCCTAAAGGCCCCATCCAGAGGACTGCTTCTGGGGACCTTACAGAGAACTCTCCAGTTGTATCTCTCCTTGGGCATTACCATCAACCTACCCAAGTTGATTCTGGTTCCATCCCAAAGGCTGCAATACATAGGGATAGTTCTAGACTCGGCGCAGGGGAAGGCCTTTCTACCTCAAGCCAGAGTGGAGTGCCTTATTGCTCAGGCTCAGGAGATGGCCCGGAGCCATTACATCCCTGTCAGGGTGTACCTGAGATTGTTGGGTCTGATGGCAGCTGCCATCCCCACCATTTCACTTTCCAGGCTCCACATATGCACTCTCCAGTGGACTTTCCTGGTACAGTGGGACCAGCAAGAGAACGATTTAGATCAGTTAGTGCTGGTGTCTTCCCCAGTCTGAAAAGTGCCCCAGTGGCAGATGGATCCTTGAATCTACTGCAAGGAGTTCCATTCCAGATCTCCTCTCCACATCAAATCCTCACCATGGATGCCTCCAGTTTGGGCTGGGGGCTCATCTGGGTCCCTTTCAAACTCAGGTTTCTTGGTCCAAGATCAAAACCTCCCTGCATATCAGTGTCCTGGAGATGCAGGCGGTTTTGTATGCCATACAGGCTTTTCAGAGTCACCTTCTTCTGGGCCAGTTGCTGATTCAATCAGGCAACCTCAGTGTAGTGTACTACATCAACAAGCAAAGAGGAACACATTCATACCCCCTATGCAGGGAGACCATGAGAGTGTGGTATTGGTCATTGGGCTACAGCATGACACTCTCAGCAGTCCACAACCCAGGAGTGCTAAACATTCTGGCGGACAGCCTCAACCAAACTCAGTCTAGCATGCAGGACTGGAAACTTCTCTCATCCATCACAGAAGATCTATTCAACAGGTAGGATCATCCAGAGTTGGACCTTTTTGCATCCCCACTCAATGCAAAACTGCCCAATTTCTGCTCACTTGATCCAGAGCCAGGAGTTTTCTGGTGAGACGTGTTGTCCCTCTCCTGGAGCAGGAGGTTTCTTTATGGCTTCCCCCATTTCCTCTAATTCAGAGGGTACTCAACAAGCTGCAGATGAAGGGGGCCACCATATTTCTGGCAGCTCCATTCTGGCCTCACTAGCTATGGTTTCCTCTTCTACAGCAGTTGGCAGAGGAACATCTGGTCCCTCTCCCCCTCTGCAGGAATCTACTGACTCAGTATCAGGGGACCCTGGTTCATCCCAACCTCCGGTCCCTCCATCTGCATGCCTGGCTCATGAGGACATAGCCATTGCCAGACTTGGGGTTTCTAATAGAATAGCAAACTTCCTAGTGGTCACCCAAATGCCTTCCACCTGAGCTGCTTATGCCATGAAGTGGAAGCGGTTTGCCATATGGGCTGCCAAGCATAATCTGGACCCTTTCACCTGTCCAGTGAACCAGATTCTAGACTATCTGATTTGTCTGTCTGACTCAGGTCTCCAGTACTCCTCACTCAAGGTGCATCTTTTGGCTTTCTCAGCCTTTCATGAGCCCATGGGTGACCATACCATAGCTTAGCTGGATGTCTCCCATACCTTTCTGAGGGGCATCCTAAATCTGAAACCTCCAATATGTTCCCCTGTCCTGGCTTGGGATTTTAATTTTGTTTTGGAGAAGTTGATCTTGTCTCCCTTTGAGCCAGCCGCAGCTTGAGAGCTACACTTCCTTTCCTAGTAAGCATTATTTTTAGTTGCTTTTACTTCTGCTCAAAGAATTTCAGAACTTCTGGCCCTCTGGTGCGAGGAGCCGTAATTGATTTTTCACAAAGACAGGGTATATTTGCGCATGAATCCTAAGTTTCTTCCTAAGGTGGTATCTTAGTTTACATTGAACCAATCTATCCACCATCCTGTTTATTTTCCAGAGACTGCCAATCCAGGGGAAGAACTGCTTCATATGTTAGATGTGCGCAGAACTTTGAAATATTACCTGCTTCAAACTAAGGAATGTAGAAAGTCAAAGCTTTGTTTCTTTTGCCCCAAGTAGAGAGGGCATTCAGGTTTCCAAATAATGTTTGTACAAATGGTCGGCTAACTGCATTGTGTTCTGCTACAACAAGTGTAATCCCTTGACGGCACTACTCCAAGGGCTACTACTCCTGTCTTGCCTGGCCACAACAAGGTTGAGGAGCTTGGGTTCCCAAACTTTAACTAGTTCTTTTCCATGCTTTTACTTTTGCGCAGTGCTTCCACCCAGAGTACAGCTTTCAGTGGGCCCCTCTGACCATTTGCCACCCCAGCACATGACTCTGTAGCATTTCCCCACATTTCAGACAATTCTGTAATTAAAGACACTCTCTAATAATATGCTCATGACAACAAATTTGCAAAAACAATAACAACAATATTTATTTAGGGGACATAGGAATTAGGAATGGGGAAACACAAATAATAGAGGCTATGCAGTGATTATTAATACAGTATGCGCATAATTTGCAGTTGATTGGATTGGTTGTTTGAATCTAATGCTGGTGAAAACCCTCCAGCTGGGTGGATACCAATTAAACAAACTATAAAGCAATCAGATTGTTCCAGTGTGGATATCCAGAGCCCTAGCTATCTAGCTGCCTTAAGTCAGATGGAACACATTATTATTATTATTTTTC